>CM053265.1:41394088-46670088 GCA_028583415.1 Protea cynaroides
AGTTCACCTTGGATGACGAGAAGGTACTGAAATACAAAGGAAGAATATGTGTACCCGAAATAGAAAGTGTAGACATTAGACACCGATTCATGAAAGAAGCCCACACCACCATCTACTCGGTACATCCTGTAAGTACAAAGATGTATCATGACCTAAAGAAATTATACTGGTGGAGGGGAATGAAAGCAGATGTAGCTAAGTTCGTGTCTCAATGCCTAAATTTTCAGAAAGTAAAGGCTGAACGACAAAGACCCGCAGAACTATTACAGCCGTTACCGGAACCAGCATGGAAATGGGACTGCATCACTATGGACTTCGTCACGGGACTACCATTGACTCCTCGAGTAGTAGACGCAGTTTGGGTGATTATAGACCGTCTAACAAAGACAGCTCGTTTCATACCTATACGACCTTAGTATACACTGGAAAGGTTAGCAAAGCTGTATGTGGATAACATTGTTCGCTTACACGGTGTACCAGAAAGCATTGTGTCGGATAGAGATCCATGATTTAGTTCTAAATTTTGGAAAGGATTGCAAAAGGCTATGGGTACAACGTTGAAGTTCAGTACTGCATTCCACCCACAGACAGATGGACAGTTAGAGCGCACAATTCAGATTCTAGAAGATATGCTACAAGCATGTGTAATTGATTTCAAGGGATCATGGGATGAAAGGTTACCATTGATCGAGTTCACTTATAACAATAGCTATCAGGCTACTATACAGATGTCACCTTATGAAGCATTGTATGGCAAAAAGTGTCGAACTCCTTTGTTCTGGAATGAAGTTGGAGAACGTAGTATTGTTGGACCAGAATTTGTTGAAGAGACTTGTCGAGTGGTCGATATTATCAAGGAAAGAGTAAGAACAGCTCAGAACCGTCAGAAGCAATATGCGGATACTCGACGAAGAGATCTAGAGTTCGCCGTATGTGATAAAGTATTTTTGAAGGTATCACCTATGCGAGGATTGAAAAGGTTCGGACAAAAAGGGAAACTAAGTCCAAGATATGTCGGGCCATATGAAATTCTGGCTAAGCGTGGAAAAGTAGCTTATCAGTTAGCACTACCACCATCTATGTCATGTGTGCATGACGTATTTCACATATCCTTATTGAAGAAGTATGTCAAAGACCCAACACATGTTTTGATAGTGGATTTTCCAGAATTGATTGATGATTTGACATTTGAAGTAACACCAATGGAAATCACTAGTCGAAAGATTCAATGTCTACGCAACAGAGATATCTACTATGTTAAGGTCACATGGAAAAGTAGAGACATGGAAGAAGTTACATGGGAAGAAGAAAATGCTATGCGGAAGCAATACCCTCACTTATTTGATTCAGAAGGTACGTCCAATTTCGAGGACGAAATTTTAATAAGTTGGGGGGAGTTGTAAGACCCGTGTCAAATTAACCCGGTCTTACCACCTTGAACCAGGTTCACCCATCATGGTCGAGGCAAATGGACCAAGGGCGTGAAGGAGAGCGGGATCCCAGGTATCAAATCGACCCAAAAACACTTAAAATAGAGGAAGGGTCGCTTACCCAGCTAAACAGGGTCGACCCTCCCAAAACAGATACTCAGACCCTTAAAATTTGGGAGAGGGTCGGACAGTGTCAGACCACAGGGTCGACGGGATCATCGACCCTCTCATCGACCCTCACTTACTGCCGAAACTAAAGTTAGGAAATTTCCTAATTTTCGATTGGGATTCTTTCCAAATCTCAATGGCAATATTATAGGACATTCCTACTATATTTAAAGGACGTCCCTAAGCCACTTTCACTCCTTTCACAACCCTAATTGAATTGAGAGAAAGAGAGAAGAAGGAAAAGAGGAATAAAAGAGGCAAGGAAGAAGACTTAGCAAAAAGGAGAAGAATTTCCAGAGAAAAGTAATCTTCTCTGGTATTGATACTAATTTCATGAGTTTCTACAGAACTTAGGTTAGATATGGTTGAGTGTAGGATTTCGGAGAAACCCAAACCATCCATCCATGCTTAGGTTTTCATGGAAAAACCTAGGATAATGCATGAAAGCCATCTAAGAGGATGAATCATGGTTTCAGACCATGGAATGAATGTTTAATGGAATGAGGAAGCAAGCCATAGGACCCCAAACATGAAGAATGAATTAAAAAGTGGAAATCAGACCAGAGTGCACCGAGGGTCGCACACAGGGTCGATAGACCCGTCGACCCTAGGCACCCTGACCATCGACCCTCAGTATTCAGGAAGTTCAGACAGAGGGTAGGGTCGATAGACCCATCGACCCTATGCATTCTGAGCATCGACCCTCTGATCGACCCTCAGTTAACAGAATGGTTTTTAAATTTGGAATTAATTCTAATTAAATTCTATCGACTTTGTTAGGTTTGCTAGCATTATAATAACACTGTAGAGGTAATTTTAAAGCTTGAAAAAGTATTTTATAGCAAACTAAGGTGAGGAACCTTAACTCCAAACTAAATCGGTTAATAATAAACTGTTTTCTAATTCTTGAGTCATATGCCATGTTTGATTCTATGCAAATATGTTTGTAATGTGCATACAACATGCCATCCAATATTTCTATTACTTGTTCATGCATATTTACTTTATTGTTTATAACATGATGATGATGATGATGATAGGAATAGGCATGTGCTTGTATGTGTGTGGTTGATGTACTTGATGCGAGCGAGTATCAGGGGAGGTGTGATGAGAACGTCAATAAACATTAACCTTTGGTGGGTCTCAGCTCTTTAGCTCTATCTCTAACTCAAGTCTTGTGCATTGACATCGTCATATCGCCATTACCTTAGCAGAACTATTGTGTCGTAGGGTATCAGGGGAGGTGGTCTCGGTCCTTGTAGTCTCTGACTCTACCGGGGGCCTTAGCTCTATCTCTATGGACATTCTGAGGGATGTTGGGGTGAGGCCTTGGATACACTGTTTGGCATTAGGATTGGTTAGTAGCAAGCCCAGTTTGCAAGCCCTTGCTAACAGGGGCTTACGTGTTGGTATAGTATTATATAGCAATAAACGTTAAACTTTGTTGTATAATGTTATGGTAGGGTGGATTGGGACGACGATAAACGTTAACCTTCGGGCGGACTTCCACACCCTGTGTATAGAGGCGGTGTCAATAAACGTTAACCTTTGACCACCCAACCTTTCTATTGCGCATTGCAAACTATAAACCAGACCAAAGAGATAAATGAATGTGCATGCATATGTAATGTTGCATTGTTTTGGCTACTCACTGAGCCGTGTTGTGTGCTCACCCCCTCGACGTCGAATATTTTTAGTTGATGATGCAGGTTACACAGTTGAAGACTTTATGAATGCTTCTACGTACGGGACGGTAGCAGCAATGGACGCTGGAGCTGAAGATGATACACACGACTCCTCTTGCGAGTGCAACTCGTGTGTACTTGACTAGATATTTTTATAGGTTTCTTCATTGGATTTATAAGACATGTATTTGGTACTTAAATATTTATGTCTCAGTTAAACACAGAATAATTTTCTATTATTTATGGATATCATTTTAGTTCTCAGTTCATTTATTTATAAGACTTCCGCTATTGTGTATTTACTCTGATTATGATGGTGAGTGTATGAAGGATCAGGTAACGCGGGGATAGCCTATTTGAGATCCTGGTTGAACCGTTGGTTATTTAGCGGTTCATCACACCATTCTGAAATGTGTGGAATTGGGGTGTGACATGTAAAAGGAGTGAAAGAGGCTTAGGGACGTCCTTTAAATAGAGTAGAAACATCCTAAATAAGTCCCTTTGAGATTAGGAAAGAATCCTAATCGAAATTATGAAAATTTCCTAATTTCAACTTCGACGGCAACTGAGGGTCGATGGGAGGGTCGATGATCCCGTGGACCCTAGGTTTCTATTGTATCCGACCATCCCTATAAAACAGAGGGTCTGACTTTCTATCTTGGGGGGGTCTGACCCTCCCTTGCTGGGTATGCTACCCTCCCCCTAATTTAATTGTTTTTGGGTCGATTTGATACCTGGGATCACGATCTCCTCCACGCCCTTGGTCCATTTGATTCAACCATGATAGGTAAACCTGCTTCTAGGTGGTAAGACCGGGTTAGTTTGATACGGGTCTTACACTGGAAGCCGATCCTCCTCAACTAAATAAAGACTTAACAATGGAACTTAAACCTCAAATGATATTGGATAGAAAGGTTTAGCACTTAAGGAATCGAGAATTTCACTACCTCAAGATCATGTGCAAGAATCAACACGTGGAAGACCTATGATGGGAAGAATAGAAGTCTATGAAGAAAAGATATCCTCCCTTGTTCGAGACAATGGGTAAGTAAAAATTTTTGGGACAAAATTCTTTTAAGTGGGTGGAGTTGTAAAACCCGGACTTAGAAAACTCAACCTAACTTGAATTTTCTTTCATGCCTGGGTTTTTCACCGTAGCCGAACCTGATATGATGCTCAATTGAAAACCAATGTGACAAGTACCCTTTTTAACCTTAGTATACATGAAAGTGTAACTTAAAGAAGAGCCGGTCGGTACCAGGCGATTGGGAATCCTAATAGTCCAAGGACTGGCAGCATCGATTAGTCAGGCCAAGAATAGACCTGTTCTTGGGATTAACAGTTGGATTCGTATTAGGAGACCATTTAGATATTCTTAGGACCCCCAAAAGAATCTAGATAGGACCCACACCTATCCTAACTACATTGGAGTTGTAGAAGGGCAGGAGTCTCTCTTTAAGTTCAAACTCTTGCCACTTGTCAGCATTTTAGGAGTCCCCATTCGAACTAAGGGTTCTACCCCAAAAAGAAAACCTTAGAATAAAAACCCTACCTTTTACCCTCCTCTGAGTACATATCAATCTTAAAAAGTACTAACGCATTATCAAGAGAAAGGGAGGAGGGAGAGGAAGAAGGTGAAGAATCTTTGCAACACTTATGTTGGGAGAATTGCCAACAACGTACACCGCTGTCCAACATCGATCAAGCCACCATCGGTAAAACCCTTAACTCTTGTAAATTATAATGTAAAACTTCATGTCCCGGTGAAGGATGTAGATCTGATGTAACAAGCACTCATCCTTCATCAATATTGGAAGTAGTATAGGTTGTTGGAAAGGGGAACACCTCTTTCGAACGAATGGCCTAGTTAAACAATTGATTTTATGCTTGCTAGGATAGTACATATACCTAATAGACACCCCACCACCGGACTACATTATGCTAGCAAGGAATGAACTGAATCATAAGAAGAGATCCTCATTTACTCAATAGAAAAGTGACCATTGGGAGGGGGCTGTTGATAAATTAGACTATACATTGTAGGGACTGGCGTAGCAACCAACCAATCCTAGAAAGGTCTTTGTAGGTAGCCGAACAGTATCGGGGTCGATACTCTATACTGACTATTTTTCGATCAACTAATGGCAGAACGCTTAGATTTTTTATCGGACCATAAGCTGGTCACGAGGGTAGCGACGGATGTCATGACCGATAATCCCGAGACTTCTACAAATTGAAAGTAAATCATGTAGGACCTCTAGTTAATGACCTTACACCTTGTATAGGCATTAAACACCTCATAACACAAATTTTGCAAACGGGGATAGTCTCAATTAAGCCATATCAAGTGAAGAATTGAACCCTAGAATGATTTTAAAGTGTTTCTAATATATGATTTGCTGTGCCACATGCTTACTATGATAACATGTCATTTAATATCTGCCTTGTGCATGCATTTGCATTATAATATGACTGATGTGTAAATGTGTGGGATTAAAAGTTGGTAGGAAGTGGTGAAGTGGTCAAGGACCGCTAGATCCGACTTGTTATAGAATTATTGACGCATATGTCACTCGCCCTTAGCGGGATGACAGCACCTTGGGGGGCAAAATAGATGGCCTGGGATTCCTACTGGGACTGGTTATATGACCCACACTCCACTAACCCGGTCTAATCGTGCCGTGCCCAGTCTACCCATCATAACTAGCTAAGGCAAACAAATCGTATGAGGAGAACACAATGCCAGGTAAGAAACCAGTCACTTGTAGGGTTGTCTGGTCGTTATTTTTTGGGTGTTCGATCCTCGAATGTGGTGATAGTGAGTCGACCGGTAAAGCCCAGAAATAGACACTGTGCTTAGGAAAAATTTCTAATTTGAGAAGGCTACTCTTTAATTGAGAGATGACTGTATATGGAGACTTTCTCTATATATAGAGGACATCCCTTTACCCTCTCATACTCTTTTGATCATTCTTCAATCCCTAGAAGTTGAGAGAAAGTGAAGAGAGAAGGAGTAGAAGGCTTAGAGAGGAAGAAAGCTTAGAGAAAGGAGGAAAAGTTCTGTAGTAAAGAGGATTGCCGTCAGTTTCCAACCAACCACATTGAGGAGCCAACAGTAAGTCCCTTTATCTCTGTAAAGGATTAGACTATACTAGGATGTGAGATTAAGATGTGTTGGATCAAATCCAATACCAAGAAATCGATTCTAAAGGCTGTTAGATGAATATGTGATAATGCTAGATGCTAGATTTCTTTGAAGGATCAAACTTAAGGAATTAAAGGCCATAGAATGACCCTAGGATGGATCCCATTGTTGAGCTAAAGAATCGACTCAGAAGAAATTCGGATTGAAAGACAGACTTGGGATATGACTCAGGAGTTGTCTGATCCCTTAATCAGTTGACTATATACGAGACTAGTGAGGCGATCGATGGCTCTCGGGAAGTATGACATGGTTTGTGCAATGGACTCATTGGTCGATCAATGCAAGGCCGATGATTGGACTGGACAATGTTTGGAAGACTTTTATTAGAGATTGGACAGTAAGTCTGATTATAAAACTCAATGGAATGGAACTCCAATTTAATTTCACTAATTGTTTAGGTTTTTCACTAATGCAAGATAACTTTCAAAACTTAGAAGAGGAACAAATATCATTCACAAGTGAGAGAACAAGACCTAAACTAATTAGTTAATAACAAGCTACCATTTTTTTTATTAATCTAATATGATACCATGCTTTGTATGATTGTTTGTGCATTTTACGTTTCATCCAATATCTGTTATATATCTATTCATGCATATTTCCTATTTCTTATGTGATAATGTTGAGGATAGACATGTGCTTGTGTATAGTTGGTGTGCTAAATGGGGAGAGGTTGTAGCATTGAACCATTCATCATGTTAACATCATCGTATTGCCATTATCTTAGTGAAACTAGTACATCATAGGGTATCAGGGGGGTGATCACGGTATGTAGCTGTAAGATTTGTTGGTGGACCCTGGCTCTATCTCTGTGTCATATTGAGAAATGCTGAGGTATGGCCTTGGATAAAAATCTTAACGACATCTAAGATTGGTTAGATACAAACCCAATTTATAAGCCCTCCTAGTAGGGGCGTACGTATTGGTATGTGGTAGGGTATTAGGGGGAGTGCTGGCAGTGTGTGATCCATTAGGCTCTAGCTCTATCTCAATTTTGTAGTGGGTGATGTGAGGCGATAGCCGTGTGTGACCCGTTAGATGTGCTCACACTCTCGTGTAAGGAGGTGTGGTTGTAGCCTATCCTTACCATAGGACATCGTGAACTTATACCAGACCAAATATATGAATATGACTGCGTGCATAAGTTTATGCATTGTTTTGTTTAATAACTGAGCTAGGTTATGTACTCGCCCCTACGATATCGTATTTCTTTTAGTTGATGATGCAGGTACTAATGTCGAGGACTATGTTAATGCATCGTAGTATAGACGCATGGCAGCTTTGGATGATCAAGTTATGGAAGACGAGCATGACTCTTCATGCAAGTGTTTCCATTGTGTCGATGCATAGATTTAGTTTTTATTTTGAGTTATAGATGTAAACAGATATTTATTTTTGTTTTGGTTTTTTGGAGATAACTGGTATAATAATTATTTATTACATTAGACACTCAGTTCAGTATTAATATAATTTTACTATTTATTATTATCTCTGATTGGGTAGAATGTGTATGGTTTGGATTATTGGCATAGTCCTATGATCCTCACTTGAACTGACAGTTTAGTGATGGTTCATTCACACATCTAGTTCATATAAAATTAGGGTGTGATAACTTTGTATCAGAGTGTTTTGGCTCTACCAATCAAACCTGAATGCATCCACTTGTGTCTAGGAACTGAGTTAGGATAAAAATAAAATATTTAATACAAACACACTATAAGAACAATGATGGTTGAGACAGAACCTTAAAGCAAGACATAATGCACATAATAAAAGGTGAAACAATATATAGATAAAACCTGAAACGAAAAGAGAATAATGTATCCAGAAGAAGAAATAAAGGGTGCGGCCCATAAACTGGGCCGTTACCCTGAATATATAAACCAAAAATAATATTGTTCTAAAATGAAAGAGTAGTAAAAATAATAAACTATCCCCGAGCAGATGGAGGAGGTAGTGACTTGCGGTCTATATCATAATATTCTGCAAGGACCCTCCGAAGCCAAGCTACCTGCTCCTGAGTTGTAAGATCCGCACGCCATGAACCCGGTCTAACCTTACATTTCGTGTCATGACCCGTCTACATATCATGGTCGAGCCAAGTGGACCAAGTGTGTGAAGAAAAACCAAGACCCAATATGAAAATTTACTCAAAAACAGTCCAAATGAGGGTAGGGTCGCATGCCTAAACAGGCAGGTCCGACCCCCCCATCGACCCCCACCATAGACCCATGCCAGGGGTCGCAGGGGTCTCAAATTGTCCGACCCCCCCATCGACCCCCCAATCGACCCTTGGTAATCGGTAAAAACAGCACGAACCGAAAATTAGGAAACTTTCCTAATTTTATTTGGACCCTTTCCTAAACTCAATGGGACAAATTTTGGGAGGTTTTACTCTATAAATAGGATGTCCCTAAGCCTCTTTCACTCCTTTTACAACCCTAATTGGATTGAGAGAAAGAGAAGAGAAGGAAGAGAAGGAGAAGAAAAGGAAAGTGGAGAAGAAGACCAAAGAGAAGGGATTCAGAGGAAGAAGCATACTTCTCAGGTATGGATACTATTTCCATGAATTTCTAAAGACCTTAGTGTAGATAATGAAGAGGGTATGATCTAAGAGAAACCCAAATCATCCATCCACGGTTACATTTCAATGGAAACCATGGAGGAGATCATTGAAACCATGTAGGTGAATAAATAATAGTTCTACACCATAGAACATGTATGGAATGGACTATAGAAGGAAGCCATAGGACCCAAACATGAAAGAATGAATGAAATTTGATATTCTCGAGTCAAACCAGTGGGGGTCGCACGTAGGATCGATGGAACATCCGACCCTAGCATCGACCCCCAGCATTCGGGAAACCCAGGGAAGGGGTGGTCGCACCAAGGGTCGATGGAACATCCGACCCTAGCATCGACCCCCAGTATTTGGGAAGTCCAGAATAGGGGTGGTCGCACCCAATTCGATGGAACCTTCGACCCTAGCATCGACCCTACTACTGGGGGTTGCAGTATACTGCTACCCTTGCATCGACCCGTCCTACTACCCCCATTTAACAGCAAGTTGAAAAAATTGGAATAAAATCTAACTAAATTCTATCGACTTTGTTAGGTCTCCTAGCAATATAATATCAACATAAAGGTGATTCTTAAAGCTTGAAAGAGGATTTACTAGCAAGCTAAAGTGAGGAAACAAGACCTAAACTAATTGGTTAATAACAAACTATTTTAATTTCTTGAGTCCAATGTTATGCTTGATTCTATGCGATCATGCTTGTAATGTGTATTCAACATGTCATCCAATATTTCTATTTATTGTTCATGCATATTTACTTTATTGTTTATAACATGATAATGACCATGATGATAGGAATAGGCATGCGAATGTATGTGTGTAGTTGGTGTGCTTGATGCGAGCGAGTATCAGGGGGAGTGTTATAGGCCGGGTCTCAGCACTCTAGCTCTATCTCTAACTCAAGTCTTGTGCATTAGCATCGTTGTATCTCCATTACTTTAGCAGAACTATTATGTCGTAGAGTATCAGGGGAGGTCGTCTCGGTCCTTGTAGTCTCTGACTCTACCGGGGGGCCTTAGCTCTATCACTATGGGCGTTCTTAGGGATGTTATGGTGAGGCCTTGGATATGATGTTTGGCATTAGGATTGGTTAGTTGCGTTCTCAATTTGCAAGCCCTCGCCAGCAGGGGCTTACGTGTTGGTATGGCACTGTACATTAATAAACATTAACCATTGTTGTATAATATTCATGGTAGGGTGGATGGGGACGACAATAACGTTAACCTTTGGGCGGGCTTCCACCCCCTTTGTATAGAGGAGGGGTCAATAAATGTTAACCTTTGACCTGCAACCCTTTCTATAGCACATTGCAAACTATAAACCAGACCACAGATATGAATTGATCGCATGCATATGATTGTTGCATTGTTTTGTTTTCTCACTGAGCTCAAGTTGGAGAGTTGACCCTCGTGCGCACAATTCATTTAGTTTCTGATGTTTCAAGTATTATGATTGAAAATTATGTCAACACGCCAACATATGAACATATGGCGGCCATGGTGAGCAGGCTATGGAGGACGAAGATAGTTCATTAAGCGAGCGTTTCAACGGTGGATATGTTTAGTGTTTAGTTTTTGTATTTGGATATTGTAATATGTATTAATTATGTTTTGGTTACATGGAAATAAATGGAATATTAATTATTTATCATGATTAGACCTCAGTTCATTATCTGTAAGACTTTTTCTATTTATTTTATTATCTCTGATTAATGTGGAGTACGTTTTGGTTTATCATATGTGGGATAGCCTACTCGAGATCCTGGTTGAACCATTGGTTTATTGACGGTTCATCACACCACTAAAAAATGTGGAATTGGGGTATGACAATTTGGTATCAGAGCTCTCTCAGGCCTTCCCGTGAAACCTGAATACTTCAACTAGAGTCCATGAACTGAGTTAGGATAAATTAAAAGTTTTAATACAAACACACAATAAGCACCTGTGTTGGTTGAGACAGAACTTAAACAAGACAATAATGTACATATAAAAGGTGGAACCATATATATACACTCAAATAGAAAGAGAAGACCAAAATTTATCCTAATAAACAAATATTATATGATACTATCCATAAATTGGGTAGTTATCTATGTATACAAGGGATATAGTACTGTAGCAAGAAGGAAGCATCTGTATAGCAGAAAATTGGAATACCGAGTTGGTACTCACAAAATGTAAAACTCGATGTAGGACAGTTGAAGAAGGAAAATGGCTAGTAATGTCGAAACCCTTGTAGATATAAAGGAAAAAATTTCGGGCTAAATCCAACAGAGATAAGAGAATAATGGCCATACATTAAGAATAAGAGTAACTATACTCCTGGGTGACATGGAGACTCGGGGTGAGATCCACCACAAGCTGATCCATTATCCGCTGAGCATTAAGAAGAGGTTGCAACTTGACCCCACCACTATCAGGGTCGAGAATGGGTAATGAAAACTCATCTGAGCAGATGCTAGATAATGATAATCACATTAGAGCGAATCAAAGGAGGTGAACAACCAGACCACTCCAGTCAACCACCTGGACTATTAAGTACCTTGGTTATGGTTGTCATAAACCTGACCCAATAAAATACAAGAGCAACAACAGATGAGACCGACTATGCAAGTTGCTATGTAAATCACTACCCAAGTTGCTGATGCTACATCAACACCTCCAGGTCAAACCAAGTATGGTACCAATTGATAGCATCACTGTACTCCAACACCTGTTAGCTATAACACAGTGCCTACCACACAGCAAGTCCCAGTAATGCACACCCTAGTGCAGAAGTTTGGTGCACAATAAGCAGTGTATCAAGGTGGTTAACCTTATCAGCCACCGATGTATGGGATAGTTGCATCATGACAGAATGATCCGACAAGGATTGAAGAATGTCTTCTGAAGATGATACCTCAGCCATTTTCAGCAAAGGATCAAATCTATTATGGCCATATATCTAGATAGGTTTATATAGGATGCGGTGCATTATTGATTTACTCTTATGATTATAGAGGATTCACATACCAGATTTTAATTTCTCGGGCCTTGACAGGATACCTTCTTGATTTAACCTGTCAATTGGAGTTATAGATATTTTTTCCTTAGTATTAGTCCTGATTATACCAATCTGAACCATTCTCATGATCGACAACATGAATAGAGATATGAACTGAATGAATAGTTAAATGTTTAATCGTGTTGAGTGTACATCTTCTGATTTATACCTGATTTATTGATGTACAAAATCTTTCTCCAGATTTATACTTGATTTACTGATGTATGAAAGCTTCTCCAGATTTACTCTTGTAGTGCCTTGACCAATGGTATTATATACTCGATAGAACCTGTAACCATGAAGTTAAGAGCTGTAGAACCTCTATTTCCATGTATTTGGACCACCGTGCAACTTAACGACCCTTGGATGCCGGTTGGATTACCATAGATTTACTCCTGATTCTTAAAACCTAGGTTTACTAGATAAAGCAAGTGTTCGTCATCATACTACATTCAAAAGAAGGAAAGGAATTATTTTTGGATAACCATTCTGACATCCATTGAAAAGATGTTTAGTGATAATGGAATTATTGGAAGGAAGATGATTAAATTCAGATTAGATTTTATAGCCAAGAGACCTCCGATGATGTATTGGAGAATTTATTTTGAGATTTTTAAATGGGTGGATATGAATCATGTCTATAAATGAGTGCATGCGATAAAAGTGAGAACTATCAAGGGTAGCCAGTAAAGAAATAGATAGCACTCTAGTAGAGTTAAAGATGGCTATATCAGTATGAAATTTTGACAAGGTAGAAGATTCCTAAAGGCAAATCTAAAAGTGGACACAAGGATAAATTAAAAAAAATCATGGCATTAATAGTTATCGATTTAATACAATGAAAATTGAGTTATGCCCAATGTCGAGTGATATGATTAAGTAAAGACCAAAAGAGTTTGGCTGAATTAATGAATTTATAAGCATATATCCTAATACTTAGAATTAAACTTGAGATGGCAGACTTTAACGTTATCTTGGTGATAGACTGGTTGTCTCAACACTATACAAAGTTGTTAAGCGCATAGAAGAGGTTATCATTCAAGAATAAAGATGACATATAATTCAGTATTATTAGAAGTATGTTGTCTAGGAAGTGAAAGCTGATCCTCTCTATGCTAAGGGCGAAGAGATGCTTTGAAGAAAAATGAGTTGGAGATATGGTATCTGTGGCATACGTTACCAAAGAAGCAACACAGATGGAAGATACTGATGTGATGCATAAATTTTTTGATGTGTTTCCAGGAGACTTATTTGGGTTACCATTTGATCATGCGACCAAGTTCATCATCGACTTGTTACCATGAACGATACTTGTGTCAAAAGTACCTATAGAGTAGCTCCTACGGAGTTGAAGGAACTGAGACTCAACTACAAGAGTTATTAAACAAGGGTTCTAATCAGCTAAGTATTGGATCACGGAGAGCGCCAACGCAACTCGTGAAGAAGAAGGACGGTAGTGTCAGATTATGTATAGACTACCAGGAACTAAACAAGCTCACGATCAAGAATCAATATCTACAACCTCAGATCAATGACTTGTTTAACTAGTTGCAAGGAGCAAAGGTATTTTCTATGGTTGATCTTCGATCAAGATATCATCAGCTGAAGAATTTGGACAGCGATATCTTGAAGATAGCTTTTAGAATCGGGATTGGCCAATTATGAGTTCTCAATTATGACGTTTGGATTAACCAATGCCCTTACATCTTTTATGGAGCTGATGAACTGGGTGTTTCATGACATGTTGGACACGTTAGTCATAGTTTTTATAGATGATATTTTGATTTATTCCAAGAATGAAGCAACTCATACAACGGATCTTGGAGTAGCTCCACAACAGTTAAAAGGGGAAAAGCTTTATGCCAAGTCTAAGAAATATGAGACATGATTAAACAAAATGATCTTCTCAGATCACGTAGCATCTTAAAAAGGGATTAAAGTGGATCCTATTTAGATAGAGGTAATCATATGGTGAGAAACACCTAAAGAGTATTGCAAAGATCAGAAGTTTCGTGGGTTTAGCTGGTTATTACTGACAATTTTGGTGGACCACTCTAAGATCGCAAAACCTCTTACCTAGCTAACCAGGAAGGGAGAGGGGTTTAATTTGACTGACAAGGGTGAAGGATAATTTTAGATTCTAAAGTAAGATTGATATCAGCTCCCATCTTGATCGTTCCGGCACCAGGGAAACCTTTTACCATATCCATCGGAGCTTTCGGATTGGATCTAGGATGCGGGTTGATGTAAGGTAATGAAGCGATTTCATATGCTTTAAGAAAACTGAAAGAGCATGATAAGAGTTACCCAACTCATGATTGGAGCAAACAGTTGTGATTCATGCAATCAAAACTTGGAGACATTATTTAAACGGAGAAGAATTTTAGATCAGATCGGATTACAAGTGTTTTATTTATCTCTTCATTAGATAGAGTTGAACATGAGGATAAGGAGATGGTTAGGAATACTTGAAGGATTACGACTGTGATATTCAATGTCACCCGAGCAAGGATAATGTAGTAGCTAAGGCCATAAGCAAAAAGGGAATTATGAAGTCCGAAGAAGGACCCAGTATAAATGCTGCCTTTTGTTCTGTAGCAACAGATTCAGATTTGGAAGAAGAGTAACATATAATAGAAACTCGTGATGATCCAATTGAGCGAGAACTTAGGGATGAAGAAAAAGTTGTAATTTTGTTATATCTATATATAAGAATGGTACATGAAGATTTAGAGAAAGAAGAACCTAACCCTAACTAACATTGGATGCGGAGATGGTACTCAGATACAGAGGTAGACTCTGAATATGAGAAGGTAAAGACTCAGATATCATGAAGAGGATAAGGATAAGAGCCCATTGTACTCCATATTCAGGACATCCTAGAGTACCAATATGTATCATGACCTGAAGAGATAACAAATGTGGCTTAGTGCGTATTCCAGTGTCTGAATTATCAGCAAGTAAAAGCTGAAAGACAAAGACCACCATGGCTTACAATAAAAACTATCGGAGCCACTTTAAAAGTGGAATTGTATTACATTGAATGATGTCACTGATTTTCCACTGACTATCAGATCGATTGATGAAGTTAGGGTGATTGTTGATCGCCTTATGAAAATAGCTCATTCCATTGCTATACGACCTCGGTATGCTTTAGAGCGGCTAAATAAGCTATATGTAGATAATATTTCTAGATTGAATGGTATGCATGAGAGCTTAGTGTCGGTCAGAGGCTTATGCCTTATCTCAATGTTTTGGGAGGATCTACAAAAAATAATGAGGACTAAGTTGAAGTTTAGTACCGCACTTTACCTCAAATCGACGGACAGTCATAGCGGACTATACAGATCCTAAGAGATATGCTCCGAGCTTGTAAAATTGATTTCAAGGAACTTGAGTTGAGAAGGTACCGTGAGTTGAAGTTGCTATTAAGCTACCATGTAAATGTTACCTATGAAGCAGATACGATAGAAATGTCAAATTCCTTTGTTTTGGAATGAAGTTAGTGAATGAAGATTTTTAAGACCTAAGTCAATTGCAGAAATCTATCAAGTGGCAAACAAGATCAAAGAAAAAGGGGCCAAGATAGCTCAGGATTGTCAGGAGAGACACCAAGACCTCGAGTTCGCCATAAGTGACAAAGTTTTTTTTTTTTTTTTTAAGATATCACTTATGCATAGTTTGAAACAATTAGACAAGAAGGGAAAGTTATATTCTATATATGTGTTGGATCTTATAAACTTTAGAGAGACGTAGAAAAGTTGCATATCAATTAACGTTACCGCTATCCATGTCTAGTGTGCATGATGTACTTTATGTGTCTCTATTGAAGAAGTACATTGGAGATCCATATCAAAAGAATTGACCACGGTGTCACTGGATTAGATAGAATGTTTAACTATTGAAGTGGTACCAGCCTAGTTCACTAGTTGGAAGCTACAATGTTTCCAAAGCTGGGATAATTATTATATGAAGATAATTTGACGAAGACAAGACGGAGAGAAGATGGCATGGAAAGAAGAAGATGCAATGAGGAAATAGAATCCCACCTATTGACTTTGAAGTAAATTCAAATTTTGAGGACAAAAATTATTTTAAGGATGGGGGAGTTGTAAGATCTGTACGTTCAAATTTCGAGGATGAAATTTCTTTTAAGGGTGGTGGAGTTGTAAGACCCGCACGCTACGAACCCGGTCTAACCTTACATTTCATGTCGTGACCCATCTACATATCAATGTCGAGCCAAGTGGACCAAGTATGTGAAGAAAAAACCAAGACCCAATATGAAAATTTACTCAAAAATAATCAAAATGAGGGTACGGTCGCATGCCTAAACAGGCAGGTCCGACCCCCCCATCGACCCCCACCATCAACCCCTGACCAGGGGTCGCAGGGGTCTCGAATTGTCTGACCCCCATCGACCCCCGGTAATCGGTAAAACAGCACGAACCGAAAATTAGGAAACTTTCTTAATTTCAATTGGAACCTTTTCTAAACTCAATGGGACTTATTTTTGGAGGTTTTACTCTATAAATAGGACGTCCCTAAGCCTCTTTCACTCCTTTTACAACCCTAATTGGATTGAGAGAAAGAGAAGAGAAGGAAGAGAAGGAGAAGAGGCGGAAAGTGGAGAAGAAGACAAAAGAGAAGGGGTTCAGTGGAAGAAGCATACTTCTCAGGTATGGATACTATTTCCATGAATTTCTAAAGACCTTAGTGTAGATAACGAAGAGGGTATGATCTAAGAGAAACCTAAATCATCCATCCATGGTTAGGTTTCAATGGAAACCATAGAGGAGATCATTGAAACCATGTAGGTGAATAAAGAATAGTTCTACACCATAGAACATGTATGGAATGGACTATAGAAGGAAGCCATTGGACCCAAACATGAAAGGATGAACGAAATTTGATATTCTCGACTCAAACCAGGGGGGTCGAACCTAGGGTCGATGGAACATCCGACCCTAGCATCAACCCCCAGCATTCGGGAAACCCAGGGAAGGGGTGGTCACACCTAGGGTCGATGGAAATTTCGACCCTAGCATCGATCCCCAGTATTTGGGAAGTCCAGAATAGGTGTGGTCGCACCCAGGGTGGATGGAACCTTCGACCCTAGCATCGACACTACGACAGGGGGTCATAGTATACTGCTACCCTGGCATCGACCCGTCCTGCTACCCCAAGTTAACAGCAAGTTGGAAAAATTGGAATAAAATCTAACTAAATTATATCGACTTTGTTAGGTCTCCTAGCAATATAATATCAATATAAAGGTGATTCTTAAAGCTTGAAAGAGGATCTACTGGCAAGCTAAGGTGAAGAAACAAGACCTAAACTAATTGGTTAATAACAAACTGTTTTTATTTCTTAAGTCCAATTCTATGCTTGATTCTATGCGAACATGCTTGTAATGTGCATTCCACATGTCATCCAATATTTCTATTTATTGTTCATGCATATTTACTTTATTGTTTATAACATGATAATGACCATGATGATAGGAATAAGCGTGTGAATGTATGTGTGTGGTTGGTGTGCTTGATGCGAGCGAGTATCAGGGGGAGTGTCATAGGCCGGGCCTCAGCACTCTAGCTCTATCCCTAACTCAAATCTTGTGCATTAGTATCGTCGTATCCCCATTACTTTAGCAGAACTATTACATCGTAGAGTATCAGGGGTGGTGGTCTTGGTCCTTGTAGTCTCTGACTCTACCGGGGGGCCTTAGCTCTATCTCTATGGGCGTTCTGAGGGATGTTGGGGTGAGGCCTTGGATACACTGTTTGGCATTAGGATTGGTTAGTTGCAAGCCCAGTTTGCAAGCCCTCGCCAGCAGGGGCTTACGTGTTGGTATGGCACTGTACAGCAATAAACGTTAACCTTTGTTGTATAATGTTCATGGTAGGGTGGATGGGGACGACAATAAATGTTAACCTTTGGGCGGGCTTCCACACCCTGTGTATAGAGGAGGGGTCAATAAACGTTAACCTTTGACCTCCAACCATTTCTATAGCACATTGCAAATTATAAACCAGACCATAGATATGAATTGATCGCATGCATATGATTGTTGTATTGTTTTGTTTTCTCACTTAGCTCAAGTTGGAGAGTTGACCCTCGTGCGCACAATTCTTTTAGTTTATAATGTTGCGGGTATTATGATTGAAAATTATGTCAACACTCCAACATATGAACATATGGCGGCCATTGTGAGCAAGCTGTGGAGGACGAAGATAGTTCGCTAAGCGAGCATTTCAGTGGTGGTTATGTTTAGTGTTTAGTCTTTGTATTTGGATATTGTAATATGTATTAAATTATGTTTTGGTTAAATGGAAATAAATGGAATATTAATTATTTATCATGATTAGACCTCAGTTCATTATCTGGAAGACTTTCGCTATTTACTTTTTTATCTCTGATTAATGTGGAGTTTGTTTTGGTTTATCATACGTGGGATAGCCTACTCGAGATCCTGATTGAACCGTTGGTTTATTGACGGTTCATCACACCATTCTGAATAGTACGAAATTGGGGTGTGACATGAGTGGTACTGAGACTCTTAGGGATGTTCACTACTCGTCTATCTATCGCTCATTGAGTATCTACGATCTCTCCTACCCGATGCTCCACGGTATGTTGGGATTCCCAAATTTCCTAAAGGAGTACCATCATATCATATGGAGAAGGGAGTAAGGGCCAGTGTGGAAGTAGTCTGAGAAAGACTAGCTACAGTAGTATGCTATGGTGTAGGAGGGGGGATGTTGTTGACATCTATATAAATATGATCATCATGCCCACCACCCTCTGCTGCTGTCGCCTAAAATGATGCTGCTACTACTACCACATCTGCTGCTGTCGCCGCTGCTACCCTACCCAAAGGACGGTCTAATATATTTTTCTCTTCATCACTAACGTCAACCTCATGAATTTCCATCCTGGTGATGGCATCCCAATCTAGGTCTGTAAATACCACCTCTTTGTACATTCTCTCACCCTCTATGTTTATATAAAGGTCATACAGAAGGGTAGTGTTCATGTGACCATAGGGTAACTTGCCCTTCAGATTGGGCATTGTAGCTCTATGCATCATGCGAATGATGATGTATGGTAGGTAGACAGGCTATCTGGTACCTCATTGTAGTGCCCACTCCAAGGTATGAGGTCGTGCTATATGTTCTTACAATTGACTTGAGGCTCAAGGTGAAGATTTACCGCTTTCATTTCCCAATGCCTATCCTGTATGATCTAGTTCTTCACCTCTAGGCGCAGGTCTTCCCTCACAAATTTCCACTCTTTTGGTCTGCAGTAGACTAACTCGTCGGCATTGGAAATGTTCAGAAGTCCCTCCAACTGATGTGTGTCAAAAGAAACATGTATCCCTTTCACCAAGCCAGTGATCCTTAGCTCCCTGCCTCTCTCAAAGTCCTCGAGATCACCCTCAAGCTGCATGTTACAATAGTATTGCTTAACTAGGTCTGGACATGTTGACCCCTCGTACTGGGATAGAGGTAGCCACTCCATTTCATTAAATGATGCCTCTACAATAAACCTAGCTAGATTCCATATTTTCACAAACCGGTCTACTTCTACTTTCTTGTTTCAGAAGCAAAGGTATTGTGTCTCAGCCTCGATGGAATAGAAGAGTAGTGCTTTGAATGGTCTAGGGTTCTTGCTTTGAGACATATTGACTGCAACATTGAAAAGCAAATAAAAATAGAATTTATTAGTGAAAATTCTAGAAATTTCTGTAGGATAACGGCGTAATTTGGTCAAAAGCTTCATTTTTACCCAATTTCATGGACTAGAGGACTAAAATCAATGAGAAACACATTCAAACTACTAGCAACATTTAATGGATCAAAAATTTAACAAATTTCAAGGAAATTTCAAGAAATTTAAAATTTTAAGGAAAACCCCAATTTTAGGGCAAAAACCAATAAATTGGGATTTCCTTCAAACCAATCAACGAAACCCAAAATTGATTAAGAGCTTTCATCTGTTGGTGGCCCAACATCAAAAGTAACTGAACAAATGACATTGCTATGGTTGAATAAATTTTAATTTGAAAAAGATAACAAAAGGTAATAAAAACCTTGGTAGAATAACCCAGAGAAAGAAGTAGATTGAAGAAATTACCATTGTGGAGTGTTGGGAGTCGTTGACCGGTAAGGAAAGCTTGGATTTTGATCGGTGGGTACTGTAGTAACTCACCGACAGCTAGTTCGGTTGGTACTCAGAAGAAGACAAGAGAAAATAAAGGAAAATGACTCGAATCAGGTTTTAAACATGGATTTTGGATTGACGAGTTGAAAATTTTAACTTAAAAGTCGATCGATCAGTCGACTGATGAATCAAACGTAGGCTCTCAGGAATGTTCCCAGGGTTTTTTCGGATCACTCACTGGTTGCTCAATACACCACTGGTAAAAAATTATCGGACAATGATTCTTTCACCTGTATGAATTCTGTTTGGTTATGTTTGTTGGCAATTTTCATATACTGTCGGGCTGACCTGTTGTCACACCCCAATTCTAGTCTAACCAGAATGGTGTGATTAACTGCCAATAAGCCAATGGTTCACCTAAGATTTCGCATAGGTCGTACCCACCATATCAAACCACACACACATTCCACATTAATAATCAGAGGTAATAAACAAATGAAAGTCTTACAGATAATGAACTGAGAGTCCAACAGTGATAAATAAGTATTTAATCTAATTATCTCCAAACCACAAGACATAAAAATAAATAATCAATTACATATCCGATGTTCAAATTGTAACTAAACTTAAGCAAAAATACATTGGTTGCACTCGCATGATGAATCATTCGCATCTTCTTCAGCTTCCACATCCATTGCAGCAACATGTCCATATGTCGGCACATTCATATATTCTTCAATCATAGGACCTGCATCATCAACTAAAAATATTCAACATCGAAAGGGTGAGCACATATCACGGCTCAGTGAGCAAACAAAACAATGAAACAAACATATTCATGCATTCAATTCATATCTTCGGTCTGGTTTATATGTTTGCAATATGCTATAGAATGGTTTGGTAGTCGCCGCACCTCTATACACGAGCATGTAAATCTGCCCAATGGATCAAACACCATTGCCGTCTCACATGCACCCACCATGGAATAGAGATAGAGCTAATGTGTCAGGATCAAACACCGCCAACACCTCCCCTGATGCCCTACCCATACCAACATGTAAGCCCCTATTGGCAAGGGCTTGCAAACTAGGCTCGCAACTAACCAATCCTAATGTCAAACAGTGTAGCCAAGGCCTCACCCCAGCATCCCTCAATACGTCCACAGAGATAGATCTAAGGCCCCTGGCAGAGTCAGAGACCACACGGTCTGAGACCACCTCCTCTGATGCCCTATGACGTAATAGTTCTGCTAAGGTAGTCGGGATACGATGATGTTAGTTGGCAAGACTTGAGTAGAGATAGAGCTAGAGTCTGGTGACGAGGTCGAAGACCACCATGCCACGTCCTCCCCCTGATGCTCCACTCGCATCCAACACACCAACCACACACATATATTCACATGCCTATTCCTAGCATCATCATCATCATCATGTTATAAATAAATGGAATTAAATATCCATGAACAATAATAGCAGAAATATTGGATGAAATGTGAGATGTACATTACAAGCATACAATCCTAGAATCAATCATGGCATTGGACTCAATAAAAATAAATAGTTTGTTATTAACCAATTAGTTTAGGTCATGTTCCCTCACTTGTTAACAATACTTGATCTCTTTCCAAGCCTCGAAATTCTCTTTGAATTGATTTAACAACCTAAAAGTTATATGAATTTAAGTTAGGGTTCATATGTGACATGTTACAGTAGTCAAAAATCGAAACAGAGAACTGATAGGTGTCTGATTGGTCCTATGGTCTCATGTTTTATCGACATTACTGTCTACTGTCGATACCCTACGGTCGCATATGGTGCGACCATAGCTGCGACCATATAATTTTTGAAAGCTTCCCGAATGCCTATGGTCGATCTTTTGGTCATACTGGTCATGCTATGGTCAACAGTAGCTGCGACCTTGAGATTTCTGGTCGCAGTCTACATAAAATTTGAGTTTTTCCTGAGTTAATTCTTTTGTTCTTCAATGGGGTTTATTCTAAGGTCATCCTATGGCCATCATTTGTAATCTCTTATCAACCCTAATCATCAAATTCACTCTTCATGGTTCTCCTTGGGATTTTCTCAAGGAAATCACATAGATCATAATAGGTTGATATTGCCTATCTTCCAAAGAAGTCTTATACTTAGAGTTTACATTTTCAGAGATTCGTTTCATACCTTTGCCTGTGATAGAGAGCCAATTTCTTCTCAGCAAAATCTTTTCCTTAGCTTTTTCTTCTTCTCCTTCTCTTCCATCTCTTCCTTTTCTTTCTCTAGGATTCACTAATGCTCTATAAGAGTAAAAAAGGGCTGAGGGACATCCTTTATATAGAGGAAAACTCTCCAAATAGAGTCCTCTTTCAATTAGGAAACCAATCCCGTAGTTTAGGAAAGTTTCTAAAACTCGGAGTCTGATCTGGGTTCTTACGGTCGATCATACGGTCGCATAAACAGTCGACTATAGGGTCGAAATCATCAACCCTGGGGTTCTAGATTTGAGATTTTTGGTTCCCTTCCTTATGGTCGACCATAGCTACCCAGGCATACGACCTTAGGTATGTTTTTAGTGTTTTTAACTCGGTTTTCATACATGGTTTGTGATCTATCTTAACACACTCAGTCCATTTGGTCCAGGAATGATGGGAAGACCTGGCACGACACGGTTAGACCACGTTAGTGGAGTACGGGTCTTATAACTCTCCTCCTATTATATAATTTTTGTCCTCGAAATTTGCATAAACCTTCCGAGTTGAATAAGTGAGGATATTGCTTCCGCATAGCATTCTCTTCATCCCACAAAATTTCTTCTACATTTTGGCTTCTCCAAGTAAACTTAACGTATTAAATGTCACGGTTGCGAAGACATTGCACCTACCGGCTAGTGATCTCAAAAGGTCCTACTTTGAACTTTAAATCTTCAATCAAATCCAGTGGATCCATTGTTAATACGTGTATTGGATCTCTCACGCACTTCTTCAGTAACAAGATATTAAATACATCATGCATAGTTAACATGGATGGTGGTAGTGCTAACTGATATGCTACTTTTCTACGTCTATCTAGAACTTCATATGGTCCAATATCTGGGACACAGCTTTCCCTTCTGTCCAAACCTTTTCAAACCATGCATAGGAGATATTTTCAGAAATACATTATGACCTATGGTGAATTTGAGATCTCTGTGTCAATTATCTGCATATTACTTCTGACAGTTATGAGCTATTCAGACTCTTTCCTTGATAATGTTGACTACTCAACAAGTCTCTTCAACAAACTCTGGTCCAACAATACTTCATTCTCCAACTTCATTCCAAAACAAAGGAGTTCGACATTTCCTACCATACAGTGCTTCATAGGGCAACATCTGTATAGTCGTTTGATAGCTATTGTTATAAGCAAACTCAATCAATGGTAATTTCTCATCCCATGATCCTTTGAAATCAATGACACAAGCTCAAAGCATGTCTTCTAAAATCTGAGTAGTACGCTCTGACTGTCCATTTGTCTAAGGATTGAATGCAGTACTAAACTTCAATGTTGTACCCATAGCCTTCTACAATCCTTCCCAAAACTTTGAGTTAAAGCGTGGGTTTCTGTCGAACACAATGCTTTCAGGTACACCATGTAATCAGACAATATTATCTACATAAAGATTAGATAACCTCTCTAGGGTATACTGAGGTCGTATAGCTATGAAACGAGCTGTCTTAATCAAACGATCCACAATCACCCAGACTGCGTCAACTACTTAGGGAGTCAATGGTAACCCAATGACGAAGTCCATAGTGATGCAATCTCATTTCCATGCTGGTTCTGGCAGTGGCTGCAATAATCCTGTAGGTCTTTGACTTTCAGCCTTTACATGCTGACAATTCAAGCATTGAGACACAAATTTAGCTACATCCGCTTTCATTCCTCTCTACCAATATAGTTTCTTCAGATCATTATACATATTCGTGCTTCCAGAGTATACCGAATATGCGGTGGTGTGAGCTTCCTTCATTAGTCTGTGTCTAATATCCAAGTCTTCATTTTCAGGAACACATACTTTTCCTTTGTATCTTAGTACCTTTTCAACATCCAATGTAAACTCAGGGGTAGTCCTACCTTTTTCGAGGTCTTCTTGCACCGTTCTTAGATAAGGGTCTGATTTAATAGTTACTTTCACTTCGTCTAATAGATTAGGTATAATTTTCAATGTAGCAAACATGTTTGAGAATAGATGAATAAACCCTTGGTCCGTTGATTCATTCGGAATATTATTCACGAACTACTCTTTACCGTAATTAAATACTCTCCCTGTAACACCCGCCATAGCATTTGCACTAACTTCTTCTTGGGATTCTTTCATTGCTTTCCTGCTTAGTGCATCAGCAACTACATTAGCTTTTTTTGGATGATACTAGATATCACAATCATAATCCTTCAATAATTCCATCCATCTTCTTTGTCTCATGTTCAACTCCTTCAGATTAAATAGATGAGTGAGACTTATGATCAGATTTAATCTAATATTTCTCTCCATACAAATAATGTCTCCATATCTTAACATCATGTACTATTGTTGCTAATTCCAAGTCATGAGTGGGATAATTCTTCTCATGTGTCTTCAGTTGCCTTGAGGTATACGCGATTACTTGTTCTCCTTGCATAAGCACACATCCTAAACCTAACCCAGAAGCATCAATGTACAAGGTAAATGGTTGTCCTAGGATCAGAATGATCAAGATGGGAGCTGATATCAATCTAACTTTCAATGATTGAAAACACTCTTCACATTTATCGGTCCAAATAAACTTTTCTCCTTTCTTTGTCAAACTGGTGAGAGGTACGGTGATTCCAGAGTAATTTTCCATAAATCGTCGATAGTAACCAACTAAACCTAAGAAACTTCTGATTTCTACAACATTCTTAGGTGCTTCCCATTTCACAATGGCTTCATTCTTGCTAGGATCCACTTTAATTCCTTCAGCGAATATAACATGGCCAAAAAAAGCAACTTCATTTAGCCAGAACTCACACTTCGTAAATTATGCATAAAGCTTCTCTTTCCTTAGTCGCTACAGAGCGGCTCTTAGATTTGTGACATGAGTTTCTTTGTTCTTGGAGTAGACTAGTATGTCGTCAATAAATACAATGACTGACGTATCCAACATATCATGGAATACCCGATTCATGAGTTCCATAAAATCGTGTACATTAGTCAATCCAAAAAATATGACTAAAGATTCATAATATCCATATCTGGTTCTGAATGCTATCTTTGAAATATCTCCTTCCTTAATCTTCACTGATGGTATCCTGATCGAAGATCAATTTTGGAGAACACCTTGGCACTAAGATCAATTTTGGAGAACACCTTGGCACTTTGCAACTGATCGAATAAGTCATCGATCCGAGGGAACGGGTACCGATTCTTGATTGTTAGCTTATTCAATTCCTAATAATATATACACAGTCGAATACTATCGTCCTTCTTTTTCATGAACAATACTGGTGCTCCCCATGGTGATATGCTGGGTCTGATATAACCTTTGTCTAGTAATACTTGTAATTGAACCGTCATTTCCTTTAGTTCAATAGGAGCCATTCAATAGGGTGCTTTCAATACTGGTGCGGCTCCGGGTATAAGATCTATAACGTACTCTGTCGCTCGGTCGGGTGGTAGTCCTAGTAGTTCCTCAGGAAATACATTCAGAAATTATTGCACAACTTCAATATTCTCTATTCGTGGTGCTTCCTTGTTAAGGTCGACCACGGATACTAGATACCCAATTCCTCCTTTCACGAGCCATTTTCTAGCCATCAATGCAGAGAGAATGAGTTTTCGTTTACGGGAAAGTTTGGTTCCCGCATAACTAAACTCTGCTCCTTCCTTGTCTTGAAATATCAATTTCTTTTCTACACATAATAGGTTTGCAGAGTGCTGAGCTAAGCAATCCATTCCAAAGATAATGTCAAAGTTTGCCATCTCAAGTTCAATTAAGGTTTCTTCTAAAATCTTCTCATCGACAAGAACTGGACATGGTCCATAACCTTTGTCTAGTTCCACTTCTAATCCCATAGGTGATCATACAAGCAGTTTGTAGTCTAAAGGTCTGAGGGGTAGATTTAACTTCTTTCCAAACGACACAGATATAAAAGAATGAGTAGCTCCAGAGTCAAAGAGTACTCTGGTGGGTAAGCCATTAATAGGTACGATACCTGTGATTTGATTTAACTTAGTCTACATGATTACACAAGGTAGTACAAAATGAACAGTTCAGGTTATACCTGTGACCACATCAGGCAGCATCCTCAGAAGTAACAACATAAACTTTTCCTTGCTGTAGCTGCTTCCTTGGCTTAGGATACTCTCTTGAATAATGTCTTACTTGATCGCAATTGAAGCATTTGACTCTAGCATTACTTTGCTTCTGTTGAGGTTGGGCTGTCGGAGTAGACTTGGCTGTAGCATTGAAGCCTTGAGTATTAAAGGGTTTAAGGTCATTGAATTCCCTCCTTTGTATGAGTTTCCGTTGGGCCTTTTAATACCTCTGTTCTGAGCAAAATAACTTTTCCTCTGGCTCGATTCAAGTACTCAAGCAATATATACTGCTTTATTGTAAATCTTCTTTTCTAGTCCCAATACATGCTCACGGATGCTTCCCCTAAGTCCCATGACCAACTTTTGGGATTTGGTATTTTCCTCCTGCATGCTAGAGGGAACAAAGAAAAATAGTTCTTCATAACGCTGTTGATATGCGTTTACAGTCATCTGTCCCTGATACAAACTTAGAAACTCCTTTTCCACTTGATCTCTGAAACTCCTGGGAAAATACTTCTCGAAGAAAGCTTTTTTACAAATAGCCCAGGTCAGTTGGGCATGCTTTGTCAACAGATAACTCCGAGTAGATTTCTACCAATGGTGTGGATCACTTTTCAGCATAAAAGTGACACATAATACCTTCTCTTCTTCATTTATAGTCATCATCATAAAATTTCTTTATATCTCATCAATCAAGTGAACTAGCCATAACGGATTTGATGGCTTGCCTATAAATTCCTTCGGCTTCAACTTCAGGAAACGCTCGACCAGTCTGGAGTGATCAAGCTGATACTGTGCATATGCTCCATACATAGGCGGTTGGTACTGATAATTTCCTTGGTTATACCCGCCTTGCGGGCCTTCAGAGTTTTGTACTTTGCCTTGTACTTCTAGTGTTTGCGGTGCTTGAGGTACAGTGTTGCTACCACCAAGTGCAGTACTAGCTTGTCCTGTAAGTAGAGGTGTTGTGTTTGTAGCTAGAAAAGCAATTCTCATAGCAGCTTGCATGTTGGCTTGCACTTGTTGTATTTTCTGCATTTGTTGTGCTAAATTCATAACCGTAGTAGCCAAATCTATAGGTGGTGCAGGTAGGTTGGTTGGGTTGGCTTGGGTGTGCACATTCTGATGTGTAGCATTTTGGCTTTCAATATTTCCTTCCTGTCCTTGCTGACCTTCATTGTCATTAGTCTCCATAGGTGGTAGAGATGGGTTTGCATTCTGTCTCCTTCTACTTACTCTTCGTCTAGCCATTTAAACTCTTGCTTAAATGGTACTTGGAAAGGCTGTACAGGTGAAACACGACATGGTGGTAGTATTGGGTTAGTCTCACAATGGAAAGCGAGAGAAAAATAAAATCAATAGACAAAAGTTCAAGCATAATCAAAATATAGACAACAGTCAATCATACGGTCGATGGCCTACGGTCGCATGTTGTGTGACCATAGGGGCGACCTTCAAAATCCTGCCAACTTATCGAGACCCTGTGGTCGATCATACGATCGATCATATGGTCGATGGTTTTGGTCGAATTGTGCGACCGTATGATTCATGATCAGGTTTTTAAACATGTTTTTTGAAAATTTTCCCACTCATTCTCCTTCTTCCTCCTATGGTTTCTACTCAACTCGCCACCAGTGAGTTACTACAGTGTCGACCATATAAAATTGGTGATTTTTCCATCGATCAACAACCGTCACTCCATTACTTGAGGTATGTTCTCTACTTTTCTCGATTTTTAAGCTTTCATACCTAGAGTTCTTGCTATTTGTACGGTTTTCTTCTAATTAATATTTTTCTAATCGTAAAAATTTAATTTTTATTGGGGGCTTTTGCTATTTGCCACCCAATGGATGAAAGCCCTCAAGAAAATTTGAGTTTCATCCGTTAGTTTAGTAGAAACTTGAAAATACCCATTTTTGACCTAAATTTTGGGGTTTTTCCCAATTGCCAAAATTTCTTCAAATTCGACCTGCCTAGTTTAAATTTCCAATTTTATGAGCATTGCAGGATGGTTTGGGATCTATGTAAGTCCTCCTGCCCAAATGTTTGGGTGAAAAGTGAGGTTTTTTTTTCCATTTTATGTGTTATGCTGTCAAATTTTTCAAATTTATCTAACTTGTTTTCTTATCTTCTTTTCTTACAGTTAACATGGTTCACACTAAGGTTCCTCGAGTTCATGACCCACGATGCTTCAGGTCCATTGAAGTAGAGGTGTGATATCCTTGGTTTGATCAAAAAAAGGTTGAAGGGGGTCGGTGTGTGAACCTAGCCCCTTTAGACATGTTTGATGTGGAAATGGTGTTTGGTGACATAGGTTGGCATCCAGTGATCTTGTACGAGGCTTGCACTCCCCCGGACTTGGTCAAACAATTCTACTATCACTTATAGGTAGAGGGTAACTTAGAAGATGTTGACAGGACTAGAGAGCTTCAGATCACCAGCTGGGTGAAAGGGGTTCCAATCACTTTCAACTGTCAAGAGTTGGTTGATCTTCTTGGCATTTCCAACGATGGTCAGTTGGCTTACTGTGCACCCAGGGAGCCACATTTTCTATCTAGACAGGTGCGTGCATAAATAGATAGCTAGATTCTTTGGGATGACCACTGGGAAATGAAAGCAGTCAACCTGCGTCCGGAGCCACGGGTCTACTGTATGATTATCCAGCCTAATCTTATTCCCCAGGGCGAACACTACGAGATGATCTCACAACTGACACAGTACCTATTGTACTGTATCTGTACTAGGCAGCCTGTCTGCCTCCCATATAATATTCTTTGGACTATGCACCAAGCGGCGTTGCTTCACTCGAGCGGTAATATACCCTATGGGCGGCTAATCTCCGCCTTGCTCGCTCATCTACAGGTGGACCTAGTGGATAACAAGATCCTTGAGGACACCTTCTCAGCTGACATTGATTGGGAGGCCATCAGTAGGATGGGCAAGAGAGAGATATAGGTCAGTGATGATGAGAGGAATGCTATGAGATGTCCTCTCACTCGGGTAATGACAGCAGATGCAGAGGCGGCAGTAGCAGCAATAGCAGAGGTAGCAACAGAGGCACACGAGGGTGGTGATGAGGAGGATGATGATCGTATATACATGGATGTGGATGCCATCCCTCCTCCATCACCACAACATTCTAGTAGAGCTGGCCCTTCTAAGGCTTCTCATTCAGCTGGCCCTTTATGCCCACCCCCAGATGACATGACAGGGCTGTTACGTGAGATTAGAGAGGCACAACGCGTGACTGATTGGAGAATAGAGCTTTTAGATGCCCAATGCTCTATAGTCAAGTGAGTAGTGGATCCGACAGCTAGTCTCCGAGCGACCCTGACTCAGGTGGCCTGGCTCGCGAGAGTATATGCTGAGGACTACGATAGAGATCGTGAGGCACCTCCTCCTCTAGCACCTCCAGCTCCATGATTGCCTTTTATATCTTTTTCTTTTTTATATTACAGAGTAATTGTCTGGATTGTGGACTGTACTCTAAACTTGATGTGCATTTGTCTTGTTTTTTATTCGGCATATATATTTATAAAATTGGTTTCCCCTTTATATATGTACATTATTCCCTTTCTTAGTTTATGTCTCATACAACACAGTTGCTTACGGTGTGTTTTCATTACAGCTTTTAAATTTTATCCTAACTAAGTTCATGACTCATGTGGAAGTAGTTAGGTCAATGTGTAGAACCTGAGATGCACTGATACCAAGTTATCACACCCCAATTCTAGTATAATCGGAATAGTTTGATGAACCACCAATAAACCAACGGTTCACCCAGGATCTCGCATATGTCGTACCCAGTATATCAAACCAAACAAACATTCCACATTAATAATCAGAGAAAATAAACAAATAAACGAAAGTCTTACAGATAATGAACTGAGAGTCTAACAACGATAAATAAGTATTTAATCCAATTACCTCCAAACCACATGACATAAAAATAAATAATCAATAACATATCTGATGTTCAAATTGTAACTAAACTTAAGCAAAAACATATTGGATGCACTCGCATGATGAATCATGCAGATCTTCTTCAGCTTCAACATCCATCCGAGCAACGTGTCCATACGTCAGTGCATTCATATATTCTTCAATCGTAGGACCTGCATCATCAACTAAAAATATTCGACGTTAAAAGGGTGAGCACACATCACGGCTCAGTTAGCAAACAAAACAATGCAACAAATATATGCATGCATTCAATTCATATCTTTAGTCTGGTTTATAAGTTTGCAATATGCTATAGAAAGTTATGGTGGCCATCGCATCTCTGTACACGAGTGTGTGAATCCACCCAATGGATCAAACACCATTGCCATCCCACATGCACCCACCAAGTAATAGAGATAGAGCTAAAGTGTTCAGATCAAACACCGCCAACACTTCCCCTGATGCCTTACCCATACCAACACGTAAGCCCTATTGGCGAGGGCTTACAAACTGGGCTCGTAACTAACCAATCCTAATGCCAAATAGTGTATCGAAGGCCTCACTCCAGCATCCCTCAATACATCCATAGAGATAGAGCTAAGGCCCTCCGATAGAGTCAGAGACAACACGGTCCGAAACCACCTCCCCTGATGCTCTATGACGTAATACTTCTACTAAGGTAATCACGCTATGACGTTGTTAGTGGGTAAGGCTTGAGTATATATAGAGCTAGAGTCTGGTGACGAGATCGAAGACCACCATGCCACGTCCTCCCCCTGATGCTCCACTCGTATCCAACACACTAACCACACACATATATTCACATGCCTATTCCTAGCATCATCATCATCATCATGTTATAAATAAATATAATTAAATATGCATGTACAGTAATAGCAAGAATATTGGATGACATGTGAGATGCATATTTCAAGCATACAAGAATAGAATCAATCATGGCATTAGACTCAATAAAAATAAATAGTTTGTTATTAACCAATTAGTTTAGGTCTTGTTCCCTTACCTGTTAGCAATACTCGATCTCCTTTCAGGCCTAGAAATTCTCTTTGAATTGATTTAACAATGTAAAAGTTATATGAATTTAAGTTAGGTTTCATATGTGACATGTTACAGTAGTCAAAAATTGAAACAGAGCACTGATAGGTGTCTGACTGGTCCTATGATCTCTTACTATATCGACCTTACTGTCTACATTTGAGACCCTACGGTCGCATATGGTGCGACCATAGCTGCGACCATATGATTTCTGAAATCTTCCCGATTGCCTATGGTCGATCTTTTGGTCATACTGATCATGTTATGGTCGATCGTAGCTGCGACCTTGAGATTTTTGGTCACAGTCCACATGAAATTCGAGTTCTTCTTAAGTTAATTATTTGGTTCTTCAATGGGGTTTATTCTAAAGTCGTCCTATGGCCTTCATTAGTAATTTCTTATCAACCCTAATCATCAAATTCACTCCACTAGGTTCTCCTAGGGATTTTTTCAAGGAAATCACATAAATCATAAGAGGTTGATATTGTCTATCTTCCATAGAAGTCTTATACTTAGAGTATACATCTCCAGAGATTCATTTCATACCATTGTCTGTGGTAGAGAGCCAATCTCTTCTCAGTAAATTCTTCTCCTTTGTTTTTTCTTCTTCTCCTTCTCTTCCTTCTCTTCCTTCTCTTCCTTCTCTTTCTCTAGGGTTTACTAATGTTCGATAAGAGTAAAAAAGGGCTGAGGGACGTCCTTTATGTAGAGGAAAACTCTCCATATAGAGTCCTCTTTCAATTAAGAAAGCCATCCCTTAGTTTAGGAAAGTTTCTAAAACTCGGAGTCTAATCTGGGTTCTCATGGTCGAACATACGATCGCATAAACAGTCAACTGTAGGGTCAAAATCATCGACCATGGGGTTCAGGATTTGGGATTTTTGGTTCCATTATGGTCGACCATACCTACACAAGCATGCGACCTTAGGTATGTTTTTAATGTTTTCAACTCGATTCTCATACGTGGTTTGTGATCTATCTCCACACGCTTGGTCCACTTTGTATAGGAATGATGGGAAGATCTGGCACGACACGGTTACACCAAGTTAGTAGAGTGCGGGTCTTACACCTGTAAACTATCACATGTTGTACTTGTCTCCATCTATTGACTACGTAGAAAATACGACAATCGATAGTCTAAAATGGCACGCCTTACCCACAAAAATAGTCTAAGTGGCGAAATCCCGATCCCACCACCATCTGGAGTGAAAAAAGTGAATGAAAATTTGGAAGAACAAATAAGAAATAATAATGCACCCCAAGGTGAAAACAACCAGCCAACCCAACCAACTTACCAGACCCACCACCTGAATTGACCACATTTATGATGAATTTGGCACGATAGGTGCAAGAACAACAGTAGATGTTTTTGGCTATGCAAGTTTCCATGGGAATTACTCCCCAAGCTGTCAATGCCACACCATTACCTCCAGGTTAGACCAGCATGGTACCTGGTGGTAGCAATATTGTGCCTCCAGCACCCGTTGGTAATAACATGTTGCCCATAGCACAACAGGTTCCAACGACACACATACCAGTGCAAAACCATGGAGCACAACAGGGTGTTCACCAGGGTAGCTACTAATATCCACCATCGGCATATGGAGCCTATGGGCAGCAAGATCATTCAAGGCTAGTGGGACGTTTCCTAATGATGAAGCCTCAGATATTCTCAGGTAAGATGTTAAATCCGTTGTGGCCAGCTCACCAGATTGACGAGATGGAGAAGACCTTTCTAATGATGACCATAACCAAAGAAGAGAAAGTATTGTGTGCAAACTTCATGCTGAGAGAAGATGCAAACCATTGGTGGAGGTCCGCGCACATCTACCTTCTGACTAAGCATACTCGGCTGACTTGTGCTTCTTCAAAGATGCCTTCATCAAGAAGTACATTCCTAGAAGCTTGGGAGACTAGATGGAGAAGGAGTTCTTGAGTTTGTACCAAGGTCAGATGATAGTAGATGCTTATTAGCAATGTTACGAGGAGTTATTCTTTTTTGCCCCTGCTGGCATGCTAGAGGAAGAGATTAAAACCCAAAGGTTCACTATGGGACTGAGGGGAAGCATTCGAGATCATGTGTTGGGATTAGGAAAGAAGATATATAATGAGGCAGTGTAAATTGCTTGAGTAGTAGAGTTAGCCAAAAAGGGAGCTACCTTGCTTGAATCGTGGTCTGAAGAGGGCAAAAAAAAAAAACGTTTAATGGAGGAAACTCAAAGACCTTCAAACCATTATAGCTGCAGAACATTAATGGAGCAGCCAAGACTACTCAAACGGTTCTACCTCAAATGCGGCAAGTGACTAGTAATATCAAATTCTCAACTGTGACCAAATGGCGCATTATGCAAAGAACTACCCTAAGCCTGAGAAGCAGTTGTAGTAAGGAAAGGTGTATGCCATGACTTCTGAAGACGTAGCCACATCAATTGATGTGGTCAGAGGTATGACCTAACTTTATCTATGATAGTACTTTGTGTAAGCAAATAGACTAAACCTAGGTAAAACTGCAGGAATCGTAACCATAGCTGGTGTACCCTCCAGAGTTCTCTTTGACTCTAGGGCTACCCATTCTTTCATATCCATTTCTTTTGAAAAGAAATTGAATGTGACCCTCAGACCTTTAGACCTCAAGCTGTTAGTAAGATCATCATTGGGACTAAAGGTTGAATTAGATGAGTATTATGGACCGTGTCTAGTCCTTGTTAATGGGCAGAGTTTGGATGCAAACCTAGTTCACTTGAGATGGAAGACTTTGATATCGTCTTAGTGATGGACTAAATATCCCAGCATTCCATGAGTCTGCTTTGAGTCAAAAAGAAGTTATCATTCAAGGCCAAGGATGGTGTAGAATTCAGCTTTATGGGGATAAAAACTTCTACATAAATGGAAGCTTATTCTATCTGCACTTAAGGCGAAGAGATGCCTTGAGAAGGGTGGAGTTGGATATCTAGTATCTGTGGTGGACGTTGCCAAAAAAGTGCCATAGATGAATGATATGGAAGTTGAATGGGAATTTTTGGATGTGTTTCTTGAAGACATATCCGGATTGCCACCTGATCGAGCAATTAAGTTCATCATTGACTTATTACCAGGGTTGGCACCTGTGTCTAAGGCACCTTATCGAATGGCTCCTACGGAATTGAAGGAATTGAAGACTCAACTACAGGAGTTATTGAACAAGGTTTTTATCCAGCAAAGTATTCTACCATGGGGAGCACCAGTGTTGTTCATAAAGTAGGACGATAGTGTTCGATTATGTATAAACTATCGAGAATTGAACAAGTTCAAGATCAAGTATCGATACCCATTGCCTCTGATTGATGACTTGTTTGATAAGTTGCAAGTTACGAAGGTGCTATCGAAGATTATTCTACGGTCTGGATATCATCAATTAAAGATTAAGGATAGTGGCATTTTGAAGACAGCTTTTAGAACCAGGTACGGGCATTATGAGTTCTTGGTTATGTCTTTTGGGTTAACCAATGCACCGGCATCTTTTATGGAGCTTATAAACTAAGTGTTCCATGACATGTTGGACACTTCGGTCATAATGTTCATAGACATATTCTGGTCTATTCCAAAGACGAAGAGACTCATGCAACCAATCTTAGAGCAGCCATACAAAGGTCGAGAAGGGAGAAGCTTTATGTCCAATTCAAGAAGTGTGAGTTCTGGTTAAATGAGGTTGCCTTCTTGGGTCACATAGTATCATTAGAAGGGATAAAGGTGGATCCCCATAAGATATAAGCAATTGTAGGGGGGGAAGCGCCGAAGAACATTGCAAAGATCAAAAGATTGTTGGAGTTAGCCCATTATTACAGAAAATTCATAGAGGACTACTCCAGAATTGTTGTACCTCTTACCATGCTAACCAGGAAAGGGGAGGAGTTCATTTGGACTGACAAGTGTAAAGAGTATTTCCAAACATTGAAAGCAAGGGTAATATTAGCTCCAATCTTGACTATTTTGGTACCAGGGCAGCCATTTATCCTGTACACCGATGCTTTCGGATTAGTTTTGAAATGCGTGCTGATGCAAGGTGAACGAATGATTGCTTATGCTTCAAGACAACTGAAGGACCGTGAGAAGAATTACCCTACTCATGACTTGAAGTTAGCGGCTATGATTCATGCAATTAAAACCTGGAGACATTACTTGTTTGGTAGCTTACTACAACCACAACTTGAACCAACATGGAAATCAGACTACATAACTATAGATTGCATCATTGGGTTACCATTGACTCTCAAATCAGTTGACACAGTTTGGGCGATTGTCGATCATCATACCAAGACAGCTTCTTTCATCGCTATACACCTTAGTATACCTTGGAGTGCCTAGCCAAGCTGTATATGGATAATATTGCCAGATTGCATGGTGTAACTGAGAGCATAGTGTTAGACAAGGACCCACGCTTTACCTCAAAGTTCTAGAAGGGTTTATAAAAAGCAATGGGGACGAAGTTAAAGTTTAGCACTGTATTTTATCCTCAGATAGATGGTCAGTCGGAGCAGACCATTCAGATCTTAGAGGATATGCTCTGAGCTTGTGCACTTGAGTTCAAAGATGCTTGGGAAGAGAAGTTGCCATTGATCAAGTTCGCTTACAAAAATAGTTACTAGGCTTATATACATATGTCACCCTATGAAGCATTGTAAGGTAGGAAGTGTCGAACCCCTTTGTTCCGGAATGAAGTCGGAGAAAGAATAATTGTGGGACCTAAGTTTATTAAAGAAACCTGTTATGTGGTAGACAAAATCAAATAAAGGGTTATGACACCTCAAGATCATCAAAAGCAGTATACAGATAATCGAATCGAGACCTTGAGTTCGCCATAGGTCACAAAGTATTCTTAAGATATCACCTATGCGGGGTCTAAAATAGTTCCATCAGAAGGGCAAATTATGTCCCAAATATGTTGAACCTTATGAGATCTTGGCAAGATGTCTGATAGTAGCATATCAACTCATGCTACCACTATCAATGTCTAGTATACATGATGTATTCCATGTTTTACTATTAAAGAAATACATCAGGGATCCAACATATGTTTTGGCACACCATAATTATGGACTAACCAGAATGGTGTGATGAACCGTCAATAAACCAACGGTTTAACCAGGATCTCGTATAGGCTATGCCAACATTCCAAACCAAATACACATTCCACATTAATAATCTGAGGTCTGACATGATAAATAAATATTTAACAGGTTATCTCCAAGTAACCAAAACAAATTTAATACATATTACATGTATCCAAATACGAATGTTAACCACTAAGTGTAGACATAGTTGAAACATTCGCATAACGAGTTTTGCTCGTCGTGCACAGCTTACACATCCATAGCTTCCGTACTTCCATACGTTGGCGCACTAATAAAGTCTTTAATGGTAGCACCTACAACATCAGAAACTAAAAGAATTGCACACGCAAGGTCAGCTCTCCAACTTGAGCTCAATGAGAAAACACAACAATTCAACAAACATATGCATGCATTCAATTCATATCTTTGGTCAGGTTTTTAAGTTTGCAATATGCTATAGAAAGCATTGGAGGCCCCCTCACCTCTACACACGAGTGTGTGAATCCACCCAATGGATCAACCACCATTTCTGTCCCACATGCACCCACCATGGAATAGAGATAGAGCTATAGTGTCCAGATCAAACACCACATAACACTTCCCGTGATGCCCTATCCATACCAACACATAAGCACCTGCTGGCGAGGGCTTGCAAACTAGGCTCACAACTAACCAATCCTAAATGTCATCCAGTGTATCCAAGGTCTCACCCCAGCATCCCTCAATACATCCATAGAGATAGAGCTAAGGCCCCCAGGCAGAGTCAGAGACTACACCGTCCAAGACCACCTCCCCTGATGTCCTACAAAGTAATAGTTTTGCTAAGGTAATGGCGATACGACGATGTCAGTGAACAAGACTTGAGTAAAGATAGAGCTAGACTCTGGAGACCAGAATGAACCACAATGTCACGTCCTCCCCCTGATGCTCCACTCGCATCAGGCACACTAACCATACACATACAATCACATGTCTATCCCTAGCATCATCATCATCATATTGTAAATAGACAAAAATAAATGTGCATGAGCAAAATATAACAATACTATTGGATGACATGTGAGATGTACATTACAAGCAAGCGATCATAGAATCAATCATGATATTGGACACAATGAAATAAATAGCTTGTTAATATCCAATTACTTTAGGTCTTGTTCCCTCACCTTTGATTGATATTTGTTCCTCTTCTAAGCTTTGGAAGTCACTTTGAATCCATTGGGAACCTAAACAATTATTATATTTAACTTAGGGTTCAAGTTTATCAAATTACAATAGTCAAAAACCTTGTTTAGTCTCAAAATATGCTTGCTGTCATCGTGTGGTTGGATGTGCAGTCGAACCTGTGGTCACAATATATGAGACCACACACTGTGTTGTTGGACCTTGTGGTTGCATTTTGTGTGACCACATCATGCGACCGCACCTTTCCTGAGAACTTCCCGAATAGCTATGGTCAACCCTCTGGTCACCCTGTGGTGGACCACAGGCTGCGACCTCATGATGTTTGGTCAGTTTTCATCTTTAATCCGAATTCTTCTTGAGTCGATTCCTTGGCTCATCACTTGGGATCATCCTATGGTCATCATATGGCCATTATTTACAGTTTTTCATTAAACATTATCCCTAATCCATCCCTCATGGTTATCCTTGAGATTTAGTCAAAGGATCACATTGATCATATTGGTTTGACATCCCAAATCTACAACAGAAACCTTATTTAATAAAATCTACATCTACAGAGATAAGTTCCATACCTCACTTATTGTAGGGAGCTAGAACCTTCTCTTGTAAAACCTTTCTATCAACCTTTATCTCCAAATCTCCTTCTTCTCCTTCTCTTCCTCTCTCTATTTTCCTCTTAGGTTTAGAGTTTCAATTTGGGTTCTAAAAGAGTAAGATAAACTACGGAACATCCCTTATATAGAGGGAAACCTCCATATAGAGTCCCACTTCAATTAGGAAGGAGCCCCCCCTCAATTAAGAAAGTTTCCTAAACACGAAGTCAGTTTAGCATTGTGTCGTCACACGTGGGGTCGTAGAATCCATCGACCACACATCCAAATTATGCGACCACATGTTGTGTGGTCTCATGTGTGGTCTCACGTGTGGTCGACCACATGTATCGGCCACACCCCTCAAAACTGCTACCACATAACTAAAATTTTCTGGTTTTAAGTTTTTAACTGGTTGCTTCCACACGATCTTAAACAGTCAACCACACCAACTAAAGTTGACTCGTTGCTTACCTTATCTTGTGGTTTCTTCATACAATTGGTTCACTTGTGCCGGTTATGATGAGAAGACTGGTCACGACATGAGAATGTATGGTTAGACCAGGTCCGTGGCGTACGGGTCTTACATGTTTTGACTGTGGATCCACTAGATTTGTCAAAAGACTTGTCGTTAGAATTATTGCCAGCTAAGATCACTAGTCGGAAGGTCCAACATCTTCATAACCGAGATATCTATTATGTTAAGGTAACCTGGAGAAGCCAAGATGTGGTTGAGATAACATGGGAAGAAGAAAACACTATACAGAAACAATACCCTCACCTATTTGCCTCAGAAGGTATGTAAAAATTTTCAGGATGAAATTTATTTTTAAGGGAGAGTTATAAGACCTGCACTCCCTAACCCGGTCTAATTATGTCATACCAGTCCTTCCCATCATAATCAGCTCAGATGAACCAACCCTATGAGGAAACCACAAAGCCAGGTAAGAAACCAATTACTCGTAGGGTTGTCCACTCGCTAGTGTTAGGTTGTCTGATCCTCGAATGTGGTGACCAGTGAGTCGACCGGTCAAGCCCGAAAATAGACTTTGTGTTTAGGAAAGCTTCATAATTTAAGAGGGCTACTTTCCTAATTGAGAGATGACTCTATATAGAGACTTTCTCTCTATATAGAGGACGTCCCTCTACCCTCTCACACTCTTTTGATCATTCTTTAAACCCTAAAAGTTGAGGAAAATAGAGGAGAGAAGGAGCAGAAGTCTTGGAGAGGAAGAATGCTTAGATAAAGTAGGAGAAGCTCTACAGTAAGGAGGATTACCGTCAGTTTCCAACCAACCACATTGAGGAGCCAACGGTAAGTCCCTTTATCTCCGTAGAGGTTTATCTCGGTAAAGGGTTAGACTGTTCAAGGATGTGCGATTAAGATGTGTTGGATCAGATCCAATACCATGAAACCGATTCTAAAGACTCTTACATAAATATGTGATAATGCTAGATGCTAGGGTTCTTTCAAGGATTAAACTTAAGGAGTTAAAGGCCATAGAATGACCCAAGCATGGATCCCATTGTTGAGTCGATGAATCGACTCAGATGAAATTCAGACTAAAAGACAAACCTAGGATATGACTTAGGAGTTGTCCTGTCCCTTGATTGGTCGACTATAAAGGAGACCGATGAGGCCATCGATGGCACTCAAGAAGTATGACAAGGTTTATTCGGTGGACACATCGGTTAACAAATGCAAGACCGGTGACTTGATCGAACAATGTTTGGAAGACTTATATTGGAGACTAAATAGTGAGTCTGAGTATAAAACTCAATGATATGGAATCCTAATTTAAGTTCACTAATTGTTTAGATTTTTCACTAGTTTAAGATGATCTCCAGAGCTTGGAAGAGTCATTTACAAGGAGGAAACAAGACCTAAAGTAACTGGTTAACACCTAGCTACCTTTTTCTTTTTTGTTAATCTGATCTGATGCCATGCTTTGCATGATTGTTCGTGCATCTCATAGGTCATCCAATATCTGTTATATATCTATTACATATGTAATGATGTTGAGGATAGGCATGTGCTTGTATGTGGTTAGTGTGCTGAATGGGGAGAGATTGTAGCATCGAACCATTCATCACATTGACATCATCGTATCACCATTATCTTAGCAAAACTAATCCATCATAGGGAATCAGGGGGTGATTGCGGTGTGTGGCTGTAAGCTCTGTCGATAAACCTTAGCTCTATCTCTGTATCGTATTGAGGGATGTTGGGATAAGGCCTTGGATACAAATCAGGATGACATCTAAGATTGGTTAGATACGAACCCAGTATGCAAGCACTCGCCAGTAGGGGCACACGAACTGGTATGGGCTAGAGTATCAGGGGGAGTGCTGGTGGTGTGTGATCCATTAGGCTCTAGCTCTATCTCTATTCTGTAGTAGGTGATGTAGGGCAACATCGGTGTGTAATCCATTGGGTGTGCTCACACTTTCGTGTATGGAGGTATGGTTGTAGCCTATCCTTACGATAGCACATTGCAAACTTATACTAAATCCAAGAAATGAATATGACTGTATGCATATATTTACACATTGTTTAATTTACTCACTGAGCTATGTTATGTGCTCACCCTACGATATCGTATTTCTTTTAGTTGATGATGTAGGTACTACTGTCGAGGACTATGTTAACTCGTTGTCGTATAGACACATGACGGCTTTGGATGTGCAAGTGGTGGAAAACAAGCATGACTCTTCATGCGAGTATTTTCATTGTGTCTATGCATTGATTTAGTTTTGTATTTTTAGTTATTGATGTAAATAGATATTTATTTACGTTTTGGTTATTTGGAGATAACTGATTTAATAATTATTTATTACATTAGAAAGTTAGTTCATTATTAATATAATTCTACAATTTATTATTATATCTGATTGTATAGAATGTATATGGTTTGGATTGTTGCCATGGTCATATGTGATCCTTGCTTGAACTAATAGTTTAGTGACGGTTCATTCACACTTCTGGTTTGTCTAGAATTAGCGTATGACAACTTTGTATCAAAGCGCTTGGGCTCTGCCAATCAAACCTGAATGCATCCACATGTGTCAAGGGACTGAGTTAGGATAAAAATAAAATCTTTAATACATACAAACTATAAGCACATTAATGGTTGAAACAGAAACTTAAAGCAAGACATAATGCACATGATGAAAGGTGAAACGATATATAGATTTAACCTAAAACCAAAACAGAATAATGTATCCAGATGAAGAAATAAAGGGTACGACCCATAAACCCGGCTGTTACCCTAAATATATAAACCAAGAATAATATTATTCTGAAACAAAAGAGTAGTAAAATAATAAACTATCCCTAAGCTAATGGAGGAGGTGGTGACTCACGGTCTCTATCATAATCCTCTACATGGACCATCCAAAGCCAAGGTACCTACTCCTGAGTGGTAAGGAAACTTTCATGGATGTTTGCTACTCGTCCATCTATCGCTCGTTGAGTATCTATAATCTCTCCTACCTAACGCTCCAAGGTATGCTACAATGCCCAGATCTCCTAAAGGAGTGCCATCATATAATCTGGAGGAGGGAGCAAAGGGCCAGCTATGGAAGTAGTTTGAGAAGGACCAGCTGCAATAGTATGCTGAGGTGTAGGAGGGGGGATTTCATTTACATCCCTATAAATATGATCATCGTCACCACAACCCTCTGTTACTGCAGCCTCAAATGTTGCTGCTACTGCTGCCTCATCTGCTGCTGCCATCGCTGCTACCCGACCCAATGGACGGTCTAATGTATTCTGCTCTTCACTAACCTCTACCTCATGAATTTCCATCCTGGTGATGGCATCCCAGTCTAGGCCTATTGATACCATCTCTTCATACATTTTCTCACCCTTCATGTTTATATAAAGGTGATCAAGAAGGGTGGTGATCATCTGACGTTGTAGCTCTATGCATGGTGCCAATGATGATGTATGGTAGGCAGATAGGCTATCTGGTGCAGATGCAGTTGAGAATGTACTGGGTGGGATGAGATACCTCATTGTAGTGCCTACTCTAAGGTATGAGGTTGTGCTATATGTTCATACAATAGACTCGAGGCTTAAGGTGAAGATTTACTGCTTTCATTTCCCAATGCCTATCCTATATGATCAGGTTCCTCACCTCTAGGCGCAGGTCTTCCCTCATAAATTTGCACTCTTTTGGTGCACAGTAGACTAACTCACTGGCATTGGAGATGTTCAAAAGCCCCACCAACTGATGTGTGTCAAAAGAAACCTTTACCCCTTTCACCAAGCTGGTGATCCTCAGCTCCCTGCCTCTCTCAAAGTCCTCGAGATCACCCTCAAAATGCATGTTACAATAGAATTGCTTAACTAGGTATGGGCATGTTGATCCCTCATACTGGGATAGAGGTAGCTACCCCATTTCATTAAATGATGCCTCCACAATAAACCTAGCTAGATTCGATAGTTTCACAAACTGGTCTATCTCTACTTTCTTGTTTCAAAACAAAGGGTATTGCGCCTCGACCTCGACAGAAGGGAAGAGTAGTGCGTTGAATGGTTTAGGGTTCTTGGTTTGAGACATATAAATAGCAAGATTGAAAAAAATAAAAATAGAATTTATTAGTAAAAATTCTAAAATTTTTTGCAGCACGACGTAATTTGGTCAAAAGCCTCATTTTCACCCAATTTCATAGACTAGAGGACTTACGTCAATGAGAAACACATTCAAAATGCCAACAACATTCAATGGATCCAGAAATTTAAAAAATTTCATGGAATTTCAAAAAATTTGATATTTTGAGGAAAACCCCAAGTTTAGGGAAAAAAACCAATAAATTGGGATTTCTTTCAAACTAATCGATGAAACCAAAAATTGATTAAGGGCTCTCGTCTGTTGGGGGCCCAACATCAAAAGTAACTAAAGAAAATGACATTGATATGGTCGAATAAGTTTTAATTTGAAAAAGATAACAAAAAGCTAGAAAAACCTAGGTAGAATAACCGAAAGAAAGAAGGGGATTGAAGAAATTACCTTTGTGGAGTGTTGCGAGTCATTGACTGGTAAGGAAAGCTTGGATTTTCATCGGTGGGTACTGTAGTAACTCACTTACAGCGAGTTGGGATGGAACTCGGAAGAAGAGAAAAAAGAAAATAAAGGAAAATGACTCGAATCAGGTTTAAAACATGGATTTTGGATTGACTGGTCGAGAAATTTGACTTAAAAGTTGACCGATCAGTCGACTGATGAGTCAACTGTAAGCTCTCGGGAATGTTCCCAGGGTTCGTCCGGATCACTCACTGGTCACTTAATACAAGACCGGTCAAAGATGATCGGACAACATTTCTTTGACCTGTATGAATTCTATTTGGTTCTATTTATTGGGGATTTTCATATACTGTGGGACTAACTTGCAATCTATCATATGGTGTACTTGTCTCACATCTATTAACTATGCAAAAACTGCGACAGTCGATAGTCTGAAATGGCGCGCCGTACTCGGAAAAAAAGTCTAAGAGGCAGAGTTCCAACCCCACCACAACCAGGAGTGGGAAAAGTAAAAGAAAATCCAGAAGAACAAGCAAGAAATAATGATGCACCCCAAGGGGAAAACAACCAGGCCAACCCAACCAACTTACCAAGACCACCACTTGAATTGACCACGACTATGATAAATTTGGCACAATAGGTGCAAGAACAATGGTGGATGTTGCTGGCTATGCAAGTTTCCATGGGAATTGCTCCCCAAGCTGCCAATACCACATCAACACCTCCAGGTCAGACCATTATGGTATATGGTTGTAGCAATACTGTGCCTTCAGCCCCCGTTGGCAATAGCATGTTGCCCAAAGCATAGCAGGTTCCAGTGATGTACATACTAGTGCAAAATCGTCGAGCACAGCAGGGTGTGTACCGGGGTGGCTACCAATATCCACCACCAGCATATGGAGCTTATGGGCAGCCAAATCATTCAAGGATTGTGGGATGTTTCCTGAAGATGAAGCCTCAGATATTCTTAGGTAAGAAGTTAAATCCATTGTGGCCAGCTCACTGGATTGATGAGATGAAGAAGAACTTTCTGGTGATGACCATAAACAAAGAAGAGAAGGTATTGTGTGCAACCTCCATGGTGAGAGAGGATGCAAACCATTGGTGAAAATCCCTGCATAGCTACCTTCTGACTAAGCATACTAGGCTGACCTAGGCTATCTTCAAAGATGCATTTTTGAAGAAGTACATTCCCAGAAGCTTAAGAGACTAGATGGAGAATGAGTTCTTGAGTTTATACTAATGTCAGATGATAGTAAATGCTTAATGCTTATTAGCAACGTTACGTGGAGTTATTCCTTTTTTCCCCTGCCCGCATGCTAAAGGAAGAGACTAAAACCCAAAGGCTCACTATGGGACTAAGGGGAAGCATTCGAGAGCATGTGTTGGGATTGGAAAAGAAGATATACAATGAGGCAGTACAGATTGCTCGAGTACTAGAGTTAGGCAAAAGAGAGCTACCTTGCTCAAAATCGTGGTATGAAGATGCCAAACGAAAATACGTTCAATGGAGGATACTCAAAGACCTTTAAACCATTACGACTGTAGAACATTAATGGAGCAGCCAAGACTACTCAAATGGTTCTACCTCAACTGGGGCAAATGACTGCTAAAATTATATTCTCAACTATGACAAAATGGGGCATTAGGCAAAGAACTACCCTAAGCCTAAGAAGCAGTTGCAGCTAGGAAAGGTGTATGCCATGACTTCTGAAGACAGCCACATCACCTGATGTGGTCACAGGTATGACCTAACCTTTTCTTCGACAATACTTTGTATGAGCATATAGACTAAACCTAGGTAAAACTACATAAATCGTAACCATAGCTAGTGTACCATCCAGAGTTCTCTTACTCTAGGGCTACCCATTCTTTCATATCCGTTTCTTTTGGAAAGAAGTTGAACGTGCCCCTCAAACCTTTAGACCTCAAGCTATTAGTAAGATCACCATTGGGACTAGAGGTTGTATTAGACGAGTGTTATGGTCCGTGTCTAGTCCTTGTTAATGGGCAGAGTTTGGATGCAAACCTTGTTCAACTTGAGATGGCAGACTTTGATGTCGTCTTAGGGATGGATTAGTTATCCCAACATTCCATGAGTTTACTTTGAGTTGAAAAGAAGTTGTCATTCAAGGGAAAGGATGGTGTAGAATTCAGCTTTATGGGGATAAAACTTCTCTATAAACTGAAGCTTATTCTCTTTGCACTTAAGGCGAAGAGATGCCTTGAGAAGGGTGGAGTTGGAAATCTAGTATCTGTAGTCGGCATAACCAAAGAAGCACCTTGGATGGAAGATATTGAAGTTGTATGAGAATTTTTGAATGTGTTTCTTGAAGACATAACTGGATTGCCACCTGATCGAGCAACTAAGTTGGTCATAGACTTATTACTAGGGTTGGCACCTGTGTCTAAGATATCTTATCAGATGGCGCCTATGGAATTGAAGGAATTTAAGACTCAACTACAAGAGTTATTGTACTAGGTTTTTATCCAACCAAGTATTTTTCCTTGGGGAGCACCAGTGTTGTTAGTAAAGAAGGACTGTATGTTCGATTATGTATCGACTATCGGATTGATGACTTGTTTGATCAGTTGCAAAGTGCAATGGTTTTATCCAAGATTGTACTACGGTCTGGATATCATCAATTAAAAATTAAGGACAATGAAATTTCAAAGATAGCTTTCCAAACCAGGTACAAGCATTATGAGTTCCTGGTTATGTCTTTTGGGTTAACCAATGCACTTGCATCTTTTATGGAGCTTATAAACCAAGTGTTTCATGACATGTTGGACACTTTGGTCATAGTCTTCATAGATAATATTTTGGTCTAATCCAAAGATGAAGAGACTCATCCAACGAATCTTAAAGCAGCTTTACAACGCTGAGAAAGGAGAAACTTTATGCCTAATTCAAGAAGTAGAGTTCTGGTTAAACGAGGTTGCCTTCTTGGGTTACATAGTATCATCAGAACGGATAAAAGTGGATCCCAGTAAGGTATAAGAAATTGTAGGATGGAAAGCACCTAAGAACATTGTAGAGATTAGAAATTTGTTGTCGTCAGTCGGTTATTACAAAAAATTCATGGAGGACTACTCCAGAATCTCCGTACCTCTTACCAAGCAAACCAGGAAAGTGGAGAACTTCATATGGACCGAAAAGTATGAAGAGTATTTTGAAACCTTGAAAGCAAGGCTAATATCAGCTCTAATCTTGATTTTTCGGGTACCAGGGTAGGCATTCACTTTATACATCGATGCTTTCGGATTAGGTTTGGGTTGTGTGCTGATGCAAGGTGAACAAATGATTGCCTATGCTTCAAGACAACAGAAGGAGCACGAAAAGTATTACCCTACTCATGACTTAGAGTTAGCGGCAGTGATTCATGCAATTAAGACCTAGAGACATTACTTGTATGGTGACAAATTTTAGATAAAATTGGATCACAAGAGTCTTACTTACATCTTCACTCAGAAAGAGTTGAATATGAGGCAGAGAAGATGGTTGGAACTCCTAAATGATTATGACTACGATATTCCATATCACCCAAACAAGGCTAGTGTTGTAGCTGATGCTTTGAGCAGAAAACGAATAATGAAGCTAGAAGGAGGATCTAGTACAAACACCGCCTTATCTTCTGTTGCACTAGTTTTTGATGTTGAAAAGAGCAACATATTATAAAAAACTCATGATGATCCAATAGAGCATGGTTTGATTCACAAGTTTTCACTTATGTTCGCTACATTAATGATTCTACCTAGTTTGATAGATTAAGTGAAAACAGCAATTCCATTGTACACATATCTGAGGATAGTACAAGAAGATTTGGAGAAGGGTAAGCCAAATCCTAACTTTACTTTGGATGTAGCTAAGGTTCTGAGATATAAAGGATGATTATGTATACCTAAAAGTGAAGACTCAGACCATAGAGAAGAATAATGCTAAAAGTCCATTCCAATAAAACCAAGGTAGAATACCCTTGGTTCCAAAACATGAAAGTAGATGTGGGGCAATTAGTGAAACAACTGGAACTTACCAGGTTCGACATAGAGGTCGCGTTCAACATATGGGTTGGTTTCCTATAACCCAATACCAGGGATTGACCCGTCCTGACCTGGTAAAGTAGTTTTACTGCAACTTACAGCTAAAGGGCAATCTAGAAGACCTCGAGAAGGGCAGAGAGCTGAGGATCACCAGTTGGGTGAAGGGCATAAAAATTTCTTTTGGCACCCACCAGCTAGCAGGTCTCCTGAACATCTCCAATGTTGGTGAGTTGGTTTACTATGCACCCAAGGAAAGCAAGTTCATGACTGAGGAACCAAATCATGTAGGAAGGGCTTTGGGAGTTGAAGGCGGTCATCCTATGCCACCTTCCACGTGTGAACTGCCTCATTATCTACCATAACATCATACCTCAAAGCAGCCATTCCAACGAGGTATCCCAATTGACTTAGTATGTTCTTTATTGCATATACACCAAGCAGCCTGTATGCTTGCCCTACATCATTATACGCACAATGCATCAAGCCGCAATGCTCAATCTGAAGAGCAGCCGGCCCTATGGTCGTATGATCACAACTCTTCTTAATCATCTCTACATGAACATGTAGGGTGAGAGGATGTACGAAGAGACGGTCAAGGTATACCTTGACTGAGACACCATTACCAAGATGGGTTTGCATGAGGTGGAGATCAGTGATAAAGAACTGAATGCATTGGAGTAACTTTTGGGTTGGGTAGTAGCAGCAGTAGCAGATGAGGCAACGGCAGTAGCAATAGAAGGTGGTAGAGATGATGACTGTATGTTAATGGAAGTAGACGACATCCCCTATCCTGTACCTCGGCATACATTAGAGGCTGGTCCATCCCATCCCCTACTAGATTCGATGATGTCACTCGTCTTGGAGATTCAAGAGGCTTAGTGTGTTACTGATCGATGTGTAGCAGAGCTGGCACAAAGTCTGTAGGTTATTCGAGAGGAGGTACATTGGCTTCGGACCACCTATGCTGAGGACTACGATAGAAATACAGAGTCACCACCTCCCTTGCCAGCCCAGAGATAGACTATTTTTGTTATTTCCTAAAAAGTTTATTTTTCTTTTATTATATTTCCAGAGTAATTGTCTGGACTATAGACTGTATTCTATTTCTTAATGGATATACCTTATTTTTTATTCTGTTCATGTATGTTTATATGGTTCCACCTTCCATTATGTACACTATTGTCTTGCTTTAACTTTTTGTCTCAACCAATAATGTGCTTATGATGTGTTTGTATTAAAGCTTTTAAGTTTATCCTATCTCAGTTCATAGACATATGTGTATGTATTCAGGTTTGATTGGCAGAGTTGTCACACCCTAATTCTGGTCAAACCAAAAGTGTGAATGAATCGTCATATAAACCAACTACTCAAGCCAGGATCACATAGGACCGTGCCAACAATCAGACCATCCATTCCACATAATCAGAGATAATAAATAAATAACAGAATTACATTAAAATGAACTGAGAGTCTACAGTGATAAGTAATAAAGAAATCAATTACCTCAAGTATACCAAAACAAAAAATGATAAACTATTACAAGTATCACAATCCAACTAAAACATAATCCTAAAAGTAAATGCAATGAAAACACTCGCATGACGAATCATGCTCGTCTTCCACTGAGTGCACATTTATGGCTGCAACATGTCCATAAGATGACGTACCGATGTAGTCATCTATAGTAGTACCTGCATCATCAACTAAAAAAGAAAATGTATACGTGAAGTGAGCTCATAACTTAGCTCAGTGAGTAAACAAAACAATGCAACAAACATATGCATGATGTTAATTCATATCTTTGGTCTGGTATAAGTTTGCAATGTGATATGGTAAGGATAGGTAGCCACCACACCTCCATATACGAGAGTGTGAGCATGCCCAACCGATCACCCACCACTGTCGCCCCACATCTTTTACTACAGAATAGAGATAGAGCTAGAACCTAACGGATCACACATTGCCAACACTCCTCCTGATACTCTACCCCATTCTAGTATGTATGCCCCTATTTGCGAGGGCTTGCAAACTGGGTTCGTGACTAACCATTCCTAGAAGTCATCAAATTGTATCCAAGGCCTTACCCCAACATCCTTCAATACCCCTATAGAGATAAAGCTATGGTCCATTGGCAATGCTATAGCCACACACCATGAGCACCCCCCTGATACCCTACGATGTACTAACTCTACTAAGGAAACGACGATACGACGATGTGAATGTAATGAAAGGTTCAATGCTACAATATTTTCCCACTAAAGACACCAACCACACACAAACATAAGCCTATCCTCATCAATAATATCATAAAAGAAATATAAATATGCATGCATAAGATATAGCAGTTAATTGGATGACATGTGAGAAGCACAAACAATCAAACAAAACATGGCATCAGTGAAATTAATAGAAAGTAAAAGGGTAGCTTATTATTAACTAGTTTGTTTAGGTCTTGTTCCCTCACTTGTGGTTGATGTTGTTCTTCTTCCAATCCTCATAAACTACCTTGAACTAGTTGGGAACCTAGACAATTAGTAAACTTTAATTAGGCTTCCATTCTATCAAGTTATTCTATTCAGACTCACTGTTCGGTCTCCAATTTAGGCCGTTTGAACATTGTCCGATCGAGTCACCGATCTGGTATTGGCCGATCGATGAGCCATCCACACAAAACCTATCAGACTTCTCGAGAGTAACCGGTCGCCTATCTGGTATGGCACCTAGCTGACCGATCAACAGGGACTGAACAACCTTTAGGATGTCTACAGTCTCTCTTCTCTCTTAGGCGATTCTTTGGCACATCAATGGCATCCATCCTAGAATTATTCTATAGTCACATTCATTGGTTTAACCATTCATTCTAATCTTATAATCTATAATATATCATGGGTGTATTAGAGAGCTCTAGTAAGAGGGATCATGAAAGAATCATAGTGTTGGAGTCGATCCACTAATACTGTGATTATAGATCTCAACTATACACACTTCCTAAACTTTTACTGAGACAAAGAGACTTACTGCTGGCTCCTTAACGCGATTGATTGAAAATCGACAGCAATTCCTCCTTCTGTAGAACCTCTTTTCCTTTCTCCTAGCTTCCTTCCTCTCCAAGGCTTATTCTCCCTCTTGTCCTCTCTTTTTCTAAATTATAGGGTTTGCGATTGATCAAAAGAGTGGGAGAATGTAAAGAGACGTCCTCTATATAGATAAGAAACTTCCATATAGAGTGGAGTTCCAGTTAGGAAGGAGTCCTACTTAAATTTGGAAACTTTCCTAAACTTGGAGACACATTCTGGGCTTGACTAATTGGCTGATCGGTCGCCCAATCTGCAGACCGAATAACTTAAGTTGTCCAATCGGACAACCTACAAAGGACTAGTTTTCATACCTAGTTTTCTGGTTCCTTCATCCAGTTGGTTTGATTGGGCCGGTTATGATGGGACGACCTGGCACGACATAGTTCTCATATCCTCCAGTATATGGTAGTTCAATGTAATTAGTCGTATATATCATTGATGCTGGGCAAAAGGTTTTTTTCTCCATGATTCATACCCTAAGCCATTAATGGCTTCTTTTCCCATTATAAGTTCCATCCTATAGTCATTTTTTTATAGAAATATCGGTCCTAGGGGGAGGTTTTCATCGTATTTAATTTTCCTATCAGAGGTAACTAATTGATCATTTCAAATCAGTCAAGATCTACTCTGTCTCCACAACGTCTACCATTTTTAGGGGTCGTATCGATAATGTTTCCTATAGGCTTCATATCCATATGTTAACCCTTAATAATGTAAATTCTTACTAGTACATGGTTAATGTCCCTATATACTTCACCTTAGGAAGAAATTTCCCATTTGTCTCCATCGATATGTTTGATTTTCATCATCATTCATCACAATCTTGTAATTCTTCAATACCAGTAATTGTTCGCAGACCATGGGATTTATCAATTGATTCATCCACATTATTATCTTACAATTACATGATTCCAATAACTCCATCTGTATTAATAACTTCTTGTTAAATTTACTCTATACTTTGCTAATCAATTTAGCTTCCAAGTTGATGTTCCAAGTGTTCTTATGTTTCATATTAGAACTTCAAGAGTCTTGGTCAAGTTTAAAACTTTTCAATTGATTCCTTAGAAGTATATCATGGGGTTTTCATCCAAATTTACAACTCTTTAATTTAAGATTTCCTATCTCCAATAGTATGTAGCAAATTAACTATTCGTGCACGAATTTAGATTCTACATGCATGACCAAAAACTTAAATTATGGTGCTGGAGGTAAAAGAAATACCTATTGGCACAACAGGGGTATTAATCGTGTTTCTGGCCATTGATGACTGGCTACCTTCTAGTCAGCGCTCTTGGCTCACCGGGTAAGGGCACTGGCCCTAAGTATGGCCTATCCTGCAGCAAGCGGTGCATCTAGGGAAGTATGAAGGAAAATCCTGATGTACGGGGATTTAGGATCACCCGAATAGCTGAACTTTCCTAAGAGTTCTTTTGGTTTCCATTTTTCTCAGACCCACGAAAGGAGGTACCACCGACTTATGCACTCGGGGAGCGTAGTTGGTCAGAAAAGCTTCTCAGAAGATATCCGATGTAATGACACCATAGTGTTCCTTGAGTACCGGTTCCACATCCAGCCACTAGGCGTAAGGTTCGCCCTCTAGTTGGTACGTGGCGCACCTAACCATGAGTGCGTTAAGCAGTTGCAGATTTCACATGACTTCCTCTATGGTTTAAATTCAATTTAGCAGCTGTTCCATCGAACTGCATCCCCCATAAAAATTTTCAAGCTTTTACTTTTGGAACTTGTGCATGGCTTTCACCATGAGACTTTTGGCTGAGCCATAATCATCATTCTACACTGTGTAAGATGCCATTTGGTGAAGGTCTACATTTGGACATGGAAAATTTTTATCATTAGTCGCGTCATGAATTTTCAAAGATAACATCATGCAATGCAAATGGATGTGCTTGAGATTAGCAATAATGGTATGACAATGGCATTGCAGATGTACAAGCAATTAACATTCAAAACAAAGCAACAACAGTAAATGATAAGACGTATAGCTACACAATAGGTGCGGTAGGGGCGTGTAGTAGCTTGTTCGACCGCGCGTCGATGTCCTTGGGTTTTATAGAGGCACGACACGTTTTCTCATTTCCATTCATTTTAGCTTGGTGTGCAATTGACCCACACACACATACACACTTGCGGTATATTTTCTCTTTGAGGTTCCTTAGGTGATTCAAGCCTTGGATCTCATTATTCATCATCCAATCACTTCATCAAGTAACTTTCATATTGATTTCTCATTTTTCTGCCCAAAACGATTTCTCAGTTTCAAATCCTGGGGTAATATCCTTTATGATGGTCCGAAACAAAAGGGTTTTGTCCTAAATTTATGCTAAGGAATTATTGTCATGCTTAACCTCATGTTTGCGTCATCTATATTGACTCATACGTCATCCAAGCAAAACTCACATTTCATCGCTATTTCTTCAAAACTTGCAATCAGTATTGCTTATCGTTTGTCTCTCTTCAACCATTCATGTACTTTGTCATTAAAATCTCTATAGATCATTTACACCTCAAATTAAAAGACATTAATCTCTCAAGCAATAATTTCCTTTCAACTTCAGATTTCTCTCTTTCATTCAAATTCTTACATTGACTTATATCCCTCAATAATCAGCATTTATATAATCTCTTCTAATCTATTTTGTATGTTGGTGTACTCATTTCATTACGTATTCTAACATTCAAATTTTTATATCCCGATAAATTTCCATCACCTTGGGTTTGCAAGGTTGCAATGACTTCTCCAGACATTCTAATTTATTTTGGAATGGAGTCATCTGTTGCAGGGATAACTAGACATGCATCAACTCGGTCACTAGGGTATGACCCAGCGATGATTTTGGTCATTAGTAGTAGCCAGTAAATGGCATCTTTTTGAGCACAGACTGATTGAATCAGGTCATTTTGTGAGACGAGACAAATTAGAGAGATTTACTATTAGTCAAGCATTTACAGATTTGTGTTGGTTATAGGTTCTTCAGTACCAGATATCTACATGTTCTAACCTTGTGAGGCAGCTTTATTGTAACCTTCAGGTAGAATAAGGTGTATAGAATAATGCATATGGTTCGTCTTTATAGATTTCTAGCTAGGTACTGAGGTGTTTTTGATATTCATAGTCTTGCCTGTCTTTTGGATGTCTCTACAGATGGAGAACTTGTTTATGTGGAGCCAAAGGTTCCAATTGATAGAGGAGCAGATGATGTTGGGTCCTGAATTAAGTAAAAGCAACTGTCGACCAGTTCCTAGAGTATATAGTCGCATTATTCAACACAACATTGTTTTCAGAAGCATTCATAGGGATGCTATTGTGCATTTATGTGAGTTTGTTGCCTATTGTGTCACTGTGCAACAACAGCTCTATCTTCAATACTTGATTCCAAAAAACATTGATTACTGCAGTGCTTCTTTCTCGGTCTGGCAGTCTTCCTCATGGGTGGTTTCTCACCCACTTATTCATTCAGCCGGGATAGACCTTCTTGAGTGGTATGTCCATTCTAACTTTGGTTAGAATTCACCATACATGCTTGGCCTTTACGATATTGTCCTTAGCGATGACGAGATAAATGGAATTCCTCATCCAGATCCATGATCTTGGTGGCATTCAACTAAGAATATTCAACGTAAGGCGATTTCATCTTCATCTAGGATTGAGTTAGCTTTAACGGATGATAGCAGTGATCCAACATACAGCCCTATAGATTATTCCCTTGCTCAAAGCTTAGGGGATACGATGTCATTAGCAATTGAATGAGAAGGTAAGCCATAACAGCGAGAGGTTTACAATGATGTGTCATGTGTGATGGTTCCTCAGACTGTGATTTTTGATGTTGCAGAGCTCCAAGATGTAATGGTAGATGCTCGTGCTCTAGTGTTTGAGTTACAAGAGTACTATCATAAGACACATATAGCATTGTCATCATATAAGAGGCGTATGTTGCAAAGCATCTCAGGTGTGTAGCGACGTGTGACAGCAAATAAGAATGTGATGGTGTAGTTACGTGACACTCTTGAGATTACTAGAATAGAGGTGTCCTCTTTATAGAATGCGATGACTTTGGTAGGTTTAGTCTCACCTATTCTTGCTGAGGCAGAGGCGAAGACTACAACTAAGCGTAGGAGAACTCACAAGCGTTGGGTTTGATCCATGGCTGGGGTTCAGTACATAATTAAATTGAAGAGGAAATTAGTGGTAGTATCTTTCATTTGCTTACGAGCTCGACTCGATTAGCTTGTTCTATAGAGTGAGTCCCATCTATTAAGATGTTGATCGAACTCATAGCTAAGCCTTCATTTACTTACCTCATATTATCTAAGAGTGCAGATTTTGACTTAAGACTATATATGCATCCCGCTTAAATATTGTTTCTCTTGTTACGGCTTATCTAATTTGGTTTGTTCATTATGAACATTAGTTAATATATTTCTTCTCTGCTCTCTGCCAATGGCTTATTCTCATTTATGTATTATGTTGTTCACCTAATGTCAGCATATATGTTCTTAGTCGAGTAAGATTGATAGTGACGTATCGTGACATGCTCTGAACAAAATTCTGTATCAGTGTATATGGATTGATCGTGGCATTGCGTGATACGCTCTGATATTAAACTCTATCACACTCTGTTCTCAACATTTCAATACTATGGAATGCAGTGGGATCTCTCCATCTTATCAGGGCATAAGAAATCCCTTCCAGGATCGCACATCACTATATTCCACCTATCAACCGAGACAGAGAAATATCATACTAAATTTACAATCTTTTTTTAAACAAGGTATCCAAATGAAAGAAGGAAAATTAATGGAATGCTTAAAACTTAAACCCAGTTATTCAAGATCTGACATATTACTAATTTAAATTAATATTTAAGTTTCAAATCCATAAATAAATCAATTATCCAAATATCCAGATTAAATAGTCCCATGTAAAGTAAAGGCATTGTTCAAAGTTTATTCGAAAGTAAACCCAGAATAATAATATCCGAAATCCAAAACCAAAACCAAATAGGCGCAACCTAGGCCTAGAAGTAATTCTACGCATCAGACGATGGATCAGAGACATCCTACTTAGGTTCACTATCTTCATCCTCCACACCAAGTGAAAGGCAAATCAAAACGTTGACCAAAGAACCTACAACATTTAAAAATAGTTTGAGATCAAAATGTAAGCTAAATCATCGAGCTTAGCAAGAAAAATAAATGTGCAACAAGCAAATGCATGCAATTATCAACTACGATCAGTTATGATAACTGTAGGTGCTAGCTCAGGATAACCCACAGAACGAGTTTCCAGGTTGCACGGGTCATCTCCCATCAGATGATGGCGCCTCACTAGACATACATCATCACACCCGAGTATGGCTACATCATTATGGAACAAGCCCGTATTACACCGGCCACTTACCTATAACTCTTTCCAAGCCTGTATTATGCCAACCACTTAAGGAGATGGTAATCCCACTAGTCTACTCATCTACCCATCCACATTATGTCGGGTATGGGGAGCATCACGGCTATGTTCATACCACATTTTTATTGCACCCATGCCATTATATAACCCCATAATGGCTAGGGGTACAATTATATGGATAATTATATTCAACTAGCCATATCCACATAATTAATCATATTACTGAACCGTAATGTCGCCAAGCTTCTGACCCCGTTTGAGCCCCCACATAGGACATCTTGACTTAGGTAGGTTACATATGGTCAATGCAAAGCAACGTTAGTAAAAAGTGGTGCAAGGGTCCCATACCATCCACCTTCGTCCTTACCGACTTAACTAGACATCATGGATCAATCATGGATCAATCGCCTTCATGGAGAGGTAGCGAGTGTCCTATACCACTCACCTTCCAATCCCTACTAAGCACTGTTGACCCCAAACGTAAGGATGCATATACATGATCACACAAAATAGTTTATTGGATGGCATGTTATCATGCAAAAGTATGTTATCAATCGTACACCATTACACAACATAATAAAATAAGAAAAACATATGCATCCAAAGGATTAGTTTCCTTACCAAAAGATAGAGAGTAATTATGGTAAATCTGATCAGGTAGCTGTCTACCAAAGTCCTCATATCTCTATCAAAATCATAAGCAATATAATTTCAATAATTTATTTTTCAATAGTTTATTTTAGTTTCTCTGAAACCTTATTATCTGGTGTTTACAGTGTTATAAACTTGTTTGATAACTTATGCTTATTGCCTACTATTTATTTATCATGACATAGCATATTGGGATTTATTAAAAATTTCATTTGTTACTATTTATATCCTAAGGATAACTTATGAACACATAATGATCATGATGTCCATACAAGATAGGTAAAATGTGGGTTACCACACCATGAAACAACATACTCATTAGTCAGAAATTACCTTTTAAGAGCCTTAATATTAAGAAGGAATTCTTCTATCAAAGTCCAGGTTTCTAGCATTGTACAAGAGTAAGGTTACTAGTTTTTATGTTTCTAAACTTCCTGTCTAAGGGTTTCTGACATTTAAGATACTGAACAACAAGCTACCTTACAGGTTATAGGGTATTTAGTCAAAACAACGTAAAGAATGTTCATGAAAATTTGATCTTGAAGATCTAAACCCATAAATAGGCTCAGAAAAATTATAGAAAGCCATTGACCAAAGGTAGTCGTCAACAAGGGTCAAAATCCCATACGGCACATGGCATCGACGACACGATTTGGCCACCAGGTGTGCAGCATGTGTCGTCGACCGCACATTAAAATATTGTCGCTTGATAGTACTAGCACCCCAAAAGGATTGCTTAGACCCTGTAGGTTTGGTCTAAGGTCTTAACTCACAAAGGTAGTGTCACAGCTCATTCTGGGGAATCAGGCGTGATATCTAAGTCATCCAAGAACAACCCAAATTTCCAACGACCGACAACCAAAGTAATCTACCAACAAATCTCACGGTCTACACACACAAGATCCATCAATCAACAGTAGATAATAGTAATACTTGCAATAGAATATCAGAGTTTGAACGGAATCATAAATAAGAATCAGATGCCTACCCATAATACTTTAATAACAAAAGTTTGTTATAGATTACAATTATTCCACAATATCTGTAGTACTACATACATCCCATATTACATAACCAGAATAAATATGACTAGGTTCTTGTGGATAGACCAAACCATCTTTTATCCACAGGTAGCAATCCATAAGATCAAGGAGCTGACTCAAGTCCCGTAGATGTAGTCCCTACAAGTACAGCCCTTGACTTGATCACAGAGAGGAACCCCACTAAGAGAAGTATCCTCAGCATCAGTGGGATCCATAGCTGCGTTGACAGTAGTGGTACATGCAAATAAAGCTAAAAAGATTCAATATCGAAGGATGAGCTCACATCCCAGCTCTGCGAGAAGTCATTTATATATGCAACCCTAGGAAACAATTCATGAATGCAGTACAAAAACAAATAAATAAGCAATTGTGAGTATCATATAAGTGTGTATGCAAATCATGATTGATCTGTACCCTAGCGAGGATCTTATCCCGTGCCCCACTACCTGAGCTATGCCCTGAACCCCACCGCTTGAGCATATACTCCCATACTCCACCGCCTGAGTGCTCCGCACTCCACCACCTAGATGATATATACCCGTACCCCACTGCCTGAGTACTCCACACCTGACCGCCAGGATTATATTCACCTTTCTAAAGCATAAAAAACTTGAACAAGTTGATTCATGATGCATGAGCATGTTATTAATAGGATACACCCTAGCAGAGATGCCCGGTCCAGTCCCATGGACTGACTGCGTGTCTACTAAGGTGTAACTAGGCATATGGCCATGTATGGCACCCCCACATGTTACATGATCATATACCGCACACACAAACACATCCATATCCAATCAATCCATCACACAATATGGCATGTGCACACAAATAACAAAACTATATTGGAACGGGAATCCTTGTTCTACTCCCACGGACTGATCTCCCCCACTAGAGTATAGAGTGCCAGCATGGCACATGTATCATACTCCCATACTGTACATGTAAGACCCGTGTCAATCTAACCCGGTCTTACCACCTTGAACCAGGTTTACCCATCATGGTCAAGTCTAATGGACCAAGGGCGTGAAGGAGATCGAGATTCCAGGTATCAAATCGACCCAAAAACACTTAATTTGAAGGGAGGGTCGCATACCTAGCTAAGTAGGGTCGGACCTCCCAAAGCAGAAAGTCAGACACTCAATTTTGAAGGGAGGGTCAGACATCTGGAATCCTAGGGTCGACGGGATCATCGACCCTCCCATCGACCCTCGGTTACCGTAAGAAATAGAAATTAGGAAATTTCCTAATTTTCGATTGGGATTCTTTCCTAATCTCAATGGGACTTATTTAGGATGTTCCTACTCTATTTAAAGGACGTCCCTAAGCCTCATTTACTCCTTTTCACAACCCTAATTGAATTGAGAGAAAGAGAAGAGAAGGAAAAGAGGAAGAAGAGAAGCAAGGAAGAGAATTTAGCCAAAAGAGTAGAGTTGCAGAGAAGGAGTATTCTTCACAGGTATGGATACTAATTCCATGAGTTTCTACAGACCTTGGGTTAGATATTGATGAGAGTGTGATCTCGGAGAAACCCAAACCATCAACCCTTGGTTAGGTTTTCATGGGAAACCATGGGGAATTACATGAAAGCTACCTAGGTGGATTATACATGGTTTCAGGCCATGGAATGAAAGGAGAATGGAATGTAGGAGCAAGCCATAGAATCCCAAACACGAATAATAGACTAAAAGAGGGAATTGGACCAAAGTGCACCGAGGGTCGCACCGAGGGTCGATGACCATCCGACCCTAGGTGATCCTGACCATCGACCCTCAGTGTTCGGGAAGTTCAGAGTTTGGGGAGGGTTGCACCCAGGGTCGATCATGACTCCGACCCTACCTCCGACCCTCAGTTGACAGAATGGTTTTTAAATTTAGAATTAATTCTAATTAAATTCTATCGACTTTGTTAGGTCTTCTAGCAATATAATAACAATATAAAGGTGATTCTAAAGCTTGAAAAAATATCTATTAGCAAGCTAAGGTGAGGAAACATAATTTTAAACTAATTGGTTAATAACAAACTATTTTCTATTTTCTTGGGTCCAATGCCATGCTTGATTCTATGCAAATATGTTTGTAATGTGCATACAACATGTCATCCAATATTTCTATTATTTGTTCATGCATATTTACTTTATTGTTTATAACATGATGATGATGATGATGATGATAGGAATAGGCATGTGATTGTATGTGTGTGGTTGGTGTACTTGATGCGAGCGAGTATGAGGGGAGGTGTGATGAGAACGTCAATAAATGTTAACCTTTGGTGGGTCTCAGCACTTTAGCTCTATCTCTAACTCAAGTCTTGTGCATTAGCATCGTTGTATCGCCATTACTTTAGCAGAACTATTATGTCGTAGAGTATCAGGGGAGGTGGTCTCGGTCCTTGTAGTCTCGGACTCTATCGGGGGGCCTTAGCTCTATCTCTATGGTCATTCTTAGGGATGCTGGGGTGAGGCCTTGGATACACTGTTTGGCATTAGGATTGGTTAGTTACGAGCCCAGTTTGCAAGCCCTAGCTAACAGGGGCATACGTGTTAGTATGGTATTATATAGCAATAAATGTTAACCTTTGTCCTTCGGGCGGATTTCCACCCCATGTGTATAGAGGTGGGGTCAATAAACATTAACCTTTGACCACCCAACCTATCTATTGCGCATTGCAAACTATAAACCAGACCAAAGATATGAATTGATTGCATGCATATGTATTGTTGCATTGTTTTGTCTACTCACTGAGCCGTGATGTGTGCTCACCCCTCGACGTCGAATATTTTTAGTTGATGATGCAGGTTATACAGTTGAAGATTTCATGAATGCTCCAACGTATGGGAACGTGGCGGCGGTGGAAGCAGAAGCTGAAGGGGATACACATGACTCCTCTTGCGATGTGTATTAAATTAGATATCTTCTTAGGTTTCTTTATTTGAATTTAATAAAGACATGTATTTGATAATTATTTATGTCTCAGTTGACACAGAATAATTTACTATTTAATATTTATATCACATTAGATTCTCAGTTCATTTTATTATAAGATTTCCGCTATTGTGTATTTACTCTGATTATGATTATAGATGTGTGGAAGTTTAGATAAAACGGATATAGGCTACTCAAGATCCTGGTTGAACCATTGGTTGGCTAGCGGTTCATCACACCATTCTGAACAGTGCAGAATTGGGGTGTGACAACTTGGTATCAGAGCATCTCAGGCCTTGTCCGCTAAACTAACATACATTCGAGACAATTGTGAACTGAGATAGGATAAAAGTAAAAATAGAAATATAAACACACTGTAAGCACAAGTGATGATTGAGACCAAATTTAAAAAGAGAATAATGCATCTATTAAAGGGGAAACAAGTTACATACAATGAGAGAGAGAAACAAAATGTATATACACAACTAAAGCAGAGTACAGTCCACAACCCGGATAGTTACTCTGTAGTACAAGAAAATAAAGTACAATCAAGAAGCTGGAGGTGAAGGAGGAGGCAGGGCCTCACGATCTCTGTCATAGTCCTCAGCATAGACTCTAGTCAACCAGGCTATCTGAGTCTGGGTCGTCTATAGACTAGCTGTGAGATCGGCTACCCTCCGATCAGTCGCACGCTGTACCTCTATAAGCTCTCCCATCCGTGTGACTGATATGCGCTAAGCATCTAGCAACTCCTCCATCCTCAGATCAGATCTGCGCTGAGCCTCCCTGAGCTCCTATAACATCTCCATCACGTCAGAAGGTGGGAGTGAAGGACCAGCCGCATGAGAAGGACCAGCCTCAGGTGCAGGAGCCACCGCAGAAGAAGTACCAACTCCAGCCGCATGTGTAGGGGAAGGCGGTGGTATCGAGTCGACATCCATATACATACGGTTGTCATCATCGACAGGATCCACACGAGCTCTAGCAGCGGCAGCAGCGGCCTCGGCGTCAGCCATCTCGATGCGAGTGTGGGGCGCACCATCTCATTCCTCTCCTCATCACTGACTTGGGCATCCCGCATACCCATCTTGCAGATAGCCTCCCAATCTAGAGGCGACGAGAAGGACTTCTCCTGAATCTTCTCATTTACCAGATCAACCCCTAGACGGGTCAGGAGAACTGTAATCATGCGTCCATAGGGTAGATTACCCCTATGACCGGACAATGTAGCACTAATCATGGTCCGCATGATGATGTAGAGAAGGCAGACTGGCTGTCTGGTGCAGATGCTATATATCAAAAACTGGGTCAGCTGAGAAACCCTCTCATATTGCCCACTCTGCGGGATCAGATTATGCTGGATAATCTTACAGAAGACCCGTGGAGTTGGACGTAGGTAACAGGCTCTCATCTGCCAGCGATCAGGTCGTAGCAGTTGATTGTCGATCTCTCCCTCATCTCCATAGAAACAAATTCGGGCTCTCCAAGCACACAATACACCATGGGGCCATCATAGGGTATGCACAACAAATCGGCCAGTTGCCGATAATCAAAGGAAATGTGCACCCCTTTAACATAGTTGGTGATGCGTAACTCTTGACCATGCTCGACGTCATTGTAATTTCCCACCACCTGGAGATTACAATAGAACTGGCGCACCAAATCCGGACATGTCCACGCGTCATAGGTGATGACAGGGAGCCACGCCATATCACCAAATGCTCTCTCTACGTTGAACAAGGCTAGCTCAGCCAAGTTCACCATACGACCACCCTCCACTTTCTTACGGGCATAGTCGGCATACTGTGGCTCGGCTTCATTAGAGCGAAAGTGAAGCGGATCATGAACTCGGGGTATCTTGGTACGAGCCATGGTATCTGCAGATAAGAAAGAGAAAGGGAGACAAGGAGTTAATAGAGTAAAAATCTGAATTTAACATTTTAACGACGTAAGTTGCCCAAAAGCCTCACTTAGGTTCCAACACATCCTACGACACTCACACAGTAGGAAATGGAAACCCACGAAGACCAATTTGAAGAAATTTCAAGAAATCAAAAATTTTGACAAATTAGGGCAAAAACGAGCAAAATTCAAGTTTCTCGATATCCAACCGATGAAATTCAAAAATTTTTGAGGGCTTTCGTTCCTCGAGATACCAATAACAAAAGCCCCCAATAAAAATCGAATTTTTACTGTTGGAAAATGTTTAATTTTAAACATACAAGTTAAATGGACAAAAACCTAGAAATGAAAACCTAAAAACAGGTAAAAATAGGAGAACATACCTGTATGGATGACGTGGACGTCGAAACCCGGACTCAAACCGACCAAAAACAGTGGAGTGGCACTGTAGCAACTCAGAGGGGAGAGACGAGTCGAAACGTAAGGGAAATAATAAGAAATGACCCAAAATCGGATCTTAAAAATCTGATTTTTAGTCTGAGGGTCGGACAATTCGACTAGAACCATCGACCCTCGAATCGACCCTCCCATCGACCCTCGACTCTCGGGAATCTGACAGAAAACTAAGGGTCGGAACTGAGGGTCGGACACCCATCGATGCTCACGTCGACCCTCAGCTCTCGGGAAGAACAGGTCATTCCCAGGGTCGGATACTAAGGGTCGGACAAACCATCGACCCTCACCATCGACCCTGCATATTAAAGACAGTATTTTTCTATAAAAATGAGCTGGAATTGGAATTTTATATCGGATAGCGTGCCTACATGAAATATAAATGACTTCTCACCTATTTTGATAATTTTCAGGCACCACCAATCACAGAAGGAATTATGTCTGGACGTAGGGTAACCTGACAGAATCGAAATGCAGTTCCACCACCACCACCCGTGGAGGAGACCAGTCAGGAAAATAGTTATGCACCGGGTAATCCAGAACAAGCAAACCCTACAAATTTGCCACCTCCACCACCAGAGCTAGCAACCGTGGTGATGAATCTGGCTCAGCAGCTGCAACAGATGCAACACGGACAGGCTCAGATGCAAGTTGCGATGGGTATTATGTTCCAAGACACTCAAGCTGCACCTATGCAGACAAGACAAGCCAGTGCAGCACCGGTTGGTAACCACCCAGCACCTCAGACACCTCAACAACCTGCTGCACAGATTCCAGTACAGGCTCCGAAAGCAGCTCAGGTTAATTACCAGTATCCACCCATATGTTTGGGGCATATCCCAAAAATCAGTTGGATCACTCTCGACTGGTGGAGAGATTTTTGAAGATGAAGCCTAGGGAATTTAATGGCAAGCCTTCTGATCCATTATGGCCAGCACACTGGATAGACGAGATGGAGAGATATTTCCTCATGATGACTATTAGAGAGGAAGAAAAAGTATTATGTGCCACCTTCATGCTCAAAGGCGATGCACATCACTGGTGGAAATTTCCCGGGACTATCTATTGACCAAGCACGCCCAACTGACTTGGGCTGTTTATAAAGAAGCTTTCTTCGAGAAATATTTTCCACGAAGCTTTAGAGATTCTATGGAGAAGGAGTTTCTGAGTCTATATCAGGGACAGATGTCAGTGGATGCATACTAACAGCGTTATGAAGAGCTGTTTTTCTTCGCACCACTGAGTATGCGGGAAGAAGAAACCAAAGCCCATAGGTTCGTTACAGGACTGAGAGGAAGCATCAGAGAGCACGTTCAGGGATTGGAAAAGAAGATTTATAATGAAGCTGTCCTAATAGCTCGAGTCATTGAATCAAGCCAGAAGGAGAGTTATTTCACACAGAACCGGGGTATCAAAAGGCCAGCTGGAAATTCTTATAACGGAGGCAATAACAAGACATATAAGCCTTTCCGCCCTCAGAAATTTAATGCTGCAACCAAGACTACTCGAGGGACTCAACCTCAGCCAAAGCCAAATTCTGAAAATCCGAAGTGTTATAACTGCAACGAACCAGGACATATGGCAAGAGAGTGCCCTAAGCCCAATAAGCAATTCCATCAGGGACGGGTATATGCTGTTACATCCGAGGATGCGGCCGCATCACCCGATGTGGTCACAGGTATGACTGAAACTTTTGAAGTTGAAATTACATTGTGTGAGCATGTAGACTAAGTTAAAATGAATAACAGGTATCATACCTATAAATGGCGCACCCACCAGAGTACTCTTTGATTCAGGAGCTACTCATTCATTTATATCTGTGTCATTCGGAAAGAAGATAAACTTACCCATCAAAACATTAGACTACAAATTACTTGTATGGTCACCGATGGGGTTAGAAGTCGAATTAGAAAAAGGATATGGACCATGTCTAGTCCGCATTGGTGAGAAAACCTTAGATGCAACCTTGATACAACTTGAGATGGCAAACTTTGACGTCATCTTGGGAATGGACTGGTTAGCTCGGCATTCGGCGAACCTACTATGCGCCGAAAAGAAGCTAACATTTAAAGACCAAGCAGGAGCAGAATTCAGTTTTACGGGAACCAAACTTCCCCGTAGACGCAAGCTCATACTCTCAGCACTAAAGGCTAAGAGATGCCTTGAGAAAGGGGCAGTCGGGTATCTAGTATCAATGGTCGACCTAACGAAGGAAGCACCACAAATGGAAGATATTGAAATCGTGCGGGACTATCCCGACATATTTCTGGAGGAACTACCAGGTTTACCACCCGACCGAGCCACAGAGTTTGTGATAGATCTTGTAATTGGAGCCGCACCCGTATCAAAAGCACCTTATAGAATGGCTCCTACTGAACTGAAGGAACTGAAAGTGCAAATACAGGAACTGCTGGACAAGGGTTATATTCGACCCAGTATATCACCATGGAGAGCGCTGGTGTTATTCGTGAAGAAGAAGGATGGTAGTGTTTGATTATGCATCGACTATCGGGAGTTGAATAAACTGACAATCAAGAATCGATACCCACTACCACGGATCGATGACTTGTTCGATCAGTTGCAAGGAGCAAAGGTATTTTCTAAGATCGATCTTCGATCGGGCTATCATCAATTGAAGATTAAAGAGGGTGATATTCCTAAGACAACTTTCAGGACCAGATACGGACATTATGAGTTCTTGGTCATGTCTTTTGGATTAACGAACGCACCAGCAATTTTTATGGAACTAATGAACCGGGTTTTCCATAACATATTGGATACGTCGGTTATAGTATTTAATGATGATATATTGGTATACTCCAAGGACGAAGAAACTCATATCAAGAACCTAAATGCTGCCCCACAACGTTTAAGGAAAGAGAAGCTATTTGCAAAATTTTCAAAGTGTGAGTTTTGGCTAAGTGAAGTCGCCTTCTTAAGCCATGTAGTATCCGTTGAAGGAATCAAAGTGGACCCCTGCAAGATCGAGGCTATTGTAATGTGGGAAGCACCAAAGAGCGTTTTAGAAGTTAGAAGTTTTCTGGGTCTAGCTGGTTATTATCGGAGATTCGTAGAAGACTATTCCCGAATTGTCGTACCTCTCACCAGTTTGACTAAGAAAGCTGAAAAGTTTGTGTGGACCGATAAATGTGAGAAGAGTTTCCAAACGCTGAAGACCAGATCGATATCCGCTCCGATTTTGACTATTCCCGTTCCAGGAAAGACATTTACTTTATACACTGACGCGTCGGGACTGGGACTGGGATGTGTGCTTATGCAAGTAGAGCAAGTGATTGCTTATGCTTCAAGACTGTTAAAGCTAAATGAGAAAAATTATCCCACTTATGATCTGGAGCTGGCGGCAGTAGTGCATGCTGTCAAGATATGGAGACATTACCTATACGGAGAGAAATTCCAGATTAAGTCAGACCCTAAAAGTCTTACTTATCTATTTAATCAGAAGGAGTTGAATATGAGACAAAGAAGATTGCTGGAACTATTGAAAGACTATGATTGTGATATCCAGTATCATCTGGGAAAAGCGAACGTAGTAGCGGATGCGTTAAGCAGAAAAGCAATGATAAAATCGCAAGGAGAGATTAGCACAACTGCAGCAATGTGTACTATCGGAATGGTATTCAATTATGGAAATGAGTAGTATGTGATAGACGCAATGGATGAATCAGCCAACCAAGGGTTCATTCATCGGTTTTCAAATATGTTCACTGCATTGAAGATTATACTGGACATAATGGATGAAGTAAAGACAACTATCAAATCGGATCCTTATCTGAGAACAGTACAAGAAGATATCGAGAAAGGTAGGACCAATCCTGAGTTCACCTTTGATGAAGAGAAAGTACTGAAATACAAAGGAAGAATATGTGTACCTGAAACAGAAAGTATGGACATTAGACACCGACTGATGAAAAAAGCCCACACCACCATCTATTCGATACATCCTGGAAGTAAAAAAATGTATCATGATCTTAAGAAACTATATTGGTGGAGGGGAATGAAAGCAGATGTAGCCAAGTTCGTGTCTCAATGCCTAAATTGTCAGAAAGTGAAGGCTGAACGACAAAGACCCGCAGGACTGTTACAGCCATTACTAGAACCAGCATGGAAATGGGACTGCATCACTATGTACTTCGTCACGGGACTACCACTGACTCCTCGAGTAGTTGACGCAGTTTGGGTGATTGTGGATCGTCTGACTAAAACCGCTCGCTTCATAACGATACGACCTCAGTATACACTGGAAAGGTTAGCAAAGCTGTATGTGGATAATATTGTTCGATTACCTGGTGTTCCAGAAAGCATTGTGTTTGATAGAGATCCACGATTTACTTTTAAGTTTTGAGAAGGATTACAAAAGGCTATGGGTACAACATTGAAGTTCAGTACTGCATTCCACCCACAGATAGATGGACAGTCAGAGGGTACAATCCAAATTCTATAAGATATGCTACGAGCATGTGTAATTGATTTCAAAGGATCATGGGATGAAAAGTTTTCATTAATCGAGTTCGCATATAACAATAGCTATCAGGCTACTATACAAATGTCACCTTATGAAGCACTGTATGGCAGGAAGTGTTGAACTCCTTTGTTTTGGAATGAAGTTGGAGAACGTAGTATTGTTGGCCCGGAATTTGTTGAAGAGACACGTCGAGTGGTCAACATTATCAAAGGTGATAAAGTATTCTTGAAAGTATCGCCTATGCGAGGATTGAAATGGTTCGGGCAGAAAGGGAAACTAAGTCCAAGATATGTTGGCTTATCAATTAGCACTACCCCCATCTAGGTCGAGTGTGCATGACGTATTTTACATTGCCCTATTAAAGAAGTATGTCAAGGATCCAACGCACGTGTTGACAGTAGATTTACCAGAATTGACTGATGATTTGACATTCGAAGTAACACCAACTGAAATCACCAGCCAAAAGGTTCAACGACTACGTAATCGAGATATCTATTATGTTAAGATCACATGGAAAAGTAGAGACATGGAAGAAATTACATGGGAAGAAGAAAATGCGATGCGGAAGCAATACCCTCACTTATTTGATTCAGAAGGTACGTACAATTTTGAGGATGAAATTTTTTTAAGTAGAGGGAGTTGTAAGACCCGTGTCAATCTAACCCGATCTTACCACCTTGAACCAGGTTTACCCATCATGGTTGAGTCTAATGGACCAAGGGCGTGAAGGAGATCGAGATTCCAGGTATCAAATCGACCCAAAAACACTTAATTTGAAGGGAGGGTCGCATACCCAGCTAAGCACGGTCGGACCTCCCAAAGCTGAAAGTCAGACCCTAAATTTTGAAGGGAGGGTCGGACATCTTGAATCCTAGAGTCGACGGGATCATCGACCCTCCCATCAACCCTCGGTTACCGTAAGAAATAAAAATTAGGAAATTTCTTAATTTTCGATTGGGATTCTTTTCTAATCTCAATGGGACTTATTTAGGATGTTCTTAGTCTATTTAAAGGACGTCCCTGAGCCTCTTTTACTCCTTTTTACAACCCTAATTGAATTGAGAGAAAGAGAAGAAAAGGAAAACAGGAAGAAGAGAAGTAAGGAAGAGAATTTAGCCAAAAGAGTAGAGTTGCAGAGAAGGAGTATTCTTCTCAGGTATGGATACTAATTCCATGAGTTTCTACAGACCTTAGGTTAGATATTGATGAGAGTGTGATCTCGGAGAAACCCAAACCATCAACCCATGGTTAGGTTTTCATGGGAAACCATGGGGGATTACATGAAAGCTACCTAGGTGGGTTATACATGGTTTCAGACCATGGAATAAAAGTAGAATGGAATGTAGGAGCAAGCCATAGAATCCCAAGCACGAAGAATGGACTAAAAGAGGGAATTAGACCAAAGTGCACCGAGGGTCGCACTGAGGGTCGATGACCATCCGACCCTAGGTGATCCTGACCATCGACCCTCAGTGTTCGGGAAGTTCAGAGTTTTGGGAGGGTCGCACCCAGGGTCGATCATGACTCCGACCCTACCTCCGACCCTCAGTTGACAGAATTGTTTTTAAATTTAGAATTAATTCTAATTAAATTCTATCGACTTTGTTAGGTCTTCTAGCAATATAATAACAATATAAAGATGATTCTAAAGCTTGGAAAAGTATCTATTAGCAAGCTAAGGTGAGGAAACGGAATCCTAAACTAATTGGTTAATAACAAACTATTTTCTATTTTCTTGAGTCCAATGCCATGCTTGATTCTATGCGAATATGTTTGTAATGTGCATACAACATGTCATCCAATATTTCTATTACTTGTTAATGCATATTTACTTTATTGTTTATAACATGATGATGATGATGATGATAGGAATAGGCATGTGATTTTATGTGTGTGGTTGGTGTACTTGATGCGAGCGAGTATCAGGGGAGGTGTGATGAGAACGTCAATAAACGTTAACTTTTGGCGGGTCTCAGCACTTTAGCTCTATGTCTAACTCAAGTCTTGAGCATTTGCATCATCGTATCGCCATTACTTTAGCAGAACTATTATGTCGTAGAGTATCAGGGGAGGTGGTCTCGGTCCTTATAGTCTCTGACTCTATCGGGGGGCCTTAGCTCTATCTCTATGGTCATTCTGAGGGATGCTGGGGTGAGGCCTTGGATACACTGTTTGGCATTAGGATTGGTTAGTTGCGAGCCCAGTTTGCAAGCCCTCGCTAACAGGGGCTTACCTGTTAATATGGTATTATATAGCAATAAACGTTAACCTTTGTCCTTCGGGCGGACTTCCATACCCTGTGTATAGAGGCAGGGTCAATAAACGTTAACCTTTGACCACCAAACATTTCTATTGCGCATTGCAAACTATAAACCAGACCAAAGATATGAATTGATTGCTTGCATATGTATTGTTGCATTGTTTTGTCCACTCACTGGGCCGTGATGTGTGCTCACCCCTCGATGTCGAATATTTTTAGTTGATGACGCAGGTTATACAGTTGAAGATTTCATGAATGCTCCAGGGTATGGGAACGTGGCGGCGGTGGAAGCAGAAGCTAAAGGGGATACACATGACTCTTCTTGCGAGTGCAACTCATGTGTATTCGATTAGATATCTTCTTAGGTTTCTTTATTTGAATTTAATAAAGACATGTATTTGATAATTATTTATGTCTCAGTTGATACAGAATAATTTACTATTTAATATTTATATCACATTAGATTCTCAGTTCATTTTATTATAAGATTTCCGCTATTGTGTATTTACTCTGATTATGATTATGGATGTGTGGAAGTTTAGATAAAATGGATATAGCCTACTCGAGATCCTGGTTGACCGTTGGTTGGCTAGTGGTTCATCACACCATTCTGAATAGTGCAAAATTGGGGTGTGACACTACATGACCATCATACATGGTCTTATCCAAAACTGTACCAAGCAAAGGACCCCGACTCCCCACTCCTATGGTTTATTGTGCCTCGACTAAGGTACAGCCACTCCCAATGTGATTCATGAGGTCACTCGTTACATGAACCACAATACATGGGGAGTAGCACAACAGAGAACCCTGGATCCCCATCCCATGGATCAGCGTATCTTGACTAGGATACTGACACACCAATATGGTACGTATGCCCTTACTCCCATACGTTACATGCACCATCATACATGGCTATGCACATAACAACATTAACAACTACCCCTTCTAGAGAATTCTGAATCCCTACTCCCATGGTTCATTGTGTCTCCACAAAGTCACAATAACTATAAACATGATCCATGTGTTGTGCGTCGCACACTACACGTCCATCATACAAAAATCAACATACATAATTATTATTTTAATGTAAATACATGAACAATTATAAATAATTCATTAAATGACTTGTTATAAAAGAAAAACATCCATAACTACCATCAAATGCATGCCTAAACTCTACATGACCCAACCCCTCTCCAGTGGACACTAAAGGTGCTGCTGAACCTTGAAGCCAGTAGAAGGCTTCGTCTACTACACGTGGTGTTTGACCTAATTTAATTAAACAATATTCATTAAGTTGGTGAATATCTTTTAAACAAGCATAGACAAGTCCTAGAGTCCATGCATGGGTCTCAAGATAAGCCGAGAACCGAAAGGACAGCCTTCTTAATAATTTCTAGGCCAATAAGGAAATATAGACTGAACCGACAGATGGAACCGGTTGTGGGTTTAATCGGTACATGATGTTACTTAACACTTAACCAATTCTTATATATAATGAATTGGAAGATTGATTGGATGAATGGTCATTCGGTTAGTCATCCGCTTCACATATTGTCTACAGAATAAGAATACCAGTGGGTTATACAGAGGCTAACTTGGGTGATGGGTCCTCCAGTAGTGGCTCTGCTTAGAATTAAGCCTATGCAGAGGCATGATCAAATGGTACCATGAATGTAACCGGTGTGACCTCATTTGGTAGATCGTGCTTCTGGTACGTGATACCTGTTTGGGTAATACTGGATATTACTTGGTTTGATATGTTTATATATTTACCCTAGCGGTAGACTGGTTGTGAGTCAACCTATATTAGGGCCACTATCAGTCTATCGATTTCGATCCAAAAGACAGACACGAACCAAAGAGGGTTTCTTCTTTGGGGAAGGTTTTCTCACCATGGTTCTTTTGACTTTAGAGGATGAAAAACTACTAGCAACTCTTATTGGGTACAATGTGGGTCATTTAGACTCCATTAAACATCCCCATTCATAGAGAGGGTAACCTAGGTTTCCATGTCGATTTTTTATCTCCACTAATGGAGGCCATCAATGATGGAGTCCCACCATGGTCTCTAGCTCACCACCCTACATCAATGGAAGGAGAGGAAGGGATAAAAACCTTACCTCCAGAGAAGATCGCTCTTTTGAGCTTGAGTTTCCAAGCTTTACTTCAAACCATACACTCTCACTCTCCCACAGTTCAGTATCAGGAGAGAAACTAGAGTGTGCCCTCCTTTTATAGGACTCATGGAAAGAGGGAGTGTCCGACTCTTTAATCAGTAAAAGTCAAGCGACAGCACGTTCCTCCAGTACATGCCTCCGATAGAACTTAAAGCTTATCTGGGCCTAGTTTCATGGGCCCAATTTGATGGTGATGCTTCCTAGACTTCAAATATCTATTCTCACATGATCTAGTATCCCTAGGTGATCTAAGGGGCTGACCCACATCATACTTAGGGTCACAATACCTAGTGCCAAGAATTGGCATAGTAAGACTTGGTACGAAGAGATCCGAATTGTGAGGATTCCAAAGTGGGTCTTACAATACTCCCAATTTATAAGGATTTTACCCCCGAAATCAAGTCGTAGTTGTACGTTCTTATCTCATACATATGAGTGCCTATTCCACACCATAACTCATGAGGTCATGGTATTAGCTATGCTATCTAGTAATTAAGGGAGTTCAAGGCTTATCAATTTCTCAAAATTTCCTCCAATTAACGTCAGGTCTATGCTTACATAGTGGCATAGCATTCCCCAAACTTTTGATAGTCCTGAGCTTTATGCCCCACCGTTCTGTAGGAAAGACACATCTGTATTTCCTCATGCTTCAACAATTATGCCCTGTTAATGGTTAGGTGCATTGTCGCATGAGGTGATTTTGATTTCTACATCGATAACATTTCGGTGACCTACCCTCAGTGCAATTAAGTTTCTACAATGGCAGATGGTTGTTCCATTAGAATTTCCTTGTTTTCAAAATGAGGCACCTTAAACACTCCTTGTGTTGAATCCCCTTCTAGGGTTTTCTTTGCTAGTTTACCCTTCTCTTGCTCCACGGACACTTCCTTTCGAGGTCCTTGACTCTCTCCTTGGTTTCAGCACTTGGCTACTATTCGCACCACCATGCCCCTCTGTTGTTCCTCGTCACCTTGAACAAATCATCCCAAGGAGTTTACACTTCACCCAAAACTGATATAGAGGTGGTGCCATCATATACAGCTTCGCTAGAGTTCTAATCATCCTTTATTGGAACTCACCATGTTCCTTGTAGACCATTATTATGGACTCATCTATCATTGTTGCAACATCCTGAGTGCCCTGAAAAAAGTGGGATGAAATCGTACTTTGATCTATTTACTAGGACTTTTTGCTCTGTGAGTATCAATCTTCAAGCAAGCGAGGTTAAGGAGTTATTTATGATTCATTACCTAGCACATTCCCAACTCGTTAGTAGAATCCTAAGTGATAAGACATTTGAGATGGGAAGTCAATGTTAGCAATCCATACATATACCAATCAATCACATCATACACTTTAGATCTCCCGATTTCTAGGCATATAATTTATCACATCAAATTTCATGGCTTAAGCTTAATGAAGTATAACTCAAACTATTGTGCCCATGTGTAATAAATATAAATCAGTATAACCTCTTACAACTCTAGTTCCCTCTTTGTCCTCTTTATGATCCTTATAATGGTCATGACTTTTTGTTGGCCAAGGAATTGAAATATTATATATCAACTTCCTCTATATATTTCTCATCAACAACAACTTAATGGTCTATACTCGCGTGATTTAGATATTCAATCACAATTTAGTTACATTCACATTGAAAAATTTACTTACGTCACCTCATAGATCAACAAGTCACATGTGAGTTTGCACCAAAGAATTCGAATACATGACGAAGATAACATTTAAATTCTTTATGCATATTGAAATCTTGTGGTGCGTATAATTCTCATGAACATCATGTTATTCAATGCATAACACAATCAGAGCACTTAATCATTTAAGATTTACTTAGGACGCGGGGTTCTGAATTGATACTTTCCCCAAGATAAAGGTCTCAATAATCTGCCCTTATCTCAAGAGTGCTTTTTCATGCAGCAAAGCCCTTTCGGACTCTTCAAAGGGTTTTGAGTAATACCGGGTCAAGTTCCCTGCTTCGTAGAACGTATTTAGCCAAAAAGGCTTCATGAAATATCCCTAGTTAAGATCCCATGGAGCAAACACCAGGATGGGCTGAGTCATTCTCCACCATTCATATTGTGCGCTCACCAGTTGGTAGGTAGAACACAATATTTTCTGTGCATCCGAATAGTGGAGGTTGCCAATGATTGTCTCCATGATTTGGATCCAATTCCTTGGGTGGAAGGAACTTGCATAAGAATCATCAAACTGTTCTGGGTCTAGTTCCTGGAAATCAACCATGGTGTTATAAACGGTGCCCAGGTCGACACCATAAAGTAGGGAGAAAGATGGTAGCTCCCCATTGGGTCCACTAGTTGGTGGGGACTAGTAGGTGGCCAATGTATTTGCTAAGGCGCAATGACGCTCTTCCAGTTCGCTATCTAAAGCGGGTGCCTTGGAGGTTGGCTTTCTATTAGGATGCTTGAATGGCGACATATGATTTATCTTGAGTGTCAATCTGGAAAATCACCAATAAATCACCCAAGGTTAGTATCAACTTATCCCAATAACGTAAGCCCAATGACATCACAAACAAAACAATTTCTACAAAATAGTTTAGGGCTAAAGTAGAATTCTCTATGGAGAATATGCATAACTTCAAGTGGTTCGGAAATCCTTGACCTCATACTAACTATGGGGTACGGTGCCATTGTTAGCATGCCAAAATTTCCATTGGTGTACCTCAAGTTGTAGGAATAAGCCCCATATAAGAGGGTAAGGCAACTAAATAAGTTCCCAATCCAAACAGTTCTTATTCAGTCAATCGGTAGATCTCCTAGTAGCTCATACTTTTGGTTAATGTTGTTTAGCCAGTTCTCAGACTATCAGAATTTTAACATCTCCAGAAGGTTTTTGGAAGCAATGGCGGATGTAGGGTCATCTCGTTATTCATCTAGTTAGTAACCTAATAAAACTGGCAGATCAAGATGGTGTAATGGTTTACCGGTTATGTTCGTTCATCCTGTCATTTGGGCTGCAAAACCCTAAAATTTTGCCTCTTGGTCTAACCGGTATTATGCAACTGGCAGCGACTGTTAAGTTACCAGTTGACTTGTACCATGGGAAATTATTTTTATTAAAGGGCTTGCGGGCCCTCCTTTGGTCCCAACTCTAACTGTAAGTGGAAGAAACACCAGAAAAGAGACCTCGATGATCATCCCAGAGCTCCCTTCCCTCATTCCATTGGCAGTTTTGAGGTTCTTCTCCCCATTCCGCTGCATGGTATGATTCTCTATCCCTTTCTCCATTTTCATTTTCTGCACAGCATGGAACTTGAATTTTCTTGGGGTTTTCATGCATTTCCTACAATAGACACACCCATGTAGTTAGTTGTAGTAACCAAGTGGGGTCTTCCTCATTCCCCATTCGAATGGCCTGACTAAGGGCTTAGGCTAGACTTATTGGGACCTGAAGTCCGAAATAAGGCATCCTTGCCTACTGCGAGTATATCTCTGGTCACCTTAGTGTGACCATTTCCCTTCACTTAGATGCACTAGACCACTTCCCTTCCCATGCAAAACTATATGGAGGCCTTCATGATTGCCCATAACTGATCATTCAAGGCCACAGGAATTCTCCACATGGCCCTGCTGTCATGGATTGCCACATTGGTTTAATCAGCACTGTGGGTAGTACTTGGTGCTTGGCTACCTGTGTTGGCCATGCGGCAATGGGTAATAAGCTGGTCGGCACCCTGGCCAGGGAAGAGCCATTTTTTACCATGTTGGTACTGCCGACAACTTGGTTGAGTCAGTGATGGTCATTGGTAGCAACCTCATGCACCTCACTTCACACTATCATTTCATCAGCTTTAGTCAATGCACAGTCACATGCCACCAGTATCCCTCAAGTATGACACTAGGACCTTAACACACAACCTCATCATGGCATTGATTATTCATGCATTGGCTACACATATGCCCTACTTTTTAGCCATGCAAATAATGCCACATGCATCCAAAATGCTTTGCTTTGTGCATTGCATTCTCATCAAACTGGTGCATATTCAGCCACCAATGGTTGACCCCAACCTTAGCCTCGGGCATGCATCTATGGGCTTGAAATGTGGAATTGCTATCTATATAGTAGTTTGATGCACATGACCCAATTAATCGCCATGCCTCGGCTGCCCGACCACTAAACTATCAAATCTCATACTATAGTGCATCACCTTTGCATTCTTTTTGGTCGTAGAGAACTGTCTTGATTAACTTAGCCGTTTGCATCTTGCACCATGCATCTATGACACATGAAGGAACATTGCACACCTAAGCTGTGTGTTCTCCATTGAATTCACTGTAAGTCTGAACTCCCTTGGTCGGCTTAATGTTGTCTAATGGTGATACCACCATGCTATTGACTTGGTATTGGTAAGGGGTAATAACACCCAGTACCCAGCTTAGGTAAGGTGATCCAATGGGTGTGGCACCAATTGACCAAGCCACGTACACTATCATGCAATTAACTTCACATTGTGCTGGCTAGAGTCCACTCATACACAACTAGATTTTTTTTCCATTATGCTACTGGGTTTGTCACACATTGACTCAACATTTCATTGACTACTCGTGCAATGCCAACACATCTTATCGAGCCATGAACACAGTATAAATTGCATATGTCACACTTAGTAAAGTTCATGGCATGCTCAAATCCATGGCTGCTTTTGGTTTATGGAACTACCCATTTGGATGGGCATGCAGTAGAACATAAAAATTTTCTCTCTACCATGTATTACACGTTAATGGCAATTCATAATCATTACCCCATTCATTTGTTGACGTGGTTAACAGGGTAATCAATGATTTAGTAGGCCTCAATAGTCATGTATATCTTTGTCTGTCTTGGGGTTTTCAAATACCCCCAATTTATAAGATAGACCGGGGTCATTAAAGCCATGCATTTCACTCATGAACCACATGCATCCATTAATATGCATCTTTTAAGCTTCATACTTATTTATTTATGTAACTAACTTGTACATTCTGCTTCTATTTTTAGACATCATGCCACCCAGGAGAAAGGTTGAGCCAGTGGCCCAATGCTATGGTGCTGGTAGATTCATTTCCATCCATGCCAGCAAATGCTAGAGTAGGTTTAGGGAGAGCCCAGTCATAGCTGGCCATAGCATACATTTTGAGGAGCTTGCCAGATTCTGTCCACACTATGCATTTGACCAGTTTCACTAGGCACTAGCCGCGCGCATCCAAGAGGATACTTACCCTAACCTGATGTGCCATTTCTTCTGTAACATTGGCCAGTAGGTAGATGAGGCGATAGGTGAGCGGATAGTGACCAGAAGGGTCAAGGGGCTAGACATCTCACTGTCAGTCGCCTCTCTGGCTACTATATTGGATGTATCACCATATGGGGAATGGATCTACAAGGCTCCGAGGAAGTCTATAGGCATGTTAGAGGAGGATTACATGCGTATGCGATAGGCACTTACTTGGCCTATTGCAAAAGGGAAGGTGTATGAGGAGAGGGAGTCATTCTTTAAGCCCACTCCCCTACTCCTTAGCAGGATTATTTAGCACAATGTCATACCTAGATCTAGTCATCTAAAGGAGCTGAAACAGTTCTGCATCTTCTTGATGGAGAGACTAGTGCAGAGGAGACCTATGTGCTTCCCTTACTTGGTTCTGCACACCATTCTACATTCCTTTTAGTACTTTCCCTACAGAGGTCACGTACCCTATGGGCATCTTTTGACCCGCATCTTTAAATACTTCAGCATGAGCCAGGAGGGAGAGGCCAGTAAAAATGGAAAGGACTCATCCATGCTCAACTGGCACACCATCGTGCAGATGCAGCTTGCTAACGTAGTCATGGAGGACCCAATTCTTAAGGTATGCTCTAGGCCACCGCAAGCAGCACAGCATTTCAGGAGAGCTCGAGTAGCAGCAGCAGCCACTGGAGTGGGTGGGGCTCCAGTCGTGATATCAGGAGAGTGACCACAGTAGAGCAATAATCATCCAGTGATGAGGATCAGTATGAGGATGATGGTGATGACAGCGAGGAGGGCGAGGGAAACGACGATGGCAGCGAGAGTGACGACCATATGGTGGTGGACATAGCTGCCCTTGCTAGAGATGCACCTCCACCTGCCAGTACCAGAGTGGCACCTACAACTACTGGTACCAGAGAGGCACCATTCACAGCTAGTGCTTCGAGGCCACCTGTAGCTACATCTCCACTGACACCAATAGTTGACTTAGGTCATGTGTTAGAGGTTCTTCAACTCCTACATTAGTAGATGGATGCCAAGTCTGATGGCCAGGCTAGATTGGGGTAGTAGGTAGAGCACCGTTTGGGAGAGGTAGAGGCTAGATTGGGCACCATTAAGATGGACGTGAGGGATGCTAGGGCCAGGGTAGGCGAGGTGGGGACTCACGTGTGATACATTCACTATGTGATGGTCACAGTCGATCATTTGCATCACTGTGTACGGCATAGATCTGTTATTACCCCAGTTCCTTCAAGTGTTCCAGCACCAGTACCCTAGTAGGACACCCCTCCAGCATATATCCCACAGGATATCCTTGTGGCATTTATAACTCTGAGCACTTGGCCATCACCTTCACAAGATGTGCCAGTAACACCCATAGTTCAAAGTGGACTGTACACTACTTTGATTTATGCACATCATGTCTGCTTCATCTCATACATGTACATTTCTTTTCTTGCTTACGATAGTACTTGTATTTATCTTTCAGTTGGTCAGGAGTTATATCTTGAGATGACGGTCTGGATTGTGAACCATATCACTATTTTGTAATTAAATCAGGTACACACACACACATACACACACACACATACACACACACACACACACACGCACACACACACACACACACACACACACATACACACACACACACACACACACACACACACACACATATATATATATATATACATGTCTCACTGTTCTTAATTTTCATAATGAAATGTAACCTAACTTACTGTTCTCCTAACTTACTACTTGTTGGTTCATAAAAGCTTTTAATTAACTAAGGCATCTGTCCTAACACATGGAGATACATGAGCAGGGGAAGTCTGTAGGTAGAGTTAGAGGGGTTGTGCTATGATACCAGTGTTGTCACAGCCCATACTAGAGAATTAGGCATGATATTCGAGTCATCCAAGAGACAACCTGAATCTTTCAGCGACCGACAACCAAAGTAATCTACCAGCAAACCCCACAGTCTACACAAACAATATCCATCAATCAACGGTAGATAATAATAATACTTGCAGTGAAATATTAGTGTTCAATAGAATCATAAATAACAATCAGATGACAAGTAATAATACTTTAATAACATAAGTCTATTATCCATTACAGTTGTTCCACAATATCCATAGTACAACTTACATCCCATATTACTTAACCATAAAAAATCTGACTAGGTTCCTGTAGATAGGGCAAACTATCATCTATCCACAGATAGCAAAATCCATAAGATCAAGGAGCTGACTTAGGTCCCATAGATGCAGTCCCTCAGGTATAGCCCTTGACATGATCACGGAGAGGAACCCCACCAATAGAAGTATCCTCGGCATCAACGGGATCCATAACAACATCGACAGTAGCAGTACCTGCAAATAAAAAGGATTCGATATCGAGGGGTGAGCTCACATCCGAGCTCAGCAAGAAGTCAAGTATCTAATACAATCCTAGGCAATAATTTATCAATATAGTACAGAAGCAAATAAATAAGCAATTGTGAGTGTCATACAATTGTGTATGCAAATCATGGTTGATCTGTACCCTAGCGAAGATCTTACACCGTACCGCACAGCTTGAGCTTTGCCCTATACCCCACCACCCTAACATATACACCCGTATCGCACCAGTTGAGTGCTCCGTACCCTATCTCTTGGATGATATACACATGTATCCCACTACCTGAGTACTCTCTACCCCACAACTTGGACTATATTCACCTTGCTAAAGCACAAATCACTTGTCCAAGTTGATGTATGATGTATGAGCATATTATTAATGGGTTACACCCAAGCAGAGATCTCTATTCCACTCCCACGGATTGATTGTGTCTCCACTAAGGTGTAACCGGACATATGGCAATGTATCTTGCCCCACACTTTACAAGATCATATACCCCACATACAAACACATCCATATCTAATCAATCCATCACACAACATGGCATGTGCATGCAAATAACAAAACTATTCTCCAACAGGAATCCCCGTTTCACTCCCAGGGACTGACCGTGTCCCCACTAGAGTATAGAGTGCCAACATGCTACGTATATCATACTCCCATACTCTACATGCCCACCATACATGGTCTAATCCTAAATTACACCTTGCAGAGGACCCCAACTCCCCACTCCCATGGTTCATTGTGCTTCCACTAAGGTACAGCCACTCCTAATGTGATTCATGAGGTTACTCATTACATGAACCCCCATACATGGGTGGTACACCAACAGAGGATCCCCATACCATGGATCACCATGTCTCCACTAAGATACTGGCACACCAGCATGGTACGCATGCCCGTACTTCCATATGTCACACGCATCATCATACATGGCTATGCATATAACATCATCAACAACTATCCCTTATAGAGAACCTTAGAACCCCACTCTCATTGTTAGTCATGTCTCCACAAAGTCACAACAACTATCAACGTCGCTTGTATTTTATGGCCCGCATGCTATACGTTTATCATTAAACAATCAACATACATAGTTATTGTTATAATGCAAATGCATGAACAATTATATACAATTCATTGGATGACATGTTATAAAAGGAAAACATACATAACAACCATCAAAAACATGCTCAAACTCTATATGACCCAACCCCTCACCTGCAGACACCAAAGGTGTTACGAAACCTTGAAGTCGACAGAAGGCTCCATCTACTACCTGTGATGTTTTACGTAATTTAATTAGATAAGATTCATTAGGCTAGTGAATGTCTTTGAAACCAGCATAAACAAGTCCTAGAGGCCATGCATGGGCCCTAAGATATGAAAAAAATCCAAAGGATAGTCTTCCTAGTCATTTCCTGGCTTATAAGGCAATACAAACTGAAACAACATATGGAACCGATTGTAGGTTTAATCAATACATGGCATCAGTTAACACTTAACCGATTCTTAAATATAATTAATTGGAAGACTGATCAGATGAATGGCCATTCTGTTAGTCATCCACTTCACATATTACCTACAGAATAAGAATTCCAGTGGGTTATGCGGAGACTAAGCCGGGTGACCGATCCTTCAGTAGTGGCTCCGCTTAGAATTAAGCCTATGCCGAGGCATGATCAAACGGTACCATGAATGTAACCGATGTGAGCTCCTTGGGTAGATCGTGCATCTGGTACGTGATACCTGTTTGGGTAACACTGGATATTACTTGGTTTGATATGTTTAGATATTTACCCTAGCGGTAGACTGGTTGCGACTCAACCGGAATTAGGGCTACTACTAATCTACTGGTTCCTGCTATCGATTTTGGTCTAGAAGCCAGACACGAACCAGAGATGGTTTCTTCGTTTGGGAAGGTTTTCTCACCATGTTTATTTTTACTTTAGAGGATGAGATATACTAGCAACTCCTATTGGGTACAATGGGGGTCATTTAAACTCCATTAAACATCCCCATTCATAGAGAGCGTGGTAACCTAGGTCTCTATGTCGATTTTATATCTCAACTAATGGAGGCCATTAATGATGGAATCCCACCATGGTCTCTAGCTCACCACCCTACAAGAATGGAAGGAGAGGAAGGGATGAGAACAATTCCACAAGAGAAGATCGGTCCTTTGAGCTTGAGTTTCCAAGCTTGAGCTCCAAGCTTTACTTTAAACAACACACTCTCACTCTCCCACAGTTCAGTAAGAGGAGACAAACTAGAGTGTTCCCTCCTTTTATAGGACTCATGGAGAAAGGGTGTGTCCTACTCTTTCTCAATCGGTAAAGTCAAGCGGCAACACGTTCCTCCAGTACATGCCTTCAAAGAACTTAAAGCTTATCTAGGCCTAGTTTCATGGGCTCAATTTGATGGTGATGCTTCCGAGACTTCAAGTATCTACTCTCACATGATCTAGTATCCCTAGGTTATCTAAGGGGCTGACACACATCATACTTAGGGTCATATTACCGAGTGCGAAGGATTGGCATAGAAACACCCGGTACGAAGAGATCCAAATTGTGAGGACTTCAAAGTGGCTCTTATAATAGTCCCAATTTATAAGGATTTTACCCCTGAAATCAGGTCATAGTTGTACATTCTTATCTCAAACCAATGAGTGCCTATTCCACACCATAACGCATGAGGTCATGGTATATTATCTATACTCTCTAGTAATTAAGGGAGTTCAAGGCTTATCAATTTCTCTAAATTTCCTCCAACTAGCGCGAGGTCTACGCTCACACAGAGACATAGCATTCCCAAAACTTTTGACAATCCTAAGCTTTATGCCCCAGCGTTCTGTAGGAAAGACACGTATGGATTTCTTCATGTTTCAATGACTGTGCTTTGTCTACAGTTAGGTGCATTGTAGCATGAGGTGAGTTGGATTTCCACATCGATAACATCTTTGGTTGTTCCATCAGAATTTCCTTGTTTTCGAAATGAGGCACCTTAAATACTCCTTGTGGTGAATCCCCTTCTATGATTTTCTTTGCTAGTTTACCCTTCTCTTGCGCCACAGACACTTCCTTTTTGAGGTCCTTGACACTCCTTGGTTTCGGCACTCGGCTACTATCCGTGCCATTATTGTAAGACCCGCACGCCATGAACCTAGTCTAACCTTGCATTCTCTTGTCGTAACCGGTCTTCCCATCATAATCGGCTCAAGTGAACCAATTGTATGAGAAAACCACAAGATAAGGTAAGTAACAAGTCAAATTTAGTTGGTGTGGTTGACCGTTTAAGATCATGCGGAAGCAACCAGTCAAAAACTAAAAACCAGAAAATTTTGATTGTGTGGTAGCGGTTTTGAGGGGTGTGGTCGATACGTGTGGTCGATACATGAGACCACACATGAGACCACACAACATGTGGTCGCATATTTTGGACGTGTGGTCGATGGATTCTGAGACCCCATGTGCGACCACACGATGCTGAACAGACTCTGTGTTTAGAAAACTTTCCAAATTTGAGGGGGACTCTTTCTTAATTAAAGTGGGACTCTATATGGATGTTTTCCAATATATAAGGGACGTTCCATAGCCTCTCTTACTCTTTTAGAACTCAAATTAAAACCCTAAACCTAAGAGAGAAAGAGAAAGGAAGAGAAGGGGAAGAAGGAGATTTGGAGAAAAAGCCTGGAGAAGATGGTTTTAAAGAAAAAAGTTCTATCTCCCTACAGCAAGCTTAAGGTATGGACTTGACTCTGTAGGCTAGATCTAATGCAACAATTTTGGTTATGGAATTTCTAAAAAAAACCATGAGAAAATAGATTAGGGATAATGGCTAATGAGACTGTAAATAATGGTCATAGAATAATCATAGGATGAACCCAAGTGATGAACCAAGGAATCGACTTAGGATGAATTCAGATTGAGGATGAAAAAGTGACCAAACATCATGTGGTCGCACCCTATGGTCAACCACAGGGTGACCAGAGGGTCAACCACAGCTATTCGGGAAGTTCCCAGGAAAGGTGTGGTCGCATGGTGTGGTCGCATAAAATGCTACCACAGGGTTCGACCACACAATGTGTGGTCTCATATATTGCAACCACAGGATCGACCACACGTGCATCCATACGATAACAACAAGTATATTTTGAGACCAAACAAGGTTTTTGACTACTGTAACTTGGTAAACTTGAACCCTAACTTAAATACATTAATTGTTTAGGTTCCTAATAGATTCAAAGTGACTTTCAAAGCTTGGGAGAGGAATAAACATTGATCAAAGGTGAGGGAACAAGACCTAAACTAATTGATTAATAACAAACTATTTTACTTACTGAGTCCAATGCCATGAATGATTCTATGCTGGTATGCTTGTAATGTGCATTCCACATGTCATCAAATATTCCTGCTATTACTGCTCATGCATATTTAATTCTGTTTATTTTTAACATGATGATGATGATGATGTTAGGAATAGGCATGTGAATGTATGTGTGTGGTTAGTGTGCTTGATGCGAGTGTAGCATCAGGGGGAGGACATGTCACTATTGTTCATCCTGGTCACCAGACTCTAGCTCTATCTCTACTCAAATCTTGTCTACTGACATCATCGTATCGCCATTACCTTAGCAGAACTGTTACGTCGTAGGGCATTAGGGGATGTGGTCTCGGACCATGTAGTCTCTGACTCTGCCGGGGGCCCTTAGCTCTATCTCTATGGACGTATTGAGGGATGCTGGGGTGAGGCCTTGGATATACTGTTTGGCATTAGAATTGGTTAGTTATGAGCCTAGTTTGCAAGCCCTCACCAATAGAAGCTTACGTGTAGTATGGGTAGGGCCTCAGGGGAAGTGTTATGCGGTATTTGATCTGGGCACTTTAGCTATATCTCTATTCCATGATGGGTGCATGTGGAACGGCAATGATGCTTTGATCTATTGGGCGGCTTCACACACTCGTGTATAGAGGTGCGATGGTCACCAATCCTTTCTATTGCACATTGCAAACTTATAAACCAGACCAAAGATATGAATTAAATGCATGCATATGTTTGTTGCATTATTTTATTTTCTCACTGAGCTCAAGTTGGAAAGTTGACCCTCGCGCGTGTAATTTTTTTTAGTTTATGATGTTGTAGGTATTATGGTTAAAGATTATGATGACATGCCAACATGTGTATAGGTGGCGGCTATGGATGGGCAAGCTGTATAGGACTATTATGACTCGTTAAGTGAGCGTTTCAACTATGGATGCGCTTAGAGTTTAACTTTCATATTTGGATATTTGCAATATGTATTAAATTATGTTTTGGTTACTTGGAGATAACTGAAATATTAATTATTTATCATGATTGGACCTCAGTTCATTATTAATAATACTTCTGCTAATTACTTTATTATCTCTGATTAATGAGGAATGTATTTTGGTTTAACATGGTTGGCATAGCCTATATGAGATCCTGGTTGAACCGTTGGTTTATTGATGGTTCATCACACCATTCTAGTTAGTCCAGAATTAGGGTGTGACAACTTGATATTAGAGCTCTCAGGCCTTGCCCATCAAACTCGAATACTTCCACTAGAGTCTATGAACTGAGTTAGGATAACCTTAAAAGTTTTAATACAAACACACCATAAGCACCTATGTTGGTTGAGACAGAATTTAAACAAGACAATAATGTACATATAAAAAGTGGAACCATATATATACACAAAGAGAAAAAGAAAATATAAATGTATCCTGATAAACAAATAATGTAGGGTATGATCTATAAGTAGGATAGTTGCTTGAGTATACAAAGGATATAGTATAGTAACAAGAAGGAAGCATCAACAAAGCAGAAAAATTAGAATACCAAGTTGGTACTCACAATATGTGAAACTCGATGTAAGATTGGGAAAGAAAGAAAATGGCTAGTAATTCTAAATCCCTGGAAAGGTAAAGGGAAAGACCTTGGGCTGAATGCAACAGAGATAGGAGAACAATAGCTAAACACTAAAAATTGAGAGTAACTATAAAAGAAGATAAAGATATACTCCTGGGTGATGTGGAGACTCAGAGTGAGATCCATCACCCATTGATCCATTGCCCACTGAGCATTAAGAAGAGGTTACAACTTGACCCCACCACTATCTGGGTTGAGAACAGATAGTGAAAACTCATCTGAGCAGATGCTAAATAATGATAATCAGATTGGAACAAATCAAAGGGGGAGAACAACCAGGCCACTCCAGTCAATCTAACTGCACTACCAAGTACCTTGGCTACGGTTGTAATAAAATTGGCCTAATAAAATGCAAAAACAACAACAGATGGTACCGGCTATGTAAATTTTCATGGAAATCACTATCCTAGTTGCAATGCTACATCAACACCTCTGAGTCAAACCAAGTACGGTATCGATTGGTAGAAACATTGTACCCCCAGCACCTGTTAGCTATAAGACAGTACCTACCATACTGTAAGTCCCAGTAATGTACACCCTAGTACAGAAGCTTAGTGCACAACAAGCAGTATATCAAAGTGGTTACCTTTATCAGCCATCGATGTATGGGATAGCAGCATCATGGCAGAATGATCCAACAAGGGTTGAGGAATATTTTCTGAAGATGAAGCCTCGGACATTTTCGGTAAAGAAATCAAATCTATTGTGGCCATATAACTAGATAGGTTTATATAGGATGCGGTGTATTATTGACTTACTCTTATGATTATAAAGGATGCACATACCTGATTTTAAATTCTCGTGCCTTGACAAGATACCTTATCGATTCAACCTGTCAATTGGAGTTATAGATATTATTTCTTTAGTATTAGTCCTGATTATACCAATCAAAGCCACTCTCATGGTTGTCAACATAAAAAGAGATATGAACTGAATGGACAGTTAAATATTTAATCATGTTGAGTGTACATCTTTTCAATTTATACCTGATTTATTGATGTACCAAATTTTCTCTAAATTTACTCCTGTAGTGCCTCGACCAATGGCATTATATACTTGATAGAACCTATAATTCATTAGGTTAATAGTTGTAGAACCTCTACTTCTATCTATTTGGACCACCGTGCAACCTAACAACTTTTGATTGCCAATTGGATTACCATAGATTTACTCATGATCCTTTAAACCTATGTTCAGTAGATAAAACAAGTGTTCTTCGTCATACTGAGTTCGAAAGAAGGAAATGAATTGTTTTTGGATAAACATTCTGATTCTTATATTTCTCGACATCCATTGATAAGATGTTTAATAATAAGGAATTATTGAAAGGAAGATGATTGAATTCAGAATAATCTATATAGCTAAGAAACCTCATACGAAGTAGTAGAGAAACTATTTCAAGATTGCTAGATAGATGGATATGAGTCATGTCTATAAAAGAGTGCATGAGCAAGAAAGTAAGTAACAATCATAAGATATTTTTTTGAGATATATGAAAGAGAGATCAGGGTAGAACAACAATGATAAAGAAGGTGTAAGCTAATGAGCTTTTTTGGATATGAAATTATTGGTGTTAGTCTTTGAAAAACCATAACAGATTAAGGGGCTAGATGGGCTCTTAAGACCTTTATACCAGATTTTGCTAGTTCAAGCCCTTTTGGACTAGATGTTGTATTGGATGACTGTTATGAACAATGTTCATATCATATGGATGGATAGAATTTAGATGCAACCTAAATCGACTTGAGATGACAGACTTTGACGTCATCTTGGTAATAGATTGGTTGTCTCAACACTCTACAAAGTTGTTATGTACATAGAAGAGGTTATCATTCAAGAATAAAGACGGCATATAATTTAGTTTTATTGGAAGCATATTTCCTAAGAAGTGAAAGTTGATCCTCTCTATGCTAAAGCCAAAGAAATGCTTTGAAAAGAAAGGAGTTCGATATATGGTATCTGTGGTATACGTTACCAAAGAAGCACCATAGATGGAAGATATAATGTGATGCATAAACTTCCTAATGTGTTTCCAGGAGACTTACCTGGGTTACCATCTAATCGTGTGACCGAGTTCGTCATCGACTTGTTACCAAGGACGATACATGTGTCAAAGGCACCTATAGAGTAGCTCCTAGGGAGTTGAAGGGATTGAGACTCAACTATGGGAGTTATTAGATAAGGGTTCTAATCGGCTAAGTATTGCATCACGGGAAGCGCCAATGTAATTTGTAAAGAAGAAGGACGGTAGTGTCAGGTAATGTATTGACTACCGGGAACTAAACAAGCTCATGATCAAGAATCGATATCTACTACCTCAGATCAATGACTTGTTTAAACAGCCGCAAGGAGAAAAGGTATTTTCTAAGATTGATCTTCGATCAAGATATCATCGGCTGAAGAATTTGGATAGCGATATTCTAGAGATAGTTTTTAAAACTAGGAATGAGCATTATGAGTTCCTAAGAATATCATTGGGATTAACCAGTGCTCCAGTGTAAGACCCGCACGCCACGAACCCGGCCTAACCTTATATTTTGTGTCGGGACCCATCTACATATCATGGTCGAGCCAAGTGGACCAAATTTCTGAAGAAAAATCAAGACCCAATATGAAAATTTATCCAAAAACAGTCAAAATGAGGGTAGGGTCACATGTTTTAACATGCAGGTCCGACCCTCCCATCGACCCTCACCATCGATCCTCAACCATGGGTCGCAGGGTCTATGAGTTGTCCGACTCTCCCATCGACCCTCACCATCGACCCTCGGTACTCGAAAAAACAGCACGAATCGAAAATTAGGAAACCATCCTAATTTCGATTGGAACCTTTCCTAAACTCAATGGGACATATTTTGGGAGGTTTTACTCTTTAATTAGGACGTCCCTAAGCCTCATTCAATCCTTTTACAACCCTAATTAGATTGAGAGAAAGAGAAGAGAAGGAAGATAAGAAGAGAAGGAAAACTTAAAGAAAAGGCTTAGGAAGAAGAGGAAATTCAGAGGAACTCTGAATCTCAGCAAACCTAAGGTATGAATACATTCCCCATGATTTATTTAAGATTTTAGAATGGGTTATGAAGAGGGTATGACTTAGAAGAAACCCAAATCATCCATCCATGGTTTCGTTTCAATGGAAACCATAGAGGAGATCATTAAAACCATGTAGGTGAATAAAGTATAGTTCTAAACCATAGAACATGTATAGAATGGATTGTGGAAGTAAGCCATAGGACCCAACCATGAAAGAGAAAACAAAATCTGATATTTTCGACTCAAACCATGGAGGGTCGCACCTAGGGTTGATGGCAAATCCGACCCTAGAATCGACCCTCAGTGTTCGGGAAGTTCAGATTAGGGGGAGGGTCGCACCCAGGGTCGATCAGGACTCCGACCCTACCTCCGACCCTCAGTTTACAAAATGATTTTTAAATTCAGAATTAATTCTAATTAAATTCTATCGACTTTGTTAGGTCTTCTAGCCATATAATAACATTATAAAGGTGATTCTAATGCTTGGAAAAGTATCTATTAGCAAGCTAAGGTGAGGAAACGGAACTCTAAACTAATTGGTTAATAACAAACTATTTTCTTTTTCTTGAGTCCAATGCTATGCTTGATTCTATGCGAATATATTTGTAATGTGCATACAACATGTCATCCAATATTTCTATTACTTGTTCATGCATATTTACTTTATTGTTTATAACATGATGATGATGATGATGATGATAGGAATAGGCATGTGATTGTATGTGTGTGGTTGGTGTACTTGATGCGAGCGAGTATCAGGGGAGGTGTGATGAGAACGTCAATAAACGTTAACCTTTGGCGGGTCTCAGCACTTTACCTCTATCTCTAACTCAAGTCTTGTGCATTAGTGTCTTCGTATCGCCATTACTTTAGCAGAACTATTATGTCATAGAGTATCAGGGGAGGTGGTCTCGGTCCTTGTAGTCTCTGACTCTACCGGGGGGCCTTAGCTCTATCTCTATGGACGTTCTGAGGGATGCTGGGGTGAGGCCTTGGATACACTGTTTGGCATTAGGATTGGTTAGTTGCGAGCCCAGTTTGCAAGCCCTCGCTAACAGGTGATTACGTGTTGGTATGACACTATATAGCAATAAACGTTAACCTTTGTTATATAATGTTCATGATTAGGGTGGATGGGGATGACGATAAACGTTAACCTTCGGATGGACTTCCACACCCTGTGTATAGAGGCGGGGTCAATAAACGTTAACCTTTGACCACCCAACCTTTCTATTACGCATTGTAAACTATAAACCAGACCAAAGATATGAATTGACTGCATGCATATGTATTGTTGCATTGTTTTGTTTACTCACTGAGCTCAAGTTGGAGAGCTAACCCTCGTGCGTATAATTCTTTTTAGTTTCTGATGTTGCAGGTACTATGATTGAAGATTTTGTCTACACGCCAACATATAAACGGGCGGAGGCTATGAATGAGCAAGCTGTGAAGAATGAACATGGTTCGTTAAGCGAGCGTTTCAACGGTGGATACGCTTAGTGTTTAGTTTTTGTATTTGGATATTGTAATATGTATTAAGTTATGTTTTGGTTACTTGGAAATAAATGAAATATTAATTATTTATCATGTTTAAACCTCAGTTCATTATCTGTAAGACTTTCGCTATTTATTTTATTACCTCTGATTAATGTGGAATAAGGTTTGGTTTATCATATGTGGGATAGCCTATTTTGAGATCCTGGTTGAACCGTTGGTTTGCTAGCGGTTCATCACACCATTCTGTACAGTGCAGAATTGGGGTGTGATAACTTGGTATCAGAGCATATCGTGGGCCTTACCCATTAAACCTGAATACTTCCACTGGAGTCCATGAACTGAGTTAGGATAAATTAAAAGCTTTAATACAAATAAACCATAAGCACCTGTATTGGTTGAGACAGAAATTAAACAAGATGATAATGTACATATAAAAGGTGGAACCATATATATACACTCACACAGAAAGAGAAGATAAAAAATTATCCTAATAAACAAACAATATAGGGTATTATCTATAAGTTGGGTAGTTATCCAAGTATACAAGAATATAGTACAGTAGCAAGAAGGAAGCATCTGTACAACAGAAAATTAGAATACCGAGTTGGTACTCAAAAGATGTGAAACTAAATGTATAACAAAGAAAGAAGAAAAATGGCTAGTAATGCCTAAATCCCTATAGAGGTAAAGGGAAAGATCTCGGGCTGAATCCAATAGAGATAGGAAAATAATGGCCACACATTAAGAATTAGAGCAACTATAAAGAAGATAAAGCTACACTCTTAGGTGATGCGGAGACTCAGAGTGAGATCCATTAGAAGTTGATCTATTGCCCACTAAGCAAGAAAAGGATGTTGCAACTTGACTCCACCACTATCTGGGTCAAGAATGGGTAATGAAAACTCATATGAGTAGATACTAAATAATGATAATCAGATTGGAGCAAATGAGAGGAGGTAAACAACCAGGTCACTCCAGCCAACCACTTGGACTATTAAGTACCTTGGTTATGGTTGTCATAAACTTGACCCAATAAAATACAAGAGCAACAATAGATGAGACCGACTATGCAAGTTGCTACCCAAGTTGCTGATGCTACATTAACACCTCCGGGTCGAACAAAGTATGGTACCAATTGGTAGCATCACTGTACCCCAACACATGTTAGCTATAACACAGTGCTTACCATACAGTAAGTCTCAGTAATGCATACCCCAGTGCAGATGTTTGGTGCACAACAAGCAGTATATCAAGGTGGTTAACCATACTAGCCACCGATGTATGGGATAGTTGCAATGATCCGACCAAGGATTGAAGAATATTTTCTGAAGACGAAGCCTTAAACGTTTTCAATAGAGGACCAAATCTAATTGTGGCCATGTAACTGGATATGATTATATAGGATGCAGTGCATTATTGATTTACTCTTATGATTATAGAGGATGCACATACCAGATTTTAAACTCTCGTGTCTTGACAGGATACCTTTTTTATTTAACCTGTCAATTAGAGTTATAGATATTATTTCTTTAGTATTAGTCCTGATTATACCAATCTGAATCATTCTCATGATCCACAACATGAACAGAGATATGAACTGGATGAACAGTTAAATGATTAATCATGTTGAGCATACATCTACTGATTTATACCTGATTTACTGATGTACGAAAATATTCTCCAGATTTATACCTGATATACTGATGTATGATATCTTCTCTAGATTTATTCCTATAGTGCCTTGACCAATGGCATTATATATACTCAATAGAACCTGTAACCATGAGGTCAAGAACTGTAGAACTTCTATTTTCATATATTTGGACCACCGTGCAATTTAATGATCTTTTGATGCTGGTTGGATTACCACAGATTTACTCCTGATCCTTGAAACCAAGATTTGCTAGATAAAGCAAGTGGTTGTCATTATGATAATTGAAAGAAGGAAAAGAATTATTTTGGATGCATATTCTGATTCATAAACTCCCTGACCTTTGTTGATAAAGATGTTTAGTGATAATGGAATTATTGGAAGGAAGATGATTAAATTCAGATTAGATTTTATAGCCAAGAAACCTCCAATGAAGTAATGGAGAATCTATTTTGAGATTTCTAAATGGGTGGATATGAATCATGTCTATAAAGGAGTGCATGCGACAAAAGTGAGAACTATCAAAAGTAACTACGAAAGAGTAGATAGCACTCAAGTAAAGTTAAAGATGGTTATATCGGTATGAATTTTGACAAAGCAGAAGATTCCTAAAAGCAAATCTAAGGGTTGATACAAGGATAAAGTCAAAAATTATGGCATTAATAGTAATATGTTTAATACAATGAAAATTGAGTTATGCCCAATGTCGAGCGATATGATTAAGTAAAGACCAAAAGAGTTGGCTGAATTAATAAATTTATAAGCATATACCCTAATGCTTATAGATAGACTTGGGATATGTAATGAAGTAACAACCACAAGATATTTTTTGAGGTAAATGAAAGAGAGAACAGGGTAGAACAGCAGTGATAAAGGAAATATAAGCTAATGAACTTTCAAGATATGAGATATTAGCTATAGTCTTCGAGAAATCATAAGAGATAAAATAACTAGACATGCTCCTTAGACCGTTACACCAGATTTTGCTAGTTCAAGCCCTTTTTGGACTAGATGTTGTATTAGATGAGTGTTATGAACAATGTCCAAATCGTATAGATGGTTAAAATTTGGACGCAACCTAATTAGACTTGAGATGGCAGACTTTGACATCATCTTGGGGATAGATTGGTTGTCTCAACACTCTACAAAGTTGTTATGTGTATATAAGAGGTTATCATTCAAGAATAAAGATGGCATATAATTTGGTTTTATTGAAAGCCTATTGCCTAGGAAGCGGAAGCTGATCCTCGCTATGCTAAAGGTTAAGAGATGCATTGAAGAGAAAGAAGTTGGATATATGGTATCTTGTGGTATACGTTACCAAAGAAGCACCACAGATGGAAGATATTGAAGTGATGCGTGAAATTCTTGATGTATTCCCAGGAAACTTATCGGGTTACCATTTGATTAAGTGACCGAGTTCGTCATCGACTTATTAAAAAGGACGATACTTGTGTCAAAGGCACCATAGAGTAAGCTCATATGGGGTTGAAGGAATTGAGACTCAACTATAAGAGTTATTAAAGGTTCTAATCGGCTAAGTATTGCATCACAGGGAACGCCAATGCAATTCGTGAAGAAGAAGGACGATAGTGTCAGATTATGCATAGACTACCGGGATCTAAACAAAAGTTCAAGATCAAGAATCGATATCTACTACCTCAGATCGATGACTTGTTTAAATAGTTGCAAGGAGCAAAGGTATTTTCTAAGATTGATCTTCGATCAAGATAACATCAGCTGAAGAATTTGGATAAAAATATCTCGAAGATAGCTTTTAAAATTGGGATTGGCCAATTATGAGTTCTCAATTATGACGTTTGGATTAACCAGTGCCCTTACATCTTTTGTGGAACGGATGAACTGGGTGTTACATGACATGTTGGACCATCGGTCATAGTTTTCATAGATGATATTTTGGTTTATTCCAAGAATGAAACAACTCATACAATGAATTTTAGAACAGCTTTACAACAGCTGAGAAGGGAAAAGCTTTATGCCAATTCCAAGGAATATGAGAGCCGATTAAACAAAGTGATCTGATTAGATCACGTAGCGTCATAAAAAGGAAAAAAGTGGACCCTATTAAGATAGAAGTAATCATATGGTGAGAAACACCTAAAGAATATTCTGAAGATCAGAAGTTTCTTGGGTTAGCTGGTTATTACAGACGATTTTTGGAGGACCACTCTAAGATCGCAATACCTATTACCAAGCAAACCAGGAAAGGAAAGGAGTTTAATTTGACTGACAAGGGTGAAGAATATTTCTAGATTCCAAAGTAAGATTGATATCAGCTCCCATCTTGATCGTTTCGGCACCAAGGAAACCTTTTACCCTATCCATTGGAGCTTTCGGATTGGATCTAGGATGCGGGTTGATGTAAGGTAAATAAGCGATTTCATATGCTTCAAGAAAACTGAAAGAGCATGAGAAGAGTTACCCAACTCATGATAGGAGTAAACAATTGTGATTCATGTAATCAAGACTTAGAGACATTATTTAAACAGAGAATAATTTTAGATTAGATCGGATTACAAGTGTTTTATTTATCTCTTCATTAGAAAGAGTTAAACATGAGGATAAGGAGATGGTTAGGAATACTTGAAGGATTAAGACTGTGATATTCAGTGTCAAGCAAGGCTAATGTAGTAGCTAAAGCCTTAAGCAAAAAGGGAATTATGAAGTCCGAAGAAGGACCCAGTATAAATGCTGCATTATGTTTCGCAGCAACAAACTCAGATTTGGAGGGATAGTAACTTATAATCGAAGCTAGTGATGATCCAAGTGAGCGAAAATTTATGGATGAACTTATGGAGCAATAATTCGGCTACGTTTGTGGCATTAAAGACCATCTCTAAATTGATGGATTAAGTAAAAGTAGAAATTTTCCTAGATCTGTATATAAGAACAATGCAAGGAGATTTAGAGAAAGAAAAACCCAAACCTGACTTACTTTGGATGTGGAGACGGTACTCAGATACAAAGGTAGATTCTGAATACCTGAAGATAAAGACTCGGATATCATGAAGAGGATAATGATAAGAGCCCATTGTACTACATATTCAGGACATGCTGGAGTACCAATATGTATCATGACCTGAAGAGAAAATAAATGTGGCTTAGTGCGTGTTCCAGTGTCTGAATTATCACCAAGTAAAAGCTACAAGACAAAGACCACCATGGCTTACAATAAAAACTATCGGAGCCAGTCTGAAAGTCGAACTGCATTACAATGAACTATGTCACCGGTATACCACTGATCGGTTGACGCAGTTTGGGTGATTGTTGATCGCCTTATGAAGATAGCTCATTCCATTGCTATACGACCTCGGTATGCTTTGGAGCGGCTAACTGAGCTATATATGGATAATATTGCCAGACTGAATGGTATGCATGAGAGCTTAGTGTCGGTCAGAGGCTTATGCTTTATCTCAAAGTTTTGGAAGGATCTATAGAAAACAATGGGAACGAAGTTGGAGTTTAGTACCGCATTTTATCGTAAACCAACGGATAGTCGGGGCAGACTATACCAATCCTAAGAGATATGCTCCGAGCTTGTAAAATTGATTTCAAGGAACGTGAGCTGAGAAGTTACCGTGAATTGAAGTTGTTATTAAACTACCATGTAATGTTACCTAGGAAGCAGATACGATAGAAATGTCAAATTCCTATTCTTTTGGAATGAAGTTAGTAATGAAGAGTTTTAAGACCTAAGTCAACTGCAGAAAACTGTCGAGTGGCAGACAAGATCAAAGAAAAAGGGCCAGGATAGCTCAGGATTGTCAGGAGAGACACCAAGACCTTGAGTTCGCCATAAGCGACAAAGTGTTTTTGGAGATATCACTTATGCATGGTTTAAAACAATTCAATGAGAAGGGAAAGTCATAATTTATATATGTGTTGGATCTTATAAAGTTTGGGGAGACGTAGAAAAATTGCATATCAATTAGCATTACCGCTGTCCATGTCTAGTGTGCATGATGTATTTCATGTGTCTCTATTGAAAAAGTACATTGGAGATCCATATCAAAAGTATTGACCACGGAATCACTGGAACAAATAGGAGATTTAACTATTGAAGTGGTACCAGCCTAGTTCACTAGTTGAAAGGTACAACACCTTAAAAACTTGGTATCAATTATACGAAAATAATCTGACGAAGACAAGACGTGGAGAAGACGGCATGGAAAGAAGAAGATGCAATGCGAAAATAGAATTCCCACCTAGTGACTCCGAAGTAAATTCAAATTTTGAGGAAAATATTTATTTTAAGGATGGGGGAGTTGTAAGATCCGTATTTTCAAATTTTGAGGATGAAATTTCTTTAAAGGGTGGTGGAGTTGTAAGACCCGCATGCCACGAACCCGGCGTAACCTTATATTTTGTGTCGGGACCCGTCTACATATCATGGTCGAGCCAAGTGGACCAAATGTGTGAAGAAAAACCAAGACCCAATATGAAAATTTACCCAAAAACAGTCAAAATGAGGGTAGGGTCGCATGTTTTAAGAGGCAGGTCCAACCCTCCCATCGACCCTCACCATCGACTCTCAACTATGGGTCGCAGGGTCTATGAGTTGTCCGACCCTCCCATCGACCCTCACCATCAAGCCTCGGTACTCGAAAAAAACAGCACGAACCAAAAATTAGGAAACCTTCCTAATTTTGATTGGAACCTTTCCTAACCTCAATGGGACGTATTTTGGGAGGTTTAAATCTCTAAATAGGACGTCCCTAAGCCTCTTTCAATCCTTTTACAACCCAAATTGGATTGAGAGGAAGAGAAGAAAAGGAAGAGAAGAAGAGAAGGAAAACTTAAAAGAAAAGGCTTAGGAAGAAGAGGAAATTCTGAGGAACTCTGAATCTCAGCAAACCTAAGGTATGAATACATTCGCCATTATTTATTTAAGATTTTAGAATGGTTTATGAAGAGGGTATGACTTAGAAGAAACCCAAATCATCCATCCATGGTTTCGTTTCAGTGGAAACCATGGAGGAGATCATTAAAACCATGTAGGTGAATAAAGTATAGTTCTAAACCATAGAACATGTATAGAATGGATTGTGGAAGTAAGCCATAGGACCCAACCATGAAAGAGAAAATGAAATCTGATATTTATGACTCAAACCATGGAGGGTCGCACCTAGGGTCGATTGTAGATCCGACCCTAGCATCGACCCTCAGTGTTCGGGAAGTTCAGATTAGGGGGAGGGTCGCACCCAGGGTCGATCAGGACTCCGACCCTACCTCCGACCCTCAGTTTACATAATGCTTTTTAAATTCAGAATTAATTCTAATTAAATTATATCGACTTTGTTAGGTCTTCTAGCAATATAATAACATTATAAAGGGGATTTTAAAGCTTGGAAAAGTATTTATTAGCAACCTAAGGTGAGGAAACAGAACTCTAAGCTAATTGGTTAATAACAAACTATTTTCTTTTTCTTGAGTCCAATGCCATGCTTGATTCTATGTGAATATGTTTGTAATATGCATACAACATGTCATCCAATATTTCTATTACTTGTTCATGCATATTTACTTTATTGTTGATAACATGATGATGATGATGATGATAGGAATACGCATGTGATTATATGTGTGTGGTTGGTGTACTTGATGCGAGCGAGTATCAGGGGAGGTGTGATGAGAACGTCAATAAACGTTAACCTTTGGTGGGTCTCAGCACTTTAGCTCCATCTCTAACTCAAGTCTTGTGCATTAGCATCGTCGTATCGCCATTACATTAGTATAAATATTATGTGGTAGAGTATCAGGGGAGGTGGTCTCGGTCCTTGTAGTCTCTAACTCTACCGGGGGGCCTTAGCTCTATCTCTATGGACATTCTGAGGGATGCTGTGGTGAGGCCTTGGATACACTGTTTGGCATTAGGATTGGTTAGTTGCGAGCCCACTTTGCAAGCCCTCGCTAACAGGGGCTTACGTGTTGGTATGGCACTATATAGCAATAAACGTTAACCTTTGTTATATAATGTTCATGATTAGGGTGGATGGGGACGACGATAAATGTTAACCTTCGGGCAGACTTCCACACCCTGTGTATAGAGGTGGGGTTAATAAACGTTAACCTTTGACCACCCAACCTTTCTATTGCGCATTGCAAACTATAAACAGACCAAAGATATGAATTGACTGCATGCATATGTATTGTTGCATTGTTTTGTTTACTCACTGAGCTCAAGTTGGAGAGCTGACCCTCGCGCACACAATTCTTTTTAGTTTCTGATGTTGCAGGTACTATGATTGAAGATTTTGTCTACACGCCAACATATAAACGGGTTGAGGCTATGAATGAGAAAGCTGTGGAGAACGAACATGGTTCCTTAAGCGAGCGTTTCAACGGTGGATACGCTTAGTGTTTAGTTTTCGTATTTGGATATTGTATTATGTATTAACTTATGTTTTGGTTACTTGGAAATAAATGGAATATTAATTATTTATCATGTTTAGACCTCAGTTCAATATCTGTAAGACTTCCGCTATTTATTTTGTTACATTTGATTAATGTGGAATGTGTTTTGGTTTATCATATGTGGGATAGCCTATTTTGAGATCCTGGTTGAACCATTGGTTTGGTAGCGGTTCATCACACCATTCTGTACAATCCGAAATTGGGGTGTGACATCCAGCATATTTTATGGAGCTTATGAACCGGGTGTTTCATGATATGTTGGACACGTCAGTCATAGTTTCATTGACTATATATTGGTTTATTCCAAAGATGAAGAAAGTCTTATAACGAATTTTAGATTAGCTTCACAACAGTTGAAAAAGGAGAAACTTTATGCCAAGTCCAAGAAATATGAGACCTGATTAAACCAAGTGATATTCTTAGATCATGTAGCATCATAAAAAGGGATTAAAGTGAACCTTATTAAGATAGAAGTAATCATATGGTAAGAAACACCTAAAGAATATTGCGAAGATCAAAAGTTTCTTGGGTTTTACTGATTATTACAGACGATTTGTGGAGGACCACTCTAAGATCGCAATACCTCTTACCAAGCTAATTAGGAAGGGAAAGGAGTTTAATTGGATTGACAAGTGTGAAGAATGTTTCTAGATTTTAAAGTAAGGCTGATATCGGCTCCCATTTTGACCATTCTGGTACCAGGGGAAACTTTTACCCTACACTGATACTTTCAGATTGGGTATAGGATACGGGTTGATGTAAGGTAAAATAAACAATTGCATATGTTTCAAGATAACTGAAAGAGCATGAAAAGAATCACCCAACTCATGATTTGGAGTTTGCAACTGTGATTCATACAATCAAGACTTGGAGACATTATCTATATGGAGAAAATTTTCAAATTAAATCGGATTACAAGAGTCTTACTTATCTCTTCACCCAGAAAAAGTTGAACATGAAGCTAAGGAGATGTTGGAATTCCTGAAGGATTAAGATCGTGATATTCATTGTCACTGGTGCAAGGCTAATAGGATAGCTGAGGCTTTGAGCAACAAGGAATATTGAAGCCAAAAGGAGGACCCAGTACAATAGCTGCCTTATGTTTCACAGTAATAGATTCAGATTTGGAAGAAAAGTAACATATAATAGAAACTCATGATGATCCCATTGAGCGAGAACTTATGGATGAACTTATGGAGCAATAGTTATTCGACTACGCTTATGGCATTAAATATCATCTCTAAATTGATAGATGAAGTAAAAGTAGTAATTTTGTTAGATCCGTATATAAGAACGGTGCAAAAAGATTTAGAGAAAGAAAAACCTAACCCTGACTTACTTTGGATGCGGAGACGGTACTCAGATACAGGGGTAGATTCTTAATACCTGAAGGTAAAGTCTCTGATATCATGAAGAGGATAATGATAAGAGCCCATTGTATTCTATATTCAGGACATTCTAGAGTACCAATATTTATTATGACCTGAAAAGATTGTACACATAAAGAGGAATGATAACAGATGTGGCTTAGTTCGTGTTCCAGTGTTTAAATTATCAACAAGTAAAGGTTGAAAGGCAAAGACCAACATGGCTTATTACAACTACTATCGAAGCCAGTCTGGAAGTAAAACTACATTAGAATGAACTATGTCACCAATTTGGCATTGAATCCCAGATCGATTAACGCAGTTTGGGTGATTGTTGATCGCCTTACGAAGAAAGCTCATTCCATCGCTTTACGACCTCGGTGTGCTTTGGAGCGGCTAACTAAGCTATATGTGGATATTATTGCTAGATTAAATGGTATGCCTGAGAGCATAGTGTCGGTCAGAGGCTCATGCTTTATCTCAAAGTTTTGGGAGGATCTATTAAAAAACAATGGGAATGAAGTTGAAGTTTAGTACCGCATTTTACCTTAAATCGATGGACAGTTGGAGCGGACTATACAAATCCTAAGAGATATGCCCCGAGCTTGTAAAATTGATTTCAAGGAGCTTGAGTTGAAAAGTTACCACGGATTGAATTTGCTATCAAGCTACCATGTAGATGTCACCTATGAAGCATGGTACGGTAGAAATGTCGAATTTCTTTGTTTTAGGATGAAGTCAGAGAATAAGGAATTGTAAGACCTGAGTCTATTGAAGAAACCTGTCGACTGGCAGACAAGATCAAAGAAAAGGGCCAAGATAGCAAAAGTTTGTCAGAAGAAACACCAAGACCTCGTGTTCGCCATAAGTGACAAAGTGTTCTTGGAGATATCACTTATGTATGGTTTGAAACGATTAGACAAGAAGGGAAAGTTGTATCCTATATATGTTTTGGACCTCATAAAAATTTTGGAGAGACTTAGGAAAGTTGCATTTAAACTAGCGTTACTGTTGTCCATGTCTAGTGTGCATGACGTATTTCACGTGTTTCTATTGAAGAAGTACGTTGGAGATCCATATCAAAGGTATTGACCACTGATCCATTGGATTAGATAGAAAATTTAACTATTGAAGTGGTACCAGCCAAGTTCATTGGTTGGAAGGTACAACATCCCCAAAGCTAGGATAATTATTATATGAAGGTAACTTAGTGAAGCCAAGATGGGAAGAATATTGCATGGGAAGAAGAAGATGCAATGCGGAAATAGTAGTCCTACCTATTGACTCCGAAGTACAATAAAATTTTGAGGATGGAATTTCATTTAAGGGTGGTGGAGTTGTAAGACCCGCACGCCACGAACTTGGTCTAACCTTACATTCTCGTATTGTGACCTGTCTTTCCATCATAATCGGCTCAGGTGAACCAATTGTATGAAGAAACCATAAGATAAGTTAAGTAACGAGTCAAATTTAGTTGGTGTGGTTGACCGTTTAAGACTGCGTGGAAACAACCAGTAAAAAACAAAAAACTAGAAAATTTTGGTTGGGTGGTAGCAGTTTTGAGCGGTGTAGTCGATACGTGTGGTCGATACGTGTGGTCGATACATGAGACCACACATGAGACCACACAACGTGTGGTCCCATATTTTAAACGTGTGGTTGATGGATTCTGCGACCTCACATGCGACCACACGATGCTGAACAGACTCTGTGTTTAGGAAATTTTCCTAATTTGAGGGGGACTCTTTCCTAATTAAAGTGGGACTCTATATGGAGGTTTTCCTCCATATAAGGGACATTCCTTAGCCTCTCTCACTCTTTTAAAACTCAAATTGAAAACCTAAACATAAGAGAGAAAGAGAAAGGAAGAGAAGGGGAAGAAGGAGATTTGGAGAAGAAGCATGAAGAGGAAGATTTTGAAGAGAAAAGTTCTATCTCCCTACAACAAGCTTAAGGTATAGACATGACTCTGTAGGCTAGATCAGATAGGATAGGTTCTTTTTATCAAGTTGATGTGTTGAATATAATGCAACTATTTCGGTTATGGAATTTCTAAGAAAAACCATGAGAAAATATATTAAGGATAATGGTTAATGAGAAACTGTAAATAATGGCCATAGAATAATCATAGGATGAACCCAAGTGATGAGCTGAGGAATCGACTCAGGAAGAATTCAGATTGAAGATGAAAAAGTGACCAAACATCATGTGGTCGTAGCCTGTGGTCGACCACAGGGTAACCAGAGGGTCGACCACAGCTATTCGGGAAGTTCCCAAGAAAGGTGTGGTCGCATGGTGTTGTCACATAAAATGTGACCACAAGGTTCGACCACATAATGTGTGGTCTCATATATTGCGACCACAGGATCCACCCCACGTGCAACCACACGATAACAGCAAGTATATTTTGGGACCAAACAAGGTTTTTGACTACTGTAACTTGGTAAGCTTAAATCCTAACTTAAATACATTAATTGTTTAGGTTCCTAATAGATTCAAAGTGACTTTCAAAGCTTGGGAGAGGAACAAACATTGATCAATGGTGAGGGAACAAGACCTAAACTAATTGGTTAATAACAAACTATTTTACGTATTGAGTCCAATGCCATGAATGATTCTATGCTGGTATGCTTGTAATGTGCATTTCACATGTCATCCAACATTCCTGCTATTACCGCTCATGCATATTTAATTCTATTTATTTATAACATGATGATGATGATGATGTTTGGAATAGACATGTGAATGTATGTGTATGGTTAGTGTGCTTAATGCGAGTGGAGCATCAGGGGGAGGACGTGACACTGTGGTTCATCCTGGTCACCATAATCTAGCTCTATTTCTACTCAAGTCTTGTCCACTGATATCGTCGTATCGCCATTACCTTAGCAAAACTATTACGTCGTAGGGCATCAGGGGAGATGGTCTCGGACCATGTAGTTTCTGACTCTACCGGGGGGCCTTACCTCTATCTCTATGGACGTATTGGAGGATGCTGGGGTGAGGCCTTGGATACACTGTTTGACATTAGGATTGGTTAGCAGCGAGCCCATTTTGCAAGCCCTCGCCAATAGGGGCTTACGTGTTGATATGGGTAGGGCATCAGGGGAAGTGTTATATGGTATTTGATCCGGACACTTTAGCTCTATCTCTATTCCATGTAGGGTGCATGTGGGATGGCAATGGTGTTTGATCCATTGGACGGCTTCACATACTCGTGTATAGAGGTGCGGCGGCCACCAATCCTATCTATAGCACATTGTAAACTTATAAACTAGACCGAAGATATGAATTGAATGCATGCATATGTTTGTTGCATTGTTTTGTTTTCTCACTGAGCTCATGTTGGAGAGCTGACCCTCGCGCGTGCAATTCTTTTAAGTTTCTGATGTTGTAGGTATTACAGTTGAAGATTATGTTGACATGCCAACATATGAACAGGTGGCGGCTATGGATGAGCAAGCTGTGGAGGACTATTATGACTCGTTAAGCGAGCGTTTCAACTATGGATGAGCTTAATGTTTAGCTTTCGTTTTCGGATATTTGTAATATGTATTAAATTTGTTTTGGTTACTTGGAGATAACTAAAATATTAATTATTTGTCATGATTAGACCTTAGTTCATTATTAATAAGACTTTCGCTAATTACTTTATTATCTCTGATTAATGTTGAATGTATTTTGGTTTAACATGGTCGGCATAGCCTATACGAGATCCTGGTTGAACCGTTGGTTTATTGACTGTTCATCACACCATTCTAGTTAGTCCAGAATTGGGGTGTGACAATTATGCACCTTTGTTATTCCTTGAGACCTTGAGCAAATCCTCCCAAGGAGTTTTACACTTCTCCCAAATTTGATATAGAGGTGGTGCCACCATGTATAGCCTTCGCTAGAGTTCTAATCGTCCTTAATTGGAACTCACCAAGTTCCTTGTAAACCATTATTATGGACTCGTCTATCATTGTTGCAACATCCCAAGTGCCCTGACAAAAGTGGGATGAAGTCATACTTTGATCTATTTACCAAGCCTTTTCGCTCTGTGTGTGTCAGTCTTCAGGTAAGCGAGGTTAGGGAGTTATGTGCTATCCATTACCTAGCACATTCTCGACTCATTAGTAGAATCCTAAGTGATATGACATTTGAGATGGGAACTCAATGTTAGCAATCCATACATTTACCAATCATTCACATCCTACACTTCAAATCTCCCAATTTCTTGGTATATAATTTATCACATCAAATTTCATGGTTTAACCTTATGAAGTATAACTCAAACTATTGTGCCCATGTGTAATAAATATAAATCAATAGAACCTCTTACAACTCTAGTTCCCTTTTTGTCCTCCTTTTGACCCTTATACTGGTCATGACTTTATGTTGGCCAAGGAATTGAAATACTATATATCTACGTCCTGTATATATTTCTCATCAACAACTTAATGGTCTATACTCGCATGATTTAGATAATCAATTACAATTTAGTTTCATTCACATTAAAAAATTTACTTACGTCACCACATAGATCGACAAGTCACATGATGAGATTGCACCAAGGAATTAGAATCATGTGGTGTGTATAATACTCGTGAACATCATGTTATTCAATGCTTAACACAATCTGACACATAATCATTAAAGGTTTACCCGGGTCATGGGGTTCCGAATTGCTACTTTCCCAAGAAAATGGCCATGATAATCTGCCATTGTCTCAGTAGTACTTTTCCATGCAGCAAAGCCCTCTCGGACTCTTCAAAGGGTTTTAAGTAATACCAGGTCAGGTTCCCTGCTTCGCAGAGCATATTTAGCTAAGAAGGCTTCACGAAAAATGTCACACCCCAATTCTGGTCTATTCAGAATGATGTGATGAAATGCTAAATAACCAACAGTTCAACCAGGATCTCTAATAGGCTATCCCCGCGTTATCCAAACTTTCACACATCCATAATCATAATCAGAGTAATACACAATAGAGGAAAATTCATAATAAAATGAACTTAGCAACTAAGATGATATCATTAATTTAATAGCAAATTATTTTGTTTTCAACTGAGACATAAATATTTAAATACCAAATACATGTCTTTATAAATCCAAAGAAAGAAACCTATAAAAATATCTAATCAAATACACACGAGTTGCACTCGCAAGAGGAGTCGTGTGTATCATCTTCAGCTCCAACTTCCATTGCTGCCACGATCCCGTACGCAGACGCATTCACATTGTCTTCAACGGTATAACCTGCATCATCAACTAAAAATATTTGACGTCGAGGGGTGAGCACACATCACGGCTCAGTGAGTAGCCAAAACAATGCAACAATACATATGCATGCAAAAATCAATTTATATCTTTGGTCCGATTTAAAGTTTGCAGTATGCAATAGAAAAGTTTAGGTAGCCAAAGGTCGCGTTTATTGACTCCGCCTCAATACACGAGTGTGTGACGTTACCCGAAGATCACGTTTATCGTCAACTCACATGCACCCAATCATGAACATTATATAACAAAGGTTACGTTTATTGCTATATAGTGCCATACCAACACGTAAGCCCCTGTTGGCGAGGGCTGCAAACTGGGCTCGCAACTAACCAATCCTAATGCCAAACAGTGCATCCAAGGCCTCACCCCAGCATCCCTCAGAATGTCCATAGAGATAGAGCTAAGGCCCCCCGGTAGAGTCAGAGACTACAAGGACCGAGACTACCTCCCCTGATACTCTACGACATAACAGTTCTGCTAAAGTAATGGCGATACGACGATGCCAATGCACAAGACTTGAGTTAGAGATAGAGCTAAAGTGCTGAGACCCACCAAAGGTTAACGTTTATTGACGTTCTCATCACACCTCCCCTGATACTCGCTCGCATCAAGTACATCAACCACACACATACAAGCACATGCCTATTCCTATCATCATCATCATCATCATCATGTTATAGACAATAAAATAAATATGCATGAACAAGTAATAGAAATATTAGATGGCAAGCTGTATGCACATTACAAATATATTCGCATAGAATCAAGCATGGCATAGGACTCAAGAAATAGAAAACAGTTTATTATTAACCAATTTAATTTGAAGTTAAGGTTCCTGACCTTAGCTTGCTAATAGATACTTTTTCAAGCTTTAGAATCACCGTTATAATGTTATTATATTGCTAGCAAACCTAACAAAGTCGATAGAATTAATTAGAATTAATTCTGAATTTAAAAACCATTATGTTAACTGAGGGTCGATGCTAGGGTCGATGGGTCTATCGACCCTCCCCTCTTTCTGGACTTCCCGAATGCTGAGGGTCGATGGTCAGAAACACCTATGGTCGGATGGTCATCGACCCTCGGTGCGACCCTCGGTGCACTTTGGTCCAATTTCCACTTTTAAATCCATTCTTCGTGTTTGGGGTCCTATGGCTTGCTCCTACATTCCATTCTACATCCATTCCATGGTCTGAAACCATGTATAATCCATTTAAATAGTTTTCATGCATCCACCTATGGTTTTCCATGAAAACCTAACCATAGCTTAATGGTTTGGGTTTCTCCGAGATCACATTCTCATCAATAACTAACCTAAGGTCTGTAGGAACTTATGGAATTAATATCCATACCTGAGAAGATCAATCTTTCTCTGCAACTCTTCTCTTTTGGCTTAATTTCTCCTCCTTCCCTTTCTTCTTCCTCTTTCCTTCTCCTCTCTTTCTCTCAATTCGATTAGTGTTGTGAAAGGAGTGAAAGTGGCTTAGGGATGTCCTTTAAATAGACTAGGAACATCCTAAATAAGTCCCATTGAGATTTGGAAAGAATCCCAATCGAAAAATATAGAAATTTCCTAATTTCTATATTCGGCAGGAACCGAGGGTCGATGGGAGGGTCGATGATCCCATGAACCCTAGGGTCTTAAGTTGTCCGACCCTCCCTTCAAAACTGAGGGTCTGACTCTTTGTTTTGGGAGGTCCGACCCTGCTTAGCTGGGTATGCGACCCTTCCCCTAATTTAAGTGTTTTTGGGTCGATTTGATACCTGGGATCTCGATCTCCTTCACGCCCTTGGTCCATTTGACTCGACCATGACGGGTGAACCTGGTTCAAGGTGGTAAGACCGGGTTAGATTGACAAGGGTCTTACAACTCCCCCCAACTTATAAAAATTTCATCCTCGAAATTGTACGTACCTTCTGAATCAAATAAATAAGGGTATTGCTTTCTCATAGCATTTTCTTCTTCCCATGTAATTTCTTCCATGTCCCTACTTTATCATTGAATGTTAGCTTCTTTTCGGCGCATAGAAAATTTGCAAAATGCCGAGCTAACCAGTCCATTCCCAAGATCACATCAAAGTCTGCCATCTCAAGTGTATCAAGGTTGCATCTAAGGTCTGCTCTCCAATGAGAACTGGACATGGTCCATAACCCTTTTCTAGTTCCACTTCTAACCCCATCGGTGACCGTACAAGTAATTTGTAGTCCAATGTTTTGATGGGTAATTTTGTCTTCTTTCCAAATGACACAGATATAAATGAATGAGTAGCTCCGAAATCGAAGAGTACTCTGGCGGGTGCGCCATTTATAGGTGCAATACCTGTGACCACATCGGGTGATGCGGCCGCATCCTCGGATGTAACAGCATATACCCGTCCCTGATGTAACTGCTTCTTGGGCTTTGGGCACTCCCTTGCCATATGTCCGGGTTGGTTGCAGTTAAAACACTTCAGAACTTCAGAATTTGGCTTTGACTGAGGTTGCACTGCTGAAGTGGTCTTGGGTGCAGTAGTAAAGTTCTGAGGACGGAAAGGCTTATACGTCCTGGTATTTCCTCCGTTGTAGGAGTTTCCGGCTGATCTCTTGATGCCTCTGTTCTGGTTCAGATAACTCTTCTTCTGGCTTGATTCAATCACTCGAGCAATCTGGACGGCTTCATTATATATTGTCTTCTCTAAGCCCAGAACATGTTCTCTGATGCTTCCTCTCAGTCCTGTGACGAACCTACGGGTTTTGGTTCCTTCTTCTTGCATACTCAGTGGTGCGAAGAAAAACAGCTCTTCATAACGCTGTTGGTACGCATCCACTGACATCTGTCCCTGGTAAAGACTCAGGAACTCCTTCTCCATCGAATCTCTGAAGCTTCGTGGAAAATATTTCTCGAAGAATGCTTCTTTATATATAGCCCATGTCAGTAGGGCGTGCTTGGTCAGTAAATATGTCTTCGTGGATTTCCACCAATGGTGTGCGTCGCCCTTGAGCATGAAGGTGGCGCATAGTACTTTCTCTTCCTCTGTAATGGTCATCATGAGGAAGTTTCTCTCCATCTCGTCTATCCAGTGTGCTGGCCACAATGGATCAGACGGCTTGCCGTTGAATTCTCGGGGTTTCATCTTCAAAAATCTCTCCACTAGCCGAGAATGATCCAGCTGATTTTGGGGGTTTGCCCCAAACATATAGGGTGGATACTGATAATTTCCTTGAGCTGCTTCCGGTGCCTGCCCTGGAATCGGTGCAGTCGGTTGTTGAGGTGTCTGAGGGGCTGGGTGGTTACCTACTGGTGCTGCACTAGCTTGTCCAGTGTGCATGGGTGCAGCCTGAGTGGCTTGGAACATAATTCCCATGGCAACCTGCAGTTGAGCCTGTGCGTGTTGCATCTGCTGCAGCTGCTGTGCCAGATTCATAACCACAGTTGCTAGCTCTGGTGGTGGTGGTGGAAAATTGGTAGGATTTGCCTGATCAGGATTGCCTGGAACATCAACATTCCCTTGGCTAATCTCCTCCACAGGTGGTGGTGGTGGAACTGCATTTCGGCTCTGTCTGGTCACTCTTCTTCCAGACATATTTTCCTTCTGAGATGGGTGGTGCGTCGTTATTAAATCAAGTTCTGGATTTTTATCCTGCTAACTCCTTGTTTCCTTTTTCTTTCTTATTTTCCAGATACCATGGCTCGTACAAAAATACCCAGACTGCGTGATCTACTTCGCTTCCGTTCGAATGAAGCTGAGGCACAGTATGCTGACTATGCCCGCAAGAAGGTTGAAGGGGGTCGCATGGTGAACTTGGCTGAGCTAGCCTTGTTCAATGTAGAGGGCGTGTTTGGTGATATGGGGTGGCTCCCTGTCATCACATACGACGCGTGCACCTGTCCAGACTTGGTACGCCAGTTCTATTGTAATCTCCAGGTGGTGGGGAATTACAATGATGTTGAGCACGGTCAGGAGTTGCGCATCACCAGTTATGTCAAGGGGGTGCACATCTCTTTTGATTATCGGCAGCTGGCCGATCTGTTGGGCATTCCCTTTGATGGCCCCATGGTGTACTGTGCGCCGGGAGAGCCACAGTTTGTTGAGATGGAGATGAGAGCAGAGAACGACAACCAGTTGCTCCGTCCCGATAGATGGCAGATGAGAGCTTGCTACTTGCGTCCAGCTCCACGGGTCTTCTGCAAGATTATCCAGCATAATCTGATCCCGCAGAGTGGGCACTATGAGAGGGTATCTCAGCTGACCCAGTTTTTGATCTATAGCATTTGCACTCGCCAGCCGGTCTGCCTTCCTTACATCATCATGCAGACGATGATTAGTGCCACATTGTCCGGTCATAGGGGTAATCTACCCTATGGACGCATGATTACAGTGTTACTGACCCGTCTGGGGGTGAATCTGGTAGATGAGAAGATCCAGGAGAAGACCTTCTCGTCGCCTCTAGATTGGGAGGCTATCTGCAAGATGGGGCTGCGAGATGCAGAGGTTAGCGATGAGGAGAGGAACGCGATGGTAAGCCCTCACACTCGGGTCGAGATGGCTGATGCTGAGGCTGCTGCTACTGCTGCTAGAGCTCGTTTGGATCCGGTCGACGACGACGATCGTATGTATATGGACGTCAATGTGATACCACTGCCATTACCCACACATGCGGCTGGAGTTGGTACTTCTGCTACGGCGGCTCCTGCACCAGAGACCGGTCCTTCTCATGAGGCTGGTCCTTCACGCCTACCAGCTGATGACGTGCTGAGTTTGTTTCACGAGATTAGAGAGGCTCAGCGCGCATCGGATCTGAGGATAGGGGAGCTCCTAGACGCCCAGCGCTGGACTGATCAGTGGGTGGCTGATCTCACAGCTAGTCTGCAGGCGACTCAAACTCAGGTGACATGGTTGACTAGGGTCTATGCCGAGGACTACGACAGAGACCGTGAGGCACCGCCTCCTCCTTCGCCTCCAACTTCTTGATTGTACTTTTATTTGTCCTTGTACCACAGAGTAACTGTCTGGGTTGTGGACTGTACTCTGCTTTCAATATGTATATACCTTCTGTTTCTCTCTCTCATTGTATGTGACTTGTTTCCCCCTTTAATAGATGTATTATTCTCTTTTTAAATTTGGTCTCAATCATCACTGGTGCTTATAATGTGTTAATATTACTGTTTTTACTTTTATCCTATCTCAATTCATAATTGTCTTGAATGTATGTTAGTTCGGCGGGCAAGGCCTGAGATGCTCTGATACCAAGTTGTCACACCCCAATTCTGGTCTATTCAGAATGATGTGATGAACCGCTAAATAACCAACGGTTCAACCAGGATCTCTAATAGGCTATCCCCGCGTTATCCAAACTTTCATACATCCATAATCATAATCAGAGTAATACACAATAGTGGAAAATTCATAATAAAATGAACTAAGCAACTAAGATGATATCATTAATTTAATAGCAAATTATTCTGTTTTCAACTGATACATAAATATTTAAATACCAAATATATGTCTTTATAAATCCAATGAAAGAAACCTATAAAAATATCTAATCAAATACACACAAGTTGCACTCGCAAGAGGAGTCATGCGTATCATCTTCAGCTCCAACTTCCATTGCTGCCACGTTCCCGTACACAGACGCATTCACATAGTCTTCAACGGTATAACCTGAATCATCAACTAAAAATATTCGACGTCGAGGGGTGAGCACACATCCCGGCTCAGTGAGTAGCCAAAACAATGCAACAATACATATGCATGCAAAAATCAATTTATATCTTTGGTCAAGTTTAAAGTTTGTAGTATGCAATAGAAAGGTTTAGGTAGCCAAAGGTCACGTTTATTGACTCTGCCTCAATACACGAGTGTGTGACGTTACCTGAAGATCACGTTTATCGTCAACTCACATGCACCCAATCATGAACATTATATAACAAAGGTTACGTTTATTGCTATATAGTGCCATACCAACACGTAAGCCCCTGTTGGTGAGGGCTGCAAACTGGGCTCGCAACTAACCAATCCTAATGCCAAACAGTGTATCCAAGGCCTCACCCCAGCATCCCTCAGAATGTCCATAGAGATAGAGCTAAGGCCCCCTGGTAGAGTCAGAGACTACAAGGACTGAGACTACCTCCCCTGATACTCTACGACATAATAGTTCTGCTAAAGTAATGGCGATACGACGATGCCAATGCACAAGACTTGAGTTAGAGATAGAGCTAAAGTGCTGAGACCCGCCAAAGGTTAACGTTTATTGACGTTCTCATCACACCTCCCCTGATTCTCGCTCGCATCAAGTACATCAACCACACACATACAAGCACATGCCTATTCCTATCATCATCATCATCATCATGTTATAGACAATAAAATAAATATGCATGAACAAGTAATAGAAATATTGGATGGCATGCTGTATGTACATTACAAATATATTCACATAAAATCAAGCATGGCATAGGACTCAAGAAATAGAAAATAGTTTATTATTAACCAATTTAATTTGGAGTTAAGGTTCCTCACCTTAGCTTGCTAATAGATACTTTTCCAAGCTTTAGAATCACCGTTATAATGTTATTATATTGCTAGCAAACCTAACAAAGTCGATAGAATTAATTAGAATTAATTCTGAATTTAAAAACCATTACGTTAGCGAGGGTCGATGCTAGGATCGATGCTAGGGTCGATGGGTCTATCGACCCTCCCCCTCTTCCCTGGACTTCCCGAATGCTGAGGGTCGATGGTCGAAACACCTAGGGTCGGATGGTCATCGACCCTCGGTGCGACCCTCGGTGCACTTTGGTCCAATTTCCACTTTTTAATCCATTCTTCGTGTTTGGGGTCCTATGGCTTGCTCCTACATTCCATTCTACATCCATTCCATGGTCTGAAACCATGTATAATCCATTTAAATAGTTTTCATGCATCCACCTATGGTTTTCCATGAAAACCTAACCATAGCTTAATGGTTTGGGTTTCTCCGATATCACATTCTCATCAATAAGTAACCTAAGGTCTGTAGGAACTTATGGAATTAGTATCCATACCTGAGAAGATCAATCTTTCTCTGCAACTCTTCTCTTTTGGCTTAATTTCTCCTCCCTCCATTTCTTCTTCCTCTTTCCTTCTCCTCTCTTTCTCTCAATTCGATTAGGGTTGTGAAAGGAGTGAAAGTGGCTTAGGGATGTCCTTTAAATAGACTAGGAACATCCTAAATAAGTCCCATTGAGATTTGGAAAGAATCCCAATCGAAAAATATAGAAATTTCCTAATTTCTATATTCGACAGGAACCGAGGGTCGATGATCCCGTCAACCCTAGGGTCTTAAGTTGTCCGACCCTCCCTTCAAAACTGAGGGTCTGACTCTTTGTTTGGGAGGTCCGACCCTGCTTAGCTGGGTATGCGTCCCTTCCCCTAATTTAAGTGTTTTTGGGTCGATTTGATACCTGGGATCTCGATCTCCTTCACGCCCTTGGTCCATTTGACTCGACCATGACGGGTGAACCTTGTTCAAGGTGGTAAGGCCGGGTTAGATTGACACGGGTCTTACAAAAAATATCCCAAGTTATGACCCCATGGCGTTACAATAGAATGGGCTGAGTCATTCTCCACCATTCATATGGTGCGCCCACCAGTTGGTAGGTAGAACACATTATTTTCTATGCATCCAAACAGTGGAGGTTGCCAATGGTCATCTCCATGGTTTGGATCTAATTCCTTGTGTGGGAGGAACTTGCATAAGAACCATGGAACTGTTATGGGTCTAGTTCATAAAAATCAACCATGGTGTTATAAGCGGTACCCAGGTCAACACCATGAAGTAGGGAGAAAGATGGTAGCTCCCCATTGGGTCTACTAGTTGGCGGAGCCAGGTTGTGGCCAACGTATTTCCTAAGGCATGCCGATGCTCTTCTAGTTCTCTATCTAAAGCGGGTGCCTTAGAGTTAGGCTTCCTATTAGGATGCTTAAATGGCGACATATGATTTATCTTGAGTGTCAATCTGGAAAAGCACCAATAAATCACCCAAGGTTAGTATCAACTTTTCCCAATAACGTAAGGCAAATGACGTCATGAACTAAACAATTTCAATGAAATAGTTGAGGGCTAAAGTAGAATTCTCTTTGGAAAATATGCGTAACTTCAAGTGGTACGGCAATCCTTCACCTCATACTAACTATGATGGGGTAGGGTGCCATTGGTTAGCATGACGAAATTTTCATTGGGGTCCCCCCTATTTGTAGGAATAATCCCCATATAAGAGGGTAAGGCAATTGAATAAGTTCCCAATCCAAACAGTTCTTATTCTGTCAACCAGCAGATCTCCCAATAGCTCATACTTTCTGTTAATGTCGTTTAGCCGATTCTCAGACTATTAGAATTTTAACATCTCTAGAAGGTTTTTTGGAAGCAGTGGCAAATGTCGGGTCATCTGGTTTTTCATCTGGTTAGTAACCCTAATAGAACTGGCAGATCGAGATGGTGTAATGGTTTACCGGTTATGTAAATCTGATCATTTGGGCTGCAAAACCCTAAAATTTTGCCTCTTGGTCTAACCGGTATTACGCAACCGACAAAGACGGTTAAGTTACCGGTTGACCAGTACCATGGGAAATTCTTTTTGTAAAAGGGCTCGAGGACACCGGACGGTGATCATCCCAGTGTTCCCTTCCCTCATTTCTCCTGCAGCTTCGAGGTTCTTCTCCCCATTCCACTGCATGGTATGATTCTCCATCCCTTTCTCCATTTTCATTTTCTGCACATCATGCAACTTGAATTTTCTTGGGGTTTTCATGCATTTCCTACAATAGACACATCCATGTAGTTAGTTGTACTAACCAAGTGGGGTCTTCTTCATTCCTAATCCGAATGGCCTGACTAAGGGCTTAGGCTAGACATATTGTAACCTGATGTCCGAACTAGGGCATCCTTGCCCACTGTGAGTATATCTCTGGTCACCCTAGTGTGACCATTGCCCTTCAGTTTGATGCACTGCACCACTTCGCTTCCCATGCCAAACTATATGGAGGCCTTCATGATTGCCCATAACTGATCATTCAAGGCCATAGGAATTCTCCACATGGCCCTGCTATCATGGATTTCCACATAGGTTTAATCTTCACTGTGGGCAGTACTTAGTTCTTGGCTACCTATGTTTGCCATGCGCCAATGGATAGTAAGCTGGTTGGCACCCAGGCCAGGGCAGGCCCATTTTTGACCATGCTTGTACTCTCGACCACTTGGTTGAGTCATTGTTGGTCAATGGCAGCAGCCTCATCCACCACACTTCACACTATCATTTCATCGACTTTAGTCAATACATAGTCACATGCCACCAGTATCCCTCTAGTATGACACTGGGACCTTAACACACAACCCAATCATGACAATGATTATTCAGGCATTGGCTACACATCTGCCTTACTTTTTAGCAATGCACATAATGCCGCATGCATCCAAAATTCTTTTCTTAGTGAATTGCATTCTCATCAAACTAGTGCATATTCAGCCACCAATGGTTTCCCCCAACCTTAGCCTCGGGCATGCATCTATGGGCTTGAAATGTTGCATTTCTGTCCATATAGTAGTTTGATGCACATACCCCAATGAATATCCATGGCCTCGGCTGCCCGGCCACTAAACTATCAAATCTCGTACTATAGTGCATCACCTTTGCTTTCTTCTTGGTCGTAAAGAACTGTCTTGCTTAACTTTGCCTTTTGCATCTTGCACCATGCATCTGTGACACATGATGGAACATTGCACACCTAAACTATGTGTTTACCATTTAATTCACTGTAAGTCTGAACTCCCTTGCTCGGCTTAATGTTGTCTAATGGTGATACCACCAAGCTATTGACTTGGTATTTGTCAGGGATAAGTACTCAGCTTAGGCACGGTGATCCAATGGGTCTGGCACCAATTGACCAAGGCACGTATGCTATCATGCAATTAACTTTACGTTGCCCTGGCGAAGGCCCACTCGTACACTACTAGATATTTTCCCATTATGCTACTGGGCTTGTCACACATTGACTCGCCATTTCAATGACTACTCGTGCAATGCCAACACATCTTATCTAGCCATGAACACAGTATAAATTGCATATGTCACACATAGTTAAGCGCATGGCATGCTCAAATCCATGGCTGCTTTTGGTTTATGGAACTACCCATTTGGATGGGAATGCAGCAGGACATAAAAATCTTCACTCTACCCTGTATTACACCTTAATGGCATTTCATAATCATTATTCTGTTCATTTGTTAACATAGTTAACAGGGGTAATCAATGATTCAATAGGTCTAATTAGTCATGCATATCTTTGTCTGTCTTAGGTTTTCAAATACCCCTAGTTTATAAGATAGACTAGGGTCATTAAAGACTTGCATTTCACTCATGAACCACATGCATCCATTAATTTGCATCATGTTAGCTTCATACATTTACTTACGAAACTAACTTGTACATTCTGCTTCTATTTTCAGACATCCTGCCACCCAAGAGAAAAGCTGAGCCAGCGGCTCAGGGCTATGGTGCTGACAGATTCATTTCCTACCATGCCAGCAAATGCTGGAGTAGGTTTGTGGATAGCCCAGTCATAGCTGGCGGCAGTGTACATTTTAAGAAGCTAGTCAGATTCGGTCACACGATGCATTTGACCACTTTGTCTGGAAACCAGCCATGCGCATCCAAGATTATACTTACCCCAACCTGGTGTGCCATTTCTTCTGGAACATTGGCCAGCAGGTAGATGAGGTGACAGGTGAGTGGATAGTGATTGTGATTCCCAAGTTGACACTGAGAAGGGGGGTGAATCAGTGACCACTAAAATTCTTTCCAACACTGTGAGGTCAGTCCAGACTGAATAAACAATGCTGCCTTGAGCTGTCTGTCTATGTTGTGCTGCCTTGAGTTGACTATTTCACACACTTGTTCATTTACACATTTTGTCTTGTTAACACATTTCGTGTAACACACCATGCCACACACCTACAGGTATCCATACCGGAGGCTTGGCCTACCAAGTGTGTACACCCTGACCTGCAACCCATGCATTTCAAATGCACAACACAAACAAGTACATCCACACCCACATAACACACTATGTAATGTGGTTCACCTATCACACACTATGACAGCTACTCCACGGAGCAATACCCTAACCAAGGTTTCGTATTATACCCAATACGCTAATTTAATGCTATGGTTGCACCTACAACCCAGATGCTACAACACCCACCACATTCTCAGCTGAACTGAGTCTTAGGCAATAACCCTCATTCCTATCAAACCCCCAACTTGACAAGTTACAATGTATTTTTCAAATAGATATTATAAACCCTTCCCATATGGCATTGCTATAAATAAATAGGGCTTGTGTGAGTGGTTATCTTTCCAATGTGCTCAAGACTGAGTGGTGCTTATCATTTGGTCTCTCCAGCTCTTCAGTATTGGTGAATGTTTATTTTGAAGCTCCCACAACAATTGGTAGTCTTCCAATACACTACACACATTTCAAATCACTCACAACTCACCATGAGTGCTTACTCTACCTCTCTCATGCTTCATTTAGCCATTAGCATCAAAGAGAGGTAAGTGGAGATGAATTTACGCACACCCAAGAGCTCAGAACAATTTCTTTCTTCACAAACCCGCAGCCACACACCAAAAACCTCTGCTTTTCTATTGCAGGTCAATAGATCTTAAAGAGACAAGTTCAGAGAAATTTGAATCAGCCAAATCCAAGATCGGATGGCTGAGATATGGCCATCCAAAGTCCAGCCTCCCAAATCATTCTAAATGGATCTTTTGAAGATATAACCGTGAGATGGGAAGCACAATAGCCACCGCTCTGCTGACACAATAGGTCCACTGTCGAGTAATGATTGGCTGGCTAGAGAATCTTGAAGTCCGCCATTAAATCGATCAGGTAAAAGCGGGAAAGCCTCTGGGGCTTCCAATCTTTGTAATCCCGTTAGCGAAGCTCGGAGCATATCTTAGCCTTCAGATTGGGATCAGCTACACCAACGCACCATACGAGTGTTTCATTGAATCCTGGATCCCGCTCCACACGATGTGGACTATGGTATTAAGATGCTCCATCCAACGAGCACACACATGGGAGCATCTTGACGGAGCGCACGAGCTACATAGGATCCTGCCTTCTTGTGAGTCGTTTGATGAGAATCAAGTTTGCACGGCTTCATCTAGACCTTCTATTTTCAATAACCTTCCTTTTAGATGGACAAGAATGCCCTCGACAATTTTGAAAATGGCCACTGTAACAGGAGACTATCATCTACAGAGAAGAGAACTCCAGTAGGATGCTGTGGGGTTCCTTCTCTTTGGCAATTCGTCGAGCACCTTGTGTGGCGCCTTTGTGTGCGAAGTGCAAGGGGACTTGTGGCATGCTGCTTGTGGGTGCTGCAAGCTTGCAGTGGGTGCTGCTGGTTCGCGGGCAGTGCCATCTTATGCTGCTAGCTGGTTGGTAGGACCTGCTGCCTTCGTGGGCCTTTTGGCATGGCCGAGTGGCCCTTGGCTGTTGTTGTGCACCCGGAATTCCATGGCATGGCTTCCTGTTGCCCTGCTACCTACTGTGCACCAGCATGATGCTAGGTGGCTTGGTGTGCACGGCATGCAACTGCGGCATCCCCTAGTGCTTTGACTACTGGCTTCGACTGCAGCTGCTGACCTGGCCTGGCCACCTCAAATGGGACCCACCTGGCACACATTTTTTCTCTCCTCTTTTCTCTCTCTTCTTTCTTTCTCCCCTTTCTCTCTCTTCTTTTTGGATTTCATTCTCTTCTATAAGCACAAGGGCTGTGTACTGGCTTCCAAATAGGCTTCTAACTGTCCAACCATGCCTGCTAACTGTCTACTCTACCTGCTAACTAGATACACTACTTGTTGACATTCTCTCTCCTCTATATCACTCTGCCAACTGTCTAGAGGTTGCCTAGGTTGCCAACAATGACAATACATACAATGTTTCTCTCAACTGCTCAATTTGGTCAAGGTTCCAATAATCTCCCCATTTGGAATTGTTGGCAACCTACATGATATCTCCCACATGATATCAAGCACTCTCTCCCCCTTTGTCAACTAGTACAAAGGGAAAAACGATGCTCCCCCTTCATCACTGCTCCCCCTACATCTGAACTCCCTCTGCATAAACTCACCTATAGGAGTGCCAACCTCATCTTTCCAATCCTATAGATGAACAATGATGCTATGCAGTCACCAACTCCCCCTACACCTGTGCCATCTATAGTGTACTAAGAGCCACAACTCTTAGCTTGTCTTTGAGAGTTTCTCAACTGAGTTCCTTGGGAAGGTCTTTGTGAAGACATATGCTACTTGATCACAACTGACTGTAGCTCCTATGTACTATGTTCCTACTTTGTTAGGCCATAAAAATTTCTCCAAAAAGAATGCACCGCCACTAGGGCTCTTTCCCATATCAACATACCGAGTTAAGCATACAGCTTATAGGCTATCAGGTTTCTGAGAGAACATACAAGTTGCCCTGCGTTCTAGTCCCTTGTGCCATAACTTTTCCTTTTTCAACATTTTTCACCACACAACCATCCTTAGTGAAAGTTACTTCATTGCCTTGATCACAAACTTGACTCACACTCAAGAGATTGTGTTTCAGGCTATTGACAAGCAAAACCTTTTAGGATTTTAATTCTGCACTGTAAATGTTGACAGTTCTTTTTCCTTTGATCCTTGCACCATCATTGTTTCCAAATCTAACTGATCCACCTTCTTCAGCATTCAGACTTGAAAATATCTCTTTATCCCCTGTCATGTGAGTGGAGCACCCACTGTCCAAGATCCATGGTGTAGGTCTACTTTTGGCCTTAAGAGTTGTTTGCACAATGAGAGATTTATTGCCCTTATTCTTGCTCTTATCAACCCACACTGCTTTTTCTTTCACTGTGATGGGTTTTCATGCCTTTTCTTTCGCAACTCTTTCTTCTCTTTGAGCTGATCTTCTAGGAGGATTTCTTCTAACATTCCCTCTTGGTTGCCTTTGAGATGGAACGGGTGTCTGACAATTTCTGGCTATATAACCAAATCTCTAACACCTGAAGCATTCTATCTTTTCTTCTGTAGGAGCAAATCTGTTTCTGCTTGTGAACACTGGTTGTCAGACTTGTCTTCTACATCCTGTAATTCTGTGTCCATACCCTTCACAGCCATAACAGTACCCTCTGAAGCTCTCTCTCTGCCTGGGATTGTTGCCTTGCTTCCTCTGTCTGTGCTGGTTGATTGTACTGAAGCCATATCTATCATTCTTATTGCCACACCCCAATTCCGAATGAACCAGAAGTGTGAGTGAACTGGCCATAAACCACGGTTCACAACAGGATCTCAATAGACCGTGTCAACCAAGCATTCCCAAGCAATCTAACTCAATCAGAGATTAATACATAGCAACGAAATAAAATAAATGAAATGAATCTATGTGTTAATTTAAAATAATTAATCAACTTATTCCATCATCCACAAAATTTATATAATAATTATTACAAAGTTTTAGCAGAAAAATAAACCCATCACTGAGAGAAAACACAGAACGAGCACTCGCATGACGCATCATGCTCGTCCTCTACAGTCTGTGTTTCCAAAGCCGCCAACGTACTATAGGCTGGAGTAGGCATGAAGTCTTCCACAGAGTAAACTGCATCATGATCTGAAAAATAAAAGGATATATCCGGGTGAGCTCACAACATAGCTCAGTAAGTACAAGGCCAATGCAACAATACAATATGCATGGGATAACATTACAATTTGGGTCAGGTATAACTTGCAAATATGCTATGGTAAGGTTTGGCGGCCACCGCACCTCCATGGACGAGAGTGTGAGCACACCCAACATTCAGGCACCTACCACACTACTGTTGTTGCCCCACATCACTCACTCTGGTATGGAGATAGGGCTCGAGTCTGGCGGGCAGGAAGAACCACAATCCCACGTCCTCCCCCTGATACCCCATACCGTACCAATACCTAAACCCCTATTGGGAAGGGATTGCAAGTGGATTTCTTTTCTAACCAGTCCTACATGTCAATACAGTATCAATGGCCCTACCCCAACACGGCTCCCTGCGACATAGAGATAGGGCTCGAGTCTGGCGGGCAGGAAGAACCACAATCCCACGTCCTCCCCCTGATACCCTATTCGCACCAAGTCTGCTAAAGTAAAGGCTATATGACCCTACCCCAGCACTACTCCCTACGACATAGAGATAGGGCTCGAGTCTGGTGGGCAGGAAGAACCACAATCCCACGTCCTCCCCCTGATACCCTATTCACACTGAGTATGAAAAAAGGTAAAAGGCGATACGAGAAAAAGTTAGCTGTGGATATATCTAGGGCACACCCCCTTCACATTCCACACACTAACTAAAACATACACATGCCTAACATCCAACAATCCTAGCATTTGAAATGCATGAATAGATAGTAATGACAGAAATAATTACATGGCATGTGAGATGCACAGACATCAAGCATTATATCCAGATACAGAATAAATCATAAAGGTATACTGTTAATTAGTTATTTAGGTTTGCGGTCTTGCTCCTTACCTGACACATGTAAAACTCCCACTTTGCGTCACAGGGTTTACTCACGTTGTCTACAGGTCCTACATAAGCATATATTTAAGTTAGAATTTATTTATTAAGGTTACATAGGTCAGAACCAGGTTTGGCCAAGGAGACCAGTCTCGAAAACCATACCGGTCGCAAGTACCGGTTGCAATGTCGTGCAACCGGTATGTGCAACCGGTATATACTGGTTGCACTTATCGGTCTCACTCAGATCTCACTGAGTGAGACCGGTATGTGCCTGTGGTATATACTGCAGGCCTATACCACTGGACCTTGCGTCCAACCGGTATACCCCGCGGTTTGGATCTGAGAGCGAGATCTCGGATCTCCCCTCCTTGTCGACTAATAATTAGGTCTCTGGGTTTCTCCTATCCCCCACTAAGGTCCAAGCCTTTTAATGGCCTTCTGATTTCAGCTAGAATGCCGTATCAAACCTAGGTTAGATCCGATTGAGAAAAACAATAGAAATTATAGGGTTTTTGGATCGCTGCGCCGCTTCGCGGCTCCGATCCGACATCCTAAAATTACTAAGAGGATAGAGCACTTACCGGCGGTGTCTGTCGGTTGGCGGCGCTCTTCCTTCCTGGGCAGCTTCCACCTCCTTGCTCCTTTTCAGCTCTTCTCCAGACGGCTAGGGTTTTTGAAAAGGAGCAATGGAGTGTCTCCTTCTCTATTAATAGAGGGAGGTCGTCCATGGGAAGCCTTTCCCTCAGTTGGAAACTTTCTAAGTTTCCATTCTGAGAGAAAGGCCCACTGGAGTCCGTCTCTAGCCGAAATCAAGTATGTCGGTCGCACATATCGATTGGAGTGCCCGCAACCAGTATAGTCCAATCGGTATACCATACCCGTTGCACATACCGGTTGCACTGACCGTAACCGGTATAGTCAAACCGGTATGAGACTTAAGCATTTTTTATAGTTTTTCTTACCTGAAATTTGAGTGGCTCGTCACCCGGCTTCGCCCTCCGGTCCGGTTATGATTGGGAGACCTGTTATCATATATAACCATGGATTAGACCTGGTTTTAAATCACAATTCTTACACTTATTCTCAGGTTGCTTTTCAACATGTGACCGTCTTTGTTTAGCTTTAACAAAAATAGTTGGGTTTTCAGCTGACCCTTTGCCCTTAGCTTTTTTTGTCCTCTGCTTCTCATAACCAAGTCCAAACTTGATGTGAGATGACCTCTGGTAGCTTAGAATCTCATCCAAAATATTCTCCTCTTCCATTTGTGAGCAATCATCCTCAACCTCTTGATCTGTCACTGTCTTCTCCTTTGATTTTAGGATAGTTACTAGTGGAGATGATGTTGGAGCTTCCATGTAGCTTCTCTTCTCCCTCACAAAGCTTGCAACTCAGTTTCTAGTCTCAAAATTTCTTCCTCAAGCTTTGCACATTCATCTGATTTTGGGAACAGCTCAATGTTCAGATCATTTGCTATCTTCTTTGATTCTTCAATGGTGACTTTCAATTAACAGATCAGCTCAGTTGCTTCATTATATTGACCATTCAAATTTTTATTCTTTTTCCTCTATGTTCTGAGTTATATAAGAGATACAAATAACTCAGACTTAAGATTAAGCTCTTCTTCAACTCTATCTTTCTTTTTAGATTTTTTGTTCTTCCCTTGAAGTTCATCAAGAAGGACCATAAAGAGAACCTCATCGTCATCATCCTCTTTTGATTCATCGAAGGAATATTTGTTCTTCTTTGTGAGAAGACTTATCTTCTTGGGCACACATTTTTTTCTTTCATTTCTGGTCTTAACTCTCATTGAGATCTTCGTCATTTGAGTCATAAACTCTTCCCTTCTTTGGATACTTTGATGCAAAGTGTCCTATGCCTCCACAGTTAAAGCATGTCAATGTTGACTTGCCTTTATATTTCTCACTTTTCTTTTTAAGTCTTCTGGCAAGATAGGCAATCAACTCATCATCTGAGTCATCAGACTCACTAACCTCTTTTGCTTTTGACTTCTCACTTTGTTCTTTGAGTTTTAATTTTCTCATGGCTTCTAAAGCTGTCTCTTTCACTATTGGCTCTGGTTTAATCATCCTCATTTCATATGTAGTCAAGATGCCATGTAGGTCATCAGTGGTCAAGCTGTCCAAGGAAGATAGTTCTTCTAGTGTAGACACCATTTCATTGTGCAAATTGGACAGAGTTCTTAAAAACTTCTTGACAACATGTATCTCCTTCATTTCATCACCCAATGCTCTGATTGCATTGGTGATGTCTATTTACCCTATTGAGATAGAACTCAATGGTCTCTCCTTCAGGCATTTTTGGAATCTCAAACTGAGATCTCAAAATTTGTAACTTGGCCTCTTTTATATTGTTGTCTCCCTTATGTACACCTTTCAGCTTGTCCCAAATTTCTTTGGAGGTGGGACAACTAATTACTCTGGTGAGCTCATTACTTACTAGTGATGCCAGAAGAGCTATTACTGCCTTGGCCTCATTTTTCCTTTTCTTCATCTCCACTACATCAGTGATGTCTTCTGTGGGGTGCTTGTAGCCATTCTTTACTGCTAACCATACACCCTAGCCTTGGGCTACCAGATATGCTTCCATTCAAAATATTCAAACACTGTAGTTGGTCCCATCAAATATGGCTATTCTTCCATGTCCATGTTGATCTTGATTTGAAGCCATTTCTCACTGTCTCTCAGCACTGTCAGTACCCGAAGCTATTAGTCTTCTTCCCTTGGGAACTTAGCTCTGATACCAATTGTGATTCCCAGGTTGACACTGAGAGGGGGGGTGAATCAGTGACTACTAAAATTCTTCCCAACACTGTGAGGTCAGTACAGACTGAATAAACAATGCTGCCTTGAGCTGTTTGTCTATGATGTGCTGCCTTGAGCTAACTAGTTCACACACTTATTCATTTACATATTTTATCTTGTTAATGCATTTCATATAACACACCTTGCCACACACCTACAGGTATCCATACCAGATGCTTGGCCTACCATGTGTGTACACCTAGACCTGCAACCCACACACTTCAAATGCACAATACAAACAAGTACAACCACATCCACATAACACACCATGTAACGTGGTTCACCTATCACACACTGTAACAGCTACTCCATGGGGCAATACACTAACCAGATTTCATATTATACCCAATAGGCTACTTTAATGCTATGGTTGCACCTACAACCCAGATGCTACAACACCGACCACATTCTCAACTGCAACTGAGTCACAGGCAACAATCATCATTCTTATCAGGCCCCCAACATGATAGGTTACAATGTATTTGTCAAATAGATATTACAAACCTTTCCTATATGGCAATGGTATAAAGAAATAGTGATTGTGTGAGTGGTTACCTTCCCAGCGTGCTCAAGACTAAGTGGTGCTCATCAATTGGTCTCTCCAGCTCTTCAGTATTGGTGGATGTTCATTTTCAAGCTCACACAATAGTTGGTAGTCTTCCAACACTATACACACATTCTAAATCACTCAGAACTCTCCATGAGTGCTCACACTACCTCTCTCATGCTTCATTTAGCCATTAGCATCAAAAAGAGGTAGGTGGAGATGGATTCATAGAGCTCAAAACAATTTCTTTCCTCAGAAACCTATAGCCACACACCAAAAACCCCCATTTTTCTATTGCAGATTGATAGATCTTGAAATGACGAGTTCATAGCAATTTGAATCAGCCAAATCTGAGATCGGAAGCCCGAGATATGGCCATCCAAAGTCTAGCCTCACAAATAATTCTAAATGGAATCTTCTAAAGATATAACCCTGAGATGTGAAGCACAATAGCTGCCGCTCCGCTGACACAACAGGTCCGCTGTCGAGTAACAATTGGCTGGCTAGAGAATCATGAAGATCCATCGTTGGATTGGTCAGGTAAAAGCGGGAAGGCCTCTAGGCCTTCCGATCTTTGTAATCCAGTCAGCGGAGCTCGGAGCATATACTAGCCATCAGATTGGGATCCACTACACTGATGCACCATACGAGCGCTTCACCGAATCCTAGATCCAGCTCCACACAACACGGATTATGGTATTAAGATACCCCATCTAATGAGCAAACACGCGGGAGCATCTTGACGGAGCGCACAAGCTACAAAGGATCCCGCCTTTTTGTGACTCATTCGATGAGAATCAAGCTTGTGCGGCTTCATCTGGACATTCTACTTCGAATAACCCTCCTTTCAAATGGACATGAATGCCATGAACAATTTTGGAAATGGCCTCTATAACTGGAGACTATCACATACAGAGAAGAGAACTCTAGTAGGGTGTTGTGGGGTTCCTTCTCTGTGGCAATTCATCAAGCACCTTGTGCAGAGGCTTGCCATGCGCGTGGCAGTTGAACCTACGGCATGCTACTTGCTGGTGCTGCAAGCTTGAGGTGGGTGCTGCTGGTTTACGGGCAGTGCCATCTGGTGCTGATTGTTGCTGGCAGGACCTACTGCCTTGCTGGACCTTGGGCCATGGCCGAGTGGCCCTTGGCTGCTGCTATGCACCTGACATGCCATGGCATGGCTGCCTGTTGCCCTGCTGCCCGCTATGCACCAGCATGCTGCTAGGTGTCTTGCTGTGCACGGCAAGCAACTGCGGCATGGCCTGGTGCCGCGACTACTGACCTCGACTGTGACTATTGACCTGGCCTGGGCTGGCAAGCTGGCCACCTCAAGTGGGACCCACCTAGCCCATATTTTCTCTCTCCTCCTTTAGCTCTCTTCTTTCTCTCTCCTCTTTCTCTCTCCTCTTTCTCTCTCTTCTTTTTGGTTTTCATTCTCTCTCTTCCATAAGCACATAGGGCTGTATACTAGCTTCCAAATAGGGTTTTAACTGTCCAACCATGCCTGTTGACTATCTACTATGTCTACTAACTGGATACACTACCTATTGACATTCTCTCTCCTCCATATCACTCTGTCAACTGTCTAGAGGTTGCCAAGGTTGCCAACAATGATGACACATACAAAGTTACTCTCAACTGCTCAACTTGGCCAAGGTTCCAATAGTGACCAGCAGGGTCAATGGGGTAGAGATCACACTGTCAGTCACCTCTCTCGCTACTATATTGGATGTATCAGCATATGGGGAACGGATCTACAAGGCTCCCAGGGAGTCTATAGGCATGTCAGAGGAGGATTACATGTTCATGCGATAGGCATTCACTTGCCCTAATGCATTAGGGATGGTGTATGAGGAGAGGGAGTCATTCTTTAAGCCCACTCCCCGACTCCTTAGCAGGATTATTTAGCACAATGTAATACCCAGATCTGGTCATCACGAGGAGCTGAACCAGTTCTGCATCTTCTTGATGGACAGACTAATGCAGAGGAGACCTATGTGCTTCCCTTACTTGGTTCTACACACCATGTCTAGTAAGAATGGGAATGACTCATCCATGCTCAATTGGGATACCATCGTGTAGATGCAGCTTGCTGATGTAGTCATGGAGGACCCAATTCTTGAGGTATGCTCTAGACCACCCCGAGCAGCACAGCCTTTCAGTAGAGCTCGAGTAGCAGCAGCAGCCAGAGTAGTAGTAGCAGCTACTGGAGTGGGTGGGGCTCAAGTCGTGATATCAGGACAATGACCATAGTAGAGTGATCATCATCCAATGATGAGGACGAGTATGAGGATGATGGTGATGACAGCGAGGAGGGCGAGGGAGACAATGATGGCAGTGAGAGTGATGACCACATGGTGGTGGACATAGCTGCCCCTGCTAGAGATGCACCTCAAGCTGCCAGTACCAGAGTAGCACCTACACCAACTCGTACCATAGAGGCACTATTCACAGCTAGTGCTTCGAGGCCACCTGTAGCTACATCTCTACTACACCTATTAGAGGTTCTTCGACTCCTACATCAGTAGATGGATGCCATGTCTGATGGCCAAGCTAGATTGGGGCAGTTGGTAGAGCACCATTCGGGAGAGGTAGAGGCTAGATTGGTCACCATTAAGACAGACGTGAGGGATTCTAGGGCCACGTTAGGCGAGGTGGGGACTCATGTGGGATACATTCACTATGTGATGGTCACAATCAGTCATTTGCATCACTGTGTATGGCATAGATCTGTTATTACCCCTACTCCTTTAAGTGTTCCAGCACCAGTACCCTAGCAGGACACCCCTCCAACATCTATCCCACACGATATCCCTACAACATCCACAACTCCGAGCACTACACAGCCATCATCTTCACATGACATACCGATAGCACCCACAGTTAATAGTAGACTGTACCTACTTCGATTTATGAACATCATGTCTACTTCATCTGATACATGTACGTTTCTTTTCTTGCTTACGATAGTACTTGTATTTATCTTTCAATTGGTCAGGAGTTGTATCTTGAGATAATAGTCTGGATTATGAACCATATTTCTATTTTGTAATTAAATCAGGTACACACACACACATACATATATATATATGTCTCATTGTTCTTATTTCATATTGTGTGTTTTGTTTTTCTCAGAATGGAATGTAACCTAACTTGTTATTCTCCTAACTTACTACTTGTTGATTCATAAAAGCTTTTAATTAACCAGGGCATCTGTCCAAACACATGAAACTACATAAGCAGGGGAAGTCTATAGGTAGAGTCAGAGTAGTTGTGCTATGATACCAGTGTTGTCACAGCCCATTCTGGAGAATTAGGCATGATATCCGAGTCATCCAAGAGACATCCCGAATCATTCAACGATCGACAACCAAAGTAATCTACCAGCAAACCCCACAGTCAACACACACAATATCCATCAATCAACAGTAGATAATAATAATACTTGCAGTAAAATATCAGAGTTTCAATAGAATTATAAATAATAATCAGATGCCAACTAATAATATTTTAATAAGTCTATTATCCATAACAGTTGTTCCATAATATCCATAGTACAACATACATCCCATATTACATAACTAGAATAAATCTGACTAAGTCCCTGTAGATAGACCAAACTGTCATCTATCCACAAATAGCAAAATCCATAAGATGAAGGAGCTGACTCAAGTCCCATACATTCAGTGCCTAAGGTACAGCCATTGACATGATCATGGAGAGGAACCCCACCAACAGAAGTATCCTCAGAATCAACAGGATCCATAGCTACATCGACAGTAGTAGTACCTACAAACAAAGCTAAAAGGATTTGATTTTGAGGGTTGTGCTCACATCCGAGCTCAGCAAAAAGTCAACTATCCAATAGAATCCAAGGCAATAATTTATGAATGCAGTACAGAAGCAAATAAATAAGCAATTGTGAGTGTCATTAAATTGTGTATGCAATTCATGGTTGATTTGTACCCTAACGAGGATCTTGCCCCGTGTGTAAGACCCGCACGCCACGAAGTCGGTCTAACCTTACATTTTGCGTCGTGACCCGTCTACATATCATGGTCGAGCCATGTGGACTAAGTGTGTGAAGAAAACCAAGAACCAATATGAAAATTTACTAAAAAATAGTCAAAATGAGGGTAGGGTCACAGGTTTTAACAGGCAGGTCTGACCCCCCCATCGACCCCCACCATCGACCCATGACCAGGGGTCGCAGGGGGGTCTCAAATTGTCTGACCCCCCCCATCGACCCCCCCATCGACCCCCGGTATTCGGTAAAAACAGCACGAACCAAAAATTAAGAAACTTTCCTAATTTCAATTGGATTATTTTCTAAACTCAATGGGACTTATTTTGAGAGGTTTTACTCTATAAATAGGACGTCCCTAAGCCTCTTTCACTCCTTTTACAACCCTAATTGGATTGAGAGAAAGAGAAGAGAAGGAAGAGAAGGAGAAGAGAAAGAGAATTGAAGAAGAAGACCAAGGAGGAGGAAATTTAGAGGAAACTCTGAATCTCAGCAAACCTAAGGTATGAATACATTCCCCATGATTTATTTAAGACCTTAGAATGGTTTATGAAGAGGGTATGACTTAGAAGAAACCCAAATCACCCATCCATAGTTAGGTTTCAATGGAAACCATGGAAGAGTTCATTGAAACCATGTAGGTGAATAAAGAATAGTTCTAAACCATAGAACATGTATGGAATGGACTATAGAAGCAAGCCATAGGACCCCAAACATGAATGAATGGATAAAATTTGATAGTTTTGACTCAAACCATGGGGGGTCGCACCTAGGGTCGATGGAACCTCCGACCCTAGCATCGACCCCCAGCATTTGGGAAGTTCAAGAAAGGAGGGTAGCACCTAGGGTCGATGGAACATCCGACCCTAGGCATCGACCCCCAGTTAACAGCAAGCTGTAAAAATTAGAATAAATTCTAATTAAATTCTATCAACTTTGTTAGGTCTTCTAGTAATATAATATTGATATAAAAGTGATTCTTAAGGCTTGAAAGAGGATCTACAAACAAGTAAAGGTGAGGAAACAGGAATCTAAACTAATTGGTTAATAACAAACTATTTTTATTTCTTGAGTCCAATGCCATGTTTGATTCTATCCGAACATGCTTGTAATGTGCATTCAACATATCATCCAATATTTTTATTTATTGTTCATGCATATTTACTTTATTGTTTATAACATGATAATGATGATGATGATAGGAATAGGCATGTGAATGTATGTGTGTGGTTGGTGTACTTGATGCGAGCGAGTATCAGGGGGGTGTCATAAGTTGGGCCTCAGCACTCTAGCTCTATCTCTAACTCAAGTCTTGTGCATTAGCATCATCGTATCGCCATTACTTTAGCAGAACTATTACCTTGTAGAGTATCAGGTGAGGTGGTCTCGGTCCTTGTAGTTTCTGACTCTACCGGGGGGTCTTAGCTCTATCTCTATAGACATTATGAGGGATGCTGGGGTGAGGCCTTGGATACACTGTTTAGCATTAGGAATGGTTAGTTGCGAGCCCAGTTTGCAGCCCTCGCCAACAGGGGCTTAAGTGTTGGTATGGCACTGTACAGCAATAAATGTTAACCTTTGTTGTATAATGTTCATGATTTGGGTGCTTGTGAGTCGACGATAAATGTTACCTTCGGGCAGCGTCACACACTTGTGTATAGAGGCGGGGTCAATAAACGTTAACCTTTGACCACCTAAACCTTTCTATTGCATATTGTAAATTATAAACCAGACCACAGATATTAATTGATCGCATGCATATGATTATTGCATGGTTTTGTTTACTCACTGAGCTCAAGTTGGAGAGCTGACCCTCGCGCGCGCAATTTCTGATGTTGCAGGTACTATGATTGAAGATTTTGTCTACTCGCCAACATATGAACGGGTGGAGGTTCTGATGAGCAAGCTGTGGAGGACGAACATGGTTCGTTAAGCGAGAGTTTCAACTGTGGATACGTTTAGTGTTTAGTTTTCTTATTTGAATATTGTAATATGTATTAACATATGTTTTGGTTATTTGAAAATAAATGGAAATTTTATTATTTATCATGATTATACCTTAGTTCATTATCTGTAAGAGATCCGCGTTTTATTTTATTACCTCTGATTAATGTGGAATGTGTTTTGGTTTATCATATGTGGGATAGCCTATTATGAGATCCTGGTCGAACCGTTGGTTTATTGACGGTTCATCACACCATTCTGGTTGGAGCAGAATTGGGGTGTGACACCGTACCCCACCGCCTGAGCTATGCCCTATACCCCACCGCCTTAGCATATACACCCGTACCCCACGGGTTAAGTACTCCATACCCTACCTCTTGGATGATATACACACGTACCCCACTACCTGAGTACTCTGTACCCCACCACCTGGACTATATTTACCTTGCACAAATCACTTTACCAAGTTGATGCTTGATGCATGGGCATATTTTTAATGGGTTACACCCAAGCAGAGATCCCTATTCCACTCCCACAGACTAACTGTGTCTCCAATAAGGTGTAATCAGACATATGGCCATGTATCCTACCCCACACTTTACATCATCATAAACCCAATAGAAGAGCAGAGGATTTGACCTAGGAAGAACTTGAATTGCATGTAGTCTGTGACAAGAAATCTCAAGGTCGCAACTACGGTCGACCATAGCATGACCAGCCTGATCAAAGGGTTGACCATAGGCATTCGGGAAGATTCAGGAAACCATATGACCGCAGCTACAGTCGCAACATATGTTACCGTAGGCAGTAAGGCGATACAGTATGAGACCATAGGACCAATCAGACACATATCAGTGCTTTATTCCAATTTTTGACTACTCTAACATCTTACATATGAACCCTAACTTAAATTCATATAACTTTTAGGTTGTTAAATCAATTCAAAGAGAATTTCAAGGCTTGAGAGGAGATCGAGTATTGCTAACAGGTGTGGGAACAAGACCTAAACTAATTGGACAATGACAAACTATTTATTTATTTGAGTCCAATGCCATGATTGATTCTATACTTGTATATTTGTAATGTGCATCTCACATGTCATCCAATATTCCTGCTATTACTGCTCATGCATATTTAATTATGTTTATTTATAACATGATGATGATGATGATGATGATGATGATGCTAGGAATAGGCATGTGATTGTATGTGTGTGGTTAGTGTGCTTAATGCGAGTGAAGCATCAGGAGGAAGACATGGCATTGTGGTCTTTGACCTAGTCACCAAACTCTACCTCTATCTCTACTCAAGTCTTGTTCACTAACATCATCGTATCACCATTACCTTAGCAGAACTATTACGTCGTAAGGCATTAAGGGAGGTGGTCTCAGACCGTGTAGTCACTGACTCTAACGGGGGGCCTTAGCTCTATCTCTATGGACGTATTGAGGGATGCTGGTGTGAGGCCTTAGATACACTGGATGACATTTAGGATTGGTTAGTTGTGAGTCTAGTTTGCTAGCCCTCGCCAATAAGGGCTTACGTGTTGTTATGGGTAGGGCATGAGGGGAAGTGTTGGCGGTGTTTAATCCAGACACATAAGCTCTATCTCTATTCCATGGTGGCTGCATGTGGGACTGCAATGGTGTTTGATCCATTGGGCTGATTCACATACTCGTGCATAGAGGTACGGGGGCCACCAAACCTTTCTATAACACAAGCAAACTTAAAAACCAGACCAAAGATATGAATTGAATGCATGCATATGTTTGTTGCATTGTTTTGTTTGCTCACTCAGCCATGATGTGTGCTCACCCTTTCAACGTCGAATATTTTTAGTTGATGATGCAAGACTTACCATTGAAGATTATATGAATGCGTCAATGTATGGACTTGTATTGGCGATGGACGGGAAATTAACGGAGGAAACGCATGATTCTTCATGTGAGTGCAACCACTGTGTTTATGATTAGTTTAGCTATATTTGACTATTGAAACATGTAATGGATTAATTATTTTTATATCTTGAGTTTTAGAGATAATCGGATTAATGATTTATTATCAATGTTAGACACTCAGTTCATTATCTGTAAGACTTCTGCTTATTTGTTTATTACCTCTGATTATTATTGTGGAATGTGTGTGTGGTTTGATATGGTGGTATGACATATACGAGATCCTAGTTGAACCGTTGGTTTATTGTCAATTCATCACACTAATTTGGTTAGACCAGAATTGAGGTATGATAACTTGGTATTAGAGCATCTCATGTTCTACCAATTGACCTAACTATTTCCACATGAGTCATGAACTGAGTTAGGATAAAAATTAAAAACTATAATAAGAACGCACCATAAGCACCTATGTTGTTTGAGACATAAACTAAAAAGAGAATAATGCACATATGTGAATGGGAAATAAATAAATATATATATATATATATATATATATATATATATATATATATATATATATATATATATATATCAAATGGGTATTAACACAGTTGTACATCCAAATCAAAGTACAGTCCACAATCTAGATAGTTACTCTGTATTATAAAAAGAGAAAGAAAAATAAATGGTATCAAGGAGTTGGAGGTGCTGGAGGAGGAGGTGCCTCATGGTCTCTATCATAGTCCTCAACATACACCCTTGCGAGCCAGCCCACCTGAGTCTGAGTCGCTCAGAGACTAGCTATCAGATCTACTACCCGCTAGTCTGTATAGCACTGGGCATCTAAAAGCTCTTCTACTCTCTAATCAGTCACGCACTGAGCCTCCTCATCATCGCTCTCGTGTGCCTCCACAATTTTGGAGGTATGGCATCCACATCCATATACATCATTTCATCATCCTCCTCATCTTCACTCTCGTGTGCCTCTACTGCTGCTGCTACTTCCGCCTCTGCATCTATTGCCGCTGCTCGAGTGAGAGGATGTCTCATAGCATTCCTCTCGTCATCACGGACCTGTATCTCTCTCATGCCCATCCTGTTGATGGCCTCTCAATCAAGGTCAGCTAAGAAGCTGTACTCAAAGATCCTCTCATCCACTAGGTCCACCTATAGACGAGCGAGTAAGGTGGAGATCAGCCGCCCATAGGGCAAGTTACCTCTCAAGTCAAGCAACGTAGCTCTGTTCATAGTCCGAAGGATAATATATTGGGGACAGACAAGCTGCCTTGTACAGATATAGTACAACAGGTACTGAGTCAGCTATGAGACCATCTCGTAGTGTCCACCCTGGGGAATAAGATTATGCTGAATAATCTTACAGTAGACCCATGGCTCTGGATGTAGGTTGACTACTTTCGTCTCCCAGCAGTCATCCTGAAGAATTTTGTTATCTATCTCTGCACACACCTGTATAGATAGAAACTATGGCTCCTTTAGCGCACAGTAAACCAACTGACCATCATTTGAGTTGCCTATGGGATCAGCCAACTCCTGATAGTTGAAAGAGATTGGAACCCCTTTCACCCAGCTGGTGATCTGATGCTCTCTGCCCCTGTCAACATCTTCTAGGTCACCCTCCACCTGAAGGTGACTGTATAACTGCTTCACTAAATCTGGGTGAGTATAAGCCTCGTACAAAATCATTCGCAGCTAGCCCATATCACCAAATGCCCTTTCTACATCAAACAGGGCTAAATGGGCTAAGTTAACACATCTACCCCCTTCCACCTTGTTTCGATTAAACAAAGGGTATTGTATTTCTGCTTCCACGGACCTGAAGCGTCATGGATCATGAACTCGAGGAACCTTAGTGTGAACCATGATAACTGCAGGAAAAGAAAATAAGAAAAACAAGTTAGAAAATTTAAAATTTGGACAGCATAACGACGTAAAATGGGAAAAAGCCTCACTTTTCACCCAAACATTTGGGCAAGAGGACTTACATAGGTCCTAAATCATCTTACAAGGCTCATACAATGGAAAATTTCAACTAGGTAGGTCAAATTTGAAGAAATTTTGATAATTGGGAAAAATCCCAAAATCTAGGTAATAAATTAGTAATTTCAAAAATTTTACCAAACCAACTGATGAAACTCAAATTTTCTTGAGGGCTTCCATCCATTGGGTAGCCAATAGCAATAACTCCCAATAAAAATTAAAATTTTACAATTCTAAATATATTAATTAGAAGAAAACCCTACAAATGGCAAAAACCTAGGTATGAAAGCTTAAAAAGGGAGAAAGAGTAGGGAACATACCTGGAGGAACGGAATGTAGGTCATAGATTGATGAAAAAATACCAAGTTCGTATAGTTGATACTATAGCAACTCACTGGTGGCGAGTTGAGTTGAGATCGTAGGAAGGAGGAAAAAAAATGAGTGGGAAATCTCAAAAATAGGTTTTTAAAACTTATTTGAACCATACGGTCGCACAAATCGACCAAAACCATTGATCGTATGATCGACCATAGTGTCTCGATAAGTTGCAAGGATTTTGAAGGGTTGCACCTATGGTCACACAATATGCGACTGTAGGCCATCGACCGTATGACTGACTGTTGTCTATTTTGATTCTGTTCAAACTTTTCTCTGTTGATTTTATTTCTTCTCTCTCTTTCCACTGTAAGACTAACCCAATACCACCACTCTATTTTGTCTCATATGTGTAACTTTGCCATTAACACATCAACCAAGAGATTAAATGGCTGGGCGTAGAGTAAGTAGAAGGAGATAGAATGCAAACCTATCTCTACCACCTATGGAGAGTAATGACAATGAAGGTCAGCAAAGGTTAGAAGGAAATATTTCAGCTCAGAATGCTGCACCTCAGAATGTTTACACCCAAGCCAACCCAACCAACTTACCTACACTACCTACTGATTTGGCTACTGTGGTGATGAATTTGGCACAGCAAATGCAGCATATACAGGAAATGCAAGCCAACATGCAAGCTGCTATGGAAATTGTTTTTCCAGTTGCAAACATAACATCTCTAGCTATAGGACAAGCTAGTATGGCACCTGGTGGTAGCAACAATGTACACTAAGCACCACAAACACCAGCAGTACAAGGCCAAGGGAAAAACCCTGAAGCACCGGAAGGGTATAACCAAGGTAATTATCAGTACCAACCACCTATGTATGGGGCATATGCATAGTATCAACTTGATCACTCTCGATTGATCGAGCGTTTCCTGAAGTTGAAGCCGAAAGAATTCACAGGCAAGCCATTAGAACCATTATGGCGAGCTCACTGGATCGTTGAGATGGAAAGAAACTTTATGATGATGACTATAAATGAAGGAAAGAAGGTATTATGTGCCACATTTATGTTGAAGGGTGACGCATACCACTAGTGGAAATCAACTAGAAGTTATCTGTTAACAAAGCATGCCCAAGTGACATGGGTTATTTATAAAGAAGCTTTCTTCGAGAAGTATTTTCCCAGGAGTTTCAGAGATCAAATGGAAAAGGAGTTCTTGAGCTATACCAAGGACAAATGACTGTAGACACATATCAACAATCTTATGAAGAACTGTTCTTCTTTGCTCCTTTTAGCACGTAGGAGGAAGATACCGAAACCCAAAGGATCATCATGGGACTTAGGGGAAGTATCCGTGAGCATGTATTGGGACTGGAAAAGAAGATTTATAATGAAGCTGTACAGATTGCTCGAGTACTAGAATCAAGCCAGAGGAAAAGTTATTTTGCTCAGAACAGAGGTATAAAGAAGCCCAATGGAAACTCAATAGAGGGAACTCAAAGACATTTGAACCCTTCCATACTCAAGGCTTCAATGCTGCAGCTAGGACTACTCCGACAGCCCAACCTCAACAAAGTAAAGTAATGCTGGAGTCAAATGCTTCAATTGCGATCAAGTAGGACATTATTCAAGAGAGTGTCGTAAGCTAAGGAAGCAGCTACAGCAAGAGAAAGTTTATGCACTTACTTCTGAGGATGCTGCCGCATCGCTTGATGTAGTTACAGGTATGACCTGAACCTTTTGTTTTGAAATACCTTGTGTGAGCATGTAGACTAAATTAAATCAAATCACAAGTATCGTACCTATTAATGGCATACCCGCCAGAGTACTTTTTGACTCTAGGGCTACTCATTCTTTTATATTTGTGTCATTTGGAAAGAAGTTAAATCTACCACTTAGATCTTTATATTGCAAACTACTTGTACGATCACCTATGGGATTATAAGTAAAACTAGACAAAGGTTATGGACCATTTCTAGTTATTATCTGTGAGAAGACTATGGATGCAACCTTAATCCGACATGAGATGGCAGACTTTGACGTCATCCTAGGGATGGACTGGTTATCCCAGCATTCTATGAGTATGATTTGTGCTGAAAAAAAGATATCATTTAAAGACATGGAATGAGCAAAGTTTAGTTTTATGGGCATCAAACTCTTTGTAAACTAAAACTCAATCTTTTGGCATTAAAAACTAGAAGATGCCTCGAGAAAGGAGGAGTTGGGTACCTAGTGCCTGTGGTCGACCTCACCAAGCAAGCACCACGAATAGAGGATATTAAAGTTGTGCGTGAATTTTTGGATGTATTTCCTGAGGAATTACCATGACTACCACCTGACCGAGCGACAAAGTTTGTTATAGATCTTATACCCAGAGCCACACCAGTATCCAAAGCACCCTATCGAATGGCTCCTACTAAACTGAAGGAACGAAAGGTACAATTACAGAAATTACTGGACATGGGTTATATTAAACCCAGTATATCACCATGGGGAGTGCCAGTATTATTCGTAAAAAAGAAGGACGGTACCGTTCGACTGTGTATAGATTATCGAGAATTGAATAAGCTTACAATCAAGAATCGAAACTCGTAGCCTCAGATCAATGACTTGTTCGATCAGTTGCAAGGTGCCAAAGTGTTCTCCAAAATTGATCTTCGATCAGGATACTATCTGTTGAAGATTAAGGAAGGTGATATTCTGAAGACAACATTCAAAACCAGATATGGACATTATAAATTCTTAGTCATGTCTTCTGGATTGACTAATGCACTCGTAACTTTTATGGAACTTATGAATCGGATATTCCATGATATGTTGGATATGTCAGTCATCTTACTCATTGACGGCATACTAGTCTACTCCAAAGATAAAGAAACTCATATCACAAATCTAAGAGCCGCTTTGCAGAGACTAAGAAAAGAGAAGCTTTACGTAAAATTTACTAAGTGTGAATTCTGACTAAATAAAGTCACTTTCTTAGGCCATGTAGTATCTACTGAAGGAATTAAAGTGGATCCTAGAAATATTGAAGCCATTGTGAAACGAAAAACTCCTAAGAATGTTATAGAAATTAGAAGTTTCTTAGGTTTAGCTGGTTATTATTGATAATTCGTAGAAGATTACTCTAGAATCGTCGTACCTCTCACCAGTCTGACAATGAAAGGAGAAAAGTTTGTTTGGATAGACAAATGTAAAGAGTGTTTCCAAACATTGAAGGCTAGATTGATATCAGCTCCCATCTTGACCATTTCGATTCCAGGACAACCATTTACCTTGTACACCGACGCGTCTGGGTTAGGTTTGGGATGTGTGCTTATATAAGGAGAACAACTAATTGTGTATGCCTCAAGACAACTGAAGACACATGAGAAGAACTATCCACTCATGACTTGGAGTTAGCAGTGGTGGTACATGCTATCAAAATATAAAAATATTATTTGTATCGAGAGAAATTTTAGATTAAATCAGATCATAAGAGTCTCACTCATCTTTTTAATCCGAAGGAGTCAAACATGAGACATAGAAGATGGCTGGAATTACTGAAGGATTATGATAGTGATATCCATTATCATCCAGGAAAAGCTAATGTAGTTGATGATACACTAAGTAGGAAAGCTATGACAAAATCCCAAGAAGAAGCTAGTATAAATGTTGTAGTGTGTGTCACAGGAAGAGTATTTAATTACGATAACAAGCATCTTATGATTGATATTTCGAATGAATCAACTGACCAAGGGTTTATTCATTTATTCTCAAACATGTTTGCTACATTGAAGATTGTACCAGATCTGCTAGACAAGGTGAAGACAACTATTAAATCAAACCCTTATCTGAGAACAGTGCAAGAAAACCTTGAGAAAGGTAGGACTAACCCTCACTTCACCTTGAATTACTAACCCTCACTTCACCTTGAATTCTAAGAAAGTGATAAGATACAGAGAGAGAGTATGTGTTCCTCAAAGAGAAGACTTGGATATTAGACACAAATTAATGAAGGAAACCCACACCACTGCTTATTCGGTACATCCTGGAAGTAAAAAGATGTATCATGATCTGAATAAACTATATTGGTGGATAAGAATGAAACCGGATGTAGGTAAATTTGTGTCTCAATGCTTGAATTGTCAGCAGGTAAAGGCTGAAAGGTAAAGACCTGTAAGATTATTGCATCCACTGCTAGAACCGACATGGAAATAGAACTGCATCACTATGGACTTCGTCATCGAGTTACGATTGACTCCTCGAGTAGTTGACTCGGTCTGGGTGATTGTAGATCGTTTAACTAAGACAGCACGTTTCATAACTATACGACCTCAGTATAGCCTAGAGAGGTTAGCTAAGTTGTATGTAGATAATATTGTCAAATTGCATGGTAAACCTGAAAGCATCATATCCGACAGAGACCCACACTTTACTTCAAAGTTTTGGAAAGGATTACAACAGACTATGGGTACAACATTGAAATTTAGTACTACATTCCATCCTTAGATCGATGGACAGTCAGAACGTACTATTCAGATTTTAGGAGATATGCTTCGAGCTTGCGTAATTGATTTCAAAGGATTATGGGATGAGAAATTACCATTGATTGAGTTCACTTATAACAACAACTATTAAGCAGCTATACAGATGTCACCCTATGAAGCACTGTATGGTAGGAAGTGTTGAACTCCTTTGTTTTGGAATGAAGTCGAAGAGCATAGTGTTGTTGGACCAGAGTTTATTGAGGAGACTTGTCGAGTGGTCGACATTATCAAGAAAAGAGTCTAAACAACTCAGAACAGCCAGAAGCAATATACGGACAATCGACGAAGAGATCTTGAATATACCAAAGGTGATAAAGTATTTCTGAAAATATCTCCTATGTGTGGTTTAAAATGGTACAGACAGAAGGGAAAACTGTGTCCCAGATATATTAGACCTTAAGAAGTTCTAGCTAGATGTGGAAAGGTAGCATATCAGTTAGCACTACCACCATCAATGTCTTGGGTACATGATGTATTCCATGTTTCATAATTTAAAAAAATACATCAGAGATCCAACACACGTGTTAACAGTGGATCCACCTGATTTGACTGAAGATTTGACGTTCAAAATGGTACCTTTTGAAATTACTAGCTGGAAGGTTCAAAGTCTTTACAACAACAACATTTACTATGTTAAAGTTACTTGGAGAAGCCAAAATGTGGAAGAAATTACATGGGATGAAGAGAATGCTATGCGAAAGCAATATCCTCACCTTTTTTACTCAAAAGGTACGTGCAAATTTTGAGGATAAAATTTATATAAGCGGGGAAAGAGTTGTAAGACCCGTATTCCATTAACTTTGTCTAACCGTGTCGTGCGAGGTCTTCCCATCATTGTTGGACCAAGTGGACCGATCGTGTGAGGATGGATCACAAACCAAGTATAAAAATCGACTCAACACCCAAAACTGTATAAATATGGTCGCATACCTGGGTTTGTACGGTCGACCATATGGAAAGAAACAATGGTCACTGATGAATGACCCTACGGTCGATGATTTTGACCCGACGGTTGACGGGTTCTGCGACCGTAGCCATCTACCGTGAGACCCCAGATCAGACTCTGAGTTTTGGAAACTTTCATAAACTAAAGGATTTCTTTCCTAACTGAAAGAGGAATCTATATGGAGAGTTTTCCTCTATATAAAGGACGTCCCTAGCCCTTTTTCACTCTTTTAGAATACTAGTAAACCCTAGAAAAAGAGAAGGGAAGAGAAGGAAGAAAAGGAGAAGAAGAAAAGGCTAAGGAGAGGAATTTATTGGGAAGATATTGGCTCTTTACCATAGGCAAAGGTATGAACCTAATCTCTACAGATGTAAACTCTAAGGATTAAGAGTTTTATGGAGGATAAAAGATATCAACTTATTATGATCTATGTGATTCCTTGAAAAAAAATCCCAAGGATAACCATGAGGGATGAGTTTGATGATTAGGGTTGAGAAGAAACTACTAATGATGGCCATAGGATGACCTTAGGATAAACCCAATTGAAGAGCAGAGGATTTGACCAAGGAAGAACTCGGACGCAGGACCTACTATTGAAGATTATATGAATGCACCGATGTATGGACATGTAACGGTAATGGATGGGGAATTAACGGAGGAGATGCATGATTCTTCATGCAAATGCAACCATTGTGTTTTTGATTAGTTTAGCTATGTTTGACTACTGGAACATGTAATGGATTAATTATTTTTATGTCTCAAGTTTTGGAGGTAATCGAATTAATGATTTATTATCATTGTTAGACACTCAGTTTATTATCCGTAAAAATTTTGCTTATTTGTTTATTACCTCTGATTATTACTGTGGAATGTGTGTGGTTTGATATGGTGGGTACGACCTATACGAGATCCTCGTTGAACCGTTGGTTTAATGGGGGTTCATCACACTAATTTGGTTAGACCAGAATTGGGGTGTGACAAACTCAATCCAAACCAGTTTAGTCCAATCAACCTAAGTTAGTCCAGCCCAGCCTAGCTTAAGTCAGTTCGAACGGAATCAGTTAGGCACATGTGCATGCTTATTATATACTATTGTCTGATTGGTTGTCCTTATTATATTATGTGATATATTTCATATATTACACATCATATATTATGTATATTATACATATATTATATATAGATATTGTAGTATGTGTCTGCTGGGCATGGGATTTGGAAAGGAATGAAGAAAGGAGGCTCTAAGAGAGAATCCTAGGGATAATGGAGTGGAATCCAAGAGAGGGTTCTAAATAGAAAGAAATATATATAAAAATAAGAAAGAGAAAGAGAGATTGAGAGAGAATAGGAGACTGAGAAAAAGAAGTTGAATTGGAAAGTAAGAAAGAGAGGAAAAGAGTCGATGGAGGACTCTAATACTAGAGAAAGGAAAGAATATTGGGAGTGAGAGAGAGGAGAAGATCCGACGGAAGAAAAGAGGAAATAATTGAAAAAAGAAAGAAGGACTCTATACGGAAGAAAGAGGGTGGACTTTAAAAAGGGAAAGAAAAAGAGATAAATTCAAAGGAGAGAATCGAAGACCAGAGGAGGGAGATTAAAGAGAGAGGCTGAATAGAAATGAGAGAGGGTAGAGAAAATAGTAAGAGATCAAAAAGAAACCGAAGAGAACTCGAACAGAAGGAGGGAGACAGAAGATGAAGAAGAAGAAGAAGAAGAAGAAGAAGAAGAAGAAGAAGCAGATGCTGAAGAAGAAGAAGAAGAATAGAGAGTTGAGAAGAGAAGTAGAGGGCCATGCCTGCTGCTGTAATTGTCAACCTGCAAACCGAGGTAAACCCGACAGACCCTTTGTTATGTTCCTTTTTTTTTATCACTATCAATTGCTGCCTATCCATAACCCCATGGCCATCAATCTCCTCACCACCTACAGAACCTGTGGCTGAGACAACTCACTTCCATGCACCTCTTGATTAACCACAGCCACCCACCTAGCCAGAAGCCCAACTCATTGAACCCGATAGCCATTAAACCTCACCACCACCTGTCCCTACATACTCAAAACCATCTGCAGCCCAACCATGTGACTCCATTCTATGGCTACTCACTGTAGAACCCGTAAAACCACCCATCGCTGAAGCCCAACCTATGCATCACAAACCAGAACCTTATCAACCCCAAGCACCTCATCTCCCTCAACCCATTCATATATGTTAAACCCTCTGCGAAATCCATGGCCAGCAACCAACACAACTCCCCCTCCTACAGCAACACTTACCTCATCACTCACCTGCATTATGGCACTCATACATTTTTACTTGATCAGCAATTCCTATTCATCCGTTCAGCATCACTGCCCTCCATCATACCTGAGCCTTTGATTCATGTATATTCTTGATGATGTTAATAGGAGATCTGGTTATTGAATTAATTAATTTGACGTTTATTGTGAATCATTGATCTGAATTTTACGAGATTGGTCCAGCCATATCCTTGAAATTTAATGTGGTTGATCCGACCACATGAATTGAATATTTATGAGATTGATCATGGCCTTGGATATTGAATTTTTAATATGATGATATTTTAGCCATTGATGATGAATGAATTATGTGATGAAAATTGAACCAAGATCATGAACCTTAATGGGATTGATCCGAATATGGCTGGGATTTTTAATGTGATTGATACATATGATTGGAATTTTATGAGATTTGGTCCAACCATATGATTGGAAATTTTTATGGTGTTGATTATGGCTATTGATCTTGGAATTTCATCTGATAAAATTGATCCGACCATGCTGGAATTTTATGTGAATGAAATATGGCCATTAATGTTGAATTTTAATTTGATCAATTATGGACCATTTATGTATAATGGATTTTAATTTGATTAATTGAGGGCCCATCAATTATGAAATTTGGATGGAATGAAATTTAGCCTTTTGATTGAATGTTGATGTGATTAATTTCTACCCATTGATGATGAAACTTTGATGCAAATTATAGGCCATTGATCTTGGAATTTTAAGTAATTTAATATTGGCCATTGATCTTGGATGTTTTAATGATCAAATCTGAACCATTGATTTTAGATGTGTTGATGCTTGAATATGAACCTTTAGATCTTAATCATGATTGTCTTGAAGAAATATGAACCATTAAATCTTGATCATGAGTGTCTTACAGAAATCTAGATGGTTGGATTACCATCAAGAGTGCTTTAGACCATTGGATTGTCATTGTGAGTAATTTTGAGTAATATGAACGGTTGGATTATGGTTTTAAGAATTTAAACCGTTGGATCTTGATACATTATTGAAGAGATAAATTGAATCCAAACCATTAGATGGAGGATTTGATCTTGATATATTATTCAAGAGATAAATTGAATCTCTTGATATATTATTGAAGAGATAAATTAAATCCAGACCATTAATTGAGTATCTGATCCTGATACATTGAAACATTCATATTAGACCTCAACTATAAATCTAGAGAATCTCATCTGACACACCAAGACATACTTTGATGGAAAATAATACATGAGATGCCATGTCTATCCTTTTGATGCTCATTTGCTTGTTCAAATGCTTCTTGCCATATTGATTCACATGTTTTACCTGAGATTATACATTTTTTTATTTGCCTTATCTAAATGTTTCCATATTTTTGGCAATAACTTACTTTCTGCGACACCCTAGCCGAACTGCCATGCTTGTACACCTAGCAGACATATTATGTGTGGGGATGTGTATGAAGGCACCCACATTCATGGGAAGGGTAAGAATGGAAAGTTGATAAATCTTAATAAAGAGATATGAAGCCAAGCCCAACACATGCCAAATTAGGGTTTTAGGTCAAGAGTAGCTTTAGGATGATCCCTACCCCTCAGCTCATCTCCCTTAGGGTGCAGAGAACTAGTATAGGTGTGATGTGAATCCAGCCATAGAGCATTTAGGATCAACATCCTGATCTTGAAGGAAGAATACATGGATGAATCCACATTCGAACTATGCAGATCCTGATTCATAGGGCAGCACCTTAAGATACATAGGTAGTTTTGTAAGACCCGTATCAAACTAACCGGGTCTTACCACCTTGAACCAGGTCTACCCATCATTGTTGAGCCAAATGGACCAAGTGTGTGAAGGAGATCACGATCCCATGTATTAAATTGACCCAAAAACACTTAAATAAGGGGAGGGTCGCATACCCAGCAAGGGAGGGTCGGACCCCCCAGTATAGAAGTCAGACCCCCAATTTTATATGGGGGGTCAGACATTTTAAGGACCAGGGGTCGACGGGATCTCCGACCCCCCCTATCGACCCCCGGTATTAGGTAAAAATAGAAATTAGGAAACTTTCCTAATTTAAATGGGATTCCTTCCTAATCTCAATGGGACTTATTTTAGGAATTTCTACTCCATAAATAGGACGTCCCTAAGCCTCTTTCACTCCTTTTAGAACCCTAATTGAATTGAGAGAAAGAGAAGAGAAGGAAGAGAAGAAGAAGAGAAGGAGAGAAGAGAAGAAAGCAAAAGGAGAAGAGTTGCAGAGAAGGAGTAATCTTCTCAGGTATGGATACTATTTCCATGAGTTTCTAAAGACCTTAGAGTAGATAATGAAGAGGGTATGATCTCGGAGAAACCCAAACCATCAATCCATGGTTAGGTTTTCATGGAAAACCATGGGGAAATCATGAAAGCCATATAGGTGAATTAATCATGGTTTTAGGGCATAGAACATGTGTCGAATGGACTATAGGAGCAAGCCATAGGACCCCAAACACGAAGAATGGGCTGAAGGAAGAAAAATCGATAAAACCCACAGGGGGTCGCATGGGGGTCGATGGCCAATCGACCCTACCAGACCCTGAGCAACAACCCCCAGTGTTCGGGAAGCCCAGAATAGGGGTGGTCGTACCCAGGGTCGATCAAACTCCGACCCTAGCATCGACCCCCAGTTAACAGCATAGTTTTTAAATTTAAAATTAATTCTAATTAAATTCTATCGACTTTGTTAGGTCCTCTAGCAATATAATAACAATATAAAGGTGATTTTTAAGCTTGAAAGAGGATCCACTAACAAGCTAAGGTAAGGAAACAAGACTCTTAACTAATTGGTTAATAACAAACTGTTTTATTTCTTGAGTCCAATGCTATTCTTGATTCTATGCGAACATGCTTGTAATGTGCATTCAACTTGTCATCCGATCTTTCTATTTAATGTTCATGCATATTTACTTTATTGTTTATAACATGATAATGATGATGATGATAGGAACAGGCATGTGAATGTATGTGTGTGGTTGGTGTACTTAATGCGAGCGAGTATCGGGGGGGTGTCATAGGCTGGGCCTCAGCACTTTAGCTCTATCTCTAACTCAAGTCTTGTGCATTAGCATCGTCGTATCGCCATTACTTTAGCAGAACTATTACGTCGTAGAGTATCAAGGGAGGTGGTCTCGGTCCTTGTAGTCTCTGACTCTACCGGGGGGCCTTAGCTCTATCTCTATGGACGTTATGAGGGATGCTGGGGTGAGGCCTTGGATATACTGTTTGGCATTAGGATTGGTTGGTTGTGAACCCTGTTTGCAAGCCCTCGCCAACAGGGGCTTACGTATTGGTATGGCAATGTATAGCAATAAACATTAACCTTTGTTGTACAATGTTCATGAATTGGGTGCTTGTGAGTCGACGATAAATGTTACCTTCGGGCGGCGTCACACACTTGTTTATAGAGGAGGGGTTAATAAACGTTAACCTTTGACCACCCAAACCTTTCTATTGCATATTGCAAACCTTAAACCAGACCAAAGTTATGAATTGATTGCATGCATATGTATTGTTGCATTATTTTGTTTGTTCACTGAGCCATGATGTGTGCTCAACCCTCGACGTCGAATATTTTTAGTTGATGATGCAGGTACTACCGTCGATGATTATGTAAATGCTCCAATGTACGGGCACATGGCGGCGATGGAAGTTGAAGATGAAGTGGATACGCATGACTCCTCTTGCGACTGCAACTCATGCGTATTCGATTACATTTTAATTTCATTATTTGGATTTAGTAAAGACATATATTTGATATTTATTTATGTCTCAGTTGATATAGAATAATTTGCTATTTAAACATTAATATCACAATAGATTCTTAGTTCATTTTACTATAAGAGTTCCTCTATTGTGTATTTATTCTGATTATGAATGTGGATGTATGAGGTTTAGATAAAATGGATATCGTCTGTCCGAGATCCTGGATGAACCATTGGTTTGCTAGCGGTTCATCACACCATTCTGAAGAGTGCGGAATTTTGGTGTGACAACTTGGTATCAGAGCATCTTAGGCCGTATCCGCTAACCTAGCATACTGTCACGTCGAATTGTGAACTGAGATAGGAAAAAAGTAAAAACTTTAATATTAACACACTATAAGTACAAGTGATGTTTGAGACCAAATTTGAAAAGAGAATAATGGATCTATTAAAGGGGGAACAATATTAAATACAATAAGAGAGAAACAAACATATATAAATAGCTAAAGCAGAGTACAGTCCACAACCCAGACAGTTACTCTGTAGTACAATGAAATGATATAAATACAATCATGAAGCTGGAGGAGAAGGAGGAGGCGGAGCCTCACGATCTCTGTCATAATCATCAGCGTAGACTTAAGTCAACCAGGCTATCTGAGTCTGGGTCGCCTAAAGACTAGTTGTAAGATCAGTAACCCACTGATCAGTCCCGCGTTGAGCACCCAAAAGCTCCTCCATCCGCATATCTGACCGGCGCTGAGCATCTATGAGCTCTCCCATCCTCATGTCTGATATGCGTTGGGCGTCTAGTAGCTCATCCACTCTCACACGCTGAGCGTCTAGTAACTCCCCCATCCTCAGATCAGTCTGCGCGGAGCCTCTCTGATCTCATGCAATATCCCCATTATATCAGAAGGTGGGTGTGAAGGACCAGCCGCATATGAAGGACCAGCCGCGTATGAAGTACTAGCTCCAGCAACATGTGTAGGTGAAGGAGGTGGTATGGAGTCCACATCCATGTACAGACGGTCATCATCATCAGCAAGCTCCCTATGAACTCCAGTGGCTGCTGTAGCTACCTCAGCGTCAGCTATCTCTATGCGAGTGTGAGGGCGCACCATCGCGTTTCTCTCCTCATCGCTGACCTGGGCATCCCGCATGCCCATCTTGCAAATAGCCTCCCAATCTAGAGGCGATCAGAAGGATTTCTCCTGAATCTTCTCATCCACTAAATCAACCCCCAGGCGAGTAAGCAAGGTAGTGATCATGCGACCGTAAGGAAGGTTACTGGTGTGACTGGGCAACGTGGCAGTGATCATGGTACGCATAATGATGTATGGAAGGCAGACAGGCTGCCAAGTGCATATACAGTATAGGAGATACTAGGTCAGCTGGGAGACCCTCTCGTAATGACCACTCTGAGGTATCAGGTTATGCTGTATGATCTTGCAATATACTCGTGGATCTGAACGCAGATAGCATGCTCTCATCTGCCAGCGATCAGGTCGGATGAGCAGACTATGGTTCTCGGCCCTCATCTGAAGAGAGAAGAACTGGGGCTCTCCAGGGGCACAGAAAACCATGGGGCCAGCATAGAAAATGTCCAATAGGTCGGCCAGCTGCCGATAATCAATTGAGATGTCAACCCCCTTGACGTAGCTCGTGATGCGCAGCTCATCACCCCTCTCCACATCATTGTAATCCCGCACCACCTGGAGGATACAATAGAACTGGCATACCAAGTCAGGGCAGGTACGCGTGTCGTAAGTGATGACAGGGAGCCATCCCATATCACCAAATGCTCTCTCCACATTGAACAGGGCTAACTCAGCCAAGTTCACCTTACGACCTCCCTCTACTTTCTTGGAGCGTAGTGGGCATACTGTGCCTCGGCTTCGTTGGAACGGAAACGAAGAGGATCGCGAACTCTGGGTACTTTGGTATGAGCAATGGTATCTACAAATAAGAAAGAAAAACATATAATATGTTAGTAGGGTAGAAAAGTCCAAAATTTGGACATTATAACGACGTAAGTTGGCCAAAAGCCTCACTTTTCACCCATACACGTGGGCAGGAGGACTTACGTAGGTTCTAACATATCCTGCAACACTCACACAGTATGAAATCCTAGCTAATGGAATCCAATTTGAAAAAATTGTGAGAAATCAAAAATTTTGACAAACTAGGGCAAAAATAGCAAAAATTTGAGTTTTTTGATAACCAACCGATGAAACCCAAATATTTTTTAGGGCTTTCGTTCCTCGAGTCACCAATAACAAAATCCCCTAATAAAAATTGAATTTTTACGGTTGGAAAAAGTTTAATTTGAAGAAAACGAGATATAGCGGTAAAAACCTAGAAAAGAAAACCTAAAATAGGTAAAGGTAAGAAGACATACCTGTAGGAATGATGTAGACGTCGAAACATGGAACCAAAATGACCAATGTAGCGGAGTTGGCACTGTAGCAACTCAGGGGAAGGAGACGAGTCGAAACAGAGGAGGAAGAATGGGAAATGAACTCAGAATCGGACCTTAAAAATCTGATTTTTGGTCCGGGTGTCGGAGAATTCGACCAGGACCATCGACCCCCATATCGACCCCCGTATCGACCCCTAGCTCTCGGGAACCTGACAGAAAACCAGGGGTCGCACCTGGGGGTCGGACACCCATCCACCCCCATATCGACCCCCGGCTCTCGGGAAAAATAAGTGATTTCCCAGGGTCGGACACTGAGGATCGAACATACGATCGACCCCACCATCGACCCTGCATAGAAAAGACTGTATTTTTCACAGAATGATCTGAAAATTTTGAAAATAACATCGGTTAGTGTATCTACATGAAGTGTAAATGATTGCCTCATGTAGTTTAATGATTTTAAGGCACCACCATTATCAGAAGGAAAATATGGCCGGGCGTAGAGTAACCAGGCAAAGCCGAAACGCAGTTCCACCACCACCACCCGTGGAGGAAGTCAGCCAAGAAAATATATATGCACAGGGTAATCCGCAGGTTGCACCACCAATAAATCCGGGTCAGGAGAATCCTACAAACTTTCCACCTCCCCCACCGGAGCTGCCAACCGTGGTTATGAACCTAGTGCAACAGCTGCAACAAATGCAACACGCACAGGCTCAAATGCAAGCAGTAATGGGAATTATGTTTCAGGCAGCACATGCTACACCAATGCCGACTGGACAAACAAGTGTAGCACCGATGGGTAACCACCCAACACCTCAAACACCTCCACCACCAGCTGTACAGATTCCAGTACCAGGTCCTGAAGCAGTTCAAGTTAATTACCAGTATCCACAACCTATGTTTGGGGCATACCCTCAAAATCAAATAGACCACTCCCGACTGGTGGAGCGATTCTTAAAGATGAAGCCCAAGGAGTTTAGCGAAAAACCATCTGACCCGCTCTGGCCGGCTCACTGGATCAACGAAATGGATAAAAATTTTCTGATGATGACTATTACAGAAGAAGAGAAGGTATTATGTGCCACCTTCATGCTCAAAGGTGATGCACATCATTGGTGAAAATCTACCAGGGCCTACCTATTGACCAAGCACGCCCTATTGACCTGGGCTATATATAAAGAAGCTTTCTTCGAGAAGTACTTTCCCCGAAGCTTCAAAGATTCTATGGACAAGGAGTTCCTGAGTTTATATCAGGGACAGATGTCCATGGATGCATATCAACAGTGTTTTGAGGAGCTATTTTTCTGTGCACCACTCAGCATGCAAGAAGGAGATACCAAGACCCTTAGGTTTGTTACGGGACTTAGAGGGAGCATCAGAGAGCATGTTCTAGGTTTGGAAAAGAAAATATATAATGAAGTTGTGCAAATTGCTCGAGTTATAGAATCGAGCCTGAAGGAGAGTTATTGTACGCAGAACAGAGGTATGAAAAGGCCAACTCGAAATGCTTATAACGGAGGGAATAATAAGACAATCAAACCGTTTCGTGCTCAAGGCTTTACTACTGCACCCAAGACTACCCCAGTAGCCCAACATCAGCCAAAGCCAAATACTGAAGGCCCAAAATGTTTTAACTGCAACCAAGCAGGGCATATGGCAAGGGAGTGTCCCAAGCCCAGGAAGCAGCTACATCAAGGACGAGTTTATGCTGTTACATCCATGGATGTTGCCGCATCACCTGATGTGGTCACAGGAATGACTGAAACCTTTTAAGTTGTATTACATTGTGTGAACTAAGTTAAAATAAATCACAGGTATCGTACCTATAAATGGCATACCCGCCAGAGTACTCTTCGACTCAGGAGCTACTCATTCTTTTATATCTTTGTCATTTGCAAAGAAGCTGAATTTACCCATCAAAACATTAGACTACAAAATACTTGTACGGTCATCGATGGGGTTAGAAGTGGAATTAGACAAAGGTTATGGGCCATGTCCAGTTCTCATTGACGAGAAAACGTTAGATGCAACCTTGATCCAACTTGGGATGGCAGACTTTGACGTCATCTTGGGAATGGACTGGTTAGCTCGGTATTCTGTGAACCTATTGTGCGCCGAAAAGAAGCTAACATTTAAAGACAAAGAAGGAGCAGAATTCAGTTTTGCGGGAACCAAACTTCCCCGTAAACACAAGCTCATACTCTCAGCACTAAAGGCTAAGAAGTGCCTTGAGAAGGGAGCGGTCAGATATCTAGTATCAGTGGTTGACCTCACCAAAGAAGCACCACGGATGGAAGATATTGATGTCGTGCGGGACTATCCCGATGTATTTCCTGAGGAACTACCAGGATTACCACCCGACCGAGCCATAGAGTTTGTGATAGATCTTATACCTGGAGCCGCACCAGTATCAAAAGCACCTTATCAAATGGCTCCTATTGAACTAAAGGAATTGAAAGTACAACTACAAGAACTACTGGACAAGGGTTATATTCGACGCAGTATATCACCATTGGGAGCGCAAGTATTATTCGTAAAGAAGAAGGATGGTAGTGTGCGATTATGTATCGACTATCGGAAGTTGAACAAACTGACAATCAAGAATCGATATCCATTACCTTGAATTGATGACTTGTTCGATCAGTTGCAAGGAGCAAAAGTATTTTCCAAGATCGATCTTCGATCAGGCTACCATCAGTTGAAGATTAAAGAAGGTGATATTCCTAAGACAGCTTTCAGGACCAGATATGGACATTATGAATTCTTGGTCATGTCTTTTGGATTAACAAACGCACCAGCAACTTTCATGGAACTTATGAATCGAGTTTTCCATGATATGTTGGATACGTCGGTTATTGTATTTATTGATGATATATTGATATATTCCAAGGACAAGGAAACCCATATTAAGAATCTAAACGCCACTCTATAGCGTTTAAGGAAGGAGAAGCTATATGCCAAATTTATCAAATGTGAGTTTTGGCTAAGTGAAGTCGCCTTCCTAGGCCATGTAGTATCCGCTGAAAGAATCAAAGTGGATCCCAGCAAGATCAAGGCTATTGTAAAGTGGGAAGCACGAAAGAGTGTTGCATAATTAAAAGTTTTCTGGGTCTGGCTGGTTATTATCGATGATTTGTGGAAGACTATTCCCAGATTGTCGTACCTCTCACCAGTCTGACCAAGAAAGGTGAAAAGTTTGTGTGGACGGGTAAATGTGAGAAGAGCTTCTAAACCTTAAAGACCAGATTGATATCCGCTCCAATTTTGACTATTTCTGTTCCCAGACAGCCATTTACCCTATACACTGATGCGTCAGGATTGGGATTAGGATGTGTGCTTATGCAAGGAGAACAAGTAATTACTTATGCCTCAAGACAGTTAAAGACACATGAGAAAAATTATCCCACTCATGATTTGGAGTTAGCGGCAGTAGTACATGCTGCCAAGATATGGAGACATTACCTATACGGAGAGAAGTTCCAGATTAAATCGGACCATAAAAGGAATTAAATATGAGACAAAGAAGATGGCTGGAACTATTGAAAGACTATGATTGTGATATCCAATATCATCCGGGGAAAGCTAATGTAGCAGCGGATGCGTTGAGCAGAAAGGCAATGATAAAATCTCAACGAGAGGTTAGCACAACTGCAGCAATGTATACTACTGGGACGATATTCAATCACGACAATGAGCAGTATGTGATAGATACAATGGATGGATCAGCCAACCAAGGGTTCATTCATCGGTTTTCCAATATGTTCGCTGCATTGAAGATTATACCGGATATAATTGATGAAGTAAAGACAGCTATCAAATCAGACCCTTACCTGAGAACGGTACGAGAAGACATCGAAAAAGGTAGAACTAACCCTGAGTTCACCTTAGACAAAGAGAAGGTATTGAAGTACAAAGGAAGAATATGTGTACCCGAAACAGAAAGTGTGGACATTAGACACCGATTGATGAAAGAAGCCCATACCGCCATCTATTCGATACACCCAGGAAGTACTAAAATGTATCATGATCTAAAGAAATTATATTGGTGGAGAGGAATGAAAGCAGACGTAGCTAAGTTTGTGTCTCAATGCCTAAATTATCAGAAAGTAAAAGGCTGAATGACAAAGACCAGCAGGACTGTTACAGTCGTTATCGGAACCAGCATGGAAATGGGACTGCATCACTATGGAGTTCGTCACAGGGTTACCATTGACTCTTCGCGTAGTTGACGCAGTTTGGGTGATTGTAGATCGCCTGACCAAAACAGCTCGCTTTATACCGATACGACCTCAGTATACACTAGAAAGGTTAGCAAAACTGTATGTGGATAATATTGTTCGATTACACGGTGTACTAGAGAGCATTGTGTCCAATAGAGATCCACGATTTACTTCCAAGTTTTGGGAAGGATTGCAAAAGGCTATGTGTACAATATTGAAGTTTAGTAGTACATTCCATCCATAGACAGATGGACAGTCAGAGCATACAATTCAGATTCTAGAAGATATGCTACGAGCATGTGTAATTGATTTTAAACGATCATGGGACGAAAAATTAACACTAATCAAGTTCTCTTATAACAACAGTTATCAGGCTACCATACAGATGTCACCCTATGAAGCACTGTATGGCAGAAAGTGTCGAACTCCGTTGTTTTGGAATGAAGTTGGGGAACGTAGTATTGTTGGACCCGAGTTTGTTGAAGAAACTTGTTGAGTGGTCGACATTATCAAAGAAAGAGTGAGAACAGCTCAGAATCGTCAGAAGCAATATGCAGATACTCGACGCAGAGATCTTGAGTTCGTCGTGGGTGATAAAGTATTCTTGAAGGTATCGCCTATGCGAGGTCTGAAACGGTTCAGACAAAAAGGGAAACTAAGTCCAAGATATGTCGGACCATATAAGATTTTAGCTAAGCATGGGAAAGTGGCTTACCAATTAGCACTACAACCATCTATGTCAAGTGTGCATGACTTATTTCATATTTCCTTATTGAAGAAGTATGTCAAGGATCCAACGCATGTTCTGACAGTAGATCCACCTGATTTGACTGATGATTTGAACTTTGAAGTAACACCAACTGAAATCACCAGCCGAAAGGTTCAACGACTACGCAATCGAGATATCTATTATGTTAAGATCACTTGTAGTAGAAGAGACATGGAAGAAATTACATGGGAAGAAGAGAATGCTATGCAAAAGCAATACCCTCATTTATTTGACTATGAAGGTATAAACAATTTCGGGGATGAAATTTTTTATAAGTAGGGGGGAGTTGTAAGACCCGTATCAAACTAACCCGGTCTTACCACCTTGAAACAGGTCTACCCATCGTGGTTGAGCCCAATGGACCAAGTGCGTGAAGGTGATCACAATCCCAAGTATTAAACTGACCCAAAAACACTTAAATAAGGGGAGGGTCGCATACCCAACAGGGGAGGGTCGGACCCCCCCAGTATAGAAGTCAGACCCCCAGTTTTATATCGGGGTTCGGACATTTTAAGGACCAGGGGTCGATGGGATCTCCGACCCCACCTATCGACCCCCGGTACTTGGTAAAAACAAAAATTAGGAAACTTTCCCAATTTCAATGGGATTCCTTCCTAATCTCAATGGGACTTATTTTAGGAGTTTCTACTCTATAAATAGGATGTCCCTAAGCCCCTTTCACTCCTTTTAGAACCCTAATTGTATTGAGATAAAGAGAAGAGAAGGAAGAGAAGAAGAAGAGAAGGAAAGAAGAGAAGAAAGCAAAAGGAGAAGAGTTGCAGAGAAGGAGTAATCTTCTAAGGTATGGATACTATTTTCATGAGTTTCTAAAGACCTTAGATTAGATAATGAAGAGGGTATGATCTCGAAAAATCCAAACCATCAACCAATGGTTAGGTTTTCATGGAAAACCATGGCGAAATCATGAAAGCCATATAGGTGAACGAATTATGGTTCTAGGCCATAGAACATGTGTTGAATGGACTGTAGGAGCAAGCCATAGGACCCAAAACACGAAGAATGGGCTGAAGGAAGAAAAATCGATAAAACCCACAGGGGGTCGCATGGGGGTTGATGGCCAATCGACCCTACCAGACCCTGAGCATCGACCCCCAGTATTGGAGAAGCCCAGAATAGGGGTGGTCGGACCCAGTGTCGATCAAACTCCGACCCTAGCATCGACCCGGAGTTAACAACATGGTTTTTAAATTCAGAATTAATTCTAATTAAATTCTATCGACTTTGTTAGGTCCTCTAGCAATATAATAACAATATAATGGTGATTTTTAAGCTTGAAAGAGGATCCACTAACAAGCTAAGGTGAGGAAACAAGACTCTTAACTAATTGGTTAATAACAAACTGTTTTATTTCTTGAGTCCAATGCTATGCTTGATTCTATGCGAACATGCTTGTATTGTGCATTCAACATGTCATCCGATATTTCTATTTAATGTTCATGCATATTTACTTTATTGTTTATAACATGATAATGATGATGATGATAGGAACAGGCATGTGAATGTATGTGTGTGGTTGGTGTACTTGATGCGAGCGAGTATCAGGGGGGGTGTCATAGGCTGGGCCTCAGCACTTTAGCTCTATCTCTAACTCAAGTCTTGTGCATTAGCATCATCGTATCGCCATTATTTTAGCAGAACTATTACGTCGTAGAGTATCAGGGGAGGTGGTCTCGGTCCTTGTAGTCTCTGACTCTACCGGGGGGCCTTAGCTCTATCTCTATGGACGCTCTGAGGAATGCTGGGGTGAGGCCTTGGATACACTGTTTGGCATTAGGATTGTTTAGTTGCGAGCCCAGTTTGCAAGCCCTCGCCAATAGGGGCTTACGTGTTGGTATGGCAATGTACAGCAATAAACGTTAACCTTTGTTATACAGTGTTCATGAATTGGGTGCTTGTGAGTCGACGATAAACGTTACCTTCGGGCGGCGTCACACACTTGTATATAGAGGAGGGGTCAATAAATGTTAACCTTTTACCACCCAAACATTTTTATTGTATATTGCAAACTTTAAACCAGACCAAAGTTATGAATTGATTGCATGCATATGTATTGTTACATTGTTTTGTTTGCTCACTGTGCCATGATGTGTGCTCACCCCTCGACGTCGAATATTTTAAGTTGATGATGCAGGTACTACCGTCGATGATTATGTAAATGCTCCAGTGTACAGGCACATGGTGGCGATGGAAGTTGAAGATGAAGTGGATACGCATGACTCCTCTTGCGAGTGCAACTCATGCGTATTCGATTAGATTTTATTTTCATTATTTGGATTTAGTAAAGACAAGTATTTGATATTTATTTATGTCTTAGTTGATACAGAATAATTTGCTATTTAAACATTAATATCACAGTAGATTCTCAGTTCATTTTACTATAAGACTTCCGCTATTGTGTATTTATTCTGATTATGAATGTGGATGTATGAGGTTTAGATAAATTGGATCTCATCTGTCCAAGATCCTATTTGAACCGTTGGTTTGCTAGCAGTTCATCACACCATTCTGAAGAGTGTGGAATTGGGGTGTGACAAGTTTGGTGAGATTCCCAAACATGGTTCTACACCCTGATCTTGAAAGAAGAACAACATTGAATTGAGTCCGCTTTTCGAATTATGCGGATCCTAATTCTTAGGGCAACACCATAAGATACGAAGGCTGTTTGGAGAGATTCCCAAACGTGGACTCATATACCCTTGCTCCCCGATAGTAGAGACACCTTGCTCCCTGGGAGTAGAAAGAGACACAGATTGCTCCCTAAGAGTAAAGAGAGAAGATTGCTCATTGAGAGTAGAGAGAGACAGATTGCTCCCTGAGAGTAGAGAGAGACAGATTGCTCCCTAAGAGTAGGGAGAGACAGATTGTTCCCTGAGAGTCGAGAGAGACAGATTGCTCCCTGAAAGTAGAAAGAGATATTTTGCTCCCCGTGAGTAGAAATACCTTGGTCCCAAGAGTAGAAACACCTTGCTCCCCGAGAGTAGAGAGAAACAGATTACTCTTCGAGAGTAGAGAGAGACAGATTACTCTCTAAGAGTAGAGAGACAGATTACTTCCCAAGAGTAAAGAGAGACAGATTGCTTCCTGAGGGTATAGAGAGAGACATATTGCTTCCTAAGAGTAAAGAGAGACAGATAGCTCCTTGAGAGGAGAGAGAAATACCTTGCTACCTGAGAGTAGAGAGGGATAAATTATTCCTTGAGAGTAGAGAGATTTATACCTTACTCCCCGAGAGTAACAAAACATCACAACGAACTATGTTGTACCTGATTTTTAGGACCTCTTAAATATGTAGGCAACCTGGAGGACCTCTCCATGTACGGTACCATATCTTAGTATCCTTAAGTCCTCCCCATCCATATCATATCCATATTCATTATCCATATTCACTTCGACCAACATAGGCTATATCTAGATTCAATCCCAATCATCATCAAGCATAAACTTCAAATTGAACAATTAAATCTAATAATGGTTAACCATAAATCACATTCATAAACCTTAATTACATTCTGTTGGAACTATGTTATGGACTTAATTTTCAGGATTATAATACGTAGGTAATTTGAAATGTTTCAGACATCTCAGATTCAGTCCATCACCGAGCCATCTTTGGTTCAGTGCATTGTATATTATTTTGCTTATTTATTTACTTTGAGAATATGTTTTGCTAAACCTAGGTTAGAAGAACTTTGCAATTTGGCATAGGATCCCCCATGAGCCCTAGTCATCATCCATTGACCATAAACAGTCAGAACCATAGAGTCTAAGGAAAGTAGAATCATATAGGAGGCTGATTCTTAGATCGAGCATCATTGGGTGCCTAACACCTTCGTAAACTGTACCTTGAATGCTTACCCATTCTCTGATAGATCAAAGCTAATATATTTGGTTAAATGAGTTAATATAAGTATTTTCTTATGATGAAACTACATTTTTATAGGTCCTAGACCTTAATCTAGGTGACGACTCCATATCATTACCATCCATTCAACGAGGTGGATACATTTATCCTCACAACACCATAAGCCCCACAGTAGGGTCATAGGTTATTACCTACTTGGATGTATAGGTCGTGAAATTATCTTCAAAATAAGACCGAAATCATCAAATTCTAACATCAAACAAGGAAGATATCACAGTTTGAAAGTGCAAGGGCATTTACATAATTATCGTATGATGCATGCATTATCATTTAAACTTCAAATCTTCATATCTTTGTCGTTCTACGTCGGATTAAAATGATTCAATGGCTAGTATTCTTTTTTTTCAGTCCTCTTCAATGTAGACGTGAAAAATCCCAAGTATAAGTCACCGGTGGGCCCCATGCAAGCTTTCATTCAAAATTATCGATAGAACTTCGATGCTTCATATCTTTGCAATTTTACGTCGGATTCAGATGATTCCAAAGCCATTATTATTTATATGTGATGTTCTATAAAGTGGACATGAAAAATCCCAACTAGAAGTCTCCGAAGGGTCCCATGCAAAATTACACATGGAAATGGTCATTTAATCTTTGAAAATTCATATTTCGGTCACCCCACATCCAAATCAGGTGATTTCAATTTCAATATGTTCCATTTTTAGTAATCTACAAAGTGGACATGAAGGATTTTAGGTAGAGGTCTCCGAAGCATCCCATACAGAATGGTTAGCCAAAATAATTGGCCTGCTTAAAGTTCAAAAATTCATAAGTTGGCCATTTTATTTCCAAATGAGGTGATTCAAGTTCTCATTTTTAGTATTCTACAATGTGAATGAAAAAAATTTAGAATAGAGGCTATCGAAAAATTTCATGTGGAATGGTGGCAGAATGGACTATGAAATGATAAAAAAAAGATAACTTTGATCCAAGCTAGTTTTCAGCCCAACTTAGTCCAACCCAGCCAGTCCAGACCAAATCTATTGGACCCATGTGCATGCATATTATGTATATTATACATATTATTAGATTATGTATTGCATTAGGTATTAAATTATATTTTTATGGATTGAATATATGAATATATATTTATTGGAGGAGGTAGCTGGCTAATGGTTCGGTTATGCTAGGAAAAAGATCTGAGAAAGATTGAATAAAGATCCGTGGGAGGATTAGAGAAGGAAGAGAAAAGGAAAAATAAATCGGAAAAGGAAAGATGGTGGAGAGATGGCGACATGTGTTCTACCAAAAAGGAAAGAGAAGAGAAAAAGGAGAAAGATATTGAGAAATCTGAAAAAAGAATAAAGAGGGGATTCTCTTCTGGACTGGCCGAGAAAGAGAGAGGGAGAGATATCAGAGAGAATCGAGAGAGGGAGAGGGAGAAGAAGGAAAGGAGAAGAAAAAAGGAATTGAGAGCTTAAATGAGAGAGAAGGGAGATCAGGGAGGAAGGAGAAGGAGAAAAAAAGAGAAAAATTAGAAGGAGGCGAGATCTGAAGGAGAGAAGATAAAATTGGTATTGAGAGAAATCAGAGAAGAAAAGAAAAAAAAAGAGAAATCACAGAGGGGGCGAGATCTGAAAGAGGAGGTGAGATCTGAAGGAGATAAGAAGGATTGGGATTGAGAAAAATCAGAGAGAAGAAAGAAGCCAGAGAGAAATCGGGAGGGGTGCAGGAAGAAGACGGCAAAGAAGAGAAAATAGAGGGAGCGGGAGAGAGGAAGGTTGCATGAGGTAAGCTGTATCATACATCTATTTGTTTATTTTATTGTTGCAGCATCTTCATTGCCACAGACTCAGCCTGCGATCCATGCAACCATCATCAAGAAAAAACCTGCAACTATCATCTAATCGACTCTTTACAGAAATCTCACTCTCACTGATTCTATCCTAACATACCTATGATCACATACAACCCCGCAACGATCGGTATCCCATCCCTCACTGCAACTCCCTCCTACCAATGATCTGAACCCGACAATCCAAACCTGCTGTAACGCTCAGTTCGCCACCTGTTTACCATCTAATTTATCTACCTAATCTGCCCCACCGATCAACCATTATCAATACATCCCAACTACCGTCCATCATTAATCTATTTGTCTAAATCCCATGAGCCTCCGTCTGTCCCACTAAATTCCCATACATCCAATCAACAAATCCCAACAACAGTGCAACATTTCTCACATCCTGTCACCCGTGCACCTTCAATCCCCTTCGTTGATACATGACCGTATCAAACCCAAGCACCTTATCATGCCTCATCAATTCCCATGTCATGCGTCATCACCTGTACCCGCATCACCACTAATTTGCCTAGCTGCTACAATACCCAACTACTCACTTAACCTCCACCTCCTGCTCCTACTTCTTTAAACCCAACACCACATCACATGCTGCCATCTTTAACCCAATCTGAAATCAAACCAACAACACTACCCACTTGTTGTATCCCCTCACACCTATCATCACCATTCCACAACATACCATTCTATTACCTCAATCGACCTATTGCACCGTACACCTCATCCCCACTGCTACAATCGAATGCTCTCAGTACTCTTGCATGATCACTGTTTCTATTTTCCCTCACCCGTAAATACCATCAATACCCCAGCAAAATCGGATAGTCAAAATCCCAAAAACATAATCATTCTTCATCCTACATGCTTTCCTACGCCACAATCATCGGATCAATATCCTTTGATCCCACATGATTTAGAATTTTAATATGGTTAAAAAATATGACCATTTGATGATTAATTTATTCTATCATATGATGATATGAAATTTGGCAATTTGATGATTAATTTACTTGATCATGCGATGATACAAAAATATGAACCATTGGATGTCAAATTTGATTTTTGAACTGTTAGACTATGATTTTGAATGACCCGAACCATTGATTTTCATCAGGATTGATTTTAAATGAATCTGAATGAATAGATTATCATTTGGGTGATTTGAACCATTCGATTACTTTTTTTGAGTGATTTAACGAATTTGAATGATTGGATTGACCTCAAGAATGTTTAAGTGAATCTGAACCATCGATCAAATATGATTTTGGTTACATTGTTGATGATCGATGCTTGATTAATATTCTCACATGCTTACTGCTATGATTAGATGGTCATCTGCTTACTGTTATATTTGGAGGAATACTACTATGTCGGATTTTTCACTTGCTACTTATTCGGATTGCTCACTTGTCATATTTGGTTAGCTTATTGTTATATTTGTCTGCCACATGCTTGTTGCCATATTTAGAAGCTTATTGCCATGTTTGGATGCATACTGTTATATTTGGAATACTATCACTGCTATAGTTGGAATGCTTTCACCTACCATATTTGTCTTGGAAAGTGATAAATTTGAAAAATAATAATTAGGGTAGGAAACCCTAAAAAATGGAAAGAGCACAACAATTATGGTAGGAAACTCTAAAAATGAAAATCACAATAAAAAAGGATAGGAAACCCTAGAAACCTAAAATAGAAATGCAACAATGGTAGGAGTTTAGGTCTCATCCCTAGATCCTATTGATAAAAATGGTAGGAGTTTAGGTCTCATCCCTAGATCCTATTGACAAAAATAGAAACAATAAAAATGGTAGGAATTTAGATCTCATCCCTATATCCTATTGACAAAAGTGGAAACCCTAGATCCTATTGACAAAAATAGAAACAACAAAAATAATAGGAATTTAGGTCTCATCCATAAATCCTATTGATAAAAATGAAAACAATAAAAATAATAAGAATTTAGGTCTCAACCCTAGATCCTATTGACAAAAATGGAAACAACAAAAATGATAAGAATTTAGGTCTCATCCCAAGATCATATTGACAAAAATGAAAACAACAAAAATGGTAGGAATTTAGGTCTCATCCCTAGATCCTATTGACAAAAATAGAAACAATAAAAATAATAAGAATTTGGGTCTCATCCCTAGATCCTATTGACAAAAATGGAAAGAATTTGGTACATATCTCAAGTCTGAATGATAGGAATTTAGGTCTCATCCCTAGATCCTATTGACAAAAATGGTAGAAATTTGGTACATATTCCAAATCCAACTCTCACAAACCTATTTTGAACTACGTTGTACCTGATTTCTGGGGCACACCCTAGAATACGTAGGCAATTTGGGATTCCCAAATATGGTACAAAGCCACCCATCAACCATCCATTCAGCATAAACTTCAACTTGAACAAAGAATCTAGTTGAAGAACATGCATAAATCACTTCCACAATCATTAACCACAAAACCCATTTTAAACTACGTTTTTGGACTTGATTTTCTGGATTGGAATACGTAGGCAATTTGAGATGTCTTACATGTCTCAGATTCAGTCCAAGATCGAACCATCTTTGGTCCGGTTCACTGTATAATAATGTACTCATTACTTGTTTATTTGCTTTAAAACATGATTGGCTGAACCCTAGGTTAAAATAACTTAGCAACTTGGTTTAGGAGATCCCCCATTGAACCCTTGTCATCCAGTTGATCAAGCACTGTCAAAATTAGAGTTTAAGGAAATTTTAGGAGGCCAATATTGATCGGGCGATTTGGGTTCCTAACACCTTCCCATAACCGTACCCTGAATACTTACCCGATCTCTTATAGACCAAAGAACTGAAACATTGGGTTATGAGTCAATAGAAGTCTTACCTTAGGGTGATGCTACTTTTTTAGAGGTCCTAGACCTTAATCTAGGTGACAACTCCAACAACAAAAATTGATCTTCATCGACACGGATATTTTTTATCCCGAGGAGGATCATCATTTCTCATTGTCCTCACAGTGGCAACTCCGTTGGGGGCTAATATTCAGACTCCTAGGATACTTTCCTTATATTGATTGTTTGACATTTGATGCTAAATCTAGGATACTATATTTATTGTTTATACATATTGCTTTGGGGGGTATGGGTTCTGTCACACTTTCGTATGAGTAGCCAACCTGGGTCCCATGCATATGGCACAGCCCACTAGGCGAAACACACAACATTGGCCTGTACTTTGTGAGATCACGACCAGCGAGCAGCCTCTGACGATTGTTTCTTGGGTCCGCCTGAGAATGCGTTATGCTACTCCACGTCGTTTGATTCTTGCATCATAATATATAAAGAGATTGGGGGCCCATTATTCATCGTACATTCGGTGATAGGTTACCCGTCCTCGTCAAGGTAGCAATTTCTATCCTAACCCAGTTTGAGCAAAATGTATGTTATTTTTGGTCCATCTTTGAACCAACATGCTAAAGTTTACTCGATCATAATATTTACATCTGAGACGTCGAAGTATGGCCCTTTTTGTCCTTGACTTGTCAACATGTTTGGATCCACACTTGAGTATTCTTGTCTCTCACTCGTTAGGAGCGTGAGGGTTACGTATACCCGCATACACATTAGTGTGGGCGGTTTTTACACGCCCTCCATCGTACAAAGCTCATTGTGTTGACCGTTTAATATTGATACATCAATCTCAAAAAAGGATCAAAAAATCCTTGTCACGACATAGATACTATGATCAAGTCAAAATTTACCGGTTTGTTCAATCATCAACCGCCTTTGTCATCCTTCATGAAAACTATAAATAAGCATATCCATTTCAATTTCTTGGAATTTTAGGAACCACATAGTCAAACCTTGGTGCTACAATGATCCATTCGGAATCTTGAGGCCCCAAGACCAATCATGGGGTTATTCAAATACAAATAAATTATTACAGATGATGTCTAATGGTTGATTTTCATGAAGGAGCTAACTTTGTTTGGTCGAGTCAACTTGTATGTGTATGTGTATTCTTCTCATGTCCAGTCACTTCTAAGTCTTAACCTTCGTTCATTGTTTATATAGAAAGAAAAAAAAACATAAAAAACAAAAAAAAAAGGTTGAACTAGGGAGAATAGGATTGTCTAGACTTAAGAGAACACCTCAGTGAGTAAACAAAGCATCCACTCTTATTACATCCACTCATAGGAAGGTCTCATCATCACCGGTTCATGTTCACAAGGAGGACTTTTGTACCTCAAAGTGCTGGAATGGCTGAAACACAGTATATTGAGAGCCCAAATATTTCATAGCAGAATTAAAATTCCAAGATCAGAGTTGAGGAATCCAAGAGGTTGGAAAGCTAAATCATAGATTCTGAGAGATTACATGTTTCTTTCCCATGTTAGCATACCTACAAATTTTAAATGGAAAAACTAAGATTGGAAAGCATTTCGTTCACCCTTAGCGATTGAGCCACTTTGACTGAAAGAGTTGGTTTCTGACTCCTAATTACTTTCATCACCTAAGGTGACCCAAACTCAAAGGAGTAGCCCTCGAACCTTCAAGAATGTCCCACCCACCTCCCAAAATATAGGATGAAAAAGAAGACCAAGTGATCAATTGTATCCCAAAAATTAAGGTAGCCTGTAAATGAAGTTCATGTGCACCCTAAACTGTGGCACAACAAAAATGTCAGTGTACCCTAAATTGGGGCACAACAAAAATATCAGTGCACCCTAAACTCGGGCATAGTTAAAATGTTAATGGATTTAAAGTAGGGCAGACCAAAAAAGACGATGGACCAACTGGGGTATAGGTCAGAGTTTCATGACATCCAAACTGGGGCATAAGTTTGGGATACATCAAACCAGACTCAGGCATAGACCAAGTGAATGTCAGACCCGAACAAGGGCATAAGTTTGGGATACATCAAACCAGACTGAGGCATAGACCAGTCCGCTTGCATACAGACTGATGCAAAGAAGAACAGCTCCTCATAACGCTATTGATATGTATCGACAGTCATCTGTCCCTGATACAAACTCGGGAACTCTTTCTCCATAGAATCTCTGAAAGTCCTAGGAAAATACTTCTCAAAGAATGCCTCCTTATATATATCCCAGGTCTATTGGGTGTGCTTTGTCAACAGATACATCCGTGTGGACTTCCACCAGTGGTGTGCATCGCCTTTCAGCATGAACGTTGCACACAATACTTTCTCCTCTTCATTCACCGTCATCATCTTAAAATTACTCTCCATCTCATTGATCCAGTGTGTTGGCCACAACGGATCAGCTGGCTTACGACTATACTCCTTGGGCTTCATCTTCAGAAAACGCTCAACTAGTCTGGAGTGGTCTAGTTGATGAGGAACATAAGCCCTATACATAGGTGGTTGGTATTGATATCCACCTGGAGCTACTTCAGGGTTTTGTACTTGAGCCTACATGATGGGAGTCTGAGATGCGTAGGGTACTGTGTTACTTCCCCCTGGTATTGTTCTTGTCTGTCCTGCTAGCATCGGTGTCATCTGTGCAGCTGGAAAAGCCATGCCTATGGCAGCTTGCATAGTAGCTTGTACCTGTTGTATTTGCTGAGACCCTCCTTGATGCCCTACGTCGCAATATTTCTGCTAAGGTAATGGCGATACAACGATGCTAATGCACAAGACTTGAGTTAGAGATAGAGCTAAAGTGCCCGGATCAAACAATTCCTAACACTTCCCCTGTTGCCCTACTCGCTGTAGCACCCCATTTTTGCCATCCCAGCTAAACAAAGTCTTGCGGGCGTATGGACAACAAAAGGAGAAAGATGATCGAAAGTTTGGATTTTTTACTGTGAATTTGAGGAAGTTTTCAATGGGTATGTGAATTTGAGAAAGTTTTCAATGGGTCCACAGCAAGGTCATGGGTTATAATTTTGCATGGATACAAAGGTCATAGAATTATCTTCGAAATGAGACCAGAATTGCTCGATTCTAATATCAAATGAAGAAGATATGACCATTTTAGTCGGATGATACATATAAGGGAGGTTTATGAAATTATTATAAATAATCCAAGGGGCCTTCATGCAAATTATCGTAAGTCGGATTGTTTGAATTTCAAATCATCATATCTTCATCATCCGACATCGGATTTCGATGATTCCAAGGCCATTATTCTTCATTCATGATGTTCTACAAAGTGGACGTAAAAAACCCAAGTAGAAGTCACCAGTGGGTCCCATGCAAGCTTTCATGCAAAATTATCGTTAGAACTTCAAAGCTTCATATCTTTTCCGTTCTATATCGGATTCAGACGATTCCAAGGCCATTGTTCTTCATTTGTGATGTCCTACAAAGTGCACGTGGAAAATCTCGAGTAAAAGTCTCCGGAGGGTCCCATGCAAAATTACATATGGAAATGGTCATTTAATATTCAAAAATTCATATTTTGATCATTCCATATCCAAATCAGGTGATTCCAGTCTCGTTATGTTCCATTTTTAGTGCTCTACAAAGTGGACGTAAAATATTTCCGGTAGAAGCCTCCGAATGATCTCATGCAGAATGGTCAGCCAAATTATCGATAATTGGTTCTCTTAAACTTTAAAAATTCATAAGTTGACCATTTTACTTCCAAATGAGGTGATTCAAGTTTTTATATTCCTCATTTTTAATGTTCTACAAAATGAACACAAAAAAATTTAGAATAGAGGCCATTGGAAAATTTCATGCAAGATGACAGCGGAAATGGCCAATAAAATAACAGAGAGGGAAACCCAGTTAATCCAATCAACTCAGCTCAACCCAAGCCAATCTTGGCCCAATCCAGTTAATTCAAGTCATTCTCAGTCTAACCCAGCCCAGTTTAAGTCAGTCCAGCCTAGTCAACTAAAGTCAGACCAGTCTAGAATGAGCCGGTTCATCCATGTGCATAGTGCCATATATATATATTATATACTATATATATATATATATATATTAATATGTATGTTATTACATATTATTATGTATATTTTATGATGTATTATTGTATAAATGTACATTATATGTGTCAAGAGAGACTGACCAAGAAAGGAAAGAAAGAAAAGAGAGAGGACGTGAGGTTGAGAGGCAATCCGAGAGAATAAGAGAAAGATTATGAAGAAGAAAAAAGGAAAGAAAAGAGAGAAAGGGAAGGGACGTGAAAGAGAGATCCGAGAGAGATTGAGTGAGATCCCATGGAGGAGAATATTTGGTTTAAGGAAAGAAGAGATTATATTGAATGGGATGTAATAAAATAAAATAAGAAAAGATAATGGTGGAAGGGGTTTACGTTTTCAGCAAAGCAAAAAGGAAAGAGATGTAATGGAGAGATAAAGAAATATTATAAACAAAGCAAAGTGGATTACATATGGGAGAATTTGAGATATCTCAGTCTTACCTTTCTTATAATAATGATGAAAATATTATTCTCCAAAAGGGAAGAGAATACCGTGGGAAAGGGGGGAGAAGATTAAGAAGAAAAGAATAAAAAAAAGAAGGAGAAAATAAGGGGAAGGTTCGGTTTTGGGGAGAAGTGAGAGAGGGCGTTGAAAGAAAAAACAATATAAAAAAGAAAGGGGAACCAAGAAGGGAATGAGAGGGAAGAGGGAAGAGAAAAAAAAGAGAATAAAATAAAAAAAGACGCTTGTCGGTTTTAAAAAAGAAGAAATAAGAGAAAGAACCGAGAGGAGAGGAAAGAAGAAGGAGGTGGGATTTTCTTTCCTAAAAGACTGCTAGGTGGCTGAAAAACGAGAAGTTTGGGTCGGTGATAAGGAAAGAAAAGGAGGGAAGATCGAGGGTTATTTTTTGGTTTTGGGAAAGAAATATAATAAAGGGAATCGTGGTCAGCCAAAAAAAAAAAAGATAAAAGAGGGCAGTAAGTCAAAAGAGCGGGGGCTGAAAAAAAAATCGAGAGAGAAAAAATAAAAAAAAGAGAAGTAGGAGCTGGAGAGGAGAGACCAAAAGGAGAAGAGAGAAAGGAGGGAGGTGAAAGAGGAAAATCAAGAAGGGAAAGGAGAGAGAGAGGTGAGGAAAAAAGAGAATAAAAAATAAGAAAAAAACAGAAGAGAAGGAGAATCGAGAAAGAAAAGAGGAAAGAGAGAGAGAGAGTGGAAGGAGGAGAAAAGAAAAAAATAAAAGAAGACGGGAGAGAGAACAGAAGATGAAGAAGAAGAAGAAGAAGAAGAAAAAGGAAAAAAAAGGTATGCATTCATACCTGAAATCGATCATCACCGTTGTTGTACCTTTCATCCCTCCATCATTCATCATCAATTCCATACACCACACCGAATCCCAACACCCCAATCCGTTCTCGAGCCTTGGTTTGGTTTCAAGTCAATCCTCTTTGGTATCTCCCTGCAGTTTTCAATCCACCAACTAGAGTAAATCTATTCCGTGACTGGAGTTGCTTAGAGAGTCACCATGAAAAGAAATTGACATCTGTAGAGATCCATAGTTCACGATATTGCTGTACGGTTTGGGACTATGATGCGGACAAAGGTGCTCAAGTTACTAAGAAATTGTTGCCGTGACATGGTTCAGCATGGGACAAAGAATGAGCATGAGTTTCGATAAGGTATATCATTGTCTTCTTTTTATATTATTCCCTAAATGTATAGAGATTGATTTATCCCTTGTTGCTTGTTGGTCCCATATTGCTTGTCAAACACGGTTTAAGTCGTAGTGCTTTTTTTTCTCTTTGTTCGTTTTATTGGCTTCAACAAGGAGGCATGTTTAAGCAATAAGTGATGAGAGAGAGCTAGTGGATGAAAGAACTAAAGAGAGAGTGCAAGGGGCTGGTTCGGTTAAGAGAGAAAGAGAGGGAGAGTTGAGAGAGAGTGAGTGGAATGTTGTTTTTATTAGTTTGTTTAGCTTCAACTCATATGAAAGAGAATGAGTGGATGTTGTTGAGTGGAGTATTTTTGTTTATTTGATTTTCTAATTTCAGCAAACATGAGAGAGATGAGTTTTATATTATCTTTTTTGCATGCAATACATGATAGAGAGGTTTATTTATATTCGGATTCTTTGGTTTTCATGCATATAATACATGAGAGTGGGTGGTGAGGTTTAATTATATTTTTTGATTCTCATGTGAAAGAGAGAAAAAGGGAGAGAGAGAATAAAGAGGAGAAAATAAAGAAAAAAAAAGAAAAAAAAGGAAAGAAAGATGGGAAATCCGATATGAGGCAGAGAGAGAAAATAAAACTTAATAGAAAGACAGAAACAAACCAACTTAATTATTTTTGGAATGCTACACATGTTTATTGCTATATTTGATGCTCACATTGCTCAGATGCCATACTTGGAATGCTTTCACATGTTATCTTTGGGTGCTTACATGATTCTTGTTGTTTTGGAATGCTACACATGTTTATTGCCATATTTGTCTGTTACACATGCTCACATGCCATATTGGATGATTACTGCCATGTTTGGATGCACACTTACCATGTTTGTATTGATTCACATGCTCACTTGCCATCTTTGACTGATTTATTGCTAAATTTGAATATATTTTCAACATGCTATATTTGAATGCTTATACTGCTATATTTAAGTTCACATTGCTATGTTAGATTGTTTACCATGTACAACAACTAGGGCATGATACAGCCAAAAATGGAAAGAATTGAACAATTAGGGTAGTGAAACCCTAAAAATGAAAAGAATAATTAGGCCAAAATAAACCCTAGAATAAAGAGAATAATTAGGGTATGAAACCCTAAAAATGAAAATCACAATGAAATGAGATAGGAAACCCTAAAAACCTAAGAATGGAAACAATAAAAATGATAGGAATTTAGGTCTCATCCCTAGATCCTATTGACAAAAATGGAAGGAATTTGGTACACATTCCAAATTCGACTCTCACAAATTTTGAACTACGTCGTACCTGATTTTTAGGGCAAACCCTAGAATACGTAGACAATTTGGGAATCCCAAATACGGTACAAAGCCACCCATCAACCATACATCCAGCATAAACTTCAACTTGAACAAAAAAATCTAATTGAAGCACATGCATAAATCACTTCCATAATCTTTAATCACACAACCTATTTTCGAACTACGTTTTTGGACTTGATTTTCAGGATTGGAATACGTAGGCAGTTTGAGATGTTTTACACGTCTCAGATTCAGTCCAAGACCGAACCATCTTTGGTTCGGTTCACTGTATAATATTGTACATTACATTTGCTTGTTTATTTACTTTAAAACATGATTGGCTGAACCCTAGGTTAGAATAACTTAGCAACCTGGTTTAGGACATCCCCCATTGAACCCTAGTCATCCAGTTGACCAAGCATAGTCAAAATTAGAATTTAAGGAAAGTTTAAGAGGTCGATATTGATCCGGCGATTTGGGTGCCTAACACCTTCTTCCCATAATCGTACCCTGAATACTTACCCGATCTCTTGCAGACCAAAGAACCGATACATTGGGTCACGAGTCAATAGAAGTCTTCCCTTAGGGCGAGGCTACATTTTTCGAGGTCCTAGACCTTAATCTAGGTGGCGACTCCAACAGAACAAATCGATCTTCATCGATACAGGATACACATTCCATTCAGAGGAGGATCACGTCGATTTTCCATTGTCCCCACAGTTGTGACTCCGCTGGGGATGAATATTCTAACTCCTAGGGTACTTTCCTTATATTGATTTGCTTGACATTTGATGCTAGATCTAGGGTACTATATTTATTGTTTGTACATATTGTTTTGGGGGGAATGGGTTCAGTCACACTTTCGTGCGAGTAGCCGAACCGGGTCCCATGTATATGGGGCAGCCCGCTAGGCGAAACACACAGCCTTGGCCTATACTTTGTGAGACCACGACCGGCGAGCAGCCTCTAACGAGCGTTTCTTGGGTCCGCCTGGGAATGCGTTATGCTACTCCACGTCGCTTGGATCCTTGCAACATAGTATATAAAGGGAATGGGGGCCCGTTATTCATCGAGCATTCGATGATAGGTTACCCCGTCCTCGTTAAGGTGGCCTTTTCTGTTCTAACCCAGTTTGAGCCATATGTATGTTATTTTTGGTCCATCTTTGAACCAACATGGTAAAATCTATTCGATCATAATATTTACATCTGAGACATCGAAGTTCTGCCTGTTTTTTTCCTTGACTTGTCAACATGTTTGGATCCACACTTGAGTATTCTTGTCTTTCACTTGTTGGGAGCGTGAGGGTTACGTATACCCGCATACACATTAGTGTGGGTGGTCTGTACACGCCCTCCATCGTACAAAGCTCATCGTGTTGATCTATTCAATATTGATACGTCAATCTCAAAAAACGATCAGAAAATCTTCATCACGGTATAGATACTGTGATCAAGTAGAAATTTACCAGTTTTTTCAATCATGAACCGCTTTTGTCATCCATCATGAAAACTACAAATAAGCATATCCATTTCAATTTTTTGAAATTTGATGAACCACATGGTCGAAACTTGGTGCTACAATGATCCATTCGGAATCTTGAGGCCCCAAGACCAATCATGGGGTTATTCAAATACAAATAAATTGTTACAGATGATGTCTAATGGTCGGTTTTCATGAAGGAGCTAACTTTGTTTCGTCGAGTCAGCTTGTATGTGTATGCGTATTCTTCTCGTGTCCAGTCACTTCTGAGTCTTAACCTTCGTTAATTCTTTATAGAAAGAAAAAAAAAACCAAAAAAACAAAAAAAACAAAAAAAGGTTGAACTAGGGAGGATAGGATTGTCTAGACTTAAGAGAACACCTGAGTGAGTAGACAAAGCATCCACTCATAGGAATGTCTCATCATCACCGGTTCATGTCTCGGTTCATGGTCATAAGGAGGACTTTTGTACCTCAAAATGTTGGAATGGTTGGAAGACAGTATATTGAGAGCCCAAATATTTCAGAATGGAATTGAAATTCCAAGATAAGAGTTGAGGAATCCAGGAGGGTAGAAATCTGAATCATAGATCCTGAGAGATTATATGTTTCTTTCCCATACTAGCATACCTGCCAAATTTAAATGGAAAAAACTGAGATTGGAAAGCATTTCATTCACCCTTGGCGACTGAGCCACTTTGACCGACGGAGTGTTGACTCCCAAATTACTTTCATCACCCAAGGTGACCCAAACTCAAAGGAGTAGCCCTTGAACCTTCAAGAATGTCCCACCCACCTCCCAAATTCCAAGATGAAAAGGAAGACCATGTGATCAATTATATCCCAAAATTAAGGTAGCCTGAAAATGAACTTCATGTGCACCCTAAACTGGGGCAAAACCAAAATGTCAGTATACCCTAAATTGGGGCACAACAAAAATATCAGTGCACCCTAAACTGGGGCATAATTAAAATGTTAATGGATTCAAAGTGGGGCAAACCAAAAAGGTGATGGGCCAACAAGGGTATAGGTCAGAGTTTCATGACATCCAAACTGGGGCATATGATTGGAATATATTTATCCCAAATTGAGGCATTGGCCAGGTGAATGTCAAACCTGAATTGGGGCATAAATCAAAATGGTAATAGACCCAAGAGGGGTTTATCTCAAGATGGAAATGGTCAAACACATGTCGATAGATAGGCGTAATGACCCTTACTAGCGAAAGTCTGAACGGAGATTCGGTCCTACAACCAATCATAAGTTGGCGCCAATGATGTCGTATCCAATTGGGGTAACTCGGTGAATTACTTGTCTAAACTGGCTACCATTGGTATCTGATAGGTCATCTATGTTTGGGCTTAAGTTCGATGTGTCTGTAGACGGTCCAGTCCAAAATGCTCTGAAAAAATAAACAATAATTATCTCATTTGATACATCAACAACAGTGCTTTACTACTTCCAATCCATTCCTTTCCAGTTTGATATTTCTTCTTCTTCCATGTCCGTTGCTAATTCTGACTCTGATGACAATTGGGATGATGAGCCACAACCTGAACTTCTACTCCACCGACCTTTAGAGAAATGAAAGTTCAACACACATGTGAAAGTTACAAATGATTAAGTTAAAGTCTTGGAAGCATTCTCAAAGATACAAGTTGGTACATCAAAATGTCATCCCATTTGATCAATTTACAGAAAGAATTTTTTTTGGGATATTCCTTGAAAGTGGAGAACATTTATAGACTCATACAGGTGGTTCATTCAGTTTGTAAAAATAGGTCTACAGACAAGGACCATTCAAGTGATTAAGTCTTCTATAAGTACATGACATCTACAAACATGAAGTGTGTTACAGATCAATCTCAAAGTCAAAGATGAGCTCAAAAAAAAAATAAAAAAAAATAAAAAAGAAAAAAAATGATCTATACAAAATAATGAGGTTGGTTGACAAACTTCATTGGAACAGTGATGGTGGACAAATTCAACTACGATGCATAGACATGGAGCAACTACTTTGAAACAGTAATGATGAGTGCGTTCAATTACAAGGCATATACATGGGGCAACTCCTTTAGAACCCTGATGATGGACGAGTTCAGTTATAGAGCAACAAGACAATTGGTTCTCGTACAATGACATATAGACACCATTTCTTAGAACCTGATTGGAGAGCTGATCATTTGTCGTGATTCACGTTGTGTGTTGAGCTGGATTTTGATTTTGGTCACTACATCCCGCCCATACAGGGGGTGGTCTCATCACTTTGTTGTCATCAGAGGTTTTTTCTTTTCGGCTAAAGACTCTCTCTCCCGTCCATCAATCTGATGGTCTTCTACAGAGTCTACATTACATGCCCTTACTTCAAATGTCACAAAATTTTATGGCATCGTTTCTTGTGAACATGTCGTCTTGTTATGCATAAATATTGTTCAATAAATCTGACTAGAATATCTATCTGTCGTTCATCATTTCGACGGCGTCCAAGAATTCCATAGTCTTTTGTTGCTAGCCAATAAAATGGCATCGCCTAGTGGAGATCAAGCCATTCTACATAATAAACAACCAAACACTCTCCCAATGGCAGACCCATTGGACAGTTTCTTATCTGTCCATCTAGACCTTCGTCGTCATACTTGTATACAGACTTAAAGGATTTGGGCCCAAACGTGGTTGTAACCGATTCAACATCTGAGCATAGCTTGTTGAAATTTGTTTTCTATCTGAATGATACCGAGAGGAGAAAGAATTATTTGACGTTTTTTCTAAAGATTAGTGTAAGGTTGCATCTCCTTAAGGTTATATCTATTGATGACTCAAAAGTCGCCTGTCTATCAATGTGTGCAGACTTGAACTTAGACACTAGGGCAAAATCACCCGTTTATCCAAACATCATGAGTTTAGTTGAGCCCCTTATTTGAAACTCTAGCTGAGTTCATTTGCATGTAAGAGAAAGATGACTCATACAAATTTGAGTCGTTATCATCATTTGCCCCTCATTAAAAAGACCTGATTGCCCTTTGATCAAAGTAAAACCCATATAAATTTGGCAGGAATGTAGAACATATCAGAATTTTCTTTTAAAAGAAACATGTTTCTCTCGGTCTAGATTAAGTCAAGTCAAGGAAAGTCGATCAAATCATGATCTCTAGTTCCTCTTGGATTCTGAGCAATATTAGTGGACAAAGTGCAGATGTTGAGCCCCATTGTGGCTACCTCAATATTTATGGAAAGTTCAACCCATTTTGGGAGTGAAGAAAGATGAAGAAAGGAATTGAAAAGAACAAGAAAAAGAAAAAGAGAAATGAAAAAAAAAAAAGGAAAGAAAGGTGAAAGTACAGAGAAGAAAGAAGACTGAATGAAAGCAGAATAAGAATGGAAAAGTGAACAAGATACAAGCAAAGAAAAGAATGAAAGATCAGCAAAAGAAAAATGAAAGCACAAAGAGAAGGTGATGATCAAAGAACAAAGAGAAGGAAGAAGAATTAAAAAAAAAAAAAAAAAAAGAAGAAGAACGCCTGAACTACGCGGAACCTGATTCTGGAGGGACGAAAATCCCAAAGGATACGTAGGCAATTTGGGACACCCCAAATTCGGTCCAAAGGCTATACATCCAAAGGCTATACATCCAAAGGCTACACATCCAAAGGCTATACATTCAAAGGCTACATAGCCAAAAGGCTATACATCCAGAGGCTATAAATCCAGAGCACAAAACACAGTTACAGTTACATCATGAGCGGTCTTGAACCAAAGTCACAGACCCGATGAGGTCGCTACTCAAGAAGCTTGATAGTTACAGTTACATCATGAGCGGTCTTGAGCCAAAGTCACAGACCCGATGAGGTCGCTACTCAAGAGGTCGCTACATCATAGCGGCTTGAGCCAAAGTCACGACCCGTGAGGTCGCTATCAAGAAGGGCATCATGAGCGGTCTTGAGCTAAAGTCACAGACCCGATGAGGTCGCTACTCAAGAAGCTCGACAGTTACAGTTACACCATGAGCGGTCTTGAGCCAAAATCACAGACCCGATGAGGTCGCTACTCAAGAAACTTGACAGTTACAGTTACACCATAAGCGGTCTTGAGCCAAAGTCACAGACCTGATAAGGTCACTACTCAAGGAGCTTGACATCTACAGTTTTTTGTTGTACAATGTCAAAAAAAAAAAAGTTTACAGCATCAATTCAAGGGAGCAATGTTAGAATCCAGATCAAGTGCAGAGTAATGCAAAAATGGGCCACTTTTGTCTTCGACCTCAATTGCCCACAATCTCGGCCGAAGAGGGGCATATGTAAGCACCCCATTTTTGCCATCCCAGCTAAACAAAGTCCTGCGGGTGTGTGGACAACAAAAGGAGAAAGATGATCGAAAGTGTGGATTTTTGACTGTGAATTTGAGGAAGTTTTCAATGGGTCTGTGAATTTGAGAAAGTTTTCAATGGGTCCACAGCAAGGTCATGGGTTATAATTTTGCATGGATACATAGGTCATAGAATTATCTTCGAAATGAGACCAGAATTGCTCGATTATGATATCAAATGAAGAAGATAGGACCATTTTAGTCGGATGATACATATAAGGGAGGTTTATGAAATTATTATAAATAATCCCAGGGGCCTTCATGCAAATTATCGTAAGTCGGATTATTTGAATTTCAAATCATCATATCTTCATCATCCGACATCGGATTCAGACGATTCCAAGGCCATTATTCTTCATTCATGATGTTCTACAAAGTGGACGTAAAAAACCCAGGTAGAAGTCACCAGTGGGTCCCATGCAAGATTTCATGCAAAATTATCGTTAGAACTTCAAAGCTTCATATCTTTTCCATTGTACGTCGGATTCAGACGATTCCAAGGCCATTGTTCTTCATTTGTGATGTCCTACAAAGTGGACGTGGAAAATCTCGGGTAAAAGTCTCTGGAGGGTCCCATGAAAAATTACATATGGAAATGGTCATTTAATATTCAAAAATTCATATTTTGATCATCCCATATCCAAATCAGGTGATTACAGTCTCGTTATGTTCCATTTTTAGTGCTCTACAAAGTGGACGTAAAATATTTCCGATAGAAGCCTCCGAAGGATCTCATGGAGAATGATCAGCCAAATTATCGATAATTGGTCCGCTTAAACTTCAAAAATTCATAAGTTGACCATTTTACTTCCAAATGAGGTGATTCAAGTTCCTATATTCCTCATTTTTAATGTTCTACAAAATGAACACAAAAAATTTAGAATAAAGGCCATCGAAAAATTCCATGCAAGATGACAGCGGAAATGGCCAATGAAATAACAGAGAGGGAAACCCAGTTAATCCAATCAACTCAGCTCAACCCAAGCCAATCTTGGCCCAATCCAGTTAATTCAAGTCATTCTCAGTCTAACCCAGCCCAGTTTAAGTCAGTCCAGCCCAGTTAACTAAAGTCAGACCAGTCTAGAATGAGCCGGTTCATCCATATGCATAGTGCCATATATATATATTATATACTATATATATATATATATATTAATATGTATGTTATTACATATTATTATGTATATTTTATGATGTATTATTGTATAAATGTACATTATATGTGTCAAGAGAGACTGACCAAGAAAGGAAAGAAAGAAAAGAGAGAGGACGTGAGGTTGAGAGGCAATCCGAGAGAATAAGAGAAAGATTATGAAAAAGAAAAAAGGAAAGAAAAGAGAGAAAGGGAAAGGGACGTGAAAGAGAGATCCGAGAGAGATTGAGTGAGATCCCATGGAGGAGAATATTTGGTTTAAGGAAAGAAGAGATTATATTGAATGGGATGTAATAAAATAAAATAAGAAAAGATAATGGTGGAAGGGGTTTACGTTTTCAGCAAAGCAAAAAGGAAAGAGATGTAATGGAGAGATAAAGAAATATTATAAACAAAGCAAAGTGGATTACATATGGGAGAATTTGTGATATCTCACTCTTACTTTCTTATAATAGTAATGAAAATATTATTCTCCAAAAGGGAAGAGAATACCGTGGGAAAGGGGGGAGAAGATTGAGAAGAAAAGAATAAAAAAAAGAAGGAGAAAATAAGGGGAAGGTTCGGTTTTGGGGAGAAGTGAGAGGGCGTTGAAAGAAAAAACAATATAAAAAAGAAAGGGGAACCAAGAAGGGAAAGAGAGGGAAGAGGGAAGAGAAAAAAAAAAGAATAAAATAAAAAAAAGAGGCTTGTCGGTTTTAAAAAAGAAGAAAGAAGAGAAAGAACCGAGAGGAGAGGAAAGAAGAAGGAGGTGGGATTTTCTTTCCTGAAAGACTACTAGGTGGCTGAAAAACGAGAAGTTTGGGTCGGTGATAAGGAAAGAAAAGGAGGGAAGATCGAGGGTTATTTTTTGGTTTTGGAAAAGAAATATAATAAAGGGAATCGTGGTCAGCCAAAAAAAAAAAAGATAAAAGAGGGCAGTAAGTCAAAAGAGCGGGGGCTGAAAAAAAATCGAGAGAGAAAAAATAAAAAAAAAAGAGAAGTAGGAGCTGGAGAGGAGAGACCGAAAGGAGAAGAGAGAAAGGAGGGCGGTGAAAGAGGAAAATCGAGAAGGGAAAGGAGAGAGAGAGGTGAGGAAAAAAGAGAATAAAAAATAAGAAAAAAATAGAAGAGAAGGAGAATCGAGAAAGAGAAGAGGAAAGAGAGAGAGAGAGCGGTGGGAGGAGAAAGGAAAAAAATAAAAGAAGACGGGAGAGAGAACAGAAGATGAAGAAGAAGAAGAAGAAGAAGAAAAAGGAAAATAAGGTATGCATTCATACCTGAAATCGATCATCACCGCTGTTGTACGTTTCATCCCTCCATCATTCATCATCAATTCCATACACCACACCGAATCCCAACACCCCAATCCGTTCTCGAGCCTTGGTTTGGTTTCAAGTCAATCCTCTTTGGTATCTCCCTGCAGTTTTCAATCCACCAACTAGAGTAAATCTATTCCGTGACTGGAGTTGCTTAGAGAGTCACCATGAAAAGAAATTGACATCTGTAGAGATCCATAGTTCACGATATTGATATACGGTTTGGGACTATGATGCGGACAAAGGTGCTCAAGTTACTAAGAAATTGTTTCCGTGACATGGTTCAGCATGGGACAAAGTATGAGCATGAGTTTCGATAAGGTATATCATTGTCTTCTTTTCATATTATTCCCTAAATGTATAGAAATTAATTTATCCCTTGTTGCTTGTTGGTCCCATATTGCTTGTCAAACACGGTTTAAGTCGTAGTGCTTTTTTTTCTCTTTGTTCGTTTTATTAGCTTCAACAAGGAGGCATGTTTAATCAATAAGTGATGAGAGAGAGCTAGTGAATGAAAGAACTAAAGAGAGAGTGCAAGGGGCTGGTTCGGTTAAGAGAGAAAGAGAGGGAGAGTTGAGAGAGAGTGAGTGGAATGTTGTTTTTATTAGTTTGTTTAGCTTCAACTCATATGAGAGAGAATGAATGGATGTTTTTGAGTGGAGTATTTTTGTTTATTTGATTTTCTAATTTCAGCAAACGTGAGAGAGATGAGTTTTATATTATCTTTTTTGCATGCAATACATGATAGAGAGGTTTATTTATATTCGGATTCTTTGGTTTTCATGCATATAATACATGAGAGTGGGTGGTGAGGTTTAATTATATTTTTTGATTCTCATGTGAAAGAGAGAAAATGGGAGAGAGAGAATAAAGAGGAGAAAAGAAAGAAATAAAAAAGGAAAGAAAGATGGGAAATCCGATATGAGGCAGAGAGAAAATAAAACTTAATAGAAAGACAGAAACAAACCAACTTAATTATTTTTGGAATGCTACACATGTTTATTGCTATATTTGATGCTCACATTGCTCACATGCCATACTTGGAATGTTTTCACCTGTTATCTTTGGGTGCTTACATGATTTTTGTTGTTTTGGAATGCTACACATGTTTATTGCCATATTTGTCTGTTACACATGCTCACATGCCATATTGGATGATTACTGCCATGTTTGGATGCACACTTACCATGTTTGTAATGATTCACATGCTCACTTGCCATCTTTGACTGATTTGTTGCTAAATTTGAATATATTTTCAACATACTATATTTGAATGCTTACACTGCTATATTTATGCTCACATTGCTATGTTAGATTGTTTACATTGTACAACAACTAGGGCAAGATACACCCAAAAATGAAAAGAATTGAACAATTATGGTAGTGAAACCCTAAAAAAGGAAAGAATAATTAGGGCAAAATAAACCCTAGAATAAAGAGAATAATTAGGGTATGAAACCCTGAAAATGAAAATCACAATGAAATGGGATAGGAAACCCTAAAAACCTAAGAATGGAAACAATAAAAATGATAGGAATTTAGGTCTCATCCCTAGATCCTATTGACAAAAATGGAAGGAATTTGGTACACATTCCAAATTCGACTCTCACAAATTTTGAACTACGTTGTACCTGATTTTTAGGGCAAACCCTAGAATACGTAGGCAATTTGGGAATCTCAAATACGGTACAAAGCCACCCATCAACCATACATCCAGCATAAACTTCAACTTGAACAAAAAAATCTAATTGAAGCACATGCATAAATCACTTCCATAATATTTAATCACACAACCCATTTTCGAACTACGTTTTTGGACTTAATTTCCAGGATTGGAATACGTAGGCAGTTTGAGATGTTTTACACGTCTCAGATTCTATCTAAGATCGAACCATCTTTGGTTCGGTTCACTGTATAATATTGTACATTACATTTGCTTGTTTATTTATTTTAAAACATGATTGGCTGAACCCTAGGTTAGAATAACTTAGCAACCTGGTTTAGGACATCCCCCATTGAACCCTAGTCATCCAGTTGACCAAGCATAGTCAAAATTAGAATTTAAGGAAAGTTTAAGAGGCCGATATTGATCGGGCGGTTTGGGTGCCTAACACCTTCCCATAACCGTACCCTGAATACTTACCCGATCTCTTGCAGACCAAAGAACCGATACATTGGGTCACGAGTCAATAGAAGTCTTACCTTAGGGTGAGGCTACATTTTTTGAGGTCCTAGACCTTAATCTTGGTGGCGACTCCCACACTACAAATCGACCTTCATCGATACAAGATACACATTCCATCCAGAGGAGGATCACGTCGATTTTCCATTGTCCCCATACTCGCATCAAACACACTAACCACACACAAACAATCACATGCCTATTATTTGCATAGAATCTAGCATGGCATTGGACTCAAGAAAATAAACGTAGTTTATTATTAACCAATTAATGTAGGTCTTGTTTCCTCAACTTAGCTTGCTAATAGATACTCTTCTAAGCTTTAGAATCACCGTTATATTGCTATTATATTGCTAGAAAACCTAATAAAGTCGATAAAATTTAATTAGAATTTATTCTAATTTTTAAAACCATTCTATTAACTGAGGGTTGGAGGTAGGGTCTGAGTTATGATCGACCCCTGGTGTGACCCTCCCCTAATCTGGACTTCCAGAACCCTGAGGGTCGATACTCAGGATCACATAGGGTCGGATGGTCATCGACCCTCTGTGCGACCCCCTGTGGGTTTTGGTCAATTTTCCTCCTTTTAGTCCATTTTTCGTGTTTGGGGTCCTATGGCTTGCTCCTACAGTCCATTCAACATACATTACATGGTCTATAACCATGAATCATCCACCTATATAGCTTTTATGTATTCTCCTATGGTTTTCCATGGAAACCTAACCATGGGTTGATGATTTGGATTTCTCCGAGATCACACTATCATCCTTATCTAACCTAAGGTCTGTAGAAATTCATGGAATTAGTATCCATACTTGGGAAGAATACTCTTCTCTATAATTCTTCTTCTTTTTACTTTTTCTTCTCTCCCTTGCTTCTCTTCTTCTTCTCTTCCTTCTCTTCTCTTTCTCTAAATTCAATTAGGGTTGTAAAAGGAGTGAAAGAGGCTTAGGGACGTTCTATTTATAGGGTGGAAACTCCTAAACTAAGCCCCATTGAGATTTGTAAGGAATCCAATCAAAATTTGGAAACTTTCCTAATTTCAGTTTCTGGCGGCAACTGAGGGTCGATGAGAGGGTCGATGATCCCGTCGACCCTTGGTTTCCTAAAGTGTCTGACCCTCCCTGTAAAACAGAGGGTCTAACTTTCTATCTTGGGGGGTCCGACCCTGCCTTGCTAGGTATGCGACCCTCCCTTTAAATTAAGTATTTTTGGGTCGATTTGATATCTGGGATCACGATCTCCTTCACACCCTTGGTTCATTCATCTCGTCCATGATGGGTAAACCTGGTTCAAGGTGGTAAGACCAGCTTAGTTTGATACTGGTCTTACACATGTTCCCCTGTATTTTTGGGTGTGTCTGGTTATCTTCCCCATCGGTGGTGATGGTGGAATAGAGTTATGGCTCTGTCTGGTTACTCTGCGTCCAGCCATTAGCTACTCTGATAGTGGGATTGCCTGCAAATCACTGAACACGAGAGACAATCATTAAATACTTCATTCTCATATTTTAAAACCACTAACAAATGCAAATTTAAAATTTTTCAGATTATTCTATCGAAAATGCTGTGTTTTCACTGCAGGGTCGATGGTGGGGGTCGATGAGTGTCCGACCTTTAGTATGCGACCCTAAGAAATCACCCATTCTTCCCGAGAGCCCGGGGTCGATGGGGGGTCGGAGGATGTCCGACCCAAGGTGTCACACCCCAATTCTGCACTGTTCAGAATGGTGTGATGAACCGCTAAATAACCAACGGTTCAACCAGGATCTCTAATAGGCTATCCCCGCATTATCCAAACTTACACGCATCCATAATCATAATCAGAATAAATACACAATAGCAGAAATCTTATAAATAAATGAACTGAGAACTAAGATGATATTAATAATTTAATAGAAAATTATTTTGTATCAACCGAGACATAAGTAAATATCAATACAAGTCTTTAACAAATCCAAATAAAGAAACCTATAAAAATATCTAATCAAATACACACAAGTTGCACTCGCAAGAGGAGTCGTGTGTATCATCTTCAGCTCCCGCGTCCATTGCTGCTATATTCCCGTACGCAGATGCGTTCATATAATCTTCGACTATGTAACCTGCATCATCAACTAAAAAAAATATTCGACGTCGAGAGGTGAGCACACAACACGGCTCAGTGAGTAGCCAAAACAATGCAACAATACATATGCATGCAAAAAGTCAATTTATATCTTTGGTCTGGTTTATAATTTGCAATGCGCAATAGAAAGGTTGGGTGATCAAAGGTTAACGTTTATTGACACCGCCTCTATACACAGGGTGTGGAAGCCCGCCCGAAGGTTAACGTTTATCGTCGTCCCCATCCACCCTACCATAACATTATACAACAAAGACTAACGTTTATTGCTATATAATGCTATACTAACACGTAAGCCCCTGTTAGCGAGGGCTTGCAAACTGGGCTCGCTACTGACCAATCTTAATGCCAAACAGTGTATCCAAGGCCTCACCCCAGCATCCCTCAGAATGCCCATAGAGATAGAGCTAAGGCCCCCCGGTAGAGTCAGAGACTACAAGGACCGAGACCACCTCCCCTGATACTCTATGACATAATAGTTCTTCTGCTAAGGTAACGGCGATACGACGATGTCAATGCACAAGACTTGAGTTAGAGATAGAGCTAAAGTGCTCAGACCCGCCAAAGGTTAACGTTTATTGACGTTCTCATCACACCTCCCCCGATACTCGCTCGCATCAAGCTCATCAACCACACACATACAAGCACATACCTATTCCTATTATCATCATCATCATCATGTTATAAACAATAAAGTAAATATGCATGAACAAGTAATAGAAATATTGGATGGCATGCTGTATGCACATTACAACATATTCGCATAGAATCAAACATAGCATAGGACTCAAGAAATTGAAAACAGTTTATTATTAACCAATTTAGTTTGGAGTTAAGGTTCCTCACGTTAGCTTGCTAAAAGATATTTTTCCAAGCTTTAGAATCGCCGTTATAACGTTATTATATTGCTAACAAACCTAACAAAGTCGATAGAATTTAATTAGAATTAATTCGGAATTTAAAACCATTCTGTCAACTGAGGGTCGATGCTAGGGTCGATGCTAGGGTCGATGGGTCTATCGACCCTCCCCTCATTCTGAACTTCCCGAATGCTGAGGGTCGATGGTCAGAAACACCTAGGGTCGGATGGTCTATCGACCCTCGGTGCGATCCTCGATGCACTCTGGTCCAATTTCTACTTTTAAATCCACTCTTCGTGTTTGGGGTCCTATGGCTTGCTTCCTACATTCATTCAACAGTCATTCCATGGTCTAGAACCATGTATAATCCATCTAAATAGTTTTCATGCATCATCCTATGGTTTTCCTTGAAAACCTAACCATGAATGGATGGTTTGGGTTTCTCCGAAATCCTACACTCAACCATATCTAACCTAAGGTCTGTAGAAACTCATGGAATTAGTATCCATACCTGAGAAGATTACTTTTCTCTGGAATTTCTTCTCCTTTTTGCTAAGTCTTCCTCCTTGTCTCCTTTCTTCCTCTTTTCCTTCTTCTCTCTTTCTCTCAATTCAATTAGGGTTGTGAAAGGAGTGAAAATGGCTTAGGGACGTCCTTTAAATAGAGTAGGAATGTCCTATAATAGTCCCATTGAGATTTGGAAAGAATCCCAATCGAAAATAAGGAAATTTCCTAATTTCTATATTCGGCAGAAACCGAGGGTCGATGGGAGGGTCGATGATCCCGTCGACCCTAGGGTCTTAAGCTGTCCGACCCTCCCTTCAAATCTGAGGGTCTGACATTCTATTTTGGGAGGTCCGACCCTACTTGGCTGGGTATGCGACCCTCCCCTAAAATTAAGTGTTTTTGGGTCGATTTTATACCTGGGATCTCGATCTCCATCACGCCCTTGGTCCACTTGACTCGACCATGATGGGTAAACCTGATTCAAGGTGGTAAAACCGGGTTAGATTGACATGGGTCTTACAACTCCCCCCAACTTATAAAAATTTTGTCCTCGAAATTGTACGTACCTTCTGAATCAAATACGTGTGGGTACTGCTTTCGCATAGCATTCTCTTCTTCCCATGTAATCTCTTCCATGTCTCTACTTTTCCATGTGACCTTAACATAGTAGATATCTCTGTTGCGTAGACGTTGAACCTTTCGACTAGTGATTTCCGTTGGTGTTACTTTAAATGTCAAATCATCAGTCAATTCTGGCAAATCTACTGTCAACACGTGCGTCGAATCCTTGACATACTTCTTCAATAGAGAAATGTGAAATACGTCGTGCACAATTGACATAGATGGTGGTAATGCCAACTGATAAGCTACTTTTCCACGCTTAGCTATAATTTCATATGGTCCGACATATCTTGGACTTAATTTTCCTTTCTGTCTGAATCTCTTCAATCCTCTCATAGGTGATACTTTCAAAAATACTTTATCACCTACGGCGAACTCTAGATCTCTTCGTCGAGTATCTGCATATTGCTTCTAACGGTTCTGAGTTGTTTTCACTCTCTCCTTGATGATGTCGACCACTCGACAACTCTCTTCAACAAATTCCGGTCCAACAATACTACGTTCTCCAACTTCATTCCAAAACAAGGGAGTTCGACACTTCCTGCCATACAGTGCTTCATACGGTGACATCTGTATAGTAGCCTGATAGCTGTTATTGTAAGCGAACTCGATCAATGGTAACTTTTCGTCCCATGATCCTTTGAAATCAATCACACATGCTCGTAGCATATCTTCTAGAATCTAGATTGTACGCTCCGACTGTCAGTCTGTCTGTGGGTGGAATGCAGTACTGAACTTCAATGTCATACCTATAGCCTTTTGCAGTCTTTCCCAAAATTTGGAAGTAAATAGTGGATCTCTATCGGACACAATACTTTCTGGTACACCGTGTAACCGAACAATATTATCCACATACAGCTTTGCTAATCTTTCTAGTGTATACTGGGGTCGTATCGGTATGAAGCGAGCTGTCTTAGTCAAACGGTCCACAATCACCCAAACTGCGTCAACTACTCGAGAAGTCAATGGTAGTCCTGTGACGAAGTCCATAGTGATGTAGTCCCATTTCCATGCTAGTTCCGGTTTCTGACAATTTAGGCATTGAGACACGAACTTGGCTACATCTGCCTTCATTCCCCTCCACCAATATAGTTTCTTTAGATCATGATACATTTTTGTGCTTCCAGGATGTATCGAGTAGATGGTGGTATGGGCTTCCTTCATCAGTTGGTGTCTAATGTCTACATTTTCTGTTTCGGGTACACATATTCTTCCTTTGTATTTCAATACTTTTTCTTCGTCCAAGGTGAACTCAGGGTTAGTCCTACCTTTCTCAATATCTTCTTGTACTGTTCTCAGATAAGGATCTGCTTTGATAGCTGTCTTCACTTCATCCACTATATCCGGTATAATCTTCAATGCCGCGAACATATTTGAAAATCGATGAATAAACCCTTGGCTAGCTGATTCATCCGTTGTATCTATCACATATTGTTCGTTGCCTTGATTAAACACCATTCCGTTGGTATACATTGCTGCAGTCGTGCTAACTTCTCCTTGAAATTTTATCATTGCTTTTCTGCTCAATGCATCCGCTACCACGTTCGCTTTTCCCGGATGATACTGGATATCACAATCATAGTCTTTCAATAGTTTCAGCCATCTCCTTTGTCTCATATTCAACTCCTTCTGATTAAATAGATAAGTAAGACTTTTATGGTCCGACTTAATCTGAAATTTCTCTCCGTATAGGTAGTGTCTCCATATCTTGACAGCATGTACTACTGCCGCTAACTCCAAATCATGAGTGGGGTAATTTTTCTCATGTACCTTCAACTGTCTCGAGGCATACGCAACTACTTGCTCTCCTTGCATAAGCACACATCCTAGTCCCAATCCCAATGCATCAGTGTATAAGGTAAATGTCTGTCCTGGAATGGGAATGGTTAAAATTGGGGCGGATATCAATCTGGTCTTTAGTGTTTGAAAACTCTTTTCACACTTATCCGTCCATACAAATTTTTCTCCTTTCTTGGTCAGACTGGTGAGAGGTACGACAATCCGAGAATAGTCTTCTACGAATCTCCGATAATATCCAGCTAGACCCAGAAAACTTCTAATTTCTGAAACACTCTTTGGTGCTTCCCACTTTACAATAGCCTCGATCTTACTGGGGTCCACCTTGATTCCTTCTGCGGATACTACATGGCCTAGAAAGGCGACTTCACTTAGCCAAAACTCACACTTCGAAAATTTGACGTATAACTTCTCTTTCCTTAAACGCTGTAGGGCTGCGTTTAGGTTCTTGACATGGGTTTCCTTGTCTTTGGAGTATACCAATATGTAATCAATAAATACTATAACCGACGTATCCAACATATCGTGGAAAACTCGGTTCATAAGTTCCATGAATGTTGCCGGTGCATTAGTTAATCCAAAGGACATCACTAAGAACTCATAATGTCCGTATCTTGTCCTGAAAGCTGTCTTCGGAATGTCACCTTCTTTAATCTTCAGTTGATGATAGCCTGATCAAAGATCGATCTTTGAAAATACCTTCGCTCCTTGTAACTGATCGAACAAGTCATCGATCCTGGGTAGTGGATATCGATTCTTGACTGTGAGCTTGTTTAGTTCCCGATAGTCTATACGCAAACAACACTACCATCCTTCTTCTTCCTGAATTGCATTGGTACTTCCCATGATGCAATACTTAGCCAATTAGAAACCTTGTCTAATAACTATTGTAGTTGCGTCTCAATCCCTTTAACTCTATAGAAGCTACTCTACAGGTGCCTTTGACACGAGTATCGTCCTTGGTAACAAGTCGATGATGAACTCGGTCGCACAATCAGGTGATAACCCAGTAAGTCTCCTGGAAACACATCAGGGAATTTATGCATCACATCAATATCTATCATCTATGGTGCTTCTTTGGTAACGTATACCACAGATACCATATATCCAACTCATTTCTCTTCAAAGCATCTCTTCGCCTTTAGCATAGAGCGGATCAGCTTTCACTTCCTAGGCAACATACTCCCAATGATACTAAATCATATGCCATTTTATTCTTGAATGATATCCTCTTCTATGCACATAATCACTTGTAGAGTGTTGAGACAACCAGTCTATTTCCAAGATGACGTCAAAGTCTACCATCTCCAGTCGACTGAGTTGCATCCAAATTATGTCCATCCATTAGATTTGGACATTGTTCGTAACACTCATCCCATACAACATCTAGTCCAAAGGGCTTGAACTAGCAAAATCTAGTATAAGGTCTGAAGAGCTTGTCTAGTTCCTTCATCTCTTATGATTTTCAAAGACTATTGTCAAATTTCATATCCCAAATCTATTTATAAGCATTAGGGTATATGCTTATAATTTCATTAATTCAGCCAAACTCTTTTGCTCTTTTCTTAATCATATCACTCAACATTGGGCATAACTCAATTATCATTGTATTTAACCGAGTACTATTAATGCCATGAATTTTTTTTTGACTTTATCCTTGTATCCACTCTTAGATTTTCCTTTAGGAATCTTCTACCTTGTCAAAATTACATACTAATATAGCCATCTTTAACTCTACTAGAGTGCTATCTATTTCTTTACTGGCTACCCTTGATAGTTCTCACTTTTGTTGCATGCACTCTTTTATAGACATGATTCATATCCACCCGTTTAGCAATCTCAAAATAGATTCTCCATTACTTCATTTGAGGTTCATTGGCTATAGTATTTAATCTGAATCCAATCATCTTTCTTCCAATAATTCCATTATCACTAATCATCTTTATCATCCAAGGTCAGGGAGTGTATGAATCAAAATGTTCATCCAAAAGTGATTCACTTCCTTCCGTCGATTTAGCATAATGAAAACACTTGCTTTATCTAGTGAACCTAGGATTAAAGAATCAGGAGTAAATCTGTGGTAATCCAACCGGCATCCAAAGGTCGTTAGGTTGCACGGTGGTACAAATACATGGAATAGAGGTTTTTCAGTTCTTAACCTCATGGTTATAGGTTCTATCGAATATATAATGCCATTGGTCAAGGCACTACAAGAGTAAATCTGGAGAAGCTTTCATACATCAGTAAATCGGGTATAAATCTGGAGAAAGATTTTGTACATCAATAAATCAGGTATAAATCAAAAGATGTACGCTCAACATGATTAAACATTTAACTATTCATTCAGTTCATATCTCTGTTCATGTTGTTGATCATGAGAATGGTTCAGATTGGTATAATCAGGACTATGACTAAAGAAATAATATCTATAACTCCAATTGACAGGTTAAATCAAGAAGGTATCCTGTCAAGGTACGAGAATTAAAATCAAGTATGTGCATCCTCTATAATCATAAGAGGAAGTCAATAATGCAGCGCATCCTATATAAACATATCTACTTACAGGGCCATTATCCTCTTATCTCTGTTTGGATTTAGCCCGAGATCTTTTCCTTTATCTCTACAGTGGTTTTGGCATTACTAGCCATTTTCCTTCTTCCTCTGTCTTACAACGAGTTTCACATCTTGTGAGTACCAACTCGGTATTCCAATTTTCTGCTATACAGAAGCTCCCTTCTTGCTACTGTACTTTGTATACTTGGATAACTATCCAACTTATAGATAATACCCTAAATTGTTTATAAATTAGGATAATTCTTGGTCTTCTCTTTCTGTGTGAGTGTATATATATGGTTTCACCTTTTATATGTACATTATCGTCTTGTTTAATTTCTGTCTCAACCAACACAGGTGCTTATGGTTTGTTTGTATTAAATTTTTTAATTTATCCTAACTCAGTTCATGGACTCCAGTGGAAGTATTCAGGTTTAATGGGTAAGGCCTACGAGAGCTCTGATACCAAGTTGTCACACCCCAATTCTGCACTGTTCAGAATGGTGTGATGAACCGCTAAATAACCAACGGTTCAACCAGGATCTCTAATAGGCTATCCCCGCGTTATCCAAACTTACACGCATCCACAATCATAATCACACTAAATACACAATAACGGAAATCTTATAAATAAATGAACTGAGAACTAAGATGATATTAATAATTTAATAGAAAATTATTCTGTATCAATCGAGACATAAGTAAATATCAATACAAGTCTTTAACAAATCCAAATAAAGAAACCTATAAAAATATCTAATCAAATACACACGAGTTGCACTCGCAAGAGGAGTCGTGTGTATCATCTTCAGCTCCCGCGTCCATTGCTGCTATATTCCCGTATGCAGACGCGTTCATATAATCTTCGACTGTGTAACCTACATCATCAACTAAAAAAAATATTCGACGTCGAGGGGTGAGCACACAATACGGCTCAGTGAGTAGCTAAAACAATGCAATAATACATATGCATGCAAAAATTCAATTTATATCCTTGGTCTGGTTTATAGTTTGCAATGTGCAATAGAAAGGTTGGGTGATCAAAGGTTAACGTTTATTGACACCGCCTCTATACACAGGGTGTGGAAGCCCGCTCGAAGGTTAACGTTTATCGTCGTCCCCATCCACCCTACCATAACATTATACAACAAAGGTTAACGTTTATTACTATATAATGCTATACTAACACGTAAGCCCCTGTTAGCGAGGGCTTGCAAACTGGGCTCGCTACTAACCAATCCTAATGCCAAATAGTGTATCCAAGGCCTCACCCCAGCATCCCTCAGAATGCCCATAGAGATAGAGCTAAGGCCCCCCGGAGAGTCGAGACTACAAGAACCGAGACCACCTCCCCTGATACTCTACGACATAATAGTTCTACTAAGGTAACGGCGATACGACGATGTCAATGCACAAGACTTGAGTTAGAGATAGAGCTAAAGTGCTGAGACCCACCAAAGGTTAACGTTTATTGACGTTCTCATCACACCTCCCCTGATACTCGCTCATATCAAGCACATCAACCACACACATACAAGCACATGCCTATTCCTATCATCATCATCATCATGTTATAAACAATAAAGTAAATATGCATGAACAAGTAATAGAAATATTGGATGGCATGTTGTATGCACATTACAACATATTCGCATAGAATCAAACATAGCATAGGACTCAAGAAATTGAAAACAGTTTATTATTAATCAATTTAGTTTGGAGTTAAGGTTCCTCACCTTAGCTTGCTAAAAGATATTTTTCCAAGCTTTAGAATCACCGTTATAACGTTATTATATTGCTAGCAAACCTAACAAAGTCGATAGAATTTAATTAGAATTAATTTGGAATTTAAAATCATTCTATCAACTGATGGTCGATGCTAGGGTCGATGGGTCTATCGACCCTCCCCTCATTCTAAACTTCCCGAATGCTGAGGGTCGATGGTCAGAAACACCTAGGGTCGGATGGTCTATCGACCCTCGGTGCGACCCTCGATGCACTCTGGTCCAATTTCCCACTTTTAAATCCACTCTTCGTGTTTGAGGTCCTATGGCTTGCTTCCTACATTCATTCAACAGTCATTCCATGGTCTAGAACCATGTATAATCCATCTAAATAGTTTTCATGCATCATCCTATGGTTTTCCATGAAAACCTAACCATGAATGGATGGTTTGGGTTTCTCCGAAATCCTACACTCAACCATATCTAACCTAAGGTCTGTAGAAACTCATGGAATTAGTATCCATACCTGAGAAGATTACTTTTCTCTGGAATTTATTCTCCTTTTTGCTAAGTCTTCCTCCTTGTCTCCTTTCTTCCTCTTTTCCTTCTTCTCTCTTTCTCTCAATTCAATTAGGGTTGTGAAAGGAGTGAAAATGGCTTAGGGACGTCCATTAAATAGAGTAGGAATGTCCTATAATAGTCCCATTGAGATTTGGAAAGAATCCCAATCGAAAATTATGAAATTTCCTAATTTCTATATTCGGCAGAAACCGAGGGTCGATGGGAGGGTCGATGATCCCGTCGACCCTAGGGTCTTAAGCTGTCCGACCCTCCCTTCAAATCTGAGGGTCTGACATTCTGTTTTGGGAGGTCCGACCCTACTTGGCTGGGTATGCGACCCTCCCCTAAAATTAAGTGTTTTTGGGTCGATTTTATACCTGGGATCTCGATCTCCATCACGCCCTTGGCCTACTTGACTCGACCATGATGGGTAAACCTGATTCAAGGTGGTAAGACCGGGTTTGATTGACACAGGTCTTACACAAGGTGCGACCCCTGGTTCTCTATCAGATTCCCGAGAGCTGAGGGTCGATGGGGGTCGATGGGTGGGTCGGTGGTTTTAGACGAATTTTCCGACCCCCGGACTAAAAATCAGATTTTTAAGTTTCGATTCAAAGTCCATTTCCCATTCTTTCTTCTCCTCTTCGACTCATCTCGTCCCTCTGAGTTTCTACAGTGACAACTCCGATCCGTTGGTTGTTTGTACTCCTGGTTTCGTCGTCTACACCTCCGCTATAGGTATATCTTCTACGTTTTCATATTTTTAGGTTTCTTTACCTAGGTTTTTGCTCGTATATCTCGTATTTTTCAAATTAAACTTTTTCCAACTATAAAAATTCGATTTTTATTGGGGGATTATGTTGTTGGTGACTCGAGGAACGAAAGCCCTCAAAAATATTTGAGTTTCATCAGTTGGTTATCGAGAAACTCAAAATTTACTCTTTTTGCCCTAATTGTGTCGAGATTTTGAATTTCTTGAAATTTCTTCCAATTCAATCTCATCAGCTGAAATTTTCGACTGTATGAGTCTTACAGGATAGTTTAGGATCAATGTAAGTCCTCCTGCCCACGTGTATGGGTGAAAAGTGAGGCTTTTGACCAATTTACATCGTTATTATGTCAAAATTTTGGGTTTTTCCTCTCTACTAAGCCATTATTTGTTTTTCTTTCTTATTTGTAGATACTATGGCTCGTACCAAGCTACCCAGTGTTCGTGACCGTCTTTGCTTCCGCTCCACTGAAGCCGAGACTCAGTGTAAGACCCGCACGCCACGAACATGGTCCAACCTTACATTTCCGGTCGTGACACGTCTACATAAGATGGTCGAGCCAAGTGGACCAAGTGTGTGAAGGAACCCAAGACCCAGTATGAAATTTGCTCAAAAACAGTCAAAATGAGGGTAGGGTCGCAGGTTTTAACAGGCAAGTTCGACCCTCCCATCGACCCTAACCATCGACCCTCAACCATGGGTCGCAGGGTCTATGAGTTGTCCGACCCTCCCATGGACCCTCGATATTCGAGAAAAACAACACGAATCGAAAATTAGGAAACCTTCCTAATTTCGATTGGAACCTTTCCTAAACTCAATGGGACTTATTTTGGGAGGTTTTGCCCTATAAATAGGACATCCCTAAGCCTCTTTCACTCCTTTTACAACCCTAATTGGATTGAGAGAAAGAGAAGAGAAGGAAGAGAAGAAGAAAAGGGAAACTTGAAGAAAAGGCTAAGGAAGAAGAGGAAATTCAGAGGAACTCTGAATCTCAGCAAAACTAAGGTATGGTTACATTCCCCATGATTTATTTTAGACTTTAGAATGGTTTATATGACTTAGAAGAAACCCAAATCATCCATCCATGGTTAGGTTTTCATGGAAAACCATAGAAGAATTCATTAAAACCATGTAGGTGAATAAAGTATAGTTCTAAACCATAGAACATGTTTAGAATGGATTGTGGAAGTAAGCCATAGGACCCAACCATGAAAGAGAGAACAAAATCTGATATTTTCGACTCAAACAATGGAGGGTCGCACCTAGGGTCGATGGCAGATCCGACCCTAGCATCGACCCTCAGTGTTCAGGAAGTTCAGATTAGGGGGAGGGTCGCACCCAGGGTCGATCATGACTCCGACCCTACCTCCGACCCTCAGTTAACAGAATGGTTTTTAAATTCAGAATTAATTCTAATTAAATTCTATCGACTTTGTTAGGTCTTCTAACAATATAATAACGTTATAAAGGTGATTCTAAAGGTTGGAAGCGGATCTACTAACAAGCTAAGGTGAGGGAACAAGACCTAAACTAATTGGTTAATAACAAACTATTTTTATTTCTTGAGTCCAATACCATGATTGTGATATGCGTGTATGCTTGTAATGTGCATTCAACATGTCATCCAATATTTCTATTATTACTGTTCATGCATATTTAAATTTATTGATTATAACATGATGATGTTGATGATGGTAGGAATAGGCATGTGAATGTTTGTGTTTGGCTGGTGTACATGGTGCGGGTAGGGATGGTATCAATCGGTACTTCGATGCCATTCTCATCGGGGTATATTGTGCCATGGTCTATTCAAGTCATGTCCACTAAGAAAGTGTTAGTGTGCTTGATGCGAGTGGAGCATCAGGGGGAGGAGGTGGCATTGTGGTTCAGCCTGGTCACCAGACTCTAGCTCTATCTCTACTCAAGTCTTGTCCATTAACATCGTCGTATCGCCATTACCTTAGCGGAACTAATATGTCGTAGGGCATCAGGGGGGGACGTGGCATTGTGGTTCAGCCTGGTCACCAGACCCTAGCTCTATCTCTATGGATGTATTGAGGGATGCTGGGGTGAGGCCTTGGATACATTGTTTGACATTAGGGTTGGTTAGTTGCGAGCCCAGTTTGTAAGCCCTCTCCAACAGGGGCTTACGTGTTGGTATGGGCAACCGGTGCAGCCATGCCGTTTTCATGGGGTGTATATTGTCCATGGTGGGTGCATGTGGGGCGACGGTACCGTTTTCATTGGGCGTTTCCACACACTCGTGTATAGAGGTGCGGCGGCCACCTATCCTTTCTATAGCACTTTGCAAACTTTAAACTAGGCCAAAGATATGAATTGATTGCATGCATATGTATTGTTGCATTGTTTTATTTGCTCATTGAGCCGTGATGTGTGCTCACCCTTTCGAATTTGAATACTTTTAGTTGATGATGCAGGTACCACCGTTGAAGATTATATGAACGCTCCTGTGTACGGGCATGTGGTGACAATGGAAACTGAAGACTTAGTGGATATACATGACTCCTCATGCGAGTGCAACTCATGCGTATTCGATTAGATTTTGTTAAATTTTATTAAAGACATGTAATTGATATTTATTTAATTATGTCTCAGTTGATTTATCAATAATTTGATATTTATTTATGATTATCACAGTTAGACCTCAGTTCATTATCTGTGAGACTTCTGCTATTTATTTTATTTCCTCTGACTAATGTGGAATGTATTTTGGTTTATCATATGTGGGATAGTCTATTTTGAGATCCTGGTTGAACCGTATTGACGGTTCATCACACCATTCTGGTCGGTGCAGAATTGGGGTGTGACAACTTGGTATCAGAGCTCTCGTAGGCCTTACCCATTAAACCTAAATACTACCACTAGAGTCCATGAACTGAGTTAGGATAAATTAAAAGCTTTAATACAAACAAACCATAAGCATCTGTGTTGGTTGAGACAGAACTTAAACAAGACAATAATGTACATATAAAAGGTGGAACCATATATATACAATCAAACAGAAAGAGAAGACCAAAATTCATCTTGATAAATAAATAATATAGGGTATTATCTATAAGTCGGGCAGTTATCTAGGAATACAAGGGATATAGTATAATAGCAAGAAGGGAGCATCTGTACAGTAGAAAATTGGAATATCGAGTTGGTACTCACAAGATGTGAAACTCGATGTAAGACAGAGGAAGAAGGAAAATGGCTAGTAATACCAAAACCCCTGTAGAGATAAAGGAAAAGATCTCGAGCTAAATCCAAACAGAGATAAGAGGATAATGGCCATGTAAGTAGATATGTTTATATAGGATGCGGTGCATTATTGACTTACTCTTATGATTATAGAGGATGCACATACTTGATTTTAATTCTCGTACCTTGACATGATACCTTCTTGATTTAACCTGTCAATTGGAGTTATAGATATTGTTTCTTTAGTCTTAGTCATGATTATACCAATCTGAACCACTCTCATGATCAACAACATGAACAGAGATATGAAATGAATGAAAGTTAAATGTTTAATCATGTTGAGCATACATCTACTGATTTATACTTGATTTACCGATGTACGAAATCTTTCTCTAGATTTACTCTTGTAGTGCCTTGACCAATGACATTATATATTCGATAGAACCTGTAACCATGAGGTTAAGAATTGTAAAACCTCTATTGCATGTATTTGGACCACCCTGCAACTTAACGACCTTTTAATGCCGGTTGGATTACCACAGATTTACTCCTGATTCTTTAAACCTAGGTTCGCTAGATAAAGCAAGTGGTTGTCATTATTATAATTGAAAGAAGGAAAGATTCAATCGTGGTTCTGGTGCGCTTGCCGTTGTATATAGTCGGGCCCTTGCTTGTTGCCATATTTTGGATGCACATTCTGATTCATAAACTCCTTGACCTTTGTTGATAAAGATGTTTAGTGATAATGGAATTATTAGAAGGAAGATGATTAAATTCAGATTAGATTTTATAGCCAAGAGACCTCCGATGAAGTAATGGAGAATCTATTTTGAGATTTCTAAACGGGTGGATATGAATCATGTCTATAAAAGAGTGCATGCGACAAAAGTGAGAATTATCAAGGGTAGCCAGTAAAGAAATAGATAGCACTCTAGTAGAGTTAAAGATGGCTATATCGGTATGAATTTTGACATGGTAGAAGATTCTTGAAGGCAAATCTAAGAGTGGATACAAGGATAAAGTTATGGCATAAGTAGTACTCGATTTAATACAGTGATAATTGAGTTATGCCCAATGTTGAGTGATTGATTAAGAAAAGACCAAAAGAGTTTAGATGAATTAATGAATTTATAAGCATATACCCTAATGCTTATAGATAGACTTGGGATATGAGGTAACAATCACAAGATATTTTTCGAGGTATATGAAAGAGAGATCAGGATATAACAGAAGTGATAAAGGAAATATAAGCTAATAAACTTTTCAAGATATGAGATTGTTAGCAATATTCTTTGAAAATCATAAGAGATGAAGGAACTAGACAAGCTCATAAGACCTTTACATCAGATTTTGCTAGTTCAAGCACTTTTGGACTAAATGTTGTATTAGATGAGTGCTATGAATAATGTCCAAATAGTATGGATGGATGAAATTTGGACGCAACCTAAATAAACTTGAGATGACAGACTTTGACGTCATCTTGGGAATAGACTGGTTGTCTCAACAATCTACAAAGTGAATATGTGCATAGAAGAGGTTATCATTCAAGAATAGAGATGACATATAATTTAGTTTTATTGGAATCATGTTGCCTAAGAAGCGAAGGCTGATCATCTCTATGCTAAAAGCGAAGAGATGCTTTGAAGAGAAGGAAGTTGGATATATGGTATCTGTGGTATACGTTACCAAAGAAGCACCACAGATGGAAGATATTGATGTGATGCATAAATTCCTGATGTGTTTCCAGGAGACGTACCGGGTTATCACCTGATCGTGCGACCGAGTTCGTCATCGACTTGTTACCAAGGACGATACTCGTGTCAAAGGCACCTGTAGAGTAGCTTTTATGGAGTTAAAAGGATTGAGACGCAACTACAACAGTTATTAGACAAGGGTTCTAATTGGCTAAGTATTGCATCATGGGAAGTGCCAATGCAATTCATGAAGATAAAGGATGGTAGTGTTGTTTGCGTATAGACTATCGGGAACTTAACAAGCTCACAGTCAAGAATCGATATCTACTACCTTAGATCGATGACTTGTTTAAACAGTTGCAAGGAGCAAAGGTATTTGCTTCAGTCAAGATATCATCAGCTGAAGAATTTTGGACAGAAATATCTCGAAGATAGCTTTTTGAATCGGGATTGGACATTATGAGTTCTCGATTATGACGTTTGGATAAACCAATGCCCTTACATCTTTTATGGAGCTGATGAACTAGGTGTTTCAGGACATATTGGACACATCGGTCATAGTTTTCATAGATGATATTTGGTTTATTCCAAGAATAAAGCAACTCATACAACGGATCTTAGAACAGCTTCACAACAGCTGAGAAGTGAAAAGCTTCATGTCAAGTCCAAGAAACATGAGACATGATAAAACAAAATGATCTTCTTAGATCACGTAGCATCATATAAAGGGATTAAATTGGACCCTATTCAGATAGAAACAATTGTATGGAATATTGCAAAGATAAAAAGTTTCTTGGTTTTAGCTGATTATTACAGACGATGCTTGGAGGACCACTCTAAGATCGCAATACCTCTTACCAAGCTAACCAGGAAAGGAGATGAGTTTAATTTGACTGACAAGGGTGAAGAATATTTCCAGATTCTAAAGTAAGATTGATATCAGCTCCCATCTTGATCGTTTCGACACCAGAGGATCTAGGATGCGGGTTGATGTAAGGTAAATAAGCGATTTCATATGCTTCAAGAAAACTGAAAGAGCATGAGAAGAGTACCCAACTCATGATTGGAGTAAACAATTGTGATTCATGCAATCAAGACTTGGAGACATTACCTATATAGAGAAGAATTTTAGATTAGATCGGATTACAAGTGTTTTATTTATCTCTCCATTAGAAAGAGTTGAACTTAAGGATAAGGAGACGGTTAGGAATACTTGAAGGATTAAGACTGTGATATTCAGTGTCAAGCAAGGCTAATGTAGTAGCTAAGGCTTTAAGCAAAATGGAATTATGAAGTCCAAGGAAGGACCCAGTATAAATGCTGCCTTATGTTCTACAGCAACAGATTCAGATTTGGAAAAGAGTAACATATAATATAAGCTAGTGATGATCCAATCGAGCGAGAACTTATGGATGAATTATGAAACAATAGTTCGGTTGCGTTTATGGGATTAAAAAAAATTCATCTCTGAATTGGTGGATGAAATAAAAGTAGCAATTTTATTAAATCTGTATATAAGAACAATGCAAGAAGATTTAGAGAAAGAAAAACCCAAACCTGACTTACTTTGGATGCGAAGATGGTACTCAGATACAAAGGTAGATTCTGAATACTTGAAGATAAAGACTCAGATATTATGAAGAGGATAATGATAGTAGTCCATTGTACCCAATATTCAGTACAAACTGGAGTACCAATATGTATCATGACCTAAAGAGATTGTACTAGTAAAGAGGGATGATAACAAATGTGGCTTACTGCGTATTCCAGTGTCTGAATTATCAGCGAGTAAAGGCTGAAAGACAAAGACCAACATGACTTACTATAATAACTATCAGAGCCAATCTGAAAGTGGAACTGCATTACAATGAACTATGTCACCGGTATACCACTGGTCGGTTGACGCAGTTTGGGTGATTGTTGATCGCATTATGAAGATACCTTATTCCATTGCGATACAACCTCGGTATGCTTTGGAGCGGCTAACTAAGCTATATATGGATAGTATTGTCAGATTGAATGGTATGCATGAGAGCTTAGTGTCGGCCAGAAGCTCATGCTTTATCTTGAAGTTTTGGAAGGATCTATAGGAAACAATGGGAATAAAGTTGAAGTTTAGTACCGCATTATACCTTAAACCGACGGACAGTCGGGGCAGACTATACAAATCCTAAAAGATATGCCCCGAGTTTATGAAATTGATTTCAAGGAACTTGAGTTGAGAAGTTACCGTGAATTAAAGTTGCTATTAAGCTACCATGTAAATGTCACCTATCAAGCATGGTACGGTAGAAATGTCAAATTTCTTTATTTTGGAATAAAGTTGGTGAATGAAGAATTTTGGAAACCTAAGTCTAATGAAGAAAACTATCGAGTGGCAGACAAGATCAAAGAAAAGGGGCAAGATAGCTCAGGATTGTCAGAATAGACACCAAGACCTTGAGTTCGCCAAAAGCGACAAAGTGCTTTTGGAGATATCACTTATGCATGGTTTAAAACAATTTAATGAGAAGGGAAAGTTGTATTCTATATATGTGTCGGACTTTATAAACATTGGGAGACATAGAAAAGTTGTATATCAATTAGCGCTACCGCTATCCATGTCTAGTGTGCATGATGTATTTCGTGTGTCTCTATTGAAGAAGTACATTAGAGATCCATATCAAAGGTATTGACCACGGAATCACTGGATTAGATAGAATGTTTAACTATTGAAGCGGTACCAGTCTAGTTCACTAGTGGAAAGGTATAATATTTCCAAAGCCGGGATAATTATTATATGAAGGTAACCTGGCAAAGACAAGAAGTGGAGAAGAGTGCATAGGAGGAAGTAGATGCAATGCGGAAATAGAATTCCCACCTATTGACTCCGAAGTAAACTCAAAATTTCGAGGACAAAATTTATTTTAAGGATGGGGGAGTTGTAAGATTCGTACGTTCAAATTTTGAGGACAAAATTCATTTAAGGATGGGGGAGTTGTAAGATCCGTACTTTCAAATTTTGAGGACGAAATTTCTTTTAAGGGTGGTGGAGTTGTAAGACCCGCACGCCACGAACATGGTCCAACCATACATTTCGTGTCGTGACCCGTCTACATATGATGGTCGAGCCAAGTGGACCAAGTGTGTGAAGAAACCCAAGACCCAGTATGAAAATTTGCTCAAAAACAGTCAAAATGAGGGTAGGGTCACAGGTTTTAACAAGCAGGTCCGACCCTCCCATCGACCCTCACCATCGACACTCAACCATGGGTCGCAGGGTCTATGAGTTGTCCAACCCTCCCATCGACCCTCGGTATTCGGGAAAAACAGCACGAACCGAAAATTAGGAAACCTTCCTAATTTCGATTGGAACGTTTCCTAAACTCCATGGGACTTATTTTGGGAGGTTTTGCCCTATAAATAGGACGTCCCTAAGCCTCTTTCACTCCTTTTACAACCCTAATTGGATTGAGAGAAAGAGAAGAGAAGGAAGAGAAGAAGAGAAGGAAAACTTGAAGAAAAGGCTAAGGAAGAAGAGAAAATTCAGAAGAACTCTGAATCTCAACAAAACTAAGGTATGGATACATTCCCCATGATTTATTTAAGACTTTAGAATGGTTTATATGACTTAGAAGAAACCCAAATCATCCATCCATGGTTAGGTTTTCATGGAAAACCATGGAGGAATTCATTGAGACCATATAGGTGAATAAAGTATAGTTCTAAACCATAGAACATGTTTAGAATGGATTGTGGAAGTAAGCCATAGGACCCAACCATGAAAGAGAGAACAAAATCTGATATTTTTTACTCAAACCATGGAGGGTTGCACCTAGGGTCGATGGCAGATCCGACCCTAGCATCGACCCTCAGTGTTCGGGAAGTTCAGATTAGGGGGAGGGTCGAACCTAGGGTCGATCATGACTCCGACCCTACCTCCGACCCTCAGTTAACAGAATGGTTTTTAAATTCGGAATTAATTCTAATTAAATTCTATCGAATTTGTTAGGTCTTCTAGCAATATAATAACGTTATAAATATGATTCTAAAGCTTGGAAGAGGAACAAGACCTAAACTAATTGTTTAATAACAAACTATTTTTATTTCTTGAGTCCAATACCATGATTGTGATATGCGTGTATCCTTGTAATGTGCATTCAACATGTCATCCAATATTTCTATTATTATTTGTTCATGCATATTTGAATTTATTGATTATAACATGATGATGTTGATGATGGTAGGAATAGGCATGTGAATGTTTGTGTTTGGCTGGTGTACATGGTGCGGGTAGGGATGGTTTCAACCGGTACTTTGATGTCATTCTCATCGGGGTATATTGTGCCATGGTCTATTCAAGTCATGTCCACTAAGAAAGTGTTAGTGTGCTTGATGCGAGTAGAGCATCAGGGGGAGAACGTGGCATTGTTGTTCAGCCTGGTCACCAGACTCTAGCTCTATCTCTACTCAAGTCTTGTCCACTAACATCGTCGTATCGCCATTACCTTAGCGGAACTAATATGTCGTAGGGCATCAGGGGGGACGTGGCATTGTGGTTCACCCTGGTCACCAGACCCTAGCTCTATCTCTATGGATGTATTGAGGGATGCTGGGGTGAGGCCTTTGGATACATTGTTTAACATTAGGGTTGGTTAGTTGCGAGCCCAGTTTGCAAGCCCTCGCCAATAGGGGCTTACGTGTTGGTATGGGCAACCGGTGCAGCCATGCCGTTTTCATTGGGTGTATATTGTCCATGGTGGGTGCATGTGGGGCGACGGTGCCGTTTTCATTGGGCATTTCCACACACTCGTGTATAGAGGTGCGGCGGCCACCTATCCTTTCTATAGCACATTGCAAACTTTAAACCAGACCAAAGATATGAATTGATTGCATGCATATGTATTGTTGCATTGTTTTGTTTGCTCATTGAGCCGTGATGTTTGCTCACCCTTCCAAATTCGAATACTTTTAGTTGATGATGCAGGTACCACCGTTGAAGATTATATGAACGCTCCTATGTACGGGCATGTGGTGACAATGGAAGCTGAAGACTTAGTGGATATGCATGACTCCTCATGCGAGTGCAACTCATGCGTATTCGATTAGATTTTGTTAAATTTTATTAAAGACATGTAATTGATATTTATTTAATTATGTCTCAGTTGATTTATCAATAATTTGATATTTATTTATGGTTATCACAGTTAAACCTCAGTTCATTATCTGTAAGACTTCCGCTATTTATTTTATTACCTCTAATTAATGTGGAATGTATTTTGGTTTATCATATGTGGGATAACCTATTTTGAGATCCTGGTTGAACCGTTGGTTTATTGACGGTACATCACACCATTCTGGTTGGTGCAGAATTGGGGTGTGACACTCAGTATGCCTGCTACGCTCGCAAGAAAGTAGAGGGAGGCCGCAAAGTGGACTTGGCTAGCTTGGCCTTGTTCAATGTGGAGGGGGCCTTTGGTGATATGGGATGGCTCCCTGTCATCACTTATGATGCCTGTACCTGTCCTGAGTTGGTACGCCAGTTCTATTGTAATCTACAAGTGGTGGGGGATTACAACGATGTTGAGAGAGGTGGTGAGCTTCGGATCACTAGCTATGTCAAGGGGGTTGATGTTTCTTTCGACTATCGACAGCTAGCAGACTTGCTGGGTATCTCTTATGGCGGCTCCTTCGTATTCTGTGCCCCTGGAGAGCCCCAATTCTTTTCATTACAGATGAGGGCTAAGATAGATCGTCAGCTCATCAGACCTGATCGCTGGGAGATGAAAGTGAGTTATCTACATTCAGATCCATGGGTATACTGCATGATCATTCAGCATAACCTGATACCGTAGAGTGGACATTATGAGCGGGTCTCCCAGTTGACCCAATACTTTCTGTACTGCATATGCACTAGGCAGCCTAACTGCCTTCCCTATATCATCATGCGGACGATGATCAGTGCCACATTGCCCAGTCATACTAGCAACCTTCCTTATGGACGCATGATCACTACATTGCTTACCCACTTGGGGGTTGATCTATTGGATGAGAAGATTCAGGAGAAATCCTTCTCATCACCTCTAGATTAGGAGGCTATCTGCAAGATGGGCATGCGTGATGCCCAAGTCAGTGATGAGGAGAGGAACGCGATGGTGTGCCCTCGCACTCGAGTGGAGATGGCTGATGCTGAGGCAGCAGCAGCAGTAGCTGGAGCAGGGGTTCATGGGGATGATGACGATTGGCTATACATGGATGCGGATGCCGTACCTCCTCCATCACCTACTCATGCTACAGGAGCTGGTCCGTCTTCTTCAGCTGGTCCTTCACATGCAGTTGGTCTTTCGTATGCTCCTTCTAATGACGTGATGGGGATATTGCACGAGATACGAGAGGCTCAGCGTATGTCTGACTTGAGGATGGGAGAGCTTCTAGAGGCTTAGCGCTTGTCCAATCAGCGGGTAGGAGAGCTTCTGGTTGCTTAGCACGTGTTGGACCAGCGGGTGGGAGAGCTTCTAGCTGCTCAGCACATGTCAGATCAGCGGGTGGGAGAGCTTAGGGATGCTCAGCGTGTGACTAACCAATGGGTGGCTGATCTCATAGCTATTCTCCATACGACCCAGACTCAGATAGCTTGGTTGACTAGAGTCTATGCTGAGGACTATGATAGAGACCGTGAGGCCCCGCCTCCCCCATCACCTCCAGCTTCTTGATGTATTTTCTTTTTATCTTTCTTCTTGTACTTTAGAGTAACTGCTCAAGTTGTGGACTGTACTCTGCTTTAATCATATATATATAAACATTTGTTCTTCTTTTTGGTTGTACATAAATTTGTTTCTCATTTAATAGATGCATTATTCTCTTTCAGTTTTGTCTCAAACAACACAGATGCTTATGGTGTGTTATTATTACATCTTTTAATTTTTATCCTATCTCAGTTCGCGGACTTTTGTGGAAGTATGATGGTTTTACAAACAAGGTCTGAGTTGCTCTGATACCAAGTTGTCACACCCCAATTCTGCACCATTCAAAACGGTGTGATGAATCGCTAATAAACCAACAGTTCAACCAGGATCTCTAATAGGCCATATCCATTAAAAATAAAACTATGCACATCTACAACCATAATCAGAATAAATACACAATAGTGGAAGTCTTATAGTAAATGAACTGAGAACTCTAACTGTAATAATCATAATTAAAATATCAAGTTATTGTTGTATCAATTGAGACATAAATAAGTAAAATATCAATTACATCCCTTTATAAATTTAAATAAAATTCTAATAGAATACGCATGAGTTGCACTCGCATGAGGGGTCATGCGTATCTACTAAGTCTTCGGCTTCCATAGCAGCAACACGCGCATACACTGTAGCACTCATATAATCTTCAACTGTAGTACCTGCATCATCAACTAAAAATATTCGACGTCGAGAGGGTGAGCACACATCATGGCTCAGTGAGCAAACAAAACAATGCAACAAACATATGCATGCATTCAATTCATATCATTGGTCTGGTAATAAGTTTACAATGTGCTATAGAAAGGATAGGTGGCCAAAGGTCACGTTTATTGACGGCACACCACTGTACACGAGTGTGTGAAGCCGCCCAAAGGTAACGTTTATTGTCGTTCCACATGCACCCACCATGGACAATGTACACGCAAAGGTCAAGTTTATTGCTGTACCCATTGCCTATACCAACACGTAAGCCCATGCTGGCGAGTGCTCACAAACTGGGCTCGCAACTAACCATTCCTAATGCCAATCAGTGAATCCAAGGCCTCATCACAGCATCCCTCAATACGTCCATAGAGATAGGGCTAAGGCCCCCCGACAGAGTCAGAGACTACACGGTCCGAGACCACCTCCCCTCATACCCTACGACGTAATAGTTCTGCTAAGGTAATGGCGATACGACGATGCCAGTGGACAAAACTTGAGTTAGAGATAGAGTTAGAGTGCTGAGGCTCGACATATGACACCTCCCCCTGTTACTCGCTCGCATCAAGCACACCAACCACACACTTACATCCACATGCCTATTCCTATCATCATCATCATCATCATCATGTTATAAACAATAATTAAATATGCATGAACAGTAATAATAGAAATATTGGATGACATGTTGAATGCACATGACATTCAGACATGCATAAAAGCAATCATGGCATTGGACTCAAGAGTAAAATAGTTTATTATTAACCAATTAGTTTAGGTCTTGTTCCCTCACCATTGCTTGATCGTAGATCCTCTTTCAAGCTTTAAGAATCAATTAAATATCAATGTTATATCACTAGAAGACCTAATCAAGTCGATAGAATTTAATTAGAATTAATTCTGATTTTAAAATGCATGCTGTTAATAGGGGGTCGATGCCAGGCTCAGAGGTTCCATCGACCCTGGGTGCTACCACCCAGATTCTGGACTTCCCGAACATTAGGGGACGATTGTTAGGGTCTGGTAGGGTCGATTTGTCACACCCCAATTTTGGTCTAACCAGAATGGTGTGATGAACCGCTAATAAACCAACGGTTCAACCAGGATCTCAAATAGGCTATCCCCGCGTTATCTGAACCTCCATACATCCATGTCATAATCAGAGTAAATACACAATAGCGGAAGTCTTATAATAAAATGAACTGAGAAACTAAATGATATTAATAATTTAATAGCAAATTATTCTGTATTCAACTGAGACATAAATATTAAATATCAAATACATGTCTGAATAAAATCCAATTAAAGAAACCAATAAAATATCTAATCAAATACACACGAGTTGCACTCGCAAGAGGAGTCGTGTGTATCCACTTCAGCTTCAACTTCCATAGCTGCCACGTTCCCGTATGCAGACGCATTCATGTAGTCTTCAACGGTATAACCTGCATCATCAACTAAAAATATTCGACGTCGAGGGGTGAGCACACAACACGGCTCAGTGAGTAGCCAAAACAATGCAACAATACATATGCATGCAAAAAGTCAATTTATATCTTTGGTCCGGTATAAAGTTTGCAGTATGCTATAGAAAGGTTGAGGTAGCCAAAGGTCGCGTTTATTGACTCCGCCTCTATACAAAAGTGTGTGACGTCACCTGAAGATCACGTTTATCGTCAACTCACATGCAACCAATCATGAACATTATAAAACAAAGGTTACGTTTATTGCTATATAGTGCCATACCAACACGTAAGCCCCTATTGGCGAGGGCTACAAACTGGGCTCGCAACTAACCAATCCTAATGCCAAACAGTGTATCCAAGGCCTCACCCCAGCATCCCTCAGAATGCCCAAAGAGATAGAGCTAAGGCCCCCCCGGTAGAGTCAGAGACTACAAGGACCGAGACCACCTCCCCTGATACTCTACGACAGAATAGTTCTGCTAAAGTAATGGCGATATGACGATGCCAATGCACAAGACTTGAGTTAGAGATAGAGCTAAAGTGCTGAGACCCGCCAAAGGTTAACGTTTATTGACGTTCTCAACACACCTCCCCTGATACTCGCTCGCATCAAGCACATCAACCACACACATACAAGCACATGCCTATTCCTATCATCATCATCATCATGTTATAAACAATAAAGTAAATATGCATGAACAAGTAATATATAAATATTGGATGGCATGCTGTATACACATTACAAACATATTCGCATAGAATCAAACATAGCATAGGACTCAAGAAATAGAAAACAGTTTATTATTAACCAATTTAGTTTGGGGTTAAGGTTCCACACCTTAGCTTGCTATAAGATACTTTTCAAATCTTTAAATTCACCTTTACAATGTTATTATATTGCTAGAAGACCTAACAAAATCGATAGAATTTAATTAGAATTTATTCGGAATTAAAAACCATTCTGTCAACTGAGGGTTGATGCTAGGGTCGATGGATTTATCGACCCTCCCTTCTTTCTGGACTTCCCGAATGCTGAGGGTCGACGGTCAGAAACACCTAGGGTCGGATGGTCATCGACCCTGGGTGCGACCCTCGGTGCACTCTGGTCTAATTTCCACTTTTTAATCCATTCTTCGTGTTTGGGGTCCTATGGTTTGTTTCCACATTCCATTAAACATTCATTTCATGGTCTGAAACCATGAATCATCCTCCTAGATGGCTTTCATGTATTCTCCTAGGGTTTTCCATGAAAACCTAACCATGGATGGATGGTTTGGGTTTCTCCGAGATCACTCTCTCTCCAATAACTATCCTAAGGTCAATAGAAACTCATGGAATTAGTATCCATACCTGAGAAGATTAATCTTTCTCTGTAACTCTTCTCCTTTTTGCTAGGTTCTCTTCCTTGCCTCTCTTCTTCCTCTTTTCCTTCTCCTCTCTTTCTCTCAATTCAATTAGGGTTGTGAAAGGAGTGAAAGTGGCTTAGGGATGTCCTTTAAATAGACTAGGAACATCCTAAATAAGTCCCATTAAGATTTGGAAAGAATCTCAATCGAAAAATATAGAAATTTCCTAATTTCTGTATTCGGCAGGAACCGAGGGTCGATGGGAGAGTCGATGATCCCGTCGACCCTAGGGTCTTAAGCTGTCCGACCCTCCCTCCAAAACCGAGGGTCTGACTTTCTGTTTTGGGAGGTCCGACCCTGCTTAGCTGGGTATGCGACCCTTCCCCTATTTTAAATGTTTTTGGGTCGATTTGATACCTGGGATCTCGATCTCCTTCACGCCCTTGGTCCATTTGACTCGACCATGATGGATAAACCTGGTTCAAGGTGGTAAGACCGGGTTAGATTGACACGGGTCTTACAACTCCCCCCAACTTATAAAAATTTCATCCTCGAAATTGTACGTACCTCCTGAATCAAATAAGTGAGGGTATTGCTTTCTCATAGCATTTTCTTCTTCCCATGTAATTTCTTCCATGTCTCTACTTTTCTAAGTGACCTTAACATAATAGTTATCTCGGTTGCGTAGGCATTGGACCTTTCGACTAGTGATTTCTGTTGGTGTTACTTCAAATGTCAATTCATCAGTCAATTCTGGCAAATCAACTGTCAAGACATGCGTTGGGTCTTTGACATACTTCTTCAATAGGGAAATGTGAAATACGTCATGCACACTTGACATAGATGGTGGTAGTGCTAACTGATAAGCCACTTTTCCACGCTTAGCTAGAATTTCATATGGTCCGACATATCTTGGACTTAGTTTTCCTTTCTGTCCGAACCTCTTCAATCCTCGCATAGGCGATACCTTCAAAAATACTTTATCACCTACGGCGAACTCTAGATCCCTTCGTCGAGTATCCGCATATTGCTTCCGACCGGTTCGGAGCTGTTCTTACTCTTTCCTTGATGATGTCGACCACTCGACAAGTCTCTTCAATAAATTCCGATCCAACAATACTACGTTCTCCAACTTCATTCCAAAACAAGGGAGTTCGACACTTCCTGCCATACAGTGCTTCATAAGGTGACATCCGTATAGTAGCCTGATAGCTGTTATTGTAAGCGAACTCGATCAATGGTAACTTTTCATCCCATGATCCCTTGAAATCAAGTACACATGCTCGTAGCATATCTTCTAGAATCTGAATTGTATGCTCTCCGGTGCATGCGTGGGTGGAATGCGACTGAACTTCAACGTTGTACCCATAGCCTTTTGCAATCCTTCCCAAAATTCGGAAGCAAATCGGGGATCTCTATCGGACACAATACTTTCTGGTACACCATGTAACCGAACAATATTATCCACATACAGCTTTGCTAACCTTTCCAGTGTATACTGAGGTCGTATAGGTATGAAGTGAGCTGTTTTAGTCAGACGGTCCACAATCCCCCAAACTGCGTCGACTATTCGACAAGTCAATGGTAGTCCCGTGACGAAGTCCATAGTGATGCAGTCCCATTTCCATGCTGGTTCCGGTAATGGCTGCAACAGTCCTGCGGGTCTTTGTCGCTCAGCCTTTACTTGTTGACAATTTAGGCATTGAGACACGAACTTAGCTACATCTTCTTTCATTCCCCTCCACCAATATAATTTCTTCTGATCATGATACATTTTTGTGCTTCCAGGATGTATCGAATAGATGGTGGTATGGGCTTCTTTCATCAGTCGGTGTCTAATGTCCATACTCTCTGTTTCAGGTACACATATTCTTCCTTTGTATTTCAGTCTTTCTCGTCGTCCAAGGTGAACTCGGGGTTAGTCCTACCTTTCTCAATATCTTCTTGTACTGTTCTCAGATAAGGATCTGCTTTGATAGCTGTCTTCACTTCATCCACTATATCCGGTATAATCTTCAATGCCGCGAACATATTTGAAAACCGATGAATAAACCCTTGGTTAGCTGATTCATCCGTTGTATCTATCACATACTTCTCGTTGCCGTGATTAAATACTATTCTGTTGGTACACATTGCTGCAGTCGTGCTAACTTTTCCTTGAGATTTAATCACTGTTTTTCTGCTTAATGCATCCGCTACTACGTTCGCTTTTCCCGGATGATACTGGATATCACAATCATAGTCTTTCAATAGTTTCAGCCATCTTCTTTGTCTCATATTCAACTCCTTCTGATTAAATAAATAAGTAAGACTTTTACGATCTGACTTAATCTGAAACTTCTCTCCGTATAGGTAATGTCTCCATATCTTGACAGCATGTACTACTGCCGCTAACTCCAAATCATGAGTGGGATAATTTTTCTCATGTACCTTTAACTGTCTTGAAGCATAAGCAATCACTTGCTCTCCTTGCATGAGCACACATCCTAATCCCAATCCCGATGCATCAGTGTATAAAGTAAATGTCTGTCCTGGAACGGAAATGGTCAAAATCGGGCGGATATCAATCAGGCCTTCAATGTCTGGAAGCTCTTCTCACATTTATCCGTCCACACAAACTTTTCACCTTTCTTGGTCAAACTGGTGAGAGGTACGACAATCCGAGAATAGTCTTCTACGAATCTCTGATAATAACCAGCTAGACCCAGAAAACTTATAATTTCTGAAACGCTCTTTGGTGCTTCCCACTTCACAATAGCCTCGATTTTGCTGGGGTCCACTTTGATTCCTTCGGCGGATACTACATGGCCTAGGAATGCGACTTCACTTAGCCAAAACTCGCACTTTGAAAATTTGGCATATAGCTTCTCTTTCCTTAACCGTTGTAGGGCTGCATTTAGGTTCTTGATATGGGTTTCCTTGTCCTTGGAGTATACCAATATGTCATCAATAAATACTATAACCGAAGTATCCAGCATATCGTGGAAAACTCGGTTCATAAGTTCCATGAACGTTGCCGGGGCATTAGTTAATCCGAAAGACATCACCAAAAATTCATAATGTCCATATCTGGTCCTGAACGCTATCTTCGGAATGTCCCCTTCCTTAATCTTCAGCTGGTGGTAGCCTGATCGAAGATCGATTTTAGAAAATACTCTTGCTCCTTGTAACTGATCGAACAAGTCATCGATCCGAGGTAGTGGGTATCGATTCTTGATTGTCAGTTTGTTCAACTCCCGATAGTCGATACATAATCGAACGCTACCATCCTTCTTCTTTACGAACAACACCGGTGCCCCCCATGGAGATATATTGGGTCAAATATAACCCTTGTCTAGCAGTTCTTGTAATTGCACTTTTAATTCCTTCAGTTCAGTAGGAGCCATTCTATAAGGTGCCTTTGATACTGGTGCGGCTCCAGGTATCAGGTCTATTACAAACTCTGTGGCACGGTCCGGTGGTAATCCAGGTAGTTCCTCCAGAAATATGTCAGGATAACCTCGCACGACGTCAATGTCTTCCATTCGTGGTGCTTCCTTGGTTAGGTCGACCACTGATACTAGGTACCCGACTGCTCCCTTCTCCAGGCACTTCTTAGCCTTTAATGCTGAGAGTATTAGCTTGCGTCTCCGGGGAAGTTTGGTTCCCGAGAAACTGAATTCTGCCCCTTCTTTGTCTTTGAATGTTAGCTTCTTTTCGGCGCATAACAGATTTGCAGAATGCCGAGCTAACCAATCCATTCCTAAGATGACATCGAAGTCTGCCATCTCAAGTCGTATCATTGTTGCATCTAAAATCTGTTCCCCAATGAGAACTGGACATGATCCATAACCTTTTTCTAATTCCATTTCTAACCCCATCGGTGACCGTACAAGTAATTTGTAGTCTAATGTTTTGATGGGTAATTTTGTCTTCTTTCCAAATGACACAGATATAAATGAATGAGTAGCTCCGGAATCGAAGAGTACTCTGGCGGGTACGCCATTTATAGGTACAATACCTGTGATTCATCTTTACTTAGTCTACATGCTCATTCAATGTATTTATAACTTTAAGAGTTTCAGTCATACCTGTGACCACATCGTGTGATGCGGCCGCATCCTCGGACGTAACAGCATATACACGTCCCTGATGGAATTGTTTCTTGGGCTTAGGGCATTCCCTTCCATATGTCCCGACTGGTTGCAGTTAAAACACTTTGGGGCTTCAGAATTTGGCTTTGGCTGAGGTTGAGCTGCGGGGGTAGTCTTGGTTGCAGCATTAAAATTCTAAGGACGGCAAGGCTTATACGTCCTGTTATTGCTTCCGTTGTAGGAGTTTCCGGCTGGCCTTTTGATGCCTCTGTTCTGAGTAAAATAACTCTCCTTCTGGCTCGATTCAATCACTCGAGCGATCTGGACAGCTTCATTATAAATTTTCTTCTCTAAGCCCAGAACATTTTCTCTGATGCTTCCTCTTAGTCCCGTGACAAACCTACGGGTTTTGGTTTCTTCTTCTTGCATACTCAGTGGTGCAAAGAAAAACAGCTCTTCATAACACTGTTGGTACGCATCCATTGACATCTGCCCCTAATAAAGACTCAGGAACTCCTTCTCCATCGAATCTCTGAAGCTTCGTGGAAAATATTTCTCGAAGAATGCTTCTTTATATATAGCCCATGTCAGTAGGGCGTGCATGGTCAGTAAGTATGTCTTCGTGGATTTCCACCAATGATGTGCGTCGCCCTTGAGCATGAAGGTGGCACATAACACTTTCTCTTCCTCTGTAATAGTCATCATGAGGATGTTTCTCTCCATCTCGTCTATCCAGTGGGCTGGCATAATGGATCGGACGGCTTGCCGTTGAATTCTCTGGGTTTCATCTTCAAAAATCTCTCCACTAGTCGGGAGTGGTCCAGCTGATTCTGGGGGTTTGCCCCGAACATATAGGGTGGATACTGGTGATTCCTTTGAGCTGCTTTTGGAGCCTGCACTGGAATCTGTGCAGTCGGTTGCTGAGGTGTCTGAGGAGCTGGGTGGTTACCCACCGGTGCTGCACTGGCTTGTCCTGTGTGCATGGGTGCAGCCTGAGTGGCTTGAAACATTATTCCCATGGCAACCTGCATCTGAGCCTGCGCGTGTTGCATCTGCTGCAGCTGCTGTGCCAGATTCATCACCACTGTTGCTAGCTCTGGTGGTGGAGGAGGCAAGTTTGTATGGTTTACCGGTTCTGAATTTCCCAGTACATGGTTATTCTCTTGACTAGTCTCCTCTACGGGTGGTGGTGGTGGGACTGTGTTTCGGGTCTGTCGGGTCACTCTACGTCCAGACATATTTCCTTCTGAGATGGGTGGTGCCTGAAAATCATCAAAATCAGTGAGAAATCATTTATACTTCATGTAGGCACGCTAACTGATATAAAATTCAAAATCCTCAATTCATTCTGTGAAAAATACTGTCTTTTCTATGTAGGGTCGATGGTGAGGGTCGATGGTATGTCCGACCCTTGGTATCCGACCCTGGGAATGACCTGTTCTTCACGAGAGCTGAGGGTCGATGCGAGGGACGATGGGTATCCGACCCTCAGTCCGACCCTCAATTTTCTGTCAGATTCCCGAGAGCTGAGGGTCGATGGGAGGGTCGATCCGAGGGTCGATGGTTTCTGTCGAATTGTCCGACCCTCGGACCAAAAATCAGATTTTTAAGATCCGATTCTGGGTTATTTATCACTATTCCTCCTCCGTTTCGACTCGTCTCTACTCTCTGAGTTGCTACAGTGCCACTCTACTGTTTTTGGTCGGTTTAACTCCGGGTTTCAACGTCCACGTTATCCTACAGGTATGTCTTCCCGTTTTTACCTGTTTTTAGGTTTTCTTTTCTAGGTTTCTGTCCGTTTAACTCATATTTTTCAAATTAAACTTTTTCCAACCGTAAAAATTCGATTTTTATTGGGGGATTTTGTTATTGGTGTCTCGAGGAACGAAAGCCCTCAAAAATTTTTGAGTTTCATCGGTTGGTTATCGAGAAACTTGAAATTTTCTCTTTTTGCCCTAATTTGTCGATATTTTCGATTTTTCTTGAATTTCTTCAAATTGGACATCGTCAGTTAAAATTTCCTACTGCATGTGGGTTGTAGGATATGTTTTAGCCTACGTAAGTTCTCATACCCACTTGTATGATGAGAATTTGAGGTTTTCTGGCCAACTTACGTCATTATTAAATAAATTTTGGATTTTTATCCTACTAACTCCTTGTTTCTTTTCTCTTTCTTATTTTGCAGATACTATGGCCCGTACCAAAGTACCCGGGGTGCGTGATCCGCCGCTTCCGTTCGAATGAAGCCGAGGCACAGTATGCTAACTATGCCCGTAAGAAGGTTGAAGGGGGTCGCATGGTGAACTTGGCTGAGCTAGCCTTGTTCAATGTAGAGGGAGCTTTTGGTGATATGGGGTGGCTCCCTGTCATCACATACGAAGCGTGCACCTGTCCAGACTTGGTATGCCAGTTCTATTGTAATCTCCAGGTGGTGGGGAATTACAATGATGTTGAGCATGGTCAGGAGTTGCGCATCACCAGTTACGTCAAGGGGGTGCACATCTCTTTTGATTATCGGCAACTGGCCGATCTGTTGGGCATTCCCTATGATGGCCCTATGGTGTCTTGTCGCCGGGAGAGCCACAGTTTGTTGAGATGGAGATGAGAGCAGAGATCGACAACCAGTTGCTCCGTCCCGATAAATGGCAGATGAGAGCTTACTACTTGCGTCCAGCTCCACGGGACTTCTGCAAGATTATTCAGCACAATCTGATCCCGCAGAGTAGGCACTATGAGAGGGTATCTCAGCTGACACGAGTTCTTGATCTACAGTATATGCACTTCGGCGGCCCGGTCCGCCTTCCATACATCATCATGCGGACGATGATTAGTGCTACAATGTCCGGTCATAGGGGTAATCTACCCTATGGACGCATGATTACGATGCTACCGACCCGTGGGGGTGGATCTGGTAGATGAGAAGATCCAGGAGAAGACCTTCTCGTCACCTCTAGATTGGGAGGCTATCTGCAAGATGGGGCTGCGAGATGCTGAGGTTAGTGATGAGGAGAGGAACGCGATGGTGCGCCCTCACACTCGGGTCGAGATGGCTAATGCTGAGGCTGCTGCTGCTGCTAGAGCTCGTGGGGATCCGGTCGACGATGACGATCGTATGTATATGGACGTCGACTAGATACCACCGCCATCACCCACACATGTGGCTGGAGTTGGTACATCTTCTGCGGTGGCTCCTGCACCGGAGGCTGGTCCTTCCCATTCGACTGATCCTTCACTTCCACCTTCAGCCATGATGGAGATGCTGCAGGAGATCAGGGATGCTCAGCGCAGATCTGATCTGAGGATGGATGAGCTGTTGGCTGCTCAGCACGCATCAGACGTGCGGATGGGAGAGCTCCTAGAGGTGCAGCATGCGACTAATCAGAGGATAGCCGGTTTCACAGCTAGTCTCCAGACGACCCAGACCCAGGTTGCTTGGTTGACTAGGGTCTATGCTGAGGACTATGACAGAGATCGTGAGGCCCCGCCTCCTCCTTCGCCTCCAGCTTCTTGATTTTTACTTTATTTTTCTTGTACTACAGAGTAACTGTCCGGGTTGTGGACAGTACTATGCTTTCGTTATATATATATGTTTTGTTTCACTCTCATTGTTATGTAAACTTGTTTCTCTTTTTAATAGATGCATTATTCTCTTTTAGATTTTGTCTCAAACATCACTGGTGCTTACAATGTGTTAATATTACTATTTTTATTTTTATCCTATCCCAGTTCACAATTGTGTTGAATGTATGCTAGTTCGGCAGACAAGGCCTGAGATGCTCTGAAACCAAGTTGGCACACCCCAATTTTGGTCTAACCAGAATGGTGTGATGAACCGCTAATAAACCAACGGTTCAACTAGGATCTCAAATAGGCTATCCCCGCGTTATCTGAACCTCCATACATCCATGTCATAATCAAAGTAAATACACAATAGCGGAAGTTTTATAATAAAATGAACTGAGAAACTAAATGATATTAATAATTTAATAGTAAATTATTTTGTATTCAACTGAGACATAAATATTAAATATCAAATACATGTCTAAATAAAATCCAATTAAAGAAACCTATAAAATATCTAATCAAATACACACGAGTTGCACTCGCAAGAGGAATCGTGTGTATCCACTTCAGCTTTAACTTCCATAGCTGCCACATTCCCGTATGCAGACGCATTCATGTAGTCTTCAACGGTATAACCTGCATCATCAACTAAAAATATTCGACGTCGAGGGGTGAGCACACAACACGGCTCAGTGAGTAGCCAAAACAATGCAACAATACATATGCATGCAAAAAGTCAATTTATATCTTTGGTCCGGTTTAAAGTTTGCAGTACGCTATAGAAAGGTTGATTTAGCCAAAGGTCGCGTTTCTTGACTCCACCTCTATACACGAGTGTGTGACGTTACCCGAAGATCACGTTTATCGTCAACTCACATGCACCCAATCATGAACATTATATAACAAAGGTTACGTTTATTGCTATATAGTGCCATACCAACACGTAAGCCCCTATTAGCGAGGGCTGCAAACTGGGCTCGCAACTAACAAATCCTAATGCCAAACAGTGTATCCAAGGCCTCACTCTAGCATCCCTCAAAATGCCCATAGAGATAGAGCTAAGGCCCCCCCGGTAGAGTCAGAGACTACAAGGACCGAGACCACCTCCTCAAAATGCCCATAGAGATAGAGCTAATAGCGATACGACGATGCCAATGCACAAGACTTGAGTTAGAGATAGAGCTAAAGTGCTAAGACCTGCCAAAGGTTAACGTTTATTGACGTTCTCATCACACCTCCCCTGATACTCGCTCGCATCAAGCACATCAACCACACACATACAAGCACATGCCTATTCCTATCATCATCATCATCATGTTATAAACAATAAAGTAAATATGCATGAACAAGTAATAAAAATATTGGATGGCATGCTGTATGCACATTACAAACAAATTCGCATAGAATCAAACATAGCATAGGACTCAAGAAATAGAAAATAGTTTATTATTAACCAATTTAGTTTGGGGTTAAGGTTCCTCACCTTAGCTTGTTATAAGATACTTTTCTAAGCTTTAAATTCACCTTTACAATGTTATTATATTGCAAGAAGCCCTAACAAAATCGATAGAATTTAATTAGAATTTATTCGGAATTAAAAACCATTCTGTCAACTGAGGGTCGATGCTAGGGTCGATGCTAGGGTCGATGGATCTATCGACCCTCCCTTCTTTCTGGACTTCCCGAATGCTGAGGGTCGATGGTCAGAAACACCTAGGGTCGGATGGTCATCGACCCTGGGTGCGACCCTCGGTGCACTCTCGTCTAATTTCTACTTTTTAATCCATTCTTCGTGTTTGGGGTCCTACGGTTTGTTCCCACATTCCATTAAACATTCATTCCATGGTTTGAAACAATGAATCATCCTCCTAGATGGCTTTCATGCATTCTCCTAGGGTTTTCCAAGAAAACCTAACCAGGGATGGATGGTTTGGGTTTCTCCGAGATCACTCTCTCTCCAATAACTATCCTAAGGTCTGCAGAAACTCATGGAATTAGTATCCATACCTGAGAAGATTAGTCTTTCTCTGTAACTCTTCTCCTTTTTGCTAGGTTCTCTTCCTTGCCTCTCTTCTTCCTCTTTTCTTTCTCCTCTCTTTCTCTCAATTCAATTAGGGTTGTGAAAGGAGTGAAAGTGGCTTAGGGACATCCTTTAAATAGACTAGGAACATCCTAAATAAGTCCCATTAAGATTTGGAAAGAATCCCAATTGAAAAATATAGAAATTTCCTAATTTCTATATTCGGCAGGAACCGAGGGTCGATGGGAGGGTCGATGATCCCGTCGACCCTAGGGTCTTAAGCTGTCCGACCCTCCCTCCAAAACCGAGGGTCTGACTTTCTGTTTTGGGAGGTCCGACCCTGCTTAGCTGGGTATGCGACCCTTCCCCTATTTTAAGTGGTTTTGGGTCGATTTGATACCTGGGATCTCGATCTCCTTCAAGCCCTTGGTCCATTTGACTCGACCATGATGGGTAAACCTGGTTCAAGGTGGTAAGACCGGATTAGATTGACACGGGTCTTACAACTCCCCCCAACTTATAAAAATTTTGTCCTCAAAATTGTACGTACCTCCTGAATCAAATAAGTTAGGGTATTGCTTTCTCATAGCATTTTCTTCTTCCCATGTAATTTCTTCCATGTCTCTACTTTTCCAAGTGACCTTAACATAATAGATATCTCGGTTGCGTAGACGTTGGACCTTTCGACTAGTGATTTCTGTTGGTGTTACTTCAAATGTCAATTCATCAGTCAATTCTGGCAAATCCACTGTCAAGACATGCGTTGGGTCTTTGACATACTTCTTCAATAGGGAAATGTGAAATACGTCATGCACACTTGACATAGATGGTGGTAGTGCTAACTGATAAGCCAATTTTCCACGCTTAGCTAGAATTTCATATGGTCCGACATATCTTGGACTTAGTTTTCCTTTCTGTTCGAATCTCTTTAATCCTCGCATAGGCGATACCTTCAGACATACTTTATCACCTACGACGAACTCTAGATCCCTTCGTCGAGTATCTGCATTTTTCTTCTGACGGTTTTGAGCTGTTCTTACTCTTTCCTTGATGATGTCGACCACTCGACAAGTCTCTTCAACAAATTCCGGTCCAACAATACTACGTTCTCCAACTTCATTCCAAAACAAGGGAGTTCGACACTTCCTGCCATACAGTGCTTCATAAGGTGACATCTGTATAGTAGCCTGATAGCTGTTATTGTAAGCGAACTCGATCAATGGTAACTTTTCATCCCATGATCCCTTGAAATCAAGTACACATGCTCGTAGCATATCTTTTAGAATCTGAATTGTACGCTCTGACTGTCCGTCTGTCTATGGGTGGAATGCAGTACTGAACTTCAACGTTGTACCTATAGCCTTTTGCAATCCTTCCCAAAATTTGGAAGCAAATCGGGGATCTCTATCGGACACAATACTTTCTGATACACCGTGTAACCGAACAATATTATCCACATACAGCTTCGCTAACCTTTCCACTGTATACTGAGGTCGTATAGGTATGAAGTGAGCTGTTTTAGTCAGACGGTCCACAATCACCCAAACTGCTTCGACTACTCGACAAGTCAATGGTAGTCCCGTGACGAAATCCATAGTGATGCAGTCCCATTTCCATGCTGGTTCTGGTAATGGCTGCAACAGTCCTGCGGGTCTTTGTCGCTCAGCCTTTACTTGCTGACAATTTAGGCATTGAGACACAAACTTAGCTACATCTGCTTTCATTGCCCTCCACCAATATAATTTTCTTCAGATCATGATACATTTTTGTACTTCCAGGATGTATCGAATAGATGGTGGTATGGACTTCTTTCATCAGTCGGTGTCTAATGTCCATACTCTCTGTTTCAGGTACACATATTCTTCCTTTGTATTTCAGTACTTTCTCGTCGTCCAAGGTGAACTCGGGGTTAGTCCTACCTTTCTCAATATCTTCTTGTACTGTTCTCAGATAAGGATCTGCTTTGATAGCTGTCTTCACTTCATCCACTATATCCGGTATAATCTTCAATGCCGCGAACATATTTGAAAACCGATGAATAAACCCTTGGTTAGCTGATTCATCCGTTGTATCTATCACATACTGCTCGTTGTCGTGATTGAATACTATTCCGTTGGTACACATTGCTGCAGTCGTGCTAACTTCTCCTTGAGATTTAATCACTGCTTTTCTGCTTAATGCATCCGTTACTACGTTCGCTTTTCCCGGATGATACTAGATATCACAATCATAGTCTTTCAATAGTTCCAGCCATCTTCTTTGTCTCGTATTCAACTCCTTCTGATTAAATAAATAAGTAAGACTTTTATGGTCTGACTTAATCTGAAACTTCTCTCCGTATAGGTAATGTCTCCATATCTTGATAGCATGTACTACTGCCGCTAACTCCAAATCATGAGTGGGATAATTTTTCTCATGTAGCTTTAACTGTCTTGAAGCATAAGCAATCACTTGCTCTCCTTGCATGAGCACACATCCTAATCCCAATCCCGATTCATCAGTGTATAAAGTAAATGTCTGTCCTGGAACGGGAATGGTCAAAATCGGGGCGGATATCAATCTGGCCTTCAATGTCTGGAAGCTCTTCTCACATTTATCCGTCCACACAAACTTTTCACCTTTCTTGGTCAAACTGGTGAGAGGTACGGCAATCCGAGAATAGTCTTCTACGAATCTCCGATAATAACCAGCTGCACCCAGAAAACTTCTAATTTCTGAAACGCTCTTTGGTGCTTCCCACTTCACAATAGCCTCGATTTTGCTGGGGTCCACTTTGATTCCTTCGGCGGATACTACATGGCCTAGGAATGCGACTTCACTTAGCCAAAACTCGCACTTTGAAAATTTGGCATATAGCTTCTCTTTCCTTAACCGTTGTAGAGCTGCGTTTAGGTTCTTGATATGGGTTTCCTTGTCCTTGGAGTATACCAATATGTCATCAATAAATACTATAACCGACGTATCCAACATATCATGGAAAACTCGGTTCATAAGTTCCATGAACGTTGCCGGGGCATTAGTTAATCCGAAAGACATCACCAAAAATTCATAATGTCCATATCTGGTCCTGAATGCTGTCTTCGGAATGTCCCCTTCCTTAATCTTCAGCTGGTGGTAGCCTGATCGAAGATCGATTTTAGAAAATACTCTTGCTCCTTGTTATTGATCGAACAAGTCATCGATCCGAGGTAGAGGGTATCGATTCTTGATTGTCAGTTTGTTCAACTCCCGATAGTCGATACATAATCGAACGCTACCATCCTTCTTCTTTACTTACAACACCGGTGCCCCCCATGGAGATATATTGGGTCGAATATAACCCTTGTCCAGCCGTTCTTGTAATTGTACTTTTAATTCCTTCAGTTCAGTAGGAGCCATTCTATAAGGTGCCTTTGATACTGGTGCGGCTCCAGGTATCAGGTCTATTTCAAACTCTATGGCACGGGTGGGTGGTAATCCGGGTAGTTCCTCCGGAAATACGTCAGGATAATCTCGCACGACGTCAATGTCTTCCATTCATGGTGCTTCCTTGGTTAGGTCGACCACTGATACTAGGTACCCGACTGCTCCCTTCTCCAGGCACTTCTTAGCCTTTAATGCTGAGAGTATTAGCTTGCGTCTCTGGGGAAGTTTGGTTCCCGAGAAACTGAATTCTGCCCCTTCTTTGTCTTTGAATGTTAGCTTCTTTTCGGCGCATAACAGGTTTGCAGAATGCCGAGCTAACCAATCCATTCCTAAGATGACATCGAAGTCTGCCATCTCAAGTCGTATCAATGTTGCATCTAAAATCTGTTCCCCAATGAGAACTGGACATGGTCCATAACCTTTTTCTAATTCCACTTCTAACCCCATCGGTGACCGGACAAGTAATTTGTAGTCTAATGTTTTGATGGGTAATTTTGTCTTCTTTCCAAATGACACAGATATAAATGAATGAGTAGCTCTGGAATCGAAGAGTACTCTGGCGGGTACGCCATTTATAGGTACAATACCTGTGATTCATCTTTACTTAGTCTACATGCTCATTTAATGTATTTATCATTTTAAGAGTTTCAGTCATACCTGTAACCACATCGGGTGATGCGGCCGCATCCTCGGACGTAACAGCATATACACGTCCCTGATGGAATTGTTCATTGGGCTTAGGGCATTCCCTTGCCATATGTCCCGGCTGGTTGCAGTTAAAACACTTCGGGGCTTCAGAATTTGGCTTTGGCTGAGGTTGAGCTGCGGGGGTAGTCTTGGTCGCAGCATTAAAATTCTGAGGACGGAAAGGCTTATACGTCCTGTTATTGCATCCGTTGTAGGAGTTTCCGGCTGGCCTTTTGATGCCTTTGTTCTGAGTAAAATAACTCTCCTTCTGGCTCGATTCAATCACTCGAGCGATCTGGACAGCTTCATTATAAATTTTCTTCTCTAAGCCCAGAACATTTTCCCTGATGCTTCCTCTTAGTCCCGTGACAAACCTTCGGGTTTTGGTTTCTTCTTCTTGCATACTGAGTGCTGCGAAGAAAAACAGCTCTTCATAATGCTGTTGGTACGAATCCACTGACATCTGTCCCTGATAAAGACTCAGGAACTCCTTCTCCATCGAATCTCTGATGCTTCGTGAAAAATATTTCTCGAAGAATGCTTCTTTATATATAGCCCATGTCAGTAGGGCGTGCTTGGTCAGTAAGTATGTCTTCGTGGATTTCCACCAATGATGTGCGTCGTCCTTGAGCATGAAGGTGGCACATAGCACTTTCTCTTCCTCTGTAATAGTCATCATGAGGAAGTTTCTCTCCATCTCGTCTGTCCAGTGGGCTGGCCATAATGGATCAGACGGCTTGTCGTTGAATTCTCTGGGTTTCATCTTCAAAAATCTCTCCACTAGTCGGGAGTGGTCTAGCTGATTCTGGGGGTTTGCCCCAAACATATAGGGTGGATACTGGTGATTCCCTTGAGCTGCTTCTGGAGCCTGCACTGGAATCTGGGCAGTCGGTTGCTGAGGTGTCTGAGGAGCTGGGTGGTTACCCACCGGTGCTGCACTGGCTTGTCCTGTGTGCATGGGTGCTGCCCTGAGGCTGCTGCTGCTGCTGCTAGAGCTCGTGGGGATCTAGTCGACGATGACGATCGTATGTATATGGACGTCGACTCGATACCACCGCCATCACCCACACATGCGGCTGGAGTTGGTACATCTTCTGCGGCGGCTCCTGCACCGGAGGCTGGTCCTTTCCATTCGGCTGATCCCTTACTTCCACCTTCAGCCATGATGGAGATGTTGCAGGAGATCAGGGATGCTCAGCGCAGATCTGATCTGAGGATGGATGAGCTGTTGGCTGCTCAGCACGCATCAGACGCGTGGATGGGAGAGCTCCAAGAGGTGCAGCATGCGACTGATCAGAGGATAGCCGGTCTCACAGCTAGTCTCCAGACAACCCAGACCCAGGTGGCTTGGTTGACTAGGGTCTATGCTGAGGACTATGACAGAGATCGTGAGGCCCCGCCTCCTCCTTCGCCTCCAGCTTCTTGATTTGTACTTTATTTTTCTTGTACTACAGAGTAACTGTCCGGGTTGTGGACTGTACTCTGCTTTCGTTATATATATATGTTTTGTTTCGCTCTCATTGTTACGTAAACTTGTTTCTCTTTTTAATAGATGCATTATTGTCTTTTATATTTTGTCTCAAACATCACTGGTGCTTACAATGTGTTAATATTACTGTTTATATTTTTATTCTATCCCAGTTCACAATTGTGTTGAATGTATGCTAGTTCAGCGGACAAGGCCTGAGATGCTCTGATACCAAGTTGTCACACCCCAATTTTGGCCTAACCAGAATGGTGTGATGAACCGCTAATAAACCAACGGATCAACCAGGATCTCAAATAGGCTATCCCTGCGTTATCTAAACCTCCATACATCCATGTCATAATCAGAGTAAATACACAATAGCGGAAGTCTTATAATAAAATGAACTGAGAAACTAAATGATATTAATAATTTAATAGAAAATTATTCTGTATTCAACTGAGACATAAATACTAAATATCAAATACATGTCTGAATAAAATCCAATTAAAGAAACCTATAAAATATCTAATCAAATACACACGAGTTGCACTCGCAAGAGGAGTCGTGTGTATCCACTTCAGCTTCAACTTCCATAGCTGCCACGTTCCCGTATGCAGACGCATTCATGTAATATTCGACGGTATAACCTGCATCATCAACTAAAAATATTCGACATCGAGGGGTGAGCACACAACACGGCTCAGTGAGTAGCCAAAACAATGCAACAATACATATGTATGCAAAAAGTCAATTTATATCTTTGGTCCGGTTTAAAGTTTGCAGTATGGTACAGAAAGGTTGAGGTAGCCAAAGGTCGCATTTATTGACCCCGCCTCTATACACGAGTGTGTGACGTTACCCGAAGATCACGTTTATCGTCAACTCACATGCACCCAATCATGAACATTATATAACAAAGGTTACGTTTATTGCTATATAGTGTCATACCAACACGTAAGCCCCTATTGGCGAGGGCTGCAAACTGGCCTCGCAACTAACCAATCCTAATGCCAAACAGTGTATCCAAGGCCTCACCCCAGCATCCCTCAGAATGCCCATAGAGATAGAGCTAAGGCCCCCCCGGTAGAGTCAGAGACTACAAAGACCGAGACCACCTCCCCTGATACTCTACGACATAATAGTTCTGCTAAAGTATTGGCGATACGATGATGCCAATGCACAAGACTTGAGTTAGAGATAGAGCTAAAGTGTTGAGACCCGCCAAAGGTTAACGTTTATTGACATTCTCATCACACCTCCCCTGATACTCGCTCGCATCAAGCACATCAACCACACACATACAAGCACATGCCTATTCCTATCATCATCATCATCATGTTATAAACAATAAAGTAAATATGCATGAACAAGTAATAGAAATATTGGATGGCATGCTGTATGTACATTACAAACATATTCGCATAGAATCAAACATAGCATAGGAATCAAGAAATAGAAAACAGTTTATTATTAACCAATTTAGTTTGGGGTTAAGGTTCCTCACCTTAGCTTGCTATAAAATACTTTTTCAAGCTTTAAATTCACCTTTACAATGTTATTATATTGCTAGAAGACCTAACAAAATCGATAAAATTTAATTTAGAATTTATTCGGAATTAAAAACCATTCTGTCAACTGAGGGTCGATGCTAGGGTCGATGCTAGGGTCGATGGATCTATCGACCCTCCCTTTTTTTTGGACTTCCCGAATGCTGAGGGTCGATGGTCAGAAACACCTAGGGTCGGATGGTCATCGACCCTGGGTACGACCCTCAGTGCACTTTGGTCCAATATCTACTTTTTAATTCATTCTTCATGTTTGGGGTCCTATGGTTTGTTCCTACATTCCATTAAACATTCATTCCATGGTATGAAACCATGAATCATCCTCCTAGATGGCTTTCATGCATTCTCCTAGGGTTTTCCATGAAAACCTAACCATGGATGGATGGTTTGGGTTTCTCCGAGATCACTCTCTCTCCAATAACTATCCTAAGGTCTGTAGAAACTCATGGAATTAGTATCCATACCTGAAAAGATTAATCTTTCTCTGTAACTCTTCTCCTTTTTGCTAGATTCTCTTCCTTGCCTCTCTTCTTCCTCTTTTCCTTCTCCTCTCTTTCTCTCAATTCAATTAGGGTTGTGAAAGGAGTGAAAGTGGCTTAGGGACGTCCTTTAAATAGACTAGGAACATCCTACATAAGTCCCATTAATATTTGGAAAGAATCCCAATCGAAAAATATAGAAATTTCCTAATTTCTATATTCGGCAGGAACCGAGGGTCGATTGGAGGGTCGATGATCCCGTCGACTCTAGGGTCTTTAGCTGTCCGACCCTCCCTCCAAAATCAAGGGTCTGACTTTCTGTTTTGGGAGGTCCGACCCTGCTTAGCTGGGTATGCGACCCTTCCCCTATTTTAAGTGTTTTTGGGTCGATTTGATACCTGGGATCTCGATCTCCTTCACGCCCATGGTCCATTCGACTCGACCATGATGGGTAAACCTGGTTCAAGGTGGTAAGACCGGGTTAGATTGACACGGGTCTTACACGATTGGCCATCGACCCCCCGTGCGACCCCCTGTGGGTTTAGTTAATTTTTCATCCTACAGTCCATTCCTTCGTGTTTGGGTCCTATGGCTCGCTTCCACAATCCATTACATACATGTTCTATGGCTTTGAACCATAGTTTATTCCCCTACATGGTTTCTATGATTTCCCCCATGGTTTTTCATGAAAACCTAACCATGGATGGATGATTTGGGTTTCTCTTAGATCATTCCCTCTTCACTATCTATTCTAAGGTCTGTAGAATTACATGGAGATAGTATCCATACCTGAGTATTAGGCTTGTCTCTTTAAAGCCTTTTCTTTGATCTTCTTCTCCACTTTCCTTCTCTTCTCTTTTTCTTCTCCTTCTCTTTTCTTTCTCTCAATCCAATTAGGGTTCTAAAAGGAGTGAAAGAGGCTTAGGGACGTCCTATTTATAGAGTAGAAACTCCCAAAATATGTCCCATTGAGATTAGGAAAGAATCCCATTGAAATTAGGAAAGTTTCTAATTCATGGTTTCTGTCGACAGACTGGGGGTCGATGAGGGGGTCGGAGATCCCGTCGACCCCTGGTTCTAAAATGTTCGACCCCCGGTTAAAAATTCAGGGTCTGACTTTCTGTCTTGGGGGGTCCGACCCTGCCTAGCTGGGTGTGCGACCCTCCCCCTATTTTTAGTGTTTTTGGGTCAGTTTAATACCTGGGATCGTGATCTCCTTCACGCACTTGATCCATTTGGCTCGACCATGATGGGTAGACCTGGTTCAAGGTGGTAAGACCGGGTTAGTTCGATACAGGTCTTACACTGTGTGAGGGGATGTGTACTTCCAAGGGGACAACTGCTTCAATGCCAAAGGCCAACATGAACGGTGATTCTCCCATGGCTATCTTGGGGGTTGTCCGATCTACCCATAAGATGTGAGGCAGTTTATCTAACCATCGACCTTTTGCACCCTTTAACCGAGTCTTGATCCCTTTGAGCAGAATCTTATTACTGGACTCTGTTTGTCCGCTGGTCTGGAGGTGCTTCACTGCCCCATGGCGATGATCAATATGGTTTTCTTCACAGAACTCGAAGAAGGCCCTGTTGTTAAACTACTTGCCATTGTCGATGATTAGCACCTGTGGAATACCGTAGTAGTAGACAATAAATTTTTTGAAAAACTCACAGATTATGCTTTCTGGGATGTTGGATACTGCCTCTACCTCAGCCCACTTGGTAAAATAGTCTACCAAGATGATGACGAATTTTCTTTGGTAGTGAGCAGGGGGAAAAGGACCCAAGATGTCCATTCCCCAGGTGGCAAAGGGAATTGGGGCTGCTTCAATTGACCTCATGGGGGCTATTGGGAGATGGGGAACTAGGGCATATAACTTGCACTTTCCACATTTTTTGATGTAGTCGAAGCATTCCTTACTCATTTTTGACCTGTAGTAGCCCTGTTGTAAAATTTTATGAGCGAGGACTCTCCCCCCTTGATGGGCTCCATAAATTCCTTCGTGTACCTCCTTGATTGCCAAAGCTGCTTCAGATGGGCGCAGACACCGTATTAGGGGGAATGTAAAGGCTTTTTTGTTCAAAGAATCTTCCTTTACTACATAATGGGTAGCTTTGGATTGTATCCGCCTAGCCTCCTTTCTTTCTTCCGGGAGGATGCCTTCTTTGAGAAATGAATAAATTGGATCTATCTATGATGGTTCTACCATGGCTAGCATTACCATTATGGAATTTGGATCCACTATTGATTATAGTAAGGTTTCAGTATACACCGTCCGAGGTGGCCAATTTGGAAAGGGCGTCTACCTGTGTGTTTTGATCCCTAAGTATGTGGTTCAAGGTGAAACTGTCAAAAACAGAGGCTGCCTCTTGTACCTTTCGTAAGTATGCTTTCATATTGACTTTCTTTGCCTCGTACTCCCCATTTACCTGTCGTACTACCAATTGAGAATCATTGGACGCCTCGATCCTCCTTGTCATTACTGCCTTGGCTAGGAGTAGTCTGGCGATCAAGGCTTCGTACTCGACTGCAATATTTGATGCCTCAAATTTGAACCGAAGGGCATATCTAATCTGAAAGCCTTCTGGGCTTGTGAGTATGAAACCAACACCGCACTAGGCCTTGTTCGAGGCTCCATTGACAAATAAGGTCCATGGTTGCAATGTACTTTCTTTGCCATTGCTTTTTGCTCCTTCCTCTACCTCTCCAGGAAGAGATGATTCGATTAGAAAATCGGCCATGGTTTGAGCCTTAATGGATGTGCGAGGCATGTAACTGATATCGAATTCTCCCAATTCGATAGCCCAATTGATCACCCAGCCAGAGACGTCTGGCCTCATTAAAATTTTCTTCAGAGGCTGGTCAATTAGGACATTGATGGAGTGTGCTTGGAAGTAGGGTCGGAGCTTTCTTGCTGACATGACCAGTGCCAGAGCAACTTTTTCGACGAACTTGTATCGAGTTTCAGCCTCTAGTAGAATCTTACTGACATAGTATATTGGTCGTTGTGCGCCATCTACCTCCTTAATAAGTACGGCACTGACTGCCTTTAAAGATACTGCCAAGTATAGCTCCACTATGTCTCCAACCTCGGGCTTAACCAACAACGGAGGAGATGATAAGTAAGCCTTTAGTTCCTCAAAGTCCTGTTGGCATTCAATGGGCCACTCAAAGGTCTTGTTTCCCTTAAGAGTCTGTAAGAAGGGGAGACTTTTGTCTGCTGAGCGGGGCATAAATCTGCTTAGTGCGGCCACTCGTCCAGTAAGTTCTTGTACTTGCTTTACTCTGGTTGGTACTGGCATGCTGAGAATGGTTGTAATCATTGTGGGATTGGCCTCATTACCATGGTTGGACACCATAAATCCGAGGAACTTCCAGAAATGACTCCGAATACACATTTGGCAGGGTTGAGGCACATTTTGTATTGCCTTAGCACTCCAAATGCTTCCTCCAGGTCCTTAATATGATCCCCGGTGACTAGGCTCTTCACAAGCATGTTGTCAACGTATACTTCTACATTCCTTCCGATCTGCCTTTCAAATATCTTGTTTACCAGTCTTTGATATGTGGCTCCAACATTCTTGAGACCAAAAGGCATGACATCATAGCAGAAGAGGCCTCGATTGGTGACTAAGGCAGTTTTCTCTACATCGATCGTATGCATTCGGATCTGATTATAGCCAGAGTAGCGTCCATGAAACTCAACTGCACATGTCAAGCGGTAGCATTGATCAACAGATCGATCCGAGGGAGATGGAAGCTATCCTTCGAGCACGCTTTGTTCAGGTCTGTGAAATCAATGCATATTCACCATTTGTCTCCCGTCTTGGGAACCATGACGACGTTTGCAAGCCATTCTGGATAATGGATTTCTCTGATGAATTTGGCCTGCAATAATTTCTTGACTTCTTCGTCGATTAGACGCTGCCGAGATGCAGCAAACGTTCTTTTCTTTTGTCGTAGTGACAGGTGTGGAGGGTCAATATTCAAGCAATGTCGTGTAATTTCTCACGGTATTGCAGGCATATCGGCTGCTGACCAGGAAAAAATGTCTGCAGTTGTCCTTAAGAAATTTATCAACTCTGTTCTCCACGGTTCTGTGAGCGACGACCCTATCTGGATCATCTTTTCTGGATTTCCTTCCACCAGAGGGACTTGGATTAGATATTCAGTGGGGGTCCCACTCTGTTTCTTGGAATCGTCCCATAAATCTTCAATGTGAACATGCAAGGACTGGGCTGGTTTTTTATAATCGATGAGTTCTGCAGAGTAACACTTTCGTGAGACGAGTTGGTCTGTCCGACATTCACCGGATCCTCTAGGCATAGGGAATTTGATTACCAAGTGGTATGGAGAGGGGACCGACCGACGTGCAATCATACTTGGTCTCCCCAACAATGCATTGTAAGAGGATGGGACGTTGACTATCAGGAAGTTCATCATGACCCTAGATTCTCTAGGGTAACTACCAGCCCTGACAGGCAACCGGATGGATCCCTTTACTGTAACGAGATCACCTGAGAAACTGGCCAAGGGATAATTCACAGGTAGTAGACGCTCAGGGGGAATTTCCATGCGTTGGAAGGCCTACCAATATATGATGTCAACAGAACTGTCCATTTCAACCATTATCTTATGGACATCGTTGTCTTCTATCCGTAGAGTGATAACAATGGTGTCTTCATGAGGTAGTTCTAGGCCGCACAAATCTTCTTCGCTGAAGGTCTGGAAGTCTCCTGTGCATGCCCTCTTACCGGGCCATTCTGTAGATTTTACTCTCCTCTCGTAGGCCTTTCGTGCCTTGGAGGATGTGTTTGCTGCTGCGGGTCCCCCAGTGATAGTCATCATTTTTTTCCCTTCCTTAGAGGGGTTATACATTAAATTTTCGACCACGGCTGAGGTGGCCGCCATGGCCGAGAGGGGTCGATCAATTTTTGTACCCTCTTTCTATACCGACCTGATCTCTGGTACCCTCGATGCTTGCTTCCTCTTTGGTGTGACATACCCCAGCTCCGTAATTCTGATGGGACCCACATGATCATAGGGTGAGTCTACTGCTGGTGGTGGATTAAGGACTAGCAATGGTGGCGGTGGATGAGTCTAGTCCTGGCGTTGCCGTGGAATCCTGGGGTCAATCCTGAGCCGGGTTCTCCCCCTTGTTTGTAAGGAATTCAGTACTCTCCCCTTTTCATGCACTTGTTGAGGGGTTGGGTCAAGTGTAAAGGAAAACTGACAGAGGAGGACACCGACTTCCCTATTTGTCAGAGTCTATCCTCTTTCTCGCCTTTCTTCCTGTTGATGTGGTTGCTGCTCAAGACGTCGGTCTGGATACTGGGGCTCGTCTGCCCTATCTCTTCTTCTTCCCTCCATTATAGGATCTCTTCGATCTTCTCTTCTCTCTACCCTCCTGGGTTCTCTCCTTTTTATCCTTCTCTCCTCCCTTTCGGGAGTTCTCTCTCGTGCTAGGAAGGGTGGTCTCCTCCGGTCCTCCCCTGGTGTTGCTGGTACCCTTAGATCATTGAGATCCACATACTGCTTATAATATCCTCTTCTAATAAGGTCTTCAATTTCCACCTGCAAGTTCCAACATTCGTCGATGGTATGACCGATGTCGCAGTGGTATTGACAATACTTGTTTGGATTTCTTCTTCGTGCTTCGGTTAAAATCTCTGAGGCCTTTGGAGATATCCGTCTTTAGCAATGAGTGTGTAGACGTCTCCGAGGGGCCTATTATGTCACACCCCAATTTTGTACCTTTCAAAATGGTGTGATGAACCGCTAATAAACCAACGGTTCAACCAGGATCTCTAATAGGCTGTGTCCCTTTAAATTAAACCATACACATCCACAACCATAATCAGAATAAATACACAATAGCGGAAGTCTTAATATTAAATGAACTGAGAATCTAACTGTGATAATCATAATAAATAAAATATAAAATTATGTTGTATCAAGCAAGACATAAATAAATAAAATATCAAATTACAATTCCTTAATAGTTCAAATAAAAATCTAATAAAAAATACATGAGTTGCACTAGCATGAGGAGTCATGCGTCTCCACTATATCTTCAGCCTCCATTGCAGCCACGTGCCCATACACAAAAGCATTCATATAATCTTCCACAATGGTACCTGCATCATCAACTAAAAATATTCAAATTCGAAAAGGGTGAGAACACATCACGGCTCAGTGAGCAAACAAAACACTGCAACAAACATATGCATGCATTCAATTCATATCTATGGTCTGGTATATAAGTTTGTAATGTGCTATAGAATGGTTCGGTGGCCGCCTTACCTCTATACACGAGTGTGTGAAGCTGCCCAAAGATAATATTTATTGTCGTCCCACATGCACCCACCATGGAATAGAGATAGAGCTAAAGTGCTTAGGACCACACCTCATCACACTTCCCCTGATACTCTACCCATACCAACACGTAAGCCCCTACTGGCGAGGGCTTGCAAACCGGGCTCGCAACTAACCAACCCTAATGTCAAACAGTGTATCCAAGGCCTCACCCCAGCATCCCTCAATACATCTATAGAGATAGAGCTAAGGCCCCCCGGTAGAGTCGAAGACTATACGGTCCGAGACCACCTCCCCTGATACCCTACGATGTAATAGTTCTGCTAAGGTAATGGCGATACGATGATGTCAGTGGATAAAACTTGAGTAGAGATAGAGCTAGAGTCTGGTGACCTGGCTGAACCACAATCTTATGTCCTCCCCCTGATGCTCCACTCGCATCAAGCACACTAACCACACACATACATTCACATGCCTATTCCTAGCATCATGATCATCATGATGTTATAAATAGAATTAAATAAGCATGAACATTATTAGCAGGAATATTAGATGACATGATGAATGCACATTACAAGCATACAACATAGAATCAATCATGGCATTGGACTCAAAAAATAAAAATAGTTTATTATTAGCCAATTAGTTTAGGTCTTGTTCCCTTACCTTTGCTTGAGTGTAAATCCTCTTTCAAGCTCTAAGAATCACCTTTATAACAATGGAAAAACCTAACAAGTCGATATATTTTAATTAGAATTCATTTCGACAATTTTAGGCTTACTGTTAAACTAGGGTCGTATGACGGGTCGCAGGTAGGGTAGCAGTTTTCTATGACCCTAGGGTATAGGGTCGATGCTAGGGTCAGATGTTCCATCGACCCTAGGTGCGACCGCAGCTTCCCTGGACTTCCTGAAATCTAGGGGTCGATCCTGGGGTCTGATAGGGTCAATTCCCAATCGACCCTACGTGCGATCGCACGTGGTTTGAGTCGACCTTTTCATTCTACAGTCTAATCTTTCAAGTTTGGGTCCTATTGTCACACCCCAATTCTGCACCTTCAGAACAGTGTGATGAACCGCAAATAAACCAACGGTTGAACCAGGATCTTTAATAGGCTATATCCATTAAAAATAAAACCATACATATCCACAACCATAATCAGAATAAATATACAATAGTGGAAGTCTTATAGTAAATGAACTAAGAACTCTAACTGTAATAATCATAATTAAAATATCAAGTTATTGTTGTATCAACTGAGACATAAATAAATAGAATATCAATTACATCCCTTTATAAATTCAAATAAAATACTAATACAATACGCATGAGTTGTACTCGCATGAGGGGTCATGCGTATTTACTAAGGCTTCGGCTTCCATTGCAGCAACATGCACGTACACCGGAGCACTCATATAAACTTCGACCGTAGTACCTGCATCATCAACTAAAAATATTCGACGTCGAGAGGGTGAGCACACAACATGGCTCAGTGAGAAAACAAAACAAATCAACAAACATATGCATGCATTCAATTCATATCTTTGGTCTGGAAAATAAGTTTGCAATGTGCTATAGAAAGGATAAGTGGCAAAAGGTCATGTTTATTGACACCGTACCTCTATACACGAGTGTGTGAAGCCACCCAAAGGTAGCGTTTATTGTCGTCCCACATGCACCTACCATGGACAATGTACACGCAAAGGTTACGTTTATTGTTGTACCAGTTGCCCATACCAACACGTATGCCCCTGCTGGCAAGGGCTCGCAAACTGGGCTTGCAACTAACCAATCCTAATGCCAATCAGTGTATCTAAGGCCTCACCCCAGCATCCCTCAATACGTCCATAGAGATAGGGCTAAGGCCCCCCGGCAGAGTCAAAGACTACACGGTCCGTAACCACCCCCCCTCATACCCTACGACGTAATAGTTTTGCTAAGGTAATAGCAATACGACGATGTCAGTGGACAAGACTTGAGTTAGAGATAGAGCTAGAGTGCTGAGGCCCGGCCTATGACACCTCCCCCTGATACTCGCTCGCATCAGTCACACCAACCACACACATACATCCACATGCCTATTCCTATCATCATCATCATCATCGTCATGTTATAAACAATAATTTAAATATGCATGAATAGTAATAATAGAAATATTGGATGACATGTTGAATGAACATAACAAGCATACACGCATAGAATCAATCATGGCATTGGACTCAAGAGTAAAATAGTTTATTATTAACCAATTAGTTTAGGTCTTGTTCCCTCACCTTTGCTTGATCGTAGATCCTCTTTCAATCTTTAAGAATCAACTAAATATCAATATTATATCACTAAAAGGCTTAATCAAGTCGATAAAATTTAATTAGAATTAATTCTGATTTTAAAAAGCATGTTGTTAACTGGGGGTCGATGCCAAGGTCGGAGGTTCCATCGACCCTGGGTGCTACCACCCAGATTTTGGACTTCCCGAACACTGGGGGTCGATTGTTAGGGTCTGGTAGGGTCGATTGGCCATCGACCCCCCATGCGACCCCCCGTGGGTTTAGTCAAATTTTCATCCTACAGTCCATTTCTTCGTGTTTGGGTCCTATGGTTTGCTTCTACAATCCATTACATACATGTTTTATGGCTTAGAACCATAGTTTATTCACTTACATAGTTTTTATGATCTCCCCCATGATTTTCCATGAAAATCTAACCATGGATGGATGATTTGGGTTTCTCCTAGATCATTCCCTCTTCACTATCTATTCTAAGGTCTGTAGAATTACATGGAGATAGTATCCATACCTGAGAATTAGGCTTGTTTCTCTGTAGCCTTCTCTTTGATCTTCTTCTCCACTTTCCTTCTCTTCTCTTTCTCTTCTCTTTCTCTTCTCTTTCCCTCAATCCAATTAGGATTCTAAAAGGAGTGAAAGAGGCATAGTGACATCTAGAAACTCCCAAAAGAAGTCCCATTGAGGTTAGGAAAGAATCCCATTGAAATTTGAAAAGTTCCTAATTCACGATTTCTGTTGGCAGACTGGGGGTCGATGAGGGGGTCGGAGATCCTGTCGACCCCTGGTTCTAAAATGTTCGACCCCCGATTAAAAACTCAGGGTCTGACTTTTATACTGGGGTGGTCCGACCCTGCCTTGCTGGGTATGCGATCCTCCCCCTTATTTTAGTATTTTTCGGTCAGTTTAATACCTGGGATCGTGATCTCCCTCACGCACTTGATCCATTTGGCTCGACCATGATGGGTAGACCTGGTTCAAGGTGGTAAGACCAGGTTAGTTCGATATGGGTCTTAGAACTCCCCCCTACGTATAAAAATTTTATCCTCAAAATTATACATACCTTCCGAGTCAAATAAATGAGGATATTGCTTTCGCATAGAATTCTCTTCTTTTCATGTGATTTCTTCCATATCTCTACTTCTCCAGGTGACCATAACATAATAGATATCACGGTTGCATAGTCGTTGAACCTTCCGACTAGTGATTTCAGTTGGTGCTACTTCAAATGTCAAATCTTCAGTCAAATCAGGTAAGTCTATTGTCAAAACGTGCATCGGATCCTTGACATACTTCTTCAATAAGGAAATGTAAAATACGTCATCCACACTTGACATAGATGGTGGTAATGCTAACTGGTAATCCACTTTCCCACGCTTAGCTAGAATCTCATATGGCCCGACATATCTTGGACTTAGTTTCCCCTTCTATCCGAACCGTTTCAATCCTCGCATAGGCGATACTTTTAAGAATACTTTATCACCCACGACAAATTCAAGGTCTCGACGTCGGGTACCAGCATATTGCTTCTGACGATTCTGAGCTATTCTCACTCTTTCTTTAATAATGTCGACTACTCGACAAGTCTCTTCAATAAATTCTGGTCCAACAATACTACGTTCTCCAACTTCATTCCAAAACAAGGGAGTTCGACACTTTCTGCCATACAGTGCTTCATAGGGTGACATCTGTATAGTAGCCTGATAGCTATTATTATAAGCGAACTCAATAAATGGTAACTTTTCATCCAAGGATCTTCTAAAATCAATTACACATGCTCGAAGCATATCTTCTAGAATCTAAATTGTACGCTCTGACTGTCCATCTGTCTATGGATGGAATGCAGTACTAAACTTCAGTGTTGTACCCATAGCCTTTTGCAATCCTTCCCAAAACTTTGAAGTAAATCCTGGATCTCTATAGGACACAATACTTTCAGGTACACCGAGTAATCGCACAATGTTATCCACATACAGCTTAGCTAACCTCTCGAGTGTATACTGAGGTCGTATAGGTATAAAGCGAGCTGTTTTAGTCAGGCGGTCTACAATCACCCAAACTGTGTCAACTACTCAAGGAGTCAATGGTAATCCCGTGATGAAGTCCATAGTGATGCAGTCCCATTTCCATGCTGGTTCCGATAACGGTTGTAACAGTCTTGTCGATCTTTGTCGTTCAGCCTTTACTTTCTGACAATTTAGGCATTGAGACACGAACTTAGCTACATCTGCTTTCATCCCTCTCCACCAATATAATTTCTTTAGATCATGATACATTTTTGTACATCCAGGATGTATCGAATAGATGGTGGTATGGGCTTCTTTCATCAATCGGTGTCTAATGTCCAAGCTTTCTATTTCGGGTACACATATTCTTCCTTTGTACTTCAATACCTTTTCTTCGTCTAAGGTGAACTCAGGGTTAGTCCTACCTTTTTTGATGTCCTCTTGTACCGTTCTTAGGTAAGGGTCTGATTTGATAGCTGTCTTTACTTCATCAACTATATCCGGTATAAAATTTAATGCGGCGAACATATTTGAAAACCGATGAATAAACCCTTGTTTGGCTGATCCATCTGGTGCATCTATCACAAACTCCTCATTACCGTGCTTGAATACCTTTCTGGTAGTACACATTACGACGGTTGTGCTAACCTCTCCCAGAGATTTTATCATTGTCTTTTTACTCAACGTATCAGCTACTACATTAGCTTTCCCCAGATGATACTGGATATCACAATCATAGTCTTTCAATAGTTTCAGCCATCTTCTTTGTCTCATATTCAGCTCCTTCGGTTAAATAGATAATTAAGACTTTTATGGTCTGATTTAATCTGAAACTTCTCCCCGTACATATAATGTCTCCATATTTTGACAGCATGTACTACGGCCGCTAGTTCCAAATCATGTGTTGGATAGTTCTTCTCATGTGTCTTCAGTTGTCTTGAGGCATAAGCAATTACTTGTTCTCCTTGCATAAGCACACATCCTAATCCCAGTCCTAACGCTTCGGTGTACAAGATAAATGGTTGTCCTGGAATCGGGATGGTCAAGATTGGATCTGATATCAATCTAGCATTCAAGGTTTGGAAACTCTTCCTGCATTTATTCGTCCAGACAATCTTCTCGGCCTTCTTAGTCAAACTGGTAAGAGGTACGGCAATTCGGGAATAGTCTTCTACAAATCGTCGATAATATCCAACTAGACCCACAAAACTTCTAATTTCGGCAATGCTCTTCGGTGCTTCCCACTTTACAATAGCCTCGATCTTGCTGGGATCCACTTTAATTCCTTCAGCGGATTCTACATGGCCTAGAAATGCGGCTTCTTTTAGCCAAAACTCACACATTGAAAATTTGGTGTAGAGCTTCTCCTTACGTAGTCACTGCAGAGCGGCGTTTAGATTCTTGACGTGAGTTTCCTCATCTTTGGAGTAGACTAATATATCATCAATGAATACAATAACCGACGTATCCAACATGTCATGGAAAACCCGGTTCATAAGTTCCATAAAGGTTGCTGGTGCGTTTGTCAATCCAAAAGACATGATAAAATTCATAATGTTCATATCTGGTCCTGAATGCTGTCTTGGGAATATTACCATCCTTAATCTTCAACTGATGGTAGCCTGATCGAAGATCGATCTTGGAGAACACTTTGACACCTTGCAACTGATCGAACAGGTCATCGATCTGAGGCAATGGATACCGATTCTTGATTGTCAGTTTATTCAGTTCTCGGTCGTCTATACACATGTGAACGCAACCGTCCTTCTTCTTCAGCTAGTCCTTCGCATGCAGCTGGTCCTTCGTATTCTCCTTCTGATGACATGATGATGATATTGCATGAGATACGAGAGGATCAGCGTATGTCTGACTTGAGGATGGGAGAGCTTTTAGAGGCTCAGCGCTTGTCCGATCAGTGGGTGGGAGAGCTTCTGGTTGCTCAGCGCTTATCGGACTAGCAGGTGGGAGAACTTCTAGCTGCTCAGCATATGTCGAATCAGTAGATGGGAGAGCTGAGGGATGGTCAGCGTCTGACTGACCAGCGGGTGGCTGATCTCACAGCTAATCTCCACACGACCCAGACTCAGATAGATTGGTTGACTAGAGTCTACGCTGAGGACTATGATAGAGACCGTGAGGCACCGTCTCCCCCATCACCTCTAGCTTCTTGATGCACTTCTTTTATTTTTCTTTTTGTACTTCAGAGTAACTGTCTGGACTATGGACTGTACTCTGCTTTAATCATATATATATAAACATTTGTTCTTCCTTTTGGTTATATATAAATTTATTTCTCATTTAATAGATGCATTATTCTCTATCAATTTAGTCTTAAACAACACAGATGCTTAGGGTGTGTTATTATTACATCTTTTAAATTTTTATCCTAACTCAGTTCACAACCTTTTATAGAAGTATACGGTTTCACAGACAAGGCCTGAGACGCTATGATACCAACTTGTCACACCCCAATTCTGCACCTCTCAGAATAGTGTGATGAACCGCTAATAAACCAATGGTTCAACCAGGATCTCTAATAGGCTATATCCATTAAAAATAAAACCATGCACATCCACAACCATAATCAGAATAAATACACAATAGCGGAAGTTTTATAGTAAATGAACTGAGAACTCTAACTGTAATAATCATAATTAAAATATCAAGTTATTGTTGTATCAACTGAGACATAAATAAATAGAATATCAATTACATCCCTTTATAAATTCAAATAAAATTCTAATAGAATACGCATGAGTAGCACTCGCATGAGGGGTCATGCGTATCCACTAAGTCTTCGGCTTCCATTACAGAAACATGCACGTACACCAGAGCACTCATATAATCTTCGATCATAGTACCTGCATCATCAACTAAAAATATTCGACATCGAGAGGGTGAGCACACATCATGGCTCAGTGAGCAAACAAAACAATGCAACAAATATATGCATGCATTCAATTCATATCTAAGGTTTGGTAAATAAGTTTGCAATGTGCTATAGAAAGGATAGGTGGTCAAAGGTCACGTTTATTGACGTCGCACCTCTATACACGAGTGTGTGAAGCCGCCCAAAGGTAGCGTTTATTGTCGTCCCACATGCACCCACCTTGGACAATGTACACGCAAAGGTTACGTTTATTGCTGTACCAGTTGCCCATACCAACACGTAAGCCCCTGCTGGCGAGGGCTCGCAAATTAGGCTCGCAATTAACCAATCCTAATGCCAATCAATATATCCAAGGCCTCACCCCAGCATCCCTCAATACGTCCATAGAGATAGGGCTAAGGCCCCCCGACAGAGTCAGAGACTACACGGTCCGAGACCACCCCCCTCATACCCTACGACGTAATAGTTCTGCTAAGGTAATAGCGATACGACGATGTCAGTGGACAAGACTTGAGTTAGAGATAGAGCTAGAGTGCTGAGGCCCGGCCTATGACACCTCCCCCTGATACTCGCTTGCATCAAGCACACCAACCACACACATACATCCACATACCTATTCCTATCATCATCATCATCATCATGTTATAAACAATAATTTAAATATGTATGAACAGTAATAATAGAATCAATCATGGCATTGGACTCAAGAATAAAACAGTTTATTATTAACCAATTAGTTTAGGTCTTGTTCCCTCACCTTTGCTTGATCGTAGATCCTCTTTTAAGCTTTATGAATCAACTAAATATCAATATTATATCACTAGAAGACCTAACCAAGTCGATAGAATTTAATTAGAATTAATTCTAATTTTAAAAAGCATGTTGTTAACTGGGGGTCGATGCCAGGGTCGGAGGTTCCATCGACCCTGGGTGCTACCACCCAGATTCTGGACTTCCCGAACACTGGGGGTCGATTGTTAGGGTCTAGTAGGGTCGATTGGCCACCGACCCCCCATTCATCCCCCCGTGGGTTTAGTCAAATTTTCATCCTACAGTCCATTCCTTCATGTTTGGGTCCTATGACTTGCTTTTACAATCCATTACATACATGTTCTATGGCTTAGAACCATAGTTTATTCACTTACAAGGTTTTTATGATCTCCCCCATGGTTTTCCATGAAAACCTAACCATGGATGAATAATTTGGGTTTCTCCTAGATCATTCCCTCTTCACTATCTATTCTAAGGTCTGTAGAATTACATGGAGATAGTATCCATACCTGAGAATTAGGCTTATTTCTCTGAAGCCTTCTCTTTGATCTTCTTCTCCACTTTCCTTCTCTTCTCTTTTTCTTCTCCATCTCTTCTCTTTCTCTCAATCCAATTAGGGTTCTAAAAAGAGTGAAAGAGGCTTAGGGACGTCCTATTTATAGAGTAGAAACTCCAAAATAAGTCCCATTGAGGTTAGGAAAGAATCCCATTGAAATTTGAAAAGTTCCTAATTTACGGTTTCTGTCGGCAGACTGGGGGTCGATGAGAGGGCCAGAGATCCCGTTGACCCCAGGTTCTAAAATGTCCGACCCCCAGTTAAAAACTCAGGGTCTAACTTTTATACTGGGGGGGTCCAACCCTGCCTATCTGGGTGTGCGACCCTCCTCCTTACTTTAGTGTTTTTGGGTCAGTTTAATACATGGGATCACGATCTCCCTCACGCACTTAATCCATTTGGCTCGACCATGATGGGTAGACCTGGTTCAAGGTTGTAAGACCGGGTTAGTTCGATATGGGTCTTACACCTATGGCTTACTTCCATAGTCCATTCTATGCTTGTTCTATGGCTTAAAACTCAAGGTTACTTCCTTACTTTGTCTACCATGATTCCCTCCATGGATTTCATTGAAATCTTCCCATGGATGGATGATTTGGGTTTCTCCTAGATCATACCCTCTTCATAAACTATTCTAAGGTCTTAAACAATTCATCGAAAGCATATCCATACCTTAGGTTTGCTGAGATTTAGAGGTTTCTCTGAATTCTTCTCTTTAGTCTTCCTCTCCAACTTTCCTTCTCTTCTCCTTTTCTTCTCTTTCAATTAGGGTTTCAAAAGGAGTGAAAGAGGCTTAGGGACGTCCTATTTATAGAGGAAAACCTCCCAAAATAAGTCCCATTGAGATTAGGAAAGAATCCCCTTGAAATTTGGAAAGTTTCCTTTTTACAGTTTATGTCGGTGATCCTATGGTCGATGACGGGGTCAGAGATCTCGTCGACCCTAGGGTTTAAATTGTCCGACCCTAGGTCTAAAATTCAGGGGTCTAACTTCCTAATGAGGTGGGGTCGACCCTGCCTCTTTGGGTATGTGACCCTACCCCCTATTTTACTGTTTTTGGGTCTATTTCATACCTGGTCTTGCTATTTCCTTCACTCCCTTGGTCCATTTGGCTAGACCATGATAGGTAAACCTGGTACAAGGTGGTAAGACCGGTTAGTTTGATACAGGTCTTATATATTGAGTGGAGTGTAATCATTGAATTTCTTATGGATTATGCCGCAAGCTCTAGCTTCCTCTCTTCAACTTCTTGTGCTCCCCTAGTCGTGTGAGGTCTCTTCCTTCATCTGTTCTCTTGCTTGGAACATCGACTAAGCCTTTGTTGGCTTCATAGATTTCGTTAGCGGTGGCAAACTTCTTACACAGAGCCAAGAGCTCTTGCAAGTCGGCCAGTTCCTTTTTTGTGATAGAGAATCTAAGCTTTGGATCAGTGACAGTCGCCCTCAAAGTAGCAAAGTGAACTGACTCTTCTATGTCCTTTACGAGGAGTACCTCCAAATTAAATCTGGCCAAGAAAGCCAGTAGAGTCTCATCAGGCCTTTGTCTCATGTTCATGAGATGTGCGCTTGTCTTCCGTTGCACTCTACTTCTCTGAAAATACATTCTGTGTCACACCCCAATTCCGCACTGTTCAGAATGGTGTGATGAATCACTAGCAAACCAACGGTTCAACCAGGATCTCAAGTAGGCTATCCCCGCATTATCTAAACTCCCACACATCCATAATCAGAGTAAATACACAATAGCGAAAATCTTATAATAAAATGAACTGAGAATCTACTGTGATATAAATATTAAATAGCAAATTATTCTGTATCAACTGAGATATAAATAATTATCAAATACATGTCTTTATTAAATTAAAATAAATAAACCTAAGAAAAATTTAATCGAATACACATGAGTTGTACTCGCAAGAGGAGTCATGTGTATCTACTTCAGCTTCAGCTTCCATCGCCGCCACGTTCCCATACGTTGGAGCACTCATGTAATCTTCAATTGTATAACCTGCATCATCAACTAAAAATATTCGACGTCGAGGGGGCAAGCACACATCACGACTCAGTGAGTAGACAAAACAATGCAACAATACATATGCATGCAATCAATTCATATCTTTGGTTTGGTTTACAGTTTGCAATGCGCAATAGAAAGGTTGGGTGGTCAAAGGTTAACGTTTATTGACCCCGCCTCTATACACAGGGTGTGGAAGTCCGCCCGAAGGTTAACGTTTATCGTCATCCCCATCCACCCTAATCATGACAATATACAACAAAGGTTAACGTTTATTGCTATATAATACCATACCAATACGTAAGCCCCTGTTAGCGAGGGCTTGCAAACTGGGCTCGCAACTAACCAATCCTAATGCCAAACAGTGTATCCAAGGCCTCACCCCAGCATCCCTCAGAATGTCCATAGAGATAGAGCTAAGGCCCCCTGGTAGAGTCAGAGACTACAAGGACCGAGACCACCTCCCCTGATAATCTACGACATAATAGTTCTGCTAAAATAATGGCGATACGACGATGCTAATGCACAAGACTTGAGTTAGAGATAGAGCTAAAGTGCTGAGACCTGCCAAAGGTTAACGTTTATTGACGTCCTCATCACACCTCCCTTGATACTCGCTCGCATCAAGTACACCAACCACACACATACAATCACATGCCTATTCCTATCATCATCATCATCATCATGTTATAAACAATAAAGTAAATATGCATGAACAAATAATAGAAATATTGGATGACATGTTGTATGCGCATTACAAACATATTCGCATAGAATCAAGCATGGCATTAGACTCAAGAAAATAGAAAACAGTTTGTTATTAACCAATTAGTTTAGAGTTCTGTTTCCTCACCTTAGCTTGCTAATAGATACTTTTCCAAGCTTTAGAATCACCTTTATAATGTTATTATATTGCTAGAAGACCTAACAAAGTCGATAGAATTTAACTAAAATTAATTCTGAATTTAAAAACCATTCTGTCAACTGAGGGTCGAAGGTAGGGTCGGAGTCCTGATCGACCCTGGGTGCGACCCTCCCCCTAATCTGAACTTCCCGAACACTAAGGGTCAATGGTCAGTATCACCTAGGGTCGGATGGTCATCGACCCTCGGTGCGACCCTCGATGCACTTTGGTCCAGTTCCCTCTTTTAGTCCATTCTTCGTGCTTGAAATCCTATGGCTTGCCCCTACATTCCATTCTACATCCATTCCATGGTCTGAAACCATGTATAATCCACCTAGATAGTTTTCATGTAATCCCCCCATGCTTTTCCATGAAAACCTAATCATGGGTTGATGGTTTGGGTTTCTCCAAGATCACACTCTCATCAATATCTAACCTATGGTCTGTAGAAACTCATGGAATTAGTATCCATACCTGAGAAGAATACTCCTTCTCTGCAACTCTTCTCTTTTGGCTAACCTCTCTTCCTTGCTTCACTTCTTCCTCTTTTCCTTCTCTTCTCTTTCTCTCATTTCAATTAGGGTTGTGAAAGGAGTGAAAGAGGCATAGGGACATCCTTTAAATAGAGTAGGAACATCCTAAATAAGTCCCATTGAGATTAGGAAAGAATCCCAATCGAAAATTAGGAAATTTCCTAATTTCTATACCTTACGGTAACCGAGAGTCGATGGGAGGGTCGATGATCCCGTCGACCCTAGGGTTCAAGATGTCCGACCCTCCCTTTAAAATTGAGGGTCTGACTTTCTGCTTGGGGAGGTCCGACCCTGCTTAGCTGGGTATGCGACCCTCCCTTCAAATTAAGTGTTTTTGGGTCGATTTGATACCTGGGATCTCGATCTCCTTCACGCCCTTGGTCCATTTGACTTGACCATGATGGGTAAACCTAGTTCAAGGTGGTAAGACCGGGTTAGATTGACACAGGTCTTACAACTCCCCCTACTTATAAAAATTTTATCCTCGAAATTGTACATACATTTTGAATCAAATAAGTGAGGGTATTGCTTCCGCATAGCATTTTCTTCTTCCCATGTAATTTCTTCCATGTCTCTACTTTTCCATGTGACCTTAACATAATAGATATCTCGGTTGCGTAGATGTTGAACCTTTCGGCTGGTGATTTCTGTTGGTGTTACTTCAAATGTCAAATCATCAGTCAAATCCGGTAAATCTACTGTCAACACGTGCGTTGGATCCTCGACATACTTCTTCAATAGGGAAATATGAAGTACGTCATGCACACTTGACATAGATGGTGGTAGTGCTAACTGATAAGCAACTTTACCACGCTTAGCTAGAATCTCGTATGGCCCGATATATCTTGGACTTAGTTTCCCTTTCTGTCCGAACCTTTTCAATCTTCGCATAGGCGATACCTTTAAAAATACTTTATCACCTACGACGAACTCCAGATCTTTGCGTTGAGTATCTGCATATTGTTTCTGATGATTCTGAGCTGTTCTTACTCTTTCATTGATAATGTCAACCACTCGGCAAGTCTCTTCAACAAATTCTGGCCCAACAATACTACGTTCTCCAACTTCATTCCAAAACAAAGTAGTTCGACACCTTCTGCCATACAGTGCCTCAAAAGGTGACATCTGTATAGTAGCCTGATAGCTATTGTTATAAGCAAACTCGATCAATATCCCATGATCCTTTGAAATCAATTACACATGCTCGTAGCATATCTTCTAGAATCTGGATTGTACGCTCTGACTGTCCGTCTGTCTGTGGGTGGAATGCAGTACTGAACTTCAATGTTGTAACCATAGCCTTTTGCAATCCTTCCCAAAACTTGGAAGTAAATCGTGGATCTCTATCAGACATAATGCTTTCTGGAACACCATGTAATCGAACAATATTATCCACATACAGCTTTGCTAACCTCTCCAGTGTATACTGAGGTCGTATCGGTATGAAGCGAGCTGTTTTAGTCAGACGGTCCACAATCACCCAAACTGCGTCAACTACTCGAGGAGTCAGTGGTAGTCCCGTGACGAAGTCCATAGTGATGCAGTCCCATTTCCATGCTGGTTCCGGTAATGGTTGTAACAGTCCTGCGGGTCTTTGCCGTTCAGCCTTTACTTTCTAACAATTTAGGCATTGAGACACGAACTTGGCTACATCTGCTTTCATTCCCCTCCACCAATATAGTTTCTTTAGATCATGATACATTTTTGTACTTCCAGGATATATCGAATAAATGGTGGTTTGGGCTTCCTTCATCAGTCGGTGTCTAATGTCCGTACTTTATGTTTCAGGTACACATATTCTTCCTTTGTATTTCAGTACTTTCTCTTCGTCCAAGGTGAACTCAGGATTGGTCCTACCTTTCTCGATATCTTCTTGTACTGTTCTGAGATAAGGATCCGATTTGATAGCTGTCTTCACTTCATCCATTATGTCTGGTATAATTTTCAAAGGGGCGAACATATTTGAAAACCGATGAAAGAACCCTTGGTTGGCTGATTCATCCGTCGCGTCTATCACATACTGCTCGTTTCCATGATTGAATACCATTCCGGTAGTACACATTGCTGTAGTTGTGCTAATCTCTCCTTGCGATTTTATCATTGCTTTTCGGCTTAACGAATCCGCTACTACGTTCGCTTTTCCCGAATGATACTGGATATCACAATCATAGTCTTTCAATAGTTCCAACCATCTTCTTTGTCTCATATTCAATTCCTTCTAATTAAATAGATAAGTAAAACTTTTATGGTCTGACTTAATCTGGAATTTCTCTCCGTATAGGTAATGTCTCCATATCTTGACAGCATGCACTACTGCCGCTAGCTCCAGATCATGAGTGGGATAATTTTTCTCATGTACCTTTAACTGTCTTAAAGCATAAGCAATTACTTGCTCTCCTTGCATAAGCACACATCCTAGTCCCAGTCCCGACGCATCAGTGTATAGAGTAAATGTCTGTCCTGGAACGAGAATAGTCAAAATCAGAGCGGATATCAATCTGGTCTTCAGCGTTTGGAAACTCTTCTCACATTTATCGGTCCACACAAACTTTTCACCTTTCTTAGTCAAACTGGTGAGAGGTACGGCAATCCGGGAATAGTCTTCTACGAATCTCTGATAATAACCAGCGAGACCTAGAAAACGTATAATTTCTGAAATGCTCTTTGGTGCTTTCCACTTTATAATAGCCTCGATCTTGCTGGGGTCCACTTTGATTCCTTCAGTGGATACTACATGGCCTAAGAAGGCGACTTCACTTAGCCAAAACTCACACTTTGAAAATTTGGCATATAGCTTCTCTTTCCTTAAACGCTGTAGGGCAGCATTTAGGTTCTTGATATGGGTTTCTTTGTCCTTAGAGTATACCAATTTATCATCAATAAATACTATAATCGACGTATCCAACATGTCTTGGAAAACCCGGTTCATTAGTTCCATAAAAGTTGTTGGTGCGTTCGTTAATCCAAAAGACATGACCAAGAACTCATAATGTCCGTATCTAGTCCTGAAAGCTGTCTCAGGAATATCACCCTCTTTAATCTTAAATTGATGATAGCCCGATCGAAGATCGATCTTAAAAAATACCTTTGCTCCTTGCAACTGATCGAACAAGTCATCGATCCGTGGTAGTGGGTATCGATTCTTGATTGTCAGTTTATTCAACTCCCGATAGTTGATGCATAATCGAACACTACCGTCCTTCTTCTTCACGAATAACACCGGCTCTCCCCATGGTGATATACTAGGTCGAATATAACCTTGTCCAGTAGTTCTTGTAGTTGCACTTTCAGTTCCTTCAGTTCTGTAGGAGCCATTTTTTAAGGTGCTTTTGATACGGGTGCGGCTCCAGGTACAAGATCTATCACAAACTCTGTGGCTCAGTCGGGTGGTAAACCTGGTAGTTCCTCTAGAAATTCGTCGGGATAGTCCCGCACGACTTCAATATCTTTCATTTGTGGTGCTTCCTTGGTTAGGTCGACCACTGATACTAGATACCCGACTACCCCCTTCTCAAGGCACTTCTTAGCCTTTAGGGATGAGAGTATGAGCTTGCGTCTACGGGGAAGTTTGGTTCCCGTAAAACTGAATTCTGCTCCTGCTTGGTCTTTAAATGTTAGCTTCTTTTCGGCACATAGTAGGTTCGCAGAATGCCGAGCTAACCAGTCCATTCCTAAGATGACGTCAAAGTCTGCCATCTCAAGTTGTATCAAGGTTGCATATAAGGTTTTCTCACCAATGCGGACTGGACATGGTCCATATCCTTTTTTTAATTCCACTTCTAACCCCATCGGTGACCGTACAAGTAATTTGTAGTCTAATGTTTTGATGGGTAAGTTTATCTTCTTTTCGAATGACACAGATATAAATGAATGAGTAGCTCCTGAATCAAGAGTACTCTGGCGGATGCGCCATTTATAGGTACGATACTTGTGATTTATTTTAACTTAGTCTACATGCTCACAGAATGTAATTACAACTTCAAAAGTTTCAGTCAAACCTGTGACCACAACGGGTGATGCGGCCGCATCCTCGGACGTAACAACATATACCAGTCCCTGATGGAATTGCTTCTTGGGCTTAGGGTACTCTCTTGCCATATGTCCTAGTTGATTGCAGTTATAACACTTCGGACTTTCAGAATTCGGCTTTGGCTGAGGTTGAGTCCCTGGAGTAGTCTTGGTTGCAGCATTAAAATTCTGAGGGCGGAAAGGCTTATATGTCTTGTTATTGCCTCCGTTAAAAGAATTTCCAGCTGGCCTTTTGATACCCCGGTTCTGTGTGAAATAACTCTCCTTCAGGATTGATTCAATGACTCGAGCTATTTGAACAGCTTCATTATAAATCTTCTTTTCTAAGCCCATAACATGCTCTCTGATGCTTCCTCTCAGTCCGTGACGAACCTACGGGTTTTGGTTTCTTCTTCCTGCATACTCCCATATCTTCTGACGAGAAAATAAACAACCTCTTATGAGCAGCTGACAACCTGACCTACCTGCCCGTTCCTAGCTATGCTACCCCTTTCGTTCCGCACCTGACCTATTGGCCAAAGGCATTAGAGATAGGGGGCGGCAACTAAAGAGGTAGCGAGACTGACCGCAATTGCAGGAATTGGTTCGACTCACTGTGATTGTAACTACATATCATTCAACAAATAAAATAATAGCATATAAATGAAATTTATAAATAAAAAACATTCCAATCCATAAAATCATTTACCCATCAAATATAAAAACTAAAATATAATCATTTCATCATACATAAAAATTAAAATATCATCATTATCAATTTATGAACACAAAATTATCATCCCTTCAAACATATAAAATGAAAAATCATCATCCCAACAAATATAAAAACTAAATTATAATCATCCCAACAAATATAAAAATTAAAATATCATCCATGAAATTCTCTCCCCCTAAAAAAAATCATTTAAAGGCGAAGAAAAACAGCTCTTCATAACGCTGTTGGTACGCATCCACTGATATCTGCCCCTGATATAGACTCAGAAACTCCTTCTCCATAGAATCTCTGAAGCTTCGTGGAAAATATTTCTCGAAGAAAGCTTCTATATAAACAGCCCAAGTCAGTTGGGCGTGCTTGATCAATAGATAGTCCCGGGTAGACTTCCACCAGTGATGTGCATCGCCTTTGAGCATGAAGGTGGCACATAATACTTTTTCTTCCTCTGTGATAGTCATCATGAGGAAATTTCTCTCCATCTCGTCTATCCAGTGTGCTGGCCATAATGGATCAGATGGCTTGCCATTAAATTCCCTAGGCTTCATCTTCAAGAATCTCTCCACCAATCGAGAGTGATCTAACTGATTTTGGAAATATGCCGCAAACAGATGGGGTGGATACTGGAAATTAACCTGAGCTGCTTCCGGAGCTTGTACTGGAATCTGTGCAGCAGGTTGTTGAGGTGTCTGAGGTCTTCGGGTGGTTACCCACCGGGCTGCACCGGCTTGTCCTGCCGCATAGGTGCAGCTTGAGTGGCTTGGAACATAACACCCATCGCAACTTGCATCCGGGCTGCGCGTGTTGCATCCGTTGCGTTTCCCGAGCGGATTCATCACCACGGTTGCTAGCTCTGGTGGTGGAGGTGGCAAATTTGCAGGGTTTGCCTGTTCTGGATTACCCGGTGCATAATTATTTTCCTAACTGGTCTCCTCCACGGGTGGTGGTGGTGGAACTGCATTTTGGTTCTGTCGGGTTACCCTACGTCCAGACATAATTCCATCTATAATTGGTGGTGCCTGAAAATTATCAAAATAGATGAGAAGTCATTTATATTTCATATAGGCACGCTAACCGATATAAAATTCTAATTCTAGCTCATTTTTAAAGAAAAATATTGTCTTTTCTATGCAGGGTCGATGGTGAGGGTCGATGGTATGTCCGACCCTTAGTCTCCGACCCTGGGAATGACCTGTTCTTCCCGAGAGCTGAGGGTCGATGTGAGGGTCGATGGGTGTCCGACCCTCAGTTCCGACCCTTAGTTTTCTATCAGATTCCCAAGAGCCGAGGGTCGATGGGAGGGTCGATTCGAGGGTCGATTGTTCTAGTCGAGTTGTCCGACCCTCAGACTAAAAATTAAATTTTTTTAAGATCCGATTTTGGGTCATTTCTTATTATTTCCCTCCCGTTTTAACTCGTCTCTCCCCTTTGAGTTGCTACAGTGCCACTCCACTATTTTTGGTCGGTTTGAGTCCGGGTTTCGACGTCCACGTCATCCATACAGGTATGTTCTCCCATCTTTACCTGTTTTTAGGTTTTCTTTTCTAGGTTTTTGTCCATTTAACTTGTATTTTTCAAATTAAACTCTTTTCAACCGTAAAAATTCGATTTTTATTGGGGGCTTTTGTTATTGGTATCTCGAGGAACGAAAGCCCTCAAAAATTTTTGAATTTCATCGGTTGGTTATCGAGAAACTTAAATTTTGCTCGTTTTTGCCCTAATTTGTCAAAATTTTTTATTTCATGAAATTTCTTCAAATTGGTCTTCGTGGATTTCCATTTCCTACTGTGTGAGCGTCGTAGGATGTGTGGGAACCTAAGTAAGTCCTCCCGCCCACGTGTATGGTGAAAAGTGAGGCTTTCGGGCAACTTACATCGTTAAAATGCTAAATTTTCAGATTTTTATCCTACTAACCCCTTGTCTTCCTTTCTCTTTCTTATCTGCAGATACCATGGCTCGTACCAAGATACCCAGAGTTCGTGATCTGCTTTGCTCTCGCTCTAATGAAGCCGAGGCACAGTATGCCGACTATACTCGTAAGAAAGTGGAGGGTAGTCGTATGGTGATCTTGGCTGAGGTAGCCTTGTTCAACGTAGAGAGAGCATTTGGTGATATGGGGTGGCTCCCTGTCATCACCTACAACGCGTGCACATGTCCGGATTTGGTGCGCCAGTTCTATTGTAATCTCCAAGTGGTGGGGAATTACAATGATGTTGAGCATGGTCAAGAGTTACGCATCACCAGCTATGTTAAAGGGGTGCACATTTCCTTTGATTATCAGCAACTGGCCGATCTGTTGGGCATACCCTATGATGGCACCATGGTGTACTGTGCGCCTGGAGAGCCCCAGTTTGTTTCCATGGAGATGAGGGCAGAGATCGACAATCAGCTGCTACGACCTGATCGCTGGCAGATGAGAGCTTGTTATCTGCGTCCAGCTCCACAGGTCTTATGTAAGATTATCCAGCATAATCTGATCCCGCAGACAGCCAGTTTGCCTTCCCTACATCATCATGCGGACCATGATTAGTGCTACATTGTCCGGTCATAGGGGTAATCTACCCTATGGACGCATGATTATAGTGCTACTGACCCATCTGGGGGTTGACCTGGTAGATGAGAAGATCTAGGAGAAGACCTTCTCATCGCCTCTAGATTGGGAGGCTATCTGCAAGATGGGTATGCGGGATGCCCAGGTTAGTGATGAGGAGAGGAACGCGATGGTGCACCCTCACACTCGCATTGAGATGGCTGACGCTGAGGCCGCTGCTGCCGCTGCTAGAGCACTTGTGGATCCTGTCGATGATGACGATCGTATCTATATGGATGTTGACTCGATACCACCGCCTTCACCTACGCATGCGGCTGGAGTTGGAACTTCTTCTGCGGCGGATCTAGTACCTGAGACTGGTCCTTCTCATGCGGCTGGTCCTTCACTCCCACCTTCTGACATGATGGAGATGTTGCAGGAGATCAGGGAGGCTTAGCGCAGATCTGATCTGAGGATGGAGGAGTTGCTAGACGCTCAGCGTGTGAGAGTGGATGAGCTGTTAGCCGCCCAGCACACATCAGACACACGGATGGGAGAGCTTATAGAGGTACAGCGTGCGACTGATCGGAGGGTAGCCGATCTCACAGCTAGTCTACAGACGACCCAGACTTAGATAGCCTGGTTGACTAGAGTCTATGCTGAGGACTATGACAGAGATCGTGAGGCCCCGCCTCCTCCTTCACCTCCAGCTTCTTGATTGTACTTTATTTTCTTGTATTACAGAGTAACTGTCCGGGTTGTGGACTGTACTCTGCTCAAGTTGTGTATATACATTTTGTTTCTCTCACTCATTGTATGTAACTTGTTTCCCATTTAATAGATGCATTATTCTCTTTTTTAAATTTGGTCTCAAACATCACTTGTGCTTACAGTGTGTTTATATTACTATTTTTACTTTTATCCTATCTCAGTTCACAATTGTCTCAAATGTATGTTAGTTTAACGGACAAAGCCTGAGATGCTCTGATACCAAGTTGTCACACCCCAATTCTGTACTGTTCAGAATGGTGTGATGAACCGCTAGCAAACCAACGGTTCAACCAGGATCTCAAGTAGGCTATCCCCGCGTTATCTAAACTCCCACACATCCATAATCAGAGTAAATACACATTAGCAGAAATCTTATAATAAAATGAACTGAGAATCTACTGTGACATAAATATTAAATATCAAATTATTCTGTATCAACTGAGACATAAATAATTATCAAATACATGTCTTTATTAAATTCAAATAAAGAAACCTAAGAAAAATCTAATCGAATACACATGAGTTGCACTCGCAAGAGGAGTCATGTGTATCTACTTCAGCTTCAGCTTCCATCGCCGCCACATTCCCATACGCTGGAGCATTCATGTAATCTTCAACTGTATAACCTGCATCATCAACTAAAAATATTCGACGTCGAGGGGGGTGAGCACACATCACGGCTCAGTGAGTAGACAAAACAATGCAACAATACATATGCATGCAATTAATTCATAACTTTGGTCTGGTTTATAGTTTGCAATGCGCAATAGAAAGGTTGGGTGGTCAAAGGTTAACGTTTATTGACCCCGCCTCTATACACAGGGTGTGGAAGTCCGCCTGAAGGTTAACGTTTATCGTTGTCCCCATCCACCCTAATCATGACATTATACAACAAAGGTTAACGTTTATTGCTATATAATACCATACCAACACGTAAGCCCCTGTTAGCGAGGGCTTGCAAACTGGGCTCGCAACTAACCAATCCTAATGCCAAACAGTGTATCCAAGGCCTCACCCCAGCATCCCTCAGAATGTCCATAGAGATAGAGCTAAGGCCCCCCGGTAGAGTCAGAGACTACAAGGACCGAGACCACCTCCCCTGATACTCTACGACATAATAGTTCTGCTAAAGTAATGGCGATATGACGATGCTAATGCACAAGACTTGAGTTAGAGATAGAGCTAAAGTGCTGAGACCCGCCAAAGGTTAACGTTTATTGACGTCCTCATCACACCTCCCCTGATACTCGCTCGCATCAAGTACACCAACCACACACATACAATCACATGCCTATTCCTATCATCATCATCATCAACATCATGTTATAAATAATAAAGTAAATATGCATGAACAAGTAATAGAAATATTGGATGGCATGTTGTAGGCGCATTACAAACTTATTCCCATAGAATCAAGCATGGCATTGGACTCAAGAAAATAGAAAATAGTTTGTTATTAACTAATTAGTTTAGAGTTTTGTTTCTTACCTTAGCTTGCTAATAGATACTTTTCCAAGCTTTAGAATCACCTTTATAATGTTATTATATTTCTAGAAGACCTAACAAAGTCGATAGAATTTAATTAGAATTAATTCTGAATTTAAAAACCACTCTGTCAACTGAGGGTCGGAGGTAGGGTCGGAGTCCTGATCGACCCTGGGTGCGACCCTCCCCCTAATCTGAACTTCCCGAACACTGAGGGTCAATGGTCAGTATCACCTAGGGTCGGATGGTCATCGACCCTCGGTGCGACCCTCGATGCACTTTGGTCCAGTTCCCTCTTTTAGTCCATTCTTCGTGCTTGAAATCCTATGGCTTGCCCCTACATTCCATTCTACATCCATTCCATGGTCTAAAACCATGTATAATCCACCTAGATAGTTTTCATGTAATCCCCCCATGCTTTTCCATGAAAACCTAACCATGGGTTGATGGTTTGGGTTTCTCCGAGATCACACTCTCATCAATATCTAACCTAAGGTCTTTAGAAACTCATGGAATTAGTATCCATACCTGAGAAGAATACTCCTTCTCTGCAACTCTTCTCTTTTGGCTAACTTCTCTTCCTTGCTTCACTTCTTCCTCTTTTCCTTCTCTTCTCTTTCTCTCAATTCAATTAGGGTTGTGAAAGGAGTGAAAGAGGCTTAGGGACGTCCTTTTAATAGAGTAGGAACATCCTAAATAAGTCTCATTGAGATTAGGAAAGAATCCCAATCAAAAATTAGGAAATTTCCTAATTTCTATACCTTACGGTAGCCGAGGGTCGATGATCCCGTCGACCCTAGGGTTCAAGATGTCCGACCCTCCCTTCAAAATTGAGGGTCTGACTTTCTGCTTTGGGAGGTCCGACCCTGCTTAGCTGGGTATGCGACCCTCCCTTCAAATTAAGTGTTTTTGGGTCGATTTGATACCTGGGATCTCGATCTCCTTCACGCCCTTGGTCCATTTGACTCGACCATGATGGGTAAACCTGGTTCAAGGTGGTAAGACCGGGTTAGATTGACACGGGTCTTACATTCTGAATAGCTTTCCCATGGTCTTGAAAGAGTCAATTAATCTCGGAGGAAGGTTGTTAAACCACATCCTGACCACTCCTTTTAGAGTAAGGGCGAAGGCCCTACACATGATTGCATCTGGGTTCACGTGGAGGACCATCGGCCACACGAAATTATTCAAATGCTCAACTGGATTGGTGGATCCATCGTAGGAATCCACGGGCAGCATGCTGAACTGCTTTGGCAAGGGGACCCTCATAAGAATATCAGTGAGAGGGTTATCTGTAGAGTAATCCTTGTCTTCATCCGGGGTCATACCAGCCTTTTCCATTGTCTCGACCTTCTGGTGCAAGAGTGCTAGCTCGTCCGTTATTTTCACGGCTACCTCTGGATCCATGGGCGCTTTTTGTTTGTCTACTATACCCATGACGACCTCTGGTAGCGGCGCTTGTCGTGGAACCAAAAGTTCTTCCAAGACATCTTCATCTTGCTCAAGTGCTGCTCACGGCAGAGGGCCTAACCTCTCTTGAACAGGTGTCCTCCCATGTTGTGAGGTTGATCCCATTTCACTTACTTTCGATGCCGGGGGAGCTCTAATCCCATCTCTGATGGGTCTACCTCTGTATTGCCCATGACGATAATCCCAAGGAGGTTCCGGGGGAAGGACAGCCTCTCTATGAGGGTCTGTCACACCCCAATTCCACACACTTCAGAATGGTGTGATGAACCACTAGCAAACCAACGGTGCAACCAGGATCTCGTACAGGTGGTATCCGGCTGATCTAAACCTTATACATCCACATTCATAATCAGAGTAAATATACAATAGCAGAAGTCTTATAGTAATATGAACTGAGAATCTACTGTGATATTAATATTTAAATAGTAAATTATTCTGTATCAACTGAGACATAAATAAGTATCAAATACATGTCTTTAATAAATTCAAATAAAAAGAACTAAAAATCTAATCGAATACACATGAGTTGCACTCGCAAGAGGATTCATGTGTATCCACTTCATCTTCCACTTCCATCGCCGCCACGTGACCATACACTAGAGCGTTTATATAATCTTCGACAGTAGTACCTGGATCATCAACTAAAAATATTCGACGTCGAGGGGGTGAGCACACATCATGGCTCAGTGAGTAAACAAAACAATGCAACAATACATATGCATGCAGTCAATTCTTATCTTTGGTCTGGTTTAAAGTTTGCAATGTGCTATAGAAAGGATAGGTAGCCGTCGCACCTCTATACACGAGTGTGTGGAAACGCCGAATGAAAATGGCACTGTTGTCCCATATGCACCCACCATGGATAATATACACCCCATGAAAATGGCATGGCTGCACCGGTTGCCCATACCAACACGTAAGCCCCTGTTGGCGAGGGCTTGCAAACTGGGCTCGCAACTAACCAACCCTAATGTCAAATAATGTATCCAAGGCCTCACCCCAGCATCCCTCAATACATCCATAGAGATAGAGCTAGGGTCTGGTGACCAGGCAGAACCACAATGCCACGTCCCCCCTGATGCCCTACGACATATTAGTTTCGCTAAGGTAATGGCGATACGACGATGTTGGTAGACAAGACTTGAGTAGAGATAGAGCTAGAGTCTGGTGACCAGGCTGAACCACAATGTCATGTCCTCCCCCTGATGCTCCACTCGCATCAAGCACACTAACACTTGCTTAGTGGACATGACTTGAATAGACCATGGCACAATATACCCTGATGAGAACGGCATCGAAGTACCGGTTGATACCATCCCTACCTGCACCATGTACACCAGCTAAACACAAACATTCACATGTCTATTCCTACCATCATCAACATCATCATGTTATAATCAATAAATTTAAATATGCATGAACAGTAATAATAGAAATATTGGATGTCATGTTGAATGCACATTACAAGCATACACGCATATCACAATCATGGTATTGGACTCAAGAAATAAAAATAGTTTGTTATTAACCAATTAGTTTAGGTCTTGTTCCCTCACCTTTGCTTGTTTGTAGATCCTCTTTCCAAGCCTTAAGAATCACTTTTATATCAATATTATATTACTAGAAGACCTAACAAAGTCGATAGAATTTAATTAGAATTTATTCTAATTTTTACAGCTTGCTGTTAATTGGGGGTCGATGCCTAGTGTCGAAGGTTTCATCGACCCTAGGTGCTACCCCTCCTTTCCTGAACTTCCCAGATGCTGGGGGTCGATGCTAGAGTCGAAGGTTCCATCGACCCTAGGTGCGACCCCCCATGGTTTGAGTCGAAAATATCAAATTTCGTCCATTCATTCATGTTTGGGGTCCTATGGCTTGCTTCTATAATCCATTCCATACATGTTCTATGGTTTAGAACTATTCTTTATTCACCTACATGGTTTCAACGATCTCCTCCATGGTTTCCATTGAAACCTAACCATGGATGGGTGATTTGGATTTCTTCTAAGTCATACCCTCTTCATAAACCATTCTAAGGTCTTAAATAAATCATGGAAAATGTATTCATACCTTAGGTTTGCTGAGATTCAGAGTTTCCTCTGAATTTCCTCCTCCTTGGTCTTCTTCTTTAATTCTCTTTCTCTTTTCCTTCTCTTCCTTCTCTTCTCTATCTCTCAATCCAATTAGGGTTGTAAAAGGAGTGAAGGAGGCTTAGGGACGTCCTATTTGTAGAGTATAACCTCCCAAAATAAGTCCCATTGAATTTAGGAAAGGTTCCAAATTGAAATTTGGAAAGTTTCCTAATTTTTGGTTTATGCTGCTTTTTCCGATTACCGGGGGTCAATGGGGGGGTTGATGGGGGGGTCGGACAATTCATAGACCCCCTCCGACCCCTGGTCACGGGTCGATGGGGGGGGGGTCGATGGGGGGGTCGGACATGCATGTTAAAACCTGCGACCCTACCCTCATTTTGACTGTTTTTGAGTAAATTTTCATATTGGGTCTTGGTTTTTCTTCACACACTTGGTCCACTTGGCGACCATGATATGTAGACGGGTCCCGACACAAAATATAAGGTTAGGCCGGGTTCGTGGCGTACGGGTCTTACAACTCCACCACCCTTAAAAGAAATTTCATCCTCAAAATTTGAAAGTACGGATCTTACAACTCCCCCATCCTTAAAATAATTTTTTTCCTCAAAATTTTGAATTTACTTCGGAGTCAATAGGTGGGAATTTTATTTCCGCATTGCATCTTCTTCCTCCTATGCACTCTTCTCCACGTCTTGTCTTTGCCAGGTTACCTTCATATAATAATTATCCCAGCTTTGGAAACATTGTACCTTCCCACTAGTGAACTAGGCTGGTACCACTTCAATAGTTAAACATTCTATCTAATCCAGTGATTCCGTGGTCAACACCTTTGATATGGATCTCCAATGTACTTCTTCAATAGAGACACACAAAATACATCATGCACGCTAGACATGGATAGTGGTAACGCTAATTGATATGCAATTTTTCTACGTCTCTCTAAAGTTTATATGATCTAACACATATATAGAATACAACTTTCTCTTCTTGTCTAATCATTTCAAACTACGCATAAGTGATTTCTTCAAAAACACTTTGTCACTTATGGCGAACTCAAGGTCATGGTGTCTCTTCTGAGATCTTGAGCTATCCTGCCCTTTTTTTTTTTTTTTGATCTTGTCTGCCACTCTATAGTTTTCTTCATTAGACTTAGGTCACAAAATTCTTCATTCACCGACTTTATTCCAAAATAAAGGAATTTGACATTTCTACCGTACCATGCTTCATAGGTAACATTAACATGGTAGCTTAGTAGCAACTTCAATTCACGGTAACTTCTCAATTCAAGTTCCTTGAAATCAATTTTACAAGCTCGGAGCATATCTCTTAGGATCTGTATAGTCCACTCCGACTGTCCGTCGGTTTAAGGTAAACTGCGGTACTAAACTTCAACTTTGTCCCCATTATTTTCTGTAGATCCTCCCAAAACTTCGAGATAAGGCATATGCCTCTGACCGACACTAAGCTCTCATGCATACCATTCAATCTGGCAATACTATCCACATATATCTTAGTTAGCCGCTCCAAAGCATATCGAGGTCGTATAGCAGTGGACTGAGCTATCTTCATAAGGCGATCAACAATCACCCAACTATGTCAATCGATTTGGGAGTCAGTGGCAAATCATTGACATAGTTCACGATACTGCAATTCCATTCCCAAAACAAAAGTCAGGGTTTGGTCTTCCTTTTTTTTTTTAGTCTGCTTACACCGTTCCTATATACAAACCTAACAAAATTACTACTTCTACTTCATCCATCAATTCAGAGATGATCTTTAATGCCACAAGCGCAACCGACGAACCATTGCTCCATAAGTTCATCCATAAAATCTCGCTTAATTGGATCATCATGAGTTTCTATTATATGTTACTCTCCTTCCAAATCTGAATCTATTGCTGCGAAACATAAGATAGCATTTATACTGGGTCCTTCCTTGGACTTCATAATTCCCATTGGCGATCGTATAAGCAGTTTGTAATCTACAAATTTAAGGGGTATATTTAGTTTCTTTCCAAATGACACAGATATAAAAGGATGAGTAACTCCATAATCAAAGAGAACTCTGGCAGGAATGCCATTACTAGGTACAATACCTGTGATTTGTTTTAATTTAGTCTACATGCTCATCCAATGTAACATAAAATGACAGGTTCAGGTCATAGGTATGACCACATCAGACGATGCGACAGCATCCTTGGCTGAAACAGCGTAAACTCTTCCTTGCTGTAGTTGTTTTCTGGGCTTAGTAAACTCTCTTGAGACATGCCCTACTTGGTTGCAGTTAAAACATCTGATCCCTTTACCATTTTGCTTTGGTTGCCGTGGGGTTGCTGAAATGGTTTTGGTTGCAGCATTGAAGCCCTGGGTATGGAAGGGTTGGAATACCTTGGTGTTCCCTCCGTTGTAAAAATTTTCATTTGGCCTTTTGATTCCTCTATTTTGAGTAAAATAGCTCTCTTTTTGGATCGACTCTATCACTCGAGTAATTTGTACAGCTTCATTGTAGATTTTCTTCTCCAGTCCCAAAACATGTTCGCGTATGCTTTCCCTAAGTCCCATGAAGAACCTTTGGGTTTTCGTATCCTCCTGTTGCATACTGACTTGTGCAAAGAAAAATAGCTCCTCATAACGCTGTTGATATGCGTCGACAGTCATCTGCCCCTGATATAAACTTAGGAACTCACTCTCCATAGAATCACTGAGACTTCTAGGGAAGTATTTCTCAAAGAATGCCTCTTTGTATATATCTCAGGTCAAGTGGGCGTGTTTGGTTAATAGATATGTCCCGGTAGACTTCCACCAATGGTGTGCATCGCTCTTGAGCATAAATGTGGCCACAACACTTTTTCTTCTTCTGTAATAGTCATCATAAGAAAATTTCTCTCCATCTCGTCGATCCAATGTGCTAGCCAAAGAGGATCAGACAATTTACCATTAAATTCCTTGGGCTTCATCTTCAAGAATCTCTCAACCAGTCGAGAGTGATCCAAGTGATTTTGGGGGTATGCCCCAAACATAGGTTGTGGATACTGATAATTAACCTGAGCTGCTTCCGGGCCTGGTACTGGAATCTGTGCAGCTGGTGGTTGAGGTGTTTGGGGTGCTGGGTGGTTACCCACCGGTGTTGCACTGGCTTGTCCAGTCGGCATTGGTGTGGCATGGGCTACCTGGAACATAATCCCCATTGCTGCTTGCATTTGAGCCTGTGCATATTGCATTTGTTGCAGCTGTTGCGATAAGTTCATAACCACGGTTGCTAGCTCCGGTGGTGGAGGTGGTAAGTTTGTAGGATTTGCCTGCACCGGATTTACTGGTGGTGCAACATACGGATTTCCCTGTGCATATATATTTTCCTGACTAGTTTCCTCCACTGGTGGTGGTGGTGGAACTGCGTTTCAGCTTTTCCTGGTTACTCTACGTCCAGCCATTTCCCTCTGATATTGGTGATGCCTGAAAAAATCATTACAAACGTGAGGCAATCATTTATACTTCATGTAGGCATGCTAACCGATGTTATTTTCAAAATTTTCAGATCATTCTGTGAAAAATACTATCTTTTCTATGCAGGGTCGATGGTAGGGGTCGATGGTATGTCCGACCCTCAGTATCCGACCCTGGGAATGTACCTATTCTTCCCGAGAGCCGGGGGTCGATGTGGGGGTCGATGGGTGTCCGACCCCCAGGTGCGACCCCTGGTTTTCTGTCAGATTCCCGAGAGCTAGGGGTCGATACGGGGGTCGATGGTATGTGCAACCCCCAGGTGCGACCCCTGGTTTTCTGTCAGGTTCCCGAGAGCTGGGGGTCGATACGGGGGTCGATGTGGGGGTCGATTATCCTGGTCGAATTCTCCGACCCCCAGACCAAAAATCAGATTTTTAGGGTCCGATTCTGGGTCTATTTCCCATTATTCCTTCCCCATTTCGACTCGTCTTCCACCTCTGAGTTGCTACAGTGTCACTCCGCTATATTGGTCATTTCGGTTCCGTTTTTCGATGTCCACATCATTCCTACAGGTATGTTTTCTCATTTTTACCTGTTTTTAGGTTTTTATTTCTAGGTTTTTACCCATTTATCTTGTATTTTTCAAATTAAACTTTTTTCAACCGTAAAAATTCGATTTTTATTGGGGGCTATTGTTATTGGTGGCTCGAGGAACGAAAGCCCCCAAAAAGTTTTGAGTTTCATCGGTTGGTTATCGAGAAACTTGGATTTTTGCTCTTTTTGCCCTAATTTGTCGAAATTTTTGATTTCTCATAATTTCTTCAAATTGGATTCCATTAGTTAGAATTTCCTACTGTGTGAGTGTTGTAGGATCTGTTAGAACCTACGTAAGTCCTCCTGCCCACGTGTATGGGTGACAAATGAGACTTTTTGGCCAACTTACGTCGTTATAATGTCCCAATTTTTTGTTTTTACTCTTTTCTAACCCATTATTGGTTTCTCTTTCTTATTTGCAGATACTAAGGCTCTGATACCAAGTTGTCACACCCCAATTCCGTATACTTCAGAATGGTGTGATGAACCGCTAGCAAACCAACAGTTCAATCAGGATCTCGTACAGGTGGTATCCGGCTGATCTAAACCTCATACATCCACATTCATAATCAGAGTAAATACACAATAGCGGAAGTATTATAGTAAAATGAACTGAGAATCTACTGTGATATTAATATTTAAATAGTAAATTATTCTGTATCAACTAAGACATAAATAAATATCAAATACATGTCTTTAATAAATCCAAATAAAGAAAAACTAAAAATCTAATCGAATACAAATGAATTGCACTAGCAAGAGGAGTCATGTGTATCCACTTCATCTTCCACTTCCATCGCCGCCACATGACCATACACTGGAGCGTTTATATAATCTTCGACGGTGGTACCTGCATCATCAACTAAAAATATTCGACGTCGAGGGGGTGAGCACACATCATGGCTCAGTGAGTAAACAAAATAATGCAACAATACATATGCATGCAGTCAATTCATATATTTGGTCTGGTTTAAAGTTTGCAATGTGCTATAGAAAGGATAGGTGGCCGCCGCACCTCTATACACGAGTGTGTGGAAACGCCCAATGAAAACGGTACTATCGCCCCACATGCACCCACCATGGACAATATACACCCCATGAAAACGGCATGGCTGCACCGGTTGCCCATACCAACACGTAAGCCCCTGTTGGCGAGGGCTTGCAAACTGGGTTCGCAACTAACCAACCCTAATGTCAAACAATGTATCCAAGGCATCACCCCAGCATCCCTCAATACATCCATAGAGATAGAGCTAGGGTCTGGTGACTAGGCTGAACCACAATGCCACGTCTCCCCCCGATGCCCTACGACATATTAGTTCCGCTAAGGTAATGGCGATACGACGATGTTGGTGGACAAGACTTAAGTAGAGATAGAGGTAGAGTCTGGTGACCAGGCTGAACCACAATGTCACGTCCTCCCCCTGATGCTCCACTCGCATCAAGCACAGTAACACTTGCTTAGTGGACATGACTTGAATAGACCATGGCACAATATACTTCGATGAAAATGGCATCGAAGTACCGGTTGATACCATCCCAACCCACACCATGTACACCAGCCAAACACAAACATTCATATGTCTATTCCTACCATCATCAACATCATCATGTTATAAGCAATAAATTTAAATATGCATGAACAGTAATAATAAAAATATTGGATGTCATGTTGAATGCACATTACAAGCATACACGCATATCACAATCATGGTATTGGACTTAAGAAATAAAAACAGTTTGTTATTAACCAATTAGTTTAGGTCTTGTTCCCTCACCTTTGCTTGTTTGTAGATCCTCTTTCCAAGCCTTAAGAATCACTTTTATATCAATATTATATTGCTAGAAGACCTAACAAAGTCGATAGAATTTAATTAGAATTTATTCTAATTTTTACAGCTTGCTCTTAATTGGGGGTCGATGCCTAGGGTCGGAGGATCCATTGACCCTAGGTGCTACCCCTCCTTTCCTGAACTTCCCGGATGCTGGGGGTCGATGCTAGGGTCAGAGGTTCCATTGACCCTAGGTGCGACCCCCCATGGTTTGAGTCGAAAATATCAAATTTCATCCATTCATTCATGTTTGGGGTCCTATGGCTTGCTTCTATAATCCATTCCATACATGTTCTATGGTTTAGAACTATTCTTTATTCACCTACATGGTTTCAATGATCTCCTCCATGGTTTCCATTGAATCCTAACCATGGATGGGTGATTTGGGTTTCTTCTAAATCATACCCTCTTCATAAACCATTCTAAGGTCTTAAATAAATCATGTGGAATGTATTCATACCTTAGGTTTGCTGAGATTCGGAGTTTCCTCTGAATTTCCTCCTCCTTGGTCTTCTTCTTCAATTCTCTTTCTCTTCTCCTTCTCTTCCTTCTCTTCTCTTTCTCTCAATCCAATTAGGGTTGTAAAAGGAGTGAAAGAGGCTTAGGGGCGTCCTATTTATAGAGTAAAACCTCCCAAAATAAGTCCCATTGAGTTTAGGAAAGGTTCCAATTAAAATTAGAAAAGTTTCCTAATTTTCAGTTCGTGTTGTTTTTCCCGATTACCGGGGGTCGATGGGGGGGTCGGACCTGCCTGTTAAAACCTGTGACCCAACCCTCATTTTGACTATTTTTGAGTAAATTTTTATATTGGATCTTGGTTTTTCTTCACACACTTGGTCCACTTGGCTCGACCATGATATGTAGATGGGTCCCGACACAAAATATAAGGTTAGGCCGGGTTCGTGGCGTGCGGGTCTTAAAGGGTCGATCGGAGGGATGACTCCCACTGGTGGGCGGGAAGTAGTCTCAACGACTGGAGGTTGAAGTCCTTGGACGAATCTAGTTAATACTCCGAGCTGCTGAGCCATGGTCTCGAATTGTTCATAGGTGATGAATGCCTCCGATGGGGGCACTTGATTTGCCGCTCTCTTCCCTCTCTCCCTCTTTAGCCTAGGTTTCGACCTATTTCCATCTTCGAGATTGGCTGGCCGTTGTTCAATTAAAGGGGGGTTGGGATTAACCATATGACTTCTTGTTCTCCTTGGGCTCATACCTTAGGATTTCTCTTTAACTTTTATCTTTCGACGTCAAATCGCTCAAAGGCCCCACTTTGGGCGCCAAGCTGTTTCGGCCCAAATCCTTATCCGAGGTCCACCGTGCTGACTAGACCTGCAAGACAAGCAAAGACAAGGGGGAGGCGGGCCTATGGCCCCAGGTGCACTCCAATGCCTAAGTTAGGGCTCTGTGAACAGTCGATGGGCTCGGTATCTGAGCCCACAATAATATTTAAATGAGGTAGGTGAGAGATTCTCAGTTCGAGGTGTCAGACCGATAATCCAAAGAAAGAGTAATAAATGTAAAAGTACCTGAAATATCGGGATTCATAGTATTTATAGTAAATAGTGTATCTTGGTAAATATCGCTTTTACCCTTGTTTGATGTGTGATGACCGAAGTATCCTTGTAAAGCTATAGAAATGATGTTTTTGTCCTTATCCATAGATTGGGTTTCTGAAAATGTCCGGGTATTGATGTGGATGCTTGGATTATAGCTGTCGCCATGTTATTGGTGACAAGGGAGATTTCCCTAACACATGGTAAGATCTAAACATGATATGTGTATATATGGTAAGAAATCTATCATATTCTACCGAATATAGCAACAAAAATAAAAATAAAAATATTATAACAAATCTATCCCAAACATATCAAATAAGCAAGCAAATATATATGATAAGAAATCTTTCCTATTCTACCAAATATCTCAACATGAGCGAAAATATAAATATGGTTAGAAATCTTTCCCCTATTGGATCTATCATCAATCCATATAAGTATCAAATCGAATTTGACTAACAACGACTAAAACGTAGTCAACAGACATCCATTTGGCGGAAATTATACAAACGCATTGCATTGCAAGATGTGTAAAGTCCAAAGGCAAAAAGTTTTATGCATGTGCACCATCCTACATAGAACGTCAGAGCAACAATAACTCCCTCAATACCAAAAAACATGGAGAAAGATCCTCTGTTGCACTCCTGTGTAGCAGAGGTGATCCAGAGCATTGGGAGGACATCAATCGTGTATCCCGATGCCCTCCCATTGCTCAAGATCAAGTCTACTACACAGGAGTGCAATAACGATCCCAGTCCCAAAAACACTCCTATAAAACTATAAAATGAACCAATTGTTCACCTTCCGGATCCCTTCCCCCAATTAAAAAAAAGAAAGAAAAGGAAGTGGATTACTGGATGTGAACTGTCATTGGTTGCCGAAGTATGACTTTAATAACAATAATAATATTTTCCTAAATTTAAGGGAACGACCCTGATCTCTATTAACGTGATATACTTTCAGGTTGTATTGTGTAATATTGTATGTTTATCAATTCTATGTTCTATACAGCTGTAACAATCCATTTTAATCTATCAGTCTAAAAATTGTGTCTCACCCACAGTCTAAAAATTGTGTCTCACCCACAGTTGCGTCGAATACAATTAATTTTTGTCCCATCCCAATACACTCTCGATCCTCTGCATGCATCAATCTCCAAGCTTCTTCAACTTTGGCTACCCCAGTTAATCTATTTCTGATTAAACCTTAGACAACCATTCAAAATACCCATTATTAAATCCCACTTGATCAACTAAAACCGCCGAGAATCGCGTCCCAAAATCACTATAAAAAGTTCATTCCATTTTGAGATTTCAGGCACAGACCCACCTCTTTTCTTGCGAGTATCAGTAGCAAAAACTGGTCAGAAGAAATGAGTTTTGCTAACATGAAGACCTTTACTCTTCTTCAGCTTTTACTACTCTTGTTGAGTAGCTTTAATGGTGGTGACACCAATGCTCAATCCCCCGTTCCCTCTCCTACGCCAGAACCAAGTCAATCCCCAGTTCACTCTTCAAGCAAGCATCCCCCCAGTAAGCCTGTGTATATTCAAGGGCTTGTTTACTGCAAGTCATGCAACTGCTGGGGCCTTGAAAACGCTAAACCCATCTCAGGTTCGTCTTCTTATTACTCTCTCTCTCTCTCTCTCTCTCTCTCTCTCTCTCTCGTAATGCTTAGCAGTTAAGTTTATCACATTGTTGTGCCGTGACTTGACAGCAAGGTCCTTCCCGGTTTTCGTAAGTTTTAAAATGTGGGTCAGGATCGGGTGTAGTATTTCGGTGTAGTAGATTTGATCTGGTTATTGAAAGTACATCGGTACAAATGATCTATGCATTTTTAATGATCAAGATCAACTCTGCTTATGATAGAATGCTACAGAAAAAATTTTCCTTAAAATATATAGAAGGGCAAAAAGCTAAAGGGATCTGCAGTCCTTAACGTGAGACTGACCCATATGCAGATTTGACAAGTGTCTAGTATTAAATGGGTCCCACACCACATAGACCATGTGCCCACATGGATTGAGATCGTCTCCAATCCGTCTAGTTGTTAACGGACTGGATTCAAAAGACACGTATATCAATACATTAGGGGACGTGTCCTTTAAATCCGATCCATTCGTCCATGACTAAACAGATAGACTAGAGACGATCTTTTTCCATGCCCGCATGGGCAGAGAATCTAGACTCTGTTATTTTAGGTACCATTTCAAAGTTCCCTTTTATTATTTATTGTCTTTTTGGGCACCATATGGGTCAAAGATTACACCGGTCCATGATAGATGGATCAAATTATTATTTGACTTTCTCTGATCTTTAGTTTCGTTACGATTTCATTATTTGAGAAAAAGGTTTTCCGTTCGGCAGAGTGGGAGTAATATCTCTCCTTTGACATTTTCTCTCCTCTCTTATTCTTTACTATTAAACCATCCACTATCGTCGCCCAAACCCATTAGTAGACATCAACAATTGCACGAGAAGCCTCTCCCTTATCATATTTTTCTTACTCTTTTATGGTCTTCCAAATTAAATCCGACAATAGTGAGGCTCTATATTTGCTTAAAAAAAATGAGGATTAGGAAATATCTAATGGTGAATTACTGATCATCATATCTTATTATTTAGAAGAAGATATTGTTTGGTCATACATCACCATCCCACGACATGAAAGAAACCCTCTCTATACTTAAGCCTCAAATCAAATAAATAAGTCAGATATAAGAGCAGTAGTAGTGGTAGTAAAAGAGATTGGAATCATACAAGCTAGTTTGTAGAACTTTAATATTTATTAATATGGGTGGATATAATTTTGCTTCTGTAGATGATATTAATGAGCTTGTTATGGATTTGGTAGGTGCGATTGTTAAGCTTAGGTGCCACAACACCAGACACGTTAAGAACGTAATGGCGACAACAAACGACGGCGGCTACTTCTACCTAGAAGCACCACACACAGTGGCAACTTACGGGGTTTGGAAGTGCAGAGTGTTTTTGTTTTCATCACCCAGCTCGTCTCCATGCCAGATGAAGACTGATATAAACAATGGCACCACTGGCGGCACTTTGAGATACGAGCCAGAGTCCGATAATAGTCCCCGCGCACTCTACTCTGTTGGGCCTTTCGCCTTTGAGTCTAAGTGTTGATGCCCATTATCACTTTTCATTCCATTAAAAAAAGTTCTTCTTGACTTTGTAGGGCTTGAAGCCGTTTCCAGTTTTTTAGTTTTTGGTTTTTTTTATTTTTATTTTTTCCTCTTAAGTCCATTATGAAAATAATTAAGTGCAGGTTCCTAGTCGCTAGTAGAGTTTTGTGGATGACAATAAATTAGAATGTCATAATCTCATAAATGTTTGTATTGTTCCTCAAAGTCTGAAAGCATAGTTGAGCTGATTTCGCTGTCTAATTTCTTGGTTTTTCCTATTTCAAATTGAAACTTTATATTTCTTTTCTCAAATTGGAAAAATGGTGTCAAGATTACTGATATGATTCATAGATATATAGAGAATGTATAGCAATTCATGAGGAATTATTTAATTGAATTAAATTTGAATTAACACGTGGTTAACCGACATCATGTAGTCTTTCCATGTGACAGAATAGATATTAGTTAGATTTAATAAAATAACAAATAATTATATTTAACCGAAAATAATATTATTAGAAATAATAATAATGTATGGATGGATGGATGGATGGATGGATGAGAGAAATGAAACTCTCTATGGAGAAAGTGACCGAGTACTTTATAAATTCTTTTTGTGATTAAAGCATATATGGGGAAATGTTAACATAACAAGGGTCACTTATTTTTTCAAACATAATAAGACATCAACTACCCTCTTAAAATACATGTAAGGATGCAATTGAAATTAAATATATAAGGATAATTTTGTGAAATCACACATTGTTAGAAATAAATTGAAAATAGATTATAAATTAAATTTCAATTGAATTTCATCAGGAAAGGGTTAATTGTAATTGTGCACAACCCATTGTCTCTCCCTATCCTTCTATCATCGAGGCCTTGCAACTATGCCAGGAGAAAGCCTCCTCCCATCGCCATTTGATCTCTCTTGCCGGAGCATCTCGAGACCTTGCAACTATGCAACACTGGGAGAAATGGGTTTTTCGTTTCTATTCTAGGTCAGGCTCTTCTGTAGCATACAGGGCTGCCATGGTTCTTCTCTGCAGAAAATTTACTCCCATCGCCATGGTACCACAGCCATGGAAAGTGTCTTATGCAACAATTTTATATTATTAAAAACTGGTTTTGATTTAACCAGCTAATTTTGACCAAATCGAATCACACTGATTAAACCGAAACTAGACTAATTCACACCTGTTGATAGCTTTATCCAAAAAATATGGTATTTTCACGTGTTGGAGGATGATGAGCCATGTTGGATTGCGGCAAACCATTTGCATCCATCTTCGATGTTAGTCAATGACACTGAGGCTATTGCAATTCGCCTTCTATTGCAAAGGGCTTTTAATTATGGAATTCTACGTTTTTCTATTCACTCAGATTCTATAGTTCTTGTTCATTAATTAAGAGGAAAATCCCACAACAGTAGTCAACGACTTCTGTATCTGCTCTTGGCCTTCCATCATCGATCATCAACGATTCTGATCCTCCATAATCCAACCTGAAAGTCAGAAACCCATCCATGAAATGTTGATGCCCTGTTCCAACATCCTTAAAATTGGATTTGGGTATCATTACATTTTTAAGATTCTTATGATCTAGAGAATCTCAATTAGCCTAAACGCACCACAACGCAGAAAGTTTACCCTTCAAAAGCTCAGTCAAGAGCCAAAACTCCTTAACTCCTTCACCAGCGTCGCATCCACACTGGATTACCAAAATATAACAAAAGAGCTCCTTCTTCTCCTTCCTCTTTCTCTCTCAGCTCCCAAATCCCAATTATTAGTTCTGACTTCTAAGGTCAATTTCGAGGCCCATCTCTTCTCAGACTCTAATCCATGGATTGTTGGTGTTCTTCTATGGACGTAGACAATGAATTCGAGAAACTTCTATTTCGAATGAACCCTCTATAAGGTGTTTCCCCTTCTTTCTTTCTGTACTCTTCACATACATTTTATTGGCTAACCCTTCTTGTTTTCGCTGTCTTCCTAGTTTTTTTTGTTATATGCCTCTATTAATGTGTATTTCAATCATTCTGATGTCTGTTTTGAGTTGGCTTCTTGTTAATCTATTCCTGATTCTAAACAATTAGAACCAATGTTTTAACGCTGTGGTTTTTGTTCCTCCTTCGTGCTTCAGTGGAATTTGTAGGGTCTCTGTTGATAATGCTTCAAAACCCAAAGCAACTTTGGTTAAGGAAGATGAGTCTCAGACCTAAAGTAAAACAAATGTGAAATAAAAAGTTTTTACAAACTATAATTTAAGTGTAAAGACTTAAATACTTTTTAAATTAGAATTTATGATCTAATAAAGAATTTTTATTAAACAAACTGAAAATGTCCACTTTGTCCTATCTATTCCAATTTTCATTGTTCAATTTTCATGTTTTATTAGTATTTTCATTTTTTTGTCATGTTTTCAAACTTAACAAACCTTTGTTACAATAACATCCTTTTATATATATATATATATATATAGGGGGAGGGGAAACTTCCAGTTTTCACCATTGTAGAATGCCAAAAATAGAAAAACAAAATAACAAATAACAGATTAACAAAGATTGATACATTTTACGTAGGTACGTACATTTGATCTGGACTCGACCACTAATGGGGCTTACAATTGCCTAGTGTTATAGGTATCATTGTTAACTGGTGTGTATATATATATTTATATATATATAAAGATGGGAATATACATGCAAGAGTGTCACCTTGTTGTTTAAAAGTCAAACTAAGTAAAAGTTTCAAAAGTGTTTTAGAGGGAAATTTTAAGTTTTGTTTTTAGCTTCAACGGAGCTTGAAAGAGTTAGTCCCACATTGCATTGGGAGTTTGGAAGAGAGAGGTATATGTATATATATATAAGAGTGTAAATTGTTGTTTAAAAGTCAAACTAAGTAAAAGTTTCAAAAGTTTTTAAAACAGAAAATTCAAATTTCGATTTGGGTTTTGGAGGGAAGTTTTAAGTTTTGTTTTTAGCTTGAAGGGAGCTTGAAAGAGTTAGTCCCAGATTGCATTGGGAGTTTGGAAGAGAGAGGTACATAAGATATAAGTGTCCTATTATATCTTGAGCCTTGAAAGAGGGACTCTCTCTTGAGGAAAGGGTTTGGGAGGTCCATGGTGCTTTTAACACACACGCGTACAGTGTCGGATCACTCAGAATAATTTTTTATTTGTAAAATGTATGTCTCTATGTATTTAAATACGTAGAGGTATATTACATATATTTTTTTGGCATACGTAGAGGTATGTTACATATCTATTGATATACGTAGAGGTATGTTACATACCTATACATATACTTAGTGGTATGATATATGCCTGTTGGTATTTGTAGGGGTATAAGACATACCCATTCATCTACGGGTATTGATCTGAGCCCTAGATACAAATACCCTTTGGATTGAGTAAATCCTGGCCATTCACGCATAAGGGTGTACCCCAACTCAGAGGTGCCATTAACAGCTATCATTTTTTTTTTTTTTTTGTTTTTTTTGGCCAAAGATCTGATTGTATTAAAAAAGAAAAGAAACAAAAGCCTTAATAGAGTGATGAACCCCCACCTTCGGCGTTGCCATCAGTAGGGACCACTCCAGGCAGAAACATACATTTAAGAGCGTTGGGAAGCATCCGAAACGACCTCCCTAGATATAACATTTGGACAGCTATACCAATAATAAGATTGCCTATCATGAACAGCTTTCTTTGCAAGGATGTCTGCAACCATATTAGTTTCCTGAAAATAGTGTGTGAACCAGACATTACATGAAGATAATTTTATAGATAATGCACTCCAGTCCAGCATGAAGAACTAGGGAATCTGAGAGGAGAAGATGGCAGTTACCACGGAGCTGGAATCCGATTCAAGCCATTAACAACTATCTGTCCTCTATAAATAGAGGAGCCTACAAAATTTTTGTCTCAAGGGACCAAATCCCAACAGAGACTGTGGCAAGGTAAAAAATACATCACAAGATTAGTGTAATGTACTGGAACAAACTCTATCGAGTTATACAAGAATGCATTTACAGGGTACTTCCATTATTTAAATGATGCTCAATTTATATCCACAAAAAGTTGACTAAAAAAATAGGCTTTGTTTTAAGGGACCAAATCCCAACAGAGATTGTAACATGGTAAAAAAATGATCCACAAGTGTGGGTTCATGTACTGGATAGAGTTTCAGTGTAAAATCCACAATAAATTTAATATGCATGCAAAACCAAATCCATTTGTACAAGAATGAAGAAGACTGAGAGACCTAAAATTAACTCAAACACTGGAAGCAAATAGAAACTTTATTATGGTGTAATTTAAAAAAAAAAAAAAAAATAGAGCACATAAAATTTGACCAAAATCATACCCAGGTTCTATCTGAAAGTACTAAAAAATGCACATAAAATCAACCACATGTCCAAATCAGTCGAAATCAATGACAATTAATAGGCTAAAATATATATGAAGACATCAAAGCCAAATAATGAACAGAAGATATTGTTCTATTTCAAAGCACAGAGGTTTGGTTTACTATAATAGAATCTGAGTACAGCAACATGTCTGATTTTTTAATTAACCTTCCCAGATCAAAATGGATCTGGGTTTCTTAGGGTGTCTTCCAAATTTAATGGGGAAGGTCTCACAAAAATTTGGAGGCCAATGGACCTCTTTTGCTATGTCTGAACCTAAACCCCAGTTTGAGTCCTTGTATTGGCCTTTCCAAAATGGCAGCTTCATTCATGGAATTGTTTGCATAGGCAAACCTCCATGGATGATACTCAAATTTCTAAATAACACTCCTTATAATGTATGCTACATACAAAAAATAATGGACGTGGTAGATCTGTAACCTATGTAGTACATGAAAGCATCACACTCAAAAATCAAACATAAGACCTATCATGGCATTTAACATGGAGCATGGTCTTAAGCATAAAAGATAGAGGTTTAGGGTACTTACCTGATTTCAATGGAGGACTGTAGCAGCTATTTGAAGGATGAAGCTTGAAAGTGAGGGTCCTCTTTTTCTCCTTCTTCCTTGCTTTTTTTTTTTTTTTTTTCTTTTCTCTCTTTTCTGTCTCTTCCTCTTTTGCTAACCATGACTTTAAGGAGGAGGATGAGAGGAAAGGGGGGGGCGGCTTCTCCCTCCCTTCCTTCTCTTTAAATAGGCTCTCACCTCTCCTAATGTGCAAAATCTTGTTTCCTTCTGGGTTGTTTCCAAAAATTCCAAATTTTGTCATTCAAAGATTGTAGTTAGCTACATGTATGACATGTCACATTGAATCCTTTGAGAATCTTTGACTTTTTCATAAACACCATTCAAAGTCCTTCTTGCTTATATTTCTTTCCTTTTCTTGTTTTTTCTCTCTCCGTTCTTGTTCATTCCTTAATTTTTCTTTCTTTTCTTAATGCCAACTCATACACACCATAAACACACTCACACTAACACACACATAGGCACACACTTCAAACTGTGGAAGGGGGAGTCTCCTCTTCACGTTAGTGAAGGGGTAGGTTCCCCTTGATCTTTTTTTTTATATTATTTTTTCTTCTTTTTTATTTTTATTTTTATATGACTTTTCTCCCTTTTGTCTATTTATTCGAAATCAGCAATATGGGAGGGGGTAGGACCAAATTTGGTCCTCCCTCAAGGATTTCCTAATGTTAATTGGGCTAGGATTTGGGCTTCCCTAGGATTGGTCTAGCCCTCTCTCTCTCTCTCTCTCTCTCTCTCTCTCTCTCTCTCTCTCTCTCTCTCTCTCTCTCTCTCTCTCTCTCTTTACTTCCTCTCCACACCTTTTCTAAGGACCATCTGGGGGGTTTATGCATAGTATTTCAAAAACATGTAGGTAATCCTAATTGACACCTAGGGATAGTAGGGTGACTGGATGGGCAGCTTCTAAGTGTTTGTCTTATTTACTTATAACCTAATATATTGGTTTTGGTCTATCGGAGAAAGAGTAAGCGTTTAGGGTATAATTTGGGAAGTTGTTAGACACCCAAAACTGCTTGATCCAAAAATTAGCCATCCAATTCTAATTTTCTTATACTCTACTGTTTTGACATTTTCTTGGTCAATGGATGACTAGGTGTCACACCCCAATTCCGCACCATTCGGAATGGTGTGAACCGTCAGCAAACCAACGGTTCAACCAGGATCTCAAAATAGGCTATCCCACATATGATAAACCAAAACACATTCCACATTAATCAGAGGTAATAAAATAAATAGCGAAAGTCTTACAGATAATGAACTGAAGTCTAAACATGATAAATAATTAATATTCCATTTATTTCCAAGTAACCAAAACATAACTTAATACATATTACAATATACAAATACGAAAACTAAACACTAAACGTATCCATCGCTGAAACGCTCGCGTAACGAATCGTGTTCGTTTTCCACAGCTTGCTCATTCATAGCCTCCACATGTTCATATGTTGGCGTGCCGACATAATCTTCAATCATAGTACCTGCTACATCAGAAACTAAAAAGAATTGCGTGCGCGAGGGTCAGCTCTCCAACTTGAGCTCAGTGAGTAAACAAAACAATGCAACAGTACATATGCATGCAATCAAATTATATCTTTGGTCCGGTTTAAAGTTTGCAGTATGCAATAGAAAGGTTTAGGTAGTCAAAGGTCGCGTTTATTGACCCCGCCTCTATACACGAGTGTGTGACGTTATTCGAAGATCACGTTTATCGTCAACTCACATGCACCCAACAATGAACATTATATAACAAATGTTACATTTATTGCTATATAGTGCCATACCAACACGTAAGCCCCTGTTGGCGAGGGCTGCAAACTGGGCTCGCAACTAACCAATCCTAATGCCAAACAGTGTATCCAAGGCCTCACCCCAGCATCCCTCAGAATGTCCATAGAGATAGAGCTAAGGCCCCCCGGTAGAGTCAGAGACTACAAGGACCGAGACCACCTCCCCTGATACTCTACGACATAATAGTTCTGCTAAAGTAATGGCGATACGACGATGCTAATGCACAAGATTTGAGTTAGAGATAGAGCTAAAGTGCTGAGACCCGCCAAAGGTTAACGTTTATTGACATTCTCATCACACCTCCCCTAATACTCACTCGCATCAAGTACACCAACCACACACATACAATCACATGCCTATTCCTATCATCATCATCAACATCATGTTATAAACAATAAAGTAAATATGCATGAACAAATAATAGAAATATTGGATGACATGTTGTATGCACATTACAAACATATTCGCATAGAATCAAGCATGACATTGGACTCAAGAAATAGAAAACAGTTTGTTATTAAACAATTAGTTTAGAGTTCTGTTTCCTCACCTTAGCTTGCTAGTAGATCCTCTTTCAAGCTTTAAGAATCACCTTTATATTGTTAATGTATTGCTAGAAGACCTAACAAAGTCGATAGAATTTAATTAGATTTTATTCCAATTTTTCTAACTTACTGTTAATTGTAGGGTCGATGCTAGGGTCGGATCTGCCATCGACCCTAGGTGCGACCCTCCATGGTTTGAGTAAAAAATTTCAGATTTCGTTCTCTCTTTCATGGTTGGGTCCTATGGCTTACTTCCACAATTCATTCTATACATGTTCTATGGTTTAGAACTATACTTTATTCACCTACATGGTTTTAATGATCTCCTCCATGGTTTCCATTGAAACGAAACCATGGATGGATGATTTGGGTTTCTTCTAAGTCATACCCTCTTCAATAACCATTCTAAAGTCTAAAATAAATTATGGGGAATGTGTTCATACCTTAGATTTGTTGAGATTCGAAGTTCCTCTGAATTTCTTCTTCTTCCTTAGCCTTTTCTTCAAGTTTTCCTTCTCTTCTTCTCTTCCTTCTCTTCTCTTTCTCTCAATCCAATTAGGGTTGTAAAAGGAGTGAAAGAGGCTTAGGGACATCCTATTTATAGAGTAAAACCTCCCAAAATAAGTCCCATTGAGTTTAGGAAAGGTTCCAATTGAAATTAGGAAGGTTTCCCAATTTTCGGTTCGTGCTATTTTTCCCGAATATTGAGGGTCGATGGGAGGGTCGATGGGAGGGTCGGACAACTCATAGACCCTGCGACCCATGGTTGAGGGTCGATGGTGAGGGTCGATGGGAGGGTCGGACCTGCTTGTTAAAACATGCGACCCTACCCTCATTTTGACTGTTTTTGGATAAATTTTCATATTAGGTCTTGGGTTTCTTCACACACTTGGTCCACTTGGCTCGACCATGATATGTAGACGGGTCCCGACACAAAATATAAGGTTAGGCCGGGTTCGTGGCGTTCGGGTCTTACAACTCCACCACCCTTAAAAGAAATTTCGTCCTCGAAATTTGAAAGTACGGATCTTACAACTCCCCCATCCTTAAAATAAATTTTGTCCTTAAAATTTTGAATTTACTTCGGAGTCAATAGGTGGGAATTCTATTTTCGCATTGCATCTTCTTCCTCCTATGCACTCTTCTCCACGTCTTGTCTTTGTCGGGTTACCTTCATATAATAATTATCCCGGCTTTGGAAACATTGTACCTTCCCACTAGTGAACTAGGCTGGTACCACTTCAATAGTTAACATTCTATCTAATCCAGTGATTCCGTGGTCAATACCTTTGATATGGATCTCCAATGTACTTCTTCATTAGAGACTCACGAAATACATCATGCACACTAGACTGGACAGCGGTAACGCTAATTGATATGCAACTTTTCTACGTCTCCCCAAAGTTTATAAGATCCAACACATATATAAATTATGATTTTCCCTTCTTGTCTAATCGTTTCAAACTACGCATAAATGATATCTTCAAAAATACTTTGTCACTTATGGCGAACTCATGGTCTTGGTGTCTCTCCTGACAATCCTGAGCTATCCTGCCCCTTTTCTTTGATCTTGTTTGCCACTCGATAGTTTTCTTCATTAGCCTTAGGTCTCAAAATTCTTCATTCATCGTCTTTATTCCAAAATAAAGGATTTTGACATTTCTACCGTACCATGCTTCATAGGTAACATTTACATGGTAGCTTAGTAGCAACTTTAATTCACAATAACTTCTCAACTCAAGTTCTTTGAAATCAATTTTACAAGCTCGGAGCATATCTCTTAGGATCTGTATAATCCGCTCTGACTGTCCATCGGTTTGAGGTAAAATGCGGTACTAAACTCCATTTTGTTCCCATTATCTTCTGTAGATCCTCCCAAGACCTCGAAATAAAGCATAAGCCTCTGACCGATACTAAGCTATCATGCATACCATTCTGTCTGGTAATATTATCCATATATAGCTCAGTTAGCCGCTCCAAAGCATACCGAGGTCGTATAGCAATGGAATGAGCTATCTTGATAAGGCGATCAACAATCACCCAAACTGCGTCAACCGATCAGTGGTATACCGGTGACATAGTTCATTGTAATGCAGTTTCACTTTCAGACTGGCTCCGATAGTTATTGTAGTAAGCCATGTTGGTCTTTGTCTTGTAGCTTTTACTTGCTGATAATTCAGACACTAGAACACGAACTAAGCCACATTTGTTATCTCTTCAGGTCATAATACATATTGGTACTCCAGGTTGTATTGAATATTTGGTACAATGGACTACTATCATTATCCTCTTCATAATATCTGAGTCTTTATCTTCAGGTATTCAGAATCTACCTTTGTATCTGAGTACCGTCTCCGCATCCAAATTAACTCAGGGTTGGGTTTTCCTTTCTCTAAGTCTTCTTGTACCGTTCTTATATACAGATATAACAAAATTACTACTTTTACTTAATCCATCAATTTAGAGATGATCTTTAATGCCACAAACGTAGCCGAATTATTGCTCCATAAGTTCATCCATAAGTTCGTGCTTAATTGGATCATCCCTAGCTTCTATTATATGTTACTCTTTTTCCAAATCTGAATCTGTTGCTGCAGAACATAAGGCAACATTTATACTCAGTCCTTCTTCAGACCTCATAATCCCTTTTTGCTTAAGGCTTAGCTACTACATTAGCCTTGCTCAGTGACCTTGAATATCACAATCTTAATCCTTCAATGTTCAAACCATTTTCCTATCCTCATGTTCAATTCTTTCTGATGAAGAGATAAATAGAACTCTTAACCTAAAATTATTCTCCGTTTAGATAATGTCTCCAAGTCTTGATTGCATAATCCCAACTGTTTACTCCAATCATGAGTTGGGTAACTCTTTTCATGCTCTTTCAGTTTTCTTAAAGCATATGAAATCGCTTATTTACCTTACATCAACCTGCATCCTAGATTCAATCCGAAAGCTCCGATGGATAGGGTAAAAGGTTTCCCCGGTGCCGGAACGATCAAGATGGGAGCTGATATCAATCTTACTTTAGAATCTGGAAATATTCTTCACCCTTGTCAGTCAATTAAACTCATCTCCTTTCCTGGTTAGCATGGTAAGAGGTATTGCGATCTTAGAGTGGTTCTCCAAAAATCGTCTGTAATAATCAGTTAAACCCAAGAAACTTCTGATCTTCACAATATTCTTTAGGTGTTTCTCACCATATGTTTACTTCTATCTTAATAGGGTCCACTTTATTCCTTTTTATGACGCTACGTGATCTAATAAGATCACTTTGTTTAATCGGGTCTCATAATCCTTGGAATTGGCAGTAAGCTTTTCACTTCTCAGCTGTTGTGAAGCTATTCTAAAATCCGTCGTATGAGTTGCTTCATTCTTGGAATAAAACAAAATATCATTTATGAAAACTATGATCGACGTGTCTAACAGGTCATGAAACACCCAGTTCATCAGTTCCATAAAAGACGTAAGGGCATTGGTTAATCCAAACATTATAATCGAGAACTCATAATGTCCAATCCCGATTCTAAAAGCTATCTTCGAGATATTTCTATCAAAAATCCTTCCGCTAATGATATCTTGATCGAAGATCAATCTTAGAAAATACCTTTGATCCTTGCAACTATTTAAACAAGTCATCGATCTGAGGTAGTAGATATCGATTCTTGATCTTGAACTTGTTTAGTTCCCGGTAGTCTATGCATAATCTAACACTACCGTCCTTCTTCTTTACGAGTTGCGTTGGCGCTCTCCGTGATACAATACTTAGCTGATTAGGACCTTGGTCTAGTAACTCTTGTAGTTGAGTCTCAATTCCTTCAATTCTATAAGAGCTATTCATAGGTGCCTTTGACACAAGTATCGTCCTTGGGTAACAAGTCGATGACGAACTCGGTCACTTAATCAGATGGTAACCTGATAAGTTTCCTGAAAATACATCAGGAAATTCACACATCACATCAATATCTTCCATCTGTGGTGCTTCTTTGGTAACGTATACCACAAGATACCATATATCCCACTTCTTTCTCTTCAAAGCATCTCTTTGCCTTTAGCATAGAGAAGATCAGCTTTCGCTTCTTAGGTAACATGCTTCCAATAATACCAAATTATGTGTCGTCTTTATTCTTGAATGACAACCTCTTCTATGTACATAATCACTTTTAGAATGTTGAAACAACCAGTCTATTCCCAAGATGACGTCAAGGTCTGCCATCTCAAGTCTAATTAGGTTGTGTCCATATTTTATCCATCCATACGATTTGGACATTGTTCGTAACACTCATCCCATACAACATCTAGTCCAAAGGGCTTGAACTAGCAAAATCTGGTGAAACGGTCTAAGGAGCTTGTCTAATTCCTTTATCTCTTATGATTTCTCGAAGACTATCGTCAAAATCTCATATTGCACTTATTAGCTTGTATTTCTTTTATCCTTGTTGTTCTACCTTGCTCTCTCTTCCATATACCTCGGAAAATATCTTGTGATTGTTACTTCATATCCCAAGTCTATTTATAAGCATTAGGGTATATGCTTATAATTTCATTAATTCAGCCAAACTATTTTGGTCTTTACTTAATCATATCCCTCAACATTGGGCATAACTCAATTATCATTGTATTAAATCGAGTACTACTTATGCCATGACTTTATCCTTGTATCTACTCTTAAATTTGCCTTTAGGAATCTTCTACCTTGTCAAAATTCATATCGATATAACCATCATTAACTCTACTTGAGTGCTATCTATTTCTTTATTGTCTACTCTTAATAGTTCCCACATTTTCTCATGCACTCTTTTACAGACATGATTCATATCCATCCATTTAGCAATCTCAAAATAAATTCTCCATCACTTCATCTGAGTTCCATTGGCTATAGCATTTAATCTGAATCCAATCATCTTTCTTTCAATAATTCCATTACCACTAAACATTTTTATCATCAAAGGTCAGGGAGTGTATGAATCAAAATATTCATCCAAAAGTGATTCACTTCCTTTCATCGACTTAGCATAATGACAAACACTTGCTTTATCTAGTGAACCTAGGTTTAAAGAATCAGGAGTAAATTTGTAGTAATCCAACCGGCATCAAAAGATCATTAAATTGCACGGTGGTCCAAATATATGAAAATAGAGATTCTATAGTTTTTGACCTCATGGTTACAGGTTCTATTGAATATATAATGCCATTGGTCGAGGCACTACAGGAGTAAATCTTGAGAAAGATTTCGCACATCAGCAATCAGGTATAATCTGGAGAAAAATTTCGTACATCAATAAATCAGGTGTAAATCGAAAAGATGTACGGTCAACATGATTAAACATTTAACTATTCATTCAGTTCACATCTCTGTTTATGTTGTCGATCATGAAAATGGTGCAGATTGGTATAATCAGGACTAATACTAAAGAAACAATATCTGTAACTCCAATTGACAGGTTAAATCAAGAAGGTATCCTGTCAAGACACACGAATTTAAAATCTGGTATGTGCATCCTCTATAATCATAAGAGTAAATCAATAATGCACCGCATTCTATATAATCATATCCAGTTATATGGTCACAATTAGATTTGATCCTCTACTGAAAACGTTTAAGGCTTCGTCTTCAGAAAATATTCTTCAATCCTTGGTCGGATCATTGCAACTATCCCATACATCGGTGGCTGGTAAGGTTAACCACCTTGATATACTGCTTGTTGTCCACCAAACTTCTGCATGGAGGTGTGCATTACTGGGACTTGCTATATGGTAGGCATTGTGTTATAGTTAACAGGTGTTGGGGTACAGTGTTGCTACCAATTGGTACCGTACATGGTTTGACTTGGAGGTGTTGATGTAGCTTCAGCAACTTGGGTAGCAACTTGCATAGTCGGTCTCATCTGTTGTTGCTCTTGTATTTTATTGGGTCAAGTTTATGACAACCATAACCAAGGTACTTAATAGTCCAGGTGGTTAGCTGGAGTGGCCTGGTTGTTCACCTCCTCTGATTTGCTCCAATCTAATTATCATTATTTAGCATCTACTCAGATGAATTTTCATTACCCATTCTTGACCCAGATAGTGGTGGGGTCAAGTTGCAACATCCTCTTCTTGCTTAGTGGGCAATAGATAAACTTGTAATGGATCTCACTCTGAGTCTCCACATCACCCAGGAGTATAGCTTAAGCTTTTTTATAGTTGCTCTTATTCTTAATGTGTGGCCATGACTCTCTTATCTCTGTCGGATTTAGCCTGAGATCTTTCCCTTGAGCTTTGCAGGGAATTAGGCATTACTAGCCATTTTCTCCTTCCTTTGTTATCATCGAGTTTCACATCTTGTGAGTACCGACTCGGTATTCCAATTTTCTGCTATACAGATGCTCCCTTCTTGCTACTGTACTATATCCTTGTATACTTGGATAACTACCCAACTTATAGATAATACCCTAAATTGTTTATTTATTAGGATAATTTTTGGTCTTCTCTTTCTGTGTGAGTGTATATATCTGGTTCCACCTTTTATATGTACATTATCTTCTTGTTTAAGTTATGTCTCAACTAACACTGGTGCTTATGGTTTGTTTGTATTAAAGCTTTTAATTTATCCTAACTCAGTTCATGGACTCTAGTGGAAGTATTCAGGTTTAATGGGTATGGCCTATGAGAGCTCTGATACCAAGTTGTCACACCCCAATTCCACACCATTCGGAACGGTGTGATGAACCGTCAACAAACCAACGGTTCAACCAGGATCTCAAAATAGGCTATCCCACATATGATAAACCAAACCTTATTCCACATTAATCAGAGGTAATAAAATAAATAGCGAAAGTCTTACAGATAATGAACTGAGGTTTAAACATGATAAATAATTAATATTTCATTTATTTCCAAGTAACCAAAACATAACTTAATACATATTACAATATCCAAATACAAAAACTAAACACTAAGCGTATCCACCGTTGAAACGCTCGCTTAACGAACCATGTTCATTCTTCACAGCTTGCTCATTCATAGCCTCCGCCCGTTTATATGTTGGCGTGTAGACAAAATCTTCAATCATAGTACCTGCAACATCAGAAACTAAAAAGAATTGTGCGCTCGAGGGTCTGCTCTCCAACTTGAGCTCAGTGAGTAAACAAAATAATGCAACAGTACATATGCATGCAATCAAATTATATCTTTGGTCCGGTTTAAAGTTTGCAGTATGCAATAGAAAGGTTTAGGTAGCCAAAGGTCGCGTTTATTGACCCCGCCTCTATACACGAATGTGTGACGTTACCCGAAGATCACGTTTATCGTCAACTCACATGCACCCAACCATGAATATTATATAACAAAGGTTACATTTATTGCTATATAGTGCCATACCAACACGTAAGCCCCTGTTGGCGAGGGCTGCAAACTGGGCTAGCAACTAACCAATCCTAATGCCAAACAGTGTATCCAACGCCTCACCCCAGCATCCCTCAGAATGTCCATAGAGATAGAGCTAAGGCCCCCCGGTAGAGTCAGAGACTACAAGGACCGAGACCACCTCCCCTGATACAATACGACATAATATTTCTGCTAAAGTAATGGCGATACGACGATGTTAATGCACAAGACTTGAGTTAGAGATAGAGCTAAAGTGCTGAGACCCACCAAAGGTTAACGTTTATTGACGTTCTCATCACACCTCCCCTGATACTCGCTAGCATCAAGTACACCAACCACACACATAGAATCACATGCCTATTCCTATCATCATCATCAACATCATGTTATAAACAATAAAGTAAATATGCATGAACAAATAATAGAAATATTGGATGACATGTTGTATGCACATTACAAACATATTCGCATAGAATCAAGCATGACATTGGACTCAAGAAATAGAAAACAGTTTGTTATTAACTAATTAGTTTAGAGTTCTGTTTCCTCACCTTAGCTTGCTAGTAGATCCTCTTTCAAGCATTAAGAATCACCTTTATATTGTTAATGTATTGTTAGAAGACCAAACAAAGTCGATAGAATTTAATTAGATTTTATTCCAATTTTTCTAACTTACTGTTAACTGTAGGGTCGATGCTAGGGCCGGATCTGCCATCGACCCTAGGTGCGACCCTCCATGGTTTGAGTCAAAAATTTCAGATTTCGTTCTCACTTTCATGGTTGGGTCCTATGGCTTACTTCCACAATCCATTCTATACATGTTCTATGGTTTAGAACTATACTTTATTCACCTACATGGTTTTAATGATCTCCTCCATGGTTTTCATTGAAACGAAACCATGGATGGATGATTTGGGTTTCTTCTAAGTCATACCCTCTTCAATAACCATTCTAAAGTCTAAAATAAATTATGGGGAATGTGTTCATACCTTAGGTTTGCTGAGATTCAGAGTTCCTCTAAATTTCTTCTTCTTCTTTAGCCTTTTCTTCAAGTTTTCCTTCTCTTCTTCTCTTCCTTCTCTTCTCTTTCTCTCAATCCAATTAGGGTTGTAAAAGGAGTGAAAGAGGCTTAGGGACATCCTATTTATAGAGTAAAACCTCCCAAAATAAGTCCCATTGAGTTTAGGAAAGGTTCCCATTGAAATTAGGAAGGTTTCTCAATTTTCGGTTCGTGCTGTTTTTCCCGAATACTGAGGGTCGATGGGAGGGTCGGACAACTCATAGACCCTGCGACCCATGGTTGAGGGTCGATGGTGAGGGTCGATGGGAGGGTAGGACCTGCCTGTTAAAACATGCGACCCTACCCTCATTTTGACTGTTTTTGGGTAAATTTTCATATTGGGTCTTGGATTTCTTCACACACTTGGTCCACTTGGCTCGACCATGATATGTAGACAGGTCCCGACACAAAATATAAGGTTAGGCCGGGTTCATGGCGTTCGGGTCTTACACTAGGCTTATGGGGGATCCTATGTCAAATTGTTAAGTTCTTTTGACCTAAGGTTCAACTAAACAGAAGTAAAGAAATAATAATATATAATTAACCGGACCAAATGATGGTCTCTGTGATGGACTGAATCTAAGACGTCAATTTAGAATTTCCTACGTAGCCCATCTTGGAAATCAAGTCCTTAACATAGTTCAAAAATGATTGATTAAAGCCTATGGATGTGATTTATGCTTGAGTTTTATTAGATTCAAGATTCAAGTTGAAATTTATGCTTGATGGATGGTAGATATTGAATTTGGATAGTCCATGTGGAGTGTGGTACCGTACATGGAGAATCCCCCAAAGTGTCAACGTATTTTAGGGTTTTCCTTAGAAATTAGGTACGACATAGTTTGAAACATCGGATAAGAACCCGATTGAAGATTGGATGACCCATGTGGGTTGGAAGATGGACAGTCCATGTGAATAAATGGATGATCCTAGAGGATCTATGGATGGATTGATAGTCTCCAGGACTAAGGATGCTCAAAGACTAAAGGATGGATGGATAATCTCATGAACTAAGGGAGGATGGATAGTCTCAGGGACTAAGGGGTAGATGGATAGTCTCAAGGACTAATGGTGGATGGATAGTCTCAGAGACTATGGAACTATATTTGGGAATATTCCCAAATTGCCTACGTATTTTGAGGTTTGCCCTAGAAATCAGGTTCTGTGTAGTTCAAAAATGATTGTAGGACCCTATAGCTATTGTTAGGTTATAAGCTATCTTAAAGGGTAGGAACCTATTATAAGACCCTCACACCGAAAACACAGCCTAAAATTTTTGGCTCATAGCAGGTCTTCCTACCATGAACCGAGCTGAAACAATGACAAAATAATTTGCATCGATACGAATGTCATTGGACCCAGGTATGATTTTTAACGATATCCAAAACTGGACCAAACCGGACCATGGAATAGGGTGAATCACCTTGTTTGGTAACAAGGGCAAGGTCGTTGTTTACAACCAGATAGGTTGGGGGTATGACCCACTCGGGACGAATCTACGAAAACAAAACTGCTAAGGAAAAAAGGAAATTCCTTTCCCTTCCAAAGTGTACTCACATAGGATAACCCTTTAATCCACATGGTGAGGATATTCCCAAGAACCCTTAGAATTAGAGTTCTACTCTTAGAGGGAACTCTAAACTAATTAGAACTCCCACTATTATGCCTCTTTTTTACTTACTCGCTCTCTGATGAACACATTTTATGTCACACATGAATTCTGAATTAACCAGAATGGTGTGATGAACCATCAATAAACCAACGGTTCAACTAGGATCTCCATTAGGTAGTACCCACCATATCAACCACACATACATTCCACAGTAATAATCAAAGATAATAAACACATAAGTGAAAGTATTTATAAATAACGAATTGAGCATCTAACCATGATAAATAATTATTTAATCCAATTATCTCCAAAACTCAAGACATAAAAGTAATTAACCCATTACATGTTACAATAATCAAATATAACTAACCTAATAAAAAAATACACTGATTGCACTCGCATGAAGGATCATGCGTATCTTTTATAGCTTCAACATCCATGGGCGCAACGTGTCCGTACATTGGTGCATTCACATAATCTTCAACAGTAGGACCTGCATCATCAACTAAAAATATTCAACGTCGAAAGGGTGAGCACACAACATGGCTCAATGAGCAAAACAAAATAATACAACAAACATGTGCATGCGTTCAATTCATATATTTGGCCTGGTTTTTAAGTTTGCAATATGCTATAGAAAGGATTGGTGACCACCGCACCTCTATACACGAGTGTGTGAATCCGCCCAATGGATCAAACAACATTGCCATCCTACATGCACCCACCATGGAATAGAGATAGAGCTAAAGTGTCTGGATCAAACATCGCCAACATTTCCCATTATGCCCGACCCATACCAACACGTAAGCCCCTATTGACGAGGGCTTGCAAACTGGGCTCGCAATTAACCAATCCTAAATTTCATCCAGTGTATCCAAGGCCTCACCCTAGCATCCCTCAATATTTCCATAGAGATTGAGCTAAGGCCCCCCGGTAGAGTCAGAGACTACACGGTCTGAAACCACCTCCCCTGATGCCCTACAACGTAATAGTTCTGCTAAGATAATGGTGATACGATGATATCAATATGCAAGACTTAAGTAGAGATAGAGCTAGAGTCTAGTGACAAGGTCAGAGACCACCAAGCCACGTCCTCTCCCTGATGCTCCACTCGCATCAAGCACACTAACCACATAAACATAATCACTTGCCTATTCCTAGCATCATTATTATCATCATATTATAAATAGACACAAATAAATATGCATGAGCAGCAATAACAAGAATATTGGATGACATGTGAGATGCAAATTATAAGCATACAAGCATAGAATCAATCATGGTATTGGACTCAATAAGTAAAACAACTTGTTATTAGCCAATTAGTTTAGGTCTTGTTCCCTCACCTATTAGCAAAACTCGATCTCCTTCCAAGCCTTGTAATTCTCTTTGAATCGATTTAATAACCTAAAAGTTATATGAATTTAAGTTAGGATTCATATGTAACATGTTACAGTAGTCAAAAATCAAAATAGAGTACTGATAGGTAGCTTATTGGTCCTATGGTCTCATACTATGTCGACCTTACTGCCTACGACCGCACCATATGCGACAGTATCTGCGACCATATGGTTTCTGAATTCTTCCCGAATGCCTATGGTCGATACTTTGATCATGCTAGTCATGCTATGGTCGATCGTATCTACGTCATTAAAATTTTTGGTCACAAACTACATTTAATTTGAGTTCTTCTTGGGTCAACTCCTTGGCTTTTCTCTTGGGTTCATACTAAGATTATCCTATGGTCATTATTAGTAGTTTCATATCAACCATTATCACCAAATTCACCCCTCATGATTAGCCTTGGAATTTACACAAGGAATTACATGGATCATAATAGTTTGACATCCCCAATGCCCCATAGAAGCGTTACTGATGCTTGTCGAGCACTCAAATTAAATTACCTTACTTTGAAATGTAGATAGTAGCAAGTGAGGGTCGAACCCACAAGGATTGTACTATCAAGATTAAAATGTTTAATTAACCTAAAGAGAGAAAAACACATGAAAATGAAGTAAGACTCAGAAAATAACCAATTGTTGTACTAAAGCAGATTCTGATTGATCTTATTAGCACAACTTCATTGGATATCCTACATATGGAGGGGGGGTATGTTTGCAATATAAAAGAACAGTAATTAATTATCTAAAATGCAAGAATAAAGTGCAAGGTAATTCAAATATCAAAGATTAAACCAATAAGAGAAAGCTTCGGTTAAAATGATACTTACACCACCTTCGTAAACTTGTTCATCGACATAAAGGATAATCAATTCCAATTGAATAATCAATCAAGAAAATTAGGACTAGGCCTAAAATCCTTAGTCTTTCCTTAAGATTTGTCTATTAAAAGATAGCTCATTAACTTAAATCAATCTCAAGACTAGGCTCTCAATTTGATTCAGGAATAACATTAACAATTAGAAAGACGAGTTGAAATTAAACGTTAAGCACACACCAGCGTGGTTTAATTACTTTAATCTGATTTCTCCTAGGAATATAACATTAACTTGTCCATTAACATCAATCCCCATTGCCACTGACATAGAATAATTAATTGATAGTAATCCAATTCTAATCTAACAATTGATTAAATAAATAAATCAATTGGTAGTACTCCTAATCAACCCATTCATTAATCATTCTACACATAAATTGAAAGAAAAACAAATATTCAATTAAAAATCAATAAATAAGAATAAGTCTCACAAGTTTACAATGATGGCTTCAGCTCCGTCTAACCGAAGATAATAAAGTTAGCCACACATGATTTCTTTAAGAACACATGAATAAAAGAAAGAGAGTTGTTCTTCAGCCACTGCCTTCTTTCTCAATCACTCTTGGATGATCTTTACGTAGGCTTTACATTGTTTAAATAGCCAAAATACAAGACTAAAATTGGTATGCCTAGATTTGACAACCTTTTTACATGGAAATAAAAATTAAACAAAATTATCATTCCTAGATTAGATGAAAATCATTCCATTATTAAACAATTGCCACCCCCAAATCTATTAAATTTTGTAAGATTCTATATTTGTGTATATTCTCTTCAAGATTTTCAACAATCAATCATGGTCTTCCAATAGTGAACCTTCCGTGTGTAGTAACTTTTCTTCTCTGGTTTAGATTTGGATCAATTTTTCAGATAAGATTTTAAAACCACATTTGGAAGCCCAAACGAAATCTTTCCATGTCAGAATCCTACATGAAATTCAAAACATTAATATTGAGAGTGTTATAATTTTTTCATCTTTTATTATTTAGTCAATAAGATTTCTAAAATATGCCAAACTCATAAAATAAATTCTACTAAGCTCAATAAGGTATAAAATATCCTAAAAATCATAATGCAAAAGGAATAAAAATGTAAAATTATACACTTATCAAATTCCCCCACACTTAGCCTTTGCACGTCCTCGGGCAAAATAAAATAAAAAAATCCTAAACTACTCCACTTTTGTAGGAACCAGGATTGCACTTAGCATGTAGAACAAGCCATTGAACCCCCTAGGTTACCCCTAGTGGATGAGTTGTGTCTCGTGAGGGTTTACAATGAATCTACCCACAAAATTCAAAGAAAAATATTTTTAGGTTTGACAAATTACAAGAATTAAATAAAACTCTAAGTACTTCACAGTTATAACTCATAAACATAATTAAAATCAATAGACAACTTAAATCTTATCAAAGATATAATAACTTCATTTTAGTCACCATCTTCAATAAATTCATATTAATATGCATCTATAGTGTGAAGTGATGTAACTCAATTAGTAAGGGGCTTTATAGTATACTTCAAGAAAAATAACACCTTTTTTTTTTTTTTTTCATCTACTTGTGCAATGTCCGTTTTCTTAGGCTTTCTAAGTTACCCATGTAGCAAGTGTTGGTCAGTGACTCCCAAACCAGTTGGCTTTAGGGCATTAGGTGTAGAGACACCCCTAGAACTTAATAACTCAAATAATAAAGGTCACAAAATCAGACTTAGTCAATTAAACTGCTTATAACCATCATCTCAATTTTTCTTTTGTTTTTGAGGCATTTTGGACATTGAAGCAGTTATTTATTATTTTTTAAGTTTTTTTTTTTTTTTTTGGAATTGCCATTTCTCAAATTCATCGTTTATTCCCCACAATTAAGAGTTGGTGCAAATGTGAAATACAAAGACACATAACAATAAACCTTTATCTCAGATGGTGATTCAAATTTAGTTGCATATCTAATCTAAGGTTCAGAAATCCCAATAATTTAATCATATTTATAAAGTTCAACATTAACACTTTAGTGAATTAATCCAAACTTGTAACTGGACAAATAATTTTTTTTTTCAAAAGAAAATTTGAAGTCAATTTTTTTCAGTTAGTATATACAACCAATAATTTTTTTTTCAGTTAGTATATACAACCAATATATACTAACAGCATTTAAAAATAAAAACAAAATACATCCTAGAATTCTGCCACACTTAATACTTACATTGTCCCCAATGTAAGGCTAAATGCAAAGAAAAAGATAAAAACAAAGATAATATCTATGAAAATAAAAAGAGAAAGGGTTAAGAAAGCAAATCTGATTTCTTGGGCTGTCTCCCAAGCTGAGCTTTTGTTTAACGTCGTTCGCTCGACTCTGTAGCTTTCCTCAATCTGAATAAAGTGGATCTTCTAAGTCCATAGCTTCCTCAACCAATGAGTTAACTTGAAAACCTTCATGGTAAGGTTTAAGTTTATATCCATTGACATTGAAAATTTTTTGAGTGTCCAAACTTTGAATCTCAACTACACCATGTGGAAAGACATTAATAACAATAAAATGACCAATCCAGCGAGTCTGTAACTTACCAGGAAATAATTGAAGCCTTGAATTATAAAGGAGCACTTTTTGTCCGACAATAAATTGCTTCTTAGAAATCATTTTATCATGAAAAGCCTTCGTCTTTTTCTTATAAATCCGAGAGTTCTCATAAGCTCCATTGTGAATCTCCTCTAACTCCTGCAATTGCAACTTTTGTTGCTCCCCCGCCTTATCCGTCTCCATGTTACACTGGTTAATTGCCCATAATGCTTTGTGCTCTAATTCCACCGGTAGATGACATATTTTTTCATAAATCAACCTATATGGAGACATCCCTATAGGTGTCTTATAAGCAGTCCTATAAGCCCATAGTGCATCATCAAGTCTTGTACTCCAGTCTTTCTTTCGGATTAAATGTTTTTTCTAAAATTGACTTCACCTCTCTATTAGATGCCTCGACTTGCCCATTAGTTTGTGGATGATAGGCAGTTGAAATCTTATGGGTTACAGCATGCCGCTTAAGCAGTGCTGCTACAGTGCGGTTACAAAAGTGATTCCCTCTATCACTGATCATTGCCTGTGGGATCCCAAACCTAACAAAAATGTGAGACTTGACAAAATCTGCAACCACTTTAGAATCATCAGTTTGGGTGGCTTTTGCTTCCAACCACTTTGATACTTAATCAACAGCAAGTAAAATGTAAACATTGCCAAAAGAATTAGGAAAAGGACCCATAAAGTCAATGCCCCAAACATAAAAAAAATTTCCAAATAAATATGGGGGTTTGTGGCATTTGATCCCTATACGCCACATTACTTGAGTATTGGCAACGAATGCATGACTTACAAAATATATATGCATCATAAAATAAAGATGACCAAAAGAAGCCACATTCAAGCACTTTTCTTGCTATTCTTTTAGGACTGAAATGTCCACCACATGCATATGAATGACAAAAGATAAGAATGGATTCAAATTCAGTTTCGGGTACGCACCTTCTTACCATTTGGTCTGAACATTGCTTCCAAAGATAAGGGTCATCCCAAATGTAGTACCGAGCATCACTCTTGATTTTCTCTCTTCGTACTCTAGGTAGCTCTAGTGGTAAGGTTTTGGTAGCCAAATAATTGACTAAAAATGCATACCAGGGCACTACATTTGTCACCTTAAGTAGTTGTTCATCTGGGAAGAAATCTTGTAATGGTATCGCATCACCCTCCTTAACCACCCGACTGAGATGTTCTGTAACTAAATTCTCAGCTCCCTTCTTGTCCTTAATCTCCAAATCAAATTCTTGAAGAAGAAGGATCCATCTGGTCAATCTTGGCTTAGATTCCTTTTTTGCTAGCAAATGCCTAAGAGCTGCATGATCGGAATAGACAATAACTTTAGTTCCCAATAAATAAGATCTAAATTTGTCCAAAGCAAAAACTATATCCAATAACTCTTTCTCCATTGTGGAGTAGTTACACTATGCTTCAGTTAGTGTCCGTGAAGCATAATAGATAGCATGGGCAACTTTCCGCACACGTTGGCCCAAAACAGCCCCAATAGTATAATTGCTAGCATCACACATGATCTCAAATGGGAGTTTTCAGTTCGGTGATTGAATCACTGGGGCTGTTGTTAGTAGTTCTTTGAGCTTGTCAAAAGCTCTTTTGCACTCATCATTAAAGTCAAACACCACTTCCTTTTGTAAGAGCTTGCATAAGGGCAATGGAATTTTTGAGAAATCCTTGATGAAGCGCCGATAAAAGCCTGCTTGTCCAAGAAAGGAACACACTTCCCACATAGTTGTGGGATAAGGTAAAGATTTAATAAGATCTATCTTTGCTTTGTCAACTTCTATACCTCTAACAGATATCACATGAACTAAAACTGCTCCTTGTGTTACCATAAAATGACACTTCTCGGAATTCAAAACAAGGTTAGTTTCTATGCACCTCTTAAGAACAAGTGTAAGGTTATCCAAGCATGTATCAAAAGAGTCCCCATAAACAATAAAGTCATCCATAAAAAAATTCTATAATGTTCTCTATATCAGAAAAAATGCTAACCACACACCTCTAGAATGTGGCTGGGGCGATGCAAAGACCAAACGACATTCGTCGGTAAGCAAAGGTACTGAATGGGCAGGTGAATGTTGTTTTCTCCTGATCTTCAGGTGCAATCACAATTTGATAGTAACCTGAAAAACCATCAAGAAAATAATAGTGCGAACGACCTGCTAACCTCTCCAACATTTGATCGATAAATGGAAGAGAAAAGTGGTCTTTACGAGTTGAAGCATTCAATTTTCTGTAATCAATACAAACACGCCACCCATTTTGTATCCTAGTAGGGATTAACTCATTATTTGATTCTTAACAACAGTTATGCCCGTCTTTTTATGTACCACCTGAACCGGACTTACCCACTTACTATCAGAGATGGGATAGATAATTCCAACATCAAGGAGCTTTAGTATCTCCTTCTTCACAACTTCCATCATAGGAGGGTTGAGTCTACGCTGTGCTTCTCTAATCGGTTTGGCTCCCTCCTCAAGAAGTATGCGATGCATGCACAAGGCCGGGCTGATTCCCTTAATGTCGGCTATTGTCCACCCAATGGCTGTCTTATGGTTTTTCAAAACTTGAATGAGTTTCTACTCTTGTAGCTTGGTCAAGTCCCTTGCTATTGTCACAGGTAACATCTCATTGTCTCCTAAGTAGATATATTTGAGATGGTTTGGAAGTGGTTTCAGCTCAACAATAGGTGCCTGCACAATGGAAGGTAACAACTTTGTATGAGATATAGACAACTCAATGTGAGCAACATCATATCTTTTTGGAATTGGGGGTAAGGCCAGCCATGCCATCAACATCTTCCCTAATTCAACATTTAACACAAATTCTGAATTGAAATCCATGTTATTCAAATGTTTGCTAATGACCACCATCAACTCATCTTCACCATTTAATTCAAAAACTTACAGTACCATAGAATCAATTATATCAACAGCAAAAACAGAATTTATATCACTAGGATACCTCATAGCCTCAAAAATATTAAAACGAACTATCTCGCCATCAAATTCCATAGATAAGGTACCATCATGAACCTCTATTTTTGTTTTTGTAGTCTTTAAGAATGGTCTACCCAACAAAAGATGTGTAGAATTATGAGATGAGTCATCCTCCATTTTTAATACATAAAAAATCAGAAAACACCAATTCATTAACTTGAACTAACACATCCTCAATCACACCTTCAGGATATACATTTGATCTATCAGCTAATTGAATAGTTACACCGGTTTTTTTAAAGGTTCTAGATTTAATGAAGCATATATTGAATAAGGCATGACATTAATTGATGCTCCTAAATCTAACATAGCTTTATTAAAGTTGGTGTTACCTATTTTGCATGGGATAGTGAATGTACCTGGGTCTTTACACTTAGGGGGAAGCTTCCATTGAATAACGGCTGAGATATTTTCACCTATACTTACCTTTTCATCTCCTTTCAATTTCCTCTTGGATGTGCACAATTCCTTGAGAAATTTAGCATACCGTGGCACTTGCTTAATTGCTTCAATAAGAGGTATATTTATCTCTACCTTCTGAAAAATCTCCAACATCTCCTTTTCTTTTTCTTCCTTTCTAGATTGAGCAAACCTGCTAGGAAAAGGAGGCTGAATAGGAATAGAAGAAATAGAAGGTTTAGAATTTACCCCAGATGATGAAATAAATGTTGGAGCTGATTTTGAGGTCTCTTTCTCTTTTTCGTTTTCTATATTCTCCACTACTTTTCCACTTCTCAAGACTATGGCATTTGCATTTTTCTTTGGATTCACCATCGATTGTGAAGGTAGCTTTCCCAAGCCTCGAGCCTCTAGTCTACTCATTGAAGTGGCCAGTTGGCTTATTTGAGTCTCCAAGTTCTTTATACTTGCCCTTGTTTCCTATTTAAATTGTAATGAATCATTGGCAAGTATTTTAACAATATCTTCCAAGGTCATACCTGAACTTGAAGGTGGTTGTTGTCTAGATTGAAAAGGTTGTTGGCCTTATTGATCCCCATACTGACGATTGGGGCCATATTGGATACCATAGCTGAGATTTGGGTGATTCCTCCATCCCGAATTGTAAGTATTTGAGTATGGATCGTACTTATGTTGAGGCTGTCCTAAAAATCCACCCACAACATTTGCTTGCTCTGTAGATTCCTCTTGAAGCGTGGGACACATATCAGTTGGGTGTCCCGTGATGTATGTCCCGTGATGTAGTAAATTCCACAAGTTTGAACCTGTTGTACCTTATCCATAGCCAATTGACGAATAAGTAAAGACAATTCTACAATTTTTAATTCAAGAGAAGAAGGGTTTACCTCATTAACCTTGTTCGATGGAGGGTCATTTCTTATACCAAATTGTTGAGAGTTAGCAGCCATATTTGTAATCAAATTACAGGCTACCCCTGGAGTTTTATCCACTAATGCTTTTCCACTCGCTGCATCAATCATACCCCTATCAGTATGAGAAAGCCCTTTGTAGAAGTATTGAATGAGTAATTGCTCGCTAATTTGGTGATGAGGGCAGCTGGCGCAGAGCTTCTTGAATTGCTCCCAGTATTCATAAAGTGTTTCTCCATTATATTGCCTAATATCACAGATTTCCTTTCGAATATTGGCTGCCCTTGAAGCTGGAAAATACTTCTCCAAGAAAAGCCGCCTCATCTCATTCGATGTGGTAATGGATCCTGATGGCAAGTAATAAAGCCAATCTTTTGCATTGTCCGCTAATGAGAATGGAAACGCCCTCAGCTTGATTTGCTCCTCTAAAATTTCAATTGGTTTCATGCTCAAACATACCACATGGAATTTTTTTAGATGCTTGTATGGGTCATCACCTACAAGACCACGAAAAGTAGGAAGGAGATGGATTAGACTAGATTTAAGTTCAAAGGCAACATCAAGACTAGGATACTCGATGTAGAGTGGTTGTTGGATCAGATTAGGAGCCGCTAACTCCTTAAGAGTACAGTTGTTGTTTACCATTTCTTCAAAGTCTGAATTACTAGTGCTGCCAGAAGCTAAATCAATGGCTATGTTATTGCCTGGTGAAGAATTTTTGGCTAGTCTTTCTACATTCTCTCCTTTGCTTGTGTAGAGTTCTTCCTATTTCTGGATCAAATTGCAATTCTCCCGAATGAGAAGATCGGGTCATTTACTTAAGAGAACAAGCAGATAGAAAAATAATAAAAAAAACAATTAAATAACCAAAAAAATCAAGTTAATCAAAACAATCCTCGACAATGGCGCCAAAATTTGATGCTTGTCGAGCACTCAAATTAAATTATCTTACTTTGAAACGTAGATAGTAGCAAGTAAGGGTCGAACCCACAATGATTGTATGATCAAGATTAAAATGTTTAATTAACCTAAAGAGAGAAAAACAAATAAAAATGAAATAAGACTCAGAAAATAACCAATTGTTGTACTAAATCATATTCTGATTGATCTTATTAGCACAATTTTGTTGGCTATCCTACTTATGGAGGGGGGTATGTTTGCAATAGAAAAGAACAGTAATTAATTATCAAAAATGAAAGAATAAAGAGCAAGGTAATACAAATATCAAAGATTAAACCAATAAGAGAAAGCTTCGGTCAAAAGGATACTTACACCATATTCGTAAACTTGTTCATCGACATAAAGGATAATCAATTATAATTGAATAATCAATCAAGAAATTTAGGACTAGGCCTAAAATCCTTAGTCTTTCCTTCAAATTGGTTTATTAGAAGATAGCTTATTAACTTAAATCAATCTCAAGACTAAGCTCTCGATTTGATTTAGGAATAGTATTAACAATTAGAAAGATGATTGAAACTATACGTAAACACACACCAGCGTGGTTTGATTACTTTAATCTGATTTCTCCTAGGAATATAACATTAACTTGTCTGTTAACATCAATCCCCATTGTCACTGACATAGAATAATCAATTGATAGCAATCCAATTCTAATATAACAATCGATTAAATAAATAAATCAATTAGTAGTACTTATAATCAACCCATTCATCAATCATTCTACACATAAATTGGAAGAAAAATAAATATTCAATTAAAAAACAATAAATAAGAACAAGTCTCACAAGTTTACAATGATGGCTTCAGCTCTGTGTAACTGAAGATAAGAAAGTTAGCCACACATGACTTCTTCAAGAACACAAGAATAAAAGAAAGGGAGTTGTTCTTCAGCCACTGCCTTCTTTTTCAATCAATCTTGGATGATCTTTACATAGGCTTTACATTGTTTAAATAGCCAAAATACAAGACTAAAATTAGTATGCCTAGATTTGACAACCTTATTACATGAAAAAAAAAAAAAAAATCCACATTCCTAGATTAGATGAAAATCATTTCATTATTAAACAATTGCCACCCTTAAATCTACTAAATTTTGTAAGATTCTATAGTTGTGTATATTCTCTTCAAGATTTCCAACAATCAAGCAAGGTCTTCCAATAGTGAACCTTCCGTGTAGCAACCTTCCTTCTCTGGTTTAGATTTGGATCAATTTTCCAGATCAGATTTTAAAACCACAATTGGAAGCCCAAACGAACTCTTTCCATATTAGAATCCTACATGAAATTCAAAACGTTAATATTGAGAGTGCTAAAAATTTTTCATCTTTTATTAATTAGTTAACAAGATTTCTAAAATATACCAAACTCATAAAATAAATTCTATTAAGCTCAATAAGGTATAAAACACCCTAAAAATCATAATGCAAAAGGAATAAAAATGTAAAATTATACACTTATTGTCACACCCCAAATTCTATACTATTCAAAATGGTGTGATGAACCGCTAATAAACCAATGGTTCAACCAGGATCTCTAATAGGCTGTGTCTGTTGAAAATAAAATCATACACATCCACAACCATAATCAGAATAAATATACAATAGCAAAAATCTTAATAATAAATGAACTGAGGAATCTAATTGTGATAATCATAGATAAAGTATCAATTTATGTTGTATCAACTGAGACATAAGTAAATAAAGTATCAATTACATTTTCTTAATAAATTCAAATGAAAATCTAATCGAATACGCATGAGTTGCACTCGCATGAGGAGTCATGCGTCCACTAAGTCTTCAGCTTCCATTGCAGCAACGTGCCCGTACATAGAAGTATTCATATAGTCCTCCACCGTGGTACCTGCATCATCAACTAAAGACATTCGACGTCAAAAGGGTGAGCACACATCACGACTCAGTGAGCAAACAAAACAATGCAACAATTATATGCATGCATTTAATTCATATCTGTGGTCTGGTAAATAAGTTTGCAATGCGCTAGAGAAAGGTTCGGTGGCCGCCTCGCCTTTATGCACAGGGTTTGAAGGCCCGCCCAAAGGTTAACGTTTATTGTCATCCCCATCCACCCTACCATGGAATAGATATAGAGCTAAAGTGCTAAGGCCCGGCCTATAACACTTCCCCTGATACTCTACCCATACCAACACGTAAGCCCCTGCTGGTGAGGGCTCACAAACTGGGCTCGCAACTAACCAATCCTAATGTCAAATAGTATATCCTAGGCCGCACCCCAGCATCCCTCAATACGTCCATAGAGATAGGGCTAAGGCCCCCCGGCAGAGTCAGAGACTACATGGTCCGAGACCACCTCCCCTCATACACTACGACGTGATAGTTCTGCTAAGGTATTGGCGATACGACGATGTCAGTGGACAAGACTTGAGTTAGAGATAGAGCTAGAGTGCTGAGGCCTGACCTATGACACCCCCCCTGATACTCACTCGCATCAAGCATACTAACCACACACATACATTCACATGCCTATTCCTATCATCATCATCATCATCATGTTATAAACAATAAATTTAAATATGCATGAACAGTAATAATATAAATATTGGATGACATGTTAAATGCACATGACAAACATACACGCATAGAATCAATCATGGCATTGGACTCAAAAAATAAAATAGTTTATTATTAACCAATTAGTTTAGGTCTTGTTCCCTCACCTTTGCTTGATTGTAGATCCTCTTTCAAGCTTTAAGAATCAACTTAATATCACTATTATATCACTAGAAGACCTAATCAAGTCGATAGAGTTTAATTAGAATTAATTCCAATTTTTAAAGCTTGCTGTTAACTGGGTCACAGGACGGGTCGCAGGTAGGGTAACAGTTTTCTGCAACCCCCGGTAGTAGGGTCGATGCCAGGGTCGGATGTTCCATTGACCCTGGATGTGACCACCCCTTTTCTGGACTTCTCGAATACTGGGGGTCGATGCTAGGGTCTGGTAGGGTCGATTCTCCATCGACCCCACGTGCAACCCCTCATGGGTTTAGTCGAGATTTTCATCCTACAGTCCATTCTTTCATGTTTGGGTCCTATGGCTTGCTTTTATAATCCATTCCGTACATGTTCTATGGTTTAGAATTATAGTTTATTCACCTATATGGTTTTAATGATCTCCTTCATGGTTTCCATTGAAACCTAACCATGGATGGATGATTTGGGTTTCTCCTAGATCATACCCTCTTCACTATCTACTCTAAGGTCTTAAGAAATTCATGGAGATAGTATCCATACCTGAGAAGTAGACTTATTTCTCTGAAGCCTTATTTTTGGTCTTCTTCTCCCCTTTCCTTCTCTTCTCCTTCTCTTCTATTTCTCTCAATCCAATTAGGGTTCTAAAAGGAGTGAAAGAGGCTTAGGGATGTCCTATTTATAGAGTAAAAACTCCCAAAATAAGTCCCACTGAGATTAGAAAAGAATTCCATTAAAATTTGGAAAGTTTCCAAATCACGATTTCTGTCGGTAGACTGGGGGTCGATGAGGGGGTCAAAGTTCCCATCGACCCCTGGTTGTAAGTTGTCTGACCCCCGGTTAGAAACTCAGGATTTGACTTTTATATTGGGGGGTCCAACCCTGCCTAGCTGGGTGTGCGACCCTCCCCCCTATTTTAGTGTTTTTGGGTTAGTTTAATACCTGAGATCGTTATCTCCTTCACGCACTTGGTCCATTTGGCTCGACCATGATGGGTAGACCTGGTTCAAGGTGGTAAGACCAGGTTAGTTCGATACGGGTCTTACAACTCCCCCATACTTATAAAATTTTCATCCTCAAAATTGTACATACCTTCTTAGTCAAATAAATGAGGATATTGCTTTCGCATAGCATTCTCTTCTTCCCATGTGATTTTTTCCATATCTCTACTTCTCTAGGTGACCTTAACATAATAGATATCACGGTTGCGTAGTCATTGAACCTTTTGACTAGTGATTTCAGTTGGTGCTACTTTAAATGTCAAATCATCAGTCAAATCAGGTAGGTCTATTGTCAAAACGTGCATCGGATCCTTGACATACTTCTTCAATAAGGAAATATGAAATACGTCATGCACACTTGATATAGATGGTGGTAGTGCTAACTGGCAAGCCACTTTTTCATGTTTGGCTAGAATCTCATATGGCCCAACATATCTTGGACTTAGTTTCTCTTTCTGTCTGAACCGTTTCAAACCTCGCATAGGTGATACTTTTAAGAATACTTTATCACCCACGATGAATTCAGGGTCTCAGCATCGAGTATCTGCATATTGCTTCTAACGATTCTGAGTTGTTCTCACTCTTTCCTTGATAATGTCAACTCAACAAGTCTCTTCAACAAATTTCAGTCCAACAATACTACGTTCCCCAATTTCATTTCAAAACAAAGGAGTTCAATACTTCCTGCCATACAGTGCTTCATAGGGTGACATCTGTATAGTAGCCTGATAGCTATTGTTATAAGCGAACTCAATCAATGATAACTTTTCATCCCATGATCCTTTAAAATCAATTACACATGCTCGATGCATATCTTCTAGAATCTGAATTGTACGGTCTGACTGTCTATCTGTCTGTGGATGGAATGCAGTACTAAACTTCAATGTTGCACCCATATCCTTTTGCAATCCTTCCCAAAACTTTGAAGTAAATCGTGGATCTTTATCGGACACAATGCTTTCAGGTACACCGTGTAATCGCACAATGTTATCCACATACAACTTAGCTAACCTCTCCAGTGTATACTGAGGTCGTATAGGTATAAAGCGAGCTGTTTTAGTCAGTCTGTCTACAATCACCCAAACTGCGTCAACTACTCGGGGAGTTAATGGTAACCCTGTGACGAAGTCCATAGTGATGCAGTCTCATTTCCATGGTGGTTTTGGTAACGACTGTAACAGTCCTGCTGGTCTTTATCGTTTAGCTTTCACCTTCTGACAATTTAGGCATTTAGACACAAACTTGGCTATATCTGCTTTCATTCCCCTCCACCAATATAATTTCTTTAGATCATGATACATTTTCGTACTTCCAGGGTGTATCGTATAGGCGGTGGTATGGGCTTCCTTCATGAGTCATTGTCTAATGTCCAAACTTTCTGTTTCAGGTACACATATTCTTCCTTTGTACTTCAGTACCCTTTCGTCATCTAAGGAGAACTCAGGAGTAGTCCTACCTTTTTCGAGGACTTCTTGTATTGTTATTAGATAAGGGTCCGATTTAATCACTGTTTTCACTTCATCAAGTATATCGGGTACAATCTTCAATGTGGCGAACATATTTGCAAACCGATTGATAAACCCTTGGTTGGTTGATTCCCCTGGTGCATCTATCACAAACTGTTCATTACCATAACTGAATACTTTTCCAATAGTACACAGTGCAGTAGTGGTGCTAACCTCTTCTTGAGATTTCATCATTGCCTTTCTACTCCGCAACCACATTAGCCTTTCTCGGATGATACTGGATATCACAATCATAGTCTTTCAATAGTTCCAGTCATCTTCTTTGTCTCATATTCAACTCCTTCTGGTTAAAGAGGTAAGTAAGACTCTTATGATCTGATTTAATTTGAAATTTCTCTCCGTAAAAGTAATGTATCCATATTTTGACAGCATGTACTACTGCCGCTAATTCCAAATCATGAGTCGGATAGTTCTTCTCATGTGTCTTCAATTGTCTTGAGGCATAAGCAATTACTTGTTCTCCTTGCATTAGTACACATCCTAATCCCAGTCCTGACGCATCGGTGTACAAAATAAATGGCTGTCCTAGAATCAGAATGGTCAAGATTGGAGCTGATATCAATCTAGCCTTTAATGTTTGGAAACTCTTCTCGCATTTATCAGTCCACACAAACTTCTCGCCCTTCTTAGTCAAATTGGTAAGAGGTACGGTAATTCGGGAATAATCTTCCACAAATCGTCGATGATACCCGGCTAGACCTAAGAAACTTCTAATTTTTGCAACACTCTTTGGTGCTTCCCACTTCATGATAGCTTTGATCTTGCTAGGGTCCACCTTAATTCCTTCAGCGGATACAACATGGCCTAGAAATATGACTTCCTTTAGCCAAAACTCACACTTTGAAAATTTGGCGTAGAGCTTCTCCTTCCATAGTCGCTGTAGAGCGGCATTTAGATTCTTAATATGAGTTTCCTCGTCTTTGGAGTAGACAAATATATCATCGATGAATACAATAACCAAAGTATCCAACATGTCGTGGAATACCCGATTAATAAGTTCCATAAAGGTGGCTAGTGCGTTCATCAATCCGAAAGACATGACCAAAAATTCATAATGTCCATATCTGGTCATGAATGTTGTCTTGGGGATATCACCATCCTTAATCTTCAACTGATGGTAGCCTGACCGAAGATCGATCTTGGAGAACACCTTGGCACCTTGCAACTGATCGAATAAGTCATCAATCCGAGGCAATGGATACCGATTCTTGATTGTCAGTTTATTCAGTTCTCGGTAGTCTATACACAAGCGAACGCTACCATCCTTCTTCTTCCCAAATAATACTGGCACTCCCCATTGTGATATGCTATGTCGGATGTAACCCTTGTTCAGCAGTTCTTGTAGTTGTATTTTTAATTCCTTCAATTCAGTAGGAGCCATTCGATAAGGTGCTTTAGATATTGGTGCGGCTGCGGGTATCAGATTTATATCAAACTCTGTAGTGTGGTCAGGTGGTAATCCTGGTAGTTCTTTAGGAAATACATCTGGATAGTCACGCACGACATCAATATCCTCCATTCGTGGTGCTTCTTTGGTAAGATCGACCACAGATATTAGATACCCAACTGCTCTTTTCTCAAGGCACTTCCTAGCCTTTAATGCAGAGAGTATGAGCTTTCGTTTATGGGGAAGTTTGGTTCTCAAAAAAATGAACTCTGCTCCTACTTTGTCTTTAAATGTTAGCTTCTTTTCGGCACACAATAGGTTTGCAGAATGCCGAGCTAACCAGTCCATTCCCAAGATGACGTCAAAGTCTGCCACCTCAAGTTGGATCAAGGTTGCATCCAAAGTCTTTTCATCAATAAGAACTGAACATGGTCCATAACCTTTCTAGCTCTACTTCTAATCCCATAGGCGATCGTACGATCAATTTGTAGTCTAAGGATTTAAGGGGTAGATTTAGCTTCTTTCCAAATGACACAGATATAAAAGAATGAGTAGCTCCTAAATCAAAGAGTACTCTGGCGGGAATGCCATTTATAGGAATGATACCTGTGATTTATTTTAACTTAGTCTACATGCTCATACAATGTAATACAACTTAAAAAAATTTAAGTCATACCTGTGACCACATCAGGCGATGCGGCAGCATCCTCAGATGTAACCGCGTAAACTCGTCCTTGATGTAGTTGCTTCCTGGGCTTAGGACATTCCCTTGCCATATGTCCCTCTTGATTGTAGTTATAATATTTTATCCCTTCACTAATTGGCTTTTGTTGCTGTTGAGCTATGGGAGTAGTCTTGGTTGCAGCGGTAAAGCCTTGAGCACGGAAGGGTTTGAATGTCTTGTTATTCCCTCCGTTATAAGAATTTCTAGCTGGCCTTTTTATGCCTCTGTTTTGCATGAAATAACTCTCCTTCTGGCTCGATTCTATAACTCGAGCAATTTGTGCTGCTTCATTATAGATTTTCTTTTCAAGTCCTAGAACATGCTCGCGGATGCTTCCCCTAAGTTCCATGACGAACATTCGGGTCTTGGTGTTTTCCTGTTGCATACTGGCGGGTGCAAAGAAGAACAACTCCTCATAACGCTGTTGATATGCATCCACAGTCATCTGCCCCTGATATAAACTCAGGAACTGTCTTCCCATAGAATCTCTGAAACTTCTAGGAAAGTACTTCTCAAAGAATGTCTGCTTATAAATATCCCAAGTCAGTTGGGCGTGCTTTGTTAATAAATATGTCCTGGTAGACCTCCACCAATGGTGTGCATCTCCTTTCAGCATAAAGGTGGCACACAACACTTTTTCTTCTTCATTTACTGTCATCATCATAAAATTTTTTTCCATTTCGTCAACCCAGTAGGCCGGCCATAAAGGATCTGCTGGCTTGCCATTAAATTCTTTGGGCTTCAGTTTCAGAAAATGCTCCACCAGTCTAGAGTGGTCTAGTAGTTGCGGGACATACGCCCCATTCATAGGTGGTTGGTATTGATATCCACCTTGAGCTACCTCAGGAATTTGTACTTGAGCCAGCATGATGGGAGTCTGAGGTGCATGGGGTACTGTGTTACGTCCCCCTGGTGCTATGCTTACCTGTCCTGCTGGCATTGGTGGTGTCTGTGCAGCTGGAAAAGTCATGCCTATGGAAGCTTGCATTGTAAGACCCGTGTCAATCTAACCCGGTCTTATCACCTTGAGCCAGGTTTACCCATCACGGTCGAGTCAAATGGACTAAGGGCGTGAAAGAGATCGAGATCCCAGGTATCAAATCGACCCTAAAACACTCAATTTAAGGGGAGGGTCGCATACCCAGCTAAGGGGGGTCAGACCCCCCAAAACAGAAAGTCAGACCCTCTGTTTTATAGGGAGGGTCGGACATCATAAGAACCTAAGGTCGACGGGATCATCGACCCTCCCATCGACCCTCAGTTGCCGACGAAACTGAAATTAGGAAATTTCCTAATTTTCGATTTGAATTCTTTCCTAATCTCAAAGAGACTTATTTTAGGATGTTTCTACTCTATAAATAGGACGTCCATAAGCCTCTTTCACTCTTTTTACAACCATAATTGAATTGAGAGAAAGAGAAGAGAAGGAAAAGAAGAAGAAGAGAAGCAAGGGAGAGAAGAAAGAAAAAAGGAGAAGAGTTGCAGAGAAGGAGTATTCTTCTCAGGTATGGATACTAATTCCATGAGTTTCTACAGACCTTAGGTTAGATAATGATGAGAGTATGATCTCGGAGAAACCAAAACCATCAACCCATGGTTAGGTTTTCATAGAAAACTATGGGAAATTACATGAAAGCTATCTAGGTGGATGATTCATGGCTCTAGACCATGGAATAAATGTTGAATGGATTGTAGGAGAAAGCCATAGGACCCCAAACACGAAGAATGGACTAAAAGGAGGGAAATTGACCAAAATCCACCGAGGGTCGCATAGAGGGTCGATGACCATCCGACCCTATGTGATCCTGAGGATCGACCCTCAGTGTTCGGGAAGTCCAGAATGGGGAGGGTCGCACCCAGGGTCGATCATGACTCCGACCCTACCTCCGACCCTCAGTTAACAGAATGATTTTTAAATTCTGATTAAATTCTAATTAAATTCTATCGACTTTGTTAAGTCTTCTAGCAATATAATAACATTATAAAGGTGATTCTAAAGCTTGGAAGATGATCTATTAACAAGCTAAGGTGAGGAAACAAGACCTAAACTAATTGGTTAATAATAAACTACTTTTATTTTCTTGAGTCCAATGCTATGCTTGATTCTATGGGAATATGCTTGTAATGTGCATTCAACATGTCATCCAATATTCCTGCTATTATTGTTCATGCATATTTAACTTTGTTTACTTATAACATGATGATGATGAGTTGATGCTAGGAATAGGCATGTGAATGTTTATGTGTAGTTAGTGTGCTTAATGCGAGTAGGGCATCAGGGGAGGTGTTATGCGGTGTTTGATCCGAACACTTTAGCTCAATCTTTGACTCAAGTCTTGTGCATTAGCATCGTCGTATCGCCAATACCTTAGCAGAACTATTACGACGTAGGGCATCAAGGAGGGTCTCGGTCCTTTAGTTCTATACTCTACCGGGGGGCCTTAGCTCTATCTCTACGGGTGCTCTGAGGGATGCTGGGGTGAGGCTTTGGATACATGTTTGACATTAGGATTGGTTAGTAGCGAGCCCCGTTTGCAGTCCTAGCCATCAGGGGTTCATTTGTTGGTATGGAGTTGTGCATCGATAAATGTGACCTTCGTTGTACAATGTTCATTTGGGTGCTGTGGGTGACGGTGAGAGTCATCGGACGTATCCACACTCTCGTGCATAGAGGCGCGGCGGCCACCTATCCTTTCTATAGCACAATGCAAACGTAAAACCAGACCAAAGATATGAATTGATTGCATGCATATGTATTGTTGCATTGTTTTGTTTGCTCACTGAGCCATGATGTGTGCTCACCCCTCAACGTCAATTATTTTTAGTTGATGATGCAGGTACAACCGTTGAAGATTTTATAAATACTCCAGAGTACGGGAACGTTGCAGCGATGGTTGTTGAAGCTAAAGTGGATACACATGACTCCTCTTGCGAGTGCAACTCATGTGTATTCGATTAGATATTTTTTTAGTTTTCTTTATTTGGATTTATTAAAGACATGTATTTGATATTTATTTATGTCTTAGTTGATACAGAATAATTTGTTATTTAAATATTAATATCACAATAGATTCTCAGTTCATTTTACTATAAGACTTCCGCTATTATATATTTTCTCTGATTATGAATGTGAATGTATGGGGTTCAGATAACACGGATATAGCCTACTCGAGATCCTGGTTGAACCGTTGGTTTGTTAGCGGTTCATCACACCATTCTGAATAGTGCGGAATTGGGGTGTGACAACTTGGTATCAGAGCATCTCAGGCCTTGTCCGTTGAACTAGCATACATTCAAGACAATTGTGAACTGAGATAGGATAAAAGTAAAAAAAAAAAAAAAAACAGTAATATTAACACAGTATAAGCACAAGTGATGTTTGAGACCAAATTTGAAAAGAAAATAATGTATCTATTAAAGGAAGAACAAATTTAAATACAATGTGAAAGAAACAAACGTATATACATAGCTAAAATAGAGTACAGTCCACAACCCGGACAGTTACTCTGTAGTACAAAGAAAGAGAAAAGATACAATCATGAAGTTGGAGGCGAAGGAGGAGGCAGCGCCTCACAATCTCTGTCATAGTCCTCAGCGTAGACTCTAGTCAACCAGGCTATCTGAGTCTGGGTCGTCTGCAGACTAGCTGAAAGATCGGCTACCCGCTGATCAGTATGGTGCTGAGCCTCCATGAGCTCTCCCAACCTCATGGCTGATGTCCGCTGGAAGTCTAGTAGCTCATCCACTCTCACCCGCTGAGCGTCTAGTAACTCTCCCATCCTCATGTCTGATGTACGCTCGGCGTCTATGAACTCATCCACTCTCACATGCTGAGCGTTCAGCAACTCCTCCATCCTCAGATCAGATCTGCGCTGAGCCTCCCTGATCTCATGCAACATCTCCATCATATCAGAAGGTGGGCGTGAAGGACCAGCCGCATGAGAAGGACCAGTCTCAGGTGCAGGATCCGTCGCAGAAGAAGTATCAACTCCAGCCGCATGCGTAGGTGAAGGCGGTGGTATTGAGTCGACATCCATATACATGCGGTCATCATCATCAGCAGGATCCGCATGAGCTCTAGCAGCGGCAGCAGTTGCCTCAGCGTCAGCAATCTCGATGCGAGTGTGAGGGCGCACCATCACGTTCCTCTCCTCGTCACTAACTTGGGCATCCCGCATGCCCATCTTGCAGATAGCCTCCCAATCGATAGGCGACGAGAAGGTTTTCTTTTGAATCTTCTCATCCACCAAATCAACCCCCAGGCGAGTAAGCAGGACTGTGATCATACGTCCATAGGATAGATTACCCCTATGACTGGGCAATGTGGCACTAATCATAGTCCGCAGGATGATGTACGACAGGCAGACGGGCTGTCTAGTGCAGATACTGTATAGTAGATACTGGGTCAGCTGAGAAACCCTCTTGTAATGGCCACTCTACGAAATCAGTTTATGCTGAATAATCTTGCAGAAGACCTGTGGAGTTGGACGCATGTAACAAGTTCTCATCTGCTAGCGATCAGGTCGTAGCAACTGACTGTCGATCTCTGCCCTCATCTCCATGGAAACAAATTGGGGCTCTCCAGGCGCACAGTAAACCATAGGGCCATCATAGGAAATGCCCAGTAGATCGGCCAGCTGCCGATAATCAAAAGAAATGTTCACTCTCTTTACATAGATAGTGATGCGTAGCTTGTGACCCCTATCCACATCATTGTAATCCCCCACCACCTGGAGATTACAATAGAACTGTCGCACTAAATCCGGACATGTGCACGCATCGTAAGTGATGACAGGGAGCCACCCCATATCACCAAATGCTCTCTCCACATTGAACAGGGTTAGCTTAGCCAAGTTCACCATACGACCACCCTCTACCTTCTTAGGAGTGTAGTGGGCATACTGTGCCTCGGCTTCATTAGAGTGGAAGCAAGCGGATCGCGAACTCTGGGTACCTTAGTACGAGCCATGGCATCTGCAAAGAAAAACAGTTAATGAGTTAAGAGGATAAAAATCCAAAATTTGACATTATAACGACGTAAGTGGCCAAAAGCCTCACTTGTCACCCATACACGTGGGCAAGAGGACTTACGTAGGCTCTAACATATCCTACAACACACATACAGTAGGAAATTTTAACTAATGGGGTCGAATTTGAAGAAATTTCAAGAAATCGAAGATTTCGACAAATTAGGGCAAAAAGAGCAAAAATCCAAGTTCTCGATAACCAACCGATGAAACTCAAAAATTTTTTGAGGGCTTTCGTTCCTCGAAACACCAATAACAAAAGCCCCCAATAAAAATCAAATTTTTATGGTTGGAAAAATTTTAATTTGAAAAATACGGGTTAATTGGACCAAAACCTAGAAATGGAAACTTAAAAACAGGTAAAAATGAGAAAACATACCTGTAGGGATGATGTTGATGTTGAAACACGGATCCAAATTGACCAAAATAGCGGAGTGCCATTGTAGCAACTCAGAGGTGAGAGACGAGTCAAAACAGGAGGGAAATAACAGAGAATGAACCCAAAATCGGATCTTATAAGTCTGATTTTTGGCCTGAGGGTCGGACAATTCGACCAGAACAATCGACCCTCCCATCGACCCTCGGCTCTCAGGAATGTGACAGAAAACCCAGGGTCGGATACTGAGGGTCGGATACCCATCGACCCTTAGCTCTCGGGAAGAACAGGTCATTCCCAGGGTTGGATACTGAGGGTCAGACATACCATCGACCCCCACCATCGACCCTGCATAGAAAAGACAGTATTTCTTTTATAAAATGAGCTGAAATTTGAAATTTTACATCAGTTAGCATGCCTACATGAAGTATCAATGATTTCTCACCTATTTTGATGATTTTCAGGCACCACCAATCTCAGAAAAAATTATGTCTGGACGTAGAGTAACCAGACAGAGCCGAAATGCAGTTCCACCACCACTACCTGTGGAGGAAACTAGCCAAGAGAATATATATGTACCAGGAAATCCAGATCAGGCAAATCCTACAAATTTGCCACCTCCACCCCCAGAGTTGGCAATGGTGGTAATGAATTTAGCATAGCAGCTGCAATAGATGCAACATGCACAGGCCCAAATGCAAGTTGCAATGGGAATTATGTTCCAAGCCGCTCATGCTACACCCATGCAGACAGGACAAGCCAGTGCAGCACCAGTGGGTAATCACCCAACACCTCAAACACCTCAACCACCAGTTGCACAGATTTTAGTACCAGGACCGGAAGCAACTCAGGTTAACTATCAGTATCCACAACCCATGTTTGGGGCATACCCCCAAAATCAGCTGGATCACTCTCGACTGGTTGAGAGATTTCTGAAGATGAAGCCCAAGGAATTTAATGGTAAACCATCGGATCCATTATGGCCAGCACATTAGATCGACGAGATGGAGAGAAACTTCCTCATGATCACTATCACGGAAGAAGAAAAAGTACTATGTGCCACCTTTATTCTAAAGGGAGATGCACATCATTGGTGGAAATCTACCAGGGCATATCTACTAACCAAGCACGCCCTATTGACGTGGGCCATATATAAGGAAGCGTTCTTCGAGAAGTACTTTCCCCAAAGCTTCAAAGATTCGATGGAGAAGGAATTCCTGAGTTTATATCAGGGACAAATGTCAGTGGATGCATATCAACAGTGTTACGAAGAGCTGTATTTCTTTGCACCACTTAGTATGCAAGAAGAAGACACTAAGACCCGTAGGTTTGTCACGGGACTTAGAGGAAGCATCAGAGAGCACGTTCTGGTCTTGGAAAAGAACATATATAATGAAGCTGTTCAAATTGCTCGAGTTATTGAATCAAGCCAGAAGGAAATCTATTTTATACAAAACAGAGGTGTGAAAAGGCCAGCTGGAAATTCTTACAACGGAGGTAATAACAGGACGTACAATCCTTTCCGTACTCAGAATTTCACCGTTGCACCCAAGACCATTCAAGCAGCTCAGCAGCAACCAAAGCCAAATAATGAGAGTCCAAGATGTTATAACTACAATCAAGTGGGACATATAATGAGAGAGTGTCCTAAACCCCGGAAGCCACAACATCAAGGACGAGTGTATGCTGTTACATCCGAGGATGCTGCCGCATCACCCGATGTGGTCACAAGTATGGCTGAAACCTTTTAAGTTGTAATTACATTGTATGAGCATGTAGACTAAGTAAAATAAATCACAGGTATCGTACCTATAAATGGCGTATCCGCCAGAGTACTCTTTGATTCAGGAGCTACTCATTCCTTTATATCTGTGTCATTCGAAAAGAAGTTGAAATTACCCATCAAAATATTGGACTACAAACTACTTGTAGGATCACCAATGGGGTTAGAAGTGGAATTAGAGAAAGGTTATGGACCATGTCCAATTCTCATTGGCGAGAAAACCTTAGATGCAACCTTGATACAACTTGAGATGGCAGACTTTGACGTCATCTTGGGAATGGACTGGTTAGCTCGGCATTCTGCAACCCTATTATGCGCCGAAAAGAAGCTAACATTCAAAGACAAAGAAGGAGCATAATTCAGTTTTTCAGGAACCAAACTTCCCCGCAGACGCAAACTTATACTCTCAGCACTGAAGGCTAAGAAGTGCCTTGAGAAGGGGGTAGTCGGGTATCTAGTATCAGTGGTCGACCTAACCAAGGAAGCACCACGAATGGAAGATATTGATGTCATGCGGGACTATCCCGATGTATTTTCAAAGGAACTACCAGGATTACCACCCGACAGAGCCACCGATTTTGTGATAGACCTTATACCTAGAGCCGCACGAGTATCAAAAGCACCTTATGGAATGGCTCCTACTGAACTGAAGGAATTGAAAGTGCAACTACAGGAACTGTTGGACAAGGGTTATATTCGACCCAGTATATCACCATGGGGAGCACCGGTATTATTCGTAAAGAAGAAGGACGGAAGCGTTCGATTATGTATCGACTATTGGGAGTTGAATAAACTGACAATCAAGAATCGATACCTACTACCTCAGATCGATGACTTGATTCGATCAATTGCAAGGAGCAAAAGTTTTTTCTAAGATCGACCTTCGGTCAGGCTATCATCAATTGAAGATTAAAGAAGGTGATATTCCTAAGACAGCTTTCAGGACCAGATATGGACATTATGAATTCTTGGTCATGTCTTTTGGATTAACAAACGCACCAGCAACTTTCATGGAACTTATGTACCGGGTTTTCCACGACATGTTGGATACGTCGGTTATAGTATTTATTGATGATATATTGGTATACTCCAAGGACAAGGAAACCCATGTCAAGAACCTAAACGCCGCCCTACAGCGTTTAAGGAAAGAGAAGTTATATGCCAAATTTATCAAGTGTGAGTTTTGGCTAAGTGAAGTCACCTTCCTAGGCCATGTAGTATCCGCTGAAGGAATCAAAGTGGACCCCAGCAAGATCGAGGCTATTGTAAAGTGGGAAGCACCAAAGAGCATTTAAAAAATTAGAAGTTTTTTGGGTCTCGCTAGTTATTATTGGAGATTCGTGGAAGACTATTCTCGGATTACTGTACCTCTCATCAGTCTGACTAAGAAAGGTGAAATGTTTGTGTGGATGAATAAATGTGAGAAGAGCTTCCAGACATTGAAGACCAGATTGATATCCGCTCTGATTTTGATTATTCTTGTTCCAGGACAGACATTTACCTTATACACTGATGTGTCAGGACTGGGATTAGGATGTGTGCTTATGCAAGGAGAGCAAGTAATTTCTTATGCCTCAAGACAGTTAAAGATACATGAGAAAAATTATCCCACTCATGATCTGGAGTTAGCGGCAGTAGTACATGCTGTCAAGATATGGAGACATTACCTATACAGAGAGAAATTTCAGATTAAGTCGGACCATAAAAGTCTTACTTATTTATTTAATCAGAAAGAATTGAATATGAGACAAAGAAGATGGTTGGAACTATTGAAGGACTGTGATTGTGATATTCAGTATCATCCGGGGAAAGCTAACGTATTAGCAGATGCGTTGAGCAGAAAAGCATTGATAAAATCTCAAGGAGAGGTTAGTACAACCTCAGCAATGTGTACTACCAGAATGGTATTTAATCAAGGCAGTGAGCAGTATGTGATAGATACAACGGATGGATCAGCCAACCAAGGGTTTATTCATCGATTTTCCAATATGTTCGCTGCATTGAAAATTATACCGGATATAATGGATGAAGTGAAGACAGCTATTAAATCAGATCCTTATCTGAAAACAGTACAAGAAGATATCGAGAAAGGTAGGACTTATCCTGAGTTCACCTTGGACGAAGAGAAAGTACTAAAATATAAAGGAAGATTATGTGTACCTGAAATAAAAAGTATGGACATTAGACACTGACTGATGAAAGAAGCCCATACCACCATCTATTCGATACATCCCGGAAGTACAAAAATGTATCATGATCTAAAGAAATTGTATTGGTGGAGAGGAATGAAAGCAGATGTAGCTAAGTTCGTGTCTCAATGCCTAAATTGTCAGAATGTAAAAGTTGAACGACAACGACCCGCAGGACTGTTACAACCATTATCAGAACCAGCAAGGAAATGGGACTGCATCACTATGGACTTCATCACGGGATTACCACTGAATCCTCAAGTAGTTGATGCAGTTTGGGTGATTGTAGACCGTCGGACTAAAACAGCTCGCTTCATACCAATACGATCGCAGTATACACTGGAAAGGTTAGCAAAGTTGTATGTGGATAATATTATTTGATTACACGGTGTACCAGAAATCATTGTGTCCGATAGAGATCCACGATTTACTTCCAAGTTTTGGGAGAGATTGCAAAAGGCTATGGGTACAACATTACTGTTCAGTACTGCATTCCACCCACAGACAGATGGACAGTCAGAGCATACAATCCAGATTCTAGAAGATATGCTACGAACATGTGTAATTGACTTTAAGGGATCATGGGATGAAAGATTACCACTGATCGAGTTCGCTTATAACAATAGCTATCAGGCTACTATACAGATGTCACCTTATGAAGCACTGTATGGCAGAAAGTGTCGAACTCTTTTGTTTTGGAATGAAGTGGGAGAACGTAGTATTGTTGGACCGGAAATTGTTGAAGAGACTTTTCGAGTGGTCGACATTATCAAGGAAAGAGTGAGAACAGTTCAGAACCGTCAGAACCAATATGCAGATACTCGACGCAGAGATCTTGAGTTCGCTGTAGGTGATAAAGTATTCTTGAAGGTATCACCTATGCGAGGATTGAAAAGGTTCGGACAGAAAGGGAAACTAAGTCCAAGATATATCGGGCCGTATGAGATTTTAGCTAAGCGTGGAAAAGTGACTTATCAGTTAGCACTACCACCATCTATGTCATGTGTGCATGACGTATTTCATATTTCCCTATTGAAGAAGTATGTCAAGGATCCAACACACGTGTTGACAGTAGATTTACTGGAATTGACTGATGATTTGACATTTGAAGTAACACCAACGGAGATCACCAGCCGAAAAGTTCAACGTCTACGCAACCGAGATATCTATTATGATAAGGTCACATGGAAAAGTAGAGACATGGAAGAAATCACATGGGAAGAAGAAAATGCCATGCGAAAGCAATACCCTTACTTATTTGATTCAGAAGGTACGAACAATTTCGAGGATGGAATTTTTATAAGTAGGGGGGAGTTGTAAGACCCGTGTCAATCTAACCCGGTCTTATCACCTTGAACCAGGTTTACCCATCACGGTCGAGTCAAATGGACTAAGGGCGTGAAGAAAATCAAGATCCCAGGTATCAAATCGACCCTAAAACACTCAATTTAAGGGGAGGGTCGCATACCCAGCTAAGGACGGTCGGACCCCCCCAAAACAGAAAGGCAGACCCTCTGTTTTACAGGGAGGGTCAGACATCTTAAGAACCTAGGGTCGATGGGATCATCGACCCTCCCATCAACCCTCAGTTGCCGCCGAAACTGAAATTAGGAAATTTCCTAATTTTCGATTTGGATTCTTTCCTAATCTCAAAGGGACTTATTCTAGGATGTTTCTACTCTATAAATAGGACGTCCCTAAGCCTCTTTCACTCCTTTTAAAACCATAATTGAATTGAGAGAAAGAGAATAGAAGGAAAAGAAGAAGAAGAGAAGCAAGGGAGAGAAGAAAGCAAAAAGGAGAAGAGTTGCAGAGAAGGAGTACTCTTCTCAGGTATGGATACTAATTCCATGAGTTTCTACAGACCTTAGGTTAGATAATGATGAGAGTATGATCTCGGAGAAACCTAAACCATCAACCCAAGTTAGGTTTTCATAGAAAACTATGGAAGATTACATGAAAGCTATCTAGGTGGATGATTCAGGGCTCTAGACCATGGAATGAATGTTGAATGGACTGTAGGAGAAAGCCATAGGACCCCAAACATGAAGAATGGACTAAAAGGAGGGAAATTGACCAAAATCCACCAAGGGTCGCAGTGAGGGTGGATGACCATCCGACCCTATGTGATCCTGAGGATCGACCCTCAGTGTTCGAGAAGTCCAGAATGGGGAGGGTTGCACCCAGGGTCGATCATGACTCCGACCCTACCTCCGACCCTCAGTTAACAGAATGGTTTTAAAATTCTGAATAAATTCTAATTAAATTCTATCGACTTTGTTAGGTCTTCTAGTAATATAATAACATTATAAAGGTAATTCTATAGCTTGGAAGAGGATCTATTAACAAGCTAAGGTGAGGAAACATGACCTAAACTAATTAGCTAATAATAAACTACTTTTATTTTCTTGAGTCCAATGCTATGCTTGATTCTATGCGAATATGCTTGTAATGTGCATTCAACATGTCATCCAATATTTCTGCTATTATTGTTCATGCATATTTAACTTTGTTTACTTATAACATGATGATGATGAGTTGATGCTAGGAATAGGCATGTGAATGTTTGTGTACGGTTAGTGTGCTTGATGCGAGTAGGCCACCAGGGGAGGTGTTATGCGGTGTTTGATCCAGACAATTTAGCTCTATCTCTGACTCATGTTTTGTGCATTAGCATCGTCGTATCGCCATTACCTTAGCAGAACTATTGCGACGTAGGGCATCAAGGAGGGTCTCGGTCCTTGAGTCCTATACTCTACAGGGGGGCCTTAGCTCTATCTCTACGGGTGCTCTGAGGGATGCTGGGGTGAGGCCTTTGACACATTGTTTGACATTAGGACTGGTTAGTAGCGAGCCCCGTTTGCAGCCCTAGCCATCAGGGGTTCATTTGTTGGTATGGAGTTATGCATCGATAAATGTGACCTTCGTTGTACAATGTTCATTTGGGTGTTGTGGGCGACTGTGAGAGTCATCGGGCGTATCCACACTCTCGTGCATAGAGGTGTGGCGGCCACCTATCCTTTCTATAGCACAATGCAAACGTAAAACTAGACCAAAGATATGAATTGATTGGATGCATATGTATTGTTGCATTATTTTGTTTGCTCACTGAGCCATGATGTGTGCTCACCCCTCGACGTCGAATATTTTTAGTTGATGATGCAGGTACAACCGTTGAAGATTTTATAAATGCTCCAGAGTACGGGAACATTGCAGCGATGGTAGTTGAAGCTGAAGTGGATACACATGACTCCTCTTGTGAGTGCAACTCATGTGTATTCGATTAGATATTTTTCTAGTTTTCTTTATTTGGATTTATTAAAGACATTTATTTTATATTTATTTATGTCTTAGTTGATACAGAATAATTTGTTATTTAAATATTAATATCACAATAGATTCTTAGTTCATTTTACTATAAGACTTCTGCTATTATATATTTTCTCTGATTATGAATGTGAATGTATGGGGTTCAGATAACACGGATATAGCCTACTCGAGATCCTGGTTGAACCGTTGGTTTGTTAGCGGTTCATTACACCATTCTGAATAGTGCAGAATTGGGGTGTGACATGCATAGTAGCCTGTGCCTGTTGCATTTGTTGTAGTTGTTGGGCCATGTTCATTACGACTGTAGCCAGGTTTGTAGGCGGGACTGGCAGATTTGTAGGGTTTGTCTACCCATTAATTACGGACGGTGGCGTGTTCGTATTCCCCTGTATTTTCGGGTGTGACTGGCTGTCTTCCCCCACAAGTGTTGGTGGTGGGATAAAGTTACGGCTTTGTCTGGTTACTCTGCGTCCAGTCATTATCTAATCTGGTAGTGGGATTGCCTGAAAATCATTGATCACGTGAGATAATCATTATATACTACATTCACATATTTTAAAACCACTAATAAATGCAAATTTCAAAATTTTCAGATCATTCTGTCAAAAATGCTGTATTTTCACTGCAGGGTTGATGGTGGGGGTCGATGGATGTCCGACCCTTAGTCTGCGACCCTGAGAAATCACTGATTCTTCCCGAGAGCCGGGGGTTGATGAGGGGGTCGGAGGATGTCCGCCCAGGGTGCGACCCCTGGTTCTCTGTCAGATTACCGAGAGCCGAGGGTCGATGAGGGGGTCGGAGGGGGGTCGGATGTCTTGGTCGAATTCTCCGACCCTCAGACCAAAATCAGGTTTTTATTTCCGATTTTGAATCCATTTCTCATTCTTCCCCCTCCTTTCCCACTCGACTCATCCCTCTGAGTTGCTACATTGCCAACTCAGACTCTTTGGTACTTTTTGCTTCCTATTTCGACGTCCACACCTCGTCCACAGGTATGTGCTCTATATTTTCATGTTTTTAGGTTTTTTTAGCTAGGTATTTGCCCATTTAACTCGTTTTCTTCAAATTAAACTTTTTCCAACCGTAAAAATTCAATTTTTATTGGGGGCTTTTGTTGTTGGTGACTCAAGGAATGAAATCCCTAAAAAATATTTGAGTTTCGTCGGTTGGTTATCGAGAAACTTGAATTTTCCCATTTTTGCCCTAATTTGTCGAGATTTTTGAATTTCTTGAAATTTCTTCAAATTCGATCTCTTTAAATAAAATTTCCAACTGTATGAGTCTTGCAGGATTGTTTAAAACCTTTATAAGTCCTCCTGCCCACGTGTATGGGTGAAAAGTACGGCTTTTGACCAATTTATGTCGTTATACTGTCAAAATTTTTGAGTTTTTCATCTTTACTAACCCAATATCTGTTTCTCTTTGCTTTTGCAGATACTATGGCTCGTACCAAAGTACCCAGGGTTCATGACCTTGTCCGCTTCCGTTCTAACGAGGCGGAGACACAGTATGCCCGCTATTCTTGTAAGAAGGTAGAGGGAGGTCGCCGGGTAGACATGGCTAGCTTGGCATTGTTCGACGTAGGAAGGGTTTTGGTGACATGGGTTGGCTTCCTGTGATCACCTATGACGCCTGCACTCAGCCGGACATAGTGAGACAGTTCTACTGTAATCTCCAGGTGGTGGGAGATTACAATGATACAGAGAGGGGCAGAAAGCTTCGGATCACCAGCTACGTCAAGGGGGTTGAGATTTCATTCGATTATTGGCAGCTGACCGACTTGTTGGGCATTTCATATGATGGCCCCTTGGTGTTCTCTGATCCTGGAGAGCCCCAACTCTTTTCATTGGAGATGAGAGCTGAGATTGACCGCCAGATCTTTAGAGAGGATAGCTTGGGAGATGAAAGCGATCTATCTTCGTCCAGAGCCTCGGGTGTACTGCAAGATTATCCAGCACAACCTGATACCTCAGAGTGGGCATTACAAGAGGATCTCCCAATTGACCCAGTATTTGCTGTACTGTATCTGCACTAGGCAGCCCGTCTGCCTTCCTTACATCATCATGTGGACGATGATCAGCGCTACGTTGCCCAGTCATACTGAAAACCTGCTATATGGACGCATGATATCTGTGCTGCTTACCCGCCTGGGTGTTGACATGGTGGATGAGAGGATTCAGGAGAAATCCTTCTCGTCACCTTTGGATTAAGAGGCCATATGCAAGATGGGCATACGGGATGCCCAGGTCAGCAACAAGGAAAGGAACGCTCTGGTGCGTCCACTTACTCAAGTGGAGATGGCTGACGCTGAGGCAGCAGCAACAATCACTGGAGCAAGGGTTTATGGGGATGATGACGATCGTCTGTACATGGATGTGAATGCCATACCTCCTCATCACCTACTCATGCTACAGGAGCGGGTCCTTCACATGCAGTTGGTCCTTCGTATGCACCTTCTGATGACATGATGGGGACATTGCATGAGATACGAGAGGCTCAGCGCATGTCTGATTTGAGGATGGGAGAGATTCTAGAGGCTCAGCGCATAACCGACCAGCGGGTGGCTGTTCTCACAGCTAGTCTCCAAACGACCCAGACTCAGATAGCTTGGTTGATTAGGGTCTACGCTGAGGACTATGATAGAGACCGTGAGGCACCGCCTCCCCCATCTCCTCCAGCTTCTTGATGTATTTTCGTTGATCTTTCTTTTTGTACTTCAGAGTAACTATCCGGGTTATGGACTGTACTCTGCTTTAGTCATGTATATATATGTTTGTTCTCTTTTTTTTTGGTTGTATATAAATTTATTTCTCATTTAATAGGTGCATTATTCTCTTTCAATTTTGTCTCAAATAACACAGATGCTTATGGTGTGTTATTGTTACATCTTTTTAAATTTTTATCCTATCTCAGTTCACGAACTTTTGTGGAAGTATACTGGTTTCACAGACAGGGCCTAAGGGCTCTGATACCAAGTCGTCACAGCCCAAATTCCATACTATTTAGAATGGTGTGATGAACCGCTAATAAACCAACGGTTTAACCAGGATCTCTAATAGGCTGTGTCCGTTGAAAATAAAACCATACACATCTACAACCATAATCAGAATAAATACACAATAGCAGAATTCTTAATAATAAATGAACTGAGGAATCTAATTGTGATAATCATAGATAAAGTATCAATTTATGTTGTATCAACAGAGACATAAGTAAATAAAATATCAATTATATTTCCTTAATAAATTCAAATAAAAATATAATCGAATACGCATGAGTTGCACTCGCATGAGGAGTCATGCGTATCTACTAAGTCTTCAGCTTCCATTGCAGTGATGTGCCCGTACACATAAGTATTCATATAGTCCTCCATCGTGGTACCTGCATCATCAACTAAAAATATTCGACGTCGAAAGGGTGAGCACACATCACAGCACAGTGAGCAAACAAAACAATGCAACAATCATATGCATGCATTAAATTCATATCTGTGGTCTGGTAAATAAGTTTGCAATACGCTATAGAAAGGTTCGGTGGCCGCCTCGCCTCTATGCACAGGGTTTGAAGGCCCGCCCAAAGGTTAACGTTTATTGTCGTCCCCATCCACCCTACCATGGAATAGAGATAGAGCTAAAGTGTTGAGGCCCGGCCTATGACACTTCCCCTGATACTCTACCCATACTAACACATAAGCCCCTGCTGGTGAGGGCTCACAAACTGGGCTCGCAACTAACCAATCCTAATCCAAGGCCTCACCCCAGCATCCCTCAATATGTCCATAGAGATAGGACTAAGGCCCCCTGGTAGAGTTAGAGACTACACGGTCCGAGACCACCTCCCCTCATACACTACGACGTAATAGTTCTGCAAAGGTAATGGCGATACGACGATGTCAGTGGACAAGACTTGAGTTAGAGATAGAGCTAGAGTGTTGAGGCCCGGCCTATGACACCCCCCTGATACTCGTTCGCATCAAGCACACTAACCACACACATACATTCACATGCCTATTCCTATCATCATCATCATCATCATATTATAAACAATAAATTTAGATATGCATGAACAATAATAATAGAAATATTGGATGACATGTTAAATGCACATGACAAGAATACACGCATAGAATCAATCATGGCATTGGACTCAAGAAATAAAATAGTTTATTATTAACCAATTAGTTTAGGTCTTGTTCCCTTACCTTTGCTTGATTGTAGATCCTCTTTCAAGCTTTAAGAATCAACTTAATATCACTATTATATGACTAGAAGACCTAATCAAGTCGATAGAATTTAATTAGAATTAATTCCAATTTTTAAAGCTTGCTGTTAACTGGGGGTAGCAGGACGGGTCGCAGGTAGGGTAGCAGTTTTCTATGACCCCCTGTAGTAGGGTCGATGCCTGGGTCAGATGTTCCATCGACCTTGGGTGCGACCACCCCTTTTCTGGACTTCCCGAATACTGGGGTCGATGCTAGGGTCTGGTAGGGTCGATTCTCCATCGACCCCACGTGCGACCTCCCCGTGGGTTTAGTCGAGATTTTCATCCTACAGTCCATTCTTTTGTGTTTGGGTCCTATGGCTTGCTTCTATAATCCATTCCATACTTGTTCTATGGCATGATTTTAATGATCTCCTCCATGGTTTCCATTGAAACCTAACCATGGATGGATGATTTGGGTTTCTCCTAGATCATACCCTCTTCACTATCTACTCTAAGGTCTTAAGAAATTCATGGAGATAGTATCCATACCTGAGAAGTAGACTTGATTCTCTGAAGCCTTCTCTTTGGTCTTCTTCTCCACTTTCCTTCTCTTCTCCTTATCTTTTCTTTCTCTCAATCCAGTTAGGGTTCTAAAAGGAGTGAAAGAGGCTTAGGGACGTCCTATTTATAGAGTAGAAACTCCCAAAATAAGTCCCATTGAGATTAGGAAAGAATCCCATTGAAATTTGGAAAGTTTTCAAATCACGATTTCTATCGGCAGACTAGGGATCGATGAGGGGGTCGGAGATTTCGTCGACCCCTGGTTCTAAGTTGTCCGACCCTCGGTTAGAAACTCAGGGTCTGATTTTATATTGGGGGGTCCGACCCTGCCTAGCTGGGTGTACGACCCTCCCCCCTATTTTAGTATTTTTGGGTCAGTTTAATACCTGGGATCGTTATCTCCTTCATGCACTTGGTCCATTTGGCTCGACCATGATGGGTAGGCCTGGTTCATGGTGGTAAGACCGGGTTAGTTTGATACGGGTCTTACACTTATCACTTATTCCATAGAATTTACGTGTTTAAGAATTAGGTTCATACCTTTGCCTATGGTAGAGAGCTAAAATCTTCTCAGCAAAAACCTTCTCCTTAGTCTTCTCTTCTTCTCCTTCTCTTCCTTCTCTTTCCTTCTCTTTTTCTTCCTTTAGGGTTTACTAATGTTCTAGAAGAGTGAAAAAGGTTGAGGGGCATCCTTTATATAGAGAAAAATTCTCCATATATAGTTCTCCAACATTAGGAAAGAAATCCCCCCTTTGAATTAGGAAAGTTTCCAACTCGGAGTTTAATATGGGGTCTCACGGTCGATGGCCTACTGTTACAGAATCCATCGACCATAGGGTAAAAAACATCGATCGTAGGGTCCTAGATCAGTGACCTTTGTTTCCTACCTTATGGTCGACCATACCTACCCAAGTATTCGACCATACGCCTACTTTTGAGCATTTTTAACTCGATTCATACCTAGTTTTGTGATCCATCTTCACACAGTCGGTCTACTTGGTGCAGAAATGATGGGAAGACCTGGCACGATACGGTTAGACCAAGTTAGTGGAATGTGGGTCCTACATTTTAGTATGAATTTAGGGCATAAAGTATGCATTTCTTATTTTATTTATGATACTTTTTGAGAATTTAATGTTATTTTTATATTTGTAGGGTGTAGGTGAAAGAATTGAGAAATCTGAGTTTGAAAATACCATTTTATGTATTTTTAGTGATCCTGACTAGTTAACTCACTTAGTTAACTCAGCAGCTAGGCATAGGATGAATTTTATAAGGAGAGCCACGAATTTTATGTATAAGATCAGCCTTGGACCAAGTCAAAGAGTAGCCCAATCTCATGTGGAAGATTTTATTCTCTTGAGAAAAATATTCCTTACTTATTTAGAATCAATTTTATAAGATTGACATGGCATGGAAGAATGGAAAGCTCCAATCGATCATGGAAGTTTTCAAGAAGAGATAATGATGTCAAAGATGCAATGAGTTGGTGCAAGCTCTTTTTCTACTAAAAAATCATCCACATACAATGAACCTACAAGGTTAGCATTTGGTTACCAAAATTATCTCCATAAAATCCCTTGTAGTCCAATTGTAAAGATTGATTGTGACCTTTACTCACTTGTATATATATGTGATGCTTAGCAATAGAAAAATCATCCAAGAATTTTATTGTAAGTTTTTTTTTTTTTAGTTTTGAAAATTTATGGGAGAGTTTGAGAGTATTAGTTTTTTCTTTTCAAGTTGTGTTCTTCTTGCTTAATTTATTTATTTTTTTCTTTAAGTTTTAATTTTAGTCATTGAACTCTATAGTAGGGTTGATAAATATAGGTTGTACCCCATTATTAATTTAATTTAGTGGAGAAGGCTCCCTTTGTAATCGTTTGCGTGTTGCCTTAGAGTGACAACAAGACGACGAACAACAACAAAGAAATCTTCCAACGAGATAAGTTTTTCTTACATTCTTTTTTTTTTAATTTTGTTCCCTTCATGCCATACATCTGTGTTACTTTATGGTTAATATAATGGTTTTGTAAATCTTTGTGCCGTTAGGAATTGGTAATTATCATTTTTATGGCTTAATTAATTTTTATTTGAAGTAATTAGGGTGGTTAATTCATTTAAATCCATTTGGTATGCTTTGCCTTATTTGAGTTAGAATAATAGCGATTCCTCCCTGAGATCGACCCGTTACTGCATGATACCTTGCACTTGCGGTTACATATACATTTAATTTACATCAAGTTTATGGCATCGTTGCCGGGAGGCAAGCTGTTATTTTTTCTATTTTAAATAGTTCAAAGTGATTAAAAAAGAAAATAAAAAAAAGACAAGAAAAAATGCAAAACAAAATTTCATTGGTTTTCATGCCTTTCTTTGCACCTCTGATCCATTAGGTTGGAACACTACAATCAATGGTCCAATCCTGATCATGATGTGGTGTTAAGGGATGCTGGCTAATCGAATTATCAAGAGGAATAACGACCAATAGCTTCGCCTCGTAGATGCTTTGTGGGCTTATAGGACCACTTTCAAAACCATTCTTGGTCAATCCCCTTACCGTCTGGTGTACGGGAAAGCCTGCCATATACCAGTCGAATTGGAACACCAGGCATTTTGGGCCATTAAGAAATGAAATTTTGATTGTTAGATGCTAGTAGTCATAGAGGACTCTAGCTCTCTGAGTTGGATGAATTACGAAATGATGCCTACAACAGTGCCCGCATCTATAAAGACAAGACTAAGGCTTACCATGACAAACATATCCTTCGAAAGTCTTTCACCCCTGATGACAAGGTTTTGCTTTATAATTCTCGTTTGTATATTTTACCGGGTAAACTTAGATCCCGTTGGGAGGGCCCTTATATTGTTTAAAATGTTTTCTCATCGGGTGCAATTGAGATATTATATCTAGGTACGGGTGCAACCAACAAAGTGAATGGCCAGCATTTAAAGCCATTTTTGTAGCTTCCACATGACTCTACTGAAGAGGTCATGGATCTCCATGAGCCTTTTTACATCAATCCTTGATTCAGGGAGTTTTTTCTTCTCCAAGTCGTTAACTTTTATTTTTCTGCATATATTGAGGACAATGCCTGATTTAAGTATGGGGGAAGGGTTGAGATTTCATTACAAATTTTAACATTTTAACTTTGGTTTTTGGGAAAATCAACCACTATCTCTATGGTTTTGACACAAAATGTAAGACCCGCACACCACTAACTTGGTCTAACCATGTCGTGCTAGGTCTTCCCATCATTCCTAGACCATGTGGACCGAGCGTGTGAAGATAGATCACAAACTAGGAATAAAAATCGAGTTAAAAACATTAAAAACATACCTAAGGTCGCATGCCTAGGTAGGTATGGTCGACCATAAGGAAGGGAACCAAAAATCTCAAATCCAGAACCCCACGGTCGATGATTTTGACCCTACAGTCAATGGTTTATGCGACTGTATGATCAAATGTGAGCACCCAGATTAGACTCCGAGTTTTGTAAACTTTCCTAAACTAAGGGATTGTTTTCCTAATTAAAAGAGGACTCTATATGACTTACCCAAAAAAAAAAAGAGGACTCTATATGGAGAGTTTTCCTCCATATAAAGGACGTCCCTCAGCCCTTTTTTACTCTTTTAGAATATTAGTAAACCCAAGAGAAAGAGAAGGAAGAGAAGGAAGAGAAGGAGAAGAGGAAAAAGCTAAGGAGAAGAGTTTGCTGAGAAGGGATTGGCTCTCTATCACAGGCCAAGGTATGAAACGAATCTCGGGAGATGTAAACTCTAAGGAATAAGACTTCTATGGAGGATAGGCAATATCAACCTCTTATGATCTATGTGATTTTCATGAGAAAATCCCAAGGAGAACCATGAGAAGTGAATTTGATGATTAGGGTTGATAAGAAATTACTAATGATGGCTATAGGATGACCTTAGAATAAACCCCATTGAAGAACAGAAGAATGAATTCAGTAAGAACTTCTAAATTTCATGTAGATTGTGACCAGAAATCTCAAGGTTGCAGCTACGGTCGACCATAGCATGACCACTATGACCAGAGGATCGACAATAGGCATTCGGGAAGATTTCAAAAATCATATGGTCACAGCTATGGTCGGACCATATGCGACCATAGGGTATCGACCATAGACAGTAAGGTCAATACAGCATGAGACCATAGGACCAATTAGACACCTATCAGTGCCCTATTTCGATTTCTGACTACTATAACATTAAACATATGAACCCTAACTTAAATTCATATAACTTTTAGGTTGTTAAATCAATTCAAAGAGAAATTCAAGACTTGGAAGGATATTGAGAATTGCTAACAGGTGAGGGAACAAAACCTAAACTAATTGGATAATAACAAACTGTTTATTTTTATTGAGTCTAATGCCACGATTGATTCTATGCGTGTATGTTTGTAATGTGCATCTCACATGTCATCCAATATTCCTGCTATTATTGTTCATGCATATTTAATTCTATTTATTTATAACATGATGATGATGATGATGCTAAGAATAGGCATGTGAATGTATGTGTGTGGTTGGTGTGTTGGATGCGAGTGGAGCATCAGGGGGAGGACGTGGCATGGGGTCTTTGACCTCGTCACCAGACTCTAACTCTATCTCTACTCAAGTCTTGCCCACTAATATCATCTTATTGCCATTACCTTACCAGAACTATTACATCATAGGGTATCAGGGGAGGTGGTCTCAGACCGTGTGGTCTCTGACTCTATCGGAGGGCCTTAGCTCTATCTCTTTGGACGTATTAAGGGATACTGGGGTGAGGCCTTGGATACATTGTTTGGCATTTGGATTGGTTAGTTGCGAGCCCAGTTTGTAAGCCCTCGCTAATAGGGGCTTACGTGTTGGTATGGGTAGGGCATCAGGGGAAGTGTTGGCGGTGTTTGATTAGGACACTTTAGCTCTATCTCTATTCCATGGTGGGTGCATGTGGGATGACAATGGTATTTCATCCATCGGGCGGATTCACACACTCGTGTATAGAGGTGCGGCGGCCACCAAACCATTCTATAGCACATTGCAAACTTAAAACCATACCAAAGATATGAATTTAATGCATGCATATGTTTGTTGCGTTGTTTTGTTTGCTCACTGAGCCGTAATGTGTGCTCACCCTTTCGTCGTCGATTATTTTTAGTTGATGATGGAGGTCCTACATTGAAGAATATATGAATGTGCCGACGAATGGACACGTTGCTGCGATGGACGTAGAAGCTGAAGAAAATGCTCATGATTCGTCATGCGAGTGCAACCAATGTGTTTTTGCTTAAGTTTAGTTATAATTTGAACATCGGATATGTAATTGATTATTTATTTTTATGTCTTGTGGTTTGGAGATAATTAGATTAAATACTTATTTATCACTGTTAAAATCTCAGTTCATTATCTGTAAGACTTTCACTTATTTGTTTATTACCTCTGATTATTAATGTGGAATGTGTGTGGTTTGATATGGTGGGTATGACCTATGCGAGATCCTGGGTGAACCGTTGGTTTATTGATAGTTCATCACACCATTCTGGTTAGACCAAAATTTGGTTGTGACAACTTGGTATCAGAGCATCTCAGGTTTTACCCATTGACCTAATTAAATCTATATGAGTCATGAACTGAGTTAGGAGAAAAATTTAAAAGCTGTAATAAGAACACACCATAAGCATTTGTGTTGTATGAGACATAAACTAAGAAAGAGAATAATGCACATATGTGAAGAGGAAACCAATTATATATATATATATATATGGGAATAAGACAAGTTTACATCAAATTTAGAATACAGTCCACAATCTGGGCAGTTACTCTGTAGTATAAAAGGAATAAAATATAAATGGCAATCATGGAGCTGGAGGTGCTGGAAGAGGAGGTGCCTCATTATCTATATCGTAGTCCTCAGCATATACTCTCACGAGCCAGGCCACCAGTATCTTAATCACTCAGAGACTAGCCGTCAGATCCGCTACCCGCTGGTCTGCAGAGCGCTGGGCATCTAGAAGCTCTCCTACTCTCCAATCAGTTATGCACTGAGCCTTTCTAATCTCACTTAGCAGCCCCATAATGTCATCTGGTGGTGGGCATGAAAACCCAGCAGAATCAGAAGCCCTAGAAGGGCCAGCTTCAATAGAATGTTGTGGCGAGGGAGGAGGGATGGCATCCACATCCATGTACATCCAATCATCATCCTCCTCATCATTACTCCCGTGTGCCTCTGCTGCTACCTCTGCTGCTACTACTGTTTCTGCCTCTGCATCTGCTGGTGCTACCCAAGTGAGAGGACATTTCATAGCATTCCTTTCATCATCACTGACCTGTATCTCTCTCATGTCCATCCTGCTGATGGCCTCCCAATCAAGGTCAGCTGAGAAGGTGTCCTCAAGGATCCTCTCATCCACTAGGTCCACCTGTAGACAAGCGAGCAAGGTGGAGATTAGCTGCCCATAGGGCAAGTTACCTCTCGAGTCAGGCAATGTTGCTCGGTGCATAGTCAGGAGAATAATATATGGAAGGCAGACAGGCTGCCTAGTACAGATACAGTACAACAGGTACTGGGTCAGCTGTGAGATCATCTCATAATGTCTGCCCTGGGGAATTAGATTATGCTAGATAATCTTGTGGTAGACACGTGGCTCTGGACGCAGGTTGACTGCTTTTATCTCCAGTGGTAATCCCAAAGAATCTGCTATCTATTTCTACACACATCTGTGTAGATAGAAACTGTGACTCTCCGGGTGCACTGTAAACCAGCTACCCATCATTGGAGATACTTAGAAGATCATCCAATCCTGGCAGTTGAAAGAAATCGAAACCCCTTTCACCCAGCTATTGATCCAATGCTCTCTGCCCCTCTTCACATCCTCTAGGTCACCCTCTACCTGAAGGTGATAGTAGAACTCCTTAACCAAGTCCAGGCGAGTGCAAGCCTCGTATAGGATTATTGGAAGCCAGCCCATATCGTTAAATGCCCTCTCCACATCAAACAGGGCTAAGTAGGCTAGGTTCACACACCGAACCCCTTTAACTTTCATTCGGTCAAACCAAGGATATCGCACTTCTACTTCCACAGACCTAAAGCGAAGTGGGTCATGAACTCAAGGAACTTTGGTGCAAACCATGATAGTTGTAAGAAAAGAAAATAAGAAAACAAGTAAGATAAATTTGAAAATTTTGACAACATAACGATGTAATATGGAAAAAGCCTTACTTTTTACCCAAACATTTGGGTAGGAGGACTTACATAGGTCCCAAACCATCCTACAATGCATATTCAATCAGAAATTTTAATTAGGTAGGTTGAATTTGAGAAATTTTGACAATTGGGCAATAACCCCAAATTTTAGGTCAAAAATGGAAATTTTGAAATTTTTACCAAACTAATCAATGAAACTCAAATTTTCTCGAGGGCTTTCATCCATTGGGTGGCCAATAGCAAAAGCCCCCAATAAAAATTAAATTTTTACTGTTAAAAAAATATTAATTAGAAGAAAACCTTATAAATAGCAAAAACCCTAGGTATGAAAGCTTAAAAAATGAAAGAGAGTAGAAAACATACCTTATGGAATGGAATGCAGGTAGTAGATCAAAGGAAAATTCACCAAGTTTGTATGGTCGACACTGTAGCAACTCATTGGTGGCGAGTTGAGTAGAGACCATAGGAGGAAGAAGGAGAAATGAAAGGGAAACTCTCGAAAATAGGTTTTTAAAAAACTGATTTTGGATCTTACGCTTGCAAAATTTGACCAAAACCATCGACTGTAGGATCGACCGTATGATTGACCATAGCATCTCGGTAAGTTGACAGGGATTTGATGGTCACACCTATGGTCGCATAACATGTGACCGTAGGCCATCCACCGTTTGACCTACTATTGTCTGCATTTGATTCTCTTTGAACTTTTGCCTATTCATTTCTCGCCTTCCATTGTGAGACTAACCCAATACTACCATCATATCTTGTCTCACATGTACAGCCTTTCCAAGTACCATTCAACTAAGAGTTTAAATGGCTGGACGCAGAGTAAGTAAAAGGAGACAGAATGCAAACCCATCTCCACTACCTATGGAGACCAATGACAATAAAGGTTAGTAGGGACAGGAAAGAAATATTGGAACTCAAAATGCTACACCTCAGAATGTGCACACCAAGCCAACCCAACCAACCTACCTGCACCACCTACAGATTTGGCTACTGCGGTGATGAATTTACACAACAATTGCAACAAATACGGCAAGTTCAAGCCAACATGCAAGCTGCTATGGGAATGACTTTTCCAGCTGCAAACACAACATCTCTACCTGCAGGAGAAGCTAGTATTGCACCTGGTGGTAGCAACACTGTACCTCAAGCACTGCAAACACCAACAGTACAAAGCCAAATGCCCAACCCTAAAGCACCGCAAGGTGGGTATAACCAAGGAAATTATCAGTACCAATTTCCTATGTATAGAGCATATGCACAGTATCAGCTTGATCACTCCAGACTGATCGAGCATTTTTTGAAGTTGAAGCCGAAGGAATTTATAGGCAAGCCATCAGATCTGTTATGGCCAGTGTAAGCACCCCATTTTTGCCATCTCAGCTAAACAAAGTCCTACTGGTATGTGGACAACAAAAGGAAGAAAGATGATCGAATGTTTGGATTTCTGACTGTGAATTTGAGGAAGTTTTCAATGGGTCTGTGAATTTGAGGAAGTTATCAATGGATCCCACAGCAAGGTCACGGGTTATAATTTTGCATGGATTCCTAGGTCATGGAATTATCTTCAAAATGAGACTATAATTGCTCGATTCTGGAATCAAATGAAGAAGATATGATCATTTTAGTTGGATGATACGTACAAGGGAGGCTTCTGAAATTATCATAAATAATCCCAGGGGCTTTCATGTAAATTATCGTAAGTTGGATTGTTTGAATTTCAAATCATCATATCTTGATCATCCGACATCTGAATAATATGGTTTATGTACTATTATTCCTTATTTTTAGTCCTCTTCAAAGTGGACGTAAAGGATTTCCGATAGAAGTCACCAGTGGACCCATGCAAGCTTGCATGCAAAGTTATCGTTATAACTTCAAATCCTTATAGCTTTTCCGTTCTACGTCGGATTCAGATGATTCCAAAGCCATTATTCTTCATTTGTGATGTCCTACAAAGTGGACATGGAAAATCTTGGGTAGAAGTCTCTGGAGGGTCCCATGCAAAATTACATATGGAAATGGTCATTTAATCTTCAAAAATTCATATTTTGATCATCCCATATCCAAATCATGTAATTTCAGTTTCATTATGGTCCATTTTTAGTACTCTACAAAGTGGACGTAAAGGATTTCAGGCAGAAGTCTCCGAAGGATCCCATGAAGAATGGTCAGCTAAATTATCGATAATTGGTCTGCTTAAATCACAAAAATTCATAAGTTGACCATTTTATTTCCAAATGAGGTGATTCAAGTTCCTATATTCCTCATTTTTAGTGTTCTACTAAGTGAACATAGAAAATTGGAATAGAGGTCATCGAAAAATTCCATGCAAAATGACAGTGGAAATGGCTCATGAAATGATAGAGAGAGAAAATCCAGTTAATTTTAGTCAATCTAGTCAACTCAGTTCAAGCCAGCTCTGGCCCAACCCAGCTCAACCCATATCAGTTTAACTCAGTCAACCCAAGCCAGTCTCAACCCGTTTCGAATCAGTTCATCCATGTGCATAGTATTTATATATATTATATATATTGTATACTATATATATATGTATGTTATTAAATATATGTGTATATATGTATATAATATATATTATTATATATAAATGATAAAATCCAAAATGAGATTGAAAAGAAAAAGGAAAGATGAGAGAGAGGAGACGTGAGAGAGAGAGAGATTTCTTGGAGTAAATCTAAAAGGAGATTGAGAAGAAAAAGGAAAGATGAGAGAGAGGAGACGTGAGAGAAAGAGAGATTTTGGTTTTGGAGTAAATCCAAAAGAAGATTGAGAAAAAAAGGAAAGATGAGAGAGAGGAGATGTGAGAGAGAGAGAGATTTTGGTTTTGGAGTAAATCCAAAAGAAGATTGAGAAGAAAAAGGAAAGATGAGAGAGAGGAGACGTGAGAGAGAGAGAGATTTCAGTTTTGGAGTAAATCCAAAAGAAGATTGAGAAGAAAAGGAAAGATGAGAGAGAGGAGACGTGAGAGAGTGAAAGATTTTGTGGTTTTGGAATAAGTTTCAAGGAGATTGAGAAGAAAAAGGAAAGATGAGAGAGAGAGAGATTTTGGTTTTGGAGTAAATCCAAAAGAAGATTGAGAAGAAAAAAGAAAGATGAGAGAGAGGAGACGTGAGAGAGAGAAAGAGATTTCCGTTTTGGAGTAAATCCAAAAGGAGATTGAGAAGAAAAAGGAAAGATGAGAGAGAGGAGACGTGAGAGAGAGAGAGATTTCGGTTTTGGGAAGGAAATCCAAAAAGGGAGAAAAGGGAAAGAAAATAGGAAAAGGAAAGGGGAAGAGATCCGAGAAAAGGAAGGGAGGAAGAGAGAGAAAATAAAGGGAGAATAAAAGAAAATAAAAAATGGGAGGAAGAGGGGATTTATTTTTTTGGGTCTCGGTTTTGGAAGAAGGGAGAAGAGAGAAAGAAAAGAAAAAAAAGAGGGGGAGGTTTTAGCAAAGAAGAAGAGGAGATCGAACTGAAGGAGAGGAGAAGAAGCCGAAGAAGAAGAAAGGAGAAGCAACTCAGGTAAGCCACTCCCTCTTCTCTGTTACTTTTTACCGCCTTGCTAAACCTAATATCCCCATTATTTGCCTACTCATAGAACCAGATCTACTAACCTGTGCAACACATCTCTCACATCTAAACCAATCCCTACCTCATGGCCAACATCTGCCCTCATTACTGGCTGCCTCTTTGTAACCTGTCATCCACCCTCAAACCCTTATCTTTCACTCTTTCATCATCACCTCATATCCACTACAGATTCCCAACAATACCTTTTGACCTGCAAACTGACCAAGCATAACTGCACCAAACCATCTTATTTCTACGCATGACCAATCATCCATCATCACAAGCTCATTCTTACCTTTTTGTTCCACCTATGCCTATCACCATTTAATACTCTTTATGACCAGCATACACCTGTCCCGACATACCTAGTCCAAGCTTCACCATCACCACCCACAAAACCCATCGACACTACCATCAAACCGACATGCATGTAACCCCCATTCTAACCATCTCAGCAACCAACCATTCATACTCGAATCCCATGCAACTCATTATCAAGCATTGTATCACCCTACACCACTCTCCACTACGACCCTATTGCATCACCAGACTACCATCTCATAGCCTTTCTCTTTTGATCAAACTGAAGATCATGAAATTGGATTTTATTTGATACATTGATGCATGATTGGATCCTGGCCACATGATTGGAATTTGATTTTGATACATTGATGCATGATTGGATCTTGGCCACATTATTGGAGTTTGATTTTGATATATTGATGCATGATTGGATCTTGGCCACATGATTGGAATTTGATTTTGATACATTAATGCATGATTGGATCTTGGCCATATGATTGGAATTTGATTTTGATATATTGATGCATGATTGGATCTTAGCCACATTATTGGAGTTTGATTTTGATATATTGATGCATGATTGGATCCTAGCTACATGATAGAAATTGAATTTTTTATATTGAGCCATATGTAAATCAGAACCATTGATTTAGAATTCTATTTTTTATCATGATTATTGTGATGTTTGATCCCTTAATTTGAGCTTTAAATCTTGACATTATTTTAATGTGATAAATATGAGCCATAGTATGTTAAATTAATTTTAATCATTTGATGATATTACTTGTGAGCCATCAATCTTGAATTTTATGTGATTTTAAGTAGTGAACCATTGGATTCCATGTTGATATGTCTACCAATGCTCACATTGCTCACATGCCATACTTGGAATGCTTTCACATGTTATCTTTAGGTGCTTACATGATTCTTGTTGTTTTGGAATGCTACATATGCTTATTGCCATATTTGTCTGTCACATGCTTATTGTCATATTTAAATGCTTACTGCCATGTTTGGATGCATATTGCTATGTTTGGATTGCTATCACTGCTATACTTGGAATGTTTTCAACTACTATATTTAATTTTTGAAAAGAAGATAGGAATTAGGGTAAAAAAATCCTAAAAATGGAAAAAAGATAACAATTAGGGTAGAAAACCATAAAAATGGAAAGAAGATAGCAACTAGGGTAGAAAACCCTAAAAATAGAAAAAAAAAAGATAACAATTAGGGTAGAAAACCCTAAAAATGAAAAGAAAACAATAATTAGGGAAAATAAAACCCTAAAAATGGAAAGAATAATTAGGGCAAGATAAATCCTAGAATAAAGAGAATAATTAGGGTATGAAACCCTAAAAAATGAAAAATCACAATGAAAAGGGATAGGAAACCCTAGAAACCTAAAAATGAAAACAATAAAAATGGTAGAAATTTAGGTCTCATCCCTAGATCCTATTAACAAAATAGAAAAAATTTGGTACACATCCCAAATAAAAATGGTAGGAATTTAGGTCTCACCCCTAGATCCTATTAACAAAAATAGAAAGAATTTGGTACACATCCCAAATAAAATGGTAGTTTAGGTCTCATCCCTAGATCCTATTGACAAAAATAGAAAGAATTTGGTACACATCCCAAATAAAAATGGTAGGAATTTAGGTCTCATCCCTAGATCCTATCGACAAAAATGGAAGGAATTTGGTACACATTCCAAATTCGACTCTCATAATCCTTTCGAGCTACATCGTACCTGATTTCTAGGGTACACCCTAGAATACGTAGGCAATTTGGGAATCTCAAATACGATACAAAGCCACCCATCAACCATCCATTCAGCATAAACTTCAACTTGAACAAAGAATCTAATTGAAGCAAATGCATAAATCACTTCCATAACTTCAACTTGAACAAAGAATCTAATTGAAGCAAATACATCATAGAAGTTTATGTATTTGCAAACCAAGACATAAAATAAATAATATCAAGTAGTTTGATATTTAAATTTAAATTAACTATCAAGGTTCAAACATTACCCAGAGATAACTCAAAATAAACTAAATCAAAACTAACTAAAAATTCAGACATATCAACATTAGCATTTCCTACAAAACTTCTTCTTCAGACATATCAACATTAGCATTTCCTACAAAACAACCTAAAACATACAATGGGGTGAGCAAACCACATGCTTAGTAAGGAAATTAGCATACACAAGCACAAAAATGAATAGATACTTTATTAAGGCTATGGTTTGTGAATAAACATGTGCTAGTTGTATCACACAAAAAACTTAGGCATGAACACGTAAGCATGGGTGAGGTAGATGAAACATTCTTGGCCACGTTGCATGTGAGAGATTACCCAAAGAATGAAGATAACAACCCAAAGACTACATCCTGGCACCTACCAGCATTCCTCATCATAGGCTTCATCCTGGCATTGACATAACTAAGCCTTAACCTTTTGCTAGGTAATGAGCCCAATCCCTAAGCTAACTCATATCATTGGGTAACATGCCCAGTCTCTAAGGAAAAACACATAGAATGCGACTCATCCCTAGGTCTCATCCAGAAACAACAGAGGAAGGATACAGACCCATGTCTGGCTCACCTGCCCTGCTCTAGTTATGAAAGGGGAGCACCACGCCCATGGTCAGACCTTTAGTATTAAGCTTATGCCAATACCTAAACCCCTATTAGCAAGGGTTGCTTGTCACGGGATGTTGAAACCTAAATCATGAACATTACTAATGTCACAACCCATTCTGGGATTGGGCATGATATCCAGGTTGACCCATGAGGCACCCGAATACTTCCAAGATGACAACCACAATATTGTACCACACAAATCCGCAACTTACATAAGTAATATCTACAGTAATAAAGAGATCAAGTAATAACAATGGCGGAAGCATTAATAGATGACAGATGCAACTGAAATGATATCATAATCATAGATAAGTTTGTTATGAATTACACATCATTGTTTTTGACAAAATAGTACTATATCCTTTACAGAGCTGAATCAAAAAAGAAATAAATCTATAACATTGTTTTGATAGATCTCATTGTCTATCAATAAAAAAAATCATAATGGGAGAGAAAGCAAGAGTAAGGTAAGGGCTACGTCATGCGTAGATGCAAGCGCTATAGGTGCAGCCCTCGCTATGCTCTCCACTGAAACCCTCAGCTCGGCGGCATTGCTAGCTAGCGGTGACTCCATAAAAGCAGCTATAGAGTAGTCACATGCATCAAAATCTAAAAAGAAGTATCAATACGAAGGTGAGCTCCCTTCCCAGCTTAGTAAGAAATTAGGTATCATATGCACAATGAAATGAAATGCAATTTATTATTTAAGTCTAAGGGCGAATGTTTCTACTTGGTATCATATTGAGATTCAGCCAGTGCTTTCGGTCCTACCTACGACCCGTAGCCTCCAACTCTCATATACCGGGCAAGGTAAAAATAGAATACACGGCTCTGGGCCTTTAAAAAACTTCTACAAGCAAACCGCTTTCTCGGTCCTGGACCCTTCAGGCTCGTCACCTCCCACCATAGACCAAATCTAAGATCAGAGACCTTAGGCCGATCTGATTCTTCCATCAGGTCCTAGACCGAGGAAGTGTGAGTCCATACTAGTACCTAAACCCTTACTAGTAAGGGTGTAGAGAACAGGTGTCACGGTATATTCTGGAGAATCGAGCGTGATATCCGAGTCATCCACGAGATTACCTGAATCTTCTAATGATCGACAACCAAAATGATCTACCAGCAAACCCCACAGTCTACACAGATACTATCCATCATAATCAACAGTAGATAATAACAATAATTTGTAGCAGAATATCAAAGTTGTAGCGAAAATCATAATAAAGAACAAGATGCCAACTAATGGTACTTTAATATCATAAATATGTTATTCATCATAGTAATTTCACAATATTTTTAGTACTACATATAACCCACTTTAATAACTTGAATAAATCCAAATATATTCCTACGGATAGACAAAACCATCATCTATCCACATATAGCAAAATCAACATAATCAAGGAGCTGACTTAAGTTTTGTAGATGCAATCTCTACTAGTACAACCCTTGACACGGTCTCCCAAAGGAACCCCACCAAGAGAAGTTCCATCATCATCAATAGGATACATAACTACGCCAGTAGAATAAGTACCTACAGTCAAAGCTAAAAGAAATTAGATATTGAGGGGTGAGCTCACATCCCAGCTCAACGAGAAGTCAGGTATCGAATACAATCCTATGCAACAATTTATGAATGCAGTACAAAAGCAAATAAACAAGCAATTGTGAGTATTATACAAGTGTGTATGGAAATCATGCCCGGCTTGTACCCTGGTGAGGATCTTGTACCATACCCCACAACCTAAGCTATGTCCTGTACCCCACCGCCTGAGCATATACCAGTACCCCACCACCTGAGTACCCCAAACCCCACCGCCTGAGTACCCTATACCCCATCGCCTGGGTTGAGTTCCCCACACTAAAGCAGAAGTCATTTGACCAAGTTGATGCATGATGTATGAGTAAGTTATTAATAGGGTTACACCCTAGCAGAGATCCCCATTCCACTCCCATGGATTGATCGTGTCCCCACTAAGGTATATTTAGATATATGGCCATGTATCGTGCCCCCATACGTTACATGATCATATACCCCACATACAAACATATCCATATTTGATAAATCAATCACACAACACGGCATGTGCATGCAATAATAAAACTATACTCCGGTAGGAATCCTCGTTCTGCTCATAGACAGACCATGTTCCCATTAGAGTGCCAACATGGCATGTGTATCATACTCCCATACTCTACACTCCCATCATATATGGTCTCAATCAGACTCCACCCAGCAGAGACCCCAACTCCCCACTACCATGTTTCATTATGCCTCCACTAAGGTACAACCACTCCCAATGTAATTCATGAGGTAACTCGTTACATGAACCACCATACATGGGTGGCATCTCAATAGAGAACCTCCGATCTCCACTCCCATGGATCACCATGTTTCCCATACGTCACATACACCATCATACATGGTGTGAGGATAAAGATGAAAAATCTTGGAAGTCGCCAGCTAGATTAAGGTCTAGGACCTTAGAAATGTAAAATCTCACCCCAAGGTAAGACTTCGATTGACTCATGACCCTTAGATTGAATTTTTGGTCCATCAAAGATTGGGTAAACGTCAGGTTACGATTATGGGAGAAGGGGTTAGGCACCCAAACCGCCCGATCAAAATCGGTCTCCTATACCTTTCCTATGCTAGACACTATCTATTAAACCAAACCAAACCAAGTGATTTGACATCATTGAATCGAATCTGTATCCATCAGATTCCCTAAGCATTACGAAATTATTATGAAAATCAGGTTCACCATCGTAGTTCAGGTGTGATTAAAGTTTATGGCTGTGATTTATGCTTGTGCATGATTAAGTTCTTTATTTAAGTTGAAGTTTATGCTTGAATGGATGAGAAACCCTATGGGTTAGGATCTGGATAGTCCATGTGGACTAATAGATAGTCCTAGTGGATCTAAGAATGGATAACCCTCTCTGGGTCAAAATATGGATAATCTATTCTGGGTTAGAATGTGGATAACCCAATTTGGATTGGAATGTGGATAACCCAATTTGGATTGGAATGTGGATAACCCTATTTGGGTCAAAATGTGGGTAAGTATCCTAGTGGATCTATGGATAGCCCAAGTGGACTAAGGTTTGGATCCGAATTGAGATTCTCCCAAATAGCCTACGTATCCTAGGGTTTGCCATAGGAATCATAATCCACGTAGTTCGAAACTGGATAACCCTATTTCGGTCAAAATGGGGATAAATATCCTAGTGGATTTATGGATAGTCCAAGTGGACTAAGGTTTGGATCCGAATTTGGATTTCTCCCAAATAGCCTACGTATCCTAGGGTTTGCCCTATGAATCAAAATCCACGTAGTTTAGAACCTGGGATAACTTGTTCTAGGTTTAGGGTTTAGAACTTATTCTAGGTTTAAGATTGAGAACCTATTCTAGGTTTAAGGTAGGGAACCTATTCTAGGCTATTCTTGGTTTAGGGTTTACTGAGAGGTGGAAATCATCCTGAGTTATCCTTTTCATCCTGAGTTCTAATTTTAGAACGTTTGGCAAAGTATTTTATTTCTTTATTAAGATTTTTATTATTCCCATTATGCCCTTCCCAAGAATGTGGGTGCCTAAATGCACGTCCCCACACCTAATATGTTTGCTAGGTGTACAGATATGACAGTTCAACTAGGGTGTAGCAAAAAGTAAGTTATTGCCAAAAATGGAAACTTTCAAACATGGGAGTATATACAAATATAGCAATGGCATCCTAAACATGATAATGCATGCAAATACAATAGTGTAAATAAGACAGATGCTCAATCTACAGTCCAAACACAAAGAAACTCTCACATCAATAATATCATATCAGATCCTCAATCTAATGGTTAGATTTCTTCAAAATATTATGATCATCGACTTATATTTCATCCAAACAGCCAAGATCGACCACTCAGATTCATCCCACATCAAGTCATCATTATCAGACTAAGATCTAACGGTTCGGATCACTCACAACAATAATCTAACCATTTAAAATCATTTAAATCACTTCTGATGGTAATTCAACGGTTCAAATTCCACATCAAGGTAAATTACGATCAATGGATCAAATTTAATCACATCGAATTTCAAGATCAATAGTACGATTTTCATCTTATAAAATTCAGATTTTGGCCATTTTTAATCACATCAAAATTCCAAATCAATGGCCATGTCACCATCACTTTAAATTCTAAATCAAAGGCTATGATCAATCTCATTAAAATTCAAACACATGGCCGGATCAATTACTTTGAAATTCAAACCATAGTCGGATCAATCACATTAAATTTCAAACCATAGTCAGATCAATCACATATACATATCAAATTTTAACATGATCATGGGTTTATAATAATCAAAGAATAAGTATGATCAATGATTGATAATAATCATTAAGACTTCGATTGACTCATGACCCTTAGATTGAATTTCTGGTCCATCAAAGATTGGGTAAGCGTCAGGTTACGATTATGGGAGAAGGGGTTAGGCACCCAAATCGTCCGATTGAAATCGGTCTCCTATACCTTTCCTATGCTAGACACTATCTATTAAACCAAACCAAACCAAGTGATTTGACATCATTGAATCAAATCTGTATCCATCAGATTCCCTAAGCATTACAAAATTATTATGAAAATCAGGTTCACCATAGTAGTTCAGGTGTGATTAAAGTTTATGGCTGTGATTTATGCTTATGCATGATTAAGTTCTTTATTCAAGTTGAAGTTTATGCTTGAATGGATGAGAAACCCTATGGGTTAGGATCTGGATAGTCTATGTGGACTAATAGATAGTCCTAGTGGATCTAAGAATGGATAACCCTTTCTGGGTCAAAATATGGATAGTCTATTCTGGGTTAGAATAAGGATAATCCTATCTGGGTTGGAATGTGGATAACCCAATTTGGGTTGGAATGTGGATAACCCTATTTGGGTCAAAATGTGGGTAAGTATCCTAGTGGATCTATGGATATTCCAAGTGGACTAAGGTTTGGATCCGAATTTGAGATTCTCCCAAATAGCCTACGTATCCTAGGGTTTGCCATAGGAATCATAATCCACGTAGTTCGAAACTGGATAACCCTATTTCGGTCAAAATGGGGATAAATATCTTAGTGGATTTATGGATAGTCCACTTGTTTGGATCCGAATTTGGGTTTCTCCCAAATAGCCTACGTATCCTAGGGTTTGCCCTATGAATCAGAATCTGCGTAGTTTAGAACCTGGGAAAACTTGTTCTAGGTTTAGGGTTTAGAACCTATTCTAGGTTTAGGATTGAGAACCTATTCAGGTTTAAGGTAGGGAACCTATTCTAGGTTTAGGATTGAGAATCTATTCTTGGTTTAGGGTTTACTGAGAGGTGGAAATCATCCTGAGTTATAATTTTAGAAAGTTTGGCAAAGTATTTTCTTTCTTTATTAAGGTTTTTATTATTCCCATTATGCCCTTCCCAAGAATGTGGGTGCCTAAATGCACGTCCCCAAACCTAATATGTTTGCTAGGTGTACAGATATGACAGTTCAACTAGGGTGCAGCAAAAAGTAAGTTATTGCCAAAAATGGGAACTTTCAAACATGGCAGTATATGCAAATATAGCAATGGCATCCTAAACATGATAGTGCATGCAAATACAATAGTGTAAATAAGACAGATGCTCAATCTACAGTCCAGACACAAAGAAACTCTCACATCAATAATATCATATCAGATCCTCAATCTAATGGTTAGATTTCTTCAAAATATTATGTTCATCGACTTATATTTCATCCAAACAGCCAAGATCGACCGCTCAGATTCATCCCACATCAAGTCATCATTATCAGACTAAGATCTAACGGTTCAGATCACTCACAACAATAATCTAACCATTTAAAATCATTTAAATCACTTCTGATGGTAATTCAACGGTTCAAATTCCACATCAAGGTAAATTACGATCAATGGATCAAATTTAATCACATTGAATTTCAAGATCAATAGTACGATTTTCATCTCATAAAATTCAGAATTTGGCCATTTTTAATCACATCAAAATTCCAAATCAATGGCCATGTCACCATCACTTTAAATTCTAAATCAAAGGCCATGATCAATCTCATTAAAATTCAAACACATGGCCGGATCAATTACTTTGAAATTCAAACCATAGTCGGATCAATCACATTAAATTTCAAACCATAGTCAGATATATCACATATACATATCAAATTTCAACATGATCATGGGTTTATAATAATCAATGAATAAGTATGATCAGTGATTGATAATAATCATTAAGCAAACACGATGGTTGATATCAGGGCTGTTGGATCAAGGATGTTCTCGGTGGAGGTGCTAAGGTAATGCATGTGTAACTGGTGGGTTATGCATGAGCTTGCAGATATCGAATTGGGTAGTGGTAACAGGTGAGTGGGGGAGGTCAGTTAAATGGATTGCATGGCTGAACACTGCTGTGAGGTGGATAGCAATTGTGTGGGGTATGAAACCAGATGGCGGCATGGCTGGGTTGGGCCTAAGGACGGTTAAGATCTGATTAGGTGTTTGATGGTGTTTTCGGTGATGGTTGAGTGCAGGTTTCTAGGTCGGTGCATCAAAGAGGGCTGTATTGGGATGGACAGTAGGAGGTGGCAATGGAGGAAGGGAGCAGGTGAAGATGGCTTACGGGAGTGGGTAAATAAATCGGTGCAGTGGGTGTGGTTTGCAAGGGATGGGGGGAATGGAGTAATACATGGACAGGCTGCAAGTGTACCGAAACTGGTCAGTATCGGGTGGTGAGGCGATGCCTGGAGGCAGGAAGTTTTGTAGGGGAATGTAGCACCAGGTAAGTTATAGAGGTAAGGATCTTACCTCATCGGCTTATTCCTCTTCTGCTTCTCCTGCTCCTCTCTTTCGATCTGCTCCCTCTTGCTTCTCTCTCTCTCTTGATCTGCCATCTTTTATTTATTTATATTTTTCTTCTCTTTTTTGATCTCCATTCTTCTCGGTCTCTCCAGCCCCCTCTCTTCTCCTTCTGTCTTTTCTCGGTTTACTCTCTCCACTCTCTCTCTCTCTCTCTCTCTCTCTTTTTATTTTTTTATCTCTTCTTTTTTTTAACCGACTCCTCTCTTCTTCTCCAGCTCTTGCTTCTTCTTTTTCCTCTTTAATCTTCTCTTTTTCTCCCTTCTCCGTCCTTTCTCTCTTCTCTAGCTCATGCTTCTTCTCCCTCCTCTTTTATCTATCGTTTTTTCTCCCTTCTCTCTCCTTTCTCCAGCTCCTGCTCTATTCTCCCTCCCTTCTTCTATTCGGCCTTTTTTTTATATCCCTCACGGCTCAGTCTCTCCCTTTTTCCTCTTCTATTCTCTCTCCCTTCTTCTTCCCCTCCCGATTCTTCTCGTTTTTCTCCCATTTCTCTTTTTTTCCTTTTTCTTTTCGGCCATCAATCCCCCTCCTCTCTCTCGATTCTCTCCCATATCTCTCCCTTCTTCTCATTTTTCTTGGATTCCTTCCCGATTTCTTTTTTATTTTCTTTTTTTTTTCTGGTTCCTTCCATTTTCTTTTTTTTATCTCGCCTATCTCTCTCCCTGATCAGCCTTCTCTCTCGTTTCAGCCATCTCTTTTTATTTTTTTTATTTTTTCTTCTCCATTTGGCAATTAATCCTTCCACGATCTCTCTCAATCTTCCTTTTATTATTTTTTTTGGCAATCAATCCCTCCATGATCTCTCTCAATCTTCTCGGATTCTCTTCTTTTTAGATTTCTTTCCTTTCCCTTTCTCAATCTCTTTCCTATTCTATTTCCTTCCAAAATTTATTTCCTGAGTTCCTTTCTATATCTTTTTTTTTTCTTTTCATTAGAATCCTCTCTTTCTTTTCTAATCTTGGTCAGTCTTTCTTGACACATATAATGTACATTTATACAATAATATATCATAAAATATACATAATAATATGTAATAACATACATATTAATATATATAGTGTATAATATATTCTATATAATTATATATATGGTACTATGCACATGGACGAACCGGTTCAGTCTAGACTGGTCTGACTTAAGTTAACTGGGCTAGACTGACTTAAACTGAGCTGGATTGGACTGAGAATGACTTGAATTAACTGGGTTTTCTCTCTCTATCATTTCATGGGCCATTTCCGCTGTCATTCCGCATTAAATTTTTTGATAGCCTTTATTCCAAATTTTCTATGTTCACTTTGTAGAACACTAAAAATGAGGAATATTGGAACTTGAATCATCACATTTGGAAATAAAATGGTCAACTTATGAATTTTTGAAGTTTAAGCAGGCCAATTATCGATAATTTGGCTGACCATTCTGCATGGGATCCTTCAGAGACTTCTACCAGAAATTCTTTACGTCCACTTTGTAGAGTACTAAAAATAGAACATAATGAAACTGAAATCACCTGATTTGGATATGGGGTGACCAAAATATGAATTTCCAAAGGTTAAATGACCATTTCCAAATGTAATTTTGCATGGGACCCTTCGGAGACTTCTACTCAAGATTTTTTACGTCCACTTTGTAGAACATCGTAAATGAAGAATAATGGCCTTGAAATCATCTGAATCCGACGTAGAACGGAAAAGTTATGAAGCTTTGAAGTTCTAATGATAATTTTGCATGAAAGCTTGCATGGGGCCCACTGGTGACTTCTACCCGGGATTTTTCACGTTCACTTTGAAGAGGACTGAAAATAAGGAATATTGGCTTTTGAATCATTTGATTCCGATATCAAATGACCAAGATATGATGACATGAAGTTTAAATGATAATGCATGCATCATATGATAATTACGTAAATGCCCTTGCACTTTCAAACGACGATATCTTCCTTGTTTGAAGTCAGAATTTGATGATTCCAATCTCATTTGAAGATAATTTCACGATCTATTCATCCAAGTAGGTAATAGCCTATGACCCTACTGTGGGGTTCATTAGAGAATCACCATCCTTTGGGTTAAAGGTCGGAAACCTGCCATATTGGTTCACTTATGCTGAGGGTGGAAAAAATGAGATGCTTACACATGGTTATGCATACAAACAATATCAACAACCACTCCTTGCAGAGAACCCCAGATCCCTACTCCTATGGTTTACCGTGTCTCTACCAAGGTACAACAACCATCAACATACATAGTTATAGTTATATACAAATACATGAACAGTTATATACATTCCATTGGATGACATGTTATAAAAGAAAAACAATAATATAAAAAAAGCACATGCTCAAACACTACTTGACCCATCCCCTCACCTGTAGACCCCAGTGGTGCTACTGAACCTTGAAGTCGCAAGAAGGCTCTATCTACTACCCGCAGTGTTTTACCTAATTAGTTAAATAAGCTTCATTAGGTTAGTGAACATCTTTTAAACCATCATAGACAAGTCCTAAAGCCTATACATGGGTCCCAAGTTAATTTGGGAATCAAAAGGATAATCTTCTTAATCATTTCAAGGCTTATAAGTCAATACACACTGAACCGACAGAAAGAACAGGTTGTGCATTCCATTGGTACGTGATGCCAGTTAACACTTAGCCATTTCTCATGTATACTGAACAGAAACACAGATAGGATGATTGATCATCCAGTTGGTCATCCGCTTCATATACTGTTTACAGTAATTAGAATTCCAGTGGGTTATTCGGAAGCTAGGCCAGGTGATCGATCATCTAGCAATGGCTCCACTTGTAATTAAGCCTATGCAGAGGCACAACCAAACGGTGTCATGTACATAACCGGTGTGTTGTACTAGGTGGTCCATTCTTTTGGTCACATGATACCGGTTGGGGTGGCACCGGATATTACTTAGTAAAATGGGTTAAGTATTTATTTTGGGGTAGACTAGTCGTGAATCAACCTGTACTAGGGCCACTACCAGTCTATCGGTTTGTGCTTTCAGTTTTGGCCTAGAAGCCAAACACTAACCAAAGAGCGTTTTCTTCTTTGGGGAAGCTTTCCCACCATGGTTTCCTTCACTCTAAATGGTAGGAAAGACAAACCCACCCTTATTGAGTATAATGGGAGCCATTTAGACTCCATTATCATCTCCATTCATGGAGAAGGTAAAAACCTGAGCTTCTAGGTTAAGGTTGGATTTCCATTAATGAAGGCCATCAATGGTAGAGTTCCACCATGGTCTCAAGCCTATATCCCTACAATAATGGAAGAGGAAGGAAGGATGAAGAACTCATACCTTTAGGAGGGAAATCGGCGCTTGAGTTCCAAGTCTTCAAGCTCTGAGCAGTCTTACTCTCCCACGGTTTAGCAAGAGAGGAAAAAAAGAGTAAGCCCTCCTTTTGTAGGACTCGTAGAGAGAGAGTGCGTCTTACTCTTGCTCCACCAGTAGAAGTCAAGTAGAAGAACGTTCCTCTGATTATGCCTCTGGTTGGTCTTATAGCACATCTAGGCCTAGTTTCATGGGCCCAATTTGATGGTGATGCTTCCTAGGCTTCAAGTACTTACTCTTACATAATCTCAGACTCTTATGTAACCTAAGGGGCTGACCCACATCATGTATAGGATCCCAAGATAGTATGCCAAGGGTTGGCACAGTAAGACCCGATATGGAGAGATCAGAATTGTGAGGATCTCAGAGTGGGTCTTACAATACCCCCAAGTTATAAGGATTTTGCCCCCAAAATCGGGTCATTGTTGTAAGTTCATATCCCATGCCTATGGGTGTCTTATCATACATTGCATTTACGAAGTTACCATTTATATGCTATGATAATCAATGATTAAGGGAGCTTAAGGCTTACCAATTCTCTCAAAATTCCCTCCAACTAGTGCAAGGTCCACACTCACATAGAGGGATGGCATTCCCAATACTTTTGACATTCATGAGCCTCATGCCTCACCGCTCCGCAGGAGAGGCACGTAAAAACTTCTTCAGGTTTCGGTAGTGGTGCCCTTTCACCGGGTCGGGTGCATTGGTGCATGAGATGCTTTTGACTTGCACACCAATAACATTTCTAGTGACCAGCCCTAGGTGGCATTTGGGTCCCAATAGGGATGGGTGGTGGTCCCACCGGTGGCTCTTCATTCTCAACTCGAGGCACCTTACATACCTCTTATGGCGATTCATCTTTTGGTATTCTCTTCACTTGTTTAACCTTCTCTTGTGCCATAGACATCTCTTCTTGAGGCCCTTGATTTCCTTGGTTGCTGTACTCGGCTACTATTCATGCCACCATTCTCCTCTGTTGTTCCTGGAGACCTTGGGCAAGGTGCCCCAATAAGTCTGGCACTTTTGCCAAAACTGATACAGAGGCGGTGCCATTACCCATAGCCTTTGTTAGAGTCCCAATTGTCCTTTGTTGGAACTCACCATGTTGCTCATAGACTATTCTTGTGGCCTCATCTATCATGTCGAAATATCCCAAGTGTTCCTGATAGTAAGAAAAACTCGTGCCTTGTCCCATTGGATTAGTTGGATTTTTTGTTTTACGAGTCTAGTCCTTCAAACAAGCTGAATCAAGGAGTTGTGCGTAATCCATTACCTAGCACATTCTGAACTCGTTAGTAGGCCCTCATTATTAAGACATTCGAGACGAAAACTCAATATTAGTAATCCATGTGATCATCAAATCAATCACATCATACAATTCTGATCTCTCAAAATTTTGGCACACAATTCATCAAATCCAACATCATTTGTTGTTCCTAATGAAATATGATTCAATTAATGGTACCCAAGCATGATAGATACTTCTTTAGGTCCCCCTTTGTTCTTCCCACATCACACCCAAACGTATATGAGCGCACATTAGCCGTTGTACTCGTAAACTTCCCTTCCTTGCTATCCCATTGTCCTTATATGTATCATGAGTTTTATTGGCCAAGTATTATTTACTTTTCTGCACATCTATATCCTGCTTATACCCCTCATATGCAACAACACAATGGTCAATATTCACATGATTAAAATCAATTATCACACTTTTAGCTACAATCTCGTAAAATTTCTCTCACGTCACCACATAGGTCGATGAGTCACATGACGAGTTTGCGCCAAGGAATTGGAATACTAGACAAAGACAACATTCTAATTCCTTGTGCATAATAAAATCATGTGGTACATATAATGCTCATGAACATCATGTTATTCAATGCTTAACACAATCGAAGCACTTAATCGTTTAAGGTTTACTTGGGTTGCGGGGTCCGGAATTGCTACTTTCCCAGGATAAAGGTCTTGACAATCTGTCCTTATCATGACAGTGCTCTTCTGTGCAGGAAAGCCCTCTCGGACCCTTCAAATTGTTTTGAGTAACACCAGGTATGGTCCCTTGCGTTGTGGAGCATAATTAGCCAAGAAGGCTTCATGGAAAATGTCCCAAGTTATGACCTAGTGGCGTTGCAGTAGGATAGGCTGAGTCATTCTCTACCATTCATATGGTGTGCCCACTAGTTGATAGGTAGTACATATTATCTTCTGTGTGAATAGTGGAGATTGCCAATAGTTGCCTCCGTAGCTTGAATCAAACTTCCTGGGTGGAAAGGACTTACATAGGTTCCATCAAATTGTTTAGGGTTTAGCTATTGAAAGTCTCCCATTATGTTCTCCATAGTGTGTAGGTCTACACCATGGAATGGGGAGAAAGGGGGTAGCTCCCTATTAGAACCTCTGGTTGGTAGAGGCTGATAGGTGGCCAACGCGTTTGCTATGGCGCACCGATGCTCTTTCAGATCATGGTCTACAACGGGTGCCTTGGAGGTAGGCTTCCCATTAGGATGCTTAGACGGCGACATATAATTTGTCTTGAGTGCAAATCTGGAAAGTACCAATAAATCAACCAAGGTTGGTGTCAACTTATCCAAACAACGTAAAGGAAATGACATCATATGCTCAACAATTTCTATGAATAGATGATAGGCAGAGTGGAAATCCCTATGGAGCATATGCATAAGTTCAAGTGGTATGGCAATCCTTGACCTCATACTAACTATGGGGTAGAGTGTCGATGATTAGTATGTAAAACTTTCAATTGAGGTACCCCCAATTTATATGAATAAGCCCCATATAAGATGGTAAAGTGATCGGATAAATCCCCAATCCAAACAGGTCTTTATTCTGTTAATCGAAAGACCTGTCAGTAGTTCATACTTTCTATTAATGCCGTTTAGCCGGTTCTCATACTAGCATAGTTTTAACACTTCCAGAAGGTTTTTTGGATGCAGTGGCAGATGCTTGATCTTCTGGTTAACCATTTGGTTAAGCAACCCTAATTGAACTGGAAGATCGAGATTGGGTAATGGTCTATTGGTCATGTCCGTGGATTTGTTTATTTGGGCGGCAAAAACCCTAAAATTTCTTATTCTTGGTCTAACTTGTAGAATACAACCGGTAGCAATAGTTAAGTTACTGATTTACTGGTACCGCTGGAATTTCTTTTTATAAAAGGTCTCAAGGGTCCTCATTTGGTCCCTACTTCAACTGTTAGCAGAGAAACACTAGATACCAAGACCCCGGTGATCACCTTCAGTACTCCCTTGCTCGATTCTCTGGTAACCTTTAAAGCTTCTCTTCCTTTTCTACTGTACTGGTATTTTTCTCATCCTTTTCCATTTTTCATTCCCTGCACTGCATGCATTTGCATTTTTCTTGGGGTTTTCATACCTTTCCGCAGAAATAGAGGCATCCATGTACCAATTTCCACTAACCAAGTAGGGGTTTCTATGCCTTGTATCCAATGGCTTGCCTAAAGATCTCAGCCATGCCTGCAGAGCCCAATACCTGAATTAGGTCATCCTCATCCACTGACCTGGTGTTTTAGGTCACTTTGTATGGTTATCAGCCCTACATAGGTAGACACTGAAGCATTCTTACTTACAGGCCAAAGGATGTTGGTATCCCCACATAGCCCTACTGAAAAGGGTAGCCACACTAACTCAGTTGCCTGCAGTGCTTGGCCACCATTCCACTCCTGGCCATTATGTAACAGTTAGCAAAGCTGGCCCATACATTGGTTTAAGTAGACCCATGTGTTGACCGATTTCACTTATTGCATGTTTGAGTTACCAAAATAACTACTAGGGGCAATGGCCTAGTACTCAATTTGACTAGTTCCATGTTTTTAAGTCAGCCTTATTTTCCCATGACAGCATCATTGACCACATAGTGCACCCTCTAACATTAGTCGATGCTCAGTTACAAGAAGTCACACATTTCCTGGGCATTCACATTAGGCATCTTTTAAACCCAGCCATTTGGTAATTCATTGTCTGTATAGGTTTGGGACACACACTTGGAGTTGTTAGCCTGTCCTTTGTGTTTTCAGCCTTGCTGTGCCACACCTAATGCATTGCACACTGCTGCATCACATTGCACCATTTTTGTACCCAGTTAATAAGCGTTAGGTTCACATTCATGTTATGACATTGGACTAATCCATCGCTTTACTAGTCGATCCATACACAGAGAAAACTGCCCTGGCTAGTGTGCATTCACACATAGCCAGCTAATTCCCCTCCCCCATCATGACACTGGGCCCTTCACACATCGACCCACTATCCCACTGACTACTCATGCTCTGCCAGCATACCTCATTTATTTTTTTTAGCCATGCACACAACGTATTGCATCTGTAACACCTGGCTTAGTGTAGTATATGCTTATCTTATATGTTTACCGTTTAATTTCTTGTAAAGCTGAACTCCCTTGATCTATTCAGCTTCTGCTCACACATGGGCATAGACAATGGCCATATTACCAGTTTAGCCACCAGAAATATTTGTATACTCCTTACATCATCAAGTTAGGCTAACTCTCCACAACCACACTACTATCCGTGGTAGCACACCAACTATACCTAGATCAGTACTACATTCACTTGGTACAACACCAGTTAATCACCCCAGACATCAAATTCTGCACTCCACTCTATATTACACCTTGATAGCATTTCATAAATCATCCCAACATCCATTTGGTGACATAGTTAACGGGGGTAATAACAAGTAGATAGGTTTAACTAGTTATCCACCACTTCCTCTAATTTAGGGCCCAATTTATAGGATAGGCCGTAGTCATTAAAATCATGCATTGCACTTATGCATCCCTTGCATCCCTTTTAATGCATCTTAGCAATTTCACGCCTATCTATTTGTGCATCTAACTCTTCCATTTTGTTTCCCTTTTCAGACATCATGCCTCATAGGAGAGAGGCTAAGCCAATAGCCCAAGACTATGACCCTGACCCTGATCGGTTCATTTCCTACAATGCCAGCAAACGCTAGGACAGTTTTGGCCAGAGCTCAGTGATAGCTGGCGGTAGTGTACACTTCAAGGATTTAGCCAGATTTGACCTTCATGATGCCTTCAATCACTTTGGCTAGACAGCAACCATGCGTATCTAGGATGACACCTATCCAAACTTGGTGCGCCACTTCTTCTGCAACATTGGCCAGTGAATAGACAAGGCAACTAGCGAAATGGTAGTGACCAGCAGGATCAAGGGGTAGGTATTATCCTAACAGTTTTCGCTTTGGCAATCATATTCGATGTCTCACCATAGGGGGGAGTGGATTTATATGTCTCCTAGGGAGTCTCTAGGCATGACGGAGGAGGACTACATGCAGATGAGACATGCACTCACTCACCCTGAGATAATAGGGTCTGTTCATGAGGAGAGGGAATCGTCCTTCAAGCCTACTCCTCGACTTCTTAGCAGGATCATACAACACGAAGTCATCCCCAGATCTGGCCACGGGGAGGAACTGAACCGGTTTTATGTATTCTTGATGGATCGACTGGTGCAGAGGAGACCCGTGTGCCTCTCTTACCTGAGTTTACACACCATTTTACATTCCTTCTGACATTTTCCCTACTAGGGCCACCTACCCTATGGATTTCTCCTGACTTACGTCTTTGTGTACTTCAGAGTGAGTCTGGTGGAGAGGTCACAGAGAATAAAATGGATTCATCCGTGCTCAACTGGGACACCATTGCTCTTATGCATCTTGGTGACCTAGTCATGGAGGATCTCGTCCTTGAGGCTTGCTCCAGACCACCTAGAGCAGCATAGCCTTCCAGGAGGGCATTAGCAGCAGCAGTAGCCAGAGCAATAGTAGCAGCTACTAAAGTGAGTAAGGGCACCAGCCATGGTATCCAGAGAGTGGCCACAGCATAGAAATCGTCATCTAGTGATGAGGAGGAGTATGATGATGATGATGACGACAGTGAGGAGGGCAAGAGATAGTGATGGCAGCGATGGTGATGACCACATGGAGGTGGACACAGCTGCCCCTACCAGAGATACACCCCCAACTGCCAATACTAGGGTGGCACCTACAACTACTTGTACCAGAGAGACAACACCTAACACTAGCACTTCGAGACCACCCATTGCTACTCCATCATTGACATCTACCGCTGACCTGGGTCAGGTGTTAGAGGTTCTCCATCTCATGCATCAGCAGCTGGATAAGATTTTTGATTCCCAGACTGGACAGGAGAGATGCATATAGCTCTATTTGGGAGAGGTGGAGACTCGATTGGGCACCATTGGGATAGTTTTGAGGGATGCTAGGACCAGGTTAGGCAAGGTGGAGGCTTGGACTAGCACTACGGACACGCATGTAGTTTATACCCATGATGCGATGGTCACTGTCAGCCACTTGCATCACTACGTATGGCGTAGGCCCGTTGTTACACAGCTTCTTTAAGTGTCCCACCAGCAGCACCTCAGTAGGACGTCCCTTCCGCTTATGCAATTCTTAGTATTACAGAACCATCCCCACTACATGACGCACCATTAACACCTACAGCTCAGAGTAATTCTCCGCCATCACTCCTTGATTATGTGCCTTTTTCTTCAACACCTGGTACTGGACTCGAGCCCCTTGTCTTGTCGAGTGGTCCTTAGCAGATAGAGACCTGATCCAGCACTTAAATTTTGTTAGTTTCTTTTGATATATCATGTACATAGGGTAATTGTCTGGGTTGTAGACTGTGCCCTACTTTTGATTTATGAATATCATGTCTACTTCATCTTATACATGTATATTTTTCTTCTTATTTTGATAGTACTTGTATTTACCTTTCATTTGATCAAGAGTTATATCTTGAGATAACAGTCTGGATTATGAACCATATCTCAACTTTTGTACTTAAATTAGATACGCATATATATACATGTCTTTGTTTGTTCTTAGTTTATATTATGTGTTATGCTTTTTCTTTAGTTCTTGTAATGGAAGGTTACCTAACTTACTCTTTTCCTTACTTACTACTTGTTGGTTCATAAAAGATTTTAATTAGCCTAGGCATCTATTCTGAAACATGAAAACTCATGTGCAGGGAAAGTGTATAGCTAGAGTCAGAGTGGTTGTGCTCTGATACCAGTGTTGTCATAGCCCATTATAGGGAATCGAATGTGATATCCTAGTCATTCACGAGGCACCTCGAATCTTCCAGCGATCGACAACCAAAATGATCTATTAGCAAACCCTACAGTCTACACACACAATATCCATTATAATCAATAGTAGTTAATAACAATAATTTACAGTGAAATATCAGAGTTGCAGCAGAAATCATAATAAAGAACAAGATGTCAACTAATAGTACTTTAATATAATAAATAAGTTATTCATCATACTTGTTTCATAATATCCTTAATAATACATACAACCTACTTTAATAACTAGAATAAATTTGAATATGTTCATGTAGATAGACTAAACCATCATCTATCCATAGATACCAAAATCAATAGAATCAAGGAGCTGACTCAGGTCTCATAGACACAATCCCTACAGGTACAGCCCTTGACATGGTCTCTCAGAGGAACCCCACCAAGAGAAATGCCCTCATCGTCAACAGGATCCATAGTTGCTTCAGTAGAATAAGTACCCGTAATCAAAGCTAAAAAAAATTTCATATCAAGGGGTGAGCTCACATCCCAGCTTAGCGAAAAGTCAGGTATCTAATGCAATCTTATGCAACAATTTATGAATGCATTACAAAAGCAAATAAACAAGCAATTTTGAGTGTCATACAAGTGTGTATACAAATCATTCATGGCTGACTTGTATCATAGCAAGGATCTTGTCCCATACCCCACTGCCTAAGCTATACACCGTACCCCAGCACCTGAGCATGTACCAACCTAAGTATGTACCCATACCCCATTGCCTGAGTACCCCGTACCCCACCGCCTGGATTGAGTTCCTCCTATTATAGCATAAGTCATTTGGCCAAATTGATGCATGATGCATGAGCATGTTATTAATAGGGTTACATCCCAACATAGATCTACCCCCATGGACTGACCGTGTCCCTATTAAGGTGTAACAAGACATAAGACCATGTATCGTGCCCCCACACGTTACATGATCATATACCCCGCACACAAACATATCCATATCCGATCAATTAATCCCACAACATGGCATGTAAATACAGTAATAAAACTATACTCCAATAGGAATTTTCATTCCACTCCAATGGATTGATCGTGTCCCCACTAGAGCATAGAGTGCCAACATGACATGCGTATCGTACTCCCATACTCTACATGCCCAATACACATGGTCTCAATCAAACTGCACCAAACAGAGAACCCTAACTACCTACTCTCATGGTTTGTTGTGCCTCAACTAAGGTACAACCACTCTCAACGTGATTCATGAGGTAACTTGTTATATGAACCACCATACATGGGTGACATACCAACAGAGAATCCAGGATCCCCACTCCCATGGATCATCGTGTCTCTACTAGAACACCAGCACACCAACATGGTACTCATGTATGTACTCCCATACTTCACACAAACCATCATACATGGTTATGTACACAAATAATATCCACAACCACTCCTTACAGAGATCCCCATATCCCCACTCCCATGGTTTATTGTATCTCTACCAAGGTAACAACAACCATCAACATACATAGTAATAGTTATATGCAAATGCATGAACAGTCATATACATTTCATTTGATGGCATGTTATAAAAGAAAAACAATAATAAACACATAGCAAGCACTGGCTCAAACTCTATGTGACCTAACCCCTCACCTATAGACACCAGTAGTGCTGTTAAAACATGAAGCCGACAGAAGGCTCCGTCCACTGCCCATAGTGTTTTACCTAATTAGTAAAATAAGCTTCATTAGATTAGTAAACATCTTTTAAACCAGCATAGACAAGTCTTAGAGCCTATGCATGGGTCCCAAGGTAAGTTAGGAATAAAAAGGATAGTCTTCCTAATCATTTATAGGCTTATAAGTCAATATATACTGAACCAGAAGATAGAACCAATTACTTTCCACCGGTACATGATGCCGATTAACACTTATCCGTTTCTCATGTATACTGAACCGAAGACAGATTGGATGATTGTTCATCTAATTGGTCATCTACTTCATATACTATTTACAATAATAAGGATTCCAGTGGGTTATTCAAAAGCTAGGCCGAGTGATTGCTCACCTGGAAATGGTTTGGCAATGGCTCAGCTTGTAATTAAGCCTAGTGGAGGCACGACCAAATAGTGCCATGCACATAACTAGTGTGACTTACCCTGTGGTCTGTTCTTCTGGGCACATGATACCAGTTAGGGTGGCACCAGATATTACCTAGTCAAATGTAAGTATTTGTCCTGGCGATAGACTGGTTGTAAGTCAACCGGTATTAGGGCCACTACCAGTCTATAGGTTCGTGCTTTCGGTTTTGGCCCAGAAGCCAAACACGAACTAGAGAGGGTTTCCTTCTTTAGGAATGGTTTTCCACAATATTTTTTTTCACAATAAATGGTGGACAACACAAACCTACCCTTATTGAGGACAATGGGAGCCATTTAGACTCCATTATCATCTCCATTCATAGAGAGGGTGAAAACCTAAGCTTCTAGGTTAGGGTTTGGTTTCCCTTAATGAAGGCCATCAATAGTGGAGTTCCACCATGGTCTCAAGCCTACATCCCTTCAAGAATGGAAGAGGAAAGAAGAATGAAGAACTCATACCTTTAAGAGGGAAACTGGTACTTGAGTTCCAAGTCTTCAAGCTCCAAGTAGTCTCACTCTCCCACGCTTTAGCAAGAGGGGAAAAAAGAGAGTGAACCCTTTTTTTATAGGAATCGTGGAGAGAGAGTGTGTCCTACTCTTGCTTAATCGATAGAAGTCAAGCAGAAGAATATTCCTCCGATTGGACTTAAAGTACATTTGGGCCTAGTTTCATGGGCCTAATTTGATGGTGATGCTTTCTAGGCTTCAAGTACTTACTCCCATATGATTTAGTACATTTAAGTGACAAGGGTTGGTATAGTAAAACCCGATACGAAGAGATTCGAATTGTGAGGATCTTGGAGTAGGTCTTACAACAGGGTAATGGCACCACCTGCGTCTATCACTTGCATAATTTAATTCTAGCTACCAACTAACAGGGATCCCTGACACCACTCCCATGGACCACCATGCCATTACTAAAGTGCTAGCAAATCCAACATGGTCTGTGTGCACATGCTCCCACATGCCACATGAGCCATCATACATGGTTCACATATGCATTAACAATGAAGAAGCTATACCCCAGTGGTGATCCCCGACATTAGTCCCATGGACCATCATGCCCCCGCTAGGGTAATAGCATAAATAACATGGTCCGTGTATTGTACTCCCACACGCCACATGAACCATCATACCCAACAACTTAAAATCCACCAACATAATTGTTGTAATGAAAATACATGCTCAGATATAAACAATTATTGAATGGCATGTTATAAAGCATAATTTAGACTTATTATATCTGTCCTAGGTCTATGGACCCGACCCCTCACTTGATAGCCCTATAAGTGTTGTTGTACTACAAAGCTGACAGAATGCTTCTTCCTTACTCGCATCGATTACCTATTTAAGTAGATAATTTCATTAGGTTGGTTGTACATATTTTAACTAGTATGAACTACTCTTATATATCCATATACGGGTCCCAAGATAAGCTGAGAACCCAACGGTTGGTCTCCATTAGTCTTAACTAGGTAGACTGGCGAATAGAGCTAGAAGTGGATGGTACAACTGGGTGGTATACCATCCAGAATTACCATTCGGTTAACACTTAGATGATTTTTTATTTTACCCTGAATCGGAGGATAGAATTAGATGATCAATCATCCGGCCTACCATCAAGATATATACCTTGTCATATTTGGGGGCTTCTAGAGAGGCATCTAGAGGTTTCGTTGGGTGGCGTTCCATCCGGCACAGCCTCTGGCTTATTATTAAGCTTAACCGAACCTTAACCGAACCCCCGGTTAATCAGACCCAAAGGTAACCAGGGGTTGCTCACCCGGAGGGTCATGCCCCCGAAAGGTTCGTCCGATTGGGATTCTCTGGTTAGTACTTCTGTCATTAATCTGCCAAGGCATTAGCCCTGGTGGAGGGAGGGCTACTAATTATCTGGAGGGAGGGCTAAGACCAAACATTTGGTTTGATCCTCTGATTCATGCCTAGAAACTGGGCACAAATATGGTTGGTCTCTATTTTTGGGGGGTTTTGCTTCCCCATTGCTAGGGCCTTTACTTTGGTTGGTGGGGAGCATCTTTTAACCATTAATACCTCCAATGAGAGCTTCAATGCCTCATTATAACTCCATTTATGGAGGTTGGGGGATTAACTTACCTTCTAGGTTTTTGGTTAGTCTCCATTAATGGAAACCATTAATGGTGGCCAACTACCACTTAGTCTTGCATTTAATCATCACAAGAAAGAGGGAAGGAGATGTGGAACTTACCTCTAATGGTGAGAAGCTAGGGTTTATGTGAAACCTACATGCAAATTTTAGGGACGAAATTTCTTTTAAGGGAGGGGGAGTTGTAAGACCCGGACTTCATGAACACTATCTAAACCTTTAATTCATGTCGTAATAGGTCTTCCAATCATTACCAGGCCAGACGGGATGAACGGATGGCAACCAGGTATGAAAATGATCCTAATGTATGATATTTTTTCATACCGGTCGATGGTACTGGTCGACCGGCATGTATGCGCGTGTAGACTACTTATGTGAGACCCACACGCCACGAACCCGGTCTAACCTTTCATTTTTGTGTCATGACCAGTCTACCTATCATGGTCGAGCCAAGTGGACCAAGTGCTGAAGGAACCACAAGACCAGGTATGAAATATAACTCAAAAATAGTCAAATATGAGTGTGTGGTCACATGCCTAAACAGGTGTGACCGACCCCACCCCAAAAGAGTCCAACCCATGAATTTTGGGTCATGGGGTCGCACATTTTAAAAATGTAGGGTCACGGATTTTACAACCCTACATGCGACCCTACGAAAATAACCAGAAACCGAATTTAGGTAACCTTCCTAATCCGAAGGGGGTTCTTTCCTAAACTCATTGGGGCTTATTATGGAGGGTTTTCCTCTATAAATAGGATGTCCCTTAGCCTCTTTCACTCCTTTAGAACTCCAATTGAAAGTGAGAGAAAAAGAAGAGAAGGAAGAGAAGGAAAATTAAAGAAGAAGACCAAGGAAGAGGAAAGTTTAGAGAAAACTCTGAATCTCAGCAAGCCTAAGGTATGAACCTATTTCCTATGCTAATTTGAGAGCCTAGTATAGTTTATGAAGAAGATAGGATTAGAAGAAACCCAAATCATCCATCCATGGAAAAATTTCAAGAGATTCCATGGAGGAAATCATTGTGGACAATGGGTAGTGTATAAAATTGTAGTTTTGAGCCATAGAACAATCATAGGAAGGACCAAGAAGGTAAGCCAAAGGATTCAAACATGAAGGAATAGACTTAAGAGTCAAAGGTCGACCATGACACGTGTGGTTGCATGTAGGGTCACATGATGTTCGACCCCACGAGACCCACATGTCCGGCCATATGCCCTCGAGAAGTTTCCAGGGAGGGTGTGGTCGCACGTAGGGTCATAGTATGTCTGACCCTACCTGCGACCCTACACCCTGGGGTCGTAGAAACTGAGACCCCAGGTGCGACCCTACCTGCAACCCTACACCCTGTGGTCGTAGAATCTGAGACCCCAGGTGCTACCCCACCTGCGACCCCTCAGCTTCTGTTAGTCTAAACTTAAGGGAATTAATTCTAATTAATTTCTATCAACTTTGATAGGTTTTCAAGTGATTCACAAAGCTTGAACGAGGATCTACTTTCAATCAAAGTTGAAGGAACAAGACCTAAACTAATTGGCTAATAATAAACTATTTTTGTTTATTAAGTCCAATGCCATGAATGATTCTATGCTTGTATGCGTGTAATGAGAACTTAACATGTCATCCAATATTCCTGCTATTAATGTTCATACATATTTAATTTCGTTTATTTATAACATGATGATGATGATGATGCTAGGAATAGGCATGTGAATGTTTGTGTGTGGTTAGTGTACTTGATGCGAGTAGGGCATAAGGGGAAGTGTGATGCAGTGCGGTCCTAAGCACTTTAGCTCTATCTCTACTCAAGTCTTGTCCACTGACATTGTCGTATCGCCATTACATTAGTAGAACTATAACGTTGTAGGGCATCAGGGGAGGTGGTCTCGGATCATGTAGTCTCTGACTCTGCCGGGGGGCCTTAGCTTTATCTCTATAGACGTATTGAGGGATGCTGGGGTGAGGCCTTGGATACACTATTTGACATTAGGATTGTTTGTTACGAGGCTAGTTTGCAAGCCCTCGCCAATAGGGGCTGACGTGTTGGTATGGGTAGGGCATCAGGGGAAATGTGATTCGATGCGGTCCTAAGCACTTTAGCTTTATCCCTATTCCATGGTGGGGTGAATGTAGATGACAATGGTGTTTGATCCATTGGGTGGGCTTACACACTCATGTATAGAGGTGCGGCGGCCACCAAACCTTTCTATTGCACATTATAAACTTATAAACCAGACCATAGATATGAATTGAATGCATGCATATGTTTATTGCATTGTTTTGTTTACTCACTGAGCTCAAGTTAGAGAACTGACCCTCGCGTACGTAATTCTTTTTAGTTTCTGATGTTGTAGGTATTACGGTTGGAGATTATGTCGACACGCCAACATATCAATAGGTGGCAGCAATGATGAGCAAGCTGTGGAGGACTATTATGATTCATCAAGCTAGCGTTTCAACTATGGATACGCTTAGTGTTTAACTTTTGAATTTGGATATTTGTAATATGTATTAAATTATATTTTGGTTACTTGGAGATAAATGAAATATTAATTATTTGTCATGACTAGACCTCAGTTTATTATCTATAAGACTTTTTCTATTTACTTTATTATCTCTGATTAATGTGGAATGTATTTTGGTTTAACATGATGGGGATAGCCTATTCGAGATCCTGGTTGAACCATTGGTTTATTGACGGTTCATCACACCATTCTTGTTGGTGCAGAATTGGGGTGTGATAACTTATATCTGAAAATGGATCTCTGCGGGTCCCACTTTCTAAATCTCGAGTCTATGGACTTTCTTAACGTAAGGAAATTTCCTAAACTCTATCCTAGTCTATTTAAGGACCCCTAAACCTCCTTAGAACTCTTTCATTGATCCTCACAAACCCAAGAGAGGAGAAAGGGATCGAAGAAGGAGAAAGAGCTAAGGAAGGAGGAAGAGGAGCCGCCGTTTGCCATTGGACGAAGAATACCATACATGCGAACCAACGGTAAGTGCTTGAACCTTCCTCTAAGTTAAGCATTATAGATGATTAATCATGAATTGATCAATACCATGCAAGGCGAGGTATTGATCTTAAACTCTTAAATTTTTTGTCAAACCCTAATACAATCGATGAACCTTAGATTCACATTCTAGGCTTAGGATCATCGAAACTAAGACTTGAATGGAACATGAAACAACTCTAACTCGTTGCTTAGCCCTAGAATGCATTAGAGAAACCCTAGAACCAATAGGAGGTGACTGATGAAAGGCGAACACCGAATTGATGGTCTTCTGGAGGCATACGGGTCAAACCATATGCAACCGGTACCTCTCGGAGACTGGTCTGTGGGGGACCGATTGACCATACCGGTTGCACCTTTCCCCACAGTGCCCGACCGGTGCTTGCAACCGGTACAGCGATCGGTATGCACTGTGAGGAGTGTTTTTGACCCACTTGGTTTTTCGACCAACGTAAACCCTAAGAAAATTATTCTAATTTAACCCGAACATCGTGTAGGATCTTATGATAGCGAGTTTGGATTCTGTAATGCGGAGCAAGTTAGCAATCAAGCGCCAGGTAAGGGACTCGAACCTAAACCCTAATAACCTAATAACAGTAAAACGTTGTTAGTAATTATGATTCTGTGGAATGGTGTTTGTGCATACTCGCATATCATCTTTACTTTAAGTTAAGTTATTATATTGTTCGTGCATACTCGCTATGCTAAGATGTGACTATTAGGCATGTGATTGTTTTCGTTGGTATATGGAGTGGGAAGGGCCTGGGATAGGGCCTACTGTGATGCCATTTAGGATTGGTTAGTTGTGAGCCCAGTTTGCAAGCCCTTGCCAATAGGGACTTACGTGTTGGCATGGGTAGGGCATCAGAAGATGTGTTGGCGGTGTTTGATCCGAACACTTTAGCTCTATCTCTATTCCATTGTGGGTGCATGTGGGACGACAGTGGTGTTTGATCCATTGGACAGACTCACACACTCATGTATAGAGGTGCGGTGGCCACCAATCCATTCTATAGCACATTGCAAACTTAAAACTAGACCATAATGTGAATGTTACTGTTGCATGATATGTGTTGCATTGTCTGATTGTCTTACTAAGCTTAAGTTGTGAGCTCATCCTTGTATATATACATGTTTTTAGATGTTGATGCAGGTTACACTCTCGAGGACTATGTAGATGCTCCAGTATATGGAAGAGCTACTACCTTGGAAGTGCAAGCAGGGGAGGATGAGCATGACGCTTCATGCGAGTGCCCTTTCTGCATGTACCTCTAGGTTATTGGATTTGTTTATTTTATTTATTTATAGTTGGATTTATAAGTGATGTAAGGATAATTATTTACGTTCTGGTGTTTTGAATAATTATATATTTTATTTAAATTATCAATAGAGAACTCAGTTCATTTACTTTAAGACTTCCGCTGTATTTAATTATATTTTGATTATGATTATGTGCAATGGTTTGTATGAGGGGACACAGTCTTATTGAGATCCTGGTGTGAACCATTGGTTCAGTGACAGTAGACTTACACTTCTGGTTCAGTCGGAATTGGGGTGTGGCAACTTGGTATGAGAGCTGTTAGGCTCTGTCCAACAGACCATATTTGTACTTAATTGAGTCGATGAACTGAGATAGGAAGAAATTAAAAGTCTTAATAAAAACACACCTTAAGCACCTGTTTGATGCCTAAGACTAAATAAAAAAGAACATAACATAATATACTGAAATAAGAACTTAATGCTCTAGATAGAAAACCTTGTTAAATAGGTAAAAATAATCATAAACATTCAAAGAGTAAAAGTTAATTGTGCTACAGGGTACAGTCCACAAACCAGACAATTACTTTGTTATAAAAGTCAATGTATTAGGAGGAGAGAAAAATAAAGTGATCTATTGTGGGGTCAGGGGCATAGGAGGAATAGGATAAGCAATGTCATAATCACGCTCATAAGAGACCCTGAACCAATGTACCTGCTCCTGCATGACTCTGAGGCTGCAAGAGAGGCGCCCTATGTCACGGTTCATCTCCCGCTGGGCATTCCGAATCTCCAAAAACATACCCATCATGGTATCATGAGGAGGCTGGGATGGTCCCGCTGCAGGTATGGGCTGCGGTTCTGGTACTGGGACGTCCTCCATCTAATCATCATCATCCCCCGCCTCTTCTGCAAAAGCAGCATTGGCTGCTACTACTGTTGTTTCCGCTGCTACTACCCTCCTTAGAGGACAAGGACGAGCCTCTAGCTCCTCATCACTAATCGACAGGTTATCCATCTTCATTTGGACAATGACATCTCAGTCAATGTCTGATGTCATGGTGTCCTCAACCACAATCTCATCCCTCATGTCTACTCGAAGGCGCTGTAGGAGTGTAATGATAAGCCGACCATATGGGAGGTTGCTTATCTGATCGGGCAGGGTAGCCTAACGCATAGTCCTGATGATAATATAAGGAAGACAAACCCACTCCCTAGTGCAGACACAATAAGTCAGGTATTGGGTGAACTGAGATAACTCACTGTAGTGGCCGCTCTGAGGGATAATATTATGCTGGATACCAATTGGTAGTAATATTGTACCCCAAGTACATGTTAGCCGTAACACTGTGCCTACTATACCGTAGGTCCCAATAATGCACACTCTAGTATAGAAGCTTGGTGCACATCAAGCAGTGTATCAAGGTGGTTACCCTTATCAGCCACCGATGTATGGGATAGCTGCATCATGGTAGAATGATCCAAAAAGGGTTGAGGAATATTTTTTGAAGATGAAGCCTCAAATATTTTAGCAAAGGATCAAATCTATTGTGGCCATATAAGTAGATAGGTTTATATAGGATGCAGTACATTATTAACATACTCTTATGATTATAGAAGATGCACATACCTGATTCTAATTCTCGTACCTTAATAGAATACCTTCTTGATTCAACTTGTCAATTAGAGTTATAGATGTTATTTCTTTAGAATTAGTCCTGATTATACCAATCTAAACTACTCCTATGATCGACACCATGAATAGAGATATGAACCGAATGAACATTTAAAGGTTTAATCATTCCGAAAGTACATCTTTTTGATTTTATACCTGATTTATTGATGTACCAAAACTTCTCCAGATTTACTCTTGTAGTGCCTTGACCAATGACACTATATACTCGATAGAACCTGTAACCATGAGGTTAAGAACTGTAAAACCTCTATTTTCATATATTTGGACCACCGTGCAACTTAACGTCCTTTGGATGATGGTTGGATTAACATAGATTTACTCCTGATCCTTTAAACAAATGTTCACTAGATAAAACAAGTGTTCGTCATTATACTGAATTCAAAAGAAGGAAATAAATCACTGTTGGATAAGCATTATGATTCTTACATTTCTCGACATCCATTGATAAGATGTTTAGTTAATAAAGGAATTATTGGAAGGAAGATGATTAAATTCAGATTAGACTCTATAGCCAATGAACCTCATATGAAGTAATGGAGGATCTATTTCGAGATTACTGAATGGATGGATATGAGTCATGTCTATAAAAGAGTGCATGAGCAAAAAATGAGAACTATCAAGTGTAGCCAGTAAAGAAATAGATAGCACTCAAGTAGAGTTAAAAACGGCTATATCGGTATGAATTTTGACGAGGTAGAAGATTTCTTAAGGCAGATCTAAGAGTGGATATAAGGATGAAGTAAAAAAATTATTGCATTGATAGTATTCGGATTAGTACAAGTAATACTAAGTTATGCCCAGTGTCGAGTGAGATGATTAAGTAAAGACCAAAATAGTTTGGCTGAATTAATGAATTTATAAGCATATACCCTAATGCTTATAGATAGACTTGGGATATGTAATGAGTAAATAGTCAGAAGATGCTTTTCGAGATATACGAAAGAGAGATCAGGGTAGAACATCAGGGATAAAAGAGATGTAAGCTACTAAGTGCAATATGAAATTTTGACGATAGTCTTTGAAAAATCATAAGAGATGAAGGAACTAGACAAGCTCTTAAGACCTTTATACCAGATTTCGCTAGCTCAAGCTCTTTTGGACTAGATGTTGTAGTGGGTAAGTGTTATGAACATTGTCTGAATCATATGGATGGATAGAATTTGGATGCAACCTAAATCGACTTTAGATGCTAGACTTTGATGTTATCTTGGGAATAGACTGCTTGTCTCAACACTCTACAAGTGATTATATGCATAGAAGAGGTTATCATTTAAGTACAAAGATGGCACATAATTTAGTTTTATTGGAAGCATATTGCTTAGGAAGGGAAAGCTCATCCACTCTGCACGAAAGGCGAAGAGATGCCTTGAAAAGAAAGGAGTTGAATTTATGGTATCTGTGGTAAATACTATTAAGGAAGCACCACAGATGGAAGATATTGATGTGATGCATAAATTCTCTGATGTATTTTCGAGAGGCTTACCCGGGTTGCCACCTGATCATGCAACCGAGTTCGTTATCGAATTATTACCAGGGATGGCACCTGTGTCAAAAGCACCCTATAGAGTAGCTCCTATGGAGTTGAAAGAATTGAAACTCAACTACGGGAGTTATTAGACAAAGGTTCTAATCGGCTAAGTATTGCATCACGGGGAGCACCAATGCAATTCGTGAAGAAGAAGGACGGTAGTGTCAGATTATGTATTGACTACCAAGAACTAAACCAGCTCACAATCAAGAATCGATATCTACTACCTCAGATCAATGACTTATTTAATTAGCTACAAGGAGCAAAGGTATTCGCAAAGATTGACCTTGTATAGAGTATCATCAAATGAAGAATTTGGATAGAGAAATTCCGAAGACTGCTTTCAGGAAGAGGTAAGGGCATTATGAGTTCCTTGTAATGTCATTCGGGTTGACCAATGCCGCACCGTCGTTCATGAAATTGATGAACCGAGTGTTTCATGACATGTTGGACACATCAGTCATTGTATTCATTGACGATATCTTGGTTTACTCAAAGGACAGGGAGACTCATGCAACATACTTGAGAGCAGCCCTACAACGGCTGAGAAGGGAGAAACTTTACACCATGTTCAAGAAGTGTGAATTTTGGCTGAAGGAAGTGGCCTTCTTGGGTCACGTAGTATCTGCAGACGGTATCAAGGTAGATCCAACCAAGATCGCAGCTATAGTAGGATGGGATGCACCAAAATCAGTTGCAGAGATTAGTAGTTTCCTTGGATTGGCTGGTTACTGTAGAAGATTCGTGGAAGACTACTCAAGAATCACCGTTCTACTCATCAGACTAACCAAGAAAGGAGAAAAGTTCATATGGACAGATGAATGTGAGAAGTTCTTTCAAACTTTGAAGTTTAGACTAGTCTCTGCACCTATCTTAACCATCCCAGCACCAGGCTTGCCGTTTACCCTATATACGAATGTCTCAGGGTTGGGTCTTGGATGTGTGTTGATACAAGGAGAACAGGTGATTGCCTACGCATCAAGACAGTTGAAAGAGCATGAGAAGAACTATCCTACGCATGATCTGGAATTAGTAGCAGTCATTCACGCAATCAAGACTTGTAGGCACTACCTTTATGGTGAAAAATTTTAGATTAAGCCGGATCACAAGAGTTTAACTTACCTTTTTACTTAGAAGGACCTGGATATGAGACAGAGGAGATGGCTGGAGCTATTAAAAGATTATGATTGTGACATCCAATACCATCCGGGTAAGGCAAACATTGTGGCTGATGCCTTAAGCAGAAAGTGGGCATTGAAACCTGAGGTAAGACCTAGTACAAATGCTGCACTATCTGCTGCAGCCTCAGGCTCAATAGAGAATGATAAAGACATATATTAGAGACTGCAAGAGATCCAGTGGAATAGGGCTTAATTCATAAGTTCACATTGACGTTCGCAGCTTTGAAGATCTCATCGGATCACATAGATGAGGTCAAAGTAGCAATCCTACAGGATCCACACCTCATGACTGTGCAAGAAGATCTAGAGAAGGGTAAAAGAAACCCTAATTTTACCTTAAATTCAAACAAGGTACTCAGGTATCATGGACAATTATGTATCCCTGAGAGTGAGAACTCAAATATCAGAGATAGAGTTATGACAGAAGCTCATTATACCCCATATTCGGTACATCTAGGAAGCACCAAGATGTACCATGATTTAAGAAGATTATATTGGTAGAGGGGTATGAAAGCGGATGTAGCTCGATTCGTATTCCAATGTCTAAATTGCCAGCAAGTGAAAGCAGAAGGATAGAGACTTGCAAGTTTGCTACAACCACTACTGGAGCCAGCATGGAAGTGGGATTGTATCACAATGGATTTTGTCATTGGCCTACCCTTAACACCAAGATCGATGGATGCAATATGGGTTATAATCGATTGACTTACAAAGACAGCTCTTTTCATTGCCAAACCTTAGTATACATGGACAAGCTAGCCAAGCTATATGTGGATAATATAGTCAGACTTCATGGCATCCCAGAGAGTATAGTATCTGACCGAGATCCCCGTTTTACATCATAATTTTGGGAAGGATTACAGAAAGCCATGGGAACCAAGTTGAAGTTTAGTACAACTTTTCATCCTCAGACAGATGGGCAGTTAAAAAGAACTATTCAAATCCTAGAGGATATGCTCCGAGCATGTGCCCTAGATTTCAAAGGAGCTTGGGACGAGAAGCTATCGCTTATCGAGTTTGCTTATAACAATAGTTACCAGGCTACGATTCAGATGGCTCCATATGAGGCACTCTATGGGAGAAATGTCGTACACCTCTGTTACAGAATGAGGTGGGAGAGAGAAGGATTGTAAGACCGGAGTTCATAGAAGAAACTTGTTGAGCGATTGATCAAATTAAGGAAAGAGTGAAGACAACTCAAGTTCGATAAAAGCACTATGCAAATAATCGACGTTGTGATCTGGAGTTTATAGTGGGTGATAAGGTGTTCTTGAAGATATCACCTGTGTGAGGTTTGAAATGGTTTGGTAAAAAGGGAAAGCAATGCCCCAGGTATGTGGGACCATATGATATTTTGACAAGACGTGGTAATATGGTATATCAACTGGCTCTACCACCATCCATGTCAAGCGTTAATGATGTGTTCCATGTTTCTTTATTGAAGAAGTATGTTAGGGATCCATCGCACATCTTAACAACAGACCAACCAGACTTGACAGAGGACTTGACATTTGAAGTGGTACCTATGATGCTCACAAGCTGAAAGGTACAACATCTCCAAAGCAAGGATATCCATTATGTGAAAGTGCATTGAAAAAGCCAAGATGTAGAAGAAATCACTTGGGAGGAAGAGAATGCGATGTAGAAGGAATACCCTAACCTTTTTTATGAACAAGGTATGTACAAATTTCGAGGCCAAAATTTATTTTAAGGGTGGGGGAGTTGTAAAACCTACATGCAAAATTTTGGGACCAAATTTCTTTTAAGGGTGGGGGAGTTGTAAGACCCGTACTCCATAAACCCGATCTAAACCTTTAATTCATGTCGTAACAGGTCTTCTAATCATCATCGGGCCAGATGGGATGAACAGATGACAACCAGTTATGAAAACGAACCTAATGTATGATATTTTTTCATACCGGTCGATGGTACCGGTCGATCATTGTCTGCATAGGCAGACTACATAGATCCGAAAATTGATCTCTATAGGTCCCACTTTCCAAATCTCGAGTCTATGACTTTCTTAACGTAAGAAATCTTCCTAAACTCTATCCTAGTCTATTTAAGGACCCCTAAACCTCCTTAGAACTCTTTCATTGATCCTCACAAGCCCTAGAGAGGAGAAAGAGATCGAAGAAGGAGAAAGAGCTAAGGAAGGAGGGAGAGGAGCTGTCGTTTGCCGTTGAACGAAGAACACCATACTTGCTAACCAACGGTAAGTGCTTGAACCTTCCTCTAAGTTAAGCATTATAGAGGATTAATCATGAATTGATCAAAACCATGCAAGGTGAGGTATTGATCTAAAACCCTTAAATTTTCCGTCAAACCCTAATACAATCGATGAACCCTAGATTCACATTCTAGGCTAATGATCATCGAAACTAAGACTTGAATGAAACATGAAACAACTCTAACTCGTTACGCAGCCCTAGATTGCATAGGAGAAACCCTAGAACCAATAGGTGGTGACCGACGAAAGGCGAACACTGAATTGATGGTCTTCCAGAGGGATACCGGTCGACCATACCGGTCGCACCATATGCGACTGGAACTACGACTGGTACCTCTCGGAGATTGGTCTATGGGGGACTGATCGACCATACCGGTCGCACCTTTCCGCACAGTGCTGCGACCAGTGCTTGCAACTGGTACTGCGACTGGTATGCACTGTGAGGAGTGTTTTTGACCCGGTTGGTTTTTCTACCAACATAAACCCTAAGAAAATTATTCTAATTCAACCCTAATATTGTGTAGGACCTTGTGATAGTGAGTTTGGATTCCTTGACGCGGACCAAGTTAGTAATCAAGTGTCAAGTAAGGGAATCAGACCTAAACCCTAATAACCTAATAATAGTAAAACATTGTTAGTAATTATGATTCTGTGGAATGGTGTTTGTGCATACTCGCATGTCGTCTTTACTTTCAATTATTATATTGTTCATCCATACTCACTATGCTAGGATGTGACTGTTAGGCATGTGATTGTTTTTGTTGGTGTGTAGAGTGGGAAGGGCCTGGGGTCTGGGGTCATTCCTCACACTAGCACCTTTTTGTATCACTTCTATCTTAGTATGCTTGGATCTGATAGGGTATCGGGGGGAGAAAGTGGCACTGTGGTCTCCGGCTTGGCCACTAGACTCTAGCTCTATCTCTATGCCATTGGGAGCTATGCTGGGATAGGGTCTAATGTGATGACATATAGGATTGGTTAGTTGCGAGCCCAGTTTGCAAGCCCTCACCAATAGGGGCTTATGTGTTGGTATGGGTAGGGCATCAGGGGAAGTATTGGCGGTGTTTGATCCGGACACTTTAGATTTATTTCTATTCCGTGGTGGGTGCATGTGGGACGACAGTGGTGTTTGATCCATTGGGCAGATTCACACACTCGTGTATAGAGGTGCGCTGGCCGCCAATCCTTTCTATAGCACATTGCAAACTTAAAACCAGACCATAATGTGAATGTTACTCATGCATGATGCATGTTGCATTGTCTGATTGTCTTACTGAGCTAAGTTGTGAGATCACCCTTGTATATATACATATTTTTAGATGTTGATGCAGGTTACACTGTCGAGGACTACGTGGATGCTCCAGTATATGGAAGAACTGCTGCCCTGGAAGTGCAAACATGGGAGGACGAGCATGACGCTTTATGCGAGTGTCGTTTCTGCATGTACCTCTAGGCTATTGGATTTGTTTATTTTATTTATTTTCAGTTAGATTTATAAGTTATGTAAGGATAATTATTTACGTTCCAGTATTTTGAATAATTAGATATTTTATTTAAATTATGAATAGAGAACTCAGTTCATTTAATTTAAGACTTTTGCTGTATTTAATTATATTCTGATTATGGTTATGTACAATGATTTGTATGAGTGGATACGATCTTATTGAGATTCTGGTTTGACCCGTTGGTTTAGTGACGGTTCACTCACACTTCTGGTTCAGCTGAAATTGGGGTGTGACAGTTTAAGCTCCAACCTTGAGCTCTAAGCTTCTTCTTCAATCACTCCCTCACACTCTAACTGAACATAGAGAGAAATAAGGAGCTTTAGGTTCCTTATTTATAGAACCCATGGAGAGAGAGAAAGTAGGATTCTCTGACACCAACTAGATGCTGACAACCAGGTGATGCATCATCTGGCAAAGCATCTGGTTAGGAAAAAATATGGCCTTTTGGTCAACCAATTGGCCTCGATGCTTTGGAATGTGTAATGGAACAACTTAGGGTCCACCATAACACTTAACGTTACTATGTTTGAATAGAGAGACTTACCTATGGCTCGGAAACCACCATTAAGTATTTATTGCGTACTCCATCCATAGGTGTGGAAAGACCTAGCACAAGAGGAATCTGGGTTAGTAAGGGATTTTGGGTATAGGTCTTACAATCCCCCCAATTTATAACAATTTTATCCTTGAAATAAAGATGTACCTAAGTCTACGAACAAATGTGGGTACTTTTCTAGCATCTCATTCTCACCTTCCCATGTGGTTTCCTCAATAGCATAACTGTGCTAATTAACCTTCACATAGGGAATAAAATAGTTCTGTAGTTGTTGTACCTTCCTATCCAGGATTGTAACTAGTTCTACAGTGCATGACAGATCCCAGTAAATCTGGGGGACTTCTATGCTCAATATATGGGAAGGATCATGAGCACACTTCTCCAAGAGTAAAATATGAAAGACACCATAAACTTTTTACAGTGCTGAAGGAAAAGCCAACTGATATGCCACCTTCTCACTTCTCAATATCTCATAAGGACCGATGTATCAGGGACTTAGTTTCCCTTTCTTTCCAAAGCGTCGGATCCTATAGTGGGGTGACTCTTCTGCCTGAAATTCTAAGTCCTCACACCGTCCATTGGTGTAACTCTTCTGCCTACTCTAACCTAACTTTATTCTTTTTTTATCAGATCCACTTTATCACAAGTGCCATGTATAATATCTGGTCCCAAAATTCTACACTCACCCACTTCGTTCTAATACAGAGGAGTCCTGCATCGCCTACCATATAACACATCATAGGGACCAGTGCCAATGGTAACCTATAGTTTTTGTTGTTGGAAAACTCTATTAAAGACAAATATTTATCCCAACTACCTTTAAAATCCAACGCATAAGCTCGAAGCATGTCTTCTAAAATCTACACTGTAAACTTAGATTGTCCATCTATCTTTGGATAGAAAGCTATATTGAACTTAGTTATGTACCGATCACCTTTGTAGATTGTTCCATAACTTAGATGTAAATATTGGATCTCTATTTGAAACTTTACTGGTACTCCATGAAGCCTTACTATGTTAACCACATACAGCTTGGCCAACCTATCCATGGGGTATTGTGGCCTGATAGCTATCAAACAGGCCACTTTAGTGAGGCGGTCCATAATTACCCAAATTGCAACAATATTGTTTGATGCCAAAGGTAAACTCATCATAAAATCCATACTGATATGATCCCACTTCTATTCTAGGATTGGCAATGATTGAAGTAACCCAAGTGGTCTTTGACGGTCTACAATTACTTATTGGCAAGTAAGGCACTTGCATACAAAATCTACCACATGAGCCTTTATACCTCACCACCAAAATTCCTTTTCCAAATCCTGGTACATTTTGGTTCTACCAGGATGTATGGTGAAAGGGGAAAAGTTGGCCTCAATCATGATGGTCTCCTTCAATGACTTGGCAATTTCTGGCACATATACCTTTCCTTTGAATCTAATCATTCCCATGATGTCCACAGAAAAATCTAGGTCTTGTTTTCCTTTCTCAAGGTCGTGCTTGAGAGTCTTCAGATGAGCATCACTGTTGATGGCTTCTTTGATCTCATCTAGTAGGGTAGGCTAGATGGTTAAAGCATCGAGTAGCTCGGTAGTTTCCTCCACCCATTTCGACAAAACAGTGTCCGTAGTAGAGGGTTCAATGGCTGGAGGAGGTTCAAGAACCAATGTATGGGCCATGTTGTGCCCTTCCTCATGTTTAGTTGACTCAAGGGTTTCCCCTTCTACTATAACCATCGCCTTCTAGCTTAGAGCATCCACCACCACATTGGCCTTACCAGGGTAATACTTGATAATGCAGTCATAATTCTTCAACAACTTTAAGCATCTTCACTGTCTCATATTTAATTCTTTCTGGTTGAACAAGTGGACTAGACTTTTGTAATCTAACACTATGGAGAATGCTTCCCCATACAAATAGTGTCTCCATATCTTTAGGTAGAAGACAATTGCTATAAGTTCTAGGTCATGGGTAATTCTTCTCATGCACTTTTAGTTGTTTTGAGGCATTGGCCACCACTTTATCATCTTGCATGAGCACACACCCTAACCCATATTTTGATGCATCCGTATAGATGGTGAATGGGGCCGGGAATGGTCAGAACTAGGGTGGAGATCAGCTTCTGCTTGAGAGTCTGAAAGCACTCTTTATATTTATCAACCCATAAAAACTTTACACCATTATTTGTCAACCCAGTCAAAGATACTACTATATGGGAGAAGCACTCAATAAAGCATCAGTAATAGCCAGCCAGTCCAAGGAAACTTCTGACCTTTGTAACTAATGTGGGTGTACACCAGTCCATGACTACATTGACCTTGCTAGGATCCACTACTAAACCTTCAATTGATATACTATGCCCCAAGAAAGCCAACTTGCCTAAGGCCAAACTCACATTTCTTGAACATGGCATATAACTTCTCTTCTCTTAACTTCTGGAGTGCTTTCCAAAGGTGCTCTACATGGGTGGTATCATTGGATGAGTAGATAAGTATGTCATTGATGAAGACGATGACAAACTTATCTAGGAACTCATGGAATACTCGATTCATCAGCTCCATAAATGATGCCAGAGCATTTGTTAATCCAATGGACATCACCAAGAATTCAAAGTGGCCATACCTTATTCTGAATGCTGTCTTGGGAATATCACATCTGTTAATCTTCAATTGGTGATAGCCAGACCGTAGGTCTATTTTGAAAAACATACATGCCCCCTGCAGTTGATTGAATAAGTTATCGATTCAGGGCAATGGATACCCGTTCTTGATGGTAAGCTTGTTTAGATCCCGATAATGTATACATAGACAGACACCCCCATCTTTCTTCTTCACAAACAACACCAGTGCTCCCTAAGGTGAGATACTTGGTCTGATAAAACCTTTATAAAATAACTCCTGGAGCTGTACCTAAAGTGTAAGACCGGTGCCCAAATCCCATTACAATATGATCATTATGGGCATGTGTTGGGTCTTCCCACATGCTAACATTTAGGACAAACACCATCAATGCCAATGACATATGCAAGAGGTGACACAAAACCCTATCGTGAACCTCCCATGTCCTTAGAATATAAGAAAGTACAGTAAAAGAAACCTAAAACCCAGACTAAACAACTCCCAAGAGTGTAGCATGCGCAAACCTAAACTGGCCAGCCGAATAGGAACTCCGTCTCATGACCAGGTAGGTGTGATTGAACACCAGCCACATTGTCCAGCTGCACACCCTGTACTCTAACTCAAATGGAGATCGACTGGCTGCGGGACCTATAGTTCAAATATGGCTTTCTCCCTCTTTGACCGACTGAATTGGATGTTATTCATGGTAAGCCATCCTTCATTTATCCATGTATGGAAGGAGAAGGAGAAAATCATCTCCTTTCCATCAATAGGTATCAATGCTTACCAAATTGGGAGAAAGAGTTCTCTATCCCTATCCATTCTCCCATTCAGTCTATCAAAATAGAAGAACGAACTTGGGAGAGAAAATCTCTAACACACGAACTGAGATGGAAGAGAGAAAGGAAAAGAAAAGAAGAAGAGAAGGAATGAAACCTTCCTTTCGATATCGCCCAACAGAGAAAGGGAGACATAGAAAAAAAGAAAGAGAAGGAGGAGGAATAAGAAGAAGAGAAGAGAAATTTTCTCATTACCACCAAGCAAAGAGGAGACACAGAGGAGAAAGAAGAAAAAGAGAGAAGGAAAACCAACCTCTGGATCGACACTCCATTGCTGAGAGCTCGATAGGGAATCAAATCTTTCTCTAAGTACCTCCTTATTACTTTTAGATCTGATTTGGTTAAGAAGCATTCGAGTTATAAGAAATTTGGTGTTTAAAGAGACGACATCTCATGAAAAATACTACTGTAATGGATTAATTTGGATTAAATAAGTAATTATGATTTTTGTATGAGACCATGATCATATGAATGATCCACTATCCATGGCAGAGCCATGAACATGTTGGCCTCTATTTACACAAACGAACTGTGGAATGTCAGAATGGTGAGATCGGATAGTTAAAAATGTAAAAGAACGATCCATGGATTTTGGAAACCATAAAATGACTTTTAGGGATCTTGGATTGACCTTTGGAGACTCGGATCATGGATCAATGAAAGGGATCTGAATACCTAGAAGTCAAATTTGAAGTATAAGATCAGATCGGAGATTTTAATAAAATGACAAATTGAAATGGTATCCATAACTTGGTGTGGGAATCGAGTTTGGAACCCAAACTTTATACAATAGACTAAGAAAAATATGGGAATCATGTTGGAAGAGTTTCCAAACTTTATACAATAGACTAAGAAAAATATGGGAATCATGTTGGAAGAGTTTGGAGACCATCGGACCACGTTCTGACTTGCGACTGATGGGATGAGCTGCACGACCCAGTCGTCGTGATGTGCGGTTGAACAACAACTACACAAAATTCCAATGGAGGATCTCAGCCAAAACTTGTCTGGTAACTCTCTATTAATTAATGAGAATTTATTGAGGGATTGGAACCCCGAAATAGTGCCTCTTTGATGCAAAAATCCATTGTGCATCATATATGCCTGAAGTAAGTTTTGGTTTACCCTATGAATCGACCAATCATGCTTTGCCTCTGTTATGTGAGGCCGTAGATCAACCTTACAGGAGCTTGGCAATACTTCTGGGGTGCCGACACTATCAAGCAACCATGTTTTGACATGCGGTCAATGACACATATCGCACGCTTGGTGGCCAAATAGTGCTGTCGACCACGTGCCGCATGTGATACTAACCTCTATTGTCAACCATCTTTGGTCAGTAGCTTTCTGAAAATTTTATAAACCTGCTTATGAGTTTAGATCTCCGAAAATCGAATGTCTATGAGCATTATTAATTTAAATACCCTAAAATTTGTATAGGTAGCTTGTTGTTCGCTATTTTTAAATGTTTAGACCCTTGGACAGCAAGTGTGGAAAGTAACTAGAACCCCTGTATGATGATAGAACCCTGACTTCATTGTAAGAAGTCTTTTTTAGTATTAAGGCTATTAGAAGGTGATTTTGTCTAATGATTGTGCTGCCTTGTAGTGTGCTCGCCACGCTATACCTACCATGCATGGACAACATAGTTATTATACATTAGAAATGATCCTTCAGTTATGATTGATAATGAATGAAAGGAATAATGAACTCCTTGATGCTATGTCATGATAAAAAAATAGTAAATAATAGACATAAGTTATTAGACGAGTACTTAACGCTATGAGCACCAGAGTAATGAACTTAAAAAAAAAACCTGATTAATTCCATTGAATAGCACATTAACAAATGTTATTGTTTATGATCTTGATCCTTAGCTGTGAGGACTCTAGTAGGCAAGCTACCTGATCCGTTTATCGAGGGTTTACTCTTTAACTATCTGTAAGGAAACTAAACCCTTGTTTGGTAGAATTAGCTAAAATGAATTATGCTGTCTGATGGATGCGATTGATAACATGCTTTTATGTGATAACATGCCATCCAATAAACTATTTTGTGTGATCATGCATATGCATTCTTGTGTTTAGGATCAGCAGTGCAGGTGAGGATTGGAGGGCTAGTGGAATGGGACACCTACTAGCTTTCCATAAAAGTGATTGATCCGTATTTGATTCATGATGCTTGGTTAAGTCGGTAAAGAGGAAAGTGGGTGGAATGGGACACTTGCACCACTTCTTACTGACGTTACTTTGCATTAACCATATGTAACTTAGCCAAGTTACAACTTCCTAGGTGGGAGGAGAGACACGGTTAGAAGCTTGGCAATGTTACGGTCTAGTAATTTGGTTAATTAGGTGGACATGGCTAGTTGAACATAATTATCCCCATAACTATATCCCTAGCCATTAGGGGTTATGTAATGGTATAGGTGCAATAAAAATATGGTATAAACATAGCTGCGATGCTCCCCATACCCGATGTAGTGTGGATGGGCGGGTGAGTCGACTAGTGGGATTACCATCTCCTCAAGTGGCAGGTAGAATATAGACTTGGGATGAGTTGTGGACAAGTGTTCGGTGTAATACGGGCTTGTTCCATAACAACGTACCCATACTTAGGGGTGGTACTATACGCTGAATGAGGCGGTATCATCTAATAAGAGGAGACCCGTATAGACTAGAGACTCTGTGCATGGGTTATCTTGAGCTGGCACTTACTATTATTTACCAGACCATAGCTGATAGTTGCATTCATTTTGTTTGTGCACGTTTAGTTTTCTTGTTAAGTTCGATGGTTGAGCTTACCTTGTGCACACAAATTATTTTAGATGTTGCAGGTTCTTCTAGTGATGTTTTGGGTTACAATCCATCTGGTGTGGAGGATGAGGACTACAAAATTGAAGAATACCTCTCTGATCCTTGATGTGATATGTAGTATTTTGCATGGGTTTAGGCTGTGCCCATGTTTCCTTTTCTTAGTTGGGATTATATATTTTATTTTGGGTTTAAATTAGAGATAAACATTGAACAATTTACTTTACTTTGGATATTTGGTTTTGGAATAATTGGTGAATGATTTTATTAAGGATTTAAAATTAATTATATAAGCTTTATTTATTAATTCGTCAACTCTTGATAATTGGTTTTATGATTTAAGTCTTCTGCTAGTTTACTCTCTTTAGCATGATTAATTATTTAAAATAGGATTGTAAATTTTTTACTCTGATAATTCTTATGTCTGGATTAACTTGTGGAGTATCATAATGTGCGATCCTGGAAGGAGATTTCTTATGACTTAATAGGATGGAGAGATCCCAATCCATTCCATAGTATCGATATATTGGAAACGATGTATGACAATGTTTAGTATTAGAGCATGTCACGATATAACCACTATTAATCCAATATACTCTAATACCAATTGTTTGGTATCAGAGCTTATCACGCTATGCCACGATCAATCAGTATACTCCAATAAAGAAGTTATATGTTACTCTCAATCATATTCCACAAAAACATAAATACTAACATTAGGTGAACACATGATATAAAAATGAGAATAAATTGTGGGTAGAGATCAATGAACAACTACAAAACTCAAAGGCATAATGTTTAAACTAAATAAGATAATCTTTAACAAGTAAAACAATATTTAAGTGGGAAGGTTAGATAGTCTTAATTTTGAAATCTCTATTCTTAGACAATATGACAGAAGTAACAGAGGCTTATCTACGAGTTTGATAACCACCCTAATAAACTAGACTTAACCTACAAAATAAGGTAATCGAGCAGAGTTCCCAAGCAAAGGAAAGATACTACCACTGATTCCTTCTTTGATTCAATCCCGTATTGAACCCTAGTCACGGATCAAATTTCACATTGGTGAACTCTCTTACGTTTTGCAGTAGTCTTCGCCTATACCTCAACAAAAGATGGTGAGACAAGACCAACCAAAATCAATGCATCCTGTAAAGAGGACTCTTCTTTTCTTGTAATTCCTAAGAGTCGAGTAATTGCAATGCCGCATGCCCATTCGCTATCATACGCCACTTCATACTTTGGATGCCGTACAATACGAGCTACTCAAAAGACAACAATGCTATTTGTGTTTTCTGATGGTACTCATGTAAATCATACACTAGAGCATGAGCCTCTACCAATATACATTGCAGCTCCTTATTATCGACAATTGTAGTATGAGGAACCATTACATGTGATGCACATCACAAACCTCTCGTTGCTATGGCATACGTTCTTGTTTAGTTGCTAATGACCTTTTATCTTCTGAGCTTTAAGTAAGGGAAGAATTTATAGGGATGTAAGTCAGATCACTACTATCATATGTTGAAGCTGACTCAATCCTTAATGAAGATGGATATACCCTATGTTGAATCTGTTTAAACAATCGTTGCCAATATCGTTGATTTGGACAAGGAATTCTCTCTAACTCGTCATCACTAAGGACAATGTCCTGAAGGCCTGTACAATGATTTCCAACCAAAGTCAGAATGGACGGACCACTCTACACAATTATCTTGAGGAAGGTCTATCCCCAACTGAATGAATAAGTGAGTGAGCAACCTCTCATAAGGAAGACTATCTGACCGAGAATAAAGCATTGTAGTAATCAGTATTTTCAGAATCAAGTATGGTAGACAGAGCTGTCATCACACAGTAACACAATAAGCAATAAATTTAAATAAGTACACAATAGCATCACTATAACCACTTCTTGGAACAATGTTGTACTGGATAATGCAACTATATACTCTAGGAACTGGTCAACAGTTACTTTCTCTTAATTCGGGACCCAACATCATCTGCTCCAGTATCAATGCAAGCTCCCACTCAGCTACAACTAGAGTCTTTGACTCTACATAAACAAGTTTTCCATTTGTAGAGACCTCTAAGAAACAAGCAAGATTGTAAATGTCCAAAATAATCTTTCGCCCCAGAACCTAACTAGAAATTTATAAGGACGAATCATCAGCGCCGTTCTCCCTACCTTGTTTTATCTGAAGGTTACAATAAAACTGCCTCACAAAATTAGAACATGTAGGTGTTCGACACTGAAGAACTGGTAACCAACCCATATATGTGAATGCTTGATGAACACTAAACCTTTCTAACTCATCGCATCTCAAGAAATGACCTGATTCAACCGATCTATGGCAAATAAGTGCCAATTCTGGGTTACCTCTGCTGATCAAAATTATCACTGATCATACCCTGGTGACCAAGGTGATGTACGTCTTGTTGCCCCTGGAACAGACCACTCCTTCCTAAAGGAAATCCGACTGTTTGGAGAAGTCATTGCAACCAAGCTAATCGAAGGCGACAAAAATCTATCAAAAGAAAGAAATTCTGATGTTAGTATAGAGGATGAAACACGTGCACTCTTATTCAATAATGATTTGAAGAGACTAAATATAATGTAGAGAATAATATTGAAGGTAAGTTAAATGAAAGGGAGAAAGTTTGAAGTTGAAAAAGAGATTATTTCTTGAGAGACTATTGTCTTTTGATTGATGTTTGAATGATCTATAAATGATGTTGATGGCAAAGTATATTAATGATTGACGAAAAATAAATGATAAGCCAAAACTGATTGCAAGTTATGAAAAAATAGTGAAAAGATGCAATTTCTACTTGGATGATTTGTATGGATAAATAAAAATGAATACGAACAAGAGTGAGTATGATGGAAGACTCCTTAGAGTAATTTCAGGACAAAACACCTTCGTTTTGAACCATTACAAGGGATATTACCCAGGATTCAAACCTAAAATGTACTTAGGGTAGAAAATAAAAAATTGATATAAAAGTTACCTTGAGATGTGATTGGATGATGTATGACGAGTGTGAGGACAATGTTCCTCCTCGGGATGTATGAATGACAATCATGTTTATTTAGAGTTGCCACCTAGATTTAAGGTCTAGGACCTCTAAAAATGTAGTCTCACCTTAAGGTTAGACTTCTATTGACTTGTAACCCATAAGATCTGTTCATTGGTTTGCCTGAGATAGGGTAAGTATTTAGGGTACGGTTATGGGAATGTGTTAGGCACCCAAATTATTCGATCAAGATTGGCCTCCTAAACTTTTCTTAGACTTAAATTCTGACTATGCTTGGTTAACTAGATGACTAGGGTCCAATTGAGAATGTCCTATGGTTCAGCCAATCATGTTCTAAAGCAAATAAATAAACAAATATACAGTGTATTATACAGTGAACCAAACCAAATGATGGTTCGATCATTGACTGAATCTGAGACATCCATCTCAAACTACCTACTTATTCCATCCTAAAAATTAAGTCCAAAATATAGTTTGGGTGGGTTGTGTGTAATTAAAGATTATGGATGTAGCTTATGCATGTGCTTTAATTATATTCTTTGTTTAAGTTGAAATTTATGCTTGGTGGATGGTTCATGGGTAGCTGTAGTACCATATTTGAAAACTCTCTCAAACTGCCTACGTATTCCAGAGGTCCTAGAAATTAAGTACAATGTACTTCGAATGAGTGGTGTTCTTTAGGATTTTAGGGTTCCCTTCCCCTTTCGGTTCTTTCTAATTTTGTTCTTCCTTTATTTGTTTTGTTCTTTATTTGTTCTGTTCTGTTCTTTACTTGTTCTGTTCTTTATTGTTCTGTTCTTTACTTCTTCAGTTATTTATTGTTTATTCTTTTCTTTTAGGTTTCTAGGGTTGTCTATCCCTATTGTTTTGTTATTTAGGTTTACCAAGATTTCCTATCCTTATTATTCTGTTCTTTTAGGTTTACCAGGGTTACCTATTCTTCTTGTTCTGTTCTTTTTATTTTTTTAGGATTTTTGTCACACCCCAATTCAACTAACCAATGGTGTGATGAACCTTTATAAAAACCAACGGTTCAAACTAGGATCTCGTATAGGCTATGCCAACCATGTTAAACTAAAATACGTTCCACATTAATCAGAGATAATAAAGTAAATACCGAAAGTCTTATTAAAATTAACTGAGGTCTAACATGATAACAATTAAATAATCCAGTTATCTTCGAGTAACCAAAACATAAATATATCAAACTATTACAAATACCAAATGCAAAAGTTAAATACTAAGCATAAACAAAGTTGAAACACTCGCTTTGACGAGTCATATTCGTCCTCCAAAACTTGCACATCCATAACAACCACGTGTCTATACATTGGCGCATTCATGTCATCTTCAATGGTACTACCTGCATCATTATAAACTAAAAGAAAATGGTACCGTGGGGTGAGCTCACAACTTAGCTCAGTGAGAAAATAAAATAATGCAACAAACATATACATACATTTAATTCATATCTTTAGTCTAGTTTTTAAGTTTGCAATGTGCTATCGAAAGAATTGACTGCCACCGCACCTCTATACATGAGTGTATGAATCCGCCCAATGGATCAAACACCATTGCCATCCCACATGCCCCCACTATGGAATGGTGTTGAAACCCTGTCGAGACAGTGCAGTAAGTGTTGTCATTGTTGGCAACCTTAGCAGAGAGAGTGATATGGAGGAGAGAGAGTGTCTGTAGGATTCTCTATCAATCAAGGTGACTGGGTTGATGCAGCAGCTGAAGAGAATGAAGCTCAGCTGATGAGAAAGTCCAGTTGAAGAGAGAGAAAGAGGAGAGAGAATGGGTGGGGACCAGGTGGGTCCAACCTTGGGTGGCCAGGCCAGCATAGCAGCCAGCCCAGGCCCGCATGGTAGATGCCCACGGCACCAGGCCATCAAGCCATGCCAGCATGCCCAGCAGCATGCTAGGGCCATGCACACATGGAGGCAACACAGCAGCAGCACAACGCAAGGCCATGCCGTGCCATGCCATAAACAAGCAAGCAGCATAGCGCAGCATCGCGCATGCCATGCCATGCCGCAAGCAGCAGTAGCTCGGCGCAGCAGTGCAAGCAGCAACATTGCCGCGTGCGCCGCAAGCCTGCGCAGGGGCATCGGCATGCACCTCAAGTGTTCAATGATTTTCCGTAATGGAGCAGGGTTTTCAGACCCTACTGGAGTCTAAAACCCTGCAGGTGATACTAATGGTTGCAGAGGCCATTAGTTAAATTGTCAGGGGTATTTTGGTCCTTCTGAATGAGAGCACATTGGGTATGGGTGGCTCGGATCAAGCCACGTCAGCTATATTCCAGATCAAAGGCCTACAAAAAGGCAGGATCTGGTGTTGCGCAAAAATCACGCCCAGAGTCCATCGCGAGCATCCTGATTGGCTGGAGGCAGTGTAATAGAGTGGGTCGCGCCGCATGAAGCCGAACCCATGATACCGTGTTTTACGCAGGAGGTGTGCATACACAGAAGATGCGCATCCGAAGGCTGTGGCGCATTCGGAGCTTTGGTGTCTGGATCTGACTGATCTGATGGTCCAGACGAGATCCCGTCTTTTGCAGATTGATCCAGCGGCCTGAAAACGTTGATACCCTCTCGGCCAATCAGAGATCGACAAGTAGCGTACGTACGTCAGACGCGGCGTTGTTATGGTGCGTCGCAGCCCACGGAATCAAGGAGAAAGATTCCATTTGGAATGTTTTCATTCACCGAACTTCTTTTGATGATATCTCGGCTGTCCGATGTCGGATCAAGGCCTGTAATATGTCAAATTGAAGGATTTTCAAAGTAGAAGACTTTGGCAGCCGTTTGAGCTCGAGTTGAAGGCCTCTAATGGCGATTTCAAAGGAAACCCTTGATTAAAGCTTCTCTAAGAGAGAGAGAGAGACTCCTACTGGTGCTGTGAGGCCATGAAAGCTTCGTTGAAGCCTGAAGAGACTGTGTGGATCTGTTGTGAGTGTCCAATGGAGTCTTCGTGGTGAAGAATGAGCTGTGGAGCGTGAGAGGAGGCCGAGATGCTTGCACAGAGAGGCTTGCATTAGTAGTGAGCAAAATCGGGAGGTAAACTCGCACACAAATCCTATTTACTGTATCAGTGCTATATGGGAAGGGTTTGTAATCATTTGATATACATATTGTATGACCTGTCAAGTGGGTGCTTGACTGGAGTTGGGGTTGGTGCCTAGGACACAGTTGTAGCTGTGAATGCGGTTGATGTTGTAGCATCGGGGTTGTGGGTGCAACCATAGCATTTCTGTTGAGTATTGGGTATATACGAAACCCTGGTTATGGTATTTCCCCGTGGAGTAGCCATCACAGTGTGTGATTGGTGAACCATGTTATATTGTGTGTCCTATGTATGTGCTTGTGAGTATGGATTAGTAGTCTGTGTGCTGCAGGTCTGGGTGTACACACTTGGCAGGCTAAGCCCCTGGTATGGATACTTGTGGGTGTGTGGTTGGTGTGTGCATGAAATGTGTTTGATAGATTGTTGTGGTTGGTGTGTGCATGAAATGTGTTTGATAGATTGTTTGTGAGAAAGTCTAAAGTAACCAGCTCAAGGCAACATAGCACAAATTGATCAACAGCTCTTGGCAGCATTATCCATAGCAGCAGACCAAACCAGTATAGTGGAAAAGGATTTCTAGTAGTCACTGATTCCCCCCCTCCCCCTCAGTGTCAGAGCAAGGTTCCCAAGGGAAGAAGTTTGACAGCTTCGGGTATAGAGAGTACATTGAGACTGAGTTATGGCTACAAATGAAGAACATCATGGGCACAGTAGAATTCCTATGTTTGATGGCTCCAACTACAGTATATGGAAAGTCAAAATGGAGGCTTACCTGTTTGCACAAGGATATGGGGAATGGCTAGCTGTGAAGAATGGGTATAGGTACACATCTGGAGATATCAGTGATGCTGTTGAGATGAAAAAGAGAGAAAATGAAGTTAAGGCTATCACAGCTCTTCTAGCTGCACTTACAAGTAATGACCTTACTAGAGTGATTAGTTGTCCAACATCAAAGGAGATATGGGACAAGTTGCACAGCATACATGAAGGAGACAGCAAAATCAAGGAGATTAAATTGCAGATATTGAGATCTCAATTTGAAAGCCTGAAAATGAGTGAAGGTGAGACAATTGAGTTTTACCTGAACAGAGTAAACAAGGTCACCAATGCAATCAGAGCATTGGGTGAAGAGTTGAAGGAGATTCATGTGGTCAAGAAGGTGTTGAGGACACTTCCAAAACTGTATAATGCCATGGTGTCATCCCTTGAAGAAATTGCCACTTTGGATACATTGACCATAGATGAACTATATGGTATCTTGATTACCTATGAAATGAGAATGATTGAGCCAGTGCCAGCCGAGAAGGAAGCCACTTTTGAAGCCTTTAAAAAATTAAAAATGAAGGAGCCAGTGGAAAGCTCAAAAGCTAATGCAGAAGAGGTCACAGATGATTCAGATGATGAACTTATAGCCTATCTGGCTAACAAACTCAAGAAGAGAACTGAGAAGTTCAAAAACAAGTCTTCAATGAGATGTTTCAACTGTGGTGGCTTAGGATACTTTGCCTCTAAGTGCTAGAAAAAGGGTAGAGTGTATGACTCTGATGAAGAAGAGTCTAAAGGAAGCCAAGAAAAGAAAGGAAAGAAGAAATTCATTCCAAGAAAGAGAAGTTATCTGTCAAAGCATGATGACCTCTCTGATGAGTCTGAAGATGAAAATGTTGATGATATTTTCTTTATGGCAAGACTTGAAGAGACTCCTACAGGGAGTGAAACAACAAAAAGGAAAGGTGATATTGTCAAGAAAAGAATTGAAGAAGATGACAATCCAGATCTTAAAGCAGAGTTGCTTTCTGCACTCACAGAGCTCAAGTCAGAAAGAAAGAAGAACAAAAACTTGAATGAGCAACTCAACTAAGCAAGGGAGATAAATGTTGAAATTATGGAGACTCTCAGGAAAGCAAAAATGATTGCTGATGAGCTTGACAATGATCTTACACTAAAGACTTCTGAGTGTAAGAAGCTTGAGGAAGTAATTGTAAGACTTGTGGTATATTTGGCCAAGTATACAAAGAAGAAAAATCATGCTGAAGCTACTACAAAAGCCCCTCATGTAACCATTCTAAAGTCAAAAGATAAGAATGCCAGGTTACAGGAAGATGAAGAAAGCAGCAGTTCTGAAGATGAAGACAAGGAGGAAGACAGCATCCTTGATGAGATTTTTAGTTACCAGAGATCCTCTCATATTAAATCTAGACTTGGATACACTGAGCAACTATCTGAGGAGATAAGAGAAAAGGGATCTGCAAGTAATCCCATTATGTTTGTGAAAGAAGAGCAGAAGGAACCACTAGCTATGAGAGCTATTAAAAGCAAGAATGATGAAGAGGGCTTTAAGACAGTCAGGCAAGGCAGTCAGAGAAAACAAAGTCAGTTCCAGAGGAATGGTCAGTTTCAGAGAAACAGGCAGGTATAGAGAATTAGATTCAGAGGATACTGTTATTATTGTAATTCCTATGGGCATAGAGTGGCAGAATGTTGAAGACAACAAAGACCTCCAGTATTCGTTGACAAAAACAGATTTGCTCCTCTTGCTAATGAGGGAGTAATATGCTATAGATGTCAAAGACTTGTGCATATAGCCAGAAACTACAAAATAATCCTTCCATCTCAAAGGCAAGCTAAGAGGAAGAAAAGAAAAGATCCTCCAAGAAAACCAGTTCAGAGAAAAGAAGAAAATGAAATGGTAAGAAATAAAAGGAAGCCTATTACAGTGAAAGACAAGGCTACATGGGTGGAAAAATCACCGAAGAAAAGGAACAATTCTTTTTTGGTGCAAGCAGCACTTAAAGCAAACAAAGAAAAACAATCTCCATGGATTCTTGATAGTGGATGCTCAACACACATGACTGGCAACAAATAAAAATTCACAAGCCTCGATGCAGCAGAAGGAGGAACAGTAAAATTTGGGAATAATGAAGGTGCCAGAGTTGAAGGAAGAGGTTCAGTGAACTTTAACAATGGGAAGATAAAGTCCCACAATGTTTTGTATATTAATGGGCTGAAACATAATCTACTCAGTGTGAGTCAGATATGTGATCAAGGACATGAGATCACTTTCAACAATGAATGTTTTATTGTCCACAGGGTTGGAACAGGAAAGGCAGTGGCTGCTGGTGAAAGAACAGTTGAAAATATGTATGTGTTGACAGATGCCATCAACAAGTGCATGATAACTCAAGAAGATGAAAATTGGTCGTGGCATAGAAGAATGGGACACATTCACTTCAAAAATTTAATCAAAATTAGCAAGGAGCAAGCAGTGAGAGATCTTCCCAAAGTAAAGACTCCAGAGAGCCATGTATGTGGTCCATGTCAGAAGAGTAAGCAGGAAAGAGCTACTTATAAATCAAAGGAGTACCATTCAAGTAAACCACTTGACTTGATACATAGACTTGTGTGGACCTATGAGAACACAAGCCATAGGAGGTGAGAGATACTTCATCTTGTTCATAGATGAGTATTCTAGAATGACCTGGATGATGTTTATGAAGGACAAAACTGAAGCTCTTGACAAGTTCAAAGCATTCAAGAAGAGAGTGGAAAATGAGACAGGAAACACAATTAAGTGATTAAGGTCTGATCAAGGAAAAGAATTTACATGGAGTGAATTCTTACACTTCGGCAGTGAAAGTGGAATCAGAATTCAACATTCAGCAGCCAGAACACCTCAGCAAAATGGAGTGGTTGAAAGTAAAAACAAAATTGTGCAAGAAATGGCTAGAACTATGATGGCAGAAAATAACACAGCAAAGGATTTCTAGAGAGAAGGTATCTATACTGCAGTGCATATCACTAACAGATGTCTTCTAAGGCCTCATGAGAACAAAACACCTTATGAATTGTGGTTTGGGAGGAAAGCTACAGTGAAGTATCTCAGGGTCTTTGGTTCAAAGTGCTACATCAAGCGAAAGGAAGAAAATCTTGGCAAATTTGATGACCGAGTTGATGAAGGCATATTTCTTGGGTACTCTTTCAAAAGTAAGGCATACAGGTGCTACAACAAGAGGGTAGGAAGAATTGTTGAGAGCTCAGATGTGAAGATTGATGAGAATATAAGGAATCAAAAGGGGGCTGAACCAAAAGGGTCCATTCTTGAAGAAGTTGATGAAGATGACACTTTATCAGTCGACAAAGGGCAGCAGGATGAAGAAGAATCTGAAGTGCAAAAGACTCACACTGACATGCAGAAAGATGGCAGACCAAGAGACAATAGATGGTTAAAAATTCATCCTAATCATCAAGTGATAAGAGATCCAAATGCAGGCATACAAATCAGAGGGATGAAAGCTACCACTTATTTATTATTGTCTGAGATAGAGCCTAAAACTGTACATGAGGCTAGCAATGATGAATTTTGGTTGAAAGCTATGAATGATGATCTTGACCAAATTGAAAAGAAAAACACTTGGGAGGTAGTTCCCAGACCAGCAGACAAAAATGTGATTGGCACAAAGTGGGTTTTCAGGAACAAATTAAATGAAGAAGGCCAGATTGTGAGAAACAAGGCCAGACTTGTATGCAAAGGATATGCTCATGTAGAAGGAATTGATTTTGATGAGACTTTTGCACTTGTGGCAAGGCTGGAGTCTATCAGAATGTTCATAGCATTAGTTGTGCACAGAGGATTCAAGGTTTATCAAATGGATGTGAAATCTGCATTCCTAAATGGCGATCTAGAAGAGGAAGTGTACACAGAGCAACTTGAAGGGTTCCAACTCAGTAATGATGAAGATATGGTCTGCAAGCTGAAGAAGGCTCTATATGGGTTAAAGCAAGCTCCAAGGGCTTGGTATGAACGACTTGACACATATCTACATAAGTTGGGTCTGCGAAGAGGAGTTGTGGACAGCAACCTATATGTCATGACAGAAGACAGCAATCAACTGGAAGTTGTGGTCTATGTGGATGACATCATCTTTGGGGGTCATTGTGAGAAGCTTTGCAAGCAGTTTGCTGAGAGGATGAGAACAGAGTTTGAGATGTCTATGCTTGGAGAGATGTCCTACTTTCTGGGGCTGCAAATTCATCAAAGAGAAAATGGTATCTTCATCTCTCAAATGAAGTATACCAAGGAGATGTTGAAGAAATTTGTGATGAAGGACTGTAAACTAATGGGGACACCAATGATAGTGAATATCAAGCTAAGTTCAGAAGATGATTCCCCAACAGTTGATCAGACATTGTATAGGTCAATGATTGGCAATTTACTGTACTTGATAGCTTCAAGACCAGATATTCTACAAGCAGTATGTCTGGTGGCCAGATTTCAAGCTTGTCCAAAGGAGACTCATCTGCTGGCAGTAATGAGGATACTTAGATATTTGAAAGGCACAACAGACTATGGATTGTGGTATCCAAAGATTGGAAGTTTCACCTTGGCAACATTTTCAGATGCAGACTGGGCTGGTAGCATTGATGACAGAAAGAACACTAGTGGTGGTGCATTCTTTTTGGGAGAGAGCTTAGTAGCACGGCACAACAAGAAACAGGAGTCTGTTTCCTTATCTACAACAGAGGCAGAGTATATTGCAGCAGTAGCTACATGCACTCAAGTAATCTGGATGAAAAGATAAATGTCAGACTTCAGTGTTATCTGTGAAGAGCCAGTGGTCATCAAATGTGATAACATGAGTGCCATCAACATAACCAAGAATCATGTGCAACACTCAAGGACTAAGCACATTGATATCAGGTATCACTATTTGAAGGAGAAAGTGCTTGAAGGGGAAGTGAGATTGGACTTTATTCCTATAGCAGATCAAGTGGCAGACATCTTCACCAAGGCTCTTCCAAAAGACTCTTTTGAGAAACTTAGAGCTCAGCTAGGAGTAGTGACTCTGAGCACATTGTAGATGGCACATGTGTAGGGGGAGTTGCTGATACATAGCATCATCTTTCATCTGTAGGAATGGAAAGATGCGGTGGGCACTCCTACAGATGAGGCAATGTAGGGGGAGTTGATATGAAGGGGGAGCATTCCTAAGGGGAGTTCATTCATCCTTTGGGACTTGTTGTCAAAGGGGGAGAAGATGGCAAGAAGGTTGTGTCATATTGAGAGAGATACCTAAAAAGGGGGAGGTTTGTTGCCAACAATTCTAAAGGGGGAGATTGGTGAATCCCTGTCCAGACAGTGCAGTAAGTGTTGTCATTGTTTGCAACCTTAGCAGAGAGAGTGATATGAAGGAGAGAGAGTGTTTGTAGGATTATTTGTCAGTCAAGGTGACTGGGTTGATGCAGCAGCCGAAGAGAATGAAGCCCAGATGATGAGAGAGTCCAGTTGAAGAGAGAGAAAGAGGAGAGGAATGGGTGGGGACCAGGTGGGTCCCACCTTGGGTGGCCAGGCCAGCATGGTAGCCAGCCCAGGCCCGCATGGCAGATTCCCGCAGCACCAGGCCATCAAGCCATGCCAGCATGCCCAGCAGCATGCCAGGGCCATGCGCACATAGAGGCAGGCAGCACAGCGCAAGGCCATGCCGTGCCATGCCGCAAGCAAGCAAGCAGCACACCAGCAGCACAGCGCAGCAGCACGCATGCCATGCCATGCCGCAAGCAGCAGCAACACGGCGCAGCAGCGCAAGCAGCAACATTGCTACGCGCGCGGCGTAAGCCTGCGCAGGGGCATCGGCATGTACCTCAAGTGTTAGACGATTTTCCGCAATGGAGCAGGTTTTTCGGACCCTACTGGAGTCCAAAACCCTGTAGGTGATACTAATGGTTACATAGGCCATTAATTAAATTGTCAGGGGTATTTTGGTCCTTTTGAATGAGATCATATTCGGTATGGGTGGCTCGGATCAAGCCACGTCAGCTATATTCCAGATCAAAGGCCTACAAAAAGGCGGGATCTGGTGTTGCGCAGAAATCACACGCAAAGTCCATCGCGAGCATCCTGATTGGCTGGAGGCAGTGCAATAGAGTGGTTCGTGTCGCATGGAGCCGAACCCATGATACCGTGTTTCGCGTAGGAGGTGCATGCGCAGAAGATGCTCATCCGAAGGCTGTGGTGCATCCCGAGCTTTGGTAACGGGATCTAACCGATCTGACCGTCCAGAAGAGATCTTGCCTTTTGCTTATTGATCTAGCGGCCTGAAAATGTTGATACCCTCTCGGCCAATCAGAGATTTGACAAGCAGTCTACGTACGTCAGACGCGGCGTTGTTATGGTGCGTCGTGGCGCACGGAATCAAGGAGAAAGATTCTATTTGGAATGTTTTCATTCACCGAACTTCTTTTGATGATATCTCGGCCGTTCGATGTCGGATCAAGGCCTGTAATATGTCAAATTGAAGGATTTTTAGAGTAAAAGACTTTGGCAGGCGTTTGACTTCGAGTTGAAGGCCTCTAGTGGAGATTTCAAAGGAAACCCTTGATTGAAGCTTCTCTAAGAGAGAGAGAGACTCCTACTGGTGGTGTGAGGCCATGAAAGCTTCGTTAAAGCTTGAAGAGGGTGTGTGGACCTGCTGTGAGTGTCCAATGGAGTCTTCATGGTGAAGAATGAGCTGTGGAGCCTGAGAGGAGGCTGAGATGCTTGCACAGAGAGGCTTGCATTAGTAGTGGGCAAAACCGGGAGGTAAACTCGCACACAAATCCTATTTACTGTATCAGTGCTACATGGGAAGGGTTTGTAATCATTTGTTATACATATTGTATGACCTGTCAAGTGGGTGCTTGACTGGAGTTGGGGTTGGTGCCTAGGACATAGTTGTAGCTGTGAATGCGTTTGATGTTGTAGCATCGTGGTTGTGGGTGCAACCGTAGCATTTCTATTGAGTATTGGGTATATACGAAACTCTGGTTAGAGTATTGCCCTGTGGAGTAGCCATCATAGTGTGTGATTGGTGAACCACGTTATATTGTGTGTCCTATGTATGTGCTTGTGAGTATGGATTAGAAGTCTGTGTGCTGCAGGTCTGGGTGTACACACTTGGCAGGCCAAGCCCCTGGTATGGATACTTGTGGGTGTGTGGTTGGTGTGTGCACGAAATGTGTTTGACAGATTGTCTGTGAGGAAGTCTCAAGTAATTAGCTCAAGGCAGCATAGCACAAATTGATCAATAGCTCTTGGCAGCATTGTCCATAGCAGCAGACCAAACCAGTATAGTGGAAAAGGATTTCTAGTGGTCACTGATTCACCCCCCCTCTCAGTGTCAACCTGGGGATAACAAATGGAGAGAGAGCTAAAGTGTCCGGATCACACACTGCCAACACTTCCCCTGATGCCTTACCCGGACCAACATGTAAGCCCCTATTGGCGAGGGCATGCAAAATGGACTCGCAACTAACCAATCCTACATATCATCCAGTGTATCCAAGGCCTCACCCCAGCATCCCTTAATACATCCATAGAGATAGAGCTGAGGCCCCCCGACAGAGTCAGAGACCATACGGTCTGAGACCACCACCCCTAATGGTTTATGACGTAATAGTTCTGCTAAAGTATGGCGATATGACGATGTTAGTGGACAAGACTTGAGTAGAGATAGAGCTAGAGTCTAGTGACGAGGTCAGAGACCACAATGCCACGTCTTCCCCCTGATGCTCCACTCGTATCGAACACACTAACCACACACACAATCACTTGCCTATTCCTAGCATCATCGTCATCATGTTATAAATAGATAAGAATAAATATGCATGAACAACAATAACAGAAATATTGGATGACAAATGAGATGCACATTACAAGCATACAAGCATAGAAACATTCATGTCATTGGACAAACAAAGTAGAACAGTTTGTTATTATCCAATTAGTTTAGGTCTTGTTCCCTCACCTTTGATTGATGTTTATTCCTCTCCCAAGCTTTGGAAGTCACTTTGAATCTCTTGGGAACCAAAACAATTAATGTATTTAAGTTAGGATTTTTATTGTACTAAGTTACAGTAGTTGAAAACCTTGTTTGATCTCAAAATATACTTGTTGTTATTGTATGGTCGATACCCTAAGGTCGCAATATATGCCACCGTACGACGTACGCTGGATACCCTTTGGTGGCACTATATGTGACCATACCTTGCGACCAAACAATTCCTGGAAACCACCCGAATAGCTATGGTCGACTCTCTGGTCACCCTATGGTCTACCATCACCCTATGGTCGACCATAGCTGCAACCATAAAATGTTTGGTTGATTTTTACTTCTCACTCGAGTTCCTGCTCAAGGCTCATTGATGGGATTCACCTTAAGATCATTCTATGGTCTTTAATCATAGTTTTCCCTCATCCATTATCCCTAACCTATTCTCTATGGTTTCCCATAGAAAACCTATAACCGAAATCATTGTATTAGGTTCCACATAACAACTTGAAAAGAACCTATTCTATCTGATCTATCTTATAGAGTCAAGTCCATACCTTAAGCTTGCTGTAGAGGGATAGAACTCTTCTCCGCAAAACCTTCCTCTCAGTCTTCTTCTCCAAATCTCCTTATCCGTCTCTTCCTCTCTCTCTGTCTCTCTTAGGTTTAGAGTTTCAATTTGGGTTCTAAAAGAGTGAGAGAGGCTAAGGGACATCCTTTATATAGAGGGAGAACCTCCATATAGAGTTTTCTTTCAATTAGAAAAGAGTCCCCCTCAAATTAGGAAAGTTTCCAGAACTCGAGGTCGGTCTTAACATCGAGCGGTCGTAGAATCCATCAACCATACGTCCAAAATATGCGACCATACGTTGTACGGTCTCACCCTAGTCAACCATACGGTCAATCGTACCCCTAAAAAATGCCACCGTACGTCCAAAATTTATTGATTTTTAGTTTTTAACTGGTTGCTTCCATATAAACATAAACAGTCAACCACACAAACTAAATTTGACTTGTTGCTTACCTCATCTTGTAGTTTCTTCATACAATTAGTTCATTGAGCCGATTATGATGGAAAGACAAGTCATGACATGAGAACGTAAGGTTAGATTGGGTTCATGGAATGCGGATCTTACAGTTTTCTATCTTAATTATTGTGTGCTATAAGAGTTATGGAAGTGTATCTCCAAACATAGATTGTATGCATCGAAATCTGATATTAAGCATCAAATATTGCATGTGAGCAATCCAACCATAGCAACGGATCTAGATATGTCATGTATAAACAATCCAACATAGCAGTGTACATGTGTGGTAGACAGAAATAGCAATGAGCATGTGTGCATGTGAATCAATACAAACACAGTAAGTGTGCAATCCAAAATAGAAAGAATCATGTAGCATCGAGGTGGTAAACATATCAACACAGCATCCAATGGTTTAGATCAAAATCAACATCCAAGATTGATGGTCCGTGTAATTCACATAAAAATTCTAGATGAATGGTCTATATTTAATCACATCAAAATTCATCCAATGGTCGTCATATGATCAAAATAAAATTATCACGTCACCAATCATATCATCACATGATCAAAAATCAATGATCAGATTTGATTAAAATCACATGATCAAGAAAATCAGCATCAATATATCAATGGACCAATTTCATTGGAGTGATCAAATTAAAGCCAATAGAATAATTTCTTGGCATGTGATCAAATTAAAACCAATGGATCAATTTCATGGTATGTGATGAAATAAAAAATCAATGGACCAATTTCATGGAAGAGAGGGAATTGTGAGTGCATGTGGTTGTCGAGGTTGTGACAAATATAAATTGATGGAATGTGGTGAGTAAGTGGGGCAAGGTGTCACAGTTGGGTGATCTTAGATGGATAGAAAGTTGGGTATTGAATTAGGAGGAACAAAAGCAATGAGAAAGTGAGATTCTCGCTTCGAAAGTGGAAGAAATAGTTATGATTTCCACAAGGATTACATGTATTTCTTTTACCTACAGTACCATAGTTTAAGTTTTACTCATGCATGTAAAAGTTCAAATTCGTCCATGCATAGTTATTTTTGCTACATACTATTGGAGATAGGAAATTTTAAATTTAGAAATTATAGTTTCAGATGAAACCACATGAATCTTCTGAGGAATAAATTTAAAAGATGAAAACTTGGCCGAGTCTCTTGAAGTCCTAATATGAAAGGTAAGAGCACATAAAACATCAACTTGGATGCTATATTGATTAGCACCATATAGATCAAAATTTAACAAAAAGTTATTAATGCAGTTTGAGTTATTAGAATCAAGTAGTTGTATGATAATGATGTGGATGAATCGATTGATAAATCCCAGGATCTATAAACCAGTACTAGTATTGAAGAATAATAGGTTGTGATGAATAATGATGAACATCAAACATATCAGTGGAGACAAACTGAGGAGAATAAGAGAAAGTCACCATTTGCAAGTAAGAATTCATGTTATTGAAGATTAACATAAGGATGTGAAGTCTATAGGAACCATTATTGTTACGATCCTCAAAAATAGTAGACATTATGGAGATTGAGTAAATCTTAAGTGATTTGAAATGATTGATCAGTTACCTTGGATAAAGATACTTAATGCGGTGTCGACCTCCCCCTAGGACCGGCACTTGTATTAAAAGGTTTCTTACAAGGCAGAACCTATGTTGGGAAAATAATCCATTAATGGCTTAGGGTATGAATTATGGAGAAAATACCTTTTGTCCAGGATCAGCTATATATTTGATTTAATTACATGGAACTGCCATTTACTTCAGGATAAGAAATTTTAATGTGACTAAGATGTGAGAAGTTAATATGAGAAGTCTGTTTTGAAAATTTTGATCTAAGTAAGATATTAATGAAATTGATCGAGATTAATCGAACTTCAATTGTATGGTGAGTCAATGAATTTCTATACCTCAAGGGAAGAATATGAGTAATGGAGGATGATGGCATATACACTGTATATTAAAGGATACTTATACCATATCCTACTCATTATAACTAAAGAGATGGAATTGGAAATTGATAGAAATCCAAAACCATGAATATTAAGGTAAATAATCTAAACATTGATGTTAATGATCTGAAAAGTGGATGGGAATGATTCAAGGAAGTAGACATGATCAGAGAGAAGGTGACTAATGTATATGATTCATAAGTAAGTATGAAATGAAATGAAAGAAAGATATATTTAGACTGGACAGTTGTTACAAAGGAACTTCCTATCTATGTAGTGATGAAGTTAAACAAGGATGAAATGCAGAATGTTGAACTTAAGAAGTGTCGAATAGGCATAGCTATGCTACCAGACAATTATCCCACTGACTACCCTAGTAATCACGTCGTGATCCACAGGTGATGTGAGGAAACACAACAAGGACCCTACTCAGTGACCACCAAACTACCCCAGCCTAGGTAGATTCATCATATACTGTGAAAGCATCGACTATTGTGGACAAATTGCCAAACCATAGGCCGATCTATTTTTGTACAGTGGAACCTTCGACCATTGTATAACAAGAAGGCAAGGGACTCACGTTTCAGTACCTCTTAGAATTTGAGTCCAGTGAAACGACCATGGTCAAAGGATTTAAATAGGAAAGAAGATGGATGATATATATAAGTAGTACTCCAATGATCAAGGGCATGTTACGCCTAAATTTCAAGGACAAAATTTCTTTTAAGGGGGATTGAGTTGAAAGACCCGTGCCCAAACCCCATTAGGATCTGACCATTTTGGGCATGTGTCGGGCCTTCCCTCTTGCAAACATATCGTAACAACACGACCAAAGATGAGGACATATGTAAGACCCGCACTCCATGAACCAGATCTAAACCTTTCATTCATGTAGTAACAGGTCTTCCAATCATCACCGGGCCAGACGGGACAAGCGGATGACAACCAGGTATGAAAATGGACTAGAATAAGAGTGATATTTTCATACCGGTCGATGGTACTGGTCTATTGTACCACTCGACCGGTATGGCCTGCGCAGCAGACCACCTAAATCCGGAAACGGATCTCTACGGGTCCCACTTTCCAAATTTTGAACCGAAGGACTTATGTTAGGAGGCTTCCTAAACTCAACCCTAGCCTATATAAGGACTCCTAAACCTCCTAAAATCCCTTTCATTGATCCTCACAAACCCTAGAGAGGAGAAAGAGATTGAAGAAGGAGAAGAAGCTAGGAAGGAGAGGGAAGAGCCGCCATTGCCGTTGGACGAAGAATACATTACCATGAATCAATGGTAAGTGCTTAAACCTTCCTCTACTCTAATTATTCTAGGATGGTTAGTTATGTTTGGATCAATACCATGCATGGCGAGGTATTGATCTAAACCATATTTTGCCGTCAAATCTTGATCTAGTCGGTAAACACTAGATTCAAGTTCTAGGTTGAAGATCATCGAAACTAGGATTTGAATGGAGTTGGAAACAACTCTAACTCATTTCTTAGACCTAGAATGTATAGGAGAAATCCTAAAATAAATAGGGGGTGATCGACGGAAGGCGAGAATCGGATATATGGTCTTCTAGAGATATACCGGCCGACCATACCGGTCGCATCCTATGCGACCGGTTCCTGCGATCGGTATCTCCTAGAGGCTGGTCTGTGGGGACCGATCGACCATTTCAGTCGAATCTTTCCCCACAGTGTCGTGGCTGGTACCTGCGATGGGTACCCGTGACCGGTCTGCTATGTGAGAAGTGTTTTGACCTTGTTGGTTATCTGACCAACATAAACCCTAAGAAAAACTATTCTAACTCAACCCTAACATCATGTAGGACCTTGTGATAGTATGTTTGGATTCTGTGATGCGGAGCAAGCTATCAATCAAGCGTCAGGTAAGGGAATCGGACCTAAACCTTAATAATATAATAACAGTAAAATATTGTTAATAACTATGATTCTGTGGACTGATGTTTGTGCATACTCGCATGTCATCCTTACTTTCAGTTATTATTATTGTTCATGCATACTCATTATGCTAGGATGTGACTGTTAGGCATATGATTGCTTTCATTGGTGTGTGGAATTGGAAGGGCCGGGGGTCTGGGATCATTCCTCACATTAGCACCTTTTCTTATTGTTCTGTCTTAGCATGCTTGGTGCGGGTGGGGTATCAGGGGGAGGAAGTGGCACTGTGGTCTCCGGCCTGGCCACTAGACTCTAGCTCTATCTCTATGCCATAGGGAGCTGTTCTGGGACAGCGCCTACTGTGATGACATATAGGATTGGTTAGTTGCAAGCCCAGTTTGTAAGCCCTCGCCAATAGGGGATTACGTGTTGGTATGGGTAGGGTATCAGGGGAAGTATTGGCGGTGTTTGATCCAGACACTTTAGCTCTATCCCTATTCCATGGTGGGTGCATGTGGGACGACAGTGGTGTTTGATGCATTGGACGACTTCACACACTCGTGTATAGAGGTGCAGTGGCCGCCAATCCTTTCTATAGCACATTGCAAACTTGAAACTAGACCATGATGTGAATGTTACTCATGCAAATGTTTATTGCATTGTCTGATTGTCTTACTGAGCTAAGTTGTGAGCTCAACCTTGTATATATACATGTTTTTAGATGTTGATGCAGGTTATACTGTGGGGGACTACGTGGATGCTTCGGCGTATGGAGGTGTTGCTGCTTTAGAAGTGCAAGTAGGGGAGGACGAGCATGACGCTTAATGCGAGTGCCCTTTCTACGTGTACCTCTAGGATGTTGGTTTTGTTTCTTTATTTATTTTCAGTTGGATTTATAATTGGGGTGTAAGGATAATTATTTATGTTTTGGTATTTTGAATAACTGGATAATTTATTTATCAATAGAAGTACTCAGTTCATTTAATTTAAGACTTCTACTATATTTTATTATATTCTAATTATGGTTATGTGTAATGGTATATATGAGTGGACACGGTCTTATTGAGATCCTGGTGTGAACCGTTGGTTCAGTGACGGTTCACTTACACTTCTGGTTCAGCCAAAATTGGGGTGTGACAACTTGGTATCAAAGCTCTTAGGCTCTGTCCAATAGACCATATTTGCACTTAACTTAGTCGATAAACAGAGATAGGAAAAATTAAAAGTCTTAATAAAAACACACCTTAAGCACTTGTTTAATGCCTGGGACTGAATATGAAATAGCATAATATACTATATTAATTGTAGAATTAATAAAATGACATGCTCTAGTGAGGAAACCATAGTGACAAGCAGAATGATCATGAATTACCATAACAAGTAAAAAGAAAATTTTATAAACATAAAATATCTAAAAGTATCAAGGGTTAATGGTGCCACAGGGTACAGTCCACAAGTCGAACGGTTATCCTGTTATATAAAAACCATGCTGTGAGGGAGAGAAAATAAATGATCTGTTATGGGGATGGGGGCATAGGAGGAATAGGGTCAGTGATGTCATAGTCATGCTCATAAGCTACCCTGAGCCAGTGTACCTGCTCCTGCGTGACTCTGACGCTGCGAGAAAGGTGCCCTAGGTCACGGCTCATCTCACGCTGGCATCCCAAATCTCCGTAAATATACCCATCACGGTATCAAGAGGAGGCTGGGATGGTCTGCTGCAGGTGTGGGCTGTGGTGCCGGTGCTGAAATGTCCTCCATCTGATCATCATCACCATCATCATCCCCTACCTCTTCTGCATGAGCCGCATTGGCTGTTGCTGCTGCTGCTACCACAACTGCTACCCTCCTAAGCGGACGAGGACGAGCCTCTAACTCTTCATCACTGATGGGTATATTTTCCATCCTCATCCAGACAATGGCGTCCCAGTCAATGTCTGAGGTCATACTGTCCTCGACCGTAATCTCGTCCCTCATGTCCACTCGTAAGCTCCGCAGAAGAGTAGTGATAAGCCGCCCATAAGAAAGGTTACTGATCTGATCGGGCAGAGTAGCCTGACACATGGTCCTGATAATAATGTAAGGGTGATAGAACCGCTCCCTAGTGTAAACCCAATAAGTCAAGTACTGGGTGAGCTGAGATAACTCACTGTAGTGGCCGCTCTGAGGGACAATATTATGCTGGATACCGATTGGTAGTACTACTATACCCCCAGCACATGTTAGCCGTAATACAGTGTCTACCATATTGTAGATCCCAGTATTGCACACCCTAGTGTAGAAGCTTGGTGCACAACTAGCAGTGTATCAAGGTAGTTACCCTTATCAGCCATCGATGTAAGGGATAGCTGCATCATGGAAGAATGATCCGACAAGGGTTGAAGAATATTTTCTGAAGATGAAGCCTCAAACGTTTCAGCAAAGGATCAAATCTATTGTGGCAATATAACTAGATAGGTTTATATAAGATGTGGTGCATTATTGACTTACTCTTATGATTATAGAGGATGCATATACCTGATTCTAATTCTCGTACCTTGACAGAATACCTTCTTGATTCAACCTGTCAATTGGAGTTATAGATATTATTTCCTTAGAATTAGTCCTGATTATACCAATCTAAGCTACTCCCATGAATGACACCATGAATAGAGATATGAACCGAATGAACATTTAAAGGTTTAATCATTCCGAATGTATATCTTTTTGATTTTATACCTGATTTATTGATGTACCAAAACTTCTCTAGATTTACTCTTGTAGTGTCTTGACCAATGGTACTATATACTCGATAGAACCTATAACCATGAGGCTAAGATCTATAAAATCTCTACTTCCATGTATTTGGACCACCGTGCAACCTAATAACCTTTGGATGCTGGTTGGATTACAATAGATTTACTCCTTATCCTTTAAACCTAAGTTCACTAAATAAAACAAGTATTCGTCATTATAATGAATTCGAAAGAATGAAATGAATCACTGTTGGATAAGCATTATGATTCTTACATTTCTCAAAATCCATTGATAAGATGTTCATTTAATAAGGAAATTATTGGAAGGAAGATGATTAAATTCAAATTAGATTCTATATAGCCAAGGAACCTCAGATGAAGTAATGGAGGATCTATTTCGAGATTGTTGAATGGATGGATATGAGTCATGTCTATAAAAGAGTGCATGAGCAAAAAGTGAGAACTATCAAGAGTAGCCAATAAAGAAATAGATAGCACTCAAGTAGAGTTAAAGACGGCTATATCGGTATGAATTTTAATAAGGAAGATGATTTCTAAAGGCAGATCTAAGAGTGGATACAAGGATGAAGTAAAAAATTATGGCATTGATAGTATTCAGATTAGTACAAGTAATACAGAGTTATGCCCAATGTCAAGTATGATGATTAAGTAAAGACCAAAAGAGTTTGGCTGAATTAATGAATTTATAAGCATATACCCTAATGCTTATAGATGGACTTGGGATATGTAATGAGTAAATAGTCAAAAGATGCTTTTCAAGATATATGAAAGAGAGATCAGGGAAATATGAAATTTTTAATGATAGTCCTTGAAAAATCATAAAAGATGAAGGAACCAGACAAGCTCTTATGACCATTATACCAGATTTCGCTAGTTCAAGCTCTTTTGGACTAGATGTTGTAGTGGGTAAGTGTTATGAACATTGTCTGAATCATATGGATGGACAGAATTTGGATGTAACCTAAATCGACTTGGGATTGCAGACTTTGATGTCATCTTGGGAATAAACTGGTTGTCTCAACAATCTGCAAGTGATTATGAGTATAGAAGAGGTTATTATTTAAGAACAAAGATGGCACATAAATTGGTTTTATTGGAAGCATATTGCTTAAGAAGTGAAAGCTCATCCTCTTTGCACGAAAGGCAAAGAAATGCTTTGAAAAGAAAGGAGTTGGATATATGGTATCTGTGGTAAATGCTACCAAAAAAGCACCATAGATGGATGATACTGATGTGATGCATAAATTCCCCTCATGTATTTCCAAGAGACTTACCCGGGTTGCCACCTGATTATGCAACCGAGTTCGTTATCGACTTATTACTTGGGATGGCACCTGTGTCAAAGGCCCCCTATAGGGTAGCTCCTATGGAGTTGAAGGAATTGAGTCTCAACTATGGGAGTTATTAGACAAATGTTCTAATTGGCTAAGTATTGCATCACGGGGAGCGCCAATGCAATTCATGAAGAAGAAGGACGGTAGCGTACGACTATGTATCTATTGTCGAGAGTTGAACAAGTTAACCGTCAAGAATCGATATCCTTTGCCTAGGATAATGATCTGTTCGACCAGTTACAGGGTGCAAAGGTTTTCTCGAAGATTGATCTTAGATCAGGGTATCACCAATTGAAGATCAAGGCTGGAGATATTCCAAAGACTGCTTTCAGGACAAGGTATGGGCATTATGAGTTCCTGGTAATGTCGTTTGGGTTGACTAACGCTCCAGCATCGTTCATGGAACTGATGAACCGAGTGTTTCATGACATGTTGGACACTTCAATCATTGTATTCATCGACAACATCTTAGTCTACTCAAAGGACAAGGAGGCTCATGCAACACATTTAATAGCAGCCCTACAACGGCTGAGAAGGAAAAAACTTTACCCCAATTTCAAGAAATTCAAATTTTGGTTGAAGGAAGTGGCCTTCTTGGGTCACATACTATCTGTAGATGGTATCAAGGTAGATCCAAGCAAGATCGCAACTATAGTAGGATGGGATGCACCAAAATCAGTTGCGAAGATTCATAGCTTCCTTGGATTGGCTGGTTACTATAGAAGATTCATGGAAGACTACTTAAGGATCACCGTTCCACTTAGCAGACTAGCCAAGAAAGGAGAAAAGTTCATATGTCAGATGAGTGTAAGAAGTGCTTTCAGACTTTGAAGTCAAGACTAGTCTCTGCACCTATCTTGACCATCCCAGTACCAGGCTTGCCATTCACCCTATATACGGGTGCTTCATGGTTGGGTTTTGGATGTGTGTTGATGCAAGGAGAACAAGTGATTGCCTACGAATCAAGACAGTTGAAAGAGCTTGAGAAGAACTATCCTACGTATGATCTGGAGTTAGCAGCGGTCATTCACGCAATCAAGGCTTGGAGGCATTCCCTTTATGGTGAAAAGTTTCAGATTAAGTCGGATCATAAGAGTTTGACTTACCTTTTTTACTTAAAAGGACCTGAATATGAGATAGAGAAGATGGCTAGAGCTACTAAAAGATTATGATTGTGACATCCAGTACCATCCGGGTAAGGCAAACATTGTAGTCGATGCCTTAAGCAAAAAGTGGGCATTGAAACCTGAGGCAGGACCTAGTACGAATGCTGCACTGTGTGCTGTAGCCTCGGGCTCAATATAGAATGATAACGTGTATATATTAGAGACTGCAGGAGATCCAAGGGAACAAGGCTTAATTCATAAGTTTACATTGATGTTCGCAGCTTTAAAAATCTCATCGGATCTAATAGATGAGGTCAAAGTTGCAATTCTACAGGATCCACACCTCAAGACTGTGCAAGAAGATCTAAAGAAGGGTAAAAGCAACTCTGATTTTACCTTGGATTCATACAAGGTACTCAGGTATCATGGACGACTATGTATATATGAGAGTGAGAATTCAAATATCAGAGATAGAGTTATGACAGAAGCTCATTACACCCCATATTCAGTACATGCAAGAAACACCAAGATGTACCATGATTTAAAAAGATTATATTGGTAGAGGGGTATGAAAGCGGATGTAGCTCAATTCGTGTTCCAATGTCTGAATTACCATCAAGTTAAAGCAGAAAGGCAGAGACCCGTAGGTTTGCTACAACCACTATCAAAGCCAGCATGAAAATGGGATTGTATCACAATGGATTTCGTCACTGGCCTACCCTTGACACCAAGGTCAGTGGATGCAGTATGGGTTATAGTCGATCGACTTACCAAGATAGCTCGATTCATAGCTGTCAGACCTCAGTATACCATGGAGAAGCATGCCAAGCTATATATGGATAATATAGTCAGACTTCATGACATCCCAGAAAGTATAGTATCTGACAGAGATCCCTGTTTTACATCAAAGTTCTGGGAAGGATTACAGAAAGCCATGGGAACTAAGTTGAAGTTTAGTATAGCTTTTCATCCTCAGACAAACGGGAAATCAGAAAGAACTATTCAAATCTTGGAAGATATGCTCAGAGCGTGTGCCCTAGATTTCAAAGGAGCTTGGGATGAGAAGCTATCCCTCATCGAGTTTGCTTGTAACAATAGTTACTAGGCTAGGATCCAAATGGCTCCATACGAGGCACTCTGTGGGAAGAAATATCGTACACCTCTGTTATGGAATGAGGTGGGCGAGAGAAGAATTGTAGGACCAGAGCTCATCGAAGAAACTTGTCGAGTGATTGATCAAATCAAGGAAAGAGTAAAGACAGCTCAAGTTTGACAGAAGCACTATGCAGATAATCGACATCGAGATCTGAAGTTTGCAGTGGGTGATAAAGTGTTCTTGAAGATATCACCTGTGCGAGGTCTGAAATGGTTTGGTAAGAAGGGAAAGCTATGCCCCAGGTATATGGGACCATACGAGATTTTGACTAGACGTGGCAATGTGGCATATCAACTGGCTCTACCACCATCCATGCCAAGCGTTCATGATGTGTTCCATGTTTCTTTATTAAAGAAGTATGTCAGGATTCTATCGCACATCTTGACAGCAGACCCACCAAACTTGACAGAGGACTTGACATTTGAAGTAGTACCTGTGATGCTCACAAGCCAAAAGGTACAATATCTCCGAACCAAGGATATCCATTATGTGAATGTGCATTGGAAAAGCCAAGATATAGAAGAAATCACTTGGGAGGAAGAGAACACGATGCGAAAGGAATACCCTAAACTTTTTGACGACCAAGGTACATTTAAATTTTGAGGCCAAAATTTATTTTAAGGGTGGGGGAGTTGTGAAACCTACATGTAAATTTTGGGGATAAATTTCTTTTAACAGTGGGGGAGTTGTAAGACCCGCACTCCATAAACCCGATCTAAAACTTTCATTCATGTCGTAACAGGTCTTCCAATCATCACCGGGCCAAACGGGATGAGCAGATGACAACCAGTTATGAAAATAGACTAGAATTAAGAGTGATATTTTCATACCGGTCGATGGTACTTGTCTATGGTACCGATCGACCGGTATGGCCTACGCAGTAGACCACTTAGATCCTGAAACGGATCTCTGCGGGTCCCACTTTCCAAATTTCAAACGGAAGGACTTTTTTAATGTTAGGAGGCTACCTAAACTCAACCCTAGCCTATATAAGGATTCTTAAACCTTCTAAATTACCTTTCATTGATCCTCACAAACCCTAGAGAGGAGAAAGAGATTGAAGAAGGAGAGTAAGCTATGAAGGAGAGGGAAGAGCCGCCATTGCCATTGGACGAAGAATACATTACCGCGAATCAATGGTAAGTGCTTAAACCTTCCTCTACTCTAATCGTTCTAGGATGGTTAGTCATGTTTGGATCAATACCATGCAAGGCGAGGTATTGATATAAGCCATATTTTGTCGTCAAACCCTAATCTAGTCGGTAAACCCTAGATTCAAGTTCTAGGTTGAAGATCATCAAAATTAGGACTTAAATGGAGTTGGAAACAACTCTAACTCATTGCTTAGACCTAGAATGTATAGAAGAAACCATAGAATCAATTGGGGGTAACCGACGTAAGGTGAGAACCGGCTGTTTGGTCTTCCAGAGACATACCGGTCGCATCCTATGCGACCAGTACCTACGACCGGTATCTCACGGAGGCTGGTCTGTGGGGACCGATCGACCATACTGGTCACATCTTTCCACACAGTGTCTCTGTTGGTACCTACGATCGGTCTGCTCTGTGAGAATTGTTTTGACCTTGTTGGTTTTCGACCAACGTAAACCCTAAGAAAAACTATTCTAATAAAACCCTAACATTGTGTAGGACCTTGTGATAGCAAGTTTGGATTCTGTGACACGAAGCAAGCTATCAATCAAGCGTCAGTTAAGGGAATCAGACTTAAACCCTAATAATATAATAACAGTAAAATGTTGTTAATAACTATGATTTTATGGGCGGATGTTTGTGCATACTTGCATGTCATCCTCTACTTTCAGTTATTATTATTGTTCATGCATACTCGTTATGCTATGATGTGACTATTAGGCATATGATTGTTTTCATTGGTGTGTGGAATTGGAAGGGCCGGGGGTCTGGGATCATTCCTCACATTAGCACCTTTTCTTATCGTTCTGTGTTAGCATGCTTGATGCGGGTAGGGTATCATGGGGAGGAAGTGGCACTGTGGTCTCCGGCCTGGCCACTAGACTCTAGCTCTATCTCTATGCCGTAGGGAGCTGTACTGGGATAGCGCCTAATGTGATGACATATAGGATTGGTTAGTTGCAAGCCCAGTTTGCAAGCCCTCGCCAATAGGGGCTTATGTGTTGGTATGGGGAGGGTATCAAGGGAAGTATTGGCGGTGCTTGATCCAAACACTTTAGCTCTATCCCTATTCCATGGTGGGTGCATGTGGGACGACAGTGGTGTTTGATCCATTGGGCGGCTTCACATACTCGTGTATAGAGATGCGGTGGCCGCAAATCCTTTCTATAGCACATTGCAAACTTGAAACTAGACCATGATGTGAATGTTACTCATGCATATGTTTGTTGCATTGTCTGATTGTCTTATTGAGCTAAGTTGTGAGCTCACCCTTGTATATATACATGTTTTTAGATGTTGATGCAGGTTATACTATGGAGGACTACATGGATGCTCCAGCGTATGAAGTATTGCTGCTTTAGAAGTGCAAGCAGGGGAGGACAAGCATGACGCTTCATGCGAGTGTCCTTTCTGCGTGTACCTCTAGGATGTTTGTTTTGTTTCTTTATTTATTTTCAGTCGGATTTATATTTGCGGTGTAAGGATAATTATTTATGTTTTGGTATTTTGAATAACTGGATAATTTATTTATCAATATAAGTACTCAGTTCATTTAATTTAAGACTTACGCTGTATTTTATTATATTCTGATTATGGTTATGTGTAATGGTTTGTGACGGTTCACTCACACTTCTGGTTCAACCGAAATTGGGGTGTAACAACATAGTCGTGAGGTGACACCCAACCACTATCTTGAACCTCTCTGTTGCTAGAGTGCATGGTAATGCACTAGAAGAAGTCTCGGACCCAGCCTATACCACGGCCAAGAGCCTAGCAAGCACATGCCTTGACTGGCCAACCCAAAAGAAGGTCTGGCTGGACACATGGGTAGTGTGGTAGTACACCAACCGCATGATGTCCAGCCATACCTCCAGGCACGAATCTGAATGGAGACCGACTGGTTGTGGGACCCGCTAGCTAGATTCAAACTTCTACTCTACGTGGAAACTGATCGTGATTAACTCTATTCAAGGTAAGTCAATTGTGCAAGGATTATTCATAGTAACTAGAGAAGAAAATCCTCTTCATTACCATAAATGAGTTAAGGAAATCTCATTTCCATGGAAATCTACCACTCCTTGTTCTCCCATTGAGTCTATCAAACCAAAGGAAAGGGATTGGGAGAGTAAAGCTCTAATGCACAAGCTTGGAGAGAAGAGAGAGAACAGAGAAGAGAAAGAAGGAAGAAGAAGAAGGAAGAACCTTTCTCTCGATACCGCCCCAGTAGGATGGAAAGAAAGAAAGAAGAAGAGGAAGTAAATGGACATCTGGATCGACAACTTCATTCCTGAAGAGCTTGGAGATCGAGGGAGATGATCTTTCTAAGTAATCCCCTTACTCTAAAACCTGAACCATTTAATGGAAAATAATGGAATATAATGGAATGATTCAAGCAATGGCTGAAGGGAAATAGTGAAGCTTCCAACCAAGATCTATAAACAGTTGAATGAAATATCTCCATGATTGAATCACGACGGGAGAAATACCATTCCCCAGTGATGGAACCCTTGTGCCATGTAAACTATTGTTCACAGAATCGGATCAGGAACAATGGTACATACGGTACAAAGGAGTGAGGGGTAATTGATTAAATGGATTAAGCAAGGATCTATGATTCTGTAAGAGATCATATGATTAGTCCACCATTGATGGTGGAGCCATGGTCATGTAGGCCACTATTCATGCAGATGGACTGTACACAGTAGCATGCATGGCATATCAGAATGGTATGATCGAACCTTTAGAAATACGATCAAGTTATCTATAATTATTAGTAATTCAATTTGATTGAATAAATTATCATGGACTATACCAATGACCATGGGATTGTTAAAAATCTTAGAATAACCCTATGAGACTCAGATCATGGACCAATGATGAGATCCTAAGATATCGAACTCAGATCCAGGTTTAAAACCAGATCTGTTATCTTGATTAATTGGACAATCAAAACGATATCCAAAACCAAGTGTAGAAATTAAATTTGGAGCTGAAACTCCTTATTCAGATTAAGAAAATACAAGAAATACGTTGATGAAGTTTGGTGGCCATCGGACCATGATGGTCGATGGGATGTGCCGCATGGCTTGGCCGTCGAGACATGCAATCAATGCCCTCAGCCGCACATCATTCCAACGTCATAATCTGGCCAAACTTTTCCAGTGACTCTATAAATTATTTTTTATTTATTAAGGCCTTAGAACCAAAAAGTAGTATTTCTTTGATGCAAAATCCCTTGTGCATCATGTATACCAGAGGTAGGTCTTGGTTTACACTATGAATTGACCAACTATGCATTGCCTATGTGTTGTGAGACCATAAACCCAACCTATACGAGCTAGGCAATCCTTCTGGGGTGCTGGCACTATCAAATGACCACATTTTGATGCGTGGTTGATGACATGTACCCATGCATGGTGGTCAAACCATGCGGTGGATGCCACGTGCCGCATGAGATTTAGACCCCTGTTGTTTACCATCTTTGGTTAGTGGCTTTCTATAATTTTTAGAAACCTATTTATGGGTTCGGATCTTCGAGATCAAATTTCTATGAACGTTCCTTATGTTGCTTTGATTGGATACCTTATAGCCTCTTAGGTAGCTTGTTGTTTGTTACTTTAAATTGCTAGAACCCCCAGTCAGCAATTGTGGAACCCTAGAAAACTAGTAACTAAACTCCGGTATGATGCTAGAACCCCTAACCTCGTTAGAAGAAGTCTTTCTTAGTATTAAGTCTCTTAAAAGGTAATTTTGGCTAGCAAGTGTGATGTCTTATGGAGGATCAATGTTCATTTCACCTATCTCCTATGGACAGCAGGATTGCTGCAAAGTTTATACATACCCTAAGGTTATGAACAATAAGGAATGAAAGGAACGATGAACCCCTTGATGCTATGACATGATAAACAGGTAGTAGATGATAGGCGAGTTATCAGATAAGTACTTAATGCAATAAGCACCAGAATAATGAGCTTAAAGAGAAACCTGATTAATTCCATTGAACAACACATTAGCGAAATTTATTGTTTATGATCTTGATCCTTAGCTACGAGGACTCTGGTGGGAAGCTACCTAATCGGCTTGTTGAAGATTACTCTCTAACTTTCTATAAGGAAACTAAACCTATGGATGCGTATGTTTTCTCTTATTATTATCATGATGTGTAATGGTGTGCGATTGATAGCATGCTTTTGTGTGATAACATGTCATCTAATAAACTATTTTGTATCATCATGCATGAGCATCCTTGCGTTTGGACCAATAGTGCCATGTAGGGATTGGAGGGTGAGTGGTATGGGACACCGCTACCTTTCCACAAAGGTGACTAACCCATGATTGATCCATGATGTCTGGTTAAGTTAGTAAGGAAGAAGGAGGGTGGTATGGGACGCTTGCACCACTTCTTACTAGCACTGCTTTCCATTGACCATATATAACCTAGCCAAGTTACAATGTCCTATGTGGGGGCTCGAATAGGGCCAGAAGCTTGGCGATGTTACGGTCTAGTAATTGTAAGCACCCCATTTTCGCTACCCTCAGTGAACCCCTATGGCAGGTTTCCTGCTTTTAACCTAAAGGTTTGTGATTCTCTAATGAACCCCATAGCAGGGTCATAGGCTATTACCTACTCGGATGTATAGGTTATGAAATTATCTTCAAAATGAGATCGAAATCATCAAATTCTAACATCAAACAAGGAAGATATCATAGTTTGAAAGTGCAAGGGCATTTACATAATTATCGTATGATGCATGCATTATCATTTAAACTTCAAATCATCATATCTTGGTCACCTGATATCGGAATAAGATGATTCAAAGGCCAATATTCATTATTTTCAGTCCTCTTCAATGTGGACATGAAAAATCCCGGGTAGAAGTCACCGGTGGGCCCCATGAAAATTTTCATGTAAATTATGGATAAAACTTTAAAACTTCATATCTTTGCCGTTCTACGTCGAATTCAGATGATTTCAAGGCCATTATTCTTTATTTTTGGTGTTCTACAAAGTGGACATGAAAAATTTGATGCAGACGTCCCCGAAGGGTCCCATTACATATGGAAATGGTTGTTTAATCTTTAAAAATTTATATTTTAGTCACCCCACATCCATATCAGGTGATTTCAGTTTCAATATGTTCCATTTTTAGTACTCTACAAAGTGTACGTAAAGGATTTCTGGTAGAAGTCTCTAAAAGATCTCATGCAGAATGGTTATCCAAATTATCGATAATTGGCCTGCTTAAACTTCAGAAATTCATAAGTTGGCCATTTTATTTCTAAATGAGGTGATTCAAGTTCTAATATTTCACATTTTTAGTGTTCTACAAAGTAAACATAGGAAATTTGGAATAGAGGCTATCAAAAAATTCCATGTGGAATGATGGCAGAAATGGACTATGAAATGATAGAAGAAGTCAACTTGGTCCAAACCAGCTCATCCCAACTTAGTCCAACTTAGCTCGGCCCAGCTCAAACCAATCCAGACCAAGTCACGTCAGCCCATATGTGAGTGCATTTCTTTTATATTTATATATATATATATATATACTATAGGAAAAAAAAGAAAAAAACGTGAGAAGAGAAGGGTTTCTAGAAGGAGCCGTGAGAAAGAGAGGGAGAGTAGGGTTGTTTCTAAAAAAAAAACATGAAAAGAGAAGAGAAGAAGGAAAGAAGGGAGAAGAAAAGGAATGAAGAGGAAAAGGAAGGAAGAGAGAAGAAGAGGAAAAGGAAGGAAGAAGAGAGGATTTTTTAAAAAATGTGAAAAGAGAGAGGGAGAAGAAGAAAAAGAAGGAAGAGAGAAGAAGGAAAGAAGAAGAAAAGGAAGGAAGAGAGAGAGAGAAAGAGAGGTTTTCTAGAAAAACATGAAAAGAAAGAGTGAGAAGAAGAAAAGGAAGGAAGAGAGAAGAAGGAAAGAAGAAGAAAAGGAAGGAAGAGAGAGAGAGAAAGAGAGGTTTTCTAGAAGAAAACGTGAGGAAGAGAGAGGGGGAAGGAAGAAGGAAAGAAGAGAAGAAGGAAAGAAGAAGAAAAGGAAGGAAGAGAAAGAAAAAAAGAGAAGAGGTTTTCTAGAAGAAAACGTGAGAAAGTGAGAGGGAGAAGGAAAAAAGGAAAGAAGAGAAGAAGGAAAGAAGAAGAAAAGGAAGGAAGGTAGAAGAAGGAAAGGGAGAAAGGGAGAAGAAAAGGAAACGTGAGCAAGGAGATGAGGCTTTTTCTAAAAACATAAAAGGGAGGAGAAGAAGAGGGAGGGTTTTCTAGCCAAGAGAAAAAAAAAAAGGGAGAAGAAGAAAGAAGAAAAACGTGAAGAGAGAGAGGGGACTTTTTTTTCTCTAGAAGAGAGAAAAATGTGAAAGGGAGAGAAGCCAAGAGAAAGAGGATGAAGAAAAAGAGAAAAGAAAGAAAAGTGAAAACGTGAAAGAGAGAAAGAGAAGAGGAGAATGAGGATTCACCTTCAAAAATCTTGATACGATCTCCAAAAATCCTACATTGAAGGTTTCGCTCCATTCGAGCACAAGGTTAGTACCCTAAAACGAATTTAGGGGTCTTTAGATTGTTTGAATGTTGATTTTGCTTGAAAAGGCTTATTTTCATTAAATCTTGATCAAGAATGCCCTATTGCATGTATGTTGATGTTAGGATGTTCATGTCTAACATTTTTTATGTATGATAATTTATTGAAACTATTCAATGATGAAGATTTGAATGCTATATGAGGATGTTTGATGTTTCTGATAAATTCTACAATGTGGATTTCTAATCCAAAATTTCTAAATTTAGGATCCAAATTTTGGACTTGCATCTCATGTGATGTTTTTTAGATTTTGAAGCCAAACTTTTTATGGGATTCTCTCTGATATGTTAGAAAACTCTTTTAGAAATTTCATTCCATTTGGAATTGGAAAGGTCTATCAAAAAATTCATCTTTGGCATTGCTGCCCTACTCAAGTATAATGCAATCCCCTATCAGAAAGTCTCTAGAAATGGGTCTTATGGCCATAATCAGAAATGCAACTTCACATAAATTTTTTAGATATTGAAGCCGTCTAAAGAATGGCACTAGTTTTGGATTTTTAAAATTTTTCATTGAATTGATATTGATTTTTAAGTGCATAGTGCTCTGATTTTGAATCTGTTAGGATATACTAATTTGCATAATTAAAAAGGAACTTTTTCATAAAAATAATGTTCTACTTTCACTTTTTTTCTTGATGAAATTTTTTATCATACCGTTATCTACATGGACATATGTCTGGATTTAATTTTCATTAAGTATGAAATTTTATATGGAATTTATGGTACAATTGGTCAAAAATCTGGAACAGACTTGACCATTGCAGATATCCGGTCTTGTGGCATTCAGTTGCCCTATTTTTGCTTTCTTTTGGGATTCAACCCTTTGAGATGAATATAGCATGTCAAGTTATCTTTTTGATGAAAAAATAGAGCTTAATTTGAGTTACAAAAGACCTACTTATGATCATTTTGGTGTAATGTGACAGAATTTGAAAGCAGTTCATAGTTTGTGCATTATTTGAAACTTTATGTCAAAATTTTGAGTCATTATTCATTCCAAATGTCTTCATAAAAGTTACAATATTTTCAAAGAACTTATTGAAGATATGTTTTTGATAATGTTGGATTTTTCAGAAAGGTTTCATTGATGTCTCATTCAATGTTACATGCAATTGATTGCTTAAGTGATTTGGTGAATTCTACCATATTTGATTGCATACTTGCTACATTTATAGTATCCACATGCCATATTTGGATAAATGACTATATTTAGAGCATTCACATGCTTTGTTTAGATTGTGCACATACCATATTTGCCCTATCCATGTGTTGCTATATTTGGTAGAATAAATAGATTTTTTTATCATATATAGCAAAACCTTGATAATTACCCTTTTTTAAGTCTTACTATGCTTAGAAAATAGCATATAAGATCTTACCTTTTTTTAATGATTCATACCATATTTGCATACTATGTTTGGTACTTACCATATTGATATATAGATGCATACATTAATTTCTTACTATATTGGGTCTTATCATGCTTAGAAAATGGCATATAAGATCTTACCTGTATTTGGATAATTCATGTCATATTTTGTATTCTATGTTTGGTACTTGTCATATTGACATATAGGTGCATATATTGATTTCTTGCCATATTAGGTCTTGCTATGCATAGATTAGCATATTAGATCTTGCCATATAGGTTCTCACCTTATTTGCAATACATGACATATTAGAAGATTTTTAACAATCTTGCTATATGTGTATTTCTTGCCATAAATGTATTATATGCCATGCTTAGATAGAATATTTATTTTTGGTAATAATTTAATTTATTCAACACTCTTGTTGAACTGCCATATATGCACACTTCTAGAAGACAATCTAGGCATGGGGACATGCATTTCGGCACCCACATTCTTGGGTAGGGCATAATGGGAAATAAAAAAACCTTAATAAAGAAAAAGAATGCTTTACCAAACCTTCCAAAATTATAACTTAAGATGAAAAGGGTAGCTTAGGACAAATTCCACCCCTCAGTAAACCGTAAATCTATAATAGGTTCTCAATCCTAAACCTAGAATAGGTTCTCAATCCTTAAACTAGAACAGATTATTTCAATCATCACCCGAACTACGCTGATTATGATTCCTAGGTCAAACCCTAGGATATGTAGGATATTTGGGAGAATCCCAAATTCGGATCCACACCTTAATCTACTCGGACTATCCATAGATCCACTAGGATATCTATCCATCACTCGAACTACGTAGATTCTGATACCTAGGTCAAACCCTAGGATACGTAGGCTATTTGGGAGAATCCCGAATTTGGATCCACACCTTAGTCTACTCGGACTATCCATAGATCCACTAGGATATCTACCCATCACCCGAACTATGTGGATTCTGATTCCTAGGCCAAACCCTAGGATACATAGGATATTTGGGAGAATCTGGAATTCGGTTCCACACCTTAGTCCACTTGGACTATCCATAGATCCACTAGGATATCTACCCATCACCTGAACTACGCGAATTCTAATTCCTAGGTCAAACCCTATGATACGTAGGCTATTTGGGAGAATCCCAAATTCGGATCCACACCTTAGTCTACTCGGACTATCCATAGATCCACTAGGATATCTACCCATCACCCGAACTATACAGCTTCAGATTCCTCGGTCAAACGCTAGGATACGTAGGCTATTTGGGAGAATCCCAAATTCGGATCCACACCTTAGTCCACTCGGACTATCCATAGATCCACTAGGATATCTACCCATCGCCCAAACTATGTGAATTCTGATTCCTTGGTCAAACCCTAGGATATGTAGGCTATTTGGGAGAATCCGAAATTCGGATCCACACCTTAGTCCACTCAAACTATCCATAGATCTACTTGCATATCCACCCATCATTTCGAACTACACGGATTTTGATTCCTAGGACAAACCATAGGATAAGTAGGCTATTTGGGAGAATCCCAAATTCAGATCGACACCTTAATCCACTCGGACTATCCATTGATCCACTAGGATATCCATCTACATTTTGACCCAAATAGGGTAATCCACATTCCAACCCAGAAAGGGTTATCCATTTTGACCCAAATAGGGTTATCGATATTTTGACCCAGAAAGGGTTATCCATTTTTAGATCCACTATGACTATCTATCAGTTCACATGGACTATCCAGATCTTAACCCATAGGGTTTCTCAACCTTTCAAGCATAAACTTCAACTTGAACAATAAACTTAATCATGCACAAGCATAAATCACAGCCATAAACTTTAATCACACTTGAACTACGATGATGAACCTGATTTTTGGAATTATTCCATGATACGTAGGCAATCTTGATACAGATTCGGTTCAATGATATCAATCCACTTGGTTTGGTTCGGTTTAATAGATAGAGTCTAGCATAGGAAAGGTATAGGAGATCGATTTCGATCGGGCGGTTTGGGTGCCTATTCTCTTTCCATAACCGTAACCTAACGCTTACCCAATCTCTGATGGACCAGAAATCCAATATAAGGTTCATGAGTCAATCGAAGTCTTACCTTAGGGTGAGATTTCACATTTCTATGGTCCTAGACCTTAATCTAGGTGGCGACTTGATTACGATCTTTGTCCTCACAGTGGGGACTTTACTGGGGATATAAATGTCAAACTTCTAAATGAAAACTTTCCTTGTATGATTTGGATGCTAGCTCTTAGGATACTATATTTATGCTTGTATAATATTGTTTTGAGGGGAATAGGTTCAGTCACACATTCGTGCAAGTAGCCGAATTGGGTCCCATGCATATGGGGTAGCCCGCTAGGTGAAACACACAACCTTGGCTTGTACTTTGTGAGATCACGACCGACGAGCAGCCTCTAATGAGCATTTCTTGGGTCCGCCTGGGAATGTGTTATGATACTCTCCTTGCTTGATTCTTGCAACATAGTATATAAAGTGATTGGGGGCCCATTATTTATCGTACATTCGGTGATAGCATATCCCGTCCTTGTCAAGGTGGCCTTTTCTGTCCTAACCCAGATTGTAGCCCAATGATCCCTATTTTTGGTTCATCCATGTACTGACCCTGTAAAATCTGCTTAACCATTATATCCATGTTCGAGACGTCAAATTTCTGCCAGTTTTTGTCCTCAATTGGTCAACATGTTAGAATCTACACGATGAGCATCTTGATCTCTCACCCATTGGGTGTATGAGGTATGTATACACTTGTTCTACATCATAGTAGACGGTCACTATACGCCCTCCATTAAGTAAGCTCGATGTGTCGAATCTCTCATTGTTAACATGTCAATTTCGAAAAATGAGTAGAAAATCCCTGTCAAGACATAGATACCATGGTCAAGTAGAAATTTACTAGTTTGTTCCTCCATGAACCACTTTTGTTAACCATCCCTAATAAGGATGACGGATTAATATATCCATTTCAATTTTATTGAAATTCGATAACCCAAGTAGTCAGACCTTGGTACCACTGATTATCCATTTTTGGAATCACGAGGTCCCAAGACCGAACACATGGCTTATCCAAATTCAACTTAATTGACTTGGATAATGTTTACCAATCGCCCCTATAAGGGAGCTAACTTTGTTTGGTTAAGTCATATTTGATTGTGCATATGACTTTTTCCATTCCTTTAGATGTCTAGAATCTTGATATTTCTCCATTGGATTTTAATGCCTTTGGAAAAGAGAATCAATCTGCAACCATATCCACCCTTTTAGGGTGAGAGGCCCCTACAACTAGGGAATTGTCTTGATCACCCACCCTGAGATCCATCCATATTATCTTTCCAGATGAATCAATAGAAATCATGAATCTAGATCTTTATTGAACATCAAATTTTGTAAGAAAGAAGGTAATCAGATTTGGGAACACAATCAGTAACTCAACCAATCTGATCCAATAGAGCATTCAGTTTAGGCAGCGACAAGAACCTATACCTGAAAAAGTTTATAATATTTCCGTACAGTTGGTCCTTGGGCTTACTCAAACATCATATTCAATTCATCTCAAGATCAATGTGAGATTTAGCCCCTAGGCAAATCCAATCACTGTTCCCAATTCATCTCAGAATTAAGGAAAGATTCAACCCTTAGGCAAATCCAATCACTATTCTCAATTCATCTCAAAATTAAGGAGATATTTAGTCCCTAGGCAAATCAAATCACCATTCTCCATTCACCTCTAAAATAAGGAGAGATTCATCCCCTAGGCAAATCTAATCATAGTTCTCGATTCACCTCTGAACCAAGGAGAAATTCAGCCCCTAAGCAAATCCAATCACTGTTCTCAATTCATCTCAAAATCAAGGAGAGTTTTAGCCCCTAGGCAAATCCAATCACCATTCTCCATTCACCTCTGAATTAAGGAGAATTTCAATCCCTTGGAAAATCTAATCACCGTTCTCGATTCACCTCTGATTTAAGGAGAGATTTAACCCCTAGGTAAGTCCAATCACCCTTCTTGATTAACCTTTGAATTAAGGAAAGATTCAGCCCCTAGGCAGGTCCAATCATCATTTCGGTTCATCAAGAATTAAGGAAAGATTCAGCCCCTAGGTAGATTCAATCACATCCAGTTCATCTTATAATCAAAGAAATATTCAGCCCCAGATTCAATCACCATTTTAGGTTCATCTAAGGACTGAAGAAAGGTTTAACCCCTAGGCAGGTTCAATCATCACTCCCAGATCATGTTAAAATGGAGGAGACATTCAGCCCCTAGGCTTCTTCAACCATCAACTTTGGTTCAGGTTTTGATTCATGTTGTGTAAGACCTGTGTCAATCTAACCCAGTCTTACCACCTTGAACTAGGTCTACCCATCGTGGTCGAGCCAAATGGACCAAGTACGTGAACGAGATCGTGATCCCAGGTATTAAACTGACCCAAAAACACTAAAAAAGAGGCGAGGGTTGCACACCCAGTGAGGTGGGGTCGGACCCCCCAGCACAAAAAGTCAGACCCTCAGTTTTTAACCGGGGGTCGGACATTTTAAAACCAGGGGTTGACGGGATCTCCGACCCCCTCTTCGACCCCCAGTCTATCGATAGAAACCGTGATTTGGAAACTTTCCAAATTTCAATGGGATTCCTTCCTAATTTCAATGGGACTTGTTTTGGGAGTTTCTACTCTATAAATAGGATGTCCCTAAGCCTCTTTCACTCCTTTTAGAACACTAATTGGATTGAGAGAAAGAGAAGAAAAGAGAAAGAGAAAGCGAAGAGAAGGAAAGTGGAGAAGAAGAACAAAGAGAAGGCTTCAGAGAAACAAGCCTAATTCTCAGGTATGGATACTATCTCCATGTAATTCTACAGACCTTAAAATAGATAGAGAGGAGGGACTGATCTAGGAGAAACCCAAATCATCTACCCATGGTTAGGTTTTCATGGAAAACCATGGGGAAAATCATGAAAGCCATATAGGTGAGTGAACTACGGTTCTAGACCAAAGAACATGTGTGGAATGGATTGTAGAAGCAAGCCATAGGACCCCAAACACGAAGAATGGACTGTAGGAGGAAAAATTGACTAAACCCACAGGGGATCGAACGGGGGTCGATGGCCAATCGACCCTACCAGACCCTGATCATCGACCCCCAGTATTCGAGAAGTCCAGACTGTGGGTGGTCGCACCCAGGGTCGATGGAACCTCCGACCCTAGCATCGACCCCCAGTTAACAGCATGCTTTTTAAAGTCTGAATTAATTCTAATTAAATTTTTTCAACTTGATTAGGTCGTCTAGAGATATAATATCGATGTATAGTTGATTCTTAAAGCTTGAAAGAGGACCTACAATCAAGTAAAGGTGAGGGAACAAGACCTAAACTAATTGGTTAATAATAAACTATTTTATTTCTTGAGTCCAATACCATGATTGATTCTATGTGTGTATGCTTGTAATGTGCATTCAACATGTCAACCAATATTTCTATTATTACTGTTCATGCATATTTAAATTTATTGATTATAACATGATGATGATGATGATCATAGGGCATGTGAATGTTTGTGTTTGGCTGGTGTACATGGTGCGAGTAGGGATGGTATCAACTGGTACTTCAATGCCGTTCTCATCGGGGTATATTGTGCCATTGTCTATTCAAGTCATGTCCACTAAGTAAGTGGTTGATGTGCTTGATGCGAGCGAGTATCAGGGGGGGTGTCATAGGCCGGGCCTCAGCACTCTAGCTCTATCTCTAACTCAAGTCTTGTGCATTAGCATCGTCGTATCGCCATTACTTTAGCAGAACTATTACGTCATGGTGTATGAGGGGAGGTAGTCTCGGACCGTGTAGTCTGTGACTCTGCCGGGGGGCCTTAGCCTTATCACTATGGGCGTTCTGGGGGATGCTGGGGTGAGGCCTTGGATACACTGTTTGACATTAGGATTGGTTAGTTGCGAGCCCAGTTTGCAACCCTAGCCAGCAGGGGTTTATTTGTTGGTATGATATCAATCGGTACATCGATGCCATTTTTATCGGGGTATATTGTGCCATCATGGGTGCTGTGGGCGACAGTGCCACTTTCATTGGGCGTATCCACCCTCTCGTGCATAGAGGTGCGGCGGCCACCTATCCTTTCTATAGCACATTGCAAACTTATAAACCAGACCAAAGATATTAATTCAGTGCATGCATATATTTGTTGCATTGTTTTGTTTGCTCACTGAGCCATGATGTATGCTCACCCTCTCGACGTCGAATATTTTTTTTGTTGATGATGCAGGTACTTCAGTTGCAGATTATATGAATGATCCGGTGTATGCACATGTTGCTGCAATGGACACTGAAGACTTAGATCATGCGCATGACCTCTCATGCGAGTGCAACTCATGCATATTATATTGGGATTTATTTGAATTTATAAAAGGATGTAATTGGTATTTTATTTATTTATGTCTCCGTTGATACAACAATAACTTGATATTTTAATTATGATTATTTCGTTTAGAGTTCTCGGTTCATTTACTATAAGACTTCCGCTATTGTGTATTTATTCTGATTATTATTGTGGGTGTGCATGGTTTTATTTTTAATGGATACCGCCTATTTGAGATCCTAGTTGAACCGTTGGTTTATTAGCGGTTCATCACACCGTTTTGAATGGTGCAGAATTGGGGTGTGATAACTTGGTATCAGAGCATCTCAGGCTTTATCTATGAAACCATAAACTTCCACATAAGGGACATGAACTGAGATAGGATAAAAATTTAAAAGATGTAATAATAATACACCATAAGCACCTGTGTTGTTTGAGACTAAACTTAAAGTGAATAATGAATCTATTAAATGAGAAACAAATTTATATACAACCAAAAGGAAGAACAAATGTTTATATATATATAATTAAAGCAGAGTACAGTCCACAGTCCGGATAGTTACTCTACAATACAAAAGGAAAAATAAAAGAAGTACATCAAGAAGCTGGAGGTGATGGGGGAGGCGGTGCCTCACGGTCTCTATCATAGTCCTCAGCGAAGACCCTAGTCAACCAAGCTATCTGAGTCTGGCTCGTCTGGAGATTCATCCCCTAGACCCTAGTCAAACAAGCCACCCGTTGGTCAGTCACACGTTGAGCCTCTAGAAGCTCTCCCATCCTCAGGTTAGACATACGCTGAGCCTCTCGTATCTCGTGCAATATCCTCATCATGTCATCAGATGGAGAATACGAAGGACCAGCTGCATGCGAAGGACTAGCTGAAGAAGATGGACCAGCTCTAGTAGCATGAGTAGGTGATAGAGGAGGTATGGCATCTACATCCATGTACAATCGATCGTCATCATGAACCCCTGCTCCAGCGGCTACTGCTGCAGCCTCAGCATCAGCTATCTCCACTCGAGTGTGAGGGTACACCATCGCGTTCCTCTCCTCATCACTGACCTGGGCATCACGCATGCCCATCTTGCAGATAGCCTCCCAATCCAGAGGCGATGAGAAGGATTTCTCTTGAATCTTCTCATCCACTAAGTCAACCCCCAGGCGGGTAAGCAAGGTAGTGATCATACGTATGTAAGGAAGGTTGCCAGTGTGACTGGGCAATGTGGCACTGATCATCGTACGCATGATGATGTAGGGAAGGCAGACGGGCTGCCTAGTGCATATACAGTATAATAGATACTGGGTCAACTTGGAGACCCTCTCGTAATGACTACTCTGTGGTATCAGGTTATGCTGAATGATCTTGCAATATACCCGTGGATCTGAGCGCATACAACTCGCTTTCATCTGCCAGCGATCAGGTCTGATGAGCTGGCTATCGATCTCAGCCCTAATCTGTAGGGAAAAGAACTGGGGCTCTCCAGGAGCACAGAACACCATGGGGCCAGCATAGGAAATGCCCAACAAGTCGGCCAGCTGTCGATAATCAAATAAAACGTCAACCCCCTTGACGTAGCTCGTGATGCAAAGCTCATCACCCCTCTCCACATCATTGTAATCTCCCACCAACTGGAGATTACAATAGAACTGACGTACCAAGTCAGGATAGGTACATGCGTCATAAGTGATGACAGGGAGCCATCCCATATCACCAAAGGCTCTCTCCACATTGAACAAGGCTAAGCTAGCCAAGTCCACTTTGCGGCCTCCCTCTACCTTCTTGCAGCGTAGTGGGCATAATGTGTCTCAGCTTCTTTGGAACGAAAGCGAAGACGGTCGCAAACTCTGGGTACCTTGGTACGGGCCATAGTATCTGCAAATAAGAAAGAAAAACAAATAATGGATTAGTAGAGAGTAAAAATTAGAAAATTTCAACATAATAATGATGTAAATTGGGCAAAAGCCTCACTTTTCACCAATACACGTGGGCACGAGGACTTACATAGATCCTAAATTATCCTGTGAGACTCAAACAATTAGAAGTTTCAACTAATTAGATTGAACTACAAGAAATTTTAGGAAATTCAAAATTTTGACAAAATTAGGGCAAAAAGTGAAAATTTAGAGTTTCTCGATAGCCAACCGATGAAACTCAAATATTTTGAGGGCTTTCGTTCCTCGAGTCACCAACAACAAAAGCCCCCAATAAAAATCGGATTTTTACGGTTAGAAAAAGTTTAATTTGAAAAATACGAGATAAACGAGCAAAAACCTAGGTTAAGAAACCTAAAAACATGAAAAGGAAGAAGAAATACTTGTAGCGGAGGTGTAGACGACGAAACAAGGAGTGCAAACCACCAACGGATTGGAGTTGTCACTATAGCAACTCAGAGGGACGAGCTGAGTCGAAGCGGAGAAGAAAGAATGAGAAATGGACTTTGAATCGGACCTAAAAATCAGATTTTTAGTCTAGGGGTCGGAAAATTTGATTAAAACAATCGACCTCCACATCGACCCCCGCATCGACCCCCAGCTCTCGGGAAGAATGGGTGATTTCCCAGGGTCGAATACTGAGGGTCGGACAACCATCGACCCCCACCATCTACCCTGCATACATAAGATAGCATTTTTCATAGAATGATCTGAAAAATTTGAAAATAACATTGGTTAGTGTATCTACATGAAGTATAAATGATTGCCTCACGTATTTTATGATTTCCAGGCATCACGATAATCAGAGGAAAATATGGTTGGGCGTAGATTAACCAGGCAGAGCTGTAACGCAGTTCCACCACCACCACTCGTGGAGGAAGTCAGTCAAGAAAATATAAATGCATAGGGTAATCCGCAGGTTGCACCACCAGTAAACCAGGGTCCGGCTAATCCTACTAACTTGCCACCCCCACCACCGGAACTGACTACTGTGGTTATTAATCTGGCACAACAACTACAGAAAATGCAACACGTGCAAGCCCATATGCCGGCAATGATGGGAATGATGTTTCAGGCGGCACAAGCTACACCTATGTCGCCTGGATAAGCCAGTGCAACACTGGTGGGTAACCACCCAGCACCTCACCCACTAGCTGCACAGATCCCAGTACCACATCCTGAGGCAGTTCAGGGTAATTTTCAGTATCCACCACCTATATATGGGGCATATGCTCCTAATCAGCTGGATCACTCTTGACTCATCGAGAGATTCTTAAAGATAAAACCCAAGGAGTTTAACGGTAAGCCGTCTGATCCGCTATGGCCAGCACACTGGATCGACGAAACGGAGAGAAATTTTCTGATGATGACTATTACAGAGGAGGAGAAGGTATTATGTGCTACCTTCATGCTAAAAGGTGATGCGCATCATTGGAGGAAATCTACAAGGGATTATTTGATAACAAAGCACGCCTTATTGACCTGGGCTATATATAAAGAAGCTTTCTTTGAGAAGTACTTTCCACGAAGCTTCAAGGCTTCTATGGAGAAGGAGTTCCTGAGTTTATATCAGGGACAGATGACAGTAGATGCTTATCAGCAGCGTTATGAAGAGCTGTTTTTCTTTGCACCACTCAGCATGCAAGGGGAAGACACTAAGACCCGTTGGTTTGTCACGGGACTTAGAAGAAATATCAGGGAGCATGTTCTGGGCCTGGACAAAAAGATTTATAATGAAGCTGTGCAAATTGCTCGAGTTATAGAGTCGAGCCAGAAAGAGAGCTATCTATTCCAGAACCGAGGTATGAAAAGGCCAGCTAGTAATTCATATAACGGAGGTAATAACAAGACATACAAACCCTTCCGTACTCAAGGTTTTACAGCTGCACCCAAGACTACCCCAGTAGCTCAACAGCAGCCATGGCCAAATACCGAAGCTCCAAGGTGTTATAACTGCAATCAAACGGGACATATGGCAAGAGAGTGTCCTAAGCCAAGGAAGCAGCTACATCAATGACGAGTTTATGCTGTTACAACTGAGGATGCTATCGCATTGCCCGATGTGGTCACAGGTATGACCTAAACCTTTAAAGTTGTATTACATTGTATGAGCATGTAGACTAAGTTAAAACAAATCACAGGTATCGTACCTATAAATGGCATACCCGCCAGAGTACTCTTTGACTCAGGAGCTACTCATTCTTGTATATCTGTGTCATTTGGAAAGAAGTTGAATTTACCCATTCAATCCTAAGACTACAAACTGCTTGTACGATCACCAACGGGATTAGAAGTGGAGTTAGAAAAAGGTTATGGACCATGTCCAGTGCTTATTGATGAAAAGACCTTGGATGTAACCTTGATCCAACTTGAGATGGCAGACCTTGACGTCATCTTGGGAATGGATTGGTTAGCTCGGTATTCTGCAAATCTATTGTGTGCTGAAAAGAAGCTAACATTTAATGACAAAGACGGAGCAGAATTCAGTTTTTTGGGAACCAAACTTCCCCGTAAATGAAAGCTCATACTCTCTGCGCTAAAGGCTAAGAAGTGCCTTGAGAAAGGAGCAGTCGGGTATTTAGTATCTGTGGTCGACCTTACCAAGGAAGCACCACGAATGGAGGATATTGATGTCGTGCGAGACTATCTGGAGGTATTTCCTAAAGAATTACTAGGAATACCACCCGACCGAGCTACAGAGTTTGTGATAGATCTTATACCTGGAGCCGCACCAGTATCGAATGCACCTTATCGAATGGCTCCTACCGAACTGAAGGAATTGAAAGTACAACTACAAGAACTGCTGGACAAGGGATACATTCGCCCTAGTATATCACCATGGGGAGCGTCAGTATTATTCGTAAAGAAAAAGGATGGTAGCATTCGCTTGTGTATAGATTACCGAGAACTGAATAAACTGACAATCAAGAATCGGTATCCATTGGCTCAGATCGATGACCTGTTTGATCAGTTGCAAGGTGCCAAAGTGTTCTCCAAGATCGATCTTTGATCAGACTACCATCAGTTGAAGATTAAGGATGGTGATATTCCCAAGACAGCATTCAGGACCAGATATAGACATTATGAATTTTTGGTCATGTCTTTCGGATTGACGAACGCACCAGCAACCTTTATGGAACTTATGAATCGGGTATTCCATGATAGGTTGGATACGTCGGTTATTGTATTCATTGATGATATATTTGTCTAGTCCAAAGACAAGGAAACTCATATTATGAATCTAAATGCTGCTCTGCAGTGATTACGGAAGGAAAAGCTCTACGCCAAATTTTCAAAATGTGAGTTTTGGCTAAAGGAAGTCGCATTTCAAGGCCATGTAGTATCCGCTGAAGGAATTAAAGTGGATCCCAGCAAGATCGAGGCTATTGTAAAGTGGAAAGCACCGAAGAGAGTTACAGAAATTAGGAGTTTTCTGGGTCTAGCTGGGTATTATCGACGATTTGTGGAAGACTATTCTCGAATTTCCGTACCTCTTACCTGTTTGACTAAAAAGAGTGAGAAATTTGTTTGGACGGACAAATGCGAGAAGAGTTTCCAAACCTTGAAGGCTAGATTGATATCAGATCCAATCATGACCATCCTGATTCCAGGACAACCATTTATCTTGTACACCGATGCGTCAGGACTGGGATTAGGATGTGTACTCATGCAAGGGGAACAAGTAATTACTTATGCCTCAAAACAACTGAAGACACATGAAAAGAACTACCCCACTCATGATTTGGAACTAGCGACAGTAGTACATGCTGTCAAAATATGGAGACATTATCTGTAGGGGGAGAAGTTTTAGATTGAATCAGACCATAAAAGTCTTACTTACTTATTTAATCAGAAGGAGCTGAATATGAGACAAAGAAGATGGCTAGAACTATTAAAAGCCAATGATTGTGATATCCAGTATCATCCGGGGAAAGCTAATGTGGTAGCCGACGGGTTGAGTAGAAAGACAATGATAAAATCTCAGAGAGAGGTTAGCACAACTGCCGCAATGTGTACTACCAGAAAGGTATTTAAGCACGGTAATGAGCAGTTTGTGATAGATGCACAAGATGGATCAGCCAACCAAGGGTTTATTCATTGGTTTTTAAATATGTTCGCCGCATTGAAAATTATACCGGATATAGTTGATGAAGTGAAGACAGCTATCAAATCAGACCCTTACCTAAGAACGGTACAAGAAGACATCGAAAAAGGTAGAACTAACCCTGAGTTCACTTTGGACGAAGAAAAGGTACTGAAGTACAATGGAAGAATATGTGTACCCGAAACAGAAAGCTTGGACATTAGACACCGATTGATGAAAGAAGCCCATACCACCATCTATTCGATACATCTTGGAAGTACAAAAATGTATCATGATCTAAAGAAACTATATTGGTGGAGAGGAATGAAAGCAGACGTAGCTAAGTTCGTGTCTCAATGCCTAAATTGTCAGAAGGTCAAGGCTGAACGACAAAGACCGGCAGGACTGTTACAGCCGTTACCGGAACCAGCATGGAAATGGGACTGCATCACTATGGACTTCGTAATGGGATTACCATTGACTCCTCAAGTAGTTGACGCAGTTTGGGTGATTGTAGACCGCCTGAAAAAAATAGCTCGCTTTATACCTATACGACCTCAGTATACACTGGAGTGGTTAGCTAAGCTGTATGTGGATAACATTGTGCGATTACACGATGTACCTGAAAGCATTGTGTCAGATAGAGATCCACGATTTACTTTAAACTTCTGGAAAGGATTACAAAAGGCTATGGGTACAACATTGAAGTTTAATACTGCATTTCATCCATAGACAGATGGACAGTCAGAGCGTACAATCCAGATTCTAGAAGATATGCTTCGAGCATATGTAATTGATTTTAAAGGATCATGGGATGAAAAGTTACCACTAATTGAGTTCGCTTATAATAATAGCTATCAGGCTACTATACAGATGTCACCCTATGAAGCACTGTATGGTAGAAAGTATCGAACTCCCTTGTTTTGGAATGAAGTTGGGGAACGTAGTATAGTTGGACCAAAATTTGTTCAAGAGACTTGTCGAGTGGTCGACATTATCAAAGAAAGAGTGAGAACAACTCAGAATCGTCAGAAGCAATATGACGATACCCGACGCCGAGACCTTGAGTTTGTCGTGGGTGATAGAGTATTCTTAAAAGTATCGCCTATGCGAGGATTGAAACGGTTCAGACAGAAAGGGAAACTAAGTCCATGATATGTCGAGCCATATGAGATTCTAGCTAAGCGTGGGAAAGTGGCTTACCAGTTAGCACTACCACCATCTATGTCAAGTGTGCATGATGTATTTCATATTTCCTTATTGAAGAAGTATGTCAAGGATCCGAATCACGTTTTGATAATGGATCTAACTGATTTGACTGATAACTTGACATTTAAAGTAACACCAACTGAAATCACCAGCCGAAAGGTTGAACGACTATGCAACCGAGATATCTACTATGTTAAGGTCACCTGGAGAAGTAGAGACTTGGAAGAAATCACATGGGAAGAAGAGAATGCTATGCGAAAGCAATATCCTCATTTGTTCGACTCAGAAGGTATGTACAATTTTGAGGATGAAATTTTTATAAGTAGGGGGGAGTTGTAAGACCCGTGTCAATGTAACCCGGCCTTACCACCTTGAACCAGGTCTACCCATCGTGGTCGAGCCAAATAGACCAAGTGCGTGAAGGAGATCGTGATCCCAGGTATTAAACTGACCCAAAAACACTCAAAAAGGGGTGAGGGTCGCACACCCAGTGAGGTGGGGTCGGACCCCCCAGCACAAAAAGTCATACCCTCAGTTTTTAACAGGGGGTCAGACATTTTAAAACCAAGGGTCGACGGGATCTCTGACCCCCTCATCGACCCCCAGTCTACCGACAGAAACCGTGATTTGGAAACATTCTAAATTTCAATGGGATTCCTTCCTAATCTCAATGGAACTTATTTTGGGAGTTTCTACTCTATAAATAGGACATCCCTAAGCCTCTCACTCCTTTTAGAACCCTAATTGGATTGAGAGAAAGAGAAGAGAAGAGAAAGATAAAGATAAGAGAAGGAAAGTGGAGAAGAAGATCAAACAGAAGGCTTTAGAGAAACAAGCCTAATTCTAAGGTATGGATACTATCTTCATGTAATTCTACAGACCTTAGAATAGATAGAGAAGAGGGAATGATCTAGGAGAAACCCAAATCATCCACCCATGGTTAGGTTTTCATGGAAAACCATGGGGAAAATCATGAAAGCCATATAGGTGAGTGAACTACGGTTCTTGACCATAGAACAAGTGTGGAATGGATTGTAGAAGCAAGCCATAGGACCCCAAACACGAAGAATGGACTGTAGGAGGAAAATTTGACTAAACCCACAGGGGTCGCACGGGGGGTCGATGGCCAATCGACCCTACCAGACCTTGATCATCGACCCCCAGTGTTCGGGAAGTCCAGACTGTGGGTGGTTGCACCCAGGGTCGATGGAACCTCCGACCCTAGCATCGACCCCCAATTAACAGCATGCTTTTTAAAGTCTGAATTAATTCTAATTAAATTTTATTGACTTGGTGAGGTCTTCTACTGATATAATATCGATGTATAGTTGATTCTTAAAGCTTGAAAGAGGACCTACGATCAAGTAAAAGTGAGCGAACAAGACCTAAACTAATTGGTTAATAATAAACTGTTTTATTTCTTGAGTCCAATACCATGATTGTTTCTATGTGTGTATGCTTGTAATGTGCATTCAACATGTCATAAAATATTTCTATTATTACTGTTCATGCATATTTAAATTTATTGATTATAACATGATGATGATAATGATGATAGGAATAGGCATGTGAATGTTTGTGTTTGGCTGGTGTACATGGTGCGGGTAGGGATGGTATCAACCGGTACTTCGATGCCGTTCTCATCGGGGTATATTGTGCCATTGTCTATTAAAGTCATGTCCACTAAGCAAGTGGTTGATGTGCTTGATACGAGCAAGTATCAGCGGGGGTGTCAAAGGCCGGGCCTCAGCACTCTAGCTCTATCTCTAACTCAAGTCTTGTGCCTTACCATCGTCGTATCGCCATTACTTTTGTAGAAATATTACGTCATGGTGTATGAGGGGAGCTGGTCTCGGACCGTGTAGTCTCTGACTCTGCCGGGGGGCCTTATCCCTATCACTATGGGCGTTCTGAGGGATACTGGGGTGAGGCCTTGGATACACTGTTTGACATTAGGATTGGTTAGTTGCAAACCCAGTTTGCAACCCTAGCCAGCAGGGATTTATTTGTTGGTTTGGTATCAACCGGTACTTCGATGCCGTTTTCATCAGGGTATATTGTGCCATTATGGGTGCTATGGGAGACAGTGCCGCTTTCATTGGGCGTATCCACACTCTCGTGTATAGAGTTGTGGCTGCCACCTATCCTTTCTATAGCACATTGCAAACTTATAAACCAAACCAAAGATATGAATTGAGTGCATGCATACGTTTGTTGCATTGTTTTGTTTGCTCACTGAGCCATGATATGTGCTCACCCTCTCGACGTTGAATTTTTTTTTTGATGTTGCAGGTACTTCAGTTGCAGATTATATGAATGATCCGATGTATGCGCATGTTGCTACAATGGACGCTGAAGAGTTAGAGGATGCGCATGACCCCTCATGCGAGTGCAACTCATGCGTATTCTATTAGGATTTATTTGAATTTATAAAAGGATGTAATTGGTATTTTATTTATTTCTGTCTCTGTTGATACAACAATAGCTTGATATTTTAATTATGATTATTACATTTAGAGTTCTCGGTTCATTTACTATAAGACTTCTGCTATTGTGTATTTATTCTGATTATGGTTGTGGGTGTGCATGATTTTATTTTTAATGGATACCGCCTATTAGAGATCCTAGTTGAACCTTGGTTTATTAGCGCTTCATCACACCGTTCTGAATGGTGCAGAATTGGGGTGTGACATGTTGGAACTAAGAAGAGTTCCATTCATCTGAATTCATTTAGCCACTAGGTTTATCCAACTATCAACTTTGGTTCGGGTTCTAATTCATGTCGGAACTAAGAAGAGTTTCATTCATCCAAATTCAATTGGGCACTAGACTTATCCAACCATCAACTTTGGTTTAGGTTCTGATTCATGTTGGAACAAAAAAAAGTTCCGTTCATCTGAATTCATTCAGCCCCTAGGCTTCTTCAACCATCAACTTTGGTTTAGGTTCTGATTCATGTTGGAACTAAGAAGAGTTCCATTCATCTGAATTCATTTAGCCATTAGGCTTATCCAACCATCAACTTTGGTTCGGGTTCAAATTCATGTTAGAACTAAGAAGAGTTCCATTCATCCGAATTCAATTGGCCACTAGACTTATCCAACCATCAACTTTGGTTCAGGTTCTGATTCATGTTGGAACTAAGAAGAGTTCCATTCATCCGAATCAAATTAGCCACTAGACTTATCGAACCATCAACTTTGGTTCAGGTTCTCATTCATGTTGAAACTAAGAAGAGTTCCATTCATCTGAATTCATTTAGCCACTAGGCTTATCCAACCATCAACTATGGTTCAAGTTCTGATTCATATTGGAACTATGAAGAGTTCCATTCATTTGAATTTAATTAGCCCCTAGGCTTGTCCAACCGTCAACTCTAGTTCAGGTTCCGATTGATGTTGGAACTAAGAAAGGTTCCATTCATATGAACTCAATGTAAGCATGAGTTAGCCTCTAGGCTTGTTCAACCATTACCTTTGGTCCATGTTCCATTTCATGAAAGAAACGAAGAGAATTTTAGTCATTTCAACTCAATCAATCCGTCATCTCTAGCAATTAGAGTCCAATCCATGATTATCATCCTTGCCCTCTATCAATCGGAGCCCAACTCAAGCAATCCTTGCCTCTAGCAATTAGAGCCCAGTCCATGACTGTCAATCTTGATATCTATCAATCATAGACTAGTTTAAAGTTAACCTTGTCTCTATCAATCAAAGACTGATTCAAAATCAATCCCTGGCTCTGTCAATTAGAGCCCGATCCATGTCCATCATAGCCCAGTGCTACAAGTTAGGATCGCTCGTCAGGAATGGCGAATGAGAAGCATTCCTCATTGCCTATCAATAAAGATTAATTCTAGATTCTGGAGTCATCAAGAGACCATGAAACTTCAGCTATGATAGTGATATCCCATCACGGGCATTTCTGTCCCATTGGCCAAGGAAATGCTAGAATCCAAAGAGTTGCCCTCATATTTCTCATTATTCAAAGAGAAGGAATGAAATTTTTTCGAGCAGTAGGTTAGACCAAAGAAGAGGACCAATGTACCCTAGGCTAGGATAGGAACCAGAATCATGGCTAGGGAATGGTCCAATGATGAAACCCTTAACCCATAAACTGTGTCATGAACCAAATTGACATTGGACCCAAATTGAGTGCGGTCCAATGAGGAAAGCCCTTGAGCCTTAAGTTGGGCATGAACCAGATTGAACTTGGAACCAAATTGAGTGTGTCCAATGTGGAAAGCCCTTGAGCCTTAAGTTTGGCATGAACCAGATTGAACATGGACCCAAATTGAGTGCGGTTCAATGAGGAAAGCCATTGAGCCCTAAGTTGGTCATGAACCAGAATGACCTTGGACCCAAATTGAGTATAGTCTAATGAGGAAAGAAATTATGCCCTAAACTGGGGCATGAACCAAATTGACCTCGGACCCAAACTGAGAGTGGTCTAAGGAAGAAATCCATTGAACCCCCTAAGCCGAGGCATAAACTAGTTTAATCTTGGATTCAAAATGGTGTAGTGCATTGGCGATACCCCTTGCTCCCCAACCTGGGGCACAATCTGGAATGATTATGAACTGAACTAAAAGTGGTTCATTGATGAATCTATTGAACCCCAAACTAGGGCATGAACCAGAGTAACCTTGAGCTTAAAAAGCAATAGTTTGGTTATGAATGGATCCTAATCTAAGAAAAAAAGAGGGTAAGAATTGTATGGAACCCTAAAAGGTAGACATCTTGCACCTATTGATAGGGGGGATGATGTATCCTACTGTTAGAGGTCTAAAGAAAGATTTATTCCCACAATGACTAAAGGTGGTCACTGAAGGTGTTATGCCCAACAGGAGCCGCTTGGATGAACTAGTTATTTCAACTTTGTATTATTGATATTCGATAGGTCATCCATGTCTAGGTCCAAGATTGATATGCTTGTTGACAAGTCCAGTCCAATCTGTCACACCCCAATTCTGCACCAACCAGAATGGTGTGATGAACCATCAATAAACCAAAGGTTCAACCAGGATCTCGAATAGCTATCCCCACCTTTGATAAACCAAAATACATTCCACATTAATCAGAGATAATAAAGTAAATAGCAGAAGTCTTACAGATAATTAACTGGGGTCTAGTCATGATAAATAATTAATATTTTATTTATCTCTAAGTAACCAAAACATAATTTAATACATATTACAAATATCCAAATAAGAAGTTAAACACTAAGTGTATTTATAGTTGAACCTCGCTTAATTAATCACAATAGTCCTCCACAACTTGCTTATCATAGTCGTCACCTGTTCATATGCTGGCGTGTTGATAAAATGTTCAACCGTAATACTTGCAACATCAGAAACTACAAAGAATTGTGCACGCGAGGGTCAGCTCTCCAACTTGAGCTCAGTGAGTAAACAAAACAATGCAACAAACATATGCATGCACTCAATTCAAATCTTTGGTCTGGTTCATAAGTTTGCAAGGTGCTATAGAAAAGATAGGTGGCCGTCGCACCTCTATACATGAATTTATGGAACCGCCCAACGGATCAAACACCATTGCTGCCCCCACATGCACCCACCATGCAATAGAGATAGAGCTAAAGTGCTTAGGACCACACCGCATCCCACTTCCCCTGATGCTCTACCCACACCAACACGTAAGCCCCTGTTGGCGAGGGCTTGCAAACTAGGCTCGCAACTAACCAATCCTAAAGTTAAACAGTGTATCCAAGGCCTCACCCCAGTATCCCTCAATACGTCCATAGAGATAGAGCTAAGGCCCTCTGACAGAGTCAGAGACTACACGGTCCGAGACCACCTCCCCTGATGCCCTACGATGTAATAGTTCTATTAAGGTAATGGCGATACGACGTGCTAGTCGACAAGACTTAAGTAGAGATAGAGCTAGAGTCTGGTCACCAGGATGAACCACAGTGTCATGTCCTCCCCCTGATGCTCCACTCGCATCAAGTACACTAACCATACACATACATTCACATGCCTATTCCTAGCATCATAATCATCACCATGTTATAAATAAATTAAATTAAATATGCATGAACAGTAATAACAGGAATAGTAGATGACATGTGATATGCATATTACAATCATACAATCATAGAATCATACATGGTATTGGACTCAATAAATGAAAATAGTTTATTATTAGGCAATTAGTTTAGGTTTTGTTCCCTCACCTTTGATTGAGTGTAGATCATCGTTCATGCTTTATGAATCACCTTTTAATCAGTAAAAAGGCCTAACAAGTCGATAGATTTTAACTAGAATTAATTTCATTAAATTTAGACTAGCTAAAATCGTAGGGTCGTAAGGTAGGGTCGCACCTAGGGTAGCAGTTTCTACGACCCTAGGGTGTAGGATCGGACGTGGGTTCGGATACCATTCAACCCTACGTGCAACCACACCCTCCTTGGAACTTCCTGATTGCATGTGGTCGATCCTGTGGTCTTGTAGGGTCGGATATCATTCGACCCTACGTGGAACCACACGTATTCTGAGTCGATCTTTTATTCTAAAGTCCATTCTTTCATGTTTGGATCCTTTGGCTTATTTTCATGGTCCATTCTATGATTTTTCTATGGCTCAAAACTATGATTTTTACACACTTTCCATTGTTCACAATGATTTCCTCCATGGTTCCATTGGAATTTGTCCATGGATGGATGATTTTGGTTTCTCCTAGATCCTGTCCTCTTTATGAACTATTCTAGGCTCTTAAACAAATCATGGACAATGTATTCATACCTTAGGTTTGCTGAGATTCAGAGTTTTCTTCTGAATTTCCTCCTCCTTAGTCTTCTTCTTTCATTCTCCTTCTCTTCTCCTTCACTTCCTTCTCTTCTCTTTCTCTCACTTTTAATTAGGGTTCTAAAAGGAGTGAAAGTGGCTAAGGGACATCCTATTTATAGAGGAAAACCCTCCAAAATAAGTCCCATTGAGTTTAGGAAAGACCCCCCTTGGAATTAGGAAAGTTTCCTAATTTTCAGTTTGTGATGTTTTCGTAGGGTCGGACGTAGGGTCGGATGTATTGAGACCCTACGTTTTTTTTAAATGTGAGACCCTAAGGTGTAGGGTCGCATGTAGGGTCGGATGTAGGGTTGCATAATCCGAGACCCTACGTTTTAAAACATACGACTCCACGACCAAAAAGTCATGGGTTGGACTTCTGTTGAAGTAGGGTCGACCCTACCTATTTAGGCATGCGACCCTACCCTCATTTTGACTGTTTTTGAGTTAAATTTCATATTGGGTCTTGGGTTTCTTCACGCACTTGGTCCACATGGCTTGACCATGATATGTAGACTGGTCACGACACGAAATGTAAGGTTAGACTGGGTTCGTGGCGTGCGGATCTTACAACTCCACCACCCTTAAAAGAAATTTCGTCCTTGAAATTTGAACATACGGATCTTACAACTCCCCCATCCTTAAAATAAATTTTGTCCTCAAAAATTGAATTTAGGTGGGAATTCTATTTCCGCATTGCATCTTCTTCTTTCCAGCAATCTTCTCCACGTCTTGTCTTCGCCAGATTATCTTCATATAATAATTATCCCAGTTTTTGTGATGTTATACCTTCCAACTAGTGAACTAGGCTGGTACCACTTCAATAGTTAAATCTTCTATTTACTCGAGTGGATCAGTGGTCAATATCTTTGATATGGATCTCCAATGTACTTCTTCAATAGAGACACATGAAATACGTCATGCACACTAGACACGGACAGCATTAATGCTAGTTGATATGCAACTTTTCTACATCTCTATAAAATTTATAAGGTCCAACACATATATAGGATACCACTTTCCCTTCTTGCTGAACTGCTTCAAACCATACATAAGTGATACCTTCAAGAACATTTTGTTACTTATGGCTAACTCAAGGTCTTGGCATCTCTACTAACAATCCTGAGCTGTCTTAGCCCTTTTTCTTTGATCTTCTCTGCCACTCGATAGGGTTCTTCAATAGACTCAGGTCTTAAAATTCTTCATTCACCAACTTTATTCCAAAATAGAGAAGTTTGACATTTCTACCGTACCATGTGACAGCTACATAGTAGCTTGGTAGCAAATTCAATCCACATAGAGCTTAGTTAGCCGCTCCAAAGCATATCGAGGTCGTATAGCAATGGGACGAGCTATCTTCCTAAGGCGATCAATAATCACCCAAACTGCGTTAACCGATCTGGGAGTCAGTGGCAAATCAGTGACACACTTCATTGTAATGCAATTTCACTTTCAAACTGGCTCCGATAGTGGTTATGGTAAGCCATGTTGGTCTTTGTCTTTCAGCCTTTACTCAGTTACTGAAACATGCACTAGACCACAACTGTTATCATTCTCCTCTTTACCAGTACAATTTCTTCAGGTCATGTTACATATTGGTACTCTAGGATGTCCTGAATATTGAGTAATATGGGTTCTTATCATTATCCTCTTCATGATATCTGAGTCTTTATCTTCAGGTATTCAGAATCTACCTCTGTATCTGAGTACCGTCTCCGCATCCAAAGTAAGTCAGAGTTAGATTTTTCTTTCTCTAATCTCCTTGCGTTGTTCTTATATACAGATCTAACAAAATTGCTACTTTTACTTCATCCATCAATTCAGAGATGATCTTTAATGTCATAAGCGCAACCGATGAACTATTTCTCCATAAGTTCATCCATAAGTTCTCGCTTACTTGGATCATCATGAGTTTCTATTATATGTTACTCTTCTTCCAAATTTGAATCTATTGCGGTGACACATAAGGCAGCATTTATACTTGGTCCTTCCTTGGACTTCATAATTCCCTTTTTTCTTTAAGGCCTTAGCTACTTCATTAGCCTTGCTCGGGTGACACTCAATATCACAGTCTTAATCCTTGGGCAATTTCAGATATTTCTATCCTCATGTTCAACTCTTTCTGGTGAAAAGATAAATAAAACTCTTGTGTTCCCATTTAATCTAAATTCTTCTCCGTATAGATATTGTCTCCAAGTCTTGATTGCATAAATTCATCATCGGTAATTTCAAGTCATAAGTAGTATAATTCTTTTAATGCTCCTTCAGTATTTTTGAAGCATATGGAATCACTTATTTATCTTGCATCAACCCGGATCCTAGATCCAACCGAAAGCTTCGATGTATAGGGTAAAAAGTTTCTCTAGTACCAGAACGATCAAGTTAGGAGCTGATATCAATCTTGCTTTTAGAGTTTTGAAACATTCTTTACACTTGTCAGTCAAATTAAACTTCTCTCCCTTCCTAGTTAGCTTGGTAAGAGGTTTTATGATCTTAGAGTGGTCCTCCAAAAATCGTCTGTGATAACCAGCTAAACCCAAGAAACTTCTGATCTCTGTAATGTTCTTTAGATGTTTCTCACCACATGATTACTTCTATCTTAATAGGGTCCACTTTAATCCCTATTTATGATGCTACGTGATCTAAGAAGATTACTTTGTTTAATCAGATCTCATATTTCTTGGATTTGGCATAAAGCTTTTCCCTTCTCAGCTGTTGTGAAGCTGTTCTAGGATCCGTTGTATGAGTTGCTTCATTCTTGGAATAAACCAAAATATCATTTATGAAAACTATGACCGACGTGTCCAACATGTCATGAAACACCCAGTTCATCAGCTCCATAAGAGATGTAAGGGCATTGGTTAATCCAACCGTCATAGTCAGGAACTCATAATGTCCAATCCCGATTCTAAAAGCTATCTTCGAGATATTGTTGTCCAAATTCTTCAGCTGATGATATCTCGACTGAAGATCAATCATAGGAAATACCTTTGCTACTTGCAACTATTTAAACAAGTCTTCGATCTGAGGTAGTAGATATCGATTCTTGATCGTTAGCTTGTTTAGTTCCCAGTAGTCTATACATAATCTGACACTACCATCCTTTTTCTTCATGAATTGGCGCTCCCCGTGATGCAATACTTAGCCTATTAGAACCCTTGTCTAATAACTTTCATAGTTGAGTGTCAATCCCTTCAACTACATAGGAATTACTCTATAGGTGCCTTTGACATAAGTATCATCATTGGTAACAAGTCGATGATGAAATCGATCGTATGATCAGATGGTAACTCAGGTAAGTCTCCTGGAACACATTGGAAATTTATACATCACATCAATATCTTCCATCTGTGGTGGTTCTTTGGTAACGTATACCACAGATACCATATATCCAACTTCTTTCTCTTCAAAGCATCTCTTCGCCTTTAGCATAGAGAGGATCAGCTTTCACTTCTTAGGCAACATGCTTCTAATAATACTAAATTATATGCCGTCTTTATTCTTGAATGAAAACCTCTTCTATGCACATAACAACTTTGTAGAGTGTTGAGACTACCAATCTATTCCCAAGTTGACGTCAAAGTCTGCCATCTCAAGTCGATTTAGTTGCATCCAAATTCTGTCCATCCATATGATTCGAACATTGTTAATAACACTCATCCAATACAACATTTAGTCCAAAAGCGCTTGAACTAGCAAAATCTGGTATAATGGTCTTAAGAGCACATCTAGTTCCTTAATCTCCTAGTTTTTCGAAGACTATTGCTTAAAATCTCATATATCCCAAAAAAAAACTCATTAGCTTACACCTTCTTTATCATTTTTGTTCTACCCTGATCTCTCTTTCATATACCTCGAAAAATATCTTGTAATTGTTACTTACTTTCTTGCTCATGCACTCTTTTATAGACATGACCAAATCCATCTATTCAACAATCTTGAAACAGATCCTCCATTTCTTCATCTGAGATTCCTTGGTTATAGAATCTAATCTGAATTTAATCATCTTACTTTCAATAATTCCATTATCACTAAACATCTTTATCAACAAAGGTCAGGGAGTGTATGAATCAGAATGTTTATCCAAAAGAAATTCATTTCCATCTTTCAATTTAGCATAATGACAAACACTTACTTTATCTAGTGAACTTAGGTTTAAAGGATCAGGAGTAAATCTGTGGAAATCCAACCGGCATCAAAATGTCGTTAAGTTGCACGGTGGTCCAAATACATGGAAATAGAGGTTTTACAGTTCTTAACCTCATGGTTACAGGTTCTATTGAGTATATAATGCAATTGGTCAAGGCACTACAGGAGTAAATGTAGAAAACGTTTTGGTACATCAATAATTCAGGTATAAATCAAAAAGATGTATGCTCAATATGATTAATCATTTAACTGTTCAATCAGTTCATCTCTCTGTTCATGGTGTCGATCATGAGAGTGGCTCAATTTGGTATAATCAAAACTAACACGAAAGAAACAATATCTATAACTCCAATTGACAGGTTGAATCAAGAAGGTATCCTGTCAAGGTACGAGAATTAGAATCAGGTATGTGCATCCTCTATAATCATAAGCGTAAATCAATAATGCACCGCATCCTATATAACCTATCTAGTTATATGGCCCCAATAGATTTGATCCTTTGTTGAAAACGTTTGAGGCTTCATCTTCAGAAAATATTCCTCAATCCTTGTTACATCATTCTACCATGATGCAGCAATCCCATACATCGATGGCTGATAAGGGTAACCACCTTGATACACTACTTGTTGTGCACTAAGCTTCTACACTGAGGTGTGCATTACTGGGACTTGCTGCATGGTAGGCACTGTATTATAGCTAACAGGTGCTGGGGGTACAGTGTTGCTACCAATTGGTACCGTACTTGGTTTTACCCGGAGGTGTTTATGTAGCATTGGCAACTTGGGTAGTGATTCACATAGCAACTTGCATAGTCGGTCTCATCTGTTGTTGCTCATGTATTTTGTCTGGTTAAATTTATTACAACCGTGGCCAAGGTACTTGGCAGTCCATGTGATTGGCCGGAGTGGGCTGGTTGTTCACCTCCTTTGATTTGCTTCAATTAGATTATCATTATTTAGCATCTACTCAGATGAGTTTTCATTACCCATTCTCGACCCTCATAGTGGTAGGGTCGAGTTGCAACATCTTCTTAATGCTCAGCAGGCAATGGATCAGCGTATGGCGGATCTCACTCTAAGTCTCCATGTCACCCAGGAGTATAGCTTTATCTTGTTATAGTTACTCTTATTCTTAATGTATGGCTATTATTCTCCTATTTTTGTTGGATTTAGCCCGAGATCTTTCCCTTTACCTTTGCAGGGCTTTAGGCCTTACTAGCCATTTTTCTTCTTCTTTTGCCACACATCGAGTTTCACATCTTATGAGTACAAACTCGGTATTCCAATTTTCTACTTTACAGATGCTTCCTTCTTGTTACTGTACTATATCCTTTGTTTACCTAGACAACTGTCCGACTTATAGATAGTACCCTTTACTATTTGTTTATCAAGATAAATTTTGAATTTTCTCTTTCTCTTTTAAGTATATATATGGTTCCACCTTTTATATGTACATTATTGTCTTGTTTAAGTTCTGTCTCAACCAACATAGGTGCTTATGGTGTGTTTGTATTAAAGCTTTGAACTTATCCTAACTCAGTTCATGGGCTCCAGTGGAAGTATTCAAGTTTGATGGGCAAGGCCTGAGAGCTCTGACACCAAGTTGTCACACCCCAATTCTACACCAACCAGAATGGTGTGATGAACCGTCAATAAACCAACGGTTCAACTAGGATCTCGAATAGGCTATCCCCACCTTTGATAAACCAAAACACATTCCACATTAATTAGAGATAATAAGGTAAATAGCGGAAGTCTTACAGATAATGATCTGAGGTTTAGTTATGATAAATAATTAATATTCCATTTATCTCCAAGTAACCAAAATATAATTTAATACATATTACAAATATCCAAATACGAAAGTTAAATACTAAGCGTATTCATAGTTGAACGCTCGCTTAACTAATCACAATAGTCCTCCACAGCTTACTCATCATAGTCGTCACCTGTTCATATGTTGGCGTGTTGACAAAATCTTCAACCGTAATACCTCCAACATCAGAAACTAAAAAGAATTGTGCATGCGAGGGTCAGCTCTCCAACTTGAGCTCAGGGAGTAAACAAAACAATGCAACAAACATATGCATGCATTCAATTCATATCTTTGGTCTGGTTCATAAGTTTGCAATGTGCAATAGAAAGGATAGGTGGCCGCCGCACCTCTATACACAAATGTGTGGAACCGCCCAATAGATCAAATACCATTGCCGCCCCCATATGTACCCACCATGAAATAGAGATAGAGCTAAAGTGCTTAGGACCGCACCGCATCCCACTTCCCCTGATGCTTTACCCATACCAACACGTATGCCTCTGTTGGCGAGGGCTTGCAAACTGGGCTCACAACTAACCAATTCTAATGTCAAACAGTGTATCCAAGGCCTCACCCCAGCATCCCTCAATACGTCCATAGAGATAGAGCTAAGGCCCCCCGGGAGAATCAGAGACTACACGGTCCGAGACCACCTCCCCTGATGCCCTATGATGTAATAGTTCTGCTAAGGTAATGACGATACAACATATTAGTGGACAAGACTTGAGTAGAGATAGAGCTAGAGTCTGGTGACCAGGACGAACCACAGTGTCACGTCCTCCCCCTGATGCTCCACTCGCATCAAGCACACTAACCACACACATACATTCACATGCCTATTCCTTACATCATAATCATCACCATGTTATAAATGAACTGAATTAAATATGCATGAATAGTAATAACAGGAATAGTAGATGACATGTGATATGCATATTACAATCATACAATCATAGAATCATACATGGTATTGGACTCAATAAACGAAAATAGTTTATTATTAGCCAATTAGTTTAGGACTTGTTCCCTCACCTTTGATTGAGTATAGATCCTCGTTCAAGCTTTATGAATCACCTTTAAATCAGTAGAAAGGCCTAACAAGTCGATAGATTTTAATTAGAATTAATTCCAATAAATTTAGACTAGCTGAAATCGTAGGCTCGCAGGGTAGGGTCGTAGGGTAGGGTCGCACCTATGGTAGCAGTTTCTGCGACCCTAGGGGGTAGGGTCGGACGTGGGGTCGGATACCATTCTACCTTACGTGTGACTACACCCTCCCTGGAACTTCCTGAGGGCATGTGGTCAATCTTGTGGTCTCGTAGGGTCAGATATCATTCGATCCTACGTGCGACCACACGTATTTTGAGCCGACCTTTCATTCTAAAGTCCATTATTTCATGTTTGGATCCTTTGGCTTATTTTCATGATCTATTCTATGATTGTTCTATGGCTCAAAACTATGATTTTTACACACTTTCCATTGTTCACAATGATTTCCTCCATGGATTCCATTGGAATTTATCCATGGATGGATGATTTGGGTTTCTCCTAGATCCTATCCTCTTTATGAACTATTCTAGGCTCTTAAACAAATCATGGAAAATGTATTCATACCTTAGGTTTGCTGAGATTCAGAGTTTTCTTCTGAATTTCCTCCTCCTTAGTCTTCTTCTTCAATTCTCCTTCTCTTCCTTCTCTTCTCTTTCTCTCACTTTTAATTAGGATTGTAAAAGGAGTGAAAGAGGCTAAAGGACATCCTATTTATAGAGAAAAACCCTCCAAAATAAGTCTCATTGTGTTTAGGAAAGACCCCCTTGGAATTAGGAAAGTTTCCTAATTTTCGTTTCATGCTGTTTTCGTAGGGTTGGACGTAGGGTCGGATGTACTGAGACCCTACGTTTTTTTAAAACGTGACCCTAGGGTGTATGGTCGCATGTAGGGTCGGATGTAGGGTCGCATAATCTGAGACCCTACGTTTTAAAACATGCGACCCCACGACCAAAAAGTCATGGGTTGGACTTCTGTTGAGGTGGGGTCGACCCTACCTGTTTAGGCATGCGACCTTACCCTCATTTTGACTGTTTTTGAGTTAAATTTCATATTGGGTCTTGGGTTTCTTCACGCACTTGGTCCACTTGGCTCGACCATGATATGTAGACTGGTCACGACACAAAATGTAGGGTTAGACCGGGTTCGTGGTGTACGGTTCTTACACAATCTGTCCTGCAAGTAAAATAAAATCACCCCATTTGGGATTTCAATCTCAGTGCTTTGTCTCTTCCATACATTTCCTCCCAGTTTCATACATCCACCTATTCTACATGAGCAGTCAATTCTGACTCTGAAGATGATTGAAACAATGAGCCATCTCTTGAACTTCTATGCCACCTGGCCTCTAAAGAAAGAAATGTCCAACCCGTCTGGGAAAGGTTTAGATGATCATTCGGGAGACATAAGAGTACTCTCAAGAAACATGTATTGGAGAAGCTGTCAATTTTTCTACCTATGAAAAGATTCCAAGGAAAGCATTAGATAGAAACAGATCATATCAACAGGTCAGCCAATCAGTACAAATGAGTGGAGGATAGATGTGCCACCAAAAAGATGGAAATACCAAAGTTCTTACAAAGTACATCATCTGCAAGCAAGAGATACATGATGAATGATCAATTTCAAAATCAAAGAATCAGGTCATAGGAATACCAAAAAATTAAAAAAAAAAAAAAAAAAAGAAAAAGAAAATTCAAGCCTATGTTTTATCTACATCAATAATGGGAGGTAGTCACATCAGACAGAAGGTGATGATTAACTTCCAGAGGACAGGATATGGATTCACCATTCAGATAAAATCAGATCTAGATGAGCAATCACAAATGTTCATAAAGTTTACAGAAGATCAGAGTACTAACTGGGGAAAAGATGTTCTATTTGATTGGAAATGTTTGAAAGAAGAAGATTCAAATCCAATATTGAAGGTCATGATTCAACTTCGCGCTCAAGCGAAGCATTGCATTATGTGGCCTCCACATCCAAAAAAAAAAAAAAAAAATAGAGGAAGAAAAAGAAAGAAAAGAAAATAGTAAGATGTGGAATGACATTAGAGTTCGATAGTAAGCCAATTGTCCCTCTCACTTTAGGAGGATGGTAGTTCCAATCAAAGCCTAACAGCAAGTGCGATCGTTCTTTGAGATTCATAGCATGTTGGATCGGCCAATTACATCCCGCCTTTATAGGAGACAATCTCATCACTTCTTTGTCATCAGAGGAAGATTTCTCATCGACATTAGACTCTCTCTCCCTCTATCAATCTGATGGCCTTCCAAGGAGTCAATATCACAAACCCTTCTTTGATTATCAGTTTTTATGGCATTGTATTTCGTGATCATGTCATCATTTTATGTATAAATTCATGAATCTGGTTGAAACTCTCATCTATCATTATTTACATCTGACGGCTTCCCAAGGTTCCTATAAGCCCTTCATTTCTCAAGCCAATAAAATGGGATCTTCTTGGTAAGATAAACCCATTCTACATATATAATCAAATACTCTCCCAATGGTAGACCCATGTCGACAGTATCACATTAGTCCTCTCGGACCTTCAACATCAATACTTGTCAACAAACTTAAAGGTTTCAGGCCGAGATATGATCGCGATTGATTCGGCATCTTGATGTTCCTTGTTGAGACACGTGTTCTATCTAAACATCTCCAAGAAAGGAAAACATAATTCGGCACCATTTTTAATTTTGGCGTGGGACTGCATTTCCCGAAGGTCATTTTTAGTGATGATTCAAATAGCTTCCCGCCTATCAATGCGTGTAGGTGTCAACTTAAACAGTGGGGCATGGCTACCCATTTGTTAGGAAAGTCATGCCGTTCGGACTTCCCCTAAGGGTTTCAGACCATTGGATAGGACCATAATTTTGGTAATATCCTCACCATATTAGGACTCTTTATTCAACCCAAGATGGGGTTTTGCAAAAAATAAAAATAAAAAGATAAAAAAAATAAAAAAAAAGGAAAGAAAAGAAACCTCAGCAAAGAAAAGCAACCCAAGAAACCTCAACGGGCAACCCATAGTACCTCAGTGGGGATAGACGACCTAATGCAACCCTAAAGCATTGCCCTCATTGGCCCTTCATAGAAAATTCAATGGTTCATGTCGACAAGTGTCATACCCAGTCTACCCTCCATAAGGAAAGGAACCCCTCTTGCTCTCCAGTGGATCATACTTAGAGGAGTTGAACAAACCATCGTCTGTTTGCCTATTGGGCTCCATAGCATTGCCTTTCAACAAAATTCTATCTTCAAATGCTTTTGTCAGGATACGTAGGCTATTTAGGAGAATTCTAAATTTGGATCCACACCTGAGTCCACTCGGACTATCCATAAATCCACTAGGATTTCTACCCATCACACGAACTACGTGGATTCTGATTCCTAGGTCAAACCCTAGGATATGTAGGCTATTTGGGAGAATCCCAAATTCGGATCCATACCTTAGTCTAGTCGAACAATCCATAGATCCATTAAGATATCTACCCATCACCCGAATTACGTGGATTCTAATTCCTAGGTCAAACCCTAGGATACGTAGGCTATTTGGGAGAATCCAAAATTTGGATCCACACCTTAGTCCGCTCGGACTATCCATAGATCCATTAGGATATCTGCCCATTACCTGAACTACGGGGATACTGATTCCTAGGTCAAACCCTAGGACATGCAGGCTATTTGGGAGAATCCCAAATTCAGATCCATATCATAGTCCACTCGAACTATCCATAGATCCACTAGGATATCTACCCATTACCCGAACTAGGTGGATTCTGATTCTTAGTTCAAACCCTAGGACACGTAGGCTATTTGGGAGAATCCCAAATTCGGATCCACATCTTAGTCCACTCAGACTATCCATAGATCCACTAGGATATCTACCCATCACCCAAACTACGTGGATACTGATTCCTAGGTCAAACCCTAGGATATGTAGGCAATTTGGGAGAATCCCAAATTTAGATCCATACCTTAGTCCACTCGAACTATCCATAGATCCACTAGGATATCTACCCATCACCCGAACTATATGGATTCTGATTCCTAGGTCAAACCCCAGGATACGTAGGCTATTTAACAGAATCCCAAATTTGGATCCACACCTTAGTCCACTCGGACTATCCATAGACACACTAGGATATCTACCCATCACCTAGACTACGCAGATTTTGATTTTGAGGTCAAACCCTAGGATATGTAGGCTATTTGGGAGAATCCCAAATTCGGATCCATACCTTACTCCACTCGAACTATCCATAGATCCACTAGGATATCTACCCATCACCCGAACTATGCGGATTCTGATTCCTAGGTCAAACCCTAGGATACGTAGGCTATTTGGAAGGATCCCAAATTTGGATCCACACCTTAGTCCACTCAGACTATCCATAGATCCCCTAGGATATCTACCCATCACTCGAACTACGTAGATTCTGATTCCTAGTCAAACCCTAGGATATGTAGGCTATTTGGGAGAATCCCAAATTTGGATCCACACCTTTGTCTACTCGAACTATCCATAGATCCACTAGGATATCTACCCATCACCTGAACTACGTGGATTCTGATTCCTAGGTCAAACCCTAGGATACGTAGGCTATTTTAGAGAATCCCAAATTTGGATCCACACCTTAGTTCACTCGAACTATCCATAGATCCACTAGGATATCTACCCATCACCCGAACTACGTTGATTCTGATTCCTTGGTTAAACCCTAGGATACGTAGGCTATTTGGGAGAATCCCAAATTCAGATCCACATCTTAGTCTACTCGAACTACCCATGATCTACTAGGATATCTACCCATCGCCCGAACTACACGGATTCTGATTCCTAGGGCAAACCCTAGGATATGTAGGCTATTTGGGAGAATCCCAAATTCCGATCCACACCTTAGTCCACTCGGACTATCCCTCGATCCACTAGGATATCTACCCATCGCCTGAACTACACGGATTCTGATTCCTAGGGCAAACCCTAGGCTACGTAGTCTATTTGGGAGAATCCTAAATTTGGATCCACACCTTAGTCCACTCAGACTATCCATTGATCCACTAGGATATCCATCCACATTTTGATGCAAATTGGGTTATCTACATTCCAACCCAGAAAGGGTTATCCATTTTGACCCAAATAGGGTTATCCATATTTTGACCCAGAAAGGGTTATCCATTCTTAGGTCCACTAGGACTATCTATCAGTTTACATGGACTATCCAGATCTTAACCCATAGGGTTTCTCAGCCTTCCATGCATAAACTTCAACTTGAACAATGAACTTAATCATGCACAAACATAAATCACAGCAATAAACTTTAATCACACCTGAACTACGATGGTGAACCAGATTTTCAGAATAATTCCGTGATATGTAGGCAATTTGATAGATATAGATTCAGTTCAATGATATCAAACCACTTGGTTTGGTTCGATTTAATAGATAGAGTCTAGCATAGGAAAGGTATAGGAGACCGATTTTGATCGGGCGATTTAAGTGCCTAATCTCTTCCCATAAGCATAACCTGATGCTTACCGAATTTCTGATGGACTAGAAATCCAATCTAAGGGTCATGAATCAATCGAAGTCTTACCTTAGGGTGAGATGTCACATTTCTAAGGTCCTAGACCTTAATCTTAGTGGCGACTTCCAAATAAGATTACGATCTTTGTCCTCCCAATAATATGATTAATCTGGTGGACATGGCTACTTGAACATAATTACCTATATAACTATACCCCTAGCCATTAGGTGGTTATGTAATGACATGAGTGCAATAAAAATGTGGTATGAACATAGTTGTGATTCTCCCCATACCTAACGTAATGTGGATGGGCGGGCTAGTCGACTAGTGGGATTACCATCTCCTCAAGTGGCTATCGTAATACAGACTTGGGATGGGTTATGGGCAAGTTACCGATGTAATATGGGCTTAATCCATAACGATGTACCCATACTTGGGGTTGTACGCTGAGTGAGGCGGCATCATCTGATGGAAGAATGTAGCTTGGAGATTTCGTACGTGGGTTGTCTTGAGTTGGCACTTACAGTTATCATACCTTACAGTAGTTATTAATTGCATGCATTTTGCTTATTACACGTTTAGTTTTCTTGCTAAGCTCGGTGGTTGAGCTTACCTTGTGTGCACAAACTGCTTTTAGATGTTGCAGGTTCTTCGGTTAATGCTTCAGGTTGCAGTCCAGCTGGTGTGGACTATAAACCTGAGGAAGATGTCTCTGATTCTTGATGCAATTTGAAGTGTTGTACATGGGTTTAGGTTGTGCCCATGTTTTCTTTCCTTAATTGGAATTATTTATTTTATTTTGGGTTTACGTAGGAATAAACTTTGAACCATGCTCTTACTTTTCATTGGATTATTTATTATCGATATTGGATAATTGATTTGTTATAGAATTGGAACTTAATATTAAATTAAATTAGTAATATGTCAACTCTTGAGTAATTTGATTTAAGTTTTATGTCTTTCGTTTGGATAATTTGATTAAAAATAAGATTGTAAATTTACTCTAATATTTTTTTTATCTGGATTGATTGGTGAAATATCGTGATGTACGATCCTGGAAGGGGATTTCTTATGCCTTGATAGGACAGAGAGATCACGTTGCATTACATAGTACTGATATGTCGAGAACGGGGTATGACAATGTTTGTAGTATATCCCTGAGCTAGCAACTTACTTACTTGCATGGTAGATATAAAGAGTTTCTTCTATTTCTCAGCTTGTCTCCAATGAATATTATTGGCATGTCACCATCCAGATTGATAGACTTTTCTCTCAACACAAAGGACTCTGGCCATATGTGTAGCTAGCCAGTCCATTCTTAGGATTGCGTCAATTTGCTTATTGCCAAATTGGACTTTGCATGGTCTATGGTTGTAGTCCAGTTCCACTTGCTATCCCAATGGTGTACTGACTATGATTTGGGACTCCATTTGCCATGGGGGTGTTCCCATTTTCTCAGTAAATGAGGGCAATACATTGGAATGGGTCGCACCTGAGTCAAAGAGTACACGAGTTGGCAAATTGGATATGGATAAGGTACTTAATGGTACGTAGCTTATTAAATTGACAAATACTTCAGGAACATTTTCAATTAATGCATAAAAAGTTTAACTACTATGAAAGAGATTACGTGTGGCCATGCTAGTAGATTTCCTGGCATCCTCTGCCGTTGTAGCGTAGACCTTTCTTTGTTGTAGTCCTTGCTTCTGAGGAAGGGGACTGTTCTTTGATATATGTCCCTCTTGGTGATAGTTGTAGCACCTCACTATGCTCGGTGCTAGGTCAACAGAAGTAGGGGCAGCAGCCATCTTCGTAAGAATTTGGGCAGCTGCCTTCTTTGTAGCGGTGGTTTTAAACGGCTTCTTGGCGATACGATTGCTTGTGAATCTATTAGCCCTCTTAGTGCCCAAATTCGTTGATTTGTCCTTCCAATGAGCTTGGTACCCTTCTCTTTGGTTGTCATCTACTACCTTGGCCGTTCGGACAACACTTACATAGGTAGTATGGCCTTGAGCCTTAACAATGGCTGGCACACCTCCCCTTAAGCCATCAACAAACCTCTTTGCTTTCAATGCATATGTTCTCATATTGGGGTTTCCAAAGTAGTACAGTCTCCCAAAGTGTCTTCGATACTGAGTGACCGATCTTTGTACTTGACTAAACGTCAGATACTCTACCTCCTTCTGGTCTTTGTAACTATGTGGAATGTTATTGCCCAAGAAGGCATCTTTAAAGTTCTCCCACAATATGTTACCGTACCTGGCCTCTAGGATAGGCCAAGTAGATTCCCACCAATTGTCGGGCTTGTATTTGAAAATGAAGGTGGCACAAAGTATTTTCTGCTCATCGGTACATGGCATCATCCTGAGATTCTTTGCAATTGTACGCATCCAGATGGCTAGATATTAGGGATCATTCCCCATACCTATAAATTTGGGAGGCTTCATCTTCTGAAAAGCTTCCACTAACCTTGCCATGGGTGTCAAGGTAGGTGGTAATGCTACTGGAGGTATGATTGGAGCAATGTTTCCAAGAATTACTGGTACTTGTGGGGACACATGCACTACAGCAACCAGTACTGGGGCAGGTATGTGAGTGGCATGTGGGGGCACTTGAGCAGGTGCTAGTGTTGGAATAGTTGGAGCTGTTGAAATAGGTATAACTGAAGGAGTTGCTTCCCCACGAAGCACAGCTATAAGCCCTGTCATTAGCAGTTACTGTTGGAGACTGAGATTACTGACAAAGTTTTCCATTATTGCTATAACATCTGCTACTGTCAGCACTGGTGGTGATGGTGGTGCTACAGGTACAGGCTCATGGTCTACCTTAGGCGGAGGTACCAGTTCTTGTGTTACCCCCTCTGGTGGGGCATTGGTCTCTGCGGTGTTTGGTTCACATAGCCTTCTTCTAGTACTAAAAGCCATGATTGGAAACTTGCTCAAACATAAAAATTTTAAATGGTCAATCGACTCACGGGTATGAATGTTTTAAAATTATATCATGTAATGTGGATATCATGTCTAAAGCTACAATTTAATTTTTTATATGCATTGCCGATGAATCAGAGGGTCAAACATTTAAATGGAGTGAAAAGCTGATAAAAAGGGACGTGCAGCACGTGACTGATGGCACCTTGGACCAGGTGAGGGGCATGTGGCACGTGACCGACTGCACATTGCTGTCTCCATTTAAATAGAGGCGTGACTTTGTTATTTCTCATTTTTCATTGGTGCAGAGCTACTGTGCGGTAAAGGAAGGTGCACACCACCGAAATTGGTTCTTGGAGGTATTCTTGGTGTTTTCTCGCCACAATCCTTCATGTAATTCTCTCCACACATTGGTACGGTAAGTTTTCCAATCGATTTTTGTTTTCCTATAACCTAGGTTAGGTTTTTGTTGATTCCTCTTAATTTTTCCCATGTAATGGATTAAAATGATGGGGCTTTGCTATTCAAACATGTTAGGGAGTATTTTCCATGCTTTCTCCAACGTGTGGACTTCATTTTATCGATTTTCATGCTCGCCTAAATCCAAAACCGAGATTTTCTCACTTTTTCCCCAAAATCGAATTTGGTTTGGCTTAGTTTTTACTTTTCTCTCTCTACTTGTGTTTGAATCATTATTTCAGATATGCTATGATGATTAGAGTGTAGTGGAACTCTTTAATCGAATAATTTTTACCATACGCATCATTTATCCATTATGGATATTACCCAAATCTGATTTTCATGGCCTAAAATGTGTTATAATACCCTATATTATTTCTTTTATCTCTTTGGCATATCTCTTGGCTTATGCTTGCCTAATATCTGCCCACTAATCATAAATTTTTATCTTTTTGGGTAGGTTTCCATTTTCTGAGCACTTATCTCATTCACTATGGCTGCCCGAGACATACCTGGATCTTTTGGGGCAGAGTCTTCTGCTGCAGGGGCAGTGAGACAGCCAAGACATCTCCCACCTACATACGATCCATTTCACTTCAGGTCAGCAGAGGTAGTTGCGGTTTGGCCTGCCTTCGAGCACATATCGGTAGAGCTAGGCTGTTTTGTTATTATCAAGGAGTTGGATAAATATGGGTTGGTTTCTAGTGCTGGGTTACAACATACCCATAAGGATTAACATGGTTTATCGCTTTTACTGCAATCTACAGGTGGACAGGGGCATAGAAGAGACAGTAGATGGTTCCACCCTTCAGAATTCTAGTCGAGTAAGGGGACGAGACATTGTTATTACCATCCCTAGTATGGCTCGGAGCTTAGGGACCTCTATTGAGGGAGATGGGTGTAAGCACCCCATTTTCGCCACCCTCTACATAAGTGAACCAATATGGCAGGTTTTCGGCCTTTAACCCAAAGATTTGTGATTCTCTACTGAACCCCACAGCAGGGTCATGGGCTATTATCTACTTGGATGAATAGGTTGTGAAATTATCTTCGAAATGAGATTGGAATCATCAAATTCTGACTTCAAACAAGGAAGATATCACAGTTTGAAAGTGTAAGGGCATTTACGTAATTATCATATGATGCATCCATTATCATTTAAACTTCAAGACATCATATCTTGGTCATCTGATATCGAAATTAGCTGATTCAAAGGCCAATATTCTTTATTTTCAGTCTCTTCAAAGTGGATGTGAAAAGTCCCAGGTAGAAGTCACCAGTGGGTCCCATGCAAGCTTTCATGTAAAATCATCGTTAGAACTTCAAAGCTTCATATCTTTGTCGTTCTACATCGGATTCAGATGATTCAAAGGCCATTATTCTTCATTTGTAATGTTCTACAAAGTGGATGGAAAAAAAATCTCGGGTAGAAGTCTCCGAAGGGTCCCATGAAAAATTACACATGGAAATGGTCATTTAATCTTCAGAAATTCATATTTTGGTCACCCCATATCCAAATCAAGTAATTTCAGCTTCATTATGTTCCATTTTTAGTATTCTACAAATTGGACATAAAAAATCTCGGGTAGAAGTCTCCAAAGAATCCCATGTAGAATGGTCAGCCAAATTATCAATAATTAGCTTGCTTAACCTTCAGAAATTCATAAGTTGGCCATTTCATTTCCAAATGAGATGATTCAAGTTCCAATATTCTTCATTTTTAATGTTATACAAAGTGAATGTAGAAAATTTGGAATAGATGCTATCGAAAAATTCCATATGGAAGGGTGACAGAAATGGACTATGAAATGTCAACCTTAGTCCAAACCAGCTTAATCTAGCTTAATCTAACTTAGCTCGGCCCAGGTCAGACCAATCCATACCATGTTATGTCAGTCCATATGCATGCATTTCTTTTATATAAGTATAATGTATAATATATTATTGTATATAATGTATATATATATATATATATATATCTTATGGATATATTATATGTATTAATACATATATATACATTGCTATTTTTCTTGGATGTAATGTAATCCTCCTTCAGAAAGTCTCTAGACAAGGGTTTTATGGCCATAATCAGAAAATCTACTTAATATGAACTTTTTAGACATGAAATTCTTATAAAAAATGGCACTAGTTTCGTATTTGTTTAATTTTGTATGGAATTGATATCAATTTTTAAGTGCATAGTGCTCTGATTTTGAATCTGTCATGACGTACTGATTTGTTTGACTGAAATGAATCATTTTTCGCAAAGAAAATATACTATTTTAGCTTGTTTTTCTTGATAAAATTTTAGACCAGACAGTTATCTACATAGACATATATCTGTATTTAATTTTCATTAAGAAAAGAATTTTATTTGGAATTTATGATGCAACTGGTCAAAAATCTGGAATAGATTTGACCAGTGCACATGTCAGGTCTTAGGGCATATCATTGACCTGTTATTACATTCTATTGGGATTCAACTCCATCATATGAAATATAATATATTAAGTCATCTTTCTATGAAAAAAATGTTGAGCTTGATTTGAGTTTTGGAAGACCTACTTATGGTCATTCTTGTGTAATGTAACAAAATCTGAATATAGTTCATAGTTTTGTCCATTATCTGAAACCTTGGTCACAATTTTGACAGTTTTGAGTCATTAATCTTCCCATATTTCTTGATAAAAATTACAATTTTTTCAAAGAACATTGAACATATGTTTTTTTGATAATTTTGCATTTTTCAAAAAAAAAAAGTTCATTGATATCTCATTCATTACAACATTAATGATTATTTAAGTGAATTCTGCCATATTTGGATAAATCGCTATATTTGGAGTATTCATATGCTTTGTTTGGATTGTGCATACCATGTTTGCCACATTCCATGTGTTTTTATTTTTGGTAGAATAGATAATTTTTATCATATTTTAGCAAAAATTTAATAATTACTATTTTTAAGTCTTACTATGCTTAGAAAATAGCATATAAGATCTTTCCTTTTTTTAAAAATTTATGTCATATGTGCATTCTATGATTGGTACTTACCATATTGATAACTAGATGCATATTAGATCTTGCCATATTAGATCTTGCCATGCTTAAATCTTACCATATTAGGTTCTTGCCTTATTTGCAATACATGCCATATTAGGAAAATTTTCATAATCTTACTACATGTTGTGATAGTTACCATAAATATCATACATGACATGTTTAGAGTATTATTTTTTTGATAATAATTTAATTTATGCTGCACCCTAGTTGAACTGCTATATCTGTATGCCTAGCAAACATATTAGGTGTGGAGACGTTCATTTAGGCACCCACATTCTTGGGAAAGGCATAATGGGAATAATAAAAATCTTAATTAAATAAAGAGAATGCTTTGCCAAACCTTCCAAAATTAGAACTTAGGTTGAAAAGGGTAATTCAGGAAGATTTTTCCCCTCGGTAAACCCTAAACCTAGAATAGGTTCTCAACCCTAAACCTAGAATAGGTTCTAAACCCTAAACGTAGAATAGTTTCTCAATCATTAACCTAGAACAGGTTATTCATCCCGAACTTCACGGATTCTGAATCCTAGGCCAAACCCTAGGATACGTAGGCTATTTGGGGGAATCCCAAATTTGGATCCACACTTTAGTCCACTCGGACTATCCATAGATCCACTAGAATATTTACCCATTTTCCAACCCAAATAGGGTTATCCAGCCCAAATTATGCTGATTCTGATTCCTAGGGCAAACCCTAGGATACGTAGGCTATTTGAGAAAAACCCAAATTTAGATCCACACCTTAGTCTACTCGGACTATCCATAGATCCACTAGGATATCCATTCCCATTAAACCTAGACCCCAAACTATGCGGATTCTGATTCCTAAGGCAAACCCTAGGATACATAGGCCATTTGGGAGAAACCCAAATTCAGATCCACACCTTAGTCCACCCGAACAATCCATAGATCCACTAGGATATCCACCTAGAGTTCTGAACTACGCGGATTCTTATTCTTAGGGCAAACCCTAGGATACGTAGGCCATTTGGGAGAATCCCAAATTCGGACCACACCATAGTCCACTCCGATTATCCATAGATCCACTAGGATATCGACCCATATTTTAACCCAAATAGAGTTATCCATCCTGAACTATGTGGATTTTGATTCCTAGGTCAAACCCTTGGATACATAAGTCATTTGGGAGAATCCCAAATTCGGATCCACACCTTAGTCCACTCGGACTACCCATAGATCCAGAAGGATATTTAACTATTCCCATTCAACCTAGGGCCCGAACTATGCGGATTCTGATTCCAAGGTCAAACCCTAGGATATGTAGGCCATTTGGGAGAATCCCAAATTCGGATCCAAACCTTAGTCCACTCAGACTATCCATAGATCCACTAGGATATTTACCCAAATTTTGATCCAAATAGGATTATCCAGGCCCGAAGTATGTGGATTCTGATTCCTAGGGCAAACCCTAGGATACATAGGCCATTTGGGAGAATCCCAAATTTGGATCCACACCTTAGTCCACTTGGACTATCCATAGATCGACTAGGATACTTACCCATCAGATCCTGAACTACGTGGATTCTGATTCCTAGGGCAAACCCTAGGATATGTAGGCTATTTGGGAGAAACTCAAATTCTGATCCATACCTTAGTCCACTCGGACTATCCATAGATCTACTAGGATACCCAACCATTTCAACCCAGATTTCAAACTATGTGGATTCCGATTCCTAGGACAAACCCTAGGATACGTAGGCTGTTTGGGAGAATCCCAAATTTGGATCTAAACCTTAGTCCACTTGGACTATCCATAAATTCACTAGGATATACCCACATTTTGACCCAAATAGGGTTATCCACATTCCAACCCAAATAGGGTTATCCACATTCTAACCCAAATAGGGTTATCCACATTCCAACCCAGATAGTGTTATCTACATTTCAACACAGATAGGGTTATCCACATTCCAACCCAGAATGAATTACCCATATTTTGACCCAAATAGGGTTATTCTTAGATCCACTAGGACTATCTTTCAGTTCGCTTGGACTATCCTGATCTTAACCCATAGGGTTTCTCATCCATTCAAGCATAAACTTCTACTTGAACAAAGAACTTAATCATGCATAAGCATAAACCACAACCATAAACTTTAATCACACCTGAACTACGATGGTGAACCTGATTTTCTAAATAATTTCGTAATACGTAGGCAATCTGATGGATACAGATTTGGTTCAATGATATCAAACCGCTTGGTTTGGTTCGGTTTAACAAATAGAGTCTAGCATAGGAAAGGCATAGGAGACCGATTTCGATCGGTCTGTTTGGGTGCCTAACCCCTTCCCATAACCATAACCTGACGCTTACCCAATCTCTGATGGACTAGAAATCCAATCTAAGGATCATGAGTCAATCGATGTTTTACCTTATGGTGAGATTTCAGATTTCTAAGGTCCTAGACCTTAATCTAAGTGGCGACTTCCAAGATTTCAATCTTTGTCCTCACAGTGGTGACTCCGCTAGGGATATAAATGTCAGACTCCTAAATGAAAACTTTCCTTGTTGAAATTGGATGCTAGTTCTTAGGATACTATATTTATGCTTGTATAATATTCCTTTGGGGGGAATGGGTTCAGTCGCACATGCGTGCGAGTAGTCGAACCTAGTCCCATGCATATGGGGTAGCCCGCTAGAAACACACAACCTTGGCCTGTACTTTGTGAAACCATGACCGGCGAGCAGCCTCTAACGAGCGTTTCTTGGGTCCGCCTGAGAATGCATTATGCTACTCCACATTGCTTGGATCCTTGCAACATAGTATATAAAGGGATTGGGGGCCTATTATTCATCGTGCATTCGGTGATAGGATATCCCGTCCTCGTCAGGGTAGCCTTTTTAGTCCCAACCCAGATTGTAGCCCAATGATTGTTATTTTTGGTTCATCCCTGAACCGACCCAGTAAAATCTGCTTAACCATGACATCCATGCTCGAGATGTCAAAATTCTGCCCGTTTTTATCCTCGATTGGTCAACATGTTAGAATCCACACGATGAACATCTTGGACTCTCAACCATTGGGAGTATGAGGTATGTATACACCTGTTCTACATCATAGTAGACGGTCACTATACACCCTCTATTAAGTAAGCTCGATGTGTCGAATCTCTCATTGTTAATACGTCAATTTTGAAAAACGAACAGAAAATCCCTGTCAAGACATATATACCATGGTCAAGAAGAATTTACTACTTTGTTCATCTATAACCTCTTTTGCTAACCATCCCTAATAAGGACGATGGATTAATATATCCAATTTGCCAGACATTGGTACCCTTGATTATCCATTTTTGGAATCACGAGGCCCCAAGACCGAACACATGGTTTAATCAAATTCAATTAAATTGACTCGGATAATGTTTATCCAATCGCCCTTTTGAGGCAGCTAACTTTGTTGGTTAAGTCATCTTTGATTGTGCATATGACTTCTTCCATTCCTTTAGATGTATAGAATCTTGATATTCCTCCATTGATTTCAATGCCTTTGGGAAAGAGAATCAAATTGCAACCATATCCACCCTTTTAGGGTAAGAGGCCCCTACAACTGGGGAATTGTCTTGATCTCCCACCTTGAGATCCATCCATGTTATCTTTCTAAATGAATCAATGGAAGTCATGAATCCAGATCTTCATTGAACATCAAATTTTATAAGAAAGAAGGCAACCAGATTTGGAAACACAATCAGTAACTCAGCCAATCTGGTCCAATAGAGCATTCAGTTTAGGCAGTGACAAGCACCTATATTTGAAAAGTTTACAATATTCATGTACAGTTAGTCCCTGGGCCTACTCAAATATCATATTCAGTTCATCTCATAATGAAGGAGAGTTTTAGCCCCTAGGAAAATCCAATCACTATTCTCAATGTACCTCAGAGTTAAGGAAAGATTCAACCCTTAGGTAAATCCAATAACTGTTCTCAATGTATCTCTGAATTAAGGAAAGATTCAGCCCCTAGGCAAATCCAATCATAGTTCTCAATGTATCTCATAATTAAGGAAAGATTCAGCCCCTAGGCAAATCCACTCACTATTCTCGATGCACCTCTTAAATAAAGAGAGATTCAGCCCCTAGGCAAATCCAATCATAATTCTCGATTCACCTTTGAATTATGGAAAGATTCAGCCCCTAGGCAAATCCAATCATAGTTCTCGATTCATCTCTAAATTAAAGAATGATTCAGCCCCTAGGAAAATCCAATCACTATTCTCAATTCATCTCATAATTAAGGAAAGATTCAACTCCTAGGCAAATCCAATCACCGTTCTCGATTCACCTTTGAATTAAGGAAAGATTCAGCCCCAAGGAAAATCCAATCATTGTTCCCTATGCACCTTAGATTTAAGGAAAGTTTCAGCCCCTTGGCAGGTCCAACCATTATTTCAGTTCATCCAGAATTAAGGAAAGATTCAGCCCCTAGGCAGATTCAATTATATCCAGTTCATCTAAGAATCAAAGAAATATTCAGCCCCAGATTCAACCATCATTTCTAGTTCATCTCAGAACTGAAGAAAGGTTCAGCCACTAGGCAGGTCCAATCATCATTTCGGTTCATCCAGAATTAAGGAATGATTCAACCCTTAGGCAGATTCAATCACATCCAGTTCATCTCAAAATCAAAAAATGTTCAGCCCCAAATGCTAGAATCCAAAGAGTTGCCCTCATATTTCTCATTAATCAAAAAGGAGGAATGGAATTTTTCCGATCAGTAGGGTAGACAAAAGATGAGATCCGATATACCCTAAGCTAGGGTAAGAACCAGAATAACGGCTAAGGAATGGTCCAATGATGAAACCCTTAACCTAGAAACTAGGGCCTGAACCAGATTGAACTTGGACCCAAATTGAGTACGGTCCAATGATGAAACCCTTAACCTATAAACTTGGGCATGAACCAAATTGAACTTGGACCCTAATTGGGTATGGTTCAGTGAGGAAAGCCATTGAGCCCTAAGCTGGTCATGAACCAGATTGACCTAGGACCCAAATTGAGTGCGGTCCAATGAGGAAAGCCCTTGAGTCCTGAGCTGGTCATAAACCAAATTGACCTTGGAACCAAATTGAGTGTGGTCCAATGAGGAAAGCCATTGAGCCCTAAGCTGGTCATGAACCAGATTGACCTTTGACCTAAATTGAGTATAGTCCAATGAGGAAAGCCATTATGCCCTAAACTGGGGCATGAACCAAATTGACCTTGGACCCAAACTGACAGTGGTCTAATGAAGAAATCCTTTGAACCCCCCAAGTCGAGGCATAAACTAGTCTAATCTTGGACTTAAAATGGTGTAGTGCAATGGCGATACCCCTTGCTCCCCAAGCTCGGTCACAAGCTAAAATGATTTAAAGTCAACTATAAATGGTCCATTGATGAATCCATTGAACCCCAAACTGGGGCATGAACCAGAATAACCTTAAGCTTAAAAAGCAATAGTCCGATTATGAATGGATCACAAACTAAAAAAAAGGGGTAAGAATTGTATGGAACCCTAAAAGGTAGGCATCTTTCACCTATTGATAGAAGGGCATGATGAGTCCTGCTGTTAGAGGTCTGAAGGAAGATTTATTCCCACAATGACTGAAGGTGGTCATCGAAGGCGTATGCCCAACTGGAGTCGCTTAGACGAACTAGTTGTTTCAACTTTCTATTATCGGTATTCGATAGGTCATCGATGTCTGGGTCCAAGATTGATATGCTTGTTGACAAGTCCAATCTAATCTGTCTTGTAAGTAAAAGAAAATCATCCCGTTTAGGATTTTAAACTCTGTGCATTGTCTTGTTTATACATTTCCTCCCAGTTTCATACATCCTCCTATTCTATGTGTGCAGTCAATTCTGACTCTGAAGATGATTGAAACGATGAGCCATCTCCTGAACTTCTACACCACCTGACCTCTTGAGAAAGAAATGTCCAACCTATTTGGGAAAGCTTTAAATGATCAATCGGGAAACACAAGAATACCCTCGAGAAACATGTATTGGAGAAGCTGCCATTTGTTCTACCTATGAAAAGATTCCAAGGAAAGCATTAGATAGTAACAAATCATATTAGCAGGTCAACCAATCAATATAAATGAGTGGAGGATAGATGTGCCACCAATAAGATAGAAATACCAAAGTTCTTACAAAGTACATCATCTGCAAGCAAGAGATACATGATGAGTGATCAATCTCAAAATCAAAGAATGAGGTCATAAGAATACTAAAAAAAAAAAAAAAAAGAAAGAAAGAAAAAGAAAATTCAAGCCTATGTTTTATCTACATCAATAATGGGATGTAGTCACATCAGACAGAAGGTGATGATTAACTTCTAGAGGATAGCATACAGATTCACCATTCAGACAAAATCAGATACTGGATGAGCAGTAAAAGATGTTCATAATGTTTACTGAAGATCAGAGTACTGACTGGGGCAAAGATGTTCTATCTGATTGGAAATGTTTGGAAGAAAAAGATTCAAATCCAATATTGAAAGTCATGATTCAACTTTGTGATCAAGCGGGGCACTGCATTATGTGGCCTCCACATCCAAAAAGAAAAAAAAAATAGTAAGATGTTGAATGGCATTGGAGTTCGACAGTAAGCCAATTCTCCCTCTCATTTCAAGAGGACAGTAGTTCCAATCAAAGCCTAATAACAAGTCCGATCGTTCGTCGATATTCATAGCATGTTGGACTGGACTTTTGATTTTGACCAATTGCATCCTGCCTTTACAGGAGACGATCTCATCACTTCTTCATCATCAGGGAAAGATTTCTCATCGGCATTAGACTCCCTCTTCCGTCCATCAATCTGATGGCCTTCCTAGGAGTCTCTATCATAAGCCCTCCTTTTGATTATCAGTTTTCATGGCATTGTATCTTGTGATCATGTCATCATTTTATATACATATTCATGAATCTGGTTGGAACTCTAATCTGTTGTTCATTACATCCGACGGCTTCCCAAGGTTCCTATAAGCCCTTCATTTCTCAAGCCAATAAAATGGGATCTTCTCGGTAAGATAAGCCCATTCTACATAAACAACCAAATACTCTCCCAATGGTAGACCCATGTAAACAGTTTCACATCAGTCCCCCCGGACCTTCAACATTAATACTTGTTAACAAACTTAAAGGTTTTAGGCGCAGATATGATCACGACTGATTCGGCATCTCGATGTAGCTTGTTGAGACACGTGTTCCATCTTAACATCTCTAAGAAAGGAAAACATAATTCGGCACCATTTTTAATTTTGGTGTGGGATTGCATTTCCCTAAAGTCCCTTTTAGTGATGATTCAAGTAGCTACCCGCCTATCAATGCGTGTAGGTGTCAACTTAAACAGTGGGGCAAGGATACCCATTTGTCATTAAAGTCATGCCGTTCGGACTTCCTCTAAGGGTTTCAGACCATTGGATAGGACCATAATTTGGGCAATATCCTCACCATATTAAGACTCTTTATTCAACCCAAGATGGGGTTTGTAAAAAAATGATTAAAAAAATAAAAGAAGAAAAGAAACCTCAGCAAGGAAAAGTAACCTAAGAAACCTCCATGAGCAACCCATAATACCTTAGTGGGGATAGGTGACCTGATGCGACCCTAAAGCATTGCCCTCATTGACCCTTCATAGAAAAATTCAGTTGTTCATGTAGACAAGTGCCATACCCAGTCTACCCTCCATAAGGAAAGAACCTCTCTTGCTCTCCAGTGAATTATACTCGGAGGAATTGAACAAACCCTCATCTGTTGGGCTCCATAGCATTGCCTTTCAACAGAATTCTATCTTCAAATCCTATTTTCATGGCCTGGTTACGGATATAGCCAAGTTCTTCAAATCATCAGTTCCCTAATTTTTCAAGATTCAAGAAGGATTTATCTAAGAAGTCACATTCAGCAATCAATCTGTCAATCTTTCCTTGACCTTGGAAGCATGGTCAAATTCTTGATGCAATCCAGATTCAACCTAGTTCTAACTATGTGGGATTGCCCGTTTCCTTCTATCTTGCCCTTAGCACACTATAGTAGTGGTCTGTCACAACATGCAGACACTAGGGCATAGATATACCCTATGTAGAAGAATTGAACTTGATCATGAGCATTACATCTAGGATCCATTGTCTAGTCTAAAGTCACTGACTTTCCTAGCCAATAGAAGTAGGTCCATCCAAGTTGGTTTTTGCCAATTTCTCAGTTCTCCCAATCCTATTGATGAAGAAAATTTAATGTGGTCGCTCACCTGTTAGGATTTGGTCACCAAATTCTCCGAAGGAATACCTCGAATCCTTTGATCCTCGTGCCTACTTTGGGGCCATGGTTCATTCAACATTCAAAATTGGTACAACAATGTTGCAAAGCCTTGAGCTTTTCATGAGCCTAGATCAATGGCCAAACCCATCTCACATTTCATCGCCGCTTGGTTGTTCTACCAATTTGGTCTACCGTACCGCATAGTCAATGGACATAGTTGACAAGATGCCCTTCAATAGTTTAACACCAAGGTCAATCAATAAAATCACTTTGGTTAGAGACTGTCAAGCTCCCCTCATTCTTGTCCAAAATCCTCGCTAGAGTTTCTTTCAATCCAAAATCCAACAACACCAATGTTGGCTGAAGAAAATCATCACTTTCAAATTACATGGAACCTTTCCAAGGGAGCAACCAAGTCATCACTACCATGCTGAAATTGTGTCAAACTTTTAGTACCAGGTCATAAATGGTAAATTTCAAATCTAGGTATCATGCCAGCAAAGTCCATGACACCATTTCCATTGATGCCATGTTTTATGCCTTCACCAACAAAGTAGGGGCAAAAACCTTGGAAAACTGCTAAGAAATTCAACATCATTTCAAATATGTCCAGTACTCTATGGGTTCAAAGTCAAGAGACTTCCAAGATGGGTTAGATTTCAACCCTAAAGGTTCAAAGTCAACAAAGACTTCCTGTATGGGTCACTTTCGAACATCCTAAAGGTTCATAGCAACAAAGCTACTTAAGAGGGTGTTCTAGTTTCCATTCCCGAAGGTTCATAACCATATAGCTTCCAAGAAAGATATTCCAATTTTCAATCCTGAAGGTCCAAAGCTAGTATGAACTTCAAAGATGAGTCATTCAGTATCACCCTATAAGTGACTTTCTGAGTCCTTGCTCATTTCAGAATCAATAGAAAATTCCTCACCCTAAAAGTGACCTTCTGAGTTCTTGCTCATTTCAGAATCAAATGCGGAGCCCTAGCTCATCCAAAGTTCAAATCAATCTCAGTCTATAAATGAATCGAATGTAGAGCCCTAGCTCATCCAAAGTTCAAATCAATCTCAGTCTAAGTAAATCATATGCAGAACCCTAGCTCATCCAAAGTTCAAATCAATCTCAGTCTATAAGTGAATCAAATGCAGAGTCCTAGCTCATCCAAAGTTCAAATCAATCTCAGTCTATAAGTGAATCAAATGTAGAGCCCTAGCTCATTCAAATATCAAGTCAATCTCAGCCTATAAGTGAATGCAGAGCCCTAGCTCATCCAAAGATCAAATCAATCTCAGATTATTAGTGAATCAAATGTAGAGCCCTAGCTCATTCAAAGATCAAGTCAATCTCAGCCTATAAGTGAATGTAGAGCCCTAGCTCATCCAATGATCAAATCAATCTCAGATTATTGGTGAATCAAATGCAGAGCCCTAGCTCATCCAAAGTTCAAATCAATCTCAGTCTATACGTGAATCAAATGTAGAGCCCTAGCTTATTCAGAAAATCAATCTCAAAATCTCAATTAAAAGAGCCTCAGTTCAATCAAAGAAAAGACAATCAGTCTTCCATCCAGACAAATCAATGCCGAGCCCAAGCTCATGCAACCAGCCTTGTATTCACAGTCTAGCTTCATACAAGAAGAGGTTTATCAGCCTACAAATGGATCAAGCCGGGTTCAAGGCTGCGAGTGCCTTGCATCATGAGTTCCACCTTAGCAAGAAGAGGTTCCCAGCCTACAAATGAGCCTTGTATTCACAGCCTAGCTTCATACAAGAAGAACAATCATCAACTTTCCAAGAAGAGCAAACCTTCTTGCCAGTCGAACTACGTTCTGGGCTTGATTTCTAGGACACCCTTAGAATACGTAGGCAGTTTAGGATGAATTACCCTAAGTGCAGCCCAATAAACAATCTCACTCATATCCCAAAAATGTGGTTCTTTTATCTTTAGCCTTCAATTGGTAACAATCTCGGCTAAAGAGGGGCATTTGTAAGCACCCCATGTTTGCAACCCTCTGCATAAGTGAACCAATATGGTAGGTTTTTGACCTTTAACCTAAAGATTTATGATTTTCTACTGAACCCCACAGCAGGGTCATGGGCTATTATTTACTTGGATGAATAGGTTGTGAAATTATCTTCGAAATGAGACTGGAATCATCAAATTCTGAGTTCAAACAAGGAAGATATCGTAGTTTGAAAGTACAAGGGCATTTACGTAATTATCGTATGATGAATGAATTATCATTCAAACTTCAAGACATCATATCTTGGTCATCTAATATCGAAATCAGATGATTCAAAGGCCAATATTCCATATTTTTAGTCCTCTTCAAAGTGGACGTGAAAAATCATGGGTAGAAGTCACCAGTGGGCCCCATGCAAGCTTTCATGCAAAATTATCGTTAAAAATTCGAAGCTTCATATCTTTGTCGTTCTACATCAGATTCAAATGATTCCAAGGGCATTATTCTTCATTTGTAATGTTCTACAAAGTGGACGAAAGAAAATCTCGGGTAGAAGTCTCTGAAGGGTCCCATGCAAAATTACACATGGAAATGATCATTTAATCATTGAAAATTCATATTTTGGTCTCCCCATATCTAAATCAAGTAATTTCAGCTTCATTATGTTCCATTTTTAGTATTCTACAAAGTGGACGTAAAAAAATCTCGGGTAGAAGTCCCCGAAGAATCCCATACAGAATGGTCAGCCAAATTATCAATAATTAGCCCGCTTAAACTTCAGAAATTCATAAGTTGACCATTTCATTTCCAAATGAGATGATTCAAGTTCCAATATTCATCATTTTTAATGTTCTACAAAGTGAATATAGAAAATTTAGAATAGATTCTATCAAAAAATTCCATATGGAAGGGTGACAGAAATGGACTATGAAATGTCAACCTTAGTCCAAACCAGCTTAATCTAGCTTAATCTAACTTAGCTCGGCCCATCTCAGACCAATCCAGACCAAGTTATGTCAGTCAATATGCATGCATTTCGTTTATATATTTATAATGTATAATATATTATTGTATATAATACACACACACATATATATATATATATATATATATTAAAAGATATATATATATATATATATATATATATATATATATATATATATATTAGGAAAGAGAGAGGAAAGTAAGGCCGTGGACAGAGAGAGGAAAGAAAGGCCATAGGAAAGAGAATGGGAGAAAGAAAAAAGGAATGAGAGAGAAATAAAAGAAAAAAAAAGATTCCCCTTCACGTTTTCTAGAAAGAAAATGTGAAAGAGAGAGGGAGAAAGAAAAAAAAGGAAGGAAAGAGGAAGGAAAGAAAAAAAAAGGAAAAAAAAAAAAAAAAAAAAAAGGAAATGTTTTCTAAGAAAGAAAACGTGAAAAGAGAGGGAGAAAGAAAAAAAAGGAAGGAAAAGAAGGAAGAAGAAAAGGAAAAAAAAAAAGAAAGGAAAGAGAGAAGGAATTTTCTAAAAGAAGGAAAGAGAGAAAGGAAAGAGAGAAGGGATTTTCTAGAAGAAGAAGGAGAAAAATGAAAGTATGGAAGAAGAAAAAATATGGGAAGGAAGAAAAGAAAGGAAGAAAGAAAAAAAATGGAAAGAAAGGATTTTCTAGAAGAAAAAAAGAAGAAAAGGAAGGAAGAGTAAAGAAGGAAAAAGGAAGAGAGGATTTTCTAGAAGAGGGAGAGAGAGAAAATGTGTAGAATAGAGAGGGAGAAGATAAAAGGGAAGAAAGAGAAGAAAGGAAAGAAGAAAAAAGGAAGAAAAAAATATTTTTTTGAAAAAGAAGAAAGGAAAGAATGATCTTCTAAAAGAGGAGAGAAAATGTATAAATAGGCAAGAGAAGAGAGAGGAGGGTCTCTTTTTCCAGACCATAGAGAGAGGAGAACGTGATAGAAAGAGGAGGACATGAGTGAGAGAGAAAAAATGTGAGAGAGGGAGAAAGAAGGAGAGAAAAAAAGAGAAAAGAAAGAAAAGAGAAGAAGAAAAGAGAGAAAGAGAAGAGAGAGAGAAGCAGAAGAGAGGAGAAGGATGATTCGTATTCAAAGGGATTGATACCACCTCCAATGATCCTTTATCGATGGTTTTGCTCGATTTGAGCACAAGGTTAGTACTCTAAATAAATTTAGAGGTCATTAGAATGCTCGAATGCCAATTTTGCTTGAAAAAGGCTAATTTCCATGAAATCTCAATCATGAATGCTCTATTACATGCTTGTTAATATTAGGATGTCTATGTCTAACATTTTTCATGAATTATAATTTGTCTAAGCTATTCAATGATGAATTTTTAAATGTTATACAATGATGTTTGATGTTTTTTGCAAATTTCATAAAGTGGTTTTCTATTCTGAAATTTTCAGATTTAGGATTCAAACTTAGGACGTACATCACATGTATTTTTTCTATGATTTTGAAGCCCAAAGTTTTATGAGAGTCTCTCTGATATGTTAGAAGACTACCCTAAAAATTTTGTTCCATTTGGAATTGGAAAAATATATCAAAAAATGTGTCTTTGACGTTGCTGTTTTTCACGGATGTAATGTAATCCTCCATCAGAAAGTCTCTAGACAAGGGTCTTATGGCCATAATCAAAAAATTTTGTTCCATTTGGAATTGGAAAAATATATCAAAAAATTTGTCTTTGACATTGCTGTTATTCTCGGATGTAATGTAATCCTCCATCAGAAAGTCTCTAGACAAGGGTCTTATGGCCATAATCAGAAAATCCAGTTAATATGAACTTTTTAGATATAAAATTCTTCTAAAAAATGGCACTAGTTTTCCTATTTTTTAAATTTTTTATTGAATTGATATCAATTTTTAAGTGCATAGTGTTCGGATTTTAAATCTGTCATGATGTACTGATTTACAAGATTGAAAAGAATCATTTTTTACAAAAAAAATATACTATTTTAACTTATTTTTCTTGATGAAATTTTAGATCAGACAGTTATCTACATAGACATATATCTATATTTAATTTTTATTAAGAATATAATTTTATTTGGAATTTATGGTGCAACTGGTCAAAAATTTGGAACAGATTTGACCAGTGCACATGTTCGATCTTAGGGCATATCTTTGACCTATTTTTTCTTTCTGTTGGGATTCAACTCCTTCATATGAAATAAAATAACTATGAAAAAAATTTGAGCTTGGTTTGAGTTTCAGAAGACCTATTATGGTATTTCTTGTGTAATGTGACAAAATCTAAATACAGTTCATAGTTTTGTCCATTATCTGAAACCTTGCGTCACAATTTTGACAGTTCTGAGTCATTAATCTTTTCAAATTTCTTCATAAAAATGAAAATTTTTTCAAAGAACATTGAACATATGTTTTTTTGATAATTTTGCATTTTAAAAAAAAAAAGGTTTCATTGATGTCTCATTCATTATAACGTCAATGATTGTTTAAGTGAATTTTGTTATATTTGGTTAAATGGCTATATTTGGAGCATTCATATGCTTTGTTTGGATTGTGCATACCATGTTTGCCACATTCCATGTGTTGCCATTTTTGGTAGAATAGATAAATTTTTACCATATTTTAGTAAAATCTTAATAATTACTATTTTTAAGTCTTACTATGCTTAGAAAATAGCATATAAGATCTTTCCTTTTTTGAAAAATTCATGTCATATATGCATTCTTTGATTGGTACTTACTATATTGATATATAGATGCATATTAGATCTTGCCATATTAGATCTTGCCATGCTTAGATCTTACCATATTAGGTTCTTTCCTTATTTGCAATACATGTCATATTAGGGAGATTTTCATAATCTTACTATATGTTGTGATAGTTACCATAAATATCATACATGACATGTTTAGAATATTCCTTTTTTGATAATAATTTTATTTATGCTGTACCCTAGTTGAACTATCATATCTGTACGCCTAGCAAACATATTAGGTGTGGGGATGTTCATTTAGGCACCCACATTCTTGGGAAAGGCATAATGGGAATAATAAAAATCTTAATAAAGAAAGAGAATGCTTTGCCCCTTCCAAAATTAGAACTTAGGTTGAAAAGGATAATTCAGGATGATTTTTCCCCTCGATAAACCCTAAACCTAGAATAGGTTCTCAACCCTAAACCTAGAACAGGTTCAAAACCCTAAACATAGAATAGGTTCTCAATCATTAACCTAGAACAGATTATTCATCCCGAACTTCGTGGATTCTGAATCCTAGGGCAAACCCTAGGATACGTAGGCTATTTGGTAGAATCTCAAAATTGGATCCACACCTTAGTCCACTACGACTATCCATAGATCCACTAGAATATTTACCCATTTTCCAACCCAAATAGGGTTATACAGCCAAATTATGCGGATTCTGATTCCTAGGGCAAACCCTAGGATACGTAGGCCATTTGGGAGAAACCCAAATTCATATCCACACCTTACTCCACTCGGACTATCCATAGATCCACTAGAATATCCATTCCCATTCAACCCAGACCCCGAACTATGCGAATTCTGATTCCTAAGGCAAACCCTAGGATACGTAGGTCATTTGGGAGAAACCCAAATTTGGATCCACACCTTAGTCCACTCGGACTATCCATAGATCCACTAGGATATCCACCCAGAGTTTCGAACTACGTGGATTATGATTCTTAGGGGAAACCCTAGGATACGTAGGCCATTTGGGAGAATCCCAAATTCGGATCCACACCTTAGTCCACTCGGACTACCCATAGATCCACTAGGATATTTATCCATTCCCATTCAACCTAGGGCCCGAACAATGCGGATTCTGATTCCTAGGTTAAACCCTAGGATACGTAGGCTATTTGGGAGAATCTCAAATTCGGATCCAAACCTTAGTCCACTCGGACTATCCATAGATCTACTAAGATATTTACCCAAATTTTGACCCAAATAGGGTTATCCAAGCCCGAACTATGCGGATTCTGATTCCTAGGGCAAACCCTAGGATACGTAGGCCATTTGGGAGAATCCCAAATTTGGATCCACACCTTAGTCTACTTGGACTATCCATAGATCCACTAGGATACTTACCCATCAGATCCCAAACTACGTGGATTCTGATTCCTAGGGAAAACCCTAGGATACGTAGGCCATTTGCGAGAACCTCAAATTCGGATCCATACCTTAGTCCACTCAGACTATCCATAGATCCACTAGGATACCCAACCATTTCAACCCAGACTTCGAACTACATGGATTATGATTCCTAGGGAAAACCCTAGGATACGTAGGTTATTTGGGAGAATCCCAAATTCGGATCCAAACCTTAGTCAACTTGGACTATCCATAGATCCACTAGGATATTTACCCACATTTTGACCCAAATAGGGTTATCCACATTCCAACCCAAATAGGGTTATCTACATTCTAACCCAAATAGGGTTATCCACATTCCAACCTAGATAGGGTTATCCACATTTCAACTTAGATAGGGTTATCCACATTCTAACCCAGAATGGATTATCCATATTTTGACCTAAATAGGGTTATTCTTAGATCCACTAGGACTATCTATCAGTTCGCATGGACTATCCAGATCCTAACCCATAGGGTTTCTCATCCATTCAAGCATAAACTTCAACTTGAACAAAGAACTTAATCATGCACAAGCATAAATCATAGCCATAAACTTTAATCACACCTGAACTACGATGGTGAACCTGATTTTTGGAATAATTTCGTAATACGTAGGCAATCTGATGGATACAGATTTGATTCAATGATATCAAACTGTTTGGTTTGGTTCGATTTAACAAATAGAGTCTAGCATAGGGAAGGCATAGGAGACTGATTTCAATCGGACGGTTTGGGTGCCTAACCCCTTCCCATAATCGTAACCTAACGCTTACCCAATCTCTGATGGACCAGAAATCCAATCTAAGGATCATGAGTGAATCGAAGTTTTACCTTATGGTGAGATTTCACATTCCTAGGCTCCTAGACCTTAATCTAGGTGGCGTCTTCCAAGATTTCAATCTTTGTCCTCACAATGGGTTGTATGTGGAGCCAAAACTCCTAGTGGTTGATGAGTGGGGGCTCAAAGGGATAAATGAGCAGATGATGCTGGGTCTAGAGTTACTGGAGAGCAACTGTCATTCGGTTTCCAAGGTATACAGTCACATCATACAACATAACATAGTGCCCAAGAGCGGACACAGGGATTCAATTGTGCATTTTTATGAGTTTATGGCATATCGCATCACTGATTGGCATCAGATTTACCTTCGCTTCCTTGTTTATGAGGACCATGATCACTTCGGCATTGTATACTTGGACTAGTAGTCTCCCTTATGGTCGGTTGCTCACCCACTTGTTCTTCAAGATGGGGTTTAACCTATCAGTGGAGTCAGAGGAGGAGTTAGGTATTCATACTCCATTTAAATGGGATTCGTTGCACAAGCTCCAGCTTCAGGATGTGGTTCTTAGTGATGAGGAGCTAGAGCGATGCCCTCCACCTCATTTGAATCAGAGGTGATGGCTAGTCAGATGAGTTCAACGTAGAGTAGTCGTGCCTTCTTCGTCATTAGAGAGTGAGCTAGTAGTACCCACTAATAGTAGGGATCCATCACCTATACATGTAGCTTCCAGTGAGGATACTCCACCTGGGCAGTTGTAGAGGATACGGCTGATTCTGATGATAAGTGAGTGAATTCATCACATTCTAGAGGAGATGATAATGAGGTACTAGCAGCGACGGCTCCTCAGGTTGAGGTTGCTGAGAGAGCGGAGCTGCAAGATCTATTGGGTGATGTTCACTCTTTAGTGACTACTTTGGATGATCCCCCACAGGCACATCAAACCAGTTTAGCTGCACACAAGAGACGTATGCTTCATAAACTCACTAGTGTAGAGCGATGGGTAGCTACTCATGAGTAGGGTTTCATCTAGTTTCAGGATGCACAGGAGGCCATGAGACAGGAGTTCGCTTTTCTGTGGACTACGCTGACTACGGAGGGTATTATTGCACCCGTTCCTAATGATGTGGTGGCAATGACAAGAGCCAGATGTGAGCGTACTCGTCAGCGGTGTCTTTAGTCAATGGCGAGATTTTTGGCCACTTATTATGTAGACAGTCCTGATTGCTAGAACTATCACGGTTCTCAACAGGGCAATGATTTATTGTTATATCTCTGTTATTGCTCACCGGATATTTTTATATATTTTACTTTTGTTTTAAATTGATGGGTAAGGATTTGGATTGTAAATTCCTACCCATCTTTAGTAGTTTATTCTCTCTGTCGGTACACTGGATGTTTTATTTTCAGTTCATATGTCTGGATACATTATGTTGTTGTTTTGTTATCATGATATGTTATCTTATTTCTTATGGCTTATTCATGGTTCTTACCCCCCATATCATAAGTGTTTTATGCTTCCTAATTCAGCTTAATGTATTTGTGGTGTGTATGTATGTAATGGTTTAGTATTAGACGTGGCACATTCGTGCTCTGATACTAACTTCTGTCACACCTCGTTCCCAACATATCAGTACTATAGAATGTAACGAGATCTCTACATCTTAATTAAGGGCATTGGAAATCACCTTACAAGAACAAGGAATGTGGAACGCCAACTGATAAACCCTACCATCACAGCAATCTATTATAAAATCCAACACCATACGAACAATAAAATATTATAAATCAGGAGTATAGAGGAAGACTGATTAATCAAACCACAATAGCTGATAAGCAAATGGTAAATTATAATAATTCCCAAACCATTATAACTAATAGAAATAAAGTAATTAAGTTCATAATCCAAATTGTTTATCAAGAGATCATTGTGTCTATCCGTAGACACAATCGTCACACTTGCACATTTCATCGTGGACGTCATCATCACTAGTGTCTGCATCGCTAAAATCTGCATCGATCATACCTACATTTGAAAGAGTTTATGTACACAAGAGTAAGCTCAACCACCAAAGTTAGCAAGAAAATTAAACATGCAAAATAAAAATGCATGGAATAAATAATTATTGTCTCGTATATAACTATAAATACCAGCTCAAGAGAACCCACACATGGAGTTTCCAATTACACGGGTCACTCCCAAATAATGAATACCACCTCACTCGGTATACAGTAACATCCCTCAAATATGGGTTTGTCATTTTAATCCACACATGATCGCAACTCATCCCAAGTTCACACTACGTCTGGCACTTGAAGAGGTGATAATCCCATTAGTCGACTCGCCCGCCCATCCATACTATGTAGGGCATGGTGAGCATCATAGCTATGTTCATACCACCCTTTATTGAACTCATGCCACTACATAACCCCCTAATGGCTAGGGGTACAGTTATTAGGGTGATTAAAATTTAACTAACCTTTTCCTCTTAGTTAATCATATTACTGGATCATAACGTCGCCAAACTTCCAACCTCGTCCGGTCCCCACATAGGACATAGGGACTTGGCTAAGTTACATGTGGCCAATGCTAAGCAGCGCTAGTAAGAAGTGGTGCAAGCATCCCATTCTACCTACCTTCCTCCTTATTGATCCTTATTGACATAACCAAACATCATGAATCAAAACACAGATCAATCACTTTTGTAGAAAAGTAGTGAGTGTTTCATTCCACTCACCCTCCAATCCTTATCGACACTGTTGATCCCAAATGCAATGATGCAATGCATGAACAAGCAAATAGTATATTGGATGACATGTTATCACACAAGACATATTATCAATCGCACATCATTATACAGCATAGTCATAATAACTAATTCTACACAACAAGGGTCTAATCCCTTTACATGAGATAGTAAACAACAATTATCACAGGGTATGGCTTCGAAGAGCTGTCCTAGAGTTCTTATGTACCGTTATAGCATTAAAATAAATAGGTATAAATCCATTTGTTCATTATTTATTTCTATTGCTTGTTCATTACACATCCTAATAAGTTATTCTCAATTCCAGAGGTCTGATATCTAGTTTATAAACATCTTACACTTGCTGTCCAGAAGTTTCTAGCATAGACAAGGGGTGAACAACAAGTTAGCTAACAAGTTATAGGGTCAATAATCAAAATAATGAAGAAAACGTACATAGAAAAATGATCTAAGGGATCTAAACCCAAAAATAGGCTAATAAAAATCCCAAGAAGCTACTGACCAAAGATGGTCAACAATCGAGCTCAAAACCTCGTGCTGCTGATGGCTTCAACTGCACGGTTTTGACCACAGGCGTGCGGCATGTGCCATCGGCCATACATCAAAACTTGGCCAAAACATTACGATTTTGATATACTGAGATTTTAGAATTTTTCTAAGCCAGCATAAGGAGTTCTGTCTCAGAATTCCCATTCTACATCATTCTAATGATACCGATTCAATTTCCCAGATAGCCAATATTGCTGGATCTGGTTTTTAAACCTTGGATCCGATTCCATCAACACTACAAAGGGATTTTCCTCAGTTGAAATCTAAGAGCATGTCATTTTAATTAATCATGAAATGTCTAGGATGTTTAGATCTGATAAATGGTTATTTCCATCCATTTCATACCATTCATTTAATCTCGATTTCCTCACTAATCCAATTCCCACACTTGGATTAGTCCATAGATGTTTTTCGATTAGGTGAGGGAAGATTGGTCTAGGGAAAATCATGAGACAAAGGTCCTTCTATGATCTAATCACTATTTTCTTATGAAAAGGAATGAAAAGGTAGAGGGTTGATACTAAAAAGGATTTCTCATCAATGGTGCTATCAAGGCTTGTCCCAATGGCAAACAATTTCTTTCTTCCTCTTTTCTTCTTCTTCCTCCTTTTCCCTTTCTTAGAAATGCATCGGAGTCTCTCTGCTGCTTTCCCTCCTCTCTCTTGGGTTGTCAAAGTGGTAAAATGAGAGAGTGAAGAGAATAGAGTAGGATCTCTATTCACGTTGACAAGGGATATGATTCTAAACAAAGTAAGAAGAGGATTCCCTCCTTTTTAAAAATTATAAAAGAATGAACCTGGATAATATTCCTAAATGATGGGATAATCAATCCAATCTAAAAGTGGGTCCCACACTAAGTTGTCACCAACCCAGTTTAGTGATGGGGTGTGACAGGAGGTCATCTGGCAGGTGATCGACCACACCCTTTTGGTGTCCTACCGAACCCCTCAATCAAGCCCTGCTTTGATGTCTTATGTATAAGGGTGGAATTAGGTTACCTTTGTTGGGTTGCATTGATCTGGTTCATGGTGTTTTAAACCATTCGTATAGGTAAGATCTATTTAAAAGCTAAAATTTCAAATTAGAATCGAAATTTTAACTGCGGATCTAACATGATGATAAGCAATCTAAACCATTGGATGACATGATGGTGTCATTTTAAGAAATTTGAATGATTGGATGACATAATAATGTGATGTTAATCAATTTAAACCATTGGATGACATGATGATGTGATTGTAAGCAATTTGAATGGTTGGGTGACATGATGATGTAATTTAGTAATCTGAACCATTGGATGATATGATGATGTGATTTTAAGCAATCTGAATTGTTGGATTATCATGATGAGTGTTTTAGATGAATCTGGATCGTCAGATTGTCATCATGAGTGATCAAAATGAATTTGAACCATTGGATTATCATGATGAGTACTTTAAATGAATCTGAATTGTTGTATTATCATTGTGATTGATTTAAATGAATCTAAACCATTAGATTATATTTATGAGTGTTTTAGATGAAATTAAACTATAGGATTGTCATGATAAGAGATTTAGATAAATATGAACCATTGGGTGATCATCATGAATGATTTAGACGAATTTGAGCCATTAGATCTTAATCTGAACATGATATGCTTAATATCTGAGCCATTGATTTCCTTGTCTGATCATAATTATAACTTGATGTGAGATCTGAGCTATTGATCTTGGCTATTTTGATGAGATACGAGTCATTGATCACAAATCTAACTTGATGTGAGATCTGAGTTATTGATATTGGCTGTTTTGATGTGATCTGAGTCGTTGATCATAATAATAATGTTTTGAAGAGATCTAACCGTTAGATTAAAGATCTGATCTGATATATTATTGACATGAGAGATTCTTTGAGTCTAAACTATAGATTGAGGATTTGATCTTGTTTATACTATTATATTTGTGTATATGTCTTGTTTACACTACTATTTTACGTGCACTGCCATGTTTAGAATGTCATTGCTATGTTGATTTATTGCTATATGCCATGTTTGAATATTTTTATTGTTGGCAATAACTTACTTTCTGCTAAACCCTTGTCGAACTACCATATCTATACACCTAACAGACATATTAGGTGTGGGGACGTACATTTAGGCATCCACATTCACGGGAAGGGTAAAAATGAAAATGATAAAAGCCTTAATCAAGAATCATGAAGCCTAGCCCAACATTCGAAATCTAATGTTTTAGGTCCAGGGTAGCTTTAGGACGATCCCTACCCCTCAGTTCATTTTCCCTAGGGTACAGAGACCGAGATAGGTATGATGTAAATCTGACTATAAATCATTTAGGATCAACACTTAGTCCTACGGTACAATCCATATTACAAGCCACTTGGTTCATCTATCGATGAATTGAATCCGCATTTCAAACTATGTAGATCTTGATTCTTAAGACAAAATCCTAAGAAACGTTGGCAATTTGGGGAGATTCCCAAATAAGGTTTCACAACCCATTTTAAGTCATACCAATGGTTCTCTTGGACTATATGCACTGTTACACCTCAATTCTGGACTAACCAGTGGTGTGATGAACCATCATGAGAACCAATGGTTCAAACTAGGATCTCGTATAGGCTATGTCAACAATGTTAAACCAAAACACATTCCACAATAATAATCATAGTAAATTAAATAAATAGTGGAAGTCCTATTGATAATAAACTGAGAGTCTACGGTGATAATTAAATATTTAACAAGTTATCTTCTAGTTACCAAAACATAATTAATATATAATACAAGTATCAATATATGAAAGTTAAATACTATGCATAACCACTGTGCAAATACTCGCTTGACGAGTCATAATCATCCTCCACAGCTTGCACACCCATAGCCACCATTTATCCATACGTTGGCATATTCATATAATCTTCAATGGTAAGACCTACAACATCAGAAACTAAAAATAATTACGCGTGCGAGGGTCAACTCTCCAACTTGAGCTCAGTGAGCAAACAAAACAATGCAACAAACATATGCATGCATTTAATTCACATCATTGGTTTGGATTTTAAGTTTGCAATGTGTTATAGAAAGGTTTGGTGGCCCCCACACCTTTATACAATAGTGTGTGAATTCGTCCAATGGATCAACCATCATTGCCGTCCCACATGCACGCACCATGGAATAGAGATAGAGCTAAAGTGTTCGGATCAAACACCGCCTATACTTCCGTTGATGGCCTATCCATACTAACACGTAAGCCCCTATTGGCGAGGGCATACAAACTGGGCTCGCAATTAACCAATCATAATTCCATGCAGCGTATCCAAGGCCTTACCACAGCATCCCTCAATATGTCCATAGAGATAGAGCAATGGCCCCCCGGTAGAGTCAAAGACTACATGGTCCGAGACCACCTCTCTTGATGCCTTACGACGTAATAGTTTTTCTAAGGTAATGACGATCGACGATGTTAGTGGGCAAGACTTGAGTAGAGATAGAGCTAGAGTCTGGTGACGAGGTTAGAGACCACCATGCCACGTCCTCCCCCTGATCCTCCACTCGCATCCAATACACCAACCACACTCATACAATCACATGCCTATTCCTAGCATCATCATCATCATCATGTTATAAATAAACAGAATTAAATATGCATGAGCAATAGTAATGAGAATATTGTATGACATGTGAGATGCACATTACAATCATACAAGCATAGAATCAAATAGGGCATTGGACTCAATAAAAGATACAGTTTGTTATTATCCAATTAGTTTAGATCTTGTCTCCTCACCTTTGATCGATGTTTGTTCCTCTCCTTGTTTCTCTCCCAAACTTTGGAAGTCACTTTAAATCTATTAGGAACCTAAACAATTAATATATATAAGTTAGGGTTCAAGTTTACCAAGTTACAGTAGTCAAAAATCTTGTTTGGTCTCAAAATATGCTTGCTGTTTTCCTACGGTCGATGCTACGGTTGATCCTATGGTCACAATATATGCCACTGTAGGACATATGATCGATACCCTATGGCCGCATTACATGCGACCATACCTGCGATCGTATGTTTCCTGAATTCTTCCCGAATGGCTGTGGTCGACTCTTTTCTCATCATATGGTCAACCATAGCTGCGGCCAAACGTAGTCAAGTTAATTTTAACTTTTCATATGAGTTTCTCCTCATGGATCATTAACGGGATTCATCCTAAAATCATTCTATGGCCTTTGATCATAGTTTATCCTTATCAATTATCCCTAACCTATTCTCTCATGGTCTGGCTTAGAAATTTCATAACTGAAATCATTACATTAGATTCAACACATCAATTTGATGGACAGGAACCTATCCTATCTGATATATCTTACAGAGTCAAGTCCATACCTTAAGCTTATTATAGAGAGATAGAACTCTTTTCTACAAAACCTTCCTCTCAACCTTCTTTTCCAAATCTCCTTCTCTTTCTCTTCCTCTCTTTCTTTCTCTTTTAGGTTTAGAGTTTCAATATGGGTTCAAAAAGAGTGAGAGAGGCTAACGAATGTCCCTTATATAAAGGAAAAACCTCCATATAGAGTCCCACTTTAATTAGGTAAGAGTCGTCCTCAAATTAGGAAAGTTTTCTAAATGCGGAGTTGGTTCTAGGTTCGTACGGTCGATCATACGGTCGCATAAACCGTCAACCATACCACCAAAACATGCGACCATAGGTTATACGATTTCACTACGGTCGACCATAGGTGAGACCGTAGCCCTCAAAACTGCCACCATAGGCCCAAAATTTATTGTTTTTAGTTTTCGAGTAGTTGCTTCCATACAAACTTAAACAGTAAACCATACCAACTAAATTGGACTTAATGCTTACCTCATCTTGTGGTTTCTTCATACAATTGGTTAACTTGAGTCAATTATGATGGGAAGACTGGTCACAACACGAGAATGTAAGGTTAAACCAGATTTGTGGCATGCGGGTCTTACAACTCCACCACCCTTAAAAGAAATTTCATCCTTGAAATTTACACGCACGGATCTTACAATTCCTCTACCCTTAAAAGAAATTTTGTCCTCGAAATTTGAATATACTTAGGAGTTAAATAGGTGGGATTACTACTTCCACATTGCATCTTCCTCTTCCCATGTAATCTTTTCCACGTCTTGTCTTCGCCAAGTTACCTTCATATAATAATTATCTCAGCTTTGGAGATGTTGTACCTTCCAACCAGTAAACTAGGCTGGTACCACTTCAATAGTTAAATCTTCTATCTAATCTAGTGGATCTGTGGTCAATACCTTTGATATGGCTCTTCAACGTATTTCTTCAGTAGGGACACGTGAAATACGTCATGCACACTAGACATGGACAGCGGTAATGCTAGTTGATATGCAACTTTTCTATGTCTCTCCAAAATTTTTATGAGGTTGAAAACATATATAGGATACAACATTCGCTTTTTGTCAAATCGTTTCAAACCATACATAAGTGATATCTTCGAGAACACTTTGTCACTTATGGCGAACTCGAGATCTCTGCGTCGATTGTTCGTATTTTGTTTCTGAAGGTTCCGAGCTATTTGGACCCTTTCCTTGATAATGTTAACCACTCGACAAGTCTCATCAACAAACTCTGGTCCAATAATACTCTGTTATCGAACTTTGTTCCAAAGTAAAGGAGTTCGACAATTCCTACCATACAGTGCTTCATAGGGTGACATCTATATAGTCGCTTGATAGTTGTTGTTATAAGCGAACTCAATCAATGATAATTTCTCATCCCATGATCTTTTGAAATCAATTACGTAAGCTCAGAGCATATCGTCTAAAATATGAATGGTACATTCTAAAAGACCATCAGTCTGAGGATGGATTGCAGTACTAAAATTCAACGTTGTACCCATAGCCTTCTGTAATCCTTCCCAACACTTTGAAGTAAAGCGTGGGTTTTTGTCGAACACGATGTTTTTAGGTACACCATGCAATCTGACAATATTATCCACAAACAGCTTAGCTAGCCGTTCCAAAGCACACCAAGGTCGTATAGCAACAAAACGAATCCTCTTTATAAGGTGTTCTGTAGTCACCCAAACTACATCAACTGATCTGGGAGTCAGTGGTAAACCGGTGACATAGTCCATTGTAATGCAATTCCACTTCCAAGAAGGCTCGGATAGTGGTTATGGTAAGCCTGCTGGTCTTTGTCTTTCAGCCTTTAGATTCTGATAATTCAGACATTGAAACTCGCACTAAGCCATATCTATTATCATTCCTCTTTACCGGTCTAATATCTTCACGTCGTAATATATATTGGTACTTTAGGATGTACCCAATATGGAATGGAATAGGATTTTAGCATTATTTTGTTTCTATGATCAGCGTTTTTCACTTTTAGGTATGCATAATCATCTTCTGTACCTTAGGATTTTCTTCGCATCCAAGGTAAGTCAGGGTTAGATTTTCCATTCTTTAAATCTTCTTACACTGTTCTTAAATACGTATCTAATAGAATTGTTGTCTTTACTTCATCCATCAAATCAGAGATGATCTTTAACGTTGTGAACGCAAGCGAGGAACTATTGCTCCATAAGTTCATCCATAAGCTCTCACTCAACTGGATCATCATGAGTTTTTACCATATGCGGCTCTTCCTCAAAATCTGAATCTATGGCTGTGGAACACAAGGCAGCTATTGTACTAGGTCCTCTTTTTGGCTTCATTATTCCTTGTTGCTCAAAACCTCAACTACCATATTAGCCTTGCACGTGTGACATTGAATATCAAAGTTTTAGTCCTTCAGGAGTTCCAACCATCTATTTAGCCTCATGTTCAACTCTTTCTGGGTGAAGAGCTATGTTAAACTCTCGTAATCAGATTTAATCTAAAATCCTTCTCTGTATAGATAATGCCTCCAAGTTTCGATTGCATAATTCACCGCTGCTAACTCCAAGTCATGCGTCAGATAATTCTTTTCATGCTCCTTCAGTTGTTTTGAAGCACAGACAATCGCGGGTTCACCTTGCATTAACTCGCATCCTAAACCCAATCCAAAAGCATCGATGTATAGGGTAAAGGTTTCCCTGGTGCAGGAGCGATCAAGATGGGAGTTGATACCAACCTTGTTTTTAGAGTCTAAAAATATTTTTCACACTTGTCAGTCCATCCTCTCCCTTCCTGGTTAGCTTGGTAAGAGGTATTACGATTCTAGAGTAATCCTCCATGAACTGTCGATAATAACCAGCTAATCCCAAGTACTTCTGATCTCCACAATGTTCTTATGCGCTTCTCACCTTATGATTGCTTTTATTTTACTGGGGGTCCACTTTAATCCCTTTTGATGATGCTACGTGATCCAAGAAGATCACTTTGTTTAATTAAGTCTCATATTTCTTGCACTTGGCATAAAACTTCTCCCTTCTCAACTATTGTGAAGCTGTTATAAAATTTGTTATAGGACTTTCTTCGTCTTTGGAATAAACCAATATATAGTCTACAAAAAATATGACTGACGTGTCCTATATATCGTGAAATACCCGGTTCATAAGTTCTATAAAAGATGTAAGGGCATTGTTGATCCAATAACATAATCAGGGACTCATAATGCTCATTCTGGGTTTTAAAAACTATCATCGGAATATCTTTGTCCAAATTCTTCAGCTAATGATATCATGACCAAAGATCAATCTTAGAAAATACCTTTGCTCCTTGCAACTGTTTAAACAAATCATCGATCTGAGGTAGTGGATATCGATTTTTGATTGTGAGCTTGTTCAATTCTCAGTAGTCTATACACAGACAAACACTACCATCCTTCTTCTTTGTGGGCCACACTAGTGCTTCCCAGGTGGTATACTTAACTGAATTAAACCTTAGTCTAATAATTCTTGTAGTTGAGTCTTCAGTTCCTTTAATTCCATAAGAGCTATTCTATAGGCTGCCTTAGACATAGGTGTTGTCCTTGGTAACAAGTTATTAACAAACTCGGTCGTACGATCAGGTGACTGTAAGCACCCCATTTTTGCCACCCTCAGCATAAGTGAACCAATATGGAAGGTTTGTGACCTTTAACCCAAAGGTTTGTGATTCTCTAATGAACCCCACAGCAGGGTCTTAGGTTATTACCTACTTGTATGAGTATGTCATGAAATTATCTTTGAAATGAGACCGAAATCATCAAATTTTGACATCAAACAAGGAAGATATCACAGTTTGAAGTGAAAGGGCATTTACGTAATTATTGTATGATGCATGCATTATCATTTAAACTTCAAGTCATCATATCTTGATCATCTGATATCGGAATTAGATGATTCAAAGGCCAATATTCCTTATTTTTAGTCCTCTTCAAAGTGGACATGAAAAATCCCGGGTAAAGGTCACCAGTGGGCCCCATGCAAGCTTTCATGCAAAATTATCGTTAGAACTTCAAAGCTTCATATCATTGTTGTTCTATGTTGGATTCAGATGATTCCAAGGCCATTATTTTTCATTTGTAATGTTCTACAAATTGGACGTAAAAATCTCAAGTAGAAGTCTCCGAAGGGTCCCATGCAAAATTACACATGGAAATGATCATTTAATCTTAAAAAATTCATATTTTGGTCACCCCATATCCAAATTAGGAGATTTTAGTTTCATTATGTTCCATTTTTAGTACTCTACAAAGTGGACGTTAAGGATTTCCAATAGAAGTCTCTGAAGGATCTCATGCAGAATGGTCAACCAAATTATCGATAATTGGCGTGCTTAAATTTCAAAAATTCATAAGTTGGCCATTTTTATTTCCAAAAGAGGTCATTCAACTTTCAGTATTCCTCATTTTTAGAGTTCTACAAAGTGAATGTAGAAAATTTAGAATAGATGCTATTGAAAAATTCCATGTGGAATGGTGACAGAAATGGAGTATGAAAGTCAATCTTGGTCAAACTAGCTTAATCCAGCTTAGTCTAACTTAGCCCGGCCCAGCTCAGACCAATCTAGACCAAGTTAAGTCAACCCATATGCATGCATTATATATATATATATATATATATATATATATATATATATATATATATATATATATATATATATATACATATATATTATAGGAAAGAGAGAGGAAAGAGTGGTCATGGAAAGAGAGAGGAAAGAAAGGCCGTGGGAAAGAGAGATTGAGAAGTAAAAAAGGAAAGAGAGAGAAATAAAAAAAGGGAAAAGAAAAAAAAATGTTTTCTAGAAAGAAAACGTGAAAGAGAGAGAGACAAGGAGAAAAACGAAGGAAAGAGGAAGGAAACAAAAAAGGAAAAAAAGAAAAGAAAAATAAAATATTTTCTAGAAAGAAAACGTGAAAAGAGAGAGAAGAAGAAAGAAAAAAAAAGGAAAGAAAGGAAGGAAGAAGAGAAGGAAGGAATGAATTTCCTAGAAGAAGGAAGGAGAGAAAGGAAAGAGAGAATGGATTTTCTAGAAGAAGAAGGAGAAAAAGGAAAGAAAGGAAGAGAAAAAACGTGGAGAGGAAGGAGAAAAAGGAAGGAAGAGAAGAAAGGAAAGAAGAAAAAAGGAAAAAAGAATTTTCCAGAAGAAAAAGAAGAAAAGGCAGGAAGAGAAAAGAAGAAAATGAAGGAAGAGAGAAGAAGAGAGAGAGAGAGACATTTTCTACTCTAAAAATTGTGTAGAAAATGTGGGGAAGAGAGAGGGAGAAGAGAAAAAGGAAGGAAGAGAAGAAAGGAAAGAAGAAAAAAGGAAAAAAGATTTTCTAGAAGAAAAAAAAGAAAAGAAAAGAAGGATCTTCTAGAAGAAGTGAGGAAAAGCATAAATAGGCCAAGAGAAATAGAGATTGATCTTTTTTTCCAGAGCACAAGGAGAGAGAGAACGTGGGTAAGAGAGAAAATGTGAGAGAGGGAGAAAGAAAGAGACAAGAAGAAGTGAAAAGAAAAAAAAAGAGAAGAAGAAAAGAGAGAAAGAGAAGAAAGATAGGAGGGACGTTTTCTACTCTAGAAAACGTGAGAGAAACATGAGAAGGAGGGTTCACCTTCAAAGAGCTTGATATGATCTCCAATCATCCTACATCAACGGTTTCACTGCATTCGAGCACAATGTTAGTACCCTAAACAAATTTAGAGGTCTTTAGAATGCTCGAATGTCAATAGTGCTTAAAAAGGCTAATTTCCATGAAATCTCGATCAGGAATGCTCTATTACATGCATATTAATGTTAGGATGCCTATGTCTAACATTTTTCATGAATGATAATTTATCTAAGCTATTCAATGATCTAGTTTTGAATGCTATATGATAATGTTTGATGTTTTTTTACAAGTTTCATAAAGTGGTTTTCTAATCTGAAATTTTCAGATTTAGGATTCAAATGCATCACATGTAGTTTTTCTTTGATTTTGAAGCCCAAATTTTTATGGGAGTCTCTTTGATATGTTAGAAGACTACACAAAAATTTTGTTCCATTTGGAATTGAGAAAATACATCAAAAAAATTTATCTTTGACATTACTATTTTACTCAGTTGTAATGCAATCTTCCATCAGAAAGTCCCTAAACAAGGGTCTTATGGCCATAATCAGGAAATCAACTTCATATAAACTTTTTAAATATAACAGTCTTCTCAAAAATGGCATTGGTTTCGTATTTTTTTGATTTTTTATTGAATTGATATCAATTTTTAAGTGCATAGTATTTTGATTTTGAATCTGTCATGATGTACTAATTTGCATGATTGAAAAGAATCATTTTTCTCAATCCTAAACCTAGAATAGGTTCTAAACCCTAAACCTATAATTGGTTCTTACATTCTAACCTAGAACAGGTTATCAGTATCGAAGTACATGGATTCTGATTCCTAGGGCAAACTGTCACACCCTAATTCTATACTATTCAGAACGGTGTGATGAACCGCTAATAAACTAACGGTTCAACCAGGATCTCTAATAGGTTGTGTCCTGGTAAACTAAACCATACACATCCACAACCATAATCAGAATAAATACACAATAGCGGAAGTCTTAATATTAAATGAACCGAGGAATCTAACTGTGATAATCATAAATAAAATATCAAATTATGTTGTATCAACCGAGACATAAGTAAATAAAATATCAAATTACATTTCCTTAATAGTTCAAATAAAATCTAATCGAAAACGCATGAGTTGCACTCGCATGAGGAGTCATGCGTCTCCACTATGTCTTCAGCCTCCATCGCAGCAACGTGCCCGTACACAGAAGCATTCATATAGTCTTCCACAGTGGCACTTGCATCATCAACTAAAAATATTCAACGTCGAAAGGGTGAGCACACATCACGGCTCAGTGAGCAAACAAAACAATGCAACAAAGATATGCATGCATTGAATTCATATCTATGGTCTGGTATATAAGTTTGCAATGTGTTATAGAAAGGTTCGATGGCCGCTTCACCTCTATACACAGGGTGTGTAAGCCCACCCAATGGATCAAACACCATTGTCGTCCACATCCACCCCAGCATGGAATAGAGATAGAGCTAAAGTGTCCGGATCAAACACCGCATAACACTTCCCTTGATGCCCTACCCATACCAACACATAAGCCCCTGCTAGTGAGGGCTTGTAAACTGGGCTCACAACTAAACAATCCTAATGTCAAACAGTGTATCCAAAGCCTCACCCCAGCATCCCTCAATACGTCCATAGAGATAGAGCTAAGGCCCCCCGGTAGAGTCGAAGACTACACGGTCTGCGACCACCTCCTCTAATGCCCTACGACTAAATAGTTCTGCTAAGGTAATGGCGATACGACAATGTCAGTGGACAAGACTTGAGTAGAGATAGAGCTAAAGTGCCTGGATCAAACACCGCATAACACCTCCCCTGATGCCCCACTCGCATCAAGTACACTAACCAAACACAAACATTCAGACGGATACAGATTTGGTTCAATGATATCAAACCACTTGGTTTGGTTCGGTTTAATAGATAGAATCTAGCATAAGAAAGGTATAGGAGACCGATTTTGATCGGGCGGTTTGGGTTCCTAACCCCTTCCCATATCGTAACTTGACGCTTACCCAATCTCTGATGGAACAGAAATCCAATCTAAGGGTCATGAGTCAATTGAAGTCTTACTTTGTCACATTTTTAAGGTCCTAGACCTTAATCTAGGTGGCGACTTCAAAAAAAAGGTTACGATCTTTGTCCTCATATTGACAACACAAGTAAGTCTCCTAGAAACATATCAGGAATCTTATACATCACATCAATATCTTCCTTCTATGGTGCTTCTTTAGTAACGTCCACCACAAATACCATATATCCAACTATTTTCTTTTCAAGGCATCTCTTCGCCTTTAGTGCAGAGAGGATAAACTTCTACTTCCTTGGCAATTATGTCCGTCTTTATTCTTAAATGATAACCTCTTCTATGCATAGAATAGCTTTGTAGAGTGTTGAGACAACCAGTCTATCCCCAAGATGACATTGAAGTTGGCCATCTCAAGTAGAACTAGGTTGCATCCCAATTCTGTCCATCCATACTATTCGAACATTGTTCGTAACACTCACCTATGCAACATTTAGTCCAAAAGGGCTTGAACTAGCAAAATCTGGTTTATAGTTCCTTAGAGCTTGTTTAGTTCCTTAATTTCTTATGATTTTTCAAAGACTAACGTCGATAATCTCATATCCCAAAAAGCTCATTAGCTTATACCTCTTTTATCATTGCTATTCTACCCTGATCTCTCTTTCATATACCTCGAAAAATATCTTGTGATTGTTACTTCAAATCCCAAGCCTACTTATAAGCATTAGGGTATATGCTTATAAATTCATTAATTCAGCCAAACTCTTTTGATCTTTACTTAATCATCTCACTCGACATTGGGCATAACTCTGTATTACTTGTACTAATCTAAATACTATCAATGGCATGATTTTTGACTTCATCCTTATATCCACTCTTAGATCTACCTTTAAAAATCTTCTTCCTTGTCAACTTCATACCGATATAGCCATCTTTAATTCTATTCGAGCGCTATCTACTATTTACTAGCTGCTCTTGGAAGTTTTTATTTCTTGCTCATGCACACTTTTATAAACCATGACTCCTATCCATCCATCCAACAATCTCAAAATAGATTCTCTATTACTTCATCTGAGGTCTCTTCGCTATAGAATATAATCTAAATTCAATCGTTTTACCAAATAATTCCCTTATTATCTAAGTATCTTTATCAAAGAAGGTCGAGAAATGTAAGAATTAAAATGTTTATCCAAAAGCAATTTACTTCCTTCTTTCGAATTTATTATGATTACAAACACTTATTCTATCTAGTGAACTTCGGTTTGAAGGATTAAGAGTTAATCTATGGTAATCGAACCAACAACTAAGGACCGTTAGTTGTAAGGTGGTCCAAAAACATGGAAGTAGAGGTTTTACAGCTCTTAACCTCGTGGTTATAGGTTCTATCGGGTATATATTGCCATTGGTCAAGGCACTACAAGAGTAAATCTGGAGAAGTTTTGGTACATCAATAAATCAGGTATAAATCGAAAAGATGTACATTCAAAATGATTAAACCATTAACTATTCATTCAGTTGATATCTCTATTCATGTTATCGATCATGAGAGTAGCATAGATTGGTATAATTAGGACTAATACTAAAGAAACAATATCTATAAGTCCAATTGACAGGTTGAATTGATAAGGTATCCTGTCAAGGTACGAGAATTTAAAATCAGGTATATGCATCCTCTCTAATCATAAGGATAAGTCAATGATGCACCGCATCCTATATACACTTGTCTAGATATATGGCCACAATAGATTTGATCCTTTGCTGAAAATGTTTGAGGCTTCCTCTTCAGAAAATATTCCTCCACCCTTGTCGGATCATTCTGCCGTGATGTAGCTATCCCATACATCGGTGGCTGATAAGGGTAACTACCTTGGTGCACTGCTTGTTGTGCACCAAGCTTCTATACTAGGGTATGCATTACTAGGACCTAGATTATGGTAGGCACTATATTATGGCTAACATGTGCTGGGGGTACAGTGTTACTACCAATCGATATCGTACTTGGATTGGCTCAGAGGTGTTGGTGTAGCATTGGTAACTTGGATAGTGATTTCTATGGCAACTTGCATAGTCAGTCTCATCTGTTGTTCCTCTTATATTTTGTCAGACCAAATTTATTACAACCATAGCCAAGGTACTTGGTAGTCCAGGTAGATTGGCTAGAGTGGCCTGGTTGTTTACCTCCTCTGATTTGCTCCAATCTGGTTATCATTATTTAGCATCTACTCAGATGAGTTTTCACTACCCGTTCTTGACCCAGATAATGGTGGGGTCAAGTTGCAATCTCTTCTTAATCTCAGCGGCCAATGCATCAGCATGTGGTAAATCTCATTCTGAGTCTCCACGTCACCCAAGAGTATAGCTTTATCATCTTTTATAGTTACTCGCATTTTTGGTGTATGGCCATTGTTCTCCTATCTCTATTGGATTTAGCCCGAGATCTTTCCCTTTACCTCTACAGGGATTTAGGTGTTACTAACCATTTTTCTTCTTCCTTTGTCATACATTGAGTTTCATATCTTGTGAGTACCAATTCAGTATTTTAATTTTATGCTTTATAGATGCTCCCTTCTTGCTACTGTACTATATCCTTTGTATTCTTAGACAACTGCCCGACTTATAGATCGTACCCTATAATATTTGTTTATCAGGATATATTTAGATTTTTTTTTGTCTATGTATACATATGGTCCACCTTTTATATGTACATTATTATCTTGTTTAAGTTCTGTCTCAACCAACACAGGTGCTTATGGTGCGTTTGTATTAAAGCTTTTAATTTATCCTAACTCAGTTCATGGAGTCTAGTGGAAGTATTCAAGTTTGATGGGAAAGGCCTGAGAGCTCTGATACTAAGTTGTCAAATCCCAATTATGGACTAACCAGTGGTGTGATGAACTATCATGGTTCAAACTAGAATCTCGTATAGGTTATGCCAACCATGTTAAACCAAACACCTTCCATAATAATAATCAGAGTAAATAAATAAATAGTGAAAGTCTTATTAATAATGAATTAAGGGTCTACAGTGATAATTAAATATTTAACAAGTTATCTTCTAGTAACCAAAACATAATTATTACATATTATAAGTATCAAGATATGAAAGTTAAATAGTAAGCATAACCACGGTGGAAATACTCGCTTGACGAGGCATAATCGCCCTCACAGCTTGCACATCCATAGCCGCCATTTATGCATACGTTGGTGTATTCATATAATCTTCAACTGGGTAACACCTACAACATCAGATACTAAAATGAATTGCACACGTAGGGGTCAGCTCTCCAACTTGAGCTCATTGAGTGAACAAAACAATGCAACAAACATATGCATGCAATTAATTCACATCTTTGGTTTAGATTTCAAGTTTTTAATGTGCTATAAAAAGGTTTGGTGGCCCCGTACCTTTATACACAAGTTTGTGAATCTACCCAATGGATCAAACACCATTTTTGTCCCACATGCACCCACCATGGAATGGAGATAGAGCTAAAGGGTCCGGATTAAACATCGCCAAAATTTCCCTTGATGCCCTACCCATACAAACAAGTAATGTCACACCCTAATTCTACACCAACCAGAATGGTGTGATGAACCATCAATAAACCAATGGTTCAACCAGGATCTCGAATAGGCTATCCCACATATGATAAACCAAAACACATTCAACATTAATCAGAGGTAATAGAGTAAATAGCGGAAGTCTTACAGATAATGAACTGATCTCTAATCATTATAAATAAATAATATTTCATTTATTTCCAAATAACCAAAACATAACTTAATACATATTACAATATCTAAATACGAAAATTAAACGCTAAGCGTATCCACAGTTAAAACGCTCGTTCAACAAATCACAATAGTCCTCTACAGCTTGCTCATTCATAGCCTCCACGTGTTCATATGTTGGCGTGTAGACATAATCTTCAATCATAGTACCTGCAACATCAGAAACTAAAAAGAATTGCACGCGCGAGGGTCAGCTCTCTAACTTGAGCTCAGTGAGTAAACAAAACAATGCAACAATCATATGCATGCGATCAATTCATATCTGTGGTCTGGTATATAAGTTTGCAATGTGCTATAGAAAGGATAGATGGCCGCCGCACCTCTATACACGAGTGTGTGGAAACGCCCAATGAAAATGGCACTGTCGCCCCACATGCACCCACCATGGACAATATTCGCCCCATGAAAACGGCATGGCTGTACCGGTTGCCCATACCAACACGTAAGCCCCTATTGGCGAGGGCTTGCAAACTGGGCTCGCAACTAACCAACCCTAATGTCAAACAATGTATCTAAGGCCTCACCCCAGCATCCCTCAATACATCCATAGAGATAGAGCTAGGGTCTGGTGACCAGGCTGAACCACAATGCCACGTCCCCCCCTGATTCCCTACGACGTAATAGTTCCGCTAAGGTAATGGTGATACGACGATGGTAGTGGACAAGACTTGAGTAGAGATTGAGCTAGAGTCTGGTGACCAGGCTGAACCACAATGTCACGTCCTACCCCTGATGCTCCACTCGCATCAAGCACACTAACACTTGCTTAGTGGACATGACTTGAATAGACCATGGCACAATATACCCCGATGAAAATGGCATCGAAGTATCGGTTGATGCCATCTCTATTCGCACCATGTACACCAGCCAAACACAAACATTCACATGCCTAATACTAACATCATCATCATCATCATGTTATAAATAAACATAATTAAATATGCATGAACAGTAATAGCAGAAATATTGGATGACATGTTAAATGCACATTACACGCATAGAATCAATCATGGTAATGGACTCAAGAAATATAAAAAGTTTATTATTAATCAATTAGTTTAGGTCTTGTTCTCTCATCTTAGCTTGCTAGTAGATCCTCTTTCATGCTTTAAGAATCACCTTTATATTGATATTATATTGCTAGAAGTCCTAACAAAGTCGATAGAATTTAATTAGAATTTATTCTAATTTTTTTATAGCTTTCTGTTAACTGGGGGTCGATGCCAGGGTCGGACCTTCCATCGACCCTGGGTGCGACCACCGCTTTCCTGGGCTTTCCGAATGCTAGGGGTCGATGCTAGGGTCGGATGTTCCATTGACCCTAGGTGCGACCCCCCATGGTTTGAGTCGAGAATATCAATTTCGTTCATTTTTTCATGTTTGCGTCCTATGGCTTCCTTCTATAGTCCATTCCATACATGTTCTATGGTGTAGAACTATTCTTTATTCCCTACATGGTTTCAATGATCTCCTCCATGGTTTCCATTGAAACCTAACCATGGATGGGTGATCTAGGTTTCTCTTAGATCATACCCTCTTCATTATCTACACTAAGGTCTTTAGAAATTCATGGAAATAGTATCCATACCTGAGAAGTATGCTTCTTCCTCTGAATCCCTTCTCTTTGGTCTTCTTCTCCACTTTCCTTCTCTTCTCCTTCTCTTCATTCTCTTCTCTTTCTCTCAATCCAATTAGGGTTGTAAAAGGAGTGAAAGAGGCTTTGGGACATCCTATTTATAGTGTAAAACCTCCCAAATTAAGTCCCATTGAGTTTAGGAAAGGTTCCAATTGAAATTAGGAAAGTTTCCTAATTTTCGGTTCGTGCTGTTTTTCTTGATTACCGAGGGTCGATGTGGGGGTCGGACCATTCATAGACCCTTGCTACCCCTGGTCACGGGTCGATGGTGGGGGTCGATGGGGGGGTCGGACCTGCCTATTTAGTCATGCGACCCTACCCTCATTTTGAATATTTTTTAGTATATTTTCATATTGGGTCTTGGTTTTTCTTCACACACATGGTCCACTTGGCTCGACCATGATATGTAGACGGGTCATGACACAAAATGTAAGGTTAGACCGGGTTCGTGGCATGAGGGTCTTACAACTCCACCACCCTTAAATGAAATTTTGTCCTCGAAATTTGAACATACGGATCTTACAACTCCCCCATCCTTAAAATAAATTTTGTCCTCAAAATTTAGATTTAGTTCGGAGTCAATAGGTGGGAATTCTATGTCCGCATTGCATCTTCTTCCTCCTGTGCAATCTTCTCCATGTTTTGTCTTCGTCAGATTATCTTCATATAATAATTATCCCAGCTTTGGAAATATTGTACCTTCCAACTAGTGAACTAGGCTGGTACCACTTCATTAGTTAAACATTCAATCTAATCCAGTGACTCCGTGGTTAATTCTTTTGATATGGATCTCCAATGTACTTCTTCAATTGAGACACACAAAATACATCATGCACACTAGACATGGATAGCGGTAACACTAATTGATATGCAACTTTTCTGCATTTCTCAAAAGTTTATAAGATTCAACAAATATATAGAATACAACTTCCCTACTTGTTTAATCCTTTCAACTACGCATAAGTGATTTTTCAAGAACACTTTGTCCCTTATGGCGAACTCAAGGTCTTGGTGTCTCTTCTGACTTCTTGAGCTATCCTACCCCTTTTCTTTGATCTTGTTTGCCACTCGATAGTTTTCTTCATTAGACTTAGGTCTCAAAATTCTTCATGCACCGACTTTATTCCAAAATAAAGGAATTTGACATTTCTACCGTACCATGCTTCATAGGTAACATTTACATGGTAGCTTAGTAGCAACTTCAATTCACGGTAACTTCTCAACTCAAGTTCTTTGAAATCAATTTTACAAGCTCGGAGCATATCTCTTAGGATCTGTATAGTCCGCTCCGACTGTCCGTCGGTTTAAGGTAAAATGTGGTACTGAACTTCAACTTTGTCCCCATTATTTTCTGTAGATCCTCCCAAAACTTTGAAATAAGGCATAAGCCTCTGACCGATACTAAGCTCTCATCCATACCATTCAATCTGGAAATATTATCTACATATAGCTTATTTAGCCGCTGTGAAGAATACCGAGGTCGTATAGCAATGGAATGAGCTATTTTCATAAGGCAATCAACAATCACCCTAAATTCATCAATCGATCTGATAGTCAGTGGGAAATCAGTGACATAATTCATTGTAATGCAATTCCACTTTTAGACTGGCTCCGATAGTTTTTATTGTAAGCCATGGTGGACTTTGTCTTTCAGCTTTTACTTGCTGATAATTTAGACACTGGAACATGCACTAAGCCACATTTGTTATCTCTTCAGGTCATGATACATATTGGTACTCCAGGATGTCCTGAATATGGAGTACAATGAGATCTTATCCTTATCCTCTTCATGATATCCGAGTCTTTACCTTCATGTATTCAGAGTCTACCTTTGTATCTGAGTACCGTCTCCGCATCCAAAGTAAGTCAGGGATAGGTTTTCTTTCTCTAAATCTCCTTGCATTGTTCTTATATACAGATTTAACAAAATTACTACTTTTTCTTTGTCCCTAAGTTCTCGCTCAATTGGATCATCACGAGTTTCTATTATATGTTACTCTTCTTTCAAATCTGAATCTGTTGCTGCAGAACATAAGACAACATTTATACTGGGTCCTTCTTCGGACTTCATAATTCCCTTTTTGCTTAAGGCCTTAGCTACTACATTAGCCTTGCTCGGGTGACATTGAATATCACAGTCCTAATCCTTCAAGTATTCCTAACCTTCTCCTTATCCTCATGTTCAACTCTTTCTAATGAAGAGATAAATAAAACACCTGTAATCCGATCTAATCTAAAATTCTTCTCCGTTTAAATAATGTCTCCAAGTCTTGATTGCATGAATCACAATTTTTTACTCCAATCATGAGTTGGGTAACTCTTCTCATGCTCTTTCAATTTCTTAAAGCATATGAAATCGCTTATTTACCTTACATCAATCCGCATCATAGATCCAATCCGAAAGCTCCGATGGATAGGGTAAAAGGTTTCCCTGGTGTCGGAACGATCAAGATGGGAGCTGATATCAATCTTACTTTAGAATCTGGAAATATTCTTCACCCTTGTCAGTCAAATTAAACTCCTCTCCCTTTCTGGTTAGCTTGGTAAGAGGTTTTGTGATCTTACAGTGGTCCTCGAAAATCGTCAGTATCAACCAGCTAAACCCAAGAAACTTCTGATCTTCGCAATACCCTTTAAGTGTTTCTCACCATACGATTACCTCTATCTTAATAGGGTCTACCTTAATCCCTTTTTATGATGGTACGTGATCTAAGAAGATCACTTTGTTTAATCGGGTCTCATATTTCTTGGACTTGGCATAAAGCTTTTCACTTCTCAACTGTTGTTTTCACTTCCCACTTTGTTTAGTCCCTTCTCTTTTGTCTTCTTCTCCACTTTCCTTCTCTTCTCCTTCTCTTCTTTCTCTTCTCTTTCTCTCAATCCAATTAGGGTTGTAAAAGGAGTAAAAGAGGCTTAGGTACGTCCTATTTATAGAGTAAAACCTCCCAAAATAAGTCCCATTGAGTTTAGGAAAGGTTCCAATTGAAATTAGGAAAGTTTCCTAATTTTCGGTTCGTGTTGTTTTTCCCGATTACCGGGGGTCGATGGGGGGGTCGATGGGGGGGGGTCAGAAAATTCATAGACCCCTGCTACCCCTGGTCACAGGTCGATGGTGGGGGTCGATGGGGGGGTCGGACCTGCCTGTTTAGGCATGCGACCATACCCTCATTTTGACTGTTTTTGAGTAAATTTTCATATTGGGTCTTGCTTTTTCTTCACACACTTGGTCCATTTGGCTCGACCATGATATGTAGACGGGTCATGACATGAAATGTAAGGTTAGACCGGGTTCGTGGCGTGCGGGTCTTACAACTCCACCACCCTTAAATGAAATTTCGTCCTTGAAATTTGAATGTACGGATCTTACAACTAAATTCTAACTCTGATACCAAGTTGTCACACCCCAATTCTACACCAACCAGAATGGTGTGATGAACCGTCAATAAACCAACGGTTCAACCAAGATCTCGAATAGGCTATCCCACATATGATAAACCAAAACATATTCCACATTAATCAGAGCTAATAAAGTAAATAACGAAAGTTTTACAGATAATGAACTGAGGTCTATTCATTATAAATAATTAATATTCCATTTATTTCTAAGTAACCAAAACATAACTTAATACATATTACAATATCCAAATACGAAAATTAAACGCTAAGCGTATCCACAGTTGAAACGCTCGTTTAACGAATCACAATAGTCCTCCACAGCTTGCTCATTCATAGCCTCCACCCGTTCATATGTTGGCGTGTAAACATAATTTTCAATCATAGTACCTGCAACACCAGAAACTAAAAAGAATTACGTGCGTGAGGGTCAGCTCTCCAACTTGAGCTCAGTGAGTAAACAAAATAATGCAACAATCATATGCATGCGATCAATTCATATCTGTGGTCTGGTATATAAGTTTGCAATGTGCTATAGAAAGCATAGGTGGCCGTCGCACCTCTATACACGAGTGTGTAGGAACTCCCAATGAAAACGGCACTGTCGCCCCACATGCACCCACCATGGATAATAAACACCCCATGAAAATGGCATGGTTGTACCGATTGCCCATACCAACACGTAAGTCCCTGTTGACGAGGGCTTACAAACTGGGCTCGCAACTAACCAACCCTAATGTCAAACAATGTATCCAAGGCCTCACCCCAACATCCCTCAATACATCCATAGAGATTGAGCTAGGGTCTGGTGACTAGGATGAAACACAATGCCACGTCCCCCCTGATGCCCTACGACGTAATAGTTTCGCTAAGGTAATGGCGATACGACGATGTTAGTGGACAAGACTTGAGTAGAGATAGTGCTAGAGTCTGGTGACCAGGCTGAACCACAATGTCACGTTCTCCCCCTAATGCTCCACTCGCATTAAGCACACTAATACTTGCTTAGTGGACATGACTTGAATAGACCATGACACAAAATACCCCGATGAGAACGGCATCGAAGTACCGATTGATACCATCTCTACTCACACCATGTACACCAGCCAAACACAAACATTCACATGCCTATTACTATCATCATCATCATCATCATTTATAAATAAACAGAATTAAATATGCAGGAACAGTAATAGCAGGAATATTGGATGACATGTTAAATGCACATTACACGCATAGAATCAATCATGGTATTGGACTCAAGAAATAAAAATAGTAAGAAATAAAAATAGTTTATTATTAACCAATTAGTTTAGGTCTTGTTCCCTCACCTTAGCTTGCTAGTAGATCTTCTTTCAAGCTTTAAGAATTACCTTTATATTGATATTATATTGCTAGAAGACCTAACAAAGTCGATAGAATTTAATTAGAAATTATTTTAATTTTTTTGCAGCTTGCTGTTAACTGGGGGTCGATGCCAGGGTGGGACCTTCCATCGACCTTGGGTGCGACCACTGCTTTGCTAGGATTCCCGAATGCTGGGGGTCGATGCTAGGGTCGGATGTTCCATCGACCCTAGGTGCGAACCCCCATGGTTTGAGTCGAGAATATCAATTTTGTTCATTCTTTCATGTTTGGGTCCTATGGCTTCCTTCTATAGTCCATTCCATACATGTTCTTTGGGGTAGAACTATTCTTTATTCCCTACATGGTTTCAATGATCTCCTCTATGGTTTTCATTGAAACCTAACCATGGATGGGTGATTTAGGTTTCTCTTAGATCATACCCTCTTCATTATATACACTAAGGTCTTTAGAAATTCATGGAAATAGTATCCATACCTGAGAAGTATGTTTCTTCCTCTGAATCCCTTCTCTTTGGTCTTCTTCTCCACTTTCCTTCTCTTCTCCTTTTCTTCCTTCTCTTCTCTTTCTCTTAATCCAATTAGGGTTGTAAAAGGAGTGAAAGAGGCTTAGGGACGTCCTATTTATAGAGTAAAACCTCCGAAAATAAGTCCCATTGAGTTTAGGAATGGTTGCAATTTAAATTAGGAAAGTTTCCTAATTTTCGGTTCGTGCTGTTTTTCCTGATTACCGGGGGTCGATGGGGGGGTCGATGGGGGGGGGTCGGACAATTCATACACCCTTGCGACCCCTGGTCACGGGTCGATGGTGGGGGTCGATGGGGGGTCGGACCTACCTGTTTAGGCATGCGACCCTACCCTCATTTTGACTGTTTTTGGGTAAATTTTCATATTTGGCCTTGGTTTTTCATCACACATTTGGTCCACTTGGCTCGACAATGATATGTAGACGGGTCATGACACGAAATGTAAGGTTAGACCGGGTTCATGGCGTGCGGGGCTTACACGTAAGCCCTTATTAGTGAGGGCTTACAAACTGAGCTCGCAACTAACCAATCCAAATGCTATATAGTATATCCAAGGCCTCACGCCAGCATCCCTTAATATGTCCAAAGAGATAGCACTAAGGCCTCCCGATAGAATCAAAGACTACACGGTCTGAGACCACCTCTCCTGATACCCTTCAACGTAATAATTCTGCTAAGGTAATGGCGATACGACGATGTCAGTGGTCAAGACATGAGTAGAGATAGAGCTAGAGTCTGATGACAAGGTCAGAGAACACCATGCTACGTCCTCCCCTTGATGATCCACTCGCATCCAACATACCAACCACACACATATAATCACATGTCTTTTCTTAGCATCATCATCATCATAATGTTATAAATAAACAGAATTAAATATGCATGAGCAATAGTAATAGGAATATTGGATGACATGTGAGATGCACATTACAACCATACAAGCATAGAATCAACAATGGCATTGGACTCAATAAAAAAAAATAGTTTGTTATTATCCAATTAGTTTAGGTCTTGACCCCTCACCTTTGATTGATGTTTGTTCCTCTCCTTGTTCCTCTCCCAAGCTTTAGAAGTCACTTTAAATCTATTAGGAACCTAAACAATAAATGTATGTAAGTTAGGGTTCAAGTTTACCAAGTTATAGTAGTCAAAAACCTTGTTTTCTCTTAAAATATGCTTGCTGTTTTCGTACAATTGATGCTATAGTCGATCCTATGGTCACAATATGTGCCACCGTAGGACATACGGTCGATACCCTTTGGTCGCATTACATGCGACTGTACCAGCGACCGTATGTTTCCTGAATTCTTCTCGAATGACTGTGGTCGACTCTTTTCTCGTCCTATGGTCGACCATAGCTGCGACCATATGTAGTCAAGTTAATTTTTACTTCTCATATGAGTTTCTCCTCATGGATCATAAATGGGATTCATCCTAAAATCATTATATGGCCTTTAATCACAGTTTATCCTTATCAATTATCCCTAACCTATTCTCTCATGGTTTTGCTTAGAAATTCCATAACCGAAATCATTACATTAGATTCAATACATCAATTTGATGGAACAGAACCTATCCTATCTGATCTATCCTACAGAGTCAAGTCCAAACCTTAAGCTTATTAGAGAGATAGAACTCTTCTCTCTAAAACCTTCCTCTCAGCCTTCTTCTCCAAATCTCCTTCTCCTTTTCTTCCTCTCTCTCTATTTCTCTCTTAGGTTTAGAGTTTCAATATGGGTTCTAAAAGAGTGAGAGAAGCTAAGGAACGTCCCTTATATAAAGGAAAAACCTCCATATAGAGTCTCACTTTAATTAGGAAAGAGCCTCCTCAAATGAGGAAAATTTTCTAAACACAGATTCGGTTCTGGGTTCGTACGATCGATCATACGGTCATAAACCGTCAATCATACCACCTAAACTTGTGACCGTAGGTCATACCGTTTTACTATGGTCGACCATAGGTGTGACCGTTGCCCTTAAAACTGCCACCATCGGCCCAAAATTTAATAGTTTTTAGTTTTTGACTGGTTGCTTCTATACAAACTTAAACAGTCAACCATACCGACTAAATTGGATTTATTGCTAACCTCATCTTGTGGTTTTTTCATACAATTGGTTCACTTGAGTCAATTATGATGGGAAGACCGGTTACGACACGAGAACGTAAGGTTGAACCAGATTTGTGGCGTGTGGGGTATTACACACCCCTTTATTCTAAGTCTTATGTGTAGTTCTCTTGGACTGTACGTACTCTATACCCTAACCCATATCTGTGGTCCACTCGGACTGTACACACTTTAGGTTCCTAACTTGTACCTTCAGTTTACTCAGACTGTACACATTTTAGGTTCTTAAGTGGTACATGTAAAACCCACACCTTGAAAACCTAGCCTAACCAGATTCTGTAGTACTTAAAGGGATTTCCACCATAGACTAATTTTTCATGTGAGTCCCTAATGATTACTAGGTTGCACCCCTAGCAACCTACTAAGAGAAGGGAACAAAAGAGGCCAACTTGACCATTAGACTAGTGGCAATCGATACTAACCAGTCGATAAACCTTAGCCAGCATGATCCACCAGCATCGATCCATAAAGCCAGATTTGACCTGTTCCTTAAACCAAGTAGTTTTACTTTAGGAGACTCTTTAGAATATTCCTAGGACCCATGAACCAACCTTGGAGAAGGGGAACAAACGAGGCCAACCTGGCCTTTAGACTGGTGGCTATCGATACTAACCAGTCGGTAAACCCTAAGTTGTCACCAACCCAGTTTAGTGATGGGGTGTGACAGGAAGTCATCTAGTAGGTGACCGACCACACCCTTTTGGTGTCCTATTGAGCCCCTCAATCAGGCCCTGCTTTGATGTCTTATGTATAAGGGTGGAATTGGGTTACCTTTGTTTGGTTGCATTGATCTGGTTCATGGTGGTTTGAACCATTTGTATAGGTAAGATCTGTTAAAAAGCTAAAATTTCAAATTAGAATCAAAATTTTAATTGCGATCTAACATGATGTTAAGCAATCTAAACTATTGGATGACATGATGGTGTCATTTTAAGCAATTTGAATGATTGGATGACATAATAATGTGATGTTAATCAATCTAAACTATTGAATGACATGATGATGTGTTTGTAAGCAATCTGAATGGTTGGGTGACATGATTATGTAATTTAGTAATCTGAACCATTAGATGATATGATGATGTGATTTTAAGCAATTTGAATTGTTGGATTATCATGATGAGTGTTTTAAATGAATCTGGATCATCAGATTGTCATCGTGAGTGATCAAAATGAATTTGAACCATTGGATTATCATGATGAGTATTTTAAATGAATCTGAATTGTTGGATTATCATTGTGATTGATTTAAATGAATCTAAACCACTAGATTATACTTATGAGTGTTTTAAATGAATTTAAACTGTAGGATTGTCATGATAAATGATTTAGATGAATATGAACCATTGGATGATCATCATGAATGATTTAGATGAATTTGAGCCATTAGATCTTAGTCTGAACATGATATGTTTAATATCTGAGCCATTGATTTCCTTGTCTGATCATAATTATAACTTGATGTGAGATCTGAGCTGTTGATCTTAGCTGTTTTGATGAGACATGAGTCATTGATCACAATTATAACTTGATGTGAGATCTGAGCAATTGATATTGGCTGTTTTGATGAGATCTGAGTCGTTGATCATAATAATAATGTTTTGAAGAGATCTAACCGTTAGATTAAAGATCTGATCTGATATATTATTGACGTGAGAGATTCTTTGAGTCTAAACTATAGATTGAGAACTGATCTTGTTTACACTATTATATTTGTGTATATGTCTTGTTTGCACTACTATTTTACGTGCACTGCCATGTTTAGAATGCCATTGCTATGTTGATCTATTGCTATATGCCATGTTTGAATATTTTTATTATTGGCAATAACTTACTTTCTGCTACACCCTTGTCGAACTACCATATCTATACACCTAACAGACATATTAGGTGTGGGGACGTACATTTAGGTATCCACATTCATGGGAAGGGTAAATATGAAAATGATAAAAGCCTTAATTAAAAATCATGAAGTCTAGCCCAACATTCGAAATCTAAGGTTTTAGGTCCAGGGTAGCTTTAGGACGATCCCTACCCTTCAGTTCATTTTCCCTAGGGTACAGAGACTGAGATAGGTATGATGTAAATCTGACTATAAATCATTTAAGAACAACACTTAGTCCTACGGTACAATCCATATTTCAAGCCACTTGGTTCATCTATCGATGAATTGAAACCGCATTTCGAACTATGTAGATCCTGATTCTTAAGACAAAATCCTAGGAAACGTAGGCAATTTGGGGTGATTCCGAAATAAGGTTTCGCAACCCATTTTAAGTCATACCAATGGTTCTCTTGGACTATACGTACTGTCACACCTCAATTCTGGACTAACCAGTGGTGTGATGAACCGTCATGAGAACCAATGGTTCAAACCAGGATCTCGTATAGGCTATGTCAACAATGTTAAACCAAAACACATTCCACAATAATAATCATAATAAATAAATAAATACCGGAAGTCTTATTAATAATGAACTTAGAGTCTACAGTGATAATTAAATATTTAACAAGTTATCTTCCAGTAACCAAAACATAATTAATACATAATACAAGTATCAATATACGAAAGTTAAATACTAAGGAAAACCACAGTGGAAATACTCGCTTGACGAGTCATAATCGTCCTCCACAGTTCGCACACCCATAGCCACCATTTATCCATACATTGGCGTATTCATATAATCTTCAATGGTAACACCTACAACATCGGATACTAAAAAGAATTTCACGCGCATGGGTCAGCTCCCCAACTTGAGCTCAGTGAGTAAACAAAACAATGCAACAAACTTAAGCATGCATTCAATTCACATCTTTGGTTTGGATTTTAAGTTTGCAATGTGCTATAGAAAGGTTTGGTGGCCCCCGCACCTTTATACAATAGTGTGTGAATCTGCCTAATGGATCAACCATCATTGCCATCCCACAGGCACTCACCATGGAATAGAGATAGAGCTAAAGTGTTCGGATTAAACACCGCCTACACTCCCCCTGATGCCCTATCCACACTAACACGTAAGCCCCTATTGGTGAGGGCTTACAAACTGGGCTCACAATTAACCAATCCTAAATCCATACAGCGTATCCAAGGCCTTACCCCAACATCCCTCAATACGTCCAGAGAGATAAAGCTATGGCCCCCCGGCAGAGTCAAAGACAACATGGTCCGAGACCACCTTTCCTGATGCCTTACGACGTAATAGTTTTGCTAAGGTAATGGCGATCGACGATGTTAGTGGGCAAGACTTAAGTTGAGATAGAGCTAGAGTCTGGTGATGAGGTTAGAGACCACCATGCCACGTCCTCCCCCTGATGCTCCACTTTCATCCAACACACCAACCACACACATACAATCACATGCCTATTCCTAGCATCATCATCATCATCATGTTATAAATAAACAGAATTAAATATGCATGAACAATAGTAATGGGAATATTGGATGACATGTGAGATGCACATTACAATCATACAAGCATAGAAGCAATTAGCGCATTGGACTCAATAAAAGATACAGTTTGTTATTATCCAATTAGTTTAGGTCTTGTCTCCTCACCTTTGTTCAATGTTTGTTACCCTCCTTATTTCTCTCCCAAGCTTTGGAAGTCACTTGAATCTATTAGGAACCTAAACAATTAATGTATATAAGTTATGGTTCATGTTTACCAAGTTACAATAGTCAAAAATCTTGTTTGGTCTTAAAATATGGTTACTGTTTTCCTACGATCGATGCTATGGTCGATCCTATGGTCACAATATATGCCACTGTTGGACATATGGTCGATACCCTATGGTCCCATTACATGCGACCATACCTGCGATCGTATGTTTCCTAAATTCTTCCCGAATGGCTATGGTCGACTATTTTCTCATCCTATGGTCAACCATAGCTGCGACCATACGTAGTCAAGTTAATTTTTACTTTACATATGAGTTTCTCTTCGTGGATCATTAACGGGATTCATCCTAAAATCATTCTATGGCCTTTGATCACAGTTTATCCTTATCGATTATCCCTAACCTATTCTCTCATGGTCTGGCTTAGAAATTCCATAACTGAAATCGTTACATTAGATTCAACACATCAATTTGATGGAAAGGAACCTATCCTATCTGATATATCCTACAGAGTCAAATCCATACCGTAAGCTTATTATAGAGAGATAGAACTCTTTTCTACAAAACCTTCCTCTAAGCCTTCTTCTCCAAATCTCCTTCTCCTTCTCTTCCTCTCTCTCTTTCTCTTTTAGGATTAGAGTTTCAATATGGGTCCAGAAAGAGTGAGAGAGGCTAAGGAAAGTCCTTTATATAGAGGAAAAAAACTCCATATAGAGTCCCTACTTTAATTAGGAAAGAGTCCTCCTCAAATTAGGAAAGTTTCCTAAACACAGAGTCGGTTCTGGGTTCGTACGATCGATCATACGGTCGCATAAACCATCAAACATACCACCTAAACATGCGACCAAGGTCATACGGTCTCACTATGGTCGACCATAGGTGTGACAGTTGCCCTTAAAATTGCCACCATTGGCCCAAAATTTATTAGTTTTTAGTTTTTGACTGGTTGCTTCTACACAAACTTAAACAGTCAACCATACCGACTAAATTGGACTTATTGCTTACCTCATCTTGTGGTTTCTTCATACAATTGGTTCACTTGAGTCAATTATGATGGGAAGACTAGTCACAACATGAGAATGTAAGGTTAAACCGGATTGGTGGCATGCGGGTCTTACAACTCCACCACCCTTAATAGAAATTTCGTCCTCAAAATTTACACTCACGGATCTTAAATTCCTCCACCCTTAAAATAAATTTTGTCCTCGAAATTTGAATATACATAGGAGTTAAATAGGTGGGATTTCTACTTCCACATTGCATCTTCCTCTTCCCATGTAATCTTTTCCACGTCTTGTCTTTGCCAGGTTACCTTCATATAATAATTATCCCAGCTTTGGAGATGTTGTACCTTCCAACCAGTGAACTAGGCTGGTACCACTTCAATAGTTAAATCTTCTATCTAATCTAGTGGATCCATGGTCAATACCTTTGATATGGATCTCCAACGTACTTCTTCAGTAGAGACATGTGAAATACATCATGCACACTAGACGTGGACAGCGGTAATGCTAGTTGATATGCAACAATTCTACGTCTCTCCAAAATTTTTATGAGGTCCAAAACATATATAGGATTCAACATTCCCTTCTTGTCAAATCGTTTCAATCCATACATAAGTGATATCTTCGAGAACACTTTGTTACTTATGGCGAACTCGAGATATCTGCGTCGATTGTTCGTATTTGGTTTTTGACGGTTCTGAGCTGTTTGGACCGTTTCCTTGATAATGTCAACCACTCAACAAGTCTCCTCAACAAACTCTGGTCCAACAATACTCCATTCTCTAACTTCGTTCCAAAGTAAAGGAGTTCGACACTACCTACCATATAGTGCTTCATAGGGTGACATCTGTATAGTCGCTTGATAGCTGTTGTTATAAGCGAACTCAATCAATGGTAATTTCTCATCCCATGATCCTTTGAAATCAATTACGTAAGCTCAGAGCATATCTTCTAAAATATGAATGGTACGTTCTGACTGTCCATCAGTCTGAGGATGGAATGCAGTACTAAAATTCAACGTTGTACCCATAGCCTTCTGTAATCTTTCCCAAAACATTGAAGTAAAGCATGGGTCTTTGTCGAGCACGATGTTTTTAGGTACACCATCCAATCTGACAATATTATCCACATATAGTTTAGCTTGCCGTTCCGAAGCACACCAAGGTCGTATAGCAATGAAATGAGTCATCTTTATAAAGTGATCTGTAGTCACCCAAACTACATCAACTGATCTGGGAGTCAGTGGTAAACCGGTGACATAGTCCATTGTAATGCAGTTCCACTTCCAAGATGGCTCCGATAGGGGTTATGGTAAGCCTACTAGTCTTTGTCTTTTAGCCTTTACATTCTGACAATTCAGACATTGAAACTCGCACTAAGCCATATCTATTATCATTCCTCTTTACCGGTATAATCTCTTCAGGTCGTGATACATATTGGTACTTTAGGATGTACCCAATATGGAATGGAATAGGCTTTTAGCATTATTTGGTTTTTATGATCAACGTTTTTCAATTTTAGGTATGCATAATCATCTTCTGTATCTCAGGATTTTCTCTACATCCAAGGTAAGACAGGGTTAGGTTTTCCTTTCTTTAAATCTTCTTACACTGTTCTTAGATACGTATCTAACAGAATTGCTATCTTTACTTCATCCATCAAATCAGAGATGATCTTTAACGTTGTGAATGCAAGCGAGGAACTATTGCTCCATAAGTTCATCCATAAGTTCTCACTCAACTGGATCATCATGAGTTCTAATCATATGCGGTTCTTCCTCTAAATCTGAATCTATTGCTGCGGAACACAAGGCAGCTATTGTACTAGGTCCTCTTTTTGGCTTCATTATTCCTTGTTGCTCAAAACCTCAGCTACCATATCAGCCTTGCACGTGTGACATTGAATATCATAGTCTTAGTCCTTTAGGAGTTCCTACCATCTATTTAGCCTCATGTTAAACTCTTTCTGGGTGAAGAGCTATGTAAAACTCTCATAATCAGATTTAATCTAAAATCCTTCTCTGTATAGATAATGTCTCCAAGTTTTGATTGCATGATTCACCGCTGCTAACTCCAAGTCATGGGTCAGATAATTCTTTTCATGCTCCTTCAGTTGTTTTGAAGCACAGACAATCGCGGGTTCACCTTGCATTAACTCGCATCCTAAACCTAATCTGAAAGCATCGATGTATAGGGTAATGGTTTCCCTGGTGCAGGAGCGATCAAGATGGGAGTTGATACCAACCTTGTTTTTAGAGTCTGAAAACATTTTTCACACTTGTCAGTCCAAATACACTCCTCTCCATTCCTGGTTAGCTTGGTAAGAGGTATTGCGATTCTAGAGTAATCCTCCATGAACTGTCGATAATAACCAGCTAATCCCAAGTACTTCTGATCTCCGCAATGTTCTTAAGCGCTTCTCACCTTACGATTGCTTTTATTTTACTAGGGGTCCACTTTAATCCCTTTTGATGATGCTACGTAATCCCAGAAGATCACTTTGTTTAATTAAGTCTCATATTTCTTGCACTTGGCATAAAACTTCTCCCTTCTCAACTATTGTGAAGCTGTTCTAAAATTAGTTATAAGACTTTCTTCGTCTTTGGAATAAACCAATATATAGTCTACAAAAACTATGACTGACGTGTCCTATACATCGTGAAATACCCGGTTCATAAGTTCTATAAAAGATGTAAGGGCATTGTTGATCCAATAACATAATCAGGGACTCATAATGCTCATTCCGGGTTTTAAAAACTATCTTCGGAATATCATTGTCCAAATTCTTCAGCTAATGATATCTTGACCGAAGATCAATCATAGAAAATACCTTTGCTCCTTGCAACTGTTTAAACAAATCATCGATATAAGGTAGTGGATATCAGTTCTTGATTATGAGCTTGTTCAATTCTCGGTAGTCTATACACAGACGAACACTACCATCCTTCTTCTTTATGGGCCACATTAGAGCTTCCCCAGTGGTATACTAAACTGAATTAAACCTTAGTCTAATAATTCTTGTAGTTGAGTCTTCAGTTCCTTCAATTCTATAAGAGCTATTCTATAGGGTGCCTTAGACATAGGAGTTGTCCCTGGTAACAAATTAATAACGAACTCGATCGTACGATCAGGTGACTGTAAGCACCCTATTTTTGCCACCCTCAGCATAAGTGAACCAATATGGCAGGTTTTTGACCTTTAATCCAAAGGTTTGTGATTCTCTAATGAACCCCACATCAGGGTCTTAGGTTATTACCTACTTGGATGAATATGGCGTGAAATTATCTTTGAAATGAGATTGAAATTATCAAATTTTGACATCAAACATGAAAGATATCACAGTTTGAAGTGCAAGGGCATTTACGTAATTATTGTATGATGCATGCATTATCATTTAAACTTCAAGTCATCATATCTTAATCATCTGATATCGAAATTAGATGATTCAAAGGCCAATATTCCTTATTTTCAGTCATCTTCAAAGTGGACATGAAAAATTCCAAGCAAAGTTCACCAGTGGGCCCCATGCAAGCTTTCATGCAAAATTATCGTTAGAACTTCAAAGCTTCATATCGTTGTCGTTCTACGTCGGATTCAGATGATTCCAAGGCCATTATTTTTCATTTGTGATGTTCTACTAAGTGGACGTAAAAATCTCAGGTAGAAGTCTTCGAAGGGTCCCATGCAAAATTACACATGGAAATGGTCATTTAATCTTTGAAAATTCATATTTTGGTCACCCCATATCCAAATCAGGTGATTTCTGTTTCATTATGTTCCATTTTTAGTACTCTACAAAATGAACATAAAGGATTTCCAATAGAAGTCTCTAAAGGATCCCATGTAAAATTGTCAGCCAAATTATCGATAACTGGCCTGCTTAAATTTCAAAAATTCATAAGTTGGTGATTTTTATTTCCAAATGAGGTGGTTTAACTTCCAATATTTCTTATTTTTAGTGTTCTACAATATGAATGTAGAAAATTTGGAATAGATGCTATCAAAAAATTTCACGTGGAAGGGTGACAGAAATGGACTATGAAATGTCAACTTTAGTCTAAACCTTAATTCAGCTTAGTCTAACTTAGCCGGGCCCAGCTCAGACCAATTCAGACCAAGTTAAGTCAACCCATATGCATGCATTTCTTTTATATGTGCACAATGTATAATATATTATTGTATATAATATATATATATATATATATATATATATATATATATATATATACTAATATATTTATATTAATATACATATATATTATAGAAAAGAGAGAGGGAGAAGTGTAAAAGGAAAGAGAGAGAAATAAAAAAAGGACAAAGAAAAGAAAAAGGTTTTTTAGAAAGAAAATGTGAAAGAGAGAGAGACAAGGAGAAAAAGGAAGGAGAGAGGAAGGAAAGAAAAAAGGAAAAAAAGAAAAGAAAAATAAAACATTTTCTAGAAAGAAAACTTGAAAAGAGAGAGAAGAAGAAAGAAAAAAAAGGAAAGAAAGGAAGGAAGAAGAAAAGGAAAGAATGAATTTCCTAGAAGAAGGAAAGAGAGAAAGGAAAGTGGGAAGGGATTTTCTAGAAGAAGAAGGAGAAAAAGGAAAGAAAGGAAGAGAAAAAACATGGAAAGGAAGGAGAAAAAGGAAGGAAGAGAAGAAAGGAATGAAGAGAAAAGGAAAAAAGAATTTTTCAGAAGAAAAAGAAGAAATGGCAGGAAGAGAAAAGAAGAAAAGGATGGAAGAGAGAAGAGGAGAGAGAGAGAGAGAGACGTTTTCTACCCTATAAAATGTGTATAAAATGTGGGGAAGAGAGAGGGAGAAGAGAAAAAGGAAGGAAGAGAAGAAAGGAAAGAAGAAAAAGGAAAAAAGATTTTCTAGAAGAAAAAGAAGAAGTGGAAAGAAGGATTTTCTAGAAGAAGACAAGAAAAGCATAAATAAGCCAAGAGAAATTGATATTGATCTTTTTTTTCAGACCACAAGGAGAGAGAGAACGTGGGTAAGAGAGAAAATGTGAGAGAGGGAGAAAGAAAGAGAGAAGAAGAAGAGAAAAGGAAAAAAAGAGAAGAAGAAAAGAGAGAAAGAGAAGAGAGAGAGGAGGGACGTTTTCTACTCTAAAAAATGTGAGAGGAACAGGAGAAGGAGGGTTCACCTTCAAAGAGCTTGATACGATCTCCAATCATCCTACATCGACGGTTTCACTGCATTCGAGCACAATGTTAGTACCCTAAACAAATTTAGAGGTCTTTAGAATGCTCGAATGCCAATAGTGCTTAAAAAGGCTAATTTCCACGAAATCTCGATGAAGATGCTCTATTACATGCATATTAATGTTAGGATGCCTATGTCTATCATTTTTCAGGAATGGTAATTTATCTAAGCTATTCAATGATGAAGTTTTGAATGCTATATGATGATGTTTGATATTTTTTGCAAGTTTCATAAAGTGGTTTTCTAATATGAAATTTCCAGATTTATGATTCAAATTTAAGACGTGCATCACATGTAGTTTTTCTTAGATTTTGAAGCCCAAATTTTTATGGGAGTCTCTTTGATATGTTAAAAGACTACCCTAAAAATTTAGTTCCATTTGGAATTGAAAAAATACATCAAAAAAATTCGTCTTTGACATTGATATTTTACCCAGGTGTAATGCAATCTTCCATCAGAAAGTCTCTAAACAAGGGTCATATGGCCATAATCAGGAAATCAACTTCATATAAACTTTTTAAATATAATAGTATTCTCAAAAATGGCACTAGTTTCGTATTTTTTTTATTTTTTATTGAATTGATATTGATTTTTAAGTGCATATTGTTTTGATTTTGAATCTGTCATGATGTACTGATTTGCATGATTGAAAAGAATCATTTTTTCTCAATCCTAAACCTAGAATAGGTTCTAAACCCTAAAGCAATAACAGGTTCTCACATTCTAATCTAGAACAGGTTATCAATGCTGAACTACGTGGATTCTGATTTTTAGGGTAAATTGTCACACCCCAATTCTGTACTATTCAGAACGGTGTGATGAACCGCTAATAAACCAACTGTTAAATCAGGATCTCTAATAGGCTGTGTCCTGGTAAACTAAACCATACACATTTACAACCATAAACAGAATAAATACACAATAGAGGAAGTCTTAATATTAAATGAACTGAGGAATGTAACTGTGATAATCATAAATAAAATATCAAATTATGTTGTATCAATCGAGACATAAGTAAATAAAATATCAAATTATATTTCCTTAATAGTTCAAATAAAATCTAATCGAAAACGCATGTGTTGCACTCGCATGAGGAGTCATGCGTCTCCACTATGTCTTCAGCCTCCATCGCAGCAACATGCCCGTACATAGAAGCATTCATATAGTCTTTCACAGTGCTACCTGCATCATCAACTAAAAATATTCGACATTGAAAGGCTGAGCACACATCAAGGATCAGTGAGCAAACAAAACAGTGCAACAAACATATGCATGTATTCAATTCATATCTATGGTCTGGTATATAAGTTTGCAATGTGCTATAGAAAGGTTCGGTGGCCGCCTCACCTCTATACACAGGGTGTGTAAGCCCACCCAACGGATCAAACACCATTGTCGTCTACATCCACCCCAACATGGAATAGAGATAGAGCTAAAGTGTCCGGATCAAACACCGCATAACACTTCCCTTGATGCCTACCCATACCAACACGTAAGCCCCTGCTGGCAAGTGCATGCAAACTGGGCTCGCAACTAACCAATCCTAATGTCAAATAGTGTATCCAAGGCTTCACCCCAGCATCCCTTAATACGTCCATAGAGATAGAGCTAAGGCCCCCCGGCAGAGTCGAAGACTACACGGTCCGAAACCACCTCCCCTAGTGCCCTACGATGTAATAATTCTGTTATGATAATGGGGATATGACGATGTCAGTGGATAAGACTTGAGTAGAGATAGAGATAAAGTGCGCAGATCAAACACCAAATAACACCTCCCCTGATGCTCCACTCGCATCAAGTACACTAACCACACACAAACATTCACATGTCTATTCCTAGCATCATCATCATCATCATGTTATAAATAAAATAGAATTAAATTTGCATGAACATTAATAGCAGGAATATTGGATGACATGTTGAATACACATTACAAGCATACACACATAGGATTAGTCATGGCATTGGACTCAAGAAAATAAAAACATTTTATTTTTAGCCAATTAGTTTAGGTCTTGTTCCCTCACCTTTTCTTGAGTGTAGATCCTCTTTCAAGCTTCAAGAATAACTTTTATATCAATAGAAAAACCTAACAAGTCGATAGATATTAGTTAGAAGTTATTTCGACAATTTTAGGCATACTGTTAAACGAGGGTCGCAGGGAGGGTCGTAGGTAGGGTAGCAGTTTACTGCGACCCCCAGGGTAGGGTCGATGCCAGGGTCAGATGTTTCATCGACCCTGGGTGCGACCACCCCATCCTTGTACTTCCCGAATGCTAGGGGTCGATCCTGTGGTCTAGTAGGGTATTCCCAATCGACCCCACGTGCAACCCCCCGTGGTTTAAGTCAAGTATTTCATCCTACAGTCCATTCTTTCATGTTTGGGTCCTAAGGATTACTTCCACAATCCATTCTATGCTTGTTCTATGGCTTAAAACTCTAGGTTTCTTCCTTACTTTGCCTACCATGATTTCCTCCATGGATTTCATTGAAATCTTCCCATGGATGGATGATTTAGATTTTTCCTAGATCATACCCTCTTCATAAACTATTTTAAGGTCTTAACTCATTAATGGAAAACATACCCATACCTTTAGGTTTGCTGAGATTCAAAGGTCAGGGGTCTGATTTCCTAATGAGGGGGTCCAACCCTGCCTATTTGGGTATGCGACCCTGCCCTCTATTTCTTTATTTTTGGGTCAGTTTAATACCTGGTTTCGTTATTTTCTTCACGCACTTGGTCCATTTGGCTCGACCATGTTAGGTAAACCTGGTACAAGGTGATAAGACCGGTTAGTTCGATACGAGCCCTGTCTTGTAAACCAGTATACTACTACAAAAGTTGTGAACTGAGATAGGATTAAAATTTAAAAGCTATAATAATAACACACTATAAGCATCTGTGTTGTTTGAAACATAAATTGAAATAGAATAATGCATCTATTAAATGAGAAACAAATTTATATTCACTCGAAGGAAAAACAAACGTTTATATACAAGTCTAAAGCAGAGTACAGTCCACAACCCGAACAGTTACTCTAAAGTACAAAAAGAAAAATAAAAAGTAGATAGATCAGGAAGCTGGAGGTGATGGGGGAGGCGGTGTCTCATGGTCTCTGTCATAATCCTCAGCATAGACTCTAGTCAACCAAGCTCTCTGAGTCTGGGTCATCTGAAGACTACCTGTGAGAGCAGCCATCCACCGATCAGTTACACGCTGAACATCCAGAAGCTCTCCCACCCTCTGATCAGACATGCGCTGAGCATCTAGAAACTCTCCCATCCTTAGATCAGACATGCGCTGAGCCTCTCTAATCTCATGCAATATCCCCATCATGTCATTAAAAGGTGGGTGTGAAGGACCAGCTGCATGTGAAGGACCAGCTGCATAAGAAGGACCACCTCCCGTAGCATGAGTAGGTGATGGAGGAGGTATGGAATCTACATCCATGTACAAACGATTATCATCACCCCCATGAACTCCTGCTCCAGCGGCAGCTGCTGCTGCCTCAGCGTCAGCCATCTCCACTCGAGTACACGGACGCACCAGAGCGTTCCTCTCATCATCACTAACCTGAGCATCCCGTATGCCCATCTTACAGATGGCCTCCCAATCCAGAGGTGATGAGAAGGATTTCTCCTGAATCCTCTCATCCACCATGTCAACACTCAGGAAGGTAAGTAGCATAGAGATCATGCGTCCATAAGGCAGGTTGCCAGTATGACCGGGAAATGTGGCACTGATCATCGTCTGCATAATGATGTAAGGGTGGCAGACAGGATGCCTAGTGTAGATACAGTACAGCAGGAACCAGGGTCAATTGGGAGATCCTCTCGTAGTGCCCACTCTGAGGTATTAGGTTGTGATGAATAATCTTACAGTACACCCGAGGCTCTAAACGTAGGTAGATTGCTTTCATCTCCCTACGATCCTCTCTGATGACCTAACGGTCAATCTCAGCCCTCATCTCCAATGAAAATAACTGGGGCTCTCCAGGAGCACAAAACACCAAGGAGCCATCGTATGAAATGCCCAATAAATTGGCTAACTGCCGATAATCAAAAGAAATCTTGACTCCCTTGACGTAGCTAGGGATCTGGAGCTGTCTACCCCTCTCTGTATCATTGTAATCCCCCACCACTTGGAGATTATAGTAAAACTGTCTCACCAAATCTGGCCAAGTGCAGGCGTCATAGGTGATCACAGGTAGCCAGCCCATGTCACCAAAAGCCCTCTCCACATCAAACAAGGCCAAGCTAGCCAAGTCCACCCGGGAACCTCCCTCTACCTTCTTACGAGAGTAGCGGATATGCTATGCCTCAGCCTCATTAGAACGGAAGCAGACTGGGTCATGAACCCTGGGTAATTTCATACGAGCCATACTATCTGCAAAAACAAAGAAAAATAGATACTGGCTTAGTAAAGATGAAAAACCCAAAAATTTTGACATTATAACGACATAAATTGGTCAAAAGCCTCACTTTTCACCCATGCACGTGGGCAGGAGGACTTATATAGATTCTAAACGATCCTGTAAGACTCATATAGTTGGAAATTTCATCTAAAGAGATAGGATTTTGAAGAAATTTCAAGAAATTCAAAAATTTCGACAAATTAGGGCAAAAATGGGAAATTTCAAGTTTCTCGATATCCATCCGATGAAACTCAAATATTTTTGAGGGCTTTCGTCCATTGAGTCACCAACAAAAAAAGCCCCCAATAAAAATCAAATTTTTACCATTGGAAAAAGTTTAATTTGAAGAAAACGATATAAACGAGCAAAAACCTAGCTAAGAAACCCTAAAAATATAAAACCATAGAGAACAAGTAATTGCTTATGCCTCAAGACAATTGAAGACACATGAGAAGAACTATCCCACTCATGATTTGGAATTAACGGCAGTAGTACATGCTGTCAAAATATGGAGACATTACTTGTACGGAGAGAAATTTTAGATTAAATTAGATCATAAGAGTCTTACTTACCTCTTTAACCAGAAGGAGTTGAATATGAGACAAAGAAGATGGCTGCAACTATTGAAAGACTATGATTGTGATATCCAGTATCATCCAGGGAAAGCTAATGTGGTTGCTGACGCACTGAGTAGAAAGGCAATGATGAAGTCTCAAGAGGAGGTTAGCACCACTGTTGCACTGTGTGCTACCGAAAAAGTATTCAATTACGGTAATGAATAGTTTGTGATAGATGCACAGGGTGAATCAACCAACCAAGGGTTTATCCATCGGTTTGCAAATATGTTCGCCACAATGAAGATTGTACCCGATATACTTGATGAAGTAAAAACAGCGATTAAATCAAACCCTTATATAAGAACGGTACAAGAAGACATCAAAAAAGATAGGACTATTCCTAAGTTCACCATAGATGATGAAAAGGTACTGAAGTACAAAGGAAGAATATGAGTACCTGAAATAGAAAGTTTGGACATTAGACACCGACTAATGAAGGAAGCCCATACCACCGCCTATTCGATACACCCTGGAAGTACAAAAATGTATCATGACATAAAGAAATTATATTGGTGGAGAGGAATGAAAACAGATATAGCCAAGTTCATGTCTCAATGCCTAAATTGTCAGAAGGTGAAAGCTAAATGACAAAGACCAGCAGGACTGTTATAGCCGTTACTAGAACCAGCATGAAAATGGGACTACATCACTATGGACTTCGTCACAGGGTTACCATTGACTCCCCGAGTAATTGACGCAGTTTGGGTGATTGTAGACCGACTGACTAAAACAGTTCGATTTATAGCTATACGACCTTAGTATACACTAGAGAGGTTAGCTAATTTGTATGTGGATAACATTGTCAGATTACACGGTGTACCTGAAATCATTGTGTCTGACAGAGATCCACGATTTACTTCAAAGTTTTGGGAAGGATTGCAGAAGGCTATGGGTACAACATTGAAGTTCAGTATTGCATTGCATCCTCAGATAGATGGACAATCAAGGCACACCATTCAAATTCTAGAAGACATGCTCCGAGCTTGTGTAATTGATTTTAAAGGATTATGGGATGAAAAGTTACCATTGATTGAGTTCGCTTATAACAATAGCTATCAAGCTACTATACAGATGTCACCCTATGAAGCACTGTATGGCAGGAAGTGTCAAACTCCTTTGTTTTGGAATGAAGTTGGAGAATGTAGTATTGTTGGACCAGAATTTATTGAAGAGACATGTCGAGTAGTCGACATTATCAAGGAAAGAGTAAGAATGGCTCAGAATCGTCAGAAGCAATATGCAGATACTAGACGCCCAGACCTTGAATTCGCCGTAGGTGATAAGGTATTCCTCAAAGTGTCACTTATGCGAGGTTTGAAACTGTTCGGACAGAAAGGAAAACTATGTCCGAGATATGTCTGACCATATGAGATTCTAGCTAAGCGTGGAAAAGTGGCATACTAGTTAGCACTACCACCATCTATGTCAAGTATGCATGATGTATTTCATATCTCCTTATTGAAGAAGTATGTGAGAGATCCAACGCACGTGTTGACAGTAGATCTACCTAATTTGATGGATGATTTGACATTTGAAGTAGTACCAACTGAAATCACCAGCCGAAAGGTGCAATGATTACGCAATCGTGACATTTATTAGGTTAAAGTCACCTCGAGAAGCAGAGATATAGAAGAAATCACATGGGAAGAAGAGAATGCTATGCGAAAGCAATACCCTCATCTATTCGACTCGAAAGGTATGTACAATTTTGAGGACGAAATTTTTATAAGTAAGGGGGAGTTGTAAGACCCGTATCGAACTAACCGATCTTACCACCTTGTACCAGGTCTACCTATCATGGTCGAGCCAAATGGACCAAGTGCATGAAGGAAATAGCGAAACCAGGTATTAAACTGACCTAAAAATAGAGAAATAGAGGGCAGGGTCGCATACCTAGATAGGAAGGGTCGGACCCCCTCATTAGGAAGTCAGACCCCTGATATTTTAACTGGGGGTCAGACAATTTAGACCTGAGGGTCGATGGAATCATCGACCCCCTCTTTGCCGACAAAAATCGTAAATAGGAAACTTTCCAAATTTCAAGTGGATTCTTTCTTAATCTCAATGGGACTTATTTTGGGAGGTTCTCTTCTATAAATAGGATGTCCCTAAGCCTCTTTCACTCCTTTTGAAACCCTAATTGAAAGTGAGAGAAAGAGAAGAGAAGGAGAAGAGAAGGAAAGTTGGAGAAGAAGAATAAAGTGAAGAATTCAGAAAAACCTCTGAATCTCAGCAAACCTAAAGGTATGGGTATGTTTTTCATTAATGAGTTAAGACCTTAGAATAGTTTATGAAGAGGGTATGATCTAGGAGAAACCCAAATCATCCATCCATGGGAGGATTTCAATGAAATTCATGGAGGAAATCATGGTAGGATGACCCAAACATGCAAGAATGGACTGTAGGATGAAATTCTCGACTTAAACTACGGGGGATCGCATGTGGGGTCGATTGGGAATCGACCCTACCAGACCACAGGATCAACCCCCAGCATTCGGGAAGTCCAGGGATGGGGTGGTTACATCCAGGGTCGATGGAACATCCAACCCTGGCATCGACCCTACCCTGGGGGTTGCAGTAAACTGCTACCCTACCTGCAACCCACCCTGCGACCCTCGCTTAACAGCAAGCCTAAAATTGTCGGAATGACTTCTAACTAAAATCTATCGACTTGTTAGGTTTTTCTATTGATATAAAAGTAATTCTTGACGCTTGAAAGATGATCTACACTCAAGCAAAGGTAAGGGAAGATGACCTAAACTAATTGGCTAATAATAAACTGTTTTTATTAACTTGAGTCCAATGCCATGACTGATCCTATACGTGTATGCTTGTAATGTGCATTCAACATGTCATCAAATATTCCTGCTACTAATGTTCATGCATATTTATTTCTATTTTATTTATAACATGATGATGATGATGATGCTAGGAATAGACATGTGAATGTTTGTGTGTGGTTAGTGTACTTGATGTGAGTGGGGCATCAGGGGAGGTGTTATGTGGTTTTTGATCCGGGCACTTTAGCTCTATCTCTACTCAAGTATTGTCCACTGACATCGTCGTATCGCCATTACCTTAGCAGAACTATTACATCGTAGGGCATTAGGGGAGGTCGTCTCGGACCGTGTAGTCATCGACTCTGTCGGGGGGCCTTAGCTCTATTTCTATGGATGTATTGAGGGATGCTGGGGTGAGGCCTTGGATACACTGTTTGACATTAGGATTGGTTAGTTACGAGCCCATTTTGTAAGCCCTCGCCAGCAGGGGCTTATGTGTTGGTATGGGTAGGGCATCAGGGGAAGTGTTATGCGGTGTTTGATCCGGACACTTTAGCTCTATCTCTATTCCATGTTGGGGTAGATGTGGACGACAATGGTGTTTGATCCGTTGGGTGGGCTTACACACCCTGTGTATAGAGGTGAGGCGGCCACCTATAGCACATTGTAAACTTATAAACCAGACCGCAGATATGAATTGAATGCATGCATATGTTTGTTGCATTGTTTTGTTTGCTCACTGAGCCATGATGTGTGCTCACCCTTTTGACGTCGAATATTTTTAGTTGATGATGCAGGTACCACTGTGGAAGACTATATAAATGCTTCTATGTACGGGCACGTTGCTGTGATGGAGGCTGAAGATATAGTGGAGACGCATGACTCCTCATGCGAGTGCAACTCATGCGTATTCGATTAGATTTTATTTGAATTATTAAGGAAATGTAATTTGATATTTTATTTACTTATGTCTCGGTTGATACAACATAATTTGATATTTTATTTATGATTATTATATTTAGATTCCTCAGTTCATTTAATATTAAGACTTTCGCTATTGTGTATTTATTCAGATTATGGTTGTGGATGTGTATGATTTAGTTTAACAGGATACAACCTATTAGAGATCTTGGTTGAACCATTGGTTTATTAGCGGTTTATCACACCGTTCTGAATAGTGCAGAATTGGGGTGTGACACAAACCCTAGGATACGTAGGCCATTTGGGAGAAACCCAAATTTGGATCCATATTTTAGTCCGCTCGGACTATCTGTAGATCCACTTGGATATCCACCCATCATTTTGAACTACACAGATTCTGATTCCTAGGGAAAACTCTAGGATACGTAGGCCATTTGGGAGAAACCCAAATTCGGATCCACACCTTAGTCCACTCGGACTATCCATAGATCCATTAGGATATCCATTCCCATTTCAATCCAGAGCCCGAACTACGTGGATTATGATTCCTAGGGCAAACCCTAGGTTACGTAGGCCATTTGGGAGAATCCTAATTTTGGATCCATATTTTAGTCCACTCGAACTATTTATAGATCCACTAGGATATTTACCCATATTTTGACCTAAATAGGGTTATCCATCCATATTTTAACCCAAATAGGGTTATCCATATTCAGACCCAGAAAGGGTTATCCATTATTAGATCCACTAGGACTATCTATCAGTTCGTATGGACTATCCAGATCCTAACCCATAGGATTTCTCAACCATTCAAGCGTAAACTTCAACTTGAACAATGAAATTAATCATGCACAAGAATAAATCATAACCATAAACTTTAATCACACCTGAACTACGACGGTGTACCTGATTTTCAGAATAATTCTATGATACGTAGGCAATCTGATGGATACAGATTCGGTTCAATGATATCAAACCACTTGGTTTGGTTCGGTTTAATAGATAGAGTCTAGCATAGGAAAGGTATAGGAGATCGATTTCGATCGGGCGGTTTGGGTGCCTAACCCCTTCCCATAACTGTAACCTGAAGCTTACCCAATCTCTGATGGACCAGAAATCCAATCTAAGGGTCATGAGTCAATTTAACTCTTACTTTGGTGTGAGATTTTACATTTGTAAGGTCCTAGACCTTAATCTCGGTGGCGACATCCAGAAAAAGATTACGATATTTGTCCTCATATTGACAACCCAAGTAAGTCTCCTAGAAGCATATCAGGAAACTTATACATCACATAAATATCTTCCTTTTGTGGTGCTTCTTTAGTAACGTCCACCACACATACCATATATCCAACTCTTTTCTTTTCAAGTCATCTCTTCGCCTTTAGTGCAGAGAGGATAAGCTTCTACTTCCTAGGCAATTATGTCCGTCTTTATTCTTAAATGACAACCTCTTCTATGCATAGAACAGCTTTGTAGAGTGTTGAGACAACCAATCTATCCCCAAGATGACGTCGAAGTCGGCCATCTCATGTAGAACTAGGTTGCATCTCAATTCTACCCATCCATACTATTCGAACATTGTTCATAACACTCACCTATGCAATATTTAGTCCAAAAGGGCTTTTTTAGCAAAATCTGGTTTACAGTTCTTAAGAGCTAGTCTAGTTCGTTCATTTCTTATGATTTTTCAAAGACTAACGTCGATATTCTCATATCCCAAAAAACTCATTAGCTTACACCTCTTTTATCATTGCTATTCTACCCTGATATCTCTTTCATATACCTCATAAAATATCGTGTGATTGTTACTTCATATCCCAAGTCTACTTATAAGCATTAGTGTATATGCATATAAATTCATTAATTCAGCCAAACTCTTTTGGTCTTGACTTAATCATATCACTCGACATTGGGCATAACTCAGTATTACTTGTACTAATCTGAATACTATCAATGGCATGATTTTTGACTTCATCCTTATATCCACTCTTAGATCTACCTTTAAAAATCTCCTTCCTTGTCAACTTCATACCGATATAGCCATCTTTAATTCTATTCATGTGCTATCTACTATTTACTAGCTGCTCATGGAAGTTTTTACTTCTTGCTCATGCACTCTTTTACAAACCATGAGTCCTATCCATCCATCCAACAATCTCAAAATAGATTCTCTATTACTTCATCTGAAGTTTCTTGGCTATAAAATATAATATGAATTCAATCATTTTACCAAATAATTCCCTTATTAACTAAGTATCTTTATCAAAGAAGGTCGGGAAATGTAAGAATTAGAATGTTTATCCAAAAGCGATTTACATCTTTCTTTCGAATTTAGTATGATTACGAACACTTGTTCTATCTAGTGAACTTCGGTTTGAAGGATTAGGAGCAAATCTATGGTAATCGAACCAACAACTAAGGACCATTAGTTGTAAGGTGGTCCAAACACATGGAAGTAGAGGTTTTACAGCTCTTAACCTCATGGTTATAGGTTCTATCGGGTATATAATGTCATTGGTCAAGGCACTACAAGAGTAAATCTGGAGAAGGTTCTAAGCAAGAACGGATCTTAGCCAGATGCTGACCGGCCGCGCGGGACACTATCGTAAATAATGAAAACAGGGGATTCGGGGGGTATAACATTCATATTGGTATTTTGAATACCGATGCGTCAAAGCATAATTTTAAACAAAAAAGAAAAAAGATTTTCCCGGAGTTCGCTGAGAACCATATACATATACAATCACACAAAGGTTGGGGGATCGTTTGCATTCGAATGACAGAAGGACAAAATAATATCTTCGTTTGGGGAGATCAATCCGAGAAGGATATTTTTGAGCTGGCTTGAGCCAGTAGACAACATAAAAAACTCCAATTGGTGCAAGGACCAATGGGGTTTCGAGGAAAGCCGTCAGAAGGGAAAGTCCCTTTGAAAAAGAGAAGCATTAGGGGTAGCAGAAGAGTTTTTGACATTATTATATATTGTTTGTTATTTCAAATAGTAAATATTTGTTTTGCAGAATTTTTCCCTAAAGATACTTTCAAGAGTCTCCTAGAATCTATCTTTATAGATATAAAATCTTGGGTCTTGAATGAAGTACCGTCCCCACCTTCTATTTCACCTTCTACTTCACCTTCTACTACTTCACCTTCTACTTTAGAGATAATTCTAGCAGTTCTCGGAGTAAGTCTGATTATAGGAAGTTGCTTCTATCTAAATCGAAATTAGAAAGAAAAAAAAGAGGCCATGAATGAAGAAGTAGTGGGCCTTTCACCCTCTTTCGTCTGACTCGGGGAGCTGATCGGAGAAATGCACTTCAAAGGGAGGGAATAAATTACCATGGTGGTATGGCCGGGCATAAAAGATTTTTAAGTTAGGTAAAAAACAAAGAGGTAGAAAGAGATAACAGAACGAAAACGATAGCCCTGAATTATCTCAGGGCAAGAGAAAGAAAGTTATTTGTATACAGGGAACTAACGAATGAAAGATGGAAACAGGGGGGGTCCCGATTGTTTTTCTTAGAGGGGGATTCCTATTGCTTGGTGGTTATGATTCCTCCTTTTTCTTAGTACAAGGGGAGTCAAATCCTAGCTCAAAGTAGGTCGTATGATTCAAGTGGACAGATTTCTGATACCTGGTTGATTCAGTCTTACGTATAGCTAGCTTAGCGGTCTCCGTAAGAGAAAGAAAACACCGACTGTCTTTCTTTAAGAAGTCAAGTAGTTGAGGTCACGAGACTACTATTACAGATGAGCCGGAATGAGGGGAATTGTCCTGTCCGCCCGGAAGTCAGGTTATCGAATGGAATTTAATATATAAAGATGTCCAATTGAGACCAAGTAGTTATGGGGAAAAAAGCCTTCCTCAAAACCTCCAATCTCATTCGTCAATTACTTCCGCCCCTCCCCCTAGCAGTCGAGTAGCTTCGCCCCTCCTCTCTCCTCAGAGAAGAGGAGTCAGAATAACTGGATAGTGAATGAATCCATGTTCAATTCTTTCTTTCCGAAAGCCCGAAATCCTGTTTCCGCCATCCGAGATTCCAGTGCGCGAGATGCTAGTATCCACTTCCGATTGAAGATGTATTACCAGAATGAGTTAAGAAAGACTCATTTTCTCTTTCGTTCAGGTGAAAGTTTTATGAACTCTAGTTAAAAGGATCTCTGTTCTCGGAACATAGGTCACCGAGAATGACGAAAGGACCACAACAAGCGAGAAACCTAGATATAATGGAAAGACATTTCATTTACTAATCTTCTTTTCTTCTTTACTGGGCAGAGGGAGGTCTGATCCCATATATGCCACCCTCGCCGCACCTAGCTGTTCCGGAGTTCGAAGGAAATGCTCAAACTCCAATCTCCGAACCACCAGATCCTGTTTTTCTTGAAATTCTATCTTTTGCGGGACAATCTGCACGTGGTTGCTCCCCGTTCAGCTTGAAGGGGGGTGTTGATGTATATAATCATGCGCGCGCTGACATGTACAGTATTCTTGTTTTATATTGATATCTAAATAACTATCTTGTAAAAAGCCTAAGGTTTATGCGGCAATATGTATCAATCCTAATCCTAATAAAGGAAAGGCAGAACATAGCCAAGCCAATCACACATCTCATTGCTAAGAGGTAGCTGGCGAACGGCTTTAAACAATGCTCTTTCTTTAACTAGAAAGCTACCATTGAACTAGTAAACTAGCTGCCATTGCATTGAAAGAAGAGGGAAATTCCGTAGTTAGTAGTTAGTCTTCCCCCATCACTTTTAAGGCAAGAAAGTCTTCGGAACGAGTCTTCACTATCATTAGGTCACCCATATTACATATTACGTAAAGGCCTGCCCTAGTTTGAAGTAGTGGTGTAAAGGCACGTTCCGCAGCTATAGAAGAGAAGACCCTACGTGCTTCATGTCGTATAGCGTGAGCAGTAGTAGTAGTCGTAGTGGGGTGAAGCGTTGCGGTCTGGTTATTAGGGACTCTGCCTGTGTGGACCTCGCCCTCCCGAAGTGAACCAGCTGCAAAACCGTCCTCTACTTTTTTCCGGCTAGTGGTCAGGTGTGTTAGGGGTGTTCATGGGTGAGTCCGCCCGTGGGTTAGGGTAGTGTCGAGCAAAGGCTGGGACAATTGCTATCGTGGCCCGCGAGTGATATCTCTCAAAAAGCTACCGGGGCCAAGCTCGTTCTACCGGACCTTTACTTAGTAGGGCTTGCCCCATGAGTTCCACTCACCATAAATTCACCAATTCACGTATTGCCTAGCTTCAATTCAACCACTGGACACCCATCTTATGAAATGAAACCCGATTCGCCGCCAGAGTTGGTAGCAAAGTCAAGAGTTCAAAATGCAGCTCATCCGGATGCCGCTCTTCCTTATTCTGTTCTCTGAATCTAATTCCATACACCTAGGGACGAATTCAACCAACCGAGAAAACAAGCCTACTATTTTATTTGCAAACTCTCGATTGGAATATCCGAATTTGGGCTCTTCTTGAGCTTGATCTTTTGCAGCCGTTGCTCCGCTCCTACTCCTTCGCTAACCCGGGCCACCCATGCTTGCCGGAATGCTTGGAGCGCGCTAGTGCTATAGGTTAGGGCTTCCTTTAAAGACGAATATTCTCCAGCATAAGCTTACCTGCCTGCCTTTACAGAAGCAGATTCTCAATAAGCAGCTGCTTCAACCGTATCCGCTAACTTAACTGGTAACTCCTCTCCAAAAGCAGCTCCGTAGTCTCAGAGTATGTATATACCAGTACCGCTGGCGAATCGTTCTACCATTGTATAGACAGATGCCCTCAGATCGTCCTAGAGCTCTCATTCCCAAGTTTAAGTGCCTTCTGCGCTGCATCTTACCTTCCCTCTTCTCCATCTCATTTCGGCGAGGAGACGGCTACACTTTCCTACTTAAGCGCGCTGTCAGGTGGATCCCTGTGAAAATCATGATCCTTGGGCAACCTTCCCTCTTTTCTCGCACGAGGCAAGCAAGGCCAGGAAGAGTTAATCGTCGAACAGGAGGAAGGAGAGCAGCAGGAAGCGTGGCAGTATCCAGTGTTGGTGTTATATCAGTAAGCGCTGTTCTTGGTGTTACAGAGAGTGGTCTACGATCAGCTAGCTCTTTAGTTGCTTGGTTGCATGGGGAATTGAGCTTATGATTAGAGTAGGCCTTTTCCTGATCTACGACCACCCGCCTTAGACAAAGAAGAAACTCCCTCAGCGAACAAGCAACGGATTTCTTGCTTCCTTTATCTGATCTGCCTGAAGCTTAAATCAAATAGGCCAACTAGCGCGAGTCCTGAACTCAAGGAATTCTCCATTTTAAAAAACCTAGACTGACTTACCGCAGCCGTTTTCTTGTTCCCTATATCTGATTGCTTTCACAGGCCGGCCTTCTGCTTACAGAAAAGAGGATTTCAAAGAGAGCGTAGGCTTACAAAAGAAAGGCTGTTTTCGATAAACAAGCAAAAAAGAAAATGCAAGAGGATGAACAGAAAAAAGGAAAGAGCTTGCCAGAGAGTACAACGGAAAGAAGAAGAGTCATTAAGAGAAGGGGAACTATTTACAAGGTTTGCAAACGTGTACTGATTGCTGCCTACCTCTTTGCTTTACACATTAACACAGCCATCTTCGCTTACCTGATTGGCTTTACACAGGAATGCTTACCGAAGCCACTATCACCTATGCACCTATCGACCGATGACAGGAAAGGGAAGCAAGAGATAGAATAGATAAAAGAAGGAAAGCAAGCAACAAGGGATAAGCGAGTAAGCTAATGCCAGCCCTTTGATTGCTCCTTAGCGCATCAGTACTCAATTCAGGGAAGGAGATCGACCAAGCAAGAGAGAGAGCGGACAGGCGGACAGCTTAGACCAATGATAAAGACAAGGGAAGGAGATGTGCTACAGGCAGGGATAACGATTGTTGACGGGAGGACGACTAATATGAATTCTTGAGCTTTGCTTACTGCGGGACACTACTATATGAAAACTACGAAAAAAGGATTGGGTTTCTCAGAGAAGAATGATACAATAGGTTTCATTTAGTAGTATGAATGCTACGTTAGGCGATTGGAAGTGATGGCTCTCAGGGGTCGTAGACCTTCGGTTCCTTTCGGCAGGCAGTTCAGAGATCAGAGTTTGATTCTCTTAGGGCAGTGGAGGTCAGAGAGACTAGGTTTGGACGGTAGTGAAAGTTAAGTCAGTCACAGGGCTTTTTCTTACGTCAAGTCCCTCTTTAAGTTATTAAAGCTCTTTATTTGTTTGAAAGCTCTTTCCATCATTTAAGCTGGCTCGCTCTTGTAGCTCGCACAGTAAGCGAGTCGGGTTCAGGGCATTTTAGAAGGCTACTTTGATCAATCCACCCGATTTACAACCAGCCTGTACTCTTTCTCTTTCAAGTAAGGTTATTCGCTCTTTCTATCAAACCGTTGTTAAAGCGGATCAAAGACAATCTGTCTTGTTCTGGTTCCGGGGAGAAGGTGTTGCTAGGATATGAATTTTCCGTGCTCTAGGGCTTTCTTGGACTTCTAAGAGCAAGAGTTCTAAAACTCTGAGGGAAGGTCGTAGATCACTTCTTTAAATGCAGCGTCTTGATGGATTCCCGTTTGCTTTGCTTGCCGAACTGTGAACTAACGCGCAGTACTTTTGGTTAGCCTGTACTCGAGGGCAAGTCGTTCTAAAGGTACACTCGGTGTTGCTGTTAGGACATAGGTGATTGCTACTATTAAATGTTCCGCTTCTTCCTTTCTGTTCTAGAGTCAAAGTAGCGGTGGTGATTGATCAATTAACTCAGTTAGGGCCGGGCATGTTCGGTAAGCCTTTCCCTTCCCTGCTTCAAAACGAGCTGAAAAACTACAGTGTGTGCTAACGCACTACGGCTTTTCCGCCTCCGTTTGTTGGGAAAGAGCAAGCGCATCTTCGTCAGGTTTTCAAGTTTCAAGAAAAGCAAACACCACCAGAGACCAACAATCAATCTCTTTCACAGAAATGGAGTGGCATAAAAAGGAAAATGGGGGAACTAGAACAAGATGGCAGCTACGCAACAACCATTACGAATCTCTAATGTCTTGCACGACTGATTGGGCGAAGGAAACTCGAAGCTTGGGGTTTTAGGGGGAGAGAGGACCCCGGTCGTTCAAGAGACGATGGTGATGCAGAGATCGATAACAGAGAGCGACGGTAGGGAGGGCTAGGAGAAAGCAGGCAAGGAAGCCAAAAAGCCAAAGATCCCGGTAAGCCGAAGCGATCAGGTAGGATGAGCAGCCCAAGAATGGCTCCGACATAGAACAGAGGGACGAGTGAGCTTCCCGCACAATGATAATCTAATCAGATGGTTGAAGAGTTAAAAAAAACCACAACAAAGGGATAGTCAGAATCACTATTTCACTTCGGCCTTGCCATCCACAGTGTAGCTATTGCAGCCGCTGAAGCAGCTATTGGGCCAGTCTTTCGTCGATCCATCGTAACAGAAAAAGAAACTCGTATCAATCAATCGAATTTTTTCGAATGTTTAAGAAAGTCCGTGATTCATTAGAAGTTTGCCGTGGGGCAGCTCACTTCAGTGCGAGGGAGAAGACGTCCCAGTCTCAAATCGAAACACTGATCCTCTTCTGAAAGATAGTGCCTCTGAGAAAGCCTCTGCCGCTCAAACCAATCCCATTGAGAAAAGGACTGTGCCTGTTCCCATTTCGTTAACTGTTTGCACCACTCGCAAAGGAGACAGCAAGCGATCACTGCTTATATACGCAACAGGGTATGTATTCCCACTCGTAACAACCGGACTTAGGAATAAAACCCTTGAAAGCTCCATTCCGGGGTTGAAGCTCCTAAGGAAGGCTAACCTTTACTTCCACTTTTGGCTAACCTTTACTTTCACTTTTACCTAGCAATCAAGACCTCTACACCATTCCTAAACAGAGGAAAGAGCTACTAAGCTACTAGGAAAGGGCTACTACACACACGTAGGCTACTCTGAAGACCGTTCCGTTCCTGCCTCTCACCCGAGAGTCAGTCACTCCACTCTCTAAACTACTCTAAGTGGATGTTACAGGTCCTGTTTCCAATAACAGCTACAGCAACAAGTCAAGTCAGAAATAGTTGAAGAGGATCCCCGATTAATCATAAAAAAGAAAGAAGTCAGTCTCTGGATAAAAGGACTGCTTTGCTCCGGCGGTACCTTTCGCCGTCACGAAGTTCTTCTACTCTAATCTTCGCAAAGGAAGGTCGGCTGCCTTTAAGTAGTAAGTAGGGGAGTTAGTATTGAGTCAACCATTGTTGCTCCTCGAGAATGGCCGGGTTGAGGTAGCTTGCTTACTCAGCGCCCCGAAGAGTAGTGGCTCCGCCGTGTAGCGCGCCGGCTGAGGCGAGACCTTTGGGGTATCGACGCTCAATCGAAAGAGAGAGCAACTAATATATGCTTAACACAAGGCCCCTGGAACTCCTATCAATAGGAGTTAAAAACACCTGGGGAAGAGCATAGAGCGTGCGGGCGCGCCCTACTACCATCTGCGAAGCTGCGGCGGGATAAAGAAACATCCCCGGCGTGTTACAGACGATCAAAAGTCTTGGGTCACTATTCCTTCAGTGTCCTTCCCCCGAAGCTCCCAAACCGGTCGACTATTCAAACAATGAAGGGAAGGGTGAGTAAGAAGACGAAGAGTGATATAGTAAGTGATCAGTGTGTGTGTGAAGGAGAAGTGAATGCGCGCCCTATTGAATGAATAAGGTTGGAGAACAAAGGCATCATGCCATTCTATTCGGTCTTCCATTTCGCCCCTAACAAGCAACGGCGCCTCGCGCGAAAGCCGTTGCGCGCGCCTGACTCTCCATTGGGCTGCTATAAAGTAGCTTGTCTTTGTTGTTCTGGCGCGCTAGGAGCTCAGGGAGTTGATTCTTTCTCGCTCCCTTCGCTCCACTAGCCTTGATTGGCGGATGGAAGTACCAAGGTGCGTCTGGTGGTATCGTATATAAGATCATGGCTGCATTTAGGAGTGGTCTTTCCCTCTTCAACAAGCCGGTAGTGATCTCACTTTTGAAAGAGAGTCTCGACGTGGCGGTGTACATGTAGCTCCATAGCGGAGCGGCTACCGGGCGACCGACCTATCGGACCTGGTAAAAAGCAAGTGAAAGAAGGACCAACGACGATCCTATCCGTCAGGAGAAGGAGGAGGAGGAGGAGCTAATTCGGACGGAATCGAATGATTACGAGATACACAATGGTGGTCGTAGATCAGCAGGGGAGAGCACTTAGACAATTCACTTTTTTTACAGGGAAGTCTGCTGGGAGGAAAAGTTTATTAATACCAATACTTCCCCTGTCGCGGCGTTAGGAGACATTCATTGGTGATTCCGCAGAAAACCACACAGGCCATACGGTAACGGCTCTTATGCCTTGCCAGCAGAAATCAATCAATCCAGAGACCGTCCTCCCTATCGCCCGCCCAATGCTTACTATCGAGATTGGTTCGTCGGGCTTTGCTCCCATTCCAAAGTTTCCGAATTCGCTTTCTCTATTGACATATAAGAGTCTCGGCTTTAGCGCTCCCTTCTTTAAGTTAGAACTCTCTAAAGTAAACTCATAGCTAGGCGTCGCGTACAGCGACGGTATAATAGCTCTTTCACGCTACGCTCTTTCACGGTATAATAGCATACTTAGTAGTACGGTATACTGCGACGCTATGTACGTAAGTCATAGTACGATACGCGCAGAGTTAAGAGCTTGAGCTATGTGTTGAGGACTGTTCGTATAGTATTTGACAACCGGCTCATAAACATGCCATTAAACGCTAAGAAAACAGCCTTATCGTGAAAGTCCCTCAGTGGATTAATTGTTTGTGATCTTTCCGATGAAACCCTAAGGGAAGGATTTCAGTTCTCTTGTCAAGGAAAGAAAGACTAAGTCAAGCAGAACGAGAAGATACTCATGAGTACCCTCATGAATAAAAGGCGCGCATATGCGCCGTTAGGGGACGTAGTAGCTCTAGCCCCTTACTCCATTCTGTCACAACCAATTGGTTGATCCATAGTAGTCAATTCCCTTTTTTTTAATTGTTTTTTAGGGGGGGGTGAGGGGGGGGGGGGGAGTTTTTGTGGGAAAAAAAAATGGGGGTAAAAGGTTTGGGGGGAAAAAAAAGAAGGAAGGGTAAGAATAATAATGAAGAAAAAAAAAAAAATATAAATTTTTTTTTGAGGAATTTTTTTTTTAAAAATTATTTGGAAATGGGGGGAAAAAAAGGAGGGGATTTTCGGTTCCCCACCCCAGCCCTTTTTTCTTTTGGGGGGGGGCCCCCCCCTCCGGCCCTGGGTTTTCCCTCCCGGGGTCTCCTGGGGCCCCCGGGGACCCCCCCACAGCATGTTTATTCTCGACGGCGATTACGGTCTGTTTCCCAGGGTCAGACTACTCAAGAAGATCAGCAGTCTAGCCCAGTTGCTTCCCTTCCAGTCGCTTCTTCAGATTCTGGATCCCTCTCTCAGGCGCTCTTAGCTACTCTAAAGTTTCTTATCCCGTTGAAGGATTTGTGTCTTATCTTATGAATCGTTTTCCCCAAAACATCGAGCTTACCTCATGTCAGTTCAATCTTCTCATGAACCTGAATCATTTGCTGAAGCCTCCAATCATTCTTGCTGGAGAGATGCTATGCAGGAAGAATGAAATGCCCAGGAAAAAAAGAATAAGACTTAGTCTCATTGCCTGCAGGGAAACAAGACATTGGATGCAAGTGGATTTACAAGATCAAGCATAAAGCAGATGGCTCGGTAGAGAGATAGAAAGCGTCATTAGTAGCTAAACAAAAATATTGAGTCGAAACTTCGGAAAGATTTGCCCCAGGTTGCTAAAATAGACCACCCTTCATTTCTCTTTTCCCCTTGGGTGAAAAAAAAATGGGAATTTATTCAAACTTCGGGGGGGGGGAGGTTCTTCCCCCCCGAGATCTGCAAGATTTTATATTCAGCCTCCTCCAACTCTAGGCTTCTCTTCTCCTAGGAATCCTAACTTGGTATGCAAGCTCAAGAAAGCTCTCTTTGGGCTAAAGCAGCAAACGTAGGCAGCAAGCTACGGCAACAAACGAGAAAGCCCCTACTAGGTTAGGGGCTTTCTCGCTTGTTGCCTCCGTTTGCTGGGTCTTTCTTAATCAAGATCTTTTCCATAATTTCATAACCTCCGGTCTTCATTTCAATTTCATAACCTCTGGTAAGAAGAAAAGAAGGAGGATCAATAAGAAAGGCAAAGGGAGTCTTCGGAGCTGCTCAAAGAGAGGACCAACTTCTCTTCCGGTTAGAAAGGAAGCCAACAAGAAAGAAGGAGGAAGCCAAGCGTCCGGCAAGAAAGGAAGATGTCCCTCAGCTTTCAGGTTCCCAACAAGAGGGGAGAATTTACTAGAAGAAGGCAGTTTCGGATAAAAAGCAGATTTTTTCTTTGACCAGTTTAGAAAGCTCTTAAGAAAGGCAGGTAGGATACCGCACTATCCCTGAGTCTTTTCGAAACATCAACCAGCAACCAAGCAACTAAAGAGCTAGCTGATCGTAGACCACTCTCTCCCGGTGGTCGAGCTGCTCTACGACCACCTGATTTACAACCAGCCTGTGGTCGAGCTGATCTACGAGCACCGTTGCGCTAACGCGCAGTAGTTTGATTGTTGCGCGTTAGCGCAACGGTGCTCTACGATCAGCTTACTCTCCATTGGGCTCATCCCTTGCTTGCTTGTTCTGGCGCGCGCCTGACTCTCCATTGGGCTCATCCCTTGCTTGGTTAGGTAAGAAGCGCTAACGCGCATCCGTTTTCTTTGCGGGGCGCTCCTGCGCCCAACCTAGGTTAGGCGCTTTCTAGCTGCTCCATTTGCACCGTTTGCAGGCTTGAAAGCGGCAACCGCCCTATAGAGTTTTGGTTTTCTACGCTGCTCGGGATGAAGATTCTGAGCCTGATGAGCGTGATCGATAGCCCGATGCTCGTGGTAGAGATGAAGAGCCTACCTACCTATTGGTTCAGTAGTTTATTCATTAGTCGAATCAGTTGTTGATTATGCAATCGGTTAAAGAGTTCACCCAGCATCAGTAGCAAATCCAGTAGCATAGGCAGTTGATCCATCCATTGAAGCAAATCCTACAGACTGCTAAGCTTATTACTATGATCCTGTTGATTCAGTCGAAGAACCAGATCCATCAGTACCGGTAGTCACTTAAGTCAATCCAGTAGCACAAGTAGCAAAGGTAGCAAGGGTAGCAGGTCCATCAGTCGATGATCCGGATCCAGTCGATGAAGCAGTGGATTCGGTTGATGATCCACTTGATCAAGTCATAGGTTTTGCAGTTTGTCAAGCTCTCGACCATATTTTTTTACTAAGCGGAATTCTGTTGAATAAGCGGATGTTGCATCACTAACAGCATAAGTAGATAGAGGTCCAGGTGAAGCAGTCAATTATGCAGATCAGCAGTAGTAGATTAAGAAGTCGATGTTGCAGTAAGTTGGCCCAGTCTCTCACCCAGCAGTATATTTTATGCCAAGCAGCATACTTCAAGCCAACTGAAAGGTTGAACCAGCACCAGTGAAGGCATAGGTAGGGGCTTCAAAGGCGTAGGTATAGGCACGACAGGTAAACAAAGCAAACAAAAGCAGTTCTGGGCTGGGTCGAGAGCCCATTTCAGATTCTCCGGTTCCAGATCGAGCGATCCAATTGATCTTTCACCGGGGAGGAAGCAGCACCAAAGCACAAAGTGCCCAGAGCGGGAACGGGAGTAGAGCCTTCAGTTGGAGAACCCATTCCCGAGCTACCAGTTGGAGATCCGGGGTTGGTCTCTAGATCCTGTGCTAGTAGATTGGGGCGAACCCACACCAGTGGTCTAGGTACCAGCGAAAGCAAGGGCATTGGAAGCGGGAAAAGAGACAGCATACCTAAAGAGATGGCCGACAGGAGGCAAAGGTGAATTTCAAAATTGTTTTAGTTTGCAGCCCGGCGGTACGCGAGCGCAACAACTGAGGGGGTTTCAGTGCCCGTGATATCCCTGCCATTTTTTGGCCCAACATCCCTTCCTGTCCCAGCACCAGAGATAGTAGTAGTAGTCACAGGGGGCAGAGGCAGATACAGACATGAATAAAAATAAATAACCGCGCAGAGAGTCACGGGAGCACAACCCGTGACAGGAACAAGGGCGGGAGAAAGAGCAAGGGTGTACGGAGCCACTAGAGCGTAGATGGGGCAGGCGACAGAGCTAGCTAGTAGCAGAGGTGAAGGCCTCCGAGTAAGCAGTTTCTTCTATCGAATCATGACCAGCATCAGAGCACCAACCAGAAGTAGCAGCAATTCTAGAGCTGGGTGTAGTTCCAGTTGTTCCGGTTCGAGCAAATACATTGAATTTCGAAAGCCATTACGATCTCGCCCATATAAATATCCTATTCTCGTGCCAGGTGTCAGAGTTTACCTAGTACTTTCAGTTCCATATCTGGTTGACCGAGTCAGCAAGATACGGCCAAAAAGCCGCTAGCCCCTAAACGAGTAAGGCAAGCACCCTTAGACGTAAAGTAAAGGGGCAGCCAAAAAAGCCGTATCGCGCTAGGAAAGGTAAGGCCTTTACTTACTCGTTTAGGGGGCGTTAGCCCTTACTGGGGGGCAAGCACTTGGGCTCCGTCAAGCTGATCGTAGAGCACCGTTGCGCTAACGCGCGCGCTGTAGTTTTTCAGCTTGCTCGAAAGCCCCAACTCTAAACCAAATAAGGGAAAAACAACCTTCTTTGGTTTAGATACAGGCAACTATATCCATCTCTTTCTGTCTATACGCATATCGATCTTTTTATTCGAAGCAAGCATATGTCGATCTGGCTTTCTATACGAAGAAGCCCCCCGTCTATTTATTGACGATTCCACTCTGATATCGATCCGTTTCAACTAGTTTCTTCCACTTCATTCTTCATCTCCAACCCTTAGTCATTCTATAGGGCGATCTCCGGTTAACCCTATAGAATAGCCTGACTGAAGAATAGAATCAAACCCTGGACCACCAGTATGCAGCTCGCACTGCTCCAGAATCGAGCTGAAATAAGGATCCATCTTGTACTGACCTTTTATAGCCTCGAACCCAACAGCTTCGACAGACATAGCTCCTAAAAGAGAAAGCCTTCTGCTTAGTGCATCAGCAACTTGGTTTTGTTTCCCGGACTTGTGCCTAAGTATGAAGTTATACTCTTGCTAAAATGAAAGCCATTTTGCATGTCTGCTATTCAACTTCTTTTGGGCATTGATAAATTTGAAGGCTTCATGGTCAGAGTATAAAACAAACTCCTTTGAAATCAAATAGTGTCTCCACTGTCGCAAGGCCTGGACAATAGCATAAAATTCGACATCATAGGTCGAATATCTCTTTCGAACCTCATTCAATTTCTCGCTGTAAAAGGCAATTGGTCTACCTTCTTGGCTAAGCACCGCTCCAATGCCTACGTGAGAAGCATCACAATCAACTTCGAATACCTTTGAGAAATCGGGTAAGGCCAATACAGGGGCACTTTTCTCTTAAGGGCATCCTCTGCTTAACTAGTCGAAAACTACTTTCTGCTTCCCCCTACTTCAAGAAGCTCGAACCGATTTTGCTTCAGACAATCGGTGATTGGAGCTAGTTGGCTGCTAAAGTTCTTGATGAAGCGCCTGTAGAAAGTAGCTAGTCTATGGAAGCTTCGAACTTCCGTAAGAGACTTTGGTGTAGGCCACTCCACTATGGCCCCCGTACCTTTTCCTTGTCTACCTCAACTCCATCTGAGGTGATCACAAACCCCAATAAAATCAAACTTCGCTGCCCAGCAAGCAAGAAGAAGATGCGCGTACTAAGCAACCAAGCAACGGCTGAGCTAGCTGATCTACGACCACCCTAGGGGCGAAAGGACTTGCTTGTTTGTAAGGCGTTTTCTTCGCAGGAGTGCGCATCCGCGCACTTCCGTTTTCTACGAAATCACATTTTTAGGAATAGTTGCTGAAACATCTCCAGCGTCTCCACTGCCCACAGAACAATCGACTAGAAGACAGAGCAGAGCAGCGGAGGGACTTCAAGTATTCATGTTCAAGAGCAAGAGTAAGTCAGGTTTAGGCGAGTAAGGAGAGGTCTTTCAAGCGCTTGTTTGGTACTAGAAGCAAGCTCGAACTACCAGAGAAATTGGGTGGGCCCCTGAAAAAAAAAACCGAAATAAAAAAGAAAGAAGAGAAATTGGGCCATGTTTCCCGAGAGAGGCCGCCTTCTCTCAGGCCAGCAGTCTTCTACTTCTAGTCGACTGCTCTATGACGGGCTTCCCTGTTCCTGGGCTCTGCTCGCTCGTCTACGCTCCGACCCAGCAAGTAATAATTGAAAACCGATGTTTCCTTACCTTTACTCGAGTAGGGGTCGTCAAAAAGGCAATCAATCAGAATCAAGGAAGAAAAAAAATGGAAATAGTGAATCAAGATCTAGATGGATCCCTATCTTTATCTCTATCCACGGAGATACCTATCTATATGGAGAGAGATCTATCTATGAATCGATCGTCACTATCCTCTATCCGGATAGATATGTCCCTATGAGCGACTACGCCGATCTTTATATGTTTTGGCCACGTCCGTTTCCGCTCCGAAGAGGAAGGTTTGGGTCTTTCAATCTTATGTCGTGAGGGATGTGACCTATGTTAGGTCCATAAGATACCACAGCTTTTGGTGTTCTATGATTCACCTCCGAATAATGAGTAGGTAGTTCGATCCTTTTGATTCTTCTCTTCCTAGTAAACTGATGGGGGGATCCGGAGCAATAGGTCGAATTACTATATAAAGAAGAGTTGTTAACTATAGGACTTCTTGTTCGAGTAGGAAGATTTCGGTTTTTCTCGTTCCTTCTCTTCGATAAGAATAGGGATTTGAAATGATACAAATTCCTCTTCATTCTGTTGTGCTCAGCGAAGGAACTGCCTAAGCATACTTTTTCGGATCCAAACTTCTTTGTTCTTTCTAAGTCTTCTTCTTGCATAGAAGAACGCAACTGTTGCAAAAACCGGGATTTTAGTAGTAGGCGGCACCCCCCTCTTAGTTTTGAGTAGGCGGAACCATTCTGTTTTGGTTCTTCTCCACATTCTTACCGGGTGATCCAGGAATTTGCCTATGATTTTTTCAACTGATATGTCGATATAGAAAGATCTCCTTATTTCTTCACCGCGGGTTCTCGCGTCATTTTCTTGAAAAGATATTAGATCACCGTGGGACACTTTCAAATGAGTAATGCTTACCATTCCATTATTCACACAAACCCTTCGATGACTTATCGGCTGCCTTGCTTGAGGAATAGTTTCACGAAAATGGAGACGAACCGGAATAACGTCCGATCTTGTTTCTGGATTGAGTGGAAAAGGGATATATGAAGTTCGTTCTGTTCCTCTGTGCATCTCTGTGATGGGTAAATCCCCATGAAAAAGGGGCAACTTTCGTGTAGTTTGTGATTGGATGTAACTGTTAAGATTTTCTCTCGGATAAATCTTTCTCTTAATAGATCTCTTCTTGCTCCTCAATCTTCGGAGAATGCGGCGTTGTATTATTGTAAGTTCTCTGTTCCGAACATTTCCTGGAAGTAGACGACAAGTTTTAAATCTTAATGCAGGCAAGGCATATCTCGTTTTTTCAGTCTTTTTCGCCACATCGCGTATAACGGGAATCGAACCCCTCTGCTGCTGGCGGGCGGATGGAGAATTTCCTACTTCGATCCAGCAAACTCCGGAGCCTCAGTGGACAAGGTAGGGCGCCGCAACGCGTTAGGTTGCTTTGCCCCTAACCTAACAAGCAAGGGCCCCACTATAGCTAAAGGCCCCTATTTGAGTAAGGCGCGCGCAACCTAGTTGCGCGCTCCCGCGTCAAAGCATGCTAACGCACAACGGTGCTCTACGATCAGCTCGACCACCGGGAGAGAGTGGTCGTAGATCAGCTCGACCACCGGGAGAGAGTGCTCTACGATCAGCTCGACCGCAGGCTGGTTGTAAATCAGGCTGATTGTAAATCAGCTTACTCTCCATTGGGCTCATCCGTTGATTCTTGGATGCGCGTGCTAACGCGCCCAGCGGATGCGCGTTAGCGCAACGGTGCTCGTAGATCAGCTCGACCACCGGGAGAGAGTGCTCGTAGATCAGCTTACTCTCCATTGGGCTCATCCCTTGCTTGCTTGTTCTGGCGCGCGCCTGACTCTCCATTGGGCTCATCCCTTGCTTGCTTGTTCTGGCGCGCTAGCCGTTGTATATAGTCGGGCCCTTGCTTGTTTAGGTTGAAGCGCGTTAGCGCAGTAGTTTGATTGCGTATCGCGCTAGGCGCTCACGTTTTTTGGCTTCGCTGGGTGTAATGAATAGAGATCTCCCGCCAGCAGTCTTCTCTTCCTATCACTTCACTTCGTTCGAGAGATCTGATCTCTTCGGACCTCACCGGGCCGGGCGAAGGGGAAGGAAGGGGTGGGTGGTCCGGGAACAGCAACGGGAGAGGGCTCGTAGCCCCCCCTCTCCCTCTTCCCCACGCCTATTTGTTCCCCGGGCCCCGGAGAGATGCGGGAACTCTTTTTTTTTTTTTTTTTGAAATAAAAAAGATGAATAGATAGGGCCGTGATACATTCCGGAATATTGTAAAGGTAAATAGACTCTTTTCGTCCCGCCCGCCTGAGGACCTATGTGAATGTTTTGGAATGGGGATGTTCGCCTTTTGTAACAAGTAGACCCACGATACGGACTAATAGATGTTCCTACTGTTACCCGTAAGTAAGATCTATTCATAGTTGGTCAGTCCCCCACGGCACGGCTTCTCGCTTTTCATGAATGTGTCTCCCCCTCTGCTTATGTGAGTTTGACCCGCCTTTGACTCTGCTTGCTTCTGACTCCCTATGAGCCGTTTTACGACCTTACTTTTTCGGAGGGTCGGCGGGACATGGGAGCCTCAGCTCATGCATCGGTTTACCGAAATAACCCCCGCTATCCCACTTCCTTCTATTCAAAAGGCGAGCAGCCCTTAAACAAAAAGGCCAAATTCGGGCTCTTCGCCTTTATATATTTATTAAGCCCTAAAGTAGGTATTCCCAAAAGCCTCACTCATAAGTTGCCGGGGTTGACAATGGAAAAGGCAGATGGGCCACGGAGTCATGGGAACGAAGAAAAGTCGTTATTTTTTGGAACAGAGATGCGAATGGAGGCCCGCCTCCACTCCCCTTTCTCCTCTAACCCACAACCTTGGCGAGAGGCCTATACCTAGCCGTCAGCTGGGGGCCTCAAAACAGATCAAGCAGGAGTTTCAGTCAGAATCACTCTACTGTGCTGTCAATCTATTGATTCCCTTCATTGCCAAAAACAAGGTGGCTTGCTTTCTTTCAAGCCACACTGAAAGGGAGGGATAAAAACCTCTCTTAAGGCGGTGGCTAGGGTTGGTTGGGTCTTTGACTTTGACTGCCGCAGCGGTAGCCAAAGAATCCTACGCAATCCTAGAGCTTTCTATTTTTTTATTTTATATAAATAGAATCGCGTGGAAAGGAGCAAAGCCTCTTTCTATCTTTCTATGTAGATCGCGTATACAGGGGATGTACATCCTGGCAAAGGCCGTGTATATTACGAAACTAAAAAAAGGGGTTCAAAATGATTAAACCATTAACTAGTCATTCAGTTGATATCTCTATTCATGTTATCGATCATGAGAGTAGCTTAGATTGGTATAATCAGGACTAATACTAAAGAAACAATATCTATAAGTCCAATTGACAGGTTGAATTGACAAGGTATCCTGTCAAGGTACGAGAATTTAAAATCAGGTATATGCATCCTCTCTAATCATAAGGATAAGTCAACGATGCACCGCATCCTATATACACCTGTCTAGATATATGGCCACAATAGATTTGATCCTTTTCTGAAAACATTTGAGGGTTCATCTTCAAAAATATTCCTCCACCCTTGTCGGATCATTCTGTCATGATGTAGCTTTCCCATACATCGGTGGCTGATAAGGGTAACAACCTTGATGCACTGCTTATTGTACACCAAGCTTCTATACTGGGGTATGCATTACTAGGACCTACATTATGGTAGGCACTATATTATGACTAACATGTGCTGGGGGTACAGTGTTACTACGAATTGATACCGTACTTGGTTTGGCTCAGAGGTGTTGGTGTAGCATTGGCAACTTGGATAGTGATTTCCATGGCAACTTGCATAGTCAGTCTCATCTGTTGTTTCTCTTATATTTTATCAGGCCAAGTTTATTACAACCGTAGCCAATGTACTTGATAGTCCAGGTAGATTGGCTAGAGTGGCCTGGTTGTTTACCTCCTCTGATTTGCTCCAATCTGGTTATCATTATTTAGCATCTACTTAGATGAGTTTTCACTACCCGTTCTTGACCCAGATAGTGGTGGGGTTAAGTTGCAATCTCTTCTTAATGCTCAGCGGGCAATGGATCAGTGTGTGGTAGATCTCATTCTGAGTCTCCACGTCACCCAAGAGTATAGCTTTATCTTCTTTTATAGTTATTCTCATTTTTGGTGTATGGCCATTGTTCTCCTATCTCTGTTGGATTTAGCCCGAGATCTTTCCATTTACCTTTACAGGGATTTAGGTATTACTAGCCATTCTTCTTCTTCTTCCTCTGTCATACATTGAGTTTCATATCTTGTAAGTACCAATTTGGTATTTTAATTATCTGCTTTATAGATGCTCCTTTCTTGCTACTGTACTATATCCTTTGTATACTCAGAGAACTGCCCGACTTATAGATCGTACCCTATAATATTTATTTATCAGGATATATTTAGATTTTTTTTCTGTCTATCTATACATATGGTTCCACCTTTTATATGTACATTATTGTCTTGTTTAAGTTCTATCTCAACCAACACAGGTGCTTATAGTGTGTTTGTATTAAAGCTTTTAATTTATCCTAACTCAGTTCATGGACTCTAGTAGAAGTATTCAAGTTTGATGGGCAAAGCCTGAGACCTCTGATACTAAGTTGTCACATCCCAATTATGGACTAACCAGTGGTGTGATGAACTGTCATGGTTCAAACTAGGATCTCGTATAGGTTATGCCAATCATGTTAAACCAAAACACCTTCCACAATAATAATCAGAGTAAATAAATAAATAGTGGAAGTCTTATTATAATGAACTGAGAGTCTACAGTGATAATTAAATATTTAACAAGTTATCTTCCAGTAACCAAAACTTAATTAATATATATTATAAGTATCAAGATATGAAAGTTAAATACTAAGCATAACTACGGTGGAAATACTCGCTTGACGAGGTATAATCGCCCTCACAGCTTCCACATCTATAGCCGCCATTTATCCATACGTTGGCGTATTCGTATAATCTTCAACTGGGTAACACCTATAACATCAGAAACTAAAAAGAATTGCACGCGTAAGCGTCAGCTCTCCAACTTGAGCTCATTGAGTGAACAAAATAATGCAACAATCATATGCATGCATTTAATTCACATCTTTGGTTTAGATTTTAAGTTTGCAATGTGCTATAGAAAGGTTTGGTGGCCCCCGCACCTTTATACACGAGTGTGTGAATCTGCTCAATAGATCAAACACCATTTTCATCCCACATGCACCCACCATGGAATGGAGATAGAGCTAAAGGGTCCGGATTAAACATCGCCAACACTTCCCCTGATGCCCTACCCATACCAACACGTAAGACCTTATTGGCGAGGGCTTGCAAACTAAGCTCGCAATTAACCAATCCTAATGCCATATAGTATATCCAAGGCCTCACCCCTTCAATACGTCCATAGAGATAGCACTAAGGCCTCCCGACAGAATCAAAGACTACACGGTCCGAGACCACCTCTCCTGATACCCTATGACGTAATAGTTCTGCTAAGGTAATGGCGATACGAAGATGTCAGTGGCAAGACATGAGTAGAGATAGAGCTGGAGTATGATGACGAGGTCAGAGACCACCATGCCACGTCCTCCCCTTGATGCTCCACTAGCATCCAACATACCAACCACACACATATAATCACATGCCTATTCCTAGCATCATCATCATCATAATGTTATAAATAAACAGAATTAAATATGCATGAGCAATAGTAACAGGAATATTGGATGACATGTGAGATGCACATTACAACCATACAAGCATAGAATCAATAATGGCATTGTACTGAATAAAATAAATAGTTTGTTATTATCCAATTAGTTTAGGTCTTGTCCGCTCACCTTTGATCGATGTTTGTTCCTCTCCTTGTTCCTCTCCCAAGCTTTGGAAGTCACTTTGAATCTATTAGGAACCTAAACAATAAATGTATGTAAGTTAGGGTTCAAGTTTACCAAGTTATAGTAGTCAAAAACCTTGTTTGGTCTCAAAATATGCTTGCTGTTTTCGTACGGTTGATGCTATAGTCGATCCTATGGTCGCAATATATGCCACCGTAGGACATACGGTCGATACCCTTTGGTCGCATTACATGCGACTGTACCTGCGACCGTATGTTTCCTGAATTCTTCCCGAATGACTGTGGCCGACTCTTTTCACATCCCATGGTCGACCATAGCTGCGAGCATATGTAGTCAAGTTAATTTTTACTTCTCATATGAGTTTCTCCTCATGGATCATCAATGGGATTCATCCTAAAATCATTATATGGCCTTTGATCACAGTTTATCTTTCTCAATTATCCCTAACCTATTCCCTCATGGTTTTGCTTAGAAATTCCATAACCAAAATCATTACATTAGATTCAATACATCAATTTGATGGAACATAACCTATCCTATCTGATCTCTCCTACAGAGTCAAGTCCATACATTAAGCTTATTGTAGAGAGATAGAACTCTTCTCTCCAAAACCTTCCTCTCAGCCTTCTTCTCCAAATCTCCTTCTCCTTCTCTTCCTCTCTCTCTATTTCTCTCATAGGTTTAGAGTTTCAATATGGGTTCTAAAAGATTGAGAGAAGCTAAGGAACATCCCTTATATAAAGGAAAAACCTCCATATAGAGTCCCACTTTAATTAGGAAAGAGTCCTCCTTAAATGAGGAAAATTTTCTAAACACGGAGTCGGTTCTGGGTTCGTACGATCGATCATACGGTCGCATAAACCGTCAATCATACCACCTAAACATGCGACCATAGGTCATACCGTCTCACTATGGTCGACCATAGGTGTGACCGTTGCCCTTAAAACTGCCACCATCGGCCCAAAATTTACTAGTTTTTAGTTTTTGACTGGTTACTTCTACACAAACTTAAACAGTCAACCATACCGACTAAATTGGACTTATTGCTTACCTCATTTTGTGGTTTCTTCATACAATTGGTTTACTTGAGTCAATTATGATGGGAAGACCGGTCACGACACAAGAATGTAAGGTTAAACAGGATTCGTGGTGTGTGGGTCTTACACGCACCTTTATTCTATGTCTTATGTGTAGTTCTCTTGGACTGTACGTACTCTATACCCTAACCCATATATGTGGTCCACTCGGACTATACAGACTTTAGGTTCCTAACTTGTACCATCGGTTTACTCAGACTATACACACTTTAGGTCTTAAGTGGTACCTGTAAAACCCACACCCTGATACCCTAGCCTGACCAGATTCTGTAGTGCTTAAAGGGATTTCCACCATAGACTAATTAGTCATGTGAGTCCCTAATGATTACTAGGTTGCACCCCTAGCAACCTACTAAGAGAAGGGGAACAAAAGAGGCCAACTTAACCTTTAGACTGGTGGCAATCGATACTAACCAGTCGGTAAACCCTAGCCAGCATGATCCGCCAGCATCGACCCATAATGCCTGAGTTAACCTGTTCCTTAAACCAAGTAGTTTCACTTTAGGAGACTCTTTAGAATATTCCTAGGACCCATGAACCAACCTAGGAGAAGGGGAACAAAAGATTCCAACCTGACCCTTAGACTGGTGGCTATCGATACTAACCAGTCGGTAAACCCTAGCCAACATGATCCGCCAGCATCGATCGATAAAGCCTGAGTTGACCTGTTCCTTAAACCAAGTAGTTTCACTTTAGAAGACTCTTTAGAATATTCCTAGGACCCATGAACCAACCTAGGAGGGACCCACTCCACTCTAATTACTTGGGGTTAGAAAAAGAAAGGAGATTCTATCTAGATCCCAAGCTCTTGCCACATGGCAACTCCCTAGGCTTCCCAATTCAAATTAAGAGTTTTACTCCAACTAGAAAACCTAAAATGAATAAAAAAAAAACATACCTTTTTTCCTTTCATAGCACGTATTAGTCATAGAGAGAAAGTTCTGACGTGTTCTCTAGAGAAAGGAGGGAGAAAGAAAGGAGAAAGGAAGGAGAAGAAAAGGGGAAGGCAAACTCTGTAGCCATCGTGTGAGGAATCGCCAACAAAGTGTACTATCTATTTGCAGTAATCTAGTTACTGTAGGTAAAACCCTAATCTCAGTAAACTCTAACACAACCTTAGCATTATAATTGAAAGATATAGAAGTTGGGTGATGAATGTACACCCTTAATCATTGATAAATTGAATGAAGACTATTGGAGGGGAGGATAACTCTTCCTAATAATTATGCTAGTTAGGAAACCAATCCTTTGTACTTGCTAGGAGGGTACTTAGACCTAGGACGTATCCCATCGTAGGTCTACATTGGCCAAGCAAAGGAAAGAATGGAATCAAAAGAAGACAATCGCTTTTGTGGAAAGGTAGCAGGTGTCCCATTCCACCCACCTTTCAATCCTTACCGGTGTTGCTGACCCCAAACTCAAGGAATTCGTATGCATGATCACACAAAACAGTTTATTGGATGCCATTTTATCAAACAAGTACATGAAATCAATCGCATCCATCACACAACAAGTTAAAATATAACTAAAACTACCAAACAAAGGTCTAATTTCCCTATAGAAAGATAGAGAGTAAGATCCTTGATAATCGGATCAGGTAGTCTTCTACCAGCATCCTTGTATCTCTAACAAAATCATAACCAATGTAATTTTATTAATGCATTATTCAATAGCATAATTCAGGTTTCTTTTTATCATTCTTTGTGTTTGTTATTCTAGTGCTTTCATCATTATTTAATTGCCTGATAACCATTAAGCCAAATATCTCTTGTCTGCTTGTCATGACCTAGCATCTAGATGTCCAATTATTATGTCCTACTTGTTACTATTTATAGACTAAGGATGACTTCTAACATATAAGAATATGCCGCCCGAACAGGGTAAGTAAAGAGTGAGTGGTTCTCAAAGGATAGCACACCCAAGGTCAGAAATTTCCTTCTAAGGGTCTTAATACTAAGAAGGACTCCTTTTAACGAAGTTAAAGGTGTTTAAACACCACATAAGGGTCAGGTTACTATTTTCTAAGGTTCGATACTTTCCGTCCAAGGTTTTCTTGTTTCTTGAGGTAATGAACAGCAAGCTACCTAAACAGGTCATTATATTATTATCTGAATTGTCAGATAACATATACTAACCAATAGGGTTTTCAGGGATCTAATCCTGTAGTTGCATTCCTAAAATTCCGAGAAGATCACTGACCGAAAATGGTCAACAACAGGGGTCAAAACCTTGTGCGACATATGATCGATCGCATGGTCTTTGACCACCAGGCGGCGGCTTGTGTAATCGATCGTACATGGAAACGTGGACTTTTGACTGTGCTAGTACCCCAGAAGGTTGCTTAGCTCCTATAGGGTTGGGTTTACAATCTTACCTTATAGAGGTGGTCCGTGGTTTGTCATTTTATAAGGTAAGCCGAACTTGCTTCGGTATAAATGGTCTACAACGGGGTTTGCATCAAAGAATAACCAAAACTAAGATCTAGGCCTTCAATTAAATCAAATAGAATTCCAGGAGGTTGTCGGCAAAATTTGGCTGAGATTCGATGTCAAAAATGGGTACGGCTAATGCCACCGACTACATGTCTCTATAGCCAAGTCGTATGGCTCATGCCATCGACCACATGTCGAAACATGGTCTGATGGTCGCCGAACTTCTTCCTAAGTTTTCTTTGTATTTTTCTTAGCCTAATCCTGAAGTTTGAGCTGCAAACACAATTTTTACCTTAAGTTTTGGATACCATTTTGATTTGACCATTAATTAAGATTTCAGATCTAATTCTAGGCTTCAAATCTGATCTCGAGCCCTTCGGATCCACTAATGAGTCATGGTCATAGTTGTTAATCGGTCCTTCTAAGGTAAAACTACAATCCACACTTATCTTTCTCAATCCATTGATTTGTTATCTGCCATCCTTCATACCATATGAATTATTGTCCCTAATCTGATTCTGTGAACAATAGCTCACGTGGTACAACGCTTCCATCACTACGGAAAGGTATATCTCCCTCTGTGATTCAGTCATGGCTTACTGTTACATCGAGGTTAATTCCTTAACATATACAATGTTATTTTTTCTACTCCACTCATGGATTCTTTCCATATATTAAGTTTTTTTGATTAATCGATACATTACTTTACAAATCTGATCCATAACTAAAGTGTAAGAATACTTACAAAGGGTATCTCTTTCAAGCTCTCTAGCAAGAAAGTTAATGATCCTGTGGTAAGCTACTTTTCTTGTTCTTTGGTTCATTCTATTTCTTTTGCTCTTCATCTTCTTACTGAGGCTATGTTAGGAGGAAGAATTCCCCTTCTCTTTCCTTCTTCCTCTCCTTTCTCTCTTCTTTCTCAGTATGTGCATCAGAGATTTTCTCTCCCATTCTCTTTCTTTTGGTTTGATATATTGAATTGGGTGGGCTGAGAGACATCCCCTTTCCATTGTCAAAACCAACAAGGTGGGTTATGGGAATGGAATGGGAGAGAGTTTCCTCCCCTTCCATCCATTGTTGAATCAATCAAGAGTAGCCTTTCATGAAAAAGATGGTATTGGTAGGCTTTCCATGCAAGGAGTGAGAGTCTAGGTTCAAATTTAAACAGTGGGATCCACATGCAAGAGTAGTCTGGTTTTTAAGTTTGCAATGTGCTATAGAAAGGATTGGAGGCCCCCGCACCTCTACAGACGAGTGTGTGAATCCTCCCAATGGATCAAACACCATTGCCATCCCATATGCACCTACCATGGAATAGTGATAGAGCTAAAGTGTCCAGATCAAACACCGCTTAACACTTCCCCTGATGTCCTACCCATACCAACACGTAAGCCCTGCTGGCGAGGGCTTGCAAACTAGGCTCACAACTAACCAATCCTAAATGTCAACTAGTGTATCCAAGGCCTCTCCCCAGCGTCCCTCCATACGTCCATAGAGATAGAGCTAAGGCCCCCCCAGTAGAATGAAAGACTACACAGTTCGAGACCACCTCCCTGATGCCCTACGATGTAATAGTTCTGCTAAGGTAATGGCGATACGACAATGTCAGTTGACAAGACTTGAGTAGAGATAGAGCTAGATTCTGGTGACCAGGATGAACCACAATGTCACGTCGTACCCCTGATGCTCCACTCGCATCAAGCACACTAACCACACACATACAATCACATATCTATCCCTAGCATCATCCTCATCATATTGTAAATGGATAGAAATAAATATGCATGAGCAAAATATAATAATAATATTAGATGACATATGAGATGCATATTACAAGCAAACAATAATAGAATCATTCATGGTATTGGACACAATGAAATAAAATAGCTTGTTAATATCCAATTAGTTTAGGTCTTGTTCCCTCACCTTTGAGTAATATTTGCTCCTCTTCCATGCTTTGGAACTCACTTTGAAACTATTGGGAACCTAAACAATTATTATATTTAAGTTAGGATTCAAGTTTATCAAATTACAACAGTCAAACACCTTGTTTAGTCTCAAAATATACTGGCTGTCAACGTGTGGTCTCATGTATGGTCGATCACATCCCTTAAAACTGCTACCACACAATCAAAATTTTTTGATTTTTAGTTTTTAACTGGTTGCTTCCACACGATCATAAATAGTCAATCACACCAACTAAATTTAACTCGTTGCTTACCTTATCTTATGGTTTGTTCATACAATTGGTTCACTTGAGCCGATTATGATGGAAAGACCGGCCACGACACGAGAATGACAGGTTAAACCGGGTTCGTGGCATGCGGGTCTTACAACTCCACCACCCTTAAATGAAATTTCATCCTTCAAATTTGATTTTTCTTTGGAGTCAATAGGTGGGAATACTGTTTTCGGATTGCATTTTCTTGTTCTCATGCTATCTTCTTCCCATCTTGGCTTCACCCAGTTACCTTCGTATAATAATTATCCCAGTTTTAGAGATGTTGTACCTTCCAACCAGTGAACTAAGTTGGTACCACTTCAATAGTTAAATCTTCTATCTACTCCAGTAAATCAGTGGTCAGTACCTTTGATATGGATCTCCAATGTACTTCTTAAATAGAGACATGCGAAATATGTCATGCACACTAGACATGGACAACGGTAACGCTAGTTGATATGCAACTTTTTATGTCTCTCCAAAATTTTTACTGTTCATCATCTTCTTACGAAAAGGGTGAACAAATTTTACTGTTCATCATCTTCTTCCTCCATAAAAACACATTCTCAAGGACTGCAGTTTTGTTCTCTACCTTATGAAATCAACATGCAGCTGTTATGAACCGATGTACAGTAGCTCTTACCTCAAGAGTCTCTTGATATATCTTCCAGTTTCACCTTCCAATACCTTGATGTTTGATACCGATTTTCCCCCGATGAAACCCTAAAATTTTAGAATTTCACTTCCTTAAACCTTCCTTCAATCTTGCTACCCTTTATCTTCAATGCTTTTCAAAATTTCCTCACTCAAACGAGATCAACAACCATCATTGATCATGGAACTCTCAAGAACAGAAAATTTCTCAAAGACCAACTCAAAAACTCTCCTTCTTCTCCCTTTCACGTTTTGCCTCATTTGGGAAAATTAGAAATGAAACAAATGGTCATTATCTAATTTTCATTCATTTTCTATTTCTCCAAATATACTGATTTTGTGAAATCCCTCTTACACCCCTATAACACCCCTAATGCATGAAAATAAACCCATGCTCTTAGGGTATCCTAAAAATGTGCTTAGACTATTATGCCCTTTTTATATGCCTTTTTAAATACATCCAAAGACCCACTATAATATTGTCTTGGTACCCTTTTAATTTAGGGACCAAAAATACCCTTGGCAACATTCTTAAATTACTTCATGCCATTTAACAAACCATTGGATATCCTTATCTTAATCCCTTAATTATAATTCTGCCATTGTATTAAATAATATCTCAATAAATCTGATTTCTCCAGTGGTAGGCTGCCACATCTTTCTGGGCCCCACACCTAATCAATTTATAAAATTGAGAGAAAACACTTCCTTTCTTGATTCCATTTAGGTTTGAACACTAGATCTTGAAGTAACCTCATACTTGGTTCTAAAAATAAACCACTAGTCTAGGAGTTAGGCATGCTTTACCATATAAAATTAAACATTCATACATCACACATAAACCCATAATTTCTAAGTAGTTACAACACTTTTCATCATGGTAACATAACCAACACAATGTAATTTCATATTCTGTAAACATAAATATTAGTGACTACATAGTACAACAAACATCTACCTTTTGGTGACCTGACGAGATTTACCAAAATACCCTTAGATCTCCAATCCACCATGTAAGACATGCTAGCTTAACACCTTAGCTGGTTGGGGTTGTTACAGGTAATAAAACCCTTAAGATCATAATAGGTAAATAAGAAACAAAAATTGGGTGATGTGTGCTTAAAGAAAGGTGTGACCAAGCATAATGTGTTAAGGGCAGATTAGAAATTAATGTCAAACATATATATATATATATATATATATATATATATATATATATATATATATATATATATAAAACAAGAGTATTACATATATAGTAGGGGAATAACAAAACCATCCACATAATAAACTAATTGTGAGAGTGGGATAAATAAACTTCCCATGCATGTACAAAATTCCTCCTTATATAGGCAAAAGAGGGAAACCATATAAGTAGATGTCTATTCATACAACCTAACTATACTGGAAGAAAAGAAAATAGAGAGAAGAAAGTACATGTTGCCGTCACTCCTCAGAATCTAACAGCAGTAGAGTAGGTACGGGCAGCCTCTGCAAGGTTTGTGGCTGTGCCGCCGCTGCTGTAGCAGTCGCGATGTCCTCAATCTGAAGAATACCAGCTCTGGTCAAGGCTTTTTGGTGTATGTCAACATGAGAAGAGAAGCTGGTCACCAAGTGCTAAAACCGCCGAACTTGGTTCTTCAATTCATGTATGTCCTTCTTCTATTGGGACTGATGAGAAACCACAAAGTTCAACTTGTCCATGAGGTTATCTAAGGTAGTAGGGGAGCGAAGATGGATTAATCTGACTGGGGGCATACCCTCTGTGTCCCTAGGTGGGCACCTCCTCCTCGTCGTCATCATCTGAGGCATGCTTCTCTGAGAAAACTATAGGGCCTCGACTAGCCTCTAGTACCGGATCATCCAAAGGCACGTTATGAAGCTTCATCTTGACAATGACATACCAGTTGAAAGGAGTAAACACTGTAGCCTCATGAGGCTCTTCCTCATGTATAGGGATGTCAAGGCACTGGAATAGGGTAGTCAAAAGTTTACCATAAAGCAAGTGTCCATTCTTGGAAGCCTGGGCGTCTTTTGCCGCTGTGATCATAGTTTGCATGATGATATAGGGAAGGTAGACCAGGTAATGCTCTAAAACCCTAAAAGTGAAAAATTACCCGAAGAGGGAAAGCTCATCAAAATGACCACTTTGAGGCATGATGTATTGAATGATCTTGCAGTAGACCTTGGGAAGAGGGAAGAAGTTGCTCACTTGGAACGGATCTTGTGGCCGTCGGAGCTCGTTTCTAATCTCTATTTTTTGGGCCTCAGATATGAAGTCCTTGTCTTTACTTGTACCGTACTTCTTGTCCTCAATCATGGATATGCCCAGAAGACTTCCCAACTACTCTGTGCTCAAACTAAACTCCCTGCTATTCACTTTGCTAGAGATACACAAATCTCTAGCATGTTCAAACTCTCCCATGTTGCCCTCAACCTTTAGGTTGCAGTAGAAGTGTTTCACCATGTCAGGCCAGGTGCCAACTTCAATTCTAAGTATGGAGTACCACCCCATGGCATCAAAGGTGGCCTGGACATCAAATCTTTGTAATTCTTAGAAATTTATTGGCCATTCAAAAATAACAGATTTCCACTCAAATTTTGCATAGCAGGCCTGTGCCTCTCGTGAACAAAAGTGCATATCGTCGTAAGGTGGAAAAGGTTCATTCCTTGACCTCTTAGTTGTAGCCTGATGGGAAGCCATCTAGTCTGAAATGGGAAAATAGAGACTAAAGAAGTTAAGTTAAAAATTCATATAGTAGGGAACAATGAAATTTAAAACATGCAAGGTAAATAGGAATGAAGTGTGAAAAGAAAGAATGTTCAGGCATTAAATGATAGAGTAAGTGAACCCTTGATAGGAAAAGAAGTTAGAGCCTGTAGGGAATATAGGTGCACAATCATAGAGAGTGTAAACCAAACATTAGATATTACAAGCAAAGTTAAAACATGGGATAGGTAAGCTTCAAATGCATTTGGAATGCTTGATGTAACAGTAGTAGTGGTTCAAGAAAAAAATTATGGTAGGGAAATAATCTAACCAATAGGATGCAATGATCAAGGCTTAGTAGAACCAAAATAGGAAATGCTTATTGTTAGTAAAAGCATTGAAGTCATTTCCATAAGTGGTATATAGTTCTACATGTAACAAATGAAGAAAAAAAAGAGAAAAGAGAAAGAAAACCTTCGAATGGGGAAAAGAAGAGAGAATAGAAGAAACATATATTTTGGGAAAGAAATCCTAGAATCTAAGTATGCATAGATCATATATAGCATTAACATAACATAAAATAAAGGAATTGCATTTTTCATGACACTCCAATAATCAAGAACAACAAAAGAATGTGTATTTAGTAAATCATGAAAGAAAATAAACAAGAGAAGAGATACGTAGAAGTAAAACACCTATTTTGAGGAAAAACTACAAAATTCCAAGCATGGATGAGACGTACAATGCAAAACAATTAAAATGCAATAAGCAAAGCATATTAATTACCCCATCGACAATTAAAAATAACAAGAGATGAGTGTGTGGGAATAATCGTTAAGAAAAAAAAAAACCAATAAGAAAGAGAAACTAGGGTACTAATGAACATTTTCTTAACCCTAGAAATGGAAACTTTGTTGTAGAGGAAGTAAATCATACCTTGGAGAAAAGAAACCAAAGATTTGGTGAGGGATGAGTGTGGCTTAGAGACTTGAGAGAGCACCAGAGTCGAGAGGGAAGAGTTTTCGGAGGCGACTTGAGGCTCCAGGTAAGTTAGAAAATGAATGGAAAAAGAATGACCACATTTCTAATTTATAGAGTTGAGTCTAGCCATAGCCGGTTGATGAATCAAATGAACCATCGTTCACCTTATCTACTACCATATCATCTAGTAACTCAAGCACCTTTCTGGAATTTATCGGACGAAGAACCGATCGATATTGTAAAGTCTGGCACATCAATCAGATAGTCCCAAAATACAGTATTGAAGGAATCAGTCGCAATGGTTAGTTACAAACATAGTTACAACTAAACATCACTATTTAATATAGAAAATAATAGTCATAATATTGCTAAGGTATAGCATTAAATCATAATAGTGATATCCACCATAGAGCTTTATTGTGTAATTAGAAATATAATACTGACCATGGAACCTGTCACAGGAAAAGTTGCAATTAAGAAGCATGATCATTAAAATTCACACCGTACCATGAACTGCGGTAGTCCAATTCATAGCAAATTGAGTAATGGTTCAAGTACCAATGGTAACCAATCACCTACAGTTGCTTTAGAAGGAAGCTACCAAGGAGAGTCATGGATACAATGTACATGGCACCAATTCCTAAAGTTGAAACCCATGGAGTTTACCGGGTTAACCAAAGATCCGTATCAACCCCTATATGGGATCCAAAGCATGGAAAAGACACTAGCACTGCTGGAATGCTCTGATGCTCAAAAGGTACGATGCGCAGCATACTAGTTAAAGGGTGCACCCTACCAATAGTGGTTAGCCATGGAGCAAGAATTGAAGTCAAAGCACCATGATATTTATTGGAAGATGTTTTGAGATGCATTTTTGGCAAATTATGCCTGGCATGTACCTTGCAACACCAGGAATCGAAGTGTGAACACCCCTATGACAGGAGTTAATTCTATTTACCTGAGACAAGACAACCAGTAGAGGAGTTCCTAAGGCTTAGACCTCTAAAGTTTTATGGTGCGATGACCTAGCTCACTCTCGACAATGGATTGAGCATATGGACAAAATGTTCAAAATTTTGGGATGCACTGAAGCCCAAAGAGTGTTGTGCGCCACATTCTAACTAGAGGGATCATCGTATTATTGGTGGAAAAGTACCGAGGCATGGCTGTTGCAAGAATATGGTGTACTCTCATGGAATATGTTTTGAAGATCTTTCGTAGCATATTTTGCACCCCAAGAGAAGACCTTAAAGATAGAACTCTACACCGCATTAAGGGACTCAGTCCCCAAAAACATTTGGAATGCTTACATGGTGCTTGGACCACATCCAGACATGCTAGGAGAGTTTAATGGTCCGTATGAAGGGTTTATGGTTCAAGGGGACCACCAGACTCGAGGGGAACTGAACAACCCGACGCTACAATCCAACATAGTGATTAACCAGTGGGAGATGCTCAGTGGGAAAGCTGTACCCTTACGCACCCCATATGAAGAATGGAATAAAATTAATATTGGAGCTCAAGGGAGATAGGATTTTCACGTAAGAGAAACTCAAGGACAATCAAACCCGTGGTCTGACAAGGAAAATCAAACTCATATCTTTAGCGGGAGTGGTCAGAACCTTTCCTAAAGGCATATATAATTGTCCTAGCAATCATCGTGTGGGGCTTGATCGAAGGGAATGTCCTTATCTGCTGGTAGTACTAGAGGTTCTGTTTCTAGAGATTCCATTGATAGGGCAGCAAGAAATAACCATAGTTGAAGATGAAGAGGAACCTATGGAGGACGATATTCCAGAAGCCAACCAGTCCCAAGATCCTCAAAACACCATGTCTAAAAACGAACTTTCTATGGTTATAGCCAGAAAGATTCTGAAGAAAGGCCACTCAATACTCCAGTCATGATCAAGGAAGATAGTTGGTGAAGGTGAGCGTCGAGTTAGAATTCCACGTCAAGCTACTAGAGATGGTCAGGATGGGGAAGAAAAGAAGAATTAGAATGCGACCCCGGAAGGTAACTACTAAATCCCAAATTAATATTTATCATCAGATTAGGAATCACATGTTAATGTAAGTCCTGAGTAAGAACCCAACAATACATTGTGATACAATGTGTTTCATTGGATAAATCATCTAACTAAGGCATTATCCACAAATAGTGAAATTCTAGCCTTGGAAACTCTGAGGCCAGGGGATAAATAAGAAATTGGTGATTAGTTAGTTATTTTTTTATGTGGAGGATTAATAGGATAAATGATGACCAGCCAAAAAAAAATTTATATATGTATATATAAACTTATATATACACATATGAAGAGATTGACATTAATGCTCATGTCTCAGTCTAAGCTAAAATATAACCCAATTAATAGCTGATAACTAGAACGGACTAGAAAAGGGCTCCGAATGAAATTCGAATGGAAGGTGGTAGTGGTAACTTATGACCACCATGTAAAGGGAAGGACGACACCCAGTAAAAACAACAGAGACACCTAGAAAGAGAAAACGTAGAAGTTATCTAAGTAGATTGAATACCCATAGTAAACCGCTCCAGTAAACAAGGTTATTTATTACTTGATGTAGACTCTTAGGGTAGTGGAATTTCTAGGACAAAATTCTTTTAAGGGGGGTGGATTTGTAAAACCCGTACCAAGAAACCCCGGCCTAACCAGATTCTGTAGTGCTCAAAGGGTTTTCCACCATAGACTAACTAGTTGTGCGAGTCCCTAATGATAACTAGGTTGCACCCTTAACGGACTACTAAGAGAAGGGGGACAAAAGAGACCAACTTGACCTTTAGACTAGCAGCAATTGATACTAGACGGTCGGTAAACCAGAGCCAGCATGATCCACCAGCATCAACCGGTAAAGCCTGAGTTGACTTGTTCCTTAAACCAACAAGTAGTTTCACATTAGGAGACTCTTTAGAATATTCCTAGGACCCATGAACCAAGCTAGGAGGGACCCACTCCACTCTAATTACTTGGGGTTGGAAAAGGAAAGGAGATTCTATCTAGATCCGAAGCTCTTGCTACTTGGCAAATCCCTAGGCTTCACAATTCAAATTAAGAGTTATACTCCAACTAGAAACCTGAAACGAATAAAAACCCTATCTTTTATTCCCTTTTTACTATGTATCAGTCTTAGAGGGAGAGTTTTAACGTGTTCTCTAGAGAAAGGAGGGAAAAAGGAAGGAAAACAAAGGAGAAGGAAACGGGAAGGCAAACTCTGCAACCATCGTATGAGGAATCGCTAACAAAGTACACCGTCGGTTTGCAGTAATCAAGTTGCTATAGGAAAAACCCTAATCTTAGTAAACTCTAATGCAACCCTAGCATTCTAATTGAAAGATATAGATGTTGGGTGATGAATGTACACCATTAATCAATGATAAATTGCATGAAGACTGTTGGAGGGGAGGATAGCTCTTCCTAATAACTATCCTAGTTAGGAAACCAATCCTTTGTACTTGCTAAGAGGATACTTAGACCTAGGAGGTGTCCCATCATAGATCTATATTGGCCTAGCAAAGGAAGGAATAGAATCTAAAGAAGGAATCCTAACTCATTAAGTGGGAAAATGGTCTATGGGAGGAGGAAATTGATATACTGGACTGTATGGTATGGACCGGCGTAGTGACCGACAAACTGCAGTAGAGTCTCGATGAGTTAGCCGGATGATGTCACTGTCGATGCTCTGTACCAACTGTGATATCAACTAACAAATGGTAGAAGGATCAGATATTGTAGTGGACCTTGAGCCGGTCGAAACTATACCAACCAATACATCGTTCAGTAAATTCCAGACTTAAAATATCCAAAGTGAATCTTGTAGGACTTATAACTAATAACCCCATGTCTGGTGTAGGATCAAGAACACCTTGCAAACATGTGTTTTTTAGCGTGGATAACGACTAGTAAATCTATCAGGTGAGGAACAAAATCCTAACCTAATTTTGGTGTGTTTGATGCATATGATGTTGATTGATGCTGCTTGCTTGTATTTATTTTGTGAATAACATGCCATCCAATATCTGCCAGTTTACATGCATTGCATCAACAAAAAGTATGTTTAAAATTGTGATAGTGATGTGTGATGCTAGCAGGATATGGCGAAGGGGGTCTGGGACCATCGAATCCAATCTATCAAGCACTTTAATTGCCATGTATAATTCCATATTCTAGTGGAGGACAACATTTTGGGGGGGGGGGATAAAATGGATGGTCTGGGAACCTTACTAGGTATTGAAAGGGTACATATGATGTCATATAGGACTGGTTAAAAGCAGAACCCATGTATGTAACCCTGGCCAATGGGGGGTCAGATACAGGTAGGATGGAGTGATGAGGGGGAAGGGTCGACAGTGTTCATTAGAGCATTGCTAGCTGGAATTGTTGCCCAATCACCATTCTGATTGGGGACGTCGTGTAGGGGCATTAGAGCTACTCGGTAGGCTGGTGAGTACCCAACACTCCCGTGCATGGAGGTCTTAGTCAACCTCTGGGATGTGTGGCTAGGCCTTACCTTAGTACAGTGAACATCCATTATACCGGTCCCTTGTTGTGTGCATAATCTATTCATATTAATTGCCTGCTTGTCTGTTTCTCATTGAGCTCAAGTTGGAGAGCATACCCTTGCAATTGCCACTCTTTTTAGTTGTGACTGCAGGAACTGTGGAAGGAAAGCAAGACGGCATTACGATGAACCCAAGCACCCTGAAGGGACAGAGCAAGGAGACATTTAATCCAGCATTGGGAAGAAAGCAACATGATGCTGTAGAGGATGTAAGACTGCTTCAGTTAGGGGCCATAATTAGTTACTCTTAGTTATGAATAATTTATTTTATTGCCTGTTAACGCCCAACGTATTAGGGCTATGAATCCATGAATGAAAATGTTGGAGACTTAGATAAGATTTAAATGGTTATCGTTACTAATATACCTTTACAATTAGAGCTCAGCTTGTGTGATATGTTTCTGCTATGTATGTACTCTGTGATAATGTTAGGGAAGGATAACATCTGGCGATATTGTTAATTGAATATGTATCCTGGGTGGACTATGATTAAAATGATCATGGTACAGTCGCCCACCTAAATTTTACATATCGTAAATTTGGGGTGTGACAATACCTATGGTCTACTCGGATTGTATACAATTTTGGTTCTGAATCTGTACCTGTGGTCCACTCGAACTATACATACTCACTTTATGTCTCAAAGTCATACCTTTATTCCACTTGGGTGGTATGCATTTTAGCCTTCATTAGGATGTCCACATCTATCCGCTACCCATTACCTATCATTTGTGTCCATACCCATGCTCATCTTACAACAAACTACATTGTACCTGATTTCTAGGACCTCTAGAATATGTAGCCAACATGGAGGACACTCCAACTATGGTACTACATCTTAGTCTTCTTAGGTCATCCCCATCCATTGTCCATTATCCATATCCACTTCAGTCCGCATGGCCTATCTTGATTAAATCTCAACCAATCCATTAAGCATAAATCTGAACTTGAACATTGAATCTAATGAAACTTAAGCATAAATCACATCCATAAGCTTTAAAAGCAATCTGTTCAAACTATGTTTTGGACTTCATTTCTAGGATGGAATACGTAAGCAGTTTGAGATGGACGTCTTAGATTTAGTCCATCACCGAACCATTTTTGGTTCGGTTTACTATATATTACTTTGTTTATTTATTTTAAAAACATGTTTGGTTAAACCCTAACTTAAAAGCACTTAGAAAATTGGTATTATAGGATCCCCCATTGAGCCTTAGTCATTCATTGACCATGAATGTCAAGAACATCGAGTTTTGGGAAAGTAGAATCATATAGGAGAATGATTTTTGGATCGGGCAGCTTTGGATGCCTAACACCTTTCCAACCTATACCTTAAACACTTACCCGTTCTCTAATATACCAAAGCCAATATATTAGGTCATGAGTCAATAGAAGTCTTATCCTATGATAAGACTACATTTAAGGTCCTAGACCTTAATCTAGGTTGCGACTCCAAATCATTACCATCCATCAATGTGGGTGGACAAGATCAAAGGTGAAAGTTGACGATCTACGTTTTTCTTAGGAGAACATAATAGCATTTAAATATAAATTTTCCTCACCAGCTAAACTTTTGTCATCACACTAGGGTTTATTATATTGGTTTGTAATGACGTATGGACTTGAGGTATAACCTAGAGTCGAATTTAATGGGATCTCCAATGGTACTTAGCCATTAATAGATAGCAACTCAATTAATGGTTGATGATGCAAGGTTTCATTAATCAATTGTAGTTCTAAATCCATTACAAGGCATTGTAGGGTTTACCTGCAACATTTTCGAACATGCGAATAGTGAAGTCGAATAACGTAATTGACTTCCCAAGGTGGTTCCTCCTTCTAGCCTCCTTCCTCCTTTAACTCTCCTCTCTTCGAGAACACATTAGAGTTTTTGGGTATAGAATATGTACTCTGAGAGAGAGAGAGGATTGAGGAGACTTTGGGTAGGTTGAGTCTTCCACTTGGGGTAGAACTCCATAGAGAGTTGGAGACTGTCAAGGGTTGCCAAGTGGCAAACTGATAAGTTTCATAAGTTTTTTACTCCCTCTGTCAATCCCAAGGTAGTTAGGAGTGATGTGGGACCCACTGTGGTCGTCCCTGGGTCCAATAAATATTCTCTCTACCTTGCAATGGAATTTTAAAACTTATATTTACAGATAGGCTTTTCTGGCCTTACTGATCACAGGATCCGACTGAAACTATTTTAGGTTCCACCTATCGGTTGTAGAGACCGGTGCCCAATTTCAAGAGCACATAAGCTAAACTTATAATAGATTATTAAGGTGGTTCATACCTGGTTTGAGTTGGTATCAAACAAGTGGAGATACCTCCTCTTCATGGACTTTTCTTCTTCCCATGAGAGATCTTCTACATGCTTGTTCGTCCACAATATCTTGACATAATAAACTTCTTGGTTCCTAAGTTGCTGAACTTTCCTGTCTAGAATTTCATGAGGCTCGAGTTCAAGTGTTAGGTCTTCACTTAATTATGGAGGATCTGCCTCTAATACATGAGATGGATCCAAGACGTACTTCTTCAACATAGATATGTTGAATACATCGTATACATAGTTTGCCTTATATCTAGGACTTAGTTTGCCTTTCTTGCCAATGCATTTCAATCCTCTCAGAGGTGAAATTTTTTGAAATACCTTATCTCCCACAGAAAACTTGAGGTCCTTCCTTTTAACATCAGAGTAGCTCTTCTGAAGAGTTTGTGCGGCCTTGATTCTTTCTTTCATTAGATCAACTTCTTGACAGGTCTCTTAAATGAAGTCTAGTCTGTTGATTCTTCTCTCATCGACTTCCAATATAAGGGAGTTTAGCATCTTCCCCCGTATAGGGCTTCATACAGAGTCAAGCCAATACTAGCCTGGTAGCTGTTGTTGTAGGTGAACTCCATCAAAGGCAACTTCTCATCCTAAGCTCCTTCGAAGTCAACAGCATAAGCACAGATCTTGTCTTCTAAGATTTTAATGGTCTAATTGACCATTAGTATGGGGATGAAAGGCTATACTGAATTTCAACTCAGTGCCCGTAGCATGTTGTAGTCCATCTCATATTTGGAGGAAAATATTGGATCTCTGTTGGACATAATACTTTGTAGTATGCTATACAGACAAACTATTTGATTCACATATAATCTAACCAGTTTATCCATGGTATACTGAGGCCTTATTACTATAAACCTTACTGTCTTGGTGAGTCGATCAACGATTACCCAAACAACATCTACCGCTCTAGGTGTTAAAGGTATGCCAGTAACGAAGTCCATGGTAATACAATCCCACTTCCATTCTGGTACAGTTGTGGTTGATGCAACCCTGATGGTTTCTGTCTGATTGTTTTTACTTGCTGGCAGGTTATGCACTTGAATATAAAGTTTGCCACATTTTCTTTCATTCTTCTCCACTAGATGGTCTTCTTCAAGTCGTACATTTTAGTACTTCCTAGATGAGCTGAGTATGGTGCATTATGGGCTTCCCTCGGAATTCTTTCTTTATCCTCGACCATCGCTGGGATACATAGTCTTTATCAAAATCTGAGTGCACCATCGACTGAGAGAGTGAAGTGGGATTCAATTATTCCCTTCTGTATGTCATATTTTAGTGTTATGAGGTAAGGTTGCTTTGGTAGCTCGCTTACTTCCTCGAAAACTAACTATGCTGTTATCTGTAGTGGTGCAAACAAACTTGAAAGGTCACAAATGACCTTGCTTCCTAGAGATTGTTCTGGCACATCCAACTTCTTTTGTGCTTTCTTTCGAGTACTGGTTTGTGTTGTCCGTTCTGGAATGAATTCGGTCCCTTCTTCAATTCTAGTTAGGCTCATTCTGCTTAAGGCATCAGCTACCACATTAGCTTTACCCGGATGGTATTAGATTTTACAATCATAATCCTTTAGCAGTTCAACCTATCTTCATTGTTTCATATTCAAGTCCTTCTGAGTAAATAATTAAGGCTCTTATGGTCAGACTTGACCTGAAACTTCTCGTTGTATAGATAATGTCTCCATGCCTTGAGAGTAAAAACTACTGCTACTAGCTCCAGGTCATGAGTAGGGTAGTTCTCCTCGTGTTTCTTTAGTTATCGTGAGGCATAATTTATAACTTGGTCTCCTTGCATGAGTACACATCCCAAGCCTAGCTTTGAGGCATTAATATATAGTGTGAAAGGTTTACCTGACCTAGTGATGGTCAATATGGGGGCTGAGACTACTCTTTCTTTCAAGGTTGAAATCTTCTCTCATATTGGTATGACCAAATAAACTTCTCCCCCTCCTTGGTTAGCTTTGTCATAGGTTCAGAGATCCTGGAGTAGTCCTCTACGAACCTTCGGTAGTACCAAGCTAATCCTATGAAACTATAAATCTTAGAAACCATCTTTGGTGCTTCCCAATTTATGATGGCCTCAATCTTACTAGGATCCACTTTTATTCCTTCAACTGATACTACATGACCTAGGATGCCACTTCATTCAGCTAAAAGTTACACTTCTTAAACTTGGCATAGAGTGTCTTCTCTCTCAGCCTCTACAATGCTTGTCGGAAATGCACCTTGCGCTTCTTTCCATTTTGGGAGTATATTAAAATATCACCGATGAAGACTATAACTATGGTGTTTAGCATAACATGAAACTCTCAGTTCATGAGTTCCATAAATGATGCTGGAGCATTTGTTAGTCAAAATCACATGACTATGAACTCGTAGTGTCCATACCTAGTGTGAAAGCTGTCTTAGGTATGTCACTTCCTTGATCTTCAACTTATGGTAACTTGATCTGAGATTGATCTTTGAAAACACCGCAGCACCTTATAGCTTGTTAAACAAGTCATCTATCCTTGGTAGTGGATATTGGTTCTTGATAATGAGCTTATTTAACTCACGATAGTCTACGCATAGTCACACACTACCATCCTTCTTCCTCACGAACAACACAAGTGCATCCCATGGGAAAATGCTATGTCTAATAAAGCCTTTGTCCAGTAGTTCTTACAACTGTACCTTTAAACCCTTTAACTTTGTAGGTGCCAGTCGATATGGTGCCTTAGTCCCCAATGCTGATCCTAGTAGTAGGTCTATCACAAACTCTATTACTTGATCTGGTGGCAATCCTGGTAGGTCTTCAAGAAATACATCAGAAAACTCCTTTACCATTTATAGGTCTTCTAACCATAGTCTATCAGCAGTGACGTCCAAGACAGATACTAGAATTTCTATTCCCCCTTATGTTCAAACTTAACTACCATAAGTGCAGAGAGAAATAGTTTCCTCTTCTTAGGCTTCCTATCCCCTATGAACTTGAACGTCATCCCATCACCTTCATTGAACAACAACCTCTTCTCCATACATTGGAGACTTGCCTTGTGGTATGATAACCAGTCTATACCCAAGATCACGTCAAAGTTTAACATGTCTAATTGAATTAAGTTCGTGTACAGACTTATGCTCTCTATTAGGACTGGGCATGGTCCTTGGTATTCATTAAGAATCACTTCTGCACCAAGAAGCGATCAGACAACCAATGATGCCTCGAGGGATTTTGTATCACCTTCGATACTTTCTCTGAAAAATGGAGACACAAAGTAGTGTGTAGCTCCAGAATCAAAGAGTACCTTTGTTGGAACTCCTGCTATAATTATAGTACCTATAGTAATTGCTATAATTTAGCTCATGGACACATTTTACAATGCAATAATTATAAATGCATACCTGTCACCACATCATGGGAAGTTGCAACTTCTTCGGTAGAAATAGCATACACCTTTCCCATCTGAGTTGCTTTAGTGGGTGAGGATAGGTCCTTGATAAGTATCCTGTCTCCCAGCAGTGTAGGGGTAATATCGTAATAGAACATGTATGAAATGACACCAAACTCGTAATAGCCAAAACCAATAATATACATAATATTTTAAAAATTTTATTTATCCGGTCACAGTGTCCAGTTTCAAAATTCACTGTCGGAACTCGGGATCTAAAATCTGATGGAGTCCTCTGGAACTGACCAATCGTGACATCCAGGTATAACAGTGGCATGACCGATAGTCCAACTGGTTCCATTACCGAGAGCACCTAAATCCAACTAGTGGGATATCCGGCTATAACCCCCATCAAGAATCGCGATCAGGTGGGAAAATTTTTTGCTCCTTTAAATCCTATACGGGTTTTTTAAATTTTTTTTATTCATTCTAACTTTTCTCCCATGCAACTAGAGCTCAATTTTTGCCTACAGACATTGGATTCTTGCCTCCGTTGGACTCTACACTTTCAAGACTTCAATCAATCTTCTCCTACTCCATTCCAAGGTATGTTTCCATTGATTTTCATTATCAATTTCTCTTCTAGGGTTTGAGATTATTGTGTTTAAACCCTAACTTCTCCTTTTTCTTGAATTATTCCTTTTCAACTCAATGCTAGCATGCTCTTGTCCATTTAATGCTTCCCTAGTGCCATTCTTATGATTATGAAATTGTCATATCATGTTTTGCATTGCATATAGTCAGGAAAAATGCAAAGTTATATTTTTTTCTTTAGCATACTAATAAAATTTCTTATTTTTATGCAACTTTTCTCCAATGTTTTTTTGTTATGCATGAATACTATTGTGTTGGGTTGTACATCACTATGTCGTGCTCATTTACACTTCTCCTTTTTGTTTTCCATGGTTTTTCATCAGTAGACCATGGGAATTTGTTCTTTCATATGCTTTGTTTGAGATTTTTTTTTTCTACATTTCCCTTATGTTCTTCTTGTTTTTCCCCCAAAATCCATTCTCCAACCATTTGAAATTCATTCAACCAATTTTCTACCCATATCCACTATTGTCATCGTTAACTTCCTATTTGTTATGCATATTTAAAATTTTGTTTATGTGTTTCTTTTGTATACAAATGGCTGCAAGGAAAAGGTCAAGAGTTCCCACTACTCCAGTGTTGGACGAGGTGGGGTTTCATTCACTGGAAGCATATGACTCTTACCCCGAGTTCAAAAACAGGTTGGTAGAGGCTGGTAGGTGGGTAGTCATTGAGGATTTGGAGCGGTTCGATGTCGAGGTAACCTTTAACGCTATGGGCTGCTCACTTACCCTTCGCTACTGTATCATCACCCTGCTAGACTTGGTGAGATAGTTCTATTGTAACCTTCGAGTAGAGGGTGGATTTGGTGAGTTTGCTACGATGGGGTGATCTTTGCAATGCCAATCTGGTCATGGGTGTGAGACCTGTACCCAGAATCCCTTCCTAACCCAGATTCCTCCTATGTTTGGTCTCAAAATCACCGACTGATGGAGCACCTGATGTAGACCCAATGGTGGTATCCGAACCATAGATAAGCCTTATTGCTTAAACCTGGTAGGGGAAGGTACTTTGGTGGACTATAGGTGGCCCTCATACTCATCCCAAATCTTCTAGGTCAAATGGCTGACCAATAGGCCATATTTTGGCCTAACTTGATGCTTTGCAGATGGTGCATCATCTAGTTCTTAGCATCCGATTGAGCTTGGCTTTGAGTCACTCTCTTTCTCCCCAATTTCTATAAAAGGAGGACTAGCCCTCCTTTATTTCTCTTGGAACAATGGAAGAGTGAAGAAGAGAAGAAGAAGAGGAAGAGTGGAGCTCAAAGAGAAGAACTCCAAACCGTAGCCTCATTCCTTGGAGGGAAGTCTAATGGACCCTTTCCTTTTTCTTTTTCCCTTGGTGAATGAATGCTAGGAACCTTGGTGGTTGAGCACCATTAATGGTGACTACCATTAATGACCTAGAAAACATTGGATGGGTTCAGTCACTCCATTAAGGGAGTTATTAGAGCCATAAATTGCTCCCAGTGTGACTAATAATAGTGGGAATGTAATTCCCACCAACTAAATGGTAAGCCATGAGGATGGGATCAAGGTTCCCAAGCTTGGAGGCCAAACTCCATTCGTAACCTAGTTTCTAGGTACGAACTAGAGGTTCCTTATCGGAGGCCTTGTTATGACCATCCCTCCGGGTAACTTAAACCAAGCCTCCACCAAGGCAAATGCCTTGGCTATGACCAAGGACCAACCAGAGGCTCTTTACTAGAGGACTCTCATGGAGGCATGTCCCTCCGGTTAGCTTTCGCCGATTACCTAGTTGGTCCAATTAACCTGGACCCTCCATTTAGGCTTAATACTCAGTGGAGGCAGTGTCAGATGATACACCACCCGACAAAGCCTCCCAAAAACATTCTAGAACCCCCACTTATATGATAGTGGATATGATCCGAATGGTCTGCCGAATGCTTGACCATCCGATTGTTCCTCTGGTTCTACTTACATAGAAAATGTTCTAAGTGTTAATTGGATGAACTTTTGGAGGAACCACCAACCGGTTATATCCTCCGATTTAGTCTGTTTTAGCTAATATGCCTAGTAATGATTCGGAAGACCAACCATTGGCTTTTGACTTATTTTGGGACCCATATATAGGCCTGTAAGGCTTGTCCATGTTGATTAAAAGCTATACAACCAATCTAATCAAACACTATCTTCGTAAATAGGTGTTGGGCATGAGTGATAGTTGAAACCTTTTATTTGGCTTTGGATTAATACTGCACTATCAGTGCAATCAAGTAAGGGGTCTAGTCCATAGACTTAGGACATTCATAACATGTCTACTTTTGGTTAGTAACATGCTTAGGTCATATTTAAATGATATGCTTTTCATTATTTGCTATGTAAGAGCATCGATTGCATTATATAACTATGAATGTTATGTTTGATGATTGGGTATGATGGACGTGTGGCATGTTGAAGCACAATACATGGGCCATGTTGATTATGCTATACCTTAGTGGGACACAGTGATCCATGGGAGTGGTGAGCCGAGGATCGGTGTTGGGGCATAGTTTTGCTATTAAATTAGGATATATGCAACCATTTATGATGGTTCGTGTGGTGCGTGGAAGCGTAGACAAATGAGTCATGTTGGATTGCAACCATGAATAATGGTTCATGTGGTGCATTAGAGCGAGGGCACACGGATCATGTTGGATAATTAAACTAGTAGGGGCACGGTGATCCATGGAAGTGGTGAGCTAGGGATCTTGCTAGTGTAGATCATGCTGGTTTTATCGACATGCTAATGGAGGCATAGTGATTTATAGGAGTAGTAAACCAGGGGCTTCTGTTGGCCAGTAATCAAAATGAAATGAATGTACACAATAGTCAAAGGTGGTAGCATTTCCCATTTCCTATGCCCTTCTAGTATGGGGAATGATACTGGCATAGGCTCACACTTTCGAATGTTGGTAGATCTGAGGAGGAGTCAGTAACGTGTCGAAGCACGATAGCTGTTGTGAGATGGAGTCTATGATGAAAAGTGAAGAGCCTGAAAGGATTGTAGTCCCGGATGGGGGTTTGCTAGTAGAAGTTGATGAATGGCCCGGGTCATCTATTCAGCTTCTATGTAAGACCCGTATCATACTAACTTGGTCTTACTACCTTATATCAGGTCTTCTTATCATGGTCGGATCAAGTGGACCAAGTGCGTGAAGAAACCACAAGGCTAGGTATGTAATTCGAATCATAAATCATCTAATTGAGACGTGTGGTCGCATAACTAAATAGGTGTGGTCGACCATACCTCAAAATAATGAGACCATAGAAATTTGGGATGTGTGGTCAAAGATTTGGGACTTATGGTTGACAGATCCTGCAATACCACGAGCAACCACACGAGGTCAAACTGACTCCGTGACTAAGAAACCTTCCTAATCAAAAGGGGGTTCTTTCCCAATCAAAATAGGATTCTATATGGAGGGTTTTCCTTTATATATAGGATGGCCCTTAGCCTCTTTCATTCTTTTAGAACTCAAACTGAAAGAGAGAGAAAGAGAGGAGGAGGAAGAGAAGGAGAATTGAAGAGGAAGGCTAAGAGAAGGAATTTCAGAGTGAGCCCTGATTCTTTAGCAAGTTTAAGGTATAAAAAAATCCCCTACCATAGTAGAATGCCTAGAATAGGTCATGGAGGAAGTATTGATTCAAAGTAGAATCTCAACCATGAGACCCATAGACTGAAACTCAAAGAAAATTCATGAAGAGTAGGTTAGAGTAGATGATTGTGAAAAATACTAAATTAAGGCCATAGATCAATCATAAGAAGGATCCTAATGATAGTTCAAGGAATCAAATCATGAAGGGATTAGACTGAGAATAAAAGTCGACCAAACACTCATATGGTCGCAGCTATGGTCAACCATACGAGGCACATGTGTCGACCATACGCCCTCAAGAAGTTTCGAGGAGGGTGTTGTCACACCTCAATCCCGCACCATTCGGAATGGTGTGATGAACCGTCAATAAACCAATGGTTCAACCAGGATCTCGAATAGGCTATCCCACATATGATAAACCAAAATACATTCCACATTAATCAGAGATAATAAAGTAAATAGCGAAAGTTTTACAGATAATGAACTGAGGTCTAGTCACGATAAATAATTTATATTCCATTTATTTCCAAATAACCAGAACATAACTTAATACATATTACAATATCCAAATACAAAATCTAAACACTAAACGTATCCACAGTTGAAACGCTCTCTTAACGAACCATGTCCGTTCTCCACAACTTTCTCATTCATAACCTCCACCCATTCATATGTTGGCATGTCGACATAATCTTCAATCGTAATACCTACAACATCAGAGACTAAAAAGAATTACGCGTGCGAGGGTCTGCTCTCCAACTTGAGCTCAGTGAGAAAACAAAATAATGCAACAAACATATGCATGCATTCAATTCATATATGTGGTCTGTTATATAAGTTTACAATGCGCTATAGAAAGGTTCAGAGGCAGCCTCGCCTCTATGCACAGGGTGTGAAGGCCCGCCCAAAGGTTAACGTTTATTGTCGTCCCCATCTACCCTACCATAGAATAGAGATAGAGCTAAAGTGCTGAGGCCCGACCTATGACACTTCCCCTGATACTCTACCCATACCAACACGTAAGCCCCTGTTGGCGAGGGCTTGCAAACTGGGTCGCAACTAACCAATCCTAATGTCAAACAGTGTATCGAAGGCCTCACCCCAGCATCCCTCAATACATCCATAGAGATAGAGCTAAGGCCCCCCAGCATAGTTAAAGACTACACGGTCGGAGACCACCTCCCCTGATACTCTACGGCGTAATAGTTCTGCTAAGGTAATGACGATACGATGATGTCAGTGGATAAGACTTGAGCTAGAGATAGAGCTAGAGTGCTCAGGCCCGGCCTATGACACCCCCTGATACTCACTCGCATCAAGCACACCAACCATACACATACATTCACATGCCTATTCCTATCATCATCATCATCATCTTCATGTTATAAACAATAATTTAAATATGCATGAACAATAATAATAGAAATATTAGATGACATGTTGAATGCACATAACAAGCATACACGCGTAGAATCAATCATGGCATTGGACTCAAGAACTAAAAACAGTTTATTATTAACCAATTAGTTTTGGTCTTGTTCCCTCACCTTTGGTTGATTTTAGATCCTCTTTCAAGCTTTAAGAATTAGTTTTATATCAATAGGAAACTTAACAAGTCGATAGATTTTAGTTAGAATTCATTCCGATAATTTTAGGTTTGTTGTTAAGTGGGGGTAGCAGGACGGGTAGCAATTTTCTATGACCCCGAGTGGTAGGGTAGATACCAGGGTTGGATGTTCCATCGACCCTGGGTGCGACCACCCCTTTCCTGGACTTTCCAAATGCTGGGGGGCAATGCTAGGGTTGGATGTTCCATCGACCCTAAGTGCGACCCCCCGTGGTTTGAGTCGAGAATTTCATCCTATAGTCCATTCTTTCATGTTTGAGTCCTATGGCTTACTTCCACAATCCATTCTATACTTGTTCTATGGCTTAAAACTCTAGGTTTCTTCCTTACTTTGCCTACCATGATTTCCACCATGGATTTTATTGAAATCCTCCCATGGATGAATGATTTGGGTTTCTCCTAAGTCATACCCTCTTGATGAACCATTCTAGGCTCCTAAATAAATCATGGAGAGTGTATTCATACCTTAGGTTTGTTGAGATTCAATGTTTCCTCTGAATTTCCTCCTCCTTGGTCTTCTTCTTCAATTTTCCTTCTCTTCTCCTTCTCTTCCTTTTCTTCTCTTTCTCCCAATCCAATTAGGGTTGTAAAAGGAGTGAAAGAAGCTTAGGGACGTCCTATTTATAGAATAAAACCTCTCAAAATAAGTCTCATTGAGTTTAGGAAAGGTTCCCATTGAAATTAAGAAAATTTCCTAATTTTCGGTTCATGCTGTTTTTGCTATTTTTCGGGGGTCAATGGTACAGGGTCGATGGGGGGGTCGGACAATTCGAGACCCCTACGACCCCCAGACCAAAAAGTCACGGGTCGGACAGGTGGTCAACCCTGCCTGTTTAGGCATGTGACCCTACCATCATTTTGAGTATTTTTGAGTAAAATTTCATATTGGGGCTTGGGTTTCTTCACACACTTGGTCCACTTGGCTCGATCATGATATGTAGACCGGTGATTACACGAAATGTAAGGTTAGACCGAGTTTGTGGCGTGCGGGTCCTACAACTCCACCACCCTTAAATGAAATTTCATCCTTGAAATTTGAAAGTATGGATATTACAACTCCCCCATCTTTACAATAAATTTTGTCCTCAAAATTTGAATTTAGGTGGGAATTCTATTTTCCCATTGCATCTTCTTCCTCCCATGCAATCTCCTCCGCGTATCGTCTTCGCCAGGTTATCTTCATATACTAATTATCCCAGCTTTGGAGATGTTGTACCTTCCAACCAGTGAACTAGGCTGCTACCACTTCAATAGTTGAATCACCAATATAAACCAGTGGATCCATGGTCATTGTAAGACCCGTGTCAAACTAACCCGGTCTTACCACCTTGAACCAGGTTTACCCATCATGGTCGAGTCAAGTGGACCAAGGGCGTGATGGAGATCGAGATCCCAGGTATAAAATCGACCCAAAAACACTTAATTTTAGGGGAGGGTCGCATACCCAGCCAAGTAGGGTCGGACCTCCCAAAACAGAATGTCAGACCCTCAGATTTGAAGGGAGGGTCGGACAGCTTAAGACCCTAGGGTCGACGGGATCATCGACCCTCCCATCGACCCTCGGTTTCTGACGAATATAGAAATTAGGAAATTCCTAATTTTCGAGTGGGATTCTTTCTAAATCTCAATGGGACTTATTTAGGATGTTCCTAGTTTATTTAAAGGACGTTCCTAAGCCACTTTCACTCCTTTCATAACCCTAATTGAATTGAGAGAAAGAGAGAAGAAGGAAAAGAGGAAGAAAGGAGACAAGGAGGAAGACTTAGCAAAAATGAGAAGAAATTCCAGAGAAAAGTAATCTTCTCAGGTATGGATACTAATTCCATGAGTTTCTACAGACCTTAGGTTAGATATGGTTGAGTGTAGGATTTCGGAGAAACCCAAACCATCCATCCATGGTTAGGTTTTCATGGAAAACCATAGGAGGATGCACGAAAACTGTTTAGATGGATTATACATGGTTATAGACCACGGAATGACTGTTGAATGAATGTAGGAAGCAAGCCATAGGACCCCAAACACGAAGAATGGATTTAAAAGTGGAAATTGGACCAGAGTGCATCGAGGGTCGCACCGAGGGTCGATAGAAGCATTCGGGAAGTTCAGAATGGAGGGAGGGTCGATAGACCCATCGACCCTAGCATCGACCCTCAGTTGACAGAATGGTTTTAAATTCCAAATTAATTCTAATTAAATTTTATCGACTTGGTTAGGTTTGCTAGTAATATAATAACGTTATAACGGTGATTCTAAAGCTTGGAAAAGTATCTTTTAGAAAGCTAAGGTGAGGAACCTCAACTCCAAACTAAATTGATTAATAATAAACTGTTTTCTATTCTTGAGTCCTATGCCATGTTTGATTCTATGCGAATATGTTTGTAATGTGCATACAGCATGCCATCCAATATTTCTATTACTTATTCATGCATATTTACTTTATGGTTTATAACATGATGATGATGATGATGATAGGAATAGGCATGTGCTTGTATGTGTGTGGTTGATGTACTTGATGCAAGCGAGTATCAGGGGAGGTGTGATGAGAACGTCAATAAACGTTAACCTTTGGTGGGTCTCAGCACTTTAGCTCTATCTCTAACTCAAGTCTTGGGCATTGACATCGTCGTATCGCCATTACCTTAGCAGAACTATTATGTCGTAGAGTATCAGGGGAGGTGGTCTCGGTCCTTGTAGTCTCTGACTCTACCGGGGGGCCTTAGCTCTATCTCTATGGGCATTCCGAGGGGATGCTTTGGGGTGAGGCCTTGGATACCCTGTTTGGCATTAGGATTGGTTAGTAGCGAGCCCGGTTTGCAAGCCCTCGCTAAAGGGGGCTTACGTGTTGGTATAGCATTATATAGCAATAAACGTTAACTTTTGTTGTATAATGTTATGGTAGGGTGGATGGGGACGACGATAAACGTTAACCTTTGGGCGGGCTTCCACACCCTGTGTATAGAGGCGGTGTCAATAAACGTTAACCTTTGACCACCCAACCTTTCTATTGCACATTGCAAACTATAAACCGGACCAAAGATATAAATTGATTTTTTTGCATGCATATGTATTGTTGCATTGTTTTGGCTACTCACTGAGCCGTGTTGTGTGCTCACCCCTCGACGTCGAATATTTTTAGTTGATGATGCAGGTTACACAGTCGAAGATTATATGAACGCGTCTACATATGGGAATATAGCAGCCATGGACGCTGGAGCTGAAGATGATACACACGACTCCTCTTGCGAGTGCAACTCGTGTGTATTTGACTAGATATTTTTATAGGTTTCTTTATTGGATTTATAAGACATGTATTTGGTGCTTAAATATTTATGTCTCAGTTAAACACAGAATAATTTACTATTTAATTAATGGTATCATCTTAGTTCTCAGTTCATTTATTTACAAGATTTTCGCTATTGTGTATTTACTCTGATTATGATTGTGGATGTGTGTAAAGTTTGGATAACGCGGGGATGGTCTATTAGAGATCCTGGTTGAACCGTTGGTTATTTAGCGGTTCATCACACCATTCTGAACAGTGTGGAATTGGGGTGTGACAACTTGGTATCAGAGCTTCTCAGGCATTGCCCGCCGAACTTACACGTATTCAAGACCATTGTGAATTGATATAGGATAAATTAAAAGCTTTAATACAAACACACTGTAAGCACAAGTGATGATTGAAACCGAATTAAAAAGAGAATAATGCATCTATTAAAGGGAAAACCAATTATATACAATGAGTAAAAGAAACAAAACATATATATATATATATATATATATATATATCGAAAGCAGAGTACAGTCCACAACCCGGACAGTTACTCTGTAGTACAAGAAAAATAAAGTACAATCAGGAAGCTGGAGGCGAAGGAGGAGGCGGTGCCTCACGGTCTCTATCATAGTCCTCGGCATAGACCCTAGTCAACCATGCCACCTGGGTGCAGAGTCCTGCGGACTAGCCGTGAGATCAGCCACCCTCCGATCGGTCCGGGCCCGGGTGTCTAGGAGCTCCCCTATCCTCGGATCCGATGCACGCCGAGCCTCTCTAATCTCGTGAAACGGACTCAGCACGTCATCAGCGGGTGGGCGTGAAGGACCAGCCCCATGAGAAGGACCGGTCTACGGTACCGAAGCCCCCGCAGCAGAAGTACCAGCCCTATCCGCATGCGTGGGTGATGGCGGTGGTATCGCATCGACATCCATATATAAGCGATCATCATCATCGACCGGATCCCCACGAGCCCTAGCAGCAGCCGCAGCATCAGCCATCTCAACCCGAGTGTGAGGGCGCACCATCGCGTTCCTCTCCTCATCGCTAACCTCCGCATCTCACAGCCCCATCTTGCAGATAGGCTCCCAATCTCGAGGCGACGAGAAGGTCTTCTCCTGGATCTTCTCATCTACCAGATCCACCCCCAGACGGGTCAGTAGCACGGTAATCATGCGTCCATAGGGTAGATTACCCCTATGACCAGACAATGTGGCACTAATCATCGTCCGCATGATGATGTAAGGAAGGCAGACCGGCTGGCGAGTGCAGATGCGGTAGATGTGGCTCTCCCGGCGCACAGTACACCATAGGGCCATCATAGGTAATGCCCAATAGATCGGCCAGCTGTCGATAATCAAAGGAGATGTGCACCCCCTTGACGTAGCTGGTGATGCGCAACTCCTGGCCGTGCTCAACGTCATTGTAATTCCCCACCACCTGGAGATTACAATAGAACTGGCGCACCAAATCCGGACAAGTGCACGCATCGTATGTGATGACAAGGAGCCACCCCATATCACCAAATGCTCCCTCTACATTGGACAAGGCTAGCTCAGCCAAGTTCACCATGCGACCCCCTTCCACTTTCTTACGGGCATAGTCAGCATACTGTGCCTCAGCTTCATTGGAACGGAAGCGAAGTGGATCACGCAATCTTGGCACTTTGGTACGGGCCATAGTATCTGCAAAAAATAAGAAAGAGAAAGGAAACAAGGAGTTAATAGGATAAAAATCCAAAAAAAAAATTTAAAATAGAAGCCCATTCCTCACCATATAAGTGGGCATAAGGACTTATGTAAGTTAAAACATATCCTACAATCCACCTATAGTAGGAAATTTAAACTGGCGATGTCCAATTTGAAGAAATTCAAGAAAAAATCGAAAATGTCGACAAATTAGGGAAAAAAGAGAAAATTCTAAGTTTCTCGATAACCAACCGATGAAACTCAAAAATTTTTTGAGGGCTTTCGTTCCTCAAGACCCCAATAACAAAAGCCCCCAATAAAAATCGAATTTTTACGGTTGGAAAAAGTTTAATTTGGAAAATACGAGTTAAATGAGCAAAAACCTAGAAAAGAAAACCTAAAAACAGGTAAAGGTGAGAGGATATACCTGTAGGGATGACGTGGACGTCGAAACCCGGAGTTAAACCGACCAAGAACAGTGGAGTAGCACTGTAGCAACTCAGAGAGTGGAGGCGAGTCGAAACGGAGGAGGAATAGTGAGAAATGACCCAAAATCGGATCTTAAAAATCTGATTTTTGGTCCGAGGGTCGGACAATTCGACTGACACCATCGACCCTCGGATCGACCCTCCCATCGACCCTCGGCTCTCGGGAATCTGACAGAAAATCGAGGGTCGGACTGAGGGTTGGACACCCATCGACCCTTGCATCGACCCTCAGCTCTCGGGAAGAACAGGTCATTCCCAGGGTCGAATACCCAGGGTCGGACATACCAGCGACCCTCACCATCGACCCTGCATAGAAAAGACAGTATTTATTTCAGAATGAATTGGGGATTTTGAATTTTATATCGGTTAGCGTGCCTACATGAAGTATAAATGATTTCTCACTGATTTTGATGATTTTCAGGCACCACCCATCTCAAAAGAAATATGTCTGGACGTAGAGTTACCCGACAGACCCGAAATACAGTCCCACCACCACCACCAGTGGAGGAGACTAGTCAAGAGAATAACCATGCACAGGGTAATCCAGAACCAGCAGGCCCTACAAATTTGCCACCTCCACCACCGGAGCTAGCAACTGTGGTTATGAATCTGGCACAACAGCTACAGCACATGCAACACGCACAAGCTCAAATGCAGGTTGCAATGGGAGTTATGTTTCAAGCCACTCAGGCTGCAACCATGCACATTGGGCAAGCTAGTGCAGCACCAGTGGGTAATCACCCAGCTCAACAGACACCTCAACAACCGGCTGCACCAATTCCAGATCCACCGTGGCCAGCACCTTTGGATAGACGAGATGGAAAGGAACTTCCTTATGAGGACTATCAGCGAGGAAGAGAAAGTACTATGCGCCACCTTCATGCTCAAAGGCGACGCACACCATTGGTGGAAATCCACAAAGACGTACTTATTGACCAAGCACGCCCTACTGACATGGGCTATATATAAAGAAGCATTCTTCGAGAAGTATTTCCCAAGGAGCTTCAGAGATTCAATGGAGAAAGAGTTCTTGAGTCTGTACCAGGGGCAGATGTCCGTAGACTCGTATCAACAGCGTTACGAAGAACTGTTTTTCTTCGCACCGGCTAGCATGCAAGAAGAAGATACAAAAACCCGTAGGTTCGTCGCGGGACTAAGACGAAGCATAAAAGAAAACGTTCTGGGCTTAGAGAAGAAGATTTACAACGAAGCTGTCCAGATTGCTCGAGTGATCGAATCGAGCCAGAAGGAGAGTTATTTCTCCCAGAACAGAGGCATCAAGAGACCAGCCGGAAACTCCTACAACGGAGACAATAACAGGACGTATAAACCTTTTCGTCCTCAGAATTTTGCCACTGCACCAAAGTCTACTTTCGCAGCTCAACCACAGCCAAAGCCAAATTCTGAAGCCCCGAAGTGTTATAACTGCAACCAACCAGGGCATATGGCAAGAGAATGTCCAAAACCCAAGAAGTAGTTACATCAAGGACGGGTATATGCTGTTACATCAGAGGATGCAGCCGCATCGCCCGATGTGGTCACAGGTATGACCTAAACTTTTAAGATTATAATTACTTGATTGAGCATGTAGACTAAGTAAAAACGAATCACAGGTATCGTACCTATAAATGGCGTACCCGCCAGAGTACTCTTTGATTCAGGAGCTACTCATTCATTTATATCTGTGTCGTTTGAAAAAAAGACCAATCTGCCCATCAAAACATTAGACTACAAATTACTTGTACGGTCACCGATGGGATTAGAAGTGGAATTAGAGAAAGGTTATGGGCCATGTCCAGTTCTCATTGGCGAGAAAACCTTGGATGCAACTTTAATACAACTTGAGATGGAAGACTTTGACGTCATCTTGGGAATGGACTGGTTAGCTCGGCATTCTGCAAATCTGTTTTGCGCCGAGAAGAAGCTAACGTTCAAAGACAAAGAAGGAGCAGAATTCAGTTTCTCGGGAACCAAACTTCCCAGGAGACGCAAGCTCATACTCTCAGCATTAAAGGCTAAGAAGTGCCTTGAAAAGGGAGCCGTCGGATATCTAGTATCAGTGGTCGAACTAACCAAGGACGCGCCACGAAAGGAAGATATTGACGTCGTGCGGGATTACCCAGATGTATTCTCGGAGGAACTACCCGGATTACCGCCCGACCGTGTCACGAAGTTTGTAATAGACCTGATACCTGGAGCCGCACCGGTATCAAAAGCACCTTATAGAATGGCTCCTACTGAACAAGGAATTAAAAGTGCAATTACAAGAACTGCTGGATAAGGGTTATATTAGACCCAGTATATCTCCATGGGGAGCACCGGTGTTGTTCGTAAAGAAGAAGGATGGTAGCGTTCGATTATGCATCGACTATCGAGAATTGAATAAACTGACCATCAAGAATCGATATCCACTACTCAGGATCGATGACTTGTTCGATCAGTTACAAGGAGCGAAGGTATTTTCAAAGATCGATCTTCGATTAGGCTATCATCAACTGAAGATTAAAGGAGGTGACATCCCGAAGACAACTTTCAGGACAAGATACGGACATTATGAGTTCTTAGTGATGTCCTTCGGATTAACTAATGCACCGGCAACATTCATGGAACTTATGAACCGAGTTTTCCACGATATGTTGGATACGTCGGTTATAGTATTTATTGATGACATATTGGTATACTCCAAGGACAAGGAAACCCATGTCAAGAACCTAAACGCAGCCCTACAGCGTTTAAGGAAAGAGAAGTTATATGCCAAATTTTGAAGTGTGAGTTTTGGCTAAGTGAAGTCGCCTTTTTAGGCCATGTAGTATCCGCTGAAGGAATCAAAGTGGACCCCAGTAAGATCGAGGCTATCGTAAAGTGGGAAGCACCAAAGAGTGTTTCCGAAATTAAAAGTTTTCTAGGTCTAGCTGGATATTATCGGAGATTCGTAGAATACTATTCTCGGATTGCCGTACCTCTCACCAGTCTGACCAAGAAAGGAGAAAATTTTTATGGACGGATAAGTGTGAAAAGAGTTTTCAAACACTAAAGACCAGATTGATATCCGCCCCAATTTTGACCATTCCCGTTCGGCAGCGACATTTACCTTATACACTGATGCATCGGGATTGGGACTAGGATGTGTGCTTATGCAAGGAGAACAAGTAGTTGCGTATGCATCGAGACAGTTGAAGGTACATGAGAAAAATTACCCCACTCATGATTTGGAGTTAGCGGCAGTAGTACATGCTGTCAAGATATGGAGACACTACCTATACGGAGAGAAATTTCAGATTAAGTCGGACCATAAAAGTCTTACTTATCTATTTAATCAGAAGGAGTTGAATATGAGACAAAGAAGATGGCTGGAACTATTGAAAGACTATGATTGTGATATCCAGTATCATCCGGGAAAAGCGAACGTGGTAGCGGATGCATTGAGCAGGAAAGCAATGATAAAATCTCAAGGAGAAACTAGCACGACTGCAGCAATGTATACCAACGGAATGGTGTTCAATCACGGCAACGAACAATATGTGATAGATACAATGGATGGACCAGCCAACCAAGGGTTTATTCATCGGTTTTCGAATATGTTCGCGGCATTGAAGATTATACCGGATATAGTGGATGAAGTGAAGACAGCTATCAAAGCGGATCCTTATCCGAGAACGAGTACAAGAAGATATTGAGAAAGGTAGGACCAACTCGAGTTCACCTTAGATAACGAGAAGGTACTGAAATATAAAGGGAGAATATGTGTACCCGAAACAGAAAATATGGACATTAGACACCGACCGATGAAGGGAAGCCCATACCACCATCTACTCGATACATCCTGGAAGTACAAAAATGTATCATGATCTAAAGAAACTGTATTGGTGGAGGGGAATGAAGGCAGATGTAGCCAAGTTCGTGTCTCAATGCCTAAATTGTCAGAAGGTAAAGGCAAAACGACAAAGACCCGCATGACTGTTACAGCCATTACCGGAACCAGCATGGAAATGGGACTGCATCACTATGGACTTCGTCACAGGACTACCATTGACTCCTCGAGTAGTTGATGCAGTTTGGGTGATTGTGGACCGTCGACTAAGACAAGCACGCTTCATACCGATACGACCCCGGTATACCTTTGGAAAGGTTAGCAAAGCTGTATGTGGATAATATTGTTCGGTTACACGGTGTACCAGAAAGTATTATGTCCGATAGAGATCCACAATTTACTTCTAAATTTTGGGAAGGACTGCAAAAGGCTATGGGTACAACATTGAAGTTCAGTACTGCATTCCACCCACAGACAGACGGACAGTTGGAGCATACAATCTAGATTCTAGAAGATATGCTACGAGCATGTGTGATTGATTTCAAGGGATCATGGGACGAAAAGTTACCATTGATCGAGTTCGCTTACAATAACAGCTATCAGGCTACTATATAGATGTCACCTTATGAAGCGTTGTATGGCAGGAAGTGTCGAACCCCCTTGTTTTGGAATGAAGTTGGAGAACGTAGTATTGTTGGACCGGAATTTGTTGAAGAGACTTGTCAAGTGGTCGACATCATCAAGGAGAGAGTGAAAACAGCTCAGAACCGTCAGAAGCAATATACAGATACTCGATGAAGAGATCTAGAGTTCGCCGTAGGTGATAAAGTATTTTTGAAAGTATCGCCTATGAGAGGATTGAAGAGATTCGGACAAAAAGGAAAATTAAGTCCAAGATATGTCGGACCATATGAAATTCTAGCTAAGCGTGGAAAAGTAGCTTATCAGTTGGCATTACCACCATCTATGTCAAGTGTGCACGACGTATTTCACATTTCTCTATTGAAGAAGTATGTCAAGGATTCGACGCATGTGTTGTGATAGATTTGCCGAATTGGTGATGATTTGACATTCGAGTAACACCAACAGAAATCACCAGTCGAAAGGTTCAACGTCTACGCAACAGAGATATCTACTATGTTAAGGTCACATGGGAAAGTAGAGACATGGAAGAAGTTACATGGGAAGAAGAGAATGCTATGCGAAAGCAATACCCTCACTTGTTTGATTCAGCAGGTACATACAATTTCGAGAACAAAATTTTTATAAGTTGGGGGGAGTTGTAAGACCCGTGTCAAACTAACCCGGTCCTACCACCTTGAACCAGGTTTACCCATCATGGTCGAGTCAAGTGGACCAAGGGCGTGATGGAGATCGAGATCCCAGGTATAAAATCGACCCAAAAATACTTAATTTTAGGGGAGGGTCGCATACCCAACCAAGTAGGGTCGGACCTCCCAAAACAGAATGTCAGACCCTCAGATTTGAAGGGAGGGTCGGACAGCTTAAGACCCTAGGGTCGACGGGATCATCGACCCTCCCATCGACCCTCGGTTTCTGACGAATATAGAAATTAGGAAATTCCTAATTTTCGAGTGGGATTCTTTCTAAATCTCAATGGGACTTATTTAGGATGTTCCTAGTCTTTTTAATGGACGTTCCTAAGCCACTTTCACTTCTTTCACAACCCTAATTGAATTGAGAGAAAGAGAGAAGAAGGAAAAGAGGAAGAAAGGAGACAAGGAGGAAGACTTAGCAAAAAGGAGAAGAAATTCCAGAGAAAAGTAATCTTCTCAGGTATGGATACTAATTCCATGAGTTTCTACAGACCTTAGGTTAGATATGGTTGAGTGTAGGATTTCGGAGAAACCCAAACCATCCATCCATGGTTAGGTTTTCATGGAAAACCATAGGAGGATGCATGAAAACTGTTTAGATGGATTATACATGGTTCTAGACCATGGAATGACTGTTGAATGAATGTAGGAAGCAAGCCATAGGACCCCAAACACGAAGAATGGATTTAAAAGTGGAAATTGGACAAGAGTGCATCGAGGGTCGCACCGAGGGTCGATAGACCATCCGACCCTAGGTGTTTCTGACCATCGACCCTCAGCATTCGGGAAGTTCAGAATGGAGGGAGGGTTGATAGACCCATCGACCCTAGCATCGACCCTCAGTTGACAGAATGGTTTTAAATTCCGAATTAATTCTAATTAAATTCTATCGACTTGGTTAGGTTTGCTAGCAATATAATAACGTTATAACGGTGATTCTAAAGCTTGAAAAAGTATCTTTTAGCAAGCTAAGGTGAGGAACCTTAACTCCAAACTAAATTGATTAATAATAAACTGTTTTCTATTCTTGAGTCCTATGCCATGTTTGATTCTATGCGAATATGTTTGTAATGTGCATACAACATGCCATCCAATATTTCTATTACTTGTTCATGCATATTTACTTTATGGTTTATAACATGATGATGATGATGATGATAGGAATAGGCATGTGCTTGTATGTGTGTGGTTGATGTACTTGATGCGAGCGAATATCAGGGGAGGTGTGATGAGAACGTCAATAAACGTTAACCTTTGGCGGGTCTCAGCACTTTAGCTCTATCTCTAACTCAAGTCTTGGGCATTGACATCGTCGTATCGCCATTACCTTAGCAGAACTATTATGTCGTAGAGTATCAGGGGAGGTGGTCTCGGTCCTTGTAGTCTCTGACTCTACCAGGGGGCCTTAGCTCTATCTCTATGGGCATTCTGAGGGATGCTGGGGTGAGGCCTTGGATACACTTTTTGGCATTAGGATTGGTTAGTAGCGAGCCAAGTTTGCAAGCCCTCGCTAACAGGGGCTTACGTGTTGGTATAGTATTATATAGCAATAAACGTTAACCTTTGTTGTATAATGTTATGGTAGGGTGGATGGGGACGACGATAAACGTTAACCTTCGGGCGGGCTTCCACACCCTGTGTATAGAGGCGGTGTCAATAAACGTTAACCTTTGACCACCCAACCTTTCTATTGCACATTGCAAACTATAAACCAGACCAAAGATATAAATTGATTTTTTTTGCATGCATATGTATTGTTGCATTGTTTTGGCTACTCACTGAGCCGTGTTATGTGCTCACCCCTCGACGTCGAATATTTTTAGTTGATGATGCAGGTTACACAGTCGAAGATTATATGAACGTGTCTACATACGGGAATATAGCAGCCATGGATGCTGGAGCTGAAGATGATACACACGACTCCTCTTGCGAGTGCAACTCGTGTGTATTTGACTAGATATTTTTATAGGTTTCTTTATTGGATTTATAAGACATGTATTTGGTGCTTAAATATTTATGTCTCAGTTAAACACAAAATAATTTACTATTTAATTAATGGTATCATCTTAGTTCTCAGTTCATTTATTTACAAAATTTCCGCTATTGTGTATTTACTCTGATTATGATTGTGGATGTGTGTAAAGTTTGAATAACGCGGGGATGGTCTATTAGAGATCCTAGTTGAACCATTGGTTATTTAGTGGTTCATCACACCATTCTGAACAGTGTGGAATTGGGGTGTGACAGTCATTATCTCTGATATGGACCTCCAATGTACTTCTTCAATAGAGACACGTGAAATGCATCATGTGCACTAGACATGAACAGTGGTAACTCTAATTGATATGCAACTTGTCTCTCCAAAGTCTATAAAATCCAACACCTATATAGAATATAAATTTGCCTTCTTGTTTAATCGTTTCAAACTCTACATAAGTGATATCTTCAAGAACACTTTGTCACTTTTGGCAAACTCAAGGTCTTGGTGTCTCTTCTGACATCTTGAGCTATCCTGCCCCTTTTCTTTGATCTTGTCTGCCAATCGATAGTTTTCTTCAATAGACTCAGGTCTTAAAACTCTTCACTCACTAACTCCATTCCAAAACAAAGGAATTTGACATTTCTACCTTACCATGCTTTATAGGTGACATTTACATAGTAGCTTGGTAGCAACTTCAATTCACGGTTAACTTCTCAACTCAAGCTCCTTGAAATCAATTTCACAAACTCGGGCATATCTCTTAGGATCTGTATAGTCCGCCCCGACTGTCTATCGGTTTGAGGTAATGTGCGGTACTAAACTTTAACTTTGTCCCCATTATTTTCTGTAGATCCTCCCAAAACATCGAGATAAGGCATAAGCCTCTGACTGATACTAAGCACCCATGCATACCATTCAATCTGGCAATATTATCCACATATAGCTTATTTAGCCGCTCCAAAGCATACCGAGGTCGTATAGCAATGGAATGAGCTATCTTCATAAGGCGATCAACAATCCCCCAAATTGCATCAATCGCTCTGGGAGTCAATGGCAAATCAGTGTCATAGTTCATTGTAATGCAGTTTTACTTCCAGACTAGCTTTGGTAGTTATTGTTGTAGCCATGTTGGTCTTTGTCTTTCAGCCTTTACTTACTGATAATTTAATTACTGAAACATGCATCTAAACCACATTTGTCATCATTCCTCTTTACCAGTACCATCTCTTCAGGTCATGGCACATATTGGTACTCCAGGATGTCTTGAATATTGAGTACAATGGATTCTTATCATTATCCTCTTCATAATATCTAAGTCATTATCTTTATGTATTCATAATCTACCTCTGTATCTGAGTACCGTCTCCGCATCCAGTAACTCAGGGTTGGGTTTTCCTTTTTCTAAATCTGCTTATACCGTTCTTATTTACGGATCTCACAAGATTGCTAATTTTACTTCATCCATCAATTTAGAAATGATCATTAATGCCACAAGCATAGCCGAATTTTTGCTCCATAAGTTCATTCATAAGTTCTTGCTCTATTGGATCATCACAAGTTTTTATTGTACGTTACTCTACTTCCAATCTGAATCTGTTGCTGCGGAACATAAGACAGTATCTATACTGGTTCCTTCCTCGGACTTCATAATTCCCTTTTTTCTTAAGGCCTTAGCTACTACCTTAGCCTTGCTCGGATGACACTGTATATCACAGGCTTAATCCTTAAGCAATTCCAGCCATTTTCTTATCTTTATGTTCAACTCTTTCAAATGAAGAGATAAATAAAACTCTTGTAATCCGATTTAATTTGAAATTCTTCTCTATATAGGTAATGTCTCCAAGTCTTGATTGCATAACTCATCACCGGTACTTCCAAGTCATGAGTAGGGTAACTCTTCTCATGCTCCTGCAGTTTTCTTGAAGCATATGCAATCACTTATTTACCTTGCATCAACCCGCATCCTAGATCCAATCCGAACGCTTCGATGTTTAGGGTAAACGGTTTCCCTGATGTCCGAATGATCAAGATCGGGGTTGATATCAACCTTACTTTAGAATCTGGAATCATTCTTCACACTTGTCAGTCCAATTAAACTCCTCTCCCTTTTTGGTTAGCTTGGTAAGAGGTTTTTGCGATCTTAGAGTGGTCCTCTACAAATCGTCTGTAATAACCAGCTAAACCCAAGGAACTTCTGATCTTTAAAATATTCTTTAGGTGTTTCTCACCATATGATTACTTTTTCTTAATAGGGTTCACTTTAATCACTTTATATGATGCTACGTGATCCAGGAAGATCACTTTGTTTAATCAGGTCTCATATTTCTTGGACTTGACATAATGCTTTTCACTTCTCACCTGTTGTGAAGCTGTTCTAAGATCTGTTGTATGAGTTGCTTTATTCTTAGAATAAACCAAAATATCATCTATGAAAACTATGACCGACGTGTCCAACATGTCATGAAACACCCAGTTCATTTGTTCCATAAAAGATGTAATGGCATTGGTTAATCCAAACGTCATAATCGAGATCTCATAATTGGCCAATCCTGATTCTAAAAGCTATCTTCGAGATATCGCTGTCCAAATTCTACAACTGATGATATCTTGATCGAAGATCAACCTTAGAAAATACCTTTTCTCCTTGCAACTATTTAAACAAGTCATTGATTTGAGGTTGTAGATAATTCTTGATCGTTAGCTTGTTAAATTCTCGGTAGTCTGTACAAAATCAGACACTACCATCCTTCTTCTTCTCAAATTGCATTGGCGCTTCCCGTGATGCAATACTTAGCCGATTAGAACCCTTGTCTAATAACTATTGTAGTTGAGTCTCAGTTCCTTCAATTCCGTAGGAGCTACTCTATAGGTGCCTTTGACACAAGTATCGTCCTTGGTAACAAGTCGATGACGAACTCGGTCGCATGATCAGATGGTAACCCAAGTAAGTCTCCTGAAAATACATCAGAAAATTTATGCATCACATCAGTATCTTCCATCTGTGGTGCTTCTTTGGTAACGTATACCACTGATACCATATCTCCAACTCATTTCTCTTCAAAGCATATCTTCGTCCTTAGCATAGAGAGGATCAGCTTTCACTTCTCAGGCAACATGCTTCTGATAAAACTAAATTATATCTCATCTTTATTCTTGAATGATAACCTCTTCTACGCACATACAACTTTGTAGAGTGTTGAAAAAACCGGTCTATCCCCAAGATGATGTCAAAGTCTACCATCTCAAGTCGAATTAGGTTGCATCATACTTCTGTCCACCCATACTATTCGGACATTGTTCATAACACTCATCTAATGCACATCTTGTCCAAAAGGGCTTGAACTAAAAAAATCTAGTGTAAAGGTCTTAAGAGCTTGTCTAGTTCCTTCAACTCTTATGATTTTTCAAAGACTATCGTCCAAATCTCATATCTTGAAAAAACTCATTGGCTTACACTTTCTTTTATCATTTTATTATATATCTCGAAAAGCATCTTCTGATTGTTACTTCATAGCCCAAGTCTATCTATAAGCATTAGGGTATATGCTTATAAATTCATTAATCCAACCAAACTCTTTTGGTCTTTACTTAATCATCTCACTCGACATTTGGCATAACCCAGTATTACTTATATTAATCTGAATACTATCAAGTCACAATTTTTTGACTTTATCCTTGTATTCACTCTTAGATTTGTCTTTAGGAATCTTCTACCTTGTCAAAATTCATACCGATATAACCGTCTTTAACTTTACTTGAGTGCTATCTATTTCTTTACTGGCTACCCTTGATAGTTCTCACTTTTGCTCATGCACTCTTTTATAGAGATAACTCATATCAAATCAGTAATCTCAAAATAGATTCTCCATTGCTTCATCTGAGGTTCATTGGCCATAGCGTTTAATCTGAATCCAATCATCTTTCTTTCAGTAATTCCATTATCACTAAACAACTTATCAATGGATGTCGAAAAATATAAAAATCATAATGTTTATCCAAAACAATTCATTTCCTTCTTTCAATTTAGCATAATGACAAACACTTGCTTTATCTAATGAACTTAAGTTTAAAGGATCAGGAGTAAATCTGTGGTAATCCAACCGGCATTAAAAAGGTCGTTAAGTTGCACGGTGGTCTAAATTCATAGAAATAAAGGTTTTACAATTCTTAACCTCATGGTTACAGGTTCTATTAAGTGTATAATGCCATTGGTCAAGGCACTATAAGAATAAATCTGGAGAAAGTTTTGGTACATCAATAAATCAGGTATAAATCAGAAGATGTATGCTCAACATGATTAAACATTTAATTGTTCAATCAGTTCATATCTGTGTTCATGTTGTCAATCATGAGAGTAGCTTAGATTGGTATAATTAGGACTAATACTAAAGAAACAATATCTATAAGTCCAATTGACAAGTTAAATCAAGAAGGTATCCTGTCAAGGTACGAGAATTAAAATCAAGTATGTGTATCCTCTATAATCATAAGAGTAAGTCAATAATGCACCACATCCTATATAAACCTATCTACTTATATGGCCTTAATAGATTTGATCATTTGCTGAAAATGTCTGAGGCATCATCTTCAGAAGACATTCTTCAATCCTTGTCGGATCATTCTGTCATGATGCAACTATCCCATACATCGGTGGCTGATAAGGTTAACCACCTTGATACACTGCTTGTTGTGCACCAAACTTCTACACTGGGGTGTGCATTACTGGGACTTGTTGTGTGGTAGGCACTGTGTTATAGCTAACAGGTGTTGGGGTACAGTGATGCTACCAATTGGTACCGTACTTGGTTTGACCCAGAGATGTTGATGTAGCATCAGCAACTTGGGTAGTGATTTACATAGCAACTTGCATAGTCGGTCTCATCTGTTGTTTCTCTTGTATTTTATTGGGTCAAGTTTATGAAAACCATAACCAAGGTACTTGGTAGTCCAGGTGGTTGGCTGGAGCGGTCTGGTTGTTCACCTCCTCTGATTCGCTCTAATCTGATTATCATTATCTAGCATCTGCTCAGATGAATTTTCACTACTCGTTCTCAACCCAAATAGTGGTGGGGTCAACTTGCCACTTCTACTTAATGCTCAATGGGTAATGGATCAGCTTGTGGTGGATCTCATTCTGAGTCCCCATGTTACCCAGGAGTATAATTTTATCTTCTTGTAGTTACTCTTATTCTTCATGTATAGCCATTATTCTCTTATCTCTGTTGGATTAGCCCGAGATCTTTTCCTTTATCTCAACATGGATTTTGGCATTACTAGCCATTTTTCTTCTTCTTCTGTCATACGTCGAGTTTCACATCTTGTGAGTACCAACTCGGTATTCTAATTTCTCTCCTTTACATATGCTCCCTTCTTGCTACTGTACTATATATTTTATATACTTAGGTAACTGCCCGACTTATAGATAGTACCCTATATTATTTGTTTATCAGGATAAATTTTGGTCTTTTCTTTCTGTTTGAGTGAATATATATGGTTCCACCTTTAATATGTACATTATTGTCTTGTTTAAGTTCTGTCTCAACCAACGCAGGTGCTTATGGTGTGTTTGTATTAAAGATTTTAATTTATCCTAACTCAGTTCATGGACTCCAGTGGAAGTATTTAGGTTTCATGGGAAAGGCCTAACAGAGCTCTGATACCAAGTTGTCACACCCCAATCCCGTACCATTCGAAATGGTGTGACGAACCGTCAATAAACCAACGGTTCAACCAGGATCTCGAATAGCTATCCCACATATGATAAATCAAAACACATTCCACATTAATCAGAGATAATAAAATAAATAGTGGAAGTCTTACAAATAATGAACTGAGGTCTAGTCATGATAAATAATTAATATCCCACTTATTTTCAAATAACCAAAACATAACTTAATACAAATTACAATATCCAAATACAAAATCTAAACACTAAATGTATCCACAGTTGAAACGCTCTCTTAACGAACCATGTTCGTTCTCCACAGCTTGCTCATTCATAGCCTCCACCCGTTCATATGTTGGCGTGTCGACATAATCTTCAATCGTAATACCTGCAACATCAGAAACTAAAAATAATTGCACGTGCGAGGGTCAGCTCTCCAACTTAAGCTCAGTGAGAAAACAAAACAATGCAACAAACATATGCATGCATTCAATTCATATATGTGGTTTGGTATATAAGTTTGCAATGCGGTATAGAAAGGTTCGGTGGCCGCCTCGCCTCTATGCACAGGGTCTGAAGGCCCGCCCAATGGTTAACATTTATTGTCGTCCCCATCCACCATACCATGGAATAGAGATAGAGCTAAAGTGCTGAGGCCCGGCCTATGACACTTCCCTTGATACTCTACCCATACCAACACGTAAGCCCCTATTGGCGAGGGCATGCAAACTGGGCTCGCAACTAACCAATCCTAATGTCAAACAGTGTATCCAATGCCTCACCCCAGCATCCCTCAATACGTCCATAGAGATAGAGCTAAGGCCCCCCGGCAGAGTCAGAGACTACACGATCTGAGACCACCTCCCCTGATACTCTACGACGTAATAGTTCTGCTAAGGCAATGGCGATACGACGATGTCAGTAGACAAGACTTGAGTTAGAGATAGAGCTAGAATGCTGAGGGCTGGCCTATGACACCCCCTGATACTCGTTCGCATCAAGCAGACCAACCACACACATAGATTCACATGCCTATTCCTATCATCATCATCATCATCATGTTATAAACAATAATTTAAATATGCATGAACAGTAATAATAGAAATATTAGATGACATGTTGAATGCATATAATAAGCATACACGCATAGAATCAATCATGGCATTGGACTCAAGAACTAAAAATAGTTTATTATTAACTAATTAGTTTAGGTCTTGTTCCCTCACCTTTGCTTGATTATAGATCCTCTTTTAGGCATTAAGAATCACTTTTATATCAATAGGAAACCTAACAAGTCGATAGATTTTAGTTAGAATTCATTCCAACAATTTTAGGCTTGTGGTTAAGTGGGGGTAGCAGGACGGGTAGCAGTTTTCTGTGACCCCCAGGGTTAGGGTAGATGCCAGGGTCGGATGTTCCATCGACCCTGGGTGTGACCACCCCTTTCCTGGACTTCCCGAATGCTGGGGGTCGATGCTAGGGTCGGATGTTCCATCGACCCTAGGTGCGACCCCCCATGGTTTGAGTCAAGAATTTCATCCTACAGTCCATTATTTCATGTTTGGGTCCTATGGCTTACTTCCACAATCCATTCTATGCTTGTTTTATGGCGTAAAACTCTTGGTTTATTCCTTACTTTGCCTACCATGATTTCCTTCATGGATTTCATTGAAATCCTCCCATGGATAAATGATTTGGGTTTCTCCTAAGCTATAACCTCTTATGAACCATTCTAGGATCCTAAATAAATCATGGAGAATGTATTCATACCTTAGGTTTGCAGGGATTCAGAGTTTCCTCTGAATTTCCTCCTCCTTGGTCTTCTTCTTCAATTCTCCTTCTCTTATCCTTCTCTTCCTTCTCTTCTCTTTCTCACAATCCAATTAAGGTTGTAAAAGGAGTGAAAGATGCTTAGGGATGTCCTATTTATAGAGTAAAACCTCCCAAAATGAGTCCCATTGAGTTTAGGAAAGGTTCCCATTGAAATTAGGAAAGTTTCCTAATTTTTGGTTCGTGCTGTTTTTGCTATTTTCCGGGGGTCGATGGTAGGGGGTCGATGGGGGGGTCGGACAATTCGAGACCCCTATGACCCCCAGACCAAAAAGTCACGGGTCGGACAGGGGGACGACCCTGCCTGTTTAGGCATGCGACCCTACCCTCATTTTGAGTGCTTTTGAGTAAAATTTCATATTGGGTCTTGGGTTTCTTCACACACTTGTTCGACTTGGCTCAACCATGATAAGTAGACCGGTCATGACACAAAAAAATAAGGTTAGACTGGGTTCGTGGCATGTGGGTCTTACAGGTGTGGTCACGTATTGGTGGTCACATGATATGCAACCACACATATCGACCACACACCCTGTGGTGGCTGAAACTGAGATCACAAGTGCAGCCACACCTGTAACCACTCAGCTTCTGGACGTCTCATTGATTTTTAGGTTTCCAAGTGGTGCAAAAATGATTTACAAAGCTTGAAAAAGGAACAACCAACCATCAAAGGTGAGGGAACAAGACCTAAACTAATTGGATAATAACAAACTATTTTATTTTTATTGAGTCCATTGCCATGATTGATTTTATTCTTGAATGATTGTAATGTGCATCTCACATATCATCCAATATTCCTGCAATTACTGTTCATGAATATTTAATTATGTTTATTTATAACATGATGATGATGATGATGCTAAGAATAAGCATGTGAATCTATGTGTGTTGTTGCTGTGTTAGATGCTAGTAGAGCATTAGGGGGAGGATGTGGCTTGGTGGTCTTCGACTTCGTCACCAGACTCTAGCTCTATCTCTACTCAATTCTTGCCCACTAACATCGATGTATCACCATTACCTTAGCATAACTATTATGTCGCAGGGCATCAGGGGAGGTGGTCTCGGACCGTGTAGTCTCTGACTTTGTCAGGGGGCCTTAGCTCTATCTCTATGGACGTATTGAGGGATGCTGGGGTGAGGCTTGGATACACAGTTTGACATTAGGATTGTTTAGTTGCGAGCCCAGTTTGCAAGCCTTCGCCAATAAGGGCTTACATATTGATATGTGTAGGGCATCAGGGGAAGTGTTGGCGGTGTTTGATCCGGATACTTTAGCTCTATCTCTATTCCATGGTGGGTGCATGTGGGACGGCAATGGTGTTTGATCCATTGCGTAGATTCACACCCTCGTGTATAGAGGTGTGGCTGCCGCGAAACCTTTTTATAGTATATTACAAACTTATAAACTAGACCAAAGATATGAACTAAAAGCATGCGTATGTTTGTTGCATTGTTTTGTTCACTGAGCCGTGATGTGTGCTCACCCTTTCGACGTCGAATATTTTTAGTTCTTGATGCAGGTTTTACTGTTGAAGAATATATGAATGTGCCGATGTATGGACACGTTGGTGCAATGGACGTAGAAGCTGAAGAAGATGTGCATGATTCATCATGCGAGTGCAATTCATGTATTTTTTATTAGCTTAGTTGTTTAGTTATTGGAACATGTAATTGATTATTTTACTTTATTTTATGCCTTAAGGTATATTGGAGATAATTAGATACTTAATTATGATATCATTGTCAAATGCTGAGTTCATTAGTATTAAAGACTTCCGCTGTCGCTTATTTACTCTGAATTTGCTTGTGGGATGTATCTAGTTTTATCCAATGGGCACGGCCTATATGAGATCCTAGTTGAAGCGTTGTTCTATGGACAGTTCATTACACCATTTTGGGTGGTTCAGAATTAGGGTGTGACAACTTGGTATCGGAGCTCTCAGGCTCTGCTCTATTAAACAAAAAGACTACCCCAAGGATCATGAACTGAGTTAGGATAAATTAAAAGCTGTAATAAAAACACACCATAAGCACCTGTGTTGTATGAGACATAAACTAAGAAAGAGAATAATGCACATATGTAAATGGAAAACCAATGTTATATATAGAAAAGATATATCCGAATCAGGGTACAGTCCACAACCTGGACAGTTACTATGTAATATAAAAAGGAAAAAGAAATAAACGGCATTAAGAAGCTGGGGGTGCTGGAGGAGGAGGTGCCTCACGATCTCAGTCATAGTCCTCAGCATATACTCTCGTAAGCCAGGCTACTTGAGTTTGGGTCACCTGGAGAGTAGTTGCTAGATCTGCTACCCTCTGATCTATGCTATGCTGAGTCACCCAAATGTCACGTAACAGCCCCATTATGTCATCTGGTGGTGGGTGTGAAGGACCAGCTGAGTGAGAAAGAGCCCGAGAAGAACCAGCTCCAGTGGAATGCTGTGGTGATAGGGGAGATATGGCATCCACATCCATGTAGATCCGATCATTGTCCTCCTCATCATCACTCTCGTGTGCCTCTACTCCTACCCCTGCTATTGCTGCTACCGCCTCTGCATTTGCTACCGCTACCCAAGTGAGAGGACATCTCATAGCGTTTCTCTCCTCATCACTGAGCTACACATCTCACATCCCCATCCTATAGATGGCCTCCCAATCAAGGTCAGTCAAAAAAATGTCCTCGTGAATCTTCTCATCGACCATGTCTACTTGCAGGCGAGTGAGTAGAGTGGTGATCAAACGCCCATAGGGTAGGTTACCCACCAGGCCAGGCGTCGTGGCACTGTGCATGATCCGGATAATGATATAAGGAAGGCAGATAGGTTGCCTAGTGCCGATGCAGTACATAAGGTACTGGGTCAACTATGAAACCTTCTCATAGTGTCCACTCTGGGGAATCAGGATGTGCTGAATGATCTTGCAATATACTCGGGGCTCTAGACATAGGTTAATTGCCTTCATCTACCAGCGATCAACCCAAAGAGTCTGGTTATCTATTTTTGTGCGCATTCACAATGATAGGAATTGGGGTTCCTTGGGTGCGCAGTATACCAAAGGACCGTCATTTGAGATACCCAGGATATCAGCCAACTCCTGGCAGTTAAATGAAACCTCTACCCCTTTAACTAAATTGGTGATCCTGAGCTCTCTGCCCCAATTTATATCCTCTTGGTCACCCTCCACCTGTAAATTACAGTAACACTATTTCACCAACTCAGGACAGGTGCAACCCTCATACAGAATCACAAGGAGCCAGCCCATACCACCAAAAGCTCCCTCCACATCAAATAGGGCTAGGCTGGCCAAGTTGACACAACGACCCCCTTCCACCTTCTTGCGCTCATACCAGGGATACTGTACCTTTGTTTCAATGGACATGAAGCGACGAGAATCGTGAACTCTAGGGACTTTAATGCTAGCCATGTTATCTGCAAGGGCATAGACCAACAAGCAACATATCAAATATAGTAAAAATTTAAAATTTTGACATTATGACAACGTGATTGGCCAAAAGCATCACTTTTCACCCAAACATTTGGGCAGGAGGACTTACATAGGTCCCACCCCATCCTGCAAGGTTCATACAATCGGAAATTTAAATTAGCTGGGTCGAATTTGAAGAAATTTTGACAATTGGAATAAGCCCCAAAATTTAAGTCAAAAATGGGAATTTTCAAGTTTCTATTAAACTAATCGATGAAACTCGAATTTGCTTGAGGGCTTTCATTCATTGGGTGGTCAATAGTAATAACCCCCAATAAAAATCAAATTTTTACGATCAGAAAAATATTAATTTGAAGAAAACCCTATAAATGGAGCAAAACCTAGGTATGAAATCTTAAAAAGGACAAAGAGTAGGGAACAGACCTGGAGGAACAAAATGTAGGTCGTAGACCAAGGAAAGAATCACCAAATTCATACGGTTGACAGTGTAGCAACTCAGTGGTGGCGAGTTGAGTTGTGAATAGTAGAAGACAAAAGTGAAAATAAGAAAATGGCTCGAAATCAAAATTTAAAAATCTGATTTGGTGGCATGTAGTCATAGAATTTGACCAAAAACTGCGTCCCCATGATCTACCCCACGAGTGACCACCGGCTCTCGGTGACCTGACAGGGTTTGTATGGTCGCAACCCTGTGGTGGCATATAGTGCGACCCCACGATCGACCCCACGATGAAAATGCCCTGTTTTGACTTAATGACTTTAAAATTGAAACTTTGCCTTGTTTCTTTGGAAATTAACATGAGATGATCGTATATTATGCTTTCCTCATATGTTTTCATGATTTTCAGACACTACCATCGCCGAAAAAAAGAAATGGCTGGCCGTAGAGAAAGTAGAAGGAGATAGAATGTCAACCCATCTCCACCACCTATGGAGACCAATAACAATGAAGGTCAGCAAGGACAGGAAGGAAATATTGGAACTCAACATGCTAAGCCTCAGAATGTGCACACCCAAGCTAACCCAACGAACTTACCTGTACCACCTATGGATTTGGCTACTGCGGTGATGAATTTGGCACAGCAAATGCAGCATGTACAGCAAATGCAAGCCAACAAGCAAGCTGCTATGGGAATTGCTTTCCCAGTTGCAAACACAACATCTCTACCTACAGGAAAAGCTAGTGCTGCACCTGGTGGTAGCAACATTGTACTCCAAGCACCGCAAACACTAGCAGTACAAGGCCAAGTACCAAATCCTGAAGCGCCACAAGGCGGGTACAACCAAGGTTACTATCAGTATCAGCCGCCTATGTATGGGGCATTTGCTCAGTATCAACTTAATCACTCCAGACTGATCGTGAGTTTCCTGAAGTTAAAGCGGAAGGAATTCACAGGCAAACCATCAGTTTCGTTGTGGCCAGCTCACCGGATTGATGAAATGAAAAGAAACTTTATGATGATGACTATAAATAAAGAAGATAAGGTATTATGTGCTACATTTATTTGTAAGGTGACACACACCACTAGTGGAAATCAACTAGAAGTTATCTATTAACAAAGCACGCCCAACTAACATGGGTTATTTATAAAGAACTTTTTTTGAGAAGTATTTTCCAAGGAGTTTCAGAGATCAAATGGAAAAAGAGTTTCTGAGTCTGTATCAGTGATAGATGACTGTACACGCATATCAATAGCGTTATGAAGAACTATTTTTTTTTGCTCCCTCTAGCATACAGGAGAAAAATACCAAAACCCAAAGGTTCGTTATGGGACTTAGGGGAAGCATCCATGAGCATGTATTGGGATTAAAAAAGAAAATTTATAATGAAGCTAACAGATTGCTCAAATATTAGAATCAAGCCAGAGGAAAAGTTATTTTTCTCAGAACAGAGGTATAAAGAGGCCCAATGGAAACTCATACAATAGAGGGAACCCAAAGACATTTAATCCCTTTCGTACTCAAGGCTTCAATGCTGCAGCCAATACTACCCCAACAGCTCCACCTCTACAAAAGCAAAGTAGTGCTGGAGTTAAATGCTTCAACGATGATAAAGTAGGGCATTATTCAAAAGAGTTGTAAGCACCCCATTTTTGCCACCCTCGGCATAAGTGAACCAATATGGTAGGTTTCTAACCTCTAACCCAAAAATTTGTAATTTTTCACTGATCCCCACAGCAGGGTCATGGGCTATTATCTGCATAGATGCATAGGTCATAGAATTATCTTTGAAACGAGACCAGAATTGCTCAATTCCGATATCAAATGAGGAAGATATGACCATTTTAGTCGGATGATACATATAAGGGAGGTTTCTGAAAATATTATAAATAATCCCAGGGGCCTTCATGCAAATTATCCTAAGTCGGATCGTTTGAATTTCAAATCATCATATCTTGATCATCCGACATCGGGTTCAGAGGATTCAAAGACCATTATTCTTCATTCATGATGTTCTACAAAGTGGACGTAAAAAATCCCGGGTAGAAGTCACCAGTGGGTCCCATGCAAACTCGCATGCAAAACGATCGTTAGAACTTCAAAGCTTCATATCTTTCCCGTTCTACATCGGACTCAGATGATTCCAAGACCATTATTCTTCATTCATGATGTTCTACAAAGTGGACGTAAAAAATCCCTGGTAGAAGTCACCAGTGGGTCCCATGCAAACTTACATGCGAAATGATCGTTAGAACTTCGAAGCTTCATATCTTTCCGGTTCTACATCGGATTCAGATAATTCTAAGACCATTATTCTTCATTCATGATGTTCTACAAAGTGGACGTAAAAAATCCCGGGTAGAATTCACCAGTGGGTCCCACGCAAGCTTGCATGCAAAATGACCGTCAGAACTTCAAAGCTTCATATCTTTCCCGTTCTACATCGGATTCAGATAATTCCAGTCTCATTATGTTCCATTTTTAGTGCTCTACAAAGTGGACGTAAAATATTTCCGGTAGAAGCCTCCGAAGGATCTCATGCAGAATGGTCAGCCAAATTATCGATAATTGGTCCGCTTAAACTTCAAAAATTCATAAGTTGACCATTTTACTTCCAAATGAGGTGATTCAAGTTCCTATATTCCTCATTTTTAATGTTCTACAAAATGAACGCAAAAAATTTAGAATAGAGGCCATCGAAAAATTTCATGCGGGATAACAACGGGAATGACCCGTGAAATGACAAGGAGAAAAAACCCAGTTAATTCCAATCAGTACAGTCAACTCAGTTCAAACCAATTTTGGTCCAACCTAGCTCAACCCATATCAGTTGTCAACCTAAGTCAGTCTCAACCCATTTCGAATCAGTTCATCTATGTGCACAATATTTATATTATATATATATATATATATATATATATATATATATATATATATATATATGTATATGTATGTATGTTATTAAATATATGTGTATATATGTATATAATATATATTATTATATGTAAATGATAATCCAAAAGATTTTGAGAAAAAAAAGGAAAGAGGGGAGAGAGAAACGTGAAAGTGAAGGGGGATTTTGGTTTTGGAGATAATCCAAAAGATTTTTGAGAAAAAAAAAAGGAAAGAGGGGAGAGAAAAAACGTGGAAGAGAATGGGGATTTCGAATTTTGGAGATAATCCAAAAGATTTTGTGAAAAAAAAGGAAAGAGGGAGAGAGGAAAAACGTGACTTTTTTCTGAGAGAATCCAAAGGATTTTGTTGGAGAAAAAAAAGGAAAGAAGAAAGAGAAAATGTAGGGTTTTTTTTAAGAGTCATGGTTTTAGGAGTTTTCTAAAGAAAAAAAAAGGAAAAAAGAAAGAGGGAGAGAGAGGACGTGAAAAGGGAGAGGATTTAGGGTTTCTAGATTTTTTTTTCTCAAAAAGGGAAAGAAGGGGAAGATAAAAGGGACGTGAGAGAGAGAAGAAGGAGGGGGATTTTTCCAAAAAAAAGGGAAAGAGAAAAAAAAACGTGGAAAGCTTAGGGAGCTCATTTTTGGGAGAAAAAGAAGGGAAGAAGAGAGAAAAAAAAGGGAAAAGAAAGAGAAAAATGTAGCTTTTTCTAAAGAGACTTTTCCAAGGAGAAAAAAAAGGGAAAGATGAAGAAAACCGTGAAAGGCTTTTTGAGCTAAGTTTTGGGAGAAAAGTAAGGGAAGAGGAGAGAAAAAAAAGGGGGAAAGAAAAAAAAACGTGAAAGGCTGCTCACGTTTTTGGGAGAAAAAGAAAGGAAGAAAAGAGAAAAAAAAGGGGAAAAAGAAAAAAAAAACGTGAAAGGCTGCTCACGTTTTTGGGAGAAAAAGAAGGGAAGAAAAGAGAAAAAAAAAGGGGAAAAAGAAAAAAAAACGTGAAAGGCCTTTGTGGTTCACGTTTTTGGGAGAAAAAGAAGGGAAGAAGAGAGAAAAAAAAGGAGGAAACGTGGGCTTTCTTAGGGGGGGTTCGGTTTTGGGAATCCGAAAGCTAAAGAAAGCTGAAGAGAGGAGAAGAAGAAGAGCAGAAGGTTCAGGGATCTGCAAACTAGGTAAACCCCCTCCTCTTTCATTCTTTTTATTATCAATACCACCATTCACTCCTGATCCGATTCGTGTACCACTGTAACATCCTATCACCTGCAGCCATTATCCCAACTCGCTACTCCATATCCATTGCAATCCCCCTTGATCCGTAAATTTATCACCTAATCTTCTCTCCCATGAAATTGAGTTTTTGGATGATTATTTTTGTTTGATCATATGATGCCATGAAATGGTCATATGATTTGAGTCATTGATGTTAATCTGATGAGGATGTAATTTGAACCATTGATATTGAATGAATTTTAATTTGATCAATTGTGAGTCATATATGATTCGAAATCTTAAGGTGATTGATCTAGCCTTTGATTTAGATTTTCCTTAAGTAATTGATCATGGCCTCTGATTATGAATTTTTATGAGATAAAATTTGGCCATCGATCTCGGATGCTTTAATGAAAAAATCGGGTCATTGATCTTGGATGTTTGAATTAGCAAATCTGGACCATTGATTTTAGATATGTTGATGCTTGATCCAAACCAATGGATCTTCATTATGAGTGTCTTAAATGAATCTGAATCGTCGGATCTTCACTATGAATGTTTTAAATGCATCTAAACCATTAGATTATCATCATGATTGATTTCAAAGCATCTAAACGGTTAGATTACCATTAATGGTGATTTATACCATTGAATTTTTCATCATGAGTGTTTTTTTTAGATACACTGCCATGTTTGAATGCTCATTGCCATAGTTGGATGCTTATTGCCATAATTAGGGTAGAAAACCCTAAAATGGAAAGAAAGTAACAGTTAGGGTAGAAAACCCTAAAAAATGGAAATAAAATAATAATTAGGATAGAAAACCCTAAAATGGAAAGAAAGTAACATTTAGGGTAGAAAACCCTAAGATGGAAAGAAAATAATAATTAGGGTAGAAAACCCTAAAATGGAAAGAAAGTAACAGTTAGGGTAGAAAACCCTAAAAAAATAGAAATAAAATAATAATTAGGGTAGAAAACCCTAAAATGGAAAGAAAGTAACATTTAGGGTAGAAAACCCTAAGATGGAAAGAAAATAATAATTAGGGTAGAAAACCCTAAAATGGAAAGAAAGTAACATTTAGGGTAGAAAACCCTAAGATGGAAAGAAAATAATAATTAGGGTAGAAAACCCAAAAGGAAAGAAAGAGGAGGGAAAAGGGTAGAAACCCTAAAATAGAAAGAAAGTAACATTTAGGGTAGAAAACCATAAGATGGAAAGAAAATAATAATTAGGGTAGAAAACCCTAAAATGGAAAGAAAGTAATATTTAGGGTAGAAAACCCTAAGATGGAAATAAAATAATAATTAGGGTAGAAAACCCTAAAATGGAAAGAAAGTAACATTTAGGGTAGAAAACCCTAAGATGGAAAGAAAATAATAATTAGGGTAGAAAACCCTAAAATGGAAAGAAAGTAACATTTAGGGTAGAAAACCCTAAAAAAATGGAAATAAAATAATAATTAGGGTAGAAAACCCTAAAATGGAAAGAAAGTAACAGTTAGGGTAGAAAACCCTAAAAAATAGAAATAAAATAATAATTAGGGTAGAAAACCCTAAAAAATGGAAATAAAATAATAATTAGGGTAGAAAACCCTAAAATGGAAAGAATGTAACATTAGGGTAGAAAACCCTAAAAAATGGAAATCAAATAATAATTAGGGTAGAAAACCCTAAAATGGAAAGAAAATAACAATTAGGGTAGAAAATAGCATACTAGATCATGCCATGTAGGCTCTTGCCTTATTTGCAATACATGCCATATTTGAAAGATTTTAAAAAATCGTACTGTATGTGAATTTCTTGTCATAAATGTTTTATGTGCCATATTTAGATAGAATATTCTATTTTTTGGCAATAACTTATTTTATGCAAGACCCCTAGTTAAACTACCATATATGCACACTTCTAGAAGACAATCTAGGCGTGGGGACGTGCATTTAGGCACCCACATTCTTGGGAAGGGCATAATGGGAATAATAAAACCTTAATAAAGAAAGAGAATTCTTTGCCAAACCTTCCAAAATTAGAATTCAGAATGAAAAGGGTAATTTAGGACGATTTGCCCCTCGGCAAACCCTAAACCTAGAATAGGTTCTAAACCCTAAACCTAGAATAGGTTCTCAATCATTAACCTAGAACAGGTTATCCAGTTCGAACTACGCGGATTCTGAATCCTAGGGCAAACCCTAGGATAGGTAGGCTATTTGGGAGAAACCCAAATTCGGATCCACACCTTAGTCCACTCGGACTATCCATAGATCCACTAGGATATCCATTCCCATTTCAACCCAGAGTCCCGAACTACGTGGATTCTGATTCCTAGGTCAAACCCTAGGATACGTAGGCCATTTGGGAGAAACCCAAATTCGGATCCACAATTTAGTCCACTCGGACTATCCATAGATCCACTAGGATATCACCCATATTTTAACCCAAATAGGGTTATACACACTTTTGTCCACTTGGACTATTCATAGATCCACTAGGATATCTATCCATATTCCAACCTAAAAGGGGTTATCCAAACCTTAGTCCACTTGGACTATCCATAGATCCTCTAGGATATTTACCCACATTTTGACCCAAATAGGGTTATCCATTCTGAACTACGTGGATTCTGATTCCTAGGGCAAACCCTAGGATACGTAGGCTATTTGGGAGAAACCCAAATTCGGATCCACAACTTAGTCCACTTGGACTATCCATAGATCCACTAGAATATCTACCCATCAGCCTGAACTACGCGGATTCTGATTCCTAGGTCAAACCCTAGGATACGTAGGCCATTTGGGAGAAATCCAAATTTGGATCCACAATTTAGTCCACTTGGACTATCCATAGATCCACTAGGATGTCCCCCATATTTTAACCCAAATAGGGTTATCCACACATTTAGTCCACTTGGACTATCCATAGATCCACTAGGATATTTATCTACAATTTAGTCCACTTGGATTATCCATAGATCCACTAGGATATCCCCCATATTTTAACCCAAATAGGTTTATCCACACATTTAGTCCACTTGGACTATCCATAGATCCACTAGGATATTTATCCACAATTTAGTCCACTTGGACTATCCATAGATCCACTAGGATATCCCCCATATTTTAACCCAAATAGGGTTATCCACACATTTAGTCCACTTGGACTATCCATAAATCCACTAGGATATTTATCCACATCTTAGTCCACTTGGACTATCCATAGATCCACTAGGATATTATCTACATTCCAACCCAAATAGGGTTATTCTTAGATCCACTAGGACTATCTATCAGTCCACATGGACTTTCCAGATCCTAACCCATAGGATTTCTCAACAATTCAAGCATAAATTTCAACTTGAACAAATAAACTTAATCATGCACAAGCATAAATCACAGCCATAAACTTTAATCACACCTGAACTACGATGGTGAACCTGATTTTTGGAATAAATCCGTAATACGTAGGCAATCTGATGGATACAGATTCACTTCAATGATATCAAACCACTTGGTTTGGTTTGGCTTAACAAATAAAGTCTAGCATAGGAAAGGTATAGGAGACCGATTTCGATCGGGTGGTTTGGGTGCCTAACCCCTTCCCATAATCGTAACCTGACGCTTACCCAATCTCTGATGGATCAGAAATCCAATCTAAGGGTCATGAGTCAATCGAAGTCTTACCTTGGGGTGAGATTTCACTTTTTCCAAGGTCCTAGACCTAAATCTAGGTGGCGACTTCTAAATATTTCAATCTTTGTCCTCACAAGAGTGCCCCAAGCCAAGGAAGCAGTTACAACAAGAAAAAGTTTATGCAGTTACTTCTGAGGATGATATCGCATCGCCTGACGTGGTCACAGGTATGACCTAAACTCTTCATTTTGTACTACCTTGTGTAAGCATGTAGACTAAGTTAAATCAAATCACAGGTATCGTACCTATTAATGACTTACCCGCCAGAGTACTATTTTTGTAAGACATGTATTGAACTAATCGGTCTTACCACCTTGTACCAAGTCTACCTATCATGGTCGAGCCAAGTGGACCAAGTACGTTAAGAAACAACAAGACCAGGTATGATATCAATCCAAAAAATAGTCAATTATGAGCGTGTGGTCGCATGCCTAAATAGGTGTGACCGACCCCACCTCAAAATAATCCAACCACATGAATTTTGGTCCTGTAGGCGGACATTTCAAAAAGATAGGGTCGACGGATTCTGCGACCCCACCTCCGACCCCAAGGAACCTTGTCAGAAACCGAATTTAGAAAACCTTCATAATTTGAAGGGGGTTCTTTTCTAAACTCATTAGGGCATATTATGGAGGATTTTACTCTATAAATAGGACATCCCTTAGCCTCTTTCACCCTTTTAGAACTCCAATTGAAAGTGAGAGAAAGAGAAGAGAAGGAATAAAAGAAAAATAGAAGAAGAAGACCAAGGAGGAGGAAAATTCAGAGAAAACTCTGAATCTTCAGCAAGCTTAAGGTATGTACATATTTCCCATGTTAAATTGAGAGCCTAGAATAGTTCATGAAGAAGATAAGATTTAGGAGAAACCGAAATCATCCATCCATAGATAAAATTCCATGAGAATCCATGGTGGAAATTATGTGGACAATGGGTGGTGTATAAAATAGTAGTTTTGAGCCATAGAACAATCATAGGAAGGACCATGATGATAAGCCAAAGGATTCAAACATGAATGAATGGAATTAAGAGTGAAAGGTCGACCATAACACCTGTAGTCGCATGTGAGGTCGCATGATATCCAATCCCACAAGACACACATGTCCGACCACATGCCCTCAGGAAGTTTCCAGGGAGGGTGTGGTCGCACGTGTGGTTGGAGTATGTCCGACCCTACCCTGTGACCCCACGCCCTGTGGTCACAGAAACTGAGACCACAGGTGCTGCCCCACCTGCAACCCCTCAGTTTCTATTAGTCTAAACACATGGAATTAATTATAATAAAAAATCTATCAACTTGTTAGGTTTTCAAGTGATTTAAAAGTGATTACAAAGCTTAAACGAGGATCTACATCAATCAAAGGTAAGGGAATAAGACCTAAATTAAATGGCTAATAATAAACTATTTTTATTTATTGAGTCCAATACCATGAATGATTGTATGCTTGTATGTTTGTAATGTGCATATCACATGTCATCCGATATTCTTGTTATTACTACTCATGCATATTTAATTATGTTTATTTATAACATGATTTGATGATGATGATGCTAAGAATAGGCATGGAAATGTATGTGTGTGGTTAGTGTAATCGATGCGGGTGGGGCATCAGGGGGAGGGCGTAACATTGTGGTTCATCCTGGTCATCAGAATCTAACTCTATCTCTACTCAAGTCTAGTCCACTAACATTATCGTATCGCCATTACCTTAGCATAACTATTACGTCGCAGGGCATCAGGGAAGGTGGTCTCGTACCGTGTAGTCTCTGACTCTATCGGAGGGCCTTAGCTCTATCTCTATGGACATATTGAAGGATGCTGGGTTCAGGCCTTGGATACACTGTTTGACATTAGGATTGGTTAGTTGCGAGCCCAGTTTGTAAGCACTCGCCAATAAGGGCTTACTTATTGGTATAGGTAGGACATCAGGGGAAGTGTCATGTGGTGTTTGATCCGGGCACTTTAGCTCTATCTCTATTCTACCATGGGGTCATGTGGGATGGCAATGGTGTTTGATCCATTGGGCGGCTTCACACACTTGTGTATAGAGGTGCGGTGGCCACCTATCCTTTCTTTTGCACATTGCAAACTTACGAACCAGACCAAAGATATGAATTGAATGCATGCATATGTTTGTTGCATTGTTTTGTTTGCTTACTGAGCCGTGATGTGTGCTCACCCTTTCGTCGTCGAATATTTTTAGTTGATGATGCAAGTACTACCGTAGAAGATTATACGAATGCTCCGATGTATGGAAATGTTACGGCGATGGATGCAGAAACTATAATGGAGTCGCATTATTCGTCGTACGAGTGCAACTCATGCGTCTTCGATTACATTTATTTGTTGGATTATTTAGAAGATATAATTGATTAATTTATTTTATTTTATGTCTTAGTCATTTGAAGATAATTGTATAATTTATTTGTGTTATCACTATTAGATTCTCAGTTCATTAAATATTAAAGACTTCTGCTATTGAATATTTATTCTGATTATGGTTGTGGATGTGTATGGTTTAAGCAAAAGGACATAGCCTATTTGAGATCCTGTGAACCGTTGGATCATAGATGGCTCATCACACCATTCTGGTTGGTTCAGAATTGGGGTGTGACAACTTGGTATCAGAGCTCTCGGGCCCTGTCTTTTAAACCTGGATACTTCAACAAAAGTTCATGAAATGAGTTAGGATAAAATTTAAAAGCTTTAACAAGAACACACTATAAGCACCTGTGTTGTATGAGACAAGAATTAAGAAAGAGAATAATGCATATATAAAAGGAGAAACAAGTTTCATATACACATCGAATAAAAACAATATATATACATATATCCAAATCAGCGTACGGTCCACAATCCGGATAGTTACTCTGTAGTACAAGGAAAAACAAAAAGAAAATATGCATCATGGAGCTGGAGGTGCTAGAGGAGGAGGTGCCTCACGATCTCGGTCATAGTCCTTAGCATACACTCTAGTCAGCCAGGCTATCTGAGTCTGGGTCACTTGGAGACTAGCTGCCAGATAGGCCATCCACTGATCAGACGCACGCTGGGCCTCTCGAATCTCATGCAGTAGCCCCATCACATCATCAGATGCTGGGTGCGAAGGACTTGTTGTGTGTGAAGGAACCCGAGATGGGCCAGCTCTAGTGGAATGCAGTGGTGATAAAGGAGGTATGGCATCCACATCCATGTACATATGATCATCATCCTCAGCATCACCCCCATGGACTCTTGCTGCTGTTGCTGCCGCCTCAGCGTCTGCTATCTCTACCCGGGTCCGGGGACGCACCAAAGCGTTCCTCTTCTCATTAGTGACCTGAGCATCTCGCATCCCCATCTTGCAGATGGCCTCCCAATCATGGTCTGAAGAGAAGGTATCCTCGTAAATCCTCTCATCCAATAAGTCGACATGCAGGCATGTGAGTAGGGTAGTGATCAAACGTCCATAAGGCAGGTTGCCTATCTGACCAGGCATCGTAGCAAGGATCATCATCCTGATGATAATGTATGGAAGGCAGGCGGGATGCCTAGTGCAGATGCAGTATAGGAGACACTGGGTCAACTAGAAAATCCTCTCATAATGACCACTCTGAGGAATCAGGTTGTGCTGGATGATCTTGCAGTACACCCGAGGTTCCGACCATAGGTTGATTGCCTTCATCTGTAAGACCCGTGTCAATCTAACCCGGTCATACCACCTTGAACCAGGTTTACCTATCATGGTCGAGTCAAATGGACCAAGGGCGTAAAGGAGATCGAGATCCCAGGTATCAAATCGACCCAAAAACACTTAATTGGAAGGGAGGGTCGCATACCCAGATAAGCAAGGTCGGACCTCCCAAAGCTGAAAGTCAGACCCTCAATTTTGAAGGGAGGCTCGGACATCTTGGGCCCTAGGGTCGACGACGGGATCATCGACCCTCCAATCAACCATTGGATTCTACCGAAATAGAAATTAGGAAAATTTCTTAATTTTCGATTGGATTCTTTCCTAATCTCAAAGGGACTTATTTTAGGATGTTCCTAGTCTATTTAAAGGACATCCCTAAGCCACTTTCACTCCTTTCACAACCCTAATCGAATTGAGAGAAAGAGAGGAGAAGGAAAGAGGAAGAAGAAATGGAAGGAAGAGAAATTAAGCCAAAAGAGAAGAGTTGCAGAGAAAGATTATTCCTCTCAGGTATGGATACTAATTCCATGAGTTTCTACAAACCTTAGGTTAGTTATTTTAGAGAGTGTGATCTCGGAGTAACCCAAACCATCAATCTATGGTTAGGTTTTCATGGAAAATCATAGGAGAATGCATAAAAACTTTTTAGAGGGATTATACAAGGTTTCAGACCATGGAATAAATGTAGAATGGAATGTAGGAGCAAGCCATAGGATCCTAAGCATGAAGAATGAATTAAAAGAGAGAACTGGACCAAAGTACACCGAGGGTCGCACCGAGGGTCGATGACCATCCGACCCTAGGTGTTCCTGACCATCGACCCTCAGTGTTCGGGAAGTTCAGAGTTATGGGAGGGTCGCACCCAGGGACGATCCTGACTGCGACCCTACCTCCGACCCTCAGTTAATACAATAGTTTTTAATTCTAAATAAATTCTAATTAAATTTTATCGACTTTGTTAGGTCTTCTAGCAATATAATAACATTATAAAGGTGATTACAAAGCTTGGAAAAGTATCTATTAGCAAGCTAAGGTGAGGAACCAGAACTCCAAACTAAGTTGGTTAATAACAAAAACTGTTTTCTATTTCTTGAGTCCTATGCTATGCTTGATTCTATGCGAATATGTTTGTAATGTGCATACAGCATGCCATCCAATATTTCTGTTACTTGTTCATGCATATTTACTTTATTGTTTATAACATGATGATGATGATGATGATGATAGGAATAGGCATGTGCTTGTATGTGTGTGGTTGATGTACTTGATGCGAGCGAGTATCAGTGGAGGTGTGATGAGAACGTCAATAAACGTTAACCTTTGGCGGGTTTTAGCACTTTAGCTCTATCTCTAACTCAAGTCTTGTGAATTGGCATCGTAGTATCGCCATTACTTTAGCAGAACTATTATGTCGTAGAGTATCAGGGGAGGTGGTCTCGGTCCTTGTAGTCTCTGACTCTACCGGGGGGCCTTAGCTCTATCTCTATGGACATTCTGAGGGATGCTGGGGTGAGGCCTTGGATACACTGTTTGGCATTAGGATTGGTTAGTTGCGAGCCCAGTTTGCAGCCCTCACCAACAGGGGCTTACGTGTTGGTATGGCAGTATATAGCAATAAACGTAACCTTTGTTATATAATGTTCATGATTGGGTCCATGTGAGTTGACGATAAACGTGATCTTCGGGTAACGTCACACACTCGTGTATAGAGGCGGGGTCAATAAACGCGACCTTTGACTACCTAAACCATTCTATTGCATACTGCAAACTTTAAACCGGACCAAAGATATAAATTGATTTGCATGCATATGTATTGTTGCATTGTTTTGGCTACTCACTGAGCCGTGATGTGTGCTCACCCCTCGACGTCGAATATTTTTAGTTGATGATGCAGGTTATACCATTGAAGACTACATGAACGCATCTGTGTACAGGAACGTGGCAACAATGGAAGCTGGAGCTGAAGAGGATACACACGACTCCTCTTGCGAGTGCAACTCGTGTGTATTTGATTAGATATTTTATAGGTTTCTTTATTGGATTTATTAAGATATGTACTTGGTATTTAAATATTTATGTCTCGGTTGAAACCCGAATAATTTGCTATTAAATTATTGATATCATTTTAGTTTCTCAGTTCATGTTATTATAAGACTTCCGCTATTGTGCATTTATTCTGATTATGATTACGGATGTGTGTAAGTTTGGATAACGCGGGGATAACCTATTTGAGATCCTGGTTAAACCGTTGGTTTATTAGCGGTTCATCACACCATTCTGAGATGTTCGGAATTGGGGTGTGACATCATCTCCCAGCGATCACCTCTAAGAAGCTAGCGATCAATCTCTGCACGGATCATCAAGGATAGGAACTGGGGGTTCCTTAGGTGCACACTACACCAAGGGGCCATCATTTGATATACCCAAGAGATCTGCCAACTCTTGACAGTTAAAGGAAATTTCCACCCTTTTCACATAACTGGTGATCCTGAGCTCCCTACCCCTGTCTGAATCATTAGGATCACCCACTACCTAGATGTTGCAATAGGATTGCTTCACCAGAGCAGGACAGGTGCAAGCCTCATATGATATCACGGGGAGCCAACCCATGTCCCCAAAAGCACCCTCTACATTAAATAAGGCTAGACTAGCCAAGTTTACACAGCGACCCCCTTCCACCATTTTACTCTCATAACGAGCATACTGAGCCTCTGCTTCATTAGACCAGAAGTGAATGGGATCATGAACTCTGAGAACCTTGGTGTGAGCCATGCTATCTGCAAAGACACAGACAAATAGACAAGATATTAGATATGGTGAAAAACTCAAAATTTTGGTATTATAACGGCGTGATTTGGCCAAAAGCCTCACTTTTTGCCCAAACAGTTGAGCAGGAGGACTTACATATGTTCCAAACGATCGTGCAAGGCTCATACAGTTGGAAATTTAAACTAGGAAGAATGAATTTGAAGAAATTTCAACAATTTAGAAAAATCCCAAAAATTAGGTCAAAAGTGGAAAATTTTAAATTTCTCAAAAACTAATCGATGAAACTCAAATTATCATGAGGGCTTTCGCCCATTGGGTGGCCAATAGCGAAAGCCCCCAATAAAAATCAAATTTTTACAGTAGAAAAATTTTAATTAGAAGAAAACGCTATAAATGGAGAAAAACCTATCTTTGAAAGCTTAAAAGTAAGGACCAGTAGAGAACATACCTGAAGGAAAGGAACGGAAGTCATGAGTGGAAGAATAATCACCAAACACAAGTAGTTGACACTGTAGCAACTCAGGGGAACCGAGTTGAGTTGAAGGAAAAAGAGAAAGTGGGAAATGACTCCAAAAATCGGGTTTAAAAACCTGATTTGGGGTCGTGCAGAAAAATTCGACTTAACATGTGACCCCATGACCGACCCCACGATCGACCCTAGGCTCTTGGTGAGCTGACAGAAATTGTGTGGTCATACCCTATGGTCGGACATATACCGACCCTACGATAGACCCCAACCTCTCAGTGAGCTGACAGGGTTTTGTGAGGTCGCATACCTTATGGTCGAACATAATGCAACCCCACCATCGACCTACGATGGAAAATACAGTATTTTGACTGAATGACTTGGAAAGTTGGAATTTTACATTGATTAGTTGGATTTTGACATGGGAATGACGTATAATATGATTGCCTCACATGTTCTACGATTTTTCAGACACTACCACCACCAGAACATGAAATGGCTGGGTGAAGAGTAGTCAGGCGAGGACGTAACTCAATTCCACTACCACCACCTGTGGAGGAAGATAGCCATGAAAATCCTGACAGACAAGAGAATCAGAATGTGGCACCACCAGGAGCTAATGGCCAGGCAAATCCTACAAACTTGCCAGCCCCACCTATAGATTTGGCTACAGCAGTAATGAACTTGGCACAACAGCTGCAGCAAATACAGCAGGTGCAAGCCAATATGCAAGCTGTTATAGGAATGGTTTTTCCAGCTGTACATACTACACCTATGCCAGCCGGACAAGCTAGCACAGTACCAGGGGGTAGCAATACGGTACCCCAAGCACCTCAAACCCCAGTTGTGCAAGCTCTAGTACAGAACCCTGAGGTATCCCAAGGTAGCTACCAGTATCAACCACCTATATATGGGGCCTATGCTCAGTATCAGTTGGACCACTCTTGATTGATCGAGCGTTTTCTAAAAATGAAGCCTAAGGAATATAATGGCAAGCCAGTGGATCCTTTGTGGCCAGCTCACTCTATCGATGAAATGGAAAGGAATTTTATGATATGACAGTTAATGAGAAAGAAAAAGTGTTGTGTGCCACATTTATGCTAAAAGCGATGCACACCATTGGAAGTCTACTCGGAGTTATTTGTTAACTAAGCACGCCCAATTGACCTGGGCTATCTATAAAGAGACATTCTTCGAGAAATATTTTCCCAGATGTTTCAGAGACGCTATGGAAAGAGAGTTCTTGAGTTTGTATTAAGGATAGATGATTGTGGATGCATATCAACAGCGTTATGAAGAGCTATTTTTCTTTGCACCCTCCAGCATGAAGAGGAAAATACTAAAACCTGAAGGTTCATTATGGGACTTAGGGGGAGCATTCGGGAGCATGCTTTGGGGCTGAAAAAGAAAGTTTATAATGAAGCTGTATAGATTGTTCAAGTCCAACAATCGAGCCAGAGAGAGAGAGCTACTTTGCTCAGAACAGAGGTATCAAAAGGCCTAATGGAAATTCGTACAATGGAGGGAACATAAAGACATTTAAACCCTTCAATACTCAAGGCTTTAACGCTGCAGCAAAGACTACTCCAACAGCGCAACCGCAACAAAAGCAAAATAATGAAAGAGTAAAATGCTATAATTGCAATCAAATGGGACATTATTCAAGGGACCTAAGCCCAAGAAGCAGCTACAGCAAGGAAAGATTTATGCAGTTACATCTGAGGATGCTATCGCATTGCCTAATGTGGTCACAGGTATGACCTAAACCTTTCATTTTGTATTACCTTGTGTGAGCATGTAGACTAAATTAAAACAAATCACAGGTATCGTACCTATTAATGGCATACCCGCCATAATACTCTTTGATTCTGAAGCTACTCATTCTTTTATATCTGTGTCATTTGGAAAGAAGCTAAATCTACCCCTCAGATCTTTAGACTACAAATTTATTGTACGAATGCCTATAGGATTAGAAGTGGAATTAGAAAAAGGTTATGGACCATGTCTAGCTCTTATCGGCGAGAAGATTTTGGATGCGACCTTGATTCAACTCGAGATGACAGACTTTGACGTTATCTTGGGAGTGGATTGGTTAGCTCGGCATTCTACAAACCTATTATGTGTAAAAAAAAAACAGACATTAAAAGACAAGGAAGGAGCAGAGTTTAGTTTTGCGGGAACCAAACTACAGCGTAAACGAAAACTCATCCTCTCTGCATTAAAGGCTAGAAAATGCCTCGAGAAGGAAGGAGTTGGGTATCTAGTATCCGTGGTTGATCTCACCAAGAAAGTACCACGAATGGAAGATATTGACGTTGTGTGTGACTTTTAAGATGTATTTCCTGAGGACCTATCAGGACTACCACCCGATCGAGCGACAGAGTTCGTTACAGATCTTATACCCGGAGCCATACCAGTATCTAAAGCACCCTATCGAATGGCTCCTACTGAACTGAAGGAACTAAAGGTACAGTTACAGGAAATACTGGACAAGGGTTATATCCGACCCAACATATCACCATGGGGAGCGCCGGTATTGTTTGTGAAGAAGAAGGATGGTAGTGTTCGACTATGTATAGACTATCAAGAATTGAATAAGCTTATAGTCAATAATCGGTACCCGTTGCCTCGGATCGATGACTTGTTCGATCAGTTGCAAGGTTTCGAGGTGTTCTCCAAGATTGATCTTCGGTCAAGATACCATCAGTTGAAGATTAAGGAAGGTGATATCTGAAGATGGCATTTAGAACAAGATATGGACTATGAATTTTTAGTCATGCCTTTTGGATTGACTAACACACGTAACTTTAATGGAACTCATGAATCGGGTATTCGGTGATATGTTGGATACGTCAGTCATTGTGTTTATTGACAATATATTGGTCTACTCCAAGGACAAGGAAACTCATGTCATGAATCTAAGAGCCGCTCTGCAACAACTAAGAAAAGAGAAGCTTTACGCCAAATTTACAAAATGTGAGTTTTCGCTAAATGAGGTCGCTTTCCTAGGCCTTGTTGTATCCACTGAAGGAATTAAAGTGGATCATAGCAAGATTGAAGTCATTGTGAAATGTGAAGCACCTAAGAGTGTTGCAGAAATCGGTAGTTTCCTAGCTATGTATTATCGACAATTCGTAGAAGATTACTCTAGAATCGTCGTACCTCTCACCAGTTTGACTAAGAAAGGAGAAAAGTTTGTTTGGATCGATAAATGTGAAGAATATTTTCAAACATTGAAGGCTAGATTGATATATGTTCCCATCGTGACTATTCCTATTCCAGGACAACCATTTACCTTGTACACTAATGCGTCTGGGGTGGGTTTAGGATGTGTACTTATGCAAGGAGAACAAGTTGTTGCGTATGCCTCAAGACAACTGAAGACACATGAAAAGACTAGCTCACTTATGACTTGGAATTAGCAGTAGTAGTACATGCTGTCAAGATATGGAGACATTATTTGTATGGAGAGAAATTTCAAATTAAATCAGATCATAAGAGTTTCACTTATCTTTTTAATCAGAAGGAGTTGAACATGAGACAACGAAGATGGCTGTAACTATTAAAGGACTATGATTGCGATATCCAGTATCATCCAGGGAAGGCTAATGTGGTTGATGATGCGCTAAGCAGAAAAGCAATGATAAAATCCAAAGGAGGGGTTAACACGACTGCAGTATTGTGTGTTACAGGAAAAAATTTTCATCATGGTAATGAGCAGTTCGTGATAGATGCACCGGGCGGATCAACCAACCAAGGGTTTATTCATCAGTTTTCAAATATGTTTGCAACATTGAAGATTGTACCCGATATAATAGATGAAGTGAAAGCCGCTCTTAGATCAGACCCTTATCTGAGAACGATACAAGAAGACACCGAAAAAGGTAGGACTATTTCTGAGTTCACCTTGGACAATGAAAAGGTACTGAAGTACAAAGGAAGAGTATGTGTTCTTGAAATGGAAAACTTAGATATTAGATACAGACTAATGAAGGAAGCTCACACCACCGCTTATTCCGTACATCCTGGAAGAACAACGATGTATCATGATTGAAGAAATTATATTGGTGGAAAGGAATGAAAACAGATGTAGCTAAATTTGTCTCTCAATGCCTAAATTATTAGAGGGTAAAGGCTGAATGGCAAAGACCTATAGGATTGTTGTAGCCACTGCCAAAACAAACATGGAAATGGGACTGCATCACTATGGACTTCGTCACCGTGTTACCATTGACTCCCCGAATAGTTATGCGGTTTGGGTGATTGTAGATCGTCTGACCAAAATAGCTCGCTTCATAGCTATACGACCTCAGTATAGCCTAGAGTGGTTAGCCAAGCTATATGTGGATAATATTGTTAGATTACATGGTGTACCTGAAACCATTATGTCCGATAGAGACCCATGCTTTACTTCAAAGTTTTGAGAAGGATTGCAGAAGGCTATGGGTTACAACGCTGAAATTCAGTACTCATTTCATCCTCAGACAGACGGATAGTCGAAGCGTACCATTCATATTTTAAAAGACATCCTTCGAGCCTGTGTTATTGATTTCAAAGGATCATGGGATGAGAAATTACCATTGATAGAGTTCACCTATAACAACAACTATTAAGCTACTGTACAGATGTCACCCTATGAAACTGTAAGACCCGTGTCAATCTAACCCAGTCTTACCATCTTGAACCAGGTTTACCTATCATGGTCGAGCCAAATGGACCAAGGGCGTGAAGGAGATTGAGATCCCAGGTAACAAATCGACCGAAAAACACTTAATTTAAGGGGAGGGTCGCATACCCAGCCAAGTAGGGTCGGATCCCCCCAAAATAGAAAGTCAGACCCTCAATTTTGAAGGGAGGGTCGGACTCATTAGAAACCTAGGGTCGACGGGATCATCGACCCTCAGTTGACTCCAAAACCAAAATTATGAAATTTCCTAATTTTCGATTTAGATTCTTTCCTAATCTCAAAGGTACTTATTTTAGGATGTTCCTACTCTACTTAAAGGACGTCCCTAAGCCTCTTTCACTCCTTTCACAACCCTAATTGAATTGAGAGAAAGAGAAGAGAAGGAAAAGAGGAAAAAGAGAAGCAAGGAAGAGAATTTAGCCAAAAGAGAAGAGTTGCAGAGAAGGAGTATTCTTCTCAGGTATGGATACTAATTCCATGAGTTTCTACAAACCTTAGGTTAGATATTGGTGAGAGTGTGATCTCGGAGAAACCCAAACCATCAACCCATGGTTAGGTTTTCATGGGAAACCATAGGAGAATGTATGAAAGCTATTTTAGGTGGATGATTCATGGTTTCAGACCATGGAATGAATGTAGAATGGAATGTAGGAGCAAGCCATAGGATCCCAAGCACGAAGAATGGACTAAAAGAGGGAAATCGACCAAAGTACACCGAGGGTTGCACCGAGGGTCAACGACCATCCGACCCTAGGTGATCCTAACTATAGACCCTCAGTGTTCGGGAAGTTCAGAGTTTGGGGAGGGACGCACCCAGGGTCGATCATGACTCCGACCCTACCTCTGACCCTCAGTTAACAGAATGGTTTTTAAACTCAAAATTAATTCTAATTAAATTCTATCGACTTTGTTAAGTCTTCTAGAAATATAATAACATTATAAAGGTGATTCTAAAGCTTGGAAGAGTATCTATTAGCAAGCTAAGGTGAGGGAACAGAACTCTAAACTAATTGGTTAATAACAAACTATTTTCTATTTTCTTGAGTCCAATGCCATGCTTGATTCTATGCGAAGATGTTTGTAATGTGCATACAACATGTCATCCAATATTTCTATTATTTGTTCATGCATATTTATTTTATTGTTTATAACATGATGATGATGATGATGATAGGAGTAGGCATGTGATTGTATGTGTGTGGTTAGTGTACTTGATTCGAGCGAGTATCAGGGGAGGTGTGATGAGGACGTCAATAAACGTTAACCTTTGGCAGGTCTCAGCACTTTAGCTCTATCTCTAACTCAAGTCTTGTGCATTAGCATCGTCGTATCGCCATTACTTTAGCAGAACTATTATGTCGTAGAGTATCAGGGGGTGGTCTCGGTCCTTGTAGTCTCTGACTCTACCGGGGGGCCTTAGCACTATCACTATGGACATTCTGAGGGATGCTGGGGTGAGGCCTTAGATACACTGTTTGGCATTAAGATTGGTTAGTTGCGATCCCAGTTTGCAGCCCTCACCAATAGGGGCTTACGTGTTGGTACGGCACTATATAGCAATAAACGTTAACCTTTGTTATATAATGTTTATGATTGGGTGCTTGTGAGTCGACGATAAACGTTACCTTCGGGCGGCGTCACACACTTGTGTTTAGAGGCGGGGTCAATAAACGCAACCTTTGACTACCTAAACCTTTCTATTGCATATTGCAAACTTTAAACCAGACCAAATATATGTATTGATTGCATGCATATGTACTGTTGCATTGTTTTGTCTACTCACTGAGCCGTGATGTGTGCTCACCCCTCGACGTCGAATATTTTAGTTGATGATGCAGGTTTCACAGTTAAAGACTATGTAAATACTCCAGTGTACGGGAACGTAGCAGCAATGGAGGTTGAAGCTGAAGTAGATACACATGACTCCTCTTGCGAGTGCAACTCATGTGTATTCGATTAGATATTTTCTAGTTTTCTTTATTTGGATTTATTAAAGACTTGTATTTGATATTTACTTATGTCTCAGTTGATACAGAATAATTTGCTATTTAATTATTAATATCACCATAGATTCTCAGTTCGTTTTACTATAAGACTTCCGCTATTGTGTATTTACTCTGATTATGATTATGGATGTATGGGAGTTTAGATAACACAAATATAGCCTACTCGAGATCTTGGTTGAACCATTGGTTTGCTAGCGGTTCATCACACCATTATGAATAGTGCAGAATTGGGGTGTGATAGAAATACTATAAGGTAGGAAGTGTCGAACTCCTTTGTTTTGGAATGAAGTTGGTGAACGGAGTATTGTTGGACCAAAATTTGTTGAAGAGACTTGTCGTGTAGTCGACATTATTAAGGAAAGAGTTAGAACAGCTCAGAATCGGCAGAAACAATATGTTGATACTAGACGTCGAGAACTTGAATTCTTTGTAGGTGATAAGGTATTCTTGAAAGTATCACCTATGCGAGGTTTAAAACGATTAGGATAGAAAGGGTAGCTAGGTCGAGATATGTCGTGTCATATGAGATTCTAGCTAAACGTGAAAAAGTGGCGTATCAGTTAGCACTACCACCATTTATGTTAAGTGTGCATGATGTATTTCATATCTCACTACTGAAGAAGTACGTCAGAGATCCAACACACTTTTTAACAGCGGATCCACTGGGTCTAACTCATGATTTGACATTCGAAGTAGCACCAACTGAAATCACCAGCCGGAAGGTTCAACGTCTATGCATCCGTGACATTTATTATGTTAAGGTCACTTTGAGGACCCGAGATATAGAAGAGATCACATGGGAAGAAGAGAATGCTATGCGAAAGCAATATCCTCACCTTTTTGACTCGGAAGGTATGTGCAAATTTGGAGGATGAAATTTCTAATAAGAGGGGGAGAGTTGTAAGACCCGTATTGAACTAACCGGTCTTACCACCTTGTACCAGGTCTACCTATCATGGTTGAGCTAAGTGGACCAAGTGCTAGAGGAAACCACAAGATCAGGTATGAAATCAACCAAAAAATAGTCAATTATGAGCGTGTGGTCACATGCCTAAACAGGTGTGACTGACCCCACCTCATAATAGTCCAACCACATGAATTTTGGTCATGTGGTCAGACATTTCAAAAGGTAGGGTCGACAGATTCTGCAACCCCACCTCCGAACCCACGGAACCCAGTCAGAAACCGAATTTATCAAACCTTCTTAATCCAAAGGGGGTTCTTTCCTAAACTCATTAGGGCATATTATGGAGGGTTTTCCTCTATAAATAGGACGTCCCCTAGCTTCTTTCATCCTTTTAGAACTCCAATTAAAAGTGAGAGAAAGAGAAGAAAAGGAAGAAAAGGAAAATTGAAGAAGAAGACCAAGGAGGAGGAAAATTCAGAGAAAACTCTGAATCTTCAGCACGCTTAAGGTATGAACATATTTCCCATGTTAAATTGAGAGCCTAGAATAGTTCATGAATATGATAGGATTTAGGAGAAACCCAAATCATCCATCCATGTATAAAATTCCAAGAAAATCCATGGAGGAAATTATGTGGACAATGGACGGTGTATAAAATAGTAGTTTTGAGCCATAGAACAATCATAGGAAGGGCCATGATGATAAGCCAAAGGATTCAAACATGAAGGAATGGAATTGAGAGTGAAAGGTCGACCATAACACGTGTGGTCGCATGTGAGGTCGCATGATGTCCAACCCCACAAGACACACATGTTCACCACATGCCCTCATGAAGTTTCCAGGGAGTGTGTGGTTGCACGTGTGGTCGAAGTATGTCTGACCCTACCCTGCGACCCCATGCCCTGTGGTCGGAGAAACTGAGACCACAGGTGCTGCCCACCTGCAACCCCTCAGTTTTTATTAGTCTAAACACATGGGAATTAATTTTAATAAAAAATCTATCAACTTGTTAGGTTTTCATGTAATTTAAAAGTGATTACAAAGCTTGAACGAGGATCTACTATCAATCAAATATGAGAAAACAAGACCTAAATTAATTGGCTAATAATAAACTATTTTTATTTATTGAGTCCAATACCATGAATGATTCTATGCTTGTATTCTTGTAATGTGCATATCACATGTAATCTAATATTCCTATTATTACTGCTCATGCATATTTAATTCCGTTTATTTATAACATGATGTTGATGATGATGATGCTGGGAATAGGCATGTGAATGTATGTGTGTGGTTAGTGTACTCGATGCGAGTTGGGCATCAAGGGGAGGACGTGACACTGTGGTTCATCCTGATCACCAGACTCTAGCCCTATCTCTACTCAAGTCTTGTCCACTAATACCGTCGTATCGCCATTATCTTAGCAGAACTAATATATCATAGGGCATCAGGGGAGGTGGTCTCGGACCGTGTAGTCTCTGACTCTGTCGGGGGGCCTTAGCTTTATCTCTATGGACGTATTGAGGGATGCTAGGGTGAGGCATTGGATACACTGTTTGACATTAGGATTGGTTAGTTATGAACCCAGTTTGCAAGCCCTCGCCAATAGGGGCTTACGTATTTATATGGGTAGGGCATCAAGGGAAGTGTCATGCGGTGTTTGATCCAGGCACTTTAGCTCTATCTCTATTCCATGACTGGTGCATGTGGGACGGCAATGGTGTTTGATCAATTAGGCGGCTTCACACACTCATGTATAGAGGTGCGGTAGCCACCTATCCTTTCTATTGCACATTGTAAACTTATGAACCAGGCCAAAGATATGAATTGAATGCATGCATATGTTTGTTGCATTGTTTTGTTTGCTCACTGAGCCGTGATGTTTGCTCACCCTTTCGACGTCGAATAATTTTAATTGATGATGCAGGTACTACCCTAGAAGATTATATGAATGCTCCGATGTACGAAAATATTGCGGCAATGGATGCAGAAACTATGATGGAGTCGCATGATTCGTCATGCGAGTGCAACTCATGCGTCTTTGATTAGATTTATTAGTTGGATTATTCAGAAGATGTAATTGTTTAATTTATTTTATTTTATGTCTTAGTCATTTGAAGATAATTGGATAATTTATTTATGTTATCACTATTAGATTCTCAGTTCGTTATATATTAAAAACTTCTGCTATTGTGTATTTATTCTGATTATAATTGTGGTTGTGTATGGTTTAAGCAAAAGGACACAGCTTATTCGAGATCCTGGTTGAACTGTTGGATTATAGATGGGTCATCACACCATTCTAGTTATTTTAGAATTAGGGTGTGATACTTTGACTCTAGAGCTACTCATTCTTTTATATCTGTATCTTTTGGGAAGAAGTTAAATCTTCCCCTCAGACCTCTAGACTGCAAACTGCTTGTACGATCACCTATGGGATTATAAGTGGAACTAAACAAAGGTTATAGACCATGTCCAGTTCTTATCGCCTAGAAGAATTTAGAGGCAACCTTAATCCAACTCGAGATGGTAGACTTTTATGTTATGGGAATGGATTGGTTAGCTCGGCACTCTGCAAACCTATAATGTGCAGAAAATAAATTGACATTTAAAGACAAGGAAGGAGCAGAGTTTAGTTTTGTGGGAACCAAACTTCCCCATGAACAGAAACTCATTCTCTCTGCATTAAAGACTAGAAAATTCCTCGAAAAAGGAAGAATTGGGTATCTAGTATCCGTGGTCGACCTCGCCAAGGAAGCACCATGAATGGAGGATATTGAAGTGTGTAAATTTGTAAATGTATTTCCTGAGGAACTACCAGGGCTACCACCCGACTTAGCGACAGAGTTCGTTATAGATCTTATACCCGGAGCCGCACCAGTATTAAAAATACCCTATCGAATGGCTCCTACTGAACTGAAGGGACTGAAAGTACAGTTACATGAATTACTGGACAAGGATTATATCAGACCCAACATATCACTATGGGGAGTGCCAGTATTGTTCGTGAAAAAGAAGGACGGTAGCTTTCGACTGTGTATAGACTATCAATAATTGAATAAGATTATAATCAAGAATTGATACCCATTGCCTCGGATCGATGATTTGTTCGATCAGTTGTAAGGTTCCAAAGTGTTATCCAAAATTGATCTTTGGTCAAGATACCATCAATTGAAGATTAAGGAAGGTGATATTCCGAAGACAACATTCAAAACTAGATATGGGCATTATGAATTTTTAGTCATGTCTTTTGGATTGACTAATGCCCTCGTAACTTTTATGGAACTCATGAATCGGGTATTCCATGATATGTTGGATGCATCAGTTATTGTATTTATTGATGACATACTAGTCTACTCTAAGGACAAAGAAACTCATATCACAAATCTAAGAGCCTCTTTGCAGCGACTAAGAAAAGAGAAGCTTACATAAAAATTTACTAAGTGTGAATTCGAGCTGAATGAAGTCGCTTTCTTAGGCCTTGTTGTATCCACTGAAGGAATTAAAGTGGATCCTTGTAAGATTGAAGCCATCGTGAAATGAAAAGCACCTAAGAATGTTTTTGAAATCAGAAGTTTCTTAGGTTTAGCTAGGTACTATCGACGATTCATGGTATATAACTCTAGAATCATCATACCTCTCACCAGTTTGACCAAAGAAAGGAGAAAAGTTTGTTTGGACTGACAAATGTGAAGAGTGTTTCCAAACATTGAAGGCTAGATTGATATTAGCTCCCATCTTGACTATTTTGATTCTAGGACAACCATTTACCTTGTACACCGATACGTTTGGGTTAGGTTTGGGATGTGTGCTTATGCAAGGAGAACAAGTAATTGCACATGCCTCAAGACAACTGAAGACACATGAGAAGAACTATCCCACTCATGAAATAGAATTAGCAGCGGTGGTACGTGCTGTCAAGATATGGAGACATTATTTGTATGGAGAGAAATTTTAAATTAAATCAGATCATAAGAGTCTCACTCATCTTTTTAATCAGAAAGAGTTGAGCATGAGATAGAGAAGATGGCTGGAATTACTGAAGGATTATGATTTTGATATCTAGTACCATCTAGGAAAAGCTAATGTAGTTGCTGACGCACTAAGCAAGAATGCTATGACAAAGTCTCAAGAAGTAGCTAGTGCAAAGGTTGTAGTGTGTATCACAGGAAGAGTATTTAATTACGATAAAGAGCAGTTCGTGATTGATATTCTAAATGAATCAACTGACCAAGGGTTTATTCATCTATTCTCAAACATGTTTGCTACATTGAATCATGTACCTGATCTATTAGATGAAGTGAAAGTAGCTACTAAATCAGACCCTTATATGATAACAGTGCAAGAAGACCTTGAAAAAGGTAGAACTACTCCTGACTTCACCTTAGACGTTGAAAAGGTGTTAACATATAAAGGGAGAGTATGTGTTTCTGAAAATGAAGACTTGGATATTACATAAAGACTCATGAAGGAATCCTGCACCACTGCGTATTCGATACACCCTGAAAGCACAAAGATGTACCATGATTTAAAAAAACTCTATTGGTGGAGAGAAATGAAAATGGATGTAGCTAAATTTGTATCTCAATGCCTGAATTGTCAGTGGGTAAAGGCTAAAAGGCAAAGACCTGCCAGATTATTGCAGCCACTGCCAGAACCGGCATGGAAATGGGACTGCATCACTATGGACTTCGTCACCAGATTACCATTGACTCCCCGAGTAGTTGACGCGGTCTAGGTGATTATAGATCATTTGACTAAGACAGCTTGTTTCATAGCTATACAACCTCAGTATACCCTAGTGAGGTTAGCTAAGCTATATGTTGATAATATTATCAGATTGCATGTTGTACTTGAAAGCATCGTATCCGACAGAGACCCACGTTTTACCTCAAGGTTTTGGTAAGGATTATAGAAGGCTAAGGGTACAACGTTGAATTTTAGTACTGCATTCCATCCTCAGACCGATGGACAATTAGAACATACCATTTTAGATTTTAGAAGATATGCTCCGAGCTTGCGTAATTGATTTCAAAGGATCATGAGATGAGAAATTACCATTGATTGAGTTCGCTTATAACAACAGCTATCAAGCGACTATACAGATGTCACCCTATGAAGCACTGTATGGTAGGAAATGTTGAACTCCTTTATTTTGGAACAAAGTTGGAGAATAGAGTATTTTTGGACCAGAGTTTGTTGAAGAGACTTGTCAAGTGGTGAGATTATCAAGGAAAGATTCTGAACAGCTCAGAACCGTTAGAAGCAATATGCAGATAATCAACTAGAGATCTCGAATTCACCATAGGTGATAAGGTATTTCTAAAAATATCTCCTATGCGTGGTTTGAAAAGATTCAGACAGAAGGGAAAACTGTGTCCTAGATATATTGGACCTTATGAAGTTCTAGCTAAAAGTGGGAAGGTAGCGTATCATTTAGCACTACCCTCATCCATGTCAAGTGTCCATGATGTATTTCATATCTCATTACTGATGAAGTACATCCGAGATCGAACACACGTCCTAACAATGGATCCACCGGGTCTAACTGATGATTTGACATTTCAAGTAGCACCAATCAAAATTACTAGCTGGAAGGTTCAACGTCTATGCAACCATGACATTTACTATGTTAAAGTTACTTGGAGGAGCCAAAACGTGGAAGAGATAACATGGGAAGAAGAGAATGTTATGCGAAAGCAATATCCTCACATTTTCGACTCGAAAGGTATGTGCAAATTTCGAGGATGAAATTTATATAAGAGGGGGGAGTTGTAAGACCCGTATCGTACTAACTCGGTCTTACCAGCTTGTATCAGGTCATCCTATTATGGTCGGACCAAGCGGACCAAGTTCGTGAAGAAACCACAAGGCTAGGTATATAATTTGAGCCATAAATCATCCAACTGAGACATGTGATTACATACCTAAATATGTGTGGTCGACCACACCTCAAAATAGGGAGACCACAGGACTTTGGGACATGTGGTCATAGATTTGGGACGTGTGGTCGATGGATCCTGCGACCCCACGTGTGACCACACGATGTTGAACTGACTCCGTGATTAGGAAACCTTCCTAATCCAAAAGGGGTTCTTTCTTAATCAAAGTAGGACTATATGGAGGGTTTTCCTCTATATATAGGACATCCCTTAGCCTCTTTCATTCCTTTAGAACTCAAACTGAATGAGAGAAAAAGAAAGGAGGAGGAAGAGAAGGAGAATTGAAGAGGAAGACTAAGAGAAGGAATTTCAGAGAGAGCTATGATTCTTTAGCAAGTTTAAGGTATGAAAACATCCCCTACCTTAGTTGAATGCCTAGAATAGATCATGGAGGAAGTATTGATTCAAAGTAGAATCTCAACCATGAGACCCATAGACGAAAACTCAAAGGAAATTCATGAAGAGTAGGTTAGAGTAGATGATTGTGAAAAATACTAAATTAAGACCATAGATCAATTATAGGAAGGATCTTAATGATAGTTCAAGGTATCAAATCATGAAAGGATTAGACTGAAAATAAAAGTGGACCAAATACTCGTGTGGTCACAGCTATGGTCGACCACACGAGGCACATGTGTCGACCACACTCCCTCGGGAAGTTTCCAGGGAGGGTGTGGTCGCATGTGTGTGGTGGCACGATATGCGACCATATGTATCGACCACACACCCTGTGGTTACAGAAACTGAGACCACAGGCGCAGCTACACCTGTGACTACTCAACTTCTGGAGGTCTGATTAATTCCAGATGGGACATTTGAACATTTAATTAATGCATATGAACTCTAACTTAGAATCCATAAATTTATTAGGTTTCCAAGTGGTCCGAAAGTGATTTACAATGCTTGGAAGAGGAACAACCAACGATCAAAGATGAGGGAACAAGACCTAAACTAATTGGACAATAACAAACTGTTTTATTTTTATTGAGTCCAATGCATGATTGATTCTATGCTTGTATGTTTGTAATGTGCATCTCACATGTCATCCAATATTCATGCTATTACTTTTCATGCATATTTAATTCTGTTTATTTAAAACATGATGATGATGATGATGGTAGGAATAAGCATGTGAATGTATGTACGTTGATAGTTTGTTGGATGCGAGTGGAGCATCAGGGGGAGGACGTGACATAGTGGTCTTCGACCTCATCACCAAACTCTAGCACTATCTCTACTCAAGTCTTGCCCACTAACATCATTTTATCGCCATTACCTTAGCAGAACTATTACTTCGTAGGGCATCAGGGGAGGTGGTCTCGGACTGTGTGGTCACTGACTCTGTCGGGGGGCCTTAGCCTTATCTCTATGGACATATTGAGGGATGCTGGGGTGAGGCCCTAGATACACTATATGGCATTAGGATTGGTTAGTTGTGACCCCAGTTTGCAAGCCCTCCCCAATAGGGGCTTACATGTTGGTATGGGTAGGGCATCAGGGGATGTGTTGGCGGTGTTTGATCTGGACACTTTAGCTCTATCTCTATTCCATGGTGGGTGCATATAGGATGGCAATGATGTTTGATCCATTGGGCGGATTCACACACTGGTGTATAGAGGTGTGGCGGCCACCAAACTTTTCTGTAGCATATTGCAAACTTATAAACTAGACCAAACTTATAAATTTATCCATTGTTTTGCTTGCTCACTGAGCCGTGATGTTTGCTTACTGAGCCATTGAAGAATATATGAAATTGCCGATGTATAGACACGTTGCTGTGATGGACGTAGAAGCTGAAGAAGATGCACATGATTAATCGTGCGAATGCAACTCATGTGTTTTTTATTAGCTTAGTTGTTTAGTACTTGGAACATGTAATTGATTATTTTATTTTATTTTATGTCCTGAGTTATATTGGAGATAATTGGATACTTAATTATTCTTTCACTGTCAAATACTCCGTTCATTAGTATTAAAGACTTTCGCTATCATTTATTTACTCTGAATTTGTTTGTGCTATGTATCTGGTTTAATCGAATGGGCACGACCTATACGAGATCTTGGTTGAACCATTGGTCTATGGATGGTTCATCACACTATTCTGGTTGGTTCAGAATTGGGGTGTGACATTCTATCTTCACCCGTTATAAAGTTTGAGGTTTGGTAGCTGTAGGTAGAACCGAAAGTGCCAGACTGATTCTTAATATAATTCCATGTAATAACAAAAACCGGAGACCTAGTATAAAATGAATTGCATTTCATATAATTGTTTGTTGCATGCATGTGATACTAGATTTCTCATTGAGCTAGTACGTGAGCTCACCCTCATGTTGACACTTCTTTTCAGATTCTGTTACAAGTGATTACTCCATTGCTGAGTTTATGGAGTCCCCTTTGGTGAGCGTAGTCGCCGGTTCTGATGACGTTGTGGAGAGGACGGGGAGGGCTGCACTTGCAGCTACTATGTCTATGCATGATGTAGCCTTCTCCTTATTTTTCTCCTTCTTGATATATTTTGATTCTTTTTGTTGGTAGACGAAGATGTTCATCAAATCAATGTAATAGATTTATTCCTTTTGAATTTGGCTAAGTGTATATGGATATAATAGTATTTTGTGGAGAACAATGGTTTGCAAATTCATAATTGATACATATTATGGGGTATTATATCACTTAGTGCTTCTGCTACATATAAATTCTTCCGCTATGTTATTATTGCTTTTTTGATTATCTTATATTGCTTGTGTAGAACTGTAGGATTTATTTTGTAATCATTGTGGTTAGTGTTCTTGGATGTATTTGGGTTGCCATGATGGTTGACCATGATATCACACCCAACTCACCAGAATGGGATGTGACAGCACTGATATCAAGGCAAAATCACTTTATATTTACTTATAAGTTTCCCCTACACATGTGTTTCCACGTGTCGATGATAGATGCATAGGAAAACTAAAATACATGTACAAACCAATAGTTGTAAATATGGACAACTATAATTTAGTAACCAAGTGCAAAAATTAAACAACAAAAATAATGCACAAGTACAAGTAAATATAATATATATATATATATCATTGGCAAGTAAAAAAATGGGGTACTATCCACACACCGAATAGTTACCCTATATCCATGTCAATTATAAGCAAAAAGTAATGAAAAGATCACATGGTCATTGAGGATCATTAGCAGCTGGTGGATCTGGACCACTAGGCTGGGTTACTGGTGGACTAGGCATACACCAACGATATTCCTCTGTCGGACCCTAGTGATATAGATGGGGAATCACCCCAGTAGACACCGTGGAGGCTCTGATCTGACCAAGCTGAGCATCGAAGTCATTCTAATACCTCAATATAGCCTGTTGATCAGCCCCAATACCACCCAATTGCGTGACTACAGACTGCTGTCCTGCCTTTAGCTCCTCTAGCTGAGTCTGTATAGAAGTGAACATCTCTTCTATGCGAGCCATATGTCTCTATGGCCTAGCTACTGCTATAGAGGTGGAAGCCCTGTCAACTGTTGGGACCTCCATTTCACTGTCACTACCTTCTCTGGCAGCCACCCTATGTGCCACTGGATGTCTCCAACGTACGCTCCATTGTGGTTTCTCAATTGCCTCAAGTTCTGGGTCAGACATCACAATGTCATGAAGTTACATCCAAATGATGCTGGTATAACCACATAGAGAGGATTCCTTCCCATTGTTAATCTCCTCTCTATCAAGGCTCACCACAAAGTGAGTGAATATGTGGGACAACAGTTAATCGTATAGCAGCCTCCTATCTGGACCCAAGTGAGCTATCTGGAACAAGATGTGTCTCAAGATAATGAAATAGAGACACAACTGCTCTCCATGGAAGACACAATGCGTCACGTACATAGCAAATGTGTCACACCCTGTTTCAGACGTACCGGTACTATGGAATGGATGAAATCTCCACATCCTAATTTAAGGCAAATGGAAATCCCCTTCCAAGATCACAGAATATGGAACACCAACTAATAAACCCTTTATAACATAGGAACTAATAATAAATCCACACCACCAAATTAAATGAATTTAAATCAAGGTTATAGTAGAAGTTTTAAGATAATTAAATAACAACAGCTGAAATAATCAAGTGATAATAATATTAATAAATCCCTAAACCATTGTAAACGTAGTTAATAAGATAATTAAATCTTCAAAATGTAAATTATTTATATGGGCAACATGCCCCCAAATCCAAATAAAATATTCCAAAATCAAATAAGTTTATCAAATAATCAAAGTGTCTATCTATAGACACAGTCATCACACTCGTACGTATTGTCATGAACGTCATTATCACTAGCGTCTACAACGTCGCATTCCGTCTCCATCATACCTACATCTAAAAGAATTTTTATACACAAAGATAAGCTCAACCACCGAGCTTAGCAAGGAAATCAAACATGTACAAACAAAATGCATGAATTAACAACTACGGTGTGATATATGACTGTAAGTACCAGCTTAAAACAACCCACACATGGAGTCCCTGGTTGCATGGGTCTCTTCCCATCAAAATGAATACTGCCTTCCTCAGTGTACAGTAACGTCCCTCATATATGGGTCCATCATTGTGGAACAAGCCCGTATTATGTCAGCCACTTGCCCATAACTCATCCAAAGCCTGTATTATGCCAGCCACTTGAGGAGGTAATAATCCCACTAGTCGACTCTCCTGCCCATCCACACTATGTCAGGTACGGGGAGCATCACAACTATGTTCATACCACCCTTTATTGAACACATACCACTACATAACTCCCTAATGGTTAGGGGTATAGTTATTAGGGTGATTTTAGTTCAACTAACCAAGTTTTCCTATTAACCAAATTACTAGACCGTAATGTCGTCAAACCTCCAACCCCATCCTTCCTCCCACCTACGGCATTGTGTCTTGACCAGGTTACCTTTGGTCATTAAAAAGCAGCGTTAGTAAGAAGTGGTGCAAGCGTCTCATTCCACCCACCTTCTTCCTAACTAACTTAACCAGACATCACTAATGAAAATATAGGTTAGTCGCTTTTATGGAAAGATAGCGAGTGCCCCATTCTACTTACACTCCAATCCTTACCGACACTGCTAACCTCTTCAAGGATGCATATACATGGCAAACAAGTAGTATATTTGATGACATGTTATCAAGTAAAGCATGTTATCAATCACATAGCATCAGACAACATAAGCAAATATATCTGATTCTTCCAAATAACGTCTAATTCCCTTACCTGATGTAGTAGTAGCAAAGTAATAAAGTGTACGATCCTAAGTAGTCTCTCCTAGAGTTCTGCTGCACCTTAAATAGCAATAACAATAATAATGTTTATCTATTAATTCACTGTTTGTCTCTATTGTTTGTCCAAGCATATTCTAATAATTTATTACCATTTCCAGAGGTCTGATTATTATAAATGAGCATTCTACACTCGCTTCCTAGAAGTTCTAAATACTTGGAACCCTAAACTGCAAGCATCGAACCATTCTAGCATAGGTTAGGATCATAAAGCTAGATACATCCATGTACAAATATAATTCGAAGGATATTAACATATGAACGGGTTCATAAAAATCCCAGCAAGATGGTGACCGAAGATGGTCTTCATCTAAGGTCATAACACCGTGTGGTACATGACCGACCACACGATCTTGACAATAGGTGTGTGTGGCTCTTGCGATCGGCTGCACGTCGAAACATCACCAAAACTCTTTGATTCTTCTCTGATGGTTTTCTAGAATTTTATTAGGTCCGACTACGAAGTTTTGGTTCGAGATTCACAGTTTCCAGCTTAGGTTTTTGGCATCAAATCTATTTTCCTGTTTACCAATATTGCTGGATTTGGTTTTTACTCTTTCGATCTATTTCCAACAATACTAGAGAAGTTTTCCTTGGGTTTTAATCCACCTTAAAATCATTCAATTGAATCCTCACGGTCTAAGGTCCTTAAATCAGACCATTAGCCATTTCATCCACTTTTTGGTATCATTAGGATCTCAGTTCTTTGATGATTCTGATCCATGGTTTGTTTTAAATCATTGAATGAGTCTCAGTACTAGTTACAGGAGGAAGTGGCCTGAGAAATATGATCAGGGATCCTTTTATGATTCATACTTGTTTATTTTATCTCAAAGAGAAGTAAAAAAGATAGGGAGATCAATACGAGTTAAGGTTTCTGGTGTCGATGCAGTATAGTAGTTGATTTTCATTGGTGGCAAAGGATCCTTTCTCCTTCTTCCTTGCTTTTCCTTCTCATCTTCTTTCTCTAGAACCAGTGAGTCTCTCTCTTTTTCTCACATTTTTTCCCAAGAGATGTTTGGAATGAGAGAATGGATTGAGTGAGACTCAATCTATGGTTTGGATAGACTCTAAAAAAGAAAGGGGGGAGGATTCCCTCCTTCTTACCAATATAAATTTGATAATGAACATAGACACTAAGTCCAATGAGTCCAATTTAAGACCATATCTGACCAGTGGTACGATTGAGTTGGTTTTCTAAACCAGACTCACTCCAAGGGGAGCGGCAAGTAACCGACCACACCTTGGTGGTGTCATGCTAGACCTCCTTTTTGAGTCCAAATCACATACTTAAGTGTGTAGGGTTTAACTTGATTACCTTCATTGGGTTTTCAATGGTTTGGTCCCCCTTGGTTTAAACTATTCGTTGTGGTAAGACCTATTACAAAGTCAAAATTTGAAATTAAGACCAAAATTTTGGGTGTAGGTCTTACGAAATGTGTTTTAACTTGTCTCAGTGTCCAGCCCTAGGACTATATTATGCTCCATCATGTGGCTGATGATCTTGGATATAGGTCTAAAATCAGGCTCAAGGTTTCCATATTCCATGTCCAACTTCTCTGAATGAATGAGCTCCCTTCGTGCAGTGGTCCACTGATCATTTATGCAATCTATAACCTGATGAGGCCCAAAGTATGTATGCCTCCTCTCTGTAGATACCATGAGAATGGCACCTAAGCTGGCAATGTCCAGTTTGATACAGATGCCTTTTACTAGGGAGAAGTGGTGTACCCGCCTCGTCAATTGTGTGGCCCAAATTGCAAAAGAAGTGCTTCACCAAGTTAGGGTATACATCATCTTGAATGTGCAAGACTAGGTTCTAGCCTAATGCATTAAAGTGCACCACAGTAGCAAACCTGGTCAACTCCTCCAAGATAATATAATGCCCTGCCTCAACCTTGGCTACACTAAACTTCTCCAAGTTTCAACTACAGTCGTAAGATAGGAATAGGGTCTCATCAAATCTCCTGGTTGGGATGACTCTGCCATCTCTACCATATGCCATGATATCTACAAGTAACCAAATGAAAGATTTCACAGTTAGGAAAACTATCATGCACTATTTATAAGAAGGTGGGAAAGTAAAAAATACAACTTTGCGTGGGAAACAAGTAGAATCCTTGGTGTCGAAACCAATGCCCAACCATCAAGGAATTCCCAACCATATATGGGAAGCCTATAATGCTTCTTTCATTCCCATGCACTTGTAGAAACCCATGAAAACCCTAGTTATACTCAACAAGGGGAGATAGGAATTAAACAAAAGGAAAAGAGAGAATGAACCATACCTAAATGAAAGAAAATTGGGTTGCGGCACCCAATATAGCCAAAAACCACCAAGAATGGAGAAGGGAACCTTGAGATATTAGGAGGGACCCCTTTTTCTCACTTTTCCCACTAGAGGAACTTTGTTGTAGGTTTCAAATGAAGACCCACGAGTCCTTTTATAGAGTTCTGATTTTGAAGAATCGGAGGATCGACAACTTAAACGTTGCCTTAGCTTTGATCCTCTTATTATAAAAGAGTCACGTCACTTGGGCTTTATGAGCCAAACTAATCGGAGGCATTCAAATTTTATCCTAAGAAACCTACCTCCAATTCATACCTCTGGTATACAATTCATACCTCTGGTATACCTGTAAACTTAGAAAAATTTCTAAGTGTTTAACTGGCAGATCTATTGGATGGTACACCATCTGCCATATCCTCTTTTAACCTACTGGAAGCATGATGAGCTGCAAGGTGTTATGAACTGGATGCATTACTGGATGGTATAACACCCAGTACCCATCACCCTATTCTCCCAATAAATTGGGGGGGATTACTAATCGGTCTATCCTAATCGAAGGAACTTGTTCCCAGTTACTGCCCCCGATTTAAAAAAAAAATTTAAATAGACTTTCAATAGGGAAATTTTTTTATGAATTGCCTATACTTGGCATAACATGATATGTTTAAGATGTTGTTATAGTTAATTGGACTTATGGTCTATATTAACATTTGGGCATTTCTAGATTTTCCCTACCAACCATCAACCTTATCAAGCAATGCCTCCAAGGCAGAGACTAAGAAGGAGGAAGGCTAACTTTCCTCCTCCAGCTGAGGATGAAGGTAGTATTGGTCATGGTATCTTGAACTCACCGCCACCTCCTCCTCTGCCACCAGTTGACCTTCCACATGCACCTTCAATGCAAACTATAGCGGACATGACAGTGTAGATTGGCCGATTAGTGTACAATTTGGAAGAGTAGCAGAAGACTACGGTGGCTATCTTCGCCAAGTTATTGGCTACTTTTTGTAAAGCACCTCCAGCTCTATAGGCTCAAGGCCAAGCACAAGGAGGAGGCATACCTCCAATCTTGCCTGCACCATGTACATGAGCAGATGCCCCCAATTCCACCTGCTCCTCATGTTCATGTACTAGTGCCTTTAGCACAAACACACCGGGCCATGGTGGGCATACAGTTGTAAGCACCCCATTTTTGCCATCCCAGCTAAACAAAGTCCTGCTAGTGTGTGGACAACAAAAGGATGAAAGGTGATCGAAAGTTTGGATTCTTGACTGTGAATTTGAGGAAGTTTTCAATGGGTCTGTGAATTTGAAGAAGTTTTCAATGGGTCCATAGCAAGGTCATGGGTTATAATTTTGCATGGATGCATAGGTCATAGAATTATCTTCGAAATGAGACCAGAATTGCTCAATTCTGATATCAAATGAAGAAGATATGACCATTTTAGTCAGATGATACATATGAGGGAGGTTTATGAAATTATTATAAATAATGCTAGGGGCCTTCATGCAAATTATCCTAAGTTGGATTGTTTGAATTTCAAATCATCATATCTTGATCATCCGACATCGGATTCAGATGATCCCAAGACCATTATTCTTCATTCATGATGTTCCACAAAGTGGACGTAAAAAATCCCGGGTAGAAGTCACCAGTGGGTCCCATGCAAGCTTGCATGCAAAATTATCGTCAGAACTTCAAAGCTGCATATCTTTTCCGTTCTACATCGGATTCAGGTGATTCCAGTTCCTATATTCCTCATTTTTAATGTTCTACAAAATGAATGCAAAAAATTTGGAATAGAGGCCATCAGAAAATTCCATGCGGGATGACAACGGAAATGACCCATGAAATGACAAGGAGAGAAAACCCAGTTAATTCCAATTAATCCAGTCAACTCAGTTCAAGCCAGTTTTGGTCCAACCTAGCTCAACCCATATCAGTTTAACTCAGTCAACCTAAGTCAGTCTCAACCCGTTTCGAACCAGTTCATTCATGTGCATAGTATTTATATATATTATATATATATATATATATATATATATATATATATATATATATATATATATATATATATATATTTATATATATATATATGTATGTATGTATGTTACAAAATATATGTGTATATATGTATATAATATATATTATTATATGTAAGTGATAATCCAAAATATTTTGAGAAGAAAAATGAAAGAGGGGAGAGAGAAAACGTGAAAGAGAAGGGGATTTAGGGTTTTGAGATAATCCAAAAAGATATTGAGAAGAAAAAGGAAAGAGGGGAGAGAGAAAACGTGAAAGAGAAGGGGATTTAGGGTTTTGAGATAATCCAAAAAGATCTTGTGAAGAAAAAGGAAAGAGGGGAGAGAGAAAACATGAAAGAGAAGGGGATTTAGGGTTTTGAGATAATCCAAAAAGATCTTGAGAAGAAAAAGGAAAGAGGGGAGAGAGAAAACGTGAAAGAGAAGGGGATTTAGGGTTTTGAGATAATCCAAAAAGATCTTGAGAAGAAAAAAGGAAAGAGGGAGAGATAAAAAAAAAGAAAAGAAAAAAGGGGGGAAAAAGATTCCCCTTCACGTTTTCTAGAAAGAAAACGTGAAAGAAAAGAGAGGGAGAAAAGAGAAAAAGGAAGGAAAAGAATGAAGAAGAAAAGGAAAGAAGAAAGAAAGGAAAGAGAGAAGGATTTTTCTAGAAGAAGGAAGGAGAGAAAGGAAAGAGAGAAGGGGTTTTCTAGAAGAAGAATGAGAAAAAGGAAAGAAAGGAAGAAGAAAAAACGTGGGAAGGAAGAAAAGAAAGGAAAGAAGAAAAAATGGAAAGAAAAAAAGATTTTCTAGAAAAAAGAAGAAAAGGAAAGAAGGATCTTCTAGAAAATGAGTGAAAAATTATAAATAGGAGAGAGGAGGGATCCTTTTCCAGACCAGAGAGAGAGGGGAACGTGGGTGAGAGAGAGAAACGTGAGTGAGAGAGAGAAAACGTGAGAGAGGAAGAAAGAAAGAGAGAGAAAAGAGAAAAGAAAGAAAAGAGAAGAAGAAAAGAGAGAAAGAGAAGAGAGAAAGAAGCAGAAGAGAGGAGAAGGAGGATTCACATTCAAAGGGGATTGATACAACCCCCAATCACCCTTCATCAATGGTTTCGCTCGATTTGAGCCCAAGGTTAGTACTCTAAACAAATTTAGAGGTCGTTATAATGCCCGAATGCCAATTTTTCTTAAAAAGGGTAATTTTCATGAAATCTCAATCATGAATGCTCTATTACATGCTTGTTAATGTTAGGATGCCTATGTCTAACATTTTTCATGAATGATAATTTGTCTAAGCTATTCAATGATGAATTTTTGATTGATATACAATGATGTTTGATGTTTTTTGTAAATTTCATAAAGTGATTTTCTGATCTGAAAATTCCAGATTTAGGGTTCAAACTTAGGACGTACATCATATGTATTGTTTCTAGATTTTTGAAGCCCAAAATTTTATGGGAGTCTCTCTGATATGATAGAAGACTACCTTAAAAATTTCGTTCCATTTGGAATTGGGGAAATATATCAAAAAATTTGTCTTTCACATTGCTATTTTTCTCGGATGTAATGCAATCCTCCATCGGAAAGTCTCTAGACAAAGGCCTTATGGCCATAACCAGAACATCCAATTAACATGAACTTTTTAGACATGAAAGTCTTCTAAAAAATGGCACTGGTTTCATATTTTTTTCCATTTTTTGATGAATTGATATCAATTTTTAAGTGCATAGTGCTTTGATTTCAGATCTGTCATGATGTGCTGATTTGCATGATTGAAAAGAGTCATTTTTCACAAAGAAAATATACTGTTTTAACTTGTTTTTCTTAATAAAATTTTAGATCAGACAGTTATCTACATATATATATGTCTGTATTTTAATTTCATTAAGAATAGAATTTTATTTGGAATTTATGGTGCAATTGGTCAAAAACCTGGAACAGACTTGACCAGTGTATTTGCCTGTACTTGGGGAATGTTTTCGACCTGCCTATGGTCTCTTTGAGGATTAGCTTCCTTGAGACAAAATGTTGGCCTCTGAGTTTTCTTTCCAGGGATATCTTTTAAGAATTTTTTGAGTAAGTACAGTGCCCTATGTGGCCATTTTGGTCCAACCTGACAAAGCTGTCATCTTGCTACGTGTTCCATCATGTTTTGATTGATTCTCATATGCTTTGGTTGTTTCTCACATGCCATATTTGATGCTATGCTATGTTTGGATGCTCGTATGCATACACTACTATAATTGGAATGGTCACACTGCCATAATTGGAATAGTCACACTGCCATAATTGGAATGATCACATTGCCATAATTGGAATAATCACATTGCCATGATTGGAATGCTACACAGGCTTATTGCCATATTTGTCTACTACACTTGCTCACATATTACTGCCATGTTTGGATGCACACTTACCATGTTTGTATTGATTCACATGCTCACTTTCCATTTTTGACTGATGTGTTGCTAAATTTGAACATATTTCCAACATGCTATATTTGGATGCTTACACTGCTATATTTAAGCTCACATTGCTTTGTTAGATTGTTTACATTGTACAACAACTAGGGCAAGATACACCCTAAGGTGGAAAGAATTGAACAATTAGGGTAGTAAAACCCTAAAAATGGAAAGAATAATTAGGGCAAAATAAACCCTAGAATAAAGAGAATAATTAGGGTATGAAACCCTAAAAAATGAAAATCACAATGAAAAGGGATAAGAAACCCTAGAAACCTAAAAATGGAAACAATAAAAATGGTAGGAATTTAGGTCTCATCCCTAGATCCTATTGACAAAAATAGAAATAATTTGGTACACATCCCAAATAAAAATGGTAGGAATTTAGGTCTCATCCCTAGATCCTATTAACAAAAATAGAAAGAATTTGGTACACATCCCAAATAAAAATGGTAGGAATTTAGGTCTCATCCCTAGATCCTATTGACAAAATTGGAAGGATTTTGGTACACATTCCAAATCCGACTCTCACAAATTTCGAACTACGTCGTACCTGATTTCTAGGGCAAATCCTAGAATACGTAGGCAATTTGGGAAACCCAAATACGGTACAAAGCCACCCATCAACCATACATTCAGCATAAACTTCAACTTGAACAAAAAAAAATCTAATTGAAGCACATGCATAAATCACTTCCATAATCTTTAATCACACAACCCATTTTCGAACTACGTTTTTGGACTTGATTTCTAGGATTGGAATACGTAGGCAGTTTGAGATGTCTTACACGTCTCAGATTCAGTCCAAGACCGAACCATCTTTGGTTCGGTTCACTGTATAATATTGTACATTACATTTGCTTGTTTATTTGCTTTAAAACATGATTGGCTGAACCCTAGGTTAGAATAACTTAGCAACTTGGTTTAGGACATCCCCCATTAAACCCTAGTCATCCAGTTGACCAAGCACAGTCAAAATTAGAATTTAAGGAAAATTTAGGAGGCCGATATTGATCGGGCGGTTTGGGTGCCTAACACCTTCCCATAACCTTACCCTGAATACTTACCCGATCTCTTGCAGACCAAAGAACTGATACATTGGGTTACGAGTCAATAGAAGTCTTACTTTAGGGTGAGGCTACATTTTTAGAGGTCCTAGACCTTAATCTAGGTGGCGACTCCAACAGAACAAATCGATCTTCATCGATACGGGATACACATTTCCATCCCGAGGAGGATCACGTCGATTTCCCATTGTCCTCACAGTGGCGACTCCGCTGGGGATTAATATTCAGACTCCTAGGATACTTTCCTTATATTGATTTGCTTGTCATTTGATGCTAGATCTAGGGTACTATATTTATTGTTTGTACATATTGCTTTGGGGGGAATGGGTTCAGTCACACTTTCGTGCGAGTAGCCGAACCGGGTCCCATGCATGTGGGGCAGCCCGCTAGGAGAAACACACAGCCTTGGCCTGTACTTTGTGAGACCACGACCGACGAGCAGCCTCTAACGAGCGTTTCTTGGGTCTGCCTGGGAATGCGTTATGCTACTCCACGTCGCTTGGATCCTTACAACATAGTATATAAAGGGAATGGGGGCCCATTATTCATCGAGCATTCGGTGATAGGTTACCCCGTCCTCGTCAAGGTGGCCTTTTCTGTCCTAACCCAGTTTGAGCCATATGTATGTTATTTTTGATCCATCTTTGAACCAACATGGTAAAATCTACTCGATCATAATATTTACATCCGAGACGTCGAAGTTCTGCCCGTTTTTGTCCTTGATTTGTCAACATGTTTGGATCCACACTTGAGTAGTCTTGTCTCTCACTTGTTGGGAGCGTGAGGGTTACGTATACCTGCATACACATTAGTGTGGGCGGTCTGTACACGCCCTCCATCGTACAAAGCTCATTGTGTTGATCTGTTCAATATTGATACGTCAATCTCAAAAAACGATCAGAAAATCTTCATCACGGTATAGATACTATGATCAAGTAGAAATTTACCGGTTCTTTCAATCATGAACCGCTTTTGTCATCCATCATGAAAACTACAAATAAGCATATCCGTTTTAATTTTTTGAAATCTGATGAACCACATGGTCGAACCTTGGTGCTACAATGATCCATTCGGAATCTTGAGGCCCCAAGACCAATCATGGGGTTATTCAAATACAAATAAATTGTTATAGATGATGTCTAATGGTCGGTTTTCATGAAGGAGCTAACTTTGTTTGGTCAAGTCAGCTTGTATGTATATGTGCATCCTTCTCGTGTCCAGTCACTTCTGAGTCTTAAACTTAGTTCATTGTTTATATAAAAATAAAATAATAAAAAAAAACAAAAAATAAAAAAAACAAAAAAAACAAAAAAAAAAAAAAAAAAAAAAAAAAAGAGAAAGAAAGGTTGAACTAGGGAGGATATAATTGTCTAGACTTAAGAGAACACCTGAGTGTGTAGACAAAGCATCCACTCTTATTACATCCTCTCATAAGAGGGTCTCATCATCACCGGTTCATGTCTCGGTTCATGTTCATAAGGAGGACTTTTGTACCTCAAAATGTTGGAATGGTTAGAAGACAGCATATTGAGACCCCAAATATTTCAGAATGGAATTGAAATTCCAAGATCAGAGTTGAGGAATCCAAGAGGTTAGAAAGCTGAATCATAGATTCTGAGAGATTATATGTTTCTTTCCCATACTAGCATACCTGCCAAATTTAAAAAAAAAAACTGAGATTGGAAAGCATTTCATTCACCCTTGGCAATTGAGCCATTTGACTGAAGGAGTTGGTTTCCGACTCCCTAATTATTTTCATCACCCAAGGTGACCCAAACTCAAAGGAGTAGCCCTCGAACCTTTAAGAATGGCCCACCCACCTCCCAAAATCCAGGATGAAAAGGAAGACCATGTGGTCAATTGTATCTCAAAATTAAGGTAGCCTAAAAATGAACTTCATGTGCACCCTAAACTGGGGCCAAACCAAAATGTTAGTATACCCTAAATTGGGGCACAACAAAAATATTAGTGCACCCTAAACTGGGGCATATTAAAATGTTAATGGATTCAAAGTGGGGCAAACCAAAAAGGTGATGGACCAACAAGGGTATAGGTCAGAGTTTCATGACATCCAAACTGGGGCATAAGATTAGAATACATTTACCCCAAATTGAGGCATTGGCCAGGTGAATGTCAAACCCGAATTGAGGCATAAATCAAAATGGTAATAGACCCAAGAGGGGTTTATCTCAAGATGGAAAGGGTCAAACACATGTCGATAGATGGTCGTAATGAGTTTTACTAGCGAAACTCTGAATGGAGATTCGGTCCTACAACCAATCATAAGTTGGCATCAATGATGTCGTATCCAATTGGGGTAACTCGGTGAATTACTTGTCTAAACTGGCTACCATTGGTATCTGATAGGTCATCTATGTTTGGGCTTAAGTTCGATATGTCTGTAGACGGTCCAGTCCAAAATGCTCTGAAAAAAATGAACAAGAATCATCTCATTTGAGACAACAACAGTGCTTTACTACTTCCAATCCATTCCTTCCCAGTTTGATATTTCTTCCTCTTCCATGTCCGTTGCTAATTCTGACTCTGATGATGATTGAGATGAAGGGCCACAACCTGAACTTCTACTCCATCGGCCTTTAGAGAAATGAAAGCTCAATACACACGTGAAAGTTAAAGATAATTACGTTGAAGTCATGCAAGCATTCTCAAAGATATAAGTTGGAACATCAAAATGTCATCCCATTTGGTCGATTTATAGAAAGAATTTTTTTGAGATATTCCTTGAAAGTAGAGAATATTTACAGACTCATACAAATGGTTCATTTAGTTTTACAAAAATGGGTCTACGCACAAGGCATTATCAAGTTTACATTAATCCAAGTGATCAAGTCTTCTACAAGTGCATGAAGTTTACAGATATAAAACATGCTATGGATCAACCTCAAAGTCAAAGATGAGCTCAAAAAAAAAAAAAAAAAAAAAAAAAAAAAAAAAAAGGGAAGAAAGAAGAAAAAAAAAAAGAGAAAAAAAGAAAGAAAAAAAGAAAAAAAGAGAAAAAAAAGAAAAAAAGAAAGAGCTATACAAAACAATGAAGTTGGTTAGTATACTACATTGGAACAATGATGGTGGACAAGTTCAATTATGGTGCATAGACTTGGAGAAACTACTTTGAAACACTAATGATGAATGAATTCGATTACAAGGCATATACATGGGACAACTCCTTTGGAGCCCTACTGATGGACGAGTTCAGTTATAGAGCAATAAGGCAATTGGTTCTCGTATAATGACAAATAGACACCATTTCTTAGAACCTGATTGGAGAGCTGATCATTTGTTGTGATTCACGTTGTGTGTTGAGCTGGATTTTTGATATTGGTCACTACATCCCGCCCATACAGGGGGTGGTCTCATCACTTTGTTGTCATCAGAGGATTTTTTTCTTTTCGGCTAAAGACTCTCTCTCCCGTCCATCAATCTGACGGTCTTCCACAGAGTCTACATTACATGCCCTTACTTCAAATATCACAAAATTTTATGGTATTGTTTCTTGTGAACATATCGTCTTGTTATGCATAAATGTTGTTCAATAAATCTGACTGGAATATCTATCTGTCGTTCATCATTTCGACGGCGTCCAAGAATTCCATAGTCTTTTGTTGCTAGCCAATAAAATGGCATCGCCTAGTGGAGATCAAGCCATTCTACATAAACAACCAAACACTCTCCCAATGGCAGACCCATTGGACAGTTTCTTATCTGTCCATCTGGACCTTCGTCGTCATACTTGTATACAGACTTAAAGGATTTGGGCCCAAATGTGGTTGTAACCGATTTAGTATCGGAGCATAGCTTGTTGAAACTTGTTTTCTATCTGAGTGATACCAAGAGGAGAAAACATTCTTTGACGTTTTTTCTATAGATTAGTGTAGGGTTGCATCTCCTTAAGGTTATTTCTAGTGATGACTCAAAAATCGCCTGCTTATCAATGTGTGCAAACTTGAACTTAGACACTGGGGCAAAATCACCCATTTATCCAAACATCATGAGTTTAGTTGAGCCCCATGTTTGAAACTCTAGCTGAGTATATTTGAATGTAAGAGAAAGATGACTCATACAAATTTGAGTCATTGTCATCATTTTCCCCTCATTAAAAAAACCTGATTGCCCTTTGATCAAAGTGAAACCCATATAAATTTGGTAGGAATGCAGAACATATCAAAATTGTCTTTTAAAGAAAAGAAACATGTTTCTCTCGGTCTAGATTAAGTCAAGTCAAGGAAAGTCGATCAAATCATGATCTCTAGTTCCTCTTGGATTTCGAGCAATGTTAGTGGACAAAGTGCAGATGCTGAGCCCCATTGTGGCTACCTCAATATTTATGGAAAGTTCAACCCATTTTTGGGAATGAAGAAAGATGAAGAAAGGAATTGAAAAGAACAAGAAAAAAGAAAGAGAAATGAAAAAGAAAAAAAAGAGGGAAAGAAAGGTGAAAGTACAGAGAAGAAAGAAGACTGAATGAAAGCAGAATAAGAATGGAAAAGAGAACAAGATACAAGCAAAGAAAAGAAAGAAAGAAAGATCATGGGAAGAGAGAGAAAGCTCTAGCCCGAACTACGCGGAACCCGATTCCGGAGGGATGGAAATCCCAAAGGATACGTAGGCAATTTGGGACACCCCAAATTCGGTCCAAAGGCTACACATCCAAAGGCTACACATCCAAAGGCTACACAGCCAAAGGCTATACATTCAGAGGTTACAAATTCAGAGCACAAAGCACAATTACAGTTACATCATGAGCGGTCTTGAGCCAAAGTCACATACCTGATAAGGTTGCTACTCAAGAAGCTTGACAGTTACAGTTACATCATGAGTGGTCTTGAGCCAAAGTCACAGACCTGATAGGGTCGCTACTCAAGAGCTTGACAGTTACAGTTACATCATGAGCGGTCTTGAGCCAAAGTCACAGACCTGATGAGGTCGCTACTCAAGAAGCTTGACGATTCCGATTACATCATGAGCGGTCTTGAGCCAAAGTCACAGACTGATGAGGTCGCTACTCAAGGAGCTTGACATCTACGGTTGTTTGTTGTTACGGGTGCAAAAAAAAAAAAAAAAAAAAAAAGGGGGGGGGGGAGGAGAGTAGTTACAGCATCAGTTCAAAAGAGCAATGGTAGAATTCAGATCAAGTGCAGAATAATGCAAAAATGGGATACTTTTATCTTCGGCCTCAATTGCCCACAATCTCGGTCGAAGAGGGGCATCTGTAAGCACCCCATTTTTGCCATCCCAGCTAAACAAAGTCCTGCTGGTGTGTGGACAACAAAAGGATGAAAGGTGATCGAAAGTTTAGATTCTTGACTGTGAATTTGAGGAAGTTTTCAAATGGGTCTGTGAATTTGAGGAAGTTTTCAATGGGTCCACAGCAAGGTCATGGGTTATAATTTTGCATGGATGCATAGGTCATAGAATTATTTTCGAAATGAGACCAGAATTGCTCAATTCTGATATCAAATGAAGAAGATATGACCATTTTAGTCAGATGATACATATGAGGGAGGTTTATGAAATTATTATAAATAATCCTAGGGGCCTTCATGCAAATTATCCTAAGTTGGATTGTTTGAATTTCAAATCATCATATCTTGATCATCCGACATCGGATTCAGATGACCCCAAGACCATTATTCTTCATTCATGATGTTCTACAAAGTGGACGTAAGAAATCCCGGGTAGAAATCACCAGTGGGTCCCATGCAAGCTTGCATGCAAAATTATCGTCAGAACTTCAAAGCTGCATATCTTTTCCGTTCTACATCGGATTCAGGTGATTCCAGTTCCTATATTCCTCATTTTTAATGTTCTACAAAATGAATGCAAAAAATTTGGAATAGAGGCCATCAGAAAATTCCATGCGGGATGACAGCGGAAATGACCCATGAAATGACAAGGAGAGAAAACCCAGTTAATTCCAATTAATCCAGTCAACTCAGTTCAAGCCAGTTTTGGTCCAACCTAGCTCAACCCATATCAGTTTAACTCAGTCAACCTAAGTCAGTCTCAACCCATTTCGAACCAGTTCATTCATGTGCATAGTATTTATATATATTATATATATTATATACTATATATATATATATATATATATATATATATATATATATATGTATGTATGTTATAAAATATATGTGTATATATGTATATAATATATATTATTATATGTAAGTGATAATCCAAAAGATTTTGAGAAGAAAAATGAAAGAGGGGAGAGAGAAAACGTGAAAGAGAAGGGGATTTAGGGTTTTGAGATAATCCAAAAAGATCTTGAGAAGAAAAAGGAAAGAGGGGAGAGAGAAAACGTGAAAGAGAAGGGGATTTAGGGTTTTGAGATAATCCAAAAAGATCTTGAGAAGAAAAAGGAAAGAGGGGAGAGAGAAAACATGAAAGAGAAGGGGATTTAGGGTTTTGAGATAATCCAAAAAGATCTTGAGAAGAAAAAGGAAAGAGGGGGAGAGAGAAAACGTGAAAGAGAAGGGGATTTAGGGTTTTGAGATAATCCAAAAAGATCTTGAGAAGAAAAAAAGGAAAGAGGGAGAAATAAAAAAAAAAGAAAAGAAAAAAGGGGGGAAAAAGATTCCCCTTCACGTTTTCTAGAAAGAAAACGTGAAAGAAAAGAGAGGGAGAAAAGAGAAAAAGGAAGGAAAAGAATGAAGAAGAAAAGGAAAGAAGAAAAGGAAAGAAGAAAGAAAGGAAAGAGAGAAGGATTTTTCTAGAAGAAGGAAGGAGAGAAAGGAAAGAGAGAAGGGGTTTTCTAGAAGAAGAATGAGAAAAAGGAAAGAAAGGAAGAAGAAAAAACGTGGGAAGGAAGAAAAGAAAGGAAAGAAGAAAAATGGAAAAAAAAAAGATTTTCTAGAAAAAGAAGAAAAGGAAAGAAGGATCTTCTAGAAAATGAGTGAAAAATTATAAATAGGAGAGAGGAGGGATCCTTTTCCAGACCAGAGAGAGAGGGGAACGTGGGTGAGAGAGAGAAACGTGAGTGAGAGAGAGAAAATGTGAGAGAGGAAGAAAGAAAGAGAGAGAAAAGAGAAAAGAAAGAAAAGAGAAGAAGAAAAGAGAGAAAGAGAAGAGAGAAAGAAGCAGAAGAGAGGAGAAGGAGGATTCACATTCAAAGGGGATTGATACAACCCTCAATCACCCTTCATCAACGGTTTCGTTCGATTTGAGCCCAAGGTTAGTACTCTAAACAAATTTAGAGGTCGTTATAATGCCCGAATGCCAATTTTGCTTTAAAAAGGCTAATTTTCATGAAATCTCAATCATGAATGCTCTATTACATGCTTGTTAATGTTAGGATGCCTATGTCTAACATTTTTCATGAATGATAATTTGTCTAAGCTATTCAATGATGAATTTTTGATTGATATACAATGATGTTTGATGTTTTTTGTAAATTTCATAAAGTGATTTTCTGATCTGAAAATTCCATATTTAGGGTTCAAACTTAGGACGTACATCATATGTATTTTTTCTAAGATTTTTGAAGCCCAAACTTTTATGGGAGTCTCTCTGATATGATAGAAGACTACCTTAAAAATTTCGTTCCATTTGGAATTGGGGAAATATATCAAAACATTTGTCTTTGACATTGCTATTTTTCTCGGATGTAATGCAATCCTCCATGGGAAAGTCTCTAGACAAAGGCCTTATGGCCATAATCAGAAAATCCACTTAACATGAAATTTTTAGACATGAAAGTCTTCTAAAAAATGGCACTGGTTTCATATTTTTTCCATTTTTTTTTAATTGATATCAATTTTTAAGTGCATAGTGCTTTGATTTCAGATCTGTCATGATGTACTGATTTGCATGATTGAAAAGAGTCATTTTTCACAAAGAAAATATACTGTTTTAACTTGTTTTTCTTAATGAAATTTTAGATCAGACAGTTATCTACATAGATATATGTCTGTATTTAATTTTCATTAAGAATAGAATTTTATTTGGAATTTATGGTGCAACTGGTCAAAAATCTGGAACAGACTTGACCAGTGTATTTGCCTGTACTTGGGGAATGTTTTCTACCTGCCTATGATCTCTTTTAGGATTAGCTTCCTTGAGACAAAATGTTGGCCTCTGAGTATTCTTTCCAGGGATATCTTTTAAGAATATTTTGAGTAAGTACAGTGCCCTATGTGCCCATTTTGGTCCAACCTGACAAAGCTGTCATCTTGCTACGTGTTCCATCATGTTTTGATTGATTCTCATATGCTTTGGTTGTTTCTCACATGCCATATTTGATGCTATGCTATGTTCGGATGCTCGTATGCATACACTATTATAATTGGAATGGTCACACTGCCATAATTGGAATAGTCACACTGCCATAATTGGAATGATCACATTGCCATAATTGGAATAATCACATTGCCATGATTGGAATGCTACACAGGCTTATTGCCATATTTGTCTACTACACTTGCTCACATATTACTGCCATGTTTGGATGCACACTTACCATGTTTGTATTGATTCACATGCTCACTTTCCATTTTTGACTGATGTGTTGCTAAATTTGAACATATTTCCAACATGCTATATTTGGATGCTTACACTGCTATATTTAAGCTCACATTGCTTTGTTAGATTGTTTACATTGTACAACAACTAGGGCAAGATACACCCTAAGATGGAAAGAATTGAACAATTAGGGTAGTGAAACCCTAAAAATGGAAAGAATAATTAGGGCAAAATAAACCCTAGAATAAAGAGAATAATTAGGGTATGAAACCTTAAAAAATGAAAATCACAATGAAAATGGATAGGAAACCCTAGAAACCTAAAAATGGAAACAATAAAAATGGTAGGAATTTAGGTCTCATCCCTAGATCCTATTGACAAAAATAAAAATAATTTGGTACACATCCCAAATAAAAATGGTAGGAATTTAGGTCTCATCCCTCGATCTTATTAACAAAAATAGAAAGAATTTGGTACACATCCCAAATAAAAATGGTAGGAATTTAGGTCTCATCCCTAGATCCTATCGACAAAATTGGAAGGATTTTGGTACACATTCCAAATCCGACTCTCACAAATTTCGAATTACGTCGTACCTGATTTCTAGGGCAAACCCTAGAATACGTAGGCAATTTGGGAAACCCAAATACGGTACAAAGCCACCCATCAACCATACATTCAGCATAAACTTCAACTTGAACAAAAAAAAATCTAATTGAAGCACATGCATAAATCACTTCCATAATCTTTAATTACACAACCCATTTTCGAACTACGTTTTTGGACTTGATTTCCAGGATTGGAATACGTAGGCAGTTTGAGATGTCTTACACGTCTCAGATTCAGTCCAAGACCGAACCATCTTTGGTTCGGTTCACTGTATAATATTGTACATTACATTTGCTTGTTTATTTGCTTTAAAACATGATTGGCTGAACCCTAGGTTAGAATAACTTAGCAACTTGGTTTAGGACATCCCCCATTGAACCCTAGTCATCCAGTTGACCAAGCACAGTCAAAATTAGAATTTAAGGAAAATTTAGGAGGCCGATATTGATCGGGCGGTTTGGGTGCCTAACACCTTCCCATAACCTTACCCTGAATACTTACCCGATCTCTTGCAGACCAAAGAACTGATACATTGGGTTACGAGTCAATAAAAGTCTTACCTTAGGGTGAGGCTACATTTTTAGAGGTCCTAGACCTTAATCTAGGTGGCGACTCCAACAGAACAAATCGATCTTCATCGATACGGGATACACATTTCCCTCCCGAGGAGGATCACGTCGATTTCCCATTGTCCTCACAACAGTTATAGCCTCAATTAGATGGGGCAAAGGTTATGAGCAACTTTCAGCATATTCATCAACTGAAGTTTACAAGAGTTAGTACAAATCTGATGCAACCAGCCGTATGGATCCAGGCCATGGAGAAGACCCTGGAATCCTTGATGTGTACTGAGGCATAGAAGTTATTGTGTATAACCTTTTAACTGGAAGGGGTGCTCTATGACTGGTGAAAAGGCATTCAACCCACTCTGATTCAGCGCCATGGAAAGATCACATAGAAAATCTTCAAGGAAGCATTCACTTCTTCCCCTCGAACTTTAGAGACCAGAAGGAGCTAGAGTACCTCAACCTTTGTCAAGGGGATACTACTATTGAGGCTTATAAACAGAAATTTGAAGAGCTGTTCTATTTTTCACCGGCTTCCATGAGGGAAGAAGATCCTATGTTAAGGCTTTTTGTTCAAGGCTTGAAGGGAGACCTCAAGCTAATTGTTGAGTCTATGAGACTGACGAAATACACTAACGCCATAAAAGTGGCAAAGAGTGTTGAGGATGGATATCATCAGAATTACCAAGGTCAGAAGAGACCTAAGAGCTTCACTAATAACCGTCCCACAAACAAGCCATTCTATGCTTAGTACCCCAATTCTTCTATGACAGCTTCGTTTGCTCCATTCATTGTAAAGCCTATCTACAATAATCCTACCACTAGTCTAAGCAAGCCAGCTGCATTTGCACCCAAGGCAAATCAAATGAGACTTATAGTCTCAAGTGCCACCTCTATACCTTATGGCACATGTTTAAACTGTGGCAAGACGGGCCATTTTGCAAGATCGTATCGGAAACCAAAGAAGGCCCTGCCAATTGAACAAGGCAAGGTCTTTACCTAATTTACTGAGTATGAGGAAGGCTCACCTAGAGTAGTAGTCATAGGTATTTTAAAATTTAGAAGAAAACATCATCTTGCATGACATATAGTGATTCCCATATATGTATGTATAGGTACTATTTTTATTTTTGGAACACATGCACATGTATTATTTGATTCTACGGCTACACATTCATTTGTATCCCTGCATTCACAACTAAGTTGGGAATTCCGTCACGCAAGATGACCTGTTTGTCGGTAGTGCATACATCTATGGGATCTAAGTCCGGTCTAAAAGACTATTAAGGGCCTTGTGATGTAGCCATAGAAGGCAAGGTAATGGAGGCCAACCTTGTCTGCCTATAATGACTAACTTTGATGTGATATTGGGAATGGATTGGTTAGCTAAACACCAGGCCAGCTTCCTATGTTCTAGATGTCAGATTCTGTTTCAGCCTGCTAGCCTTGCAGCATTCATGTTCACTGGCAACAAGACTAAGAAGTGTCGCAAGTTGTTCCTATTGGTACTTCAAGCTTTCAAGTTGCTACACCAAGGGTGCGAGAGCTACATAGTGTTGATATTGGACATCGAAGCCTAAATACCAAAGTTGGAAGACATATGGGTGGTCAATGAATGTGTTTCCTAAAGAACTACCTGATGTACTTCAAGATTTAGAAATGGAGTTGGTTATTGACTTCATCCCAGGAGCAGCTCAGGCTTTTAAGTCTCCTTACCAAATGGTTCTACTGAGTTGAAGGAACTGAAGACACAGCTTCAAGAACTACTGGACAAGGTTTTCATTAGACCCAGTATCTCACCTTTGGGAGTACCGGTGTTGTTCATAAAGAAGGACAAAAGTATCAGTTTATGCATAGATTACTGGGATTTAAACAAGCTTACAATTAAGAACCGGTAGCCTTTGCCCCGAATCGATGACTTATTTCATCAACTTCAAGGGGCAAGATTGTTTTTGGAGATAGACCTATGGTCAGGCTATCACCAGTTGAAGATCAAGGGGAGTGATATACCCAAGACAGTGTTCAGGATAAGATATGGTCACTTTGATTTTTTGGTGATGTCCTTCGGTCTAACGAACGCTCTAGCCTCATTCATGGAGCTTATGAATCGGGTATTCCATATTCTTAGATAAGTTTGTCATCATCTTCATCGATGACATCCTCATCTACTCACCCAATGATACCACCCATGCGGAGCACCTCTGCTTAGCATTATAAAAGCTGAGACATGAGAAGCTATATGCCAAGTTCAAGAAATGCTAGTTTTGGCTCAAGCAAGTGTCATTCTTGGGGTATATTATATCAGCTAAAGGTTTAGCAGTGGATCCTGGCATGGTCAGTGCAGTTATGGATTGGTGTACACCCACATCTGTTATAGAGGCCAAAGTTTTCTTTGATTGGTCAATTATTACAGACACTTTATTGAGGGAATCTCCAGTATAGCTATACCATTAACGGGATTGACTAAGAAGGGAGTAAAGTTTGTTTGGTAAGATAAATGTGAGAAAAGCTTTCAGACCCTCAAGGGGAAGCTAGTCTTTGCTCTAGTTCTGACTATTCAATTTGATAAGGCTTCATTTACCATTTATACGGATTCCTCAAAGTTTGGGTTAGGTTGTGTTCTCATGCAAGATGACAAGGTAGTAGCCTACGCCTCCAGACAATTGAAGGTGCATGAGAAAAACTATCCTACACATGACCTAGAGCTTGTAGCAATTGTCTTCATCCTGAAAATATAGAGACATTACTTATATGGAGAAAAGTTCTATATAATGTCAGTTCACAAGAGTTTGACCCATTTGTTAAATCACAGGGAATTAAACATGAGACAACGAAGGTGGTTAGAGCTATGGAAAGATTATGACTGCATCATCAAGTATCACCCTGGCAAGGCCAATGTGGTGACTGATGCTCTTAACTAGAAGGCGATAGTTATGGTGGAAGGAGAAACCTTTGAGTCAGCTAAATATGAAGTTGTTGTATGGCCTATACATTGGTTCTTGATCCTCCTCCAGATGTTAAACACTCTATTACTGACACTATTATGATAGAGTGGATAGAGGCAACAACTGAGCTGCTCTGTACCTTGACTATTCAGCATACCCTGCTTGATAAGATCAAAGATGACTCTCAAGCATGACCTTGAGAAAGGAAGGCAAGACCCATATTTCTCTATAAACAGCTTGGCATTGATTAGATACAGAGGAAAAATATGTGTACTAGAAATCTGGAGTGGAAGAGGGATCATATCACTTTGGATTTTGTTACAAGATTACCCTTGACGCCAAACAATGTTGATGCCGTTTGGGTAATTATGGACCATCTCACAAAGATGGCTCATTTCATGGCTGTGAAGCCTCAATACACTATGGACAAATTGGCTAAACTATACGTTGATAATATAGTAAGACTACATGGGGTACTCGCAAGCATAGTATCGGAGGGATCCAAGATTCACGTCTAAGCTACGGGATAGTTTGTAGAAGGCAATGGGTATATAGCTAAAGTTCAATATCGCATTCCATCCAAAGACTGATGGACAATCTAAGCGTATGGTACAGATTTTTGAAGACATGCTTCGAGCTTGCACATTGGATTTCAAAGGCAATTGGAACAAATACCTGTCTTTGATAGTGTTTGCCTACAATAATAATTACCATGCCACCCTTGGCACTGCTCCATCTGAGGTGCTATATGGTAAGGGGAGATCGGTAGAGGTGCTATATGGTAGGTGATGCAGAACTCCACTTTATTGGAATGAAGTACGTGCATACAGAATATTATGGCCGATATTTTCCAGAACACTTATGATGAGGTGGATCTGATCAAGAAGGGAATTAAGGCAGCTCAAAGTAGGTAGAAAAGCTAGGCTGATGGTAGGCATAACGATTTGGATTTTCAAGTTAGTGAGAAAATTTTCCTCAAAGTGTTGCCCTACCGAGGCATCTGATACATTGGCAAGAAAGAGAAAGTGAGTCCCAAATATATCAATCAGTATGAGAACTGGAAAAGAATTGGCAAGGTGGCATATCAGTAAGCTTTGCCTCTTGCACTATTAGAAGTTTATGACGTCTTCCACATCTCACTTTCAAAGAAGTACGTTAATGATCCATATCATATATTGAGTGCAGAAGTTTCACAAATTGACCGAGATCTATCTTGCACCGTAGAGCTTGTGGCGATCTTGGATAGGAAAGTGCAACAACTGTGGAACCATTCCATCCCCTATGTGAAGGTTCACTGGAGCAATTATATGATTGAAGAAGCCACTTGGGAAAGCGAGAATGGAATGCGAGAGAAATATCCATATTTGTTTGAAGACTCAGGTTCATCTTAATTTTGGGGTTTAAATTCGTATAAATTGGGAGGATTGTGAGATCCACACCTAAAATCCCTTACTAACTGGGATTTTTCCTGTTACACCCCGATTCTGGACAAACTAGAAGTGTGAGGAACCATCATAAGAACCAACGGTTTAAGCCAGGATCTCATAATGACTGTGCCAACCATCCAAAACCAACTACACATACCACGACACAATCAGAAAAAATAAAATATATAGTGGAAGTTTTATTAAATACTGAACTGAGTGTCTAACATGGTAAAGGAAGTAAATAAACCACTTATCCCCAAATAAACTCAAAACACAACTTAATAATCTATTACAAGTTCTTATAACTCTCAAACAAAAGATAACTATGGACAAAGATACTAAAAACACTCACACGAAGAGTTGTCCTTGTCCTCCTTAGCTTGAGTATCCATCGCCACCACGTGTCCATATGACGGCTCCTCCATATAGTCTTCTACAGTAGGACCTGCATCATCAACTAAAAATGTTTGACGTCATGGGGTGAGCACACATCATAGCTCAATGAGCAAACAAAACAATGCGCAAACATATGCATGCAGTCATATCATTATCTTTAGTCTGGTTTAAGTTTGCAACTGTGCTATAGAAAGGATTGGTGGCCACCGCACCTCTATACAGGAGTGTGTAGATCTGCCCAATGAATCAAACACCATTGCCATCCCACATGCACCCACCATGGAATAGAGATAGAGCTAAAGTGTCCAGATCACACACTGCCAACACTTTCCCTGATGTCCTACCCATACCAGCATAAATGTCCCTACTAGCGAGGGCTTACAAACTGGGCTCACAACTAACCAATCCTAATGCCATCCATATGTATCCAAGGCCTTACCCAAGCATTCCTCAATACATCTATAAAGATAGAGCTAGGACGTCTCGATAGAGTCAAAGACCATACGGTCGACGAACACCCCCTGTGCCATATGATGTACTAGTTCCGCTCAAGTAATAGTGATACGATGATGTCAATGTAATGCATGGTTTAGGGATCACACACCCCTCCCCACACAGCACACCAACCACACTCATAAACACATGCCTATTCATATCATCATCAATAATAAAGTAAATATGCATGAATATGAATAGCAGTAATATTGGATGACATTTGAGATGCACATTACAATCATACAAGCATGATATCATTCATAGCATGGGACAAATAAAAAGAAAGATAGCTTGTTATTATCCAGTGAGTCTAGGTCTTATTTCCTCACCTTTAATCGTAGTATCGATCTCTTCCAGGCTTCAAAAATTATCTTGTAGTAGTTGACAACCTATACAATTTATGAGTTTAAGTAGGGATTAATGGTATTTAGGCACAATATTCTCAAATCTAGCTTGGCTTCAAAATAGGCTCTTTGAAATTGAGTGGTTGATGCAGTGATTGCATGTATATGTCGACCATACATTGTATGGTTAACTGTGTGGTCGCACATTACGTATTCACAGATGTAACCACATAACCCTGTATAAATTCTTGAGAGTCTATAGTCGCTCATTAGTTACTCTGTGGTCGACCACTGATTCGACCACACAACTTGGTGATTGTGTTTGAAGGTCTTTCTCAGTCTAACACTTAACTACATTATTGGAACACCTCCTAGGGTCGTTCTATGGCCTGATTTATGGGTTTTCCATCAACAATTCATCCCTAACCTATTTCCATGGATTCTCTTTGAGATTAATTGAGAAATTACATGATCTCAATACTTACATTAGGTTCAAGTCATCAACTCATTGTTGGAAGATCAACCTAACCAACCTACATCTATAGGATTAGATTCCTTACCTTTGTCCTTTATGCTGAGAGGGATAGCAACTTCATCTTCAAATTCTCTTCTCCAACCTTCTTTCTCCCTTTCTTCTCTTTCTCCTTCTCTTTTTCTCTTAGGTTCTTATGTTTTAGAATTGGTTTTAAAAGAGTGAGAGAGACTAAGGGATATCCTTTATATAGAGGGGAAAACTGCCATATAGAGTCCTCTCACAACTAGGAAAGAGATCCTTTAAACATGGAAAGTTTCCAAATCTCGGAGTCGGTTCGGATATTGTGTGGTCGACTGTGTGGTCGCAGAAGCTGTCAACCACATAAGGCAGTTTGTGCTTTCACTCAATTAAAATTTTATTGACCTGACTTTCTAACTGAGTGGTTGGCCACACAATGGCTGTGAGTCAGCCACCAAACCAAAATACACTATTTTTGGGTTAATTTACTCACCTAGGCCTCACTTATTTTTCCTTCACAAGGTTGGTCCGCGTGAACCTACTATGATGGGAGGACCTAGCATGACATGGTTAAAACCTATTAGTAGAGCGCGGGTCTTACACCTCCTGTGTCAGGTCTCAACATACCGATCGATACAGCTTTGATGCAAACCCAATGGTGGTATCATAACCATAGGTAAGCCTCATTGCTCAAACCTGGTAGGGTAAGGTACCTTGGGGGACTATAGGTGGCGTTGATGAGCATCCCAAAGCATTCGGGAAATATGGCTGACCAATAGACCATATATTGGCCTAATCGGATGGTGCACCACCCGGTTGTCAGTAGCCGGTTGAGCTCGAATTTGAGTCACTCTCTCTCTCCCAGATCTCTATAAAAGGAGGACTAACGCTCCTTTATTTCTCTTGGAAACATGGGAGAGTGAAGAAGAGAAGAAAATGAAGAAGAGTAGAGCTTAAAAGAGAAGAACTCTAAACCCTAGCCTCATTCCTTGGAGGTAAATCTAATGGACCCTCTCCATTTCCTTTTTCCTTTAGTGAATGAATGCTAGGAGCCTTAGTGGTTGAGTACCATTAATGACCTAGAAAACGTAGGTATTTACCCACTCCATTAAGGGAGTTGTTAGAGCCATAAATGGCTCCCATTGTGACTAATAATGGTGGGAATGTGATTCCCATCAACTAAATGGTAAGCCATAAGGTTGGGATAAAGTTTCCCAAGCTTGGATACCAAGCTCTATTCGTGTCCTGGTTTCTAGGTACAAACTGGAGGCCCCTTATTGGAGGCCGGGTTATGACCATCCCTCTGGGTAACATAGACCAAGCCTCCCCCAAGGCAAATGCTTTGGCTAATGACTGAGGACCAATAGGAGGCTCCTTACCAGAGGACTTTCACGGAGGGATGTCCCTTAGATTACCTTCCCCTGGTTACCTCATGGGTCCGATTAACCTGGACCCTCCATTTAGGCTTAATACTAAGCAGAGGCAATGTCGAATGATACATCACCCAATAAAGCCTCCGAAAAACCTTCTGGAACCCCTACTATTATGACAGTAGATACGATCTGGATGGTCCGTTGGATGCTTGACCATCTGATTGATCCTCCGATTCTTCTTACTTAGAGAATGTTCAAAGTATTAATCAGATGGTCTTTTAGAGGAACCACCAGCAGATTATATCCTCCAGTTCAGTCTGTTTTAGCCAATATGCCTAGTAATGATTAAGAAGACCAATCGTTGGGTTCCCAGCTGGTCTTGGGACCCGTATATGGACCTGTAAGGCTTGTCCATGTTGATTAAAAGCTATATAACCAATCTAACGAAATACTATCTTCATAAATAGGTGTTTGACATGGGTAATTGTCACACCCAATTATGCACCATTCAGAACAGTGTGATGAACCGCTAATAAACCAACGGTTCAACCAGGATCTCTAATAGGATATATCCATTAAAAATAAAACCATACACATCCACAACCATAATCAGACTAAATATACAATAGCGGAAGTCTTATAGTAGATGAACTGATAAATCTAATTGTGATAATCATGGATAAAGTATCAATTTATGTTGTATCAACTGAGACACAAGTAAATAAAATATCAATTACATTTCCTTAATAAATTCAAATGAAAACCTAATCGAATACGCATGAGTTGCACTAGCATGAAGGGTCATGTGTATCCTCTAAGTCTTCAGCTTCCATAGCAGCAACACGCCCGTACACTGAAGCATTTATATAATCTTCGACAGTGGTACCTGCATCATCAACTAAAAATATTCGACGTCGAGAGGGTGAGCACACATCATGGCTCAGTGAGCAAACAAAACAATGCAACAATCATATGCATGAATTCAATTCATATCTTTGGTCTGGTAAATAAGTTTGCAATGAGCTATAAAAAGGTTCGGTGGCCGCCTCGCCTCTATGCACAGGGTGTGGAAGCCTGCTCAAAGGTAACGTTTATTATCGTCCCCATCCACCCTACCATGGAATAGAGATAGAGCTAAAGTGGTGAGGCCCGGCCTATGACACTTCCTCTGATACTCTACCCATACCAACACGTAAGCCCCTGTGGGCGAGGGCTCGTAAACTGGGCTCACAACTAACCAATCCTAATGCCAATCAGTTTATCCAAGGCCTCTCCCCAGCATCCCTCAATACATCGATAGAGATAGGGCTAAGGCCCCCCGGTAGAGTTAGAGACTACACGGTCCGAGACCACCACCCCTCATACCCTATCACGTAATAGCTCTGCTATGGTAATGGCGATATGACGATGTCAGTGGACAAGACTTGTGTTAGAGATAGAGCTAGAGTGCTGAGGCCCGGCCTATGACACCCCCCTGATACTCGTTTGCATCAAGCACACCAACCACACACATACAGTCACATTCCTATTCCTATCATCATCATCATCATCATCATCATCATGTTATAAACAATAATTTAAATATGTATGAACAGTAATAATATAAATATTGGATGACATGTTGAATGCACATGCAAGCATACACGCATAGAATCAATCATGGCATTCGACTCAAGAATAAAATAGTTAATTATTAACCAATTAGTTTAGGTCTTGTTCTCTCACCTTTGCATGATTGTAGATCCTCTTTTAAGCTTTAAGAATGAAGTAAATATCACTATTATATCACTATTTGACCTAATCAAAGTCGATAGAATTTAATTAGAATTAATTTTGATTTTAAAAAGCATGTTGTTAACTGGGAGTCGATGCCAGGGTCGGAGGTTCCATCGACCCTTGGTGCTACCACCCAGATTCTGGACTTCCCGAACACTGGGGGTCGATTGTTAAGGTCTGGTAGGGTCGATTGGCCATCGGACCCCTGTGCGACCCCCTGTGGGTTTAGTCGAATTTTAGGTCCTATAGTCGATTCCTTCGTGTTTGGGTCCTATGGCTTTCTTCTACAATCCATTCCATACATGTTCTATGGTTTAGAACCATAGTTTATTCACCTATATGTTTTTATGATCTCCCCCATGATTTTCCATTGAAACCTAACCATGGATGGATGATTTAGGTTTCCCCTAGATCATATCCTCTTCACTATCTATTCTAAGGTCTTTAGAATTACATGGAGATAGTACCCATACCTGAGAGTTAGGCTAGTTCCTCTGAAGCCTTCTCTTTATTCTTCTTCTCCACTTTCCTTCTCTTATCTTTCTCTTCTCCTTCTCTTTTCTTTCTCTCAATCCAATTAGGGTTCTAAAAGGAGTGGAAGAGGCTTAGGGATGTCCTATTTATAGAGTAGAAACTCCCAAAATAAGTCCCATTGAGATTAGAAAAGAATCTCATTGAAATTTGGAAAGTTACCAATTTACGGTTTGTGTCGGCAGACTAGGGGTCGATGAGGGGGTCGGAGATCCCGTCGACCCCTGGTTCTAAATTGTCCGACCCCCGGTTAGAAACTTAGGGTCTGACTTTATATCTTGGGGGGTCTGACCCTACCTTGCTGGGTATGCGACCCTCCCCCTTATTTTAATGTTTTTGGGTCAGTTTAATACCTGGGATCGTGATCTCCTTCATGCACTTGATCCATTTGGCTCGACCATGATGGGTAGACCTGGTTCAAAGTGGTAAGTTCGGGTTAGTGCGATACGGGTCTTACAAATCTCTCCTACTTATAAAAATTTCATCCCCGAAATTGTACATACCTTCCGAGTCAAATAAATAATGATATTGCTTTCGCATAGCATTCTCTTCTTCCCATGTAATTTCTTTCATATCTCTACTTCTCCAGGTGACCATTACATAATAGATATCACGGTTGCATAGTCGTTGAACCTTCCGATTAGTGATTTCAGTTGGTTCCACTTCAAATGTCAAATCTTCAGTTAAATCAGGTAAGTTTATTGTCAAAACGTGCGTCGGATCCTTGACATACTCCTTCAATAAGAAAATATGAAATACATCATGCACACTTGACATAGATGGTGGTAGTGCTAACTGGTAAGCCACTTTTCTACGCTTAGCTAGAATCTCATATAGCCCGACATATCTCGAACTTAATTTCCCTTTCTGTCCGAACCATTTCAATCCTCGCATAGGCGATACTTTTAAGAATACTTTATCACCCACGACGAATTCAAGGTCTCAGCGTCGAGTATCTCCATATTGCTTCTGATGATTCTGAGCTGTTCTTACTCTTTCCTTGATAATGTCGACCACTCGACAAGTCTCTTCAATAAATTCCGTTCCAACAATACTACGTTCCCCAACTTCATTCCAAAACAAAGGAGTTCGACACTTCCTGCCATACAGTGCTTCATAGGGTGACATCTGTATAGTAGCCTGATAGCTATTGTTATAAGCGAACTCAATCAATGGTAACTTTTCATCCCATGATCCTTTAAAATCAATTACACATGCTCGAAGCATATCTTTTATAATCTGAATTGTACGCTCTGACTGTCCATCTGTTTGTGGATGGAATGCAGTACTAAACTTCAATGTTGTACCCATAGCCTTTTGCAATCCTTTCTAAAATTTTGAAATAAATCGTGGATCTCTATCGGACACAATGCTTTCAGGTACACTATGTAATCGCACAATGTTATCCACATACAACTTAGCTAACCTCTCCAGTGTATACTGAGGTCGTATAGGTATAAAGCGAGTTGTTTTAGTCAAGCGGTCTACAATCACCCAAACTGCGTCAACTACTTGAGGAGTCAATGGTAATCCTGTAACGAAGTCCATAGTGATGCAGTCCCATTTCCATGCTGGTTCCGGTAACGGCTGTAATAGTCCTGCCGGTCTTTGTCGTTCAGCCTTTACTTTCTGACAATTTAGGCATTGAGACACGAACTTAGCTACATCTGCTTTCATTCCTCTCCACCAATATAATTTCTTTAGGTCATGATACATTTTTGTACTTCCATGATGTATCGAATAGATGGTGGTACGGGCTTCTTTCATCAATCGGTGTCTAATGTCCAAGCTTTCTATTTTAGGTACACATATTCTTCCTTTGTATTTCAGTACCTTCTCTTCGTCCAAGGTAAACTCAGGGTTAGTCCTACCTTTTTCGATGTCCTCTTGTACCGTTCTTAGGTAAGGGTCTGATTTGATAGTTGTCTTTACTTCATCAACTATATCCGGTATAACCTTCAATGCGGCGAACATTTTTGAAAACTGATGGATATACCCTTGGTTGGCTGATCCATCTGGTGCATCTATCACAAACTACTCATTACCGTGCTTAAATACCTTTCTAGTAGCATACATCGCAGCGGTTGTGGTAACCTCTCCCTGAGATTTTATAATTGTCTTTGTACTCAACGCATCGGCTACTACATTAGCTTTCCCCGGATGATACTGGATATCACAATCATAGTCTATCAATAGTTTCAGCCATCTTAATTGTCTCATATTCAACTCCTTCTGATTAAATAGGTAAGGAAGACTTTTTTGGTCTGATTTATTCTAAAACTTCTCCCCGTACAGATAATGTCTCCATATTTTGACAGCATGTACAACTGCCGCTAGTTCCAAATCATGAGTGGGATAATTCTTTTCATGTGTCTTCAGTTGTCTAGAGGCATAAGCAATTACTTGTTCTCCTTACATAAGTACACATCCGAATCCTAGTCCGGATGCATCGGTGTACAAGATAAATGGTTGTCCTGGAATTGGAATGGTCAAGATTGGAGATGATATCAATCTAGCCTTCAATGTTTGGAAACTCTTCTTGCAATTATCAGTCCTAACAAACTTCTCGCCCTTCTTAGTTAAGCTGGTGAGAGATACGATAATTTGAGAATAGTCTTCCACAAATCGTCGATAATATCCAGCTAGACCTAGAAAACTTCTAATTTCGGCAACGCTATTTGGTGCTTCCCACTTTACAATAGCCTCGATCTTCCTGGGATTCACTTTAATTCCTTCAGCGGATACTACATGGCCTAGAAATGTGATTTCCTTTAGCCAAAACTTACAATTTGTAAATTTGGTGTAGAGCTTTTCCTTCTGTAGTCGCTGCAGAGTGGCGTTTATATTCTTGACACGAGTTTCCTCGTCTTTGGAGTAGACTAATATATCATCAATGAATACAATAACCGACATATCCAACATGTCGTAGAAAACCCGGTTCATAAGTTTCATGATGGTTGCTGGTGCGTTTGTCAATCCAAAAGACATGACTAAAAATTCATAATGTCCATATCTAGTCCTGAACGCTATTTTGGGAATATCACCGTCCTTAATCTTCAGCTGATGGTAGCCTGACCGAAGATCGATCTTGGAGAACACATTGGCTCCTTGCAACTGATCGAACCGGTCATCGATCCGAGGCAATGGATATCGATTCTTAATTGTCAGTTTGTTCAGTTTTCAGTAGTCTATGCACAAGCGAACGCTACCGTCCTTCTTCCTTACGAATAATATTGGCGCTCCCCATGGTGATATACTGGGGCGAATATAACCCTTGTCCAACAGTTCTTGTAGTTGTACATTCAATTCCTTCAGTTCAGTAGGGGCCACTCGATAAGGTGCATTCGATACTGGTGTGGCTCCAGGTATAAGATCTATGACAAACTCTGTAGCTCGGTCGGGTGGTAATCCTGGTAATTCTTCAGAAAATATGTCTGGAAAGTCACGCATGACATCAATATCTTCCATCGTGGTGCTTCCTTAGTAAGGTCGACCACAGATACTAAATACCGGACTGCTCCTTTCTTAAGGCACTTCTTAGCCTTTAGCGCAGAGAGTATGAGCTTTCGTTTACGGGGAAGTTTGGTTCCCAAAAAACTAAATTCTGATCCTTCTTTGTCTTTAAATGTCAGCTTCTTTTCGACACACAATAGGTTTGTAGAATGCCGAACTAACCAGTCCATTCCCAAGATGACGTCAAAGTCTACCATCTTAAGTTGGATCAAGGTTGCATCCAAGGTCTTTTCATCAATAAGAACTGGACATGGTCCATAACCTTCTTCTAACTCCACTTCTAATCCCATAGGTGATCGTACAAGTAGTTTGTAGTCTAAGGATTTAAGGGGTAGATTTAACTTCTTTCCAAATGTCACAGATAGAAAGGAATGAGTAGCTCCTGAATCAAAGAGTACTCTGACTGGAATGCCATTAATAGGTATGATACCTATGATTTCTTTTGGTTTAGTCTACATGCTCATACAATGTAATACAACTAGCTAAAAAAAATTGAAGTCATACCTGTGACCACATCAGGTGATGCGGTAGCATCCTTAGTTGTAACCGCGTAAACTCGTCCTTGATGTAGCTGCTTCTTGGGATTTGGACATTCCCTTGCCATATGTCCCACTTGGTTGCAATTAAAACATTTTATCCCTTCAGTAGTTGGCTTTTGTTACTGTTGAGCTATGGGAGTAGTCTTGGTTGCAGCGGTATAGCCTTGAGCACGGAAGGGTTTGAATGTCTTGTTATTTCCCCCATTATAAGAATTTCCAGCTGGCTTTTTTATACCTATGTTTTGCATGAAATAACTCTCCTTCTGGCTCGATTCTATAACTCGAGAAATTTGTGCCGCTTCATTATTGATTTTCTTTTCATGTCCCAGAACCTCGCGGATGCTTCCCCTAAGTCCCATGACGAACCTTCAGGTCTTTGTGTTTTCCTCTTGCATACTAGTGGGTGGAAAGAAGAACAACTCTTCGTAACGCTATTGATAGGCATCCATGGTCATCTGCCCCTAATATAAACCCAGGAACTCTCTTTCCATAGAATCTCTGAAACTTCTAGGAAAGTACTTCTCAAAGAACGCCTCCTTATAAATATCCCAAGTTAGTTACACGTGCTTTGTTAATAAATATGTCCTGGAAGACCTCTACCAATGGTGTGCATCTCCTTTCAGCATAAAGGTGGCACACAATACCTTCTCTTCTTCATTCACTGTCATCATCATAAAATTTCTTTCCATCTCGTCAACCAAGTGTGCCGGCCATAAAGGATCTGCTGGCTTGCCATTATATTCTTTGGGCTTCAGTTTCAGAAAATGCTCCACCATTCAGGAGTGGTCTAGTTGCTGCAGGGCATACGGTCCATACATAGGTGGTTGGTATTTATATCCACTTTGAGCTATCTCAGGGTTTTATACTTGAGCCTGCATGATGGGAGTTTGAGGTGCGTGGGGTACTGTGTTACTTCCCCCTGGTGCTGTGCTTGCCTGTCCTGCTGGCATTGGAGGTGTCTATGCAGTTGGAAGAGTTATGCCTATGGCAACTTGTATAGTAGCTTGTGCCTGTTGCATTTGCTGCAGCTGTTGGGCCAAGTTCATTACGACTGTAGCCAAGTCTGTAAGCGGAGCTGGCAGATTTATAGGATTTGTCTGCCCATTTATGATGGACGGTGTCGTGTTCATATTCCCCTGTGTTTTTGGGTGTGTCGGTTATCTTCCCCCACAGGTGGTGGTGGTGGAATAGAGTTACGGCTATGTCTGGTTACTCTGCGTCCAGCCATATTAGCTAATCTAATAGTGGGATTACCTGAAAATCATTGAACACGAAAGACAATCATTAAATACTTCATTCTCCTATTTTAAAACCACTAACAAATGTAAATTTCAAATTTTTCAGATCATTTTATCGAAAATGCTGTGTTTTCACTCCATGGTCGATGGTGGGGGTTGATGGGTGTCCAACCCTTAGTATGCGACCCTGAGAAATCACCCATTCTTCCCGAGAGCCAGGGGTCGATGGGGGGTCGGAGGATGTCCGACCCAGGGTGCGACCTCTGGTTCTCTGTCAGATCACCGAGAGCCGAGGGTCGATGCGGGGGTCGATGGGTTGGTCGATGGTTTTAGTCGAATTTTTCGACCCTCGGAATAAAAATCAGATTTTTAAGTTCCGATTCAAAGTCCATTTCCCATTCTTTCTTCTCCGCTTCGACTCATCTCGTCCCTCTGAGTTGCTACAGTGACAACTCCGATCCGTTAGTGGTTTGTACTCCTGGTTTCATCGTCTACACCTCCGCTACAGGTATATCTTCTACGTTTTCATATTTTTAGGTTTTTTTACCTACGTTTTTGTTCGTATATCTCGTATTTTTCAAATTAAACTTTTTTCAACCGTAAAAATTCTATTTTTATTGGGGGCATTTGTTGTTGGTGACTCGAGGAATGAAAGCCCTCAAAACTATTTGAGTTTCATCGATTCGTTATCGAGAAACTCGAAATTTACTCTTTTTGCCCTAATTTTGTCGAGATTTTGAATTTCTTGAAATTTCTTCCAATTCAATCTTATTAGTTGAAATTTCTGACTGTATGAGTCTCATAGGATAGTTTAGGATCTATGTAAGTCTTCCTGCCCACCTGTATGGGTGAAAAGTGAGGCTTTTGACCAATTTACATCGTTATTATGTCAAAATTTTGGATTTTTCCCTCTACTAAGCCATTATTTGTTTTTCTTCCTTATTTACAGATACTATGGCTCGTACCAAGGTACCCAGTGTTCGCTACCATCTTCGCTTCTGCTCCACTGAAGCCGAGTCACAGTATGCCCGCTATGCTAGCAAGAAGGTAGAAGGAGGATGCAAAGTGGACTTGGCTAGCTTGGCCTTGTTCGATGTGGAGGGGGGCCTTTGGCGATATGGGATGGCTCCCTGTCATCGCCTATGACACCTGTACCTGTCCTGACTTGGTACGCTAGTTCTATTGTAATCTCCAAGTGGTGGAGGATTACAACGATGTTGGGAGAGGTGGTCACTAGCTATGTAAAGGTGGTTGATGTTTCTTTCAACTATCGACAGCTAGCAAACTTGCTGGGTATCTCTTATGGCAGCTCCTTCGTATTCTGTGCCCCCAGAGAGCCCCAGTTCTTTTCATTATAGATGAGGGCTGAGATAGACCGTCAACTCATCAAACCTGATCGCTGGGAGATGAAAGCGAGTTATTTGTATTCAGATCCATGGGTATACTGCAAGATCATTTAGCATAACCTGATACCGCAGAGTGGACATTACGAGAGGGTCTCCCAGTTGACCCAGTATCTGTTGTACTGCATATGCACTAGGCAGCCCGTCTGCCTTCCCTATATCATCATGCGAACGATGATCAGTGCCACGTTGCCCAGTCATAACGGCAACCTTACTTATGGACGCATGATCACTACCTTGCTACCCACCTGGGGGTTAATTTGTTGGATGAGAAGATTCAGGAGAAATCCTTCTCATCGCCTCTAGATTCGGAGGCCATCTGCAAGATGGGCATGCGTGATGCCCAGGTCAGCGATGAGGAGAGGAACGCGATGGTGCGCCCTCGCACTCGAGTGGAGATGGCTGACGCTGAGGCAGCCGCAGCAGCAACTGGAGTAGGGGTTCATGGGGATGATGACGATCGTCTATACATGGATGCGGATGCCATACCTCCTCCATCACCTACTCATACTACCGAAGCTGGTCCGTCTTCTTCAGCTGGTCCTTCACATGCAGCTGGTCCTTTATATTCTCCTTTTGGTGACATGATGGGGATCTTGCACGAGATACGAGAGGCTCAGCACATGTCTGACATGAGGATGGGAGAGCTTCTAGAGGCTCAGCGCGTGTCCGATCAGCGGGTGGGAGAGCTTTTGGCTACTCAGTGCATGTCAGATCAGCGGGTGGGAGAGCTTCTAGTTGCTCAGCACATGTCAGATCAGCAGGTGGGAGAGCTTTGGGATGCTCAGCGTGTGACTGACCAATGGGTGGTTGATCTCACAGCTAGTCTCCAGACGACCCAGACTCAGATAGCTTGGTTGACTAGAGTCTATGCTGAGGACTATGATGGAGACCGTGAGGAACCGCCTCCCCCATCACCTCCAGCTTCTTGATGTATTTATTTTATCTTTCTTTGTACTTCAAAGTAACTGTTCGGGCTGTGGACTGTACTCTGCTTTAATCATATATATATATATATATAAACATTTGTTCTTCTTTTGGTTGTATATAAATTTATTTCTCATTTAATAGATGCATTATTCTCTTTCAATCTTGTCTCAAACAACACAGATGCTTGTGGTGTGTTATTATTACATCTTTTAAATTTTATCCTATCTTAGTCCACGAACTTTTGTGGAAGTATGCTGGTTTCACAGACAAGGCCTGAGATGCTCTGATACCAAGTTGTCACACCCCAATTCTGCACCATTCAGAAGGTGTGATGAACCACTAATAAACCAAAGGTTCAACCAGGATCTCTAATTGGCTATATCCATTAAAATAAAACCATACACATCCACAACCATAATCAGAGAAAATACACAATAGCCGAAGTCTTATAGTAGATGAACTGAGAATTCTAATTGTGAATCATAGATAAAGTATCAATTTATGTTGTATCAACTGAGACACAAGTAAATAAAATATCAATTACATTTCCATAATAAATTCAAATGAAAACCTAATTGAATATGCATGAGTTGCACTCGCATGAAGGGTCATGCGTATCCTCTAAGTCTTCAGCTTCTATAGCAGCAACACGCCCGTACACTAGAGCATTCATATAATCTTCGACAGTGGTACCTGCATCATCAACTAAAAATATTCGACGTCGAGAGGGTGAGCACACATCATGGCTCAGTGAGCAAACAAAACAATTCAACAATCATATGCATGCATTCAATTCATATCTTTGGTCTGGTAAATAAGTTTGCAATGCGCTATAGAAAAGTTCGGTGGCCGCCTCGTCTCTATGCACAAGGTGTGGAAGCCCGCCCAAAGGTAACGTTTATTATCGTCCCCATCCACCCTACCATTGAATAGAGATAGAGATAAAGTGCTGAGGCCTGGCCTATGACACTTCCCCTGATACACTACCCATACCAACACGTAAGCCCCTGCTGGCGAGGGCTCGCAAACTGGGCTCGCAACTAACCAATCCTAATTCCAATCAGTGTATCGAAGGTCTCACCCCAGAATCCCTTAATACGTCCATAGAGATAGGGCTAAGGCCCCCTGGCAGAGTCAGAGGCTACACGGTCCGAGACCACCTCCCCTCATACCCTACGACGTAATAGCTCTGCTAAGGTAATGGTGATATGATGAGGTCAGTGGACAAGACTTGAGTTAGAAATAGAGCTAGAGTGCTGAGGCCCGGCCTATGACACCCCACCTGATACTCGCTCGCATCAAGCACACCAACCACACACATACATTCACATGCCTATTCCTATCATCATCATCATCATCATCATCATGTTATAAACAATAATTTAAATATGCATGAACAGTAATAATAGAAATATTGGATGACATGTTGAATTCACATGCAAGCATACACGCATAGAATCAATCATGGCATTGGACTCAAGAATAAAACATTTTATTATTAACCAATTAGTTTAAGTCTTGTTTCCTCACCTTTGCTTCATTGTAGATTCTCTTTCATGTTTTAAGAAGCAAGTAAATATCACTATTATATCACTAGAAGACCTAATCAAGTCGATAGAATTTAATTAGAATTAATTCTGATTTTAAAAAGTAGGCTGTTAACTGGGGGTCGATGCCAGGGTCAGAGGTTCCATCGACCCTGGGTGCTACCACCCAGATTCTGGACTTCCCGAGCACTGGGGGTCAATTGTTAGGGTCTGATAGGGTCAATTGGCCGTCGACCCCCGTGCGACCCCCGTGCGACCCCCCGGGGATTAGTCAAATTTTAGGTCCTACAGTCCATTCCTTCGTGTTTGGGTCCTATGGCTTGCTTCTACAATCCATTCCATACATGTTCTGTGGTTTAGAACCATAGTTTATTCACCTATATGGTTTTTATGATCTCCCCCATGGTTTTCTATTGAAACCTAACCATAGATGGATGATTTAGGTTTCTCCTAGATCATATCATCTTCACCATCTATTCTAAGGTCTTTAGAATTATATGGAGATAGTACCCATACCTGAGAATTAGGCTAGTTCCTCTGAAGCCTTCTCTTTGATCTTCTTCTCTACTTTCCTTCTCTTCTCTTTCTCTTCTCCTTTTCTTCTCTTTCTCTCAATCCAATTAGGGTTCTAAAAGGAGTGAAAGAGGCTTATGGACGTCCTATTTATAGAGTAGAAACTCTCAAAATAAGTCCCATTGAGATTAGGAAAGAATCCCATTAAAATTTTGAAAGTTTCCAATTCACGGTTTCTATCGGTAGACTAGGGGTCGATGAGGGGGTCGGAGATCCCGTCGACCCCTGGTTCTAAATTATCCAACCCTCGATTAGAAACTCAGGGTCTGACTTTCTATCTTGGGGAGTCTGTCCCTGCCTTGCTGGGTATGCGACCCTCTCCCTTATTTTAATGCTTTTGGTTCCGTTTAATACCTGGGATCGTGATCTCCTTCACACACTTGATCCATTTTGCTCGACCATGATGGGTAGACCTGGTTCAAGGTGGTAAGACCGGGTTAGTTCGATACGGGTCTTACAATAATAGTTGAAGCCTTCTATTTGGATTTGGATTACTGCTGCACTATTGGTGCAATCAGGTGAGGGGTCGAGTCTGTAGACATAGGACATTCATAACATGTCTACTTTTTCTTAGTAAAATACGTAGGTTGTATTTAAATGATATGTTTTTCATTATTTGCTATGTATGAGCATGCATTGCATTATACAACTATTAATGTTATGTTTAATGAATGGGTATGATGGACATGTGGTGTGTTCGAGCACAATATACGGGCCATGTTGATTATGCTATACCTTAGTGGGGACATAGTGATCCATGGGACTGGTGAGCCGGGGATCATCGTTGGGGTATATTTTTGTTATTAAATAAAGATATATTCAACCATGTATGATTGTTTGTGTGGTGCATAGGAACGCGGACATACGAGTCATGTTAGATTGCAACCATGTATGATGGTTCATGTAGCGCATTGGAGCGTGGGCATACAGATCATGTTGGATTGTAATTACACTAGTGGGGGTACGATGATCCATGGGAGTGGGGAGCCAGGGGCTTCTATTGGTCGCAGTCAGATTGAAGTGAATAAACATAATAGACATAGACGGTGCCATTTCCCATTTTCTATGCCCTTCCAATAGGGGTTAAGATACTGACATGGGCTCACACTTTCGAATGTTGTGAGACCTGAGGAGGAATCAATGACTTGTGGGAGCACGGTAGCTAGCGTGAGATGTAGTCTATGATGGGAAGTGACGAGCCTGAAAGGATTATAGTCCTGGATGGGGGTTTACTTTTAGAAGTTGTTTAAAGGCCCGAGGCCTGAGGACATTTATTTAGCTTTTATCTTTGCCCAGTATATGAGAGTTAGAGGTTTGGTAGCAATAGGCGGAACCGAAAGTGCCATACCGAATCTCAATACGACACCATGTAGTAACTCAAACTTGGGACCTAATATAAAATAAATTGCATTTCATATCACTGTTTGTTGCAAGCATGTGATACTAGATTTCTCACTGAGCAGAGATGTGAGCTTACCCTCATGTCGACACTTCTTTTCAAATTCTGTTACAGATAACTACATTATTGCTGAGTTGATGGAGTACCCTTTGGTAAGCATAGTCACTAGTTCTGATGACGTTGGTGGAGAGCACGGCGAGGGCTGCACCTACAACGACTGCGTTTACGCATGACGTAGCCCTTCCCTTACTTTTCCCCTTCCGGATACATTTTAATTCTTTTTGTTGTTAGACGAAGACGTCCATCAAATCAATGTAATAGATTTACTCCTTTTGAATTTGGCTAAGTGTATATGGATACAATAGTATTTTGTGGAGAACAATGGTTTGTAAATTCATAACTGATACATATTATGGGGTATGATATCACTTAGTAGATCGGTTACATATAAATGCTTTCATTATGTTATTATTGGTTTCTTGATTATCTTGGATATTGCATATGTAGAGCTGTGGGATTTATTTTGCAATCATTGTGGTTAGCGATCTTTGGTGTATTCGGGTTGCCATGAGGGTTGACCCGGATATCATGCCTAATTCAATAGAATGGGTTATGACAATGGATGTTGACATCTCCTTAAACACCAAGTAATTAGCAGGTTTCTTGGAGATTTCCATAGTGCGAGGTAGTTTTTGGCTCTCTAAAAGAAAAATATTTTCTGACAGAGGGCATGAGAGCAGAGAACTAGAGTTAGATCCTCATTCCTAGCTAGCAGCATCAGTATGCCAACTATCGCCCCCTTCCCATAGTTTATTGCAAGATAGTCCAATACAACATCGTCCCTTAAGGAGGCCACTACAACGAAGTGTCAGCCTTCTGCCGGTTCCCCACATATCATCTGTTAACCCAAATTCCCATCTGCTAGCATTACATTCTAATGTAGTTTATGACTGTGACTGTAGAGAGTACTGGCCCATTTTGCCTGCCTTATGGAAGGTTACTCACGAACCTCTTCACATGCTTTTGCATTGACGTGTACTAGGAGGATGCTTTTGATAAGATAATTGCTATAGATTTTGACTAGTATGCCATCACCAAGATGCAATTAAACTAGGTGGTACCGTTAAATGAAGAGTTAGAGGCTAGACCTCCCTCAAAATGGCGAGAGGCACCTACAATGGAGATAATAGAGGAGGCAAAGGATAGAAAGGACGAGGATGTACTAGTAGTGGTATAGAGAGACGGTAGAGATCTCCCCGCGGGTCTTGTAAGGGCTCGCACTTCTCTGGATGATGTTCTGACGGAGATTCGTGGTATTTGAGCTGACCAACAATAGCACACACACACCATGGAGAACCATCTCAGGCAGATATGGCATGCATAGTCCTCCTTCTAAACCCGTCTTGATAGCATACAAGAGGCACTAGTGTGAGCAGGTCTGTTGCCCTCCGAGGGTGTAAATGAGGCGTCCACATCGGGTACTACACAGGTGTAGACTTTCCAGTGGGTTTGCAAGTCTACAGCTCTACCGTTAGACATGCAATAGATATATTATACATTTTTACTTCATTTTCAATACTTATGCTGCGAGCAATGGTTCGGCTTGTAGGCCATACTCAATATGAATAATTTGTTACTCTTTTTTTTTTTGTAGTTTGTTCATAACTTTTTCCTTTATGCAAGTAATCTTTATTCATATGAATTTTTTATGGTTATAATAATCTCTAATATTTCCCTAGCACATTATGTTTTTTTGTAGTTTAACATACAACATCAAATTTTGTTTCATAATTACCTGTTATGATCATTCGATTTTCATTATAAGCCTATTGCTCAGTTAACTATTATATGTCATGACATTATCTGGGTTTAGTGGCATACAGAGCTTAGAGCTCTAATACCAAACCTATCACACCCCAAATTTATGATATGTAAAATTTTGGAGTTGATTGAATCGATACAAATTTTATATTCGGTCCAATCCAGAATCTCCCTAGCGGTGCATGCGCACATCAACCACACCATGACCGATGTAACAAATAATTAATCAAAGTAAATTAAATAGCAGAAATGTTAAATCAACAATGCTTCTAATGATACTTAAATTAAAATAATAATCATTGTATCACTAGTTATTCTAATCCAATCATCCACAACCAATAAAATAAATAAAACCATTCATAATCGAGCCCTATAATACTGGGCCATAAAAAGTACTGTAAAAGTAAATGAAACAAAACAACTAAACTAAAACATTAGTCTTCTTTAGCAACTGACACAATGTCTCTTTCTTTCTCCTACTCGAATACACATGGATTACATTCGTAGTCTACATCATGTTCGTCTTCCTCCAGCTTGAACGTCCATGTGCGCCATAAAAGTGACAACCGGGACGTTCAGGTAATAAGCTACGGTAGTACTTGCCACATCAACTAAAAAAGTTTACGTACACAAAGGTGAGCTCTCCAACTTGAGCTCATGAGAAAGCAAGCAAGCAAGCATGCAAAATGCATGATAGTTTACTACACACAACAATGCAGATGGTCTGGTATAATGTATGCTAGTGCTGTGGGAAGGCCAGGTCACATCACCAAAGCTAACCATAACCTCCAAACACCAGAGAGAATGAACACTCACCTACCTACACCAATAGCCCTGATGCCTCTATGCATCATCCAATATCGACAGTGATAGGGTAATGGTCTGGTCAATGACGCACCGATGAACATTGCCAACACCGTCCCCTCCTCCCCTACCCATACCAATACCTGACCCCCTATTGGTTAGGGTCACATACATGGGTTATTGCACTAACCATTGTCCTACATGTCATCCCAATAGGGTGTAAAAGCTTACACGTCATGGTTTACCATGTAGGTTGGATCCCTCGATCCTCAACCGTTTTACCACACCTAATGAGGTATATTCAGCACATATTCACACAACAACATGTTATAGATGCATATGCATGGAAAAGTAGTTATTGGATGACATGTTGTCACAATATAATCAATGCAACACAGGTATAAGTATAATGATAAACACTCCATAAATTAAGTCAAGGGTTCTATTTCCTTACCTGAAGTGTGAAGATTATTAACATTCCTAGATAATGGGGTACTCTTGGTTACACACAAGTCACCTAATGTTTAACTAAATCATTAGATACAATGCATATTAAAATCAGCCTAATAAGGGTCTTTTAGGGCCAATCAGTTGCGACTGGTCAGTCGATTGCTCTGGAGAACCATTCTGTTTCCATCTGATCACACATTAGGCTACTACAGGTGGCATGATCAATAGTTAAGGCCAGTTGAATTCCAGAAACTTTTGAAATGCATCCGGTCGCAAATCTAGTTATTTATATTGCGACCGGTAGTTGCGACTGAACCATCCTCGAAGGCTTGGTCTAAGGATTTGGCCTATCCAAATGCACGGATTTTGCCTATGGAAGCCTCCTCCAAATTCCAACAACGGACTTGTGCTATGGAAACCCATTTATGGTTCCTTGGCCTGACATTACATGGGATTTTCAATCATATTCTATGCTTTATGAGGTCAACATTAAATACACCACCGAGACTAGGGTATGCAATGACGTACAGACTCGAGGTATAAGCTGGGGTCGAATTCGATGGGATCTTCATTGGTACTCAGCCATTAATGGATAATAGCTCCATTAATGGTTGATGATCCGAGGCTTCATCAATCTTTTCTATTTCTAAATCCATTACAAGGTAGTGTAGGGTTTACCTACATCAGTTTTGAACTTGTAGATAGTGATGTCAAATAACACCGATGACTTCCCAATGTGGTTCCTCCTTTTAGCCTCCTTCTTTCTCCTTCAACTCTCCTCTTTTTGAGAACATGTCACAGTTTTTGGGTATGGAATACGTACTCTGAGAGAGAAAGGGTTGAGGAGACTTAGGGTAGGTTGAGTCTCCCTCTTGGAGTAGAACTTGTAAGAACCACTCTGAAATCCTCATGATCTGGATCTCTCCGTATCAGATTTTACTGTGCCAACCCTTGGCATCCTGACTTGTGACCCTCCATATGTTGTGGGACAGCCTCTTGGATCACTTAAGGATAATAGAACATGTTGGGGAAGGTACATGAAACCTAAGAAGCATTCCTCATCGAATTAGGCCCATAAAACTAAGCCTAGATGTATTTTAAGATTCCACTGGTTGTATAGGAGTAGGACACCTTCTCTCTCCATGGGACACTACAAATAAGGTGGCCCACTCCTTATTTCACTCCCATTTGGTCCTTGTACGTGTGGGGTGATTGAGAGTAGGAGAAAGAGTTGCAATGGAGGTAGAACTCCAAGCTTGAAGCTCAAGCATCAGTTTTCCTTGAGGTAGGTCCTCATCCTTCCTCCTTCCTTCCATTATTATGGGAATGTATGCATGAGACCATGATGGAGACTCCACCATTAATGGCCTCCATTAAATGGAGACTGAATCTTAACCTAAAAACCTAGATTATCACCCTCTCCATGAATGGAGATGATAATGAGGTCTAAATGACTCCCATTGTGTTCACTAACGATAGGTATGTATTACCCACCACTTAGAATGAAGGAAACCATGGTGGAAAATCTTCCCCAAAGAAGGAAACCTTCCCTGTTTTGTGTTTGACTTCTGGGCTAGAACCAGAGGCATTAACCGGTAGACTGGTAGTGGCCCTAACACCAGTTGACTCACAACCTATCCTCTGCTAGGGTAAATGCCTTAGCTTAACCGACCAAGTAATATCTGGAGTTACCAAACCTAAGTCACCTCACTGGAAGAACAACCCTCTGGGTAGGTTCTACTGGTTAAGTGCATGTCACTGTTTGGCTATGCCTCCGCATAGGCTTAATGATAAGTGGAGGCATTATAGGATGACCGAACACCTGGCCTAGCATTTAAATGACTTACTGGAACCCTCACTACTATAAACAGTATGTAAACCGGATGACCAACCGGATGATCAATCATTCGACTCCTCTTCTGGTTCAATATACTTATGAAATGACTAATTGTTAACTGGCCTCATGTACCGGAGGAATGACCAATCGGTTCTATCTACTGGTTTAGTCTATATTGACTTATAGGCCTAGTGGAGGAATGACCAATCGGTTCTATCTACTGGTTTAGTCTATATTGACTTATAGGCCTAGTAATGATTAGGAAGACCATCCTTTTTGTTCCCAACCTTCTTTGGGACCCATGCATGGACTCTAAGACTTGTTTATGCTACTTTAAAAGATATTTATGAACCTAATGAAGTTTATTTAACTTATTAGGTAAAACACCACGGGTAGTGGATAAAGCCTTCTGCTGGCATCATGGTTCAGCAGCACCTTTGGTGTCCTAGGTGAGGGGTCAGGTCACGTTGAGTTTGAGCATGTGATATTGTGTGTACTTTTGAATTGTTATAACATATCATCCAATAAATTGTATAATTATTCATGTATTTTCATATAACTATAACTATGTATGTTTGATGTTGTATGATGGATGTGTGGCATGTAGAGCACAATACATGGGCTAGGTTGATAGTTGTTGTTACCCTAGTGGAGACACGATGAGCCATGGGAGTAGAGATCTGGGGTTCTCTGCAGGGAGTAGTTTTTCACATCATATGTGTACATAACCATGTATGAAGTGCATGTGATGTATTAGAGTACTGACATGCGTACCATTTTGGTGTGCCAATATCCTAGTGGAGGCACTCTGATCCATAGGAGTGGAGATCCGAGGTTCCTGATTGGGATGCCACCCATGTATGGTGGTTCATGTTACAAGTGACCTTGTAAATCATGTTGGAATGGCCTATACTTTAGTAAAGGCACGATAAACCATGTGAGTAGGGAGTCAGGGTTCTCTACTGGGTACAGCCTTGTTGAGACCATGTATGATGGGTGTGTAGCATGTGGGAGCACAAATTACGAGCCATGTTGCCACGCTTTACTCTAGTGGGGACACAGTTAATCCATTGGTATTGAATGGGGATTCCTACTGGGGTATAGTTTTAATTATTATGTGTACATTCCATGTTGTGTGATTGAATGATTTGGACATGGTTGCATTTGTGTTGTGGGGTAGAGGATCATGTAGCGAATGGGAGTACGTTATAGGGCCATATACGCGGTTACACCTTAGTGTGTGCACGGTCAGTCCATTGGAGTAGAACGGGGATCTTTGCTTGGGTGTAACCCTATTTATAATATGCTCATGCATCATGCATCAACTTGGTCAAATGACTTGTGCTTTAGTAAGGGGAATATAACTTAGGTGGTGGGGTACGGAGTACTTAGGCGGTGGGGTACATGTATATACTCAGGCGGTGGGGCACGGATATATGCTCAGGGGTTGGGGTACGGGGTACAGCTCAAGCGGTGGGGTACAAGGTGAGATCCTCGCTAGGGTATAAGTCGGTCATGATTGCATACACAAATGTATGTCATTAACAATTGCTTGTTTATTGGTTTCTATACTACATTCATTAAATTTTTGCATAGGACTGCATTGTATATTTAACTTCTCGCTGAGCTGGGATGGGAGCTCATCCCTTAATATCGAATCTCTTTTAGCTTTGATTACAGGTTCCTCTACTGCTACTGCAGATATGGATCCTAGTGATGTTGAGGGAACTTCTCTTGGTGGGATTCTGCTAAGAGATCATGTTAAGGGCTATACCTGTAGGGATTGCATCTATGGGACCTGAGTCAGTGACTTGTCTTTATGATTTTGCTGCCTATGGATAGATGATGGTTTGGTCTATCCACATTATCATATTCAGATTTACTGTAGTTAGTTAGTATGGTATTTATGTACTATGATAGATATTTGTGAAACGGTATATAATGCATAATAGATTTATTATATTAATGTATTACTAGTTGGCATCTTGTTCTATATTATGATTTTGTTGTACTTTGATATTCTACTGCAACTATTATTAATTACTGTTAATTATTATTCGTATTGTTTGTGTAAACTGTGGGGTTTGTTTGGTAGATCATTTTGGTTGTTGGTCACTGAAAGATTCGGGGTTGCCATGAGGGTTGACCCGGATATCACACCCGATCTCCCGTAACGAGCTGTGACAGAACTCCTTAAAGAGTTAGAGACTATCAAGGGTTTCCAAGTGGCAAACTGAGAAGTCCCATAGGTTCTCTACTCCCTCCGTCAATCCCAAAGTCGTTACGAGTAATGTGGGACCCACTGGGGTCATCCCTAGGTCCAAGGAATATTCCTACTCGACCTTGCAATGGATTTTTGAAACTTATATTCACGGGTAGGCTTTTCTAGCCTTACCAGTCGTAAGATCCAGCTAGAACTATTCTAGGTTCCACCGACCAATTGTAGTGACCGGTGTAAAGTTTCATGAGCACTTAAAGCTAAATTATTAACAGATTATTATGGTTGTTCGTGCCTAGTTCGAGTTGGTTTTTGAGTGGTCATTGGGTTGGGTTCCCTAGCATGGTAAGACAATTCGAATTAGGCCAGGTTTTCTGGGTGCGGGTTTTGCATAGGTCTACAGACCTGACCCCTCACCTGATAGCACTACAAGTGTTGTTGTACTGCGAAGCTGATAGAAGGCTTCTTCCTTACCTATGTCGGTTACCTATTTAAGTAGATAATTTCATTAAGTTGGTTGTATATCTTTTAACCAGTATGGACTAGTCTTATATGTCCATACCCAAGACAAGCTGATAACCCAATGGTTGGTCTTCATTTCTCCTAACCAGGGAAACTGACTAATAGATCCAGAAACGAATGGAACAACTAGGTGGAATACCATCCAAAATTACTATTCGGTTGACATTATATGATTTTCCATTTTACCTTGAACGGGAGGATAAAATCAGATGACCAATCATTCGGCCTACCATCCAGAAATATACCCCATCATAACAGGGGGCTTTCAGAGTGGTATCTGAAGGCTTCCGTGCTGTTCCATCCGGCATTGCCTCTGGCTTATTATTAAGCCTAACCAGACCCTCAATCAATTGAACCCAAAGGTAATTAGGGGTTGGTCACCTAGAGGGTCATGCCCCTGGAAGGTTCCTTTGGTTGCCGATTATCACTTTGGTCATTTCTCTACCTAGGCATTAGCTCGGGCGGAGGGAGGGCTCCTAATTATTTGGAGGTAGGACCAAAACCAAGCCTTCTGTTTGATCCTCTGGTTCGTGTCCAGAAACTAGGCACGAACATGGTTTGTCTTAATTTTTGGGTGGCTTTGTTTCCCCATTCCTAGGCCCTTTACTTTGGCTAGTGGGGAGCATCTTCCCACCATTAATACCACCAATGATAGCTTCAGTACCTCATTATAACTCCATTTATGGAGGTTAGGGATTAACCTAACTTCTAGGTTTTTGGTTGGTCTCCATTACGGGAGACCACTAAGGGTGGTCGACCACCACTTGGTCTTGCATTCAATCACCACAAGAAAGAGGGAGGGAGGTGTGGAATTTACCTCTAATGGTGAGAAGCTAGGGTTTGATCTCCAACCTTGAGCTCTAAGCTTCCTCTTCAATCACCCATTCACACTTCAAATGAAACCAAGAGAGAAATAAAGAGCATTAGGCTCCTTATTTGTAGAACCCATAGGCAGAGAGAGTGGGTGTAAGACCCATATCAAACTAACTGGTCTTACCACCTTGTATCAGGTCTTCCAATCATGGTTGGGCCAAGTGGACCAAGTGCGTGAAGAAACCACAAGATCAGGTATGAAATGTAACCCAAAAACAGTCAATTATGAGCGTGTGGTCGCACACCTAAACAGGTGTGACCGACCACACATCAAAATAGTGTAACCACATGAATTTTAGTTATGTGGTCGCATGTTTCAGAAGGTGTGGTCGAGGGGTTTTGTGACCCCACCTCCGACCACACGAACACAGTCAGAAACTCAATTTAGGAAACCTTCCTAATCTGAAGGGAGTTCTTTCCTAAACTCAGTAGGGCATATTATGGAGGGTTTTCCTCTATAAATAGGACGCCCCATAGCCTCTTTCAGTCTTTTAGAGCTCAAACTAAAAGTGAGAGAAAGAGAAAATAAGGAAGAGAAGGAAAATTGAAGAGGAAGACTAAGGAGGAAGAAAATTTAGAGAAAACTCTTAATCTTCAACAAGCTTAAGGTATGAAAATATTCCCCATGTTAAATTGAATGCCTAGAATAGTTCATGAAGGAGATAGGATTTAGGTGAAACCCAAATCATCAATCCATGGATAAATTCCAAGAGAAACCATGGGAGGAAATTATGTAGACAATGGATTCTCTATAAAATACTAGTTTTGATCCATTGAACAAGCATAGGAAGGACCATGATGATAAGCCAAGGGATCCAAACATAAAGGAATGGAGTTAAAAGTGAAAGGTCGACCATCACACATGTGATCGCACGTGTGGTCTCATGATGTGCGACCACACGAGACACATATATCCGACCACATGCCCTCGGGAGGTTTCCAGGGAGGGTGTGGTCGCACGTGTGGTTATAGGATATGCGACCACACCCTGCGACCCCTTACCCTATGGTCGTAGAAACTGAAACCACAGGTGCTGCCACACCTGTGATGTCACACCCCAATTCCGCACCATTCGGAACGGTGTGATGAACCGTCAGCAAACCAACGGTTCAACCAGGATCTCAAAATAGGCTATCCCACATATGATAAAGCAAAACACTTTCCACATTAATCAGAGGTAATAAAATAAATAGTGGAAGTCTTACAGATAATGAACTGAGGTCTAAACATGATAATTAATTAATATTCCATTTATTTCCAAGTAACCAAAACATAACTTAATACATATTACAATATCCAAATACGAAAACTAAACACTAAATGTATCCATCGCTGAAACGCTCGCGTAACGAACCATGTTCGTTCTCCACAGCTTGCTCATTCATAACCTCCACCCGTGCATATGTTGGCGAGTAGACATAATCTTCAATCATAGTACTTGCAATATCAGAAACTAAAAAGAATTGCACGCGCGAGGGTCAGCTCTCAAACTTGAGCTCAGTGAGTAAACAAAACAATGCAACAGTACATATGCATGCAATCAAATTATTTCTTTGGTCCGGTTTAAAGTTTACAGTATGCAATAGAAAGGTTTAGGTAGCCAAAGGTCGCATTTATTGACCCCGCCTCTATACACGAGTGTGTGACGTTACCCGAAGATCACGTTTATCGTCAACTCACATGCACCCAACCATGAACATTATATAACAAAGGTTACGTTTATTGCTATATAGTGCCATACCAACACGTAAGCCCCTGTTGGCGAGGGCTGCAAACTGGGCTCGCAACTAACCAATCCTAATGCCAAACAGTGTATCCAAGGCCTCACCCCAGCATCCCTCAGAATGTCTATAGAGATAGAGCTAAGGCCCCCCGATAGAGTCAGAGACTACAAGGACCGAGACCACCTCCCCTGATACTCTACGACATAATAGTTCTGCTAAAGTAATGGCGATACGACGATGCTAATGCACAAGACTTGAGTTAGAGATACAGCTAAAGTGTTGAGACCCACCAAAGGTTAACGTTTATTGACGTTCTCATCACACCTCCCCTGATACTCGCTCGCATCATGTACACCCACTACACACATACAAGCACATGCCTATTCCTATCATCATCATCATCATCATCATGTTATAAACAATAAAGTAAATATGCATGAACAAGTAATAGAAATATTGGATGGCATGCTGTATGCACATTACAAACATATTCGCATAGAATCAAGCATAGCATAGGACCCAAGAAATAGAAAACAGTTTGTTATTAACCAATTAGTTTAGAGTTCTGTTTCCTCACCTTAGCTTGCTAATAGATACTTTTCCAAGCTTTATAATCATCTTTATATGTTATTGTATTGCTAGAAGACCTAACAAAGTCGATAAAATTTAATTAGAATTTATTCGAAATTAAAAATCATTCTGTTAACTGAGGGTTGGAGGTAGGGTCGGAGTCCTGATCGACCCTGGGTGCGACCCTCCCCCTTATTTGAACTTCCCGAACACTGAGGGTCGATGCTAGGGTCGGATCTGCCAGCGACCCTAGGTGCGACCATCCATGGTTTCAGTCGAAAATATCAGATTTCGTTCTCTCTTTCATGGTTGGGTCCTATGGCTTACTTCCACAATCCATTCTATACATGTTCTATGATTTAGAACTATACTTTATTCACCTACATGGTTTTAATGATCTCCTCCATGGTTTTTCATGAAAACCTAACCATGGATGGATGATTTGGGTTTCTTCTAAGTCATATCTTCTTCATAAACCATTCTAAAGTCTTAAATAAATCATGGGGAATGTATTCATACCTTAGGTTTGCTGAGATTCAGAGTTTCCTCTGAATTTCCTCTTCTTCCTTAGCCTTTTCTTCAAGTTTTCCTTCTCTTCTTCTCTTCCTTCTCTTCTCTTTCTCTCAATCCAATTAGGGTTGTAAAAGGAGTGAAAGAGGCTTAGGGACGTCCTATTTATAGGGTAAAACCTCCCAAAATAAGTCCCATTGAGTTTAGGAAATGTTCCAATTGAAATTAGGAAGGTTTCTCAATTTTTGGTTCGTGCTGTTTTTCCCGAATGCCGAGGGTCGATGGGAGGGTCGATGGGAGGGTCGGACAACTCATAGACCCTCTGCGACCCATGGTTGAGGGTCGATGGTGAGGGTCGATGGGAGGGTCGGACCTGCCTGTTATAACATGCGACCCACCCTCATTTTGACTATTTTTGAGTAAATTTTCATATTGGGTCTTGGGTTTCTTCACACACTTGGTCCACTTGGCTCGACCATGATATGTAGATGGATCCCGACACGAAATGTAAGGTTTGGCCGGGTTCATGGCGTTAATTTACCTACTAAAATATCACCCGTTTCTACCCAAGATCCCAGCATCACAATTCCATTTCTGTCTAAATTTCGGAGTAAATGGGCTTCTAAATACGGTATTTCATTAGTGATCCTTTCCGGACCTTGGCTTGTCACATGAGTCTGAATTTCATATTTCCGTATGTGAAAAGAAGTATAAATATCTCCATATACCAGACGCTCACTAATTAGTGCCGCGTCTTCAAAATTGTAACCTTCCCACGGCATATAGGCTACTAATACGTTTTTTCCCAAAGCGAGTTCGCCACCAACTGTAGCGGCACCGTCCGCTAAAATTTTACAAATTTTGCTCGCAATGAACATGAGTGAACCTGACACCTTTCTATCTTTCTTTTATCTGGAAGTCAGGTAAAAAAACTTAGGAACAACGCGCGCAAACACTGAATGTCTCAGTGGTGGTTCTTTGTTCGGTACTTTAACTAAATGGACAAGACCGTCTTCAACTTCCATCGAAAACAAAGTAAAAGAGAAGAGAGTAGGTGCACTTCCACGCATGCCAATATATGAATAAAAAGCTCTACAAGAGAGTTCCCGCCTCCGTTACAGAATCTCCCAAAGCGAAACTAACTACCATGACTCCTATCAATACAGCTAAACCGACAGTTCGAGCGCTTGATTTTAATCCGAGCGGATCATAGACTTCCGGCTCGGTGAAAGCTTCCATAACGCGATCATGGATGTGGCTAGCATGCGGACAAGAAAATCCTAATTGCCGAAGAGCGCACGTCTCACCTGTCGCTTCCTTAATCAGTTTAGCCATCTCCGGTGAGCACCAATATTGGGGGTGGGTAAATAATGGGTCAGGAATGACCATCCACCATTTTCCTAACCCTAGTAACAGACAGGTGAAAAGCACAAAGGAGTGGTCTCTGCAGTACGACAGCAGGAGCGCTTCTTTCAGGCCAAATCACATCATTGAATCATGTACCAGAATGGAATGTAACACAATGCGTGTGTACATCTGTTTGCCTTCATATATCAGATATGGCACGGGATATATAGGGAAATGTACCATCAACTCATTTTCAATCGTGCGGCTTTCGCACCTTGACATACTGAAACGACTGCCATTATTGGTATCAAACCAATAGCGATTCATACAAGCTAAATCTTCTAATCGATAATTGGCCCAAAGAAAGAACTCAAATTTCATGTTAATGAATTTATCTCTATCTCTATCTCTTTCGAGCCTCATTCAAAAATTTACCACAGTTCCTTACGTTGTTCCCATTACAAAATACTGGATTTATATCTAGAACATTCCCATTCCAAAAATGGAAACAAATTCTAATTCTCAATTCTCTACGACGTCTAGGCGATGAAATATTTTCAGGAAAAAGCAAATCATAATGATTTTCGCCTCCATTCCCAAGCATATTTTCATGTCTTGCAATGGATGCATCAAAATCATTCTTATCAACATATCTTTTTCTCGCCATCTTTGATAAGTTTGCTGCTTACTTTTATGGACCAATGAAATATCTATGGTTCGATACATAAGAAATTGTCCATCCCATTTTATAGACAGACGAACTGGTTCGATAATAAAAATCCCTCTTTTTTTTTTTTTGATTCTGTAAAAGTTAGATCCGGGGGTTAAGTTGATAGCGAGGGTAGAGGAATTTTTTGATTTCCAATGCAAACAGTCAAAGCCTAGGTCATCAAAGACGTCTGCCCCGAGATATCAGACAAGTGATACGAACTTCGGAATGAAACTTCTAGTCTATCAGGTAAGACAAAACCGACCGACCGGAGGGAGGGCCTGGTTGACCCGACCAATGCCGGAGACACAGCCAGCTCTATCGCTCGGGCTAGCTACCCAGCTATCCCTTCGCTCTGCCCTTTCCCTCTCTCTTCCCGTATATAAAGGCCCGTTGAAATGTTAGATTTCCCCTATTCCCCGTGTAACACTCAACCCACTGCCACCCCAGAAGCGTTATCCCTTCTGGGGCTCCTATTCGAAAGAACCAGCTACCCATTCCGCATTCCCCACCCACTGCAGTTCAGATGGCATAGTGAACCATGCCATTCAGACGAGTTATGATACGTACGAACGGTGTAGAAGTTCTCTTCGTGTGGTTCCGAATCCAGCGCCTAAGCCAGTTGACCTGGGACCAATTCCGGGAATCCAGTTTTATAGCCATAGCTGTATCCTGTGCACCCTACAGCATACCTTCCAGTGGTAATAGAGCCATTACCCCGTGGTTGAGGAACCTGAACTCCGCAAGCATAAGAGACATAAGTGGGAGCCCCGCGATCCGTTCACAAGACAGAATCCGTGTGACCGGCTACTACATAAAAACCGCCATCCGTAACTACGTGACCATCAAGCTATGCCCACAGAGCCCTAGAAAGTGCATCTTGCTCGGATGAACCTTCTTCATGAAGGAGCGAGGGGCGATAGCGAAGGCGTGATACCGGCCCATAGAATAAGCAAATGTTATTTCCGCCAGTCTTACAACTCCATCACCCTTAAAAGAAATTTCGTCCTCAAAATTTTAAAGTACGGATCTTACAACTCCCCCATCCTTAAATGAATTTTGTCCTCAAAATTTGAACTTACTTCCGAGTCAATAGGTGGGAATTCTATTTCCGCATTGCATCTTATTCCTCCTATGCACTCTTCTCCACGTCTTGTCTTTGCCAGGTTACCTTCATATAATAATTATCCCGGCTTTGGAAATATTGTACCTTCCAACTAGTGAACTAGACTGGTACCTCTTCAATAGTTAAACATTCTATCTAATCCAGTGACTCCGTGGTCAATTCTTTTGATATGGATCTCCAATGTATTTCTTCAATAGAGACACACGAAATACATCATGCACACTAGACATGGACAGTGGTAACGCTAATTGATATGCAACTTTTCTACGTCTCCCCAAAGTTTATAAGATCCAACACATATATAAATTATGACTTTCCCTTCTTGTCTAATCGTTTCAAACTACGCATAAATGATATCTTCAAAAACACTTTGTCATTTATGGCGAACTCATGGTCTTGGTGTCTTTTCTGACAATCCTGAGCTGTTTTAGCCCTTTTCCTTTGATCTTGTCTACCACTCGATAGTTTTCCTCTATAGACTTAGGTCTTAAAATTCTTCATTCACCATCTTTATTCCAAAATAAAAGAATTTGACATTTCTACCGTACCATGCTTGATAGGTAACATTTACATGGTAGCTTAATAGCAACTTCAATTCACGGTAACTTCTGAACTCAATCTCCTTGAAATCAATTTCATAAACTCGGGGCATATCTCTTAGGATTTGTATAGTCCGCCCCGACTATCCGTCGGTTTAAGGTAAAATGCGGTACTAAACTTTAACTTTGTTCCCATTGTTTCCTATAGATCCTTCCAAAACTTCAAGATAAGGCATAAGCTTCTGACTGACACTAAGCTCTCATGCATACCATTCAGTCTGGCAATATTATCCATATATAGCTCAGTTAGCCGCTCCAAAGCATACCGAGGTCGTGTAGCAATGGAATGAGCTATCTTCATAAGGTGATCAACAATCACCCAAACTGCGTCAACCGATCAGTGGTATACCGGTGACATAGTTCATTGTAATGCAGTTCCACTTTCAGACTGGCTCCGATAGTTTTTATTGTAAGCCATGGTGGTCTTTGACTTGTAGCTTTTACTTGCTGATAATTCAGACACTGGAACACGCACTAAGCCACATTTGTTATCATTCCTCTTTACTAGTACAATCTCTTCAGGTCATGATACATATTGGTACTCCAGGATGTCCTGAATATGGAGTACAATAGGCTCTTATCATTATCCTCTTATCTCTGTTTGGATTTAGCCCGAGGTCTTTTCCTTTATCTCTACAGGGGTTTTGGCATTACTAGCCATTTTCCTTCTTCCTTTGTCTTACATCGAGTTTCACATCTTGTGAGTACCAACTCGGTATTTCAATTTTCTACTGTACAGATGCTTCCTTCTTGCCATTGTACTATATCCTTGTATACTTGGATAACTACCCCACTTATAGATAGTACCCTATATTATTTGTTTATCCGGATAAATTTTGGTCTTCCCTTTTTGTTTGAGTGTATATATATGGTTCCACCTTTTATATATACATTATTGTCTTGTTTAAGTTATGTCTCAACCAACACAGGTGCTTATGGTGTGTTTATATTAAAGTTTTTAATTTATCCTAACTCACTTCATGGACTCTAGTGGAAGTACTCAGGTTTAATGGGTAAGGCCTACGAGAGCGCTGATACCAAGTTGTCACACCCCAACTCCGCACCATTCAGAACGGTGTGATGAACCGTCAGCAAACCAACGGTTCAACCAGGATCTCAAAATAGGCTATCCCACATATGATAAAGCAAAACACATTCCACATTAATCAGAGGTAATAAAATAAATAGCGGAAGTCTTACAGATAATGAACTGAGGTCTAAACATGATAATTAATTAATATTCCATTTATTTTCAAGTAACCAAAACATAACTTAATACATATTACAATATCCAAATACAAAAACTAAACACTAAACGTATCCATCGTTGAAACGCTTGCGTAACGAACCATGTTCGTTCTCCACAGTTTGCTCATTCATAGCCTCCACCCGTGCATATGTTGGCGAGTAAACATAATCTTCAATCATAGTACCTGCAATATCAAAAACTAAAAAGAATTGCACGCGCGAGGGTCAGCTCTCCAACTTGAGCTCAGTTAGTAAACACAACAATGCAACAGTACATATGCATGCAATCAAATTATATCTTTGGTCCGGTTTAAAGTTTGCAGTATGCAATAGAAAGGTTTAGGTAGCCAAAGGTCCCGTTTATTGACCCCGCCTCTATACACGAGTGTGTGACGTTACCCAAAGATCACGTTTATCGTCAACTCACATGCACCCAACCATGAACATTATATAACAAAGGTTACATTTATTGCTATATAGTACCATACCAACACGTAAGCCCTTATTGGCGAGGGCTGCAAACTGGGCTCGCAACTAACCAATCCTAATGCCAAACAGTGTATCCAAGGCCTCACCCCAGCATCCCTCAGAATGTCCATAGAGATAGAGCTAAGGCCCCCCGGTAGAGTCGGAGACTACAAGGACCTAGACCACCTCCCTTGATACTCTACGACATAATAGTTCTGCTAAAGTAATGGCAATATGATGATGCTAATGCACAAGACTTGAGTTAGAGATACAGCTAAAGTGCTGAGACCCGCCAAAGATTAACGTTTATTGACGTTCTCATCACACCTCCCTTGATACTCGCTCGCATCAAGTACACCAACCACACATATACAAGCACATGCCTATTCCTATCATCATCATCATCATCATGTTATAAACAATAAAGTAAATATGCATGAACAAGTAATAGAAATATTGGATGGCATGTTGTATGCACATTACAAACATATTCGCATAGAATCAAGCATAGCATAGGACTCAAGAAATAGAAAATAGTTTGTTATGAACCAATTAGTTTAGAGTTTTGTTTCCTCACCTTAGCTTGCTAATAGATACTTTTCCAAGCTTTATAATCATCTTTATATTGTTATTGTATTGCTAGAAGACCTAACAAAGTCGATAGAATTTAATTATAATTTATTCAGAATTAAAAACTATTCTATTAACTGAGGGTTAGAGGTAGGGTCGGAGTCCTGATCGACCCTGGGTGCGACCCTCCCCCTTATCTGAACTTCCTGAACACTGAGGGTCGATGCTAGGGTCGGATCTGCCATCGACCCTAGGTGCGACCCTCCATGGTTTGAGTCGAAAATATCAGATTTCGTTCTCTCTTTCATGGTTGGGTCATATGGCTTACTTCCACAATCCTATACATGTTCTATGATTTAGAACTATACATTATTCACCTACATGGTTTTAATGATCTCCTCCATGGTTTTTCATGAAAACCTAACCATGGATGGATGATTTGGGTTTATTCTAAGTCATATCCTCTTCATAAACCATTCTAAAGTCGTAAATAAATCATGGGCAATGTATTCATACCTTAGGCTTGCTGAGATTTAGAGTTTCCTCTGAATTTCCTCTTCTTCCTTAGCCTTTTCTTCAAGTTTTCCTTCTCTTCTTCTCTTCCTTCTCTTCTCTTTCTCTCAATCCAATTAGGGTTGTAAAAGGAGTGAAAGAGGCTTAGGGACGTCCTATTTATAGGGCAAAACCTCCCAAAATAAGTCCCATTGAGTTTAGGAAAGGTTCCAATTGAAATTAGGAAGGTTTCTCAATTTTCAGTTTCGTGCTGTTTTTCCCGAATGCCGAGGGTCGATGGGAGGGTCGGACAACTCATAGACCCTCTATGACCCATGGTTGAGGGTCGATGGTGAGGGTCGATGGGAGGGTCGGACCTACCTATTAAAACATGCAACCCTACCCTCATTTTGACTATTTTAAGTAAATTTTCATATTGGGTCTTGGGTTTCTTCACACACTTGGTCCACTTGGCTCGACCATGATATGTAGACGGGTCCCGACATGAAATGTAAGGTTAGGCCTGGTTCATGGCGTGCGGGTCTTACATGCGACCCCTCAATTTTGTTAGTCTAAATTCATGGAAACTAATTCTAATTTAAAATCTATAAATTTGTTAGGTTTCCAAGTGGTTTAAGAGTGAATTACAAAGCTTGAACGAGGATCAATTATCAACCAAAGGTGAGGGAACAAGACCTAAATTAATTGGCTAATAATAAACTACATTTATTTATTGAGTCCAATGCCATGAATGATTCTATGCTTGTTTGCGTGTATTGTGCATTTCACCTGTCATCCAATATTCCTATAATTACTATTCATGCATATTTAATTCAGTTTATTTATAACATGATGATGATAATGATGCTAGGAATAGGCAAGTGAATGTATGTATGTGGTTAGTGTACTTGATGCGAGTAGAGCATCAGGGGGAGGATGTGACACTGTGGTTCATCCTGGTCACCAAACTCTAGCTCTATCTCTACTCAAGTCTTGTCCACTGACATCGTCTTATCGCCATTATCTTAGCAGAACTATTACGTCGTAGGGCATCAGGGGAGGTGGTCTCGGACCGTGTAGTCTCTGACTCTGTCGGGGGGCCTTAGCTCTATCTCTATGGATGTATTGAGGGTTGCTAGGGTGAGGCCTTGGATACACTGTTTGACATTAGGATTGGTTAGTTGTGATCCTAGTTTGCAAGCCCTCGCCAGTAGGCTTTACGTGTTGGTATGGGTAAGGCATCAGGGGAAGTGTAATGCGGTGTTTGATCTGGACACTTTAGCTCTATCTCTATTCCATGATGGGTGCATGTGGGATAGCAATGGTGTCTGATCCATTGGGCGGCTCACACACTCGTGTATAGAGGTGCGGCAGCCACCTATCATTTCTATTGCACATTGCAAACTTATGAACCAGACCAAAGATATGAATTGAATGCATGCATATGTTTGTTGCATTGTTTTGTTTGCTCACTGAGCCATGATGTGTGCTAACCCTTTCTACGTCGAATATTTTAGTTGATGATGCAGGTCCTACTATAGAAGATTATGTGAATGCTCCGATGTATGGACATGTTGCGGCGATGGATATGGAAGCTATGATGGAGTCGCATGATTTGTCGTATGAGTGCAACTCATACATCTTTGACTAGATTTATTTGTTGGATTATTCAGAAGATGTAATTGACTAATTTATTTTATTTTATGTCTTAGTCTTTTGGTGATAATTGGATACTTTATTTGTGTTATCACTGTTAGATACTCAGTTCATTAATATTAAAGACTTCCGCTATTGTTTATTTACTCTGATTATGGTTGTGGATGTATCTGGTTTAAGAAAAAGGACACAACCTATTCAAGATCCTAGTTGAACCGTTGGATCATAGACGGTTCATCACACCATTCTGGTTAGTGCAGAATTGGGGTGTGACAATAGGGCTCTTGGACGCCAACCGGGTAATGCATCAGTCTATAAAGCATTTGGTTTGGCCACAATATGTCATTTTGATTAGCCAGTTGGTCCTAATGCTTTGGGATGAGTAGTGGGACTACTTAGGGTCCACCATGACACCTAACTTTAATAGGTTTGAATAAAGACTCTCCTATGGCTCAGATACCACCATGGGTCTGTGCTGGGTACTCCATCCATCGATGTGAGAAGACCTAGAACAGGTGGAATTTAGGTTAGTAAGGGATTCTGGGTGTGGGTCTTACAATCCGTCTAATTTATAAGAATTTCATCCTCAAAATCAAGACATACTTAAGTCTTCGAACAAATATCGGTATTTTTCTCACATCTCATTCTCGCCTTTCCCATGTTGCTTCCTCAATGGCATAACTATGCCAATGGACCTTCACATAGGGAATAGAACGGTTTCATAGTTGTTGTACCTTTCTGTAAGACCCACACTCCACTAACTTGGTCTAACCATGTCGTGCCAGGTCTTTCCATCATTCCTGGACCAAGTGGACCGAGCATGTGAAGATGGATCCCAAACCAGGTATGAAAATCGAGTTAAAAACACTAAAAACATACCTAAGGTCACATGCCTGGGTATGTATGGTCAACCATAAGGAAGGGAACCAAAAATTTCAAATCCAGAACCCCACGATCGATGATTTCAACCCTACGATCGATGGTTTATGCGACCATATGATCGACCGTGAGAACCCAGATCAGACTCTGAGTTTTGGAAACTTTCCTAAACTAAGGGATTGCTTTCCTAATTGACAGTGGACTCTATATGGAGAGTTTTTCTCTATATAAAGGATGTCCCTCAGCCCTTTTTTACTCTTTTAGAACATTAGTAAACCCTAGAAAAAGAAAAGGAAGAGAAAAAAGAGAAGGAGAAGAGGAAAAAGCTAGGGAGAAGAATTTGCTGAGAAGAGATTGGCTCTCTATCACTGGAAAATGTATGAAACGAATCTCTGGAGATGTAAACTCTAAGGAATAAGACTTCTATGGAAGATAGGCAATATCCACCTATTATGATCTACGTGATTTCCTTGAGAAAATCCAAAGGAGAACCATGAGGAGTGAATTTGATGATTAGGGTTAATAAGAAATTACTAATGATGGCCATAAGATGACCTTAGAATAAACCCCATTGAAGAACAGAAGAATTGACCTAGGAATAACTCGAATTGCATGTAGACTGTGACCAAAAATCTCAAGGTCGCACCTACAGTCGACCATAGCATGACCAGTATGACCAAAGGATTGACCATAGGCATTCGGGAAGATTTCAGAAATCATATGGTCATAGCTACGGTGGCACCATATGCGACCATAGGGTCTCGACCATAGACAGTCAAGTCGATATAGCATGAGACCATAGGACTAATCAGACACCTATCAGTGCTTTGTTTTGATTTTTGACTACTGTAACATGTCACATATGAACCCTAACTTAAATTCATATAACTTTTAGGTTGTTAAACAAATTTAAATATAATTTCAAGGCTTAGAAGGACATCGAGTATTGCTAACAGGTGAGGGAACAAGACCTAAACTAATTAGTTAATAACAAACTACTTATTTTTATTGAGTCCAATGTCATGATTGAATCTATGCGTGTATGCTTGTAATGTGCATCTCACATCTCATCCAATATTCCTGATATTACTATTTATGCATATTTAATTCTATTTATTTATAACATGATGATGATGATGCTAGAAATAGGCATGTGAATGTATGTGTGTGGTTGGTGTATTGGATGCTAGTAGAGCATCAAGGGGAGGACGTGGCATGGTGGTCTTCGACCTCGTTACTAGACTAGCTCTATCTCTACTCAAGTCTTGCCCACTAACATCGTCATATCGCCATTACCTTAGCAGAACTATTACATCGAAGGGCATCAGGGGAGGTGATCTCGGACCGTATGGTCTCTGACTCTGTCGGGGGGCCTTAGCTCTATCTCTATGGACGTATTGAGGGATGCTGGGGTGAGGCCTTGGATACACTATTTGGCATTAGGATTGGTTAGTTGCGAGTCTAGTTTGCAAGCCCACTTGAATAGGGGCTTACGTGTTGGTATGGGTAGGGCATCAGGGAAAGTGTTGGCGGTGTTTGATCCAAACACTTTAGCTCTATCTCTATTCCATGGTGGGTGCATGTAGGATGATAATGGTGGTTGATCCATTGGGTGGATTCACACACTCGTGTATAGAGGTACATCGGCCACCAAACCTTTCTATAGCATATTGCAAACTTATATACCAGACCAAATATATGAATTGAATGCATGCATATGTTTGTTGCATTGTTTTGTTTGCTCACTGAGCCGGGATGTATGCTCACCCTTTCGACGTCGAATATTTTTAGTTGATGATGCAGGTCCAACTGTTGAAGAATATATGAATGCGCCTACGTTTGGATACGTTGTTGTGATGGACGTAGAAGCTGAAGAAGATGCGCATGATTCATCATGCGAGTGCAACCAATGTGTTTTTGCTTATGTTTAGTTATAATTTGAACATCAGATATGTAATTGATTAGTTATTTTTATATCTTGTGATTTGGAGATAATTGGATTAAATACTTATTTATCACTGTTAGAGACTCAGTTCATTATCTATAAGACTTTTACTTATTTGTTTATTACCTCTGATTATTAATGTGGAATGTGTACTTGGTTTGATATGGTGGGTACGACCTATAGGAGATCCTGGGTGAAACGTTGGTTTATTGGCGGTTCATCACACCATTCTGGTTAGACCAAAATTGGGTTGTGACACTTTATGTCCAAGATTGTCATTGGCACTATAGTACAGGCCAAATCCTGATCAATCTGGGGGAATTTTTTACTCAATATATGGGAGGATCATGAACGTACTTCTTCAGGAGTGAAATATGGAAGATGTCATGAACTTTTGATAGTGCTGGATGTAAGACCCACACTCATAATCCACTACTAACCCACATCGACAGACGGAGCACTCAACACAAATCCAATGGATGCATCCGGTTCTTAGGTGAGTATCTCTTTGCAAACATGGTAATTTTTACACTATGATGGACTTTGGGTGGCCCAATGTGTATCCCAATGCATTGAGGCCATTCAACCAATTGACGCAGAGATCTTGAGTTCGCTGTAGGTGATAAAGTATTTTTGAAGGTATCGCCTATGCGAGGATTGAAAAGGTTCGGACAGAAAGGGAAACTAAGTCCAAGATATGTCGGGCCATATGAGATTTTAGCTAGGCGTGGGAAAGTGGCTTATCAGTTAGCACTACCACCATCTATGTCAAGTGTGCATGGCATATTTCATATTTCCCTATTGAAGAAGTATGTCAATGATCCAACGCACGTTTTAACAGTAGATTTATCAAAATTGACTGATAATTTGACATTCGATGTAACACCAAATGAAATCACCAGCTGAAAGGTTCAACGACTACGCAACGGAGATATTTATTATGTTAAGGTCACCTGGAAAAGTAGAGACATGGAAGAAATTACATGGGAAGAAGAAAATGCTATGCGAAAGCAATACCCTCACTTATTTGATTCAGAAGGTACGTACAATTTCGAGGATGAAATTTTTATAAGTAGGGGGAGTTGTAAGACCCGTATCAAACTAACCCGGTCTTTTCACCTTGAACTAGGTTTACCCATCATGGTTGAGTCAAATGGACCAAGGGCGTGAAGGAGATCGTGATCCCAGGAATCAAATCGACCAAAAAATACTTAAATTAGGGGGAGGGTCGCATACCGAGCAAGGGAGGGTCGGACCCCCCAAGACAGAAAGCCAGACCCTCTGTTTTGCAGGGAGGGTCGAACACATTAGAAACCTAGGGTCGACGGGAGTATCGACCCTCCCATCGAGCCACAGTTGCCGCCGAAGTTGAAATTAGGAAATTTCCATAATTTCGATTAGGATTTTTTCCTAATCTAAAAGGGACTTATTTAAGATGTTTCTATTCTAAGTAAAGGACGTCCCTAAGCCTCTTTCACTCCTTTTACAACCCTAATTGAATTGAGAGAAAGAGAAGAGAAGGAAGAGAAGAAGAAGAGAAACAAGGTAGAGAAGAAAGCAAAAGGAGCAGAGTTGCAGAGAAGGAGTATTCTTCTCAGGTATGGATACTAATTCCATGAGTTTCTACAGGCCTTAGGTTAGATAATGATGAGAGTGTGATCTCGGAGAAACCCAAACAATCAACCATGGTTAGGTTTGCATGGAAAACCATGGAAGGATACATGAAAGCTATTTAGGTGGGTGATTCCTGGTTCTAGACCATGGAATGCATGTTGAATGGACTGTAGGAGCAAGCCATAGGACCCCAAACGTGAAGAATGGATTAAAAGGAGGAAAATTGACCAAAACCCACCGAGGGTCGCACAGAGGGTCGATGACCATCCGACCCTATGTGATCCTGAGTATCGACCCTCAGGGTTCTAAATGTCCAGATTTGGGGAGGGTCGCACCCAAGGTTGATCATGACTCCGACCCTATCTCCGACCCTCAGTTAACAAAATGGTTTTTAAATTCAGAATTAATTTTAATTAAATTCTATCGACTTTGTTAGGTCTTCTAGCAATATAATAACATTATAAAGGTGATTCTAAAGCTTGGAAGAGTATCTCTTAGCAAGCTAAGGTGAGGAAACGGAACTCTAAACTAATTGGTTAATAACAAACTGTTTTATCTTTTCTTGAGTCCAATCCCATGCTTGATTCTATGCGACTATGTTTGTAATGTGCATACAACATGTCATCCAATATTTCTATTACTTGTTCATGCATATTTACATTATTGTTTATAACATGATGATGATGATAATGATAGGAATAGGCATGTGATTGTATGTGTGTGGTTGGTGTACTTGATGTGAGCGAGTATCAGGGGAGGTGTGATGAGAACGTCAATAAACGTTAACCTTTGATGGGTCTCAGCACTTTAGCTCTATATCTAACTCGAGTCTTGTGCATTAGCATCGTCATATCGCCATTACTTTAGCAGAACTATTATGTCATAGAGTATCAGGGGAGGTGGTCTCAGTCCTTGTAGTCTCTGACTCTACCGGGGGGCCTTAGCTCTATCTCTATGGACATTCTGAGGGATCTTTGGGGTGAGGCCTTGGATACACTGTTTGGCATTAGGATTGGTTAGTTGCGAGCCCAGTTTGCAAGCCCTCACCAGCAGGGGCTTACGTGTTGGTATGGCACTATACAACAATAAACGTTAACCTTTGTTGTATAATGTTCATGATTAGGGTGGATGGGGATGACAATAAACGTTAACCTTTGGGCAGACTTCCGCACTCTGTGTATAGAGGCGGGGTCAATAAACGTTAACCTTTGACCACCCAACCTTTCTATTGTGCATTGTAAACTATAAACCAGACCAAAGATATAAATTGATTGCATGCATATGTACTGTTGCATTGTTTTGTTTGCTCACTGAGCCATGATGTGTGCTCACCCCTCGACGTCGAATATTTTTAGTTGATGATGCAGGTTATACCGTTGAAGATTATGTAAATGCTCCAGCTTACGGGAACGTAGCGGCGATGGAAGTTGAAGCTGAAGTGGATACACATGACTCCTCTTGCAAGTGCAACTCATGTGTATTTAATTAGATATTTTCTTAGTTTTCTTTACTTGGATTTATTATGGACATGTATTTGATATTTATTTATGTCTCAGTTGATACAGAATAATTTACAATTTAAATATTAATATCATAGTAGATTCTCAGTTCATTTTACTATAAGACTTTCACTATTATATATTTACTCTGATTATGAATGTGGATGTATGAAGTTTAGATAACACGGATACAGCCTACTCGAGATCCTGGTTGAACCGTTGGTTTGTTAGCGGTTCATCACACCATTCTGAATAGTGCAGAATTGGGGTGTGACAGATAAGGTGGTTATCAATGAAGCTCATGGGCCTCTTCTGACCCTGATAATTCTGTCGATACGCATCTGATACCCATCCTTTGCCTCTTGCATGGCATCACTACACTCGGTTAGATTCATTGATTCCAAAATTACTCTAAGGTCTCCCCTAAACCCTTGAATGAAATGCCTTAGCTTACTCTCTTCTTCTCTCATAGAAGTAGGGGAGAAGTAGAACAACTCCTCAAACTTCTATTGATAAGCCTCAATAGTGGTATTTCCTTATGAATGGTTAAGGTATTCTACCTCCTTCCTGTCTCTAAAGTTATAGGGGAAGAAGTTCTTGTAAAACGCTTCCTTGTAGATATGCCATGTTATCTGGCCATAGCGCCGGATCAACGTGGGTTGTATTCCTTTCCATCAGTCGTACGGCACCCATTCCATTGAAAGGTTGCGCACAATAACTTTTATGCCTCAGTACACATCAGGGTCTCAAGCATCTTTGGCATAGCTTGAATCCATACAGCCGGTTGCATCGGATTAGTTCCAACCCCTGTGAACTTTAGCGGATGCATGTGCTGAAAGTTGCTCATCACCTTTGCCCCATCTAGTTGAGGCTGAAATTTTATTCCTACCATACCTGGTTGGGTTTGAACTTTCTGCATCTGTACATGCATCAGTGGGGGGAGGTAGAATTGGAGGTACACCTCCACCTTGTGCTTGACCTTAAGCCGATAGAACTGGGGGTGCTCCACATTAGGTGGCCAATAACTCGATGAAGACTATTGCGGTAGTCCCCTATTGCACTTTTAGGTTGGCGAACCAACCAGCCCTTGATAGCTATCATTTCAACCATAGTTTGCACTAGAGGTTCCTGTGGAAGGTCAGTGGGTGACGGAGGCGGTGATGGTGGAGGTGGTGGTTGTTTTGAGCCACCATGTCCAACACTTGCCTCATTATCTAGTAGAGGGGGCCAAATTAACAAGACGCCCTCTTGGTGCATGCCTTAGAGGCATTGTTTTCAAATGGTTGAAGGTTAGAAGGGCAAATCTATAAATGTCCAACTGTTAGTAACAACCACATATCCAATAAATCACAACAGTATTATATCATGTTATGGCAAGCAAGAAGAGTAATTTATCAAAATCCCATCTTTCTAGGTCCATTTAGCCTTTATTCTGAATCAGAGGCAGTAACTGAGGGTTAGACCATCCGGTTGGGATTGGCCAGTTAGGTTTCTTCCCAATTTCTTTGGAGAACCGAGTAGTATGGTACCGGGTGCATGATCATCCGGCAGAGCATCCTATTTATAACAACTCTGGAGGTCTAACTTCTTGAGAGTCTAACAGCTGGTCTGGCGGGTGGTAAACCATCCAATTAAGCCTCTACTTGACACTTACAAAAATTTCTAAGTTTTCGTGTACCAGGGACACGAAGTAGATGATAATACCTCTGGTTCTATTTCACTTGCCTCTGTTTAGTTTGGGTGCCAAAATTGAATGGATGTAACCCTTGGCCTATCCAGAGGATCGATTCAGAGGCAATGTTTAAGTTATCGATCCTCCAGAAATGAAAAAATCTCAGTCTATGAAAAGGACTCATGGGTCCTTGTTTGGAACCCACATCAGTGAGCCTCTGAGAAAAGAGAGAGAAAAGGTCGCACTACTCCATTCTTGGGGATTTCGATGGCATTGGAACAGTATCTCCGTTCCATTTTGATAAGGTATGTTTCCCTTCGTTTCTTCTCTTATTCTTTTCCCATTTAGCAAACCCAAGGTTTCTTGGTTTCAATCAATGGCTATGGAATGAGAGGGATGTCCTAGGGTGACTTCCCCTCATTCAGACACTATGGTAGTTGGGTAGTAGCCTTCCAATAAGGGGTCGCTCAATTGTCTATGCTAACTGGGCTCCACCATGCTCAGTTTCTTACATGTTAATGGGAATGAACTTCTACTAACTATCTTTCTTCTATTAATCCTTGTGCAGTTCACATGGGTCTATGTGGCAGGGAACCAGGGCTAAACTGAATAAGCACCCTATTTTTGCCATCCCCAGTTGAAAAAAAATCTTACTAGAGTGTACACAACAAAGAGGGAGAGGTGAGTGAAAGTTTGGCAAAGTATAGGGAAGGTGAGTGAAACTATCTCAATCTGATAGTCGATCAGTCCCTGTGTGCTCTCTATTATGTTTTGAGTTGAATTGAAGTGCCCCCCTAGTGTCAAGGATTTTAAGTGAAACCATGCGGCAAGTTGTGGGTCTCGATTCAAGGTTTGGGTTATTGGCTACAACTTCGAGGTAGTTTTCAGTAGACCTCATAGTAGGGTCATGGGCTGCAACCTACATGGATGCTTAGTTCTTGGAAATACCTTCAAAATGAAACCAGAATTGCTCAATTTAGATGTCAAACAAAGAAGATATTGCTATTTTAGTCTGAAAATAAGTACAAGGAGATTTTCTAAAAATAATAATAAATATTTAGGGGTTTTTATGCAAACTATCACAAGTTTAATTATTTAAACTTCATTTCCCCATATCTTGCTCATCCGACGCCCAAATCCGATGATTCAAGCTCCATTATTTTTCATTTTTAGTGCTCTACAAATTGAACGTGGAAAATCTAGGACGAAGGCCTCTGAAGGATCCCATGTAGAGCTGCGAGCTGATATGACTGCTTAAACTTCAGTTCTTCACAACTTGCTCATCCGGCGTCCAAACAAGGTAATTCAAACATCATTATTCTCTATTTTCAATCCTCATCAAACTAGACGTGGTAAATCTAGGTAGAGGCCTTCAAAAGATCCCATGCAAAGTTACATGTTGAATTATTGTAATTTGGACAGTTTAAACTTCAGTTCTTCATATTTTGGTCGTCCCACTTTCAAATCAAGTGATTCAAGTGTCAGTATGTTCCATTTTTAATACTCTTCTAAGTGGATGTGAAAAATCCAGGACAGAGGCCGTCAAAAGATCCTATGCAAAGTTACAAGCCAAAATGGTTCATAAAATAATAGAAAGAGAGAGAAGCCAGTCAAAACTAGTCTTAACCGGACCAGTTCAGACCCGTTCAGTTTAACTCAGACCAGTCCAGACCAAGTCAGTACAACCCCAGGGTGTATATGTGCATGTATATTACATATCATATATTAATTATATTACATGGTGTATATTAGAAGATATCATGTATATATTACATATTATATATATATAATATAATGTATATGTAATATATATTATAACATATATATGCAATAATATCATGTACGTGCATGGCCGTGGGGGTTAGTTAAGGAAAGGACAAGTGCTGGCTGTGGGTTTTAAAGTGGAAAGAAGTAAAGAAATGCATGAGGTGGTTGCATGCATGGGACCAACTACAGAAAGAGAGTCAAGAAAGGATGTGGTGTCCACATTAGGTAAGAACGTAAGAAAAGAAAGAGGGAAGCAATTGCATGGCAGCTTTGGAAAGAAGAATAAAGAAATGGAAAGTGATTGCCATGGGTTAGGAAAACAGAGAAAGGGAAGATCTTGGTGGGATGGGACCGAAAATGAAGATATATATATATATATATATATAAAAAAAGAAGACAGAATCTAGCTGGCTTATGGTGGGTTCATGGAAGGAAAGTTGAGTTTAGGTGTCAAAAAGACCCAAGAAGGTATTGAGCCGGTGGTGGGCAATAGTTTAGGAGAATAAAAAAACCGAAGTTAGAAAAAGGGAGAGGATGTCGCGTCTTGGGGCTGATTAAGGAGAAAGTTGAAAAAAAAAAAGAAGAGGGGAAAACAAGGTAAGGAGAAGATGCATAAGGTGATGACTAAGTAGAGAATGCCACATGGATTTTATGGAAAAAGAGATCTTGGGTTGCTAGGTGTCAAAAACACAAGATAGACATGTTGATCATGATATTGGTTTAACAAGGAGTGGGGAAAGATTTTAGATGGTGCTGGCCATGGTTTAAATGGAATGAAAAAAAAAAGAAAAAGAGGTAAGTTGTTTGCTAGATGGCGGAAATACCCTAAATAGAGAGTGTTTGGTCGGTTACAATAATTTAGGAAAGAATTAAAAAAAAAAAAAAAAAAACCGGGGATTCTAGGTGTCTTTATATGGAAAGAAGAAGGAAAGATATATTTAACTTTCTTTCCAAAAGCAGGTTAATAGATGTCAACAAACTCCAAAAAGAAAGGCTGGGTCGGTAGGCATGGTTTAGGAAGCAGCTTAGAGGGAAAAAAAAAATTGGAATCAAGAATAGAGAGAGCCTAACGGACAGAGAGATTGAGAGGGAAATTGAGAGAGAGGAACTTATTGCCGAGATTTGAAGAGCTCGAGATTTAGAGAAGAGGGAGATTGATTAAGAGAAGAAACTCCAAGGAGAAGGAAAAGAGGAGACAAAGAAGGAAAAATTTGCCGCTCGTGCGTGTTGATGCCATGATGCCCATGTTTGATATTTTTCATGCATTAGAATACGTTTAAACTACTCAATAGTGAAAAATTAAATGCCATATGATGACTTTTGGGTATTTTATGTTTTTCACAAGTGGGATTTCAGATCTGGAAATCAATTTTGGGACATGTGTCTTATATATATTTTTGATGAACTTTGAATCCAAACTTTTATGGGACACTCTTTGATTTGTCAGAAAGCTCTCCTACAAATTTCAATTCATTTGGATTTAAGAAAGTCCATATAAAAATTCCCCAATGGTGCTATTGTCTTCCTTGGGTAATATGCAAACCCCCATCGAAAAGGCTCTAAAAAAGGTTTTTTTTTGGCCATAATTTAAAACTACTTCCTTCACAAGAGTATTAGATCTGGAAGTATTCTGAATTTTGGCACTGGTCTCAGATTTGTTTATTTTTTTGATGATTTCATATGATTTTTGAAGTGTACTCTGGTCTGTTTTTGAGTCAATTAGAGCACACTAATTTGCATGACTGAGAAATGCTATTTTGCACTATGAAAATTTTTTTGTTTGCACTTTATTTATGGATAAAATTTTAGATCTTTCAATTAATTATATGGCCATATCTTTAGATTTCATTTTCATCATGTGGTTGATTTTATATAGAATTTATGGTGCAACTGGTCAGAATCTGGAACAGACATGACCAGTATACATGTTTGCACTTGTGGTGCATATTTGACATATTTTTGTTCTCTTTTAGGATTAGGTTCCTTGGGAAAAAAGTTTAGGTATCTGAGCCCTCTTTCAGGGGATGTATATTGAGCTTGAATTGAATAAATATGAGGCCCAATATGCATATTTCGGCATAGGTCGATAGAATTTTTCACCTATTGTGAATTTCATGGAAATGCATCCATAAGTGACCTCTTGAGACCTCTTCTGATGTCACTTCCGGATGAAAAAATTAGCCACATGAGTCTAGAAGGCAGCCATGTCAATAGATAATTTTTAGATGAATAGAGAATATATTATGATTATTTTCCCATGATTGGTCCAAATCTGGAACCAGTCTGGCCAATTTTGATAATCTAACCTCGTGGGCTAATCTTGACCGCTTAGGAGACCTAGTCTGAGTTCGACTTCTTCAAAGAAGTTATCGAACTCAAAAATACCTTCGAAGTGGCATATTTATGCCTGATTTGAATTTACATAGATAGGGTTTCGAATCTGTGTACTACAGTACATAGATTGTATGTCTATCAAATTCCTATTCATTGAATGATTTGATACTTTTGCTATCATATTCATTTTATTTGGCATAAAATAATGATATTATGTATTATTTTGAGATTATATGAATATTTAAACATATTGGGAAAGTCAGATATTGTTTGTTCTCGTGCTATATTACCATGCTTTGATGTTGCTATGCTTATTATCTACCTATTTTGTGTTAACTGTCATATTTAATTGATATCTATTTTGGCAATAACTTTATTTCTACAACAACCTAGTCAAACTGTCATGCTTGTACACTGATAGAAAACATCTCTATATGTGGGATGTCCATGTAGGCACCCACATTCACGAAAAGGATAAAATGGAAATGATAAAAATCTTAATCAAGAATCATGAAACCTAGCCCAATACATTCTAAATTAGGGTTTTAGGTCAAGGATAGCTTTAGGACGATCCTTACCACTCAGTTAATTTTTTCTATGGTATAATGACCTAGATAGGTGTGATGTGAATCCAATCGTAGAGCATCTAGGATTACCGCTTAAGTCTTGAATGTACACATCAATGAATGAATCTGCATTCCAAACTCCCTAGGATACATAGGAAGTTTGGAGAGAGTCGCAAAAAACAGACCCAAACCTTTGCTCCTTAAGAGTATTTAACCACACCATTGTTCCTTGAGAGTATTTACCCCCTTCTTCCTTGAGAGTATCAATCCTTTGCTCCTTGAGAGTATCAACCCTTTGCTCCTTGAGAGTATCTACCCTTTGCTCCTTGAGAGTATCAGCCCATTGTTCCTTGAGAGTATCAATCCCTTGCTCCTTGGGAGTATCGACCCTTTGCTCCTTAAGGGTATTTACCTTTCACATTTACCTATCACACCCCAAAATACCAGTCTGAAAATTTTTTTGGGACACGACTGGATCAACACCTTAGTTTGGATGTGATCATAACAGGACATCATAAGCGATAAACACACATATCGACCACTACCAACACAATGCCACATCCATAATCCAGAGTAATAATTAACAAAAGATACTAAATAACCATGAGCATTATAATTATAATTAAGGATAATAATACCAATGCATTAAATCTTTTAAAACATTGTTCAACAACTATCTCCATAAACCGAAACCTTAAAGTACCATTGCCCTAAAAAATACTGCCTAAGTAAATATAATAAAATAATCCAAAGGAAAATAACAAAGGGAAACTATTCATTATTCTTGAAATTTTCACCAAAAATTTATCCATCGAAGATACAGGTGTCACACTCGCAGTCCACGTCATGTGCTTCGTCTTCGTACAACACTCCTCCTAACTGGGCCAGGTGAGAAATCACAGGTGCGTTTATATAATCAGCAACCGTAGTTGTAAGACCCGTATCAAACTAACCCGGTCTTACCACCCTGAACCAGGTTTACCCATCCTGGACGAGATGAATGGACCAAGGGCGTGAAGGAGATCGTGATCCCAGGTATCAAATCGACCCAAAAACACTTAATTTAAAGGGAGGGTCGCATACCCAGCAAGGGAGGGTCGGACCCCCCAAGATAGAAAGTCAGACCCCCTGTTTTACAGAGGAGGTCGGACACTTTTGGAAACCAAGGGTCGACGGGATCATCGACCCTCTCATCGACCCTCAGTTGCCGCCAGAAACTAAAATTAGGAAAGTTTCCAAATTTTGATTGGATTCCTTTCAAATCTCAATGGGACATAGTTTAGGATTTTCCACCCTATAAATAGGACGTCCCTAAGCCTCTTTCACTCCTTTTACAACCCTAATTGAATTGAGGGAAAGAGAAGAGAAGGAAGAGAAGAAGAAGAGAAGCAAGGGAGAGCAGAAAAAATAAAAAGGAGAAGAGTTGCGAGAAGGAGTATTCTTCTCAGGTATGGATACTAATTCCACGAATTTCTACAGACCTTAGGTTAGATAAGGATGAGAGTGTGATCTCGGAGAAACCCAAACCATCAACCCATGGTTAGGTTGCCATGGAAAACCATGGGAGAATACATAAAAGCTATATAGGTGGATGTTTCGTGGTTCTAGACCATGGAATGTATGTTGAATGGACGGTAGGAGCAAGCCATAGGACCCCAAACACGAAAAATGGACTAAAAGGAGGAAAATTGACCAAAACCCACAGGGGGTCGCACAGAGGGTCGATGACCATCTGACCCTATGTGAACATGAGTATCGACCCCCAGGGTTCTAGAAGTCCAGATTAGGGAGGGTCGCACCAGGGGTCGGTCATAACTCAGACCCTACCTCCGACCCTCAGTTAATAGAATGGCTTTAAAAATATAAAATAAATTCTAATTAAATATTAACGGCTTTGTTAGGTTTTCTAGCAATATAATAGCAATTTAAAGGTGATTCTAAAGCATGGAAGAGTATCTATTCGCAAGCTAAGGCGAGGGAACAAGACCTAAACTAATTGGTTAATAATAAACTACTTTTATTTTCTTGAGTCCAATGCCATGCTTGATTCTATGCGAATATGCTTGTAATGTGCATTCAACATGTCATCCAATATTCTTGCTATTATTGTTCATGCATATTTAATTTTGTTTACTTATAACATGATTCTGATGATTGATGCTAGAAATAGGCATGCGAATGTTTGTGTGTGGTTAGTATGCTTGATGCGAGTAGGGCATCAGGGGAGGTGTTATGCGGTGTTTGATCCGGGCCCTTTAGCTCTATCTCTAACTCAAGTCTTGTGCATTAGCAACGTCGTATCGTCGTTACCTTAGCAGAACTATTGCGACGTAGGGCATCAAGGAGGGTCTCGGTCCTTGAGTCCTATACTCTACCGAGGGACCTTAGCTCTATCTCTATGGGTGGTCTGAGGGATGCTGGGGTGAGGCCTTGGATACATTGGTTGACATTAGGATTGGTTAGTAGCGAACCCCATTTGCAGCCCTAGGCATCAGGGGTTAATTTATTGGTATGGAGTTGTGCATCGATAAACGTGACTTTCATTGTACAATGTTCATTATGGGTGCTGTGGGCGACGGTGAGAGTCATCGGGCGTATCCACAATCTCGTGCATAAAGGTGCGGTGGCCACCTATCCTTTCTATAAGTGCAAACATAAAACCAGACCAAAGATATGAATTGATTGCATGCATATGTATTGTTGCATTGTTTTGTTTGCTCACTGAGCCGTGATGTGTGCTCACCCTTCGACGTCGAATATTTTTTTTAGTTGATGATGTAGGTACAACCATTGAAGATTATATAAATGCTCCAGAATACGGGAACGTTGCAACAATGGTAGCTGAAGATGAAGTGGATACACATGACATCTCTTGCGAGTGTAACTTATGTGTATTCGATTAGATTTTTAGTTTTATCTATTTGGATTTATTAAAGACATGTATTTGATATTTATTTATTTATCTCTTAGTTGATACAAATAATTTGTTATTTAAATATTGATATCACAATAGATTCTCAGTTCATTTTATTATAAGACTTCCGCTATTGTGTATTTACTCTGATTATGATTATGGATGTATGGGGTTTAGATAACACGGATATAGCCTACTCGAGATCCTGGTCGAACCGTTGGTTTGTTAGCGGTTCATCATACCATTCTGAATAGTGTGGAATTGGGGTGTGACAACTTGGTATCAGAGCTTTCAGGCCTTGTCCGCTAGACCAGCATAATTTCACAACCAATTATGAACTGAGATAGGATAAAAAGTAAAAACTGTAATATTAACACACTATAAGCACAAGTGATGTTTGAGACCAATTTTAAAAGAGAATAATGCATCTATTAAAGGAGAAACAAACTTTAAATACAATGCGAGAGAAACAAATATATTTATTAATACTTAAAGCAGAGTACAGTCCACAACCTGGACAGTTACTCTGTATTACAAAAAATAAAAAAAAAGTAAAGGAATGTAATCATGAAGCTAGAGGTGAAGGAGGAGGCGGTGCCTCGCGGTCTCTGTCATAGTCCTCGGCATAGACTCTAGTCAATCAGGCCACCTGAGTCTGAGTCGCCTGATGACTAGTTGTGAGATCAGCCACCCGCTGATCAGTCCAGCGCTGAGCGTCTAGAAGCTCCACTATCCTCAGATCTGATGCCCACTGAGCCTCTCTAATCTCGTGAAACATACTCAGCACGTCATCAGAAGGTGGACGCGAAGGACCAGCTGCATGTGAAGGACCAGCCGCAAAATATGTACTCGCTCCAGCAGCATGTGTAGAAGAAGGAGGTGGTATGAAATCCACATCCATGTAAAGATGATCATCATCCCCAACAGCACCACCAGGGACCCCAGCTGCAGTTGCTGCTGCCTCAGCGTCAGCGATCTCGATGCGAGTGTGAGGGCGCACCATCTCGTTCCTCTCCTCGTCACTGACTTGGGCATCCCGCAAGCCCATCTTCTAAATAGCCTCCCAATCTAGTGGCGACGAGAAGGTTTGCTCCTGAATCTTCTCATCCACTAAATCAACTCCCAGGCGGGTCAACAACATAGTGATCATACGTCCATAGGGTAGATTACCCCTATGAGTGGGCAATGTGGCACTGATCATAGTCCGCATGATGATGTAAAGAAGGCAGACGGGCTGTCTAGTGCAAATGCTGTACAGAAGATGAAGCCCAAGGAATTTAACGGTAAACCATCGGATCCGTTATGGCCAGCACATTGGATCGATGAGATGGAGAGAAACTTTCTCATGATGACTATTACTAAAGAAGAAAAGGTGTTATGTGCCACCTTTATGTTGAAAGGCAATGCACACCATTGGTGGAAATCTACTAGGGCATATCTACTAACCAAGCATGCCCTATTGACTTGGGCTATTTTTAAAGAAGCGTTATTTGAGAAGTATTTTCCCCGAAGCTTCAGAGATGCTATGGAGAAGGAGTTCCTGAGTTTATATCAGGGCCAGATGTCCGTGGATGCGTATCAACAGCACTATGAGGAGCTTTTTTTCTTTGCACCACTTTGTATGCAAGAGGAAGACACTAAGACCCGTAGGTTTGTCACGGGACTTAGAGGAAGCATCAGAGAGCACATCCTGGGTTTAGAGAAGAAGATATATAATGAAGCTGTCCAAATCGCTCGAGTTATCGAATCGAGCCAGAAGGAAAGTTACTTTACACAAAACAGAGGCATAAAAAGACCAGTCGAAAATGGTTATAATGGATGGAATAACAAAACATTGAAACCTTTCCGTGCCTAAGGCTTTTCCGCTGCACCCAAGACCACTCAAGTAGCTCAGCAGCAACCAAAGACAAATACTTAAAGTCAAGATGTTATAACTGCAATCAAGTGGGACATATGATGAGAGAGTGTCCTAAACCCAGGAAGCAACAACATCAAGGATGAGTTTATGCTGTTACGTCTGAGAAAGCTGTCACATCACCCGATGTGGTCACACGTATGACCTAAACCTTTAAGTTGTCTTACAATGTGTAAGCATGTAGACTAAGTTTAAACAAATCACAGGTATCGTACCTATAAATGGCATACCCTCCAGAGTACTCTTCGATTCAGGAGCTACTCATTCCTTTATATATGTGTCATTTGGAAAGGAGCTGAACTTACCCATCAAAACATTGGACTACAAACTACTTGTACGGTCACCGATGGGGTAAGAAGTGGAATTAGAGAACAGTTATGGGTTATGTCCAGTTTTCATTGGCGAGAAAACCTTAGATGCAACCTTGATCCAACCTAGGATGGCAGACTTTGATGTCATCTTGGGAATGGACTGGTTAGCTCGACATTCTGCAAACCTATTATGCGCCGAAAAGAAGCTAACATTTAAGGACAAAGAAGGAGTAGAATTCAGTTTTGCGGGAACCAAACTGCCCCATAAACGCAAGCTCATACTCTCAGCACTAAAGGCTAAGAAGTTCCTTGAGAAGGGGGCAGTCGGGTATCTAGTATCAGTGGTCGACCTAACCAAGGAAGCACCACGAATGGAAGATATTGATGTTGTGTGGGACTATCCCGACGTATTTCCAGAGGAACTACCAGGATTACCACCCGATAGAGCCACCGAGTTTGTGATAGACCTTATACCTGGAGCCGCACCAGTATCAAATGCAGCTTATAGAATGGCTGCTACTGAACTGAAGGAATTGAAAGTGCAACTACAGGAACTGCTGGACAAGGGTTATATTCGACCCAGTATATCACCATGGGGAGCACCGGTATTATTCGTAAAGAAGAAGGACGGTAGCATTCGATTATGTATCGACTATCGTGAGCTGAACAAACTGACAATCAAGAATCGATATCCACTACCTCTGATCGATGACTTGTTCGATCAGTTGCAGGGAGCAAAAGTATTTTCTAAGATCGACCTTCGGTCTGGTTATCATCAGCTGAAGATTAAAGAGGGTGATATTCCTCAGACAGCTTCCAGGACCAGATATGGACATTATGAGTTCTTGGCCATGTCTTTTGTATTAACAAACGCACCAGCAACTTTCATGGAACTTATGAACCGGGTCTTCCACGATATGTTGGATACGTCGGTTATTATATTTATTGATGATATATTGGTATAATCCAAGGACAAAGAAACCCATATCAAGAACCTAAACGCCGCCCTACAGCGTTTAAAGAAAGAGAAGTTATATGCCAAATTTTCCAAGTGTGAGTTTTGGTTAAGTGAAGTCGCCTTCCTAGGCCATGTAGTATCCGCTGAAGGAATCAAAGTAAACCCCAGCAAGATCGAGGCTATTGAAAAGTGGGAAGCACCAAAGAGCGTTGCAGAAATTAGAAGTTTTCTGGGTCTCGCTGGTTATTATCGAAGATTTGTGGAAGATAATTCCCGGATTGCCGTACCTCTCACCAGTTTGATTAAGAAAGGTGAAAAGTTTGTGTGTGGACGGATAAATGTGAGAAGAGCTTTCAGACATTGAAGACCAGATTGATATCCGCTCCGATTTTGACTATTCCTGTCCCATGACATTCATTTACCCTATACACTGATGCGTCAGGACTGGAATTAGGATGTGTGCTTATGCAAGGAGAACAAGTAATTGCTTATGCCTCAAGACTGTTGAAGACACATGAGAAAAACTATCCCTCTCATGATTTGGAGTTAGCAGCAGTTGTACATGCTGTCAAGATATGGAGACATTACCTATATGGAGAGAAGTTCCAGATTAAGTCAGACCATAAAAGTCTTACTTATTTATTTAATCAGAAGGAGTTGAATATGTGACAAAGAAGATGTCTGAAACTACTGAAAGACTATGACTGTGATATCCAGTATCATCTGGGGAAAGCTAATGTAGTAGCAGATGCGTTGAGCAGAAAGGCAATTATAAAATCTCAAGGGGAGGTTAGCACAACTGCGGCAATGTATACTACAGGAATGGTATTCAATCATGGCAATGAGCAATATGTGATAAATACTACAGATGGATCAACCAACCAAGGGTTTATTCATCGGTTTTCAAATATGTTCGTGGCATTGAAAATTATACCGGATATAATGGATGAAGTAAAAAACAGCTATCAAATCAGATCCTTATCTGAGAACAGTACAAGAAGATATCGGGAAAGGTAGGACTAACCCTGAGTTCACCTTGGACGAAGAGAAAGTACTGAAATACAAAGGAAGAATATGTGTACCCGAAACAAAAAATTTGGACATTAGACACCGACTGATGAAAGAAGCCCATACCACCATTTATTCGATACACCCTGGAAGCACAAAAATGTATCATGATCTAAAGAAACTATATTGGTGGAGAGGAATGAAAGCAGATGTAGCTAAGTTTGTGTCTCAATGCCTAAATTGTCAGAAAGTAAAGGCTGAACGACAAAGACCCACAGGACTGTTACAGCCGTTATCGGAACCAGCATGGAAATGGGACTGCATCACTATGGACTTCGTCACGAGATTACCACTGACTCCTCGAGTAGTTGACGCAGTTTGGGTGATTGTAGACCGTCTGACTAAGACAACTCACTTCATACCGATACGACCTCAGTATACACTGGAAAGGTTAGCAATGCTGTATATGGATAATATTGTTCGGTTACACGGTGTACCAGAGAGCATTGTATCCGATAGAGATCCCCGATTTACTTCCAAGTTTTGGGAAGGATTGCAAAGGGCTATGGGTACAACATTGAAGTTCAGTACTGCATTCCACCCACAGACAGATGGATAGTCAGAGCGTACAATCCAGATTCTAGAAGATGCTACGCGCATGTGTAATTGATTTCAAAGGATCATGGGATGAAAAGTTACCACTGATTGAGTTCGCTTATAACAATAGCTATCAGGCTACTATTCAGATCTCACCATATGATGCACTGTATGGCAGAAAGTGTCGAACTCCGTTGTTTTGGAATGAAGTTTATCGAACGTAGTATTGTTGGGCCAGAATTTATTGAAGAGACTTGTCGAGTGGTAGACATTATCAAGGAAAGGGTAAAAACAGCTCAGAACTGTCAGAAGCAATATGCAGATACTCGACGCAGAGATCTTGAGTTCGCTATAGGTGATAAAGTATTCTTGAAGGTATCGCCTATGCGAGGATTGAAACGGTTTGGACAGAAAGTGAAACTCAGTCCAAGATATGTCGGGCCATATGAGATTCTAGCAAAGCGTGGAAAAGTGGCTTATCAGTTAGCACTACCACCATCTATATCAAGTGTGCATGACGTATTTCATATTTCCCTATTGAAGAAGTATGTCAAGGACCCAATGCATATTTTGACAATGGACGTACCGGAGTTAACTGAAGATTTGACCTTTGAAGTAGCACCAATTGGGATCACCAGTCGAAAGGTGCAAAGGTTATGTAATCGAGATATCTATTATGTTAAGGTCACCTGGAGAAGTAGAGAGATGGAAGAAATTACATGGGAAGAAGAGACTGCTATGCGAAAGCAATACCCTCACTTATTTGATTCAGAAGGTACGTACAATTTCATGGATGGAATTTTTATAAATTGGGGGGAGTTGTAAGACCTGTATCAAACTATCCTGGTCTTACCACCTTGAACCAGGTTTACCCATCCTGGACGAGATGAATGGACCAAGGACGTGAAGGAGATCGTGATCCCAGGTATCAAATCGACCCAAAAATACTTAATTTAAAGGGAGGGTCGCATACCCAGCAATGGAGGGTCGGACCCCCCAAGATAGAAATTCAGACCCCCTATTTTACAGAGGGGGTCGGACACTTTAGGAAACCAAGGGTCGACGGGATCATCGACCCTCAGTTGCCGCCAGAAACTGAAATTAGGAAAGTTTCCAAATTTTGATTGGATTCCTTCCAAATCTCAATGGGACTTAGTTTAGGAGTTTCCACCCTATAAATAGGACGTCCCTAAGCCTCTTTCACTCCTTTTACAACCCTAATTGAATTGAGAGAAAGAGAAGAGAAGGAAGAGAAGAAGAAGAGAAGCAAGGGAGAGAAGAAAAAGTAAAAAGGAGAAGAGTTGCAGAGAAGGAGTATTCTCCTCAGGTATGGATACTAATTCCATGAATTTCTACAGACCTTAGGTTAGATAAGGATGAGAGTGTGATCTCGGAGAAACCCAAACCATCAACCCATGGTTAGGTTTCCATGGAAAACCATGGGAGAATACATAAAAGCTATATAGGTGGATGATTCATGGTTCTAGACAATGGAATGTATGTTGAATGGACTGTAGGAGCAAGCCATAGGACCCCAAACATGAAGAATGGACAAAAATGAGGAAAATTGACCAAAACCCATAGGGGGTCACTGATGCATGTCGAGCGCAACCAAAAATAAATTACTCTACTTATAATGAATAGTAATGATAAGTAAAGGTCGATCCACAGAGACTAGTTAATCAAATTGTCTACTTACCAAGAAAAAGGAAGGGGGGTTTCTTCTACAATTTAATTGACAAGAAATTAAATAACAAAAATTCAATGGAAGATGATATCAATTCAAGGAAATTATCTCACGGCTGCAAATTGATCACTGACCTCATATATATTATTCTCTATTCAAATATTTAACCAAGGATTATCAAAAAGCCAGACAATCCTTACCTTCCCTAATTTTATTAATTGAGCCCAGCACACAATTTAATTCTTATCAATAAACCAATTGGTATTAAACAATTCTCAAGAATTTAATGATAGCATTACACTCTTGGAGGGAGTTAAAGATGAACAACAATCTAACAAGCGTCAGATTATTTAATTCATTCTATGTTTCCTTTAAGCAAGTAACAAAAACTTGGATCATAATTGTTCTGCTCAATTGCTACTTTCCTGAACTCCATAACAATTACGGATTATGGATTCAGGTTAGCAATAAACCACATAACTCAATCAATTAATAGGCCTCTTAATAAATTGAGTCATGCAACCATTAACTTGAAAAACCAAGAAACACAGATATTTGAATAGAAAAATAATTTAAATTAAGAACAGAGTCTCACAATTTTACTAACCGGATTGAATTCCCCTTGAATCGATTAAAGAACTTAGGTAGACATGATAGAAAAGAAAGACAAAAGAAATAAAACTATCTTCTCAATAATTCTTGGATGCTACATTACGTAGCATTTACATTGCTTAAATAGCCAAAGTAGAGAAGATTAAAACTGGTATATCTAGAATTGACAACCTTATTACATGGAAATAAAGATTAAACAAAATCTGCTTGCCTAGATTAGATAGAGAATCATTCCATCATTAACCAAATGTCACCTCTAGATTTGCCAATATTCTATAGAGGTATATATTCTCCTCAAGATTTCTGACAATCAATCAAATCCTTCCAATAATAAACCTTCTATGTGTGGTAATCTTCCTTCTCTGATTTCAATTCAAATCAATTTTCCAAATCTGATTTTTGGATCACGTTTGATTTCTAGAATTCTTTTCACATTAAAAACCTGCATGAAATTCAAAAGATCATTATTGAAAATATCAGAATTTCTTTTATTTTAGACATAAATTACTAATACTTTCCACTAATGTCTTATATATAAGGAATCATCCAAATGAGTACCATAAGACATATAATATGTTAAATAGACTAAATATAAAGAAAATAAATATATAAAGTTATGAATCCATCAAATTCCCCCACACTTAGCTCTTGCTCGACCTCGGGCAAACTAAATATTTTTTTTTTCACTTTCATCCCACTGCATTAAAGGAATATGTGTACTATGAATCAGAAACTAATTCAAGAGATCAAAAAATATATATATATATATATATATGTCATAGTCAAAGGTCACTTAGTAAATATGAGCAATATCTAACATATCAGTCTTATTCAAAAGTGAACATGCTAATGTTTAGTAGATTTTCTCTTGGGATTCTCTCTACTCACTCAAGAATTCAAGGTTAACTGTTTCACTCAAGATCTTCCTTTGAAGATGCACTACCATAGGCTTACTTATTCACCAAAATCTCCATTACTTAGAATACACGCATACATGAATCAAAATGTCTTTATAAAGATTGTAATGGGGCTAGGGTTTAGGGTACGGATAAGAAAAATGTATTGACGTTAAAACCCAAGAAACTAATAGAGCATTAAGGCAAAAAAATTGAACAATCTAAATGATAAAGGCTCATAGATAAAGCTCTTCAACAAAACATCCCAAACTCCAGTTTCTTTTTTTTTCTTTTTCCTTTTTTTATTTTTTATTTTTCTTTTCATTTGAGAACTATGCTTTGCTATTTGAATTTTTTTTTTATTGCATGACATTTTAAACATAACAAGGATCATTTACTCCCATTACATCAATCTTCTTGACATACAACCATCACTTTTGAGAATAGCACCCCCATACTTATTCAATACATATCTCTCTCAAACCCATTAGATAATTCTCAATGCTTTACCAGCTCAAAGGTTGGTAAAACATGAGAAAAATAAATAATTCAAGGCTCATGGTTTAGGGTTCAATGAAAAATAAAGTTTAAAAGCTCAAAGTGGGTCCACTAAGGGTAAAAATATATAAGGTTGGTCATTTAAGCTAAGTGGTTGTAAAATCCTATTTGTCTTTATCATCTTCATGTCTACATATATCAATGTAATCTTGACACGGTTCAAAGCAAGTTCTAGAGATACAAAAGCATAGTAGAATATCACTCTTCAAAGAAAATAAAGATTGACATAGATGTTTCAATCTAGTTTGGCTCAAAAGCTCACTTGGTTGGATTCCATCTACTAAACCTGCATGTTTTACCTCTAAATGCAACTATCAATGTTATTCAAAGCTCATTTAGCAAGTTATTTCAACTAATTCATATATGTATTTTTTTCCACATTCAAATAGTTATAATCCATGGCATACATATTCTCTTAGTGAAATGAAATTTTTTTTTATTCAACTTTTGAATTTTTTTTTTAACACAATAATACAAAAATTAAAAATAAAACTTAAAAAATAAAAATAAAACAAAAGAGAAAATCCTAATTCCTCCCCCCACACTTAAATCTAACATTGTCCCCAATGGAAGTTAAAAATGTAATGGAAAGATGTAAAGAAAAGTAATTAAAAGTGATAAGAAAAATAAATCCAATTTCTTGGGTTGCCTCCCAAGCAGCGCTTGTGTTTAACGTCGTTAGCTCGACTCAATACTCCTCAGTCAGAATAAACGGGATCCCCCAGTTGTACTTTGTTTATAGTATGCTCATGAAAGCCTTTATAGAATGTCTTGAGGCGATGCCCATTAACCTTGAAAACCTTGTTAGTTTCGAAACTTTGAACTTCAACTGTACCATAAGGAAACACATTAGTAACTTCAAAAGGTCCAATCCAACGAGAACGTAACTTACTAGGCATCAATTTAAGTCTCAAATTGTAAAGCAAAACTTTCTGTCCAATTACAAATTGCTTCCTCACAATCCTCTTGTCATGAAACGCCTTAGTCTTGTCCTTGTATATGCTTGAATTCTTGTAAGCCTTAAGTCGTATCTCTTTTAATTCTTGCAACTGTAATTTCCTTTGCTTACCCGCTTCTTTCTTACTGCTCAATTCAAAAATCTCTTGTGCAAACACATCAATCACATCAATAGAAAACATAGATTGAACATCATTACTAGGGTACCTCATATCCTCAAATATGTTGAATTTAACAATATCTCCATCAAACTCCATGGTAAGGGTACCATCATGGACATCAATCTTCGTTTTAGCTGTTTTGAGAAAAGGCCTTCCTAGTAAAATTGGGATAGGGTTTGGGGAGGTAGTGTCTTCCATATTCAAAATATAAAAATCAGTAGGAAAAATCAACCCATTCACCTGCACCAAAACATCCTCAACCATTCCCTCAGGGTATGCGTTAGAACGGTCAGCTGATTGGATAATTACACCCGTTTTTTTCAAAGGACCCAAATTTAGAGATGCATAAATTGAATGTGGCATAACATTTATAGATGCACCTAAGTCTAACATGGCATGTTCAAACTTAGTATTACCAATCACACATGGAATCGTAAATGTACCTGGATCCTTGCATTTTGGGGGTAACTTACGCTGAATAACTGCTGATACGTTCTCCCCTACACTAATTTTCTCATTACCCCTCAATTTCCTCTTTGAAGTGCACAATTCCTTGAGAAATTTTGCATACCTTGGGACTTTCTTAATGGAATCAAGTAGAGGTATGTTTACTTCTACCTTTTGAAAAGTCTCAAGAATTTCCTTCTCTTGATCTTCTTTTTTCGATTTAGATAGTCTGCTGGGAAAAGGGAGAAGAACAGAATTAGTAGAATTACGCACAACTGGTTGAGATTTTACCTTGGACAAATTTACATCATTGTTGTCGGCTTTTGTTTCTTCTTGAATAGTTGTGGCCGAATCTGTAGATTTAGCAATGAAAGGCTCAAGTTCTCTTCCATTCCGTAATGTAATGGCACTTGCATTCTCACGTGGATTTATGATGGTCTGAGATGGCAACTTTCCAGATCCTTGAGCTTCAAGTTTGCTTACTGAAGTTGCAAGTTGACCAATCTTCTTCTCTATATTCTGAATGTTGTTTCTTGTCTCATGTTGAAACTACTGTGTATTGCTAGCCAGTGGCTTAACAATCTCATCAAGTGGCATACTCTGATTTACTTGCTACCTAGGTTGGAATGGGGATTGGTAACAATTCTGGGCAACTTGATTCCCATAACTCAGATTTGGATGATCTCTCCATCCAGAGTTATATGAGTTTGAGTATGGATCATACTTTCGCTGAGGTTGTCCTTGAAATCCTCCCATGGCATTTTCTTGTTGGACTGATGTATCTTCTTGAAGTGTGGGACACATATCTGTAGCATGACTGGTGGCTGAGCAAATGCCACATGCTTTAACTGTTTGTAAATTTCTTATAGCCATTTGTCTCACCAAAGATGTTAGATCAAAAATATGACATTCAAGGTTTGATGTACTTACCTCATTAACTTTCTTCGATGTTTGCTCCATCCTTGTACCAAATTGTTGTGAATTTGCTGCCATATTAGAAATTAACCTTTCGCGGCTTCTGGAGTTTTGTCAACTAAAGCTCCCCCACTAGCGGCATCCACCATACTCCTCTGCATTGGTAACAATCCTTCATAGAAATATTGAAACAGAAGCTGATCACTAATTTGATGGTATGGGCAGCTTGCGCAAAGCTTCTTGAAGCGTTCCCAATACTCATATAATGTTTCTTCATGGTGTTTCCGAATTCCACATATTTCTTTCCTTATATTTACCGCTTTGGATGCAGGAAATTATTTCTCTACAAATTGGCGTTTCATCTCATTCCATGAATTGATTGTACCAGAAGGAATGTAGTACAACCAATCTTATATCCATCTAAAGAGAATGGAAAAGCACGCAATTTGATCTGTGCCTCTGTAATACCCTGTGGTTTAATGCTAGAGCATACCATATGAAATTCCTTCAAATGTTTGTGAGGATCTTCTCCTGCAAGACCATGAAATTTAGGAAGTAGATGTATTAGTCCCGATTTTAATTCAAATGCCGCTTCTAGATTTGGAAATTCAATACACAAAGGTTGTTGGTTTAGATTAGGAGCAGCCAGCTCTTTCAAAGTCCTGTTTTCAGCCATGGCTTCCTCTATTAGTAGCTTACTAGCAACTATATCAGAAACAATTCCTCCTTGTGATGTTGAAACCTGTTCTGCCAGAATTATCTTAGCTTCTTTCCTTAATCGATGCAAAGTTCTTTCAGGTTCTGGATCAAATATCAATTGACCAGAGTTAGAAGATTGAGTCATTAACCATGAAACCCATACAATGGGTAAAAAAATATATATATTAATAAATAAATAAAAACTAATTAAAAAAATCCCAAAGAAAAATTCTGACCGATAACAAAAAGTGCACGATAACCAAGTAAAATTAAAATTATTAAATCAAGATTTTTTTTTTCTTCGAAATAAGCTTCTTGTAACGCCCCTAAGTCGTCCGAAATTTCATGCGCTAGTAGTACCTGTCGGAAAAACTATGGACACTTGAAAATAGAAAAAAAAACTTTATACAAAGGTAAGAACACAAGTGACTCAAAAAAAAATTAAATAGAATGAAAACAATCACAATCTGATTAAAACTAGTCCCCGGCAATGGCGCCAAATTTTGATGCGTGTCGAGCGCAACCAAAAATAAATTACTCTACTTATAATGAATAGTAATGATAAGTAAAGGTCGATCCACAGAGACTAGTTAATCAAATTGTCTATTTACCAAGAAAAAGGAAGGGGGGTTTCTTCTGCAATTTAATTGACAAGAAATTAAATAACAAAAATTCAATTGAAGATGATGTCGATTCAAGGAAATTATCTCACGGTTGAAAATTGATCACTGACCTCATATATATTATTCTCTATTCAAATATTTAACCAAGGATTATCAAAAAGCCAGACAATCCTTACCTTCCCTAATTTCATTAATTGAGCCCAGCACACAATTTAATTCTTATCAATAAACCAATTGGTATTAAGCAATCCTCAAGAATTTACTGATAGCATTACACTCTTGGAGGGAGTTAAAGATGAACAACAATCTAACAAGTGTCAGATTACTTAATTCATTCTATGTTTCCTTTAAGCAAGTAACAAAAACTTGGATCATAATTGTTCTGCTCAATTGCTACTTTTCCTGAACTCCATAACAATTACGGATTATGGATTCAGGTTAGCAGTAAACCACATAACTCAATCAATTAATAGGCCTCTTAATAAACTGAATCATGCAACCATTAACTTGAAAAACCAAGAAACACAGATATTTGAATAGAAAAATAATTTAAATTAAGAACAGAGTCTCACAATTTTACTAACCGGATTGAATTCCCCTTGAATCGATTAAAGAACTTAGCTAGACATGATAGAAAAGAAAGACAAAAGAAATAAAACTATCTTCTCAATAATTCTTGGATGCTCTATTACGTAGCATTTACATTGCTTAAATAGCCAAACTAGAGAAGATTAAAACTGGTATGTCTAGAATTGAAAACCTTATTACATGGAAATAAAGATTAAACAAAATCTTCTTGCCTAGATTAGATAGAGAATCATTCCATCATTAACCAAATGTCACCTCTAGATTTGCCGATATTCCATAGAGGTATATATTATCCTCAAGATTTCTGACAATCAATCAAATCCTTCCAATAATAAACCTTCTATGTGTGGTAATCTTCCTTCTCTGATTTCAATTCAAATCAATTTTCGAGATCTGATTTTTGGATCATGTTTGATTTCTAGAATTCTTTCCACATTAAAAACCTGCATGAAATTCAAAAGATCATTATTGAAAATATCAGAATTTCTTTTATTTTAGACATAAATTACTAATACTTTCCACCAATGTCTTATATATAAGGAATCATCAAAATGAGTACCATAAGACATATAATATGTTAAATAGACTAAATATAAGGGAAATAAATATATAAAGTTATGAATCCATCAGTCGCACAGAGGGTCGATGACCATCCGACCCTATGTGACCTTGAGTATCGACCCCCACGGTTCTGGAAGTCCAGATTAGGGAGGGTTGCACCAGGGGTCGGTCATAACTCAGACCCTACCTCCGACCCTCAGTTAATAGAATGGTTTTAAAATTTAGAATAAATTCTAATTAAATTTTATCAACTTTGTTAGGTTTTCTAGCAATATAATAGCAATATAAAGGTGATTCTAAAGCTTTGAAGAGTACCTATTAGCAAGCTAAGGTGAGGGAACAAAACCTAAACTAATTGGTTAATAATAAACTACTTTTATTTTCTTGAGTCCAATGCCATGCTTGATTCTATGCGAATATGCTTGTAATGTGCATTCAACATGTCATCCAATATTCTTGCTATTATTGTTCATGCATAATTAATTTTGTTTACTTATAACATGATGCTGATGATAGATGCTAGGAATAGGCATGTGAATGTTTGTGTGTGGTTAGTGTGCTTGATGCGAGTAGGGCATCTGGGGAGGTGTTATGCGGTGTTTCATCCAGGCCCTTTAGTTTTATCTCTAATTCAAGTCTTGTGCATTAGCATCGTCGTATCGCCGTTACCTTAGCAGAACTATTGCGACGTAGGGCATCAAGGAGGGTCTCGGTCCTTGAGTCCTATACTCTACCGAGGGGCCTTAGCTCTATCCCTACGGGTGCTCTGGGGGATGTTGAGGTGAGGCCTTGGATACATTGGTTGAAATTAGGATTGGTTAGTAGCGAGCCCCGTTTGCAGCCCTAGCCATCAGGGGTTAATTTATTGGTATGGAGTTGTGCATCGATAAACGTAACCTTCGTTGTACAATGTTCATTATGGGTGTTGTGGGCGACGGTGAGAGTCACCGGGCATATCCACACTCTCATGCATAGAGGTGCGGTGGCCACCTATCCTTTCTATAGCACAGTGCAAACGTAAAACCAGACCAAAGATATGAATTGATTGCATGCATATGTATTGTTGCATTGTTTTGTTTGCTCACTGAGCCGTGATGTGTGCTCACCCTTCAACGTCGAATATTTTTTCTTTAGTTGATGATGCAGGTACAACCATTGAAGATTATATAAATGCTCCAGAATACGGGAACGTTGCAGCGATGGTAGCTGAAGATGAAGTGGATACACATGACATCTCTTGCGAGTGCAACTCATGTGTATTCGATTAGATTTTTAGTTTAATTTATTTGGATTTATTAAAGACATGTATTTGATATTTATTTATTTATGTCTTCGTTGATACAGAATAATTTGTTATTTGAATATTGATATCACAATAGATTCTCAGTTCATTTTATTATAAGACTTCCGCTATTGTGTATTTACTTTGATTATGATTATGGATGTATGGGGTTTAGATAACATGGATATAGCCTACTCGAGATCCTAATTGAACCGTTGGTTTGTTAGGGGTTCATCACACCATTCTAAATAGTGTGGAATTGGGGTGTGACAGTAGTACCCCCAATATCATGTTAAAAGAATGACGTACGCAAGGATCAGCTCTCCTACATGAGCTCAACGAGAAACACATAGGTAAGCAAACAATATGCATGATCAGTTTATTACACACAACAATGCAACAGTCTGATATCATGTATGCTAATATGCTATGGTAAGGCCTAACCACACTTCCCAAAAGCTGACTATAACCTCCATGCATGGGAGTATTGGATACTCACTATCTTACTCGAATAGCCCTGGTGCTCCCATAAGACATCCCAACCAGAGTAGTGATCGGGCACCAAGTCTGGCCAATGATGCTCCAACAGACACTGCTGACCCTTTCCCCTAATCACTCCATTGTACTAGTACCTAACCCCCCACTGGCTAGGATTGCATACAGGAGTAGTGTCACTAGCCAAATCCTCCATGTCATCCAAAATATCCCTCTCACCAACCCCAACAGGAATCCCAGACCATCCATTCCCCCCCCCCCAAGATGCCATCATCCTACTAGGGGTGAGTGACATACTCGTCAATAATTACTTAGCAGGATGGGATCAGCAATCCCTGACCATTTTACTCCTATTTTCTAGATCACAGTCACATACATTCACATGTCAGTCACATATTATAAATGCAAATGCATGCTCAAAGCAATTATTAGATGAGATATTATCACAACAAGCATGTGGCACAATAGGCATATACTATAAACACTCTAAAATTCATTATGGGTTATGTTCCTCACCCGATATCATGAAACTTATGGTCTTCCCGATTAGGATTCTACTGTAAACTTAGTCCATAAATTGCCAACCTAGTGTGGTCCAACCTAACAAGGATGGACATTAAGCTTTATCTTACGTTACTCATTGAGAATGTATATTCTTGAGATCAAGAAGTAATTATATCCTACAATTAATGTAGAATGGTTTTTAATCCTTCCTAATTCAATCACTCAATGGAGTGTTGGGTCTTTCATCAGAATCTATAGCAAGTTCAGAGTTTTATCGATAATGGCTTGGCTAATGTTGATCGACGGTGTACGTAGTCGACAAATCTCTGACACAAGTGCTGCAGAGCTTCTCCTTCTTCCTCTCCTTCATCCCTTTCTCTTGAAAACTTGTCAGAGGTTTCTGAGACTGATACATACTCCGAGGAGGGTGCAAAGGTAAAGTTTTTAGTCCATTAAGGTGTCCTCAATAGAACTCCTAGTTTGAATGAAGGACTCTTAAGAAGTTGTCAAGTGGCAAGAGTTTAAATTAAAGAGGGGCTCCTTCCCTTCTACAACTCCAAAAGTAGTTAGGATGTGCGTGGGCCCCTCTAGATTCATCTACGGGTCTTAGGAATATCCTAAATAGTTTTTCAAATGGAACCAACTGTTAATCTCAAGAATGGATCAGTTTTGGCTTGACTGGTCGAGTACCTGGTCCTTGCTCCATTGGGATTCCAAACTGCCTAGTAGCGATTGGCCCCCTCTAGAATTACACATTTAACATATGGCAAGAAAGCTTGAGTGTTTAAAGGGTACCTATCATGCTAGTCCTCAATTTGGCATCGAATCGGGTTCCGCTACAGTAGAAAACCCTAGCAAGAAATAAAATCCAAATTAGGCCAGGTTTTCTAGGTGAGGGTTTTACAACTCCACCCCCCTTAAAAGAATTTCATCCCCAAAAATTCTGACTTACCCGTCATCTTGAATAAGTGAGGATATCTTCTCTTCATAGATTCCTCCTCTTCCCAAGATAGATTTTCCACGTGCTGATTCTTCCAAATGACCTTGACGTAGTGAACATCTCGATTCCTTAGGTGCTGAACCTTTCTATCCATGATCATTTGAGGTTCAAGTTCCATTATCAAGTCTTCATTTAGCTGAGGAGGATCAGCTTCTAGTACGTGGGATGGGTCTTGTACATACTTCTTCAATATTGATATGTGAAATACATCATGTACATCAGCTAATGATGGTGGTAGTGCTAGTTGGCAGGTTTCACTTCCACATTTCTTTAAGATCTCATAGGATCCTATATACCTGAGGACTCAGCTTCCCCTTCTTACCGAAGCGTTTTAGTCCTCTGAAAGTTGAAATCTTTAGGAATACCTTGTCTCCTACAGCATACTCAATGCCTTTTTCTTAACATCCAAGTAACTTCTTTGTCGAGCTTGAGCTACTTTGATCCTTTCCCTTATCATATCCACCTCTTGGCATATTTCTTGGACAAAATTTGGTCCAACTATTCTTCTCTTGCCTACTTCCTCTCAGTATAGTGGGGTTCTGCATCTTCGTCCATAAAGAGCTTCATATGGAGCCATGCCGATGCTGGCGTGTTAACTATTGTTATAGGTGAACTCCATCAAAGATAGTTTCTTATCCCATCCTCCCTTAAAGTCTATTGCACAAGCATGGAGCATATCTTTTAGGACCTGAATCGTCCTCTCTAACTGACCATCCAACTGTAGATGAAAGGCTTTTCTAAATCACAATTCTGTGCCCACTGCATGTTGTAGGCTCTCCCAAAATCTAGATGTGAATCGAGGGTCCCTATCTGACACGATGCTTTGAAGTACACCATGTAGTTAAACTACTTGGTTTACGTACAGTCTTGCCAGTCTATCCAATGTATATTGGGCCAAATTGCTATTAACCTTCCTGTTTTTGTAAGTTTGTCGACTATTACCTAAACAATGCCTACATTTTTGGGTGTCAAGGATAATCCTGTGACAAAATCCATGGTGATGCAATTCCAAGGCCATTTGGGTACCGATAACAGCTGAAGTAATCCGGATGGTTTTTGGGGAACTACCTTTACTTGCTAGCATGTTAAGCATCTATACACATAGTCTGCTACATCTGTCTTCATTTCCCACCACCAAATTGACTTCCTGAGGTCATGGTACATCTTGGTGCTTCCTATAAGACCCATACCGAACTAACCAGTATTACCACCTTGTACTAGGTCTACCTATCATGGTCGAGCCACACGGACCAAGTGCGTAAAGGAAATCACAAAATCAGGTATGAAATTGACCCAAAAATGGTAGAATGGAGGGTATGGTCGTATGCCTAAATAGGTAGGATCGACCCCACCTCAGCAGGGTCCAACCCATGAGTTTTGAGTACTAGGGTCGGATTACTTAAGACCCTAGGGTCGATGGATTCTGCGACCCTAGGATCAACCCTAGGTAAACTGACAAAAATCGAAAATTAGAAAACTTTCTTAATTCAGAGGGAACCTTTCCTAAACTCTTTGGGACATATTTTGGTAGGTTTTTCTCTATAAATAGGATGTCCCTTAAGCTCTTTTACTCATTTTGAAACCTTAATTGAAAGTGAAAGAAGAGAAGAGAATGAAGAGAAGGAAAGTTGGAGAAGAAGGCTAAGGAGAAGAGTTTCAGAGGAATCTCTGAATTAAGCAAGACTAATGTATGAAATCCTTCTCCATAAATTGTGTAAGACCCTAGAATAGCATATAAAGAGGATAGTATCTAGGAGAAACCCAAATCAACCATCCAGGGGAAGATTTCAATGGAACCCATGGAGTGAAACATGGACAACAATGTAAAGGAAGTAACTTGGAGTTTTAAGCCATAGAACAATCATATAATTGACCATGAAAGTAAGCCAAAGGATCCAAACATGAATGAGTAGACTGTGGGATGAAAAATCGACTAAGTTTACATCTGGTCGCACTTAGGGTCGACTGGTAACCGACCCTATCAGACCACAGGATCGACCCCTAGCTCTCGGGAAGTCCAGGGAAGCCAAGGTCGTACCTAGGGTCGATGGATAACCGACCCTATGATCGACCCTATACCCTGGGGTCTCATAAATCTGCGACCCATCCTGTGACCCATCCTATGACCCTAGCAATACAGCAAGCTTAAAACTGTCAGAATGAATTTTAATTAAAATCCATCGATTTGTTAGGTTTTCCTATTGATATAAAGTTGATTCTAAAGGCTTGAAAGAGGATCTACACTCAAGCAAAGGTGAAGGAACAAGACCTAAACTAATTGGCTAATAATAAACTGTTTTATTTTATTAAGTCCAATCCTATGTATGATTTCTTGCTCGTATGCGTGTAATGTGCATTTAACATGTCATCCAATATTTCTATTACTACTGTTCATGCATATTTACTTCGTTGTTTATAACATGATGATGTTGATGGTGATATGAATAGGCATGTGAATGTTTGTGTTTGATTAGTGTACCTGATGCGGGTAGGGGATGGTGCAATCAGTATTTCAATGCCGTTTTCATTGGGTATATTGTGCCATTGCTTTACTCAAGTCTTGTCCACTGAGTAAATGTTGGTATACTTGATGCGGATAGGGGATGGTGCAACTGGTACTGCAATGCCGTTTTCACTGGGAATATTGTACCATAGCTCTATTCAAGTCTTATCCACTAACATCGTCGTATCGCCATTACCTTAGCAGAATAATTACATCGTAGGGCATCAGGGGGGGACGTGACATTGTGGTGTGTCCTGGTCACCAAACCCTAGCTCTATCTCTATGGGTGTATTGAGGGATGCTGGGGTGAGGCCTTGGATACATTGTTTGGCATTAGGATTGGTTAGTTGCGAGCCCAGTTTGCAAGCCCTCGCCAATAGGGGCTTACGTGTTGGTATGGTGCAACCGGTACAGCAATGCCGTTTTCATTGGGTGTACATTGTCCATGGTGGGTGCATGTGGACGACAGTACCGATACTCATTGGGCGGCTCCACACACTCGTGTATAGAGGTGAGGCAGCCTCCGAACCTTTCTATAGCACATTGCAAACTTATATACTAGACCACAGTTATGAATTTAATGCATGCATATGGTTGTTGCATTGTTTTGTTTGCTCACTGAGCCGTGATGTGTGCTCCACCTTTCGAATTCGAATATTTTTAGTTGATGATGCAGGTACTACTGTGGAAGATTACATGAATGCTCCTGCATATGGGCATGTTGTTGCAATGGATGCTAATGATATGGTGGAGATGCATGACTCATCATGCGAGTGCAACTCATGGGTTTTCGATTAGATTTTTATTTGAACTATCAAGGAAATATAATTTGATATTTTATTTATTTATGTCTCGATTAATACAACATAATTAGATATTTTATTTATGATTATCACAGTTAGATTCTCAGTTCATTTAATATTAAGACTTCCGATATTGTGTATTTATTCTGATTATGATTATGGATGTGTATGGTTTAAGTTAAAGGACACAGCCTATTAGAGATCCTGGTTGAACCGTTGGTTTATTAGCGGTTCATCACACCGTTCTGAATAGTACAGAATTAGAGTGTGACAACTTGGTATCAGAGCTCTCAGGCCCTATCTGTTAAACCACTATACTACCATAGAAGTTCATGAACTGGGATAGGATAAAAATTTAAAATCTATAATAATAACACATTATAAGCTCCTATGTTGTTTGAGACAAAATTTGAAAGAGAATAATGCCTCTATTAAATGAGAAACAAGTTCATATATACTCGAGTGAAAGACAAACCAAAGCAAGTTTATGTACATATCTAAAATAGAGTACAGTCCACAACCCAGACAGTTACTCTGTGAAACAGAAGAAAAGAAAATACATCATGAAGCTGGAGGTGATGGGGGAGGCGGTGCCTCGCGATCTCTGTCATAATCCTCGACATAGACTCTAGTCAACCAAGCTACCTAAGTCTGGGTCGTCTGGAGACTAGATGTCAACGCAGTCATCCACTGATCAGACGCATGCTGAGGATCTAGTAGCTCTCCCACCTTCGAATCCATCACACACTGAGCGTCCCTGATCTCACGAAGTAATCCCATCATATCATCAGACGGTGGGCGTGAAGGACCAGCTGTGCATGAAGGAGTCTATGATGGACCAGCTCCAGTAGAATGCAGAGGTGATGGAGGAGGTATGGAGTCCACATCCATGTACATACGATCCTCATCCCCAGCATCACCCCCATGAACTACTGCTCCAACGGCTGTTGCTACTGCCTCAGCGTCTACCACCTCCACCCGAGTACGAGGACACACCAGAGCGTTCCTCTCCTCATCACAGATCTGGATGTCCCGCATGCCCATCCGACAGATAGCCTCCCTATTTAGCACTGATGAGAAAGTCTTCTCCTAAATCTTCTCATCCACTAAATCAACACCCAGGCGGATAAGTAGGATGGTGATCAGACGCCCATAGGGTAGGTTGCCTATCTGACCAGGCAGCGTAGCACAGATCATCGTCCGCATAATAATATAAGGGAGGTAGACAAGCTGCCTAGTGTAGATATAGTAAAGCAAATACTGGGTCAACTGGGAGATCCTCTCGTAGTGTCCACTCTGGGGTATCAGGTTATGCACACCCGAGGCTCTGGATGTAGGTTGATCGCCTTCATCTCCCAGCGATCCTCTCTGATAAGCTGACAGTCTATCTCAGCCCGCATCTCCAAAGAAAACAACTGGGGCTCTCTGGGAGTACAGTATACCAAGGGGCCATCATAAGAAATGCCCAAGAGGTCCGCTAACTGTCGGCAGTCAAAGGAAATGTCTACTCCCTTGACGTAGCTCGTGATCCTGAGCTCCCTACCCCTCTCAGTGTCATTGTGATCTCCCACTACCTAGAGATTACAATAGACTGTCTCACAAAATCCGGATGGGTACAGGCATCGTAGGTGATCACAGGGAGCCAGCCCATGTCACCCAAGGCTCTCTTTACATTGAACAAGGATAGGCTAGCCAAGTCTACATGACGACCTCCCTCTACCTTCTTATGAGTGTAGCGGGCATACTGGGCCTCGGCCTCATTAAAACGGAAACGAACTGGGTCGTGAACCCTAGGTACTTTGGTACGAGCCATACTATCTACAAAAATAAAGAAAAACAGATAATAGCTTAGTAATGGTGAAAAAAAAAAACCTAAAATTTCGGTAGTATAACTGCATAAACTGGGCAAAAGACTCACTTTTCACCCTCACACATGGGCAGGAGGACTTATATAGATTTTCAACTATCCTGCAAAACTTATACAGTTGAAAATTTCATCTAAGAAGATTAAATTTGAGGAAATTTCAAGAAATTCGAAAATATCGACAGATTAGGTCAAAATTGGAATTTTTCAATTTTCTCGATAACCAATCGATGAAACTTGAATATTTTTTAGGGCTTTCGTCCATTGAGTCACCAACATAAAAATACCCCAATAAAAATCGAATTTTTATGGTTGGAAAAATTTTAATTTGAAGAAAACGATAGAAATTGGCGAAAACCTAGTTAGGAAACCTTAAAAACGTGTTACAGTAGAGCACATACCTGAAGAGAAGGAGTGAGAGTCTCAGAAGTATAATAGAATCACCAACGGGTCGGAGTTGTCACTGTAGCAACTCAGAGGAATGAGCTGAGTTGGAAAGGAGGAGAAAGAATGAGAAATGAATCCAAAATCAGGAATTAAAACCTGATTTTGAGCCCTATGGTCGCATAATTCGACCAAAACATGCGACCCTACCTCCGACCCCCTCATCGATCCTAGCCTCTTGGTGATCTGACAGAAAACTAGGGGTCGACCTTAGGGTCGGACATATACTGACCATACCATCGACCCAAGGCTCTCGGTAAGTTGATAGTGATTCTCAAGGTCGCATACCCTAGGGTTGCATAATGATCGACCCTACTATCGACCCTACGATGGAAAATATAGTATTTTTGACAGAATGATCTAAAAATTTTGAAAATATCCTTGATTGGTTGGATTTTTTACTGGAGAACAATTATATGATTACCTCACATGTGCTATGGTTACTTAGAGGCACTACTATCTTCAGAACAGAAAAATGGCTGGGCGAAGAGTAACCAGACAAAGCTGAAACTCTATTCCACCACCATCACCTGTGGAGGAAGACAGCCATATACATCCTGAACCACAGGAGAATCTAAACACGGCACCGTCCGTAGTTAATGGGCAGACAAATCCTACAAATCTGCCAGCTCCACCTACAAACCTGGCTACAGCCGTGATGAGCTTGGCACAACAACTGCAATAAATACAATAGGTACAAGCTACTATGCAAGCTGCCATAGGCATGGCTTTTCTACCTGCACGGACGACATCGATGCCAGCAGGACAGGCAAGCACAGTATGAGGGGGAAGTAACACGGTACCCCGTTCACCTCAAACTCCCTCATACAGGCTCAAGTTCAGAACCCTGAAGTAGCTCATGGTGGTTATCAGTACCAACCACCTATGTATGGGGCCTATGTTCCTCATCAGCTGGACCACTTCAAACTGGTTGAGCATTTTCTAAAGATGAAGCCGAAGGAGTATAATGGTAAACCAGCTGATCCTTTGTGGCTAGCACACTGGATTGATGAGATGGAGAGTAATTTTACGATGATGATGGTGAATGAAGAAGAGAAAGTGTTGTGCGCAACATTTTTGCTGAAAGGTGACGCACACCACTGGTGAAAGTCCACACGGACTTACCTGTTAACAAAGCACACCCAACTGACCTGGGGTATATACAAAGAGGCATTCTTTGAGAAGTACTTTCCTAAAAGTTTTAGAGATTCTATGGAAAGAGAGTTCCTGAGTTTGTATCAGGGGCAAATTACTGTGGATGCATATCATCAACGTTATGAGGATCTGTTCTTCTTTACACCCTCCAGCATGCAAGAGGAAAACACAAAGATCCGAAGGTTCGTCATGGGACTCAGGGGAAGCATCCATGAACATGTTCTGGGGCTGGAGAAGAAAGTCTACAATGAAGCGGTACAAATTGCTCGCGTGATAGAGTCGAGCCAGAAAGAGCTATTTTGTTCAAAACAGGGGAATTAAAAGGTAAAATGGAAATTCTTACAACGGAGGGAACACCAAGGTATTCAAACCCTTCCACACTCAAGGCTTCAATGCTGCAGCTAAGACCACTTCAGCAGCCCCACCGCAACCAAAGCAAAATGGTGAAGGAGTAAGATGTTTTAACCGCAATCAGGCCTGACATATCTCAAGAGAGTGTACTAAGCATAGAAAACAACTACAGCAAGGGAGAGTTTACACTGTTACCTCTGAGGATGCTGCCGCATCACCTGATGTGGTTACAGGTATGACCTGAACCTTTCATTGTGTGTTACATTGTGTGAACATGTTGACTAAATTAAAAAACATATCACAGGTATAGTACCAATTAATGGCATCCCCGCCAGAGTACTCTTTGATTCAGGAGCTAATTATTCTTTTATATCTGTGTAATTTGGAAAGAAGCCGAACCTACCACTCAAATATCTAGACTATAAACTGCTTATACAGTCAACGATGGGATTAGAAGTGGAATTAGAAATAGGTTATGGACCATGTCCAGTCCTTATTGACGAGAAAACTCTAGATGCAACCCTGATTCAACTTGAGATGGTAGACTTTGACGTCATCTTCGGAATGGATTGTTTAGCTCGGCATTCTGCAAACCTATTATGTACCGAAAAGAAGCTGACATTTAAAGACAAGGAAGGAGCAGAGTTCAGTTTTGCGGGAACCAAACTTTCCCGTAAACGAAAGCTCATCCTCTCTGCATTAAAGGCTAGGAAATGCCTCGAGAAAGGAGGAGTTGGGTATTTAGTTTCAGTGGTCGACCTCACCAAGGAAGCACCATGAATGGAGGATATTGATGTCGTGCGTGACTCTTCAGATGTATTTCCTGAAGAACTACCAGGACTACCACCTGATCGAGCTACATAATTTGTTATAGATTTGATACCCGAAGCCGCATCAGTGTCTAAAGCACCCTATCGAATGGCTCCTACTGAACTAAAGGAATTAAAAGTACAACTACAAGAACTTTTGGACAAGGGTTACATCAGACCTAGCATATCACCATGGGGAGCGCCAGTATTATTCATAAAGAAGAAGGACGGTAGTGTTTGACTGTGTATAGACTACCGAAAACTGAATAAGCTGACAATCAAGAATCGGTACCCATTGCCTTGGATCGATGATCTGTTCGATCAGCTGCAAGGTGCCAAGGTGTTCTCCAAGATCGACCTGCGGTCAGGATACCATCAGTTGCAGATTAAGGATGGTGATATTCCCAAGACAACATTTAGGACCATATATGGACATTATTAATTTATGGTCATGTCTTTTGGGTTGACGAACGCACCAGCAACTTTTACAGAACTTATGAATTAGGTATTCCATGATATGTTGGATACGTCAGTCACTGTATTCATCGATGATATATTGGTCTACTCCAAGGATAAGGAAACTCATATTATGAATCTATGCACCGCTCTGCAGCGATTATGGAAAGAGAAGCTTTATGCCAAATTTACAAAGTGCGAGTATTGGCTAAACGAGGTCGCATTCCTAAGCCATGTGGTATCCGCTGAAGGAATTAAAGTGGATCCTAGCAAGATTGAAGCTATTGTAAAGTGGGAAGCACCGAAGAGCGTTGCAGAAATTAGAAGTTTCTTAGGTCTAGCTGGGTATTAGCGATAATTTGTGGAAGACTATTCCTGAATTGCCATACCTCTCACCAGTTTGACTAAGAAGGGCGAAAAGTTTGTTTGGACCGATAAATGTGATCAGAGTTTTCAAACATTGAAGACAAGATTGATATCAGCTCTAGTTTTGACTATTCCTATACCCGAACAGCCATTTATTTTGTACACTGATGCATCAGGACTGGGTTTAAGGTGTGTACTTATGCAAGGGGAACTAGTAATTGCTTATGCCTCAAGACAACTGAAGACACATGAGAAGAACTATCCCACTCATGACTTGGAATTAGCGGCAGTGGTACATGCTATCAAGATATGGAGACATTACTTGTACGAAGAGAAATTTCAGATTAAATCAGATCATAAGAGTCTTACTTATCTCTTTAATCAGAAGGAGTTGAATATGAGACAAAGAAGATGGCTGGAACTATTGAAAGACTATGATTGTAATATCCAGTATCACCTAGGGAAAGCTAATCTGGTTGCTGACGCGCTGAGTAGAAAAACGATGATAAAATTTCAAAGAGAGGTTAACACAACTGCCGTAATGTGTACCACCAAAAAAGTGTTTAACTACGGTAATGAGCAGTTTATGATAGATACACCGAGTGAATCAAACAACCAAGGGTTCATCCATAGGTTTTCTAATATGTTCGCCACATTGAAGATTGTACCCGACATACTTGATGAAGTGAAAATAGCTATTAAATCAGACCCTTATCTAAGAACGGTACAAGAAGACATCAAAAAAGGTAGGACTGTCCCTGAGTTCACCTTAGATGATGAAAAGATACTGAAATACAATTGAAGAATATGTGTACCTAAAACATAAAGTTTGGAAATTAGACACAGACTAATGAAGGAAGCCCATACCACCGCCTATTCGATACATCCTGTGTCACACCCCAATTCCGTACCATTCGGAACGGTGTGATGAACCGTCAATAAACCAACAGTTCAACCAGGATCTCACAATAGGCTATCCCACATATGATAAATCAAAACACATTCCACATTAATCAGAGGTAATAAAATAAATAGTGGAAGTCTTATAGTAAATTAACTGAGAATTTAACTGTGTTAACCATAAATAAATATCAAATTATTTTTAAATCAACTGAGACATAATTAAATAAATATCAATTACATGTCTTTAATAAAATCTAAACAAAATCTAATCGAATACGCATGAGTTGCACACGCATGAGCAGTAATGCATATCTACTAAGTCTTCAGCTTCCATTGTCGCCACATGCCCATACACAGGAGCGTTCAAATAATCTTTAACGGTGGTATCTGCATCATCAACTAAAAGTATTCGAATTTGAAAGGGTAAGCACACATCACGGCTCAGTGAGCAAACAAAACAATGCAACAATACATATGAATGCAATCAATTCATATCTTTGGTCTGGTATATAAGTTTGCAATGTGCTATAGAAAGGATAGGTGGCCGTCGCACCTCTATACACGAGTCTGTGGAAATGCCCAATGAAAACGGCACTGTCGCCCCACATGCACCCACCATGGACAATATACACCCCATGAAAATAGCATGGTTGTACCGGTTTCCCATACCAACACATAAGCCCCTGTTGGCGAGGGCTTGCAACCTGGGCTCGCAACTAACCAACCCTAATGTCAAACAATGTATCCAAGGCCTCACCCCAGCATCCCTCAATACATCCATAGGGATAGAGCTAGGGTCTGGTGACCAGGCTGAACCACAATGCCACGTCCCCCCCCTGATGCCCTACAACATATTAGTTCCGCTAAGGTAATGGCGATACGACGATGTTAGTGGACAAGACTTGAGTAAAGATAGAGCTAGAGTCTGGTGACCAGGCTGAACCACAATGTCACGTCCTCCCCCTGATGCTCACTCGCATCAAGCGCACTAACACTTTCTTAGTGGACATGACTTGAATAAACCATGGCACAATATACCCCGATGAGAACGACATCGAAGTACCGGTTGATACCATCCCTACCCGCACCATGTACACCAGCCAAACACAAACATTAACATGCCTATTCCTACCATCATCAACATCATCATGTTAATATCAATAAATTTAAATATGCATGAACAGTAATAATAGAAATATTGGATGACATGTTGAATGCACATTACAAGCATACACGCACATCACAATCATGGTATTGCACTCATGAAATAAAAATAATTTGTTATTAACTAATTAGCTTAGGTCTTGTTCCCTCACCTGAGCTTGTTAATAGATCCTCTTCCAAGCTTTAGAATCACCTTTATATTGCTATTATATTGCTAAAAGACCTAACAATGTCGATAAAATTTAATTAGAATTTATTCTAATTTTTAAAACCATTCTATTAACAGAGGGTCGGAGGTAGGGTCGGAGTCATGATCGACCTTGGGTGCGACCCTCCCCAAATCTGGACTTCCAAAACCCTGAGGGACGATACTCAGGTCACATAGGGTGGGATGGTCATCGACCCTCTGTGCGACCCCCTGTGGGTTTTGGTCAATTTTCCTCCTTTTAGTCCATTCTTCGTGCTTGGGGTCCTATGGCTTGCTCCTACAGTCCACTCAACATACATTCCATGATCTAGAACCATGAATCATCCACCTATATAGCTTTTATTTATTCTCCTATGATTTTCCATAGAAACCTAACCACGGATTGATGGTTTGGGTTCTCCGAGATCATACTCTCTTCATTACCTAACTTAAGGTCTGTAGAAACTCATGGAATTAGTACCCATACCTGAGAAGAATACTCCTTCTCTGCAACTCTTCTTCTTTTTGCTTTCTTCTCTTCCTTGCTTCTGTTCTTCTTCTCTTCCTTCTCTTCTCTTTCTCTCAATTCAATTAGGGTTGTAAAAGGGGTGAAAGAGACTTAGGGATGTCCTATTTATAGAGTAAAACCTCCCAAAATAAGTCCCATTGAGTTTAGGAAAGGTTCCAATTGAAATTAGGAAGGTTTCCTAATTTTTGGTTCGTGTTATTTTTCCCGAATACCGAGGGTCGATGGGAGGGTCGGACAATTCATAGACCCTACAACCCATGGTTGAGGGTCGATGGGAGGGTCGGGCCTACCTGTTAAATCCTGCGACCCTACCCTCATTTTGACTGTTTTTGAGTAAATTTTCATATTGGGTCTTGGGTTTCTTCACACACTTGGTCCACTTGGCTCGACCATGATATGTAGACGGTTCACGACACAAAATGTAAGGTTAGACCGGGTTCATGGCGTTCGGGTCTTACAACTCCACCACCCTTAAAAGAAATTTTGTCCTCGTAATTTGAACGTACGGATCTTATAACTCCCCCATCCTTAAAATAAATTTTGTCCTCAAAATTTGAATTTACTTTGGAGTCCATAGGTGGAAATTATATTTCCGCATTGCATCTTCTTCCTCCTATGCACTCTTCTCCACGTCTTTTCTTTGTCGGGTTACCTTCATATAATAATTATCCTGGCTCTGAAAACATTGTACCTTCCCACTAGTGAACTAGGCTGGTACCACTTCAATAGTTAACATTCTATTTAATCCAGTGATTCTGTGGTCAATACCTTTGATACAGATCTCTAATGTACATCTTCAATAGAGACACACGAAATACATCATGCACACTAGACATTGACAACGGTAACGCTAATTGATATGCAACTTTTCTACATTTCTCCAAAGTTTATAAGATCCAACACATATATAAATTATGACTTTTCCTTCTTGTCTAATCGTTTCAAACTACGCATAAGTGATTTCTTTAAAAAAACTTTGTCACTTATGGTGAACTCAAGGTCTTGGTCTCTCTTTTGATAACTTGAGCTATCCTGCCCCTTTTCTTTGATCTTGTCTGCCACTCGACAGGTTTCTGCAATTAACTCATGAATTGTAATTCTTTATTCCCCGACTTTATTCCAAAATAGAGGGGTTTGACATTTCTACCGTATCATGCTTTATAGGTAACATTTACATGATAGCTTGGTAGCATCTTCAATTCATTGTAACTTCTCAACTCCAACTACTTGAAATCAATTCACTAGCTCGGGGCATATCTCTTAGGATCTGTATAGTCTACCCCGACTATCCATCGGTTTGGGGTAAAGTGCAGTACTAAACTTCAACTTTGTCCCCATTATTTTCTGTAGATCCTCCCAAAACTTTGAGATAAGGCATAAGCCTCTGACCGACACTAAGCTCTCATGCATACCATTCATTCTGGCAATATTATCTACATATAGCTTATTTAGCAGCTCCAAAGCATACCAAGGTCGTCTAGCAATGGAATGAGCTATTTTCATAAGACGATCAACAACCACCCAACCATGTCAACCGATTTGGGAGTCAGTGGCAAATCATTGACATAGTTCACGATACTGTAATTCCATTCCCAAAACAAAAGTCAGGGTTTGATTTTCCTTTTCTAAGTCTGCTTACACTGTTCCTATATACAGTCCTAACAAAATTTCTACTTCTACTTCATCCATCAATTCAGAGATGATCTTTAATGCCACAAGCGCAACCGACGAACTATTGCTCAATAAATTCATCCATAAATTCTTTCTTAATTGGATCATCACGAGTTTCTATTATATATTACTCTCCTTCCAAATCTGAATCTATTGCTGCAAAACATAAGGTAGCATTTATACTAGGTCCTTCCTTAGACTTCATAATTCCCATCGGCGATCGTATAAGCAGTTTGAAATCTAAAGACTTAAGGGGTATATTTAGTTCCCGGTAGTCTATACATAATCAGACACTACCGTCCTTCTTCACGAGTTGCGTTGGCACTCTTCATGATGCAATACTTAGCTGATTAGAACCCTTGTCTAATAACTCTCATAGTTGAGTCTCATTCCCTTCAACTCCATAGAAGCTACTCTATAGGTGCCTTTGACACCAGTATCATCCTTGGTAATAAGTCGATGATGAACTCGGTCGCTTAATCAGATGGTAACCCAATAGGTTTCTTGGAAATACGTTAGGAAATTCATGCATCACATCTATAACTTCCATCTGTGGTGCTTCTTTGGTAACGTATACCACAGATACCATATATCTAACTTCTTTCTCTTTAAAGCATCTCTTCGCCTATAGCATGGAGATGATCAGCCTTCGCTTCTTAGGCAACATACTTCCAATAATACTAAATTATATGTCGTCTTTATTCTTGAATGATAACCTCTTCTATGCACATAATCTCTTGTAGAGTGTTGAGACAACCAGTCTATCCCCAAGATGACGTCAAAGTCTGCCATCTCAAGTCTAATTAGGTTGTGTCCAAATTTCATCCATCCATACGATTTTGACATTATTCATAACACTCATCTAATACAACATTTAGTCCAAAAGTTCTTGAACTAGCAAAATCTGATGTAAAGGTCTTAAGAGCTTGTCTAATTCCTTCATCTCTTTTGATTTTTCAAAGACTTATCATCAAAATCTCATATTGCACTCATTAGCTTGTATTTATTTTATCCTTACTGTTCTACCTTGATCTCTCTTTCATATACCTTGAAAAATATCTTGTGATTGTCAATTCATATCCCAAGTATACTTCTAAGCATTAGGATATATGCTTATAAATTCATTAATTCAGCCAAACTCTTTTGGTCTTTACTTAATCATATCACTCGACATTGGGCATAACTCAATTTGCATTGTATTAAACCGATTACTATTAATGCCATGATTTTTGACTTTATCATTGTATCCACTCTTAGATTTACCTTTAGGACTCTTCTACCTTGTCAAAATTTCATACTGATATAGCCATCTTTAACTCTACTTTAAGTGCTATCTATTTCTTTACTGGTTACTCTTGATAGTTCTCACTTTTGCTCATGCACTCTTTTATAGACATGACTCATATCCATCCATTTAGCAATCTCAAAATAAATTCTCCATTACTTCATCTGAGGTTCATTGGCTAGAGTATTTAATTTGAATCCAATCATCTTTCTTCCAATAATTCCATTATCACTAATCATCTTTATCAACAAAGGTCAGGGAGTGTTTGAATCAAAATATTCATCCAAAAGTGATTCACTTCCTTCTGTCGATTTAGCATAATGACAAACACTTGCTTTATCTAGTGAACCTAACTTTAAAGAATCAGGATTAAATCTATGGTAATCCAACCGGCATCCAAAGGTCGTTAGGTTGCACGGTGGCCCAAATACATGGAAATAAAGGTTCTACAGCTCTTAACCTCATGGTTACAGGTTCTATCGAGTATATAATGCCATTGGTCGAGGCACTACAGGAGTAAATCTGGAGAAAGATTTCACAAATCAGTAAATCAGGTATAATCTGGAGAAAAATTTTGTACATTAATAAATCAGGTATAATCAGAAGATGTATGCTCAACCCGATTAAATATTTAACTATTCATTCAGTTCATATCTCTGTTGATGTTGTCGATCATGAGAATGATTCAGATTGGTATAATCAGGACTAATACTAAAGAAACAATATCTATAACTCCGATTGACAGGTTAAATCAAGAAGGTATCCTGTCAAGGTCCGAGAAATTAAAATCTGGTATGAGCATCCTCTATAATCAAAAGAGTAAATCAATAATGCACTGCATCCTATGTAAACCTATCTAGATATATGGCCATAATAGATTTGATCCTTTGCTGAAAATGTCCAAGGTATCATCTTCAGAAGACATTCTTCAATCCTTGTCGGATCATTCTGTCATGATACAACTATCCCATACATCGGTGGCTGATAAGGTTAACCACCTTGATACACTGCTTGTTGTGCACCAAACTTTTGTACTGGGGTGTGCATTACTGGGACTTGTTGTATGATAGGTATTGTGTGCTAACATGTACTAGGGTACAGTGTTGCTACTAGTTTGTACCATACTTGGTTTGACCCAAACGTGTTGATGTAGCATTGGTAACTTGGGTAGTGATTTACATAGCGACTTGCATAGTCGGTCTCATCTGTTGTTGCTCTTGTATTTTATTGGGTCAAGTTTTTGACAACCATAACCAAGGTACTTGGTAGTCTAAGTGGTTGGCTAGAGTGGCCTGGTTGTTCACCTCCTTTTATTTGCTCCAATCTGATTATCATTATTTAGCATCTACTCAGATGAGTTTTTATTACCCATTCTCGACCCTGATAGTGGTGGGATCAAGTTGCAACATCCTCTTCTTGCTTAGTGAGCAATAGATCAGCTTGTAATGGATCTCACTCTGAGTCTCCATGTCACCCAAGAGTATAGATTTATTTTCTTTTATAGTTACTCTCATTTTTGGTGTATAGCTATTGTTCTCCTATCTCTGTCGCATTCAGCCATAGATCTTTTCCTTTATCTCTACAGGGTTTTGGCATTACTAGCCATTTTCCTTCTTCCTCTGTCCTACATCGAGTTTCACATCTTGTGAGTACCAACTCGGTATTTTAATTTTCTACTATACAGAAGTTCCCTTCTTGCTACTGTACTATATCTTTGTATACTTGGATAACTACCCAACTTATAGATAATACCCTATATTGTTTGTTTATTAGGATAATTTTTTGTCTTCTCTTTCTGTTTGAGTGTATATATATGGTTCCACCTTTTATATGTACATTATTGTCTTGTTTAATTTCTGTCTCAACCAACACAGGTGCTTATGATTTGTTTGTATTAAAGCTTTTAATTTATCCTAACTCAGTTCATGGACTCTAGTGGAAGTATTCAGGTTTCATGGGAAGGCCTGAGAGAGCTCTGATACCAAGTTGTCACACCCCAATTCAGCATCATTCGGAATAGTGTGATGAACCGTCAATAAACCAATGGTTCAACTAGGATCTCACAATAGGCTATCCCACATATGATAAACCAAAACACATTCCACATTAATCAGAGGTAATAAAATAAATTGCGGATGTCTTATAGTAAATGAACTGAGAATCTAACTGTGATAACCATAAATAAATATCAAATTATTGTTAAATCAACAAAGACATAATTAAATAAATATCAATACATGTCTTTAATAAAATCTAAACAAAATTTAATCGAATACGCATGAGTTGCACTCGCATAAGGAGTCGTGCATATCCACTAAGTCTTCAGCTTCCATTGTCGCCACATGCCCGTACATAGGAGCGTTCATATAATCTTGAATGGTGGTACCTGCATCATCAACTAAAAGTATTCAAATTCGAAAGGGTGAGCACACATTACGGCTGAGTGAGCAAACAATACAATGCAACAATACATATGCATGCAATCTATTCATATCTTTGGTCTAGTATATAAGTTTGCAATGTGCTATAGAAAGGATAGGTGGCCGCCGCACCTCTATACACGAGTCTGTGGAAACGCCCAATGAAAACGGCACTGTCGCCCCACATGCACCCACCATGGATAATATACACCCCATGAAAACGGCATGGCTGTACTAGTTGCCCATACCAACACATAAGCCCCTGTTGGCGAGGGCTTGCAAAGTGGGCTCGCAACTAACAAACCCTAATATCAAACAATGTATCCAAGGCCTCACCCCAGCATCCCTCAATACATCCATAGAGATAGAGCTAGGGTCTGGTGACCTGGCTGAACCACAATGCCACGTCTCCCCCCTGATGCCCTACGACATATTAGTTCCGCTAAGGTAATGGCGATACGACGATGTTAGTGGATAAGACTTGAGTAAAGATAGAGCTAGAGTCTGGTGACCAGGCTGAACCACAATGTCACGTCCTCCCCCTGATGCTCCACTCGCATCAAGCACACTAACACTTGCTTAGTGGACATGACTTGAATAGACCATGGCACAGTATACCCCGATGAGAACGGCATCGAAGTACCGGTTGATACCATCCCTACCCGCACCATGTACACCAGCCAAACACAAACATTCACATTCCTATTCCTACCATCATCAACATTATCATGTTAATATCAATAAATTTAAATATGCATGAACAGTAATAATAGAAATATTGGATGACATGTTGAATGCACATTACAAGCATACACGTACATCACAATCATGGTATTGGACCCAAGAAATAAAAATAGTTTTTTATTAACCAATTAGTTTAGGTCTTGTTCCCTCACCTGAGCTTGTTAATAGACCTTCTTCCAAACTTTAGAATCACCTTTATATTGCCATTATATTGCTAGAAAACCTAACAAAGTCGATAAAATTTAATTAGAATTTATTCTAATTTTTAAAACCATTCGGTTAACTAAGGGTTAGAGGTAGGGTCGGAGTCATGATCGATCTTGGGTGCGACCCTCCCCAAATCTGGACTTCCAGAACCTGTGGGTTTTGGTCAATTTTCCTCCTTTTAGTCCATTCTTCGTGTTTGGGGTCCTATGGCTTTGTCCTACAGTCCACTCAACATACATTCCATGGTCTAGAACCATGAATCATCCACCTATATAGCATTTATGTATTCTCCCATGGTTTTCCATAGAAACCTAACCATGGATTGATGGTTTGGGTTCTCCGAGATCATACTCTCTTCATTACCTAACTTAAGGTCTGTAGAAACTCATGGAATTAGTATCCATACCTGAGAAGAATACTCTTCCTCTGCAACTCTTCTTCTTTTTGCTTTCTTCTCTTTGCTTTCTTCTCTTCCTTGCTTCTGTTCTTCTTCTCTTCCTTCTCTTCTCTTTCTCTCAATTCAATTAGGATTGTAAAAGGGGTGAAAGAGACTTAGGGACGTCCTAATTATAGAGTAAAACCTTCCAAAATAAGTCCCATTGAGTTTAGGAAAGGTTCCAATTGAAATTAGGAAGGTTTCCTAATTTTCGAATAGTGCTGTTTTTCCCGAATACCGAGGGTCGATGGGAGGGTCGGACCTGCCTATTAAAACCTGCGACCCTACCCTCATTTTGACTATTTTTGAATAAATTTTCATATTGGGTCTTGGATTTCTTCACACACTTGGTCCACTTGGCTCGACCATGATATGTAGACGGTTTACGACACGAAATGTAAGGTTAGACTGGGTTCATGGCGTGCGGATCTTACAACTCCACCACCCTTAAAAGAAATTTCATCCTCGAAATTTGAACGTACGGATCTTACATCCTAGAAGTACAAAAATGTATCATGATCTAAAGAAATTATATTGGTGGAGAGGAATGAAAGCAGATGTAGCTAAGTTTGTGTCTCAATGCTTAAACTGTCAGAAGGTGAAGGCTGAACGACAAAGACCTACAGGACTGCTATAGCCGTTATCGGAACCAGCATGGAAATGGAACTGCATCACCATGGACTTTGTCACCGGGTTACCATTGACTCCCCGAGTAGTTGACGCGGTTTGGGTGATCGTAGACCGCCTGACTAAAACAAATTGATTTATAACTATACGACCTCAGTATACAATGGGGAGGTTAGCTAAGATGTATGTGGATAATATTGTTAGACTACACGGTGTACCTGAAAGCATTGTGTCCGACAGAGATCTATGATTTACTTCAATGTTCTGGGAAGGATTTCAAAAGGCTATGGGTACAACATTGAAATTCAGTACTGCATTCCATCATCAGACAAACGGACAGTCAGAGCGCACCATTCAGATTTTAGAGGACATGCTCCGAGCCTATGTAATTGATTTTAAAGGATCGTGGAATGAAAAATTATTACTGATCGAGTTTGCTTACAACAACAGCTATCAGGCTATGATATAGATTTCACCCTATGAAGCACTGTTTGGTAGAAAATATCGAACTCCTCTATTTTGGAATGAAGTTGGAGAACGTAGCATTGTTGGATCAGAATTTGTTGAAGAAACTTGTCGAGTGGTCGACATTATCAAGGAAAGAGTAAGAACAGTCGAGAATCGTTAGAAACAATATGCAGATACTCGACGCCGAGACCTTGAATTTGCCGTAGGTGATAAGGTATTCCTCAAAGTATCACCTATGTGAGGTTTGAAACAGTTCGGACAGAAAGGGAAACTAAGTCTGAGATAGGTCGGACCATATGAGATTCTAGCTAAATGTTGAAAAGTGGCTTACCAGTTAGCACTACCCCTATCTATGTCAAGTGTGCATGATGTATTTCATATCTCCTTACGAAAGAAGTATGTCAGAGATCCAACACACATTTTGACAGTAGATCTACCTGATTTGACTGCTGATTTGACATTTAAAGTAGCACCAACTGAAATCGCCAGTCGAAAGGTTCAATGACTACGCAACTGTGACATCTATTATGTTAAACTCACCTGGAGAAGCCAAAATATAGAAGAAGTCACATGGGAAGAAGAGAATGCTATGCGAAAGCAATACCCTCATCTTTTCGACTCAGAAGGTATGTAAAAATTTCGAGGAATAGTGCAGAATTGGGGTGTGACACTGTCGGGATGGGCTGAATAGGGAGCATTGTGGGCTTCCCTTAGAATCCTTTCCTTAATTTCTATGGCTATCAAAGGAATACAAAGGCTGCCTCAAAACCTGAGTTATCCATCCGGGGAAAAAACGAAGTCAAGGTCTGACTTTACTCTATGTAGGTCTTCCCTTAGAGTTCAGAGGTAGAGGTTTGTAGGTAATTCCTCTATTACTTTGGTGACAAAATCAGCTTTTATCTATAGATTTGCGAATAGGCTTACAAGTCCACAAATAAATTTATTTTTGAAGGATTCCTCTGATAGGTCCAATGCATCTTGAGCTTCTTCCCTTGCAGTTAGAATAGAACCTAGTTCAATTCTGTCTTCAGGCTTTGCTAAACTCTTCCTGCTCAATGCATCGGCTACTACATTGGCTTTCCTAGGATGGTATGAGATCTCACAGTAATAATCTTTCAGTACCCATCTTCGCTATCTCATATTCAAGTCCTTTTGAGTAAACAAGTAGGTAAAACTTTTGTAATCGGACATAATCTAAAACTTTTCTCTATACAAGTAGTGTTTCCATGCTTTGAGAGGAAACATTATTGCTACTAATTCCAAATCATGAATCAAATAGTTCTCCTTATGTTTCTTCAATTGTCTTGAGGCATATGCTTTGACTTGTTCTCCTTGTATGAGTACACATCTTAAGCCTAGCTTAGAAGCATCAATATACAAAGTGAAAGGTTCTCCTGGTCTTGTAATCATTAATATAAGAGTTGAGACTAATCTCGCCTTCAATGTTTGAAAATTCCTTTCATACTAGTCCGACCAGAAGAATCTTTTCCCTTTCTTAATTAATTTAGTCAGTGGCATGGCAATTCTGGAGTAGTCTTCCATTAATCTATAGTAGTTCCCTGCTAAACCCAAGAAACTTCAAATTTCATCGACCATTTTAGGTAGTTCCCAGTTAATAATGGCTTTAATCTTACTGGGGTCTACTTTAATCTCTTATGCTGACACTCCATGGCCTAAGAATGCCACTTCATTCAGCCAAAAATCACACCTTTTGAATTTGGCATAGAGTGTCCTCTCTTTTAGCCTTTGCAATGCTTGTTGTAAGTGTCACACCCCAATTCTGCACTATTCCCAATGGTGTGATGAACCGTCAACAAACCAACGGTTCAACCAGGATCTCGAGTAGGCTATAGCCATTTTATCTAAACCTCATACATCCACATTCATAATCAGAGTAAATATACAATAGCGGAAGTCTTATAATAAAATGAACTGAGAAATCTAAATATGATAATCATATTAAAATATCCAATTATGCTGTTTCAACAGAGACATAAATAAAATACCAATTACATGTCTTTACTAAATCAAAATAATTAAAATAAAATCTAATCGAATACGCATGAATTGCACTCGCAAGAGGAGTCATGCGTATCCACTTCGTCTTCAACTTCCATTGTCGCCATGTGCCCGTACACTAGAGCATTGACATAATCTTCGATGGTAGTACCTGCATCATCAACTAAAAATATTCGACGTCGAGAGGGTGAGCACACATCATGGCTCAGTGAGCAAACAAAACAATGCAACAATACGTATGCATGCATTCAATTCATATCTGTGGTCTGGTTTAAAGTTTGCAATATGTAATAGAAAGGGTTGGAGGTCAAAGGTTAACATTTATTGACCCCTCCTCTATACACAGGGTGTGGAAGCCCACCCAAAGGTTAACGTTTATTGTCATCTCCATCCACCTTACCATGAACATTGTACAACAAAGGTTAACGTTTATTGCTGTACAGTGCCATACCAACACGTAAGCCCTTGCTGGCCAGCGCTTGCAAACTGGGCTCGCAACTAACCAATCCTAATGCCAAATAGTGTATCCAAGGCCCCACCCCAGCATCCCTCAGAACGCCCATAGAGATAGAGCTAAGGCCCCCCGATAGAGTCAGAGACTACAAGGACCGAGACCACCTTCCCTGATACTCTACGACGTAATAGTTCTGCTAAAGTAATGGTGATACGACGATGCTAATGCACAAGACTTGAGTTAGAGATAGAGCTAGAGTGCTGAGGCCCGGCCTATGACACTCCCCCTGATACTTGCTCGCATCAAGCACACATACGTTCACATGCCTATTCCTATCATCATTTTCATTATCATGTTATAAACAATAAAGTAAATATGCATGAACAATAAATAAAAATATTGGATGACATGTTGAATGCACATTACAAGCATGTTCGCATAGAATCAAGCATAGCATTGGACTCAAGAAATAAAAATAGTTCGTTATTAACCAATTAGTTTAGGTCTTGTTTTCTCACCTTACCTTGCTAATAGATCCTCTTTCAAGCTTTAAGAATCACCTTTATATTGATATTATATTGCTAGAAGACCTAACAAAGTCGATAGAATTTAGTTAGATTTTATTCTAATTTTTCCAAGTTGCTGTTAACTGGGGGTAGCAGGATGGGTCGATGCTAGGGTAGCAGTATACTGCGATCCCCTATAATAGGGTCGATGGGTCCATCGACCCTAGATGCGACCCCCTGTGGGTTTGGTCGATAAATCACCTTTTGGTCCATTCTCTCTTGTTTGAATCCTATGGCTTCCTTCCATAGTCCATTCCATACACTTCCTATGGTTTAGAACTACTCTTTACATGTCATATGGTTTAGTTGATCTCCTCCATGGTTTCCATTGAAACTTAATCATGGATTGATGGTTTGGGGTTTCTCCTACATCATACTTTTCTCATTAACTATTCTAAGCCTCACAAAATACATAGAATTAGTATTCTTACCTGAGAAGAGTACTCCTTCTCTGAAACTCTTCTCCTTTTGCCATCTTCTCTACTTTCCTTCTCTTCTTCTTCTTTTCCTTCTCTTCTCTTTCTCTCAATTCAATTAGGGTTCTAAAAAGAGTGAAAGAGGCTTAGGGACGTCCTTTATATAGAGTAGAAACTCCTAAAATAAGCCGCTTTGATATTAGGAAAGAACCCAACCAAAATTAGGAAAGTTTCTAAATTTCTGTTTCTGGCGGCAACTGGGGTTCGATGATCCTGTCGACCCCTGGTTTTAAAATGTCCGACCCCCAGTTGAAAACTGAGGGTCTGAATTTTGTACTGGGGGGGTCCGACCCCACCTCACTTGGTGTGCGACCCTCGCCCCTTTTTGAGTGTTTTTGGGTCAGTTTAATACCTGGGATCACGATCTCCTTCACGTACTTGGTCCATTTGGCTCAACCATGATGGGTAGACCTGGTTCAAAGTGGTAAGACCGGGTTAGATTGACACGGGTCTTATAGTATGTGTGTTTTCCTTGCAGTAGATCACTATGTCGTCAATAAACACAATCACTGAAGTATCCAACATATCATGAAAATCTCGATTTATAAGCTCCATGAATGAGGCAAGAGCATTTGTTAATCCGAATGACATGATTAGAAATTCATAGCATCCATATGTCATACCCCAATTTTGGAGTAACCAGTAGTGTGAGAAAATGTCATAAGAACCAATTATTCAACCAGGATCTCGTAAAGATCGTGCCAATAATCCAAATCAAATACACTTTCCACAACATAATCAGAGATAATAAAATAGATAGTGGAAGTCTTTATTAATAATGAATTTAGTGTTTAACATGATAAAATAAATAAATAAACCAATTATCTCTAAATAAACTCAAAATATAATTTAATACTCTATTACAAGTTCCGATAATTAAAATATGAATAAACTAAGAATAGACACACTGGAAACACTCGCACACAGAGTAGTGTTGGTCTTTCACAGTCTGAGTATACATCGCTACCATGTGTCCATACGACGACGGCTCCATATAATCTTCCACAAGAGGACCTGCATCATCAACTAAAAATATTCGACGTCGAGGGGTGAGCACACATCATAGCTCAATGAGTAAACAAAACAATGTGCAAACATATGCATGTAGTAAATTTCATATCTTTGGTCTAGTTTAAGTTTGCAATTGTGCTATAAAAAGGTTTGACGGTCATTGCACCTCCATACACGAGTGTGTGAATCCGTCCAATGGATCAAACACTATTGTCGTCCCACATGTACCCACCATGGAATAGGGTAGTGCTAAAGTATCCAAATCACACACTGCCAACACTTCCCTTGATGCCCTACCCATAACAATACGTAACCCCCTACTAACAAGGGCTTGCAAACTGGGCTCATAACTAACCAATCCTAGATTTCATCAAAATTTGTATCCGAGGCCTTACCCTAGCATATCTCAATATGCCCGTAGAGATAGAGATAAAGTCTAGCAGTCTAACCAAAGACCATGGTACCGCGTCCTCCCCCTGATGCTCGAGTCTGGTGGTCAGGCCCAAGACCACAGTACCACGTCCTCCCTCTGATGCTCCACTCAATCCAACACATCAACCACATACATAAGCACATGCTTATTCCTAGCATCACCATCATCATCATATCATAAGAAATAGAAATAAATATGCATGAGTAGAATAAATAATAAGTATTGGATGACATGTAAGATGCATAAACAATCATACAAGACAAGGCATCATATTAGATAGCAAAAAATAAGAAGAAAGGATAGTTTGTTATTATCTAATTAGTTTAGGTCTTGTTCCCTCACCTATAAGCGATGTGCAATCCACTTTTAAGCCTTAGAAGTCACTTTAAACTACTTGGGAGCATAAGGAATTTATGGATTTAAGTTAGGGTTTGATTGTACAAAGTTACAGTAGTTGAAAATCAAAATGGAGCCCTTTCTGGCTGACGACCCCATACTGTGCGATCAACCCTGTGGTCGTGCTATATGTGACCACAGTTGTGACCACTTGATTTTGGGAAACTTCCCAAACACCTATCATCGATGCATTGGTCACTCTATAGTGGACCAGTGTTGCGACCACACAATGTTTGGTCAATTTTTGGTCTTCAATCCTTGTTCTTCCTGAGTTGATTTCTCGGCTCATCACTAGGGTTCATCCTATAATGATTCTATGGCCATTAAATCTTAGTTTGTACATAGCTATTTACCCTAACCTGTTCTCCATGATTTTCCTTTGAGGTTTGCTTAGGGAATCCCATGGTTAAAATTTACATTGGTTCAACATCTCAATTTACAATGGAAACTCCTATCCTATGTGATCTATCTCGACAAAGACTGGTTCCATACCATGAGTTTGCTGTACAGAACTAGAAACCTTCTCTGCAAAACCTTCTCCAAGCTCTCCTCTCCAAGACTTCTTCTCTTTCTCTTCCTTTCTCTTTCTCTCTTAGGTTTAGGGTTTGAGATTGATCCAAAAGTGTGAGAGAAGGTAGAGGGACGTCCTCTATATAGAGAGTAACTCTCCAAATAGAATCCTCTAATAATTAAGAAAGAAATCTCCATTGATTTGGAAAGTTTCCAAATCATGGAGTCTGATCTGGCAACGTACGGTCGACTGTGTGGTCGTAAAATTCATCATTCATGTAAGATCCGTATCGAACTAACCGGTCTTACCACCTTGTACCAGGTCTACCTATCATGGTCGAGCCAAGTGGACTAAGTGCGTGAAGAAATCACAAGACCAGGTATGAGTTTAACCTAAAAACAGTAAATGTGAGGGTAGGGTCACATGCCTAAATAGGTAGGATCGATCCCACCTGAACAGAAGTCCAACTCATGACTTTTTAGTTGTAGGGTCGGATGACTAATAAGTGTAGGGTTGATGGATCCTACGACCCTACGTCCGACCCTACGATGACAGACAAAAACCAAAAATTAGCAAACTTTCCTAATTCCAAGGGGATCTTTCCTAAACTCATTGGGAGTTATTATGGAGGGCTTTCCTCTATAAATAGGACGTCTCTTATCCTCTTTCACTCCTTCTAGAACCTTAATTGAAAGTGAGAGAAAGGGAACGAGAAGGAAAAGAAGAAGAGAAGGAAAATTAAAGAAAAGACTAAGGAAGAGGAGGAACTTTAGAGAATCCTCTGAATCTCAGCCAACTTCAGTTATGAACCTAATTCCCTTCATAAATTCAGAGCCTAGAATAGATTATGAGGAAGTTAGGATTAAGAGAAACCCAAATCATCCATCCATGGACGAGTTCCAGAGGAATCCAAGGTAGTAATCATCATAAGCAATGGAAAATGTGTAAAAATCATACTTTGAGTCATAGAACAATCATATAATGGACCATGAAAGTAAGCCAAAGTATCCAAACATAAATCAATGGACTTTAGAATGAAAGGTCGACTCAGGATACGTGTGGTCGCACGTAGGGTCGAATGGTATCCGACCCCACGTCCGACCCTACACCCTAGGGTCATAGAAAACTGCTACCCTAGGTGCTACCCTACCTGTGACCCTAAGATTTAGGTTAGTCCAAATTTATTGGAATTAATTCTAATTAAAATCTATTGACTTGCTAGGCCTTTCTACTGATTTAAAAGTGATTCATAAAGCTCGAACGAGGATCTATACTCAATCAAAGGCAAGGGAACACGACCTAAACTAATTGGTTAATAATAAACTATTTTTATTTATTGAGTCCAATGCCATGATTGATTCTATGCGTGTATGCGTGTAATGTGTATTTAAGATGTCATCCAATATTCCTGCTCTTACTGTTCATGCATATTTAATTCCATTTATTTATAACATGATAATGATGATGATGTTAAGAATAGGCATGTAAATGTTTGTGTGTGGTTGGTGTACTTGATGCGATCAGGGGAGGTGTTATGCGGTGTTTGATCTGGACACTTTAGCCCTATCTCTACTCAAGTCTTGTCCACTGACATCGTCGTATCGTCATTATCTTAGCAGAACTATTCTGTCGTAGGATATCAGGGAAGGTGATTTCGGACGGTGTAGTCTCTGACTCTGTCGAGGGCCTTAGCTCTATCTCTATGAACGTATTGAGGGATGCTGGAGTGAGGCCTTAGATACACTTTTTGACATTAGGATTGGTTAGTTGCAAGCCCAGTTTGCAAGCCCTCACCAACAGGGGCTTCTGTGTTGGTAGGAGTAGAGCATCAGGGGAAGTATTATGCGGTGTTTGATTTGGGCACTTTAGCTCTATCTCTATTCCATGGTGGGGTGGATGTGGATGACAATGGTGTTTGATCCGTTGCGTGGGCTTACATACCCTGTGTATAGAGGTAAGGTGGCCACCGAACCTTTCTATTGCACATTGCAAACTTATGAACCAGACCAAATATATAAATTGAATGCATGCATATGTTTGTTGCATTGTTTTGTTTGCTCACTGAGCCGTGATGTGTGCTCACCCTTTCAACGTAGAATGTTTTTAGTTGATGATGCAGGTACGACGGTAGAAGATTATATAAATGCTCCTATATACGGACATGCTGCGGTGATGGACGCTGAAGTTATTATGGAGTTGCGTGATTCGTAATGCGAATGCATCTCATGCATTTTTTATTAGATTTCGTTTAGATTATACAGAAAATGTAATTGATTATTTTACTTACTTATGTCTTAGTCAAATGAAGATAATTGGATATTTTATTTATGTTATCACTCTTAGAATTCTCAGTTCATTTAATATATAAGTCTTCCGCTATTGTTTGTTGACTCTGATTATGGTTGTGGTTGTGTATGGTTTAAGCAAACGGACACAGCCTATTTGTGATCCTGGTTGAACCGTTGGTTTATTAGCGGTTCATCACACCATTCTGAATAGTGCGAAATTGGGGTGTGATAGTCGACACCACTCAAAAATGTCGACCACACGACCTATTTTGATTGGTGTCACTTTGTTTATTGAGTGGTTGACCATACAAGCTCAGGTAGTCGACCACATAATCCAAACGATTTTTGGGTCGATTCCCTTGCCTGGCCTTGTGGTTTCTTCATATGGTTGGTCCACTCGATCTGGCTATGATGGGAAGACATGGCATGTCATGATTAGACCGGGTTAGTAGAGTGTGGGTCTTGCACCATACTTAGTCCGATAGGTCGTCTTAAGTCACTTTCTTTTATTCTCAGTTAGTGATATCCCGATTAGAGATCAATTTTGGAAAATAAAGCAGCACCTTGTAGTTGATCAAACAAGTCATCTATGCATGGTAATGGATACTGGTTCATAATAGTAAGCTTGTTTAGTTCTTTGTAGTCGATGCATAGACATACGCTGCCATCCTTCTTCGTTACAAATAGTACTGGCATGCCCCAAGGAAAAATACTAGGCCTTATGAAACCATTATCTAATAGTTCTTGCAGTTGCACTTTCAACTCCTTGAGTTTAGTAAGCGCCATCTTATATGGAGCCTTCGACACTGGTGCCGCATCAGGTAGCAAGTCTATTACAAACTCAGTTGCACATTCTGGTGGTAGCCCAGGTAGATCCTCTGGAAATACATCCAGAAATTCCTTCACTACTTCCAAATCTTCTAGGTGGGGTTGCTCGATTGTAACATCTAGGGCTAACACCAGAAATCCTAAATCTCTGTTTTGAAGACATTTGATTGCCTTGAGGGCTGAAAGGAACAGCTTCCTTTTCTTTGCTCTCTTCTCTCCCTTAAACTTGAATGTCTCCCCATTTTCATCTTCGAACCTCAACTTCTTTTCTGCATACTGGAGGCTAGCTCTATGTTGTGACAACCAGCCCATGCCTAATATCACATCAAAGTCCAACACCCCTAAGTAGATTAGATTTGCTTCCAGACTTCTAACTTCAACTAGAACTGGACATGGTCAATGGTATTCATTAAGTACTACCTCCACACTGAGAGGTGATCGCACAATCTATAACATCTCTAGGGTCTTAACATCACCTCCTATCCTTTCTACAAAAGATGGAGATATAAAAGAATGGGTGGTTCTTGAATCAAAAATTACCCTAGCTGGTTTTCTTGCTATACTAACAATACATATTAATAATACCATGTTTTAGATGCATGCTCACATAGTCAAAAGTAACTAATCATAGAAGCGTACCTATCACCACATTTGGTGATGCTTTTGCTTCCTCTGTAGATATAGCGTAGACCTTCCCAGGCTGTGTTGCTTTGAACGGGAGTGGACAGGTCCTAGCATAATGTCCCATATGTCTACAATTGTAGCATTTTAGATTTGTAGGTGCTAGGACTGCCATGCGATTGTCTGTAGGCATGGCATTGGTTGCTACTGGTTTGGCTGCAATATAATTTGTTTTGAAAGTCTTGTTCACCATCTGAGCACCAGCAAAATTAGCTGACCTCTTGTTACCTCCCTTTTGGGTAAAGTAACTATCTCTCAAACTGGCTTCAATGACTTTGGCTATTTAGACAGCTTCTGAGTAAACTTCCTTTCCAAGGGCATCAACCGTAGCTCGTATGTTACCCCTCAAACCCTTGGTAAACCTTTGAGCTTTGGTAGACTCTTCCTTCATGCTTAATGGAGTGAATTAGAATAATTCCTCGAACTTGTACTGGTATTCATCCACTGTTTGCTGCCCTGTGAAACATTGAGTGTAAGACCCATGTCAATCTAACCCGGTCTTACCACCTTGAACCAGGTTCACCCATCATGGTCGAGTCAAATGGACCAAGGGCGTGAAGGAGATCGAGATCCCAGGTATCAAATCGACCCAAAAACACTTAAAATAGGGGAAGGGTCGCACACCCAGCTAAGCAGGGTCGGACCTCCCAAAATAGAAAGTCAGACCCTCAGTTTTGGAGGGAGGGTCGGAAAGCTTAAGACCCTAGGGTCAATGGGATCATCGACCCTCCCATCGACCCTCGGTTCCTGCCGAATATAGAAATTAGTAAATTTCTATCCTTTTCGATTGGGATTCTTTCCAAATCTTAATGGGACTTATTTAGGATGTTCCTAGTCTATTTAAAGGACGTTCCTAAGCCACTTTCACTCCTTTCACAACCCTAATTGAATTGAGAGAAAGAGAGGAGAAGGAAAAGAGGAAGAAGAGAGGCAAGGAAGAGAACCTAGCAAAAAGGAGAAGAGTTAGAGAGAAAGATTAATCTTCTCAGGTATGGATACTAATTCCATGAGTTTCTACAGACCTTAGGATAGTTATTGGAGAGAGAGTGATCTTGGAGAAACCCAAACCATCCATCCATGGTTAGGTTTTCATGGAAAACCATAGGTGGATGCATGAAAACTATTTAGATGGATTATACATGGTTTCAGACCATGGAATGGATGTAGAATGGAATGTAGGAGCAAGCCATAGGACCCCAAACACGAAGGAAGGATTAAAAGTAGAAATTGGACCAAAGTGCACCAAGGGTCACACCGAGGGTCGATGACCATCCAACCCTAGGTGTTTCTGACCATCGACCCTCAGCATTCGGGAAGTCCAGAAAGAGGGGAGGGTCGATAGACCCATCGACCCTAGCATCGACCCTAGTATCGACCCTCAGTTAACAAAATGGTTTTTAAATTCAGAATTAATTCTAATTAATTCTATCGACTTTGTTAGGTTTGCTAGCAATATAATAACATTATAACGGTGATTCTAAATCTTGGAAAAGTATCTATTAGCAAGCTATGGTGAGGAACCTTAACCCCAAACTAAATTGGTTAATAATAAACTGTTTTCTATTTCTTGAGTCCTATGCCATGCTTGATTCTATGCGAATATGTTTTTAATGTGCATATAACATGCCATCCAATATTTCTAATACTTGTTCATGCATATTTATTTTATTGTTTCTAACATGATGATGATGATGATGATAGGAATAGGCATGTGCTTGTATGTGTATGGTTGATGTGCTTGATGCGACCGAGTATCAGGGGAGGTGTGATGAGGACATCAATAAACGTTAACCTTTGGTGGGTCTCAGCACTTTAGCTCTATCTCTAACTCAAGTCTTGTGCATTGGCATCGTCGTATCGCCATTACTTTAGTAGAACTATTATGTCATAGAGTATCAGGGGAGGTGGTCTCGGTCATTGTAGTCTCTGACTCTACCGGGGGGTCTTAGCTCTATCTCTATGGACATTCTGAGGGATGCTGGGGTGAGGCGTTGGATACACTGTTTGGCATTAGGATTGGTTAGTTGCGAGCCCAGTTTGTAGCCCTCGCCAACAGGGGCTTACGTGTTGGTATGGCACTATATAGCAATAAACGTAACCTTTGTTATATAATGTTCATGGTTGGGTGCATGTGAGTTGACGATAAACGTGATCTTCGGGTAATGTCACACACTCGTGTATAGAGGCGGAGTCAATAAACGCGACCTTTGGCTACCTAAACCTTTCTATTGCATACTGTAAACTTTAAACCGGACCAAAGATATAAATTGATTTTTTTTGCATGCATATGTATTGTTGCATTGTTTTGGCTACTCACTAAGCCATGATGTGTGCTCACCCCTCGACGTCGAATATTTTTAGTTGACGATGCAGGTTATACCGTTGAAGACTATATGAACGCGTCTGCGTACGGGAACATGGTAGCTATGGAAGTTGGAGCTGAAGATGATACGCACGACTCCTCTTGCGAGTGCAACTCGTGTGTATTTGATTAGATATTTTATAGGTTTCTTTATTTGGATTTTTAAAGACTTGTATTGATATTTACTTATGTCTCGGTTGATACCGAATAATTTGCTATTAAATTATTAATATCATCTTAGTTTCTCAGTTCATTTTATTATAAGACTTCCGCTATTGTGTATTTACTCTGATTATGATTATGGATGTGTGTAAGTTTAGATAACGCGGGGATAGCCTATTAGAGATCCTGATTGAACCTTTGGTTATTTAGCAGTTCATCACATCATTCTGAATAGACCAGAATTGGGGTGTGACAACTTGGTATCAGAGCATCTCAGGCCTTGTCCGCTGAACTAGCATACATTCAACACAATTGTGAACTGAGATAGGATAAATTAAAAGCGTTAATATAAACACACTGTAAGCACAAGTGATGATTGAGATCAAATTTAAAGAGAATAATATATCTATTAAAGGGGAAACAAGTTACATATAATGAGAGAGAAAAACAAAATGTATACACATAATGAATGCAGAGTACAGTCCATAACCCGGACAGTTACTCTGTAGTACAAAGAAAAATAGAAGTACACTCAGGAAGCTGGAGGCAAAGGAGGAGACGGTCCCTCATGGTCTCTGTCGTAGTCCTCGGCATAGACCCTAGTCAACCATGCCACCTGAGTCTGAGTCGCCTGCAGACTAGCTGTGAGATCAGCCACCCACTGATCAGTCCGGCGCCGGGCCTCTAGGAGCTCCCTATCCTCGGATCCGATGCTCGCCGAGCCTCTCTAATCTCGTGAAACATACTCAGCACGTCATCAGCTGGTAGGCGTGAAGGACCAGCCTCATGAGAAGGACCGGTCTCTGGCACAGGAGCCGTCGCAGCAGAAGTACCAACTCCAGCCGCATCTGTGGGTGATGGCGGTGGTATCGAGTCGACGTCCATATACATACGATCGTCGTCGTCAATCGGATCCACACGAGCTCTAGCAGCAGCAGCAGCAGCCTCAGCATCAGCCATCTCGACCCGAGTGTGAGGGTGCACCATCGCGTTCCTCTCCTCATCGCTAACCTCAGCATCTCACAGCCCATCTTGCAGATAGCTTCCCAATCTAGAGGCGACGAGAAGGTCTTCTCCTGGATCTTCTCATCTACCAGATCCACCCCCAGACGGGTCAGTAGCACAGTAATCATGCGTCCATAGGGTAGATTCCCCCTATGACCGGACAATGTAGCACTAATCATCGCCTCGCATGATGATGTAAGGTAGGCGGACCAGGCCGACGAGTGCAGATGTTGTAGATCAAGAACTGGGTCAGGCCGAGATACCCTCTCATAGTGCCCACTCTGCGGGATCAGATTATCTTTGGATAATCTTGCGGAAGACCCATGGAGCTGGACGCAAGTAGCAAGCTCTCATCCGCCATCTATCGGGACGGAGCAACCGGTTGTCGATCTCCGCTCTCATCTCCATCTCAACAAGCGTGGCTCTCCGACGCACAAGTACACCATGGGGCCATCATAGGGAATGCCCAACAGATCGGCCAGCTGCCGATAATCAAAGGAGATGTGCACCCCCTTGACGTAGCGGTGATGCGCAACTCCGACCGTGCTCAACATCATTGTAATTCCCCACCACCGGAGATTACAATAGAACGGCGTACCAAGTCTGGACAAGTGCACGCGTCGTATGTGATGACAGGGAGCCAACCCATATCACCAAACTCTCCCTCTACATTGAACAAGGCTAGCTCAGCCAAGTTCACCAGGCGACCCCCTTCAACCTTCTTACGGGCATAGTCAGCATACTGTGCCTCAGCTTCATTCGAATGGAAGCGAAGCAGATCACGCACTCTGGGTATTTTGGTACGAGCCATGGTATCTGCAGAATAAGAAATAAAAAGGAAACAAGGAGTTAGTAGGGTAAAAATCCAGAATTTGAGGTAATAACGACGTAAGTTGACCATAAAGCCCATTCCTCACCATACAAGTGGGCATAAGGACTTACGTAGGTTAAAACATATCCTACAATCCACATACAGTAGGAAATTTTAACTGACGATGTCCAATTTGAAGAAATTCAAGAAAAATCAAAATTTCGACAAATTAGGGCAAAAAGAGAAAATTTTAAGTTTCTCGATAACCAACCGATGAAACTCAAAAATTTTTGAGGGCTTTCGTTCCTCGAGACACCAATAACAAAAGCCCCCAATAAAAATCGAATTTTTACGGTTGGAAAAAGTTTAATTGGAAAATACAAGTTAAATGTGCAAAAACCTAGAAAGGAAAACCTAAAAACAGGTGAAGATGAGTGGACATACCTGTAGTGATGACGTGGACGTCGAAACCCGGAGTTAAACCGACCAAAAACAGTGGAGAAGCACTGTAGCAACTCAGAGAGTAGAGACGAGTCAAAACTGAGGAGGAATATTGAGAAATGACCCAGAATCAGATCTTAAAAATCTGATTTTTGGTCCGAGGGTCGGACAATTCGACTGGCACCATCGACCCTCGGATCGACCCTCCAATCGACCCTCGGCTCCCGGGAATCTGACAGAAAAATCGAGGGTCGGATACCCATCGACCCTCAGCTCTCGGGAAGAACAGGTCATTCCCAGGGTCGGATACCAAGGGTCGGACATACCATCGACCCTCACCATCAACCCTGCATAGAAAAGACAGTATTTTTCACAGAATGAATTGAGGATTTTAAATTTTATATCGGTTAGCGTGCCTACATTAAGTATAAATGATTTGTCACTGATTTTGATGATTTTCAAGCACCACCCATCTCAGAAAGAAAATATGTCTGGAAGAAGAGTAACCAGACAGAGCCGAAATGCAGTTCCACCACCCCCACCTGTGGAGGAGACTAGCCATGGGAATGTTGATGTTCCAGGCAATCCAGATCAGGAAAATCCTACCAATTTGCCACCACCACCACCAGAGCTAGCAACTGTGGTTATGAACTTAGCTCAGCAGTTACAGCAGATGCAACACGCACAGGCTCAGATGCAGGTTGCCATGGGAATTATGTTCCAAGCCACTCAGGCTGCACCCATGCACACCAGACAAGCTAGTGCCGCACCAGTAGGTAACCACCCAGCCCCTCAGACACCTCAACAACCGGCTGCATCGATTCCAGGGCAGGTACCGAAAGTAGCTCAAGGAAATTATCAGTATCCACCCTATATGTTTGGGGCAAACCCCCAAAATCAGCTGGATCATTCCCGACTAGTGGAGAGATTTTTGAAGATGAAACCCCGAGAATTCAACGGCAAGCCGTCTGATCCATTGTGGCCAGCACACTGGATAGACGATATGGAGAGAAACTTCCTCATGATGACCGTTACAGAGGAAGAGAAAGTACTAAGCGCCACCTTCATGCTCAAGGGCGACGCACACCATTGGTGGAAATCCACAAAGACATATTTACTGTCCAAGCACGCCCTACTGACATGAGCTATATATAAAGAAGCATTCTTCGAGAAATATTTTCCACGAAGCTTCAGAGATTCGATGGAGAAGGAGTTCCTGAGTCTTTACCAGGGACAGATGTCAGTGGATGCGTACCAACAGCGTTATGAAGAGCTGTTTTTCTTCGCACCACTGAGTATGCAAGAAGAAGAAATCAAAACCCATAGGTTCGTCACGGGACTGAGAGGAAGCATCAGAGAACATGTTCTGGGCTTAGAGAAGACAATATATAATGAAGCAGTCCAGATTGCTCAAGTGATGGAATCGAGCCAGAAGGAGAGTTATCTGAACCAGAACAGAGGCATCAAGAGATCAGCCGAAAACTCCTACAATGGAGGAAATGCCAGGATGTATAAGCCTTTCCTTCCTCAGAACTTTACTACTGCACCCAAGACCACTTCAGCAGTGCAACCTCAGTCAAAGTCAAATTCTGAAGTTCTGAAATGTTTTAACTCCAACCAACCCGGACATATGGCAAGGGAGTGCCCAAAGCCCAAGAAGCAGTTACATCAGGGACGGGTATATGCTGTTACATCCTAGGATGTGGCCGCATCACCCGATGTGGTCACAGGTATGACTGAAACTCTTAAAGTTATAATTACATTGAATGAGCATGTAGACTAAGTAAAGATAAATCACAGATATTGTACCTATAAATGGTGTACCCGCCAGAGTACTCTTCGATTCCGGAGATACTCATTCATTATATCTGTGTCATTTGGAAAGAAGACAAAATTACCCATCAAAACATTGGACTACAAATTACTTGTACGGTCATCGATGGGGTTAGAAGTGGAACTAGAAAAGGGTTATGGACCATGTCCAGTTGTCATTGGAGAGCAGACCTTAGATGCAACCTTGATACAACTTGAGATGGCAGACTTTGATGTCATCTTGGGAATGGACTGGTTAGCTCGGTATTCTGCAAATTTGTTATACGTCGAAAAGAAGCTAACATTCAAAGACAAAGAAGGGGCAGAATTCAGTTTCTCGGGAACCAAACTTCCCATGAGATGCAAGCTCATACTTTCAGCATTAAAGGCTAAGAAGTGTCTTGAGAAGGGAGCAGTCGGGTATCTAGTATCAGTGGTCGACCTAGCCAAGGAAGTACCACGAATGGAAGACATTGACTTCGTTCGGGATTACCCTGACGTATTTCCGGAGGAACTACCCGGATTACCACCCGACCATGCCACAGAGTTTGTAATAGACCTGATACCTGGAGCCGCACCCGTATCAAAAGCACATTATAGAATGGCTCCTACTGAACTGAAGGAATTAAAAGTACAACTACAAGAACTACTAGACAAGGGTTATATTTGACCCAGTATATCTCCATGGGGGGCACCGGTACTGTTCGTGAAAAAGAAGGATGGTAGTGTTTGATTATGTATTGACTATCGGGAGTTGATCAAGCTGACAATCAAGAATCGATATCCACTACCCAGGATCGATGACTTGTTCGATCAGTTACAAGGAGAAAAAGTATTTTCTAAGATCGATCTTCGATCGGGCTATCATCAGTTGAAGATTAAAGAAGGTGATATTCCGAAAACAGCATTCAGGACCAGATATGGACATTACGAATTTTTGGTTATGTCTTTCGGATTAACTAATGCACCGGCAACGTTCATGGAACTTATGAACCGAGTTTTCCACGATATGTTGGATACGTTCGTTATAGTATTTATTGATGATATATTGGTATACTCCAAGGACAAGGAAACCCATATCAAGAACCTAAACGCAGCCCTACAGCGGTTAAGGAAAGAGAAGCTATATGCCAAATTTTCAAAGTGCGAGTTTTGGCTAAGTGAAGTCGCATTCCTAGGCCATGTAGTATCTGCTGAAGGAATCAAAGTGGATCCCAGCAAGGTCGAGGCTATTGTAAAGTGGAAAGCACCAAAGAGCGTCTCAGAAATTAGAAGTTTTCTGGGTCTAGCTGGTTATTACCAGAGATTCATAGAAGACTATTCTCGGATTGCCGTACCTCTCACCAGTTTGACCAAGAAAGGTGAAAAGTTTGTGTGGACTGACAAATGTGAGAAGAGCTTCCAGACATTGAAGGCCAGATTGATATCCGCTCCAATTTTGACCATTCCCGTTTCAGGACAAACATTTACTTTATACACCGATGCATCGGGACTGGGACTAGGATGTGTGCTTATGCAAGGAGAGCAAGTAATTGCTTATGCATCAAGACAGTTAAAGGTACATGAGAAAAATTATCCCACTCATGATTTGGAGCTAGCGGCAGTGGTACATGCTGTCAAGATATGGAGACATTACTTATACGGAGAGAAATTCCAGATTAAGTCGGACCATAAAAGTCTTACTTATTTATTTAATCAGAAGGAGTTGAATATGCGACAAAGAAGATGGCTGGAACTATTGAAAGACTATGATTGTGATATCCAGTATCATCCGGGAAAAGCGAACGTAGTAGCGGATGCATTAAGCAGAAAAGCAATGATAAAATCTCAAGGAGAAGTTAGCACGACTGCAGCAATGTGTACCAATGGAATAGTGTTCAATCACGGCAACGAGCAGTATGTGATAGATACAACGGATGAATCAGCCAACCAAGGGTTTATTCATCGGTTTTCAAATATGTTCGCGGCGTTGAAAATTATACCGGATATAGTGGACGAAGTGAAGACAGCTATCAAAGCAGATCCTTATCTGAGAATAGTACAAGAAGACATTGAGAAAGGTAGGACCAACCCTGAGTTCACCTTGGATGACGAGAAAGTACTAAAATACAAAGGAAGGATATGTGTACCTGAAACAGAAAGTATGGACATTAGACACCGACTGATGAAAGAAGCCCATACCACAATTTATTCGATACATCCTGGAAGTACAAAAATGTATCATGATCTGAAGAAACTATATTGGTGGAGGAGAATGAAAGCAGATGTGGCTAAGTTCGTGTCTCAATGTCTAAATTTTCAGAAAGTAAAGGCTGAATGACAATGACCCGCAGGACTGTTACAGCCATTACCGGAACCAGCATGGAAATGGGACTGCATCACTATGGACTTCGTCACGAGACTACCATTGACTCCTCGAGTAGTTGACGCAGTTTGGGTGATTGTGGACCGTCTGACTAAGACAGCTCGCTTCATACCTATACGACCCCAATATACACTCGAAAGGTTAGCAAAGCTATGTATGGATAATATTGTTCGGTTACATGGTGTTCCAGAAAGCATTGTGTCCGATAGAGATCCACGATTTACTTCCAAATTTTGGGATGGATTGCAAAAGGCGATGGCTACAACATTGAAGTTCAGTACTGCATTCCACCCATAGACAGATGGACAGTCAGAGCATACAATTCAGATTCTAGAGGATATGCTACGAGCATGTGTAATTGATTTCAAAGGATCATGGGACGAAAAGTTACCATTGATCGAGTTCGCCTACAACAACAGCTATCAGGCTACCATACAATTGTCACCTTATGAAGCACTGTATGGCAGGAAGTGTCGAACTCTCTTGTTTTGGAATGAAGTAGGAGAACGTAGCATTGTTGGACCGGAATTTATTGAAGAGACTTGTCGAGTGGTCAACATTATCAAGGAAAGGGTGAGAACAGCTCAGAACCGTCAGAAGCAATATGCAGACACTCGACGAAGAGATCTAGAGTTCGCGGTAGGTGATAAAGTATTTTTGAAAGTATCGCCTATGCGAGGATTGAAGAGGTTCGGACAGAAAGGGAAGCTAAGTCCAAGATATGTCGGACCATATGAAATTCTAGCTAAACATGGAAAAGTATCTTATTAGTTAGCACTACCACCATCTATGTCAAGTGTACATGACGTATTTCACATTTCCCTATTGAAGAAGTATGTCAAAGACCCAACGCATGTCTTGACAGTGGATTTGTCAGAATTAACTGATGATTTGACGTTTGAAGTAACACCAATAGAAATCACCAGCCAAAAGGTTCAACGTCTACGCAACCGAGATATCTATTATGTTAAGGTCACTTAGAAAAGTAGAGACATGGAAGAAATTACATGGGAAGAAGAAAATGTTATGAGAAAGCAATACCCTTACTTATTTGATTCAGAAGGTATGTACAATTTCGAGGACAAAATTTTTATAAGTTAGGGGGAGTTGTAAGACTCGTGTCAATCTAACCCGGTCTTACCACCTTGAACCAGGTTCACCCATCATGGTCGAGTCAGATGGACCAAGGACGTGAAGGTGATCGAGATCCCAGTTATCAAATCGACCCAAAAACACTTAAAATAGGGGAAGGATCGCACACCCAGCTTAGCAGGGTCGGACCTCCCCAAATAGAAAGTCAGAACCTCAGTTTTGGAGGGAGGGTCAGACAGCTTAAGACCCTAGGGTCGACGGGATCATCGACCCTCCCATCGACCCTCGATTCCTGCCGAATATAGAAATTAGGAAATTTCTATATTTTTTTATTGGGATTCTTTCCAAATCTTAATGGGACTTATTTAGGATTTTCCTAGTCTATTTAAAGGATGTTCCTAAGCCACTTTCACTCCTTTCACAACCCCAGTTGAATTAAGAGAAAGAGAGGAGAAGGAAAAGAAGAAGAAGAGAGGCAAGGAAGAGAACCTAGCAAAAAGGAGAAGAGTTGCAGAGAAAGATTAATCTTCTCAGGTATGGATACTAATTCCATGAGTTTCTACAGACCTTAGGATAGTTATTGGAGAGAGAGTGATCTCGGAGAAACCCAAACCATCCATCCAGGGATAGGTTTTCATGGAAAACCATAGGTGGATGCATGAAAACTATTTAGATGGATTATACATGGTTTCAGACCATGGAATGGATGTAGAATGGAATGTAGAAGCAAGCCATAGGACCCCAAACACGAAGAAATGATTAAAAAGTGAAAATTGGACCAAAGTGCACCAAGGGTCGCACCGAGGGTCGATGACCATCCGACCCTAGGTGTTTCTGACCATCGACCATCAGCATTCGGGAAGTCCAGAAAGTGGGGAGGGTCGATAGACCCATCGACCCTAGCATCGACCCTAGTATCGACCCTCAGTTAACAGAATGGTTTTTAAATTCAAAATTAATTCTAATTAATTCTATCGACTTTGTTAGGTTTGCTAGCAATATAATAACATTATAACGGTGATTCTAAAGCTTGGAAAAGTATCTATTAGGAAGCTAAGGTGAGGAACCTTAACCCCAAACTAAATTGGTTAATAATAAACTGTTTTCTATTACTTGAGTCCTATGCCATGCTTGATTCTATGTGAATATGTTTGTAATGTGCATACAGCATGCCATCCAATATTTTTAATACTTGTTCATGCATATTTATTTTATTGTTTCTAACATGATGATGATGATGATGATAGGAATAGGCATGTGCTTGTATGTGTGTGGTTGATGTGCTTGATGCGAGCGAGTATCAGGGGAGGTGTGATGAGGACGTCAATAAACGTTAACCTTTGGCGGGTCTTAACACTTTAGCTCTATCTCTAACTCAAGTCTTGTGCATTGGCATCGTCGTATCGCCATTACTTTAGCAGAACTATTATGTCATAGAGTATCAGGGGAGGTGGTCTCGGTCCTTGTAGTTTCTGACTCCGCCGGGGGCCTTAGCTCTATCTCTATGGACATTCTGAGGGATGCTGGGGTGAGGCCTTGGAAACACTGTTTGGCATTAGGATTGGTTAGTTGCGAGTCCAGTTTGCAGCCCTCGCCAACAGGGGCTTATGTGTTGGTATGGCACTATATAGCAATAAACGTAACCTTTGTTATATATTGTTCATGGTTGGGTGCATGTGAGTTGACGATAAACGTGATCTTCGGGTAACGTCACACACTCGTATATAGAGGCGGAGTCAATAAACGCGACCTTTGGCTACATAAACCTTTCTATTGCATACTGCAAACTTTAAACCGGGCCAAAGATATAAATTGATTTTTTTTGCATGCATATGTATTGTTGCATTGTTTTAGCTACTCACTGAGCCGTGATGTGTGCTCACCCCTCGACGTCGAATATTTTTAGTTGATGATGCAGGTTATACCATTGAAGACTACATGAACGCGTCTGCATATGGGAACGTGGCAGCTATGGAAGTTGGAGCTGAAGATGATACGCACGACTCCTCTTGCGAGTGCAACTCGTGTGTATTTGATTAGATATTTTATAGGTTTCTTTATTTGGATTTATTAAAGACTTGTATTGATATTTACTTATGTCTCGGTTGATACAGAATAATTTGCTATTAAATTATTAATATCATCTTAGTTTCTCAGTTCATTTTATTATAAGACTTTCGCTATTGTGTATTTACTCTGATTATGATTATGGATGTGTGTAAGTTTAGATAACGCGGGGATAGCCTATTAGAGATCCTGGTTGAACCGTTGGTTATTTAGCGGTTCATCACATCATCCTAAATAGACCAGAATTGGGGTGTGACATTGAGGTATTCCGCCTCCATTCTATCAATGAAGCTTATGGGGAAATACATATCAAAGAAAGTCTCCTTGAAGATTTCCCAAGTGATTTGTGGGTGTTTTGCCATCAGGAGTGGCATAGTGGATTCCCACCATGTGTTGGGTTCTCCTTTCAACATATTAGTGGCACATAAAATCTCTTCATCCTCGGAACATACCATCATCTGAAGGGTCTTCTCTATGGACTTAATCCATATGGTAGGCTATAGTGGATTGTTCCCAATTCCAGTAAACTTTAAAGGTTTCATCTTCATGAACCTCTCAATGGTTCGAGACTGACCATAGTATGGCATTGGAGGAATTGGTGGCGGGTTCTGATTTGCCACTAAATTCTGATTGGGTCCAATGGGTACTCTATTTTGTCCTACAGATGTACTAACTTGATCTATGGGGTTTCGTCCAGGTGGTGGCATGTTCTTGTTCCTATTCCCTTGCTGTCCAGCTGCCTATGGTGCAAGTACTGGGGTCAGAAGGGTTCTCAGATCCTCAAGAAACTTTCACTGATTTTCCTCAGCTACACTTTGTTGTTCCTAGCTTACTTTGAGTGCCACATTCCTCATGATAGCAGGGAGGTTGTCAGGGATGATTTCAGGTGGTGGAGGAACAATTTCTAGCTGAGAGGTTCCTCCCACATTAGTGGTGGCTAGTTGTGTCTCATCTAGGTTGAGCGTGTCATTTAACCCATCCCCAAGTGGAGGGTTCTTGTCATCACTATCACGGGAGTTATTGCATCTATGTAGGGCCATTGCAACCTATTCAATTCCTTGAAATGGGCATTTACATGGTTAGTAACATGTCAAGTGATGTAAATAGAGCATGTATATGATGGCACCAAACATAATCAAGGAGAACCACAATTTCATAAATTATGTATAGTATTTATCAATTGTCCGGTCCTTATATCCGATCTTTACTAGATTTGACCAGTATTACGTCCAATAAGTTTATTGGGCTCTCTAGAACCTATCGATCGATGGGTCGGTCGCTATTGACCATCGTCTGCCCCTTCATCCGATTAGTTCCAAACTGTGTTTTCTACGGTCATATGCATTACCAGACATTTAGTCAGATTTTACTACACTCGGGATTCACGGCTAACTGGGGAAATTTCTCCCAACTATAAATCAATATGTGTCTTATTGTTCCACTTCCCACTACAACTTTTACTCTAGGTGATAGGGGGCTCCATTTTCACCTTCAGAAACCTTGGTTTCGCCTCTGGGAACATCTTCCATCAACAAATTCTTTCTCGTCTTCTATCAACATGGACCCAAGGTATGAATTCTCTCCTTTTTGGTTGGAACTCAGTTCTAGGGTTAGGAAAATGATACAATGCTCTCATTTGAGATTCTTCTTGGAGTTTCCATTACCCCATTCTCATATGCAAGTCCAATTTACTTAGGCACACCAAGACTCAAAGTCTCACCACTTACTCTTAAGTTTTTTTATTTTTTATTTTTTTAGCTCTTACAGTGTTCTTAAAACAATACTTGCTCAACCATACTATGATCATTTATTGTTCATGTAGGCCTCCCCGACCAAGGAAAACTACTGTAAGTCGGCATTTGATGGGATGCAATCCATTTCCTTAGAGGGTCAACAAGCATTCTCAATGTTTGAACATAAACTTGTCGAATCCAATTGATGAGTGTTATTCAATGTGTTAGAATGGTTCGGTGTTAGTGCTACTTTTGATGCTATGTGGTGGTCTCCCACGTTAGATATTGATATCACTTCGAGGCCTAACCTGGTTAGGCTTTTCTACTAAACCTACATGTTACTAGTAGCAAGAATGACGATGATGAAGCTGCAGAACATCGCATCTCTAGTCGGGTGTTAGGCAATGACATCTCCTTTGATACTAGACAACTAGCTAGAATGTTAGGTATATCCATTAGTGGAGACGTACCATACTATGGTCTAATTTCTACGGCTAGAGATTGCCAGTCAGATTCTCCTACCGGGTAAGTGTCATAAAACCATTAACTATTACTCCTTACCCCGAATATAGCAGAATTGTGCAGCACAACATCCTGTCCCAGGGTGGTCATTACAATGTGCTATCTTCTTTTGGCCAATTTCTGGTCTACCCACTTGTAACCAGGGTCCCAGTCTATTTACCCTACAACCTAATGTGCACCATGGTTGTGGCTTTAGAGGGTTCCGATCCTTCAAACCTTCCTTACGATAAGCTTCTCACTCACCTCTTCTCACTTCTGGGGGTCAATATACTATATTTTGATGTGTATTAAGATGTCTCCCTTTGGCTGGTATGCCATCTCCAAAATGCATCTCGATAATATAGTACTGTCTGATGATGAGTTAGAGGCTTGTCCTCACCCTACAAGGTTAACAAACGAAGAACTTGAGAATGAAGCAGAGGATGATGCATGAACAGGTACTGAGAGCGAAGGAAGAGACCAAACAGGTTCAACTCAGCCTCTCATTGACATGAACATCCTCTTTTCTGAGCTATGTGGCATTCGAGATCAACAGAGGAAATTTGCACGCTTTGTAGTGAACAACTTTAGGCAAATGTGTCATGACCAATCGTCCCTCTCTTCTCTACTCAATACAATGCAAGCAGCCATGGTAAGGGTAGGCATAATGTCAAAAAATTACATTAGGGACATGGCGAATGCATCACGGGTGAAGACTTATAAGTGAGTCTGTGAATCTACACCATCATACTCTAATTGACAAGGTTGATTTCCTCCTTCCTCTATTGTTGCTGTAAACTAGGTCTTATTTCCATATTTGAGTTGTAATGCTTAATCTCTAGTCTTTCCCTTGCATATTATGCTCTTTTATTGGTTAACACATAGCACATAAACTTCAGTTTCATATTTACCACTTATGTTCTTTAAGCTCTTATTAACCTATTGCTCAGGTTACTATAGAATGTTGTAGCATTTGTTTGGTTGGCATAGTGTAACAGAGCTTATTTCTCTAATACCAAACCTATCACACCCCAAAATACAGATCTGAAATTTTTTTGGGACACGACCGGATCAACACCTTAGTTTGGATGTGTTCCCACCAGGACCTCATAAGTTGTGTAGACACATACCAACCACCACCAACACAATGCTACAACCGTAATCCATAATAATAATTAACAAAAGATACTAAATAACCATGAGCATTTTGATTATAATTAAGCTTAAGAATACCAATGCCTTACATCTTCTAAAACTTTGTTAATCAACTATCTCCATACACCAAAACCTTAAAGTAGCATTGCCCTATAAATCATGGGCTAACTAAATACAATAAAGTAATTCAAAGGGAAACTATTCATTGTTCTAGAAATTTTCATCAAAGATCTATCCATCGAAGACACATGCATTACACTTGCAGTCCAAGTCATGTGCTTCATCTTCGTACAACACTCCTCCTAATTGGGCCAGAGAGAGATCACTGGCGTGTTTAGATAATCAAGAGCCATAGTACCTGCAATATCATCAAAAAAGAATGGTGTACGCAAGGGATAGCTCTCCAGCATGAGCTCAGTGAGAAACAAATAGGCAAGCAAACAATATGCATGATCAGTTTATTACACACAATAATGCAACAGTCTAGTATCATGTATGCTAGTATGCTATGGTAAGGCCTAGACACATTTCCCAAAATATGATTATAACCTCCATGCATGGGAGTGTTGGATACTCACCAGCCTACTCTAATAGCCCTGGTGCTCCCATACGACACCCCAACCAGAGTGGTGATCGGGCAACAAGTTTGGCCAGTAACGCTCCAACGAACATTGCTGATCCTTTCCCTCATCACTCCACTCTACCAGTACCTAACCCCCTACTGGCCAGGGTTGCTTACAGGGATAGTGCCACTAGCCAAATCCTATATGTCATCCAAAATATCTCTCTCACCAATGCCATTAGGAATCCTAGACCATCTGTTTTGCCCCCCCCCCCCAAGATGCTATCATCCCACTAGGGGTGAGTGACATACTCGTCAATAATTACTTAGCAGATTGGGTTCAGCGGTCTCCGATCATTTCGCCCCTATCTATTAGATCACAGTCACATACATTCACATATCAGTCACATATTATAAATGCAAATGTATGCTCAAATCATTTATTGGATGACATGTTATCACAACAAGCATGTGGCACAACATGTATATATTATAAATACTCTAAAATTCATTAAGGGTTCTGTTCCTCACTTGATATCATGAAATTATGGTTTCCCACGCTTGGATATTCAATGTTCCTAACATGCTATACACCTATATAAAGTATGGGATTAGTTGTGCTTTTTATGTGACTTATTATCGAATCATAGCTTTCTGGGGATCACTGGTCGGTGCATCAGTGGCTGCTATAACAACCACCATAACATCCTACAGAGGTCAGAACCTTCTGCCAAGGATCGGTCATTGCGTCGATTGGTACAGTATCATCAACCATCTCATCTTCAGTTTCACTCCAGAGACCTTTTTGGGATTGGTCGGTCCCTCCAATAGCTTTTACAGCATATCGTCTGGTCTATCGTCTGCTCCTTTCTGAAGATCAATTTATGGTCTTCCCGATTAGGATTCTACTGTAAACTTAGTCCATACATTACTAACCTAGTGTGGTCTAATGATAGGGTACCTCTTAGGTAAAAATCTCAACCTAGCAAGGATGGACATTAAGGTTTATCCTTCGTTACTAATTGAGAATGTGTATTTTCAAGATCAACAAGTAATTCTATCCTACCATTAATGGAGAATGGTATCTAATGCTTCCTAATTTAATCACTCGATGATGTGTTGGGCCTTTCATCAGAATCTATAGCAAGTTCAGATTTTTACCGATAATGGCTTGGCCAATGTTGATCGGCTATGTACGTAGTCGACAAATCTCTAATACAAGTGCTGCAGAGCTTTTCCTTCTTCCTCTCCTTCCTCCCTTTTTTTTAAGAATGCATTAGAACATTCTGAGACTGATACATACTCATAAGAGGGTGCCAAGGTAGGATTTTTATTCCATTAAGGTGTCTTCTTTGGAATAGAACTCCTAGTTTGAATGGAGGACTCTTAGGAAATTACCACGTGACAAGAGTTTGAATTAGAGAGGAACTCCTTCCCTTCTACAACTCCAAAAGTAGTTAGGATGGGCATGGGCCCCTCTAGATTCATCTATGGGTCCTAAAAATATCTTGAATAGCTTTCCAAAATGGAACCAACTGTTAATCTTGAGAATTGGTCAGTTTTAGCCTGGTCGATTGATGTACCTGGTCCTTATTCCATCCGGATTCCCGACTGCCTAATAGGAATTGGTCCCTCCTATAATTGCACATTCAACAAATGGCAAGAAAGTTTGAGAGTTTAAAGGGTACATGTCGTGCTAGTCCTCAATTTAGCATCAAATTAGGGTCAGCTACGATGGAAAACCTTGGAACGAAAGAAAATAAGAGTTAGGTTGGGTTTCTAGGTATGGGTTTTACATCAACCCGCTTGTCTAAAGACTTATATAGAGTGGCGCTATCTGAGTTGAAAGAATTGAAGGTTCGAATCCAAGAACTGCTGGAAAAGGGATTCATTCGGCCTAGTACCTCCCCGTGGGGTGCATAGTATTGTTTGTCAACATGAAGGGTAAAAGCATTCAATTATGCATGAACTATCATCAGCTTAATAAACTCACTATCAAGAATCGATATCCTCTGCCCAGGATCGATGATCTATTTGATCAACTACATGAGCCCAAGTATTATTCTAGATAGATCTCCGGTCTTGATATTATTAATTGAAGATTCAAGAATGTGATATACCAAAGGCTACTTTCAGAACTCGATATGGAAACTGTAAGTTCTTAATTATGTCTTTTAGAATAAATAATGCACCTACGTCATTCATGAAACTTATGAATAGAGTATTCCATGATTTCCTTGATTATTCTGTGATTGTGTTCATTGATGGCATTCTTGTATACTCAAAGAATGTGAAAGATAATGCTATGCATCTTCATCAAGCCTTGCAGAGACTTATGCAAGAGAAGTTATTCGCCAAGTTCAAGAAGTGTGAATTTTAGTTGGGAGAAGTTACTTTTCTAGGTCATGTCATATCAGCAGAAGGAATATCAGTTGATCCAAGCAAGGTTAAAGTGGTCCTCAACTGGAAGGCACTGAAGAACGTCACTAAAGTTAAAAGTTTTCTTAGACTGGCAGGTTATTATAGAAGCTTTATTGCTGATTTCTCAAGAATAGCCATTCCTCTTACTCAATTAACAAAGGAGTAAAATAAATTCATGTAGTAAGAGAAATGTAATGCAGCGTTTTAGCTATTAAAAAGGAAATTAATTTCTACTCTCGTATTGACAATCTCACCCTGATTAGACAGATTGGTTGTTTATACTGATGCATCCAAGTTAGGACTCGATTACATCATAATGCAAGAAGGTAAGGTGATTGCCTATGCCTTCAGGCAATTGAAAAAACGTGAGAAGAATTATCCCACTCCTGATCTTGAGTTAGCTACTATTGTATTTGCACTCAAGACGTAGGGATACTACCTCTATGGAAAAAATTTCAAAATAATGTCTAACCATAAAAGTCTAAATACTAATTCAACTAGAAATAACTCAACTTAAGATAGAGAAAATGGTTGGAATTATTAAAGGATTATGATTACGATATCTAATATTATATAGGAAAAGCAAATGTGGTAGCTGATGACCTTAGCAGAAAAAGCCATAAATATGGTTGAAAACCATGTTAGTAAGGAAAAAAATAGAGCTAATTACTACGTCTTATCTGAAGCTCAAATCGTTCCTCCACCAATACCAGAAGACCTTATCAGTAGTGCTCCACTAGAAGATTGGATTAAAGCTACTACTGTCACATTAGGTTCCCCACAAATACAACCAACATTGTTGCAATAAATCAAATCAACAATAACTGTGACGACAAAGATGGAAATCTTCAGAAGTCGCCACCTAGATTTAGGTCTAGGACCTTGGAAAATGTGAAATCTCACCCTAAGGTAAGACTTCGATTGACTCATGACCCTTAGATTGGATTTCTGGTCCATCAGAGATTTGGGTAAGCGACAGGTTACGGTTATGGGAAGGGGTTAGGCACCCAAACCGCCCGATCAAAATCGGTCTCCTATGCCTTTCCTATGCTAGACTCTATCTGTTAAACCAAACCAAATCAAGGGGTTTGATATCATTGAACCAAATCTGTATCCATCAGATAGCCTACGTATTACAGAATTATTCCAAAAATCAGGTTCACTATCGTAGTTCAGGAGTGATTAAAGTTTATGGATGTGATTTATGCTTGTGCATGATTAAGTTCATTGTTCAAATTGAAGTTTATGCTTGAAAGGTTGAGAAACCCTATGGGTTAGGATCTAGATAGTCCATGTGGACTGATAGATAGTCCTAGTGGATCTAAGAATAACCCTATTTGGGTTAAATATGGATAACCCTATCTGGGTTGGAATGTGGATAACCCTATCTGGGTTGAAATATGGATTATATCCTAGTGGATCTTTGGATAGTCCAAGTGGACTAAGATGTGGATAAATATCCTAGTGGATCTATGGATAGATCGAGTGGACTAAGGTGTGGATCCGAATTTGGGTTTCTCCCAAATAGCCTACGTATCCTAGGGTTTTCCCTAGGAATCAGAATCCGCGTAGTTCGGGAATGATGGGTGGATATCCTAGTGGATCTATGGATAGTCCGAGTGGACTAAGGTGTGGATCCGAATTTGAGATTCTCCCAAATAGCCTACATATCCTAAGATTTGACCTAGGAATCAGAATCCACGTAGTTCAGGTGGATGTCCTAGTGGACCTATGGATAGTCCGAGTGGACTAAATGTGTGGATAAATATCCTAGTGGACTTATGGATAGTCCGAGTAGACTAAGGTGTGGATCTGAATTTGGGCTTCTCCCAAATGGCCTACGTATCCTAGGGTTTGCCTTAGGAATCAGAATCCACGTAGTTCAAACTTGATAACCTGTTCTAGTTAAAGATTGAGAACCTATTCTAGGTTTAGGGTTTAGAACCTATTCTAGGTTTAGGGTTTAGAACCTGTTCTAGGTTTAGGGTTTGCCGAGGGGAAAAATCGTCCTAAATCACCCTTTTCATCCTGAATTCTAATTTTGAAAAGTTTGGCAAGGCATTCTCTTTCTTTATTAAGATTTTTATCATTCCCATTATGCCCTTCCCAAGAATGTGGGTGCCTAAATGCACGTCCCCACACCTAGATTGTTTTCTAGAAGTGTGCATATATGGTAGTTCCACTAGGGTGTTGCATAAAATAAGTTATTGCCAAAAAAATAGAATATTCTATCTAAATATGGCACATAAAACATTTATGGCAAGAAATTCACATACAGTAAGATTATTTAAAAATATTTCAAATATGGCATGTATTGCAAATAAGGCAAGAGCCTATATGGCATGATCTAGTATGCTATCTTCGAAGCATGGCAAGACCCTAATTGCTATTTTCTTTCCATATTTAGGGTTTACTACCCTAATTGCTATTTTCTTTCCATTTTAGGGTTTTCTACCCTAATTGCTGTATTCTTTTCATTTTTTAAGGTTTTCTACCCTAATTGTTATTTTCTTTCCATTTTTAGAGTTTTCTACCCCAATTGCTATTTTTTCAATTTTTAGGGTTTTCTACCCTGATTGCTATTCTTTCCATTTTTAGAGTTTTCTACCTTAATTTCTATTTTCCTTCCATTTTATGGTTTTCTACCCTAATTGCTATTTTTTTCAATTTTTAGGATTTTCTACCCTGATTGCTATTCTTTCCATTTTTAGGGTTTTCTACCCAAATTGCTATTTTTTAATTTATCTCTTTCCAAGACAAATATGACGAATGAAAAGATTCCAACAATAGCAGTGGTTGTATGCATCCAAACATGGCAGTAAGCATCTAAATATGACAGTAAGCATGTGGTAGACAAATATGGCAACAAAGCATGGCATCTCATGTTTTTTCCAATAACGTATATTTCAATGTGTCAGATGGGATTCTCTAGATCTATGGTTGAGGTCTAATGTGAATTCCTTAATGCGTCAAAATCAGATCTTGGATCTAATGGTTGGATCTCATCAAAATATGATCATCATGATGAACGACTCAGAAATCATCAAAAATGGCCAATACCAACGGCTCAGATTCATCTAATTAACTCATGAAGATCATCCAACGGTTTAAATCACACATGATGATAATCTAACCGTTTGGATTCTTCTAAATCATTCATAATCAATATCCAATGGTTTAGATTCAAACATCAACACATCTAAGATCAATGGTTCATATTTGATCATCAAAATCTAAAATCAATGACCCAAAAATTTCACTTAAAATTCCAAGATCAAGGGCCAATAATTTTTATCAATGTCATCATATGGCCATATCAAATTCACATTGAAACATTGAGATCGATGGGAAGAATTTTATCACATGATCCAGATCAGATTTAATAATTCAATGGCATAGATTTAATATCATCTCATGATAAAAAAATCCGAATTATCATCCAATGATTCATGTATAATATCATCTTAAATTCAAGATTTGACTCAATCTATTCCAACCATTGACGGATCACTTTCATCAACTCTAAAGGATCATAACCATATCAAAATTCATGATCAATATTGAAATTAATAAGATCAAATTTGTTTAAACACTATACTAACATGATCAAGCATCCAATTTTATCAAACATCAATGCCTAACACAGCCAGGATTATCAAACATTATATCCAAGACAACAACAATCAAAGTTCAACTCATATATGATCGATCGGATGGTGCAGGTTTCAGCAAGGGTAATGGCAGCCAGATTTGATCAATGGTTTGGGTTTCATGGAGCTTGATCAGATGGTGAACTGGCTTGATAAGGATTTATCGGGTTTGAGTTGCTTGCATGGGAGGAATGTGCTGTATTGGAGGGCTTTAGTGAGGATTAAAAGATGGCCACGGGTATGGTGATTTGGTTGCATGGGAGGGATTTTAAAGGATGGGGTTATCACGGATTTGGGTAGTGTGAGATGTTGGAAGAGCAAGGAGAGTGGTGGATCTGTAGGTGTGAAGGCAAGTGGAGGGTAGTTAAGTGAATGGTTTTATGGGGTTTGTAGCTGAGTGTGGTTAGTCGGACAAGTGGTGATGAACAACAGGGAGCATGGCTGGATTTGCATATTAGTGCAGAAAGATTATTCGAAAAGAAATTACAGAGGTTGGGTCCTTACCTCCCCATCTCTTGACCTGCTTCTCGATCTTGCTTCTTCCTCTCTCTTCTTTTGCTGCTTCCTCCGATTTGCTTTGCTTCTGAATTACTCCCTAATCTCTCTCCCCCTCTCCTTCTCATTTTTTTTTTGTTTTTTTTTCCTTCTTTCTACCTCCTCCTTCTTCTTCTTCTCGGTTTTCCTTCCTTTCTTTTTTTTTCTTTTGTTTTTTCTTCTCCTCTCCACCTCCCTCCTTCTTCTCGGTCTTCCCCCCTTCTTTTCTGATTTTTTTTTGTTTTTTTCTTTTCCTCTCCACCTCCTCCTTCTTCTCGGTCTTCCCCCCTTCTTTTGTGATATTTTTTTTGTTTTTTTTCTTCTCCTCTCCACCTCCTCCTTCTTCTCGGTCTTCTCCCCTTCTTTTCTGATTTTTTTTTGTTTTTTTCTTCTCCTCTCCACCTCCTCCTTCTTCTCGGTCCTCTCCCTTATTTTCCCTTTTTTCTTTTTCATTCTTTCTCTCACCGCCCCCCTCTCTCACTTTCTCGATTCTCCTCCTCTCTTCCCCCTTTATCGATTCTGATTTTTTTATTTTTTGTCTCTCGCCAATCCACCGCCCTCCTCTCTTTCTCCTTATCTTCTCGACTATCTCTCTCTCACCGATTTTCCTTTTCTTTCCTTTTTTTATTATATTTTTTATTTATTTTTGGATTCTCACCCCCTCTCTCCCTGATCTTCTCCTTCTTTCCGTCCTCTTTCGGATTTGCTTCCCTTTTTTTTCTTTTCTTTTCCTTTTTTATCTTCTCCCCAATCTCTCTTGGATTCCCCTCAATCTCTCTCCGATTCTCTCTTTCACGTCCCCTCCCCTTTCTCTCTTTTCTTTCCTTTTTCTTCTCCACAATCTCTCTTTCTCTTATTCTCTCAGACTGCCTCTCAATCTCATGTCCTCTCTCTTTTTTTTCTTTTTTTTCTTAGTCAGTCTCTCATATAATGGACATTTATACAATAATACATCATAAAGTATACATAATAACATGTAATAACATACATATTAATATATATAGTATATAACATATTCAATATAATTACATATATATATGGCACTATGCACATGGATGAGCCGGCTTAGTCTAGACTGGTCTGACTTAAGTTGACTGGGCTGGACCGACTTAGACTGAGCTGGGTTAGACTGAGAGTGACTTGAATTAACTGGATTGGGCCAAGATTGGCTTGGGTTGAGCTGAGTTGACTGGATTGATTGGAATTAATTGGGTTTTCTCTCTCTATCATTTCATGGGCCATTTTCACTGTCGTCCCGCACGGAATTTTCTGATAGCCTTTATTCCAATTTTTTACATTCACTTTGTAGAACACTAAAAATGAAGAAAATTAGAGCTTGAATCACTTTATTTGGAAATAAAATGGCAAACTTATGAATTTCTGAAGTTTAAGCAGGCCCATTATCGATAATTTTCCTGACCCTTCTGCATGGGATCCTTCGGAGACTTCTGTCGAAAATCCTTTACGTCCACTTTATAGAGTACTAAAAATGGAACATAATGAAACTGAAATCACCTGATTTGGATATGGAGTAACCAAAATATAAATTTTCGAAGATTAAATGACCATTTTCATGTGTAATTTTGCATGGGACCCTCCGGAGACTTCTGCCCGAGATTTTCCACGTCCACTTTGTAGGACATCACAAATGAAGAATAATGGCCTTGGAATCATCTGAATCTGACGTAGAACGGAAAAGATATGAAGCTTTGAAGTTCTAATGATAATTTTGCATGAAAGCTCGCATGGGACCCACTGATGACTTCTGCCCGGGATTTTTTACGTCCACTTTGAAGAACATCATGAATGAAGAATAATGGTCTTGGAATCATCTGAATCCGATGTCGGATGATCAAGATATGATGATTTGAAATTCAAGCAATCCGACTTAGGATAATTTGCATGAAGGCCCCTGGGATTATTATTATTTCTAATAATTCTAGAAACCTCCCTTATATGTATCATCCGACTAAAATGGTCTTATCTTCTTCATTTGATATCAAAATTGAGCAATTCTGGTCTCATTTCGAAGATAATTCTATGACCTATGCATCCATGCAGATAATAGCCCATGACCCTGCTGTGGGGATCAGTGGAGAATCACAAATCTTTGGATTAAAGGTCAAAAATCTGCCATATTGGTTCACTTATGCCGAGGGTGGAAAAAATGGGGTGCTTACAGATGCCCCTCTTTAGCCAAGATTGTTATCAGTTGAAGGCTAAAGATAAAAGAACCACATTTTTGGGGTATGAGTGATATTGTTTATTGGGCTGCACTTAGGGTAATTCTTCCTAAACTGCCTACGTATTATATGGGTGTCCTAGAAATCAAGCCCAGAACGTAGTTCGACTGGCGAGAAGGTTTGCTCTTCTTGAAGAATTGATGAATTTTCTTCTTCTATGAAGCTAGGCTGTGAATACAAGGCTCATTTGTAGGCTGGGAACCTCTTTTTGCTGAGGTGGAACTCAATGCAAGGTACGTGTGGGCTTGAACCCGGCTTGATCCATTTGTAGGCTGATAAACCTCTTCTTGTATGAAGCTAGGCTGTGAATACAAGGCTTATTTGTAGGCTGAGAACCTCTTCTTGCTGAGGTGACTCATGATGCAAGGTATGTGCAGGCTTGAACCCGACTTGATCCATTTGTAGGCTAATAAACCTCTTCTTGTACGAAGCTAGGCTGTGAGTACAAGACTCATTTGTAGGCTGGGAACCTCTTCTTCCTGATGCAAGGTATGCGCAAGCTTTGACCCGGCTTGATCCTTTTGTAGGCTGATAAACCTCTTCTTGTATGGAGCTAGGATATGAATACAAGGCTGATTGGTAGGCTTGGAACCTCTTCTTGTATGAAGCTAGGCTGTGAATACAAGGTTCATTTGTATGAGCTTGAGCTCGGCTTTGATTTGTTTGGATGGAAGACTTGATTTCTTCTCTTTGATTGAACTGAGGCTCTTTTGATTGAGATTCTGAGATTGTTTTTTCTGAATAAGCTAGGGCTCTGCATTTGATTCACTTATAGGCTGATATTGAATTGATCTTTGAATGAGCTAGGGTTCTGCATTCACTTATAGGCTGAGATTGACTTGATCTTTGAATGAGCTAGGGGTCTGGATTCACTTATAGGCTGAGATTGACTTGATCTTTGAATGAGCTAGGGCTCTACATTCACTTATAGGCTGAGATTGACTTGATATTTGAATGAGCTAGGGCTCTACATTTGATTTACTTATAGACTGAGATTGATTTAAAATTTGGATGAGCTAGGGCTCTGCATTTGATTCACTAACAATCTGAGATTGATTTGATCTTTGGATGAGCTAGGGCTCTACATTTGATTCATTTATAAACTGAGATTGATTTGTACTTTTGATGAGCTAGGGCTCCACATTTGATTCTGAAATGAGTAAGAACTCAGAAGGTCACTTTTAGGGTGAGGAATTTGCTATTGATTCTGAAATGAGCAAGAACTCAGAAGGTCACTTATAGGGTGAGGAATTTGTTATTGATTCTGAAATGAGCAAGAACTCAGAAGGTCACTTATAGGGTGATACTGAATGACTCATCTTGGCAGTTCCTACCAGCTTTGGACCTTCGGAATTGAAAATAGGAATATCCTTCTTGGAAGCTCTATGGCTATGAACCTTTAGGATGCTTGAAAGTGACCCATACAGGAAGGCTTTGTTGACTTTGAACCTTTAGGGTTGAAATCTGACCCATCTTGGAAGTCTCTTGACTTTGAACCTAGAAAGTGCTGGACATATTTGAAATGATGGTGAATTCCTTGGCAGTTTTCCAAGTTTTTTTTTTTTACTCCTGCTTTATTGCTGAAGGCACAAAACATGACATCAATGGAAATGGTGTCATGGACTTCGTTGGCATGATACCTAGATTTGAAATTTTCCATTTATGACCTGGTACTGAAAGTTTGACTCAATTTCAGCACGGTAGGGATGACTTGATTACTCCCTTTAAAGGGTTCCATGTAATTTGAAGGTGATGATTTTCTTCAGCCAACATTGGTGATGTTGGATTTTGGACAAGAATGAGGAGAGCTTGACAGTCTCTAACCAAAGTGATTTTATTGATTGACCTTGGTGTTAAACTATCGAGGGGCATCTGATCAACTAAGTTCTTTGATTGTGCATTATGGTAGACCAAATTGGTAGAATAGACAAGCGGCGATGAAATGTGACATGGGTTTGGCCCTTGATCTAGGCTCATGAAAAGCTCAGGGCTTTGCAACATTGTTGTGCCAATTTTGAAAGATGAATGAACCATGGCCCCAAAGTAGACATGAAGAGCAAAGGATTCAAAATGTTCCTTCAGAGAATTTGGTGATCAAATCCTAACAGGTGAGCGACTACAATGGATTTTCTTCATCAACATGATTGGGAGAACTGAGAAATTGACAAAAACCAACTTGAACGGACCTACTTCTGTTGACTAGGAAAGTAGTGACTTCAGACTAGACAATGGATCCTTATGATCAAGTTCAATTCCTCTACATAGGGTATATCTATGCCCCAGTGTCTGCATGTTGTGACAGACCACTACTATAGAAGGAAACGAGCAACCTAACAATGTTGGAACTAGGTTAAATCTGGATTGCATCAAGAATTTGTCCATGCTTCCAAGGTCAAGGAAAGATTGACAGATTGATTGCAGAAAATGATTTCTTAGATAAACCTTTCTTGAATCTTGGAAAATGAGGGAGCTGATGATTTGATGAATTTGGCTACATTCGTAACCAAGCCATGAAAATTTGCTCTCTCCCTAACATGACCAAAGGATTTGAAGATAGAATTCTGTTGAAAGGAAATGCTTTGGAGCCCAAAAGGTGATCGTTTGTTCAACTCCTCCGAGTATGATTCACTGGAGAGCAAGAGGGGTTCCTTTCCTTATGGAGGGTAAACTGGTATGACACTTGCTACATGAACCACTGAATTTTTCTATGAATGGCCAATGAGGGCAATGCTTTAGGGTTGCATCAGGTCGCCTATCCCCACTGAGGTATTATGGGTTGCCCATTGAGGTTTCTCGGGTTGCCTTTCCCTTGTTGAGGTTTCTTTTCTTCCCTTTATTTTTTTATTTTTTCTTTTTGCAAAACCCATCTTGGGTTGAATAAAGAGTCCTGTTATGGTGAGGATATTGCCAAAACTATGGTCTTATCCAGTGGTCTGAAACCCTTAGGGGAAATCCGAATGACACGACTTTCATGACAAATGGGTAGCCTTGCCCCACTGTTTAAGTTGACACCTACATGCATTGATAGGCGGGCAGCTATTTGAATCATCACTAAAAGCGACCTTAGGGAAATGCAGTCCCACACCAAAATTAGAAATGGTGCCGAATTATGTTTTCCTTTCTTGGAGATGTTCAGATGGAACACGTGTCTTAACAAGCTACATCGAGATATCAGTCACGATCATATCTGGGCCTGAAACCTTTAAGTTTGTTGACAAGTATTGATGTTGATGGTCTAAGAGGACTGATTTGAAACTGTCCACATGGGTCTACCATTGGGAGAGTGTTTGGTTGTTTATGTAGAATGAGTTTATCTTACCGAGAAGGTCCCATTTTATTGGCTTAAGAAGTGAAGGGCTTATAGGAACCTTGGGAAGCCGTCGGATGTAATGAACGACAGATGAGAGTTCTAGCCAGATTCATGAATTTGTATATAAAATGATGACATGATCACAAGATACAATGCCATGAAAACTGATAATCAAAAGAAGGGCTTGTGATAGAGACTCCTGGGAAGGCCGTCAGATTGATAGACGGGAGAGAGAGTCTAATGCCGATGAGAAATCTTTCTCTAATGTTGAAGAAATGATGAGATCATCTCTTGTAAAGGCGGGATGTAATTGGCCAAAATCAAAAGTCCGGTCCAACATGCTCTAAATCTCGACGAATGATCGAACTTGCTATCAGGCTTTGGTTGGAACTATCATCCTCTTGAAGTGAGAGGGACAATTGGCTTACTGTCGAACTCCAATGCCATTCAACATCTTACTATTTTCTTTTCTTTTCTCCAATGCCATTCAACATCTTACTATTTTCTTTTCTTTTCTTTTTTTCTTTTTTCCTTTTTTTTTTTTGGATGTGAAGGCCACATAATGTAGTGCTTCGCTTGATCGCAAAATTGAATCCTGACTTTCAATATTGGATTTGAATCTTCTTCTTCCAAATATTTCCAATCAGATAGACCATCTTTGCCCCAGTTAGTACTCTGATCTTCTGTAAACTTTATGAGCATTTGTGACTACTCATCTAGATTTAATTTTATCTGAATGGTGAATCTGTATGCTGTCCTCTGGATGTTAATCATCACCTTATATCTGATGTGACTGCCTCCTATTATTGATGTAGGTATAACATAGGCTTGAATTTTTTTTTTTTTGGGTATTCCAATGACCTCATTCTTTGATTTTGGGATTGACCATTCATCATGTATCTCTTGCTTGCAGATGATGTATTTTTTTAGAACTTTGAAATTTCTATCCTTTTGGTGGCACATCTGTCCACCACTTATTTGAACTGATTGGCTGACTTGTCAATCTAATGCTTTCCTTGGAATCTTTTCACAGGTAGAACAAATGGCAAATTCTCCAATACATGTTTCTTGAGACTACTCTTGTGTCTCCCCATTGATCATTTAAAGATTTCCCAGGGTTGGACCTTTCTTTCTCAAGAGGCCGGGTGGCGTAGAAGTTCAGGAGATGGCTCATCGTTTCAATCATCTTCAGAGTCAGAATTGACTGCGCACGTAGAATAGGAGGATGTATGAAACTGGAAGGAAATGTATGGAAGAGACAAAGCACAGAGATTGAAATCCCAAATGGGATGATTTTTTTTTCTTGTAGGACAGATTAGACTAGACTTGTCAACAAGCATATTGATCTTGGACCCAGACATGGATGACCTATCAAATACCGATAATAGAAAGTTGAAACAACTAGTTCGTCCAAGCGGCTCCAGTTGGGCATAACGCCTTCGACAACCACCTTCAGTCGTTGCAGGAATAAGTCTTCCTTCAGTTCCCCAATAGCAGGACTCATCATGCTCCTCTATCAATAGGTGCAAGATACCTACCTTTTCCATATAACTCTCCCTCTTTTTTTTTTCAGTTTGGGATTCATTCAAAACCGGACTATTGCATTTTAAGCTCAAGGTTACTCTGGTTCATGCCCCAGTTTAGGGTTTGATGGATTCATCAATGGACCTCTTCTAGTTTAGTTCAAAATCATTCTAGCTTATGCCCCAGCTTATGGAGCAAGTGGTATCGCCATTGTACTACACCATTATGAATCCAAGATTGGACTAATTTATGCCTTGGCTTGGGGGGGTTCAATGGATTTCTTTGTTAGACCACTCTCAATTTGGGTCTAAGGTCAATTTGGTCCATGCCCCAGTTTAGGGCATAATGGCTTTCCTCATTAGACCACATTCAATTTGTGTCCAAGGTCAATCTGGTTCATGCCCCAGTTTATGGATTAAGGGTTTCATCATTGGACCATTCCCTAGCTGTGATTCTGGTTCCTATCCTAGCCTGGGGCATATCGGATCTCATCTTTGGTCAACCCTACTGCTTGGGAAAATTCCATTCCTCTCTTTGAATAATAAGAAATATGAGGGCAACTATTTGGATTCTAGCATTTCCCTGGCCAATGGGACAGAAATGCCCAAGATGGAATAGCACTATCATAGCTGAAGGTTCATGATTTCCTGATGACTCCAGAATCTGAAATTGATCTCTATTGACAAGCAATGGGGAATCCTCCTCGTTCGCCATTCTTGATGAGCGATCGTAACTTGTAGCACTGGGCTATGATTGACATGGATCGGGCTCTAATTGATAGAGCCAGAGATTGATTTTGAATTGGTCTCCGATTGATAGAGACAGAGTTAACTTTGAATTGGTCTCTGATTGATAGAGACAGAGTTGACTTTGAATTGATCTCTGATTGATAGAGATCAAGATTGATTTTGAATTGGTCTCTGATTGATAGAGATCAAGATTGATTTTGAATTGGTCTCTGATTGATAGAGATCAAGATTGATTTTGAATTGGTCTCTGATTAATAAAGATCAAGATTGATTTTGAATTGGTCTCTGATTGATAGAGATCAAGATTGATTTTGAATTTGTCTCTGATTGATAGAGATCAAGATTGATTTTGAATTGGTCTCTGATTGATAGAGATCAAGATTGATAGTCGTGGACTGGGCTTTAATTGCTAGAGGCGAGGATTGCTTGAGTTGGGCTCCGATTGATAGAAGCCAAGGATGATAATCATGGATTAGACTCTAAATGCTAGAGATGATGGATTGATTGTGTTGAAATGACTAAAATTTACTTTGTTTCCTTCATGAAATGGAACATGGACCAGAGGTAATGGTTGAATAGGCCTAGAGGCTAACTCATGCTCATATTGAGTTCATATGAATGAAACCTTTCTTAGTTCCAACATAAATCGAAGCCTAAACTGGAGTTGACTGTTGGACAAGCCTAGGGGCTAATAAGATTCAAATGAATGGAACTCTTCTTAGTTCCAACATGAATCAGAACTTGAACCACAGTTGATGGTTGGATAAGCCTAGTGGCTAAATGAATTCAGATGAATGAGACTCTTCTTAATTCCAACATAAATCAGATTCTGAACCAAAGTTGATGGTTGGACAGGCCTAGTGGCTAATTGAATTCAGATGAATGGAGCTTTCCCTAGTTCCAACATGAATCAGAACTCTAACCAAAGTTTATGGTTGGATAAGCCTAGTGGCTAATTGAATTCAGATGAATGAAACTTTTCCTAGTTTTGACATGAACCGGAACCCTAACCAAAATTGATGGTTGGATAAGCCTAGTGCCTAATTGAATTCAAATGAATGGAACTTTCTCTAGTTCCAACATGAACCGGAACCTTAACCAAAGCTGATGGTTGGACAGGCCTGGTGGCTAATGAATTCAGATGAATGGAACTCTTCTTAGTTCCAACATGAATCAGAACCCTAACCAAAGTTGATGGTTGGATAAGCCTAGTGGCTAATTGAATTCAGATGAATGGAACTTTTCCTAGTTCTGACATGAACCGAAACCTAAACAGGAGGTGAAGGGTGAAAAAGCCTAGGGGCCGAATGCCTCCTCCATTTTAACATGATATGGGAGTGATAATTGAACCTGCCTAAAAGTTAAACCCATCTTTAATTCTGAGATGAACCAGAAATGGTGGTTGAATCTAGGGCTGAATATTTCTTTGATTCTGAGATGAACTGGATGTGATTGAATCTGTTTAGAGGCTGAATCTTTCCTTAATTCTGGATGAACCGAAATGATGATTGGACCTGCTTAGGGGCTGAATCTTTCCTTCAGTTCTGAGATGAACCAGAAATGGTGGTTGGACCTGCCTAGGGGCTGAATATTTTTTTTGATTCTGAGATGAACTGAATGTAATTGAATCTGCCTAGGGGCTGAATCTTTCCTTAATTCTGGATGAACCAAAATGATGATTGAACCTGCCTAGGGGCTGAACCTTTCTTCAGTTCTGAGATGAACCAGAAATGGTGATTGAATCTAGGGCTGAATATTTCTTTGATACTGAGATGAACTGAATGTGATTGAATCTGCCTAGGGGCTGAATCTTTCCTTAATTCTGGATGAACCGAAATGATGATTGGACCTTCCTAGGGGCTGAACCTTTCCTTAATTCAAAGGTGAATAGGGAACAATGATTGGATTTGCCTAGGGATTAAATCTTTCCTTAATTCAAAGGTGAATAGAGAATATTGATTGGATTTGCCTAGGGGCTGAATCTTTTCTTAATTCAAAGGTAAATCGAGAAGGTGATTGGACTTACCTAGGGACTAAATCTTTCCTTAATTCAAAGGTAAATAGAGAATATTGATTGGATTTGCCTAGGGGCTGAATTTTTCCTTAATTCAGAGATGAATCGAGAACTATGATTGGATTTGCCTAGGGGCTGGATCTCTCTTTAATTTTAAGATAAATTGAGAACTATGATTGGATTTGCCTAGGGGCTGAATCTTTCCTTCTTTCTTACAAAATTTGATGTTCAAACAAGATCTAGATTCATGACTTCCATTGATTCATTTAGAAAGATAATATGGATGGATCTCAAGGTGGGAGATCAAGACAATTCCCTAATTGTAGGGGCCTCTCACCCTAAAAGGGTGGATATGGTTGCAGATTGATTTCTTTTCCAAAGGCATTGTAACCCAATGGAGAAATATCAAGATTTTAGACATCTAGAGGAGTAGAAGTCACATGCACAATCAAGGATGACTCAACCAAACAAGAGTTAGATCCCTCATAAGGGCGATTGTGTAAACTTTATCCAAGTCAATTTAATTGAATTTGATTAAGCCATGTGTTCAGTCTTGGGACCTCATGATTCCAAAATGGATAATTAGTGGTACCAAGGTCTGGCCAATTGGATTACCGAATTCGATGAAATTGAAATGGATATATTAATCCGTCGTCCTCATTTGGGATGGTTAGCAAAAGCGGTTCATAGATGAACAAACTGGTAAATTTCTTCTTGACCAAGATATCTAAGTCTTCATAGGGATTTTCTACTCATTTTTTGAAATCGACGTGTTAACAATGAGAGATTCGACACATCGAGCTTACTTAATGGAGGGTGTATAGTGACCGTCTACTATGATGTAGAACAGGTGTATACATACCTCATACTCCCAATAGGTGAGAGTTTAAGATGCTCATCGTGTAGATTCTAACATGTTGACCAATCGAGGACAAAAACGGGCAGAACTTCGACGTCTCGAACATGGATGTCATGGTTAAGCGGATTTTATCGGGTCGGTTCAGGGACGAACAAAAAAATAACAAACAATGGGCTACAATCTGGGTTAGGATAGAAAAGGCCACCTTGAAGAGGATGGGGTAACCTATCACCGAATGCTCGATGAATAATGAACCCCCAATCCATTTATATACTATGTTGCAAGGATCCAAGTGACGTGGAGTAGCATAACGCATTCTCAGGCGGACCCAAGAATCGCTCGTTAGAGGCTGCTCGCCGGTCGTGGTCTCACAAAGTACAGGCCAAGGCTGTGTGTTTCGCCTAGCGGGCTGCCCCATATGCATTGGACCCGATTCGGTTACTCGCACGAATGTGTGACAGAACCCATTCCCCCCAAAGCAATAATATACAAGCATAAATATAGTATCCTAAAATCTAGCATCCAATTCACACAAGGAAAGTTTTCATTTAGGAGTTTGACATTTATATCCCCAGTGGAGTCGCCACTGTGAGGACAAAGATGGAAATCTTTAGAAGTCGCCACCTAGATTTAGGTCTAGGACCTTGGAAAATGTGAAATCTCACCCTAAGGTAAGACTTCGATTGACTCATGACCCTTACATTGGATTTCTGGTCTATCAGATAATTGGGTAAGCGTCAGGTTACGGTTATGGGAAGGGGTTAGGCACCCAAACCGCCCGATCAAAATCGGTCTCTTATGCCTTTCCTATGCTAGACTCTATCTGTTAAACCAAACCAAATCAAGGGGTTTGATATCATTGAACCGAATCTGTATCCATCAGATTGCCTACGTATTACGGAATTATTCTTAAAATCAGGTTCACTATCGTAGTTCAGGTGTGATTAAAGTTTATGGATGTGATTTATGCTTGTGCATGATTAAGTTCATTGTTCAAATTGAAGTTTATGCTTGAAAGGTTGAGAAACCCTATGGGTTAGGATCTGGATAGTCCATGTGGACTGATAGATAGTCCTAGTGGATCTAAGAATAACCCTATTTGGGTCAAATATGGATAACCCTATCTGAGTTGGAATGTGGATAACCCTATCTAGGTTGAAATGTGGATAATATCCTAGTGGATCTATTGATAGTCCAAGTGGACTAAGATGTGGATAAATATCCTAGTGGATCTATGGATTAACCGAGTGGACTAAGGTGTGGATCCGAATTTGGGTTTCTCCCAAATAGCCTACGTATCCTAGGGTTTTCCCTAGGAATCAGAATCCACGTAGTTCGGGAATGATGGGTGGATATCCTAGTGGATCTATGGATAGTTCGAGTGGAATAAGGTGTGGATCCGAATTTGAGATTCTCCCAAATAGCCTACGTATTCTAAGATTTGACCTAGGAATCAGAATCCGCGTAGTTCAGGCGGATGTCCTAGTGGACCTATGGATAGTCCGAGTGGACTAAATGTGTGGATACATATCCTAGTGAATCTATGGATAGTCCGAGTGGACTAAGGTGTTGATCCGAATTTGGGATTCTCTCCCAAATGGCCTACGTATCTTAGGGTTTGCCCTAGGAATCAGAATCCACGTAGTTCGAACTTGATAACCTGTTCTAGGTTAAAAATTGAGAACCTATTCTAGGATTAGGGTTTAGAACCTATTCTAGGTTTAGGGTTTAGAACCTGTTCTAGGTTTAGGGTTCGCCGAGGGGCAAAATCATCCTAAATCATCCTTTTCATCCTGAATTCTAATTTTGAAAAGTTTGGCAAAGCATTCTCTTTCTTTATTAAGAATTTTATCATTCCCGTTATGCCCTTCCCAAGAATGTGGGTGCCTAAATACACGTCCCCACACCTGGATTGTCTTCTAGAAGTGTTCATATATGGCAGTTCTACTAGGGTGTTGCATAAAATAAGTTATTGCCAAAAAAATAGAATACTGTATCTAAATATGGCACATAAAACATTTATGGCAAAAAATTCACATACAGTAAGATTGTTTAAAAATATTTCAAATATGGCATGTATTGCAAATAAGGCAAGAGCCTATATGGCATGATCTAGTATGCTATCTTCGAAGCATGGCAAGACCTTAATTGCTATTTTCTTTCCATATTTAGGGTTTTCTACCCTAATTGCTATTTTCTTTCCATTTTAGGGTTTTCTACGCTAATTGTTGTATTCTTTCCATTTTTTAAGGTTTTCTACCGTAATTGTTATTTTCTTTCCATTTTTAGGGTTTTCTACCCTAATTGCTATTTTTTCAATTTTTAAGGTTTCTACCTTGATTGCTATTCTTTCCATTTTTAGAGTTTTCTACCCTAATTGCTATTTTCCTTCCATTTTAAGGTTTTCTACCCTAATTGCTATTTATTTCAATTTTTAGGGTTTTCTACCATGATTGCTATTCTTTTCATTTTTAGGGTTTTCTACCCTAATTGCTATTTTTCAATTTATTTCTTTCTTAGAAAAATATGGCGAATGAAAAGATTCCAACTATAGCAGTGGTAGTATGCATCCAAACATGGCAGTAAGCATCTAAATATGACAGTAAGCATGTGGCAGACAAATATGGCAATAAAGCGTGGCATCTCATGTTTTTTCCAACAACGTATATTTCAATGTGTCAGATGGGATTCTCTAGATCTATGGTTGAGGTCTAATGTGAATTCCTTAATGCATCAAAATCAGATCTTGGATCTAATGGTCAGATCTCATCAAAACATGATCATCATGATCAACGACTCAGAAATCATCAAAAATGGTCAATATCAACGGCTCAAATTCATCTAATTAACTCATGATGATCATCCAACGGTTTAAATCACACATGATGATAATCTAACCGTTTGGATTCTTCTAAATCTTTTATAATCAATATCCAATGGTTTAGATTCAAACATCAACACATCTAAGATCAATGGTTCATATTTGATCATCAAAATCCAAAATCAATGGCCCAAAAATTTCACTTAAAATTCCAAGATCAAGGGCCAATAATTTTTATCAATGTCATCAAATGGCCATATCAAATTCACATTGAAACATTGAGATCGATGGGAAGAATTTTATCACATGATCCAGATCAGATTTAATCATTCAATGGCATAGATTTAATATCATCTCATGATAAAAAATCAGAATTATCATCCAATGATTCATGTATAATATCATCTTAAATTCAAGATTGGACTCAATCTATTCCAACCATAGACGGATCACTTTCATCAACTTTAAAGGATCATAACCATATCAAAATTCATGATCAATATTGAAATTAATAGGATCAAATTTGTTTAAACACTATACTAACATGATCAAGCATCCAATTTTATCAAACATCAATGCCTAACACAGCCAGGATTATCAAACATTATATCCAGGACAACAACAATCAAAGTTCAACTCATATATGATCGATCGGATGGTGCAGGTTTCAGCAAGGGTAACGGCAGCCAGATTTGATCAATGGTTAGGATTTCATGGAGCTTGATCAGATGGTGAACTGGCCTGATAAGGATTTATCGGGTTTGAGTTGCATGCATGGGAGGAATGTGCTGTATTGGAGGGCTTTAGTGAGGATTAAAAGATGGCCACGGGTATGGTGATTTGGTTGCATGGGAGGGATTTTAAAGGATGGGGTTATCACGGATTTGGGTAGTGTGAGATGTTGGAAGAGCAAGGAGAGTGGTGGATCTGTAGGTGTGAAGGCAAGTGGAGGGTAGTTAAGTGAATGGTTTTATGGGGTTTGTAGCTGAGTATGGTTAATCGGAGAAGTGGTGATGAACAACAGGGAGCATGGCTGGATTTGCATACTAGTGCAGAAAGATTATTCGAAAAGAAATTACAGAGGTTGGGTCCTTACCTCCCCATCTCTTGACCTGCTTCTCGATCTTGCTTCTTCCTCTCTCTTCTTTTGCTGCTTCCTCCGATTTGCTTTGCTTCTGAATCACTCCTCAATCTCTCTCCCCCTCTCCTTCTCATTTTTTTTTGTTTTTTTTTCTTCTTTCTACCTCCTCCTTCTTCTTCTTCTCAGTTTCCTTCTTTTTTTTTCTTTTGTTTCTTCTTCTCCTCTCCACCTCCCTCCTACTTCTCGGTCTTCCCCCCTTCTTTTCTGATTTTTTTTTGTTTTTTTCTTCTCCTCTCCACCTCCTCCTTCTTCTCGGTCTTCCCCCCCTTCTTTTCTGATTTTTTTTTGTTTTTTTCTTCTCCTCTCCACCTCCACCTTCTTCTCGGTCCTCTCCCTTCTTTTCTCTTTTTTTCTTTTTCATTCTTTCTCTCACCGCCCCCCTCTCTCACTTTCTCGATTCTCCTCCTCTCTTCCCCTCTTATCGATTCTGATTTTTTTATTTTTTTCTCTCTCCAATCCACCGCCCTCCTCTCTTTCTCCTTATCTTCTTGACTCTCTCTCTCTCTCGATTTTCCTTTTCTTTCCTTTTTTTATTATATTTTTTATTTATTTTTGGATTCTCACCCTCTCTCTCCCCGATCTTCTCCTACTTTCCGTCCTCTTTCGGATTTACTTCCCTTTTTTTTTTCTTTTCTTTTTTTTATCTTCTCCCCAATCTCTCTTGGATTCCCCTCAATCTCTCTCCGATTCTCTCTTTCACGTCCCCTCCCCTTTCTCTCTTTTCTTTCCTTTTTCTTCTCCGAATCTCTCTTTCTCTTATTCTCTCGGATCGCCTCTCAATCTCACGTCCTCTCTCTTTTCTTTCTTTTTTTCTTGGTCAGTCTCTAATATAATGGACATTTATACAATAATACATCATAAAGTATACATAATAACATGTAATAACATACATATTAATATATATATATATATATATATATATATATATATATATATATATATATATATATATATATATATATATATATATATATATATATATAGTATATAACATATTCTATATAATTACATATATATATATATGGCACTATGCACATGGATGAGCCGGCTCTGTCTAGACTGGTCTGACTTAAGTTGACTCGGCTGGACCGACTTAAACTGAGCTGGGTTAGACTGAGAGTGACTTGAATTAACTAGATTGGGCCATGATTGGCTTGGGTTGAGCTGAGTTGACTGGATTGATTGGAATTAATTGGGTTTTCTCTCTCTATCATTTCATGGGCCATTTTCACTGTCGTCCCGCACAGAATTTTTCGATAGCCTTTATTCCAATTTTTTACGTTCACTTTGTAGAACACTAAAAATGAAGAATATTGGAGCTTGAATCACCTCATTTGGAAATAAAATGGCCAACTTAAGAATTTCTGAAATTTAAGCAGGCCCATTATCGATAATTTGGCTGACCCTTCTGCATGGGATCCTTCGGGGACTTCGGCAGAAAATCCTTTACGTCCACTTTATAGAGTACTAAAAATGGAACATAGTGAAACTGAAACCACCTGATTTGGATATGGAGTGACCAAAATATGAATTTTCAAAGATTAAATGACCATTTTCATGTGTAATTTTGCATGGGACCCTCCGGAGACTTCTACCCGAGATTTTCCACGTCCACTTTGTAGGACATCACAAATGAAGAATAATGGCCTTGGAATCATCTGAATCTGACGTAGAACGGAAAATATATGAAGCTTTGAAGTTCTAACGATAATTTTGCATGAAAGCTCGCATGGGGCCCACTGAGGAGTTCTGCCCGGGATTTTTTCACGTCCACTTTGAAGAACATCATGAATGAAGAATAATGGTCTTGGAATCATCTGAATCCGATGTCGGATGATCAAGATATGATGATTTGAAATTCAAGCAATCTGACTTAGGATAATTTGCATGAAGGCCCCTAGGATTATTATTATTTATAATAATTCTAGAAACCTCCCTTATATGTATCATCCGACTAAAATGGTCATATCTTCTTCATTTGATATCAGAATTGAGCAATTTTGGTCTCATTTCGAAGATAATTCTATGACCTATGCTTCCATGCAGATAATAGCCCATGACCCTGCTATGGGGAACAGTGGAGAATCAAAAATCTTTGGATTAAAGGTCGGAAGTCTGCCATATTGGTTCACTTATGCCGAGGGTGGCAAAAATGGGGTGCTTATAATAACTTTGGATTACCACCTAGGCACACTTAAGAGTAATCTTGAAAATGGAAAGCAAGATCCAGATTTCATTATGAATAATGGAATCCTATAATATTGTGGTAAAGTATGTGTACCAGAATCTGCTGAAGATTTAAAGAAAAAGATTCTGATTGAAGCCCATTTGTCTCCATACTCTATGCACCTTAGTAACACCAAGATATATCATGACTTGAAGAAAGAATTCTGGTGGAGAGGTTTGAAAGCCGATGTGGCTAAGTTTGTTTATAAGTGCTTGATGTTCCAATAAGTCAAAGTAGAATGTCAAATACCATTTGGTAAACTACAATCATTACCTGTACCAGAATGGAAATGGGACCACATTACCACGAACTTCATCACAAAGTTACCATTGACATCATGCTTTATAGATGACATCTAGGTTATTGTGGATAGATTCACAAAAAAGTAAGATTCATTATTGTTCGCCCTCAGTATTCCATGGATAAGCTAGCTAAACTATATATTGATCACATCATTCGATTACATGAGGTCCCAGCTAGCATTTTATTTAATCGCGACCCAAGATTAATATCTAAGTTTTGGAAAAGATTACAAAATGCCATGGGAACTCAATTGAAGTTTAATATTGCTTCTCATCCTTATGCAAATAGACAATTTGAGAGAACAAATCAAATATTAAAAGATATGCTTAGAGCTTCTGCTCTAGATTTTAAAAGATATTAGGATCAAAATCTCTCTTTAATAGAGTTTGCCTACAATAATAGTTACCAGTCTATAATCAAAATGGCTCCATATGAAACACTATATGGAAGAGTTTTAGATAAGATTCTCCTAATTATGTCTGGTAATAGAATAGGGTGGCTTGCTTTGGCCATGTGGTGCGCGACAAAATAATTTCTCCCTCCAAGTGAAGAAAAGAAGAAACTCCATGAGCACACATTAGCACCCGCCTGACGCTAGCAGGCCAAAGTGTATGACTCCCTTATATTGGAATGAAGTTGGTGAAAGAAGAATCCTTGGACCAAAAATTATCTAAGAGACCTGCGAAAATGTCGATTTGATCAGAGAAAAGATCAAAGCTGCTCAATCAAGATAAAAGAGTTATGCCGATATTCTTTGTAAGGACCTAGAATTTGTGGTTCGTGATAAATTATTTTTAAAGATATCTCCTCTCAAGAGAATCAAAAGATTTAGTAAGAAAGGAATACTAAGCCCAAGGTATATAGGACCTTATGAGATACTTAGTAGAAGTTGAGTTATAGCATATCAACGGGCTCTACCTCCCTCCCTCACTAGTGTTCATGACATATTACATATGTTGATGCTGAAGAAATACATAACAGAACAAAAACACATCTGGAACATGGAACCGCCATCCATTGATACAAGCCTAAGTTATGAAGTTAAACCACTAGAATTCCTAAATAGAAAGGTTCACAAGCTAAGAAACCAATATATTACATATATCAAGGTAGAATGGAAGAACCATCCTAAGGATGAAGCGTCGTGGGAAAAGGAAAATGAGATACGTGAAAAATACCTTCACTTGTTCAAGGAACAAGGTAAGAAAAGTTCAAGGACAAAATTATTTTAAAAGGAGGCAATTATAAGACCCACATCCAAAAATACATGCTAATTTAAATTTTTTTTCACATAACAAGTCCTCTCACCAATAAGACTCTAGCATGAGTAATAGTATTGAAGCGTATCAAACATTAGGTAAGATTTAAAAGCAGCTTACATCTTGTAGGAACAATTATTTCTTGGCTATGGTCAAACCAACCATTGCATGACCAAATTTGATTGGTTAGGGTCATGCGGTCGACTGGTATGGTCAATGAAATGAGCCTTATCGACTGCACGGTTGTAATCTACTGCTGATCTCTTCTCTAATTAAACCCTCAAACCCTAATGTGTGAGAACTTTTACAATTTCTAACATACAATTAGTAAGAGAGGCTTAGGAGAATGCTAAAGGAAGAACATCAATTGAATTTACCCAAAAAATAATACCTCAATTAAAGGTCCTCCCTCAAGTTTCTTGTTGAGGAATAAATAATATAGCGTCAAGGTAAGTAACATATCACCATTCTTATACTTAGAACGACCCCATATTGTTCTTATAAGATACTTTCCAACCTCTGATCTTGTAAGAATTTTTTTTCCCTAGCCATTGTTGATCATTTAAATGGATTTGCATAATGTTCAATAATTTTGACTCACCGATGTAATGGTGAGAACTTTGATCATAATATGAGGTTATGCTATTGAATTAAAGTAGGAAAGTAGTCCCAAATATATTTCAGGCCATTACAGACCCTCTAGAAACACCCTTGACCACATACTAGAGAGATCGGATTGAAGCAAGTTCAGTTTGAGCTCACTGGAATTGTACGGTCTACTCATAAGGTCAAAAAAACAAACTTCATCGACCACATAATTGTGATTGATTGCTTGATCACAAAAGGGTGTTATTTTATTTAGTTGATACCATTCGGCCACTATGGACTGAATAGACTTCATAACACATCAATAAATATATTATTGACATTATAGCTTGGTTAATTCAATTAGAATACATCCTCATGAGTATAGACACGTATGGTTGCATAACATACATTCGCAGTCGATAAATTCTACATGTATATAAACTATGGGAATGGAATTCTACCATAACCAGTGACTAGAAAACATTATAAAGCCTCTGTAGAATTTACCCCAATGAGGTGCAAGCCTCTGGAACCAAAATAAGCCAAAAACCATTGATAGGTCGATGGAAAGGTCTAATCGACACCATATATTAGTCGACGACACCTGTCACCCGCTCATGGACAGAATGTTTGTCATGGTTGATTCTTCAACCATTGACCATGAAACTTGACCAATTGACCCTAGGACATATTCCTAAGACTAATGAGGTTACCCTAGAACAATTAAAAGATGAACCAAACAATTTAAAATATTATTCATATATGAATCGCAACTAGGTGAAACTGACGTGGAAACCAAGGGAAGGTGCTTTGTCTGGATTAGAGTAGTGATTAGCTCACCATCATAGGTGATGGGATTAACTTGTTTCATTTTCCTATTTTCCATGTGCATGATGTGATTGAGACTATGTTGGATTACTATGTGATGACATGCCATCCAATATTTGTGATACTTGTTCATGCATTCTTGCATACTAATATGTATTGGTTGATAGCATGTGGACTGTTTCATAACATGATTGTTTGGCATATTGTTGTACCATAGTAGATCCGGATGGCTAGAATGGAATGGTTCATCTTGCTCTACTAAGCTGTTATATGGGTACTTATATTAGTAATATTCTTGGTTTCAGTTTCCTCATCCCGTGATAAGCAATCATTGCAAATAGGGGATTAGGTATTGACATAGGTTTATTTTAAAGTGACTGACCATGGGCGCAATGCTCTCCTTTTGCAGTTAGATCGGGGCATGCAAGCCAAACATGGGTTGGTAGCCTTCCTCTAGCATTTCTAGATGAGACCTAGAGATGAGTCACGCTCTAAGTGCTTTTCCTCAAGGACTAGGCATGTTACCCAATGACGGGGGTTTACCTTAGGGATTGGGCATGTTACCCGATGAAGGGTTAAGGCTTAGTTCTGCTAATGCCAGGCTAAAACTTATGATGATGGAATGCTGGTAAGCACCAAGGCGTAGTCCTTGGATTGATATCTTCATTCTTTGGGTAATGTCTCACTTGTGGCATGGCCAATTGTGTTTCATTTACTTCACTCGCGCTTGAGTGTTCATTACCAGTATTTAGGTGTGATACGACTTGCGCATGCTTGTAAATAGGCCAGAGCCTTAATAAAATAGTCATGCATTTGTATGCTTGTGTGTGCTGATTTCCCCACTGAGTGTGTGATCTTACTCACCTCGTTGTACGTATAAGTTTTTATATTGCTTTACAAGTAATACTAATGTTGATTTATCAGAAGAAAAAGTTTCTAAAAATGATTCACATTATTCTACATATAAATGTGATGATTGTCTCTATAGACTAGGGACAGGATACTAAATGAAGTAAAGATGTCTCTATCTCGAGAGACAGGATTTTATTTAGATTTTACTTAGTCTATTTATTTTATTTTTGAGTAATGTTTGACTTGTGATAATTATTTGAGTTCGAATATTGAGTTACTTGGTAGTGTTTATTTTATGTCTTGGTTTGCAGAACATATACTTCTATGATGTAATTATCACATCTAGACATGGCTTTGAGTTAATATATTGATTCTGGTATATTATTTATATTCTCTTGTGATTCCCAGGTTGACACTGAGAAGGGGGTGAATCAGTGGCTTTTCAAATTCTTCCCAAATGATCTGTAAAGCTTCCCTTTATTTTATCTGCTGCCTTGAGCTGAGTAAGACTATTTGTTCGAAACCTTTCAAAATACATATACATTTACAGTCGAGTAACACACTTTGCCACACCACCACAGGCAACAATATCATGTGATCGGGCCTATTGAGTATGTACACCCAAGTTATAGACAGTGCACTCTATAGACAATATACACAATCACACAACACATAGATGTAACGTGGTTCACCAACACAATATGTGATTCACGGGGTAATACCCTAACCAGGGTTTTTTATTATACCCAATATGCTTCTCAATATTTTGATTGCTCCTACAACCCAGGTGTTACGACACCTACCTCACTCCCAAGTGCAACTAAGTTTAGGGCTACAACCTTCAATCCTATCAAGCCCAAACTTATCAGGTAACAATGTATTTTTTTTAAAAAGATTACGAACCCTTCCCATTTAGCATAGGTTACAATGTAAATGGACTTACGTGTGTGATTACCTTCTCAATGTGATCACAATAGAGTGGTGCTCACCATTTGGTCTTCCTAAGCTCTATAGTGTTGGTGGTTGAGCATTTTCAAGCAAGCATTGGTGTAGGCACTCTTCCTACAACCCTCACACATAAAATCACTCATAACTTACTATGAGTGCTCATTCTACCTCTACAATGCTTTAGGTGGCCATTAATGTCAAAGAAAGGTAGGTGGAGATGGCTTATACACACATAAAGAGCTCAAAATCCTTATTTTCTCAAAAATCCATAACTCTTCTCCTTAAAATCGACCCAACAAGTTACAAATGGATAGATCTTCAAAAAACAAAGATGTCACAGCCCATTCTAGGGAATCGAACGCGATATCCAGGTCAACCCTCGTGGTAACCCGAATCTTCGAGTGACTGGCAACCAAAATGATCTACCAAATAAATCCCATAGTTTACACACACAGTATCCACAATAATCAACAATATATACTAATAATAATTACAGTGAAATCATAAAAGTGGCAGTGGAATCATACTATAGAACCAGATGCTAATTAATGATACTTTAATATAATAAATCTATTATGCATTACAAACCATTTCATAATATCTTTAATATTACATACATCCCTTCTAATAACTAGAGTAAATTTGAATATATCCCTGTGGATAGATCGAACCTTCATCTATCCACAGATAGTAAAATCACAGAGGCAAGGTGCTGACTCAGGTCCCATAGATGCAATCCCTATAGGTACAGTTCTTAACATGATCTCTCCGAGGAACCCCCACCAAGAGTGACACCCTTAACATCATCATGGTCCATGACTGTAGCAGTAGAAGAAGTACCTGCAATCAAAGCTAAAAGAGATTCAATATTGACGAGTAAGCTCACATACCAACTTAGCGAGAAGTTAGGTATCCAATGCAATCCTATGCAACAATTTATGAATCCAGTATAGAAGCAAATAAACAAGCAATTATGAGTGATATACAAGTGTGTATGCAATCATGGCTGGCCTATACCCTAATAAGGATCTCACCCCGCACCCCACAGACTAGCTGTGCCCCATACCCCACCACCTGAACTGTGCCTCGTACCCCACCACCTGAGCATATACCCGCAACCTACCACTTGAGTATGTACCTGTACCCCACCGCCTTTGTTAAGTTCCCCTCACTAAAGAACAAGTCATTTGGCCAAGTTGATGCATGATGCGTGAGCATGTTATAAATAAGGTTACATCCCAGTAAATATCTCTGTTCCACTCCAATTGACTGATCATGCCCCACTAAGGTGTAAACTGATATATGGCCGTATGATGTACTCCCATACGCCACATGATCGTCTACCCCATAACACAACACAACCATATCAACATTAATCAATCACCCAACATTAAACCTATACTCCAGCAGGAATCCTCGTTCCACTTCAATGGATTGACCGTATCCCCACTAGATTATAGCTTGCAAACATGGATTGTGTATTGTCCTCCCATACTCTATACGCCCATCATACATGGTCTCAATAAAGACTGCACCCAACAAACAACCTCGACTCCCTACTCCCATGGTTCATCGTGCCTCTACTAAGGTACAACTAATCCCAACGTGATTCATGAGGTTATTCGTTACTTGAACCACCATACATGGGTGGCATCCCAACAGAGAACCCTGGATCCCCACTCCCATGGATCATAGTGTCTCCAATAGGATACCAGCACACCAACATGATATGCGTGCCCGTACTCCAATATGTTACACTTACCATCATAAATGGTTATGCACGCAGATGACATGAACCACTACTCCCAACGGAGAACCCCAGAACCCTACTCCTATGGTTCACTGTACCTCTACAAGGTAACAACAACTATCAACATGGCCCGTGTATTGTGCTCCCACATGCCACATATCCATCATACAACATTCAATATACATAGTTATAGTTATATGCAAATGTATGAATAGTTATACAATTTATTAGATGACATGTTATAGCAATTCAAATGCACACACAATAATAACATGCTTAAACTCTACGTGACCCGTCCCCTCACCTATAGACACCAGTGGTGCTGAAGAACCATGAAGCTAGTAGATGGCTCCATCCACTACCTATAGTGTTTTACCCAATTCATTTAAATAAGCTTCATTAGGTTTGTGAACATCTTTTAAACTAGCATAGACTAATCTTTGAGTCCACGCATGGGTCCTAAGGAAGGCTGGGGACTGAAAGGATTGTCATCCTAATCATTACTAGGTTTATAAGTCAATACAAACTAAACCAGCAGATAGAACCGATTGGGCGTTCCTTCCGATACATGAGGCCGGTTAACACTTAGTCATTTCTTACGTATACTGAAGTGAAAGATCAATCGAATGATTGATCACCCAGTTAGTCATCCGGTTCACATACTGTTTACATTAGTGAGGCTTCCAATAGGTCATTCTGAGGCTAGGCCAGGTGATCGATCATCCGACAAAGGCTCCTGTTGTAATTAAACCTATGCGGAGGCATGGCCAAACCACACCATGAACTTAATCGGTGTGACCTACCCAAAGGGTCGTTCTTCCAGTTAGGTGGCTTCGGTTAAGTAACTCTAGATACATGGCTCTGGTTTGTTAAGCCATGGCATTGGCCCTAGCGGAGGATTGGTTTGAGTTAACTGGTATTAGGGCCACCACCAGTTCATCGATTCATGCCTCCAGTTCAGGCTCAGAAGCCAAACACGAACCAGAGAAGGTTTTCTTCTTTGGGGAAGGTTTTCCACCCTGGTTTCCTTCATTCTAAGTGGTGGAAAATGTATACCTACTGCTTTTGGACACAATGGAAGTCATTTAGACTCCATTATCATCTCATTTCATGGAAAGGGCAATAATCTAGTTTTCTAGGTCATGCTTCGGTCTTCATTAATGGAGACCAATAATGGTGAAGTTCTACCATGGTCTCTAGCATACATTCTCCCACAAGGATGGAAGGAAGAATAGAAGATGAGGACCTACCTCAAGGAAGAATGATGCTTGAGCTTGAGTTCCAAGCTTGAGCTCTATACCTTAACCCTCAATTACTCTCCCACGGTTTAGCAAGAAGAAACAAGGTTATAAGGGATCCTTTTTATAGGGCTCATGGAGAGAGAGAGTGTCCTACTCCTGTATAACTGGTGGAAGTCAAGCGCAGAATCATTCATTAGGTTATGCCTCCGGTTGAGCTAAAGATACATTTGGGCTTAGTTTCGGGGGCCCAATTCAATGGTGATGCTCCTAGGCTTTAAGTACTTCCTCCCACATGATCTAGTATCACTAGGTGATCCAAGAGGCTGACCCAAATCGAATGGAGGGTCACAAGACAAGGTGCTAAGGGTTGGCATAGTAAGACCCGATATGGAGAGATCCGAATCATGAGGATTTCATAGTGAGTCTTATAAAAGACATAGCAACTTAAATTGTTCAAATCAAAGATTGGATGGCTAACATATGGCCATCCAAAGATCAACCATTAAAAACATTCAAAAAAGAATCTTCTAAGTGATTACTATGCACCCATGACACACTGAAGCACAGCACTGCTGACATGTCTGATCTGCTGTCGAGTTTTGATTGGTAGATCAGAGTATTTATAAAAATGGCCGTTGGATTTCTACAAAAGAGCGAGAATGAATGATGACCTTTCGATCCTTCTTATCACGTCAACGATTCTCGGCCTTAACATAATCCATTGGATTCAAATCCTTCCCGCTAATGCACCATATATGGGCAACACTGAATCACAGAGAGTGATTGAAGTAGCACAAAGCATTATATTAAATTGCTCCCACCCAATCTGAGAGCACACGAGAGCATCAAGCTCCATCCAGTAAATAACACAAAATCCTACCTTTTGTTTAATCGTCGGATTGGCCATCTAGATTATGTGGCTTCTCATTGACTGTCGATCTTGATTCAATATCTTATGAGATCCCGAAACTACCCTTGGGAAAACGTAAAATACCCTCTCTAACCGATTTATTGAGCAAAAATGTCACTCAGGGGGCCGAGTTCTAGAGAGGTTTTCTCTTTCCTTGCATTTTATTGAATAGATGGAGTCCTAGGCTATATTTAGCCAATTTTTGAGGCCTTGAGCATGCGCAGGCCTTGCCGCTTAGGCATGGCTTGCGGGTCTGCTGCAGCTAGGAGCCTCAGCTGTTGGCATGTGGCATGGCCAGTGGGCCTGCTACTGCTAGCTTATTGTTGTGCTTGTACATGGCTGTGAGCTATTGGCCTTGCTGCTGCCAGGTGCCATGGCTGAAGCCTATAGCTGCTATGGCATGTAGTTGTGCTACTGCCTAGTAGCACATGCATGCTGTTGGGCTGTGGCATGGCCAAGTGCCATGACTGGATGCCATGGTGGCTAGATAGGTGGCATGCCACCTCACCTCTTTCTCTCTTCTCTTTTTCTCTTTAGAATTCATCTCTCTTCTTTCTCTTAATTTTTTCCCTCTTACTTCTCTCTCTAGATTTTGTGTCACACCATTAGTGAGGCCCAATGCCACCTTAATGGGACCTACCTACTTTCTCTCTCCTCTAGACCATCATAATTTGTCTCTCTTAATTTTTACTCTCTAATCAAATACTGTACAAGTATCCCAGACATTACCATGCCAAGTGGATACTCTGCCAACATTCCAAAACAACTCAGACTTGTTGCCAACAATGACAACAACTTTACCAAGGTTCCAACATCTTTGATTTACACTATGCTGTGGTAACTATATCTGGCATGTTTAGTTGTGATTATGAGCACTGTAAATGGATTCTGGTATAGACTACTTGTGTTACACCTCCATTCTGGTCTAACCAGATTAGTGTTATAAACCGCCAATAAACTAATGGTTCAATCAGGATCTCATATAGGTCTTACCCACCATATCAAACCACGCACACATTCCATGGTAATAATCAGAGTTAATAAACAAATAAGCGAGAGTCTTCCAGATAGGTTGACATGATCGGTTGACATCCCTATGCTTATCTTTGGAAATTACTCAAGAAATCACATAGATCATGATAGGTTGACATCCCCAATCCTCTATAAAATCCCTAGTCCATAGAATTAACATCTTTAGAGATTCGGTTCATACATTTTCTTGTGATAGAGAGCCAATCTCTTCTCAGCAAATTCCTTTCCTTAGCTTTTTCTTCTATTCCTTCTCTTCCTTCTCTTTCCTTCTCTTTCTCTAGGGTTTACTAATGTACTAAAAGAGTGAAAAAATACTGAGGGACATCCTTTATATAGAGAAAAACTCTCCATATAGAGTCCTCTTTCAATTAGGAATGCAATCCCTTAGTTTAGGAATGTTTCCAAAACTCGGAGTCGGATCTGGGGTCTCACGGTCGATGGCTATGGTAGCATAACCCGTCGACTGTAGGGTCGAAATCATCTACTGTGGGGTTCATGGTCTAAGATTTTTATTTCCTTCCTTATGGTCCATCATACCTACCCAGGTATTCTACCATAGGTATGTTTTCAATGTTTTTAACTTGATTCCCATACTTCGTTTGTGATCCATCTTCAAACGATCGGTCCACTTGGCCCAGAAATGATGGGAAGACCTGGCACGACACAGTTAGACCAGGTTAGTAGGGTGTGGGTCTTACAACTCCCCCCCCCCCCCTCTTATATAAATTTTGTCCTCAAAATTTGTACATACCTTTCGAGTCGAATAGGTGAGGATATTGCTTCCGCATAGCGTTCTCTTCTTCCCATGTAATTTTTTTCACATTTTGGCTTCTCCAAGTAACCTTAACGTAGTAAATGTTGTGGTTGTGAAGACGATGCACCTTCTGGCTAGTAATCTCAAAAGGTACTAATTCGAATGTTAAATCTTCAGTCAAATCTGGTGGATCCGCTGTTACACGTGTGTTGGATCTCTGACGTACTTCTTCAATTGTGATACATGGAATACATCATGTACACTAGTCATTGATGATGGTAGTGCTAACTGATATGTTATCTTTCCACGTCTAGCTAGAACTTCATAAGGTCTAATATAAATGGGACACAACTTTCCCTTCTATCCAAACCTTTTTAAACAGCGCATAGGAGATATTTTCAAAAATACCTTATCACCTATGGTGAATTCGAGATCTCTGCGTCTATTATCTACATATTGCTTCTAATGATTCTGAGTTGTTCGGACTCTTTCCTTGATAATGTCGACCACTTGACAAGTCTCCTCAACAAACTCTGGTCCAACAAAACTTCGTTCTCCAACTTCGTTCTAAAATAAAGGAGTTCATCATTTTCTATCATATAATGCTTCATAGGGTGACATCTGTATTGTAGCTTGATAGCTGTTATTATAAGCGAACTCGTTTAATGGTAATTTCTCATCCCATGATCCTTTGAAATCAATGACACAAGCTCTAAGCATGTCTTCTAAAATATGAATGGTATGTTCTGACTATCCATCGTTCTGAGTAAGAAATGCAGTACTAAACTTTAACATTGTACCCATGGTCTTCTGTAATCCTTTCCAAAACTTTGAAGTAAAGCTTGGGTCTCTGTCGGACACGATGCTTTCAGGCACTCCATGCAATTTGATAATATTATCCACATATAGCTTAGCTAACCTCTGTAGGGTATACTGAGGTCGTATAGCTATGAAACGAGCTGTCTTAGTTAAACAATCTACAATCACCTAAACCGTGTCAACTACTCGGGGAGTCAATGGTAACCCGGTGATGATGTCCATAGTAATGCAGTCCCATTTCCATGCTGGTTCTGGCAATGACTGCAACAATCCTGCAGGTCTTTGCCTTTCTGTCTTTACCTACTGACAATTCAAGCATTGAGATACAAATTTAGCTACATCCGCTTTTATTCCTCTCCACCAATATAGTTTCTTCAGATCATGATACATCTTTGTACTTCCAGGATGTACTGAATAAGCGGTGGTGTAGGCTTCCTTCATTAGTCTGTGTCTAATATCCAAGTCTTCATTTTTAGGAACACATACTCTCCCTTTGTACCATATTACTTTATCAGAATCCAAAGTGAAGTCAGGGTTAGTTTTACCTTTTTCAAGGTCTTCTTGCACCGTTCTCAGATAAGGGTCTGATTTAGTAGCTGCTTTTACTTCATCTAGCAAATCAGGTTCAATCTTAAATGTAGCAAACATGTTTGAGAATAGATGCATAAACCCTTGGTCAGTTGATTCATTTGGTTTATCAATCACAAACTGTTTGTTATCGTAATTAAATACCCCTCCTATAACATACGCTACAGCATTTGTACTAGCTTCTTCCTGAGATTTTGTCATTGCTTTCCTACTTAGTGTGTCATCAACTACATTAGCTTTCCCTGGATGATACTGGATATCGCAATCATAATCCTTCAGTAATTTCAGCCATCTTCTCTGTCTCTTGATCAACTCCTTCTGATTAAAAAGGTGTATGAGACTGTAAGACCCATATCAAACTAACTCGATCTTATCACCTTGAACCAGGTTTACCCATCATGGTTGAGTCAAATGGACCAAGGGCATGAAGGAGATCGTTATCCCAGGTATCAAATTAACCCAAAAACACTTAAATTTGGGGGAGGGTCCCATACCAGCAAGGGAGGGTCGGACCTCCCCAAGATAGAAAGTCAGACCCTCTGTTTTACAAGGAGGGATGAACACATTAGAAAACTAGGGTCGACGGGATCATCGACCCTCCCATCGACCCTCAGTTGCCGCCGAAGTTGAAATTGGGAAATTTCCATAATTTCAATTGGGATTCTTTCCTAATCTCAAAGGGACTTAATTAGGATGTTTCTACTCTATTTAAAGGACGTCCCTAAGCCTCTTTCACTCCTTTTACAACCCTAATCGAATTGAGAGAAAGTGAAGAGAAGGAAGAGAAGAAGAAGAGAAACAAGGTAGAGAAGAAAGCAAAAGGAGAAGAGTTGCAAAGAAGGAGTGTTCTTCTCGGGTATGGATACTAATTCCATGAGTTTTTACAGGCCTTAGGTTAGATAATGATGAGAGTGTGATCTCGGAGAAACCCAAACCATCAACCCATGGTTAGGTTTTTCATGGAAAACCATGGGAGAATACGTGAAAGCTATTTGGGTGGGTGATTCATGGTTCTAGACCATGGAATGCATGTTGAATGGACCGTAGGAGCAAGTCATAGGACCCTAAACATGAAGAATGGAATAAAAGGAAGAAAATTGACCAGAACCACCGTGTGTCATACATAGGGTCGATGACCATCCGACCCTATGTGATCCTGAGTATCGACCTTCAGGGTTCTGGAAGTTTAGATTTGGGGAGGGTCGCACCCAGGGTCGATCATGACTCCGACCCTACCTCCGACCCTTAGTTAACAGAATAGTTTTAAAAAATTCAGAATTAATTCTAATTAAATTCTATCGACTTTGTTAGGTCTTCTAGTAATATAATAACATTATAAAGGTGATTCTAAAGCTTAGAAAAGTATCTATTAGCAAGCTAAGGTGAGAAAACGGAACTCTAAACTAATTGGTTAATAACAAACTGTTTTCTCTTTTCTTGAGTCCAATGTTATGCTTGATTCTATGCGACTATGTTTGTAATGTGCATACAACATGTCATCTAATATTTCTATTACTTGTTCATACATATTTACTTTATTGTTTATAACATGATGATGAGGATGATGATAGGAATAGGCATGTGATTGTATGTGTGTGGTTTGTGTAGTTGATGCGAGCGAGTATCAAGGGAGGTGTGAAGAGAACGTCAATAAACGTTAACCTTTGGCGGGTCTCAACACTTTAGCTCTATCTCTAACTCAAGTCTTGTGCATTAACATCGTCGTATCGCCATTACTTTAGCAGAACTATTATGTCGTAGAGTATCAGGGGAGGTGGTATCGGTCCTTGTAGTCTCTGACTCTATCGGGGGGCTTTATCTCTATCTCTATGGACATTCTGAGGGATGCTGCGGTGAGTCCTTGGATACACTATTTGGCATTAGGATTGGTTAGTTGCGAACCCAGTTTGCAAGCCCTCGCAAGTTGGGGCTTACGTGTTGGTATGGCACTATACAGCAATAAACGTTAACCTTTGTTGTATAATGTTCATGATTATGGTAGATGGGGACGAGAATAAACGTTAACATTTGGACGGACTTCCACACCCTGTGTATAGAGGCGGGGTCAATAAACGTTAACCTTTGACCACCCAACCATTCTATTGCGCATTGCAAATTATAAAACAGACCAAAGATATGAATTGATTGCATGCATATGTACTGTTGCATTGTTTTGTTTGCTCACTGAGCCATGATGTGTGCTCACCCCTCGACGTCGAATATTTTTAGTTGATGATGCAGGTTATACCGTTGAAGATTATATAAACGCTCCAGCGTACGGGAACGTAGCGACGATGGAAGTTGATGCTGAAGTGGATACACATGACTCCTCTTGCGAGTGCAACTCATGTGTATTTGATTAGATATTTTCTTAGTTTTCTTACTTGGATTTATTATGGACATGTATTTGATATTTATTTATGTCTCAGTTGATACAGAATAATTTGCTACTTAAATATTAATATCACAGTAGATTCTCAGTTCATTTTACTATAAGACTTCCGCTATTATATATTTACTCTGATTATGAATGTGGATGTATGAAGTTTAGATAACATGGATATAGCCTACTCGAGATCCTGGTTGAACCGTTGGTTTGTTAACGGTTCATCACACCATTTTGAATAGTATAGAATTGGGGTGTGACAACTTGGTATCAGAGCATCTCAGGCCCTGTCCGCTGAACTAGCATACATTCAAGACAATTGTGAACTGAGATAGGATAAAAGTAAAAAAAAATAGTAATATTAACCCACTATAAGCACAAGTAATGGTTGAGACCAAATTTAAAAAGAGAATAATGCATCTATTAAAGGGGAAAAAATTTTACATACAATGAGAAAGAAACAAACGTATATACGTAACTAAAGCAGAGTACAGTCCACAACCCGAACAGTTATTTTGTAGTACAAATAAAATAAATACAATCAAGAAGCTGGCGGTGAAGGCGGAGGCGGTGCCTCACGATCTCTGTCATAGTCCTCGGCATATACTCTAGTCAACCAGGCCACCAGAGTCTGGGTCGCCTGAAGACTAGCTGTGAGATCAGCCACCCGCTGATCAGTCCGGCATTGGGCGTCTAAAAGCTCCTCCATCCTCAGATTAGATCTGCGCTGAGCCTCTCTGATCTCATGCAACATCTCCACCATATCAGAAGGTGGGCGTGAAGGACCAGCCGCATGAGAAGGACCAGTCTCAGGTGCAGGACCCGCCGTAGAGGAAGTACCAGCTCCAGCCGCATGCGGGGGTGAAGGCAGTGGTATCGAGTCGACATCCATATACATGCGATCATCGTCATCGGTAGGATCTGCTTGAACTCTAGCAGCGGAAGCAGCTGCCTCAACGTCAGCAATCTCGATGCGAGTGTGAGGGCGCACCATCTCGTTCCTCTCCTCGTCACTGACTTGGGCATCCCGCATACCCATCTTGCAGATAGCCTCCCAATCTAGAGGCGATGAGAAGGTTTTCTCCTGAATCTTATCATCCACTAAATCAACCCCCAGGCGGGTAAGCAGAACAGTGATCATACGTCCATAGGGTAGATTACCCCTATGACTGGGTAGTGTGGCACTGATCATAGTCCACATGATGATGTAAGGAAGGCAGAGGGGCTGTCTAGTGCAAATGTTGTACAGAAGATACTGGGTCAGCTGAGAAACCCTCTCGTAATGGCCACTCTGTGGGATCAGATTATGCTGGATAATCTTGTAAGAGACCCGTGGAGAAGGACGCATATAGAAAGCTCTCATCTGCCAGCGATCAGGTCGTAGTAGTTGACTATCAATCTCAGCCCTCATCTCTTGGGAAATGAACTGGGGCTCTCTAGGAGCATAGTAAACCATGGGGCCATCATAGGGAATGCCCAGTAGGTCGATCAGTTGTCGATAATTGAATAAAATGTTTACTCCCTTGACATAGCTAGTGATGCATAGCTCGTGACCCCTATCCACATAATTGTAATCCCCCACCACCTGGAGATTACAATAAAACTGTCGCACTAACTCAAAATCAAGATTCCAAAAAATTGGGTTCATATGAAAATGAAAAAGACCAATTGATAATTGCTAAAAATATCGTCCGTATTTTAATTTTTCAACCCCTCGAGTGGTACGAGGATTTGAAAGAGTGGAATAGAGAAGTTCATGTTAAATGCACTTGTAACGGTGTGCAATTATCAAAAAGAGAATTTCCAAAAAACTTGTTAATAGAGGGTATTCAGATAAAAATTCTATTTCCTTTCCGCCCGAAACCTTGGCATAGCGGAACCCCGTTTTGGTGAAGAAGGGTTTCGCCGCATGTGCAAGCATCGTTGGTGATGACAGGGAGCCACCCCATATCACCAAAGGCCCTCTCCACGTTGAACAAGGCTAACTCAGCCAAGTTCACCATACGACCACCCTCTACCTTTTTACGAGCGTAGTGGGAATACTGTGCCTCAGCTTCGTTGGAGTGGAAGCGAAGTGGATCACGAACATTGGGTACCTTGGTACGAGCCATGGTATCTGCCAAATAGGAAGGAAAAATAGATAATGAGTTAATAGGATAAAAATCTGAAATTTGACATTATAACGACGTAAGTTGGCCAAAAGCCTCACTTGTCACCCATACACATGGGTAGGAGGACTTACGTAGGTTCCAACATATTCTACAACACTCAGACAATAGGAAATTCTAACTAATGAAGTCCAATTTGAAGAAATTGTGAGAAATCAAAAATTTCGATAAATTAAGGCAAAAAGAGCAAAAATCCAAGTTTTTCGATAACCAACCGATGAAACTCAAAAAATTTTGAGGGCTTTCGTTCCTCGAGACACCAATAACAAAAGCCCCCAATATAAATCAAATTTTTACGATTGAAAAAAGTTTAATTTGAAAAATATAAGTTAAAATGGAAACCTAAAAATAGGTAAAAACGAGAAAGCATACCTGTAGGGATGATGTGGACGACGAAACATGGATCCAAACTGACCAAAATATCATAGTGGCACTGTAGCATCTCAGAGGTGAGAGACGAGTCAAAACAGGAGGGAAATAATAGAGAATGAACCCAGAATCGAAACTTAAAGGTCTGATTTTTAGTCTGACGGTCGGACAATTCAACCAGGATCATCAACCCTCGGATCGACCCTCCCATCGACCCTCAGCTCTCGGGAATCTGACAGAAAACTAGGGTCGGATACCCATCGACCCTCACAACGACCCTCAGCTCTCGGGAAGAACAGGTTATCCCCAGGGTCGGATACTGAGGGTCGGGCATACCATCGACCCCCACCATCAACCATGCATAGAAAAGACAGTACTTTTCATAGAACGAGCTGAAAATTTTGAAATTTTACATCGATTAGCGTGCCTACATGTAGTATAAATGATTGTCTCACCTATTTTGATGATTTTCAAGCACCACCAATCTCAGAAGAAAATATGTCTGGGCGTAGAGTAACCAGGCAAAGCCGAAATGCAGTTCCACTACCACCTGTGGAGGAAACTAGCCAAGAAAATATATACGCCCAGGGAAATCCGAAGGTTGTACCCCCAGGAAATCCAGCCAGGAAAATCCTACCAACTTGCCACCTCCACCACTGGAGTTAGCAACCGTGGTAATGAATCTAGCACAGCAACTACAACAGATGCAACATGCACAAGCTCAAATGCAAGTTGTAATGGGGATTATGTTCCAGGCCGCACATGCTACACCCATGCAGACCGGACAAGCCAGTGCAACACCGGTGGGTAACCACCCAGCACCTCAAACACCTCAACCACCAGCTGCACAAATTCCAGTACCAGGTCTGGAAGTAGCTCAGGTTAATTATCAGTATCCACAACCTATGTTTGGGGCATACCCCCACAATCAGATGGATCACTCTCGACTGGTTGAGAGATTTTTGAAGATGAAGCCCAAGGAATTTAATGGTAAACCGTCTGATCCATTATGGCTAGCACACTGTATTGACGAGATGGAGAGAAACTTTCTAATGATGACTATCACAGAAGAAGAAAAGGTGTTATGTGCCACCTTCATTCTGAAAGGCGATGCACATCATTGGTGGAAATCTACCAGGGCATATCTACTGACAAAGCACGCCCTATTGACTTGGGCTATTTATAAAGAAGCGTTCTTTGAGAAATATTTTCCCCGAAGCTTCAGAGATGCTATGGAGAAGGAATTCCTGAGATAATATCAGAGCCAGATATCTATGGATGCATATCAACAGCGTTATGAGGAGTTATTTTTCTATGCACCACTTAGTATGCAAGAAGAAGACACTAAGACCTGTAGGTTTGTCACGGGGCTTAGAGGAAGCATCAGAGAGGATGTTCTAGGCTTGGAAAAGAAGGTATATAATGAAGCTGTTCAAATTGCTCGAGTTATAGAATCGTGCCAGAAGGAGAGTTATTTTACACAGAACAAAGGTATAAAAAGGCCAGCCGAAAATGCTTATAATGGAGGGAACAATAAGATATTTAAATCCTTCAGTGCTCAATGCTTTACTGCTGCACCCAAGACTACTCCCGCAGCTCAACATCAGCCAAAGCCAAATTCTGAAGGTTCGAAATGTTATAACTGCAACCAAGCAGGACATATGGCAAGGGAGTGTCCTATGCCCAAGAACCAGTTACATCAAGGGCGAGTATATGCGGTTACAACCGAGGATGTTGCCGCATCACTCGATGTGGTCACAGGTATGACTGAAACCTTTTTAAATTGTAATTACATTGTATGAGCATGTAGACTAAGTAAAATAAATCACAGGTATAGTACCTATAAATGACGTACCCGCCAGAGTACTCTTTGATTCAGGAGCTACTCATTCCTTAATATCTGTGTCATTCAGAAAGAAGCTGAAATTACCCATCAAAACATTGGATTACAAAATACTTGTACGGTCACCGATGGGGTTAGAAGTGGAATTAGAGAAAGGTTATGGACCATGTCCAGTTCTCATTGGCGAGAAAACTTTAGATGCATTCTTGATCCAACTAGAGATGGCAGACTTTGACGTCATCTTGGGAATGGACTGGTTAGCTCGGCATTCTGTGAACCTATTATGCGCCGAAAAGAAGCTGACATTTAAAGACAAAGAAGGAGCAGAATTTAGTTTTTCAGGAACCAAACTGCCCCGTAAACGCAAGCTCATACTCTCAATACTAAAGGCTAAGAAGTGCCTTGAGAAGGGGGCAGTCGGGTATCTAGTATCAGTGGTTGACCTAACCAAAGAAGCACCACAAATAGAAGATATTGATGTCGTGCGGGACTATCCCGACGTATTTCTAGAGGAATTACCAGGATTACCACCCGACCGAGCGACAGAGTTTGTGATAGATCATATACCCAAAGCCGCACCAGTATCAAAAGCACCTTATAAAATGGCTCCTACAGAACTGAAGGAATTGAAAGTGCAACTACAGGAACTGCTAGACAAGGGTTATATTCGACCCAGTAAATCACTATGGGGAGCACCAGTATTATTCGTAAAGAAGAAGGACGGTAGCGTTCGATTGTGTATCGACTATCCCATAGGTAGCTGCTTCCTGGAAGTATTCGATACATCCTGGAAGTACAAAAATGTATCATGATCTAAAGAAACTATATTGGTGGAGAGGAATGAAAGCAGATGTAGCTAAGTTCGTGTCTCAATGCCTAAATTGTCAGAAAGTAAAGGCTGAACGATAAAGACCCGTAAACTGTTACAGCCGTTACCGGAACCAGCATGGAAATGGGACTACATCACTATGGACTTCGTCACGGGGTTACCACTGACTCCTCGAGTAGTTGACGGAGTTTGGGTGATTGTAGACCGTCTGACTAAAGCAGCTCGCTTCATATCGATACGACTTTAGTATACACTGGAAAGGTTAGCAAAACTGTATGAGGATAATATTGTTAGGTTACACGGTGTACCAAAGAGCATTGTGTCCGATAGAGATCCACGATTTACTTCCAAGTTTTGGGAGGGATTGCAAAAGGCTATGGGTACAATATTGAAGTTCAGTACTGCATTCTACCCACAAACAGATGGACAGTCAAAGCGTACAGTCTAGATTTTAGAAGATATGCTACGAGCATTTTTAATCGACTTCAAAGGATCATGGGATGAAAGATTACCATTGATCGAGTTAGCTTATAACAATAGCTATCAGGCTACTATACAGATGTCACCCTATGAAGCACTGTATGGCAGAAAGTGTCGAACTCCTTTATTTTGGAATGAAGTTGGAGAACATAGTATTGTTGGACCAGAATTTGTTGAAGAAACTTGTCGAGTGGTCGACATTATCAAGGAAAGAGTGAGAATAGCTTAGAACCGTCAGAAGCAGTATGCAGATACTCGACGCAGAGATCTTGAGTTCGTTGTAGGTGATAAAGTATTTTTGAAGGTATCTCCTATGCGAGGATTGAAAAGGTTCATACAGAAAGGGAAACTAAGTCCAAGATATATCGGGCCGTATGAGATTTTAACTAAGCGTGGGAAAGTGGCTTATCAATTAGCACTACCACCATCTATGTCAAGTTTGCATGACGTATTTCATATTTCCCTGTTGAAGAAGTATGTCAAGGATTCAACGCACGTTTTAACAGTAGATTTACCGAAACTGACTGATGATTTGACATTCGAAGTAACACCAACTGAAATCACCAGCCGAAAGGTTCAACGACTACGCAACTGACATATTTATTATGTTAAGGTCACTTGGAAAAGTAGGGACATGGAAGAAATTACATGGGAAGAAAAAAATGCTATGCGAAAGCAATAGCCTCACTTATTTGATTCAGTAGGTACGTACAATTTCGAGGACGAAATTTTTTTAAGCAGGGGGGAGTTGTAAGACCCGTATCAAACTAACCCGGTCTTATCACCATGAACTAGGTTTACCCATCATGGTTGAGTCAAATGGACCAAGGGCGTGAAGGAGATCATGATCCCAAGTATCAAATTGACCCAAAAACACTTAAATTAAGGGGAGGGTCGCATACCTAGCAAGGGAGGGTCGGACCCCCCAAGACAGAAAGTCAGACCCTCTGTTTTACAGGGATGGTCGGACACATTAGAAACCTAGGGTCGACGGGATCATCGACCCTCAGTTGCCGCCGAAGTTGAAATCGGGAAATTTCCATAATTTCAATTGGGATTCTTTCTAATCTTAAAGGGACTTATTTAGGATGTTTCTACTCTATTTAAAGGACATCCCTAAGCCCCTTTCACTCCTTTTACAACCCTAATCGAATTGAGAGAAAGTGAAGAGAAGGAAGAGAAGAATAAGAGAAACAAGGTAGAGAAGAAAGAAAAAGGAGAAGAGTTGCAAAGAAGGCGTGTTCTTTTCGGGTATGGATACTAATTCCATGAGTTTCTACACGCCTTAGGTTAGATAATGATGAGAGTGTGATCTCGGAGAAACCCAAACCATCAACCCATGGTTAGGTTTCTCATGGAAAACCATGGGAGAATACGTGAAAGCTATTTGGGTGGGTGATTCATGGTTCTAGACCATGGAGTGCATGTTGATTGGACTGTAGGAGCAAGTCATAGGACCCTAAACATGAAGAATGGATTAAAAGGAGGAAAATTGACCAAAACCACCGAGGGTCGCACAGAGGGTCGATGACCATCCGAACCTATGTGATCCTGAGTATCGACCCTCAAGGTTCTGGAAGTTCAGAATTGGAGAGGGTCGCACCCAGGGTCGATCATGACTCCGACCCTACCTCCAACCCTCAGTTAACAGAATGGTTTTTAAATTCAGAATTAATTCTAATTAAATTCTATCGACTTTGTTAGGTCTTCTAGCAATATAATAACATTATAAAGGTGATTCTAAAGCTTGGAAGAGTATCTATTAGCAAGCTAAGGTGAGGAAACGGAACTCTAAACTAATTAGTTAATAAAAAACTATTTTCTCTTTTCTTGAGTCCAATGCTATGGTTGATTCTATGCGACTATGTTTGTAATGTGCATACAACATGTCATCCAATATTTCTATTACTTGTTCATGCATATTTACTTTATTGTTTATAACATGATGATGATGATGATGATGATAGGAATAGGCATGTGATTGTATGTGTATGGTTGGTGTACTTGATGCGAGCGAGTATCAGGGGAGCTGTGATGAGAACGTCAATAAACGTTAACCTTTGACGGGTCTCAGCACTTTAGCTCTATCTCTAACCCAAGTCTTGTAAATTAACATCGTCGTATCGCCATTACTTTAGCAGAACTATTATGTTATAGAGTATCAGGGGAGGTGGTCTCGGTCCTTGTAGTCACTGACTCTACCGGGGGGATTTAGCTCTATCTCTATGAAATTCTGAGGGATGCTGGGGTGAGGCCTTGGATACACTGTTTGGCATTAGGATTGGTTAATTGCGAGCCCAGTTTGGAAGCCCTCGCAAGTAGGGGCTTATGTGTTGGTATGGCACTATACAGCAATAAACGTTAACCTTTGTTGTATAATGTTCATGATTAGGGTGGATGGGGACGAGAATAAACGTTAACCTTTGGGCGGACTTCCACACCCTGTGTATAGAGGCGGGGTCAGTAAACGTTAACCTTTGACCACCCAACCTTTCTATTGTGCATTGCAAACTATAAACCAGACCAAAGATATGAATTGATTGCATGCATATGTACTGTTGCATTGTTTTGTTTGCTCACTGAGCCATGATGTGTGCTCACCCCTCGACGTCGAATATTTTTAGTTGATGATGCAGGTTATACCGTTGAAGATTATGTAAACGCTCCAGCGTACGGGAACGTAGCGGCGATGGAAGTTGAAGCTGAAGTGGATACACATGACTCCTCTTGCGAGTGCAACTCATGTGTATTTAATTAGATATTTTCTTAGTTTTCTTACTTGGATTTATTATGGACATGTATTTGATATTTATTTATGTCTTAGTTGATACAGAATAATTTGCTACTTAAATATTAATATCATAGTAGATTCTCAGTTCATTTTACTATAAGACTTCCGCTATTATATATTTACTCTGATTATGAATGTGGATGTATGAAGTTTAGATAACACGGATACAGCCTACTCAAGATCCTGGTTGAACCATTTGTTTGTTAGCGGTTCATCACACCATTCTGAATAGTATGGAATTGGGGTGTGACAGAGACTCTTATGATCTAATTTAATCTAAAATTTCTCTCCATACAAATAATGTCTCCATATCTTGACAGCATGAACCACCGTTGCTAATTTCAAGTCATGAGTGGGATAGTTATTCTCATGTGCCTTCAATTGCCTTGAGGCATACGTAATTACTTATTCTCTTTGCATAAGCACAAATTCCAAACCTAACCTAGACGCATCGGTATACAAGGTAAATGGTTGTCCTGATATTAATCTAACCATGAATGTTTGGAAACATTCTTTAAATTTATCGGTCCAAACAAACTTTTTTCTTTTCCTTGTTAGACTGGTGAGAGGTACGGCGATTCTAGAGTAATCTTCAACAAATTGATAGTACCTAGCTAAACCTAAGAAACTTCTAATTTCTGCAACATTCTTAGGTGCTTCACATTTCACAATGGCTTCAATCTTGCTAGGATCCACTTTAATCCCTTCTACTGATATAACATGGCCTAAGAAAGCGACTTCATTTAGCCAGAACTCACACTTGATAAATTTAGCGTAAAGCTTCTCCTTTCTTAGTCGTTGCAGAGGGGCTCTTAAATTTATAATATAAGAGTCTTTGTCCTTGGAGTAGACTAGTATGTCATCAATAAATATAAAGACTGACGTATCCAACATATCATGAATACCCGATTCATGAGTTCCATAAAAGTTGTGGGTGCATTAGTCAATCCAAAAGACATGACTAAAAATTCATAATGTCCATTTCTGGTTCTGAATGCTGTCGTTGGAATATCACCTTCCTCAATCTTCAACTGATGGTATCCTAACCGAAGATCAATTTTCGAGAATACTTTCGCACCTTGCAACTGATCGAATAAGTCATCGATCCAAGGCAACGGGTACCGATTCTTGATTGTAAGCTTATTGAATTCTCGATAATCTATACACAGTCGAACGCTACCGTCCTTCTTTTTCACGAACAATACTGGGGCTCCCCATGGTGATATGCTGGGTTTAATATAGCCCTTGTCCAGTAATTTCTATAATTGTACCTTCAATTCCTTCAGTCCAGTAGGAGCCTGGGTGCTTTTGATACTGGTACGACTCTAGGTATAAGATCTATAATGAACTCTGTCGCTCGATCAAGTGGTAGTCCTAGTAGTTCCTCAGGAAATGCATCCATAAATTCACGCACAACTTCAATATCCTCCATTCATGGTGCTTCCTTGGTGAGGTCGACTATAGATACTAGATACTCAATTCCTCATTTCTCGAGATATTTTCTAGCCTTTAATGCAGAGAGAATGTGTTTTCATTTACAGGGAAGTTTGGTTCTCGCAAAACTAAACTCTGCTCTTTCCTTGTCTTTAAATGTCAGTTTCTTTTCTGCGCAAGGTTTGCAAAGTGCCGAGCTAACCAATCCATTCCTAAGATAATGTCAAAGTCTGCCATCTCGAGTTGAATTAAGGTTGCATCCAAAATCTTCTCGCCGATATGAACTGGACATGGTCCATAACCTTTGTCTAATTCCACTTCTAATCCCATAGGTGATCATACAAGCAGTTTGCAATCTAAAGGTCTGGGGGGTCGATTTAACTTCTTTCCAAATGACACAGATATAAAAGAATGAGTAGCTCTAGAGTCAAAATTACTCTGGCAGGTAAGTCATTAATAGGTATGATACCTGTGAATTTTTTCTTATATTAATCTATATGCTCACACATGGTAGTACAAACGAAAGATTCAGGTCATACCTATGACCACATCAGGCGATGCGATAGCATCCTCAGAAGTAATTGCATAAACATTCCCTTGCTGTAGCTGCTTCCTTGGCTTAGGACACTCTCTTGAATAATGTCCTACTTGATCGCAATTGAAGCATTTGACTCCAACATTACTTTTCTTCTATTGAGGTTGGGCTATCGGAGTAGTCTTGGTTGCAGCATTGAAGCCTTGAGTATAGAAGGATTTAAATGTCTTTGAGTTCCCTTCGTTGTATGAGTTTTTATCGGGCCTCTTTATACCTCTGTTCTGAGCAAAATAAATTTCCCTCTGGTTCAATTCCAGTACTCGAGCAATATATACAGATTCATTATAAATCTTCTTTTCCAGTCCCAATATATGCTCACAGATGATTCCCCTAAGTCCTATAACGATCCTTGGGGTTTTGATATTTTCCTCCTGCATGCTAGAGGGAGCAAAGAAAAATAGTTCTTCATAATGCTGTTAATATACTTCTACAGTCATCTATCCCTGATACAGACTCAGGAACTCATTTTCCATTTGATCTCTAAAACTTCTAGGAAAATACTTCTCAAAGAAAGATTCTTTATAAATAACCCATTTCAGTTAGGCGTGCTTTGTTAACAGATAACTTCTAGTTGATTTCCACCAGTGGTGTGCATCACCTTTCAACATAGACGTGGCACATAATACCTTCTCTTTTTCATTTATAGTCATCATCATAAAGTTTCTTTCCATCTCATCGATCCAGTGAGCTGGCCACAACGGATTTGATGGCTTGCCCATGAATTCCTTCGGCTTCTACTTCAGGATACGCTAGATCAGTCTGGAGTGATCAAGCTGATACTGTACATATGCCCCATACATAGGCAGTTGGTACTGATAATTACCTTGGTTATACCCGCCTTGCGGTGCTTCAGGGTTTTACACTTGGCCTTGTACTGCTGGTGTTTGCGGTGCTTGAGGTACAATGTTGCTACCACCAGGTGCCGTACTAGCTTGTCCTACAGGTAGAGATGTTGTGTTCGCAACTGGGAAAGCAATTCCCATAGCAGCTTGCATGTTGGCTTGCATTTGCAGTATATACTGCATTTGTTGTGCCAAATTCATCACCACAGTAGCCAAATCCATAGGTGGTGCAGGTAAGTTGGTTGGGTTGGCTTGTGTGTGAACATTCTATGGTGCAACATTCTAAGCTCCAAAATTTCCTTCCTACCCTTGCTGACCTTCATTGTCGTTGGTGTCTATAGGTGGTGGAGATGGGTTTGCATTCTGTCTCCTTCTACTTACTCTACGCCCAGCCATTTAAACTCTTGGTTGATGTGTTATTGGCAAAGCTACATAGGTGAGACAAAATAAAGTGGTGGTATTGGGTTAGTCTCACAATGGAATGCGAGGGAAAAACAAGATTAATTGGTAAAAGTTTAAAAATAATCAAAATGTAGACAACAGTCAGTCATACGGTCAATGGCCTATGGTCGCATGTTGTACAACCATAGGTGCGACCATCAAATCCCTGACAACTTACCGAGACCCTATGGTTGATCATAAGGTCGATGGTTTTGGTCGAATTGTGTGACCGTAAGACTAAAAATCAGTTTTAAAACCTATTTTTTTGAGATTTTCCTTCTCATTTCCCTTTCTTCTTCCTTTGGTCTCAACTTAACTCTCTACCAGTAAGTTGCTACAGTATCAATCGTACGAATTTATTGATTTTTCATCGATCCACAAACTCCATTCTATTCCTCAAGGTAAGTTCTCTACTCTTTCTCCCTTTTAAGCTTTCATACCTAGGTTTTACTCCATTTATAGGGTTTTCTTCAAATTAATATTTTTTTGATCGTAAAAAATTGATTTTTATTGGGGGTTATTGCTATTGGCTACCTAATGGATGAAAGCCCTCAAGAAAATTTGAGTTTAATCGGTTAATTTAGTAGAAACTTGAAAATTCCCATTTTTAAGATAAATTTTGGGGGTTTCACCCCAATTGTCAAAATTTCTTCAAATTCGACCTACCTAGTTAAAATTTCAGATTGAATATGCCTTGCAGGATGGTTTGGGACCTATGTAAGTCCTCCTGGCTAAATGTTTGGATGAAAAGTGAGGCTTTTTCCCATTCTACGTCATTATGCTGTCAAATTTTCAAATTTATCTAACTTACTTTTTTATTTACTTTTCTTGCAGTTATCATGGTTCGCACTAATGTTCCTCGACTTCATGACCCACGATGCTTCCAATCCATGGAAGCAGAAATGCAATACCCTTGGTTTAATCAAAAGAAGGTGAAAGGGGGTAGATGTGTTAACTTAGCCCATTTACCCTGTTTAATGTGGAAAAGGTGTTTGGTGATATGGGCTGGCTGCCAGTGATCCTGTACAAGGCTTGTACTCGCCCAAATTTAGTGAAGCAGTTTTACTGTCACCTTTAAGTGGAGGGTGACCTAGAGGATGTTGGCAGGGGCAGAGAGCTTCGGATCACCATTTGGGTGAAAGGGGTTCCTATCTCTTTCAACTATCAGGAGTTGGCTAATCACCTGGGCATTTCCAACGATGGTCAGTTGGGTTACTGTACGCCAAGGGAGCCATAGTTTCTGTCTACATAGGTGTGTACAAAGATAGATAACCAAATTCTTTGGGATGACTGCTGGGAGATGAAAGCAGTCAAAATGCGTCCAGAGCCATGGGTCTACTATAAGATTATCCAACATAATATTATTCCCCAGGGTGGACACTACGAGATGGTCTCATAGCTGACTCAGTACCTGTTGTACTATATCTATACTAGGCAGCCAGTCTGTCTCCCATATATTATCCTTTGGACTATACACAGAACTACGTTGCCTGACTCGAGAGGTAACTTGCCCTATGGACGACTGATCTCCACCCTAATCTCTCCTCTACAGGTAGAACTAGTGGATGAGAGGATCTTTAAGGACACCTTCTCAGCTGACCTTGATTGGGAGGCCATCAACAGGATGGGCATGAGAGAGATACAGGTCAGTAATAACGAAAGGAATGCTATGAGACTTCCTCTTACTCCGGTAACGACAACAGATGCAAAGGCAACAGCAGCAGCAGCAGAGGTATTAGCAGAGGCACACGAGAGTGATGATGAGAAGGATGATGATCGGATGTACATGGATGTGGATGCCAACCCTCCCCCATCGCCACAGCATTCTACTGAAGCTGGCCCTTCTTGGGCTTCTCATTCAGCTGGCCCTTCAATCCCACCACCAGATGACATGATGGGGCTTTTACGTGAGATTCAGGAGGCTCAGCGCGTGACTAATTGGAGAGTAGGAGAACTTCTATATGCCCATCGCTCTACAGACCAGCGGATAGCGGATCTGACAGCTAGTCTCCGAGCGACTCAGACTCAGGTGGTCTGGCTCACGAGGGTGTATGCTGAGGACTATGATAGAGACCATGAGGCACCTCCTCCTCTAGCACCTCCAGCTCCATGATATCATTTATTTCTTTTTCCCTTTTTATAATACAGAGTAAATGTCTAGATTATGGACTGTACTCTGATTTGGATGTACATTTATCTTATTCGCATTTTAGTATATATATATATATATATATATATATATATATATATATATATATATATATATATATATATATATATATATTTCTCATTCACATATGTGCATTATTCTCTTTCTAGTTTATGCCTCAAACAACACAGGTGCTTATGGTGTGTTCTTTACATCTTTTAATTTTATCCTAACTCGGTTCATGACTCATGTGGAAGTAGTTAGGTCAATGGGTAGAACATGAGATGCTTTCATACCAAGTTGTCACACCCCAATTCTGGTCTAACCAGATTAGTGTGATGAACCGCCAGTAAACCAACGGTTCAACCAAGATCTCGTATAGGTCGTACCCACCATATCAAACCACACACACATTTCATGATAATAATCAGAGTTAATAAACAAATAAGGGAAGTCTTATAGATAATGAACTGAGAGTCTAACAGTGATAAATAAGTATTTAATCCAATTATCACCAAACTACAAGACATAAAAATAAATAATCAATAACATCTCTGATGTTCAAATTATAACTAAACTTAAGAAAAAACACATTGGTTGCACTCGCATGATGAATCATGCGCATCTTCTTCAGCTTCTACATCCATCGTAGCAACGTGTCCATACGCCGACGTATTCATATATTCTTCAACAGTAGGACCTGCATCATCAACTAAAAATATTCGACGTCGAAAGGGTGATCCCACATCATGGCTCAAAGAAGGGCCCAAACAAAAAAACATATATAATAACAGAATTAAAAAAAAAAAGGGAAGAAAAAAAAGAGGAGGATAAATAAATAATTAATCCAATTATACAAAAAAAAATAAAAATAAATAACATCCCGATGTTCAAATTATAACTAAACTTAAGAAAAACCATTGGTTGCACTCGCATGATGAATCATGCGCATCTTCTTCAGCTTCTACATCCATCGTAGCAACGTGTCCATACGCCGACGTATTCATATATTCTTCAACAGTAGGACCTGCATCATCAACTAAAAATATTCGACGTCGAAAGGGTGATCCCACATCATGGCTCAATGAGCAAACCAAACAATGCAACATACATATGCATGCATTCAATTCATATCTTTGGACTGGTGTTTAAGTTTGTAATGTGCTATAGAAAGGTTTAGTGGCCCCCGCACTTCTATACACAAGTGTGTGAATCCGTCCAATGGAACAAACACCATTGTCGTCCCAAATGCACCCACCCTAGAATAGAGATAGAGCTAAAGTGTCCGCATCAAACACCGCCATCACTTGCCCTGATTCCCTACCCATACCAACACGTAAGCCCCTAATGACAAGGGCTTGCAAACTGGGCTTGCAACTAACCTATCCTAATGCTGCCAAACAGTGTATCCAAGGCCTCAATCCAGCATCCCTCAATACGTCCATAGAGATAGAGCTAGAGCCCCCTAGCAGAGTCGAAGACTATACGGTCCAAGACCACCTCCCCTAATGCCCTACGACGTAATAGTTCTGCTAAGGTAATGGCGATACGACGCTGTCACTGAACAAGACTTTAGTAGAGATAGAGCTAAAGTCTAGTGACTAGGTCAATGACCACCATACCACATCATCTCCCTAATACTCCACTCGCATCCAACACACCAACCACATACAAACATTTACATGCCTATTCCTAGCATCATCATCATCATCATGTTATAAATAAACAGAATTAAATATGCACGAGTAGTAGTAGCAGGAATATTGGATGACATGTGATACGCACATTAGAAGCATAAAAGCATAGAATCAATCATGGCACTGGACTCAATAAAAATAAACAGTTTGTTACTAACCAATTAGTTTAGGTCTTGTTTCCCCACCTGTTAGCAAATCTCGATCTCCTTCCAAGCCTTCAAATTCTCTTTTAATCAACCTAACAACCTAAAAGTTATATGAATTTAAGTTAGGGTTCATATATAACATGTTACAGTAGTAGGAAATCGAAACAGAGCACTGATAGGTGTCTGATTGGTCCTTTGGTCTCATATTGTATCAACCTTACTGCCTATGGTCGATCCCCTACGGTCACATATGGTGGCACTGTAGCTATGACCATATGATTTTTGAAATCTTCCCGAATGCCTATGGTTGATCCTTTGGTCATGTTAGTCATGCTATGGTCGACCGTACTGTGACCTTGAAATTTTTGGTCACAGACTACATGCAATTCATGTTCTTCCTGGTTTAATTCCCCTGTATTTCAATTGGGTTTGTCCTAAGGTCATCCTATGGCCATCATTAGTAATTTTTATCAACCCTAACCATCGAACTCATCCTTCATGGTTATCATTGGAAATTACTCAAGGAATCACATGGATCATGATAGGTTGATATCCCCAATCCTCCATAAAATCCTTAGTTCATAGAATTAACATCTTTAGAGATTAGGTTCATACCTTTGCCTATGATAGAGAGCCAATCTCTTCTCAAAAAATTCCTTTCTTTAGCTTTTTCTTCTTCTCCTTTTCTTCCTTCTCTTCCCTTCTCTTTCTCTAGGGTTTACTAATGTTCTAAAAGAGTGAAAAAGGACTGAGGGACGCCCTTTATATAGAGAAAAAATCTCCCTATAGAGTCCACTTTCAATTAGGAAAGCAATCCCTTAGTTTAGGAAAGTTTCCAAAACTCAGAGTCTGATCTGGGGTCTTACGGTCAATGGCTACAGTCGCAGAACCAGTCGACCGTAGGGTTCATGGTCTGAGATTTTTGTTTCCTTTCTTATGGTCGACCATACCTACCTAGGTATTAGACCATAGGTATGTTTTCAATGTTTTTAATTCGATTCTCATACCTGGTTTGTGATCCATATTCAAACGATAGGTCCACTTAGTCCAGAAATGATGGTAAGACCTGGCACGACACGGTTAGACCGAGTTAGTAGAGTGCGGGTCTTACAACTTGCACTGCGAGAAACCCTTGGTCATACCAAAACATCGTGGTTTTGGGGTTTGACAATAAATGACATTCTGAGCCCTAGCTTGCCTAGCAATCCTGCATCATGAGCCCTGGCTAGTTCAACAATCCTGCATCATGAGCCCTGACTCATTCAAGAGCAAAGCAGGATCAGGTCCTCAGACTATAAATGAAATTCAGAGCCCTAGCTCGTTCAATAATCTTGCATCACGAGCCCTAGCTCCTTTAAGAACAAAGTATGGTCAGGTCCTCAGCTTATAAATGACAATGAGAGCCTTAACTCGTTCGATAAACCTACATCACGAGCCCTAGCTCATTCAAGAACAAAGAAGGATCAAGTTCTTAGTCTATAAATGACATTCATATTCCTAGCTCGTTCAACAATCCTACATCACAAGCTCTAAGTCATTTCAAGAACCAGAGCGGGATTAATCGGCCCAAGCTGACAACATCTCTAAGAAGAGCCAATCTTTTTGTGAGTCCAAACTACGTTTCGGACTTAATTTCTAGGACAATCCTAGAATACATAAGCAGTTTAGGGACAGATACACTAAATTCAATCCATAGCATAACCATCAAAATTTAAATTTCAAAAAACGTCAAATTTCAAAAACATCAAAATTCAAAAAACATAAAAAAACAAAGCATTCATCTGGATCTTTATCTGATGAACCCGAACTATGCAGAGGACTGCTTCTTGGGAGACTAGACGTCTCTAGGGATACATAGTTTTTTTCGATGACAAATATTTTAACTTAAAAAGAAAACCCTTGCTAATAAAGGGCAAAGAGGGCTCAGTCAAGAGAAAGCAAACAACGCTACACCCCTTCACAAAGGCACTATAAGTTTAGAACTCTTATTTTTTTATTTTGCAATTTGAGAAAATTCCCAAATTTGGTCCACAAGATTTCAAATGGGCTTCCGATGCTTCAAGTATGTTTTCACCCGCAAGGGTAAAAATGCAGTTCTTCTCTTCCTTAGTCTCCATTGGCACATTCTCAACTATAAAGGGGTATCTGTAAACACCTTATTTTTGTCATATTTCTTCAGTTTGAAACTCCTAACATTTCCCATTAACAATGCAGATTTGTACAAAATTGGCATTCCCATTGAAAAGTAGACTCGTGAGGAATCAATGTTTTCTCGATAAAAGCTTATTCATGCAGAATCAGCATTTATAATCAGGGATTTCTTCTTACCAAGCATCATAATGGATAAAACCATGGTTGAACATCCTAACCTTCTCCTTTGGCACTGCAAGTTGGGACAAAATCATCATTCCCACTAAAAAAGCATATTCGCGCGAAATCGACTTTGTCACACTAATTGGCAATTACATGTAGGATCTCTCCTCATCAAGCATCACAAAGGGAAGGAATCACAACTGAGCATCCACCCCCAAACCAGAAGAGGTAAGTAAGGAGAAAACACAGTCCAATCGTTACCCGATCATCTAGTCGGCACCCAATTGGCTAATTATTACACGATCGTCTAGTCGACACTTGGTCACCCAGTTGCCACCCAGGTTCATCCATGTCATCTAGTCATCAAATAAGGTCACCCCTCATCCATCCAAACAACATCTAGGGTCATCCAGTCAACATTCAAGATCATCCCTTGACAACTAGTCATCCGATCAACCAGTTACTACCCAGGATCATCCCTGTCATCTAGTTGGCACTCAAGGTCATCCCACATCCATCCAGATAACATCAAGGGTCATCCCTTAACATCCTGTGTCCCCCGATCGGCTAGTGGTCTCTCCCGTAGCCTAACTGTCACTAAGTTGTCTAGTCATCATCCGACCACCTAGTGTTACCCCATGTCACCTAGGACTATAAAATATCACCCCTACCCCACCTAGTCTCTATGTGGAAAGAGAGAAGGGAGACAGAGAGAAAAAATATAAGAAGAAAAGAAAAAGAGAAAGAGAGAGAGAGGGGGGGAGGTGAAGGCATAGCCTAAGCCAGCCCAAAAAAAGCCAACCTAGGAAGGCCGGCATAAGCTAGCCTCCATGTGGAGGCCGACCCAAGCCAAGCCATAAGGTAGCCAATTTCAGCCCCCTTTGTTGTTAGCAAACAAACAAAAAATAAATAAATAAAGATTTAAATAAAAGAATAGGGAATCTTTTGACAAATAAAAAAAAGAAAAGAAAAGAATTTTTACTTTATCAAAGGATCCTTTGATCTTTCAAATTTAGTAAACAAGAAAGAGAAATTTTAAATTTCAGCAAGGAGAATAAGAGTGAAATATATGTTTGAAGGCTAGAACTCAAAGGGAAATTTAGGAAGCCCTTGCTAGTTTCAAGGTAGGAAAACCCCAATCTCAAATCTAAATTTAGGGATGGCATCAATGGTTGTATTAAAGAAAGAAAAAAAAAAAATAAACCTAATTTCTGAAATAATGCAAGAAGTTTGGGTTTGAACTTTCTAATTTCTGAAATAAAAATATTATTGTAACTTTAGAGTTTCCTTATAAATTTCTAATGCATGATTTTGTTATTGGTAGTATGGTCAGATGCATGGCTGATGGGTTTTAGGCATAATTATTGAGTGGAAGTTAAATATAAGAAGTAAATATAATAGGGGAGAGAGCTTTGAAACTGTTGTTCACAGCAACTCGATGAGTTAAAAACTAAAGAAAAATAAATTTAGTTGACGTTCAGGTGTAAGGTTAAATCAACAATACTAGGTGAGGATAATTATTTATTTACTTCCCTCTCTATGTGTTTTCTTATGTTCAATAATAGCTGTATGATATCCTTCTATGTTTGGAATGCTGTAGCATGAGATTCCATGTGAGTGGTACAAATATTGGTATCGGAAGTTGTAAAGGTGTTGTGCAAATTTGAATTACTGTTCTTTATGATGCTTTGAAATTTTGTTAAAGATGAAAATCTAACTTACTAGGTGTTTAATGCTATAATGTTTTATGATATTCTAAAGTAAATACTCAAGCACTTCTAGTGTGAAAAGTGAACTCCACTGATGTATTAAAGCAAAACCTCTGGCACAAGGCTAAGAATGGAAGAAATATGTACCCAGCCAAGAATATTAATTAAATTAGATAATGAATTTTTAGAACCGATGTTTGCTGCCCCCTTCTCATTAGAGATAAGATAATGAGTGAAGATGCATAGCACCGAGAAGTCTAGGAGTTCACCGTCTTTTACTAAGGCCAAGACATCTGGGATGTCACTAGTCCAATGGAGGGCTGAGAGTTCTGGGAACTCATAGCCTTTGGGGCAAGACATCTGGGACGTCAATTTTAGATGCAGCTATCAAGACGAGATGTCAGGGACATCAACTGATGTTTAAACGTCTCCAGATGTTAAGCGCCATGCAACAAACAGTCGACTGGCTTACCTAAGATTATTTGAAATATTTTAACTGAGAATTTGACATTCATATTCTAAGTAATTTGTGATTTCCATCTATGTTCCAACTCTACTTCCATGCTGCGGGTGTTGATATTTATTTGTGTTGGAATGCTTCGTGTACTTTTGTGATTTTTATTGTAAGTAAATAATTTTTCCTCATTTAGCGTAAGCTCACTCTGTCATTTAAATGAAGGATTCCAAAGATAGGTGAAAAACACTCAGAGGTGTATCCTGACTCAACTGACCCAACTTCAAAGGGAAAAAGTATCTGAAATCATTGAACTCATTTTCTTTTGCACGGTTGTGAGAACATTTGTATGTACATGAGAACAAGAACTATGTAAGTAATAGTTGACATGTAAGTAAAGTTTTGAATGTAAAGTAATGGTGCCACTAGAATGAGAAATGTGTGCAGCCCTTTTTGGTGTTAATTAATGTCGTTTAAGCTTCCATTAGTTTTTTTAAATTTATGCTCTATTTGTTTGTTTCTCTTTGAGCCTTTTAAATCCTAGCAACTTAGCAGTAATGTACCTGGCTTTGACATGGGGGCATTACAAATTAGGAAGATTTGTTAAATATTAAGTTAAAAATCAAAACTTGGAAGGATAGATTCATCCTTAAAAATATTACATTGAATCTAAATATGGGGATCTCTTGCTGAGCAATATTCTTGATAAGAAGATTGATTTTTATTGTCCAAAAGACCTTCTAAATAAAAAGAAAACCCTATTTTAGAAAAAAGAGAGCTAGGAAACAATAAAAGCAACTAGGCCTTGCCTTGGAGAAGCTATAAAACAATAGGCCAATGACCTAAAGAGGGCTTCCAATTTTTCGTTTCGATAGAGGGGAGAAGAGAATTTTTATTTTTTGAGGCAAGGGGGAGAGAAAAAAGGGGTTTTTTTTTGTTGTTATGTTCTTTATAAAATCTTGGTCTAAGAAGCCCATTATCTCTGGGAGGTCATCTTCTTCATGATAAGGTTTTTACACCAATACTTTTTTTAATGCAAGGGTGATGATGCATTCATGTATGATATAAGACACATGCATAGATGATGGTATATGCATGAAAGATGATATAGGCACAAGTTAACATGAAATACATGCATAGATGATGATATATGCATGATGTAGATGCATGCATGAAGAAATAAACATATATTAACATTAAATCTATGAATGAATAATGATAAATGCATAGTGATAACATGATGTACACGCATGAATGATGATGTAGGCGTATGTTAGGATAAAAACTATGTATAAACGATGATATATGCATAAGGATAACATGATGAAGATGCATGAATGATGATACATGTATCGTTAATACTAGATCTATACATGAATAATTCTACATACATTAAGATAAAATGATATAGATGCATCAATGACGATATATGCGAGTGTTAACATTAGATCTATACATGAATAATGATATTGCATATAGTGATAACATGATTAAATGCATAAGACCATAAGATATACATATGATGAATGTTATTTATAAGTATGTCATTACTTAATGAATTATTTATAAGTATGCCATCTCTGAAGTGTTGTTTACAAATATGTCATGTCTTGATAGAGTGTTATTTTTAAAATGCCATTTCTTGATGGGTTTCATTTACAAGATTGTTATCCTTTGATGGTTGTTTCATTTACAAATATGTTATCTCTTGATATGTGTTTTATCGGTAAGATTAACATCCCTTGATAATTGTTTTATTTACAAGATTGTCATTTCTTGATGGATGTTTTATTTGCATGAATATCATCCCTTGAGTATTTTATTTACAAAATACCATCCTTGATGAGTATTTTATTCACAGCAATGTCTTTTCTAGATGAATGTGTTATTTACAAAATTATTATCTCTTGATGAGTATGTTATTTATAAGAATGCCATTATCTTTTGATGGGTATTCATTTACAAAATACCCTCACATGTGAGTGTATTTTCTTCTAAAAATAAGATGTTGTCGTAAAAGATTTTCTTTTAAAATAAGATTTTTACCAAAAGTGGTACATTTTTTTTAAAAATAAGAATTTTGTCAAAAAATCAAAATCTTGAAGAAAAATCAATATCTTTCCAAAAAAAAAATAAAAATAAAAAAAAATAAAATAAAATAAAATTTCAAAATAAAATCTCCTTCTTAGCTTGGTACTTACCATGTATGGGATTTTTATAGCTTTGCCATACATTTGATTTCATGGTTCTTGCCATAATGGCTATTTTCTTAGCACTTGCCACATACATAATTTTGTGGCAATTGCCTTTAATTGTTTTTCATAGTACTTACCATATATATGATTTTGTGGCACGTGTTGTAATTATTTTTTATGACTAGCCATATTTGGATTAAATTTCTTGAACATTTTATTTGATTTCTTGTTATATTTAGATATTTGAGATTCTCTCTTGGGAAATTACATGATTTTTACCTTAATCAGTTTGATTCTTTACCATGTTGGGTTATTATGTATCTATTTTTGTTGAAACTTAATTTCTAGAAGACTTTATTCAAATTGCCTATCTAAACATAGTAAAATGTTAGGTGTGGGGGTGTACTTCTAGCCACCCACATATAAGGGCTAAGGCTTCAGGAAAGGAAACCCTAAAAACCTTAATCAAGAAAAATCAAATTTTAAATCCCGTGATTAGGGTTTAGGTTAGGGTAACTTAGGATGATCACTACCCCTCAATACATTCCCTCTAGGGTACAATGACCTAGGCAGATAGGTCAATTGCTTGAATAAAGTGAGACCCTTAAAAAGTCACATTTTAGGAGGGATTCTCATCCATTAGAAACATCCATATCTTGGTCCACATGGACTATCCATATTAAACCAATTGGCATTATTTATAGATCCTCTAGGATTATCCATACGAACTATCCATCTCAACCCACAAGAGTTATTCAAATCAGATCCTCTAGGACTATCCAATTTAATCCACAACCCATTGAGGTTATTCAAAATTCAAACGGATTCTTATCTAACTTTCAAACTCCATTGTACTTGATTTCGAAGGCAAACCCTTGGATATGTAAGAAATTTGAGAAGATTTTCAACTATGATACCACAACTTATTCCACATGGATTATCCATTTCAACCCACTAGGGTTATTGAGATCAAATCTCCTAAGACTATCCATGGTCTACATGGGCTATCAATCTCGACCTACTGGGATTATTCACATCAGATCCTCTAGGACTATCCAGTTCAGTCCACATGGATTATCCAAATAGCAAAGTATAAACATCAACTTAAATAATAGACATAACAACACTCAAGCATAAATCACAAGCATAAACATTAAACAAGCAAATAACCTTGAACTAAGTAGTGAACCTTATTTCAGATCATATCTGAAAAACGTAAGTTGTCTCATAGATTTTAAATTCAGTTCGACGATATCAAATCACTTGGTTTGATTCAGTCTATCCCATTCGTCCTATTGGCCTCATTGCTCCATTATCTAATCGTGATCTCTTGATCATGCCACATTAATTAATCAAATTTACTTTCAAAATAGGTTTGGCTAAACCTTAAGATAGAAGAATTTAGAAACTTCATTTAGGATCCCCCATGAACTCAGTCATCCATTGATCCAGAATGGTCATAACACTAGAGTATATAAATGGAAATGCATAGGAGACTAATTTTTGATCGGACAGTTTAGGTGCCTCACACATTTCCAAACTGTAACCTGACCCTTACCAGATCTCTGATGAGACCAAAGCTGACATTTTGGGTTGTGAGTCATAGAAATCTTACCCTATGGTGAGACTATAATTGAGGTCCTAGACCTTAATCTAAGTGACGACTCCAGATGTCATGACCCATTCCTAGATGTAGGTGTAATATCCAGATCGCTCGAAAGGTGACCCAAACCACCCAGGATCACACATCTGTTGTGATCTACAAACCACAACACAACAGTCTTCACATGCAATAACCAAATAAATCATGTAAAGAATTAATAATAATAGCAGCGGAGCATAAATCTCATAAGTAACAAGATGTCATCTATATTGTACTGAAATAATAATACTATTTGTCATCCAAGTAAACTATCAATTATTTTTCAAAACATATCCATAGTGCATCCCATATACAAGTATACCCAAAAAGAATATATCTGAATCAATAACTAATATAATAGACTACAACTTATCTATAGATTTAATATCAAGGAAGAGGGAGATATACCGCATCAAGTCCCATAGATGCAGTCGCTACAGAAGCAGCCCTTGTCAAGATCCTCCACGTGGTCCTCGTAGGTGAAGACATCCTCCACCAAGGGAGACTCCATGAAGTTGGCCACAGAGAGAGAACCTGTATTAGAATATGAAAAAAGTATCAATACAGAGGGAGAGCTCTCATTCTAGCTCAATGAGGAAGTCAAGTATCAAATGTACGTACACATGAATAAAAATACAGTTCATTAATTAAGCCAGATTTAATGTTCCTGATAACACCCATTGACACACCCCAAATTTACGATACATAAAATTTCAGAGCTGACTAAATCAACACACATTTTATGTTTGGTCCAACCCAAAATCTCACAATCAGTGCATGCCCACATCAACCACACCATGATCAATATCACAAATAATTAATCAGAGTAAATTGAATAGTAGAAATAATAAATCAACTGAGCTTCTATTGATATTTAAACAAAATAAATAGCCATTGTATCAAAAGTTATTCTGGTCCAATCATTCACAACCAATGAAATAAAGCCATTCATAATTCAGCCTTAAAATACTAGGCCATAAAGCAATACTGTAAAAGTAAATAAAACTAAAATAAATAAATTAAAATATCAGTCTTCTCCAGTAATAACAGAATGTCTTTTGCTTCCTCCTACTTGTATACTCATGCATCACATTTGCAGTAAGCGTCATGTTGGTCTTCCTCCAGAGCTTGAATGTCCATGTGTGCCATAGTAGTAACAACTGGGGCATTCACTAAATCAACAACATCAACTAAAAAGTTTCTGTACACGAGGGTCAGCTCTCTAACTTGGGCTCGTAAGAAAACAGACAAGCAAGCAAGCAAGATGCATGATAAGTTTATTACACACAGTAATGCAAATGGTCTGGTATAATGTATGCTAGTGCTATGGGAAGGCCTGATTACACTCACCAAAGCTGACCATAACTTCCATACACCGGAGAGAATGGACACTCACCAGCCTATAACAATAGCCCTAGTGCCTCCATGCATCATCCAATAGAGACAGTGTAGGGCAAAGATCTGGCCAATGATGCACTGATGAACATTGCCAACACATTCCCCTTCTCTCCTGTCCATACCAACACTTGACTTCCTATTGGCCAAGGTCGCTTAAATGGGTTATTCCACTAACCATTATCCTACATGTCATCATATGTATTTTTCCCACATGCCCAGCAAGAATCCCAGTCCGTCCGTACCCCCCCCCCCCCACCTAGACGCTCTCATCCCACTAGGGTGTGAGAACCTTATACGTCAACGTTTACCAAGTAGGTTGGATCCCTTGGTCCTTGACCATTTTACCACACCTAACGAGTCATATTTAACACACATTCATACAAAAACATATTATAGATGCAAATGCATGCAAAGATAGTTATTGGATGACATGTTATCACAATATAATCAATGCAACACAGTCATAAGCATAATGAAAAAGACTTCATAAATTAAGTCAAGGCTTCCGTTCCCTCACTTGAAATAGGAAGATTGTTGCTATTCCCAATTACTGGGTTACACTTGTTACATTTGAGTCACCTAGTGTGTAAGTGAATCATTAAATGCAATGTGTAATAAAAATAGCCTGAGGGTTTCTTAGGGTCAACCGATTGCAACATCTGCTTGCAACTAATCGAAACTGGTGTAGCGGCCAGTTTCTCTTGGGAACCATTAAGTTTCCATTTGGTCTCACATCCGGCTGATACAGGTGGGGCGACCTATAGTTAAGGCCAATTACATTCCAAAATCTTCCCGAATGCATCCGGTCGCAAATCCAATTACGTATATTGTGACCAGTAGTCGCTACTAGACCTGCCTCGAGGGGTTAGTCCACAAATTTGGCCTATCCGGATGTACAAATTTTGCCTCCGAAAGTTCCCTCTGGATTTCAACAACAGGCTTCTACTATGAAAATCAGTTGAAGGTTCCTTGGCTTGACATTACATGGGATTTTCAATCTTATTCTAGGCTTTATGAGGTCAATATTAGATACCCACCTAGACTAGGGTTTATTTTTTGGTTTGTAATGATGTACAGACTCGAGGTATAGCCTTAAGTCGAATTCAGTGGGATCTCCATCGGTACTCAGCCATTAATGGATAGCAGCTCCATTAATGGTTGATGATCCAAGGTTTGATCAATATTTTCTAGTTATAAATCCATTACAAGGTAGTATAGGGTTTACCTGCAACGTTTTCAAACTTGCGGATAGTGATGTCAAATAACGCCGTGACTTGCTAGGGTGGTTCCTCCTTCTAACCTCCTTCTTCCTCCTTCAATTCTCCTCTCTCTAAGAATGTGTCAGAGTTTTTGGGTATGGAATACGTACTCTGAAAGAGAGGGGGTTAAGGAGATTTAAGGTAAGTTGAGTCTCCCTTTTAGGGTAGAACTCCTTAGAGAGTTGGAGACTGTCAAGGGCTGCCAAGTGCCAAAATGAGAAGTCTCATAGTTTCTCTACTCCCTTCATTAATCCCAAGGTAGTTAGGAGTGATGAGGGACCCATTGGGGTAGTCCTTGGGTCCAAGGAATATGCTTACTCGACCTTGCAATGGAGTTTTGAGACTTCTATTCACAAGCAGGCTTTTCTGGCCTTACCAATTGTAGGATCCAGCTGGAACTGTTCTGGGTTCCATTGACCGGTAGTAGAGACCGGTGCTCAATTTCATGAGCAATTAAAGCTAAATTTCTAAATGTCATTTAAGAGGGCTCGTACCTAGTTTCAGTTGGTCTACGAGTATCATTTGGGTCGGGTTCGTCAGCGATGGAAAACCCTAGCGTGGTAAGAAAGTCCGAGTTAGGCGGAGTTTTCTATCGACTTTTCTGGGTGTGGGTTTTACAACTCCCCTCCCCCTTAAAACAACTTTGTCCCTGAAATTTGTACATACCAAACAAGTGGAGATACCTCCTCTTGATGGACTCTTCCTCTTCCCATGAATGATCTTTTACATGCTGGTTTGTCTATAATATCTTGACATAATAAACATCTTGGTTCCTAAGTTGCTGAACTTTCCTGTCCAAAATTTCCTTAGGCTCGAGTTCAAGTGTTAGGTCTTCATTCAATTCTGGAGTATCTGCATCTAATACATGGGATGGATCCAAGACATACTTCTTTAACATAGATATGTGAAACACGTCATGTACATTAAACAAGGATGGCGGCAATGCTAATTCATAAGCCACTGCTCCACATCGCTTGATGATCTCATATGGTTTCACATATCTAAGACTTAGTTTACCCTTCTTGCCAAAGTGTTTTAATCCTCTCAGAGATGAAATTTAGAAATAACTTATCTCCCATAGCAAACTCGTGGTCCTTCATTCTAATGCTGGAATAGCTCTTCTGACAAGTTTGTGCAGCCTTGACTCTTTCTCTGATCAGATCATCTTCTTGATAGGTCTCTTGAATGAAGTCTAGTCCGATGATTCTTCTCTCACCTACTTCCTCCCAATATAAGGGAGTTTGGCATCTTCTCCCATACTTCATATGGAGCCATGCCAATCCTAGGTAGGTAGCTATTGTTATATGCGAAGTCCATCAAAGGCAACTTCTCATCCTAAGGTCCTTTAAAGTCAATAGCACAAGCACGGAGAATGTCTTTTAAGATCTAAATGGTCATTTTTGACTTACCATCAGTCTGAGGATAGAAGGTGTCACACCCCATTCCCGACGTATCGATATTATGGAATACAACGGGATTTCTCTATCCTATTCGGGCATGAGAAAATCCCTTTCCAAGATCGCACAATCGTGGTACTTCACACATCAATCTAGCGCAATAATTATCAGAGTAAATTTACCTTCTTATTTTCAAAACACATGTTATTCATACTAAAAGAAAATAAATTAGTTAAAGACTTACAAATTTAAAACCATTAAATTTAATACTGAAAACATACTAAATAAGTTATTGCATTAAACGTCCAAAGGTCTCACCACGGCGATTCATTGTTCGAGTGTTTAAAACAATTAATCCAAAATAAGTAAACCAAATTAAAATGTTTCCAAACCAATAATGTTGTTCAAAGTTTCTTTGCTGCGTAAACCCAAAATAAATAAGATAAACCCAACTATAACGAAAGAAAACATAGGCACAACCTAAGCCCTTGCTCAGCATTATGGAATGCTTGAAGAATTATATAACTTCTCCTCAGGTTCAGAGTCTTCGCTCCCCACACTAGACGGACTGTAACCCAATGAGTCATGAGAAGTACCTACAATATCTAAAAAGAGTTTGTGCACACATGGGAAGCTCAACCACCGAGTTTAGTAAGAAAACCAAACATACAACAAACAATATGCATGCAGCAATCAACTACGGTCTGGTATATAACTGTAAGTGCCAGCTCAGGGCCACCCGTACATGGAGTCTCTAGACAGCACGGGTCACCCCCATTAGAAAGATTACTGTCCCACATATGGAGCACAGTAATATTCCCCAAGTATGGATCTGTTGTTGGAATGCAAGTCTGTTTTCCAACCCGCTATCTGCACCCAACTCATCCCAAGTCCACAGTCCATCGGGCACTTGAGGAGATGGTAATCCCACTAGTTGACTCGCCATCCCATCCCATCACGTCAGCCATGGGGATCGCAGCAATGTTCATACCACTTTTTTATTGAACCCATGCCATTACATAAACCCCAATGGCTAGGGATACAGTTATTAGGATATTTATGTTCGACTAGCCATGTTCGCCAAATTAATCATTTTACTGGACCATAACTTGACCAAGCTATTGACCCCATCCGAGTCCCCATATAGGACATCGTGCTTAGCTAGGTTACATATGGTCAATGCAAAGCAGCACCAATAAGAAGTGGTGAAAGCGTCCCATTCCACTCTCCTTCCTCTGTACTGACTTAACGAAACAACAAGACCAGCTCTACCTTTCGTGGAGAGGTCACGAGGTGTCCCATTCTACCCTACTTCTAAACCACTATGGGTTTCACTGATTACACATAAGAGAATGCATATACATAAGCAAACAATATAATTTATTGGATGGCATGTTATCACACACAATGCATGTTATCAATCTCATAACATCACTCAACATAAGATAAAGAACTAATCCAGCAAGAAAAAGGTTTAGTTCCCTTACAGTTACTTGGAGAGTAGTCCTCAGCAAGTCATTTGAGTAGTAGACTACCAACGTTATCGTTACTAAGGATTCAGCACAAAAATAGTAATACTTGTTAATATATTATTTGATAGAACTAATTAGACTTCCCTTTAAGTTTATTATTCGAGTGTTCATATTTTAGTAACTCATTTAATGTTTAATACCTTCTATTTATTGTTTGCTTACCATGCTTTGGCACCTAGGGTTTCATTTTTAGATTCACTTATCACTATTCACCACTATTGGGTACATTTATGCTTGTAGAAAGCCTGCTGTCCCCAGAGATCTAGTGCTATCCACATGAATCCTCCATGAAATGGCATACTTGCTAGTAAGGGTTTTCCTTATGAATTGCCTTAATACTAAGAAGGAATACTTATCACGAAGTCAGGGGTTCTAGTTTCTCATTCCTAACGTTTATTACATGATGTTTAAGGTTACTAATAATCGAAATATTAAATAGCAAGTTGAATTATGGTGTAACAGGTTGAAACCTCTTCCATAACACCATGAGCTTCTGATTTCTGGACATTTAAACCTATAGGCATGCTCATTTAACTCTTGTGGGGTCACTGACCAACAATGGTCATTAACAGAGCTCGGTACCATGTGCAATACATAGTGAACTGCACGGTCACTGGCCACAAGGTGTGTGGCACTAGGTTGATTGCATGTCGAACCATGGCCCTTTGGCTCTGTCAACTTCACAAATACTTGCTAACCTCTATAAGGTTGGTTCCTGGTCCTATCTTGTCATATAACTTGATGGTTAATGCATTCAATGCATTGTGTGCAATGTATTTCCACATTGAAACATATATGTTTCAGGATTCTAGTCCTTCAATAAAATCTAATAAATTATCAGGGAGCCTCTGGTCGAATTTGGTCCACTTTTGATGTCAAAATAGTGTGTGGCACGTGCAAGACCACACATCACTTTTGGTCAGGCCATGCAGCACACCATAGACTGCACATCAAATTGTTGTTGTCTAGACTCCGAATCTCTTTTAACATGTTTCTCACATTCCTAGGGTTTATACACCGAGCTTGGTTTCAAAACTCCACTTTCATACCGTCGAGATCTCAGATTTGGTTTTATTCCTCTCAGATCCGACTTCCCTCTTTTGGATCCGGCATCGAATCTTGGTCATGGGTCTCCTAAGGTCCTATCAGGGTTTCTAACATTCATAGATCATCCTAACCACTAGTCAATCTCATGTGCATTATCAATTATCACTCAAATGGTGCATACGTCCATAGTTTCACCACAAGTGGTGGTTAGATCATATAATTTTTAAAAAAAATCCTTTATTCATTTGATTATTGAATTAACTTCTTATTTCATCCCTCTTTCTCCATTCTACAGTTTTGCAAATCATGGCTGGGATCTAATACTTCCTCAGCCATGCTTTGCATTTTTCCCATTCATTCACATTAAAGAAGAAGGTTTTCGAAGTAGGGAAAAATACTTATAGAGCGTATCCCTTCCAAGTTCTCCAGCAAACAGATCAGTGCTTCAAAGGTTGATATCTTCCTTCTCTTATTCCTCTTCTCTACGTTCTCTTCTGTTGGGTGTTAATAGGAGAGAGCTCCTCTCTTCATCTTCTTCTTCTTTTTTCTTCTTCTCTCCCTTTCTCTCCCAACTCGTGCATCAGACGTTTCTTCTCCCTTCTCCTTTGGTCTTGGGTGGACTGAATGGAAGAATAGAGATTAGGAATCTCCTTTCCCATATTGGCATAGAGGCCAAGGATGGAAGAAAAGATGATTCTCCTTCTCCTCTTTCTATTTCTAGATTCAATCAAAAGCGACTTACCATGTTTGGAGTCCATACATAGTCGGTCATGGAGGGAGAAAACCAATTTTTGAATAATGGGTCCTACATAAAGTTGGTCTCAAACCAATTTTGGGCATAAGGGATGCGGTTGGACCTTGTAGTTGGTAGTTGACCACACGCCCTCTACATAGTGCCAGACCTCATTTTGTTCGGCCAGTCCTAGGCACGTGCATGTCAGACCTTTGGGGTTCATATTAGCGGGGTTTGAGACATTTCCTAGCACTCTTTGGTGTGCTTCATTGCGAAGATGGGGTTCAATTTAGTAACTTTGGCATTGTTTCTCGATTAATACCATTCCTTGCTAATGTCAATACGACACGCTCGTATGTGGGAAGGCCCAACACATGCCCAACATAGATGTATTATTACGGGATTTGGGCATGGGTCATACAACTCCACCCCCTAAAAACTAATTTCATCCTCGAAATTTAGGCCGAACTATGCCCTTAATAGTAGGGGTAACTCGCATTCAACATTCATCCACCTTCTTTTAAATTCTAGAATCTTATGACCTTACAATCTTCCTTATTAGACTCATGTTCCACAACATGCTAAGATGTCAAAATCTCTTGCTTTTTTGTTTGTTCAATAGTTGAAGTTCCTATCGTACCAAACGAACCTACCTAGGTTAGGGTAGTTAAGTAGTCGATGAGTAGGGTCTGTGATGTTTCTTCCCATCAATTGTGGAACATAACATGATTACTAGCGTAGTCCATGGAATGGCTGTCTATAATACCGTTACATCTATTTGACACTTCTTAAGGTTAAATATCATACATTTACCTCTGTCCAATCCTTCTTACTCCTTAAAAGAATTTCTCACATATTGAGAGTGACGAAAATCAAGTCCTTGTTTCCTTCACTACTTTTATTTCTCTCAAGTCTTTGTCATAATCCTCGATTAAGCGTAATATCAATGTACCTCTTATTTTTGGTATCAGCTTCAGATATTTATAAGTCATTAAATTAACTTTGTTGAGACATGTCCTCCTCTTACATTATCCTTTCCACTCTTCAATTGCTTAACATGAACTTTCGTTTCCTTTACTGAAGAACATCATATCTGAATTCATGGCCTCATTAATTTCCTATCTCCTTTGGTTTCCTTTGAATGTGTCATAGTACGAATATCCTTTACTATCTATTTTATTTCTTCTTCTTGTTTTGCTCATAATCCTTCCTTTGAGACGTAGAGATTTATTAACTTTCAGAATGTTATGCAAGGTAATTAAGTCTCAGTCAAATCATTATTATCATACTTAGATCAAATCTTCCAACACCAACTTCTCATATTAATCTCTCATTACCATTGAAACTTGATAATCCCTACTATTTTCTTTAATGCTTCCTTTTAAATCTGCTTTCTCAAAATTGGTCTCTCATAAAAGCTTCTCTAACTTCTTAATCTTCATTAAAGTCCCTATCCTCAGGAACATGGACAATCAACATTCTTAGTCGAAACATTCTTCTTCATACAATATGTCCCAATCCCTCAATGGATTGTTTTCTCATTATAGGGTCTAACCTGTAGGAATTTTTCTTAACATGAATGTCGATCCTGGGGGTATTTCAACATCACATCCACTTTTCTTATCAGCATAGTTGGTCAATCATTCAACGTTAGTTAAGATTTCCTCGATTTCTCAATGTCTATTTTTCTTAGGGTCACCATAATAGTGTTTTCATCAAATCTATATCCTTCTGTCAGACCTTCTTAACATGATTCTCCATCATCAATTTGGCAAAACACTTTCCTATTTTCTTCGGTTTGTCTTCACAGAATTATTTGACATATCACTACTGCTCGTTATAATTCCATTGTCCCTCAAGTTCCAATATGGATTACATAGATCCTGGGATTCATCGATCACTTCATTTCTTTTGTTTTCATACGTCTAGTGCTTCAAATTGGTATTGATATTTGTTTGTTATCTTTTATATGTCCTCTAAGAATTTTCATTCTTCATATTTGGAATTTCATTTGTTTTGGTTGGTTTTCACCTTTTAATTCATTCCTTAGAATACAATTCATGTGGGTTTTCATAAATATAAATCAGTTCTCAATATCCTTTTAATTGATTCTTCCAGCAATATTTCATGCAACTTTTGTATCATACAAATTCAACACTTAGTATATTAATCCTCCATTCAGTTAAGGTCAGATTTCCAAATGCATGGTTAAAACACAATATACTTTAATATCCAAAGGTTAAAAGAAATACCTGTCGACACGGCAAGGGAATTGATCTTAGACCCTGCCATAATTAGCTGGTTTCCTTTTGATTGAGATGTCTGGCTAACTGGGTATGGGCACTAATCATGGTATGACCCACCTGATGACCAACAAAACATCTAAAAAAGTAAGGGGAAAGTCCCTACGTACAGAGAATTGGGGTCGTTGTGGTAGTTGGACTCGCCTGCGAGTTTTTCTGATTTCCCTTCTCTCCTCAACGGGAGTAGCTAGCTACTGGCGCGAGCGTCTGAGGTGCGTATTTTGCCAAAAAAATGCTTCTATAAAGACATCCCAGATGATAACACCATGGCGTTCTTGTAGTACTAGTTGTACGCCCATCCACCAAGCGTAGGGTTTACCCTCCAATTGATAAGCGGCACACATCACCTTAAGTGCATCTAGTAACTAAAGGTTTCCCATGACCGCCACCATGTTCTGGACCTAATTCTGAGACTGTTCCCTGGACTCACATTCCTTCAGTAAACTTTTTGGGTTGTTCTTTTAGGAATATGCGCATCGCTTTCAATGTTGGAATTTTGTTTGAACTAGACGCACCATCTTTGAATTGTTCGATGCCATAACTTAAGGTTTTTCGATTGAACCTGGGAAAAATTTAATCATTAGTCTTGTCACGAATAGAATGTTTCATGTATAACATCATGCAATAGAATAGGTATACTCAAGGTCAGCAACAATGGACCAATAGGAATATTATAGATGTACAAATGAACAAACATCTAATCAGAGTGACTAAAGTAAAAAATAGGACGTGTGGCTGCACACTAGGTGTGGTTGGGGCATCTGGTAAGTGTTCAACCACACGTCAGTGTCCTCAGGTTAAAACAGGATGCAACATGTGTTTTTCATTTTCTCACATTTCAACTTAGTGTACTACTGGAAAAATACACACTCTTGACATAATACATCCTCTCAGAAGTTCGTTGGGTGATTCCAAACTAATACTTTACCATCCATCGTCAAATCATTTTGTTAAGGTAATTTTTCATTTTGATCCCTCATTTTCTTACCTAAACACAATTAGATTCGATTCCTGGGTGATATTTTGTATAATAGTTCGGAACGATGGGATTTTGTCCAAAAATTACTTTAGAAAAGTTCCATTATACATGCCATTGTTTACACCCATTTTTATCCATTCTTGAAGAATAAATCACGGTCAAAAGTCATCATTTGTTTGCTATTCCTTCAAAATTCGAAATCAGTTTTGCTTATAGTTTATTTTTCATCAACCAATAATGTATTTGGTTATTTACTATAGATCAATCAAACCTCCATTCACAAATCGTTAATTCCTCGATCACCAATTTCTTTCCAATTGTTACATCGTTTAACATTTGATAGATACGACTTACAATCTCTTTTATTATTATGGTAAGTGAATGTATTTTTTTTATACTTGTATTTTAACACATCTCCCTTCCTTGACAGATTTCATTCTGTCGTAACAGGATTGGATGCAATGACTTCTTCAAACATTTTGGTTTATATAGGAAAAAGTGATCACCTGTTGCAAGGGCAGCAAAGTTTGCATTGTCACAATCTCCAAGGTATGATTGACGATGATTTCAGTCAGCAGAAGTAGCAAAGGCTTGGCATTGTTATGAAAGTAGACCAATTAAATCAGGTCGGTATGTCAGATGTGATAAATTAGAATGATTTGCGGTTCGTCAAGCATTGACCGATATGGGTTGGTTACTAGTTCTTTAATACCGAATACCTACACATTCTAACCTTGTGAGGCAGTTCTATTGTAATCTTCAGGTAGAACAACGTATGTCAAAAGATGCAGATGATTTATCCTTACACATTTCTAGTTGGGTACTGGGGCGAGAGAATATTTTAGACATTCCTAGCCTTGGACGTCTCTTAGGTATATCAGCACAAGGTAAATTAATCTATGTAGAGCCAGAGATTTCAATTGTTACTAAGTGAGAGCTTGCACTGATTTGGGAGCAAATGATGTTGGGTTCCAAATTAAGAAAAAGTAATTGTCGACCAGTTCCCAGAGTATACAGTCGCATTATCTAGCACAACATTGCCCCTAGGAGTGGTCATAGGGATGCTATTGTACATTTCTGTGAATTTGTCGCTTATTGTGTCATCGTGTGACAATAACTCTGTCTGTCTTATTTGATTCTGAAAACACTGATTACTTCAGCACTATATTCTTGGTCTAATAGTCTTCCTTATAGGAGGTTGCTTACTCATTTATTCATTCAGCTAGGAATAGACCTTCCTCTAGATGATTGTGTGAAGCGGTTTGTCTATTCGGACCTTGGTTGGAATTTTCTATACAGGCTTAGCCTTCATGATATCATGCTCAGCGATGACAAGTTAATAGAAGTTCATTGGCTTCATTCGTGATCTAGGCTATGATTTGTAAGGAAAATTCAGCATAGGGCTAGTGATGGTTCCTCAGACAGTGGTCCCTGATACTGTAGAGCTGCATAGTGTGTTGGCTGATGCTGAGGCTCTTATGTTTGAGTTACGTGGGTATCATCGAAAAGCATAGATAACACTTCTATTTATCGAGTAACACGTACCATAAGGTATTTCAGGTATGGATTAACATATGTTAGCGATTGAGAATACGGCATTGCGATTATTTGACATTCAGGCAATTTTAGATGATTAAGGTTCCTCCTTTCAAGAAATGTTAATTCTAACATGTCTCATTTCTTCTTCTGCCACTGGCATTACGAGATACTTGGATGACAACTACGCTTAGGAGAACTTGCAAGTATAAGGTTGGATCCAAAACTGGAGTTGAGTAGGCGGAAGTAGTTAATAGTAACATCCTTCATCAATTTACCAGTTCGGTCTATTTGGCTTGCTTGATAGAACAAGTCAGATTTTTGGGATGGTCATCAAACTCATAGATAAGCCTGTGGTTACTTGCATGATACAATATAAGAGTAAAGATTGTGAATTTAACTCTATCTATCCTTTTCGCTTAATTCTTATTTCACTTATTACAGATTTGTTTCATTTGGTCTGTACATTATACTCTTAATTTTTGTCATTGTTATTTTGGTTTCTGCATACACTCGTTTGTCTATTATTTGTTCTGACAACAACCTCTAGTACTAGGGTACATTAAACTGATCGTGGTTATGTCACATTGTGCTCCATTACCAACTTCTGGTATCAAGGTAGTATGGGTTGATTCTAGTTATACCATGACATGTGCTCTGATACCACCACTGGTATCAGAGTACATTGGATTGATCGTGGTAGAGCGTGACATGGTATACTCTTATACCACCTTCTGTCACACCCAATCCCGATGTATCGGTACTATGGAATGCAACGGGATCTCTCCATCCTATTCAAGCAAGAGAAAATTCCCTTTTAGGATCGCATCATAGTCGTGGTACTCTACACATCAATCTAACACAATAATTATCAGAGTAAATTTACCTTCTTATTTTCAAAACACGTGTTATTCATACTGGAAGAAAATAAATTAGCGAAAGACTTACAAATATAAAACCATTAATACTGAAAAGTTACTAAATAATTTATTGCAATAAACGTCCAAAGGTCTCACCACGGTGATTCATTGTTCGAGTATTTAAAACAATTAATCCAAAACAATTAAACCAAATTAAAATGTTTCCAAACCAATCGTGTTGTTCAAATTTTCTTTGCTGCGTGAACCCAACATAAATAAGATAGTCCCAACTATAAGGAACGAAAACACAATCTATGCCCAAGCTTAGCTCTATGGGATGCTTTAAGAATCAGATAACTCCTCTAGAGGTTTAGAGTCTTTGTTCCCCACACTAGATGGACTATAACCCGATGAGTCACGAGAAGTACCTACAATGTCTAAAAAGAGTTTGTGCGCATAGGGTAAGCTCAACCACCGAGCTTAGTAAGAAAATCATATGTGCAACAAATAATATGCATGCAGATATTAACTATGGTCTGGTATATATTTGTAAGTGCCAGCTCAGGACCACCCGCATCCAGAGTCTCCAAACTACATGAGTCACCCCCATCAGAATGAATACTGTCCCACACATGAAGCACAACAATTTTCCCCAAGTATGGGTCCGTCATTGGAATGCAAGTTGATTTTCCTACGGCTACTTGCACCCAACTCATCCCAAGTCCAGAGTCCGTTGGGCACTTAAGGAGATGGTAATTCCACTAGTCGACTAGCCATCCCATCCCATCACCTCGCCCATGGGGAGCATCGCAGCTATGTTCTTACCACCTTTTTATTGAACCCATTCCATTATATACCCCTCAATGGATAGGGCTATAGTTGTTGGGATGATTATGTTCAACTAGCATGCTCGCCTAATTAATCATTTTACTATACCGTAACTTCACCAAGCTTCAGACCCCTTCTGGGCCCCCACATAAGACATCATAACTTAGCTAGGTTAGATATGGTCATTGCAAAGCAATGCCATTAAGAAGTGGTGAAAGCATCCATTCCACCAACCTTCCTCTTTACTAACTAAATCAAACATCATGAAACAACAAGACCAGCTCTACCTTTCGTGGAAGGTTACGAGGCATCCCATTCCACCCCGCTTCCAAACAACTACGGGTTTTACTGATCGCACACAAGAGAATGTTTTCAATCTCATAACATCACTTAGTATAAGATTTAGTTCCCTTAGCAAACAAAGGTTTAGTTTCCTTACAGTTACTTGGAGAGTAGTCCTCAGCAAGTCATTCGAGTAGTAGTCTACCAACGTTCTCGTCACTAAGGATTCAACATCATAAACAGTAATACTTGTTAATACATTATTTGGCAAAATTAATTAAACTTCCCTTGAGGTTCATTATTCGGGTGTTCATATTTTAATAGCTCATCCAATGTTTAATACCTTTCATTTATTGTCTGCTTATCATGCTTTGGCACCTAGGGTTTCATTTTTAGATTCACTTGACACTATTCACCCCTCCTGGGTACATTTATGCGTGTAGAAAGCCTGTTGTCCCTAGGGATCTAGTTCTATCCGCACCAATCCTCCATGAGACAGCATACTTGCTAGCAAGGGTTTTCCTTTTGAAATGCCTTAATACTAAAAAGAAATTCTTATCACAAAGTCTGGGGTTTTAGTTTCTTATTCCTAAAGTTTCTTACATGATGTCAAAGGTTACCAACAATTGAAATATTAAACAGCAAGTTGCATTATGGGGTATTAGGTCAAAACCTCTTACATAATACCATGAGAATCTGATTCCTGAACATTTAAACTTATTGGCATGCTCATGTAACTCCTGTAGGGCTACTAACCAACAATGGTCATTAACAGAGCTCGGTACCAAGTGCGGCATGTAGTCGACTGCATGGTCACTGGCCTAAAGGTGTGTAGCACTAGGTCAACCACATGTCAAACCATGACCCTTTGGCTCTGTCAACTTTACAAATACTTGCTAGCCTCTGTAGGTTTGGTTCCTGGTCCTATTTTGTCATATAACTTCATGGTTCACTCGATCAAGGCATACATCATCACATATTTTTAATATTCATGGTATGTGATGTATTTTTGCATTGAAACATACAAGTTTCAGGATTTTGGTCCTTCAATAAAATCTAATAAATTATCAGGGAGCCTCTTGTCAAATTTGGTCGACTTTTGATGTCGGAATGGCTTGCAGCACTTGTAAGACCGCATGTCACTTTTGGTTGGGCCGTATGGCACATCATAGATAGCACGTCAAATTGTTTCCATCTGTATTTTGAATCTGTTTTGACGTGTTTCTCACATTCTTAAGGGTGTATATACCGAGTTTTGTTTTAGAACTCCACTTCATGGTATAGTTATGGATACCATTTCGATTTGACATACTGCCAAGATCTCATCTCTGGATTTATTCCTCTCAGATCTGATTTCCCCCTTTTGGATCCTGTATCAAATCTTGGTCATGGGTCTCCTAAGGTCCTATCAGGGTTTCTAACATTCATGCATCATCTTAATCACTTTTCAATCTCATATGCACTATCATTTATCACTCAAATGGTGCACATGTCCATAGTTTGGCCACAGGTCGTGGTTAAATCATATAATTTCTTACAAAAATCCTTTATTCATTTGATTATTGAAATCACTTCTTATTTCATCCCTTTTTCTTCATTCTACAATTTTACAAATCATGGCTGGGATCTAATACTTCCTCAGCCATGCTTTGCATTCTTCCCATTTATTCACATTAACAAAGAAGGTTTTCAAAGTAGGGAAAATACTTACAGAGGATATCCCTTCCAAGTTTTCCAGTAAATAGATCAGTGCTTCAAAGGTTGATCTCTTCCTTCTCTTCTCCCTCTTCTCTACGTTCTCTTTTGCTGGGCGATAATAGGAGAGAGCTCCTCTCTTCCTCTTCTTCTTATCTTTTTCTTCTTCTCTCCCTTTCTCTCCCAACTAGTGCGTCAGACATTTCTTCTCCCTTCTCCTTTGGTTTTGGGTGGACTGAATGGAAGAATGGAGATTAGGAATCTCCTCCTTTCCCATATTGGTAAGCTTGGAGGCCAAGGATGGAAAAGAGATGATTCTCCTCTTCGTCTTTCCATTTCTAGATTCAATCAAAGGCCACTTACCATTTTGGAGTCCATACATAGTCGATCAATGAGGGAAGAAAACAAATTTTTGAATAGTAGGTCCCACATAAAGTCGATCTCAAACCAATTCTGCGTACAAGGGGTGTGGCTGGACCATGCTGTCCGTATTCAACTGCATACCCTCTGCTTAGTGCAGGACCTCATTTTGGTAGGCCAGTTCTAGGAGCATGCAAGTTAGACCTTTGGGGATCTTATTAACGGGGTTCAAGACATTCTACCACTCTTTGGTGTGCTTCATTGCCAAAATGGGGTTCAATTTAGTAACTTTGGCATCATTTCTCGATTAATACCATTCCTTGCTAACGTCAATACGATAGGCTAGTCTGTGGGAAGACCTGACACATGCCCAACATAGATATATCATAACAGGACATGGGTACGGGTCTTACAGAAGGCTGTACTAAATTTCAACTCAATACCAATAGCATGTCGTAATCCTTCCCAAAATTGAAAGATAAATCTAGGATCTCTGTCTCACACGATACTTTATGATACGCCGTATAGACAAATAATTTGATACACATATAATCTAGGCATTTTATCCATGGTATACTGAGGCCTTTACAGCTATAAACCATGCTGTCTTCATTAGTCGATCCATAATTACCCAAACAGCATCCACCGCTCTAGGTGTTAAAGGTAGGCTTGTAACGAAGTCCATAGAAATATAGTCCCACATCCATTCTGGTACTGGTAGTGGTTGAACCAACCCTGAAGGTTTCTATCTGACTGCTTTCACTTGCTGGTAGGTTAAGCAATTGTATACAAAGTTTGCCACATCTTCTTTCATTCCTCTCCACTAGACGGTCTTCTTCAAGTCATGGTACATTTTATTACTTCCTGGATGAGCTGAGTATGGTGCATTATGGGCTTCCCTTAAAATTATTTCTTTAATATCCTTGGCCATCGCTGGGATACAAAGTCTTCCTTGAAATCTGAGTGCACCATCATCTGAGAGAATAAAGTCAGGATATTCTTCCCTTCTGTAAGTCTTTTTTTAGTGTTCTGAGGTAAGGGTCTGTTGGCAGCTCGCTTATTACCTTAAAGACTAGTTCTGCTTTTATCTGTAGTGCTACAAACAAACTTACAAGTTCTCAAATGACCTTACTTCCTAGAGATCCTTCTTACATGTCCAGCTTCTTTTGTGTCTTCTTACGAGTGCTAGTTTGTGTTGTTCATTCTGGAACAGATTCGATCCCTTCCCTAAATCTAGTTAGGCTCTTTCTACTTAAGGTGTCAGCTACCACATCAACCTTGCCTGGATGGTACTAGATTTCACAATCATAATCCTTTAGCTGTTCAACCCATCTTTGCTTTCTCATATTCAAGTCCTTCAGAGTAAATAAGTAAGTAAGGCTCTTATGGTTAGACTTGATCTAAAACTTCTCACCATATAGATAGTGTCTCCATGCCATGAGAGCAAAAATTACTACTGCTAGCTTTAGGTCATGAGTAGGGTAATTCTCCTTGTATTTCTTTAGTTATCATGAGGCATAAGCTATGACTTAGTCTCCTTGCATGAGTACGAATCCCAATCCTAGCTTGGAGGCATCTGTATACGGTGTGAAAGGTTCACCTGACCTAGGGATGGTCAATATGGGGGCTGAGACTAGTCTTGCTTTCATGGTCTAAAAATTTCTCTTACATTCTTCTGACCAAATGAACTTCTCCCCCTTCTTGGCTAACTTTGTCAGACGTACGACGATCCTGGAGTAGTCCTCCATGAACCTTAGGTGATGGCCTCAATCTTACTGGGATCCACTTTGATTCTTTCGACTGATACTACGTGACCTAGGAATGCCACTTCATTCAGCCAAAAGCCACACATCTTACTTGGCGTAGAGTGTCTTCTCTCTTAGCCTCTGCAATGCTTATCACAAATGCACCTTATGCTTTTCTTCATTTTGGGAGTATAATAAAATATCATTGATGAAGACTATAACTAAGGTATCTAGATTATCATAAAACTCTCGGTTCATCAGTTCCTGAGTGATGCTAGAGCATTTTTCAGTCCAAATGACATGACCAAGAACTTGTAGTGTCCATACCTAGTGCGAAAAGTTGTCTTAGATATGTCACTTTCCTTGATCTTCAACTGATTGTAACCTGATCTAAGATTAATCTTCGAAAACACTGCAACACCTTGTAGCTGGTCAAATAAGTCATCTATCCTTGGCAGTGGATATCAGTTCTTGATAGTGAGCTTGTTTAACTCACGGTAGTCTATGCACAGTTGTACACTACCATCTTTCTTCTTTACGAACAACACAGGTGCGCCCCTTGGGGAAATGCTTGGTTTGATAAAGCCTTTGTCCAGTAGTTCTTATAACTACACCTTCCATTCCTTTAACTCCATAGGTGCCATTCGATATGGAGCCTTGGACACCGGTACTGATCCTAGTATTAGGTCTATTACAAACTCTGTTGCTCAATTTGGTGGCAATCCTGGTAGGTCTTCAGGAAATACATCAGGAAACTCCTTTACCACTTCTAGGTCTTATAATCATGGTTTATCTATAGTGACGTCTAAGATATATACCAGAAATCCTATTCTCCCCCTTCAGTACATACATAACTGCCTTGAGTGCAAAGAGAAATAGTTTTCTCTTCTTAGGCTTTCTGTTCCCTATGAACTTGAATGTCTTCCCTTCACCTTCATTGAACAATAACATCCTTTCAGCACGTTGGAGACTTGCCTTGTATAGAGATAACCAATCCATACCCAAGATCATATCGAAGTCTGACATGCCTGATCGAATTAAGTTTGCATCCAAACTTCTACCCTCTATTAGGATTGGGCATGGTCCTTGGTATTCATTACAAATCACTTCTATACCAAGAGGCGATCGGACAACCAATGATGCTTCGAGGGGTTTTGTATCACCTTCGATACTTTCTTCAAAAGATGGAGACACAAAAGAGTGGGTAGCTCTTGAATCAAAGAGTACCTTTGCTGGAACTCCCAATATAGTTATAGTACCTACAACAATTACTATAATTCAGCTCATGCACACAATATACAATGCAATAATTATAAATGCATACTTGTTACCATATTAAGGGAAGCTGTGGCTTCTTCGAAAAAATAGCATACACCTTTCCCATCTGAGTTGCTTTAGGTGGGTAAGGACAAGTCTTGGAAAAGTGTCTTATCTCCCCACAGTTGAAACTCTTAAAGTTAGTGGCAAGTAGGACAACTGGACGGTTTCCCACTGGTGAACTCTTAGCAATAGCATTTTGTAAGACCCCTGTCCAGATCCCATTACGATCTGATCATTTTGGGGCATGTATTGGGTCATCAATGTGCAGACATATTTTATCGACACAACCTAAGATAAGGCTATGATACACCCATGAGGTGACACAAAACTATTAGCTAGAACCTTTTGTGTCATTGGAATGCATGAATGTACACTAGGAGAAGTCCAGGACTCAGGCTAGGTGACCCCCAAGAGCATAGCACGCTCACACCTAAGCTGGCTGACCCAAAAGAAGGTCTGGGTAGAGACATGGGTGGTGCAGCAGCACACCAACAGCACCTCTAGGAGTGAAACTTGTTGAGACGAAATGTGTGTGGGACATATCGATTTGAATTTAAACCTTTTCCAAGCATGGGGTAGGAGAATCTCTTCCATTCCATTCCAATGCTCCATTTTGTCAATTTTGACATTGGAAAGAGATCTCCTTCTCTTTAGTCTATCAAGCCATAGATGTAGAAGAGAAGAGAGAAAGAGAAGCCTGATGCATGAATAGAGAGAGAGAGAGAGGAGAGAAATGAGAGAAAGAAAGAAAGAAGAAGAAAAAGAGAAGAGAGGAGGAGTTCCTCTCAAAACCGCCCACCCAAGAGGAACAGAGAAGAGAAGAGAGGAGACTAAAACTCATTTGCAAGCACGAGTTCCTCGAGAGATCGAGGGAGATGAATTCTTATAAGTATTCTTCCACAGATAGTATAGACCAAATGTTGGAATAAACTGGTTATGAATGGATTAATGACTGGAAAAGAGACGACATCTCTCGTACTAAAGTTTATGCCATCGTAATGAGATCTCTGTGGCTAACTCAATAGAAGAACTTATTGATCCATTACCCATGGCTCTGGCATGAGCGTAGGCCATCGTTCACCAATCTAAATACTGAACGATGGTATACATGACACAACTATAAGCAGGGAATGATTCAAGCAATGGCTTAAGGAAACAGTATGATTCCCAGCCATGATCTGTGGTGGTTGAATGGAATGTTTCCCTGACTAAATCAAAAGAGGGATGAATGACCCACCATCCAAGGTGGAGCCATGATCATGTAAGCCACCACCCACGAATATGGATTGTGGACAGTAGCTTGCATGGTGCAACAGAATGGTGGAATCAAATTATTGGAAATACGAATAAACTATTAAAAACTATTAAAAACTTTAAGAAGATTGTAGAGGACCCAATATACCTTTGATTAAAGTAGGATTAAATGTTGGAGATCAGATCTAGAGTTTAAAACCTGATCTATTATCTCGGTTCAATGGACAATCGAAATGGTATCCAAAACCTAGTGTAGAAATCGAATTTGGAGCTCAAACTCCTTATTCAGACTAAGAAAAATATAAGAATCATGTTAGAGAAGTTTGATGGCCATCGAACCACATTTTGACGTGAGATCGATGGGACGTGTCGCAAGACCTGGTCTTCAAGCAGTGCGATCGATGCCATCAGCCGCACGCTATTCCAATGGAGGATCTCGGCCAAACTTGGTCGGTGTCTTCCTAGAATTTATTCTAATTTTATTAAGGGTTTAGAACCCAAAAATAGTATTTCTACGATAAGGAACCCCTTGTACTTCGTATTGGAAAGAGGTAAGGACTGGTTTACACCTGGAACCATCCAACCACAGACCACCTCTACTAGTTGAGACCTTAAACCAAACCTACAGGAGCTAGACAATCCTTCTGGGGTGCTAGCACTGTCAAACAATCACGCAAAACCGTGCGGTCGATGACACGTGCCACATGCCTAATGGTCAGACCGTGCCGTCAATGCCACGTGTCGCACGGGATTCTGACCTCTATTGTTGACCAACTTTGTTCAGTGACTTTATGAGATTTTTAGGCATCTAATTAAAGGGTTGGATCCCTCAAGTCATGTGTATAGCTATATGTTCTTGATTATTTCAATTAATGACCTAAGTGGCTATTTGGTTGCTTGCTGTTCATTACTTTAAATGTTAGAAAACCCTAGACAGCAAGTGTTGAACCTTAAAAACTAGTAACCTGACTCCTATATGATGCTAGAATACCCTTGACTTTGATAAAAGAAGTCCTTCTTAGTATTAAGGTTATTAGAAGGTAATCCTGGCTAGCGAGTGTGCCGTCTTGTGGAGAATCAATCAATGTTCATTTCCCCTATCTCCTATGGACAATAGACTTGATGCAAGATTGAACGCGCCTTAGATAGTAAACATTAATAAATTGAAAGGAATAATGAACCCCTTGATGTTGTGTCATGATAAACAAATGATAGGTAATACGCATAAGTTATCAAATAAGTTTATAATGTTGTGAATGCAGAAATAATTATGCCAATAATAAAGAGAAACTAAAATAATTCTATCAAATAATATATTAATGAAATATATTGTTATGACTTGATAGAGCTATGAGAACGTTGGTAGGCAGCTACTCGATCGGATTTACTGTAGTTACTCTCTATCTATTGTAAGGAAACTAAGCCATTGGATGTGTATGTTTTCTCTTATTATATCATGCTGTGTTATGGTGTGCAACAGATAACATGCTTTTGTCTAATAACATGCCATCCAATAAACTATTTTATATGATCATGCATATGCATCCTTACGTTTGGAGTTAGTAGTGCCATGTAGGGATTGGAGGGTAAGTGGTATGGGATACTCACTACCTTTCCACGAAAGCGACTGACCCTTGTTTGATTCATGATGTCTAGTTAAGTAAGTAAAGATGAAGGTGGGTGGTATGTGATGCTTGCACCACTTTTTATTAATGCTGCTTATTTACCATATGTAATCTAGCCAAGTCACGATGTCCTATGTGGGGGCTCGGATTGGGTTGTAAGCTTAGTTGGCAATGTTATGGTCCAGTAATATGGCTAATTAGGTAGACATGGCTAGTAGAACATAACTACCTGTATAACTATACCCCTAGCCATAAGGGTGTTATATAATGGCATGGGTGCAATAAAAAGGTAGTATGAACATAGCTGTGATCCTCCTCATACCCGATATAGTGTAGATGGGCAGACGGGTCGACTAGTGGGATTACCATCTCTTAAATTGGCGTGCATAAAATAGGCTTGGGATGAGTTGTGGGCAAGTGGCCGGCATAATATGAGCTTGTTCCATAACGACATACCCATACTTGGGGGTGATGCTGTACACCGAGTGAGGCGGCATCATCTGATGGGAGAAGACTAGTGCAGCCTAGAGACTCTGTGTGTGGGTTGTCTTGAGCTGGCACTTACGGTTATCATACCTGACCATAGTTGATAGTTCCATGTATTTTTCTTGCTACACGTTTAGTTTTCTTGCTAAACTGGGTGGTTAAGCTTACATTATATGCATAAATTATTTTTATATGTTGCAGGTTCTTCAGCTGATGCTTCGGGTTGCAGTCCTTCAAGTGTGGAGGATGAAAACTATGAACCTAAGGAAGATGTCTCTGATCCTTCGTGTGATGCGTAGGGTTACTTCTAGGCCTAGGATAAGCCTATTTAGTTTCTGTTTTGGATTTGGTATACTATTATTCTGGGTTTATGTTTGAATAAACTTTGAACAACGTCCTTATTTTACATTGGATTATTTATTTTGGTTATTTGGATAATTAATTAATTTATTTATTTGGAACTTAATATTAAATTAAAATAGTAATATGTCAACTCTTGAATAACTGGATTTATGTTTTATGTCTTCCATTAATTAACTATTTTTGTTGGATAATTTGATTAAAATAAGACTGTAAATTTAGTCTGATATTTCTTTGATTGGATTGATTAGTGGAATATCGTGGTGTATGATCCAGGAAGGGCATTTCTTAAGCCCTGATAGGATGGAGAGATCACATTACATTCCATACTACCAATACATCGGGAACAGGGTGTGACATGCCATGGTTTGAGTGGTATGGAAATCTTTATAGTTGCCCTTTCGCCAGTGAAGTTATCTGTAAGACCCATATCAAACTAACCTGGTCTTACCACCTAAAACAGGTCTACCCATCATGGTCGAGCCAAATGGATCAAGTGCGTGAGGGAGATCACAATCCAAGGAATTAAACTGATCCAAAAACACTAAAATAAGGGGGAGGGTTGCATACCCAGCAAGGCAGGGTCGGACCCCCCAGTATAAAAGTCAGACCCTGAGTTTTTAATCTAGGGTCGGACATTTTAAAACCAGGGGTCGACGGGATCTCCGACCCCCTCATCGACCCCCAGTCTGCCAATAGAAACCGTGAATTAGGAACTTTCCAAATTTCAATGGGATTCTTTCCTAATCTCAATGGGACTTATTTTGGGAGTTTCTACTCTATAAATATGTCACACCCCAATTCTGCACCAACCAGAATGGTGTGATGAACCATCAAATAACCAACGGTTCAACCAGGATCTTAAAATAGGCTATCCCACATATGATAAACCAAAATACATTCCACATTAATCAGAGGTAATAAAATAAATAGCGAAAGTCTTACAGATAATGAACTGAGGTCTAATAGTGATAACCATAAATAAATATCAAATTATTGATAAATCAACTGAGACATAATTAAATAAATATCAATTACATGTCTTTAATAAAATTTTAACAAAATCTAATCGAATACGCATGAGTTGCACTGCATTAGGAGTCATGTATATCCACTAAATCTTCAACTTCCATTGTCGCCACATGCCCGTACATAGGAGCGTTCATATAATCTTCGACGGTGGTACCTGCATCATCAACTAAAAGTATTTGAATTCGAAAGGGTGAGCACACATCACGGCTCAGTGAGCAAACAAAACAATGCAACAATACATACGCATGCAATCAATTCATATCTTTGGTCTGGTTTAGAGTTTGCAATGTGCTATAGAAAGGATAGGTGGCCGCCGCACCTCTATACACGAGTGTGTGGAAACACCCAATGAAAATGGCACTGTCGCCCCACATGCACCGACCATGGACAATATACACCCCATGAAAATGGCATGGCTGTACCGGTTGCCCATGCCAACACGTAAGCCCCTGTTGGCGAGGGCTTGCAAACTAGGCTCGCAACTAACAATCCTAATGTCAAACAATGTATCCAAGGCCTCACCCCAGCATCCCTTAATACATCCATAGAGATAGAGCTAGGGTTTGGTGACCAGGCTGAACCACAATGCCACGTCCCCCCTGATGCCCTACGACATATTAGTTCCGCTAAGGTGATGGCGATACGACGATGTTAGTGGACAAGACTTGAGTAGAGATAGAGCTAGAGTCTGGTGACCAGACTGAACCACAATGTCACGTCCTCCCCCTGATGCTTCACTCGCATCAAGCACACTAACACTTGCTTAGTGGACATGACTTGAATGGACATGGCACAATATACCCCGATGAGAACGGCATCGAAGTACCGGTTGATACCATCCATACCCGCACCATGTACACCAGCCAAACACAAACATTCACATGCCTATTCCTACCATCTTCAACATCAGCATGTTACAATCAATAAATTTAAATATGCATGAACAGTAATAATAGAAATATTGGATGACATGTTGAATGTACATTACAAGCATACACACATATCACAATCATGGTATTGGACTCAAGAAATAAAAATAGTTTGTTATTAACCAATTAGTTTAGGTCCCGTTTCCTCACCTTAGCTTGCTAATAGATACTCTTCCAAGCTTTAGAATCACCTTTATAATGTTATTATATTGCTAGAAGACCTAATAAAGTTGATAGAATTTAATTATAATTAATTCCGAATTAAAAAACCATGCTGTTAACTGAGGGTCGGAGGTAGGGTCGGAGTCCTGATCGACCCTGGGTGCGACCCTCCCCTTAATCTGAACTTCCCGAACACTGAGGGTCGATGCTAGGGTCGGATCTGCCATCGACCCTAGCTGCGACCCTCCATGGTTTGAGTCGAAAATATCATATTTCATTTTCTCTTTCATGGTTGCGTCCTATGGATTACTTCCAGAATCCATTCTATACATGTTTTACGGTTTAGAACTATACTTTATTCACCTACGTGGTTTTAATGATCTCCTCCATGGTTTCCATTGAAACGAAACCATGGATGGATGATTTGGGTTTCTTCTAAGTCATACCCTCTTCATAAACCATTCTAAAGTCTTAAATAAATCATAGGGAACGTATCCATACCTTAGTTTTGCTGAGATTCAGAGTTCCTCTGAATTTCCTCTTCTTCCTTAACCTTTTCTTCAAGTTTTCCTTCTCTTCTTCTCTTCCTTCTCTTCTCTTTCTCTTAATCCAATTATGGTTGTAAAAGGAGTGAAAGAAGCTTAGGGACGTCCTATTTATAGGGCAAAACCTCCCAAAATAAGTCCCATTGAGTTTAGGAAAGGTTCCAATCGAAATTAGGAAGGTTTCCTAATTTTCGGTTCGTGCTGTTTTTCCCGAGTACCGAGGGTCGATGGGAGGGTCGATGGGAGGGTCGGACAACTCATAGACCCTGCGACCCATGGTTGAGGGTCGATGGTGAGGGTCGATGGGAGGGTCGGACCTTCCTGTTAAAACCTGCGACCCTACCCTCATTTTGACTATTTTTGAGTAAATTTTCATACTGGGTCTTGGGTTTCTTCACACACTTGGTCCACTTGGCTCGACCATCATATGTAGACGGGTCACGATACGAAATGTAAGGTTGGACCATGTTCGTGGCGTGCAGGTCTTACAACTCCACCACCCTTAAAAGAAATTTCGTCCTCGAAATTTGAAAGTACGGATCTTACAACTCCCCCATCCTTAAAATAAATTTTGTCCTCAAAATTTGAATTTACTTCGGAGTCACTAGGTGGGAATTCTATTTCCACATTGCATCTTCTTCTTTCCATGCCATTTTCTCCACGTCTTGTCTTCGTCAGATTATCTTCGTATAATTGATACCAAGCTTTTAAGGTGTTGTACCTTTCAACTAGTGAACTAGGTTGGTACCACTTCAATAGTTAAATCTCTTATTTAATCTAGTGATTCCGTGGTCAATACTTTTGATATGGATCTCCAATGTACTTCTTCAATAGAGACACACGAAATACATCATGCACACTAGACATGGATAGCGATAACGCTAATTGATATACAACTTTTCTATGTCTCCCAAAGTTTATAAAGTCCGACACATATATAGAATACAACTTTCCCTTCTCATTGAATTGTTTTAAACCATGCATAAGTGATCTCCAAGAACAATTTGTCCCTTATGGCGAACTCAAGGTCTTAGTGTCTCTCTGACATCTTGAGTTATCTTGCCCCTTTTCTTTGATCTTGTCTGTCACTCGATAGTTTTCTTCATTAGCCTTAGGTCTCAAAATTCTTCATTCACCAACTTTATTCCAAAATAAAGGAATTTGACATTTTTACCGTACCATGCTTGATAGGTAACATTTACATGGTAGCTTAATAACAACTTCAATTCATGGTAACTTCTCAACTCAAGTTCCTTGAAATCAATTTCATAAACTCGAGGCATATCACTCAGGATTTGTATAGTCCGCCCCGACTGTCCATTGGTTTAAGGTAAAACGCAATACTAAACTTCAACTTTGTTCCCATTGTTTCCTATAGATCCTTCCAAAACTTCAAGATAAAGCATGAGCTTCTGGCCGACACCAAGCTCTCATGCATACCATTCAATCTGACAATACTATCCATATATAGCTTAGTTAGCCGCTCCAAAGCATATCGAGGTCATATAGAAATGGAATGAGCTATCTTCATAAGGCAATCAACAATCACCCAAACTGCGTCAACTGATCAGTGGTATACTGGAGACATAGTTCATTGTAATGCAGTTCCACTTTCAGACTGGCTCCGATAGTTTTTATTGTAAGCCATGGTGGTCTTTGTCTTGTAGCTTTTACTTGCTGATAATTCAAACACTGGAACACGCACTATGCCACATTTGTTATCTCTTCAAGTCATGATACATATTGGTACTCTAGTATGTACTGAATATTGAGTACAATGGACTCTTATCATTATCCTCTTCATAGTATCCAAGTCTTTATCTTCATGTATTCAGAATCTACCTCTGTATCCGAGTACTATCTCCGCATCCAATGTAAGTCAGGGTTAGGTTTTTCTTTCTCTAAATCTCCTGACATTATTCTTATATACAGATTAACAAAATTGCTACTTTTATTTCATCCACCAATTCAAAGATGATTTTCAATGCCATAAACACAACCGAATTATTGCTCCATAAGTTCATCCATAAATTCTCACTCAATTGGATCATCACTAGCTTCTATTATATGTTCTCTTTTTCCAAATCTGAATCTGTTGCTGCGGAACATAAGGCAACATTTATACTCGGTCCTTCTTCAGACCTCATAATCCCTTTTTGCTTAAGGCTTAGCTACTACATTAGCCTTGCTCAGTGACCTTAAATATCACGGTCTTTATCCTTCAATGTTCAAACCATTTTCCTATCCTTATGTTCAACTCTTTCTGATGAAGAGATAAATAGGACTCTTAACCTAATATTATTCTCCGTTTAGATAATGTCTCCAAGTCTTGATTGCATAATTCATCACCGGTAACTCCAATCATGAGTTGGGTAACTCTTCTCATGCTCTTTCAATTTTCTTAAAGCATATGAAATTGCTTATTTATGTTATATCAACCCGCATCCTAGATCCAATCCGAAAGCTCCAATGGATAGGGTAAAAGGTTTCCCTAGTGCCAAAACGATCAAGATGGGAGCTGATATCAACCTTACCTTAGAATCTGAAAACATTCTTTACACTTGTAGGTTCAAATAAATTCCTCTCCCTTCCTGGTTAGCTTGGTAAGAGGTTTTGTGATCTTAGGGTGGTCCTCCTAGCATTGTCTATAATAATCAGCTAAAACCAAGAAACTTCTTATCTTCGCAATATTCCATACAATTGCTTCTATCTGAATAGGGTCCAATTTAATCCCTTTATATGATGCTACGTGATCTAAGAAGATCATTTTGTTTTATCATGTCTCATGTTTCTTGGACTTGACATGAAGCTTTTCCCTTCTCAGCTGTTGTGAAGCTGTTCTAAGATTTGTTGTATGAGTTGCTTCATTCTTGGAATAAACCAAATATCATCTATGAAAACTATGACCGACGTGTCCAACATGTCAAGAAACACCCAGTTCATCAGCTCCATAAAAAATGTAAGGGCATTGGTTAATCCAAACGTCATAATCGAGAACTCATAATGTCCAATCCCGATTTTAAAAGCTATCTTCGAGATATTTCGGTCCAAAATTCTTCAGCTGATGATAACTTGACTGAAGAAAATACCTTTGCTCCTTGCAACTGTTTAAACAAGTCATCGATGTAAGGTAGTAGATATCGATTCTTGAATGTGAGCTTGTTTAGTTCCCGGTAGTCTATACGCAAACAACACTACCATCCTTCTTCTTCATGAATTGCATTGGCACTTCCCATGATGCAATACTTAGCCAATTAGAACCCTTGTCTAATAACTGTTGTAGTTGCGTCTCAATCCCTTTAACTCCATAAAAGCTACTCTACAGGTGCCTTTGACACGAGTAACGTCCTTGGTAACAAGTCGATGACGAACTCGATCGCACGATCAGGGGATAACCCGGTAAGTCTCCTGGAAACACATCAAGGAATTTATGCATCACATCAATATCTTTCATCTGTGGTGCTTCTTTGGTAACGTATACCACAGATACCATATATCCAACTCATTTCTCTTCAAAGCATCTATTCGTCTTTAGCATAAAGCGGATCCGCTTTCACTTCTTAGGCAACATACTCCCAATGATACTAAATCATATGCCATTTTTATTCTTGAATGATAACCTCTTCTATGCACATAATCACTTGTAGAGTATTGAGACAACCAGTCTATTTCCAAGATGACGTCAAAGTCTACCATCTTAAGTCGACTCAGGTTGCATCCAAATTCTGTTCATCCATAAGATTTGGACATTGTTCGTAACACTCATCCCATTAAACATCTATTCCAAAGGGCTTGAACTAGCAAAATCTGGTATAAGGTCTTAAGAGCTTGTCTAGTTCCTTCATCTCTTATGATTTTTAAAGACTATTGCTAACAATCTCATATCTTGAAAAGTTAATTAGCTTATATTTCCTTTATCACTTCTGTTCTATCCTAATCTCTCTTTCATACACCTCGAATAATATCTTGTGATTGTTACCTCATATCCCAAGTCTATCTATAAGCATTAGGGTATATGCTTATAAATTCATTAATTCAGTCAAACTATTTGGTCTTTACTTAATCATATCCCTCAACATTGGGCATAACTCAATTATCATTGTATTAAATCGAGTACTACTTATGCCATGACTTATCCGTGTATCCATTCTTAAATTTTCCTTTAGGAATCTTCTACCTTGTCAAAATTCATACCGATATAACCCTCTTTAACTCTACTTGAGTGCTATATATTTCCTTACTGGCTACTCTTGATAGTTCTAATTTTTGCTCATGCACTCTTTTATAGACGACTCATATCCATCCATTTAGCAATCTCAAAATAGATCCTCCATTACTTCATCTGAGGTTCATTGGTCATAGCATTTAATCTGAATCCAATCATCTTTCTTCCAATAATTCTATTACCACTAATCATATTTATCAACCAAGGTCAGGGAGTGAATGAATCAAAATGTCCATCCAAAAGTGATTCACTTCCTTCTGTCGATTTAGCATAATGACAACACTTGCTTTTCGAGAGCCAATCTCTTGTATATGGGTCTCGACTCTAGTGAACCTAGGTTTAGAGAATCAGGAGTAAATCTGTGGTAATTCAACCAGCATCAAAAAATCGTTAAGTTGCACGGTGGTCCAAATGCATAGAGGTTTTATAGTTCTTAACCTCATGGTTATAGGTTTTATCGAATATATAATGCCATTGGTCGAGGCACTATAGGAGTAAACCTGGAGAAAGATTTCGCACATCAGTAAATCAGTTATAATTTGGAGAAAAATTTCATACATCAATAAATCAGGTGTAAATCGAAAAGATGTACGCTCAACATAATAAACATTTAACTATTCGTTCAGTTCACATCTCTGTTCATTTGGTCGATCATGAGAGTCGCTAAGATTGGTATAATCAGGACTACTACTAAAGAAACAATATCTATGCCTTCAATTGATAGGTTAAATCAAGAAGGTATCCTGTCAAGGTACGAGAATTAAAATCCGGTATGTGCATCCTCTATATTCATAAGAGTAAATCAATAATGCATCGCATTCTATATAAACTATATTGCCATATGGCCACAATAGATTCGATCTTTGCTGAAATGTTTGAGGCTTCATCTTCAGAAAATATTCCTCAACCCCTCTTGGATCATTCTGCCATGATGCAACTATCCCATTCATTGGTGGCTGATAAGGTTAACCACCTTGATACACTGCTTGTTGTGCACCAAACTTCTGCACTAGGGTGTGCATTACTGGGACTTGCTGTGTGGTAGGCACTGTGTTATAGCTAACAGGTGTTGGGGTACAGTGATGCTACCAATTGGTACCGTACTTGGTTTGACCCAGAGGTGTTGATTAGCATCAGCATCTTGGGTAGTGATTTACATAGCAACTGGCATAGTTGGTCTCATCTGTTGTTGCTCTTGTATTTTATTGGGTCAAGTTTATGACCCATAGCCAAGGTATTTGGTAGTCCAGGTGGTTGGCTGGAGTGGCCTGGTTGTTAACTTTTTTAATTCGATACAGTCTGATTATCTACTCAGATGAGTTTTCATTATCCATTCTCAACCCTGATAGTGGTGGGGTCAAGTTACAACCTCTTTTTAATGCTCAGCGGGTAATGGATCAGCCTGTGGTGGATCTCACCCTGAGTCTCCACGTCACCCAGGAGTATAGCTTAAGCTTCTTTATAGTTGCTCTTATTCTTAATGTTTGGCTATTATTCTCTTATCTTTGTTGGATTTAGCCGAGACCTTTCCCTTTACCTTTGCAGGGAATTAGGCATTACTAGCCATTTTCACTTTCCTTTGTCATACGTCGAGTTTCACATCTTGTGAGTACCAATTCAGAATTTAATTTTTCTGCTGTACTGATGCTTCCTTCTCGCTACTGTACAATATCACTTGTATACTTAGATAACTACCCTACTTATAGATAATACCCTATATTGTTTGTTTATTAGGATAATTTTTTTTTGGTCTTCTCTTTCCGTGTGAGTGTATATATATGGTTTCACCTTTAATATGCACATTATTGTCTTGTTTAAGTTCTGTCTCAACCAACACAGGTGCTTATGGTTTGTTTGTATTAAAGATTTTAATTTATCCTAACTCAGTTCCTGGACTCCAGTGCAAGTATTCAGGTTTAATGGGTATGGCCTACGAGAGCTCTGATACCAAGTTGTCACACCCCAATTCTGCACCAACCAGAACGGTGTGATGAACCGTCAAATAACCAACGGTTCAACCAGGATCTCAAAATAGGCTATCCCACATATGATAAACCAAAATACATTCCACATTAATCAGAGGTAATAAAATAAATAGTGGAAATCTTACAGATAATGAACTGAGGTCTAACTGTGATAACCATAAATAAATATCAAATTATTGAGAAATCAACTGAGACATAATTAAATAAATATCAATACATGTCTTTAATAAAATTTTAACAAAATCTAATCGAATACGCATGAGTTGCACTCACATGAGGAGTCATGCATATCCACTAAATCTTCAGCTTCCATTGTCGCCACATCCCGTACACAGGAGCGTTCATATAATCTTCGATGGTGGTACCTGCATCATCAACTAAAAGTATTCGAATTCGAAAGGGTGAGCACACATCACGGCTCAGTGAGCAAACAAAACAATGCAACAATACATATGCATGCAATCAATTCATATCTTTGGTCTGGTTTAAAGTTTGTAATGTGCTATAGACAGGATAGGTGGACGCCGCACCTCTATACATGAGTGTGTGGAAACGCCCAATGAAAATGGTACTGTCGCCCCACATGCACCCACCATGGACAATATACACCCCATGAAAATGGCATGGCTGTACCGATTGCCCATACCAACACGTAAGCCCCTGTTGGCGAGGGCATGCAAACTGGGCTTGTAACTAACCAATCCTAATGTCAAACAATGTATCCAAAACCTCACCCCAGCATCCCTCAATACATCCATAGAGATAGAGTTAGGGTCTAGTGACCAGGCTGAACCACAATGCCACGTCCCCCCTGATGCCCTACGACATATTAATTCTGCTAAGGTAATGGCGATACGACGATGTTAGTGGACATGACTTGAGTAGAGATAGAGCTAGAGTCTGGTGACCAGGCTGAACCACAATGTCACGTCCTCCCCCTGATGCTCCATTCGCATCAAGCACACTAACACTTGCTTAGTGGACATGACTTGATTTGACCATGACACAATATACCTCGATGAGAACGGCATCGAAATAACGGTTGATACCATCCCTACCCGGACCATGTACACCAGCCAAACATAAACATTCACATGCCTATTCCTGCCATCTTCAACATCAGCATGTTATAATCAATAAATTTAAATATGCATGAACAGTAATAATAGAAATATTAGATGACATGTTGAATGCACATTACAAGCACACATGCATATCACAATCATGGTATTGGACTCAAGAAATAAAAACAGTTTGTTATTAACCAATTAGTTTAGGTCTCGTTCCCTTACCTTAGCTTAATAATAGATACTCTTCCAAGCTTTAGAATCACCTTTATAATGTTATTATATTGCTAGAAGACCTAACAAAGTCGATAGAATTTAATTAAAATTAATTCAAAATTTAAAAACCATTCTGTTAACTGAGGGTCGGAGGTAGGGTCAGAGTCCTGATCGACCCTGGGTGCGACCCTCCCCTTAATCTAAACTTCCCAAACACTGAGGGTCGATGCTAGGGTCGGATCTACCATCGACCCTAGGTGCGACCCTCCATGGTTTGAGTCAAAAATATCATATTTCGTTCTCGCTTTAATGGTTGGGTCCTATGGCTTACTTCCACAATCCATTCTATACATGTTCTATGGTTTAAAACTATACTTTATTTACCTACATGGTTTTAATGATCTCCTCCATGGTTTCCATTGAAACGAAATCATGGATGGATGATTTGGGTTTCTTCTAAGTCATACCCTCTTCATAAACCATTCTAAAGTCTTAAATAAATCATGGGGAACGTATCCATACCTTAGTTTTGCTGAGATTCAGAGTTCCTCTGAATTTCCTCTTCTTCCTTGGCCTTTTCTTCATGTTTTCCTTCTCTTCTTCTCTTCCTTCTCTTCTCTTTCTCTCAATCCAATTAGGGTTGTAAAAGGAGTGAAAGAGGCTTAGGGAAGTCCTATTTATAGGGCATAACCTCTCAAAATAAGTCCCATTGAGTTTAGGAAAGGTTCCAATTGAAATTAGGAAGGTTTCCTAATTTTCGGTTCGTGCTGTTTTTCCCGAGTACCGAGGGTCGATGGGAGGGTCGATGGGAGGGTCGGACAACTCATAGACCCTGCGACCCATGATTGAGGGTTGATGGTGAGGGTCGATGGGAGGGTCGGACCTGCCTGTTAAAACCTGTGACCCTACCCTCATTTTGACTATTTTTGAGTAAATTTTCATACTGGGTCTTGGGTTTCTTCACACACTTAGTCCACTTGGCTTGACCATCATATGTAGACGGGTCACGACACAAAATGTAAGGTTGGACCATGTTCGTGGCGTGCGGGTCTTACAAAATAAGACGTCCAAAAACCTCTTTCACTCCTTTTAAAACCTTAATTGGATTAAGAGAAAGAGAAGAGAAGGAGAAGAGAAAGAGAAGAGAAGGAGAAGAGAAAGATAAGAGAAGGAAAGTGGAGAAGAAGATTAAAGAGAAGGCTTTAGAGAAACAAGCCTAATTCTCAGGTATAGATACTATCTCCATGGAATTCTAAAGACCTTATAATAGATAGTGAAGAGGGTATGATCTAGGTGAAACCCAAACCATCCATCCATGGTTAGATTTTCATGGAAAACCATGGGGGAGATCATAAAAACCATGTAGGTGAATAAATTATGGTTCTAAGCCATAGAACATGTATGTAATGGATTGCAGAAGCAAGCCATAGGACCCAAACACGAAGGAACGGACTGTAGGATGAAAATTCGACTAAACCCATGGGGGGTCGCACGGGGGTCGATGGCCAATCGACCCTACCAGACCCTAACAATCGACCCCCAGTGTTTGGGAACTCCAGAATCTGGGTGGTAGCACCCAGGGTCGATGGAACCTCCGACCCTGGCATCGACCCCCAGTTAACAGCATGTTTTTTAAAATCATAATTAATTCTAATTAAATTTTATCGACTTGATTTGGTTTTCTAGTGATATAATATTTATATTTAGTTGATTCTTAGAGCTTGAAAGGGGATCTACGATCAAGCAAAGGTGAGGGAACAAGACCTAAACTAATTGGTTAATAATAAACTATTTTATGCTTGAGTCCAATGCCATGATTCATTCTATACGTGTATGCTTGTTATGTGCATTCAACATGTCATCCAATATTTCTATTATTACTGTTCATGCATATTTAAATTATTGTTTATAACATGATGATGATGATGATGATAGGAATAGGCATGTGGATGTATGTGTTGGTTGGTGTGCTTGATGCGAGCGAGTATCAGGGGGGGTATCATAGGCCAGGCCTCAGCACTCTAGCTCTATCTCCAACTCAAGTCTTGTCCACTGACATCGTCATATCACCATTACCTTAGCAGAACTATTACGTCCTAGTGTATAAGGGGAGGTGGTCTCGGACCGTATAGTCTCTGACTCTGCCGGGGGGCCTTAGCCCTATCTCTTTGGATGTATTGAGGGATGCTGGGGTGAGGCTTGGATACATTGATTGGCATTAGGATTGGTTAGTTGCGAGCCCAATTTGCATGCCCTCGCCATCAGGGGCTTACGTGTTGGTATGGAAACCGGTACAACAATAAACATAACCTTTGCGTGTACATTGTCCACAGTCGGTGCATGTGGGATGACAATAAACGTTACCTTTGGGCGGCTTCACACACTCGTGTATAGAGGTGAGGTGTCAATAAACGTAACATTTGGCCACCAATCTTTTCTATAGCACATTGCAAACTTATTTACCAGACCAAAGATATAAATTGAATGCATGCATATGTTTGTTGCATTGTTTTGTTTACTCACTAAGCCATGATGTATGCTCACCCTCTCGACGTCGAATATTTTTAGTTGATGATGCAGGTACTACGATCGAAGATTATATGAGTGCTCCGGTGTACACGCTTGTTGCTGCAATGGAAGCCGAAGACTAAGTGGATACGCATGACCCCTCATGCGAGTGCAACTCATGCGTATTCGATTAGATTTTCATTTGAATTATTAAAGGAATGTAATTGATATTTTATTTATTTATGTCTCAGTTGATACAACAATAACTTGATATTTTTATTATGGTTATCACAGTTAGATTTTTCAGTTCATTTACTATAAGACTTTCGCTATTGTGTATTTATTCTGATTATGGTTGTAGATGTGTATGGTTTTATTTTTAATGGACACAACCTATTAGAGATCCTGATTGAACCGTTGGTTTATTAGCGGTTCATCACACCATTCTGAATGGTGCAGAATTGAGGTGTGACAACTTAGTATCAGAGCATCTCAGGCCTTGTCTGTGAAACCATCATACTTCCACAAAAGTCCGTGAACTGAGATAGGATAAAAATTATAAGATGTAATAATAACACACCATAAGCATCTGTGTTGTTTGAGGCAAAACTGAAAGAGAATAATGCATCTATTAAATGAGAAAGAAATTTTTATATACAACCAAAGGGAGAACAAACATTTATATATATATGATTAAAGTAGAGTACAGTCTAGAGTCCGGACAGTTACTCTGATGTACAAAAAGAAAGATAAAAGAAATACATCAAGAAGCTGGAGGTGATAGGGGAGGCGGTGCCTCACGGTCTCTATCATAGTCCTCAGCATAGACTTTAGTCAACTAAGCTATCTGAGTCTGGGTTGTCTAGAGACTAGCTATGAGATCAGCCATCCACTGGTCAATCACACGTTGAGCATCCCTAAGCTCTCCCACCCGCTGATCCGACATGTGCTGAGTAGCTAGAAGCTCTCCCACCCACTGGTCCGACACACACTGAGCAATCAGAAGCTCTGCCACCCGCCGATCGGACAAGCGCTGAGCCTCTAGAAGCTCTCCCATTCTCAAGTCAGACATACGCTGAGCCTCTTTTATCTCGTGCAATATCCTCATCATGTCATCAGAATGAGCATACGAAGGACCAGCTGCATGCAAAGGACCAGCTGAAGAAGACGGACCAGCTCCAGTAGCATGAGTAGGTGATGGAGGAGGTATGGCATCCGCATCCATGTATAGCCGATCATCATCATCCCCATGAACCCCTACTCTAGTGGCTGCTGCTGCTGCTGCCTCAGCGTCAGCCATCTCCACTCGAGTGTGAGGGCACACCATCGCGTTCCTCTCCTCATCACTGACCTGGGCATCCCGCCTGCCCATCTTGCAGATAGCCTCCCAATCTAGAGGCGATGAGAAGGATTTCTCCTGAATCTTCTCATCCAATAAATCAACCCCCAGGCAGGTAAGCAATGTAGTGATCATGCATCCATAAGGAAGGTTGCCAGTATGACTGGGCAATGTAGCACTGATCATCGTTTGCATGATGATATATGGAAGGCTGACAGACTGCCTAGTGCATATGCAGTATAGTGGATACTGGGTCAACTGGGAGACCCTCTCGTAATGTCCACTCTACGGTATCATATTATGCTAGATGATCTTGCAGTACACCTGTGGATTTGAATGCATATAACTCACTTTCATCTCCCAACGATCCTCTCTGATGAGTTGACGGTCTATCTCAGCCCTCATCTGTAATGGAATGAACTGGGGCTCTCCAGGGGCACAGAATACGAAGGAGCCGCCATATGAGATACCCAGCAAGTCCACTAGCTGTCGATAGTCGAAGGAAATATCAACCCTCTTGACATAGCTAGTAATCCGAAGCTCACCACCTTTCTCAACATCGTTGTAATCCCCCACCACTTGGAGATTACAATAGAACTGGTGTACCAAGTCTAGACAGGTACAGGCATCATAGGTGATGACAGGGAGCCATCCCATATCGCCAAAGGCCCCCTCCACATTGAACAAGGCCATGCTAGCAAAGTTCACTTTGTGGCCTCCCTCTATCTTCTTGCGAGCGTAGCGGGCATACTGTGTCTCGGCTTCTGTAGAGCAGATGTGAAGACGGTCGCGAACACTGGGTCCCTTGGTACGACCATAGTATCTGCAATTAAGAAAGAAAAAATAAATGATGGCTTAGTAGAGAGGAAAAACCTGAAATTTTGGCATAGTAACGACGTAAATTGGTCAAAAGCCTCACTTCTCACCCATACACGTGGGCAGGAGGACTTACATAGATCCTAAACTATCCTGTGAGGCTCATACAGCTGGAAATTTTAACTAATGTGATTGAATTGGGAGAAATTTCATGAAATTCAAAATCTCGACAAAATTAGGGTAAAAAGAGTAAATTTTGAGTTTCTCGATAACCAACCGATGAAACTCAAATATTTTTGAGGGCTTTCGTTCCTCGAGTCACCAACAACTAAAGCCCCCAATAAAAATCAAATTTTTACAATTGAAAAAAGTTTAATTTGAAAAATACTAGATATACGAGCAAAAACCTAGGTAAAGAAACCTAAAAACATGAAAATGTGTAAGACATACCTGTTGTGGAGGTGTAGACAACGAAACAAGGAGTGCAAACCACCAACGGATCGGAGTTGTCACTGTAGCAACTCAGAGGGACGAGACAAGTCGAAGCGGAAAAGAAAGAATGGGAAATGGACTTGGAATCGGAACTTAAAAATCAGATTTTTAGTCCGGGGGTCTGAAAATTCGATGAAAACAATCGACCTACCCATCGACCCCCGCATCGACCCTTGGCTCTCGAGAATCTGACAAAGAACCAGGGGTCGCACCCTGGGTCGGACATCCTCCGACCCCCCCATCGACCCCCGGCTCTCGGGAAGAATGGGAGATTTCCCAGGGTCGCAGGCTGAGGGTCGAACACCCATCGACCCCCACCATCGACCCTATAGTGAAAATACAACATTTTTGACAGAGTGATCTGAAAATTTTGAAATTTTCATTTGTTAGTGGTTTTAAAATATGAGAATGAATTATGTAATGATTGTCTCTCGTGTTCAATGATTTCAGGCAATCCCACCATCAGATTAATTAATGGCGGGACGCAGAGTAACTAGACAAAGTCGTAACTCTATTCCACCACCACCACCTATGGGGGAGGATAGCCAGACACACCCAGAAACACAGGGGAACATGAACACGGCACCGTCCATCATAAATGGGTAGAAAAATCTTACAAATATGCCAGCTCCACCTACAGAATTGGCCACAGTCGTAATAAACTTGGCCCAACAGCTACAACAAATGCAGCAGGCACAAGCTACTATACAAGCTGCCATAGGCATAACTCTCCCAGCAGCACAGATACCTCCAATGCTAGCAGGACAGGCAAGCACAGCACCAGGGGGGAGTAACACAGTACCCCATGCACCTCAGACTCGTATCATGCAGGCTCAAGTACAAAATCCTGAGATAGCTCAAGATGGATATCAATACCAACCACCTATGTATGGAGCGTATGCCCCGCAGCAACTAGACCACTCCAAACTGGTGGAGCATTTTCTGAAACTGAAGCCCAAAGAATTTAATGGCAAGGTAGCAGATCCTTAATGGCCGGCACACTGGGTTGACAAAATGAAAAGAAATTTTATGATGATGACACTAAATGAAGAAGAAAAAGTGTTGTGTGCCACCTTTATGCTGAAAGGAGATGCACACCATTGGTGGAGGTCTACCATGAAATATTTACTTATAAAGCACGCCCAACTGACTTGGGATATTTATAAAGAGGAGTTCTTTGAGAAGTACTTTCCGAGAAGTTTTAGAGATTCTATGGAAAGAAACTTCCTGAGTTTATATCAGGGGTGGATGACCGTGGATGCATATCAATAGTGTTATGAAGAGCTATTCTTCTTTGCACCCACTAGTATGCAAGAGGAAAACACCAAGACCCGAAGGTTCGTCATGGGACTTAGGGTAAGCATCCGCGAGCATGTTCTGGGACATGAAAAGAAAATCTATAATGAAGCGGCACAAATTTCTCGACTTATAGAATCAAGCCAGAAGGAGAGTTATTTCATGCAAAACAGAGGTATAAAAAGGCCAGCTGGAAATTCTTATAACGGAGGGAATAACAAGACATTCAAACCCTTTCGGGCTCAAGGCTTTACCGCTACAACCAAGACTACTCCCGTAGCTCAACAGCAACAAAAGCTAATTACTGAAGGGATAAAATGTTTTAACTACAACCAAGTGGGAAATATAGCAAGGGAATGTCCTAAGCTCAAGAAACAGCTACATCAAGGATGAGTTTATGCAGTTACATCTGAGGATGCTGCCGCATCGCCTGATCTGGTCACAGTTATGACTTAAATTTTTTTTTAGTTAGTTGTACTGCATTGTATGAGCATGTAGACTAAACCAAAACAAATCACATGTATCATACCTATTAATGGCATCCCAGCCAGAGTACTCTTTGATTCAGGAGCTACTCATTCCTTTATATCTGTGACATTTGGAAAGAAGTTAAATCTACCCTTTAAATCCTTAGACTGCAAACTACTTCTTCGATCATCGATGGATTAGAAGTGGAATTAGAAAAAGGTTATGGGCCTTGTCCAGTTCTCATTGACGAGAAAACCTTGGATGCAACCTTGATCCAACTTGAGATGGCAGACTTTGACATCATCTTGGGAATGGACTAGTTAGTTCGGCATTCTGCGAACCTATTATGTGCCGAAAAGAAGTTGACATTTAAAGAGAAGGAAGGAGCAGAGTTCAATTTTTCAGGAACCAAACTTCCCCGTAAACGAAAGCTCATACTCTCTGCACTAAAGGATAAGAAGTTCCTTGAGAATGGAGCAGTCGGGTATTTAGTATCTGTGGTCGACCTTACCAAGGAAGCACCACGAATGGAAGATATTGATGTTGTGTGTGACTTTCCAGACGTATTTCTTGAAGAACTACTAGGATTACCACCCGACTGAGCTACAGAGTTTGTTATAGATCTTATACCTGGAGCCACACCAGTATCGAAAGCACCTTATCGAATGGCTCCTACTGAACTGAAGGAATTGAAAGTACAACTACAAGAACTACTGGACAAGGGTTACATTTGCCCTAGAATATCACCATGGGGAGCTCTAGTCTTATTCGTAAAGAAGAAGGACGGTAGTATTCAATTGTGTATAGACTACCGATAACTGAATAAACTGACAATCAAGAATCGGTATCCATTGCTGCGGATCGATGACCTATTCGATCAGTTGCAAGGTGCCAAAGTGTTCTCCGAGATCGATCTTCGGTCAGGCTACCATCACTTGAAGATTAAAGATGGTGATATTCCCAAGACAGCTTTTAGGACCAGATATGGACATTATGAATTTTTGGTCAAGTCTTCCGAATTGACGAACGCACCAGCAACTTGTATGGAACTTATGAACCGGGTTTCCCACGACATGTTGGATACGTCGATTATTGTATTCATTGATGATATATTAGTCTACTCCAAAGACGAGGAAACTCATGTTAAGAATCTAAATGCCGCTCTGTAGCGACTACGGAAGGAAAAGCTCTACGCCAAATTTACAAACCGTGAGTTTTGGCTAAAGGAAGTCACATTTCTAGGCCATGTAGTATCCGCTGAAGGAATTAAAGTAGATCCCAGCAAGATCGAGGCTATTGTAAAGTGGGAAGCACCGAATAGCGTTGCAAAAATTAGAAGTTTTCTGGGTCTAGCTGGATATTATCGACGATTTGTGGAAGACTATTCCCGAATTGTCGTACCTCTCACCAGCTTGACTAAGAAGGGCGAGAAGTTTGTTTGGACGGATAAATGTGAGAAGAGTTTCCAAACCTTGAAGGCTAGATTGATATCAGCTCCAATCTTGACTATCCCGATTCCAAGACAACCATTTATTTTGTACACCGATGCATCCGGACTGGGTTTAGGATGTGTACGTATGCAAGGAGAACAAGTAATTGCTTATGCCTCAAGACAATCGAAAACACATGAGAAGAACTATCCCACCCATGATTTGGAACTAGCGACATGAGTACATGCTGTCAAAATATGGAGACATTATCTGTACGGGAAGAAGTTTCAGATTAAATCAGACCATAAAAGTCTTACTTATCTATTTAATCAGAAGGACCTGAATATAAGACAAAGAAGATGGTTGTAACTATTGAAAGACTATGACGGTGATATCTAGTATCATCCGGGGAAATCTAATGTAGTAGCCGATGCGTTGAGTAGAAATGCAATGATAAATCTCAGGGAGAGGTTAGCACAACTGTCGCAATGCGTACTACCAAAAAGGTATTCAAGCACGGTAATGAGTAGTTTGTGATAGATGCACCAAATGGATCAGCCAACCAAGGGTTTATTCATCGGTTTTCAAATATGTTCTTCGCATTGAAGATTATACCGGATATAGTTGATGAAGTAAAGACAGCTATCAAATCAGACCCTTACCTAAGAACGGTACAAGAGGACATCGAAAAAGGTAGGACTAACCCTGAGTTCACCTTGGACGAAGAAAAAGTACTGGAGTACAAAGGAAGAATATGTCTACCCGAAACAGAAAGCTTGGACATTAGACACCGATTGATGAAAGAAGCCCATACCACCATCTATTCGATACATCCTGGAAGTACAAAAATGTATCATGATCTAAAAAAATTATATTGGTGGAGAGGAATGAAAGCAGATGTAGCTAAGTTCGTGTCTCAATGCCTAAAATGTCAGAAAGTAAAGGCTGAATGACAAAGACTAGCAGGACTGTTACAGCCGTTACCCAAACCAGCATGGAAATGAGACTGCATCACTATGGACTTCGTCACAGGATTACCATTGACTCCTCGAGTAGTTGACGCAGTTTGGGTGATTGTATACCGCCTGACTAAAACAGCTCACTTTATACCTATACGACCTCATTATACACTAGAGAGGTTAGCTAAGCTATATGTGGATAACATTGTGCGATTACATGGTGTACCTTAAACATTGTGTTCAATAGAGATCCACAATTTACTTTAAAGTTTTGGGAAGGATTGCAAAAGGCTATGGGTACAACATTGAAGTTTATTACCGTATTCCATCCACAGACAGATGGACAATCAGAGCGTACAATTCAGATTCTAGAAGATATGCTTCGAGCATGTGTAATTGATTTTAAAGGATCATGGGATAAAAAGTTACCACTGATTAAGTTCACTTATAACAATAGCTATCAAGCTACTATACAGATGTCACCCTATGAAGCACTGTATGGCAGGAAGTGTCGAACTCCTTTGTTTTGGAATGAAGTTGGGGAACATAGTATTGTTGGACCAGAATTTATCGAAGAGACTTTTCGAGTGGTCGACATTATCAAGGAAAGAGTGAGAACAACTCAGAATCGTCTAAAGCAATATGCAGATACTCGATGCCGAGACCTTGAATTCGTCGTAGGTGATAAAGTATTATTAAAAGTATCGCCTATGCAAGGTTTGAAACGGTTCAGACAGAAAGGGAAACTAAGTCCAAGATATGTCGGGCCATATGAGATTCTAGCTAACCGTGGAAAACTGGCTTAGCAGTTAGCACTACTACCATCTATGTCAAGTGTACATGACGTATTTCATATTAACTTATTGAAGAAGTATGTCAAGGATCCAACACACGTTCTGACAGTAGATCTATCTGATTTGACTGATGATTTGACATTTGATGTCATACCCTAATTCTGCACCATTCAGAACAGTGTGATGAACCGCTAATAAACCAACGGTTCAACCAAGATCTCTAATAGGCTATATCCATTAAAAATAAAACCATACACATCCACAACCATAATCAGAATAAATACACAATAGCAAAGTCTTATAGTAAATGAACTAGAAACTCTAACTATAATAATCATAATTAAAATATCAAGTTATTGTTGTATCAACTGAGACATAAAGAAATAAAATATCAATTACATCCCTTTATAAATTCAAATAAAATTCTAATAGAATACGCATGAGTTGCACTTGCATGAGGGGTCATGCGTATCTACTAAGTCTTCGGGTTCTATTGCAGCAACACGCGCATACACCGGAGCACTCGTATAATCTTCAATCGTAGTACCTGCATCATCAACTAAAAATATTCGACGTCGAGAGGGTGAGCACACATCATGGTTCAGTGAGCAAACAAAACAATGCAACAAACATATACATGCATTCAATTCATATCATTGGTTTGGGAAATAAGTTCGTAATGTGCTATAGAAAGGATAGGTGGCCAAAGATCACGTTTATTGATGCCACACCTCTATACACGAGTGTGTGAAGCCGCCTAAAGGTAACGTTTATTGTCGTCCCACATGGACCGACCATGGACAATCTACACGCAAAGGTTACGTTTATTGTTGTACCCGTGCCCATACCAACTCGTAAGCCACTGCTGGCGAGGGCTCGCAAACTGGGCTCGCAACTAACCAATCCTAATGCTAATCAGTGTATCCAAGGCCTCACCCTAGCATCCCTCAATACGTCCATAGAGATAGGGCTAAGGCCCCCCGGCTGAGTCAGAGACTATACGGTCCGAGACCACCTCCCCTCATACCCTACGACATAATAGTTCTGCTAAGGTAATGGTGATACGACGATATCAGTGGACAAGACTTGAGTTAGAGATAAAGCTAGAGTGCTGAGGCCCGGCCTATGACACCTCCCCTTGATACTCGCTCGCATCAAGCACACCAACCACACACATACATCCACATGCCTATTCCTATCATCATCATCATCATCATGTTATAAACAATAATTAAATATGCATGATCAATAATAATAGAAATATTGGATGACATGTTAAATGCACATAACAAGCATACACACATAGAATGAATCATAGCATTGGACTCAAGAATAAAAGAGTTTATTATTAACCAATTAGTTTAGGTCTTGTTCCCTCACCATTGCTTAATCGTAGATCCTCTTTAAAGCTTTAAGAATCATCTAAATATCAATATTATATTACTAGAAGACCTAATCAAGTTGATAGAATTTAATTAGAATTAATTCTGATTTCAAAAGCATGTTGTTAACTGGGGGTCGATGCCAGGGTCTGAGATTCCATCGACCGTGGGTGCTACTACCCAGATTCTGGACTTCAAAAATACTGGGGGTCGATTGTTAGGGTCTGGTAGGGTCGATTGCCCATCGACCCCCCGGGCGACCCCCCATGGGTTTCATCAATTTTTCATCCTACAGTCCATTCCTTCATGTTTGGATCCTATAGCTTGCTTCTACAATCCATTACATACATGTTCTATGGCTTAGAACCATAGTTTATTCCCCTATATGGTTTCTATGATTTTCCCCATGGTTTTCCATGAAAACCTAACCATGGATGGATGATTTGGGTTTCTCCTAGATCATTCCCTATTCACTATCAATTTTAAGGTCTGTAGAACTACATGGAGATAGTATCCATACCTGAGAATTAGGCTTGTCTCTCTGAAGCGTTCTCTTTGATCTTCTTCTCCACTTTCTTTCTCTTCTCTTTCTCTTCTCCTTCTCTTCTCCTTCTCTCAATCCAATTAAGGTTCTAAAAGGAGTGAAAGAGGTTTAGGTATGTCCTATTTATAGAGTAGAAACTCCCAAAATAGGTCCCATTGAGATTAGAAAAGAATCCCATTGAAATTTGGAATGTTCCTAATTCACGGTTTATGTCGGCAGACTGGGGGTCGATGAGGGGGTCGGAGATCCCATCGATCCCTGGTTCTAAAATGTCCAATCCCCGGTTAAAAACTCAGGGTCTGACTTTTATACTGGGGGGGTCCGACCGTGCCTTGTTGGGTTTGCTACCCTCCCCCTTATTTTAGTGTTTTTGGGTCTGTTTAATACTTGGGATCGTGATCTCCCTCATGCACTTGATCCATTTGGCTCGACCATGATGGGTAGACCTAGTTAAAGGTGGTAAGACTAGGTTAGTTCGATACGGGTCTTACAACTCCCCCCTACTAATAAAAATTTCATCCTCGAAATTGTACATACCTTCCGAGTCAAATAAATGAGGATATTGCTTTCGCATAGCATTCTCTTCTTCCCATGTGATTTCTTTCATGTCTCTACATCTCCAGGTGATCTTAACATAATAGATATCATGGTTGCGTAGTTGTTGAACCTTTCGACTAGTGATTTCAGTTGGTGCTACTTCAAATGTCAAATCATCAGTCAAATCAGGTAGATCTACTGTCAGAACGTACGTTGGATCCTTGACATACTTCTTCAATAAGAAAATATGAAATACATCATGCATACTTGACATGGATGGTGGTAGTGTTAACTGGTAAGCCACTTTTCCACGTTCAGCTAGAATCTCATATGGCCCGACATATCTTGGACTTAGTTTCCCTTTCTGTCTGAACCGTTTCAAACCTCGCATAGGCGATACTTTTAAGAATACTTTATCACCCACGACGAATTCAAGGTCTCGGCGTCGAGTATTTGCATATTGCTTCAAACGATTCTGAGCTGTTCTCACTCTTTCCTTGAAAATGTCGACCACTCGACAAGTCTCTTCAATAAATTCTGGTCCAACAATACTACGTTCCCCGACTTCATTCCAAAACAAAGGATTTCAACACTTTCTGCCATGCAGTGCTTCATAGGGTGACATCTGTATAGTAGCCTCATAGCTATTGTTATAAGCGAACTCAATCAGTGGTAACTTTTCATCCCATGATCCTTTAAAATCAATTACACATGCTCAAAGCATATCTTCTAGAATTTGAATTGTACGCTCTGACTGTCCATCTGTCTATGGATGAAATGCAGTAATAAACTTCAATGTTGTACCCATAGCCTTTTGCAATCCTTCCCAAAACTTTGAAGTAAATCGTGGATCACTATCGGGCACAATGCTTTCAGGTACACCGTGTAATCCCACAATGTTATCCACATACTGCTTAGCTAACCTCTCCAGTGTATACTGAGGTCGTATAGATATAAAGCGAGCTGTTTTAGTCAGACGGTCTACAATCACCCAAACTGTGTCAACTACTCGAGGAGTCAATGGTAATCCTGTGACGAAGTCCATAGTGATGCAGTCCCATTTCCATGCTGGTTCCGATAACGACTGTAATAGTCCTGCCGGTCATTGTCGTTCAGCCTTTACTTTCTGACAATTTAGGCATTGAGACACAAACTTAGCTACATCTACTTTCATTCCTCTCCACCAATATAATTTCTTTAGATCATGATACATTTTTGTACTTCAAGGATGTATCGAGTAGATGGTGGTATGGGCTTCTTTCATCAATCGGTGTCTAATGTCCAAGCTTTCTATTTCGAGTACACATATTCTTCCTTTGTACTTCAGTACCTTTTCTTCATCCAAGGTGAACTCAGGGTTTGTCCTACCTTTTTCGATGTCCTCTTGTACTGTTCTTAGGTAGGGGTTTGATTTGATAGCTATTTTTACTTCATCAACTATATCCGGTATAGACTTCAATGCGGCGAACATGTTTGAAAACCGCTGAATAAACCCTTGGTTGGCTGATCCATCTGGTGCATCTATCACAAACTGCTCATTACCGTGCTTGAATACCTTTCTGGTAGTACACATTGCGGCAGTTGTGCTATCCTCTCCCTGAGATTTTATCATTGCCTTTCTACTCAACGCATCGGCTATCACATTAGCTTTCCCTGGATGATACTAGATATCACAATCATAGTCTTTCAATAGTTCCAGCCATCTTCTTTGTCTCATATTCAGCTCCTTCTGATTAAATAGATAAGTAAGTCGTTTATGGTCTGATTTAATCTGAAACTTCTCCCCTTATAGATAATGTCTCCATATTTTGACAGCTTGTACTATTTCTGCTAGTTCCAAATCATGTGTAGGATAGTTCTTCTCATGTGTCTTCAGTTGTTTTGAGGCATAAGCAATTACTTATTCTCCATGCATAAGAACACATCCTAATCCCAGTCCTGATGCATCGGTGTACAAGATAAATGGTTGTCCTGGAATCAGGATGGCCAAGATTGGAGCTGATATCAATCTAGCCTTCAAGGAATGGAAACTCTTCTCGCATTTATCCGTCCAGACAAACTTCTCGCCCTTCTTAGTCAAACTGGTAAGCGGTACGGCAATTCGGGAATAGTCTTCCACAAATCGTCGATAATACCCAGCTAGACCCAGAAAACTTCTAATTTCTGCAACGCTCTTCGGTGCTTCCCACTTTACAATAGCCTCGATCTTGCTGGGATCTACTTTAATTCCTGCAGCGGATACTACATGGCCTAGAAATGCAACTTCCTTTAGCCAAAACTCATACTTTATAAATTTGGCGTAGAGCTTCTCCTTACGTAGTCGTTGCAGAGCGGCATTTAGATTCTTAACATGCGTTTCCTCGTCTTTGGAGTAGACTAATATATCATCAATGAATACAATAACCGACGTATCCAACATGTCGTGGAAAACTCAGTTCATATGTTCCATAAAGGTTGCTGGTGCGTTTGTCAATCCAAAAGACATGACCAAAAATTCATAGTGTCCATATCTGGTCCTGAATGCTGTCTTGGGAATATACCATCCTTGATCTTCAACTGATGGTAGCCTGACTGAAGATCAATCTTGGAGAGCACTTTGGAACCTTGCAACTGATCGAACAGGTCATCGATCCGAGGCAATGGATATCGATTCTTGATTGTCAGTTTATTCAGTTCTCGGTAGTCTATACACAAGCGAACGATACCATCCTTCTTCACGAATAATACTGGTTCTGCCCATGGTTATATACTAGGGCGATTGTAACCCTTGTCCAGCAGTTCTTGTAGTTGTTCTTTCAATTCCTTCAGTTCAGTAGGAGTCATTCGATAAGGTGCTTTCGATACTGGTGCGGCTCCAGGTATAAGATCTATAACAAACTCTGTAGCTCGGTCGGGTGATAATCCTAGTAATTCTTTAGGAAATACGTCTGGATCGCACGACATCAATATCTTCCATTCGTGGTGCTTCCTTAGTAAGGTCGACCACAGATACTAAATACCCGGCTGCTCCTTTCTCAAGGCACTTCTTAGCCTTTAGCGCCGAGAGTATGAGCTTTCGTTTATGGGGAAGTTTGGTTCCCAAAAAACTGAACTCTGCTCCTTCCTTGTCTTTAAATGTCAGCTTCTTTTTGGCACACAATAGGTTTGCAGAATGCCGAACTAACCAGTCCATTCCCAAGATGACATCAAAGTTTGCCATCTTAAGTTGGATCAAGGTCGCATCCAAGGACTTTTCACCAATAAGAACTTGACATGGTCCATAACCTTTTTCTAACTCCACTTCTAATCCCATAGGTGATCGTACAAGTAGTTTGTAGCTTAAGGATTTAAGGGGTAGATTTAACTTCTTTCCAAACGTCACAGATATAAAGGAATGAGTAGCTCCTGAATCAAAGAGTACTCTGGCGAGAATGCCATTAATAGGTACGATACCTGTGATTTGTTTTGATTTTGTCTACATCCTCATACAATGTAATACAACTAACTAAAAATGTAAGTCATACTTGTGACCACATCAGGCGATGCGGCAGCATCCTCGGATGTAACCACTTAAACTCGTCCTTGATGTAGCTGCTTCTTGGGCTTAGGACATTCCCTTGCTATATGTCCCACTTGGTTGCAGTTAAAACATTATATTCCTTCAGTAATTGGCTTTTGTTGCTGTTGAGCTATGAAAGTAGTCTTGGATGCAGCGGTAAAGCCTTGAGCATGGAAGGGTTTGAATGTCTTGTTATTCCCTCCACTATAAGAATTTCCAACTGGCCTTTTCATACCTCTGTTTTGCATGAAATAACTCTCCTTCTGGCTCGATTCTATAACTCGAGCAATTTGTGCCACTTCATTATAAATTTTCTTTTCATGTCCCAGAACGTGCTCGCGGATGCTTCCCCGGTCCCATGACGAACCTTCAGGTCTTTGTGTTTTCCTCTTGCATACTAGTGGGTGCAAAGAAGAACAGCTCTTCATAACGCTGTTGATACGCATCCACGGTCATCTTCCCCTGATATAAACTCAGGAACTCTCTTTCCACAGAATCTCTGAAACTTTTCAAAAAGTACTTCTCAAAGAACGCCTCTTTATAAATATCCCAAGTCAGTTGGGCGTGCTTTATAAGTAAATATGTCCTGGTAGACCTCCACCAATGGTGTGCATCTCCTTTCAGCATAAAGGTGGCACACAACACTTTTTCTTCTTCATTTAATGTCATCATCATGAAGTTTCTTTCCATTTCGTCAACCTAGTGTGCCGGCCATAAAGGATCTGCTGGCTTGCCATTAAACTCTCTGGGCTTCAGTTTCAGAAAGTGCTCCACCAGTCTGGAGTGATCTAGTGTCTATGGGACATATGCTCTATACATAGGTGGTTGGTATTGATATCCACCTTGAGCTATCTCAGGATTCGTTACTTGAGCCGGCATGATAGGAGTCTGAGGTGCGTGGGGTATTGTGTTACTCCCCCTAGTGCTATGCTTGCTTGTCCAGCTGGCATTGGAGGTGTTTATGCAGCTGGAAGAGTTATGCCTATGGCAGCTTGGATAGTAGCTTGTGCCTGTTGCATCTGTTGTAGCTATTGGGCCAAGTTCATTACGACTGTGGCCAAGTCTATAGGTGGAGCTGGCAGATTTGTAGGATTTGGTCTGCCCATTTATGACAGACGGTGCCGTGTTCATGTTCCCCTGTGTTTCTGGGTGTGTCTGGTTATCTTCCCCCACAGGTGGTGGTGGTGGGATAGATTTACGGCTCTGTCTGGTTGCTCAGCATCTCGCCATTAATTAATCTGATAGTGGGATTGCCTCCTCCATCACCTACTCATGCTACTGGAGTTGATCCGTCTTTTTCAGCTGGTCCTTCGCATGCAACTGGTCCTTCGTATTCTCCTTCTGATGACATGATGAGGATATTACACGAGATACGAGAGGCTCAGCGTATGTCTGACTTGAGGATGGGAGAGCTTCTAGAGGCTCAGCGCTTGTTCGATCAGTGGATGGGAGAGCTTCTGGTTGCTCAGTGCCTGTTAGATCAGTGGGTGGGAGAGCTTCTAGCTGCTCAGCATGTATCGGATCAGAGGATGTTGGAGCTGAGGGATGCTCAGCGTGTGACTGACCAGCGGGTGGCTGATCTCACTGCTAGTCTCCAGACGACCCAGACTCAGATAGTTTGGTTGACTAAAGTCTACGCTGAGGACTATGATAGAGACCGTGAGGCACCGCCTCCCCCATCACCTCCAGCATCTTGATGTATTTATTTTATTTTTCTTTTTGTATTTTAGAGTAACTGTCCGGACTGTGGACTGTACTCTTCTTTAATCATATATATATATATATATATATATATATATATATATAAACATTTGTTCTTCCTTTTGGTTGTATGTAAATTTGTTTTACATTTAATAGATGCATTATTCTCTTTCAGTTTAGTCTCAACCAACACAGATGCTTATGATGTATTATTATTACATCTTTTAAATTTTTTATCCTATCTCAGTTTACGACCTTTTGTAGAAGTATACGGTTTCACAAATAAAGCCTGAGATGCTCTGATACCAAGTTGTCACACCCCAATTCTACACCATTCAGAACAGTGTGATGAACCGCTAATAAACCAACGGTTCAACCAGGATCTCTAATAGGCTATATCATGCCCATCCACAACCATAATCAAAATATATACACAATAACGGAAGTCTTATAGTAAATGAACTGAAAACTTTAACTATAATAATCATAAATAAAGTATTAATTACATCCCTTTATAAATTCAAATAAAATTCTAATAGAATACGTATGAGTTGCACTTGCATGAGAGGTCATGCGTATCCACTAAGTCTTCGACTTCCATTGCAGCAACACGCACATACACCGGAGCACTCATATAATCTTCAACTGTAGTACCTGCATCATGAACTAAAAATATTCGATGTCGAGAGGGTGTGCACACGTCATGGCTCAGTGAGCAAACAAAACAATGCAACAAACATATGCATGCATTCAATTCATATCTTTGGTCTGGTAAATAAGTTTGCAATGTGCTATAGAAAGGATAGGTGGCCAAAGATCACGTTTATTGATGCCGCACCTCTATGCACGAGTGTGTGAAGCCGCCCAAAGGTAACGTTTATTGTCATCCCACATGCACCCACCACGGACAATGTACACGCAAAGGTTACGTTTATTGCTGTACCTGTTGCCCATACCAACACGTAAGCCCCTGCTGGCGAGGGCTCACAAACTGGGCTTGCAACTAACCAATCCAAATGCCAATCAGTGTATCCAAGGCCTCACCCCAGCATCCCTCAATACATCCATAGAGATAGGGCTAAGGCCCCTCGGCAGTGTCAGAGCATACACGGTCTGAGACCACCTCCCCTCATACCCTACGACGTAATTGTTCTGCTAAGGTAATGGCGATACGATGATGTCAGTAGACAAGACTTGAGTTAGAGATAGAGCTAGAGTGCTGAGGCCCGGCCTATGATACCTCCCCCTGATACTCGCTCGCATTATGCACACCAACCACACACATACATCCACATGCCTATTATTATCATCATCATCATCATCATGTTATAAACAATAATTAAATATGCATGAACAGTAATAATAGAAATATTGGATGACATGTTGACTGCACATAACAAGCATACACACATAGAATCAATCATGGCATTGGACTCAAGAATAAAACAATTTATTATTAACCAATTAGTTTAGGTCTTGTGCCGTCAACTTTGCTTGATCATAGATCCTCTTTCAAGCTTTAAGAATCAACTAAATATTAATATTATTTCAGTAGAAGACCTAATCAAGTCGATAGAATTTAACTAGAATTAATTTTAATTTTTAAAGCATGCTGTTAACTGGGGGTTGATTTCAGGGTCGGAGGTTCCATTGACCCTTGGTGCTACCACCCAGATTCTGGACTTCCCGAACACTGGGGGTCGATTGTTAGGGTCTGGTAGGGTCGATTGGCCATTGACCCCCGTGCGACCCCCCGTGGGTTTCATCAATTTTTCATCCTACAGTCCATTGCTTCGTGTTTGGGTCCTATGGCTTGCTTCTACAATCCATTACATACATGTTCTATGGCTTAGAACCATAGTTTATTCCCCCACATGGTTTCTATGATTTTCCCCCATGGTTTTCCATGAAAACCTAACCCTGGATGGATGATTTGGGTTTCTCCTAGATCATTCCCACTTCACTATCTATTCTAAGGTCTGTAGAATTACATGGAGATAGTATCCATACCTGAGAATTAGGCTTGTCTCTCTGAAGCCTTCTCTTTCATATTCTTCTCCACTTTCCTTCTCTTCTTTTTCTCTTCTCCTTCTCTTCTTTTTCACTCAATCCAATTAGGGTTCTAAAAGGAGTGAAAGAGGCTTAGGGATGTCCTATTTATAGAGTAGAAACTCCCAAAATAAGTCCCATTGAGATTAGGAAAGAATCCCATTGAAATTTGGAAAGTTCCTAATTCACGGTTTCTGTCGACAGACTGGGGGTCGATGAGCGGGTTGAAGATCTCGTCGACCCCTGGTTCTAAAATGTCCGACCCCTGGTTAAAAACTCAGGGTCTGACTTTTATACTGGGGGGTCTGACCCTGCCTTGCAGGGTATATGACCCTCCCCCTTATTTTAGAGTTTTTGGGTCAGTTTAATACCAGGGATCGTGATCTCCCTCACACACTTGATCCATTTGGCTCGACCATGATGGGTAGACCTGGTTCAATGTGGTAAGACCGGATTAGTTCGATACGGGTCTTATATTTGAAGTAATACCAACTAAAATCACCAGCCGAAAGGTTCAACGACTACGCAACCGTGATATCTATTATGTTATGGTCACCTGGAGAAGTAGAGATATGGAAGAAATCACATGGGAAGAAGAGAATGCTATGCGAAAGCAATATCCTCATTTATTTGACTCGGAAGGTATATACAATTTTGAGGATGAAATTTTTACAAGTAGGGGGGAGTTGTAAGGCCCGTATTGAACTAACCCGGTCTTACCACCTTTAACCTGGTCTACCCATCATGGTCGAGCCAATTAGATCAAGTGCGTGAGGGTGATCAAGATCCCAAGTATTAAACTGACCCAAAAATACTAAAATAAGGGGGAGGGTCGCATACACCGCAAGGTAGGGTCGGACCCCCCAGTATAAAAGTCAGACCCTGAGTTTTTAACCGGGGGTCAGACATTTTAGAACTAGGGGTCGACGGGATCTCCGACCCCCTCATCGACCCCCAGTCTGCTGACAGAAACCGTAAATTAGGAACTTTCCAAATTTCAATGGGATTCTTTTCTAATCTTAATGGGACTTATTTTGGGAGTTTCTACTCTATAAATAGGACGTCCCTAAGCCTCTTTCACTCCTTTTAGAACTTTAATTGGACTAAGAGAAAGAGAAGAGAAGGAGAAGAGAAAGAAAAGATAAGGGAAGTGGAGAAGAAGATCAAAGAGAAGGCTTCAGAGAAACAAGCCTAATTCTCAGGTATGGATACTAGCTCCATGGAATTCTAAAGACCTTAGAATAGATAGTGAAGAGGGCATGATCTAGGAGAAACCCAAATCATCCATCCATGGTTAGGTTTTCATGGAAAACCCTAGGGGAGATCATAAAAACCATGTAGGTGAATAAACTATGGTTTAAGCCATAGAACATGTATATAATGGATTGTAGAAGCAAGCCATAGGACCCAAACACGAAGGAATAAACTATAGGATGAAAATTCGACTAAACCCATGGGGGGTCGCATGGGGGGTCGATGGCCAATCGACCCTACCAGACCTTAACAATCGACCCCCTGTGTTCGGGAAGTCCACAATCTGGGTGGTAGCACCCAGGGTCGATGGAACTTCCGACCCTGGCATCGACCCCTAGTTAACAACCAACTTTTTAAAATCAGAATTAATTATAATTAAATTCTATCGACTTGATTAGGTTTTCTAGTGATATAATATTGATATTTTGTTCATTCTTAAAGCTTGAAAGAGGATCTACAATCAAGAAAAGGTAAGGGAACAAGACCTAAACTAATTGGTTAATAATAAACTATTTTATTATTCAGTCCAATGTCATGATTGAATCTATGCGTGTATGCTTGTTATGTGCATTCAACATGTCATCTAATGTTTCAATTATTACTGTTCATGCATATTTAAATTATTGTTTATAACATGTTGATGATGATAATGATAGGAATAGTCATGTGGATGTATGCGTATCGTTGGTGTGCTTGATGCGAGCGAGTATCAGGGGGGGTGTCATAGGCCGGGCCTCAGTACTCTAGCTCTATCTCCAACTCAAGTCTTGTCCACTGACATCGTCATATCTCCATTACCTTAGCAGTACTATTACGCCGTAGTGTATGAGGGGAGGTGGTCTCGGACCGTGTAGTCTCTGACTCTATCGGGGGGCCTTAGCCCTATCTCTATGGACGTATTGAGAGATGCTGGGGTGAGGCCTTGGATACATGATTGGCATTAGGATTAGTTAGTTGCGAGCCCAGTTTGCAAGCCCTCGCCAACAGGGGCTTACGTGTTGGTATGGGCAACTGGTACAACAATAAATATAATATTTACGTGTACATTGTCCACGGTGGGTGTATGTGGGACGACAATAAACGTTACCTTTGGGCGGCTTCACACACTCGTGTATAGAGGTGAGATGTCAATAAACGTAACCTTTGGCCACCAATCCTTTCTATAGCACATTGCAAACTTATTTACCAGACCAAGGATATGAATTGAATGCATGCATATGTTTGTTGCATTGTTTTGTTTGCTCACTGAGCCATGATGTGTGCTCACCCTCTCGACATTGAATATTTTTAGTTGATGATGTAGGTACTACGGTCGAAGATTATATGAGTGCTCTAGTGTACGCGCATATTTCTGCAATGGAAGCCGAAGACTTAGTGGATACGCATGACTCCTCATGCGAGTGCAACTCATGCGTATTCGATTAGATTTTCTTTTGAATTATTAAAGGAATGTAATTGATATTTTATTTATTTATGTCTCAGTTGATACAACAATAACTTGATATTTTTATTATGGTTATCACAGTTATATTTTTCAGTTCATTTACTATAAGACTTCTGCTATTGTGTATTTATTCTGATTATGGTTGTGGATGTGTATGGTTTTATTTTTAATAGACACAGCCTATTAGAGATCCTGGTTGAACCGTTGGTTTATTAGCGGTTCATCACACCGTTCTGAATGGTGCAGAATTGGGGTGTGACATTATCTGTCCTCTTGTTGGTTCTTTTCTATGCAAAATTGCTATTTCATAAGCTAGCTTCGATGATCTTGGCTATTTGAACTGCCTTAAAATACACTTCCTTCCCTAGTGCATCCATAGTAGCTCGAATATTTCCTTGCAATCCCTTGGTAAACCTATGAGCCTTGGCCACATTTTCTTTCATGCTGGCCAGAGCGAAGTAAAATAACTCATCAAATTTGTGTTTGTATTCATCCACAGACAACTGCCCCTTGGATACATTCAGTTATTTAACATCTTTTTTGTCCTTGAAACTCCTTGAGAAGTACTTGTTAAGGAGGGATTCTTTAAAAATTACCCAAGTGATTTGGGGATGCTTTGCAACTAGGAGAGGCTGAGTGGATTCCCACCATTTGTTAGGTTTCCCTTCGAGCATGTAGGTGGCATACAAGATCTTCTCTCTTCTCTACGAACCATCATTCACAGCATCTTCTCAATGGGCTTAATCGAAATTACTGGTTGCAAAGGATTATTGCTTTTCCCAGTGAATTTCAGAGGTTTCATCTTCATGAACCTCTCCACAGTCCTAGCTGGGTCATGTTGGTGTGGTGCCAGCATGATTTGCAACTAGTTCTGAGTCGCTGCTATGGTACGATTTGCCTCATTTTTTACCTTATTCTAACTTTTTGACATTCCAGGAACATTGCCAACATTGGCTCCAAGTAAAGGGTTAGTGGTGACATTGTTCCCTAAATTAACTATTAGACCCGCATCCTAATTTAAAATTTTGACTTTGTAAAAGGTATTAGAACGATGAACAATTCAACCAAGGTAGACTAGACCAATGAAACCCAATAAAGGTAATTTAGTTTAACCTTGGCACCTAAAATACATAATCAGGATTTAAACTAGGGGTCTGATATGTCACCACCAAGGTGCGGTCAATCACGTGCTGCGCCTCCTGGTTCACAAATGGATTATAAACCAACTCAGTTTTGAACTGTGGATTGTTTGGTCCATGATCTGAACTTCTCCCCACACCCATCAGAATTAGTGACCAGGTTCTTGATCAGTTTGAAATGGGTAGGAAGGAGGGAATCCTCTAATCTACTAAGATTAGATCCCCAAATCACTCCAACGTGATTGGGATGGGATTAGTCCATCCCCTCATTGTAAGACCCGTATCAAACTAACCCGGTCTTACCACCTTGAACCAGGTCTACCCATCATGGATGAACCAAATGGACCAAGTGCGTGAAGGAGATCATGATCCCAGGTATTAAACTGACCCAAAAAAAATTAAATTAAGGGGAGGGTCGCATACCTAGCAAGGGAGGGTCGGACCCCCCCAAGACTGAAGTCAGACCCCCAGTTTTACATGGGGGGGTCGGACACTTTAGGGACCAGGGGTCGACGGAATCTCCGACCCCCCATATCGACCCCCGGTACTCGGTAAAAATTAGGAAAGTTTCCTAATTTTGAAGGGATTCCTTCCAAATCTCAATGGGACTTATTTTAGGAGTTTCTACTCTATAAATAGGACGTCCCTAAGCCTCTTTCAATCCTTTTACAACCCTAATTAAATTGAGAGAAAGAGAAGAGAAGGAAGAGAAGGAAAAGAGAAGGAAAGAAGAGAAGAAGGCCAGAGGAGAAGAGTTGCAGAGAAGGAGTATTCTTCTCAGGTATGGATACTAATTCCATGAATTGCTAAAGACCTTAGGAAAGATAATGCAGAGAGTATGATCTCGGAGAAACCCAAACTATCAACCTATGGTTAGGTTTTCATGAAAAACCATGGGGGAAAATCATGAAAGCCATATAGGTGGTAGAATCATGGTTCTAGACCATAGAACATGTGTAGAATGGATTATAGGAGCAAGCCATAGGACCCCAAACACGAAGAATGGATTGAAGGAAGAAAATCGACCAAAACCCACAGGGGGTCGCATGGGGGGTTGATGGCCAATCGAACCTACCAAACCCTGAGCATCGACCCCCAGTGTTCGGGTAGCCCAGAATAAGGGTGGTCTCACCTAGGGTCGATCATTACTCCGAACCCTACCTCCGACCCCCAGTTAACATAATGGTTTTTAAATTCAGAATTAATTCTAATTAAATTCTATCAACTTTGTTAGGTTTTTAAGCAATATAATAACAATATAAAGGTGATCTTAAAGCTTGTAAGAGGATCTATTAGCAAGCTAAGGTGAGGAAATGAAACTCTAAACTAATTGGTTAATAACAAACTGTTTTCTCTTTTCTTGAGTCCAATGCTATGCTTGATCCTATACGAATATGTTTGCAATGTGCATACAACATGTCATCCAATATTTCTATTATTTATTCATGCATATTTACCTTATTGTTTATAACATGATGATGATGATGATGATAGGAATAGGCATGTGAATGTATGTGTGTGGTTGGTGTACTTGATGCGAGCGAGTATCAGGGGGGTGTCATAGGTTGGGCCTCAGCACTCTAGCTCTATCTCTAACTCAAGTCTTGTGCATTAGCATCGTCGTATCGCCATTACTTTAGCAGAACTATTACGTCGTAGAGCATCAGGGGAGGTGGTCTCGGTCCTTGTAGTCTCTGACTCTACCGGGGGGCCTTAGCTCTATCTCTATGGACATTCTGAGGGATGCTGGCGTGAGGCCTTGGATACCCTTTTTGGCATTAGGATTGGTTAGTTGCAAGCCTAGTTTGCAGCCCTCACCAGCAGGGGCTTACGTGTTGGTATAGCACTGTACATTATTAATCGTTAACCTTTGTTGTACAATGTTCATGAATTGGGTGCTTGGGAGTCGATGATAAATGTTACCTTCGGGCGGCGTCACACACTTGTGTATAGAGGCGGGGTCAATAAACGTTAACCTTTGACTACCTAAACCTTTCTATTGCATATTGTAAACTTTAAACCAGACCAAAGATATGAATTGACTGCATGCATATGTATTGTTGCATTGTTTTGTTTGCTCACCGAGCCATGATGTGTGCTCACCCCCTCGACGTCGAATATTTTTAGTCGATGATGCAGGTACTACCGTCGAAGATTATATAAATGCTCCAGTGTATGGTCACGTGGCGACGATGGAAGTTCAGGATGAAGTGGATACACATGACTCCTCTTGCGAGTGCAACTCATGTGTATTCGATTAGATTTTTTTAGTTTTCTTTATTTGGATTTATTAAAGACATGTATTTGATACTTATCTGTCTTAGTTGATACAGAATAAGTTTCTATTTAAATATTAATATCATAGTAGATTCTCAGTTCATTTTACTATAAGACTTCCGCTATTGTGTATTTACTCTGATTATGAATGTGGATGTATGAGGTTTAGACAAATTGGATTCCGCTTGTCCGAGATCCTAGTTGAACCGTTGGTTGCTAGCGGTTCATTACACCATTCTGAAGTGTACAGAATTGGGGTGTGACAACTTGGTATCAGAGCATCTCAGGCCGTGTCCACTAAACTGGCATACATTCACGAAGAATTATGAACTGAGATAGGATAAAAGTAAAAACTGTAATATTAACACACTATAAGCACAAGTGATGTTTGAGACCAAATTTGAAAAGAATATAATGCATCTATTAAAGGAAGAACTATTTTAAATACAATGAGAGATAAACAAACATGTACAAATAGCTAAAATAGAGTACAGTCCACAACCTGGACATTTACTCTATAGTACAAAGAAAGAAAATAAGTACAATCATGAAGCTAGAGGTGAAGGAGGGGGCGGTGCCTCACGATCTCTGTCATAATCCTCAGCGTAGACTCTAGTCAACTAGGCTATCTGAGTCTGGGACGTCTGAAGACTAGCTGTAAGATCAGCTACCCACTGATCAGTCCGACGCTGAGCCTCTATGAGCTCACCCATCCTCATGTCTGATGTACACTGGGCATCTAGTAGCTCATCCACTCTCACACACTGAGCGTCTAGTAACTCCCCCATCCTTAGATCAGATCTTCGCTGAGCCTCACTGATCTCATGCAATATCTCCATCATATCAGGAGGCGAGTGAGAAGGACCAGCCGCATGTGAAGGACCAGCCGCATATGAAGTACTAGCTCCAGCCGCATGTGTAGGTGAAGGAGGTGGTATAGAGTCCACATCCATGTACATACGGTCATCATCACCAGCAGGCTCGTATGAACTCCAGCGGCGGCGGTAGCTGCCTCAGTGTCAGCTATCTTTACTCAAGTGCGAGGGCGTACCATCGCGTTCCTCTCCTCATCACTGACCTGAGCATCCTGCATGCACATCTTGCAAATAGCCTCCCAATCTAGAGGCGATGAGAAGGACTTTTCCTGAATCTTCTCATCCACTAAATTAACCCCCAGGCGGGTAAGCAAGATAGTGATCATACGTTCATAAGGAAGGTTACCAGTGTGACTGGGCAACGTAGCCGTGATCATGGTACGCATGATGATGTACGGAAGGCAGACAGGCTGCCTAGTGCAAATACTGTATAGAAGATATTGGATCAGCTGGGAAACCCTCTCGTAATAACCACTCTGTGGGATCAGGTTATGCTGAATGATCTTGCAATATACCCGTGGAGCTGGACGCATATAACATGCCCTCATCTGCCAGCGATCAGGACGAAGGAGCTGGTTATCGATCTCGGCCCTCATCTGTAAAGAGAAGAACTGGGGCTCTCCAGGAGCACAGAAAATCATGGGGCCATCATAGGAGATGCCCAGTAGGTCGGCTAGCTGCCAATAGTCAAACGAGATGTTCACCCCTTTGACGTAACTCGTGATGCGCAACTCGTGACCCCTCTCAACATCATTGTAATCCCCCACCACCTGGAGGTTACAATAGAACTGGCGTACCAAGTCGGGGCAGGTGCACGCATCGTAAGTAATGACAATGAGCCATCCCATATCACCAAACGCTCTCTCCACATTGAACAGGGCTAACTCAGCCAAGTTCACCTTACAACCTCCCTCTACTTTCTTGTGAGCGTAGTGGGCATACTATGCCTCGGCTTCGTTGGAGCGGAAACGAAGAGAATCGCGGACTCTGGGTACTTTGATATGAGCCATAGTATCTGCAAATAAGAAAGAGAAACCAATAATGGGTTAGTAGAGAGTAAAAACCAAAAATTGGGACATTATAACGACGTAAGTTGGCCAAAAGCCTCACTTGTCACCCATACACGTGGGCAGGAGGACTTACGTAGGTTCTAATAGGTCCTACAACACTCACACAGTAGGAAATTCTAACTAATGGAATCCAATTTGAAGAAATTGCGAGAAATCAAAAATTTCGACAAATTAGGGCAAAAAGAGCAAAATCCAAGTTTCTCGATAACCAACGGATGAAACTCAAAAAATTTTGAGGGCTTTCGTTCCTCGAGTCACTAATAACAAAAGCCCCCAATAAAAATTGAATTTTTACGGTTGGAAGAAGTTTAATTTGAAAAATACAAGATAAACGGGAAAAAACCTAGAAATGAAAACCTAAAAACAGTTAAAAATGAGAAGACATACCTGTAGGAATGATGTGGACGACGAAACACGGAACTGAAATGACCAATATAGCGGAGTGGCACTGTAGCAACTCAGAGGTGGGAGATGAGTCGAAACGTGGAAGGAATAATGGGAAATGGACCTAGAATCGGACTTTAAAAATATGATTTTTGGTCTGGGGGTCGGAGAATTCGAGAAGGATAATCGACCCCCACATCGACCCCCATATCGACCCCCAGCTTTCAGGAACCTGACAAAAAACCAGGGGATGCACCTGGGGGTCGGACATCCATCGACCCCCATATCGACCCCCAGCTCTCGGGAACCTGATAGAAAACCAGGGGTCACACCTGGGGGACGGACATCCATCGACCCCCGCATCGACCCCCGGCTCTCGGGTAGAATAGGTACATTCCCAGTGTCGGATACTGAGGGTCGGACATACCATCGACCCCCACCATCGAACCTGTATAGAAATGACAATATTTTTCACAGAATGATCTGGAAATTTTGAAAATAACATCGGTTAGCATGCATACATGAAGTATAAATGATTGCCTCAAGTTTGTTAATGATTTTCAGGCATCACCAATATCAGAGGAAGATGGCTGGACGTAGAGTTACCAAGCAGAGCCGAAACGTAGTTCCACCACCACCACCCGTGGAGGAAACCAGCCAAGAAAATATATACGCACAGGGTGATCCGCAGGTTGCACCACCAGTAAATCTGGTTAAGGCAAATCCTACAAACTTGCCACCTCCACTACCGGAGTTAGCAACCGTGGTTATGAACTTAGCGCAACAGCTGCAACAAATGCAATACGCACAGGCTCAAATGCAAGCAGCAATGGGGATTATGTTCCAGGCAGCACATGCTACACCAATGCCGACTGGATAAACCAGTGCAGCACAGGTGGGTAACCACCTAGCACCTCAACCACCAGCTGCACAGATTCCAGTACCAGGTCCGGAAGCAGCTCAGGTTAATTATCAGTATCCACAACCTATTTTTGGGGCATACCCCCAAAATCAGATGGATCACTCTCGACTAGTTGAGAGATTCTTGAAGATAAAGCCCAAGGAATTTAACGGTAAACCGTCTGATCCTTTATGGCCAGCACACTGGATCGACGAGATGGAGAGAAATTTTCTTATGATGACTATTACAGAAGAAGAAAAGGTATTATGTGCCACCTTCATGCTAAAAGGCGATGCACATCATTGGTGGAAATCGACCAGGACCTATCTATTAACCAAGCACACCCAATTGACTTGGGCTATATATAAAGAAGCTTTCTTTGAGAAGTACTTTCCCCGAAGCTTCAAAGATTCTATGGAGAAGGAGTTCCTGAGTTTATATCAGGGACAAATGTCCGTGGATGCATATCAACAATGTTTTGATGAGCTATTTTTCTTTGCACCACTCAGCATGCAAGAAGAAGACACTAAGACCCATAGGTTTGTCACGGGGCTTAGAGGAAGCATCAGAGAGCATGTTCTAGGATTGGAGAAGAAAATATATAACGAAGCTGTGCAAATTGCTCGAGTTATTGAATCGAGCCAGAAGGAGAGTTACCTTACACAGAACAAAAGTATGAAAAGACCAGCCAGAAATGCTTATAACGGAGGGAATAATAAGACATTTAAACCATTCCGTGCTCAAGGCTTTGCTATCGTACCCAAGACTATCCCAGTAGCTCAACATCAGCCAAAGCCAAATACGGAAGGCCCAAAATATTTTAACTGCAACCAAGCGGGGCATATGGCAAGGGAGTGTCCTAAGCCCAAGAAGTAGCTACATCAAGGACGAGTATATGCTGTTACATCCGAGGATGTTGCCGCATCACCCGATGTGGTCACAGGTATGACTGAAACCTTTTAAGTTGTATTACATTGTATGACCATGTAGACTAAGAAAGATAAATCACAGGTATCGTACCTATAAATGACATACCCGCCAGAGTACTCTTCGACTCAGGAGCTACTTATTCTTTTATATCGGTGTCATTTGGAAAGAAGCTGAATTTACCCATCAAAACATTAGACTACAAAATACTTGTACGGTCACCGATGGGGATAGATGTTGAGTTAGAAAAAGGCTATGGGCCATGTCCAGTTCTCATTGGCGAGAAAACCTTAAATGCAACCTTGATCCAACTTGGGATGACAGACTTTGATGTCATCTTGGGAATGGACTGGTTAGCTCGGCATTCTGCGAACCTACTATGCGCCGAAAAGAAACTAACATTTAATGACAAAGAAGGAGCATAATTCAGTTTTTTAGGAACCAAACTTCCCCGTAAACGCAAGCTCATACTCTCAGCACTAAAGGCTAAGAAGTGACCTGAGAAGGGAGCAGTCAGATATCTAGTATCAGTGGTCGACCTCACCAAGGAAGCACCACGAATGGAAGATATTGATGTCGTGCGGGACTACCCCGACGTATTTCTTGAGGAACTACCAGGATTACCACCCGACTGAGCCACAGAGTTTGTGATAGATCTTGTACCTGGAGCTGCCCCAGTTTCAAAAGCACCTTATCGAATGGCTCCTACTGAACTAAAGGAATTAAAAGTACAACTACAAGAACTTCTGGACAAGGGTTATATTCGACCCAGTATATCACCATGGGGAGTGCCAGTATTGTTCGTAAAGAAGAAGGACGGTAGCGTTCGATTATGTATCGACTATCGGGAATTGAACAAACTGACAATCAAGAATCGATATCCACTACCACGGATCGATGACTTGTTTGATCAGTTGCAAGGAGCAAAAGTATTTTCTAAGATCGATCTTCGATCAGGCTACCATCAGTTGAAGATTAAAGAGGGTGATATTCCTATGAAAGCTTTCAGGACCAGATATGGACATTATGAATTCTTGGTCATGTCTTTTGGATTAACAAACGCACCAGCAACTTTCATGGAACTTATGAATCGGGTTTTCCATGATATGTTGGATACGTCGGTTATTGTATTTGTTGATGATATATTGGTATATTCCAAGGACAAGGAAAATCATATTAAGAATCTAAACGCCGCTCTACAACGTTTAATGAAAGAGAAGCTATATGCCAAATTACCAAGTGTGAGTTTGGGCAAAGTGAAGTCGCCTTCCTAGGCCATGTAGTATCCGCTGAGGAATCAAAGTGGATCCCAACAAAACCGAAGCTATTGTAAAGTGGGAAGCACCAAAAAGCATTACAGAAATTAGAAGTTTTCTGGGTCTCGCTGGTTATTATCGACGATTTATGGAAGACTATTCCCGGATTGCAGTACCTCTCACCAGTCTGACTAAAAAAGGTGAAAAGTTTGTGTGGACGGATAAATGCGAGAAGAGCTTCCAAACCCTGAAGACCAGATTGATATCCGCTCCGATTTTGACTATTCCTGTTCTCGGACAGCCATTTACCCTATACACCGATGCATCAGGACTGGGATTAGGGTGTGTGCTTATGCAAGGAGAACAAGTAATTGCTTATGCCGCAAGACAGTTAAAGACACATGAGAAGAATTATCCCACTCATGATCTGAAGTTAGCGGCAGTAGTAAATGCTATCAAGATATGGAGACATTACCTATACGGAGTGAAATTCCAAATTAAATCGGACCATAAAAGTTTTGCTTATTTATTTAATCAAAAAGAGTTGAATATGAGACAAAGAAGATGGCTGGAACTATTGAAAGATTATGATTGTGATATCCAGTATCATCTGGGAAAACCTAATGTAGTAGTTCCCCACCATTCCGACCTATTATTGATAGGGATTTGACCGAGCAAACGGTGCAAACGAAGGCAAGATAAAATCTCAGGGGTAGGTTAGCACAACTGCAGCAATGCGTACTACCGGAATGGTATTCATTCATGGCAATGAGCTGTATGTGATAGATACAACGGATGGATCAGCCAACCAAGGGTTTATTCATCGGTTTTCAAATATGTTCGCCGCATTAAAGATTATACCGGATATAATTGATGAAGTGAAGACAGCCATCAAAGCAGACCCTTACCTAAGAACGGTACAAGAAGACATCAAAAAAAGTAAGACTATCCCTGAGTTCACCTTGGACGAAGAGAAGGTACTGAAGTACAAAGGAAGAATATGTGTACCCGAAACCGAAAGTGTGGACATTAGACACCGACAGATGAAAGAAGCCCATACCACCATCTATTCGATACATCCTGGAAGTACAAAAATATATCATGACCTAAGGAAACTATATTGGTGGAGAGGAATGATAGTAGATGTAGCGAAGTTCGTGTCTCAATGCCTAAATTGTCAGAAAGTAAAGGCTGAACGACAAAGACCCGCAGGACTGTTACAGTCATTACCGGAACCAACATTGAAATGGGACTGCATCACTATGGACTTCGTTACAGGATTACCACTGACCCCTCGAGTAGTTGACGCAGTTTGGGTGATTGTAGACCGCCTGACCAAAACAGCTCGCTTTATACCAATACGACCTTAGTATACACTAGAGATGTTAGCAAAGCTATATGTGGATAATATTATTCGATTACACGGTATCCCAGAGAGCATTGTGTCCGATAGAGATCCATGATTTACTTTCCAGTTTTGAGAAGAATTGCAAAAGACTGTGGGTACAACATTGAAGTTTAGTACTGCATTCCATCCACAGACAGATGGACAGCCAGAGCGTACAATTCAGATTCTAAAAGATATGCTACGAGCATGTGTAATTGATTTTAAAGGATCGTGGGATGAAAAGCTACCGTTGATCGAGTTTGCTTATAACAATAGCTATCAGGCTACTATACAAATGTCACCCTATGAAGCACTGTATGGCAGAAAGTGTCGAACTCCATTGTTTTGGAATGAAGTTGGGGAACGTAGTCTCGTTGGACCAAAATTTGTTGAAGAGACATGTCGAGTGGTCGACATTATCAAGGAAAGAGTGAGAACAGCCCAGAATCGTTAGAAGCAATATGCAGATACTCGACGTAGAGATCTTGAGTTCATCGTGGGTGATAAAGTATTCTTGAAGGTATCGCCTATGCAAGGTCTGAAACGGTTTAGACAGAAAGGGAAACTAAGTCCAAGATATGTCGGGTCATATGAGATTCTAGCTAAGCGTGGGCAACTGGCTTACCAGTTAGCACTACCACCATCTATGTCAAGTGTGCATGACGTATTTCATATTTCCTTATTGAAGAAGTATGTCAAAGATCCAACGCACGTTCTGACAGTAGATTTACCTAATTTAACTGAAGATTTGACTTTTGAAGTAACACCAATGAAAATCACCAGCCGAAAGGTTCAACCACTACGCAACCGAGATATCTAATATGTCAAGGTCACTTGGAGATGTAGAGACATGGAATAAATTACATGGGAGGAAGAGAATGCTATGCGAAAGCAATATCCTCACTTATTCGACTCAGAAGGTATGAACAATTTTGGGGATGAAAATTTTATAAGTAGGGGGGAGTTGTAAGACCCGTATCAAGCTAACCCCGTCATACCACCTTGAACCAGGTCTACCCATCATAGATGAGCCACATGGACATGTGCGTGAAGGAGATCACAATCCCAGGTATTAAACTAATCCAAAAACACTTAAATTAAGGGGAGGGTCGCATACCCAGCAAGGGAGGGTCGGACCCCCCAAGACAGAAGTCAGACCCCCAGTTTTACATGGGGGGTCGGACACTTTAGGAACCAGGGGTCGATGGGATCTCTGACCCCCCTATCGACCCCCAGTACTCGGTAAATCTGAAAATTAGGAAAGTTTCCTAATTTCGATGGGATTCCTTCCAAATATCAATGGGACTTATTTGAGGAGTTTCTACTCTATAAATAGGACGTCCCTAAGCCTCTTGTACTCCTTTTACAACCCTAACTGAATTGAGAGAAAGAGAAGAGAAGGAAGAGAAGGAAAAGAGAAGGAAAGAAGAGAAGAAGGCCAAGGGAGAAGAGTTGCAGAGAAGGAGTATTCTTCTAAGGTATGGATACTAATTCCATGAATTGCTAAAGACCTTAGGATAGATAATGCAGAGAGTATGATCTCGGAGAAACCCAAACCATCAACCTATGGTTAGGTTTTCATGGAAAACCATGGGGGAAAATCATGAAAGCCATATAGGTGGTAGAATCATGGTACTAGACCATAGAACATGTGTAGAATGGATTATAGGAGCAAGCCATAGGACCCCAAACATGAAGAATGGATTGAAGGAAGAAAATCGACCAAAACCCATAGGGGGTCGATGGCCAATCGTCCCTACCAGACCCTGAGCATCGACCCCCAGTGTTTGGAAAGCCCAGAATAAGGGTAGTCGCACCCAAGGTCGATCATTACTCCGACCCTACCTCCGACCCCCAGTTAACAGAATGGTTTTTAAATTCAGAATTAATTCTAATTATATTCTATCGACTTTGTTAGGTCTTCTAGCAATATAATAACAATATAAAGGTGATCTTAAAGCTTGTAAGAGGATCTATTAGCAAGCTAAGGTGAGGAAACAGAACTCTAAACTAATTGGTTAATAACAAACTATTTTCTCTTTTCTTGAGTCCAATGCTATGCTTGATCCTATGCGAATATGTTTGTAATGTTCATAAAACATGTCATCCAATATTTCTATTATATATTCATGCATATTTACCTTATTGTTTATAACATGATGATGATGATGATGATAGGAATAGGGATGTGAATGTATGTATGGTTGGAGTACTTGATGCGAGCGAGTATCAGGGGGGTTGTCATATGCTGGGCCTCAGCACTCTAGCTCTATCTCTAACTCAAGTCTTGTGCATTAGCATCATCGTATCGCCATTACTTTAGCAGAACTATTACGTCGTAGAGCATCAGGGGAGGTGGTCTCGGTCCTTGTAGTCTCTGACTCTACCGGGGGGCCTTAGCTCTATCTCTATGGATGTTCTGAGGGATGTTGGGGTGAGGCCTTGGATACACTTTTTGGCATTAGGATTGGTTAGTTGCTAGCCCAGTTTGCAGCCCTCGCCAGCAGGGGCTTACGTGTTGGTATGGTACTGTACAACAATAAATGTTAACCTTTGTTGTACAATGTTCTTGAATTGGGTGCTTATGAGTCGACGATAAATGTTACCTTCGGGCGGCGTCACACACTTGTGTATAGAGGCGGGGTCAATAAACGTTAACCTTTGACTACCTAAACCTTTCTATTGCATATTGCAAACTTTAAACCAGACCAAATATATGAATTGATTACATGCATATGTATTGTTGCATTGTTTTGTTTGCTCACTGAGCCATGATGTGTGCTCACCCCCTCGACGTCGAATATTTTTAGTTGATGATGCAGGTACTATCGTCGAAGATTATGTAAATGCTCCAGTGTATGGTCACGTGGCGGCGATGGAAGTTGAAGATGAAGTGGATACACATGACTCCTCTTGCGAGTGCAACTCATGTATATTTGATTAGATTTTTTTAGTTTTCTTTATTTGGATTTATTAAAGACATGTATTTGATACTTATCTATGTCTTAATTGATACAAAATATTTTACTATTTAAATATTAATAACACAGTAGATTCTCAGTTCATTTTACTATAAGACTTCCGCTATTGTGTATTTACTCTGATTATGAATGTGGATGTATGAGGTTTAGATAAATCGGAGTCCGCTTGTCCAAGATTCTGGTTGAACCAATGGTTGTTAGCGGTTCATCACACCATTCTGAAGTGGGCGGAATTGGGGTGTGACACTCATCTCCATTCTCTCATTTCCATCAACTCTAAGACAAAACATGAGAGAGGGAGAGAGACTCTACTAGTGCTGAAAAGGAAAAAGGGAAAGGCGAGCTAGAAGGATGGAAAAAGGAGAAAGCTCTGCAACTTTGGGAGAGCTTGATACCCCCATCGACAGAGATCCAATACCTGTAATAATTCCTTATTCTCTGAGATTTCTTTTGAATCCCTTCAATCTAATTAATCATGGATGGATAATTAATTAAAACTTCTAGGCCATGACCTCCCTTTTCTATCCCTAATGCACACCCAAGTATTTGCTAAAGTGTGGATCAGAATTGTTAAGAACTAGAACATAGACATTGATTGAAGAATGGATTGAAATGAAAGGTAATCGAATCTATGAACCCCAGAGTTTGAAGAAATATTGAGTGGACTTTTTGAATAATAACCCAAGGATAATCCATCCTGAAGGTGCTGGGATCAAATCTAAGTTATTAAACCAGATCCAACGATACTGATAAACTGGAAAATGCAATCGAAACTATTAGCATGAGTTAAAATGGGAGTTTCAAGCCCAAAATCGTTGTATGAGCTCAATAAAATTATAAAAAACCATCGAAGAAGTTTCGGTATGTTTTGGCCACATTTTGACGTGCGGTAGATTACATGTCACACGCCTATGGCCAGTAACCATGCGGTCGGTCACGTGCCGCACAGTGAATCGACCCCAGATGAAGGTCATTTTCAGATACCATCATTTCGAAAAATTTAAGACCCTACATATGTATTCATATCCCTGAAAAACATATGTCTGCATACGTATGTTCCATCGTTTTGATTTAAAAACTAATATTTATACTTCTTATGCTTGCTATTTAAGATTTCTATGCATTTGATGTAAGACCCGTGTCAATCTAATCCGGTCTTACCACCTTGAACCAGGTTTACCCGTCACGGTCGAGTCAAATGGACCAAGGGCGTGAAGGAGATCGAGATCCTAGGTATCAAATCGACCCAAAAACACTTAAATTAGGGGAAGGGTCGCATACCCAGCTAAGCAGGGTCGGACCTCCCAAAACAGAAAGTCACACCCTCGGTTTTGGAGGGAGGGTCGGACAGCTTAAGACCCTAGCGTCGACGGGATCATCGACCCTCCCATCGACCCTCGATTTCTGCCGAATATAGAAATTAGGAAATTTCTATATTTTTCGATTGGGATTCTTTCTTAATCTCAAAGGGACTTATTTAGGATGTTCCTACTCTATTTAAAGGACATTCCTAAGCCACTTTCACTCCTTTCACAACCCTAATCGAATTGAGAGAAAGAGAGGAGAAGGAAAAGAGGAAGAAGAAAGGGAAGGAAGAGAACTTAGCACAAAGGAGAAGAATTTTAGAGAAAAAGTTATCTTCTCAGGTATGGATACTAATTCCATGAATTTCTACAGACCTTAGGTTAGTAATTGTTAAGAGTGTGATCTCGGAGAATCCCAAACCATCAACCTATGGTTAGGTTTCCATGGAAAACCATAGAAGAATGCGTGAAAGCTATCTAGGTGGGTTATACATGGTTTCAGACCATGGAATGAATGTAGAATGGAATGTAGGAGCAAGCCATAGGATCCCAAACACGAGGAATGGATTAAAAGAGGGAATTGGACCAAAGTGCACCAAGGGTCGCACCGAGGGTCGATGACCATCCGACCCTAGGTGTTCCTGACCATCGACCCTCAGCATTCAGGAAGTCCAGAAAGAGGGAAGGGTCGATAGACCCATGGACCCTAGCATCGACCCTACCTCCGACCCTCAGTTAACAGAGTAGTTTTAAATCTAGAATTAATTCTAATTGAATTCTATCGACTTTGTTAGGTCTTCTAGCAATATAATAACATTGTAAAGGTGATTTTAAAGCTTGGAAAAGTATCTTATAGCAAGCTAAGGTGAGGAACCTTAACCCCAAACTAAATTGGTTAATAATAAACTGTTTTCTATTTCTTGAGTCCTATGCTATGTTTGCTTCTATGCGAATATGTTTGTAATGTGCATACAACATGCCATCCAATATTTCTATTACTTGTTCATGTATATTTACTTTATTGTTTATAACATGATGATGATGATGATGATGATAGGAATAGGCATGTGCTTGTACGTGTGTGGTTGATGTGCTTGATGCGAGCGAGTATCAGGGGAGGTGTGATGAGAACGTCAATAAACGTTAACCTTTGGCGGGTCTCAACACTTTAGCTCTATCTCTAACTCAAGTCTTGTGCATTAGCATCGTCGTATCGCCATTACTTTAGCAGAACTGTTATGTCGTAGAGTATCAGGGGAGGTGGTCTCGGTCCTTGTAGTCTCTAACTCTACCGGGGGGCCTTAGCTCTATCTCTATGGATATTCTGAGGGATGCTGGGGTGAGGCCTTGGATACACTGTTTGGCATTAGGATTGGTTAGTTGTGAGCCCAGTTTGCAGCCCTCGCTAACAGGGGCTTACGTGTGGGTATGGCACTATATAGCAATAAACGTAACCTTTGTTATATAATGTTCATGGTTGGGTGCATGTGAGTTGACGATAAACGTGATCTTCGGGTAACGTCACACACTTGTGTATAGAGGCAGAGTCAATAAACGTGACCTTTGGCTACCTAAACCTTTCTATTGCATACTGCAAACTTATAAACCGGACCAAAGATATAAATTGACTTTTTGCATGCAAATGTATTGTTGCATTGTTTTGGCTACTCACTGAGCCGTGTTGTGAGCTCACCCCTCGACGTCGAATATTTTTAGTTGATGATGCAGGTTATACCGTTGAAGACTATATGAATGCGTTTGCGTATGGGAACGTGGCAGCGATGGAAGTTGAAGCTGAAGTGGATACACCCGACTCCTCTTGCGAGTGCAACTCGTGTGTATTTGATTAGACATTTTATAAGTTTCTTTATTTGAATTTATTAAAGATTTTATTGATATTTATTTATGTCTCGGTTGATACAGAATAAATTGTTATTTAAATTTTAATATCACATAGATTCTCAGTTCATTTATTTACAAGATTTCCGCTATTGTGTATTTACTCTGATTATGATTACGAATGCGTGTAAGTTTGGATAACGCGGGGATAGCCTCTTTGAGATCCTGGTTGAACCGTTGGTTTATTAGCGGTTCATCACACCATTCTGAGATGTGCGGAATTGGGGTGTGACATTTGAAACTCTAGGCAGCAAGTGTAAAGTGTTTATTAATGGTAATCAGACCTCGGAAAAATATGAATAAATAATTAGGCTTTGCTAGGACAAGCAATAGAGATGAACAATGAACTAATAGATAAATAATATTACTGTTATTGCTATTAAGGTACAGTAGAACTCTAGAAGAGACTACTTAGGATCATACTCCTTATTATCTTTGCTGCTACTACATCAAGTAAGGGAATTAAACCTTAGTTTGGTAGATTAGTTATATTTATATTATCGAATGATGTGATGTGATTGATAATATGCTTTGTTGTGTGATAACATGCCATCAAATAAACTGTATTATTTGCTCATGCATATGCACTCTCTTGTTTGCTATCAGTGAAACTCATTGTGGGTTGGAAGCGGGGTGGAATGGGATGCCTCGTGACATCTCCATGAAAGGTAGAGTTGGTCTTGATCAATCCTGATGTCTGGTTAAGTTGGTAAGGGGGAAGGTGGGTGGAATGGAACGCTTTCATCATTTCTTACCAATGCTGCTTTGCTTTAATCATGTGTAACTTAGCCAAGTCATAATGCCTATGTGTGGGCTCAGATGGGGTCGAAAGCTTGGCAACGTTATGGTCCAATAATTTGATTAATAGGAACACTTGATTAGTTGAACTAAAAATCACCCTAGTAACTATACCCCTTACCATTTGGGGGTTATATAGTGGCATGGGTTCAATAAAAGGTGGTATTAACATAGTTACGATGCTTCCCATACCAGACGTAGTATGGATGGGCATGCGAGTAGACTAATGGGATTACCATCTCCTCAAGTGATCGACATACTATGGAGTTTGGGTGAGTTGTGGGCAGGCAGTCTAGGTAAAACAGAGTTGCACTACAACAACGGTTACTTAGGGGATGTTGTGGTGCTCCATGTATGGGATAGTATTTGTTCTATGGGAGTGACCTATGCAGCCAGAGACTCCATGTATGAGTTTTCTTGAGCTGGCACTTACAGTTATATATGGAGACCGTAGTTATTAATTCATGCATCTTGTTTGTGCATTTTTTATTCACTTGCTAAGCTCGGTGGTTGAGCTCATCCTTGTGTATACAAATTCTTTTAGATGCAAGTATGATGGAGATGGACTACGATGTTATGGATGCTAGTGATGACGATGTTCATGTTGAAACATGTGAGTGTGACGATTGTGTCTACGGATAGACACTTTGAAACATTTAAAAAAATCATTTGATTTTAGTTTAATTTGATTGGATTTGGAGACGTATTGCTCATATGGATAAATTACATTAAGAATTAAATTATCATATTTACCTACTAGTACAATGGCTTGGGGTTTTATACCATAATTATCATTTGAATATTTCAGTTGTTACTGTTTATTTATTTTTAAAACTTTCACTATACTCTTGATTTGAAACTCTTTTAAATGCGGTGGTATGGATTAGTATTATTTCTTGTATGATGTTGGATTTATTAGTTGGTGTTCCATATTCCGTGATCTTGGAAGGAGATTTCCAGTGCCCTAAATTAAGATGTGGAGATCTCGTCCATTCCATAATATCGATATGTCGAGAACAGGGTGTGACATTAATTGTTCCTAGAAGTGCCAGTGATGGCCTTAGTATGTCCAAGGTCATCCAGAAGTATCGCTGCTAAGTCTGGCTTTTACGCTACTATCTCTAAACACTTCACACTGTCCCTGGCCCATGGTGTGAACTAGGATCCTCATGATTGCTGGGATGTTCTCAGGACTAACTTCGAGTGGCTGCGGTAGCATGGTTTCCTCCTAAGTATTTGTACCAATAGGTAGAATGAGTGGTTATGTCTCGTTCTGAATTGATTCCTCACTCTGTTCATTGGTGCTCAAATTTGAGCAAGTATTGGGTGCCATTTGTAACTAGTAACGATTCCTAAAATGTTACATAACACGGTTAATGTCACGTTCTACTACAAGTGGTATGGGGGTAATATCGGAATAAAACATGTATGAATGACACCACACACGTAATAGCCAAAAACAATAATGTACATAATATTTTCAAATTTTTATTTATCTAGTTGTAGTGTCCAGTTTCAAAAATTACGATCGAAACCTGCGGCTGAAAATTTGATGGTGTCTTTTGGAATTGACCAGTCGGACATCTGGTCGTAACAGTGGCATTATAGGTAGTCCGACCAGTGCCATTACCAAGAGCACCTAAACCCAACTGGTGCGATATCTGGTCAGGGTATTTGGCTGCAACCCCCATCAGGAATCTCAACCGGATGGGAAAATTTTTCCTTCCTATAAATCCCACACAGGTTTTTAAGAATTTCCATTCAATTCATCTTCTCTCCCAAGCGGTTGGAGCTCCATTTTCACCTCCAAACATTGGTTTCAAGCATCCGGTGGACTCCAAACTTTTAAGACTTTAATCAATCTTCTCCTACTCCATTCCAAGGTATGTTTGATTGATTTTTCATTATCAATTTCTCTTCTAGGGTTTTAGATTGTTGCATTTAAATCCTAACTTGACTTTTTCTTGAATTTTTCCTTCTCAACTCAATGCTAGCATGCTCTTGTCCATTCAATGCTTCCCTAATGCCATTCTTATGATTATTCAATGGTCGTATCACATTTTGCATTGCATATAGTACATGAATCATGCCCAGTTGTATTCTTACTTTAGCATATTAATAAAATTTCTTATTTTTATGCAACTTTTCTCCAATGTTTTTCTGTTATGCATGAACACTATCGTGTTGGGTTGTATGTCACTATGTCATGGTCATTTATACTTCTCCTTTGTGTTTTCCATGGTTTTTCATCAGTAGAGCATGGGAAATTTTTTTTCCTATTTCATTCATATGCATTGTTTGAGATTTTTAACATTTCCCCTATGTTCTTCGTGTTTTTCCCCTAATATCCAATCTCCAACTATTTAAAATTTATTCAACCAATTTTCTACCCATTTCCACTACTGTCGTCATTGACTTCCTATTTGTTGTGCATATTTAAAATTTTGCTTATGTGTTTCTTTTGCAGACAATTGGCTACAAGGAAAAGGTCAAGAGTTTTCACTCCTCTAGTATTGGACAAAGTGCAGTTTCATTCAATAGAAGCGCAAGATTCTTACCCCCGATTCAAAAATAGGTTGGTAAAGGTGGGTAGGCGGGTAAGGTTTGAGGATTTGGAGCAGTTCGACGTCCAAGCAACCTTCGACACTATGGGCTAGTCACCTGTCCTTTGCTTTAGTATCATCACCAGGCAAGACTTAGTGAGACAGTTCTACTGTAACCTTCGACTAGAGGGTGGATTTAGTGAGTTTGCTACAATGCGTCATCTTCGCATTACCAGCCTGGTCATGGGTGTTGACATCTCCTTCAACGCCAAGCAGTTGGTAGGTTTCTTGGGGATTTCCATGGACGACAAGGTAGTTTTTGGAGGTCCGAAAGAGAAAAATTTTCTCACAAAGGGCATGAGAGCAGAGATTTGGAGTTAGAACCTCATTCTTGGCCAGTGATATTAGTGTTCCAACTATAGCCCCCTTCTCAGAGTCTATTGCAGGGTTGTCCAATACACCATCGTCCCCCAAGGTGGCCACTACAACGAAGTGTCAGCTTCTACTAGTTCCTCATATATCATCTGGCAACTAGAATTCCCATCTACTTGTCTTACATTCTGATGTGGGTTATGATCATGGCTGCAGGGAGTACCGGCCCATCTTGCCTGCCTTATGGAAGGTTACTCACACACTGTAAGACCCATACGCTATGAATCCGGTTTAACCTTACGTTCTAGTGTCGTGATCGGTCTTCCCATCATAATCGGCTCAAGTGAATCAATTGTTTGAAGAAACCACAAGATGGGGTAAGCAATAAGTCAAATTTAGTTGGTGTGGTTGACTGCTTAAGTTTGTGTGGAAGTAACCATTTAAAAACTAAAAACTAGTAAATTTTGGACGTATGGTCGGGAGGGGCATGGTCGACTAAGTTGTGGCCGCACAATATATGGTCGCATGTTTTGGTTGTATGGTCGACAGATTATGTGACTGCACGATTGACCATACGAACCCAAAACCAACTCCGTATCTAGGAAATTTTCCTAATTTGAGGAGGACTCTTTCTTAATTGAAAGAGGACTCTATATGGAAGTTTTTCCTCTATATAAAGGACGTCTCTTAGCCTCTCTCACTCTTTTAAAACCCAAATTGAAACTCTAAACCTAAGAGAGAAAGAGAGAAAGGAAGAGAAAGAAGGAGATTTGAGGAGGAAGGCTGAGAGGAAGGTTTTTGCAGAGAAGAGTTCTATCTCTCTACAACAAGCTTAAGGTATGGCTTAACTCTGTAGGGTAGATCTGATAGAATAGGTTCTATTCAAATTGATATGTAGAACCTAATACAACTATTTCGGTTATAGGTTTTCTATGGGAAACCATAGAGAATAGGTTAGGGATAATGGATGAGGGATAAACTATTATTAAAGGGCATAAAATGATTTTAGGATGAATCCCATTGATGAGCCAAGAGGAGGAACTCGTATGAGAAGTAAAAATTAACCTGACTATGTATGGTCGCAGCTAAGGTCGACCATAGGATGAGAAAAGAGTCGACCATAGCCATTCGGGAAGAATTGAGGAAATGTATGATCGTAGGTACGGTCGTATATAGTCCAACCATAGGGTATCGACCGTACGTCATATGGTCGCATATATTGAGACCATAGGATCGACCATAGGGTATCGACCATACGATAATAGAAAGTATATTTTGAGATGAAACAAGGTTTTTAACTACTATAACTTGATACAATCGAACCCTAACTTAAATACATTAATTATTTAGTTTCCCAATAGATACAAAGTGACTTCCAAAGCCTGGGAGAAGAACAAACATCAATCAAAGGTGACGGAACAAAACCTAAACTAATTGGTTAATAACAAACTATTTTATTTTATTTGTCCAATGCAATAAATGATTCTTTACTTATATGTTTGTAATGTGCATCTCAAATGTCATCCAATATTACTGTTATATTCTACTCATGCATATTTAATTCTGTTTATTATAACATGGTGATGATGATGCTAGGAATAGGCATGTGATTGTGTATGTGTGGTTAGTGTATTGGATGAGAGTAGAGCATCAGGGGAAGGATGCGACATTGTGGTTCAGCTTGGTCACCAGACTCTAACTCTATCTCTACTCAAGTCTTTCCCACTGACATCATCGTATCGCCATTACCTTAGCAGAACCATTACGTCGTAGGGCATTAGGTGAGGTGGTCTCGGACAGTATGGTCTTTGACTCTGTCAGGGGGCCTTAGCTTAATCTCTATGGACGTATTGAGGGATGCTTGGGTGAGGCCTTGGATACATTGGATGGAATTAGGATTGGTAAGTTACGAGCCCAATTTGTAAGCCCTCTCCAACAGGGGCTTACATGTTTGTATGGGTTGGGCATCAGGGGAATTATTGGCGGTGTTTGATCCAGACACTTTAGCCCTATCTCTATTCCATGGTGGGTGCATGTAGGATGGCAATGGTGTTTGATCCATTGGACAGATTCACGCACTACTGTATAGAGGTGTGGTGGCCGCCAATCCTTTCTATAGCACATTGCAAACTTAAAACCAGACCAAAGATATGAATTGAATGCATGCACATCTTTACGCATTGTTTTGTTCACTCACTGAGCTCAAGTTTGAGAGCTGACCCTCGTGTGAAATTGGGGTGTGACACACACCTCTTCACACTCTTGGGCATTGACATGTACGAGGAGGATGCTTCTAATGAAACAATTGTTATCGACTTTGACTAGTATGCCATCACCAAGATACAATTAAACCAGGTGGTACTATCAGATGATGAGTTAGAGGCTAGACCTCCACTCAGATGGTGAGAGACACCTACAGTAGAGGCAACAGAGGAGGCAGAGGACAAAGAAGATGAGGATGTACCAATAGAGGTACAGAGAGAGGGTGGAGATCTCCCCACAGGTCCTATAAGGGCTCATACTACTCTGGATGATGTTATGGCGGAGGTTCATACTATTCGAACTTACCAGCGACAGCATGTGTACACTGTGGAGAACCAGTTCAGGTGGATATGGCATGCCCAATTGTCCTTGACCCATCTTGATAGCATACAGGAGGCACTGGTAAGAGCTGGCCTGTTGCCTTCCAAGGGTGTTGGTGAGGCATCCACGACGGGCACAGCATAGGTGCAAACTTTCCAGCTGGTTCGCTAGTCTACACCTCCACCATTAGGCATGCAATAGAGATGTCCTACCTTTTCAATATATATTTTTGATACTTGTGCAGTGAGTAATGGTTCAACTTCTAAATCATACTCAACTTGAACAATTTCTTACTCTCTTTTTTTACTGGTTCATATTTTTCCTTATGCAACTACCTTTCATTCACTTGGTTTTCTTGCTTATATTAATATCTAGTCTTTTCCTAGCATATTATGCTTTTGTTTCTTTAGCATACAACATCGAATTTAGTTTCATAATTACCAGCTATGATCTTTCAATTTTTATTGTAATCCTAATGCTCAGTTAACTGTTATACGTCATGACATTGTTTGGGTTGAGTGGCATATAGAGCTTAAAGCTCTCATACCAAACTTTTTACATCCTAAATTTATGATATGTAATATTTTAGAGCTGACTGAACTGATACACATTTTGTGTTCGGTCCAACCCATAATCTCACAAGCGGTGCATGTCCACATCAACCACACTATGACCAATGTACAAATAATTAATCAGAGTAAATTAAATAGTAAATTTAATAAATCAACTGAGCTTCTATTGATATTTTAAATAAATAAATGGCCATTGTATCAAAATTTATTCTTTCTAATCATCCATAACCAATGAAATAAAACCATTCATAATCCCGCCCTATATCACTGGGCCATAAAGTAATATTGTAAAAGTAAATAAAACTAAAATAAATAAATTAAAACATTAGTCTCTCCAGCAATGATAGAATGTCTTTTGCTTCCTCCTACTGGAACATGCATGCATCACGTTCGCAGCCAACATCATGTTCTTCTTCCTTCAGAGCTTGAACGTCCATGTACACCATAGAAGTAACAACATGTGCATTCACGAAATTAGCTACTGTAGTACATGCAACATCAACTAAAAAGTTTGCGTACTTGAGGGTGAGCTCTCTAATTTGAGCTCGTGAGAAAACAGACAAGCAAGCAATAAAGATGCATGATAAGTTTATTACACACAGCAATGCAGATGGTCTGGTATAATGTATGCTCGTGCTATGGGAAGGCATGATCACACTCACCAAAGCTGACCATAACCTCCATGCACTAGAGAGAATGGACACTCACCAGCCTTCACCAATAGCCCTGGTCCCTCCATGCATCATTCAATACATATAGTAATAGGGCAAAGGTCTAGCCAATGATGCACCGACGAACATTCCCAACACCTTCCCCTCTTCCCCTATCCATACCAACACCTGACCCCCTATAGGCCAGGGTTGCATACATGGGTTATTCCATTAATAATTGTCTTACATGTCATCATATGTATTTTTTCCCACACGCCCAGTAGAAATCCAAGTCCGTCCGTACCCCCCACCTAGACACTGTCATCCCACTAGGGTGTGAAAACCTTAAACGTCAAGGTTTATCAAGTAGGTAAGATCCCTCAATCCTAGACCATTTCACCACACCTAACGAGGCATATTCAGTACACATTTACACAATAACATATTATAAATGTAAATACATGCAAAAGCAGTTATTGGATGACATGTTATCAGAATATAATCAATGCAACACAGTCATAAGCATAATGAAAAATTCTCTATAAATTAAGGGTTCCATTTCCTTACCTAAAATATGAAGATTATTACTATTCCCAGTCAATGGGTTCCTCTCAGTTATGCACGAGTCACCTAGTGTGTAAGTAAATCATTGGATACAATGTGTATTAAAATCAGCCTGATATAGGGTTTCTTGGGGCCAACCAGTTGCAACATCTAATTGTGACTGGTCAAGACTGGTGTCGTGGCTGGTTGCTCTCAAAAACCATTTTGTTTCCATCTGGTTGCACATCTGGTTGCTGCAGGTGGCATGACAGATAGTCGAGGCTAATTACATTCCAGAAGCTTCCCAAATGCATCCCGTCACAAATCCGATTGCATATATTGCGACTGATAGTCTAGACCGGACCTTCCCTAAATGGTTGGTCTGGGGATTTGGCTTATCTAGATGCACTGATTTTGCCTTCGGAAGTCCCCTCTGGATTCTAACAATGGGCTTCTGCTATGGAAATCCATTGATGGTTCCTTGGCCTGACATTACATGGGATTTTCAATCCTGTTCTAGGCTTTACGAGGTCAATATTGGATACAACACCTAGACTAGGGTTTATTATATTGGTTTGTAATGATGTACAAACTCGAGGAATAACCTAGAGTCGAATTCAATGGGAACTCCATCGGTACTCAGCCATTAATGGATAGCAAGTCCATTATAGTTAATGATCCAAGGTTTCATCAATATTTCCTAGTTTTAAATTCATTACAAGGCAGTATAGGGTTTACCTGCAGCATTTTTGAACTTGCAGATACTGTTGTCGAATAACACCGGTGACTTTCCAAGGTGGTTCCTCCTTTTAGCTTCCTTCTTCCTCCTTTAATTCTCCTCTCTCTGAGAACATATCAAAGTTTTTGGGTATGAATATGTACTCTGAGAAAGAGGGTTGAGGAGACATATGGTAGGTTGAGTCTCCCTCTTAGGGTGGAACTCCTTAGAGAGTTGGAGATTGTCAAGGGCTGCCAAGTGGCAAACTGAGAAGTCCCATAGGTTTTCTACTCCCTCCATCAATCCTAATGTAGTTTGGAGTGATGTGGGATCCACTGAGGTCGTCCATGGGACCCAGGAATATTCACACTCAACCTTGTAATAGAGTTTTGAAACTTATATTCACGAGCCGACTTTTCTGGGCTTACCGGTCGTAGGATCCAGCTGGAACTGTTCTAGGTTCCACCAACAGTTAGTAATGACCAGTGCCTAGTTTCATGAGCACTTAACGCTAAATTTATACATGTTTGTTAAGAGGGTTTGTACCTGGTTCGAGTTGGTCTACGAGTGTCATTTGCGTCAGGTTCATCAGTGGTGGAAAACCCTGACATGGTAAGAAAATCCGAGTTTGGTCGAGTTTTCTAGGTGCGGGATTTACACCCATACTTGCGAATGATCCCAAATTACTCGCACTTGAATCATAACCCTCATCACTGGTTAAGGATAGTCTGGTTTCTTGCACCCCGAGAGTGTCCACTGCTAACCCCAGAATACCTCGTACATGAATTAGTGGCACATTATCCCTGCCATAGGCCCATCCTGGCATCCGACATACTAGGTTACATTAAACTCATCCCATCGCACACTAGCATCAATGTTTGGGGAAATCGGCCTACGCCAGCACCTAACCCCCTGTTACAAGGGTTCAAAGACTACGAAGTGAATGCATTAACCTTTTATGTCTAACATGTAAACATGATATAAAAGAGGCCGCACTCCAACAGAGAACCCCTATCCTGGTACTATTGGGCCGTCGTGTCCCTACTAGAGTGCTAGCTATGTAAAGCAATCCATATGGCCATACACCATAAGTATCTCAGTGAATGCATGCCACACTAACTAAACATACCAATTATCACAACATACATAGTTATTATTGAATGTAATGCATAAACAAATATCACAGTTAACCATGGCACGTTATAATCAAGCGTAAGCAAACATACAAAATGTCCTAGTAGACTATGAACCCAACCCCTTACCTGAAGGCACAAGGAGTATTGTAGTACTGGAAATCGACAAAAGACTTCGCCCCAAAATTCCACATCGGTTTACTCAAACACGTGCTTAAGTCTTTTTACATTAGTTAAATAGTTTCTAACCCATCGTTGACATGTCCACAACATCATTATGTGGAAACAAAGATAAGCCAAGAACCCTACCTTTGGTCCTTGAAGGAAATGGTATCCTAATTAGACAATTATTGTTAAGGCGGTAGATGAAAGCCCCCGACAGTGGTATCTGCCGACTGGCACCCACTGGCTAGGACAATGCCCTTAAGGTTTTAAGGTGGAAGATGGAAGCCTCGAGCGGTGGTGTATTCACTAGCTAGCACCACCGACTAAGTCAATGCCTTCAAGGGGTCAAGGCAACAGAAGGAAGCCCACGATGATGATGCCATAACCCATTCTAGGGAATCAGACATGATATCCAAGTTATCCATGAGACAACCCGAATCCAATGATGGATAACCAAAGTGAACTACCAAACAAACCCCATAGTCTACATACACAATATCCACAATAATCAATAATAGATAATAGTAATTGCAACGGAATCATAATATAGAACAGATGCTCTAATGTTATCATTACATAGTAAGTTTGTTATGTCTTACAACTGTTTCACATTATCTTTCATAATACATACATCCCATACTAAATAACTAGAGTAAATCTGAATAACATACTGTAGATAGACCAAACCACTTCTATCTACAGACATCAAAATCACAGAAGCGAGGCGCTTACTCAAGTCCCATAAACATTGTCTTTACAGGTATAGCCCTCGACATTAATAAGATCCATATCAGCCGTTACAGAATAGGTACTTGCAACCAAAGCTAAAAAGATTTCGATATCGAGGGGTGAGCTCACATCCCAGCTCAATGAAAAATCAGGTATCCAATGCAATCCTATGCAACAATTTATGAATGCAGTACAGAAGCAAATAAACAAGTAATTGTGAGTGGCATTCAAGTGTGTATGCAATCATGATTGGCCTGTACCCTAGCTCAACCGAGAGTCATGGATCTCGAAACAAATCTATAAAATCAATGACACCACTAACCTGAGCGACCTTCGATGATCAGTGGCTCATCACTGGGTGAACCATCATTGACCCCGAGCATCCCTCATAATGATCAATGGCACCATTGATCCGAGCGACCTTCGATGATTAGTGGCTCATCCACCTTTCACTGAAGCATAAGTCATTTGACCAGGTTGATGTAGGATGTATGAGAATATAATAAGGAGGGATGTACCCCAGCAGAGATCCCCGGCTCAACTCCAATGGACTGACTGTGCCCTACTAAGGTGTAACCGGGTATATGGCCATGTATCGTACTCCCATATGCCACACGAACATGTACCCCACAACACAATCATATCCAGATCAACAATCACTCAACATGGCATGTAGATACTGTAAGTAAAGCTATACTCTAGTAGGAATCTCCGATTTCCCATTTCCATGGCTCGTCGTGCCCCCACTAAGGTACAGCTGATCCAAACGTTATTCATAAAGTTTCCCGTTACATGAACCACCATACATGGGTGCATCCCCAATAGAGAACCCCAGATCCCGACTCTCATGGTTCACCTTGTCCCTACTAGGATATAGGCACACCAACATGGTATGCATGACCGTGCTCTAATACATCACCTGCACCATCATACATGGTTATGTATGTAAGTGATATGAACAACTATACCTTATAGAGAACTTCGAATCCCTAGTCCCATGGTTCATCATATCTCTTCTAAGATATTAACAACTATCAACATAGCCCATGTATTGTGCTCCCACATGCCACATGTCCATCGTACAACAACGGACATACATAGTTATTGTTATAATGCAAATGCATGAATAGTTATATATACAATTCATTGGATAACATGTTATAGCAATGAAATGCACACATAAAAAACACATACTCAAACTCTACATGACCCGACCCCTCACCTGTAGACATCAGTGGTGCTGAAGAACCTTGAAGCTGATAGAAGGATTTGTCCACTACCCGTAGTATTTTACCTAATTAGTTAAATAAGCTTCATTAGATTGGTAAACATCTTTCAAACCAGCATAGACAAGTCCTAATACCATGCACGGGTCCCAAGATAAGTCGAGAACTAAACAGTTGGTCTTCTTAAACATTATTAGGCTTATAAATCAAAATAGACTAAACCAACGGATATAACCAGTTGGTCATTCCTCTGGTACATGAGGCCGGTTAACACTTAGTCATTTCTTACGTATACTGAACCAAAGGATGATTGGTCATTCGGTTCACATACTGTTTACAGTAGTGAAGGTTCCAGTAGATCATTCGGAGGCTAGGCCAGGTAATTGGTCATCCAGCAATGCCTCCACTAGTCATTAAGCTCACATGGAGGCATGGCCAAACGGTGCCATGTACTTAACCGGTGTAACCTACCCAGAGGGTCGTTCTTCCTATTAGGTGGCTCTGGTTAGGTGACTCCAATTAGGTGGCTCTGGTTAGGTGATTCTAAATAATACTTGGTTAAGCTAAGGCATTGGCCTTAGCAGAGGATTGGTTTGAGTCAACTGGTGTTAAGGTTACTACCAATCCTTCAATTCGTGCCTCCGGTTCAAGCCCAGAAGCCAAATACGAACTAGAAAAGGTTTCCTTCTTTAGAGAAGGTTTTTCACTGTGGTTTCCTTCACCCTAAGTGGTGAGAAATACATACCTATCATTAGTTAATACAATGGGAGTTGTTTAGACTCCATTATCATCTCCATTCATGGAGAAGACGAAAATCTAGGCTTCTAGGTTAAGCTTCGGCGTCCATTTATGGATACCATTAATGGTGGAGTTCCGCCATGGTCTCTAGCATGCATTCTCCCACAAGAATGGAAAGAAGAAGAAAGGATGAGGACCTACCTCAAAGAAGACCGATGCTTGAGCTCCAAGCTTAGAGTTCCACTTTTTTTCCCAATCACACTCCTTTCCATGGTTCAGCAAGAGATAAACAAGGTATAAGGGTTCCCTTTTATAGGGCTCATAGAGAGAGAAAGTGTCCTACCCTTGTACAACCAGTGGAAGTCAAGCGGAGGATCGTTCATCCGATTACGCCTCCGATTGAGCTTAAAATATATTTGGCTTAATTTCGTAGGCCTAATTTGATAGGGATGCTTCCTCGGTTTTATGTACCTTCTCCCTCGTATTCTACTATCCCTAAGTAATCCAGGAGGCTGACCCACATCATATGGAGGGTCACAAGACAAGGTGCTAAGGGTTAGCACAGTAAGACCCAATACGGATAGATCCAAATCATGAGGATTTTGGAGTGGGTCTTACAATACCCCCAATTTATAAGGATTTTGTCTTCGTAGTCAAGTCGTAGTCATAAGTTATTATCTCATATATATGGGTATTTATCTCGCACCCTAACTCACGAAGTCAATAAATATCAGCTATGGTATTTAAAATTTGAGAGAGTTTCAGGCTTACCAATTTCTCAAAAATTTCCTCAAGCTTGTGTGAGGTCTATGCTCACATAGAGGCATAGCACTCACAATGCTTTTGACAGTCATGAGCCTCTTGCCCCACCGCTCTGTAGGAGAGGCACACAACAACCTTCTCAATTTTGGTGATGGTGTCCTTTTGACTAGTCGAGTGCATTATCGCATGAGGTGCTTTCGACTTCCGCACCGATAACATTTTTAGGGTCCTGCATTCATTGGCATTGGGGTCTCAATAGCAATGGATGGTGGTTCCACCGATGGATCTTCATTCCCAATTTGGGGCACCTTAACCATTTTCCATGGTGCTTTTTCTTCTAGGGTCCTCTTCACATGTTTACCCTTTCCTTATACTATTGACACTTCCTCTTGAGGCCCTTGATGATTTCCTTAGTTGCAACACTTGGCTACTATTCGTGCCACCATGCCCCTTTATTATTCTTGGAGACGTCGGGCAAGATGTCCCAATAAGTCTGACACTTCTACCAAAACTGATACAAAGGTGATTCCATCGTGCATATCCTTTGCTAGAGTTCCTATTGTCCTTTGCTGGAACTCACCATGTTGCTTGTAAACCATTCTTGTGGCCTCGTCTATCACTATCACAATATCCTGAGTGTTCTAATGATAATGAGATGAAGTCGCACTTTGGTTCACATTGTTGCCAGGACTTTTCGCTTTACGAGCCCAGGTCCTCGAGCAAGAGGGATTAGGGAGTTGTTTGTGATCCATTACTTAGCACATTCCCAACTTGTTTGTAGAACCTCATTTATAAGACATTCGGGATGAGCACTCAACCATGCGGTTATCAATTCAAATCACAACAAAATTTTCAATCTCCCAAATCTTGGCATACAATTCATTACATTAAACATCATGTGTTATTCTTTATGAAGAACGACCCAAGCAATTGTGCCCAGGTGTATTAAGTACTAAACAGTAGGACTCCTTACTGCTTTTGTGTTCCCATTGATCTTCCAACATTACACTCAAGCACAAACAAATGCTTCTTAGCAGCTGTACTAGTAAACTCCTTGTCTTTGCTATCCCATGACACTTATACGTATCATGCATTTCGAATGGCTAAGTATCATAATCTTTTCTACGTCAAATGCCCTACGCACATCTCTCATATGCAACAACATAGCGGTCAGTACTCATATGGCCAAAATTAATCCCTAAAATACGTCCTCCTAAAAAATTCCTTTATATCACTACACAGCTTGATAAGTTGCATGATGAATTCACACCAAGGAATTGGAATACTTGACAAAGACAACATTATTATTCCTTGTGTATAATGAAGTTATGTGATGTATCCAAGGCATTCATACACGCTACGTTATTCAATGCTTAATTCAATTGGAGCACTTTATCGTTTAAGGTTTTCCTTGGTCGCTGGGTCCTGAGTTGCTACTTTCCTTGGGATAAAGGTCTCGACAATCTGCCCTTACCTCGATGACACTTCTCTGTACAGCTAAGCCTGCTTGGACCCTCCGAATGGTTTCGAGCAACACCGGGCTAGGTTCCCTACATTGCAGAGCATAGTTTGCCCAGAAGGATTTAAGAACGATATCTAAGTTATGACTCCATGCCATCGCAGTTGAGTGGACTAAGTCATTTGCCACCATTCATATGGCGCGCCTACCGGCTGGTAGGTAGCACACATTAACTTCTGTGCATCTGAACAGCGGGGGTTACCAATAGTTGCCTCCGTGGTTTGAATCCTATTCCTTGGGTGGAAGGAACTTGCACACGTTCCATTGAATTGCTTTGGGTTCAGTTGTTGAAAATCCATCAGTGTGTTCTCTACAGTGTTTGGGTCTACACCATGAAATGAGGAGAAAGGTCATAGCTCCCTATTAGCCTCATTAGGTTCACTGATTGGTGCAGGCTGATAGGTGGTCAAATGCGTTTTCTATGACACATTGATGTTCTTCGAGATTGCCTTTCAATGCAGATGCCTTTGCGGTAGTCCTCCCATTAGGATGCTTGGATGGAGACATTGCTTAGCTTGGGCGCGAATCTGAAAGGGAACCAATAAATCACCCAAGGTTAAGGTCAATTTTATTTCATTAACTCAAAGAAAACATTGACACATGCCACATAGAATTCTAGGTAGGTTAGGTAAGGATGCTAGAATCATACAAGACATGCTTTAATTCAAGTTGTACGGCAATCCTTGTCTTTATAATATTTATGGGGTAGGGTGCCAAAGGTTAGTATGCAAAAATTTCAATTGGGATACCCCCAATTTATATGAATAAAGCCCTAGGAAAGAGGGTAAAGTGAGTGGGTAAATCCCCAATCCAACCAGGCCTTTATTCTGTAAACAGGAGGATCTGCCGGTAGCTTGCGCATCCGGTTAATACTGTTTAGCCGGTTCTCAAACTGTCACAGTTTTAACACTTCCAGAATATTTTTAGGAAGCAGTGGCTGATGATCAAAGCTGAGTGACGATCCATCGGTTATGTTCATGGCTCTGGTCAATTAGGCGGCAAAATCCAAAATGCCAACTTTTGGACTAACCAATGGCGACAGTTAAGTTACTGGTCTCCCAACACAGTGAAAATCACTTTTTATAAAAGGCTCGAGGGCCCTCATTTTGGCCCTAACTCAACAATCAGACAGAGGAACACCAGAGAACAAGGCTTTGGCAATCATTCCCTCTGCACTCCTTCTCTCTCCATTCTACTGCTCAGGTAACTTTCTTCTCCTTCTCTTTCATTTTTATTCCCTGAAATGCATTCATTTCATTCTCTTTAGGGCTCACTATGGTTTTCCTACTAAAATAGGAGATGGGTTCATACGTTTAATATCTGCAACCTAATAAGGAATCTCATATGCCCCACTTCAATGGTTTATCCAAAGGTTTTGGGTCAACCTTGTTAACCCAGAGATTCGGTTAGGGCACCATTGCATACCGAACTGGGGTGCTCACCCGTTTCCCTAATTTTCCCATTCGGTATAGCTTGGGCCAAAGAAAAATGGTGATTGACTTTACCGCCACATTACTAGGGAATTTTACTCCATTGGCTGGGATCCAACTCATTGTCAACCTTATTGTAAGGGCTAGTAAGGTTGGCCAACAAATGGGCTTGGGTAGGCATGAATTTAGCCTTCCCAACGAATGGTTTAAGTCCCCCCCCCCTCTTTTTTTGCACTTATGGTTGCCGCAATCCACCCAATGCATTACAGGTTAGCTACTTAACACATTTAGCACCTGCAAAAGCTTGGTGCATATGCTAGGAGTTGACATGCACCTAGGTTGGGAAACTACTACATTACTCTTGTCCCCTAGTTGCCAATCAAGTAGTGGCAGAGTGCATACAACCAATAGCCTTAGGTGCCCATCCATGCTATGACATTGTACTAACCCATCACTTCATTAGTCAATCCATGCACAGCCAAAACTGAATAGGAAGAAAAAAATCTTGTTTACTCTAGCCATGCATATTGTGCACCTTGTATCTGTAACACACGACTAAGTGCATTGGATGCTTACCATCAACTCAACGGCTACCTATGGCTTATGTTGGGTTGCCCATTAGATGGACTCTAAACTGGCCATTGGTAGTAACCCCACACACTTGGCATAGACAGAGCTAGCCCATATTGACATGGCACCAATTTATGGGCCAGATCAACTACTAAATTTGGTCCATAACCCTATTTATCATTAGATTCACTACAAGACTGAGCTTCCATGACCTTCTCAGCTCATGCAACTAAGGTATGGACAACATCCTTACAATCCATTTGGCCACTTAAAATCCTTTACATCATCAAGTCAGGCCAAAACTTCATAACAACCATACTGTCCATGGTAGCACATTGACTATACCTAGTTCACTGTTACACCCACAAGGTATGACACTAGTCAGTTACCCTAGACATCATGATCTACATTTCATCCTGCATTGCACTTGTACGCAATCCTATACAAAAATCTATTGGCTTTTTTTTCCTCGAAACCTTCATTTAATGATGTAGCGAATAGGGCTGACACAAAGCCAGTTGGCTCAACCAATTATCCCAAATTTTTCTCTGGCTTGGGGGTTATAGTTACCCCATAAGTATGCTCATTAGTACCATTACCCCTACTCATTAGCACGCTATCCCATTTGATCAGTATAATCTAAATTTTTCTTTCAACCCCCAATTTATAAGATAAAATATGGTCAATAATGATTCTCCTGCATTATCCATCTGCATTCCTATACATCCATCATAATGTACATCATCACTTCATGCTTGTTAATTTTGCCGTTAATTTCTTCATCATGTTTCTCTTTATTCACACAATATGTTTATCATGCTAATCCCAAGGTATATCTTCCCTTCTCAGGTACCATGGCTCCTAAGAGAGTGGGCAAGCCAACTGCACAGGGCTTTGATGCCTTATGGTTTATCTCCCTTCATGCCAGTAAGAATTGGGAGAGATTTGGTCAAACCAAGATAGAGGCTAGAAAGCTGGCCAAATTTGGCCTTCATGATGCCTTCAATCGCTTTGGTTGGACCCCAACCATGCGTATCTAGGATGACACTTATTTTAACCTGGTGCACCACTTTTTTCTGTAACCTGGGCCAGCAAGTGAACGAGGAAATAAGCGAGCTGACTCCAAACAGCAGGGTCAAGGGAGTAGACATTTCCTTGACAGTTGCCTCTCTGGCAACCATATTAGATGTCTCGCCAGACAGAGAGTGGATTTATAGGGCTCCAAGGGAGTCCTTAGGCATGAGTGAGGATGCCTTCATGTAGATGAGACAGGCACTTACTTGACCTAATCTGATAGGGACTGAGCATGAGGAGAAGGATTCATCCTTCAAGCCTACACCCAAACAATTTAGCTGGATCATCCAGCATGACATCATTCCCCGATCTAGTCATAGGCAAGAGCTGAACCAGTTCAATGTACTCTTGATCGACCGTCGGGTGCAAAGGAGACCTGTATGCCTCCCTTTCATGATTTTACACACCATCCTCCACACTTTCCGTCATTTGACCCCGAAGAGTCACTTCCCTTATGGTCGGCTCCTGACCCATGTATTCGTACATTTTGGAGTGAGTCTGGAGGGTGAGGTTGTTGAGAAGGGGAAGGATTCATCCCTATTCAACTGGGACACTATTGCACAAATGCATCTTGGTAACGTCATCATGGAGGATCCCATACTTGAGGCACTAGGTAGGCCAGCTAGAGCAGCATAGTCTTCTAGACGAGCATTGGAGGCAGCAGCAGTAGCTAATAGAGCCGGTACTGAAGCCAGTGAGGGGACCGGCTATAGTATCAAGAGAGTAGATGCAGCATCGTAGTCATCTTTTTGTGGTAAGTAGGAAGATGATACCAATGATAGAGAGGTGCACAGTGATGACAGCAAGGGTGATGACCACATGGATGTGGACACAGCGGCTCATACAAGAGATGTGTCCCCAGCTGCCAGCACTAGTGTGGCACCTACAGCTACACGTACCAGAGAGGCACCACCAGCTGTTGGTACTTTGAGGCCATCTACAGCTACTCCATCATTGTGACCAAATTCCAACTTAGGTCAGCTGATAGAGGTACTTCGGCTCATGTATCAGCAGCTGGATACGATTTCTGGTAGCCAGGCGAGGCTAGAGAGATGGATGGGGACTATAGAGACAATTTTAAGGGATGCATGGACTCAATTGGGCGAAGTGGAGACTCATGTAGGATACATTCATGATGTAATGGTCACTGCCAGTCACTTGCATTACTATGTGCGACGTAGGCCCTTCGTTACTTCAGTCCTTTGTATGTTCCCCCACCAGTATCACAATAGGATATACCCTCATCCTCTACCCCATAGGACGTTCCTTCTACACTATGAGGACAATGGGAAATGATCCTCCTCGGGATAAAAAATGTATCAATGGAGATCAATGTTTTGTTGGAGTCGCCACCTAAATTAAGGTCTTAGACCTCTAAAAATATAGCCTCACCCTATGGTAAGACTTCTATTGACTCATGACCCAATATATCAGCTCTTTGGTCTACAAGAGATCGGGTAAGTATTCAGGGTACGATTATTGGAAGGTGTTAGGCACCCAAACCATCAGATCAAGATCGACCTCTTAAACTTTCCTTAGACTCTAATTTTGACTGTGCTTGGTCAACTAGATGACTAGGGTTTAATGGGGAATGTCCTAAACCAAGTTTTCACGTTATTCTAACCTAGGGTTCAGCCAAACATATCTTGAAGCAAATAAACAAGCAATGAGTACAGTATTATACAGTGAACCAGACCAAAGATGGTTCTATCTTGGATTGAATCTGAGACGTCCATCTCAAACTGCCTACGTATTCCAATCCTGGAAATCAAGTCCAAAACGTAGTTTGAAATGGGTTTTGTGATTAAAGATTATGGAAGTAGTTTATGCATGTGCTTCAATTAGATTCTTTGTTCAAGTTGAAGTTTATGCTAGATGGATGGTGGATGGCTGACTTTGTATGTAAGACCCATGTCAAACTAACCCGGTCTTACTACCTTGAACCAGGTTTAACCATCATGGTCGAGTCAATGGACCAAGGGCGTGAAGGAGAGCGAGATCCCAGGTATCAAATTGACCCAAAAACACTTAAAATAGGGCAAGGGTCGCATACCCAGCTAAAAAGGGTCGACCCTCTCAAATTAAAAACTCAGACCCTATAAAATGGATAGAGGGTCGGACAGTGTCAGACCACAGGGTCGACGGGATCATCGACCCTCTAATCGACCCTCACTTACTGCCGAGTCTGAAATTGGGAAATTTCCTAATTTTCGATTGGGATTCTTTCCAAATCTCAATGGGACTATTATAGGACATTCCTACTCTATTTAAAGGGCGTCCCTAAGCCACTTTCACTCCTTTCACAACCCTAATTGAATTGAGAGAAAGAGAGAAGAAGGAAAAGAGGAAGAAGAGAGACAAGGAAGAAGACTTAGCAAAAAGGAGAAGAATTTTCAGAGAAAAGTAATCTTCTCAGGTAAGGATACTAATTCCATGAGTTTCTACAGACCTTAGGTTAGATATGGTTGAGTGTAGGATTTCAGAGAAACCCAAACCATCCATCCATGGTTAGATTGTTATGGAAAAACCTAGGATAATGCATGAAAGCCATCTAGGAGGATGAATCATGGTTTCAGACCATGGAATGAATGTTTAATGGAATGTGGAAGCAAGCCATAGGACCCCAAACATGAAGAATGAATTAAAAACTAAAAATTGGACCTGATTGCATAGAGGGTCGCACACAGGGTCGATAGACCCATCGACACTATGCACCCTGACCATCGACCCTCAGCATTCGGGAAGTTCAGACAGAGGACAGGGTCGATAGACCCATCGACCCTATGCATTCTGAGCATCGACCCTCTGATCGACCCTCAGTTAATAGCATGGTTTTTAAATTGGAAATTAATTCTAATTAAATTCTATCGACTTTGTTAGGTTTGCTAGCATTAAAACAACACTGTAGAGGTGATTCTAAAGCTTGGAAAATATCTATTAGCAAGCTAAGGTGAGGAACCTTAACACCAAACTAAATTGGTTAATAATAAACTATTTTCTATTTCTTGAGTCCTATGCTATGTTTGATTCTATGCGAATATGTTTGTAATGTGCATACAGCATGCCATCTAATATTTCTATTACTTGTTCATGCATATTTACTTTGTTGTTTAAAACATGATGATGATGATGATGATAGGAATAGGCATGTGCTTGTATGTGTGTGGTTGATGTGCTTGATGCGAGCAAGTATCAGGGGAGGTGTGATGAGAACGTCAATAAACGTTAACCTTTGGTGGGTCTCAGCACTTTAGCTCTATCTCTAACTCAAGTCTTGTGCATTGGCATCGTCGTATCGCCATTACTTTAGCAGAACTATTATGTCATAGAGTATCAGGGGAGGTGGTCTCGGTCCTTGTAGCCTCCGACTTTACCGGGGGGCCTTAGCTCTATCTCTATGGACATTCTGAGGGATGCAAGGATGAGGCCTTGGATTCATGTTTGGCATTAGGATTGGTTAGTTGTGAGCCCAGTTTATAGCCCTCGCCAACAGGGGCTTATGTGTTGGTATGGTACTATATAGCAATAAACGTAACCTTTGTTATATATTGTTCATGGTTGGGTGCATGTGAGTTAACGATAAACGTGATCTTCGGGTAACGTCACACACTTGTGTATAGAGGCGGAGTCAATAAACGCGACCTTTGGCTACCTCAACATTTCTATAGCATACTGCAAACTTTAAACCAGACCAAAGATATAAATTGACTTTTTGCATGCATATGTAATGTTGCATCGTTTTGGCTACTCACTGAGCCGTGTTGTGTGCTCACCCCTCGACGTCGAATATTTTTAGTTGATGATGCAGGTTACACAGTTGAAGACTATATGAATGCTTCTACGTACGGGATGGTAGCAACAATGGAAGCTGGAGCTGAAGATGATACACACGACTCCTCTTGCGAGTGCAACTCGTGTGTATTTGACTAGATATTTTTATAGGTTTCTTGATTGGATTTATAAGATATGTATTTGGTACTTAATTATTTATGTCTCAGTTGAGAATAAAATAATTTGCTATTAAATTAATGATATCATCTTAGTTGCTCAGTTCACTTTATTATAGATTTTCTGCTATTGTGTATTACTCTGATTATGATTATGGATGGGTGAAAGTTTGGATAAAACGGGGATAGCCTATTTGAGATTCTGGTTGAACCATTGGTTATTTAGCGGTTCATCACACCATTCTGAACAGTGCGGAATTGGGGTGTGACAACTTGGTATCAGAGCATCTCAGGCCTTGCCCATCGAACTAATACACATTGAAGACCATTATGAACTGAGATAGGATAAATTAAAAGCTTTAATACCAACACACTGTAAGCACAAGTGATGATTGAGACCAAATTTAAAACGAGAATAATGCATCTATTAAAGGGAAAACAAGTTACATACAATGAGTGAGAAAACAAAACGTATATACATAACTAAAGCAGAGTACAGTCCACAACCCGGACCGTTACTCTGTAGTACAAGAAAGAAAAATAAAAGTACAATCAGGAAGCTGGAGGCGAAGGAGGAGGTGGTGCCTCACGGTCTCTGTCGTAGTCCTCAGCGTAGACTCTAGTCAACCAGGCTATCTGAGTCTGGGTCGTCTGTAGACTAGCTGTGAGACCGGCTATCCTCTAATCAGTCGCACGCTGCACCTCTAGGAGCTCTCCCATCCGAGCGTCTGATGCGTGCTGAGCAGCCAACAGCTCATCCATCCTCAAATCAGATCTGCGTTGAGCATCCCTGAGCTCACGCAATATCTCCATCATATCAGAAGGTGGATGAGAAGGACCAGTCTCAGGTACAGAATCCGCCGCATGCGAAGTACCAACTCCATCCGCCTGTGTAGGTGAAGGCGGGGGTATCGCGTCGACGTCCATATACATACGATCATCATCGTCGATGGGATCCACCTGAGCTCTAGCAGCAGTGGCAGCAGCCTCAGCATCAACCACCTCAACCCGAGTGTGAGGGCGCACCATCGCGTTCCTCTCATCATCGCTAACCTGAGCGTTCACAGGATCAAGAGGGGATGAGCTTGTTGCTTTATTATAAAAAAAACCTAAAGGAGGAGATTGCTACCTCTTTCGTTCATAGATAGATGGATTTGAAGCAGCTATCAAGTTGGCAGGCCATGCATCTGATCCTTGGTATTCAAATCCCTACCTCATTACTTCCCTTTCAACTGCCTGTTAAGCCGATGATTCGATCCCCGCCTCTTCCCGCTCATCTGCACCCGAACCCTCCCTACCTCTCCTACCAGACATAATTGAGGCGAGTGGACACTCGCCAGAAAACGGAGGGCCCAAAATAGGTTTTTGGTAGCTGAGTGATCCGATGCGGAGGCAGCAATCCCAGCAATAGGAGAAATGGGCCAGGCCAAAACCACGATGTGATCTTTATCTCGACGAATCCCCTGCCGCACCTCCTATCTCTCGAAGTCCCATCTTGCATATAGCCTCCCAATCTAGAGGCGACGAGAAGGTCTTCTCCTGAATCGTCTCATCAACCAAGTCCACCCCCAGACGGGTCAGTAGCACTGTAATCATGCGTCCATAGGGTAGATTTCCCCTATGACCGGATAATGTAGCACTGATCATTGTCCGCATGATGATGTAGGGAAGACAGACGGGCTGATGAGTGCATATACTGTAGATCAAAAACTGGGTCAGCTGAGACACCCTCTCATAATGCCCACTCTGCGGGATCAGGTTATGCTGAATGATCCTACAAAACACCCGTGGAGCCGGATGCAAGTAGCACGCCCTCATCTGCCAGCGATCGAGCTGTAGTAACTGACTATCAATCTCGGCCCGCAACCACGTCTCAATAAAGTCGTGCTCACCAGGTGCACAGTACACCATAGGACCGTCATATGGAATGCCCAACAGGTCGGCCAGCTGCCGATAATCAAAGGAAATCTGCACCCCTTTGACGTAGCTAGTGATGCGCAACTCCTGACCAAGCTCCACATCGTTGTGGTTTCCCACAATCTGAAGGTTACAGTAGAACTGGCACACTAACTCTGGACGCGTGCACGCATCGTATGTGATGACAGGGAGCCACCCCATATCACCAAAAGCTCTCTCTACGTTGAACAAGGCTAGCTCAGCCAAGTTCACCATGCGACCCCCTTCAACCTTCCTACGGGCATAATCGACATACTGTGCCTCGGCTTCATTGGAGCGGAAGCGAAGCGGATCACGAACTCTGGGCACTTTGGTACGAACCATAGTATCTGCAGATAAGAAAGAAAAAGGAAAACAAGGAGTTAATAGGATAAAATTTAAAAATCGGGCATTATAACGACGTAAGTTGGTCAAAAGCCTCACTTTTCACCCATACAAGTGGGCAGGAGGACTTACATAAGTCCAACATATCTCACAACAGTTAAACAGAAGGGAATGGTAACTGACAAGGTCCAATTTGAAGAAATTTCAAGAAATCAAAAAATTTCGATAAATTAAGGCAAAAAGAGAAAAATTTAAGTTTCTCGATAACCAACCAATGAAACTCAAAAATTTTTGAGGGCTTTCATTCCTCAAGACACCAACAACAAAAGCCCCCAATAAAAATCAAATTTTTACGGTTGGAAAAGTTTAATTTGAAAAATACAAGTTAAATGAGCAAAAACCTAGAAATAAAAACCTAAAAACAAGTAAAGTTGGGAAAGTATACCTGTAGAGGTGAGGTGGATGTCGAAACTCGGACTAAGAATGATCCACAACAGTGAAGTAGCACTGTAGCAACTCGGAGAGAAGAGACGAGTCGAAACGGGAGGGAAATAATAGAAAATGACCCAAAATCGGACTTTAAAAATCTGATTTTTGGTCAGAGGGTCGGACAACTCGACCAGGGCCATCGACCCTCTGATCGACCCTCTAATCGACCCTCTGCTCTCAGGAATCTGACAGAAACTACAGGGTCGGACATTAAGGGTCTGACATACCATCGACCCTGTACAGAAAAGACAGTATTTTTTTTTTAAAAATGAGCTCGAATTGGAATTGATTATTGATTAACGTGCTTACATGACATATACATGGTTTCTCACCTATTTTGATGATTTTCAGGCACCACCAAACATCAAAAAGAATTATGTCTGGGTGTAGAGTTACCCGACAGACCCGAAACACAGTCCCACCACCACCACCGGCGGATGAGACTAGTCAAGAGAACAATTATGCACAGGGTAATCCCGAACCGGCAAACCCTACAAATTTTCCACCACCACCACCAGAGCTAACAACAGTGGTGATGAATCTAGCACAACAACTACATCAAATGCAACACGCACAACCTCAAATGCAGGTTGCAATGGGAGTTATGTTTCAAGCCACTCAGGCTGCAACCATGCACACTGGGCAAGCTAGTGCAGCACCAATGGGTAATCACCCAGCTCAACAGACACCTCAACAACCGGCTGCACCAATTCCAATGCAAGTCCCAGGAGCAGCCCAAGGGAACTATCAGTATCCACACTATATGTTTGGGGAAACCCCCAAAACCAACTGGATCACTCCCGACTAGTAGAGAGATTTCTGAAGATGAAACCTAAGGAATTCAACGGTAAACCGTCTGATCCGTTGTGGCCAGCACACTGGATAGACGAGATGGAGAGAAATTTCCTTATGATGACTATTTCAGAAGAAGAGAAAGTATTATGCGCCACCTTCATGCTCAAAGGCGACGCACACCATTGGTGGAAATCCACAAAAACATACCTATTGACCAGACATGCCCTACTGACATGGGCTATCTATAAAGAAGCGTTCTTCGAGAAATATTTCCCACGAAGCTTCAGAGACTCAATGGAGAAAGAGTTCCTGAGTTTGTACCAGGGACAGATGACCGTAGACGCATATCAACAGCGCTACGAAGAACTGTTTTTCTTCGCACCGGCGAGTATGCAAGAAGAAGATACAAAAACCCGTAGGTTCGTCGCGAGACTAAGAGGAAGCATAAGAGAAAATGTTTTGGGCTTAGAGAAGAAGATTTACAATGAAGCTGTCGAGATCGCTCGAGTAATTGAATCGAGCCAGAAGGAGAGCTATTTCTCCCAGAACTGAGGAATCAAGAGACCAGTCGGAAACTCCTACAATGGAGGCAATAATAGGACGTATAAACCTTTTCGTCCTCAGAATTTGGCTACTCCATCGAAGTCTACTTTAGCAGCTCAACCACAGCCAAAGTCAAATTTTGAAGTTCCAAAGTGCTTTAACTGCAATCAACCAGGGCATATGGCAAGAGAGTGCCCAAAAGCCAAGAAGCAGTTACATCAAGGACGGGTATATCTTTGTTACATCAGAAGATGCTGCCGCATCGCCCGATGTGGTCATAGGTATGACCAAAATTTTTAAGATTTTAATTACATTGATTGAGCATGTAGACTAAGTAAAAACAAATCACAGGTATCGTACCTATCAATGGCATACCCGCCAAAGTACTCTTTGATTCAGGAGCTACTCATTCATTTATATCTGTGTCGTTTGGAAAGAAGACCAATTTGCCCATCAAAACATTAGATTACAAATCACTTGTACGGTCACCGATGGGATAAGAAGTGGAATTAGAGAAAGGTTATGGACCATGTCCAGTTCTTGTTGGAGAGCAGACCTTGGATGCAACCTTGATAGAACTTGAGATGGCAGACTTTGACGTCATCTTGGGAATGGACTGGTTAGCTCGGCATTCTGCAAATCTGTTATGCGCCGAAAAGAAGCTAACATTTAAAGATAAAGAAGGAGCAGAATTCAGTTTCTCGGGAACCAAACTTCCCCGGAGACGCAAGCTCATACTTTCAGCAGTAAAGGCTAAGAAGTGCCTTGAGAAGGGAGCAGTCGGATATCTAGTATCAGTGGTCGACCTAACCAAGGACGTGCCACGAATGGAAGATATTGATGTCGTGCGAGATTTTCCCGATGTATTTTCGGAGGAACTACCCGGATTACCACCTGACCGAGCCACAGAGTTTGTAATAGACCTTCTACCCGGAGCCGCATCCGTATCAAAAGCACCTTATAGGATGGCTCCTACTGAACTGAAGGAATTAAAAGTGCAATTACAAGAACTGTTGGATAAGAGTTATATTAGACCCAGTATATCTCCATGGGGAGCACCGGTGTTGTTCGTAAAGAAGAAGGATGGTAGCGTTCGATTATGTATCGACTATCGAGAGTTGAACAAACTGACCATCAAGAATCGATACCCACTACCTAGGATCGATGACTTGTTCGATCAGTAATAGGGAGCAAAAGTATTTTCAAAGATCGATCGTCGATCGGGCTATCATCAGCAGAAGATTAAAGAAGGTGACATTCCGAAGATAGCTTTCAGGACAAGATACGGACATTATGAATTCTTAGTAATGTCATTCGGATTAACTAATGCACCGGCAACGTTCATGGAACTTATGAACCGAGTTTTCCACGATATGTTGGATACGTCAGTTATAGTATTTATTGATGACATATTGGTATACTCCAAGGACCAGGAAACCCATGTCAAGAACCTAAACACAGCCCTACAGCGTTTAAGGAAAGAGAAGTTATACGCCAAATTTTCAAAGTGTGAGTTTTGGCTAAGTGAAGTCGCCTTTCTAGGCCATGTAGTATCCGCCGAAGGAATCAAAGTGGACCCCAGCAAAATCGAGGCTATTGTGAAGTGGGAAGCACCAAAGAGCGTTTTAGAAATTAGAAGTTTTCTGGGTCTAGCTGGTTATTATCGGAGATTCGTAGAAGACTATTCTCGGATTGCCGTACCTCTTACCAGTTTGACCAAGAAAGGAGAAAAATTTGTATGGACGGATAAGTGTGAAAAGAGTTTTCAAACACTGAAGACCAGATTGATATCCGCTCTGATTTTGACTATTTCGATCCCAGGACAGACATTTACCTTATATACCGATGCATCGGGATTGGGATTAGGATGTGTGCTTATGCAAGGAGAGCAAGTGATTGCCTATGCCTCGAGACAATTGAAGGTACATGAGAAAAATTACCCCACTCATGATTTGGAGTTAGCGGCAGTAGTACATGCTGTCAAGATATGGAGACACTACCTATACAGAGAGAAATTCCAGATTAAGTCGGAGCATAAAAGTCTTACTTATTTATTTAATCAGAAGGAGTTGAATATGAGACAAAGAAGATGGCTGGAACTATTGAAAGACTATGATTGTGATATCCAGTATCATCCAGGAAAAGCGAACGTAGTAGTAGATGCATTGAGCAGAAAAGCAATGATAAAATCTCAAGGAGAAGTTAGCATGACTGCGGCAATGTACACTACCGGAATGGTATTCAATCACGGCAACGAGCAGTATGTGATAGATACAACGGATGAATCAGCTAACCAAGGGTTTATTCATTGGTTTTTGAATATGTTCGCGGCATTGAAGATTATATCGGATATAATGGATGAAGTGAAGACAGCTATCGAAGCAGATCCTTATCGAAGAACGGTACAAGAGGATATTGAGAAAGGTAGGACTAACCCTGAGTTCACCTTGGATGATGAGAAAGTATTGAAATACAAAGGAAGAATATGTGTACCCGAAATAGAAAGTGTGGACATTAGACACCGACTGATGAAAGAAGCTCATACCACCATCTATTCGATACATCCTGGAAGTACAAAAATGTATCATGACCTAAAGAAACTGTATTGGTGGAGGGGAATGAAAGCAGATGTAGCTAAGTTCGTGTCTCAATGCCTAAATTGTCATAAAGTTAAGGCTGAATGACAAAGACCCGCAGGACTGTTACAGTCGTTACCGGAACCAGCATGGAAATGGGACTGCATCACCATGGACTTCGTCACAGGACTACCATTGACTCCTCGAGTAGTTGACGCAGTTTGGGTGATTGTAGACCGTCTGACAAAAACAGCTCGTTTCATACCTATACGACCTCAGTATACATTGGAAAGGTTAGCGAAGCTGTATGTGGATAATATTGTTCGCTTACACAGTATAATAGAAAGCATTGTGTCTGATAGAGATCCCCGATTTACTTCCAAGTTTTGGGAAGGACTACAAAAGGCTATGGGTACAACATTAAAGTTCAGTACTGCATTCCATCCGCAGACAGATGGACAGTCAGAGCGCACAATTCAGATTCTAGAAGATATGCAACGAGCGTGTGTAATTGATTTCAAGGGATCATGGGATTAAAATTACCATTGATCGAGTTCGCTTATAATAATAGTTATCAGGAAACTATACAGATGTCACCTTATGAAGCACTGTATGGAAGAAAGTGTCGAACTCCTTTGTTTTGGAATGAAGTTGGAGAACGTAGTATTGTTGGACCGGAATTCATTGAAGAAACTTGTCGAGTGGTCGACATTATCAAGGAAAGAGTAAGAACAGCTCAAAAACGTCAGAAGCAATATGCAGATACTCGACGAAGAGATCTAGAGTTCGCCGTAGGTGATAAAGTATTTTTGAAGGTATCGCCTATGCGAGGATTGAAAAGGTTCGGACAAAAAGGGAAACTAAGTCCAAGATATGTCGGGCCATATGAAATTCTGGCTAAGCGTGGAAAAGTAGCTTATTAGTTAGCACTACCACCATCTATGTCAAGCGTGCATGATGTATTTCACATTTCCTTATTGAAGAAGTATGTCAAAGACCCAACGCATGTTTTGATAGTGGATTTTCCAGAATTGACTGATGATTTGACATTTGAAGTAACACCAACGAAAATCACTAGTCGAAAGGTTTAACGTCTACGCAACAGAGATATCTACTATGTTAAGGTCACATGGAAAAGTAGAGACATGGAAGAAGTTACCCGGGAAGAAGAAAATGCTATGCGGAAGCAATACCCTCACTTGTTTGATTCAGAAGGTACGTCCAATTTCGAGGACAATTTTTATAAGTTGGGGGGAGTTGTAAGACCCGTGTCAAACTAACCCGGTCTTACCACCTTGAACCAGGTTTACCCATCATGGTCGAGTCAATGGACCAAGGGCGTGAAGGAGAGCGAGATCCCAGGTATCAAATCGACCCAAAAACACTTAAAATAGGGCAAGGGTCGCATACCCAGCTAAACAGGGTCGACCCTCTCAAATTAGAAACTCAGACCCTGTAAAATGGATAGAGGGTCGGACAGTATCAGACCATAGGGTCGACGGGATCATCAACCCTCTAATCGACCCTCACTTACTGCCGAGTCTGAAATTAGGAAATTTCCTAATTTTCGATTGGGATTCTTTCCAAATCTCAATGGGACAATTATAGGACATTCCTACTCTATTTAAAGGACGTCCCTATGCCACTTTCACTATTTTCACAACCCTAATTGAATTGAGAGAAAGAGAGAAGAAGGAAAAGAGGAAGAAGAGAGGCAAGGAAGAAGACTTAGCAAAAAGGAGAAGAATTTTTAGAGAAAAATAATCTTCTCAGGTAAGGATAGTAATTCCACGAGTTTCTACAGACCTTAGGTTAGATATGGTTGAGTGTAGGATTTCGGAAAAACCCAAACCATCCATCCATGGTTAGGTTGTTATGGAAAAACCTAGGATAATACATGAAAGCCATCTAGGACGATGAATCATGGTTTCAGACCATGGAATGAATGTTTAATGGAATGTGAAAGCAAGCCATAGGACCCCAAACATGAAGAATGAATTAAAAACTGGAAATCGGACCTGATTGCACAGAGGGTCCCACATAGGGTCGATAGACCCATCGACCCTATGCACCCTGACCATCGACCCTCAGCATTCGAGAAGTTCAGACAGAGGACAGGGTCAATAGAACCATCGATCCTATGCATTCTGAGCATCGACCCTCTGATCGACCCTCAGTTAACAGCATGGTTTTTAAATTGGAAATTAATTCTAATTAAATTCTATCGACTTTGTTAGGTTTGCTAGCATTAAAACAACACTGTAGAGGTGATTCTAAAGCTTGGAAAATATCTATTAGCAATCTAAGGTGAGGAACCTTAACACCAAACTAAATTGTTTAATAATAAACTGTTTTCTATTTCTTGAGTCCTATGCTATGTTTGATTCTATGCGAATATGTTTGTAATGTGCATACAGCATGCCATCCAATATTTCTATTACTTGTTCATGCATATTTACTTTGTTGTTTATAACATGATGATGATGATGATGATAAGAATAGGCATGTGCTTGTATGTGTGTGGTTGATGTGCTTGATGCGAGCGAGTATCAGGGGAGGTGTGATGAGAACGTCAATAAACGTTAACCTTTGGCGGGTCTCAGCACTTTAGCTCTATCTCTAACTCAAGTCTTGTGCATTGGCATCGTTGTATCGCCATTACTTTAGCAGAACTATTATGTCGTAGAGTATCAGGGGAGGTGGTCTCGGTCCTTGTAGTCTCTGACTCTACTGGGGGGCCTTAGCTCTATCTCTATGGACATTCTGAGGGATGCTGGGGTGAGGCGTTGGATACACTATTTGGCATTAGGATTGGTTAGTTGCGAGCCCAATTTGCAGCCCTCGCCAACAGGGGCTTACGTGTTGGTATGGCACTATATAGCAATAAACATAACCTTTGTTATATATTGTTCATGGTTGGGTGCATGTGAGTTGACAATAAACGTGATCTTCGGGTAACGTCACACACTCGTGTATAGAGGCGGAGTCAATAAACGCGACCTTTGTCTACCTCAACCTTTCTATAGCATACTGCAAACTTTAAACCAGACCAAAGATATAAATTGACTTTTTGCATGCATATGTAATGTTGCATCGTTTTGGCTACTCACTGAGCCGTGTTGTGTGTTCACCCCTCGATGTCGAATATTTTTAGTTGATGATGCAGATTACACAGTTGAAGACTATATGAATGCTTTTACGTACGGGACGGTAGCAACAATGGAAGCTGGAGCTGAAGATGATACACACGACTCCTCTTGCGAGTGCAACTCGTGTGTATTTGACTAGATATTTTTATAGATTTCTTTATTGGATTTATAAGATATGTATTTGGTACTTAATTATTTATGTCTCAGTTGAGAACAGAATAATTTGCTATTAAATTAATGATATCATCTTAGTTGCTCAGTTCACTTTATTATAGATTTTTTGCTATTGTGTATTACTCTGATTATGATTATGGATGGGTGAAAGTTTGGATAAAATGGGGATAGCCTATTTGAGATCCTGGTTGAACCGTTGGTTATTTAGCGGTTCATCACACCATTCTGAACAGTGCGGAATTGGGGTGTGACATTGTATCGTATTTGAGACTCCTAAATTAACTATGTTTTCTTGGGTTTGCCTTAAAAATCAAGTATGACATAGTTCGAAGGCTTGTAAGAATGAGATTTGGAATGTGTACCAAATTCTTATCATTTTTGTCAATTGGATCTAGGGATGACACCTAAACTCCTACCATTTTTGTCAATAGGATCTGGGATAAAACCTAAACACGTATCATTTTTGTCAATAGGATCTAAGGATGAGACATAAACTCCTATCATTTTTGTCAATAAGATCTAGGGATGAGACCTAAACCCCTACCATTTTTATCAATAGGATCTAGGGATGAGACCTAAACTCCAACCATTTTTGTCAATAGGATCTAGGGATGAGACCTAACTCCTATCATTTTTGTCAATACGATCTAGGGATAAGACCTCCACTCCTACCATTTTTCTCAATAGTATCAAGGAATGAGGCCTAAACTCCTACCGTTTTTGTCAATAGAATCTAGGGATGAGACCTAAACTCCTGTCATTTTTGTCAATAGGATTTAGGGATGAGACCTAGACTCCTACCATTTTTATCAATAGGATCTAGGGATGAGACCTAAACTCCTACCATTTTTGTCAATAGGATTTAGGGATGAGACCTAAACTCCTACCATTTTTGTCAATAGGATCTAGGGATGAGACGTAAATTCCTACCATTTTTGTCAATATGATCTAGGGATGAGACCTAAGCTCCTCCCATTTTTATCAATTGGATCTAGGGATGAGACCTAAACTCCTTCCATTTTTATCAATAGAATTTAGGGATGAGACCTCAACTCTTACCATTTTTGTCAATAGGATCTAAAGATGAGACCTAAACTCCTACCATTTTTATTGTTTCCATTTTTTAGGTTTCTAGGGTTTCCTATCCATTTTGCTACGATTTTCATTTTTAGGGTTTCCTACCCTTTCTCGTTATCTTTCCAGTTCTAAGGTTTTTTATCCTAATTGATGAATTTTTTCCATTTTTAGTGTTTCACTTTCCCTAATTGTTGTGCTCTTTTCATTTTTAGGCTTTTACTTTCCCTAATTGTTCTTTCCATTCTAGGGTTTACCTTTCCCTATCATTTCATTCATTTAGCTTAGGGATCTCTCACCCTAATTATTGTGTTTGAAGATAACAATGTAAGCAATCCAACATAGCAGTGTGAGCTCAAATATAGTAGTGTAAGCATCCCAATATAGCATGTGAGAAATATCCAAATTTAGCAACAAATCAGTCAAATACGGCATGTGAGCATGTGTATAGCAGTATGCTTGTGAGAGCATTAATCAAGCATCGATGATCAACAATGTGACCAAGATCATATTTAATCAACTACTTAAACTTGATGTAATCGATCATCATCAATGTGATCAAGATCATATTTGATCGATGGTTCAGATTCACTTAAAAATTCATGAGGTCAATCCAACCATTCAAATTCAATTAAATCACTCAAAAGCGTAATCCAACGGTTCAAATCACTCAAGATGGTAATCCAACCATTCAGAACACTCAAAATCACTCACAATAAAAATCCAAAGGCTAATATCACTCCAAATGATAATCTATCCATTCAAATTCCTCTAAATCATTCATAATCAAGATCCAACGGTTCATATTACTCCAAATGATAATCCATCCATTCAGATCACTCAAAATGTCCATCTAATAGCTTAGATTCAAAATCAATATCTAATGGTCCATATTTAATCACCTAAAAATCCAAGATCATTATCCATATGTTATTTCTACAAAATTCATGATCAATGGCCATATAAAAAGATTCACATTAAAACGTTATGATTAGTGGACGTATTTTAATCACCACAAAATTTCACATTAATGGTCCATTTAATTAACATAGAAATTTCAAGCATCCAATGAGACCAATTTAATAAAATTCCAGCTATAGTCGAATCAATCTGATAAAAATTCCAAACATCTGACGGGATCAATTTCATAATAATCACATTAAAATTGAAATCAAAAGAACCAATGTGTGATCAGATTTTTCTCATGTTTGGATTCAATTAAAACATGTCATATCATATGGAACATATTAGCTTCAAATACAACCATGTGTAGTTTGGATTAAAGTCATGATGAGATGGTAGATGAAGTGTCTTGATGTGGCTTGGTAAGGGAGACTGCACAGCTGGGTTTGATGATGGTGTTGGTTCGGTTCATTATTGGTGATGGAGAGATGGCCAAGTGTGCTTATGTCACACCCCAAATCTGGTCTAACCAGTGGTGTGATGAACCATCAAGAAAACCAACAGTTCAACCAGGATCTCATATAGGCCGTGCCCACCCGATTAAACCAGTTACATTCCACAAGCATAATCAGAGTAAATAAACAATAGCGGAAGTCTTTAATACTAATGAACTGAGTATCTAACAGTAATAGCATAATTAATTATCCAATTATCTCCAAAGTAACTTAAGACATAAAATAAAATAAAGTAATCAATTACATGTTCCGATAACCAAACAACTAAACTAATCAAAAATATATAAATTGCACTCGCACGACGGATCATGCGCCTCTTCCATAGCTTCCACGTCCATCGCCACTATGTGTCCTTACGTCGGTGTGTTCATGTAATCTTCAACGGTAGGACCTGCATCAACAACTAAAAATATTCGACGTCGAAAGGGTGAGCACACATCACGGCTCAGTAAGCAAACAAAATAATACAACAAACATATGCATGCATTCAATTCATATCTTTGGTTTGGTTTTTAAGTTTACAATGTGCTATAGAAAGGATTGGCGGCCACCACACCTCTATACACGAGCATGTGAATCTACCTAATGGATCAAGCACTATTGTTGTCCCGCAAGACCCACCATGGAATAGAGATAGAGCTAAAGTGTCTGGATCGAACACTACCAACACTTCCCTTGATGCCCTACCCATACCAACACGTAAGCCTCTATTGACGAGGGCTTGTAAACTGGGCTCACAACTAACAAACCCTAAATGTCGTCCAGTGTATCCAAGGCCTCACCCCAGCATCCCTCAATATGCCCATACAGATGAGCTAAGGCCCCCAGCAGAGTCAAAGACTATAGGGTTCGAGACCACCTCCCCTGATGCCCTACGATGTAATAGTTTTGTTAAGGTAATGGCGATACGATGATGTCAATGAACAAGACTTGAGTAGAGTTAGTGCTGTTTGGTGACCAGGTCAAAGACCACAATGCCACATCCTCCCCCTGATCTTTCACTAGCATCCAGCACACTAACCACACACACACAATCACATGTCTATTCCTAGCATCACCAATCAACATGGTAGCAAATAAACAAAAGTAAATATGCATGAGCAGTAATAACAGTAATATTGGATGACATGTGAGATACGCATTACAAGCATGCAAGCATAGAATCAATAAAATAATAGTTTATTATTATCTAATTAGTTTAGGTCTTGTTCCCTCACCTACTAGAAATGTTCAATCTTCTCCAAGCTTTTTAACTCGCTCTTGAACCTCCTAAAAACCTAAAAAATTTGTAAGTTTTAAGTTAGGGTTCAAGCTCATCAATTTACAGTAATCAATGGTCGATACTAGAATCAAACAGACCTCCAGAAGCTGAGTGGTCACAGGTGTGACTGCACCTGTGGTCTCAGTTTCTGCGTCCATAGGGTGTGGGGTCGATACCTGTGGTCGCATGTCATGTGACCACACACATGCGACCACACACTCCCTGGAACCTTCCCGAGGGTGTGTTGTAAGACCCGTGTCAATCTAACCCGGTCTTACCACCTTGAACCAGGTTTATCCATCATGGTCGAGTCAAGTGGACCAAGGGCATGAAGGAGATCGAGATCCCAGGTATTAAATCGACCCAAAAACACTTAAAATAAGGGAAGGGTCGCATACCAAGCTAAGCAGGGTCGGACCTCCCAAAACAGAAAGTCAGACCCTCAGTTTTGGAGGGAGGGTCGGACAGCTTAAGACCCTAGGGTCGACGGGATCATCGACCCTCCCATCGACCCTCGATTTCTGTCGAATATAGAAATTAGGAAATTTCTATATTTTTCGATTGCGATTCTTTCCAAATCTCAAAGGGACTTATTTTAGGATGTTCCTAGTCTATTTAAAGGACGTCCCTAAGCCACTTTCACTCCTTTCATAACCCTAATCGAATTGAGAGAAAGAGAGGAGAAGGAAAGAGGAAGAAGAAAGGGGAGGCTGAGAAATTAAGCCAAAAGAGAAGAGTTGCAGAGAAAAATTGATCTTCTCAGGTATGGATACTAATTCCATAAGTTTCTACACACCTTAGGTTAGTTATTGATGAGAATGTGATCTCGGAGAAACCCAAACCATTAATCTATGGTTAGGTTTTCATGGAAAACCATAGGTGGATGCATGAAAACTATTTAGATGGATTATACATGGTTTCAGACCATGGAATGGATGTAGAATGGAATGTAGGAGCAAGCCATAGGACCCCAAACACAAAGAATGGATTAAAAAGTGGAAATTGGACCAAAGTGCACCGAGGGTCGCACCGAGGGTCGATGACAATCTCACCCTAGGTGTTTCTGACCATCGACCCTCAGCATTCGGGAAGTCCAGAAAGAGGGGAGGGTCGATAGCCCCATCGACCCTAGCATCGACCCTAGCATCGACCCTCACTTAACAGAATGGTTTTTAAATTCAGAATTAATTCTAATTAATTCTACCGACTTTGTTAGGTCTTCTAGCAATATAATAACATTGTAAAGGTGATTTTAAAGCTTGGAAAAGCATCTTATAGCAAGCTAAGGTGAGGAACCTTAACCCCAAACTAAATTGGTTAATAATAAACTGTTTTCTATTTCTTGAGTCCTATGCCATGTTTGATTCTATGCGAATATGTTTGTAATGTGCATACAGCAGGCCATCCAATATTTCTATTACTTGTTCATGCATATTTACTTTCTTGTTTATAACATGATGATGATGATGATGATGATAGGAATAGGCATGTGCTTGTATGTGTGTGGTTGATGTGCTTGATGCGAGCGAGTATCAGGGGAGGTGTGATGAGAACGTCAATAAACGTTAACCTTTGGCGGGTCTCAACACTTTAGCTCTATCTCTAACTCAAGTCTTGTGCATTAGCATCGTCGTATCACTATTACTTTAGCAAAACTATTATGTCGTAGAGTATCAGGAGAGGTGGTCTCAGTCTTGTAGTCTCTGACTCTACCGGGGGGCCTTAGCTCTATCTCTATGGACATTCGAAGGGATGCTGGGGTGAGGCCTTGGATACACTGTTTGGCATTAGGATTGGTTAGTTGCGAGCCCAGTTTGCAGCCCTCGCCAACATGGGCTTATGTGTTGGTATGACACTATATAGCAATAAATGTAACCTTTGTTATATAATGTTCATGGTTGGGTGCATGTGAGTTGACGATAAACGTGATCTTTGGGTAACGTCACACACTCGTGTATAGAGGCGGAGTCAATAAACGCGACCTTTGGCTACCTAAACCTTTCTATTGCATACTGCAAACTTATAAACCGGACCAAAGATATAAATTGATTTTTTTTGCATGTATATGTATTGTTGCATTGTTTTGGCTACTCACTGAGCCGTGTTGTGTGCTCACCCCTCGACGTCGAATATTTTTAGTTGATGATGCAGGTTATACCGTTGAAGACTATATGAATGCGTCTGCGTACGGGAACGTGGCAGCAATGGAAGTTGTAGCTGAAGATGATACGCACAACTCCTCTTGCGAGTGCAACTCGTGTGTATTTGATTAGATATTTTTATAGGTTTCTTTCATTGGATTTATAATGACATGTATTTGGTATTTAAATATTTATGTCTCAGTTGAAAACAAAATAATTTGCTATTAAATTAATGATATCATCTTAGTGGCTTAGTTCATTTTATTATGAATTTTCCGTTATTGTGTATTACTCTGATTATGATTATGGATGTGTGAAAGTTTGGATAATGTGGGGATAGCCTATTAAAGATCCTGGTTGAACCGTTGGTTATTTAGCGGTTCATTACATCATTCTGAATAAACCAGAATTGGGGTGTGACATGTGTGGTCGAACATATATGCCTCGTGTGGTCGATCATATCTACGACCACACGAGTTTTTGGTCAACTTTTACTCTCAGTCACATCCCCTCATAACTTGATTCCATGGCTAACAATATCATTGTTCTATGGCTTAAAATTCACATTTTTACATAATCGTTCACCTTAATCCATTCTTCATGGATCTCCTTAGAGTTTTGTGTATGGTCTTAGGATTGAGATCCTACTTTGAATCAATATCTCCTCCATAATCTATTCTAGGCATTCAACTAATGTAAATAATGATTCCATTCCTTAAACTTGCTTGAGAATCAGAGCTTTCTCTGTAATTCCTTCTCCTAATCTTCCTCTTCAATTATCTTTCTCTTCCTACTCCTCTCTTTCTCTCTCTTTCAGTTTGGGTTCTAAAAGAGTGAAAGAGGCTAAAGGACATCCTTTATATAGAGAAAAACTTCCATATAAAGTCTCACTTTAATTAGGAAAGAACCCCCCTTAGATTAGGAAAGTTTCCTACTCATGGAGTTGATTATACCATCGTGTGGTTGCACTTGGGGTCGTAGAATCCATTGAGCACATGTCTCAAAACTGAGACCACATGTCCCAGACTCGAGTGGTCTCAATATTCTAAGGTGTGGTCGACCACACCTATTTAGATATAGGACCACACGCTCCTAATTAGATGATTTTGGTTCGAATTACATACCTAGCCTTGTGGTTTCTTCACGCACTTGGTCTTCTTGGTCCGACCATGATAAGAAGACCTAATACAAGGTGGTAAGATCGGATTAGTAAGGTACAGGTCATACAGCTTGGGTGTGGTGGTGGTTTGTAAGGTAGACAAGTGGTGATGGGAAACAAGTGGTATCGATGGATGTTGGGCAGCAGATGTCACACTCCAATTCTGCACTAACCATAATGGTGTGATGAATCGTCAATAAACCAACGGTTCAACCAGGATCTCGTATAGGCTATCCCACCATGTAAAACCAAAACACATTCCACATTAATCAGAGGTAATATAGTAAATAGCGGAAGTCTTATAGATAATGAACTGAGGTCTAGTCATGATAAATAATTAATATTTTATTTTTCTCCAAGTAACCAAAACATAATTTAGTACATATTACAATATCCAAATACGGAAATTAACCACTAAGCGTATCCATAGTTGAAACGCTAGCTTGACGAATCACAATAGTCCTCCATAGCTTGCTCATCATAGCCGCCACCCGTTTACATGTTGGCTTTTTGACATAATATTCAACCGTAATACCTGCAACATCAGAAACTAAAAGATTTGTGCGCACGAGGGTCAGCTCTCCAACTTGAGCTCAGTGAGAAAACAAAACAATGCAACAAAACATATGCGTGCATTCAATTCATATCTTTGGTCTGGTTCATAAGTTTGCAATGTGCAATAGAAAGGATAGGTGGCCACCACACCTCTATACACAGGATGTGTAAGCCCACCCAATGGATCAAACACCATTGTCGTCCACATCCACCCCTTCATGGAATAGGGATAGAGCTTAAGTTCCCGGATCAAACACCGCATAACACTTCCCCTGATGCCCTACCCATACCAATAAGTAAGCCCCTGTTGGTGAAGGCTTGCAAACTGGGCTCGCAACTAACCAATCCTAATGTCAAACAGTGTATCCAAGGCCTCACCCCAGCATCCCTCAATACGTCCATGGAGATAGAGCTAAGGCCCCCCGGCAGAGTCGAAGACTATACGGTCCGAGACCACCTCCCCTGATTCCCTACGACGTAATAGTTCTGCTAAGGTAATGGCGATACGACGATGTCAGTGGACAAGACTTGAGTTGAGATAGAGCTAAAGTGTCCGGATCAAACACCGCATAATACCTCCCTTGATGCCCCACTCACATCAAGTACACTAACCACACACAAACATTCACATATCTATTCCTAGCATCATCATCATCATCATGTTATAAATACAATAGAATTAAATATGCATGAACAATAATAGCAAGAATATTAGATGACATGTTGAATGCACATTACAAACATACACGCATAGAATCAGTCATGGCATTGGACTCAAGAAAATAAAAATAGTTTATTATTAGCCAATTAGTTTAGGTCTTGTTCCCTCACCTTTGCTTGAGTGTAGATCCTCTTTCAAGCTTTAAGAATCATTTTTATCTTAATAGGAAAACCTAACAAGTTGATAGATTTTAGTTAGAAGTCATTCCGACAATATTAGGCTTGCTGTTAAGCGAGGGTCACAGGACGGGTCACAGGTAGGGTAACAGTTTTCTGTCACCACAAGAGTTAGGGTCGAAGCCAGGGTCGGGTGTTCCATCGACCCTGGGCGCGACCACCCCATCCCTGGACTTCTCGAATGCTGGGGGTCGATCCTGTGGTCTGGTAGGGTCGATTCCCAATCGAATCCACGTTCGACCCCCCGTGGTTTGAGTCGAGAAGTTTATTCTACAGTCCATTCTTTCATGTTTGGGTCCAATGGCTTACTTCCAAAATCCATTCTATGCTTGTTCTATGGCTCAAAACTCCAAGTTACTCACTTTTCATAGTTTTCCATGATTTCCATTGGAATTCATCCATGGATGGATGGTATTAGTGTTTCTCCTACCTAACTTCATCATAATCTATTCTAAGCTCTCAATTCAGATAGGGATTGAGGTTCATACCTTCTGTAGTCTGAGTTTCAAAGATTTCTCTGAGCTTCTTCTTCTTCCTTAGCCTTTTCTTCAAGTTTTCCTTCTCTTCTTCTCTTCTTCTCTTCCTTCTCTTCTCTTTCTCTCACTTTCAATTAGGGTTCTAAAAGGAGTGAAAGAGGCTTAGGGACGTCCAATTTATAGAGGAAAACCTCCCAAAATAAGTCCCAATGAGTTTAGAAAGGTCCCAATTGAAATTAGGAAAGTTTTATAATTTTTGGTTCGTGCTGTTTTTGTTGTTTTCCTAGGGTCAATGCTAGGGGGTCGATGAGGGGGTCGGGCAATTCGAGACCCCTACGACCCCACGAGCAAAAGTCATGGGTTTTACTTCTTTTGAGGTGGGGGTCGACCCTACCAGTTTAGGCATGCGACCCTCCCCTCCTTTTGATTGTTTTTGAGTAAAATTTCATATTGGGTCTTGGTTTTCTTCAGACACTTGGTCCACTTGGCTCGACCATGATATGTTGACTGGTCACGACACGAAATGTAAGGTTAGACCTGGTTCGTGGCGTGCGGGTCTTACAACTCCACCACCCTTAAAAGAAATTTTGTCCTCGAAATTTAAACGTACGGATCTTACAACTCCCCCTCCTTAAAAATAACTTTTATCCTCAAAATTTGAATTTACTTCAGAGTCAATCGGTGGGAATTCTATTTCCGCATTGCATCTTCTTCCTCCCATGTAATCTTCTCCACGTCTTGTCTTCGTCAGATTATTTTTATATAATAATTATCCCAGTTTTTAAGATACTGTACCTTTCAACTAGTGAACTAGGCTGGTACCACTTCAATAGTTAAATCTTCTATCTAATATAATGGATCAGTGGTCAATACCTTTGATATGGATCTCCAATGTACTTTTTCAATAGAGACACGCGAAATACGTCATGCGCACTAGACATGGACAGTGGTAACGCTAATTGATATGCAACTTTTCTACGTCTCTCCAAAGTTTATAAGATCCAACACATATATAGAATACAACTTTCCCTTCTTGTCTAATCATTTCAAACTACGCATAAGTGATATCTTCAAGAACACTTTGTCACTTATGGCGAACTCAAGGTCTTGGTGTCTCTTCTGACAACTTGAGCAATCCTGGACCTTTTCTTTGATCTTGTCTGCCACTCGATAGGTTTCTTCAATAGGCTCAGGTCTTAAAACTCTTCATTCATTAACTTCATTCCAACATAGAGGGGTTTGACATTTCTACCGTACCATGCTTTATAGGTGACATCTGCATAGTAGCTTGGTAGCAAATTCAATCCATGGTACCTAGTTATCCGCTCCAAAGCATACAGAGGTCATATAGCAATGGAATGAGCTATCTTCATAAGGCGATCAACAATCACCCAAACCATGTCAACTGATCTGGGAGTCAGTGGCAAATCATTGACATAGTTCATTGTACTGCAGTTCCACTTCCAGACTGGCTCCGATAGTGGTTATGGTAAGCCACATTGGTCTTTGTCTTTCAGCCTTTACTTGCTGATAATTCAGACACTAAAACATGCATCTAGCCATAACTATTTCCATTCCCTTCTACCAAAATAATCTCTTCATGTTTTGGTATACATTATACTTCTAGAATGTGTCCGATACGGAATAGAATGGGCTTTTAACATTATCTTATTTCTTATGATCAGCATTTTTCACTTCAGGTATACATAATCATCCTCTGTATCATAGGACCTTTTTCGCATCCGGAGTAAGACAGGGTTAGGTTTTTCCTTTCTCTAAATCTGCTTAAATCGTTCTTATATACAGATCTAACAAAATTACTACTTTTACATCATCTATCAATTCAGAGATGATCTTTAATGCCACAAGCACAGCCGACGAACTATTGCTCCATAAGTTCATCCATAAATTCTCGCTCAATTGGATCATCACGAGTTTCTATTATATATTACTCTCCTTTCAATCTGAATTTGTTACTCTGAAACATAAGACAGCATCTATATTGGTTCCTTCCTCGGACTTCATAATTCCCTTTTTGCTTAAGGCCATAGCTACTTCCTTAGCCTTGCTCGGATGACACAGGCGTAATCCTTGAGCAATTCCAGCCATTTTCTTATCTTTATGTTCAACTCTTTCTAATGAAGAGATAAATAAAACTCTTGTAATCCGACTTAATTTGAAATTCTTCTCTATATAGGTAATGTCTCCAAGTCTTGATTGCATAACTCATCACCGGTACTTCTAAGTCATGAGTAGGGTAACTCTTCTCATGCTCCTTCAGTTTTCTTGAATCATATACAATCGCTTATTTACCTTGCATCAACCCACATCCTAGATCCAATCCGAAAGCTTCGATGTTTAGGGTAAACGGTTTCCCTGGTGTCCGAATGATCAAGATGGGAGTTCGTGTCAACCTTACTTTAGAATCTGGAAACATTCTTCACACTTGTTAGTCCAATTAAACTCCTCGCCCTTCTTGGTTAGCTTGGTAAGAGGTTTTTGCGATCTTAGAGTGGTCCTCTACAAATCATCTGTAATAACCAGCTAAACCCAAGGAACTTCTGATCTTCATAATGTTCTTAGGCATTTCTCACCATACAATTGCTTCTATCTTAATAGGGTCCACTTTAATCCCTTTTTACGATGCTATGTGATCTAAGCTGATCACTTTGTTTAATCAGGTCTCATATTTCTTGGACTTGGCATAAATCTTTTCCCTTTTCAGTTGTTGTGAAGCTGTTCTAAAATCCATTGTATAAGTTGCTTCATTCTTAGAATAAACCAAAATATCATCTATGAAAACTATGACCGACGTGTCCAACATGTCATGAAACACCCAGTTCATCAACTCCATAATTGATGTAGGGGGAAAATCCTTAGGCATTTCATTTATTGTTAACCCCAACTTCATAATCGAGAACTCAAAATTGCCCAATCCCCATCCTATAAGCTATTTTCAGAATATTACTGTCTGAATTCTTTCGCTGATGAAATCTTGACCGAAGATTAATCTTAGAAAATACCTTTGCTCTTTGCAACTTTTTAAATAAGTCATCGATCCGAGGTGATAGATATCGATTCTTGATCGTAAGCTTGTTCGATTCTCGATAGTCTATACGCAAACAACACTATCATCCTTCTTCTTCACGAATTGCATTGGCACTCCCCGTGATGCAATACTTACCTATTAGGACCTTAGTCTAATAACTCTTGTAGTTGAGTCTCAGTTCCTTCAATTCTATAAGAGCTATTCATAGGTGCCTTTGACACAAGTATCGTCCTTGGGTAACAAGTCGATGACGAACTCGGTCGCATGATCAGATGGTAACCCAAATAAGTCTCCTGGAAACACATCAGGAAATTTATTCATCACATCAATTTATTCCATCTGTGATGCTTCTTTGGTAGCGTATACCACTGATACCATATATCCAACTTCTTTCTCTTCAAAGCATCTCTTGGCCTTTAGCATAGAGAGGATCAGCCTTTACTTCTTGGACAACTTACTTCCAATAAAACTAAATTATATGTCATCTTTATTCTTGAATGATAACTTCTTCTATGCACACAATAACTTTGTAGAGTGTTGAAACAACCAGTCTATTCCCAAGATGATGTCAAAGTCTACCATCTCAAGTCGACTCAGGTTGCATCCAAATTCTGTCCATCCATATGATTGGGACATTATTCGTAACACTCATCTAACACAACATCTAGTCCAAAAGGGCTTAAACAAGCAAAATCTGGTTTAAAGGTCTTAAGAGCTTGTCTAGTTCCTTCATCTCTTATAATTTTTCAAAGACTATCGTCAAAATCTCATATCTAGAAAAAATCATTAGCTTATATTTCCTTTATCACTGCTATTATATATCTCGAAAAGCATCTTCTGACTATTTACTCATTACATATCCCAAGTCTAAGCATTAGTGTATATGCTTATAAATTCATTAATCTAACCAAAATCTTTTGGTCTTTACTTAATCATCTCACTCGACATTCGGCATAACTCAGTATTACTTATACTAATCTGAATACTATCAATGCCAAAATTTTGACTTTATCCTTGTATCCACTCTTAGATTTGCTTTTAGGAATCTTCTACTGTCAAAATTCATACCAATATAACCATCTTTAACTTTACTTGAGTGCTATCTACTCTTCCCTAGTTACTCTTGATAGTTTTCACTTTTTACTCATGCACTCTTTTATAGACATGGCTCATATCCATCAATTCAGTAATCTCAAAATAGATCCTCCATAACTTCATCTGAGGTTCATTGGACATAACATTTAATCAGAATCCAATAATCTTTCTTCCAATAATTCTATTATCACTAAACATCCTATCAATGGATGTCAAGAAATGTAAGAATCAGAATATTTATCCAAAACAATTCATTTCCTTCCTTCAATTTAGTATAATGACAAACACTTGCTTTATCTAGTGAACATAAGTTTAAAAGAACAGGAGTAAATCTATGGTAATCCAACTGGCATCAAAAGATCTTTAAGTTACACGGTGGTCCAAATACATGGAAATAGAGGTTTTACAATTCTTAACCTCATGGTTACAGGTTTTATTGAGTGTATAATGCCATTGGTCAAGGCACTACAGGAGTAAATCTGGAGAAAGTTTTGGTACATCAGTAAATCAGGTATAGATCAGAAGATGTACGCTCAACATGATTAAACATTTAACTGCTCATTCAGTTCATATCTCTGTTCATGTTGTCGATCATGAGAGTGGCTTAGGTTGGTATAATCAGGACTAATACTAAAGAAACAATGTCTATAACTCCAATTGACAGATTAAATCAAGAAGGTATCCTATCAAGGTATGAAATTTTAAAATCTGGTATGTGCATCCTCTATAATCATAAGAGTAAATCAATAATGCACAGCATCCTATATAACCTATTTAGTTATATGGCTACAATATCTTTGATCCTTTGCTATAAATGTCTGAGGCTTCGTCTTCAGAAAATATTCCTCAATCCTTGGTCGGATCATTTTGTCATGATGTAGCTATCCCATACATTGGTGGCTGATAAGGGTAACCACCTTGATACACTGCTTGTTGTGCACCAAGCTTCTACACTGGGGTGTGCATTACTGGGACTTGCTGTATGGTAGGCATTGTGTTATAGGTAACAGGTGCTAGGGGTACACTGTTGCTACCCATCGATATCGTACTTGGTTTGACCCGGAGTTGTTGATGTAGGATTGGCAACTTGGATAGTGATTCACATAACAACTTGCATAGTCGGTCTCATCTGTTGTTGCTCTTGTATTTTGTCAGGCTAAATTATTTCCAATCGTGGCCAAGGTACTTGGTAGTCTAGGTGATTGGCTGGAGTGGCCTGGTTGTTCACCTCCTTTGATTTGCTTTAATCTGATTATCATTATTTAGGATCTGCTTAGATGAGTTTTCTCTACTCGTTCTCGACCCAAATAGTGGTGGGGTCAAGTTGCAACTTCTACTTAATGCTCAGCGGGTAATAAATCAGGTTGTGGTAGATCTCATTTTGAGTCTCCATGTCACCCAGGAGTATAGCTTTATCTTCTTGTAGTTACTCTTATTCTTAGTCTATGGCCATTGTTCTATTATCTCTGTTGCATTCAGCCCGAGATCTTTCCCTTAATCTCTACAGGGATTTTGGCATTACTAGCCATTTTTCTTCTTCCTCTGTCATACATCGAGTTTCACATCTTGTGAATACCAACTCGGTATTCTAATTTCTCTGCTTTACAGATGCTCCCTTCTTGCTACTGTACTATATCTTTTGTATACTTAGGTAACTGCCCGACTTATAGATAGTACCCTATATTATTTGTTTATCAGGATAAATTTTAGTCTTCTCTTTCTGTTTGTGTATATATATAGTTCCACCTTTATTATGTACATTATTGTCTTGTTTATGTTCTGTCTCAACCAACACAGGTTCTTATGGTGTGTTTGTATTAAAGCTTTTAATTTATCCTAACTCAGTTCATGGAGTCTAGTCGAAGTATTCAGGTTTCACGGGAAAGGCCTGAAAGCTCTGATACCAAGTTGTCACACCCCAATTCTGCACCAATCAGAATAGTGTGATGAACCGTTAATAAACCGACAGTTTAATCAGGATATCGTATAGGCTATCCCACCATGTAAAATCAAAACACATTCCACATTAATTAGAGGTAATAAAGTAAATAGTGGAAGTCTTACAGATAATGAACTGAGGTCTAGTCATGATAAATAATTAATATTCCATTTATCTCCAAGTAACCAAAACATAATTTAATACATATTACAATATCCAAATATGGAAATTAAACACTAAGCGTATCCATAGTTGAAACGCTAGCTTAACGAATTACAATAGTCCTGAGAGAAAGAGAGGAGAAGGAAAAGAGGAGAAGGAAAAGAGGAAGAAGAAAGGGAAGGAAGAGAACTTAGCACAAAGAAGAAGAATTTCAGAGAAAAAGTTATCTTCTTAGGTATGGATACTAATTCCATGAATTTCTACAGACCTTAGGTTAGTAATTGTTGAGAGTGTGATCTCAGAGAAACCCAAACCATCAACCTATGGTTAGGTTTCCATGAAAAACCATAAAAGAATCTGTGAAAGCTATCTAGGGGGTTATACATGATTTCAGACCATGGAATGAATGTAGAATGGAATGTAGGAGCAAGCCATAGGATCCCAAACACAAAGAATGGACTAAAAGAGGGAATTGGACCAAAGTGCACCGAGGGTCGCACCTAGGGTCGATGACCATCCGACCCTAGGTGTCCCTGACCATCGACCCTCAGTATTCGAGAAGTCCAGAAAGAGGGAAGACTCCTCTTGCGAGTGCAACTCGTGTGTATTTGATTAGTTATCTTATAGGTTTCTTTATTTGGAATTATTAAAGACTTGTATTGATATTTACTTATGTCTCGGTTGATACAGAATAAATTGTTATTTAAATTTTAGTATCACATAGACTCTTAGTTCATTTATTTATAAGATTTCCACTATTGTGTATTTACTCTGATTATGATTACGAATGTGTGTAAGTTTGGATAACGCGGGGATAGCCTATTTGAGATCCTGGTTGAACCATTAGTTTATTAGTGGTTCATCACACCATTCTGAGATGTGCGGAATTGGGGTGTGACAATCTGCCTATCTATTCTTTCCATATTCTTCCCTCTGTCTTTCTTTATTTTCTTCTCCACTTTCATCTTTTCTTCCAAATCTCTCTTAGTCGGTCTCCATATTCTGCTTCTCTTTCCATCTGGAGTCCTTACTAAACCAAAATCAAACTTTCCTTTTCTTTCCTTATCTCTCTGACTCTCCGTTCGTTTTTCAGATCCCTTTTTAATTTTATTTATTCTGTACTCTTTCCATAAAGCAGCCTCCCACCGTATCCCTTAATTCTCTTCATTTCATTCTAAACATCACCAGCGTACACACACACTTCATATATATTTATATAGATACATAAATATAAATAATAATATATATTATAGTATAGAACATACTATATAAAATACTATATATACATTGTACATGCATATGGACTGAACTAGTTTGGTCTGGACTGGTCCGGATTGAGTTGGGCCAACATGAGTTGACTGGGTTAGACTAACATGGGTTAAGCTCGGTTGACTAGGGTTCTCTGACTTGAGTTGACTGGATTGGGCCAAGGCTGGCTTGAATTGACTTGGTTTGATTGTTTTCCTCTCTCTCTATCATTTCATGGGCCATTTCAATTGCAATTCGATACAGAATCTTTAAACGGCCTTTGCCCCAAATTTTCTACATTCACTTTGTAGAACACTAAAAATGAGGAATACTGGAGCTCGAATCACCTGATTTGGATGTAAAATGACCAACTTATGAATTTTTGAAGTTTAAAGAGGCCAATTTATGATAATTCGGCTAGCAGCTCTGCATGTGATGCCTCGGAGACCTCTGCCTCAAATTCTCTGCATCCACTTTGTAGAGTACCAAAAATAAGGAATAATGACCCTTGAATCATCTCAATTAGACATCGAATGATCAAGATATGAAGGATTGAAGTTTAAATAATTAAACTTATGATAATTTGCATGCAGGCTCCTTGGATAATTATTAATTTTCAAAAAATTCTCTTATTCCTATTTATGGACGAACGTCTCCATAACTTCTTGGTTTGATATCAGATTTAAGAAATTCTGGTCTCATTTCAAAGGTATTTCCAAGACTACACATCCATGTAGGTTGCAGCCCATGACCTTGCTATGGGGCACATGAAAGCCTCCTCAAATTCATAGCCAAAAATCTAAACTTTTACTCACCTTTCTTCCTTCGTCGTCCACACACCAGTAGGATTTTGTTCAGTTGGGATAGCAAAAATGGGGTGCTTACACACACCTGCAATTGGGAGAGGTTCTCAGCCATCTACTCCACATGATGCACCTACAACACCTATGACTTAGGGAAATTCCTCACCTTCACTACCTGACTATGTTCCTTTTTTCGTTGCATCTCCTACGGGATCTAAGCTTCCTGCTTCACCGAGTGGACCTCAGCAAACGGAGACCTAATTCATCTCTTTTTATATTTTTTTTTCATCATATGTACATCGGGTGACTGTCTGGATTGTGGACTATACCTTACTTTTGACATATACATATCATGTTTCTCGTTACATTGCACATGTACTTTTCTTTCTCTATTATGATGATCAGATACTTATATCTAGGATAACGGTCTGGATTGTGGGTCGTATCCCAATTTTGTACTTAAATCAGATACATATATATATATATATATATATATATATATATATATATATATATATATATATATATATATATATATATATATACATGGTTTTCTTTTGTTCTTAGTTCATATTGTGCATTATGTTCTTTCTTTAGTTCTTGTAATGTAATGTAACCTAACTTACTATTTTCTTTACTTACTACTTATTGATTCATAAAAGCTTTTAATTATCCTAGGCATCTATTTCGACACATAGAAATGCAAGTGTAGGGAAAGTCTATAGGTAGAGTCAGAATGGTTATATTCTGATACCAGTGTCACACCCATTCTAGGGAATCAGGCCTGATGTCTGAGTCATCCATGAGACAACCCGAATCTTCTAGCGACTCACAACAAAAGTAAACTATCAAACAAATCCCACAGTCTATACACACAATATCAACAATAATCGACAATAGATAATAATAATTGCAGTGGAATCATAGTTACAGTGGAATCATAATATAGAACAGATGCTCTAATGTTTCATTACATAGTAAGTCTGTTATGTCTTACAACCATTTCAAATTATCTTTCATAATATATACATCCCATACTAAATAACTAAAGTTAATCTGAATAACATAATGTAAATAAACCACCCGCATCTATCTACAGACATCAAAATCACGAACGTAAGGCACTGACTTAGGTCCCATAAACACAGTCTTTACAAGTACAGCCCTCGACATGACCCCTAAGTGGCCCTCCACCAAGAGGAGTGCCCTCTACATCAATAGCATCCATATCAGCTGTCATAGAAGAGGTACCTACAACCAAAGCTAAAAAGATTTTGATGTGGAAGGGTGAGCTCACATCCCAGCTCAATGAGATCAGGTATCCAATGCAATCCTTTGCAATAATTTATGAATGCAATACAGAAGTGAATAAACAAGCAATTATGAGTGGCTTTCAAGTGTGTATGCAATCATGGTCGGCCTGTACCCTAGCTCAATCGATCGTTATTGATCTCAAGACAAACCCAAAAATCAATGACACCACTCACCAAACAACCCTCGATGATCAGTGGCTCGTCAGGGGGTAAACCGTCATTGACCCTGAGCAACCCTCATAATGATCAATGGCACCACTGATCCGAGCAACCTTCGATGATCAGTGGCTCATCCATCCTTCGCTAAAGCATAATTCATTTAATCAAGTAGATGCAGGATGCATTAGAATATAATAAGGAGGGTTGCACCCCAGCAGAGATCCCCAGCTCTACTCCAATGGACTGATCGTGCCCCCATTAAAGTGTAACCGGGTATATGGCCCTGTATCGTACTCCCATATGCCACACGATCATATGCCCCATAACACAATCATATCTAGGTCAATAATCACTCAACATGGCATGTGCATGCAGTAAGTAAAACTATACTCTAGTAGGAATCCCCAACTCCCCACTCCTATGGTTCGTCATGCCCCTACTATGGTACAGTTGATCCCAATGTGATTTATGAAGTCACTCATTACATGAACCACCATACATGGGCGGCACCCTAAAAGAGAATCCCAGATCCCTACTCCCATGGATCACTGTGTCTCTACTAGGATACCGGCACACCAACATGGTATGCATGATGGTGCTCGGTATGCATGACAGTGCTCCAACATGTCACCTGCACCATCATACATGGTGTGCATGCAAGTGATGTGAAACGATACCTTACAGAGAACCTCGGATCCCCACTCCCATGGTTCACCACATCTCTGCTATGATAACAACAACTGTCAACATGGCCCAAGTATTGTGCTCCTACACGCCACACGTCCAACGTACAACAACAGACATACATAGCTATTGTTATAATGCAAATGTATGAACAGTTATATATACAATTCATTAGATGACATGTTATAGCAAAGAAATGCACACACAATAAACACATGCTCAAATTCTACATGACCCGACACCACACCTGTAGACATCAGTGGTGCTAAAGAACCTTGAAGCTGTCAGAAGGCTTCGTCTACTACCGATGGTGTTTTACCTAATTAATTAAATAAACTTCATTAGATTGGTGAACATCTTTTAAACCAGCATAGACAAGTCCTAATATCGATGCACGGGTCCAAAGATAAATCGAGAACCGAACGGTTTGTCTTTCTAATCATTACTAGACTTATAAATTAAAATAGATTGAACCAGTGACTAGAACTGGTTGGTCGTTCCTCCGGTACATAAGGCCAGTTACCACTTTGTCATTTCTTACATATACTGAACCTGAAGAAGAATTGGATGATTGATCACCAGGTTGGTCATCTGGTTCACATACTATTTATAGTAGTGAGGGTTCGAGTAGGTCATTCGGAGGCTAGGCCAGGTGATCAGTAATCTGGCAATGCCTCTGCTTATCATTAAGCCTATGTGGAGGCATGGTCAAACGATGCCATGTACTTAACCAGTGTAACGTACTAGGAGGGTCGTTCTTCCAGTCAGGAGGCTCTGGTTAGGTGACTCCAGATGTTACTTGGTTTATTAAGCTGAAGCATTGGCCCTGGTGGAGGACTGGTTTGAGTAAACAAGTGTTAGGGCCACTACCAATAGTCTAGTTCATGCCTCCGGTCCGGGCCCAAAATCCAAACACAAACCAGAGAAGGTTTTCTTCTTTGGAGAAGGTTTCCCACCGTAGTTTCCTTTACTCTAATTGGTGGGAAACATATACCTATCATTAGTGGATACAAAGGGAGTCATTTAGACCCTATCTCCATTCATGGAGAGGGTGAAAATCTAGGATTCTAGGTTAAGCTTTGACCTCCATTCATGGAGGCCATTAATGCTGGAGTTCCACCATGGTCTCTAGCATGTATTCTCCCATAAGAATGGAAAAAAAAAAGAAAGGATGAGGACCTACCTCAAGGAAGACTGATGCTTGAGCTCCAAGCTTGGAGTTCCACTTCTTTTCCCACTCACACTCCTTTCCATGGTTCAGCAAGAGAGAAACAAGTTATAAGGGTTCCCTTTTATAGGGCTCATGGAGAGAGAAGGTGTCCTACTCTTGTATAACCAGCGGAATTCAAGCAGAGGATCGTTCATCCAGTTACACCTCTGGTTGAGCTTAAAATACATTTAGGCCTCGTTTCGTGGGCTAATTCGATGGGGATGCTTCCTAGGTTTCATGTACCTTCTCCCACATGTTCTACTCTCCCTAAGAGATCCAAGACACTTACCTACATCAAATGGAAGGTCACAAGACAGGGTGCCAATGGGTTGGCACAGTAAGACCCGATGCAGAGAGATCCAAATTGTGAGGATTTCAGAGTGGGTCTTATAGGTGATGTCCATAGGCAGCATCCACTGGGTACAATTCCCTTAAGAGATTTATATATGTGAGCTAGCTATTAAAGTCGACAGGTGCATCCGTCGGTAGTGTAGCCTCCGGTTCATTGGCCGAAAGCTCCTAAGCCAGCCTAAGGTCTAGCCGATGGAAAATTGGTCGATAGAATGTGTCGCCAGCTTATGTCTGTTGGCTAAGCCCAACTCATATTTTATATAAGTGTGAGTCTACCAGTGGATAGCAGCCCAAGCGATCCATCCACTGGATACATCCATCGACAAACCCCCTTTACTCAACTAATCCAATAAAGCCCTTGCCACCGGATCTATTCCGTCGATTAAGTCTGAGAACCAAACTCAACCGGAGAAGATAAAGTGGAAGGTAGGGAATGGAATCACCCACCTTATAGATCTTCATAATAAATGGTGGGGAACATTTTCCACACACTTTTGTGGCATTTTGGGTCAAGCAACACTACTATTAGAGGTGTGCACTAATCTAACTGATTCTAGGGTTTAGGTTTTGGATAATTAATGGTGGTTTTACTTCAATAATAAATAGAGGGAGAACGTGTAGACCTACTTAGATGAGGAAATGGATGTTTAGTATTTTATATATGTGAGTCTGCCAGTGGATAGCAGCCCAACAGATCCATCCACCGGATACATCTGTCGACAAACCCCCTTTACTCATGCAATCTGATAAATCCCTTGCCACCGGATTCTGCCAATTAAGTCTGAGAACCAGACTCAATTGGAGAAGATAAAGTGGAAGGTGGGGAATGGAATCACCCACCTTATAGGCCTTCATAATAAATAGTGGGGAACATTTTCCCCTCACCTTCGTGGCATTTTGGGTCAAGCAACACCTCTATGCACCAATCTAACTGATTCTAGGGTTTATGTTTTGGACGATTAATGGTCGTTTTACTTCCATAATAAATAGTGGGAGAAAGTGTAGACCTACTTAGATGATGAAATGGATGTTTAGTTGAACGTTGAGCTTTGATCTCTAAAACTCCAAGTTTAGCTCCTTTTTACTCAAGGGCAACTTTCCTCAATAACCAAAACCCTTAATGTGGGTTTTGGTCCTCCATTTATAATAAATAAGGAAAGAGGGTGTTAACACCTGTAGCTGAACCAGCGGCAAGGAGCTGCCCAGCCAATCTACATGCACTATTCCACTAGTAGGATTGAAAAGATAACCCTGGATTGAGTTCCTCGGGCCCATTGCATTCTTGTGCATATTGAGCCAACCTAAGGCCTTCTACAATGTTTACAGTCCATATAGAATTCCTTACCTAGGATCTGGATATCTCCATCGAGTTTGCATCAGATCCATTAGCTAATGGTGTAGGAAAACCTTGCACAGGAGAAATCTTAGTCAGTGGGGGATTTCGGGTGCTGTCTTACACCAGATCTTCACCGTCCATCAGCGTAGGTGGACAAGATCAATTAGATAAGGCCTACAATCTCTCGATAGGGCATGCTGAAAAAAATCCGAGGGTGAATTTCCTGATATGTCCTCATAGGACATTACAAGGAATACCTTGAGTATAAGAGAATTAACAAATCTGCAAGGAACCCGAATTGAATAGCACTCAGAAATGATACCCAACATAAGATCATGGAAAATGATGAGATGCAAGATATCAATTCGCTTTGATTAGTATGAAACAAACATACCTTCAACTAACTTACAGAAGAAGAATAATTGAAATTCCGGCTTGTTTCCTATCAGCACTGTGTCTAAGATGGTCGAACCCAGCAACAGTTACAGAATAAACCTTCAGCCTTTATAAGTCGATGAACCACTATCAGTCTCCATGCATCGCTTCCCTTTTTCTGAGCCCTTCTACAAAACAAATCTCGTGAATTTTTATCAATAGCTCACCCTCGGCTGCTCTTTATGATCTTAGCAATGAGGTTTCAAAAACTACCCACTCACTCTGTAATTTCCAATCAATGTAATACCCAATCCTCAAGTGGAAAAGCAAAAGATTATCACTCACCTTGGTTCTGGCAACCCGAAGTGCCATTAAGCCCTTTGCAGCCAAAGTTCAAGGACACACTCACCTGGGTCTTCTTCTTCTCTCTTAAAAGCGTTCTCCCAAAATGATAAAACTTCCTAATTCATGTTGCAGCTCCTTTAACTCTTCTAATCCAAACCATAACCCAAAGCCGCAACCTACTTCTGCTTATTTTTTCTCTGCTTCTCTCTTTTCTCTCCTTTTTCCCCACTTTCTCTCAGTCCCCCTTGCAGTTCTTCCTCCCGAGCTCCCTCTTCTCTCCACTGTAGGGCCTCTCACTCTTTTCTATCATGAAATCCAAAAGACTTCTCTACTTGTTTTTGTAGCACTTCAAATACCTTTGTGACTTTTCCCTCGAATCGCAGCTCAAAAGAAATGTAAGACCCATACCTAAAAGCCCATATTATTGTAGGTCTTCCCACCATACAAACATCGGAGTCAAAATCGGTAGGACTAAATGTTCTTAATATATATATATATATATATATATATATATATATATATATATATATATATATATATATATATATATATATATATATATATATATTGGTAAGTGAGCACACTCTCTTCTTACATGTTTTTGGGTCTATGAACAAAATGTTAAAGCAACCTTGAACCCTAGGATACATAAGTAGCCGGGATTCCTTATGTTGAACATATTAACATAAATAAGCCCAACCGGAGGAGGTTCACTGGAAGAAGAACCGGAGGTAGTTCATCAGCATGAACTTCCTCCAATTTACTTGGGTTTTAAGATAAAGGGATAAATGGAAAGGCATTTGGTTGCCAATAAACTCTTGGAGTGAGTTCATAACTCACTCCCAACATCTGAAACTTTTAAACCACCTCTTGGAAGACCTTTAGAGCTCTTTTCTCTCTCCTTTTCCTCCCTTCATTAGTTCCTACAACCATTAAGGAAGGTGGTTGTGTGTGGAAGGAAGAAGTCCACTCACTCAATAGGTAGGTATGCTTTATTGGTCGTTCATTCTCACATAAATCCTTCAGCAACCATGAGAAACCCTCATTAATGGTTTGGAATCTAAACCCAAACAACATTAGAGCCATGAATGAGGTTGGGAAAGTAAGTAGGTCCCATTAGAATGGAACCAACATTAAGAACATCAGTTGTAGAACCATGACAACCAAGTTAGGTTCTATGATTCTCCTCAATTAAGGTTAGGAAATCATCCCAAATTATTTTCTAAGGCCATAGATTGACCCTAGGTGGTGTTCTCCATAATGATAACCAAGACAATGGCCCTAGGGGTGAAACCCTAAGTAAAAAACCATGAAAAAACCCTTAGGGTTCGCACCTGCTCAGAACCAGGGGATAAACAAGAAGATCTACCTGGTGTACATCCTCTGGATCATTCCTTCCAACTCCTTTTAAAGAGTTACTACCATGGACCGGAGGAAGTGATCGAAAGTATAACCTATGGATGAATCGGAGGATATATCGGATGTACTTCCTCTGGATCCTTCCTTCCGACTCCTTTTAGAGACTCACTGCCATGGACCCGAGGAAGTAACCGGAGGCATGACCAGAGGGAGTGCAATCAGTACGAACTTCCTCTAATTGGGGTCCAAAATACTATTTTGGATTCCAAGCTTGTTCCACGCCCAATGGTTGGACCCTTAGGCCATATTGGGGCTTGTGTAAGTATTTTTTGGGATATTTTGAGTTTATGCTATGTATGATCCAAGTCAAACACTAACTCATTCAAACTAATAGGTAAATCATTGTAGGGATCTGGAGAAGGTTTTTTGGTATTTTCTCCTACTGATCGTTGCTCATTATTAAGTGAAGGATTCGAAGCCTAATTTATTTTGGATGTTTCTTTCATATCATTCATTAATACATATATGGAACTGCTGCATTCCCATGTCACATCACCTATGTTAAAGTGCTACATTCACATGTCATGATATGAACTGTATTGTTTGAGCATGCATTCTTACATAATTGTAAATGGTGTTAAATGATGGATTGTGGATGTGGTTATGACCCGAATGGAGTATGGGGACCGAGGTACTGGTACTGTGTCTACCATTCGGACCATTTAACAATTATCCTGCCGAAACTACAATGCCCAAGGACTGGGTCGTGAGTCTTAGCTGGGGTGTTGTCCAGTTGTTATCATAGTGAAGGATATGATGCCCGAGGTATTGGGGTCAGGAGTCCAAGCTGGGGTACAGCCCATATACATATGTAAATTAATTTACCATATAAGTTGCCATGGTTAGTAGCACATGTGGATCCTAATGATTGCACGCCTTGCCAGTTGGGGAATACGTACTGGCATAGGCTCATTCCCCTCTCTTATCGACATGCTGATAGGAGGGAAGGGGTAGTAGGTCCAGGACCCAGCCGCCAGGAGGGAGCCTATGGTTGGGGATGTGCATGCACTTGGTAGCGAGGTTGTCTGGTGTATGTCATGCATAGGGTACAGGTTCCCATAGTACCTGGGCTGTGGCGGTGATGCCTTGTGCCTTTCCCCAGGTCCAAGGGTATGATGCCTGAGGTAGTGTGGTGAGTCCCAGCAATGACCTTTAGCAGATTATAGCCAGACTTAAATAATGGCATTTCTGTGATTGCATGTCAGTTTCCTTTACTAAGCTGTGGTTTTGCTTATCCAATATCATATTGTCGTTTTAGTTGTTTCTGCAGGTGTTTTGTCTATTACGGTACTCATTTTTGGCCGATGGTGAAAAGTTGAGTTTGTTCGTTTACCCTTTTCACTAGGTATACTATTCAATGGTGGGTTATGTACTAGTATGTTTAGGTTTTGAGTACAATTGATGTAAGAGCATAATCAACAGTCTGATTTATATTATAATACATAGATGTCATAACACTTATATATATATATATATATATATATATATATATATATATATATATATATATATATATATATATATATATATATATTAATGTCTCCCGCCATTATTTCTCTGATTTTTTGCTGATTTGGTAATATTATTTTATCAGATTGAGATGGCGGTTTGGGTGCATACTGCTATGTGGGATCTTGGGTGTGCTGGGGTCGCAAGTAGACGATCCCCTTCTCACATCCAGTCCTTCCGGAATTGCGGTGTGACAAGAAATTCCCCCAGCCACTGACTCTTTGGTGTCCCCACTTTAAAAGCAAAAAAACCCTTTGGACTACAATGAGGCCCCTTTTTATATCTTTGGGAAAAACCTAGGTAGCCTATTTCTCCTTTTGTCTTTCTAACCTTCCCACCTTGTTTATTTCCAAAACTAATTCTTTTTTCTTTCTTCCATTTTTTATTCATTTGCAAACATCATTAGGGCCCTAAACTCATAACCAGCTCATTGAAGAGGATTAACCTCATATGGGCCCATTCAGCCCATGGGACTCTTTTTAACAAATTCTCCTTCATTATTGACCCTGATTGGGCCCTTGGACCCCATTTAGGTTATCACACCCCATTCTCGATGTATCGATACTATAGAATGGATGAGATCTCCAAATCTTAATTTACGGCACTGAAAATCCCCTTTCAGGATCACATAATATGGAACACCATCTAATAAATCCATCGTACCACAAGAAATAGTAATTGTCACACCCCAATTCCGCACTATTCAGAATGGTGTGATGAACCGCTAATAAACCAATGGTTCAACCAGGATCTCGAGTAGGCTATCCCCGCGTTATCTAAACTTCCACACATCCTTAATCATAATCAGAGTAAATACACAGTAGAGAAAATCTTATAAATAAATGAACTGAGAATCTATGTGATATCAAAATTTAAATAATAATTTATTTTGTTTCAACTGAGACATAAATATTTAAATACCAAATACATGTCTTAATAAATTCAAATAAAGAAACCTATAAAATATCTAATCAAATACACACGAGTTGCACTCGCAAGAGGAGTCGTGTGTATCCACTTTAGCTCCAGCTTCCAATGCTGCCACGTTCCCATACATAGACGCATTCATACAATCTTCAACGGTATAACCTGCATCATCAACTAAAAATATTTGACGTCGAGGGGTGAGCACACATCACGGCTCAGTGAGTAGCCAAAACAATGCAACAGTACATATGCATGCAATAAATTTATATCTTTGGTCCGGTTTAAAGTTTACAGTATGCAATAAAAAGGTTTAGGTAGTCAAAGGTCGCGTTTATTGACCCCGCCTCTATACACAAGTGTGTGACGTCACCCGAAGATCACGTTTATCATCGACTCACATGCACCCAACCATGAACATTATATAACAAAGGTTAACGTTTATTGCTATATATTGTCATACCAACACGTAAGCCCCTGTTGGCGAGGGCTGCAAACTGGGCTCGCAACTAACCAATCCTAATGCCAAAAGGGTATCCAAGGCCTCACCCCAGCATCCCTCAGAATATCCATAGAGATAGAGCTAAGGCCCCCCGGTAGAGTCAGAGACTACAAGGACCGAGACCACCTCCCCTGATACTCTACGACATAATAGTTCTGCTAAAGTAATGGCGATACGACGATGCTAATGCACAAGACTTGAGTTAGAGATAGAGCTAAAGTGTTGAGACCCGCCAAAGGTTAATGTTTATTGACGTTCTCATCACACCCCCCCTGATACTCGCTCGCATCAAGTACACTAACCACACACATACAATCACATGCCTATTCCTATCATCATCATCATCATCATGTTATAAGCAATAAAATAAATATGCATGAATAGATAATAGAAATATTTGATGACATGTTGTATGCACATTACAAACATCTTCGCATAGAATCAAGCATAGCATAGGACTCTAGAAAATAGAAAACAGTTTTGTTATTAACCAATTAGTTTGGAGTTCTGGTTCCTCACCTTAGCTTTCTAAAAGATACTTTTCCAAGCTTTAGAATCACCTTTACAATGTTATTATATTTCTAAAAGACCTAACAAAGTCGATAGAATTTAATTAGAATTAATTCCAGATTTAAAAACCACTCTGTTAACTGAGGGTCTGACTTTCTGTTTTGGGAGGTCCGACCCTGCTTAGCTGGGTATGGGACCCTTCCCCTATTTTAAGTGTTTTTGGGTCAATTTGATGCCTGGGATCTCGATCTCCTTCACGCCCTTGGTCCATTTGACTCGACCATGACGGGTAAATCTGGTTCAAGGTGGTAAAACCGGGTTAGATCGACACGGGTCTTACAACTCCCCCCAACTTATAAAAATTTCGTCCTCGAAATTGTACGTACCTTCTAAATCAAATAAGTGAGGGTATTACTTTCGCATAGCATTCTCTTCTTCCCATGTAATCTCTTCCATGTCTCTACTTTTCCATGTGACCTTAACATAGTAGATATCTCTGTTGCATAAACGTTGAACCTTTCGACTAGTGATTTCTGTTGGTGTTACTTCAAATGTCAAATCATCAGTCAATTCTAGCAAATCCACTATCAAAACATTCGTTGGGTCTTTGACATACTTCTTCAATAGGGAAATGTGAAATACGTCATGCACACTTGACATAGATGGTGGTAGTGCTAACTGATAAGCCACTTTTCCCCGCTTAGCTAGAATTTCATATGGCCCGACATATCTTGGACTTAGTTTCCCTTTCTGTCCGAACCTCCTCAATCCTCGCATAGGCGATACCTTCAAAAATACTTTATCACCTACGACGAACTCCAGATCTCTTCGTCGAGTGTCTGCATATTGCTTCTGATGGTTCTGAGCTGTTCTCACTCTTCCCTTGATGATGTCGACCACTCGTCAAGTCTCTTCAACAAATTCTGGTCCAACAATACTACGTTCTCCAACTTTATTCCAAAACAAGGGAGTTCGACACTTCCTGCCATACAGTGCTTCATAAGGTGACATCTGTATAGTAGCCTGATAGCTATTGTTATAAGCGAACTCGATCAATGGTAACTTTTTGCCCCATGATCCTTTAAAATCAATTACATATGCTCGTAGCATATGTTCTAGAATCTGGATTGTACGCTCCAACTGTCCATCTGTCTGTGGGTGGAATGCAGTACTGAACTTCAACGTTGTACCCATAGCCTTTTGCAATCCCTCCCAAAACATGGAAGTAAATCGTGGATCTCTATCTGACAGAATGCTTTCTGGAACACCATGTAACCGAACAATATTATCCACATATAGCTTTGCTAACCTTTCCAGTGTATACTAAGGTCGTATAGGTATGAACCGAGCTGTTTTAGTCAGACGGTCCACAATCACCCAAACTACGTCAACTACTCGAGGAGTCAGTGGTAGTCCCGTGATGAAGTCCATAGTGATGCAGTCCCATTTCCATGCTGGTTCCAGTAATGGCTGCAACAGTCCTGCGGGTCTTTGTCATTCAGCCTTTACCTTTTGACAATTTAGGCATTGGGACACGAACTTAGCTACATCCGCTTTCATTCCCCTCCACCAATATAGTTTCTTTAGGTCATGATACATTTTTGTACTTCCAGGATGTATCGAATAGATAGTGGTGTGGGCTTCCTTCATCAGTCGGTGTCTAATGTCTGCACTTTCTGTTTCAGGTACACATATTCTTCCTTTGAATTTCAGTACCTTCTCATCATCCAAGGTGAACTCAGGGTTGGTCCTACCTTTCTCAATATCTTCTTGTACTGTTCTCAAATAAGGATCTGCTTTGATAGCTGTCTTCACTTCAACCACTATATCCGGTATAATCTTTAATGTCGCGAACATATTTGAAAACCAATGAATAAACCCTTGGTTGGTTGATCCATCCGTTGTATCTATTATATACTGCTCGTTGCCGTGATTGAATACCCTTCCGGTAGTACACATTGCTGCAGTCGTGCTAACTTCTCCTTGCGATTTTATCGTTGCCTTTCTGCTTAATGCATCCGCTACTACATTCACTTTTCCCGGATGATACTGGATATCACAATCATAGTCTTTCAATAGTTCCAGCCATCTTCTTTGTCTCAGATTCAACTCCTTCTGATTAAATAAATAAGTAAGACTTTTATGGTCCAACTTAATCTGGAATTTCTCCCCGTATAGGTAATGTCTCCATATCTTGACCGCATGTACTACTGCCGCTAGCTCTAGATCGTGAGTGGGATAATATTTCTCATGTACCTTTAACTGTCTTGAAGCATAAGCATTCACTTGCTCTCCTTGCATAAGCACACATCCCAATCCCAGTCCCGACGCATCAGTGTATAAAGTAAAGGTCTGTCCTGGAACGAGAATAGTCAAGATCGGAGCGGATATCAATCTGGTCTTCAGCGTTTGGAAACTCTTCTCACATTTATCGGTCCACACAAACTTTTCACCTTTCTTAGTCAAACTGGTGAGAGGGACGGTAAACCGAGAATAGTCTTCTACGAATCTCCGATAATAACCAGCTAGACCCAGAAAACTTTTAATTTCTGAAACGCTCTTTGGTGCTTCCCACTTCACAATAGCCTTGATCTTGCTGGGGTCCACTTTGATTCCTTCAGCGGATACTACATGGCCTAGGAAGGCAACTTCACTTAGCCAAAACTCGCACTTTGAAAATTTGGCATATAACTTCTCTTTCCTTAAACGCTGTAGGGCTGTGTTTAGGTTCTTGATATGGGTTTCCTTGTCCTTGGAGTATACCAATATATCATCAATAAATACTATAACCGACGTATCCAACATATCATGGAAAACTCGGTTCATAAGTTCCATGAACGTTGCCGGTGCATTAGTTAATCCGAAAGACATAATCAAAAATTCATAATGTCCATATCTGGTCCTGAATGCTATCTTTGGAATATCACCTTCTTTAATCTTCAGCTGATGATAGCCTGATTGAAGGTCGATCTTAGAAAATACTTTTTCTCCTTGTAACTGATCGAACAAGTCATCGATCTGAGGTAGTGGGTATCGATTCTTGATTGTCAGTTTATTCAACTCCCGATAGACGATGCATAATCGAATGCTACCATCCTTCTTCTTTACGAACAACACCGGTGCCCCCCATGGAGATATACTGGGTCGAATATAACCCTTGTCCAGCAATTCTTGTAGTTGCACTTTTAATTCGTTCAGTTCCATAGGAGCCATTCTATAAAGTGCTTTTGACACTGGTGCGGCTCCAGGTATAAGGTCTATCACAAACTCTGTGGCTCGGTCGGGTGGTAATCTGGATAGTTCCTTCAAAAATACGTCAGGGTAGTCTCGCACGACGTCAATGTCTTCCATTCGTGGTGCTTCCTTAGTTAGGTCAACCACTGACACTAGATACCCGATTGCCCCCTTCTCAAGGCACTACTTAGCTTTTAGTGCTGAAAGTATGAGCTTGCGTCTCCGAGGAAGTTTGGTTCCCGAGAAACTGAATTCTGCTCCTTCTTTGTCTTTGAACGTTAGCTTTTTTTTGGCGCATAACAGATTTGCAGAATGTCGAGCTAACCAGTCCATTCCCAAGATGACATCAAAGTTTGCCATCTCCAGTTGTATCAAGGTTGCATCTAAGGTCTTCTCTCCAATGAGAACTGGACATGGTCCATAACCTTTCTCTAATTCCACTTCTAATCCCATCGGTGATCGTACAAGTAATTTGTAGTCTAATGTTTTGATGGGTAAATTTATCTTCTTTCCAAATGCCACAGATATAAAGGAATGAGTAGCTCCGGAATCAAAGAGTACTCTGGCGGGCATGCCATTTATAGGTACAATACCTGTTATTTATTTTTACTTAGTCTACATGCTCATGCAATATAAATCCAACTTAACAAGTTTCAGTCATACCTGTGACCACATCGGGTGATGTGGCTGCATCTTCGGACGTAACAACATATACCCGTCCCTGATGGTATTGCTTCTTGGGCTTAGGGTACTCCCTTGCCATATGTCCCGGTTGGTTACAGTTAAAACACTTCGGGCCTTCAGAATTTGGCTTTGGCTGAGGTTGAGCTGCTGAAGTAGTCTTGGTTGCAGCAGTAAAATTCTGAGGACGGAAAGGCTTGTATGTCCTGTTATTGCCTTCGTTGTAAGAATTTTCGGCTGGCCTTTTGATGCCTCTGTTCTGAGTAAAATAACTCTCCTTCTGGCTCGATTCAATAACTCAAGCTATCTGGACAGCTTCATTATAAATTTTCTTTTCTAAGCCCAGAACATGTTCTCTGATGTTTCCCCTCAGTTCCGTGACGAACCTACGGGTTTTGGTGTCTTCTTCTTGCATGCCAATTGGTGCAATGAAAAATAGCTCTTCATAGCGCTGTTGATATGCGTCCACAGCCATCTGTCCCTGATATAAACTCAAGAACTCTTTTTCCATAGAATCTCTGAAGCTCCGTGGAAAATATTTCTCAAAGAAGGCTTCTTTATACATAGCCCAAGTTAGTAGGGCGTGCTTGGTCAGTAGATATGCCTTCGTCGATTTCCACCAATGATGTGCGTCGCCCTTGACCATGAAGGTGGCACATAATACTTTCTCTTCCTCTGTGATAGTCATCATGAGGAAATTTCTCTTCATCTCGTCTATCAAGTGTGCTGGCCACAACAGATCAGATGGTTTGCCATTGAATTCCTTGGGTTTCATCTTCAAGAATCTCTGCACTAGCCGAGAGTGGTCCAACTGATTTTGGGGGTTTGCCCCAAACATATGAGGTGGATACTGGTAATTACCCTGAGCTGCTTCCGGAACCTGCACTGGAATCTGTGCAGTAGGTTGTTGAGGTTTCTGAGGAGCTGGGTGGTTACCCACCGGTGCTGCACTGGCTTATCCTGTGTGCATGGGTGCAGCCTGAGTGGCTTGAAACATAATGCCCATGGCAACTTGCATCTGAGCCTGTGCGTGTTGCATCTGCTGTAGCTGTTGTGCCAGATTCATAACCACGGTTGCTAGCTCTGGTGGTGGAGGTGGCAAATTTGTAGGGTTTGCCGGTTCTGGATTACCCGATGCATAATCGTTTTCCTAACTGGTCTCCTCCACGGGTGGTGGTGGTGGAACTGCATTCTGGGTCTGTCGGGTTACCCTACGTCCAGACATAATTCCTTTCTATGATTGGTGGTGCCTGAAAATTATAAAATAGGTGAGAATTCATTTATATTTCATGTAGGCACGCTAACCGATAATCAATTCCAATTCTAGCTCATTTTAAAAAAATACTGTCGTTTCTATGCAGGGTCGATGGTGTGGGTCGATGGTATGTCCGACCCTGGGAATGACCTGTTCTTCCCGAGAGCTGAGGGTCGATGTGAGGGTCGATGGGTGTCCGACCCTCAGTTCCGACCCTTAGTTTTCTATCAGATTCCCGAGAGCTGAGGGTCGATGGGAGGGTCGATTCTAGGGTCGATGGTTCTAGTCGAATTGTCTGACCCTCAGACTAAAAATCAGATTTTTAAGATCTGATTTTGAGTCATTTCCTATTATTTCTCCTCCGTTTCGACTCGCCTCTCCTCTCTGAGTTGCTACAATGCTATTCCATTGTTTTGATCGGTTTGACTCCAGGTTTCAACATCCACGTCATCCATACAGGTATGTCCTCTCATTTTTACCTGTTTTTAGGTTTTCTTTTCTAGGTTTTCGTCCATTTAACTTATATTTTTCAAATTAAACTTTTTCCAACCGTAAAAATTTGATTTTCATTGGGGGCATTTGTTATTGGTGTCTCGAGGAACGAAAGCCCTCAAAAATTTCTGGGTTTCATCGGTTGGTTATCGAGAAACTTGAAATTTTCCCTTTTTGCCCTAATTTGTCGAAATTTTTGATTTTTCTTGAATTTCTTCAAATTGGACATCGTCAGTTAAAATTTTCTACTGCATGTGGTCTATAGGGTATGTTTAAACCTACGTAAGTTCTCATGCCCACTTGTATGGTGAGAAATGGGGCTTTATGGTCAACTTACGTCGTTATTAAATCAAATTTTGGATTTTTATCCTATTAACCCCTTGTCTCCCTTTCTCTTTCTTATTTGCAGATACCATGGCTCCTACCAAGATACCCAGAGTGCGTGATCCACTTCGCTTCCGTTCTAATGAAGCCGAGGCACAGTATGCCGACTATGTCCGTAAGAAAGTGGAAGGTGGTCGTATGGTGAACTTGGCTGAGCTAGCCTTGTTCAACGTAGAGAGGGCATTTGGTGATATGGGGTAGCTCCCTATCATCACCTACGATGCTTGCACATGTCCAGATTTGGTGCGCCAGTTCTATTGTAATCTCCAAGTAGTGGGGAATTACAATGACGTTGAGCATGGTCATGAGTTGCGCATCACCAGTTACGTTAAAGGGGTGCACATTTCATTTGACTATCGGCAACTGGGCGATCTGCTGGGCATTCCTTATGATGGCCCCATGGTGTACTGTGCACCTAAAGAGCCTCAGTTTGTTTCCATGGAGATGAGGGCAGAGATCGACAACCAGCTACTACGACCTGATCGTTGGTAGATGAGAGCTTGTTATTTGCGTCCAGCTCCACGGGTCTTCTGCAAGATTATCCAGCATAATCTGATCCCGCAGAGTGGGCACTATGAGAGGGTTTCTCTGCTGACCCAATTTTTGATATACAGTATCTGCACCAGACAGCCGGTCTGCCTTCCTTACATCATCATGCGTACCATGATTAGTGCTACATTGTCCGGTCATAGGGGTAATCTACCCTATGGATGCATGATTATAGTTCTACGGACCCGTCTGGGGGTTGACCTGGTAGATGAGAAGATCCAGGAGAAGACCTTCTCATCGCCTCTAGATTGGGAGGCTATCTACAAGATGGGCATGCGGGATGCCCAAGTTAGTGACGAGGAGAGGAACGAGATGGTACGCCCTCACACTCGCGTTGAGATGGCTGACGCTGAGGCTGCTGCTGCCGCTACTAGAGCCCATGTGGATCCTGTCGATGATGACGACCGCATGTATATGGATGTTGACGCGATACCACCGCCTTCACCTACGCATGCGGATGGTGTTGGTACTTCTTCTGCGGCGGATATTGTACCGGAGACCGGTCCTTCTCATGCGGCTGGTCCTTCACGCCCACCTGCTGATGACGTGCTGAGTATGTTTCACGAGATTAGAGAGGCTCAGCGCGCATCGGATCTGAGGATAGGGGAGCTTCTAGACGCCCAGCGCCGGACTGATCAGCGGGTAGCTAATCTCACAGCTAGTCTGCAGGAAACTCAGACTCAGGTGGCATGGTTGACTAGAGTCTATGCCGAGGACTACGACAGAGACCCTGAGGCCCTGCCTCCTCCTTCGCCTCCAGCTTCCTGAGTGTACTTTATTTTCCTTGTACTACAGAGTAACTGTCCGGGTTGTGGACTGTACTCTGCTTTAGTTGTGTACATACATTTTTTTTCGCTCTCATTGTATGTAAACTTGTTTCCCTTTTAATAGATGCATTATTCTCTTTTTAAATTTGGTCTTGATCATCACTGGTGCTTATAATGTGTTAATATTACTGCTTTTATTTTTATCCTGTCTCAGTTCACAATTGTCTTGAATGTATGTTAGTTCAGCGGGCAAGGCCTGAGATGCTCTGATACCAAGTTGTTACACCCCAATTCTGCACTATTCAGAATGGTGTGATGAACCGCTAATAAACCAACGGTTCAACCAGGATCTCGAGTAGGCTATCCCCGTGTTATCTAAACTTCCACACATCCGTAATCATAATCAGAGTAAATACACAATAGCGGAAATCTTATAAATAAATGAACTGAGAATCTATGTGATATCAAAATTTAAATTACAATTCATTCTGTTTCAACTGAGACATAAATATTTAAATACCAAATACATGTCTTAATAAATCCAAATAAAGAAACCTATAAAATATCTAATCAAATACACACGAGTTGCACTCGCAAGAGGAGTCGTGTGTATCCACTTCAGCTCCAGCTTCCATTGCTGTCACATTCTCGTACACAGATGCATTCATATAATCTTCAACGGTATAACCTGCATCATCAACTAAAAATATTCGCCGTCGAGGGGTGAGCACACATCACGGCTCAGTGAGTAGCCAAAACAATGCAACAGTACATATGCATGCAATCAATTTATATCTTTGTTCCGGTTTAAAGTTTGCAGTATGCAATAGAAAGGTTTAGGTAGTCAAATGTCATGTTTATTGACCCCGCCTCTATACACAAGTGTGTGTGACATCACCCGAAGATCACGTTTATCGTCGACTTACATGCACCCAACCATGTACATTATATAACAAAGGTTAACGTTTATTGCTATATATTATCATACCAACACGTAAGCCCCTGTTGGCGAGGGCTGCAAACTGGGCTCGCAACTAACCAATCCTAATGCCAAAAGTGTATCCAAGGCCTCACCCCAGCATCCCTCAGAATATCCATAGAGATAGAGCTAAGGCCCCCCGGTAGAGTCAGAGACTACAAGGACCGAGACCACCTCCCCTGATACTCTACGACATAATAGTTCTGCTAAAGTAATGGCGATACGACGATGCTAATGCACAAGACTTGAGTTAGAGATAGAGCTAAAGTGCTGAGACCCGCCAAAGGTTAACGTTTATTGACGTTCTCATCACACCTCCCCAGATACTCGCTCGCATCAAGTACACTAACCACACACATACAATCACATGCCTATTCCTATCATCATCATCATCATCATGTTATAAACAATAAAATAATATGCATGAATAAATAATAGAAATATTGGATGACATGTTGTATGCACATTACTAACATCTTCGCATAGAATCAAGCATAGCATAGGACTCAAGAAAATAGAAAATAGTTTTGTTATTAACCAATTAGTTTGGAGTTCTGGTTCCTCACCTTAGCTTGCTAAAAGGTACTTTTCCAATCTTTAGAATCACCTTTACAATGTTATTATATTGCTAGAAGACCTAACAAAGTCGATAGAATTTAATTAGAATTAATTCCAGATTTAAAAACTACTCTATTAACTGAGGGTCTGACTTTCTGTTTTGGGAGGTCCGACCCTGCTTAGTTGGGTATGCGACCCTTCCCCTATTTTAAGTGTTTTTGGGTCGATTTGATACCTGGGATCTTGATCTCCTTCACACCCTTGGTCCATTTGACTCGACCATGATGGGTAAACCTGGTTCACGGTGGTAAGACCGGGTTAGATCGACACGGGTCTTACATTAATAGTCCACACCACCGGGATCAAAAGAAGTTTTCAAATCAAGAGTATAGCGAAAGTCTTAGATTAATCAATTGATAACAGTTGAAATATTCAAATGATAATTATGATATAAATCCCCAAACCATTGTACGAGTAGATAAATAAGATAATAAGATTCTTAATGTAATGTATCCATATGGGCGATATGCCCCCAAATCCAAATAAATTAAACTAAATCAAATGAGTTCGTTGAATGTTGCAAAGTGTCTATTCGTAGACACAGTTGTCACACTCGTATGTTTCATCATGAACGTCGTCATCACTAGCGGCCATAACGTCACAGTCCATTTCCATCATACCTACATCTAAAAGAATTTATGTGTACATGGGTAAGCTCAACCACCAAGCTTAGTAAGAGAATCAAGCGTGCACAAATAAAATGCATGAATTATCAACTATGGTCTGGTGTATAACTATAAGTGCCAGCTCAAGACAACCCACACATGGAGTCTCTGACTGCATAAGTCACTCCCAAAAAATGAACATTGTCCCACACATGGAGCACAGCAACATCCCCCAAATATTGGTCCATCATTATAGTGCAAGTTTGTTTTATGCTGGCTACCTGCCCACAACTCATCCCAAGTCCACAGTTCATCGGGTAGTTCAGGAGATAATAATCCCATTAGTCGACTCGCCCATGTAAGACCCCTACGCCACGAATCCGGTTTAACCTTACATTCTCGTGTCTTGACCAGTCTTTCCATCATAATTGACTCAAGTGAACCAATTGTATGAAGAAACCACAAGATGAGGTAAGCAATAAGTCCAATTTAGTTGGTATGGTTGACTGTTTAAGTTTGTGTGGAAGCAACCAGTCAAAAACTAAAAACCAGTAAATTTTGGGCCAATGGTGGCAGTTTTGAGGGCTACGGTCGCACCTATAGTCAACCGTAGTGAGACCATAGGTGCTCTGGTCGCATGTTTTGGTCTTATGGTCGACGGTTTATGCAACCATATGATCGACCGTAGGAACCCAGAACCCACTCTGTGTTTAGGAAACTTTCCTAATTTGAGGAGGACTATTTCCTAATTGAAAGAGGACTCTATATGAAGGTTTTTCCTCTATATAAGGGACGTTCCTTAACCTCTCTCACTCTTTTAGAACCCAAATTGAAACTCTAAACCTAAGAGAGAAAGAGAGAGAGGAAGAGAAAGAGAAGGAGATTTAACGAAGAAGGTTGAGAGGAAGGTTTGCAAAGAAGAGTTCTATCTTTCTACAACAAGCTTAAGGTATGGACTTGACTCTATAGGATAGGTTCCTTTCGATCAAGTTGATGTGTTGAATCTAATGTAACGATTTCGGTAATGGAATTTCTAAGCAAAACCATAGAGAATAAGTTACGATTAATGGATGAGGGATAAACTAAGAATATTGGCCTTAGAATGACCATTAGGGAGGACCCCATTGATGGTCCAAGAGGAGGAAGTCATGTGAGAAGTAAAAATCAACCAAACTACGTATGGTCGTAGCTATGGTCGACCATAGGATGAAAAATTATCGATCACAGCCATTCGGGAAGAATTCAGAAAACATACGGTCACAGCTACGGTCCCATGTAATGTGACCACAGGGTATTGACCGTAAGTCCTTCGGTGGCATATATTGCAACCATAGCATCAACCATAGCATCGACCGTAGGAAAACAGAAAGCTTATTTTGTAAGACCCGTGTCAATCAAACCCGGTCTTATCACCTTGAACCAGGTTTACCCATCATGGTCGAGTCAAATGGACCAAGGGCGTGAAGGAGATCGAGATCCCAGGTATCAAATCGACCCTAAAACACTTAATTTAAGGGGAGGGTCGCGTACCCAGCCAAGGAGGGTCGGATCCCCCCAAAATAGAAAGTCAGACCCTCAGTTTTGAAGGGAGGGTCGGATAACTTAGAAACCTAGGGTCAACGAGATCATCGACCCTCCCATCGACCCTCAGTTGCCGCCGAAACTAAAATTAGGAAATTTCCTAATTTTTGATTGGGATTCTTTCCTAATCTCAAAGGGACTTATTTTAGGATGTTCCTACTCTATTTAAAGGACATCCCTAAGCCTCTTTCACTCCTTTTACAACCCTAATTGGATTGAGAGAAAGAGGAGAGAAGGAAGAGAATAAGAGAAGGAAAACTTGAAGAAAAGGCTAAGGAAGAGAAGAGTTGCAGAGAAGGAGTATTCTTCTCAGGTATGGATACTAATTTCATGAGTTTCAACAGACCTTAGGTTAGGTAATGGTGATAATATAATCTCAGAGAAACCCAAACCATCAACCCATGGTTAGGTTTTCATAGAAAACTATGAGAGATTACATGAAAGCATTCTAGGTTGATGATTCGTGGTTCTAGACCATGGAACGAATGTTGAATGGACTGTATGAGCAAGTCATAGGACCCCAAACACGAAGAATGGACTAAAAAGAGGGAATTGGACCAAAATACACCGAGGGTCACACCGAGGGTCGATAACCATCCGACCCTAGGTGATCTTGAGTATCGACCCTCAGTGTTCAGGAAGTTTAGATTTTGGGGAGGGTCGCACCCAGGGTCGATCAGGACTCCGACCCTACCTCCGACCCTCAGTTAACAAAATGGTTTTTAAATTCTGAATAAATTATAATTAAATTTTATCGGCTTTGTTAGGTCTTCTAGCAATATAATAACATTATAAAGGTGATTCTAAAGCTTGGAAAAGTATCTATTAGCAAGCTAAGGTGAGGGAACAAGACCTAAACTAACTGGTTAATAATAAACTGTTTTACTTCTTGAGTCCAATGCCATATTGATTCTATGCGTGTATGTTTGTATGTGCATTTAACATGTAATCCAATATTTCTATTATTTGTTCATGCATATTTACTTTATTATTTACAACATGATGATGATGATGATGATAGGAAAAGGCATGTGAATGTTTGTGTTTGGCCAGTGTATATGGTGAGGGTAGGAATTGTATCAATCGGTACAACCATGACTGTTCTTCATGGGGTGTATATTGTGCTATGATCTACTCAAGTCATGTCCACTGATGTCGTCGTATCACCATTTTCTTAGCAGAACTATTGCGATGTAGGGCATCAAGGAGGGTCTCGGTCCTTGAGTCCTATACTCTACCGAGGGGCCTTAGCTCTATCTCTACGGGTGCTCTGAGGGATGCTAGGGTGAGGCCTTGGATACACTGTTTGGCATTAGGATTGGTTAGTTGCGAGCCCAGTTTGCAACCCTAGCCAGCAGGGGTTTATTTGTTGGTATGGTATCAACCGGTATAGCCATGCCATTTTCATGGGGTGTATATTGTGCCATTTTGAGTGTTGTGGGCGACAGTGCTGGAGTCATTGGGCGTTTGTGTATAGAGGTGTGGCGGCCACCTATCCTTTCTATAGCACAGTGCAAACTATAAACCAGACCAAAGATATAAATTGATTGCATGCATATGTATTGTTGGATTGTTTTGTTTGCTCACTGAGCCATGATGTGTGCTCACCCCTCGACGTCGAATATTTTTAGTTGATGATGCAGATTATACCATTGAAGACTATTTTAATGCTCCAGCGTACGGGAACGTTGCGGCGATGGAAATTGAAGATGAAGTGGATACACATGGCGTCTCTTACGAGTGCAACTCATGTGTATTCAATTAGGTTTTTGGTTTATTTATTTGGGTTTATTAAAGACATGTATTTGGTATTTAATTATTTATGTCTCGGTTGATACAGAATAATTTGTTATCTAAATTTTAATATCACATAGATTCTCAGTTCATTTTATTATAAGACTTCCGCTATTGTGTATTTACTTTGATTATGAATGTGGATGTATGGGGTTCAGATAACATGGATATAGCCTATTCGAGATTCTGGTTGAACCGTTGTTTTGCTAGCGGTTCATCACACCATTCTGAACAGTGTGGAATTGGGGTGTGACAACTTGGTATCAGAGCATCCTAGGCCTTGTCCGCTGAACTAACATACATTCATGACAATTGTGAACTGAGATAGGATAAAAGTAAAAATAGTAATATTAACACACTGTAAGCACAAGTGATGGTTGAGACCAAATTTAAATAGAGAATAATGCATCTATTAAAGGGAAAACAAGTTACATACAATGAAAGAGATAAACAAAACTTATATACATAACTAAAGCAGAGTACAGTCCACAACCCGGACAGTTACTCTGTAGTACAAGGAAAATAAATACAATCAAGAAGTTGGAGGTGAAGGAGGAGGCAGGGCCTCACGATCTCTGTCATAGTCCTCAGCATAGACTCTAGTCAACCAGGCTATCTGAGTCTGGGTCGTCTGTAGACTAGCTGTGAGATCGGCTACCCTCCGATCAGTCGCACGCTGAACCTCTATGAGCTCTCCCATCCGTGTGTTTGATATGTGCTGGGCGGCTAACAGCTCATCCACTCTCACACGCTGAGCATCTAGCAACTCCTCCATCCTCAGATCAGATCTGTGCTGAGCCTCCCTGATCTCTTGCAACATCTTCATCAGGTCAGAAGGTGGGCGTGAAGGACCAGCCGCATGGGAAGGACCAGTGTCAGGTACAGGATCCGCCGCAAAAGAAGTACCAACTCCAGCCTCATGTGTAGGTGAAGGCAGTGGTATCGAGTCGACATCCATATTCACATGGTCGTCATCATCGACAGGATCCACATGAGCTCAAGCAGCGGCAGCAACGGCCTCAGCGTCAGCCATCTCGATGCGAGTGTGAGGGCGCACCATCTCGTTCCTCTCCTCGTCACTAACTTGGGCATCCCACATACCCATCTTGCAGATAGCCTCCCAATCTAGAGGCGACGAGAAGGTCTTCTCCTGAATCTTCTCATCCACTAAGTGAAACCCCAGGCAGGTCAGTAAACGGTAATCATATGTCCATAGGGTAGATTACCCCTATGACCGGACAATGTAGCACTAATCATGGTCCGCATGATGATGTAGGGAAGGCAGACTGGCTGTCTAGTGTAGATACTATATATCGAAAACTGGGTCAGCTGAGAAACCCTCTCATAGTGCCCACTCTGCGGAATCAGATTATGCTGGATAATCTTGCAGAAGACCCGTGGAGCTGGACGCATGTAACAAGCTCTCATCTGCCAGCAATCAGGTCGTAGCAGCTAATTGTCGATCTCTACCCTCATCTCCATGGAAACAAACTGGGGCTCTCTCCAGGTGCACAGTAGACCATGGGGCCATCATAAGGAATGCCCAGTAGGTCGGCCAGTTGCCGATAGTCAAATGAGATATTCACCCCTTTAACGTAGCTGGTGATGCGCAACTCTTGACCCCTCTCGACATCATTGTAATTCCCCACCACCTGGAGATTACAATAGAACTGGCGCACCAAATTCGGACATGTGCACGCATCGTAAGTGATGACAGGGAGCCACCCCATATCACCGAATGCTCTCTCTACGTTGAACAAGGCTAGCTCAGCCAAGTTCACCATACGACCACCCTCCACTTTCTTATGAGCATAGTCGGCATACTGTGCCTCGGCTTCATTGGAGCGGAAGCGAAGCGGATCACCAACTCTAGGTACCTTGTACGAGCCATGGTATCTGCAAACAAGAAAGAAAAAGGGAGATAAGGAGTTAATGGAATAAAAATCTGAAATTTAGCATTAACGACGTAAGTTGGCCAAAGACCTCACTTTTCACCCATACACGTGGGCAGGAGGACTTACGTAGGTCTTAACATATCCTACAACACACATACAGTAGGAAATTTTAACTGATAAAGTTTAATTTGAAGAAATTTCAAGAAATCAAAAAATTTCGACAAATTAGGGCAAAAAGAGCGAAAATTCAAGTTTCTCGATAACCAACCGATGAAACTCAAAACATTTTGAGGGCTTTTGTTCCTCGAGACACCAATAACAAAATCCCCCAATAAAAATCAAATATTTACGATTGGAAAAAGTTTAATTTGAAAAAAACACGTTAAATGGGCAAAAACCTAGAAATGTAAACCTAAAAACAGGTAAAAATGAGAAAACATACCTGTATGGATGATGTGGATATTGAAACCCGGACTCAAACTGACCAAAAATAGTGGAGTAGCACTGTAGCAACTCAGAAGGGAGAGACGAGTCGAAATGGGAGGGAAATAAAAAAAAATGACCCAAAATCGGATCTTAAAAATCTGATTTTTGGTCTGAGGGTCGGACAATTCGACCAGAACCATCGACCCTCGGATCGACCCTCCCATCGACCCTCAGCTCTCAGGAACCTGACAGAAAACTAAGGGCCGGAACTGAGGGTCGGACAACCATCGACCCTCACATCGACCCTCAGCTCTCGGGAAGAACAGGTCATTCCCAGGGTTTGATACTATGGGTCGGACATACCATCGATCCTCACCATCGACCCTGCATAGAAAAGATAGTATTTTTGAAAGTTTACATCGGTTAATGTGCCTACATGGAGTATTAATGATTTTCTCACTTATTTTGATGATTTTCAGGAACCACCAATCTCAGAAGGAAATTATGTCTGGACGTAGAGTAACCAGACAGAGCCGAAATGCAATTCCACCACCACCACCTGTGGAGGAAACTAACCAGGAGAATATATATGTCCCAGGAAATCCTGATCAGGCAAATCCTACAAATTTTCCACCTCCACCACAAGAGTTAGCAATAGTGGGGATGAACTTAGCACAACAGCTGCAACAGATGCAACATGCACAGGCTCAAATGCAAGTTGCCATGGGAATCATGTTCCAAGCCACACATGCCACACCCATGCAGACGGGACAAGCTAGTGCAGCACTGGTGGGTAATCACTCAGCACCTCAAACACCTCAACCACCAGCTGCACAGATTCCAGTACCGGGTCCGGAAGTAGCCCAGGTTAATTATCAGTATCCACAACCTATGTTTGGGGCATACCCCCAAAATCAGATGGATCACTCTCGACTAGTTGAGAGATTTCTGAAAATGAAGCCCAGGGAATTTAACGGTAAACCGTCGGATCCGTTATGGCCAGCACATTGGATCGACGAAATGGAGAGAAACTTTCTGACGATTTCTGAAAATGAAGCCCAGGGAATTTAACGGTAAACCGTCGGATCCGTTATGGCCAGCACATTGGATCGACGAAATGGAGAGAAACTTTCTGATGATGACTATCACCGAAGAAGAGAAAGTAATATGTGCCACCTTCATACTAAAGGGTGACGCACATCATTGGTCCCAGGCCTATTTACTAACCAAGCACGCCCTATTGACTTGGGCCATTTATAAAGAAGCTTTCTTTGAGAAGTATTTTCCACGAAGCTTCAGAGATTCTATGGAGAAGGAGTTCCTGAGTTTATATCAGGGACATATGTCAGTGGATGCATATCAACAGTGTTATGAGGAGCTGTTTTTCTTCGCACCATTTAGCATGTAGGAAGAAGACACCAAGACCCGTAGGTTTGTCGCGGGACTTAGAGGAAGCATCAGAGAGCACGTTCTGGGCTTGGAAAAGAAGATTTAAAATGAAGCTGTCTAAATCGCTCGAGTTATTGAATCGAGCCAGAAGGAAAGTTACTTTACACAGAACAGAGGCATGAAAAGGCCAGCAGGAAATTCTTACAACGGAGGTAATAACAAGACATACAAATCATTCCGTCCTCAGAATTTCACTGCTGCACCCAAGACCACTCAAGCAGCTCAGCAGCAACCGAAGCCAAATTCTGAAGGTCTGAGATGTTACAACTGCAACCAAGTGGGACATAGGATCAAGGATTGTCCTAAACCCAAGAAGCAATTACATCAAGGACGAGTATATGCTGTTACATCCGAGGATGCTGTCGCATCACCCGATGTGGTCACAGGTATGACTGAAACCTTTTAAGTTGTAATTACATTGTATGAGCATGTAGACTAAGTAAAATAAATCACAGGTATCGTACATATAAATGGCGTACCCGCCAGAGTACTCTTTGATTCAGGAGCTACTCATTCATTTATATCTGTGTCATTCGGAAAGAAGTTGAATTTACCCATAAAAACATTAGACTACAAACTACTTGTACGATCACCAATGGGGTTAGAAGTGGAATTAGAGAAAGGTTATGGACCATGTCCAGTTCTCATTGGCGAGAAAACCTTAGATGCAACCTTGATACAACTTGAGATGGCTGACTTTGACGTCATCTTGGGAATGGACTGGTTAGCTCGGTATTCTGCAAACCTGTTATGTGCCGAAAAGAAGCTAACATTTAAAGACAAAGAAGGAGTAGAATTCATTTTTCTGGGAACCAAACTTCCCCGTAGACGCAAACTCTTACTCTCAGCACTAAAGGCTAAGAAGTGCCTTGAGAAGGGAGCAGTCGGGTATCTAGTATCAGTGGTCGACCAAACCAAGGAAGCACCACGAATGGAAGATATTGATGTCGTGTGGGACTATCCTGACGTATTTTCGGAGGAACTACCAAGATTACCACCCGACCGAGCCACAGAGTTTGTGATAGACCTTATACCTGGAGCCGCACCAGTATCAAAAGCACCATACAGAATGGCTCCTACTGAACTGAAGGAACTAAAAGTGTAACTTCAGGAACTGCTGGACAAGGATTATATTCGACCCAGTATATCACCATGGGGAGCACCAGTATTATTCGTGAAGAAGAAGGATGGTAGCGTTCGATTATGCATCGACTATCGAGAGTTGAATAAACTGACAATCAAGAATCGATATCCACTACCTCGGATAGATGACTTGTTCAATCAGTTGCAAGGAGCAAAGGTATTTTTTAAGATCGATCTTCGATCAAGCTATCATCAATTGAAGATTAAAGAAGGTGATATTCCTAAGACAGCTTTCAGGACCAGATATGGACATTATGAGTTCTTGGTCATGTCTTTTGGATTAACAAATGCACTAGCAACTTTCATGGAACTTATGAACTGGGTCTTCCACGATATATTGGACACATCGGTCATAGTATTTATTGATGATATATTGGTATACTCCAAGGACAAGGAAACCCATATCAATAACCTAAACGTCGCCCTACAGTGTTTAAGGAAAGAGAAGTTATATGCCAAATTTTCAAAGTGTGAGTTTTGGCTAAGTGAAGTCGCCTTCCAAGGCCATGTAGTATCCGCTGAAGGAATCAAAGTGGACCCCAGCAAGATCGAGGCTATTGTAAAGTGGGAAGCACCAAAGTGCGTTTCAAGAATTAGAAGCTTTCTAGGTCTCGCTGGTTATTATCAGAGATTCATAGAAGACTATTCTCGGATTGTTGTACCTCTCACCAGTCTGACTAAGAAAGGTGAAAAGTTTATGTGGACGGATAAATGTGAGAAGAGCTTCCAAACATTGAAGACTAGATTGATATCCGCTCTGATTTTGACTATTCCTGTTCCAGGACAAACATTTACCTTATACACTGATGCGTCAGGACTGGGATTCGGATGTGTGCTTATGCAAGGAGAGCAAGTAATTGCTTATGCCTCGAGACAGTTGAAGATACATGAGAAAAATTACCCCTCATGATTTGGAGTTAGCGACAGTAGTACATGTTGTCAAGATATTGAGACATTACCTATACGGAGAGAAATTTCAGATTAAGTCGGAGCATAAAAGTCTTACTTATTTATTTAATCAGAAGGAATTGAATATGAGACAAAGGAGATGACTGGAACTATTAAAAGACTATGATTACGATATCCAGTATCATCCGGGGAAAACTAATGTAGTAGCGGATGCGTTGAGCAGAAAGACAAGGATAAAATCTCAAGGAGAGGTTAGTACAACCGCAGCAATGTGTACTACCGGAATGGTATTCAATCACGGCAATGAGCAATATGTGATAAACGCAACGGATGAATCAGCCAAACAAGGGTTTATTCATCTGTTTTCAAATATGTTTGCTGCTTTGAAGATTATACCGAATATAATTGTAAGACCCGTGTCAATCTAACCCATACTTACCACCTTAAACCAGGTTTACCCATCATGGTCGAGTCAAATGGGCCAAGGGCGTGAAGGAGATCGAGATCCCATATCAAATCAACCCAAAAACATTTAATTTGAAGGGAGGGTCGCATACCCAGCTAAGTAGGGTCGGACCTCCCAAAGCAGAAAGTTAGACCCTCAATTTTGAAGGGAAGGTCAGACATCTTGAACCCTAGGGTCGATGGGATCATCGACCATCCCATCGACCCTCGGTTACCGTAAGAAATAAAAATTAGGAAATTTCCTAATTTTTAATTGGGATTCTTTTCTAATCTCAATGAGACTTATTTTAGGATGTTCCTACTCTATTTAAAGGACGTCCCTAAGCCTCTTTCACTCCTTTCACAACCCTAATTGAATTGAGAGAAAGAGAAGAAAAGGAAAAGAAGAAGAAGAGAAACAAGGAAGAGAATTTAGCCGAAAGAGATCAGTTGCGCAGAAAAGAGTATTCTTCTCAGGTATGGATACTAAGTCCATGAGTTTTTACAGACCATAGGATAGATATTGATGAGAGTGTAATCTCGGAGAAACCCAAACTATCAACCCATGGTTAGATTTTCATGGAAAACCATGGGAGAATGCGTGAAAGCTTTTTAGGTGGATGATTCATGGTTTCAGACCATGGAATGAATATTGAATGGAATGTAGAAGCAAACCATAGGACCCCAAACACGAGGAATGGACTAAAAAGAGGGAATTGGACCAAAGTGCACCGAGGGTCGCACCGAGGGTCGATGAGGAGGGTCGCACCCAGGGTCTATCCTGACTCCAACCCTACCTCCGACCCTCAGTTAACAGAATGGTTTTTAAATTACAAATAAATTCTAATTAAATTTTATCGACTTTGTTAGGTCTTCTAGCAATACAATAACAATATAAAGGTGATTCTAAAGCTTGAAAAAGTATCTATTAGCAAGCTAAGGTGAGGAAACAGAACTCTAAACTAATTGGTTAATAACAAACTATTTTCTTTTTCTTGAGTCCAATGCAATGCTTGATTCTATGCGAATATGTTTGTAATGTGCATACAACATGTCATCCAATATTTTTATTACTTGTTCATGCATATTTACTTTATTGTTTATAGGCATGTGATTGTATGTGTGTGGTTGGTGTACTTGATGCGAGCGAGTATCAGGGGAGGTGTGATGAGAACGTCAATAAACGTTAACCTTTGGTGGGTCTCAGCACTTTAGCTCTATCTCTAACTCAAGTCTTGTGCATTGGCATCGTCGTATCGCCATTACTTTAGTAGAACTATTAAGTCGTAGAGTATCAGGGGAGGTGGTCTCAGTCCTTGTAGTCTCTAACTCTATCAGGGGGCCTTAGCTCTATTTCTATGGACATTCTGAGGGATGCTGGGGTGAGGCCTCGGATACACTTTTGGCATTATGATTGGTTAGTTGCGAGCCCAGTTTGCAGCCCTCGCCAACAGGGGCTTATGTGTTGGTATGGCACTATATAGCAATAAACGTTAACCTTTGTTATATAATGTTCATGATTGGGTGCTTGTGAGTCGACGATAAACGTTACCTTCGGGCGGCGTCACACACTTGTTTATAGAGGCGGGGTCAATAAACGCGACCTTTGACTACCTAAACCTTTCTATTGCCTATTGCAAACTTTAAACCAGACCAAAGATATGAATTGATTCCATGCATATGTATTGTTGCATTCTTTTGTCTACTCACTGAGCCGTGATGTGTGCTCACCCCCTCGACGTCGAATATTTTAGTTGATGATGCAGGTTTCACAGTTGAGGACTATATGAGTGCTCCAACGTACGGAAACAAAGCGGCGATGGAGGCTGAAGCTGAAGTAGATACACATGACTCCTCTTGCGAGTGCAACTCATGTGTATTCGATTAGATATTTTCTAGATTTTTTTATTTGGATTTAATAAAGACATGTATTTGATAATTATTGATGTCTCAGTTGATACAGAATAATTTGCTATTTAAATATCAATATCACAGTAGATTCTCAGTTCATTTTATTATAAGACTTCCGCTATTGTGTATTTACTCTGATTATGATTATGGATGTATGAGAGTTTAGATAATACAGATATAGCCTACTCGAGATCCTGGTTGAACCGTTGGTTTGCTAGCGGTTCATCACACCATTCTGAATAGTGCAGAATTGGGGTGTGACAATAATGGATGAAGTGAAGACAGCTATTAAATCAGATCCTTATCTGAGAACAGTACAAGAAGATATCTAGAAAGGTAGGACTAATCCTGAGTTCACCTTGGACGAAGAGAAAGTACTAAAATACAAAGGAAGAATATGTGTACCTGAAACAGAAAGTGTGGACATTAGACACCGACTGATGAAAGAAGCCCATACCACCATCTATTCGATACATCCTGGAAGTACAAAAATGTATCATAATCTAAAGAAACTATATTGGTGGAGGGGAATGAAAGCAGATGTAGCCAAGTTCGTGTCTCAATGCCTAAATTGTCAGAAAGTAAAGGCTGAACGACAAAGACCCGCAAGACTGTTACAACCATTACCGAAACCAGCATGGAAATGGGACTGCATCACTATGGACTTCGTCACGGGATTACCACTGACTCCTCGAGTAGTTGACGCAGTTTGGGTGATTGTGGACCGTCGGACTAAAACAGCTCGCTTCATACCTATACGACCTCAGTATACACTAGAAAGGTTAGCAAAGCTGTACGCGGATAATATTGTTCGATTACATGGTGTTCTAGAAAGCATTGTGTTGGATAGAGATCCACGATTTACTTCCAAGTTTTGGGAAGGATTGCAAAAGTCTATGGGTCCAACATTGAAGTTCAGTACTGCATTCCACCCACAGACAGATGGACAGTCAGAGCGTACAATTCAGATTCTAGAAGATATGCTACGAGCATGCGTAATTGATTTCAAAGGATCATGGGACGAAAAGTTACCATTGGTCGAGTTTGCGTATAACAATAGCTATCAGGCTACTATACAGATGTCACCTTATGAAGCACTGTATGGCAGAAAGTGTCGAACTCCTTTATTTTGGAATGAAGTTGGAGAACGTAGTATTATTGGACCAGAATTTATTGAAGAGACTTGTCGAGTGGTTGACATTATCAAGGAAAGAGTGAAAACAGCTCAGAACCGTTAGAAGCAATATGCAGATACTCGACGCAGAGATCTGGAGTTCGCTGTAGGTGATAAAGTATTTTTGAAGGTATCACCTATGCGAGGATTGAAAAGGTTCGGACAGAAAGGGAAACTAAGTCCAAGATATGTCGGGCCGTATGAAATTCTAGCTAAGCGTGGTAAAGTGGCATATCAGTTAGCTCTACCACCATCTATGTCAAGTGCGCATGACGTATTTCACATTTCCCTATTGAAAAAGTATGTCAAGGATCCAACGCATGTGTTGACAGTAGATTTACCAGATTTGACTGATGATTTGACATTTGAAGTAGCACCAACTGAAATCACCAGCCGAAAGGTTCAACATCTATGCAACCGAGATATCTATTATGTTAAGGTCACATGGAAAAGTAGAGACATGGAAGAAATTACATGGGAAGAATAAAATTTTATGCGAAAGCAATACCCTCACTTATTTGATTAAGAAGGTACGTACAATTTCGAGGATGAAATTTTTATAAGTAAGGGGGAGTTGTAAGACCCATGTCAATCGAACCCGGTCTTATCACCTTGAACCAGGTTTACCCATTATGGTCGAGTCAAATGGACCAAGGGCGTAAAGGAGATCGAGATCCCAGGTATCAAATCGACCCTAAAACACTTAATTTAAGGGGAGGGTAGCATACCCAGCCAAGGAGGGTCGGACCCCCCCAAAACAGAAAGTCAGACCCTCAGTTTTGAAGGGAGGGTCGGATAACATAGAAACCTAGGGTCGATGGGATCATCGACCCTCAGTTGCCGCCGAAACTAAAATTAGGAAATTTCCAAATTTTCGATTGGGATTCTTTCCAAATCTCAAAGGGACTTATTTTAGGATGTTCCAACTCTATTTAAAGGACGTCCCTAAGCCTCTTTCACTCCTTTTACAACCCTAATTGGATTGAGAGAAAGAGGAGAGAAGGAAGAGAAGAAGAGAAGGAAAATATAAAGAAAAGGATAAGGAAGAGAAGAGTTGCAGAGAAGGAGTATTCTTCTCAGGTATGGATACTAATTCCATGAGTTTCTACAGACCTTAGGTTAGGTAATGGTGAGAATATAATCTCAAAGAAACCCAAACCATCAACCCATGGTTAGGTTTTCATAGAAAACTATGGGAGATTACATGAAAGCTATCTAGGTTGATGATTCGTGGTTCTAGACCATGGAACGAATGTTGAATGGACTGTATGAGCAAATCATAGGACCCCAAACATGAAGAATGGACTAAAAAGAGGGAATTGGACCAAAATACACCGAGGGTCGCACCGAGGGTCGATGACCATCCGACCCTAGGTGATCCTGAGTATCGACCCTCAGTGTTCGGGAAGTTCAGATTTTGGGGAGGGTCGCACCCAGGGTCGATCAGGACTCCGACCCTACCTCCGACCCTCAGTTAACAGAATGGTTTTTAAATTCTGAATAAATTCTAATTAAATTTTATCGACTTTGTTAGGTCTTCTAGCAATACAATAACAATATAAAGGTGATTCTAAAGCTTGAAAAAGTATCTATTAGCAAGCTAAGGTGAGGAAACAGAACTCTAAACTAATTGGTTAATAACAAACTATTTTCTTTTTCTTGAGTCCAATGCAATGCTTGATTCTATGCGAATATGTTTGTAATGTGCATACAACATGTCATCCAATATTTTTATTACTTGTTCATGCATATTTACTTTATTGTTTATAGGCATGTGATTGTATGTGTGTGGTTGGTGTACTTGATGCGAGCGAGTATCAGGGGAGGTGTGATGAGAACGTCAATAAACGTTAACCTTTGGCGGGTCTCAGCACTTTAGCTCTATCTCTAACTCAAGTCTTGTGCATTGGCATCGTCGTATCGCCATTACTTTAGTAGAACTATTAAGTCGTAGAGTATCAGGGGAGGTGGTCTCAGTCCTTGTAGTCTCTAACTCTATCAGGGGGCCTTAGCTCTATTTCTATGGACATTCTGAGGGATGCTGGGGTGAGGCCTCGGATACACTTTTGGCATTATGATTGGTTAGTTGCGAGCCCAGTTTGCAGCCCTCGCCAACAGGGGCTTATGTGTTGGTATGGCACTATATAGCAATAAACGTTAACCTTTGTTATATAATGTTCATGATTGGGTGCTTGTGAGTCGACGATAAACGTTACCTTCGGGCGGCGTCACACACTTGTTTATAGAGGCGGGGTCAATAAACGCGACCTTTGACTACCTAAACCTTTCTATTGCCTATTGCAAACTTTAAACCAGACCAAAGATATGAATTGATTCCATGCATATGTATTGTTGCATTCTTTTGTCTACTCACTGAGCCGTGATGTGTGCTCACCCCCTCGACGTCGAATATTTTAGTTGATGATGCAGGTTTCACAGTTGAGGACTATATGAGTGCTCCAGCGTACGGAAACAAAGCGGCGATGGAGGCTGAAGCTGAAGTAGATACACATGACTCCTCTTGCGAGTGCAACTCATGTGTATTCGATTAGATATTTTCTAGATTTTTTTATTTGGATTTAATAAGGACATGTATTTGATAATTATTGATGTCTCAGTTGATACAGAATAATTTGCTATTTAAATATCAATATCACAGTAGATTCTCAGTTCATTTTATTATAAGACTTCCGCTATTGTGTATTTACTCTGATTATGATTATGGATGTATGGGAGTTTAGATAATACAGATATAGCCTACTCGAGATCCTGGTTGAACCGTTGGTTTGCTAGCGGTTCATCACACCATTCTGAATAGTGCAGAATTGGGGTGTGACAATAATGGATGAAGTGAAGACAGCTATTAAATCAGATCCTTATCTGAGAACAGTACAAGAAGATATCTAGAAAGGTAGGACTAATCCTGAGTTCACCTTGGACGAAGAGAAAGTACTAAAATACAAAGGAAGAATATGTGTACCTGAAACAGAAAGTGTGGACATTAGACACCGACTGATGAAAGAAGCCCATACCACCATCTATTCGATACATCCTGGAAGTACAAAAATGTATCATAATCTAAAGAAACTATATTGGTGGAGGGGAATGAAAGCAGATGTAGCCAAGTTCGTGTCTCAATGCCTAAATTGTCAGAAAGTAAAGGCTGAACGACAAAGACCCGCAAGACTGTTACAACCATTACCGAAACCAGCATGGAAATGGGACTGCATCACTATGGACTTCGTCACGGGATTACCACTGACTCCTCGAGTAGTTGACGCAGTTTGGGTGATTGTGGACCGTCGGACTAAAACAGCTCGCTTCATACCTATACGACCTCAGTATACACTAGAAAGGTTAGCAAAGCTGTACGTGGATAATATTGTTCGATTACATGGTGTTCTAGAAAGCATTGTGTTGGATAGAGATCCACGATTTACTTCCAAGTTTTGGGAAGGATTGCAAAAGTCTATGGGTCCAACATTGAAGTTCAGTACTGCATTCCACCCACAGACAGATGGACAGTCAGAGCGTACAATTCAGATTCTAGAAGATATGCTACGAGCATGCGTAATTGATTTCAAAGGATCATGGGACGAAAAGTTACCATTGGTCGAGTTTGCGTATAACAATAGCTATCAGGCTACTATACAGATGTCACCTTATGAAGCACTGTATGGCAGAAAGTGTCGAACTCCTTTATTTTGGAATGAAGTTGGAGAACGTAGTATTATTGGACCAGAATTTATTGAAGAGACTTGTCGAGTGGTTGACATTATCAAGGAAAGAGTGAAAACAGCTCAGAACCGTTAGAAGCAATATGCAGATACTCGACGCAGAGATCTGGAGTTCGCTGTAGGTGATAAAGTATTTTTGAAGGTATCACCTATGCGAGGATTGAAAAGGTTCGGACAGAAAGGGAAACTAAGTCCAAGATATGTCGGGCCGTATGAAATTCTAGCTAAGCGTGGTAAAGTGGCATATCAGTTAGCTCTACCACCATCTATGTCAAGTGCGCATGACGTATTTCACATTTCCCTATTGAAAAAGTATGTCAAGGATCCAACGCATGTGTTGACAGTAGATTTACCAGATTTGACTGATGATTTGACATTTGAAGTAGCACCAACTGAAATCACCAGCCGAAAGGTTCAACATCTATGCAACCGAGATATCTATTATGTTAAGGTCACATGGAAAAGTAGAGACATGGAAGAAATTACATGGGAAGAATAAAATTTTATGCGAAAGCAATACCCTCACTTATTTGATTAAGAAGGTACGTACAATTTCGAGGATGAAATTTTTATAAGTAAGGGGGAGTTGTAAGACCCATGTCAATCGAACCCGGTCTTATCACCTTGAACCAGGTTTACCCATTATGGTCGAGTCAAATGGACCAAGGGCGTAAAGGAGATCGAGATCCCAGGTATCAAATCGACCCTAAAACACTTAATTTAAGGGGAGGGTCGCATACCCAGCCAAGGAGGGTCGGACCCCCCCAAAACAGAAAGTCAGACCCTCAGTTTTGAAGGGAGGGTCGGATAACATAGAAACCTAGGGTCGATGGGATCATCGACCCTCAGTTGCCGCCGAAACTAAAATTAGGAAATTTCCAAATTTTCGATTGGGATTCTTTCCAAATCTCAAAGGGACTTATTTTAGGATGTTCCAACTCTATTTAAAGGACGTCCCTAAGCCTCTTTCACTCCTTTTACAACCCTAATTGGATTGAGAGAAAGAGGAGAGAAGGAAGAGAAGAAGAGAAGGAAAATATAAAGAAAAGGATAAGGAAGAGAAGAGTTGCAGAGAAGGAGTATTCTTCTCAGGTATGGATACTAATTCCATGAGTTTCTACAGACCTTAGGTTAGGTAATGGTGAGAATATAATCTCAAAGAAACCCAAACCATCAACCCATGGTTAGGTTTTCATAGAAAACTATGGGAGATTACATGAAAGCTATCTAGGTTGATGATTCGTGGTTCTAGACCATGGAACGAATGTTGAATGGACTGTATGAGCAAATCATAGGACCCCAAACATGAAGAATGGACTAAAAAGAGGGAATTGGACCAAAATACACCGAGGGTCGCACCGAGGGTCGATGACCATCCGACCCTAGGTGATCCTGAGTATCGACCCTCAGTGTTCGGGAAGTTCAGATTTTGGGGAGGGTCGCACCCAGGGTCGATCAGGACTCCGACCCTACCTCCGACCCTCAGTTAACAGAATGGTTTTTAAATTCTGAATAAATTCTAATTAAATTTTATCGACTTTGTTAGGTCTTCTAGCAATATAATAACATTATAAAGGTGATTCTAATGCTTGGAAAAGTATCTATTAGCAAGCTAAGGTGAGGGAACAAGACCTAAACTAACTGGTTAATAATAAATTGTTTTACTTCTTGACTCCAATGCCATATTCATTCTATGCGTGTATGCTTGTATGTGCATTTAACATGTCATCCAATATTTTTATTATTTGTTTATGCATATTTACTTTATTGTTTATAACATGATGATGACGATGATGATAGGAAAAGGCATGTGAATGTTTGTGTTTGGCCAGTGTATATGGTGAGGGTATGAATGGTATCAACCGGTACAACCATGACCGTTCTTCATGGGGTGTATATTGTGCTATGGTCTACTCAAGTCATGTCCACTGATGTCGTCGTATCACCATTACCTTAGCAGAACTATTGCAACGTAGGGCATCAAGGAGGGTCTCGGTCCTTGAGTCATATACTCTACCGAGGGGCCTTGGCTCTATCTCTACGGGTGCTCTGAGGGATGCTGGGGTGAGGCCTTGGATACACTGTTTGGCATTAGGATTGGTTAGTTGCGAGCCCAGTTTGCAACTCTAGCCAGCAGGGGTTTATTTGTTGGTATGGTATCAATCGGTACAGCCATGCCGTTTTCATGGGGTGTATATTATGCCATTTTGGGTGCTGTGGGCGATAGTGATGGAGTCATTATGCGTATCCACACACTTGTGTATAGAGGTGCGGTGGCCACCTATCATTTCTATAGCACAGTGCAAACTATAAACCAGACCAAAGATATAAATTGATTGCATGCATATGTATCGTCGCATTGTTTTGTTTGCTCACTGAGCCATGATGTGTGCTCACCCCTCGACGTCCAATATTTTTAGTTGATGATTCAGGTTATACCGTTGAAGACTATTTAAATGCTCCAACGTACGGGAACGTTACGGCGATGGAAGTTGAAGATGAAGTGGATACACATGACGTCTCTTGCGAGTGCAACTCATGTGTATTCAATTAGGTTTTTGGTTTATTTATTTGGGTTTATTAAAGGCATGTATTTGGTATTTAATTATTTATGTCTCGGTTGATACAGAATAATTTGTTATCTAAATTTTAATATCACATAGATTCTCAGTTCATTTTATTATAAGACTTCTGCTATTGTGTATTTACTCTGATTATGAATGTGGATGTATGGGGTTCAGATAACACGGAATAGCCTATTCGAGATCCTGGTTGAACGATTGGTTTGCTAGCGGTTCATCACACCATTCTGAACAGTGCGGAATTGGGGTGTGACATATTTTAAGACCAAACAAGGTTTTTTACTACTGTAACTTGGTAAACCTGAACCCTAACTTACATATATTAATTGTTTAGGATCCTAATAGATTCAAAGTGACTTCCAAAATCTTGGGAGGAGAACAAGGATAGAAACAAACATTGATCAAAGGTGAGGGAACAAGACCTAAACTAATTGGATAATAACAAGTTGTTTTATTTATTGAGTCCAATGTCATGATTGATTCTACACTTGTATGTTTGTAATGAGCATCTCACATGTCATTCAATATTCCTACTATTACAATTCATGCATATTTAATTTTGTTTATTTATAACATGATAATGATGATGCTAAGAATAGGCTTGTGAATGTATGTGTGTGGTTGGTGTGTTGGATGTGAGTGGAGCATCATGGGCAGGATGGGGCATGGTAGTCTTTGACCTCGTCACTAGACTCTAGCTTTATCTCTACTCAAGTCTTGCCCACTAACGTCATCGTATCCCTATTACCTTAGCAGAACTATTACATCGTAGGGCATTAGGGGAGGTGGTCTCGGATCGTGTAGTCTCTGACTCTGTCAGGGGGACTTAGCTCTATATCTATGGATGTAATGAGGGATGCTAGGGTGAGGCCTTGGATACACAGTTTGGAATTAGGATTGGTTAGTTGCGAGCCCAATTTACAAGCCCTTGTCAATAGGGGCTTACGTGTTGGTATGGGTAGGGCATCAGGGAAAGTGTTGGTGGTGTTTGATCCGAACACTTTAGCTCTATCTCTATTCCATGATGGATGCATATGAGACTGCCATGGTGTTTGATCCATTGGGCGGATTCACACACTCGTGGATAGAGGTGCGGTGGCCACCAAACCTTTCTATAGCACATTGCAAACTTAAAAACCAGACCAAAGATATGAATTAAATGCATGCATATGTTTGTTACATTGTTTTGTTTACTCACTGAGCTCAAGTTGGAGAGCTGACCCTCGTGCGCGTAATTTTTTTAGTTTCTAATGTTGCAGGTATTGCGATTGAAGATTATGTCGACACGCCAATATATGAACAGGTGGTGGCTATGGATTAGCAAGCTGTGGAGGACTATTATGATTCATTATGCGAGTATTTCAACTATGGATATGCTTAGTGTTTAAATTTCGTATTTAGATATTTGTAATATGTATTAAATTATGTTTTGGTTACTTAGAGATAACTGGAATATTAAATATTTATCATGATTAGACCTCAGTTCATTATTAATAAAACTTTCGTTATTTACTTTATTATCTCTGATTAATGTGGAATGTGTTTTGGTTTGACATGGTTGGCATAGCCTATACGAGATCCTGGTTGAATCGTTAGTTTATGGACGGTTCATCACACCGTTCTGGTTGGTCTATAAGTAGGGTGTGACAGCCCACCTATCCATACTACATCGGGTATGGAGAGCATTGTAGCTATGTTCATACCACCCTTTATTAAACCCATCCCACTACATAACCCCCTAATGGATAGGGGTATAGTTACTAGGGGCTTTTCAGTTCAACTAACCAAGTTTTCCTATTAATCAAATTACTGGACTGTAACATCGCCAAGCTTTCGACCCCGTCTGAGCCCCCACATAAGCTTCATGACTTAGCTAAGTTATAGATGGTCAATATAAAGCAGTGTTGGTAAGAAGTGGTGCAAGCATCTCATTCCACCCACCTTCCTCCTTACCAACTTAACCAAAGATCAGTATTCGTCAAGACCAGCTCTACCTTTCAAGGAGAGGTCACAAGGCATCCCGTTCTATCTTTCTTCCAATCCACTATGAGTTTCACTTATTGCTTATAAGAGAGTGCTTATGCATGAGCAAACAATACAATTTATTAGATGGTATGTTATCACACACAAAGAATATTATCAATCGTATCACATCATTCAACAAGATCAATAGAACTAATCTATCAAACAAAAGTTTAATTCCCTTACCAGATGTAGCAGCAGCAAAATAATAGAGAATATGAATCCAGAATAGTTCTCCTAGAGTTTTTTTATACCTTAGATAGCAATAACAATAATAACATTTATCTATTAGTTCATTGTTTGTCTATTGTTTGTCCAAGCATAGCGTAATAATTTATTCATATTTTCCAGATGTCTGATTACCATTAATAAACACTTTACACTTCCTGCCTAGAGTTTCAAATGCATAGAAATCCTAAATAGCCAGCATAAGAAGTAAAAACATTGGTTTTTAAATCGAAATGATGGAACATACCTATGCAGATATATGTTTCTAGGGATATGAATACATAGGAAGGGTCCTAAAATTCCCAGAAAAATGGTATCCAAAAATATCCTTCATCTGGGGTCAATTCATCGTGCGGCATGTGATGGACAGTATAGTCATTGGCCATAGGTATGCGGCACGTAACCAACCGCACGTTGAAACGTGGCCTGAACATATCAAAACTTCTCTGGTGGTTTTCTATAATTTTATTGAGCTCACACAATGAGTTTGGGCTCAAAACTCCTATTCTAACTCATTTTAATGGTTTCGATTCCATTTTCCCATTTATGGATGTTGTTGGATCTGGTTTAATACTTTAAATTCGATCCCAGCAACATTAGGAGGGATTTTCCTTGGGTTTTAATTCAAAATATTCCACTCAATATACTCTTCGAAGTCTAGGTTCATAGATTTGATTACTTATCATTTCAATCCATTCTTTAATCATTGTCTATGTCTTAGTTCTTATCAATTTTGATCCACACTCTAATAGATACTTGGGTGTACATTAGGGATAGAGAAGGGAGGTCATGGCGTGGGAGTTTTGATTAATTCTCCGTCCATGATTCATTAGATTGAATGGATTCAAAAGAAATCTTAGAGAATAAGGAATTGATACCGGTATTGATTCGCTATTGATGGAGGTATCAAGCTCTTCCACGATTGCAGAGCTTTGTCTTTCTCCCTTACTTCTTGCTTCCCTTTTCCTTTTTCAGCACCAATAGAGTCTCTCTCCCTCTCTCAAATTTTATCTCAGAGCTGATGGAAATGAGAGAATGGAGATGAAAGGGATGGACTAATCCCATCCTAATCATGTTGGAGTGATTTGGGGCTCTAATCTCGGTAGATTGGAGGATTCCTTCCTTCCTGCCCATTTCCAACTGATCAAGAACCTGGACACTAATTCAGATGGGTGTGGGGAGAAGTCCAGATCATGGACCAAACAACCCAAGGGTTCAAATTGAGTTGGTTTCTGATCCAGTCGCATACCAGGAGGTACGACACTAGGGTGCGGTACGTGATCGACTGCACCTGGTGGTGTTGTGCCGAACCCCTAGTTTAAATCCTGATTATATATTTGGGGTACCAGGGTTAAACTAGATTGCCTTTATTGGGTTTCATTGGTCTAGTCCACCTTGGCTTGAATCGTTCATAGTGGTAAGACCTATTACAAAGTCAAAATTTCAAATTAGGACCAAAATTTTGGGTGCGGGTCTTACATACATCCTTGACCCCTTATACCATCATTTAAATTATCTCATTTTCTATCTCTCACTGAGCTCGTGTTGGTGAGCTCACCTACGTACATTTCTCTTTTTAGTTGTTGTTGCAGGTACAATAGCTATAGATCTTGTAGAGTTGCAAGCTGTCTCTTGTCTCGCTCATTTGGACTGAACCGTGACGAAGGAGGATTCCCATGGTAACACGTGCAAGTGTAACAGATGCATCTTCGAGTAGACGTAGGTGTCTAGTTAGTTTATTTCTTTTCTTTATAAGACTACTAGTGGCTTTGAGCCTAGGATTTGATACTATTATTGGCTTTATGGTTTGCCATTAACTAAATATGTTTTGATGAGAAGATGTAAAGACATTTATTTATTATTTACCATTAGAACCTCAGTTTGTTATTATTATGCTTCTGCTACTCTTATTATTCTTGATTACGGTTTTTCATGCATTAGATATTATGTGGTTTAGTAATGGTGTACATGGCTTTGGACTATTTCTTGGGGTTGGACCGGGTTGCTTACGAGCAATCCAGTCACACCTCTAAGATATCGGAAACAGGGTGTAACACGCACTCTGTCTGGCAGCAGAATCCGGTTGCATCTATTCTCGCATTCTTTAATCGGACCAGTGCAACCAGGAAGTGTCAGATTGCCTGCTAACCTATCTAAGATTAAAGTTAATCGATTTACCATCTTACCCTTCCTAGGGGTTGATGTTTACTTTAGCATCTTATCATTTTAATCTAGAATGGGAAGACCTGCCACATGTTGAAATCCAAATTAGTCTGGGATTTGAGGGTACAGGTCTAACAGTGGATACACAATTATATGCTAAATAAATCTTCATTTAAGGTTAAAAAAGTAAGGAAGAAGGAACTACAAACTAACAGTGTCACAGTCCGTTTTAGAGAATCGGACATGATATCTAAGTCAACCCATGTGACTAATCCGAATATTTCAAGGAACGTTAACCACAATGTTATGATATAAATCCCACAGTCTACACAAGCAATATCCAATAAAATCAGTAAACAATTATACAATAGTGAAAGCAATTACTAAATAATAGATGTCGAATCTAATGATACCATATCCCATACTATGTATCATGATATCATTTACAAATCATTGTTTCTTCACAAAATACTAACACACTATCCATATACCATTACCCAAAATAAAAAGAGTAAATCTATTACATTGTTCATGATAAACCACTTTGGTTATCGTCAAAAAGAATCATAATATATCAAAAGATCAGGGGAAGGGAGAAAGTAAAGGGAGGGCTCATGCGTAGACACAGTCGCTGCATGTGCAATCCTTGCCGTACTCTCCATCGACATCAACATCTTCCGCGATCACGCTCGCCAAAGGAGACTCCATAAAATTAGCAATAGATAGATCACCTGTAGGAGAATCTGAAAATAAGTATCAACATAAAGGTGAGCTCACATCCCAGCTCAGTGAGAAATCTAGTATCACATGCTATGCACAAACAATAACCAATGAGATGAATATAATTTATTTTATATTAGGTCTCAGGTTTGTGTTTCTACATCTTGGGCAAAGGTAGAAGTTGAATACATGACCCCGGACTGTGATACAGCTTCTATAAGCTAGCTCCCCCTTGGGGACTCCCATCCTTACAAGGTTCATTACCTCCCACCACATACCTCGCATACGCCGGGGACCGCATACCTACACGTCATTGACTCACCAGCTACCTCACAACCATATGTCACTGGCTCCCCTAGGGTCTCCCAACCTTCGGGTATGCAAAGATAGTATCTATAACCCTATTGGAAGGGCATAGCAAATAGGGAATGGCACCACCTATGTCTATTATGTTCATTCCTTTCACTTTGGCTGCCTGCCAGTAGAAGTCCCTGGATCACCACTCCCATGGATCACCGTGCCCCTACTAGCATATCAACATAACCATTGTGCATCCACTAGCAAAGAACCCCGGCTCCACTCCCATGGATCATAGTGTCTACCACTAGCGTGTTTACAATTCCAATGGGATCTATGTACCCGTACTCCCATGCGTCACATGAACCATCTTATATGGTCACAATCCAACATGACTCTTGCACCTACACTCCTATGCGTCACACAAGCCATCATACATGGTAGCATAAACAATAAATAAAACTATACTCTAATAGAAAACCCTGGCTCCACTCCTATGGTTCATTGTGCTCCCGCTAGAGCCTAGCATCAACAACGTGACCCATGTATTGTACTCTTATACTCCACACATCTACCATACCCAAACAATCATACAACATTCATAGATACGATTATGCAAAATGCATGCTCATAGAATAACAATAAAACAAAAAACGCATGTTATAACTTGCAACCTAAGCATGTTACTATAAAAATTAGATATGTGAGAATGCCCTATGTCTACAGGCCAGACCCCTCACCTGATAGCACTAGATAGTGCTACAGTAATATCTGAAGCCTAAAATGAGACTTCACAACTGATCAAGATTAATACCTATTAAAGCATATAATGGTTCATTAGTTAGTTATGTAGCTTTTAACCAGCATAGACAAGACTTATTTTATCTATGCATGGTCCCGAGATAAGCTAAGAACCTAAGGGTTGGTCTCACTAGACGTTTCTAAGCAAACTAGTCAAAACAGACTCAACCGATTGATTGTATTGGTTGAACATTCTACCAGTTCACACTTAGTAAAATTTCCTTCCAATGGAACCGATTAAACAATCGGCTAACCAAGTAACCATTTGGCCATCCAGGTTAATACCCTGTCATGGCAGTAGGGTTCCAAAAGGTTTGTTAGTCCCATTACCGGGTAAACGGTTATTCGAAAATATCGGCACTGGGCATTAAGCCTAAATAGTCGAACGATGTCTAAATGGGTCTACCGCTAGACCGGTTGATCGATAATTGGTTGTGGTCAACTGGTTTGGCTATGGTCTGATAGACCAAGCCTTTGGTCTTGTCAGTAGAATTGTCATGGTTATGGGTTTAGGGCCTCTGCTGAACCGTTCAATCGGTTCGGCCTAGAAATCCCCTTTTCATTCTCGAAGCTTGGTTTCCAAGCTTAGAAACTTGGTTTCTACTTCAATACACACCAAATAGTTGGTGAAAGCTCTTTCCCACCATTTATGGCTACAATGGGAGCCATTTATGGCCCCATAAACTCCATTAATGGAGGTGGGTGTCAAAATCTAACTACCTAAGCCATTAACGGTGAACCCCATTAATGGAGTTCAACCACCCAAGTTCCAACATTAAAACCCAACTAAATGAAATGGGGGAGATTCATTTGACTTACCTCCCAAGGATGGAACTAGGGCTTGGAGCTTTAAGTCTTCCCTTCCTCTTCTTCCCTTCTCTTTTCTCCTTCTCTTTATTTTCCATGATTCCAAGAAGTGGAAAATGAGAGTTTGCCCTCATTTATATAGAACAAGAGAAGAAGAGTGGTCCATTTATCATAATCAATCAGTTGATGATGACCGGTTGAATGGTCTTCTAGTTGGTCATCCAATTGGGCTTAAAATAGCCATTCAAGGCAAATAAATGGTCCACAAGCTTTAGGAAACACATACACACCTCCTAGGGTCCACTAGGGTACCTTACCCTACCATTTAGGAGCAACAAAATGTACCTAGAATTCAGATATCATCATCAAATCCGCATCAGGTGCTCTGCCCAAAGACAAGTTGAGACCTAACACAGGAAGGAATCCGAGTCAGTAAGTGATTCCGGGTGTGGGTCTCACAATACCCCCAACTTAAAGAATTTCATCCTCAAAATTAAGACGTATGTGAATCTTCAAATAGGTGTGGATACTTCTCCTGCATTGTAGTTTCACTTTCCCAAGTGGCTTCTTTAATTGCATAACAGTACCAATGAACCTTCACATAGGGAATGGAACGGTTCTGCAGTTGCTATACCTTTCCATCCAAAATGGCCACAGGCTCTGTAGTACAAGACAGATCCTTGTCAATTTGAGGAACTTTCACACTAAGGACATGGGATGGATCATGAACGTACTTCTTCAAAAGATAGATGTGGAAGACGTCATGAACATCTGGTAGTGTAGGAGGCAAGGCCAACTGATATGCCACTTTACCGCTTCTCTTCAAAATCTCTTATGGACGAATATATCTGGGACTCAATTTCCCTTTCTTGCCAAAGCGTCGAACTCGGCGGTGGGGCGACACCTTGAAGAAAACTTTATCACCAATTTGGAACTCTAAGTCCTTATTCTGAACATCAACGGAACTCTTCTGCCTACTCTGAGCTGCCTTGATCCTTTTTCTGATTAGATCCACTTTGTTACAAGTGTCCTATATAATATTCAAGCCCAAAATTCTGTGCTCACCTACTACATTCCGGTACAATGGAGTTCTACATCACCTACCATACAATACCTCGTATGGAGCAGCGCCAAGTGTAGCTTGGTAGCTATTATTGTAGGGAAACTCAATCAATGACAGGTACTTATCCCAGCTACCTTTGAAATCTAAAGCGTAGGACCGAAGCATGTCTTCCAATATTTATACTGTGCACTCAGATTGTCCATTAGTCTCTGGGTAGAACACAGTACTGAACTTCAGCTGTGTACCCATTGCTTTCTGTAGACTGTCCCATGGCTTGGATGTGAATCTTGGGTTTCAATCTGACACAATGCTTGCAGGTACTCTATGCAATCTCACTATGTTATTCACATAAGCTTGGCCAGTTTATCCATGGTGTATATTGGTATCACAGCTATATAATGGGCTACCTTCATAAGACGGTCCGCGATTATCCAAACTGTATCAATGTTGTTTCTTGTCAAGGTTAGTCCTATCACAAAGTCCATGGTAATATGATTCCATTTTTACTCCAAGACAGCAATGGCTAAAGTAGCCCCTCTGGTCTCATCTATCTGCCTTCACTTATTTACGTATAAGGCACTTATAAACGAAGGTTGCCACATCGGCCTTCATACCTCTCCACTAGTAGAATGTCTTCAAATCTTGATACATTTTGGTACTACCAGGATGCATGGTGAAGGGGGATCAGTGTGCTTCAATCAAAATGGTCTCCTTCAGTTCCTTGACTTTTTGGCATATAAATTTGGTTTCTATATCTAACCATCCCTTCACTGTCTAGAGAAAAGTCTGGATCTTGCTTCCCATTCTCAAGATCAAGCATAAGAGTCTTCAAATATGCATCACTAATGGTTGCCTCTTTAATCTGGTCCATCAATGTCACACCCCAGTTCCGCACTGTTCAGAATGGTGTGATGAACCGCTAGCAAACCAATGGTTCAACCAGGATCTCGATTAGGCTATCCCCGCGTTATCTAAACTTATACACATCTGTAATCATAATCAGAGTAAATACACAATAGCGGAAATCTTATAAATAAATGAACTGAGGGTCTACTGTGATATAAATATTAAATAGCAAATTATTCTATATCAACTGGGACAAATAATTATCAAATACATGTCTTTATTAAATTCAAATAAAGAAACCTAAGAAAATATCTAATCGAATACACATGAGTTGCACCCGCAAGAGGAGTCATGTGTATCTACTTCAGCTTCAGCTTCCATCGCCGCCACGTTCCCGTATGCTGGAGCATTCATGTAATCTTCAACTGTATAACCTGCATCATCAACTAAAAATATTCGACGTCGAGGGGGTGAGCACACATCACGGCTCAGTGAGTAGACAAAACAATGCCACAATACATATGCATGCAATCAATTCATATCTTTGGTCTGGTTTATAGTTTGCAATGCGCAATAGAAAGGTTGGCTGGTCAAAGGTTAACGTTTATTGACCCCGCCTCTATACACAGGGTGTGGAAGTCCGCCCGAAGGTTAACGTTTATCATCGTCCCCATTGACCCTAATCATGACATTATACAATAAAGGTTAACGTTTATTGCTATATAATACCATACCAACACGTAAGCCCCTGTTAGCGAGGGCTTGCAATCTGGGCTCACAACTAACCAATCCTAATGCCAAACAGTGTATTCAAGGCCTCATCCCAGCATCCCTCAGAATGTCCATAGAGATAGAGCTAAGGCCCCCCGGTAGAGTCAGAGACTACAAGGACCGAGACCACCTCCCCTGATACTCTACGACATAATAGTTCGGCTAAAGTAATGGTGATACGACTATGCTAATGCACGAGACTTGAGTTAGAGATAGAGCTAAAGTACTGAGACCCGCCAAAGGTTAACGTTTATTGACGTTCTCATCACACCTCCCCTGATACTCACTCGCATCAAGTACACCAACCACACACATACAATCACATGACTATTCCTATCATCATCATCATCATCATGTATAAACAATAAAGTAAATATGCATGAACAAATACTAGAAATATTGGATGACATGTTGTATGCACATTACAAACATATTCGCATAGAATCAAGCATGACATTAGACTCAAGAAATAGAAAACAGTTTATTATTATGCAATTAGTTTAGAGTTCTGTTTCCTCACCTTAGCTTGCTAATAGATACTTTTCCAGGCTTAGAATCACCTTTATAATGTTATTATATTGCTTGAAGACCTAACAAAGTCGATAGAATTTAATTAGAATTAATTTTAAATTTAAAAACCATTCGATAAACTGAGGGTCGGAGGTAGGGTCGGAGTCCTGATCGACCCTGGGTGCGACCCTCCCCAAACTCTGAACTTCCCGAACACTGAGGGTCGATGGTCAGGATCACCTAGGGTCGGATGGTCATCGACCCTCGGTGCGACCTTCGGTGCACTTTGGTCCAATTCCCTCTTTTAGTCCATTATTCGTGCTTGGGATCCTATGGCTTGCTCCTACATTCCATTCTACATTCATTCCATGGTCTGGAACCATGTATAATCCACCTAGATAGCTTTCATGCATTCTCCTATGGTTTTCCATGAAAACCTAACCTTGGGTTGATGGTTTGGGTTTCTCCGAGATCACACTCTCATCAATATCTAACCTAAGGTCTGTAGAAACTCATGGAATTAGTATCCATACCTGAGAAGAATACTCCTTCTCTGCAACTCTTCTCTTTTGGCTAAATTCTCTTCCTTGTTTCTCTTCTTCCTCTTTTCCTTCTCTTATCTTTCTCTTAATTCGATTAGGGTTGTGAAAGGAGTGAAAGAGGCTTAGGGACGTCCTTTAAATATAGTAGGAACATCCTAAATAAGTCCCATTGAGATTAGGAAAGAATCCACGTCGAAAATTCAGAAATTTCCTAATTTTTATTTTTTACGGTAACCGAGGGTCGATGGGAGGGTCGATGATCCCATCGACCCTAGGGTTCAAGATGTTCGATCCTCCCTTCAAAATTGAGGGTCTGACTTTCTGCTTTGGAAGGTCCGACCCTGCTTAACTGGGTATGCGACCCTCGCTTCCAATTAATTGTTTTTGGGTCGATTTGATACCTGGGGTCTCGATCTCCTTCACGCCCTTGGTCCATTTGACTCGACCATGATGGGTAAACCTGGTTCAAGGTGGTAAGACCGGGTTAGATTGACACGGGTCTTACAACTCCCCCTACTTATAAAAATTTCATCCTCGAAATTGTACGTACCTTCTGAATCAAATAAGTGAGGGTATTGTTTCCGCATCGCATTTTCTTCTTCCCATGTAATTTCTTCCATGTCTCTACTTTTCCATGTGACCTTAACATAATAGATATCTCGGTTACGTAGACGTTGAACCTTTCGACTGGTGATTTCTGTTGGTGTTACTTCAAATGTCAAATCATCGATCAATTCCAGAAAATCTATTTTCAAAACATGCGTTGGATCCTTGACATACTTCTTCAATAGGGAAATGTGAAATACATCATGCACACTCGACATAGATGGTGGTAGTGCCAACTGATAAGCCACTTTACTACGCTTAGCTAGAATCTCATATGGCCCGATATATCTTGGACTTAGTTTCCCTTTCTGTCCAAACCTTTTCAATCATCCCATAGGCGATACCTTCAAAAATACTTTATCACCTACGGCGAACTCCAGATCTCTGCGTCAAGTATCTGCATATTGCTTCTGACGATTCTGAGCTGCTCTTACTCTTTCCTTGATAATGTCAACCACTCAGCAAGTCTCTTTAACAAATTTTGGCCCAACAATACTACGTTCTCCAACTGCATTCCAAAACAAAGGAGTTCGATACTTTCTGCCATACAATGCCTCATAAGGTGACATCTGTATAGTAGTCTGATAACTATTGTTATAAGCGAACTCGATCAATGGTAACTTTTCATCCCATGATCCTTTGAAATCAATTACACATGCTCGTAGCATATCTTCTAGAATCTGAATTGTACGCTTTGACTGTCCGTCTGTCTGTGGGTGGAATGCAGTACTGAACTTCAACGTTGTACCCATAGCCTTTTGCAATCCCTCCCAAAACTTGGAAGTAAATCGTGGATCTCTATCAGACACAATGCTTTCTGGAACACCATGTAATCGAACAATATTATCCACATACAGCTTTGCTAACCTCTCCAGTGTATACTGAGGTCGTATCGGTATGAAGCGAGCTATTTTAGTCAGACGGTCCACAATCACCCAAACTGCGTCAACTACTCGAGGAGTCAGTGGTAGTCCTGTGACGAAGTCCATACTGTTGCAATCCCATTTCCATGCTGGTTCCGGTAATGGCTGTAACAGTCCTGTGGGTCTTTGTCGTTCAGCCTTTACTTTCTGACAATTTAGGCATTGAGACACGAACTTGGCTACATCTGCTTCCATTCCCCTCCACCAATATAGTTTCTTTAGATCATGATACATTTTTGTACTTCCAGGATGTATCAAATAGATGGTGGTATGGGCTTCTTTCATCAGTCGGTGTCTAATGTCCATACTTTCTATTTCCGGTACACATACTCTTCCTTTGTATTTCAGTACTTTCTCTTCGTCCAAGGTGAACTCAGGGTTAGTCCTACCTTTCTCAATATCTTCTTGTACTGTTCTCAAATAAGGATCTGATTTGATAGCTGTCTCCACTTCATCCATTATATCTGGTATAATCTTCAATGTAGCGAACATATTTGAAAACCGATGAATGAACCCTTGGTTGGCTGACTTATCCGTTGCGTCTATCACATATTTCTCATTGTCGTGATTGAATATCATTCTGGTAGTACACATTGCTGCAGTTGTGCTAACCTCTCCTTGCGATTTTATCATTGCTTTTCGGCTTAACGCATCCGCTACTACGTTTGCTTTTCCCGGATGATACTGGATATCACAATCATAGTCTTTCAATAGTTCCAGCCATCTTCTTTGTCTCATATTCAATTCCTTCTGATTAAATAGATAAGTAAGACTTTTATGTTTTGACTTAATCTGGAATTTCTCTCCGTATAGGTAATGTCTCCATATCTTAACAGCATGCACTACTGCCGCTAGCTCCATATCATGAGTGGGATAATTTTTCTCATGTACCTTTAACTGTCTTGAAGCATAAGCAATTACTTGCTCTCCTTGCATAAGCACACATCCCAGTCCCAGTCCTGACGCATCAGTGTATAGAGTAAATGTCTATCCTGGAACGGGAATAGTCAAAATCGGAGCGGATATCAATCTGGTCTTCAGCGTTTGGAAACTCTTCTCACATTTATCGGTCCATACGAACTTTTCACCTTACTTAGCCAAACTGGTGAGAGGTACGGCAATCCGGGAATAGTCTTATATGAATCTCCGATAATAACCAGCTAGACCCAGAAAATTTCTGATTTCTGAAACGCTCTTTGGTGCTTCCCACTTTACAATAGCCTTGATCTTGCTGGGGTCTACTTTGATTCCTTCAGCGGGTACTACATGGCCTAAGAAGGCGACTTCACTTAGCCAAAACTCACACTTTGAAAATTTGGCATATAGCTTCTCTTTCCTTAAACGTTCTAGGGCAGCATTTAGGTTCTTGATATGAGCTTCTTCATCCTTGGAGTATACCAATATATCATCAATAAATACTATAACCGACGTATCCAACATGTCGTGGAAAACCCGGTTCATTAGTTCCATAAAAGTTGTTGGTGCATTCGTTAATTCAAAAGACATGACCAACAACTCATAATGTCCATATCTGGTCCTGAAAGCTGTTTTAGGAATATCACCCTCTTTAATCTTCAATTGATGATAGCCCGATCGAAGATCGATCTTAGAAAATACCTTTGCTCCTTGCAACTGATCGAACAAGTCATCGATCCTTTGTAGTGGGTATCGATTTTTGATTGTCAGTTTATTCAACTCCCAATAGTCGATGCATAATCAAACACTACCGTCCTTCTTCTTCACGAATAACACCGGCGCTCCCATGGTGATATACTGGGTCGAATATAACCCTTGTCCAGTAGTTCTTGTAGTTGCACCTTCAATTCCTTCAGTTCCGTAGGAGCCATCCTATAAGGTGCTTTTGTTACGGGTACGACTCCAGGTACAAGGTCTATCACAAACTCTGTGGCTCGGTCGGGTGGTAAACCTGGTAATTCCTCTGAAAATATGTCGGGATAGTCCCGCACGACTTCAATATCTCCCATTTGTGGTGCTTCCTTGGTTAGGTCGACCACTGATACTAGATACCCGACTGCCCCCTTCTCGAGGCAGTTCTTAGCCTTTAGTGCTGAGAGTATGAGCTTGCGTCTACGGGGAAGTTTGGTTCCCGTGAAACTGAATTCTGCTCCTGCTTGGTCTTTAAATATTAGCTTCTTTTTGGCGCATAGTAGGTTCCCAGAATGTCGAGCCAACCAGTCCATTCCCAAGATGACGTCAAAGTCCGCCATCTCAAGTTGTATCAAAGTTGCATTTAAGGTTTTCTCACCAATGCGGACTGGACAGGGTCCATAACCTTTCTCTAATTCCACTTCTAACCCCATCGGTGATCGTACAATTAATTTGTAGTCTAATGTTTTGATGGGTAAGTTTATCTTCTTTCCGAATGATACAGATATAAATGAATGAGTAGTTCCTGAATCAAAGAGTACTCTGGCGGGTGCGCCATTTATAGGTACGATACCTATGATTTATTTTAACTTAGTCTACATGCTCATACAATGTAATTACAACTTTAAAAGTTTCAGTCATACCTGTGACCACATCGGGTGATGCGGCCGCATCCTCGGACGTAACAGCATATACCCATCCCTGATGGAACTGCTTCTTGGGCTTAAGGCACTCCCTTGCCATATGTCCCGGTTGGTTGCAGTTGTAATACTTCGGGCTTTCAGAATTCGGCTTTGCCTGAGGTTGAGTCCCTGGAGTAGTCTTAGTTGCAGCATTAAAATTCTGAGGGCGGAAAGGCTTATATGTCTTGTTATTGCCTCCGTTATAAGAATTTCCAGCTGGCCTTTTGATACCCCAGTTCTGTGTGAAATAACTTTCCTTCTGGCTCGATTCAATGACTCGAGCTATTTGGACAGCTTCATTATAAATCTTCTTTTATAAGCCCAGATCATGCTCTCTGATGCTTCCTCTCAGTCCCGTGACGAACCTACGGGTTTTGGTTTCTTTTTCCTGCATACTCAGTGGTGCGAAGAAAAACAGCTCTTCATAACGCTGTTGGTACGCATCCACTAACATCTGCCCCTGATATAGACTCAGAAACTCCTTCTCCATAGAATCTCTGAAGCTTCGTGGAAAATATTTCTCGAAGAAAGCTTCTTTATAAATAGTCCAAGTCAGTTGGGCGTGCTTGGTCAGTAGATAGTCCCGAGTAGATTTCCACTAGTGATGTGCATCGCCTTTGAGCATGAAGGTGGCACATAATACTTTTTCATCCTCTGTAATAGTCATCATTAGGAAATTCCTCTCCATCTCGTCTATCCAGTGTGCTGGCCATAATGGATCAGACGGCTTGCCATTAAATTCCCTAGGCTTCATCTTCAAAAATCTCTCCACCAATCGAGAGTGACCCAACTGATTTTGGGGATATGCCCCAAACATATGGGGTGGATACTGGTAATTAACCTAAGCTGCTTCCAGAGCCTATACTGGAATCTGTGCAGCAGGTTGTTGAGGTGTCTGAGGTGCTGGGTGGTTACCCACCGGTGCTGCACTGGCTTGTCCTATCTGCATAGGTGCAGCTTGAGTGGCTTGGAACATAATACCCATCGCAACTTGCATCTGGGCCTGTGCGTGTTGCATCTGTTGCAGCTGCTGAGCCAGATTCATCACCACGGTTGTTAGCTCTGGTGGTGGAGGTGGCAAATTTGTAGGGTTTGCCTGTTCTGGATTACCCGGTGCATAATTATTTTCCTGACTGGTCTCCTCCACGGGTGGTGGTGGTGGAACTGCATTTCGGTTTTGTCGGGTTACCCTACGTCCAGACATAATTCCTTCTGTGATTGGTGGTGCCTGAAAATTATCAAAATAGGTGAGAATTCATTTATATTTCATGTAGGCATGCTAACCGATATAAAATTCCAATTCCAGCTCATTTCTAAAGAAAAATACTGTCTTTTCTATGTAGGGTCGATGGTGAGGGTCGATGGTATGTCCGACCCTTAGTTTTCGACCCTGGGAATGACATGTTCTTCCCGAGAGCTGAGGGTCGATGGATGTCCGACCCTCAGTTCCGACCCTTGGTTTTCTGTCAGATTCCCGAGAGCCGAGGGTCAATGGGAGGGTCGATTCGAGGGTCGATGGGTCTAGTCGAATTGTCCGACCCTCAGACTAAAAATCAGATTTTTAAGATCCGATTTGGGTCATTTCTTATTATTTCCCTCCTGTTTCGACTCGTCTCTCCCCTCTGAGTTGCTATAGTGCCACTCCACTATTTTTGGTCGGTTTGAGCCCGGGTTTCGACGTCCACGTCATCCATACAGGTATGTTCTCCAATTTTTACCTGTTTTTAGGTTTTCTTTTCTAGGTTTTTGTCCATTTAGCTTGTATTTTTCAAATTAAACTTTTTCCAACCGTAAAAATTCAATTTTTATTGGGGGCTTTAGTTATTGGTACCTCGAGGAATGAAAGCCCTCAAAAAGTTTTGAATTTCATCGGTTGGTTATCGAGAAACTTGAATTTTGCTCGTTTGCCCTAATTTGTCGAAATTTTTTGATTTCTTGAAATTTCTTCAAATTGGTCTTCGTGGTTTCCATTTCCTACTGTGTGAGTGTCATAAGATGTGTTGGAACCTAAGTAAGTCCTCCCGCCCACGTGTAATGTGAAAAGTGAGGCTTTTGGACAACTTACATCGTTAAAATGCTAACTTCAGATTTTTTTTTACTCTATTAACTCCTTGTCTCACTTTCTCTTTCTTATCTGCAGATACCATGGCTCGTACGAAGATACCCAGAGTTCGTGATCCGCTTCGCTTTCGCTCTTATGAAGCCAAGGCACAGTATGCCGACTATGCCCGTAAGAAAGTGGAGGGTGGTCGTATGGTGAACTTGGCTGAGCTAGCTTTGTTCAACGTAGAGAGAGCCTTTGGTGATATGGCATGGCTCCCTATCATCACCTACGATGCGTGCACATGTCCGGATTTGGTGCGCCAGTTCTATTGTAATCTCCAGGTGGTAGGGAATTACAATGACATTGAGCATGGTCAAGAGTTACGCATCACCAGTTACGTTAAAGGGGTGCACATTTCCTTTGATTATCGGCAGCTAGCCGATCTGTTGGGCACACCCTATGATGGCCCCATGGTGTACTGTGCGCCTAGAGAGCCCCAGTTCGTTTCCATGGAGATGAGGGAAGAGATCGACAATCAGCTACTACGCTCTGATCGCTGGCAGATGAGAGCTTGTTACTTGCGTCCAGCTCCACGGGTCTTTTGTAAGATTATCCAACATAATCTGATTCCGCAGAGTGGGCACTATGAGAGGGTTTCTCAGCTGACCCAGTTTTTGATCTATAGTATCTGCACCAGACAGCCGGTCTGCCTTCCCTACATCATCATGCGGACCATGATTAGTGCTACATTGTCCGGGCATAGGGGTAATCTACCTTATGGACGCATGATTACAGTTCTTCTGACCCGTCTGGGGGTTGACCTGGTAGATGAGAAGATCCAGGAGAAGACCTTCTCGTCGCCTCTAGATTGGGAGGCTATCTGCAAGATGGGTATGCGGGATGCCCAGGTTAGTGATGAGGAGAGGAACGCGATGGTGCGCCCTCACACTCGCATCGAGATGGCTGACGCTGAGGCCACTGCTGCCGCTGCTAGGGCTCATGTGGATCCTATCGATGATGACGATCGTATGTATATGGATGTCGATTCGATACCACCGCCTTCCTCTACACATGCGGCTGGAGTTGGTACTTCTTCTACGATAGCTCCTGCACCTGAGGCTGGTCCTTTACTCCCACCTTCTGACATGATGGAGATGTTGCAGGAGATCCGGGAGGCTCAGCGCAGATCTGATCTGAGGATGGCGTATGAGGGTGGATGAGCTCATAGCGATCCAGTGGGCGACTGATCGGAGGATAGCCGACCTTACAGCTAGTCTCCAGACGACCCAGATTCAGGTGGCCTGGTTGACTAGAGTCTACGCTGAGGATTACGACAGAGATCGTGAGGCACCGCCTCCTCCTTCACCTCCAGCTTCATGATTGTATTTATTTTCTTATACTACAGAGTAACTGTCTGGGTTGTGGATTGTACTCTGCTTTAGTTATATATATACATTTTGTTTTTCTCTCTCATTGTATGTAACTTATTTCCCCTTTTATAGATGCATTATTCTCTTTTTTAAATTTTGGTCTCAACCATCACTTGTGCTTATAGTGTGTTAATATTACGGTTTTTACTTTTATCCTATCTCAGTTCACAATTGTCTCGAATGTATGTTAGTTCAGCAGACAAGGCCTGAGACGCTCTGATACCAAGTTGTCACACCCCAGTTCCGCACTGTTAAGAATGGTGTGATGAACTGCTAGCAAACCAACGGTTCAACAAGGATCTCGAGTAGGCTATCCCCACGTTATCTAAACTTACACACATCCGTAATCATAATCAGAGTAAATACACAATAGTGGAAATCTTATAAATAAATGAACTGAGGGTCTACTGTGATATAAATATTAAATAGAAAATTATTTTGTATCAATTGGGACATAAATAATTATCAAATACATGTCTTTATTAAATTCAAATAAAGAAACCTAAGAAAATATCTAATCGAATACACATGAGTTGCACCCGCAAAAGGAGTCATGTGCATCTATTTCAGCTTCAGCTTCCATCGCCGCCACGTTCCCGTATGCTGGAGCATTCATGTAATCTTCAACTGTATAACCTACATCATCAACTAAAAATATTCGACGTCGAGGGGGTGAGCACACAACATGGCTCAATGAGTAGACAAAACAATGCAACAATACATATGCATGCAATCAATTCATATCTTTGGTCTGGTTTATAGTTTGCAATGCACAATAGAAAGGTTGGGTGGTCAAAGGTTAACGTTTATTGATCCCGCCTCTATACACAGGGTGTGGAAGTCCGCCCGAAGGTTAACATTTATCGTCGTCCCCATCCACCCTAATCATGACATTATACAACAAAGGTTAACGTTTATTTCTATATAATACCATACCAACACGTAAGCCCCTATTAGCGAGGGCTTGCAAACTGGACTCGCAACTAACCAATCCTAATGCCAAACAGTGTATCCAAGGCCTCACCCCAGCATCCCTCAGAATGTCCATAGAGATAGAGCTAAGGCCCCCCAGTAGAGTCAGAGACTACAAGGACCGAGACCACCTCCACTGATACTCTACGACATAATAGTTCTGCTAAAGTAATGGTGATACGACGATGCTAATGCACAAGACTTGAGTTAGAGATATAGCTAAAGTGCTGAGACCCGCCAAAGGTTAACGTTTATTGAGATCTCATCACATCTCCCTTGATACTCGCTCGCATCAAGTACACCAACCACACACATACAATCACATGCCTATTCCTATCATCAGCATCATCATCATCATGTATAAACAATAAAGTAAATATGCATGAACAAATAATAGAAATATTGGATGACATGTTGTATGCACATTACAAACATATTCGCATAGAATCAAGCATGGCATTGAACTCAAGAAATAGAAAATAGTTTATTATTATCTAATTAGTTTAGAGTTATGTTTCCTCTCCTTAGCTTGCTAATAGATACTTTTCCAAGATTTAGTATCACCTTTATAATGTTATTATATTGCTAGAAGACCTAACAAAGTCGATAGAATTTAATTAGAATTAATTCTGAATTTAAAAACCATTCTATAAACTGAGGGTCGGAGGTAGGGTCGGAGTCCTGATCAACCCTGGGTGCGACCCTCCCCAAACTCTGAACTTCCCAAACACTGAGGGTCGATGGTCAGGATCACCTAGGTTCGGATGGTCATCGACCCTCGGTGCGACCCTCGGTGCACTTTGGTCTAATTCCCTCTTTTAGTCCATTTTTCATGCTTGGGATCCTATGGCTTGCTCCTACATTCCATTCTACATTCATTACATGGTCTGAAACCATATATAATCCACCTAAAAAGCTTTTATGCATTCTCCTATGGTTTTCCATGAAAACCTAACCATGGATTGATGGTTTGGGTTTATCCGAGATCACACTCTCATCAATATCTAACCTAAGGTCTGTAGAAACTTATGGAATTAGTATCCATACCTGAGAAGAATACTCCTTCTCTGCAACTCTTCTCTTTTGGCTAAATTTTCTTCCTTGTTTCTCTTCTTCCTCTTTTCCTTCTCTTATCTTTCTCTTAATTTGATTAGGGTTGTGAAAGGAGTGAAAGAGGCTTAGGGACGTCCTTTAAATAGAGTAGGAACATCCTAAATAAGTCCCATTGAGATTAGGAAAGAATCCACATCGAAAATTAGGAAATTTCCTAATTTCTATTTCTTACGGTAACCGAGGGTCGATGAGAGGGTCGATGATCCCATCGACCCTAGGGTTCAAGATGTCCGACCCTCCCTTCAAAATTGAGGGTCTGACTTTCTGCTTTGGAAGGTCAGACCCTGCTTAGCTGGGTATGCGACCCTCCCTTCCAATTAAGTGTTTTTGGGTCGATTTGATACCTGGGATCTCGATCTCCTTCACGCCCTTGGTCCATTTGACTCGACCATGATGGGTAAACCTGGTTCAAGGTGGTAATACCGGGTTAGATTGACACGGGTCTTACAATCAAGGTGGGCTAAACCATTAATTCATTGAACAATGTTGCTATCGCTTCAACCCAATCTGTAGTTAAAGCATCTGTAGTGGAAACTTCCCCATCAGGTGGAAGAGTATAGATCAGTGCGTGAGCCATATGACGTCCTTCCCCAGGGATGATTGAGTCAAGGTCAAGATCCTTGGTTTCCACTAATGCCTTCCAACTTAAAGCGTCTGCCACCTCATTGGTTTTTCTGGGTGGTACTTGATGTCACAATCATAATCCTTTAATAGTTCCAAAGAGTCAAACTCTTATGATCTTACATGATGTAGAACTTTTTCCCATATAGGTAATGCCTCCATATCTTCAAGGCGAAGACAATTATGCAAGATCCAAATCATGAGTGGGATAGTTCATTTCATGAACCTTCAATTGCCTAGAGGCATAGGCAACCACCTTTTCATCTTGCATCAATACACAACCTAAACCGTACTTGGATGCGTCAGTGTTCACTGTGAATAAAGCCCTCTCAGATAGAAGAGTCAAAACTAGAGCAGATACCAATTTTTCTTTGAGAGTCTAAACATTTTCTTCATACTTGTCAGTCCATTCAAACTTTATTTCCTTCTTAGTTAATATCGTTAGTGGTATCTCTATATGGGAAAACCCCTCAATGAAACGCCGATATAACCGGCCAATCCAAGAAAACTTTTGACATTGGTTACAGAAGTGGGTGTCTTTTGGTCCAGGACAGCACTAACTTTGCTGGGGTCCACTGCTAATCCTTCAGCTAATATGACATGCCCAAGAATGCCACTTGCGTCAACCAATTCACACATCTTAAATTTGGCATACAACCTTTCCTGTCTCAGCTTCTATAGTGCCAACCTGAGGTGTTCTACATGGGTTGCACCATCAGGTGAGTAAATGATGTAAGACCCACATTCCACTAACTTGGTCTAATCATGTTGTGCTAGGTCTTCCCATCATTCTTGGACCAAGTGGATCAAGCAAGTGAAGATAGATCACAAACTAGGTATGAGAATCGAGTTAAAAACACTGAAAACATACCTAAGGTCGCATACCTGGGTAGGTATGGCTGACCATAAGGAAGGGAACAAAAATCTCAAATTTAGAACCCCACGGTCGATGATTTTGACCCTACGATCGATGGTTTATGCGACCGTATGATCGATCGTGGACCCCAGATCAGATTTTGAGTTTTGGTAACTTTCCTAAACTAAGGGGTTGCTTTCCAAATTGAAAGAGGACTTTATATGGAGAGTTTTTCTCAATATAAAGGATGTCCCTCTTCCCTTTTTCACTCTTTTAAAACATTAGTAAACCCTAGAGAAAGAGAAGGAAAAGAAGGAAGAGAAGAAGAAGAAGAAAAGTCTAAGGAGAGGAATTTGCTAAGAAGAGATTGGCTCTCTATTACAGGCAAAGGTATGATGAATCTCTGAAGATGTAAATTCTAAGGAATAAAACTTCTATGGAAGATAGGCAATATCAAACAATTATGATCTATGTGATTTCCTTGAGAAAATCCCAAGGAGAACCATGAGGAGTGAATTTGATGATTAGGGTTGATAAGAAATTACTAATGATGGCCATATGATAACTTTAAAATAAATCCCATTGAATGTCAGAAGAATTGACCTAGGAAGAACTCGAATTGAATGTAGACTGTGACCAAAAATCTCAAGGTCGTAGCTACGATCGACCACAGCATGACCAGCATGACCAGAGGATTGACCATAGGCATTCGGGAAGATTTCAGAAATCATATGGTCGCAGCTATGTTCGCACCATATGCTACCGTAGGGTATCGACCGTAGGCAGTACGGTCGATACAGTATGAGACCATGAGACCAATTAGACACCTATCAGTGCTCTATTTTAATTTTTGATTACTGTAACATGTCACATATGAACCCTAACTTAAATTCCTATAACTTTTAGGTTGTTAAATCAATTCAAAGAGAATTTCAAGGCTTAGATGGAGATCGAGTATTGCTAACAAGTGAGGAAACAAGACCTAAACTAATTGGTTAATAACAAATTCTTTATTTTTATTGAGTCCAATGCCATGATTGATTCTATGCTTGTATGCTTGTAATATGCATCTCACATGTCATCGAATATTCCTGCTATTACTAATCATGCATATTTAATTCTATTATTTATAACATGATGATGATGATGCTAGAAATAGGCATGTGAATGTATGTGTGTGGTTGGTGTGATGGATGTGAGTGGAGCATCAGGGGGAGGACGTGTCATACCCCAATTTCGCATTGTTCAGAATGGTGTGAGGAACCGCTAATAAATCAATGGTTAAACCAGGATCTCGAGTAGGCTATCCCCGCGTTATCTAAACTTCCACACATCCGTAATCATAATCAGAGTAGATACACAATAGCAGAATTCTTATAAATAAACGAACTGAGAATCTATGTGATATTAAAATTTAAATAATAATTTATTCTGTTTCAACTGAGAAATAAATATTTAAATACCAAATACATGTCTTAATAAATCCAAATAAAGAAACCTATAAAATATCTAATCAAATACACACGAGTTGCACTCGCAAGAGGAGTCGTGTGTATCCACTTCAGCTCCAGCTTCCATTGCTGCCACGTTCCCGTACACAAACGCATTCATATAATCTTCAATGGTATAACCTGCATCATCAACTAAAAATATTCGACGTCGAGGGGTGAGCACACATCACGGCTCAGTGAGTAGCCAAAACAATGCAACAGTAAATATGCATGCAATCAATTTATATCTTTGGTCCGGTTTAAGTTTGCAGTGTGTAATAGAAAGGTTTAGGTAGTCCAAGGTCACGTTTATTGACCCCGCCTCTATACACAAGTGTGTGACGTCACCCAAAGATCACGTTTATTGTCGACTCACATGCACCCAACCATGAACATTATATAACAAAGGTTAACGTTTATTGCTATATATTGTCATACCAACACGTAAGCCCCTGTTGGCGAGGGCTGCAAACTGGGCTCGCAACTAACCAATCCTAATGCCAAAAGTGTATCCAAGGCCTCACCCTAGCATCCCTCAGAATATCCAAAGAGATAGAGCTAAGGCCACCCGGTAGAGTCAGAGACTACAAGGACCGAGACCACCTCCCCTGATACTCTATGACAAAATAGTTCTGCTAAAGTAATGGCGATACGACGATGCTAATGCACAAGACTTGAGTTAGAGATAGAGCTAAAGTGCTGAGACCCGCCAATGGTTAACGTTTATTGACATTCTCATCACACCTCCGCTGATACTCGCTCGCATCAAGTACACTAACCACACACATACAATCACATGCCTATTCCTATCATCATCATCATTATCATGTTATAAACAATAAAATAAATATGCATGAACAAATAATAGAAATATTGGATGACATGTTGAATGCACATTACAAACATCTTCGCATAGAATCAAGCATAGCATAGGACTCAAGAAAATAGAATACAGTTTTGTTATTAACCAATTAGTTTGGAGTTCTGGTTCCTCACCTTAGCTTGCTAAAAGATACTTTTTCAAGCTTTAAAATCACCTTTACAATGTTATTATATTGCAAGAAGACCTAACAAAGTCGATAGAATTTAATTAGAATTAATTCCAGATTAAAAAACCACTCTGTTAACTGAGGGTCGGAGGTAGGGTCGGAGTCAGGATCGACCCTGGGTGCGACCCTCCCTTAACTCTGAACTTCTCGAACACTGAGGGTCGATGGTCAGAATCACCTAGGGTCGGATGGTCATCGACCCTTGGTGCGACCCTCTGTGTACTTTGGTCCAATTCCCTCTTTTTAATCCATTCTTCATGTTTGGGTCCTATGGCTTGCTTCTACATTCCATTCAACATTCATTCCATGGTCTAGCACCATGAATCATCCACCAAAATAGCTTTCTTGTATTCTTCTATGGTTTTCCATGAAAACCTGACCATAGATTGATGGTTTGGGTTTCTCCGAGATCACACTCTCACCAATAACTAACCTAAGGTCTATAGAAACTCATGGAATTAGTATCCATACCTGAGAAGAATAATCCTTCTCTGCAACTCTTCTCTTTGGGCTTAATTCTCTTCCTTGTTTCTCTTCTTCCTCTTCTCCTTCACTTCTCTTTCTCTCAATTCAATTAAGGTTGTAAAAGGAGTGAAAAAGGCCTAGGGATGTCCTTTAAATAGAGTAGGAACATCCTAAAATAAGTCCCTCTGAGATTAGGAAAGAATCCCAATTGAAAATTAGGAAATTTCCTAATTCTATTTCCTACGGTAACCGAGGGTCGATGGGAGGGTCGATCATCCCGTCGACCCTAGGGTTCTAAGCTGTCCGACCCTCCCTTCAAAACTGAGGGTCTTACTTTCTGTTTTGGGAGGTCCGACCCTACTTAGCTGGGTATGCAACCCATCCCCTATTTTAAGTATTTTTGGGTCGATTTGATACCTGGGATCGTGATCTCCTTCACGCCCTTGGTCCATTTGACTCGACCATGACGGGTAAACCTGGTTCAAGGTGGTAAGATCGGGTTAGATCAACACAGGTCTTACAACTCCCCCCAACTTATAAAAATTTCATCCTCAAAATTGTACGTACCTTCTAAATCAAATAAGTGAGGGTATTACTTTCGCATAGCATTCTCTTCTTCCCATGTAATCTCTTCCATGTCTCTATTTTTCCATGTGACCTTAACATAGTAGATATCTCTGTTACGTAGACGTTGAACCTTTCGACTAGTGATTTCTGTTGATGTTACTTCAAATGTCAAATCATCAGTCAATTCCAGCAAATCCACTGTCAAAACATGCGTTGGCTCTTTGACATACTTCTTCAATAGGGAAATGTGAAATACGTCATGCACACTTGACATAGATGGTGGTAGTGCTAACTGATAAGCCACTTTTCCACACTTAGCTAGAATTTCATATGGCCTGACATATCTTGGACTTAGTTTCCCTTTCTGTCCGAACCTCCTCAATCCTCGCATAGGCGATACCTTCAAAAATACTTTATCACCTATGACGAACTCCAGATCTCATCGTCAAGTGTTTGCATATTGCTTCTGACGGGTTCTGAGCTGTTCTCTCTCTTCCCTTGATGATGTCGACCACTTGGCAAGTCTCTTCAACAAATTCCGGTCCAACAATACTACGTTCTCCAACTTCATTCCAAAACAAGGGAGTTTGACACTTCCTGCCATACAGTGCTTTATAAGGTGACATATGTATAGTAGCCTGATAGCTATTGTTACAAGCGAACTCGATCAATGGTAACTTTTCATCCCATGATCCATTAAAATCAATTACACATGCTCGTAGCATATCTTTTAGAATCTAGATTGTACGCTCCGACTGTCCATCTGTCTGTGGGTGGAATGCAGTACTGAACTTCAACGTTGTACCCATAGCCTTTTGCAATCCCTCCCAAAACTTGGAAGTAAATCATGGATCTCTATCAGACACAATGCTTTCTGGAACACCATTTAACCGAACAATATTATCCACATATAGCTTTGCTAACCTTTCCAGTGTATACTGAGGTCGTATAGGTATGAAGCGAGCTGTTTTAGTCAGACGGTCCACAATCACCCAAACTGCGTCAACTACTCGAGGAGTCAGTGGTAGTCTCGTGACGAAGTCCATAGTGATGCAGTCCCATTTCCATGCTGGTTCCAGTAATGACTGCAACAGTCCTACGGGTCTTTGTCGTTCAGCCTTTACCTTCTGACAATTTAGGCATTGGGACACGAACTTAGCTACATCTGCTTTCATTTCCCTCCACCAATATAGTTTCTTTAGGTCAAGATACATTTTTGTACTTCCAGGATGTATCGAATAGATGGTGGTGTGGGCTTCCTTCATCAGTCGGTGTCTAATGTCTATACTTTCTGTTTTAGGTACACATATTCTTCCTTTGTATATCAGTACCTTCTTGTCATCCAAGGTGAACTCAGGGTTGGTCCTACCTTTCTCAATATCTTCTTGTACTATTCTCAGATAAGGATCTGCTTTGATAGCTGTCTTCACTTCATCCACTATATCTGGTATAATCTTCAATGCCGCGAACATATTCGAAAACCGATGAATAAACCCTTGGTTAGTTGATCCATCCGTTGTATCTATCACATACTGCTCGTTGCCGTGATTGACCGGTAGTACACATTGCTGCAGTCGTGCTAACTTCTCCTTGCGATTTTATCATTGCCTTTCTTCTTAATGCATCCGCTACTACGTTCGCTTTTTCCAGATGATACTGGATATCACAATCATAGTCTTTCAATAGTTCCAGCAATCTTCTTTGTCTCATATTCAACTCCTTCTGATTAAATAAATAAGTAAGACTTTTATGGTCCGACTTAATCTGGAATTTCTCCCTGTATAGGTAATGTCTCCATATGTTAACCGCATGTACTACTGCCGCTAGCTCCAGATCGTGAGTGGGATACTTTTTCTCATGTACCTTTAACTATCTTGAAGCATAAGCAATCACTTGCTCTCCTTGCATAAGCACACATCCCAATCCCAGTCCCGACGCATCAGTGTATAAAGTAAAGGTCTGTCCTGGAACGGGAATAGTCAAGATCGGGGCGGATATCAATCTGGTCTTCAACGTTTGGAAACTCTTCTCACATTTATCGGTTCACACAAACTTTTCACCTTTCTTAGTCAAACTGGTGAGAGGGATGGCAATCCGAGAATAGTCTTCTACGAATCTCTGATAATAACCAGCTAGACCCAGAAAAATTCTAATTTCTGAAATGCTCTTCGGTGCTTCCCACTTCACAATAGCCTCAATCTTGCTGGAGTCCACTTTGATTCCTTCAGCGGATACTACATGGCCTAGGAAGGCGACTTCACTTAGACAAAACTCGCACTTTGAAAATTTGGCATATAACTTCCCTTTCCTTAAACGCTGTAGGGCTACGTTTAGGTTCTTGATATGGGTTTCCTTGTCCTTGGAGTATACCAATATATCATCAATAAATACTATAACCGACGTATCCAACATATCGTGGAAAACTCGGTTCATAAGTTTCATGAACGTTGTCGGTGCATTAGTTAATCCGAAAGACATAACCAAAAATTCATAATGTCCATATCTGGTCCTAAATGCTGTCTTCGGAATATCACCTTCTTTAATCTTCAGCTGATGATAGCCTGATCGAAGGTCGATCTTAGAAAATACTTTTGCTCCTTGTAACTGATCGAACAAGTCATCGATCTGAGGTAGTGGGTATCGATTCTTGATTGTCAGTTTATTCAACTCCCGATAGTCGATGCATAATCGAATGCTACCATCCTTCTTCTTTATATAACCCTTGTCCAGTAATTCTTGTAGTTGCACTTTTAATTCCTTCAGTTCCGTAGGAGTCATTCTATAAGGTGCTTTTGACACTGGTGTGGCTCCAGGTATAAGGTCTATCACAAACTATGTGGCTCGGTCGGGTGGTAATCCGGGTAGTTCCTCTAGAAATACATCAGGGTAGTCTCGCACGACGCTAATGTCTTCCATTCGTGGTGCTTCCTTGGTTAGGTCGACCAATATTACTAGATACCCGATTGCCCCCTTCTCAAGGCACTTATTAACCTTTAGTGCTGAAAGTATGAGCTTGCGTCTCCGGGGAAGTTTGGTTCCTGAGAAACTGAATTCTGCTCCTTCTTTGTCATTGAACGTTAGCTTATTTTTGGCGCATAATAGATTTGTAGAATGTCGAGCTAACCAGTCCATTCCCAAGATGACATCAAAGTTTTCCATCTCCAGTTGTATCAAGGTTGCATCTACGGTCTTCTCTCCAATGAGAACTGGACATGGTCCATAACCTTTCTCTAATTCCACTTCTAACCCCATCGGTGATCGTACAAGTAATTTGTAGTCTAATGTTTTGATGGGTAAATTTATCTTCTTTCCAAATGCCACAGATATAAAGGAATGAGTAGCTCCGGAATCAAAGAGTACTCTGGCGGGCATGCCATTTATAGGTACAATACCTGTGATTTATTTTTACTTAGTGTACATGCTCATGCAATATAAATACAACTTAACAAGTTTCAGTCATACCTGTGACCACATTGGGTGATGCGGCCGCATCTTCGGACGTAACAGCATATACCCGTCCCTGATGGAATTGCTTCTTGGGCTTAGGGCACTCCCTTGCCATATGTCCTGGTTGGATGCAGTTAAAACACTTCGGGCCTTCAGAATTTGGCTTTAGCTGAGGTTGAGCTGCAGAAGTAGTCTTGGTTGCAGCAGTAAAATTCTGAGGACGAAAAGGCTTATATGTCCTGTTATTGCCTCCGTTGTAAGAATTTTCGGCTAGCCTTTTGATGCCTCTGTTCTGAGTAAAATAACTCTCCTTCTGGCTCGATTCAATAACTCGAGCTATCTGGACAGCTTCATTATAAATTTTCTTTTCTAAGCCCAGAACATGTTCTCTCATGTTTCCCCTCAGTCCCGTGACGAACATACGGGTTTTGGTGTCTTTTTCTTGCATGCTAATTGGTGCAAAGAAAAACAGCTCTTCGTAGCGCTGTTGATATGCGTCCACAGTCATCTGTCCGTGATATAAACTCAGGAACTCTTTTTCCATAGAATCTCTGAAGCTCCATGGAAAATATTTCTCAAAGAAGGCTTCTTTATATATAGCCCAAGTTAGTAGGGCGTGCTTGGTCAGTAAATATGCCTTCGTGGATTTCCACCAATGATGTGCGTCGCCCTTGAGCATGAAGGTGGCACATAATACTTTCTCTTCCTTTGTGATAGTCATCATGAGGAAATTTCTCTCCATCTCGTCTATCCAATGTGCTGGCCACAATGGATCGGACGGTTTGTCGTTGAATTCCTTGGGTTTCATCTTCAAGAATCTGTCCACTAGTCGAGAGTGGTCCAACTGATTTTGGGGGTTTACCCCAAACATATGGGGTGGATACTGGTAATTACTCTGAGCTGCTTCTGGAACCTGCACTGGAATCTGTGCAGTAGGTTGTTGAGGTGTCTGAGGAGCTGGGTGGTTAGCCACCGGTGCTGCACTGGCTTGTCCTGTGTGCATGGGTGTAGCCTGAGTGGCTTGAAACATAATGCCCATGGAAACTTGCATCTGAGCCTATGCGTGTTGCATCTGCTGTAACTGTTGTGCCTGATTCATCACCACGGTTGCTAGTTCTGGTAGTAGAGGTGGCAAATTTGTAGGGTTTGCCGGTTCTGGATTACCCGATGCATAATCGTTTTCCTGACGGGTCTCCTCCAAGGGTGGTGTTGGTGGAACTGCATTCCGGGTCTGTCGGGCTACCCTACGTCCAGACATAATTTCTTTCTGTGATTGGTGGTGCCTGAAAATTATCAAAATAGGTGAGAAGTCATTTATATTTCATGTAGGCACGCTAACCGATAATCAATTCCAATTCTAGCTCATTTTATAAAAAAAATTACTGTCTTTTCTATGCAGGGTCGATGGTGAGGGTCGATGGTATGTCCGACCCTTGGTATCCGACCTTGGGAATGACCTGTTCTTCCCGAGAGCTGAGGGTCGATGGGAGGGTCGATTCGAGGGTCAACGGTTCTAGTCGAATTGTCCGACCCTCAGACTAAAAATCAGATTTTTAAGATCCGATTTTGAGTCATTTCCTATTATTTCTCCTCCGTTTCGACTCGTCTCTCCTCTCTGAGTTGCTACAGTGCTACTCCACTGTTTTTGATTGGTTTCTCCGGGTTTCGACGTCCACATCATCCATACAGGTATGTCCTCTCATTTTTTACCTGTTTTTAGGTTTTGTTTTCTAGGTTTTCGTCCATTTAACTTGTATTTTTCAAATTAAACTTTTTCCAACCGTAAAAATTCGATTTTTATTGGGGGCTTTTGTTATTGGTGTCTCGAGGAACGAAAGCCCTCAAAAATTTTTGGGTTTCATCGGTTGGTTATCGAGAAACTTGAATTTTTCCCTTTTTGCCCTAATTTGTCGAAATTTTTAATTTTTCTTGAATTTCTTCAAATTGGACATCGTCAGTTAAAATTTCCTACTGCATGTGGGTTGTAGGGTATGTTTAAACCTACGTAAGTTCTCATGCCCACTTGTATGGTGAGAAATGGGGCTTTATGGTCAACTTACGTCGTTATCAAATTTCGGATTTTTATCCTATTAACCCCTTGTCTCCCTTTCTCTTTCTTATCTGCAGATACCATGGCTCATACCAAGATACCCAGAGTGCGTGTTCTACTTCGCTTCGGTTCTAATGAAGCCGAGGCACAGTATGCTGACTATGCCCGTAAGAAAGTGGATGGTGGTCGTATGGTGAACTTGGCTGAGCTAGCCTTGTTCAACGTAGAGAGGGCATTTGGTGATATGGGGTGGCTCCCTGTCGTCACCTACGACGCTTGCACATGTCCGGATTTGGTGTGCCAGTTCTATTGTAATCTCCAGGTGGTGGGGAATTACAATGACGTTGAGCATGGTCTGGAGTTGCGCATCACCAGTTACGTTAAAGGGGTGCACATTTCATTTGACTATCGGTAACTGGCCGATCTGCTGGGCATTCCTTATGATGGCCCCATGGTGTATTGTACGCCTGGAGAGCCTCAGTTTGTTTCCATGGAGATGAGGGCAGAGATCGACAACCAGCTGCTACGACCAGATCGCTGGCAGATGAGAGCCTGTTACTTGCGTCCAGCTCCACAGGTCTTCTACAAGATTATCCAGCATAATCTGATCCCGCAGAGTGGGCACTATGAGAGGGTTAATCAGCTGACCCAGTTTTTGATATACATTATTTGCACCAGACAGCCGGTCTGCCTTCCTTACATCATCATGCAGACCATGATTAGTGCTACATTGTCCGGTCATAGGGGTAATCTACCCTATGGACGCATGATTACAGTTCTACTGACCCGTCTAGGGGTTGACCTGGTAGATGAGAAGATCCAGGAGAAGACCTTCTCGTCGCCTCTAGATTGGGAGGCTATCTACAAGATGGGCATGCGGGATGCCCAAGTTAGTGATGAGGAGAGGAACGAGATGGTGCGCCCTCACACTCGCGTTGAGATGGCTGACGCTGAGGCTGCTGCTGCCGCTGCTAGAGCCCATGTGGATCCTGTCGATGATGACGACCGCATGTATATGGATGTTGACACAATACCACCGCCTTCACCTACGCATGCGGCTGGTGTTGGTACTTCTTCTGCGGCGGATCCTGTACCGGAGACCGGTCCTTCTCATGCGGCTGGTCCTTCACGCTCACCTGCTGATGACGTGCTGAGTATGTTTCACGAGATTAGAGAGGCTCAGCGCGCATCGGATCTGAGGATAGGGGAGCTTCTAGACGCCCAGCGCCAGACTTATCAGCGGGTGGCTGATCTCACAGCTAGTCTGCAGGCGACTCAGACTCAGGTGGAATTGTTGACTTGAGTCTATGCCGAGGACTACGACAGAGACCGTGAGGCCCCGCCTCCTCCTTCGCCTCCAGCTTCCTGAGTGTACTTTATTTTCCTTGTACTACAGAGTAACTGTCCGGGTTGTGGACTGTACTCTGCTTTAGTTGTGTATATACATTTTGTTTCGCTCTCATTGTATGTAAACTTGTTTCCCCTTTAATAGATGCATTATTCTCTTTTTAAATTTGGCCTCAATCAACACTGGTGCTTATAATGTGTTAATATTACTGTTTTTATTTTTATCCTATCTCAGTTCACAATTGTCTTGAATGTATGTTAGTTCAGCGGGCAAGGCCTGAGATGCTCTGATACCAAGTTATCACACCCCAATTCCACACTGTTTAGAAGGGTGTGATGAACAGCTAATAAATCAACGGTTCAACCAGGATCTTGAGTAGGCTATCCCCGCGTTATCTAAACTTCCACACATCCGTAATCATAATCAGAGTAGATACACAATAGCGGAAATCTTATAAATAAACTAACTGAGAATCTATGTGATATTAAAATTTAAATAACAATTTATTCTGTTTCAACTGAGACATAAATATTTAAATACCAAATACGTGTCTTAATAAATCCAAATAAAGAAACCTATAAAATATATAATCAAATACACACGAGTTGCACTCGCAAGAGGAGTCGTGTGTATCCACTTCAGCTCCAGCTTCCATTGCTGCCACGTTCCCGTACACAGACGCATTCATATAATCTTCAACGTTAGAACATGCATCATTAACTAAAAATATTTGATGTCGAGGGGTGAGCACACATCACGGCTCAGTGAGTCGCCAAAACAATGCAACAGTACATATGCATGCAATCAATTTATATCTTTGGTCCGGTTAAAAGTTTGCAGTATGCAATAGAAAGGTTTAGGTAGTCAAAGGTCGCGTTTATTGACCCCGCCTCTATACACAAGTGTGTGACGTCACCCGAAGATCACGTTTATCGTCGACTCACATGCACCCAACCATGAACATTATATAACAAAGGTTAACGTTTATTGCTATATATTGTCATACCAACACGTAAGCCCCTGTTGGCGAGGGCTGCAAACTGGGCTCGCAACTAACCAATCCTAATGCCAAAAGTCTATCCAAGGCCTCACCCCAGCATCCCTCAGAATATCCATAGAGATAGAGCTATGGCCCCCCGATAGAGTCAGAGACTACAAGGACCGAGACCACCTCCCCTGATACTCTACGACATAATAGTTCTGCTAAAGTAATGGCGATACGACGATGCTAATGCACAAGACTTGAGTTAAAGATAGAGATAAAGTGCTAAGACCCGCCAATGGTTAACGTTTATTGACGTTCTCATCACACCTCCCCTGATACTCGCTCGCATCAAGTACACTAACCACACACATACAATCACATGCCTATTCCTATCATCATCATCATCATCATGTTATAAACAATAAAATAAATATGCATGAATAAATAATAAAAATATTGGATGACATGTTGTATGCACATTACAAACATCTTCCCATATAATCAAGCATAGCATAGGACTCCAGAAAATAGACAACAGTTTTGTTATTAACCAGTTAGTTTGGAGTTCTGGTTCCTCACCTTAGCTTGCTAAAAGATACTTTTTCAAGCTTTAGAATCACCTTTACATTGTTATTATATTCCTAGAAGACCTAACAAAGTTGATAGAATATAATTAGAATTAATTCCAGATTTAAAAACCACTCTGTTAACTGAGGGTTGGAGGTAGGGTCGGAGTCAGGATCGACCCTGGGTGCGACCCTCCCTTAACTCTGAACTTCCCGAACACTGAGGGTCAATGGTCAGAATCACCTAGGGTCGGATGGTCATCAACCCTCGGTGCGACCCTCTGTGCACTTTGGTCCAATTCCCACTTTTTAATCCATTCGTCGTGTTTGGGTCCTATGGCTTGCTTCCACATTCCATTCAACATTCATTCCATGGTCTAGAACCATGAATCGTCCACCTAAATAGCTTTCATGCATTCTTCTATGGTTTTCCATGAAAACCTAACCATAGATTGATGGTTTGGGTTTCTCCGAGATCACACTCTCACCAATAACTAACCTAAGGTCTATAAAAACTCATGGAATTAGTATCCATACCTGAGAAGAATAATCCTTCTCTGCAAGTCTTCTCTTTGGGCTTAATTCTCCTCCTTGTTTCTCTTCTTCCTCTTCTCCTTCTCTTCTCTTTCTCTCAATTCAATTAGGGTTGTAAAAGGAGTGAAATAGGCCTAGGGACGTCCTTTAAATAGAGTAGGAACATCCTAAAATAAGTCCCTCTGAGATTAGGAAAGAATCCCAATCGAAAATTAGGAAATTTTCTAATTCTATTTCCTACGGTAACCGAGGGTCAATGGGAGGGTCGATGATCCCGTCGACCCTAGGGTTCTAAGCTCTCCGACCCTCCCTTCAAAACTGAGGGTCTGACTTTCTGTTTTGGGAGGTCCGACCCTGCTTAGCTGGGTATGCGACCCTTCCCCTATTTTAAGTGTTTTTGGGTCGATTTGATACCTGGGATCTCGATCTCCTTCACGCCCTTGGTCCATTTGACTCGACCATGACGGGTAAACCTGGTTCAAGGTGGTAAGACCGGGTTAGATCGACACGGGTCTTACAGGACGTGGCATGGTGGTCTTCGACCTCATCACCAGACTCTAGCTCTATCTCTACTCAAGTCTTACCCACTAACATCGTCTTATCGCCATTACCTTATCAGAACTATTACATCGTAGGGCATCAGGGGAGGTGGTCTAGGACCGTATGGTCTCTGACTCTGTCAGGGGCCTTAGCTCTATCTCTATGAACGTATTGAGGGTTGTTGGGGTAAGGCCTTGGATATACTGTTTGGCATTAAGGTTTGGTTAGTTGCGAGCCCAGCTTGCAAGCCCACACCATTAGGGGTTTATGTGTTGGTATGGGTAGGGCATCAGGGGAAGTGTTGGCGGTGTTTGATCTGGACACTTTAGCTCTATCTCTATTCCATGGTGGGTGCATGTGGGATAGCAATGGTGTTTGATGCATTGGGCGGACTCACACACTCGTGTATAGAGGTGTTACAACCACCAAACCTTTCTATAGCATATTGCAAACTTAAAAACCAGACCAAAGATATAAATTGAATGCATGAAGAAGTTTGTTGCATTGTTTTGTTAGCTCACTGAGCCATGATGTGTGCTCACCCTTTCGACGTCGAATATTTTTAGTTGATGATGAAGGTCCTACTGTTGAAGAATATATGAATGTGTCAACGTATGGACACGTTGCTGTGATGGACGTAGAAGCTGAAGAAGATGCGCATGATTCATCATGCGAGTGCAACCAATGTATTTTTGCTTAAGTTTAGTTATAATTTGAACATCAGATATGTAATTGATTATTTATTTTTATGTCTTGTGGTTGGAGATAATTAAATTAAATACTTATTTATCATTGTTAGACTCTCAGTTCATTATCTGTAAGACTTTCACTTATTTGTTTATTACCTCTGATTATTAATGTGGAATCTAAGTGTGGTTTCATATGGTGGGTACGATCTGTACGAGATCCTGGGAGAACCGTTGGTTTATTGGTGGTTCATCACACCATTCTGGTTAGACCAGAATTGGGGTGTGACAACTTGGTATCAGAGCATCTCAGGTTCTACCTATTGACCTAACTACTTCCACATGAGTCATGAACTGAGTTAGGATAAAATTAAAAGCTGTAATAAGAACACACCATAAGCACCTGTGTTGTATGAGACATAAACTAAGAAAGAGAATAATACACATATGTAAAGGAGAAACCAATTATATATATATATAAATATATATATATATATATATATATATATATATATATATATATATATATATATATATCCAAATGGGAATAAGACAAATGTACATGCAAATCAGAGTACAGTCCACAATCCAAAAAGTTACACTGTAATATAAAAAGGAAAAAGAAATAAATGATATCATGGAGCTGGAGGTGCTGGAGGAGGTGGTGCTTCTCGATCTCTATCGTAGTCCTTAGCATATACTCTCATGAGCCAAGCCACCTGAGTCTGAGTCGCTCGGAGACTAGCTATCAGATCCGCTATCCGCTGGTCTGTAAAGCACTAGGCTTCTAGAAGCTCTCCTACTCTCCAATCAGTCAGGCGTTGAGCCTCTCGAATCTCACGTAATAGCCCCATCATGTCATCTGGTGGTGGACGTGGAGGGCCAGCTGAATGAGAAGCCCTAGATGGGCCAACTCCAGTAGAATGATGTGGTGATGGAGGAGGGATGGCATCCACATCCATGTACATCCGATCATCATCCTCTTCATCATCACCATCGTGTGCCTCTGCTGCTGCTGCTGCTGTGGCCTCTGCATCTGCTACCGCTACCCAAGTGAAAGGACGTCTCATAGTATTCCTCTCATCATCACTGACCTATATCTCTCTCATGTCTATCCTGATGATGGCCGCCCAATCAAGGTCAGCTGAGAAGGTGTCCTCAAGGATCCTCTCATCCACTAGGTCCACCTGTAGACGAGAGAGCAAGGTTGAGATCAATCGCCCATAGGGCAAGTTACCTCTCAAGTCAGGCAACGTAGCTCTGTGCATAGACCAAAGAATAATATATGGGAGGAAGACAGGCTGCCTAGTACAGATACAGTACAGTAGGTACTGAGTGAGCTATGAGACCATCTTGTTGTGTCTGCCCTGGGGAATAAGATTATGGTGGATAATCTTATAGTAGACCCATGGCTCTGGACGTAGGTTGACTGCTTTCATCTCCCAATGGTTATCCCAAAGAATCTGATTATCTATTTCTGCACAACACCTGTGTAGACAGAAACTGTGCCTCCCTGGGTGCACAGTAAACCAACTGACCATCGTTGGAAATGCCTAGGAGACTAGCCAACTCCTGACAGTTGAAAGAGATCTGAACCCCTTTCACCTAGTAGGTGGTATGAAGCTCTCTACCCCTGTCAACATCTTCAAAGTCACCCTCTACCTGTAGGTGAAAGTAGAACTGCTTGACCAAGTCCGGGCTAGTGCAAGCCTCGTACAAGATCACTAGAAGCCAGCCCATATCACCAAACTCCCTTTCCACATCAAACAGGGCTAAATGGGTAAAGTTCACACACCGACCCCTTCCACTTACTTTCGGTCAAACCTAGGGCATAGCACCTCTGCTTCAATGGACTTGAAGCATCGTGGGTCATGAACTCGAGGAACTTTAGTGCGAACCATGTTAACTGCAAGAGAAAAAAATAAGAAAAATAAGTTAGATAAATTTGAAAATTTGACAGCATAACGACGTAAAATGGAAAAAGCCTCACTTTTCACCCAAACATTTGAGCAGGAGGACTTACATAGGTCCCAAAACATCTTGCAAGGCTCATACAATCAGAAATTTAAACTAGGTAGGTCAAATTTGAAGAAATTTAGACTATTGGGAAAAACCCCAAAATTTAGGTCAAAAATGGAAATTTTTAAGTTTCTACTAAACTAACCGATGAAACTCAAATTTTCTTAAGGGCTTTCATCTTTTGGGTGGCCAATAGCAAAAGCCCCAAATAAAATTTTAATTTTTGCGATCAGAAAAATATTAATTAGAAGAAAACCCTACATATAGCAAAAACCCTAGGTTTGAAAGCATAAAAATGGAGAAAATTAGAGAACATACCTCAAGGAATGGAGTGACAGATGTTGATCGATGGAAAAATCACCAAGTTTGTATGGTAGACACTATGGCAACTCACTGGTGTCGAGTTGAGTAGAGACCGTAGGAGGAAGAAGGAGAATGAGAGGGAAATTTTTTAAAAATAGGTTTAAAAACCTAATCTTGAATCATACGGTTGCACAATTTGACCAAAACCATCGACTGTATGATCAACCATAGGGTCTCGATAACTTTTCAAGACTTTGATGGTCGCACCTATGGTCGCACAACATGCGACCATAGGCCATTGACCGTATGACTGACTGTTGTCTGCATTTTGATTCAGTTCAAACTTTTGCCTATTGATTTTGTTTTTCTCTCGCCTTCCATTGTGAGACTAACCCAATACTACCACCATATCTTATCTCACATGTACAGCCTTTCTGAGTGCCTTTTAACCAAGATTTTAAATGGCTGGACGCAAAGTAAATAAAAGGAGACAGAATGCAAACCCATCTCCACCACCTATGGAGACTAATGACAATGAAGGTGAGCAAGGACAGGAAGGAAATATTGGAACTTCACATGTCAAACCCCAATTCTGCACTATTCAGAATGGTGTGATGAACCGCTAATAAACCAACGGTTCAACCAGGATCTCAAATAGACTGTGTCCGTTTGCTTAAACCAAACACATCCACAACCATAATCAGAGTAAATAAATAATAGCGGAAGTCTTATATATTAAATGGACTGAGAATCTAAGAATGATAACATAAATAAAATATCCAATTATCTTTCATTGACTAAGACATAAGTAAATAAAATAATCAATTAAAATTCCTTAATAGTTCAAATAAAAATCTAATCGAAAATGCATGAGTTGCATTCGCATGACGAATCGTGCGACTTTATTATAGCCTCTGCGTCCATCTCTACAACATGCCCATATGTGGGAGCATTCAGATAATCTTCCATGGTCGTACCTACATCATCAACTAAAAACATTTGAATTCGAAAAGGGTGAGCACACATCACGGCTCAATAAGCAAACAAAACAATGCAACAAACATATGCATGCATTCAATTCATATCTTTGGTCTGGTTCATAAGTTTGCAATGTGCAATAGAAAGGATAGGTGACTGCCGCACCTCTATACATGAATGAGTGGAACCGCCCAATGGATCAAACACCATTGCTGCCCCTACATGCACCCACCATGGAATAGAGATAGAGCGAAAGTGCTTAGGACCGCACCGCATCACACTTCCCCTGATGCTCTACCCATACCAACACGTAAGCCCCTGTTGACGAGGGCATGCAAACTGGGCTCGCAACTAACAAATCCTAATATCAAACAGTGTATCCAAGGCCTCACCCCAACATCCCTCAATACATCCATAGAGATAGAGCTAAGGCCCCCCGGTAGAGTCAGAGACTACACGGCCCGAGACCACCTCCCTTGATGCCCTACGACGTAATAGTTCTGCTAAGGTAATGGAGATACGACGATGTTAGTGGACAAGACTTGAGTAGAGATAGAGCTAGAGTCTGGTGACCAAGATGAACCACAGTGTCATGTCCTCCCCCTAATGCTCCACTCGCATCAGGTACACTAACCACACACATACATTCACATGTCTATTCCTAGCATCATCATCATCATCATCATGTTATAATAAACGAAATTAAATATGTATGAACAATAATAACAGGAATAGTAGATGACATGTGATACGCACATTACAATCATACAAGCATAGAATCATTCCTGGGATTGGACTCAATAAATGAAAATAGTTTATTATTAGCCAATTAGTTTAGGGTTTGTTCCCTCACCTTTGATTGAGCATAGATCCTCGTTCAAGCTTTATGAATCACTTTTAAATTACTAGAAAGACCTAACAAGTCGATAGATTTTAATTAGAATTAATTCCAATAGATTTAGACTAACTGAAATCGTAGGGTCGTAGTTATGGTAGCACCTAGGGTAGAAGTTTTTGTGACCCTAGGGTGTAGGGTGGATGTGGGGTTGGATACCATTCGACCCTACGTGCGACCACACCCTCCCTGGGTCTTTCCGAGGGCATGTGGTCGATCCTGTGGTCTCGTGAGGTCAGATATCATTCGACTCTATGTGCAACCACACGTATTCTGAGTCGACCTTTCATTCTAAAGTCCATTCCTTCACGTCTGGATCCTTTGACTTACTTTCATGGTCTATTCTATGATTGTTCTATGGCTCAAAACTACAAGTTATACACTATTCATAGTCCATAATGATTTCCTCCATGGAATCTCTTAAAACTTGTCCATGGATGGATGATTTGGATTTCTCCTAATCCTATGTTCTTCATAACTATTCTAGGATCTCTTATTCAGGTAAGGAATTAGGTTCATACCTTTATTTAGAGGTTTCTCTAAACTTCCTCCTCTTTCTTAGTCTTTTCTTCAAGTTCCTTATCTTCTTCTTCTTCTCTTTCTCTTTCTCTCACTCTCAATTATGGTTCTAAAGGAGTGAAAGAGGCTAAGGGACATCCTATTTATAGAGAAAAACCCTCCATAATAAGTCCTAATGAGTTTAGGAAAGATCCCCTTTGAATTAGGAAAGTTTCCTAATTTCCAATTTCTGTCTGTCATCGTAGGGTCAGACGCAGGGTCGCAGGATCCATCAACCCTACACCTTCTTAGTCATGCGACCCTACGACTAAAAGTCATGGGTTGGACTTTTGTTGAGGTGGGGTCGACCCTACATATTTAGGCATGCGACCCTACCCTCACATTTGCTGTTTTTGGATTAGACTTCTTACCTGGTCTTGTGATTTCTTGATGCACTTGGTCCACTTGGCTCGACCATGATAGGTAGGCCTGGTACAAGGTGTTAAGACCGGTTAGTTCGATATGGATCTTACAACTTTCCCCTCTTATTAAAAATTTGATCCTTGAAATTTATACATACCTTCCAAGTCGAAAAGGTGAGGATATTGCTTTCGCATAGCATTCTCTTCTTCCCATGTGATTACTTCTATATCTCGGCTCCTCCAGGTGACCTTAACATTGTAGATATCTCGGTTGCGTAGTCGTTGAACCTTTCAAATGGTGATTTCAGTTGGTGCTACTTCGAATGTCAAATCATCAGTTAGATCTAGTGGATCAACTGTTAAAACATGCGTTGGATCTCTGTCGTACTTCTTTAATAATGAGATATGAAATACATAATGCACACTTGACATAGATGGTGGTAGTGCTAAATGATAAGCTACTTTTCCACGTTTGGTTAAAATCTCATATGGTCCGATATATCTCGAACTTAGCTTACCTTTCTATCCAAATCATTTTAAACCTCGCATAGGTGATACTTTCAAGAATTCCTTATCACCTACGACAAATTCAAGGTCTCGGCATTGAGTATCTGCATACTGTTTCTGACGATTCTGAGCCGTTCTAACTCTTTCGTTGATGATGTCGACTACTCGACAAGTCTCTTCAACAAATTCTGGTCCAATGATGCTACATTCTCCAACTTCATTCCAAAACAGAGGAGTTCGACACTTTCTACCATACAGTGCTTCATAGGGTGACATCTGTATAGTAGCCTGATCGCTGTTGTTATAGGAGAACTCGATCAAGGGTAGTTTTTGGTCCCATGAGCCTTTAAAATCAATTACACAGGCTCGAAGCATGTCTTGTAAAACCTGAATGGTACACTCCGACTGTCCGTCTGTCTGAGGATGGAATGCAGTACTGAACTTCAACGTTGCACCCATAGCCTTTTCCAATCCTTCCCAAAACTTTGAAGTAAAGCGTGGGTCTCTATCGGACACAATGCTTTCAGGTACACCATGTAATCTAACAATGTTATCCACATATAGCTTAGCTAACCTCTCAAGGGTATACTATGGTCGTATAGCTATAAAATGAGCTATCTTAATCAGACGATCTACAATCACCCAGACAGTGTCAACTACTCGAGGAGTCAATGGTAATCCAGTGACGAAGTCCATAGTGATGCAGTCCCATTTCCATGTTAGTTCTGGTAGCGACTGCAAATATCCTGCAGGTCTTTGTCGTTCAGCCTTCACCCTCTGACAATTTAGGCATTGAGACACGAATTTAGCTACATCTATTTTCATTCCTCTCCACCAATATAATTTATTCAAATCCTAATACATCTTTGTACTTCCAGGATGTATCAAATAGGCGGTGGTGTGAGCTTTCTTCATTAGTCTATGTCTAATGTCCAAGTTTTCCATTTCAGGAACACATACTCTTCCTTTGTACTTCAGTAACTTTTCATCGTCCAAGGTGAACTCAGGAATAGTCCTACCTTTTTCGATGTCTTCTTGTGCCGTTCTCAGATAAGGTCTGATTTAATAGCTGCTTTTACTTCATCAATTATATCAAGTAAAATCTTCAACGTTGCGAACATATTTAAAAACCAATGAATAAATCCTTGGTTGGTTAATTCACCCGGTGCATCTATCACGAACTGCTCATTACCGTAATTGAATACTTTTCCTATAGTACACATTGCTGCAGTAGTGTTAAACTCTCCTTGGGATTTTATCATTGTTTTTCTGCTTAACGCATCAGCAACTACATTAGCCTTTCCTGGATGATACTGGATACTACAATCATAGTCCTTCAATAATTCCAGCCATCTTCTATGTCTCATGTTCAACTCCTTCTGATTAAAAAGATAAGTGGGACTCTTATGATCTGATTTAATCTGTTCTCTCCATACAAATAATGTCTCCATATCTTGACAGCATGTACTACTGCCGCTAATTCCATGTCATGAGTGGGATAGTTCTTCTCATGTGTCTTCGGTTGTCTTGAGGCATACACAATTACTTGTTCTCCTTGCATAAGTACACATCCTAAACCCAACCCAGACGCATCAGTGTACAAGATAAATGGTTGTCCTGGACTAGGAATAGTCAAGATCAGAGCAAATATCAATCTAGCCTTCAATGTTTGAAAACTTTTCTCATATTTATTAGTCCAAACAAACTTTTCTCCTTTCTTAGTCAAACTGGTGAGAGGTACGGAAATTCTGGAATAGTCTTCCACGAATCGTCGATAATACCCAGCTAGACCTAGGAAACTTCTAATTTCTGCAACGCTCTTTGGTGCTTCCCACTTCACAATGGCTTCAATCTTGCTAGGATCCACTTTAATTCCTTCAGCAGATAAAACATGGACTAAGAAAGTGACCTCATTTAACCAAAACTCACACTTTGTAAATATGGCGTAAAGCTTCTCTTTCCTTAATCACTGCAGAGCGGCTCTTAAATTCATGACATGAGTTTCCTTGTCCTTGGAGTAGACCAATATATCATTAATAAACACAATGACCGACGTATCCAACATATCATGGAATACCCAATTCATGAGTTCCATAAAAGTTGCGGGTGCATTAGTCAATCCAAAAGACATGACTAAAAATTCATAATGTCCATATCTTGTTCTGAATGCTGTCTTTGGAATATCACCATTCTTGATCTTCAACTGATGGTATCCTGATCGAAGATCGATCTTGGAGAACACTTTGGCACCTTGCAACTGATCGAACAAGTCATCGATCCGAGGCAATGGATACCGATTCTTGATTGTCAGCTTATTCAATTCTCGATAGTCTATACACAGTCGAACGCTACTATCTTTCTTCTTTACAAACAATACTGGCGCTCCCCATGGTGATATGCTAGGTCTGATGTAACCCTTGTCCAATAATTCTTGTAACTGTACTTTTAATTCCTTCAATTCAGTAGGAGCCATTCTATAGGGTGCCTTAGATACTGATGCGGCTCCGGTATCAGATCTATAACGAACTCTGTCGCTCAGTCGGGTGGTAGTCCTGGTAGTTCTTCAGGAAATACATTAGGAAAGTCACACACAATATCAATATTCTCCAATTGTGGTGCTTCCTTGGTGAGGTCGACCATTGATACTAGATACCCAACTCCTCCTTTCTCGAGGCATTTCTTAGCCTTTAATGCGGAGAGGATGAGTTTTTGTTTATGAAAAAGTTTGGTTCCCGCAAAACTAAACTCTGCTCCTTCCTTGTCTTTAAATGTCAGTTTCTTTTCTGCACATAATAGGTTTGCAGAATGCCAAGCTAACCAGTACATTCCCAAGATGACGTCAAAGTCTGCCATCTCAACTTGAATCAAGATTGCATCCAAAGTTTTCTCATCAATAAGAACTGGACATGGTCCAAAACCTTTTTCTAATTCCACTTCTAATCCCATCGGCGATCGTACAAGCAGTTTGTAGTCTAAAGATTTGAGGGGTAGATTCAGCTTCTTTCCAAATGATACAGATATAAATGAATGAGTATCTCCAGAATCAAAGAGTATTCTAGCAGGTATGCCATTAATAGGTACGATACTTATGATTTGTTTTAGTTTTAGTCTACATGCTCACACAATCTAACACAATTGAAAGGTTCAGGTCATACCTGTGACCACATCAGGCGATACGACAACATCCTCAGATGTAACAGCATAATCCTTTCCTTGCTGTAGCTGCTTTCTGGGTTTAGGACACTCCCTTGAATATTGTCCTACTTTGTTTCAGTTAAAGCATTTTACTCCTTCATTGTTTTGCTTTTGTGGCGGTTGAGCTGTTGTGTCACACCCTAATTTTGGTCTAACCAGAATGGTGTGATGAACCGCTAAATAACCAACGGTTCAACCAAGATCTCAAATAGGTTATCCCCGCGTTATCTGAACCTCCATACATCCATGTCATAATCAGAGTAAATACACAATAGCGGAAATCTTATAATAAAATGAACTGAGCAACTAAGATGATATCATTAATTTAATAGCAAATTATTCTCTTTTCAACTGAGACATAAATATTTAAATACCAAATACATGTCTTTATAAATCCAATGAAAGAAACCTATAAAATATCTAATAAAATACACACGAGTTGCACTCGCAAGAGGAGTCGTGTGTATCTACTTCAGCTTCAGCTTCCATCGCTGCCACGTTCCCGTACGTAGACGCATTCACATAGTCTTCAACCGTATAACCTGCATCATCAACTAAAAATATTCGACGTCAAGGGGTGAGCACACATCACGGCTCAGTGAGTAGCCAAAACAATGCAACAATACATATGCATGCACATCAATTTATATCTTTGGTCCGGTTTAAAGTTTGCAGTATGCAATAGAAAGGTTGAGGTAGCCAATGGTCGCATTTATTGACTTCGCCTCTATACACGAGTGTGTGACGTTACCCGAAGATCACGTTTATCGTCAACTCAGATGCACCCAATCATGAACATTATATAACAAAGGTTACGTTTATTGCTATATAGTGCCATACCAACACGTAAGCCCCTGTTGGCGAGGGCTGCAAACTGGGCTCACAACTAACCAATCCTAATGCCAAATAGTGTATCTAAGGCCTCACCCCAGCATCCCTCAGAATGTCCATAGAGATAGATCTAAGGCCCCCCGGTAGTGTCAGAGACTACAAGGACCGAGACCACCTCCCCTGATACCCTACGACATAATAGTTCTGCTAAAGTAATGGCGATACGACGATGCCAATGCGCAAGACTTGAGTTAGAGATAGAGCTAAAGTGCTGAGACCCGCCAAAGGTTAACGTTTATTGACGTTCTCATCACACCTCCCCTGATACTCGCTCGCATCAAGCACATCAACCACACACATACAAGCACATGCCTATTCCTATCATCATCATCATCATCATGTTATAAACAATAAAGTAAATATGCATGAACAAGTAATAGAAACATTGGATGGCATGCTGTATCCACATTACAAACATATTTGCATAGAATCAAGCATAGCATAGGACTCAAGAAATAGAAAACAGTTAATATTAACCAATTTAGTTTCGAGTTAAGGTTCCTCACCTTAGCTTGCTAATAGATATTTTCCCAAGCTTTAGAATCACCTTTATATTGTTATTATATTGCTAGAAGACCTAACAAAGTCGATAGAATTTAATTAGAATTAATTCGAAATTTGAAACCATTCTATCAACTGAGGGTCGATGCTAGGGTCGATGGGTCTATCGACCCTCCCCTCTTTCTGGACTTCTCGAATGCTGAGGGTCGATGGTCAGAAACACCTAGGGTCGGATGGCCTATCGACCCTGGGTGCGACCCTCGGTGCACTCTGGTCCAATTTCCACTTTTTAATCCATTCTTCATGTTTGGGGTCCTATGGCTTGCTTCCTACATTCATTCAACATTCATTCCATGGTCTAGAACCATGTATAATCCATCTAAATAGTTTTCATACATCCTCCTATGGTTTTCCATGAAAACCTAACCATAGCTTAATGGTTTGGGTTTCTCCGAGATCACATTCTCATCAATAACTACCCTAAGGTCTGTAGAAACTCATAGAATTAGTATCCATACCTGAGAAGATTAATCTTTCTCTGCAAATATTCTCTTTTGGCTTAATTTCTCTTATTTCCCTTTCTTCTTCCTCTTTCCTTCTCCTCTCTTTCTCTCAATTTGATTAGGGTTGTGAAAGGAGTGAAAGTGGCTTAGGGACGTCCTTTAAATAGACTAGGAACATCCTAAATAAGTCCCATTGAGATTTGGAAAGAATCCCAATCGAAAAATATAGAAATTTCCTAATTTCTATATTCGTCAGAAACCGAGGGTCGATGGGAGGGTCGATGATCCCGTCGACCCTAGGTTCTTAAGCTGTCCGACCCTCCCTTCAAAACTGAGGGTCTGACTTTCTGTTTTGGGAGGTCCGACCCTGCTTAGCTGGGTGTGCGACCCTCCCCTAAATTTACGTGTTTTTGGGTCGATATATACCTGGGATCTCGATCTCCTTCACGCCCTTGGTCCACTTGACTCGACCATGATGGGTAAACCTGGTTCAAAGTGGTAAGACCGGATTAGATTAACACGGGTCTTACAACTCCCCCCAACTTATAAAAATTTCGTCCTCGAAATTGTACGTACCTTCTGAATCAAATAAGTGTGGGTATTGTTTCCGCATAGCATTTTCTTCTTCCCATGTAATTTTTTCCATGTCTCTACTTTTCCATGTGACCTTAACATAGTAGATATCTCTGTTGCGTAGACGTTGAACCTTTCGGCTGGTGATTTCTGTTGGTGTTACTTCGAATGTCAAATCATCAGTCAGTTCCAGCAAATCTACTGTCAAGACATGCGTTGGGCCTTTGACATACTTCTTTAATAGGGAAATGTGAAATACGTCGTGCATACTTGACATAGATGGTGCTAGTGCTAACTGATAAGTTACTTTTCCACGCTTAGTTAGAATTTCATATGGCCCGACATATCTTGGGCTTAGCTACCCTTTCTGTCCAAACCTCTTCAATCCTCGCATAGGCGATACCTTCAAAAATACTTTATCACCTAAGGCAAACTCTAGATCTCTTCGTCGAGTGTCTGCATATTGCTTCTGACAGTTCTGAGCTATTCTCACTCTTTCCTTGATGATGTCGACCACTCGGCAAGTCTCTTCCAGAAATTCCGGTCCAACAATACTACGTTCTCCGACTTCATTCTAAAACAAAGGAGTTCGACACTTTTTGCCATACAGTGCTTCATAAGGTGACATCTATATAGTAGCCTGATAGCTATTGTTATAGGCGAACTCGATCAATGGTAACTTTTCGTCCCATGATCCTTTAAAATCAATCACCCATGCTCGTAGCATATCTTCTAGAATCTGGATTGTACGCTCTGACTGTCCGTCTGTTTGGGGGTGGAATGCAGTACTGAACTTCAATGTTGTACCCATAGCCTTTTGCAGTCCTTCCCAAAATTTGGAAGTAAATCGTGGATCTCTATCGGACACAATGCCTTTTGGAACACCATGTAACCGAACAATATTATCCACATACAGCTTTGCTAACCTTTCTAGTGTATATTGGGGTCGTATCGGTATGAAGCGAGCTGTTTTAGTCAGACTGTCCACAATCACCCAAACTGCGTCAACTACTCGAGGAGTCAATGGTAGTCCTGTGACGAAGTCCATAGTGATGCAGTCCCATTTCCATGCTGGTTCTGGTAATGGCTGTAACAGTCATGCGGGTCTTTGTCGTTTAGCCTTTACTTTCTGACAATTTAGGCATTGAGACACGAACTTAGCTACATCTTCTTTCATTCCCCTCCACCAATATAGCTTCTTTAGATCATGATACATTTTTGTTCTTCCAGGATGTATCGAATAGATGGTGGTATGGGCTTCCTTCATCAGTCGGTGTCTAATGTCCATACTTTCTGTTTCAGGTACACATATTCTCCCTTTATATTTCAGTACCTTCTCGTCATCCAAGGTGAACTCAGGATTGGTCCTACCTTTCTCAATATCATCTTGTACCGTTCTCAGATAAGGATCTGATTTGATAGCTGTCTTCACTACGTCCACTATATCCGGTATAATCTTCAATGCCGTGAACATATTCGAGAACCAATGAATAAACCCTTGGTTGGCTGATCCATCCACTGTATCTATCACATACTGCTCGTTGCCGTGATTGAACACTATTCCGTTGGTACACATTGCTGCAGTCGTGCGAACTTCTCCTTGAGATTTAATCATTGCTTTTCTGCTCAATGCATCCGCTACCACGTTCGCTTTTCCCAGAAGATACTGGATATCACAATCATAGTCTTTCAATAGTTCCAGCCATCTTCTTTGTCTCATATTCAACTCCTTCTGATTAAATAAATAAGTAAGACTTTTATGGTCCGACTTAATCTGGAATTTCTCCCCGTATAAGTAATGTCTCCATATCTTGATAGCATGTACTACTGCCGCTAGCTCCAAATCATGGGTGGGATAATTTTTCTCATGTACCTTCAACTGTCTTGACGCATAAGCAATTACTTGCTCTCCTTGCATAAGCACACATCCTAATCCCAGTCCCGATGCATCGGTGTATAAAGTAAATATCTGTCCTGGAATGGGAATGGTCAAAATCGGGGCGGATATCAATCTGGCCTTCAATATCTGGAAGCTCTTCTCACATTTGTCGGCCCATACAAACTTTTCACCTTTCTTAGTCAAACTGGTGAGAGGTACGGCAATCCGAGAATAGTCTTCTACGAATCTCCGATAATGACCAGCTAGGCCCAGAAAACTTTTAATTTCTGAAACGCTCTTTGGTGCTTCCCACTTCACAATAGCCTCGATTTTGCTGGGGTCCACTTTGATTCCTTCTGTGGATACCACGTGGCCTAGGAATGCGACTTCACTTAGCCAAAACTCACACTTAGAAAATTTGGCATATAGTTTCTCTTTCCTTAAACGCTGTAGGGCTGCGTTTAGGTTCTTGACATGGGTTTCTTTGTCCTTGGAGTATACCAATATATCATCGATAAATAATATAACCGACGTATCCAACATATCATGGAAAACTCGGTTCATAAGTTCCATGAACGTTTCCGGTGCATTAGTTAATCCGAATGACATAACCAAAAATTCATAATGTCCATATCTGGTCCTGAATGCTGTCTTCGGAATATCACCTTCTTTAATCTTCAGCTGATGATAGCCCGATCGAAGATCGATCATAGAAAATACTTTTGCTCCTTGTAACTGATCGAACAAGTCATTGATCCTGGGTAGGGGATATCGATTCTTGATTGTCAGTTTGTTCAACTCCCGATAGTCGATACATAATCGAACGCTACCATCCTTCTTTTTCACGAACAATACCGGTGCCCCCCATGGAGATATACTGGGTCGAATATAACCCTTGTCTAGCAGTTCTTGTAGTTGTACTTTTAATTCCTTCAGTTCAGTAGGAGCCATTCTATAAGGTGTCACACCCCAATTCTGCACATTTCAGAATGGTGTGATGAACCGCTAAATAACCAACGGTTCAACCAGGATCTCGAATAGGCTATCCCCGTTTTATCCAAACTTTCACACATCCATAATCATAATCAGAGTAATACACAATAGCGGAAAATCTATGATAAAATGAACTGAGCAACTAAGATGATATCATTAATTTAATAGCAAATTATTCTGTTTTCAACTGAGACATAAATATTTAAATATCAAATACAAGTCTCTATTAAATTCAATAAAAGAAACCTATAAAAATATCTAATCAAATACACACGAGTTGTACTCGCAAGAGGAGTCGTGTGTATCATCTTCAGCTTCAGCGTCCATTACTGCTATATTCCCGTACACAGACGCGTTCATATAGTCTTCAACTGTGTAACCTGCATCATCAACTAAAAATATTCGATGTTGAGGGGTGAGCACACAACACGGCTCAGTGAGTAGCCAAAACAATGCAACATTACATATGCATGCACATCAATTTATATCTTTAGTCTGGTTTAAAGTTTTCAATATACAATAGAAAGGTTGAGGTAGCCAAAGGTCCCGTTTATTGACTTCGCCTCTATACACGAGTGTGTGACGTTACCCGAAGATCACGTTTATCGTCAACTCACATGCACCCAACCATGAACATTATATAACAAAGGTTACATTTATTGCTATATAGTGCCATACCAACACGTAAGCCCCTGTTGGCGAGGGCTGCAAACTGGGCTCGCAACTAACCAATCCTAATGCCAAACAGTGTATCCAAGGCCTCACCCCAGCATCCCTCATAATGTCCATAGAGATAGAGCTAAGGCCCCCTGGTAGAGTCAGAGACTACAAGGACCGAGACCACCTCCCCTGATACTCTACGACATAATAGTTCCGCTAAGGTAATGGCGATACGACGATGCCAATGCACAAGACTTGAGTTAGAGATAGAGCTAAAGTGCTGAGACCCGCCAAAGGTTAACGTTTATTGACGTTCTCATCACGCCCCCTGATACTCGCTCGCATCAAGCACATCAACCACACACACACAAGCACATGCCTATTCCTATCATCATCATCATCATCATGTTATAAACAATAAAGTAAATATGCATGAACAAATAATAGAAATATTGGATGGCATGCTGTATGCACATAAAAATCATATTCGCATAGAATCAAACATAGCATAGGACTCAAGAAATAGAAAACAGTTTATTATTAACCAATTTAGTTTGGAGTTAAGGTTCCTCACCTTAGCTTGCTAATAGATATTTTTCCAAGCTTTAGAATCACCTCTACAGTGTTATTATAATGTTAGCAACCTAACAAAGTCGATAGAATTTAATTAGAGTTAATTTCCAATTTAAAAACCATACTGTTATCTGAGGGTCGATCAGAGGGTCGATGCTTAGAATGCATAGGGTCGATGGGTCTATCGACCCTGTCCTCAGTCTGAACTTCCCGAATGCTGAGGGTCGATGGCCAGGGAGCATAGGGTCGATGGGTCTATCAACCCTGTGTGCGACCCTCTGTGCAATTAGGTCCAATTTCCAGTTTTTAATTCATTCTTCATGTTTGGGGTCCTATGTCTTGCTTCCACATTCCATTAAACATTCATTCCATAGTCTGAAACCATGATTCGTCCTCCTAGATGGCTTTCATGCATTATCCTAGGTTTTTCCCTGACAACCTAACCATGAATGGATGGTTTGGGTTTCTCCGAAATCCTACACTCAACCATATCTAACCTAAGGTCTGTAGAAACTCATGGAATTAGTATCCATACCTGAGAAGATTAATTTTCTCTGAAAATTCTTCTCCTTTTTTCTAAGTCTTCTACCTTGCCTCTTTTCTTCCTCTTTTCCTTCTTCTCTCTTTCTCTCAATTCAATTAGGGTTGTGAAAGGAGTGAAAGTGGCTTAGGGACATCCTTTAAATAGAGTAGGAATGTCCTATAATAGTCCCATTAAGATTTGGAAAGAATCCCAATCGAAAATTAGGAAGTTTCCTAATTTCAGTTTCGGCAGTAAGTGAGGGTTGATTAGAGGGTCGATGATCCCGTCGACCCTGTGGTCTGACACTGTCCGACCCTCTGTCCATTTTTCAGGGTCTGAGTTTCTAATTTGAGAGGGTCGACCATGTTTAGCTGGGTATGCGACCCTTGCTCTATTTTTAGTGTTTTTCGATCGATTTGATACCTGGGATCTCGCTCTCCTTCACGCCCTTGGTCCATTGACTCGACCATGATGGGTAAACCTAGTTCAAGGTGGTAAGACCGGGTTAGTTGGACACGGGTCTTACAACTCCCCCCAACTTATAAAAATTTTGTCCTCAAAATTAAACGTACCTTCTGAATCAAATAAGTGAGGGTATTGCTTCCGCATAGCATTTTCTTCTTCCCATGTAACTTCTTCCATGTCTCTACTTTTCCATGTGACCTTAACATAGTAGATATCTCTGTTGCGTAGACGTTGAACCTTTCGACTAGTGATTTCCGTTGGTGTTACTTCAAATGTCAAATCATCAGTCAATTCTGGCAAATCCACTGTCAAAACATGCGTTGGGTCTTTGACATACTTCTTCAATAAGGAAATGTGAAATACGTCATGCACGCTTGACATAGATGGTGGTAGTGCTAACTGATAAGCTACTTTTCCACGCTTAGCCAGAATTTCATATGGCCCGACATATCTTGGACTTAGTTTCCCTTTTTGTCCGAACCTTTTTAATCCTCGCATAGGCGATACCTTCAAAAATACTTTATCACCTACGGCGAACTCTAGATTTCTTCGTCGAGTATCTGCGTATTGCTTCTGACGGTTCTGAGCTGTTCTTACTCTTTCCTTGATAATGTCGACCACTCGACAAGTTTCTTCAACGAATTCCGGTCCAACAATACTACGTTCTCCAACTTCATTCCAAAACAAAGGAGTTTGACACTTCCTTCCATACAGTGCTTCATAAGGTGACATCTATATAGTAGTCTGATAGCTATTATTATAAGCGAACTCGATCAATGGTAATCTTTCATCCCATGATCCCTTGAAATCAATTACACATGCTCGTAGCATATCTTCTAGAATCTGAATTGTGAGCTCTGACTGTCCATTTGTCTGTGGATGGAATGCAATACTGAACTTTAATGTTGTACCCATAGCCTTTTGTAGTCCTTCCCAAAACTTGGAAGTAAATCGGGGATCTCTATCCGACACGATGCTTTCTGGAACACCATGTAATCGAACAATATTATCCACATACAGCTTCGCTAACCTTTCTAGTGTATACTGAGGTCGTATAGGTATGAAACGAGCTGTTTTTGTCAGACGGTCTACAATCACCCAAACTGCGTCAACTACTCGAGGAGTCAATGGTAGTCCTATGACGAAGTCCATAGTGATGCAGTCCCATTTCCATGCTGGTTCCGATAATGGCTGTAACAGTCCTACGGGTCTTTGTCTTTCAGCCTTTACTTTCTAACAATTTAGGCATTGGGACACGAACTTAGCTACATCTGCTTTCATTCCCCTCCACCAATATAGTTTCTTTAGATCATGATACATTTTGGTACTTCCAGGATGTATCGAATAGATGGTGGTATGAGCTTCTTTCATCAGTCGGTGTCTAATGTCCACACTTTCTATTTCGGGTACACATATTCTTCCTTTGTATTTCAATACTTTTTCTTCAACCAAGGTGAACTCAGGGTTAGTCCTACCTTTCTCAATATCTTCTTGTACCGTTCTCAGATAAGGATCTGCTTGGATAGTTGTCTTCACTTCATCCATTATATCCGGTATAATCTTCAACACCGTGAACATATTCGAAAACTGATAAATAAACCCTTGGTTGGCTGATCCATCCGTTGTGTCTATCACATACTGCTCGTTGCCGTGATTGAATACCATTCCGGTAGTGCACATTGCCGCAGTCATGCTAACTTCTCCTTGAGATTTTATCATTGCTTTTCTGCTCAATGCATCTGCTACTACGTTCGTTTTTCCTGGATGATACTGGATATCACAATCATAGTCTTTCAATAGTTCCAGCCATCTTCTTTATCTCATATTCAACTCCTTCTGATTAAATAAATATGTAAGACTTTTATGGTCTGACTTAATCTGGAATTTCCCTCCAAATAGGTAGTGTCTCCATATCTTGACAGCATGTACTACTGCCGCTAACTCCAAATCATGAGTGGGGTAATTTTTCTCATGTACCTTCAATTGTCTCGAGGCATAGGCAATCACTTGCTCACCTTGCATAAGCACACAACCTAATCCCAATCCCGACCCATCGTTATATAAGGTAAATGTCTGTCCTGGGATCGGAATAGTCAAAATCGGGGCGGATATCAATCTGGTCTTCAATGTTTGAATACTCTTTTCACACTTATCCGTCCATACAAACTTTTCTCCTTTCTTGGTCAAACTGGTAAGAGGTACGGAAATCCGAGAATAGTCTTCTACGAATCTCCGATAATAACCAGCTAGACCCAGAAAACTTCTAATTTCTGAAACGCTCTTTGGTGCTTCCCACTTTATGATAGCCTCGATCTTACTGGGGTCCACTTTGATTCCTTCAGTGGATACTACATGGCCTAGAAAGGCGACTTCACTTAGCCAAAATTTACACTTTGAAAATTTGGCGTATAAGTTCTCTTTCCTTAAATGTTGTAGGGCTGCGTTTAGGTTCTTGACATGGGTTTCCTTCTCCTTGGAGTATACCAATATGTCATCAATAAATACTATAACCGACGTGTCCAACATATCGTGGAAAACTCGGTTCATAAGTTCCATGAATGTTGCCAGTGCATTAAGTAATCCGAATGACATTACTAAGAATTCATATTGTCCGTATCTTGTCCTGAAAGCTGTCTTAGGAATGTCACCTTCTTTAATCTTCAGCTGATGATAGCCCGATCGAAGATCGATCTTTGAAAATACTTTTTCTCCCTGTAACTGATCGAACAAGTCATCGATCCTAGGTAGTGGGTATCGATTCTTGATGGTCAGTTTATTCATCTCTCGATAGTCGATACATAATCGAACGCTACCATCCTTCTTCTTTACGAACAACACCGGTGCTCCCCATGGAGATATACTGGGTCTAATATAACCCTTATCCAGCAGTTCTTGTAATTGCACTTTTAATTCCTTCAGTTCAGTAGGATCCATCCTATAAGGTGCTTTTGATACGGGTGCGGCTCTGGGTAGAAGGTCTATTACAAACTCTGTGGCTCGGTCAGGTGGTAATCCGGGTAGTTCCTCTGGAAATACATCAGGAAAATCTCGCACGACATCAATATCTTTCATTTGTGGCACGTCCTTCGTTAGGTCGACCACTGATACTAGATATCCGGCAGCCCCTTTCTCAAGGCACTTCTTAGCCTTAAATGCTGAGAGTATGAGCTTTCGTCTCCTGGGAAGTTTGGTTCCCGAGAAACTGAATTCTTCTCCTTCTTTATCTTTAAATGTTAGCTTTTTTTCGGCGCATAACAGATTTGCAGAATGCCGAGCTAACCAGTCCATTCCCAAGATGACGTCAAAGTCTGCCATCTCAAGTTGTATCAAGGTTGCATCCAAGGTCTGCTCTCCAATGAGAACTGGACATGGTCCATAACCTTTCTCTAATTCCACTTCTAATCCCATCGGTGACCGTACAAGTAATTTGTAGTCTAATGTTTTGATGGGCAAATTGGTCTTCTTTCCAAACGACACAGATAAATGAATGAGTAGCTCCTGAATCAAAGAGTACTCTGGTGGGTATGCCATTGATAGGTACGATACCTGTGATTCGTTTTAACTTAGTCTACATGCTCCATCAATGTAATTGAAATCTTAAAAGTTTTGGTCATACCTGTGACCACATCGGGCGATGCGACAACATCTTCTGATGTAACAGCATATACCCGTCCTTGATGCAACTGCTTCTTGGGTTTTGGGCACTCTCTTACCATATGCCCTGGTTGATTGCAGTTAAAGCACTTCGGTACTTCAAAATTTGACTTTGGTTGTGGTTGAGCTGCTGAAGTAGGCTTCGATGGAGTAGCCAAATTCTGAGGACGAAAAGCTTTATACGTCCTATTATTGCCTCCATTGTAGGTGTTTCCGGATGGTCTCTTGATTCCTCGGTTCTGGGAGAAATAACTCTCCTTCTGGCTCGATTCAATTACTCGAGCGATCTGGACAGCTTCATTGTAAATCTTCTTCTCTAAGCCCAGAACATTTTCTCTTATGCTTCCTCTTAGTCCCGCGATGAACCTACGGGTTTTTGTATCTTCTTCTTGCATACTCGCCGGTGCGAAGAAAAACAGTTCTTCGTAGCGCTGTTGATATGCGTCTACGGTCATCTGTCCCTGGTACAAACTCAGGAACTCTTTCTCCATTGAGTCTCTGAAGCTTCGTGGGAAATATTTCTCGAAGAACGCTTCTTTATATATAGCCCATGTCAGTAGGGCATGTCTAGTCAATAAGTATGTTTTTGTGGATTTCCACCAATGGTGTGCGTCGCCTTTGAGCATGAAGGTGGTGCATAATACTTTCTCTTCTTCTGAAATAGTCATCATAAGGAAATTTCTCTTCATCTCGTCTATCCAGTGTGCTGGCCACAACAGATCAGACGGTTTACCGTTGAATTCCTTAGGTTTCTTCTTCAGAAATCTCTCTACTAGTCGGGAGTGATCCAGTTGGTTTTGGGGGTTTGCCCAAACATATAGTGTGGGTACTGATAGTTCCCTTGGGCTGCTTCTGAGACTTGTACTGGAATTGGTGCAGCCGATTGTTGAGGTGTCTGTTGAGCTGGGTGATTACCCACTGGTGCTGCACTTGAGTGGCTTGAAACATAACTCCCATTGCAACCTGCATTTGAGCTTGTGCGTGTTGTATTTGCTGTAGTTGTTGTGCCAGATTCATCACCACTGTTGTTAGCTCTGGTGGTGGTGGTGGCAAATTTGTAGGGTTTGCCGGTTCGGGATTACCCTGTGCATAATTATTCTCTTGACTAGTCTCATCCGCCGGTGGTGGTGGTGGGACTATGTTTCGGGTCTGTCAGGTAACTCTACGTCCAGACATAATTATTTTCGATGATTGGTGGTGCCTGAAAATTATCAAAATAGGTGAGAAATCATGTATATGTCATGTAGGCACGTTAACCAATAATCAATTCCAATTTGAGCTCATTTTATAAAAAAATACTATCTTTTACATGCGGGTCGATGGTGAAGGTCGATGGTATGTCGGACCCTTAATGTCCGACCCCGTAGTTTCTATCAGATTCCCGAGAGCGAGGGTCGATTAGAGGGTCGATCGGAGGGTCGATGGCCCCGGTCGAGTTGTTCGACCCTCGACCAAAAATCAGATTTTTAAAGTCCGATTTTGGGTCATTTTCTATTATTTCCCTCCCGTTTCGACTCGTCTCTTCTCTCCGAGTTGCTACGAGTGCTACTTCCTTGTTGTGGATCATTCTTAGTCCGAGTTTTGACATCCACATCACCTCTACAGGTATACTTTCCCAACTTTACCTGTTTTTAGGTTTTTATTTCTAGGTTTTTGCTCATTTAACTTGTATTTTTCAAATTAAACTTTTTCCAACCGTAAAAATTCGATTTTTATTGGGGGCTTTTGTTGTTGGTGTCTTGAGGAACGAAAGCCCTCAAAAATTTTTGAGTTTCATCGGTTGGTTATCGAGAAACTTAAATTTTTCTCTTTTTGCCCTAATTTGTCGAAATTTTTTGATTTCTTGAAATTTCTTCAAATTGGACCTTGTCAGTTACCGTTTCCTTCTTTTTAACTATTGTGTGATGTGTTGGAACTTACGTAAGTCCTCCTGCCCACTTGTATGGGTGAAAAGTGAGGCTTTTGACCAACTTACGTCGTTATAATGCCTGATTTTTAAATTTTTATCCTATTAACTCCTTGTTTTCCTTTTTCTTTCTTATCTGCAGATACTATGGTTCGTACCAAAGTACCCAGAGTTTGTGATCCGCTTCGCTTCCGTTCCAATGAAGCCGAGGCACAGTATGCCTACTATACAGGCAAGAAAGTGGAAGGGGGTCGTATGGTGAACTTGGCTGAGCTAGCCTTGTTCAATGTAGAGAGAGTTTTTGGTGATATGGGGTGGCTCCCTGTCATCACATACGATGCGTACACACGTCCAGAGTTAGTGCGCCAGTTCTACGGTAACCTTCAGATTGTGGGAAACCACAACGATGTGGAGCTTGGTCAGGAGTTGTGCATCACTAGCTACGTCAAAGGGGTGCAGATTTCCTTTGATTATCGGAAGCTGGCCGACCTGTTGGGCATTCCTTATGATGGTCTTATGGTGTACTGTGCACCTGGTGAGCACGACTTTATTGAGACGTGGTTGCGGGCCGAGATTGATAGTCAGTTACTACAGCCCGATCGCTGGCAGATGAGAGCATGCTACTTGCGTCCGGCTCCACAAGTATTCTATAGGATCATCCAGCATAACCTGATCCCGCAGTGTGGTCACTATGAGAGAGTGTCTCAGCTGACCCAATTTTTGATATACAGTATATGCACTCATCAGCCCGTCTGTCTTCCTTACATCATCATGCGGACGATGATCAGTGCTACTTTTTCCGATCATAGGGGTAATCTACCCTATGGACGTATGATCACCACACTGTTGATTCGTCTGGGGGTTGACCTTGTAGATGAGAAGATTCAGGAGAAGACCTTCTCGTCGCCTCTAGATTGGGAGGCTATATGCAAGATTGGACTTCGAGATGCTCAGGTTAGCGATGATGAGAGGAACGCGATGGTGCGCCCTCACACTCGGGTTGAGGTGGCTGATGCTGAGGCTGCTGTTGCTGCTGCTAGAGCTCAGGTGGATCCTGTCGACGATGATGATCGTATGTATATGGACGTCGACGCGATACCCCCGCCTTCACCTACACATGCGGCTGGAGTTGGTACTTCGCATGCGGCGGATTCTGTACCTGAGACTGGTCCTTCTCATGAGGCTGGTCCTTCGCATCCGTCTTCTGATATGATGGAGATGTTGCACGAGATCAGAGAGACTCAGCACCGATCGGACCAGAGGATGGAGGAGTTGCTAGATGCTCAGCGCATGAGAGTTGATGAGCTGTTGGAGACCCAGCGTGCGACTGACAGGAGAGTAGCCGATCTCACAGCTAGTCTGCAGACGACCCAGACTCAGATAGCCTGGTTGACCAGAGTCTATGCTGAGCACTACGACAGAGATCGTGAGGCTCCACCTCCTCCTTTGCCTCCCACTTCCTGATTGTACTTTTTGTTTTTCCTGTACTACAGAGTAACTGTCCGGGTTGTGGACTGTACTCTGCTTTAGATATATATTTATTTCATTGTATGTAACTTGTTTTCTCATTTAATAGATGCATTATTCTCTTTTTAAATTTTGGTCTCAATCATCACTTGTGCTTATAATGTGTTAATATTACTGTTTTTATTTTATCCTATCTCAGTTCACTATTGCTGTGAATGTATGATAGTTCAGTGGACAAGGCCTGAGATGCGCTGATACCAAGTTGTCACACCCCAATTCTGCGCATTTCAGAATGGTGTGATGAACCCCTAAATAACCAACAGTTCAACCAGGATCTCGAATAGGCTATCCCCGTTTTATCCAAACTTTCACACATCCAAAATCATAATCAGAGTAATACACAATAGTAGAAAATCTATAATAAAATGAACTGAGAAACTAAGATGATATCATTAATTTAATAGCAAATTATTCTGTTTTCAACTGAGACATAAATATTTAAATATCAAATACAAGTCTCTATTAAATTCAATAAAAGAAACCTATAAAAATATCTAATCAAATACACACGAGTTGCACTCGCAAGAGGAGTCGTGTGTATCATCATCAGCTCCAGCGTCCATTGCTGCTATATTCCCGTACGCAGACGCGTTCATATAGTCTTCAACTATGTAACCTGCATCATCAACTAAAAATATTCGACGTCGAGGGGTGAGCACACAACACGGCTCAGTGAGTAGCCAAAACAATGCAACATTACAGATGCATGCACATCAATTTATATCTTTGGTCTGGTTTGAAGTTTGCAATATGCAATAGAAAGGTTGAGGTAGCCAAAGGTCACGTTTATTGACTCCGCCTCTATACACGAGTGTGTGACATTACCCGAAGATCACGTTTATCGTCAACTCACATGCACCCAACCATGAACATTATATAACAAAGGTTACGTTTATTGCTATGTAGTTCCATACCAACACGTAAGCCCCTGTTGGCGAGGGCTGCAAACTGGGCTCGCAACTAACCAATCCTAATGTCAAACAGTGTATCCAAGGCCTCACCCCAGCATCCCTTAGAATGTCCATAGAGATAGAGCTAAGGCCCCCCGGTAGAGTCAGAGACTACAAGGACCGAGACCACCTCCCCTGATACTCTACGACATAATAGTTCCGCTAAGGTAATGGCGATACGACGATGCCAATGCACAAGACTTGAGTTAGAGATAGAGCTAAAGTGCTGAGACCCGCCAAAGGTTAACGTTTATTGACGTTCTCATCACACCCCCCCTGATACTCGCTCGCATCAAGCACATCAACCACACACACACAAGCACATGCCTATTCCTATCATCATCATCATCATCATCATGTTATAAACAATAAAGTAAATATGCATGAACAAATAATAAAAATATTGGATGGCATGCTGTATGCACATAACAATCATATTCGCATAGAATCAAACATAGCATAGGACTCAAGAAATAGAAAACAGTTTATTATTAACCAATTTAGTTTGGAGTTAAGGTTCCTCACCTTAGCTTGCTAATAGATATTCTTCCAAGCTTTAGAATCACCTCTACAGTGTTATTATAATGTTAGCAACCTAAAAAAGTCGATAAAATTTAATTAGAGTTAATTTCCAATTTAAAAATCATACTGTTATCTGAGGGTCGATCAGAGGGTCGATGCTCAGAATGCATAGGGTCGATGGGTCTATCGACCCTGTCCTCTATCTGAACTTCCCGAATGCTGAGGGTCGATGGTCAGGGTGCATAGGGTCGATGGGTCTATCGACCCTGTGTGCGACCCTTTGTGCAATCAGGTCCAATTTCTAGTTTTTAATTCATTCTTCATGTTTTGGGGTCCTATGGCTTGCTTCCACATTCCATTAAACATTCATTCCATAGTCTGAAACCATGATTAATCCTCCTAGATGGCTTTCATGCATTATCTTAGGTTTTTCCCTGACAACCTAACCATGAATGGATGGTTTGGGTTTCTCCGAAATCCTACACTCAATCATATCTAACCTAAGGTCTGTAGAAACTCATGGAATTAGTATCCATACCTGAGAAAATTACTTTTCTCTGGAAATTCTTCTCCTTTTTGCTAAGTCTTCTTCCTTGCCTCTTTTCTTCCTCTTTTCCTTCTTCTCTCTTTCTCTCAATTCAATTAGGGTTGTGAAAGGAGTGAAAGTGGCTTAGGGACGTCCTTTAAATAGAGTAGGAATGTCCTATAATAGTCCCATTGAGATTTGGAAAGAATCCCAATCGAAAATTAGGAAGTTTCCTAATTTCAGTTTCGGCAGTAAGTGGGGGTCGATTAGAGGGTCGATGATCCCGTCGACCCTGTGGTCTGACACTGTCCGACCCACTGTCCTTTTTCAGGGTCTGAGTTTCTAATTTGAGAGGGTCGACCCTGTTTAGCTGGGTATGTGAACCTTGCTCTATTTTAAGTGTTTTTGGGTCGATTTGATACTTGGGATCTCGCTCTCCTTCACGCCCTTGGTCCATTGACTCGACCATGATGGGTAAACCTGGTTCAAGGTGGTAAGACCGGGTTAGTTTGTCACGGGTCTTACATAAGGTGCTTTTGATATGGGTGCGGCTCCAAGTATCAGGTCTATTACAAACTCTGTAGCACGATCGGGTGGTAATCCGGGTAGTTCCTCAGGAAATACGTCAGGGTAATCCCGAACGACGTCAATGTCTTCCATTTGTGGTACTTCCTTGGCTAGGTCGACCACTGATACTAGATACCCGACTGCTCCCTTCTCAAGACACTTCTTAGCCTTTAATGCTGAAAGTATGAGCTTGCCTCTCCGGGGAAGTTTGGTCCCCGAGAAACTGAATTCTGCCCCTTCTTTGTCTTTGAATGTTAGCTTCTTTTCGGCGCATAACAAATTTGCAGAATGCCGAGCTAACCAGTCCATTCCCAAGATGACATCAAAGTCTGCCATCTCAAGTTGTATCAAGGTTGCATCTAAGGTCTGCTCTCCAATGAGAACTGGACATGGTCCATAACCCTTTTCTAGTTCCACTTCTAACCCCATCGGTGACCGTACAAGTAATTTGTAGTCCAATGTTTTGATGGGTAATTTTGTCTTCTTTCCAAATGACACAGATATAAATGAATGAGTAGCTCCGGAATCGAAGAGTACTCTGGCGGGTACGCCATTTATAGGTACAATACTGTGATTTATCCTTACTTAGTCTACATGTTCATTCAATGTAATTATAACTTTAAAAGTTTCAGTCATACCTATGACCACATCGGGTGATGCGGCCGCATCCTCGGATGTAACAGCATATACCCGTCCCTAATGTAACTGCTTCCTGGGCTTTGGGCACTCCCTTGCCATATGTCCGGGTTGGTTGCAGTTAAAACACTTCAGAACTTCAGAATTTGGCTTTGACTGAGGTTGTACTGCTGAAGTGGTCTTGGGTGCAGTAGTAAAGTTCTGAGGACGGAAAGGCTTATACGTCCTGGCATTTCCTCCGTTGTAGGAGTTTCTGGCTTATCTCTTGATGCCTCTGTTCTGGTTCAGATAACTCTCCTTCTGGCACGATTCAATCACTCGAGCAATCTGGACGGCTTCATTATATATTGTCTTCTCTAAGCCCAGAACGTGTTCTCTTATGCTTCCTCTCAGTCCCGTAACAAACCTACGGGTTTTAGTTTCTTCTTCTTGCATACTCAGTGGTGCGAAGAAAAACAGCTCTTCATAATGCTGTTGGTACGCATCCACTGACATCTGTCCCTGATAAAGACTCAGGAACTCCTTCTCCATCGAATCTCTGAAGCTCCGTGGAAAATATTTCTCAAAGAAAGCTTCTTTATATATAGCCCAAGTCAGTAGGGCGTGCTTAGTCAATAGATAGGCCCGGGTCGATTTCAACCAATGATGTGCGTCTCCTTTGAGCATGAAGGTGGCACACAATACTTTCTCCTCTTCTGTAATAGTCATCATCAGAAAATTTCTTTCCATCTCGTCTATCCAGTGTGCTGGCCATAATGGATCAGACGGTTTGCCATTAAATTCCCTGGGCTTCATCTTCAAAAATCTCTCGACCAGTCGAGAGTGATCCATCTGATTTTGATATGCCCCAAACATATGGGGTGGGTACTGATAATTAGCCTGTGCTGCTTTTGGGACCTGCACTGGAATCTGTGCAGCCGTTTGTTGAGGTGTCTGTTGAGCTGGGTGGTTACCCACCGGTGCCGCACTGGCTTGTCCTGTGTGCATGGGTGCAGCCTGCGTAGTTTGAAACATAATTCCCATGGCAACTTGCATCTGGGCCTGTGCGTGTTGCATATGTTGTAGCTGCTGAGCTAGGTTCATAACCACGGTTGCAAGCTCTGGTGGTGGAGGTGGCAAATTTGTAGGGTTTACCGGTTCTGGATTTCCCAGTGCATGGTTATTCTCTTGACTAGTCTCCTCCACTGGTGGTGGTGGTGGGACTGCATTTCGGCTCTGTCTGGTTACTCTTCTTCCAGACATATTTTCCTTCTAAAATGGGTGGTGCCTGAAAATCATCAAAATCAGTAAGAATTCATTTATACTTCATGTAGGCATGCTAACCGATATAAAATTCAAAATCCTCAATTCATTCTGTGAAAAATACTGTCTTTTCTATGTAGGGTCGATGGTGAGGGTCGATGGTATATCCGACCCTTGGTATCCGACCCTGGGAATGACCTGTTCTTCCCAAGAGCTGAGGGTCGATGCGAGGGTCGATGGGTATCCGACCCTCAGTCCGACCCTCGATTTTCTGTTAGATTCCCAAGAGCCGAGGGTCGATTGGAGGGTCGATCCGAGGGTCGATGGTGTCAGTCGAATTGTCCGACCCTCGGACCAAAAATCAGATTTTTAAGATCCGATTCTGGGTCATTTCTCACTATTCTCCCTCTGTTTCGACTCGTCTCTCCTCTCTGAGTTGCTACAGTACTACTCTACCATTTTTGGTCAGTTTGACTCCGGGTTTCGACGTCCACGTCATCACTACAGGTATGTCCACTCATCTTCACCAGTTTTTAGGTTTTTTTTTCTAGGTTTTTGCACATTTAACTTGTATTTTCCAAATTAAACTTTTTCCAACCGTAAAAATTCGATTTTTATTGGGGGCTTTTGTTATTGGTGTCTCGAGGAACGAAAGCCCTCAAAAAATTTTGAGTTTCATCGGTTGGTCATCGAGAAACTTGAAATTTTCTCTTTTTGCCCTAATTTGTCGACATTTCCGATTTTTCTTGAATTTCTTCAAATTGGACATCGTCAGTTAAAATTTCCCACTGCATGTGGGTTGTAGGATATGTTTAAACCTTCGTAAGTCCTTATGCCCACTTGTATGGTGAGAAATGGGGCTATATGGTCAACTTATGTCGTTATTAAATCAAAATTTGGATTTTTATCCTATTAACTCCTTGTTTCCTTTCTCTTTCTTATTTTGTAGATACTATGGCTCGTACCAAAGTACCCAGGGTGCGTGATCCACTTCGCTTCCGTTCGAATGAAGCCGAGGCACAGTATGCTGACTATGCCCGTAAGAAGGTTGAAAGGGGTCGCATGGTGAACTTGGCTGAGCTAGCCTTGTTCAATGTAGAGAAAGCATTCGGTGATATGGGGTGGCTCCCTGTCATCACATACGACGCATGCACACGTCCAGACTTGGTACGCCAGTTCTATTGTAATCTCCAGGTGGTGGGGAATTACAACGACATTGAGCACGGTCAGGAGTTGCGCATCACCAGTTATGTCAAGGGGGTGCACATTTCCTTTGATTATCGGCAGCTGGCCAATCTGTTGGGCATTCCCTTTGATGGCCCCATGGTGTACTGTGCGCCGGGAGAGCCACAGTTTGTTGAGATGGAGATGAGGGCAGAGATCGATAACCAGTTGCACCGTCCCGATAGATGGCAGATGAGAGCTTGCTACTTGCGTCCAGCTCCACGGGTCTTCTGCAAGATTATCCAGCATAATCTGATCCCACAGAGTGGGCACTATGAGAGGGTGTCTCAGCTGACCCAGTTCTTGATCTACAGCATCTGCACTCGTCAGCCGGTCTTCCTTCCTTACATCATCATGCGGACGATGATTAGTGCCACATTGTCCGGTCATAGGGGTAATCTACCCTATGGACGCATGATTACAGTGTTACTGACCCGTCTGGGGGTGGATCTGGTAGATGAGAAGATCCAGGAGAAGACCTTCTCGTCGCCTCTAGATTGGGAGGCTATCTGCAAGATGGGTCTGCGAGATGCTGAGGTTAGCGATGAGGAGAGGAACGCGATGGTGCGCCCTCACACTCGTGTCGAGATGGCTGATGCTAAGGCTGCTGCTGCTGCTGCTAGAGCTCGTGGGGATCCGGTCGACGATGACGATCGCATGTATATGGACGTCGACTCGATACCACCGCCATTACCGACACATGCGGCTGGAGTTGGTACATCTTCTGCGGCGGCTCCTACACCTAAGGCAGGTCCTTCTCACTCGGCTGATCCTTCACTTCCACCTTCAGCCATGATGGAGATGCTGCAGGAGATCAGGGATGCTAAGCACAGATCTAATCTGAGGATGGATGTGTTGGCTGCTCAGCACGCATCAGACGCGCGGATGGGAGAGCTCCTAGAGGTGCAGCGTGCGACTGATCAGAGGATAGCCGGTCTCACCAGCTAGTCTACAGACGACCCAGACTTAGATATCCTGGTTGACTAGAGTCTATGCTGAGGACTACGACAGAGACCGTGAGGCACCGCCTCCTCCTTTGCCTCCAGCTTCCTGAGTGTACTTTTATTTTTCTTTGTACTACAGAGTAACTGTTCGGGTTGTGGACTGTACTCTACTTTCATTATGTGTATACATTTTGTTTCTCTCTCTCATTGTATGTAACTTGTTTCCCCTTTAATAGATATATTATTCTCTTTAAATTTGGTCTCAATCATCACTTGTGCTTACAGTGTGTTTATATTAAAGCTTTTAATTTATCCTATCTCAGTTCACAATTGTGTTGAATGTATACTAGTTCAGCGGACAAGGCCTGAGATGCTCTGATACCAAGTTGTCACACCCCAATTTTGTCTAACTAGAATGGTGTGATGAACCGCTAAATAACCAACGGTTCAACCAGGACCTCAAATAGGCTATCCCCGTGTTATCTGAACCTCCATACATCCATGTCATAATCAGAGTAAATACACAATAGCGGAAGTCTTATAATAAAATGAACTGAGCAACTAAGATGATATCATTAATTTAATAGCAAATTATTCTGTTTTCAACTGAGACATAAATATTTAAATACCAAATACATGTCTTTATAAATCCAATGAAAGAAACCTATAAAATATCTAATCAAATACACACACGAGTTGCACTCGCAAGAGGAGTCGTGTGTATCTACTTCAGCTTCAGCTTCCATCGCTGCCACGTTCCCGTACGCAGACGCATTCACATAGTCTTCAACCGTATAACCTGCATCATCAACTAAAAACATTCGACGTCGAGGGGTGAGCACACATCACGGCTCAATGAGTAGCCAAAACAATGCAACAATACATATGCATGCACATCAATTTATATCTTTGGTCCGGTTTAAAGTTTGCAGTATGCAATAGAAAGGTTGAGGTAGCCAAAGGTCGCGTTTATTGACTCCGCCTCTATACACGAGTGTGTGACGTTACCCGAAGATCACGTTTATCGTCAACTCACATGCACCCAATCATAAACATTATATAACAAAGGTTACGTTTATTGCTATATAGTGCCATACCAACACGTAAGCCCCTGTTGGCGAGGGCTGCAAACTGGGCTCGCAACTAACCAATCCTAATGCCAAATAGTGTATCCAAGGCCTCACCCCAGCATCCCTCAGAATGTCCATAGAGATAGAGCTAAGGCCCCCCGATAGAGTAAGAGACTACAAGGACCGAGACCACCTCCCCTGATACCCTACGACATAATAGTTCTGCTAAAGTAATGGCGATACGACGATGCCAATACACAAGACTTGAGTTAGAGATAAAGCTAAAGTGCTGAGACCCGCCAAAGGTTAACGTTTATTGACGTTCTCATCACACCTCCCCTGATACTCGCTCGCATCAAGCACATCAACCACACACATACAAGCACATGCCTATTCCTATCATCATCATCATCATCATGTTATAAACAATAAAGTAAATATGCATGAACAAGTAATAGAAACATTGGATGGCATGCTGTATGCACATTACAAACATATTCGCATAGAATCAAGCATAGCATAGGACTCAAGAAATAGAAAACAGTTTATTATTAACCAATTTAGTTTGGAGTTAAGGTTCCTCACCTTAGCTTGCTAATAGATATTTTCCCAAGCTTTAGAATCACATTTATATTGTTATTATATTGCTAGAAGACCTAACAAAGTCGATAGAATTTAATTAGAATTAATTCAAAATTTGAAACCATTCTGTCAACTGAGGGTCGATGCTAGGGTCGATGGGTTTATCGACCCTCCCCTCTTTCTGGACTTCCCGAATGCTGAGGGACGATGGTTAGAAACACCTAGGGTCGGATGGCCTATCGGCCCTGGGTGCGACCCTTGGTGCACTCTGGTCCAATTTCCACTTTTTAATCCATTCTTCGTATTTGGGGTCCTGTGGCTTGCTTCCTACATTCATTCAACATTCATTCCATGGTTTAGAACCATGTATAATCCATCTAAATAGTTTTCATGCATCCTCCTATGGTTTTCCATGAAAACCTAACCATAGCTTAATGGTTTGGGTTTCTCCGAGATCACATTCTCATCAATAACTACCCTAAGGTCTATAGAAACTCATAAAATTAGTATCCATACCTGAGAAGATTAATCTTTCTCTGCAACTCTTCTCTTTTGGCTTAATTTCTCTTCCTTCCCTTTCTTCTTCCTCTTTCCTTCTCCTCTCTTTCTCTCAATTCGATTAGGGTTGTGAAAAGAGTGAAAGTGACTTAGGGACGTCCTTTAAATAGACTAGGAACATCCTAAATAAGTCCCATTGAGATTTGGAAAGAATCCCAATCGAAAAATATAGAAATTTCCTAATTTCTATATTCGTTAGAAACCGAGGGTCGATGGGAGGGTCGATGATCCCGTCGACCCTAGGGTCTTAAGCTGTCCGACCCTCCCTTCAAAACTGAGGGTCTGACTTTCTGTTTTGGGAGGTCCGACCCTGCTTAGCTGGGTGTGCGACCCTCCCCTAAATTTAAGTGTTTTTGGGTCGATTTTATACCTGGGATCTCAATCTCCTTCACGCCCTTGGTCCACTTGACTCGACCATGATGGGTAAACCTCATTCAAAGTGGTAAGACCGGGTTAGATTAACACGGGTCTTACATGCTGGAGTAGTCTTGGCTGCAGCATTGAAGCCTTTAGAACGGAAGGGATTAAGGGGGTGTTTGGTAACACTCCAGAAGTTGGATTCTGACTTCTGGAGTATAAATGGAGTAGAAGCCTGTTTGGTAACCCGGTTCGGACTTCTAGAGAATCCATGAGTGAACCGGCTCCAAATGAGCTCTAGAATCCAATTTTTTGGAGCATCAAATAGATGTTTTTCGACTTCATAGCACAATTTTGGAGTAAAAATCACCCCACACCACTACTACCACCAACTACCACCACCAACACCACAACCCACCAGCCACTACCCACCACCGCCACCACCCTTCACCACCCACTGCTGCCACCACCACCACTACCACCATCCTCAATCACCACCCACCGCCACCTACCATTGCCACCACCACCAACCAATGGCCACCAACCACCACCACCCACCGCCACCTACCATCGCCACCACCACCAGCCACCAACCACCGCCACCACCACCTACCACTACCACCAACTATCACCCACCACCACCGCCACCACCACCACCCATCGTCACCACCACCACCAACCACCCACCATCGCCACCACCATCCGCTACCACCCACCGCCACCACCACCGCCACCACCACCATCCTCAATCACCACCCACCACCACCTACTATCGCCACCGCCACCACCACCACCCTCCGTCGCTACCACCACCAACCACCCACCACCGCTACCACTATCCACTACCACCCACCGCCACTTACCATCGCCACCACCACCCACCACCACCACCAACTATCACCCACCACCACCGCCACCACCACCCACTACCACCCACCACCATTGCCACCACCACCACCCACCCACCGCCACCCTTCACCACCACCTCCCACCCACCACCATCGTGACCAACCATCACCACTCACCACTAGTGCCACCATCCGCCACCCCCCACCACTACTCTGGAGTCCATGACTAAATTAGGTTAACAAACATGTTTCTACTCCCTCATACTCTTGAATTCTTTTGAAGTTGGAGTAAAAATTTGAACCAGAAGTAAGAATCCCAGAGTTGAAGTTTTATCAAACAGCCCCTAAATTTCCATGTATTCCCTCCGTTGTATGAATTTCCATTTGGCCTTTTAATACCCCTGTTTTGAGCAAAGTAGCTCTCCTTCTGGCTCGACTCTATTACTCGAGTAATTTGTACGGCTTCATTGTAAACCTTCTTTTCTAATCCCAGAACATGCTCACGGATGCTTCCCCTGAGTCCCATGACGAACCTCCGGGTCTTTGTGTTTTCCTCCTGCATGCTGGCAGGTGCAAAGAAAAATAGCCCTTCGTAACATTGTTGGTAGCATCCACAGTCATCTGGCCCTGATATAGACTCAAGAACTCTCTCTCCATAGAATCTCTAAAACTTCTGGGGAAGTACTTCTCAAAGAATGCCTCTTTATATATAACCCAGATCAATTGGGCGTGCTTTGTTAACAGATAAATCCGTGTGGACTTCCACCAATGGTGTGCATCTCCTTTCAGCATAAAGGTTGCACACAGCACTTTCTCCTCCTCATTCACTGTAATCATCATAAAATTTCTTTCCATTTCATCAATCCAGTGTGCTGGCCACAAAGGATCTACTGGCTTACCATTATATTCTTTGGGCTTCATCTTTAGAAAACACTCGATCAGTCGGGAGTGGTCCAGCTGATACGGAACATAGGCCCCATACATAAGTGGTTGGTACTAGTAACTGCCTTGAGCTACCTCAGGATTCTGCACTTGAGCTGGCGTGACTGGTGTTTGAGGTGCATGGGGTACCGTGTTGCTTCCCCCTGGTACTGCACTAGCTTGTCCTGCTGGCATAGATATCGTATGTGCAGCTGGAAATGTCACACCCCAATTGTGCACTATTCAGAACGGTGTGATGAACCGCTAATAAACCAACAGTTCAACTAGGATCTCTAATAGACTGTGTCCTTTTAAATTAAACCATACACATCCACAACTATAATTGGAATAATTCACAATAGCGAAAGTCTTAATATTAAATGAACTGAGAAATCTAACAACCAATACATAAGTAAATAAAATATCAAATTATATTTCCTTAATAGTTCAAATAAAAATCTAATCGAAAACGCATGAGTTGCACTCGCATGAGGAGTCATGCGTCTCCACTATGTCTTCAGCCTCCATCGCAGCAACATGCCCGTACACAGAAGCATTCATATAATCTTCCACAGTGGTACCTGCATCATCAACTAAAAATATTCGACATTGAAAGGGTGAGCACACATCATGGCTCATTGAGCAAGCAAAATAATGCAACAAACATATGCATGCATTCAATTCATATCTGTGGTCTGGTATATAAGTTTGCAATGTGCTATAGAAAGGTTCGGGGACCACCTCACCTCTATACTCAGGGTGTGTAAGCCCACCCAACGGATCAAACACCGTTGTCGTCCACATCCACCCCACCATGGAATCGAGATAGAGCTAAAGTGTCTGGATCAAACACCGCATAACACCTCCCCTGATGCCCTACCCATACCAACACGTAAGCCCCTGCTGGCAAGGGCTTACAAACTGGGCTCGTAACTAACCAATCCTAATGTCAAATAGTGTATCCAAGGCCTCACCCCAGCATCCCTCAATATGTCCATAGAGATAGAGCTAAGGCCCCCCGGTAGAGTCAAAGACTACACGGTCCGAGACCACATCCCCTGATGCCCTATGTCGTAATAGTTCTGCTAAGATAATGGCGATACGACGATGTCAGTGGACAAGACTTGAGTTGAGATAGAGCTAAAGTGCCCGGATCAAACACCGCATAACACCTCCCCTGATGCCCCACTCGCATCAAGTACACTAGCCACACACAAACATTCACATGTCTATTCCTAGCATCATCATCATCATCATGTTATAAATAAACCGAATTAAATATGCATGAACATTAATAGCAGGAATATTTGATGACATGTTGAATGCACATTACAAGCATAGATGCATAGGATCAGTCATGGCATTGGACTCAAGAATAAAAATAGTTTATTATTAGTCAATTCGTTTAGGTCTTGTTCCCTCACCTTTGCTTGAGTGTAGATCCTCTTTCAAGCTTTAAGAATCACTTTTATATCAATAGGAAAACCTAACAAGTCGATAAATTTTAGTTAGAAGTCATTCCAACAATTTTAGGCTTTTTTTTAAGCGAGGGTCGCAAGTAGGGTAGCAGTTTACTGCAACCCCCAGGGGTAGGGTCGACGCCAGGGTCGGATGTTCCATCGACCCTGGGTGCGACCACTGCAACTCTGGACTTCCCAAATGCTGGGGGTCGATCATGTGGTCTGGTAGGGTCGATTCCCAATCGACCCCACGTGTGACCCCCCATGGTTTGAGTCGAGAATTTCATCCTATAGTCCTTTCTTTCAAGTTTAGGTCCTATGGCTTACTTCCACAACCATTCTATGCTTGTTCTATGGCTTAAAACTCTAGGTTTCTTCCTTACTTTGCCTACCATGATTTCTTCCATGGATTTCATTGAAATCCTCCCATGGATGGATGATTTGGGTTTCTCCTAAGTCATACCCTCTTCACAAACTATTCTAAGGACTTAAATCACTAATGGAAACATACACATACCTTAGGTTTGCTGAGATTTAGAGGTTTCTCTGAATTCTTCTCTTTATTCTTCTTCTCCAACTTTCCTTCTCTTCTCCTTCTCTTCCCTTTCTCTCACTTTCAATTAGGGTTTCAAAAGGAGTGAAAGAGGCTTAGGGACGTCCTATTTATAGAGGAGAACCTCCCAAAATAAGTCCCATTGAGATTAGGAAAGAATCCCCTTAAAATTTGGAAAGTTTCCTATTTACGATTTCTGTCAGCAAAGAGGGGGTCGACGAGGGGGTCGGAGATCCCGTCGACCCTCAGGTCTAAATTGTCCGACCCCTGGTTAAAAGTTCAGGGGTCTGACTTCCTAATGAGGGGGGTCCGACCCTGCCTATCTGGGTATGTGACCCTGCCCTCTATTTTACTATTTTTGGGTTAGTTTAATACCTGGTTTCGCTATTTCTTTTACGCACTTGGTCCATTTGGCTCGACCATGATAGGTAGACCTCGTACAAGGTGGTAAGATTGGTTAGTTCGATACGGATCTTACAGGGAAAGCCATGCCTATACCAGCCTGCATATTGGCTTGCACCTGCTATATTTGTTGCAGCTGTTGTGCCAAGTTTATTTCCACTGTAGCCAGATCTGTAGGTGGGGCTGGGAAGTTTGTAGGATTTGCCTGGCCACTAGCCATTGGCGGTGCCATATTCAGATTCTCCTATGCTTCATGATTTACATGGTTGTCTTCCTCTACAGGTAATGGTGGTGGAATTGGGTTACGGCCTCGTCTGGCCCCCCTTCACCCAGTCATTTCCTGTTCTGATGGTGGTAGTGTCTGAAAACAATCATAGCACACACGAGGAAATCAATGTAAGTTGTTCTCAAGTCAAAAATCCAACTAATCAATATAAATTTCCAATTTCTCAGATCATTCTGACAAAATACTGTATTTTCCATCGTACGGTCAATGGTAGGGTCGGTCCTTATGCGACCCTAATAAACTCTGTCAGCTTACCGAGAGCCTAGGGTCGATGGTAGGGTCGGTATATGTCCAACCCTAGGTCCAACCCATGGTTCTCTGTCAGATCACCGAGAGCCTAGGGTCGATGGTAGGGTCTGACATAGGGTCGCACATTTTGGTCGAATTCTGCAACCCTACGATCCAAAATTAGGTTTTTAAACCCGATTTTGGATTCATTTCCCATTCTTTCTCCTTTCTTCCAACTCAACTCCCTTCCCCTAAGTTGCTACAGTATCGACCCCTAGGGTTTGGTGATAGTTTCTTCCGTTCACGACTCCCACTCCGTCTCTTTAGGTATGCTCTCTACTGTTTCCCATTTTTAAGCTTTCTAAACTAGGTTTTTATCTATTTACAATGTTTTCTTTAAATTAAAATTTTTCTAACCATAAAAATTTAATTTTTATTGGGGGTTTTTGCTATTGGTCACCAAATGGACGAAAGCCCTCAAAAATATTTGAGTTTCATCGGTTGGTTATCGAGAAACTTCAATTTTTCCATTTTTGACCTAATTTTTGAGATTTTTTGAATTTATTGAAATTTCTTCATATTTGATCTTTCTAGATTAAATTTCCAACTATATGTGCTTTGCAGGATGGTTTGGAACCTATGTAAGTCCTCCTGCCCAGTTGTTTGGGTGAAAAGTGAGGATATCATGGTGTTATAATACCAAAATTTTGAGTTTTTCACCATTACTAATATCTTATTTGTTCTTCTATGTCTTGACAGATAGTATGGCTCGTACCAAGGTTCCTAGGGCTCATGACCCCGTTCGTTTCCGCTCCAACGAGGCTGAAGCTCAGTATGCTTGCTATGAGTATAAGAAAGTAGAGGGGGGTCGCTGTGTGAACTTGGCTAGTCTAGCCTTGTCCAACTTGGAGGGGGCATTTGGTGACATGGGCTGGCTTTCTGTGATCACCTATGAAGCTTGTACTCATCCTGATTTGGTGAGGCAGTTCTATTACAATCTCCAGGTAGTGGGGGATCACAATGACATAGAGAGGGGTAGGGAGCTCAGGATCACTAGCTACATCAAGGGGGTAGAGGTTTCTTTTTAACTGCCAGCAGTTGGCTGATCTTTTGGGCATACCAAATAATGGCCCTTTGGTGTACTGTGCTCCCAAGGAGCCCCAGTTCCTATCCTTGGAGATGCATGCTGAGATTGATAGTCAGCTCATCAGAGATGATCGCTGGGAGATGAAAGTGATCAACCTATGTCTAGAGCCTCGGGTGTACTGCAAAATTATCCAGCACAGCCTGATACCCCAGAGTGGACATTATGAGAGGATCTCCCAATTGACTCAGTATGTCCTCTACTGTATTTGCACCAGTCAGCCTATCTGCCTTCCTTATATCATTATCCAGACGATGATCGGCCCTACGCTGCCTGGTCAGTTGGGCAACCTACCCTACGGATGTCTGATCACTACACTGCTCACCCGTCTACACGTTGATTTAGTAGATGAGAGGATTCAGGAGAAGACCTTCTCATTGGATCTTGACTGGGAGGCCATCTATAAGATGGGTATGCGAGATGCTCAGATCAATGATGATGAGAGGAACACTCTGGTGCATCCTCACAATCGAGTAGAGGTAGCAGATGCCATGGCGGTAGCAGCAGCAGCAGGAGCAGGGGTCCATGGGGGTGATGCTGAGGATGAGGATCGTATGTACATGGATGTAGACTTCATACCTCCTCCATCACCTCTACATTCTACTAGAGCTGGTCCATCTCGGACTCCTTCACACATGGCTAGTCCTTCACGCCCACCCTTTGATGATATGATGGGGCTACTGTGTGAGATTAGAGAGGCTCAGCGCGTGACTGATCTGAGAGTAGGAGAGCTTCAAAATGCTCAGCGCGTGACTAGTGGGAGAGTAGGCAAGCTTCTAGATGCTCAGCGTGCGACTAATGGGAAAGTAGGAGAGCTCCTAGATGCTCAGCGTGTGTCCGATCAGCGGATGGCCGAGTTGATAGCTGGTCTCCAAACGACCCAGACTCAGGTAACCTGGTTGACTAGAGTGTATGCTGAGGACTACGACAGAGATCGTGAGGCACCTCCTCCTCCAGCACCTCCAGCTCCATGATGTATATTTTCTTTTTATCCTTCTTCGTACTACAAAGTAACTATCTAGATTATGGACTGTATTCTGATTTGGATATGTATAAACGTGTTTTTTATTTGATGTATATGAAACATGTTTCTCCTTTTATATGTGCATTATTCTCTTTCTTAATTTTGTCTCAAACAACACAGGTGCTTATAATGTGTTCTTATTATAGCTTTTAAATTTTATCCTAACTCAGTTCACAACTTTTGTGGAATTATACTGGTTTAATAGACAGGGCCTGAGAGCTCTAATACCAAGTTATCACACCCCAATTCTATACTATTCAAGATACTGGTTGAACCATTGGTTTATTGGCGGTTCATCACACCATTCTGAATAGCACAGAATTGGGGTGTGACCCCACGTGCTACACCTCAGAATGTGCACACCCAAGCCAACTCAACCAACTTACCTGCACCACCTACAGATTTGGCTACTGTAGTGATGAATTTGACACAGCAAATGCAGTATATACAGCAAATGCAAGCCAACATGCATGCTGCTATGGGAATTACTTTCCCAGCTGCAAACACAACATCTTTACCTACAGGACAAGCTAGTATGGCACCTGGTGGTAGCAATACTTTACCCCAAGCACCGCAAACACCAGCAGTACAAGGTCAAGTGCCAAACCCTGAAGCACTATAAGGCGGGTATAACCGAGGTAATTATCAGTACCATCCGCCTATGTATGGAGCATATGCATAGTATCAGCTTGATCACTCCAGACTGATCGAGAATTTCCTGAAGTTGAAGCTAAAGAAATTTACAGGCAAGCCATCAGATCCGTTATGGCCAACTCACTGGATTGATGAGATGGAAAGAAACTTTATGATGATGACTACAAATAAAGAAGAGAAGGTATTACGTGCCACTTTTATGCTGAAAGGTGATGCACACCATTGGTGGAAATTTACTCGAAGTTATCTTTTGACAAAGCATGCCCAACTGACCTGGGCTATCTATAAAGAAGCTTTCTTCGAGAAGTATTTTCCCAGGAGTTTCAGAGATCAAATGAAAAAGGAGTTTCTGAGTCTGTATCAGGGATAGATGACTGTAGACGCATATCAATAGTGTTATGAAGAACTATTTTTCTTTGCTCCCTCTAGCATGCAAGTGGAAAATACCAAAACCCGAAGGTTCGTCATGGGACTTAGGGCTCATGGGACTTAGGGGAAGCATCCATGAGAATGTATTGGGACAAAAAAAGAAGATTTATAATGAAGCTATACAGATTGCTTGAGTACTGGAATCGAGCCAGAGGGAATGTTATTTTGCTCAGAACAAAGGTATAAAGAGGCCCAATGGAAACTCATACAATGGAGGAAACTCAAAGACATTTGAACCCTTCCGTACTCAAGGCTTCAATGCTACAGCCAAGACTAGTCCGACAGCCCAACCTCAACAAAGCAAAGTAATGCTAGAGTCAAATGCTTCAATTGCGATCAAGTCGGACATTATTCAAGAGAGTGTCCTAAGCCAAGGAAGCAGCTACAGCAAGGAAAGGTTTATGTAGTCACATCTGAGGATGTTGTCGCATCACCTGGTGTGGTCACAGGTATGACCTGAACTTTTCATTTTGTACTACCTTGTGTAAGCATGTAGACTAAGTTAAATAAAATCATAGGTATCGTACCTATTAATGGCTTACCCGCCAGAATACTTTTTGACTCTGGAGCTACTCGTTCTTTTATATCTGTGTCATTTAGAAAGAAGTTAAATCTATCCCTCAGACCATTAGACTACAAACTGCTTGTATGATTACCTATCGGATTAGTAGTGGAACTAAACAAAGGTTATGGACCATGTCCAGTTCTTATTGGCAAGAAGATTTTGGATGCAACCTTAATTCAATTTGAGATGGTAGACTTTGACGTTATCTTGGCAATGGATTGGTTAGCTCGGCACTCCGCAAACCTAGTATGTGCGGAAAAGAAACTGACATTTAAAGACAAGGAAGGAGCAGAGTTTAGTTTTGCAGAAACCAAACTTCTCCGTAAATGAAAACTCATTCCCTCTGCATTGAAGGCTAGAAAATGCCTCAAGAAAGGAGGAATTGGGTATCTAGTATCCATGATCAACCTCACCAAGGAAGCACCAAGTCTTTAATAAATCTAAATAAAGAAACCTATAAAATATCTAATCAAATACACACGGGTTGCACTCGTAAGAGGAGTCGTGTGTATCCACTTCAGCTTCAACATCCATCGCTGCCATGTTCCCGTACGCAGACGCATTCATATAGTCTTCAACGGTATAACCTGCATCATCAACTAAAAATAATCGACGTCGAGGGGTGAGCACACATCACGGCTCAGTGAGTAGCCAAAACAATGCAACAATACATATGCATGCAAAAAGTCAATTTATATCTTTGGTCCGGTTTAAAGTTTGTAGTATCCAATAGAAAGGTTTAGGTAGCCAAAGGTCACGTTTATTGACTCCGCCTCTATACACGAGTGTGTGACGTTACCCGAAGATCACGTTTATCGTCAACTCACATGCACCCAATCATGAACATTACATAACAAAGGTTACGTTTATCGCTATATAGTGCCATACCAACACGTAAGCCCCTGTTGGCGAGGGCTGCAAACGGGGCTCGCAACTAACCAATCCTAATGCCAAAAAGTGTATCCAAGGCCTCACCCCAGCATCCCTCAGAATGTCCATAGAGATAGAGCTAAGGCCCCCTGGTAGAGTCAGAGACTACAAGGACCGAGACCACCTCCCCTGATACTCTACGACATAATAGTTCTGCTAAACTAATGGCGATACGACGATGCCAATGCACAAGACTTGAGTTAGAGATAGAGCTAAAGTGCTGAGACCAGCCAAAGGTTAACGTTTATTGACGTTCTCATCACACCTCCCCTGATACTCGCTCGCATCAAGCACATCAACCACACACATACAAGCACATGCCTATTCCTATCATCATCATCATCATCATGTTATAAACAATAAAGTAAATATGCATGAACAAGTAATAGAAATATTGGATGGCATGCTGTTTGCACATTACAAACATATTCGCATAGAATCAAGCATAGCATAGGACTCAAGAAATAGAAAACAGTTTATTATTAACCAATTTAGTTTGGAGTTAAGGTTCCTCACCTTAGCTTGCTATAAGATACTTTTCCAAGCTTTAAAATCACCTTTGTAATGTTACTATATTGCTAGAAGCCCTAACAAAGTCGATAGAATTTAATTAAAATTTATTCGGAATTAAAAACTACTCTGTTAACTGAGGGTCGATGCTAGGGTCGATGGGTCTATCGACCCTCCCCTCTTTCTGGACTTCCCGAATGCTGAGGGTCGATGGTCAAGAATACCTAGGGTCGGATGGCCTATCGACCCTGGGTGCAACCCTTGGTGCACTTTGGTCCAATTTCTACTTTTTAGTCCATTCCTCGTGTTTGGGGTCCTACGGCTTGCTTCTACATTCCATTCAACATTCATTCCATGGTCTGAAACCATGAATCATCCACCTAGATAGCTTTCATACATTCTCCTAGGGTTTTCCATAAAAACCTAACCATGGATTGATGGTTTGGGTTTCTCCGAGATCACACTCTCTCCAATAACTATCCTAAGGTCTGTAGAAACTTAAGGAATTAGTATCCATACCTGAGAAGATAACTTTTCCTCTGGAATTCTTCCCCTTTTTGCTAAGTTCTCTTGCTTGCCTCTCTTCTTCCTCTTTTCCTTCTCCTCTCTTTCTCTCAATTCAATTAGAGTTGTGAAAGGAGTGAAAGTGGCTTAGGGACATCCTTTAAATAGAGTAGGAACATCCTAAATAAGTCCCTCTAAGATTTGGAAAGAATTCCAATCGAAAAATATAGAAATTTCCTAATTTTTATATTCGGCAGAAACCGAGGGTCGATGATCCCGTCGACCCTAGGGTCTTAAGCTGTCCGACCCTCCCTTCAAAACTGAGGGTCTGACTTTCTGTTTTGGGAGGTCCGACCCTGCTTAGCTGGGTATGCGACCCTTCCCCTAATTTAAGTGTTTTTGGGTCGATTTGATACCTGGGATCTCGATCTCCTTCACGCCCTTGGTCCATTTGACTCAACCATGACGGGTAAACCTAGTTCAAGGTGGTAAGACCGGGTTAGATTGACACGGGTCTTACAACTCCCCCCAACTTATAAAAATTTTGTCCTCGAAATTGTACGTACCTTCTGAATCAAATAAGTGAGGGTATTGCTTCCGCATAGCATTTTCTTCTTCCCATGTAATTTCTTCCATGTCTCTACTTTTCCATGTGACCTTAACATAGTAGATATCTCTATTACGTAGACGTTGAACCTTTCGACTAGTAATTTATGTTGGTGTTACTTCAAACGTCAAATCATCAGTCAATTCTGGCAAATCCACTGTCAAAACATGCATTGGGTCTTTGACATACTTCTTCAATAAGGAAATGTGAAATACGTCATGCACGCTCGACATGGATGGTGGTAGTGCTAACTGATAAGATACTTTTCCACGCTTAGCTAAAATTTCATACGGCCCGACATATCTTGGACTTAGCTTCCCTTTCTGTCCAAACCTCTTCAATCCTCGCATAGGCGATACCTTCAAAAATACTTTATCACCTACGGCGAACTCCAGATCTCTTCGTCGAGTATCCGCATATTGCTTCTGGCGGTTCTGAACTGTTCTTACTCTTTCCTTGATGATATCGACCACTCGACAAGTCTCTTCGACAAATTCCAGTCCAACAATACTACGTTCTCCAACTTCATTCCAAAATAAGGGAGTTCGACACTTCCTGCCATATAGTCCTTCATAAGGTGACATCTGTATAGTGGCCTGATAGCTATGGTTGTAAGCGAACTCGATCAACGGTAACTTTTTGTCCCACGATCCTTTAAAATCAATCACACATGCTCATAGCATATCTTCTAGAATCTGGATTGTATGCTCTGACTGTCCATCTGTCTGTGGGTGGAATGCAGTACTGAACTTCAATGTTGTACCCATAGCCTTTTGCAATCCTTCCCAAAACTTGGAAGTAAATCGTGGATCTCTATCCGATACAATGCTTTCTGGAACACCATGTAATCGAACAATGTTATCCACATACAGCTTCGCTAACCTTTCCAGTGTATACTGAGGTCGTATAGGTATGAAGCGAGCTGTTTTAGTTAGACGGTCCACAATCACCCAAACTGCTTCAACTACTCGAGGACTCAATGGTAGTCCTGTGATGAAGTCCATAGTGATGCAGTCCCATTTCCATGCTGGTTCCGATAATGGCTGTAACAGTCCTGCGGGTCTTTATCGTTCAGCCTTTACTTTCTAAAAATTTAGGCATTGAGACACGAACTTAGCTACATCTGCTTTCATTCCCCTCCACCAATATAGTTTCTTCAGATCATGATACATTTTTGTACTTCTAGGATGTATCGAATAGATGGTGGTATGGGCTTCTTTCATCAGTCGGTGTCTAATGTCCACACTTTCTGTTTCAGGTACACATATTCTTCCTTTGTATTTTAGTACCTTCTCGTCATCCAAGGTGAACTCAGGGTTAGTCCTACCTTTCTCAATATCTTCTTGCACTATTCTCAGATAAGGATCTGCTTTGATAGCTGTCTTCACTTCGTCCACTATATCCGGTATAATCTTCAATGCCGCGAACATATTCGAAAACCGATGAATAAACCCTTGGTTGGCTGATTCAATCGTTGTATCTATCACATACTGCTCGTTGCCGTGATGGAACACCATTCCGTTGGTACACATTGCTGCAGTCGTGCTAACTTCTCCTTGAGATTTTATCATTGCTTTTCTGCTCAATGCATCTACTACCACGTTCGCTTTTCCCAGATGATACTGGATGTCATAATCATAGTCTTTCAATAGTTCCAGCCATCTTCGTTGTCTCATATTCAACTCCTTCTGATTAAATAAATAAGTAAGACTTTTATGGTCCGACTTAATCTGAAATTTCTCCCCGTATAGGTAATGTCTCCATATCTTGACAGCATGTACTACTACCGCTAACTCCAAATCATGAGTGGGGTAATTTTTCTCATGTACCTTCAACTGTCTTGAAGCATAAGCAATTACTTGCTCTCCTTGCATAAGCACACATCCTAATCCCAGTCCCGACGCATCGGTGTATAAGGTAAACGTCTGTCCTGGAATGGGGATGGTCAAAATCGGGGCGGATATCAATCTGGTCTTCAATGTCTGGAAGCTCTTCTCACATTTATCCGTCCACACAAACTTTTCAACCTTCTTGGTCAAACTGGTGAGAGGTACGGCAATCCGAGAATAGTCTTCTACGAATCTCCGATAATAACCAGATAGACCCAGAAAGCTTCTAATTTCCGAAACGCTCTTTGGTACTTCCCACTTCACAATAGCCTCGATCTTTCTAGGGTCCACTTTGATTCCTTCAGCAGATACTACATGGCCTAGGAACGCGACTTCACTTAGCCAAAACTCGTACTTTGAAAATTTGGCATATAGCTTCTCTTTCCTTAAACGCTGTAGGGCTGCGTTTAGGTTCTTGATATGGGTTTCCTTGTCCTTGGAATATACCAATATGTCATCAATAAATACTATAACCGACGTATCCAACATATCATGGGAAACTCGATTCATCAGTTCCATGAACGTTGCCGGTGCATTAGTTAATCCGAAAGACATAACCAAAAATTCATAATGTCCATATCTGGTCCTGAATGCTGTCTTTGGAATATCACCTTCTTTAATCTTCAGCTGATGATAGCCTGATCGAAGATCGATCTTAGAAAATACTCTTGCTCCTTGTAACTGATCGAACAAGTCATCGATGCGAGGTAGTGGATATCGATTCTTGATTGTCAGTTTATTCAACTCCCGATGGTCGATACATAATCGAACGCTACCATCCTTCTTCTTTACGAACAACACCGGTGCCCCCCATGGAGATATACTGGGTCGAGTATAACCTTTGTCCAGTAGTTCTTGTAGTTGCACTTTTAATTCCTTCAGTTCCGTAGGAGCCATTCTCTAAGGTGCTTTTGATACGGGTGCGGCTCCAGGTATCAGGTCTATTACAAACTCCGTGGCCCGGTCGGGTGGTAATCCGGGTAGTTCCTCTGGAAATACGTCAGGGTAATCCCGCACGACATCAATGTCTTCCATTCGTGGTGCTTCCTTGGTTAGGTCGACCACTGATACTAGATACCCGACTGCTCCCTTGTCAAGGCACTTCTTAGCCTTTAATGCTGAAAGTATGAGCTTGCATCTCCGGGGAAGTTTGGTTCCCGAGAAACTGAATTCTGCCCCTTCTTTGTCTTTGAATGTTAGCTTCTTTTCGGCGCATAACAAATTTGCAGAATGCCGAGCTAACCAGTCCATTCCCATGATGACATCAAAGTCTGCCATCTCAAGTTGTATCAAGGTTGCATCTAAGGTCTGCTCTCCAATGAGAACTGGACATGGTCCATAACCCTTCTCTAGTTCCACTTCAAACCCCATCGGTGACCGTACAAGTAATTTGTAGTCTAATGTTTTGATGGATAATTTCGTCTTCTTTCCAAATGACACAGATATAAATGAATGAGTAGCTCCGGAATCGAAGAGTACTCTAGCGGGTACGCCATTTATAGGTACAATACCTGTGATTTATCTTTACTTAGTCTACATGCTCATTCAATGTAATTATAACTTTAAAATTTTCAGTCATACCTGTGACCACATCGGGTGATGCGGCAGCATCCTCTGATGTAACGGCATATACCCATCCTTGATGTAACTGCTACATGGGCTTTGGGCACTCCCTTGCCATATGCCCGGGTTGGTTGCAGTTAAAACACTTCAGGACTTTAGAATTTGGCTTTGACTGAGGTTGCACTGCTGAAGTGGTCTTAGGTGCAGTAGTAAAGTTCTGAGGACGAAAAGGCTTATATGTCTTGTTATTGGCTCCGTTGTAAGAATTTCTGGCTGGCCTTTTGATGCCTTTGTTCTGAGTAAAATAACTCTCCTTCTGGCTCGATTCAATCACTCGAGCAATCTGGACAGCTTCATTATAGATTTTCGTCTCTAACCCCAGAACATGTTCTTTGATGCTTCCTCTCAGTCCCGTGATGAACCTACGGGTTTCGGTTTCTTCTTCTTGCATACTAGCCAGTGCAAAGAAGAACAGCTCTTCATAACGCTGTTGATATGAGTCTACAGTCATCTGTCCCTGGTAAAGACTCAGGAACTCCTTCTCCATCGAATCTCTGAAGCTTCATGGAAAATATTTCTCAAAGAATGCTTCTTTATATATAGCCCATGTCAGTAAGGCGTGCTTGGTCAGTAAATATGTCTTCGTGGATTTCCACCAATGGTGTGCCTCGCCTTTGAGCATGAAGGTGGCGCATAGTACTTTTTCTTCCTCTGTAATAGTCATCATGAGAAAGTTTCTCTCCATCTCGTCTATCCAGTGTGCTGGCCACAGTGGATCAGATGGCTTGCCGTTGAATTCTCTGGGTTTCATCTTCAAAAATCTCTCCACTAGCCGGGAGTGATCCAGCTGGTTTTGGGGGTTTGCCCCAAACATATAGGGTGGATACTGGTAATTCCCTTGAGCTTCTTCCGGTGCCTGTACTGGAATCGGTGCAGTCGTTTGTTGAGGTGTCTGAGGGGCTGGGTGGTTACCTACTGGTGCTGCACTAGCTTGTCCGGTGTGCATGGGTGCAGCCTGAGTGGCTTGGAACATAATTCCAATGGCAACCTGCATCTGAGCCTGTGCGTGTTGCATCTGCTGCAGCTGCTGTGGCAGATTCATCACCACTGTTGCCAGCTCTGGTGGTGGAGGTGGCAAATTTGTAGGGTTTGCCGGTTCTGGATTCCCCGGTGCGTAGTTATTCTCTTGACTAGTCTCCTCCACAGGTGGTGGTGGTGGGACTGCGTTTCGGGTCTGTCGGGTCACCCTACGTCCAGACATAATTCTTTTCTGTGATTGGTGGTGCCTGAAAATCATCAAAATAGGTGAGAAGTCATTTATATTACATGTAGGCATGCTAACCAATAATCAATTCCAATTCTAGCTCATTTTATAAAAAAATGTTGTCTTTTCTATGCAGGGTCGATGGTGAGGGTCGCTGGTATGTCCGACCCTTAGTTTCCGACCCTGGGAATGACCTATTCTTCTCGAGAGCTGAGGGTCGAGTCGAGGGTCGATGGGTATCCGACCCTCAGTTCCGACCCTTAGTTTTTTGTCAGGTTCCCGAGAGCCGAGGGTCGATGGGAGGGTCGATTCGAGGGTCGATGGGTCCAGTCAAATTGTCCGACCCTCGGACCAAAAATCAGATTTTTAAGATCCGATTCTGGGTCATTTCTCACTATTCCTCCTCCGTTTCGACTTGCCTCTACTCTCTGAGTTGCTACAGTGCTACTTTACTGTTTTTGGTCGGTTTGACTCTGGGTTTCGACGTCCACGTCATCACTACAGGTATGTCTTCTCATTTTTTACCTGTTTCTAGGTTTCCATTTCTAGGTTTTTATACTTTTAACTTATATTTTCCAAATTAAACTTTTTCCAACTGTAAAAATTTGATTTTTATTGGGGGCTTTTATTACTGGTGTCTCGAGGAACGAAAGCCCTCAAAAATTTTTGAGTTTCATCGGTTGCTTATCGAGAAACTTGAAATTTCCTCTTTTTACCCTAATTTGTCGACATTTTCGATTTTTCTTGAATTTCTTCAAATTGAGCTTTGTTAGTTAAACTTTCCTACTGTATGTGGGTTGTAGGATATGTTTTAACCTACGTAAGTTCTCATGCCCACTTGAATGGTGAGAAATGGGGCTTTATGGTCAACTTACGTCGTTATCACATCAAATTTCAGATTTTTATCCTATTAACTCCTTGTTTCCTTTCTCTTTCTTATTTTGCAGATACTATGCCTCGTACCAAGGTACCCAGAGTGCGTGATCCACTTCGCTTCAGTTCGAATGAAGCTGAGGCACAGTATGCTGACTATGCCCGTAAGAAAGTGAAAGGGGGTCGCATGGTGAACTTGGCTGAGCTACCCTTGTTCAATGTAGAGGGAGCATTTGGTGATATGGGGTGGCTCCCTGTCATCACATACGACGCGTGCACATGTCCAGATTTGGTGTGCCAGTTCTATTGTAATCTCTAGGTGGTGGGGAATTACAATGACGTTGAGCATGGTCAGGAGTTGCGCATCACCAGTTACGTCAAGGGGGTGCACATTTTCTTCGATTATCGGCAGCTGGCCGATCTGTTGGGCATTCCCTATGATGGCCCCATGGTGTAGTGTTCGCCGGGAGAGCCACAGTTTGTTGAGATGGAGATGAGGGCAGAGATCGACAATCAGTTGCTCTGTCCTGATCGTTGGCAGATGAGAGCTTGTTATCTGCGTCCAGCTCCACGGGTCTTCTGTAAGCTGATCCCGCAGAGTGGCCACTATGAGAGGGTCTCTCAGCTGACCCAGTTTTTTATCTACAGCATCTGCACTCGCCAGTCGGTCTGCCTTCCTTACATCATCATGCGGACGATGATTAGTGCTATATTGTCCGGTCATAGGGGTAATCTACCCTATGGACGCATGATTACAGTGCTACTAACCCGTCTGGGGGTGGATCTGGTAGATGAGAAGATCCAGAAGAAGACCTTCTCGTCGCCTCTAGATTGGGAGCCTATCTGCAAGATGGGGCTGTGAGATGCCGAGGTTAGTAATGAGGAGAGGAACGCGATGGTGCACCCTCACACTCGGGTCGAGATGGCTGATGCTGAGGCTGCTACTGCTAGATCTCGTGTAGATCCGATCGACGACGACGATCGTATGTATATGGACGTCGACTCAATACCACCGCCTTCACCCACACCTACGGCTGGTGTCGGTACTTCTTCTGCTGCAGATCCAGTGCCTGAGGCTGGTCCTTCTCATGCGGCTGGTCCTTCACTCCCACCTTCTGACATGATGGAGATGTTGCAGGAGATCAGGGATGCTCAGCGCAGATCTGATCGGAGGATGGATGAGCTGTTGGCTACTCAGCACGCATCAAACGCGCGGATGGGAGAGCTCCTAGAGGTGCAGCGTGCGACCGATCAGAGGATAGCCGATCTCACAGCTAGTCTACAGACGACCCAGACTCAGATAGCCTGGTTGACTAGAGTCTATGCTGAGGACTACGATAGAGACCGTGAGGCACCGCCTCCTCCTTCGCCTCCTGCTTCTTGAATGTACCTTTATTTCCTTGTACTTCAGATTAACTGTCCGGGTTGTGGACTGTACTCTGCTTTCATTATGTATATACATCTTGTTTCTCTCTCTAATTGTATGTAACTTGTTTCCCCTTTAATAGATGTATTATTCTCTTTTTAAATTTGGTCTCACACATCACTTGTGCTTATAATGTGTTAATATTACTGTTTTACTGTTATCCTATCTCAGTTCACAATTGTCTCGAATGTATGTTAGTTCGGAGGGCAAGGCCTGAGATGCTCTGATACCAAGTTGTCACACCCCAATTTTGGTAACCAGAATGGTGTGATGAACCGCTAAATAACCAACGGTTCAACCAGGATCTCAAATAGGCTATCCCCGCGTTATCCAAACTTACACACATCCGTAATCAAAATCAGAGTAAATACACAATAGCGGAAATCTTGTAAATAAATGAACTGAGAATCTATGTGATATTAAAATTTAAATAACAATTTATTCTGTATTAACTGAGACATAAGTAAATATCAATACAAGTCTTTAATAAATCCAAATAAAGAAATCTATAAAATATCTAATCAAATACACACGGGTTGCACTCGCAAGAGGAGTCGTGTGTATCCACTTCAGCTTCAACTTCCATCGCTGCCATGTTCCCGTACGTAGACGCATTGATATAGTCTTCAATGGTATAACCTGCATCATCAACTAAAATTATTCGACGTCGAGATTACGGCTCAGTGAGTAGCCAAAACAATGCAACAATACATACGCATGTAAAAAGTCAATTTATATCTTTGGTCCGGTTTAATGTTTGTAGTATGCAATAGAAAGATTTAGGTAGCCAAAGGTCACGTTTATTGACTCCGCCTCTATACACGAGTGTGTGACGTTACCCGAAGATCATGTTTATCGTCAACTCACATGCACCCAATCATTAACATTATATAACAAAAGTTACGTTTATTGCTATATAGTGCCATACCAACACGTAACCCCTGTTGGCGAGGGCTGCAAACTGGGCTCGCAACTAACCAATCCTAATGCCAAACAGTGTATCCAAGACCTCACCCCAGCATCCCTCAAAATGTCAATAGAGATAGAGCTAAGGCCCCCCGGTAGAGTCAGAGACTACAAGGACCGAGACCACCTCCCTTGATACTCTACGACATAATAGTTCTGATAAAGTAATGGCGATACGACGATGCCAATGCACAAGACTTGAGTTAGAGAAAGAGCTAAAGTGCTGAAACCCGCCAAAGGTTAACGTTTATTGACGTTCTCATCACACCTCCCCTGATACTCGCTCGCATCAAGCACATCAACCACACACATACAAGCACTTGCATATTCCTATCATCATCATCATCATCATCATGTTATAAACAATAAAGTAAATATGCATGAACAAGTAATAGAAATATTGGATGACATGCTGTATGCACATTACAAACATATTCGCATAGAATCAAACATAGCATAGGACTCAAGAAATAGAAAACAGTTTATTATTAACCAATTTAGTTTGGAGTTAAGGTTCCTCACCTTAGCTTGCTATAAGATACTTTTCCAAGCTTTAAAATCACCTTTATAATGTTATTATATTGCTAGAAGCCCTAACAAAGTCGATAGAATTTAATTAGAATTTATTCAGAATTAAAAACTACTCTGTTAACTGAGGGTCGATGCTAGGGTCCATGCTAGGGTCGATGGGTCTATCGACCCTCCCCTCTTTCTGGACTTCCCGAATGTTGAGGGTCGATGGTCAGGAATACCTAGGGTCGGATGGCCTATCGACCCTGGGTGCGACCCTTGGTGCACTTTGGTCCAATTTCCACTTTTTAGTATATTCCTCGTGTTTAGGGTCCTATGGCTTGCTTCTACATTCCATTCAACATTCATTCCATTGTCTGAAACCATGAATCATCCACCTAGATAGCTTTCATACATTCTCCTAGGGTTTTCCATAAAAACCTAACCATGGATTGATGGTTTGGGTTTCTCCGAGATCACACTCTCTCCAATAACTATCATAAGGTCTGTAGAAACTTATGGAATTAGTATCCATACCTGAGAAGATAACTTTTCCTCTGAAATTCTTTCCCTTTTTGCTAAGTTCTCTTTGCTTGCCTCTCTTCTTCCTCTTTTCCTTCTCCTCTCTTTCTCTCAATTCAATTAGGGTTGTGAAAGGAGTGAAAGTGGCTTAGGGACGTCCTTTAAATAGAGTAGGAACATCCTAAATAAGTCCCTCTGATATTTGGAAAGAATCTCAATCAAAAAATATTGAAATTTCCTAATTTCTATATTCGGCAGAAACTGAGGGTCGATGATCCCGTCGACCCTAGGGTCTTAAGCTGTCCGACCCTCCCTTCAAAACTGAGGGTCTGACTTTCTATTTTGGGAGGTCCGACCCTGCTTAGCTGGGTATGCGACTTTTCCCCTAATTTAAGTGTTTTTGGGTCGATTTGATACCTGGGATCTCGATCTCCTTCACGCCCTTGGTCCATTTGACTCAACCATGACGGGTAAACCTGGTTCAAGGTGATAAGACCGGGTTAGATTGACATGGGTCTTACACCTACCATGCCACTTCTTTATGCTGCTGTGAACGCATTGAAAGTACGTGTTAAAGCTTTGATACCACGTGGCTACAAGAATTATATAAAGATCATCAATGACCGATGGGAGAGCCAACTCATGCATCCATTGCATAAGACTGGTAAGTAAATTTAATGATGTATTTACTTTAGTGTTACTTATGTACCAATATAATTTTTATTTTCTTTAACCATGTGTCCTCTGTCAAATATTTCAGCATACTTTTTGAACCCAAGAACTAGTATACGCATGTACTTGGGACGAACGCAGAACTCATTGAGGCAGTGAAGCTAGTGGTTGCAAAGTTGGAGCCAGATCCCCAAGCACAGGCATTGGCAAACCTAGAGGTGAGTTGTGTGCTTTAATCACTGGAAATATGATCACCGTGACTCTAATTGTACTGGTTACTGCTATTGCTAGTGCAGCAAAACTATATATTGTAATTACAAATATTTACAAGTTTTCGATTGTGTGTAGATTAAAACCTTCAGGGAAGCCCGTGGGAGTTTTGGGCTCCCCGTTGCAGTGGTTGGACGTGACAAAAGTGATCCGTGTATGTATTACGTTTAAAGGACATACGAAATTAAAATATGTTATTGTTCTTATGCAGCTGAATGGTGGGTGTTGTATGGTAAAGATGCACCTGCTCTGAAGAAGATAGCAACTAGAGTGTTAGCTCAGACATGCTCTGCGTCTGGCTGTGAGCGAAACTGGAGTACTTTCAACCTCATTCATTCAAAGAGGCAGAATCGACTTAGCTCCCAACGGCTAAATGACTTGGTCTTTGTGCATTACAACATGAGGCTGAGGGTGCAAGACATGTTCCATGATAAGGAGGATGATACCCCGCTCGAGCTCGCCAACATCTTTCAGCTTGACTCTGAAGAGGAAGATCCATTAGTAGAGTGGGTGCGGGATAGGGGAGTACCTGTGATGGACGAGCCCGGGGGGATGCCTGACTCCCATTTGGCCAGCCATTTGGATACTGATGTCGATGAGTTTTTAGCCTCGGAATAGGGTCTAGTCCATACACGGTCACCCTTGCCATTTGACCCTCCTGCTGGCACTGATACAGAAGATCCTGAGTGGAGTTGGAGTGGTAGTGGAGCTAATGGTGGTGATCATGGGGGTGGGGGTCGAGCCACTATTGTCAATATTGGGGCTGATCCAGAGCCACGAGCATCACCTGTTAGATACATTGGGAAGAGCCAGTACACTCATGCAACACAGGATGATGACCATGGTGTACGTGTGCTATCCTCATCACGTAGACCAACTTCATATTCGCGTAGGCCTCGGCATCATTTCCATTCTCAACATGATGAAGATGCTGATCGCAGTAGCATGATGGACGTCGACGTTGATAGCCTCTGGCTTACGAGGATTGAGTGTGGAGGAGAATAGTAGTTACTGCAGTGGATAGGAGCAGTGGAATTTTCCTGGATACAGCACTGGTTCAACATACACCTCAAATGATTATGTTGATATCATTTTCGTCCCCTATCCCACTGCGACTGCATATGGTTCTTCCTTCGATGATGGTTCAGATGCAGGAGCACAGACACGGAGTCAGAGTGGATCAACCAACTTCTTTTCCGTTCCATCAGTACTTCCGCAAGAGTCTACGCACCAAAGTTCTACTTTAGAAGTTTTTCCATTCTTCCCAAAGATAGGTATCCTTCGGACAGCTACTGATGTTATATTTATGAATCATGTGCAAGACTACCAGAACTACTTTACATCAAGAATGTCATGGGAAGATTATGTCACTCAATTGAAAGATAATTTGTGACGATAACTTTCCCAGATGTATGATGATAGTAGGATGGTTCATCCACGACACTCTACGTATTACTAGACATTGTATCTGTATAAGGATTATGGAATTGTGGACTATGGGCACAGGGGGACTATGGGATCATTCAATGTTGAATATTTGAACTATGTTGTAATGATTTATAATGAAGTGTTATTTTGTTTCTCTTTCCCCTAATGCATTATGTTATTGTCTCATTTGTCATATTTGATTGACTATAATAGCTAATATTAACCTAAATTTACAACAGACTTCAGCGTTGACTATCAAAACATGGGTGTAAACCCAAACAACCACAAATGGTCATTATTTTTAAAATTTTATACTCTAAATGTGTTTATATATGCAAAATGAGGTTCCCCTGAAGTTGGAGACCTAAAAAATGCATTTTGGCCACCGAGCAGCCTTTTTAAGTTGTCTCGGACAAAATGCACTGTCTCGGCGAGATCTCGGCCAGATCTCGCCGAGATCTCGATTTCGGAAGAGGCCGAGACTCGTCCAAAACTCGAGATTTTAAACCTTGGTGCCAAATTCATCACTGCAGTAGCCGAATCTGTAGGTAGTGCAGGTAAGTTGGTTGAGTTGTCTTGGGTGTACACATTTGGAGGTGCAGCACATTGAGTTCTAATATTTTCTTCCTATCCTTGCTGACCTTCATTGTCATTAGTCTCCATAGGTGGTGGAGATGGGTTTACATTCTGTCTCCTTCTACTTACTCTGCGTCCAGCCATTTAAACTCTTGGTTGAAAGGTACTCGGAAAGGTTGTACATGTGAGACAAGATATGATGGTAGTATTGGGTTAGTCTCACAATGGAAGGTGACAGAAAAACAAAATCAATAGGTAAAAGTTCAAATAGAATCAAAATGCAGACAACAGTCAGTCATACAGTCAATGGCCTACGGTCGCATGTTGTGCGACCATAGGTGCGACTTTCAAAATCTTGAAAACTTACCGAGACCTTATGGTCAATTATACGGTCGATGGTTTTGGTCGAATTGTGTGACCGTATGATTCAAGATCAGGTTTTTAAACCTATTTTATGAAATTTTTCCCTCACATTCTCCTTCTTCCTCTTACGGTCTCTACTCAACTCGTCACCAGTGAGTTGCTACAGTCTCGACCATACGAACTTGGTGATTTTTCCATCAATCAACAACCGTCACTCCATTAATGTTCTCTACTTTTCTTCATTTTTAAGCTTTCATACCTAGGGTTTTTGCTATTTGTAGGGTTTTCTTCTAATTAATATTTTTTTACCATAAAAATTTAATTTTTATTGGGGGCTTTTGCTATTGGCCACCCAATAGATGAAAGCCCTCAAGAAAATTTGAATTTTTGGGTTTTTCTCGATTGTCAAAATTTTTTCAAATTCGACCTACCTAGTTTAAATTTTCGATTATATGAACCTTGCAGGATGGTTTGGGACCTATGTAAGTCCTCCTGCCCAAATGTTTGGGTGAAAAATGAGGCTTTTTCCATTTTACGTCGTTATGCTGTCAAATTTTTAAATTTATCTAACTTGTTTTCTTATTTTCTTCTCTTGCAGTTATCATGGTTCGCACTAAGGTTCCTCGAGTTCATTACCCATTACGCTTCAGGTCCGTTGAAGCATAGGTGCGATATCCTTGGTTTGATCGGAAGAAAGTGGAAGGGGGTCGGTATGTGAACTTAGCCCATTTAGCCCTGTTTGATGTGGAAAAGGTGTTTGGACATGGGCTGTCTTCCAGTGATCTTGTACGAGGCTTGCACTCGCTCGGACTTGGTCAAGTAGCTCTACTATCACCTACAGGTAGAGGGTGACTTAGAAGATGTTGACAGGAGTAGAGAGCTTTGGATCACCAGCTGGGTGAAAGGGATTCAGATCTCTTTCAACTGTCAGGAGTTGGCTGATCTCCTAGGCATTTCCAACGATGGTCAGTTGGTTTACTATGCACCCAGGGAGCCACAGTTTCTGTCCACATAAGTGCATTCAGAAATAGATAATTAGATTCTTCGGGATGACTACTGGGAGATAAAAGCAGTCAACCTGCCTCCAGAGCCACGAGTCTACTGTAAGATTATCCAGCATAATCTTATTCCCCAGGGCAGGCACTACGAGATGGTCTAATAGCTGACTCAGTGCCTGCTGTACTGTATCTATACTAGGTAGCCTATCTGCCTCCCATATATTATTCTTCGGACTATGCACCAAACTACGTTGCCTGACTCGAGAGGTAACTTGCCCTATGGGCAGCTGATCTCCACCTTGCTTGCTCGTCTACAGGTGGACCTAGTGGATGAAAGGATCCTTGATGACACTTTCTCAGCTGACCTTGATTGGGAGGCCATCAGTAGGATGGGCATGAGAGAGATACAGGTCAATGATGATGAGAGGAATGCTAAGAGACGTCCTCTCACTCGGGTAGTGGCAGTAGATGCAAAGATGGCAGCAGCAGCAGCAGCAAGGGTAGCAACAGAGGTAGCAGCAGAAGCATACGAGGGTGATGATGAGGATGATGATGATCGAATGTACATGGATATAGATGCCATACCTCCTCCATCACCACAGTATTCTATTGGAGCTGGACCTTCTAGGGCTTCTTATTCAATTGGCCCTTCACGGCCACCACTAGATGACATGAAGGGGTTGTTACATGAGATTCGAGAGGCTCAACGCGTGACTGATTGGAGAATAGGAGAGCTTCTAGATGCCCAGTGCTCTATAGACCAGCGGGTAGCGGATCTGACAGCTAGTCTCCGTGCGACTCAGGCTCAGGTGGACTGGCTCGCGAGAGTATATGCTAAGGACTATGATAGAGATCGTGAGGCACCTCCTCCTCCAGCACCTCCAGCTCCATGATATCATTTATTTCTTTTTCCCTTTTATACTACAGAGTAACTGTCTGGATTGTGGACTGTACTCTGATTTGGATGTACATTTGTCTTATTCCCATTTAGATATATATATATATATATATATATATATAATTGATTTTTCCTTTACATATGTGTATTATTCTTTTTCTTAGTTTATGTCTCATACAACACAGGTGGTTATGGTGTGTTCTTATTACCGCTTTTAATTTTATCTTAACTCACTACATGACTCGTGTGGAAGTAGTAAGGTCAATTAGTAGAACTTGAGAAGCTCTGATACCAAGTTGCCACACCCCTATTCTGATCAAACCAGAATGGTGTGATGAAGTGCCAATAAATCAACGGTTCACCCAGGATCTCATATGTCGTACCCACCATATCAAACCACACACACATTCCACATTAATAATCAGAGGTAATAAAAAAAATAAGCGAAGGTCTTACAGATAATGAATTGAGAGTCTAATAGTGATAAATAAGCATTTAATCCAATTATCTCCAAATCACAAGACATAAAAATAAATAATCAATTACATATCTGATGTTCAAATTATACTAAACTTAAGCAAAAATACACATTGGTTGCACTCGCATGACGAATCATGCACATCTTCTTCAGCTTCTACATCCATTGCAGCAACGTGTCCATATGTCGGTGCATTCATATATTCTTCAACAGTAGGACCTGCATCATCAACTAAAAATATTCGACGTCGAAAGGTGATCACACATCACGGCTCAATGAGCAAACAAAACAATGCAACAAATATATGCATGCATTCAATTCATATCTTTGGTGTGGTTTATAAGTTTGCAATATGCTATAGAAAGGTTTGGTGGCCGCCGCACCTCTATACACGAGTGTGTGAATCCGCCCAATGGATCAAACACCATTGTCGTCCCACATGCATCCACCATGGAATAGAAATAGAGCTAAAGTGTTCGGATCAAACAACGCCAATACTTCCCCTAATGCCCTACCCATACCAACACATAAACCCCTATTGGTGAGGGCTTGCAAACTGGGCTCGCAACTAACCAATCCTAATGCCAAACAATGTATCCAAGGCCTCACCCCAGCATCCCTCAATACGTCCATAGGGATAGAGCTAAGGCCCAAAGGTAATGTCAGAGACCACATGGTCCGAGACCACCTCCCCTGATGCCCTACGACGTAATAGTTCTGCTAAGGTAATGGCAATACGATGATATTAGTGGGCAAGACTTGAGTAGAGATAGAGCTAGAATCTGGTGAAAAGGTCGAAGACCACCATGCCACGTCCTCCCCCTGATGCTCCACTCGTATCCAACAAATAAACCACACACATACATTCACATGCCTATTCCTAGCATCATCATCATCATCATGCTATAAATAAACAGAATTAAATATGCATGAACAGTAATAGCAAGAATATTGGATGACATGTGAGATGCACATCACAAACATACAAGCATAGAATCATTCATGGCATTGGACACAATAAAAATAAACAGTTTGTTATTAACCAATTAGTTTAGGTCTTGTTCCCTGACCTATAAGCAATACTCGATCTCCTTCCAAGCCTTAAAATTCTCTTTGAATTAATTTAACAACCTAAAGGTTATATGAATTTAAGTTAAGGTTTATATGCGACATGTTACAGTAGTCAAAATTCAAAAGAGAGCACTGATAGGTGTCTGATTGGTCCTATGGTCTCATACTGTATCAACCTTACTGCCTACGGTCGATCCCCTATGGTCAGATATGGTGCTACCGTAGCTGCGACCATATGGTTTCTGAAATCTTCCCGAGTGCCTATGGTCGATCCTCTAGTCATGTTGGTCATGCTATGGTCGACCGTAGCTGCAACCTTGAAATTTCTGGTCACAGACTACATGCAATTCAAATTCTTCCTCGGTCAAATCTTCTGATCTTCAATGGGGTTTATTCTAAGGTTATCCTCTGGCTATCATTAGTAGTTTCTTATCAACCCTAACTATCAAACTCACTCCTCATGGTTCTCCTTGGGATTTTCTCAAGGAAATCACATAGATCATAATAGGTTGATATTTCCTATCTTCCATAGAAGTCTTATTCCTTAGAGTTTACATCTTTAGAGATTAGGTTCATACCTTTTCCTGTGATAGAGAGCCAATCTCTTCTTAACAAATTCTCTTCCTTAGCTTTTTCTTCTTCTTCTTCTCTTCCTTCGCTTCCTTATCTTTCTCTAGGGTTTACTAATGTTCTAAAAGTGTGAAAAAGAGCTAAGGGACATCCATTATAAAGTGGAAAACTCCCATATAGAGTCCTCATTCAATTAGGAAAGCAATCCCTTAGTTTAAGAAAGTTTCCAAAACTCAGAGTCTGATCTAGGGTCTCACGATCGATCATATAGTCGCATAAACCGTCAATCGTAGGGTCTAAATCATCGATCGTGGGGTTTTGGATTTGAGACTTTTGGTCCCTTCCTTATGGTCGACCATACCTACCCAGGTATGCGACCTTAGGTAGGTTTTTAGTATTTTTAACTCGATTCTCATACCTGGTTTGTGATCTATCTTCACACGCTCGGCCCACTTGGTCCAGGAGTGATGGGAAGATATGGCACGATACTATTAGACCAAGTTAGGGGAGTACAGTCTTACAATCGGAGAGGCCAGTAGCAGTGAGGGAGATGCCCCAGCAGGTGATGGAGCATTCGCTTTAGTAGTTAGGCCCCACAGTCCCATGGCTCAGGTCGTGTAGATGTTCTCCACTCTATAAGAGGGACACAGAGAGGTAGTGGCTAGGCTGGCATGCTTAGAGGGTGCACAGAGAGCCATAGTGACATGCCAGGATACCTTTGATGAGGATGTCACACCCCAATTCCACACTATTCAGAACGGTGTGATGAACCGCTAATAAGCCAACGGTTCAACCAGGATCTCAAATAGGCTATATCCATTTGCTTAAACCATACAAATCCACAACCATAATCAGAATAAATACACAATAACAGAAGTCTTAATATTAAATGAACTGAGAATCTAAATGTGATAATCATAAATAAAATATCCAATTATGATTTATTGAACGAGACATAAGTAAATAAAATATCAAATTATATTTCCTTAATGGTCCAAATAAAAATCTAATCGAAAACGCATGAGGTGCACTAGCATGATGAGTTATGCGTCTCCACTATATCTTTGGCATCCATCGTAGCAACGTGCCCGTATGCGGAAGCATTCATATAATCTTCCACAGTCATACCTACATCATCAACTAAAAATATTCAAATTCGAAAAGGGTGAGCACACATCACGGCTCAGTGAGCAAACAAAACAATGCAACAAACATATGCATGCATTCAATTCATATTCGTGGTCTGGTATATAAGTTTACAATGTGCTATAGAAAGGTTTGGAGGCCGTCGCACCTCTATACACGAGTGTGTAGAACCACTCAATGGATCAAACAACATTGCCGCCCCCACATGCACCCACCATGGAATAGAGATAGAGCTAAAGTGCTTAGGACCGCACCACATCACACTTCCCCTGATGCTCTACCCATACCAACACGTAAGCCCCTATTGGCGAGGGCTTCCAAACTGTGCTCATAACTAACCAATTCTATTGTCAAACAGTGTATCCAAGGCCTCACCCCAACATCCCTCAATACGTCCATAGAGATAGAGCAAAGGCCCCCCGGCAGAGTCGGAGACTACACGGTTCGAGACCACCTCCCCTGATACCCTACGACATAATAGTTCTGCTAAGGTAATGACGATATGATGATGTTAGTGGACAAGACTTGAGTAGAGATAGGGCTAAAGTGGTTAAGATTGCACCGCATCACACTTCCCCTGATGCCCCACTCGCATCAAGTACACTAACCACACACAAACATTTACATGCCTATTCCTAGCATCATCATCATCATCATGATGTAAATAAACAGAATTAAATATGCATGAACAGTAATAACAGGAATAGTAGATGACATGTGATATGCACATTACAATCATACAATCATAGAATCACACATGAAATTGGACTCAATAAATAAAAATGGTTTATTATTAGCCAATTAGTTTAGGTCTTGTTCCCTCACATTTGCTTGAGTGTAGATCCTCTTTCAAGCTTTAAGAATCACCTTTGTATCACTAGGAAAACCTAACAAGAATTCGAATTAATTCCAATAGTTTTAAGCTTGTTGTAAAGTTAGGGTCGCAGGATGGGTCGCAGGATGGGTCGTAGGTATCTGAGACCCCAGGGTATAGGGTCGATCATAGGGTCGGTTATCCATCGACCCTAGGTGCGACCATAGCTTCCCTGGACTTCCCGAGAGCTTGGGGTCAATCTTGTAGCTGATAGGGTCAGTTACCAGTCGACCCTAGGTGCGACCATATGTAGTTTGAGTCAACTTTTCATCCTACAGTCCACTCTTTCATGTTTGGATCCTTTGGCTTACTTTCATGGTCCATTCTATGATTGTTCTATGGCTCAAAACTCCAAGTTACTTCCTTTACTTTGTTTACAATGATTCGCTCCATGGATTCCATTGGAATTTTCCCATGGATGGATGATTTGGGTTTCTCCTAGATCCTACCCTCTTTATATACTATTCTACGGTCTTACACAATTCATGGAGAATGTTTTCATACCTTAAACTTGCTGAATTCAGAGATTCCTCTGAAACTCTTCTCCTTAGCCTTCTTCTCCAACTTTCCTTCTCTTCCTTTTCTTCTCTTTCTCTCACATTCAATTAGGGTTTCGAAAAGAGTGAAAGAGCCTAAGGGACATCCTATTTATAGTGAAAAACCTCCCAAAATCTGTCCCAACGAGTTTAGGAAAGGTTCCCTCTAAATTAGGAAAGTTTCTTAATTTTTGGTTTCTATCAGTTTGCCTAGGGTCGATGCTAGGATCGTAGAATCCGTCAACCCTAGGTTTTCAAGTCATCCGACCCTAGGACTCAAAAGTCATGGGTTGGTTCTTGCTGAGGTGGGGTCGACCCTAGCTGTTTGGGCATGCGACCCTACCCTCCATTTTACTATTTTTGGGTCAATTATATACCTGGTTTTGTGATTTCCTTCACGCACATGGTCCATGTGGCTCGACCATGAAAGGTAGACCTGTTACAAGGTGGTAAGACCGGTTAGTTTGGTACGGGTCTTATAACTGCCCCCTGCTTATGAAAATTTCATCCTCGAAATTTGTACATACCTTTCGAGTCAAAAAGATGAGGGTATTGCTTTCGCATAGCATTCTCTTCTTCCCATGTGATTTTTTCTATATTTTGGCTTCTCCAGGTGACTTTAACATAATAGATGTCACGATTGCATAGTCGTTGAACCTTTCAGCTGGTGATTTCAGTTGGTGCTACTTCAAATGTCAAATCATCAGTCAAATCAGGTGGGTCTACTGTCAAAATGTGCGTTGGATCTCTGACGTACTTCTTTAATAAGGAGATATGAAATACATCATGCACACTTGACATAGATGGTGGTAGTGCTAATTGGTAAGCCACTTTTCCATGTTTAGCTAGAATCTCATATGGTTCGACATATCTCAGACTTAGTTTTCCTTTCTGTCCGAACCGTTTCAAACCTCGCATAGGTGATACTTTGAGGAATACCTTATCACCTACGGAAAATTTAAGGTCTCAGCGCCAAGTATCTGCATACTGTTTCTAACGATTCTGAGCCGTTCTTACTCTTACCTTGATAATGTCGACTACTCGACATGTCTCGTTAACAAATTCCGGTCCAATAATGCTACATTCTCCAACTTCATTCCAAAACAAAGGAGTTCGACACTTCCTGCCATACAGTGCTTCATAGGGTGACATCTGTATAGTAGCCTGATAGCTGTTGTTATAGGCAAACTCGATCAGTGGTAATTTTTCATCCCATGATCCATTAAAATCAATTACACAGGCTCAGAGCATGTCTTCTAAAATCTGAATGGTACGCTCCAACTATCCGTCTGTCTGAGGATGGAATGCAGTACTGAACTTCAATATTGTACCCAGAGCCTTTTGCAATCCTTCCCAAAATATTAAAGTAAATCATGGATCTCTGTCGGACACAATGCTTTCGGGTACACCGTGTAATCTGACAATATTGTCCACATACAACTTAGCTAACCTCTCCAGTGTATACTGAGGTCGTATAGCTATAAATCGAGCCGTTTTAGTCAGGCGGTCTACAATCACCCAAACCGCATCAACTACTCGGGGAGTTAATGGTAACCCGGTGACAAAGTCCATAGTGATGGAGTCCCATTTCCATGCTGGTTCTGGTAACGGCTGTAACAGTCCTATAGATCTTTGTCGTTCAGCCTTCACCCTCTGATAGTTTAGGCATTGAGACACAAACTTAGCTACATCTGCTTTCATTCCTCTCCACCAGTATAGTTTCTTTAGATCATGATATATTTTTGTACTTCCAGGATGTATCGAATAGACTGTGGTCTGAGCTTCCTTCATTAGTCGGTGTCTAATGTCCAAATTTTCCATTTCAGGAACACATATTATTCCATTGTACTTCAGTACCTTTTCATCATCCAAGGCGAACTCAGGAACAGTCCTACCTTTTTCGATGTCTTTTTGTATCGTTCTTAGATAAGGGTCTGATCTAATAGTTGTTTTCACTTCGTCAAGTATATCAGGTACAATCTTCAATGTGGCAAACATATTTGAAAACCGATGGATAAACCCTTGGTTGGTTGATTCACCCGGTGCATCTTTCACGAACTGCTCATTACCGTAGTTGAACACTTATTCGATAGTACACATTGCGGCAGTTGTGTTAACCTCTCCTTGAGATTTTATCATCGCTTTTCTACTCAGTGCGTCAGCAACCACATTAGCTTTCCCTGGATGATACTGGATATCACAATCATAGTCTTTCAACAGTTCCAGCCACCTTCTTTGTCTCATATTCAGCTCCTTTTGATTAAAGAGGTAAGTGAAACTCTTATGATCTGATTTAATCTGAAATTTCTCTTCGTAAAAATAATGTCTCCATATCTTGACAGCATGTACCACTGCAACTAATTCCAAATCACGAGTGGGATAGTTCTTCTCATGTGTCTTCAGTTGTCTTGAGGCATAAGCAATTACTTATTTCCCTTGCATAAGTACACATCCTAAACCCAATCCTGACCATCAGTGTACAAAATAAATGGCTGTCCTGGTATAGGAATAGTCAAAATCGGAGCTGATATCAATCTAGTCTTCAATGTTTGAAAACTCCACTCACATTTATCAGTCCAAACAAACTTTTCACCCTTCTTAGTCAAACTGGTGTGAGGTACGGTAATTTGGGAATAGTCTTCCATAAATCATCGATAATACCCAACTAGACCTAAGAAACTTCTAAATTCTGCAACGCTCTTCGGTGCTTCCCACTTTACAATAGCTTCAATTTTGCTAGGATCCACTTTAATTCCTACAGCGGATACAACATGGCCTAGGAATGCGACCTCATTTAACTAAGACTCAGACTTTGTAAATTTGGCATAAAGCTTCTCTTTCCATAATCACTGCAGAGCGGCGTTTAGATTCATAATATGAGTTTCCTTGTCCTTGGAGTAGACCAATGTATCATCGATGAATACAATGATCGACGTGTCTAACATATCATGGAATACCCGATTCATAAGTTCCATAAAAGTTACTGGTGCGTTCGTCAATCCAAAAGACATGACTAAAAATTCATAATGTCCATATCTGGTCCTGAATGTTGTCTTGGGAATATCACCATCCTTAATCTTCAACTGATGGTATCCAGACCGAAGCTCTGTCTTGGAGAACACCTTGGCACCTTCCAACTGATCGAACAGGTCATCGATCCGAGGCAATGGGTATCGATTCTTGATTGTCAGCTTATTCAGTTCCCGATAGTCTATACACATTCGAACACTACCGTCCTTCTTCTTTACGAATAATACTGGCGCTCCCCATGGTGATATGCTAGGTCTAATGTAGCCCTTATCCAGTAGTTCTTGTAACTATACTTTTAATTCCTTTAGTTCAGTAGGAGCCATTCGATAAGGTGCTTTAGACACGGGTACGGCTCTGGGTATCAAATCTTTAACAAATTCTATAGCTCGGTCACGGGGTAGTCCTTGTAGTTCTTTGGGAAATACATCTGAAAAGTCACGCACGACATCGATATCCTCCATTCGTGGTGCTTCCTTGGTGAGGTTGACCACTGAAACTAGATACCCAACTCCTCCTTTCTTGAGGTATTTCCTAGCCTTTAATTCAGAGAGGATGAGCTTTCGTTTATGGGGAAGTTCGGTTCCCGTAAAATTGAACTCTGCTCCTTCCTTGTCTTTAAATGTCAGCTTCTTTTCGGCACATAATAGATCTGCAAAATGCCGAGCTAACCAGTCCATTCCCAAGATGACGTCAAAGTTTGCCATCTCAAGTTGAATCAGGGTTGCATCTAAAGTTTTCTCGTCAATAAGGACTGGACATGGTCCATAACCTGTTTCTAATTCCACTTCTAATCCCATCGGCGACCGTACAAGCAGTTTATAGTCTAGATATTTGAGGGGTAGGTTCAGCTTCTTTCCAAATGACGTAGATATAAAAGAATGAGTAGCTCCTGAATCAAAGAGTACTCTGGTGGGGATGCCATTAATAGGTACTATACCTGTGATTTGTTTTAATTTAGTCTACATGTTCACACAATGTAACACAAAATGAAAGGTTCAGGTCATACCTGTGACCACATCAGGCGATGCGGAAGCATCCTCAGAGGTAATAGCGTAAACTCTTCCTTGTTGTGTCTGCTTTCTGGGCTTGGGACACTCCTTTGAATAATGATCCATTTGATTGCAGTTAAAGCATTTTACTCCTTCATTATTTGACTTTTGTTGCTGTTGAGCTGCTGGAGTAGTCTTGGCTGCAGTGTTAAAACCTTGAGTACAGAAGGGTTTGAATGTCCTTGTATTTCCTTCGTTATATAAATTTCCAATTGGCCTCTTAATGCCCCTGTTTTGAGCATAATAGCTCTCTTTCTGGCTCGACTCTATCACCCAAGCAATTTGTACAGCTCGTTGTAGACTTTCTTCTCAAGTCCTAGTACATGATCACGAATACTTCCCCTAAGTCCCATGACGAACCTTCGGGTCTTCGTATCTTCCACTTGCATACTGTCTGGTGCAAAGAAGAACAGCTCCTCATAACGTTGTTGATATGCATCGACAGCAATCTGTCCCTGATATAAACTCAGGAACTCTTTCTCCATAGAATCTCTGAAACTCCTAAGAAAATACTTCTCAAAGAATGCCTCTTTATATATATCCCAGGTCAGTTGGGCGTGCTTTGTTAATAGATACATCCGTGTGGACTTCCACCAGTGGTGTGCATCGCCTTTCAGTATGAATGTTGCACACAACACTTTCTCCTCTTCGTTCACCGTCATCATCGTGAAATTCCTCTCCATCTCATCGATCCAGTGTGTTGGCCACAACGGATCAGCTGGCTTACCACTATACTCTTTGGGCTTCATCTTTAGAAAATGCTCAACTAGTCTGGAGTGGTCTAGTTGATGTGGAACATAAGCCACATACATAGGTGATTGGTATTGATAACCACCTAGAGCTACTTCAGGGTTTTGCACTTAAGCCTGCATGATGGGAGTTTGAGGTGCATGGGGAACTGTGTTACTTCCCCCTGGTACTGTGCTTGCCTGTCCTGCTGGCATTGGTGTCGTCTGTGCAGCTGGAAAAGCCATGCCTATGGCAGCTTGCATAGTAGCTTGTACCTGTTGTATTTGCTGTAGCTATTATGCCAAATTCATTACGACTGTAGCCAGGTCTGTAGGTGGAGCTGGCAGATTTGTAGAATTTGTCTGCCATTAAATATGGACGATGTCATGTTCAGATTCTCCTGTGTTTCAGGATGTATATTATAAGACCCATGTCAAACTAACCCGGTCTTACCACCTTGAACCAGGTATACCCATCATGGTCGAGTCAATGGACCAAGGGCGTGAAGGAGAGCGAGATCCCAGGTATCAAATCGACCCAAAAACACTTAAAATAGAGTAAGGGTCGCATACCCAGCTAAACAGGGTCGACCCTCTCAAATTAGAAACTCAGACCCTGAAAAATGGACAGAGGGTCGGACAGTGTCAGACCATAGGGTCAACGGGATCATTGACCCTCTAATCGACCCTCACTTACTGCTGAAACAGAAATTAGGAAACTTCTTAATTTTTTATTGGGATTCTTTCCAAATATCAATGGGACTATTATAGGACATTCCCACTCTATTTAAAGGACGTTCCTAAGCCACTTTCACTCCTTTCACAACCCTAATTGAATTGAGAGAAAGAGAGAAGAAGGAAAAGAGGAAGAAAAGAGGCAAGGAAGAAGACTTAGAAAAAAGGAGAAGAATTTCCAGAGAAAAGTAATCTTCTCAAGTATGGATACTAATTCCATGAGTTTCTACAGACCTTAGGTTAGATATGGTTGAGTGTAGGATTTTGGAGAAACCCAAACCATCCATCCATGGTTAGGTTGTCATGGAAAAACCTAGGATAATGCATGAAAGCCATCTAGGAGGATGAATCATGGTTTCAGACCATGGAATGAATGTTTAATGTAATGTAGAAGCAAGCCATAGGACCCCAAACATGAAGAATGAATTAAAAACTGGAAATTGGACCTGATTGCACAGAGGGTCGCACACAGGGTCGATAGACCCATCGGCCCTATGCACCCTGACCATCGACCCTCAGCATTCAGGAAGTTCAGACAGAGGACAGGGTCGATAGACCCATCGACCCTATGCATTTTGAGAATCGACCCTCTGATCGACCCTCAGTTAACAGCATGGTTTTTAAATTTGGAATTAATTCTAATTAAATTCTATCGACTTTGTTAGGATTGCTAGCATTATAATAACACTGTAGAGGTGATTCTAAAGCTTAGAAAAATATCTATTAGCAAGCTAAGGTGAGGAACCTTAACCCCAAACTACATTGGTTAATAATAAACTGTTTTTTTATTTCTTGAGTCCTATGCCATGCTTGATTCTATGCGAATATGTTTGTAATGTGCATACAACATGTCATCCAATATTCCTATTACTTGTTCATGCATATTTACTTTATTGTTTATAACATGATGACGATGATGATGATAGGAATAGGCATGTGCTTGTATGTGTGTGGTTGATGTACTTGATGCGAGCGATTATCAGGGGAGGTGTGATGAGAACGTTAATAAACGTTAACCTTTGGCGGGTCTCAGCACTTTAGCTCTATCTCTAACTCAAGTCTTGTGCATTGGCATCGTCGTATCGCCATTACTTTAGCAGAACTATTATGTCGTAGAGTATCAGGGGAGGTGGTCTCGGTCCTTGTAGCCTCTGACTCTACCGGGGGGCCTTAGCTCTATCTCTATGGACATTCTGAGGGGATCTTTGGGGTGAGGCCTTGGATACACTGTTTGGCATTAGGATTGGTTAGTTGCGAGCCCAGTTTGCAGCCCTCGCCAACAGGGGCTTACGTGTTGGTATGGCACTATATAGCAATAAACGTAACCTTTGTAATATATTGTTCATGGTTGGGTGCATGTGAGTTGACGATAAATGTGATCTTCGGGTAACGTCACACACTCGTGTATAGAGGCGGAGTCAATAAATGCGACCTTTGGCTACCTCAACCTTTCTATTGCATATTGTAAACTTCAAACCAGACCAAAGATATAAATTGATGTGCATGCATATGTAATGTTGCATTGTTTTGGCTACTCACTGAGCCGTGTTGTGTGCTCACCCCTCGACGTCGAATATTTTTAGTTGATGATGCAGGTTACACAGATGAAGACTATATGAACGCGTCTGCGTAAACGGAATATAACAGCAATGGACGCTGGAGCTGAAGATGATACACACGACTCCTCTTGCGAGTGCAACTCGTGTGTATTTGATTAGATATTTTTATAGGTTTCTTTTATTGAATTTAATAGAGACTTGTATTTGATATTTAAATATTTATGTCTCAGTTGAAAACAGAATAATTTGCTATTAAATTAATGATATCATCTTAGTTGCTCAGTTCATTTTATTATAGATTTTCCGCAATTGTGTATTACTCTGATTATGATTATGGATGTGTAAAAGTTTGGATAAAATGGGGATAGCCTATTCGAGATCCTGGTTGAACCGTTGGATTATTAGCGGTTCATCACACCATTCTGGTTAGACCAAAATTGGGGTGTGACAACTCCCCCCAACTTATAAAAATTTCGTCCTCGAAATTGGACGTACCTTCTTAATCAAATAAGTGAGGGTATTGCCTCCGCATAGCACTTTCTTCTTCCCATGTCTCTACTTTTCCATGTGACCTTAACATAGTAGATATCTCTGTTGCGTAGACGTTGAACCTTTCGACTAGTGATTTCCGTTGGTGTTACTTCAAATGTCAAATCATCAGTCAATTCTGGCAAATCCACTGTCAAAACATGCATTGGGTCTTTGACATACTTCTTCAATAAGGAAATGTGAAATACATCATGCACGCTTGACATAGATGGTGGTAGTGCTAACTGATAAGCTACTTTTCCACGCTTAGCCAGAATTTCATATGGCCCGACATATCTTGGACTTAGTTTCCCTTTTTGTCCGAACCTTTTCAATCCTCGCATAGGCGATACTTTCAAAAATACTTTATCACCTACGGCGAACTCTAGATCTCTTCGTCGAGTATCTGCGTATTGCTTCTGACGGTTCTGAGCTGTTCTTACTCTTTCCTTGATAATGTCGACCACTCGACAAGTTTCTTCAACGAATTCCGGTCCAACAATACTACGTTCTCCCGCTTCATTCCAAAACAAAGGAGTTCGACACTTTCTTCCATACAGTACTTCATAAGGTGACATCTGTATAGTAGCCTGATAGCTATTATTATAAGCGAACTCGATCAATGGTAATTTTTCATCCCATGATCCCTTGAAATCAATTACACATGCTCGTAGCATATCTTTTCTAGAATCTGAATTGTGCGATCTGACTGTCCATCTGTCTGTGGATGGAATGCAGTACTGAACTTTAATGTTGTACCCATAGCCTTTTGTAGTTCTTCCCAAAACTTGGAAGTAAATCGGGGATCTCTATCAGACACAATGCTTTCTGGTACACCGTGTAAGCGAACAATATTATCCACATACAGCTTCGCTAACCTTTCCAGTGTATACTAAGGTCGTACAGGTATGAAACGAGCTGTTTTTGTTAGACGGTTTACAATCACCCAAACTGCGTCAACCACTCGAGGAGTCAATGGTAGTCCTGTGACGAAGTCCATAGTGATGCAGTCTCATTTCCATGCTGGTTCCGGTAACGACTGTAACAGTCCTGCGGGTCTTTGTCGTTCAGCCTTTACTTTCTGACAATTTAGGCATTGAGACACGAACTTAGCTATGTCTGCTTTCATTCCCCTCCACCAATATAGTTTCTTTAGATCATGATATATTTTTTTACTTCCAGGATGTATCGAATAGATGGTGGTACGAGCTTCTTTCATCAGTCGGTGTCTAATGTCCACACTTTCCGTTTTGGGTACACATATTCTTCCTTTGTATTTCAATACTTTTTTTTCATCCAAGGTGAACTCAGGGTTAGTCCTACCTTTCTCAATATCTTCTTGTACCGTTCTCAGATAAGGATCTGCTTGGACAGCTGTCTTCACTTCATCCATTATATCCGGTATAATCTTTAATGCCGCGAACATATTCGAAAACCGATGAATAAACCCTTGGTTAGCTGATTCATCCGTTGTATCTATCACATACTGCTCGTTGCCGTGATTGAATACCATTCCGGTAGTGCACATTGCCACAGTCATGCTAACTTCTCCTTGAGATTTTATCATTGCTTTTCTGCTCAATGCATCTGCTACTACGTTCGCTTTTCCTGGATGATACTGGATATCACAATCATAGTCTTTCAATAGTTCCAGCCATCTTCTTTGTCTCATATTCAACTCCTTCTAAGTGATTAAATAAATAAGTAAGACTTTTATGGTCCGACTTAATCTGGAATTTCTCTCCGTATAGGTAGTGTCTCCATATCTTGACAGCATGTACTACTGCCGCTAACTCCAAATCATGAGTGGGGTAATTTTTCTCATGTTCCTTCAATTGTCTCAAGGCATAGGCAATCACTTGCTCTCCTTGCATAAGCACACATCCTAATCCCAATCCCGACGCATCAGTATATAAGGTAAACGTCTGTCCTGGAATAGGAATAGTCAAAATCGGGGCGGATATCAATCTGGTCTTCAGTGTTTGAAAACTATTTTCACACTTATCCGTCCATACAAATTTTTCTCCTTTCTTGGTCAAACTGGTAAGAGGTACGGCAATCCGAGAATAGTCTTCTACGAATCTCCGATAATAACCAGCTAGACCCAGAAAACTTTTAATTTTTGAAACGCTCTTTGGTGCTTCCCATTTTACGATAGCCTCGATCTTACTGGGGTCCACTTTGATTCCTTCAGCGGATACTACATGGCCTAGAAAGGCGACTTCGCTTAGCCAAAACTCATACTTTGAAAATTTGGCGTATAATTCTCTTTCCTTAAACGTTGTAGGGCAGCATTTAGGTTATTGATGTGAGTTTCTTCATCCTTGGAGTATACCAATATATCATCAATAAATACTATAACCGACATGTCTAACATATCGTGGAAAACTCGGTTCATAAGTTCCATGAATGTTGCCGGTGCCTTAGTTAATCCGAATGACATTACTAAGAATTCATAATGTCCGTATCTTGTCCTAAAAGCTGTCTTCAGAATGTCACCTTCTTTAATCTTCAGCTGATGATAGCCTGATCGAAGATCGATCTTTGAAAATACTTTTGCTCCCTGTAATTGATCGAACAAGTCATCGATCCTAGGTAGTGGGTATCGATTCTTGATGGTCAGTTTATTCAACTCTCGATAGTCGATACATAATCGAACGCTACCATCCTTCTTCTTTACGAACAACACCGGTGCTCCCCATGGAGATATACTGGGTCTAATATAACCCTTATCCAACAGTTCTTGTAATTTCACTTTTAATTCCTTCAGTTTAGTAGGAGCCATCCTATAAGGTGCTTTTGATACGGGTGCGGCTCCGGGTAGAAGGTCTATTACAAACTTTGTGGCTCGGTCAGGTGGTAATCCGGGTAGTTCCTCCGGAAATACGTCGGGAAAATCTCGCACGACATCAATATCTTTCATTCGTGGCACGTCCTTGGTTAGATCGACCACTGATACTAGATATCCGACCGCCCCTTTCTCAAGGCACTTCTTAGCCTTAAATGCTGAGAGTATGAGCTTTCGTCTCCTGGGAAGTTTGGTTCCCGAGAAACTGAATTCTGCTCCTTCTTTATCTTTAAATGTTCGCTTCTTTTCGGCGCATAATAGATTTGCAGAATGCCAAGCTAACCAGTCCATTCCCAAAATGACGTCAAAGTCTGCCATCTCAAGTTGTATCAAGGTTGCATCCAAAGTCTGCTCTCCAATGAGAACAGGACATGGTCCATAACCTTTCTCTAATTTTACTTCTAATCCCATCGGTGACCATTAAGTAATTTTTAGACTAATGTTTTGATGGACAATTTGGTCTTCTTTCCAAACGACACAGATATAAATGAATGAGTAGCTCCTGAATCAAAGAGTACTCTGGCGGGTATGCCATTGATAGGTACGATACCTGTGATTCGTTTTTACTTAGTCTACATGCTCAATCAATGTAATTAAAATCTTAAAAGTTTTGGTCATACCTGCGACCACATCAGGCGATGCGGCAGCATCTTCTGATGTGACTGCATATACCCGTCCTTGATGTTACTGCTTCTTGGGTTTTGGGCACTCTCTTGCCATATGCCCTGGTTGGTTGCAGTTAAAGCACTTCGGGACTTCAAAATTTGACTTTGGCTGTGGTTGAGCTGCTGAAGTAGGCTTCGATGGAGTAGCCAAATTCTGAGGACGAAAAGGTTTATACGTCCTGTTATTGCCTCTGTTGTAGGTATTTCCAGCTAGTCTCTTGATTTCTCGGTTCTGGGAGAAATAGGGCTCGATTAAATTACTCGAGCGATCTGGACAGCTTCGTTGTAAATCTTCTTCTCTAAACCCAGAACATTTTCTCTTATGCTTCCTCTTAGTCCCGCGATGAACCTACGGGTTTTTTTGTATCTTCTTCTTGCATACTCGCCGGTGCGAAGAAAAATAGTTCTTCGTAGCGCTGTTGATATGCGTCTACGGTCATCTGTCCCTGGTACAAACTCAGGAACTCTTTCTCCATTGAGTCTCTGAAGCTTCGTGGGAAATATTTCTCGAAGAACGCTTCTTTATATATAGCCCATGTCAGTAGGGCATGTCTGGTCAATAAGTATGTTTTTGTGGATTTCCACCAATGGTGTGCGTCACCTTTGAGCATGAAGGTGGCGCATAATACTTTCTCTTCTTCTGAAATAGTCATCATAAGGAAATTTCTCTCCATCTCGTCTATCCAGTGTGCTGGCCACAACGGATCAGACGGTTTACCGCTGAATTCCTTAGGTTTTTTCTTCAGAAATCTCTCTACTAGTCGGGAGTGATCCAGTTGATTTTGGGGGTTTTCCCCAAACACATATTATGGATACTGGTAGTTCCCTTGGGCTGCTTCTGGGACTTGCACTGGAATTGGTGCAGCCGGTTGTTGAGGTGTCTGTTGAGCTGGGTGATTACCCACTGGTGCTGCACTAGCTTGCCCAGTGTGCATGGTTGCAGCCTGAGTGGCTTGAAACATAACTCCCATTGCAACCTGCATTTGAGCTTGTGCGTGTTGCATTTGCTGTAGTTGTTGTGCCAGATTCATCACCACTGTTGTTAGCTCTGGTGGTGGTGGTGGCAAATTTGTAGGGTTTGCCGGTTCGGGATTACCCTGTGCATAATTGTTCTCTTGACTAGTCTCATCCGCCGGTGGTGGTGGTGGGACTGTGTTTCGGGTCTGTCGGGTAACTCTACGTCCAAACATAATTCTTTTTGATGATTGGTGGTGCCTGAAAATTATCAAAATAGGTGAGAAATCATGTATATGTCATGTAGGCACGTTAACCAATAATCAATTCCAATTTGAGCTCATTTTATAAAAAAAATACTGTCTTTTCTGTACAGGGTCGATGGTGAGGGTCGATGGTATGTCAGACCCTTAATGTCCGACCCTGTAGTTTCTGTCAGATTCCCGAGAGCAGAGGGTCAATTAGAGGGTCGATGGCCCTGGTCGAGTTGTCCGACCCTCCGACCAAAAATCAGATTTTTAAAGTCCGATTTTGGGTCATTTTCTATTATTTCCCTCCCGTTTCGAATCGTCTCTTCTCTCCGAGTTTCTACAGTGCTACTTCACTGTTGTGGATCATTCTTAGTCCGAGTTTCGACATCCACATCACCTCTACAGGTATACTTTCCCAACTTTACCTGTTTTTAGGTTTTTATTTCTAGGTTTTTTCTCATTTAAATTGTATTTTTCAAATTAAACTTTTTCCAACCGTAAAAAATTCGATTTTTATTGGGGGCTTTTGATGTTGGTGTCTTGAGGAACGAAAGCCCTCAAAAATTTTTGAGTTTCATCTGTTGGTTATCGAGAAACTTAAATTTTTCTCTTTTTGCCCTAATTTGTTGAAATTTTTCGATTTCTTGCAATTCCTTCAAATTGGACCTTGTCAGTTAGAATTTCCTTCTGTTTAACTATTGTGTGATGTGTTGGAACTTACGTAAGTCCTCCTGCCCACTTGTATGGGTGAAAAGTGAGGCTTTTGACCAACTTACGTCGTTATAATGCCCGATTTTTAAATTTTTATCCTATTAACTCCTTGTTTTCCTTTTTCTTTCTTATCTGCAGATACTATGGTTCGTACCAAAGTACCCAGAGTTCGTGATCCGCTTCGCTTCCGCTCCAATGAAGCCGAGGCACACTATGCCTATTACTCAGGCAAAAAGGTGGAAGGGGGTCGTATGGTGAACTTGGCTGAGCTAGCCTTGTTCAACGTAGAGAGAGCTTTTGGTGATATGGGGTGGCTCCCTGTCATCACATACGATGCATGCATACGTCCAGAGTTAGTGCGCCAGTTCTACTGTAACCTTCAGATTGTGGGAAACCACAACGATGTGGAGCTTGGTCAGGAGTTGCGCATCACTAGCTACGTCAAGGGGATGCAGATTTCTTTTGATTATCGGCAGCTGGCCGACCTGTTGGGCATTCCATATGACGGTCCTATGGTGTACTGTGCACCTGGTGAGCACGATTTTATCGAGACGTGGTTGCGGGCCGAGATTGATAGTCAGTTACTACAGCCCGATCGCTGGCAGATGAGGGCGTGCTACTTGCGTCCGGCTCCATGGGTGTTCTGTAGGATCATTCAGCATAACCTGATCCCGTAGAGTGGGCATTATGAGAGGGTGTCTCAGCTGACCCAGTTTTTGATCTATAGTATATGCACTCATCAGCCCGTCTGTCTTCCTTACATCATCATGCGGACGATGATCAGTGCTACATTATCCGGTCATAGGGGAAATCTACCCTATGGACATATGATTACCACTTTGCTGATACGTCTGGGGGTGGACTTGGTTGATGAGACGATTCAGGAGAAGACCTTCTCGTCGCCTCTAGATTGGGAGGCTATATGCAAGATGGGACTTCGAGACGCTCAGGATAGCGATGATGAGAGGAACGCGATGGTGCGACCTCACACTCAGGTTGAGGTGGCTGATGCTGAGGCTGCTGCTAGGGCTCGGGGGGATCCGATCGACGATGATGATCGTATGTATATGGATGTCGACGCGATACTCCCGCCATCACCCACACAGGAGGATGGAGTTGGTACTTCTACTGCGGCGGCTCCTGCACCGGAGACCGGTCCTTCTCATGAGGCTGGTCCTTCGCATCCACCTCCTGATATGATGGAGATATTGCGTGAGCTCAGGGATGCTCACTGCAGATCTGATTTGAGGATGGATGAGTTGTTGGCTGCTCAGCACGCATCAGACGCACGGATGGGAGAGCTCCTAGAGGTGCAGCGTGCGACCGATCAGAGGATAGCCTGTCTTACAGCTAGTCTACAGACGACCCAGACTCAGATAGCCTGGTTGACTAGAGTCTACGCTGAGGACTACGACAGAGACCGTGAGGCACCGCCTCCTCCTTTGCCTCCAGCTTCCTGATTGTACTTTTATTTTTCCTTCTTGTACTACAGAGTAACTGTCCGGGTTGTGGACTGTACTCTGCTTTCATTATGTATATACATTCTATTTCTCTCTCTCATTGTATATAACTTGTTTCCCCTTTAATAGATATATTATTGTCTTTTAAATTTGGTCTCAATCATCACTTGTGCTTACAGTGTGTTTATATTAAAACTTTTAATTTATTCTATCTCAGTTCATATTTGTCTCGAATGTATGTTAGTTTAGCGGGCAAGGCCTGAGAAGCTCTGATACCAAGTTGTCACACCCCAATTTTGGTTAACCAGAATGGTGTGATGAACAGCTAATAAACCAACGGTTCAACCAGGATCTCGAATAGGCTATCCCCGTTTTATCCAAACTTTCACACATCCATAATCATAATCAGAGTAATACACAATAGCGGAAAATCTATAATAAAATGAACTGAGCAACTAAGATGATATCATTAATTTAATAGCAAATTATTCTATTTTCAACTAAGACATAAATATTTAAATATCAAATACAAGTCTCTATTAAATTCAATAAAAGAAACCTATAAAAATATCTAATCAAATACACAAGTTGCACTCGCAAGAGGAGTCGTGTGTATCATCTTCAGCTCCAGCGTCCATTGTTGCTATATTCCCGTACGCAGACGCGTTCATATAGTCTTCAACTATGTAACCTGCATCATCAACTAAAAATATTCGACGTCGAGGGGTGAGCACACAACACGGCTCAGTGAGTAGCCAAAACAATGCAACATTACATATGCATGCACATCAATTTATATCTTTGGTCTGGTTTGAAGTTTGCAATATGCAATAGAAAGGTTGAGGTAGCCAAAGGTCGCGTTTATTGACTCCGTCTCTATACACGAGTGTGTGACGTTACCCGAAGATCACGTTTATCGTCAACTCACATGCACCCAACCATGAACAATATATAACAAAGGTTACGTTTATTGCTATATAGTGCCATACCAACACGTAAGCCCCTGTTGGCGAGGGCTGCAAACTGGGCTCGCAACTAACCAATCCTAATGCCAAATAGTGTATCCAAGGCCTCACCCCAGCATCCCTCAGAATGTCCATAGAGATAGAGCTAAGGCCCCCCGGTAGAGTCAGAGACTACAAGGACCGAGACCACCTCCCCTAATACTCTACGACATAATAGTTCTGCTAAAGTAATGGGGATACGACCATGTCAATGCACAAGACTTGAGTTAGAGATAGAGCTAAAGTGCTGAGACCCGCCAAAGGTTAACGTTTATTGACGTTCTCATCACACCTCCCCTGATACTCGCTCGCATCAAGTACATCAACCACACACATACAAGCACATGCCTATTCCTATCATCATCATCATCATCATGTTATAAACAATAAAGTAAATATGCATGAACAAGTAATAGGAATATTGGATGACACATTGTATGCACATTACAAACATATTCGCATAGAATCAAGCATGGCATAGGACTCAAGAAATAGAATAACAGTTTATTATTAACCAATTTAGTTTGGGGTTAAGGTTCCTCACCTTAGCTTGCTAATAGATATTTTTCCAAGCTTTAGAATCACCTCTATAGTGTTATTATAATGCTAGCAAACCCAACAAAGTCGATAGAATTTAATTAGAATTAATTCCAAATTTAAAAACCATGCTGTTAACTGAGGGTCGATCAGAGGGTCAATGCTCAGAATGCATAGGGTCGATGGGTCTATCGACCCTGTCCTCTGTCTGAACTTCCCGAATGCTGAGGGTCGATGGGTCTATCGACCCTGTGTGCGACCCTCTGTGCAATCATGTCCAATTTTTAGTTTTTAATTCATTCTTCATGTTTGGGGTCCTATGGCTTGCTTCCACATTCCATTAAATATTCATTCCATGGTCTGAAACCATGATTCATCCTCCTAGATGGCTTTCATGCATTATCCTAGGTTTTCCCATGACAACCTAACCATGGATGGATGGTTTGGGTTTCTCCGAAATCCTACACTCAACCATATCTAACCTAAGGTCTGTAGAAACTCATGGAATTAGTATCCATACCTGAGAAGATTACTTTTCTCTGGAAATTCTTCTCCTTTTTGCTAAGTCTTCTTCCTTGCCTCTTTTCTTCCTCTTTTCCTTCTTCTCTCTTTCTCTCAATTCAATTAGGGTTGTGAAAGGAGTGAAAGTGGCTTAGGAACGTCCTTTAAATAGAGTGGAATGTCCTATAATAGTCCCATTGAGATTTGGAAAGAATCCCAATCAAAAATTAGGAAGTTTCCTAATTTCAGTTTCGGCAGTAAGTAAGGGTCGATGATCCCGTCGACCCTGTGGTCTGACCCTGTCCGACCCTCTGTCCATTTTTCAAGGTCTGAGTTTCTAATTTGAGAGGGTCGACCCTGTTTAGCTCGGTATGCGACCCTTACTCTATTTTAAGTGTTTTTGGGTCGATTTGATACCTGGGATCTCGCTCTCCTTCACGCCCTTGGTCCATTGACTCGACCATGATGGGTATACCTGGTTCAAGGTGGTAAGACCGGGTTAGTTTGACACGGGTCTTACATATATGGCTGTCTTCCTCCACAGGTGGTGGTGGTGGAATAGAGTTTCGGCTTTGTCTGGTTTCTCTTCGCCCAACCATTTTTCCGTTCTGAAGATAGTAGTGTCTGTAAGTAACCATAGCACATGTGAGGTAATCAATATAATTGTTCTCCAGTCAAAAATCCAACTAATCAATATCATATTCACATTTTTCCGATCATTCTGTCAAAATTACTGTATTTATTTTCCATCATAGGGTCGATGGTAGGGTCGATCCTTATGCGACCCTAGGGTATGCGACCCTAAGAATCAAAGTCAACTTGCCGAGAGCCTAGGGTCGTTGGTAGGGTCGGTATATGTCTGACCCTAGGGTCGACCCCTAGTTCTCTGTCAGATCACCGAGAGGCTAGGGTTGATGAGGGGGTTGGAGGTAGGGTCGCATGTTTTGGTCGAATTATGCGACCCTAGGACCCAGACTCAAGTTTAATCCCGATTTTGGATTCATTTCTCATTCTTTCTCCTCCTTTCCGACTCAGCTCATTCTTCTGAGTTGCTACAGTGACAACCCCGACCCGTTGGTGATTCTATCATACATCCGAGACTCTCACTCCTTCTCTTCAGGTGTGTGCCCTACTGTTGCATGTTTTTAAGGTTTCTTATCTAGGGTCTTGCCCATTTTATCATTTTCTTCAAATTTAAATTTCTCTAATCATAAAAATTTGATTTTTATTGAGGGCTTTTGCTGTTGGTCACCCAATGGATGAAAGCCCTCAAAAATATTCAAGTTTCATCGGTTGGTTATCGAGAAACTTGAAATTTTCAATTTTTGACCTAATTTTTTTTCGAGATTTTTGAATTTCTTGAAATTTCTTCAAATTCAATCTTCTTAGATAAAATTTCCAACTGTATGAATCTTGCAGAATAGTTTAGAATCTATGTAAGTCCTCCTGCCCATGTGTATGGGTGAAAAGTGAGGCTTTTGACCAATTTATGCCGTTATCATGCCAAAAAAAATTTTGGATTTTTCCCCATTACTGAGCTATTATCTGTTTTTCTTTGTTTTGACAGATAATATGGCCCGTACCAAAGTACCTAGGGTTCACAACCCAGTTCGTTTCCATTATAACTAGGCCGAGGCTCAGTATGCTCGCTACTCTCGTAAGAAGGTAGAGGGAGGTCATTGTGTGGACTTGGCTAGTCTAGCCTTGTTCGATGTAGAGAGAGCATTTGGTGGCATGGGCTGGCTTCCCGTGATTACTTATGATGCCTGTACCCGTCCGGATCTGGGGAGACAGTTCTATTGTAATCTCCAGGTGGTGGGAGATCACAATGACATTGAGAGGGGCAGGGAGCTCAGGATCACGAGCTACGTCAAAGGAGTAGAGATTTCCTTCGACTGCCAGCAGTTAGCGGACCTCTTGGGCATATCATATAACGGCCCCTTGGTATACTGTGCTCCCAGAGAGCCCCAGTTCTTTTCCTTGGAGATGTGGGCTGAGATAGACTGTCAGCTTATCAGAGAGGATCGTTGGCAGATGAAGGCAATCAACTTACGTCCAGAGCCTCGGGTGTACTGTAAGATCATCCAGCACAACCTGATACCCCAGAGTGGGCACTACGAGAGGATCTTCCAGTTGACCCAGTATTTACTATACTGTATCTGCACTAGGCAATCGGTCTGCCTCCCTTATATTATTATGCGGACGATGATCTATTCTACGCTGCCTGGTCAGATAGGCAACCTGCCCTATGGACGTCTGATCACCACCCTGCTTATCCGCCTGGGTGTTGATTTAGTGGATGAGAGGATTCAGGAGAAGACTTTCTCATCAGTGCTAGACTGGGAGGCTATCTATAGGATGGGCATGCGGGATGCTCAAGTCAGTGTTGAGGAGAGGAACGCTCTGGTGTGTCCTCATACTCGGGTGGAGGTGGCAGACGCTGAGGCAGCAGCTGGAGCAGGGGTTCATGGGGGTGATGCTGAGGATAAGGATCGTATGTACATGGATGTGGACTCCATACCTCCTCCATCACCTCTGCATTCTACTGGAGCTGGTCCATCACAAACTCCTTCACGCACGACTGGTCCTTCACGTCCACCATCTGATGATATGATGGGATTACTTCGTGAGATCAAGAAGGCTCAGCGCACGATGGATTCGAGGGTGGGAGAGCTTCTAGATGCTCAGCGTGCATCTGATCAGCGGATGACTGCGTTGACGGCTAGTCTCCAGATGTCCCAGACTCAAGTAGCCTGGTTGACTAGAGTCTATGCTGAGGACTATGACCGAGATCGCGAGGCACCGCCTCCCCCATCACCTCCAGCTTCATGATGTATTTTTCTTTTCTTTTGTATTACAGAGTAACTGTCCAGGTCGTGGATTGTACTCTGCTTTGGATATGTATATAAACTTGCTTTGGTTTGATGTGTATATACATTTGTCTTTCACTCGAGTATATATGAACTTGTTTCTCATTTAATAAATACATTATTCTCTTTCTAAAGTTTGTCTCAAACAACACAGGTGCTTATGGTGTGTTATTATTACAGCTTTCAAAATTTTTATCCTATCTCAGTTTACGAACTTTTGTGGTAGTATACTGGTTTAACAGATAGGGCCCGAGAGCTCTGATACCAAGTTGTCACACCCCAATTCCGTACTATTCAGAACGGTGTGATGAACCGCTAATAAGCCAACGGTTCAACCAGGATCCCAAATAGGATGTGTTCGTTTGCTTAAACCATACACATCCACAACCATAATCAGAATAAATACACAATAGTGGAAGTCTTAATATTAAATGAACTGAGAATCTATATGTGATAATCATAAGTAAAATATCCAATTATGTTGTATTAACTGAGACATAAGTAAATAAAATATCAATTTATATTTCCTTAATGGTCCAAATAAAAATATAATCGAAAACGCATGAGTTGCACTCGCATGCAGCAAAGTGCCCGTATGCGGGAGCATTCATATAATCTTCCACAGTTATATCTGCATCATCAACTAAAAATATTTGAATTCGAAAAGGGTGACCACACGTCACAACTCAGTGAGCAAACAAAACAATGCAACAAATATATACATGCATTCAATTCATATCTGTGGTCTAGTATATAAGTTTGCAATATGCTATAGAAAGGTTTGGAGGCCGCCGCACCTCTATACACGAGTGTGTAGAACCGCTCAATGGATCAAACACCATTGCCGCCCCCACATGCACCCACCATGGAATAGAGATAGAGCTAAAGTGCTTAGGACCGCACCGCATCACACTTCCCCTGATGCTCTATCCATACCAACACGTAAGCCCCTATTGGCGAAGGCTTGCAAACTGGGCTCGCAACTAACCAATCCTAATTTCAAATAGTGTATCCAAGGCCTCACCCCAGCATCCCTCAATACGTCCATAGAGATAAAGCTAAGGCCCCCCGACAGAGTCGAAGACTACACAGTCTAAGACCACCTCCTCTGATGCCCTACGACGTAATAATTCTGCTAAGGTAATGGCGATATGATGATGTCAGTGGACAAGACTTGAGTAAAGATAGGGCTAAAGTACTTAGGATCGCACTGCATCACACTTCCCCTGATGCCCCACTCACATCAAGTACACTAACCACACACAAACATTTACATGCCTATTCCTAGCATCATCATCATCATCATGTTGTAAATAAACAAAATTACATATGAATGAACAGTAATAACAGGAATAGTAGATGACATGTGATATGAACATTACAATCATACAATCATAGAATCATACATGGATTGGACTCAATAAACAAAAACGGTTTATTATTAGCCAATTAGTTTAGGTCTTGTTCCCTCACCTTTGCTTGAGTGTAGATCATCTTTCAAGCTTTAAGAATCACCTTTGTATCTGTCACACCCCAATTCTGATCCAACCAGAATGGTGTGAGTGAACCGTCATTGAACCAACGGTTCACACCAGGATCTCGAATAGGCCGTGTCCACTCATACAAACCATCACACATAACCACAATCAGAATATAATAGTACAGCGGAAGTCTTTAAAATAGAATGAACTGAGTATCTATTGACAATTAAATAAGTATCCAATTATTCAAATCCAAACATAAATAAATATCTTTTACATCCCTTTAATATCAAACGAAAATATCTGAAACAAATAAACAAAAATCCGATCACAGGTACACGCAGAAAGGGCACTCGCATGAAGCGTCATGCTCATCCGCTCCTGCCTGTACACTCAAAGGTGCAACGTCACCATACGTCGGAGCGTTCACATAGTCGTCATAGTCGTCAACAGTGTAACCTGCATCAACATCTAAAACAATGTGTACACAAAGGGTGAGCTCACAACTTAGCTCAGTAAGACAATCAGACAGTTTCACAATATTATGCATGAATAACAATCATTTTATGCTGTGGTCTGATTTTAAGTTTGCAATGTGCTATAGAAAGGTTTGGTGGCCCCCGCACCTCTATACACGAGTGTGTGGCACCTCATGGATCACACCCCATTGGCCCATATGTACCCATCATGGAATAGAGATAGAGCTAAGATACCCACGTACCTCCCCTGATACTCTACCCATACCAGTACCTAAGCCCCTACTGGCCCGGGCTCGCAAACTGGGCTCGCAACTAACCAATCCTATATGTCATCAATGTATGCTCTATCCCAGCACAGCCGTCTACGGCATAGAGATAGAGATAAGGCATTCCCACACCTCCCCTGATGCCCTATCCGCAACTAACCCACTAGGATAGAAACAATACACAGGTAGACCCTATCCCAACATCACTCCCTACGGCATAGAGATAGAGCTAAAGCATCGTGGACAAGCCAGCGTCGACTCGGAGACCACAGTGCCACATAACCATGGCCAGGCCAACATCAATATCGGAGACCACCGTACCACGACCTTCCCCTGATGCCCCACCCGTACCAAGCATGTTAAGACAGAATACTACAAAAAGGTGCTAATGTGAAGAGCGATCCCAGGCCCATGCCCCACTCCACACACTAACGAAAATAATCACATGCCTAACAATCACATCTTATCAATGCATGAACAGTAATAATAACTGAAAGTAAAGGATGGCATGTGAATATGCACAAACAACACATCTCATATAATCACGTGATTAACAACAATTTACTGTCCATTAATTATTAGGTTTAGGTCAGATTTCCTTACCTGACGATCGTTTGTTAGCTTGTTCCACGTCGCAAGATCCAAACGGAAAGTCACAAAGTCCTATATAATATTAGGGTTTCATTAGAATAGTTTCTTAGGGTTTCATGTTGGTCGAAAACCGACAAAAGTCTAAAACCAGCCTTTCAGACCTAACCGGTCTCACCATACCGGTCGCAACACTGTGAACAGACTGTCAACCGGTATGGTCGACCGGTATGTCTCCGAAAGACCATACACTTGGTTTTTTGACAACCGTTGATTATTCTCCATGGATTTTCAGGGTTTCTCCTATCCATTCTAAGTCTAACCTTTGAGTTAGAGTTATCCCCAACTCATTCAAGTCTCATTTCGATGAATATCATCTCGAAACTTAAATCTAGGGTTTGACAGCAACTTAGGGTTTATTGGCCAATTTAGGGTTTTAGATCAATACCTACTTTGCATGGTATTGATCCACCCACACAACTAACATAGGATAAGAAGAATAGTTAAAACACTTACCGTTGACTGGCGTAGCGTGAGCTTCGTCGAACGGTAATGGCGGCACCTTCTTCTTCTTCCTAGCTCCTTCTCCTTTCCAACCTCTTTCTTTTCTCTAGGGTTTGCGAGAGACAATGGAAAATATTTGAGGAGGCTTAAGGGTGTATTTATAGGCTAAAAATAGGGTTTAGTAACCCTACTAGGATTGGGAAACTTCTAGGATTCGAAATCAGGAAAATGGGACCCGCAGAGACCAATTTCCAGATCCCCGCACTTAGCTGCGCAAGCCATACCGGTCGACCGGTACCAAGACCGGTACCATCGACCGGACAACATAAAATGATGACTATTTGGTCGTCTTTGGTCCGATTTCATACCTGTTTGTCATCCGCTTGTCCCATCTAGCCCGGTGATGATCAGAAGACCTATCACGACATAAAACCAAGGTTTAGACCGGGTTTACGGAGTACGGGTCTTACAACTCCCCCACCCTTAAAAAAAATTTCGTCCCGAAATTTGCATGTAGGTTTCACAGTATCACTAGGAAAACCTAACAAGTCGATATATTTTAATTAGAATTAATTCCAACAGTTTTAAGCTTGCTGTAAAGCTAGGGTTGCAGGATGGGTCGCAGGATGGGTCGCAGGTATCTGAGACCCCAGGGTATAGGGTCGATCATAGGGTCGGTTATCCATCAACCCTAGGTGCGACCATAGCTTCCTTGGACTTCCCGAGAGCTTGGGGTCGATCCTGTGGGCTGATAGGGTTGGTTACTAGTCGACCCTAGGTGCGAACATATGTAGTTTGAGTCAACTTTTCATCCTATAGTCCACTCTTTCATGTTTGGATCCTTTGGCTTACTTTCATGATCCATTCTATGATTGTTCTATGGCTCAAAATTCTAAGTTACTTCCTTTACTTTGTTTACAATGATTCCCTCCATGAATTCCACTAAAATTTTCCCATGGATGGATGATTTAGGCTTCTCCTAGATCATATCCTCTTTATATACTATTCTAGGGTCTTACATAATTCATGGAGAATGTTTGCATACCTTAAACTTGCTGAATTCAGAGATTCCTCTAAAACTCTTCTCCTTAGCCTTCTTCTCTAACTTTCCTTCTCTTCCTTCTCTTCTCTTTCTCTCACTTTCAATTAGGGTTTCAAAAGGAGTGAAAGAGCCTAAGGGACATCCTATTTATAGAGGAAAACCTCCCAAAATCCGTCCCAACGAGTTTAGGAAAGGTTCTTTCGAATTAGGAAAGTTTCCTAATTTCCGGTTTCTGTTAGTTTGCCTAGGGTCGATGCTAGGGTCGCAGAATCCGTCGACCCTAGGGTCTCACGTCATCCGACCCTAGGACTCAAAAGTCATGGGTTGGACCCTGCTGAGGTGGGGTCGACCCTACCTGTTTGGGCATGCGACCCTACCTCCATTTTACTATTTTTGGGTTAATTTTGTACCTGGTTTTGTGATTTCCTTCACGCATTTGGTCCATGTGGCTCGACCATGATAGGTAAACTTGGTACAAGGTGGTAAGACCGGTTAGTTTGGTACGGGTCTTACAGAGGACCTATGTCAGATCCTTACCTCCATGGTGCAGCAACAGAGGAACTTGGATTCACTAGCCATGGATCCATAGAGATCATACTACTTGTTATCTTCTGTTTTTACTTTATGCTTACTATCATGTGTATAGGATAACTATCTAGATTGTGAACCATACCCCATTTTGTACTTACCATAGACACAGGGATATATATATATTCAGTTCTTACTTATACTTGTGCATTTTTCTCTTGTTTAGGTTTTTGCATTCGGTGACTAAATTACTATTGTCCCTAATCACTATCTTGATTTATACAAGTCTTTTAATTTAACCTATGCATCTGTTATCGATACTTGAAAATACGTGTACATGGGAAACTTATAGGTAATGCAAAGTGGTTTTGCTCTAATACCAGCGTTGTCACAACCCATTCTAGAGAATCAGGCATGATATCTGAGTCAACCCATGTGGCTAACTTAAATACTTTCAAGAACGTTAACCATAATGTTACGATATAAATCCCACAGTCTACACAAGCAATATCCAATAAAATCTGTAAACAATAATACAATAGCGGAAGCTATTACTAAATAATAGATGCAGAATCTAATGATACCATATCCTATATAATGTATCATGATATCATTTACAAATCATTGTTTCTTCACAAAATACAAGCACACTATCCATATACAATTATCCAAAATAAAAGGAGTAAATTTGTTATATTGTTTATGATAAACTTCTTTGTCTATCATCAAAAAGAATCATAATGTATCAAAAAATCAAGGAAACAAAGAAAGTATGGTGAGGGCTACGTCTTGCGTAGACGCAGTCACTGCAGGTGTAGCCCTCACCGTGCTCTCTACCAACATCAACATCTCTAGCAATCACACTCGCCAAAAGAGATTCCATAAAATCAGCAATATATAGATCACTTGTAGGAGAATCTGAAATGAAGTATCGATATGAGGGTGAGCTCACCTCACATCCTAGCTCAGTGAGAAATCTTATCACACCCCAATTCCGGCTGAACCAGAAGTGTGAGTGAACCGTCATTGAACCAACAGTTCACATCAGGATCTCAATAAGATCGTGTCCACTCATACAAACCATTGCACATAACCATAATCAGAATATGATAAAATACAGTGGAAGTCTTTAAATAAAATGAACTGAGTAATCTATTGATAAATTTAAATAAATATCCAGTTATTCTTCACACCAAAACGTAAATAAATATTCTTACACCAACTGTATCTCCAACTGAAAATAAATAAAATGAACTAAATCAAATCCTAGAGGTACATGCAGAAAGGGCACTCGCATGAAGCGTCATGCTCGTCCTCTCCTGCTTGCACGTCCAAAGCAGCCACGCCTCCATACACTGGAGCGTCCATGTAATCCTCCACAAAATAACCTGCATCAACATCTAAAAACATGTATATATACAAGGGTGAGCTCACAACATAGCTCAGTAAGACAATCAGACAATGCAACAAACATATGCATGAGTAACATTCACATTATGGTCTGGTTTAAGTTTGCAATGTACTATAGAAAGGATTGGCAGCCACCACACCTCTATACATGAGTGTGTAAAGCCGCCCAATGGATCAAACACCACTGTCGTCGCACATGCACCCACTATGGAATAGAGATAGAGCTAAGGCGTCCAGATCAAACACTGCCAACACCTCCCCTGATACTCTACCCATACCAACACGTAAGCCCCTATTGGCAAGGGCTTGCAAACTGGGCTCGTAACTAACCAATTCTACATGTCATCATAGTAGGCCCTATCCCAGCACAGCTCCTTATGACATAGAGATAGAGCTAGAGTCTAGTAGCCAGGCCGGAGACCACAGTGCCACTTTCTCCCCCTGATACCCTAGTCGCACCAAGCATGCTAAGACAAAACGATATGAAAAGGTGCTAGTGTGAGGAATGATCTCAGACCTCCAGTCCTTCCTATTTCACACACCAACAAAAACAATCACATGCCTAACAGTCACATCCTAGCATAGCGAGTATGCATAAACAATAATAATAACTGAAAATAAAGGATGATGTGCGAGTATGCACAAACATCATACCATAGAATCATGGTTATTAACAACGTTTTACTGTTTATTAGATTATTAGGATTTAGGTCCGATTCCCTTACCTGACGCTTGTATGATAGCTTGCTTTGCGTCATAGTATCCAAACTTGCTATCACAAGGTCCTACACGACGTTAGGGTTATGTTAGAATAGTTTTCTTAGGGTTTACGTTGGTCGAAAAACCAATTGGATCAAAAACACTCCTCACAGAGCAGACCGGTCACAAGTACCGATTGCAACATTGTGGGGAAAAGTGCGACCGGTATGGTCGACCAGTCCCCACAGACCAGTCTCCGGGAGGTACCGGTCGCATATGGTGCGACCGATATGGTCGATCAGTATGTCTCCGGAAGACCATACATCCGGTTCTCTCCTTCCATAGGTCACCCCCTATTGATGCTAGGGTTTTTCCTACACATTCTAGATCTGAGCACTAAGTTAGAGTTATTTCCAACTCCATTCAAGTCCTAGTTTCGATGATCTTCAACCTAGAACTTGAATCTAGGGTTTACCGACTGGATTAGGGTTTGACGGCAAAATAGGGTTTAGATCAATACCTCGCTTTGCATGGTATTGATCCAATCATAACTAACCATCCTAGAACTATTAAAGTAGAGGGGTTTAAGCACTTACCATTGGTTCGTGGTAATGTGTTCTTCGTCCAACGGCAATGGCGGCTCTCCCCTCTCCTTCCTAGCTTCTTCTCCTTCTTCAATCTCTTTCTCCTCTCTAGGGTTTGTGAGGATCAATGAAAGGGATTTTAAGAGGTTTAGAGGTCCTTATATATGCTAGGGTTGAGTTTAGGAATTCCCCTTACCTTAGGAAAGTCCTAGGGTTTGAAATTTAGAAAATGGGACCCGCAGAGATCCTTTTCGGATCCAAGCTGCGCAGGCCATACCGGTCGACCATCGACCGGTACCATAGACCGGTACCATCGATCGGTATGAAGTTTTTCATACTTGAATTGGTCCAATTTCATACCTGTTTGTCATCCGCTCATCCCATCTGGCTCGGTGATGATTGGAAGACCTGTTACGACATGAATTAAAGGTTTAGATCGGGCTTATGGAGTGCGGGTCTTACAAATCTAGTATCACATGCTATGTACAAACAATAACCAATGAGATGAATATAATTTATTTTATATTATGTCTTAGGTTTGTGTTTCAGTATCCTAGACAAAGGTAGAAGTTGAATACAAGACTCCGGGCCATGAGACTGCTTCTATAAGCTAACTCCCCCTATGGGGACTCCCATCCTAACAGGGTTCATTGCCTCCCACCATAGACCTCGCATACTCTAGCTACCGTGCACCCATACGTCACTGACTCACCAACTACCGTACAACCATACGTCACTAGCTCCCTTAAGGTCTCTTAAACATCGAGTATGCAATGTTATGCCAGTATCTATACCTCTACTGGAAGGGCATAGGAAACAAGAAATGGCACCACCTATGTCTATTTTGTTCATTCATTTCACTTTGGTTGTCCTTCAGTAAAAGTCACCACCCATGGATCACCGTGCCCTTATTAGCATGTCGACATAACCATTGTGCTATCCACCAGCAGAGAATCCCGGCTCTACTCCCATGGATCACCGTGTCTACCACTAGCGTGTTTACAATTCCAATGTGATCCATGTACCCATATTCCCATGAGTCACACTAACCACCAGACATGATCATAATCCACCATGACTCATGCACCCGCACTCCTATGCATCACACAAGCCATCATACATGGTTGCATAAACAATAAATAAAATTATACACTTAATGGAAAATCCCGACTCCACTCCCATGGATCACCTAGCTCCCGCTAGAGTCTAGCATCAACAACATGACCCTTGTATTGTACTTCCATACTCCACATGTCCACCATACCCAAACAATCATACAACATTCATAGTTATTATTATACAAAATGCATGCCCATAGAATAACAATAAAATAAACAATGCATGTTATAACTTGCAACCTAAGCATGTTACTATAAAAATTAAACATGTGAAAATGCCCTATGTCTACGGACTAAACCCCTTACTTGATAGCACTAGGTAGTACCGTAGTAATATTCGAAGCCCAAATTGAGACTTCACAACCGATCGAGATCAATACCTATTAAAGCATATAATGGTTCATTGGTTGGTTATGTAGCTTTGAACCAGTTTATCCATGTACAGGTCCCAAGATAAGCTAGGAAACCAAGGGTTGGTCTCCCTAGACGTTTCTAAGCCAATTGGTCAAAGTAGACTCAACCGGTCGACCATACTGGTTGAACATTCTACCAGTTGACACATAGTAAAATTTACTCCCGATGGAACCGGTTGAATAATTGGATGACCAAGCAACCGGTTGGCCATCCGGTTTAATACCCTGTCATGGCAGTGGGGTTCCAAAAGGTTTTCCAGTCCCATTGTCGGGTGAATAGTTATCCAAAAATGCCACCACTAGGCACTAATCCTAAACGGTCGAACGATGTCTGAATGGGTCTAACGCTAGACTAGTTGACCGATAATCGATAGTACTCAATCGGTTTGGCTATGGTCTGATAGACCAGGCCTTTGGTCTTGGCTGTAGAATGGTCAGGGTTACTGATTTAGGGCCTTTGCTGAAACGTTCGACCAGTTCGGCTCAGAAATCCCCTTTTTGTACTCGAAGCTTGGTTTTCAAGTTTGGAAACTTAGTTTCCACTTTAATACACACCAAATAGTTGGTGGGAAGCCCTTTACCACCATTTATGGCTACAATGGGAGCCATTTATGGCCCCATAAGCTTCATTAATGGAAGTGGCTGTCAAAATCTAACTTCCTAAGCCATTAATGGTAAACCCCATTAATGGAGTTCAACCACCCAAGTTCCAACATTAAAACCCAACTAAATGAAATGGGGGAGTTTCATTTGACTTACCTCCCAAGGATGGAACTAGGGCTTGGAGCTTTAAGTCTTCCCTTCCTCTTCTTCCCTTCTCTTTTCTCATTCTCTTTCTTTCCCATGATTCAATGAAGTGGAAAATGAAGGTTTGCCCTCATTTATATAGAACAAGGGAAGAAGGTGGGTTTATTGATCATAATCAACCAGTTGATGATGACCAGTTGAAAGGTTAACCGGTTGGTCATCCGATTGGGCTTAACATAGCCATTCAAGACAGCGAAATGGCCCACAAGATTTGGGATACACATACATACCTCCTAGGGTCCACTAAGGTACCTTACCCTACCATTTAAGAGTAACGAAAAGTACCTAGGATCCGAATATCATCATTGGATCCCCATCAGGTGCTCTGCCCGACGGCAAGTTGAGACCTAACATAGGAAGGAATCCGAGTCAGTAAGGGATTCCTGGTGTGGGTCTCACAAATAGGGCATATTAGAATCTTATATGCAAGAAAATGGGAGTACAAGAAGAACTAGTAACCAATCACTTGAGGAGAGAGAGGAGAGGAAAAGAGGGTCTAGATCTCAAAGAAGAGAGATAGAGATAGAAATATATGTCGTAGCATGTCCTCCATTTTCCTAAAAAAGAAATAAATTAATAAAGCCTCTCTCTTTTTTATCCATATTATTCTTAATTTTTTGCTCAAAGGAACACTATAGGTGACAAATGTTGGTTGGGTGGTCCCATCATTAAATCAGTTGGCATTCTAAAAGAGCATCATGGGTTGACCATGTCACCTTCTACTAATGTGGTCGCTTTATGCCAAAATGGCAAAGCAGTTTTCTTTTCCTCTTTTCTATAGGTAAATAAGGACAACCTTCTTCTCATAGTTGTTGATATTTTTAAACAAAAATGGTAGACATTTTGAAAGAAACAGCAATAAAAGAACGCAAGCCCATCATAGCAGTCCAGTTATATGAAGGCAAATGACCCAAGGAAGGTAGATCGAAGACTCAACGCACGCCCATCATATTGCCCAATCACCTCAGCTATACTCAGGCAAACAGCTAGAGGAGGATAGATCGAAGACACAAGCCCATCACATTGGCCAAATCACCTCGGATACCAAAGGCAAATAACCTGAGGAGGGTAGATCGAACTTAGAACTCACTCTCATCATCTCAGCCCAATCACCTAGGCTACACTGAGGCAAGTGGCCCTAAAAAGGTAAATCAAACTCAAAACTTAGTCTCATCACCTCAACCCAATCACTTTGGCTACACCAAAGCAAATGGCCTAAGCTGATGCGATCGAGCACTCCCCTTGTTTCATCTCAAGGGCACAGATGGACCAAGATGATGTGACCAATGCCACCACCTCATCATGCCCCAAACCGTGGACATGACAAGCTGATGTGACCAAGCACTATGCCCACAGATAGACTGAGATGATGTGATGAATGACACCACCTCACCACGTCCCCAGACCGCAGAGACTTCGAACTAATGCGACCGAGCACTACGCCTCTTCTCATCTCAAGAACACTGATTGACCGAGACGATGTAACCGACATCACCACCTCATCACATCCCCAGACCATCGATATTCCGAGTTGATGTGATTAAGCACTTCCCCTCTCGTGTCCTAGGAACGTGGATTGATTGAGACAATGTGGCCCAGCACTACGCCTCATCTCATCTCAAGTGCGTAGAGGGACCGAGACGATGTGATCGAGGACACCACCTCATCGCCTCCCTTAATCTCAGTGCCACTGGACATTGCAACTGCGATATATGATCGATTAGTTTGGTCGAGTACCAGGTCAAACGTCAGACATCCTCTGGCACTCCTTGTTTACGTTGAATATTCCCAGACTTCGGTCATCGTATTCATCGACGACATCTTGGTCTAGTCAAAGGACAAGGAGACTCATGCAACACATTTAAGAGTAGCCTTATAACGGCTGAGAAGGGAGAAGCTTTACGCCAAGTTCAAGAAATGCGAATTTTGGCTGAAGGAAGTGGCCTTTTTAGGTCACGTAGTGTCTGCAGACGGTATCAAGGTAGATCCAAGCAAGATCGCAGCTATAGTAGGATGGGATGCACCGAAATCAGTTGCGGAGATTCATAATTTCCTTGGATTGACTGGGTACTATAGAAGATTCATGGAAGACTACTCAAGAATTGCCGTTCCACTCACCAGACTAACCAAGAAAGGAGAAAAGTTCATATGGACAGATGAGTGTGAGAAGTGCTTTCAGACTTTGAAGTCTATCTTGACCATCCTAGCACCAGGCTTGCCGTTTACCCTATATACGGATGCCTCAGGGTTGGGCCTTGGATGTGTGTTGATGCAAGGAGAACAAGTGATTGCCTACGCATCAAGACAGTTGAAAGAGCATGAGATGAACTATCCTTGCATGATCTGGATTTAGCAGCGGTCATTCACGCAATCAAGACTTGGAGACACTACCTTTATGGTGAAAAGTTTCAGATTAAGTCGGATCACAAGAGCTTAACTTACCTTTTCACTCAGAAGGACCTGAATATGAGGCAGAGGCGATGGCTGGAACTATTAAAAGATTATGATTGTGACATCCAGTACCATCCGGGTAAGACAAATGTCATGGCTAATACCTTAAGAAGAAAGTAGACATTGAAACCTGAGGCAGGACCTAGTACAAATGCTGCATTGTGTGCTGCAGCCTCAAGCTCAATAGAGAATGATAAAGAGTACATATTAAAGACTGCAGGAGATCCAGTGGAACAGGATTTCATAAGTTCACATTGATGTTTGCAGCTCTGAAGATCTCATCGGATCAAATAGATGAGGTCAAAGTAGCAATCCTACAGGATCCACACCTTAAGACTGTGCAAGAAGACCTAGAGAAGGGTAAAAGTAATCCTGATTTTACCTTGGATTCAGACAAGGTACTCAGGTATCGTGGACGATTATGTATACCTGAGAGTGAGAACTCAAACATCAGAGATAGAGTTATGACAGAAGCTTATTACACCCCATATTTGGTACATCCAGGAAGCACCAAAATGTACCACGATTTAAGAAGACTATATTGGTGGAGGGGTATGAAAGCGGATGTAGCTCGATTCGTATTCCAATGTCTGAATTTCCAGCAAGTTAAAGCTGAAAGGTAGAGACCCGCAGGTTTGCTACAACCACTACCGGAGCCTACATGGAAGTGGGATTGCATCACAATGGATTTCGTCACTGGCCTACGCTTGACACCAAGGTTGGTGGATGCAGTGTGGGTTATAGTCGATCGACTTACCAAGACAGCTCGATTCATTGCGGTCAGACCTCAGTATACCATGGACAAGCTAGCCAAACTATATGTGGATAATATAGTCAGACTTCATGGCGTCCTAGAAAGTATAGTATCTGACAGAGATCCCCGTTTTATATCAAAGTTCTAGGAATGATTACAGAAAGCAATGGGAACTAAGTTGAAGTTTAGCAGAGCTTTTCATCCTCAGACAGACAGGCAGTCAGAAATAACTATTCAAATCTTAGAAGATATGCTCCGAGCGTGTGCCCTAAATTTCAAAGGAGCTTGGGATGAGAAGTTATCTCTCATCGAGTTTGCTTATAATAATAGTTACCAGGCTACGATCCAAATGGCCCCATATGAGGCGCTCTATGGAAAGAAATGTTGTACACCTCTGTTATGGAATGAGGTGGGAGAGAGAAGGATTGTAGGACCGGAGTTCGTTGAAGAAACTTGTCGCGTGATTGATCAAATTAGGGAAAGAGTGAAGACAGCTCAAGTTCGACAAAAGCACTATGCAGATAACCGACGTCGAGATCTGGAGTTTATAGTGGGTGATAAAGTGTTCTTGAAGATCACCTGTGCAAGGTCTGAAATGGTTTGGTAAGAAGGAAAGCTATGCCCCAGGTATTTTGACCAGACGTGGTAATGTGGCATATCAACTGGCTCTACCACCATCCATGTCAAGCATTCATAATGTGTTCCATGTTTCTTTATTGAAGAAGTATGTTAGGGATCCATCACACATCTTGATAGCAAACCCACCAAACATGACAGAGGACTTAACATTTGAAGTGGTACCTGTGATGCTCACAAGCCAAAAGGTACAACATCTCCGAAGCAAGGATATACACTATGTGAAAGTGCATTGGAAAAACCAAGATGTAGAAGAAATTATTTGGGAGGAAGAGAACGCGATGAGAAAGGAATACCCTAACCTTTTTGACGACCAAGGTACGTTCAAATTTTGAGGCCAAAATTTCTTTTAACGGTGGGGGAGTTGTGAAACCTACATGCAAATTTCGGGGATGAAATTTCTTTTAAGGGTGGGGGAGTTGTAAGACCCGCACTCCATGAACCCGATCTAAACCTTTAATTCATGTCGTAACAGGTCTTCCAATCATCACCAGGCTAGACGGGACAAGCGGATGACAACCAGGTATGGAAACGGACCAGATTAAGTATGATAATTTTCATATCGGTCGATGGTACCGGTCTATGGTACCGATCGACGATTGACCGGTATGGCCTGCGCAGCTTGGATCCGAAAAAAGGATCTCTACGGGTCTCATTTTCCAATTTTGAACCGAACAACTTTCCTAATGTTAGCAGGCTTCCTAAACCTAACCCTAGCTTATATAAGGACCCTTAAACCTCTTAAAATCTCTCTCATTGATCCTCAGAAACCCTAGAGAGGAAAAGAGGTTAAAGAAGGAGAAGAAGCTAGGAAGGAGAGGGAAGAACCGCCATTGTCGTTGGACAAAGAAAACATTACCGCGAACCAACGGTAAGTATTTAAACCTTCCTCTATTTTAATAGTTCTAGGATGGTTAGTCATGTTTGGATCAATACCATGCAAAGTGAGGTATTGATCTAAACCATATTTTGCTGTCAAACCCTAATCTAGTCGGTAAACCCTAGATTCAAGTTCTAGGTTGATGATCATCGAAACTAGGACTTGAATGTAGTTGGAAAAAACTCTAACTCAGTGCTCAGACCTAGAATGTGTAGGAGAAACCCTAGGATCATTAAGGGGTGACCGACGGAAGGCGAGAACCGGATGTATAGTCTTCCAGAGACTTACCGATCGCACCATATGCGACCGGTACTGCGATCGGTACTGCCCAAAGACTGATCTGTGGGGACCGATCAACCAGACCAGTCGTACTTTTCCCCACAGTGCTGCAACCGGTACCTGTGACTGGTCTGCTCTGTGAGGAGTGTTTTGACCCAGTTGGTTTTTTAGACCAACATAAACCCTAAGAAAACTATTCTAATTCAACCCTAACGTCGTGTAGGCCCTGTGATAGCAAGTTTGGATTCTACGATGCGGAACAAGCTAGCAAACAAGCGTTAGGTAAGGGAATCGAACCTAAACCCTAATAATTTAATAAACAATAAATCGTTATTAATAACCATGATTCTGTGGTATGATGTTTGTGCATACTCTCATGTCATCCTTTATTTTCAGTTAATATTATTGTTCATGCATACTCGCTATGCTAAGATGTGACTGTTAGGCATGTGATTATTTTCGTTGGTGTGTGGAATGGGAAGGACTAGTTGTAAGACCACACTCCATAAACCAGATCTAAACCTTGATTTCATGTCGTAACAGGTCTTTCGATCATCACCGGGCCAGATGGAACTAGCAGATGACAATCAGGTACGAAATCGAACCAAACAGACCAACTTAAGTATGAATTTTATTCATACCAGTCGATGGTACCGGTCTATGGTACCGGTCGACCGGTATGGTCTGCGCAGCAGACTACTGTAAGCACCCCATTTTTGCCATCCCAGCTAAACAAAGCCCTGCGGGCATGTGGACAACAAAAGGAGAAAGATGATCGAAAGTTTGGATTTTTAACTGCGAATTTGAGGAAGTTTTCAATGGGTCTGTGAATTTGATGAAGTTTTCAATGGGTCCACAGCAAGGTCATGGGTTATAATTTTGCATGGATGCATAGGTCATAGAATTATCTTCGAAACGAGACCAGAATTGCTCAATTTCGACATCAAATGAGGAAGATATGACCATTTTAGTCAGATGATACATATGAGGGAGGTTTATGAAATTATTATAAATAATCCTAGGGGCCTTCATGCAAATTATCCTAAGTTGGATTGTTTGAATTTCAAATCATCATATCTTGATCATCCGACATCGGATTCAGATGATTCCAAGACCATTATTCTTCATTCATGATGTTCTACAAAGTGGACGTAAAAAATCCCGGGTAGAAGTCACCAGTGGGTCCCATGCAAGCTTGCATGCAAAATTATCGTCAGAACTTCAAAGATGCATATCTTTTCCGTTCTACATCGGATTCAGGTGATTCCAGTTCCTATATTCCTTATTTTTAATGTTCTACAAAATGAACGCAAAAAATTTGGAATAGAGGCCATCGGAAAATTCCATACGGGATGACAGCGGAAATGACCCATGAAATGACAAGGAGAGAAAACCCAGTTAATTCCAATTAATCCAGTCAACTCAGTTCAAGCCAGTTTTGGTCCAACCTAGCTCAACCCATATCAGTTTAACTCAGTCAACCTAAGTCAGTCTCAACCCGTTACGAACCAGTTCATCCATGTGCATAGTATTTATATATTATATATATTGTATACTATACATATATGTATGTTATTAAATATATGTGTATATAATATATATTATTATATATAAGAGATAAAATCTAAAAGATTTTGGAGAAGAAAAAGGAAAGAGGAGAGAGAGGAGACGTGAAAGAGAATGAGGCTTTAGGGTTGAGATGAAATCTAAAAGATCTTGGAGAAGAAAAAGGAAAGATGAGAGAGAGGAGACATGAAAGAGAAGGAGGCTTTAGGGTTGAGATGAAATCTAAAAGATCTTAGAGAATAAAAAGGAAAGAGGAGAGAGAAAGATTTGAAAGAGAAGGAGGCTTTAGGGTTGAGATGAAAACTAAAAGATCTTGGAGAAGAAAAAGGAAAGAGGAGAGAGGGAGACGTGAAAGAGAAGGGGTTTTCTAGAAGAAGAATGAGAAAAAGGAAAGAAAGGAAGAAGAAAAAACGTGAGAGAGGAAGAAAAGAAAGGAAAAAAGAAAAAATGGAGAGAAAAAAAGATTTTCTAGAAAAAAGAAGAAAAGGAAAGAAGGATCTTCTAGAAAATGAGTGAAAAATTATAAATAGAAAAGAGGAGGGATCCTTTTCCATACAAGAGAGAGAGGGGAACGTGGGTGAGAGAGAGAAACATGAGTGAGAGAGAGAAAACGTGAAAGAGGGAGAAAGAAAGAGAGAGAAAAGAGAAAAGAAAGAAAGGAGAAGAAGAAAAGAGAGAAAGAGAAGAGAGAAAGAAGCAGAAGAAAGGAGAAGAAGGATTCACATTCAAAGGGGGTTGATACAACCTACAATCACCCTTCATCAATGGTTTACTCAATTTGAGCTCAAGGTTAGTATTCTAAACAAATTTAGAGGTCGTTATAATGCCCGAATGCCAATTTTGCTTGAAAAAGGCTAATTTTCATGAAATCTCAATCATGAATGCTCTATTACATGCTTGTTAATGTTAGGATGCCTATGTCTAACATTTTTCATGAATGATAATTTGTCTAAGCTATCCAATGATGAATTTTGATTGATATACAATGATGTTTGATGTTTTTTGTAAATTTCATAAAGTGATTTTCCGATCTGAAAATTCCAGATTTAGGGTTCAAACTTAGAATGTACATCATATGTATTTTTTCTAAACTTTTGAAGCCCAAAATTTTATGGGAGTCTCTCTGATATTATAGAAGACTACCCTAAAAATTTCGTTCCATTTAGAATTGGGGAAATATATCAAAACATTTGTCTTTGACATTGCTATTTTTCTCGGATGTAATCCAATCCTCCTTCGGAAAGTCTCTAGACAAAGGTCTTATGGCCATAATCAGAAAATCCACTTAACATAAAATTTTTAGATATGAAAGTCTTCTAAAAAATGGCACTGGTTTCATATTTTTTCCATTTTTCGTTGAATTGATATCAATTTTTAAGTACATAGTGCTTTGATTTCTGATCTGTCATGATGTGCTGATTTGCATGACTGAAAAGAGTCATTTTTCACAAAGAAAATATACTGTTTTAACTTGTTTTTCTTAATGAAATTTTAGATCAGATAGTTATCTACATAGACATATGTCTGTATTTAATTTTCATTAAGAATAGAATTTTATTTGGAATTTATGGTGCAACTGGTCAAAAATCTGGAACAGACCTGACCAGTGTATTTGCCTGTACTTGGGGAATATTTTCGACCTGCCTATGGTCTCTTTTAGGATTAGCTTCCTTGAGACAAAATGTTGGCCTCTGAGTCTTCTTTCTAGGGATATCTTTTAAGAATTTGTTTAGTAAGTACAGTGCCCTATGTGCCCATTTTGGTCCAGCCTGACAAAGCTGTCATCTTGCTACGTGTTCCATCATGTTTTGATTGATTCTCATATGCTTTGGTTGTTTCTCACATGCTATATTTGATGCAATGCTATGTTCGGATGCTCGTATGCATACACTACTATAATTGGAATGGTCACACTGCCATAATTGGAATAGTCACACTGCCATAATTAGAATGATCACATTGCCATAATTGGAATAATCACATTGCCATGATTGGAATGCTACACATGCTTATTGCCATATTTGTCTACTACACTTGCTCACATATTACTGCCATGTTTGGATGCACACTTACCATGTTTGTATTGATTCACATGCTCACTTGCCATTTTTGACTGATGTGTTGCTAAATTTGAATATATTTCCAACATGCTATATTTGGATGCTTACACTGCTATATTTAAGCTCACATTACTTTGTTAGATTGTTTACATTGTACAACAACTAGGGCAAGATACACCCTAAGATGGAAAGAATTGAACAATTAGGGTAGTGAAACCCTAAAAATGGAAAGAATAATTAGGGCAAAATAAACCCTAGAATAAAGAGAATAATTAGGGTATGAAACCCTAAAAAATGAAAATCACAATGAAAAGGGATAGGAAACCCTAGAAACCTAAAAATGGAAACAATAAAAATGGTAGGAATTTAGGTCTCATCCCTAGATCCTATTGACAAAAATAGAAAGAATTTGGTACACATCACAAATAAAAATGGTAGGAATTTAGGTCTCATCCCTAGATCCTATTAACAAAAATAGAAAGAATTTGATACACATCCCAAATAAAAATGGTAGGAATTTAGGTCTCATCCCTAGATCCTATTGACAAAATTGGAAGGATTTTGGTACACATTCCAAATCCGACTCTCATAAATTTTCGAACTACGTCGTACCTGATTTCTAGGGCAAACCCTAGAATACATAGGCAATTTGGGAATCCCAAATACGGTACAAAGCCACCCATCAACCATACATCCAGCATAAACTTCAACTTGAACAAAAAAAATCTAATTGAAGCAAATGCATAAATCATTCCATAATCTTTAATCACACAACCCATTTTCGAACTACGTTTTTGGACTTGATTTCCAGGATTGGAATACGTAGGCAGTTTGAGATGTCTTACACATCTCAGATTCAGTCCAAGACCGAACCATCTTTGGTTCGGTTCACTGTATAATATTGTACATTACATTTGCTTGTTTATTTTCTTTAAAACATGATTGGCTGAGCCTAGGTTAGAATAACTTAGCAACTTGGTTTAGGACATCCCCCATTGAACCCTAGTCATCCAGTTGACCAAGCACAGTCAAAATTAGAATTTAAAGAAAGTTTAGGAGGCCGATATTGATCGGGCGGTTTGGGTGCCTAACACCTTCCCATAACCGTACCCTGAATACTTACCCGATCTCTTGCAGACCAAAGAACCGATACATTGGGTCACGAGTCAATAGAAGTCTTACCTTAGGGTGAGGCTACATTTTTAGAGGTCCTAGACCTTAATCTAGGTGGCGACTCCAACAGAACAAATCGATCTTCATCGATATAGGATACATATTTCCATCCCGAGGAGGATTAACATCGATTTTCCATTGTCCTCACAACTACCAAGATCCAGAATTGGATCTTTGCGAGTCCCACTTTCCTAATTCTGAATCCTAGGACTTTCCTAATCCTAAGAGGCTTCCTAAACCTAATTCCTAGCCTATTTAAACCCCTCTAAACCTCCTAAAATCCCTTCCATTGATCCTCACAAACCCTAGAGAGGAGAAGGAGATTGGAGAAGGAGAAGGAGCTAGGAAGAAGAAGGAAGAGCCGTCGTTATCGTTCAACGACGCACACCTTACGCCAGTCGATGGTAAGTGTTTAAACCCTCCCTCTCACATTATGACTCTAGGATGGTTGGGTTGCTTGGATCAATACCATGCAAAGCAGGTATTGACCTAAAACCTACTTTGCCGTCAAACCCTAATTTAGTCGTTAAACCCTAGATTCGAGTTCTAGGATGAATATCATCAAAAACTAGACCTGAATGGAGTTGGAAACAACTCTAACTCAAAGCTCAGATTTAGAATGTGTAAGAGAAACCCTAGAATCAATAGAGAGTGATCGATGGCAGTCAAGAAACCGGATGTATGGTCTTCCAGAGACATACCGGTTGACCATACCAGTCGCACCCCATGCGACCGGTACTGTGACCGGTACCTCAGGGAGTGGCCTGTGGGAACCGACTGACCATACCAATCGCAGGTTTTCCCACAGTGCTGCGATCGGTACATGTGACCTGGCAGCTCTGTGAGTGTATTTTTGTAACCTCGTTGATTTTCGACCAACGTAAACCCTGAGAAACTATTCTAATTGAACCCTAATATCATATAGGACTTTGTGATAGCATGTTTGGATCTTGCAACGTGGAGTAAACTATCAAACGAGCGTCAGGTAAGGGAATCGGACCTAAACCCTAATAATTAACGGACAGTAAACCATTGCTAATAACCTTGAATCTTTGGTATGATGTTTGTGCATTCTCACATGTCATCTGTTATTTCCAGTTATTATATTTGTTCATGCATATTCCATATGCTAGGATGTGATTGTTAGGCATGTGACTGTTTTCGTTAGTTTGTAGAATGGGAAGGGCCTGGGGTATGGGATCATTCTTCACACTAGCACTTTTTTGTAGTATTCTATCTTAGCATGCTTGGTGCGGGTAGGGCATCAGGGGGAGGTCGTGGCACTGTGGTCTCCGGCCTGGCCACCACGCTCTAGCTCTATCTCTATGCCGTAGGGAGTTATGTTGGGATAGAGTCTACTTGCATATTGTTCTGTCTTAGTATGCTTGGTGCGGGTAGGGCATCAGGGGGAGGTCGTGGCATTATGGTCTCCGGCCTGGCCACCACGCTCTAGCTCTATCTCTATGTCGTAGGGAGCTGTACTAGGATAGAACCTACAGTGATGACATATAGGATTAGTTAGTTGCGAGCCCAGTTTGCAAGCCCTAGCCAGTAGGGGCTTATGTATTGGTATGGGTATAGCATCAGGGGAGGTAGTGGATGCATTAGCTCTATCTCTATTCCATGATGGGTGCATGTGGGTCGACAGCGGTGTGATCTACTGTGTGATACTACACACTCGTGTATAGAGAGGTGCGGTGGCCGCCAACCCTTTCTATAGCACATTGCAAACTTAAACCAGAACACAGCATAAAATGATTGTTACTCATGCATATAATATTGATACACTGTTTGATAGCTAAGTTGTGAGCTCACCCTTTGTATATACATTGTTTTTAGATGTTGATGCAGGTTACACGGTGGACGATTATATGAACGCTCCGACGTATGGAGGTTTTGCTGCTCTGGACGTACAGGCAGGAGAGGACGAGCATGATGCTTAATGCGAGTACCCTTTCTGCGTGTACCTTTGATTTTATTTTATTTGTTTCAATTATTTTTAAAGTGATGTGAAGATATTTAATTACGTTAGAATTTGGATAATTGAATACTTATTTAAATTTATCAATAGAATACTCAGTTCATTTATTTTTTTTAAACTTCTGCTGTATTTATTATATTCTGATTATGGTTATGTGCAATGGTTTGTATGAGTGGACACGGTCTTATTGAGATCCTGATGTGAACCGTTGGTTCAATGACGGTTCACTCACACCATTCTGGTTGGTTCAGAATTGGGGTGTGGCACTGGAGGTCTGGGATCATTCCTCACATTAGCACCTTTTGTATTATTTTGTCTTAGCATGCTTGGTGCGGGTAGGGTATCAGGAGGAGGAAGTGGCACTGTGGTCTCCGGCCTGGCCACTAGACTCTAGCTCTATCTTTATGCCGTAGGGAGCTGTGCTAGGATAGGGCCTACTGTGATGACATATAGGATTGGTTAGTTTGTGAGCCCAGTTTGCAAGCCCTCGCCAATAAGGGCTTACGTGTTGTATGGGTAGAGTATCAGGGGAGGTGTTAGCGGTGTTTGATCCGGACACCTTAGCTCTATCTCTATTCCATGGTGGGTGCATGTGGGATGACAGTGGTGTTTGATCCATTGGGCGGCTTCACACACTCGTGTATAGAGGTGCGATGGCCGTCAATCCTTTCTATAGCACATTGCAAACTTAAAACCAGTCCATGATGTAAATGTTACTCATGCATATGTTTGTTGCATTGCTAATTGTCTTACTGAGCTAAGTTGTGAGCTCACTCTTGTATATATACATGTTTTTAGATGTTGATGCAGGTTATATGGTGGAGGATTACATGGACTCTCTAGTGTATGGAGGCATGACTACTTTGGATATGCAAGCAAGAGAGGACGAGCATGACACTTCATGCGAGTGCCCTTTCTGCGTGTACCTCTAGGATCTGATTTAATTCATTTTACTTATTTCCAATTGGAGATACAGTTGGTGTAAGAATATTTATTTACGTTTTGATGTGAAGAATAACCGGATATTTATTTAAATTTATCAATAGATTACTCAGTTCATTTTATTTAAAGACTTTCGTTGTATTTTATTATATTCTGATTATGGTTATGTGCAATGATTTGTATGAGTGGACACGATCTTATTAAGATCCTGGTGTAAACCGTTGGTTCAGTGATAGTTCACTCACACTTCTGGTTCGGTCGAAATTGGGGTGTGACAATATTTGTCATGGTATATGCATGAATGTTGAGTGGTTTGATGATCTTACCTCTTTGAATTTTTGTCTCTCTAATATGAGAGGTAAAAATACAATTCTCTTATCTTTATCCTCAATTGATACAATCTCAGCTAAAGAGGGGTATCTATAAGCACCCCATTTTTGACATCCCTAGTTGAACAAAGTCTTACTAGAAAGTAGACATCAAAGTGGGAGAAGTAAGAGAAAGTTTGAAAAATATAGGGGAGGCGAGTGAAACTCTCTCAAAAATGACAGTCAATTAGCCCCGACATGCTCTCTAATGTTTTGAGAATAATTGAGATGATCCCCAGGGTCTAGGAGCTTAAGTGAAACCATATGGTAGGTTGTGAATCCCAATGCAAGGTTTGGATTTTGACTGTGACTTTGAGGAGGTTTTCTATGTGCCCTACAGTAAAGAAATGGGTTGCAACCTGCATAGATGCGTAGGTCTTGAAAATACCTTTGAAATGAGACCAGAATCACTCAATTCCGATGTCAAATGAAGAAGATATGGCGATTTTAGTCTGGGAATAAGAATAAGTGTATTTTTTGAAGATTAATAATATCCAGGGGCTTGCATGCAAATTTTCGTAAGTTTAATTATTTAAACTTCATCTTCTCATAGCTCGCTCATCTGACGTTCAAATAAAGTGATTCCAGTGTCATTATTTCTCATTTTTGGTGCTCTACAAAGTGGACATGGAAAATCTGGAGCAGAGGTCTTCGAGGGATCCCATGCAAAGCTACAAACCGATATGCCCGCTTATACTTTAATTTCTCAATAATTTTATTATCCGACATCCAAATGAAGTGATTCAAACTCCAATATATTTCATTTTTAGTGCTCTACAAAGTGGACGTGGAGAATTTGGGATAGAGGTCTCTGAGGAAACCCATGCAAAGCTGCAAGTCGATATGCCCACTTAAATTTTAATTCCTCCTAATTTTATTATCTGACATCCAAATCAGGTGATTCAAGTCTCAATATGTTCCATTTTTTATGCTCTAAAAAGTGCATGTGAAGGATTTGAGGCAGAGGTCTTCGAGGCCGATTTATCGTAAATTGACTATTTAAACTTCAGAAATTCATTAGTTGACCATTTTACGTCCAAATGAGATGATTCAAACTCCAGTATTTCTCATTTTTAGTGCTCTACAAATTCGATGTGAAGAATTTGGGGCAGAGGTTTTCGAGGCATCTCATGCAGAGTTGGTAGTCGAATTATCATGAATTGGCCTATTTAAACTTTAAAAATTCATAAGTTGACCATTTTACATCCAAATGATTGAGGTGATTCAAACTCCAGTATTTCTCATTTTTACTGTTCTACAAAGTGAATGTAGAAAATTTGGGGTAGAGGTTGTTAGAAAATTTCATGCCGAATGGCGGATGAAATGGTCTACGAAATGATAGAGAGAGAAAAACCAATCTTGGCCCCACCCAGCTCAACCTATATCAGTTTAACCCAGTCAACTCATGTTGGTCCGAATCCAGTCAACTCAGACTAGTCCAGACCACACTAGTTCAACTAATACGCATTTTACATTAGATGCATTATATTATATATTATAATGTATATTACATATATTATGCTCTACGATATATCATTTATGGTATAATATTATGCATTACATGTAACATCTTATGATGTGTACGTATATATAGTGGATTATCTATATTATATATATCCGTATATGGGGGGTCGAGAGAGGCCATGAGAAGAGATAATAAGATTCGGCCAGGTTTTAGAAAAAGGAAAAAAATCAGGAGAAGAAGAGAGAGTCGTGGGACTCTAAAGGAAAAAAAATGGAAAGAGAAAAAAAAAGGAAGGAAAAAGAGGGCGGTTTCTCAAGAGAGAGGAAGAAAAAAAGAAAATAAGGAAAGAAAAAAAAGAATAGAAAAGGGGGGAACGTGAGAGGAGAAGGAAAGAAATAAAAGAAAAAAAAAAGGGAAAGGGAGAGCACGGGTGGACTCTAAGGCTCCGTTTGATTACACTCTAGCTCCCATGGAGCTACTTCTGGTCTGGAGTCGTTTTTTATTTCTTCTCTAGAGTCAAGATTTTTGGAATAGAATATTGTTTGATAATGTTGCTCCAAAATCAAAAGATTATGCTTCTAGAATGTTGTTTGGTGGTGGTGGTGGTGGTGGTGGCAGTGGGGGGGTGGTGGTAGTGGTGGTGGTGCTGGTGGGTGGTGACGGAGGCAGTACTGGTGGGTAGTGGTGGCGACGGTGGTAGTGGGTGGTGGCGGTGGGTAGTGGCAGTGGTGGCAGTGGTGGTAGGTGGTGGATAGGTGGTGGGTGGTGGTGGTGGCGGTGATGGTGGTAGGTGGTGGGTGGTGGTGGTGGCGGCCGCGACGGTGGTGGTGGTGGCTACGGCAACGGTGGTGATGGTGGTGGTGGTGGTGGTGGTGGTGGCTGCTATGGGTGGTGGGTGGTGGTGGGGATGGTGGCGGTTGAGGGGTGGTGGTGATTATGGCAGTGCTAGTGGTGGTGGTGATAGCAGTCAGTAGTGGTAATAGCTCTAGAGCAAGAGAAGTAAGTTTTTTTAGCTCCCAGAGACATTTTTAGAGTGGTTCACTCCATGAGAGTCAAAACTTGAACTGTGTTTATCAATCGCCATTCTACTCCGAATTAGCTCTGGAGCTAAGAAGTAAGAGCTGGAGTGTAATCAAACGGGGTCTAAAAGAGAAAAAAAATTAAAGGGAAAGAAAAAAAAAACAAAAAGGGAAAGAAAAAAAAGGGGAGGGGGGAAGGAAAGAAAAACGAAAGGAAAAAAAAAAAGGAAAAAACTAAAAGGGAAGAAAAAAAAAGGGGAAAGAGTTGGAACGTGGTGACTCTAAACAGAAAGAAAAAAAAAAGAGGGAGATTAATAGAGAAAAAATATCAAAAAGTGGAGGAAGAGGGATTTGAGGAAAGGGAGAGTCAGAGAGAGGGGACATGGGGAAAAAGAAAAAAAAAACAAGAGATAGAGGAGGAGAAGGGAAAGAAGATGAAGAAGAAGAAGAAGAAGAAGAAGAAGAAGAAGCAACAGCGGCGGCAGATCGGGAAAAAGAAGAAAACGAAAAGAGCTAAGGAGAAGAAGAAAGCAGATTGGAGGAAAGAAGAAGAGGTAAGACACTTTTACCTATTACATGCCTGAATTGATCACCTGCAGTCCATGCTATCACACCTGTTGGAAACCCAACTACCATCTACACATCTGTCTTCAACATCTTATCCCAATACCCAAAATTGCAATACACCTTATCATCTCCTATTCTGATCCATACCCCATTGCATATCTTATCACCCACCTGTACAACTGACCTATATCAAACCCTCTTACCAACCAAACCACTATATTAACTTGCAACATCCCTGATCCTACCAAACATCTAATATGAAATCGGGCTGTAACCATCAACTCCCTCCATTCTCCATCACTACCACTTGTCCAATTACCAACCTATCAATCTAACAGTCTCATCAAAACCACCGAAATCCATCTGTTGCCACCATCATCACCAAACCACCCGATTATCCCTCTGATCATACACCACCGAAAACCTGATCATGCAATGGTTCAGCCTTGTATTTGAAATTCCATGTGATAAAAATTGATCCAAACACTTGGATTTTATGAGATAAAATTAATCCATGTGTTTGAATTGATCCGATTATGGAATTTGTATGAATTAATCCGATTATGAAATTTGCATGAATTGATCCGATTGTGGAATTTTTTATGAATTGGTCCGATTGTGGAAATTGAATTGAATTGATCCCATCGATTATGTGAATTTTGATGAAATTGAATTGATCCGATCATGTGAAAATTGATGAAATTAAATTAATCCATTAATTATGTGAATTTTGTGAAAATTGAATTGATCCCATCGATTATGGAATTGTGATGAAATTAAAATTGATCCGATTATGGAATTGTGATGAAATTGAAATTGATCCAATTATAGAATTTTGGATGAAATTGATCAATCCCATATGTTTGGAATTTTGATGAAATTGATTGATCTACATGCTGGGAATTATGATATGATTAAAATTGGACCATTGATTTTGAAATTATGATATGATTAAAATTAGACCATTGATTTTGGAATTATGATATGATTAAAATTAGAACCATTAGATCTTGATCATGAGTGATATAAATGAACCATTGGATTGATCATGAGTGATATAAATGAACTATTGGATTGTCTTGATGATTGATTTGAATGGATAGATTATATTTATTGTGAGTGATTTGGAGTGATATGAACTATTAGATTATCTTTTTGAGTGATTTAATTGAATTTTAACGGTCGGATTGACCTCATGAATATTTTAATTGAATTTGAACCATTGATCAAATATGATCTTGACCATTGATCAAATATGATCTTGATCACATTGATGATGATTGATTACATCAAATTTGAGTAGTCAATCAAATATGATCTTGGTCACATTGTTGATGATCGATGCTTAATCAATGATTTCACATGTTTGTTATTATATTGATTCACATGCTTTATTGCTATATTTGAGATGATATATGTTGTTATTGCTATATTTAAATGATATTTATTGTTGGTAATAATTTAATTTCTGCAACACCCTAGTCCAACTGCCATATCTGTACACCTAGAAGACATATTAGGATGGGGACGTGCATGTAGGCACCCACATTCACGGGAAGGGTAAGAATAAAAATGATAAATTTTAATCAAGAATCAGAAAGTCTAGCCCAACACACGCCAAATTAAGGTTTTAGGTCAAAGGTAGCTTAAGATACCCCTTCAGCTCATCTCCTCTAGGATACAGAGAACTAGATATGTGTGATGTGAATCAAACCATAGAGTATTTACGGTTTTGCACCCTAATCTTGAAAGAAGAACAAGAATGAATTGAATTCGCTTTCCAAACTACATAGATCCTGATTCTTAGGTCAGCACCCTAAGATATGTAGGCAGGTTAGAGAGATTCCCAAACACGATTCCACACCCTGATCATGAAAAAAACATGAATGAATTAAATTCGCTTATCGAACTACGTGGATCCTGATTCTTAGGGTAGCACCCTAAGATACATAGGCAGTTTATTGAGATTTCCAAAAACGGTTCCACACCCTAATCACGAAAGAAAACATAAATGAACCGTTTACCGAACTACGCGGATCCTAATTCTTAGGGCAGCATCCTAAGATACGTAGGCAGTTTGGTGAGATTTCCAAACACGGTTCAACACCATGATCTTGAAAGAATATACACATCAATGAATGAATCCGCATTCTGAACTACGCAGATCCTCATTCTTAGGGCAGCACCCTAAGATACGTAGGCAGTTTGGAGAGATTCCCAAACACGGTTCAACACCATGATCTTGAAAGAATATACACATCAATGAATGAATCTGCATTCTGAACTACGCGAATCCTAATTCTTAGGGCAGCACCCTAAAATACGTCAACAGTTTGGAGAGATTCCCAAATACCCTTACTCCCCGAGAGTAGAGAGAAAGACAGATTGCTCCCTCAGAGTAAAGAGAAAAACAGATTGCTCCCTAAGAGTAGAGAGAAAGACAGATTGCTCCCCGAGTAGAGAGAGACATATTGCTCCCGAGAGTAGAGAGAGACATATTGCTCCCAAGAGTAGAAAGAGAAATAGATTGCTCCCTGAGAATAGAGAAAGAAACAAATTACCCCCTAAGAGTAGAGAAAGACAGATTGCTCCCTGAGAGTAGAGAGAGATAGATTGCACCCCGAGAGTAGAGAGAAAGAAACAGATTACTCTTTGAGGGTAGAAAAAGAGACAGATTACTCCCTGAGAGTAGAGAGAGAGAGATTGATTGTCCTTTGAGAGTAGACACATCCTTGCTCCCCGAGAGTATCAAAACATCACAACGAACTACCTTGTACCTGATTTTCAGGACCTCTGAAATACATAGGCAACTTGGAGGACCTCTCCAAGTACGGTACCACATCTTAGAATCCTTAGGTCCTCCATATCATATCTATATCCATATCCATATCATACCCATATCCATATCCATATTCACATCAGTCCACATTAGGCTATCTCTAGATTCAATCTCAATCATCATCAAGCATAAACTTCAACTTGAACAATTGAATCTAAGAAAGCTTAATCATAAATCACATCAATAAACCTTAATTACATTCCATTCGAACTTTGTTATGGACTTGATTTCTAGAATTAAAATACGTAGGCAATTTGAGATGTCTAAGATGTCTCAGATTCAGTCCTTCACCGAACCATCTTTGGTTTGGTTCATTGTATATTACTTTTCTTGTTTATTTATTTTTTAGAATATGTTTGGCTAAACCTAGATTAGAAGAACTTAGCAACTTGGCATAGGATCCCCCATGAGCCCTAGTTATCATCCATTTACCATGAAAAATCAGAACCATAGAGTCTAAGGAAAGTAGAATCATATAGGAGGCCGATTTTCAGATCAGGCAGCTTTGGGTGCCTAACACCTTCCCAAACTAGACCTTGAACGCTTACCCGTTCTCTAATATATCAAAGCCAATATATTGGGTCCAATGAATCAATAGAAGTCTTTTCTTATGATGAAACTACATTTTTATAGGTCCTCGACCATAATCTAGGTGGTGACTCCAAATCATTTTTTTTCATCCATCGGAGATGGGTGGAAGAGAAACGAACTTTCTCCTCACACATATGGTAAGCACTCTTCACGGAAAAGCAGTCAGATTTAGACGCTATCCAAATCAAACAATCTGCAATAGGGGTAATCAACAAAGGAATAGCCCGAATAATGGAGACTTCATGGGAAAAAAATAAAGAATTTAATACCTCCACCTTCCATGTTCGTGTATCAGCATTTGTAAAGTCGGAGACCCAGTAAAACTGAGTGGGTGTCATAGGAGAAGATAGGACTCTATGGGGATGGAAATTTGGAATCCATGCATACCTCAAATTCTAATCCCTTGACCAGTACCCACCATCCATAGAAGCCCTTTCTTGAGCTCCGTCAACCCTTCTATAATACTCCTCCATAACCAGGATGGGTGAGACCCTAAAGTGGCATCAAGAAAATCCGAAGAGGGAAAATAAATAGCTTTTAAACATTTAACTCACAAAGAATCAGGATGTTTCCAAATTCACCATGCCAATTTGGCGAGAAGAGCCTGATTCTGAAGACTGGGATCCCACATGCCCAAACCACCCTGATTCTTAGGAAGGCACAATCTTTCCCAAGCCACCCAATGAATACACCTTGCATCTGTTCCATTACTCCAATAGAACTCCGCCATAGCTTGTTTTAACTTATGGAGAAGATGCTTGGGCAACTTAAAAAATGAGCAAAGAAAATTTGATCGAGGTAATGCAACAGACTCTATAAAAATTACCTTACTCACATATGAAAGCAAAGAAGCTTTCCAGTTGTGTAACTTTGTCAAAGTTTGATCCACTGAATCCTTAAAGAGGAGACACTTGGGAAGGGCAAAATCAGTTGGGACCCCAAATATTTAAAGGGCAACTGGCCATGGGAGACCTTGAAAATCCTAGCAAACCAACGACAAACCCGATGAAGAGTGTTAAGACTAAAGAACAATGAGGACTTTGTGTAATTGATTTGCTAAGCTAACCCAAAGCCCTGCAATACAGATCAATACATTGCTTTAGAGTAAGAATTGTGTCCAACTGAACTATAGAAAATAAAATGCAGTCAACGATGAATAATAAATGATTGATGGGATCCATAGGCCCCTTGATTCGAATGCCTTGATTCATCTAGCGACCAGGATGGTGTTGCAAAATACAAGATAAAGCATGTGTACACAAAATAAATAGAATGGGGGATAAAGGTACCCCTTGCCGGATCCCCCTCGAGGGAGTAAAGGACCCTCTCTCCGCCCCATTAATAATAAGTGTATAGGAAACTGATCGGATACATTTCATTACCATCGCAATCCATGCCTCAGCAAATCCCAAACGCCACAGGACCTATTCGATAAAATCCCACTCAAGCTGATTGTATGCTTCCTGTAAATCAAGTTTTAAAGCCATGAATTTGGTTTTGATTTTATTTTGATTTTGGATAAAATGAAATAGTTCATGAGCCAACACAATATTATATCCGAAATCTGTCGGGAATAAATAAATGCCGACTGATTTTGAGCAACAAGAGAACCCAAATGAAATTTTAATCGACGAACCATCAATTTGGAAATCAGTTTCATACAAAAATTACACAGATTAATGGGCTAGAAGTGATCCAAAGTTTGTGGTTGGTGCACCTTTGGGATTAGACATAAAAAAGTGTGATTTATGTTCATTGAAATCGATGTTGGATCAGTAGTCGATTGAAAGAAATGAACCACAAACCTGTATAATGAAGCTTGATGAGTTTCCAGCCAGAATTGCTAAAAAAATGCGGGGATAAGCCATTTAGGCCTGGAGCTTTAAACGGTGCAAAACTAAACATAATGGCCCTGATTTCCTCCAAGTCTGGTATTGCTAAAAGAAGGGAGTTAATTTCATCAGAAACCACAGGATTAACAAATTGTAAAATCAATGCCAAATCAGTATAATTCACCCCCTCAGTAGTAAAGACCGAATGAAAATATGTAAGAAAAGCATCATATAGGTGACGCTCAGAAGATGTCTACTCACCAGAATGAAGTTTAAGCCCATAAATACGGTTTCGAGCACGACGATGGATGGTTGTTGTGTGAAAAAAAATGGTATTTGCATCACCCTACTTTAACCATTCAATGCGAGACTTCTGTTTCCAGAAAATTTCTTCTTGGGCTAAAAGATCATCAAGCAGCGATTGAAGATCTGATTCACGGGATGTATCGAGAAGTTGATTGGAGTGAGACTGAAAATCCAAGTTGAGATTGTACCTGGGGAATATTCGTTTGTAAATGACCAAAATTGTTTCATTCCAAGCTTTGAAATGAGATTGAGTTAAATGGACTTTCCTTTGAAGATCCTCTGCTACATCAGTTGACTCTCCAATGTAGTTCTAGCACCGTTTGACCACGCGTCGACAGTCAGAATGACAAGACCACATAATTTCATATCGGAATGGCCGTCTTGCCCGTGCAGATTGACAGTGAGTATTGAGCACAAGGGGATTATGATCAGACCCTAAAGCCACTTTAATTGAAACCACAGCATGCTCATAAGAATTATACCAAAAGGAATTAGCAAACTTACAATCTAACTTAATCCTGATATTGGCCATACCACGGTGATGATTAGTCCAAGTAAAACCCGGCTCCTGAGAAGGCAGTTACAGAAATTGACACTTATCAATCATTTGCCGGAATAAGGCTGAATCATGGGGGCCAAATTTTCGGCCTCCAATTTTTCCTTTCCAAGATAAGAAAAAATTAAAATCCCCACAACATAACCACGGAGCCTAACGAGTTGGAGCCAACAATTCCAATTGTTCCCAAACCAAGTGGCGACGACTCTTAATAGGGTCCCCATGTATACATGATAGAAAAAATGGAGGCAAGGTAGGAATTGTCACCTTACAGTCAATCATCCTTGCATAGCTGAAAAGAACTTCAATCTGGATTGGATTATTCCATAATAAGGCCAAACTACCTACCGAGTTCTGGGGCTCCACAACAAAAGAGTTGGCATAATTAGAACGGCGAAGCAGATGAGTCATCTTTAACTGGGTGAATCTGGTCTCCATCAAAAAAAATAATATCCGGTTTCTCTATATGGAGGAGGTGAAAGAAGGTGCGAACTGTCAAGGGCCTCCCCAACCCCTGACAGTTCCAACTTTGCAACCTCATTGCTACCTGTGGGGCTGATTTCCCCCCGCCTCCACAGGGCCAAAAGTTAAAAAATAACCTTCCTCCTCCTATGAACTGCTCTTTTCTGTCGCCACCGATTGTCTTGGACGTTTAGCATGGGATTAAAGTTGTTCCATGGACGGAGAAGGGATATAAGGGGTGGGTAAAGCAATACAAGGTGGAATGAGAGGATCATGGAGAGGGAGAGATTCTGTAGGTATAGTCGAAAGAGGACGAGCAATAGATAAGCCAGAGAACTGAGGGGCAAGACTGAGAATCATTGTAGCCAAAGAAGGATGGTAAGAGATGTAATCCTGAATAAAATTCTATTGCGCAACAGACAACAAAATCAGAGTTTGATGTATAAAGGCAAGTGGCGTGGATCTAGAATGATCCGACAAAACCAACCCACCAGTGGCATGAGGGCCAGGATCAGTGAATAAAGTAGGAGAGGTCATGGACGGAAGGGTTGGAGAAACTTCCAAAGAAGAGACCCCAGTGGAGACTGTTAGAATTTTTAATACAAATTAGGGGTTTTCCTATGGGATTTCTCATGAATCCTAACGAAACCACCACACAGATAACTAGAATACAATGGGCATTAAAAGAGATGATAGAACACGTACCATTTGTTGTAGATTGATTTCTCCGTTTCCTATAGCTTGAATGCTTCGATTAGAGTCTTCCACAGCCTCGTTGGGATCCCTTTTCCTCTATGCGTATAGGAGCAACAGAGAGATAAAACCAATGGCTGTGGGGACCCTAACCATTGTATTTATAATACTATCTCTAACCCAGAACCATTCCCACAGTGGACCGGGTTAGTAGTCTCTAACCAGTGACGAACCAGACCTGAACCGGTCAAACCAGTAATTGAACTCCCACTTAACAACTGGTTAGGTAATTGATCAAGCCCACACAATAGGAATCTAAAAATCTCCCACTTGGGCTAGATTAATTACAAAACCACCATCGAAAAGTGTGGCCATGGAATCTTATTACATAATAAACCGTCATCAAACTTTGATCCAGTCATCAAGCCTACCAATGTCGAGCAACAGCGGAAAATACTCCAACACATCTGGAGTACTACCTTCTGTTAGCTACATACAAGGGTCTACTTAATGATATGAATTACCTAGAGACATGTATACATGAAAATATTATTTTATGTGGGTCCAGATCGAATAACCTTCGATCTAATTGCCTTGATAAAACCTCAGAAGGAATAAACCATGATATTGACCATAGTAAACCGCCACATACCATTTTGGTCAATATCGTACTAATTTCCTTGATAAAACCTCAGAGGAAATAAACCTTGATATTGACCGTAGCAAACCGCCACATACCCTTTTGGTTAATATCGTACTTTGGCACACCGCCGTAAACTATGGCTAAATACCGCCCCGTTCATTTGGCTTAATACCGCCTTGTTCATTTGGCTAAATACCGCCTCGTTCATTTGGCTAAATACCGCCCTTGTCAATGACATGTCAATGAATATGCAACATAGCAATAAATGAATGCTGAAATAAAAATAACCATGGTAATAAATATCTGTGCCAAAACCATTGGCAATGTAAATAAACATAATGAACTAAATCATTATCAATGTGAGAAAAGTTTCCCACTAACCAAGCACATTTAATGAATTAATCATTTCTATATTAAACATACAGTCCCTTGAAGATTCCCCTTGACAAAACCTTCGTCAAAGAATCTACAATCAAGATGTTTAACAAATGTGCTCTACAATGATATAAATTCTTTAACATTTTTCTCTCACCTAAAGAGATTTGAAATCCGATCTCTATTATGCTTTGAATTACTAGATTTCACATTATTCTTTGAGAACAACACAGCCAAACCGCTGTCACAACACATCTCAATAGGCCTAAGTAAAACTTACAACCTTCCAGGTCTGAAAGATAACTCTTCAACCAGATATGCTACTTATTAGTTTCACATATAGTTATAAAATTTACCATATCAAGAGAGTGATGCATGGATAAACTTCTTTACATTTTTCCCCAAAGGGTACATCTACCATCATAACAAAAAACTGAGATGGGATTCATGCCACCAATGCAATCACCAAAACACTACATTACAATAGCCAAGACTGTCACTACTGCCACAAATGAGTAGATAATCCTTGGTCATCTGCAAGTACCACATGACGTTTCTATTCTCGTTGTTCAGTGAGCTATACCAGCATCCAACTAAAAATGTCTTAAAACACTCTAAACAAAGGCTATGTGAGAATAAATATAATCTTGAGCATACACCAAGCTCTGTACTTCAGAAGCTCTCTCTGAACATCATTTCTTAAACATAACTCTGTCAATTTGTCTCCTTTACTGATTTAAGCATCTGCAACTTAACTGTTATGCTTGTACATTTAATCATTCGAGATCACGAATAACGTATACCCTTTGAGACAAACCCAGAGTTTTATTTTTCCTGTCACGAGGAAACTCAAGTACAAAGGTACTTACTCACACATTCTACATATCAAATTTATCAGACATTGAAACTATGGTTTCAATAAGTAAACCATGTCACTGCTGGTCAGTGATTATGTAAGACCCGTGTCAATCTAACCCGGTCTTACCACCTTGAACCAGGTCTACCCATCATGGTCGAGCCAAATGAACCAAGTATGTGAAGAAGATCGTGATCCCAGGTATTAAACTGACCCAAAAATACTCAAAAAGGGGTGAGGGTCGCATACCTAGTGAGGTGGGGTCGGACCCCCCCAGTACAAAAAGTCAGACCCTCAGTTTTTAACCGGGGGTCGGACATTTTAAAACCAGGGGTCGACGGGATCATCGACCCCCTCATCGACCCCCAGTTGCCGCCAGAAACAGAAATTTGGAAACTTTCCTAATTTTGGTTGGGCTCTTTCCTAATATCAAAGGGGCTTATTTTAGGAGTTTTTACTCTATATAAAGGACGTCCCTAAGCCTCTTTCACTCCTTTTAGAATCCTAATTAAATTGAGAGAAAGAGAAGAGAAGGAAGAGAAGAAGAAGAGAAGGAAAGTAGAGAAGAAGGCAAAAGGAGAAAAGTTTCAGAAAAGGAGTACTCTTCTCAGGTAAGAATACTAATTCTATGTATTTTGTGAGACTTAGAATAGTTAATGAGAAAATTATGATGTAGGAGAAACCCCAAACCATCAATCCATGATTAAGTTTCAATGGAAACCATGGAGGAGATCAACTAAACCATATGATATGTAAAGAGTAGTTCTAAACCATAGGAAGTGTATGGAATGGACTATGGAAGGAAGCCATAGGATTCAAACAAGAGAGAATGGACCAAAAGGTGATTTATCAACCAAACCCATGGGGGGTCGGACCTAGGGTCGATGGACCCATCGACCCTGGCATCGACCCTACTATAGGGGGTCGCAGTATACTGCTACCCTAGCATCGACCCGTCCTGCTACCCCCAGTTAACAGCAAGTTGGAAAAATTAGAATAAAATCTAACTAAATTCTATCAACTTTGTTAGGTCTTCTAGCAATATAATATCAATATAAAGGTGATTCTTAAAGCTTGAAAGAGGATCTACTAGCAAGCTAAGGTGAGGAAACAATACCTAAACTACTTGGTTAATAACAAACTGTTTTTATTTCTTGAGTCCAATGCTATGCTTGATTCTATGCGAACATGCTTGTAATGTGCATTCAGCATGTCATCCAATATTTCTATTTATTGTTCATGCATATTTACTTTATTGTTTATAACATGATAATGACCATGATGATAGGAATAGGCATGTGAATGTATGTGTGTGGTTGGTGTACTTGATGCGAGCGAGTATCAGGGAGAGTGTCATGGGCCGGGCCTCAGCACTCTAGCTCTATCTCTAACTCAAGTCTTGTGCATTAGCATCGTCGTATCGCCATTACTTTAGCAGAACTATTATGTCGTAGAGTATCAGGGGAGGTGGTCTCGGTCCTTGTAGTCTCTGACTCTACCGGGGGGCCTTAGCTCTATCTCTATGGGCGTTCTGAGGGATGCAGGGGTGAGGCCTTGGATACAGTGTTTGGCATTAGGATTGGTTAGTTGCTAGCCCAGTTTGCAAGCCCTCGCCAGCAGGGGCTTACGTGTTGGTATGGCACTGTACAACAATAAACGTTAATCTTTGTTGTACAATGTTCATGGTAGGGTGGATGGGGACGAAAATAAATGTTAACCTTTGGGCGGGCTTCCACACCCTGTGTATAGAGGAGGGGTCAATAAATGTTAACCTTTGACCTCCAACCCTTTCTATTGTATATTGCAAACTTTAAACCGGACCACAAATATGAATTGAATGCATGCATATGTATTGTTGCATTGTTTTGTTTGCTCACTGAACCATGATGTGTGCTCACCCTCTTGACGTCGAATATTTTTAGTTGATGATGCAAGTACTACCATTGAAGATTATATCAATGCTCCAGTGTACGGGCACATGGCGACAATGAAAGTTGAAGACGAAATGGATACACACTTGCGAGTGCAACTCATGCGTATTCGATTAGATTTTATTTTAATTATTTGGATTTAGTAAAGACATGTAATTGGTATTTTATTTATGTCTCTGTTGAAACAGCATAATTGGATATTTTAATATGATTATCATATTTAGATTTCTCAGTTCATTTTATTATAAGACTTCCGCTATTGTGTATTTACTCTGATTATGAATGTGGATGTATGAGGTTTAGATAAAACGGATATAGCCTACTCGAGATCCTGGTTGAACCGTTGGTTTGTTGACGGTTCATCACACCATTCTGAATAGTACGGAATTGGGGTGTGACAGATTAACCATCAACATATATGACTAGGAAATGAATCTACTCCCACTGACCTCTATATATACATAATGATCAATGATAATCTCAACAAAGTTTTAAGAAGATACAACTTTGTCAAACTTCAGGTAAAACTTTAGGTACCACTACCTGGATGCTTGCTTAATCCACATATTGACTTTATAAGTCTACAAAATAGATTTTCTTTCTCCTTTACCTCAAAACCTTCTGGGTAAAGCCTATAAATAACTTCTTCCAGATTTTCTTTGATCAAAACGATCTTTACATCTATCTGATGCAAATCCAAAATAAAATGCACAACTAAGACCTCAAAGATTTGAAGTCTATACTTTTCATTCTCTTTGTGTGATTCCACTTCGCTACAAGTTTTACTTTGTAGCAATCAATTCTCCCACTGGAATCACACATTTTCTTATATATCCATTTGAGCCTATGAGTACACCGCTCATGACAAGAGCATAAAATCTCAAATCTCATTGATGTTCATAAATAACGATATATCATTTATGACTGGTAATCACTCAAAAGCAATTTCATTATTGACAACTTGCTCAAAACTATTGGGATCTTCATCTTGTCCAATGCCAAAACATCTATTTTGAGGTATAACATGTGATGAAATCACAAATCTACATGGTCTATTATATCTCCTCATTGCCTTATCTAGCTCTGGTATTTTGGCTATACATCAACCTGAATGAAGATAATTTCAATAATTATCTCATTACACTTTGATAATATTTTTGATACCTCAACTAATTGTTCCACAATAATTTTCATGTGATCTCATTAAACTTATGTTTCTTGGATGTGACTGCTAACCAACATTATCAATGAATCTTGTTGAATCCTTCAGACATGAGTAGATATCCCAAAAAATGATAACTCAATGTCCTAAAATAATCACTCTCTCACGAGTGTTATGAAAATACTTTACGTTTACATCCAATCAAGAAGATAACTTGGACTGAAATCAACTTACATGGCACCCTATTAATACTATAGGCTGCAGAATTGATCACTCCAAAGGAGCTAATATATTCTCAAGTTCTCTTAATCATATCTATTTGTTACTCTTTTGTTGTTGAATCTCATCCACATGATGCTAAGCCATAAGCTTTAGTACTTGTAAACATTTGGCTAAAAATCATTGGGAGTATATCATTATCACCCAATCTACTTTTTAGCAATTTACATTCTCCTTCAGATTCAACAGTCTTAATCATTTTATGAAATATTTTTCCCTTAAACAATCCTTACAAGTAAGCAAGTCATTAACTTTAGGGGTTTCCAAAATTCTGTTCTTTACAACCTTTTTACAGTCTTTCCTTAGATAAGAGTCATAAATGTCTATGCTAAGGATGGAATTAGGATATACTATCTAACTTTTATAGCTAAGTAAACTACAGAAAGTAAATAAGGGTTTTTGCTACTCTTATAGGTTTGGATTACTTCTATTACTTAAGTCTCCAATCTCCATCACCTTCTCACATGAAAGTTCCATGATCCTAATTTTCTTCTAGTTATAATATTTTTCACATGTTTCTTCTGAGTTCTTGTAGCTCCATAAAATCATTTTTTCTTGTCAGAAGTTTCTTACTATTCCTTAAAAATTTATTTTTCTTTCTGTAAGACCCTACCTTTCACTTACTGCATTTGTCAGAGTATGGCTCACACGTCATGACATTGGCATTCATTCCTTTCTCTTTTCTTTGAAATTTCTTCCTTAGTGTAAAGAAAATCAACTCATCTTCTATCCACTGGGTTTAGGGGTCACCAGGATCTAACTTTGCAGTTTAGGTAAGGAAGTGAAAGTCAAGTGAATCATCTATAATATTCCAATGAGTTACCTACAGAGATTCACATATCTTAGAGCTTATTAGTGATGGCTAATAGCTCTAACCTGTGTCTCCTCACACACCGTTATCATCCTATACCATCAAAACTAGTACAGATAACCTTGAGAATACAATATCTCTCCACCCCATTTTTAAAGACCAAAATTTCTTTGGATTTCACTTTGAACATCTATTTCCAATGTTCTTTATTTGAATTTTCTTTTACCTGATCTTAGGGATTAAATATTCCTAAAGACCAGAATATAACATTTACTGAGTACTAGGTTAAACATTCCTAGACTAGCTTTCAATTTTTCATGCCAATTCATAGAACTGGTCCGCCATAACAGGCATCATGAGGTGTTTGATCATTATATGTTCTCTAATATGTGTGATATAATGCAAACATACACACAAGATAAGTTAAACTTACAATAAACAAATATATGCAAGTCCATTTCCTTTGAAGAGTCAACCAAAACTACACCCTCATCCTTTGGGACAAGAGCGCACTTGTCACACCCCAATTCTGGACTAACCAGAATGATGTGATGAACCGTCAATAAACCAACGGTTCAACCAGGATCTCACAATAGGCTATCCCACATATAATAAACCAAAACACATTCCACATTAATCAGAGGTAATAAAATAAATAGCAGAAGTTTTAAAAATAATGAACTGAGGTCTAATCATGATAAATAGTTAACATTCCATTTATTTCCATGTAACCAAAACATAATTTAATACATATTACAATATCCAAATACGAAAACTAAATACTAAACGTATCCATCGCTGAAACGCTCGCTTAACGAACCATGTTCGTTCTCCACAGCTTGCTCATTCATATCCTCCACCCGTTCATATGTTGGCGTGTCAACATAATCTTCAATCATAGTACCTGCAACATCAGAAACTAAAAAGAATTACACGTGCGAGGGTCAGCTCTCCAACTTGAGCTCAGTGAGTAAATAAAATAATGCAACAATACATATGCATGCTGTCAATTCATATCTTTGGTCTGGTTTATAGTTTGTAATGTGCTATAGAAAGGATAGGTGGTCGTCACACCTCTATACACAAGTGTGTGGATATGCCCAATGACTCCTGCACTGTCGCCCACAGCACCCAAAATGGCACAATATACACCCCATGAAAACGGTAGGGCTGTACCGGTTAATACCATACCAACAAATAAACCCCTGCTGGCTAGGGTTGCAAACTAGGCTCGCAACTAACCAATCATAATGCCAAATAGTGTATCCAAGTCCTCACCCCCGCATCCCTCAGAACATCCATAGAGATAGAGCTAAGGCCCCCCCGGTAGAGTATAGGACTCAAGGACCGAAACCACCTCCCCTGATGCTCTACGACATAATAGTTCTGCTAAGGTAATGGCGATACGACGACATCAGTGGACATGACTTGAGTAGACCATGGCACAATATACACCCCATAAAGAACGGTCATGGTTGTACCGGTTGATACCATCCCTACCCTCACCATATACACTGGCCAAACACAAACATTCACATGCCTATTCCTATCATCATCATCATCATCATCATGTTATAACAGTAAAGTAAATATGCATGAACAATTAATAGAAATATTGGATGGCATGTTGAATGCACACACAAGCATACACGCATAGAATCAATATGGCATTGGACTCAAGAAGTAAAATAGTTTATTATTAACCAGTTAGTTTAGGTCTTGTTTCCTCACCTTAGCTTGCTAATAGATACTCTTCCAAGCTTTAGAATCACCTTTATAATGTTATTATATTGCTAGAAGACCTAACAAAGCCGATAAAATTTATTTAGAATTTATTCAGAATTTAAAAACCATTCTGTTAACTGAGGGTCGGAGGTAGGGTCAGAGTCATGATCGACCCTGGGTGCGACCCTCCCCAAATTTGGACTTCCAGAACCCTGAGGGTCGATACTCAGGTCACATAGGGTCGGATGGTCATCGACCCTCTGTGCGACCCCCAGAGGTTTTTGGTCAATTTTCCTCCTTTTAGTCCATTCTTCGTGTTTGGGGTCCTATGGCTTGCTCCTACAGTCCATTCAACATACATTTCATGGTTTAGAACCATGAATCATCCACCTATATAGCTTTTATGTATTCTCCCATGGTTTTCCATGGAAACCTAACCATGGGTTGATGGTTTGGGTTTCTCCGAGATCACACTCTCTTCATTATCTAACCTAAGGTCTGTAGAAACTCATGGAATTAGTATCCGTACCTGAGAAGAATACTCCTTCTCTGCAACTCTTCTTCTTTTTTGCTTTCTTCTCTTCCTTGCTTCTCTTCTTCTTCTCTTCCTTCTCTTCTCTTTCTCTCAGTTCAATTAGGGTTGTAAAAGGAGTGAAAGAGTCTTAGGGACATCCTATTTATAGAGTAAAATCTCCCAAAATAAGTCTCATTGAGTTTAGGAAAGATTTCAATTGAAATTACGAAGGTTTCTCAATTTTTGGTTTGTGCTGTTTTTCCCGAATGCCGAGGGTCAATGGGAGGGTCGATGGGAGGGTCGGACAAATCATAGACCCTGTGACCCATGGTTGAGGGTCGATGGTGAGGGTCAATGGGAGGGTCGGACCTACCTATTAAAACCTGCGACCCTACCCTCATTTTGATTGTTTTTGAGTAAATTTTCATATTGGGTCTTGGTTTTCTTCACACACTTGGTCCACTTGGCTCGACCATGATATGTAGACGGGTCATGACACGAAATGTAAGGTTAGACCGGGTTCGTGGCGTGCGGGTCTTACAACTCTACCACCTTTAAAAGAAATTTCATCCTCGAAATTTGAAAGTACGGATCTTACAACTTCCCCATACTTAAAATAAATTTGTCCTCAAAATTTGAATTTACTTCGGAGTCAATAGGTGGGAATTCTATTTCCGCATTGCATCTTCTTTCTCCTATGCATTCTTCTCCACGTCTTGTCTTTGCCAGGTTACCTTCATATAATAATTATCCCAGCTTTGGAAACATTGTACATTCCCACTAGTAAACTAGGCTGGTACCACTTCAATAATCAAACATTCTATCTAATCCAGTGATTCCGTGGTCAATACCTTTGATATGGATCTCTAATGTACTTCTTCAATAGAGACACACGAAATACATCATGAACACTAGACATGGGTAGCGGTAACGCTAATTAATATGTAACTTTTCTACGTCTCTCCAAAGTTTATAAGATCCGACATATATATAGAATACAACCTCCCTACTTGTTTAATCGTTTCAACTACGCATAAGTGATATCTTCAAAAATGCTTTGTCACTTATGGCGAACTCAAGGTCTTGGTGTCTCTCTGACAACTTGAGCTATCCTGCCCCTTTTCTTTGATCTTGTCTGCCACTTGATAGTTTTCTTCATTAGCCTTAGGTCTCAAAATTCTTCATTTACCGACTTTATTCCAAAATAAAGGAATTTGACATTTCTACCGTACCATGCTTCATAGTTAACATTTACATGGTAGCTTAGTAGCAACTTTAATTCACGATAACTTCTCAACTCAAGTTCCTTGAAATCAATTTTACAAGCTCGGAGCATATCTCTTAGGATTTGTATAGTCCGCTCCGACTGTCCATCGGTTTGAGGTAAAGTGCGGTACTAAACTTCAACTTTGTCCCCATTGTTTCCTATAGATCCTTCCAAAACTTCAAGATAAAGCATGAGCTTTTGGCCGACACTAAGCTCTCATGCATACCATTCAATCTGACAATACTATCCATATATAGCTTAGTTAGCCGCTCCAAAGCATACCGAGGTTGTATCGCAATGGAATAAGCTATCTTCATAATGCGATCAACAATCACCCAAACTTCATCAATCGATCAGTGGTATACTGGTGACATAGTTCATTGTAATGCAGTTCCACTTTTAAACTGGCTCCAATAGTTGTTGTTGTAAGCCATGTTGGTCTTTGTCCTTCAGCCTTTACTTGCTGATAATTCAGACCCTAGAACACGCACTAAACCACATTTGTTATCATTCCTCTTTACTAGTACAATCTCTTCAGGTCATGATACATATTGGTACTCCAGTATGTCCTGAATATTGAGTACAATGGGCTCTTATCAGTATCATCTTCATGACATTCGAGTCTTTATCTTCAGGTATTTAGAATCTACCTTCGTATCTGAGTACCGTCTCCGCGTCCAAAGTAAGTCAGGTTTGGGTTTTTCTTTCTCTAAATCTTCTTGCATTGTTCTTATATACAGATCTAACAAAATTGCTACTTTTACTTAATCCATCAACTTAGAGATGATCTTTAATGCCACAACGTAGCCGAATTATTGCTCCATAAGTTCATCCATAAATTCTCGCTCAATTGGATCATCACTAGTTTCTATTATATATTACTCTTCTTTCAAATCTGAATTTATTGCTGCGAAACATAAGGCATCATTTATCCTGGGTCCTTCCTTGGACTTCATAATTCCCTTTTTGCTTAAGGCCTTAGCTACTACATTAGCCTTGCTCGGGTGACATTGAATATCACAGTCTTAATCCTTCAAGTATTCCTAACCATCTCCTTATCCTCATGTTCAACTCTTTCTAATGAAAAGATAAATAAAATACTTGTAATCCGATCTAATCTAAAATTCTTCTCCGTTTAAATAATGTCTCCAAGTCTTGATTGCATGAATCACAATTGTTGACTCCAATCATGAGTTGGGTAACTCTTCTCATGCTCTTTCAGTTTTCTTAAAGCATATGAAATCGCTTATTTACCTTACATCAATCCGCATCCTATATCCAATCCGAAAGCTCCGATGGATAGGGTAAAAGGTTTCCCTGGTGCCGGAACGATCAAGATGGGAGTTGATATCAATCTTACTTTAGAATCTAGAAATATTCTTCACCCTTGTCAGTCAAATTAAACTCATCTCCCTTCCTGGTTAGCTTGGTAAGAGGTTTTGCGATCTTAGAGTGGTCCTCCAAAATTGTCAGTAATAACCAGCTAAACCCAAGAAACTTCTGATCTTCGCAATACTCTTTAGGTGTTTCTTACCATATGATTACCTCTATCTTAATAGGGGGTCCACTTTAATCCCTTTTATGATGCTACGTGATCTAATAAGATCACTTTGTTTAATCGAGTCTCATATTCCTTGGAATTGGCATAAAGCTTTTCCCTTCTCAGCTACTGTGAAGCTGTTCTAAAATTCATTGTATGAGTTGCTTCATTCTTGGAATAAATCAAAATATCATTTATGAAAACTATGATCAACGTGTCCAACATGTCATGAAACACCCAGTTCATCAGCTCCATGAAAGATGTAAGGACATTGGTTAATCCAAACGTCATAATTGAGAACTCATAATTGGCCAATCTCGATTTTAACAGCTATCTTCGAGATATTTCTGTCCAAATTCTTCAGCTGATGCTATCTTGATCGAAGATCAATCTTAGAAAATACCTTTGCTCCTTGTAACTATTTAAACAAGTCATCGATCTGAGGTAGTAGATATCGATTCTTGATCTTGAACTTGTTTAGTTCCCGGTAGTCTATGCGTAATCTGACACTACCGTCCTTCTTCTTCACGAATTGCATTGGCGTTCCCTGTGATGCAATACTTAGCCGATTAGAACCCTTGTCTAATAACTCTTGTAGTTGAGTCTCAATTTCTTCAACCCCATATGAGCTTACTCTATGGTGCCTTTGACACAAGTATCGTCCTTGGTAACAAGTCGATGACGAACTCGGTCACTTAATCAAATGGTAACCCGATAAGTTTCCTGGGAATACATCAAGAATTTCACGCATCACTTTAATATCTTCCATCTGTGGTGCTTCTTTGGTAACGTATACCACAAGATACCATATATCCAACTTCTTTCTCTTCAAAGCATCTCTTCACCTTTAGCATAGCGAGGATCAGCTTCCGCTTCCTAGGCAATAGGCTTTCAATAAAACCAAATTATATGCCATCTTTATTCTTGAATGATAACCTCTTCTATGCACATAACAACTTTGTAGAGTGTTGAGACAACCAGTCTATCCCCAAGATGACGTCAAAGTCTGCCATCTCAAGTCTAATTAGGTTGCGTCCAAATTTCACCCATCCATACGATTTGGACATTGTTCATAACACTCATTTAATACAACATTTAGTCCAAAAGGGCTTGAACTAGCAAAATCTAGTATTAAGGTCTTAAGAGCTTGTCTAGTTCCTTCATCTCTTATGATTTTTCAAAGACTATCGTCAAAATCTCATATTGCACTCATTAGCTTATATTTCTTTTATCCTTGTTGTTCTACCCTGATCTCTCTTTCATATACCTCAAAAATATCTTGTAATTGTTACTTCATATCCCAAGTCTATCTATAAGCATTAGGGTATATGCTTATAAATTCATTAATGCAGTCAAACTCTTTTGGTCTTTACTTAATCATATCCCTCAACATTGGGCATAACTCAATTATCATTGTATTAAATCGAGTACTACTTATGCCATGACTTATCCGTGTATCCATTCTTAAATTTGCCTTTAGGAATCTTCTACCTTGTCAAAATTCATATCGATATAACCCTCTTTAACTCTACTTGAGTGCTATCTATTTCCTTACTGGCTACTCTTGATAGTTCTCATTTTTGCTCATGTACTCTTTTATAGACATGACTCATATCCATCCATTTAGCAATCTCAAAATAGATTCTCCATTACTTCATCTGAGGTTCATTGGCTATAGTATTTAATCTGAATCCAATCATCTTTCTTTCAATAATTCCATTATCACTAAACATCTCATCAATGGATGTCAAGAAATGTAAGAATCAGAATGTTTATCCAACACAATTCATTTTCTTCTTTCAAATTCAGTATGATAAAGAACACTTGCTTTATCTAGTGAACTTAGGTTTAAAGATCAAGAGTAAATCTGTGGTAATCCAACCGACATTAAAAGATCGTCAAGTTGCACGGTGGTCCAAATACATGGAAATAGAGGTTTTATAGCCCTTAACCTCATGGTTACAGGTTCTATCGAGTATATAATGCCATTGGTCAAGGTACTACAAGAGTAAATCTGGAGAAGCTTTCATACGTCAGTAAATGAGGTATAAATCTGGAGAAAAATTTCATACATCAATAAATCAGGTGTAAATCGAAAAGATGTACGCTCAACATAATTAAACATTTAAGTATTCATTCAGTTCACATCTCTGTTCATGTGGTCGATCATGAGAGTGGCTAAGATTGGTATAATCAGGACTACTACTAAAGAAACAATATCTATGACTTCAATTGACAGGTTAAATCAAGTAGATATCCTGTCAAGGTACGAGAATTAAAATCAGGTTTATGCATCCTCTATAATCATAAGAGTAAATCAATAATGCACCGCATTCTATATAAACTATCTTGCCATATGGCCACAATAGATTCGATCTTTGCTGAAAATGTTTCAGGCTTCATCTTCAGAAAAATATTTCTCAATCCTTTTCGGATCATTCTATCATGATGCAATTTTCCCATATATCGGTGGCTGATAAGGGTAACCACCTTGATATACTGCTTGTTGTGCACCAAACTTCTGCATTGGGGTGTGCATTATTGGGACTTGCTGTGTGGTAGGCACTGTGTTATAGCTAACAGGTGTTGGGGTACAGTGATGCTACCAATTGTTACCGTACTTGGTTTGACCCGGAGGTGTTGATGTACCATCAGCAACTTGGGTAGTGATTTACATAGCAACTTGCATAGTCGGTCTCATCTGTTGTTATCATTATCTAGCATCTGCTCAGGTGAGTTTTCATTACCCATTCTCGACCCTGATAGTGGTGGGGTCAAGTTGCAACCTCTTCTTAAAGCTTAGCGAGTAATGGATCAGCTTGTGGTGGATCTCACCCTGAGTCTCCATGTCACCTAGGAGTATAGTTACTCTCATTCTTAATGTATGGCCATTTTTCTCCTATCTCTGTCGCATTCAGCCCAAGATCTTTTCCTTTATCTCTACAGGGTTTTGGCATTACTAACCATTTTCCCTCTTCCTCTGCCCTACGTCGAGTTTCACATCTTATGAGTACCAACTCGGTATTCAATTTTCTGCTTTACAGAAGCTCCCTTCTTGCTACAGTACTATATCCTTTGTATACTCGGATAATTACCCAACTTATAGATAATACCCTATATTATTTGTTTATTAGGATGATTTTTGGTCTTCTCTTTCTGTTTGAGTGTATATATATGATTTCACCTTTAATATGTACATTATTGTCTTGTTTAAGTTCTGTCTCAACCAACACAGGTGCTTATGGTTTGTTTGTATTAAAGCTTTTAATTTATCCTAACTCAGTTCATGGACTCCAGTGGAAGTATTCAGGTTTAATGGGTAAGGCCTCCGAGAGCTCTGATACCAAGTTGTCACACCCCAATTTTGGACTAACCAGAATGATGTGATGAACCGTCAATAAACCAACGGTTCAACTATGATCTCACAATAGGCTATCCCACATATAATAAACCAAAACACATTCCACATTAATCAGAGGTAATAAAATAAATAGCGGAAGTCTTAAACATAATGAACTGAGGTCTAATCATGATAAATAGTTAACATTCCATTTATTTCCAAGTAACCAAAACATAATTTAATACATATTACAATATCCAAATACGAAAACTAAACACTAAACGTATCCATCGCTGAAACGCTCGCTTAACGAACCATGTTTGTTCTCCACAGGTTGCTCATTCATAGCCTCCACCCGTTCATATGTTGGCATGTCAACATAATCTTCAATCATAGTACCTGCAACATCAGAAACTAAAAATAATTGTGCGCGCGAGGGTCAGCTCTCCAACTTGAGCTCAGTGAGTAAATAAAACAATGCAACAATACATATGCATGCAGTCAATTCATATCTTTGGTCTGATTTATAGTTTGCAATGTGCTATAGAAAGGATAGGTGGCCGCCACACCTCTATACACAAGTGTGTGGATACGCCCAATGACTCCTGCACTGTCGCCCACAGCACCGAAAATGGCACAATATACACCCCATGAAAATGGCATGGCTGTACCGGTTGATACCATACCAACAAATAAACCCCTGCTGGCTAGGGTTGCAAATTGGGCTCACAACTAATCAATCCTAATGCCAAACAGTGTATCCAATGCCTCACCCCAGCATCCCTCAGAACATCCATAGAGATAGAGCTAAGGCCCCCCGGTAGAGTATAGGACTCAAGGACCGAGTCCACCTCCCCTGATGCTCTACGACATAATACTTCTGCTAAGATAATGGTGATACGACGATATTAGTGGACATGACTTGAGTAGACCATGGCACAATATACACCCCATGGAGAACGGTCATGGTTGTACTGGTTGATACCATCCCTACCCTCACCATATACACTGGCCAAACACAAACATTCACATGCCTATTCCTATCATCATCATCATCATCATCATGTTATAACAGTAAAGTAAATATGCATGAACAATTAATAGAAATATTGGATGGCATGTTGAATGCACACACAAGCATACACGCATAGAATCAATATGGCATTGGACTCAAGAAGTAAAACAATTTATTATTAACCAGTTAGTTTAGGTCTTGTTCCCTCACCTTAGCTTGCTAATAGATAATCTTCCAAGCTTTAGAATCACCTTTATAATGTTATTATATTGCTAGAAGACCTAACAAAGCTGATAAAATTTATTTAGAATTTATTCAGAATTTAAAAACCATTTTGTTAATTGAGGGTCGGAGGTAGGGTCAGAGTCATGATCGACCCTAGGTGCGACCCTCACCAAATCTGGACTTCCAGAACCCTGAGGGTCGATACTCAGGTCACATAGGGTCGTATGGTCATCGACCCTCTGTGCGACCCCCAGAGGTTTTTGGTCAATTTTCCTCCTTTTAGTCCATTCTTCGTGTTTGGAGTCCTATGGCTTGCTCCTACAGTCCATTCAACATACATTCCATGGTTTAAAACCATGAATCATCCACCTATATAGCTTTTATGTATTCTCCCATGGTTTTTCATGGAAACCTAACCATGGGTTGATGGTTTGGGTTTCTCCGAGATCACACTCTCTTCATTATCTAACCTAAGGTCTGTAGAAACTCATGGAATTAGTATCCGTACCTGAGAAGAATACTCCTTCTCTACAACTCTTCTTCTTTTTGCTTTCTTCTCTTCCTTGCTTCTCTTCTTCTTCTCTTCCTTCTCTTCTCTTTCTCTCAGTTCAATTAGGGTTGTAAAAGGAGTGAAAGAGGCTTAGAGACATCCTATTTATAGAGTAAAACCTCCCAAAATAAGTCACATTGAGTTTAGGAAAGGTTTCTCAATTTTTGGTTCGTGTTGTTTTTCCCGAATGCCGAGGGTCGATGGGAGGGTCGGACAACTCATAGACCCTGCGACCCATGGTTGAGGGTCGATGGTGAGGGTCGATGGGAGGGTCGGACCTGCCTGTTAAAACCTATGACCCTACCCTCATTTTGACTGTTTTTGAGTAAATTTTCATATTGGGTCTTGATTTTCTTCACACACTTGGTCCACTTGGCTCGACCATGATATGTAGACGGGTCATGACACAAAATGTAAGGTTAGACCGGGTTCATGGTGTGTGGGTCTTACAGCAATGGTCCTCTTACTATCTGTATAGAGTCAACCAAAACTATACCCTTATCCTTTGGGACAAGAGCGCACTGGTCCTCTTACTATCTGTGTAGAGTCAACCGAAACTACACCCTTATCCTTTGGGATAAGAGCGCACTGGTCCTCTTACTATCTGTGCAGAACCTACGAAGGGATAATGACTCTCGAAATTCCACCACCTTTGGGTGTATGAAACTCCTAAAGTCAAGATCCTTTATCCATGTGTATGAATATACATGATCTTTGACACCGCCACCTTTGGGTGGACAATGCCGCTCTTTGCTGCTTCCACAAAAGTGAAAATTTTGATAATGTCACATTTGAGTGAGCACTATCCTTCTTTGTTGTGTCTATAAATGCATAAGTTTTGAATTTAAGCATATCATGATAGAACTGAGCTTGCCACTTTGGGGGTCCCACCAAATCCTTACACAATATGTACAAATCATAATTTGAATACAATATGTACAAATCATAATTTGAATAAACTGGGACAAGCCACCCTTGGGTGAATACTATCATTCTTTAAAGCATTTACGAACACAGTCGCTTGAATTTGAACACATCATGACAAAACAAAGTATACCACTTTGGTGGGATCCACCAAGTTCCACCATGATATGAACAAATTCCAAATTACAGCTCTAGTGGGATATATATAACCATGAATGTTTTCAAAAATCAACTTTATAAGTCTAAACATTCAAATAAACATGCACTTTAGCTCAACAATCATTATGATACAAAAATATTGAGAAAAATCAGTAGAAACACTGCAAATCGAGCTCCAAAAGAGCATTAACTTGGAAAATTACTATTTCCAATGTATCAAAATGTAACAATATGTATTCCAGATTGAAGAGCATTGAAAACCAAGTCCAACGGAACAAACCGCAGGTCAATCCGACCTTCCTAGCTCCTACAAATCTAGTTTAAAGTCGGATTGTGAACGCAGTCAAAAAGTTGCAAGGCAAACAGGCCTTAGAAGTCTGAACCGGGACGATCCGCGATTTGAACCAAACCGACTGGTCTGACCAGACCAAACCAGCATTTACGGTTCGACCGATCGGATATTCATGTCAAAATTCTGGGTTTTCGGGTCGACTTTCCGGGTCATCGGGTGGCCCGTTCGGGGGTTTCGGGTCGGTTATCGGATCATCCATTCGGGGTTCTGGTCGGTCGGCCTCACGGGTCAACCCTGGACTGGATCTAACTGACCGGGCTGGCTTTGGCCTGGGGCCAGGGCTGGGTAGACTCGGCCCGTGTCAACCCAGCAAACAGTTTAGGGTTTACGATTCGGCGCCGAGTCGACCCGGCGATGACTCGGTGCCGTCAGAATTTTTTTTTTAGATTTTTAAACCGCCGGCGCGTAGATCTCACGCACTTTTTCAGGCGGCGCGTGAGAGCGCGTCTGGCCACCTTCGGCGATCAACCTTATGTCGGTCGACTCATCTTTCAGTGTACTACAATCTAGTATAACTTATTTTGAATTTCACCGATTAGAAAAGATTTCGAAGGATTTTAAACTTTGTGGGAAAAAATTATGGAGAAAAATTTTTCCCTTTTTCAATTCAGTCATTCCTACCATCTTAACTGTCCATTACCTATGATCCTAGCTCTGTGTGGGTGGCTCTGATACCAATTGTTAGAATTTTTAATACAAATTAGGGGTTTTCCCATGCGATTTCTCATGAACCCTAACGAAACCACCACACAGATAACTAGAATACAATGGGCATTAAAAGAGATGATAGAACACATACCATTTGCTGTAGATTGATTTCTGATCGTTTTCTGTAGCTTGAATACTTCGATTAGAGTCTTCCACAGCCTCGTTGGGATCCCTTTTCCTCTGTGCGTATGGGAGCAACAGAGAGATAAAACCAATGGCTGTGGGGACCCTAACCATTGTATTTATAATACTATCCTTAACCCAGAACCATTCCCACAGTGGACCGGGTTAGTAGTCTCTAACCAGTGACGAACCAGACCTGAACCGGTCAAACCAGTAATTGAACTCCCACTTAATAACTGGTTAGGTAATTGATCAAGCCCACACAACAGGAATCTAACAGAGACCACAGGAATGGAGCTATGTGGATCAACTTTGTCCATAGAAGAAGAAAAATCTAAAGAAAGGTAAAACGGTAAATGAGCATCCTGTGGGAGCAATTGGTGTGTCAGACGGTCATCGGAACCTGAAGCGGCTCTCAGAGAAAAGGTGGTGGGAAATGCCGAGGAGGAAAACAACGAAAAAACACGAGCCTGCTCCAACAATTTTTTAGAAGGCACCGCCCCTTTTAGATCTGAAGAAAATCGACATTTTGGCATGGCAGAGCATTGTGCAACACCAGAACAATGGTGAGAGTGAATATATTGTTGATAGGCCGAATAGGACTACTCACATTGTTCAAATTCATGGCCAAGCAAACCACAATAGAAACAAAATAATGGCAGGTGCTCGTACCGAAGAAGAACTAGTCTATCTTCATGCAACTTCGATTTCAGACAGAAGGAGTCACGAAGAGGGACATTCAGAGGCCATTGTAAACGAGCACAAAGACAATAGAACCGTTTGCCCCCAACAAGACCATCCAATGACATAACACGAGATGGAGTCCCTACTTTTCCAACAATCTTTTGTACCATTGCATCTGTAAGCAACTCCAAGGGAACACCAAAGAACTGCACCCAGACTAGAAAATGCACAAAATCCCAATGACCTTCAGGATTCCAGTGATCTACCACAATAAGGTTACCCGCTGCCGACCAGGGTGCCTCAGACATAACATTGACAAGTTCGACTTCATGGTTAAAGGTAAAAGTATAAACATCGGGCTTGAACACAGCCGCATGTACCTCATACTTTGGATTCCATGCCTGAGGGAGACCTTCCATCACCGCTTGTCGATGAACTGGTTTACTAGAGATCACTTTCCCCACAAGCATAAGGGAAGAACAAAAACGTAAGGAAGGGTCCTCCTCTTCAGAAATAACCAAAATATCAGGCTTAAGGGTAGCTAACAATGATGGGGACTATGGGGACATAGGAGTAGGGTCAGGGCCCCGATCCAAAGATGAACCCCCAGAAGGTCCCTCTGAAGAGGTAGCCGAGGAAGATCCAGGTTCCATAAACAACAAAGAACACAGAGACTGAGAAAATGCAGAGAACCAAAACGAGAAAGAATGAAGAAAAGTTAGAGTTGGAAAGAAAGCTAGATTTGGGAAGAAAAGAACACGCTCAAACTGCGGACCTCAAAAGCACACTCCTAACTATTTCGTTTCAATCTCTTACTTGAACATTACAAGAACCTGGATCAATGGTACAGTTTGGCAGAAGTATATAATGGCATTTTATTGAAAATGATGTTGTTGATCATAATACAATGATATTTATTAAGGTTCTCTTTGATATGTATTATATAATTAATTATATAATACATAATGACATGTATAGTTATTTGGTATAATTTATGATATTTATTTATATTTAAAATAATTTAATATAATTTAAAATCTATAAATAAATTAAAAGGTACTTATCATTATTGTGATAATCTTTTTTTTTATTATAATTAGTGGTATCAAACGGTTATTATTTATGATCCATAATTTATTTTTATAAATAATTATCATAAATAACACATAAACATAAATATAAACCATACCAAAGAGAGCTTAAGTGACGCCACTGTATTTAAAAGTGTTTCAATATAAATACCGTCGTGGTTAAATATGCAACAGAGTTATATAAGAAATGCTAGCGTATATAACTATATTTAATGGCATTTTCTGTAACGCAATTGTAGGTTTATCATCTCAAAATAAAATACCCTCTTCCCATTTCTTTTCATGTAAAGTGTTTTCCCCTTTTCCCGTGAACCTTACGGTACGTCTCTCTCTCTCTCTCTCTCTCTCTCTCCCTCTCTCTCTCTCTCCACACAGCAGGCACCTAGTTAGATTTGTAATTGGGTGAGAAGGAAAGAGGGATTTCAGGATTTGAGGCCGATTTGCTACCATTGCATGAGTGAGAAAGCAGAGGTGAAGTTTGACTTGCAACCAACTTTTGTTCGCTTATGCATTTAACTGTTAATTGAAGCTAGAAGAAGACGAAGACTTGAAGATTTACTCATGTAAACTTTCTTCTCTCTCCTCTCTAGGGCTTCCATTTACTTCTCCTAATTATAACTCCGATAGTGTTATATTATCGATCCCAAACCTAGATAAAGGAAGAGGGTTGGTGCGTCAGGTCAGCAGCCGACATCCAAAAAAAAATCCTAGCCAAACCCTTAACATGGATTCTCCTAATTATAATAGAACTAAAAAAATAATACACTTATTCATGAACATGCAAGTAAAAAAAAAAAAAAAAAAGATTGGAAATCTTGCTCTCTCATAAAGGTTGATCCCTTCTCATGTACGTTTACGACCTTAGCTTCGGTTTGCATTCCAACAAGAGTAATTGCAATGCCTCTGTAAGTTTTGCATTCTAAAATTTTTCAACTTTTCGACTAGTAGTGTCAATGGTCCGGTTTTGGTTTGGCCGATCCGGTTCGGACTAGTTTGGTTTCGAGCTTCATCTAGTAGGTTTAATGGACCCTTTTTCAGTCCACTATCAATTTGGTTTACTATCATGTAATAATGGTGGTTTCCTATCATGTAACAAGGGTGGGTTACGTTTGAAAAAAGAACATACAGTGAAAAGATTATAACACAATGAGCAAGGGAAAGTGGAAGGATCAATTACATAGGGCAAAATAGATATTTAATTTTCTTTCATTATAATCTCATTATTGAAATTTAAATTGACATTTAAAAAATTATTTTTGTCTTATCATAACATACCCTTTCTTATATTACAATTTCATTTTTGTTCTATTCTCAAGACCACAATTTACTTAATATATTAATTGTTGGTGAGTAGATTTGTTAAATTAATATAAATGAATATATTTGTTAAGCAAATATTAGGAAGATAGAAATTTGTTAAGTAAATATTAAGAAGATGGGTTGTGATAAGCATGGGAGGAAAAAGTTTTGTTTTTTGTTTTTGCATCATCTATCTTATTGTGATAATTGATGAGCATGGTTCAAGGTATTGGTATCAGATTGGTTGGATCGGTCAATTCGTATCGATTTGGGATTCCTGTTTTGATCCTCGACCGCAACTTGTTTTAATACTATCTTAATGAGGATCGAACACGGATCGGTTTCCCATTGGATACGTACACCGCAATCCAACTCAAATTGGTTTCAGACATGACCGATACCTTATCCGATACTTGGATTTAGAACCATGATTCAAGGTATTGGGATAGGATCGGCTGAATCGACCAATTCGTATTGGTTTGGGACCTGGTCGATCCCTGATTTGATCCTTGATCCCAGTCTATTTTAATGAGGAATGAACACGTTTGGTTTTCCACTAGACCTGTACACCAAATCGATCCGGATTGAATCTGTTTTGGACATGGCGGATACCGTATCCAATACCTGGATTTGAAACCATGGTTCAAGGGATCAGTATTGAATTGACTGGATCAGCCAATTCGTATTGATTTGGGACTTGATTTGATCCTCATCCCAACCAGTTTACGTACTAATTTAATGAAGATTGGACATGTGTCGGTTTTCCATTGGATTTGTACATCGAACCGATCCCTATCGAGTCGATTTTGGACATGGCCGATACTGTGTTCAATACTTGGATTTAGATCCATGGTTCAAGGTATCGATATCGGATACGAATGAGTGCAATTATAATTTAACCATTTTGTAAGATAATTTAGTTAGGGTATTTGCTTTTCAGGCACTCTTCCATGAATCCTAGCAATGAAAGCCCTTGTTACATTAATAATTTCCCCATATTATAAGTATATATAAATTATTTGGCTTTATTGGGTCATTGTAGGGTTGGTTTGGTTTCGGTGTTTTTTTTTTTATATGTATATTAATAAAAGAAAAATTTTTACGTAGTACCCAAATAGTTTGCGAAACATCACCTACCATCTAAAAGTTCCAAACGTTTATCAAAAAGACCCGAAGCCTTATGATGGAGCCGTTAGATGCTGATGTCAGCAGTTAACAAATTTTAGATTAACAGTAATACTCTTATTGTAAGAGAAAAAGTCGAGTTTACTCTTAGTTATTTTTAGCCCTACCCCCAAATCTTCTTCTTCTTCCTCTCTGTTTCTTTCCAACATTTTATCAAAAAAGAAGAAAAAAAATCCTTCGAAGTTGTTCTTAACATACTTGAGTCCTTCAAGAGACTTGCAGAATGCGAGAATAGAATAACTGAATGTCATCTTAATCCATACTTTTTTTCTTTTTCTTTTTCTTTTTCTTTTTCTTTTTTTTGGGTTAACGAATCTTGACAGCTCAATGTGAGACATGTTACAAATTACCGATAAATATGAATCAAAGATCCCCAAAACATAGCTAAACATTAGGAGAAGAAAAGGACTTAGCTGGATGGAAGAATTGCTAATCTGATCCGTTTTCTTACCATGATTGAAAGATAATACAATTCAGACTTTTTTTCTTTTTCTTTTTCTTTTTTTGGGTTAACAAATCTTCACGAAAGTGAGTTACAGATTACAATTACAGATAAATATGGATCAAAGATCCAAAAACATGGCTAAACATTAGGAAAAGATAAGGAATCGGTCGATCAGCTTCCATAGATTTCGTTTTGAATCGAATCAAAATCTGTATAATTTTCAAAACCCTAGAAATTATAATCGAGAAAATTAAAACTGAATCGGTTGATGAGCTTCCATAGATTTTGTTTTGAATCGAATCAAAATCTATATAATCTTCAAAACCTTAGAAATTAGAATCGAGAAAATTAAAACAGAATCGGTCGATCAGCTTCCATAGATTTCGTTTTGAATCGAATTGAAATCTGTATAAAATGAAAAGGGTATAAACGTCTAGACAAAATTTCAATTCTCTTCCGTCAGTTAATGAGGTAACGTTTGAGAATTTTGAATGGTAGATGATGTTTGTAAAAAACATGAGCGGTAGGTGATGTTTCGCAAACTATTAGGTACTACATGAAAATTTTTCTTAATAAAATATTGGCTTAATGGTCTCTAATTGGTCCATTATCAAACTTGTTTGAATTCGATTTTGGTTTGGACATATTGGTCTGATTTGGTTTCGGCTTATTGAGGGCGAGCCTTGGTGTGACGGTAAGGTTGTTATATTGCAACCTGGTGGTCACGGATTCAAATCTTAAAAACAACCTCAATATTGTGGACATAAGACTGCGTACATTTTGTCCTCCCCAGACCCTACAGTAGTGGGAGCCTCATGCACTAGGACACCTTTGGTTTGGACTTATCAATTTATCCATTCAGTTTTTATTTTCACCAGGTTAGAAAACGCAGTCCAATTATGGCCCAAAAATTCAATTTCAGTTTGGTCTAAGTTGAATTAGAGTGGCTCGGATTTAGTTCTGATTTAAACCCAATTTTGACACCCTATCTTTGACTCTCCAATCAACCAAAATGAAAATAACTCCAGGAATTATTCTTTAAACTTGGAAAAGAAAAAAAAATGAAGTTTTTGGGACTCATCAAATTTTATATAATATTTTAAATATTGGGTTTATGTTAATTAAGATTTTTTTTTTAACTCAAGGGAAGTGGGTTAGTTGTACTGCTAGCTGATCAAGTGCCAGATAGATCATGCGTTTGTAATGAAATGCCGCCAATGATCGAAATTAAAAATGCTATTCATCTGATCCCTTGTTCTTTTCTCGCAAAATGTTTTAGAGTTCCCGCGAATCCCATCCATTCAACTAACAATGCGGAACCTTTTTCCCTCGAGTTCGTTACACCATTTTCGAATGCCGATTTGACAAAAACAGAAGCGCTCTCTCTCTCTCTCTCCCCCACGCGCGCTCTCGCCCTAGCCCTCGTTCTCTCTCGCATTTGCCCTCACCCTTACCGGCGATTTGTCGTTCAGTTCACTAACTGGGAAGCTGCCATGGTCTCTGTTATTTTACCCAATAGTGAAGGTATTGTTGTTTCTCTTCCCATCCTCTTCTCTGTACTTCCTCCCTACTTTTTTATGTGTATCTTTTGTTCTTCACACGCTTCCTTCTTCAACCGAAATGCCTTGTCCACACATAGGGTGAATGTGAAAGTCCGGATCTTCTTCCCATATGGGAAATTTTTCCTCAAGTTATCAGTTTGAGAACTTGAGTTTATTCACTTTATTGTTAAATTTCTTCCTTCAGAAGGGGATATTTTTTCTATAGAAGGGTATATTTACCGAATGTATATTTGAGAACTTGAGTTGTGACTATCTCTGTTAAATCTAATCTTTAGATTTAGTTTGGTGTTGCATATTATTGTTAGATTCCTGTTATGTGAGCTTGATCAATTACCTAACCAGTTGTTAAGTGAGAGTTCAATTACTCGTTTGACTGGTTCAGGTCTGGTTTGTCACTGGTTAGAGACTACCAACCCGGTCCACTGTGGGAATGGTTCTGAGTTAGGGATAGTATTATAAATACTATGGTTAGGGTCCCGCAGCCATTGGTTTTTATCTCTCTGTTGCTCCCATACGCACAGAAGAAAATGGAATCCCAAGAGGCTGTGGAAGACTCTAATCGAAGCATTCAAGCTACAAGAAACGGTCGAAAATCAATCTACAGCAAATGGTATGTGTTCTATTGTCTCTTTTATTGCCCATTGTATTCTAGTAATCTGTGTAGTAGATTCGTTAGGGTTCATGGGAAATCCCATGGGAAAAACCCTAATTTGCATTAAAAATTCTAACAATTGGTATCAGAGTCACCCACTTAAAGCTAAGATCATAGGTAAGGGATAGTTAAGATGGTAGGACTGATTGAATTGAAAAAGAGAGAGATTTTTCTCTATAATTTTTTCCCACGAAACTGTCAAAGTTTAAAACCCTTCGAAATTTTTTCAGACCGGTGAAATTCGAAATAAACAATACCAGGTTGTAGTACTCTGAAAGACGAGTCGACCGACACAAAGTTGGTTGCCGGAGGTGGCTGGAAGCGCCCTCTTGCGCCGTTTGAAAAAGCTCGTGAGATCTACGAGCCGACAGTTGAAAATTTAAAAAAATAAAAAAAAATTCTGACGGCGTCGAGTCATCGTCGGGTCGACTTGGCGCCGAATCGTAAACCCTAACCGGTTTGCTGGTTGACTCGGGCCAAGTCCACCCAGCCCAGGCCTGCCAGGCCCAGACCTGCCCAGGTCCAGTCCATACCGGGCAAACCCAGCCCAGGCCAAAGCCAGCCCGGCCAGTCAAAACCAGCCCAGGGCTGACCAGCCAGTTCCAGGACCGACCCAAAAACCCGAATGGGTCGCTCCGGTGATCCAAATATAGTGACCCAAAACCCGAATGGTCGGCCCGATAATCTGACCCGAAAATCTGAATGGGTTAACCCGATAATTTGTCCTGAAAACCCGAAATTTTGCCCCATAAACCTGGTTGGTTGAACCGGGGTGACCGTTTGGTCTGGTCAGACCGATTCGGTTTGGTTCAGACCGTGATTCATCCCGTTCCAGATTCTATGGCCTGTTTGCCTTTGACTACATTCATAATCCGACTTTAAACTGGATTTGTGGGAGCTAAGAAGGTCGGATTGACCTGTGGTTTGTTCTGTTGGACTTGGTTTTCAATGCTCTTCAATCTGAAATACATATTGTTACATTTTGGTACATTGGGAATAGTGTTTTTCTAAGTTAATGCTCTTTTAGAGCTCAATTTGCAGTGTTTCTGCTGGTTTTCCTCAATATTCTTGTATCATAATGATTGTTGAGCTAAAGTGCATGTTTATTTGAATGTTTAGACTTATAAAGTTGATTTTTGAAAACATTCATGGTTATATATATCCCACTAGAGCTGCAATTTGTGATTTGTTCATATCATGGTAGAACTTGGTGGATCCCACCAAAGTGGTATACCTTGTTTTGTCATGATGTGTTCAAATTCAAGCGACTGTGTTTGTAAATGCTTTAAAGAATGACAGTGTTCACCCAAAGGTGGCATTGTCCCAGTTTATTCAAATTATGACTTGTACATGTTGTGTAAGGATTGGATGGGACCACTAAAGTGGGAAGCTCAGTTTTATCATGATATGCTCAAATCCAGTACTTATGCATTTATAGACACAACAAAGAAGGATAGTGCTCACTCAAATGTGACATTATCAAGATTTTCACTTTTGTGGAAGCAGCAAAGAGCGGAATTGTCCACCCAAAGGTGGCGGTGTCAAAGATCATGTATACTCATGCACATGGATAAAGGATCTTGACTTTAAAAGTTTCATACAACCAAAGGTGGTGGAATTTCAAGAGTCATTATCCCTTCGCAAGTTCTGCATAAATAGTAAGAGGACCAGTGCGCTCTTGTCCCAAAGGATAAGGGTGTAGTTTCAGTTGACTCTACACAGATAGTAAGAGGACCAATGCGCTCTTGTCCCAAAAGACGAGGGTGTAGTTTCGGTTGACTCTTAAAAGGAAATGGACTTGCATATATTTAATTATTGTAAGTTTAACTTATTTTGTGTGTATGTTTGCATTATATCACACATATTAAAGAACATATAATGATCAAACACCTCATGATGCCTGTTATGGTGGGCCAGTTCTATGAATTGGCATGAAAAAATTGAAAGCTAGTCTAAGAGTGTTTAACCTAGATATACTCAGCAAAGATTGTATTTTGGTTTTTAGGAATGTTCAATCCCTAAGATCAGGTAAAAGAAAATTCAAATAAGGAACATTGCAAATAGATGTTCAGAGTGAAATCCAAAGAAATTTTGGTCTTTAAAATGGGGTGGAGAAATGTTGTATTCTCAAGGTTGTCTATACCAGTTTTGATGGTATAAGATGATAATGGTGTGTGAGGAAACACAGGTTGGAGCTATTACCCATTACTAATAGGCTCTAAGATATGTGAATCTCTGTAGGTAACTCATTGGAATATTATAGATGATTCACTTGACTTTCACTTCCTCACCTAAACTGCAAAGTTAGATCCTTGTGACTCATAAACCCAGTAGACAGAAGATGAGTTGATTTCCTTTACACTAAGGAAGAAATTTGAAAGAAAAGAGAAAGGAAGGAATGCCAATGTCATGACATGTGAGCCATACTCTGACAAATGCAGTAAGTGAAAGGGTAGGGTTTTACAGAAAGAAAAATAATTTTTCAAGGAAAAGTAAGAAACTTTTGACAAGAAAAATGATTTTATGGAGCTACAAGAACTCAGAAGGAACATGTGAAAAAGGTTATAACTGGAAGAAAAGGTAGGATCATGAAACTTTCGAGTGAGAAGGTAATGGAGATTGGAGACTTAAGTAGTAGAAGTAATCCAAACCTATAGGAGTAGCAAAAACCCTTATTTACTTTCTGTAGTTTACTTAGCTATAGAAGTTAGACAGTATATCCTAATTCCATCCTTAGCATAGATATTTAGGACTCTTATCTAAGGAAAGACTGTAAAAAGATTGTAAAGAATAGAATTCTGGAAACCCCTAAAGTTAATGACTTGCGTACTTATAAGGATTGTTTAAGGGGAAGATGATAAGATTAAAAAATATTAAAAGGTATTTGCAACAGGAAATTGTTGGATCTTGTGGACATCAAGATTTTATCTAGGAATTCTTGTGATAATCAATTCACCGGATGTTTTTTCAATATATTGAAAAGAAAGAAAAATCTTTTATTAAATGATTAAGACTATTGGATCTAAAGGAGAATGTAAATTGTTAAGGTAGATCGGGTGATATTGATATATTCCCAATGATTTTAGCCAAATGTTTACAAGTACTAAAGCTTATGGCTTAGCATCATGTGGATGAGATTCAACAACAAAAGAGTGACAAACAAATATGATCAAGAGAATTTGAGAGTGTATTAGCTCCTATGGAGTGATCATTACTGCAGCCTATAGTATTAATAGGGTGCCATGTAAGTTGGTTTCAGTTCAAGTTATCTTCTTGATTAGAACTATAAAAGTAACGTATTTTTATAACACTCGTGGGAAAGTGATTATTTTAGGATATTGAGTTATTATTTTTGGGATATCCACTCATGTCTGAAGGATTCAGCAAGATTCATTGATGATGTTGGTTAGCAATCACATCCAAGAATCATAAGTGTAATGAGACCATATGGAAATTGTTGTGGAACAATTAGTTGAGGTATCAAAAATATTATCATAGTGTAATGAGATAATTGTTGAAATTATCTTCATTCCGGTTGATGCATAGCCAAAATACCAAAGCTAGATAAGGCAATGAGGAGATATAATAGACCATGTAGATCTGTGATTTCATCCAATCACATGTTATACCTCAAAAATAGATGTTTTGGCATTGGACAAGATAAAGATCCCACTAGTTTTGAGCAAGTTGTCAATAATGAAATTACTTTTGAGTGATTACCAGTCATAAATGATGTATCGTTATTTATGAACATCAATGAGATTTGGGATTTTATGCTCTTGTCATGAGCGGTGTACTCATAGGCTCAAAATGGATATATAAGAAAATGTGTGATTCCAGTGGGAGAATTGATTGCTACAAAGTAAAACTTGTAGCGAAGTGGAATCACAGAAAGAGAATGAAAAGTATAGACTTCAAATCTTTGAGGTCTTAGTTGTGTATTTTATTTTAGAGTTGCATCAGATAGATATAAAAATCGTTTTGATCAAAGAAATTCTGGAAGAAGGTGTTTATAGGCTTTACCCAGTGGGAGAATTGATTGCTACAAAGTAAAACTTGTAGCGAAGTGGAATCACACAAAGAAAATGAAAAGTATATACTTCAAATCTTTGAGGTCTTAGTTGTGTATTTTATTTTGGAGTTGCATCAGATAGATGTAAAGATCGTTTTGATCAAAGAAAATCTGGAAGAAGGTGTTTATAGGCTTTACCCAGAAGGTTTTGAGGTAAAGGAGAAAGAAAATCTATTTTGTAGACTTATAAAGTCAATATGTGGATTAAGCAAGTATCCAAGTAGTGGTACCTGAAGTTTGACAGAGTTGTATCTTCTTAAAACTTTGTTGAGATTATCATTGATCATTATGTTTATATAGAGGTTAGTGGGAGTGGATTCATTTCCTAGTCATATGTGTTGATGGTTAATCACTGACTAGCAGTGACATGGTTTACTTGTTGAAACTATAGTTTCAATGTCTGATAAATTCGAGATGAAAAATGTGTGAGTAAGTACTTTTATACTTGACATTGAGTTTCCTCGTGATAGGAAAAATGGAACTCAGGGTTTGTCTCAAAGGGTATACGTTATTCGTGTTCTCGAATGATTGAATATACATGCATAACAGTTGTGTTGTAGATGCTTAAATCAATAAAGGAGACAAATTGACAGAGTTACGTTCAAGAAATGATGTTCAGAGAGAGCATCTGAAGTACAGAGCTTGGTGTATGCTCAAGATTATATTTATTTTCACATAGCCTTTGTTTAGAGTGTTTTGAGAAATTTTTAGTTGGATGCTGGTATAGCTCACTGAACAACAGGAATAGAAGGTCATGTGGTACTTGCAAAGGACCAAGGATTATCTACTCATTCGTGGTAGTAGTGATACTCTTGGCTATTGTGATGTAGTGTTTGGTGATTGTATTGGTGGCATGAATCCCATCTCAGTTTTTTGTTATGATGGTAGATGTATCCTTTGGGGAAAATGTAAAGAAGTTTATCCATGCATCACCCTCTTGGTAAGGTAAATTTTATAACTATATGGGAAACTAATAAGTAACATATCTGGTTGAAGAGTTATCTTTCAGACCTAGAAGGTTATAAGTTTTACTTAGGCCTATTGAGATGTGTTGTGACAGCGGTTCAGCTGTGTTGTTCTCAAAGAATAATGTGAAATCTAGTAATTCAAAGCATAATAGAGATCAGATTTCAAATCTCTTTAGGTGAGAGAAAAAGGTCAAAGAATTTATATCATTGTAGAGCACATTCGTTAAACAACTTGATTGTAGATTCTCTGACGAAGGTTTTGTCAATGGGAGTCTTCAAGGGACTGTATGTTTAATATAGAAATGGTTAATTCATTAAATGTACTTGGTTAGTGGGAGACTTTTCTCACATTGATAATGATTTATTTCATTATTTTTATTTACATTGCCTATGGTTTTGGCACAGATATTTATTACCATGGTTATTTTTATTTCAGCATTCATTTATTGTTATGTTGCATATTCATTGACATGTCATTGACAAGGGCGGTATTTAGCCAAATGAACGGGGAGGTATTTAGTCATAGTTCACGGCGGTGTGCCAAAGTACGATATTGACCAAAAGGGTATGTGGCGGTTTGCTACGGTCAATATAAAGGTTTATTTCCTCTGAGGTTTTATCAAGGCAATAAGATCGAAGGTTATTTGATCTGGACCCACATGAAATAATATTTTCATGTATACATGTCTCTAGGAGATTCATATCATTAAGTAGACCCTTGTATGTAGCTGACAGAAGGTAGTACACCAGATGTGTTGGAGTATTTTCCGTTGTTGCTCGACATTGGTAGGTTTGATGAGTGGATCAAAGTTTGATGACGGTTTATTATGTAATAGGATTACATGGCCACACTTTTCGACGGTGGTTTTGTAATTAATCTAGCCCAAGTAGGAGATTGTTAGATTCCTGTTGTGTGGGCTTGATCAATTACCTAACCAGTTGTTAAGTGGGAGTTCAATTACTCGTTTGACCGGTTCAGGTCTAGTTCGTCACTGGTTAGAGACTACCAACCCGGTCCACTGTGGGAATGGTTCTGGGTTAGGGATAGTATTATTAATAGGGTCCCCACAACCATTGGTTTTTATCTCTTTGTTGCTCCTATACGCACAGAGGAAAAGGGGATCTCAAGAGGCTGTGGAAGACTCTAATCGAGGCATTCAAGCTACAGGAAACGGTCGAAAATCAATCTACAGCAAATGGTATGTGTTCTATCATCTCTTTTATTACCTGTTGTATTCTAGTAATCTGTGTGGTGGATTCGTTAGGGTTCATGGGAAATCCCATGGGAAAAACCCTAACTTGCATTAAAAATTCTAACAATTATAACCTACCAGGCCTCCTAATATGTTTCTCTTATTCTTCCATAACTGCTCAATCGTACACTCATTTAACCTTAGAACTTATGCTAATCACTTACTTTTTTTTTTATGAATATGCTAATCCCTTACTTGATACAGTGCTTTTGAAGTTTGCTTTACTACGAACAGTTGTATGGATTATATGGGAAAAATATTACTTTATTCTGACTCTCTGATTGAAGAAGTAGGGTGGTTATGCTTGTGTGTATGTGTGTGACAAGAGAACTTGAACCCTAGGAGTAATTAGTCAAGACACGCATAAAACACGGTTTAGTCTAGGACCTTTGAGCTCAAGATTGAGCAAAGAAAATACAGTAATGGTTATATGGCAACCCAATCATAGACAACCTATATACTCAAGAAAATTGAATAGGTATTACCCTATTTCTAAGAGTATCTTCATACTATCCGGTTGTGCCACTAATCCAATTAGCTCTTAGCTAAAAAAGAAATTGAGTTTCAAATCTGGTCAAACGACTTGGCCTTACTCCTCACTGTCTTTCAACTCGGAGAGACTACACTGTAAGCATATACTCCAGCCCTTCACTTTCTATTCCTCTCCGTCCACTGTAGGATACATGCCAACATACATAAGGCATACCATTTTTCAAACTTTGTTAATTTAGTTACCATGTAGAAACTCAAATGTAGGAACTATGGAGTTCTCTTAGGTCAGTAATTTCCGGTTAGCAAAAGGAAGTTAACTAGTAATATGTATGCTTATAACCCCAGAATTAGAAAGCAACATTAACTTGAATCCATTAGAACTCCAGAACAAGTAGCATATCTATGAAGGAAAGGAAAAGGTAATGCATCTACCGTAGCATTACTGCCATTTGTAGTATGTAATAAGAGTTTACCAGATAAAAAAAAACAGAAATCATAATGGAATGACTAATATGAGTATGATGTAATAGTTTATATATATGGAATAGGATTATTAGACTTCAGTAGTGTCATTTACCTTGTCCATGAAGCCTTTCACCCAATTGACTTCTGATGTAATCCTGCATGGAACATGAATTGAGAATTTGATGTCCCCAAGAAAAACAGTTAAAGGCATGGACACCAAATAGGTGAAAGCCACAAAATAATAATCGCTGTCTTATGTTATTTATTTATTTATTTTTGCTAAAGACCAGTAAAGAATTGTATTAAATCTGAACAAAATCAAAGATATATACAAAACAATCTAGGCTGTCTTATGTAACTTTTCCAATATAGAAATTGCTTCAATGAGTTTATGGTTTCTATATCTAAAAGCTGACAATTACTGAATGAGAAGATATATTACTTGCACTAGTAGTATCTATAATGTTATCTATATACTAACAACAGTTATTTATAATAAATAGAAGTGGCATCTTTACATTTCCATCTTAGTTTCAATTCATATGCAGTCCTGGAACCTCATATTATAATAAATAGAAGTGGCATCTTTACATTTCCATCTTAGTTTCAATTCATATGCAGTCCTGGAACCTCATATTAATGTAAATTAATGCCCAACACCAGAATAGTACAGCAGAGACTAGTTCAAATTTCAAAACTGTATCGTAAAAACAAGAATACAACCAGAACATGGATAAATCTTATAACTTAGAACTGGAAATTCAGGATTAGCCCAAAACTCTAGTCTAGTGGTCTATTCTAAATAAGAAAATATTGCAGAGTCCTAGTGCTACTAGGATTGTAAATAGCAAAACCCGAGTAATGATTTGATCAGGATTATTCAGGATCAATAACAGAATTTCAAAGAGCAGGTAACAGAGTCTTATATCTCAGTTTATAGATAAAGCATAGTATCATCAGAGAGAGATAAAAAGAATGGAATTCTGGTTTTATTTGGGTTCTTATTTTGGTAGATGAATGGAATTCTGGTGTTATGTGGGTTCTCATTCATGGCCTACTTTAATTCTCTATAGATTGCATAATTTGGTAGGTTTGGTATTTGAATGAAATTCTGATTTTATGTGGGTCCTTATTCATAGCCTTATTTTATTTCTCTACAAATTGTATTATTTGGTAGGTTTGGACTTTGGATAATGTTGAAATGTGTAATTATGTTTGTTGCCAATCACTTATTATTAATAATTGCATACTACTTTTTCGTGTTCTTTTTAATATGCTACTAGTAGAGTCGTAACTTTGGTTATTGTGAATATATCTTATTTAATATACCCAACCAGGTTTCAAATGGATAGGAGTTGGATTCAAAAGTCATGGGATATGGGATTTCGTGCAGGCAAGCTATACGAAGCTGGTGTAAATGGCTTCCTAAAGTTTGCTATTTCCAAAGTAACCACAGGGGGTAAGATTTTATGCCCATGTATAAACTGCATTAATCAACAGTTGGGAACACAAGATGAAGTGTTTAAACACCTGATAGTTGATGGAATTACGACCAGCTATACGACGTGGTATTTTCATGGGGATGTTGCATCCTCAAATACCACATCAATAGATCATTTTGTGGTTGATAAAGAAGACGAAGATATTGTTAACATGCATGACATACTACCTGATGTGTTTCCCGAGCATGTGTTTGAAGGAGATGATGTTAGTACCTTAGTTGGAGGCATAAAGGGTATAAAAGATAACGAAGAAAAATTCCTTAGACTGATGCAAGAAGTGAAGAAGGAATTGTATCCAGATATGAAGACTGAGAGCATGCATGCTGCTCTCAATGTAAAGTATGCAATCACCCCACAGCTGACACAATTGCATAGCGCACGTATGAAAGCAAAGGAAGAAAATGAAAGAAGTTTTAGGAAGTCTTATTCACAGTTACCCATGTATGCAGAGTTGATGATGGAGAAGAACGCTGGGACTGTTTTCAAGTTACAATATCATGAGAGGACTGATTTGATGGTCGATCCTGTTTTTAAAAGGCTTTTTGTTTGTCTCAAGGCATGTAAGAATGGGTTTGTGAAAGGGTGTAGGCCTTTCATTAGTATTGATGGCTTCCACTTGAAAGGGACGTATGGAGGAGTTCTGCTTGTTGCCATTTTAATTGATGGAAATAATGGTTTGTTCCCATTGGCATTTGCTGTGGTGGAGTGTGAAAATAAAGATATTTGGAGATTTTTTTTGTCCAATTTATTTGATGCAATTTACATTGGTCTTGATGGTTGGCCTCTTGACTTTTATGTCTGACAAGCAAAATGTATGTACTTTCATTCTACTTTATTACATTTAAAGTAGTTTAAGAATAATCATTTATATACTATTACTAATGATTGTCCTTTTGTGTTTTATAGGGGCTATCAGAAGCTATAGCAGAAATATTTCCAACTGCAACCCACAGACAATGTTGCAGACATCTCTATAACAATTTTAATGCCAAGTTCCCTGGTATGCTATTAACAAGATTGTTCTGGACTGCATGCATGTCATACAATTTGAAGGGTTTTAAAGATGCAATGAAAGAAATGAAATCCTGGAACAAGGAAGCGTTTGACTGGTTGATGAAGAACCCAGTCTCAAGTTGGGCAAGGCATGCATATGACCATAGAGCCAAATGTGGGCATGTCACCAACAAGATGTCTGAATCCTTCAATGAATGGATTGAATCCTTCAAATCGAAACCCATTCTTATCTTGATTGATCAAATTAGAATCAAGATGATGAGAAGGATACAAAGAAGGTATCAAAATGTTGCAATTTTAAGGGGAGGCTAACACCTAATATAAAAAAGAAGTTAGATTTGGTGCAGAATGCTTCACAATATTGTCAAGTCATGCCAGTTGGGAATGGTGAGTTTGAAATTATGGAATGGTGAGTTTGAAATTATGGATGGAAACAGTAGATTTGTGGTTGATTTGAAGATAGAGTATTGTTGTTGTAGAGTTTGGGAGGTATCTGGGCTGCCCTGCAAACATGTAGCAGCAGCCATTATATTCAAAAAGGGAAAACTTGAGGATCTTGTTCATGGTTATTTCAGCATTGACAAGTATATGCTAGCGTATGCTGATGTGATCCATCCTTTGCCTGACCTAACGTTGATAGAAAGAAAGGGTGATGGTATTGTATTACAACCCCCACCACTGGAAAGGCTACCTGATAGGTCCCATAAGAATAGGATGAAAGAAACTGGTGAAACTGCTGCTAGTGACTTTAGGAGGAAATCAGCTTCTGTTAGATGTGATACTTGCAAACAGGTGGGTCACAACAAGAGAACCTACCAAAGAGCAGTAGTGAAAGAAAATGGACAGTCTTTAACACAAAGAGCCAATGGGAAGGTATTGTATTTCGAGATTCCTTCCTTTTTTTTCATACTATTCAATTCCATTTGTCATTGATAGTGATTAATTCCTTATCTTTATGTAGGGAAAAAGAACAAAGGAAAGGCAGGATGAGGTGACTAACTCTCAGATTCAGACAAGATCCCAAGCTTCTATTACAACCTCATAGACCAATGATCAGGCCAAGCAAAAGGCCAGAATGGCAGCGTAGAATATTGGGAACTGAAGGATTTTAAATTGATGTTAATTATGTGGTGGTGTGATGTTAGAAACAGTCAGGAACAATGTTTTGTATGAGTCATTGTGGTTTGGTGATGATTTTTCCCAACTTTAGGAACAATGGTTTTTATTAGTTTTTAAACAATGGTTTTTATTAGTTTTTAAACAATGGTTTGGTGATGAAAACAGATTCATGACGAAATGATTTTTTAATAATTTATCTGGTCTGGTGATGATTTGTATATGGTTATGATGAACACATTTTATGTGTAAATTTAGGACATAAAATATACATTTCTTATTCTATTTATGATGCTTCTCGGGTATTTAATGTTGATTTTATGTTTGTTAGGTATAGGTGAAAGAATGGAGAAATTTGAGCTTAAAAATATCATTTTATGAATTTTTGGTGATCTTGTCCAGTTAACTCACCCAGTCAACTCAACAGTCGGGCATAAGAAGAATTTTATGAGGAGAACCACGAATTTTATGCATAAGATCAACCTTGGACCAAGTCAAAGAATAGCCCAATCTCATGTGAAAGATTCTATTCTCTTGAGAAAATATTCCTTAGTTATTTGGAATCAAATTTACAAGATTGTCATGGCAAGGAAGAATGAAAAGCTCCAATCGATTATAGAAGTTTTCAAAAAGAGATAATAATGCTAAAGATATGATGAGTTGGTGCAAGATTTTTTCTACTCAAGAATCGTCCATATACAATGAACCTATAAGATTGGAATTCGGTTACCAAAATTATCTCCACAAAATCTCTTGTAATTCAATTGTAAAGATTGATTGTGATCTTTACTATCTTGTATATATATGTGATGCTTAGCAATAGAAAATCATCCAAGAATTCTATTATGATTTTTTTTCTTAGTTTTGAGAATTTATGAGAGAGTTTGAGATTCTTAGTTTTTTTCTTTTCAAGTTGTATTCTTCTTGCTTAATTTTATTTTTATTTATTTATTTATTTTCTTTTAGTTTTAATTTCAGATTTAGAACTCTGTAGTAGGGTAGATAAATATAGGTTGTATCCCATTACTAATTTAATTTAGAGGAGAAGGCTCCCTTTGTAATCGTTTACACATCGCCTTGGAGTGACAACAAGACGACGAGCAACGACAGAGATAAGTTAAATCTTCTATCGAGATAAGTTTTTCTTACATTCTTTTACTTTTAATTTCGTTTCTTTCTTGCAATAAATCTGTGTTACTTTATGGTTAGTGGTTTCATAAATTTTCGTACCGTTATAAATGGTTATTATTGTTTTTATTGCTTGATTAATTTTTATTTAAAGTGATTAGAGTGTTAATTCAATCATATCCCTTTGGTACGCTTTGCCTTATTTGAGTTAGGATAATAACGATTCCTCCCTGAGATCGACCCGTTACTGCACGATACCGTGCACTTGCGGTTACATACATATTTAATACACATCAAGTTTTTGGCACCGTTGCCGGGGAGGCAAACTGTTATTTTTCCTATTTAAATAGTTCAAAGTGATTTAAAAAAAAATTCATTGAATTCTAAGTGATTTAAAAAAAAATGCAAAAAGTTTACATTGTTCTTTATGCCTTTCTTTGCACCTCCGATCCGTTAGGTTGGAACAGTACAATCGACGGTCCAATCCTGACCATGATATGGTGTTAAGGGATGCTGGCTATCGAATTATCAAGAGGAATAACGACCAATAGCTTCGGCGGTAACAGTGTTGTTTCTCAAGGTAATTGCGGATATGATCGGTCTCTAAGCCATTGATCGTCAGGAGGTTTGCATTGACCCCGATTCAAAAAAATCCAGCTTTTCGCATCGAATTTAGAGGAAAAAGAAAGAAATTTTTTTTTTATCATTTGAAACAGTTTTATGCATGAGCATATGGACTCGTGATTCTAGCAAACGTCTAGTAAGAGTCCCATAATTTACAATGGCTGAACCAAAGATGACACTTAAGGATAGATTTTACCCTGCTAGGGCAGCACAACCTTCATGTATTCAATTGCCAGCTGCCACAGGCAACAACTATGAATTGAAAACTCAATTCATTACCATGCTTCCTCATTTTCATGGGTTATCTTCGGGAGGATGCATACTTGTTCCTCCGTGAGTATGAGGAGGTGTGTGGCCCTCATTAAAATGCAACAGCTCGATGATGATCTTTGTCAAATTGAGGTGCATCACTTTTTCACTCAAGGATGGAGCTAAAAAATGGCTTTATGGTCTTCCCACAAATTCCATTACATCTTGGGAAAAATTTATTGTGTTATTCCTTAAAAAGTTTTTTCCTCTTCACAATACAAATAAACTTCGAGGGGATATAATGCGATTCAAACAAGAGTCAAAGAGTCTTGTTTTTCAAGACTCATGGAAAGGTTCCAAGGTCTACTCCAAGAGTGCCCTCACCATGGTATTGAAATATGGCAGCTTTGTCAAATTATTTACGAGGGGATAGATTTTCCTACCAAGCAAATGCTTGAGTCTATGTGTCCTCAAGGATTCACTTCCTATGAGGATGCTAACGATGCATGGAATTTTTTGGCGGATCTAGCCAAAAAAATAAGAGAGTGGGAGTCTGTGCAAGAGACAGATCGAACCCAAAAAGGTAAAGGTTACTTTGTCGATGGCATAGTAGCTAAGGAGGCACACTTAGATAGCCTTATCAAAAGGATAGAAGCCTTAGTTCCTAAAGACCCTATCCAAAAGCAAGTCCTAATGTGCAACTGGTGTCAAACTCCTGGACACACAGTAGAGGAATGCCCTTTACAGGGAAATTCTCAGAATGCTAATGTAAGTGCACTTTACAATCCGTATAGTAACACTTACAATCCAGGATGGAGAAATCACCCAAATTTTTCTTGGAAACAAGGGAACCGTGTGGACCCATCCCAATTTCTAAATCAAGGTCCTCCTGGTCACACCAGGCCATATGCCCCCCTAGACCTAATTTTGCTTCCCAAGGTAATTTTCAGCGACCCCCTGGGTTTTCTAACACGGGTGAGTCGGCCAGACTCAGTGAGTTGGAGAAGAATGTGGCAGCTCTAATGGCAGGGCATACCAGTATGGAGAGAACACTTACCCAATTGGTTACCCTAATGTGTGAAAAGAACAAGAGTATTCTACCCAGCCAACCAGAGACCAACCCACGCCATCACCCACAACCAAATAGGTGAAACTCTCAAGTGAATGGCATAGAGAGTCAATCAGGGTCCTCCAAACAATGCAATGCAGTCCATGCATTATGGAGTGGCCAAGAGTACCTACAGGATGAAGCACCAAAGAACAAATCCAAAGTTGCTCCTGTTAATGTTCCCCAATCTGAGGCAACTACTGAGCCTCTTTCTTCAGGTTCGTCTGATATATCTGAAAGACCCAAAGAGACTGTATCGGACAAAGTTTTTACTCCACCAGCCCCATTCCCTAATAGGTTGGTAAACCAAAAGAAGACTGCTTTAGTTGATAAAATTTTAGAGGTCTTCAAACAGGTAGAATTGAATATCCCACTTTTGGATGCAATTGACCAAATTCCTATTTATGCAAAAGTCCTTAAAGACTTATGCACACAAAAGAGGATTAGTCAAATTCCTAAAAAATTCTTGGCTGCACATTTAAGTTCCCTTCTGAACCATCCTGTGGCAGCCAAATACAAGGACCCTGGCTATCCTACCATCTCTTGCATCATAGGCAACACTTTTATTGATCATGCTCTGCTAGACTTAGGTGCAAGTGTGAATCTTCTACCTTATCATGTTTACCAACAATTAGGATTGGGAAAGTTGAAACCAACGTCCATCTCACTTTAACTAGTTGATCGCTCTGTAAAAACTCCTAAAGGAATGGTAGATGATGTTTTGTTAAAGGTAGAAGAATTTCTTTTTCCTGTGGATTTTATTGTTTTAGAAATACATCCTGTCTCCAATAGAGATCAAATCCCTATCATTTTAGGAAGACCGTTTCTGGCTACAAGCAATGCACTGATAAATTGCAGGAACGGTCTTATGAAACTATCATTTGGTAACCAAACTGTTGATTTAAATGTATTTAGGCTGGGTAAGCAACCGAATGAGGAAGTACATATGCTCCAAGAATTCCCTGACCATGTAGAGACCACTTTTGACATTGACTTTGACTCAGAATTCTTGCAGTGTATGGAAGCATTGGGAGGAGTAGCGGATACTTTCTCATCAGAGGCATGGAGTATCCACACACCTGTGGAACCTCTAGGACCTCTATCCACTTCCATTCTCAAGCCCTCAATGGTTGAACCACCTAGCTTAGAATTAAAGGAGTTACCATCCACTCTGAAGTATGCCTTCCTAGGACCTGACCAAACTCTTCCTGTTATTATTGCATCTGATTTGACTTCTAATCAGGAAGAAGAGTTAGTCAAACTCTTACAAAATCACAAAGAAGCCTTAGGTTGGACTGTGGCTGACATCAAAGGTATTAGTCTATCTATTGTTCAGCATCATATACACCATATAGAAGATATCAACCCCTCAAGGGAACCTCAGAGACAGGTAAATCCTGTGATGAAGGAAGCCATTAAGAAAGAGATTCTAAAGTGCTTAGCTCATGGGATCATATATCCCATATCTGACAGTGAGTGGGTAAATCCGGTACATGTGGTACCAAAGAAGTCAGGAGTCACTGTAGTTGCTAATGCAGACAATGAATTGATTCCAACTCGTATCCAAACAGGATGGAGAGTCTTCATAGACTACAGAAAGCTAAATACGGCAACGTGGAATGATCACTTCCCTTTGCCTTTCATTGATCAAATGTTAGAGAGGTTGGCCGGACATGAATACTATTGCTTCTTAGATAGATACTCCGGTTACAATCAAATCCCCATTGCCTTAGATGACCAACACAAGACCACTTTCACATGCCCCTACGGAACCTATGATTACCGGCGCATGCCTTTTGGGCTATGCAATGCCCCTGCCACTTTTCAAAGGTGCATGATGAGCATATTCTCAGATATGGTAGAACAATATTTAGAAGTATTCATGGATGATTTTTCTGTGCATGGGTCTACTTTTTCTGATTGCCTACATAATCTTTCCTTAGTTCTTGTCAGGTGTATGGAGAAATATTTAGTTTTAAATTGGGAGAAATACCACTTCATGGTAAAACAGGGCATAGTGTTGGGTCACATCATTTCCAAAGATGGGATCATGGTTGACAGAGCCAAAGTAGATTTGATTGAATAGCTACCTGTTCCCAAATCTGTTAAGGACATTCGCTCCTTTCTAGGGCATGCCGGTTTCTATCGGAGGTTTATTAAAGATTTTAGTCAAATTGCTCGTCCTCTCACCTCTTTGCTTGCTAAAGACCAGCTCTTTGATTTTAATGATGCCTGTCTTGAGAGTTTTAATCAACTCAAATAGATTTTAACCACTACCCCCGTTATTCAGGCACCCATATGGACAGAGCCCTTTGAGCTTATGTGTGATGCTTCTGATTTTGCATTAGGAGCTGTCCTTGGGCAACAGATCAATAAGTTACCCCATGTAATTTGTTATGCAAGTAGGACTTTAAATGATGCACAACTTAATTACACCACCACTGAAAAGGAATTCTTAGCTGTTGTATTTGCTTTAGAGAAATTTCGTGCCTACTTGATAGGATCCCATGTCATTGTGTATACGGATCATGCCGCTCTCAAGCATCTCTTGCAGAAAAAGGATGCCAAAGCTCGTCTCATTAGATGGGTTTTGCTTTTACAAGAGTTTGACTTAGAGATTAGGGATAAACTAGGAATAGAAAATCTGGTTGCTGACCACTTATCCCGACTGCCTAATTCTTTGACTGTCGATTCACCAGTCAACGAGTCTTTCCCATATGAGCAGTTGTTTGCAGTATCTAGTGAGCCTTGGTTCGCTGATATTGTAAATTACTTGGTAACGGGTGCGACCCCTTCCCATTGGTCCGCCCAAGATAGGTATAGATTCCATTCCCAAGTCAAGTACTATTTTTGGGACGATCCATATCTATTCAAGACTTGCCCTGATCAAATTATCAGGAGATGTGTACCTGACCATGAATAGAAATATGTGCTGTCTTATTGTCATGATCAGGCGTGTGGTGGCCACTTTGGACCAAATAAGACTGCGGCCAAGGTTTTACAGTCTGGATTCTACTGGCCTAGTCTTTTTAAGGATGCATTTAATTACTGTAAGGCATGCCCTTCTTGTCAGTCTTTAGGCCGCATTACCAAGCGGAATATGATGCCACTAAACCCAATTCTGGTGGTTGAAGTTTTTGATGTTTGGGGCATTGATTTTATGGGTTGGTTCCCAAAGTCTTTTGGGAATGAGTATATCTTGTTAGTTGTGGACTACGTGTCCAAATGGATAGAAGCTGTTGCTACTAAGACCAATGACCACAAGGTAGTCATTAAATTTTTAAAGGAGAATATATTCTCCCAATTTGGTACCCCTCGAGCTATAATTAGCGATAGGGGAAAACACTTCTGTAACAAACCATTTGAGGTCCTTGTTCGAAAATATGATATTACCCATAAATTGGCAACCCCTTACCACCCTCAGACTAGTGGACAGGTTGAAGTATCCAATCGACAAATCAAGCAAATTTTAGAAAAAACTGTCAACCCTACTCATAAGGATTGGTCCATTTGCCTCATAGATGCTTTGTGGGCTTATAGAACTGCTTTCAAGACCATTCTTGGTCAATCCCTTTACCGTTTGGTGTACGAAAAAGCCTGCCATCTACCAGTCGAATTGGAACATCGGGCATTTTGGGTAATTAAGAAATTAAATTTTGATTTGTCAGATGTTAGCACTCATAGAGGACTCCAGCTCTCTAAGTTGGATGAATTGAGAAATGATGCCTACGACAATGCCCGCATCTATAAAGACAAGACCAAGGCTTATCATGATAGACATATCGTTCGGAAGTCTTTTACCCCTGGCGACAAGGTTTTGCTTTATAATTCTCGTTTGCATATTTTTCCTGGTAAACTTAGATCTCGTTGGGAGGGCCCTTATATTGTTCAAAATGTTTTCTCATCGGGTGCAATTGAGATTTTAAATCCAGGTACAGGTGCAACCAGCAAAGTGAATGGTCAGCGTTTGAAGCCATTTTTTGAGCTTCCACACGACTCCACTGAAGAGGTCATGGATCTCCATGAGCTTTTTTACACTGATCCTTGATTCAGCGAGTTTTTTTTCTTCCCCTTGTCCTTGTCTTTTATTTTTCTGTATACATTGAGGACAATGCATGAATTAAGTATGGGGGAAGGGTTGAGATTTCATAAAAAAAAAATTTTTTGAGCTTTCATTGTAATTTTAACTTTTTAACTTTGATTTTTGGGAAAGTCAATCACTATTTCTATGGTTTTGACACAAAAGAGGAAGGAGAAAGAGACCTAGGAAACTATCACATACGAAGTAATGAAACCCTATGTGAGGATAGTACTTAGGTTGTATTTTGAGATGAGAATTAAGTTAGAAAATACATCTTACCTCTCTTGAAGGGATGAATATTTTATGGTTATAGTTGGTAATTTCAACCTTTGAATAAAGCTGATACCTCCTTGTACTTTTAAAAAAAATCATAATAAGAAAATAATAATATAAAAGTTTTTTTTGTTCTTGGAACTATACTGGACATTCCGCCTCAAGAAGCGAGGTGTCTTGATTGAAATTCTTTGGATACAGCTCTTGCAAAAAAAGAAAAAAAGTACTCTTTAGCATCAATGTTTTTAAAGATATATGCCAAAAGCGAAGCTACATAGTAACATGGGAATGCATAACCACCTGCACTTCTCAAGCCAATTGTAGTGGAATAGTTTAAAGAGGAAGAAGAAAGAAAGAAAAATAAAAAATAAATACAAGTGTTAAAAGCTATTCTTGGGTCTTGGTTACCAGTATGTTACAAAGGGTTCACCTTAAGGAGAGATATGTTTGGAAGATATAACAAGGTTTCCTAATTGAGATGCAACCTTAGTGTTTGAATCATATGAGGTAGCAATGTTCAAGTATGGGGGTATCTATATTTTCTTGATCCCAAATTGAGTGTCTTAACTAATAAGATATGTGTGTGCTCTCTTTCCTTAATACCAAAATTAAAGTTTAAAATTTCTATATGAATTTTGTGTGTTTATTCTCTGAAAATACTCACGAGACACAACTCGTCCACTAGGGGTTTAAAGGCTTGTTGCACGTGTTAAGTGCAATCGTGACTCCTACGAAAGTGAGTTAGAATTTTATTTTATTTTTATATTTTTCTTTGCTCAAGACTAGCAAAGCTCAAGTGTGGGAAAATCTGATGAACACATTTTATGTGTAAATTTAGGACATAAAATATACATCTCTTATTCTATTTATGATGCTTCTCGGGTATTTAATGTTGATTTTATGTTTGTTGGATATATGTGAAAGAATGGAGAAATTTGAGCTTAAAAATATCATTTTATGAATTTTTGGTGATCCTGTCCAGTTAACTCACCCAGTCAACTCAATAGTCGGGCATAAGACGAATTTTATGAGGAGAATCACGAATTTTGTGTATAAGATCAACCTTGGACCAAGTCAAAGAATAGCCCAATCTCATGTGAAAGATTTCATTCTCTTGAGAAAATATTCCTTAGTTATTTGGAATCAAATTTACAAGATTGTCATGGTAAGGAAGAATGAAAAGCTCCAATCGATTATGGAAGTTTTCAAAAAGAGATAATAATGCTAAAGATATGATGAGTTGGTGCAAGATTTTTTCTACTCAAGAATCGTCCATATACAATGAACCTATAAGATTGGAATTCGGTTACCAAAATTATCTCCACAAAATCTCTTGTAATTCAATTGTAAAGATTGATTGTGATCTTTACTCTCTTGTATATATATGTGATGCTCAGCAATAGAAAATCATCCAAGAATTCTATTATGAGTTTTTTTCTTAGTTTTGAGAATTTATGAGAGAGTTTGAGATTTTTAATTTTTTTCTTTTCAAGTTGTGTTCTTCTTGCTTAAGTTTATTTTTATTTATTTATTTATTTTCTTTTAGTTTTAATTTCATATTTAAAACTCTGTAGTAGGGTAGATAAATATAGGTTGTACCCCATTACTAATTTAATTTAGAGGAAAAGGCTCCCTTTGTAATCGTTTGCACATCGTCTTGGAGTGACAACAAGACGACGAGCAACGACAGATATAAGTTAAATCTTCTATCGAGATAAGTTTTTCTTATATTCTTTTACTTTTAATTTCGTTTCTTTCTTGCAATAAATCTGTGTTACTTTATGGTTAGTGGTTTCGTAAATTTTCGTACCGTTATAAATGGTTATTATTGTTTTTATTGCTTGATTAATTTTTATTTAAAGTGATTAGATTGTTAATTCAATCATATCCCTTTGGTACGCTTTGCCTTATTTGAGTTAGGATAATAACGATTCCTCCCTGAGATCGATCCGTTACTGCACGATACCGTGCACTTGCGGTTACATACATATTTAATACACATCAGATTACAAATAGGTTGTTTTATGTGATTTGTTGGTGGTTACAAATAGATTTATGATGAAATTTTCAGTTCTATGTGATTTGTCGATGGTTACAAACAGGTTGATTTATGTGATTTGTTGATGGTTACAAACATATTTATGACGAAATTTTCACTTTTATGTGATTTGATTATGGTTACAAACAGATTTGGTTTGTAGGGCACGCTGACATTATAAGGAATTATATTGCAACAGATTCTGTTCATTGATAGGTACAAACAGATTTTGATTTATGTGATTTGTTAATGGACTTATAGTGCACTTTGACGTTAGAGAGAAACCAAGATATATTAACAAAATAGGGGGGAAATTCATTAACAATATAAGGAAAACAATCCATCGTCTTACATCTTCCTCTAGCATCACAAAAACTTTAGATTTTCACAATTACCACAGTAAAATTAACAACAAACAAAGCTAATATTGATTGACATATAAATTTCAGGGTTTTAACAAACTTCTCCAATCGCCTCATTTAATCTTTACATTGCAGATATCATCCTTCAAATGTTGCTATTCAGGGTTACTGTCACCCACAATGTTTCTCGGTGCATCTGCATCTGTGGGCAAACAAACAGATGTTGGTCTTTTCGTGGGCGAACACCAACTGAAATATCTATATTGATTGTCCTGACAACAATGATATAGCCTATTCTTGTTGCGTTCAGACTCGGATATCCTCACTGCGTCTCTTTTGCCACATCCACATCTTACGTTCTGGAACTTCAGTGACATGCTAGCATTGGTACTACGAAGACATCTAATCTGCAAAACAACGGCATTGTTAGTAAGTGATGCACATGAAAGTAGCTACTTAATTCCAATTCCTCCCAAAAATCCTGTTTTATATCATCCTTTTGGTTTGCATAAAACTTCTATGCACTAAAGCATTTCCCAATGTGCAACGGATTCCAACAATCAATACCAAAAAATAATGTTTTCTTCTAAATCTGTTTTGCATAAAAATTCTACGCACTATATATACATAGCCAAAATCATTTTTCTTCTCTTTTTTTGGTTCGTATGAAAATTCTTCTCTTTTATCCAAGCATAACAAGACACCATTTATCTTCTTAAAACAACCTTAAAATGTGATTAAAAATAACTTCATAAGAATAATTTAATAAAATCACATTTCAATGATTGAAGTACAGATAAAATTAGACAAAAACAGAGATTTTAATTAAATTTATTAAGGGGAAAAGATAGTTACCTCCCCATAACTTACCTTAATGACCGTTGAACACCCAAGTTTTAGAAAAAGACAAACGGCCCAATTTTTAACGGTGTTAAAGTTATATTTTTTGTGGACAACTTTACCCCTGAACGTTTTATTATTAGTTTAAAAACCTATTAATGTTAAAAGACTACTAATCGGGTTTTAAAGGTTAATAAAATTTAAAAAAAAAAAAACCTTTATTTTGCCGCATGATGTTGCAGCTCCTTGTTGGAATTTTTTCCGCCCTTTGAAGGTTCACCGGGGTTGCCAGAAAGCAAGTGAGGATAGACCGAATAAAGTAGATCAAACACAATGAAAATCTGTCTATGATGATTTTGATGAAAATCTAATTTGCTAATAAACAAACAAAAAATTAAAAAAAAGCACGAAAAATCCCTTGATTTTTGAGTTAAGCAAAGAAAGAAGATGTCAGACTTCCTCTTTGATCAATAAAATCTTGTAGCAGTCTCTATTTTCTACTATTATCTACTCATTCTCAATCTCGAGCAGAACTGGATTTTTGTATATTCTATGTTATATGAAATCAATGAAGAACTGGGGTTTTTAGAATGGAAAACTTAAAATGGAATCTGATCGCCTCCATTTCTGAATGATTCAATACTCCGAGATTCTCCGAGTAAACTTACCTCGAGTTACCAACCATAGCCATATAAGACTGAAGTGGAGATATCATTTCAGAATTCAGATTGACTTACTAGTAAACTCTATTTTTGTTTGTTTGATCTACTCCTGCCGATAGCAGCTCTCAATCTCAATCTTCTCTTGGATTTTCTCCCCACCCAATCTCAGTCACTCTTTTGTCTCTACAAAACCCTAGCAGAAAAAATCCCTCCCCTCTTTTCACTGCAAATACCAGTAGATTTTCTTTAACCGCAAACATTGGATTTGGAGATGGGTGGGTGCTTTTCACTGCAAATAAATTGGGGCATTGTTGGTGCAGCCAAGGTGAGTGAGAGAGAAGTGAAGGGGAAGAAGAAGCAAGAGAAGAAGTAGGGATGAAGGACACCGGCGGCCATTGTTGATGGAAGGAAAGCAGAGCCGTGGATTCGACAAAGACATAGGGTAAGAGCAGAGAAAAAAAAAGGAAAAAAAAATTATAGAGAAGGAGAAGGGAAGAAGAAGAGGAAATAGGTAGGAATCGTTACCTTGTTGGAATTTCTGGGATTACTGAATCCTTCTCGATAGAGAAATAGGTTTTTTTTTTCTTTTTGGTCAAGAGAAAGCCCACCTCCATCGTCTTTATTTGGTCATTAAAATAAAATTGACCTCTCACCGTTAGTATCTAATGGAATATTCTTACATGGGTCTATTTGTATTTTAATAATGTTTTTAGAAGAGGTATTTGTCTTTTCTAAAAACATTAGCGGTCAAATGTCATTGAGATAAAATACATGGAAGGTAGTTGTTCCCATTTATTAATGAAGTGCTAAAATCGTAATTGAGCATAGAGTCCCGATGCTCAACTCTCTCCTTCCCTCTCTCTCCATGCTTTACATCTCCATCTTGGTGAAGTCCTCGTTCCTTTATCTCTTTGCGAAGCCTATCCAGCGGCTGCATTTGTCAACCGTTACAACCTTACCCCAAGGGGGATCATTCAATTGGCAAATACCAACACTTCAAAATGAAGAAGTCATGACTTCAATTCTCCTTGGTTCTATCAACCCAAAAAAAAAAAAAAACCATTACAGCCTTGTTTTCTTTCCAACATTCGAACGAAAAGAAGCCATTCAACTGACAAGTCTGTAATCCAACTTGATTCTTCTCCTTCCTCCCTCTCTCCTTCTCTGTTAATCTCTCCGAAACTCCCCATCACTCCCCATATCTCGAACCTAGGGCCTTTTTTCTTTTTTTCCTTTTTTTTTTTTAAGAATTAATACCAATATTTCAAAGGGGATTTTCTATAGTTCTTCGTCATTTAATCGTTATCTCTTTCTAACTCTTTGTTACTCTTTCTACCTGTCTCTCATTTCGTCAGTTCATATTAGGGTTTATTATTTGATTTTTATTTTTATTTTTGTACAAAATCGAAGAAATTACTTCGGGGTTTATATTATTGAACGATTAATAGTATCTGCAGACGAAGGGCTAAATCAATTTATATTATAGAACAAAGGAAGATTGTTTGAATGCAGTTACCAAGAAGCATACGAGGGATACTTGGGAAATGGTTGATGTTGGTTCTTGTGCGAGATATGCACAGAGACATGAGAATGATTTCTCGCAATTTCATGAGCAATGCTTGGCTTTGAACCCATCTGTTACCCGAAGTCGAGAGACAAAACTTCCTGGTTCTACAATCTTGGAAGGAGAATTCCACCTTCTCTGCCCAGGATGAAGCTAAGAAGGTAGGTTCTATTTCAATTAAAAACAGCTTTCTTTAATCTTTTCTTATTAATTGTAGAAATTTTGGAGCTTAATTGATAGGAAAAATGGTTAATTTGCAATTTACTTTCAATTTAATGATGAAACATATCATGAGTGTGGATCCTGGGAAACTAAAAACAGAGCAGCCGAAGTAAGAATACATTGCGTTCATGAAGGGGGTTGTATCTACGCTTTTGAATTTTCCTGAAACGGCTTATAGGAAGGCCTTGCAGGTATAGTTATTTCTTTAACAATTAGTCATGATTTACAGTTTAATTCATCAATCTGTGTAACTCTAATCAATTAATCTCCCCTGCTTTATAGTCGAGAATGACTATTCTAAAAATAATCGAGCGTAAATGGAGGAGAGTGTTATGGATGGTTATTCAAGAAGCTAGAAAGAAGAAGGAAAGAAAGCCCTTACGCGAGGGCTAAGGGTGGGGAAGTTTGGACGGAGGAAGCTAGGGGTAGGTCTTTTAGTGCCTTCCTAACTAGAAAATCCTACATCACATAAGGTACCCCGGGAAGAAGTGCAGAAAGCCTACTTCGAGGGTAGGGAACCTTCCTAGGAAAAACTGAGAAAGACTGAAAAGATTTTATTAATTTTTATATTCCATTCATATATCTGTTGGTTCTATTTATACTATTTGTATCTCTACTACATTCTGTTAAGTAGTTAATCTTTTCTTTTCTTGAGTATGTAATATTACCATTTGCTCGATGAGAACCTTGTCCTCAATTTCAAACTAAAATTCAAGAAACAATGGATCAGACAGTTGAAGGTAGAAAAAAAAAATTCTCTTTTTTCTTTCTTCAAGCTGGTATGCAACCGCGCAGCTTTCCCTCTAAACACTTACATCTATTGGTGCAGCATAGAAGTAACATAGCATTCCGTTCTGACCTTTCTTCTCTTTAAAACTTTACTCCTTACTTCTTTTGTCAAAGCACGAACTCATCTCCAAGGATACTCAGAATCAGTCTCTTAGGCTGCGTTTGGTAACTCTCTTGAAGAACAGTTCTTTTGTTCTTCTGTTCTGACAGAATAGAAAAACTGTTCAAAACAGCCAAGAATGGTCAAAAACTGTTTGGCAAATCTGGTTTGTTCTTCTGTTCTCAGATAACAAACCGGATGAAAAGAACATCTAAAAACATTAATTTCAGAACATGGTTTACATGGTAAACCATGTTCTTACGTTCTAGAACAGGTTTTGGAAGACCAAATCCCAAAACCGTTCCCGATAGATAACCACTTACCACGATAATATCGAGCTACCCTCTTCTTCTCTTGCGTTCACTCCTCTCTTCTTCTTGACTCCACAGCTACCCTCTGCTTCTCACTCCTCTTCTTCTTGCGCTCCTCTTCTTCTTGACTCCATAGCTACCCTCTTCTTCTGCGAACAGGATATCGAGCTGCAACTGAGGGATCTGGAATAGGTATGTCTTCCCTCTCTCCCTCTCTCTTTCAACCTGCAACTAATCTAGGGTTTGCTTTCAGTTGCATATTCACTGCTAATTGCTCGATTGTCGTTGCTCCTCTGCCATCTCTGTCATCCCCTTTGCAAAACCTATCTGCTTCTTAGGTCTAAAGCTCGACATCGGAGCCATTGTGGTCTGAAGTTCTCTTTGGGTTTCTATCGGAGCCATTGCGGTCTGAAGCTCTCTTCGAATTTCTATCGAAGCCATTGTGGTCTAAAGCTCTCTTCGGGTTTCCTAGGTCTAAAGCTCGACATCGAGGTTCCTTCGTTGATTATTCTAGTCTACTCCATCCTGCAGATAATTGTACATGAGGTAGCTACTATTGCTGTAGAAAAATTACCTATCAAGATCATGCTGTTGAACAACCATTAGAACAACCAACATTTGGGAATGGTTGTTCAATGGGAGGATCGATTTTACAACGTGAACAGGGGTCATACTTATCTTGGGAATCCATCAAATGAGTCTGAAATATTCTCAAACGTGTGAAAATTTGCAGAATCTTGTGGTATACGGTGTACCCACTGCTTATGTGACGAAGAAGAGAGAGCTTAAGGAAGAAATTAGGATGATGTTGAAGACCCCTGGACCATTCTTGTTGGATGCTATTTTACTCCATTAAGAGCATGTATTACCTATGATTTCAAGTGGTGGAACCTTCAAAGATGTGATCACTAAGGGTGATGACAGATTAGACATATTGATGTTCTTGAGACTTGTTTAAAATTCAAGTATGATCACGAATCAATGGTTATGGACACAATTAATGGAAATCTTCAGCTCTAGTGTCATTTCATCTAGCATATTGTGCATACCATTTTAAGAGAAGAATCCCAAAATTATTGTGGCTGTGCCACTATTGTGAATGTTGTATGGTAAGACAAGCTAGTCTGCAGTTTCAACCTCTTTTAGGTGTAACTGAAACTTAAGGAATCTTGCATTACTCCGTGGAGAAGAAGCAAAAAAAAAATGTTATGGTGCAGTGTTTGGGTAGATGATAAATTGTTGTTTCAGTTCTCAAGAGGCTATTGTTTCTGTGGGTGTGAATGAATTATTTTCTGTTTCTGCAAAGGGGAGAATTTTCAATCCTATTTGTTATAAGAATCCTAATTCAGTAAAGAATTAACGAATAAAAAATGAAGGGGAAATTTCAAGAAATAAGTCATGACCAAGAAAAAACATCATGAAATTTGAGAGGAATTGGGTTTTAAGAGACATTTGATCTTCCATGATTTATAAGATACTGGTGAAAAGTAATTCAAGTAGTGGATCAACAGATCCTAAACTAGCTTATGGCTTGTGGGTATGGGTCCTCAATCTTCATATCCTAAATGCTAAAACAGATACTTAGAAAATCATTATAGGCTAGAAAGAGAGAATTCAATGCACAAAGAAGGATCTTATCTGGTTCCAGATATATAAATTCAAATATATGGTTGAGAAGCAAAAGCCATACTCAAGATGCTAATTATAAACAAGAACGGAATTGAATCTTAGAATAATAGATTAGAAGCAAAGATATTTCAATATAGAAGATTAAGAAGTTAGGAAGATGATGCAGGGGGGATTTACAAAAACCTACAGGTAAGGGCCCAACTATAATTTTAACAGAAAATTAACAATTTGAAGAAGAAAGAGGGAGGGATAATGATGCAGGCAGAGTGGTTTTGGTCTTATTTGAGGCTGGATTATGTTTACTATGGAAAGTTCATGGCTTACCTACCCACTAGGCAACGCTACCACACCAGTCTAAGGCTGCACTTGGTATGCATTCTTTGGGTTTCTATCGGAGCCATTGCCTGTCCATTTATACTTGAGTCCTTAGCCTTGACAATTATCTGCAGAAATCTCTTATAAGAAGGGATTTTGGTAAGATACTAAATTAATGGTAATTCTGTAATATTAATTCTTTTAAGAAAAGGTGTTCGAGAACACATTTTATCAAACAGCAAACAGGCCAAAACAGTGTTCTCAGACTAGTTCTGGATCATATTTGTCAAACAGCCTTAAGTTTAAAAGAACAGTCAAAGAACATTATTTTAAGAATAGAACAGAAAAGACCATCTCTTTCGGTTCAGAACAAGAACAAATGAGAACGTTACCAAACGCATCCTTAATAGCAAAATAGAATCAAAGAAAATTGATAATAATAGCAAAGAGTAAAAAAATGGGAAATGGCATTAACGGATTCAAAGGTGGTAGAAGGTAGATGGCAAATTGATAATAACAGCAACCTATCGTGGGTTTTGTTTTGGGATAAAAGGTTACTAGGGACAGTCCATGTATTGGAAGGTAGAGGGTCATGATTATCATATATTTTTTTTAATCAGAAGAGAAGAAGAAACCAAGTGGGGTCTAGGCCGGTGGATTTAAATAAAAAGAATAAAATTGGATTTGTTTTCGAATGAAATGGTACAAGGAGCCTTCTAGAGGAAGCCAAACCTTCTGTGTTTTGTTTTTTTTTTTTTTTCTTTCTTTTTGACAAACCAGAGAGAAGGACGAGGAACCGGAAGGACCGGAAGGAGGTTCATAAAGGAACCAGAGCTGTAATCGGTGAGCTCACTTCATTTTGTGTTTCTGGAAAACCTTCTCCCAGGAACAAGACGATCCTCTAATCCAGCATCTCGGGCAATTTCTGAATCAAAATGTAAAAGATTGAAGTCATGGCTCAGCTTCGAATACTCAAGAACATCCGCATCAGAGAAAGGTTTCAAATCTGTGATCTTCCATCTTCTCCGGCACCACCGACGGAGCTGTGACTGCATCTCATTTCTCTTCCTTTCTATCTTCCCAAAAGCAATCGTCAAACTTTGTTTTCCCTTTCTCAACCATTATTCAGTGGCTTTAATCGGAGGGGGGCATGCCGGCATCAAGTGAACCCACGAACTGAGATGATGACGAGTAACCATCGGAGGAGGGGGCCAGCCATGTAGGAGAACCAAAGTCCAAGAACCAAAGTTTTGACCAGAATAGCTGGTTTGCAGGTGGTTGTGGGAATCTCCAGAACGAAGAACAGAGCAAAACCTGCCCATACCTGAAATGGGATTGACAGGAGAAGGGGCTGCGAGTCTAACGGCGAGGGGCGTCCGGCAACAACGCTCCCACGGGGTACGATGAGATCAATGCCGCTCCTTAGGAGCGTGCCAGAGACATCACTATCACTCCTGCCCGTGTCAAGAACGTGACCGAGAATCTTGGCCTTGCTAGTTACGTCAAGAACATTTCACCGATGCTGTTCAGGTTCTCAACTTGGTTGTCTTCCAGGTCGACAATGATGATTTCCAGGTTCGTGAGCTTCTCATCTCTTATGTGTTCCCTGGTGACAATGAATCCATTATTTCCGGTAACAGCAAGCTTATTTGGTACCATATCAGATTCACTTTCTGATTGTGGTTGTATATCTAATAAGGCTTGAGGTTGAGTTTGGGATTGAATGAGTTGTGGCAGGTTGGTGGTCGGGGGTTGAGATTGGCACTGTGGAGAGGCCAGACTGGGGTGGACAAAAGGAACAAGAGACGACGAAGATTTCGGAGGGTTATTTGAAGGTTGCAGAAGATTGATGGTCGGACTGGGTAGGCGAGGGAGGAGTCGGTTGGGCTTCGCATCCATGGCATCCAAGAGCCGAAAGATTTTCGAGTAAAACTGCCTCTGTGCATCCCTCAACGTCTGAAGAGAATCCATGGAAGAATTCTCAAGAATCAATGAAAGCACCAAATGTTACGGATGCTTATTGAAGAAGCTAGAAAGAAGAGGGTAAGAAGGGAAGAATTGCAGAAAGCCTACTCCGAGGTAGAGAACTTCTTCTGAAAGACTGAGAAAGACTGAGAAGATTTCATTAGTTTTCATATCTCAGTCATACATCTGTTGGTCCTACTTATGCTACTTGTATCTCTACCATATTCTGTTACAGTAGTTACATTCAGTTACAAACTTATTAACCTAACTAATCTTTTCTTTTCTTGAGTACCTAATAGAGAGGATCAGAAAGATGAATATGATGAATGCGAGAGAATGGAAGATGATCTTCTGGGTTGGGGGTATAGATTCATGTTGTGTGGGCTTGATCAATTACCTAACCAGTTATTAAGTGGGAGTTCAATTATTGGTTTGACAGGTTCAGGTTTGGTTCGTCACTGGTTAGAGATTACTAATCCGGTCTACTGTGGGAATGGTTCTGGGTTAGGGATAGTATTATAAATACAATGGTTAGGGTCTTCGCAGCCATTGGTTTTATCTCTCTGTTGCTCCCATACGCACAGAGGAAAAAGGGATCCCAACGAGGCTGTAGAAGACTCTAATCGAGGCATTCAAGCTACAGGAAACGATCAAAAATCAATCTACAGCAAATGGTATGTGTTCTATCATCTCTTTTATTGTCCATTGTATTATAGTTATCTGTATGGTGGATTCGTTAGGGTTCATGGGAAATCTCATGGGAAAAACCTAACTTGCATTAAAAATTCTAACAATTGGTATCAGAGCCATCTACACAGAGCTAGGATTATAGGTAAGGTACAGCTAAGATGGTAGGAATGATTTAATTGAAAAAGGGAGAAATTTTTTTCCATAATTTTTTTCCACGAAACTGTCAAAGTTTAAAATCCTTCGAAATTTTTTCAGACCAGTGAAATTCGAAATAAACAATACCAGATTGTAGTACACTGAAAGACGAGTCGACCGACATAAAAATGGTCGCCGGAGGTGGCCGGACGTGCCCTCACGCGCCGCTTGAAAAAGCAGGTGAGATCTACGCGCCGCTTGAAAAAGCACGTGAGATCCACGCGCCGATGGTTGAAAATAAAAAATAAAACAGTTTTTTTTTCTGACGGCGTCGAGTCATCGTCGAGTCGACTCGGCGTTGAATCGTAAACCCTAACTGGGTTTGCTAGTTGATTCGGGCCGAGTCTTCCCAGCCCAAGAGCGCCAGGTCCAGACGGGCTCTGCCAGGGCTGGCCCAGCCCAGGCGTGCCAGGCCAGACCGGCTTTGCTAGGGGTAGCCCAGCCCAGGCCCAGACCTACCCAGGTCCAGTCTAGACTGGGCAAACCCAGCCTAGGCTAAGTCAGCCCGGCCAGTCAGACCCAGCCCAGAACCAGCCCAGACCAAGCCAACCCGGCTAGTCAGAACCAGCCTAGGACCGACCTGAAAACCCGAACGGGTGATCCAAGAATATACGACCCGAACCCGAATTGGTGACCCGTTAACCCGGATCGGGAACCCAAAATATTGACCCGATAATTCAACCCAAAAACCTGAAATTTTGACCCATATGTCTGATTGGTTGAACCGGAAAGGCCGATTTGGTCTGGTCAGACCGGTCGATTTGGTTCAAGTCGCGGTTCATCCGGGTCCAGACATTTAAGGCCTGTTTGCCTTGCAGTTTTTTGACTGCATTCACAATCCAACTTTAAACTGGATTTGGGGGAGCTAGAAAGGTCGGATTGACCTGCGGTTTGTTCCATTGGACTTGTTTTTCAATGCTCTTCAATCTGGAATATATATTGTTACATTTTGATACATTGAAAATAGTATTTTTCCAAGTTGGTGCTCTTTTAGAGCTCGATTTGCAGTGTTTTTGTTGGTTTTTCTCAATATTCTTTGTATCATAATGATTGTTGAGCTAAAGTGCATGTTTATTTAAATGTTTAGACTTATAAAGTTGATTTTTGAAAACATTTATAGTTATATATATTCCATTAGAGCTGCAATTTGGGATTTATTCATATCATGGTAGAACTTGGTGGATCCCACCAAAGTGGTATATCTTGTTTTGTCATGATGTGTTCAAATTCAAGCGACTATGTTTGTAAATGCTTTAAAGAATGACAGTGTTCACCCAAGGGTGGCATTGTCCCAGTTTATACAAATTATGATTTGTACATATTGTGTAAGGATTGGGTGGGACCACCAAAGTGGCAAGCTCAGTTCTATCATGATATGTTCAAATCTAGTACTTATGCATTTATAGACACAACAAAGAAGGATAGTGCTCACTTAAATATGACATTATCAAGATTTTCACTTTTGTGGAAGCAGCAAAAAGCAGCATTGTCCACCCAAAAGTGGCGGTGTCAAAGATCATATATACTCATGCACATGGATGAATGATCTTGACTTTAGGAGTTTCATACACCCAAAGGTGGTAGAATTTCGAGAGTCATTATCTCTTCGCAGGTTCTGCACAGATAGTAAGAGGACCAGTGCGCTCTTGTCCCAAAGGATAAGGGTGTACTTTCGGTTGACTCTACACAGATAGTTAGAGGACCAGTGCGCTCTTGTCCCAAAGGATGAGGGTGTAGTTTCGATTGACTCTTCAAAGGAAATAGACTTGCATATATTTAATTATTGTAAGTTTAACTTATCTTGTGTGTATGTTTGCATTATATCACACATATTAGAGAACATATAATGATCAAACACCTCATGATGCTTGTTATGGCGGGTTAGTTCTATGAATTGGCATGAAAAATTGAAAGCTAGTTTAGGAATGTTTAACCGTGTTGTGCTAGGTCTTCCCATCGTGACCGGCTCAAGCGAACCGACTGTGTAAGGAGAACACAATGCTAGGTAAGTAGTCAAATATTAAGTTCACCGATCGACAGTTGTAAGTTCACTGGTCGACAGATTTTGTGACCAGTGAAGTCAACCATTAAAACCCAGATTGGGTTCCAAAATTAGGAACTTTCCTTATTTTGAGAGGTTTCTCTCTCCTAATTGAGAGAGGACTCTATATGGGAACTTTCTCCCTATATAGAGGATGACCCTTTACTCTCTCTTACTCTTTTTGCTTATTCTCAAACCCTAGAACTAATAAAAAAAGAGAGGAGAAGAAGATCAAGGAGAAGGAGAAAGCTTGGAGAAGGAGTTGCGGAAGAGCTTGAACCTACATGGTGATTTGGATCATAAGATCTTCAAAGCAAAACAAAGGAGGCTATGAATAATAAGTTAGGGTTAATCAATAATTGTTAGCTATAAATTATCAATTGGGAATCACTAGTTTTAGGCCATATAATGACTCTAGGATGAACCCCGTTAATGAGCTAAGTTGTTGATTCAAGAGGGAATTCAGACTGTAAATAACCTAACCAGAGTTTGTATGGTCGCATCACTGGTCGAATATACATGAGACTAGTGAGTCGACTAGTGACTCTCTAGAGATTGCCAAGAATTCTTTGGTCACATAACTGGTTGCATGATGCCTGACCAGTCAATATTGATCAGTCAGTTGTCAGCAGCCATGTTTTGATTTTTGACTGTTGTAACTTGATGAAATCAAACCTCAATTTAAATCTATAAATTGTGTAAGTTTTCAACTAATTTAAAGTAATTTCCAAGGCTTTAAAGAAGAACAAATATCGTTTACAGGTGAGGGAACAAAACCTAAGCTAATTGATTAATAACAAGCTACCCTTTCCTTTTATTTTTTTATCAATTGATATGATGTCATGCTTGTATGATTGATTGTGCATCTCACATGTCATTCAATAAATTGCTATTCCTGTTCATGCATATTTACTTATTTTGTTCTCTATACTGTTATGATGATGATGATAGGAATAAGCTTATGTTTGTGTGTGGTTGATGTATGGGATAGGGAAAGATTGTACCATTAAACCATTCCTCACATTGGCATTGTCGTATCATTGTTACCTTAGCAAAACTAATATGTCGTATGGTATCAGGGGAGGTGATCGTGGTGTGTGGCTAAAAGCTCTGTTGCTAGTACCTTAGCTCTATCCCTATGGGCGCATTAAGGGATGCTAGGGTAAGACCTTGGATACAAACCTTTAATGACATCTACGATTGATTAGACACAAACCAGATTATATGCCCTCGCCAGTAGGGCCATACGCATTGGTATAGGTAAAGTATTAGGGAGAGTTTTGGAGGTGTTTGATCCGGGAACTCTAGCTCTATCTCTATTCTATCGTGGGTGATGTGGGGTCACAGTGGTGTGTGATCCGTTGGGTGTGCTTACACTCTCGTGCACGGAGGTGTGGTAGTTGCCTATCCTTACCATAGCACATTGCAAGCTTATACCAGATCAAAGATAATAATGTGACTGCATGCATATGTTTGTGCATTGTTTTGTTTACTTACAGAGCCGTGATGTGTGCTCACTCCTCGACGTCGAATATCTTTAGTTGTTGATGCAGGTACTACTGTGGAGGATTATATAAATGCACCGATGTATGGATAAGTGGTGACGATGGACATGGAAGCGGTGAAGACACGCATGACTCTTCATGCGAGTATTTCTAGTGTGTTTTGATTAGATTTTATTTTCTATTTTGAGATAAAGAACTTGTAATAGATTACTTAGTATGTTTTGATTTTACTTGGAGATAAACAGTTTATTATTTAATTATCATGTTAAACACTCAGCTCATTCCTAATATAGACTTTCACTATTTATTTTATTATCTTGATTGTGATGTAGAATGTGTTTGGTTTGAATTATTGACACGGTCCTATGTGATCTTGGCTTGAACCGACGATTTAGAGACGGTTCAATCATACTTCTGGTTCGTCTATAATTGGAATATGACAACTTGGTATCAGAGCATTAGGGCTCTGCCAGTCAAACACAAATACATACACATGAGTCCATGAACTGAGTTAAGATAAAAATAAAAGCCTTAATACAAACACACCATATACACATTGTTGGTTGAGATAAATAAGGCAATAATGCACATACTAAAGGTGAAACTATATGCATATATAGGCATAACCTAAAATAACAATGGAAATAAAGTAAATCTGTCAAGAAACAGGGTACGGCCTATAATCCGGACAGTTACCCTAATAATAAACTCCAAAATCAATGTATCAGTAACAGAAACGAAATGAGGATCTAGACCTGAGCTGGTAGAGGATGAGGTGGAGAGTCTCTATCTCTATCGTAGTCCTCTACGTAGACTCTCTCGAGCCAAGCTACTTGCTCCTGAGTCTCATGGAGATTCGTAGCAAGAGCTGCCACCCACTGGTCTGTCACTCGCTGGGCCTTCAGTAGAGTCTGCTGGGCATCCAGGAACTCTCCTACCCATTGCTCCATGGTGCGCTAAGATGTCTAGATCTCTCGGAGCATAGCCATCATGTCATCCAGGGGGGAATGTGAGGGACCAGCTAAGGGGGTAGTATAAGAAAGGCCAGCTCCAGTAGTGTGCTGTGCCATAGGGGGAATGGCATCTACATCCATGTACATCCGATCGTCATCCCCACCACCCTCCACCACTGTTGCCTCAAAATCTGTTGCTACTGCTACTGTTGCCACTACTACTCGGCCCAAAGGGCGCTCTAGAGCATTCGCTCTTCGTCACTAACCTGCAACTCCTGTATCTCCATCCTACAGATGGCATCCCAATCAAGGTCTGCTGATATTGTGTCCTCATAAAACCTCTCACCCTCTCGACTGACGTGAAGGCGCATAAGAACGGTAGAGACCAAGCGACCGTAGGGAAGGTTACCATTCAAGTCGGGCGAAGCGGCTCGGTGCATGGTGCAGATGAAAATGTAGGGTAGGCAGACAAACTGCTTGGCCCAGATAAGGTACATGAGGCACTGAGTAAGCTACGATATTATGTCGTAATGCCCACTTTGTGGCAAGAGGTTGTGCTAAATAATCATGCAATACACTCGAGGCTCTGGATGAAGATGGTTGCCAGCATCCCAAGGCGATCATCCCATAGAATTTGATTGTTCACCTCGAAATGCACCATTTCTAGAAGAAATTTCTGCTCTCTTGGAGAGCAGTAGACCAACTCTCCAGCATTAAATATGCCAAGAAGCTTCAACAACTACTGTATATCAAATGAGATGGGTACCCCTTTCACCCAACTAATGATCCTCAGCTATCTACCTCTGTCCAGATCTTTTGGATCACTCTCCAGTTGTAGGTTGCAATAAATCTGCTTTACCAGCTCTGGACAGGTACACACAGGATACTGGATCATTGGGAGCCAGCCCATGTGTCACACCCCATTTTTGGACTAACCAGTAGTGTGATGAACCGTCATAAGAACCAATGGTTTAAACCAGGATCTCGTAAGACCGTTCCAACAATCCAAACCAAACACATTCCACATCACAATCAGAGTTAATAAAATAAATAGCAGAAGTCTTATAAATAATGAACTGAATGTCTACAATGATAAGTAAATAATAAACCAGTTATCTCCAAGTAACCAAAACATAATCATAACAAACTATTACCAATCCCATAAGTCAAATACAAAAAATAGAACACTAAGCATAACTCAGTGGAAGCACTCTTTTGGTGAGTCATGCTCGTCCTCCATAGCTTGTATGTCCATAGCAGCCACATGCCCATACGTTGGCGCACTGATATTACCTTTTGACAGTAGTACCGGCAACATCAGAAACTAAAAGAATAACGTACGCAAGGGTCAGCTCTCCTAAATGAGCTCAGTGAGTAAACAAAACAATGCAACAAACATATGCATGCATTCAATTCATATCTTTGGTCTGGTTTTAAGTTTGCAACTATGCTATAGAAAGGATTGGCAGCTACCGCACCTCTATACACGAGTGTGTGAATCCACCCAATGAATCAAACACCATTGTCATCCCAAATGCACCCACCATGTAATAGAGATAGAGCTAAAGTGTTTGGATCACACACTGCCAACACTTCCCCTGATGCACTACCCATATCAATACTTAAGCCCTTGCTGGCGAGGGCTTACAAACCGCGCTCGCAACTAATCAATCCTAATGCCATCCAAATGTATCCAAGGCCTCACCCCAGTATCCCTTAATATGTCAATAGAGATAGAGCTAAGGTCCTCTGATAGTGTTAAAGACCACACGGTCCGAGACCACCTCCCATGATTCCCTACGACGTAATATTTTCACTAAGATAATGGCGATACGACGATGTCAGTGGATAGGATTGAGTAGAGATAGAGCTAGAGTGTGGTGGCAAGGCCCAAGACCACAGTGCCACGTCCTCCCCTGATGCTCCACTCACATCCAATACACCAACCACATATAAGCACATGCCTATTCCTATCATCATCAATCAATATAGTCAAAATAATAACGTAAATATACATGAACATGAATAGCAGTAATAGTGGATGACATGTGGATGCGCAATACAAGCATTCAAGCGAAGAATCATTTATGGCATTGGACAAATAAAATAAAGGTAGTTTATTATTATCTAATTAGTTTAGGTCTTGTTCCCTCACCTGTAAACGATGTTTGTTCCTCTTCTAAGCTTTCAAAATTATTTTAAACTAGTTAAAAACCTAAACAATTAATGTATTTAAGTTAGGGATTAATTTCCTCAAGTTACAGTAGTCAAAAACCTTGTTTGGCCTTAAAATATGCTTTCTAAAATTGTGTGGTCTACCCTGTGGTTTTGCCACATGCAACCACACAATGTGACCATACGTTGTGCGATCGACACAAACACATGCTACATGCGACCACATAATGCGACCATACGATTTTTGGAAAAATTCTTGAATAGCTGTGGTCGACTAATTGGTCTCTCTATGGTCGACCAGTGCTGCGACCACACGATTTCTACTTCCAATCTGAGTTCTTCCTCTCGGCTCAACAACGAGGTTCACCCTATGATCATTCTATGGTCATTAATTTATGGTTTCTCATAACAACTAGTAACAATCCCATTTTCAAGGTTATTCCTAGAGATTTTCCTAGATAATCATATGATCAATAATCCCAGATCGGTTTAACATCTTCAATAGAGCCCTATTCTATGCGATCTACATCTACAGAGACAAGTTTCATACCTTACTTGCTGTAGAGAGTTTGAACCTTCTCTGCAAAACCTTTCTTTCAGCTTTCTTCTCTAAATCTTCTTATCCTTCTCTTCCTCTCTCAGGTTTAGGGTTTGAGATTAATCCAAAAGAATAAAATAGAGTAGAGGGACGTCCTTTATATAGAGGAAAAACCTCCATATAGAGTCTTCTTTCAATTAGGAAAGAGTCCTCTTCAAATTAGGAAAGTTTCCTAAACAAGGAGTTGTTCTGGGTTCTTGCAGTTGACCCTGTGATTGCATAATCCGTCGACCACACAAACCAAAACAGTCGACCACATGTTGTGTTGTCTCAGCCTAATCGACCATACGGTCGACCACAAAGTGCGACCATACAAACCAAATTTACTGGTTTCACTGTTTTGACTGGTTTGCTCATCTGGCTTTGTGGTTTCTTCATACGATTGGTCCATTTGAGCCGATTATAATGTGAAGACCAGTCACGACACGAGAATATAAGGTTAGACCAGGTTCATGATGTACGGGTCTTACAACTCCACCATCCTTAAAAAAAATTTCGTCCTCGAAATTTACACGTACGAATCTTACAACTCCCTCACCCTCAAAAGAAATTTTTTCCTCGAAATTTGAATGTACTTCGGAGTTGAATAGGTGGGAATACCACTTCTGCATTGCATCTTTTTCTTCCCATGTAATCTCTTTTACGTCTTGGCTTCGCCAGATTACTTTCACATAATAAATATTCTGGCTCCAGAGATGTTGTACCTTTCAACTGATGATCTAGGCTGGTACCACTTTAAAAGTTAGTCTTCTATCAAATCCGATAGATCCACAGTCAATACCTGTAATGAATCTCTAATGTACTTCTTCAATAGAGACACGCAAAATACAACGTGCACATTAGACATGGATGGTGGTAACGCGAGTTGATATACTACTCTCCCACATCTCTCTAAAATTTTTATAACTTTGACACAACTTCCTATTCTTACCACACAGTTTTAAACCACGTATAAGTGATATCTTCAAGAACACTTTGTCACTTACGGTGAACTCATGGTCTTAGCGTTTCTTCTGACAAACCAATTCTCCAACTGCATTCCAAAACAAAGGAGTTCGACATTTCTACTGTACCATGCTTCATAGGTGACATCTATATGGTAGATGGTAGCAAAATCAATAGTGGTATCTTCTCAACTCAAGCTCCTTTAAAAAAAATAATTTCATAGGCTCAAAGAATACCTCCTAGGATCTATATAGTTTGCTTTGACTGTCCGTCGGTTTAAGGGTAAAATGAAGTGCTAAACTTTAACTTTGTTCCCATCGCTTTTTGTAGTCCCTTCCAAAACTCTGAGGTAAAATGTGAGCCTCTATCCAACACCATGCTCTCAGGCATACCATTCAATCTGGCAGAATCCACATGTAGCTTAGCTAGTTGCTCCAAAGCACACCGAGGTTGTATAGCAATGAAACGAACGGTCTTTTATAAGGCGATCAACAATCACTCAAACTGCGTCAATCGATCTGGGAATCAATGGTAAACCGGTGATATAATCCGTTGTAATGAAGTTCCACTTCCAAGCTGGCTTTGATAGTGGTTGTAGTAAGCCTACTGGTCTTTGTCTTTCAGCCTTTACACCCCGGTAGTTCAGACACTGGAACATGTATCTAACCACATCTGCCTCTATTCCCTTCGACTAATGTAATCTCTTCATGTTGTGGTACATTTTTGTACTTTCAGGATGTACCCAATACTGAATGGAATGGGCTTCTAGCATTATTTTGTATCTAAGATCCGAATTTTTTTACTTTCAGGTATGCATAATCATCCTTTGTATCTCAGGACCTTCTCCACATCCAAAGTAAGTAAGAATTAGGTTTTCCTTTCTCTAAATCTTCTTGCACCGTTCTCAGATACGGATCTAATAGAATTACTACCTTTACTTCGTCCATCAAATCAGAGATGATCTTTAACACTACGAATGCAAGCGAGGAACTATTGCTCCATAAGTTCATCCATAGTTTCTCTCTTAATTGGATCATCACAAGTTTCTATTATATGTTGCTCTTCTACTAAATTTGAAATTATTGCTGTAAAATGCAAGACAACGTTTATACTAGGTCCTCTTTCTGGCTTCGTTATTCCCCTTTTTGCTCAAAGCCTCCACTAGCACATTAGTCTTGCTAAGACGATATTGAATATCGTAGTCTTAATCATTCAGGAGTTCCAACCGCTCCTTAACCTCATGTTCAACTCTTTTTGGGTGAAGAGCTAAGTAAAACTCTTGTAATACCCTTTAATTTGAAATTCTTCTCCATATAGATAATGTCTCGAAGTCTCGATTACATGAATCATTGCTTGTAACTCCAAGTCATGCATAGGAAAATTCTTCTCATGCTCCTTTAATTGTCTTGAAACATATGCAATCTCTTGTTCACTTTGCATCAACCCACATCCTAGACCCAGTCCGGAAGCATCAGTGTATAGGGTAAATGGTTACCCTATTACCAGAATGGTCAAGATGGGAGCCGATATCAGCCTTGCTTTCAGTGTTTGAAAATACTCTTTACATTGTCAGTCCAAAAGATCTTCTCCCCCCTTCCTGGTTAGCTTAGTAAGAGGCATTGTGATCCTGGAGTAGTCCTCCACGAATCGTCTATAATAACCAGCTAAACCCAAAATTTATGATCTCTGCAATGTTCTTAGGTGCTTCTCACCCTACGATTGCTTCTCTTTTATTGGGATCCACTTTAATCCCTTCTGATGACACTACGTGACCCAAGAAAATCACCTTGTTCAACCAGAACTCACACTTCTTGAATTTGGCATAAAGATTCTCCCTTTTAGCCATTGTAAGGCTGCTCTATGATCCATTGCATGACTTTCCTCATCTTTAGAATAAACCAAAATATCGTTGACAAAAGCTATGACTGAAGTGTCCAACAAGTCATGGAATACCCGGTTTATAAGCTCCATAAAAGATGTTGGTGCATTGATCAATCCAAATGACATAACCAGGAACTCATAATGCCTATTCCCAGTTCTAAAAGCTGTCTTTGGAATATCATTGTCCAAATTTTTCAACTGATGATATCTTGACAGAAGATCAATCTTGAAAAAATACCTTCAGCTGATTAAATAAATCATGGATCTAAGGTAGTGGATATTGGTTTTTTATCGTGAGCTTGTTCAATCCTCCGTAGTGTATACACAGTCGAACACTATCATCCTTCTTATTGACGAACAACACCGGCATTCCCCCTGGCAAGATACTTGGCTAGATAAAACCCTTTTCCAATAACCCTGTAGTTGGGTCTTCAGTTCCTTCAACTCTATAGGAGCTATTCTATTGGGTGCCTTTGACATAGGTGCCCACCCTGGTAACAAGTCGATAACGAACTCAGTCGTACGATCAAGTGGCAACCCGAGTAAGTCTCCTGGAAACACATCAGGGAATTTTCATACTACTTCTATATCTTCCATCAGTGATGCTTCTTTAGTAATGTCCACCACAGATTCCAGATATCTAACTCCTTTCTTTTTCAAGGCATATCTTTGCCTTTAGTGCAAAGAGGATAAGTTTCCGCTTCCTAGGCAACATGCATCTAATAAAACTAAATCCTATGTCGTTTTTGCTCTTGAATGATAACCTCTTCTTGGCACATAACAACTTATAGAGTCTTGAGACAACCAGTTCATCCCCAAAATGACATCAAAGTCTACCATCTCAAGTTGAATTAGGTTGCATCCAAATTCTCATCCATCCATAAGATTCGAACATTGTTCATAACAATTATCTAATACAACATCTAGTGCAAAAGGTCATGAACTAGCAAAATTTGGTATAAAGGTTTTAAAGGCATGTCTAACCCTCTTTTACCTCTTAGTTTTTCAAAGGCTATCGCCAATAATATCATATTACACTCATTGGCTTACATCTCTTTTATCACTATTGTTCTACCCTGATCTCTCTTTCATATATCTCAAAAAGCATCTTTTGATTGTTTACTCACTACATATCCCAAGTTTACCTATAAGCATTAGGGTATATGCTTATATTTTTATTAATTCCACCAAACTCACTTGGTTTTTACTTAATCCTCTTGTTCGACATTGGGAATAACTCAATAGTAATTATACTAAATCAAGTACTATCATTGCCACTATTTTCGATTTCATCCTTGTATCCACTCTTTGATATGCTTTTAAAAATCTTTTGTCTTGTCAAGATTTATACCGATATAGCCATCTGTAACTCTACTCGAGTGCTATATACTCTTTACTGGTTACTCTTGGTAGTTCTCACTTCTTGCTCATACACTCTTTTATAAACCATGACTTAAATCTCTATATCCAACAATCTCAAAACAAATTCTTAATTACTTCATTTGAGGTTTCTTGGCTATAGTATTTAATCTGAATTCAATCGTCTCCATAATTTTCTTTATTAATCAAGCATTTTATCAACGGAGGTCGGGAAATGTAAGAATCATAATGCTTATCCAAAAGTGATTCATTTCTTTAATTCGACTTCAATATGATGCTAAACATTTGTTTTATCTAGTGAACCTAGGTTCGAAGGATCAAGAGTAAATCTATGATAACCAAACCAACAACCAAAGACCGTTAGGTTGCAAGGTGGTCCGAATACATGAAAATAGAGGTTCTACAGCTCTTAGCCTCATGGTTATAGGTTCTATCGAGTATATAATGTCATTGGTTAAGGCACTATAAGAGTAAATCTAGAAAAAAATTTGGTACATCAATAACTCAGGTATAAATCAAAAAGATGTACGTTCAAAATGATTAAATATTTAACTGTTCATTTAGTTCATATCTCTATTCATGTTGTTGATCATGAGATTAGCTTGGATTAGTATAATCAGGACTAATTCTAAGAAAACAACATCTATAACTACTAATTGACAGGTTGAATCGAGAAGGTATCCTATCAAGGCACGATAATTTAGAATCAGGTATATGCATCCTCTATAATCATAAGGGTAAGTCAATGATGCACCGCATCCTATATACACCTGTCTAGATTCATGGCCAGAATAGATTTGATCCCTTTCTAAAAACATCCAAGGTTTTATCTTCAAAAAATATTCCTCAACCCTTGTTGGATCATTCTGCAATGATGCAGCTATCCGTACATCGATAGCTAATAAGGGTAACCACCTTGATATGTTGTTGTACACCAAGATTCTACATTGGGGTGTACATTACTGGGACCTACTATACTATAGGCACTGTGTTATGGCCAACAGGTACTAGAGGTACAGTATTCCTACCAACTGGTATTGTACTTGGTCTGACCAGGAGGTGTCGGTATAGCATTGACAACTTGGATAGTGATTCCCATGGTAACTTGCATAGCCGATAACATTTATTGTTCTCGCATTTTGTATGGCCAAGTTCATTACAACTATGGTTAAGGCATTTGGTGGTCGAAGTAGATTGGCTGGAGTGGCCTGGTTGTTCACCCCTTTGACTTTCTTCAATCTAATTATCATTATTTGGCATTTACTCAGATGGGTTCTCATTACCCATTCTTGACCCAAATGGTGGTGGGGTCGGGTTGCAGCCTCTTTTAAATGCTCAGTGGACGAGGGATCAACGTATGGTGGCTCTTACTCAGAGTCTCCACGTCACTTAGGAGTAGAGTTTTATCTCCTATTATAGTTACTCTTATTTTTTGTGTATGACCATTGTTCTCCTATCTTTGTTGGATTTGATCCGAGATATTTCTCTTTACCCCTACAGGGATTTAGGCATTACTAGCTATTTTCCTTCCTCTGTTATACATCGAGTTCCACATCTTGTCAGTATCAACTCGGTATTTTAATTTTTTTGCTTTACAGATGCTCCCTTCTTGCTACTGTACTATATCCTTTGTATACTCAGGCAACTGTTCAACTTGTAGACCGAACTATATGTTATTTGTTTATCAGGATACATTTAGATCTTCTTTTTCTTCTATCTATATATACATATGGTTTCACCTTTTATATATACATTATTGTCTTGTTTAAGTTCTGTCTCAATGAATACATGTGCTTATGGTGTGTTTGTATTAAAGTTTTTAAATTTATCGTAACTCAGTTCATATACTCTTGTGGAAGCATTCAGGTTTGATGGGCAGAGCCTTAGAGCTTTGATACCAAGTTATCACACCCCAATTCTGAACTAACTAGTAGTGTGATGAACAATCATAAGAACCAACGATTCAAGCCAGGATCTCGTAAGACTGTGCCAACAATCTAAACCAAACACATTCCACATCACAATCAGAGATAATAAAATAAATAACGAAAGTCTTATTAATAATGAACTGAGGGTTTATAATGATAAGTAAATAATAAATCAGTTATCTCGAAGTAATCAAAACATAAACATAACAAACTATTACCAATCCCATAAGTCAAATACGAAAAGTAGAACACTAAGCATAACTCAATGGAAACATTTGCATGGTGAGTCATGCTCGTCCTCCACAGCTTGCACGTCCATAATTGTCACGTATCCATACATTAGCATGTTGATATTACCTTTCGAAAGTAGTACCTACAACATCAGAAACTAAAAGAATAGCGTACGCGAGGGTCAGCTCTCCTACATGAGCTCAGTGAGTAAACAAAACAATGCAACAAACATATGCATGCATTCAATTCATATCTTTGGTCTAGTTTTAAGTTTGCAACTACACTATAGAAAGGATTGACGTCCACCGCACCTCTATATATGAGTGTGTGAATCCTCCCAATGGATCAAACACCATTGTCGTCCCACATACACCCACCATGGAATAGAGATAGAGCTAAAATGTCTGGATCACACACCGCTAATACACCCCTAATGCCCTACCCATACCAACACGTAAGACCCTACTGGCGAGGGCTTACAAACTGGGCTCGCAACTAACCAATCCTAATACCATCCAAATGTATTCAAGGCTTCACCCCAGCATCCCTCAATACGTTCATAGAGATAGAGCTAAGGCCCCCCGATAGAGTCAAAGACCATATGGTCTGAGACCACCTCCCCTGATGCCCTATGACGTAATAGTTTCACTAAGGTAATGGCGATACGATGATGTCAATGGGTAGAACTGAGTAGAGATAGAGCTAGAGTTTGGTAACTAGGCCCAAGACCACAGTGCCACGTCCTCCCCCTTATGCTCTACTCACATCCAACACACCAACCACACACAAGCACATGCCTATTCCTATCATCATCAATCAATATGGTCAGAATAATAATGTAAATATACATAAACAGGAATAGCAGTAATAGTGGATGACATGTGAAATGCACAATACAAGCATTTAAGCATAGAATCATTCATGGCACTGGATAAATAAAATAAAGGTAACTTATTATTATCCAATAAATTTAGGTCTTGTTCCCTCACCTGTAAACGATGTTTGTTCTTCTTCCAAGCTTTGAAATTATTTTGAACTAGTTGGAAACCTAAACAATTAATGTATTTAAGTTAGGGGTTAATTTCTTCAAGTTACAGTAGTCGAAAACCTTGTTTGGTTTTAAAATATGCTTTTTGAAATATTGTGGTTGATCCTGTGGTCTTGCTACATGCAACCACATGATGCGACCATACATTGTGCGGTCGACACAAACACATGCTACAAGTGACCACACAATGTGGCCACATGATTTTTGAAAAACTTCCCGAATAGCTCTGGTCGACTCATTGGTCACTCTATAGTCGACCAGTGCTGGGACCACATGATTTCTACTTCCAATCTGAGTTCTTCCTCTGGGCTCAACAACAGGGTTCACCCTATGATCAAGTCATTAATTTATGGTTTCTCACAACAACTAGTACCAATCCCACTTTCAAGGTTATTCTTAGAGATTTACCTAGATAATCATATGATCAATAATCCCATATCGGTTTAACATCTTCAATAGAGCCCCATTCTATGCGATCTACTTCTATAGAGACAAGTTCCATACCTTACTTGTTGTAGAGAGTCTGAACCTTCTCTACAAAATCCTTCTCTCAACTTTCTTCTCCAAATCTCCTTCTCCTTCTCTTCCTCTCTCTTTCTCTCTTAGGTTTAAGGTTTGAGATTGATCCAAAAGAGTAAAATAGATTAGAGGAATGTCCTTTATATTGAGGGAAAACCTCCATATGGAGTCCTCTTTCAATTAGGAAAGAGTCCTCCTCAAATTAAAAAAGTTTTGTAAACACAGAGTCGGTTCTGGGTTCGTACGGTCAACCCTGAGGTCGCATAATCCGTCGACCATACAAACCAAAACAATCGACCACACGTTGTGCGGTCTCAGCCTAGTCGACCATACGATCGACCTCACAGTGCGACCACACAAACCAAATTTACTAGTTTGACTATTTTGATTGGTTTGCTCACTTGGATTTGTGGTTTCTTTATACGGTTGGTCCGTTTGAGCCGATTATGATGGAAAACCAATCACGACATGAGAACGTAAGGTTAGATCAGGTTCGTGGTATGTGGGTCATACAACTCCACCACCCTTAAAAGAAATTTCATCCTTAAAATTTACACGTACGGATCTTACACCATGGCCCTGAATGCATCCTCAATGTCGAATAATGCGAGACTGGCCAAATTGACAAAATGACCCCCCTCTACATGCTTGCGTCAAAACTTGGGGTACTGCGCCTCAGTGTCAGTTGAACAGAAGAGATAGGCATTGTATTGCCTAGGATTATTGGTTTGAGGCATAGTGACTGCAAAACAAGAAAGGAATAAATAAGTTAAGTAAAAATTTTAGAGATTTCGGTAGCATAACGACGTAAATTGGTCTAAAGCCTCACTTTCACCCAATTACAGGCAGTAGGACTTACATAAGTTACAAACCATCCTGCAAGGTATATCTAATAGAAAATTGCAATAAATTTCAAGAAAAATTGAATTTGGGCAAAAACCCCAATTTCTAGGGCAAGAACCAAAATTTTAGGATTTTGACCAAAGCAACCGATGAAACCCAAAATTAATTGAGGACTTTCATCTGTTGGGTGCCCAACATCAGACTTAAGTATGGAAATTAACAATTTTATGATTGAATAAATTGTAATTTAAGAAAAACAAGAAAAAACAATGAAAACCTATGTATAATAATCCAAAGAGAAAATGGGAATGGGGAACTTACATATAGAGAGGATTGAAAGTTGTCGACTAATGAAGAAAACTGGCTTTTGACCGGTTGGTACAATAGCAACTCATCGGCAGCAAGTTAGGTCAAAATATAGAAGAAAACAAAAGAGGAATCGGAGAAATGACTCAGTTTCAAGCTTAAAAAGCTGACTCCTGGGTTCACTGGTTGACTAATCTGACCAATATGTCAACTAGTGAGTTGACCAGTAAAGTCGACCGGTGACTCCCAGAAAGTCTCCCAGGATTTGTTTGGTCGCATCATTGATCGCATGATGTGCGACCGGTCAATGTTGACCAATGAAAATTTTTTCTACACTTCTCTGTTTTGGTTCAGTGTGTTGGGGATTTCTGTATATTGTGAAACTAACCTTATAAACTATTAATTATCATACATGTCTCACATTTGTTGACCGTGCAGACACCTTATCAGTTGGTAACCTAAAATGGCTCACCGTACCCATAGAAACAGTCGAAGAGGTAGAAGCCCAACCCCACCACCACCTGGAACGAGGAATGTGAATGAAAACCCTGATGAACAAGCCGGCATTAATGAGAATCAGAATGTTGCACCACAAGAAGTCAACAACCAGGCCAACCCAACTAACTTGCCAGGACCACCACCGAACTTGGTAGTAGTTGTGGAGAATTTGGAGCGACAGGTGCAGGAAATATGCTAAATGCAGATGAATATGCAAGGGACTATGGGAATCCCTACCCCAGCTGCTAACGCTACACCAACACCCCCAGGACAGGTACGGTATCAGTTGGTAGCAACACCATGCCCATAGCACCCGTCGGTAATTATACGGTGCCTGTAGCACATCAAAACCCAATGATGCAAACTCCAGTGTAGAACTTTAAAGCACAACCAGGTGTCTACTAGGGTGGTTACCAATACCCACCACCTGCATATGGAGCATACGGACAGTTGGACCATTCTTGACTGATAGAGTGATTTTTGAAGATAAAGCCGAAGGAGTTCATGGGCAAGCCATCTAATCCATTATGGCTGGCCCACTAGATTGATGAAATAGAGAAGAACTTCCTGATGATGACCATTTCAGAAAAGGAGAAAGTAATGTGTGCAACCTTCATGCTGAAGGGAGATACAAACCATTGGTAGAAGTCTACTCATAGTTACTTGCTGACCAAGTATCCTCAGTTGACTTGGGATATATTCAAGAAAGCGTTTTTCAAGAAGTATTTTCCCAGAAGCTTTAGAGACCAGATGGAAAAGGAGTTTCTAAACTTATATCAAGGTCAAATGTCTGTAGACGCTTATCAACAGTGTTATGAAGAGCTATTCTTTTTTTCCTTGCAAGTATGCAAGAAGAAGAGACTAAAACTCAAAGGTTTACCATGAGACTAAGAGGAAGCATCAGAGAGCATATGCTGGGAATGGAAAAGACAATTTATAATGAAGTTGTGCAGATTGCTTGAGTTCTGGAATCAAGCCAGAGAGAGAATTACTTTGCCCAGAATCGTGGTGTGAAGAGACCAAATGGGAATACATTCAACAGAGGAAATTCAAAGACCTTCAAGCCCTTCAGGCCACAGAACTCCAATGGAGCAACCAAGACTACATAGAAAGTTTTACCTTAACCAGGATAAGTGACTGCAAATATCAAGTGCTTTAACTATGATCAAGTAGGGCACTATGCAAAGAACTGTCCTAAGCCCAAGAAGCAATTGTAGCATGGAAAGGTTTATGTCGTAACTTCTGAAGACACTACTGCATCACCTAATGTGGTCACAGGTATGACTTAACCTTATTTTTTTTATAGTACCTTGTGTGAGCATGTAGACTAAACCTAGGTAAAACTATAGGTATTGTAACCATAGCTAGTATACCTGCCAGAGTTTTCTTTGACTCTGGGACTACCCATTCTTTTGTATTTGTCTCTTTCAAAAAAAGTTGGACATGCCCCTTAGACCTTTAGACCTCAAAATGTTAGTACGTTTACCATTGGGATTAAAGGATGTACTAGACAAATGTGATAGACCGTGCCCAGTTTTTACAAATGGAATGAGTATGGATGCAAATTTAGTTCAGCTTGAGATGGTAGACTTTAACGTCATTTTAGGAATGGACTGGTTGTCTTAGCATTCTATGAGTCTACTATTTGTTGAGAAGAAATTGTCATTCAAGGGAAAAGATGGTAAAGAATTCAACTTTATGGGCACCAAACTTCCTCGTAAATGGAAGCTTATTCTCTCTGCACTGAAGGCTAAGAGATTTCTTGAAAAGGGAGGAATTGGATATCTGGTGTCCGTAGTAGATGTCACCAAGGAAGTGCCACGGATAGAGGATATAGAAGTTATACGGGAGTTTATGGATGTGTTTCTAGAAGATTTACCCTGATTGCCACCTGATTGAGCAACTGAGTTCGTCGTAGACCTATTGCCAGGGTCGGTACCTGTATCTAAGGCATCGTATAAGATGGCTCCTATAAAACTGAAACTGAAGATCCAACTACAGGAGTTATTGGACAAGGGATTTATCTGGCCAAGTATATCACCTTGGGAAGCACCGGTATTGTTCGTAAAGAAGAAGGGTGGTAGTGTTTGACTGTGCATAGACTATCGAGAATTAAATAAACTCACGATTAATAATTGATACCCATTACCTCATATCGATGACCTATTTGATCAGTTGCAAGGCGCGAAGGTGATTTCCAAAATTGATCTACAGTTTGGATATCATCAATTGAAGATTAAGGATGGCGACATTCTAAAAATAGCATTTAAAACTAGGTATGGACATTATGAGTTCTTGGTTATGTCCTTTGGGTTGACTAATGCAACAACATCTTTTATGGAGCTTATAAACCGAGTTTTTCATGACATGTTGGACACTTCGGTCATAGTCTTCATAGATGACATATTGGTTTATTCCAAGGACGAAGCGACTCATGCAACAGATCTTAGAGCAGCCTTATAATGACTGAGAAGGGAGAGGTTTTATGCCAAATTCAAGAAATGTAAGTTTTGGTTGAGTAAAGTCCCATTCTTGGGTCACGTAGTATCATCTGAAGGTAGACCCTAGTAAGATAGAAGCCATCATAGGGTGGAAAGTGCCTAAGAACGTTATCGAGATTAGAAGTTTCCTGGGGTTAGCTGGTTATTACAGAAGGTTCGTGGGAGATTTCTCTACAATCATCGTACCTCTCACTAAGCTGACGAGGAAAGGGGAGAAGTTCATTTGGTCTGATCAATGTGAAAAATGCTTCCAGACCTTAAAGTCAAAGTTGATATCGGTGCCCATCTTGACCATTCCGGTACTAGGATAGCCATTTACCCTGTACATCGATGCCTCCAAATTGGGTCTAGGGTGTGTACTGATGCAAGGTGAACAAGTAATTGCTTATGCTTCAAGGAAACTAAAGGAATATGAGAAGAATTACCCTACTCATGATTTAGAATTAGCAGCGGTGATTCATGCAATTAAGACTTGGAGACATTACTTGTATGATGAGAAGTTCCAAATCAAGTCAGATCACAAAAGCCTCACCCATTTCTTTAACCAAAAAGAGTTGAACATGAGACAGAGAAGATGGTTAGAATTGTTGAAGGATTATGACTGTGATATTCAATATCATTCTGGAAAGACAAATGTAGTGGTGGATGCGTTGAGTAGAACGGGGGTACTGAAGCCGGATGGAGGACCTAGCACAAATGTTGCATTAAGCCTTACAACAACAACATCTGATTAGGACGAAGAGCAATACTAATCAAATCTCTAGAGGGCCTAGTAGAGAAAGGGCTTGTCCATAAGTTTACAATCCAGTTCGTCACATTGAAGATTCTACCTGACCTGATGGATGAGGTGAAAACAACAATCCTACATGATCCTTACCTGAGGACTGTGTAAGAAGACCTGAAAAAGGGCAAGCTGAATCCTAATTTTACCTTAGATATGGAAGGGGTACTGAGATACAGAGGAAGATTATGTATACCTAAAAGCGAAGATTTAGACCTTTGATAGAGAATAATGATAGAAGCTCATTTCACACCGTATTCGGTATATCCTAGAAGTAGAAAAATGTACCATGACTTGAAGAGATTATAGTGGTAGAAAGAAATGAAAGCAGATGTGGCTAAGCACGTGTTTCAGTGTCTGAATTATTAACAAGTAAAGGCTAAAAGGCAAAGACCAACATGTTTATTATAACCATTACCTGAATTAGCTTGGAAATGGGATTGTATCACTATGGACTTTGTTACCGATTTACCACTGACTCCCAGATCGGTTGACATAGTTTGGTTGATCGTCGATCGTCTTACTAAGACAGCTCGTTTCATTGCTATACGACGTCAGTATACTCTGGAGTGATTAGTCAAGCTATATGTGGACACTATTATCAAATTACATGGTGTACTTGAGAGCATAGTATCTGACAGAAACTCACGCTTTACTTTAAAGTTTTGGGAAGGATTACAGAAAGCTATGGGAACAAAGTTAAAGTTCATTACTGCATTCCATCCTCAAACCGACGGACAGTCGGAGCGGACCATTCAAATTCTAGAAGATATGCTCTGAGCCTGTGTAATTGATTTCAAAGGACCATGGGATGAGAAATTGTTATTGATTGAGTACACTTATAACAACATTACCAGGCTACTATACAGATGTCACCCTATGAAGCATTGTACGGTAGGAAGTGTCGAACCCCTCTATTTTAAAATGAAGTTGAGGAACAAAGAATCATCAGACCTGAATTTGTAGAAGAAACTTGTCAAGTGGTGGATCTAATTAAAGAAAGGGTTAGAATAGCTCAAAATCGTCAGAAGCAATATGCTGACAATCGACGATGAGACCTCAAATTCACTGTAGTTAACAAAGTATTCTTTAAGGTATCACCTATGCGTGGTTTGAAGCTGTTCGATAAGAAGGGGAAGTTATGTCCCCGATACATTGGACCTTATGAGATTTTGGCTAGACATGGGAAGGTAGCATATTAGCTTGCACTACCTGTAAGACCCGCACGCCATGAACCCGGCCTAACCTTACATTTCGTGTCGGGACCCATCTACATATCATGGTCGAGCCAAGTGGACCAAGTGTGTGAAGAAACCCAAGACCCAATATGAAAATTTACCCAAAAACAGTCAAAATGAGGGTAGGGTCGCATGTTTTAACAGGCAGGTCCGACCCTCCCATCGACCCTCACCATCGACCCCCAACCATGGGTCGCAGGGTCTATGAGTTGTCCGACCCTCCCATGGACCCTCAACCATGGGTCACAGAGGGTCTATGAGTTGTCTGACCCTCCCATCGACCCTCGGTACTCGAAAAAAACAGCACGAACCGAAAATTAAGAAACCTTCCTAATTTTGAATGGAACCTTTCCTAAACTCAATGGGACTTATTTTGGGAGGTTTTACTCTATAAATAGGACGTCCCTAAGCCTCTTTCACTCCTTTTACAACCCTAATTGGATTGAGAGAAAGAGAAGAGAAGGAAGAGAAGAAGAGAAGGAAAACTTGAAGAAAAGGCTAAGGAAGAAGAGGAAATTCAGAGGAACTCTGAATCTCAGCAAAACTAAGGTATGGATACATTCTCCATGGTTTATTTAAGACTTTAGAATGGTTTATGAAGAGGATATGACTTAGAAGAAACCCAAATCATCCATCCATGGTTTTGTTCCAATGGAAACCATGGAGGAGATCATTAAAACCATGTAGGTGAATAAAGTATAGTTCTAAACCATAGAACATGTATAGAATGGAATGTAGAAGTAAGCCATAGGACCCAACCATGAAAGAGAGAACAAAATATGATATTTTTTACTCAAACCATGGAGGGTCGCACCGAGGGTCGATGGCAGATCCGACCCTAGCATCGACCCTCAGTGTTCGGGAAGTTCAGATTAGGGGGAAGGTCGCACCCAGGGTCGATCATGACTCCGACCCTACCTCCGACCCTCAGTTAACAGAATGGTTTTTAAATTCTGAATAAATTCTAATTAAATTTTATCGGCTTTGTTAGGTCTTCTAGCAATATAATAACATTATAAAGGTGATTCTAAAGCTTGGAAGAGTATCTATTAGCAAGCTAAGGTGAGGGAACAAGACCTAAACTAATTGGTTAATAACAAACTATTTTTATTTCTTGAATCCAATACCATGATTGTGATATGCATGTATGCTTGTAATTTGCATTCAACATGTCATCCAATATTTCTATTATTAATGTTCATGCATATTTAAATTTATTGATTATAACATGATGATGTTGATGATGGTAGGAATAGGCATGTGAATGTTTGTGTTTGGCTAGTGTACATGGTGCGGGTAGGGATGGTATCAACCGGTACTTCGATGCCGTTCTCATCGGGGTATATTGTGCCATGGTTTATTCAAGTCAGGTCCACTAAGCAAGTGTTAGTGTGCTTGATGCGAGTGGAGCATCAGGGGGAGGACGTGACATTGTGGTTCAGCCTGGTCACCAGACTCTAGCTCTATCTTTACTCAAGTCTTGTCCACTAACATCGTCGTATCGCCATTACCTTAGCGGAACTAATATGTCGTAGGGCATCAGGGGGGGACGTGGCATTGTGGTTCAGCCTGGTCACCAGACCCTAGCTCTATCTCTATGGATGTATTGAGGGATGTTGGGGTGAGGCCTTGGATACATTGTTTGACATTAGAGTTGGTTAGTTGCGAGCCCAGTTTGCAAGACCTCGCCAACAGGGGCTTACGTGTTGGTATGGGCAACCGGTGCAGCCATGCCGTTTTCATGGGATATATATTGTCCATGGTGGGTGCATGTGGGGCGACGGTGCCATTTTCATTGGGCGTTTCCACACACTCGTGTATAGAGGTGCGGCGGCCACCTATCCTTTCTATAGCACATTGTAAACTTTAAATCAGACCAAAGATATGAATTGATTGCATGCATATGTATTGTTGTATTGTTTTGTTTGCTCACTGAGCCGTGATGTGTGCTCACCCTTTCGAATTCGAATACTTTTAGTTGATGATGCAGGTACCACCGTTGAAGATTATATGAACACTCCTGTGTACGAGCATGTGGTGACAATGGAAGCTGAAGACTTAGTGGATATGCATGACTCCTCATGTGAGTGTAACTCATGCGTATTCGATTAGATTTTGTTTAATTTTATTAAAGACATGTAATTGATATTTATTTAATTATGTCTGAGTTGATTTATCAATAATTTGATATTTATTTATGGTTATCACAATTAAATTCTCAGTTCATTTACTATAAGATTTCCGCTATTTACTTTATTACCTCTGATTAATGTGGAATGTGTTTTGGTTTATCATATGTGGGATAGCCTATTTTGAGATCCTGGTTGAACCGTTGGTTTATTGACGGTTCATCACACCGTTCCGAATGATGCGGAATTGGGGTGTGACACTACCACCATCTATATCTAGAGTACAAGATGTATTCCATGTTTAGCTACTGAAAACCTATATTAGAGATCCTAAACATGTTTTGACTACGGATCCACTAGATTTGACTAAAGACCTGACGTTCGAGGTGATGCCACTTGAGAATACTAGTCGAAAGGTTCAACGTCTTTGCAACCGTGACATCCATTACGTTAAGGTTACTTGGCAAAGTCAAGGTGTGGAGGAGGTAACATGGGAAGAAGAAAATGTTATGCGGAAGTAGTATCCTTATAAGACCCGTATCAAACTTACCGATCTTACCACCTTGTACCAGGTCTACCTATCATGGTCGAGCCAAGTGGACCAAGTGCGTGAAGGAAATTACAAGACTATGTATGAAATTGACCAAAAATAGTAAATTTGAGGGTAGGGTCGCATGCCTAAATAGGTAGGGTCGACCCCACCTCAATAGAGTCCAACCCATGACTTTTCAGTCCTAGGGTCGGATGACTTGAGACCCTAGGGTCGACGGGTCCTACAACCCTAGCATCGACCCTAGGATGACAGACTGAAAACGTAATTAGGAAACTTTCCTAATTTCAAGGGGATCCTTTCCTAATCTCGATGGGATTTATTTTGGAAGGTTTTCCTCTATGAATAGGACGTCCCTTAGCCTCTTTCACTCCTTTTGAAACCCTAATTGAAAGTGAGAGAAAGAGAAGAGAAGGAGAAGAGAAGGAGAATTGGTGAAGAAGACTAAGGAGAAGAAATTCAGAGAAATTTCTGAATCTCAGCAACCCTAAGGTATGAATACATTCTCCATGAATTATGTAAGACCCTAGAATAGTTCATGAAGAGGGTAGGATCTAGGAGAAACCCAAATCATCCATCCATGGATAAATTTCAATGGAATCCATGGAGGAAATCATTGTAAATAAAGTAAAGTGTGTAACTTGGAGTTTTGAGCCATAGAACAATCATAGAATGGACTATAAAAGTAAGCCAAAGGATCCAAACATGAAAAAATGGACTGTAGGATGAAAGGTCGACTCAAACTACGTGTGGTCGCACCTAGGGTCGATGGGGAACGGAAACTGACCCTACACCCTGGGGTCGCAGACAACTGCTACCCTACCTGCAACCCAACCTGCGACCCTAGCAATACAGCAAGCTTAAAATTGTTGGAATTAATTCTAATTAAAATCTATCGACTTGTTAGGTTCTCCTAGTGATATAAAAGTGATTCTTAAAGCTTGAAAGAGGATCTACACTCAATCAAAGGTGAGGGAACAAGACCTAAACTAATTGGCTAATAATAAATTATTTTCGTTTATTGAGTCCAATACCATGTATGATGCTATGATTGTATGATTGTAATGTGCATATCACATGTCATCTACTATTCTTGTTATTACTATTCATGCATATTTGATTGATTCAGTTTATTTACATGATGATGATGATGATGCTAGGAATAGGCATGTGAATGCTTGTGTGTGGCTAGTGTACTTGATGCAAGTGGGGGATCAGGGGAAGTGTGATGCCGTGCGGTCCTAAGCACTTTAGCCCTATCTCTACTCAAGTCTTGTCCACTAGCATCATCGTATCGCCATTACCTTAGCAGAACTATTACGTCGTAGGGCATCAGGGGAGGTGGTCTCGGACCGTGTAGTCTCTGACTCTGCCGGGGGGCCTTAGCTCTATCTCTATGGACGTATTGAGGGATGCTAGGGTGAGGCCTTGGATACACTGATTAACAATAGGATTGGTTAGTTGCGAGCCCAGTTTGTATGCCCTCACCAACAGGGGCTTATGTATTGGTATGGATAGAGCATCAGGGAAAGTGTGATGCGGTGCGATCCTAAGCACTTTATCTCTATCTCTATTCCATGGTGGGGTGGATGTGGACGACAATGGTGTTTGATCCATTGGGTGGGCTTACACACCCTGTGTATAGAGGCGAGGCGGTCACCGAACCTTTCTAACACATTGCAAACTTATATACCATACCAAAGATATGAATTGAATGCATGCATATGTTTGTTGTATTGTTTTGTTTGCTCACTGAGCCGTGATGTGTGCTCACCCTTTCGAATTCGAATACTTTTAGTTGATGATGCAGGTACCACCGTTGAAGATTATATGAACACTCCTGTGTACGAGCATGTGGTGACAATGGAAGCTGAAGACTTAGTGGATATGCATGACTCCTCATGTGAGTGTAACTCATGCGTATTCGATTAGATTTTGTTTAATTTTATTAAAGACATGTAATTGATATTTATTTAATTATGTCTGAGTTGATTTATCAATAATTTGATATTTATTTATGGTTATCACAGTTAAATTCTCAGTTCATTTACTATAAGATTTCCGCTATTTACTTTATTACCTCTGATTAATGTGGAATGTGTTTTGGTTTATCATATGTGGGATAGCCTATTTTGAGATCCTGGTTGAACCGTTGGTTTATTGACGGTTCATCACACCGTTCCGAATGATGCGGAATTGGGGTGTGACACTACCACCATCTATATCTAGAGTACAAGATGTATTCCATGTTTAGCTACTGAAAACCTATATTAGAGATCCTAAACATGTTTTGACTACGGATCCACTAGATTAGACTAAAGACCTGACGTTCGAGGTGATGCCACTTGAGAATACTAGTCGAAAGGTTCAACGTCTTTGCAACCGTGACATCCATTACGTTAAGGTTACTTGGCAAAGTCAAGGTGTGGAGGAGGTAACATGGGAAGAAGAAAATGTTATGCGGAAGTAGTATCCTTATAAGACCCGTATCAAACTTACCGATCTTACCACCTTGTACCAGGTCTACCTATCATGGTCGAGCCAAGTGGACCAAGTGCATGAAGGAAATTACAAGACTATGTATGAAATTGACCAAAAATAGTAAATTTGAGGGTAGGGTCGCATGCCTAAATAGGTAGGGTCGACCCCACCTCAATAGAGTCCAACCCATGACTTTTCAGTCCTAGGGTCGGATGACTTGAGACCCTAGGGTCGACGGGTCCTACGACCCTAGCATCGACCCTAGGATGACAGACTGAAAACGTAATTAGGAAACTTTCCTAATTTCAAGGGGATCCTTTCCTAATCTCGATGGGATTTATTTTGGAAGGTTTTCCTCTATGAATAGGACGTCCCTTAGCCTCTTTCACTCCTTTTGAAACCCTAATTGAAAGTGAGAGAAAGAGAAGAGAAGGAGAAGAGAAGGAGAATTGGTGAAGAAGACTAAGGAGAAGAAATTCAGAGAAATTTCTGAATCTCAGCAACCCTAAGGTATGAATACATTCTCCATGAATTATGTAAGACCCTAGAATAGTTCATGAAGAGGGTAGGATCTAGGAGAAACCCAAATCATCCATCCATGGATAAATTTCAATGGAATCCATGGAGGAAATCATTGTAAATAAAGTAAAGTGTGTAACTTGGAGTTTTGAGCCATAGAACAATCATAGAATGGACTATAAAAGTAAGCCAAAGGATCCAAACATGAAAAAATGGACTGTAGGATGAAAGGTCGACTCAAACTACGTGTGGTCGCACCTAGGGTCGATGGGGAACGGAAACTGACCCTACACCCTAGGGTCGCAGACAACTGCTACCCTACCTGCAACCCAACCTGCGACCCTAGCAATACAGCAAGCTTAAAATTGTTGGAATTAATTCTAATTAAAATCTATCGACTTGTTAGGTTCTCCTAGTGATATAAAAGTGATTCTTAAAGCTTGAAAGAGGATCTACACTCAATCAAAGGTGAGGGAACAAGACCTAAACTAATTGGCTAATAATAAATTATTTTCGTTTATTGAGTCCAATACCATGTATGATGCTATGATTGTATGATTGTAATGTGCATATCACATGTCATCTACTATTCTTGTTATTACTATTCATGCATATTTGATTGATTCAGTTTATTTACATGATGATGATGATGATGCTAGGAATAGGCATGTGAATGCTTGTGTGTGGCTAGTGTACTTGATGCAAGTGGGGGATCAGGGGAAGTGTGATGCCGTGCGGTCCTAAGCACTTTAGCCCTATCTCTACTCAAGTCTTGTCCACTAGCATCATCGTATCGCCATTACCTTAGCAGAACTATTACGTCGTAGGGCATCAGGGGAGGTGGTCTCGGACCGTGTAGTCTCTGACTCTGCCGGGGGGCCTTAGCTCTATCTCTATGGACGTATTGAGGGATGCTAGGGTGAGGCCTTGGATACACTGATTAACAATAGGATTGGTTAGTTGCGAGCCCAGTTTGTATGCCCTCACCAACAGGGGCTTATGTATTGGTATGGATAGAGCATCAGGGAAAGTGTGATGCGGTGCGATCCTAAGCACTTTATCTCTATCTCTATTCCATGGTGGGGTGGATGTGGACGACAATGGTGTTTGATCCATTGGGTGGGCTTACACACCCTGTGTATAGAGGCGAGGCGGTCACCGAACCTTTCTAACACATTGCAAACTTATATACCATACCAAAGATATGAATTGAATGCATGCATATGTTTGTTGTATTGTTTTGTTTGCTCACTGAGCCGTGATGTGTGCTCACCCTTTTCAAATTCGAATATTTTTAGTTGATGATGCTGGTATGACCGTGGAAGATTATATGAGTGCTCCCGCATTCGGGTACGTTGCGACGATAGATGCAGAAGATATAATGGAGACGCATGATTCGTCATGCGAATGCAACTCATGCGTTTTCGATTAGATTTTATTTGGATTATTCAGTAAATGTAATTGATTATTTTATTTACTTATGTCTCAGTCAATGAAAAATAATTTGGTATTTTATTTATGATTATCACATTTAGATTCTCAGTTCATTTAATATTTAAGACTTCCGCTATTGTGTATTTACTCTGATTATGGTTGTGGATGTGTATGGTTTAAGCAAACGGACACAGCCTATTTGAGATCCTGGTTGAACCGTTGGTTTATTAACGGTTCATCACAGTGTAAAATTGGGGTGTGACAACTTGGTATCAAAGCTCTTAGGCCCTGTTTATTAAACCAGTATAGTTCCATAAAAATTCGTGAACTGAGTTAGGATAAAATTTAAAAGCTTTAATAAGAACACACTGTAAGCACCTGTGTTGTTTGAGACAAAATTAAGAAAGAGAATAAGCACATATAAAGGGAGAAACAAGTCTTATATACATCAAACCAAAAGCAAGTTTATATACATATCCAAAGCAGAGTACAGTCCACAACCCGGACAGTTACTCTGTAATACAAAAGAAGAATAAAAAGAAAAAAATACATCATGGAGCTGGAGGTGATGGAGGAAGCGGTGATCTCTGTCATAGTCCTCAGCATAGACTCTAGTCAACCAAGCTACCTAAGTCAGGGTCGTCTGGAGACTAGCTGTCAATGCAGCCATCCGCTGATGAGACGCACGTTGAGCATCCAGAAACTCTCCCACTCTCAAATCTGTCGTGCGCTGAGCCTCCCTAATCTCACACAGTAATCTCATCATATCATTAGCTGGTGGGCATGAAGGATCAGCCATGCGTGAAGGAGTCTGAGATGGACCAGCTCCAGTAAAATATGGAGGTGATGGAGGAGGTATGAGTCCACATCCATGTACATACGATCCTCATCCTCAGCATCACCCCCATGAACCCCTGCTCCAGCGGCTGTTGCTGTTGCTGCCTCAGCGTCTGCCACCTCCACCTGAGTACGTGGACGCACCAGAGCGTTCCTCTCATCATCACTGACCTGAGCATCCCGCATGCCCATCCTACAGATGGCCTCCCAGTCCAGAACTGATGAAAAAGTCTTCTCCTGAATCCTCTCATCCACTAAATCAACACCTAGGCGGGTAAGCAGTGTAGTGATCAGACGTTCGTAGGGCAGGTTGCCTATCTGACTAGGCAGCGTATCACAGATCATCGTCCTCATGATAATATAAGGGAGGCAGACAGGTTGCCTAGTGTAGATACAGTAAAGTAAGTACTGAGTCAACTAGGAGATCCTCTCATAATGTCCACTCTGGGGTATCAGGTTGTGCTGGATGATCTTACAGTACACCCGAGGCTCTTGACGTAGGTTGATTGTTTTCATCTCCCAGCGATCCTCTTTGATAAGCTGACGGTTTATCTCAGCCCGCATCTCCAAAGAAAGGAACTGGGGCTCCCTGGGAGCACAGTACACCAAAGGGCCATCATGTGATATGCCCAAAAGATCAGCTAACTGCTGGCAGTCAAAGGAAACCTATACTTCTTTGACGTAGCTCGTGTTCCTGAGCTCCCTACCCCTCTCAGTGTCATTGTGATCTCCCACCACCTAGAGATTACAATAGAACTATCTCACCAGATCTGAACGGGTACAAGCGTCATAGGTAATCACAGGGAGCCAGCCCATGTCACCAAATGCCCTCTCCACGTCGAACAAGGCTAGACTAGCCAAGTCCACATGACGACCTCCCTCTACCTTCTTACGCGCATAATGAGCATATTGAGCTTTGGCCTCGTTGGAGCGGAAGCGGACTGGGTCATGAGACCTAGGAACCTTGGTACGAACCATGTTATCTGCCAAAACAAAGAAAAATAGATAATAGATCAGTAATGGTGAAAAACCTAAAAATTTCGACATTATAACGACATAAATTGGTCAAAAGCCTTACTTTTCACCCATACACTTGGGCAGGAGGACTTACATAGGTTCTAAACTATCCTGCAAGGCTCATACAGTTGAAAATTTAAATTTGAGAGATCGAATTTGAAGAAATTTCAATAAATTCAAAAAATATCAAAAATTAGGGCAAAAATGGAAAATTTCAAGTTTCTCGACAACCAACCGATGAAACTCAAATATGTTTGAGGGCTTTCGTCCATTGGGTGACCAATAGCAAAAGCCCCCAATAAAAATGAAATTTTTACGGTTGGAAAAAGTTTAATTTGAAGAAAACGATGTAAATGGGCAAAAACCTAGTTAGAAAGTTTAAAAACATGAAACAGTAGAGAACATACCTGTAGAGAAGGAGTGGTAGTCACGAACGAAGGATAGGATCACCAAACAGGTAGGGGTCGTTACTGTAGCAACTCAGAGGAATGAGTTGAGTTGGAAGGCAGGAGAAAGAATGGGAAATGAATCCAAAATCGGGTTTAAAAACCTGATTCTGGATCGTAGGGTCGCATAATTCAACCAAAACATACGACCTTACCTCCGACCCACCCATTTACCCTAGCCTCTCGGTGATCTGACAGAGAACTAGGGGTCGACCCTAGGGTCGGACATATACCGACCCTACCATTGACCCTAGGCTCTCGGTAAGCTGACAGTGATTCTCAGGGTCGCATACCCTAGGGTCGCATAATGATCGACCCTACCATCGACCCTACGATGGAAAATACAGTATTTTTGTCAGAATGATCTGAAAATTATGAAAATTATATTGATTAGTTGGATTTTTGACTGGAGAACAACTATATTGATTGCCTCACATGTGCTATGATTGGTTACAGGCACTACCATCATCAGAATAGGAAATGGCTGGGCGAAGAGTGACCAGATAAAGCCGTAACTCTATTCCACCACCACCACCTGTGGAGGAAGACAGCTATGTGCATCCTGAGACACAGGAGAATCTGAATACGGCACCATCCGTGGTTAATGGCCAGACAAATCCTACCAACTTGCCAGCCCCACCTACAGACCTGGCTACAACCGTAATGAACTTGGCACAACAGCTGCAGCAAATACAACAGGTACAAGCTAATATGCAAGCTGCCATAGGCATGGTTTTTCCAACTGCACAGACGACACCGATGCCAGCAGGACAGGCAAGCACAGTACCAGGGGGAAGTATCACGGTACCCCATGCACCACAAACTCCAGTCATGCAGGCTCAAGTGCAGAACCCTGAAGTAGCTCAAGGTGGTTATCAGTACCAACCACCTGGTTATCAGTACCAACCACCTATGTATGGGGCCTACGCTCCGTATCGACTGGACCACTCCAGACTAGTCGAGCGTTTCTTGAAGATGAAGCCCAAGGAATATAATGGTAAGCCAGCTGATCCTTTGTGGTCAGCACACTAGATTGATGAAATGGAGAGGAATTTCATAATGATGACAGTTACTGAGGAGGAGAAAGTACTGTGTGCAACATTCATGCTGAAAGCGATGCACACCACTAGTGGAAGTCCACACGAACTTATTTGTTAACTAAGCATGCCCAACTGACCTGGGGTACATATAAGGAGGCATTCTTTGAGAAGTAATTTCCTAGAAGTTTCAGAGATTCTATGGAGAAAGAGTTCCTGAGTTTGTATCCGGGACAGATGACTGTCGATGCATATCAACAGCATTAGGAGGAGCTTTTCTTCTTTGCACCAGTCAGTATGCAAGCGGAAGATACGAAGACCCGAAGGTTCGTTATGGGACTTAGGGGATGTATTCGTGAACATGTTCTAGGACTTGGGAAGAAAGTCTACAACGAAGCTGTATAAATTGCTCGGGTGATAGAGTCGAGCCAGAAATAGAGCTATTTTGCTCAAAACAGGGGCATTAAAAGGCCAACTGGAAATTCATATAACGGAGAGAATACAAAGACATTCAAACCCTTCCGTACTCAAGGTTTTAATGCTGCAGCCAAGACTACTCCAGCAGCTCAATCGCAACAAAAGCAAAATAACGAAGGATTAAAATGCTATAACTGCAATCAAATAGGACATTATTCAAAGGAGTGTCCTAAACCCAGGAAGTAGCTACAACAAGGAAAGGTTTATGCTGTTGCATCTGAGGATGCTGTCGCATCGCCTGATGTGGTCATATGTATGACCTGAACCTTTCATTTTGTGTTACACTGTGTGAGCATGTAGACTAAATTAAAACAAATCACAGGTATCGTATCTAATAATGGCATTCCCGCCAGAGTACTCTTTGATTCAGGAGCTACTCATTCTTTTATATCTGTGTCATTTGGAAAGAAGCTGAACCTACCCCTCAAATCTTTAGACTATAAACTGCTTGTACGATCGCCGATGGGATTAGAAGTGGAATTAGAAAAAGGTTATGGACCATGTCCAGTTCTTATTAACGAGAAAACCTTGGATGCAACCTTGATTCAACTTGAGATGGCAAACTTTGACGTCATCTTGGGAATGGACTGGTTAGCTCGGCATTCTGCAAACCTATTATGTGTCGAAAAGAAGCTGACATTTAAAGACAAGAAAGGAACGGAGTTCAGTTTTGCGGGAACCAAACTTTTCCGTAAACGAAAACTCATCCTCTCTGCATTAAAGGCTAGGAAATGCCTCTAAAAAGGAGGAGTTGGGTATCTAGTATTAGTGGTCGACCTCATAAAGGAAGCACCATGAATGGAGGATATTGATGTCATGCGTGACTTTCCAGATGTATTTCCTGAAGAACTACCAGGACTACCACCCGACCGAGCTATAGAGTTTGTTATAGATCTGATACCCGAAGTCGCACCAGTATCTAAAGCACCTTATCGAATGGCTCCTACTAAACTGAAGGAATTAAAAGTACAGTTACAAGAACTACTGGACAAGGGTTACATCAGACCTAGCATATCACCATGGGGAGCGCCAGTATTATTCGTAAAGAAGAAGGACGGTAGTATTCGACTGTGTATAGATTACCGAGAACTGAATAAGCTGACAATCAAGAATCGGTACCCATTGCCTCGGATCGATGACTTGTTCGATCAGTTGCAAGGTGCCAAGGTGTTCTCCAAGATCGATCTTCGGCTAGGATACCATCAGTTAAAGATCAAGGACGGAGATATTCCCAAGACAGCATTCAGGACGAGATATGGACATTATGAATTTTTGGTCATGTCTTTTGGATTGACTAACGCACCAGCAACTTTTATGGAACTTATGAATCGAGTATTCCATGATATGTTGGATACGTCGGTCATTGTATTCATTGATGATATATTGGTCTACTCCAAGAACAAGGAAACTCATATTATTAATCTAAGAGTCGCTCTACAGCGATTACGGAAAGAGAAGCTTTACGCCAAATTTACAAAGTGTGAGTTTTGGCTAAATGAAGTCGCTTTCCTAGGCCATGTTGTATCCGCTGAAGGAATTAAAGTGGATCCTAGCAAGATTAAAGCCATTGTGAAGTGGGAAGCACCGAAGAGCATTATAGAAATTAGAAGTTTCCTAGGTCTAGCTGGGTATTATCGACGATTTATGGAAGACTATTCCCGAATTGTTGTACCTCTCACCAGTTTGACTAAGAAGGGCAAAAAATTTGTTTGGACTGATAAATGTGAGAAGAGTTTCCAAACATTGAAGGCTAGATTGATATCTGCCCAGATCTTGACTATTTTGATTCCAGGACAACCATTTACTTTGTACACTGATGCATCAAGATTGGGTTTAGGATGTGTACTTATGCAAGGAGAACAAGTAATTGCATATGCCTCAAGACAACTGAAGACACATGAGAAGAACTATCCCACTCATGACTTGGAATTAGTGGCAGTGGTACATGCTGTCAAGATATGGAGACATTACTTATACAGAGCGAAATTTTATATTAAATCAAATCATAAGAGTCTTACTTATCTCTTTAATCAGAAGGAGTTGAATATGAGACAAAGAAGATGGCTGGAACTATTGAAAGACTATGATTGTGATATCCAGTATCATCCGGGGAAAGCTAATGTGGTAGCTGATGCGCTGAGTAGAAAAGCAATGATAAATTCTCAAGGAGAGGTTAACACAACTGCTGCAATGCGTACTACCAGAAAAGTGTTCAATTACGATAATGAGCAGTTCGTGATAGATGCACCGGGTGAATCAACCAACCAAGGGTTTATTCATCGGCTTTCAAATATGTTTGCCACATTGAAGATTGTACCTGATATAATTAATGAAGTGAAAACAGCTATTAAATCAGACCCTTATCTAAGAACGGTACAAGAGGACATTGAAAAAGGTAGGACTATCCCTGAGTTCGCCTTGGACGATGAAAAGGTACTGAAGTACAAAGGAAGAATATGTGTACCTGAAAAAGAAAGTTTGGACATTAGACACCGACTAATGAAGGAAGCCCATACCACCGTCTATTCGATACATCCTGGAAGTACAAGAATGTATCATGATCTAAAGAAATTATATTGGTGGAGAGGAATGAAAGCAGATGTAGCTAAATCCGTGTCACAATACCTAAATTGTCAGAGGGTGAAGGCTGAACGACAAAGACCTGCAGGACTGTTACAGCCGTTACCAAAACCAGCATGGAAATGGGACTGCATCACTATGGACTTCGTCACCGGATTACCATTGACTCCCCGAGTAGTTGACGTGGTTTGGGTGATTGTAGACCGCCTGACTAAAATGGCTCGATTTATAACTATACGACCTCAGTATACACTGGAGAGGTTAGCTAAGTTGTATGTGGATAATATTGTCAGATTACATGGTGTACCTGAAAGCATTGTGTCCGACAGAGATCCACGATTTACTTCAAAGTTTTAGGAAGGATTGCAAAAGGCTATGGGTACAACATTGAAGTTTAGTACTGCATTCCATCCTCAGACAGACAGACAGTCGGAGCGTACCATTCAGATTTTAGAAGACATGCTTCGAGCCTGTGTAATTGATTTTAAAGGATCATGGGATGAAAAATTACCATTGATCGAGTTCGCTTATAACAACAGCTATCAGGCTACTATACAAATGTCACCCTATGAAGCACTGTATGGTAGGAAGTGTCGAACTCCTTTGTTTTGGAATGAAGTTGGAGAACATAGCATTGTTGGACCAGAATTTGTTGAAGAGACATGTCGAGTAGTCGACATTATCAAGGAAAGAGTAAGAACATATCAGAATCGTCAGAAACAGTATGCAGATACTCAACGCCGAGACTTTAAATTCGTCATAGGTGATAAGGTATTCTTGAAAGTATCACCTATGTGAGGTTTAAAATGGTTCGGACAGAAAGGGAAACTAAGTCCAAGATATGTCGGGCCATATGAGATTCTAGCCAAACATGGAAAAGTGGCTTACCAGTTAGCACTACCACCATCTATGTCAAGCGTGCATGATGTATTCCATGTTTCATTATTGAAGAAGTTCGTCAGAGATCCAACGCACATTTTGACAGTAGATCCACCTGATTTGACGGATGATTTGACATTTGAAGTAGCACCAACTGAAATCACCAGACGAAAGGTTTAACGACTATGCAACCGTGATATCTATTATGTTAAAGTCATTTGGAGGAGCAGAGATATAGAAGAAATCACATGGGAAGAAGAGAATGCTATGCGAAAGCAATACCCTCATCTTTTCGACTCGGAAGGTATGTACCAATTTCGAGGATGAAATTTTTAATAAGAAGGGGGGAGTTGTAAGACCCGTATCAAACTAACCGGTCTTACCACCTTGTACTAGGTCTACCTATCATGATCGAGCCAAGTGGACCAAGTGCGTGAAGGAAATCACAAGACCAGGTATGAAATTGACCCAAAAATAGTAAATTTGAGGGTAGGGTCGCATGCCTAAACAGGTAGGGTCGACCCCATCTCAACAAAGTCCAACCCATGACTTTTCAGTCCTAAGGTCGAATGACATGAGACCATAGGGTCGACGGGTCCTATGACCCTAGCATCGACCCTAGGATGACAAACTGAAACTGTAATTAGGAAACTTTCCTAATTTCAAGGGGATCCTTTCCTAATCTCGATGGAACTTATTTTGGGAGGTTTTCCTCTATAAATAGGATGTCCCTTAGCCTCTTTTACTCCTTTTGAAACCCTAATTGAAAGTGAGAGAAGGAGAAGAGAAGGAGAATTGGAGAAGAAGACTAAGGAGAAGAAATTCAGAGAAATCTCTGAATCTCAGCAACCTTATGGTATGATACATTCTCCATGAATTATGTAAGACCCTAGAATAGTTCATGAAGAGGGCAGGATCTAGGAGAGAAACCCAAATAATCCATCCATGGATAAATTCCAAAGGAATCCATGGAGGAAATCATTGTAAACAAAGTAAAGTGTGTAACTTGGAGTTTTGAGCCATAGAACAATCATAGAATGGATTATAAAAGTAAGCCAAAGGATCCAAACATGAAAGAATAGACTGTAGGATGAAAGGTCGACTCAAACTATGTGTGGTCACACCTAGTGTAAGACCCGCACTCTGAAAACCCGGTCTAAACCTTGGTTTTGTGTCGTGACAGGTCTTCCGATCATCACCGGGCCAGACGGGGCAAGCGGATAACAAACAGGTACAAAATCGGACCGAAGTCGACCAATTATACCTGATTTTAGGTATACCGGTTGATGGTACCGGTTGATGGTACCGGTCGACCGGTATGTCCTGCGCAGCTATGTGCGAGAATCTGGAAATTGGTCTCTGCGGGTCCCGCTTTCCTGATTTTGAATCCTAGAAGTTTCCTAATCCTAGTAGGGTTACTAAACCCTATTTCTAGCCTATAAATACACCCTTAAGCCTCCTCAAATCCTTTCCATTGTCTCTCACAAACCCTAGAGAAGAGAAAGAGGTTGGAAAGGAGAAGGGGCCAGGAAGAAGAAGGAGGTGCCGCCATTACCGTTTGACGAAGCTCACGCTATGCCTGTCAACGGTAAGTATTTGAATCCATCCTCTTACCCTATGTTAGTTGTGTGGGTGGATCAATACCATGCAAAGTAGGTATTGATCTAAAACCCTAATGTGGCCAATAAACCCTAAGTTGCCGTTAAACCCTAGATTTGAGTTTCGAGATGATATTCATCGAAACGAGACTTGAATGAGTTGGGGATAACTCTAACTCAAAGCCTAGACTTAGAATGGATAGGAGAAACCCTGAAAATCCATGGAGGATGATCGACGGCAGTCGAAGAACCCATGTATGGTCTTCCGGGGACATACCGGTCGACTATACCGGTTGCACATAGTGCGACCGGTATGTTGCGACCGCTACCTCTCGGGAGGTTGTCTGTGGGGACCGGCTGACCATACCGGTCGCCAGTCTTTCCCACAGAGCTGCGACCGGTATATGCCACCGGTCAGCTCTGTGAGGGTAGTTTGTGATCTCTGTTGGTTTCCGACCAACATGAAACCCTAAACAATATATTCTAATGAAACCCTAATAATGTTGTAGGACTTTGTGACATATCGTTTGGATCTTGCGACGTGGAGCAAGTGATCGAACGAGCGTCAGGTAAGGGAATCTGACCTAAACCTAATAATTAATGGACAGTAAATCGTTGTTAATCATTGAATATCTATGGTGTGAACCGTTGGTTCAATGACGGTTCACTTACACCGTTCTGGTTGGATCAGAATTGGGGTGTGACAACTTGGTATCAGAGCCCTCGGGCTCTGTCTACAAACCATGTTGCACTTAACTGAGTCGATGAACTGAGTTAGGAAATATTAAAAATTTTAAAACAAACGCACCCTAAGCATTGTTTGATACCTGAGACGGACTAAGAAAGAGAATAATATATTATTCTAAATGTGAAACTTAATATGTGCACATACACTAGATAGGTGAACCATAAAACTTTCATTAAACAAGAAAAAAAATATCAAATGTAATAGTGCTACAGGGTATAGTCCACAAACCGGAAAGTAACCCTGTTATATAAACCATCATATGAAAAGAAAAGTAAATGGGAAATCATGGGGTAGGAGGCCTGGGAGGAATGGGGTCCGCTATATCATAGTCCCGCTCGTATGCGACCCTAAGCCAATGCACCTGGTCCTGAGTCACCCGTAGACTACGAGCCAGGCGTCCCAACTCCCCGACCCATCTCTCGCCGAGACTCCGGGATGACCCTCCGGGTGTCCCCGATCTCGGTGAACATACTCAACACCGAGTCGGGAGGAGGTCGAGAGGGTCCAGTTTCCGAGAGACGGATGGTGGTGGGGCAGGTGCGGGGCTGTGGGGCAGGCACTGGACCTCCCCCAGCCATATCGTCATCATCGTCATCACCCACCTCTGCCGCATAGGCCGCATTGGTCGCGGCTGCTGCTGCTGCTGCCGTTGCTACTCTCCCAAGTGGACGAGGGCGAGCCTCCAACTCGTCATCACTAACTGGCAGATCAACCATCTGCATCCTCTGAATGGCGTCCCAGTCTATGTCGGACGTCATAGTGTCCTCGACTGTCACCTCACCTCTCATGCTCACACCCAGGCGAAGTAACAGGGAGGTAATGAGACGACCGTAGGGAAGGTTACTGGCCTGATCGGCCAGGGTCGCCTGGTGCATGGTCCGGATGATGAGGTAAGGAAGTGAGATCCGCTCCCCTGTGCGCGCACGCAATAGGTGACGTACTGGGTGAGCTGGGACAACTCACTATAGTGGCCGCTCTGTGGCACTATGTTGTGCTGAATAATGCGACTGTATACCCGAGGAACAGGTCTCAAGCTAGCCGCCTTCATGGGAGCTCCAGGGTTCAGTATCTGATGAGCTATCTCCCAGCGCAGGTCCTCAGTCAAGTAGCCCTTCGCTTTGGGAGGGCAATACACTAGGTCTCCATCATTAGGAACCCCTAGAAGGTCGGCCAGCTGGTGGGTGTTTAATGAAATGGGTACACCCCTGACATAACTGGAGATACGTAAATCCCTACCTTGGTTGGGATCGTTCACATTTTCGTGCAGCTCCAGGTTAGCAAAGAAATGCTTAACCAGATTGGGATGAGTGGTGTAGGTGTAAGAGATGACGAGCAACCAACCAAGCCTGTCAAAAGCCGCTCGAACGTCGAATCGGTCTAACTGCTCCAAGTTAACCCGACGCCCAGATTCTATATTCTTGTTATCGAACCATGGAAATCGAGCTTGTGCTTCCAAAGAACGGAACCATTGCTCATCTAATTGGGGAACTGGTGGCTGGGGTGCACGTGAACTTGAGTCGTGGGGACGCTTGCCAAGGGCACGTCTAGGAGCCATTTAAAATCTGCAAAACAAAAGAAAATAAGATAAAAGTTAGAAATTTTCGAAATTTCGGCAGCATAACGACAGTAATTTGGGAAAAAGCCTCGAACTCACCTAAAAACATGGGGAGGAGGACTTACGTAACCCCCACACTCATCAACAAACCAATCACAAGCAATTATGACAAGAAATTGCAAGAAATTTCAAGAATTAGAGAAAATTAGAAAATTTTGAATTTTTTTGAAAAACCTAGGTCAAAAAAATGAAAAATTTGATTTTTATGAAAACCGTTCGGTGGAACCCCAAATTAGTTGAGGGCTTTTGCTCTTGGGGGTCTCTAAACCCTTTCCAAGCCGAAGGAAAAGAATTCCTACGGTTAAAACATCTCGAACAAAGAAAAACCTAAATTTCTACATAAAGACGATATGAGAATTATCTAAAAACATGAGAGAGAGGGAAGAGACCTACTTGGAGAAGATGTTCTATCTTTGGAATGCGAGAAATCGGCTTCTAAGAGTACCGGCCGGACTGTAGCAACTCAGTTGGGCAGAGAGGAATCGCCACCGGAGAGGAAGAAGAAAGAAAAAGTGAGAAATTCTCACTTTTTCGCGATTTTAAAGCCATTTTGGGCATACCGGTCGACGGTTATGCCTATACCGGTCGACCGGTATCAACCCAGGTGTGCGACTGCTATGTCTCGGTCAAAAATTTTTTCTGACCGGTCGACTATACCGGTCGCAACACTATATACAGAGTGTCGACCGGTATCTCCTAGACATGCGACCGGTATGTCTCGGCCAGAAATTGAATTCTGACCCGTCGACTATACCGGCCGCATACCGTTCCACAGGGGTGCGACCGGTATGTTGCGACCGGTACGGCCCAAAGAGCCAGAAAATTGAATTAAAAATTTCTAAAATTGTGCAAATTGAAATGTTACTTTTCGACTATTTTTCCCTGCATTATTCAAGACTAACACTACTATTATTGATGTTCTCACGTGTTATGTCTTCTTCTCAGATCCAAATAAATAGTCTGAGATGGCAGGTGGAAACGGTCGAAGGGGTCGGAAGCGTCATCAGGCCAAGATGCGCCTAGAAGAAGAGCAAGCTGAGCAAGACCAGGTTAGAGAACCCAGTCCTGAAGTGGAGGAGGAACAGGTCCCGGAAGTACCGACAGAATTATCGGGCCCACCTCACAGGAATTCTGAGACCATTGTTACAAACTTGGTCTACCAGATGCAGGCTCAACAGAAGGAATTTCTGAGCGAAGTACTGAAGATGCTCAGGCCAACAGGTTCAGTCCCCGCTGGAAATACGCCCGAGTCAGGAGGAATTAACACTACCCAACCGATGCAGAGTAGCCCAAGGCCGAGGGGCCAAGCACAGAATGTACCACCACCGCATCGGTTTCCGTCGCCTTCTGCGTATCCGGGAGCGTATCCGTATCCACCACCATGGTACGGAGCAGACACACAGGGACAGCATGATCTGAGCAGGTCAGTGGACAGATTCTTGAAGTTGAAACCTTCATCGTTCACAGGCAGGACAGGGAAACCATTGTGGCCAGCACAGTGGGTTTCTAAAATGAAAAAGAACTTTCGACTAATGACTTGCACTGAGGAGGAGAAGGTTCTGTTTGCCACTCACATGTTAAGGGAAGACGCCAATGCTTGGTGGAATTCTACTCGGGCATATCCGGAGAATAAGTATACCCTGGTTAATTGGGAAGTGTTTAAAGCGGCTTTCTTCGACAAATACTTTCCGAAGAGCTTCAGAGATCAAATGGAGAGAGAGTTTCTCAATCTGCAACAGGCTCAGTCGACCGTAGATGCATATCAGCAGAGGTACGAAGAGTTGTTCTTCGCACCAGCCAGTATGCAGGAGGAGGAGACCAAGACACGTAGGTTCACCATGGGACTACGTGGAAGCATCAGAGAGCACCTTTTGGGTTTGGACAAGAAGACTTACAATGAGGCGGTGCAGGTTGCGAGGGTGATAGAGTCCAGTCAGAGGGACAGCTTCTTCGCTCAGAATAGGTGAGTGAAGAGATCTGCTGGTGAGAGCTCGGGTGGCGGTAATACTAGACCATTCCGCCCATACAGGGGGCAGACCGCTACAGCACCTGCGAGAAACAACCTGGCACCACTTGTGCCACAGTTCACTAGACCCAACCCAAATATTAAATGTTATAATTGTCAGCAGCTGGGACATGTTGCAAGGAACTGCACTCTACCTAAGAAGGAAGCTCCCCAGCAAGGAAGAGTTTATGCGGTCACCATTGAAGAGGCAGCCGCATCACCTGATGTGGTGACCGGTACGACTCTATCCCTTACTATTTGGTTTATTCTTTCAGTTGCATGAGCATATAGAACTAAGGGGAAATATATTCCAGGGATTGTAAATGTAGCTGGTTTACCCGCCAGAGTATTATTTGACTCTGGGGCCACGCACTCCTTTGTTTCTGTTTCTTTTGGGAAGCGAATGGAGTTACCAATCAAGCAATTGAACCCAAGCTTGATAGTTCACTCTCCACTAGGAGTCGAAGTGGCTTTGACCAAGTATTATGGACCATGTACTGTAAGTATTGAGGGCCGAGACTTAGAAGCAAGCCTAGTAATACTTGAGATGGCAGATTTTGATGTCATTTTGGGGATGGATTGGCTAGGCCATCATTCGGCCGTCCTTTTATGTGGTGAAAGGAAGCTTGTGCTTGCTGACAGAGAGGGAAAGGAATATAGTTTCGCTGGGATTAAGCTATCTAGAAAGCGGAAGCTGATCCTCTCCGCCCTAAAAACTAAGAGATGCTTGGAGAAAGGGGGAGTGGGTTATCTCGTATCTGTAGTCGATCTCACGGCAGAGTCACTCAAGATGGAAGATATAGATGTGGTTCGGGAGTTCCCAGATGTGTTTCCAGAGGAGCTTCCAGGCTTACCACCAGACAGGGCTACAGAATTTGTGATAGACCTTATGCCAGGTTCGGCGCCGGTGTCTAAAGCACCATACAGGATGGCCCCGACCGAGTTAAAGGAGTTGAAGACCCAATTACAAGAATTGCTGGATAAGGGCTTCATACGACCTAGTATATCGCCTTGGGGAGCACCTGTATTATTCGTCAAGAAGAAAGATGGAAGTGTACGACTATGTATTGACTACCGTGAGCTGAACAAGTTGACGATCAAGAATCGATATCCTTTGCCTAGGATCGATGATCTGTTCGATCAGCTGCAGGGTGCAAAGGTTTTCTCGAAGATTGATCTCCGATTGGGGTATCACCAATTGAAGATCAAGGCCGGAGATATTTCAAGACTTTTCGGGACGAGGTATGGGCATTATGAGTTTCTCGGTTATGTCTTTCGGGTTGACCAATGCTCCAGCGTCGTTTATGGAACTGATGAACCGAGTGTTCCATGACATGTTGGACACTTCGGTCATCGTATTCATCGATGACATATTGATTTACTCTAAGGACATAGAGACTCATACAGCGCATTTGAGGGCAGCCCTACAACGGCTGAGGGATGTGAAGCTTTATGCAAAATTCAAGAAGTGCGAGTTTTGGCTGAAGGAAGTGGCTTTCTTGGGCCATGTTGTATCTGGAGACGTTATCAAGGTTGATCCAAGTAAGATAGCTGCTATAAGAGGATGGGAAGCACCAAAATCTGTTGCGGAGATTCGTAGTTTCCTTGGGTTGGCTGGTTATTATAGAAGATTCGTGGAAGATTACTCCAGGATCGCTGTTCCACTCACCAGATTGACCAAGAAGGGAGAGAAATTTATATGGACAGATGAGTGTGAGAAGTGCTTCCAGACTTTGAAGTCAAGACTTGTCTCGCACCTATCTTGACCATCCCGGAACCAAGCGTACCGTTTACTCTATATACGGATGCTTCAGGGTTGGGTATTGGGTGTGTTCGATGCAAGGAGAACAGGTGATCGCTTACGCATCAAGACAGTTAAAAGAGCATGAGAAGAACTATCCTACGCATGACTTGGAGCTAGCAGCGGTTATACATGCAATCAAGACTTGGGACACTACTTGTACGGTGAGAAGTTTCAGATCAAGTCAGATCACAAGAGCTTAACTTATCTCTTCACTTAGAAGGATCTGAATATGAGACAAAGGAGATGGCTGGAATTGTTAAAAGATTATGATTGCGACATCCAGTACCTTCCGGGCAAAGCAAATGTTGTGGCTGACGCCTTAAGCAGAAAGTGGGCATCGAAACCTGAGGCAGGACCAAGTGCAAATGCTGCATTATGTGCTGCAGCCTCGAGTTCAATAGAAATTGATGAAGAACATATTATCGAAACTGCAGAAGATCCAGTCGAGCAAGGCTTGATTCATAAGTTCACTATGATGTTCGCCGCATTGAAGATCTCACCGGGTCTAATTGATGAAGTCAAGGTAGCGATCCTACAGGATCCATATCTCAAGACAGTGCAGGAAGACTTAGAGAAGGGTACGTGCAATCCTGACTTTACCTTGGAATCAGACAAAGTACTCAAGTATCGCGGACGGCTATGTATACCTGAGAGCGAAGACTGCGATATTAGAGGTCGAATTATGACTGAAGCTCATTACACTCCATATTCGGTACATCCAGGAAGTACCAAGATGTACCATGATCTAAGAAGACTATATTGGTGGAGGGGTATGAAAGCAGATATAGCTCGTTTCGTGTTCCAATGTCTGAATTGTCAACAAGTTAAAGCGGAAAGGTAAAAACCCGCGGGTTTACTACAGTCGTTACCAGAACCTGCATGGAAGTGGGATTGTATCACTATGGATTTCGTCACTGGCTTACCTTTGACGCCCAGGTCAGTGGATGCAGTTTGGGTTATAGTAGATCGACTGACCAAGACAGCTTGATTTATTGCGGTTAGACCTCAGTATACCATGGAGAAACTGGCCAAGTTATATGTTGATAATATAGTCAGACTTCATGGTGTTCCGGAGAGTATAGTATCGTCGAGAGATCCCCGTTTTACATCAAAGTTCGGGAAGGGTTACGTAAAGCTATGGGAATCAAGTTGAAGTTCAGTACAGCTTTTCACCCTCAGACGGACGGACAGTCAGAACGAACTATTCAAATTTTGGAAGATATGCTCCGAGCTTGTGCATTAGATTTCAAAGGAGCTTGGGATGAGAAGCTATCACTTATCGAGTTTGCTTACAACAAGAGTTATCAGGCTACAATTCATATGGCCCCATATGAAACACTCTACGGGAAGAAGTGTCGTACACCTCTGTTATGGAACGAAGTGGGGGAAAGAAGAATTGTAGGACCGGAGTTTGTTGAAGAAACTTGCCGAGTGATTGATCAAATCAAGGAGAGAGTAAAGACAGCTCAAGTCCGACAGAAGCATTATGCAGATAATCGACGTCGAGATCTGGAGTTTGCAGTGGGTGACAAAGTGTTCTTGAAGGTATCGCCGGTGCGAGGTCTGAAACGGTTTGGTAAGAAGGGGAAGCTTTGCCCCAGGTATGTGGGACCATATGAGATATTGAATCGACGTGGTAATGTAGCATATCAATTGGCTCTACCTCCATCTATGTCTAGCGTTCATAATGTGTTCCATGTATCATTACTGAAGAAGTATGTCAGAGATCCATCGCATATCTTGATCGCTGATCCTCCAGACTTGACTGAAGACTTAACTTTCGAAGTGGTGCCTGTAATGCTCTCAAGCCGAAAAGTTCAGCAACTTCGAACCAAGGATATCCACTATGTGAAAGTGCATTGGAGAAGCCAAAATGTGGAGGAAGTTACTTGGGAAGAAGAGAGCGCGATGAGGAAGGAGTACCCTAACCTTTTTGACGATCAAGGTACGTTCAAATTTCGAGGCTGAAATTTCTTTTAAGGGTAGGGGAGTTGTAGTACCTACATGCAAATTTCGGGACGAAATTTCTTTTAAGGGTGGTGGAGTTGTAAGACCCGCACTCTGAAAACCCGGTCTAAACCTTGGTTTTGTGTCGTGACAGGTCTTCCGATCATCACTGGGCCAGATGGGGCAAGCGGATAACAAACAGGTACAAAATCAGACCGAAGTCGACCAATTATACCTGATTTTAGGTATACCGGTTGATGGTACCGGTTGATGGTACCGGTCGACCGGTATGTCCTGCGCAGCTATCTGCGGGAATCTGGAAATTGGTCTCTACGGGTCCCGCTTTCCTGATTTCGAATCCTAGAAGTTTCCTAATCCTAGTAGGGTTACTAAACCCTATTTCTAGCCTATAAATACACCCTTAAGCCTCCTCAAATCCTTTCCATTGTCTCTCACAAACCCTAGAGAAGAGAAAGAGGTTGGAAACGAGAAGGGGCCAGGAAGAAGAAGGAGGTGCCGCCATTACCGTTTGACGAAGCTCACGCTACGCCTGTCAACGGTAAGTGTTTGAATCCATCCTCTTACCCTATGTTAGTTGTGTGGGTGGATCAATACCATGCAAAGTAGGTATTGATCTAAAACCCTAATGTGGCCAATAAACCCTAAGTTGCCGTTAAACCCTAGATTTGAGTTTCGAGATGATGTTCATCGAAACGAAACTTGAATGAGTTGGGGATAACTCTAACTCAAAGCCTAGACTTAGAATGGATAGGAGAAACCCTGAAAATCCATGGAGGATGATCAATGGCAGTCGAAGAACCCATGTATGGTCTTCCGGGGACATACCGGTCGACTATACCGGTTGCACATAGTGCGACCGGTATGTTGCGACCGCTACCTCTCGGGAGGTTGTCTGTGGGAACCGGCTGACCATACCGGTCGCCAGTCTTTCCCACAGAGCTGCGACCGGTATATGCCACCGGTCAGCTCTGTGAGGGTAGTTTGTGATCTCTGTTGGTTTCCGACCAACATGAAACCCTAAACAATATATTCTAATGAAACCCTAATAATGTTGTAGGACTTTGTGACATATCGTTTGGATCTTGCGACGTGGAGCAAGTGATCGAACGAGCGTCAGGTAAGGGAATCTGACCTAAACCTAATAATTAATGGACAGTAAATCGTTGTTAATCATTGAATATCTATGGTGTGAACCATTGGTTCAATGACGGTTCACTCACACCGTTCTGGTTGGATCAGAATTGGGGTGTGACACCTAGGGTCGATGGGTAACCGATCCTATGACCGACCCTACACCCTGGGGTCGCAGACAATTGCTACCCTACCTGCAACCCAACCTGCAACCCTAGCAATACAACAAGCTTAAAATTGTTGGAATTAATTCTAATTAAAATCTATCAACTTGTTAGGTTCTCCTAGTGATATAAAAGTGATTCTTAAAGCTTGAAAGAGGATCTACACTCAATCAAAGGTGAGGGAACAAGACCTAAACTAATTGGCTAATAATAAACTATTTTCGTTTATTGAGTCCAATACCATGTATGATGTTATGATTGTAATGTGCATATCACATGTCATCTACTATTCCTATTATTACTATTCATGCATATTTGATTCAGTTTATTTACATGATGATGATGATGATGCTAGGAATAGGCATGTGAATGCTTGTGTGTGGTTAGTGTACTTGATGCGAGTGGGGCATCAGGAGAAGTATGATGCGGTGCAGTCACCCCTTTTCTGGACTTCCCAAATACTGGGGGTCGATGCTAGGGTCTGGTAGGGTCAAACTCCATCGACCCCCGTGCGACCCCCCGTGGATTTAGTAGAGATTTTCATCCTACAGTCCATTCTTTCATGTTTGGGTCCTATGGCTTGCTTCTATAATCTATTTCAGACATGTTCTATGGTTTAGAACTATAATTTATTCACCTACATGGTTTTAATGATCTCCTCCATGGTTTCCATTGAAACCTAACCATGGATGGATGATTTGGGTTTCTCCTAGATCATACCCTCTTCACTATCTACTCTAAGGTCTAAAGAATTCATGGAGATAGTATCCATACCTAAGAAGTAGACTTGTTTCTCTGAAGCCTTCTCTTTAGTCTTCTTCTCCACTTTCCTTCTCTTCTCCTTCTCTTCTCTTTCTCTCAATCCAATTAGGGTTCTAAAAGGAGTGAAAGAGGCTTAGGGACGTCCTATTTATAGAGTATAAACTCCCAAAATAAGTCCCACTGAGATTAAGAAAGAATCCCATTGAAATTTAGAAAGTTTCCAAATCACGATTTCTGTCGGCAGACTGGGGGTCGATGAGGGGGTCGGAGATCCCGTCGACCCCTGGTTCTAAGTTGTCCGACCCCCGGTTAGAAACTTAGGGTCTGACTTTTATATTGGGGGGTCCGACCCTGCCTAGCTGGGTGTGCGACCCTCCCCCCTATTTTAGTGTTTTTGGGTCAGTTCAATACCTGGGATCGTTATCTCCTTCACGCACTTGGTCTATTTGGCTCGACCATGATGGGTAGACCTGGTTCAAGGTGGTAAGACCGGGTTAGTTCGATATGGGTCTTACACTTTCCTTTAATTTTCTGTTAATTGATATAATGTCATACTTGTATGATTGATTGTGCATCTTACATGTCATCCTATAAATTTCTATTCCTGTTCATGCATATTTACTTATTTTGTTCTCTATACTATTATGATGATGATGATAGGAATAAGCATATGTTTATGTGTGGTTGATGTATGGGATGGGGAGAGGTTATAGCATTAAACCATTCCTCACATTGGCATCATCATATTGCTGTTATCTTAGTGGAACTAGTACGTCGTAGGGTATCAGGGAAGGTGATCATAGTGTGTAGCTAAAAGCTCTGCTGCTGGAACCTTAGCTCTATCCCTATGGGCGCATTGAAGGATGTTGGGGTAAGGCCTTGGATACAAACTTTTGATAACATCTATGATTGGTTAGACACGAATCTAGTTTGCAAGCCCTCGCCAGTTGGGGCATACGTATTGATATGGGTAGAGTATTAGGGGGAGTTCTAACAGTGTTTGATCCGGGATCTCTAGCTCTATCTTTATTCCATAGTGAGTGATGTGGGGAGACAGCGGTGTGTGATCCGTTGGATGTGCTTACACTCTCAAGCACGGAGGTGTGGTAGTCGCCTATCCTTACCATAGCACACTGCAAGCTTATACCGGACCAAAGATAATAATGTGACTGCATGCATATGTTTATACATTGTTTTATTTACTCATTGAGCCGTGATGTGTGCTCACCCCTCGACGTCGAATATCTTTAGTTGTTGATGTAGGTACTACTGTGGAGGATTATATAAATGTGCCAACGTATGGACAAGTGGCGGCGATGGATGTGCAAGCGGTGGAAGACACGCATGACTCTTTGTGCAAGTGTTTTCAGTGTGTTTTCGATTAGATTTTATTTTCTATTTTGAGATAAGGAACTTTTAATAGATTACTTAGTATGTTTTCGTTTTACTTGGAGATAAACAGTTTATTATTTAATTATCATGTTAGACACTCAGTTCATTCCTAATATAGACTTTCGCTATTTATTTTATTATCTCTGATTGTGATGTGGAATGTGTTTGACCAATGGTTTAGAGACGGTTCATTTACACTTCTAGTTCGTCCAGAATTAGGGTGTGACAGCACAGGTATCCTTCTGAGCAGCTGAGTAATCGAAAAAAATACACTGGAGGTCACACAGGTCGAGCTTGCTAAGAGACCGTTGATTGTAAGCATATGACACACAATAAAAGATCTTGGGAGGAACGATGAAAGAGCTGGAACCCATCAGAACATCAATCAGGGCACGAGACGCCAGAGTGCGAGTGGGTATATGGTTGATGAGATAGGTGGCAATTAGTACGACATCACTCTAATGCTGAGTACGGAACATAGCTGGCAAACATGAGAGCTCGTGGCCATTGTCGTTGCGTAAAATCTTGAGGGCAAGATTGAACTGAGTGTGGACCATTGCTTCGGCGAAACCCTTCTCCGCCGTAACGGGGTTTGTGAAGGTGACCCTCTTTCGGGCTGGCACAGAGTCAAAAATGGATTCTCCCCGAAGTCTATTGATGAACCATTCCAATAAATCCACTCATAACAAGTTCCTATATTCTTTCTGGTAGAATCGGGTTATCATGTAAAGTCGATTCATGGGATTGTTTTCCAGATAGAATCCTTTCGACAATGGTTTTGAAATTATAAGTCTCAGTTAGATATTGAATTTGTAATTCATTTTGAGATTTATTTTTTGCTATTTGAATATATTTTTCAATCATTTGTCATTTCCTATAAGGACTATCAATATCATCTAAAAAATCTAAAATGAGATCTTCCTCTTTTGTTCAAACTATTATGGATAAGCCATTGAGATTTAATTGAACCCGATATTAGTCACACTTACATTTAGTAGGATCATATTCGTTTTATTTGTTTTCTGACTCATTAGCTTAGTCATAAATTCAGCATCTTCTTGAAGCAGAGCTATATCTTTACAAAAAGCAATTTGAGGAGTGTCGAATTCAAAGTTTGACTCATCCAGACTATAAAGTAGAATTTGACAAAGTTGATTTTTCCGATCTTCTGATATTTCAAGAGCATTAATTTTGACCTTGGTTCGACATTTATTTTTGTAATGCACTAGTTTTCCACAGTTATAACAAATAGGTACTTTTCCTGCATTAAATTATCCTTTCAAGGCCTTAGGAGAGAATATCATTTTTAAAATATTTTCTTTTCTGAGAATACTTTTGTTTTTTAGTTAATTATTGGTGTCATATTTTAGACTTCTTTTTTAATAGAGATTTAGATACAATTGTATTATAACCAAATTGTTTACAAAAATTGCCTAATTCTTGATTGCCAGTCATGAGATCTCTTTCTAATTGTTGTCTTAATTTAATATCACTACAAAGAAAGAGGCATTTAACACAAATTTTAGCTGCTAATTCTCCCTAGAATAAGGTAATTGACCACCATGTTTAGATTGTAATCTATTTCCTACCTTTTGTCCAAATAAGGGAGGTAAGCCAAATAAAAATTTCTTTCCAAAAATCTTTACTATAGTTTGATCTAATTAAAACTTTAGAAAAGAAAATAACTTTATACCATTTGAAATGAGATAAGATAGGACATTTAAGATTCTTCAATAATTCTCTAGTCCTATCCACTTGAATTTAAGTACTCCCAACAAAATGTAAGGTAATGGTATAAATCAATGTATTGACAACATCTTCTTCAACAACAGACACTTCTTATTTATTGTCACTAACTTCTTGAATCTGAATATATGCTCTTTTAGATTTAAAATTTTCATTCTTAGCTTGACTTTAAATCTTCATTCTTAGCTTGACCAGTTAAATAAAAATCCCACCAACCTGGAAGCTAACTAGTGTTTCCACTAACAATAGCTTTAGAAATATTAGCATCATTGTTGGCTAAAGCTTTGGCGGTTGTTGCAAACATCATCGTATGTCGCATGATATTAATGATTTGATATTCAGACATTCCATTAATATTCCATCTTATAATAGATCGACCATTGTTACGATTGGAAATCGCCCGTTGATCCGCGCTCTGAATGACTTGCAATCACGGAGATGAGACAAAGGAGGGGTGCCTAAGCCCCGGGTACCCTCCGATGCCTAAGTTAGATTCCCAAGGTAAACAGTCAAGAGATAGCAGAAAACTATCTCCAGTTTAGAGAGAGTGGGACGATGAGTGAGTTTGAGCGTGAGGGATGAACAACAGCTTGTAACTTGTAAGTGCGTAAGTGCATTGGGATTTACGTTGAGGGATGACCTCTACTTATAGATTGGGAAGAGTTATGGAGGCACCAGGACTCAGAGAGATAGATCGCCAATAGGATTGCCATGTATCGCTCTGTGGGACACTCAAGTGGTAGACTCCGAGTAGGAGTCGGAGACCTCAGCCAAGGAAGCTAGGTCGGTCAGCTCTGGGACTGACACGTGTCAACATGTAAGTAATGGCCGACCGGAATAGTCGGTGTCGTATCAGACTAAGAGAAGGACTCTCCGGAGGTAGCAGAATCTCAATAGGACTCTGGCTCCCCCCACAGGGTAGGATCTTAACTCTGAGCGCTACCTGGGAGGCCGGGCACAAGGGAGGCCGAGTGCAAGGGAAGCCGAGGGCATGGGAAGCCGAGTGCGAGACACTCCGAGCGCTCAGGCTCCGAAGGCGCATTTGACACGTGTAAGATTTTAAGTGGAGGGATCATTTCCCTCCTAACAGATGCCCCTTGCGCTGTCAGATGCAGCGGATCCGGCAGTGCAATCAGTTTAAATTGTTGAGAAAACCAGCGTCGTACGAGGCCGATTGCCAGATTGATGGATGTATTGAATGACAGGTTGTTCCCGAGAAGAGGCAGTTACGCTCCGTCTGCACGATTGATTGAGGCACAGGGCTCGAGGCGTTAATCTCGGTTAATGTGAGAGTGCTCGACCGTCGATCTCCCAACTTGATGCAGATCGATCCACCATCCAACGGACACCGAGTGGCAGTGCGCCTCGAGAACGAGTGCCATTAAATGCTACTCGTCTGCGAATCGACCGAGTGCATCGGACGGCTGAGACCGAAGTTCACACGGATCGTCTTACTAATCCGACGGTCCACAGGAGGCGGAGTGCCTCGGGATGAGGCGCCAACATTGCGCACGTCAATCAGTCACGTCGCGTCCGGCGCGGCAGACAACAACCAATGGAGCTGAAACGCGTGTTCAGAACTCGAAGAGATAGTTCTCGGTCACTTGTCCTATAAATACCGTTCTACTTCATTCATTCGACCATTTGCTTCAATTGCAATCGGAGTTCTATCAGAGCACTCGGAGCCCAGTCGATCCTTGTTTTCGAGCCTCCATTCGTGCACTCGGTCATCTTTCTTGAAACCAGTAAGTCTCCTAATCGTTTCCCTTTCAGTTCATGCTTAGTAGCTTTTCTTCTAATAGCGTCACGTCTTCCGGTATGGTGAGAGTGACCAGAAGAATGACCCGGTCCCAAACTTCTTCTTCTTCTGGTGAATCATCTTCCTCTTCGGGAGGATGGTCCGCTGAATCTAGGGCCTCCGGCTCGGAGGAATTCCAGAAAGGTTCCTCTGAGGCGGAAGAGCGCGGTCGTCCCGCGGGCCCTCCGCCCCAACAGGCTTCCCGCCAGAGGGGTGGCCGACCGCCGGTAGCGGCATTCAGTACTGTCCCAGCCTGGAAGGTGCCGAGTAAAATCAAAACCGAGGCGGCTTTGTCATCGATCTACCGGGCATACCAGCTCGAGGAGCCCATGACAAATGTCCGCGCTCGGCTTCCTACCTCCGACGAACGGGCCTGCACCGTGATTACGTCGGAGATCTGTGTGTATGAACACACTCTGAAATCAGGGTTCAGGTTCCCTCTCCACCCTCTGGTAGTAGAAATTCTTCAGACATACCGCATCGCCCCCTCCCAACTTGCTCCGAATGGGTGGCGATGCATCTTTGCTTTCATAATGTTTGCCCGCCGACTGGGTAAGACTGTGACCGCGAACCTGTTCCGATCGGTCTTCTAGTTGGCTAGTCTGAACGAAGCCCGAGCTATGACCGGGTGGTACTTCTTTAGCCAAAGGGGCGGGAAGAAGCTCCCGGCTATCTCCCAAAAACCTTCCTCCATTCACGGGTGGAAGGATAAGTTCTTCTTCGTGGGCCCTCCCGCTGGTGGTCCGCCTTTCCCTCTGTCGAACGTCTGGCTGGTGGTCGACGCCACAGGGTTCAACAAAGTTCCCTTTTTATCGACGGAGGAGAGGAAGATCCAACGCAAGATGATGACCGGGGAGATGGTTCACCTGTCCGATCTTGCGGATCCTGCACAATTGGCCGAGCACGGCCTACTGGGTGAGTAATAGTCTTAGGGCTTGTCTATGCACTGTTATTTTGTTTATGCTACTGACCATTTTCTCATTGCAGTGAACTTCAGGGACGACAAGATTGTCGCCCGGATAATGGCCAAGCGGATGGCCGAGGCCGAGAAAGGAGCTCAGCACACCAGCGGCCAGGCAGGACCGAAAGTTCAACCTGCCAGCGGTCAGGCAGGTTCTCACCCTCGGAGGGGGCCAATGGCTATGGCGGAGGCCAATGGTAAGGGGCCCATGCCCGAGGAGCCACCAAAGAAAAAGATAAAGTCGGCCGCCGTGCTCCCGGCCGACATATACAAGAAGAGGCCGACCCCTCGGCTCGACAGTGGAGAGGAGAGAACGGAGGAGGCTGCGATGAAGGAAGTCCAGCCCGCCCAAGGGGGTGCGATGGAAGTCCAGCCCCTGCAGACGGTCGTCCCTTCGGCAGCCGAGACCGAGGGCGCTGCAACGTCTTCGGCCAAGGGTGTTATCGGCAGCCCCAAGGTCGTTGATCTGACGGGGCCCCCGGGGCCACCAGGGAGGAAGCCGAGGGTACAACTCGCCATCAGCAAGAGGCAAATGATTGCGAGAATGGCCTTCAGCCCTGCGCTCCAGCTGAGGCCTTCGGACTCGGTCTTCAAAAGCCAGAGGGCGGCCAGGATAATCGTCACGGAGGGGCGCCTACCGGAGGACATCAAGTTTACGTCCAGCCTGCCTAACGCGGATGTCTACTCCCGGGGATTCACTGCCTGCGCCCAGGTAATGATCGGCGCTTGTTTGTCATTTTTGTTTTCAGTTTTTCCATATATACTGATCGACTGCTTTGTTGTCTTTCGTGCAGGCTGCCAACCTTTTCGCCGAGCTCAGCGAACGAGTGTGTCGCGCGTTCTTTGACTTGGACGAGAAGGAGGTTCTGGAAATCTCCTTACGCAAGGCTTTGCAGGCCACCGAGAAAAACTTGGCAAACAAATCCTCGGAGGTTGAGGGCCTCGTGAAGGAGAAGGCCTCCCTCCAGACGTCCCTGACTAAGGCCGAAGCCGATCTTGATGAGGAGCGCAAGAAAGTGTTTGCCACTGAAGAGAGGCTTCGGTCTTCCGAGAACAAGCGGAAGAAGGCTGAGAAGGACCTGCAGACTGAGGTGCAGGCGAGGTTGAAGCTGGAGGAGCGTCTGCAGAAGTCTGAGGACAAGGCTTGGGCTGCCAGGGAGGCACTTATTAAGGCCGAGGAGGACTACCAAGCGGGGTTGGCTCGAGTCGTCGAAGAATACAAGTCATCGGCCCAGTTCGATGACGACGTTGATGAGGCGGCCTGCGGCTACTTTGAGAGGGGGGTGATGTACCTGAGGGAGCAGCTGAGAGATAAGGGGGCCCTCAAGATAAACTGGTCAATAATTCTGATTGTTGCCCAAATTGACGGACTAGGGGCCTCGACATCCGGGGAAACCCTGCCTGCCATTGAGGAGAGAACGGCAGAGGCTACTATGGCTGTAGAGGCTGCCCCTGCGCCCGAGAACGACCTTCCCCCCTACGAGGTGCCGCAGACTCTACTGGTAGAGCTCCCCGAACTTGCGTTGCCCGCTGAGGATCTGGCAGACCCGGCAGCTGCGGGCCCGGCAGCTACGACAGTCGAGGAGAAGACGCTTCCCTTGTAAACCTGTATATATATTTTTTTTTTGTATATCTGTAATATTGCCCTTCTAGGGCTCTCATTAATGAAAATTCATTTTGTCAATCTTTTTCTTCCATTGTCTTACTCTGCCCTTGGTATTCCAAAACTAAGTAGCTAAGGCCGAGTAGCTTATAATAATTAGGAAACTTCTCGACTCCGATTCCGGCTGCATAGTAATTAGGAAACTAAGTAGCTAAGGCCTTCCTACCCCGGAAGTGTCATCGGCTTGGTACGGAGGCTAGCCAAAGGCACTTGGTAAGAATGATCCCCATGCTACCTTGGTCTGCTCATGGACCTTGGTAGGGAGTTATGGGCGTATCCTTCATGCGAGCATGGTCTGCTTGTGGACCATGGTCCGAAGGTATGAGTGATCTTCATGCTATCTTGGTCTGCTCGTGGACCTTGGTAGGAAGATGAGTGTGACCTTCATGCGACCGTGGTCTGCTTGTGGACCAGGGTCGGAAGGTATGAGTATGGTCTTCATGCTACCTTGGTCTGCTCGTGGACCTTGGTAGGAAGTTTTGAGTGTGACCTTCATGCGACCGTAGTCTACTTGTGGACCATGGTCGGAAGGTACGTGTATGGTCTTCAAGCTACCTTGGTCTGCTTGTGGACCTTGCTAAGAAGATATGAGTGTGACCTTCATGCGATCATAGTCTGCTTGTGGACCATGGTTGGAAGGTACGTGTATGGTCTTCAAGCTACCTTGGTCTACTTGTGGACCTTGGTAGGAAGATACTGGTGTCCTTCATGCGAGCATGGTCTGCTTGTGGACCATGGTCGGAAGGTACGAATGAGATATATCTATATTTGCAATCGGATGGGCCGGCAGAATGCACTGGGAAAGTTGTAATGATTGAATGATGTTGCCTTGTATTCAAAGAAAAATGAACGGATGCCCTCATGGGGTCCGGAATTACAACTGAAATTAAAAAATTGATAAATTTGTAAAAGACTTCGGACTACTGGTAATATTTTCGAAGGTTGGTGGCATGTCATGTCCTCGAAATTTCGTCGCCGTCAATGGTGACCAACTAGTATGAGCCTGGTCGTCCTGTCCGGAGCACGCAGTATGACCCTTCCTAGTTTTTGGCCATCTTCCCTTGATTGGTGGGGTCAGAGACCGCTGTCTTTCGGAGGACAAGATCTCCGACCTTAAATTGTTTAAGTCGGACTGTCTTGTCGTAATGACGGGCTATAGTCTGCTTGTAGTCCGCCATTTGGAATGCTGCCGATTCGCGTACGTCCTCGAGGTTGTCCAGGTTTGTCCGTAGGTCTTCGGAGTTGGTATGCTCGTTAAAGTTCAGCATTCGGAAAGTTGGATGGAACACTTCAACGGGGACGACTGCCTCCGTGCCGAAGGCAAGCATGAAGGGTGTCTCCCCGGTGGGTGTTCGGCTGGTCGTCCTATACGACCAGACGATACTGGGTAACATGTCCACCCACTTTTCTTTCTGGTCTTCCACCATCTTTTTTAGGCCGACCAATATTGTTTTGTTGGTTGCCTCGGTCTGGCCGCTTGTCTGCGGATGTCCGACTGACCCGAACCTGTGGTCTATTCGGAATTCTTCGCAAAAGTTTGCAAAGGATGCGCTGGCGAACTGAGTGCCGTTATCCGTCACAAGGACTCTCGGCACGCCGAACCTGTACATGACCGAGTGTCGAAAGAATTGCTCCACTTTGGAGGTGTCGATCTTGGCCACGGCTTCGACTTCGATCCATTTGGTGAAGTAATCAATGGCCACTATGACGTATTTTCGTTGATAAGTGGCTTGGGGGAAGGTCCCCATGATGTCTATACCCCATATGGCGAAGGGGAGGGGGCTTGTGATCGGCTGCAGTGGAGCGGCCAGAGCATGCTGTACGGGTGCATAGAACTGGCACTTGTCGCATCTGCGGACCAGCTCGATGCAATAATCTTGCATTTTCGGCCAATGGTAGCCTTGGCGGATGATCTTTTGGAAAAGCGATCGTCCGCCCTGGTGTCGGCCACAGATACCCTCATGGACCTCTCTCATAACGCTCTCGGCTTCGTTCGATCGCAAGCACCTAAGCAGCGGTAGGGTATAGGATCTTCTGTATAGTACATCATTGGGTATGGTGTATTGCCGGGACTTGGCTTGGATGCGGCGAGCATCTTTCCTATCAGTCGGAAGGGCGCCCGTTTGGAGGTATTAATATACGTCGTCGTACCAGATGGATGCGACTCCGATAGGAGCGACGACTTCAACAGAGGTGCTAGCATGGTCCAAGAATTCCACGTACACGGCAGAGTCCATCGCATGGATGTCTTCTATGGATAACCTTGATAGTTCATCCGCTTCAGTGTTTTCTTCGCGACCGACGTACTGCAGCTCGGCGCTTTGGAAGGTTGCGATGGACGAGTTCACCTTCTCGAGGTATTTCTACATTTCGGGCTGCCTGGCCTCGTAGTCCCCTTGTACTTGGCAGATGACCAACTGAGAGTCACCTTGAATCACTAGCCGACGGACGGCTAGGCTTTTGGCCAATCTGAGTCCGGCTAGTAAAGCCTCATACTCGGCCTCATTGTTGGTCGCCCTGAATCCGAACCTGATGGCAGATCGTATTTTAAATCCTTCTGGACTTTTCAAAATTACTCCTACCCTTGCTTTGTCTTCCATGGAGGAACCGTCAAAGTTCAGGATCCAGGCAGCCTCGGCTTGCTCCGAAGGCGGTACCACCTGAGGTTCTACAAAATCCTGGTCAGGTAGGGTGCTTTCGACGATAAAGTCTGACAAGGCTTTTGCTTTGATGGCCGTTCTGGGGACGTACTTGATGTCGAACTCACCGAGCTCTACCGCCCAATTGATGAGTCGTCCAGATACATCGGGCTTCGACAACACCTTCTTCAGTGGTGTGTTTGTGAGCATCGATATCGGATATGCCTGGAAGTACGACCGGAGCTTCCGTGCGGATGTGACTAGGGCAAGCGCTAGTTTCTCAATCGGCTTGTACCTGGTCTCAGCGTCAAGCAGTACTTTGCTGACGTAATAGAACGTCCGCTGGACCTTGTCTTCTTCCTTTAAAAGGACGGCGCTGACTACGCGGTCGGATACCCCAAGATACAACTGCAACTCATCCCCCGGGTTCGGCTTCACCAGCAGGGGAGGCGAGGATAAATATGTCTTTAGGTCTTCAAAATCTCTCTGGCATTCTTCGGTCCATTCGAACTTCCCGGCTCTCTTCAGAGTTTTGAAGAAAGGGAGGCAGCGCTCAGCTGATTTGGAAATGAAGCGGCCGAGTGCGGCTATTCGGCCATTCAGCTCTTGTACCTGTTTGCCCTTGGTCGGCGCGGCCATGTCCAGGATTGCCTTGATCTTCGAGGGATTTGCCTCGATGCCCCTTTGCGAGACCATGAATCCCAAGAATTTTCCTGATCCGACTCCGAAGGCGCACTTTGTAGGGTTGAGCTTCATACTGTACCTTCGGAGGACCTAGAATGCTTTGCCGAGGTCGGCCAGGTGCCGACCGCAATGTCGACTCTTGACAAGGAAATCGTCGACATACACTTCCATGTTCCGGCCAATATATCGTCTGAAGACTTTGTTAACCAGCCTCTGATAGGTGGCTCCTGCATTTTTGAGGCCAAAAGGCATGACCGTATAGCAGAAGAGCCCCTGATTTGTGACAAAGGATGTGCACTCTTCGTCGGCCTTCCGCATCTTTATTTGGTTGTAGCCGGAATACACGTCAAAGAAACTTAGCAACTCGTGTCCGACTGTAGCATCAATCAGCTGTTCAATGTGCGGCAGCGAATAGCTGTCCTTTGAACAGACTTTGTTGAGATCGGTGAAGTCTATGCAAATCCGCCACTTGCCGTTAGACTTTGGCACCATGACCACGTTGGCCAACCAGTTCGGGTAGTCGACCTCCCGTATGAAGTCTGCCGCCAGCAGCTTCTGCACCTCCTCATCTATGGCACACTGCCGGGCGGTTGCAAAGCTTCTCTTCTTTTGTCGCACCGGCCGATGCTGCGGGTCGACTGCTAGGTGGTGTTCAATTACTTCCCTAGGTATCCCCGGCATCTCAGAGGCCGACCATGTGAAGACATCGAGATTCTGCCTTAGAAATTCTATCAGTTCTTCTCTTTGTCCCTCGGGCAGCAAGGAGCCGACCTGGAACGTCTTCTCTGGCTAATTGTCCGCAATTGGGATCTGCAGAAGTTCCTCCGCGGGTTCTTCTCTGTTGGGAGAGGGGTCCTTGGGAACATCCACCATGTTCACCTGTGCGGACTTCAAGGCCCGCTGACTGTTCTTCAGCTCGGTGGCGTACCACCTCCATGAAGTGTCTTGATCTGTTCGGCGCTCTCCGACTCCGTCCTCGGTCAGGAATTTCATCACCAAGTAGTAGGTGGACATACATGCCTTTAATTTGTTCAGCGAAGGCCGGCCGATGATGACATTATGAGCCGATGGCCGATCAACCACCATGAATTCGACCACTACTTGTCGTTGTCTAGGCTTCTGGCCGAGGATGACAGACAATTGGATGCCCCCTTTCACCGTGACTGGGTCCCCGAAGAAGCTGATAAGATCGAAAGTGACGGGACGGAGCTGGTCGTCCGTCAACTGCATCCTCTGGTAGGCATGATAAAATATGATGTCCACCGAGCTCCCGGTGTCTACTAGGCACTTTGCAACATCGCAGTGCCCGATCCCGGCCGTGAAGACAATGGCGTCTTCATGGGGGATAGCGACGTTGACAAGATCTTCGTCACTGAAGGTGATGACCTCTCCAGTTCGGGCTCACTTCGACGGCCACTCAGTCTCCGCCACCAGACGGGAGTAGGCCTTTGTCGACCTGTTGGAGTTGTTCTCGGCGGCGGGTCCTCCTATGATTGTGAGGACTGACTTGCCCTCGTCTTGAGGTCCCTTGGTGATGTCATAGACCCCATTGTCACCAGGGATGCGCAACCCCAGTGCCGCGCGCGGTCGGTCCTCCGGGGGTGGACTGTCGACAAACCTACGCTCGGCCTTTCTTCTCTTTGAAGCCGGGTGGGACTGCTTTCTCCTCTTTCGTCGGCCTTCCGGCTCCGAACAAGCCGAGATGGACTCGGGTTGGGTATGCTGTCGGCCTCCGAGTCTTTCTTTCACCGACACCCTTTCTCTTTGCCCTCCAGATGAGCTTTTCACTGTCCCAAATTGGATGGCGCCGACCCACTGCCTGGGTGGAGCCAGCCCACCATTAGGGTCTCTGTCGTCCCTCCGAGCGGCGTTCTGATTATCGTTTGCGTCCGCTCGGCAATTGTTGGGTTGTGGGTTCCTCGGAGGTGGAGGTGGTAACCCACGGTCCCTCCGAGCAGGGGTTGGACCCCTGTCTGCATTCCTGACAAAATTGCCATAGTATCCTCGCCTAATGAGGTCCTCAATTTCCCCTTTGAGGTACTTGCATTCTTCCGTTTCATGGCCATAGTCGCGATGGAAGCGATAGAAACGGGAGTGGTCTTTATTCCTCCCGTTGCCGAGTGCTTTCGGAGGCGGTCGGAGGTTTCGATCGTTCTTGATTACTTCGAGGATCTCTGTCATCGAAGAGTTCAGTGGAGTGTAATACTCAAATGTCTTGTAGGGGTGCCGGTAGGTCTGATCCCTACCGGACTTCTGCTTCTTTGAATCTCCCGGGCTTGGTGCCGGGTCAGCCGCCTCAGACCTTTTCTTGTCTGTCGGTTCGGTGCGGCCTGTAGGTTGTTCACGGTGTTGTTTTTCTGGGCCCGAGTCGTCTCGTCCGCGGAGGCGTACTTCTCGCACTTGGCGAGCAAGTCGTCCAGGCTCTTTGGTGGCTTTTTGGCAAGGGACCAACAAAGCTGATGATCGGTGACGCCGGCCTGCAGGATAGCATATGCACCGCGGGCTCGACGTCCTTGATTTCAATCACCTCGTTATTGAAGCGCTTGATGAATTTCCTTAGGGACTCGTACTTCTGCTACTTCACTGTTGACAGATGGTACGATGTTTTCTTGCGCACTCGGCTTGCTTGGAAGTGCGTCAAGAACTTGTTCGATAGCTGTTCGAACGAGGTAATGCTCTTGGCTGGGAGATTATTGAACCACGTGCGGGCAGCTCCCCTGAGAATTGAAGGAAACATCCTGCAGATGAGGCCGTCGCTCAGGGGGTAGAATAGTATTGTGGAGACGAAGGCGTCTAGGTGCTGCTCGGGGTCGGTACTCCCATGGTAGGAGTCCAAGACCGGCATCTTGAAGTTGTCAGGGGGTGGTGCCCTCATGATCTCGTCCGAGAGCGCCGTAATTGCAGTATAGGCTGTTCTCGGCGGGGCTACCTTGTTTTGCTCCACCTGCTGAATCCGAGTAGTTATCTCGAGTAGACGCCGCTCGACCTCAGACTGGGGAGTGTCCGGAGGCTGAGGGCCAGAACCTGGTGTTTCTTCGTTAACTCTTTCCCTTTGGAGGCCATCGAGGAAGGACCCCGGGCCTCCCACCGGAGGTGGTGCCATCGGTGCCTGGTGTTGATTTAGCAGTTGATTCCGACCGACGGGCCGGGCCACACTTCGTCCAGGAGCCTGATCACCCGTCGGGAGAATATTTGGCAAAGCGTTCGCTGGATCCGCCCTAGCCCTTGGCGGATGGGCCGCTTGCGGGACTTCTAGTGGTGGATTCGGTGTCGGATTAGGATTCTCTCCTCCCCCTACCGAGTTACTTGCTCGAGCTCCTCTCAAGACTTTCGCAAGCTGCTCGATTTGCTGCTTCAGCTCGTCAAACTGCTGACGAGTGACATATTGGGGAGGAGGTTGCGGTGGAGTTACCAACGGCGTGTTGCTCGGGGCTGACGCCGACGCCGGCAGTGGTGCTGGTTCTGGTATCGGTGCGGGTTCTGGCACTGGGGGTGCAGGCTCACGGTCCACCCTCGTCGTGCTTTTGGTACTGCCCATATGCACCGATGTCTTAGAAGGGCACGCGACGCCCATGCTCGAGTTCTTCTGTGAGCATTGAAAGGAATACCTATGCGCTAAACTCAGTCAAAAGAGGCCCCACGGTGGGCGCCAAACTGTTACGGTTGGAAATCGCCCGTTGATCCGTGCTCTGAATGACCTGCAATCACAGAGATGAGACAAAGGAGGGGGCGCCTAAGCCCCGGGTATCCTCCGATGCCTAAGTTAGATTCCCAAGGTAAACAGTCAAGAGATAGCAGAAAGCTATCTCCAGTTTAGAGAGAGTGGGACGATAAGTGAGTTTGAGCGTGAGGGATGAACAACAGCTTGTAACTTGTAAGTGCGTAAGTGCATTGGGGTTTACCTTGAGGGATGACCTCTACTTATAGATTGGGAAGAGGCATGGAGGCACCAGGACTCAGAGAGATAGATCGCCAATAGGATTGCCATGTGTCGCTCTGTGGGACACTCAAGTGGTAGACTCCGAGTAGGAGTCGGAGACCTCAGCCAAGGAAGCTAGGTCGGTCAGCTCTGGGACTGACATGTGTCAACGTGTAAGTAATGGCCGACCGGAATAGTCGGTGTCGTATCAGACTGAGAGAAGGACTCTCCGGAGGTAGCAGAATCTCAATAGGACTCTGGCTCCCCCCACTGGGTAGGATCTTAACTCCGAGCGCTACCCGGGAGGCCGGGCACAAGGGAGGCCGAGTGCAAGGGAAGCCGAGGGCATGGGAAGCTGAGTGCGAGACACTCCGAGTGCTCAGGCTCCGAAGGCGCATTTGACACGTGTAAGATTTTAAGTGGAGGGATCATTTCCCTCCTAACAACCATCATATTGAGCAAAATTCTTGAAAGTTTATTCTTCAAACGGCAAATACACTAGGGTTGGCCTAAAATAATACATTTTTATGGGAGCAGTTGGAATCATTTTTCTTCCATACATAATTTTGTTGACCTTGAAAACTGGTGCATGATTTAGGCCTTTAAATTGTCCTTCTAGTCTAACTAGATCGTTGTTTTTTTCAAACACTATCTCAGATTTCGCATTGATATTCATAGATTTCCCTCGTTTCTTTACAATGTCGCTGGTAATATCGCCCTTTTCTTTTGCAATATGTAATTGAGATTTTTTTTTTCCCCAAAGCATCAATAAATTCACTATCATCATGTCTTGGTACAGACAACTTAAATGTTGTTTTATATAAACTGGGAGGTGGTTTAAGCATTATAGTTTTATTTACAGAACCTGATTGAGATTGAGGTTGTAATAAAGTTTCAAGTAGTTAGTTTGTTTAAGGATTGCAGACAAAGATTAGTTTAATTATATGTTTTATAACATGAACTAATTGTTTGATCATAGCATATCCTTCTGTCTCTTTAAGAGGACTTTTATAAGGAATAATTTTTATTTCATTAACTTTCACACTAGTTTCAGGTGGGCGTATTGCCTGAGCCTCCTTCCCATCCTTAATAATATAACTTCTATAACGGCTTTTAGTCACATGAAGGGTGTGAGATGGTAAAACTTTAGGGTGAAGCTTACCATATTAGTCAAAACAAGGGAAAAAATTCGCATTGATTTGATGTTGCAACATAAATTCACATCATTTGGAGTTCTTGTCTTTTAGACTCAACAATATTTTGGAATAACCAATTTCTTTTGTAAGTATATTCTTGGGACAAAGACTTGTTGAACTTTTTCTTATTAATTTGGAATTGCGTCACTATTTGTGACACATTAATATGATATTCTATACCCAAAAATATAGGTTCTAAATCATCCTTTGGTTGCTTAGGATAAGGAGAAGATTTGGTTTCAACTGCATAAATAAGATGTTGAATTTGAGCTAATAATTGTCTGTCTAACACCCTGGAAGTTAAAATTTGTTTTCTACTTTTCATATTCCATTTGGGGAATTGTGGATCAGGAAGCTTGAGATTAGGCTCTTGAAACTTGTGCCATATTTTTCCGTGAGAAGAAAATTTGAATCTCTCCTCTCCTAAGATATTCAATGATTTTTTTTTAACATTGGTGTTTTCAATGGGTTTAGGTTTAGCCATTGAATGCAATTTTCAAGAGTTAACTAATCCCAAGGGATTATTTTAGGTACCATGACATTAGATCTAGCTACATTAGCATAGAATTGAGGTGTGTATCCTTCAACATTTATATACTTAGCATAAGGTGCTAAAGTTGTCATTACTCTGTAGCAAAGCCTATAGACAATGGCTACATTCTGAGATCTTGGGAGCATATTAAATCCAAAGTTTTAACATTCAAAGTGACTTCCTTTAATATATTCGGATATGTGAGTGACAATGGAAAATTAGGGAAACAATTGAAATAAATTGGTCATCACTCAAGCTAGATTCAATCTGACCAAATTGAGAATCACTAAAACCTTCACATCTAGCATCTTTAACAACTGCAAGGACTATGGTCTTCTTGGGTCCTCCCCCTAAGGCAACCCTAAGTCAACAAAAGTGCCTGATCAAGCCACCAAATGATAAAAAAAAAAATACAAAGGCAATGTTACCCCTTTATTTAATGTATTTTAAAGAAAATCAAAAGCTTACCTTTATACTTTGTTGAATCTATCACCTACATTGAATTTTTGTGACGAAGAAACCAAAGAGCAAAGAAGCCAAGGCTTCTCCTCTATAAAGGGGGAGGGGGAAAGAACAAAATAACATAGAGAAAAACAAGATCAAAATAAATAGGGTTCTTGTATGAGTGTGTTGAGTTGTATAAATCTCTTCATTTGGGGTTGAGAGTTGATGTACAAGTGGTATCCTGATTCGAATACAGGGTTTAGGTTTGGATTAAATCTAGAGTTGTTGATTGTACAAGTGTTCTCTCAGTTCTCTCATAGTGAAGAAGTCCCAATTACATTAGTGAATGTAGGCTATGTACGCATAATTAAACCACGTAAATTACTGCATCTAAGTGTGTGATTGTTTTTTTTCTAATTTTACGTTGTCACTTCTTTTGGACACGTGGGCCCTATACGGTTACTATTCACAAAATTACTATTCATAGTTACTAATCAGTGTACTATTTACGGTTCTCTTTTGTCGTTGAATGTTCTCCCTTATTTTACACACAGGTGGGAAATGGATTTCGTGATTATTTTTCCATTAAGTGGTATGAGAGCTAGGCTTGTGTAAAGGTGTGTAAATAAAGACGATGAAGGCAAGCATGTAAGCACAGATGATTTGCTTGAATGGAAGCAATTGAATGATTTAGAAAGTGAATATGGAAGATTTGCTATATTGCAAGGACTTGCATGAACCCATAGAGAGTGCCATGTCAACGTCAGAGAAAACGTCTGATGACGAATGGAAGACTTTAGATCGAAAAGCCATTAGCTTTATTCGACAATGGCTAGAAAATTCTATCTTCCATCACGTATTCACAAAGACATCAGTATAATCATTGTGAAAAAAACTCAAAGGTTTATACAAGAGAAAGACAATCACCAACAAAGCATTTCTGAACAGAAAGCTTGTCAACTTGAAATATAAAAAAGGTAGCTCAGTTGTGGAATACTTGAACAAGGTACAAAGTATCATAAACCAACTCTCCTCCATGAAGATGGTTCTTAAAGACGAGTTGCAAGCATTGTTATTGCTCAGCTCGTTACCGGATAGCTGGGAGACATAGGTAGTATCTCTTAGTAACTCCGCACCAAATGGTAAACTAACAATGAGCCATGTAACAGGAAGATTGTTGAACGAAGAGACAAAAAGAAAGTCATCGAGGTGGTCTCATCATGAGGTACTTGTTATAGAAAGCCGGGGGAGAAGAAAAACCAGAAGACTTTTTTATCATGAAAAGTCACAAGGAAGATCCAAGTCGAAATAAAGGATCACATGCTATTACTATAAAAAGATAGGACACATAAAAGAGAGATTATCAAAAGCTTAAAAGCAAAGATGAAGAGAAGAAAGACGAAAAAGACACTATAGCTGTCAGCTCAGACGGAGATATCGTCAATTCCTCAAGTTGTGAAAATTCCTATTTCACTTCTACATGCCATGACTCAATTGGGTCATTAATATAGATGCATCATGCCATTTACCCCTCATAAAGAATTTTTCCTCTCTTAAAACAGGAGATTTTGGTGTCATAAGAACGGGCAACAACGACACACTAAAAAATGTAGGGATGGGCGATGTGAGTGTCGAGACAGATATCGACTATTAATTGACTCTCAAAGATGTAAGGTATGTGCCAAACCTTTGTTTAAACTTGAACTTTGCTAGAAAATTAGACGAAGAGGGATATAACAATCACTTTGGTAATGGTACATGGAAGCTTACAAAAGGATCCCTTTGTAAGAGCCCCTTTCCAAGTGAGGGAACTAATTACTGGTCGACTTAAAATACTTACAGAAACATAAAAAATCCTGTATATATTTTTTTATAACATATAATAAATACCTTAACCATACATGTCCTTTACATATTAACAACAAAGGTCTTATACATACTCATAACAGAACACCTGGTGGGCTGAAAATTAAATCTTTTACAAAACTTTACTGATTAAATTACATGCATAACAGAATCTTATAATTACACATTTAATAGCATGCCAAAAGGGTAATCAACTCTCCAATTGGACTTTCATCTACCATCCATCTCCTTTCCTTGTATTCACCGTTAACACCTATAAAACATGTGAATCAACTGGGGTGAGCCTAAGCTCAGTGAATGATTAATCCACCTGGTATGAATATAAGCAACATGCACAATTAGCAAATATATAGATAAAATATGAACTTTAACTTATTCTTGCATTTCTGTAGTGATACCAATAAATTTCCTTGTCATTAGTTTTACAAGCTCATGATGTTCCTGGTTCATGTTCTTGTTAACTTGCATTCCTAATCTTAATCACTGTCTGGATTTTCTTGACTTCCTATTAGTTCCTTGTTCCTTATTTTCTTATGACATGTTCTTTCTATTTATCTCTTTGACTCACTTGTGCTATTGTTTTACTTGCAATCACTTATATACACTTGACCTAATTACTTGCTAATGTATTTGGACTTGTATTATTGTTATACTTGTAGTCTCTTGTTTTCTTTTTGACTTGCCTATTTGCTATCATGTTTGGACTTGTTTTATTGTTATTCTTGTGATTTATGTATACTAACGTGTCTGATCTACTTGCTAACATGTCTAACTAACGTGTAAAACCTGTGCCCAAACTTCGTTCTAGTTTGAACATTTTGGGCATGTGGCACCCATGTACGGACGTATCGAGCCGACAAGGCCAAAGATGACAACATACCCATGAGGTGACACCAAGGCCATTATCTTAAACCTCCTATGTCATTGGAATACAAGACATTGCACCATGAGAGGTCTCGGACCCAACTAACACACCCACTTGGCACTCGACATGCACACACCTAAGTAGGCCGACCAAAATGGAGGTCCGGCTGGAGAAAAAGGTGGTGCGGCTGTGCACCAGCCGCATGCCGTACAGTCGCACCCTGCACATGATCTGTGTTGTGACTGACTGATCCCAGGACCCATCGATTCGAATTCTATCCTTCCCTGCATGGCAAGCCGACTATGATCGACTCTATTCATGGTAGGCTGACCATGCTTGAGCCAAGAATGGAAAAGGAAGGAGGGAGATCTTCTCCATTCCATCCTACTGCTCCATCTCATCGGTTTTGGCATTGGAGTGGATTCCCTTTACCTATTCAATCGATTAGACCAAAAGATTGGGAGAGAAGAATTCTGATGCATAAAATTGGAGAGAAAGAAGAGAGAAAGAGAGAAAGAGAGGAAGAAGAAGAAGAAGATAAGAGAAGGAGGACCTTCTCTCTGAATACCGGCCAAGAGAGAATGGAAACAATTCCCACTCTGACATGTGTAGAAGAGAAGCAAAAGGAGGAGGAGGAGAAGAAGAAAGAACGGAGAAAGGAACTTACCTCTACGACAACCGTCTCTAACATCACACGTTCATCAGAGAACCAAAAGATACGAACCATTGTGAGTATCCCTTTCACCTAAGTGATGAATCGATTAAATATGATCTTAATGGAAATACAAGAAGATGGTTTTTAGTATAGCATCCCTAGCCATAATTGTTTCTCTACGAGATAATGATGTTTGCCTTCACAAGTAAATAAAAGGTAGGGATGTCCATCCACCAATAATGGAGAAGACTTGTGCTATATGAGCTACTGTTCATGGAATCGGATCGTAAACAGTGGTGCATTTAATGCAAAAGAGGGATGATAACAAATCAAATGGAGTAAGTAAATTATCTATGGACTGTGGAAGACTCAAATACATGAGATTATGGTGGATTCAATGAGTAGAAATCAGATTTAGAGATATCTATGCCAGATCCAGAATCTTGGCTATTTGTCAAGTAGAAACGGTATCCATAAAATGATGTAGACATGATCCACGACCCCAAACTCCTTAAACACAATTGGAAAAAACACAATTGGAAAAAACTGGGCAACATCCCAAAAGAAGAATCGTAGCCACACACCACCTCTGCATTTCATGTATGTCGAAGGTGGGAACGGATTATACTTCAAAACGTCCAACCATACACCACCTATGCAGTTTAAGGCCATAAACCTAACCTAATGGGACTAGGCAATGCCCCAGGGGAGCTAGCGCCATCGCACGACCACACGAAACCGTGCAGACGTGACCACCAGCCGCACGCTTAGCACTTGGTGAGGTGTTGCCGCAGCCACCGACCGCATGCTTATTTGACTCCGAAAAATTCCCATGCTCGGCCAGTAGTTGCTACTCAGCCTTAAAACCCCTGTTAAGGTGCTAGAACACCCATGACCTTTGTTATCAGAAGTCTTTCTTAGTATTAAACTAAACAGAAGGTGGAATCTGACTAACGAGTGTGCTATCTTGTACAGTACCAATCCATGCATGACCTACCTCATATGAACCGCAGGTCTATCTCAAAGTTAAAGGTACCCTCAGACCATGAACGGTAATGAATGAAATTAGTAACTAATGTTTAATGCTATGCTATAATAAACAGACAGTAGATAGTAGGCATGAATATCAGACAAGTTAATAACTCTAAGAACACAGGAATAATAAGCTTAAAGCAATGTTAGAATAAATTCGTTAAACAATAAATTAATGAATAATATTGCATATGATTTTGATAGAGATACGAAAATCATCTCCGATAGGAAGCTACTCAATAGAGACTATGGTAGTTTACTCCTTTAGCTTTCGGTAAGGGAACTAAACTTTTGGATGCATGTGTCTTTCTATTATTTATGTTGTATGTTGTTGTGAGATTGATAACATGCCTTGTGTGATAACATGACATCCAATATACTGCTCTGTGTGCTCATGCATATGCATCCTTGTATTTGACATCAGCAATGCCAGTAGGGATTGGAGGGTGAGTGGAATGGGACACTCACTACCTTTCCATGAAAGCAATTGATCTATAATTGATTCATTATGTTTGGTTAAGTTGGTAAGAAAAGAGGTGGGTGGAATGAGACGCTTGCACCACTTCTTACCAGCACTGCTTTGCATTGACCATATGTAATTTAGCCAAGTCACGATGTCCTAAGTGGGGATCGGATGGGGTCGGAATCTTAGCAACATTACGGTCCAGTTTTATGATTAATTAGGTGGACATAGCTAGTTGAACATTAATCACCCATATAATTGTATCCCTAGCCATTAGGGGGTTATGTGTTGGCATGGGTTCAATAAATTATGGTATGAATATAGCTGCGATGCTCCCCATATCCGATGTAATGTGAATGGGTGGGCAAGTCGACTAGTCAGAGTATCACCTCCTTAAGGGCCACCATTTTTGGACTTGGGATGAGTTGCGGTCAGTGAGGACCAAAACAATGGACCCATACATTGGGGATGTTGTTGTACGCCAAGTGAGGCAGCATCATTCTGATAGAGGAGACCCGTGCAATCGAAGGCTCTATTTTAGTCGTCTTGAGCTGGCACTTACAGTTATCTTACCTGACTAGGCACCTACTGTCACACCCCAATTCTGATCCAACCAGAATGGTGTGAGTGAACCGTCATTGAACCAACGGTTCACACCAGGATCTCGAATAGGCCGTGTCCACCCATACAAACCAATTACACATAACCACAATCAGAATATAAACATACAGCGGAAGACTTTAAATAGAATGAACTGAGTATCTATTGATAATTTAAATAAATATTCCATTATCCAAATTCAATCACATAAAATAAATATCTATTACATCTCTTAATAACAAACGAAAATAACTGAAACAAATAAATAAAATCCATCACAGGTACACGCGAGAAAGGGCACTCGCATGAAGCGTCATGCTCGTCCGTCCCGCCCTGTACATCCAACACCCGCAGCACCACCATACGCCGGAGCGTTTACGTAATCGTCCACAGTATAACTTTGCATCCGGATCTAAAACAATGTATATACAAAGGGTGAGCACACAACACATCTCGGTAAGACAATCGACAGTTTCACAAGATTATGCATGAGTAACAATCATTTTATCTGTGTGGTCCGGTTTTAAGTTTGCAATGTGCTATAGAAAGGTTTGGTGGCCCCCGCACCTCTATACACGAGTGTGTGGCGTCGCACAAGAATCACACTACCACCAACCCACATGCACCCATCATGGAATAGAGATAGAGCTAAGGTATACCCGCACCTCCCCGATACTCTACCCATACCAGTACCTAAGCCCCTATCGGCCGGGGCTCGCAAACCCGGGCTCGCAACTAACCAATCCTATATGTCAACAATGTATGCTCTATCCCGACACAGCCGTCTACGGCATAGAGATAGAGCTAGAGCGTGCAGGCCGGGTCGGAGACCTCCAGACCTCACCTCCCCCTGATACCCTATCTGCAACTAACCCACTAGGATAGAAACAATACGCAGGTAGACCCTATCCCAACACAACTCCCTACGACATAGAGATAGAGCTAAAGCATCGTGGACAAGGCAGCGTCGACTCGGAATCCTCAGTACCACCCAACGATGGTCGGGACAACATCAATATCGGAGACCAACGTACCACGATCTTCCCCTGATACCCCACCCGTACCAAGCATGTTAAGATAGAATACTACAAAAGGTGCTAGTGTGAAGAGCGATCCCAGGCCCATGCCCCACTCCACACACCAACGAAAACAATCACATGCCTAACAATCACATCCTATGAATGCATGAACAATAATAATAACTAAAAGTAAAGGATGGCATGTGAATATGCACAAACATCACATCATAGATATTCAATGATTAACAACGATTTCTCGTCCATTAATTATTAGGTTTAGGTCAGATTCCCTTACCTGACGCTCGTTCGATTACTTGCTCCACGTCGCAAGATCCAAACGACAAGTCACAGCGTCCTACATAATATTAGGGTTTCATTAGAATATATTATTTAGGGTTTCATGTTGGTCGGAAACCAACAGAGATCACAAACTGCCCTCACAGAGCTGACCGGTGGCATGTACCGGTCGCAGCTCTGTGGGAAAGACTGGCGACCGGTATGGTCAGCCGGTCCCCCACAAATAACCTCCCGAGAGGTAGCGGTCGCAACATACCGGTCGCACTATGTGCAACCGGTATAGTCGACCGGTATGTCTCCGGAAGACCATACATGGGTTCTTCGACTGCCGTCGATCATCCTCCATGGATTTTCAGGGTTTCTCCTATCCATCCTAAGTCTAGGCTTTGAGTTAGAGTTATCCCCAACTCATTCAAGTCTCGTTTCTATGAATATCATCTCGAAACTCGAATCTAGGGTTTGACGGCAACTTAGGGTTTATTGGCCAATTTAGGGTTTTAGATCAATACCTACTTTGCATGGTATTGATCCACCCACACAATTATCATAGGGTAAGAAGATGGATCCAAACACTTACCGTTGACAGGTGTAGCGAGAGCTTCGTCAAACGGTAATGGCGGCACCTCCTTCTTCTTCCTAGCCCCTTCTCCTCTCCAAGCTCTTTCTCTTCTCTAGGGTTTGTGAGAGACAATGGAAAGGATTTGAGGGGTTTAAGGGTGTATTTAAAGGCTAGAAATAGGGTTTAGTAACCCTACTAGGATTAGGAAACTTCTAGGATTCGAAATTAGGAAAGTGGGACCCGCAGAGACAAATTTCCAAATTCCCGCACATAGCTGTGCAGGCCATACCGGTCGACCGGTACCATCATCCGGTACCATCGACCGGTATACCTAAAATCAGGTATAATTGGTCGACTTCGGTCCGATTTCGTACCTGTTTGTTATCTGCTTGCCCCGTCTGGCTCGGTGATGATCGGAAGACCTGTCACGACACAAAACCAAGATTTAGACCGGGTTTTCAGAGTGCGGGTCTTACACCTACACTTATCTTATCTGACTGTAGTTGATAGTTGCATGCATTTGCTTATTGCACATTTAATTTTTTTGCTAAGCTCGGTGGTTGAGCTTACCTTTGCGCCCACAAATAATTTTAAATTTTATAGGTTCATCGTTCGATGCTTCGGGTAGCTTTTTATTTGGTGTGGAGGATGATGATAGTGAGCCTGAGGAGGATATCTATGTTTCTTTATGCATTTTGTAGAGACTGCTCATAGGCTTAGGCTGTGCCTATGATTTCTTTTACTTTGGATTTGGGATTTGAATATTTGGGATACGTTTATTTGATGGATAAACTTTAAACAATTTATTTATTTTTAGTTATTGTGGAGATTGGATACTTAGAACCTTAAACTATTAGTTTGTCAACTTATTAATCTGGTATTTGAATTAAAACTTCTGTTATATTTACTCTCTTAATTTTGATAAATTGATTATTTGCAATGTTTTAATTACTCTAATATTTTTGTAAGTTTTCGATGGAGATTGATATGTGGTATGACATGTGATCATGGAAGGGGATTTCTAATGCCCTAATAAGATAAGGAGATCCTGTTGCATTCCATAGTACCAATACATCAAAAACGGGGTGTAACACAATGGATGCTTCCATTTCTTGTCAACTTATTACCATGCTTTGACTTAATGGATGCTCCCGTTATTGTCACACCCCAATTCTGGACTATCCAGAATAGTGTAATGAATCGTCAATAAACCAACGGTTCAACCAGGATCTCGTATAGGTCGTACCCACCATATCAAACCACACGCACATTTTACGGTAATAATCAGAGATAATAAGCAATAAGCAGAAGTCTTTATAAACAATGAACTAAGTATCTAACAGTGATAAATAAATATTTAATCTAGTTATCTCCAAGTAACTTAAGACATAAAATAAAATAATCAATTACATATCCGTTAACCAAAATATAACTAAACTAATCAAGGATGCATTGATTGCACTCGCATGAAGGATCATGCGCATCTTCAACAGCTTCTATGTCCATAGCTTCCATGTGTCCATATGTCGATGTATTCACATACTCTTCTACAGTTGGACATGCATCATCAATTAAAAAATATTCGACATCGAAAGGGTGAGCACACATCACGGCTTAGTGAGCAAAACAAAATAATGCAACAAACATATGCACGCATTCAATTCTTATCTTTGGTCTGGTTTTTAAGTTTGCAATATGCTATAGAAAGGATTGACGACCACCGCACCTCTATACACGAATTTGTGAATCCGTCCAATGGATCAAACGCCATTGCCGTCCCACATGCACCCACCATGGAATAGAGATAGAGCTAAAGTGTCCGGAACAAACACGGCCAACACTTCCCCTAATGCCCTACCCATACCAACACGTAAGCCCCTATTGGTGAGGGCTTACAAACTGGGTTCTCAACTAACCAATCCTAATGTCATCCACTGTATCCAAGGCCTCAATCCAACATCTCTCAATACATCCATGGAGATATAGCTAAGGCCCTTCGACAGAGTCAAAGACCACACGGTCCGAAACCATCTCCCTTAATGCCCTACGACGTAATAGTTCTGCTAAGGTAATGGTGATACGATGATGTCAATGGGCAAGACTTGCGTAGAAATAGAGCTAGAGTTTGGTGACCAGGTCAGAGACCACAATGCCAAGTCCTCCCCTTGATGCTTCACTCGTATCCAATACACCAACCACACACACACAATCACATGTCTATTCCTAGCATCATCAATCAACATGGTAGCAAATAGACAGAAGTAAATATGCATGAGCAGTAATAATAGTAATATTGGATGACATGTGAGATGTACATTACAAGCATACAAGTATAGAATCAATCATAGCATTGGACTCAATAAAATAAATAGCTTGTTATTAACCAATTAATTTAGGTCTTGTTCCCTCACCTTTGATCGATGTTTGTTCTTCTCTCAAGCTTTGGAAATCACTTTGAACCCATTGGGAACCTAAACAATTAATGTATTTAAGTTAGAACTCAAGTTCACCAAGTTACAGTAGTCAGAAGTCTCATCTGGAATCAAACAGATCGAGTGGTCGCAGATGTGGCTACACCTATGGTCTCAGTTTGTGACCACAGGGTGTGGGGTCGATACGTGTGGTTGCATATCATGTGACCACACATGCGACCGTACCCTCTTTGGAACCTTCCTGAGAACATGTGGTCGATCATATGTGCCTCGTATGGTCAACCCTAGTTGTGACCACACAAGTTTTTTATCGACTTTCACTCTCAATCCCATCCCTTCATGTTTTGATTCCTGGACTTATCAGTAGGGTCCTTCCTATGATTGATCTACGACCTCCAATTCATATTTTACATAATCATTCACCCTAACTTACTCTTCATATATCTCATGGTTGAGTTCCTACCTTGACTCAACATCTCACTTATGACCTATTCTAGACATCGTACTGATATAGAGAATGGTTCCATACCTTAAGCTTGCTGGAGAATCAAAGCTTTCTCTGCAATGCCTCCTCCTAGCCTTTCTCTCCCAAATCTCCTTCTTTTCCTACTTCTCTCTTTCTCTCTCCCTTTCAATTTGGGTTCTAAAAGAGTGAAAAAGGCTAAGGGACGTCCTTTATATAGAGGAAAACCTCCATATAGAGTCCCACTTTAATTAGGAAAGAAATCCCAAGGTTTTGAAAAGTTTCCAAAACTCGGAGTCGATCATGACTTCATGGGGTCGCACATGTGGTCGAAGATTCCGTCGACCACACGTCCCAAATATGCGACCACACTTCCCAGAGTGGTCTCATTTTTCTCAGGTGTGGTCTACCATATCTGCTTAGGTATGCCACCACACACCCCTAATTACTGATTTTTGGTTCGATTTACGTACCTAACCTTGTGGTTCCTTCACGCACTTGATTCGCTTGATTCGACCATGATAGGAAGACTTGATACGACATGGTAAGACCGGGTTAGTGAAGTGCGGGTCTTATAGTTATCTTGTCAACTTGTTATCATGCTTTAACTCAACGGATGCTCCCGTTATCTTGTCAACTTGTTAATCTGCTTTGACTCAATGGATGCTCCCATTTATTGTCAACTTTTTACTCTGCTTTGACTCAATAAATGCTCCCGTTTATTGTCAACTTGTATATTTGCTTTGACTCAATGGATGCTCTCGTTTATTGTCATCTTATTAATCTACTTTGACTCAACGGATGCTCCCTTTTATTTTACCTGCTTGACAATTCTTAGACTCAATGAATGTTCCCGCTTCTTGTCCATCTGTAACTTGTATAGACTGAATGGATGCTTTTGTTTCTTGTCAACATGCTTGTCATACTTGAGACTCAGCGGATGCTCCCGTTTCTTGTCTACCTAACACTTGTAAAGACTCAACAGATGCTTTCGTTTCTTGTCAACATGACCATGATACTCATACTCACCCTAAACTGGTCTCTAGGACTTTTCTTTTTATGTAAACATGTGCTCGTGTCTTGCCATCCATACTTATGTTACCTTGTCTATGTAAGTACTTTATTTTCTATTTTCCATCTTCCTTGTCAATTTTGTATCCTTTGTATATCACTACATGATTAATACTTTCTACATGATCTTGCTATATTTTGCTTGTATTCTATTACACCTTTGTTAATGAACTTGCTTAACACTATTTTAGACTTGTTATTTCATAATCACTTATCATTGTGGAACAACTAAGCATATATAAATATTTAAGTAATCTAGCCATGAAAATAATTATTTTGACATATAAAAACAAAATGTAATGCATGCTGTCCACTCATTACAACATCAACGACAATAGGTTTTGCTTGCTTTAAAACCTCATAAAACCATTCTAATCAACGTAGAACTTGTATATATTATGTAAAAGTATTTTCAACTATGCCATTCCTTGCACTTCAACACATGTCATCATACTTAAAATAACTTGTACTCTTAAAACAGTAATAGTACATGCTTCTTAATTCCCATAACAAGATTGCTATAGCATTCACCTTTAGAGAAGCACATGAATCAACCATGGCATTCATACATGTACACTAATGTATATATCAATACTAGCCTACTACAAGAAGTTAACCACTCACCTTGAATGCTTATAAAATCCTTTAATGCCTCTTGTCTTGAACCTTAGCTAAACAGAAAAATACAGCAATATGCAAAGTCCTTCAACTCTACAATAATGCATCAAGCAATTCATTTAATGACCACATAAGCAAACCCAATACCAAGCATCATATCTAACATCATTATCTTACTCCTTACCTGAAACTTTAGCTCATGTATGAGCTATACCTGGGCTGCCAATCACTTGCTATCAATCCCTTTAAATGATATCCAACAATATCACATAGACCTCTTAGGATATGAAGGAATTGTAAAACTCATATACAACCCCCTATGTAACATAAATAATCCTCAAAAACCCTCATTGACATGTTCCATAGCTTAAACATGATTTTGGAGAGGGATCTCAAAGAGAACAAACCACAAAACTACACTTTAAGTAAACCATTACTTGACATGGATATTTAATCCATCCAAAAATCATTTTCTTCATTGCTACAAAATACATATACCAAAGACCCAAAACCAATCCATTAAAACTAATGATGAACATATTTTTTATACATTTGTACTAACTTTAATATATATTTTAGACATGATAGAGTCCGAATTTGGGTGTCTATTCTAGCATAAAACATGCTCATTTCAATGACCTTTCTAACGCATAAAAAATCGCTCAATTTCGAGTTGTATGTTGAAAGTTATGCCCCTTGGACTGAATAGGGCTCTTGCTGCCAGTCCATGACGGGTTAACCAACTCGAGATTGGCACAACTAAAGAAACACATCTTCAACCTTAAGATTTTTTTTTTTAATACCTGCAACTCCTAATTTGAATATGAAATAAATCATTTTCTCATCATTTAGACTATCATAAGATTTATTTACATCAATTACATCTAATAATTTTCATGGTTACTAACTCTTTACAAGAAACACAAAATTTCTGCAATCACTAAATCTTACATGGATTTTTCTCTCAAGCATTAACTCTTAAACAACATAGAGGCCATGTGATAATTAATGTTAACAATCATGAACAGTCTTAAACTTGATCTTAACATCAATTTTCTCAATTCCATTGCATGCTTATGCTGGGATTCAATTACAACAAGAGGATATGATGAATAAGTTTATTGTTCATCATCCCTAGCCTCAAGAACACAAAAAAAAAAAAAAAAAAAAAAAAAAAAAAAACAGATTTGGATTTTGTTTGTAACTTTAAACATTTCAATATTCATTCAACCATTCACCTCATAGATGTGTTAGAGACTCACCTTCCAAGTTCTTGAACTGATCCCAAAGCTTGTAACCCAGAATCACCAATCAAAACAAATCTTCTTTACCATAAACCCAATTTCTGCAACTCTCTATTTTTTTTTTCAACTTCAAACTTGCTGGAACCTTGCCTCTTTAATACAAAAATTCCAGAAATCTCTCCTTTTTAATCCCCTAGACAATTCTTTCTCTTTGATTTCCAACCATCATTCAACCTTCAATGCTCTAGAACACTCAAATTTCACATTTTTCACTCACAAGAGCAATATAGCTCTTCCTCCCTCCATTCATGTTTTCAGCATCTCTAAAAGAGTTAAGAGTGAGTTCTCTTCTCACTTTTAAATTTTTACCATTTTTAATTTAATTTCTTATTGACTTCATTTTGTGAAAATCCGACATTAACCCTACTAAACCTTTATTGCATGTTTGAGTTACCCATTCTTTTAGGGCATTCTTAAAAAATAAAATTCTCATATTAACCCTCTAATATTCCATTCTAAGTATATGTATTAAGTTACTTTTTGTAAAATACGGTACCCTTTTAATTTAGGGACCAAAAATACCCTTGACAAGAATCTAATATTACAACATGCCAATTTTAATCTCTATTTCTATCCTTACTCATTTTCCCATATTACATAAATACCATTAATAATAAAATAATCTTTTAAAGACAAATCCCACCAATAGTGGGCTGCCAAATCATCAAATATTCTCGTGTTATCATTCTACTAGTTGAAACCACATATGCTTGCCACCTTATGTGCCATGTGGCTGCCACATCACCCATAATATTCTCTCTATATTTTCATACCCAATAATTGGTTGTCACCTCATCAAATGGCCTCATTCTTGGTTGGTCTACAAAATAACTTCCAAAATGCCTATCATGAGACTTGAATACTAGGTCTCATATAATACAACCTTGAGACTAAAAATATGACCACTAGTCTACTAGGCTGTTTCATAATGTAGTTCTCACAATCAAAATCTTTACATTTTTCCAAACCATTCATCTACTAAGCAATATTAAACAATTAAGTCTAGGCCTAGCCAATCACAAGCACACATATACTTAGACATAATCTTATAAAATTCCATTCATTATATGAATCAAGAGCAACAACCAATAATAAGAATAACTTAGTAACATAAAATATACCTTAGAAAACTTTACAAAAAATTACAAGAATACCCCTAACATTCCATTTCACCTGATTCACCTATCAAAATGAGGATACAGGTTAGCATAACATCTTAGTTGGGCTGGGGTGTTACACCCTTGTTGTGGCAAAAGAAAGTAAGTGTTATACTTTGTACAAAACAATAGTGCAAATATGCAAAAGTAAAGTAAATACAATGGAGGATGATTACACCAACGACATGTGGCATCGGCGACTTAGCCACATGAGTGAAAAAGGGATGCAAATCCTTGCAAAAGGGAACCTTCTATCAGATACAAAAGGTACACCCTTAAATCATTGTGTTCATTGTCTAGTTGATAAATAACATCGTGTTACATTCAATAAAAGTTACCCTCAAAGAAACAGAGACATTTTGGAACTGGTGCATTTCGATGTCTGTGGCCTAATGAAAGTAAAATTATTTGGTGGTGCTTCTTTTTTGTTACTTTCATAGATGATGTTTCTAGAAAAGTGTGGGCATATGCATTAAAAACTAAAGATCAAGTATTTGATGTGTTTAAACATTTTCATCCTTTAGTAGAAAGAGAAATAAGAAAAATTTTCAAATGCATTTATACTGACAATGGTGGTGAGTACATTGGTCCATTTGCAACATACTGCAATGAACACGATATTTGATATGAACAAACAGTTTCCAAGACTCCTCAACATAATGGTGTTACAGAAATGATGAATCGTACTATTATAGAAAGAATTTTGATGCATGTTCTCACAAACAAAGCAATCACAAAGTTACTGGGAGAAGTCATGCAGACAGGTGTTCGCTTGATCAATCTATCTCCACCAGCTCCCTTAAATGGAGATGTCCATGAACGAGTATGGAGGGAAAAAGACATATCCTATAATCATTTGAATGTTTCGGTTGCAGAACGTTCGTACATATTCCAAAAGGTGAACGGTCCAAACTTTTGCAGATGCATGGTAGGCATGACATTGAAAGATGCCTCTTTGTGAGTCGGAGGGGGAGTTTCTTGGGTCCTCCTCCCAAGGCAACCCCAAGTCAACAAAAGTGGCTAATCAAGCCACCAAATGAGAAAAAAAATACAAGGATAATGTCACCTCCTCATTTAATGCATTTTGAAGAAAAATCAAAAGCTTAACTTATACTTTGTTGAATCCATCACTTACATTGAAGTTTTGTGACGGAGAAACCAAATGGTGGAGAACAAAATGACCAAGAGAAAAAACAAAACTAAGAAAAAGAGGATTCTTGTATGAATGTATTGGGTTGTGTAACTCTCTTCATTTGGGGTTGAGAGTGTAAGTTGAGAGTGGATGTTCAAGGGGTATCCATATTTGGATATAAGGTTTGAGTTTGGGTTAAATCCAAAGCAATTGATTATCCGATTGTTTTTTCGGTACTCTCGTAGTGAAGAAGTCTTAATTACGCTCATGAATGTAGGCTATGTACGCATAATTGAACCACGTAAATTACTATGTCTATGTGTGTGATTGTTTTTTTTTTTCAATCTTATGTTTTCACCTCTTTTGGACACGTGGGCCCCACACAGTTACTATTCATTGTATTATTCATGGTTCTTTTTGTTGTGGAATTTTCTCCCTTATTTTACACATAGGTATGAAAAGGATTCTGTGATTATTTTCCCATAAGGTCTTAAGTCCTAAACGAGTTAAAGGTTTGATGGCAATTTGTATCAAACCAATATGTAAATACTTATAGTATTTCTGAAGATGACCCTCAATTAACCTTCGAGATAATAGTTGGAATTCTGTTTGATCATCCATAACTAACAAAGTTTTTCCGTTACTTCAATTACATAAGTGGTCTTAAATTGAGAATTTCCCTTATGATAGACATCATACACGTTAACTTTAGGTATATTCCAATTATCTAATTATTTTTCAACATCCCTAATTATCATTTTAGACATATTGTTTACAGAGGTACTAGCTTCATTGGTAGCATGTTGTCGAGAAATAGAACGAAAGAAGTTGGCCATTATCTACCCAACCAACCTATCTTAACTCTAGTATCTGTCAATACACGGAGAGTCCACTCTCAACCCCTAACATCACATGACAATGGGCAACTCTAGGGTTAGTATGCAACTTGATTGATACATAGAAATTGTGGATAAAACGGGACATTTATAGCATACAAGCTCTGATATCATACTAACCCGGGAGCCTAAAAGTGTTACGGTAACTGCTACAGTGACCAATGCTATAGTGATTTTATATAGTAATTTATGATTCAAGGTCTACTCAAAATTTCGAGTCCTGACTCGTATTCTTGTTTTTTCCAATTGTACCCTAGTGACTACTAAATGTATTCTTATTATCTGAATATAGTAATGAGCTATGTTATTTAGGCTCTCCTTGGTATGTAGTATAGAATTAATTACATAATACATTATGATATATGTAGTTGTTTGGTATGATTTACGGTACCTATTTACATTAAAAACAAATTGATATAATCTAAAATTAGAAGGTGTTTATTATTATTGTTATAATTTATTATTACTTCTTTATGTCTAGTGGTTCCAAATAATTATTATTTATGGTTCATAATTTATTTTCATAAATGATTTGTTATAAATAATTTATAAAAATGAATATAAACTATATCAAAGAAAACCTTAATCGAGTGTGACTGCAAATTCTCTAATCTTATTTAGAGTAGCTCAGACCAACAGAGCATAAAGACTAGTAAGCATGGAGAAAAGCTAGACTATCACTTAAAACTTAAAAACTTACTTGACAGACTGCAAACTCTTAGACGACTGGAACTTGCAGAGCTACCTTCAAACTTGAATTTCTCAATCATATATTTTACAAACTCAAACTATGCGATGTTTACAACTCAGAAAACATACATCATGGTGGTCATGTTACCTTATTCTCAGTATCCAGGATCTGAATATGAATCCGCATATTAACCACTATATTTTACAGTTTTTGGTAAACTTGATAGAAATGAGTCAGATTCCTATGCATGTACTCATATTATTCGTGGAATTTCATCAACATCTATGGTGTCTGGAACTCACCTTCAAAATATGAGACCCACTAGATATAGATGGTGATAGAATCCTATGAAGGTATTTTCAGTAACCACCGTCGCTCCCCGACCCGAAATAGAAAAGAAAAATAGCAGGGTGATCCTGTACCCGCTAACAAATAACGGGTTACAGCCCGGATCCGGCTACGGCCATTTCTTTCTCCCGAAGAAAACACAAGCACTTTTAAAAGCTCTTGTCCCCCTCCGACGGATGATCGCCATAAACCCTACAAATTTTATTCTGAACCATTGACATTGGCTATTCTATTCGGATCTTGTGAGGATCCAGGCCGTTGTTCGTCTCTTCTTGTCTTTGATCTGTTTCTACGTCTGGTTGCTTGCGGAGATTGCTGGAATTCAATCGAACTCAAGATGTTCCTTACCAGGTGAGAGAACCACTTTTGAGTACCAAATCTAGGGTTTCGCTTACTGAATCTGAATATGGATTGTTAATTTAGTCTATCTTGATTTTTATTTTCTGTTGATTGAAGAACCGAGTACGACAGAGGTGTTAACACCTTCTCTCCCGAAGGGCGACTGTTTCAGGTCGAATACGCCATTGAGGCTATCAAGGTAATCCAATTTACTCTATCATTCCTCTGGTTGTTTTGCACTGTGAAAGTGGTTTATTGAATGAAGTTTGGGTTTGTTGTAGTTGGGTTCGACTGCAATTGGGTTGAAGACGAAGGAAGGCGTCGTGCTTGCTGTCGAGAAGCGAATCACTTCACCTTTGCTGGTATAGCCATTTCACCAAGTCAACTCAGTTTATTTGTTTTTCTTTTGCTGATATACCCACTTCATCAAGTCAGCTCAGGTTCTTTTTTTTTTTTTTTTTGTGTTGTTGTTGTTGTTGTTGTGTGTTGTTGTTATTATTTGTTGTCTGTGTTACTAATTTGGCCATGTAGCTGGTTTAGGAAGTCATGTTGACAATGAAGTGAACCCACTAAGTACATTTCATTTCAGAATAGATCACTATATGAGAGATTTGCCAATGATGTAATAGCGATATGGTATATATTTTAACTAATATGGATGTGGTGTCATCTTAATTTTTCTTGTTGCGTCTGTAATTTCAGCAGCTTTTCCTGCATAGTGTGACCCGAGCAAGAGAAATTATTTGAAATGGATGTTATACTATACATAGAAGTGGTTTCATTGGATTGGAATCTGTGGTGCTGCATATAGCGTGTTTGCTTGTTGGACATGGTTTTGCAATTACACATCCCAAATAATGTTACTCTTAGTTCTAGCTTTGACAGTTCTGTGCTGAAGTCAGCCAGGGTACCAGTTTCCGAGTGTCCTGTAATTTTATATATTACAATGTTGTAATAACCATCCTGTTAGGTGCAGTGGTGTAATTGTTTACATTTGCTGCCACTTTGTACCAGGCTTTCCCAGCACAGACCATTGGTACTACTTATTGATATCCACATACTTAGTAAGCATCAATGTATACTTTAATGGAAATTTGATGATATCCACATACTTAGTTGGCAGAAATTTATAAATTTAATGGTAAAATTTGACAATAAGAGAAAAAGAAATGGTGTTACATATTTACATAGGATCAAGGTTCGAGGTGTTGATTTTGAGGCTGGTTTCCACCACCGAGTTGTCTCAAGTTTCGACCAGGTTTCGGACACCTGGAATTTTTCCCCGAACACCTTGAAACCTTGGTTTCGAAGGCCAAAATTGTTTTTTTGCCTATTTTAACCTTTTTATACCTATTTTCTGCATTAGTTTGAAAAATAGGCATCTAAAATAATATGTGGTGTGGACCCAAGTTTGCTAGTGTACGTTGAAGACTGAATGCTATTGTAAATTAGCAAACTAAGCCACATTGCCTTAACTATTAAGCATTAACATCATCTAACAATAATATAGGTATTGAACATGAAATGATGTAATTAAAATAGTAAAGACATTCATTTAATACATTTAAGTCTCACCAATCAATTACACATTGAGTTCCATGGTGCATTTAATCCACGAGGAGCATACCACTGATGATGGCGATAACGACCCTTTGATTGCAACTCATATATGTCCTGCGATATAGCTTGGCTCAATTCCTCTGATAGTCAGTGTCAACCCACATATATACATTATCATAAGTATAATATAGGTATCCTAGTTGAGGGCAATACTGATCGAGTGAGTTAATGGGTGGAGCGGGAGTAGGCATAGACATAGGAGGATGATATGAGAAAATGGAGTCGATGAATGATGACCAAACATTGGAGTCACCTTTACGTTGACTGCTGGGGTATTAAGTAGAAGAGCCTCCATACCCGCCTCCATACCCACCATTGCCACTAGCATACACCCCATTTCCATCATGCGTTGTCGAACTGATACTCTTGACTCCACTGTATTCATGAAGTGCTGGACTCGGGCTCTGCGCGATGAATTCTAGTGCACACCAATGCCCATATCCTCTACTTTGAGAACTCTCATTTAAATGCATGGCTTCCATGGTGCTAGACATGCTCGTTATATCCATAGGATCCGTCTCATCTACCTCCTTCTCAGGTCTGAACCATTGGCGTGATCCTCGATTGTGGCCTCTATTAGCACTAGCCATGATGCATGGTTGATATCTTACGTGGCATGATCAAACTAAGTCTCCCCTGTGTATTTAACGAGATCCGACAGTGCTCATTCACTGACTCTGGCGTAAACTGATCGAGCTCCTGGTGTAAGGATGCATATCTATCATCACCACCAGCACTAGGTCCACCACATACACCACCACTATCACCCATGGTGGCGGAAAGTGAATCTCATGTGGAGCACAACCAATCACTTGAACTATGATTGTCACCAGTCTGAAACGGACACTGGGGCTGCACGTTGACTCTACCCTCATGAGCCATAAACTCATCCACATTAGCTTGCAACTCACCAGCAACATAGAGCTTGGCCGACCCCTAAGCTCATCCAACATAGGCTCACCACAATCCTTAACTCACTCACAAAGAGGATCGTCATCCTCTTCGTCCAACTGAAAGATCTCACTTAGCCCAATGGGGGTGGTATCTTGGTCCATGCCTAAACGTATGTGTTCATCTTTCAATCTCATATGGTAGTGCACATACACTAAGTCGTCAGGCCTCTTTGCACCCAACCGATTTCATCACTTTGTGTGTATGAGCGAGAATGTGCTCTAGTTCCGTTCACATCTAGTGGTGGAGCATGTCTGGGATAGCACCTTTACTGCTATTTTACGAAGGTTGGATGAGTCCAACCAATATAGGACCCACCATTCAGTTGCAAAATAGCATAGAACAAAAATGTTAGATGATGACAATTATACTAGTTTAAACACTAATGGAGAGATCACAAGCTAAATATACATACAAGGTGCAGTGGTTGCCCGAACAGATAAAGCCGATGCCCGGCCAAAACTTCTAGTGGCATCCCTGAAGCTTTTGAGCTGGACTAACATTTACGGGTAATAGTATTAGCAACAATACCATATTTATAAATTATAATGACAAAGGTCTGTCAATAGCAAACCAAATAAAGTAAAAGTCTTACTTCTTGATTTGCAATGGAGTAAGAATTCGAGTTTGGCTCAAGCTTTGTCACCACTACTTGCACTACATCTATCAAATCTTGATACATTTCCAAATTTTCTTTGTGTTGATACTTGGGATTTAGATAATATGTTGAAAATTGAAAAATAATATGAATTAATGAATGCAAGCCCAATTAATTTTAATTAATTGAGAGTCTGATATGCATTAAGTAAAGACTCACCAGCCTTCAGTAGTGGGTGCTTAGCTGTCTCTCCCAGCGATCTTTGATTGTAGAAATTTTGAGGTCCGACACCTATATGCTTCATCCCCTTAGATCTTCATTAAATCGACTGCTGCCCACAAGTGTGTCAAGGGGGCCTTCTTCTGTCCGCCAACATTTTCAGCACTTTGATGATGGGATCTAAGATCAAGATAACTTTCCTCATGTCATCCCTGATTGATCACTAGAAATGGTTGCCTGTGATGTCGTACCACCACGTAAACTAGACTGAGGCCACTCAAACCACTCCTCTGAAGCAACATGGACTTCAGTCTAGACTTCTTCATTTCAAAACTCTTCAGAGCAATGTAGTTTGTAGTAAAACGTGTCAATGCTGACTTTACCAAGTCTCCACTAAACTTGCTTTTCAATATTTGCAAGGCAAATCCATGGTTATACACAACTGTGGTTACTTGCCTTCCACTGTCTACATCCTCTTTCACAAGTTTTATCTCACCCATGTCCTTCAACATTAAATCAATACAATGGGTTGCAAAGGGTTCCCAAAAAAGCTAGTATTTTCGATTGTTCGTTAGCCTTTCCCTAGTTTTCTTGAAGTTACTACCGTTGTCAGTAACCACTTATACCACATTATCTATCCCCATTTCTTTCACCACTTGCTTTAACAGATCATAAGTATACTTATCATCCTTTACATGCTTGGATGCATCAACATACTTCAAAAAAATGTTTCACCCATTACAATTCACCATGAAGTTGATGAGTGATTGTCTGGTGGGTCTAGTCCACCCATCATATATCGTAATGACCTCATATGCTTCCCAATGTGGTTTCAAACCATTCACATATTCTTGAATGTCCTTTTTATGTTTAGGTAAGTAGGTATTGTATAACTCCCAAACCGTGGGCCCTTTTACTCTTGAACCTGCCCTACCTACTTCATCCAACATACTCTGATAATATGACCATATAGTGGCATTTGTTGGTATGCTATTCTAGAACATCTACTTGGAGATAACATTCCCCACCCTGCTTTTCACATCACTCCAAAAATGTTTTAGCTTCCTTTGTGTCCGGTCTTGTCTGGGAAATACAAAGGGGTCCCTCTGAAGGACCTCAATAGCCGGATTACGGAGTGGTGTTGGTGCTGAGCTTGAGCCACATTTTGAGTCCTCCTAAATGGTAACTTTGCCTCACCCTACGTCTCATCCTCATCCTCCCTTGTGACTCTACATCTAAGTCTACTGGTGCTTGTTTAGATGACCCAGTTCCTTTTGGCAATCTACAACATCTTATCTTGCTCTTGCTCTTATGTCATTGTGCTAGCCATCCTTGCTCTCTTCATTTGTTGAGCCTCTGTCTCAATCATATTTGGGTCATCTAAATCTGGCTCTTCACTATCATAATTTCCTCGCCTAACTCTTCCATGTTCTCAGGCATGCCTTTTCAAATCATCCCTTGCTGCCTTCTTTTTATTTCTTTTATCTGTGTCACTTGTCATCGTAGTTGCAAAGGTCTTCTTCACTTCACTTGGTACATTGGGACAGTGGATCACATCTTTTTTATCACCAGCAAGATACCACTTCAATCGAGTGACACCTCCTCCCTTGATCCTCTTGGCTCAGTAATTACACTGTGATTGCTTCTTATTGATAGTCAGTGGTATCCTGTGCCTCTAGGCAATATCACCACTTTGTGCATTGGCCATTTCAGACTGTTTGTTACACTGTTGGAACAAGAAAACAAAGATTGCTACAATGGAAACACCAAATACTGGTCCTATGAATGCAACAATTCCTATTACAAATTCCCCCCCATTCCTTACATATTTCTCTAAGTAAAACAAATTTTCTAATATTTAATAAACCCTTAAATCAACAAAAACTAATTAATTAACATCACTTTATAACTCAATGTCGGCTGAAAACAAGTTTAGAACACATTTACACTTTTTCATGATTTTCTAAGTGAAAACAGCAACCTTTTATCATTTATTTATAGTCATTTTCAATTTAATTAATTATTTTTAAATATCTGAAAATTGAAATAAAAAAAATTTCGACTCCGTCACATTGTAGAACACATGTAACGCTTTTTTTTATTTTTTCAAAAAATAGTTCTAGGAAAATCATTTTTTTTCAAATAGAAATTCAAATAAAAAAATTAATCCAACAGCATAGTGTCATGGATCGGACTATCCTAACAAACATATAAAAATTTGAAATCCAACCATGATGTTTGCATATACATGCTACAAAAAAAAGAAAAGAAAAAAAAAGAATGATTTACCTTCAAGAAGGAGAAAATGGGTGAGCATGCTTTGTTGTTGAAGAGTCACAAAACCTTTGACAAAATCCAACTCTAGATGGAAGAAATAAGGTTCTGTAAGAAAAACCTTGAAGAAATGGGGCTCCTATCTCGCTCTCGGTCGTTGAAAATTTCAGGTTTTGATCGAAATTATAAGGCTGGGTGGACTGAAATTAGACTGAAATCAGGTTTCGGTCGAAACCTAGTCAAGTCAGACCAGGTATGATCGAAACTTGGGACTTTAAAGGTTCGATCTATGGAGTCGTTTCGACCAAGGTTGAAACCGAGTTGTGCCTGTTGAAACCACTGGTTTCGTTTGGTACCTCAAACCATGTATAGGATTAAGGAAAGATTTGAATCATAGTAATTGTTTTGTTTTCGTATGCGTTCACTTTCACCAATTTCAGTAGTGTCAAAACCTGCAAATCGCTGCACTTGAGCAACCAATCATCATAGAGTATAGATGCTGTTTAGGTTCATAAACATGTGAAAGTAAAAGTGAAATTATGGTTGGGTTATGAGGCTTGATGTAAATAGGATAGCTTGCTGGAAGATGGTAGTCTTTTGGGATGGTAGATGATTTAGACAGAGAATATAATGCCTGCAAGTGATTTCAGATCTAGAAACAGATCTGACTTATCAAGTAATGATCAAGTGAGAAATTAAAACTTCTAAGAAAAAGATAAAATACTTCTTATATGATCTACAAAAATCAAAAGAAGAAGAGAAAGATGGGAGATCTGTTTAGTAGGAAAAATTACACAGCTTGACCATCAAACCACTGAATGTTGAGGCCCATTCTCTATTATAAAAACCAAAGCACAATCACATCCTGTATAAATAAACCTTGAATTGACACTCCTAATTCTATAAACTGTTATATCTCTTCAAGACACCTACCCTGGCATCTTTGTATTATCTTTATTTTTCCTAATTGTGAAAGATAAAAATCACTAACCGCCTCTAATTCCAGAGCTTGGACAGAACTAGACTTCTGTTGAAGTCCTCATGCAGTCTAAACAACCAATCAATATAGGTTAGCTGAGGGTCCCTTGGGCTGAGATTGCATGTGCAAAGGTCATATCCCTTGCCCCAGCTTTATTGGTTGGAGGGTGATGACTTCCTCCCTACAGGATCCTTTCTTCGCCTTAGGGGAATTGGGTCCTCTGCTAGCTGTTGTCTCTGTTGGTGAGCTGTGGAAAATATCAACTATCTTTTCTTTGGTTGTCCTTTTGTGGCTTGGATTTGGGAGGGTAAACTCGGTCACTGCTGGAATCTTCGAGAAGAATTGAGCTGATCCCCGGAGAGTGGAGATGGGTTCACAAGGCTTTTGGGGAGAAATCTCCTTTTGACCTCATCGGCATACTAGTTTTTGGTGTGTTTCTCTATCACGTGGATGGAAAGAAATTTTTGAATTTAAACTCCCAAATCCAGATACTTCTCTCAGATCTGGGAGGCCATAGTATTTGATGTGATCGGCACTATTCTCCCTCTACCTACTGTTTATCTAGTTACACCTAGAGAGCAATTTTTTGTTTGGCATGGATTTACCTATCGAAAACTAATGTGGATAGGATTCCTGGTTTGTTCATCAGCTTGTGATTGTCCCAGGTGGTGATCCTGTTTTGGAGATCCTCCAAGTTGCTTGTTCAGTGGGGTTTAGGAGGTGATGTGAGGATAAAAAATGGGATTTTTTTTTAGATTTTAGTACTGTATGGGTACTGTATGCTAGTGCCAACTAGCATTAGAACAGACATATTACAAGAACAGCAAAGTGGTGCCACAAGTCAACCTCAATAAATAACAACTCCATTAAGTAGCCTGGCTGGCCCCACTCCCCAGTGCCATAGTATAAAGCATTGAAAAATAGAAACCTTCAACTTACTAATTGAGTAATTGTCACTTGCATGTTGCCCCCCCTCCTCTTCCGGGGCCTCCCATGAACAAAGTAGAAACCTTCTGGAGTCTCAACCTTTTGATTCTTTGACTTAGTAAAATGCAGCCAACTCAAGACCCCTCCCTAATTCTTAACAGTAATTCTTTGATTTTTGTTATTCATGATCTCCAACTGACTAGCTCCCATACTAGATTTAATAAAATGTAAATAATTTCTGATCAATTACCAAAAAAGATTTAAATTTATTTATTACAAAGATACTCCCGAAACCTCTGGATTTAAAAAGAGCAAAATGCTTTTACTGGTGAAAACTTCAAATCTAGCTATTTATTCTTGCATGGCGCAGATACAATCATTCTATGGACAGATATGACCATTATGCCATTTGCTTATTATTCTCTTATGTGGAGGAATATAATTAGAGCTCCCATGAGAAGAAGGAAGTTTGCTATTTGGCCATTTGATCCCTTAAGGACCTCTGGCATCTTGCAGATTTAAAAAATTCAGGTGGTGCTTGCCATGTGCAGCACTATAATTCTATTTTTTTTTTGTTAATATAATATATTACTTAGAAGGGGCCATGTGTGTTACACACAAGGTTCGGAATTTCGGTTTCGGATCTAGTTTTGGCCAAGGCCAAAACCGAAATTTCGGTCGAAATGCCGCAACCTGGTCTAAATTTGGTTTTTTTTTTTTTTTTGAATTGTAATTTTAGTGAAAAAAAAAAGGTTCTTTAAGTTCAATTTTTTCCCGTGATACTTTTTTAACCATCTTCACATATCCATTGAAATATTTTCACTACAAAAACATCCTAAATAATTTTTCTATGATATAGACCATATTATACTAATTTACACTGTTATGAAAGTATGCAGAATGGTACTATGGTGGTAGTTTAGAAAAAAAAATCATATGACATTACTATTACATCATTCAATAACATTCTTTAAAGTTTAAATATCCAATTACTTAATATATGGAATGGAACTAGAAGTCATTCAAAGTCAAATCCACGATGAGTTTCGTAGCTCATCTAATCCCTGACTCGAGTACCATTACTGCTACTGCCGATAATGAGACTCCAAGTTCACAATATAGTCTGGCCAAGCTGTCTAACATACATAAATATGAACTCAATCCATTATGTATTAAGTTGTCTAACATGCATAAATATGAATCAAGGTTATAGTGTGTAGATTGAGTGGAGAGTGGAAGATTTGAGCGAAGAATACAAGTTTTTTGAAGAAAAAAATGGAAATTTTTCAAAAAACCTAATGAAACAGGCGAAACGGAGAGATTTTGACTGAAATTAGGGAAATTTATACCGAAATTTGGACTGAAACAGTAATTTCGACTGAAATTTGGATCGAAACCGAAATTTTGTATTTTCCCATTTCGATACCTGGTTTCGCTTGAAACGTTTCTGCCGAAATCTGAAATTTCGGCCGAAATTTAAAACCATGGTTACACATATTAGTCTGAAATTTCGGCCGAAATTTAAAACCATGGTTACACATACTAGTAATGAAGGCCAAATCTGAAGGCCAAATCAGCATGTGTGTTATGATATTCTTAGGTGCTGGGATTGTGCTTTGTGGATAATAGGTATTTTAAACATGTTGGGATTTATGATTCCCTTGAATGGATGGTTGGTTCATCATAAAGAATTTTGATCAATATTTCTCACTTGATCTCCCTTTTTTCTTATTAACCAGCAATGGTTCAAAATTCTGGTTTTGGGATGATGTTTGGGTCGGAGATATTACTCGTCGTGATCTTTCCAAGACTTCATATTCTGGTCCTTGAAAGAATGCTTTGGCAAACAATATTTGGAAACGTAAACTAGAATTTTGTTGTTTAGAAGAAATTGCAATGCTGGGAATTTGAGGCTGTCGAATGTCTTTGCCGCTTATCTTGAATTGGTCATTGGCCATGTATACTGCAGATTGCAGGATGTGGAAAAATGGGTTTAGGGTATGCTTATGCTTCCTGTTGAGCTTACTATGCATCTTTATGTGATCCAGGCCTGGTCATAGTGGTAGGGCGATTATTTGGAAATCTAAGGTCCCTCACAGGATGTTTGTGTTTGCTAGTGTAGTTTGTCTGACCTTGGGAAGTTCTTTGGTCCAGGGGATTTAAATTTGCCAGCAGATGTTATTATATTAGTATGGAGATGAAAGACCATAGTTTTTTTTAGACGGTAATTGTTTTTTTTTTTTTTTTCAAATTGTAATTATTTAATGGAATGGAAAGAAGAAAACAGGGGGAAATTGTAATTGTGAAAGTGTGGATTGATGATATGTAAAGACTCAATAAAAATAACAAAGAAAAGAATCTTATTCCAAATTGGAAAGGATTTGAAAGAGGCATCAGAAATTAAGCCACTAGTGATCAAAACGGTGAAAGACTTGCAAATTCAGCAGTATTTTAAGTTATGTACAGCAACTAAACCCATTACACCGGTTGTCTGGTTCAAGCCTCTAGTAAACTGGATAAAATTAAATGTTGATGGATGCTCTCTTGGCAACCCAGGAGATGCGGGAGCTGGAGGATTGTTCAGAGATAATCAAGGAAAAGTGTTATTTGCTTTAGCAAAATACTTGGACAATGGTATTAATTACCAAACTGAATTAGCTGCTGTTATTAAGGACCTTTAGGAAGCACTAAGGTTAAGATATGGCAAGCTATGGATAGAATGTGATTCAAGTTCTGTTGTTCATAGTGTCTTGCATTCTGATCCCCCTTGGTATCTAGCACAAGAATGGAATAAACTTAAAGCTGATCTCTCTCAAGTTGAAATCAGGATTACACATTGTGTAAGAGAAATGAACACATCAGCAGATGGTCTATAGCAAAATGGGCAGCGACAGAAATGAAGTCTGAGACTTGGAATTTGTGCCCAAACTTGGTGGCTAGAGATGTAGTTTGGGACTCTTCTGAACGTCCTAGTTACCGTTTTGGATAATTTGTCTTTTGAGTTTCTTTTGACTATGGGATAAGGCTCTGTTGATGGCAATGCTGAAGGTGGAGCTTTTACTATCCTAAATAGTCCTTCACGTACGCTATTTACTTTTCTTTCTTTTAATTCCATCACTTTGATGACCTTTAGCCAAAAAAAAAAAAAAGACTAATAAAAGTATTAGATCAGATATTCAGATGATTGGAACCTTGAGAAGTGAGAAAATTGTTTGGGAGATTATTTATTTATTTATTTTTTGGTCTGGGGGAGGGGGAGATTGAGAAAACCTACAAATATGTTAATATTTTGCAAGAGGTCCTGATGATATGAACTAGCAGTATCTCTCCCCCTCTTCTTTTTTGGTTTGGCTGAGCTGAGTTTTTTATGCTTTTCTTTTTCTTTATATTTTTTTACTTTCATTTCCGTCGCTTTCTCTTTTCTCTTTAACTTTGTTCCCTTTTGGTGTATGTCTGTCTCGATTGTCATATTTCCTCAAGGTAATAAAGCATCTTTTCCTGGTACCAATCAAAAACATAAAAGGGGTGTCGGTTGAGATTGGTTTCTAAAAGTTTTTTCTACTTATTATAATTGATTGATTGGAAATTGGAATAGAATTCCTCCGTGAAGATTTATTAGGATGCTGGTACTTGAATTTTCTGTTTCTGATAAGGGGTTCTTTTTCTGGATGGATGACAGTTTCTGGCCTTTGGGTGGTCTTCATTATTCTTGTCTGTATTTAACTCTTGGTTTCTGTGGGCAGTGCCATTTTTGCTTGCAACTTCTTTAATGCGGCATTTGTTCATTATTCATTTCTGTTTCAGGAACCTAGCAGCGTGGAAAAAATTATGGAAATTGATGAGCACATAGGATGTGCAATGAGTGGATTGATTGCTGATGCTCGTACACTTGTTGAACATGCACGTGTTGAAACTCAGGTGATGTCCTTATTTGCTTTGTACTCTTGTACTGTGGAATTTACTGAATACTGATTTTTAAATTTCTTTACCAGAATCACAGGTTTTCATATGGTGAACCAATGACTGTTGAGTCAACCACGCAAGCTCTATGTGACCTTGCTTTACGTTTTGGTGAAGGCGACGAAGAATCAATGGTTATTGCTGCTTCACTTTCCTGTTTTATGTTTTCATTAATCCCGGAGCACTCAAAAGAAAAAAAATCGAAGCTATTTATTATTCCTTGATATCATTAACTTTTCAGATTGATTTTTGTTGAATGACTCTATTCAATACTTAATGATTTGAATAGTATGGTTAAACCTTATTAAGGCTCAAGGATCTGTGCCTTCCTAGAAGCCCTTGGCTTGATCTTGGAGGTGCTTTTCTGCCATTGGCGAGTAGAAAAGTTCAACTGAATGTCTGAAACATTTTTTGTGCTTCTCAGTGTCTTCCCCCTACTCTGCATTGCTATGTTCTTGCAGTTGTTTCTTAACAAGTTTAATTTATGCCTTCAAGAATTGGAACCTGGACGTTCAATGCAAGCAATTATTTTTAGTTTATCATATTCAAATCCCTCTTTTATGTGAAATTATTCAGTAAATGTTAAAATTTGTTACAATTTACTCAAATAAAGGTCATAGAGCACTGTTATGTGATCCATAGATGTTATCCATTGGTCCGAGCTGAAGTCTCATGCACTTCAATATTTATTAAACATAACAGCTAGTGGTTCGGGTTCGGACCTGGAAACAGCCTTTCTGCAAAGCAGGGGTAAGGTTGCGTACATTAGCCCCTCCCCAGACCCCGCCCCGCAGTGATGGGAGTCTCCTGCACAGGGTAAGCCCTTTTATAACAGCTAGTGGTCTGATGGTCCTTTTACAGTGCGACCATCAGAGTTGGACTGTCTGCTGACTTACAAAAAATGCTTGAGAACTCTCCAATCATGTGATTGATGTGGTCCATTGTGAAGTTCCAATTAGGGTCAGACTCTGTCTTAAACAACCTTGAAAAACATCGCTTTGCATTACTTTGTCCTTAAAAAAAGGTGAAGAGAGAATATTTAGGAGTGGATGTGGAGTTACTTCTGTAAATCAAGTTAGATGGGCATTGTTATTTGAATATCCTTTCTGGCTTTTAGAATCTGCTAAGGAATGCTGGATGGTGTTGCTCTTTGTCCTTAATGCCAATATCTAAATGATTATTTTTCCTTCGTACAGTCTCGGCCTTTTGGTGTATCTCTTCTTATTGCTGGTCATGATGAGAATGGGCCTAGCTTGTAAGTTCATTTTATTGAAATTCCTTAAATTTATTTCCTGTTTATTGGTTTTGCTAGCCATGATTACCATCTGACTGTTGAAGTTGTTGTACCTTCTTCATTGTAATTTATTTTGGATGAACCTCTGTAAAATTATGGGCTTTCTTTTTGTCATTTGTAATATGACCATACAGTTGGCATATGTGAATCTCTTTTTTATTTAATCATTTAGTTTGTCTTTTCTGATCAAGAAAATCACCTCCCTTGTTGAGTCATGTGAGTATGTTTCAGATGTTTTTGACTCATAATGGACAAGTAGGCAACTGTATTAGCGTTAATTACTATTAAGCCTCAGGATGTATATATCTCTTAATTGCCAGATGGACACATGCCGATTTTGTATCATTTGCTGTTGCCTTGATTCTATTGTCAGTCTTCTATTTTTTTGGGGGTGGAGAAGGGGATCAATTTAAGATCAATTGAAAGAATTTGACATGTTTTGGATATATAAAAACTGGATGAACAGAAGGAGATAAATTCTACAGTCCTAGAATTTAGAAAAATTCATCAACAGGTAGAAAATATGGTGCGTAAGGAATAGAATCCCAACAGAGAGGGCATGGAGAATACCCATAAAGAAAGCAAAACTTTAATGGAAATTCATGCACTGATTGTGATGCAGATAGAACACACAAATGGGCTTCTTTTAGTGGAAATAAGCCTTGAGTTGGGTTCTACACATGTTGGGTCTTTGGTCTCATGGGTTTTCATTATAAAGGTCACTTTATGGGGCCTAAACTACGGGTAGAAGGTAGGAGTACGGGATTAGTGTTTTAGCATCCTAAGTCTAGTCTGATAAGTTTTTATCTAGTTGGATAAGACTTTTACTGCTTTAAGTTTTTTATTTTTTTAGGTTGTTTTAAGTTACTTTACTTGCCATAATGCTTGCTACCTTGTGTTAAAGTTCCATCCGACCATTGGATCGTGAGATATCAACAGTTTTATATTCTGGTCCTATCCAGATCACCACGGTTCTGGCTATTCAGGATCCGTTCCCTCATCAGATTATCTCAATTACATAAATGTTGCCTTGTTTGTGTATTATGTAGGATATCATGTTTACGTGGTTGTGATCTTTCAGAGGGGAACCCACCTACATAGAAACTTACCATGATATTCATTAAAAAAATAAGCTAGGATACTAGCCTAATTAAGTGACTGTTTTAAAAAAAATGACAGGTTCACAAAGAACTTTTAATGACATTAGGGCAGCAAATAGGACTTAATGTAGGACTGAGTTGAATGGCCAAACACTCCCAAGGAGCAGGACCTTATTCAGAAAATAACCCAAAAATTCCCAGGTCTGAAATAAATGTATAAATCTGGAATTTCAGATCAGACATAACAATATGTGATATTCCCATATATGCTGGTCAGAAAGAATTGAGATCGATATCTAATATTCCCCTAAAGAGTAGAACAACCCAACACGAAACACGAAGGGGGCCTGATCCAACAGTTGATAAGGCCAATCTTTGTCACACTGTGAGAACCAACTTACTGATAAAATTTCAGAAATATAACCAGAACAGTTCCTGAACCCAGTAGTGGAGAATGAAGAAGTGTTGTAGAGTTGAAGACAATGATGGAGGAGCCACCTGGGCTTGTCGATTGGATCGCACCCCAATCCGTATTCCTTGATCATGCACAAGGAAAAATCCCGAAGGGAAAGGTAGCCTGTGGCAGCAACTGCTCTTTCTAATTTTTTGTTTTTCGAAGTAGTGGGCTAATGATGCCCAGATCTGATTATATTAAAATAAACAGCAAGAGTCATCATCAATTAGGAAACCCCATCGATGTGGACTCAACAAGACACAATCAGAGATCAGTGGACCCCACTAAAATAACTTAAAACAAAACAGACAAAACACAATCAGATCCTGCATATCTGATGTGGACCCATTCTTAAAAATAACTTTAAACGAACCAAACCATAATTTAAATTGAACCAAACCAAACTGAACCAAATTGAATCAAACCAAACTAATTCAAAACAATCAAAACAGCAAACAATTTCAGTTAAGGCTAATTAATTAGCCTTCTCCTTCCCTTTCTTCTTCCTTGCTGCTCTTGATTTTGCATCAGCTCTTCCTGGCTTGAAAACATTCAGCTCTGACAAATGGGTGAAGACATATAATGCTCATAGAGGTCAGGATCAAGCCACTTGAAATCATCAGCATGAATCTATGTACTGTCGTGGCGAGGACGACCCTTCCATTTGACAAAAAAAGAATGATAGCCAGCACCTTGACGAGTGGTTTTGTAGTTGTCATCCAAAACCTCCTTAATAACATCCTCAGTCGGCGACAGAAGTTGAGGCAATTTCAGCATGTGTTCAGTATCACAACCAGATTGGAACCTCTCAAGATTGACACGAACCATCACCATGTCGCCTGGTTGAAACTCCATGTAACGCCAGTGACAAACAGTAGTAACTTTGTAGACGTCGTCACTTAGTGCAATGTGGCAGCGGACGTTAGCATGCGCTTCTGTGATCTGGTGTGAGATTTGTCAGCCTCAATACTAACTTGAGCATAGGGTGGGACCGTGGGAGTGGAGTAAGATTGATGGGTCTTCGTGGCTGAACTCCGAGTAAAATTTGAAAAGGAGTACGACCCATTGTTCGATTCACGGAACTATTGTAAACAAACTCAGCAATGTCGAGGATAGAGGGCCATGACTTCTCATAATCTCGAACTAAACACCGCAACAAATTACCCAAGCTTCCGTTTATTACCTCTGTCTGATCGTTGGTCTGGGGGTGGAATGCTGTAGAGAAGAGTAGTTAAGTGTTAGTCCTCATCCACAGTGTCTTCCAGAAGTAACTCATGAACTTGACGTCACAATCAGAGACAATGATGTTGGGCAGCCCATGCATGCGCACAACTTCCCGAAAGACTAGAACGGCAAACATGGTAAGCATCAAGGGTCTTTAGGCATGGTAAGAAATGAGTCGTCTTGGAGAAGCGGTCGACCACCACGATAATAGAGACACCGTTCTCTAGTGGGAGGTAGGTCAAGTACAAAATCCATGCTGAGATCTAACCATGGTGCATGCACTGGCGATGAGATAATGCCGCCAGTGATGTAATGCTTGGACCACTGCATAGAGCTCAAGATCATATGTCGAATAATGTCGCTTGGCATCGTTAAGCTTCTCACTATAGAAAGCGATAGGGTTTCCACCTTGCATGAATACGCCTCCCAGGCCCACATGTGAGGCATCAATGGCAACTTCAAAGATAAGGTCAAAATCTGGTAGGCGGTTAATCGGTACTTCAATCATTTTCCTCTTGATAAGGTGAAAAGCTTTTGCTGCAGCTGCTGTCCACTCAAACATGCCTTTGCTGGACTTCATACACTGTGATGGGGGCCATGACTGCACTAAATTGCGAAGGAAAGGCCTGTAGAATGATGCCAGCCCGTGGAAATTGTGAACCACACTGATTGTTTGTGGTACGGGCCAGTCAGTGATGCTTTTGATCTTCTCCGGATCAGCTTCTACCCCTTTGGCTGAAACTATAAAACCAAGGAATATGATCCTTGGCAGCATGAAGGAACACTTTTTGAGGTTGAGATACAGCTTCTCATGGTGGAGCACTCTCAGAATTTGCTTAAGGTGATGATATGGTCATTTGACTGTCTGCTGTAAATCAAGATGTCGTCAAAGTAAACGACCAAAAATCGACCAAGAAAAGGACAAAGTACTTGAATCATAACTCGCATGAAAATGCTAGATGCATTGGTCAGACCAAAAGGCATGACTTTCCATTCATATAAGCCATTGTTGGTCTTGAATGCAATCTTCAATTCATCTCCGGGACAAAGGTGAATCTGATGGTATCTGCTCCGCAAGTCCAATTTTGAGAAGATGGTAGCCTCAGAATGCATGTCTAGCATGTCGTAAGTCGTGATATAGGACACTTATACTTGACCATGATCTTGTTGATAGCCCTGCTGTCCACACACGTACGCTGTGACCCATCCTTCTTAGGAGTAAGTAAAGCCGGTACTGCACACGGATTAAGGTTCTCAACGATAAACCACTTTTGTAATAATTCATTGACTTGTCGTGTGAGCTCATTATGTTTTGTAGGGCTGAGACGGTATGCTGGAAGGTTTGGTAACATTGATCCGGGAACCAAATCAATGGTATGTTGTATATCCCTCATGGGGGGAAGCTCATTTGGCAACTCATCAGATACTAAGTCTGAAAAGTTACAGAGTAAGGCTTTGATAGATTTGGAGAGGATTACCTTAGGTTGATGAGTGAGCTCTTGATGGCAAAGGGGTTAAAAGACATCTCAAATTAACAAGCCCTCTTTGCTACAGGATCTTATTTCAGTCTAACACAAAAATCTGCAGAGAAAAGTAATAGGAATAATTACTTATATTGAAATCTGTCTGTTAGAAACTGATGAAACTTGGGTTGAATGATCTTTATAACAATTATGAATAACGCTCCAAAGTTGAAGAAGATTGGAACAAAACTGAGGAAGTTATGGGGCCTACAAGTAGGCTGAACCTGCTAGCGCCCAGATCTGGATCAAGTTTGATTGAAGCTGTAGTTTTGTTACCAGTTTAGCAAGTTAACTCAAAGGATCTGCAGGAAACCATGTCGCTAGCAATTGTAGAAGATTCGTAACTCAAAACAAAAGTTAAATCTCAAAGAAGAAAGGAGAACAAGAGGTTGAGTCTCACAACCTAGTGAGGCTCAACCAGAATATAATTACTCTTTAATTTCTGGAAATACCCTATTGCAGCTAGCCTGCTTTCTCTTTATTTATAGCTTGAGATGTTACAAGTAAATAGGAAAGACTAGAAATAGGAAAGACTAGAAAATACGAAAGATTAACCTCCTTTTATAACATAAGAAGGTTTTAATACAATGCAAAAGGAAAGTTTCTAAATCTGAAAAATAGTAACTTAGTCTCCAAGTAATTGAGACTTTGTAACTTTCTAGCCTATATATTAGGAAACTAACAATGACAATGGAGTCATGGGTAATTAGGAAACTTAAACTAATTACTAACAATCCTAACTAAGAAGGCTGAGTGCTGTCGGCTTGAAATAGCTGGGGTTTGGTACTGTTCACGTGAGCACTGTTCACGTGAATAGTGCCGTGAACAGTGTTTCATTTTGGCTTGGTTGGGCTGCTTTGTTGGTTGCTTAACCCAATGGGCCAGGCCCGTTTGATTGTTGCTTGCGGCCCCTCCTTGAGCAAATCCTGATCTGCATCAGCTCTCTAGAGACAAGGGCCAAAACCACTCCTGCATCTTGGCATGTGTAGAGGAACTCTCTTTGAGGAATCGCCAATATTTTCATTTCAGCCCCAATACCTTTCTGGTTGGTCATCAATGAAGCAAGTTGACACATTTCAGCTGGCACATTTATGGGATGAAAAACAGTGTGAAGACCCTTGAACGTGAACACACATTGGTTCAGCCGTCCCACAACCATGAGGTCATTATCATACATCCATGGTCTGCGGAGTAAGACTTCAGTAAGTCGCATTGGGATCACATCACACCAGAAATCTTCTTCATATCAATGAAGCTTTAAAGGTACAGAAAATTGTTGAAGTACGTCTAATGTAGTGCCATTCAGGAGTGGGATCCTTTTCAGCCTTCAAATGTGCCTTCTTCATAAAAGCCTTTGAAACAATATTCACACAGCTGCCACTATAAATGATGACTTGCGTAGAATCCCCTGATCACATGCGACTGTAGAATATGCAGTGACGCATCCTATCCTCCCCTTTGGTTTCAGCCACCAAGATACAAGTGACCACATGAATACCGTAGTGATCATCATCAAGATGCTGGTCAACAGCATAGTCTTGATCATCATAAGCATCTTCTTCGAGTGGGTATGCGGACAGATCAGGATCAAAAGCCTTGGGTGTACCTTCTTTCTCAGCAACAGCATTTGACCGCTGGCGATGTGCACATTCATTAGCAAAGTGTCCAAATTCCTGACAATGATAACAGTGCTCTCTAGTGCTGCTGGTTATAGGGGTCTTGCCCTTGTCTTGCCGTGTAGGAGCTGTACCACATGTGGGAGTTGTACTAGGAGATTTAGGTGTTGGAAATTTTTGTTTGTTCTCCTCATCCTGATAACTAAACCTCCTAGCTATTGGCATTAACAACTCCTTTGCACGGAGAGCTTTCGTGAAACAATTTCAAATGTTGAACACATCAGTGACACCAATTGCTCCGTTGATGTCAGGTCGCAATCCCAGTCTAAATCGAGAGAGGATTTGAATATCATGCTCTCTGATGCCAGTACACGAAGAGAGAGGATCAAACTGTTCCATCTATTCAGCCATGGATAGATTCCCTTGATGAAGAAAATTTAATTTGTCATGTATACGAGCTTTGAGATCGATGGTAAATATTTCTCATTCAGCTCTTCCTTCATCTCTTCCCAAGTGATAGGTGATCAACCACGATCGTCAAGATCCCTATCATGGGTCTTCTACCACTCAAGAGCTGCCCCAACTGGTTTAGTACGTGTTAGTTGCATCTTCCTTGTTTCAGATAACTCCAACCAATCAAAATAGTCATATAAGGTAGCCAACCAGTCATAGAACACTTGAGGTCATGCTTACTGGTGTCAGATCTGGTGGAGCTGTAAGTCTCGATGTAGTATCCTTTGCCATTCTCTGACACCACTTAATGTAGGACTGAATTGAATGGTCAAACGGAGCAGGACCTTATTCAGAAAATAACCTAAAAATTCCCATGTCTGAAATAAATGTATTAATCTGGAATCTCAGATAAGACAACAATATGCCATATTCCCAGATCTGCATGCCAGAAAGACCTGAGATTGATATCGAATATTCCCCCAAGGAGTAGAACAACCCAACACGAAAGGGGCCTGATCCAATGGTTGATAGGGCCAATCTTTGTCACACTGTGAGAACCAACTTACTGTTAAAATTGCAGAACCATACCCAGAACAGTACCTGCACCCAATATTGGAGAATGAAGAAGTTTTGTGGATTTGAAGACCATGATGGAGGATCCAGCTGGCCTTGTTGATTGGATCACACACCAATCCCAGACACTTGATCCTATACAAGGAAAAATCCCAAAGGGGAAGGTAGCTTGCGGCAGCAGCTGCTCTTTCTTGCTTTTTGTTTTTCAAAGTTGTGGGCTAATGATGCCCAGATCTGATTTTATTAAATTAAACAGCAAGGGTCATCATCAACTAGGAAACCCCATCGATGTGGACTCAACAAGACAATCAGATCTAACTGATCAGATATGGACCCCACTAAAATAACTTAGAACAAAACAAACAAAACATAATCAGATCCTGTGTATCTGATGTGGACCCAATCTAAAAAATAACTTACTACAAACCAAACCATAACTTAAATTGAACCAAGCCAAACTGAACCAAACTGAACAAACCAAACTAATTCAAAACAACAAAACAGCAAACTAATTTCTGTCAAGGCTAATTGATTAGCCTTCTCCTCCCCTTTCTTCTTCCTTGCTGCTCTTGATTCTGCATCAGGAGTTCTCCAATGGAAACTCCTAGATAGTATTGGACTCTAAAAATTGGCAAAAAGAAAAAGTTTCTGTATACGCTGATCTGATTTCAATATCAGCAATTCATCATGCCCTGTTTTTTTGCTATGTGGAGGAGTGATGTAGCAATTCTGTCTTTTGGATGTCTAGGGAATCATGTAAATTGGCCACGTATCAAATTTCATACCGATATTTAATATACCCACTCAAACAACAGGCATACCGTTCCATTTATGTCCATGCATCTTTGGAAATCCCATGCACCCTCTTGGTGGTCCTAGATATGTCAATACCTTGTTTTGCCACTTGGCAATCTTATTGGGCTAAAGCATGACATGCGAGCAGAGGACCTTGGATAAATTTTCAGCCCAATTGGAACTGCCAGAGTTGCAATAATTACAGAGGTATACAACTAATGAGTCATACTATGAAACTGTGGGAGAGAGTTATTGAAACCCACTTGAGAAATGAAACTACCATTGCGGAGAACCAGTTTGGTTTTATGCCAGGTAGATCCACAACAAAGGCTATTTACTTGCTTAGAAGACTCATGGAAAGATGTAGAGAAGGCAAGAAGGACCAACATATGGTTTTCATCGATCTAGAAAAGGCTTATGATAGAGTCCCTTGGGAGTTAATTTGGCAAGTACTAGAGAAGAGATGCGTTTCAAGCAAATATGTGGACATAGTTAAGGATATGTATTATAATGTGGTGACTAGTGTGAGAACCGTGGGGGGTCAAGGTCGTGAATTCCTAATTACAATTGGGTTACATCAAGGATCAACTTTAAGTCCTTATTTGTTTATCCTCATCATGGATGATCTTATCAGAGACATTCAAGATGAAGTTCCTTGGTGTATGCTTTTCGCTGATGATGTTGTTTTGGTGGATGAGACAAAAGCAGGGATTAATGCAAAGTTGGAGCTATGAAGATCATCTTTGGAATCAAAAGGTTTTAAGATAAGTAGAACGAAGACGGAGTATATGGTGTGTAACTTTAGTCACACAATGACGGATAATTAGGTGGTGAACATTCTTGAGAGGGAAATACAACAAAGTGATCATTTTAGGTATTTAGGTTCAATCATAAACAAAGAAGGTGATATAGACGATGATGTTTCACAGAGGATTAAAATAGGATGGATAAAATGGAGAAGTGCGTCTGGAGTGCTATGCGATCGGCGTATTCTTTTAAAACTTAAAGGAAAATTCTATAGGACAGTTATTCGACCGGCTGTGATGTATGGTGCTGAATGTTAGGCAGTCAAGAAGCATCATATTGATAAACTTAGTGTAGCTGAAATGAGGATGTTAAGATGGATGTGTGGCAAAACTAGGAAGGATAAGGTAAGGAATGACCGTATTAGAGCTGATTTGGGAGTAGCGCCAATACATGATAAGTTACGAGAAAGTCGTTTGAGATGGTATGACCATGTTCAACGGAGGCCCTTAGATGCTCCCGTTCGGAGGAGTGATTTGATTCAGATTGACGGGGTTAAGAGAGCTAGGGGTAGACCTAAGATGACCCTAGGGGAGGTGGTGAAGAAAGACATGTATAGCTTAGGCCTTGCTTCAAGTTTGACATCGATCAGAGCTGATTGGCTAACAAGAATCCATGTAGCCGACCCCATTTAGTTGGGATAATGCTTTGTTGTTGTTGTATCTCCTTATTGGGTCAGGGTGTGTGGAGCCTTTTTCTCGTTAGATAATTTATATAGTATGATTGTTGATAACTATGCAAGATTTCCTGCAAAAGTAATCTAGAAAATTCAATTGGTTTTGGTTCAGCTGCACAAATGTGGATTGTTATGTTTAGCTGCATAGAACAGTCTTATGTGATTTAAGGCCACCAAAAAGCAAAATAGGCCTTAATAAGTTTCTGAATCGACTAGATTGGCTAAGCTATTCGACCAAAACAGTAGAAACCTAACTTGATTTCAAATTCATGATGGTGCAACATAAACAAATTAAAAAAATTTTAGAAATGAAATTAAGCTGGTAATGGAATCAATAGAGGGAATTGATCCATTTTTATGAGTAAAATCAGAAAATAACTTATTTATGCACCTTAGTTGCAAATAGTTAGATTGGCCAAAAACATTCTCTTTGATTAACAATAACCACACCATAAACATTTAAACCACACCATAAACATTTAAACCACACCATAAACATTTAAAGGAGTCTGTTCTACATATATTCACAGGCCACAGCTGAAGGTATGAAGTCAATTCCAAATTCAGCACGTAATGATATAATAGAACTCCATCCACTTGATAACTTAATTAAAAAGATAACTTTTTACTTAAACCAAATAAATTTTGGAATCTTATTCCAACTATGACTGACTCAACATACCTTTTAATAACATAAAAGAAATAATTAAAAGATGGCCCATGCTGGGACCACTAGTCCATAGGACTAGGACTAGGATACAGACTTCTTTGGTCTGCTCTGTGTACCACACCATCTGAAAACCCCTAAGGAGGCTCTTGTGATGCTTGCCATTGGGTCAGATTGATTCTTGTTGGTTCTATGACTAAGAACCCTGATGGGCTTTAGCTGATTTGTTTTCATCAGGAATGCTGGGCCATGAGCATATGATTATTGAGGTTTACAAGCTAAACCATTGAAACCCACTGGTTGTTTAGGTAAATGCATAGGTTCTGAAAATGAATGGGCTTTCATGGAAAGAAAACAATACTGAGAGCTGTGTTGTTTAGTGCTCTGTGTCTTGAAAGAATTAAATGGTAACGGATATTTTTGGTCTGGCAGCTGGGGATCAAATCCCATGGTGCAAGCATGGGCTTCGTTGAAATGAGTGAACATCTGAACCTCAAATGCGAAACTAATAGAATGGTGCTGATATGTATTTTATTAGTTCAATATATTATTGACTTTGTTTCAGGTTTTTTTTTTTTTGTGTTGCACAGTTATATAATGCCTTGTGCAAAAGTGTGAAAAATAGTTTGTTCTGCTGGGTCAAATTCCTGCGCGTCAAAAGCTGGAAACATTCTTTATAAAACATCCCTGCAGCTTTCTTTTTCTTATAAATAATATCCCTGCATCCATAATGATAGCTTTGGAAGTTGGGAGATAGCATCTTATAGCCTGCACCGTAATATGCAGATACTACACAGATCCATCTGGAACATTCTGGCAGTGCAATGCGAAAGCTATAGGTTCAGGATCTGAAGGAGCAGACAGCTCATTGCAGGAGCAATATAACAAGGTACCCGTTTCTTTTTCTTCTTCTAGCGGATATGATGATTTTACATTTCTCTAATGTACGAGGAAAGAATGTGCTTATCCATTTTTAGATTCCTGATTTTCTGACTGGGGTATGTGTGAACTATGAGCAGCAAAAGCTCTATTCTCTGGTAATGCTTGTCAAATGTGGATGCAGTGTTACACTTCTTCCATTGGCCTTACCTTATTTTGTGGTTGGGTACACAGTTAAGTGGCTTCTTAGAGCATTTACTTGCTTACGGGGTTAGGGAGAGAATTCCCTCTGTCCCATGGCGGTAGATTTGTCCCGAGTTAAATTTTGCAAATTAGCTCTGTGAAGAAAGTGAACATTGGAAAATAAGTATAGATGATTGACAATTGTTGAAAACAGGAGGTTGTAATAAGTGCCAGTGAGAGATGCTTGTTAGCTCATACTTCTAGGTGGGTCAGGTTAGGGTTTGGGGGGAGGAAATGCATAGAACAGTTTCTGGTTCAGTTATTTAATGCTCTCCCGGTGGTCCTGTGAACTTGAAGTACTCCAAATCATTTAGATTGCAGTAGACATGAATTTGCAGATTCATATTATTGGGAATATTTTCACATTTCTAATGGGACTAGAATCTTGGGTTGTTATATGTGGAAGTCCCTCCGCTTATTAGTTTGAACTTTTAAGTTAGAAACTTGACATGGTATCAGAGCTCGAGGTTCCCTCTCATAGTAACCTTAAAAGGAGGCAAAAGTCTCCGAAAAAGGGATGCCAAATGCATAAAGAGGGACTACGGTCACCCAAAAGAGGGTTAGTCACCTAAAAAGAGGGATATGTCACCCAAAAAAGTATCATGTATTGCCACATATACTACCACATATACACCACTCAACGGTGGGGCTACATGTGAGGGGGAGTATTGGGAATAGTCCCACATTGCTAATGAGATTGGAATCTTGGGTCCTTATATATGGAAGAGTCCCTCCACTTGCTAGTTCGAACTTTTTGAGTTGGAAACTTGACACATACTTCAGTTCAAATCATAAATTTCTGTGGCGCATATGCTCAGATGGCATAAGTGGCCAAGCTCGCCAGTACTTTCTTGTATGATCATTGTTTTTTTGGCTGAAGTCCATTGCCAAATCTGAGTTTTGATCGTACATTTATGTGCTTCTCTCTGGTATTGATCAATGGAGGAATAGTTGGTAATTGTTGTTGGTTGTTGACATGCAGGACTTGACTCTTCAGGAAGCTGAAACAGTAGCTCTTTCGATCTTGAAGCAAGTCATGGAAGAGAAGGTAAGGATTTCCAGTTGATAAGTCATTTTTTGTTATCCCTGTTGATAAATCCACTCTTGTACCAATCCGTACAAATTTTTTATATTGTGTTTCAGGTCACCCCAAACAATGTTGACATTGCAAAAGTTGCTCTAACTTTTCATCTTTATTCTCCATCTGAGGTCGAGGCTGTCATCAGTCGTCTATAACAAGAATGACCTCATCAACCATGTACTCCCTGCATTGTGTTTTTATCTCCTTGATTCCATGGCCATATGAACATCGTATCTTTGTTGTTTCTTTTGGAGAAAGATTGCCTTTTCACTTTTGGTTGGGGATTCTAACCAGGAAAACTATGTTTGTGATCTGAATGGATTTAATGGTCCATCATTAATGTCTCAAAAGTTTTTTTTGACACATACAATGGTCATTCGTAGAACAATGTTTGGTAACTGTTCGACAATAGATATTTCAATTATTGTGCAATTCTAAACTAGAGATGAAATGCTTATCTTGTCTGGAGACGAACAGACTAATACTGAATCAATTTTTTAACAAATTGCTTGGAGGGATCACCTTGAAAGTGGTCCCAGAGGGTCAGTACCATTTTGGAATACAATGCAAATGCAAATACAAATGCAAATGCAACCAAAAGAAGCCCTAGGGCTGCTGTAAGGTTGCTTTGATTCAGAACAAGTTAGTCCTTGAGGAGCTCTTTGAACGGGTGGTCACTCATCACGTGGTTTCAAGCTGGTGGTTCTATGAAGAGTTGGATGTTCATTTTATTTGAAAGAATTCACAAATAAAATGGATATCTGTCTTGCGGAGGAAATATGGACATCTGACGTAATTTTATGGATCTGGTTTTCATACACGGAAGGTAAGGAAGTCAAATCTCGCATGTGGTAGGGCAAATACGGTGGAAATATTATGGATAGACTTCGTTGTCTCTTGTTTCCATGTTTAAATTTTAGCTCAAACTCATGGTTAGTAATTTTGGATATGGCAAAAATTCGGGTATAGATATCTACTAATAATTCAGTGCAAAAAAATGTAGTATGGATTTAATACGTATTTAATATGATAATTTTGGGAGTAAAAATACGAATTTATATTCACCACGCAATAAGAATATTCATTCGGTGATGGTGGAAAAATTCAATAGAAATTTTCATTAGGTAGGAATATAGTTTCGTAATTGTATTTCTCTCATCTTCTCTTACACTGTCCATGTATTTCTCTAATTTAATTGCCTACAAGTTTACTAACAAAACCCAAAGTATATCTACTTTTGGTGATCATGGCAAACCTTGTTGGGTCTGTTAGGGGCCCCCACCCACCAATTACAATTAAGATATGAAAGCTTAATGGCAGTTCTGTAAATTTAGAGAACAATATGGAATCTGAAGGCCTAATAGTAGTTCCGTAAATTTCGAGAACAATAATGGGACCTTAAGGATAAGTTCACATATGATAGGACATAATAGGTATTCTATTAAGCTCTGAGGGTAATCTTGGAAGAGAAAATGGGAGAAGGATAAAACAGAATTTTACTAAAGCGAAGCGGTATTTAGGGCACAACAGAATTTATGACTTTTAATGAAAAACAACCGAACACCTCTTTCTTCTCCTTCGCGATGAACCCTAAGAAACGAAAAGGAGGAAACCCACCAGTAGAAGGTTCCTTTCGATCGATTCAAACTCTACCCAAGCTCGAAACCAGGTATGGATTTGGGATCAGGATCGCAGCCCCGAATCCTCTTGTTTCTAATCAACAGTAGAATATAACGGTAGGGTTTGCGGTTAAACAACGCACTTTAGTCAGATCTGGTGGGCAATCAGGTTAGATTTCTGATAAACACCTCGGCTTTGACCCAGTAACAGCAACGAATAAAATAGGACAGATCCACCCGAAAGAAGATAATCGTGTTTTTTTTTTTTTTTTTTTTTTAAATTTAATATTTTCCTTTCCGCAAAAACTGTAAATGTGTTTTTCACTTTGGAAAAATTACACGTACTACCCTGACCTTTGGGTTAAGTACACCTGATATCTAGACATTTCTAACAATTATACGTACCCTTAAAATATCGAAAACATGTAGCAAATAAACCCACTTCATTAACTAGATTCCGTGAAATGCTAATGACAGCTAACACTCGATATTTTATGGACAACTCTATTGTCAATGGTAGTTGAAATGTCTATTTTAACCTTAGTAATCCTTTTAACCTTCTTTTTCCCAAAATCAATCTTACCCACGAACCATTGTTGCTGCTACCTTGGTTCTGTGACAGAGGAGAACAAAAGCAGTTGCTACTATGGACATCTTCGGCTCTGGCTTACGGCGATGACACTGCTGCGCCACTGAAGAGTAATATTTTCCTCTTCCTTGCAAGGTATGCCATTAGCTTCTTATTTTTTGAAGTGCATCTTTATCTTTCAGACGATTGTTCTCTTTGCATTTCTTAATCTCTCTATGTGCATTTCTCCAACGATTTCTCTCTCTGCATTCCTCATCTATTTTTGAAGTTTTGGTTAGGGTTTTTCAATGTCTATTTTCGAAGTTTTGATTAGGGTTTTACTCATTTTCTATTGCATTAATTAAAATAGAAAAAAACAAGAGATTTTGTTGTATTCGTTTAAATTTCAATCTTGAGTATAACCTTTAAATGAAATTAATCATATCGTCCTGAAGGGTTTTAACATTTCTCAACCAAAGGTAGTGAGAAGTTCCCTTAGTACTTCGGTTTGGGTTGCATTTTGATTTAGACATTCTCACTGCAGCTCTTTTGTTGCACCAACATCGGATATTCTAGAACTTTGTATAATTAGTAATGTTGCTATTTGAGGATGACATTTGATATGCAAAAGGTGAAATTATTGTTCAAACCTGATTTCCAAATTAGTTGCTTATTAAACTAGTTAAATAAAAATTGGGATTAACACCTAGATTAGAACCTGAGTATGCAATGAACCTCATTACACGACTGGATTTTTTAAAACCAACACTCACTGAAATTTTTAGTCAATCTATGGAAATGAAAGCTTAAAATATCGCAATGAGAGTTAAAATCGAACACTCAACTGCAAATAAATTCAGTTTGGAACAATTATAAATAATTCAATTTGAACAATCGTTTGAAATATCCCAATGGGAGTTAAAATTGAATAATTACAAGCTTAAAAGAACACTCACCTACAAATTAACAGTGTATAGAACATTCACCTGCAAATTAATAGTGTACATAACACTCACAAGCTTAAAATCGATGTGGTTGTCACCTAAGATCGGAACAATAAAAACAAATGTGCATCAGTTGATTTGGTTGTCGCATGAGGTGGGAACCAAAAAAACAAAGAAGGAAGAGGTCGATTGGGAACCAAAAAAACAAAGAAGAAACAGGTTGATTTGGTTATCGCTTGAGATGGGAACCAAAAAACGAAGAAGGAAGTAGGATTGAGTTCGATGTTCAGAGGTGTTCTCACCACATATCAGCCTGTCCGATGTCTTCGCCGGAGGTTCAGGTTCAGGTTAGATGTCTTCGCTAGAGTCTTCAGGTCCATTCTTGTGAAACCCACACACAAAAATACGGGTTAATTTAAAATTTTTCTCACATAATAGGTTCTCTTGCCGACACTAGCCTAGCATCCGTAACATCTATGGAGTGTATGGAACTCTAGGTAAGAGTTAAAACCTTCTTTCTATTAGTGTATAAGCTCTGTGTGGAATGAATCAGTCAAACCAACCAAGATCTGGCCATTCTGAGTCAATTTAGAGTAGGTGGTCGACCAAATTGAGTTGATTGACCGCCCTTGTTCGATCGACTGCTTAAACCCAGAATTGGGCCAGTCCCAGTTTATTTTAGTTGGGTTTGGTTCTAATTGGTTCCAATTGGTTCTTAACCACCCATGATTGTCCCAAGACATGTAGGACCTACTTTTGAATGTATTGGAGTGCCAATTAACAACCTCCAAGCCTCCTTCATTATACTCATACTAGGACTAGGACTCTCAAGAGAAGAATTGTAGTGCAACTCTAACTATTGTATAAACTCCTTAATAAAAGCTCTCTATGAATCCTAATGGAGAACATTAGAACTTCTGAAACGTTATGTGTGTGTGTGTGTGTGTGTGTGTGAGAGAGAGAGAGAGAGAGAGAGAGAGAGAGAGAGAGAATTGGAATAAGTTGAAGGAAGAAGAAGAGGAAGAACAACCATTGAAGGACCTCTCTCAAGCTTCTCTCTACAACTGTGATAGCATAAGCATTGAGGTAAGCCTAAAACTATTCTTATTCGAATTAGACTGAACCCTTGATGATCTTACGAGGTAAACCCAACCTTTGATCATGCTGGAACAAGATTCCATAAGACTTTCCATGAATATTAGGTAAAATTCATCAAGAATGCTCATGATGGATAAACCGATACAACCAATGAATAAAGTACCTTAGGATGATGTATAACATTCAGTCTTGATTAGAATATGTCCATTAATATTGTTCTAATACTTAAAAATCCTCTGGAGAAGCCTTGGAACCCATGCCTGGGAGAAAAGACTGAAATTGGATCAGTTTGAGCTCTCTGGTACGAGGCGATCGACCAAGGTGGTCGACTAAAGTGAGTTGATAGACCACCTTTGCTGTGATCGACCGCATAGCTTACAGTGAGTTGTCTTCTTGGTATTTTTCACCCTAATTGATTGTTTGGACTATGTTAATCATCCCACACCTCAAGAATGACATAATAAACATGTTGGAAGGATTGGATTGAGTAGAATGTGTTCCCAAGTGTATAGGTACGTATGGTCACAAAGACGATATTTTCTGTCATAGACCATACTCATACGTAACCTATGGGAATAGGAATCTATCCTAATCAATGACTTAAACCCATCATAAAACATCTGTAGAAGTTAACCTACAGAGGTGCAAGCTTTTGGAACTCATCTAGGCTAAAATTACCTAGGCGGTTGACAAAACAGAGATGATCGACCACCATAGCTGATCGACCACCTCGATCGACCACCTCATTACAATAAGCCTATTTTGGTTGTATTTTTAACCATGGACTTTGAGACTTAACCAAGTGACCTAGGACATGTTCCTAAGACTAATGAGGATACCCTAGAGCTAATGGAAGCTAGAATAAACAATCATAAGTAACATTCATACCTTAATTGTAATAGATAAGTCGACGTAATAAAACAAGGACTCTGTTTGCAACAGGGTAAAGCTTAGCTCACCAGATTTAGGTAAGGGATTAGTACATGTTTTATTTTCTTGGTTTTATGCATATGTGTTTGCTAATTGTTTGGATTATTGTATGATAACATGCCATCCAATACTTGTGATATCTGTTCATGCATTTGCATATTATAACTTTATATGGGATTGATTATGGAATTGTTTGATAACATGATTGCTTGCCTAGTGGATCCAGATAGCTGGAATGGGACGGTTTATCTTGGTCCATTAAGCTAGGATACAGGTAGCTACATTAGTAATATTTCTTGGATATGTTTCAATATCCCATGATAGGCTACCCTTGCCAATAGGGGTTTAGGTATTGGCATAGGTTTATTGTGGACTAACTTTTGATATGCCCCTTTCGTAGTTAGAGCAGAGAAATAGACAGGGTTGGGAGCCAGCCTCTAGTGTCTCAGGTGAGAGCTAGGGATGAGTCTATTTTATGTGCTTATCCATCAGAGATTAGGCAGTGAGTACCCAATAAAGTGGTTGAGGCATATAATAAGATGCTATGAGGAAGCCTACGATGGGGGAATGCTGGTACAATGCTAGGTTGGTATACTTGGGTTGTATTCTTCATTCTTTGGGTAATGTATCACATGAGGTGAGGAGCCAAGGGTGTTGCATTTGCCTCACCTGTGCTTGCATGTTCATTACTAGGATTTAGGTGTGACGTGACTTGCACATGCTTATTCAAAAGCCATTTGAGCCAAAAAAATTTATCATGCATTGTGTGCTTGAGTATGCTAATTTGTTACTAAGCGTCTGATTTGCTCACCCCTTTGTACGTATATTTTTTTTTAGATTCTTGTGCAGATTATTTAGCTGTTAATGATATGAATGAAGGTGAAGAATTTGAAGATGATTCGCATGATTCCTCATGTGAATGTGATGATTGTATTTATAGTTAGAAGACAATGATTTTGAAGGACAGAAGACTTCTTTGTTTGAGAGAGAAGATTATATTAGTAGTTTTTATTTAGGATAAAATACAGTTTTATTTATTTGTTTATTCCAGATGTTATTTGACCCGTGAATTTTAATTTAAGTATTCAGTACTTGGTATATGATAGTTATGTCTTGTTTTGAAGACAAATAAACCTTTATTATGTTTATTTAATACAATTAGACTTGGTTTGAATGGTTCTTAGTTATTGATTTTGCTATTATTTGATTTGTGCTATGAATTTCTCGTAGTCTGTGCTATGATTAACGTAAGAGTTGTGTTATGTTATGGACTGTGAATGGATCTTAGAATGGTAGTACTTGTATAACCAAAAAACCATGTGTAAGCACTCCATTTTTCCGTCCCAACTAAACAAAGTCCTACTGGTATATGGACAACAAAAGGAAGAAAGATGATTGAAAGTTTGGATTTTTTACTGTGAATTTGAGGAAGTTTTCAATGGGTCTGTGAATAAAAATAAGTTTTCAATGGGTCCCACGGTAAGGTCACAGGTTATAATTTTGCATGGATGCCTAGGTCATGGAATTATCTTCAAAATGAGACCAGAATTGCTCGATTTTGACATCAAATGAAGAAGATATGATCATTTTAATCGGATGATATGTACAAGGGAGGCTTCTGAAATTATCATAAATAATCCCAGGGGCTTTCATGCAAATTATCGTAAGTTGGATTGTTTGAATTTCAAATCTTCATATCTTGATCATCCGACATCTGAATCATATGGTTTAAGTACCATTATTCCTTATTTTTAGTCCTCTTCAAAGTGGACATAAAGGATTTTCGGTAGAAGTCACCAGTGGGCCCCATGCAAGCTTGCATGCAAAGTTATCGTTAGAACTTTAAAGCTTCATATCTTTTCCATTCTACGTCGGATTCAGATGATTCCAAAGCCATTATTCTTCATTTGTGATGTCCTACAAAGTGGACGTGGAAAATCTTGGGTAGAAGTCTCCGGAGGGTCCCATGCAAAATTACATATGGAAATGGTCATTTAATCTTCAAAAATTCATATTTTGATCATCCCATATCCAAATTAGGTAATTTCAGTTTCATTATGTTCCATTTTTAATATTCTACAAAGTGGACGTAATGAATTTCTGGCAGAAGTCTCCGAAGGATCCCACGCAGAATGGTTAGCTAAATTATCGATAATTTATCCGCTTAAACTTAAAAAATTCATAAGTTTACCATTTATTTACAAATGAGGTGATTCAAGCTCCAATATTCTTCATTTTTAGTGTTCTACAATGTGAACGTAAAAAAATTGGAATAAAGGCTATCGAAAGATTCCATGCGGAATGGCAACGGAAAATATCCCATGAAATGATAGAGAAGGAAACCCAGTTAATCCAGTCAAATCAGCTCAACCCAAGCCAATCTTGGCCCAATCCAGTTAATTCAAGTCATTCTCAGTCTAACCCAGCCCAGTTTAAGTCAGTCCAGCCCAGTCAACTTAAGTCAGATCAGTCTAGACTGAGTCGGTTCATCCATGTGCATAGTGCCATATATATATATATATATATATATATATATATATATATATATATATATATATATGTAATTATATAGAATATATTATATACTAAATATATTAATATGTATGTTATTACATATTATTATGTATATTTTATGATGTATTATTGTATAAATGTACATTATATGTGTCAAGAGAGACTGACCAAGAAAGGAAAGAAAGAAAAGAGAGAGGACATGAGATTGAGAGGCAATCCGAGAAAATAAGAGAAAGAGAGATTATGAAGAAGAAAAAGGAAAGAAAAGAGAGAAAGGGAAGGGGACGTGAAAGAGAGAATCAGAGAGAGATTGAGGAGAATAAAGAGAGATCCGAGAGAGATTGAGTGAGATCCCATGGAGGGGAATATTTGGTTTAAGGAAAGAAGAGATTATATTGAATGGGATGTAATAAAACAAAAAAAGAAAGATAATGGTGGAAGGGGTTTACGTTTTTAGCAAAGCAAAAAAGGAAAGAGATGTAATGGAGAGATAAAGAAATATTATAAACAAAGCAAAGTGGAATACACATGGGAGAATTTGAGATATCTCACTCTTCCCTTTCTTAAAATAATGATGAAAATATTCTCCAAAAGGGAAGAGAATACCTTGGAAAGGGGGGAGAAGATTGAGAAGAAAAGAATAAAAAAAGAAGGAGAAAATAAGGGGAAGGGTCTCGATTTTGGGAGAAGTGAGAGAGGGCGTTGAAAGAAAAAAAAATATAATAAAAGAAGGAAGAACCGAGAAGAGAGAGGAGGAGGAGGGGAAAAAAGGAGAAGAAAATGGAGAGCTGCGGGAAAGAGAAGAATGAACGGGGAAGAGCAGAAAAGAAGAAGAAGTAGAGAAGAATATAGAGAGAGAAGGAGGTAAGTCGGTTTGTTTCTGTCTTTCTATTAAGTTTTTTTTTATGCATATGTTGTTCATTCCACTTGCTGCCCATATCTTCAATTACCCAGTCATCCTGTCCAAAACCAAGCCACCTGGCCATCCACCATTCCCATATAAACCCAGCAACACCTAATCTACTCCAACCGACACACTCCCATGCCTTCCCAGCCACCCAAGCTTGCAACCTATAATCCTCATGCACCCGGCTACCTGGCCATGGAGAAATCATCATCATCGCAACTCCATCTTCGTGATTCCCCACCGTGTCATACCCATTGTTGCTTTAGCCCCACCAAGCACCAAACCCAAGCTTCCACTCACATAATCATCTAAACATCTGTCCAACCCCACTCACTTCCATCTCCTACTGAACCAACCAACACCTCACACCACTTACCTGAACTTAGCCATGTTACAATACCCGAACCTGTCCATCTAGCCCTAGACCAGTTCCCCTCATCCAACCATTGGATCAACATTCCTCATCTTACCCTTGATCTTTTCATTAAATATGGGCCATTGATTGAACCTATGATCATGATATGCTTGAATGAAATCTGAATTTTGATTCATTATCGTGTTGATATGATGCCCATTCAAAATCTGATCCATTGAATGTTAAATTTGTTTTGATCATGTGATGAAAATTTGTCCATTGATATTGAATTAATATTTGAACGAATGAATTTGACTAATTGATGTGAATTTAATCTGAATCGTTGATCTTTAAGATCTAATCATGTGAATGGATGATTAATTAATCTAAACCATTGATTTTAATTTGATGATGATTTAATGATGAATTAATTTGAGCCATTAAAGTCTGATTAACTGATGTTATATGATCTGAACTGTTGATTTAAGATCTTGAATTAATTTCAATCGTCGATCAAATATGATTTCGGTCACATTGTTGATAATCGATGCATTGAATCTAGACCGTAGATCTGAAAATACATTTTGATTGATTGACTCACATGCTTTGGTTGTTTCTCACATGCCATATTTGATGCTATATTGTTCACATGCTATATTTGGATGCTTATATGCACACACTGCCATAATTGGAATAATCACACTGCCATGATTGGAATGATCATACTCACATGCTATATTAAATGCTGATTGTCATATTTGGATGTTTATAGTGCTATATTTGAGCTCACATTACTATATTGGATTGCTTACATTGTTATCATTGAATACAATAATTAGGGTAGGAAACCCTAAAAATAGAAAAATAGCAATTAGGGTAGAAAACCCTAAAAATAGAAAAAAATAGCAATTATGGTAGAAAACCCTAAAAATGGAAAGAAAATAGCAATTAGGGTAGAAAACCCTAAAAATGGAAAGAAATTAAAAATGGTAGGAATTTAGGTCTCATCCCTAGATCCTATTAACAAAAATAGAAAGAATTTGGTACACATCCCAAATAAATGGTAGGAATTTATGTCTCATCCCTAGATCCTATTAACAAAAATAGAAAGAATTTGGTACACATCCCAAATAAAAATGGTAGGAATTTAGGTCTCATCCCTAGATCCTATTAACAAAAATAAAAAGAATTTGGTATACATCCCAAATAAAAATGGCAGGAATTTAGGTCTCATCCCTAGATCCTATTAACAAAAATGGAAACAATAAAAATGGTAGGAATTTAGGTGTAAGACCCGTATCAAACTAACCCGGTTTTATCACCTTGAACCAGGTTTACCCATCATGGTTGAGTCAAATGGACCAAGGGTGTGAAGGAGATCGTGATCCCAGGTATCAAATTGACCCAAAAACACTTAAATTATGGGGAGGGTCGCATACCCAGCAAGGGAGGGTCGGACCCCCCAAGACAGAAAGTCAGACCCTCTGTTTTACAGGGAGGGTCGGACACATTAGGAAACCTAGGGTCGACGGGATCATCGACCATCCCATCGACCCTCAGTTGCTGCCGAAGTTGAAATTGGGAAATTTCCATAATTTTGATTGAGATTCTTTCCTAATCTCAAAGGGACTTATTTATGATGTTTCTACTCTATTTAAAGGACGTCCCTAAGCCTCTTTCACTCCTTTTACAACCCTAATCGAATTGAGAGAAAGAGAAGAGAAGGAAGAGAAGAAGAAGAGAAACAAGGTAGAAAAGAAAGCAAAAGGAGAAGAGTTGCAGAGAAGGAGTGTTCTTCTCAGGTATGGATACTAATTCCATGAGTTTCTACAGGCCTTAGGTTAGATAATAATGAGAGTGTGATCTCGGAGAAACCCAAACCATCAACCCATGGTTAGGTTTTCATGGAAAACCATGGGAGAATACATGAAAGCTATTTGGGTGGGTGATTCATGGTTCTAGACCATGGAATGCATGTTGAATGGACTATAGGAGCAAGCCATAGGACCCCAAACACGAAGAATGGATTAAAAAAAGGAAAATTGACCAAAACCACCGAAGGTCGCACAGAGGGTCGATGACCATCTGACCCTATGTGATCCTAAGTATCGACCCTCAGGGTTCTGGAAGTTCAGATTTGGGGAGGGTCGCACCAAGGGTCGATCATGACTCCGACCCTACCTCCGACCCTCAGTTAACAAAATAGTTTTTAAATTCAGAATTAATTCTAATTAAATTCTATCAATTTTGTTAGGTCTTCTAGCAATATAATAACATTATAAAGGTGATTCTAAAGCTTGAAAGAGTATTTATTAGCAAACTAAGGTGAGGAAACGGAACTCTAAACTAATTGGTTAATAACAAACTGTTTTCTCTTTTCTTGAGTCCAATGCCATGTTTGATTCTATGCGACTATGTTTGTAATGTGCATACAACATGTCATCCAATATTTCTATTACTTGTTCATGCATATTTACTTTATTGTTTATAACATGATGATGATGATGATGATGATGATGATGATAGGAATAAACATGTGATTGTATGTGTGTGGTTGGTGTACTTGATGCGAGCGAGTATCAGAGGAGGTGTGATGAGAACGTCAATAAACGTTAACCTTTGACGGGTCTCAGCACTTTAGCTCTATCTCTAACTCAAGTCTTATGCATTAGCATCGTTGTATCGCCATTACTTTAGCAGAACTATTATGTCGTAGAGTATCAAGGGAGGTGGTCTCGGTCCTTGTAGTCTCTGACTCTACCGGGGGGCCTTAGCTCTATCTCTATGGATATTCTGAGGGATGCTGGGGTGAGGTCTTGGATACACTGTTTGGCATTAGGATTGGTTAGTTGTGAGCCCAGTTTGCAAGCCCTCGCCAGCAGGGGCTTACGTGTTGGTATGACACTATACAGCAATAAACGTTAACCTTTGTTGTATAATGTTCATGATTAGGGTGGATGGGGACGACAATAAACGTTAACCTTTAGGTGGACTTCCACACCCTGTGTATAGAGGCGGGGTCAATAAACGTTAACCTTTGACCACCTATCCTTTCTATTGCACATTGCAAACTATAAACCAGACCAAAGATATGAATTGATTGCATGCATATGTACTGTTGCATTGTTTTGTTTGCTCACTGAGCCATGATGTGTGCTCACCCCTCAATGTCGAATATTTTTAGTTGATGATGCAGGTTATACCGTTGAAGATTATGTAAACGCTCCAGCGTACCGGAACATCGCGGCGATGGAAGTTGAAGCTGAAGTGGATACACATGACTCCTCTTGCGAGTGCAAGTCATGTATATTTGATTAGATACTTTCTTAGTTTTCTTACTTGGATTTATTATGGACATGTATTTGATATTTATTTATGTCTCAGTTGATACAGAATAATTTTCTATTTAAATATTATTATCACAGTAGATTCTCAGTTCATTTTACTATAAGACTTTCGCTATTATATATTTACTCTGATTATGAATGTGGATGTATGGAGTTTAGATAACATGGATATAGCCTACTCGAGATCCTGGTTGAACCGTTGGTTTGTTAGCAGTTCATCACACCATTCTAAATAGTGCAGAATTGGGGTGTGACAACTTGGTATCAGAGCATCTCAGGCCCTGTCTGCTGAACTAGCATACATTCAGGACAATTGTGAACTGAGATAAGATAAAAGTAAAAACAGTAATATTAACCCACTATAAGCACAAGTGATGGTTGAGACCAAATTTAAAAAGAGAATAATGCATCTATTAAAGGGAAAATAATTTTACATACAATGAGAGAGAAACAAACGTATATACATAACTAAAGTAGAGTACAATCCACAACCCGGACAGTTACTCTGTAGTACAAATAAAATAAATACAATCAAGAAGCTGGAGGTAAAGGAGGAGGCGGTGCCTCACGGTCTCTGTCATAGTCCTTGGCATAGACTCTAGTCAACCAGGCCACTTGAGTTTGAGTCGCCTGAAGACTAGCTGTGAGATCAGCCACCCGCTGATCAGTCCGGCGCTGGGCGTCTAGAAGCTCATCCATCCTCAGATCAGATCTGCGCTGAGCCTCTCTGATCTCATGCAACATCTCCATCATATCAGAAGTTGGACCAGTCGCATGAGAAGGATCAGTCTTAGGTGTAGGACCCGCCGCAGAGGAAGTACCAGCTCCAGCCGCATGCGGGGGTGAAGGCGGTGGTATCGAGTCGACATCCATATACATGCGTTCATCGTCATCGGCAGGATCCGCATGAAATCTAGCAGCGGCAGCAGCTGCCTCAGTGTCAGCAATCTCGATGCAAGTGTGAGGGAGCACCATCTCGTTCCTCTCCTCGTCACTGACTTGGGCATCCCGCATACCCGTCTTGCAGATAGCCTCCCAATCTAGAGGCGATGAGAAGGTTTTCTCCTGAATCTTCTCATCCACTAAATCAACCCCCAGGCGGGTAAGCAGAACAATGATCATACATCCATAGGGTAGATTACCCCTATGACTGGGCAGTGTGGCACTGATCATAGTCCGCATGATGATGTAAGGAAGGCAAACGGGCTGTCTAGTGCAAATGCTGTACAGAAGATACTGGGTCAGCTGAGAAATCCTCTCGTAATGGCCACTCTGCGGGATCTGATTATGCTGGATAATCTTGCAAAAGACCCGTGGAGCAGGACGCATATAACAAGCTCTCATCTGCCAACGATCAGGTTGTAGTAGCTGACTATCAGTCTCAGCCCTCATCTCTAGGGAAACGAATTGGGGCTCTCTAGGAGCACAGTAAACCATGGGGCAATCATAGGGAATGCCCAGTAGGTCGGCCAGTTGTCGATAATCAAATGAAATGTTCACTCCCTTGACATAGCTAGTGATGCATAGCTCGTGACCCCTATCCACATCATTGTAATCCCCCACCACCTGGAGATTACAATAAAACTAACCGCTAAATCCGGGCATGTGCAAGCATCGTAGGTGATGATAGGGAGCCACCCCATATCACCAAAGGCCCTCTCCACATTGAACAAGGCTAACTCAGCCAAGTTCACCATACGACCACCCTCTACCTTCTTACGAGCGTAGTGGGAATACCGTGCCTCGGCTTCGTTGGAGCGGAAGCGAAGTGGATCACGAACTCTGGGTACCTTGGTACGAGCCATGGTATCTGCCAAATAGGAAGGAAAAATAGATAATGAGTTAATAGGATAAAAATCCAAAATTTGATATTATAACGACGTAAGTTGGCCAAAAGCCTCACTTGTCACCCATACACGTGGGCAGGAGGACTTACGTAGGTTCCAACATATTCTACAACACTCAGACAGTAGGAAATTCTAACTAATGAAGTCCAATTTGAAGAAATTACGAGAAATCAAAAATTTCGACAAATTAGGGCAAAAAGAGCAAAAATCCAAGTTTCTCGATAACCAACCGATGAAACTCAAAATTTTTTGAGGGCTTTCGTTCCTCGAGACACCAATAACAAAAGCCCCCAATAAAAAACAAATTTTTACGGTTGGAAAAAGTTTAATTTGAAAAATACAAGTTAAAGGGACAAAAACCTAGAAATGGAAACCTGTTTAACGAGAAAGCATACCTGTAGGGATGATGTGGACGACGAAACACGGATCCAAACCGACCAAAATAGCTTAGTGGCACTATAGCAACTCAGAGGTGAGAGACGAGTCGAAACGGGAGGGAAATAATAGAGAATGAACCCAGAATCGGACCTTAAAGGTCTGATTTTTAGTTCGAGGGTCGGACAATTCGACCAGGATCATCGACCCTCGGATCGACCCTCCCATCGACCCTCAGCTCTCGAGAATCTGACAGAAAACCAGGGTCGGATACCCATCGACCCTCACATCGACCCTCAGCTCTCGGGAAGAACAGGTCATTCCCAGGGTCGAATACTGAGGGTCGGATACCCATCGACCCTCACATCGACCCTCAGCTCTCGGGAAGAACAGGTTATCCCTAGGGTCGGATACTGAGGGTCGGACATACCATCGACCCTGAATAGAAAAGACAGTATTTTTCATAGAATGAGCTGAAAATTTTGAAATTTTACATCGGTTAGCGTACCTACATGTAGTATAAATGATTGTTTCACCTAATTTGATGATTTTCAGCCACCACCAATCTCAGAAGAAAATATGTCTGGGCGTAGAGTTACCAGGCAAAACCGAAATACAGTTCTACCACCACCTGTGGAGGAAACTAGCCAAGAAGATATATACGCCCAGGGAAATTCGTAGGTTGTACCCCCAGGAAATCCAGACGAAGCAAATCCTGCCAACTTGCCACCTCCACCCCCGGAGTTAGCAACCGTGGTAATGAATCTAGCACAGCAGCTACAACAAATGCAACACGCACAGGCTCAAATGTAAGTTGCAATGGGGATTATGTTCCAGGCCGCACATGCTACACCCATGCAGACCGGACAAGCCAGTGCAGCACCGGTGGATAACCACCCAGCACCTCAAACACCTCAACCACCAGCTGCACAAATTTTAGTACCCGGTCCGAAAGCAGCTCAGGTTAACTATCAGTATCCACAACCTATGTTTGGGGCATACCCCCACAATCAGATGGATCACTCTCGATTGGTTGAGAGATTTTTGAAGATGAAGCCCAAGGAATTCAACGGTAAATTGTCTGATCCGTTATGGCCAGCACACTGGATCGACGAGATGGAGAGAAACTTTCTCATGATGACTATCACAGAAGAAGAAAAGGTGTTATGTGCCACCTTCATGCTGAAAGGTGATGCACATCATTGGTGGAAATCTACCAGGGCATATCTACTGACCAAGCACGCCCTATTGACTTGGGCTATTTATAAAGAAGCGTTCTTTGAGAAGTATTTTCCACGAAGCTTCAAAGATGCTATGGAGAAGGAATTCTTGAGTTTATATCAGGGCCAGATGTCTGTGGAGGCATATCAACAGCGTTATGAGGAGCTGTTTTTCTTTGCACCACTTAGTATGCAAGAAGAAGACACTAAGACCCGTAGGTTTGTCACGGGGCTTAGAGGAAGCATCAGAGAGCATGTTCTAGGCTTGGAAAAGAAGGTATATAACAAAACTGTTCAAATTGCTCGAGTTATAGAATCGAGCCAGAAGGAGAGTTATTTTACATAGAACAGAGGAATAAAAAGGTCAGCCGGAAATACTTATAACGGAGGGAACAACAAGACATTTAAACCCTTCCATGCTCAAGGCTTTACTGCTGCACCCAAGACTACTCCAGCAGCTCAACATCAGCCAAAGCCAAATTCTGAAGGTCCAAAATGTTATAACTGCAACCAAGCAGGACATATGGCAAGGGAGTGTCCTAAGCCCAAGAAGCAGTTACATCAAGGGCGAGTATATGCGGTTACAACCGAGGATGCTGCCGCATCACCCGATGTGGTCACAGGTATGACTGAAACCTTTTTAAATTGTAATTACATTGTATGAGCATGTAGACTAAGTAAAATAAATCACAGGTATAGTACCTATAAATGACGTACCCACCAGAGTACTCTTTGATTCAGGAGCTACTCATTCCTTTATATCTGTGTCATTCGGAAAGAAGCTGAAATTACCCATCAAAACATTGGACTACAAAATACTTGTACGGTCATCGATGGGGTTAGAAGTGGAATTAGAGAATGGTTATAGACCATGTCCAGTTCTCATTGACGAGAAAACTTTAGATTAGTCTTGATCCAACTGGAGATGGCAGACTTTGACGTCATCTTGGGAATGGACTGGTTAGCTCAGCATTCTGCGAACCTATTATGCGCCGAAAAGAAGCTGACATTTAAAGACAAAGAAGGAGCATAATTTAGTTTTTCAGGAACCAAACTGCCCCGTAAACGCAAGCTCATACTCTCAGCACTAAAGGCTAAGAAGTGCCTTAAGAAGGGGGCAGTCAGGTATCTAGTATCAGTGGTCGACCTAACCAAGGAAGCACCACGAATGGAAGATATTGATGTCGTGCGGGACTATCCCGACGTATTTTCGGAGGAATTACCATGATTACCACCCGACCGAGCCACAGAGTTTGTGATAGATCTTATACCCGGAGCCGCACCAGTATCAAAAACACCTTATAGAATGGCTCCTACAGAACTGAAGGAATTGAAAGTGCAACTACAGGAACTGCTGGACAAGGTTATATTTGACCCAGTATATCACCATGGCCGGTATTATTCGTAAAGAAGAAGGACGGTAGCGTTCGATTATGTATCGACTATCAGGAGTTGAATAAACTGACAATCAAGAATCGATATCCACTACCTCGGATCGATGACTTGTTCGATCAGTTGCAAGGAGCAAAAGTATTTTCTAAGATCGATCTTCGATCAGGCTATCATCAGTTGAAGATTAAAGAGGGTGATATTCCTAAGACAGTTTTCAGGACCAGATATGGACATTATGAGTTCTTGGTCATGTCTTTTGGATTAACAAACGCACCAGCAACTTTCATGAAACTTATGAACCAAGTCTTCCACGATATGTTGGATACGTCGGTTATTGTATTTATTGATGATATATTGGTACATTCCAAGGACAAAGAAACCCATATCAAGAACCTAAACGCCGCCCTACAGCGTTTAAGGAAAGAGAAGTTATATGCCAAATTTACCAAGTGTGAGTTTTGGTTAAGTGAAGTCGCCTTCCTAGGCCATGTAGTATCCGCTGAAGGAATCAAAGTGGACCCTAGCAAGATCGAGGCTATTGTAAAGTGGGAAGCACCAAAGAGCGTTGCAGAAATTAGAAGTTTTTTGGGTCTCGCTGGTTATTATCGAAGATTTATGGAAGACTATTCTTGGATTGCCGTACCTCTCACCAGTTTGACTAAGAAAGGTGAAAAGTTTGTGTGGATGGATAAATATGAGAAGAGCTTCCAGACATTGAAGACCAGATTGATATCCGCTCCGATTTTGACTATTCCTGTCCCAGGACAACCATTTACCCTATACACTGATGCGTCAGGACTGGGATTAGGATGCGTGCTTATGCAAGGAGAACAAGTAATTGCTTATGCCTCAAGACAGTTGAAGACACATGAGAAAAATTATCCCACTCATGATTTGGAGTTAGCAGCAGTAGTACATGCTGTCAAGATATGGAGACATTACCTGTACGGGGAGAAATTCCAGATTAAGTCAGACCATAAAAGTTTTACTTATTTATTTAATCAGAAGGAGTTGAATATGAGGCAAAGAAGATGGTTGGAACTATTGAAAGACTATGATTGTGATATCCAGTATCATCCGGGGAAAGCTAATGTAGCGGATGCGCTGAGCAGAAAGGCGATGATAAAATCTCAAGGGGAGGTTAGTACAACTGCAGCTATATGTACTACCGGAATGGTATTCAAGCATGGTAATGAGAAATATGTGATAGATACGATGGATGGATCAGCCAACCAAGGGTTTATTCATCGGTTTTCAAATATATTCGCGGCATTGAAAATTATACCGAATATAATGGATGAAGTGAAGACAGCTATCAAATCAGATCCTTATCTGAGAACAGTACAAGAAGATATCGAGAAAGGTAGGACTAACCCTGAGTTCACCTTAGACGAAGAGAAAATACTGAAATACAAAGGAAGAATATGTCTACCCGAAACAGAAAGTGTGGACATTAGACACCGACTGATGAAAGAAGCCCATACCACCATCTATTCGATACATCCTGAAAGTACAAAAATGTATCATGATCTAAAGAAACTATATTGGTGGAGAGGAATGAAAGCAGATGTAGCTAATTTCGTGTCTCAATGCCTAAATTGTCAGAAAGTAAAGGCTGAACGACAAAGACCCGTGGGGACCGTTACGGCCGTTACGTAACCAGCATGGAAATGGGACTGCATCACTATGGACTTCGTCACGGGGTTACCACTGACTCCTCGAGTAGTTGACGCAGTTTGGGTGATTGTAGACCGTCTGACTAAAACAGCTCACTTCATACTGATACGACCTTAGTATACACTGGAAAGGTTAGCAAAGCTGTATGTGGATAATATTGTTAGGTTACACGGTGTACCAGAGAGCATTGTGTCCGATAGAGATCCACGATTTACTTCCAAGTTTTGGGAGGGATTGCAAAAGGCTATGGGTACAACATTGAAGTTCAGTACTGCATTCCACCCACAGACAGATGGACAGTCAGAGCGTACAATCTATATTTTAGAAGATATGCTACGAGCATGTGTAATTGAATTCAAAGGATCATGGGATGAAAGATTACCACTGATCGAGTTCGCTTATAACAATAGCTATCAGGCTACTATACAGATGTCACCCTATGAAGCACTGTATGGCAGAAAGTGTCGAACTCCTTTATTTTGGAATGAAGTTGGAGAACGTAGTATTGTTGGATCGGAATTTGTTGAAGAAACTTGTCGAGTGGTCGACATTATCAAGGAAAGAGTGAGAACAACTCAGAATCGTCAGAAGCAGTATGCAAATACTCGACGCAGAGATCTTGAGTTCGCTGTAGGTGATAAAGTATTTTTGAAGGTATCGCCTATGCGAGGATTGAAAAGGTTCAGACAGAAAGGGAAACTAAGTCCAAGATATGTCGGGCCGTATGAGATTTTAGCTAAGCGTGGGAAAGTGGCTTATCAGTTAGCACTACCACCATCTATGTCAAGTGTGCATGATGTATTTCATATTTCCTTATTGAAGAAGTATGTCAAGGATCCAACGCATGTTTTAACAGTAGATTTATCGGAACTGACTGATGATTTGACGTTCGAAATAACACCAACTGAAATCACCAGTCGAAAGGTTCAAAAACTATGCAACCGAGATATTTATTATGTTAAGGTCACCTGGAAAAGTAGAGACATGGAAGAAATTACATGGGAAGAAGAAAATGCTATGCGAAAGCAATACCCTCACTTATTTGATTCAGAAGGTACGTACAATTTCGAGGACGAAAATTTTATAAGTAGGGGGGAGTTGTAAGACCCGTATCAAACTAACCCGGTCTTATCACCTTGAACCAGGTTTACCCATCATGGTTGAGTCAAATGGATCAAGGGCGTGAAGGAGATCGTGATCCCAGGTATCAAATCGACCCAAAAACACTTAAATTAGGGGGAGGGTCGCATACCCAGCAAGGGAGGGTCGGACCCCCCAAGACAGAAAGTCAGACCCTCTGTTTTATAGGGAGGGTCGGAGACATTAGGAATCCTAGGGTCGACAGGATCATCGACCCTCCCATCGACCCTTAGTTGCCGCCGAAGTTGAAATTGGGAAATTTTTATAATTTCGATTGGGATTCTTTCCTAATCTCAAAGGGACTTATTTAGGATGTTTTTACTCTATTTAAAGGATGTCCCTAAGGCTCTTTCACTCCTTTTACAACCCTAATAGAATTGAGAGAAAGAGAAGAGAAGGAAGAGAAGAAGAAGAGAAACAAGGTAGAGAAGAAAGCAAAAGGAGAAGAGTTGCAGAGAAGGAGTGTTCTTCTCAGGTATGGATACAAATTCCATGAGTTTCTACAGGCCTTAGGTTAGATAATGATGAGAGTGTGATCTCGGAGAAATCCAAACCATCAACCCATGGTTAGGTTTTCATGGAAAACCATGGGAGAATACATGAAAGCTATTTGGGTGGGTGATTCATGGTTCTAGACCATGGAATGCATGTTGAATGGACTGTAGGAGCAAGCCATAGGACCCCAAACACAAAGAATGGATTAAAAGGAGGAAAATTGACCAAAACCACCGAGGGTCGCATAGAGGGTCGATGACCATCCGACCCTATGTGATCCTGAGTATCGACCCTCAGGGTTCTGGAAGTTCAGATTTGGGGAGGGTCGCACCCAGGGTCGATCATGACTCCGACCCTCAGTTAATAGAATGGTTTTTAAATTCAGAATTAATTCTAATTAAATTATATCGATTTTGTTAGGTCTTCTAGCAATATAATAACATTATAAAGGTGATTCTAAAACTTGGAAGAGTATCTTTTAGCAAGCTAAGGTGAGGAAACGGAACTCTAAACTAGTTGGTTAATAACAAACTGTTTTCTCTTTTCTTGAGTCCAATGCCATGTTTGATTCTATGCGACTATGTTTGTAATGTGCATACAACATGTCATCCAATATTTCTATTACTTGTTCATGCATATTTACTTTATTTTTTATAACATGATGATGATGATGATGATAGGAATAGGCATGTGATTGTATGTGTGTGGTTGGTGTACTTGATCCGAGCGAGTATCAGGGGAGGTGTGATGAGAACGTCAATAAACGTTAACCTTTGACGGGTCTCAGCACTTTAGCTCTATCTCTAACTCAAGTCTTGTGCATTAGCATCGTCGTATCGCCATTACTTTAGCAGAACTATTATGTCGTAGAGTATCAAGGGAGGTGGTCTCGGTCCTTGTAGTCTCTGACTCTACCGGGGGGCCTTAGCTCTATCTCTATGGATATTCTGAGGGATGCTGGGGTGAGGCCTTGGATACACTGTTTGGCATTAGGATTGGTTAGTTGCGAGTCCAGTTTGCAAGCCCTCGCCAGCAGGGGCTTACGTGTTGGTATGACACTATACAGCAATAAACGTTAACCTTTGTTGTATAATGCTCATGATTAGGGTGGATGGGGACGACAAAAAACGTTAACCTTTGGGCAGACTTCCACACCCTGTTTATAGAGTCGGGGTCAATAAACGTTAACCTTTGACCACCTATCCTTTCTATTGCGCACTGCAAACTATAAACCAGACCAAAGATTTGAATTGATTGCATGCATATGTACTGTTGCATTGTTTTGTTTGCTCACTGAGCCATGATGTGTGCTCACCCCTCGACGTCGAATATTTTTAGTTGATGATGCAGGTTATACCGTTGAAGATTATGTAAATTCTCCAGCGTACGGGAACGTCGCGACGATGGAAGTTGAAGCTGAAGTGGATACACATGACTCCTCTTGCGAGTGCAACTCATGTGTATTTGATTAGATACTTTCTTAGTTTTCTTACTTGGATTTATTATGGACATGTATTTGATATTTATTTATGTCTCAGTTGATACAGAATAATTTTCTATTTAAATATTAATATCACAGTAGATTCTCAGTTCATTTTACTATAAGACTTCCGTTATTATATATTTACTCTGATTATGAATGTGGATGTATGGAGTTTAGATAACACGGATACAACCTACTCGAGATCCTGGTTGAACCGTTGGTTTGTTAGCGGTTCATCACACCATTTTGAATAGTATAGAATTGGGGTGTGACAGGTCTCATCCCTAGATCCTATTGACAAAAATGGAAGGATTTTGGTACACATTCAAATTCCGACTCTCACAAATTTCAAACTACGTCGTACCTGATTTCTAGGGCACACCCTAGAATACGTTGGTAATTTGGGAATCTCAAATATGGTACAAAGCCACCCATCAATCATCCATTCAGCATAAACTTCAACTTGAACAAAAAAATCTAATTGAAGCACATGCATAAATCACTTTCATAATCTTTAATCACAAAATCCAATTCGAACTACGTTTTTGGACTTGATTTCCAGGATTGGAATACGTAGGCAGTTTGAGATGTCTTACCCGTCTCAGATTCAGTCCAAGACCGAACCATCTTTGGTTCGGTTCACTGTATAATATTGTACATTACATTTGCTTGCTTATTTACTTTAAAACATGATTGGCTGAACTTTAGGTTAGAATAACTTAGCAACTTGGTTTACGACATCCCCCATTGAACCCTAGTCATCCAGTTGACCAAGCACAGTCAAAATTAGGGTCTAAGGAAAGTTTAGGAGTCCGATATTGATCGGGCGGTTTGGGTGCCTAACATCTTCCCATAACCGTACCCTGAATACTTACCCGATCTCTTGCAGACCAAAGAACTAATACATTGGATCACGAGTCAATAAAAGTCTTACTTAGGGTGAGGCTACATTTTTCGAGGTCCTAGACCTTAATCTAGGTGGCGACTCCAACAGAATAAATCGATCTTCATCGATACGGATACACATTCCATCCCGAGGAGGATCACATCGGTTTTCCATTGTCCTCATAGTGGTGACTCCACTGGGGAATAATATTCAAACTCCTAGGATACTTTCCTTATATTGATTTGGTTGACATTTGCTGCTAGATCTAGGGTACAATATTTATTGTTTGTACATATTGCTTTGGGGGGTATGGGTTCAGTCACACTTTCGTGCGAGTAGCTGAACCGGGTCCCATGCATCTGGGGCAGCCCGCTAGGCGAAACACCCAACCTTGGCCTCTACTTTGTGAGACCACGACCGGCGAGCAGCCTCTAACGAGCGTTTCTTGGGTCCGCCCGGGAATGCGTTATGCTACTCCACGTCGCTTGGATCCTTGCAACATAGTATATAAAGGGATTGGGGGCCCATTATTCATCGAGCATTCAGTGATAGGTTACCCCATCCTCGTCAAGGTGGCATTTTCTGTCCTAACCCAGTTTGAGACACATGTATGTTATTTTTGGTCCATTTTTGAACCAACATGGTAAAATCTACTCGATCATAATATTTACATCCGAGACGTCGAAGTTCTGCCCGTTTTTGTCCTTGACTTGTCAACATGTTTGGATCCACACTTGAGTATTCTTGTCTCTCACTTGTTGGGAGCGTGAGGGTTACGTATACCCGCATACACATTAGTGTGGGCGGTCTGTTCACACCCTCCATCGTACAAAGCTCATTGTGTTGACCGTTCAATATTGATACATCAATCTCAAAAAATGATCAGAAAATCCCTGTCACGACATAGATACTGTGATCAAGTCGAAATTACCGGTTTGTTCAATCATGAACCGCTTTTGTCATCCTTCATGAAAATTACAAATAAGCATATCCGTTTCAATTTCTTGAAATTTGATGAACCACATGGTCGAACCTTGGTGCTACAATGATCCATTCGGAATCTTGACACACCAAGACCAATCATGGGGTTATTCAAATACAAATAAATTGTTACAGATGATGTCTAATGGTCGATTTTCATGAAGGAGCTAACTTTGTTTGGTCGAGTCAGCTTGTATGTGTATGTATATTCTTCTCGTGTCCAGTCACTTCTGAGTCTTAACCTTCATTGTTTATAGAAAAAAAAACAAAACAAAAAAAAACATAAAAAAAAAAACCAAAAAAAAAAAAGAAAAGAAAAGAAAAGAAAAAAAGGTTGAACTAGGGAGGATAGGATTGTCTAGACTTAAGAGAACACCTGAGTGAGTAGACAAAGCATCCACTCTTATTACATCCACTCATAGGAATGTCTCATCATCACCAGTTCATGTCTCGGTTCATGGTCATAAGGAGGACTTTTGTATCTCAAAATGTTGGAATGGTTGGAAGACAGTATATTGAGATCCCAAATATTTCAGAATGGAATTGAAATTTCAAGATCAGAGTTGGAATCCAAGAGGGTAGTATCTGAATCATAGATTCTTAGAGATTATATGTTTCTTTCCCATACTAGCATACCTGCCAAATTTAAATGGAAAAAACTGAGATTGGAAAGCATTTCATTCACCCTTGGCGACTGAGCCACTTTGACCGACGGAGTGCTGACTCTTAAATTACTTTCATCACCCAAGGTGACCCAAACTCAAAGGAGCAGCCCTCGACCCTTTAAGAATGTCCCACCCACCTCCCAAAATCCAGGATGAAAAGGAGGACCATGTGGTCAATTGTATCCCAAAATTAAGGTAGCCTGAAAATGAACTTCATGTGTACCCTAAATTAGGGCACAACCAAAATGTCAGTATACCCTAAATTGGGGCACAAAAAAAATATCAGTGTACCCTAAACTGGGGCATAATTAAAATGTTAATGGATTCAAAGTGGGGCAAACCAAAAAGGCGATGGACCAAACAAGGGTATAGGTCATGTTTCATTACATCCAAACTGGGGCATAAGATTGGAATACATTTAACCCAAATTGAGGCATTGGCCAAGTGAATGTCAAACCCAAATTTAGGCATAAATCAAAATGATAATAGCCTCAAGAAAGGTTTAGCTCAAGATGGAAAGGGTCGAACACATGTCGATAGATAGGCGTAATGAGCCTTACTAGCGAAAATCTGAACAAAAATTCGGTCCTACAATCGATCATAAGTTGGCGTCAATGATATCGTATCCAATTGGGGTAACTCGGTGAATTACTTGTCTAAACTGGCTACCATTAGTATCTGATAGGTCATCTATGTTTGGGCTTTAGTTCGTTGTGTTTGTAGACGGTCTAGTCTAAAATGCTCTGAAAAAATGAACAATAATCATCTCACTAGAGACATCAACTGCGGTGCTTTTACTACTTTCAATCCATTCATTCCCAGTTTGATACTTCTTCCTCTTACGATGTTTACTGCCAATTCTGACTCTGATGACGATTGAGATGATGAGCCGCAACCTGAACTTTTACTCCATCGGCCTTGAGAGAAATGAAAGTTCAACACACATGTGAAAGTTACAAATGATTAAGTTAAAGTTATGGAAGTATTTTCAAAAATACAAGATGGAACATCAGAATGTCATCCCATTTGGTCGATTTATAGAAAGAATGTTTTTTTGGGATATTCCTTGAAAGTAGATAACATTTACAGACTCATACAAGTGATTCATTTAGTTTTACAAGAATGGGTCTATACACAAGGCATTATCAAGTTTACATCAATCCAAGTGATCAAGTCTTCTACAAGTGCATGAAGTCTACAGACATAAAACATGCTACAGATCAACCTCAAAGTCAAAGATGAACTCAAAAAAAAAAAAAAAATAAATAAATAAAAAAAAAGAGGAAAGAAAAAAGGAAGAAAGAAAAAAAAGAAAAAAAAAAGAGAAAAAATAAAAAAAGAGAAAAAAAGAGAAAAAGAAAAAATGAATAAAAAAAAAAAAAAGAAAGAGCTATACAAAATAATGAGGTTGGTTCGCATACTACATTGGAACAATGATGGTGGACAAGTTCAACTATGGTGCATAGACATGAAGCAACTACTTTGAAACACTAATGATGAGTGAGTTCGATTATAAGGCATATACATGGGGCAACTCCTTTGGAGCCCTGCTGATGGACGAGTTCAGTTATAGAGCAATAAGACAATTGGTTCTCGTACAATGACATGTAGACACCATTTCTTAGAAGCTGATCGTTTGTTGTGATTCACGTTGTGTGTTGAGCTAGATTTTTGATATTGGTCACTACATCCCGCCCATACAGGGGATGGTCTCATCACTTTGTTGTCATCAGAGGATTTTTCTTTTCGACTAAAGACTCTCTCTCCGGTCCATCAATCTAACGGTCTTCCACAGAGTCTACATTACATGCCCTTACTTCAAATGTCACAAAATTTTATGGTATCGTTTCTTGGGAACGTGTCGTTTTGTTATGCATAAATATTGTTCAATAAATCTGACTGGAATATTTATCTGTCGTTCATCATTTCGATGGCATCCAAGAATTCCATAGTCTTTTGTTGCTAGCCAATAAATGGCATCGCCTAGTGGAGATCAAGCCATTCTACATAAACAACCAAACAATCTCCCAATGGCAGAGCCATTGGACAGTTTCTTATCTGTCCATCTGGACCTTCGTCGTCATACTTGTATACAGATTTGAAAGATTTGGGCCCAAACGTGGTTATAACCGATTCAGCATCTGAGCAAAGCTTGTTGAAATTTTTTTTCTATCTGAATGATACCGAGAGGAGAAAACATTCTTTGACGTTTTTTCTAAAGATTAGTGTAGGGTTGCATCTCCTTAAGGTTATTTCTATTGATGACTCAAAAGTCGCCTGTCTATCAATGTGTGCGGACTTGAACTTAGACACTGGGGCAAAATCACCCATTTATCCAAACATCATGAGTTTAGTTGAGCCCCTTGTTTGAAACTCTAGCTGAGTTTATTTGAATGTAAGAGAAAGATGACCCATACAAATTTGAAAAAATGAAATAAATGAGTCATTATCATCATTTGCCCCTCATTAAAAAGACCTGATTGCCCTTTGATCTAAGTGAAATCCATATAAATTTGGTAGGAATGTAGAACATATCAAAATTACCTTTTAAAGAAAAGAAACATGTTTCTCTCGGTCTAGATTAAGTCAAGTCAAGGAAAGTCGATCAAATCATGATCTCTAGTTCCTCTTGGATTCCGAGCAATGTTAGTGGACAAAGTGCAGATGCTGAGCCCCATTGTGGCTACCTCAAGATTTATGGAAAGTTCAACCCATTTTGGGAATGAAGAAAGATGAAGAAAAAAAAAAAGAAAAAGAAAGAAAGGTGAAAGTACAGAGAAGAAAGAAGACTGAATGAAAGAAGAATAAGAATGGAAAAGTGAACAAGATACAAGCAAAGAAAAGAATGAAAGATCAGGAAAAGAAAAATGAAAGCACAAAGAGAACATGATGATAAAAAAAAAATGAGAAAGAGAAAGAATGAAAGATCATGGGAAGAAAGCTCTAGCCCGAACTACGCGGAACCTGATTCTGGAGGGACGAAAATCCCAAAGGATACGTAGGCAATTTGGGACACCCCAAATTCGGTCCAGAGGCTATACATCCAAAGGCTATACATCCAAAGGCTACACATCCAAAGGCTATACATCCAAAGGCTACACATCCAGAGGCTATACATCCAAAGGCTATACATCCAGAGGTTACAAATCTAAAGCAGAAGCTTGACAATTACAGTTACATCATGAGCGGTCTTGAGCCAAAGTCACAGACCTGATGAGGTCGCTACTCAAGAAGCTTGACAGTTACAGTTACATCATGAGCAGTCTTGAGCCAAAGTCACAAACCTGATGAGGTCCCTACTCAAGAAGCTTGACAGTTACAATTATATCATGAGTGGTCTTGAGCCAAAGTCACAGACCTGATGAAGTTGCTACTCAAGAAGCTTGACAGTTACAGTTACATCATGAGCGGTCTTGAGCCAAAGTCACAGACCTGATGTGGTCGCTACTCAAGAAGCTTGACAGTTACAGTTACACCATGAGCTGTCTTGAGGCAAAGTCACAGACCTGATGAGTTCGCTACTCAAGAAGCTTGACAGTTACAATTATATCATGAGCGGTCTTGAGCCAAAGTCACAGACCTTTTGAGGTCGCTACTCAAGGAGCTTGATATCTACAGTTGTTTGTTGTACAGTGTGGAAAAAAAAGAAAAAAGGAGAGTAGTTACAGCATCAGTTTAAGGGAGCAACGGTAGAATCCAGATCAAGTGTAGAATAATGCAAAAATGTGCCAGTTTTGTCTTCAACCTCAATTGCCCACAATCTCGGCCGAAGAGGGGCATCTTTAAGCGCCCCATTTTTTCCGTCCCACCTAAACAAAGTCCTACTGGTATATGGACAACAAAAGGAAGAAAGATGATTGAAAGTTTGGATTTTTTACTGCGAATTTGAGGAAGTTTTAAATGGGTCTATGAACAAAAGGAAATTTTCAATGGGTCCCACGGTAAGGTCACGGGTTATAATTTTGCATGGATGCCTAGGTCATGGAATTATCTTCAAAATGAGACCAGAATTGCTCGATTCTGACATCAAATGAAGAAGATATGATCATTTTAATCGGATGATACGTACAAGGGAGGCTTCTGAAATTATCATAAATAATCCCAGGGGCTTTCATGCAAATTATCGTAAGTTGGATTGTTTGAATTTCAAATCTTCATATCTTGATCATCCGACATCTGAATCATATGGTTTAAGTACCATTATTCCTTATTTTTAGTCCTCTTCAAAGTGGACATAAAGGATTTTCGGTAGAAGTCACCAGTGGGCCCCATGCAAGCTTGCATGCAAAGTTATCGTTAGAACTTTAAAGCTTCATATCTTTTCCGTTCTACGTCGGATTCAGATGATTCCAAAGCCATTATTCTTCATTTGTGATGTCCTACAAAGTGGACGTGGAAAATCTTGGGTAGAAGTCTCCGGAGGGTCCCATGCAAAATTACATATGGAAATGGTCATTTAATCTTTAAAAATTCATATTTTGATCATCTCATATCCAAATTAGGTAATTTCAGTTTCATTATGTTCCATTTTTAGTATTCTACAAAGTGGACGTAATTGATTTCTGGCAGAAGTCTCCGAAGGATCCCGCGCAGAATGGTCAGCTTAATTATCGATAATTTATCCACTTAAACTTCAAAAATTCATAAGTTTACCATTTACTTACAAATGAGGTGATTAAAGCTCCAATATTCCTCATTTTTAGTGTTCTACAAAGTGAACGTAAAAAAATTGGAATAAAGGCTATCGGAAGATTCCATGCAGAATGGCAACGGAAATATCCCATGAAATGATAGAGAAGGAAACCCAGTTAATCCAGTCAAATTAGCTCAACCCAAGCCAATCTTGGCCCAATCTAGTTAATTCAAGTCATTATCAGTCTAACCCAGCCCAGTTTAAGTCAGTCCAGCCCAGTCAACTTAAGTCAGATCAGTCTAGACTGAGTCGGTTCATCCATGTGCATAGTGCCATATATATATATATATGTAATTATATAGAATATATTATATACTAAATATATTAATATGTGTGATATTACATATTATTATGTATATTTTATGATGTATTATTGTATAAATGTACATTATATGTGTCAAGAGAGACTGACCAAGAAAGGAAAGAAAGAAAAGAGAGAGGACATGAGATTGAGAGGCAATCCGAGAGAATAAGAGAAAGAGAGATTGAGAGGCAATCCGAGAGAATAAGAGAAAGAGAGATTATGAAGAAGAAAAAGGAAAGAAAAGAGAGAAAGGGAAGGGGACGTGAAAGAGAGAATTCGAGAGAGATTGAGGAGAATAAAGAGAGATCCGAGAGAGACTGAGTGAGATCCCATGGAGGGGAATATTTGGTTTAAGGAAAGAAGAGATTATATTGAATGGGATGTAATAAAATAAAATACGAAAGATAATGGTGGAAGGGGTTTACGTTTTCAGCAAAGCAAAAAAGGAAAGAGATGTAATGGAGAGATAAAGAAATATTATAAACAAAGCAGTGGATTACACATGGGAGAATTTGAGATATCTCACTCTTCCCTTTCTTAAAATAATGATGAAAATATTCTCCAAAAGGGAAGAGAATACCCTGGGAAATGGGGGAGAAGATTGAGAAGAAAAGAATAAAAAAAGAAGGAGAAAATAAGGGGAAGGGTCTCAGTTTTGGGAGAAGTGAGAGAGGGCGTTGAAAGAAAAAAAAATATAATAAAAGAAGGAAGAACCGAGAAGAGAGAGGAGGAGGAGGGGAAAAAAGGAGAAGAAAATGGAGAGCTACGGGAAAGAGAAGAATGAACGGGGAAGAGCAGAAAAGAAGAAGTAGGGAAGAACATAGAGAGAGAAGGAGGTAAGTCGGTTTGTTTCTGTCTTTCTATTATGTTTTTTTTTATGCATATGTTGTTCATTCCACTTGCTGCCCATATCTTCAATTACCCAGCTATCCTGTCCAAAACCAAGCCACCTGGCCATCCACCATTCCCATATAAACCCAGCAACACCTAATCTACTCCAACCGACAGACACCCATGCCTTCCCAGCTGTTATGTGGGAAAAATCTCATCAATTTAAAATCTTACATGTGTCAAGCTCACCTTTAGAGCCGACCGCTCGGAGTGTCTTACGCTTGGCGTATGAGGCATTCGGTACCTTACCCTCGGCCTCTCATGCGCCCGGCATGCCGCATTCGCCCTATGCCGTCTGGTTGCCATTACCTTCGGTAACACTCGGAGTCCTAGTCCTATCCGGCTACGTTTCCCTGTCGGTGGTCAGAGTCCTAATGTGATTATGCTACCTCCGAGGAGTCCTTCTCCCAGTCTTATACGACGCCGACTATCACGGTCTATGATGACTCACACATTGACATGTGTCAGTCACAGGCATAGGTCAAACATTGACCTTGGCATATCTTCCTACCACGGTCCATAAGCAGACCTCGGTAGCAAGAAGACCATACACGTATCTTCCTACCGCGGTCCACAAGCAGACCTCGGTAGCATGAAGACCATATTCGTATCTTTCTACCGTGGTCCACAAGCAGACCTCGGTAGCATGAAGACCATACGCGTATCTTCCTACCGCGGTCCACAAGCAGACCTCGGTAGCACGGTAGCATGAAGACCATACGCATATCTTCCTACCATGGTTCACAAGCAGACCTCGGTAGCATGAAGACCATACTCGTATCTTCCTACCGCAGTCCACAAGCAGACTTCGGTAGCATGAAAACCATACTCGTATCTTCCTACCACGGTCCACAAGAAGACCTCGATAGCATGAAGACCATACGCATATCTTCCTACCACGGTCCACAAGCAGACCTCGGTAGCATGAAGACCATACTCGTATCTACCTACCGCAGTCCACAAGCAGACCTCGGTAGCCCGACCGCGGCAGACAATCCTATTACTAATTTTGAAGGATCAAGTGCTCTCGACCTGACCAGCAGTCAAGCCGACAACACTTCCGGGCTAGGGGCACCTTGGCCATTTCTCGAAACAAAGCCAGCGATTGGGCTGAGCCGCACTCGACATTGTTCGCACTCAGCATTACTACTTAATTGTCCTCGGCCTACCAGAGCGCCGAGTCGACAACGCTTCCAGGGTAGGGCAGTCAGCAATGCGTTGGCCATTTTTATTACAAAGTGAATGTTTATTACTTAAGTGTTCTCGGCCTACCGGAGGGCCGGGCCGACAACACTCAGGGGGTAACCCGAATGGGTAACAAAATCCGAGAAGAGAAAGGACGCACAAAATGATGAAAAGTGTTTCATTAACAAAGGCCCAAGAAGGGCAGTCGTACAGTTACAATATAAAGAAAAAAGTGTAAAGAAAAAATCCTAAGTACATATATACAAGGCCACACGGAAGTCCTCAGGGCAGGCGCTCCTCGGCAGTTGGGTTCATGGGACCCTCGACGGAAGTGGAAGTTTTGGGAGCTCCATGATTGGCATCTGGGGCACCTCGTATGGAGGAAGGTCGTCCTCCTGCATTAGATCAGCTTCAGCAGGGGTCGTCGGCTCCACTCGATCATCCTCGGCCACAACCGAGGTCTCAGCCACCGCTGGTTCATCCTCAAGGACCTCGGCCATGATCGGGATCTCTGACCAGTTGAAGTTGACTCCCCTTTCCGCGAGCTGTCCCTTCAGGTATTTTACACCCCTCAGGAAAAACCCGCAGGCAGCCTCCTCCACGTCCTCCCCATACTGAGGAGACGATCGGTACTCGACCACGGCCCGCTCCAGGGCCTCTCGGTGTGCCTCTTTGGCCTTGGCCAGAGCCTCCTTGGCAGACTTGGCCTCGTCCTCAGACATCTGAAGCCTCTCATTCAGGGCCAGCTTCGCCTTCTACCCAGCCTGTAGATCCTCCTCGGCTTTTCGCCACTTGTCTTCGGCCGACTGAAGCTTTTCTTCTGACGAATGTACTCTCTTGTGCTCTTCGTCGAGAGCGGCCTCGGCCTTGTCCAGCGACGCCCGGAGGGCGACCTTTTCTGCAACAAGGTCCTTAAACTCTGAGGATTTATTAGTTAGGTTCTCCTCGGTGGCCTTCAGAGCCTCGCGCAGGGAGATCTCCAAGACCTCCTTCTCGTCCAGGTCGATACCGGGCAGCCCGCTCGCTAACCTCGGCCAGAAGATTGCTCATCTGCACAAAAGGGAACACTCAGAAAATGACAACATGAATAAAAAGAGAAAAGCAGAGGAATCCGAACATTACCTGACAGCACGCCATGAATGCTCGTCTAAAGACATCCTCGTTCGACAAGCCAGATGTGAAGGCCACATCTTCTGGGAGGCGTCCCTTGGTGACTATGATCCTGGCCGCCCTCGTGCTCTTGAAGACCGAGTCTGTTGACTTCAGCCCGAGCGCAGGGGAGAAGGCTGTCGCCGATGCCTTCAGTTTGTCATCCCTTATCCGGGGCGTGTGCTCAGCCTCCCCCCTTGAGGCCCCAGTTGTCCCGGTCAGATCGACCACCTTAGGATTTTGTGTGGTCTTCTTCATCGTAGGCGCCACCGTGCCCTGGTTGGCCGTAGTCGGCTTTGTCGCGACCTCCTGGTGGGGCTAGGCATCTTTTACAGCCCCTTGGTGAGGCTGGACTTCCTTCGTCACAGCCGCCGCCGTTATTTCTTCTTGGCGGCCAAGCCTAGGTGCCGGCCTCATCTTGTATATATCGGCCGGAAGATCCGCGGCCGACTTTATCTTTTTCTTCGGCGGCTCCTCTGGCATGGACCCCTTGCCCTTTGCCTCGGCCGTCGCCCTCGGCTCTTTACGAGGAGGTGCACTCACTGGTCCGCCCGTCGGCTGAACCCCCTTCGCTGCTTCGGCCGTCCGCTTGCGCAGGATCCGAGCGACAACGTGATCATCGCCGAAATTCACTGCAATGAGACAAGAGACGACTATTAGCAACAAAATTGAAACAACAAGTGTGCAATGTCTAAGTAATAAACTCATCAAGGAGGCCGTGCTCGGCCAACTGCACGAGATCCGCGAGGTCGGCATAACACACCGTCTTCCCGGTCATCATTTTGCGCTGAGCTTGTCTCTCCTCCGTCGTCAGAAAAGGGATTTTGTTGAACCCCGTGGCGTCGACCACTAGCCAAACGTTCGACAGAGGGAGAGCAGGGCCGCCCTCGGGAGGACCCACGAAGAAAAATTTATCTTTCCATCCGTGGATGGAAGACGGCTTTTGGGAGATGGCCGGGAGCTTCTTTGCGCTCCTTTGGCTGAAGAAGTACCACCCGGTCATGGAGCGGGACTCGGTCAGACTGGCCAACTGGAAGAGTGACCGAAACAAGTTCACAGTCGGAGTCTCTCCCAATCGACAGACGAACATGATGAAGGCGTATATGCATTGCCACCCATTCGGAGCCAGTTGCGAGGGGGCGATGCGATAAACTTGAAGAATTTCTACTACTAAAGGATGAAGGGGAAATCGGAGCCCGGAATTTAAAGCGTGTTCATACACACAGATCTCCGACTTGTTTGTGGTACAAGCCCATTCGTCGGAGGAAGGGAGCCGAACGCGTACGTCCGTCATCGGCTCTACGAGCTGGTATGCCCGGCAGATCAATGACAACACCGGTTCGGTCCTAATCTTACTCGGCACCCTCCATGCAGGGAGAGCATCGATAGAAGGGACAGTTGGTCGGCCGCTTCTCTGGCGAGAAGCCCGACGAGCTGAGGTGCTAGCCGGACGACCACGCTCGTCAGCCTCAGAGGAACTTTCCTCGTGATCCTCCTCTGGAGCCAGAGTGGGAGCCACAAGGTCAGCCTGTGGAGACTTTTGGACAATGGCCCCTACTTTTTCTGTCGACTCAGAGTTCTCAGACTCGAACTCCCGACTAACGGAATCTCGAATCCGTCCCAAAAGTTTGGAAGCAGCGGAGAATCCCTCCTTTGAAAAGGATGTTGACCTTTCGGAGGATAAAGTTCGGGATTGGGCCATTCTCTCTCTTACTTTCACTCTACCGGAGGGCGTAAAACTATTGGACGAGTGGGAACTACTAAGCATGAGCGGGTAATAAAAATGAGAAGAGGAAGAAGACTTACTGGTTGGAAGAAAAGTGATTCCGAGTGCACGAAATAAGCTTGAAGAACAGGAAGTTCCGACAGCTCTGAGGAAACTCCGATTGTGACTCAACCAAATGGTCGAATGAATGAATCGAAGGAATATTTATAGGAGTTGAGACTGAAAACCGTCTCTTCGGGTGCCGACCATGTGTCTGAGCGCCATTGGTTCTCGTCTGCCGCGTCAGGCGCAACGTGACAGTTTGACGTCATGCACAATGATGGCCCCCTTCTCGAGATGATCGGATTGATTATAGCCGTCCAATGCATTCGACCGTTCAAAGATGATTGGTTGTCGATATCGCTCCTTCTCGAGGCGCACCGCCTCCTGGTGGCCGTTGGATCAAGGTGTTGATCCGTGTCACTTCGAAGATCGACGATCGAGCACAGTTGTGGAACTCGAGTTTAACGTCTCGAGCCCCGTGCCTCCATCAATCATGCAGATGGTTACTGACAACCGTCTCCCACTCATACATGAATTCCAATCATAAGAGGAGTCACTCGGAAGCAGCATATACGGCCATCGATTTTACGGTCGGCCTCATACGACGCAAGTTCTGGACACTGTTTAATCTTGTTGCACTATCGAATTCGTTGAATCCGACAGCGCAAGGGGCATCTGTTATGTGGGAAAAATCTCATCCATTTAAAATCTTACACGTGTCAAGCTCACCTTCGGAGCCGACCGCTCGGAGTGTCTTACGCTCGGCTTATGAGGCGTTCGGTACCTTACCCTCGGCCTCTCATGCGCCCGGCATGTCGCATTCGCCCTATGCCGCCCGGTTGCCATTACCCCCCTGGTAACACTCGGAGTCCTAGTCCTATCCGGCCACGTTTCCCGTCGGTGGTCAGAGTCCTAATGTGATTATGCTACCTCCGAGGAGTCCTTCTCCCAGTCTTATACGACGCCGACTATCACGGTCCATGATGACTCACACATTGACATGTGTCAGTCACAGAGCTGACCGACCTAGCTTCCTTGGCTAAGGTCTCCTACTCCTACTCGGAGTCTACCACCCAGGTGTCCCTCAGAGCGATACGTGGCATTCCTATTGGCGATCTACTTTCCTGAGTCCTGGTACCTCCATGCTTCTTCCCATTCTATAAGTAGAGGGCAACCGCTCAAGGTGATCTTTTTCGCACAAATTGCTAGTTCATAGTATCTCTCTCTCATTCTCGTACGCTCAAACTCTTTCATCGTCCCACATTCTCAAAAATGGAGATAGCTTTCCGCTATCTCTTGACTGCTTACATTGGGAATCTGACTTAGGCATTGGAGTGTACCCAGGGCTTAAGCCCCCCACTCCTTTGTCTCATCTTTGTGGTTGCAGGTAACTCATAGCGTGGATTGACGGGCGATTTCCAACCGTAACAGTTTGGCGCCCATCGTGGGACGTCTTTTGACTGAGTTTGAAGATTAGCGCGTAAGTACTCTGATTTTGATGGCTCACAGAAGAACCCAAGCACAGGCATCACACGCCCCTTCTGAGCCGTCTGTACATGTGGGTAGTAGCGGAAGCACGATGAGGACGAACCCCGAGCCCACACCTGCACCAGTACCACCACCGGCACCAGCACCAGTACCACCGCCGGCACCAGCACCGGCTTCGAGCCATACATCGACGGTGACACCACCACCACCGCCTCCTCAGTATGTCACTCGTCAGCAGTTTGATGAGTTGAGACAACAAATCGAACAGCTAGTGAGAGTTTTGAGGGGCGCCCGAGCAAGCGGGTCGGCAGTAGGAGGAAATAATCCTCATCCGACGATGAATCCGCCCCTTGAAGTTCAGCCAGCGGCCCATCCGCGGTCGGCGAGAATAGTTTCTACCAGTTCCCTACCGTATAATCCCCCCAGGGGAGAACAAGCGCCTGGACGAAGTGTGGCCGGGTCCGCCGCTCGGCATCCCCCGACGAATCAACACCCGGAGCCAGGAGTGCCACCGCCGGTGAGAGGCGCGAGGTCCTTCGTTGATGCCCTCCGCCAGGAGCGGGTTAATGTAGAGACACCAGGAACGGTTGCACCACCTCCGGATTTGCCTCAGTCCGAGGTCGAGCGGTGTTTACTGGAGCTAACCACTCGGCTTTAGCAAGTGGAGCAGAACCGGGTAGCTCCGCCGAGGACAGCCTATACTGCAATCACTACACTCTCGGATGAGATCATGGGGGTACCCCCTCCTGATAACTTCAAGATGCCGGCCCTGGACTCGTACCATGGGAGTACCGACCCCGAGCAACATCTGGATGCGTTCGTATCTACGACGCTATTCTATCCTCTGAGCGATAGCCTCATCTATAGGGCGTTTCCTTCAACGCTCAGGGGCGCCGCTCGTACTTGCTTCAACAACCTCCCCCAAAGAGTATTACATCGTTCGAACAGCTGTCGAACAAATTCTTGACGCACTTCCAAGCCAGTCGAGTGCGCAAGAAGACATCTTATCACCTGTCTACTGTGAAACAGCAAAAAGACGAGTCCTTGAGGGACTTTATCAAGCGCTTCAATGCTGAAGTGCTAGAAATCAAGGATGTTGAGCCTGCAGTGCACATGTCCAGCCTGCAGGCCGGGGTCACCGATGGGCAGCTTTGTTGGTCCCTTGCCAAAAAGCCGCCCAAGAATCTGGATGACCTGCTGGCCAGGTGTGAGAAGTACGCCTCTACAGACGAGACGACGAGGGCCCAAAATAATAACACGGTAAACAATCTGAAGGCCATTCCAAAGTTTGAAGACAAGAAGAGGTCTGAGTTGGCCGACCAGGTGCCGAACTCAGCCGACCCCAAGAAGCAAAAGTCCGATAAGGATCAAACCTACCGGCATCCGTACAAGAGCTTCGAGTATTATACTCCACTCAATACTTCGATGAAGGAGATTCTCAAAGTGATCAAGAACGATCAGAACCTCCGATCTTCGCCAAAAGCCCTCGGCGACGGGAGGAATAAAGATCGCTCCCGATACTGTCGCTTCCATCGCGACTACGGCCACGAAATGGAGGAGTGCAAGTACCTCAAAGGAGAGATTGAAGACCTCATCTGTCGAGGATACTACGACAATTTTGTTCGGAAGGCTGACCGAGCGCTGGCTCCCGCTCGAAGGGACCAGGGATTACCATCTCCTCCCCCGAGAAACCCTCAACCCAATGACTGCCGAGGGGACGCTGGCGATAACCAAAATGCCGCTCGGAGGGACGATAGAGACCCTGATGGAGGACCGACTGCCCCTAGACAGTGGGTCGGAGCCATCCAGTTTGGGTCGATCGAAAGCTCATCTAGAGCTGGGAAGGAAAGGGTGTCGGCAAAAGAAAGGCTTGGAGGCCGACAGCGCACCCAGTCCGGGTCCATCCCATCCTGGTCTGAACCAGAAAGTTGGGGCAAAAGAAGAAAAAAGTCCCATCCGGCTTCAAAGAGAAGAAAAGCCGAGCGGAGGTTCGTGGGCAGTCCGCATCCGAAGGACCGACCGTGCACAGCAATGGGCTTGCGCATCCCTGGTGACAATGGAGTCTATGCCATCACTAAGGGACACCAAGCAGAGGGCAAGTCAGTCCTCGCCAACATAGGAGGACCAGCAGCCGAAAACACCCCTCCGCGTATAGGAGAGCCCGCGGAGGAACTCCTACAAATTTCGATCGCGAATGATCAGCCTGAGAAGACATTCCCTGTCGGCTCCCTGCTACCCGAGGAACAAAGGGACGGACACTACCGCATACTCGGGGCATCACAGACTGGGCTCGTATAAGCTAACCACCCTCAGCGGGAGGAAATTCCGAGGACGTGGCATGCCACCAACCTTCGAAAATATTATCAAGTTTTTATTCTCAGTTCATTACAAAATTTTTCAACTATTTTTTCCAGCAAGTCTCAGTTGTATACCGGACCCCCTGAGGGCACCCGCTTAGTTTCTTTTAATACAAAACAACACATATAGTCCAGTCAACTCAGCAATCTTTCATAGCCGTTCCTTCCGGCCCAGTCGATCACAATCAGACATAGGTCAAACATTGACCTTGGCATATCTTCCTACCACGGTCCATAAGCAGACCTCGGTAGCATGAAGACCATACTCGTATCTTCCTACCGCGGTCCACAAGCAGACCTCGGTAGCATGAAGACCATACTCGTATCTTTCTACCGCGGTCCACAAGCAGACCTCGGTAGCATGAAGACCATACGCGTATCTTCCTACCGCGGTCCACAAGCAGACCTCGGTAGCATGAAGACCATACGCATATCTTCCTACCATGGTTCACAAACAGACCTCGGTAGCATGAAGACCATACTCGTATCTTCCTACCGCAGTCCACAAGCAGACTTCGGTAGCATGAAAACCATACTCGTATCTTCCTACCACGGTCCACAAGCAGACCTCGATAGCATGAAGACCATACTCGTATCTACCTACCGCAGTCCACAAGCAGACCTCGGTAGCCCGACCGCGGCAGACAATCCTATTACTAATTTTGAAGGATCAAGTGCTCTCGACCTGACCAGCAGTCAAGCCGACAACACTTCCGGGCTAGGGGCACCTTGGCCATTTCTCGAAACAAAGCCAGCGATTGGGCTGAGCCGCACTCGACATTGTTCGCACTCAACATTACTACTTAATTGTCCTCGGCCTACCAGAGCGCCGAGTCGACAACGCTTCCAGGGTAGGGCAGTCAGCAATGCGTTGGCCATTTTTATTACAAAGTGAATGTTTATTACTTAAGTGTTCTCGGCCTACCAGAGGGCCGGGCCGACAACACTTCAGGGGTAACCGCCGAATGGGTAACAAAATCCGAGAAGAGAAAGGACGCACAAAATGATGAAAAGTGTTTCATTAACAAAGGCCCAAGAAGGGCAGTCGTACAGTTACAATATAAAGAAAAAAGTGTAAAGAAAAAATCCTAAGTACATATATACAAGGCCACACGGAAGTCCTCAGGGCAGGCGCTCCTCGGCAGTTGGGTTCATGGGACCCTCGACGGAAGTGGAAGTTTTGGGAGCTCCATGATTGGCATCTGGGGCACCTCGTATGGAGGAAGGTCGTCCTCCTGCATTAGATAAGCTTCAGCAGGGGTCGTCGGCTCCACTCGATCATCCTCGGCCACAACCGAGGTCTCAGCCACCGCTGGTTCATCCTCAAGGACCTCGGCAATGATCGGGATCTCCGACCAGTTGAAGTTGACTCCCCTTTCCGCGAGCTGTCCCTTCAGGTATTTTACACCCCTCAGGAAAAACCCGCAGGCAGCCTCCTCCACGTCCTCCCCATACTGAGGAGACGATCGGTACTCGACCACGGCCCGCTCCAGGGCCTCTCGGTGTGCCTCTTCGGCCTTGGCCAGAGCCTCCTTGGCAGACTTGGCCTCGTCCTCAGACATCTGAAGCCTCTCCTTCAGGGCCAGCTTCGCCTTCTACCCAGCCTGTAGATCCTCCTCGGCTTTCCGCCACTTGTCTTCGGCCGACTGAAGCTTTTCTTCTGACGAATGTACTCTCTTGTGCTCCTCGTCGAGAGCGGCCTCGGCCTTGTCCAGCGACGCCCGGAGGGCGACCTTTTCTGCAACAAGGTCCTTAAACTCTGAGGATTTATTAGTTAGGTTCTCCTCGATGGCCTTCAGAGCCTCGCGCAGGGAGATCTCCAAGACCTCCTTCTCGTCCAGGTCGATAAAGGCCCGGGCAGCCCGCTCGCTAACCTCGGCCAGAAGATTGCTCATCTGCACAAAAGGGAACACTCAGAAAATGACAACATGAATAAAAAGAGAAAAGCAGAGGAATCCGAACATTACCTGACAGCACGCCGTGAATGCTCGTCTAAAGACATCCTCGTTCGACAAGCCAGATGTGAAGGCCACATCTTCTGGGAGGCGTCCCTTGGTGACTATGATCCTGGCCGCCCTCGTGCTCTTGAAGACCGAGTCTGTTGACTTCAGCCCGAGCGCAGGGGAGAAGGCTGTCGCCGATGCCTTCAGTTTGTCATCCCTTATCCGGGGCGTATGCTCAGCCTCCCCCCTTGAGGCCCCAGTTGTCCCGGTCAGATCGACCACCTTGGGATTTTGTGTGGTCTTCTTCATCGTAGGCGCCGCCGTGCCCTGGTTGGCCGTAGTCGGCTTTGTCGCGACCTCCTGGTGGGGCTAGGCATCTTTTACAGCCCCTTGGTGAGGCTGGACTTCCTTCGTCACAGCCGCCGCCGTTATTTCTTCTTGGCGGCCAAGCCTAGGTGCCGGCCTCATCTTGTATATATCGGCCGGAAGATCCGCGGCCGACTTTATCTTTTTCTTCGGCGGCTCCTCTGGCATGGACCCCTTGCCCTTTGCCTCGGCCGTCGCCCTCGGCTCTTTACGAGGAGGTGCACTCACTGGTCCGCCCGTCGGCTGAACCCCCTTCGCTGCTTCGGCCGTCCGCTTGCGCAGGATCCGAGCGACAACGTGATCATCGCCGAAATTCACTGCAATGAGACAAGAGACGACTATTAGCAACAAAATTGAAACAACAAGTGTGCAATGTCTAAGTAATAAACTCATCAAGGAGGCCGTGCTCGGCCAACTGCACGAGATCCGCGAGGTCGGCATAACGCACCGTCTTCCCGGTCATCATTTTGCGCTGAGCTTGTCTCTCCTCCGTCGTCAGAAAAGGGATTTTGTTGAACCCCGTGGCGTCGACCACTAGCCAAACGTTCGACAGAGGGAGAACAGGGCCGCCCTCGGGAGGACCCACGAAGAAAAATTTATCTTTCCATCCGTGGATGGAAGACGGCTTTTGGGAGATGGCCGGGAGCTTCTTTTCGCTCCTTTGGCTGAAGAAGTACCACCCGGTCATGGAGCGGGACTCGGTCAGACTGGCCAACTGGAAGAGTGACCGAAACAAGTTCATAGTCGGAGTCTCTTCCAATCGACGGACGAACATGATGAAGGCGTATATGCATTGCCACCCATTCGGAGCCAGTTGCGAGGGGGCGATGCGGTAAACTTGAAGAATTTCTACTACTAAAGGATGAAGGGGAAATCGGAGCCCGGAATTTAAAGCGTGTTCATACACACAGATCTCCGACTTGTTTGTGGTACAAGCCCATTCGTCGGAGGAAGGGAGCCGAACGCAGCGACGTCCGTCATCGGCTCTACGAGCTGGTATGCCCGGCAGATCAATGACAACACCGGTTCGGTCCTAATCTTACTCGGCACCCTCCATGCAGGGAGAGCGTCGATAGAAGGGACAGTTGGTCGGCCGCTTCTCTAGCGAGAAGCCCGACGAGCTGAGGAGCTAGCCGGACGACCACGCTCGTCAGCCTCAGAGGAACTTTCCTCGTGATCCTCCTCTGGAGCCAGAGTGGGAGCCACAAGGTCAGCCTGTGGAGACTTTTGGACAATGGCCCCTACTTTTTCTGTCGACTCAGAGTTCTCAGACTCGAACTCCCGACTAACGGAATCTCGAATCCGTCCCAAAAGTTTGGAAGCAGCGGAGAATCCCTCCTTTGAAAAGGATGTTGACCTTTCGGAGGATAAAGTCCGGGATTGGGCCATTCTCTCTCTTACTTTCACTCTACCGGAGGGCGTAAAACTATTGGACGAGTGGGAACTACTAAGCATGAGCGGGTAATAAAAATGAGAAGAGGAAGAAGACTTCTTGGTTGGAAGAAAAGTGATTCCGAGTGCACGAAATAAGCTTGAAGAACAGGAAGTTCCGACAGCTCTGAGGAAACTCCGATTGTGACTCAACCAAATGGTCGAATGAATGAATCGAAGGAATATTTATAGGAGTTGAGACTGAAAACCGTCTCTTCGGGTGCCGACCATGTGTCTGAGCGCCATTGGTTCTCGTCTGCGCGCGTCGGGCGCGACGTGACAGTTTGACGTCATGCACAATGATGGCCCCCTTCTCGAGATGATCGGATTGATTATAGCCGTCCAATGCATTCGACCGTTCAAAGATGAGTGGTTGTCGATATCGCTCCTTCTCGAGGCGCACCGCCTCTTGGTGGCCGTTGGATCAAGGTGTTGATCCGTGTCACTTCGAAGATCGACGATCGAGCGCAGTTGTGGAACTCGAGTTTAACGTCTCGAGCCCCGTGCCTCCATCAATCATGCAGATGGTTACTGACAACCGTCTCCCACTCATACATGAATTCCAATCATAAGAGGAGTCACTCGGAAGTAGCATATACGGCCATCGATTTTACGGTCGGCCTCATACGGCGCAAGTTCTGGACACTGTTTAATCTTGTTGCACTATCGAATTCGTTGAATCCGACAGCGCAAGGGGCATCTGTTATGTGGGAAAAATCTCATCCATTTAAAATCTTACACGTGTCAAGCTCACCTTCGGAGCCGACCGCTCGGAGTGTCTTACGCTCGGCTTATGAGGCGTTCGGTACCTTACCCTCGGCCTCTCATGCGCCCGGCATGTCGCATTCACCCTATGCCGTCTGGTTGCCATTACCTTCGGTAACACTCGGAGTCCTAGTCCTATCCGGCTACGTTTCCCTATCGGTGGTCAGAGTCCTAATGTGATTATGCTACCTCCGAGGAGTCCTTCTCCCAGTCTTATAGGACGCCGACTATCACGGTCCATGATGACTCACACATTGACATGTGTCAGTCACAGAGCTGACCGACCTAGCTTCCTTGGCTAAGGTCTCCTACTCCTACTCGGAGTCTACCACCCAGGTGTCCCTCAGAGCGATACGTGGCAATCCTATTGGCGATCTACTTTCCTGAGTCCTGGTACCTCCATGCTTCTTCCCATTCTATAAGTAGAGGGCAACCCCTCAAGGTGATCTTTTTCGCACAAATTGCTAGTTCATAGTATCTCTCTCTCATTCTCGTACGCTCAAACTCTTTCATCGTCCCACATTCTCAAAAATGGAGATAGCTTTCCGCTATCTCTTGACTGCTTACATTGGGAATCTGACTTAGGCATCGGAGTGTACCGGGGGCTTAGGCGCCCCACTCCTTTGTCTCATCTCTGTGGTTGCAGGTAACTCATAGCGCGGATTGACGGGCGATTTCCAACCGTAACACCAGCCACCCAAGCTTGCAACCTATAATCCTCATGCACCCGGCTACCTGGCCATGGAGAAATCATCATCACCGTAACTCCATCTCTGTGATTCCCCACCGTGTCATACCCATTGCTGCTTTAGCCCCACCAAGCACCAAACCCAAGCTTCCACTTACATAATCATCTAAACATCTGTCCAACCCCACTCACTTCCATCTCCTACTGAACCAACCAACACCTCACACCACTTACCTGAACCTAGCCATGTTACAATACCCGAACCTGTCCATCAAGCCCTAGACCAGTTCCCCTCATCCAACCATTGGATCAACATTTCTCATCTTACCCTTGATCTTTCCATTAAATATGGGCCATTGATTGAACTTATGATCATGATATGCTTGAATGAAAATCTGAATTTTGATTCTTTATCGTGTTGATATGATGCCCATTCAAAATCTGATCCATTGAATGTGAAATTTGTTTTGATCATGTGATGAAAATTTGTCCATTGATATTGAATTAATATTTGAATGAATGAATTTGACTAATTGATGTGAATTTAATCTGAATCGTTGATCTTTAAGATCTAATCATGTGAAAGGATGATTAATTAATCTGAACCATTGATTTTAATTTGATGATGATTTAATGATGAATTAATTTGAGCCATTAAAGTCTGATTAACTGATGTTATATGATCTAAACTGTTGATTTAAGATCTTGAATTAATTTCAATCGTCGATCAAATGTGATTTCGGTCACATTATTGATAATCGATGCATTGAATCTAGACCGTAGATCTGAAAATACGTTTTGATTGATTGACTCACATGCTTTGGTTGTTTCTCACATGCCATATTTGATAATATTGTTCACATGCTATATTTTGATGCTTATATGCACACACTGCCATAATTGGAATAATCACACTGCCATGATTGGAATGATCATACTCACATGCTATATTAAATGCTGATTGTCATATTTGGATGTTTACACTGCTATATTTGAGCTCACATTACTATATTGGATTACTTACATTGTTATCATTGAATACAATAATTAGGGTAGGAAACCCTAAAAATAGAAAAATAGTAATTAGGGTAGAAAACCCTAAAAATAGAAAGAAAATAGCAATTAGGGTAGAAAACCTAAAAATGAAAAGAAAATAGCAATTAGGGTAGAAAACCCTAAAAATGGAAAGAAATTAAAAATGATAGGAATTTAGGTCTCATCCCTAGATCCTATTAACAAAAATAGAAAGAATTTGGTACACATCCCAAATAAAAATGGTAGGAATTTATGTCTCATCCCTAGATCCTATTAACAAAAATAGAAAGAATTTGGTACACATCCCAAATAAAAATGGTAGGAATTTAGGTCTCATCCTTAGATCCTATTAACAAAAATAGAAAGAATTTGGTACACATCTCAAATAAAAATGGCAGGAATTTAGGTCTCATCCCTAGATCCTATTAACAAAAATTGAAACAATAAAAATGGTAGGAATTTAGGTCTCATCCCTAGATCCTATTGACAAAAATGGAAGGATTTTGGTACACATTTCAAATCCGACTCTCACAAATTTTGAACTACGTCGTACCTGATTTCTAGGGCACACCCTAGAATACGTAGGCAATTTGGGAATCCCAAATACGGTACAAAGCCACCCATCAACCATCCATTTAGCATAAACTTCAACTTGAACAAAAAAATCTAATTGAAGCACATGCATAAATCACTTTCATAATCTTTAATCACAAAACCCTATTCGAACTACGTTTTTGGACTTGATTTTCAGGATTGGAATACGTAGACAGTTTGGGATGTCTTACACATCTCAGATTCAGTCCAAAACCGAACCATCTTTGGTTCAGTTCACTGTATAATATTGTACATTACATTTGCTTGTTTATTTACTTTAAAACATGATTGGCTGAACTTTAGGTTAGAATAACTTAGCAACTTGGTTTAGGACATCCCCCATTGAACCCTAGTCATCCAGTTGACCAAGCACAGTCAAAATTAGGGTCTAAGGAAAGTTTAGGAGGCCGATATTGATCGGGCGGTTTGGGTGCCTAACACCTTCCCATAACCGTACCCTGAATACTTACCCGATCTCTTGCAAACCAAAGAACTAATACATTGGGTCACGAGTCAATAGAAGTCTTTCCTTAGGGTGAGGCTACATTTTTTGAGGTCCTAGACCTTAATCTAGGTGGCGACTCCAACAGAATAAATCGATCTTCATTGATACGGACACACATTCCATCTCGAAGAGGATCACATCGATTTTCCATTGTCCTCATAGTGGTGACTCCACTGGGGAATAATATTCAGACTCCTAGGATACTTTCCTTATATTGATTTGCTTGACATTTGCTGCTAGATCTAGGGTACTATATTTATTGTTTGTACATATTTCTTTGGGGGGTATGGGTTCAGTCACACTTTCGTGCGAGTAGCCCAACCGGGTCCCATGCATATGGGGCAGCCCGCTAGGTGAAACACATAACCTTGGCCTGTACTTTGTGAGACCATGACCGGCGAGCAGCCTCTAATGAGCGTTTCTTGGGTCTCCCCGGGAATGCGTTATGCTACTCCTTGTCGCTTGGATCCTTGCAACATAGTATATAAAGGGATTGGGGGCCCATTATTCATCGAGCATTCAGTGATAGGTTAGCCCATCCTCGTCAAGGTGGCCTTTTCTGTCCTAACCCAATTTGAGCCACATGTATGTTATTTTTGGTCCATTTTTAAACCAACATGGTAAAATCTACTCGATCATAATATTTACATCCGAGACGTCGAAGTTCTGCCCGTTTTTGTCCTTGACTTGTCAACATGTTTGGATCCACACTTGAGTATTCTTGTCTCTCACTTGTTGGGAGCGTGAGGGTTACGTATACCCGCATACACATTAGTGTGGGCGGTCTGTACACACCCTTCATCGTACAAAGCTCATTGTGTTGACCGTTCAATATTGATACATCAATCTCAAAAAATGATCAAAAAATCCCTATCACGACATAGATACTGTGATCAAGTCGAAATTACCAGTTTGTTCAATCAAGAACCGCTTTTGTCATCCTTCATGAAAACTACAAATAAGCATATCCGTTTCAATTTCTTGAAATTTGATGAACCACATGGTCGAACCTTGGTGCTACAATGATCCATTCGGAATCTTGAGGCCCCAAGACCAATCATGGGGTTATTCAAATACAAATAAATTGTTACAGATGATGTCTAATGGTTGGTTTTCATGAAGGAGCTAACTTTGTTTGTTCGAGTCAGCTTGTATGTGTATGTATATTCTTCTCGTGTCCAGTCACTTTTGAGTCTTAACCTTCATTGTTTATAGAAAAAAAAAACCAAAAAAAAAAAAAAAAAACCAAAAAAAAGAAAAGAAAAAAAAAAGGTTGAACTAGGGATGATAGGATTGTCTAGACTTAAGAGAACACCTGAGTGAGTAGACAAAGCATCCACTCTTATTACATCCACTCATAGGAATGTCTCATCATCACCGGTTCATGTCTCGGTTCATGGTCATAAGGAGGACTTTTGTACCTCAAAATGTTTGAATGGTTGGAAGACGGTATATTGAAAGCCCAAATATTTCAGAATGGAATTGAAATTTCAAGATCAGAGTTGGAATCCAAGAGGGTAGAAATATGAATCATAGATTCTGAGAGATTATATGTTTCTTTCCCATACTAGCATACCTGCCAAATTTCAATGAAAAAAACTGAGATTGGAAAGCATTTCATTCACCCTTGGCGACTGAGCCACTTTGACCGATGGAGTGCTGACTCCCAAATTAGTTTCATCACCCAAGGTGATCCAAACTCAAAGAAGCAGCCCTTGACCCTTTAAGAATGTCCCACCCACCTCCCAAAATCTAGGATGAAAAGGAGGACCATGTGGTCAATTGTATCCCAAAATTAAGGTAGCCTGAAAATGAACTTCATGTGTACCCTAAATTAGGGCACAACCAAAATGTCAGTATACCCTAAATTGGGGCCCAACAAAAATATCAGTGTACCCTAAACTGGGACATAATTAAAATGTTAATGGATTCAAAGTGGGGCAAACCAAAAAGGCGATGGACCAAACAAGGGTATAGGTCATGTTTCATGACATCCAAACTGGGGCATAAGATTGGAATACATTTAACCCAAATTGAGGCATTGGCCAAGTGAATGTCAAATCCAATCTGGGGCATAAATCAAAATGGTAATAGACTCAAGAGGGGTTTATCTCTAGATGGAAAGGGTCGAACACATGTCGATAGATAGGCGTAATGAGCCTTACTAGCGAAAATCTGAACGGAAATTCGGTCCTACAACCGATCATAAGTTGGCGTCAATGATGTCGTATCCAATTAGGGTAACTCGGTGAATTACTTGTCTAAACTGGCTACCATTGGTATCTGATAGGTCATCTATGTTTGGGCTTATGTTCGATGTGTCTGTAGACGGTCCAGTCCAAAATGCTCTGAAAAAATGAACAATAATCATCTCACTTGAGACATCAACTGCAGTGCTTTTACTACTTCCAATCCATTCATTCCCAGTTTGATACTTCTTCCTCTTTCGATGTTTACTGCCAATTCTGGCTCTGATGACGATTGAGATGATGAGCCGCAACCTGAACTTCTACTCCATCGGCCTTGAGAGAAATGAAAGTTCAACACACATGTGAAAGTTACAAATGATTAAGTTAAAGTTATGGAAGCATTTTCAAAGATACAAGTTGGAACATCAAAATGTCATCCCATTTGGTCGATTTATAAAAATTTTTTTTTTTGGGATATTCCTTGAAAGTAGATAACATTTACAGACTCATACAAGTGGTTCATTTAGTTTTACAAGAATGGGTCTACACACAAGGCATTTTCAAGTTTACATCAATCCAAGTGATGAAGTCTTCTACAAGTGCATGAAGTCTACAGACATAAAAATGCTACAGATCAACCTCAAAGTCAAAGATGAACTCAAAAAAAAAAAAAAAAAAAAAAAGAGAGAAGAAAGAAAAAAGAAAGAAAGAAAAAAAAAAGAAAAAAAAAGAGAAAAAAGGAAAAAAGAGAAAAAGAGAAAAAAAGAAAAAAAGAAAAAAAGAATGAAAAAAGAAAGAGCTATACAAAATAATGAGGTTGGTTCGCATACTACATTGGAACAATGATGGTGGACAAGTTCAACTATGGTGCATAGACATGAAGCAACTACTTTGAAACACTAATGATGAGTGAGTTCGATTATAAGGCATATACATGGGGCAACTCCTTTGGAGCCCTGCTGATGGACGAGTTCAGTTATAGAGCAATAAGACAATTGGTTCTCGTTCAATGACATGTAGACACCATTTCTTAGAAATTGATCGTTTGTTGTGATTCACGTTGTGTGTTGAGCTAGATTTTTGATATTGGTCACTACATCCCGCCCATACAGGGGGTGGTCTCATCACTTTGTTGTCATCAGAAGATTTTTCTTTTCGGCTAAAGACTCTCTCTCCCGTCCATCAATCTGACGGTCTTCCACAGAGTCTACATTACATGCCCTTACTTCAAATGTCACAAAATTTTATGGTATCGTTTCTTGTGAACGTGTTGTCTTGTTATGCATAAATATTGTTCAATAAATCTGACTGGAATATCTATCTGTCGTTCATCATTTCGACGGAGTCCAAGAATTCCATAGTCTTTTGTTGCTAGCCAATAAAATGGCATCGCCTAGTGGAGATCAAGCCATTCTACATAAACAACCAAACACTCTCCCAATGGCAGACCCATTGGATAGTTTCTTATCTGTCCATCTGGACCTTCGTCGTTATACTTGTATACAGACTAAAAGGATTTGGGCCCAAACGTGGTTATAACCGATTCAGCATCTGAGCATAGCTTGTTGAAATTTGTTTTCTATTTGAATGATATCGAGAGGAGAAAGCATTCTTTGACGTTTTTTCTAAAGATTAGTATAGGGTTGCATCTCCTTAAGGTTATTTCTATTGATGACTCAAAAGTCGCCTGCCTATCAATGTGTGTAGACTTGAACTTAGACACTGGGGCAAAATCACCCATTTATCCAAACATCATGAGTTTAGTTGAGCCCCCTATTTGAAACTCTAGCTGAGTTTATTTGAATGTAAGAGAAAGATGACCCATACGAATTTGAAAAAATGAAATAAAATTGAGTCATTATCATCATTTGCCCCTCATTAAGAAGACCTGATTGCCCTTTGATCTAAGTGAAACCCATATAAATTTGGTAGGAATGCAGAACATATCAAAATTGCCTTTTAAAGAAAAAAAAACATGTTTCTCTCGGTCTAAATTAAGTCAAGTCAAGGAAAGTCGATCAAATCATGATCTCTAGTTACTCTTGGATTTCGAGCAATGTTAGTGGACAAAGTGCAGATGCTGAGCCCCATTGTGGCTACCTCAAGATTTATGGAAAGTTCAACCCATTTTGGGAATGAAGAAAGATGAAGAAAAAAAAAAGAAAAGGAAAGAAAGGTGAAAGTACAGAGAAGAAAGAAGACTAAATGAAAGCAGAATAAGAATGGAAAAGTGAACAAGATACAAGCAAAGAAAAGAATGAAAGATCAGCAAAAGAAAATGAAAGCACAAAGAGAACATGATGATAAAAAAAAAAAAAAATAAAAAAAAGAGAAAGAGAAAGAATGAAAGATCATGGGAAGAAAGATCTAGCACGAACTACGCGGAACCTGATTCTAGAGGGACGGAAATCCCAAAGGATACGTAGGCAATTTGGGACACCCCAAATTCGGTCCAGAGGCTATACATCCAAAGGCTATACATCCAAAGGCTACACATCCAAAGGCTATACATCCAAAGCCTACACATCCAGAGGCTACACATCCAAAGGCTATACATCCAGAGGTTACAAATCTAAAGCAGAAGCTTGACAATTACAGTTACATCATGAGCGATCTTGAGCCAAAGTCACAGACCTAATGAGGTCGCTACTCAAGAAGCTTGACAGTTACAGTTACATCATGAGCAGTCTTGAGCCAAAGTCACTGACCTGATGAGGTCGCTACTCAAGAAGCTTGACAGTTACAGTTATATCATGAGCGGTCTTGAGCCAAAGTCACAGACCTGATGAGGTTGCTACTCAAGAAGCTTGATAGTTACAGTTACATCATGAGTGGTCTTGAGCCAAAGTCACAGACCTGATGAGGTTGCTACTCAAGAAGCTTGACGATTCTGATTACATCATGAGCGGTCTTGAGCCAAAGTCACAGACCTGATGAGGTCGCTACTCAAGAAGCTTGACAGTTACAGTTACATCATGAGCGGTCTTGAGCAAAAGTCACAGACCTTATGAGGTCGCTACTCAAGGAGCTTGTTAGCTACAATTGTTTGTTGTATAGTGTGGAAAAAAAAAAGGAGAGTAGTTACAGCATTAGTTTAAGGGAGCAACGGTAGAATCCAGATCAAGTGCAGAATAATGCAAAAATGGGCCACTTTTGTCTTCAACCTTAATTGCCTACAATCTCGGCCGAAGAGGGGCATCTATAAGCACCCCATTTTTGCCGTCCCAACTAAACAAAGTCCTACTGGTATATGGACAACAAAAGGAAGAAAGATGATTGAAAGTTTGAATTTTTTACTGTGAATTTGAGGAGGTTTTCAATGGGTCTGTGAACAAAAGGAAGTTTTCAATGGGTCCTACGGTAAGGTCACGGGTTATAATTTTGCATGGATGCCTAAGTCATGGAATTATCTTCAAAATGAGACCAGAATTGCTCGATTCTGACATCAAATAAAGAAGATATGATCATTTTAATCGGATGATACGTACAAGGGAAGCTTTTGAAATTATCATAAATAATCCCAGGGGCTTTCATGCAAATTATCGTAAGTTGGATTGTTTGAATTTCAAGTCATCATATCTTGATCATCCGACATCTGAATCATATGGTTTAAGTACCATTATTCCTTATTTTTAGTCCTCTTCAAAGTGGACGTAAAGGATTTCCAGTAGAAGTCCCCAGTGGGCCCCATGCAAGCTTGCATGTAAAGTTATCGTTAGAACTTTATAGCTTCATATCTTTTCCGTTCTACGTCGGATTCAGATGATTCCAAAGCCATTATTCTTCATTTGTGATGTCCTATAAAGTGCACGTGAAAAATTTTGGGTAGAAGTCTCAGGAGGGTCCCATGCAAAATTACATATGGAAATGGTCATTTAATCTTCAAAAATTCATATTTTGATCATCTCATATCCAAATTAGGTAATTTCAGTTTCATTATGTTCCATTTTTATTACTCTACAAAGTAGACGTAAAGGATTTCTGGCAGAAGTCTCTGAAGGATCCCATGCCGAATGGTCAGCTAAATTATCGATAATTGGTTCGCTTAAACTTCAAAAATTCATAAGTTGACCATTTTACTTCCAAATGAGGTGATTCAAGCTCCAATATTCCTCATTTTTAGTATTCTACATAGTGAACATAAAAAAAAAATTAGAATAAAGGCTATCGGAAGATTCCATGTGGAATGACAACGGAAATAGCCCATGAAATGACAGAGAGGGAAACCCAGTTAATCCAGTCAACTCAGCTCAACCCAAGCCAATCTTGGCCCAATCCAATTAATTCAAGTCATTCTCAGTCTAACCCAGCCCAGTTTAAGTCAGTCCAGCCCAGTTAACTTAAGTCAGACCAGTCTAGACTGAGCCGGTTCATCCATGTGCATAGTGCCATATATATATATGTAATTATATAGAATATATTATATACTATATATATATATACATATATATATATATATATATATATATATATATATATATATATATATATATATATATATATATATATATATATATATATATATATATGTATGTATGTATGTAATTACATATTATTATGTATATTTTATGATGTATTATTGTATAAATGTACATTATATGTGTCAAGAGAGACTGACCAAGAAAGGAAAGAAAGAAAAGAGAGAGGACGTGAGATTGAGAGGCAATCCGAGAGAATAAGAGAAAGAGAGATTATGAAGAAGAAAAAAGAAAGAAAAGAGAGAAAGGGAAGGGGACGTGAAAGAGGGAATCGGAGAGAGATTGAGGAGAATAAAGAGAGATCCGAGAGAGATTGAGTGAGATCCCATGGAGGGGAATACTTGGTTTAAGGAAAGAAGAGATTAATTGAATGGGATGTAATAAAATAAAATAAGAAAGATAATGGTGGAAGGGGTTTACGTTTTTAGCAAAGCAAAAAAGGAAAGAGATGTAACGGAGAGATAAAGAAATATTATAAACAAAGCAAAGTGGATTACACATGGGAGAATTTGAGATATCTCACTCTTCCCTTTCTTAAAATAATGATGAAAATATTCTCCAAAAGGGAAGAGAATACCCTGGGAAATGAGGGAGAAGATTGAGAAGAAAAGAATAAAAAAAGAAGGAGAAAATAAGGGGAAGGGTCTCGGTTTTGGGAGAAGTGAGAGAGGGCGTTGAAAGAAAAAAATATAATAAAAGAAGGAAGAACCGAGAAGAGAGAGGAGGAGGAGGGGAAAAAAGGAGAAGAAAATGGAGAGCTACGGGAAAGAGAAGAATGAACGGGGAAGAGCCGAAAAGAAGAAGAAGTAGGGAAGAACATAGAGAGAGAAAGAGGTAAGTCGGTTTGTTTCTGTCTTTCTATTAAGTTTTTTTTATGCATATGTTGTTCATTCCACTTGCTGCCCATATCTTCAATTACCCAGCCATCCTATCCAAAACCAAGTCACCTGGCCATCCACCATTCCCATATAAACCCAGCAACACCTAATCTACTCCAACCAACACCCTCCCATGCCTTCCCAGCCACCCAAGCTGTGAGGACAATGGATTTTCATATGATCCTCCACGAAATCAAAATTAGGCTCTCGCCTTGGTTACTTTTATCCATCCACGCCAATGGACGGAGTAAAATATGGAGTCGCCACCTAGATAAGGTCTAGGACCTATAAATGGTCTCTCACTTGGAGAGACACTATGACTCATGCTCAATGGATTGGTTTCTAGTCTTACCAGAGAAGGGTAAGTGTCAAGTTACGAGTTGGGAAGGTGTTAGGAACCCAACTCGCCCGGTCAATGGACCGGTCTCCTTCTGTCCTATCCTATCCTACATTCTTGAAACTTATGTATGTTCAGGTTGTTCAATTTAGCCTAACCAGGCAAATGGGAACCCTAGACCAAGTTTCTAAGTTGTTCTAACTTAGGGTGCCGCCACATAAACTTGAAAAATAAAATACAAGTCAATAGATAATAAATGGATCAATGAACAAATGAATGGATAAAGAAAATGAAATAATCATGAATAAACAAATAAAGAAATAAAAGAATGAATAACACAGAAAATACAACAGATAATGGATGATCGAGCTCGAGATCAAGCCGCCTACGTATCCTTGTGCGGTGGAAATCAGGCCAAACGTAGTTCGTGCTGGGGGTTGTGGTTGTGTGTGAGGTGCTCCCTTGACAAAGGAAGCACGTGTGACCGTGCGCGAAGGGTGAACTACTCAGAGTTCTCCACTTCCCGCTGCCTACGTATCTCTTTAGAGAATCTGGTCAAACGTAGTTCCCAACAGTTGACGGGCTGTTGGACCCCACATGGCGTTACTGAAGAGGTGCTCCGACCTCAGAGGTACTCAGACCTCAGCTCCCTGCACTCGGCAAGGCATCACTTAAGAGGTACTTGGACCTCGACTCCTCGCACTCAACAAGGCATCACTCAAGAGGTACTCGGACCTTGACTCCTTGCACTCGGCAAGGCAAACTCAAGAGGTACTCGGACCTCGACTCCCCGCACTCAGCAAGGCAACAATCAAGAAGTAATCGGACCACGACTCCTTGCACTCGGCAAGGCAAACTCAAGAGGTACTCGGACCTCGACTCCTTGCACTCGGCAAGGCAAACTCAAGAGGTACTCGGACCTCGACTCCTTGTACTCGGCAAGGCAAACTCAAGAGGTACTCGGACCTCGACTCCTCGCATTCAGCAAGGCATCACTCAATATTTGAAAATGGTCGGTTCACACACCGATTTCCAAACATGGAAAATGATTGGCCTAAGGCCAAAGACAAAACTAGGTAAAAGCTAGGTTGGAGATCAACATGATCCCAACCGTCGCTAGATACATGAAGACAACACAATTTTGTATTTTCTTTTTCTTTTTTGTATTTTTCTCTTTAAAAAAAGGGGAATCAATTTTTGAGACCCATGCTAATGGTTGAGTGGGCCCATGATCTAGGCAGGGCCCACACCAAGTGGAGAAGGGGACTCTCACATTAAGCTATTACAGACATGAAGCGAGAGGAAGTCAGCCTGTAATCATGTCAAATTAAATGCATGAGGAAGTCAGCCAAGCATATGAGCGAAGCCAACAATCAAACCAAAACCAAGTACTTTAAAACCAAACCAAGTACATTGGTTGAAACAGGTGTGATTAAACCAATCCAAACAAAAATACTAAACAAACTCAATACCATTAAACCACTCTCACCATGGGTTGAACCAACTCATCATGATTAAGCATTCTCTGTCATAGGGTTGAACCAGCTTAGTGTAATTAAACCAAGCCCACTACGGAGAGAACCCACTCAATACAATTAAAATAAACCAACCAAAGGGCTGAACCAGTCCCAATTGGATTACCATTGACCCTCCTGTGGAACCATGTCACACTGCTGAAATATACGAGACATCATAGGACAGCAAGAGGAAAAACGAGCAAAAATAAGAAAAAAACCTAATAGTTCCTACAACACTTAACAACTAGCATCGCTAGGAGACGATATGCGAAATGAAATCAAAACTATAACAATAAAACAGAAATATCTACACATCCAAAGCTAGCTGGGAAGGAAAAAAAAAAGGCATGAAAATCACAACTCAACACCTATTTTAACCGAGCCACATACCTCACTCGAACTGCCCTGTGAGAAAACAAGCAAGATAGTGAACTAACCCTCGGGGGGTTGGACCAACCCACCACGGATAAACCAAACCCACCATAGGACTGAACCAGCCCAACATATGGTTTAAACTAAGGTTAGCATGAGACTAAACAATCCAACATAATCAAACCAATCCCATTGTGGGATTATATCCGGTCCGACCTGCATTCAAACAGTCCATAACAGGGGTTGGACCAGCTCAAATCAAAATATAATGGAACAAATTGGCCTAATCAATAAGCTCAACAAAGACATGAATTTGCATTGATAATAAGCTTAAACCTGAATATCTCGCTGTAAGAACCAATTAATGCCAGCACCCAAATCAGGTTCATTGTTGAAAATTGCAAAAAAAATCTCATCCAACATGTGCATCAAAGATTAAATGCCCCAAAGGAAATTATATCGAAAACTCAGTTTTAACATGAGACCAAACCCAATTCAAGCATAAACTGAGAATCCATGGAGGCATAAACAAGGTTAAACATCACTACCAGTAAAAGACTAAACTGAGAAGCAGGGTAGATGGATAAAAATTCAGATATAAAGGATGATGTTCAACAATCAAGCACTAAGAACAAACCCATCTCCGTTCGATTCAAGCATAAACAATCCAGAAATGAAAGATGAAATTGATTTCCCTCCGAGGAATTCACATTCAACACCACCACTCAAATCTGATATAAATGGAGTAAAACAGATATATACCATACAAACATACTCAACTAAGCTCAAATTCACCACCTGTGATAGATCACTGCCGCCATAAAATTGGAGAAGTATGACATTAAAGAGAAAGACAAGCAAAAGAGAGAGAAGTAAAAAAAAAAATAAAAAAAAATTCTAATCTTAACCGAAACCAGAAGACTAAGTTTTCAAGCATGAGGCTTGTAGTAAAAATCTGGAATCGATTTGGAAATTAGAAAGAGAACTTTCAGCTCTATAAGGGAAAAATCCATGGAGCTTTTGACGACAAATCAGTAAGCAATAGAAATCCCAACAGCAGAAATTGAAAACCGATTTTGAATCCAGATTCGAAACCCATATTTTAAAAAAGATTAATCCAACAAATGGATCAGATTCATAACAAGAAGGTACTGCAGAACCGATTAGCAAATTTAAACTATATTAACATGTGCAGGATAGAAAGTTTTAGGAAGACTTACCTGCAATCTGAACTCCTTTCCTTCTTCTTCTTCGCCACTTGTCTTCTGATTTTTTTTCTTTTTTTTCAATTTGGCCGACACTCTTTTCTCTCCTACTTCTTCTCCATTTCCTCGATAGCAGCTCCTCTCTCTCTGTTTCTTCTATCCCCTTTGCTGCCGCTTTCCTCTGTTTTTTTTTCTTCACTTCTTCTTGGCTTCCTCTCTTCCCTTTGCTCGCCGCTCCTCCTCCTTCGGTCTTCCTCCTACTTCCTCTCCTTCCTTTTCTCTTCTCTACGTTGTCTCATGGCTTCACTCCTCTCAGCCGTCTCTCTCCCCAGCTTTCTTTTCTCCCTACATTTTCTGCCCCTTTTTCTGCCGCCTCTTTCTCTCCTCTCCTTTTCCCGCAACAGTCCCCCCTCCTTTGTTTGTCCAGCTTTTTTTTTCTTTTTCTAACCCTTAATCCAAGGGCCAGGATTCCTCCACTTGATCCCTTTTCAACCCATCTCATATAATAAAAATAGGAATAGAAAAAAATTATACACAATTTATTCTAAGCCCAAACCCAAGCCCATTAGCCTAACCCATTAAACTAAATCCATTGACCTTAGTTCTAAACCCAATTAAGAATCCTAAAACCCAAGGCCAAGAGCCCAAGCCCATTTTAGAAAACAAAAATTATCACAAAATTGAGTCCATTTAACTAAAACCTATTGACACCTATTCTAAACCCAGTCCAAACCTAATATTCTAAATCCTAAACACAAGTCTAAATTAAATCGACCATTTTTTTTCCTTTTTTTTTGTATTTTTTAGATTTTTTTCTATTTTTTAACTATTGTTTTCAATTTTTTTCATAATAACCAAAAATGATAGGGAAATTCTAGCATGATCTAAAATGACAAAGATGCCCCTGATATGAAATAGGCCAAAATGGGGGTCTTACAGAATGCCCCTCTTCGGCCGAAATTCAAAGTGAATGAGGGCGAAGAAAAGAAAAGACCGCATTTTGGTTCGTGGACAATTACAAAAACGAAAAGATGGGGAAGCAGAACATTCTAACTAGATGTTCTGTCAGAGGAATCAGCGTACCTGACTAGGCGCTGACGAGGGAAAAAAAAGAATTTAATCGGAGTGCTTAACTAAGCATTCGAACGAGAAACAGAACATTCTGACTAGATGTTCCGTCAAGGAATCAGCATACCTGACTAGGCGCTGACGAGGAAACATGAATCTAATCGGAGCGCTTGACTAAACGTTTCGACGAAGAAAGGAGCAAAAAATGGAATGCTTGACTAAGCATTCCGATGAGAAACAGAACATTCTGACTAGATGTTCTGTCAAAGAATCAGCATACCTGACTAGGCGCTAACAAGGAAAAATGAATCTAATCGGAGCACTTGACTAAACGTCCCGACGAAGAAAAGAGCAAAATATGGAGTGCTCGACTAAGCATTCTGATGAGAAACAGAACATTCTGACTAGACGTTCCGTCATGGAATCAGCATACCTGACTAGGCGCTGACGAGGAAAAATGAATCTAATCGAAGCACTTGACTAAGTGTTCCGACGAAAAAAAAGCAAAGATGGAGTGCTTGACTAAGCATTCCGATGAGAAACAGAACATTCTGACTAGACGTTCCGTCAAGGAATCAGCATACCTGACTAGGCGCTGCCGAGGAAAAATAAATCTAATTGAAGCACTTGACTAAGTGTTTCGACGAAAAAAAGCAAAAATGGAGTGCTTGAGTAAGCATTCCGATGAGAAACAGAACATTCTGACTAGATGTTCCGTCAAGGAATCAACATACCTGACTAGGCGCTGACGAGGAAAAATGAATCTAATCGAAGCACTTGACTAAGTATTTCGACGAAAAAAAAGCAAAGAATGGAGTGCTTGACTAAGCATTCCGATGAGAAACAGAACATTCTGACTAGATGTTCCGTCAAGGAATCAGCATACCTGACTAGGCGCTGACGAGAGAAAGATCAGATTAGAGCGCTTGACTAAGCGTTCTAAAAGGAATCAAAACATCTGACTAGACATTTTGACAAGCTCGAATCACCCGCCAAGGTATTCGAGAAGAACGACCAGATCACCCGCCAAGGTGTCTGACGATGACTAATCAAAACACCCGCCAAGGCGTCTGACGAACACAATCGGATTACTTGACTAAGTACTCCGACGGTAAATAGAAATCAGAATCACCCCTCAAGGTATCTGACAAACACAATCGGGGCACTTGACTAAGTGTCCTGACGAAAAATAGAGATCAGAATCACCCCTCAGGGTATCTGACCAACACAAAGACAAACACAATCAGAACACTCGACTAAGTGCACCGACGGTAAACAAAAATCAGGATCACCCCTCAAGGTATCTGACAAGCACAAAGACAAACACAATCGGAGCACCTGACTAAGTGCACTGACGGTAAATAGAGATCAGAATCACCCCTCAAGGTATCTGACAAACACAATCGGAGCACTTGACTAAGTGTCCCAATGGCAAGTAAAGATCAGAATCACCCTTCGGGGTATCTGACAAACGCAATCGGAGCACTTGACTGAGTGTCCCGACGGTAGAAAGAAAATCAGAATTACCCCTCAGGGTATCTGACAAACACATCAACAAACACAATCGAAACACTCGACTAAGTGCACCGACAATAAACAGAAATGGAATCACCTACCAAGGTGCCCCAAGGAATGGATGTTCGTAGACCACAAAAATTCAGATTATCAACTCAAGTTAGGGTGTGCACTCATGACAGCACAAACACAAAGATTCAAGGCACCTCAAGACTTAAAAATCTGATATTGATGAACTTTAAAATCACTGTTAATAAGTCAAGAACTCAGTTAAAATGATCCTCTAGAAAATAAACCCTCCGCAGACGGTATTGATAAAACAGTTACATTTCATTCAACATTTAGGTTCCCAAAACCCATGATAGAATAGCCAAATATGGATGGGTCCATGATAGATCTAACTAAGGGCCCGAGCTGCTGGCAATCTCTTCAGTAGACGCTGCTGCAGTCATTAGGGTCGGGGTTGGGTGATCCCGATAATGCCATGCATCTGCAATGCTCCAAACAAAATCCTTGGTCAATTCCTTAGGAGGGGAGACATCTGTAATATCACTGACCACACTTGGCAACCTGTTCAACTGACGATACAACAAGGATGGTACATAGAAGGATGAGTGAGTCAGACCCATAATTAGTACACATGAGTTTCCTCGAGTTCTCAACACTGGACATGGGGTTGACATCCACTTGCTCCTCCTTGTGATATCGTCGACCTTTAAGGCTCTCAATCACTCAGGCCAGTTATGTTCCTTGTAAAAATCTGAATTCTTGGCTCTTTTCATATAATGGACGGGCCGAAATATCGAAACCTCTAAAGGCGCAAACAGACTTAGCTTCTCAGTCAACCAGATGTGTAACAGATAAGGGGAGCCGTTGAGAGTATCCGTATGAAGACAACCTCCCTTCTTGGCCTAGCTGTCTAAACCCTTCAATGTCTCGGCCAGGATTGTTGGTATGATATCAAAACCCTGCTGGAGATGCTTAATGACATCAATGATGATTGGAGAGTACAAGCGCTCATGCGTATTCAACAAGTACCTTGCGATCATACAAAAACAAAAACCCTTCCTTCGATACTCACGACCCAAACGCGAGCAAGTTTGTTGGTGGGCATACTTGGTGACCATGGCTGAGACATCAATTTTGCCAAGCTTGATGATTGGTAGAGCCTCATTCTTGGTCCAACTAAAATATTCCCGGATCTCATGGTCGAAAGTCTCTTGCAATGGAGGGCAAAAGATCCCTTCTCGCGCAGGAAAGATAAGACATCCACGAAACTCTTCACATGTAGGGCATATCTCTATGTTCCCAAATCTGAACACATGCATTGTAGGATCCCAAAACCTGGAAGCTGTCCCCAAAAGACCATGACAGATTTTAACATGTCGAAGTTGGTAAAGGGCCTCTAAATCAAGATTGGCCAGAGCTCCTTTGTCATTATGGGACATATCACGAGCCCACTCTTGCAATTGCTTATCCATTTCTGCACAAGTTAACAAATGATTAGCGTTCGACTAAACCAAAAGCAAACTTAAAGAGACACAACCTCCACATTAAGGTTAGGGAATACTAATGGGTCATGTCGACCATACTGGGGGCATCCAAAAAAAAAAAAATCCATGTATACCTCTACAAGCTGCACATGGTATGTCGAAACGGACATGACTCTGTCTGGGCCTAAACCAACTAGATTCGTAAACAAGCATGATGCTGGGGGTCCAAGTGGACTGATAAGAAACTGCCCATATGGGTCCACCATTGGGGAGAATAGGGGCTTATCATGTAGAATGGTGGATTCACTGAGGAATCACCATTTATGGCTTAAAACAAGGGCTATTGAAATCTTTGGACGTCACCGAAGTGATGAGTGATAGATAGAGATTTCAGCCAGATCATAAACCCAATACTCACATAAAAGAGTGACATGTTCACAAGAAGAAATATCACAAAAGCCAATAAATGATGTGAAATGAAGGGCTTTATGATGGAGACTCTTGGAAAACCGTCAGATTGATAGACGGGAGAAAGAGTCTATGCCAAAAAAAGAAGAAGAAGTCCTCTTCCAACAATGATCGAGTGATGAAACCAACCTTTAGTGAAAGGGGTAAGCCTAAATGGATGTTAAGGCCAACCATGCTGTAAGGTTCCAAGATGATCTCTCATCAAACCAACCAACATTTTTTTTTTTTTTTAATGTGGAGGTTATACAAAGTACTTTTTCACCTGGTCAAGGTTGGTCAGATATTGTAACTCATTTCCATCTGTATCTGTGAGACGAACAGCCTTCCCTGGCAAGATCTCCTTCACTACAAAAGGTCCACTCCAATTAGGACGGAACTTGCCCCTGGGGTCATGTACTGGAGCTCTCTGCTTTTTGAGCACCAAATCTCCGATTGCCAAATGGCAAAGACGAACTTTCTTATTAAAGGTTGTAGCAATTCTTTGTTGATATTTCTTCATATTATCTACAGCTTTGATTTGCCTTTCATCTATTAGGTTCAACTCTTCATATCTAGTCCGAAGCCATTTAGTTTCTGGGACTTGACATTCCATTAAGACCCTCAAGGATGGTACCTCTATCTCAATTGGAAGCACGGCCTCCATGCCATACACCAATGAATAAGGCGTTGCCCCAGTTGATGTTTTAATTGAGGTCCGATAAGCCCACAAAGCAAAAGGCAACTTATCAGCCCAATCGGCAGTTGTCTCTGCCATTTTCTGAAGGATGGTCTTCATATTTTTGTTTGCTGCCTCAGCGGCCCCATTTGTTTGTGGACGATAGGGAGAAGACCTATGTCTCGCAATGTGAAGCCTATCACACAACTCTTGCACTTTACCCCGGAAATGTTGCCCCTGATCGAAAATCAATGCATGAGGCGTCCCATGTCGGCATATGATGTGTTCTTGTAGAAATTTGGCAACCTTGGCTGCCGTGAGCTTGGCGTAAGATTGAGCTTCAACCCATTTGGTGAAGTAATCTATAGCCACTAAGAAAACTCGTGCCCATTCGATGCTTTCGGGGAGATCTTGCCTATTACATCAATGCCCCAAGTGGAGAAAGGCCAAGGAGAGCTGAGTGTGTGCAACTCAGATGGAGGGACATGTATCAAATTGGCATGAATCTGGCACTTATGGCATTTCTTTACAAATTCCACGCAGTCTACCTCCATTGTGTTCCAATAGTAACCTAGGCGAAGGATTTTTGGCAAGCATCCGAGCATTCATGTGGGGTCCACAAATCCCTTCATGGATCTGTTCTATGATATTCTGCGCTTGCTCTTCGTCCACACAGACCAGCTGCACACCATCATACGACCTCTTGTACAAGATGTTTTCATGCAAAATAAACTGAGTGGCATACTGCCTAAGGAATTTCTTCTCCCTTGAAGAAGCTTCTGGAGGATACTTCCTTTCTCTGATAAAATCCACTATTGGCACAAACCAAGGTCTCCCATCTATCGTTAAGGCATTCACCTCCTCCAAGTACGCTTGTTGCGTTCTTCGCTCTATCACTAAGGGTTGCATTCTCTCATCACCTTCAAAATTGATCATTGCAGCCAAAGTTGCCAGTGCATCGGCGTATCTATTATAATCCCTTGGAGAAAACTCAAAGCTAATTTCTGAGAATTATTGTGCCAAGCTCACAGCATACTGCCGGTATGGTTTCAATTTCTCATCCATTGTCTTCCATTCTTTGCTAATCTGATAGATCACCACTAAAGAATCTCCATATACTTTCATCTTCTGAATTCCAATGGCCAAAGCTGCCCTTAATCCTATGATGCAAGCTTCATATTCAGCCATATTATTGGTGCATTCAAAGTCTAGCCGGAATAAAATGGGCACGAACATCCCGTCAGGACTAATGAATAGGACACCAGCTCCACATCCTCTATGGTTTGCAGCGCCATCAAAGAACATCACCCAGGGGTCCACCTCTCCTTCTTGGGCTTGAACAAATGCCACCTCTTCGTCTGGGAATACATCTTCCAAAATTTTCAAATCATCTACCGAGTGGGCAGACAAATGCTCGACGATGACAATTCCTTTGATAGCCTTCTGGGTGGCATAGATGATCTCAAATTCAGACAAAAGTAGTAACCATCTTGCTAGCCTTCCCGTCAATGCTGGCTTCTCAAATAAATACTTTATGGGATCCATCCGTGAAATTAGGATGATCTGATAAGAGAGCATATAATGCCTCAACCTCTTAGTAACCCAAATTAAAGTAGCACAAGTTTTCTCCAAAGGTGTATAGTTTGCTTCATAGCCTGTGAAATTTTTACTCAAATAATATATCGCCCGCTCCGTCGACCATCCGAATCGTCTTTGTGCAATCATTGATCCCATAGAGTTTTCCAGAATCGATAAATAAAGTAACAGTGGTCTCCCTGGTTCTGGAGGCACCAAAATTGGTGGATTCGCCAAGCATGCCTTGATTCTGTCGAAGGCTAACTGACATTGTGGATTCCAAGTTTTGGGCTGATCTTTCCTCAACAATTTGAATATTGGTTCGCAGGTGGCTGTCAAATGCGCAATGAATCGACTGATGTATTGGATTCTTCCCAGAAATCCTCTAATCTCCTTCTCAATTTTGGGTGGAGGCATTTCTGTAATGGCCTTAATTTTAGATGGGTCGATCTCTATCCCCCTTTGACTGACCATGAACCCTAGCATTTTTCTAGCAGTAACCTCAAATGCACACTTTTGTGGGTTCAACCTCAGGTTGTACTGCTTGATTCTTTCAAAAAAAACCCTCAAGGCTTGGAAATGATTCTCTCTACTGATCGATTTCACTATCATATCATCAACATAAACTTCAACCTCTTTATGAATCAGGTCATGGAGGACCGTGGTGGCCATCCTTTGGTATGTGGCACCGGCATTCTTCAAACCGAAAGGCATCACCGTATAACAGTAGGTTCCTCAATCGGTTATGAAAGAAGTTTTCTCCTTATCCTCAAGCGCCATTTTAATTTGATTATACCCTGAGAAGCCATCCATAAAAGATAGAAGGGCATGTCTGGCAGTATTGTTCCACTAATATATCAATCTTAGGCAAGGGAAAATCATCCTTAAGGCTTGCCTTATTCAGACCTCTGTAATCCACACATACACGAAGCCTACCATCCTTTTTCGGTACAATGACCACATTGGCTAACCATTCAGGGTAATTGCAAACCTCAAGAAATCCTACATTCAGCTGGTTCTCTATGTCTTCTTTAACTTTCAATGTCCACTCGGGCCTGAGGCGTCTCAACTTCTGTTTGGTAGGCTTTACACCAGGGGAAAGTGGAATTCTATGTTGTACTACTTCAGGGTCAATACCCGGCATGTCATCGTATGACCAAGCGAAAACTTCCTGGAATTCTTTCAATAGAACAGACAACTGGGCAGTCTCATGATCATTTATAGTTATGCCAACTTTTATTTCACGAGGCTGTTCAGTTGTCCCCAAATTGATCATCTTAAAGTCTTCACAGACAGGTTGGGCCTTTTGTTCCTTTAAAGCTTTAAGAGATTGCAAAAATTCAGGTGAGGGTTCATCACAAAGATCATTATCAAAATCAGAATTAGTAAGGGAAGGGGAAGTGGAAGAAGCAATATACTCGGAAGAAGTCATTTCATTAATATCATCCGAAAGAAGTACAGCAGATGAGGTCTTATCTGGGACAACAGACTCAACATCAATGATAGACTCTATACTTGCTACAGACCTAACAGACTCAGGCCCAGACATGGCCAAACCATCATCTTCCTGGCGCAGCAGGTTAGGACACATAAACTTATCTGGATAACTCCAGTTAGGGAGGACTCCAATAGTAGGGGTAATGAATTGCTGTGGGGTCGGAACTCCATTCAGGTTGCCGCTGGTGAGGGTCATCACGCTGTCCTGAAAAAGGCTGCTGAGGTTTGCAATTTCTTCTTCAGACACTGGCTCTTTCATTTGACCTTTCTTCCAAGCACTCTCAATTTCTGCCCAGTCAAGTGTACAGTCAAAGAAAATTTCAAACCCTGGGAGACGCTTCTGAGTAATCTCATCAAACCATGGCCCTGGAAATCCACAAAAGGGGAAGTCTTCTCCTTCCTTAACGAAATATTCATTGAGGGTCCGAAAGTATGAAACTGGTTCTCGATCAATGCTGCCCCACTGCAAATAATCACAGGCCATAACTGAATCCAACTGTTGATTGTTCTGCCCATATGTTATCACTTCTGGAAATTGCACTCTCTTCACTTCTTGACTGCCCTTCTTGTTGGGTGACATTGCTGCTTTATAGAACTGGTCACTATTCTTGTATTTCTTCTTTTCTGCCCAGATGAAAGCGCTCTCTACCTTTCGCTTTTTCTGTTTGATGAGCTTCAGATCGTCTTCATTTGGAATATATCCCACACCAAACCTATGCTCATTGATAGTAGCAGGTAATGCATTGACAACCCCTTGTTGGTTCCTGCCCAAACCCATTCCAGGAAAGTAAGACATCTTAAGGAATTGCTTGAAGAAAAACGAAAGCTTTATTGATGATTCTTGATCCATGGTAGCATTGATGGTACTGATTTGAAAGCCACTCAATCGAGCATCAAGGGTTGGACTGCTGCCGTCTCCAATTTCTGACTCAGTGGAAGCCAACATGTTGATAGCCCTGGGTCAGCTGCCACTGTAACTGTTACACCTTTGTGCAAAAATTTGATCTTTTGATGTAGAGAGGAGACAAGTACTCCAGCTGCATGTATCCATGGCCTTCCCAACAACATATTGAACGAGGCAGGGATATCGACCACTTGGAATTCAATCTCAAAGACAGCTGGTCCAATAGTGACGCCGACAGTAAGAACACCTAGGACATCTCGCCTAGTGTTATCATAAGCTTTTACACCATGCTTTGGAGGTGTCAAATCCGACTCCGAGAATCCCAAGTGTTTGAAAGTCTGAAGGGGAAAGATGTTCAGAGCAGATCCATTGTCAATCAAGACCAAAGGAATTGTGTTGTCTCGACAAGAAACTGTGATGTATAAGGCTTTGTTGTGACTTTTGCCCTCTGGTGGTAGGTCCAGATCCCCAAATGTTAGCGAGTTCACCGCCTGAGACCCGGTAATCAAAGAGACCAGATTGTCAGGGACAGTAGTGATTGACACTTGGATGCTAGCCAGTGATTTCAGAACGGCTTCCCTGTGAACTGGTGATGCCATCAGTAGACCCCAAATGGAAATATTGGCCTGGGTCTTTTGCAACTGCTTCAAGACTACATTCTCAGGCTCTGGTTGCTTGCCACCCTGTCCTTGTTCTTTCTGCCTTGCTTGCTGTGCCAAATTTTCTGCCCTCAGTGTTGTTGGTGTATATGACTTGCCAGATCTAGTTTCTGTCACTGACTCCTCCCTCCTAGGGATGTAGATTTCAAATTCTTCTTCATTCACACCTACTTGTGCAATATCTTGTTCTTCGTCAGACATGTAAATGATTATGGGCTTTGTTTTTTCTACTCTCATTACATTCTCCCTTGGAAATTGTGGGGCATAGCTTTCATGATCATATATCCCTGCACCTGCTATTGCTTCCTCTGAATATCCTGGGATGAAAATCTCATATTCATCTTCTGCAACGGCCACCTCACTTCCTGAATATTGAGGGATCAAAGCTTCATACTCATCTTCATATTCTTCCTCCCTTGTCACAGCTATCTCATCTTCTGAAAGACCGGGAACGAAGATCTCATATTCCTCTTCTTCTGCAACTGCCACTCCTTCCCTCCGTTTCTTTGTGACATGAAAATTTCATATTCATCCTCATACTCTTCATCTGATCCGATCATGTTGACATAACAGTCACTCCCCTGATCAAAGCTTTGTGGTCGTCCTCTGGGCAGATGATCTTGACCATTCAGTGGGCTAATGAGGCTTGTTGGATTAAAGTGACTTTCATCAATTTCAATGGCCCCGACTGTATGCTGAGGTAATGGGTTGGTTGTCACAGAGGGGCGCTTTGCCCTGACCTCAAATTTCCCGTCATCGAGTAGGTCTTGGATGGCATGCCTCAGGCGAGGGCAGTTTTCAACATCATGTCCAGCTTGATTATGGTATTTACAGAAGAGTGCTGGATTAAACCATCTCGGCTTATTTTTCGGCAAGGGTTTTGCTTCAAGAGGTTCCAACAATCCCACCTTGCATAAATTCTCAAAAGTCGCCTTCCTCGACATACCAAGGTCAGTGAATTGTCTTGGTTGTTTCTGAGGGTATGGTGGGGCAAAGTTTTCTTGTCTTGTGATCACAATCGGGGCTTGGGTAGCTACTGCAACAACACCCTTAGAAACAGGGGTAGGATTGGGATTGAACGGTCTTGGGGAATAGGGCTTCCCTTTGCTACTACCGCCGACTTCGAATGTACTCTTCTCTTTCTTGTTAGGGAGCTCGCCCCATGAGCAATAATGTCTTCCACCTGTTGTGCTGCAGTAATGAGGACCTCAAAGGTAAGGATGCCCTGGCCAAAAATATAATTCTTGTACGTCTTATGGAGCCCCTTCATCATCATGGCCACATGTTCTCCCTCTGGGGGACGGTCCCACATTTGTGCAGCCACTGCTCTGAACCTTGTAAGATAGGCAGTAAAACTCTCACCCGGCATCTGAACCAAAGTTTTCAATTGCCTTCGAGTGGTCTCAATCTCAGTATTGTATGAATACTGCTCGATGAATGCATTATGAATATCCGCCCATGACCGGATTTGGCTAGGCCTTAGGTTCATTAGCCAACAAAGGGCACTTCCCGTTAGGGAATGTTGGAAGGCTTGACCTATTTGCTCATCAGTAAAGTCCTTGCCCCCTTTTAACAATCCAGTAAATAACCTCAGGTGGGTTCGGGGATCCCCAGTCCCGCCAAACTTCTCATCTTGCCACTTAAACTTGTCCGGAAGCCGAGATTTTGGGAAGAAAAGGAGGCCCTCTGTGTCTACCATCTGATTCTCAAATCCCTTCATACCTTTCAAAGATTGCTCCAGGAGCTCTATTTTTCTCCGAAGTTCCTGAGTCTCTGCATTGGTTTGTACTACTGCTGGAGGTGGACGCTGTGGGAATTCCCTTCCCCCATTATACGCACCGTGAGCTGGTGGAGGAACATGTGGAAGATTGGGGGGAGGAGTCTGCATCCTGCTTCCCTGATCTGGCTGTTCAGTTGGTAAAGTTGGTGGCAGACGAGTCTGTATAAAATTAGTTAGATTGATCATCATATCTTCCATTCTGGCTATTCGAGCTTCCATGGCCTCTAAGGAATTCTGACTGTTGTCTGGATTCATGGTCTTAGAACTTGCCGCTGCTCGGGAAGGTGTAGGATCTGATGGAGGATAGGCAACCCTAAAAAGTCTCCTAGAACAAGGGCTTCTAACCCAGGACGGTCCGGCTCTTGAAGATATGGTGACTTAGACAACTTGACTGTAACCGGAAAATCAATAAGTTAGAAGAATGAGAAATTGGGTTGGGATTTGGAAGAGACAAACAGGCCCATTTATAGGAGACTTGACCAAACAAAGTTAGTTCACTTGTAGTAAGTCAAATCAAATATATTTTGGTCGGATTTTCTGAATCAAACAACGTTGTGCCCTTTGGATAATGGACAACATGCACCTTTACCAAGTTACACTTTTGTCCCATAATCCAAAGACACAAAACTGGTTTGACATAGAAAATTCGAACAAAATATGCTGATTTGAAAGATAAATACAAGCGATCAGCAAGCATAAGGTCACCAAGAAGGGACAAAACTATGGACAGTTCTTTTATCACATAATCAATTCATGATAAATTACTTGGTTTGCTTTCGAGGTTGATACTCCGAACATAGAAGGTACGACATACGGGAGACGAAAGTATACCGAGTGATCAGCATAGTTTCGCATACCCACGTGTTGAGCCATCTATGAAAGTGTATCAACAAGGAGAACAAATCATGTTCCGTTTATCACGAATTGGGTTTGATAGACGACATAAGTCTATAGCATTATTCTTTCTTGTACCCCAAGATGATGTTAGTGTAGAGACCCAAGTGTAGGTTCTATGTCAAATGATGCATGATAGGTGGTTATAGGACCGACAGGCTACTTGACGGGATGCAAAATATACCTATCACCCGTATAAACGGAATGAGTCACAGGTACGGACATCCTTTTATATACCCGAAGGTACTAGATCAAGGTTGTGGGTTCATCAGAGGGTTGCCCAAAATATTCATAATGGGTCCGTTCCAACTAACCACGAGGTTTGGTTGATCTCATCCTCACAAATGCAATGCAAGATGCAAAAATGGAAATTAACAAACAAAAATTTACAACCACCTAACATCCAAGTATTTACAACAAACTAAAACAGTTATTTACAACATGTTATATACAAGAGTCTACAACAAGCTAAACCACAAGTATTTACAAGAAACCAAGATACAATGTAAACAACATACGGGTATTTACAACATGCTATGAGTATTTATAGGAAACACGAAATGTAAACATTTAAGCTACAACACATATATTTACAAGAAATAAAATACAACAATTTACATCAAGTAAACCTACAAAATATATCGGCCTAAACATACAAAAGGGGAAGGGAAAGGAAAGGACATAATTCAGAGTCTGACATGATTCCCCAGCGGAGTTACCACTGTGAGGACAAATGGATTTTTATATGATCCTCCACGAAATCAAAATTAGGCTCTTGCCTTGGTTACTTTTATCCATCCACGCCAATGGACGGAGTAAAATATGGAGTCGCCACCTAGATAAGGTCTAGGACCTATAAATGGTCTCTCACTTGGAGAGACACTATGACTCATGCTCAATGGATTGGCTTCTAGTCTTACCAGAGAAGGGTAAGTGTCAAGTTACGAGTTGGGAAGGTGTTAGGCACCCAACTCGCCCGGTCAATGGACCTGTCTCCTTCTGCCCTATCCTTTCCTACATTCTTGAAACTTATGTATGTTCAGGTCGGGGAACCCTTGACCAAGTTTCTAAGTTGTTCTAACTTAGGGTGCCGCCACATAAACTTGAAAAATAAAATACAAGTCAATAGATAATAAATGGATCAATGAACAAATGAATGGATAAAGAAAATGAAATAATCATGAATAAACAAATAATGAAATAAAAGAATGAATAACACAGAAAATACAACAGATAATGGATGACCGAGCTCGAGATCAAGCCGCCTACGTATCCTTGTGCGGCGGAAATCAGGCCAAACGTAGTTCGTGCTGGGGGTTGTGGTTGTGTGTGAGGTTGTGTGTGAGGTGCTCCCTTGACAAAAGAAGCACGTGTGACCGTGCGCGAAGGGTGAACTACTCAGAGTTCTCCACTTCCCGCTGCCTACGTATCTCTTTAGAGAATCAGGTCAAACGTAGTTCCCAACAGTTGACGGGCTGTTGGACCCCACATGGCGTTACTGAAGAGGTGCTCCGACCTCAGAGGTACTTAGACCTCAGCTCCCTGCACTCGGCAAGGCATCACTCAAGAGGTACTCGGACCTCGACTCCTTGCACTCGGCAAGGCAAACTCAAGAGGTACTCGGACCTCGACTCCCCGCACTCGGCAAGGCAACACTCAAGAAGTACTCGAACCTTGAATCCTTGCACTCGGCAAGGCAAACTTAAGAGGTACTTGGACCTCGACTCCTTGCACTCGGCAAGGCAAACTCAAGAGGTACTCGGACCTCGACTCCTTGCACTCGGCAAGGCAAACTCAAGAGGTACTCGGACCTCGACTCCTCGCATTCAGCAAGGCATCACTCAATATTTGAAAATGGTCGGTCCGCACACCGATTTCCAAACATGGAAAATGATTGGCCTAAGGCCAAAGAAAAAACTAGGTAAAAGCTAGGTTGGAGATCAACATGATCCCAATCGTCGCTAGATACATGAAGACACAACACAATTTTATATTTTTCTCTTTAAAAAAAGGGGAAACAATTTTTGAGACCCATGCTAATGGTTGAGTGGGCCCATGATCTAGGCAGGGCCCACACCAAGTGGAGAAGGGGACTCTCACATTAAGCTATTACAGACATGAAGCGAGAGGAAGTCAGCCTGTAATCATGTCAAATTAAATGCATGAGAAAGTCAGCCAAGCATATGAGCGAAGCCAGCAATCAAACCAAAACCAAGTACTTTAAAACCAAACCAAGTACATTGGTTGAAACAGGTGTGATTAAACCAATCCAAACAAAAATACTAAACAAACTCAATACCATTAAACCACTCCCACCATGGGTTGAACCAACTCATCATGATTAAGCATTCTCTATCATAGGGTTGAACCAGCCTAGTGTAATTAAACCAAGCCCACTACGGAGAGAACCCACTCAATACAATTAAAATAAACCAACCAAAGGGCTGAACCAGTCCCAATTGGATTACCATTGACCCTCCTGTGGAACCATGTCACACTGCTGAAATATACGAGACATCATAGGACAGCAAGAGGAAAAACGAGCAAAAATAAGAAAAAAACCTAATAGTTCCTACAACACTTAACAACTAGCATCGCTAAGAGACGATATGCCAAATGAAATCAAAACTATAACAATAAAACAGAAATATCTACACATCCAAAGCTAGCTGGGAAAGAAAAAAAAAAGGCATGAAAATCACAACTCAACACCTATTTTAACCGAGCCACATACCTCACTCGAACTGCCCTGTGAGAAAACAAGCAAGATAGTGAACTAACCCTCAGGGGGTTGGACCAACCCACCACGGATAAACCAAACCCACCATAGGACTGAACCACCCCAACATATGGTTTAAACTAAGGTTAGCATGGGACTAAACAATCCAACATAATCAAACCAATCCCATTGTGGGATTATATCCGGTCCGACATGCATTCAAACAGTCCATAACAGGGGTTGGACCAGCTCAAATCAAAATATAATGGAACAAATTGGCCTAATCAATAAGCTAAACAAAGACATGAATTTGCATTGATAATAAGCTTAAACCTGAATATCTCGTTGTAAGAACCAATTAATGCCAGCACCCAAATCAGGTTCATTGTTGAAAATTGCAAAAAAAATCTCATCCAACATGTGCATCAAAGATTAAATGCCACAAAGGAAATTATATCGAAAACTCAGTTTTAACATGAGACCAAACCCAATTCAAGCATAAACTGAGAATCCATGGAGGCATAAACAAGGTTAAATATCACTACCAGTAAAAGACTAAATTGAGAAGCAGGGTAGATGGATAAAAATTCAGATATAAAGGATGATGTTCAACAATCAAGCATTAAGAACAAACCCATCTCCGTTCGATTCAAGCATAAACAATCCAGAAATGAAAGATGAAATTGATATCCCTCCGAGGAATTCACATTCAACACCACCACTCAAATCTGATATAAATGGAGTAAAACAGATATATACCATACAAACATACTCAACTAAGCTCAAATTCACCACCTGTGATAGATCACTGCCGCCATAAAATTGGAGAAGTAAGACATTAAAGAGAAAGACAAGCAAAAGAGAGAGAAAAAAAAAAAAAAAAAAAAAATTCTAATCTTAACCGAAACCAGAAGACTAAGTTTTCAAGCATGAGGCTTGTAGTAAAAATCTGGAATCGATTTGGAAATTAGAAAGAGAACTTTCAGCTCTATAAGGGAAAAATCCATGGAGCTTTTGACGACAAATCAGTAAGCAATAGAAATCCCAATAGCAGAAATTGAAAACAGATTTTGAATCCAGATTCCAAACCCAGATTTTAGAACAGAGAAATCCAACAAATGGATCAGATTCATAACAAGAAGGTACTGCAGAACCGATTAGCAAATTTAAACTATATTAACATGTGCAGGATAGAAAGTTTTAGGAAGACTAACCTGCAATCTGAACTCCTTTCCTTCTTCTTCTTCGCCACTGTCTTCTGATTTTTTTTTCTTTTTTTCAATTTGGCCGACACTCTTTTCTCTCCTACTTCTTCTCCATTTCCTCGATAGCAGCTCCTCTCTCTCTGTTTCTTCTATCCCCTTTGCTGCCGCTTTCCTCTGTTTTTTTTTCTTCACTTCTTCTTGGCTTCCTCTCTTCCCTTTGCTCGCCGCTCCTCCTCCTTCGGTCTTCCTCCTACTTCCTCTCCTTCCTTTTCTCTTCTCTGCGTTGTCTCATGGCTTCACTCCTCCCAGCCGTCTCTCTCCCCAGCTTTCTTTTCTCCCTACATTTTCTGCCCCTTTTTCTGCCGCCTCTTTCTCTCCTCTCCTTTTCCCGCAACTGTCCCCCCTCCTTTGTTTGTCCAGCTTTTTTTTTCTTTTTCTAACCCTTAATCCAAGGGCTAGGATTCCTCCACTTGATCCCTTTTCAACCCTTCTCATATAATAAAAATAGGAATAGAAAAAAATTACACACAATTTATTCTAAGCCCAAACCCAAGCCCATTAGCCTAACCCATTAAACTAAACCCATTGACCTTAGTTCTAAACCCAATTAAGCATCCTAAAACCCAAGGCCAAGAGCCCAAGCCCATTTTAGAAAACAAAAATTATCACAAACTTGAGCCCATTTAACTAAAACCTATTGACACCTAATCTAAACCCAGTCCAAACCTAATATTCTAAATCCTAAACACAAGTCTAAATTAAATCAACCATTTTTTTTTCTTTTTTTGTATTTTTTAGATTTTTTTCTGTTTTTTAACGATTTTTTTCAATTTTTTTCATAATAACCAAAAATGATAGAGAAATTCTAGCATGACCTAAAATGACAAAGATGCCCCTGATATGAAATAGGCCAAAATGGGGGTCTTACACAAGCTTGCAACCTATAATCCTCATGCACCCGGCTACCTGGGCATGGAGAAATCATCATCACCGCAACTCCATCTCCGTGATTCCCCACCGTGTCATACCCATTGCTGCTTTAGCCCACCCAAGCACCAAACCCAAGCTTCCACTCACATAATCATCTAAACATCTGTCCAACCCCACTCACTTCCATCTCCTACTGAACCAACCAACACCTCACACCACTTACCTGAACCTAGCCATGTTACAATACCCGAACCTGTCCATCAAGCCCTAGACCAGTTCCCCTCATCCAACCATTGGATCAATATTCCTCATCTTACCTTCCATTAAATATGGGCCATTGATTGAACCTATGATCATGATATGCTTGAATGAAAATCTGAATTTTGATTCTTTATCGTGTTGATATAATGCCCATTCAAAATCTCTAAGTTCTTGAATGATGCCATACAAAAATCTCATGCTAGGCTCAGGATGTCACAGCCCATTCTAAAGAATCAGACGTGATATCCGTGTCAACCCTTGTGTCTCCAGAAATACATCCAAGATCGTTACCACAATAATTACAAAATAAATCTCACGGTCTACACGTGTAATATCCACAATAATCCAGAAGCAATAATAATATAGCGAAAGCATTTAAATACTGCTAGATGCAATTAATGATAACATATCCCATACTTATATCATATTATCCATTACAAACCAATTCTATCTTCTCAAAATACTACCATATTCATATACAAATACCCAAATAAAAAAGGAGTAAATTTATTACATTGTTCTTGATAGATATCTTCATCTACCAACAAAATAATTACTACATCCAGATTATATCAGGGAAGGGAGAAAGTAAGGGGAGGGCTACATCATGCGTAGATGTAGTTGTTGTAGGTGAATCCCTCGTCGTGCTCTTCACCAATATCCTCGGTACCAGTAACCACACTAGCCAGAGGGAACTCCATGAAATCAGCTACAGATAAATCACCTGTAGGAGAATCTGAAAAGAAGTATTGACACGAGGGTGAGCTCACATCGCAGCTCAATGAGAAATTCAGGACATATGCGTGCAACATACAACATCGAATGATATGAATGCAATTCATTTTATATTAGGTCTCAGGTTTGTGTTTCTATATCTTGGGTGAAGATAGAAGCTGAATAAATGATATCAGGCTGCTAAATGACTCATATAGGTAAACTCCCCCTTGGGGACACCCATCCTTATAGGGTTCGTCACCTCCCACCACAGACCCTACATACACCAGCTATTGTACACCCATATGTCACTGACTACCCTTAGGGTCACCCAACCTTTAGGAGTACGAAGCTATGCCAGTACCTTGGCCTCTACTGGAGAGGCGTAGAAAATAGAGAATGGTACTACCTATGTTTATTATGTTCATTCATTTCACTTTGGCTGTCTGCCAACAGAAGCCCTTGGATCACCACTCCTATGGATCATCATGCCCCCACTAGCATGTCGATATAACCATGGTGCTATCTATTAGTAGAGAACCTCGACTCCACTCCCATGGATTATTGTGTCTACCACTAACGTATTTACATTCTAACATGATCCATGTGTACGTACTCCCATACACCATATGAACCACCATATATGGTTGCAATCCAATATGACTCATGCACCCGCACTCTTATGCATCACACAAGCCATCATACATGGTTGCATATATTTATAAATAAAAATTATGCCCTAACGGTGAACCCCGGCTCTATTCCCATGGATCATCGTGCTCCCGCTAGAGCCTGGCATCAACAACAGAATCTGTGTACTGTGTTCCCATACACCATACGTTCACCATACCCAACTAATTATACAAACATTCATAGTTATTATAATACAAATACCTATTCATACATAGCAATCATGGAAAACATATAATAAAACATCAACCTAAGCATGTTACTATTAAAGTAGACATATTATTAAAAATGCCCTATGTCTAAGGACTAGACCCCTCACCTGATTGCACAAAGAATGTAGCGGTAATCCGCAGCCAAACAGAAGGCTTCAATAATCAGCCTTGTTCAATACCTATTTAACATATAAGAATTCATTAGTTTGGTTTCATAGCTTTTTAATCAACACGGGCAGGCCTTACATGTCTATACAAGGGTCCTACAAAAGGCCGAAAACTAAAAGGATGGTCTTCCTAATCATTACTAGGCTTATAGGCCAATACAGACTGAATCGACAGATGGAACTGGTAAAGGGTTCCACCAGTACAGTAAATCGGTTAACACTTAGAATATTTTCTAAGTGGACAGTACCAGAAGGCTGAGCAGATGCTCGACCATCTGGTTGGTCATCCGATTTGTATACTGATATAAACCTTGGAATTCCAGTAGCTTTTTCAGAGGCTTTGTCGGGTGATCATCCATTCGACACTGACTCCACTTATCATTAAGCCTAAACGAAAGATCCGAATCAAGCGGATCCATTGGGAACAGGTAAAACGGTTGGGGCTAATGCGGAGGATCATGCCTCCGGTACGAGACTCCGATTAGTTCACTAATTAATAATCCAAGACATTTGTCTTGGCGGAACCATGGTTTAAACTAAGCGGACGAACGAACATGTTAGTGGATCTAGTATGTCGCATCGGTCAGACCCAAAAATCAGGTGGCGAACTGAGCTTGGTTTCCAAGCTTGGGAGACTTGTTCTCAACTACTAAAATTCTATTTTAGTTGGTGGAAAACTCATTCCCACCATTATTAGGCACAATGGGAGCCATTTATGGCTCCAATAACTCCCTTAATGGGGTTAGTAAACCAACCCTAGGTTTTCTAGGTCATTATGAGATCTCCATTAATGGAGTTCCAACCACCAAGGTTTAACATTCATTTACCCATAAGGAGGAAGGAAGAAAACCTACCTTCAATAACTCTCTTAATGGAGTTGGGTAAACCTAAACCTAAGTTTCTCTAGGTCATTATGGTGGCCAGTTGCTAGCCATTAACACTAGGGAGAAGGAGGTGATTCATGGTTCTTACCTCCAAGGAAAGGCTAGGGCTTGAGTTCCTTGAGCTCTAAGCTTTCCCTTTTACTTCTTTATCTCTTCCACTCTTTCTCAATTACCCACGGTCCAAGAAGGGTGAAAGGAGGGCTTGATCCCCCTTTTATAGGAATCAGAGAGAAAGAAAGTGATTGGCTCAAGTTCAACCGATTGAACTCAATCGGGAGAACGTTCTACTGGTGTGTTCCATCGGTTCGGCCAAAACACACCCTATGGAACATCTCTTTGGCCCGGATGCTTTGGGATGCATATCTCCTTCACCCAAGGTCTACTAGGACACCATATATTACCAAGTATACATAGTGAAGATTCACCTAAGGTTCAGATACCATCATCGGATCTGCATTAGGTGCTCTATCAGTTGATGTGTTGAGACTTGACACAGGATGGATCTGGGTTAGTAAAGGGATTCCAGGTGCGGGTCTCACAATCCCCCCAATTTATAAGAATTTTATCCCCAAAATTAAGGTGTACCTGAGTCTTCAAACAAATACGGATACTTCTCCCGCATTGCATTTTCACTTTCCTAAGTGGCTTCTTCAATTGCATAACTGTGCTAATGAACCTTCACATAGGGGATGGAATGGCTCCGCAGCTGCTGTACTTTCCTGTCTAGTATTGCTACCAGTTCTACGGTACAAGATAGGTCTCTGTCAATCTGAGGAACTTTCACACTCAGGATATGTTTTGGATCATGAATGTATTTCTTCAGAAGTGAAATGTGGAATATGTCATGAACTTCAAATAGTGCGGGAGGCAAAGCCAATTGATATGCCACTTTACCGCTTCTCCTCAAAATCTATATGGACCAATATATCTGGGACTCAGCTTCCCTTTCTTACCAAAGTGTCGAATACCATAGTGGGGCGATACTTTGAGGAAAATTTTATCACCAACTTGAAACTCCAAGTCTTTATACCACCCATCAACGTAACTCTTCTATTTGCTTTGAGTTGCCTTGACCTCTTCCTGATTAGATCCACTTTATGAAAAGTGTCTTGTGTAATATCAGGCCCCAATATTCTTCATTCACCCACCTTATTCCAATACAACGGAGTTCGGCATCGCTTACCATACAGTACCTCATATGGAGTAGCGCCAAGGGTAGCCTAGAAACTATTATTGTAGGTAAACTCTATCAAAGACAGATACTTGTCCCAACTGCCTTTGAAATCCAACGCATAAGCTAAAAACATATTTTTTAAAATCTATACTGTGAGTTCATATTGTCCATCAGTCTCTGGATGGAATGTAGTATTGAACTTTTATTGTGTGCCCATGGCCTTCTGTAAACAATCCCATAGCTTGGATGTGAATCTTGGATCTCTATCCGACACGATTCTAGCCGACACACCATGCAATCTCACTATGTTGTCAACATATAGCTTGGCCAATGTATCCATAGTGTATGTTGGCCTAACAGCTATGAAATGGGCTACCTTTGTGAGATGATCGACAATTACCCAAACTGCATCTATATTGTTTGGTGTCAAGGGTAATCCTGTCACAAAATCCATGGTGATGTGATCCCACTTCCACTCCAGGATCAGTAATGGTTGAAGTTGAAGTAACTCAATGGGTCTTTATCTATCTACTTTCACTTGTTGACAAGTAAGGCATTTGTACACAAAAGCTGCCACATCAGCTTACATACCCCTCCACCAATAGACTTTCTTCAAATCCTGGTATATCTTGGTACTACCAGGGTGAACTGTGAAATGATAGGAGTAATCTTCAATCATGATGTTCTCCTTCAATGACTGAGAAGACTCTGGCACATACACCCTTCCTTTGTATCTGATAAATCCCATGTTGTCAATAGAGAAATCTGGGTCTTGTTTTCCTCTCTTAAGATCTTAACCGAGGGTCTTTAGATGAGCATCATTATTGACGACATCTTTGATCTCATCCATCAAAGTCGGCTGAATAGTCAAGGTATAGAGCAGCTCAGTTGTCACGTCTATCCACTCTGTCATAACAGTATTAGTAATAGAGGGTTCAACATCTTGAGGAGGTTTAAGAACCACTGTATGGGCCATATTGCGCCCTTCCTCATGTTCATTTGACTCAAACGTTTCCCCTTCTATCATAACCATAGCCTTCCGGTTGAGAGTATTATCTACCACATTGGCCTTGCCAGGGTGATACTTAATGATGCAATCATAATCTCTTAGTAACTCAAGCCACTTTCATTGTCTCATATTTAACTCCTGTTGAATAAGTGAGTCAGACTCTTGTGATCCAACATTATGCATAACTTTTCGCATATAAGTAGTGTCTCCATATCTTTATGGCAAAGATAATAGCTGTAAGCTCTAGCTCATGTGTGGGGTAATTTTTCTCATGTACCTTTAGTTGCCTCAAAGCATAAGCTACAACATAATCACCTTGCATGAGCATATAACCTAACCCATACCTTGAAGCATCTGTGTAGACAAGGAAAGCACCCCCTTTTTTAGACAGGATGGTTAACACTGGAGTAGAGATAAGCTTCTCCTTGAGAGTCCAAAAACTTTCTTCACATTTATTTGACCACTCAAACTTTATACCCTTCTTGGTCAATCCTGTCAGTGGGATTGCTATGCTAGAAAATCCCTCAATAAAGCACCGATAATAGACAGCCAATCCAAGGAAACTTCTGAACTCTGTCACTGAAGTGGGTATCTTCTAGTCCATGACTACACTGACCTTTTTGGGGTCCACTACTAATCCTTTAGCTGATATGATATGCCCCAAGAATTCTACTTGCCTAGGCCAAAACTCATATTTATTGAATTTGGCATACAACTTTTCATGTCTCAACTTCTGCAATGCCAAGCGGAGGTGCTCCACATAGGCGGTATCATCGGGTGAGTAGATGAGGATGTCATTAATAAAAACGACGATAAACTTATCTAAAAACTCATGGAATACCCGATTCATGAGCTCCATAAATGAGGCTGGAGCATTTGTTAATCCAAAGGACATGACCAAAAACTCGAAGTGGCCGTATCTTATCCTAAATGCTGTCTTGGGAACATCACTTCCTTTAATTTTCAAATGGTGATAGCCTGAGCATAGGCCTATCTTTGAAAACATGCTTGCCCCCTAAAGTTGATCGAACAAGTCATCGATTCGGGGTAAGGGACACCGGTTCTTGATTGTTAACTTGTTCAGATCCTGATAATCAATGCATGAACGGACACTGCCATCCTTCTTTTTTACAAAAAGCACCGGTACTCCCCAAGGTGAGATACGGAGTTTGACGAAACCCTTATCTGGTAGCTCCTGAAGCTGTACCTTGAGTTCTTTTAACTCAATAGGAGCTATAGGTAGGGAGCTTTAGAAGAAGGAGCTGCTCCTGGGACTAAGTGGATTACAAATTCCATCTCTTGATCTAGTGGTAGACCAGGTAGCTCTTTAGGGAAAACATCTGGGAATTTATTCACCACCGGTATGTCTTCCAGTTTAGGCATCTTGGCTTCTGTATTCAATACCGACACTAGATAACTTTCACACCCCTGGTGTATAAATTTAGAGGCTTACAACGCCGATAGAAACAACTTGCGACACTTTCTGGTTTTGTCGCTGGTGTAAACAAAGGCTTCTCCAGCAGTAGGCTGGAACAAAATATGTGCCTGGAACATAGGACGTTGGCCTACTGTTTGGCCAACCAATCCATTCCCAGAATTACTTCAAAGTCCTTCATCTCAAGGTAGACGAGGTTGGCTTTCAATACTCTACCCTCTATGACTACATCACACGGTCCATAATAGTCTTCTATATGCACTATCAGTGCATAAGTCATCTTGCTTGACAGCATTGACAAATTAATGACGAATGCAGGAGAAACAAATGAATGCATAGCCCCAAAATCCAATAATACACATGTAGGTATGCCAGATATAGAAATAGTACCTACACATATACATATGAATTACTACATGTCATGCAAGATGATGCTTCTCTTTCAAATTTAAAATACCTGTGATGACTCTAGGTGAGCTTTCTGCATCATCAGTCGATAAGGCAAAGATCTTGCCTTGTCCTGACGGTGGTGCCTTCTTTGGTTCTGGGCACACCCTTGCAAAATAACCTCACTTTTTATAGTTAAAACAAGTGCCATAGGGTACAGATGAGGCACTTGAGGTTGTCGGCCTTGGCTGAGTTGTCCTAGGTACAAATGCAAGCTTGCTTTGAGTGGAGGCTGGATTGCTATAAGCGGGCCTCACCGTGGATGGAGCAGAAGAAGCTATCACAGAAGAACTGGGGTAGTGAGTCCAAAACTGCTTGTTGGGGTGGTTGTCAGTGAAGCTCATGGGCCTTTTTTGACCCTAGTAATTCAGACGATAGCTATCCTCAACACTCTTTGCCGTTTGTATGGTATTGCTATACTCTGTCAGTCTCATGGACTCAACTATCATTTTGATGTCTCCCCTCAAACCTTGTACAAACTGCCTCAGTTTTTAGGCTCCTCATCCCTCATGGACACAGGGGAGAAACAGAAGAGCTCCTCAAAATTCTATTGATATGCCTCAACAGAAGTTCCCCCTTGAGTTTGATTGAGGTACTCAACCTCCTTCTGATCTCTAAAGTTTTTGGGGAAGAAGTTCTCATAAAATGCCTCTTTAAAGATCTGCCAGGTGATCTCCCCATGGCGTCGCATGAAGGTTAGTTGGATGCCTTTCCACCAATCATATGGCACCCTTTTCAGTTGAAAGGTTACACATAATAACTTCTATGCCTCTATGCACATCAGAGTCTTTAAAGTCTTCTCCATAACTTGGATCCAAATAGCCGACTGCATTGGATTGGTATCAACCCCAACCCCAGTAAATTTCAACGGATGCATACGCTGAAAATTATTCATCACTTTTACCCCATCTAATTGAGGCTATAAATGGATGCCTGCCATGGTAGGGTGAGTATGGGCTGCATGCATTGGTGCCAGATCATGATGAACTGGTGGAACTAGGGATACTTGCTCATGCACATGTGGTGCAGGAGGAATTGGAGGTATACCCCCACCATGCGCTTGTCTTGGAGCTTATGGGGCTAGAGGCACACCACGTAGAGCTGCCAATAGTTTGGCAAAAAATGTTGCCGTATTCCTTTGTTGGTTTTCTAGGTTGTGTACCAATTCACCCATAATTGCTGCCATATCTACTGCCGTTTGCACTAGAGGAAGCAGTGGAAGATTTACTAGTGGCGAAAAAGGAGGTGGTGGTGCCAGTGGTGAATTTGAGCCACCCTGGTCCATACTACCCTTATCCTCAACTGGAGGATTTGCATTTGCATTCTTCTCTCTTGGTCTTTTCCTTGGAGGCATTGCTTGTTAATATTGCAGGTTGATAGGGTAATTATGTAAATGCCCAATGTTAGTATCAACCATAAGTCCAATTAAACCATAACAACATCTTAAATACTTCATGTGATGGCAGTTATAAACAATGCATCATAATTTTCCATGGTTTAAGTCCATTTTATGATGTTTCTTGAACCGGTAGCAGTAACCGGAAGCATGCTCCACCAGTTAGGTGGGACTGGTAAGTAATCCCCCCAATTTATTATGGAAAGTGGATGATCGACACCGGGTGAACTAACCTCTGGTTAGTCATCTAGTTCGTATCACCTGTAGACTAACCTGATTTTCAGTAGGTCAAGCGGATAAAGTGGCAGATGACTGTTCATCCAGTTATTTTTCATTGGTTGAACACTTAAGAAAATTTTCTAAGCTTACAAATATACCGAAGGCACTGAAGCTATGCCACGTGACTCCGGTTTAGGTTTTTGAATGGCTCCTGTTATTTTGGCACCAACAGTCTAATTGACTCGATTCTTGGTCAATCAGAAGATTAAAGCAGTGGCAGGGCTTAAGTGATCGGTCTGTCGGTTCCATAAAAGCCAGAATCCTATAAAAAAGCATTGTGGGTTCTCATTTGGAGCCTACATCAGAAATTTCAAGGAGAAGAGAGCAAACTAGGGTTCCCTCCAGTTTCCCAAATGTTTCTCCCCCTGTTTTTGGCGGTTTTCAACTACATTGGGTGATACATCCCCTTCTCTTTTGATTTTAGGTATGTTATCTCCCTTACTCTTGTTATTCCACTTCATTGGACATACTTAGGTTTTATTCTGTGTAATAGTGATCTCTTAGGGTTAGGGCATTGTTTTCCTACTTCGCTTTCCCGAGGAATCATGTCTTTATCACCTAACCCATCATACATGGTATCCGACAACATTTTAACTGAGATTTTTCCATTTGCCTGACTTGTAGGCATTATGACACGTCACAAGGAGGGTAGGATCGTCCTAGCCATGAGGTTTAATAGGACATGCTTCTTATCATTTGACTGTAGCCAAAACTAGGCGAAGTTTGACGTAGCCAAGATTGAGGCAGGACGTTACTTTTTTATGGAGGAGTTGACCAGGTTTGCTATTAGGGTGCACTTCGGTGCACTAGGTTGGACCCCAACCTTGTGTATACGGGATGACATATACCCAACTTAGTGAGGCATTTCTTTTGTAATTTGGGCTTTACTATTGACGAGGCAGGTGTGCTACGTCTTACCAACATGGTGAAAGGCGTACATATCATTATGAGCATCGCCAGTCTGGGAAAAATACTCACCGTTTCCACTCCTAGAATAACTGTATACTTTGGGCCTCGTCATGTTGTAGACTGCCCGGAGGATTAGTGGGTCACTTTATGAAGGGAGCTCATCCTTCTTGACAAGCTAGATCTAGAGAATGAAAATATTGAGCCCGACTACAGACCCATTCCTAGGATCATCAATTGCATCATACAACACAATATACTTCCTAGGGCTGGACATAGGGATGAACTGAACATGTTTGGTATGTATGTGATGCACTGCGTACTTCAAGAAGAGCAACTATGTCTCCCATATATTATCTTTAGACACATGCTGTTCTTAGTAGACCACCTGGGTCTAGATGGAAGGCTACCATACAGTCGTCTGTTGTCCCATATCTTTGCTCACTTTAGGGTGAGCTTTGCTGGAGAGGAAATGGAGAATGGGAAGGAGTCTTCTCCATTCAGTTGGGCCAACGTTATTCGGATAAAGCTGCATGAAGTGGTGATGTCCGAGCCAGAGCTCGAGGCAATCAAAAAGCCACATAAGAGGCCATGTTGGAGGCATCCAGTGGCACATAGGGTAGCTGTCAGAGAGGATAGTAATAGTGAGAGGGAAGTCCCAGCAAGAGATGGGGCTTTTACCTCTACAGCAGCAGCTAGACCTCAAGGACGCATGGCTCGAGTTGAGGAAATGTTTACCATTATCCAAGAGGGTCAGCAGAGAATCATAGAGGAACTGGTTGGCATGCAAGGTGTTCAGTAGACCATATTGAGGCGTTAAGATGCCTTTGATCAGGATCTTCAACAGGTTTGAGCCTCTGTGGTGCCTGCTCCACCTGCTGCTAGGGATCCTCAGTGATCATGCTGTATTTTCTTACTTTTGCTTGACACCAGCACCTACATTTTGATACTTACTACATGTATAGGGTAACGGTCTGGGTTATGGACTGTACCCCATTTTGAACTCAATGAACATATATATATATATATATATATATATATAGTTCTTACTTATACTTGTGTATTATTCTCTTTTTTAATTCTCATAATTGATAACACTAAATTATTGTTGTTCCTATAAATACTATTGGTTTGTACATGTCTTTTAATTATCCTATGTATTTGCCATTGACATATGAAAACACGTGTACAGGAGAAATTTATAAGTAATACAAAGTGGTTTACTCTGATACCAGTATTATCACAGCCCATTCTAGAGAATCGAACATGATATCTGGATCAACCCTTGTGGCACTCGAATACATCCAAGATCGCTACCACAATGATTACAAAATAAATCCCACAGTCTACATATACAATATCCAAAATAATCTAGAAGCAATAATAATATAGCAGAAGTATTTAAATACTGGCAGATGCAACTAATGATAACATATCCCATACTATGAATCATATTGTCCATTACAAACCAATTATATCTTCTCAAAATACTACCATATTCATATACAAATACCCAAATAAAAAAAGGTATAAATCTATCACATTGTTGTTGATAGATATCTTCATCTACCAAAAAAAATAATCACAATATTCAGAGTATATCAGGGAAGGGAGAAAGTAAGGGGAGGGCTGCGTCATGCGTAGATGCAGTCGCTGTAGGTGCAGCCCTCATTGTGCTCTCCACCAATATCCTCGGTACCAGCAACCACACTAGCCAAAGGGGACTCCATGAAATTAGTTACAGAGAAATTACCTACAGGAGAATCTAAAAAGAAGGGTTAACACGAGGGTGAGCTCACATCCTAGCTCAGTGAAAAATCTAGTATCACATGCGTGCAATATACAATATCAAATGATATGAATGCAATTTGTTTTATATTAGGTCTTAGGTTTGTGTTTCTACATCTTGGGCAAAGATAGAAGCTGAATAAATAACCCCAGGCCACTAAACGACTTCTACAGGTAACTCCCTCCTTGGGGACACCCATCTTTATAGGGTTTATCACTTTCCTCCATAGACCCCACATACGTCAGCTACCGTACACCCATACTTCACTGACTCCCCCTAGGGTTACCCAACCTTCGAAAGTGCGAAGCTATGCCAGTACCTTTGCCCCTACTAAAGAGGCATAGAAAATAAGGAATGGCACTACCTATGTCTATTATGTTTATTCATTTCACTTTAACTGCCCACCAATAGAAGCCCCTAGATCACCACTCCCATGGATCACCATGCCCCCACTAGCATGTCGACATAACCATCGTGCTCTCCATGAGCAGAGAACCCTGACTCTATTCCCATGGATTACCGTGTCTACCACTGACATGTTTACATTCCAACATGATCCATGTGTAGGCACTCCCATGCACCACATAAACCACCATACATAGTTGCAATCCAACATGACTCATGCACCCACACTCTTATGCGTCACACAAGCCATCTTACATGGTTGCATATATTTATAAATATAAACTATGCCCTAATGGTGAACCTCGACTCCACTCACATGGATTACCATGCTCCAGCTAGAGCCTAGCATCAACAACATGATCCATTTATTGTGCTCCTACATGCCATACGTCCATCATACCCAACCAATTTTACAAACATTTATAGTTATTATAATACAAATACATGCTCATACATAGCAATCATGGAAAACATATAAAACACATCAACCTAAGCATGTTACTAGTAAAGTAACATGTTATTAAAAATGCCCTATGTCTAAGGACTAAACCCTTCACCTGATTGCATAAAGAGTGTAGCGGTAATCTGAAGCCAAACAGAAGGCTTCAGCAATCAGCCTTGTTCAATACCTATTTAACATATAAGGATTCATTAGTTTGGTTTCATAGCTTTTAATCAACATAGATAACCCTTACATGTCCATATAGGGGTCCCACAAAAGGTTAGGAACCAAAAGGATGGTCTTCCTAATCATAGGCCAATACAGATTGAACCGATAGATGAAACCGATAAAGGGTTCCACAAGTACAGTCAACCGGTTAACACTTAGAATATTTTCTAAGTAGACAGAACCAGAAGGATGAGTAGATGCTTGACCATCCGGTTGGTCATCCAGTTTGTATACTGATATAAACCCTAGAATTCCAATAGCTTTTTCTGAAGCTTTGTCAGGTGATCGTCCATCCAATACTGACTCCGCTTATGATTAAGCCTAAAAGGAAGATCCGAATTAAGTAGATCCATCGGGAGCCAGTAGAACGGTTGGCGCTAATGTGGAAAAATTGTACCTCTGGTACGAGACTTCGGTTAGTTCACTAATTAATAAGCCAAGGCATTTGCCTTAGCGAAACCATGGTTTAAACTAAGCAGACGAATAGACATGTTTGTGGATCCGGTACGTGGCACTGGTTCAGACCCAGAAACCAGGTCATGAACCAAGCTTGGTCTCCAAGCTTGGAAGACTTGTTCTCCACCACTAAACTTCCATTTTAGTTGGTGGGAAACTCATTCCTACCATTATTAGGCACAATGGGAGCCATTTATGGCTCCAATAACTCCCTCAATGGAGTTGGTGAACTAACCCTAGGTTTTCTAGGTCATTATGAAATCTCCATTACTGGAGTTCCAACCACCAAGGTATTAGCATTCATTCACCTACAAGAAAGAGGAAGGAAGGAAACCTACCTTCAATAACTCCTTCAATGGAGTTGGATAAACCTAAACCTAGGTTTCTCTAGGTCATTATGGTGGCCACCATTAATGATGCTTAATTACCATAGTTGCTAGCCATTAACACAAGGGAGAAGGAAGTGATTCATGGTTCTTACCTCCAAGAAAGGGCTAAGGCTTGAGTTCCTTGAGCTCCAAGCTTTCCCCTCCACTTCTTTGTCTCTTCCACTCTCTCTCAATCACCTACTATCCAAGAAGAGTAAAAGGAAGGCTTGGTCCCCCTTTTATAGAAATTGGGGAGAGAGAAAGTGATTGGCTCAAGTTTAACCGGCTGAACTCAACTGGGAGAACATTCCATCGGTGTGTTCCACCAGTTGGGTCAAAACCCACCCTAGGGACCATCTCTTTAGCTCAGATGCTTTGGGATGCATATATCCTTTACCCAAGGTCTACTAGGACACCTTATAGTACCAAGTATACATAGTGAAGACTCACCTAAGGTTCGGATACCATCATCGGGTTTGCATCAGGTGCTCCATTAGTCGATGTATTGAAACCTGGCATAGGAGGAATCTGGGTTAGTAAAGGGATTCCGGGTGCTGGTCTCACATAGGAACAGTGGGCATAGGACTATGAACCTCCGTCGATGCTGATGGGATACCTCTACCCTCAATGACAGGAGTTCCCTGCTATTCAGTAACCCTTACATCATCCGCATCATCGTCCTCTGCATCATCATCAAAACTGGCAGAATTCATAAAAATATCCTCTGCCTGTGCACCCTTTGCAGCCATCACCGCAGTGTTAGCTTCTGCCACCTCCTTTGCAAGTCTCCCATAAGCAATAGGAGCAATGACTAGTGGAAGAATAGCCTCCAACTCATTGTCACTCAGAACCGCATCCTGTAACTCATGCATGCAACCCAATGCATTCCAGCCAAAATCTGAGTGCACTGACCTCTCAACTCCCTCGTCAACAAAGATGTCAATACCCATTTCCTTAAATAGCCATGTAAGTAGTCGACCATATGGAAAGTTCCTCTCACCGCCATATGTAGTAACTATCATCATCCTCATTAGAATATAGGGTAAGCATAACTGGTAACGAGTATAGATGCAGTAGGTCACATACTCGTTGAAGCTCGTAATCGCATCCTTATGTTTGCTCTTAGGGTTGATGTCATGCTGTATAATCTGATTGTAGACCTTTAAAATTGGATGATACCTAGACTCTACATGTTTTTATCCTGATATATGCAACTGTTTCTAGATCTCCTACCTGAAAATCTCTAAAATGAGATCAGAAAAAGAAAAACCTGGCTCGGTGTATACACAGTTGCCTACCGTCGAAATGTGCAACCACTTCGCCAACTGACAGACGTCGAAAGAAATATCCCGACCATTCACCCTACTGGATATCCTCAGTCTCAAGTCCAACTGCTTATCCTCAAGATTAGTCTCCACTTGATGATTACAGTAAAATAGTCGGATTAAGTTAAGCCTGGTGACTATCCTATATCTCAAGACTGGTGCCCAGCCCAAAGCAGTGAAACCTCACCCATAGAAAAGCGTTGTAACCTCTCAAAGTCTACAAACCTCCCAGACTCGATAGAAGTTCGTTGGAATCTAGGCCAATCATCCTGCTCAGCCCGAGAATGATACCTGTGAGCAAATAAAGCCAATGATCTAGCCATTTTGCTGCAAAAACACACAAGAATGGAAATTATGTGAGGAATTAAGTTAAAGTAAATGTTAGACAATGAAAAGTATTTATAATAGAATGATACATAGTTTAAAGTAATTACAAATTGAGTAAAAGAAGCTTCGTTGGAAATTTTGATTAAAATGCATTGAATAGCCAACATGGAAAATATGGAATGCGTTCCAACATGCGGAAAAGAGACTCTAAACATCTAAAAATGTTCTAAACATGTCATATGAGGATTGTTTTGACATTTGAAGCATTGAAAGTGGAGAAGTGATTTGATGAAATATGGGAAAAAACCTATATGGGAAAAACTTGAAGTTAACAAATATGCGAAGAAAATCATATTTGATCGGTTAGAAACATCCTAGCAACTTCTAAATGTGATTTGTATTGAGTTTTTTTAGCAAGTTACATGAAGTAAATAGGAGCTAAATTGAAAACCTAGGTATACACTAAATCAAATGGGAAATTTTTCGATATGTCAATGGTATACTTACCTTGAATGAAGTTTAAGCCTTGGAATGAGATGGAAATAAGTGGATTTGACCAAGGAAATGATTGGAATGATCTCTAGCCCTTCTCTCCTTCTCTACCTTGTTTGAAATGAAAATGAGAGGGAAAATGACCACTTACGGCCCTTTTAAAACTCATTTTCGAGTCAACCGGTTGATTAAAGGGCGTTGATCGACCAACAAATCCGATCGACCACTAGATTTGATCGACCACCTCGATCGACCGCCTGCTGACAAAAGACTCTATTTGAGTTATTTTTGGAATTTTTCATCATGAAACTTATTGTTGCATGCTCTAACATGATTATGAAGTGACTAAAGTGATAATTAGCCATTGGAGCATAGATTTGGATACGTTAAATTGTTCTAATGCTAAATATTGTTATGTTGTACAAGAATAGACTGTAGCATTATCAATGGCCCCTAGCACTCGTGACAATCAATAGAATTCAGGTGATAACCAAAATCCCAGGGACAATACCCCTCTACCTGCTACCACTGGAAATATTCCACCTCCTCCACCTCTTCCTGCGAGGACTAATACTGACCTAGCAGCTATCATTGGAAACCTTGCAAGATCAATGGAATAGTAGTAGCAGAGCAGCAGCTAAAGTAGCAAACAATGAATGAATTCATTATGATTTTGTGACAAACCCCTGTGCAAATCGGAGTCCCCCTTGCGTCGACAGCCACTACTGTGCCACTACCTCCTAGATTGAATATAAATATGCCAACCACTGCAACTGCCTATCCTATAGGGTTGCCATAACAGATTCACCTAGTCAATTTAGGAGTGCCTGCTGCCCCATTTCTGAATGAAGCCACCCAGGCTGAATACTCTAGATTGCTAGAAAGGTTTCGGAAGATGAAGCCGCTGAAATTCATAGGAGTGGGTGATAACCCACTACAACTTGTAGTCTGGATGTAGTCTTAAAAAATGTTTCTAGATGTTGGTATTGACTGATGAACAGCGTATCCTTTGCGCAAGTCACATGATGGAAGGCAAACCCTACACCTGGTGGGAATCAAACCAGACAATTCTTGCAACCTTGAATCCCATTGTGACTTGGGCTATGTTTAAGGAAGCATTCTTTAACAACTACTTCTCGAGAAGCTTTCGTAACAAGAAGGAGATAGAATATCTGAGTCACTATCAAGACCAAAAATTCATTCAAGATTATTAGACTGAATTTGAGTCACTCTTTTATTTTGCCCCGGCTTGTATGCATACTAAAGAAGCTAAGGCAATGAAATTCTTCAAAGGTCTTTGCGAAACAATCTGAGCCACTGTTGAGACTCCTGGACATACCAGCTATGTAAAGTGTACTCAAACTACCAAGATAGTGGAAGACGCCCTTCGGGATAGCTATCAGGCTAAGAACAACTTCAATAAGAAATTTACTACTACACCTGATAAGAAGATCACTAAGAAGCCATTTCAGTGCAAGTTTAATAACAAGAGTGCTACCACTACCAAGACTGCTACAAAGACCTCTGCAAATACCACTAACGCTGGACCAATCAAATGTTTTAATTGTCAGTAAATTGGTCATATCAGGTCTAACTGCCCAAAAATTACTAAAGCATAGCAGGGCAAGGTATTTGCAACGTCAGCTGAGGAAGCAGAAGGAGCCCCTGGTGTAGTGACAGGTATTTTGTATTTTAATGTTGTGATTATTTTGATACTACTGCATGCTTGTGTATGTGTTAACATATGGACCATACACATTAGGGATTCTTAGGATTTTTGATCACCTGACTCGAGTTCTATTTGATTATGGAGCTACTCATTCATTCGTGTCACCTGAGTTTGCTAAAAAGCTGTCCATGACTACAAAGCAGTTAGTATCTGAATTGATTGTGCGAACTCCTTTAGGACTGGAAGTAGTACTGACAGAGTACTATGGACCATGTTAAGTTCAGCTAGAGGATCAGGATCTGAATGTTAATTTGATCCAACTCAACATGTCAGATTTTGATGCTATCCTAGGCATGGACTAACTCTCCACCCATCGAACTGGCATGCTTTGTGCTGAAAGGAAGATTTTTTTCCAACCAACTGATGGTAGAACTTTCAAATTCATTAGAGATAAACTTAGAAAGGATAAGAAGTTATTCATATCTGCATTGCAAGCCTACAAACTGTTGCAACAAGGCTGCATTGATTACCTAGCATCTGTGATTGACACTATCGTAGAGTTACCAACCCTTGACCAGATAGATATAGTGAATGACTTCCTAGATGTATTCCTGAAAGATTTACCTAGTTTACCTCCTGATCGTGAAACTGAGTTTGTGATCGATTGAGTCCTTAGAGCTGCTTTTGTGTCTAAAGCCCCCTGTAGAATGGCGCTCTTTGAGGTGAAAGAACTGAAGGTTCAACTCCAATAATTCTTAAACAAGGGATTGGATTTATAAGACCTAGTATATCCCCTTGGGGTGCGCCAGTCTTGTTTGTCAAGAAGAAAGAAGAAAAAGGCCAATTGTGCATCGATTATCGTAAGCTGAACAAGCTTACTATTAAGAAACGATACCCTCTGCCTAGGATCAACGATCTGTTTGGTCAGTTCCATGGTGCTCAATTATTCTCGAAGATAGATCTCCGATCTGGATACCATCAACTGAAGATCAGAGAATGTAATAATTCAAAGATTGCCTTTAGAACTCGATATGGACAATATGCGTTTTTAGTCGTCTTTTGGATTAACTAATGCCCCAGCGTCATTCATGAAACTCATGAACATAGTGTTTCATGACTTCCTAGATTACTCTGTCATTGTGTTCATGACATCCTTGTCTATTCGAAGAGTGTGGAAGATCATGCTGTGCATCTTCACCAAGCTTGCAAAGACTTAGACAAGAGAAGTTATTTGCCAAGTTCAAGAAGTGTGAATTCTGGTTGAGAAAAGTTACCTTTTTGGGTCATGTCATAGCTGTCAAAGGAATATTAGTGGATCCATCATAGCCATACTGAACTGGGAAGCTCCGAAGACTGTTATGGAAGTTAAAAGCTTTCTTGGATTGGCAGGATACTATAGAAGATTTATTGCTGATTTCTCCAGAATAGCCATTCCTCTAACGCAGCTTACAAAGAAAGAAACTAAGTCTGTATGGTCAGAAATGTGAAGTAGCATTTTAGTTGCTGAAAGAGAAACTGATTTATACTCTAGTGTTGACCATCTGGACAAAAAGGTCTGGTAGTATATACTGATGCATCCAAATTAGGACTTGGTTGCGTCCTCATGCAAGAAGGTAAGGTATCGCCTATGCCTCCAAACAATTAAAAGAGCAGAAGAAGAACTATCCAACTCATGATCTTGAGTTAGCTGCTGTAGTATTCGCGCTCAAGACATGGAGACACTACCTGTACGAAGAAAAGTTTCAGATAATGTCTGACTACAAGAGTCTCACCTACTTATTCAATCAGAAGGAACTCAACATGAGACAAAGAAGATGGTTAGAACTACTGAAGGATTACGATTGTGATGTCCAATATCACCCAGGAAAGGCTAACGTAGTAACCGATGCCCTTAGTAGAAAAGCTATAAACAATGGAGAAGCTAAGGCTAGCAACTATGTTCTATCGAAATCTCAAGTTATTCCTCTATCTGTAGCTGAAGACTCCAATGCTAGTGCTCTACTAGAAGAGTTAATTGAAGCCACTACGGCCACTCTAAGTGCCCTCAAATACAATCGACATTGTTGCATGAGATAAAAGAAGCAACAATATTGGACCATCACCTTCGTGCACTGAAGAGTAAACTTGAGAATGGAAAGCAAGATCCTGATTTCATTTTGAATAATGGAGTTATCTATTGTGCTAGAGTATGTGCACCAAAATTTGCAAAAGACTTAAAGGAAAAGGTTCTAATTGAAGCACATTTATCCCCATACTCTATGCATCTTGGAAGTACAAAGATGTACTACGATTTAGGGAAGGAATTCTGGTGGAGAGTTTTGAAAGTCGATGTAGCTCCATTTGTATACAAATGTTTGATGTGACAGCAAGTCAAGGCAGAACGTCAAAGAGCATCTAGTAAACTATAACCATTATTGGTACCAGAATGGAAGTGAGACCACATTACCATGGACTTCGTCATAGGGTTACCTTTGACAGCACGCTCTGTAGATACAATTTGGGTTATTGGGCATAAATTTACTAAAATTGCAAGATTCATTACAGTTTAACCTTAGTACTCCATGGATAAACTAGCTATACTGTATATCTTATCAAGTTATCTATCTACTCGATATTCGAGCTAGTATTGTATCTAATCGTGACCCAAGATTTACACCCAAGTTCAAGGAAGGATTACAGAATGCAGTGGGTACTCAACTGAAGTTTAATACTATTTTCACCCTCAAACAGATGGAAAATCTGAGAAAATGATTCAAATATTAGAAGATATGCTTAGAGCCTACGCTCTAAACTTCAAAGAAAATTGGGATCAAAATCTCTCATTGATGGAGTTTGCATATAACAATAGTATCAGTTCACTATCAAGATGGTGCCCTATAAAACATTGAATGGAAGAAAATGCAGAACTCCCTTGTATTGAAATAAAGATGGTGAAAGAAGAATACTTGGACCGAAGATTATCCAAGAGACTTGGGAGAATGTTGATATGATAAAGGAGAGAATTAAAGCTGCTCAGACAAGACAAAAGAGCTATGCAGACCTTCATCACAAAGATCTTGAATTTGAAGTAGGTGACAAGGTATTCCTGAAAGTGTCACCTTTCAAAGGAAATTAAAAAATTGGGTAAGAAGGGAAAACTAAGTCCAAGATATATAGGACCATATGAAATACTTAGCTGAAGTGGAGCTGTAGCTTATCAACTAGCTCTACCTCCCGCACTTGTTGGTATCCATGTTGTGTTCCATGTGTCGATGCTGAAGAAGTATATCACCGACCCAGCACACGTGCTGAATACAAAACTTCCTGTGATGGATACGGACCTGAGTTATGAAGTGAAACCACTACCAATCCTGGATAGGAAGGTTTATCAATTAAGAAGTAGATCCATTGCTTAAATCAAGGTGCAATGTGTCACACCCCAATTATGCACCTTTCAGAACGGTGTGATGAACCGCTAATAAACCAACGGTTCAACCAAGATCTCTAATAGGTTGTGTCCCTTTAAATTAAACCATACACATCCACAACCATAATCAGAATAAATACACAATAGCGGAAGTCTTAATATTAAATGAACTGAGGATCTAACTGTGATAATCATAAAAAAAAAATCAAATTATGTTGTATCAATCGAGACATAAGTAAATAAAATATCAAATTACATTTCCTTAATAGTTTAAATAAAAATCTAATAAAAAACGCATGAGTTACACTCGCATGAGGAGTCATGCGTCTCCACTATATCTTCAGCCTCCATGGTAGCCACGTGCCTGTACACAGAAGCATTCATATAATCTTCCACAGTGGTACCTGCATCATCAACTAAAAATATTCGAATTCAAAAAGGGTGAGCACACATCATGGCTCAGTGAGCAAACAAAACAATGCAACAAACATATGCATGCATTCAATTCATATCTGTGGTCTGGTATTTAAGTTTTCAATGTGCTATAGAAAGATTTGGTGGCCGCCTCACCTTTATACACGAGTGTGTGAAGCCGCCCAAAGGTAACGTTTATTGTCGTTTCACATGCACCCACCATGACACAATATACCCCCATGAAAAAGGCATGGCAGTACCGGTTGTATCATACCAATACGTAAGCCCCTACTGGCGAGGGCTTGCAAACTGGGCTCGCAACTAACCAATCCTAATGTCAAACAGTGTATCCAAGGCCTCACCCCAGCATCCCTCAATACATTCATAGAGATAGAGCTAAGGCCCCCCGACAGAGTCGAAGACTACATGGTCCGAGACCACTTCCCCTGATACCCTACAACGTAATATTTCTGCTAAGGTAATGGCGATACGACGATGTCAGTGGACAAGACTTGAGTAGAGATAGAGCTAGAGTCTGATGACCAGGACACACCAAAATATCACGTCCTCCCCCTGATGCTCCACTCGCATCAAGCACATTAACCACACACATACATTCACATGCCTATTCATAGCATCATCATCATCATCATGTTATAAATAAAATAGAATTAAATATGCATGAACATTAATAGCAAAAATATTGGATGACATGTTGAATGCACATTACAAGCATACGCGCACAGAATCAGTCATGGCATCGGACTTAAGAAATAAAAATAGTTTATTATTAGCCAATTAGTTTAGGTCTTGTTCCCTCACCTTTGCTTGAGTGTAAATCCTCTTTCAAGCTCTAATAATCACCTTTATATCAATAGGAAAACCTAACAAGTTGATAGATTTTAATTAGAATTCATTCCGACAGTTTTAAGCTTGCTGTTAAGCTAGGGTCGTAGGACGGGTCGTAGGTAGGGTAGCAGTTTTCTGTGACCCTAGGGTATAGGGTCGATGCTAGGGTCGGATGTTCCATCGACCCTAGGTGTGACCGCACGTGTTTTTAGTCGACCCTTTCATTCTACAGTCTAATCTTTCAAGTTTGGGTCCTATGGCTTACTTCCACAGTCCATTCTATGCTTGTTCTATGACTTAAAACTCCAGGTTACTTCCTTACTTTGTCTACCATGATTCCCTCCATGGATTTCATTGAAATCTTCCCATGGATGGATGATTTGGGTTTCTCCTAGATCATACCCTCTTCATAAACTATTCTAAGGTCTTAAACAATTCATGGAAAGCATATCCATACCTTAGGTTTGCTGAGATTCAGAGGTTTCTCTGAATTCTTCTCTTTAGTCTTCTTCTCCAACTTTCCTTCTCTTCTCCTTCTCTTCTCTTTCAATTAGGGTTTCAAAAGGAGTGAAAGAGGCTAAGGGACGTCCTATTTATAGAGGAAAACCTCCCAAAATAAGTCCCATTGAGATTAGGAAAGAATCCCCTTGAAATTTGGAAAGTTTCCTATTTACGGTTTCTGTCGGTGATCCTAGGGTCGATGAGGGGGTCGGAGATCCCGTCCGACCCTAGGTCTAAAATTCAGGGGTCTTACTTCCTAATGAGGTGGGGTCGACCCTGTCTGTTTGGGTATGCGACCTTCCCCCCTATTTTACTATTTTTGGGTCAGGTTAATACCTGGTCTTGCTATTTCCTTTACGCACTTGGTCCATTTGGCTCGACCATGATAGGTAGTCCTGATACAAGGTGGTAAGACCGGTTAGTTCGATACGGATCTTACAACTCCCCCCTGCTTATAAAAATTTTATCCTCGAAATTTATACATGCCTTCCGAGTTGAATATATGAGGGTATTGCTTTCGCATAACATTCTCTTCTTCCCATGTGATTTCTTCTATATCTCTGCTTCTCCAGGTGACCTTAACATAATAAATGTCACGGTTACGTAGTCGTTGAACCTTTCGGCTGGTGATTTCAGTTAGTGCTACTTCAAATGTCAAATCATCAGTCAAATCAGGTAGATCTATTGTCAAAACATGCGTTAGATCTCTGACATACTTCTTCAATAAGAAGATATGAAATACATCATGCACACTTGACATAGATGGTGGTAGTGTTAATTGGTAAGCCACTTTTCCACGTTTAGCTAGAATCTCATATGTTCCGACATATCTCAAACTTAGTTTCTCTTTTTATCCGAACCGTTTCAAACCGTGCATAGGTGACACTTTGAGGAATACCTTATCACCTACGACAAATTCAAGGTCTCGGCGTCTAGTATCTGCATATTACTTCTGACGATTCTGAGCCGTTCTTACTCTTTCCTTTATAATGTTGACTAATCGACATGTCTCTTCAACAAAATTCTGGTCCAACAATACTACGTTCTCCAACTTCATTCCAAAACAAAGGAGTTTGACACTTCCTGCCATACAGTGCTTCATAGGGTGACATCTGTATAGTAGCCTGATAGCTATTGTTATAAGCGAACTCAATCAGTGGTAATTTCTCATCCCATGATCCTTTAAAATCAATTACACAGGCTCGGAGCATGTCTTCTAGAATCTAAATGGTATGCTCCGATTGTCCGTCTGTCTGAGGATGGAATGCAGTACTGAACTTCAATGTTGTAGCCATAGCCTTTTGCAATCCTTCCCAAAACTTTAAAGTAAATTGTGGGTCTCTGTCGAACACAATGCTTTCAGATACACCGTGTAATCTGACAATATTATCCACATACAACTTAGCTAACCTCTCCAGTGTATACAGAGGTCGTATAGCTATAAATCGAGCCATTTTAGTCAGGCGGTCTACAATCACTCAAACTGCATCAACTACTCGGGGAGTCAATGTTAACCCAGTGAAGAAGTCCATAGTGATGCAGTCCCATTTCCATGCTGGTTTCGGTAACGGCTATAACAGTCCTACAGGTCTTTGTCATTCAGCCTTCACTCTCTGACAATTTAGGCATTGAGACACAAACTTAGCTATATCTGCTTTCATTCCTCTTCACCAATATAATTTCTTTAGATCATGATACATTTTTGTACTTCTAGGATGTATCGAATAGGCGGTGGTATGGGCTTCCTTCATTAGTCGATGTCTAATGTCTAAACTTTCTGTTTCAGGTACACATATTCTTCCTTTGTACTTCAGTACCTTTTCATCATCTAAGGTGGACTCAGGAATAGTCCTACCTTTTTCGATGTCTTCTTGTACCATTCTTAGATAAGGGTCTGATTTAATCACTGTTTTCACCTCATCTAGTATATCAGATACAATCTTCAATGTGACGAACATATTTGAAAACCGATGGATAAATCCTTGGTTGGTTGATTCACCCGGTGCATCTATCACAAACTGCTCATTATCGTAATTAAATACTTTTTCGGTAGTACCAAGTGCGGCAGTTGTGCTAACCTCCCCTTGAGATTTTATCATTGCCTTTTTACTCAGTGCGTCAGCAACCACATTAGCTTTTCCCGGATGATACTGGATATCACAATCATAGTCTTTCAATAGTTCCAGCTATCTTCGTTGTCTCATATTCAACTCCTTCTGATTAAAGAGATAAGTAAGACTCTTATGATCTGATTTAATCTGAAATTTCTCTCTGTACAAGTAATGTCTCCATATCTTGACAGCATGTACTACTGCCGCTAATTCCAAATCATGAGTGGGATAGTTCTTCTCATGTGTCTTCAATTGTCTTGAGGCATAAGCAATTACTTGTTCTCCTTGCATAAGTACAAATCCTAATCCCAATCTTGACGCATCAGTGTACAAAATAAATGGCTGTCCTAGAATTGGAATGGTCAAGATTGGAGCCGATATCAATCTAAACTTCAATGTTTGGAAACTCTTCTCGCATTTCTCAGTCCAAACAAACTTTTCGCCCTTCTTAGTCAAACTGGTGAGAGCTATGGTAATTCGGGAATAGTCTTCCACAAATCGTCGATAATAACCAGCTAGACCAAAGAAACTTCTAATTTCTACAACGCTCTTCGGTGCTTCCCACTTCACAATAGCTTCGATCTTGTTAGGATCCACTTTAATTCCTTCAGCGGATACAATATGGCCAAGAAAAGTGACTTCCTTTAGCCAAAACTCACCCTTTGTAAATTTGGCATAAAGCTTCTCCTTCCGTAATCACTGCAGAGCGGCATTTCGATTCTTAATATGAGTTTCCTTGTCCTTGGAGTAGACCAATATATCATCGATGAATACAATAACTGACGTATCCAATATATTGTGGAATACCCGGTTCATAAGTTCCATAAAGGTTGCTGGTGCATTGTCAATCCAAAAGGCATGACCATAAATTCATAATGTCCATATCTGGTCCTGAATGCTGTCTTGGGAATATCATCGTCCTTGATCTTCAACTGATGGTAGCCTGATCGAAGATCAATTTTGGAGAACACCTTGGCACCTTGCAACTGATCGGACAATTCATTGATCCGAGGCAATGGATATCGATTCTTGATTGTCAGTTTATTCAGTTCCCGATAGTCTATACACAATCGAACACTACCGTCCTTCTTCTTTATGAATAATACTGGTGCTCCCCATGGTGATATGCTAGGCCGGATGTAGCCCTTGTCCAACAGTTCTTGTAGTTGTACTTTTAATTCCTTCAGTTCAGTAGGAGCCATTCGATAAGGTGCTTTAGATACTGGTGCGGCTCCGGGTATCAGATCTATAACAAACTCTGTAGCTCGGTCGGGTGGTAGTCCTGGTAGTTCTTCAGGAAATACATCTGAAAAGTTACGCACGACATCAATATCCTCCATTCGTGGTGCTTCCTTGGTAAGATCGACCACAGACACTAGATACCCAACTGCTCCTTTCTCGAGGCACTTCCTAGCCTTTAATGCAGAGAGTATGAGCTTTCGTTTACGGGGAAGTTTGGTTCCCGCAAAACTGAACTCTGCTCCTTCCTTGTCTTTAAATGTCAGCTTCTTTTCGGTACATAATAGGTTTACAGAATGCCGAGCTAACCAGTCCATTCCCAAGATGACGTCAAAGTCTGCCATCTCAAGTTGAATCAAGGTTGCATCTAGAGTTTTCTCGTCAATAAGAACTAGACATGGTCCATAACCTTTTTCTAATTTCACTTCTAATCCCATAGTCGATCGTACAAGCAGTTTATAGTCTAAGGATTTGAGGGATAGATTTAGCTTCTTTCCAAATGACACAGATATAAAAGAATGAGTAGCTCCTGAATCAAAGAGTACTCTGGCGGGAATGCCGTTAATAGGTACGATACCTGTGATTTGTTTTGATTTAGTCTACATGCTCACACAATGTAACATAAAATGACAAGGTTCAGGTCATACCTGTGACCACATCAGGCGATGCGGTAGTATCCTCAGATGTAACAGCGTAAACTCTTCCTTGCTGTAGTTGTTTTCTGGGCTTAGTACACTCTCTTGAGACATGCCCTACTTGATTTCAGTTAAAACATCTTATTCCTTCACCATTTTTCTTTGGTTGCGGTGGGGCTGCTGAAGTGGTCTTGGCTGCAGCATTGAAGCCTTGAGTACAGAAGGGTTTGAATACCTTGGTATTTCTTCCGTTGTAAGAATTTCCATTTGGCCTTTTGATTCCCCTATTTTGGGCAAGTAGCTCTCTTTCTGGCTCGACTCTATCATTCGAGCAATTTGTACAGCTTCATTGTAGATTTTCTTTTCAAGTCCCAGAACATGTTCATGTATGCTTCCCCTAAGTCCAATGACGAACCTTCGGGTCTTTGTATCTTCCGCTTGCATACTGACTGGTGCAAAGAAGAACAGCTCCTCATAACGCTATTGATATGCATCGACAGTCATCTGTCCCTGATATAAACTCAGGAACTCCTTTTCCATAGAATCTCTGAAACTCCTAGGAGAATACTTCTCGAAGAATGCCTCTTTATATATATCCCAGGTTAGTTGGGCATGCTTTGTCAACAGATACATTCGTGTGGACTTCCACCTATGGTGTGCATCACCATTCAGCATGAACGTTGCACACAACACTTTCTCTTCTTCGTTCACTGTCATCATTGTGAAATTTCTCTCCATCTCATCGATCCAGTATGCTGGCCACAACAGATCAGCTGGCTTACCACTTTTCTCCTTGGGCTTCATCTTAAAAAAAATACTCAACTAGTCTGGAGTGGTCTAGTTGATGAGGAACATAGGCCCCATACATAGGTGGTTGGTATTGATATCCACCTGGAGCTACTTCAGGGTTTTGTACTTGAGCCTGCATGATGGGAGTCTGAGGTGCGTGGGGTACTATGTTACTTCCCCCTGGTATTGTGCTTGCCTGTCCTGCTGGCATCGGTGTCGTCTGTGCAGCTGAAAAAGCCATGCCTATGACAGCTTGCATTGTAGCTTGTACCTGTTGCTGCAGCTGTTGTGCCAACTTCATTACGGCTGTAGCCAGGTCTGTAGGTGGAGCTGGCAGATTTGTAGGATTTGTCTGCCCATTAACTATGAACGGTGCCATGTTCGGATTCTCTTGTGTTTCAAGGTGTATATGGCTGTCTTCCTCCACAGGTGGTGGTGGTGGTGGAATAGAGTTACGGCTTTGTCTGGTCACTCTGCATCCAGCCATTATCTGTTCTGGTAGGGGTAATGCCTGAAAATCATAGAATATATGAGGCAATCATCATATACTTCATTCTCATATTTAAATCTACTAGTTAATGATATTTTCAAAATTTTCAGATCATTCTGTCAAAAATACTGTATTTTCCATCATAGGGTCGATGGTGGGGTCGATGGATGTTCGACCCTAGGGTATGCGACCCTGAAAATCATTGCTACTTACCGAGAGCCTAGGGTCGATGGTAGGGTCGACCCTAGGATCGACCCCTAGTTCTCTGTCAGATCACCAAGAGGCTAGGGTCGATGAGGGGGTCGGAGGTAGGGTCAGATGTTTTGGTCGAATTATCTGACCCTAGGACTGAAAACCAGGTTTTTAAATCCCAAATTTTGAATCCATTTCTCATTCTTTCTCCTCCTTTCCGACTTGGCTCATTCCTCTGAGTTGCTACAGTGACAACTCCAACCCATTGGTGATTTTTGCTTCTCTTTTCGACGTCTACTCCTCTTCTACAGGTATGTTCTCTACGGTTTCATGTTTTTAGGGTTTCTTAACTAGGTTTTTGCTCGTTTATATCATTTTCTTCAAATTATACTTTTTCCAACCGTAAAAATTCTATTTTTATTGGGGGCTTTTGTTGTTGGTGACTCAATGGACGAAAGCCCTCAAAAATATTTGAGTTTCATCGGGTGGTTATCGAGAAGCTTGAAATTTCCCCTTTTTTTGCCCTAATTTGTCGAGATTTTTGAATTTCTTGAAATTTCTTCAAATTCAATCTTCTTAGATAAAATTTCCAACTGTATGAGTCTTACAGAATGGTTTAGAATCTATATAAGTCCTCCTGCCCACGTGTATGGGTGAAAAGTAAGGCTTTTGACCAATTTATGTCGTTGTAATGTCGAAATTTTTGGGTTTTTTTTCATCTTTTCTAAGCCATTATTTGTTTTTCTTTGTTTTTGCAGATAGTATGGCTCGTACCAAAATACCTAGGGTTCATGACCCAGTCCATTTCTGTTCTAACGAGGTTGAGGCACAGTATTCTCGCTACGCTCGTAAGAAGGTAGAGGGAGGTCGTCGGGTGGACTTGGCTAGTCTAGCCTTGTTCGATGTAGAGAGAGCTTTTGATGACATGGGCTGGCTTCTTGTGATCACCAACGATGCCTGTACCCATCCAGTTTTGGTGAGACAGTTTTATTGTGATCTCCAGGTGGTGGGAGATCACAATGATACTGAGAGGGGTAGAGAGCTCAGGATCACGAGCTACGTCAAGGGAGTAGAGGTTTCCTTTGACTATCGGCAGTTAGCGGACCTCTTGGGCATTTCATACGACGGCCCCTTGGTGTACTGTGCTTCTGGAGAGCCCTAGCTCTTTTCCTTGGTGATGAGGGCTGAGATAGACCGTCAGGTTATCAGAGAGGATCGCTGGGAGATGAAAGTGATCTACCTACGTCCAGAGCCTCGGGTGTACTGTAAGATCATTCAGCACAACCTGATACCTCAGAGTGGGCACTACGAGAGGATCTCCCAGTTGACCCAGTTCTTACTGTACTGTATCTGCACTAGGCAGCCTATCTGCCTCCCTTATATTATTATACGGATGATGATCAGTGCCACACTGTCCGGTCAGGTTGGCAACCTGCCTTATGGACACATGATCACTACACTGCTTACCCGCCTGGGTGTTGATTTGATGGATGAGAGGATTCAGGAGAAATCCTTCTCATCACCTCTGGATTGGAAGGCCATCTGTATGATGGGCATGCGGGATGCTCAGGTCAGGGATGATGAGAGGAACACTCTGGTGCGTCCTCGTACTTGGGTGGATATGGCAGACGCTGAGGCAGCAGCAGCAGCCGCTGGAGCAGGGGTTCATGGGGGTGATGCTGGTGATGATGATCGTTTGTACATGTATGTGGATTCCATACCTCCTCCATCACCTATACATACTACGGGAGCTGGTCTTTCACATGCAGCTGGTCCTTCGCATGCAGCTGGTCCTTCACACCCACCTTCTGATGAGATGATGGGGATACTGCGTGAGATTAGAGAGGCTCAGCGCATGTCTGATCTAAGGGTGAGAGAGCTTCTAGATGCTCAGCGCGTGACTGATCTCACAGCTAGTCTTCAGACGACCCAGACTCAGATAGCCTGGTTGACTAGGGTGTATGCTGAGGACTATGACAGAGACCGCGAGGCACCGCCTCCCCCATCACCTCCAGCTTCCTGATGTATTTTTCTTTTTATTTTTCTTTTGTACTTCAGAGTAACTGTTCGGATTATGGATTGTACTCCGCTTTAGATATGTGTATATACGTTTGTTTTTCCTTCGAGTGTATATAAATTTGTTTCTCATTTAATAGATGCATTATTCTCTTTTAATATTTGTCTAAAACAACACAGATGCTTATAGTGTGTTATTATTACAGCTTTTAAATTTTTATCTTATCTTAGTTCACAAACTTTTGTGGTAGTATACTGGTTTAAAAGACAGGGCCTGAGAGCTCTGATACCAATTTGTCACACCCCAATTCCGCACCTTTCAGAACGGTGTGATGAACCGCTAATAAACCAATGGTTCAACCAGGATCTCTAATAGGCTGTGTCCTTTTAAATTAAACCATACACATCCACAACCATAATCAGAATAAATACACAATAGCGGAAGTCTTAATATTAAATAAACTGAGGATCTAACTATGATAATCATAAATAAAATATCAATCTATGTTGTATCAACTGAGACATAAGTAAATAAAATATCAAATTATATTTCCTTAATAGTTTAAATAAAAATCTAATAAAAAACGCATGAGTTACACTCGCTTGAGGAGTCATGCATCTCCACTATATCTTCAGCCTCCATGGTAGCCACGTGCCCGTACACAGAAGCATTCATATAATCTTCTACAGTGGTACCTACATCATCAACTAAAAATATTTAAATTCAAAAAGGGTGAGCACACATCACGGCTCAATGAGCAAACAAAACAATGCAACAAACATATGCATGCATTCAATTCATATCTGTGGTTTGGTATTTAAGTTTGCAATGTGCTATAGAAAGGTTCGTTGGCCGCCTCACCTCTATACACGAGTGTATGAAGCCGCCCAAAGGTAACGTTTATTGTCGACCCACATGCACCCACCATGACACAATATACCCCCATGAAAATGGCATGGCAGTACCGGTTGCATCATACCAACACGTAAGCCCCTACTGGTGAGTGCTTGCAAACTGGGCTCGGAACTAACCAATCCTAATGTCAAATAGTGTATCCAAGGCCTCAGCCCAGCATCTCTCAATGCATCCATATAGATAGAGCTAAGGCCCCCCGACAGAGTCGAAGACTACACGGTCCGAGACCACCTCCCCTGATACCCTACGACGTAATAGTTTTGCTAAGGTAATGGCGATACGATGTCAGTAGACAAGACTTGAGTAGAAATAGCACTAGAGTCTGGTGACCAGGACACACCACAATATCACGTCCTCCCCCTGATGCTCCATTCGCATCAAGCATACTAACCACACATGCATTCATATTCTTATTCCTAGCATCATCATCATCATCATGTTATAAATAAAATAGAATTAAATATACATGAACATTAATAGCAGGAATATTTGATGACATGTTGAATGCACATTACAAGCATACGCGCACAGAATCAGTCATGGCATTGGAATCAAGAAATAAAAATAGTTTATTATTAGCCAATTAGTTTAGGTCTTGTTCCCTCACCTTTGCTTGAGTGTAAATCCTCTTTCAAGCTCTAAGAATCACCTTTATATCAATAGGAAAACCTAACAAGTCGATAGATTTTAATTAGATATCATTCTGACAGTTTTAAGCTTGTTGTTAAGCTAGGGTCGCAGGACGGGTCGTAGTTTTTTGTGACCCCAGGGTAGAGGGTCGATGCTAGGGTCGGATGTTCCATTGACCCTAGGTGCGACCGCAGCTTTCCTGGACTTCCCGAAAGCTAGGGGTCGATCCTGTGGTCTAGTAGGTTCGATTCCCAATCGACCCTACGTGCGACCGCACGTGTTTTGAGTCGACCCTTTCATTCTACAGTCTAATCTTTCAAGTTTGGGTCCTATGGCTTACTTCCACAGTCCATTCTATGCTTGTTCTATGGCTTAAACTCCAGTTTACTTCATTACTTTGTCTACCATGATTCCCTCCATGGATTTCATTAAAATCTTCCCATGGATGGATGGTTTGGGTTTCTCCTAGATCATACCCTCTTCATAAACTATTCTAAGGTCTTAAACAATTCATGGAAAGCATATCCATACCTTAGGTTTGCTGAGATTCAGAGGTTTCTCTAAATTCTTCTCTTTAGTCTTCTTCTCCAACTTTCCTTCTCTTCTCCTTCTCTTCTCTTTCAATTAGGGTTTCAAAAGGAGTGAAAGAGGCTAAGGGACGTCCTATTTATAGAGAAAAACCTCCCAAAATAAGTCCCATTGAGATTAGGAAAGAATCCCCTTGAAATTTGGAAAGTTTCCTATTTACGGTTTCTGTCGGTGATCCTAGGGTCGATGAGGGGGTCGGAGATCTCGTCCGACCCTAGGGTTAAATTGTCTGACCCCAGGTCTAAATTTCAGGGGTCTGACTTCCTAATGAGGTGGGGTCGACCCTGTCTGTTTGGGTATGCGACTTATACCTGGTCTTGCTATTTCCTTCATGCACTTGGTCCATTTGGCTCGACCATGATAGGTAGACCTGGTACAAGGTGGTAAGACCGGTTAGTTCGATACGGGTCTTACACAATGGTAGAACCATATTAAGGATGAAGCATCGTGGGAGAAGGAAGATGAAATCCGTGAGAAATACCCACACTTGTTCAAAGAACAAGGTAAGAAAATTTTGAGGATGAAATTATTTTTAGTGGGGGAGAATTATGAAACCTGTACCAAAACATACAGGAAAATTTGAACATTTTCTCACATAATAGGTTCTCCTACTGACACAAGCCTAGCATCCGTAACATCTATGGAGTGTATGAAACTCTAGGTAAGAGTTAAAACCTTCTTTCTATTAGTGTAGAAGCTTCGTGTGGAATGAATCAGTTGAACCAACCCAGACCTGGCCATTTTGAGTCAATTCAGAGTAGGCGATCGACCAAATTGAGTTGATCAACACCCCTGTTTGATTGACCACTTGAACCCAGAATTGGGCTTGGTTCTAATTGGTTCCAATTGATTCTTAACCACCCATGATCATCTCAAGACACATGGGACCTACTTTTGAATGTATTGGAGTGGCAATTAACAACTTCTAAGCCTCCTTCATTAGACTCATACTAGGACTAGGACTCTCAAGAGAAAAATTACAGTGCAACTCTAACTCTTGTATAAATTCTTTAATAAAAGTTCTCTATGAACCCTAATTGAGGACATAAGAACCTCTGACACATTCTGAGAGTGAGAGAGAGAGAGAGAGAGAGAGAGAGAGAAAGAGAGAGAGAGAGAGAAAGAGAGAGAGAGAGAGAGAGAGAGAGAGTAAATTGGAGCAAGTTTAAGGAAGAAGAAGAGGAAGAACAACCATTAAAGGACCTCCTTTAAGCTTCCTTCTACAACTGTAATAGCATAAGCTTTGAGGTAAGCCTAAAAACTATTCTTATTCGATTTAGACTGAACCCTTGATGATCTTAGGAGGTAAACCCAACCTCTGATCATGTTGGAACAAGATTCCAAAAGACTTTTCGTGAATATTAGGTAAAATTCATCAAGAATGCTCATGATGGATAAACCGATACAACCAATGAATAAAGTACCTTAGGATGATGTATAACATTCAGTCTTAATTAGAATATGTCCATTAATATTGTTCTAATACTTAGAAACCCTCTAGAGAAGCCTTAGACCCCGTGCCTCAGAGAAAGGACTGAAATTGGATAAGTTTGAGCTCTCTGGTATGAGGCGATCGACCAAGGTGGTAGACTAAAGAGACTTGATCGACTGCCTCTGCTATGATCGATCGCATGGCTTACAGTGAGTTGTCTTCTTGGTATTTTTTTCCCCAATTGACTGTTTTAGTTAATCATCTCACACCTCAAGAATGACATAATAAACATGTTGGCAGGATTGGATTGAGTAGAATGTGTTTCCAAGTGTATAGGTACGTATGGTTGTATAAACGATATTTTATGTCATAGACCATACTTGCACATAACTTATGGGAATAAGATTCTATCATAACCAATGACTTAAACCTATCATAAAACATCTATAGAAGTTAACCTACAGAGGTGCAAGCCTCTGGAACTTATCTAGGCTAAAATTACCTAGGTGGTTGACAAAACAAAGATGATCGACCACCATAGCTGATCGACCACCTTATTACAACAAGCCTATTTTGGTTATATTTTCTACCATAGACTTTGAAACTTAACCAAGTGACCCTAACACATGTTCCTAAGACTAATGAGGATACCCTAGACCTAATGGAAGCGAAAATAAACAGTCATAAGTAATATTCATACCTTAATTATAATAGGTAAGCCAACGTAAAAAAAACAAGGAAAATGACTCTGTCTGCAACAAGATAAATCTTAGCTCACCAGATTCAGGTAAGGGATTAGTACATGTTTTATTTTCTTGGTTCTATGCATATGTGTTTGCTAATTGTTTGGATTGCTATATGATAACATGCCATCCAATACCTATGATTTCTATTCATGTATTTACATATTATAACTATATATTGGATTGATTATGGAATTGTTAAATAACATATGGATGTTTGATAACATGATTGTTTGCCTAGTGGATCTAGATAGATAGAATGAGACGATTTATCTTGGTCCATTAAGCTAGGATATGGGTACCTATATTAGTAATATTTTTTGGTTTAGGTTTTAATATCCCATGATAGGTAACCCATGCCAATAGGGGTTTAAATATTGGCATAGACTTATTGTGGATTAACTTTGGGTATGTCCCTTTCATAGCTGGAGAAGAGAAACAGACAGGGTTGGGAGCTAACCTCTAGTGTCTCAGGTGAAAGCTAGGAATGAGTCTGTTCTATGTGCTTACCCATTAGGGATTGGGCAATAAGTACCCAATGAAATGGTTGAGACATAAAATAAGATGCTAGGATGAAGCCTATGATGGGAGAATGCTGGTATAATGCTAGGTTGGTATATTTGGGTTGTATTCTTCATTCTTTGGGTAATGTATCACATGAGGTGAAGAGCCAAGTGTATTGCATTTGCCTCACCTGTGCTTACATGTTCATTACTAGGATTTAGGTGTGACGTGACTTGCACATGCTTATTTACAGACCATTTGGACCTTAAAAATTTATCTTGCATTGTGTGCTTGAGTGTGCTAATTTCTCTCTGAGCATGTGGTTTGCTCATCCCTTTGTATGTACACTTTTTTTTTTTTAGATTCTTGTGTAGATTATTTAGCTGTTAATGATATGAATGAAGATAAAGAATTTGAAGATGATTCGCATAATTCCTCATGTGAATGTGATGATTGTATTTATGGTTAAAAGACAATGATTCTGAAGGATAAAAGATTTCTCTATCTGAGAGAGAAGATTATATTAGTAGTTTTTATTTAGGACAAAATACAGTTTTGTTTATTTGTTTATTCCGGACGTTGTTTGACCCATGAGTTATTATTTAAGTATTTAGTACTTGGTATTATGATAGTTATGTCTTGGTTTGAAGATAGATAAACTTTTATTATGTTTATTTAATATAATTAGACTTGGTTTGAATGGTTCTTAGTTGTTGATTCTGCTATTATTTGATTTGTGCTCTGAATTTCCCGTAGTCTATGCTGTGATTAATGAAAGAGTTGTGTTATGTTATGGACTGTAAATGGATCTTGTTATGGTAGTACTTGTACAATGAGGAAACCATGGTCATACCAAAATGCCAGGTTTTTGGGGTGTGGCAGTTCTTCTCGCTAGAGTCCTCAGGTCAGTCACATAGAAAATAGGGTTTTCTTCTTTGTTGGGAGTGAAACAATTGAAGTGTTTTTACGATTTGGTTTTTAATTGGTATAGAAGGTTGGAATGGTAAATGTAATTATTTTAACCTTTAAAATATAACTGTATAATAGTCCTCCAAAAAATTGGGTTTCTACTGTCATTTAAATTAGAGCGGTGTAATTTTATGAAAACACTGGGTATCAGGTGTACTTAGACCAAAGGTCAGGGGTACTACATGTAATTTTCCCTTTTACTTTTAATTCATAAAATGTGAATTATTTGTGTATTATACGATTACATACAGAATTTTTAAATTTTACCTACTTTTTGGTTTAATTCATAAAAGCGTTTTATTTATTTCAAAAAATATGATACATGTATAATATACTTTTTTACTAAGGTTCAAACAAGGTTTTCTTTTTTGGAAAGGTATTACCCAAAGGAGAGTTCAACTCATATCCTCTTCATTTTGCGGTGTTGGTCTTTGCCAATTGAGCTATCCCCTTGGGGTTACTTCCAATAGGATTTGTCAAGTGGTAAAACAAAGCATTGAAAAATCGAGAGATCTAATAGTTATGGATTAAACAACTGAAATTTAAATTGAAATTTAACATGTAGTTTATTCAAGAAGATTCTCTTAGAATTCAACTGTTGGATTTGTCTCATTACCTTTTCATGTAGCAAAATCAGATGTACCCTTCAAGGCATGGTTCAAGTATTTGGTTTCGGATCGGCCTCGCCCAGCTGATTCGTATTGATTTTGGACTTGACCAATCCTTGATCTATTCCTGGTCCAATCCTATTATATATGGTATTGGCATGTGTCAACTCTCCATTGGATCTGTACACAGATCCGTTCCAGATCAATTTTGGACATGGCTGATACCATGACCGATACCTAGAACCATGCTTCAAGGAGACTCTTTTCCCTTTGTGGGCAATCGTTTTGCTAGTTCTACTGGTTATAACCGAACTTCAATAACTTTATTGACATGGTTTCTGAAGTCCCATTTGTTTGCATGTAAATTGAGGGAAAAAGAAAATTTTCATGTAAAATAAGATTTTTCAATGTTTGTTTTGACTTAAAATACAAAGAAATGCATTGAAAGAGTAGAAATTTTTTAATGTAAAATATAATTTTAAAGAAAAATTTTACAACGAAATAAATTGGGCCCATAGCTACCAATATGCCATTCGAGTTCATGTGCAAAAGCATGTGCCTCTTGTGTGACATGAAAGTCCCCTGTGAGAGATTATGCCCATGTCATCTAATGTATAGAAATCCTCTCCTGTGGAAATTCTAGCTGCCAAGGTGATCCAACAGTTGAAATTCATCCAGTACACATATCGATGTATTGGTATGCGTGCCGACTGAACTCCAGCATTTGGATTAGTCGGTAGTTCAGCTGCTACAGGAGAGGATTTGGATCCATCATCTGATGCTGCCTCCAAAGTTCCTTTCAGATCCAAGTACATTGATGCTTGCACTTACACATTGAGGAAGAAGCTTAATATGAACCCCTTTTGGTCATAGCATCAGTAACCTCTTTATTCACGCAATAAAGATGAACCAGCCATGGCCATCAAGCATGTGGGCAGGATAAGTCAAAAGTTAGCTTGGAGCTGAAATGCTAACTAGAGTTTAGGTTGTAGTTATATGGGGGTTTTGGTTGGGATGCAAGCAGTCTCTTATATGAAGCTGAGGTCTTTAACATGTACTCACTTGGATCCTCTCAGCTTGTAAGATAGGCAAAGGTTTTTGACTTTAATCCTTGCTAGGAGGCTGGCCTAGACCTAGGAATTTAGGACAATAGCAAGCCTCATTATAATTTTAACCTAAAGAGGGGGAAGTATACTAGGAGGAAGAAACCTAGTATACTCCCCTCTCTCTCTCTCTCTCTCTCTCTCTCTCTCTCTCTCTCTCTCTCTCTCTCTCTTTCACATTAGATTATCCTTAATATTGGAGAAGTGTATTATAGAATGAGCTGAAAGAGAGTGACATATTTTAGATGTAATGATGACATTAAAAGGATAACTGTAGATTGGAGTGGAATACATATCTTTCTTACTTGTTGATAGCATATTTCGTCTGACTATTCAGAGTGCGACACATATCCATCCACATGTCATAATGAGACGTTGACACATATTCTGACAGATGTCACCTCTAGGGCGTTTTATGATGGTGAGAGGAAACACATGTGGGTTCACACGTGTTAGGTCTTCTAGTCGGTCTCTCGAGCACTAAGAGGATTCCTATTGGGTCCCAATATGGAGAGTTGGACTTGGCAGCATAGGAATCTCCATCCTCGAGAGCGCATGTGGCGACCGGAAGGGTCAGAGATGATGACTTTATCCAATCGTAGGATCTTCATCCTACGGTTGTGGGAGATAACCAGATTGACTCCAACAGTCTTACATTCCTAATCCAATACAATTACTGGGTGGCATATCTAGTTCCAACTATAGGTGTGTCCTCTATATAAACACTCGATGGTCACATGTAACGGGATCTAATCTTTACTTACTCTGAGAATACTCAGGGAACCCCTCTCTTTAAGGAGCATACCCTCTCCTTGTAAGGTCCATATTGATTGCTCTGTTACAAACTTGTTTGTTGGAGTGGACATCGAATGCCACCATCTGGCTTTGATAACTTCATCTCTCTTGCAGGAGGAAGGACATGTAAGACCTGCACTCCACTAACCAGTTTAACCGTGTCGTGTCAGGTCTTGCCATCATAGCTGGACCAAGTGGACTGATCGTGTGAAGATGGATCACAAATCAGGTATAAAAATTGACTCAACACCCAAAACTGTATGCATATGGTTGGATACCTGGGTAGGTACTGTCGACCATATGGAAAGAAAAAATGGTCACTAATCCAGGACCCTACGGTCGATGATTTTGACCCTTCGATCGATGGGTTCTGCGATCATAGCCATCGACCGTGAGACCCCATATCAGACTCCGAGTTTTAGAAACTTTCCTAAACTAAGGGATTTCTTTCCTAATTGAAAGAGGACTCTATGGAGAGTTTTCCTTTATATAAAGGATGTCCCTCAGTATTTTTTACTCTTTTAAACATTAGTAAACCCTAGAGAAAGAGAAGGGAAGAGAAGGAAGAGAAGGAGAAGAAGAAAAGGCTAAGGAGAGGATTTTGCTGAGAAGAGATTGGCTCTCTATCATCAGGCAAATGTATGAATCGAATCTTTGGAGATGTAAACTCTAAGGAATAAGACTTCTATGGAGGTTAGGAGATATCAACCTATTATGATCTATGTGATTCCTTGAGAAAATCCCAAGGATAACCATGAGGGAAGAGTTTGATGATTAGGGTTGATAAGAAACTACTAATGATGGCCATAGGATGACCTTAGGATAAACCCAATTGAAGAGCAGAGGATTTGACCCAGGAAGAACTCGAATTACATGTAGTCTGTGACCAGAAATCTCAAGGTCGCAGCTATAGTCTACCATAACATGACCAGCTTGATCAGAGGATCGACCATAGGCATTCAGGAAGATTTCAGAAACCATATGGTCGCAGCTATGGTCACACCATATGTGACTGTAGGGTATCGACCATAGGCAGTAAGTTCGATATAGTATGAGACCATAGGACCAATCAAACACATATCAGTGCTCTATTTTGATTTTCGACTACTGTAACATGTTACATATGAATCCTAACTTAAATTCATATAAATTTTAAGTTGTTAAATTGATTGAAAGAGAATTGCAAGGCTTGGAAGGAGATCGAGTATTGCTAACAGGTGAGGGAATAAGACCTAAACTAATTGGATAATAACAAACTATTTATTCATTTGAGTCCAATGCCATGATTGATTCTATGCTTGTGTGTTTGTAATGTGCATCTCACATGTCATCCAATATTCCTGCTATTACTGCTCATGTATATTTATTTCTGTCCATTTATAATATGATGATGATGATGATGCTAGGAATAGACATGTGATTATGTGTGTGTGGTTAGTGTGCTTGATGCTAGTGGAGCATCCGGGGGAGGACGTGGCATTGTGGTCTTTGACCTAGTCACCAGACTCTAGCTCTATCTCTTCTCAAATTTTGTTCACTGACATCATCGTATCGTCATTACCTTAGCAGAACTATTACATCGTAGGGCATCAGGGGAGATGGTCACGGACCATGTGGTCTATGACTTTGCTGGGGGGCCTTAGCTCTATTTCTATGAATGTATTGAGGGATGCTGGGATGAGGCCTTGGATGCACTGTTTGGCATTAGGATTGGTTAGTTGTGAGCCTAGTTTGCTAGCCCTCGCAAGCAAGGGCTTATGTGTTGGTATGGGTAGGGCATCAAGGGAAGTGTTGGCGGTGTTTGATCCGGACACTTTAGCTCTACCTCCATTCCATGTTGGGTGCATGTGGGATGGCAATGGTGTTTGATCCATTGGGCAGATTCACACACTCGTGTATAGAGGTGCGGGGGCCACCAAACGTTTTTATAACACATTGCAAACTTAAAAATTAGACCAAAGATATGAATTGAATGCATGCATATGTTTGTTGCATTGTTTTGTTTACTCACTGAGCCGTAATGTGTGCTCACCCTTTCGACGTTGAATATTTTTAGTTGATGATGGAGGACCTACTATTGAAGATTATATGAATGCGTCGATATATGGACATGTAGCGATGATGGATGGGGAATTAACGGAGGAAACGCATGATCCTTCATGCGAGTGCAACCACTGTATTTATGATTAGTTTAGCTATGTTTGACTATTGAAACATGTAATGGATTTATTATTTTTATGTCTTGAGTTTTGAAGATAATCGGATTAATTATTTATTATCATTGTTAGACGCTCAGTTCATTATCTATAAGACTTTCATTTATTTGTTTACTACCTCTTATTATTACTGTGGAATGTGTGTGTGGTTTGATATGGTGGGTACGACCTATGGGAGATCTTGGTTGAATCGTTGGCACATTGATGGTTCATCACACCATTTCTGGTTAGACCAGAATTGGGGTGTGACAACTTAGTATCAGAGCATCTCAGGTTCTACCCATTGACCTAACTACTTCCACATGAGTCATGAATTGAGTTAGGATAAAAATTAAAAATTATAATAAGAACGCACCATAAGCACCTGTGTTGTTTGAGACATAAACTAAAAAGAGAATAATGCACATATGTGAATGGAAATATATATATATATATATATATATATATATATATATATATATACTAAAATGGGAATAAGACAAATGTACATCCAAATCAAAGTACAGTCCATAATCTGGACAATTACTCTGTATTATAGAAAGGAAAAAAGAAATAAATGATATCATGGAGCTGGAGGTACTGGAGGAGGAGGTGCCTCATGGTTTCTATCATAGTCCTCAGCATACACTCTCGCAAGCCAAACCACCTGAGTCTGAGTCGCTCGAAGACTAGCTGTCAGATCTGCTGCCTGCTGGTCTGTAAAGCGCTGGGCATCTAGAAGCTCTCCTACTCTCTGATCAGTCACTCGCTGAGCCTCCCGAATCAAGTCATTTGGTGGTGGGCGTGAAGGGCCAGCTGAATGAGAAACCCGAGAAGGGCCAGCTCCAGTAGAATGTTGTGGTGATGGAGGAGAGATGACATCCACATCCATGAACATTCAATCATCGTCCTCCTCCTCATCACCCCCGTCTGCCTCTGCGGCAGCCACTGCTGTCGCCTCTGCATCTGCTGCCGCTACTTTAGTAAGAGGACGTCTCATAGCATTCCTCTCGTCATCACTGACTTGTATCTCTCTCGTGCCCATCCTGCTGATGGCCTCCCAATTAAGGTCAACTGAGAAGGTGTCCTCAAAGATCCTCTCATCCACTAAGTCCACCTGTAGACGAGCGAGCAAGGTGGAGATCAGCCGCCTATAAGGCAAGTTACATCTCAAGTCAGGCAACGTAGCTCTGTGCATAGTTTGAAGGATAATAAATGGGAGATAGACAGGCTGCCTAGTACAGATATAGTACAGTAGGTACTGAGTCAACTGTGAGACCATCTTGTAGTGTCCACCCTGGGGAATAAGATTATGCTGGATAATCTTGCAGTAGACCCTTGGCTCTGGACGCAGGTTAATTTCTTTCATCTCCCAACCGTCATCCTAAAGATTTTGGTTATTTATCTCTGCACGCACCTGTGTAGACAGAAACTGTGGCTCCCTTGGCACACAATAAACCAACTAACCATCATTTGAGATGCCTAGGAGATCAGCCAACTCCTGACAGTTGAAAGAGATTAGAAACCATTTCACCTAGCTGGTGATCCGAAGCTCTCTGCCCCTGTCAACATCCTCTAGGTCACCCTCCACTTAAAGGTAATAGTAGAACTACTTCACAAAATCTGGGTGAGTAGAAGCCTCATACAGAATCACTGGCAGCCAACCCATTTCACCAAATGCCCTTTTCACATCAAATAGAGCTAAATGGGCTAAGTTAACACATCTACCCCCTTCCACCTTTTTTTCGATTAAACCAAGGGTATTGTGTTTCTGCTTCCACGGACCTGAAGCGATGTGGGTCATGAACTCGAGGAACCTTAGTGTGAACCATGATAACTGCAAGAGAAAAAAAATAAGAAAAACAAGTTAGAAAATTTGAAATTTTGAAAATTTGATAGCATAAATACGTAAAATGGGAAAAAGCCTCAATTTTCATCCAAACATTTGGGCAGGAGGACTTACATAGGTCCTAAACCATCCTGTAAGGCCCATACAACGAAAAATTTCAACTAGGTAGGTTGAATTTGAAGAAATTTTGACAATTGGGAAAAATCCCAAAATCTAGGTAAAAAATTGAGAATTTCAAAAATTTTACCAAACCAATCGATGAAACTCAAATTTTCTTGAGGGCTTTCATCCATTGGGTGGCCAATAGCAATAACCCCAATAAAAATTAAATTTTTATGATTTAAAAAATATTAATTAGAAGAAAACCCTACATATGGCAAAAGCCTAGGTATGAAAGCTTAAAAAGGAGAAAGAGTAGGAACATACCTGGAGGAACGGAATGTAGGTCGTAGATCGATGGAAAAATCACCAAGTTCATACGGTTGATACTGTAGCAACTCATTGGTGGTGAGTTGAGTTGAGACCGTAGGAAGGAGGAAAAGAAATGAGAGGGAAATCTCGAAAATAGGTTTTAAAACTGATTTTTGACCATGCGGTCGCACAATTCGACCAAAACCATCGACCGTATGATCGACCGTGTGATCGACCATAGGGTCTTTGTAAGTTGCCAGGATTTTGAAGGTCACACCTATGGTCACACAACATGCAACCATAGGCCATCGATCCTATGACTGACTGTTGTCTATTTTGATTCTGTTCAAACTTTTGCCTATTAATCTTGTTCTTCTCTCGCCTTCCATTGTGAGACTAACCCAATACCACCACTCTATTTTGTCTCACATGTGTAGCTTTGCGAATAACACATCAACCAAGAGTTTAAATGACTAGGCGTGGAGTAAGTAGAAGGAGACAGAATGCAAACCTATCTCCACTACATATGGAGACCAATGACAATGACGGTCATCAAGGGCAGGAAGGAAATATTGGAGCTCAGAATGCTGCACCTCAGAATGTTCACACCCAAGCCAACCCAACCAACTTACCTGCACCACTTATGGATTTGGCTACTGTGGTGATGAATTTGGCATAGCAAATGCAAGCCAACATGCATGCTGCTATGGGAATAGCCTTTCCAGTTGCAAACACAACATCTCTACCTGCAGGACAAGCTAGTACGGCACCTGGTAGTAGCAACACTGTACCCCAAGCACCGCAAACACCAGCAATACAAGGCCAAGTGCAAAACCCTGAAACACCGCAAGGCGGATATAACCAAGGTAATTATAAGTACCAACTACCTATGTATGGGGCATATGCACAGTATCAGCTTGATCACTCTCGATTGATCGAGCATTTCCTAAAGTTGAAGCCGAAGGAATTTACGGGCAAACCATCAGATCCATTGTGGCCAGCTCACTGGAACGATGAGATGGAAAGAAACTTTATGATGATGACTATAAATGAAGAAGAGAAGGTATAATATGCCACATTTATATTGAAAGGTGACGCACACCACTGGTGGAAATCAACTAGAGGTTATCTGTTAACAAAGCACGCCCAACTAACATGGGTTATTTATAAAGAAGCTTTCTTTGAGAAGTATTGTGAGACCTACATGCAAATTTTGGGGACAAAATTTCTTTTAAGGGTGGGGGAGTTGTAAGACCCGCACTCCATGAACCCGATCTAAACCTTTAATTCATGTCGTAATAGGTCTTCCAATCATCACCGGGCCAGACGGGATGAGCGGATGACAAACAGGTATGAAATCAGACCAATTCAAGTGTGAAAAACATCAGACCGGTCGATGGTACCAGTCTATGGTACCGGTCGACGGTCGATCGGTATGGTTTGCGCAGCTTGGATCTGGAAAAGGATCTCTGCGGGTCCTACTTTCCAAATTTCAAACCGAAGGACTTTCCTATTGTTAGGAGGCTTCCTAAACCTAACCATAGCCTATATAAGGACCCTTAAACCTCCTAAAACTTTTCTCATTGATCCTCACAAACCCTAGAGAGGAGAAAGAGGTTGAAGAAGGAGAAGAAGCTAGGAAGGAGAGGGAAGAGCCGCCATTGCCGTTGGACGAAGAATACGTTACCGCGAACCAACGGTAAGTGTTTAAACCTTCCTCTACTTTAATTGTTCTAGGATGGTTAGTTATGATTGGATCAATACCATGCAAAGCAAGGTATTGATCTAAACCCTGTTTTGCCGACAAACCCTAATCTAGTCGATAAACCCTAGATTCAAGTTCTAGGTTGAAGATCATCGAAACTAGGACTTGAATGGAGTTGGAAACAACTCTAACTCAGTTTTCAGACCTAGAATGTGTAGGAGAAACCCTAGGATCAATAGGGGGTGATCGACGAAAGGTGAGACATACCGGTCGCACCATATGCGATCGGTACTGCAACCAGTACCTCCCGAAGACTGGTCTGTGGGGACCGGTTGACCATACCGGTCGCACCCATAGTGCCGTGATCGGTACTACAACCGGTATGCTCTGTGAGGAGTATTTTGACCCAGTTGGTTTTTCAACCAACGTAAACCCTAAGAAAACTATTCTAATACAACCCTAACATTGTGTAGGTACCTGAGAATCGGACCTAAACCCTAATAATTTAATAAACAGTAAATCAATGTTAATAACCATGATTCTGTGGACTGATGTTTGTGCATACTCGCATGTCATCCTTTACTTTCAGTTATTATTATTGTTCATGTATACTCGTTATGCTAGGATGTGACTGTTAGGCATGTGACTGTTTTTGTTGGTGTGTGGAATAGAAAGGGCCGGGGGTCTAGGATCATTCCTCACACTAGCACCTTTTCGTATCATTCTGTCTTAGCATGCTTCGTGCAGGTAGGGTATCAAGGGGAGGAAGTGGCACTGTGGTCTCCGGCCTGGCCACTAGACTCTAGCTCTATCTCTATGCTGTAGGGAGCTGTGCTGGGATAGGGCCTACTGTGATGACATATAGGATTGGTTAGTTATGAGCCCAGTTTGCAAGCCCTTGCCAATAGGGGCTTACGTGTTGGTATGGGTAGAGCATCAGGGGAGGTGTTGAAGGTGTTTGATCTGGACGCCTTAGCTCTATCTCTATTCCATGGTGGGTGCATGTGGGATGACAGTGGTGTTTGATCCATTGGGCGGCTTCACACACTCGTGTATAGAGGTGCAGTGGCCGCCAATCCTTTCTATAACACATTGCAAACTTAAAACCAGACCATGATGTGAATGTTACTCATGCATATATTTGTTGCATTGTCTGATTGTCTTACTGAACTAAGTTATGAACTCACCCTTGTATATATACATGTTTTTAGATGTTGATGCAGGTTATACGGTGGAGGATTATATGGACGCTCTAGTGTATGGAGGCGTGGATGCTTTGGACGTGCAAGCAGGAGAGGATGAGCATGACGCTTCATGCGAGTGCCCTTTCTCCGTGTACCTCTAGGATTTGATTTAATTCATTTTATTTTTTTTCAGTTGGAGATACAGTTGGTGTAAGAATATTTATTTACGTTTTGGTGTGAAGAATAACTGGATATTTATTTAAATTTATCAATAGATTACTCAGTTCATTTTATTTAAAGACTTCTGCTGTATTTTATTATATTCTGATTATGATTATGTGCAATGGTCTGTATGAGTGGACATGGTCCTATTGAGATCCTGGTGTGAACTGTTGGTTCAGTGACGGTTTACTCACACTGTTGGTTCAGTGACGGTTTACTCACACTTTTGGTTCAGCCAGAATTAGGGTGTGACAACTTGGTATCAGAACTCTTAGGCTCTGTCCAACAGACCATATTGCACTTAACTGAGTCGATGAACTGAGATAGGAAGAATTTAAAAGTTTTAATAAAAACACACCGTAAGCACCTGTTTGATGCCCGAGACTAAATTTAAAAGAGCATAATATACTATACTAAAGGTGGAATTAATAAATAGACATGCTCTAGAGAGGAAACCATAGTGACAAGTAGAATGATCATAAATTTTCATAACAAGTAAAAATAAAAAAAATATATATATAATCATAAACCATCTAAAGAGTGATAAGTTAATGGTGCAACAGGGTACAGTCCACAAGCCGGACAGTTACACTGTTATATAAAAACCATGCCGAGAGAGAGATAAAAATATGAAGTCTATCATGGGGATGGGGGCATAGGAGGAATAGGGTCGGTGATGTCATAGTCACACTCATAAGCCACCCTAAGCCAGTGTACCAACTCCTGCGTGACTCGGAGACTGCAAGCAAGACGCCCCAGGTCATGGCTCATCTCACGCTGAGCATCCCAGATCTCCGTAAACATACCAATCACGGTATCAGGAAGAGGCTGGGATGGTCCCGCTATAGGTGTGGGCTGTGGTACCGGTACTGGAATGTCCTCCATCTGGTTATCATCATCATCACCATCATCCCCTGCCTCTTCTGCATGAGCCGCATTGGCTGCTGCTGCTGCTGCTGCCGCTGCTGCTACCCTCCTGAGTGGACAAGGATGGGCCTCTAACTCCTCATCATTGATCGGCAGGTTGTCCATTATCATTTGGAGAATGGCATCCCTTTCAATGTCAGAGGTCATGGGGTCCTCAACTGCAGTCTCACCCCTCATGTCAGAGTAGTGATGAGTCGGCCATATGGAAGGTTACTGGCCTGATCGGGCAGAGTAGCCTGACGCATGGTCCTGATAATGATGTAGGGGAGACAGACCTGCTCCCCACTGCAGACGCAATAGGTCAAATACTGTGTGAGCTGAAACAACTCATTGTAGTGGCCGCTCTGAGGGACGATATTGTGCTGGATGATGCGACAGTATACCCGAGGCACAGGTCTCAAGCTAGTAGCCTTCATAGGCGCTCTAGGGTTGAGTTCCTGCTCTGAAATCTCCTGGTGCAGATCATCAGTGAGAAAGCCCTTGATCTTAGGGGCACAGTAGACCAAGTCACCATCATTTGGAATTCCCAAAAGATCAGCAAGCTAGTGATTGTCGAAAGATATAGGGACACCCTTAACGAAAGTGGTAAGGCGGAGTTCCCTGCCTCGGCTGAAGTCATTGACATTTTCCTCTATCTCCAAGTCGGCGTAGAAATGTTTGACTAGGTTGGGGCGGGTTGTCACAGAGTATGTAATGACGGGCAACTACCCAAGTCTACCAAAAGCTGCTTCAACCTCAAACCGCTACAGCTGCTCCAGGTTCACCCGTCGCCCCGACTCAATATTTTTCTCCTCAAACCAGGGAAAGCGGGCTTGCACCACCTCAGAATGAAACCACCGCTCATCGAGCTGTGGAACCGGAGGATGCGGACGGTTCATGCCAAGACCAAAGGCATGTTTACCAGTACCTCTGCGTTAAGACATTTGTAACTACAAAATAAAGACAAAATAAGGAGAAATTGGTTAGAAATTTTAGAAATTTCGGCAGCATAACGACAGTAATGGAAGCAAAAGCCTTGAACTCACCCAAAATCTGGGGAGGAGGACTTACGTAACCCTCTAACACCTCATGGAAACTAAGCATCCATCAAACAATCAAGGAATTTGGAAATTACTAGAAAAATTCAATTTCTTTTACAATAAACCTTGGTAAAAAACCTAAAAATTTGATTTTTTTAAAACTATCCGGTGGAACCTCAAATTGATTGAGGGCTTTTGCTCATAGAGGTCCCTAAACCCTTTCTAAGCTGAAGGAAAAGAGTTCCTGCGGTTAGAATCTTCTAAACTAAGAAAAACCTAGTTTTTGGGCATGAAACCATGAAGAAACGATGTAAAAATGAAGAATGGAAGGAAATAACTTACTTGGAGGCGATGTTCAAGGTCTTGATCGGAAGAAAATAGCTTCTAAGACCACTGGTCAGACTGTAGAAACTCACAAAGCCAAAGAGGAATCGCCACCGGAGAGGAAGAAGAAAGGAAAAGTGAGAAAAATCTCACTTTTCCCAATTTTAAAGAGTGTTCTGGGCATACCGGTCGACGGTTTTGCCCATACCAATCGACTAGTACCCCCCAGGGTATATCGACTGGTACCTCTCGGTCATGGAAAAATTCTGACCAGTTGACTATACCGATCGCTCCATTTTCTACAGGGTTACGACAGGTACATCAACCGGTACCCCTCGGGAACTCTGAGAGTTTGTCCGCCTGGATATACTGGTCGCACTACCTTATACAGTGCCGGGACCCGTATGATGCGACCGGACAACTATATGAAGCCCAAAAAATTTTGGGAAAAATTTAAAAAATTTTCAATTTAAGTTTTCGTTACAATTTTTCCGCCTTGCACTTGTTAAAGACTAACACTACGATGACTATTCGATTGTACCTCATGTGTTATGTCTTCTTCTCAGATCCAAGCAGGAAAAACTAATCTGAGATGGTAGGTGAAAACGGTCATAGAGGCTCACGACGGCGTCACCACTCTAGGGTACGCCAAGATGAGGACAACTTGGAAACAGGAACCATTGATGAGCAAAATGTAAACATAGAGGGTGGAGAAAGGCAGAGTCCCAGGGTACCAACAAATTTGCCAAGACCTCCTCACACTAACTCTGAGGCTATTGTGACGAATCTAGTTTATCAGATGGAAGCTCAGTAGATGGTATTCCTGAACGAGATGCTGAAGATGTTCAGGCCACCAGGATATATCCCTACAGTAGGTACACCTGAGTCTGGAAGAAATAACACCACACCGCCAATGGATGGTAGTACTGGGCCGATGGGCCAAGGGCAGAATCTACAACCACCACACCAATTGCCAAGATCGTCTGTCTATCAAGGGATCTATCCGTACCCACCACCATGGTATGGAATGAATGCACAAGGGCAGAATGACCTAAGCCGAGCGGTGGATAGGTTCTTGAAACTGAAACCCCCTACTTTTATAGGGAAACCAAGGAAACCACTATGGCCTGCACAGTGGGTTGCTGAAATAGAGAAGAACTTATGTCTGATGACTTGTATAGAGGATGAGAAGGTGTTGTTTGCTACGCACATGCTCAAGGAAGATGCAAATGCCTGGTGGAATTCTACTTGGACATACTTAGAGGTAAAGCACACTCAGATCAATTGGGCAATATTCAAGGGAGCCTTCTTTGATAAGTACTTTTCGAAGAGCTTCCGTGATCAAATGGAGAAGGAATTCTTGAACCTGTAACAATCCCAGTCGACTGTTGATACTTACCAGCAGAGATATGAAGAGCTATTCTTCTTCACACTGGCAAGCATGCAAGAAAAAGAAATCAAGACCCGTAGGTTCACCATGGGATTGCGAAGAAGTATCCGAGAGCACGTCTTGGGTTTGGAAAAGAAAGTATATAATGAGGATGTACAGATTGCTAGGGTAATTGAATCCAGCCAAAGAGACAGTTTCTTTGCTCAGAACAGGGGACTAAAGAGGCCCGCCACTGAGACTTCAGGTGGAAGGAATACAAGACCATTCCGCCCATACAGGGCTCAGTCTGCTGTGGTGCCTACAAGGACCACTACTGCACTACCACCGTCACAGTTTGTTGGACAAAACCCAAATGTCAAATGCTTCAACTGTCAACAATTGGGTCATTATGCAAAGACCTGTACTCTACCCAAGAAGCAACTGCCTCAGCAAGGAAAGATATTCGCAGTCACCATTGAAGAGGCATCCGCATCACCTAATGTGGTTACTGGTATGATTACATCCTTTACTATTTGGCTTACTGTTGTTATGTTCGAGCATGTAGAACTAAGGGATAATTAAATTTCAGGAACTGTATATATATAGCTGGTGTACCCGCCAGAGTACTCTTTGACTCTAGGGCCACACACTCCTTTATTTCTATGTCTTTTGGGAAGCGAATGGAGTTACCTATCAAGTATTTAACCCCAAGCTTGATAGTTTGTTCCCCATTAGGAGTAGAAGTGGCATTGAATGAATACTATGGGCCGTGTACAGTTAGTATTGAGGGCCGAAACCTAGAAGTAAATCTGGTTCAACTTGAGATGGCAGACTTTGACGTCATCTTGGGAATGGATTGGCTAGGCCATCATTCTGCTAGTTTATTATGTGGTGAAAGAAAACTTTTGTTTAAAGATGATAAGGGAAAGGAGTTTAGCTTCACTGGAACCAAGTTACCTAGGAAGCGAAAGCTGATCCTCTCTGCCCTAAAAGCTAAGAGATGCTTAGAGAAGGGAGGAGTGGGGTACTTAGTGTCTGTAGTCGACATCACTGCAGAGGTGCCAAAGATGGAATATTTAGATGTGGTATGAGAGTTTCCAGATATATTTCCAGAAGATCTACCAGGTCTACCTCCAGATAGGGCTATAGAGTTCATGATAGACTGTATGCCAAGGTCGGTGCCAGTGTCTAAGGCACCGTACAGGATGGCCCCTACTGAATTAAAGGAGTTGAAGACCCAACTACAAGAACTACTAGATAAGGGTTTCATACGACCAAACATATCGCCATGGGGAGCACCTGTTTTGTTCGTCAAGAAGAAGGACGGTAGTGTACGACTATGTATCGACTACTGAGAGTTAAACAAGTTAACTATTAAGAACCGATACCCTTTGCCGAGGATCGATGATCTGTTCGACCAGTTACAGGGTGCAAAGGTTTTCTCAAAGATTGATCTTAGATCAGGGTATCACCAATTGAAGATCAAAGCAACGGATATTCTGAAGACTGCTTTCAGGACAAGGTATGGGCATAATGAGTTCCTTGTAATGTCATTCGAGTTGACTAACGCTCCAGCGTCGTTCATGGAACTAATGAACCGAGTATTTCATGACATGTTGGACACTTCGATCATCGTAATCATTGACGACATATTGGTCTACTCAAAGGACAAGGAGACTCATGCAACACATTTGAGAGCAGCTCTACAACAGTTGAGAAGAGAGAAGCTTTATGCCAAGTTCAAGAAGTGTGAATTTTGGCTGAAAGAAGTGGCCTTCTTGGGTCACGTAGTATCTGTAGACGGTATAAAGGTGGATCCAAGCAAGATCACAGCTATAGTAGGATGGGATGCACCGAAATCAGTTGCAGAGATTCGTAGTTTCCTTGGATTGGCTGGTTACTATAGAAGATTCGTGGAAGACTACTCCAAGATCGCCGTTCAACTTACCAGACTAACCAAGGGGGAAAGGTTTATATGGACGGATGAGTGTGAAAAGTACTTTCAGACTTTGAAGTCAAGATTAGTCTCTGCACCTATCTTGACCATCCCAGCACCAGGCTTGCCATTCACCTTATATACGGATGCCTCAGGGTTAGGTCTTGGATGTGTGTTGATGCAAGGAGAACAAGTGATTGCCTACGCATCAAGATAGTTGAAAGAGCATGAGAAGAACTATCGTATGCATGATCTAGAATTAGCAGCAGTTATTCACGCAATCAAGACTTGGAGACACTACCTTTACAGGAAAAGTTTCAAATTAAGTCGAATCACAAGAGCTTAACTTACCTTTTCACTCAGAAGGACCTGAATATGAGACAGAGGAGAAGGCTGGAACTATTAAAAGATTATGATTGTGATATCCAGTACCATCCGGGTAAGGCAAACGTTGTGGCTGATGCCTTAAGTAGAAAGTGGGCATTGAAACCTGAGGCAGGACCTAGTACAAACGCCGCACTATGTACTGCAGCCTCTGGCTCAATAGAGAAGGATAAAGACTATATATTAGAGACTGCAGGAGATCCAGTGGAATAGGGCTTAATTCATAAGTTCACATTGATGTTTGCAGCTTTAAAGATCTCATCGGATCTAATAGATGAGGTCAAAGTAGCAATCCTACAGGATCCACATCTCATGACTGTGCAAGAAGATCTAGAGAAGGGTAAAAGCAACCCTGACTTTACCTTGGATTCAGACAAGGTACTCAGGTAATGTGGACGATTATGTATACCTGAGAGTGAGAACTCAAATATCAGAGATCGAGTTATGATAAAAGCTCATTACACCCCATATTCGGTACATCCAGGAAGCATCAAGATGTACCATGATTTAAGAAGATTATATTAGTGGAGGGGTATGAAAGCGGATGTAGCTCGATTTGTATTCTAATGTCTGAATTGCTAGCAAGTTAAAGCTGAAAGGCAGAGACCCGTAGGTTTGCTATAACCAATACCGGAGCCAACACAGAAGTAGGATTGTATCACAATGGATTTCGTCACTGGCCTACCCTTGACACCAAGGTCAGTGGATGCAGTATGGGTTATAGTCGATCGACTTACTAAGACAGCTCGATTCATCACTGTCAGACTTCAGTATACCATGGAGAAGCTGGCCAAGCTATATGTGGATAATATAGTCAGACTTCATGGCGTCCCAGAAAGTATAGTATCTCACAGAGATCCCCATTTTACATCAAAGTTCTGGAAAGGATTACAGAAAACCATGGGAACCAAGTTGAAGTTTAGTACAGCTTTTCATCCTCAGACAGACGGGCAGTCAGAAAGAACTATTCAAATCTTAGAAGATATGCTCCGAGCGTGTGCCCTAGATTTCAAAGGAGCTTGGGACGAGAAGCTATCGCTCATCGAGTTTGCTTATAACAATAATTACCAGGCTACGATCCAAATGGCTCTATATGAGGCACTCTATGGGAAGGAATATCGTACACCTCTGTTATGGAATGAGATGGGAGAGAGAAGGATTGTAAGACCAGAGTTCGTCGAAGAAACTTATCGAGTGATTTATCAAATCAAGGAAAGAGTGAAGATAGCTCAAGTTCAACAAAAGCACTATACAGATAACCGACGTCGAGATCTGGAGTTCGCAGTAGGTGATAAGGTGTTCTTGAAGATATAACCTGTGCGAGGTCTGAAACGGTTTGGTAAGAAGGGGAAGCTATGCCCCAGGTACATGGGACCATACGAGATTTAAACTAGACGTGGCAATGGGGCATATCAACTGGCTCTACCACCATCCATGTCAAGCGTTCATGATGTGTTCCATGTTTCCTTACTGAAGAAGTATGTCAGGGATCCATTGCACATCTTGACAGCAGACCCACCAGACTTGACATTTGAAATAGTACCTGTGATGCTCACAAGCTGAAAGGTACAACATCTCCGAGCAAGGATATACATTATGTAAAAGTGCATTGGAAGAGCCAAGATGTAGAAGAAATCACTTGGGAGGAAGAGAACGCGATGCGAAAGGAATACCCTAACTTTTTGACGACCAAGGTACGTTTAAATTTTGAGGCCAAAATTTATTTTAAGGGTGGGGGAGTTGTGAAACCTACATGCAAATTTTGGGGATGAAATTTATTTTAAGGGTGGGGGAGTTGTAAGACCCGCACTCCATGAACCCGATATAAACCTTTAATTCATGCCGTAACAGGTCTTCCAATCATCATCGGCCCAAACGGGATGAGCGGATGACAAACAGGTATGAAATCTGATCAATTCAAGTATGAAAAACTTCATACCGGTTGATGGTAGCAGTCTATGGTACCGGTCGACGGTCGATCGGAATGGCCTGCGTAGCTTTCATCGGAAAAAGGATCTCTGTGGGTTCCATTTTCCAAATTTCAATCCGAAGGACTTTCCTAATGTTAAGAGGCTTCCTAAACCTAATCCTAGCCTATATAAGGACCGTTAAACCTCCTAAAACCTCTCTCATTGATCCTCACAAACCCTAGAGAGGAGAAAGAGGTTGAAGAAGGAGAAGAAGCTAGGAAGGAGAGGGAAGAGCCGCCATTGCCATTGGAAGAAGAACACATTACCGCGAACCAAAGGTAAGTGTTTAAACCTTCCTCTACTTTAATCGTTCTAGGATGGTTAATTATGATTGGATCAATACCATGCAAAGCAAGGTATTGATATAAACCCTGTTTTGCCGACAAACCCTAATCTAGTCGATAAACCCTAGATTCAAGTTCTAGGTTGAAGATCATCAAAACTAGGACTTGAATGGAGTTGGAAACAACTCTAACTCAGTGCCCAGACCTAGAATGTGTAGGAGAAACCCTAGGATCAATAGGGGGTGACCGACGGAAGGTGAGAATCGGATGTATGGTCTTCCAGAGACATACCGATCGACTATACCGGTCACCCCATATGCGATCGGTACTGCGACCAGTACCTCCTGGAGACTGGTCTGTGGGGACTAGTCGATCATACCGGTTGCACCTTTTCCCATAGTTTCGTGACCGGTACTGCAACTGGCATGCTCTATGAGGAGTATTTTGACCCAGTTGGTTTTTCGACCAACGTAAACCCTAAGAAAACTATTCTAATACAACCCTAACATTGTGTAGGACCTTGTGATAGCAAGTTTGGATACTGTGATGTATCAAACAAGCGTCAGGTAAGGGAATCGAACGTAAACCCTAATAATTTAATAAACAATAAATCATTGTTAATAACCATGATTATGTGGACTGATGTTTGTCCATACTCGCATGTCATCCTTTACTTTCAGTTATTATTATTGTTCATGCATACTCGCTACTAGGATGTGACTATTAGGCATGTGATTGTTTTCGTTGGTGTGTATAATGGGAAGGGTCGAGGGTCTGGGATCATTCCTCACACTAGCATCTTTTCGTATCGTTCTGTCTTAGCATGCTTGGTGTGGGAAGGGTATTAGGGGGAGGAAGTGGCACTGTGGTCTCCGGCCTGGCCAGTAGACTCTAGCTCTATCTCTATGCCGTAGGGAGCTATGCCGGGATAGGGCCTACTATGATTAGGATTGGTTAGTTACGAGCCCAGTTTGCAAGCCCTCGCCAATAGGGGCTTACGTGTTGGTATGGGTAGAGTATCAGGGGAGGTGTTGGCGGTGTTTGATCCAGACGCCTTAGCTCTATCTCTATTCCATGGTGGGTGCATGTGGGACGACAGTGGTGTTTGATCCATTGGACGGCTTCACACACTCGTGTATAGAGGTGCGGTGGCCGCCAATCCTTTCTATAGCACATTGTAAACTTAAAACCAGACCATGATGTGAATGTTACTCATGCATATGTTTGTTGCATTGTCGGATTTTCTTACTGAGCTAAGTTGTGAGCTCACCCTTGTATATATACATGTTTTTAGATGTTGATGCAGCTTATACGGTGGAGGAATACAAGGACACTTTAGTGTATGGAGGCGTGGCTACTTGGACGTGCAAGCAGGAGACGACGAGCATGACGCTTCATGCGAGTGCCCTTTTTGCGTGTACCTCCAGGATTTGATTTAATTCATTTTATTTATTTTCAGTTAGAGATACAGTTGGTGTAAGAATATTTATTTACGTTTTGGTGTGAAGAATAACTGGATATTTATTTAAATTTATCAATAGATTACCCAGTTCATTTTATTTAAAAGACTTCCGTTGTATTTTATTATATTCTGATTATGGTTATGTGCAATGGTTTGTATGTGTAAGACCCGTGTCAATCTAACCTGGTCCTACCACCTTGAACCAGGTTCACCCATCATGGTCGAGTCAAATGGACCAAGGGCGTGAAGGAGATCGAGATCCCAGGTATCAAATCGACCCAAAAATACTTAAATTAGAGGAAGGGTCGCATACCCAGCTAAGCAGGGTCGAACCTCCCAAAACAAAGAGTCAGACCCTCAGTTTTGAAGGGAGGATCGGACAGCTTAAGACCCTAGGGTCGACGGGATCATCGACCCTCCCATCGACCCTCGGATCCTGTCGAAAATAGAAACTAGGAAACTTCGAGATTTTCGATTGGATTCCTTCCTAATCTCAAATGGACTTATTTTAAGATGTTTATAGCCTATTTAAAGGACGTCCCTAAGCCACTTTCACTCCTTTCACAACCCCAATTGAATTGAGAGAAAGAGAGGAGAAGGAAAAGATGAGAAGAGAGGCAAGGAAGAGAACCTAGCAAAAAGGAGAAGAGTTCAGAGAAAGATTAATCTTCTCAGGTATGGATACTAATTCCATGAGTTTCTACAGACCTTAGGAAAGTTATTGGAGAGAGAGTGATCTCAGAGAAACCCAAACCATCCATCCATGGTTAGGTTTTCATGGAAAACCTTAGGAGAATGCATGAAAGCCATCTAGGAGGATGATTCATGGTTTCAGACCATGGAATGAGTGTTGAATGGAATGTAAAAGCAAGACATAGGACCCCAAACACGAAGGATGGATTAAAAGTGGAAAATGGACCAAAGTGCACTGAGGGTCGCACCCAGGGTCGATAGGCCATCCGACCCTAGGTGTTTCTGACCGTCGACCCTCAGCATTCGAGAAGTCCAGAAAGAAGGGAGGGTCGATGGACCAATCGACCCTAGCATCGACCCTAGCCTCGACCCTCAGTTAACAGAATGGTTTTTAAATCTAGAATTAATTCTAATTAAATTTTATCGACTTTGTTAGGTCTTCTAGCAATATAATAACATTATAAAGGTGATTCTAAAGCTTGGAAAAGTATCTTGTAGCATGCTAAGGTGAGGAACCTTAACTCCAAACTAAATTGGTTAATAATAAACTGTTTTCTATTTCTTGAGTCCTATGCCATGCTTGATTCTATGCGAATATGTTTGTAATGTGCATACAGCATGCCATCCAATATTTCTATTATTTGTTCATGCATATTCACTTTATCGTTTATAACATGATGATGATGATGATGATAGGAATAGGCATGTGCTTGTATGTGTGTGGTTGATGTGCTTGATGCGAGCGAGTATCAGGGGAGGTGTGATAAGAACGTCAATAAACGTTAACCTTTGGCGTGTCTCAGCACTTTAGCTCTATCTCTAACTCAAGTCTTGTGCATTGGCATCGTCGTATCGCCATTACTTTAGCAGAACTATTATGTCGTAGAGTATCAGGGGAGGTGGTCTCGATCCTTGTAGTCTCTGACTCTACCGGGGGGCCTTAGCTCTATCTCTATGGACATTTTGAGGGATGCTGGGGTGAGGCCTTGGATACACTTTTGGCATTTGGATTGGTTAGTTGCGAGCCCAGTTTGCAGCCCTCGCCAATAGGGGCTTACGTGTTGGTATGACACTATATAGCAATAAACGTAACCTTTGTTATATAATGTTCATGATTGGGTGCATGTGAGTTGACGATAAACGTGATCTTCGGGTAACGTCACACACTCGTGTATAGAGGCGGTGTCAATAAACGCGACCTTTGGCTACCTCAACCTTTCTATAGCATACTGCAAACTTTAAACCGGACCAAATATATAAATTGATGTGCATGCATATGTATTGTTGCATTGTTTTGGCTACTCACTGAGCCGTGATGTGTGCTCACCCCTCGACGTCGAATATTTTTAGTTGATGATGCAGGTTATACCGTTGAAGACTATATAAATGCGTCTGCGTACGAGAACGTGGCAGCCATGGAGGTTGAAGCTGAAGCGGATACACATGACTCCTCTTGCGAGTGCAACTCATTTGTATTTGATTAGATATTTTATAGGTTCCTTTGTTGGATTTATTAAGACATGTATTTGGTATTTAAATATTTATGTCTCAGTTGAAAACAGAATAATTTGCTATTAAATTAATGGTATCATTTTAGTTCTCAGTTCATGTTATTATAAGACTTTCAATATTGTGTATTTACTCTGATTATGATTATGGATGTGTGTAAGTTTAGATAACGTGGGGATAGCCTATTTGAGATCCTAGTTGAACCATTGGTTTATTAGCGGTTCATCACACCATTCTGGTTAGACCAAAATTGGGGTGTGACAACTTGGTATCAGAGCATCTCAGGCCTTGTCCGCTGAACTTGCATACATTCAACACAATTGTGAACTGAGATAGGATAAAAATAAAAACAGTAATATTAACACATTGTAAGCACCAGTGATGTTTGAGACAAAATCTAAAAGAGAATAATGCATCTATTAAAAAGGGAAACAAGTTTACATAACAATGAGAGCGAAACAAAACATATACATATAATGAAAGCAGAGTACAGTCCACAACCCGGACAGTTACTCTGTAGTACAAGAAAAATATGGTACAATCAAGAAGCTGGAGGTAAAGGAGGAGGCGGTGCCTCACGATCTCGGTCATAGTCCTCAGCATAGACTTTAGTCAACCAGGCCTCCTGGGTCTGGGTTGTCTGGAGACTAGTTGCTAGGTTGGCTACCCTCCTATCAGTCGCCCGCTGGACCGATAATAGCTCATCCACCCTCATACGCTGAGCATCTAGCAACTCCTCCATCCTCAGATCAGATCCGCGCTGAGCATCCCTGATCTCCTGCAGCATCTCCATCATGGCTGAAGGTGGAAATGAATGATCAGCCGAATGGGAAGGACCAGCCTTAGGTGCAGGAGCTGCCGCTGAAGATGTACCAACTCCAGCCGCATGTGTGGGTGATGGCGGTGGTATCGAGTCGACGTCCATATACATACGATCGTCATCGTCGACCGGATCCTCACAAGCTCTAGCAGCAGCAGCAGCAGCCTCAACATCAGCCATCTCGACCCGAGTGTGAGGGCGCACCATCGCGTTCCTCTCCTCATCGCTAACCTCAGCATCTCGCAGCCCCATCTTGCAGATAGCCTCCCAATCTAGAGGCGATGAGAAGGTCTTCTCTTGGACCTTCTCATCTACCAGATCCACCCCCGCACGGGTCGAAGCAGCACCGTAATCATGCGTCCATAGGGTAGATTTTCCCCTATGACCGGACAATGTAGCACTAATCATCGTCCGCATGATGATGTAAGGTAGGCGGACCGGGCCGTCGAGTGCATATATTGTAGATCAAGAATCGTGTCGGTGAGAGACCCTCTCATAGTGCCCACTCTGCGGGATCAGATTATGCTTGGATAATCTTTACGTAAGACCCGTGGAGCTGGACGCAAGTAACAAGCTCTCATCTGCCATCGATCAGGACGGAGCAACTGGTTGTCGATCTCTGCTCTCATCTCCATCTCAACAAACTGTGGCTCTCCCGACGCACCATAGGGCCATCATAGGGAATGCCCAACAGATCGGCCAGCTACCGATAATCAAAGGAAATGTGCACCCCCTTGACGTAACTGGTGATGCGCAACTCCTGACCCTGCTCAACATCATTGTAATTCCCCACCACCTGGAGATTACAATAGAACTGGCGTACCAAGTGTGGACATGTGCACGCATCGTATGTGATGACAGGGAGCCAACCCATATCACCAAATGCTCCCTCTACATTGAACAAGGCTAGCTCAGCCAAGTTCACCATGCGACCCCCTTCAACCTTCTTACGGGCATTGTCAGCATACTGTGCCTCGGCTTCATTCGAACGGAAGCGAAACGGATCACGCACTCTGGGTACTTTGGTACGGGCCATAGTATCTGCAAAATAAGAAAGAAAAAGGAAACAAGGAGTTAATAGGATAAAAATCCAAAAATTTGAGGTAATAACGACGTAAGTTGACCATAAAACCTCATTTCTCACCATACAAGTGGGTATGAGAACTTACGTAGGTTAAAACATATCCTACAACCCACATGCAGTAGGAAATTTTAACTGACGATGTCCAATTTGAAGAAATTCAAGAAAAATCGAAAATGTCGACAAATTAGGGCAAAAAGAGAAAATTTCAAGTTCCTCGATAACCAACCGATGAAACTCAAAAAAATTTGAGGGCTTTCGTTCCTCGAGACACCAATAACAAAAGCCCCCAATAAAAATCGAATTTTTACGGTTGGAAAAAGTTTAATTTGAAAAATATGAGTTAAACGGGCAAAAACCTAGAAAAGAAAACCTAAAAACAGGTAAAAACGGGAAGACATACCTGTAGGGATGACGTGGACGTCAAAACCCAGAGTTAAACCGACCAAAAACAGTAGAGTGGCACTGTAGCAACTTAGAGAGTAGAGATGAGTCGAAACGGAGGAGGAATAGTGAGAAATGACCCAGAATCGGATCTTAAAAATCTGATTTTTGGTCCGAGGGTCGGACAATTCGATTGGCACCATCGACCCTCGGATCGACCCTCCCATCGACCCTCAGCTCTCGGGAATTTGACAGAAAATCGAGGGTCGGACTAAGGGTCGGATACCCATCGACCCTCACATTGACCCTCAGCTCTCGGGAAGAACAGGTCATTCCCAGGGTCGGATACCAAGGGTCGGACATACCATCGACCCTCACCATCGACCCTACATAGAAAAGACAGTATTTTTCACAGAATGAAATGAGGATTTTGAATCGATTAGCGTGCCTACATGAAGTATAAATGATTTCTCACTGATTTTGATGATTTTCAGGCACCACCCATCTCAGAAGGAAAATATGTCTGGAAGAAGAGTAACCAGACAGAGCCGAAATGTAGTCCCACCACCACCACCAGTGGAGGAGACTAGTCAAGAGAATAACCATGCACCGGGAAATCCAGAACCGGTAAACCCTACAAATTTGCCACCTCCACCACCGGAGCTAGCAACTGTGGTTATGAACCTAGCTCAGCAGCTACAACATCTGGATAGACGAGATGGAAAGAAATTTTCTGATGATGACTATTACAGAAGAGGAGAAAGTATTGTGTGCCACCTTCATGCTCAAAGGCGACGCACATCATTGGTGGAAATCGACCCGGGCCTATCTATTGACTAAGCATGCCCTACTGACTTGGGCTATATATAAAGAAGCTTTCTTTGAGAATATTTTCCACGGAGCTTCAGAGATTCGATGGAGAAGGAGTTCCTGAGTCTTTATCAGGGACAGATGTCAGTGGATGCGTACCAACAGCGTTATGAAGAGCTGTTTTTCTTCGCACCACGGAGTATGCAAGAGGAAGAAACCAAAACCCATAGGTTTGTCACGGGACTGAGAGGAAGCATAAGAGAACATGTTCTGGGCTTAGAAAAGAAGATTTATAATGAAGCTGTCCAGATCGCTCGAGTGATTGAATCGAGCCAGAAAGAGAGTTATTTTACTTAGAACAAAGGCATCAAAAGGCCAGCCGGAAATCCTTACAACGGAGGCAGTAACAGGACGTATAAGCCTTTTCGTCCACAGAATTTTAATGCTGTAACCAAGACTAATTCAGCAGCTCAAACTCAGCAAAAGCCAAATTCTGAAGGCCCGAAGTGTTTTAACTGCAACCAACCGGGACATATGGCAAGGGAGTGCCCAAAGCCCAAGAAGCAGTTACATCAGGGATGGGTATATGCTGTTACATCAGAGGATGCTGCCGCATCACCCGATGTGGTCATAGGTATGACTGAAACTTTTAAAGTTATAAATACATTGAATGAGCATGTAGACTAAGTAAAGATGAATCACAGGTATTGTACCTATAAATGGCGTACCCGCCAGAGTACTCTTCGATTCTGGAGCTACTCATTCATTTATATCTGTGTCATTTGGAAAGAAGACAAAATTACCCATCAAAACATTAGACTACAAATTACTTGTACGGTCACCGATGGGGTTAGAAGTGGAATTAGAAAAAGGTTATGGACCATGTCCAGTTCTCATTGGGGAACAGATTTTAGATGCAACCTTGATACAACTTGAGATGGCAGACTTTGATGTCATCTTGGGAATGGACTGGTTAGCTCGGCATTCTACAAATCTGTTATGTGCCAAAAAGAGTCTAACGTTCAAAGACAAAGAAGGGACAAAATTCAGTTTCTCGGGAACCAAACTTCTCCAGAGACGCAAGCTCATACTTTCAGCATTAAAGGCTAAGAAGTGCCTTGAGAAGGGAGCAGTCGGGTATCTAGTATCCGTGGTCGACCTAACGAAGGACGTACCACGAATGGAAGACATTGATGTCGTGAGGGAGTATCCTAACTTATTTCCGGAGGAATTACCCGAATTACCACCCGACCGGGCCACGGAGTTTGTAATAGATCTGATACCTGGAGCCGCACCCGTATCAAAAGCACCTTATAGAATGGCTCCTACGGAACTGAAGGAACTGAAGGTGCAATTACAAGAGCTACTGGACAAGGGTTATATTCGACCCAGTATATCTCCATGGAGGGCACCGGTGTTGTTCGTAAAGAAGAAGGATGGTAGCGTTCAATTATGTATCGACTATCGGGAGTTGAATAAACTGACAATCAAGAATGATATCCACTACCTCGGATCGATGACTTGTTCGATCAGTTACAAGGAGCAAGAGTATTTTCTAAGATCGATCATCGATCAGGCTATCATCAGCTGAAGATTAAAGAAGGGGATATTTCGAAGATAGCTTTCAGGACCAGATATGGACATTATGAATTTTTGGTGATGTCTTTCGGATTAACTAATGCCCCGACAACGTTCATGGAACTTATGAACCGAGTTTTCCACGATATGTTGGATACGTCGGTTATAGTATTTATTAATGATATACTGGTATACTTTAAGGACAAGGAAACCCATATCAAGAACCTAAACGTAGCCCTACAGCGGTTAAGGAAAGAGAAGCTATATGCCAAATTTTTAAAGTGCGAGTTTTGGCTAAGTGAAGTCGCATTCCTAGGCCATGTAGTATCCGCCGAAGGAATCAAAGTGGACCCCAGCAAAAATCGAGGCTATTGTAAAGTGGGAAGCACCAAAGAGCGTTTCAGAAATTAGAAGTTTTCTGGGTCTAGCTGGTTATTATCGGAGATTCGTAGAAGACTATTCTTGGATTGCCGTACCTCTCACCAGTTTGACCAAGAAAGGTGAAAAGTTTGTGTGGACGGATAAATGTGAGAAGAGCTTCCAGACATTGAAGGCCAGATTGATATCTGCCCCGATTTTGACCATTCCCGTTCCAGGACAGACATTTACTTTATACACTGATGCATCGGGATTGGGACTAGGATGTGTGCTTATGCAAGGAGAACAAGTAATTTCTTATGCGTCAAGACAGTTGAAGGTACATGAGAAAAATTATCCCACTCACGATTTGGAGCTAGCAGCAGTAGTACATGCTGTCAAGATATGGAGACATTACTTATACGGAGAGAAATTCCAGATTAAGTCGGACCATAAAAGTCTTACTTATTTATTTAATCAGAAGGAGTTGAATATGAGACAAAGAAGATGGCTGGAACTATTGAAAGACTATGATTGTGATATCCAGTATCATCTGGGAAAAGCGAACGTAGTAGCAGATGCATTGAGCAGAAAAGCAATGATAAAATCTCAAGGAGAAGTTAGCACGACTGCAGCAATGTGTACCAACGGAATAGTATTCAATCATGGAAACGAGCAGTATGTGATAGATAAGACGGATGAATCAGCCATCCAAGGGTTTATTCACCGGTTTTCGAATATGTTCGCGGCATTGAAGATTATACCGGATATAGTGGACGAAGTGAAGACAGCTATCAAATCAGATCCTTATCTGAGGACAGTACAAGATGATATTGAGAAAGGTAGGACCAACCCTGAGTTCACCTTGGACGATGAGAAAGTACTGAAATACAAAGGAAGAATATGTGTACCTGAAACAGAAAGTATGGACATTAGACACCGACTGATGAAAGAAGCCCATACCACCATCTATTCGATACATTCTGGAAGTACAAAAATGTATCATGATCTGAAGAAATTATATTGGTGGAGGGGAATGAAAGCAGATGTAGCTAAGTTCGTGTCTCAATGCCTAAATTGTCAGCAAGTAAAGGCTGAACGAAAAAGACCCGCAGGACTGTTGCAGCCATTACCGGAACCAGCATGGAAATGGGACTGCATCACTATGGACTTCGTCACGGGACTACCATTGACTCCTCGAGTAGTTGACGCAGTTTGGGTGATTGTAGATCGTCTGACTAAAACAGCTCGCTTCATACCTATACGACCTCAGTATACACTGGAAAGGTTAGCGAAGCTGTATGTGGATAATATTGTTCGGTTACACGGTGTACCAGAAAGTATTGTGTCCGATAGAGATCCACGATTTACTTCTAAATTTTGGGAAGGACTGCAAAAGGCTATGGGTACAACATTGAAGTTCAGTACTGCATTCCACCCACAGACATATGGACAATCAGAGCGTACAATTCAGATTCTAGAAGATATGCTACGAGCATGTGTAATTGATTTCAAGGGATCATGGGATGAAAAGTTACCATTGATCGAGTTCGCTTACAATAACAGCTATCAGGCTACCATACAGATGTCACCTTATGAAGCACTGTATGGCAGGAAATGTCGAACTCCCTTGTTTTGGAATGAAGTGGGAGAACGTAGCATTGTTGGACTGGAATTTGTTGAAGAGACTTGTCGAGTGGTCGACATTATCAAGGAAAGGGTGAGAACAGCTCAGAACCGTCAGAAGCAATATGCAGACACTCGACGAAGAGATCTAGAGTTCGTCGTAGGTGATAAAGTATTTCTGAAGGTATCGCCTATGCAAGGATTGAAGAGGTTCGGACAGAAAGGAAAATTAAGTCCAAGATATGTCGAGCCATATGAAATTCTAGCTAAGCATGGAAAAGTGGCTTATCAGTTAGCACTACAACCATCTAGGTCAAGTGTGCATGACGTATTTCACATTTCTCTATTGAAGAAGTATGTCAAAGACCCAACGCATGTCTTGACAGTGGATTTGCCAGAATTGACTGATGATTTGACGTTTGAAGTAACACCAATAGAAATCACCAGCCGAAAGGTTCAACGTATACACAACCGAGATATCTACTATGTTAAGGTCACTTGAAACAGTAGAGACATGGAAGAAATTACATGGGAAGAAGAAAATGCTATGAGAAAGCAATACCCTTACTTATTTGATTCAGAAGGTATGTACAATTTCGAGGACAAAATTTTTATAAGTTGGGGAGAGTTGTAAGACCCGTGTCAATCTAACCCGGTCTTACCACCTTGAACCAGATTCACCCATCATGGTCGAGTCAAATGGACCAAGGGCGTGAAGGAGATCGAGATCCCAGGTATCAAATCGACCCAAAAACACTTAAATTAGGGGAAGGATCGCATACCCAGCTAAGCAGGGTCGGACCTCCCAAAACAAAGAGTCAGACCCTCAGTTTTGAAGGGAGGGTCGGACAGCTTAAGACCCTAGGGTCGACGGGATCATCGACCCTCCCATCGACCCTCGGATCCTGCCGAAAATAGAAACTAGGAAACTTCAAGATTTTCGATTGGATTCCTTCCTAATCTCAAAGGGACTTATTTTAAAATGTTTATAGCCTATTTAAAGGACGTCCCTAAGCCACTTTCACTCCTTTCACAACCCTAATTGAATTGAGAGAAAGAGAGGAGAAGGAAAAGAGGAAGAAGAGAGGTAAGGAAGAGAACCTAGCAAAAAGGAGAAGAGTTGCAGAGAAAGATTAATCTTCTCAGGTATGGATACTAATTTCATGAGTTTCTACAGACCTTAGGATAGTTATTGGAGAGAGAGTGATCTCGGAGAAACCCAAACCATCCATCCATGGTTAGGTTTTCATGGAAAACCCTAGGAGAATGCATGAAAGCCATCTAGGAGGATGATTCATGGTTTCAGACCATGGAATGAGTGTTGAATGGAATGTAGAAGCAAGACATAGGACCCCAAACACGAAGGATGGATTAAAAGTGGAAATTGGACCAAAGTGCACCGAGGGTCGCACCCAGGGTCGATAGGCCATCCGACCCTAGGTGTTTCTGACCATCGACCCTCAGCATTCGGGAAGTCCAGAAAGAAGGGAGGGTCGATAGACCCATCGACCCTAGCATTGACCCTAGCATCGACCCTCAGTTAACAGAATGGTTTTTAAATCTGGAATTAATTCTAATTAAATTTTATCGACTTTGTTAGGTCCTTTAGCAATATAATAACATTATAAAGGTGATTCTAAAGCTTGAAAAAGTATCTTGTAGCAAGCTAAGGTGAGGAACCTTAACTCCAAACTAAATTGGTTAATAATAAACTGTTTTCTATTTCTTGAGTCCTATGCCATGCTTGATTCTATGCGAATATGTTTGTAATGTGCATACAGCATGCCATCCAATATTTCTATTATTTGTTCATACATATTTACTTTATCGTTTATAACATGATGATGATGATGATGATAGGAATAGGCATGTGATTGTTTGTCTGTGGTTGATGTGCTTGATGCAAGCGAGTATCAGGGGAGGTGTGATGAGAACGTCAATAAACGTTAACCTTTGGTGGGTATCAGCACTTTAGCTCTATCTCTAACTCAAGTCTTGTGCATTGGCATCGTCGTATCGCCATTACTTTAGCAGAACTATTATGTCGTAGAGTATCAAGGGAGGTGGTCTCGGTCCTTGTAGTCTCTGACTCTACCGGGGGGCCTTAGCTCTATCTCTATGGACATTCTGAGGGATGCTGGGGTGAGGCCTTGGATACACTTTTGGCATTAGGATTGGTTAGTTGCGAGCCCAGTTTGCAGCCCTCGCCAATAGGGGCTTACGTGTTGGTATGGCACTATATAGCAATAAACGTAACCTTTGTTATATAATGTTCATGATTGGGTGCATGTGAGTTGACGATAAACGTGATCTTCGGGTAACGTCACACACTCGTGTATAGAGGCGGTGTCAATAAACGCGACCTTTGGCTACCTCAACCTTTCTATAGCATACTGCAAACTTTAAACCGGACCAAAGATATAAATTGATGTGCATGCATATGTATTGTTGCATTGTTTTGGCTACTCACTGAGCCGTGATGTGTGCTCACCCCTCGACGTCGAATATTTTTAGTTGATGATGCAGGTTATACCGTTGAAGACTATATAAATGCGTCTGCGTACGAGAACGTGGCAGCCATGGAGGTTGAAGCTGAAGCAGATACACACGACTCCTCTTGCGAGTGCAACTCGTGTGTATTTGATTAGATATTTTATAGGTTCCTTTGTTGGATTTATTAAGACATGTATTTGGTATTTAAATATTTATGTCTCAGTTGAAAACAGAATAATTTGCTATTAAATTAATGGTATCATTTTAGTTCTCAGCTCATGTTATTATAAGACTTCCGCTATTGTGTATTTACTCTGATTATGATTATGGATGTGTGTAAGTTTAGATAACGCGGGGATAGCCTATTTGAGATCCTGATTGAACCATTGGTTTATTAGTGGTTCATCACACCATTCTGGTTAGACCAAAATTGGGGTGTGACAGTATGAGTCGACACGGCCTTATTGAGTTCTTGGTGTGAACCGTTGGTTCAGTGACGGTTCACTCACACTTCTGGTTCAGTCGGAATTGGTGTGTGACAACTTGGTATGTTGTAAGACCCGCACTCCATGAACCCGATCTAAACCTTTAATTCATGTCGTAACAGGTCTTCCAATCATCACCGGGCCAGACGGGACGAGTAGATGACAAACAGGTATGAAATCTGACCAATTTAAGTATGAGAAACTTCATACCGATCGATGGTAGCGGTCTATGGTACCGGTCGATGGTCGACCGGTATGGCCTGTGCAGCTTGGATCCAGAAAAGGATTTCTACGTGTCCCACTTTCCAAATTTCAAACCGAAGGACTTTCCTAATGTTAGGAGGCTTCCTAAACCTAACCCTAGCCTATATAAGGACCCTTAAACCTCCTAAAACCTCTCTCATTAATCCTCACAAACCCTAGAGAGGAGAAAGAGGTTGAAGAAGGAGAAGAAGCTAGGAAGGAGAGGGAGGAGCCGCCATTGCCGTTGGACAAAAAATACGTTACCATGAACCAACGGTAAGTGTTTAAACCTTCCTCTACTTTAATCGTTCTAGGATGGTTAGTTATGATTGGATCAATACCATGCCAAGCAAGGTATTGAGCTAAACCTTGTTTTGCTGACAAACCCTAATCTAGTCAATAAACCCTAGATTCAAGTTCTAGGTTGAAGATCATCGAAACTAGGACTTGGATGGAGTTGGAAACAACTCTAACTTAGTGCTCAGACCTAGAATGTATAGGAGAAACCTTAGGATCAATAGGGGGTGATCGACGAAAGGCAAGAACCGGATGTATGGTCTTTCGGAGACATACCGGTCGACCATACCGGTGGCACCATATGCGACCGGTACCTCCTGGAGACTGGTCTGTGGGAACCGGTCGACCATACCGGTCGCACCTTTTTCCACAGTGCTGCGATCGGTACTACAACCGGTATGCTCTATGAGGAGTATTTTGACCCAGTTGGTTTTCCAACCAACGTAAACCCTAAGAAAACTATTCTAATACAACTCTAACATTGTGTAGGACCTTTTGACAGCAAGTTTGGATACTATGACACGGAGCAAGCTATCAAACAAGCGTCAGGTAAGGGAATCGGACCCAAACCCTAATAATTTAATAAACAATAAATCATTGTTAATAACCATGATTCTGTGGACTGATGTTTGTGTATACTCGCATGTCATCCTTTACTTTCAATTATTATTATTGTTCATGCATACTCGCTATGCTAGGATGTGACTGTTAGGCATCTGATTGTTTTCGTTGGTGTGTGGAATGGGAAGGGCTGAGGGTCTGGGATCATTCCTCACACTAGCACCTTTTCGTATCATTTTGTCTTAGCATGCTTGGTGTGGGTAGGGTATCAGGGGGAGGAAGTGGCATTGTGGTCTCCGGCCTGGCCACTAAACTCTAGCTCTATCTCTATGCCATAGGGAGTTGTGCTGGAATAGGGCCTACTATGATGACATATAGGATTGGTTAGTTACGAGTCCAGTTTGTAAGCCCTCGCCAATAGGGGCTTATGTGTTGGTATGGGTAGAGTATCAGGGGAGGTGTTGGCGGTGTTTAATCCGGACGCCTTAGCTCTATCTCTATTCCATGGTGGGTGCATATGGGACGACAGTGGTGTTTGATCCATTGGGCGGCTTCACACACTCGTGTATAGAGGTGCGGTGGCCACCAATCCTTTCTATAGCACATTGCAAACTTAAAACCAGACCATGATGTGAATGTTACTCATGTATATGTTTATTGCATTGTCTGATTGTCTTACTGAGCTAACTTGTGAGCTCACCCTTGTATATATACATGTTTTTAGATGTTGATGCAGGTTATACGGTGGAGGATTACATAGACGCTCCAGTGTATGGAGGCGTGGCTATTTTGGATGTGCAAGCAGGAGAGGACGAACATGACGCTTCATGCGAGTGCCCTTTCTACGTGTACCTCTAGGATTTGATTTAATTCATTTTATTTATTTTCAGTTAGAGATACAGTTGGTGTAAGAATATTTATTTACGTTTTGGTGTGAAGAATAACTGGATATTTATTTAAATTTATCAATAGATTACTCAGTTCATTTTATTTAAAAACTTCTGCTGTATTTTATTATATTCTAATTATGGTTATGTGTAATGGTTTGTATGAATGGACACGGTCTTATTGAGATCCTGGTGTGAACCGTTGGTTCAGTGACGGTTCACTCACACTTCTAATTCGGCCAAAATCGGGGTGTGACAAGTATTTTCCTAGGAGTTTCAGAGATCAAATGGAAAAGAAGTTCTTGAGTCTATACCAAGGACAGATGACTGTAGATGCATATCAACAACGTTATGAAGAACTGTTCTTCTTTGCTCCCTCTAGCATGCAGGAGGAAAATACCAAAACCCAAAGGTTCGTCATGGGACTTTGGGGAAGTATCCTTGAGTATGTATTAGGACTGGAAAAGAAGATTTATAATGAAGTTGTACAGATTGCTCGAGAACTAGAATTGAGCCAGAGGGAAAGTTATTTTACTCAGAACAGAGGTATAAAGAGGCCCAATGGAAACTCATACAACGGAGGGAACTCAAAAACATTTAAACCCTTCTATATTCAAGGCTTCAATGCTGTAGCCAAGACTACTCCGACAGCCCAACCTCAATAGAAGCAAAGTAACGCTAGAGTCAAATGCTTCAATTGTAATCAATTAGGACATTATTTAAGAGAGTGTCCTAAGCCAAATAAGTAGCTACAACAAGGGAAAGTTTATGCAGTTACTTCTGAGGATGCTGTCGCATCGCCTGATGTGGTCACAGGTATGACCTGAACCTTTTGTTTTGTACTACCTTGTGTGAGCATATCGATTAATATAAGAAAAAAAATCACAGGTATCGTACCTATTAATGGCATACCCGCTAGAGTACCCTTTGACTTTGGGGCTACTCATTCTTTTATATCTGTATCATTTGGAAAGAAGTTAAATCTATCCCTCAGACCTTTAGACTACAAACTGCTTGTACAATCACCTATGGGATTAGAAGTAAAACTAGATAAAGGTTATGTACCATGTCCAGTTCTTATCGACGAGAAGATTTTGGATGCAACCTTAATTCAACTCGAGATGGCAGACTTTGACATTATCTTGGGAATGGATTGGTTAGCTCGGCACTCCGCAAACTTATTATGAGCGAAAAAAACTAACATTTAAAGACAAGGAAGGAGCGGAGTTTAGTTTTACGGGAACCAAACTTCCCCGTAAATGAAAGCTCATCCTTTCTGCATTGAAGGCTAGAAAATGCCTCGAGAAAGGAGGAATTAGGTACTTAGTGTCCGTGGTTGACCTCACAAAGGAAGCACCACGAATGGAGGATATTGAAGTTATGCATGAATTTCTAGATGTATTTCCTGAGGAATTACCAAGACTACCACCTGACTGAGTGACAGAGTTCGTTATAGATCTTATACCCAGAGCCGCACCTATAAGACCCGTATCGTACTAACCCGATCTTACCACATTGTATCAGGTCTCCCTATCATGGTCAGACCAAGCGGACCAAGTGTGTGAAGAAACCACAAGGCTAGGTATAAAATTGAATCCAAAATCATCTAATTAAGAGCGTGTGGTCACATACCTAAAAAGGTAGGGTCGACCACACCTCAGAATAATGAGACCACTAGAGTTTGGGATGTGTGGTCGTAGTTTTTGGATGTGTGGTCGACGGGTTCTGCGACCCCATGTGCTACCACACGATGTTTTAACTGACTCCGTGATTAGGAAACCTTCCTAATCTGAAGAGGGTTGTTTCCTAATCAAAGTAGGACTCTATATGGAGGGTTTCCCTCTATATATAGGAAGTCCCTTAGCCTCTTTCATTATTTTAGAACTCAAACTGAAAGAGAGAGAAAGAGAAGAGGAGGAAGAGAAGGAGAATTAAAGAGGAAGACTAAGAGAAGGAATTTCAGAGAGAGCTCTGATTCTTCAGCAAGTTTAAGGTATGGAATCATCCCTACATTAGTTGAATGCCTAGAATAGATCATGGAAGAAGTATTGATTCAAAGTAGGATCTCAACCATGAGACCCATAGACGAAAACTCAAAGAAAATCCATGAAGAGTAGGTTAGAGTAGATAATTGTAAAAAATATGAAATTAAGGCCATAGATGAATCATAGGAAGGACCCTAGTGATAGTTCAAGGAATCAAATCATGAAGGGGTTAGACTGAGAATGAAAGTCGACCAAACACTCATGTGGTCGCAGCTATGGTCGACTACACGAGGCACATGTGTCGACCACACGCCCTCGAGAAGTTTCCAGGGAGGGTGTGGTCGCATGTGTGTGGTCACATGATATGCGACCACACATATCGACCCCACACCCTATGGTCGTAGAAATTGAGACCATAGGTGCAGCCACACCTACGACCACTAAGCTTCTGGAGGTCTAATTGATTCTAGATGGGACATTTAAACACTGTAATTAATTAATATGAACTCTAACTTAGAATCCATAAATTTATTTGGTTTCTAAGTGGTCCAAAAGTGATTTACAAAGCTTGGAAGAAAAACAACCATCAATCAAAGGTGAGGGAACAAGACCTAAACTAATTGGTTAATAACAAACTGTTTATTTTTATTGAGTCCAATACCATGATTGATTATATGCTTGCATGCTTGTAATGTGCATCTCACATGTCATCCAATATTCCTGCTATTACTGTTCATGCATATTTAATTCTATTTATTTATAACCTGATGATGATGATGATGCTAAGAATAGGCATGTGAATGTCTGTGTGTGGTTGGTGTGTTGGATGCGAGTGGAGCATCAGGGGGATGACGTGGCATGGTGGTCTTTGACCTCGTAACTAGACTCTAGCTCTATCTCTACTCAAGTCTTGCCCACTAACATTGTCGTATCGCCATTACCTTAGCAGAACTATTACGTCATAGGGCATCAGGGGAGGTGGTCTCGGACCGTGTGGTCTCTGACTTTGCCAGGGGGCCTTAGCTCTATATCTATGGACATATTGAGGGATGCTGGGGTGAGGCCTTGGATACACTGTTTGGAATTAGGATTGTTTAGTTGCGAGCCCAATTTGCAAGCCCTCGCCAATAGGGGCTTACGTGTTAGTATGGGTAGGGCATTAGGGGAAGTGTTGGCGGTGTTTGATCCAGACACTTTAGCTCTATCTCTATTCCATGGTGGGTGCATGTGGGACGACAATGGTGTTTGATCCATTGGACGGATTCACACACTCGTGTATAGAGGTGCAGGGGCCACCAAACCTTTCTATAGCACATTGTAAACTTAAAAACTAGACCAAAGATATGAATTAAATGCATGCATATGTTTGTTGCATTGTTTTGTTTGCTTACTGAGTCGTGATGTGTGCTCACCCTTTCGACATCGAATATTTTTAGTTCTTGATGCAGGTCCTGCTATGGAAGATTACATGAACATGCCGACGAATGGATACGTAGCGGGAATAGACGTGGAAGCTATAGAAGAGGCGCATGATCCGTCGTGCGAGTTCAACTCATGTGTTTTTTATTAGCTTAGTTGTTTAGTTATTGGAACATGTAATTGATTATTTTACTTTATTTTAAGTCTTGAGGTATATTGGAGATAATTGGATACTTAATTATGCTATCACTGTCAGATACTCAGTTCATTTGTATTAAAGACTTCCGCTATCGTTTATTTACTCTTATTTTGCTTGTGGAGTGTATCTAGTTTAATCGAATGGGCATGGCCTATACGAGATCCTGGTTGAACCATTGGTCTATGGATGGTTCACCACACCATTCTAGTTGGTTCAGAATTGGGGTGTGACAGCACCAATATCTAAAGCACCCTATCGAATGACTCCTACTGAACTGAAGGAACGAAAGGTACAATTATAGGAATTAATGGACAAGGGTTATATTAGACCCAGTATATCACCGTGGAGAGTGCCAGTATTGTTCGTGGAAAATAAGGACGGTAGCATTCGACTATGTATAGATTATCGAGAATTGAATAAGCATACAATCAAGAATTGATACCCGTTGCCTCGGATCGACGACTTGTTCGATCAGTTGCAAGGTGCCAAAGTGTTCTCCAAAATTGATCTTCAGTCAGGATACCATCAGTTGAAGATTATTGTCACACCCTAATTCTGCACCAACCATAATGGTGTGATGAACCATCTATGAACCAACGGTTCAACCAAGATCTCGAATAGGTTGTGTCCGTTTGCTTAAACCATACACATCCACAACCATAATCAGAGTAAATAAATGATAGCGGAAGTCTTTAACATTTAATGAACTGAGAATATAACAGTGATAACATAAATAAATTATCCAATTATCTTCAAATGACTAAGACATAAAATAAAATAAATTAATCAATTACATCTTCTCAATAATCCAACTATAAATCTAATCGAAGACGCATGAGTTGCACTCGCACGACGAATCATGCGACTCCATCATAGCTTCTGCATCCATCGTCGCGACATGTCCATACATCGGAGCATTCATATAGTCTTCTACAGTAGTACCTGCATCATCAACTAAAAATATTTGACGTTGAAAGGGTGAGCATACATCACGGCTCAGTGAGCAAACAAAATAATGCAACAAACATATGCATGCATTTAATTCATATCTTTGGTCTGGTTCATAAGTTTGCAATGTGCAATAGAAAGGATTGGTGGCCGCCGCACCTCTATAAACGAGTGTGTGAAGCTGCCCAATGGATCAAACACCATTGTCGTCCCACATGCACCCACCATGGAATAGGGATAGAGCTAAAGTGATAGGATCACACCACATGACACTTCCCCTGATGCCCTACCCATACAAACACGTAAGCCCCTATTGGCTAGGGCTTGCAAACTGGGCTCACAACTAACCAATCCTAATGTCAAACAGTGTATCCAAGGCCTCACCCCAGCATCCCTCAATACGTCCATAGAGATAGAGCTAAGGCCCCCCGACAGAGTCAGAGACTACACGGTCCGAGACCACCTCCCTTGATGTCCCACACGTAATGGGATGCAGAGGAGCTATTATCGCCTAGCTCCCTAACCTAATGCGGCATCGGGTTCGGACCGCAGGGAACCGTAGCATGGGGGGACGTCTAATCCTTTTACTGCCGCAAGGCTGGCTAATCGTATGTAGCAGAAGCAAGGGAACTCCCCAGGTTCTAGAAGGCACATGAGTCCAAATGCTATGTTGAATGTGTGATCGACACTACACTACGTAAGTATTTGTGCAGATGAGGTGTCGATCGGTCTAATGGCGATACGATGATGTCAGTAGATAAGACTTGAGTAGAGATAGAGCTAGAGTCTGGTGACCAGGATGAACCACAGTGTCACGTTCTCCCCCTGATGCCCCACTCGCATCAAGTACACTAACCACACACATACATTCACATGCCTATTCCTAACATCATCATCATCATATTATAAATAAACAGAATTAAATATGCATGAGCAGTAATAATAGGAATATTGGATGACATGTGATATGCACATTACAAGCATACAATCATAGAATCATTCATGATATTGGACTCAATAAACAAAAACAGTTTATTATTAGTCAATTAGTTTAGGTCTTGTTCCCTCACCTTTGATTGATAGTAAATCCTCGTTCAAGCTTTATAATTCACTCTTAGATCACTTGAAAACCTAACAAGTTGATATATTTTTTAATTAGAATTAATTCCCATGTGTTTAGACTAACAGAAACTAAGGGGTCGCAGGTATGGCAGCACCTGGGGTCTCAGTTTCTGCGACCACAGGGTATGGGGTCGCAGGGTAGGGTCGGACATACTCCGACCACACGTGCGACCACACGTGTTATGGTCGACCTTTCTCTCTTAATTCCATTCCTTCATGTTTGAATCCTTTGGCTTATCATCATGGTCCTTCCTATGATTGTTCTATGGCTCAAAACTACAATTTTATACACCATCCATTGTCCACAATAATTTCCTCCATGGGTTCTCTTGGAATTTGTCCATGGATGGATGATTTGGGTTTCTCCTAGATCTTATCTTCTTCATGAACTATTCTAGGCTCTTAATTAATCATGGAAAATAGGTTCATACCTTATGCTTGCTGAAGATTCAGAGTTTTCTTTGAATTTTCCTCTTGCTTAGTCTTCTTCTTCAATTTTCCTTCTCTTCCTTCTCTTCTCTCTCTCTCACTTTCAATTGGAGTTCTAAAAGGATGAATGAGGCTAAGGGACGTCCTATTTATAGAGAAAAACCCTCCATAATATGCCCTAATGAGTTTAGGAAAGACCCCCTTCGGATTAGAAAGGTTTCCTAAATTCAGTTTCTGACTAGGTTTCGTGGGGTCAGAGGTCGGATCACAGAATCTGTCGACCCTACCTTTTGAAATGTCCGACCACACGACCAAAATTCATGTGGTTGGACTATTTTGAGGTGGGTAGGCATGCGATCACACGCTCATAATTGACTATTTTTTGGTTGATTTCATACCTGGTCTTGTGGTTTCATCACGCACTTGGTCCACTTGGCTCGACCATGATAGGTAGACCTGGTACAAGGTGGTAAGACCGGTTAGTTCAATACGGGTCTTACAACTCCCCCCCTCTTATTAAAAATTTCATCCTCGAAATTTGCACATACCTTCCGAGTCGAAAAGGTGAGGATATTACTTTCGCATAGCATTCTCTTCTTCCCATGTGATTTCTTCCATATCTTGGCTCCTCCAAGTGACCTTAACATAATAAATGTCACGGTTGCATAGACGTTGAACCTTTCGACTGGTGATTTCAGTTGGTGCTACTTTGAATGTCAAATCATCAGTTAGATCTGGTGGATCCATTGTTAAAATGTGTGTTGGATCTCTGATGTACTTCTTTAATAATGAGATATGAAATACATCATGCACACTTAACATAGATGGTGGTAGTGCTAACTGATACGCCACTTTTCCACGTTTACCTAGAATCTCATATGGCCTGACATATCTCAGACTTAGCTTCCCTTTCTGTCCGAATCGTTTTAAACCTCGCATAGGTGATACTTTCAAGAATACCTTATCACCTACAACAAATTCAAGGTCTCGACGTCGAGTATCTGCATATTGTTTCTGACGATTCTGAGATGTTCTAACTCTTTCCTTGATAATGTCGACTACACAACAAGTCTCTTCAACAAATTCTGGTCCAACTATACTCCGTTCACCAACTTTATTCCAAAACAAAGGAGTTCGACACTTCCTACCATACAGTGCTTTATAGGGTGACATCTGTATAGTAGCCTGATAGCTGTTGTTATAAGCGAACTCGATCAATGATAGTTTTTCATCTCATAAGCCTTTGAAATCAATAACACAAGCTTGAAGCATGTCTTCTAAAATCTGAATGGTATGCTCCGACTGTCTGTCTGTCTGAGGATGGAATGCAGTACTAAACTTCAACGTTGTACCCATAGCCTTTTGTAATCCTTCCTAAAACTTGGAGGTAAAGTGTGGGTCTCTATCGGACACAATGCTTTTAGGTACACCATGTAATCTGACAATATTATCCACATATAGCTTGGCTAACCTCTCTAGGGTGTACTGAGGTCGTATAGCTATGAAGCAAGCTGTCTTAGTTAGACGATCTATAATCACCCAGACCACGTCAACTACTCGAGGAGTCAATGGTAACCCGGTGACAAAGTCCATAGTGATGCAGTCCCATTTCCATGCTGGTTCTGGCAGTGGCTGCAACAATCCTACAGGTCTTTGTCATTCAGCCTTGACCCTCTGACAATTTAGGCATTGAGACACAAATTTAGCTACATCTGCTTTCATTCCTCTCCACCAATATAATTTCTTTAAATCATGATACATCTTTGTACTTCCAGGATGTATCGAATAAGCGGTGGTGTGAGCTTCCTTCATTAGTCTGTGTCTAATGTCCAAGTTTTCCGTTTCAGGAACACATACTCTTCCTTTGTACTTCAGTACCTTTTCATTGTCCAAGGTGAACTCAGGAATAGTCCTACCTTTTTTGATGTCTTCTTGTACCGTTCTCAGATAAGGGTCTGATCTAAAAGCAACTTTCACTTCATCTATTATATCAGGTACAATCTTCAATGTTGCGAACATATTTAAAAACCGATGAATAAACCCTTGGTTGGTTGATCCACCCGGTGCATCTATCACGAACTTCTCATTACCATGATTGAATACTTTCCCTGCAGCACACATTACTGTAGTCGTGTTAACCTCTCCTTGAGATTTTATCATTTCTTTTCTGCTTAGCGCATCAGCAACTACATTAGCTTTTCCTGGATGATACTGAATATCGCAATCATAATCCTTCAATAATTATATCCATATTCTTTGTCTCATGTTCAACTCCTTCTGATTAAAAAGATAAGTGAGACTCTTATGATCTGATTTAATCTGAAATTTCTCTCCATACAAATAATGTCTCCATATCTTGACAGCATGTACTACTGCTGCTAATTCCAAGTCATGAGTGGGATAGTTCTTCTCATGTGTCTTCAGTTGTCTTGAGGCATATGCAACTACTTGTTCTCCTTGCATAAGTACACATTCAAAACCTAATCCGGACGCATCAGTGTATAAGGTAAATGGTTGTCATGGGATAGGAATAGTCAAGATGGGAGAGGATATTAATCTAGCTTTCAATGTTTGGAAACTTTTCTCACATTTATTGGTCTAAACAAACTTTTTTCCTTTCTTAGTCAAACTGGTGAGAGGTACGACAATTCTGGAGTAGTCTTCCACGAATCGTCGGTAATACCCAGCTAGACCTAGGAAACTTCTGATTTCTGCAACACTCTTAGGTGCTTCCCATTTCACAATGGCTTCAATTTTACTAGGATCCACTTTGATTCCTTCAGCAGATACAACATGGCCTAAGAAAGCGACCTCATTTAGCCAAAACTCATACTTTGTAAATTTGGCGTAAAGCTTCTCTTTTCTTAGTCGTTGCAGAGCGGCTCTTAGATTCATGACATGAGTTTCCTTGTCTTTAGAGTAGACCAATATATCATCAACAAATACAATAACTGACGTATCCAACATATCATGGAATACCTGATTCATGAGTTCCATAAAAGTTACGGGTGCGTTAGTTAATCCAAAAGACATGACCAAAAATTCATAGTGCCCATATCTTGTTCTGAATACTGTCATCAGAATATCACCTTCTTTAATCTTCAACTGATGGTATCCTGACCGAAGATCAATCTTGGAGAACACCTTGGCACCTTGCAACTGATCGAACAAGTCATCAATCCGAGGCAACGGGTACCGATTCTTAATTGTAAGCATATTCAATTCTCGATAGTCTATAGACAGTCGAACACTACCGTCCTTCTTCTTCACAAACAACACTGGCACTCTCCATGGTGATATGCTTGGTCTGATATAACCCTTGTCTAGTAATTCCTGTAATTGCTCCTTCAGTTCTTTCAGTTCAGTAGGAGCCATTCAATAGGGTGCTTTAGATACTGGTGCGGCTCCGGGTATAAGATCTATAACGAACTATGTCGCTCGATCAGGTGGTAGTCCTGGTAGTTCCTTAGGAAATACATCTAGAAAGTCACGCACAACATCAATATCCTCCATTCGTGGTACTTCCTTGGTGAGGTCGACCACGGATACTAGATACCCAACTCCTCCTTTCTCGAGGCTTTTTCTAGCCTTTAATGCAGAGACGATGAGTTTTTGTTTACGAGAAAGTTTGGTTCCCGTAAAACTAAACTCTGCTCCTTCCTTGTCTTTAAATGTCAATTTCTTTTTCTGCATATAATAGGTTTACAGAATACCGATCCATTCTCAAGATAACGTCAAAGTCTGCCGTCTCGAGTTGAATCAAGGTTTCATCTAAAATCTTCTCGTCGATAAGAATTGGACATGGTCCATAACCTTTTTCTAGTTCCACTTCTAATCCCATAGGTGTTCGTACAAGTAATTTGTAGTCTAAAAATCTGAGGGATAGATTTAGCTTCTTTCCAAATGACACAGATATAAAAGAATGAGTAGCTCCAGAAACAAAGAGCACTTTGGTGGGTATGCCATTAATAGGTTGATTTGTTTCAATTTAGTCTACATGCTCACACAAGGTAACACAAAATGAAAGGTTCAGGTCATGCCTGTGACCACATCAAGCGATGCGACAGCATCCTCAGATGTAACTGCATAAACCTTTCCTTGTTGTAGCTGCTTCCTGGGCTTAGGACACTCCTTTGAATAATGTCCCATTTGATTGTAGTTATAGCATTTCACTCCTTCGTTATTTTGCTTTTGTTGAGGTTTGGCTGTTGGAGTAGTCTTGGCTGCAGCATTAAATCCTTGAGTACGGAAGGGTTTGAATGTCTTTGTGTTCCCTCCGTTATAAGAATTTTCATTTGGCCTTTTGATACCCCTATTCTGAGCAAAGTAGCTCACTCTCTGGCTCGATTCTAGCACTCGAGCAATCTGCATGATTTCATTATAAACTTTCTTTTCTAGCCCCAAAACATGCTCTCGAATAATTCCCCTAAGTCCCATGACGAACCTTCGGGTTTTAGTATTTTCCTCCTGCATGCTAGAGGGAGAAAAGAAAAATAGCTCTTCATAACGCTGTTGATATGCATCCACAGTCATCTGTCCCTGATACAAACTCAGGAACTCTCTTTCCATAGCGTCTCTGAAACTTCTGGGAAAATATTTCTCGAAGAATGCCTCTTTATAAATAGCCCAGGTCAATTATGCGTGCTTTGTTAATAAATAAGTCCGAGTAGACTTCCACCAGTGGTGTGCATTGCCCTTCAGCATAAATGTGGCACACAACACTTTTTCTTCCTCATTAACTGTCATCATCATAAAATTCCTCTCCATCTCATCGATCCAATGAGCTAGGCACAAAGGATCCGCTGGCTTGCCATTACATTCCTTAGGTTTCATTTTTAGAAAATGCTCGATCAATCGAGGGTGGTCCAACTGATACTGAGCATATGCCCCATACACAGGTGGTTGATATTGGTAACTACCTTGGACTACCTCAGGGTTCTGTAATGGGGCTTGTACAACTGGAATTTGAGGTGCTTGGGGTACCGTGTTGCTACCCCCTGGTACTGTGCTAGCTTGTCTGGCTGGCATAGGTGTAGTATGTACAGCTGGAAAAACCATTCTTATAGCAGCTTGCATATTGGCTTGCACCTGTTGTATTTGCTGCAGTTGTTGTGCCAGGTTCATTACTGCTGTAGCCAAATCGGTAGGTGGGGCTGGCAAGTTTGTAGGATTTGTCTGGCCATTAGCTCCTAGTGTTGCCATATTCTGATTCTCTTGTACTTCAAGATTTTCATGGCTGTCTTCCTCTACAGGTGGTAGTGGTGGAATTGGATTACGACCTCGCCTAGTTACTCTTCGCCCAGCCATTTCCTGTTCTGGTGGTGGTAGCATCTGAAAAAATCATAGAACATGTGAGGCAATCATAATATAAGTCATTCCCATGTCAAAATCCAAATAATCAATGTAAAATTCCAATTTTCCAAGTCATTCAGTCAAAATACAGTATTTTTCATCGTAGGGTCGATGGTGGGGTCGCACTGTGTCCGACCACAGGGTATGCGACCTCACAAAACCCTGTCAGCTCACCGAGAGCCTGGGGTTGATCATAGGGTCGGTATATGTCCGACCACAGGGTCCTACCACACGATGTTTGTCAGCTCACCGAGAGCCTGGGGTCAATCGTGGGGTCGGTCGTGGGGTCGTATGTTTAGTCGAATTCTGCGACCGTACGACCCCAAATCAGTTTTTTTTTAACCCTGATTTTTGGAGTCATTTCCCACTTTCTCTTTTTCCTTCAACGCAACTCGCTTCCCCTGAGTTGCTATAGTATCAACTACTTGTATTTGGTGATTATTTCTTCCATTCACGACTTTCGTTCCTTTCCTTCAGGTATGTTCTCTACTGGTCCTCATTTTTTAAGCTTTCAAAACTAGGTTTTTCTCCATTTATAACGTTTTCTTCAAATTAAAATTTTTCTAACCGTAAAAATTTGATTTTTATTGGGGGCTTTTTCTATTGGCCACCCAATGGACAAAAACCCTCAGGAAAATTTGAGTTTCATCGGTTATTTTTTGAGAAACTTGAAATTTTCCATTTTTGACCTAATTTTTAGGATTTTTCCAAATTGTTGAAATTTCTTCAAATTCGATTCTAGTTTAAATTTCCAATTAATGAGCCTTGCAGGATGGTTTGGAACATATGTAAGCCCTCCTGCCTAACTGTTTGGGTGAAAAGTGAGGCTTTTGGTCAAATCACGCCGTTATAATGCCTAAAATTTGGAGTTTTTTTTCACCATATCTAATATCTTGTCTATTTGTCTATGTCTTTGCAGATAGCATGGCTTGCACCAAAGTTCCCAGAGCTCATGATCCTATCCGCTTTTGGTCTAATGAAGTGGAGGCTCAGTATGCTCGTTATGAGCATAAAAAGGTGGAAGGGGGTCGCTGTGTAAACTTGGTTAGTCTAGCCTTGTTTAATGTAGAGGGGGTTTTTGGGGATATGGGTTGGCTCCCCGTGATATCGTATGAGGCTTGCACCTGTCCTGCTCTGGTGAAGCAGTTCTATTGCAACCTTCAGGTAGTGGGTGATTACAATGATATAGACAGGGGTAGGGAGCTCAGGATCACCAGTTATGTGAAAGGGGTGGAAATCTCTTTTAACTATCAGGAGTTGGCTATTCTCCTGGGTATATCAAATGATGGCCCCTTGGTGTACTGTGCTCCTAAGGAACCCCAGTTCTTATCTTGATGATGCGTGTAGAGATTGATCGCTAGCTTCTTAGAGGTGATCGCTGGGAGATGAAGGCAATCAACCTACGACCGAAACCTTGGGAGTACTGCAAGATCATTTAGCACAACCTGATTCCTCAGAGTGGGCATTATGAGAGGATTTCCCAATTGACCCAGTATCTCTTGTACTGCATCTGCAGTAGGAAGCCCATTTGCCTTCCATACATTATCATCAGGACGATGATCCGTGCTACGACGCCTGGTTAGATAGGCAACCTGCCCTATGGGAGTTTGATTACTACCCTGCTCACACCCTTGCATGTCGACTTATTGGATGAGAGGAGTCATGAGGATACCTTCTCTTATGACCATGACTGGGAGGCCATCTGTAAGATGGGGATGTGAGATGCGTAGGTCAGTGACGAGGAGAGGAACTCTCTGGTGCATCCCCGCACTCGGGTAGAGGTAACAGACGCTAAGGCGGCAGCAGCAGCAGTAGGAGTCCATGGGGGTGATGCTGAGGATGATGATCATATGTACATAGATGTGGATGCCATACCTCCTCCATCACCATTGTATTCCACTGGAGCTGGCCCATCTCGGGTTCCTTTACACACAGCTGGTCCTTCGCACCCACCATCTGATGATGTGATGGGATTGTTGTGTGAGATTAGGGAAGCCCAGTGCGTGTCTGATCAGCCGATGGCCGAGCTGGCTGCTAGTCTCCAAGTGACCCAAACTCAGGTAGCCTGACTGACTAGAGTGTATGCAGGGGACTATGACCGAGATCGTGAGGCACCTCCTACTTTAGCACCTCTAGCTTCATGATGTATATTTTCTTTTTATTTTTTCTTGTACTAAGAGTAACTATTTGGATTGTGGACCATACACTGATTTGGATATGTATATATATTGCTTTTTATTCGATCTGTATATGAAACTTGTTTCTCATCTTAATAGTGCATTATTCTCTTTCTTAATTTTTGTCTCATACAACACAGGTGCTTATAGTGTGTTCTTATTAAAGCTTTTAAATTTTATCCTAACTCAATTCATAAACTTTTGTGGAAGTATACCGGTTTAATAGACAGGGCCCGAGGGCTCTGATACAAAATTGTCACACACCAATTCTGCATTAACCAAAATGGTGTGATGAACAGTCTATGATCCAACGGTTCAACCAGGATCTCGAATAGGCTGTGTCCGTTTGCTTAAACCATACACATCCACAACCATAATCAGAGTAAATAAACAATAGAGAAAGTCTTTAACATTCAATGAACTAAGAATCTAACAGTGATAACATAAATAAATTATCCAATTATCTTCAAAAGACTAAGACATAAAAAAATAAATTAATCAATTACATCTTCTGAATAATCTAACTATGAAACTAATCGAAGACGCATGAGTTGCACTCGCACGACGAATCATGCGACTCCATCATAGCTTCTGCATCCATCATCGTGACATGTCCGTACATCGGAGCATTCATATAGTCTTCTACAGTAGTACCTGCATCATCAACTAAAAATATTCGACGTTGAAAGGGGGAGCACACATCACGGCTCAGTGAGCAAACAAAATAATGCAACAAACATATGCATGCATTCAATTCATATCTTTGGTCTGGTTCATAAGTTTGCAATGTGTAATAGAAAGGATTGATGACCGCCGCACCACTATACATGAGTGTGTGAAGTCGCCCAATGGATCAAACACCATTGCCATCTCATATGCACCCACCATGGAATAAGGATAGAGCTAAAGTGATAGGACCACACTGCATGACACTTCTCCTGATGCCCTACCCATACCAACACGTAAGCCCCTATTGGCGAGGGCTTGCAAACTGGGCTCACAATTAACCAATCCTAATGTCAAACAGTGTATCCAAGGCCTCACCCCAGCATCCCTCAATACGTCCATAGAGATAGAGCTAAGGCCCCCCAACAGAGTCAGAGACTACACGGTTCGTGACCACCTCCCCTGATGCCCTACGACGTAATAGTTCTGCTAAGGTAATGGCGATACAATGATGTCAGTGGACAAGACTTGAGTAGAGATAGAGCTAGAGTCTAGTGACCAGGATGAACACATTGTTATGTCCTCCCCCTGATGCCCCACTCACATCAAGTACACTAACCACACACATACATTCACATGTCTATTCCTAGCATCATCATCATCATCATATTATAAATAAACAGAATTAAATATGCATGAACAGTAATAACAGGAATATTGGATGACATGTGATATGCACATTACAAGCATACAAGCATAGAATCATTCATGGTATTAGACTCAATAAACAAAATAGTTTATTATTAACCAATTAGTTTAGGTCTTGTTCCCTCACCTTTGGTTGATAGTAGATCCTCGTTCAAGCTTTATAATTCACTCTTAGATCACTTGAAAACCTAACAAGTTGATAGATTTTTTAATTAAAATTAATTTTCATGTGTTTAGACTAACATAAACTGAGGGGTCACAGTTGTGGCAGCACCTGGGGTCACAGTTTCTGCGACCACAGGGTGTGGGGTCACAGGGTAGGGTCGGACATACTTTAACCACATGTGCGACCACACGTGTTATGGTCGACCTTTCACTCTTAATTCCATTCCTTCATGTTTGAATCCTTTAACTTATCATCATGGTCCTTCCTATGATTGTTCTATGGCTCAAAACTACAATTTTATACACCATCCATTGTCTACAATAATTTTCTCCATGGGTTCTCTTGGAATTTATCCATGGATGGATGATTTGGGTTTCTCCTAGATCCTATCTTCTTCAACAACTATTCTAGGCTCCTAATTAATCATGTAAAATAGGTTCATACCTTATGCTTGTTGAAGATTCAGAGTTTTCTCTGAATTTCCTCTTGCTTAGTCTTCTTCTTCAATTTTCCTTCTCTTCCTTCTCTTCTCTCTCTCTCACTTTCAATTGGAGTTCTAAAAGGATGAAAGAGGCTAAGGGACATCCTATTTATAGAGAGAAACCCTCCATAATATGCCCTAATGAGTTTAGGAAAGACCCCCTTCGGATTAGGAAGGTTTCCTAAATTTGGTTTCTGACTGGGTTCCGTGGGGTCGGAGGTGGGGTCGCAGAATCCGTTGAACCTACGTTTTGAAATGTCTGACCACACGACCAAAATTCATGTGGTTAGACTATTTTGAGGTGGGGTTGGTCACACCTGTTTAGGCATGCGACCACACGCTCATAATTGACTGTTTTTGGGTTGATTTCATACCTGGCCTTGTGGTTTCTTCACGCACTTGGTCCACTTGGCTCGACCATGATAGGTAGACCTAGTACAAGGTGGTAAGACTGGTTAGTTCGATATGGGTCTTACAATTATGGAAGGTGATATTCCAAAGATAGCATTCAAAACCAGATATGGACATTATGAATTTTTAGTCATGTCTTTTGGATTGACTAATGCACCCGTAACTTTTATGGAACTTATGAATCAGGTATTCCACGATATATTGGAAACGTCAGTCATCGTATTCATTGACGACATACTAGTCTACTCCAAGGATAAAGAAACTCATATCACAAATCTAAGAGCCGCTTTGCAGCGACAAAGAAAAGAGAAGCTTTACACAAAATTTCTTAGGCCATGTTATATCCACAAATCTAAGTGTGAATTCTATGTGTGATACACAAATCTAAGTGTGAATTTTGGCTGAATGAAGTCGCTTTCTTAGGCCATGTTGTATCCGCTGAAGGAATCAAGGTGGATCCCAACAAGATTGAAGCCATTATAAAATGGGAAGTACCTAAGAATGTTGCCAAAATCAGAAGTTTCTTAGGTTTAGCTGGTTACTATCGACGATTCATGGAAGATTACTCTAGAATCGTCGTACATCTCACCAATCTGACTAAGAAAGGAGAAAAGTTTGTTTGGACAGACAAATATGAAGAGTGTTTCCAAACATTGAAGACTAGATTGATATGAGCTCCCATCTTGTCCATTTCAATTCTAGGACAACCATTTACCTTCTATATCGATGCGTCTGAGTTAGGTTTGGGATGTGTGCTTTTGCAAGGAGAACAAGTAATTGCGTATGCCTCAAGACAACTAAAGACGCATGATAAGAACTATCCTACTCATGACTTGGAGTTAGCAGTGGTGGTACATGCTATCATGATATGGAGACATTATTTGTATGGAGAGAAATTTCAGATTAAATCAGATCATAAGAGTCTCACACACCTTTTTAATCAAAAGGAGTTGAACATGAGACAGAGAAAATGGCTAAAATTACTGAAGGATTATGATTGCGATATCCAGTATCATCCAGAAAAAACTAATGTAGTTGCTGACACACTAAGCAGGAAAGCTATGACAAAATCCCAAGAAGAAGCTAGTACAAATGTTGTAGTGTGTGTCAAAGGAAGAGTATTTAATTATGATTATGAGTAGTTTGTGATTAACATTCCTAATGAATCAACTGACCAAGGATTTATTCATCTATTCTCAAACATGTTTTCTACATTGAAGATTGTACCTGATCTAATAGACGAGGTGAAGACAGCTATTAAATCAGATTTTTATCTGAGAACGGTGCAAGAAGAACTTGAAAAAAGTAGGACTAACCCTGACTTCACCTTGGATTCTGAGAAAGTGATAAGATACAAAGGGAGAGTATGTGTCCCTGAAAATGAAAACTTGGATATTAGATACAGAATATTGAAGGAAGCCCACACCACCGCTTATTCGGTACATCCTGGAAGTACAAAGATGTATCATGATCTGAAGAAACTATATTGGTGGAGAGGAATAAAAGCGGTTGTAGCTAAATTTGTGTCTCAATGCTTAAATTGTCAGCAGGTAAAGGTTGAACGGCAAAGACCTGTAGGATTATTATAGCTACTGCTAGAACCGGCATGGAAATGGGACTGCATCACTATGGACTTCATCACTGGGTTACCATTGACTCCCCGAGTAGTTGACACGGTCTAGGTGATTGTAGATAGTTTGACTAAGACAGCTCGTTTCATAGCTATACGACCTCAGTATATCCTAGAGAAGTTAGCTAAGATGTATTGGATAATATTGTCTGATTGCATGGTGTACCTGAAAGCATCGTGTCCGACAGAGACCCATGTTTTACCTCAAAGTTTTGGGAAGGATTACAGAAGGCTATGGGTACAACATTGAAGTTTAGTACTGCATTCCATCCTCAGACAGGCGGACAGTCAGAGCGCACCATTCAAATTTAAGTGTGAATTCTGGCTGAATGTAGTCGCTTTCTTAGGCCATGTTGTATCCGCTGAAGGAATCAAAGTGGATCCCAGCAAGATTGAAGCCATTGTAAAATGGGAAGCACCTAAGAATGTTGCCGAAATCAGAAGTTTCTTAGGTTTAGTTGGTTACTATCGACGATTCATGGAAGATTACTCTAGAATCGCCGTACATCTCACCAGTCTGACTAAGAAAGGAAAAAAGTTTGTTTGGACAGACAAATATGAAGAGTGTTTCCAAACATTGAAGACTAGATTGATATCAGCTCACATCTTGACCATTCTGATTCTAGGACAACCATTTATCAACTCCCATCTTGACCATTCCAAATTTTAGAAGACATGCTCCGAGCTTGTGTAATTGATTTTAAGGGATCATGGGATGAGAAATTACCATTAATTGAGTTCACTTATAACAACAGCTATCAAGCAAATATACAGATGTGACCCTATGAAGCACTATATAGTAGAATGTGTTGAACTCCTTTATTTTGGAATGAAGTTGGAGAACAAAGTATTGTTGGTCCAGAGTTTATTGAGGAGACTTGTCGAGTGGTCGACATTATCAAGGAAAGGTTCCGAACAGCTCAGAACTGTCAGAAGCAATATGCAAACAATCGACATAGAGATCTCAAATTCACCATAGGTGATAAGGTATTTCTGAAAATATTTCCTATGCGTGGTTTAAAATGGTTCGGACAGAAGGAAAAATTGTGTCCCATATATATTGGACCTTATGAAGTTCTAGCTAGACGTAGAAAGGTAGCATATCAGTTATCACTACCACCATCAATGTCTAGTGTACAAGATGTATTTCATGTCTCACAATTGAAGAAGTATGTCAGAGATCCAACACACGTGTTAACAGCAGATCCACCGGAATTGATTGAAGATTTGACATTTGAAGTAGTACCTTTTGAAATCACTAGCCGGAAGGTTTAACGTCTTTGCAACTGCGACATTTACTATGTTAAAGTTACTTGGAGAAGTCAAAATGTGGAAGAAATTACATGGAAAGAAGAAAATGCTATGCGGAAGCAATATCCTCACCTATTCGACTGGAAAGGTATGTGCAAATTTTGAGGACAAAAGAGGGGGAGAGTTGTAAGACCCGTACTCCACGAACTCGGTTTAACCGTGTCGTACCAGGTCATTCCTTCATAGCTGGACCAAGTGGACTGATCGTGTAAAGATGGAACACAGACCAGGTATAAAAATTGACTCAACACCCAAAACTGTATGCATATGGTCTAATACTTGGGTAAGTACGGTAGACGGGTTCTGTGACTGTAGCCATCGACTGTGAGACCCCAGATCAGGCTCCAAGTTTTGGAAACTTTCCTAAAATGAGGGATTTCTTTCCTAATTAAAAGAGGACTCTATATGGAGAGTTTTTCTCTATATAAAGGACATCCCTAAGCCTTTTTCACTCTTTAAGAACATTAGTAAACCCTAGAGAAAGAGAAAGAAAGAGAAGGAAGAGAAGGAGAAGAAGAAATGGCTAAGTAGAGAATTTTCCTGAGAAGAGATTAGCTCTCTAACATCAGGAAAAGGTATGAATCAAATCTCTGGAGATGTAAACTCTAAGGAATAAGACTTCTATGGAGGTTAGAAGATATCAACTTATTATGATCTATGTGATTCCTTAAGAAAATCCCAAGGATAACCATGAGGGATGAGTTTGATGATTAGGGTTGATAAGAAACTACTAATGATGGTCATCCTATGACCATAGGAAAAATCCAATTGAAGAGTAAAGGATTTGACCCAGGAAGAACTTGAATTACATGTAATCTGTGACCAAAAATCTCAAGGTCGCAGCTACAGTCGCACCATATGCGACCGTAGGGTACCAACTGTAAGCAGTAAGGTCGATACAATATGAGACCATAGGACCAATCAGACACATATCAGTGCTCTATTTTGATTTTTGACTACTGTAACATGTTACATATGAACCCTAACTTAAATTCATATAACTTTTAGGTTGTTAAATTGATTGAAAGAGAATTGCAAGGCTTGGAAGGAGATCGAGTATTGCTAACAGGTAAGGGAACAAGATTGAAACTAATTGGATAATAACAAACTGTTTATTCATTTGAGTCCAATGCCATGATTGATTATATGCTTGTATGTTTGTAATGTGCATCTTACATGTCATCCAATATTCCTGCTATTACTGCTCATGCATATTTATTTCTATATATTTATAATATGATGATGATGATGATGATGCTAGGAATAGGAATGTGATTATGTGTGTGAGGTTAGTATGCTTGATGCGAGTGGAGCATCAGGGGGAGGACGTGGCATTGTGGTCTTGGACCTAGTCACCAGACTCTAGCTCTATTTCTACTCAAGTCTTGTCCACTGACATTATCGTATCGCTATTACCTTAGCAGAACTATTACATCACAGGGCATCAAGGGAGGTGGTCTTAGACCGTGTGGTCTCTGACTTTACCGGGGGACCTTAGCTCAATCTCTATGGACGTATTGAGGGATGCTAGGGTGAGGCCTTGGATACACTGTTTGGCATTTAGATTGGTTAGTTGCGAGCCCAGTTTGCAAGCCCTCGCTAGCAGGGGCTTACGTGTTGGTATGGGTAGGGCATCAGGGAAAGTGTTGGCGGTGTTTGATCCAAAAACTTTAGCTCTATCTCTATTCCATGGTGGGTGCATGTGGGACAGAAATGGTGTTTGATCCATTGGGTGGATTCACACACTCGTGTATAGAGGTGCGGGGGCCACCAAACCTTTCTATATCACATTGCAAACTTAAAAATCAGACCAAAGATATGAATTGAATACATGCATATGTTTGTTGCATTGTTTTGTTTGCTTACTGAGCCGTGATGTGTGCTCACCCTTTCGACGTCGAATATTTTTAGTTGATGATGCAGGACCTACTGTTGAAGATTATATGAATGCGTCGATGTATGGACATGTAGTGATGATGGATGGTGAATTAACGGAGGAGATGTATGATCCTTCATGCGAGTACAACCACTATGTTTATGATTTAGTTTAGCTATGTTTGACTACTGAAACATGTAATGAATTAATGATTTTTTTTTCTTGAGTTTTGGAGATAATCGGATTAATTATTTATTATCATTGTTGGACACTCAGTTCATTATCTGTAAGACTTCAGCTTATTTGTTTATTACCTCTGATTATTATTGTGGAATGTGTGTGTGGTTTGATATGGTGGGTACGACCAATGCAAGATCCTGGTTGAACTGTTGGTTCATTGACATTTCATCACACCATTTCTGTTAGACCAATTGGGGTGTGATAGGACACGTCAGCCAGCCTAGTTTTAGTAGCAATAGTTTGACGTCCATCGTGGGGCCCTGATTAATTCTCCAAGTAAGTCAATTATAGTTATTCAATTTTTGAGATGACAAGAAATCTTCGTAGTAATACCGACAGGAATGACCAAAGTGAAGGGGACCAAACCTACAACGAGGACCCTGTCGAAGACAATGGAGGGAATCCCACAGGAAGCAACCCTCTACCAGGCTCAAATCTAGATACCCAAAATCCAGCTACTCCTTTCGTCACTCAGGATCAATTCAAAGAACTATCAGAGCAACTTGCGATGATCACTCGGCTATTGATGCTGCTGCCACCATCTCCAGCTTGGAGTACTCGAGTTCCGAGGGTATAGACTAGATCACAGAGATAGGTGTAGGGAAGGTCAAGTCACTCTCACTTCGGAAAGTCCAATAGAGCATTGTGATCTCCTGCCGATGATCCATTCTTAGATATGCCCGGACTCCTCAGTGACGACACTAATGATGAAGACTACGATGTTGAAGATAATGAGGAAAATGAAGCATCTTTTGATCATGCACAGCGGAAGTCGATACAAGGGTGATTTGGGGAGTAGGAAAGTCATCGATCCCGCAACAAAACTTCCAAGAATGATATACAAGAAAAAATAGACACCGCCCAAGCTGAAAGGGTAGCCGCTAAGAAGCGAGCTGCAGACAAACTCGCCATTAAAAAATAGGTACTGGCTTTAACTCCAGGAACTCTCGAGCAACAAATAATGGCTATGCAGGCTAAGATAAGTGAGATGGAAAAGAAGCAGGCCTCCAAAGCGAACGCCCATAGGAAAAGAGAATACCATGCCGACATGGCCTTTTCCAAGGAGATCATGGACACACCATGACCTAATAATTTCAAGATTCCGAAGATCAATCCCTAAGAAGGGATTACAGATCCTCAGCTACATCTCAAAAACTACTCAGCCATGACGCTCCTCCATAGGTACAAGGACGCCATTCTCTGCAGGGCATTCCCCTCTACACTGAAAGGCTCGGGTTGACTATGGTTTAACAACCTTCAAGTCAACTCGATTCGGAGCTTTGACTAGTTGAGTAATCCCTTCTTTGATCACTTCCAAACTTAAGGGGCACCTAGGAAGAATTCCAAACACCTGATGACAATCAAGAAGAAACTGGGTAAGTTTTTAAGGGATTTCCTATCAAGGTTTAAAATGAGGCTCTAGAGATAAAGAACCTCAGTACAGAAGTAAGGATGACAGCCCTTTATGACACAGTAACTGACCCAGATCTACTAAAATCATTGGCCAAGAGGCCACCGGTCGATCTGGGTGATCTGAGGGCTCGGTGCGGGAAGTACACCACTACTAATGATGCCCTGCTCTTGAAGTAAGGTAAGTAGAAGGTGGGAGGAAATAAAAGAACTGATTATCAAGCAGGTGACTTCCATACAGCCATCCAAGAAACAAAAGTAAGAAAGAATGGCTTCCCCAGTAAACAGGTAGCGAAAGTAGAGTTCGATTGGGATGCTTTCACCCCTCTGAACATTCCCATGGTAGAAGTGATGTACAAATTGAAAGGCACACCGTTGGATCTGTAAGATCCCCCAAAGATCAAAGTAGATCCAAAGTGTAGGTCGACAAAAAAATATTTCAAGTACCATCGTGACTACGGTCATGACACAGAAAGATGCCAAGCACTCAAGTATGCAATTGAAGATTTAATTAAATGTGGCCATATTAAAGAATGTGTAGGTAAACCACAATCTGAAGGGCGACGAAGAGGAAAGCAAGCCACCAAATGCCAGGACGATGTGGATCTAAAACATGGTCGCAGAGACTGAGATGATTCTGAGGATGACCTTGAGTCACTGCCATTGTGGAAAATCAGTGACCCAAGGGGCTGTATTGGAGTGATCCTAAAGGAACCAATTGTAAACCAATTATGGAACCAGTTGCAGAGTAGAGTGTGCAGCCCAACTCAGCGACAGCAAGGACCCCTCAGTGCAACCCAAGTTAAAGAAGTAATAACTGAGTTGGCAAGGCAATTCTCAGTATTTTACCTAGATCAGAAGTTGGGGGCCTAGACAAGGGCTGACTGTGAACCTAGAGAAATACTAACCGACCTTATAGATTGATTCAAAAATTTTAACCTAGGGATCTAAAGTTGGGGGCCATATCAGGGGCTGACTCAACTCCCTAGTTACCAACGCAGCATTTAAGTCGCCCTAGAAGCACTAGTCCACCACTCAAGCTCATCGGAACGCCAGAGAAGAAGTACTAATTTCCCCTAAAGGAAGGGGAATATGCAAGCTGGGATTTTTACACCACACGTACAGTTATCCCAGAGCACTACACAAAGGCTATCATAGGAGGCCCAACTATAGAACATCTCCAAGAACAGCTACGCCGCCTATGCCATAAATATTTGCAGTGCCTCAACATCTTCTACACCCTATCAGATAGGAGATGTCATCACCTTTTTTTGATGAAGACTTGATCTACATCCAAGTATCACATAAAGATGCAGTTGTGATTATAATGGTAATGGACAAGATAAACGAAGTCGAGTGAGTTCTGGTCGACACTAGTAGTTCTATAGATATTCTATACTACTACACGTTTAAGGTCATGAACCTCAATGATAAACGCTTGCAACCCATCAGATTTTCCTTGATCAGCTTCTCCGAAGATGCAGTAAAGGTAAAGGGAGGAATTCAGCTCAAAACCCGAGTTGGAACTAAGCCCAAAAGGGTGACTATCTCAACATCCTACATAGTAGTGGACATCCCTTCCAACTACAATGTGATTTTAGGTCAACCAGGGCTTAATCTTCTTAGAGCTTGTGTGTCGACCTACTATCTCATCATGAAGCTCCCGACTGAGCATGGCATAGGATATTACAAGGTTGATCAAAAGCTCTCCCACAAATGCTATGTGACTGACCTGGATACCAATGATGATAAACTGCCAACTCAGTCAATTCATATCAAAGACCTCTGAGATGACTTCCCCCAGGAGGGAGGAACTCCTGTGGAAGAGCTGGACCAAGTACCCATCTCGGAGGAAGAACCAGATAAATACTTTCAGATCGGGTCTCCTTACAGGGTGAACAAAGGGAGAACCTAATTAACTTTTTTAAAAAGCAACCTGATCATCTTTGTCTAGTCAGCTTCTGAGATGCCAGGGATACCCAGAGATCTGATGGAGCACCGACTTGCAATTGATTCCAAGTTTAAGTAGATTCAACAAAAGAAAAGAAACTTTACGCCTGAGCATGAAGCCGCCATTAAAGTAGAGGTAGATAAGTTGTTAGCTACTAGTTTTATTAGTAAGGTTAAATACCCATAGTGGGTTTCTAATGTAGTTATGGTGCCAAAGTCCAATGGGAAATGGCGTATATGTATTGATTATTCTCATCTCAATAAAGCTTTCCCTAAGTACTACTACCTTCTCCCTAGAATTGATAGGATTATTGATGCGACGGTAAATCATGAAATATTATCTTTCATGGATGCCTACTCTGGATATAATCAAATTAATATGTATAAGCCTGATGAAATTAACACGGCCTTCGTCACCAGCAACGAACTTTACTGCTACCATGCAATGCGTTTTGGACTCAAGAATATAGGAGCGACTTATCAGAGATTGGTCAATAAGGTATTCAAAAACCAGATTGGAAGAAATATGAAAGTCTATGTGGACGACTTCTTAGTCAAGAGCAAGAGGACAATCGAGCCATCTCAATGACCTACGAGAAGCATTCAAAGTCCTCCGCAGCCACCAGATGTGACTTAATCCTACTAAGTGCGTATTTGGTGTCGTGTCCATTCTCACGGTGATAACGGTAGTATTTCTTGGACCTCTCCCTTCGCGGGTTTGATTTCATTGGAGGTGGACGAGCTAATTCATATTGTGTCCCCTTAAAATTGTGCAGGAACTCGGACATTGGGACGGTCAATCTTATGAATTAGTCCTAGCCGAAATCAACCCTGGTGACTTACTTTTCGAAAAATCCATCTTTATCAGTCTTCTATTTCTTAGGGATCTCACTGGACGAATTGTTGACGACCTCAGTGTCGTTTCTCCTCTTTTGTTTGAACTTAGGGTGTGTGAAAAGAAGTGCCTCATTGGCTGCGACATATTTTTCTACTCTAGTTATCACTTCTGCGTATGTTTGGGAGGCCTCTTGTAGATTGACTTCAACAGATCTTTGTCGATAATTCTGCTTTCGAGTGCTGTCATCTTCACTTCTAGACTGACATTCTTGGTCTCAAGAGCCTGGCAGTTGAATCTTGAAAAATATGTTCTTAAGGTTTCATCAAACTTCTGCTTGATGGCGATCAAGTTCGCATACGACTTCTTGGGAGCAATATGAGTCTAAAAATGTTCAAAGAATCTATCACTGTTGGCGGGCAGGTTGTTGAACCAAAGCCTACCAGAACCTCGCAATGTGGATGGGAATGCCCTATACAGAATGGCATCCCCATATATGTGTTGAACCACCAGGGCGGAATAATTATCAAGATGCAGCTGAGGGTCTGTTGTTCCATCGTATGGGTTGACCTTCGGCATGGAGAAATGCTCTGGCCATAGAACATCCATTATTTCCTTTGTGAAGGCCATTAAGGCAATACTCCATTCTTGAAGCCATCACAGACACCGAGTGTTTCTTTTCCATTTCTGCCACGTGAGCCTGCATGGCGATAAACTGTTGTTCCAATGAACTTTGTGGTATACTAGCTTGTGCTTCCTTTTTGGAAGCACATCTCTGTTTTGCCAAACTATTCCTAATGGCCATTCATTCTATTCGGCCAGCATCCACCCTTTCTTGAGCTTCATTTCGTGTTCGTCGATTATCTTTTTGACCAGGGTCCCTTTCTTTGTCTTAAGGCACTACGGGTTCTTCCACATCTGAATCATGACCTGGGAAATAGTCTACCTCCTCCAATTCATCTTCTTTCTCTTCTACATTAAGAAGGTCTTTATCAATAGGTGGATCTTGACCTGGAATTGGAGTTTTGGATCTCGTCGGATCCCTAGTTGCTCTTCAATGAGTCGGTGGCAAAGGCAGCTTAAGGAGCCATGTCAGTTTTGCGAGTTAATCTTTGAGAGTGTTGAACTAATCGACAGTGATGTACTGTGGTGTTGTTTCATTGTCTTCCGGGATAGGGGCGGCGAGTCGCTACCCGTAGAGGAGTTCCTTCCATTATTCCCTGGAGGAGGATTGCTTTGTGGCAGTCCTTCTTCCTTTATTTCATCACTTCCCATCTATAAGAGTCCCAGGGGGTTGGTTTCGGATTCTCACCATTATTCAAGAAACGAAAGAACAAAGTTCTTGAATTCGCGTTCAAAGAAGGAGAGGCCCACAGTGGGAGCCAAGCTGTTGCTGCTGTAACTGATTCTACTGATGTGCCCGTTTCCTGCAAGATAAGAATAGGAAGTTAACGGAGCAGGGCCAGTGTGCCTAGATTTCATTCTAATGGTAAAGTCAGTAATAGAGCAATCAGTAGTGAGCTTGGTAAAGAAAGTAAGCTCCAAGAGCATGGGGGTGAAGGAATTCAAGAAGGATATCTCATAGTACTAGCAGTATGATCACCAGTAGGAAATTCAGATTGTCTTGTCTTACCTTTGGTCAACAAGTGGTTATATAGAGTGAGGAGAGTTCCAGAGAAACTTCCAACTTAACCACCTAACTGCCGGGAGCATCCGCAATAAACTCGCATGACCTTTGGATGAAGATCCAACAGCTAGACTTAATGTCCTGTCGCTATAATCACTTACTTTCTCACCACCAAAGGTTCCTATACCTGCTGACGTAGCCATCTTACAAATGATGAAAGTGCTAACCACGCGAATCGCACGTGTGGGCTATCTTAACTGCATATAGGCAAGTCGCGATAGTTGAGGCACAGCTAACTCGCAAGCTAATGGCTAGACCCATTATCTAAGCGAGACGATGTAGCAAAATGCAACTCGCCAATGATAGTGACTGCCAACTCGCATAGAAGGGTGAATCAAAGGATTCAAACACATGTCACCCTCCTGTACACCGATGCTCAGGGACACGTGTCACCTCTGTTAATACCATATCTCATCCTCCAATAACTAGAGGACATGTGTTCTCAGGCGTCAACGTATGGGAGTGTGACACATGTCTTGGATACTTCGATTTACTCTTCTATGCAAGATGGCCCTTATTGTCATTAGCGAATTGTATCTCGCTGGATCAACTCATCAAAATAATACAATCTCGCCATTAGCCAGTGGGTCCCCCATCGTGCATGTTCGTTGCTACTTGCCTATCTATGGGTTCATGTGGTACGTGTGTGTAGTTCTTTAATCATTCTTGGAACGGCCACGTCAACAGTTACAGAGGTTGTTAATTATAAGCGACATGGCATTAAGATTGGTCGTTGGATTCCCATCCTATGGAGATGCGAGAATACCGCATATGCTCCTGGCGGTTAGGCAGTTAAGATGGATGTTCATTTGGAACTCTCTTACATTCTATATAAACTCATGGATGACCAAGAGGTAAGAGATGTGTTATGTTATCATTTTCTGAGTTCTCTATTGATGATTGATCCGCTCTTACATCTTTCTTGAATTCTGCATCTCCCCACACCCTCCAAGCTTACCATCTTGGTGAAGCTATGGACTGTTTGCTTTGTTACTGACTTTACCATCGGAGCAGACTCCAGGATCTTTGTCTCGGCTCCGTTAACTTCCTGTACTTGTCTTGCAGGACACGGGCACACTAGCGGATCCAGTTTCAGTAGCAACAGTTTGGCACCCACTGTGGGGCTTGTTTTTTTGAATGCAAATTGAAGAACTCTATTTCTTCCATTTCTTGAACAATGGTGAGAACTCAAAACCAACCCCCTTGGAACAATAATGACTGAGCGACGAGGCAACAGAGAATGGGCAGCTATAGAACAATCGTCCTCAAGGAATAATGGCATAAATTCCTCTGCCATCCATGAGTCACCACCACCCATCCCTGAGAGCCACGGAACGGTACCACAATATGTTACTGTCAATCAATTCAACACCCTGAATGAAAAACTCACAAAATTAGCACGACTGCTTAAACTGCCTCTACTACCAACTCATCAATGATCCACCAGGGACCTAGCAAAATAAAACTCCAGCCCCAGGCCAAGATCTGCCTCTTGAGAAAAAATCTCCCTAATGCAGAAGGGAAAGATGATGAACTGGAAGAAGAAGACTATCTGTTGAGACTAGATTCAGATGTGAAAGAACTCATAGCCCCTCAAGATAAAGAAAGGGACAATGGCTAGAAAGATGATCAGCAACCGGGGAATGGAGCACAAGATAGAGTGAATGTTGGCCGAATAGAAAGAATGGCTATTAGAAGTCGCATGGCAGAATAGAGACGCGCCTTTGAGAAAGAAACACAGGCAGGCATCCCATAAAGTTCTTTGGAACAATAGTTCCTCATCATGTAAACTTGTATGGCAGAAATGGAGAAGAAACAGTTAACATCCGTAGCAGCTTCAAGAAAGAAAGAATATTGTGTCGACATGGCCTTCACGAAGGAGATAATGGACGTCCAAGGTCAGAACATTTCTTTATGACAAAAGTTGACCCGTACGACAGAATAACAAATCCTCAGTTGCATCTCGACAACTTTTCAGCTTTAATGGTATTGCACCGTTATGATGACCCAATTCTTTATCGAGCTTTCCCGTCAACGTTAGGAGGAGCAGGGCGACTCTGGTTTAAAAGCCTGCCACCCAACTCTATCAAATATTTTGATCAACTGATTGATTGCTTCTTTGAATACTTTCAGAACCAAACAGCCTCAAAGAAGACCTCAACCAACCTTATCAGTGTGAAGCGAAAGCTAGAAGAAACCTTGCGTGCTTATCTTTCAAGATTCAATCGGGAGGCCCTTGAAATTAAGAACATCAGCTTGGAAGTGAAAATGATGGCATTATATGGCGGCACCAAAGATAAAGATCTCCTAAAATCCTTTTATAAAAGGCCACCACAGACCTATGCTGAATTAATGACTAGGGCTGAGAAGTATGGGGCAATGAACGAAGCCCTTCTCCTCACACACCCCAAGCCAGGAGAAAAAAGGAGAAGCAAGATGGAGGTCGTCAATAAATTACCCAGTGAGATATCCAAGAAATAGAAAACTAGTAAGAATGGATTTCTCGACAAACAGGTCTCCATAGTCAACTTTGACTGGGATCAATTCACCAGATTGACTGTACCCATGTCAGAGCTCCTACACAATCTCAAGGGGACGCAATACTAATTATCTCGTCCACCCCCAATGAAACAGGATCCACGGAGGGAAAGGTCTAGGAAATACTATCGTTACCATCGTGAGAACAGCCATGACACCGACAAGTGTCGTGCCTTACGGTACACAATTGAAGATCTAATTAAGCATGGCCACATTCGTGAGTATGTGGAAGAGCCGGTAGCAGTCGACAACAAGCAGAAAGGGAAACAACCTGTCGAGCAAGAAGGTGATACTGACCCGCGACATCCTCGCCGAAACAAGGAAAACTTCGATAAAGATAATTCGGCTTCCTCGCCTCTAAATAAAATCGGCGACCCACGTGGCCTCATCAGGGTCATCACGAAGAGCTTGCAGCCTGCTTGCCAGATTGCATGACATTTCAATAGTCCACAGTAAAGAACTGGCTATGTGTGAGGATAAATATGGAAATCTTAGAAGCCGCCACCTAGATTAAGGTCTAGGACCTTGAAAAATGTGAAATCTCACCCCAAGGCAAGACTTCGATTGACTCATGACCCTTAGATTGGATTTATGGTTCATCAGAGATTGGGTAAGCTTCAAGTTACGATTACGGGAAGGGGTTTGGCACCCAAACCGTCCGATCGAAATCGGTCTCCTATACCTTTCCTATGCTAGACTCTATCTATTAAATCGAACCAAACCAAGTGGTTTGATATCATTGAACCTAATCTGTATCCATCAGATTGCCTACGTATCACGGAATTATTTCAAAAATCAGGTTCACCATCGTAGTTCAGGTGTGATTAAAGTTTATGGCTGTGATTTATGCTTATGCATGATTAAGTTTATTGTTCAAGTTGAAGTTTATGCTTGAAAGGATGAGAAACCCTATGGGTTTGAATCTGGATAGTCCATGCAAACTGATAGATAGTCCTAGTGGATTTAAGAATGGATAACCCTTTCTGGGTCTGAATGTGGATAACCCTATTTGGGTTGGAATGTGGATAACCCTATTTGGGTTGAAATGTGGATAACCCTATCTGGGATGGAATGTGGATAACCCTATTTGGGTCAAAATGTGGATAACCCTTTCTGGGTCAAAATGCGGATGAATATCCTAGTGGATCTATGGATAGTCCAAGTGGACTAAGGTTTGGATCCGAATTTGGGGTTATCCCAAATAGCCTACGTGTCCTAGGGTTTGACCTAGGAATCAGAATCTACGTAGTTTGAAATAATAACATGTTCTAGGTTGATGTGAGAACCTATTCTAGGTTTAGGATTTAGAACCTATTCTAGGTTTAGGGTTTACTGAGGGGCAAAATCATCCTGAATTACCCTTTTCAACCTAAGCTCTAATTTTGGAAAGTTTGGCAAAGAATTTTATTTCATTATTAAGGTTTTTATTATTCCCATTATGCCCTTCCCAAGAATGTGGGTGCCTAAATGCACGTCCCCACACCTAATATGTTTGCTAAGTGTACAAATATGGCAGTTCAACTAGGGTGCAACATAAATTAAATTATTACCAAAAAAGGAATATTCTAAGCATGGCATGTATGATATTTATGGTAACTATCACAACATATAGTAAGATTATGAAAATCTCCCTACTATGGCATGTATTGTAAAATAAGGCAAGAACCTAATATGGTAAGATCTAAGCATGGCAAGATCTAATATGACAAGATCTAAGCATGGCAAGATCTAATATGGCAAGATCTAATATACATCTATATATCAATATGGTAAGTACCAATCATAGAATGCATATATGACATGAATTTTTCAAAAAAGGAAAGATCTTATATGCTATTTTCTAATATGGTGAGGATATTGCCAAAATTATGGTCCTATCCAATGGTTTGAAACCCTTAGGGGAAGTCCGAACGACATGACTTTCATGACAAATGGGTAGTCTTGCCCCATTGTTTAAGTTGACATCTACACGCATTGATTGGCAGGCAGTTATTTGAATCATCACTAAAAACGACCTTAAGAAAATGCAGTCCCACACCAAAATTAAAATGATGCCGAATTATGTTTTCCTTTCTTGGAGATGTTCAGATGGAACACGTGTCTCAACAAGCTACATCGAGATGTCGAATTAGTCGCGATCATATCTGGGCCTGAAACCTTTAAGTTTGTTGACAAGTATTGATGTTGAAGGTCGGAGAGGATTGATGTGAAACTGTCAACATGGGTCTACCATTGGGAGAGTGTTTAGTTGTTTATGTAGAATGGGTTTATCTTACCGAGAAGATCCCATTTTGTTGGCTTGGGAAATGAAGGGCTTATAGGAACCTTGGGAAGCCGTCAAATGTAATGAACGATAGATGAGAGTTCTAGCCAGATTCATGAATTTATACATAAAATGATGACATGATCACGAGATACAATGCCATAAAAACTGATAATCAAAAGAAGGGCTTGTGATAGAAACTCCTTGGAAAGCCATCAGATTGATAGACGGGGGAGAGAGTCTAATGCCGATGAGAAATCTTTCTCTGATGATGAAGAAGTGATGAGATCGTCTCCTGTAAAGGCAGGATGTAATTGGCCAAAATCAAAAGTCCGGTCCAACATGCTATGAATCTCGATGAACGATCAAACTTGCTATCAAGCTTTGATTGGAACTACCATCCTCTTAAAGTGAGAGGGACAATTGGCTTACTGTCGAGCTCCAATGCCATTCAACATCTTATTATTTTCTTTTTCTTTTTTTTTCTCTTTTTTTCGGATGTGGAGGCCACATAATGCAGTGCTTCGCTTAATCGCAAAGTTAAATCATGACTTTCGATATTAGATTTGAATCTTCTTCTTCCAAACATTTCCAATCAGATAGAACATCTTTGCCCCAGTTAGTACTCTGATCTTATGTAAACTTTATGAGCATTTGTGACTGTTCATCTAGATCTGATTTTATCTGAATGGTGAATCCGTATGTTGTCCTTTGGAAGTTAATCATCACTTTCTGTCTGATGTAACTACCTCCCATTATTGATGTAGATAAAATTTTCTTTTGCATTTTTTTTTGGATATTCCAATGACCTCATTCTTTGATTTTTGGGATTGGTCATTCATCGTGTATCTCTTGCTTGCAGATTGTGTACTTTATAAGAACTTTGAAATTTCTATCCTTTTGGTGGTACATCTATCCTCCACTCATTTGTACTGACTGACTGACCTGCTAATATGATCTGTTACTATCTAATGCTTTCCTTGGAATCTTTTCATAAGTAGAACAAATGGCAGCTTCTCCAACACATGTTTCTTGAGAGTACTCTTATGTCTCCCGATTGATCATTTAAAGCTTTCCCAGACGGGTTGGACCTTTCTTTCTCAAGAGGCCAGGTGGCGTAGAAGTTCAAGAGACGGCTCATCGTTTCAATCATCTTCAGAGTCAGAATTGACTATGCACGTAGAATAAGAGGATATATGAAACTGGAAAGAAATGTATGGAAGAGACAAATCACAGAATTTAAAATCCTAAACGGGTGATTTTCTTTTACTTACAGGGCAGATTGGACTGGACTTGTCAACAAGCATATCAATCTTGGACCTAGACATGGATGACCTATCGAATACTGATAATAGAAAGTTGAAACAACTAGTTCGTCCAAGCGGCTCCAGTTGGGCATAACACCTTCGACGACCACCTTCAGTCGTTGTGGGAATAAATCTTCCTTCAAACCTCTAACAGCAGGACTTATCATGCCCCTCTATCAATAGGTGCAAGATACCTACCTTTTAGGGTTCCATACAATTCTTACCTTTTTTTTCTCAGTTTGGGATCCATTCATAACCGGACTATTGCTTTTTAAGCTCAAGGTTACTCTGGTTCATTACCCAGTTTGGGGTTTAATGGATTCATCAATGGACCGCTTCTAGTTGAGTTCAAAATCATTCTAGCTTATGCCCCAGCTTGGGGAGCAAGGGGTATCGCCATTGTACTGCACCATTTTAAGTCCAAGATTAGACTAGTTTATGCCTTGGCTTGGGGGTTCAATGGATTTCTTCATTAGACCACTCTCAGTTTGGGTCCAAGGTCAATTTGGTTCATGCCCAACTTAGGGCTTAAGGGCTTTCCTCATTGGACCGCACTCAATTTGGGTCCAAGGTCAATTTGGTTCATGCCCAACTTAGGGCTCAATGGCTTTCCTCATTGGACATCACTCAATTTGGTCTAAGTTCAATCTGGTTCATGCCTAACTTAGGGCTCAAGGGCTTTCCTCATTGGACCGCACTCAATTTGGGTCTAAGGTCAATTTGGTGCATGCCTAACTTAGGGCTCAAGGGCTTTCCTCATTGAACCATACCCAATTCAGGCCCAAGGTCAATCCGGTTCATGCCCTAGTTCAGGGGTCATTGGCTTTCCTCATTGGACCGCACTCAATTTGGGTCCAAGGTCAATCCGGTTCATGCCCCAGTTCAGGGGTCATTGGCTTTCTTCATTGGACCGCACTCCATTTGGGTCCAAGTTCAATCTGGCTCATGCCCCAGTTTATGGGTTAAGGGTTTCATCATTGGTCCATTCCCTAGCCATGATTCTGGTTTCTATCCTAGCCTAGGGTACATTGGATCTCTTCTTTGGTCTAACCTACTGCTCAGAAAAATTTCATTCCTCCTCTTTGAATAATGAGAAATATGAGGGCAACTCTTTGGATTCTAGTATTTCCTTGGCCAATGGGGCAGAAATGCCCGTGATGGGATAGCACTATCATAGCTGAAGTTTCATGTTTTCCTGATGACTCCATAATTTGGAATTGATCTTTACTGACAGGCAATGAGGAATGCTTCTCATTCGCCATTCCTGACGAGCGATCCTAACTTGTAGCATTGGGCTATGATGCACATGGATCGGGCTCTAATTGATAGAGCTAGAGGTGGATTTTGAATTGATCTCCGATTAATAGAGACAAGGTTGACTTTAAACTGGTCTCTAATTGATAGAGATCAAGATTGGCTTTGAATTGATCTCTAATTGATAGAGATAAAAATTGACAGTCATGGACTGGGCTCTAATTGCTAGAGGCAATGATTGCTTGAGTTGGGCTCCGATTGATAGAGACCAAGGATGACAATCATGGATTGGACTCTAATTACTAGAGATGGTGGATTGATTGAGTTGAAATGATTAAAATTTTCTTCGATTCCTTCATGAAATGGAACATGGACCAGAGGTAATGGTTGAACAGGCCTAGAGGCTAACTCATGCTAACATTGAGTTCATATGAATGGAACCTTTCTTAGTTCCAACATGAATCGGAACCTGAACTAGAGTTGACGATTGGACAAGCCTAGGGGCTAATTAAATTCAAATGAATGGAACTCTTCTTAGTTCCAACATGAATCAGAACTTGAACTACAGTTGATGGTTGGATAAGCCTAGTGGCTAAATGAATTCAAATGAATGGAACTCTTCTTAGTTCCAACATGAATCAAAACCTAAACCAATGTTGATGGTTGGATAAGTCTAGTGGCTAATTAAATTCAGATGAATGGAACTCTTCTTAGTTCCAACATGAATCAGAACCTTAACCAAAGTTGATGGTTGGATAAACCTAGTGGCTAATTGAATTCAGATGAATGAAACTTTTCACAGTTCCGACATGAATCAGAACCCTAACCAAAGTTGATGGTTGGTTAAGCCTAGTGGCTAATTAAATTTAGATGAATGGAACTTTTCCTAGTTTCGACATGAACCGGAACCTAAATAGGAGGTGAAGGGTGAAAAAGCCTAGGGGCCGAATATCTCTTCATTTTAACATGATCTGGGAGGTGATGATTGAACCTGCCTAGGGGTTAAACCTTTCTTTAGTTCTGAGATGAACCAAAAATGGTGGTTGAATCTGGGGCTGAATATTTCTTTGATTCTAAGATGAACTGGATGTAATTGAATCTTCCTAGGGGCTGAATCTTTCCTTAATTCAGGATGAATCGAAATGCTGATTGGACCTGCCTAGGGGCTGAACCTTTCTTCAGTTCTGAGATGAACCAGAAATGGTGGTTGAATCTGGGGCTGAATATTTCTTTGATTCTGAGATGAACTGGATGTGATTGAATCTACCTAGGGGCTGAATCTTTCCTTAATTCTGGATGAACCAAAATGATGATTGGACCTGCCTAGGGGCTAAAACTTTTCTTAATTCTAAGGAGCATAGGGAACAATGATTGGATTTGCCTAGGGGCTGAATCTTTCCTTAATTCAAAGGTGAATAGGAAAAAATAATTGAATTTGTCTAGGGGCTAAATCTCTCCTTAAGTCAGAGGTGAATCGAGAAGGTGATTGGATTTACCTAGGGGCTGGATCTTTCCTTAATTCTGAGGTAAATCGAGAATGGTGATTGGATTTGCCTAGGGGCTGGATCTTTCCTTATTTCAGAGGTGAATGGAGAATGGTGATTTGATTTGCCTAGGGACTAAATCTTTCCTTAATTATGAGATGAATTGAGAACAGTGATTGGATTTGCCTAGGGGATGAATCATTCCTTAATTTAGAGATGAATCGAGAACTATGATTGGATTTGCCTAGGGGATGAATCTTTCCTTAATTCAAAGGTAAATCGAGAACGGTGACTGGATTTGCCTAGGGGCTAAATCTTTCCTTAATTCTGAGGTACAATGAGAACTATGATTGGATTTTCCTAGGGACAAAATCTTTCCTTAATTCAGAGATGAATCGAGAACTATGATTGGATTTGCCTAGGAGCTGAATCTCTCCTTAATTCAGAGATGAATCGAGAACTATGATTGAATTTGCCTAGGGGCTGAATCTCTCCTTAATTCAGGGGTGAATCGAAAACTATGATTGGATTTGCCTAGGGCCTAAATCTCTCTTTAATTCAGGGGTGCATTGAGAACAGTGATTGGATTTGCCTAGGGGCTGAATCTTTCCTTAATTCTGAGATGAATTGAGAACAGTGATTGGATTTGTCTAGGGGCTGAATCTTTCCTTAATTCAGGGGTGCATCGAGAACTATGATTGGATTTACCTAGGGGCTGAATCTCTCCTTAATTCAGAGATGAATCAAGAACTATGATTGAATTTTTCTAGGGGCTGAATCTCTCCTTAATTCAGGGGTGAATCGAGAACTATGATTGGATTTGCCTAGGGGCTGAATCTCTCTTTAATTCAGGGGTGCATTGAGAACAGTGATTGGATTTGCCTAGGGGCTGAATCTTTCCTTAATTCTGAGATGAATTGAGAACAGTGATTGGATTTGTCTAGGGGCTGAATCTTTCCTTAATTCTAAGGTACATTGAGAACAGTGATTGGATTTACCTAGGGGCTAAAACTCTCCTTGATTATGAGATGAACTGAATATGATATTTGAGTAAGCCCAATGACTAACTGTATGGGAATATTTTAAACTTTTTTAGGTATAGGTTCTTGTCGCTACCTAAACTGAATGCTCTATTGGACCAGATTGACTGAGTTACTGATTGTGTTCCCAAATCTGGTTGTCTTCTTTCTTACAAAATTTGATGTTTAATCAGGATCTAAATTCTTGACTTCCATTGATTCATTTAGAAAGATAACATGGATGGATCTCAAGGTGGGAGATCAAGACAATTCCCTAGTTGTAGGGGCCTCTCACCCTAAAAGGTGGATATGGTTACACTTTGATTCTCTTTCCAAAGGCATTGAAACCCAATGGAGAAATATCAAGATTCCAGACATCTAGAGGAATGAAAGAAGTTACATGCACAATCAAAGATGACTTAACCAAACAAAGTTAGCTCCCTAATAAGGGCAATTGGGTAAACATTATCCGAGTCAATTTAGTTGAATTTGATTAAGCCATGTGTTCAGTCTTGGGACCTTGTGATCCAAAAATGGATAATCAGTGGTACCAAGGTCTGGCCACTTGGGTTACCGAATTCAATGAAATTGAAATGGATATATTAATCCATTGTCCTTATTAGGGATGGTTAGCAAAAGTGGTTCATGGAGGAACAAACTAGTAAATTTCTTCTTGACCATGGTATTTATGTCTTCACAGAGATTTTTTGTTCGTTTTCAGAAATCGACGTGTTAACAATGAGAGATTCGACACATCGAGCTTACTTAATGGAGGGTGTATAGTGATCGTCTACTATGATGTAGAACAGATGTATACATACCTCATACTCCCAAATGGGTGAGAGTTCAAGATGCTCATCGTGTAGATTCTAATATGTTGACCAATCGAGAACAAAACGGGTAGAAATTCGACGTCTCGAACATGGATGTCATGGTTAAGCAGATTTTACTGGGTCGGTTCAGGGATGAACCAAAAATAACAATCATTGGGCTACAATTTGGGTTAGGACAGAAAAGGCCATCTTGACAAGGATGGGGTAACCTATCACCGAATGCATGATGAATAATGGCCCCCAATCCCTTTATATACTATGTTTCAAGGATCCAAGCAACGTGGAGTAGCATAACGCATTCTCAGGCAGACCCAAGAAATGCTCGTTAGAGGCTGCTCACCGATTGTGGTCTCACAAAGTACAGGCCAAGGTTGTATGTTTCGCCTAGCGGGCTGCCCCATATGCATAGGACCCAGTTCGGCTACTCGCACGAATGTGTAACTGAACCCATTCCCCCCAAAGCAATATTATACAAGCATAAATATAGTATCCTAAGAGCTAGCATCCAATTCATGCAAGGAAAGTTTTCATTAGGAGTCTGACATTTATATCCCCAACGGAGTCGCCACTGTGAGGACAAATATGGAAATCTTAGAAGTCGCCACCTAGATTATGGTCTAGTGTCACACCCCAATTCTGCACCATTCAGAACGGTGTGATGAACCGCTAATAAACCAATGGTTCAACCAGGATCTCTAATAGGCTCTGTCCATTAAAAATAAAACCATACACATCCACAACCATAATCAGAATAAATACACAATAGCGGAAGTCTTATAGTAATTGAACAGAGAACTCAAACTGTAATAATCATAATTAAAATATCAAGTTATTGTTGTATCAACTGAGACATAAATAAATAGAATATCAATTACATCTCTTTATAAATTTAAATAAAATCTAATCGAATACGCATGAGTTACACTCGCATAAAGAGTCATGCTTATCCACTAAGTCTTCGGCTTCCATTGCAGCAACACGCGCGTACACCGGAGCACTCATATAATCTTCGACCATAGTACCTGCATCATCAACTAAAAATATTCAACGTCGAGAGGGTGAGCACACATCATGGCTCAGTGAGTGACGAACACATTTTATGTGTGAATTTAGGGCATAAAATATACATCTCTTATTCTATTTATGATGCTTCTCAGGTATTTAATGTTGATTTTATGTTTGTTGGGTGTATGTGAAAGAATGGAGAAATTTGAGCTTAAAAATATCATTTTATGAATTTTTTGTGATCCTGTCCAGTTAACTCACCCAGTCAACTCAGCAGCCGGGCATAAGATGAATTTTATGAGGAGAGCCATGAATTTTGTGTATAAGATCAGCCTTGGACCAAGTCAAAGAATAGTCCAATCTCATGTGAAAGATTCCATTCTCTTGAGAAAATATTCCTTAGTTATTTAGAATCAAATTTACAAGATTGCCATGGCATGGAAGAATGGAAAGCTTCAATCGATTATGGAAGTTTTCAAAAAGAGCTAATGATGCTAAAGATATGATGAGTTGGTGCAAGATTTTTTTTACTCAAGAATCGTCCATATACAATGAACCTACAAGATTGAAATTCGGTTACCAAAATTATCTCCACAAAATCTCTTGTAATTCAATTGTAAAGATTGATTGTGATCTTTTTTCTCTTGTATATATATGTGATGCTCAACAATAGAAAATCATCCAAGAATTCTATTATGAGTTTTTTCTTAGTTTTGAGAATTTATGAGAGAGTTTGAGATTCTTAGTTTTTTTTTCTTTTCAAGTTGTGTTCTTCTTTCTTAAGTTTATTTTTATTTATTTATTTATTTGTTTTTAGTTTTAATTTCAAATTTAGAACTCTATAGTAGGGTAGATAAATATAGGTTGTATCCCATTACTAATTTAATTTAGGGGAGAAGGTTCCCTTTGTAATCATTTGCACTCGCCTTGGAGTGACAACAAGACGACGAGCAACGACAGAGAAATCTTCTATCGAGATAAGTTTTTCTTACATTCTTTTACTTTTAATTTTGTTTCTTTCTTGCAATAAATCTGTGTTACTTTATGGTTAGTGGTTTCATAAATTTTCGTACTGTTATGAATGGTTATTATTGTTTTTATTGCTTGATTAAATTTTATTTAAAGTGATTAAGGTGTTAATTCAATCATATCCTTTTGGCACGTTTTGGCTTATTTGAGTTAGGATAATATCGATTCCTCCCTGAGATCGACCCGTTACTGGTTACATACATATTTAATTCACATCAAGTTTTTGGCACTGTTTTCGAGGAGGCAAGCCTTTATTTTTCCTATTTTAAATAGTTCAAAGTGATTTAAAAAAATGCAAAAAAAAAATTTCATTGAATTCTAAGTGATTTAAAAAAAAAAGGAAAAGAAAAATGCAAAAAGTTTACATTGGTTTTTATGCCTTTCTTTGCACCTCCGATCCGTTAGGTTGGAACAGTACAATCGATGGTCCAATCCTGACCATGATATGCTGTTAAGGGATGCTGGCTATCAAATTATCAAGAGGAATAACGACCAATAGCTTCGGCGGTAATGGTGTTGTTTCTCAAGGTAATTGCGGATATGACCGGTCTCTATGCCATTGATCGTCAAGAGGTTTGCATTGACCCCGATTCGAAAAAATCTAACTTTTCATATCGAATTTAGAGGAAAAAGAAAAAAAAAATTTGAAATAGTTTTGTGTATGAGTGTATGGACTCGTGATTCTAGAATTCTAGTAAGAGTCCCATCATTTACAATGGCTGAACCAAAAATGACACTTAAGGATAGATTTTACCCTACTAGGGCAGCACAACCTTCATGTATTCAATTGCCGGCTGCCACAGGCAACAACTATGAATTGAAAACTCAATTCATTACCATGCTTCCTCATTTTCATGGGTTATCTTCAGATGATGCATACTTGTTCCTCCGTGAGTATGAGGATGTGTGTGCCCTCATTAAAATGCAACAGCTCAGTGATGATGTTGTCAAATTGAGGTGCATCACTTTTTCACTCAAGGATGGAGCTAAAAAATGGCTTTATGGTCTTCCCACAAATTCCATTACATCCTGGGAAAAATTTACTGTGTTATTCCTTAAAAAGTTTTTTCCTCTTCACAAGACAAATAAACTTCGAGGGGATATAATGCGGTTCAAACAAGAGTCAAATGAGTCTTTTTCAAGACTCATGGAAAGGTTCCAAGGTCTACTCCAAGAGTGCCCTCACCATGGTATTGAAATATGACAGCTTTGTCAAATTATTTATGAGGGGATAGACTTTCCTACCAAGCAAATGCTTGAGTCTATGTGTCCTCAAGGATTCACTTCCTATGAGGATGCTAACGATGCTTGGAACTTTTTGGTGGATCTCGCCGAAAAACAAGAGAGTGGGAGTCTGTGCAGGAGACAGATCGCACCCAAAAAGGTAAAGGTTACTTTGTCGATGGCATAGTAGCTAAAGAGGCATACTTAGATAACCTTATCAAAAGGATAGAAGCTTTAGTTCCTAAAGACCCTATCCAAAAGCAAGTCCTAATGTGCAACTGGTGTCAAACTCCTGGACACACAGTAGAGGAATGCCCTTCACAGGGAAATGCTCAGATTGCTAATGTAAGTGCAATTTAAATTCCGTATAGTAACACCTACAATCCAGGATGGAGAAATCACCCAAATTTTTCTTAGAACCAAGGGAACCGTGTGGACCCATCCCAATTTCCAAATCAAGGTCCTCCCAGTCACACCAGGCCATATGTTCCCCCTAGACCCAATTTTATCCCCCAACGTAATTTTCAGCAACCCCCTGGGTTTTCTAACACGGGTGAGCCGGCCAGACTCAGTGAGTTGGAGAAGAATGTGACAGCTCTAATGGTAGGGCATACCAGTATGGAGAGGACACTTACCCAATTGATTACCCTAATATGTGAAAAGAACAAGAGTATTCTGCCCAGCCAACCAGAGATCAACTCACGCCATCATCCACAACCAAATAGGTCAAACCCTCAAGTGAATGGCATAAAGAATCAATCAAGGTCCTCCAAACAATGCAATGCAGTCCATGCATTACGGAGTGGCCAAGAGTACCTACAGGATGAAGCACCAAAGAACAAACCCAAAGTTGCTCCCGTTAATGTTCCCCAATCTGAGGCAACTACTGAGCCTCTTTCTTCAGGTTCGTCTGATGTACCTGAAAGACCCAAAGAGACTGTCCCGGACAGATTTTTTACTCCACCAGCCCCATTCCCTAATAGGTTGGTAAACCAAAAGAAGACTGCTTTAGTTGATAAAATTTTAGAGGTCTTCAAACAGGTAGAATTGAATATCCCACTTTTGGATGCAATTGACCAAATTCCTATTTATGCAAAAGTCCTTAAAGACTTATGCACACAAAAGAGGATTAATCAAATTCCTAAAAAGGTATTCTTGGCTGCACATTTAAGTTCCCTTCTGAACCATCCTGTGGCAGCCAAATACAAGGACCCTGGCTGTCCTACCATCTCTTGCATCATAGGCAACTTTTTTATTGATCATGCTCTGCTAGATTTAGGTGCAAGTGTGAATCTTCTACCTTATCATGTTTACCAACAATTAGGATTGGGAAAGTTGAAACCAACGTCCATCTCGCTTCAACTAGCTGATCGCTCTGTAAAAACTCCTAAAGGAATGGTAGAGGATGTTTTGTTAAAGGTAGGAGATTTCTTTTTCCTATGGATTTTATTATTTTAGAAATACATCCTGTCTCCAATAGGGATCAAATCCCTATCATTTTAGGGAGACCATTTCTGGCTACAAGCAATGCACTGATAAATTGTAGAAACGGTCTCATGAAACTATCATTTGGTAACCAAACTGTTGATTTAAATGTATTTAGGCTGGGTAAGCAACCGAATGAGGAAGTACATATGCTCCAAGAATTCCCTGACCATGTAGAGACCACTTTTGACATTGACTTTGACTCGAAATTCTTGCAGTGTATGGAAGCGTTGGGAGGAGTAGCGGATACTTTCTCATCAGAGGCATGGAGTATCCACACACCTGTGGAACCTCTAGGACCTCTATCCACTTCCATTCTCAAGCCCACAATGGTTGAACCACCTAGCTTAGAATTAAAGGAGTTACCATCCACTCTGAAGTATGCCTTCTTAGGACCTGACCAGACTCTTCCTGTTATTATTGCATCTGATTTGACTTATAATCAGGAAGAAGAGTTAGTCATACTCTTACAAAATCACAAGGAAGCCTTAGGTTGGACTGTGGCTGACATCAAAGGTATTAGTCCGTCTATTGTTCAGCATCATATACACCTTATGGAAGATATCAACCCCTCAAGGGAACCTCAGAGACGGGCAAATCCTGTGATGAAGGAAGCCATTAAGAAAGAGATTTTAAAGTGCTTAGCTCATGGGATCATATATCCCATATCTGATAGTGAGTGGGTAAGTCCGGTACATGTGGTACCAAAGAAGTCAGGAGTCACTATAGTTGCTAATGCTGATAATGAATTGATTCCAACCCGTATCCAAATAGGATGGGGAGTCTGCATAGACTACAGAAAGCTGAATATGGCAACGTGGAAGGATCATTTCCCTTTGCCTTTCATTGACCAAATGTTAGAGAGGTTGGCCGGACATGAATACTATTGCTTCTTAGATGGATACTTCGGTTACAATCAAATCCCCATTGCCTTAGATGACCAACATAAGACCACTTTCACATGCCCCTACGGAACCTATGCTTACCGGCGCATGCCTTTTGGGCTATGCAATGCCCCTGCCACTTTTCAAAGGTACATGATGAGCATATTCTCAGATATGGTAGAACAATATTTAGAAGTATTCATGGATGATTTTTCTGTGCATGGGTCTAGTTTTTCTGATTGCCTACATAATCTTTCCTTAGTTCTTGTCAGATGTACGGAGAAAGATTTAGTTTTAAATTAGGAGAAATGCCACTTCATGGTAAAACAGGGCATAGTGTTGGGTCACATCATTTCCAAAGATGGGATCATGGTTGACAGAGCCAAAGTAGAATTGATTGAAAAGCTACCTGTTCCCAAATATGTTAAGGACATTCACTCCTTTCTAGGACATGCCGATTTCTATCAGAGGTTCATTAAAGATTTTAGTCAAATTGCTCGTCTTCTCACCTCTTTGCTTGCTAAAGACCAGCTCTTTGATTTTAATGTTGCCTGTCTTGAGAGTTTTAATCAACTCAAAAATATTTTGACCACTGCCCCCGTTATTCAGGCACCCATATGGACAGAGCCCTTTGAGCTTATGTGTGATGCTTCTGATTTTGCATTAGGAGTTGTCCTTGGGCAACGGATCAATAAGTTACCCCATGTAATTTGTTATGCAAGTAGGACTTTAAATGATGCACAGCTTAATTACACCAGCACTGAAAAAGAATTATTAGCTGTTGTATTAGCTTTAGAGAAATTTCGTGCCTACTTGATAGGAACCCATGTCATTGTGTATACGGATCATGCCGCTCTCAAAAATCTCTTGCAGAAAAGGATGCCAAAGCTCATCTCATTAGATGGGTTTTGCTTTTACAAGAGTTTGACTTAGAGATTAGGGATAAACCAGGAATAGAAAATCTGGTTGCTGACCACTTATCCCGACTGCCTAATTCTTTGACTATCGATTCACCAGTCAATGAGACTTTCCCAGATGAGCAGTTGTTTGCAGTATCTAGTGAGCCTTGGTTCGTTGATATTGTAAATTACTTGGTAACGGGTGCGACCCCTTCCCATTGGTCCGCCCAGGATAGGTATAGATTATATTCCCAAGTCAAGTACTATTTTTGGGACGATCCATATCTGTTCAAGACTTGCCCTGATCAGATTATCAGGAGATGTGTACCTAACCATGAACAGCAATCTATGTTGTCTTATTGTCATGATCAGGCGTGTGGTGGCCACTTTGGGCCAAATAAGACTACGGCCAAGGTTTTACAGTCTGGATTATACTGGCCTAGTCTTTTTAAGGATGCATTTAATTACTATAAGGCATGCCCTTCTTGTCAGTCTTTAGGCCGCATTACCAAGTGGAATATGATGCCACTAAACCCAATTCTGGTGGTTGAAGTTTTTGATGTTTGGGGCATTGATTTTATGGGTCCGTTCCCAAAGTCTTTTGGGAATGAGTATATCTTGTTAGCTGTGGACTACGTGTCCAAATGGATAGAAGTTGTTGCTACTAAGACCAATGACCACAAGGTAGTCATTAAATTTTTAAAGGAGAATATATTCTTCCGATTTGGTACCCCTCGAGCTATCATTAGCGATAGGGGGAAACACTTCTGTAACAAACCATTTGAGGTCTTTGTTCAAAAATATGGTATTACCCATAAATTGGTAACCCCTTACCACCCTCAGACTAGTGGACAGGTTGAAGTGTCCAATCGACAAATCAAACAAATTTTGGAAAAAACTGTCAATCCTACTCGTAAGGATTGGTCCATTCACCTCATAGATGCTTTGTGGGCTTATAGAACTGCTTTCAAGACCATTCTTGGTCAATCCCCTTACCGTCTGGTGTACAAAAAAGCCTGCCATCTACCAGTTGAATTGGAACATCGGGCATTTTGGGCAATTAAGAAATTAAATTTTGATTTGTCAGATGCTAGCACTCATAGAGGACTCCAGCTCTCTGAGTTGGATGAATTGAAAAATGATGCCTACGACAATGCCTGCATCTATAAAGACAAGACCAAGGCTTATCATGATAGACATATCCTTCGGAAGTCTTTTACCCCTGGCGATAAGGTTTTACTTTATAATTCTCGTTTGCATATTTTTCCTGGTAAACTTAGATCTCGTTGGGAGGGTCCTTATATTGTTCAAAATGTTTTCTCATTGGGTGCAATTGAGATTTTAAATCCAGGTACAGGTGCAACCAACAAAGTGAATGGCCAACGTTTGAAGCCATTTTTGGGGCTTCCACACGACTCCACTGAAGAGGTCATGGATCTCCATGAGCCTTTTTACACTGATCCTTGATTCAGGGAGTTTTTTTCTTCCCCTTGTCCTTGTCTTTTATTTTTCTGTATACATTGAGAATAATGCATGATTTAAGTATGGGGGAAGGGTTGAGATTTCATTAAAAGAAAATGAATTTTGAGCTTTCATTGTAAATTTTAACTTTTTAACTTTGGTTTTTGGGAAAGGCAATCACTATTTTTATCGTTTTGACACAAAAGAGGAAGGAGAAAGAGACCTAGGAAACTATCACATACGAAGTAATGAAACCCTATGTGAGGATAGTACTTAGGTTGTATTTTGAGATGGGAATTAAGTTAGAAAATACATCTTACCTCTCCTGAAGGGATGAATATTTTATGGTTATAGTTGGTAATTTCAACCTTTGAATAAAGCTGAGACCTCCTTGTATTATAAAAAAAATCATAATAAGAAAATAATAATATAAGAGTTTTTTTTTTTTTGTTCTTGGAACTATACAGGACATTTCGCCTCAAGAATGAAAGAAAAAAAAATACAAGTGTTGAAAGCTATTCTTGGGTCTTGGTTACCAGTATGTTACAAAGGGTTCACCTTAAGGAGAGATATGTTTGGAAGATATAACAAGGTTTCCTAATTGAGATGTAACCTTAGTGTTTGAATCATATAAGGTAGCAATGTTCAAGTGTTGGGGTTTCTATGTTTTCTTGATCCCAAGTTGAGTGTTTTGACTAATAAGATATGTGTGTGCTCTCTTTTCTTAATACCAAAATTAAAGTTTGAAATTTCTATATGAATTTTGTGTGTTTATTCTCTGAAAATACTCACGAGACATAACTCGTCCACTAGGGGTAACCTAGGGGTTTAAAGGCTTGTTGCACGTGCTAATGCAATCGTGATTCCTACGAAAGTGAATTAGGATTTTATTTTATTTTTATATTTTTCTTTGCTCGAGACTAGCAAAGCTCAAGTGTGGGGGAATCTGACGAACACATTTTATGTGTGAATTTAGGGCATAAAATATACATCTCTTATTCTATTTATGATGCTTCTCGGGTATTTAATGTTGATTTTATGTTTGTTGGGTGTAGGTGAAAGAATGGAGAAATTTGAGCTTAAAAATATCATTTTATGAATTTTTGGTGATCCTGTCCAGTTAACTCACCCAGTCAACTCAGCAGTCGGGCATAAGATGAATTTTATGAGGAGAGCCACGAATTTTGTGTATAAGATCAGCCTTGGACCAAGTCAAAGAATAGTCCAATCTCATGTGAAAGATTCCATTCTCTTGAGAAAATATTCCTTAGTTATTTGGAATCAAATTTACAAGATTGCCATGGCATGGAAGAATGGAAAGCTTCAATTGATTATGGAAGTTTTCAAAAAGAGATAATGATGCTAAAGATATGATGAGTTGGTACAAGATTTTTTCTATTCAAGAATCGTCCATATACAATGAACCTACAAGATTGGAATTCGGTTACCAAAATTATCTCCACAAAATCTCTTGTAATTCAATTGTAAAGATTGATTGTGATCTTTACTCTCTTGTATATATATGTGATGCTCAACAATAGAAAATCATCCAAGAATTCTATTATGAGTTTTTTCTTAGTTTTGAGAATTTATGAGAGAGTTTGAGATTCTTAGTTTTTTTTTCTTTTCAAGTTGTGTTCTTCTTGCTTAAGTTTATTTTTATTTTTTTATTTATTTATTTTTTAGTTTTAATTTCAAATTTAGAACTCTGTAGTAGGGTAGATAAATATAGGTTGTATCCCATTACTAATTTAATTTAGGGGAGAAGACTCCCTTTGTAATCGTTTGCACATCGCCTTGGAGTGACAACAAGACGACGAGCAACGACAGAGAAATCTTCTATCGAGATAAGTTTTTCTTACATTCTTTTACTTTTAATTTCGTTTCTTTCTTGCAATAAATCTGTGTTACTTTATGGTTAGTGGTTTCGTAAATTTTCATACTGTTATGAATGGTTATTATTGTTTTTATTGCTTGATTAAATTTTATTTAAAGTGATTAAGGTGTTAATTCAATCATATCTTTTTGGTACGCTTTGCCTTATTTGAGTTATGATAATAGCGATTCCTCCTTGAGATCGACCCGTTACTGCACGATACCGTGCACTTGCGGTTACATACATATTTAATTCACATCAGTGAGCAAACAAAACAAAGCAACAAACATATGCATGCATTCAATTCATATCTTTGGTCTGATAAATAAGTTTACAATGTGCTAAAGAAAGGATAGGTGGCCAAAGGTTATGTTTATTGATGCCGTACCTCTATACACGAGTGTGTGAAGCCGTCCAAAGGTAACTTTTATTGTCGTCCCACATGCACCCACCATGGACAATGTACACGCAAAGGTTACGTTCATTACAGTACCAGTTGCCCATACCAACACGTAAGCCCCTGTTGGCGAGGGCTTGCAAACTAGGCTCGCAACTAACCAATCCTAATGCCAATCAGTGTATTCAAGGCCTCACACTAGCATCCCTCAATACGTCTATAGAGATAGGGCTAAGGCCCCCCGGCAGAGTCAGAGACTACACGGTCCGAGACCACCTCCCCTCATACACTACGACGTAATAGTTCTGCTAAGGTAATGGCGATACGATGATGTCAGTGGACAAGACTTGAATTAGAGATAGAGCTAGAGTGCTGAGGCCCGGCCTATGACACCCCCCTTGATACTCGCTCGCATCAAGCACACCAACCACACACGTACATTCGCATGCCTATTCCTATCATCATCATCATCATCATCTAATAAATAATAATTTAAATATGCATGAACAGTAATAATAAAAATATTGGATGACATGTTGAATGCACATAACAAGCATACACGCATAGAATCAATCATGGCATTAGACTCAAGAATAAAACAGTTTATTATTAATCAATTAGTTTAGGTCTTGTACCCTCACCTTTGCTTGATCGTAGATCTTCTTACAAGCATTAAGAATCAACTAAATATCAATATTATATTAGTAGAAGACCTAATCAAGTCGATAGAATTTAATTAAAATTAATTTTGATTTTAAAAAGCATGTTGTTAACTGGGGGTCGATGCCAGGGTCGGAGGTTCCATCGACCCTGGGTGCTACCACCCAGATTCTGGACTTTTCGAACACTGGGGGTCGATTGTTAGGGTCTGGTAGGGTCGATTGGCCATCGACCCCTATGCGACCCCCCGTGGGTTTAGTCGAATTTTCATCCTACAGTCCTTTTCTTCGTGTTTGGGTCCTATGGCTTGCTTCTACAATCCATTACATACATCTTCTATGGCTTAGAACCATAGGTTATTCACCTACATGGTTTTTATGATCTCCCCCATGGTTTTTCATGAAAACCTAACCATGGATGGATGATTTGGGTTTCTCCTAGATCATTCCCTCTTCACTATCTACTCTAAGATCTTTAAAACTACATGGAGATAGTATCCATACCTGAGAAGTAGGCTTGTTTCTCTGAAGCCTTCTCTTTGATCTTCTTCTCCACTTTCCTTCTCTTCTCTTTCTCTCAATCCAATTAGGGTTCCAAAAGGAGTGAAAGAGGTTTAGGGACGTCCTATTTATAGAGTAGAAACTCCCAAAATAAGTCTCATTGAGATTAAGAAAGAATCCCATTGAGATTTGGAAAGTTCCTAATTCATGGTTTCTGTCGGCAGACTGGGGGTCGATGAGGGGTCAGAGATCCCGTCAACCCCTGGTTCTAAAATGTCCGACCCCCGATTAAAAACTCAGGGTCTGACTTTTATACTGGGGGGTCCGACCCTGCCTTGCTGGGTATGCGACCCTCCCCCTTATTTTAGTGTTTTTGGGTCAGTTTAATACCTGGGATCGTGATCTCCCTCACGCACTTGATCCATTTGGCTCAATCATGATGGGTAGACCTGGTTCAAGGTGGTAAGACCGGGTTAGTTTGATACGGGTCTTACAACTCCCCCCTACTTATAAAAATTTTGACCTCGAAATTACACATACCTTTCGAGTCAAATAAATGAGGATATTGCTTTCGCATTGCATTCTCTTCTTTCCATGTGATTTCTTCCGTATCTCTACTTCTCCAGGTGACCTTAACATAATAGATATCACGGTTGCGTAGTCATTGAACCTTTCGACTAGTGATTTCAGTTGGTGCTACTTCAAATGTCAAATCATCAGTCAAATCTGGTAGATCTACTATCAGAACGTGCGTTGGATCCTTGACATACTTCTTCAATAAGAAAATATGAAATACGTCATGCACACTTGACATAGATGGTGGTAGTGCTAACTGGTAAGCCACTTTTCTGTCCGAACCGTTTCAATCCTCGCATAGGCGATACTTTTAAGAACACTTTATCACCCACGACAAATTCAAGGTCTCGGCGTCGGGTATCGGCATATTGCTTCTGACGATTCTGAGCTGTTCTCACTCTTTCTTTGATAATGTCGACCACTCGACAAGTCTCTTCAACAAATTCTGGTCCAACAATACTACGTTCCCCAACTTCATTCCAAAACAAATGAGTTCGACACTTTCTGCCATACAGTGCTTCATAGGGTGACATCTGTATAGTAGCCTGATAGCTATTATTATAAGCAAACTCAATTAGTGGTAACTTTTCATCCCATGATCCTATAAATCAATTACATATGCTCGAAGCATATCTTCTAGAATCTAAATTGTACGCTCTGACTGTCCATCTGTCTATGGATGGAATGCAGTACTAAACTTCAATGTTGTATCCATAGCCTTTTGCAATCCTTCCCAAAACTTTGAAGTAAATCGTGAATCTCTATCGGACACAATGCTTTCAGGTACACCATGTAATCGCACAATGTTATCCACATACAGCTTAGCTAGCCTCTCCAGTGTATACTGAGGTTGTATAGGTATAAAGTGAGCTATTTTAGTCAAGCTGTCTACAATCACCCAAACTGCGTCAACTACTCGAGGAGTCAATGGTAATCCTGTGACGAAGTCCATAGTGATGCAGTCCCATTTCCATGCTAGTTTCGGTAATGGCTGTAACAGTCCTGTCGGTCTTTGTCATTCACCCTTTACTTTCTAACAATTTAGGCATTGAGACACGAACTTAGCTACATCTGCTTTCATTCCTCTCCACCAATATAATTTCTTTAGATCATGATACATTTTTGTACTTCCAGGATGTATCAAATAGATGGTGGTATGGGCTTCTTTCATCAATCGGTGTTTAATGTCCAAGCTTTCTGTTTCGGGTACACATATTCTTCCTTTGTACTTCAGTACCTTTTCTTCGTCCAAGGGAACTCAGAGTTAGTCCCAACTTTTTTGATGTCCTCTTGTACCGTTCTTAGGAAAGGATCTGATTTGATAGCTGTCTTTACCTGGTATAATCTTCAATTAGGTAAACATATTTGAAAACCGATGAATAAACCCTTGGTTGGCTGATCCATCTGGTGCATCTATCACAAACTGCTCATTATCGTGCTTGAATACCTTTCTGGTAGTACACATTGCGGCAGTTGTGCTAACCTCTCCCTGAGATTTTATCATTGTCTTTCTACTCAACGCATCAACTACTACATTAGCTTTCCCTGGATGATACTGGATATCACAATCATAGCCTTTCAATAGTTTCAGCCATCTTCTTTGTCTCATATTCAGCTCCTTCTGATTAAATAGATAAGTAAGATTTTTATGCTCTGATTTAATCTGAAACTTCTCCCTGTACAGATAATGTCTCCATATTTTAACAGCATGTATTACTGCCGCTAGTTCCAAATCATGAGTAGGATAGTTCTTCTCATGTGTCTTCAGTTGTCTTGAGGCATAAGCAATTACTTGTTCTCCTTGCATAAGTACACATCCTAATCCCAGTCCTGACTCATCGGTGTACAAGATAAATGGTTGTCCTAGAATCGGGATTGTCAAGATTGGAGATGATATCAATCTAGCCTTCAAGGTTTGGAAACTCTTCTCGCATTTATCCATCCAAACAAAATTTTTTCCCTTCTTAGTCAAACTGGTAAGAGGTACAGCAATTCGGGAATAGTCTTCCAAAAATCGTCGATAATACCCAGCTAGAACCAATAAACATCTAATTTCTGCAACGCTCTTCAGTGCTTCCCACTTTACAATAGCCTCGATCTTGCTGGGATCCACATTAATTCCTTCAGCAGATACTACATGGCCTAGAAATGCGACTTCCTTTAGTCAAAACTCACACTTTAAAATTTGGCGTAGAGCTTCTCCTTACGTAGTCGTTGCAGAGCGACGTTTACATTCTTAATATGAGTTTCCTCGTCCTTGGAGTAGACCAATATATCATCGATGAATACAATAATCGACGTATCCAACATATCATGGAATACCCGATTCATAAGTTCCATAAAGGTTGCTGGTTCGTTCATCAATCCGAAAGACATGACCAAAAATTCATAATGTCTATATCTGGTCTGGATTGCTGTCTTGAGAATATCACCATCTTCAATCTTCAACTGATGGTAGCCTGATCGAAGATCGATCTTGGAGAACACTTTGGCACCTTGAAACTGATCGAATAGGTCACCGATCCGAGGCAATGGATACCGATTCTTGATTGTCAGTTTATTCAGTTCTCGGTAGTCTATACACAATCGAACACTACCGTCCTTCTTCTTTACGAATAAGACTGGCGCTCCCCATGGTGATATGCTAGGGTGAATGTAACCCTTATCCAGCAGTTCTTGTAGTTGTACTTTCAATTCCTTCAGTTCAGTAGGAGCCATTCGATAAGGTGCTTTCGATACAGGTGCAGCTCCAGGTATAAGATCTGTAACAAACTCTGTAGCTCGATCGGGTGGTAATCCTGGTAGTTCTTCAGGAAATACGTCTGGAAAGTCACGCATGACATCAATATCTTCCATTCATGGTGCTTCCCTGGTAAGGTCGACCACTGATACTAAATACCCGACTGCTCCTTTCTCAAGGCACTTCTTAGCCTTTAGCGCAGAGAGTATGAGCTTTCGTTTACAGAGAAGTTTGGTTCCCAAAAAACTGAACTCTACTCCTTCCTTGTCTTTAAATGTCAGCTTCTTTTCGGCACATAATAGGTTTGCAGAATGTCGAACTAACCAGTCCATTCCCAAGATGACGTCAAAGTCTGCCATCTCAAGTTGGATCAAGGTTGCATCCAAGGTTTTTTCGTCAATGAGAACTGGACATGGTCCATAACCTTTTTCTAACTCCACTTCTAATCCCATAGGTGATCATACAAGTAGTTTGTAGTCTAACGATTGAAGGGGTAGATTTAACTTCTTTCCAAATGTCACAGATATAAAGGAATGAGGACCTCCTGAATCAAAGAGTACTCTGGCTGGGATGCCATTAATAGGTACGATACCTGTGATTTGTTTGGGTTTAGTCTACATGCTCATACAATGTAATACAACTAGCTAAAAAAATTAAGTCATACCTGTGACCACATCAGGCGATGCGGCAGCATCCTCAGATGTAACCGCGTAAACTCATCCTTGTTGTAGCTGCTTCTTGGAATTAGGACATTCCCTTGCTATATATCACACTTGGTTGCAGTTAAAACATTTTATCCCTTCTGTAATTGACTTTTGTTGCTGTTGAGCTATGGGAGTAGTCTTGGTTGCCACGGTAAAGCCTTGAGCACGGAAGGGTTTGAATGTCTTGTTATTCCCTCCGTTATAAGAATTTTCAGTTGGCCTTTTTATACCTCTATTTTGCATGAAATAAGTCTCCTTCTGGCTCGATTCTATAACTCGAGCAATTTGTGCCGCTTCATTATAGATTTTCTTTTCATGTCCTAGAACATGCTAGTGGATGCTTCCCCTAAGTCCCATGAGGAACCTTCGGGTTTTGGTGTTTTCCTCTTGCATACTGGTGGGTGCAAAGAAGAATAGCTCTTTATAACGCTGTTGATATGCATCCACGGTCATCTGCCCCTGATATAAACTCAGGAACTCTCTTTCCATAGAATCTTTGAAACTTCTCGGAAAGTACTTCTCAAACAATGCCTCCTTATAAATATCCCAAGTCAGTTGGGTGTGCTTTGTTAATAAATATGTCCTAGTAGACCTCCACCAATGGTGTGCATCTCCTTTCAGCATAAAGGTGGCACACAACACTTTTTCTTCTTCGTTTAATGTCATCATCATAAAAAAAATTTCCATTTCGTCAACCCAGTGTGCCGGCCATAAAGGATCTGCTGGCTTTCCATTAAATTCTTTGGGCTTCTATTTCAGAAAACGCTCCACCAGTCTGGAATGGTCTAGTTGCTACGGGGCATACGCTCCATACATAGGTGGTTGGTATTGATATCCACCTTGAGCTATCTTAGGATTTTGTACTTGAGTCTGCATGATAGGAGTCTGAGGTGTGTGGGGTACTGTGTTACTCCCCTCTGGTGCTGTGCTTGCCTGCCCTGCTGGAATTGGAGGTGTCTGTGCAGCCGGACGAGTTATGCCTATGGCAGCTTGTATAGTAGCTTGTACCTGTTGCATTTGCTGCAGCTATTGGGCCAAGTTCATTACGACTGTGGCAAAGTCTGTAGGTGGAGCTGGCAGATTTGTAGGATTTTAATGCCCCTTTACGATGCACGGTGCCGTATTCGTGTTCCCCTGTATTTTTGGGTGTATCTGGCTATCCTCCCCCACAGGTGGTGGTGGCGGAATAGAGTTACAGCTCTATCTGGTTACTCTGCGTCCCGCCATTAATTAATCTGATAGTGGGATTGCCTGAAATCATTGAACACGAGAGACAATCATTAAATACTTCATTCTCATATTTTAAAACCACTAAAAAATGCAAATTTCAAATTTTTCAGATCATTCTGTCGAAAATGTTGTGTTTTCACTACAGGGTCGATGGTGGGGGTCGATGGGTGTCCGACCCTCAGTATTCGACCTTAATAAATCACCCATTCCTCCCGAGAGCCGGGGGTCGATGGGGGGGCGGAGGATGTCCGACCCATGGTGCGACCCCTGGTTCTCTGTCAGATTCTCGAGAGCCGAGGGTCGATGCGGGGGTCGATGGGTGGGTCAATTGTTTTAATCGAATTTTCCGACCCCCAGACTAAAAATCAGATTTTTAAGTTTCGATTCAAAGTCCATTTCCCATTCTTTCTTCTCCGCTTCAACTTGTCTCACCCCTCTGAGTTGCTACAGTGACAACTCCGATCCGTTGGTAGTTTGCACTCCTTGTTTCATTGTCTACACCTCCGCTACAGGTATGTCTTCTACATTTTCATGTTTTTAGGTTTCTTTACCTAGGTTTTTGCTCGTATGTCTAGTATTTTTCAAATTAAACTTTTTCCAACCGTAAAAATTCGATTTTTATTGGAGGATTTTGTTGTTGGTGACTCGAGGAACGAAAGCCCTAAAAAATATTTGAGTTTCATCGGTTGGTTATCGAGAAACTTGAAATTTTCTCTTTTTGCCCTAATTTTGTCGAGATTTTGAATTTCTTGAAATTTCTTCCAATTCAATCTCATTAGTTGAAATTTCCAACTGTATGAGTCTCACAGGATAGTTTAGGATCTATGTAAGTCCTCCTGCCCACGTGGGGTGAGAAGTGAGGCTTTTGACCAATTTACGTCGTTATTATGTCAAAATTTTGATCCTCTCTACTAAGCCATCATTTATTTTTCTTTCTTATTTGCAGATACTATGGCTCGTACCGAGGTACCCAGTGTTCGCGCCCATCTTCACTTCTGCTCCACTAAAGCCAAGACACAGTATGCCCGCTACGCTCGCAAGAAGGTAGAAGGAGGCCGAAAAGTGGACTTGGCTAGCTTGGCCTTGTTCAATGTGGAGGGGGCCTTTGGCGATATGGGATGGCTCCCTGTCATCACTTATGACTCCTGTACCTGTCCTGACTTGGTACGCCAGTTCTATTGTAATCTCCAAGTGGTGGGGGATTACAACGATGTTAAGAGAGGTGGTGAGCTTAGAATTACTAGCTATGTCAAGGGGGTTGATGTTTCTTTTGACTATCGACAGCTAGCGGACTTGCTGGGTATCTCCTATGACGGCTCCTTCGTATTCTGTGCCCCTAGAGAGCCCCAATTCTTTTCATTACAGATAAGGGCTGAGATAGACCGTCAGCTCATCAGAGAGGATCGCTGGGAGATGAAAGCGAGTTATCTACGTTCAGATCCACGGGTGTACTGCAAGATCATTCAGCACAACCTGATACCGCAGAGTAGACATTACGAGAGGGTCTCCCAGTTGACCCAGTATCTGCTGTACTGCATATGCACTAGGCAGCCCATCTGCCTTCCCTATATCATCATGCGGACGATGATCAGTGCCACGTTACCCAGTCACACTGGCAACCTTCCTTATGGACGCATGATCACTACATTGCTTACCCGCCTGGGGGTTGATTTGTTGGATGAGAAGATTCAGGAGAAATCCTTCTCATCGCCTCTAGATTGGGAGGCCATCTGCAAGATGGGCATGCGGGATACCCAGGTCAGCGATGAGGAGAGGAACGCGATGGTGCGCCCTCGCACTCGAGTGAAGATGGCTGACGCTGAGGTAGCAATAGCAGCCGCTGGAGCAGGGGTTCATGGAGATGATGATGATCGTCTATACATAAATGCTAATGCCATAGCTCCTCCATCACGTACTCATGCTACAGGAGCTGGTCCGTCTTCTTCAGCAGGCCCTTTGCAAGTAGCTGGTCCTTCGTATGCTCCTTCTGATGACATGACGAGTATATTGAACGAGATACGAGAGGTTCAACGTATGTCTGACTTGAGGATGGGAGAGCTTCTAGAGGCTCAGTGCTTGTCCGATCTGCGGGTGGGAGAGCTTCTGGTTGCTCAGCGCATGTCAGACCAGTGAGTGGGAAAGCTTCTAGCTGCTCAGCACATGTCGGATCAACGGGTGGGAGAGCTTAGGGATGCTCAGCGTGTGACTGACCAGCGGGTGGCTGATCTCATAGCTAGTCTCCAGACGACCCAGACTCAGATAGCTTGGTTTACTAGAGTCTATGCTGAGGACTATGATAGAGACCGTGAGGCACCGCCTCCCCCATCACCTCCAGCTTCTTGATGTATTTCTTTTATCTTTTTTTTTTGTAATTCAGAGTAGCTGTCCGGATTGTGGACTGTACTTTGCTTTAATCATATATATATAAATATTTGTTCTTCCTTTTGGTTGTATATAAATTTGTGTCTCATTTAGTAGATGCATTATTCTCTTTCAGTTTTGTCTCAAACAACACAGATGCTTATGGTGTGTTATTATTACATCTTTTAATTTTATCCTATCTCAGTTCATGAACTTTTGTGGAAGTATGCTGGTTTCACAGACAAGGCCTGAGATGCTCTGATACCAAGTTGCCACACCCCAATTCTACAACATTCAGAATGGTGTGATGAATCGCTAATAAACCAACAGTTCAACCAGGATCTCTAATAGGCTATGTCCATTAAAAATAAAACCATACACATCCACAACCATAATCAGAATAAATACACAATAGCGGAAGTCTTATAGTAATTGAACTGAGAACTCTAACTGTAATAATCATAATTAAAATATCAAGTTATTATTGTATCAACTGAGACATAAATAAATAGAATATCAATTACATCTCTTTATAAATTCAAATAAAATTTAATCGAATACACATGAGTTGCACTCGCATGAGGAGTCATGCGTATCCACTAAGTCTTCAGCTTTCATTGCAGCAACACGCGCGTACACCAGAGTACTCATATAATCTTCTACCGTAGTACCTGCATCATCAACTAAAAATATTCGACGTCGAGAGGGTGAGCACACATCATGGCTCAGTGAGTAAACAAAACAATGCAACAAACATAAGCATGCTTTCAATTCATATCTTTGGTCTGGTAAATAAGTTTGCAATGTGCTATAGAAAGGATAAGTGGCCAAAGGTTACGTTTATTGACGCCGCACCTCTATACATGAGTGTGTGAAGCAGCCCAAAGGTAACGTTTATTGTCGTCCCACATGCACCCATCATGGACAATGTACACGCAAAGGTTACGTTTATTATTGTACCAGTTGCCCATACCAACACATAAGCCCCTGTTGGCGAGGACTTGTAAACTGGGCTCGCAACTAACCAATCCTAATGCCAATCAGTGTATTCAAGGCCTTACCCCAGCATCCCTCAATACGTCCATAGAGATAGGGCTAAGGCCCCCCGACAGAGTCAGAGACTACACGGTCCGAGACCACCTCCCCTCATACACTACGACGTAATAGTTCTCCTAAGGTAATGGTGATACGATGATGTTAGTGGACAAGACTTGAGTTAAAGATAGAGCTAGAGTGCTGAGGTCCGGCCTATGACACCCCCCTAATACTCGCTCGCATCAAGCACACCAACCATACACATACATTCACATGCCTATTCCAATCATCATCATCATCATCATGTTATAAATTATTATTTAAATATGCATGAATAGTAATAATAAAAATATTGGATGACATGTTGAATGCACATAACAAGCATACACGCATAGAATCAATCATGGCATTGGACTCAAGAATAAAACAGTTTATTATTAATCAATTAGTTTAGGTCTTGTTCCCTTACCTTTGCTTGATCGTAGATCCTCTTTCAAGCTTTAAGAATCAACTAAATATAAATATTATATCACTAGAAGACCTAATCAAGTCGATAGAATTTAATTAGAATTAATTCTGATTTTAAAAAGCATGCTGTTAACTAGGGGTCGATGCCAGGGTCAGAGGTTCCATCGACCCTGGGTGCTACCACCCAGATTCTAGACTTCCCAAACACTGGGGGTCGATTGTTAGGGTCTGGTTGGGTCAATTGGCCATCGACCCCCATGCGACCCCCCGTGGGTTTAGTTGAATTTTCATCCTACAATCCATTCCTTCGTGTTTGGGTCCTGTGGCTTGCTTCTACAATCCATTACATACATCTTCTATGGCTTAGAACCATAGGTTATTCACCTACATGGTTTTTATGATCTCCCCCATGGTTTTTCATGAAAACCTAACCATGGATGGATGATTTGGGTTTCTCCTAGATCATTCCCTCTTCACTATCTACTCTAAGGTCTTTAGAACTACATGGAGATAGTATCCATACCTGAGAATTAGGCTTGTTTCTCTGAAGCATTCTCTTTAATCTTCTTCTCCACTTTCCTTCTCTTCTCTTTCTCTTCTCCTTCTCTTCTCTTTCTCTCAATCCAATTAGGGTTCTAAAAGGAGTAAAAGAGGCTTGGGGACGTCCTATTTATAGAGTAAAAACTCCCAAAATAAGTCCCATTGAGATTAGAAAAGAATCCCATTGAAATTTAGAAAGTTCCTAATTTACGATTTCGGTCGGCAGACTGGGGGTCGATGAGGGGGTCAGAGATCCCGTCGACCCCTGGTTCTAAAATGTCTAACCCCCGGTTAAAAACTCAGGGTCTGACTTTTATACTGGGGGGGTCCGACCCTGCCTTGTTGGGTATGCGACCCTCCCCCTTATTTTAGTGTTTTTGGGTTAGTTTAATACCTGGGATCGTGATCTCCATTCCGCATTTGATTCATTTGGCTCGATCATGCTGGGTAGACCTGGTTCAAGGTGGTAAGACCGGGTTAGTTTGATACGGGTCTTACAACTCCCCCTACTTATAAAAATTTCGTCCTCAAAATTGTACATACCTTTCGAGTCAAATAAATGACAATATTGCTTCTGCACAGCATTCTCTTCTTCCCATGTGATTTATTTAATATCTCTACTTCTCCAGGTGACCTTAACATAATAGATATCACGGTTGTGTACTCGTTGAACCTTTCGACTAGTGATTTCAGTTGGTGCTACTTCAAATGTCAAATCATCTGTCAAATCAGGTAGATGTACTGTCAGAACATGCGTTGGATCCTTGACATACTTCTTCAATAAGGAAATATGAAATACGTCATGCACACTTGACATAGATGGTGGTAGTGCAAACTGGTAAGCCACTTTTCCACGTTTAGTTAGAATCTCATATGGCCCGACATATCTTGGACTTAGTTTCCCTTTCTGTCCGAACCGTTTTAATCCTCGCAAAGGCGATACTTTTAAGAACACTTTATCACCCACGACGAACTCAAGGTCTCGACGTCGGGTATCGGCATATTGCTTCTGACGATTCTGAGCTGTTCTCACTCTCTCTTTGATAATGTCGACCGCTCGTCAAGTCTCTTCAATAAATTCCGGTCCAACAACACTACGTTCCCCAACTTCATTTCAAAACAGAGGAGTTCGACACTTTCTGCCATACAGTGCTTCATAGGGTGACATCTGTATAGTAGCCTGATAGCTATTATTATAAGCGAACTCAATCAGTGGTAACTTTTCATCCCATGATCCTTTAAAATCAATTACACATGCTCGAAGCATATCTTCTAGAATCTGAATTGTACGCTCTGACTGTCCATCTGTCTATGGATGGAATGCAGTACTAAACTTCAATGTTGTACCCATAGCCTTTTGCAATCCTTCCCAAAACTTTGAAGTAAATTGTAGATCTCTATCGGACATAATGCTTTCGGGTACACCGTGTAATCGCAGAATGTTATCCACATACAGCTTAACTATCCTCTCCAGTGTATACTGAGGTTGTATAAGTATAAAGCGAGCTATTTTAGTCAGGCGGTCTACAATCACCCAAACTGCGTCAACTACTCGAGGAGCCAATGGTAATCCTGTGATGAAGTCCATAATGATGCAGTCCCTTTTCCATGCTGGTGCTGGTAACAGTTGTAACAGTCCAGCCGGTCTTTGTCATTCAGCCTTTACTTTCTGACAATTTAGGCATTGAGACACGAACTTAGCTACATCTGCTTTCATTCCTCTCAACCAATGTAATTTCTTTAGATCATGATACATTCTTGTACTTCCAAGATGTATCGAATAGATGGTGGTATGGGCTTCTTTCATCAATAAGTGTCTAATGTCCAAGCTTTCTGTTTCAAGTACACATATTCTTCCTTTGTACTTCAGTACATTTTCTTCGTCCAAGGTGAACTCAGGGTTAGGCCTACCTTTTTTGATGTCCTCTTGTACCGTTCTTAGGTAAGGGTCTGATTTGATAGCTGTCTTTACTTCATCAACTATATCTGGTATAATCTTCAATGCGGTGAACATATTTGAAAACCGATGAATAAACCCTTGGTTGGCTAATCCATCTGGTGCATCTATCATAAACTGCTCATTACCGTGCTTGAATACCTTTCTGGTAGTACACATTGCAGCAGTTGTGCTAACCTCTCCCTGAGATTTTATCATTGTCTTTCTACTCAACGCATCTGGTACTACATTAGCTTTCCCCGGATGATACTGGATATCACAATCGTAGTCTTTCAATAGTTCCAGCCATCTTCTTTGTCTCATATTCAGCTCATTCTGATTAAATACATAAGTAAGACTTTTACTTTCTGATTTAATATGAAACTTCTCCCTGTACAGATAATGTCTCGATATTTTGACAGCATGTATTACTGCCGCTAGTTCCAAATCATGAGTAGGATAGTTCTTCTCATGTGTCTTCAGTTGTCTTGAGGCATAAGCAATTACTTGTTCTCCATGCATAAGTACACATCCTAATCCCAGTCCTGACGCATCGGTGTACAAGATAAATGGTTGTCCTGGAATTAGGATGGTCAAGATTGAAGCTGATATCAATCTAGCCTTCAAGGTTTGGAAACTCTTCTCGCATTTATCCATCCAAACAAACTTCTTGCACTTCTTGGTCAAACTGGTAAGAGGTACGGCAATTCAGGAATAGTCTTCCACAAATCGTCGATAATACCCAGCTAGACCCAAGAAACATCTAATTTCTGCAACGCTCTTTGGTGCTTCCCACTTTACAATAGCCTCGATCTTGCTGGGATCCACTTTAATTCCTTCAGCGGATACTACATGGCCTAGAAATGTGACTTCCTTTAGCCAAAACTCACACTTTGAAATTTGGCGTAGAGCTTCTCCTTATGTAGTCACTGTAGAGTGGCGTTTAGATTCTTAATATGAGTTTCCTCGTCTTTAGAGTAGACCAATATATCATCGATGAATACAATAACCGACGTATCCAACATATCGTGGAATACCCGATTCATAAGTTCCATAAAGGTTGCTGGTGCGTTCGTCAATCCGAAAGACATGACCAAAAATTCATAATGTCCATATCTGGTCCAGATTGTTGTCTTGGGAATATCACCATCTTTAATCTTCAACTGATGGTAGCCTGACCAAAGATCGATCTTGGAGAACACTTTGGCACCTTGCAACTGATCGAATAGGTCACCGATCCGAGACAATGGATATCGATTCTTGATTGTCAGTTTATTCAGTTCTCGGTAGTCTATACACAATCGAACACTACCGTCCTTCTTCTTTACGAATAAGACTGGCGCTCCCCATGGTGATATGCTAGGGTGAATGTAACCCTTGTCCAGCAGTTCTTGTAGTTGTACTTTCAATTCCTTCAGTTCAGTAGGAGCCATTCGATAAGGTGCTTTCGATACTGGTGTGGCTCCAGGTATAAGATCTATTACAAACTCTGTATCTCGGTCGGGTGGTAATCCTGGTAGTTCTTCAGGAAATATGTCTGGAAAGTCACGCATGACATCATTATCTTCCATTCAAGGTGGTTCCTTGGTAAGGTCGACCACAGAAACTAAATACCCGACTGCTCCTTTCTCAAGGCACTTCTTAGCCTTTAGCGTAGAAATATGAACTTTCGTTCACGTGGAAGTTTGGTTCCCAAGAAACTGAACTCTGCTCCTTCCTTGTTTTTAAAAGTTAGCTTCTTTTCAGCACATAATAGGTTTACAGAATGCCAAACTAACCAGTCCATTCCCAAGATAACATCAAAGTCTGCCATCTCAAGTTGGATCAAGGTTGCATCCAAGGTTTTCTCGTCAATGAGAACTGGACATGATCCATAACCTTTTTCTAACTCCACTTCTAATCCCATAGGTGATCGTACAAGTGGTTTTTAGTCTAAGGATTTAAGGGGTAGATTTAACTTCTTTCCAAGTGTCACAGATATAAAGGAATGAGTAGCTCCTATATCAAAGAGTACTCTAGATGGGAGGCCATTAATAGGTACGATACCTGTGATTTGTTTTGGTTTAGTCTACATGTTCATACAATGTAATACAACTAGCTAAAAGAATTAAGTCATACCTGTGACTACATCAGGCGATGCGGCAGCATCCTCAGATGTAACCGCGTAAACTCATCCTTGATGTAGCTGCTTCTTGGGCTTAGGACATTCCCTTGCTATATATCCCACTTGGTTGCAGTTAAAACATTTTATCCCTTCAGTAATTGGCTTTTGTTGCTGTTGAGCTACGGGAGTAGTCTTGGTTGCAGCGGTAAAGGCTTGAGCACGGAAGGGTTTGAATGTCTTGTTATTCCCTCCGTTATAAGAATTTCCAGCTGGCATTTTTATACCTCTGTTTTGCATGAAATAAGTCTCCTTCTGGATCGATTCTATACCTCGAGCAATTTGTGCCGCTTCATATAGATTTTCTTTTCATGTCCCAGAAAATGCTAGCGGATGCTTCCCCTAAGTCCCATGATGAACCTTCGGGTCTTGGTGTATTCTTCTTGCATACTGGTGGGTGCAAAGTAGAATAGCTCTTCATAACGCTGTTGATATGCATCCATGGTCATCTGCCCCTGATATAAACTCAGGAACTCTCTTTCCATAGAATCTCTGAAACTTCTCGGATAGTACTTCTCAAAGAACGCCTCCTTATAAATATCCCCAGTCAGTTGGGCGAGCTTTGTTAATAAATATGTCCTGGTAGACCTCCACCAATGGTGTGCATCTTCTTTCATCATAAAGGTGGCACACCACACTTTTTCTTCTTCATTTAATGTCATCATCATAAAATTTCTTTCCATTTCATCAATCCAGTGTGCCGGCCATAAAGGATCTGCTGGCTTGCCATTAAATTCTTTGGGCTTCAGTTTCAGAAAACACTCCACCAGTCTGGAGTGGTCTAGTTGCTGCGGTGCATACGCTCCATACATAGGTGGTTGGTATTGATATCCACCTTGAGCTATCTCAGGATTTTATACTTGAGCCTGCATGATAGGAGTCTGAGGTGCGTGGGGTACAATGTTACTCCCCCCTGGTGCTGTGCTTGCCTGCGCTGCTGGTATTTGCAGTGTCTGTGCAGCTGGGCGAGTTATGCCTATTGTAGCTTGTATAGTAGCTTGTGCCTGTTGCATTTGCTGTAGCTGTTGGGCTAAGTTCATTACGACTGTGGCCAAGTCTGTAGGTGGAGCTAGCAGATTTGTAGGATTTGTCGGCCCATTTATGATGCATGGTGCCGTATTCGTGTTCCTCTGTGTTTTCGGGTGTGTCTGGCTATCCTCCCCCACAGGTGGTGGTGGCGGAATAGAGTTACGGCTCTGTCTGGTTACTCGGCGTCCTGCCATTAATTAATCTGATAGTGGGATTGCCTAAAATCATTGAACACGAGAGACAATCATTAAATACTTCATTCTCATGTTTTAAAACCACTAACAAATGCAAATTTTAAAATTTTCAAATCATTCTATCGAAAATGCTGTGTTTTCACTACAGGGTCGATGGTGGGGGTCGATGGGTGTCCGACCCTCAATATTCGACCCTGGGAAATCACCCATTCTTCCCGGGAGCCGGGGGTCGATGGGGGGGTCGGAGGATGTCCGACCCAGGGTGCGACCCCTGATTCTCTGTTAGATTCCCGAGAGCCGAGGGACGATGCGGGGGTCGATGGGTGGGTCGATTGTTTTAATCGAATTTTCCGACCCCCGGACTAAAAATCAGATTTTTAAGTTCCGATTCAAAGTCCATTTCCCATTCTTTCTTCTCCGCTTTAACTCGTCTCATCCCTCTGAGTTGCTACAGTGACAACTCTGATCCGTTGGGGGTTTGCACTCCTTGTTTCGTCATCTACACCTCCGCTACAGGTATGTCTTCTACACATTCATTTTTTTAGGTTTCTTTACCTAGGTTTTTGCTCGTATGTCTAGTATTTTGCAAATTAAACTTTTTCCTACCGTAAAAATTCAATTTTTATTGGGGGCTTTTGTTGTTGGTGACTCGAGGAACGAAAGCCCTCATAAATATTTGAGTTTCATCGATTGGTTATCGAGAAACTCAAAATTTTCTCTTTTTGCCCTAATTTTGTCGAGATTTTGAATTTCTTGAAATTTCTTCCAATTCAATCTCATTAGTTGAAATTTCCAACTGTATGAGTCTCACAGGATAGTTTAGGATCTATGTAAGTTCTCCTGCACACGTGTATGGGTGAGAAGTGAGGCTTTTAACCAATTTACGTTGTTATTATGTCAAAATTTCAGGTTTTTCCTCTCTACTAAGCCATCATTTGTTTTTCTTTCTTATTTGCAAATACTATGGCTCGTACCAAGGTACCCAGTGTTCGTGACCGTGTTCACTTCCGCTCCACTAAAGCCGAGACACAGTATGCCCGCTACGCTCGCAAGAAGGTTGAGGGAGGCCACAAAGAGGACTTGGCTAGCTTGGCCTTGTTCAGTGGGGAGGGGGCCTTTGGCGATATGGGATGGCTCCCTATCATCATCTATGAAGCCTGTACCTGTCCTGACTTGGTACGCCAGTTCTATTGTAATCTCCAAGTGGTGGGGGATTACAACGATGTTGAGAGAGGTGGTGAGCTTAGAATTACTAGCTATGTCAAGGGGGTTGATGTTTCTTTCGACTATCGACAGCTAGCGGACTTGCTCGGTATCTCCTATGACGGCTTCTTCGTATTCTGTGCCCCTGGAGAGCCCCAATTCTTTTCATTATAGATGAGGGCTGAGATAGACCGTCAGCTCATCAAAGAGGATCACTGGGAGATGAAAGCGAGTTATCTGCGTTCAGATCCACGGGTGTACTGCAAGATCATTCAGCACAACCTGATACCGCATAGTAGACATTACGAGAGGGTCTCCCAGTTGACCCAGTATCTGCTGTACTGCATATGCACTAGGCAGCCCATCTGCCTTCCCTATATCATCATGCGGACGATGATCAGTGCCACGTTGCCCAGTCACACTGGCAACCTTCCTTATGGACGCATGATCACTACATTGTTTACCCGCCTGGGGGTTGATTTGTTGGATGAGAAGATTCAGGAGAAATCCTTCTCATCGCCTCTAGATTGGGAGGCCATCTGCAAGATGGGCATGCGGGATGCCCAGGTCAGCGATGAGGAGAGGAACGCGATGGTGCGCCCTCGCACTCGAGTGGAGATGGCTGACACTGAGGCAGCTGCAGCAGCTGCTGGAGCAGGGATTCATGGAGATGATGACGAATCGTCTATACATGGATGCTGATGCCATACCTCCTCCATCACCTACTCATGCTACAAGAGCTGGTCCGTCTTCTTCAGCTGGTCCTTCACATGCAGCTGGTCCTTCGTATGCTCCTTCTGATGACATGATGAGGATATTGCACGAGATACGAGAGGCTCAGCGTATGTCTGACTTGAGGATGGGAGAGTTTCTAGAGGCTCAGTGCTTGTCCGATCAGTGGGTGGGAGAGCTTCTGGTTGCTCAGCGCATGTCGGACCAGCGGGTGGGAGACCTTCTAGCTGCTTAGCACATGTCGGATCAGCGGGTGGGAGAGCTTAGGGATGCTCAGCGTGTGACTGACCAGCGGGTGGCTGATCTCACAGCTAGTCTCCAGACGACCCAGACTCAGATAGCTTGGTTGACTAGAGTCTATGCTGAGGACTATGATAGAGACCGTGAGGCACCGCCTCCCCCATCACCTCCAGCTTCTTGATGTATTTCTTTTATCTTTTTTTTTTTGTAATTCAGAGTAGATGTTCGGATTGTGGACTGTACTTTGCTTTAATCATATATATATAAATATTTGTTCTTCCTTTTGGTTGTATATAAATTTGTGTCTCATTTAGTAGATGCATTATTCTCTTTCAGTTTTGTCTCAAACAACACTGATACTTATGGTGTGTTATTATTACATCTTTTAATTTTATCCTATCTCAGTTCATGAACTTTTGTGGAAGTATGCTGGTTTTACAGACAAGGCCTGAGATGCTCTGATACCAAGTTGTCACACCCCAATTCTACAACATTCAGAATGGTGTGATGAATCGCTAATAAACCAACGGTTCAACCAGGATCTCTAATAGGCTATGTCCATTAAAAATAAAACCATACACATCCATAACCATAATCAAAACAAATACAAAATAGCGGAAGTCTTATAGTAACTGAACTGAGAACTCTAACTGTAATAATAATAATTAAAATATCAAGTTATTATTGTATCAAGTGAGACATAAATAAATGAAATATCAATTACATCTCTTTTTAAATTCAAATAAAATCTAATCGAATACGCATGAGTTGCACTCGCATGAAGAATCATGCGCATCCACTAAGACTTCGGCTTCCATTGTAGCAACACGTGCGTATACCGGAGCACTCAAATAATCTTCAACCGTAGTACTTGCATCATCAACTAAAAAAATTCGACGTCGAGAGGGTGAGCACACATCATGGCTCAGTGAGCAAACAAAACAATGCAACAAACATAAGCATGCATTCAATTCATATCTTTTGTCTGGTAAATAAGTTTGCAATGTGCTATAGAAAGGATAGGTCGCCAAAGGTTTCACTTATTGACGCCGCACCTCTATACACGAGTGTGTTAAGCCGCCCAAAGGTAACGTTTATTGTCGTCCCACATGCACCCACCATGGACAATGTACACGCAAAGGTTACGTTTATTGTTGTACTAGTTGCCCATACCAACACGTAAGCCCCTATTGGCGAGGGCTTGCAAACTGGGTTCATAACTAACCAATCCTAATGCCAATCAGTGTATTCAAGGCCTCACCCCAGCATCCCTCAATACGTCCATAGAGATAGGGCTAAGGCCCCCCGATAGAGTTAGAGACTACACGGTCCGAGACCACCTCCCCTCATACACTACGACGTAATAGTTCTGCTAAGGTAATGGCGATACGGTGATGTCAGTGGGCAAGACTTGAGTTAGAGATAGAGCTAGAGTGCTGAGGCCCGGCCTATGACACCTCCCCTGATACTCGCTCGCATCAAGCACACCAACCACACACATACATTCACATGCCTATTCCTATCATCATCATCATCATCATGTTAAAAACAATAATTTAAATATGCATGAACAGTAATAATAAAAATATTAGATGACATGTTGAATGCACATAACAAGCATACACGCATAGAATCAATCATGGCATTGGACTCAAGAATAAAACAGTTTATTATTAATCAATTAGTTTAGGTCTTGTTCCCTTACCTTTGCTTGATCGTAGATCCTCTTTCAAGCTTTAAGAATCAACTAAATATCAATATTATATCACTAAAAGACCTAATCATGTCGATAGAATTTAATTAGAATTAATTCTGATTTTAAAAAGCATGCTGTTAACTGGGGGTCGATGCCAGGGTCGGAGGTTCCATCGACCCTGGGTGCTACCACCCAGATTCGGGACTTCCCGAGCACTGGGGGTCGATTGTTAGGGTCTGGTAGGGTCGATTGGCCATCGACCCCCGTGCGACCCCCCGTGGGTTTAGTCAAATTTTCATCCTACAGTCCATTCCTTCATGTTTGGGTCCTATGGCTTGCTTCTACAACCCATTACATACATGTTCTATGGCTTAGAACCATAGTTTATTCACCTACATGGTTTTTATGATCTCCTCCATGATTTTTCATGAAAACCTAACCATGGATGGATGATTTGGGTTTCTCCTAGATCATTCCCTCTTCACTATTTACTCTAAGGTCTTTAGAACTACATGGAGATAGTATCCATACCTGAGAATTAGGCTTGTTTCTCTGAAGCATTCTCTTTGATCTTCTTCTCCACTTTCCTTCTCTTCTCTTTCTCTTCTCCATCTCTTCTCTTTCTCTCAATCCAATTAGGGTTCTAAAAGGAGTAAAAGAGGCTTAGGGACGTCCTATTTATAGATTAAAAACTCCCAAAATAAGTCCCATTGAGATTAGGAAAGAATCCCATTGAAATTTGGAAAGTTCCTAATTTACGTTTTCGGTCGGCAGACTGGGGGTCGATGAGGGGGCCGGAGATCCCGTCGACCCCTGGTTCTAAAATGTCTGACCCCCGGTTAAAAACTCAGGGTCTGACTTTTATACTGGGGGGGTCTGACCCTGCCTTGTTGGGTATGCGACCCTCTCCCTTATTTTAGGGTTTTTGGGTCAGTTTAATACCTGGGAACATGATCTCCCTCACGCACTTGATTCATTTGGCTCGATCATGATGGGTAGACCTGGTTCAAGGTGGTAAGACCGGGTTAGTTTGATACGGGTCTTACAACTCCCCCCTAGTTATAAAAATTTCATCCTCAAAATTGTACATACCTTCCGAGTCAAATAAATGACAATATTGCTTCTGCACAGCATTCTCTTCTTCCCATGTGATTTATTTAATATCTCTACTTCTCCAGGTGACCTTAACATAATAGATATCACGGTTGTGTACTCGTTGAACCTTTCGACTAGTGATTTCAGTTGGTGCTACTTCAAATGTCAAATCATCAGTCAAATCAGGTAGATCTACTGTCAGAACATGCGTTGGATCCTTGACATACTTCTTCAATAAGGAAATATGAAATACGTCATGCACACTTGACATAGATGGTGGTAGTGCTAACTGGTAAGCCACTTTTCCACGTTTAGTTAGAATCTCATATGGCCCGACATGTCTTGGACTTAGTTTCCCTTTCTGTCCGAACCGTTTCAATCCTCGCATAGGCAATACTTTTAAGAACACTTTATCACCCACGACGAACTCAAGGTCTCGGCGTCGGGTATCGGCATATTGCTTCTGACGATTATGAGCTGTTCTCACTCTTTTTTTGATAATGTCGACCACTCGACAAGTCTCTTCAACAAATTACGGTCCAACAATACTACGTTCCCCAACTTCATTCCAAAACAAAGGAGTTTGATACTTTCAGCCATACAGTGCTTCATAGGGTAACATCTGTATAGTAGTCTGATAGCTATTATTATAAGCGAACTCAATCAGTGGTAACTTTTCATCCCATGATCCTTTAAAATCAATTACACATGCTCGAAGCATATCTTCTGAAATCTGAATTGTACGCTCTGACTGTCCATCTGTCTATGGATGGAATGCAGTACTAAACTTCAATGTTGTACCCATAGCCTTTTGCAATCCTTCCTAAAACTTTGAAGTAAATCATGGATCTCTATCAGACACAATGCTTTCAGGTACACCGTGTAATCGCATAATGTTATCCACATACAGCTTAGCTAGCTTCTCCAGTGTATACTGAGGTTGTATAGGTATAAAGAGAGCTATTTTAGTCAGGCGGTCTACAATCACCCAAACTGCGTCAACTACTCGAGGAGTCAATGGTAATCCTGTGACGAAGTCCATAGTGATGCAGTCCCATTTCCATGCTGGTTCCGATAACGACTGTATCAGTCCTGTCGATCTTTGTCATTCAGCCTTTACTTTCTGACAATTTAGGCATTGAGACATGAACTTAGCTACATCTGCTTTCATTCCTCTCCACCGATATAATTTCTTTAGATCATGATATATTTTTGTACTTCCAGGATGTATCGAATAGATGGTGGTATGGGCTTCTTTCATCAATCTGTGTCAAATGTCCAAGCTTTCTGTTTCGGGTACACATATTCTTCCTTTGTACTTTAGTTCCTTTTCTTCGTCCAAGGAGAACTCAGGGTTAGTCCTACCTTTTCGATGTCCTCTTGTACCGTTCTTAGGTAAGGGTCTGATTTGATAGCTGTCTTTACTTCATCAACTATATCTGGTATAATCTTCAATGCGGCGAACATATTTGAAAACCGATGAATAAATCCTTGGTTGGCTGATCCATCTGGTGCATCTATCACAAACTGCTCATTACTGTGCTTGAATACCTTTCTGGTAGTACACATGCGGCAGTTGTGCACCTCTCCCTGAGATTTTATCATTGCCTTTCTACTCAACGCATCGGCAACTACATTAGCTTTCCCCGGATGATACTGGATATCACAATCAAAGTCTTTCAATAGTTCCAGCCATCTTCTTTGTCTCATATTCAGCTCCTTCTGATTAAATAGATAAGTAAGACTTTTATGCTCTGATTTAATCTGAAACTTCTCTCCGTACAGATAATGTCTCCATATTTTGACAGCATGTATTACTGCCGCTAGTTCCAAATCATGAGTAAGATAGTTCTTCTCATGTGTCTTCAGTTGTCTTGAGGCATAAACAATTACTTGTTCTCCTTGCATAAGAACACATCCTAATCCCAGTCCTGACGCATCGGTGTACAAGATAAATGGTTGTCCTGGAATCGGGATGGTCAAGATTGGAGCTGATATCAATCTAGCCTTCAAGGTTTGGAAACTCTTCTCGCATTTATCCATCCAAACAAACTTCTCGCCCTTCTTAGTCAAACTGGTAAGAGGTACGGCAATTCGGCAATAGTCTTCCACAAATCATCTATAATACCCAGCTAGACCCAAGAAACATCTAATTTCTGCAATGCTCTTCGGTACTTCCCACTTTACAATAGCCTCGATCTTGCTGGGATCTACTTTAATTCCTTCAGCGGATACTACATGGCCTAGAAATGCGACTTCCTTTAGCCAAAACTCACACTTTGAAATTTGGCGTAGAGCTTCTCCTTACGTAGTCACTGGAGAGCGGCGTTTAGATTCTTAAAATGAGCTTTCCTCGTCTTTGGAGTAGACCAATATATCATCGATGAATACAATAATCGACGTATCCAACATATCGTGGAATACCCGATTCATAAGTTCCATAAAGGTTGCTGGTGCGTTCGTCAATCTGAAAGACATGACCAAAAATTCAGAATGTCCATATCTGGTCTGAATTACTGTCTTGGGAATATCACCATCTTTAATCTTCAACTGATGGTAGCCTGACCGAAGATCGATCTTGGAGAACACTTTGGCACCTTGCACTGATCGAATAGGTCACCGATCCGAGGCAATGGATACCAATTCTTGATTGTCAGTTTATTCCGTTCTCGGTAGTCTATACACAATCGAACACTACCGTCCTTCTTCTTTACGAATAAGACTGGAGCTCCCCATGGTGATATGCTAGGGTGAATGTAACCCTTGTCCAGCAGTTCTTGTAGTTGTACTTTCAATTCTTCAGATCAGTAGGAGCCATTCGATAAGGTGCTTTTGATATTGGTTCGGCTCCAGGTATAAGAACTATAACAAACTCTGTAGCTCGATCGGGTGGTAATCTTGGTAGTTTTCCAAGAAATATGTCTGGAAAGTCACGCATGACATCAATATCTTCCATTCGTGGTGCTTCCTTGGTAAGGTCGACCACAGATACTAAATACCTGACTGCTCCTTTCTCAAGGCACTTCTTAGCCTTTAGCGCAGAGAGTATGAGCTTTCGTTTACGGGGAAGTTTGGTTCCCGAAAACCTGAACTATGCTCCTTCCTTGTCTTTAAATGTCAGCTTCTTTTCGGCACCTAATAGGTTTGTAGAATGCCGAACTAACCAGTCCATTCCCTAGATGACGTCAAAGTCTACCATCTCAAGTTAGATCAAGGTTGCATCCAAGGTTTTCTTGACAATGAGAACTGGACATGGTCCATAACCTTTTTCTAACTCCACTTCTAATCCCATAGGTGACCGTACAAGTAGTTTATAGTCTAAGGATTTAAGGGGTTGATTTAACTTCTTTCCAAATGTCACAGATATTGTGAGGACAATGGGAAATCGATGATCCTCCTCTGGATAAATGTGTATCATGTATTGATTAAGATCAATTTGTTCTGTTGGAGTCGCCACCTAGATTAAGGTCTAGGACCTCTAAAAATGTAGCCTCACCCTAAGATAATACTTCTATTGACTCGTGACCCAATGTATCGATTCTTTGGTCTGCAAGAGATCGGGTAAGTATTCAGGGTACGGTTATGGGAATGTGTTAGGCACCCAAACCGCCCGATCAATATCAGCCTCCTAAACTTTCCTTAAATTCTAATTTTGACTATGCTTGGTCAACTGGATGACTAGGGTTCAATGGGGGATGTCCTAAACCAAGTTGCTAAGTTATTCTAACCTAGGGTTCAGCCAATCATGTTTTAAAGCAAATAAACAAGCAAATATAATGTACAATATTATACAGTGAACCGGACCAAAGATGGTTCGGCCTTGGACTGAATCTGAGATGTGTAAGACATCTCAAACTGCCTACATATTCCAATCCTGGAAATCAAGTCCAAAAACGTAGTTCGAAATGGGTTTTGTGATTAATGATTATGGAAGTGATTTATGCATGTGCTTCAATTAGATTTTTTTTGTTCAAGTTGAAGTTTATGCTGGATGTATGGTTGATGGATGGCTTTGTACCATATTTGGGATTCCCAAATTGCCTACGTATTCTAGGGTGTGCCCTAGAAATCAAGTACGACGTAGTTCAAAATTTGTGAGAGTCGAATTTGGAATGTGTACCAAATTTTTTCTATTTTTGTCAATAGGATTTAGGGATGAGACCTAAATTCCTCCCATTTTTATTTGGGATGTGTACCAAATTCTTTCTATTTTTGTTAATAGGATCTAGGGATGAGACCTAAATTCCTACCATTTTTATTTGGGATGTGTACCAAATTCTTTCTATTTTTGTCAATAGGATTTAGGGATGAGACCTAAATTCCTACCATTTTTATTTGGGATGTGTACCAAATTCTTTCTATTTTTAGGGTTTTCGACCCTAATTGCTATTTTCTTTCCATTTTTAGGGTTTTCTACCCTAATTTCTATTTTTTCCAATTGTTTAGGGTTTTCTACCCTAATTGCAATTTTCTTTCCATTTTTAGGGTTTTCTACCCTAATTACTATTTTTCTATTTTTTCTCTTTCCAAAACAAATATGGCAAATGAAAATATTCCAACTATGGCAGTGGTAGTAATCCAAACATAGCAGCATGCATCCAAACATGGCAGTAAGCATATAAATATGACAGTAAGCATGTGGCAGACAAATATGGTAATAAGCATGTGTAGCATTCCAAAACAACAAGAATCATGTAAGCATCAAGATGGTAGACATATCAACATGGAATCCAATGGTTCAGATTTAATATCATCACATAATTAGAAATCAATTGATCATCCAGTGGATCAGATTTATCAATCAATGGCTCAAGATCAAAAGCAATAATTAAATCATATGAAATAACTTAACATCAAATTGCCATATTAAAGTTCACATTAAAAATTCCACATAAATCCATTTAATTCACATAGAAATTCCGAGCAACCAATGAGACCGATAAAATTCCAGCTATAGTCGGATCAATCTGATAAAAATTCCAAACATCTGACGGGATCAAATTCATGATAATTCCAAGCATCCAATGGGCAAATTGATCACATTAAAATTTAAATCAAAAGAGCCAATGTGTGATCATATTTTTTTCTAATGTCTGGATTCAATTAAAACTTGTCATATCATATGGAAAATATTAGCATCAAATACAAACATGTGTGATTAGGATTAAAGTCATGATGAGATGCTAGATGAAGGGTCTTGATGTGGCTTACAAGTAAGGGAAACTGCACGGCAGGGTTTGATGATGATATTGTTTCAGTTGATAATCGGTGACAGAGAGATGGCCAGGTGTGCTTGGGTGTCGCAAGGTGGTGGCCAAGTGGTGGTGAAATTTATGAGAGATGAAATCAGGTACTTGCGGGTTTGCTTAGGTGATTTTTGGTCAGATGAGATGAGGTGTTAATGGGATTAAGGGAGGATGGTAATAGGTGGCATGTTGGTGAAGATCCAAATGGGAAGCTTGGGGTTTCTCCAAGGTAGTGGCGCAAGATCAGGTGGTAAGTGGAGGACTGAATTTTGAAATCTGATTGCACGAGGGAGATAAGGTAGTGGATTAGGTGATGGTTACGGCTGCGGTGGTTTCAGCATGGGATGATAACATGTGATCGGGTTTGTAGCAGGTAAGGTGGAATGCATGTGATTTGTATAGCAGGAATACAGGTGAGGTTCCGTTGATAGAGTTGGGATGACCATGGTCAGTGAAGGTGGGGATTTATAGCAGTGGTCGATGGAAGCTTGCGTATGTGAAGGACTGCAGGTAGAGGAAGGATGAAGGGTTGAGCGATGGTTTGCAGATCGGGTAACAATCATGGAAGAGATAAAGCAACACAAAAACAAAAAAAAAGGGTGGGGGCAGACTTACCTGGAGTTGCAGGTAATCTCTCTCCCTGCTTCTCTTCTTCTCTCTATCTGCTTCATATCTCTTCTTCTTTCTTCTTCTTCTTCCTCTTCTTCTTCTTCTTCTTCTTCTTCTTCTTCTTCTTCATCTTTTCTTCTTCTCCCGCTTCTGTTTTTTTTTTTTCTTTTTTTTTTCTTTTTTCTCTCACCTCTCTCTCCCTCTTTCCTCTTCTCAATTCTCCCCTCTTTCTGTTTTTTTTTTTCTTTTTTTTTTGTTCTTCCTTTCTCCACCGCCCTCTCTCTCTCTCTCTCTTTCCTCTTCTCGATTCCCCACTCTTTCTATTTTTTTTTCTTTTTTATTCTTCCTTTCCTCACCGCCCTCTCTCTCTCTTTCCTCTTCTCGATTCCCCCCTCTTTCTGTTTTTTTTCTTTCCTCGGTTTTTTCTCCCTCCCTCTCCTTCTCGATTCTTCCCTCTTATTCTGTTTTTCTTCTTTTTTTATTCTTTTTTTCCTCATCTCTCTCTCTCCTTTCCCTTCTCGATTCTGCCTCTTTCACCGCCCTCCTTTTTATTATTTTTTTCCTTTTTTATGTTCTCCTCGATTCTCTCTCGATTCTCTCTTCAATCTTCCTCCTTTTTATTATTTTTTTCCTTTTTTATCTTCTCCTCGATTCTCTCTCGATTCTCTCTTCAATCTTCATCGCCCTCTCTCTTTTTTCATCTTTTTATTCTCGGATTCTCACCGCTCTCTCTCTCTCCCCGATCTTCTCCTCTTTGATTTTTTTTATTTTTTTTCCTTTCTCTCCACCGCCCTCCTCTCTTTTTCCTTTCTCATCTTAGTTTCGTTTCTCTCTTTTAGATCCTCCCTCTCGAGTTTCCTTTCTAGTTAAACCGAATCTTCCACTCATATATATATATATATATATATATATATATATATATATATATATATATATATATATATATATATATATATAACCTTGATATATGCAATATCATAAAATTCTTGCACATGGGTTAAACGAACTTGGTCCAGACTGGTCTGACTTGAGTTGACTGGGCTGGACTGACTTAAACTGAGCTGGGTTGGACTAAGAATGACTTGAATTAACTGGGTTGGGCCAAGACTGGCTTGGGTTGAGCTAAGTTGACTGGATTGACTGGAATTCACTGGGTTTTCTCTCTCCATTATTTCATGGGTCATTACCACTGTTATTTCGCACGAAATTTTTTCCTAGCCTCTAGTCCAAATTTTTTATGTTCACTTTGTAGAACACTAAAAATGAGGAATATAGGAACTTGAATCACCTCATTTGGAAATAAAATGGTCAACTTATGAATTTTTGAAGTTTAAGCGGACCAATTATCAATAATTTAGCTGACCATTCTGCATAGGATCCTTCAGAGACTTCTACCGGAAATCCTTTACTTCGCTTTGTAGAGTACTAAAAATAGAACATAATGAAACTGAAATTACCTGATTTGGATATGGGATGATCAAAATATGAATTTTTGAAGATTAAATGACCATTTCCATATGTAATTTTGCATGGGACCCTCCGGAGACTTCTACCCAAGATTTTCCACGTCCACTTTGTAGGACATCACAAATGAAGAATAATGGCTTTAGAATCATCTGAATCCGACGTAGAATGGAAAAGATATGAAGCTTTAAAGTTTTAATGATAACTTTGCATGCAAGCTTGCATGGGGCCCACTGGTGACTTCTACCGGAAATCCTTTACGTTCACTTTGAAGAAGACTAAAAATAAGGAATAATGGTACTTAAACCATATGATTCAGATGTTGAATGATCAAGATATGATGATTTGAAATTCAAACAATCCAACTTACGATAATTTGCATGAAAGCCCCTGGGATTATTTATGATAATTTCACAAGCCTTCCTTGTACGTATCATCCGATTAAAATGATCATATCTTCTTCATTTGATGTCAGAATCGAGCAATTCTGGTCTCATTTCAAAGATAATTCTATGACCTATGCAACCATGCAGATTACAGCCGGAGTGACCTTATTGTAGGGCCCACCAAAAACTTCCTCAAATTCACAGTCAAAAATCTAAACTTTCGATCATCTTTCTCCTTTTGTTGTCCACACGCCAGCAGGACTTTGTTTAGCTGGGATGGAAAAAATGGGGTGCTTACAGATGCCCCTCTTCGGCCGAGATTGTGAGCAATTGAGGCCGAAGATAAAAGTAGCCCATTTTTGCATTATTCTGCACTTGATCCGAATTCTACCATTGCTCTCTTGAACTGATGCTGTAACTACTCTCCTCCCTTTTTTTTTTTTTACACTGTACAACAAACAACTGTAGATGTCAAGCTCCTTGAGTAGCAAACTCATCAAGTCTGTGACTTTGACTCAAGGCCGCTCATGAAGTAACTGTAACTGTCAAGCTTCTTGAGTAGCGACCTTATCAGGTCTGTGACTTTGGCTCAAGACCGCTCATGATGTAACTGTAACTGTCAAGCTTCTCGAGTAGCGACCCTATCAGGTTTGTGACTTTGGCTCAAGACCGCTCATGATGTAACTGTAACTGTGCTTTGTGCTCTAAATTTGTAACCACTGAATGTATAGCCTTTGGCTGTGTAGCCTTTGGATGTGTAGCCTTTGGATTTATAGCCTCTAGACCGAATTTGGGGTGTCCCAAATTGCCTACGTATCCTTTGGGATTTCCGTCCCTCCAGAATCAGGTTCCGCATAGTTCGGGCTGGTTTTTTTCTCTCTTTCCATGATCTTTCTTTCTTTCTTTTCTTTGCTTGCATCTTGTTCTCTTTTCCATTCTTATTCTGCTTTCATTCAGTCTTCTTTCTTCTTTGTACTTTCACCTTTCTTTCCTTTTCTCTTTTTTTTTTCATTTCTCTTTTTCTTTTTCTTGTTCTTTTCAATTCCTTTCTTTATCTTTCTTCATTCCCAAAATGGGTTGAACTTTCCATAAATATTGAGGTAACCACAATGGGGCTTAGCATCTGCACTTTGTCCACTAACATTGCTCGGAATCCAAGAGGAACTAGAGATCATGATTTGATCGACTTTCCTTGACTTGACTTAATCTAGACCGAGAGAAACATGTTTCTTTTCTTTAAAAGGAAATTTTGATATGTTCTGCATTCCTGCCAAATTTATATGGGTTTCACTTTGATCAAAGGGCAATCAGGTCTTTTTAATGAGGGGCAAATGATGATAATGACTCAATTTTATTTCATTTTTTCAAATTTATATGGGTCATCTTTCTTTTATATTCAAATAAACTCAGCTAGATTTTCAAACAGGGGACTCAACTAAACTCATGATGTTTGGATAAATGGGTGATTTTGCCCCAGTGTCTAAGTTCAAGTCTGTACACATTGATAGGCAGGCGATTTTGAGTCATCAATAGAAATAACCTTAAGGAGATGCAACCCTACACTAATCTTTAGAAAAAACGTCAAAGAATGCTTTCTCCACTTGGTATCATTCAGATAGAAAACAAGTTTCAACAAGCTATGCTCAGATGCTGAATCGGTTATAACCACGTTTGGGCCCAAATCCTTTAAGTCTGTATACAAGTATGACGACGAAGGTCTAGATGGACAGATAAGAAACTGTCTAATGGGTCTGCCATTGGGAGAGTGTTTGGTTGTTTATATAGAATGGCTTGATCTCCACTAGGCAATGCCATTTTATTGGCTAGCAACAAAAGACTATGGAATTCTTGGAGGCCGTCGAAATGATGAACGACAGATAGATATTCCAGTCAGATTTATTGAACAATATTTATGCATAACAAAACAACATGTTCACAAGAAACGATACCATAAAATTTGTGACATTTGAAGTATGGGCATGTAATGTCGACTCTGTGGAAGACCGTCAGATTGATGGACGGGAGAGAGAGTCTTTAGTCGAAAAGAAAAATCCTCTGATGACAACAAAGTGATGAAACCACCCCCTGTATGGGCGGGATGTAGTGACCAATATCGAAAATTCAGCTCAACACACAACGTGAATTACAACAAACGATCAGCTCTCCAATCAGGTTCTAAGAAATGGTATCTATATGTCATTGTACGAGAACCAATTGTCTTATTGCTCTATAATGGAACTCGTCCATTAGCAGGGCTCCAAAGGAGTTGCCCCATGTATATGCCTTGTAATCGAATTTACTCATCATTAGAGTTTCAAAGTAGTTGCTCCATGTCTATGAACCATAGTTGAACTTGTCCACCATCATTGTTCCAATGTAGTATGCTAACCAACCTCATTATTTTGTATAACTCTTTTTTTTTTTCTTTTTTTTTTTTTTTTTTTTTTTTTTTTTTTTTTTTTTGAACTCATTTTTGACTTTGAGGTTGATCTGTAACATACTTCATGTTTGTAGATGTCATGCACTTGTAGAAGACTTAATCACTTGAATGGTCCTTGTCTATAGACCCATTTTTACAAAACTAAATGAACCACCAGTATGAGTCTATAAATGTTCTCTACTTTTAAGGAATAACCCAAAAAAATTATTTCTGTAAATTGACCAAATGGGATGACATTTTGATGTACCAACTTGTATCTTTGAGAATGCTTCCATGACTTTAACTTAATCATTTGTAACTTTCACATGTGTGTTGCACTTTCATTTCTCTAAAGGCCGATGAAGTAGAAGTTCAGGTTGTGGCTCATCATCCTCAATCGTCATCAGAATCAGAATTAGCAATGGCATGGAAGAGGAAGAAATATCAAACTGGGAAGGAATGGATTGGAAGTAGTAAAGCACTGTTGTTGATGTCTCAAATGGGATGATTATTGTTCATTTTTTCAGAGCATTTTGGACTGGATCATTTACAGACACATCGGACTCGAGCCCAAACATAAATGACCTATCAGATACCAATGGTAGCCAGTTTAGACAAGTAATTCACCGAGTTACCCCAATTGGATACGACATCATTGACGCCAACTTATGATTGGTTGTAGGACCGAATCTCCGTTCAGACTTTCGCTAGTAAGGCTCATTATGCCTATCTATCGACATGTGTTTGACTATTTTCATCTTGAGATAAACCCCTCTTGGGTCTATTACCATTTTGATTTATGCCCCAATTCGGGTTTGACATTCACCTAGCCAATGCCTCAATTTGGGGTAAATGTATTCCAATCTTATGCCCCAGTTTGGATATCATGAAACTCTGACCTATACCCTTGTTGGTCCATCACCTTTTTGCTTTGCCCCACTTTGAATCCATTAACATTTTAATTATGCCCCAGTTTAGGGTGCACTCATATTTTTGTTGTGCCCCAATTTAGGGTATACTGACATTTTGGTTTTGCCCCAGTTTAGGCTGCACATGAAGTTCATTTTCAGGCTACCTTAATTTTGGGATACAATTGACCACATGGTCTTCCTTTTCATCCTGGATTTTAGGAGGTGGGTGGGACATTCTTGAAGGTTCAAGGGCTACTCCTTTGAGTTTGGGACACCTTGGGTGATGAAAGTAATTTGGGAGTCAGCACTCCATCGGTCAAAGTGGCTCAGTCGCCAAGGGTGAATGAAATGCTTTCCAATCTTAGTTTTTTCCATTTAAATTTGACAGGTATGCTAGTATGGGAAAGAAACATATAATCTCTCAGAATCTATGATTCAGATTTCTACCCTCTTGGATTCCTCAACTCTGATCTTGGAATTTCAATTCCATTCTGAAATATTTGGGCTCTCAATATACTGTCTTCCAACCATTCCAACATTTTGAGGTACAAAAGTCCTCCTTATGACCATGAACCGAGACATGAACCGGTGATGATGAGACATTCCTATGAGTGGATGCTTTGTCTACTCACTCAGGTGTTCTTTTAACTCTAGACAATCATATCCTCCCTAGTTCAACCTTTTTTTTTCTTTTTTCTTTTTTTGGTTTTTTTTTTTTTTTTGGTTTTTTTTTTCTTTCTATAAACAATGAACGAAGGTTAAGACTCAGAAGTGACTGGACATGAGAAGAATAGACATACACATACAAGTTGACTCGATCAAACAAAGTTAGCTCCTTCATGAAAACCGACCATTAGACATCATCTGTAACAATTTATTTGTATTTGAATTACCCCATGATTGGTCTTGGGGCCTCAAGATTCTGAATGGATCATTGTAGCACCAAGGTTCGACCATGTGGTTCATCATATTTCAAGAAATTGAAACAGATATGTTTATTTGTAGTTTTCATGGAGGATGACAAAAGCGGTTCATGATTGAAAAAACCAATAAATTTCTACTTGATCATAGTATCTATGCCGTGACGAAGATTTTCTGATCGTTTTTGAGATTGATGTATCAATATTGAACAGTCAACACAAAGAGCTTTGTATGATGGAGGGCGTGTACAGACCGCCCACACTAATATGTATGCGGGTATACGTAACCCTCACGCTCCCAACAAGTGAGAGACAAGAATACTCAAGTGTGGATCCAAACATATTGACAAGTCAAGGACAAAAACGGGCAGAACTTCGACGTCTCGGATGTAAATATTATGATCTAGTAGATTTTACCATGTTGGTTCAAAAATGGACCAAAAATAACATACATGTGGCTCAAATTGGGTTAGGACAGAAAAGGCCACCTTGACGAAGATGGGGTAACCTATCACCGAATGCTCGATGAATAATGGGCCCCCAATCCATTTATATACTATGTTGCAAGGATGCAAGCGACGTGGAGCAGCATAACGCATTCTCAGGCAGACCCAAGAAACGCTCGTTAGAGGCTGTTCGTCAGTCGTGGTCTCACAAAGTATAGGCCAAGGCTGTGTGTTTCGCCTAGCGGGCTGCCCCACATGCATGGGACCCGATTCGGCTACTCGCACGAAAGTGTGACTGAACCCATTTCCCCCAAAACAATATGTACAAACAATAAATATAGTACCCTAGATCTAGCATCAAATGTCAAGCAAATCAATATAAGAAAAGTATCCTAGGAGTCTGAATATTCATCCCCAGCGGAGTCGCCACTGTGAGGACAATGGGAAATCGATGATCCTCCTCTGGATAAATGTGTATCCTGTATCGATGAAGAACGATTTGTTCTGTTGGAGTCGCCACCTAGATTAAGGTCTAGGACCTCTAAAAATGTAGCCTCACCCTAAGGTAAGACTTTTATTGACTCGTGACCCAATGTATCGATTCTTTGGTCTGCAAGAGATCGGGTAAGTATTCAGGGTACGGTTATGGGAAGGTGTTAGGCACCCAAACCGTTCGATCAATATCGGCCTCCTAAACTTTCCTTAAATTCTAATTTCGACTGTGCTTGGTCAACTGGATGACTAGGGTTCAATGGGGGATGTCCTAAACCAAGTTGCTAAGTTATTCTAACCTAGGGTTCAGCCAATCATGTTATAAAGCAAATAAACAAGCAAATGTAATGTACAATATTATATAGTGAACCGGACCAAAGATGGTTCGGTCTTGGACTGAATCTGAGATGTGTAAGACATCTCAAACTGCCTACGTATTCCAATCCTGGAAATCAAGTCCAAAAACGTAGGTCAAAATGGGTTTTGTGATTAATGATTATGGAAGTGATTTATGCATGTGCTTCATGTCACACCCCAATTCCGCACTATTCGGAATGGTGTGATGAACCACTAATAAACCAACGGTTCAACCAGGATCTCGAGTAGGCTATATCCGTGTTATCTAAACTCCATACATTCATAATTATAATCAGAGTAAATACACAATAGCACAAGTCTTATAATAAAATGAACTGAGAATCTACTGTAATATTAATATTTAAATAGCAAATTATTCTGTATCAACTGAGACATAAATAGGTATCAAATACATGTATTTAATAAATCCAAATAAGGAAAACTAAAAAAAATATCTAATCGAATACACATGAGTTGCACTTGCAAGAGGAGTCATGTGTATCCACTTCAGCTTCAACCTCCATCGCTGCTACGTTCTCGTACGCTGGAGCATTTACAAAATCTTCAACGGTATAACCTGCATCATCAACTAATAAAATTCGACGTCGAGGGGTGAGCACACATCATGGCTCAGTGAGCAAACAAAACCATGCAACAGTACATATGCATGCAATCAATTCATATCTTTGGTCTGGTTTATAGTTAGCAATGTGTAATAGAAAGGTTGGGTGGTCAAAGGTTAACGTTTATTGACCCCGCCTCTATACACAGGGTGTGGAAGTCCGCCCAAAGGTTAACGTAAATTGTCGTCCCCATCCACCCTAATCATGAACATTATATAACAAAGGTTAACGTCTATTGCTATATAGTGTCATACCAACACGTAAGCCCCTGCTGGTGAGGGCTGCAAACTGGGTTCGCGACTAACCAATCCTAATGCCAAACAGTGTATCCAAGGCCTCACCCCAGCATCCCTCAGAATGTCCATAGAGATAGAGCTAAAGCCCCCCGGTAGAGTCAGAGACTACAAGGACCGAGACCACCTCCCCTGATACTCTACGACAAAATAGTTCTGCTAAGGTAATGGCGATACGATGATGCTAATGCACAAGACTTGAGTTAGAGATACAGCTAAAGTGTTTAGACCCGCCAAAGGTTAACGTTTATTGACGTTCTCATCAGACCTCCCCTGATACTCGCTCACATCAAGTACACCAACCACACACATACAATCACATGCCTATTCCTAGCATCATCATCATCATCATCATGTTATAAACAATAAAGTAAATATGCATGAACAAATAAAAGAAATATTGGATGACATGTTGTATGCACATTACAAACATATTCGCATAGAATCAAGCATGGCATTGGACTCAAGAAAAGAGAAAACAGTTTGTTATTAACCAATTAGTTTAGAGTTCCGTTTCCTCACCTTAGCTTGCTAATAGATACTTTTTCAAGCTTAGAATCACCTTTATATTGTTATAATATTGCTAGAAAACCTAACAAAGTCGATAGAATTTAATTAGAATTAATTCTGAATTTAAAAACAATTCTGTAAACTGAGGGTCGGAGGTAGGTCGGAGTCCTGATCGACCCTAGGTGCGACCCTCCCCAATCTAGACTTCCCGAACACTGAGGGTCGATACTCAGGATCACCTAGGGTCGGATGGTCATCGACCCTCTGTGCGACCCTCGGTGTATTTTGGTCAATTTCCCTCTTTTAGTCCATTCTTCTTGTTTGGGGTCCTATGGCTTGCTCCTACAGTCCATTCAACATTCATTCCATGATCTAGAATCATGAAGCATCCACCTATATAGCTTTCACATAATCTCCCATAGTTTTCTATGGAAACCTAACCATGGATTGATGGTTTGGGTTTCTCTGAGATTATACTCTCATCATTACCTAACCTAAGGTATGTAGAAACTCATGGAATTAGTATCCATACCTGAGAAGAATACTCCTTCTCTGCAACTCTTCTCGTTTTGGCTAATTTCTCTTCCTTGCTTCTCTTCTACTTCTTCTCCTTCTCTTCTCTTTCTCTCAATTCAATTAGGGTTGTAAAAGGAGTGAAAGAGGCTTAGGAACGTCCTTTAAATAGAGTAGGAACATCCTAAAATAAGTTCCTTGGAGATTAGGAAAGAATCCAAATCAAAAATTAGGAAATTTCCTAATTTTAGTTTCGGTGGCAACTGAGGGTCGATGGGAGGGTCGATGATCCCGTCGACCCTAGGGTTCCTAAGGTGTCCGACCCTCCCTATAAAACTGAGGGTCTGATTTTTTTTCTTGGGGGGTCCGACTCTCCTTGGCTGGGTATGTGACCCTCCCCTTAAATTAAGTGTTTCAGGGTCGATTTGATACCTGGGATCTCGATCTCCTTCACGCCCTTGGTCCATTTGACTCGACCATGATGGGTAAACCTGGTTCAAGGTGATAAGACCTGGTTAGATTGACACGGGTCTTACAACTCCCCCCTACTTATAAAAATTTCATCCTCGAAATTGTACGTACCCTCTGAATCAAATAAGTGAGGGTATTGCTTTCGCATAGCATTTTCTTCTTCCCATGTAACTTCTTCAATGTCCCTACTTTTCCATGTGACCTTAACATAATAGATATCTCGATTGCGTAGACGTTGAACCTTTCGACTGGTGATTTCTGTTGGCGTTACTTCAAATGTCAAATCATCAGTCAATTCCGGTAAATCTACTATCAAAACATGCTTTGGATCCTTGACATACTTCTTCAATAGGGAAATGTGAAATACGTTATGCACACATGACATAGATGGTGGTAGTGCTAACTGAAAGGCACTTTCCCACTCTTAGCTAGAATCTCATACGGCCCGACATATCTTGGACTTAGTTTCCCTTTCTGTCCGAACCTTTTGAATCCTCACATAGGCGATACTTTCAAAAATACTTTATCACCTATAGTGAACTCCAGATCTCTGCGTCAAGTATCTGCATATTGCTTCTACCGGTTCTGAGTTGTTCTCACTCTTTCCTTGATAATGTCGACCACTCGGCAAGTCTCTTCAACAAATTCCGGTCCAACAATACTACGTTCTCCAACTTCATTCCAAACAAAGGAGTCCAACACTTCCTGCCATACAGTGCTTCATAAGGTGACATCTGTATAGTAGCCTGATAGTTATTGTTATAAGCGAACTCGATCAATGGTAACTTTTCATCCCATGATCCTTTGAAGTCAATTACACATGCTCGTAGCATATCTTCTAGAATCTGGATTGTACGCTCTGACTGTCCATCTATCTGTGGGTGGAATGCAGTACTGAACTTCAATGTTGTACCCATAGCCTTTTGCAATCCTTTCCAAAACTTGGAAGTAAATCGTGGATCTCTATCGGATACAATGCTCTCTGGTACACCATGTAATCGAACGATATTATCCACATACAGCTTTGCTAACCTTTCTAGAGTATACTGAGGTCGTATAGGTATGAAGCGAGCTGTTTTAGTCAGACGATCTACAATCATCCAAACTGCGTCAACTACTCGAGGAGTCAGTGGTAATCCCGTGATGAAGTCCATAGTGATGCAATCCCATTTCCATGCTGGTTTCGGTAACGGCTGTAACAGTCCTGCGGGTCTTTGTCGTTCAGCCTTTACTTTCTGACAATTTAGGCATTGAGACACGAACTTAGCTACATCTGCTTTCATTCCTCTCCACCAATATAGTTTCTTTAGATCATGATACATTTTTGTACTCCCAGGATGTATCGAATAAATGGTGGTATGGGCTTCTTTCATTAGTCGGTGTCTAATGTCTACACTTTCTGTTTCGGGTACACATATTCTTCCTTTGTATTTCAGTACTTTCTCTTCGTCCAAGGTGAACTCAGGGTTAGTCCTACCTTTCTCGATATCTTCTTGTACTGTTCTCAGATAAGGATCTGATTTGATAGCTGTCTACACTTCATCCATTGTATCCGGTATAATCTTCAATGCCGCGAACATATTTGAAAACCGATGAATAAATCCTTGGTTGGCTGATCCATCCGTTGTATCTATCACATACTGCTCATTGTCGTGATTGAATACCATTCCAGTAGTACACATTGCTGCAGTTGTGCTAACCTCTCCTTACGATTTTATCATTGCCTTTCTGCTCAATGCATCCGCTACTACATTCGCTTTTCCCGGATGATACTGGATATCACAATCATAGTCTTTCAATAGTTCCAACCATCTTCTTTGTCTCATATTCAACTCCTTCTGATTAAATAAATAAGTAAGACTTTTATGGTCTGACTTAATCTGAAATTTTTCTCCGTATAGGTAATGTCTCCATATCTTGACAGCATGTACTACTGCCACTAACTCCAAATCATGAGTGGGGTAATTTTTCTCATGTATCTTCAACTGTCTCGAGGCATAAGCAATTACTTGCTCTCCTTGCATAAGCACACATCCTAATCCCAGTCCCGACGGATCAGTGTATAATGTAAATGTCTATCCTGGAACAAGAATAGTCAAAATCGAAGCGGATATCAATCTGGTCATCAATGTTTGGAAACTCTTCTCACATTTATCCGTCCACAAAAATTTTTCACCTTTCTTAGTCAAACTGGTGAGAGGTACGGAAATCTGGGAATAGTCTTCCACAAATCTCTGATAATAACCAGCGAGACCCAGAAAACTTCATTGTATACCTTCTTTTCCAAGCCCAGAACGTGCTCTCTGATGCTTCCTCTCAGTCCCGTGACAAACCTATGGGTTTTTGTGTCTTCTTCCTGCATACTAAGTGGTGCAAAGAAAAACAACTCTTCATAACGCTGTTGATATGCATCCACTGACATCTATCCCTAATATAAACTCAGGAACTCCTTCTCCATAGAATCTCTGAAGCTTCGTGGAAAATACTTCTCAAAGAAAGCTTCTTTATATATAGCTCAAGTCAATAGGGCGTGCTTGGTCAATAGATAGGCCCGGATAGATTTCCACCAATGATGTGCATCGCCTTTGAGCATGAAGGTGGCACATAATACCTTTTCTTCCTCTATAATAGTCATCATAAGAAAGTTTCTCTCCATCTCGTCGATCCAGTGTGCTGGCCATAACGGATCAGACGGTTTACCATTGAATTCCCTGGGCTTCATCTTCAAAAATCTCTCAACCAGTCGAGAGTGATCCATCTGATTTTGGGGGTATGCCCCGAACATAGGTGGTGGATGCTGATAGTTAACCTGAGCTGCTTCCGGACCTGGTACTGGAATCTATGCAGCTGGTGGTTGGGGTGTTTGAGGTGCTGGGTGGTTACCCACCGGTGCTATACTGGCTTGTCCGGTCTGCATGGGTGTAGCATGTGCGGCTTGGAACATAATTCCCATTGCAACTTGCATTTGAGCCTGTGCGTGTTGCATCTGTTGCAACTGCTGAGCTAGGTTCATAACTACGGTTGCTAGCTCCGGTGGTGGAGGTAGCAAGTTGGTGGGATTTGCCTGACCTGGGTTTTCTGGTTCATATATATTTTCCTGACTGGTCTCCTCCACAGCTGGTGGTAGTGAAACTGCATTCCGACTCTGCCTGGTCACTCTACGTCCAGACATGTATTTTTTCTGAGATTGATGGTGCCTGAAAATCATCAAAATAGGTGAGACAATCTTTATACTTCATGTAGGCACGCTAACCGATGTAAAATTTCAAAATTTTTAGATCATTCTGTGAAAAATAATGTCTTTTCTATGCAGGGTCGATGGTGAGGGTCGATGGTATGTCCGACCCTTTGTATCAGACCCTGGGAATTACCTGTTCTTCCTGAGAGCTGAGGGTCGATGTGAGGGTCGATGGGTATCCGACCCTCAGTATTCAACCCTTAGTTTTTTGTCAGATTCCCGAGAGCCGAGGGTCGATGGGAGGGTCGATCCGAGGGTCGATGGTTCTGGTCGAATTGTCCGACCCTCAGACCAGAAATCAGATTTTTAAGAGCCGATTTTGGGTTCATTCTTTGTTATTTCCCTCTCGTTTCGACTCGTCTCTCCCCTCTGAGTTGCTACAGTGCCACTCCACTGTTTTGGTTAGTTTGAGTCTGGGTTTCGACGTCCACATCATCCCTACAGGTATGTTCTCCCATTTTCCCCTGTTTTTAGGTTTTCTATTTTAGGTTTTTGTCTATTTAACTTGTATTTTTCAAATTAAACTTTTTCCAACCATAAAAATTTGATTTTTATTGGGAGCTTTTGTTATTGGTGTCTCAAGGAACGAAAGCCCTCAAAAATTTTCGAGTTTCATCGGTTGGTTATCGAGAAACTTGGATTTTTGCTCTTTTTGCCCTAATTTGTCAAAAAAATTCGATTTCTTGAAATTCCTTCAAATTGGACTTCATTAGTTCCAATTTCCTACTGTGTGAGTGTTGTAGGATATGTTGGAACCTACGTAAGTCCTCCTGCCCACGTGTATGGGTGAAAAGTGAGGCTTTTGGCCAATTTACGTCGTTATATTGTCAAATTTTGGATTTTTATCCTATTAACTCCTTGTCTCCCTTTTTCTTTCTTGTATGCAGATACCATGGCTCGTACCAAGGTACCCAGAGTTCGTGATCCGCTTCGCTTCCGCTCTAATGAAGTCGAGGCACAGTATGCCCACTACACTCGTAAGAAGGTAAAGGGTGGTCGTTTGGTGAACTTAGCTGAGCTAGCCCTGTTTAATGTGGAGAGAGCATTTGGTGATATGGGGTGGCTCCCTGTCATCACTTATGATGCATGCACATGCCTGGATTTAGTGCGACAGTTCTATTGTAATCTCCAGGTGGTGGGGGATTACAATGATGTGGATAGGGGTCACGAGCTACGCATCACTAGCTAAGTAAAGGGAGTGAACATTTCGTTTGACTATTGGCAGTTGGCCGACCTACTGGGCAATCCCTATGATGGCCCTATGGTGTACTGTGCGCCTGGAGAGCCCCAGTTTGTTTCCATGGAGATGAGGGCAGAGATCGACAGTCACCGCTACGACCCGATCGTTAGCGGATGAGAGCTTGTTACATGCGCCCACTCCACGGGTCTTCGCAAGATTATCCAACATAATCTGATTCCGTAGAGTGGCCATTACGAGAGGGTTTTTCAGCTGACCCAGTATCTGCTATACAGTATATGCACTAGACAGCCCGTCTGCCTGCCATACATCATCATGCGGACTATGATTAGTACCACATTGCCCAGTCATAGGGGTAATCTACCCTATGGACATATGATCACATCCCGCTACTCGCGGGGGTTGATGGCGACTCAGACTCAGGTGGCCTGGTTGACTAGAGTCTATGCCGAGGACTATGACAGAGATCGTGAGGCACCACCTCCTCCTTCACCTCCAGCTTCTTGATTGTATTTATTTTCTTTGTACTACAGAGTAACTGTCCGGGTTGTGGACTGTACTCTGCTTTAGTTATGTATATACATTTGTTTCTCTCTCATTGTATGTAAAATTGTTTCCCCTTTAATAGATGCATTATTCTCTTTTTAAATTCGGTCTCAACCATCACTTGTACTTATAGTGTGTTAATATTACTGTTTTTACTTTTATCCTATCTCAGTTCACAATTGTCTTGAATGTATGCTAGTTCAGCGGACAAGGCCTGAGATGCTCTGATACCAAGTTGTCACACCCCAATTCTGCACTATTCAGAATGGTGTGATGAACCGCTAATAAACCAACGGTTCAACCAGGATCTCGAGTAGGCTATATCCATGTTATCTAAACTCCATACATTCATAATCATAATCAGAGTAAATACACAATAGCGGAAGTCTTATAATAAAATGAACTGAGAATCTACTGTAATATTAATATTTAAATAGCAAATTATTCTGTATCAACTGAGACATAAATAGGTATCAAATACATTTCTTTAATAAATCCAAATAAGGAAAACTAAAAAAAATATATAATCGAATACACATGAGTTGCACTCGCAAGAGGAGTCATGTGTATCCACTTCAGCTTCAACCTCCATCGCTGCTACGTTCCCGTACGCTGGAGCGTTTACATAATCTTCAATGGTATAACCTGCATCATCAACTAAAAATATTCGACGTCGAGGGGTGAGCACACATCATGGCTCAGTGAGCAAACAAAACCATGCAACAGTACATATGCATGCAATCAATTTAAATCTTTGGTCTGGTTTATAGTTTGCAATGCGCAATAGAAAGGTTAGATGGTCAAAGGTTAACGTTTATTGACCCCGCCTCTATACATAGGGTGTGGAAGTTCGCCTAAAGGTTAACGTTTATTGTCGTCCTCATCCACCCCAATCATGAACATTATATAACAAAGGTTAACGTTTATTGCTATATAGTGCCATACCAACACGTAAGCCCCTGCTGGTGAGGACTGCAAACGGGGTTCGTGACTAACCAATCCTAATGCCAAACAGTGTATCCAAGTCCTCACCCCAGCATCCCTCAGAATGTCCATAGAGATAGAGCTAAAGCCCCCCAGTAGAGTCAGAGACTACAAGGACCGAGACCACCGCCCCTGATACTCTACGACAAAATAGTTCTGCTAAGGTAATGGCGATACGACGATGCTAATGCACAAGACTTGAGTTAGAGATAGAGCTAAAGTGCTGAGACCCGCCAAAGGTTAATTTTTATTGACGTTCTTATCACACCACTCACTCGCATCAAGTACACCAACCACACACATACAATCACATGCCTATTCCTATCATCATCATCATCATCATGTTATAAACAATAAAGTAAATATGCATGAACAAATAATAGAAATATTGGATGACATGTTGTATGCACATTACAAATATATTCGCATAGAATCAAGCATGGCATTGGACTCAAGAAAAGAGAAAACAGTTTGTTATTAACCAATTAGTTTAGAGTTCCGTTTCCTCACCTTAGCTTGCTAATAGATACTTTTTTAAGCTTAGAATCACCTTTATATTGTTATTATATTGGTAGAAAACCAAACAAAGTCGATAGAATTTAATTAGAATTAATTCTGAATTTAAAAACCATCTGTAAACTGAGGGTCGGAGGTAGGGTCGGAGGGAGTCCTGATCGACCCTGGGTGCGACCCTCCCCAATCTGGACTTCTCGAACACTGAGCGTCGATACTCAGGATCACCTAGGGTCGGATGGTCATCGACCCTCTGTGCGACCCTCGATGTATTTTGGTCAATTTCCCTCTTTTAGTCCATTCTTCTTGTTTGGGGTCCTATGGCTTGCTCCTACATTCCATTCAACATTCATTCCATGGTCTAGAATCATGAAGCATCCACCTATATAGCTTTCACATAATCTCCCATAGTTTTCTATGGAAACCTAACCATGGATTGATGGTTTGGGTTTCTCTGAGATTATACTCTCATCATTACCTAACCTAAGGTATGTAGAAACTCATGGAATTAGTATCCATACCTGAGAAGAATACTCCTTCTCTGCAACTCTTCTCGTTTTGGCTAATTTCTCTTCCTTGCTTCTCTTCTACTTCTTCTCCTTCTCTTCTCTTTCTCTCAATTCAATTAGGGTTGTAAAAGGAGTGAAAGAGGCTTAGGAACGTCCTTTAAATAGAGTAGGAACATCCTAAAATAAGTTCCTTGGAGATTAGGAAAGAATCCAAATCGAAAATTAGGAAATTTCCTAATTTTAGTTTCGGTGGCAACTGAGGGTCGATGGGAGGGTTGATGATCCCGTCGACCCTAGGGTTCCTAAGGTGTCCGACCCTCCCTATAAAACTGAGGGTCTGATTTTTTGTCTTGGGGGGTCCGACTCTCCTTGGCTGGGTATGTGACCCTCCCCTTAAATTAAGTGTTTCAGGGTCGATTTGATACCTGGGATCTCGATCTCCTTCACGCCCTTGGTCCATTTGACTCGACCATGATGGGTAAACCTGGTTCAAGGTGATAAGACCGGGTTAGATTGACACGGGTCTTACACTTCAATTAGATTTTTTTTGTGCAAGTTGAAGTTTATGCTAGATGTATGGTTGATGGATGGCTTTGTACCGTATTTGGGATTCCCAAATTGTCTACGTATTCTAGGGTGTGCCCTAGAAATCAGGTACGACGTAGTTCGAAATTTATGAGAGTCGGATTTGGAATGTGTACCAAATTCTTTCTATTTTTGTCAATAGGATTTAGGGATGAGACCTAAATTCCTACCATTTTTATTTGGGATGTGTACCAAATTCTTTCTATTTTTGTTAATAGGATTTAGGGATGAGACCTAAATTCCTACCATTTTTATTTGGGATGTGTACCAAATTCTTTCTATTTTTGTCAATAGGATCTAGGGATGAGACCTAAATTCCTACCATTTTTATTTGGGATGTGTACCAAATTCTTTCTATTTTTGTCAATAGGATTTAGGGATGAGACCTAAATTCCCACCATTTTTATTTGGGATGTGTACCAAATTCTTTCTATTTTTAGGGTTTTCGACCCTAATTGCTATTTTCTTTCTATTTTTAGGGTTTTCTACCCTAATTGCTATTTTTTCCAATTGTTTAGGGTTTTCTACCCTAATTGCTATTTTCTTTTCATTTTTAGGGTTTTCTACCCTAATTACTATTTTTCTATTTTTTCTCTTTCCAAGACAAATATGGCAAATGAAAATATTCCAACTATGGTAGTGGTAGTAATCCAAACATAGCAGTATGCATCCAAACATGGCAGTAAGCATATAAATATGACAGTAAGCATGTGGCAGACAAATATGGTAATAAGCATGTGTAGCATTCCAAAACAACAAGAATCATGTAAGCATCAAGATGGTAGACATATCAACATGGAGTCCAATGGTCCAGATTTTATATCATCACATAATTAGAAATCAATTGATGATCCAGTGGATCAGATTTATCAATCAATGGCTCAAGATCAAATGCCATAATTAAATCATATGAAATAACTTAACATCAAATGGCCATATTAAAGTTCACATTAAAAATTCCACATCAATCCATTTAATTCACATAGAAATTCCGAGCAACCAATGAGACCGATAAAATTCCAGCTATAGTCGGATTAATCTGATAAAAATTCCAAACATCTGACGGGATCAAATTCATGATAATTCCAAGCATCCAATGGGTAAATTGATCACATTAAAATTTAAATCAAAAGAGCCAATGTATGATCATATTTTTTTCTAATGTCTGGATTCAATTAAAACTTGTCATATCATATGGAAAATATTAGCATCAAATACAAACATGTGTGATTAGGATTAAAGTCATGATGAGATGCTAGATGAAGGGTCTTGATGTGGCATACAAGTAAGGGAGACTGCACGGCTGGGTTTGATGATGATGTTGTTTCAGTTGATAATCGGTGACAGAGAGATGGCCAGGTGTGCTTGGGTGTCGCAAGGTGGTGGCCAAGTGGTGGTGAAATTTATGAGAGATGAAATCAGGTACTTGCGGATTTTCTTAGGTGATTCTCGGTCAGATGAGACGAGGTGTTAATGGGATTAAGGGAGGATGGTAATAGGTGGCCTATTGGTGAAGATCCAAATGGGAAGCTTGGGGTTTCTCCAAGGTAGTGGCGCAAGATCAGGTGGTAAGTGGAGGACTGAATTTTGAAATCTGATTGCACGAGGGAGATAAGGTAGTGGATTAGGTGATGGTTACGGCTGCGGTGGTTTCAGCATGGGATGATAACATGTGATCGGGTTTGTAGCAAGTAAGGTGGAATGCATGAGATTTGTATAGCAAGTATTCAGGTGATGTTCCGTTGATAGAGTTGGGATGACCATGGTCAGTGAAGGTGGGGATTTATAGCAGTGGTCGATGGAAGCTTGGGTATGTGAAGGACTACAGGTAGAGGAAGGATGAAGGGTTGAGCGATGGTTTGCAGATCGGGTAACAATCATGGAAGAGATAAAGCAACACAAAAACAAAAAAAAGGGTGGGGGTAGACTTACCTGGAGTTGCAGGGAATCCCTCTCCCTGCTTCTCTTCTTCTCTCTATCTGCTTCATATCTCTTCTTCTTTCTTCTTCTTCTTCTTCTTCTTCTTCTTCTTCTTCTTCTTCTTCTTCTTCTTCTTCTTCTTCTTCTTCTTCTTCTTCTTCTCCCGCTTCTTTTTTTTCTTTTTTTTATTCTTTTTTCTCCCACCTCTCTCTCCCTCTTTCCTCTTCTCGATTCTCCCCTCTTTCTGTTTTTTTTCTTTTTTTTTTGTTCTTCCTTTCTCCACCGCCCTCTCTCTCTCTCTCTTTCCTCTTCTCGATTCCCCACTCTTTCTGTTTTTTTTCTTTTTTATTCTTCCTTTCCTCACTGCCCTCTCTCTCTCTCTTTCCTCTTCTCGATTCCCCCCTCTTTCTGTCTTTTTTTCTTTCCTCGGTTTTTTCTCCCTCCCTCTCCTTCTCGATTCTTCCCTCTTATTCTGTTTTTCTTCTTTTTTTATTCTTTTTTCCTCACCTCTCTCTCTCCTTTCCCTTCTCGATTCTGCCTCTTTCACCGCCCTCCTTTTTATTATTTTTTTCTTTTTTTATGTTCTCCTCGATTCTCTCTTCAATCTTCCTCCTTTTTATTATTCTTTTCCTTTTTATCTTCTCCTCGATTCTCTCTTCAATCTTCATCGCCCTCTCTCTTTTTTCATCTTTTTATTCTCGAATTCTCCCCGCTCTCTCTCTCTCCCCGATATTCTCCTCTTTGATTTTTTTATTTTTTTTCCTTTCTCTCTACCGTCCTCCTCTCTTTTTCCTTTCTCATCTTGGTTCTGATTTTCTCTTTTAGATCCTCCCTCTCGAGTTTCCTTTCCAAAAACCCCCCCATATTATATATATAAATAAATATATCATTCATATATATATATATATATATATATATATATATATATATATATGCAATATCATAAAATTCTTGCACATGGGTTAAACGAACTTGATCCAGACTGGTCTGACTTGAGTTGACTGGGCTGGACTGACTTAAACTGAGCTGGGTTGGACTAAGAATGAATTGAATTAACTGGGTTGGGCCAAGACTGGCTTGGGTTGAGCTGAGTTGACTGGATTGACTGGAATTCCCTGGGTTTTCTCTCTCTATCATTTCATGCGCCATTACCACTGTTATTTCGCACGGAATTTTTTGCTAGCCTCTATTCCAAATTTTCTATGTTCACTTTGTAGAACACTAAAAATGAGGAATGTAGGAACTTGAATCACCTCATTTGGAAATAAAATGGTCAACTTATGAATTTTTAAAGTTTAAGCTGACCAATTACCGATAATTTAGCTAACCATTCTGCATAGGATCCTTCGGAGACTTCTGCTAGAAATCATTTACGTCCGCTTTGTAGAGTACTAAAAATGGAACATAATGAAACTGAAATTACCTAATTTGGATATGGGATGATCAAAATATGAATTTTTGAAGATTAAATGACTATTTCCATATGTAATTTTGCATGGGACCCTCCGGAGACTTCTACCCAAGATTCTCCACGTCCACTTTGTAGGACATCACAAATGAAGAATAATGGCTTTGGAATCATCTGAATCCGACGTAGAACGAAAAAGATATGAAGCTTTAAAGTTCTAATGATAACTTTGCATGCAAGCTTGCATGGGGCCCACTGGTGACTTCTACCGGAAATCATTTACGTTCAAACAATCCAACTTATGATAATTTACATGAAAACCTCTGGGATTATTTATGATAATTTCAGAAGCCTCCCTTGTACGTATCATCTGATTAAAATGATCATATCTTCTTCATTTGATGTCTGAATCGAGCAATTCTGGTCTCATTTCGAAGATAATTCCATGACCTATGCAACCATGCAGATTACAGCCTGTGACCTTATTATGGGGCCCACCAAAAACTTTCTCAAATTCACAGTCAAAAATCTAAACTTTCGATCATCTTTCTCCCTTTGTTGTCCACACGCCAGCAGGACTTTGTTTAGCTGAAATGGCAAAAATGGGGTGCTTACAGATATAAAGGAATGAGTAGCTCCTGAATCAAAGAGTACTCTTGCTGGGATGCCATTAATAGGTACGATACCTGTGATTTATTTTGGTTTAGTCTACATGCTCATACAATGTAATACAACTAGCTAAAAAAATTAAGTCATACCTGTGACCACATCAGGCGATGCGGCAGCATCCTCAGATGTAACCGCGTAAACTCATCCTTGATGTAGCTGCTTCTTGGGCTTAGGACATTCCCTTGCTATATATTCCACTTGATTGCAGTTAAAACATTTTATCCCTTCAGTAATTGGCTTTTGTTGCTGTTGAGCTACGGGAGTAGTCTTGGTTGCAGCGGTAAAGCCTTGAGCACGGAAGGGTTTGAATGTCTTGTTATTCCCTCCGTTATATGAATTTCCAGCTGGCCTTTTTATACCTCTGTTTTGCATGAAATAAGTCTCCTTCTGGCTCGATTCTATAACTCGAGCAATTTGTGCCGCTTCATATAGATTTTCTTTTCATGTCCCAGAACATGCTAGCGGATGCTTCCCCTAAGTCCCATGACGAACCTTCAGGTCTTGGTGTTTTCCTCTTGCATACTGGTGGGTGCAAAGAAGAATAGCTCTTCATAACGCTGTTGATATGCATCCACTGTCATCTGCCCCTGTTATAAACTCAGGAACTCTCTTTCCATAGAACATTTGAAACTTCTCGGAAAGTACTTCTCAAAGAACGCCTCCTTATAAATATCCCAAGTCAGTTGGGCGTGCTTTGTTAACAAATATGTCCTGGTAGACCTCCACCAATGGTGTGCTTCTCATTTCAGCATAAAGGTGGCACACAACACTTTTTCTTCTTCATGTAATGTCATCATCATAAAATTTCTTTCCATTTCGTCAACCCAGTGTGCCGGCCATAAAGGATCTGCTGGCTTGCCATTAAATTCTTTAGGCTACAGTTTCAGAAAACGCTCCACCAGTCATGAGTGGTCTAATTGCTGTGGGGCATACGCTCCATACATAGGTGGTTGGTATTGATATCCACCTTGAGCTATCTCAGGATTTTGTACTTGAGCGTGCATGATAGGAGTCTGAGGTGCGTGGGGTACTGTGTTACTCCCCCCTGGTGCTGTGCTTGCCTGCCCTGCTGGTATTGGAGGTGTCTGTGCAGCTGGGCGAGTTATGCCTATGGCAGCTTGTATAGTAGCTTGTGCCTGTTGCATTTGCTGCAGCTATTGGGCCAAGTTCATTACGACTGTGGCCAAGTCTGTAGGTGGAGCTGGCAGATTTGTAGGATTTGTCTGCCCATTTATGATGCACGGTGCCGTATTCGTGTTCCCCTGTGTTTTCGGGTGTGTCTGGCTATCCTCCCCCACAGGTGGTGGAGGCGGAATAGAGTTACGGCTCTGTCTGGTTACTCTGTGTCCCGCCATTAATTAATCTGATAGTGGGATTGCCTGAAATCATTGAACACGAGAGACAATCATTAAATACTTCATTCTCATATTTTAAAACCACTAACAAATGCAAATTTCAAAATTTTCAAATCATTCTGTCGAAAATGCTGTGTTTTTACTACAGGGTCGATGGGTGTCCGACCCTCAGTATTCGACCCTGGAAAATCACCCATTCTTCCCGAGACCGGGAGTCGATGGGGGGGTCGGAGGATGTCCGACCCAGGGTGCGACCCCTGGTTCTCTGTCAGATTCCCGAGAGCCGAGGGACGATGCGGGGGTCGATGGGTGGGTCGATTGTTTTAATCGAATTTTCCGACCCCCGAACTAAAAATCAGATTTTTAAGTTCCGATTCAAAGTCCATTTCCCATTCTTTCTTCTACGCTTCGACTCGTCTCATCCCTCTGAGTTGCTACAGTGACAACTCCGATCCGTTGGTGGTTTGCACTCCTTGTTTCGTCGTCTACACCTCCGCTACAGGTATGTCTTCTACACATTCATGTTTTTAGGTTTCTTTACCTAGGTTTTTGCTCGTATGTCTAGTATTTTTCAAATTAAACTTTTTTCAACCGTAAAAATTCAATTTTTATTGGGGGCTTTTGTTGTTGGTGACTCGAGGAACGAAAGCCCTCAAAAATATTTGAGTTTCATCAGTTGGTTATCGAGAAACTCAAAATTTTCTCTTTTTGCCCTAATTTTGTCGAGATTTTGAATTTCTTAAAATTTCTTCCAATTCAATCTCATTAGTTGAAATTTCCGACTGTATGAGTCTCACATGATAGTTTAGGATCTATGTAAGTCCTCCTGCCCACGTGTATGGGTGAGAAGTGAGGCTTTTGACCTATTTATGTCGTTATTATGTCGAAATTTCAGGTTTTTCCTCTCTACTAAGCCATCATTTGTTTTTCTTTCTTATTTGAAAATACTATGGCTCGTACCAAGGTACCCAGTGTTCGCAACCGTCTTCACTTCCGCTCCACTAAAGCCGAGACTCAGTATGCCCGCTACGCTCACAAGAAGGTAGAGGGAGGCTGCAAAGTGGACTTGGCTAGCTTGGCCTTGTTCAATGGGGAGGGGGCCTTTGGCGATATGGGATGGCTCCTTGTCATCACCTATGAAGCATGTGCCTGTCCTGACTTGGTACGCAATTTCTATTGTAATCTCCAAGTGGTAGGGGTTTACAATGATGTTGAGAGAGGTGGTGAGCTTAGGATCACTAGCTATGTCAAGGGGGTCGATGTTTCTTTCGACTATCGACAGCTAGCGGACTTGCTGGGTATCTTCTATGATGGCTCCTTCGTATTCTGTGCCCCTTGAGAGCCCCAGTTCTTTTCATTATAGATGAGGTCTAAGATAGACCGTCAGCTCATCAGAGAGGATCGTTGGGAGATGAAAGTGAGTTATCTGCGTTCAGATCCACGGGTGTACTGCAAGATCATTCAGCACAACCTGATACTGTAGAGTAGACATTACGAGAGGGTCTCCCAGTTGACCCAGTATCTGCTGTACTGCGTATGCACTAGGCAGCCCATCTGCCTTCCCTATATCATCATGCGGACGATGATCAGTGCCACGTTGCCCAGTCACACTGGCAACCTTCCTTATGGACGCATGATCACTACATTGCTTACCCGCCTGGGGGTTGATTTGTTGGATGAGAAGATTCAGGAGAAATCCTTCTCATCGCCTCTAGATTGGGAGGCCATCTGCAAGATGGGCATGCGGGATGCCCAGGTCAGCGATGAGGAGAGGAACGCGATGGTGCACCCTCGCACTCGAGTGGAGATGGCTGACACTGAGGCAGCAGCAGCAGCCGCTGGAGCAAGGATTCATGGGGATGATGACGATCGTCTATACATGGATGCTGATGCCATACCTCCTCCATCACCTACTCATGCTACAAGAGCTGATCCGTTTTCTTCTGCTGGTCCTTCACATGCAGCTGGTCCTTCGTATGCTCCGTCTGATGACATGATGAGGATATTACACGAGATACGAGAGGCTCAACGTATGTCTGACTTGAGGATGGGAGAGTTTCTAGAGGCTCAGCGCTTGTCCGATCAGTGGGTGGGAGAGCTTCTGGTTGCTCAGCGCATGTCGGACCAGCGGGTGGGAGAGCTTCTAGCTGCTCAGCACATGTCGGATCAGCGGGTGGGAGAGCTTAGGGATGCTCAGCGTGTGACTGACCAGCGGGTGGCTAATCTCACAGCTAGTCTCCAGACGACCCAGACTCAGATAGCTTGGTTGACTAGAGTCTATGATGAGGACTATGATAGAGACCGTGAGGCACCGCCTCCCCCATCACCTCCAGCTTCTTGATGTATTTCTTTTATCTTTCTTTTTGTACTTCAGAGTAGCTGTCCAGACTGTGGACTGTACTCTGCTTTAATCATATATATATAAACATTTGTTCTTCATTTTGGTTGTATATAAATTTATGTCTCATTTAATAGGTGCATTATTCTCTTTCAGTTTTGTCTCAAACAACACAAATGCTTATGGTGTGTTATTATTACATCTTTTAATTTTATTCTATCTCAGTTTACGGACTTTTGTGGAAGTATGCTAGTTTCACAGACAAGGCCTGAGATGCTCTGATACCAAGTTTTCACACCCCAATTCTACACCATTCAAAATGGTGTGATGAATTCGCTAACAAACCAACAGTTCAACCAGGATCTCTAATAGGCTATGTCCATTAAAAATAAAATCATACACATCCACAATCATAATCAGAATAAATACACAATAGCGGAAGTGTTATAGTAATTGAACTGAGAATTCTAACTGTAATAATCATAATTAAAATATCAAGTTATTGTTGTACCAACTGAGACATAAATAAATAGAATATCAATTACATCTCTTTATAAATTCAAATAAAATCTAATCGAATACGCATGAGTTGCACTCGCATGAAGAGTCATGCGTATCCACTAAGTCTTTGGCTTCCATTGAAGCAACATGCACGTACACCGGAGCACTCATATAGTCTTCTACCGTAGTACCTGCATCATCAACTAAAAATATTCGACGTCGAGAGGGTGAGCACACATCATGGCTCAGTGAGCAAACAAAACAATGCAACAAACATAAGCATGCATTCAATTCATATCTTTGGTCTGATAAATAAGTTTGCAATGTGCTATAGAAAGGATAGGTGGCCAAAGGTTACGTTTATTGACGCTGCACCTCTATACACGAGTGTGTGAAGCCGCCCAAAGGTAACATTTATTGTCGTCCCACATGCACCCACCATGGACAATGTACACGCAAAGGTTACGTTTATTGCTGTACCAGTTGCCCATACCAACACGTAAGCCCCTGTTGGCGAAAGGGCTTGCAAACTGGGCTCGCAACTAACCAATCCTAATGCCAATCAGTGTATTCAAGGCCTCACCCCAGCATCCCTCAATACGTCCATAGAGATAGGGCTAAGGCCCCCCGACAGAGTCAGAGACTACACGGTCCGAGAGCACCTCCCCTCATACACTACGACGTAATAGTTCTGCTAAGGTAATGGTGATACGGCAATGTCAGTGGACAAGACTTGAGTTAGAGATAGAGCTAAAGTGCTGAGGCCCGGCCTATGACACCCCCCCTGATACTCGCTCGCATCAAGCACACCAACCACACACATACATTCACATGCCTATTCCTATCATCATCATCATCATCATGTTATAAACAATAATTTAAATATGCATGAACAGTAATAATAAAAATATTGGATGACATGTTGAATGCACATAACAAGCATACACGCATAGAATCAATCATGGCATTGGACTCAAGAATAAAACAGTTTATTATTAATCAATTAGTTTAGGTTTTGTTCCCTCACCTTTGCTTGATCGTAGATCCTCTTTCAAGCTTTAAAAATGAACTAAATATCAATATTATATCACTAGAAGACCTAATCAAGTCGATAGAATTTAACTAGAATTAATTCTGATTTTAAAAAGCATGCTGTTAACTGGGGGTGTCGATGCCAGGGTCGGAGGTTCCATCGACCCTGGGTGCTACCACCCAGATTCTGGACTTCCCGAACACTGGGGGTCGATTGTTAGGGTCTGGTAGGGTCGATTGGCCATCGACCCCCGTGCGACCCCCCGTGGGTTTAGTCGAATTTTCATCCTACAGTCCATTCCTTCGTGTTTGGGTCCTATGACCTGCTTCTACAATCCATTACATACATGTTCTATGGCTTAGAACCATAGTTTATTCACCAACATGGTTTTTATGATCTCTCCCATGGTTTTTCATGAAAACCTAACCATGGATGGATGATTTAGGTTTCTCTTAGATCATTCCCTCTTCACTATCTACTCTAAGGTCTTTAGAACTACATGGAGATAATATCCATACCTGAGAATTAGGCTTGTTTCTCTGAAGCCTTCTCTTTGATCTTCTTCTCTACTTTCCTTCTCTTCTCTTTCTCTTCTCCTTCTCTTCTCTTTTTCTCAATCCAATTAGGGTTCTAAAAGGAGTGAAAGAGGCTTAGGGACGTCCTATTTATAGAGTAGAAACTCCCAAAATAAGTTCCATTGAGATTAGGAAAGAATCCCATTGAAATTTAGAAAGTTCCTAATTTACGGTTTCTATCGGCAGATTGGGGGTCGATGAGGGGGTCGGAGATCCCGTCGACCCATGGTTTTAAAATGTCCGACCCCCTGTTAAAAACTCAGGGTCTGACTTCTATACTGGGGGGTCCGACCCTGCCTTGCTGGGTATGCGACCCTCCCCCTTATTTTAGTGTTTTTAGGTCAGTTTAATACCTGGGATCGTGACCTCCCTCACGCACTTGATCCATTTGGCTCGATCATGATGGGTAGACCTGGTTCAAGGTGGTAAGACCGGGTTAGTTTGATACGAGTCTTACATCTAGGACCTTGAAAAATGTGAAATCTCACCCCAAGGTAAGACTTCGATTGACTCATGACCCTTAGATTGGATTTCTGGTTCATCAGAGATTGGGTAAGCGTCAGGTTTCGATTATGGGAAGGGGTTAGGCACCCAAACCGTCCGATCAAAATCGGTCTCTTATACCTTTCCTATGCTAGACTCTATCTATTAAACTGAACCAAACCAAGTGGTTTGATATCATTGAACCTAATCTGTATCCATCAGAGCCTACATATCACGGAATTATTCTAAAAATCAGGTTTACCATCGTAGTTCAGGTGTGATTAAAGTTTATGACTGTGATTTATGCTTGTGCATTATTAAGTTCATTGTTCAAGTTGAAGTTTATGCTTGAAAGGATGAGAAACCCTATGGGTTAGAATTTGGATAGTCCATGCAAACTGATAGATAGTCCTAGTGGATCTAAGAATGGATAACCCTTTCTGGGTTTGAATGTGGATAACCCTATTTGGGTTGAAATGTGGATAACTCTATTTGGGTTGAAATGTGGATAACCCTATCTGGGATGGAATGTGGATAACCCTATTTGGGTCAAAATGTGGATAACCCTTTCTGAGTCAAAATGCGGATGAATATCCTAGTGGATCTATGGATAGTCCAAGTGGACTAAGGTTTGGATCCGAATTTAGGGTTATCCCAAATAGCCTACGTATCCTAGGGTTTGACCTAGGAATCAAAATCTACGTAGTTCGAAATAATAACCTGTTCTAGTTTAGATGTGAGAACCTGTTCTAGGTTTAGGGTTTACTGAGGGGAAAAATCATCCTGAATTACCCTTTTCAACCTAAGCTCTAATTTTAAAAGTTTGGCAAAGCATTTTCTTTCTTTATTAAGGTTTTTATTATTCCCATTATGCCCTTCCCAAGAATGTGGGTGCCTAAATGCACGTCCCCACACCTAATATGTTTGCTAAGTGTACAAGTATGGCAGTTCAACTAGGGTGCAGCATAAATTAAATTATTACCAAAAAAGGAATATTCTAAGCATGGCATGTATGATATTTATGGTAACTATCACAACATATAGTAAGATTATGAAAATCTTTCTAATATGGCATGTATTGCAAAATAAGGCAAGAACCTAATATGGTAAGATTTAACCATGGCAAGATCTAATATGGCAAGATCTAAGCATGGCAAGATCTAATATGCATCTATATATCAATATGGTAAGTACCAATCATAGATGCATGTATGACATGAATTTTTTTAAAAAAAAAAAGAAAGATCTTATATGCTATTTTCTAAGCATAGTAAGACTTAAAAATAGTAATTATTAAGATTTTACTAAAATATGGTAAAAATTTATCTATTCTACCAAAAATAGCAACACATGGAATGTGGCAAACATGGTATGCACAATCCAAACAAAGCATATGAATGCTCCAAATATAGTCATTTATCCAAATATGACAGAATTCACTTAAACAATCATTGATGTTATAATGAATGAGACATCAATGAAACTTTTTTTCAAAAATATAAAATTATCAAAAAAAAAAAACATATGTTCAATGTTCTTTGAAAAATTGTAATTTTTATGAAGAAATTTGGGAAGACTCAAAACTGTCAAAATTGTGACGCAAGGTTTCAGATAATGGACAAAACTATGAACTGTATTCAGATTTTGTCACATTACACAAGAATGACCATAAGTAGGTCTTTCGAAACTCAGATCAAGCTCAACTTTTTTTTATAGAAAGATGACTTAATATATTATTTTTCATATGAAGGAGTTGAATCCCAACAGAAAGCAAAAATAGGTCAAAAATATGCCCTAAGACCGGACATGTGCACTGGTCAAATCTGTTCCAAATTTTTGACCAGTTGTACCATAAATTCCAAATAAAATTTTATTCATAATGAAAATTAAATATAGACATATGTCTATGTAGATAACTATCTGATCTAAAATTTTATCAAGAAAAACAAGTTAAAACAGTATATTTTCTTTGTAAAAAATGATTCTTTTCAATCATGCAAATCAGTACATCATGACAGATTCAAAATCAGAGCACTATGCACTTAAAAATTGATATCAATTCAATAAAAAATTAAAAAAAATACCAAACCAGTGCCATGTTTTAGTAGACTTTCATGTCTAAAAATTTCATATTAAGTGGATTTTCTGATTATGGCCATAAGACCCTTGTCTAGAGACTTTCTGATGGAGGATTGCATTACATCCGAGAAAAACAGCAATGTCAAAGACAAATTTTTTGATATATTTTCCCAATTCCAAATGGAACTAAATTTTTAGGGTAGTCTTCTAACATATCAGAGAGACTCCCATAAAAATTTGGGCTTCAAAATTTTAGAAAAAATACATGTGATGTATGTCCTAAGTTTGAATCCTAAATCTAAAAATTTCATATTAGAAAACCACTTTATGAAATTTGCAAAACACATCAAACATCATTGTATATCATTCAAAAATTTATCATTGAATAGATTAGACAAATTATCATTCATGAAAAATGTTAGACATAGGCATCCTAATATTAACAAGCATGTAATTGAGCATTCATGATTGAGATTTCATGGAAATTAGCCTTTTTCAAGCAAAATTGGCATTCGAGCATTCTAACAACCTCTAAATTTATTTAAAGTACTAACCTTGTGCTCAAATCGAGCGAAACCATCGATGAATGATGATTTGAGGTTGTATCAACCCCTTTGAATGTGAATCCTCCTTCTCCCCTCTTCTGCTTCTCTCTCTCTTCTCTTTCTCTCTTTTCTTCTTCTCTTTTCTTTCTTTTATCTTTTCTTCTCTCTTTCTTTCTCCCTTTCTCACGTTTTCTCTCTCTCACTCACCTCCTCCTCTCTCTATCACGTTCTCCTCTCTCTATGGTCTGGAAAAAGGACCTTCCTCTCTCTTTACTTTGCCTATTTATACTTTTTCTCTCCTCTTCTAGAAGATCCTTCTTTCCTTTCTTCTTTTTATAAAAAATCTTTTTTTCTTCCTTTTTTCTTCTTTCCTTTCTTCTCTTCCTTCCCTTTTCTCTTCCCCCTCTCTATTCCACACGTTTTCTTCTTTTCCCTCTTCTAGAAAATCCTTTCCTCTTCTTTCCTTCTTCTCTCTTTCTTCCTTTTCTTCTTTTTCTTCTAGAAAATCCTTTCTTTCCATTTTTCTTCTTTCCTTTCTTCTCTTCCTTCCCACGTTTTTTCTTCTTCCTTTCTTTCCTTTTTCTCCTTCTTCTTCTAGAAAATCCCTCTCTCTTTCCTTTCTCTCTTTCCTTCATTTAGAAAATTCATTCTCTCTTTCCTTTCTTTCTTCTTTCCTTTTCTTCTCCCTTCTTTTCCTTCCTTTTTTTTCTTTCTCCCTCTCTTTTCACGTTTTCTTTCTTAGAAAACGTTTCATTTTTTTTTCTTCTTTTTTTCTTTTTTTCTTTCCTTCCTTTTCTTTTTTTTTTCTTTCTCCCTCTCTTTCACGTTTTCTTTCTAGAAAACGTGAAGGGGATCTTTTCTTTTCTTTTTTCTTTTTTCTTTTTTCTTTTATTTCTCTCTTTTTCCTTTTTTCTTTCTCCCATTCTCTTTCCTATGGCCTCTCTTTCCTCTCTTTTTCCACGGCCTCACTTTCCTCTCTTTCCTATAATATATATATATATATATATATATATATATATATATATATATATATATATATATATATATATATATATATATATATACAATAATATATTATATATTATACACATATAAAAGGAATGCATGCATATGAACTGACATAACTTGACCTGGATTGGTCTGGGTTGGGCCAAGCTATGTTAGACTAAGTTGGATTAAGCTGGTTTGGACTAAGGTTGACATTTCATACTCCATTTCTGTCATCCTTTCATATGGAATTTTTCAATAGCATCTATTCTAAATTTTTTGCGTTTACTTTGTAGAACATTAAAAATGAAGAATATTGGAACTTGAATCACCTCATTTGGAAATAAAATGGCCAACTTATGAATTTTTAAAGTTTAAGCAGGCTAATTATTGATAATTTGGCTGACCATTCTGCATGGGGTCCTTCGGAGACTTCTACAGGAAATCATTTACGTCCACTTTGTAGAGTACTAAAAATGGAACATAATGAAACTAAAATTACCTGATTTGGATATGGGGTGACGAAAATATGAATTTCTAAAGATTAAACGATCATTTCCATGTGTAAATTTGCATGGGACATTTCGGAGACTTCTACCCGAGATTTTTTACATCCACTTGTAGAACATCACAAATGAAGAATAATGGCCTTGGAATCATCTGAATCTGACGTAGAACGACAAAGATATGAAGCTTTGAAGTTCTAACGATAATTTTGCATGAAAGCTTGCATGGGGCCCACTGGTGACTTCTACCCGAGATTTTTCACGTCCACTTTGAAGAGGACTGAAAAAAAGGAATATTGGCCTTTGAATCATCTGATTCAGATATCAGATGACCAAGATATGATGTCTTGAAGTTTGAATGACAATGCATGCATCATACGATAATTACGTAAATACCATTGCACTTTCAAACTGTGATATCTTCCTTGTTTGACTTCAGAATTTGATGATTCCAGTCTCATTTCGAAGATAATTTCACGACCTATTTATCCAAGTAGGTAATATCCAATGACCCTACTGTGGGGTTCATTAGAGAATCACCAACCTTTGGGTTAAAGGCTAGAAACCTGCCATATTGGTTCACTTATGCTGAGGGTGGCAAAAATGGGGTGCTTACACTGTGTATGTTATCCACGTCACTAGCACAGGTCGCAAACAGATTATCAGCTTATGAAATTTGTGACAGACCTGATAAAGCAACTTGATCACCACACCCTACAGTATGTGCTTGACATGCAAGAAGCAAATTCTGAAGTTCAAAACATGTTAGTGGAAACCCCAAGTCCATCAAAGAAAATAATTGGGACCCCACAAAAGAACACATGCCACTCTCCGTAGGAACGAGAGTACACGGGGTGGAAACACTATGGATCACACCCAATGTGCTACTCTGGGGAGATAATTGGCTGCCCTGCTACTGGAAACACATCTAAAAGTAGTAGGAGGTCATACGCAAAACTAGAATGCCAGTCAGCAAGTTCTTCTACCCCATACAAGCATGGCAACACCATCACTTTTTCTGTCAAAGACCTCACTGGCATTAAACTACCTCACGGAGATGCCATTGTGATCTCAATGGTGATTGATAAAATGAACGAGGTAGAGAGGGAACTAGTAGACATAGGCAGCTTGGCAGACATACTATTCTACCACGCTTTCAAAACAATGAGTCTGGATGAAAGGAAACTTTGTCCAATAAAGTTCTCACTTATCAGCTTTTCTGGTGACAACATCAAAGTGAAAGGTGCCACAATCTTGGAGACAAGGGTCAGAACCAAATCTAGGAGAACTACATTGTCTCTCTCCTACTTGGTCGTAGATGTCCCTTCCAGTCACAATGCCATTTTCGACAAACCAGGCCTTAATCTTCTTCAAGCATGCATCACCACCTACTACTTGATAATGAAGTTTCCCACTAAACAAGGGATAGGATACTGTAAGGTAGACCAGAAACTATCTTGCCACTGCTACGCAATGGACCTAGAAGCATATGACGATAAACTCACAGGTTCCATCCAGATTGAAGGCCTATGAGATGACTTAAAGCAAGAGCGAGGATCTCCTGTGGAGGATTTGATAAGTATCCTAGTCTCTGAGGAGGATCCCGGAAGGTACTTCCAAGTCGGTTCGTCGCTACCGAAGGACCAGCAAGACAAGATCATTACATTTCTTAAAAACAATCTCGATGTCTTTGCCTGGTCAGCATCCAAGATGCCAAGCATTCCGTGAGATATCATGGAGCATGGCATGGGCCTTTGATCAGTAATTCAAGCTGCTCCAGCAAAAGAAGCGCAACTTCGCACCAAAAAGAGAAGCTGCAATCAAGGTCGAAGTCGACAAGCTCCTTGCAGCAGGATTTATAAAAGAGGTCAAGTACCCACAATGGGTATCCAACGTTGTAATGGTGAAGAAAGCCAATAGTAAATGGCACATTTGTATAGATTACTCAGACCTCAATAAAGCATGCCCTAAGGACTACTATCTTCTCCCTAGAATCGATAGGTTAATTGACGCTATTGCCGATCATGACATGCTATCATTCTTGGATGCATACTCAGGTTATAATCAAATCAAAATGCACCAACCCAATGAGATCAATACTACCTTCATCACAAACAACAGTCTATACTATTACAAGGCAATGCCTTTTGGCCTCAAAAACGCCAGCGCCACTTATCAACAAGAGATCAATAAGGTATTTGCCCAACAAATCGACAAGAATATGGAAGTGTATGTTGACGATTTCTTGGTAAAAAGTAAGAAAACCTCTCATCACATCTGCTATTTAGAAAAAGCATTCAAAGTACTGAGGAAACATCAAATGAAGCTTAACCCAACAAAATGTGTCTTCGGGGTTGCATCAAGGAAATTCCTAAGGTTTATGGTATTAAATAAAGGTATTAAAGCAAACCCTACAAAGATTGAAGCTATCATGGGGATGTTGCCTCCGACAAAACCAAAACAGGTCCAAGAGTTGACAAGAAGGATAGCCGCCTTGGGCAGATTTGTATCTAGGTCGGCAGACCGCTGTTTACCAATTTTTAGAACTCTAAAGGGTGCCAAGCGATTCGAGTGGACCTCCAAATGCCAGAAGTCTTTTGACGACTTAAAAGCATTCCTAACATCACCACCTCTGTTCGCCTATCCAGAAGTCGAGGACCAACTACAACTATACCTCGCTACTTCGCCCGAGACTATTTGTTCAATCCTCATTAAAGAGATCGATAAAGTCCAGCGACCTATGTACTATGTAGCAAGGTATTACTGGATGCGGAAACAAGATACAAGCCAGTGGAAAAATTGGTGTTAGCACTCGTCACTTGTGCCCACAAACTGAAGCCTTACTTCCAGGCATACACCATATCAATACTAACTGATAAACCTTTAAAAAAAATACTAGCACGACCTGACATATCAGGACAATTGGTGAACTGGGCAATCGAGTTAAGCGAGCTCGACATCCAGTTTTAACCACGGACGGCAATCAAAGCACAAGTGCTAGCCGACTTTCTACTAGAAACCTCGACCGACGATAGTATTGACATAGAAAAAACACTGGAACAAGAAGCCAGCGAGCAAAAACTCAAGAGGCAGAAGCCAGAACCATCACCAACGTGGACCCTGTTCATGGACGGATCTTCTAGCAACCAGCACTCGGGGGTTGGGATCATTCTGACCAGTCCAGAGAACTTTAGAGTGCAAGTCACTCTCTGATTTGACTTCCACATGACTAACAACTCGACCGAATTTGAAGCTTTATTGGCCAGACTCAGGTTAGCGAGATTCCTTATGGTTCGGAAACTAGACATCTACAGTGACTCACAAGTTGTAGTAAGGCAAATCAATAGAGAATATGAGGCAAAACAACCACGCATGCTGGAGTACTTGACCAAAGCAAAATCAGAGCTTGCTCGATTTAAAACATACCAAATCAGCAACATGGATCGAAAAAACAACACAGAAGCCGATGCCCTCTCGCGACTGATGGCCGAAGATCTATCTGGAATAAACTCGTCAGTATATATAGATGTGTTGAAAAAACCAAGTGTCGGCAGCACAATGGAGATCCAGAAAGTCAGTTGTGAGGGGACCTAGATCGACCCAATCAAAGCCTACATCGAGATAGGTAAGCTACCAGAAGATCGGCTAGAACGCCAATGGGTTCAGGCAAAATTTTGAGAATACACTGTCCTTGATGGAAAGTTGTACAAAAAGTTTTTCACTCGCCATGTCCTGCTATGCCTCACCCCAATCGAACCAAAAGAAGTCATGTGGAAGGTACACACTGGGATACGTGGTAGCCATCTCGCAGGCCGTGCTCTCTACCAGTGACTTCTACAATAGGGGTATTATTGGCTAACTATGTTCACGGATTGCACGGATTTCACCACTAAATGCGAGACATGGCAGAAACATACTACGGTCAGCCACTTGCCCGTGAATGAGTTACAATCAGTCACGAGTCTGCTACCTTTCGCCATGTGGGGAATGGATATAGTCGGCCCCATGCCTGGGAAAAAGGGGACAAAGAAATTCCTAATCGTAGCGGTAAACTATTTTTCAAATTGGGTAAAAATTGAGACATTCACAAAACAGAACATAATCTATCGTTACGGCATCCCACAAGTCATCGTCACCGACAACGGACCACAATTTAATAGCCAGCAATATCAAAACTTCCTCAAAGGATTAAATATCCAATAGCGTTTTCCTTCTGTATACCACCCCGAAGCTGCAAGTCAAGCCAAAGCCATGAACAAGACAATTTCTCACAGCATAGCTCGGCGACTTGGCCCAGCCAAGGGAAGATGGGCCGACGAGTTGCCAAGCATGCTCTGGTCCTATAGAACTACAAGTAGAACTCCCACTGGAGAAACCCCATTCATGCTGGTTTATGGGGCAGAGGCAATCATACTTGTTGAAGAAACTCACCTCGCCATCAGGATTACCAATTACGATGAAATGCTCAATGCAGAAGGCCTCAGGACCAATTTGGACCTAATCAAAGAAACTCGAGTCAAAGCGCGCTTAAAGATATTGGCCTATCAGCAAAGGGTGGCCAGATATTACAACTCATGGGTGTGAGTCCAGAACTTCAAAGTCGGTGACCTAGTACTACGTTGCAAGGCAGTATCAAAGCCCAAACAACAAGGCACACCAATGCCAACCTGGGAAGGACCATACAGAATAACCTGCGTGACAAGGTCAGGCACATACTACCTCGAAATAATTAAAGACAAGTACATCGAGAAGCCCTGGCATTCTAAGAATTTAAGAAAGTTTTATCAATAATGTAATAGACTCTACTCATTTCAATGAATTATCTTTACATTACGCGACACGATCTATTGAACCCTTTGACATAGCTCGAACTTATGTGGCTTTGCTGGAATCCTCGGACTGCAACAAAATCGAGTCAACACACCCCACAGCCCATATGCTGCTACTTCACACGCCCCCACACTTTCTCTTAATTTATGAGACCATGCAAGTTGTCAAGTAGCCAATACGCCCCAGGTGACCGAGTAGCATCGTATCACCCAGGGGTATTGTTACATAGATCCCATTGCACACTTTGTTGCAACTATTTATGGACTCGTAGAAGAAGTTCACACCCTCAAGTTCATACATTAGGCCAGAAGGAAATTTAAAAAGTTCTTGCACAACAGTCTAATAAATAGCTTTCTTTTCATTCACAGACAAATAACTTATGTTCACAGTAGAAAAGTTCTTAACAGTGCACAACCCACACCATTAAGAACAGGAATGGTACTACACTATACAATCATCGAGTCGTCATACGAAAAACCTCTACCTAGAATGGCTCCGCGTCGACTTAGGCAGAGGCTCTTTCACCTTCTCAACATTGTTGAGTAAATTCTTCACAGCCACCATTATCTCATATCTGGCACTCGTGCTCTGTAACGATGGTTTCATAAATCGTGTCGAAGGCGGGGTAGGGATTTCGGTAATACAAACCCTTATCCCTCGTAAAGCCCAACAAATCAGTGATTGTCTCCTCGGCCTTGGTGAGCTTCCCAACTAGAAGATCCACTCTTGCCTCAGCAGTAACTCATAGATGACGGTCTTCATCACTTCTCCTCTGCTACCAAGCCACTTATTTCCTTAATTGGACAAGTTCTTGATAATCCGTCGAATGCAGCTTACGAGCTATAAGGGTCTGGCCTTCTGTTTTAGCAGTCCTCTCTTGCCACTTGCGTAATGATCTCCTCCAACTCTCCTCTTGTCGCATCCAATGCTCGTTCAAAGCATCGGTTACCTGGTCATAAGCGGAAGCGAAGTTAAGACTGTCGACACGAAGCGAGTTAAGATCCTCTTCCATTTTCGATACTCGCGCGATAAGGGTATCTCGCTGGGCCAAAAGAGTCTGAATTTGAATCTCAAGCACACGCGCAGGAGTTGGAGGAGCTCGCACCCACAGCAACTCAAGAGAAGAAAGCCCTTTTCCACTGTACACCTAATTCAAACGAGCAAAAGATTGCCATTAAGCCACAAGGAGAACAAAAGAAAAATATCAGAGGACACCCGAAGTTAAAAATGCAAGTACATTCATGATCTCTGAAGCCTATTACAGAAGAAACATAAATGCTGATATAGTATATTACACCCCCACCAAAAAAAAAAGAAAAAATAAATGCCTTCAAGGATTTTGCTTCTCAACCTGGATTGCCATCTCGGTTGACTAATCTACTGCTGGGGCATCCAGATTTGGAAATGTGGAGGAAGAAAATGGTGATTCAGGAAGAATCGCAAGAATAGGGTACACAGCTCTGACTGGAGAACCAAGTCGTAGACCACCCTATGGATTATCTGCGACTTCACCCTGTTCGCCCTTTGCGACTTCCTCTAGAACTTCATTTTCTTCGACATCACCCTCTTCCTCATTGTCACATTCATCTTCGGCGTCTCCTGCTATTTGCTCTTGGGGGATCGACCCATCTATGGGGAGGGGATAGATAAAGAAATCGGCCTCCAGGTGGAGTTTCTCGTGAACAAACCTAGCCAGGCTCCGTGCCCCGTCAATGAAATATTCCGCTCCCCATCGAAGTCGAAACCCTTTCATCTCGGGGTCTTCAGCAACATATACCTCAAGGTCTCGCGACTTCTTGAAGTCACTCAGTGCCTTCTCGATTCGGTAGAAGACCCCTGCCTCCATTTCATCTATCGCTCAGAAGACTATGAACTTGAGTTACTAGGTTGTCGCATTTCCTAGTCAGATCCCCCACCTGGGAGGCCAGCCCCTCTGACTTCGTTTTCTCTGCCTTGAGAGCCTCTTCTAGACGTCCCTTCTCGTCAGTAGCCTTGTCCCTCTCAACCTAGAGACTTTCTTCCAAGCGCTCCTTCTCCATGCAGCGGCAAACATGCAGGGTGTCCATTTCCTGCTTTAAATTGTCACGCTCTACTGGTAGACTTTCATTCGCCACAGAGAAGACGCATCTCACCTCAATGGCACTATCCCGGGTCTTCTCGGCCGAACGAGCGCACTCCAGGGCACTATCCCTCTCTAGCGCCAGGCGATGGACCTCGCTGCTGACGTTATCCTCGCCTTGCCTCAAAGCATTGAGGGCATGGGCACTCTGTAAAGCCACGATACACCAAAAATTAGAACTATAAATATAGTAAACAAAATCAAAGGGCATAAAAGGTGAGAGGAATAGAGACACTTGCCCGAACGAGGTCGGTTTCCAGAATACGATAGAGCTCAGCTTACTCAGATCGCAGGTAAAATTCTTTACTTGATGGGAGACAGATCCTAGCCACCAATTGCCTCGCCACCTCTGGATCAAGTGGGTTTGAGTCCTTCCCAATTGACCAGTGTAGCCAGTACGCTCCCCCTGGGCTGGGGGAAACTCGCTAGGCCTTCCCTCTCGGTCGACGAGTCTCTGATGGCCCTACCAAGGGCGACCATGCTGGTGATTCTCTGATCCGCATACTTTTTGGCACAAGAATCTCTTCTCTCCTTGTTGAGTCAACACTGTGTGGAGGTAGGTTCAACGACGTCCTACCTTGGGATCTTCTTCCTTCATCCACTTTATCTCCCGAGGCTTCGAAAGGCTAGGGCGATGTGGGAGGTGGGATCTCCACCAAGTCATCTCCCTCTTCGGCAGCTCTCTCATCTATAGGGGCAACCTCATCAAGAATTTCGTGAGTGGGAAGCGACTGAAAATTCCCCTCGGGCAGTGTCTCAGAGGTCCGTCTCGCCGATGGAGACTTGTTCTCGGTCACCTTCGTCACCACCCCTTTTTTATACACTTGCTGGTGCCGATCGCTGGTCGTTTCCTCTATCTTGGACCTTGGCTCTGGGCCGCGAGCACGCTCGCGATCTTGTCTGCATCTAGTTCTTCTCTTACCACTACAAAACAAGGAATACATTGAGTAAGTTCGATTGCAACTAAAAAACACGCAACCCTGCAATGGGGGCAAAACCTACCAGAGCCTCCATCCCTAGCATCATTCGCTTATCTATCGGAAGTCAGCAAGGGGTTGTCGTGGGTACCTAGGGATTCATGCGCAACTCGTTCTGCGTCGCTATCATCAGGATCGTCCAGGTCTATTTGTGCGAGATCTAAATAGGGGATGGGGTCACACATCCCCATCATGACACGACTCTCCTTTTCTTCTACAGTTAAAATTGGCGACAGGTTCTTCTCGCCAACCTCTGGAAGTCGCCATACATTGGCAGGTGACATGGGTTTTCCATCTCGCCTACTGACAAAAAAGAATCTCTTCTGCCAGTTATGAACTTTGTTTCACGAAACCACTACCTTGGCTGCCCCCGGCCTCGCCTTAAAGAAATACCAACCTGTGGGGGGTTGGCTTTTCGGGTCATTTTTATTTAAAATGAATAGGCTCTGGAACAACGACATCGTCGCAGGCATCTTGAAATCCCGAAGCATGGCTATGAAACCTATAACTGACGTCCAGGAGTGGGCGTAGATTTGCGTGAGAACTAAATCGTAATAAGCCAGGATATCTCTCGCCTCTCTAGGTATGGGGATTTTAAACCCAGAATCAAAATACTCCAGGTACACGCATGTTTCAACGGTGTTAGTAGAGCAGACTCTTTCGTCATCCTCGAGTATTCAGCAATCATAAAGTTCTGGAAGGTCGTCAAGGATTCATTCGAAATCAGGGTCGAACAGGCTGAGTTTGTTCTTGAACCTCGCGGCTATGATGTTCAAGGTCCGAGGGATAGGTGTGGCTTCTCTCTCGAAGATGGGGCTCCTAGGCCTGGTTTTGTGTTTTTCTTTCAGGATTGCATCTTGTTCCTACGGGTAAAATGGTAAAGGGGAACCAGCTATTCTAGGAGATTGGATGCTTGAACTTCAAAAAAAAAAAAAAAAAAAAAAAAAAAAAAAAAGAAAAGGAAAGGAAAAGAAGCGAAGAAAAACTTCCTAGAAAAAGCAAATCACAAAGGAAAGGAGGCAGAACTTATTGGTCAAAGTCGATTTGGGAGAGAAGTTATCTACAACTGATGAAGAAGATGAAGGTAACAAGAAAAAGAGTAGGAAGTCCTCGAGTTTATCTTTGCGGAACTACGAGGTCGAACAGCAAGGAAGATATTTCGCTGAGAAGATATGATGGGCCTTAAGGCTACCGTGCACCATCATTGCCCCGTGAATCATGATCTCAGTTGAAAAGACGTGCGTCTTGAAACGCTTCCTCGCATTAAATGCCTAGCATGAAAAGATGGAGACATAATTGCTCCATGACGTTACGGTTTACGGTTCTACCAGAATTCACCAGAATGTCGGCACATGGTGCACCTTTTACTCCTTTGAACTTCTGTTTGGCGCTTTAAAATTTCGTGCGAACATGGGCCACGTGTGAGCAAAGCTACGGGGATATTCTTCAAGACTTTCGTTGCAACAAAGATTGCATGGCATAATGTTCGTATGGCGTCCATTATTCGCATATTAACTTCAACTCTAAGGATTAATATGATGCGAGACCGCTTCACAAGCACCGAAATGACTTGTGTGTTCGATTGGTCTACTCGATCTATTGTTATTGGCAGGACAAAATACGAGTCTCGATTGGATTGTTCCATCACACTCGCTGAGTGTATTGTAACAAGGGGCAATTGTTAATACCATATCTTGTCCTCCAATAACTAGAGGATACGTGTCCTCAAGTGATGCGTGTCGAGTGCTCAAATTAAATTTTCTTACTTTGAAACGTAGATAGTAGTAAGTAAGGGTCGAACCCACAAGGATTGTATGATCAAGATTAAAATGTTTAATTAACCTAAAGAGAGAAAAATAAATGAAAATGAAATAAGACTCAGAAAATAACCAATTGTTGTACTAAAGCAGATTCTGATTGATCTTATTAGCATAACTTCATTGGCTATCCTACGTATGGAGGAGAGTATGTTTGCAATAGAAAAGAACAGTAATTAATTATCAAAAATGCAAGAATAAAGAGCAAGGTAATACAAATATCAAAGATTAAACCAATAAGAGAAAGCTTCGGTCAAAAGGATACTTACACCATCTTCGTAAAATTGTTCATCGACATAAAGGATAATCAATTCCAATTGAATAATTAATCAAGAAAATTAAGACTAGGCCTAAAATCCTTAGTCTTTCCTTAAGATTGGTCTATTAAAAGATAGCTTATTAATAGTACCCTTACTATTAAATCAATTTCAAGACTAGGCTCTCGATTTGATTCAAGAATAGCATTAACAATTAGAAAGACGATTGAAATTAAACGTTAAACACACACCAGCGTGGTTTAATTACTTTATCTGATTTCTCCTAGGAATATAACATTAACTTGTCCATTAACATCAATCTCCATTGCCACTGACATAGAATAATTAATTGATAGCAATCCAATTCTAATCTAACAATCGATTAGATAAATAAATCAATTAGTAGTACTCCTAATCAACCCATTCATCAATCATTCTACACATAAATTAGAAAAAAAAACAAATATTCAATTAAAAATCAATAAATAAGAACAAGTCTCACAAGTTTACAATGATGGTTTCAGCTCCGCCTAACCGAAGATAAGAAAGTTAGCCACACATGACTTCTTCAAGAACACAAAAATAAAAGAAAGAGAGTTGTTCTTCAGCCACTGTCTTCTTTCTCAATCACTCTTAGATGATCTTTACATAGGTTTTACATTGTTTAAATAACCAAAATACAAGACTAAAATTGGTATGCCTAGAATTGACAACCTTATTACATGGAAATAAAAATTAAACAAAATCTTCATTCCTAGATTAGATGAAAATCATTCCATTATTAAACAATTACCACCCTCAAATCTATCAAATTTTGAAAGATTCTATAGTTATGTATATTCTCCTCAAGATTTTCAACAATCAATCAAGGTCTTCCAATAGTGAACCTTCCGTGTATAGCAACCTTCCTTCTCTAGTTTAGATTTGGATCAATTTTTCAAATCAGATTTTAAAATCACATTTGGAAGCCCAAACGAACTCTTTCCATGTCAGAATCCTGCATGAAATTCAAAACATTAATATTGAGAGTGCTAGAATTTTTTCATTTTTTATTAATTAATTAACAAGATTTCTAAATATACCAAACTCATAAAATAAATTCTATTAAGCTCAATAAGGTATAAAACACCCTAAAAATCATAATGCAAAAGGAATAAAAAAAATGTAAAATTATACATTTATCATCAGGTGTCGACGTACGGGAGTGTGACGCATGTCTTGGATACTTCGATTTACCCTTCTATGCAAGATGGCCCTTATTGTCGTTAGCGAGTTATATCTCACTGGATCAACTCGCCGAAATAATACGATCTCGCCATTAGCCAGTGGGTCCCCCATCGCGCATGTTCATTGCTACTTGCCTATCTACAAGTTTGTGTGGTACGCGTGTAGTTCTTTAATCATTCTTGGAATGGCCACGTCAGCAGTTACAGGGGTTGTTGATTATAAGCGACACGGCATTAAGATTGACCATTGGATTCCCATCCTATGGCGATGCGAGAATACTGCATACGCTCTTGGCGGTTAGGCAGTTAAGATGGAAGTTCATCTGGAACTCTCTTTCATTCTATATAAACTCATGGACGACCAAGAGGTAAGAAATATGCTATGTTATCAATTTCTGAGTTCTCTATTGATGATTGATCCGCTCTTACATCTTTCTTGAATTCTCAATCTCCCCACACCCTCCAAGCTTACCATCTTAATGAAGCTCTAGACTGTTTGCTCTGTTATTGACTTTACCATCGGAACAGACTCTGGATCTTTGTCTCAACTCCGTTAACTTCTTGTACTTGTCTTGCAGGACATGAACACACTAGTGGATCCAATTTCAACCGCAACAGCCTCGTGATTGGAAGACGAAATATGGCATTAACAGATAGAATTGATTTTGGAACGAGCAATCTTGAGAATGCCTCTGTGGAAAATCTGTCACTGAGCTCTGAGGTTTGTGACTTTTGCGATGAAATATATGAGGCTCTGACATATCTACCCAGAAGTGCTAGTTGCAGTCATCAAGTTGGTTGATCTCCCTCATCTCATCCCTGTTATTCCTAAGATTTGGTGTGGGAATACCGTCAGTCTAGGAGACCAAAACCCTAGAACCGTGGCCCCTAGTACCTTCTCTGTTGGGAGAAATATATCTAGAATATATCTAGAATCAAATCTGGTTCTGCTATTGCCGCCACATCTGAATTGCAGGGGTTTTTCTCTCTTTTTTCCTTCATTTGCTGGGGCTGCTAATGCTTGCCTACAACGGATCTGCTGGTGCAACTCCAAAGATGGGATTTCAGCCCCATCCGATTTGTTTTGAAGGAGCTTGATCATCTGAACCTATATCTGCCTTCTGCCTCTTTGCTTGGTTCGTGAACAATCCTAAATCGAGATTCAAGAAAAAGGCTCTTTTATTCCTTCCTTATAATTGCTTACAATATTATCCTTCCTCTTTTATTATAACCATTACAATATTATCCTTCCTCTTTTATTATAACCAAAAGCAGATGATGATGCAACATCGATAGAGAGAAAAGGAGTGAAATAAGAGATAAAAAGGTGGACAATAGCTCATTCTCCTTTCTCTTTTCCATCATAAAGAATTGTGAAACAAACAGTGACGCAAACAAATATACCTTTGAAGCATTCAAGCTAAATTCCATCGCGAAGCTGCAGTTTTCGGTTTTATGAAATTGAGGAAGGAAATCATACTGTGATTTAGACGGGCAAAGTCGATCGCATATACAGGAGAAGGAAATCTGATAACTTTCAAGGGATGACTAAAAAAGGAATCGAAAATATCAGAATTAGGGGAAATAGAAAGAAATTTCATAACTTTCAAAAGAGTGATCTGTCTGTCACCAAGTTCCTTGGATTTCAATTCTCTCAAACTCTTTCTCTCTCCTCGGTTTTATGCTAAAGAAACCAACGGCTCACCTGTAGTCTTCTCCTCCTCCAGAACATTCTCTTTGTTAATCTTCCTTCTCAGAATAATCTACCCGACAATCTTTTTCAGGTCCACGATCATAAAATCTAATCGGGCGAAAAATATCCTCGCATTCTTGCAGGTAGAAGAAATTTGCAAAGCTGGGTAAGAGAAAAGGAAGAGGATGGGATAAGGGGACGTCACCTAATTTTTATTTGATCAGGGCAAAATTGAAACTTCACTATTTTAAGGAGTAGTTTAGCCATTTATGTTAATATGACCAAGTGACATCGGCAACTAACAACTAACATCCCGGAAAAAGATCGTCTCCAGTCCGTCCAGTCGTGGACGGACGGACTGAATTTAAAAGACACACCCCTATGTATTGATATGCGTGTTCTTTTAATCCAGTCCGCCCAATCCACGACTAAACAACTAGACGGACTAGAGACGATCCAAGTCCCTAACATCCCACGACAAACGGACTATAATTGAATATAATCTAGTTTATAATTCCAAGAAGGTTCATATAATTTCTAACCTACAAAGGATGGTTCTTGTCAATTGACCAAAGTAGGGGAGGTAAGGTATAACTTAGTGAGCTTTGGTTTACTGGTAGAATAAAGAGAAATTACCAAAATGAGACAAATCGTAAAGAATGTGGCTTATTTAAGAATTCTCGATTTATAAGCATGTGGCTTATATAAGAATTCTCCATTTATTCAATTGTTAGAATAACCAAATGACCACTCCACATGCCAAATGCAGCAAGAACGAAGGAAACTCAGTTGCCGGGTTTAGGGAAATATAAAACAAATCCCATAAAAGTGTACGCGGATAACCTGTTCCGCAGCCTAATTTCAGGAGAGGAGAGATTCAGGGGACGGAATGGTTCAAGACTCCAAACACTCCCTAGAAAGGAACAATTTTCTATAGTATGACATTGGAATAAGTCCTACCACCGGGCAACAATCCATGCCGGACATCTTCACATGGGATCAAGCAAAAAGGGTAAATGCTGACCCATGCGAGCAGGAGCATGCAGGAACCCTCCCATGGTAGTCATTCTCGTAAAATGTGGGTCTCACAGATAATAAGAACATGAGAGCATTCCTGCAGTGCAGTATCGATCGTGTCATCTGCAAAGCCAGATGGGGCACAAATTTTAGTAAATCAGGAAAGTCTCATCCTCCCTTGCTTTGGTTGTCTTTCACCTGTTGAAAGAAAGCAAACAGAAATGGTAAAAAACACAATCTGAATAATATTGGTCCTTGGAAAATACAAGGGCAAACGAACAATAACAATATGAACTATGAGATCAAATTAGGCCAAAATATTACACATGTCCAATATATGGCACCCTCTTCAATGGTTTGGATTTCCCACAATTGGGAAGGTGGGGTTGCTAGAACTGCACTGCAAATAAATTACCCAGAATGCATCCTTCATGCAAGGAAATAAGAAATCCTCCAGCATATTTCTTTTACTTTCTTCCCCTTCATTTAAACATCAAAGAATCCATTGACCGAAGATCAACATGACCAGAATGGCATGGAAATGGAGAACTTGCTATATTAATTATATAAACTACCAAACATGACAACCTTCCCTGCTTTCAACTGTTGTTCTTGTGTCTTCTTTCAACACAACCCAAGCTACTCTTGTTTCGTTATAGCTTTCATAGCCTAGTGTTGGAAGGAAAATGCATCATCAAAAACTAGATCAAGGAGTATTTTATATACAAATTATGATGAAGATCATAATTATCTGCTCAACAAAAAAATGACAGTTGGCATTTTTGTTTCCTAACTTACTGCCTTCTGCCGATATGCCAGCACCTGAAAATAGAAAAGGCAGAAGAGGCTGATGATTGCAAGACGTAATAGTCAAAATCTGCTAAAACTCAAGTCTATATCTGGGTAACCTCACCAGTTGGCCTAGGCAAGAGGTACAATTAGCTTGAAGTTCTGCCAGGGTTTCTTGCTCTTCCAACAATTGCAGCACATCTTTTGAAGGATCAACAAGGTAATTCAGAATCAGATCATCCTTGGAGGTTGAAGAATTGAACAATGACCCACAGTGGTCAGCGTTTGTAGAACGGAGCTCTTTTACCACCAATATTTCAATGTCTTGGGCTTGCACTGCAGTCTGGAGAGCAACATACTGTGCACCGTACAAGCATTAGCAACACCATTTTGAGAAGTGAGACAAAGTTTGTACCAGTCAGTAAGTAAACTGAAACAAAAAATTGATGAGAGATGGAGAAGAGGATTTCACTTGGCATAAGTGTCTAATAGACAAGGTAGGCCGGCAGCAGAGGTATGGACGTTGCAACCTTGGTATAGTTTCTTTGTCCAAAGGAATAAGTGCAAGATGTACAACCAACTGAATACAGAAACCACAACAAAGACCTCATGTCAGTGTAGTGCATGTGAAAGCTCTAGCAGTAAATAAGCAAGCAGACTCTTATACCTCATCTTCATTTTCATCCAAGTTTCGGAGGTAATCTACCAACTTAGATAAGCGGGTAGTCCGAGCATTCTTACCATTGTTACCGCTTACACTACCATATCGTGTGTGACTCCGCACACCACCCTTGCCCCAAGACAGGACTTCTGGATTCCCAATCAACCCAGAAGATGCCCCTGTGCTTTCTCTGCTCACTTCCAAATCATCATTTTCATCACAGCCTCCATCTGCATTGGCAGCTGCAGAACAAGGCTGAGAGAACCGTGGTCCTGACCATCTCTTGCACCTTTTAGGTCTTACTTCTATTCGTTCATCAGAAGAGGAATCTTTGCCTCCATCATTGTCATTTGTCTCCTCATAATCAGATTCTTGAAGTTCCAAACCACGACCACTTCTTCTCGCTCTTGAATGAGAGCTCCGATAATTACCCTGAGATTTCCTCACAAATGCAACTGCTGTGGCTTTAGCTGCTGTGCGTCTCCGACCAAGTGCTTCTGATTGCCGTTTTAATGTCTGGGCAATGGATGCTTGGATCTGTCCAAGCAAACCAAGAGAAAGTTATAAAGCAACATTCAGCAAAGGTATCCTAGCAAAAAACAATAAAGGCATCCTTTTATAGGCTGTGGACCAGCAGCAAGAGTAAAAAAAATCAATTAGATCATTTTTAGTATCTGATCAAAGCAGTTTTGGCATCACATTAGACTAGACAGGAGAATTAGACTAGACAGGAGACAGACTAGATTAATGTTCTCAATCACATGCAGTACACAATATTTATTTTATGATGTTACTAATGGAATGGACACCCTAAATATTCAGACTGACCATGTGCTCCTTATGATAAATCCAGTGGTACTGACTTTTATGTGGCAAAAATGAAGACAAGCAAGCAGTTGCAAGAACAAATAATAACATGGCATCTATGGCTCTATGCAGCTATATATATTCTTGTATATTCACCTGCTTATTCCGATTCCTCTCCTCTTCATGGAAAGCCAGTTCCTGCAAGCATACAGTCAGCAAAGGGTAAATGTGCTCGACATGTTGAATCACAATTTAAATTTTTAAAAGACAAGGACATTTGGGTCAACTTATACCTCCTCCTCATACTTGTCAATATCTGGATATAAAGCTGCAATTAGAGCATCATAGTTTGGATCATCTCTCAAAGAACGACGGCTTGCACAGTGTGTCCGGCAAGCAGGACATTCATTGTTCCTGCAACAAAGGCAAAGAATCCATTTTAATAAAATAAAAAAATAGACATAAACCCCTCACCCTGTCACTTCAATAGACAATGATTTGAAAGATCAGCTGAAACAAAGAAATAATGAGGGAAATATTGTGTAGCCAGTGTGACAATGAATCGAGTAATGACAAGCTGCCAGCTGGCATAGCTGCATAACATACCCCAGTCGCATTGATTTGTCAATGCATTCCCTGCAAAAGCGATGCAGGCATTCCATCACGGTTCTCGTCTTCCGAATGATACCTGACCAATAAAACAGATGATCCATTATAGCTTCTCCTATATAAATAGAGATGTCAGTTTTCTGCCCAGTTCCCATACACAACCAACTATCATGCTATAAAAAAGAACATCAGTAATATCCATAAAAAGAAAATGCAAGGTCCTGGTTGACAATCAAATGGGGATGCATGCTGGGAATAGCTATGTTCCTTGAGGAGTACAGAAAAGCAATAAACGTACCCTACAGACTAGAGCCAAATGAACATTGGCAGATGCAGTCAGACCATCATCACCGTCATCATGATGAATAATGCCATCACGCTGGCAATCCATAAACTCAGAGGGCAAAAGAAATGTTATAGCCAAGATCTATGGTATCAGAAGAAATACTTGTTACTGTTTCTTTTTCCTCCCCAACCAAAGAAGTTGGGATTCTTCAACCCAAGGTCCTATCGAGAACCCAACCTGACAGAAGTATCAGATTGGGTCAGCAGGATTACGTTGAGTCCAGCAAATCGCAACCATGTAGAGGGAACAAATGAAAAGAAAACGAATTTCTTGTTCTTTTATTAAAAGTCTGTCACGTATCTAATGGGTTCAAGGAAAGGCAAGATGGGAACGATTGCGAGGGGGAGAGAGAGATGAATAAAGCAAAGTGGAAGAATAGAATGTAGATCAAGAGTTTTACATGTTAATTAGTACCTTTGCACCATGATCTTTATTAATTTCAGGGAAAAATGTCGCAAGATGTGCCTAAGCCAGGAACCACCCAGCTGCCTCACCCATTTCTGTCATTTTACCCCAGGGACTGATGATTTGATCATTCTAACCAATGGACAGATGGGGAATGCCCCAGGTGTATGCTACATGACTAATTTAGTGGCTCTAATCTCAATCATAAGCTTTCCTCAACAGTCCATGTTCTTCAAACTGATTTGATAGTTTCAAACAATTTTAGGGCATTATTTGACACATGGCTATGTCAAATTGGACTGAAACTCAATCTTCAAAAAGGTGATGACATGGCAACATGCCCAAAAAGTTCGAGTGTCAACAAACACTACCATGTAGCAGAAAAAAAGAAGAGGGACCAGAATGTTTCTGGCTAAGCACAGCTGGATTCCCATCCCTTATTATATTTTAGAAAAATGTTTTTAGAATGCAATTTTAGTTATAGATTTGAAAATTGAAAAAAAAAAAAAAAATCCCTCTAGAATTTAATCATATTCTTCAGTTTACAATATTCACAGTTTAGTATTTCCTTCATAGCACGTAATGAAGTGAACTTCAATCAAACTGCCAGAAGACAGGTTTAAAACAAGGATCCTAAGTCTCATGCTATGATCTATTTATATTTTTTTCAGTCTTCAACCCATGCATTCCTCTATTTCCATAATGAATTTTCTGTTTCTCATAGAGAGAAGGGGGTTGGACCGTGCAAGTTTACTTTTTTTTTTATTGATGCCATTTGTAGCATTTCTATTGGATGTATAAAGTACATATATACACCATAATGCATAGAATCATGCATATGTATTAGAAACAATAAAAATCGATACTCTAACCCCCCCTCCCCCCCTCCCTCCTCCCTTTTGTATAAATCCTCTTATGGAAAAGGTACTCTTACAATGCCTTGGCTATGCCTATGGGCCCAGGTGCCGCCCCTCCAACCTTACTTTACAGTGCAGACGCATAAATGCAATTTGAAGGATGGGGATACGGTATGCTCTAACTTGTTAAGATGTGGAAGAGACTCTTGAAAACAATGAAATTTCTGCACTCAGCATGAATCTGGTGAAGATCTAATAAAAGTTGGTTATGAAAGTAGCAAAAAAATTCAGTATCATAAAAAGAGCAGTTTTGACATAAAATATCACATTGGATGTAGGCCAGCTAGGTTTTCAGAATCCTAGGGCTGAACCACCCAAAAAGACAAAAGGATGGTTACGAAAGGAAAAATTGCAAGCTTGATGCTTTTCTTATTTAAACAGTATGGGATTTTTGGTTCGTGCTCATTACCAAATAGATTGACAGCCTAAGCTAATTAATAGAAGTAAATCAGCCTAGATAGTGTTTAGAAAGTGAAAAGAAAAGGTTCAGCTGTGGTGGGGACCAAAGAAGAAAACCAGGTTTTAAGGTTGCAGAGTAACAGAAGATTAGAAGAAAGGATGAGAAAACTTAGATGAGAGAGAGAGAGAGAGAGAGTCTAAACAGCACTTTTAAAGGGTGTACCGAATGCAGGAGGCTCCACCACTGTGGGGGTCTGGGGAGGGGCTAATGTATGCAGCCTAACTCCCGCTTCATGGAGAGGCTGCTTCCAGATTCGAACCCATGACCACGAGGTCACAATGGAGCAACCTTACCATTGCGCCAAGTCTGAACAGCACTACTATGAAGAATGAACAATATAATGAATGGTAGAAAAAGAGATGAAAGTGAATTCAAGAGGTATTAGAATTAAGATATTTCCAATAATAACTAGAAAACTTAGGGTTTTGAAGCCAATCCCAATCTTCCAGTTCTGGTATCCGATATGCACTAAGAAACTTTAACACTCCTAATTAAACTAGGGCCATAAATTGAGATCCAAACATATTTCCAATAATAAATAACTATACCACCCAGAAACCGGAATAGATATATCCAGCTACAAGAAAACTCCCCAACAAAACCCTGAAGAACAAGAATACCACTATTCTAGAAAATACCAAACTGTAACTGTATAAAGGAAAATAGGAGAAGAGAGATATGAGTGGCAAACCAAGGAGAAAGTGGCAACTGGGACCGCACTTCTCTTACAGTTGCCAAATAGTCCACCTGTGATCATGATACCCACAGCCAACAATTGATTGTGCATTTTGGGTCTGATTCTACTGAAACAGTGAATGTCTACTTCATCAGCATGATTAAGAAAGGAAAGACTGGAGTAGAACATTGCCAATTGAGGATAAGAAAGCAGCTCATGTGTGCAACTGTGACAGCCAAGTATGAGATTTTGGAGCACCTATGACCTATCCCTAACAAGGACAAAGAAAATCCCCAGCAGAGTGTATGCAGTGACTACTAAATGTATTTTGTCTTTTCTGTATAGTTGTATTTATACCTCTGTGATTGGTAGATATACCACCAAGTCAATAAAATCAATTAAGCACAAGGCACCACAGTTTCTCATGCTGTGCACTTCCTTTTATTTATTAATTGACGGCATGCTTATGATAAGATGGCCTTGAAATGCACAATCACATGTAATCTGGTAGTGATCACAACGGGTTCTGTTAACAGATATGATTGTAAGGGAATGGGCCTAACTAGTCAAGCGCATTCCCCCAACTTAATTCCAACGACTTAAATGTAAAGGGATGGGCCTGATTAGCCAGGCCCATTACCGATTTAGTCAGTTAGCATGGGCGCTGATCCCTATTTAGGATCAGTGCCTATGTGGCCTATTTATCTTCTATCTACTCACCCTCTCAGCCTCCCAACATCTCGTCTCTTATCCTCCTATTATTTGTAACTAGGACTATCAATTTCTGTTTTTGGTTTAGTTGCTGTTTAGTAACATGGTATCAGAGCCCATCGATCAGAATAGTATTTTTTTTTTAAATTTCTGGTTTTGATAGGCTTCTAAGAGATCACCTACCTGGTTGCAGCAACCTGTGCTGCCTTCTCCTATGTTTTAGATCCAGTTTATAATGTCTTAAATCTTAAACTGGGAAAATCTGGGCTAATGCTACAAGATTTTTATGTAATGCTGCTGTCTCTTGCTACCGCAAGCTATTCTAGCCTGATCCATAGATCAAGCCTTGATCTAAATGCTACTGCTTCTCTACTCCTGATCTATCAATCTGATTTGCTGCCCCCCACCCCCCCCCCCCAAAAAAAAAAAATTCTAGTCTGATCCGTTGATCACGCATCGATCTAGAAGCACTGCTGATCTACCCTGCTGCTGCTGACAATATTAATCAGAGTAGAACTGCTACCTGCTGCTGATGTACTGCTCTCACTTGCTGCTGCAAGCCATTCTAGCCTGATCCACTGATCACACATTGATCTAGAAGCACTGCTGATCTACCCTGCTGCTGCTGACAATATTAAACAGACCAGAACCGATCTTATCGGATCTAGATTACTATTACTATCAAGCTGGTCTGCAGGGTCCCTCTCACAGGCTCTTTACAGGTGATATTTTCTGCAACTACTACTGCTATTCTCTTCTACTAATTAGGCATCTATGGCTGAGCCCAAGGCCTCCTTGGAGAGCATCCATCATCATGCCCAGATTACTTCTATTAAACTAAAGGGAGTTTCTAACTACCTTTTATGGGCTCAAGCTGTCCGAACCTACATTCACTCTAAAGTTAAACTTCAATACCTGACTGATGACCCTCCAGCTAGTGATTCCAAGGATCCTATTGCCATTAAAGCTTATGAGATGAATGGATGCATGAAAACTTCACTTTTCAAACCTGGTTATGGGGTAGTATTGATTCATCTATCATATCTAATGTCATGTTTCATAAGACTGTTAAGGTTATATGGACTGACCTCAATGCAAGTTATGCTCAAGAGGAAAATATATCTAGAATTTATAACCTTTATGAGAAGATGTTCAACTTCTCATTAAGTGATAAGTTTTTAATGAGTACTATTGTGGTTTTAAAGTTATCATTGAAGAACTCCAGGCTGTGCAGCCACTCATTACTGATCTTGAACAACTTAAGGCTTAATAGTCTGAGTTTTATGTGGCCAAGTTCTTAGCTGACCTTCCATTTGAGTATCAATCTATGAAGAGCCAACTGTGGGCAGGTGAGAAGATCCCTATAGCGAATGAGACATTCTTTCGTCTTCAATGAATAGTGCCTCCATGTGATTCTACTAGTGCTAAAGACAACTTCTGCCCTACATGCTAGCCGTGGCCGAAGCTCCTCCTCTGGTAAAGGTCGCGGCTCCGGTCGAGGATGTAAACGAGGCCCATCTAGTCGTGGGGTTGGACGTTTCAACTCTGACAAAGCCAACAAGCATTGTGCTCATTGTGGAAAGACTAATCACAATATCGAAACCTATTGGGACAAGTATGGCCATCTTGAATGGGCTAATGCTCTTGCCAACTCTGCTTCTGTTGAAGATGCTCCCCCACCAGCTCCTACTACAACACCTGTTCCTACTCTTGCTCTTACTCCAGGCAGCATTAATTTGTTAACTCATACAGAAGCATTACTATGTCGGGTTCAACACCTTGAACAAACTAGTCCATCCACTTCTGCTCTCCTGGCTCATACAAGTACCACTGCCTTACTTTCTACCATAAACCCTACTCCATGGATCATTGATTCTGGAGCCTCTTGTCACATGACTGGTAAATCTACAAATTCTACTTCCCTTAAGGACACTGCTAAATCTATCCCTATTTTTCTTGCTAATGGATCCTCCACTCATGCCACAGGGCATGGAATGGTTTCCCTAACACCATCTATGACTCTCTCATACGTCCTCCATGTTCCTAAATTACCTCTTTACCTTGCGTGTAAAACCCACACCCAAAAATTTCCGGGCCAATTTGAATTTTGGCCGGAGACAGGTCATACCATAACTGACGCCCAAGATTTCCAAACTAACTTAGTATGATAAGGTTTAAACCTTGTAGGTTAATTACACTATACCTAGAAATTAGTAACATGAATGTAACCCAAACCTAGTATGGACTCGAGAGATTGCTTAATGAACCATGAGGGTAGTTCCATCATTTTCCATCTCTAGAAAAGTTTTATCAAATAAATTGAGTTCATGAAGTATGCATGATATAACTCAAAAATAAGATCTACCTCGTTGTTTAAAAAGATTTGATGTCACTTAGTATCATTGGGTGACATGTAGACTACTAGGCGTCATTTAGCACCTTATAGGGTTATGTAGCACATAGTGCACATGGTGACATTTAGCAAAGCAAATTCTAGATCCAAGTTGGGGAATCTTACCTATAGTAATATGGGACCCACAGAGAAAAGTTTTATGACGATCCGACAATGTTTGATAGATAGTCTACAAAAACACCTTGCATATGAACTGTGGGATACTAGGGAGTAACTTCCACCTAGAGGGTTAGACCTAGACTATGTTATGAGGAAATAACCCATGTGTAGGCCCACTTAAGACCCAAGAAGGTAGAAGACCTAGTGGGCAAATCACAGGACAAAGGCCTTGCCAATTTTACCCACCAGTTGATCCATAGAGCGGTTACATCGGCTATTGGATGGCCTACGGGCTGTTTTGACCTTGCAGGATTGTGGGGGCCCATCGGGGCACATGAGGTGTCACATGTCCTAAATTATGGATCACTGGATAAAGTAATTTATAGATCATTGGATTGAGATTTACAATGTGGACATGGGCCTTGGATTGTGAGCCAACTAAATGGGCCTTGGGATTAAGTATATGAGTATGGACCCATGGCCCAGTTAGTAAGTCACATGAGTGGATAATGAAAATGATATAATTTTGGATAATTTAAGTAAGGATATGGGTTATTAATATGGGCTAACCCACTGGACTATTAGATGGATAATTGAAGTGTAAACACAAGACCCATTAAATAATGTCACATGTTGCTTTAAGTGAAATCACATGACACTTTAAATGGCACCACATTAATGGATAATTAAATCATAATCTTAAGGATAATATCATGATCTAAGATCACAATAGCTTGACATGTGGCAAACTTGATTGCCAAGCTACACAATGAAGGGTTGTGATGAGTTTAATGATGGGACAGCAAGAGGGAGAGAATCTAGGAATAAGGAGATAAAATCCTTGAGTCACTTCATCTCTTAGGGAGCTGCCATGTGGCAAGAGCATAGAAGAAGGTTGCTTGAAGCGGGAGACTTCCCACCAAGTCACAATACGCCGCCATGTGGCATTAAGTGGGATCCAATAGCTTTAAGAGTGATTGTACTCCATCCTTGCTATTAAAAAAAAAAAAAAAAAAACGAAGACTCCAACTTGGATTATACCTAAACAACTCTAGGATTTGACAAACAGATAGTTAGATTACCCTAAATTCGTTGATAGAGAAGGAAACCACAATAAGCCATCTTTTGGAGAGTGTTGAGAAAAGGTACCACCATTAGAGCTCCCAAGACATATACCACCATTAAATGTGCTGATTTCGAAGCTAAGATATGTTTCCATCCATCCTACTGATTATACTCTTCAATACTATCATCCGTTGGAGATTTACCCATATCTAGAAGGTCAGGACACTCATCCAGTAGCCATTAATGGCCAAATAAGAAAGAGTGAATGTTGTCCGGAATTCAAAGAGGACGATGGACAGCAATCCTCCAAATCTGCCCAGTACTGGAACCCGAACTTGGAATAGAGGTTTGACTGACCTAGACAGTAAATTTGGATTTGAATGTCAGTTGGACTCGGGATGGAAAGATATGACATCTGCAAGTTACTGTGCACGGACCGAATCTAGTTCTGTAAGTCTGACTTTGGATCCCTAGTTTATAGAGTTACCCTATTTTTTTTATTATTATTTTTTTTTTTTTTTTTTGGGGGTAAAGAGTTACCCTAATTGGATTGACTTGAAATTTGGTATGAATATTCCGCATTAAGTCCAGAGTATTCTATAAAAAAAAATGAGACCATTAGGATTCAGGAAGAGGGAGATATCATGTCCGTAAGATATTGTACAAGGATTTAGATCTGATTCTGAAGGTCCAACTTTGGGTGAATTCTGGAATGCCATGATTTTTGGTAGAGATATTATACTTTAAGTCTAGTTTTATAAGAAGCAGACCTGAGGTGCTTAGGGTTCATGATCATGGACTTATTTCCCTTGGAAGTGGCAATGTCTAGATTCTGACAAAATCTAGACAATTTTGGACACTGACATTAAAGGTGTCCGGGTGCAGCTGTCTAGGTGCACCCGCGCACACTCTTCGTGCCTCTGAACAGGACATCCTCCGGTCAGAACTATCAATTCTGGAACTTAACAAAAGTTAAACCTTAAGAGACCAAAGGAGGACGAATCCATCCTCTAAAATTAGGGAGACAAGATCCCCATTGACCATTAATGGCCAAAAAAAATATCTGGGAATGCTTCCCAGATTTGACAAGAACCATGTATAGCAGTCTCATGTGTGGAAAGACAATCATAGGGATCCAAAACCCACGGTGAGAATATCAATACTCCCAAACCATGGGAAAGGACCTAGGAGATCCTAGGAAGGAAGCCAGACCATGCGATGCAAAACAATCAAAATCGGACATTACAAAGATCGTCTGGGCACAAGGTCCGGGGGATCGTCCGAGTGTAGAATCCGTGCCTCCGGACGAACCCAGACTGGTCTTTGTTAAGTATATATATTTATCAGGTATCGTCCAGGTGACACGTGCGGAGACAGACCAGCCTTAAGACAATCATCCTCCGAACAAAATCTGACAGTTTCAGAATTGATTGAAATCAAACCATGGACTCGATGGCCCAAACCATTAACCCAAGGTTAATAAAGATGCTTAGGAGAATTGGATATGTGTCCAAAGATAATAAATACTAACCAATGCATAATCAATCTAATAAGTAAATCTATGTGGGATTGAAGGGAAAGCACTCTACCTGCATCAGAGTACCACAGCTATTCACCATCTGAGGTGAATGAGCTGATTAGCTTGATTAGGTTTACTATTTCTCACATGATTTTATGCTTGTGATTGTGCCATTGTCAGATAAAATGTCATTTAATATTTGTGATACCTATTGATGCATATGCATATATTATATCTTGTTTTGTTTGGTTGCATGATGTCTGTTTAGCCTGTGCGGATTGGCGGAGAAGGGGACTTAGCCTCTAAATAGTGCTATTTGTGTGGGCACTGCTTTACATATGCTAATATCTTACTATCCTAATGGGATCTTGAAATCTGGAATGGACAAGAGTCTTCGTCTAAGCTAGGGTATGGCCTCCTACATTAGTAATTGAACATGATTAGAATTAAAATATCCCGTGGGCTTACACCCTTGCCAATAGGGGTTTTAGGTATTATCATAGGCTTATATACAAGAGGTTCTAGATGCTCTTCCTCTAGGATTGGGCCTATACCTAGTAAAGGTTGAGGCTTAAGGCTGAGACGTCAGGACGAAGCCTATCTTGGGGGGATACTACCGATGCCTTGACGTGGTCTTGGTGATTGTCTTCACTCTTTGGGTGGTAATTCATACTTGGCAGGTAGTTGAGTGTGGGTTATTTACCTCACCCGTGCTTAATAGTATCTTCTGTGATTGCGGGTCTCAATATAGTGCATGCATGATTCCACAAACTGAAACCACTGATAAATGAACTAATATTCATATTGCTTCCTTGCATGCTGATTCTCTCACTGAACGTATTGGTTACTCACCATTGTATGTACAACTTTTTCTAGATTTTGTTGCAGGTCTATTATAATTGATTTCGTGGAGTTTTCCCTATGTTATTGATGACTATGGTGACTAGTGGACGACGCTCTCAACCTGGATTTCTTTACTACACTTGTACCTTCAGAGGCCAACCTTGATTTGATTATATTCTGATTTAGTTTTAGTACTTCTTGATTGGACGTGTTGTCCAATACTTCTTTTATGTATTTGAGTATTGTATTTGATGTTAACACTATGTCTTGATTTTTTTAAGATAAAATTAACACATGTTACTATTGTTATGATATCATACCCTGACTTTATTATAAGTCTTCCACTGTATTTTATGTTTTACTCTGATTATGTGGTAGTAATTGTGTTTATGGGATGAGATGGAGTGATGTGTTGACCTATGTCGAGATCTTGGTGGTTTGTAGGATGGCGATAAGTGTTCTATTCATAGCCCTGACGTGTGTAAAAATCAAGGTGTGACATTGTGTCTATTAGCCAACTTACTAAATTACTAAACTACTCTGTCACTTTTTATCCTTCTTATTGTATCTTTTAGGATCTCAGGACCAGGGCGACTAATGGTGGCGGACTTGAGCATACCGTGTCGACTACTACCACTATTACCACCTCCACTACCACACCACTTCAATAAAATCACCAGCTTGGCCATCTATCTCTCTCCAAGATGAAGACCCTTATACCTAGATACAAATCTCTCCCTTAGAGCATGAGGCTTATAAGTTAGGCAAACATCACCATTCGTCATTTCTTGTCCATTCTGAGTCTCGTAATTCATCTCCCATTTTTAATTCATTATGATATTTGGGAACCATGTCTTGTCCCAATTAGACTAGGTTTTTCTTATTTGTAACTTTTGTGGACGACCACTCTAGGATGACCTGGCTTTACTTACTAAAGGATCGCTCCGAGTTTTTTACTATTTTTAAGGATTTTTATAAGGAAATACAAACTTAATTTGGCATTTTTATCCATATTTTGCGTACTGATAATGCCCTTGAATACACTCAGCATGCCATCTTTGATTTTGTTTTGCTAATAGAATGCTTCATCATACTAGCTGCTCCTGTAGTCCCCAACAAAATAGGCTTGCTGAAAGAAAGAATAGGCACCTTTTAGAGGTTGCTAGGTCACTCATGTTCCACATGCATGTTCCTAAATTTGGAGTGATGCTATACTAACTGCCTGTGATCTTATTAATCCTATACCATCATATGTCCTTCATAACAAAGTTCCCTTTTTTATTCTTTATCCTACTGCTTCCTTGTACTATACCCCCTCACGTATTTGGCTGTGTCTGTTTTGCCCATATGTAACAACCTCAGCCGGCTAAATTGTCTCACCGGTCCATTAGTGCACCTTACTTTGGATACTCACAGACTCAGAAAGGCTATAAGTGCTATGACTAGATTACTAGGTGTCCCTTTGCCAGTGCTGATGTTACATTCTTCAAAGATACACCTTACTATCCTACTCCAGTCCCTGCCATTACACCTCCCTCTGCACCTCCACTACCATTAATCACCACACCTGTTGACTCTCCACTACCATTGATCACACCTTCTGATGACCCTCTGCCCTCCATTGCTTCACCACCACCATTACAAGTCTTTGCCTGATCCTAGTGCTACAATCTCCCTTGATCTACCTATCTCTCTTCGTAGAGGTACGCGTCCTTGTACTCAGAAATCCCTTATTACTTGCCCTCTTGACCGATTTGTTACTACTAACCATCTCACCCGCTCTGCCCATAACCTTGCTTTACCTTTATCTACTACCTTTGTTCTTTCCACACTCTTCCCAGCCTTATCCCATCCAGGGTGAAAAGTGGCTACGAAGACTGAGATGGACGCCTTGACCTCCTGTTACACATGGACACTTGTTGATCTCCTTTGGGAAGTCTATGGAATGGTACCACTGGGTCTACGACGTAAAGCATAATCCTAATGGGTCTATGGAACACGTTAAAGCTCGTCTCGTTGCCAAAGGGTTCACTCAGACATATGGTGTCGATTACTTAAGACCTTTTCCTCCGTGTCTCATCTCAACTCTGTTCTTATTATCTCATTGGCTGTCAATTTCGATTGGCCTCTCTATCAAATGGACATCAATAATTCCTTTCTATATGGGGACCTCCTAGAAGAGGTCTATATATACCAATCTCAGGGGTATGCTGCTCAGGGGGGGTGGGGGAAGTTTACCAATGTTTCCACACTGTACAAAGCAATCTATGGGCTGAAACAATCTCCACGTGTCTGGTTTGATAAATTCAGTTTGGTTACACATTGTGGTTTTTCTCCATGTTATTTTAACCACTCAGTATTTATCCGGCACTACTATTCTAAAGTTATTATGATAGCTGTTTAGGTTGATAATATCATAATTACAGGCGATGACATGTCTGGCATTATTGAGGTAAAATCTTACTTGAATAGTCATTTTCAGATGAAAGATTTAGGCCTCCCCCATTATTTTATAGGCATTGAAGTTGTACAAAGTAGCAAGGGCATTAGTCTTTCTCAAAGGAAATATGTACTAGATCTTCTAATTGAGTTTGGCCTACTTGGTTTGAAACCTACTAACATTCCAACGGATCCTCATCAGAAGTTTAAGACTTGTGATAGCGACGATTTTACTGATGTTCACCAATATCAGCGACTTGTTGGTAAACTCATTTATCTTACTATTACTAAACCTGATCTACCTTTGTCGTTGGTATAGTTAGCCAATTCATACAAGTTCACTGGGAAGCTGCTTGTCATATCTTGCAGTATCTAAAGAATTTTTCCTGACAAAGGACTTATTGATCTTCGCCATAAGCACATTTACATGATCGGCTACTCAAATGCTAAGTGGACTTGTGCTGATGGTGACAGACGATCTACTACTGGCTACCGTACCTTTGTAAGTGGCAATCTCGTCACATGGAAAAATAAGAAACAAACTACTGTAGCTCACTCCAGTGCTAAAGCTGAGTATCGTGCCATGACTCATACTGCTACTGACCTTTTGTGGTTGAAGAATCTTCTTCAAGAGTTGAGTTTTCCTATATAACTCAACCCATGACTATGATGTGCAACAACGAAGCTACTATTTACATTGCTAGTAATTCCATATTTCATGAGCGTACCAAACATATTGAAGTTGATTGTCATTTTGCTCGTAATGCCGTTGTGAAGAAATTATTGGTTACCCCCTTTGTATCTTCTTCAAATCAGTTAACTGATATACTTACAAAGTCTCTATTCGGACTAGCATTTCAACTCAATTGTTCCAAACTTGTTATGGGCGACCTATATACTCTAGCTTTAGGGGGGGGTGTTAACAAATATAATTATAAGGCAATGGGCCTCTAACTAGTCAAGCCCATTCCCCCAATTTAATTCCAACAACTTAAGTGTAAAGGGATGGGCCTGATTAGTCAGACCCATTACCGATTTGGTTAGTTAGCATGGGCGCTGATCCCTTTTAGGATCAGTGCCTGTCGCCTATTTATCTTCTATCTGCTCACCCTCTCATCCGCTCATCTCTTATCCTCTTATTATTTGCAACTAGGACTCTATCCTTTAGAGTCCTAGACCTGCCCGTTTGTCACCTTTCTACATCTATAAATAAAGCTATAGGAGGAGAGGAATAGTCACAATCGATTCTGCCCTTCTACAGAAGAAACTGTGTAGTTGAAGTTTTCAACAGAAAGAAGAGGAGGGCCCTAGACAACAATAACAACAAAGGAGAATCCAGACTCAGTTCGTAAGTACCGGAAACTTTCTTAATAAATTATAAATTGCATGGACTTGTTTAACACTTGGCAATTGATGGCACCATTTATTGCCAAAGGCAAAATGTAGTAGCTTTTTCTTTATTGAGAGAACCAACTATTTGTTATCCAATCATAGTTGTCAAGGTGTCAAGTGAACCAAGGCGATGGAGGCCTGACTGGGGGCCTAGGCGACCAAGGCACCCGCCTAGGCGACCAAGGCGCCCGCCTAGGCGACCAAGGCGCCCGCCTAGGCGACCAAGGCGCCCGCCTAGGCGACCAAGGCGCCCGCCTAGGCGACCAAGGCGCCCGCCTAGGCGACCAAGGCGACTACCTAGGCAACTAAGGCGCTTGATTTTCCAAGGCAACCCAAGGCAACCTAGGTGCCTAGGCGGCGCCTTGACAACTATGTATCCAATAATAATCTCCTCCAAGCTGGAATACAGATATTTATTAATTCCAGTTTATGAGTGTCCCTTGCAAATTCTAGGTCCATGTAACATAATGAATATGCACTTGCTAAGGTAGAACAGAACATGGAGTGAAATTCCTAGTCCTTCAATGACACCTTGTCCTTAAACTAAGCAAATCAACCCCTATATATTGGTCTCTCGTGATAAAATAAAATACCCGCTTCACATAGTTAAACTGAAATCTGATAGTTACAATATAATTTCACCCATCTCCTCAAAAAACAAAAATGAAGTAACCAAAGATACCATACAAAGCTGTAAGCCCATACAGCTATAGCACCATATCTTTTTCTTTTCTTTTTGGGTAAATGCATAGCTCCATATCTTGATTCTGTAGTTTCTGTTGATCATCTAATAATAGAGGCAAACTCCAAAAATTTATTAACTCCCCTTGACAAAAAGTCCACTAAGAATCCATACAAAACACCCATACACATATTTATGCATCAAAACCACTCATGCTTATGCTTGACAAGGTAAATTTTTTAGAATCTTACAGCTTTGTATTCGTATAAAATTAAATATAGGAGAGGAAATATTAAGCATTATAGTTGCAACTTGCAAGATAGATGGGTATGTTAATTAGTTTCTAAGATATCTCAATGCCCATTGATTGGATGAGTTGCCTATATAATATGACTACCTATAGGCTAGGTCCTTGGCTTCTCAATCTGGAAAAATTTTGGTGCATATTTGCTTTGAAAAGTAATCTGTCAAAGCCTATTGTATAGCTTAGGAAGCCATAATGCTTGAAGTAGAAAGAGTTTGAAGACATAATCCATCCATTAATGGAGGCATAAGATCCCTCCCATCATATGAACGTACCATAGTTTGCTAGTTCATGGGTCATCTGGTCCCTTGGTTCAGGTTCTGCCGTTTCAGTGTCATTATAGGCAAATTAACTGCCCCAAAAGAAACCAAGGATAGAGATATATATTTTCTTAATTACTTTGTTAAGAAAAAATATAATCTAACAAAGGCCCCCATTTGGAGTCATGTACTCCTTGCAACACCAATTTATTGGAAATTTTTATTTACTGAACTGACTAGGAATTCTTATATAGAAGAATGCTAATCATACTGATGTAGATGTATCCAGCAGTTGAACCATGTTAGGCAGTGGCTTAAAGATTTATCCAGCAGTTAGAACCATGTTAGGCAGTGGCTTAAAGCACACCTCTCCCTAGGAATTTCTCCAGTTTTATAGAACCAAAGAGAACTGACTGACTAATTGGTTGATTAAGAACCAATTTCAAATTCAACACCTGACAAGTTTTTTAGGTGACCCCTATATAGACAATGAACTTGATGGTAACAGAATCCCTACAGAAAAACCAAAGAGATTTGTTAAATGCTCGATAGGATTTACTGAATTAAGGCAACCACTTCTTCTGTCATGATCTGGAGCAGAAACTTGGGAAGAATTCCTATCAAGCCAACTTTACTAAATGGTGCTGGATTTCTTGCGGGTCCCACAGGTTTTCATTAGGTTTCCTGTGAAAAGCAACAGACCACAAGTTGAGGACTAGAGCAACAAAGTTCAATTTGACAGAGATGGTCCAGTAACGAGCAACAAAGACCAATATATAAGCAGTGAAAAGTGACAGTGCAAGTTGAAGATGGGACGGCAGAAAAAGGACTTCAGTCAAAATAGTGAGAAATGATAGCTCATACTTTGCAGAAGACATGGCTCTAGATAAGGTGGACTGACAAAAAATGATGCATGAGGTCGTCCCAAGTGGGGCAGAGGCTTTGTAATGTTGAATATTTTAATAGCACTAACCTAAATTAGCCAAACTTACCCAAAAAATAACCTAAATTAGCCAAAGTTTAAAGTGGCCTCTAACATCCTACTCTAACTCCACAGGTCTTCCAAGAAAATGTAAAATTGATAAGAACAGCCATCAAAGACCCACCAAACTAAAACAGGTAGAGAGAGAGAGAGAGAGAGGAAATCACTATAAAGAAATGAAACACGAAGCAAACTGAGACCTAGAATATCTGTATACCTTGACTATTACTTTCACATTGCATGTTGTCAGTTCTACATTTCTATGCCCGTACTTGACTGACTGAACTTCACTTACAAGGACATCAAGATATGCATCATAATTCATATCTTCCTAATTGAGTAAGAGAATGAAGTGAAAGGAAGCCTTAAAGAGTTGTGTGCTCCAATGAACTACCACAGTACAAGGTATTAAAGCAAACCACACTGACTAATCACCAAGATGGACAACAAAGTGCTCTCCATATATTCGCACTATGCACAAGCATAATATGCATCATAGAAACAAATATTGACTTCCACAGTCATCAGAGAAGAGAGTATACTCGAGCAACAATGCCACTGACAACCAACAAGCATGAACATTGTGTTTAACGAAAGGATCTTTAATGACTCACATGCATATAGGGCTAAATTTTACTGTCTCATGGATATCTCATATTAACATGTTAGTTTAGAGATGAGATTTTCTCCTTTTAACAGGCATAGGGTTGAGATATGTTTCACATTACACAGTACATAAGGTTTCATGGAAGGCCAAGGCCTATGAGGATATATTGCCATTCTACTGTATATGAAAAAACCAAATTTAAATAAATAAAAGAAGAAAAAAAATAAAACATTGTCACTCTACTTGTGTACTTTACAGCTAATCTAAATAGTAATAGGTTACTGTATGATGGGATGTCAATAATTGCCATTCTTCCTAGTCGAACATATGAGCAAGAAAGTTAACTGATATAAGAACATTGTTCATGTCCACAAGAAAGTATAATCATACCTAGGCATATTGGACATTGCACTTCTTTGCGTATGTCTGACAATCGCACTAAAACAAATCTGCAGACAAATACCAAGAGACCGCATTGACAAATAAATAATTTTGTGTACAGACAGAGGGGGAGCATAAAGATCGACTCATTGAGAAAAAATATACAAAACATATAGGCACAAAAGCTTACACCTTCAACTACAATAAGAAAGAATAAAAGGAAATTAATTATTCTTCTGTTATGCATGGCCTTTCTCAATAACTCAATTAGCAGTAATTTTGTGGCCTTTAGCACTGAAGACAGATAAGAGTGCCAATGGGCCTGCCTTGTTGATGCATTTTTTAATATTGTAATCGATCTATGCCCAATACTCAATTTGAATGATTCACGTCTAGTCGTTTCATCTACCAGCCCACATACACCCCTATTGCACATCAGGCATACACTTGCAAATGTGCTGCAGATCATTTAAATTGGTTTCTGGAGCTCAATAAAGGATAGAGTAAAGGAATTTTATGATGAGATTGGACCATCTACAAAAAAGAGAAATGATGCAGATGAACAACAACAGTACCAATGAGAAAAGTAGCTTCATACAGGGTAAAAGACTCCTAGGGAACAAGAAGAAGGTCAAAAGAATAGGGACTGCCACAGTAAGAAAGATTGGAGACCCAGAATTTAACAAAGACATGGACTTAAAAAGTAGAATGACACTAGACGAATTGTGGGAGCTGATTTGGCAGCCCCTAAGGAATTCACACATTCATCACATTATCATCTATTCATGTAGTGTTTCAGCTTTGTAGGACTCTTCCGCATGGCAAAAGGAAGCTCTTTCTTGTGGTTGGTTCTTGAATTAAAATTTTTGGAGTATCAATAGCTAGTAGCATTACTAGGAAAAAAAAGAGTTAAATATAAATTGCAATATGTGGACTAGCTTCTTGGATAGATGGAATCCGCCCCCCAGCCCTTCCCTCTTCTGCTAGCCCTTCCCGGTCAACTGGGGAAAGCCTTCTCAATTCAATTGCCAATTTTTTAGCCTATCTCACTAGTTCAAGCCCGACGAGTTGTGATACATAAACAGTGTTGAAGTTCTCTTCATATGGTTCCGAATCCAGTGCCTGTTACAATTGCCTTCGTGGAGCACTCACAGAACAGAACCGTTGGAAGATTAGACCGTTGGAAGATTGGATCAGCTCTGCCTTCATGGAGCACTCACAGAACAGGACCGTTGGAAGATTGGATCAGCTGAAGAGTTCAAAACGAGGCTTTAGCATAGTAGTTTTCATAAGTTGAATTACCAAGTCATATTTCCGGTTTTCCTGGGGAATTGTTAGCCTAAAACTTATCCATTTATTTATTTTCCTAGCCCTATCTGACTCGCCCGGAACGCCTTGGGTGCGCCTAGGCACTTCTTCAATGCCTTGGGTCGTCTTGGCGCCTTGATAACTATGGTATATGTAAATAAATGTTCAGGGTGCCTTAACAAAGTAGAGAAATTATTTGCCCAGAAAAAAATGTGTTCAAAAGTTATACTATCTTCATAGATAAAAGGGGAATCTAGCAAGTAATCTCTGCTATAATTCATGCATTGCAGCAAGAGAATTAGCTTAGCATATCTGTGTTTTCACCTCAAATGTAATTAATAAAAGTAAAAGTAGCAGTACATTTCCCACATGGGGCGGGGAGGGAAAAAGAGAAGTTACAGGATCCAGAAGATACTTGCCATCTAGCTAGCCAATACAAGGAATTGAAACCACAATGTAGAATACAAGATTCGCCTCATGGTATTAGTCTTGCGTGAAGGTAGTGCATGCAGATGCTAGTGACAGAAAGCTCAGTGAAGCTAGGAAAGAACAGAGGCAAAACAGCTCATCGAACAAAACAAACCAAGCACAAACTTTATTCGAAAAGAACAATTAGTAAGCATTCTCTCAGACAAATAAACTCAGGCTGCAGAGTGAGAGGACAAAGGAGTATGCCCAAGCTCGATCTTATTGTATCATCGCTATATAAGTTGAAAATCTGAGAAAAAGAAAGAAAGGAGACTCTTTTAATGTGCCACTAGATAATAACAGCGAGAAGCCGAGGATCAGAATTTTGATATTACATATAGACATGCCAACTTAGCATCGGCCTCAAGTTACCACTAGAGGCCTTCGCTTGTTACTGAAAAGTTGGAAGTTTTGAAAGGATGATGGAAAATATATACGCAAAAATATGTAGCGGGAGGGGCCGAGGGACGGAGGAGAGACGATAAGAACAAAAAGGTCAACCGTTCCTGGTTGACGGCTTATACAGCATTTACTCGATTATCAGCGGATGTGTGGAACATCCCAAAGACATTCAGCAATCATGCCGGCGGAATAGTGAAAACAGGAAAATAAAACTTTTAGCAGCAGTAATCAAATGATGCACTAGAGAAACAGGTGCTCCCTAGGAAGATCCTTGAGAACTACAGAGCGCGGCAACCTCCCAGTTGGATTTTCCTAGAGAGACCAAAATTCGCTGCATGGCAACGTTGGCATGAGTTGTTTTGAGCTCAATTGGTCCATCACCAGCATCGCCACCACGAGACGTTGCAGCAACTCAGCAACGGATAGCTCAAAGAGGGAGAATGAATGCGCCTCCAACAACTCAAAGAGAAACCGAAATCCCATCCACGAAAACTGAACCAATCATCGACAGATCACAACATGCAAATGATGTCTTACGCATTAAATCAATCAGACTCAAAACGAAGAAACGATAGCCCACGATCCATAAGATCCAAACAGAGGAGACCGCCAACATTCAGCAACAAACAATCATCCCCTTAGACGACAGCCAAGCCACAAGAAGATAGAAATGCTCGTAAAACCAAAGGAAAAGAGAGAATAACATACTCGCTTGCTTCTCCGCCACTAGACGAAGGGCTTCCACCGGAATCTGAGAAATAGAGATGATGAAGGAAACGATTATGAACGAGATGGTAACTGAAATAACCAATTCAACAACACTAAGTTGAGAAACCGACAAGTACCCTCTCCATCTTCTTCTTCTGCTGCAGCTGCTAGCAAATGGTTATTGTGATGATGTTGATGGTGGCGCTGCTGGGATTCCTCCTCGAGATTTTCCGAAGAACGCTTCTGAGCAGGCATTGTTACTTTTACCGTGAAAAACTTTCTACGACGAGAGAACGGAAAACCAGAGAAGCTCTTCTCTTCCTCTCCTCTTTCTTCTGTTCTTCCAGTCTGTATTGCGTCTCCAGAGAGATTTCCCGCTGGTGACTTATCTTCCTCGCCTCGCTTTGCTTTATTTTTCTCCTTCTCTCCTCCTATAGACACAGAGAACGCGGGGCAGAGCGAAAGAGAGGAGAGAGAGAGAGAGAGAGAGGCCCAATGGAAGAGGCGAGAGCGAGAGCGAGAGCGAGGAAGGAATTACTCTAACAGGAATTAATATATAAATATTACTGCAACAAAGCACATGCACTGGATTTCTTCTTCCATCTCGCGTGTCCCTTGCTCGCTGCCTCACTCAACGGCGTTCGGGTTGCGACTTCCGAGGGGTAATTTCGTCATTTTAGTAGCTTGCGTATCGAGCTGATCGTCCGGCCCTTACTCCCTTGCTCCTTACTCGTCTCTTTGTAAATCTGCGTCAGCTTAGAACTTCATAAGAATAATCAATAGTCACGGCGACTTCCTCACTAGTCCGAAGTTCATTTTCTCTGTTCGGCCACCTAAAGTGTCAATTTGATACCGAAATGGCTTACGGAAACTGATACCATACGGGTAATATCATACCAGTTTATTGTTTTCTACTAAATATGGTACTGATTTAAGTTTTGGTATCGTTTTCTATCCGGTAAGGTAATGATTCATGCTCATATACGAATGGTATATACAGTTAAAATGCTGATTTGTAGACAATTTATATACCGATTTATATACCGTTTAGATGTCGTATTTATATCCCGGCTCATACATTCATACTATCACACACGAACTCCACTGGTCCACATTATAGTAAAACCGTATCGTGTACCTAATTACAATCATATTTTGTTCTTTACAAAAACCATATACTATACGGACTAAAATTCGTATCAAAACCATACCAAACCAGATTGTTAATGATAAGAGAAAATCATATTTATACCGGTAAGATACAGTATTAATAAAAACTTTTGGGTGTCTGGCCTTTCTCGCTTTTGCCCTTATTGATTTTGGCCACGCTTGGGATCAGTGCGTGCTAGAGACAGTTAAAACGGTATTCACGGTGCCGGGGGGAAGTCAAAATAGAAAAACTAACATTGGGTTTGGGGATAATCAGGCTCGAACTAATGACTTCGTTTGACGATATTATAAAAACCGGCCACCAGTTAAACGGACTTGGATCCTCTCATGTCGCCCAGCCCATCAGTCGTCCATCGGACGGGCTGGGATGCGTAACTGTAATTTCATCATCATTATAAAAACCGGCCACTAGTTAAACGGATTTGGATCCTCGTGTCATCCAACTATGCTAGCCATCTATCGGACGGGCTGAGATGCTCAACCCACATGCCGATGCATCCTAGCCCATCCAATGGACGACTAATGACCTAGGCACCACGAAATGATCTTATTCCCCGTTAAACTCTCTCTTATTGATTTTTCTTTGTTATTTTCCAGCGTGTTTCAAGGTGGTTAATTAAAGCAGGGGAGAAGGATCTACACGTTGCATCCGTGTATTCGGGGATATACATACCAGTTTAGGAAAATAAAAGTATAAGTAGTCAAGAAGAGCCGATAGGTAGTCAGTTCATGGGAGGCTAGTTTTAAGGAGGAGAAAGAAAAATGGAATGTGAGCGTGAAGTACAGTGGCAATCTTCATATTCCTTAAATCATTATTTTTTTTTAGTAGAGGGGGGGGGGGGGGGGGGGGGGGGGGGGGGGGAGGGGGGATTAAAGATCAATAAATATTTATATTAATAATGGGATAAAAAAAAAAAAAAAAAAAAAAAAAAGAGGGATGTATAGGATACATATATTTGGATTCAAATCATCTCATATTGTTGGAAGGACTTCAGCTGTGATCCAGTGGTTGGAGTTTATTGATGTGAATACCAATACATGATATGTGCGCCAAGTGAACTCTAGCTGATGGATCAAGGCTAGAGGAGCTGGACAACATGTGACGAATTTTTCCTAGATATTTATGGGAAAAAAAATCCAAATACGTAAAAATCCTTAGATAATTAACTTATACTCCACCTTTAGCATTGTCATCTATAGAAAAACAAATGAATCAAAAAGATTGGAAAAGTTTCAATTAATGGTTTCAACATGGCCATCAACTTCCCTAAAAGCAAAGCTCAAATGTAAGAGAATGGAGATGTATATCCTCCCATCAAATCTGAAATTGCTAATGCAACTGCTCTTGGCAGTCCTAGATAATATCATCTATAGCAAAGCTTGGACTTGTCGTCCAAGGCACTTCTTTTTGCTAATGAATCTGCCACCACATTTCCTTGCCTGTAACTTCAAGAAATTCACAATTGGATTGAGTTTAAAAAAAATACTAGTACGAGAAATCTTATCATCTAAAGGCAACCATGTAAGATCCCATGTTAGTGGGCTTGATCAGTTACTAAACCAGTTATTTAGTGGGAGTCTATGTCACAGCCCAATCTGGGAATCAAGCGTAATATCCGGGTCGACCCAATAGACAACCCAAATCTTCCAGCCATCGACAACCACAGTAATCTACTATACAAATCTCACAGTCTATATATATAATATCCACAACAATAATAGACAAATCAGAGTAATATTGTCACACCCTAATTCTGAACCAACAAGAATGATGTGATGAACCATCTATCATCCAATGGTTCAACCAGGATCTCGAATAGGCTGTGTCATTTTGCTTAAACCATACATTTCCACAACCACAATCAAAATAAATACATAATAGCGGAAGTTTTTAATATTTAATAAACTAAGAATCTAATGGTGATAACATAAATAAATTATCCAATTATCTTCAAATGACTAATACATAAAATAAAATAAATTAATCAATTACATCTTCTGAATAATCCAACTAATAAATCTAATCAAAGATGCATGAGTTGCACTCGCACGACGAATCATGCGACTCCATCATAGCTTCTGCATCCATCGTCGCAACATGTCCGTACATCTGAGCATTCATATAGTCTTCTACAGTAGTACCTACATCATCAACTAAAAATATTCGACGGCGAAAGGGTGAGCACACATCACGGCTCAGTGAGTAAACAAAACAATGCAACAAACATATGCATGCATTCAATTCATATCTTTGGTCTGGTTCATAAGTTTGCAATGTGCAATAGAAAGGATAGGTGGCCGCCGCACCTCTATACACGAGTGTGTGAAGCCGCCCAATGGATCAAACACCATTGCCATCCCACATGCACCCATCATGGAATAGAGATAGAGCTAAAGTGCCCGGATCAAACATCGCATGACATTTCCCCTGATGCCATACCCATACCAATACGTAAGCCCCTATTGGCGAGGGGTTGCAAACTGGGCTCGCAACTAACCAATCCTAATGTCAAACAGTGTATCCAAGGCCTCACCCCAACATCCCTCAATACGTCCATAGAGATAGAGTTAAGGCACCCCGACAGAGTCAGAGACTACACAGTCCGAGACCACCTCCATTGATGCCCTACGACGTAATAGTTCTGCTAAGGTAATGGCGATACGATGATGTCAGTGGACAAGACTTGACTAGAGATAGAGCTAGAATTTGGTGACCAGGATGAACGACAGTGTCATGTCCTCTCCCTAATGCCCTACTCGCATCAAGTACACTAGTCACACACAAACATTCACATGCCTATTCCTAGCATCATCATCACATCATGTCATAAATAAACTGAATTAAATATGCATGAACAATAATAACAGGAATATTGGATGACATGTGAAATGCACAATACACGCATACAAGCATAAAATCATTCATGGCATTGGACTCAATAAATATAAATAGTTTTTCATTAGCCAATTAGTTTAGGTCTTGTTCCCTCACCTTTGATTGATAGTAGATCATCGTTTAAGCTTTATAGTTCACCCTTAGACCACTTGGAAACCTAACAAGTTGATAGATTTTTAATTAGAATTAATAACCATGTGTTTAGACTAACAGAAACTGAGGGGTTGCAGGTGGGGCAGCACCTGTGGTCTCAGTTTCTGCGACCACAGGGCGTGGGGTCGCAGGGTAGGGTCAGACATACTCCGACCACATGTGCGACCACACCCTCCCTGGAAACTTCCTGAGGGCATGTGGTCGGACATGTGTGTCTTGTGGGCTCGAACATCATGCGACCTCACGTGCGACCACACGTGTTATGGTCGACCTTTCACTCTTAATTCAATTCCTTCATTTTTGAATCCTTTGGCTTATCATCATGGTCCTTCCTATGATTGTTCTATAGCTCAAAACTACTATTTTATACACCATCCATTGTCCACATAATTTCCTCCATGGATTCTCTTGGAATTTATCCATGGATGGATGATTTGGGTTTCTCCTAATCCTATCTTCTTCATGAACTATCCTAGGCTCTCAATTTAACATGAAAAATATGTTCATACCTTATGCTTGCTGAAGATTCAGAGTTTTTCTCTGAATTTTCCTCCTCCTTAGTCTTCTTCTTCAATTCTCCTTCTCTTCCTTCTCTTCTCTTTCTCTCACATTCAATTGGAGTTCTAAAAGGATGAAAGAGGCTAAGGGACGTCCTATTTATAGAGGAAAACCCTCAATAATATGCCTTAATGAGTTTAGGAAAGAACCCCCTTCAAAGGAAGGTTCCCTAAATTTGGTTTCTGACTGGGTTCCGTGGGGTCGGAGGTGGGGTCGCAGAATCCATCGACCCTACCTTTTGAAATGTCCGACCACACGACCAAAATTCATGTGGTTGGACTATTTTGAGGTGGGGTCGATCACACCTGTTTAGGCATGCGACCACACACTCATAATTGACTGTTTTTGGGTTGACTTTATACCTGGTCTTGTGGTTTCTTCACGCACTTGGTCTACTTGGCTCGACCATGATAGGTAGACCTGATACAAGGTGGTAAGACCGGTTAGTTCGATACGGGTCTTACAATTCCTCCCTCTTATTATAAATTTCATCCTCGAAATTTGCACATCCCTTCCGAGTTGAAAAGGTGAGGATATTACTTTCGCATAGCATTCTCTTTTTCCCATGTGATTTCTTTTATATCTCGGCTCCTCCAAGTGACCTTAACATAATAAATGTCACGGTTGCATAGACGTTGAACCTTTCGGCTGGTGATTTCAGTTGGTACTACTTTGAATGTCAAATCATCAGTTAGACCTGGTGGATCCGCTATTAAAACATGTGTTGGATCTCTGACGTACGTCTTCATTAATGAGATGTGAAATACATCATGCACACTTGACATAGATGGGGTAGTGTTAACTGATATGTTACTTTTCCACGTTTAGCTAGAATCTCATATGGCCCGACATATCTTGGACTTAGCTTCCCTTTCTGTCCGAATCGTTTTAAGCCTCGCATAGGTGATACTTTCAAGAATACCTTATCACCTACAATGAATTCAAGGTCTCGAAATCGAGTATCTGCATATTGTTTCTGATGATTCTGAGCTGTTCTAACTCTTTCCTTGATAATATCAACTACTCGACAAGTCTTTTTAACAAATTCTGGTCCAACGATACTTCGTTCACCAACTTCATTCCAAAACAAAGGAGTTTGACACTTCCTACCATACAGTGCTTCATAGAGTGATATCTGTATAGTAGCCTGATAGTTGTTGTTATAAGCGAACTTGATCAATGGTAGTTTCTTCCCATGGTCCTTTGAAATCAATAACACAGGCTCGAAGCATGTCTTTTAAAATCTGAATGGTATGCTCCAATTGTCCGTCTATCTGAGGATGGAATGCAGTATTGAATTTCAACGTGGTACCCCTAGCCTTCTGTAATCCTTCCCAAAACTTTGAGGTAAAACGTGGGTCTCTATCAGACATAATACTTTCAGGTACACCATGTAATCTGAGAATATTATCCACATATAGCTTGGCTAAGCTCTCCAGGGTATACTGTGGTCGTATAGCTATAAAGCGAGCTGTTTTAGTCAAACGATCTATAATCACCCAGACCGCGTCAACTACTCGGGGAGTCAATGGTAACCCGTTGACGAAGTCCATAGTGATGCAGTCTCATTTCCATGCTGGTTCTGGCAGTGGCTGCAACAATCCTGCAGGTCTTTGTCATTCAGCCTTTATCCTCTGACAATTTAGGCATTGAGACACAAATTTAGCTACATCTTCTTTCATTCCTCTCCACCAATATAATTTCTTCAAATCATGATACATCTTTGTACTTCTAGGATGTACCGAATAAGCGGTGGTATAAGCTTCCTTCATTAGTCTGTGTCTAATGTCCAAGTTTTTCATTTCAGGAACACACACTCTTCCTTTGTACTTCAGTACCTTTTCATCGTCCAAGGTGAACTCAGGAATAGTCCTACCTTTTTCGATGTCTTCTTGTACCGTTCTCAGATAAGGGTTTGATCTAAGGGCGACTTTCACTTCATCTATTATACCAGGTACAATCTTCAATGTTACGAACATATTTGAAAACCGATGAATAAACCCTTGGTTGGTTGATCCGCTCAGTGCATCTATCACGAACTGCTCATTACCATGATTGAATACTTTCCCTGTAACACACACTGCCGCAGTCGTGTTAACCTCTCCTTGAGATTTTATCATTGCTTTTCTACTTAGCGCATCAGCAACTACATTAGCTTTCCCTATGTTTTTAAAATGTGCGACTCCACGACCAAAAGTCATGGGTTGGACTCTTTTGAGGTGGGGTTAGTCACACCTGTTTAGGCATGCGACCACACACTCATATTTGACTATTTTTGAGTTAAATTTCATACCTGGTCTTGTGGTTTCTTCACGCACTTGGTCCACTTGGCTCAACCATGATAGGTAGACCTGGTACAAGGTGGTAAGACCGGTTAATTCAATACGGGTCTTACAACTCCCCCCCTCTTTTTAAAAATTTCATCCTCGAAATTTGCACATACCTTCCGAGTCGAAAAGGTGAGGATATTACTTTCGCATGGCATTCTCTTCTTCCCATGTGATTTCTTCCATATCTCGGCTCCTCCAAGTGACCTTAACATAATAAATGTCACGGTTGCATAGACGTTGAACCTTTCGACTGGTGATTTCAGTTGGTGCTACTTTGAATGTCAAATCATCAGTTAGATCTGGTGGATCCATTGTTAAAATGTGTGTTGGATCTCTGATGTACTTATTTATTAATGAGATATGAAATACATCATGCACACTTGACATAGATGGTGGTAGTGCTAACTGATACGCCACTTTTCCACGTTTACCTAGAATCTCATATGGCCTGACATATCTCGGACTTAGCTTCCCTTTCTGTCCGAATCGTTTTAAACCTCGCATAGGTGATACTTTCAAGAATACCTTATCACCTACAACAAATTCAAGGTCTCGATGTCGAGTATCTGCATATTGTTTCTGACGATTCTGAGTTGTTCTAACTCTTTCCTTGATAATGTCGACTACACAACAAGTCTCTTCAACAAATTCTGGTCCAACTATACTCCGTTCGCCAACTTTATTCCAAAACAAAGGAGTTCGACACTTCCTACCATACAGTGCTTCATAGGGTGATATCTGTATAGTAGCCTGATAGCTGTTGTTATAAGCGAACTCGATCAATGGTAGTTTTTCATCTCATAAGCCTTTGAAATCAATAACACAAGCTTGAAGCATGTCTTCTAAAATCTGAATGGTATGCTCCGACTGTCTGTCTGTTTGAGGATGGAATGCAGTACTAAACTTCAACGTTGTACCCATAGCCTTCTGTAATCCTTCCTAAAACTTGGAGATAAAGTGTGGGTCTCTATCGGACACAATGCTTTTAGGTACACCATGTAATCTGACAATATTATCCACATATAGCTATGCTAACCTCTCTAGGGTGTACTGAGGTCGTATAGCTATGAAGCAAGCTGTCTTAGTCAGACGATCTACAATCACCCAGACCGCGTCAACTACTCGAGGAGTCAATGGTAACCCGGTGACAAAGTCCATAGTGATGCAGTCCCATTTCCATGCTGGTTCTGGCAGTGGCTGCAACAATCCTACAGGTCTTTGTCGTTCAGCCTTTACCCTCTGACAATTTAGGCATTGAGACACAAATTTAGCTACATCTGCTTTCATTCCTCTCCACCAATATAATTTCTTTAATCATGATACATCTTTGTACTTCCAGGATGTATCGAATAAGCGGTGGTGTGAGTTTCCTTCATTAGTCTGTGTCTAATGTCCAAGTTTTCCGTTTCAGGAATACATACTCTTCCTTTGTACTTCAGTACCTTTTCATTGTCCAAGGTGAACTCAGGAATAGTCCTACCTTTTTTGATGTCTTCTTGTACTGTTCTCAGATAAGGGTCTGATCTAAAAACAACTTTCACTTCATCTATTATATCAGGTACAATCTTCAATGTTGCGAACATATTTAAAAACCGATGAATAAACCCTTGGTTGGTTGATCCACCCGGTGCATCTATCACGAACTTCTCATTACCATGATTGAATACTTTCCCTGCAACACACATTGCTGTAGTCGTGTTAACCTCTCCTTGAGATTTTATCATTTCTTTTCTGCTTAGCGCATCAGCAACTACATTAGCTTTTCCTGGATGATACTGAATATCGCAATCATAATCCTTCAATAATTCTAACCATATTCTTTGTCTCATGTTCAACTCCTTCTGATTAAAAAGATAAGTGAGACTCTTATGATCTGATTTAATCTGAAATTTCTCTCCATACAAATAATGTCTCCATATCTTGACAGCATGTACTACTACTGCTAATTCCAAGTCATGAGTGGGATAGTTCTTCTCATGTGTCTTCAGTTGTCTTGAGGCATACGCAACTACTTGTTCTCCTTGCATAAGTACACATCCTAAACCCAATCCAAATGCATCAGTGTATAAGGTAAATGGTTGTCCTGGGATAGGAATAGTCAAGATGGGAGCGGATATTAATCTAGCTTCAATGTTTGGAAACTTTTCTCACATTTGTCGGTCCAAACAAACTTTTCTCCTTTCTTAGTCAAACTGGTGAGAGGTACAACAATTTTGGAGTAGTCTTCCATGAATCGTCGGTAATTGTGAGACTTACATGCAAATTTCGGGGACGAAATTTCTTTTAAGGGTGGGGGAGTTGTAAAACCCGCACTCCGTAAACTCGGTCTAAACCTTGGTTTTGTGTCGTAGCAGGTCTTCCGATCAATACCGGGCCAGACGGGACGAGCGGATGACAAACAGGTACGAAATCGGACCAAAGACAATCAAATCAACATGATTTTATGTTGACCGGTCGATGGTACCGGTCTTAGTACCGGTCGACCGGTCAGCTCTGCGCAGCTGACTACGGAGATCCAGAAATTGATCTCTGTGGGTCCCACTTTCCTAAACCCTAATGTCTGAACCTTCCTAATCCTAATAGGGTTACTAAACCCTAATTCTAGCCTATAAATACACCCTTAAACCTCCTCAAATCCTTTCCATTGTCTCTCACAAACCCTAGAGAAGAGAAAGAGGTTGGAAAGGAGAAGAAGCTAGGAAGAAGAAGGAGGTGCCGCCATTACCGTTCGACGACGCTCCCGTTACGCCAGTTGACGGTAAGTGTTTAACCACTCTTATTACCCTATGACTCTAGGATAGTGGTGTGGGTGGATCAATACCATGCAAAGTAGGTATTGATCTAAAACCCTAAATTGGATATTAAACCCTAAGTTGTCGTCAAACCCTAGATTCGAGTTTCGAGATGATATTCATCGAAACTAGACTTGAATGAGTTGGAGATAACTCTAACTCAAAGCTCAGACTTAGAATGGATAGGAGAAACCCTAAAAATCCAAGGAAATCAATCGACAGCAGTCGAAAAACCCAAGTATGGTCTTTCGGAGACATACCGGTCGACTATACCGGTTGCACGCAGTGCGGCCGGTATATTGCCACCGGTATCTTCCGGAAGGCTGGTCTGTGGGGACCGGCTGACCATATCGGTCGCCAGTCTTCCCCATAGAGCTGCGACCGGTACATGCCACCAGTCAGCTATGTGAGGGTATTTTGTAACCTTATTGATTTCCGATCAACATGAAACCCTAAGAAAAGTATTTTAATGAAACCTTAATAATATTGTAGAACTTTGTGACTTTCCGTTTGGATCTTGCGACGTGGAGCAAGCTATCAAACAAGCGTCAGGTAAGGGAATCTGACCTAAACCTAATAAGTAATGGACAGTAAATCTTTGTTATTAACATTGAATATATATGATGTGATGTTTGTGCATATTCACATACCATCCTTTACTTTCAGTTATTATTATTGTTCATGCTTTGATAGGATGTGATTATTAAGCATGTGATTGTTTTCGTTAGTGTGTGGAGTGGGGCATGGGCCTGGGATCATTCCTCACACTGGCACCTTTTGTAGAATTCTGTCTTAACATGCTTGGTACGGGTGGGGCATCAGGGGAAGGTCGTGGTACGGTGGTCTCCGATGTTGATGCTGGCCTGGCCATGGTTATGTGGCACTGTGGTCTCCGAGGTCGATGCTGGCTTGTCCACGATGCTTTAGCTCTATCTCTATGCCGTAGGGAGTTATGTTGGGATAGGGTCTACCTGCGTTATGTTTCTATCTTAGTGTGTTAGTTGCGGATAGGGTATCAGGGGGAGGTGAGGTATTGTGGTCTCCAGCCTAGCCTGCACGCTCTAGCTCTATCTCTATGCCGTAGACGGCTGTGCTGGGATAGAGCGTACATGGATGACATATAGGATTGGTTAGTTGCGAGCCTAGTTTGCGAGCCCTGGCCAGTAGGGGCTTAGGTACTGGTATGGGTAGAGCATCAGGGGAGGTACGTGAGTATTTAAGCTCTATCTCTATTCCATGATGGGTGCATGTGGGCCGGTGGTGGTGTGATTCCATGCGGTGCCACACACTCGTGTATAGAGGTTCGGGGGCCACCAAACCTTTCTATAGCACATTGCAAACTTAAACCAGACCACAGCATAAAAATGATTGTTACTCATGCATAATATTGTGAAACTGTCTAATTGTCTTACTGAGTTAAGTTGTGAGCTCACCCTTTGTATATACATTGTTTTTAGATGTTGATGCAGGTTACACGGTGGATGACTACATGAACGCTCCGGCGTATAGTGATGTTGCTGCTCTGGGTGTACAGGCAGGAGAGGACGAGCATGACCCTTCATGCGAGTGCCCTTTCTGCGTGTACCTTTGATTTGATTTATTTATTTTCAGTTATTTTCAATTGGATTAAGTGGGTGTAAGGATATTATATTTTATGTTTGAATTTGAATAATTGGATATTTTATTTAAATTTATCAATAGATTCTCAGTTCATTTATTTAAAGACTTCCGTTGTATTATTTATATTTTGATTGTGGTTATGTGCAATGGTTTGTATGAGTGGACACGGTCTATTCGAGATCCTGGTGTGAACCGTTGGTTCAATAACGGTTCACTCACACCATTCTGGTTGGTTCAGAATTGGGGTGTGACAGTAATACCCAGCTAGACCTAAGAAACTTCTGATTTTTGCAACACTCTTAGATGCTTCCCATTTCACAATGGCTTTAATCTTGCTAGGATCCACTTTGATTCCTTCAACGGATACAACATGGCCTAAGAAAGCGACCTCATTTAACCAAAACTCACACTTTGTAAATTTGGCATAAAGCTTCTCTTTTCTTAGTCGCTGTAGAATGGCTCTTAGATTCATGACATGAGTTTCCTTGTCTTTGGAGTAGACAAATATATCATCAATAAACACAATAACTAATGTATCCAACATATCATGGAATACCCGATTCATGAGTTCCATAAAAGTTGCGGGTGCGTTAGTTAATCCAAAAGACATGACTTGTAAGACCTGTGTCGAATTAACCGTTCTTACCACTTGTACTAGGTCTACCTATCATGGTCGAGCTAAGTGGACCAAGTGCGTGAAGAAACCACAAGACCAGGTATGAAATTTAACTAAAAAATAGTCAAATATGAGTGTGTGGTCGCATGCCTAAATAGGTGTGACTAACCCCACCTCAAAAGAGTCCAACCCATGACTTTTGGTCGTGGGGTCGCACATTTTAAAAACGTAGGGTCACGGATTCTGCGACCCCACAGAAACAGCCAGAAACCAAATTTAAGAAACCTTCCTAATCCGAAGGGGGTTCTTTTCTAAACTCATTGGGGCTTATTATGGAGGGTTTTTCTCTATAAATAGGATGTCCCTTAGCCTCTTTTACTCATTTAGAACTCTAATTGAAAGAGAGAGAAAGAGAAGAGAAGGAAGAGAAGGAGAAGAGAAGGAGAATTAAAGAAGAAGACAAAGGAAGAGGAAAGTTTAGAGGAAATTCTGAATCTCAGCAAACCTAAGGTATGAACCTAAACCCCTACATGAATTGAGAGTCTAGAATAGTTTATGAAGAAGATAGGATTAGGAGAAACCCAAATCATCCATCCATGGATAAATTCCAAGAGAATCCATAGAGGAAATCATTGTGGACAATGGGTAGTGTATAAAATTATAGTTTTGAGCCATAGAACAATCATAGGAAGGACCATGAAGATAAGCCAAAGGATTCAAACATGATGGAATGTACTTAAGAGTGAAAGGTCGACCATGACACGTGTGGCCGCACGTAGGGTCACATGATGTTTGACCCCACGAGACCCACATGTCCGACCACATGCCCTCGGGAAGTTTCCAGGGAGGGTGTGGTCGCACATAGGGTCACAGTATGTCCGACCCTACCTGCGACCCTACACCCTGGGGTCGTAGAAACTGAGACCCCAGGTGCTACCCTACCCTGCGACCCTACACCCTGGGGTCGCAGAAACTGAGACCCCAGGTGCTACCCCACCTGCGACCCTACAGTTTCTGTTAGTCTAAACATATTGGAATTAATTCTAATTAAAATCTATCGACTTGTTAGGTTTTTCTAGTGATTTAAAAGTGAATTATAAATCTTGAACGAGGATCTACTAGCGATCAAAGGTGAAGGAACAAGACCTAAACTAATTGGCTAATAATAAACTATTTTTGTTTATTGAGTCCAATGCCATGAATGTTTCTATGCTTGTATGCGTGTATTGTGCATTTAACACGTCATCCAATATTTCTGCTATTAATGTTCATGCATATTTAATTTTGTTTATTTATAACATGATGATGATGACGATACTAAGAATAAGCATGTGAATGTTTGTGTGTGGTTAGTGTACTTGATGCAAGTGGGGCATCAGGGGGAGGACGTGACACTGTGATTCATCCTGGTCACCAGACTCTAGCTTTATCTCTACTCAAGTCTTGTCCACTAACATCGTCGTATCGCCATTACTTTAGCAGAACTATTATGTCATAGGGCATCAGGGGAGGTGGTCTCGGACCGTGTAGTCTCTGACTCTACCGGGGGGCCTTAGCTCTATCTCTATGGACATATTGAGGGATGCTGGGGTGAGGCCTTGGATACATAGTTTGACATTAGGATTGGTTAGTTGCGAGCCCAGTTTACAAGCCCTCGCCAATAGGGGCTCACATGTTGGTATAGGTAGGGCATCAGGGGAAGTGTGATGCGGTGCGGTCCTAAGCACTTTAGCTCTATCCCTATTCCATGGTGGGTGTATGTGGGATGGCATTGGTGTTTGATCCTTTGGGCGGCTTCACACACTCGTGTATAGAGGTGCAGCGGCCACCAATCCTTTCTATTACACATTGCAAACTTATGAACCAGACCAAAGATATGAATTGAATGCATGCATATGTTTGTTACATTGTTTTGTTTACTCACTTAGCTCAAGTTGGAGAGCTGATCCTCGCACGCGCAATTCTTTTTAGTTTATGATGTTGCAGGTTAAAGATTATGTCGACACACCAATATATGAATAGGTGGCGGCTATGATGAGCAAGCTGTGGAGGACTATTGTGATTAGTCAAGCTAACGTTTCAACTATGGATACGCTTAGTGTTTAACCTTCGTATTTGGATATTTGTAATATGTATTAAATTATGTTTTGGTCACTTGGAGATAAATGAAATATTAATTATTTATCATGATTAGACCTCCGTTCATTATTTGTAGGACTTCCGCTATTTACTTTATTATCTCTGATTAATGTGGAATGTGTTTTGGTTTAACATGGTGGGGATAGCCTATTCGAGATCCTGGTTGATCCGTTGGTTTATTGACGGATCTTCACATCATTCTGATTGGTGCAGAATTGGAGTGTGACAACTTGGTATTAGAGCTCTCAGGCCTTGCCCATCAAACTTGAATACTTCCACTGGAGTCCATGAACTGAGTTAGGATAAATTAAACGCTTTAATACAAACACACCATAAGCACCTGTGTTGGTTGAGACAGAACTTAAACAAGACAATAATGTACATATAAAAGGTGGAACCATATGTAAACACTGACAGAAAAAGAAAATCTAAATGTACCCTGAAGAAATAACATATGGTATGGTCTACAAGTAGGATAGTTTTCTAAGTTACAAAGGATATAATATAGTACCAAGAAAGGAGCATCTATAAAGCAGAAAATTGGAATACTGAGTTGGTACTCACAAGATGTAAAACTCGATGTATGGCAGTAGAAGAAGAAAAATGGCTAGTAACGCCTAAATCCCTGTAGAGGTAAAGGGAAAGATCTTGGGCTAAATCCAATAGAGATAGGAAAACAATGGCCATACACCAAAAATGAGAGTAACTATAAAAGAAGATAAAGCTATACTCCTGGGTGACGTGGAGACTCAGAGTGAGATCCGTTATAAGCTGATCCATTGCCCACTGAGCATTAAGAAGAGGTTGCAACTTGACCCCACCACTATCTGGGTTGAGAACGGATAGTGAAAACTTATTTGAACAGATGCTAAATAATGATAATCAGATTGAAGCAAATCAAAGGAGGTGAACAACCAAGCCACTCCAGCCAATCTACCTAGACTACCAAGTGCCTTGAGTATGGTGGTAATAAACTTGACCCGACAAAATACATGAGCAACAATAGATGATATCGACTATGCAAGTTGCCATGGGAATCACTACCCAAGTTACCAATGCTATACCAATACCTCCAGGTCAGGCCATGTACAGTACCAATTGGTATCAACACTGTACCTCCAGCACATATGACCTATAACACAGTGCCTACCATACAACAAGTCCCAGTAACGCACACCCCAGTGCAGAAGCTTGTGCACAACAAGTAGTGTATCAAGGTGGTTACCCTTATCAGCCACCGATGTATGGGATAGCTGCATCATGGCAGAATGATCCAACAAGGATTGAGGAATATTTTCTGAAGATGAAGCCTCAAACGTTTTCAGCAAATTATCAAATCTATTGTGGCCTTATAACCAGATAGGTTATATAGGATGCGGTGCATTATTGATTTACTCTTATGATTATAGAGGATGAACATACCTGATTTTAAATTCTCGGGTCTTAACAGGATACCTTCTTGATTCAACCTGTCAATTGGAGTTATAGATATTGTTACTTTAGTATTAGTCCTGATTATACCAATCTGAGCCACTCTCATGATCGACAACATGAACAGAGATATGAACTGAATGAATAGTTAAATGTTTAATCATGTTAAGGGTATATCTTTTTAATTTATACCTGATTTATTGATGTACCAAAACTTCTCCAGATTTACTCCTGTAGTGCCTTGACCATTGGCATTATATACTCGATAGAACCTGTAACCATGAGGTTAAGAACTGTAAAACCTCTATTTTCATGCATTTGGACCACCGTGCAACTTAATGACCTTTTGATGCCGGTTGGATTACCATAGATTTACTCTTGATCCTTTAAACTTAAGCTCATTAGATAAAGCAAGTGCTTGTCATTATGCTAAATTGGAAGAAGGAAATGAATTGCTTTGGATAAACCTTTTGATTCTTACATCCATTAATAAGATGTTTAGTTAATAAAGAATTATGGGAATGGAGATGATTAAATTCAGATTAAATTCTATAGCCAATGAACCTCAAATAATGTAATGGAGGGTCTGTTTCGAGATTGCTGAATGGATGGATATGAATCATGTCTATAAAAGAGTGCATGAGCAAAAAGTGAAAACTATCAAAAGTAGCCAGTAAAGAAATAGATAGCACTCAAGTAGAATTAAAAATGGCCATATCGGTATGAAGTTGACACGGAAGAAGATTTCTAAAAGCATATCTAAGAGTGGATACAAGGATGAAATCGACAATGGTGTCATTGATAATACTTGATTTAGTATAATTAATACTGAGTTATGCCCAATGTCAAACGAGATGATTAAGTAAAGACCCAAAAGAGTTTGGCTGAATTAATGAATTTATGCATATACCCTAATGCTTATAGATAGAATTGGAATATGAAGTAACAACCACAAGATATTTTCGAGGTATATGAAAGAGAGGCCAGGGTAAAACAACAGTGATAATGGAAATATAAGCTAATGAGTTTTTCAAGATATGAGATTTTGACAATAGTCTTTGAAAAATCATAAGAGATAAAGGAACTAGACAAGCTCCTAAGACCTTTACATCAGATTTTGCTAGTTCAAGCCATTTTGGACTATATATTGCATTAGATGAGTGTTATGAGCAATGTTCAAATCATATAGATAGACAAAATTGGATGCAACCTAAATCGACTTGAAATGGCAGACTTTGACGTCATCTTGGGAATGGACTGGTTGTTTTAACACTCTACAAAGTTGTTATATGCATAGAAGAGATTATCATTCAAGAATAAAGACGACATATAATTTAGTTTTATTGAAAGCATGTTGCCTAAGAAGTGAAAGCTGATCCTCTCTATGCTAAAGGCTAAAAGATGCTTTGAAGAGAAAAAAATTAGATATATGGTATCTGTGGTATACGGTACCAAAGAAGCACCACAGATGGAAGTATTGATGTGATGCATAACTTTTCTGATGTGTTTCCAGGAGACTTACTTGGTTTACCACCTGATCATGCGACCGAGTTCGTCATCGACTGGTTACCAAGGACGATACTTGTGTCAAAGGCACCTATAAAGTAGCTCCTATGGAGTTGATGGAATTGAGACTTAACTACAAGAGTTATTAGACTAAGGTCCTAATATGTTAAGTATTGCATCACGGGGAGTGCCAATGCAATTCGTGAAGAAGAAAAATGGTAGTGTCAGATTATGTATAGACTATCGGGAACTAAACAAGCTCACGAACAAGAATCGATAACTACTACCTCAGATCGATGACTTGTTTAAACAGTTGCAAAGAACAAAGGTATTTCCTAAGATTGATCTTCAGTCAAGATATCATCAGCTGAAGAATTTGGACAGCGATATTTCGAAGATAGCTTTTGGAATCGGGATTGGACATTATGAGGTTCCCGATTATGATGTTTGGATTAACCAATGCCCCTACATCTTTTATGGAGCTGATGAACTGAGTGTTTCATGACATATTGGACACATCGATCATAGTTTTCATAGATGATATTTTGGTTTATTCCAAGAATGAAGCAATTCATACAATGAATTTTAGATCAGCTTCACAACTGTTGAGAAGGGAGAAGCCTTGTGCCAAGTCCAAGAAATATGAGACTTGATTAAACAAAGTGATCTTCTTAGATCATGTAGCATCATAAAAAGGGATTAAAGTGGACCCTTTTAAGATAGAAGTAATCATATGGTGAGAAACACCTAAAGAATATTGCGAAGATCAGAAGTTTCTTGGGTTTAGCTGGTTATTACAGACGATTCATAGAGGACCACTCTAGGATCGCAATACCTCTTACCAAGCTAACCAGGAAGGGAGAGAAGTTTAATTGGACTGACAAGTGTGAAGAGTGTTTCCAAACTCTAAAGCTAGATTGATATCTGCTCCATTTTGACTAATCTTATCCCAGGACAACCATTTACCTCATACACTGATGCGTCTGGATTAGGTTTAGGATGTGTGCTTATGCAAGGAGAACAAGCGATTGCATATGTTTCAAGATAACTGAAAGAGCATGAAAAGAATCACCCAACTCATGATTTGGAGTTAGCAACTGTGATTATGCAATCAAGACGTGGAGACATTACCTATATAGAGAAGAATTTCAGATTGAATCGGATTACAAGAGTCTTACTTATCTCTTCACCCAGAAAGAGTTGAACATGAAGCTAAGGAGATGGTTGGAACTCCTGAAGGATTAAGACCATGATATTCAATGTCACCGGTGCAAGGCTAATGTAGTAGCTAAGGCCTTAAGCAAAAAGGGAATTATAAAGTCCGAGGAAGGACCCAGTATAAATGCTGCCTTATGTTTCGCAGCAACAGATTCAGATTTGAAAGAAGAGTAACATATAATAGAAACTCGTGATGATCCAATTGAGCGAGAACTTATGGATGAACTTATGGAGCAATAGTTCTTCGGCTGCGCTTGTGGCATTAAAGATCATCTTTGAATTAATTGATGAAGTAAAAGTAGCAATTTTGTTAGATCTATATCTAAGAGCGGTGTAAGAAGATTTAGAGAAAGAAAAACCTAACCCTGACTTACTTCGGATGCGAAAAAGGTCCTGAGATACAGAGGTAGATTCTGAATACCTAAAGATAAAGACTCGGATATCATGAAGAGGATAATGATAAGAGCCCATTGTACTCAATATTAAGGACATCCTGGAGTACCAATATGTATCATGACCTGAAGAGATTGTACTGGTAAACAGGAATGATAACAGATGTGGTTTAGTGCGTGATCCAGTGTTTGGATTATCAGCAAGTAAAGGCTGAAAGTAAAAGACCAACATGGCTTACCATAACCACTATCAGAGCTATTCTGGAAGTGAAACTGCATTACAATGGACTATGTCACATGTATAGCACTGAATCCTAGATCGGTTGACGCAGTTGGGTGATTGTTGATTGCCTTATGAAGATAGCTCATTCCATTGCTATACGACCTTGGTATGCTTTGGAGCGGCTAACTAAGATATATGGGTATAATATTGCCAGATTGAATGGTATGCCTGAGAGCATAGTATCGGTCAAAGGCTCATGTTTTATCTCGAAGTTTTGGGAGAATCTACAGAAAACAATGGGGACATTGAAGTTTAGTACCGCATTTTACCTTAAACCGACGGACAGTCGGGGCGGACTATACAGATCCTAGGAGATATGCCCCGAGCTGGTGAAATTGATTTCAAGGGGCTTGAGTTGAGAAGTTACCGTAAATTGAAGTTGCTACCAAGCTGCCATGTAAATGTCACCTATAAAGCATGGTACGGTAGAAATGTCAAATTCCTTTGTTTTGGAATAAAGTTGGTGAATAAGGAATTGTAAGACCTGAGTCTGTTGAAGAAACCTGTCGAGTGGCAGACAAGATCAAAGAAAAAGGGGCAAGATAGCTCAAGTTTGTCAGAAGAGACACCAAGACCTTGAGTTCACCATAAGTGACAAAGTGTTCTTGAAGATAATCACTTATGCGTAGTTTGAAGCAGTTCAGCAAGAAGGGAAAGTGGGGTCCTATATATGTGTTGGACCTTATAAATTTTGGAGAGATGTAGAAAATTTGCATATCAATTAGCATTACCGCTATCCAAGTCTAGTGTGCATGACGTATTTCGCATGTCTCTATTGAAGAAGTACGTTGGAGATCCATATCAAAGGTATTGACCACTGATCCACTGGATTAGATAGAAGATTTAACTATTGAAGTGGTACCAGCCTTGTAAGACCTGTATCGAATTAACCGGTCTTACCACCTTGTACCAGGTCTACCTATTATGGTCGAGCCAAATGGACCAAGTGCGTGAAGGAAATAGCAAGACCAGGTATGAAATTGACCCAAAAACAGTAAAATAGGGGGTAGGGTCGATCCCACCTAATCAGGAAGTCAAACCCATGACTTTTAGTCCTAGGGTCGGACAACTGGAACCCTAGGGTCGATGGGATCTCCGACCCCCTCATCGACCCTAGGATCACCGACAGAAACCGTAAATAGGAAACTTTCCTAAATTTAAGGGGATTCTTTCCTAATCTCAATGGGACTTATTTTGGGAGGTTTTCCTCTATAAATAGGACGTCCCTTAGCCTCTTTCACTCCTTTTGAAACCCTAAAAGAAAGTGAGAGAAAGAGAAGAGAAGGAGAAGAGAAGGAAAGTTAGAGGAGAAGATTAAAGAGAAGAAATTTAGAGAAACCTTTGAATCTCAGCAAACCTCAGGTATGGATATGCTTTCCATGAATTGTTTAAGACCTTAGAATAGTTCATGAAGAGGGTATGATCTAGGAGAAACCCAAATCATCCATCCATGGGAAGATTTTAATGAAATCCATGGAGGGAATCATGGTAGACAAAGTAAGGAAATAGCCTGGAGTTTTAAGCCATAGAACAAGCATAGAATGGACTGTGGAGGTAAGCCAAAGGACCCAAACTTGATAGATTAGACTGTAGAATGAAAAGGTTGACTCAAACCATGTGCGGTCGCACGTAGGGTCGATTGGGAATCGCCCCTACCAGACCACAGGATCGACCCCTAGCTCCCAGGAAGTCCAAGGAAGCTACGGTCGCACCTAGGGTCGATGGGACAACCGACCCTAGCATCGACCCTATACCCTGGGGTCGCATAAACCTGCGACCCTACCTGCGACCCATCCAACGACCCTAGCTTTACAGCAAGCTTAAAACTGTCGGAATGAATTCTAATTAAAATCTATTGACTTGGTAGGTTTTCCTATTGATATAAAGGTAATTCTTAGAGCTTGAAAGAGGATTTACACTCACGCAAAGGTGAGGGAACAAGACCTAAACTAATTGGCTAATAATAAACTATTTTTATTTCTTGAGTCCAATGCCATGACTGATTCTATGCGTGTATGCTCGTAATGTGCATTCAACATGTCATCCAATATTTCTGTGATTAATGTTCATGCATATTTAATTCTATTTTATTTATAATATGATGATGATGATGATGCTAGGAATAGTAATGTGAATGTATGTGTGTGGTTAGTGTGCTTGATGTGAGTGGAGCATCAGGGGGAGGACGTGATATTGTGGTATGTCCTGATCACCAGACTCTTGCTCTATCTCTACTCAAGTCTTGTCCACTGACATCGTCGTATCGCCATTACCTTAGCAGAACTATTACGTCATAGGGCATCAGGGGAGGTGGTCTCGGACCATGTAGTCTTCGACTCTGCCGGGGGACCTTAGCTTTATCTCTATGGACGTATTAAGAGATGCTGGGGTGAGGCCTTGGATACACTGTTTGACATTAGGATTGGTTAGATGCGAGCCCAGTTTGCAAGCCCTCGCCTGCAGGGGCTTACGTGTTGGTATGGGTAGAGTATCAGGGGAAGTATGATGCGGTGCGGTCCTAAGCACTTTAGCTCTATCTCTATTCCATGGTGGGTGCATGTGGGACAGAAATAACGATATTCATTGGGTGGCTTTACACACTCGTGTATAAAGGTGAGACAGCCACCGAACCTTTCTATAGCACATTGCAAATTTATATAGCAGACCACAGACATGAATTGAATGCATGCATATGTTTGTTGTATTGTTTTGTTTGTTCACTGAGCCATGATGTGTGCTCACCCTTTTCGAATTCCAATATTTTTAGTTGATGATGCAGGTACCACTGTGGAAGATTATATGAATGCTTCTGTGTATGGGCACGTGGCTGCAATGGAGGCTGAAGATATAGTGGAGACGCATGACTCCTCATGCGAGTGCAACTCATGCGTTTTTTATTAGATTTTTATTTGAACTATTAAGGAAATATAATTTGATATTTTATTTATTTATGTCTCGGTTGATACAACATAATTTGATATTTTATTTATGATTATCACAGATAGATTCTCAGTTCATTTAATATTAAGACTTCTGCTATTGTGTATTTATTCTGATTATGGTTGTGGATGTGTATGGTTTAAGTTAAAGGACACAGCCTATTAGAGATCCTAGTTGAACCGTTGGTTTATTAGCGGTTCATCACACCGTTCTAAATAGTACAGAATTTAGGTGTGACAAGCCTAGTTCACTAGTTGGAAGGTACAACATCTCCAAAGCGGGGATAATTATTATATGAAGGTAACCTGACGAAGACAAGACGTGGAGAAGATTGCATGGGAGGAAGAAGATGCAATGCGGAAACATAATTCCCACCTATGGACTCCGAAGTAAATTCAAATTTTGAGGACAAAATTTATTTTAAGGATGGGGGAGTTGTAAGATCCGTACGTTCAAATTTCGAGGATAAAATTTCTTTTAAGGGTGGTGAAGTTGTTAGACCTGTAACGAACGAACCGGTCTTACCCCCTTGTACTAGGTCTACCTATCATGGTCGAGCCAAGTGGACCAAGTGCGTGAAGAAACCACATGACCAGGTATGAAATTTAATTCAAAAACAGTCAAATATGAGTGTGTGGTCGCATGCCTAAATAGGTGTGACCGACCTCACCTCAAAAGAGTCCAACCCATGACTTTTGGTCGTGGGGTCACACATTTTAAAAACGTAGGGTCACGGATTCTGCGACCCTACCTGCGACCCCACGGAAAGAGCCAGAAACCGAATTTAGGAAACCTTCCTAATCCGAAGGGGGTTCTTTCCTAAACTCATTGGGGCTTATTATGGAGGATTTTCCTCTATAAATAGGATATCCCTTAGCCTCTTTCACTCCTTTAGAACTCTAATTGAAAGAGAGAGAAAGAGAAGAGAAGGAAGGGAAGGAGAAGAGAAGGAGAATTGAAGAAGAAGACTAAGAAAGAGGAAAGTTCAGAGGAAACTCTGAATCTCAACAAACCTAAGGTATGAACCTAAACCCCTACATGAATTGAGAGCCTAGAATAGTTTATGAAGAAGATAGGATTAGGAGAAACCCAAATCATCCATCCATGGACAAATTCCAAGAGAATCCATGGAGGAAATCATTGTGGACAATGGGTAGTGTATAAAATTATAGTTTTGAGCCATAGAACAGTCATAGGAAGGACCATGAAGATAAGCCAAAGGATTCAAACATAAAGGAATGGACTTAAGAGTGAAAGGTCGACCATGATACGTGTGGTCGCACATAGGGTCGTATGATGTTCGACCCTACGAGACCCACATGTCCAACCATATGCCCTCGGGAAGTTTCCAGGGAGGGTGTGGTCGCACGCAGGGTCGCAGTATGTCCGACCCTACCTGCGACCCTACACCCTGGGGTCGCAGAAACTGAGACCCCAGGTGCTACCCTATCCTACGACCCTACACCCTGGGGTCACAGAAACTGAGACCCCAGGTGCTACCCCACTTGCGACCCTAGAGTTTTTGTTAGTCTAAACATATTGAAATTAATTCTAATTATAATCTATCGACTTGTTAGGTTTTTCCAGTGATTCAAAAGTAAATTTTAAAGCTTGAACGAGGATCTACTAGCGATCAAAGGTGAGAGAACAAGACCTAAACTAATTGGCTAATAATAAATTGTTTTTGTTTATTGAGTCCAATGCCATGAATGTTTCTATGCTTGTATACGTGTATTGTGTATTTAACATGTCATCCAATATTCCTGCTATTAATGTTCATGCATATTTAATTTTGTTTATTTATAACATGATGATGATGCTAGGAATAGGCATGTGAATGTTTGTGTGTGGTTAGTGTACTTGATGCAAGTGTGGCATCAGGGGGAGGACGTGACACTGTGGTTCATCCTGGTCACCAGACTCAAGCTCTATCTCTACTAAAGTCTTGTCCACTAACATCGTCGTATCGCCATTACTTTAGCAGAACTATTACGTCATAGGGCATCAGGGGAGGTGGTCTCGTACCGTGTAGTCTCTGACTCTGCTGGGGGGCCTTAGCTCTATCTCTATGGACGTATTGAGGGATGATGGGGTGAGGCCTTGGATACACTGCTTGACATTAGGATTGGTTAGTTGCGAGCCCAGTTTGTAAGCCCTCGCCAATAGGGGCTTATGTGTTGGTATGGGTAGGGCATCAGGGGAAGTGTGATGCGGTGCGGTCCTAACCACTTTAGCTCTATCCTTATCACATGGTGGGTTCATGTGGGACGGTATTGGTGTTTGATCCTTTGGGCGGCTTCACACACTCGTGTATAGAGGTGCGGCGACCACCAATCCTTTTTATTGCACATTGTAAACTTATGAACCAGACCAAAGATATGAATTGAATGCATGCATATGTTTGTTGCATTGTTTTGTTTACTCACTGAGCACAAGTTGGAGAGCTGACCCTTGCGTGCATAATTCTTTTTAGTTTCTGAAGTTGCAGGTTAAAGATTATGTCGACACGCCAATATATGAATAGGTGGCGGCTATGATGAGCAAGCTGTGGAGGACTATTATGATTTGTCAAGCTAGCGTTTCAACTTTGGATACGCTTAGTGTTTAACTTTAGTATTTGGATATTTGTAGTATGTATTAAATTATGTTTTGGTCACTTGGAGATAAATGGAATATTAATTATTTATCATGATTAGACCTCAGTTCATTATCTATAAGACTTCCGCTATTTACTTTATTATCTCTGATTAATGTGGAATGTGTTTTGGTTTAACATGGTGGGGATAGCCTATTCGAGATCTTGGTTGAACCATTGGTTTATTGACGGTTCATCACACCATTCTGGTTGGTGTAGAATTGGGGGTGTGACATGACTAAAAATTCATAATGTCCATATCTTGTTCTGAATGCTGTCTTTGGAATATCACCTTCCTTAATCTTCAGCTGATGGTATCCTAACCGAAGATCAATCTTGGAAAACACCTTGGCACCTTGCAATTAATCGAACAAGTCATCGATACGAGCCAACGGGTACCGATTCTTGATTGTAAGCTTATTCAATTCTCGATAGTCTATACACAGTCGAACACTACCGTCCTTCTTTTTCACAAACAATACTGGCGCTCCCCATGGTGATATGCTAGGTCTGATATAACTCTTGTCCAGTAATTCCTGTAACTATATCTTTAGTTCCTTCAGTTCAGTAGGAGCCATTCGATAGGGTGCTTTAGATACTGGTGCGGCTCCGAGTATAAGATCTATAACGAACTCTGTCGCTCGGTCGGGTGGTAGTCCTGGTAGTTCCTCAGGAAATACAATTGGAAAGTTACGCACAACATCAATATCCTTCATTCATGGTGCTTCCTTGGTAAGGTCGACCACGGATGCTAAATACCCAACTCCTCCTTTCTCGCGGCATTTTCTAGCCTTTAATGTAGAGAGGATGAGTTTTCGTTTACGGGGAAGTTTGGTTCCCGTAAAACTAAACTTTGCTCCTTCCTTGTCTTTAAATGCCAATTTCTTTTCTGCACATAATAGGTTTGCAGAATGCCGAGCTAACCAATTCATTCCCAAGATAACGTCAAAGTCTGCCATCTCGAGTTGAATCAAGGTTGCTTCCAAAATCTTCTCGTCGATAAAAACTGGACATCATCCATAACCTTTTTCTAGTTCCACTTCTAATCCCATAGGTGATCGTACAAGTAATTTGTAGTCTAAAGATCTGAGGGGTATATTTAGCTTTTTTCCAAATGACACAGATATAAAAGAATGAGTAGCTCCAGAATCAAAGAGCACTCCGGCGGGTATGTCATTAATAGGTACGATACCTGTGATTTGTTTTAATTTAGTCTACATGCTCACACAAGGTAACACAAAATAAAAGGTTCAGATCATACCTGTGACTACATCAGGCGATGCGGCAACATCCTTAGATGTAACTGTATAAACCTTTCCTTGCTGTAGCTGCTTCCTGGGCTTAGGATACTCCCTTGAATAATGTCCCATTTGATTGCAGTTATAGCATTCTACTCCTTCATTATTTTTCTTTTGTTGAGGTTGGGCTATTGGAGTAGTCTTGGCTGTAGCATTAAATCCTTAAGTACGGAAGGGTTTGAATGTCTTTGTGTTCCCTCCGTTATAAGAATTTCCATTTAGCTTTTTGATACCCCTATTCTGAGCAAAGTAGCTCTCTCTCTGGCTCGATTCTAGCACTCGAGCAATCTGCACAGCTTCATTATAAACTTTCTTTTCTAGCCCCAAAACATGCTCTCGAATGCTTCCCCTAAGTCCCATGATGAACCTTCGGGTTTTAGTATTTTCCTCCTGCATGCTAGAGGGAGCAAAGAAAAATAGCTCTTCATAACGCTGTTGGTATGCATCCACCGTCATCTATCTCTGATACAGACTCAGGAACTCTCTTTCCATTGCATCTCTGAAACTTCTGGGAAAAGACTTTAAAAAATGCCTCTTTATAGATAGCCTAGATCAATTGGGCGTGCTTGGTTAATAGATAAGTTCGAGTAGACTTCCATCAGTGGTGTGCATCGCCTTTTAGCATAAATGTTGCACACAATACTTTTTCCTCCTCATTAACAGTCATCATCATAAAATTCCTTTCCATTTCATCGATCCAGTGAGCTGGCTACAAAGGATCTGCTGGCTTGCCATTATATTCCTTAGGCTTCATTTTCAGAAAATGCTCGATCAGTCGAGAGTGGTCCAACTGATACTGAGCATAGGCCCTGTATATAGGTGGTTGATATTGGTAACTGCCTTGGGCTACCTCAGGGTTCTGTACTGGAACTTGTTCAACTGGCATTTGAAGTGCTTGGGGTACCGTGTTGCTACCCCCTGGTATTGTGCTAGCTTGTCTGGCTGGCATAGGTGTAGTATGTATGACTAGAAAAACCATTCCTATAGCAGCTTGTATATTGGCTTGCACCTGCTGTATTTGTTGCAGCTGTTGTGCCAGGTTCATTACTGCTGTAGCCAAATCGGTAGGTGGGGCTGGCAAGTTTGTAGGATTTTCCTGGCCCTTAGCTCCTGGTGTTGCCATATTCTGATTCTCTTGTCCTTTAGGATTTTCATGGCTGTCTTCCTCCACAGGTGGTGGTGGTGGAATTGGGTTACAATCTCGCCTAGTTACTCTTTGCCTAGCCATTTCCTATTCTGGTGGTGGTAGTGTCTGAAAAATCATAGAACATGTGAGGCAATCATAATATAAACCCATGTCAAAATCCAACTAATCAATGTAAAATTCCAATTTTCCAAGTCATTCAGTCAAAATATTATATTTTCCATCGTAGGGTCGATGGTGGGGTCGCACTATGTCCGACCACAGGGTATGCGACCTCACAAAACCCTGTCAACTTACTGAGAGCTTAGGGTCGATCATAGGGTCAGAATATGTTCGACCACAGGGTCCGACCACACGATGTCTGTCAGCTCACCAAGAGCCTGGGGTCGATCGTGGGGTCGTCGTGGGGTTGCATGTTTAGTCGAATTTTGCGACCACACGACCCCAAATCAGGTTATTAAACCCGATTTTTTGAGTCATTTCCCACTTTCTCTTTTTTCTTCAACTCAACTCGCTTCCCCTGAGTTGCTACAGTATCAACTACTTGTGTTGGTGATTATTCCTTCCATTCACGACTTTTGTTCCTTTCCTTCAGGTATGTTCTTTACTGGTCCTCATTTTTAAGCTTTCAAAACTAGGTTTTTCTCCATTTATAGCGTTTTCTTCAAATTAAAATTTTTCTAATCGTAAAAATTTGATTTTTTTGGGGGCTTTTGCTATTGGCCCCAATGGACGAAAGCCCTCAAGAAAATTTGAGTTTCATCGGTTAGTTTTGAGATAATTGAAATTTTCTATTTTTTTGACCTAAGTTTCGGGATTTTTCTAAATTATTGAAATTTCTTCAAATTCATTCTTACTAATTTAAATTTCCAACTGTATGAGCCTTGCAGGATGGTTTGGAACATATATAAGTCCTCCTGCCGAACTGTTTGGGTGAAAAGTGAGGCTTTTGGTCAAATCATGCCGTTATTCAAAATTTTAAGTTTTTCACCATATCTAATATCTTGTCTCTTTGTCTGTGTCTTTGTAGATAGCATGGCTCACACCAAGGTTCCCAGAGTTCATGGTCCCATTCATTTCCACTCTAATGAGGTAGAGGCTCAGTATGCTCGTTATGAGCATAAAAAGGTGGAAGGGGGTCGCTGTGTAAACTTGGCTAGTCTAGCCTTGTTTAATGTAGAGGGGGCTTTTGGGGACATGAGTTGGCTCCCCGTGATATCGTATGTGGCTTACACCTGTCCTGCTCTGGTGAAACAGTTCTATTGCAACCTTCAGGTAGTGGGTGATCCCAATGATACAGACAGGGGTAGGGAGCTCAGGATCACCAGTTATGTGAAAGGGGTGGAAATTTTCTTTAATTGCCAGGAGTTGGCTGATCTCCTGGGTATATCGAACAAAGGCCCCTTGGTGTACTGTGCACCTAAGGAACCCCAGTTCCTATCCTTGATGATGCGTGCAGAGATTAATCGCCAGCTTCTTAGAGGTGATCGCTGGGAGATGAAGGCAATCAACCTACGACTGGAACCTCAGGTGTACTGCAAGATCATTCAGTACAACCTGATTCCTCAGAGTGGGCATTATGAGAGGATTTCCTAGTTGACCCAGTATCTCCTATACTACATCTGCACTAGGCATCCCGTCTGCCTTCCATACATTATCATCAGGACGATGATCCGTGCAATGACGCCTGGTCAGATTGGCAACCTGCCCTATGGGCGTTTGATCACTACCCTGCTCACACGCCTACATGTCGACTTATTGGATGAGAGGATTCATGAGGATACCTTCTCTTTCTGACCTTGACTGGGAGGCCATCTGCAAGATGGGGATGCGAGATGCACAGGTCAGTGACGAGGAGAGGAACGCTATGGTGTGTCCCCGTACCCGGGTAGAGATAGCAGACACAGAGGCGGCAGCGGCAGCAGCAGCAATAGGGGTCCATGGGGATGATGCTAAGGATGATGATCGTATGTTTATGGATGTAGATTCCATACCTCCTCCATCACCACTGCATTCCACTGGAGCTGGCCCATTTCAGGTTCCTTCACACACAGTTGGTCATTCGCACCCACCACCAGATGACGTGATGGGGTTATTGCATGAGATTAGGGAGGCCCAGCGCGTGTCTGATCAGCTGATGGCTGAGTTGACAGCTAGTCTCCAGGTGACCCAGACTCAGGTAGCCTGGCTCACGAGGGTGTATGTTGAGGACTATGACCGAGATCGTGAGGCACCTCCTCCCCCAGCACCTCCAGCTCCATGATGCATTCTTTTTGCTTTTTCCTTGTACTATAGAGTAACTGTCCAGATTGTGGACCGTACTCTGATTTGGATATGTATATATATTGCTTTTTATTCGATGTGTATATGAAACTTGTTTCTCATCTTAATAGTACATTATTCACTTTCTTAATTTTTGTCTCATACAACACAGGTGCTTATAGTGTGTTCTTATTAAAGCTTATAAATTTTATCTTAACTTAGTTCACAAACTTTTGTGGAAGTATTCCGGTTTAATAGACAAGGCCTGAGAGCTCTGATACCAAGTTGTCACACCCCAATTCTGAACCAACCAGAATGATGTGATGAACCGTCTATCATCCAATGGTACAACCAGGATCTCGAATAGGCTGTGTCCTTTTGCTTAAACCATACACATCCACAACCACAATCAAAATAAACACACAATAGTGGAAGTCTTTAATATTTAATGAACTAAGAATCTAATGGTGATAACATAAATAAATTATCCAATTATCTTCAAATGACTAATACATAAAATAAAATAAATTAATTAATTACATCTTCTGAATAACCCAACTAATAAATCTAATCAAAGATGCATGAGTTGCACTCGCACGACGAATCATGCGACTCCATCATAGCTTCTGCATCCATCGCCGCAACATGTCCGTACATCGGAGCATTCATATAGTCTTCTACAGTAGTACCTACATCATCAACTAAAAATATTCAACGGCGAAAGGGTGAGCACACATCACGGCTCAGTGAGTAAACAAAACAATGCAACAAACATATGCATGCATTTAATTCATATCTTTGGTCTGGTTCATAAGTTTTCAATGTGCAATAGAAAGGATAGGTGGCCTCCGCACCTCAATACACGAGTGTGTGAAGCCGCCCAATGGATCAAACACCATTGCCATCCCACATGCACCCATCATGGAATAGAGATAGAGCAAAAGTGCCCGAATCAAACACCGAATGACATTTCCCCTGATGCCATACCCATACCAATACATAAGCCCCTATTGGCGAGGGGTTGCAAACTGGGCTCGCAACTAACCAATCCTAATGTTAAACAGTTATCCAAGGCCTCACCCCAACATCCCTCAATACGTCCATAGAGATAGAGCTAAGGCACCCCGGCAGAGTTAGAGACTACACGGTCCGAGACCACCTCCATTGATGCCCTACGACGTAATAGTTCTGCTAAGGTAATGGCGATACGATGATGTCAGTGGACAAGACTTGACTAGAGATAGAGCTAGAGTTTGGTGAACAGGATAAACGACAGTGTCACGTCCTCTCTCTAATGCCCCACTTGCATCAGGTACACTAATCACACACAAATATTCACATGCCTATTCCTAGCATCATCATCACATCATGTTATAAATAAACTGAATTAAATATGCATGAACAATAAAAACAGGAATATTGGATGACATGTGAAATGCACAATACACGCATACAAGCATAAAATCATTCATGGCATTGGACTCAATAAATACAAATAGTTTATCATTAGCCAATTAGTTTAGGTCTTGTTCCCTTACCTTTGATTGATAGTAGATCATCGTTCAAGCTTTATAATTCACCCTTAGACCACTTGGAAACCTAACAAGTTGATAAATTTTTAATTAGAATTAATTCCCATGTGTTTAGACAAACAAAAAATGAGGGGTTGCAGGTGGGGCAGCACCTGTGGTCTCAGTTTCTGCGACCACAGGGCGTGGGGTCATAGGGTAGGGACGGACATACTCCGACCACACATGTGACCACACCCTCCCGGGAAACTTCCTGAGGGCATGTGGTCGGACATGTGTGTCTTGTGGGGTCGGACATCATGCGACCTCACGTGCGACCACACGTGTTATGGTCGACCTTTCACTCTTAATTCAATTCCTTCATTTTTGAATACTTTGGCTTATCATCATGGTCCTTCCTATGATTGTTCTATGGCTCAAAACTACTATTTTTGTCACACCCCAATTCCACACATTTCAGAATGGTGTGATGAACCGCTAAATAACCAACGGTTCAACCAGGATCTCAAATAGGCTATCCCCGCGTTACCTGAACCTTCATATACTCACCATCATAATCAGAGTAAATACACAATAACGGAAGTCTTATAAATAAATGAACTGAGAACTAAAATGATATCCATAAATAATAGCAAATTATTCTGTGTTTAACTGAGACATAAATATTTAAGTACCAAATACATGTCTTATAAATCCAATAAAGAAACCTATAAAAATATCTAGTCAAATACACACGAGTTGCACTCGCAAGAGGAGTCGTGTGTATCGTCTTCAGCTCCAACTTCCATAGCTGCTATATTCCCGTACGCAGACGCGTTCATATAATCTTCAACTGTATAACCTGCATCATCAACTAAAAATATTCGACGTCGAGGGGTGAGCACACAACACGGCTCAGTGAGTAGCCAAAACAATGCAACATTACATATGCATGCAAAAATCAATTTATATCTTTGGTCTTGGTTTATAGTTTGCAATGCGCAATAGAAAGGTTGGGTGGTCAAAGGTTAACATTTATTGACACCGCCTCTATACACAGGGTGTGGAAGCCCGCCCGAAGGTTAACGTTTATCGTTGTCCCCATCCACCCTACCATAACATTATACAACAAAGGTTAACGTTTATTGCTATATAATGCTATACCAACACGTAAGCCCCTGTTAGCGAGGGCTTGCAAACTGGGCTCGCTACTAACCAATCCTAATGCCAAACAGTGTATCCAAGGCCTCACCCCAGCATCCCTCAGAATGCCCATAGAGATAGAGCTAAGGCCCCCCGATAGAGTCAGAGACTACAAGGACCGAGACCACCTCCCCTGATACTCTACGACACAATAGTTCTGCTAAGGTAATGGCGATACGACGATGTCAATGCACAAGACTTGAGTTAGAGATAGAGCTAAAGTGCTGAGACCCGCCAAAGGTTAACGTTTATTGACGTTCTCATCACACCTCCCCTGATACTCGCTCGCATCAAATACATCAACCACACACATACAAGCACATGCCTATTCCTATCATCATCATCATCATCATGTTATAAACAATAAAATAAATATGCATGAACAAATAATAGAAATATTGGATGGCATGCTGTATGCACATTACAAACATATTCGCATAGAATCAAACATAGCATAGAACTCAAGAAATAGAAAACAGTTTATTATTAACCGATTAGTTTGGGGTTAAGGTTCCTCACCTTAGCTTGCTATAAAATACTTTTCCAAGCTTTAAAATCATCGTTATAACTTTATTATATTGCTAGCAAACCTAACAAAGTCGATAGAATTTAATTAGAATTAATTTAGAATTTAAAACCATTCTGTCAACTGAGGGTCGATGCTAGGGTCGATGCTAGGGTCGATGGGTCTATCGACCCTCCCTCCATTTTGGACTTCCCGAATGCTGAGGGTCGATGGTCAGATACACCTAGGGTCGGATGGCCTATCGACCCTTGGTGCGACCCTCGATGCACTCTGGTCCAATTTCCACTTTTAATCCATTCTTCGTGTTTGGGGTCCTATGGCTTGCTTCCTACATTCATTCAACAGTCATTCCATGGTCTAGAACCATGTATAATCCATCTAAATAGTTTTCGTGCATCCTCCTATGATTTTCCATGAAAACCTAACCATGAATGGATGGTTTGGGTTTCTCCGAAATCCTACACTCAACCATATCTAATCTAAGGTCTGTAGAAATTCATGGAATTAGTATCCATACCTGAGAAGATTACTTTTCCTCTGAAATTCTTCTCCTTTTTGCTAAGTCTTTCTCCTTGTCTCCTTTCTTCCTCTTTTCCTTCTCCTCTCTTTCTCTCAATTCAATTAGGGTTGTGAAAGGAGTGAAAGTGGCTTAGGAACGTCCTTTAAATAGACAAGGAATGTCCTATAATAGTCCCATTGAGATTTTGAAAGAATCCCAACCAAAAATTAGGAAATTTCCTAATTTCAGTTTCGTCAGAAACCGAGGGTCGATGGGAGGGTCGATGATCCCGTCGACCCTAGGGTCTTAAGCTGTCTGACCCTCCCTTCAAAACTAAGGGTCTGACTTTCTGTTTTGGGAGGTCCGACCCTGCTTAGCTGGGTGTGCGACCCTCCCCTAAAATTAAGTATTTTTGGGTCGATTTTATACCTTCATGCCCTTGGTCCATTTGACTCGACCATGATGGGTAAACCTGGTTCAAGGTGGTAAGACCGGGTTAGTTTGACACGGGTCTTACAACTCCCCCCAACTTATAAAAATTTCGTCCTCGAAATTGTACGTACCTTCTGAATCAAACAAGTCAGGGTATTGCTTTCTCATAGCATTTTCTTCTTCCCATGTAATCTCTTCCATGTCTCTACTTTTCCATGTGACCTTAACATAGTAGATATCTCTGCTGCGTAGACGTTGAACCTTTCGACTAGTGATTTCCGTTGGTGTTACTTCAAATGTCAAATCATCAGTCAATTCTGGCAAATCCACTGTCAAAACATGTGTTGGGTCTTTGACATACTTCTTCAATAAGGATATGTGAAATACGTCATGTACACTTGGCATAGATGGTGGTAGTGCTAACTGATAAGCTACTTTTCCACGCTTAGCCAGAATCTCATATGGCCCGACGTATCTTGGACTTAGTTTTTCTTTCTGTCCGAACCTCTTCAATCCTCGCATAGGCGATACTTTCAAAAATACTTTATCGCCTACGGCGAACTCTAGATCTCTTCGTTGAGTATCTGCGTATTGCTTCTGACGGTTCTGAGCTACTCTTACTCTTTCCTTGATGATGACGACCACTCGACAAGTCTCTTCAACAAATTCCAGTCCAACAATACTACGTTCTCCAACTTCATTCCAAAACAAGGGAGTTCGACACTTCCTGCCATACAGTGCTTCATAAGGTGACATCTGTATAGTAGCCTGATAGCTGTTGTTATAGGCAAACTCGATCAATGGTAACTTTTCGTCCCATGATCCCTTGAAATCAATCACACATGCTCGTAGCATATCTTCTAGAATCTGGATTGTACGCTCTGACTGTCCGTCTGTCTGTGGGTGGAATGCAGTACTGAACTTCAATGTTGTACCCATAGCCTTTTGCAGTCCTTCCCAAAATTTGGAAGTAAATCATGGATCTCTATCGGACACAATGCTTTCTGGAACACCATGTAACCGAACAATATTATCCACATACAACTTTGCTAACCTTTCCAGTGTATACTGGGGTCGTATCGGTATGAAGCGAGCTGTCTTAGTCAGACGGTCCACAATCACCCAAACTGCGTCAACTACTCGAAGAGTCAATGGTAGTCCTGTGACGAAGTCCATAGTGATGCAGTCCCATTTCCATGCTGGTTCCGATAATGGCTGTAACAGTCCTGCAGGTCTTTGTCGTTTAGCCTTTACTTTCTGACAATTTAGGCATTGAGACACGAACTTAGCTACATCTGCTTTCATTCCCCTCCACCAATACAGTTTCTTTAGATCATGATACATTTTTGTGCTTCCAAGATGTATCAAATAAATGGTGGTATGGGCTTCCTTCATCAGTCGGTGTCTAATGTCCATATTTTCTGTTTCAGGTACACATATTCTTCCTTTGTATTTCAGTACCTTCTCGTCATCCAAGGTGAACTCAGGGTTAGTCCTACCTTTCTCGATATCTTCTTGTACCGTTCTCAGATAGGGATCTGCTTTGATAGCTGTCTTCACTTCATCCACTATATCCGGTATAATATTCAATGCCGCAAACATATTCGAAAACCGATGAATAAACCCTTGGTTGGCTGATCCATCCGTTGTGTCTATCACATACTGCTCGTTGCCGTGATTGATTACCATTCGGGTAGTGCACATTGCCGTAGTCGTGCTAACTTCTCCTTGAAATTTTATCATTGCTTTCCTGCTCAATGCATCCGCTACCACGTTCGCTTTTCCCGGATGATACTGGATATCACAATAGTCTTTCAATAGTTCCAGCCATCTTCTTTGTCTCATATTCAACTCCTTCTGATTAAATAGATAAGTAAGACTTTTATGGTCCGACTTAATCTGAAATTTCTCTCCGTATAGGTAGTGTCTCCATATCTTGACAGCATGTACTACTGCCGCTAACTCCAAATCATGAGTGGGGTAATTTTTCTCATGTACCTTCAACTGTCTCGAGGCATACACAACTACTTGCTCTCCTTGCATAAGCACACATCCTAATCCCAATCCCGATGCATCAGTGTATAAGGTAAATGTCTGTCCTAGAACGGGAATGGTCAAAATTGGGGCGGATATCAATCTGGTCTTCAGTGTTTGAAAACTCTTTTCACACTTATCCGTCCATACAAATTTTTCTCCTTTCTTGGTCAAACTGGTGAGAGGTACGGCAATCCGAGCATAGTCTTCTACGAATCTCCGATAATAACCAGCTAGACCCAGAAAACTTCTAATTTCTGAGACGCTCTTCGGTGCTTCCCACTTTACAATAGCCTCGATCTTGCTGGGGTCCACTTTGATTCCTTCAGCGGATACTACATGGCCTAGAAAGGCGACTTCACTTAGCCAAAACTCACACTTCAAAAATTTGGCGTATAACTTCTCTTTCCTTAAACGCTGTAGGGCTGCGTTTAGGTCCTTGACGTGGGTTTCCTTGTCCTTGGAGTATACCAATACGTCATCAATAAATACTATAACCGACGTGTCCAACATATCGTGGAAAACTTGGTTCATTAGTTCCATGAACGTTGGCGGTGCATTAGTTAATCCGAATGACATCACTAAGAACTCATAGTGTCTGTATCTTGTCCTGAAAGCTGTCTTCGGAATGTCACATTCCTTAATCTTCAGCTGATGATAGCCTGATCGAAGATCGATCTTTGAAAATACCTTCGCTCCTTGTAATTGATCGAACAAGTCATCGATCCTGGGTAGTGGATATCGATTCTTGATGGTCAGTTTATTTAACTCTCGATAGTCGATGCATAATCGAACGCTACCATCCTTCTTCTTTACGAACAACACCGGTGCTCCCCATGGAGATATACTGGGTCTAATATAACCCTTATCCAACAGTTCTTGTAATTGCACTTTTAATTCCTTCAGTTCAGTAGGAGCCATTCTATAAGGTGCTTTTGATACTGGTGCGGCTCCGGGTAGCAGGTCTATTACAAACTCTGTGGCTCGGTCGGGTGGTAATCCAGGTAGTTCCTCCGAAAATACATCAGGAAAATCTCGCACGACATCAATATCTTCCATTCGTGGCACGTCCTTGGTTAGGTCGACCACTGATACTAGATATCCGACCGCCCCTTTCTCAAGGCACTTCTTAGCCTTTAATGCTGAGAGTATGAGCTTGCGTCTCCTGGGAAGTTTGGTTCCCGAGAAACTGAATTCTGCTCCTTCTTTGTCTTTGCACGTTAGCTTCTTCTCGGCGCATAACAGGTTTGCGGGAATGCCGAAGCTAACCAATCCATTCCCAAGATGACGTCAAAGTCTGCCATCTCAAGTTGTATTAAGGTTGCATCCAAGGTCTGCTCTCCAATGAGAACTGGACATGGTCCATAACCTTTCTCTAATTCCACTTCTAATCCCATCGGTGACCGTACAAATAACTTGTAGTCTAATGTTTTGATGGGTAAATTGGTCTTCTTTCCAAACGACACAGATATAAATGAATGAGTAGCTCCTGAATCAAAGAGTACTCTGGCGGGTATGCCATTGATAGGTACGATACCTGTGATTCATTTTTACTTAGTCTACATGCTCAATCAATTCTAATTATAGCCTTACAAGTTTCGGTCATACCTGTGACCACATCGGGCGATGCGGCAGCATCCTCTGATGTAACAGCATATACCCGTCCTTGATGTAGTTGCTTCTTGGGTTTTGGGCATTCTCTTGCCATATACCCTGGTTGGTTGCAGTTATAGCACTTCGGGGCTTCAAAATTTAACTTTGGCTGTGGTTGAGCTGCTGCAGTAGACTTTGGTGCAGTTGCAAAATTCTGAGGACGAAAAGGTTTATATGTCCTATTATTGCCTCCGTTGTAGGAGTTTCCGACTGATCTCTTGATTCCTCTGCTCTAGGAGAAATAGCTCTCCTTCTGGCTCGATTCAATTACTCGAGCAATCTGGACAGCTTCGTTGTAAATCTTCTTTTCCAAACCCAGCACATTTTCTCTTATGCTTTCTCTTAGTCCCGCGACGAACCTACGGGTTTTGGTATCTTCTTCCTGCATACTAGCCGGTGCAAAGAAAAACAGTTCTTCGTAGCGCTGTTGATATGCGTCTACGGTCATCTGTCCCTGGTACAAACTCAGGAACTCTTTCTCCATTGAATCTCTGAAGCTTCTTGGGAAATACTTCTCGAAGAATGCTTCTTTGTATATAGCCCATGTCAGTAGGGCATGCTTGGTTAATAAGTATGTCTTTGTAGATTTTCACCAATGGTGTGCGTCGCCTTTGAGCATGAAGGTGGCGCATAACACTTTCTCTTTCTCAGTGATAGTCATCATAAGGAAGTTCCTTTCCATCTCGTCTATCCAGTGTGCTGGCCACAGTGGATCAGACGGCTTGCCATTGAATTCTCTCGGTTTCATTTTCAAAAATCTCTCCACTAGCCGGGAGTGATCCAGTTGATTTTGGTATGCCCCAAACATAGGGGGTGGATACTGATAGTTCCCTTGGGCTGCTTCTAGGACTTGCACTGGAATTGGTGCAGCCGGTTGTTGAGGTGTCTGTTGGGCTGGGTGATTACCCATTGGTGCTGCACTAGCTTGCTCAGTGTGCATGGTTGTAGCCTGAGTGGCTTGGAACATAACTCCCATTGCAACCTGCATTTGAGCTTGTGCGTGTTGCATTTGTTGTAGCTGTTGTGCCAGATTCATAACCACAGTTGTTAGCTCCGGTGGTGGAGGTGGCAAATTTGTAGGGCCTGCTGGTTCTGGATTACCCTGTGCATGGTTATTCTCCTGACTAGTCTCCTCCACTGGTGGTGGTGGTGGGACTGTATTTCGGGTCTGTCGGGTAACTCTACGTCCAGACATATTTCCTTCTGAGATGGGTGGTGCCTGAAAATCATCAAAATCAGTGAGAAATCATTTATACTTTATGTGGGCTCGCTAATCGATATAAAATTCAAAATCCCCAATTCATTCTGAAATAAATACTGTCTTTTCTATGTAGGGTCGATGGTGAGGGTCGCTGGTGTGTCCGACCCTTGATATCCGACCCTGGGAATGACCTGTTCTTCCCGAGAGCTGAGGGTCGATGCGAGGGTCGATGGGTATCCGACCCTCTGTCCGACCCTCGATTTTCTGTCAGATTCCCGAGAGCCGAGGGTCGATTGGAGGGTCGATCCGAGGGTCGATGGTGTCAATCGAATTGTCCGACCCTTGGACGAAAAATCAGATTTTTAAGATCCGATTCTGGGTCATTTCTCACTATTCCTCCTCCGTTTCGACTCGTCTCTACTCTCCGAGTTGCTACAGTGCTACTTCGCTATTGTGGATCATTCTTAGTCCGAGTTTCGACATCCACATCACCTCAACAGGTATAATTTCCCAACTTTACCTGTTTTTAGGTTTTTATTTCTAGGTTTTTGCTCATTTAACTCGTATTTTCCAAATTAAACTTTTTCAAACCGTAAAATTTCGATTTTTATTGGGCGCTTTTGTTATTAGGGTCTTGAGGAACGAAAGCCCTCAAATTTTTTTGAGTTTCATCGGTTGGTTATCGAGAAACTTAAATTTTTCTCTTTTTGCCCTAATTTATCGAAATTTTTGATTTTTCTTGAATTTCTTCAAATTGGACCTTATCAGTTAAAATTTCCTACTGCATGTGGATTGTAGGATATGTTTTAACCTACGTAAGTTCTTATGCCCACCTGTATGGCGAGAAATGGGGCTTTATGGTCAACTTACGTCGTTATTAAATCAAATTTCGGTTTTTTATCCTGCTAACTCCTTGTTTCTTTTCTCCTTCTTATTTTGCAGATACTATGAACCGTACTAAAGTGCCAAGATTGCGTGATCCACTTCGCTTCCGTTCGAACGAAGCCGAGGCACAGTATGCTGACTACGCCCGTAAGAAAGTGGAAGGGGGTCGCATGGTGAACTTGGCTGAGCTAGCCTTGTTCAATGTAGAGGGAGCATTCGGTGATATGGGGTGGCTCCCTGTCATCACATACGATGCGTGCACATGTCCAGACTTGGTGCGCCAGTTCTATTGTAATCTCCAGGTGGTGGGGAATTACAATGATGTCGAGCGTGGTCAGGAGTTGCGCATCACTAGTTACGTCAAAGGGGTGCACATCTCCTTTGATTATCGGCAGCTGGCCGATCTGTTGGGCATTCCCTATGATGGCCCTATGGTGTACTGTGCGCCGGGAGAGCCACAGTTTGTTGAGATGGAGATGAGGGCAGAGATCGACAACCAGTTGCTCCGTCCCGATAGATGGCAGATGAGAGCTTGCTACTTGCGTCCAGCTCCACGAGTCTTCTGCAAGATTATCCAGCATAATCTGATCCCGCAGAGTGGGCACTATGAGAGGGTCTCTCAACTGACTCAGTTCTTGATCTACTGCATCTGCACTCGTCAGCCGGTCTGCCTTCCTTACATCATCATGCGGACGATGATTAGTGCTACATTGTCCGGTCATAGGGGAAACCTACCCTATGGGCGCATGATTACAGTGCTACTGACTCGTCTGGGGGTGGATCTGGTAGATGAGAAGATTCAGGAGAAGACCTTCTCGTCACCTCTAGATTGGGAGGCTATCTGCAAGATGGGGCTGCGAGATGCGGAGGTTAGCGATGAGGAGAGGAACGCGATGGTGCGCCCTCACACTCGGGTTGAGATGGCTGATGCTGCGGCGGCTGCTAGGGCTCGTGGGGATCCGGTCGACGATGACGATCGCATGTATATGGATGTCGATGCGATACCACCGCCATCACCCACGCATGCGGCTGGAGTTGGTACATCTTCTACGGTGGCTCCTGCACCTGAGGCTGGTCCTTCTCACTCGGCTGATCCTTCACTTCCACCTTCAGCCATGATGGAGATGCTGCAGGAGATCAGGGATGCTCAGCGCAGATCTGATCTGAGGATGGATGAGCTGTTGGCTGCTCAGCACGCATCAGACGCGCGGATGGGAGAGCTCCTAGAGGTGCAGCGTGCGACTGATCAGAGGATAGCCGGTCTCACAGCTAGTCTCCAGACGACCCAGACCCAGGTAGCCTGGTTGACTAGAGTCTATGCTGAGGACTACGACAGAGACCGTGAGGCACCGCCTCCTCCTTCGCCTCCAGCTTCCTTATTGTACTTTACTTTTCCTTGTACTACAGAGTAACTGTCCGGGTTGTGGACTGTACTCTGCTTTAGATATATATTTAATCTTTGTTTCACTCTCATTGTATGTCAACTCATTTCTCCTTTTAATAGATGTATTATTCTCTTTTTAAATTTGGTCTCAACATCACTTGTGCTTATAATGTGTTAATATTACTGTTTTTATTTTATCCTATCTCAGTTCACTATTGCTGTGAATGTATGATAGTTCAGCGGGCAAGGCCTGAGATGCTCTGATACCAAGTTGTCACACCCCAATTCCGTACATTTTAGAATGGTGTGATGAACCACTAAATAACCAACGGTTCAACCAGGATCTCAAATAGGCTATCCCCGCGTTACCTGAACCTTCATATACTCACCTTCATAATCAGAGTAAATACACAATAGCGGAAGTCTTATAAATAAATGAACTGAGAACTAAAATGATATCCATAAATAATAGCAAATTATTCTGTGTTTAACTGAGGCATAAATATTTAAGTACCAAATACATGTCTTATAAATCCAATAAAGAAACCTATAAAAATATCTAGTCAAATACACACGAGTTGCACTCGCAAGAGGAGTCGTGTGTATCGTCTTCTGCTCCAACTTCCATAGCTGCTATATTCCCGTACGCAGACGCGTTCATATAATCTTCAACTGTATAACCTGCATCATCAACTAAAAATATTCGACGTCGAGGGGTGAGCACACAACACGGCTCAGTGAGTAGCCAAAACAATGCAACATTACATATGCATGCAAAAATCAATTTATATCTTTGGTCTTGGTTTATAGTTTGCAATGCGCAATAGAAAGGTTGGGTGGTCAAAGGTTAACGTTTATTGACACCGCCTCTATACACAGGGTATGGAAGCCCACCCGAAGGTTAAAGTTTATCGTCGTCCCCATCCACCCTACCATAACATTATACAACAAAGGTTAACGTTTATTGCTATATAATGCTATACCAACACGTAAGCCCCTGTTAGTGAGGGCTTGCAAACTGGGCTCGCTACTAACCAATCCTAATGCCAAACAGTGTATCCAAGGCCTCACCCCAGCATCCCTCAGAATGCCCATAGAGATAGAGCTAAGGCCCCCCGGTAGAGTCAGAGACTACAAGGACCGAGACCACCTCCCCTGATACTCTACGACACAATAGTTTTGCTAAGGTAATGGCGATACGATGATGTCAATGCACAAGACTTGAGTTAGAGATAGAGCTAAAGTGCTGAGACCCGCCAAAGGTTAACGTTTATTGACGTTCTCATCACACCTCCCCTGATACTCGCTCGCATCAAATACATCAACCACACACATACAAGCACATGCCTATTCCTATCATCATCATCATCATCATCATGTTATAAACAATAAAATAAATATGCATGAACAAATAATAGAAATATTGGATGGCATGCTGTATGCACATTACAAACATATTCGCATAGAATCAAACATAGCATAGGACTCAAGAAATAGAAAACAGTTTATTATTAACCGATTAGTTTGGGGTTAAGGTTCCTCACCTTAGCTTGCTATAAAATATTTTTCCTAGCTTTAAAATCACCGTTATAACTTTATTATGTTGCTAGAAAACCTAACAAAGTCGATAGAATTTAATTAGAATTAATTCAGAATTTGAAACCATTCTGTCAACTGAGGGTCGATGCTAGGGTCGATGGGTCTATCGACCCTCCCTCCATTCTGGACTTCCCGAATGCTGAGGGTCGATGGTCAGAAACACCTAGGGTCGGATGGCCTATCGACCCTCGATGTGACCCTCGATGCACTCTGGTCTAATTTCCACTTTTAATCCATTCTTCGTGTTTGGGGTCCTATGGCTTGCTTCCTACATTCATTCAACAGTCATTCCATGGTCTAGAACCATGTATAATCCATCTAAATAGTTTTCGTGCATCCTCTTATGGTTTTCCATGAAAACCTAACCATGAATGGATGGTTTGGGTTTCTTCGAAATCCTACACTCAACCATATCTAATCTAAGGTCTGTAGAAATTCATGGAATTAGTATCCATACCTGAGAAGATTACTTTTCCTCTGAAATTCTTCTCCTTTTTGCTAAGTCTTTCTCCTTGTCTCCTTTCTTCCTCTTTTCCTTCTCCTCTCTTTCTCTCAATTCAATTAGGGTTGTGAAAGGAGTGAAAGTGGCTTCGGAATGTCCTTTAAATAGACTAGGAATGTCCTATAATAGTCCCATTGAGATTTGGAAAGAATCCCAACCAAAAATTAGGAAATTTCCTAATTTCAGTTTCGTCAGAAACCGAGGGTCGATGGGAGGGTCGATGATCCCGTCGACCCTAGGGTCTTAAGCTGTCTGACCCTCCCTTCAAAACTGAGGGTCTGACTTTCTGTTTTGGGAGGTCCGACCCTGCTTAGCTGGGTGTGCGACCCTCCCCTAAAATTAAGTATTTTTGGGTCGATTTTATACCTGGGATCTCGATCTCCTTCATGCCCTTGGTCCATTTGACTCGACCATGATGGGTAAACCTGGTTCAAGGTGGTAAGACCGGGTTAGTTTGACACGGGTCTTACAATTTTATACACCATCCATTGTCCACATAATTTCCTCCATGGATTTTCTTGGAATTTGTCCATGGATGGATGATTTGGGTTTCTCCTAATCCTATCTTCTTCATGAACTATCCTAGGCTCTCAATTTAACATGGAAAATATGTTCATACCTTATGCTTGCTGAAGATTCAGAGTTTTCTCTGAATTTTCCTCCTCGATAGTCTTCTTCTTCAATTCTCCTTCTCTTCCTTCTCCTCTCTTTCTCTCACTTTCAATTGGAGTTCTAGAAGGATGAAAGAGGCTAAGGGACGTCCTATTTATAGAGGAAACCCTCCATAATATGCCCTAATGAGTTTAGGAAAGAACCCCCTTCGGATTAGGAAGGTTTCCAAAATTCGGTTTCTGACAGGGTTCCATGGGGTCGGAGGTGGGGTCGCAGAATCTGTCGACCCTACCTTTTGAAATGTCCGACCGCATGACCAAAATTCATGTGGTTGGACTATTTTAAGGTGGGGTCGGTCACACCTATTTTGGCATGCAACCACACGCTCATAATTGACTATTTTTGGGTTGATTTCATACCTGGTCTTGTGGTTTCTTCACGCACTTGGTCCACTTGCTCAACGATGATAGGTAGACCTGATACAAGGTAGTAAGATCGGTTAGTTCGATACGGGTCTTAAAAATATTAGCGGAAGCATAAATATGGTAACATATGTCGTCTACTAATAACATATCATAATTAAGTTTGTTATGGCTCACAAAACAAGTTCCACAATACCATATTATAATTTACTACATAATATCCCAAGGAATATATCTGAACATAACACTTGTAGATAGACCAAACATCATCCATCTACAACTATCCAAGAAACAAATAGACAAGGCACTGCATCAGGTCCCATAGATGCAGTCGTTATAGGAACAACTGTTGGGATGATCCCTCAGCGAACCCCCACCAAGAGATGATCTCTCCGCCACGGTAGGCTCCATTTGGTCAGCAACTACAGAAGAGGTACCTGTAACCAAAGCTAAAAATATTTTGATATCGAGGGGTGAGCTCCCATCCCAACTCAGTGAGAGATCGAGTGTCAATGCAATCCTATCATCATCCAATCATGATCGCAAGGAAATAAACATAGGAATAAGATGCACATCAAATATGAATGCCCCATGGTCTTAGCTATTCCCTAGCAGAGATCTGTCTGAACCATACCACCCCTGGACTTGTTCACATGCCCCTCTTCCTGAACATGTTCGCATGCCCCCCTTCCTGAACACTCTAACTTCCCCTCTCTTGGTAAGTCACCCCACTAAAGCACAGGACATACAACCATGGGTGATGATAACACATATGTTAAAAGAAGTAAAGGGGGCTACACCCCAGTAGAAATTCTGGGCACCACTCCCTATAGACCACCGTGCCCCCACTAGAGTACTGGCTATGATATAGGGTCACCAAGCACACAACAATCACATCAATCGCAACCATCACCAAACATACCCATTATACAAGAAGCAGACAAGACAAGCATGTGTGTAAAAATACACAAGGCCGCACCCCAGCAGAGACCCCTGGACTCCCCACTCCCATAGTTCGCCATGTCCCCGCTAGGGTGTTAGCAGCTCCAACATGATCCATGTTGTCACACCCCAATTCTGGTCTATCCGAAATGGTGTGATGAACCGCCAATAAACCAACGGTTCAACCAGGATCTCGTATAGGTCGTACCCACCATATCAAACCACACACACATTCCACATTAATAATCAGAGGTAATAAACAAATAAGCAGAAGTCTTACAAATAATGAACTGAGTATCTAACAATGATAATAAATAATTAATTCGATTATCTCCAAAACTCAAGACATAAAATTAAATAATCCATTACATGTTCCATTAATCAAATATAGCTAAACTAATCAAATATGCACTGGTTGCACTCGTATGATGAATCATGAGCATCTTCAACAGCTTCTACGTCCATGGCGGCAACGTGTCCATACGTCGATGCAATCATATAATCTTTAATAGTAGGACTTGCATCATCAACTAAAAAAATTTGATCGAAAGGGTGGACACACATCACGGCTCAGAGAGCAAACAAAATAATGCAACAAACATATACATGCATTCAATTCATATCTTTGGTCTGATTTTTAAGTTTGCAATGTGCTATAGAAAGGTTTGGTGGCCCCCGCACCTCTATACACGAGTGTGTGAATCCACCCAATGGATCAAACATCATTGCCGTCCCACATGCACCCACCATGGAATAGAGATAGAGCTAAAGTGTCCGGATCAAACACCACCAACACTTCCCCTGATGCCCTACCCATACCAACACGTAAGCCCCTGTTGGTGAGGGCTTGCAAACTGGGCTCACAACTAACCATCCTAATGCCAAACAGTGTATCCAAGGCCTCCCCAGCATCCCTCAATACGTCCATAGAGATAGAGCTAAGGCCCCCTAACAGAGTTAAAGACCACATGGTCCGAGACCCCCACCCCTGATGCCCTACGACATAATAGTTCTGCTAAGATAATGGTGATACGACAATGTTAGTGGGCAAGACTTGAGTAGAGATAGAGCTAGTCTGGTGACGAGGTCAAAGACCACTATGCCACGTCCTCTCTCTGATGCTCCACTTGCATCCAACACACCAACCACACACATACATTCACATGCATATTCCTAGCATCATCATCATCATCATATTATAAATAAACGAAATTAAATATGCATGAGCAATAATAGCAAGAATATTGGATGACATGTGAAATGCACATTACAAACATACAAGCATAGAATCAATCATGGCATTGGATTCAATAAAACTAAACAGTTTGTTATTATCCAATTAGTTTAGGTCTTGTTCCTTCACCTGTTAGCAATACTCGATCTCCTTCCAAGCCTTGAAATTCTCTTTTAATCAATTTAACAACCTAAAAGTTATGTGAATTTAAGTTAGGATTCATATGTAACATGTTATAGTAGTCAAAAATTGAAATAGAGCACTGATAGGTGTCTGATTGGTCCTATGGTTTCATATTGTATCGACCTTACTGCCTACAATCGATACCCTACGGTTGCATATGGTGCGATCATAGCTGCGACCATATGGTTTTTTGGATCTTCCCGAATGCCTATGGTCGATCCTCTTGTCATGCTGGTCATGCTATGGTCGATCATAGCTGCGACCTTGAGATTTCTAGTCACAGACTACATGCAATTCGAGTTCTTCCTGGGTCAAATCTTCTACTCTTCAATTAGATTTATTCTAAGGTCATCTTATGGCTATCATTAGTAGTTTCTTATCAACCATAATCATCAAACTCACTCCTCATGGTTCTCCTTGGGATTTTCTCAAGGAAATCACATGGATCATAATGGGTTGATATTACCTATTTTCCATAGAAGTCTTATTCCATAGAGTTTATATCTCCAGGGATTAGGTTCATACCTTTGCCTATGATAGAGAGCCAATCTCTTCTCAAAAAATTCCTCTCCTTAGCCTTTTCTTCTTCTCCTTATCTTCCTTCTCTTCCCTTCTCTTTCTCTAGGGTTTACTAATGTTCCAAAAGAGTGAAAAAGGGCTGAGGGACGTCCTTTATATAGAGGAAAACTCTCTATATAGAGCCATCTTTCAATTAGAAAAGAAATCCCTTAATTTAGAAAAGTTTCCAAAACTCGGAGTCTGACCTAGGGTCTCACGGTCGATGGCTACGGTCGCAGAACGTCAATCATAAGGTCAAAATCATCGACCGTAGGGTCATTGATCAGTGACCATTGTTTCTTTCCATATGGTCGATCGTACCTACCTAGGTATGCGACCATATGTATACAGTTTTGGGTATTGAGTCGATTTTTATACCTAGTTTGTGATTTATCTTCACACGCTCAGTCCACTTGGTCTAGGAATGATGGGAAGACCTGGCACGATATGGTTAAACCAAGTTAGTGGAGTGCGGGTCATACAACTCCCTGCCTCTTATATAAATTTCGTCATCGAAATTTGCACATACCTTCCGAGTTGAATAGGTGAGAATATTGCTTCCACATAGCATTCTCTTCTTCTCATGTAATTTATTCTACATCTTGGATTCTCCAAGTAACCTTCACATAGTAGATGCGCGGTTGCGTAGACGTTGCACTTTTCAACTAGTAATTTCAAAAGGTACTACTTCGAACATCAAATCTTCATTCAAGTCCAGTGGATCCGCTATTAACACGTGTATTGGATCTCTGATGTACTTTTTTAATTGTGAGACATGGAATACATCATGTACACTAGACAATGATGGTGGTAGTTGTGAGGACAATGGTGAATCGACGTGATCCTCCTCTAGATGGACATGTGTTTCCTGTATCGATGAAGATCGATTTGTATCTGTAGGAGTCGCCACCTAGATTAAGGTCTAGGACCTCTAAAAATGTAGCCTTACCCTAAGGTAAGACTTCTATTGACTCGTGACCCAATGTATCGATTCTTTGGTCTGCAAGAGATCGGGTAAGTATTCAGGGTACGATTATGGGAAGGTGTTAGGCACCCAAACCGCCCGATCAATACCGGCCTCCTAAACTTTCCTTAATTTCTAATTTTGACTGTGCTTGGTCAACTGGATGACTAGGGTTCAATGGGGGATGTCCTAAACCAAGTTGCTAAGTTATTCTAACCTAGGGTTCAGCCAATCATGTTTTAAAGTAAATAAACAAGCAAATGTAATGTACAATATTATACAGTGAACCGAACCAAAGATGGTTCGGTCTTGGACTGAATCTGAGATGTGTAAGACATCTCAAACTGCCTACGTATTCCAATCTTGGAAATCAAGTCCAAAAACGTAGTTCGAAAATGGTTTGTGTGATTAATGATTATGGAAGTGATTTATGCATGTGCTTCAATTAGATTCTTTGTTGTTCAAGTTGAAGTTTATGCTGGATGTATGGTTGATGGGTGGCTTTGTACCGTATTTGGGATTCCCAAATTGCCTACGTATTCTAGGGTTTGCCCTAGAAATCAGGTACGACGTAGTTCGAAAATTTGTGAGAGTCGGATTTGGAATGTGTACCAAATCCTTCCAATTTTTGTCAATAGGATCTAGGGATGAGACCTAAATTCCTACCATTTTTAATTAGGATGTGTACCAAATTATTTCTAATTTTGTCAATAGGATCTAGGGATGAGACCTAAATTCCTACCATTTTTATTTGGGATGTGTACCAAATTCTTTCCATTTTTGTGAATAGGATCTAGGGATGAGACCTAAATTCCTACTATTTTTATTTGGGATGTGTACCAAATTCTTTCCATTTTTGTGAATAGGATCTAGGGATGAGACCTAAATTCCTACCATTTTTATTTGGGATGTGTACCAAATTCTTTCCATTTTTGTGAATAGGATCTAGGGATGAGACCTAAATTCCTACTATTTTTATTGTTTCCATTTTTAGGTTTTTTAGGGTTTCCTATCCCTTTTCATTGTGATTTTCATTTTTAGGGTTTTCTACCCCAATTGCTATTTTTCCATTTTTAGGGTTTCACTTTCCCTAATTACTGTTTTCTTTCCATCTTAGGGTTTCCTACCCTAATTGTTCAATTCTTTCTATTTCAAGGTGTATCTTGCCCTAATTGCTATTTTTTTTATTTTTTCTCTTTCCAAGACAAATATGGCAAATGAAAATATTCCAACTATATCAATGGTAGTATTCCAAATATAGCAGTGTTGAAAATATATTCAAATTTAGCAACAAATCAGTCAAAGATGGCAAGTGAGCATGTGAATCAATACGAACATGGTAAGTGTGCATCCAAACATGGCAGTAATCATCCAATATGGCATGTGAGCATGTGTAATGCACAAATATGGCAATAAACATGTGTAGCATTCCAATCATGACAATGTGATTATTCCAATTATGGCAGTGTGATCATTCCAATTATGGCAGTGTGACCATTCCAATCATAGTAGTGTATGGATGTGAGCATCCAAATATAGCATGTGAACAATATAGCATCAAATATGGCATGTAAGCATCCAATACAGTATTTGAGAGCATTCCAAATATAGCAGTAAGCATGTGAGAGCACTAATCAAGCATCGATCATCAACAATGTGACCAAGATCATATTTGATCGACTACTCAGACTTGATGTAATCGATCATCATCAATGTGATCGAAATCATATTTGATCGATGGCATAAATCCCATAAAAATTATTTATGATCAACGGCTTGCATCTCACATGTTCAATGGTCCACATTTAATCACATCAATTACCAACATAATTACTATGACCATCTTTGCATCAACAATTCGGATCACAATAAATATAATCAGATTTGCATCAACGGTTCATATTAAATCCAAACATCACAATAAATATAGTCAGAGCATCCACAATAAATATAATTAGAGCAACAAATTCAAAATTAATGGTTCATGATGGAGGGTGATGAACAAATGGGACTGCATGTAGTATTAGGACAGGTGTTGGTTGGGTTATTGGTGGGTTTTGGTACAGCAGATCATGATATGGGGGGTTTGCAAGGTCCGGATCGGTGGGGCTATGTAGGTTTGTTAGGATAGATCGGTTATGGAGTGATGTTGCAAGATTGAGTTACGGATGATGGTACAGAGAGATGGTGCTTGCGGTAGTGGGTGAGTGAATCGGTGCAAGTGGGTTTGGTAGCGGGCATGGAGGGTGACCGAGTAAAAGGAACTAAAGAAAATGGGGGCGGCTGCTTACCTGAATGGCAGTCCACCTCCCCGCAGCTGCCTTCTCCCTTTTCTTCTTCTTCTTCTTCATCTTCTCTGCTCTCTTTCTGTTCTACAGATTCTTGTCTCCCCTCCTTTCTCTCTCTCTCTCCTTCTCCCTTTCCTCTTCTCGATTCCCCTCTTATTCTATTTTTTTTTTTCGGTTTTTTCTCCCTTCTCTCTCTCTCTCTCTTCTCGGTTCTTCTTTCTTTTTTCTATTTTTTCTTTCTTTATACTTCCTTTCCACCACTCTCTCTCTCTTTCTCCTCTTCCCGATTCTTCTTTCTTTTTCTGTTTTTTTTCCTTTTTTTATTCTCCTTCTCCACCCTCTCTCTCTCTCTCTCTCTCTCTCTCTCTCTCTCTCCTCTTCTCCTCCTCTCGGTTCTTCTTTCTTTTTCTGTTTTTATCTCGGTCCCCGCAATCTCTCCATCTCCCTTTTTTATTCTTGGTCTCCCTCTTCTTTCCTTCTTTCTTTTATTTTCTAGATCTCCTCGATCTTCTCCTCTTTTTTCTTCTTTCGGTCTTCCTTTCTTCTTTTATTTTCTTTTTTTTTTTACTTATTTTTCCATCTTCGGCAATCTCTACCTACTCCCTTTTTTATTCGGATCTTATTTGCCTTTTTTTTTATATATAAACATATATATAACTATATAATATATTAATATATTAATATATATAATATAGTATACATATAAGACATGTATATATTATATGATATATTATAATATATTATACATTATATAATGAAATACATGCATATGTACCAACATGAATTGATCCGGATTGACAAGGATTGATTGGATTGGGTCAAGACTGGCTTGGGTTGAGCTGAGTTGACTGGATTGACTGGGTTGGGCCAAGACTGACTTGGGTTGAGCTGAGTTGACTGGATTGACTGGAATTCACTGGGTTTTCTCTCTCTATCGTTTCATGAGCCATTTCCACTGTTATTTCGCACGAAATTTTCGCTAGCCTCTATTCCAAATTTTCTATGTTCACTTTGTAGAACACTAAAAATAGAACATAACGAGACTGGAATCACCTGATTTGGATATGGGATGATCAAAATATGAATTTTTAAATATTAACTTATCATTTCCATATGTAATTTTGCATGGGACCCTCTGGAGACTTTTACCTGAGATTTTTCACGTCCACTTTGTAGGACATCACAAATGAAGAACAATGGCCTTGGAATCGTCTGAATCCGACGTAGAACGGAAAAGATATGGAGCTTTGAAGTTCTAACGATAATTTTGCATGCAAGCTTGCATGGGACCCACTGATGACTTCTACCCGGGATTTTTTACGTCCACTTTGTAGAACATCATGAATGAAGAATAATGGTCTTGGAATCATCTGAATCCGATGTCGGATGATGAAGATATGATGATTTGAAATTCAAACAATCCAACTTAGGATAATTTGCATAAAGGCCCCTAGGATTATTTATAATAATTTCATAAACCTCCCTCATATGTATCATCTGACTAAAATGGTCATATATTCGTCATTTGATATCGAAATTGAGCAATTCTGGTCTCGTTTCGAAGATAATTCTATGACCTACGCATACATGCAAAATTATAACCCATGACCTTGCTGTGGACCCATTGAAAACTTCCTCAAATTCACAGACCCATTGAAAACTTCCTCAAATTCACAGTCAAGAATCTAAACTTTCGATCACCTTTCTTCCTTTTGTTGTCCACACACCAGCAGGACTTTGTTTAGCTGGGATGGCAAAAATGGGGTGCTTACTGATGCCCCTCTTCGACCGAGATTGTGGGCAATTGAGGCTGAAGATAAAAGTAGCCCATTTTTGCATTATTCTGCACTTGATCCGAATTCTACCATTGCTCTCTTGAACCGATGCTTTGTAACTACTCCTCCCCTTTTTTTTTTTTTTTTTTTTTTGTTCACACTGTACAACAAACAACTGTAGATGTCAAGCTCCTTTAGTAGCGACCTCATCAGGTCTGTGACTTTGGCTCAAGACCGCTCATGGTGTAACTGTAACTGTCAAGCTTCTTGAGTAGCGACCTCATCAGGTCTGTGACTTTGGCTCAAGACCGCTCATGATGTAATTGTAACCGTCAAGCTTCTTGAGTAGCGACCTCATCAGGTCTGTGACTTTAGCTCAAGACCGCTCATGATGTAACTGTAACTGTCAAGCTTCTTGAGTAGCGACCCTATCAGGTCTGTGACTTTAGCTCAAGACCGCTCATGATATAACTGTAACTGTGTTTTGTGCTCTGGATTTGTAACCTTTGGATGTGTAGCCTTTGGCTGTGTAGCCTTTGGATGTGTAGCCTTTGGTTGTGTAGCCTTTGGATGTGTAGCCTTTGGACCGAATTTGGGGTGTCCCAAATTGCCTACGTATCCTTTGGGATTTTTGTCCCTCCAGAATCAGGTTCCGCGTAGTTCGGGCTGGTTTTCTCTCTTTCCATGATCTTTCTTTCTTTCTTTTCTTTGCTTGCATCTTGTTCTCTTTTCCATTCTAATTCTGCTTTCATTCAGTATTCTTTCTTCTCTGTACTTTCATTTTTCTTTTTTTCTTTTTCTTGTTCTTTTCAATTTCTTTCTTCATCTTTCTTCATTCCCAAAATGGGTTGAACTTTCCATAAATATTGAGGTAGCCACAATGAGGCTCAGCATCTGCACTTTGTCCACTAACCTTGCTCGGAATCCAAGAGGAACTAGAGATCATGATTTGATCGACTTTCCTTGACTTGACTTAATCTAGACCGAGAGAAACATGTTTCTTTTCTTTAAAAGGCAATTTTGATATGTTCTGCATTCCTACCAAATTTATATGGGTTTCACTTTGATCAAAGGGCAATCAGGTCATTTTAATGAGGGGCAAATGATGATAACGACTCAAATTTGTATGAGTCATCTTTCTCTTACATGCAAATGAACTCAGCTAGAGTTTCAAACAAGGGGCTCAACTAAACTCATGATGTTTGGATAAATGGGTGATTTTGCCCCAGTGTCTAAGTTCAAGTCTGCACATATTGATAGGTAGGCGACTTTTGAGTCATCAATAGAAATAACCTTAAGGAGATGCAACCCTACACTAATCTTTAAGAAAAACGTCAAAGAATGCTTTCTCTTCTCGGTATCATTCAGATAGAAAAAAAGTTTCAACAAGCTACGTTCAGATGCTGAATCGGTTATAACCACGTTTGGGCCCAAATCCTTTAAGTTTGTACACAAGTATGACGATGAAGGTCCAGATGGACAGATAAGAAACTGTCCAATGGGTCAGCCATTGGGAGAGTGTTTGGTTGTTTATGTAGAATGGCTTGATCTCCACTAGGCGATGCCATTTTATTGGCTAGCAACAAAAAACTATGGAATTCTGGGACGCCGTCGAGATGATGAACGACAGATAGATATTCCAGTAAGATTTATTGAACAATATTTATGCATAACAAGACGATATGTTCACAAGAAACAATACCATAAAATTTTGTGACATTTGAAGTAAGGGCATGTAATGTAGACTCTGTGGAAGACCGTCAGATTGATGGACGGGAGAGAGAGTCTTTAGCCGAAAAGAAAAATCCCCTGATGACAACAAAGTGATGAGACCACCCCCTGTATGGGCGGGATGTAGTGACCAATATCAAAAATCCAGCTCAACACACAACGTGAATCACAACAAACGATCAGGTCTCCAATCAGGTTCTAAGAAATGGTGTCTATATGTCATTGTACGAGTACCAATTGTCTTATTGCTCTATAACTGAACTCGTCCATCAGCAGAACTCCAAAGGAGTTGCCCCATGTACATGCCTTGTAATCAAACTCACTCATCATTAGTGTTTCAAAGTAGTTGCTCCATGTCTATGCACCATAGTTGAACTTCTCCACCATCATTGTTCCAATGTAGTATGCTAACCAACCTCATTATTTTGTATAGCTCTTTCTTTTTTTCTTTTTTTCTTTTTTTTTTTTTTTTTTTTTTTTTCATTTTTTTTCTTCCTTTTTTCTCTTTTTTTTTTTTTTTTTTTTTTTTTCTGAGCTCATCTTTGACTTTGAGGTTGATCTGTAACACACTTCATGTCTGTAGATGTCATGTACTTGTAGAAGACTTAATCATTTGAATGGTCCTTGTCTGTAGAAATATCCCATAAAAAATTCTTTCTGTAAATTGACCAAATGGGATGACATTTTGATGTACCAACTTGTATCTTTGAGAATGCTTGCATGACTTCAACTTAATCATCTATAACTTTCACGTGTGTGTTGAGCTTTCATTTCTCTAAAGGCCGATGGAGTAGAAGTTTAGGTTGTGGCCCTTCATCTCAATCGTCATCAGAGTTAGAATTAGCAACGGACATGGAAGAGGAAGAAATATCAAACTGGGAAGGAATTGATTGGAAGTAGTAAAGCACTGTTGTTGATGTCTCAAATGAGATAATTATTGTTCATTTTTTCAGAGCATTTTGGACTGGACCGTCTACAGACACATCGAACTTAAGCCCAAACATAGATGACCTATCAGATACCAATGGTAGCCAGTTTAAACAAGTAATTCACCGAGTTACCCCAATTGGATACGACATCATTGACGCCAACTTATGATCGGTTGTAGGACCGAATTTCCGTTTAGATTTTCGCTAGTAAGACTCATTACGACTATCTATCGACATGTGTTTGACCCTTTCCAGCTTGAGCTAAACCCCTCTTGAGTCTATTACCATTTTGATTTATGCCCCAGTTTGGGTCTGACATTCACTTGGTCTATGCCTCAGTTTGGTTTGACGTATCCCAATCTTATGCCCCAGTTTGGATGTCATGAAACTCTGACCTATACCCTTGTTGGTCCATCACCTTTTTGGTTTGCCCCACTTTGAATCCATTAACATTTTAATATGCCCCAGTTTAGGGTGCACTGATATTTTTGTTGTGCCCCAATTTAGGGTATACTGACATTTTGGTTTTGCCCCAGTTTAGGGTGCACATGAAGTTCATTTTCAGGCTACCTTAATTTTGGGATATAATTGACCACATGGTCTTCCTTTTCATCCTGGATTTTGGGAGGTGGGTGGGCCATTCTTGAAGGTTCGAGGACTACTCCTTTGAGTCATTGTCACCTTGGATGATGAAAGTAATTTCGGAGTCAGAAACCAACTCTGTCAGTCAAAGTGGCTTAATCGCCAAGGGTGAACGAAATGCTTTCCAATCTTAGTTTTTCCATTTAAAATTGGCAGGTATGCTAACATGGGAAAGAAACATGTAATCTCTCAGAATCTATTATTCAGCTTTCTAATCTCTTGGATTCCTTAACTCCGATCTTGGGATTTCAATTCTGCTCTGCAATATTTGGGCTCTCAATATACTGTCTTCCAACCATTCCAACATTTTGAGGTACAAAAGTCCTCCTTATGAATATGAACCGAGACATGAATCGGTGATGATGAGACCTTCTTATGAGAGGATGTAATAAGAGTGGATGCTTTGTCTACACACTCAGGTGTTCTCTTAAGTCTAGACAATTATATCATCCCTAGTTCAACCTTTCTTTCTTTTTTTTTTTTTTTTTTTTTTTGTTTTGTTTTTGTTTTGTTTTTTTTTGTTTTTTTGTTTTTTTGTTTTTTTTTGTTTTTTTTATATAAACAATGAACGAAGGTTAAAACTCAGAAGTGACTGGACACGAGAAGGATGCACATACACATACAAGCTGACTCGACCAAACAAAGTTAGCTCCTTCATGAAAACCGACCATTAGACATCATCTATAACAATTTATTTGTATTTGAATCACCCCATGATTGGTCTTGGGGCCTCAAGATTCCGAATGGATCATTGTAGCACCAAGGTTTGACCATGTGGTTCATCAGATTTCAAAAAATTGAAACGGATATGCTTATTTGTAGTTTTCATGATGGATGACAAAAGCGGTTCATGATTGAAAGAACCGGTAAATTTCTACTTGATCATAGTATCTATACCGTGACGAAGATTTTCTGATCGTTTTTGAGATTGATGTATCAATATTGAACGGTCAACACAATGAGCTTTGTACGATGGAGGGCGTGTATAGACCGCCCACACTAATGTGTATGCGGGTATACGTAACCCTCACGCTCCCAACAAGTGAGAGACAAGAATACTCAAGTGTGGATCCAAACATGTTGACAATTCAAGGACAAAAACGGGCAGAACTTCGACGTCTCGGATGTAAATATTATGGTCGAGTAGATTTTACCATGTTGGTTCAAAGATGGACCAAAAATAACATACATATGGCTCAAACTGGGTTAGGACAGAAAAGGCCACCTTGACGAGGACGGGGTAACCTATCACCGAATGCTCGATGAATAATGGGCCCCCATTCCCTTTATATACAATGTTGCAAGGATCTAAGCGACGTGGAGTAGCATAACGCATTCCCAGGCGGACCCAAGAAACGCTCGTTAGAGGCTGCTCGTCGATCGTGGTCTCACAAAGTACAGGCCAAGGCTGTGTGTTTCTCCTAGCGGGCTGCCCCACATGCATGGGACCCGGTTCGGCTACTCGCACGAAAGTGTGACTGAACCCATTCCCCCCAAAACAATATGTACAAACAATAAATATAGTACCCTAGATCTAGCATCAAATGTCAAGCAAATCAATATAAGGAAAGTATCCCAGGAGTCTGAATATTCATCCCCAGTGGAGTCGCCACTGTGAGGACAATGGTGAATCGACGTGATCCTCCTCTGGATGGACATGTGTTTCCTGTATCGATGAAGATCGATTTGTATCTGTAGGAGTCGCCACCTAGATTAAGGTCTAGGACCTCTAAAAATGTAGCCTCACCCTAAGGTAAGACTTCTATTGACTCGTGACCCAATGTATCGATTCTTTGGTCTGCAAGAGATCGGGTAAGTATTCAGGGTACGGTTATGGGAAGGTGTTAGGCACCCAAACCGCCCGATCAATACCGGCCTCCTAAACTTTCCTTAATTTCTAATTTTGACTGTGCTTGGTCAACTGGATGACTAGGGTTCAATGGGGGATGTCCTAAACCAAGTTGCTAAGTTATTCTAACCTAGGGTTCAGCCAATCATGTTTTAAAGTAAATAAACAAGCAAATGTAATGTACAATATTATACAGTGAACCGAACCAAAGATGGTTCGGTCTTGGACTGAATCTGAGATGTGTAAGACATCTCAAACTGCCTACGTATTCCAATCTTGGAAATCAAGTCCAAAAACGTAGTTCGAAAATGGTTTGTGTGATTAATGATTATGGAAGTGATTTATGCATGTGCTTCAATTAGATTCTTTGTTGTTCAAGTTGAAGTTTATGCTGGATGTATGGTTGATGGGTGGCTTTGTACCGTATTTGGGATTCCCAAATTACCTACGTATTCTAGGGTTTGCCCAAGAAATCAGGTACGACGTAGTTCGAAAATTTGTGAGAGTCGGATTTGGAATGTGTACCAAATCCTTCCAATTTTTGTCAATAGGATCTAGGGATGAGACCTAAATTCCTACCATTTTTAATTAGGATGTGTACCAAATTATTTCTAATTTTGTCAATAGGATCTAGGGATGAGACCTAAATTCCTACCATTTTTATTTGGGATGTGTACCAAATTCTTTCCATTTTTATGAATAGGATCTAGGGATGAGACCTAAATTCCTACTATTTTTATTTGGGATGTGTACCAAATTCTTTCCATTTTTGTGAATAGGATCTAGGGATGAGACCTAAATTCCTACCATTTTTATTTGGGATGTGTACCAAATTCTTTCCATTTTTGTGAATAGGATCTAGGGATGAGACCTAAATTCCTACTATTTTTATTGTTTCCATTTTTAGGTTTTTTAGGGTTTCCTATCCCTTTTCATTGTGATTTTCATTTTTAGGGTTTTCTACCCCAATTGCTATTTTTCCATTTTTAGGGTTTCACTTTCCCTAATTACTGTTTTCTTTCCATCTTAGGGTTTCCTACCCTAATTGTTCAATTCTTTCTATTTCAGGGTGTATCTTGCCCTAATTGCTATTTTTTTATTTTTTCTCTTTCCAAGACAAATATGGCAAATGAAAATATTCCAACTATATCAATGGTAGTATTCCAAATATAGCAGTGTTGAAAATATATTCAAATTTAGCAACAAATCAGTCAAAGATGGCAAGTGAGCATGTGAATCAATACGAACATGGTAAGTGTGCATCCAAACATGGCAGTAATCATCCAATATGGCATGTGAGCATGTGTAACAGACAAATATGGCAATAAGCATGTGTAGCATTCCAATCATGACAATGTGATTATTCCAATTATGGCAGTGTGATCATTCCAATTATGGCAGTGTGACCATTCCAATCATAGTAGTGTATGGATGTGAGCATCCAAATATAGCATGTGAACAATATAGCATCAAATATGGCATGTAAGCATCCAATACAGTATTTGAGAGCATTCCAAATATAGCAGTAAGCATGTGAGAGCACTAATCAAGCATCGATCATCAACAATGTGACCAAGATCATATTTGATCGACTACTCAGACTTGATGTAATCGATCATCATCAATGTGATCGAAATCATATTTGATCGATGGCATAAATCCCATAAAAATTATTTATGATCAACGGCTTGCATCTCACATGTTCAATGGTCCACATTTAATCACATCAATTACCAACATAATTACTATGACCATCTTTGCATCAACAATTCGGATCACAATAAATATAATCAGATTTGCATCAACGGTTCATATTAAATCCAAACATCACAATAAATATAGTCAGAGCATCCACAATAAATATAATTAGAGCAACAAATTCAAAATTAATGGTTCATGATGGAGGGTGATGAACAAATGGGACTGCATGTAGTATTAGGACAGGTGTTGGTTGGGTTATTGGTGGGTTTTGGTACAGCAGATCATGATATGGGGGTTTGCAAGGTCTGGATCGGTGGGGCTATGTAGGTTTGTTAGGATAGATCGGTTATGGAGTGATGTTGCAAGATTGAGTTACAGATGATGGTACAGAGAGATGGTGCTTGCGGTAGTGGGTGAGTGAATCGGTGCAGTGGGTTTGGTAGCAGGCATGGAGGGTGACCGAGTAAAAGGAACTAAAGAAAATGGGGGCGGCTGCTTACCTGAATGGCAGTCCACCTCCCCGCAGCTGCCTTCTCCCTTTTCTTCTTCTTCTTCTTCATCTTCTCTGCTCTCTTTCTGTTCTACAGATTCTTGTCTCCCCTCCTTTCTCTCTCTCTCTCCTTCTCCCTTTCCTCTTCTCGATTCCCCTCTTATTCTATTTTTTTTTTCGGTTTTTTCTCCCTTCTCTCTCTCTCTCTCTTCTCGGTTCTTCTTTCTTTTTTCTATTTTTTCTTTCTTTATACTTCCTTTCCACCACTCTCTCTCTCTTTCTCCTCTTCCCGATTCTTCTTTCTTTTTCTGTTTTTTTTTCTTTTTTTATTCTCCTCTCCACCTCTCTCTCTCTCTCTCTCTCTCTCTCTCTCTCTCTCCTCTTCTCCTCCTCTCGGTTCTTCTTTCTTTTTCTGTTTTTATCTCGGTCCCCGCAATCTCTCCATCTCCCTTTTTTATTCTCGGTCTCCCTCTTCTTTCCTTCTTTCTTTTATTTTCTAGATCTCCTCGATCTTCTCCTCTTTTTTCTTCTTTCGGTCTTCCTTTCTTCTTTTATTTTCTTTTTTTTTTACTTATTTTTCCATCTTCGGCAATCTCTACCTACTCCCTTTTTTATTCGGATCTTATTTGCCTTTTTTTTTATATATAAAACATATATATAACTATATAATATATTAATATATTAATATATATAATATAGTATACATATAAGACATGTATATATTATATGATATATTATAATATATTATACATTATATAATGAAATACATGCATATGTACCAACATGAATTGATCCGGATTGACAAGGATTGATTGGATTGGGTCAAGGCCGGCTTGGGTTGAGCCGAGTTGATTTGGATTGATCGGGTTGGGCCAAGACCGACTTGGGTTGAGCCGAGTTGATTGGATTGACCGGAATTCACCGGGTTTTCTCTCTCTATCGTTTCATGAGCCATTTCCACTGTTATTTCGCACGAAATTTTCGCTAGCCTCTATTCCAAATTTTCTATGTTCACTTTGTAGAACACTAAAAATAGAACATAACGAGACTGGAATCACCTGATTTGGATATGGGATGATCAAAATATGAATTTTTAAATATTAACTTATCATTTCCATATGTAATTTTGCATGGGACCCTCTGGAGACTTTTACCTGAGATTTTTCACATCCACTTTGTAGGACATCACAAATGAAGAACAATGGCCTTGGAATCGTCTGAATCCGACGTAGAACGGAAAAGATATGGAGCTTTGAAGTTCTAACGATAATTTTGCATGCAAGCTTGCATAGGACCCACTGATGACTTCTACCCGGGATTTTTTACGTCCACTTTGTAGAACATCATGAATGAAGAATAATGGTCTTGGAATCATCTGAATCCGATGTCGGATGATGAAGATATGATGATTTGAAATTCAAACAATCCAACTTAGGATAATTTGCATAAAGGCCCCTAGGATTATTTATAATAATTTCATAAACCTCCCTCATATGTATCATCTGACTAAAATGGTCATATATTCGTCATTTGATATCGAAATTGAGCAATTCTGGTCTCGTTTCGAAGATAATTCTATGACCTATGCATACATGCAAAATTATAACCCATGACCTTGCTGTGGACCCATTGAAAACTTCCTCAAATTCACAGACCCATTGAAAACTTCCTCAAATTCACAGTCAAGAATCCAAACTTTCGATCACCTTTCTTCCTTTTGTTGTCCACACACCAGCAGGACTTTGTTTAGCTGGGATGGCAAAAATGGGGTGCTTACAGTAGTGCTAACTGATATGCTACCCTTCCACGTCTAACTAGAACTTCATAAGGTCCAATATATCTGGGACACAGCTTTCCCTTCTGTTCGAACCTTTTCAAACCATGCATAGGAGATATTTTCAGAAATACCTTATCACCTATGGTGAATTTGAGATCTCTACGTCGATTATCTATATATTGCTTCTGATGGTTCTGAGCTGTTCGGACACTTTCCTTGATAATGTCGATCATTCGACAAGTCTCTTCAACAAACTCTGGTCCAACAATACTCCGTTCTCCAATTTCGTTCCAAAATAAAGGAGTTCGACATTTCCTACCATACAGTGCTTCATAGGGCGACATCTGTATTGTAGTTTGATAGCTGTTGTTATAAGCGAACTTAATCAATGGTAATTTCTCATCCCATGATCCTTTGAAATCAATTACGCAAGCTCAGAGCATATCTTCTAAAATCTGAATGGTAAGTTATGACTGCCATTGGTCTGAGGATGGAATGCAGTACTAAACTTCAACGTTGTACCCATAGCCTCTGTAATCCTTCCCAAAACATTGAAGTAAAATGTGGGTCTCTGTCAGACACAATGCTTTCAGGTACACCATGTAATTTGACAATATTATCTACATAAAGCTTAGCTAACCTCTCTAGGGTATACTGAGGTCGTATAGCTATGAAACGAGCTATCTTGGACAAATGATCCATAATCACCCAAACCGCGTCAACTACTCGGGGAGTCAATGGTAACCCGGTGATGAGTCCATAGTGATGCAGTCCCATTTCCATGCTGGTTCTGACAGTGGTTGTAACAATCCTGTAGGTCTTTGCCTTTCAGCCTTTACCTATTGACAATTTAAGCATTGAGACACAAATTTAGCTACATCCGCTTTCATTCCTCTCCACCAATATAGTTTCTTCAGATCATGATACATCTTTGTACTTCCAAGATGTACCAAATAAGCGGTGGTGCGGGCTTCCTTCATTAGTTTGTGTCTAATATCCAAGTCTTCATTTTCAGGAATACATACTCTCCCTTTATATCTTATTACTTCCTTAGAATCCAAAGTGAAGTCAGGGTTAGTCCTATCTTTTTTAAGGTCTTCTTGCACCGTTCTCTGATAAGGGTCTGATTTAATAGCTGCTTTCACTTCATCTAATAGATCAGGTACAATCTTCAATGTAGCAAACATGTTTGAGAATAGATGAATAAACCCTTGGTCAGTTGATTCATTCAGAATATCAATCATGAACTACTCGTTATCGTAATTAAATACTCTTTCTGTGACACACACTACAACATTTGCATTAGCTTCTTCTTGGGATTTTGCCCTAGCTTTCATGCTTAATGTGTAAGACCCGCACTCCATGAACCCGATCTAAACCTTGATTTCATGTCGTAACAGGTCTTCCAATCATCACCGGGCCAGACGGGATGAGCGAATGACAACCAGGTATGAAATCGGACCAAATGGACCAAGCATGAAGTATGATTTATTCATACCGATCGATGGTACCGGTCTTGGCATTGGTACCGTTCGACCGGTATAGTCTACACAGCAGACTACTAAGATCCAGAACTGGATCTCTGCGGGTCCCACTTTCCAAATTTCGAACCCTATGACTTTTCTAATCCTAGGAGGCTTCCTAAACCTAAACCTAGCCTATATAAACCCTTCTAAACCTCCTAGAATCCCTTCCATTGATCCTCACAAACCCTAGAAAGGCGAAAGAGACTGAAGAAGGAGGAGAAGCTAGGAAGAACCGATATTTCTATTCGACGAAGAACACCTTGCCGCCAGTTGACGGTGAGTGCTTAAACCTTCTTTTACATTATGACTCTAGGATTATGACTCTAGTATGGTTAGGTTGCTTTGATCAATACCATGCAAAGCAGGTATTGATCTAAAACCTAATTTTGTCGATAAACCCTATTTTTGCCGACAAACCCTAATCTAGTCGGTAAACCCTAGATTCGAGTTCTGGGAAGAAAACCGTCAAAGCCAGGACTTGAATGGAGTTGGAAACAACTCTAAGTCTATGCTCAGACCTAGAATGTGTAAGAGGAACCCTAGGATCAATAGGGGATGATCGACGGCAGTCGAGAATCGGACGTATGGTCTTCCGAAGACATACCGGTCGACTATACCGGTTGCACCCTGTGCGACCGGTACTATGACTGGTACCTTTCGGGGGCTGGTCTGTAGGGACCGGCTGACCATACCGGTCGTAGGTTTCTCCACAGTGCTCCGACCGGTACTGTGACCGATCAACTCTGTGAGATATATTTTGTAATATCGTTGGTTTTTCGACCAACATGAAACCTAAGGAAAATTATTCTAACTAAACCCTAATATTGTTTAGGACTTTGTAATAGCACGTTTGGATCTTGCGACATGGAACAAGCTATCAAACGAGCGTCAGGTAAGGGAATCAGACCTAAAACCTAATAATCTAATGGACAGTAAACCATTGTTAATAACTATGACTCTGTGGATTGATGTTTGTGCATACTCGCATGTCATCCTTTACTTTCAGTTATTATTATTGTTCATGCCTACTTGCTATGCTAGGATGTGATTGTTAGGCATGTGATTGTTTTCGTTGGTGTGTGGAATGGGAAGGGCCTGGGGTATGGGATCATTCGTTACACTAACACCTTTTCGTAGTATTCTATCTTAGAATGCTTGGTGCGGGTAGGGAATCAGGGGGAGGACGTGGCACTGTGGTCTCCGGCCTGATCACCAGACTCTAGCTCTATTTCTATGCCATAGGGAGCTATGTTGGGATAGGGTCTACCTTTCGTATCGTTCTGTCTTAGCATGCTTGGTACGGGTAGGGCATCAGGGGGAGGACGTGGCATTGTGGTCTCCGGCCTGGCCACCAGACTCTAGCTCTATCTCTATGCCGTAGGGAGCTGTGCTAGGATAGGGCCTACTGTGATGACATATAGGATTGGTTGGTTGCGAGCCCAGTTTGCAAGCCCTCGCCAATAGGGGCTTACGTGTTGGTATGGGTAGAGCATCAGGGGAGGTGTTGGCGGTGTTGATCGGGACGCCTTAGTTCTATCTCTATTCCATGGTGGGTGCATGTGGGACGGCAGTGGTGTGATCCACTGGACGGCTTCACACACTCGTGTATAGAGGTGCGGTGGCCGCCAATCCTTTCTATAGCACATTGCAAACTTAAACCAGACCATAATATCATATGATTGTTACTCATGCATATAAATGTTACATTGTCTGATTATTTTACTGAGCTAAATTGTGAGCTCACCCTTGTGTACACACTATTTTTAGATGTTGATGCAGGTTACACGGTGGACGACTACATGAACGTGCCGGTGCACGGAGGCATGGCTGCTCTGGACGTGCAGGCAGGAGAGGACGAGCATGACACTTCATGCGAGTGCCCTTTCTGCGTGTATCTCTAGGATTTTTCTTTATTTGTTTCAGTTATTTTCGGTTGACATTAAAGTGATGTAAAGATATTTATTTATGTTTGATAATTTGGATAATTGAATATTTATTTAAATCTATCAATAGATGCTTAGTTCATTTTATTTAAAGACTTCCGCTGTATTTATTATATTCTGATTGTGGTTATGTGCAATGGTTTGTATGAGTGGACATGGTCTTATTGAGATCCTGGTGTGAGCCGTTGGTTCAGTGATGGTTCACTCACACTTCTAGTTCAGTCGAAATTGGGGTGTGACATAATGCATCAGCAACTACTTTAGCTTTTCCTGGATGATACTAGATATCGCAATCGTAATCCTTTAGTAATTCCAGCCATCTTCTCTGTCTCATGTTCAACTCCTTCTGATTAAAATGATGAGTGAGACTCTTATGATCTGATTTAATATAAAATTTCTCTCCATACAAATAATGTCTCCATATCTTGACAGCATGTACCTCTACTGCTAATTCCAAGTCATAAGTGGGATAGTTCTTCTCATGTGTCTTCAGTTGTTTTGAGGCATACACAATTACTTGTTCTCCTTGCATAAGCATGTAAGCACCCCATTTTTGCCACCCTCGGCATAAGTGAACCAATATGGCAGGTTTCAGACCTTTAACCCAAAGATTTGTGATTCTCCACTGATCCTCACAACAGGGTCATGGGCTATTATCTGCATGGATGCATAGGTCATAGAATTATCTTGAAACGAGACCGGAATTGCTCAATTCCGATATCAAATGAGGGAAGATATGATCATTTTAGTCGGATGATACATATAAGGGGAGGTTTCTGAAATTATTATAAAATAATAATCCCGGGGGCCTTCATGCAAATTATCCTAAGTCGGATTGCTTGAATTTCAAATCATCATATCTTGATCATCTGACATCGGATTCAGATGATTCCAAGACCATTATTCTTCATTCATGATGTTCTACAAAGTGGACGTAAAAAATCCCGGGTAGAAGTCGCCAGTGGGTCCCATGCAAACTTGCATGCAAAATGATCGTTAGAACTTCAAGGCTTCATATCTTTCCCGTTTTACATCGGATTCAGATGATTTCAAGACCATTATTCTTCATTCATGATGTTCTACAAAGTGGACGTAAAAAATCCCGGGTAGAAGTCTCCAGTGGGTCCCATGCAAGCTTGCATGCAAAATTATCATCAGAACTTCGAAGCTGCATATCTTTTCCGTTCTACATCGGATTCAGGTGATTCCAGTCTCATTATGTTCCATTTTTAGTGCTCTACAAAGTGGACGTAAAATATTTCCGGTAGAAGCCTCTGAAGGATCTCATGCAGGAATGGTCAACCAAATTATCGGTAATTGGTCCGTTTAAACTTCAAAAATTCATAAGTTGACCATTTTACTTCCAAATGAGGTGATTCAAGTTCCTATATTCCTCATTTTTTATGTTCTACAAAATGAACGCAAAAAATTTGGAATAGAGGCCATCGAAAAATTCCATGCGGGATGACAACGGAAATGACCCGTGAAATGACAAGGAGAGGAAACCCAGTGAATTCCAATCAGTCCAGTCAACTCAATTCAAATCAGTTGTCAACCTAAGTCAGTCTCTATATATATTATAATATATATATATATATATATATATATATATATATATATATATATATATATATATATATATATATATATATATATATATATATATATATATATATATATATATATATATATATATATGTATGTGTATGTATGTATGTTATTAAATATATATGTATAATATATATGTGTAAATCATAATCCAAAAGATTTTTGAGAAGAAAAAGGAAAGAGGGGAGAGAAAAAACGTGGAAAAGAATGGAGATTTCAATTGTGGAGATAATCCAAAAGATTTTGAGAAAAAAAAGGAAAGAGGGGGGAGGAGAAAAAACGTGGAAGAGAATGAGGATTTCGATTTTGGAGATAATCCAAAAGATTTTGAGAAAAAAGGAAAGAGGGAGAAAGAAAAAACGTGACCTTTTTCTAAGAGAATCCAAAGGATTTCTTTGGAGAAAAAAAGGAAAGAAGAAAGAGAAAAATTAGGGTTTTTTTAGGAGCCACGGTTTTAAGAGTTGTTTAAAAAAAAAAAAAAGGGAGAGGGAGGACTTGAAAAGAGAGAGAATTTAGGGTTTCTAGAAAAAAAAAAAAAGGAAAGAAGGGGAAGATAAAAGGGACATGAGAGAGAGAAGAAGGAGGAGGTTTTTTTTTCCAAAAAAAAAGGAAAAGAAAAAACGTGAAAGGGAATCACGTTTTGGAGAAAAAAAAGGGGAGGTTTTTTTTCAAAGAGAAAAAAAAGGGGAGAAAGAAAAAAAAACGTGAAAGGCTTTGTGGCTCACACTTTTGGGAGAAAAAGAAGGGAAAAGAGAGAGAAAAAAGGGAGAAAAGAGAAGGGAAAAACGTGAAGAAGGAGTTTTGATAGAGTTTGGGCTCTCGGTTTGAAAAAAAAAAAGAAGAAGAAGAAGAAGGGAGGAGCAAGCAGAACCTACGGGCATCTAGGTAAGCTACCTTTACTTTTATTTTTCTTCTATTGTTTTGCTTAACTACAAATCTCTATCTCATGAACCATTCTACCTCATCATTAACCAATTTCCATCATCAATCTAGCCTATACTTGATCCCTATACAATCAGCATTCTAACTGATTTCATCTCATACTCCAACAACCAACACCCCACGCCACTTACCTGAACCTAGCTATGTTACCTTCCTCATCTTACCCTTGATCTTTCCATTAAATATGGGTCATTGAGTGAACCTATGATCATGATATGCTTGAATAAAAAAAAATCTGAATTTTTGATTCTTTATCGTGTTAATATGATGTCCATTCAAAATCTGATCCATTGAATATGAAATTTGTCTTGATCATGTGATAAAAATTTGTCCATTGATATTTGAATGAATGAACTTGATTAATTGATGTGAATTTAATCTGAATCGTTGATCTTTTAAGATCCAATCATGTGAATGGATGGTTAATTAATCGGAACCATTGATCTTAATCTGAAGATGATCCAATGATGAATTAATTTGAGCCATTAAAGTCTTATCAATTGAGGGTATATGATCTAAACTGTTTTAAGATCTTGTATTACTTTCAATCATCAATCAAGTGTGATTTCGGTTACATTGTGGATAATCGATGCATTGAATCTAAATCGTAGATCTAAAATACGTTTTGATTGATTGATTCACATGCCTTGATTGTTTATCACATGCCATATTTTAATGCTATATTGTTCACATGCTATATTAAATGCTTATTGTCATAATTAGGGTAGAAAACCCTAAAATAGAAAGAAAGTAACATTTAGGGTAGAAAACCCTAAAAATGGAAAGAAAATAATAATTAGGGTAGAAAACCCTAATAAAATAACACTTAGGGTAGAAAACCCTAAAATGGAAAGAAAGTAATATTTAGGGTAGAAAACCCTAAAAATAGAAAGAAAGTAACATTTAGGGTAGAAAACCCTAAAATGGAAAGAAAATAATAATTAGGGTAGAAAACCCTAATAAAATAATAATTAGGGTAGAAAACCCTAAAAATAGAAAGAAAGTAACATTTAGGGTAGAAAACCTTAAAATGGAAAGAAAATAATAATTAGGGTAGAAAACCCTAATAAAATAATATTTAGGGTAGAAAACCCTAAATGAAAAAAAAGTAACATTTAGGATAGAAAATCCTAAAATAGAAAGAAAATAATAATTAGGGTAGAAAACCCTAATAAAATAATAATTAGGGTAGAAAACCCTAAAATGGAAAGAAAGTAACATTTAGGGTAGAAAACCCTAAGATGGAAAGAAAATAATAATTAGGGTAGAAAAACCCTAAAATGGAAAGAATGTAACAATTAGGGTAGAAAACCCTAAAAAATGGAAATAAAATAATAATTAGGGTAGAAAACCCTAAGATGGAAAGAAAATAATAATTAGGGTAGAAAACCCTAAAATGGAAAGAAAGTCACAGTTAGGGTAGAAAACCCTTAAAAATGGAAATAAAATAATAATTAGGGTAGAAAACCATGAAAAAAAAATGGAAATAAAATAATAATTAGGGAGAAAACCTAAAATGGAAAGAATGTAACATTAGGGTAGAAAACCCTAAAAATGGAAATAAAATGATAATTAGGGTAGAAAACCCTAAATATGGAAAGAAAATAGCAATTAGGGTTTTGCCATGCTTAGAAGATAGCATACTAGATCTTACTATATTAGGCTCTTGCCTTATTTGCAATACATGCCATATTTGAAAGATCTTTAAACAATCTTACTATATGTGAATTTCTTGCCATAAATGTTTTATGTGCCATGTCTAGATAGAATATTTTATTTTTTGGCAATAACTTATTTTATGCAACACCCTAGTCAAACTGCCATATATGCACACTTCTAGAAGACAACATAGGTGTGGGGACGTGCATTTAGGCACCCACATTCTTGGGAAGGGCATAATGGGAATGATAAAAAAATCTTAATGAAGAAAGAGAATGCCTTGCCAAACCTTCCAAAATTAGAATTCAGAATGAAAAGGGTAATTTAGGACGATTTGCCCCTCGGCAAACCCTAAACCTATAATAGGTTCTAAACCCTAAACCTAGAATAGGTTCTCAATCATTAACCTAGAACAGGTTATCCAGCCCGAACTACGCAGATTCTGATTCCTAGGGCAAACCCTAGGATACGTAGGCTATTTGGGAGAAACCCAAATTCGGATCCATAGCTTAGTCCACTCGGACTATCCATAGATCCACTAGGATATTTACCCATACTTTAGTCCACTCGGACTATCCATAGATCCACTAGGATATCCCCCATATTTTAACCCAAATAGGGTTATCCACACCTTAGTCCACTTGGACTATCCATAGATCCACTAGGATATTCACCTTAGTCCACTCGGACTATCCATAGATCCACTAGGATATCTACCCATCAGCCCGAACTATGCGGATTCTGATTCCTAGGTCAAACCCTAGGATACGTAGGCTATTTGGGAGAAACCCAAATTCGGATCCACAATTTAGTCCACTCGGACTATCCATAGATCCACTAGGATATCTCTCATATTTTAACCCAAATAGGGTTATCCACACTTTAGTCCACTTGGACTATCCATAGATCCACTAGGATATTTATCCAAACCTTAGTCCACTTGGACTATCCATAGATCCACTAGGATATTTACCTTAGTCCACTCGGACTATCCATAGATCCACTAGGATATCCATTCCCATTTCAACCCAGATAGGGTTTTCCATATTTCAACCCAAATAGGGTTATTCTTAGATCCACTAGGACTATCTATCAGTCCACATGGACTATCCAGATCCTAACCCATAGGATTTCACAGCCTTTCAAGCATAAATTTCAACTTGAACAATGAACTTAATCATGCACAAGCATAAATTACATCCATAAACTTTAATCACACCTGAACTACGATGGTGAACCTGATTTTCGGAATAATTCCGTGATACGTAGGCAATCTGATGGATACAGATTCGGTTCAATGATATCAAACCACTTGGTTTGGTTTAATTTAATAAATAGAGTCTAGCATAGGAAAGGTATAGGAGACCGATTTCGATCGGGCGGTTTGGGTGCCTAACCCCTTCCCATAACCGTAACCTGACGCTTACCCAATCTCTGATGGACCAGAATTCCAATCTAAGGGTCATGAGTCAATCGAAGTCTTACCTTGGGGTGAGATTTCACATTTCTAAGGTCCTAGACCTAAATATAGGTGGCGACTTCTAAAGATTTTCCATCTTTGTCCTCACAAAGCACACATCCCAAACCTAACCCAGACGCATTGGTGTACAAGGTAAATGGTTGTCCTGGGATCGAAATAGTCAAGATGGGAGCTGATATCAATATAGCCTTCAATGTTTGGAAACACTCTTCACATTTATCGGTCCAAACATCCTTTCTTTGTCATACTAGTGAGTGGTACGGCGATTCTAGAGTAATCTTCCACGAATCGTCGATAATAACCAGCTAAACCTAAGAAACATCTGATTTCGGTAACATTCTTAGGTGCTTCCCAATTTACAATGGCTTCAATCTTGCTAGGATCCAATTTAATTCCTTCAACGGATACAACATGGCCTAAGAAAGCGACTTCATTCAGCCATAACTCACACTTAGTAAATTTAGCGTAAAACATCTCTTTTCTTAGTCGCTGCAAAGTGGCTTTTAGATTTGTGATATGAGTTTCTTTGTCCTTGGAGTAGACTAGTATGTCGTCAATAAATACAATAACTGACGTATCCAACATATCATGGAAAACCCTATTCATGAGTTCCATAAAAGTTGTGGGTGCATTAGTCAATCCAAAAGACATAACTAAAAATTCATAATGTCTATTCTGGTTCTGAATGCTGTCTTTGGAATATTACCTTCCTTAATCTTCAACTGATGGTATCCTGACCAAAGATCAATTTTGGAGAACACTTTGGCACCTTGCAATTGATCAAACAAGTCATCGATCCGAGGTAACAGGTATCGATTCTAGATTGTAAGCTTATTCAATTCTTGATAATCTATACACAGTCGAACGCTATCGTCATTCTTTTTCACGAACAATACTGACGCTCCATATGGTGATATGCTGCATCTAATATAGCCCTTGTCCAGTAATTCCTGTAATTATACCTTCAGTTTCTTCAGTTCAGTAGGAGCCATTTGATAGGGTGCTTTCGATACTGGTGCGGCTCCGGGTATAAGAACTATAACGATCTCTGTCGCTCGATTAGGTGGTAGTCCTGGTAGTTCCTCAGGAAATACATCCAAAAATTCACGCACAACTTCAATATCCTCCATTCATGGTGCTTCCTTGGTGAGGTCGACCACGGATACTAGATACCCAATTCCTCCTTTCTCGAGGTATTTTCTAGCCTTTAATGCAAAGAGAATGAGTTTTCATTTACGGAGAAGTTTGGTTCACGTAAAACTAAACTCTGCTCCTTCCTTGTCTTTAAATGTCAGTTTCTTTTCCGCACATAATAGGTTTGCAGAGTGCTAGATAACCAATCCATTCCCAAGATAACGTCAAAGTCTGCCATCTTGAGTTGAATTAAGGTTGCATCCAAAATCTTCTCGTCGATAAGAACTAGACATGGTCCATAACCTTTGTCTAGTTCCACTTCTAATCCCATAGGTGATCGTACAAGCAGTTTGCAGTCTAAAGGTCTAAGGGGTAGATTTAACTTCTTTCCAAACGACACAGATATAAAAGAATGAGTAGCTCTAGAGTCAAAGTGTAAGACCCGTGTCAATCTAACCCGGTCTTACCACCTTGAACCAGGTTCACCCATCATGGTCGAGTCAAATGGACCAAGGGCGTGAAGGAGATCGAGATCCCAGGTATCAAATCGACCCGAAAAACACTTAAAATAGGGGAAGGGTCGCACACCCAGCTAAGCAGGGTCGGACCTCCCAAAACAGAAAGTCAGACCCTCAGTTTTGGAGGGAGGGTCGGACAGTTTAAGACCCTAGGGTCGACGGGATCATCGACCCTCCCATCGACCCTCGGTTCCTGTCGAATATAGAAATTAGGAAATTTCTATATTTTTCGATTGGGATTCTTTCCAAATCTTAATGGGACTTATTTAGGATGTTCCTAGTCTATTTAAAGGACGTCCCTAAGCCACTTTCAATCCTTTCACAACCCTAATTGAATTGAGAGAAAGAGAGGAGAAGGAAAAGAGGAAGAAGAGAGGCAAGGAAGAGAACATAACAAAAAGGAGAAGAGTTACAGGGAAAGATTAATCTTCTCAGGTATGGATACTAATTCCATGAGTTTCTACAGACCTTAGGATAGTTATTGGAGAGAGAGTGATCTCGGAGAAACCCAAACCATCCATCCATGGTTAGGTTTTCATGGAAAACCATAGGTGGATGCATGAAAACTATTTAGATGGATTATACATGGTTTCAGACCATGGAATGGATGTATAATGGAATGTAGGAGCAAGCCATAGGACCCCAAACACGAAGAAAGGATTAAAAAGTGGAAATTGGACCAAAGTGCACCAAGGGTCGCACCAAGGGTCGATGACCATCTGACCCTAGGTGTTCCTGACCATCGACCCTCAGTATTCGGGAAGTCCAGAAAGAGGGGAGGGTCGATAGACCCATCGACCCTAGCATCGACCCTCAGTTAACAGAATGGTTTTTAAATTCAGAGTAAATTCTAATTAAATTCTATCGACTTTGTTAGGTCTTCTAGCAATATAATAACATTATAAAGGTGATTCTAAAGCTTGGAAAAGTATCTATTAGCAAGCTAAGGTGAGGAACCTTAACCCTAAACTAAATTGGTTAATAATAAACTATTTTCTATTTCTTGAGTCCTATGCCATGCTTGATTCTATGCGAATATGTTTGTAATGTGCATACAGCATGCCATCCAATATTTCTATTACTTGTTCATGCATTTACTTTATTGTTTATAACATGATGTTGATGATGATGATGAAGATGATAGGAATAGGCATGTGCTTGTATGTGTGTGGTTGGTGTACTTGATGCGAGCGAGTATCAGGGGAGGTGTGATGAGAACGTCAATAAACGTTAACCTTTGGCGGGTCTTAGCACTTTAGCTCTATCTCTAACTCAAGTCTTGTGCATTGGCATCGTCGTATCGCCATTACTTTAGCAGAACTATTATGTCGTAGAGTATCAGGGGAGGTGGTCTCGGTCCTTGTAGTCTTTGACTCTACCGGGGGGCCTTAGCTCTATCTCTATGGACATTCTGAGGGATGCTGGGGTGAGGCCTTGGATACACTGTTTGGCATTAGGATTGGTTAGTTGCGAGCCCAGTTTGCATCCCTCGCCAACAGGGGCTTACGTGTTGGTATGGCAATATATAGCAATAAACGTTAACCTTTGTTATATACTGTTCATGGTTGGGTGCATGTGAGTTGACGATAAACGTGATCTTCGGGTAACGTCACACACTTGTGTATAGAGGCGGAGTCAATAAACGCGACCTTTGGCTACCTAAACCTTTCTATTGCATACTGCAAACTTTAAAACCGGACCAAAGATATAAATTGACTTTTTGCATGCATATGTATTGTTGCATTGTTTTGGCTACTCACTGAGCCGTGATGTGTGCTCACCCCTCGACGTCGAATATTTTTAGTTGATGATGCAGGTTATACCGTTGAAGACTATATGAATGCGTTTGCGTACGGGAACGTGGCAGCTATGGAAGCTGGAGCTGAAGATGATACACACGACTCCTCTTGCGAGTGCAACTCGTGTGTATTTGATTAGATATTTTATAGGTTTCTTTTATTGCATTTGATAAAGACTTGTATTTGGTATTTAAATATTTATGTCTCAGTTGGAAACAGAATAATTTGCTATTAAATTATTGATATCATCTTAGTTCTCAGTTCATTTATTTATAAGATTTTCGCTATTGTGTATTTACTCTGATTATGATTGTGGATGCGTGTAAGTTTGGATAACGTGGGGATAGCCTATTTGAGATCCTGGTTGAACCGTTGGTTATTTAGCGGTTCATCACACCATTCTGAATAGTGCGGAATTGGGGTGTGACAACTTGGTATCAGAGCTTCTCAGGCCTTGCCCGCCAAACTGACACCCATTCAAGACCATTGTGAACTGAGATAGGATAAATTAAAAGCTTTAATACAAACACATTGTAAGCACCAGTGATGATTGAGACAAAATTTAAAAAGAGAATAATGCATCTATTAAAGGGAAAACAAGTTACATACAATGAGTGAGAGAAACAAAATGTATATACATAACTAAAGCAGAGTACAGTCCACAACCCGGACAGTTACTCTGTAGTACAAGGGAAAAATAAAAGTACAATCAAGAAGCTGGAGGCGAAGGAGGAGGCGGGGCCTCACGATCTCGGTCATAGTCCTCAGCATAGTCTCTAGTCAACCAGGCTACCCGAGTCCGGGTCGCTCGTAGACTAGCCGTGAGACCGGCTATCCCTCGATCAGTCGCACGCTGCACCTATAGGAGCTCTCCCATCCGCGCGTCTGATGCGTGCTGAGCAGCCAATAGCTCATCCATCCTCAGATCAGATCTGCACTGAGCATCCCTGATCTCCTGCAGCATCTCCATCATGGCTGAAAGTGGAAGTGAAGGATCAATCGAATGGGAAGGATCAGCCTCAGGTGCAGGAGCCGCCGCAGAAGAAGTACCAACTCCAGCCGCATGTGTAGGTGAAGGCGGTGGTATCGAGTCAACGTCCATATACATACGATCGTCATCATCGACCGGATCCACACGAGCTCTAGCAGCAGCAGCAGCAGCCTCAGCATCAGCCATCTCGACCCGAGTGTGAGGGCGCACCATCGCGTTCCTCTCCTCATCGCTAACCTCAGCATCTCGCAGCCCCATCTTGCAGATAGCCTCCCAATCTAGAGGCGACGAGAAGGTCTTCTCCTGGATCTTCTCATCTACCAGATCCACCCCAGACGGGTCAGTAGCACAGTAATCATGCGTCCATAGGGTAGATTTCCCCTATGACCGGACAATGTAGCACTAATCATCATCCGCATTATGATGTAAGGTAGGCAGACCGGCTGACGAGTGCAGATGCTGTAGATCAAGAACTGTGTCAGCTGAGAGACCCTCTCATAGTGCCCACTTTGCGGGATCAGATTATGCTGAATAATCTTGCAGAAGACCCGTGGAGCTGGACGCAAGTAGCAAGCTCTCATCTGCCATCTATCGGGACGGAGCAACTGGTTGTCGATCTCTGCTCTCATCTCCATCTCAACAAACTGTGGCTCTCCCGGCGCACAGTACACCATGGGGCCATCATAGGGAATGCCCAACAGATCGGCCAACTGCCGATAATCAAAAGAGATGTGCACCCCCTTGACCGTAACTGGTGATGCGCAACTCCTGACCGTGCTCAACATCATTGTAATTCCCCACCACCAACACGGCGTACCAAGTCTGGACAGGTGCACGCGTCGTATGTGATGACAGGGAGCCAACCCATATCACCAAACGCTCCCTCTACATTGAACAAGGCTAGCTCAGCCAAGTTCACCATGCGACCCCCTTCAACCTTCTTACGGGCATAGTCAGCATACTGTGCCTCGGCTTCATTCGAACGGAAGCGAAGCGGATCACGCACTTTGGGTATTTTGGTACGAGCCATGGTATCTGCAGAATAAGAAAGAAAAAGGAAACAAGGAGTTAGCAGGGTAAAAATCCAGAATTTGAGGCACCACCCATCTCAGAAAAGAATTATGTCCGGACGTAGAGTGACCCGACAGACCCGAAACACAGTCCCACCACCACCACCCGTGGAGGAGACTAGTCAAGAGAATAACCATGCACCGGGAAATCCAGAACCGGTAAACCCTAAAAATTTGCCACCTCCACCACCCGAGCTAGCAGCAGTGGTGATGAATCTGGCACAGCAGCTGCAGCAAGATGCAACACGCGCAGGCTCAGATGCAGGTTGCCATGGGAATTATGTTCCAAGCCACTCAGGCTGCACCCATGCACACCGGACAGGCTAGTGCCGCACCAGTAGGTAACCACCCAGCCCCTCAGACACCTCAACAACCGGCTGCACCGATTCCAGGGCAGGTACCGGAAGCAGCTCAAGGAAATTATTAGTATCCACCTTATATGTTTGGGGCAAACCCCCAGAATCAGATGGACCACTCCCGACTAGTGGAGAGATTTTTGAAGATGAAACCCAGAGAATTCAATGGCAAGCCGTCTGATCCATTGTGGCCAGCACACTGGATAGACGAAATGGAGAGAAACTTCCTCATGATGACTATTACAGAGGAAGAGAAAGTACTATGCGCCACCTTCATGCTCAAGGGCGACGCACACCATTGGTGGAAATCCACGAAGACATATTTACTGACCAAGCACGCCCTACTGACATGGGCTATATATAAAGAAGCATTCTTTGAGAAATATTTTCCACGGAGCTTCAGAGATTCGATGGAGAAGGAATTTCTGAGTCTTTATCAGGGACAGATGTCAGTGGATGCGTACCAACAACGTTATGAAGAGCTGTTTTTCTTCGCACCACTGAGTATGCAAGAAGAAGGAACCAAAACCCGTAGGTTCGTCACGGGACTGAGAGGAAGCATCAGAGAACATGTTCTGGGCTTAGAGAAGACAATATATAATGAAGCAGTCCAGATTGCTCGAGTGATTGAATCGAGCCAGAAGGAGAGTTATCCCGAACCGAAGCGGAGGCATCAAGAGATCAGCCGGAAACTCCTACAACGGAGGAAATGCCAGGACGTATAAGCCTTTCCGTCCTCAGAACTTCACTACTGCACCCAAGACCACTTCAGCAGTGCAACCTCAGTCAAAGTCAAATTCTGAAGTTCTGAAGTGTTTTAACTGCAACCAACCCGGACATATGGCGAGGGAGTGCCCAAAGCCCAAGAAGCAGTTACATCAGGGACGGGTATATGCTGTTACATCCGAGGATGCGGCCGCATCACCCGATGTGGTCACAGGTATGACTGAAACTTTTAAAGTTATAATTACATTGAATGAGCATGTAGACTAAGTAAAGATAAATCACAGGTATTGTACCTATAAATGGCGTACCCGCCAGAGTACTCTTCGATTCCGGAGCTACTCATTCATTTATATCTATGTCATTTGGAAAGAAGACCAAATTACCCATCAAAACATTAGACTAGAAATTACTTGTACGGTCACCGATGGGGTTAGAAGTAGAATTAGAGAAAGGTTATGGACCATGTCCAGTTTTCATTGGAGAGAAGACTTTAGATGCAACCTTGATACAACTTGAGATGGAAGACTTTGATGTCATCTTGGGAATGGACTGGTTAGCTAGGAATTCTGCAAACCTATTATGCGCCGAAAAGAAGCTAACATTCAAAGACAAAGGAGGAGCAGAATTCAGTTTCTCGGGAACCAAACTTCCCCGGAGACGCAAGCTCATACTTTCAGCATTAAAGGCTAAGGAGTGCCTTGACAAGGGAGCAGTCGGGTATCTAGTGTCAGTGGTCGACCTAACCAAGGAAGCACCACGAATGGAAAACATTGATGTCGTTCGGGATTACCCTGACGTATTTTCGGAGGAACTACCCGGATTACCACCCGACCGTGCCACAGAGTTTGTAATAGACCTGATACCTGGAGCCGCACCCATATCAAAAGCACCTTATAGAATGGCTCCTACTGAACTGAAGGAATTAAAAGTACAACTACAAGAACAGCTAGACAAGGGTTATATTCGACCCAGTATATCTCCATGGGAGGCACCGGTGTTGTTCGTAAAGAAGAAGGATGGTAGCGTTCGATTATGCATCGACTATCGGGAGTTGAATAAACTGACAATCAAGAATCGATATCCACTACCTCGGATCGATGACTTGTTCGATCAGTTACAAGGAGCAAAAGTATTTTCTAAGATCGATCTTCGATCGGGCTATCATCAGTTGAAGATTAAAGAAGGTGATATTCCGAAGACAGCATTCAGGACCAGATATGGACATTACGAATTTTTGGTTATGTCTTTCGGATTAACTAATGCACCGGCAACGTTCATGGAACTTATGAACCGAGTTTTCCACGATATGTTGGATACGTCGGTGATAGTATTTATTGATGATATATTGGTATACTCCAAGGACAAGGAAACCCATATCAAGAACCTAAACGCAGCCCTACAGCGGTTAAGGAAAGGGAAGCTATATGCCAAATTTTCAAAGTGCGAGTTTTGGCTAAGTGAAGTCGCATTCCTAGGCCATGTAGTATCCACTGAAGGAATCAAAGTGGATCCCAGCAAGATCGAGGCTATTGTAAAGTGGGAAGCACCAAAGAGCGTCTCGAAAATTAGAAGTTTTCTGGGTCTAGCTGGTTATTACCGGAGATTCATAGAAGACTATTCTCGGATTGCCGTACCTCTCACCAGTTTAACCAAGAAAGGTGAAAAGTTTGTGTGGACGGATAAATGTGAGAAGAGCTTCCAGACACTGAAGGCCAGATTGATATCCGCTCCGATTTTGACCATTCCCGTTCCAGGACAGACATTTACTTTATACACTGATGCATCGGGATTGGGATTAGGATGTGTGCTTATGCAAGGAGAGCAAGTTATTGCTTATGCTTCAAGACAGTTAAAGGTACATGAGAAAAATTATCCCACTCATGATTTGGAGCTAGCGGCAGTGGTACATGCTGTCAAGATATGGAGACATTATTTATACGGAGAGAAATTTCGGATTAAGTCGGACCATAAAAGTCTTACTTATTTATTTAATCAGAAAGAGTTGAATATGCGACAAAGAAGATGGCTGGAACTATTGAAAGACTATGATTGTGATATCTAGTATCATCCGGGAAAAGCGAACGTAGTAGCGGATGCATTAAGCAGAAAAGCAATGATTAAATCTCAAGGAGAAGTTAGCACGACTGCAGCAATGTGTACCAACGGAATAGTGTTCAATCACGGCAACGAGCAGTATGTGATAGATACAACGGATGAATCAGCCAACCAAGGGTTTATTCATCGGTTTTTAAATATGTTCGCGGCGTTGAAAATTATACCGGATATAGTGGACGAAGTGAAGACAGCTATCAAAGCAGATCCTTATCTGAGAACAGTACAAGAAGACATTGAGAAAGCTAGGACCAACCCTGAGTTCACCTTGGATGACGAGAAAGTACTAAAATACAAAGGAAGGATATGTGTACCTGAAACAGAAAGTATGGACATTAGACACCGACTGATGAAAGAAGCCCATACCACCGTTTATTCGATACATACTGGAAGTACAAAAATGTATCATGATCTGAAGAAACAATACTGGTGGAGGGGAATGAAAGCAGATGTGGCTAAGTTCGTGTCTCAATGTCTAAATTGTCAGAAAGTTAAGGCTGAACGACAACGACCCACAGGACTGTTACAGCCATTACCGGAACCAGCATGGAAATGGGACTGCATCACTATGGACTTCCTCACGAGACTACCATTGACTCCTCGAGTAGTTGACGCAGTTTGGGTGATTGTGGACTGTCTAACTAAGACAGCTCGCTTCATACCTATACGACCCCGATATACACTCGAAAGTTAGCAAAGCTGTATGTGGATAATATTGTTCGGTTACATGGTGTTCCAGAAAGCATTGTGTTCGATAGAGATCCACAATTTACTTCCAAATTTTGGGATGGATTGCAAAAGGCGATGGGTACAACATTGAAGTTCAGTACTGCATTCCACCCACAGACAGATGGACAGTCAGAGCGTACAATTCAGATTCTAGAGGATATGCTATGAGCATGTGTAATTGATTACAAAGGATCATGGGATGAACAGTTACCATTGATCGAGTTCGCCTACAACAACAGCTATCAGGCTACCATACAGATGTCACCTTATGAAGCACTGTATGGCAAGAAGTGTCGAACTCCCTTGTTTTGGAATGAAGTGGGAGAACGTAGCATTGCTGGACCGGAATTTGTTGAAGAGACTTGTCGAGTGGTCAACATTATCAAGGAAAGGGTGAGAACAGCTCAGAACCGTCAGAAGCAATATGTAGACACTCGACGAAGAGATCTAGAGTTCGCGGTAGGTGATAAAGTATTTTTGAAAGTATCGCCTATGCAAGGATTGAAGAGGTTCGGACAGAAAGTGAAGCTAAGTCCAAGATATGTCGGACCATATGAAATTCTAGCTAAACGTGGAAAAGTAGCTTATCAGTTAGCACTACCACCATCTATGTCAAGTGTACATGACGTATTTCACATTTCCCTATTGAAGAAGTATGTCAAAGACCCAACGCATGTCTTGACAGTGGATTTGCCAGAATTGACTGATGATTTGACGTTTGAAGTAACACCAATAGAAATCACCAGCCGAAAGGTTCAACGTCTACGCAACCAAGATATCTATTATGTTAAGGTCACTTGGAAAAGTAGAGACATGGAAGAAATTACATGGGAAGAAGAAAATGCTATGAGAAAGCAATACCCTTACTTATTTGATTCAGGAGGTATGTACAATTTCGAGGACAAAATTTTTATTAGTTGGGGGAGAGTTGTAAGACCCGTGTCAATCTAACCCGGTCTTACCACCTTGAACCAGGTTCACCCATCATGGTCGAGTCAAATGGACCAAGGGCGTGAAGGAGATCGAGATCCCAGGTATCAAATCGACCAAAAAACACTTAAAATAGGGCTAGGGTCGCACACCCAGCTAAGCAGGGTCGGACCTCCCAAAACAGAAAGTCAGACCCTCAGTTTTGGAGGGAGGGTCAGACAGCTTAAGACCCTAGGGTCGACGGGATCATCGACTCTCCCATCGACCCTCGGTTCTTGCCGAATATAGAAATTAGGAAATTTCTATATTTTTCGATTGGGATTCTTTCCAATTCTTAATGGGACTTATTTAGGATGTTCCTAGTCTATTTAAAGGACGTCCCTAAGCCACTTTCACTCCTTTCACAACCCTAATTGAATTGAGAGAAAGAGAGGAGAAGGAAAAGAGGGAGAAGAGAGGCAAGGAAGAGAACCTAGCAAAAAGGAGAAGAGTTGCAGAGAAAGATTAATATTCTCAGGTATGGATACTAATTCCATGAGTTTCTACAGACCTTAGGATAGTTATTGGAGAGAGAGTGATCTCGGAGAAACCCAAACCATCCAGCCATGGTTAGGTTTTCATGGAAAACTATAGGTGGATGCATGAAAACTATTTAGATGGATTATACATGGTTTCAGACCATGGAATGGATGTAGAATGGAATGTAGGAGCAAGCCATAGGACCCCAAACACGAAGGAAGGATTAAAAAGTAGAAATTGGACCAAAGTGCACCAAGGGTCGCACCGAGGGTCGATGACCATCCGACCCTAGGTGTTTCTGACCATCGACCCTCAGCATTCGGGGAGTCCAGAAAGAGGGGAGGGTCGATAGACCCATCGACCCTAGCATCGACCCTAGCATCGACCCTCAGTTAACAGAATGGTTTTTAAATTCAAAGTAAATTCTAATTAAATTCTATCGACTTTGTTAGGTCTTCTAGCAATATAATAACATTATAAAGGTGATTCTAAAGCTTGGAAAAGTATCTATTAGCAAGCTAAGGTGAGGAAATAGAACTCTAAACTAATTGGTTAATAAAAAACTGTTTTCTATTTCTTGAGTCCAATGCCATGCTTAATTCTATGCGAATATGTTTGTAATGTGCATACAGCATGCCATCCAATATTTCTATTACTTGTTCATGCATATTTACTTTAATGTTTATAACATGATGTTGATGATGATGATGATGATGATAGGAATAGGCATGTGCTTGTATCTGTGTGGTTGGTGTACTTGATGCGAGCGAGTATCAGGGGAGGTGTGATGAGAACGTCAATAAACGTTAACCTTTGGCGGGTCTCAGCACTTTAGCTCTATCTCTAACTCATGTTTTGTACATTAGCATTGTCGTATCGCCATTACTTTAGCAGAACTATTATGTCGTAGAGTATCAGGGGAGGTGGTCTCGGTCCTTGTAGTCTCTGACTCTACCGGGGGGCCTTAGCTCTATCTCTATGGACATTCTGAGGGATGCTGGGGTGAGGCCTTGGATACACTTTTTGGCATTAGGATTGGTTAGTTGCGAGCTCAGTTTGCAGCCCTCGCCAACAGGGGCTTACGTGTTGGTATGGCACTATATAGCAATAAACGTAACCTTTGTTATATAATGTTCATGATTGGGTGCATGTGAGTTGACGATAAACGTGATCTTCGGGTAACGTCACACACTCGTGTATAGAGACGGAGTCAATAAACGCGACCTTTGGCTTCCTAAACCTTTTTATTGCATACTGCAAACTTTAAACCGGACCAAAGATATAAATTGATATTTGCATGCATATGTATTGTTGCATTGTTTTGGCTACTCACTGAGCCGTGATGTGTGCTCACCCCTCGATGTCGAATTTTTTTAGTTGATGATGCAGGTTATACCGTTGAAGACTATATGAACGCGTCTACGTACGGGAACGTGGCAGCTGTGGAAGTTGGAGCTGAAGATGATACGCACGACTCCTCTTGCGAGTACAACTCGTGTGTATTTGATTAGATATTTTATAGGTTTCTTTATTTGGATTTATTAAAGACTTGTATTGATATTTACTTATGTCTCGGTTGATACAGAATAATTTTTTATTAAATTATTAATATCATCTTAGTTTCTCAGTTCATTTTATTATAAAACTTTCGCTATTGTGTATTTACTCTGATTATGATTATGGATGTGTGTAAGTTTAGATAACGCGGGGATAGCCTATTAGAGATCCTGGTTGAACCGTTGGTTATTTAGCGGTTCATCACATCATTCTGAATAGACCAGAATTGGGGTGTGACACAAAGAGTACTCTGGTAGGTTTGCCATTAATAGGTATGTTACCTGTGAATTTCTTTTTATATTAATCTATATGCTCACACAAGGTAGTACAAATGAAAGGATCAGGTCATACCTATGACCACATCAGGCGATGCGGCAGCATCCTCATAAGTAACTGCATAAACTTTGCCTTGCTGTAGCTGCTTCCTTGGCTTAGGACACTCTCTTGAATAATGTCCTACTTGATCGCAATTGAAGCCTTTGACTCCAGCATTACTTTGCTTCTGTTGAGGTTGGGCTATCGGAGTAGTCTTGGCTGCAGCATTGAAGCCTTGAGTACGGAAGGATTTAAATGTCTTTGAGTTTCCTCCATTATATGAGTTTCCATTGGGCCTCTTTATACCTTTGTTCTTAGCAAAATAACTTTCTCTCTGGTTCGATTCCAATACTCGAGCAATCTGTACAGCTTCATTATAAATCTTCTTTTCCAGTCCCAATACATGCTCACGGATGCTTCCCCTAAGTCCCATAACGAACCTTCGGGTTTTGATATTTTCCTCCTGCATGCTAGAGGGAGCAAAGAAGGACAGTTCTTCATAACGCTGTTGATATGCGTCTACAATCATCTGTCCCTGATATAGAGTCAGGAACTCCTTTTCCATTTGATCTCTGAAACTCTTTGGAAAATATTTCTCGAAGAAAGCTTCTTTATATATAACCCATGTCAGTTGGGCATGCTTTGTTAACAGATAACTTTTAGTTGATTTCCACCAGTGGTGTGCATCACCTTTCAACATAAACGTGGCACATAATACCTTATCTTCTTCATTTATAGTCATCATCATAAAGTTTCTTTTCATCTCATCGATTCAGTGAGCTGGCCATAACGGATCTGATGGCTTCCCCGTGAATTCCTTCGTCTTCAACTTCAGAAAATGCTCGATCAATCTAGAGTGATCAAGCTGATATTGTGCATATGCCCATACATAGGCGGTTGGTACTGATAATTACCTTATTTATACCTGCCTTGCGGTGCTTCAGGGTTTTGCACTTGCCTTGTACTATTGGTGTTTGCGGTGCCTGAGGTACAGTGTTGCTACCACCAGATGTCATACTAACTTGTCGTATAGGTAGAGATATTGTGTTTGTAACTGGGAAAGCAATTCCCATAGCAGCTTGCATGTTGGCTTGCATTTGCTATATATGCTGTATTTGTTGTACCAAATTCATCACTACAGTAGCCAAATCCGTAGGTAGTGTAGGTAAGTTGGTTGGGTTGGCTTAGGTGTGAACATTCTGAGGTGTAGCATTCTGAGCTCCAATATTTCCTTCCTGCCCTTGCTGACCTTCATTGTCGTTGTCTCCATAGGTGGTGGAGATGGGTTTGAATTCTGTCTCCTTCTACTTACTCTACGCCCAGCCATTGAAACTCTTAGTTGATGTGTTATTGGCAAAGCTATACAGATGAGACAAAATAGAGTGCTGGTATTGGGTTAGTCTCACAGTAGAAGGCAAGAGAAAAACAAGATTAATAGGCAAAAGTTCGAACATAATCAAAATGCAGACAACAGTCAGTCATACGGTCGATGGCCTACGATCGCATGTTGTGTGACCTTAGGTGCGACCATCAAATCCCTGACAACTTACCAAGACCCTATGGTCGATCATACGGTTGATCATACGGTCGATGGTTTTGGTCGAATTGTGCGATCGTAAGATTCAAAATCAGTTTTAAAACCTATTTTTGAGATTTTCTCTCTCATTTCCCTTTCTTCTTCCTATGGTCTCAACTCAACTCACCATCAGTGAGTTGTTATAGTATCAATCGTACGAATTTAGTGATTTTTCATCGATCCACAATCTCTATTCCATTCCTCAAGGTATGTTCTCTACTCTTCCTCCTTTTTAAGCTTTCATACCTACGTTTTGCACCATTTATAGGGTTTTCTTTAAATTAATATTTTTCTGACAGTAAAAATTTGATTTTTATTGGGGGTTATTGCTATTGGCTATCCAATGGATGAAAGCCCTTGCGAAAATTCAAGTTTCATTTGTTAGTTTAGTAGAAACTTGAAAATTCCCATTTTTTACCTAAATTTTGGGGTTTTTCCCAATTGTCAACATTTCTTCAAATTCAACCTACCTAGTTTAAATTTCCGATTGTATGGGCCTTGCAGGATGGTTTGGGACCTATGTAAGTCCTCTGCCCAAATGTTTGGGTGAAAAGTGAGGCTTTTTCCCATTCTATGTTGTTATGCTGTCAAATTTTCAAATTTATCTAACTTGTTTTTCTTATTTTCTTCTCTTGCAGTTATCATGGTTTGTACTAAGGTTCCTCTAGTTCATGACCCACGTCACTTCCAGTCGTGGAATCAGAAACACAATACCCTTCGTTTAATCGAAAGAAGGTGGAAGAGAGTAGATGTGTTAACTTAGCCCATTTAGCCCTGTTTGATGTGGAAAGGGCGTTTGGTGATATGGGCTGGCTTCTAGTGATTCTGTATGAGGCTTGCACTTGCCCGAACTTGGTCAAGCAGTTCTACTATCACCTACAGGTAGAGGGTGACCTAGAGGATGTTGACAGGGGTAGAGAGCTTCGGATCACCAGCTGGATGAAAGGGGTTCCGATCTCTTTCAACAGTCAGGAGTTGGCTGATCTGTAAGACCCGTGTCAATCTAACCCGGTCTTACCACCTTGAACCAGGTTCACCCATCATGGTCGAGTCAAATGGACCAAGGGCGTGAAGGACATCGAGATCACAGGTATCAAATCGACCCAAAAACACTTAAAATAGGGGAAGGGTCGCACACCCAGCTAAGCAGGGTCGGACCTCCCAAAACAGAAAGTCAGACCCTCAGTTTTGGAGGGAGGGTTGGACAGCTTAAGACCCTAGGGTCGACGGGATCATCGACTCTCCCATCGACCCTCGGTTCCTGCCGAATATAGAAATTAGGAAATTTCTATATTTTTCGATTGGGATTCTTTTCAAATCTTAATGGGACTTATTTAGGATGTTCCTAGTCTATTTAAAGGACGTCCCTAAGCCACTTTCACTCCTTTCACAACCCTAATTGAATTGAAAGAAAGAGAGGAGAAGGAAAAGAGGAAGAAGAGAGGCAGGGAAGAGAACCTAGCAAAAAGGAGAAGAGTTGCAGAGAAAGATTAATCTTCTCAGGTATGGATACTAATTCCATGAGTTTCTACAGACCTTAGGATAGTTATTGGAGAGAGAGTGATCTCGGAGAAACCCAAACCATCCATCCATGGTTAGGTTTTCATGGAAAACCATAGGTGGATGCATGAAAACTATTTAGATGGATTATACATGATTTCAGACCATGGAATGGATGTAAAATGGAATGTAGGAGCAAGCCATAGCACCCTAAATACGAAGAAAGGATTAAAAAGTAGAAATTGGACCAAAGTGCACCAAGGGTCGCACCGAGGGTCGATGACCATCCGACCCTAGGTGTTTCTGACCATCGACCCTCAGCATTCGGGAAGCCCAGAAAGAAGGGAGGGTCGATAGACCCATCGACCCTAGCATCGACCCTAGCATCAACCCTCAGTTAACAGAATGGATTTTAAATTCAGAATTAATTCTAATTAATTCTATCGACTTTGTTAGGTTTGCTAGCAATATAATAACATTATTATGGTGATTCTAAAGCTTGAAAAAGTATCTATTAGCAAGCTAAGGTGAGGAACCTCAATCCCAAACTAAATTGGTTAATAATAAATAATTTTCTATTTCTTGAGTCCTATGCCATGCTCGATTCTATGCGAATATGTTTGTAATGTGCATACAGCATGCCATCCAATATTTCTATTATTTGTTCATGCATATTTATTTTATCGTTTATAACATGATGATGATGATGATGATAGGAATATGCATGTGCTTGTATGTGTGTGGTTGATGTGCTTGATGCGAGCGAGTATCAGGGGAGGTGTGATGAGAACGTCAATAAACGTTAACCTTTGGCAGGTCTCAGCACTTTAGCTCTATCTCTAACTCAAGTCTTGTGCATTGGCATCGTCGTATCGCCATTACTTTAGCAGAACTATTATGTCGTAGAGTATCAGGGGAGGTGGTCTCGGTCCTTGTAGTCTCTGATTCTACCGGGGGGCCTTAGCTCTATCTCTATGGACATTCTGAGGGATGCTGGGGTGAGGCCTTGGATACACTGTTTGGCATTAGGATTGGTTAGTTGCGAGCTCAGTTTGCAGCCCTCGCCAACAGGGGCTTACGTGTTGGTATGGCACTATATAGCAATAAACGTAACCTTTGCTATATAATGTTCATGGTTGGGTGCATTTGAGTTGACGATAAACGTGATCTTCGGGTAACGTCACACACCCGTGTATAGAGGCAGAGTCAATAAACGCGACCTTTGGCTACCTAAACCTTTCTATAGCATACTGCAAACTTTAAACCGGACCAAAGATATAAATTGATTTTTGCATGCATATGTATTGTTGCATTGTTTTGGCTACTCACTGAGCCGTGATGTGTGCTCACCCCTCGACGTCGAATATTTTTAGTTGATGATGCAGGTTCTACCGTTGAAGACTATAAGAACGCGTCTGCGTACGGGAACGTGGCAGCTATGGAAGTTGGAGCTGAAGATGATACGCATGACTCCTCTTGCGAGTGCAACTCATGTGTATTTGATTAGATATTTTTATATGTTTCTTTATTGGATTTATTAAGACATGTATTTGGTATTTAAATATTTATGTCTCAGTTGAAAATAGAATAATTTGCTATTAAATTATTGATATCATCTTAGTTTCTCAGTTCATGTTATTATAAGACTTCCGCTATTGTGTATTTACTCTGATTATGATTATGGATGTGTGTAAGTTTAGATAATGCGGGGATAGCCTATTAGAGATCCTGGTTGAACCGTTGGTTATTTAGCAGTTCATCACATCATTCTGAATAGACCAGAATTGGGGTGTGACAACTTGGTTTCAGAGCATCTCAGGCTTTGTCCGTTGAACTAGCATACATTCAACACAATTGTGAACTGAGATAGGAGAAATTAAAAGCTTTAATATAAACACACTGTAAGCACAAGTGATGATTGAGACCAAATTTAAAGAGAATAATATATCTATTAAAGGAGAAACAAGTTACATACAGTGAGAGAGAAAAACAAAATGTATACACATAATGAAAGCAGAGTATAGTCCATAACCCGGATAGTTACTCTGTAGTACAAAGAAAAATAAAAGTACACTCAGGAAGCTGGAGGCGAAGGAGGAGGCGGTGCCTCACGGTCTCTGTCGTAGTCCTCGGCATAGACCCTAGTCAACCATGCCACCTGAGTCTGAGTCGCCTGCAGACTAGCTGTGAGATCAGCCACCCGTTGATCAGTCCAACGCTGGGCGTCTAGGAGCTCCCCTATCCTCAGATCCGATGCGCACTGAGCCTCTCTAATCTCGTGAAACATACTCAGCACGTCATCAGCTGGTAGGCGTGAAGGACCAGCCTCATGAGAAGGACCGGTCTCAGGTGCAGGAGCCGCCGCAGCAAAAGTACCAACTCCAGCCGCATGTGTGGGTGATTGCGGTGGTATCGAGTCGACGTCCATATACATACGATTGTCGTCGTCGATCGGATCCACACGAGCTCTAGCAGCAGCAGCAGCAGCCTCAGCATCAACCATCTCGACCCGAGTGTGAGGGCGCACCATCGCGTTCCTCTCCTCATCGCTAACCTCAGCATCTCGCAGCCCCATCTTGCAGATAGCCTCCCAATCTAGAGGCGAAGAGAAGGTCTTCTCCTGGATCTTCTCATCTACCAGATCCACCCCTAGACGGGTCAGTAGCACAGTAATCATGCGTCCATAGGGTAGATTTCCCCTATGACCGGACAATGTAGCACTAATCATCGTCCGCATGATGATGTAAGGTAGGTAGACCGGCTGATGAGTGCAGATGTTGTAGATCAAGAACTGGGTCAGCTGAGATACCCTCTCATAGTGCCCACTCTGCGGGATCAGATTATGCTAGATAATCTTGCAGAAGACCCGTGGAGCTGGACGCAAGTAGCAAGCTCTCATCTGCCATCTATCGGGACGGAGCAACTGGTTGTCGATCTCTGCTCTCATCTCCATCTCAATAAACTGTGGCTCTCCCGACGCACAGTACACCATGGGGCCATCATAGGGAATGCCCAACAGATCGGCCAGCTGCCGATAATCAAAGGAGATGTGCACCCCCTTGACGTAATGGGTGATGCGCAACTCCCGACCGTGCTCAACATCATTGTAATTCCCCACCACCGGAGATTACAATATACCCGGCGTACCAAGTCCGGACAGGTGCACGCGTCGTATGTGATGACAGGGAGCCAACCCATATCACCAAACGCTCCCTCTACATTGAACAAGGCTAGCTCAGCCAAGTTCACCATGCGACCCCCTTCAACCTTCTTACGGGCATAGTCAGCATACTGTGCCTCGGCTTCATTCGAACGGAAGCGAAGCGGATCACACACTCTGGGTATTTTGGTACGAGCCATGATATCTGCAAAATAAGAAAGAAAAAGGAAACAAGGAGTTAGCAGGGTAAAAATCCAGAATTTGAGGTAATAACGACGTAAGTTGACCATAAAGCCCATTCCTCACCATACAAGTGGGCATAAGGACTTACGTAGGTTAAAACATATCCTGCAATCCACATACAGTAGGAAATTTTAACTGACGATGTCTAATTTGAAGAAATTCAAGAAAAATCAATATTTTGACAAATTAGGGCAAAAAGAGAAAATTTTAAGTTTCTCGATAACCAACCGATGAAACTCAAAAATTTTTGAGGGCTTTCGTTCCTCGAGACACCAATAACAAAAGCCCCTAATAAAAATCGAATTTTTACGGTTGGAAAAAGTTTAATTTGGAAAATACAAGTTAAATGTGTAAAAACCTAGAAAGGAAAACCTAAAAACAGGTGAAAATGAGTGGACATACCTGTAATGATGACGTGGACGTCGAAGCCCGGAGCTAAACTGAACAAAAATAGTGGAGTAACACTGTAGCAACTCAGAGAGTAGAGATGAGTCGAAACGGAGGAGGAATAGTGAGAAATGACCCAGAATCGGATCTTAAAAATCTGATTTTTTTCGACTGACACCATCGACCCTCGGATCCACCCTCCCATCGACCCTCAGCTCTCGGGAATCTGATAGAAAATCGAGGATCGGACTGAGGGTCGGATACCCATCGACCCTCAGCTCTCGGGAAGAACAGGTCATTCCCAGGGTCAGATACCAAGGGTCGGACATACCATCGACCCTCACCATCGACCCTACATAGAAAAGATAGTATTTTTCACAGAATAAATTGAGGATTTTGAATTTTATAACGGTTAGCGTGCCTACATTAAGTATAAATGATTTCTCACTGATTTTGATGATTTTCAGGCACCACCCATCTCAGAAGGAAAATATGTCTGGAAGAAGAGTAACCAGACAGAGCCGAAATGTAGTTCCACCACCACCACCTGTGGAGGAGACTAGCCAAGGGAATGTTGATGTTCCAGGCAATCCAGATCAGGCAAATCCTACCAATGTGCCACCACCACCACCAGAGCGAGCAACTGTGGTTATGAACCTAACTCAGCACTTACAGCAGATGCAACACGCACAGGCTCAGATGCAGGTTGCCATGGGAATTATGTTCCAAGCCACTCAGGCTGCACCCATGCACACCGGACAAGCTAGTGCCGCACCGGTGGGTAACCACCCAGCCCATCAGACACCTCAACAAACTGCTGCACAGATTCCAGTGCAGGTCCCGGAAGCAGCACAGGCTAATTATCAGTATCCACCCCATATGTTTGGGGCATATCAAAATCAGATGGATTACTCTCGACTGGTCGAGAGGTTTTTGAAGATGAAGCCCAGGGAATTTAATGGCAAACCGTCTGATCCATTATGGCCAGCACACTGGATAGACGAGATGGAAAGAAATTTTCTGATGATGACTATTACAGAAGAGGAGAAAGTATTGTGTGCCACCTTCATGCTCAAAGGCGACGCACATCATTGGTGGAAATCGACCCGGGCCTATCTATTGACTAAGCACGCCCTACTGACATGGGCTATATATAAAGAAGCATTCTTCGAGAAATATTTTCCACGAAGCTTCAGAGATTCGATGGAGAAGGAGTTCCTGAGTCTTTATCAGGGACAGATGTCAGTAGATGCGTACCAACATCGTTATGAAGAGCTATTTTTCTTCGCACCACTGAGTATGCAAGAAGAAGAAACCAAAGGTTTGTCACGGGACTGAGAGGAAGCATCAGAGAACATGTTCTGGGCTTAGAGAAGACAATATATAATGAAGCAGTCCAGATTGCTCGAGTGATTGAATCGAGCCAGAAGGAGAGTTATCTGAACCAGAACAGAGGCATCAAGAGATCAGCTGGAAACTCCTACAACGGAGGAAATGCCATGATGTATAAGCCTTTCCGACCTCAGAACTTTACTACTGCACCCAAGACCACTTCAGCAGTGCAACCTCAGTCAAAGTCAAATTCTGAAATTCTGAAGTGTTTTAACTGCAACCAACCCGGACATATGGTAAGGGAGTGCCCAAAGCCCAAGAAGTAGTTACATCAGGGACGGGTATATGCTGTTACATCCGAGGATGCGGCCGCACCACCCGATGTGGTCACAGGTATGACTGAAACTTTTAAAGTTATAATTACATTGAATGAGCATGTAGACTAAGTAAAGATAAATCACAGGTATTGTACCTATAAATGGCGTACCCGCCAGAGTACTCTTCGATTTCAGAGCTACTCATTCATTTATATCTGTGTCATTTGGAAAGAAGATAAAATTACCCATCAAAACATTGGACTACAATTACTTGTACGGTCACCGATGGGGTTAGAAGTGGAACCAGAAAAGGGTTATGGACCATGTCCAGTTCTCATTGGAGAGCAGACCTTAAATGCAACCTTGATACAACTTGAGATGGCAGACTATGATGTCATCTTGGGAATGGACTGGTTAGCTAGGCATTCTGCAAATTTGTTATGCGCCGAAAAGAAGCTAACATTCAAAGACAAAGAAGGGGCAGAATTCAGTTTCTCAGGAACCAAACTTCCCCGGAGACGCAAGCTCATACTTTCAGCGTTAAAGGCTAAGAAGTGTCTTGAGAAGGGAGCAGTCGGGTATCTAGTATCAGTGGTCGACCTAGCCAAGGAAGTACCACGAATGGATGACATTGACGTCGTTCGGGATTACCCAGACGTATTTTCGGAGGAACTACCCGGATTACCACCCGACCGTGCCACAGAGTTTTTAATAGACCTGATACCTGGAGCCGCACCCGTATCAAAAGCACCTTATAGGATGGCTCCTACTGAACTGAAGGAATTAAAAGTACAACTACAAGAACTGCTAGACAAGGGTTATATTCGACCCAGTATATCTCCATGGGGGGCACCGGTACTGTTCGTGAAAAAGAAGGATGGTAGCGTTCGATTATGTATTGACTATCGGGAGTTGAACAAGCTGACAATCAAGAATCGATATCCACTACCCAGGATCGACGACTTGTTCGATCAGTTACAAGGAGCAAAAGTATTTTCTAAGATCGATCTTCGATCGGGCTATCATCAGTTGAAGATTAAAGAAGGTGATATTCCGAAGACAACATTCAGGACCAGATATGGACATTACGAATTTTTGGTTATGTCTTTCGGATTAACTAATGCACCGGCAACGTTCATGGAACTTATGAACCGAGTTTTCCACGATATGTTGGATACATCGGTGATAGTATTTATTGATGATATATTGGTTTACTCCAAGGACAAGGAAACCCATATCAAGAACCTAAACGCAGCCCTACAGCGGTTAAGGAAAGAGAAACTATATGCCAAATTTTCGAAGTGCGAGTTTTGGCTAAGTGAAGTCGCATTCCTAGGCCATGTGGTATCCACAGAAGGAATCAAAGTGGACCCCAGCAAAATCGAGGCTATTGTAAAGTGGGAAGCACCAAAGAGCATTTCGGAAATTAGAAGTTTTCTGGGTCTAGCTGGTTATTACCGGAGATTCGTAGAAGACTATTATCGGATTGCCGTACCTCTCACCAGTTTGACCAAGAAAGGTGAAAAGTTTGGGTGGACTGACAAATGTGAGAAGAGCCTCCAGACATTAAAGGCCAGATTGATATCCGCTCCAATTTTTCCATTCCCGTTCCAGGATAGACATTTACTTTATACACCGATGCATCGGGACTGGGACTAGGATGTGTGCTTATGCAAGGAGAGCAAGTAATTACTTATGCATCAAGACAGTTAAAGGTACATGAGAAAAATTATCCCACTCATGATTTGGAGCTTGCGGCAGTGGTACATGCTGTCAAGATATGGAGACATTACTTATACGGAGAGAAATTCTAGATTAAGTCGGACCATAAAGGTCTTACTTATTTATTTAATCAGAAGGAGTTGAATATGCGACAAAGAAGATGGTTGGAACTATTGAAAGACTATGATTGTGATATCCAGTATCATCCGGGAAAGGCGAACGTAGTAGCAGATGCATTAAGTAGAAAAGCAATGATTAAATCTCAAGGAGAAGTTAGCACGACTGCAGAAATGTGTAGCAACGGAATAGTGTTCAATCACGGCAACGAGCAGTATGTGATAGATACAACGGATGAATCAGCCAACCAAGGGTTTATTCATCGGTTTTCAAATATGTTCGCGGCGTTGAAAATTATACCGGATATAGTGGACGAAGTGAAGACAGCTATCAAAGCAGATCCTTATCTGAGAACAGTACAAGAAGACATTGAGAAAGGTAGGACCAACCCTGAGTTCACCTTGGATGACGAAAAAGTACTAAAATACAAAGGAAGGATATGTGTACCTGAAACAGAAAGTATGGACATTAGACACCGACTAATGAAAGAAGCCCATACCACCATTTATTCGATACATCCTGGAAGTTCAAAAATGTATCATGATCTGAAGAAACTATATTGGTGGAGGGGAATGAAAGCAGATGTGGCTAAGTTCGTGTCTCAATGTCTAAATTGTTAGAAAGTTAAGGCTGAACAACAACGACCCGCAGGACTGTTACAGCCATTATCGGAACCAGCATGGAAATGGGACTGCATCACTATGGACTTCCTCACGGGACTACCATTGACTCCTCGAGTAGTTGACGCAGTTTGGGTGATTGTGGACCGTCTGACTAAGACAGCTCGCTTCATACCTATACGACCCCAATATACACTCGAAAGTTTAGCAAAGCTGTATGTGGATAATATTGTTCGGTTACATGGTGTTCCAGAAAGCATTGTGTCCGATAGAAATCCACGATTTACTTCCAAATTTTGGGATGGATTGCAAAAGGCGATGGGTACAACATTGAAGTTCAGTACTACATTCCACCCACAGACAGATGGACAGTAAGAGCGTACAATTCAGATTCTAGAGGATATGCTACGAGCATGTGTAATTGATTTCAAAGGATCAAGGGACGAAAAGTTACCATTGATCGAGTTCGCCTACAACAATAGCTGTCGGGCTACCATACAGATGTCACCTTATAAAGCACTGTATGGCAGGAAGTGTCGAACTCCCTTGTTTTGGAATGAAGTGGGAGAACGTAGCATTGTTGGACCAAAATTTGTTGAAGAGACTTTTTGAGTGGTCGACATTATCAAGGAAAGGGTGAGAACTGCTCAGATCCGTCAGAAGCAATATGCAGACACTCGACGAAGAGATCTAGAGTTCGCGGTAGGTGATAAAGTATTTTTGAAAGTATCGCCCATGCGAGGATTGAAGAGGTTCGGACAGAAAGGGAAGCTAAGTCCAAGATATGTCGGACCATATGAAATTCTAGCTAAACGTGGAAAAGTAGCTTATCAGTTAGCACTACCACCATCTATGTCAAGTGTACATGACGTATTTCACATTTCCCTATTGAAGAAATATGTCAAGGACCCAACGCATGTCTTGACAGTGGATTTGCCGGAATTGACTGATGATTTGACGTTTGAAGTAGCACCAATAGAAATCACCAGCCGAAAGGTTCAACGTCTACGCAACCGAGATATCTATTATGTTAAGGTCACTTGGAAAAGTAGAGACGTGGAAGAAATTACATGGGAAGAAGAAAATGCTTTGAGAAAGCAATACCCTTACTTATTTGATTCAGAAGGTATGTACAATTTCGAGGATGAAATTTTTATAAGTTGGGGGGAGTTGTAAGACCCGTGTCAATCTAACCCGGTCTTACCACCTTGAACCAGGTTCACCCATCATGGTCGAGTCAAATGGACCAAGGGCGTGAAGGAGATCGAGATCCCAGGTATCAAATCGACCCAAAAACACTTAAAATAGGGGAAGGGTCGCACACCCAGCTAAGCAGGGTCAGACCTCCCAAAATAGAAAGTCAGACCCTCAGTTTTGGAGGGAGGGTTGGACAGCTTAAGACCCTAGGGTCGACGGGATCATCGACCCTCCCATCGACCCTCGGTTCCGGCCAAATATAGAAATTAGGAAATTTCTATATTTTTCGATTGGGATTCTTTCCAAATCTTAATGGGACTTATTTAGGATGTTCCTAGTCTATTTAAAGGACGTCCCTAAGCCACTTTCACTCCTTTCACAACCCTAATTGAATTAAGAGAAAGAGAGGAGAAGGAAAAGAGGAAGAAGAGAGGCAGGGAAGAAAACCTAGCAAAAAGGAGAAGAGTTACAGAGAAAGATTAATATTCTCAGGTATGGATACTAATTCCATGAGTTTCTACAGACCTTAGGATAGTTATTGGAGAGAGAGTGATCTCAGAGAAACCCAAACCATCCATCCATGGTTAGGTTTTCATGAAAAACCATAGGTGGATGCATGAAAACTATTTAGATGGATTATACATGATTTCAGACCATGGAATGGATGTAGAATGGAATGTAGGAGCAAGCCATAGGACCCCAAACACGAAGAAAGGATTAAAAATTGGAAATTGGACCAAAGTGCACCAAGGGTTGCACTGAGGGTCGATGACCATCCGACCCTAGGTGTTTCTGACCATCGACCCTCAGCATTCGGGAAGTCCAGAAAGAAGGGAGGGTCGATAGACCCATCGACCCTAGCATCGACCCTCAGTTAACAGAATGGTTTTTAAATTCAGAATTAATTCTAATTAATTCTATCGACTTTGTTAGGTTTGCTAGCAATATAATAACATTATTACGGTGATTCTAAAGCTTGGAAAAGTATCTATTAGCAAGCTAAGGTGAGGAACCTTAATCCCAAACTAAATTGGTTAATAATAAACTGTTTTCTATTTCTTGAGTCCTATGCCATGCTTGATTCTATGCGAATATGTTTGTAATGTGCATACAGCATGCCATCCAATATTTCTATTATTTGTTCATGCATATTTATTTTATCATTTATAACATGATGATGATGATGATGATAGGAATAGGCATGTGCTTGTATGTGTGTGGTTGATGTGCTTGATGCGAGCGAGTATCAGGAGAGGTGTAATGAGAACATCAATAAATGTTAACCTTTGGCGGGTCTCAGCACTTTAGCTCTATCTCTAACTCAAGTCTTGTGCATTAGCATTGTCGTATCGCCATTACTTTAGCAGAACTATTATGTCGTAGAGTATCAGGGGAGGTGGTCTCGGTCCTTATAGTCTCTGACTCTACCGGGGGGCCTTAGCTCTATCTCTATGGACATTCTGAGGGATGCTGGGGTGAGGCCTTGGATACACTGTTTGGCATTAGGATTGGTTAGTTGCGAGCCCAGTTTGCAGCCCTCGCCAACAGGGGCTTACGTGTTGGTGTGACACTATATAGCAATAAACGTAACCTTTGTTATATAATGTTCATGGTTGGGTGTATGTGAGTTGATGATAAACGTGATCTTCGGGTAACGTCACACACTCGTGTATAGAGGCGGAGTCAATAAATGCGACCTTTGGCTACCTAAACCTTTCTATAGCATACTGTAAACTTTAAACAGGACCAAAGATATAAATTGATTTTTGCATGCATATGTATTGTTGCATTGTTTTGGCTACTCACTGAGCCGTGATGTGTGCTCAACCCTTGACGTCGAATATTTTTAGTTGATGATGCAGGTTCTACCGTTGAAGACTATATGAATGCGTCTGCGTACGGGAACGTGGCTGCTATGGAAGTTGGAGCTGAAGATGATACGCACGACTCCTCTTGCGAGTGCAACTCGTGTGTATTTGATTAGATATTTTTATAGGTTTCTTTATTGGATTTATTAAGACATGTATTTGGGGTGTGACATGATCTCTTAGGCATCTCAAATGATGGTCAGTTGGATTACTGTGCACCCAGGGAGCCATAGTTTCTATCTACACAGGTGCATGTAGAAATAGATAACCAAATTCTTCGGGATGACCGCTAGGAGATGAAAGCAGTCAACCTGCATCCAGAGCCACGGGTCTAGTGTAAGATTATCCAACATAATCTTATTCCCTAGGGCAGACACTATGAAATGGTCTTACAGGTGATGCAGTACTTGCTGTACTGTATCTGTCCTAGGTAGCTAGTTTGCCTCCCATATATTATTCTTCGGACTATGCATAGAGTTACGTTGCCTAACTCGAGAGGTAACTTTCCCTATGGGCGACTGATCTCCACCCTACTCACTCGTCTATAGGTGGAACTAGTGGATGAGAGGATCCTTGAGGACACCTTCTCAGCTGACCTTGATTGGGAGGCCATTAGCAGGATGGGCATGAGAGAGATATAGGTCAGTGATGATGAAAGGAATGCTATGAGACGTCCTCTCACTCGGGTAGCTGCAGTAGATGCAGAGGCAGCAGTAGCAGAGGTAGCAGCAAAGACACACGAGAGTGATGATGATGAGGATGATGATCATATGTACACAGATGTGGATGCCATCCCTCCCCCATCACCACAGCATTCTACTAGAGCTGGCCCATTTCGGGCTTCTCATTTAGCTGGCCCTTTACGCCCACCACCAGATGACATGATGGGGCTGTTACGTGAGATTCGGGAGGCTCAACAAGTGATTGATTAGAGAGTAGGAGAGCTTCTAGATGCCCAGCACTCTACAGACCAGCGGGTAGCAGATCTGACAGCTAGTCTTCGAGCGACTCAGACTAAGGTGGCCTGGCTCGCGAGAGTATATGCTGAGGACTATGATAGAGATCATGAGGCACCTCCTGCTCCAGCACCTCCAGCTCCATGATATCATTTATTTCTTTTTCTCATTTATTTCACAGAGTAACTGTCTGGATTTGAAGACTGTACTCTGATACGGATGTATCTTGTCTTACTCCCATTTGGATATATATATATATATATATATATATATATATATATATATTTATAAAATTGGTTTCCCATTTAAATAAGTACATTATTCTCTTTCTTAGTTTATGTCTCATACAACACAGGTGCTTATGGTGTGTTCTTATTACAGCTTTTAATTTTTTTATTCTAACTCAGTTCATGACTCACGTGGAAGTAGTTAGATCAATGGGTAGAGTTTGAGAGAGCTCTGATACCAAGTTGTCACACTGCAATTCTAGTCTAATCGGAATGGTGTGATGAACCTCCAATAAATCAACGGTTCAATCAGGATCTCGTATAGGTTGTACCCGCCATATCAAACCACATACATTCCACATTAATAATCAGAGGTAATAAACAAATAAGCGAAAGTCTTATAGATAATGAACTGAGTATCTAATAATGATAATAAATAATTAATTCAATTATCTCCAAAACTCAAGACATAAAAGTAAATAATCCATTACATGTTCCATTAATCAAATATAGCTAAACTAATCAAATATGCACTGGTTGCACTCGCATGATGAATCATGCGCATCTTCAACAACTTCTACGTCCATGGTGGCAACGTATCCATACGTCAGCACATTCATATAATTTTCAATAGTAGGACCTGCATCATCAACTAAAAATATTTGACGTCGAAAGGGTGAGCACACATCACGGCTCAGTAAGCAAACAAAACAATGCAACAAACATATGCATGCATTCAATTCATATCTTTGGTCTGGTTTTTAAGTTTGCAATGTGCTATAGAAAGGTTTGGTGACCCCCACACCTCTATACACGAGTGTGTGAATCCGCCCAATGGATCAAACCTCAGATCAAAAACCACCATGCCACGTCCTCCCCCTGATGCTCCACTCGCATCTAACACACCAACCACACACATACATTCACATGCATATTCCTAGCATCATCATCATTATCATGTTATAAATAAACAGAATTAAATATGCATGAATAGTAATAGCAGGAATATTGGATGACATGTGAAATGCACATTACAAACATACAAGCATAGAATCAATCATGGCATTGGACTCAATAAAAATAAACAGTTTGTTATTATCCAATTAGTTTAGGTCTTGTTTCCTCACCTGTTAGCAATACTCGATCTCTTTCCAAGCCTTGAAATTCTCTTTGAATTGATTTAACAACCTAAAAGTTATATGAATTTAAGTTAGGGTTCATATGTAACATGTTACAGTAGTCAAAAATCAAAACAGAGCACTGATAGGTGTCTAATTGGTCCTATGGTCTCATACTGTATCGACCTTACTGCCTACGATCGATACCCTATGATCGCATATGGTGCGATCGTAGCTGCGACCTTGAGATTTATAGTCACAGACTACATGTAATTCGAGTTCTTCCTGGGTCAAATCCTCTACTCTTCAATTGGATTTATTCTAAGGTCCTCCTATGGCCATCATTAGTAGTTTCTTATCAACCCTAATCATCAAACTCACTCCTCATGGTTCTCCTTGTGATTTTCTTAAGGAAATCACATGGATCATAATAGGTTAATATTTCCTATTTTTCATAGAAGTCTTATTCCATAGAGTTTACATCTCCAGAGATTAGGTTCATACCTTTGCCTATGATAGAGAGCCAATCTCTTCTCAGCAAATTCCTCTCCTTAGCCTTTTCTTCATCTCCTTCTCTTCCTTCTCTTCCCTTCTCTTTCTTGAGGGTTTACTAATGTTCTAAAAGAGTGAAAAAGGGCTGAGGGACGTCCTTTATATAGAGAAAAACTCTCCAATAGAGTCATCTTTCAATTAGGAAAGAAATCCCTTAATTTAGAAAAGTTTCCAAAACTCGGAGTCTGACCTGGGGTCTCACGGTCGATGGCTACGGTCGCAGAACCTGTTGACCATAGGGTCAAAATCATCGACCGTAGGGTCATTGATCAGTGACCATTATTTCTTTCCATATGGTCGACCGTACCTACCTAGGTATGCAACCATATGTATACAGTTTTGGGTTTTGGGTCGATTTTTATAACTGGTTTGTGATCTATCTTCACACGCTTTGTCCACTTGGTCCGGGAATGATGGGAAGACCTGACACGACACGGTTAAACCAAGTTAGTGGTGTGCGGGTCTTACACATGTTCCGTGCATTACCCTCTGAATTCCTCATGTTACAGGAACCACCATACATGGTTATTTTTAACAAGGTTGTACCCAAGTAGAGACCCTCAATTCTCCACTCCCATGGTTCATCGTACCCCTGCTAAGGTACTAGCAATCCCTACATGATCTGTGTATCCTTACATCACCCTCACCTGGGTATCCGCACATCACACGCATCATCATAGATGGCCACCATACTATCCAAACATACATAGTTATAGTTGTTATGCAAATGCATGCTCATGCATAGTTGTTATTGAATGGCATGTTATAAAACATGAAAGTAGACATGTTATAATTCAAAACAATAGTTAATGTACATTACACATGCTCAAACTCTAAGGACTCGACCCTTACCTATAGGCACCAAGGGTGCTGTTGAACCTTGAAACTGACTGAAGGCTCCGCCTCTACCCAACATTGAATTACCTACATTAATTAGATAGTTTTGTTAGATTAGCCCTTATGTCATTTAACCAATATGGATATGTCCTAGGTGTTCATACATGGTTCCCAAGATGAGTCAAGAAACAAACAGTTGGTCCCAATAGGTCCTAGCCTAGCTGACTGACTAACAGAGTCAGAAATGGATGGAGATTCTAGATGGTACAACCTCCGACTAACACTTAAAAGAAATCTCCCTTTTTGTTATCTAACCGGAGGATGTAAATGGATGGTGTGTCATTTGGCACAACCTCTGGATACCCTTATGTGATTAGGTGAGCATCACAGCAGGCTCATAGTAAGAAATCCAGAGGTAACGCCGGGTGGTGTTCCCTCCGGCATATCCTTCGGATAAGCCTAAGGCATACTAGCCTTCAAGCACATAGAGACTCGAAATACTTTCGGAGGATGTGCCCCCGGTAATCTTTGGAGGCTCTGATACATACCGAAGGATGTGCCTCCTGTACTTAACCTCTAAAGGGTCCTTCATATTAGGGTTTTTGAAAAGGAAGCAAAGGCAATGGCGGATGGTGTTCCCGCCGTTTTAGCCTTTGGCTCACTCTGATACAATCACAACCTAAGGCAAGGTTCATTAGGTCCTTCGGTGGCTGTGGCCCTGACCTAACCTCTAGACCAAGCCTCCAATTAGTGTCTAGAACTGGACATGAACCAGAGGGAAGTTTTCCAAGGTTGGGGCTTGACAACCACCACTATACTACTGCAACACTTAGGGGGGAATCTTGTTCCCACACATAGTAAAGCCATTGGCGTTCCCAAAACTCCAATACAAACCTTGGTTCGTGGTGTGGAATCCAAACCCTAGCTTCTAGGTCAAACTTGACCTCTATTAATGAGCACCATTACTGGTGGTTAAGCCCTACTATGGAAGATGGGTGTACACTTTAGCAAGACAAGGAAGGAGAGGGTTTCTGGTACTTACTTGGTGTTGGAAGCTCCCCTTGAGCTCCAAAGATGTTGAACAAGCTCCAACGACCACCAAGAGATGCTCCCATACTCACTATCTCTTTTGTCTCAATTTCAACAAAAAGGGGAGTGACTAGTGGGTCTTTTTTTATAATCCCAAGGAGAGAGAAATTGGTTCACCTCGGACTAAACCGGATGGAGTGATCCGGGGGATGTTCCATCCGACAGTTCCTCCGATTAGGCTAAAAAGTGATCCCAAGCTTAGTTCAGTGGGCCTGCTTCAATGGACTTCGACATAAGGGCATTTAGGGTTTTTCCTTACACACAATATCCTTATTAGGTGATCCTGAGTTAACCCAATACTACCAATGGTTTCAATGTTGGTTGGGTTGTGTGTTAACCTGGTAAGACCCGGCATAGTGGAAATCCGATTTGGTGGGGATTTCGGGTGCTGGTCTTACAATCCCCCAACTTATAGGAATTTCATCCCCGAAATTAGGTTGTACGTACATGCTCCATATTGACCTTACCTTTACCCAATTGTTTACAATTTTACGTACCCACCCTAATTCCTGATGACTGCATACATGCCATGAAATACTTTTATAACTAGAAGATTCTGGAGTATACCTGATACCGTAGGCTTCCATGGGCCGGTTCGAGGCCCACCTTTGAGTCAGGCGTAGCATTCCCAATTTCCTCAGTAGTCCTGAGTTCTGTGTCTCGCTATTCCATAGCAATGACATAAAATGGATTTCTCGGGTATCGTATAACCCCTCATCATATGGGCTCGACTACTACACCGGTAACACCTTTGACATATCTTGCTGGGTGGGGTGGAAGTCATGGTAACCATGCTAAGTTGGCCAATTGGAACCGGTACGTTACGCATGGATTGTACATTTTTTCTTTTATTCAGTGCACCTTCATCCATGGTTCCCATGGGTCGCTTGGTTGTTCCTTGGTCTATTGGTGCCTCACCTTGGGACCTTTGCTGATTCAATATCTCCGTCAAACTATCACACTCCGTCGCCATTCGTGCCACAATCCTTCTATTCTGTTCCTGTAAACCTTGGGTGAGTTGTCCCAGCAAGGTTGATGCATCTGCCAATACTGTTATGGCGGAAATTTCGTAACGCATGGCTCTGGCTAACATAGCTATCATTTCTTGTTGAAACTTGAAATATAACTGGTAATCAACCCTTGACAACTCCTCTATCATTGGTGTCAAATCTTGAGTACCTTGACACAAGTGTGGCGATGGCGCATCTTGGCTTACTCCAATACAAGGGGTTCTCATTCTCGGAACTTAGGTCGTCAACCAATCATTGGTGGGGAGGTGAGTGCAATCCATAACCTAGTCAAGTTTTCCCATGTCATTATCAATTTCTCACAACTCTAGTCCTTGAGGTGATCACTCCAATTAATCAATCAACATAATCACGATGTTAATAATAGTTGCATTCACAAGGTTTTCAATGCTGATAAGCATTATCCAGCTAAATTTAGTATTACGGAGTACGTCTCTCGCTCCATACTCCCGCAACTAATTATTTCATGTTCTTCAGTATTATACTTTTGCACAACAGGTACTTTGATTCGATATACTTGCCTTCTGGATCCTTCGCCTATCATTTTGATCCAATGCAGGCTCATTATCCTGTTGACTCATTAGACCGAATGTTGAGTTGTGATGAGAAATTGGAATACTTGCTAAAGGCAACATTCCCATTTCTTTTCTCAACGAGAGTATGAGGCTTTGTGGTAAGGGTGTCAAATCTGGGCCTGGCCCTATAGCACCAACCAAGCCTTAATGGATAGGTTTCGGTCTAGGCTTGTAAAGCCTAATACCGTTTCAGCCCAAACCAAAATCAGACCGGACCGGCCCATTAAGAAACTTGAACTAGCCTGAATCGGTAATACCCAACACGAACACTGGTAAGGTCCATTAAGAATCCCAAGCTAGCCCGAATTGATTCTTTTTGCTACTCAAATAATAACCACTTGACCAAGGATCTAACGATTCTAACCAAATAAATGCAAATATGTAATCCATTGTCCATGTTCAAATGCCCTTATGATCAATCAAAACTCAACCGCTTATAATTGTATTAAATTTATCGATAGAAATAAGAAAATAATTATATAGCATGGGCCTTATAAACCCACTAAGCCAGAACCAGACCGAGCCAACCCGAAATTGGCTCAATAAGCCCAACCCGATAACAAACCAATAGCGGATCGGCCCATTAGTTAACGTATCCAGTGCAGCCCACCCCAGCCTGAACCCTTAATGGACATGTCTTGGGCTGGGCTTATAAAGCCCGACACCATTTTGGCCCAGACCAAAATCGGACCGGACAGGCCCGTTAAGACCTTTACCTTGCGGGAAGTTTTGGCTATCGAGGTTTATCATATAGGTTCATTCTCATAACCACAAAGTGTCCTATTGATCGTTTGTCACATTTCCTATAACGCCCCAAGCATGAGGGTAAGGGGTCATACGATACCAGGATCGGATGGTTCGACGAATACTACTGGAAATTATGCTTGAATTTTTTTTCCTTTTCTATAAACTGTAATTGAATCTCAACTGTGACATAACACCCTCATGTGTTTAAACTTACACAATTATCATATTATACACAATTTAATAACATCAAATTACAACGGAAGCTACTGTGTGCTAACAAGGGAGAATACCTCCCAAGGTACCCCTTGTAACATATGTCAGAAACTGAAATATATATACAACTTTTCCTAACTTCCTACTATTTTTCTTAAAGATTTAAGACATTTATACAAATTGATAACTCTCTCTCTCTAAAATATTTATACATCGCACTTGACTGTTTATAGAAAATATCTACTAATCTTAGAAGTTATTACATCTCTCAATATGTTACTCTCTCTCATTATCTCTGGGAATCTTGGGACTTATACTTGCCCTCCTCTAGCAGTGACTGCTCCAGCACAGTGGAAGTCTCTATTATAATCTCCTTTGTCTCTGTTTCATCAAAGATGAAGGTGTGAGCTCACAGCCTAGTGAAGGACTCACACCCATCTAAGCTTAAACATGTTTATAATAACAACATATACATCAGAAACAAGGATATAAAACAACATGGGGAAAGCAAGAGCAACTGAAGATACAAGCGAGCAACATTAAAAAACATAAGCTTAAAATTTTATAAATATCCTACGCAAGTAGCATGTGATGATGTAAGACCCGCACTCTGAAAACCCGATCTAAACCTTGGTTTTGTGTCGTGACAGGTCTTCCGATCATCACCGAACCAGACGGGTGTGAGGACAATGGAAAATCGACGTGATCCTCCTCCTCGGGATGGAAATGTGTATCCCGTATCGATGAAGATCGATTTGTTTTGTTGGAGTCGCCACCTAGATTAAGGTCTAGGACCTCTAAAAATGTAGCCTCACCCTAAGGTAAGACTTCTATTGACTCGTGACCCAATGTATCGGTTCTTTGGTCTGCAAGAGATCGGGTAAGTATTCAGGGTACGGTTATGGGAAGGTGTTAGGCACCCAAACCGCCCGATCAATATCGGCCTCCTAAACTTTCCTTAATTTCTAATTTTGACTATGCTAGGTCAACTGGATGACTAGGGTTCAATGGGGGATGTCCTAAACCAAGTTGCTAAGTTGTTCTAACCTAGGGTTCAGCCAATCATGTTTTAAAACAAATAAACAAGCAAATGTAATGTACAATATTATACAGTGAACCGAACCAAAGATGGTTCGATCTTGGACTGAATCTGAGATGTGTAAGACATCTCAAACTGCCTACGTATTCCAATCCTGAAAATCAAGTCCAAAAACGTAGTTCAAAAATAGGTTGTGTGATTAAAGATTATGGAAGTGATTTATGCATTTGCTTCAATTAGATTCTTTGTTGTTCAAGTTGAAGTTTATGCTGTATGTATGGTTGATGGGTGGCTTTGTACCGTATTTGGGTTTCCCAAATTGCCTACGTATTCTAGGGTTTGCCCTAGAAATCAGGTACGACGTAGTTCGAAATTTGTGAGAGTCGGATTTGGAATGTGTACCAAATTCCTTCCATTTTTGTCAATAGGATCTAGGAATGAGACCTAAATTCCTACCATTTTTATTTGGGATGTGTACCAAATTATTTCTATTTTTGTTAATAGGATCTAGGGATGAGACCTAAAATCCTACCATTTTTAATTGTTTCCATTTTTAGGTTTTTAGGGTTTCCTATCCCTTTTCATTGTGATTTTCATTTTTTAGGGTTTCATACCCTAATTATTCTCTTTATTCTAGGGTTTATTTTGCCCTAATTATTCTTTCCATTTTTAGGGTTTCACTACCCTAATTGTTCAATTCTTTCCATCTTAGGGTGTATCTTGCCCTAGTTGTTGTACAATGTAAACAATCTAACAAAGCAATGTGAGCTTAAATATAGCAGTGTAAGCATCCAAATATAGCATGTTGGAAATATATTCAAATTTAGCAACACATCAGTCAAAAATGGCAAGTGAGCATGTGAATCAATACAAACATGGTAAGTGTGCATCCAAACATGGCAGTAATATGTGAGCAAGTGTAGTAGACAAATATGGCAATAAGCATGTGTAGCATTCCAATCATGGCAATGTGATTATTCCAATTATGGCAATGTGATCATTCCAATTATGGCAGTGTGACTATTCCAATTATGGCTGTAGTGTATGCATACGAGCATCCGAACATAGCTGTGAACAAATATAGCATCAAATATGGCATGTGAGAAACAACCAAAGCATATGAGAATCAATCAAAACATGATGGAACACGTAGCAAGATGACAGCTTTGTCAGGCTGGACCAAAATGGGCACATAGGGCACTGTACTTACTCAAAAAATTCTTAAAAGATATCCCTGGAAAGAAGACTCAGAGGCCAACATTTTGTCTCAAGGAAGCTATTCCTAAAAGAGACCATAGGCAGGTCGAAAACATTCCCCAAGTACAGGCAAATACACTGGTCAGGTCTGTTCCAGATTTTTGACCAGTTGCACCATAAATTCCAAATAAAATTCTATTCTTAATGAAAATTAAATACAGACATATGTCTATGTATATAACTATCTGATCTAAAATTTCATTAAGAAAAACAAGTTAAAACAGTATATTTTCATTGTGAAAAATGACTCTTTTCAATCATGCAAATCAGCACATCATGACAGATCTGAAATCAAAGCTCTATGCACTTAAAAATTGATATCAATTCAACGAAAAATGGAAAAAATATGAAACCAGTGCCATTTTTTAGAAGACTTTCATGTCTAAAAATTTCATGTTAAGTGGATTTTCTGATTATGGCCATAAGGCCTTTGTCTAGAGACTTTCCGATGGAGGATTGCATTACATCCGAGAAAAATAGCAATGTCAAAGACAAATTTTTTGATATATTTCCCCAATTCCAAATGGAACGAAATTTTTAGGGTAGTCTTATATCATATCAGAGAGACTCCCATAAAATTTTGGGCTTCAAAATCTTAGAAAAAATACATATGATGTACGTCCTAAGTTTGAACCCTAAATCTGGAATTTTCAGATCAGAAAATCACTTTATGAAATTTACAAAAAACATCAAACATCATTGTATATCAATCAAAAATTCATCATTGAATAGCTTAGACAAATTATCATTCATGAAAAATGTTAGACATAGGCATCCTAACATTAACAAGCATGTAATAGAGCATTCATGATTGAGATTTCATGAAAATTAGCCTTTTTCAAGCAAAATTGGCATTCGGGCATTATAACGACCTCTAAATTTGTTTAGAGTACTAACCTTGGGCTCAAATCGAGCGAAACCGTTGATGAAGGGTGATTGGGGGTTGTATCAATCCCCTTTGAATGTGAATCCTCCTTTTCCTCTCTTCTGCTTCTTTCTCTCTTCTCTTTCTCTCTTTTCTTCTTCTCTTTTCTTTCTTTTCTCTTTTCTCTCTCTTTCTTTCTTCCTCTCTCTGTTTTCTCTCTCTCACTCACGTTTCTCTCTCTCACCCACGTTTCCCTCTCTCTCTGCCCTGGAAAAAAGGATCCTCCTCTTGCCTATTTATAATTTTTCACTCATTTTCTAGAAGATCCTTTTTTCTAAAAAATATATTTTTTTTCCTTTTTCTTTCCTTCCTTTTTTTCTTTCTTTCTTTCTCCTCTCTCTCTCTTTCACGTTTTCTTTCTAGAAAACGTGAAGGGGAATCTTTTCACCCCCTTTTTTCTTTTCTTTTTTTTCTTTTATTCCTCTCTCTTTCCTTTTTTCTTCTCAAGATCTTTTGGATTATCTCAAAACCCTAAATCCCCTTCTCTTTCACGTTTTCTCTCTCCCCTCTTTCCTTTTTCTTCTCAAAATCTTTTTGGATTATCTCAAAACCCTAAATCCCCTTCTCTTCCACGTTTTTTCTCTCCCCTCTTTCCATTTTTTCTCAAAAATCTTTTGAATTATCTCAAAACCCTTAATCCCCTTCTCTTTCACGTTTTCTCTCTCCCCTCTTTCCTTTTTCTTCTCAAAATATTTTTGGATTATCTCAAAACCCTAAATCCCCTTCTCTTCCACGTTTTTCTCTCCCCTCTTTCCATTTTTTCTCAAAAATCTTTTGGATTATCTCCAAAACCAAAATCCCCCTTCACTTTCACGTTTCTCTCTCCCCTCTTTCCTTTTTCTTCTCAAAATCTTTTGGATTATCATTTACATATAATAATATATATTATATACATATATACACATATATTTAATAACATACATACATACATATATATATATATATATATATATATATATATATATATATATAATATATATATATATAATATATATAAATACTATGCACATGAATGAACTGGTTCGAAACGGGTTGAGACCGACTTAGGTTGGACCGAGTTAAACCGATATGGGTTGAGCTAGGTTGGACCAAAACCGGCTTGAACTGAGTTGACTGGATTAATTGGAATTAACTGGGTTTTCTCTCCTTGTCATTTCATGGGACATTTCCGCTGTTATCCCGCATGGAATTTTCCGATGGCCTCAATTCCAAATTTTTTTTGCGTTCATTTTGTAGAACATTAAAAATGAGGAATATAGGAACTGGAATCACCTGAATCCGATGTAGAACGGAAAAGATATGCAGCTTTGAAGTTCTGACGATAATTTTGCATGCAAGCTTGCATGGGACCCACTGGTGACTTCTACCCGGGATTTTTTACGTCCACTTTGTAGAACATCATGAATGAAGAATAATGGTCTTGGAATCATCTGAATGCGATGTCGGATGATCAAGATATGATGATTTGAAATTCAAACAATCCAACTTAGGATAATTTGCATAAAGGCCCCTAGGATTATTTATAATAATTTCATAAACCTCCCTCATATGTATCATCTGACTAAAATGGTCATATCTTCCTCATTTGATATCGAAATTGAGCAATTCTGGTCTCGTTTCGAAGATAATTCTATGACCTACGCATCCATGCAAAATTATAACCCATGACCTTGCTGTGGACCCATTGAAAACTTCCTCAAATTCACAGACCCATTGAAAACTTCCTCAAATTCACAGTCAAGAATCCAAACTTTCGATCACCTTTCTTCCTTTTGTTGTCCACACACCAGCAGGACTTTGTTTAGCTGGGATGGCAAAAATGGGGTGCTTACAGATGCCCCTCTTCGACCGAGATTGTGGGCAATTGAGGCCGAAGATAAAAGTAGCCCATTTTTGCATTATTCTGCACTTGATCCGATTATAACATTGCTCCCTTGAATTGATGCTGTAAACTTTTTTTTTTTTTTTTTTTTTTTTTTTGACACTGTACAACAAAAAAATGTAGATGTCAAGCTCCTTGAGTAGCGACCTTATCAGGTCTGTGACTTTAGCTCAAGACCGCTCATGGTGTAATCAGAATCGTCAAGCTTCTTGAGTAGCGACCTCATCGGGTCCCGTGACTTTGGCTCAAGACCGCTCATGATGTAATCAGAATCGTCAAGCTTCTTGAGTAGCGACCTCATCGGGCTGTGACTTTGGCTCAAGACCGCTCATGATGTAATCAGAATCGTCAAGCTTCTTGAGTAGCGACCCTATCGTCCGTGACTTTGGCTCAAGACCGCTCATGATGTAATCTGAATCGTCAAGCTTCTTGAGTAGCGACCTCATCAGGTCCGTGACTTTGGCTCAAGACCGCTCGTGATGTAATCGAATCGTCAAGCTTCTTGAGTAGCGACCCTATCAGGTCTGTGACTTTAGCTCAAGACCGCTCATGATGTAATCAGAATCGTCAAGCTTCTTGAGTAGCGACCTCATCAGGTCTGTGACTTTGGCTCAAGACCGCTCGTGATGTAACTGTAACTGTGCTTTGTGCTTTGAATTTGTAACCTCTGAATGTATAGCCTTTGGCTGTGTAGCCTTTGGATGTGTAGCCTTTGGATGTGTAGCCTTTGGATATGTAGCCTTTGGATGTGTAGCCTTTGGACCGAATTTGGGGTTTCCCAAATTGCCTACGTATCCTTTGGGATTTCCATCCCTCCGGAATCAGGTTCCGCGTAGTTCGGGCTGATTTTTTTCTCTCTTTCCATGATCTTTCTTTCTTTCTTTTCTTTGCTTGCATCTTGTTCTCTTTTCCATTCTTATTCTGCTTTCATTCAGTCTTCTTTCTTCTCTGTACTTTCACCTTTCTTTTTTTTCATTTCTCTTTTTCTTTTTCTTGTTCTTTTCAATTCCTTTCTTCATCTTTCTTCACTCCCAAAATGGGTTGAACTTTCCATAAATATTGAGGTAGCCACAATGGGGCTCAGCATCTGCACTTTGTCCACAAACATTGCTCAGAATCCAAGAGGAACTAGAGATCATGATTTGATCGACTTTCCTTGACTTGACTTAATCTAGACCGAGAGAAACATGTTTCTTTTCTTTAACAGGCAATTTTGATATGTTCTGCTTTCCTGCCAAATTTATATGGGTTTCACTTTGATCAAAGGGAAATCAGGTCTTTTTAATGAGGGGCAAATGATGACAATGACTCAATTTTATTTCATTTTTTTTTCAAATTTGTATGAGTCATCTTTCTCTTACATTCAAATGAACTCAGCTAGAGTTTCGAACAGAGGGCTAAATTCATGATGTTTGGATAAATGGGTGATCTTGCCCCAGTGTCTTAGTTCAAGTTTGCACATATTGATAGGCAGACGACTTTTGAGTCATCACTAGAAATAACCTTAAGGAGATGCAACCCTACACTAATCTTTAGAAATGCAAAGAATGCTCTTCTCGGTATCACTCAGATAGAAAACAAGTTTCAACAAGCTATGCTCAGATGCTGAATCAGTTGTAACCATGTTTGGGCCCAAATCCTTTAAGTTTGTATACAAGTATGACGATGAAGGTCCAGATGGACAGATAAGAAACTGTCCAATGGGTTTGCCATTGGGAGAGTGTTTGGTTGTTTATGTAGAATGGCTTGATCTCCACTAGGCGATGCCATTTTATCGGCTAGCAAAAAAGGACTATGGAATTTTTGGACGCCGTCGAAATGATGAACGACAGATAGATATTCCAGTCAGATTTATTGAACAATATTTATGCATAACAAGACGATATGTTCACAAGAAACAATACCATAAAATTTTGTGACATTTGAAGTAAGGGCATGTAATGTAGACTCTGTGGAAGACCGTCGAATTGATGGACGGGAGAGAGAGTCTTTAGCCGAAAAGAAAAATCCTCTGATGACAACAAAGTGATGAGACCACCCCTGTATGGGTGGGGTGTAGTGACCAATATCAAAAATCCAGCTCAACACACAACGTGAATCACAACAAACGATCAGGTCTCCAATCAGGTTCTAAGAAATGGTGTCTATATGTCATTGTACGAGAACCAATTGTCTTATTGCTCTATAACTGAACTCGTCTATCAGCAGGGCTCCAAAGGAGTTGCCCCATGTATATGCCTTGTAATCGAACTCGCTCATCATTAGTGTTTCAAAGTAGTTGCTCCATGTCTATGCACCATAGTTGAACTTGTCCACCATTGTTGTTCCAATGTAGTATGCTAACCAACCTCATTATTTTGTATAGCTCTTTCTTTTTTCTTTTCTTTTTTTCTTTTTTTTTTTTTTTTTCTTTTTTTTTTTTTTTTTTTTTTTTTTTTTTTTTTTTTTTTTGAGCTCATCTTTGACGTTGAGGTTGATCTGTTGCATGTTTTATGTCTGTAGACTTCATGCACTTGTAGAAGACTTGATCACTTGGATTGATGTAAACTTGATAATGCCTTGTGTGTAGACCCATTCTTGTAAAACTAAATGAACCACTTGTCTGAGTCTGTAAATGTTCTCTACTTTCAAGAAATGTCCCGAAAAATTCTTTCTATAAATCGACCAAATGGGAGGACATTTTGATGTTCCAACTTGTATCTTTGAAAATGCTTCCATGACTTTAACTTAATCATTTGTAACTTTCACATGTGTGTTGAACTTTCATTTCTCTAAAGGTCGGTGGAGTAGAAGTTCAGGTTGTGGCTCATCACCCCAATTGTCATCAGAGTCAGAATAAGCAATGGACATGGAAGAGGAAGAAATATCAAACTGGGAAGGAATGGATTGGAAGTAGTAAAGTACTGTTGTTGATGTCTCAAATGAGATAATTATTGTTCATTTTTTCAGAGCATTTTGGACTGGACCGTCTATAGACACATCGAACTTAAGCCCAAACATAAATGACCTATCAGATACCAATGGTAGCCAGTTTAGACAAGTAATTCACCGAGTTACCCCAATTGGATACGACATCATTGACGCCAACTTATGATTGGTTGTAGGATCGAATCTCCATTCAGACTTTCGCTAGTAAAACTCATTACGACTATCTATCGACATGTGTTTGACCCTTTCCATCTTGAGATAAACCCTTCTTGGGTCTATTACCATTTTGATTTATGCCCCAATTCGGGTTTGACATTCACCTGGCCAATGCCTCAATTTGGGGTAAATGTATTCCAATCTTATGCCCCAGTTTGGATGTCATGAAACTCTGACCTATACTCTTGTTGGTCCATCACCTTTTTGGTTTGCCCCACTTTGAATCCATTAACATTTTAATTATGCCCCAGTTTAGGGTGCACTGATATTTTTGTTGTGACCCAATTTAGGGTATACTGACATTTTGGTTTTGCCCCAGTTTAGGCTGCACATGAAGTTCATTTTCAGGCTACCTTAATTTTGGGATATAATTGACCACATGGTCTCCTTTTCATCCTGGATTTTGGGAGGTGGGTGGGCCATTCTTGAAGGTTCAAGGACTACTCCTTTGAGTCATGGTCACCTTGGATGATGAAAGTAATTTCGGATTTAGGAACCAACTCTGTCAGTCAAAGTGGCTCTATCGGGTGAACGAAATGCTTTCCAATCTTAGTTTTTCCATTTAAATTTGGTAGGTATGCTAACATGGGAAAGAAACATGTAATCTCTCAGAATCTATGATTCAGCTTTCTAACCTCTTGGATTCCTCAGCTCCGATCTGGGAAATTTCAATTCCGCTCTGTAATATTTGGGCTCTCAATATACTGTCTTCCAACCATTCCAATACTTTGAGGTACAAAAGTCCTCCATATGAACATGAACCGAGACATGAACCGGTGATGATGAGACCTTCTTATGAGTGGATGTAATAAGAGTGGATGCTTTGTCTACTCACTCAGGTGTTCTCTTAAGTCTAGACAATCATATCCTCCCTAGTTCAACCTTTCTTTCTTTTCTTTCTTTCTTTTTTTTGTTTTTGTTTTTTTCCCTATAAACAATGAAGGTTAAGACTCAGAAGTGACTGGACACGAAAAGAATATACATACACATACAAGCTGACTCGACCAAACAAAGTTAGTTCCTTCATGAAAACCGACCATTAGACATCATCTGTAACAATTTATTTGTATTTGAATAACCCCATGATTGGTCTTGGGGCCTCAAGATTCCGAAGGGATCATTGTAGCACCAAGGTTCGACCGTGTGGTTCATCAGATTTCAAAAAATTGAAACGGATATGCTTATTTGTAGTTTTTATGATGGATGACAAAAGCGGTTCATGATTGAAAGAACCGGTAAATTTCTACTTGATCATAGTATCTATACCGTGATGAAGATTTTCTGATCATTTTTTGAGATTGACGTATCAATATTGAACAGATCAACACAATGAGCTTTGTACGATGGAGGGCGTGTACAGACCGCCCACACTAATGTGTATGCGGGTATACGTAACCCTCACGCTCCCAACAAGTGAGAGACAAGAATACTCAAGTGTGGATCCAAACATGTTGACAAGTCAAGGACAAAAACGGGCAGAACTTCGACGTCTCGGATGTAAATATTATGATCGAGTAGATTTTACCATGTTGGTTCAAAGATGGACCAAAAATAACATACATATGGCTCAAACTAGGTTAGGACAGAAAAGGCCACCTTGACGAGGACGGGGTAACCTATCACCGAATGCTCGATGAATAATGGGCCCCCATTCCCTTTATATACTATGTTGCAAGGATCCAAGCGACGTGGAGTAGCATAACGCATTCCCAGGCGGACCCAAGAAACGCTCGTTAGAGGCTGCTCGCCGGTCGTGGTCTCACAAAGTACAGGCCAAGGCTGTGTGTTTCGCCTAGCGGGCTGCCCCACATGCATGGGACCCGGTTCGGCTACTCACACGAAAGTGTGACTGAACCCATTCCCCCCAAAGCAATATGTACAAACAATAAATATAGTACCCTAGATCTAGCATCAAATGTCAAGCAAATCAATATAAGGAAAGTATCCTAGGAGTCTGAATATTAATCCCCAGCGGAGTCGCCACTGTGAGGACAATGGAAAATCGACGTGATCCTCCTCGGGATGGAAATGTGTATCCCGTATCGATGAAGATCGATTTGTTCTGTTGGAGTCGCCACCTAGATTAAGGTCTAGGACCTCTAAAAATGTAGCCTCACCCTAAGGTAAGACTTCTATTGACTCGTGACCCAATGTATCGGTTCTTTGGTCTGCAAGAGATCGGGTAAGTATTCAGGGTACGGTTATGGGAAGGTGTTAGGCACCCAAACCGCCCGATCAATATCGGCCTCCTAAACTTTCCTTAAATTCTAATTTTGACTATGCTTGGTCAACTGGATGACTAGGGTTCAATGGGGGGACGTCCTAAACCAAGTTGCTAAGTTGTTCTAACCTAGGGTTCAGCCAATCATGTTTTAAAGCAAATAAACAAGCAAATGTAATGTACAATATTATACAGTGAACCGAACCAAAGATGGTTCGGTCTTGGACTGAATCTGAGATGTGTAAGACATCTCAAACTGCCTACGTATTCCAATCCTGGAAATCAAGTCCAAAAACGTAGTTCGAAAATGGGTTGTGTGATTAAAGATTATGGAAGTGATTTATGCATTTGCTTCAATTAGATTCTTTGTTGTTCAAGTTGAAGTTTATGCTGGATGTATGGTTGATGGGTGGCTTTGTACCGTATTTGGGATTCCCAAATTGCCTACGTATTCTAGGGTTTGCCCTAGAAATCAGGTACGACGTAGTTCGAAATTTGTGAGAGTCGGATTTGGAATGTGTACCAAATTCCTTCCATTTTTGTCAATAGGATCTAGGGATGAGACCTAAATTCCTACCATTTTTATTTGGGATGTGTACCAAATTCTTTCTATTTTTGTTAATAGGATCTAGGGATGAGACCTAAATTCCTACCATTTTTATTTGGGATGTGTACCAAATTCTTTCTATTTTTGTCAATAGGATCTAGGGATGAGACCTAAATTCCTACCATTTTTATTTGGGATGTGTACCAAATTATTTCTATTTTTGTTAATAGGATCTAGGGATGAGACCTAAATTCCTACCATTTTTAATTGTTTCCATTTTTAGGTTTTTAGGGTTTCCTATCCCTTTTCATTGTGATTTTCATTTTTTAGGGTTTCATACCCTAATTATTCTCTTTATTCTAGGGTTTATTTTGCCCTAATTATTCTTTCCATTTTTAGGGTTTCACTACCCTAATTGTTCAATTCTTTCCATCTTAGGGTGTATCTTGCCCTAGTTGTTGTACAATGTAAACAATCTAACAAAGCAATGTGAGCTTAAATATAGCAGTGTAAGCATCCAAATATAGCATGTTGGAAATATATTCAAATTTAGCAACACATCAGTCAAAAATGGCAAGTGAGCATGTGAATCAATACAAACATGGTAAGTGTGCATCCAAACATGGCAGTAATATGTGAGCAAGTGTAGTAGACAAATATGGCAATAAGCATGTGTAGCATTCCAATCATGGCAATGTGATTATTCCAATTATGGCAATGTGATCATTCCAATTATGGCAGTGTGACTATTCCAATTATGGCAGTGTATGCATACGAGCATCCGAACATAGCATGTGAACAAATATAGCATCAAATATGGCATGTGAGAAACAACCAAAGCATATGAGAATCAATCAAAACATGAGGGAACACGTAGCAAGATGACAGCTTTGTCAGGCTGGACCAAAATGGGCACATAGGGCACTGTACTTACTCAAAAAATTCTTAAAAGATATCCCTGGAAAGAAGACTCAGAGGCCAACATTTTGTCTCAAGGAAGCTATTCCTAAAAGAGACCATAGGCAGGTCGAAAACATTCCCCAAGTACAGGCAAATACACTGGTCAGGTCTGTTCCAGATTTTTGACCAGTTGCACCATAAATTCCAAATAAAATTCTATTCTTAATGAAAATTAAATACAGACATATGTCTATGTAGATAACTATCTGATCTAAAATTTCATTAAGAAAAACAAGTTAAAACAGTATATTTTCTTTGTGAAAAATGACTCTTTTCAATCATGCAAATCAGCACATCATGACAGATCTGAAATCAAAGCTCTATGCACTTAAAAATTGATATCAATTCAACGAAAAATGGAAAAAATATGAAACCAGTGCCATTTTTTAGAAGACTTTCATGTCTAAAAATTTCATGTTAAGTGGATTTTCTGATTATGGCCATAAGGCCTTTGTCTAGAGACTTTCCGATGGAGGATTGCATTACATCCGAGAAAAATAGCAATGTCAAAGACAAATTTTTTGATATATTTCCCCAATTCCAAATGGAACGAAATTTTTAGGGTAGTCTTCTATCATATCAGAGAGACTCCCATAAAATTTTGGGCTTCAAAATCTTAGAAAAATACATATGATGTACGTCCTAAGTTTGAACCCTAAATCTGGAATTTTCAGATCAGAAAATCACTTTATGAAATTTACAAAAAACATCAAACATCATTGTATATCAATCAAAAATTCATCATTGAATAGCTTAGACAAATTATCATTCATGAAAAATGTTAGACATAGGCATCCTAACATTAACAAGCATGTAATAGAGCATTCATGATTGAGATTTCATGAAAATTAGCCTTTTTCAAGCAAAATTGGCATTCGGGCATTATAACGACCTCTAAATTTGTTTAGAGTACTAACCTTGGGCTCAAATCGAGCGAAACCGTTGATGAAGGGTGATTGGGGGTTGTATCAATCCCCTTTGAATGTGAATCCTCCTTTTCCTCTCTTCTGCTTCTTTCTCTCTTCTCTTTCTCTCTTTTCTTCTTCTCTTTTCTTTCTTTTCTCTTTTCTCTCTCTTTCTTTCTTCCTCTCTCACGTTTTCTCTCTCTCACTCACGTTTCTCTCTCTCACCCACGTTTCCCTCTCTCTCTGCCCTGGAAAAAAGGATCCTCCTCTTGCCTATTTATAATTTTTCACTCATTTTCTAGAAGATCCTTTTTTCTAAAAAATTTTTTTTTTCCTTTTTCTTTCCTTCCTTTTTTTCTTTCTTTCTTTCTCCTCTCTCTCTTTTACGTTTTCTTTCTAGAAAACGTGAAGGGGAATCTTTTTCCCCCTTTTTTCTTTTCTTTTTTTTTCTTTTATTCCTCTCTCTTTCCTTTTTTCTTCTCAAGATCTTTTGGATTATCTCAAAACCCTAAATCCCCTTCTCTTTCACGTTTTCTCTCTCCCCTCTTTCCTTTTTCTTCTCAAAATCTTTTTGGATTATCTCAAAACCCTAAATCCCCTTCTCTTCCACGTTTTTTCTCTCCCCTCTTTCCATTTTTTTCTCAAAAATCTTTTGGATTATCTCAAAACCCTAAATCCCCTTCTCTTTCACGTTTTCTCTCTCCCCTCTTTCCTTTTTCTTCTCAAAATATTTTTGGATTATCTCAAAACCCTAAATCCCCTTCTCTTCCACGTTTTTTCTCTCCCCTCTTTCCATTTTTTCTCAAAAATCTTTTGGATTATCTCCAAAACCAAAATCCCCCTTCACTTTCACGTTTCTCTCTCCCCTCTTTCCTTTTTCTTCTCAAAATCTTTTGGATTATCATTTACATATAATAATATATATTATATACATATATACACATATATTTAATAACATACATACATACATATATATATATATATATATATATATATATATATATATATATATATATATATATATATATATATATATATATATATATATAATATATATAAATACTATGCACATGAATGAACTGGTTCGAAACGGGTTGAGACTGACTTAGGTTGACTGAGTTAAACTGATATGGGTTGAGCTAGGTTGGACCAAAACTGGCTTGAACTGAGTTGACTGGATTAATTGGAATTAACTGGGTTTTCTCTCCTTGTCATTTCATGGGACATTTCCGCTGTTATCCCGCATGGAATTTTCCGATGGCCTCAATTCCAAATTTTTTTTTGCGTTCATTTTGTAGAACATTAAAAATGAGGAATATAGGAACTGGAATCACCTGAATCCGATGTAGAACGGAAAAGATATGCAGCTTTGAAGTTCTGACGATAATTTTGCATGCAAGCTTGCATGGGACCCACTGGTGACTTCTACCCGGGATTTTTTACGTCCACTTTGTAGAACATCATGAATGAAGAATAATGGTCTTGGAATCATCTGAATGCGATGTCGGATGATCAAGATATGATGATTTGAAATTCAAACAATCCAACTTAGGATAATTTGCATAAAGGCCCCTAGGATTATTTATAATAATTTCATAAACCTCCCTCATATGTATCATCTGACTAAAATGGTCATATCTTCCTCATTTGATATCGAAATTGAGCAATTCTGGTCTCGTTTCGAAGATAATTCTATGACCTACGCATCCATGCAAAATTATAACCCATGACCTTGCTGTGGACCCATTGAAAACTTCCTCAAATTCACAGACCCATTGAAAACTTCCTCAAATTCACAGTCAAGAATCCAAACTTTCGATCACCTTTCTTCCTTTTGTTGTCCACACACCAGCATGACTTTGTTTAGCTGGGATGGCAAAAATGGGGTGCTTACAACGGGGCAAGCGGATAACAAACAGGTACAAAATCGGACCGAAGTCGACCAATTATACCTGATTTTAGGTATACCGGTCGATGGTACCGGTCTTGGTACCGGTCGACCGGTATGGCCTGCACAGCTATGTGCGGGAATTTGGAAATTGGTCTCTGCGGGTCCCGCTTACCTGATTTTGAATCCTAGAAGTTTCCTAATCCTAGTAGGGTTACTAAACCCTATTTATAGCCTATAAATACACTCTTAAGCCTCCTCAAATCCTTTCCATTGTCTCTCACAAACCCTAGAGAAAAGAAAGAGCTTGGAAAGGAGAAGGGGCTAGGAAGAAGAAGGAGGTGCCGCCATTACCGTTTGACGAAGCTCACGCTACGCCTGTCAACGGTAAGTGTTCGAATCAATCTTCTTATCCTATGTTACTTTTGTGGGTGGATCAATACCATGCAAAGTAGGTATTGATCTAAAACCCTAAATTGGCCAATAAACCCTAAGTTGCCGTCAAACCCTAGATTCGAGTACCGAGATGATATTCATCGAAACGAGACTTGAATGAGTTGGGGATAACTCTAACTCAAAGCCTAAACTTAGAATGGATAGGAGAAACCCTAAAAATCCATGGAGGATGATCGACGGCAGTCGAAAAACCCATGTATGGTCTTCCGGAGACATACCGGTCGACTATACCGGTTGCACATAGTGCGACCGGTATGTTGCGGCCGCTACCTCTCGGGAGGTTATTTGTGGGGGACCGACTGACCATACCGGTCGCCAGTCTTTTCCCCAGAGCTGCGACCGGTACATGCCATCGGTCAGCTCTGTGAGGGTAGTTGTGATCTCTGTTGGTTTCCGACCAACATGAAACCCTAAACAATATATTTTAATGAAACCCTAATAATGTTGTAGGACTTTGTGACTTGTCGTTTGGATCTTGCGACGTGGAGCAAGTGATCGAACGAGTGTCAGGTAAGGGAATCTGACCTAAACCTAATAATTAATGGACAGTAAATCGTTGTTAATCATTGAATATCTATGATGTGATGTTTGTGCATATTCACATGCCAACCTTTACTTTCAGTTATTATTATTGTTCATGCATTCATAGGATGTGATTGTTAGGCATGTGATTGTTTTCGTTGGTGTGTGGAGTGGGGCATGGGCCTGGGATCGCTCCTCACACTAGCACCTTTTTGTAGTATTCTGTCTTAACATGCTTGGTACGGGTGGGGTATCAGGGGAAGGTCGTGGTACGGTGGTCTCCGATATTGATGTTGTCCCAGCCATTGTTATGTGGTACTGTGGATTCCGAGTCGACGCTGGCTTGTCCACGATGCTTTAGCTCTATCTCTATGTCGTAGGGAGTTATGTTGGGATAGGGTCTACCTGCGTATTGTTCTATCCTAGTGTGTTGGTTGCGGATAGGGTATCAGGGGGAGGTGAGGTATTGTGGTCTCCGGCCCGGCCTGCACGCTCTAGCTCTATCTCTATGCCATAGACGGCTGTGCTGGGATAGAGCATACACTGTTGACATATAGGATTGGTTAGTTGCGAGCCCAGTTTGTGAGCCCTGGCCAGTAGGGGCTTAGGTACTGGTATGGGTAGAGTATCAGGGGAGGTGCGGGTATACCTTAGCTCTATCTCTATTCCATGATGGGTGCATGTGGGTTGGTGGTAGTGTGATCTACTGTGTGGTGCCACAACTCGTGTATAGAGGTGCGGAGGCCACCAAGCCTTTCTATAGCACATTGCAAAATTTAAACCAGACTACAGCATAAAATGATTGTTACTCATGCATAATATTGTGAAACTGTCTGATTGTCTTACTGAGCTGTGTTGTGTGCTCACCCTTTGTACGTACATTGTTTTTAGATGTTGATGCAGGTTACACTGTGGATGACTACGTGAACGCTCCGGCATATGGGAGTGTGGCTGCTGTGGACATACAAGCAGGAGAGGACGAGCATGATGCTTCATGCGAGTGCCCTTTCTGCGTGTACCTGTGATGGCTTTTTATTTATTTGTTTCAGTTATTTTTGCTTGGATTAAAGTGGTGTAAGAGATATTATATTATGTGTTTGATTTAAATAATTGGATATTTACTTAAATTATCAATAGATACTCAGTTCATTCTATTTAAAGTCTTCCGCTGTATATTTATATTCTGATTGTGGTTATGTGTAATGGTTTGTATGGGTGGACATGGCCTATTCGAGATCCTGGTGTGAATCGTTGGTTCATGACGGTTCACTCACACCATTCTGGTTGGATCAGAATTGGGGTGTGACAACTTGGTATCAGAGCCCTCGGGCTCTGTTCCAACAAACCATGTTGCACTTAACTGAGTCGATGAACTGAGTTAGGAGAAAATTAAAAATCTTAATACAAACGCACCTTAAGCATTGTTTGATACCTGAAACGGACTAAGAAAGAGAATAATGTACTATTCTAATTATGAAACTTAACTTGTGCACATACACTAGTTAGGTGAAACCATGAAACTTTCATTAACAAGGAAAATTGTAGCAAATGAAATAGTGCTACAGGGTACAGTCCACAAACCGGACAGTTACCCTGTATTATATAACAGTCATAAGAAAGTGTATGTAAAAAGGGGAAATCATGGGGTAGGGGGCCTAGGAGGAATGGGGTCCGCTATATCATAGTCCCGCTCGTAAGCGACCCTGAGCCAGTGCACCTGATCCTGTGTGACTCGGAGGCTGCGAGTCAACTGTGCTAGGTCACGGCTCATCTCCCGCTGAGCGTCCCTGAGCTCCATAAACATACCCATCACTGAGTCGGGAGGAGGCTGAGATGGTCCAGCTGTGGGGACCGAAGGTGGTGGTGCAAGTGCAAGCTGTGGGGCAGGCACTGGTGCTTCCCCAGCCATATCATCATCATCGTCATCGCTCACCTCTGCCGCATAGGCCGCATTGGCCGCGGCTGCGGCTGCTGCTGCTACTCTCCCAAGTGGACGAGGGCGAGCCTCCAACTCGTCGTCACTAACCGGCAGATCGACCATCTGCATCCTCTGTATCGCATCCCAGTCGATGTCGAAGGTCATGGTGTCCTCGACGGCTACCTCTCCTCTAAAACTCACGCTCAGACGGCGAAGAAGGAAAGTGACGAGATGGCCATAGGGAAGGTTGCTGGCCTGATCGGCCACGGCCGCTCGATGCATAGTCCGGATGATGAGGTAAGGAAGTGAGATCCGCTCCCCTGTGCAGACGCAATAGGTGACGTACTGGGTGAGCTGGGACAACTCACTATAGTGGCCGCTCTGTGGCACTATATCGTGCTGAATAATGCGACTGTAGACCCGGGGTATAGGTCTCAAGCTAGCTGCCTTCATAGGAGACCCAGGGTTGAGGATCTGATGCGCTATCTCTCGGCGCAAATCATCAGTCAAATAACCTTTCGCCTTGGGGGTGCAGTACACCAAATCTCCATCATTGGGAACCCCAAGCAGATCAGCCAACTGGTGGGTGTTGAAGGAAATATGTACACCCTAGACGTAGTTGGTAATGCGTAGATCCCTACACTGGTTCGGATCTTCGACATCCCCTTCGAGTTCCAAGTTTGCATAAAAGTGCTTGACCAGGTTAGGGCGTGTGGTCTCCGTGTATGAAATAACCGGCAACCAACCTAGAGCGCCAAAAGCCGTCTCCACATTGAACCGGTGCAGTTGTTCCACGTTGACCCGACGCCCGGATTCAATACTCTTATTATCAAACCATGGAAACCGAGCTTGAGCTTCCAAGGAGCGAAACCATAGCTCATCTAGTTGTGGAATTGGTGGAGAGGGAACTCAAGAACTAGAACCATGTGAGCATTTCCCGAGAGCGCGTCTAGGAGCCATTTAAAATCTGCAAAACATAAAGAAAAACAAAATAAAGTTAGGAAATTTTTGAAATTTCGGCAGCATAACGGCTATAAATTGGGAAAAAGCCTCGAACTCACCCAAGAACATGGGGAGGAGGACTTACGTAACCCCCACACTCTTCAACAAACCAATCTGAAGCAATTACAACATGAAATTTCAAGAAATTTAGAAAAATCAAGAAATTTCAAACTTTTGTTGAAAACCTAGGTTAAAAAGAGTAAAAATTCGATTTTTAGCTAAACCTTTCGGTGGAACCCCAAATTAGTTGAGGGCTTTTGCTCTTGGGGGTCCCTAAACCCTTTCCTAGCCGAAGGAAAAGAATTCCTACGGTCAAAACATCTCGAACAAAGAAAAACCTAAATTTCTACATAAACACGATATGGGAAATATCTAAAAACTTGAAAGAGAAGGAAGAGACCTACCTGGAGACGATGTTCTAGCTTTGGAATGGAAGAAATCGGCTTCTAAAAGTACCGGCCGGACTGTAGCAACTCAGTTGGGCAGAGAGGAATCGCCACCGGAGAGAAAGAAGAAAGAAAAAGTGAGAATTTTCTCACTTTTTTGCAATTTTAAAGCCATTTTGGGCATACCGGTCGACGGTTATGCCTATATCGGTCGACCGGTATCACCCCAGGTGTGCGACCGCTATGTCTTGGTCAGAATTTTAATTCTGACCGGTCGACTATACCGGTCGCAACACTGTATACAGAGTGTCGACCGGTATCTCTCAGACATGCGACCGGTATGTCTCGACCAGAAATTGAATTCTAACCGGTCGACTATACCGGCCGCATACTGTTCCACAGGGGTGCGACCGGTATGTTGCGACCGGTACGCCCCAAAAAGCCAGAAAAAAAAATTTTAATTTTAAAATTTTAAAATTTTGTAAATTGAAATGTTACTTCTCGACTATTTCCTCTTGCATTATTCAAGACTAACACTACTATTATTGATGTTCTCACGTGTTATGTCTTCTTCTCAGATCCGAATAAAATAGTCTGAGATGGTGGGAGGAAACGGTCGTCGGGGTCGAAAACGTCATCAGGCCAGGATGCGCCTAGAAGAAGAATAAGTGGAATAAGATCAGGTTAGAGAACCAAGTCCTGAAGTGGAGGAGGAACAGGTTCCGGAAATACCGACAAATTTACCCGGCCCACCTCACAGGGATTCTGAGACCATTGTTACAAACTTGGTCTATCAGATGCAGGCTCAACAGAAGGAATTTCTGAGCGAAGTACTGAAGATGCTCAGGCCAACAGGTTCTGTTCCTGCTGGAAACACGCCCGAGTCAGGAGGAATTAATACTACCCAACCGATGCAGAGTAGCCCAAGGCCGAGGGGCCAAGCACAGAACATACCACCACCGCATCGGTTTTCATCCCCAATTGCGTACCCGGGAGCTTATCCGTATCCACCACCATGGTACGGAGCAGACACACAGGGACAACATGATCTGAGCAGGTCAGTGGACAGATTCTTGAAGTTGAAACCTTCATCGTTCACGGGCAGAATAGGGAAACCTTTGTGGCTAGCACAGTGGGTTTCTAAAATGGAAAAGAACTTCCGACTGATGACTTGTACTGAGGAGGAAAAGGTTCTGTTTGCCACTCATATGTTAAGGGAAGACGCCAATGCTTGGTGGAATTTTACTCGGGCATATCTTGAGAATAAGTATACCCTGGTTGATTGGGAAGTGTTTAAAGCGGCTTTCTTCGACAAATACTTTTCGAAGAGCTTCAAGGATCAAATGGAGAGAGAGTTTCTCAATCTGTAGCAATCTCAGTCGACCGTAGATGCTTATCAGCAGAGGTATGAAGAGCTATTCTTCTTCGCACCAGCCAGTATGCAGGAGGAGGAGACCAAGACACGTAGGTTCACCATGGGACTACGTAGAAGCATCAAAGAGCACCTTTTGGGTCTGGACAAGAAGACCTACAATGAGGCGGTGCAGGTTGCAAGGGTGATAGAGTCCAGTCAGAGGGACAACTTCTTCGCTCAAAACAGGGGAGTGAAGAGATCTGCTGGTGAGAGCTCGGGTGGCGGTAATACTAGACCATTCCGCCCATACAGGGCACAGACCGCTACAGCACCTGCGAGAAACAACCCGGCACCACATGTGCCACAGTTCGCTAGACTCAACTCAAATATTAAATGTTATAACTGTCAGCAGCTGGGACATGTTGCAAGGAACTGCACTCTACCTAAGAAGCAAGCTCCCCAGCAAGGAAGAGTTTATGCGGTCACCACTGAAGAGGTAGCCGCATCACCTGATGTGGTAACTGGTACGACTTTATCCCTTACTATTTGGTTTATTCTTTCAGTTGCATGAGCATGTAGAACTAAGGGGCAATATATTCCAGGAATTGTAAATGTAGCTGGTTTACCCGCCAGAGTACTATTTGACTCTGGGGCCACGCACTCCTTTGTTTCTATTTCTTTTGGGAAGCGAATGGAGTTACCAATCAAGCATTTGAACCCAAGCTTGATAGTTCGCTCTCCACTAGGAGTCGAAGTGGCCTTGACCAAATATTATGGACCATGTACTGTATGTATTGAGGGCCGAGACTTAGAAGCAAGCCTAGTAATACTTGAGATGGCAGACTTTGATGTCATTTTGGGGATGGATTGGCTAGGCCATCATTCGGCCGTCCTTTTATGTGGTGAAAGGAAGCTTGTGCTTACTGACAAAGAGGGAAGGGAATATAGCTTCGCTGGGATTAAGCTATCTAGGAAGCAGAAGCTGATCCTCTCCGCCCTAAAAACTAAGAGATGCTTGGAGAAAGGGGGAGTGGGTTATCTCGTATCTATAGTCGATCTCACGGCAGAGTCACTCAAGATGGAAGATATAGATGTGGTTCGGGAGTTTCCAGATGTATTTCCAGAAGATCTCCCAGGTTTACCACCAGACAGGGCTACTGAATTTGTGATAGACCTTATGCCAGGTTCGGCGCCGGTGTCTAAGGCACCATACAGGATGGCCCCGACCGAGTTAAAGGAGTTGAAGATCCAATTACAAGAATTGCTGGATAAGGGCTTCATATGACCTAGTATATCGCCTTGGGGAGCACCTGTACTATTCGTCAAGAAGAAGGATGGAAGTGTGCGGCTATGTATTGACTACCGTGAGCTGAACAAGTTGACGATCAAGAATCGGTATCCTTTGCCTAGGATCGATGATCTGTTCGATCAGCTGCAGGGTGCAAAGGTTTTCTCGAAGATCGATCTCCGATCGGGGTATCACCAATTGAAGATCAAGGCCGGAGATATTCCGAAGACTGCTTTCAGGACGATGTATGGGCATTATGAGTTTCTGGTTATGTCTTTCGGGTTGACCAATGCTCCAGTGTCGTTTATGGAACTGATGAACTGAGTGTTCCATGACATGTTGGACACTTCGGTCATCGTATTCATCGATGACATATTGATTTACTCTAAGGACATGGAGACTCATACAACGCATTTGAGAGCAGCCTTACAACGGCTGAGAGATGTGAGGCTTTATGCAAAATTCAAGAAGTGCGAGTTTTGGCTGAAGGAAGTGGCTTTCTTGGGCCATGTTGTATTTGAAGACGGTATCAAGGTGGATCCAAGCAAGATAGCTGCTATAGTAGGATGGGAAGCACCAAAATCGGTTGCGGAAATTCGTAGTTTCCTTGGGTTGGCTGGTTATTATAGAAGATTCATGGAAGATTACTCTAGGATCACGGTTCCACTCACCAGATTGACCAAGAAGGGAGAGAAATTCATATGGATAGATGAGTGCGAGAAATGCTTTCAGACATTGAAGTCAAGACTAGTCTCTGCACCTATCTTGACCATCCCAGAACCAAGCGTACCATTTACCTTATACACGGATGCTTCGGGGTTGGGAATTGGATGTGTTCTGATGCAAGGAGAATAAGTGATTGCTTACGCATCAAGACAGTTAAAAGAACATGAGAAGAACTATCCTACGCATGACTTGGAGTTGGCAGCAGTTATTCATGCGATCAAAACTTGGAGACACTACTTGTACGGTGAGAAGTTTCAGATCAAGTCAGATCACAAGAGCTTAACTTATCTCTTCACTCAGAAGGATTTGAATATGAGACAGAGGAGATGGCTGGAACTATTAAAAGATTATGATTGCGACATCCAGTACCATCCGGGTAAAGCAAATGTGGTGGCTGACGCCTTAAGCAGAAAGTGGGCATCGAAACCTGAGGCAGGACCAAGTGCAAATGCTGCATTGTGTGCCGCAGCCTCTAGTTCAATCGAAGGTGACAAAGAGCATATAATTGAAACTGCAGAAGATCCAGTTAAGCAAGGCTTGATTCATAAGTTCACTATGATGTTCGCCGCATTGAAGATCTCACCGGGTCTAATTGATGAAGTCAAGGTAGCAATCCTATATGATCCATATCTCAAGACAGTGCAGGAAGACTTAGAGAAGGGTACGTGCAATCCTGACTTTACCTTGGAATCAGACAAAGTACTCAAGTATCGTGGACGGTTATGTATACCTGAGAGCGAAGACTGCGATATCAGAAGTCGAGTTATGACTGAAGCTCATTACACTCCATATTCGGTACATCTAGGAAGTACCAAGATGTATCATGATCTAAGAAGACTATATTGGTGGAGGGGTATGAAAGCAGATATAGCTCGTTTCGTGTTCCAATGTCTGAATTGTCAACAAGTTAAAGCGGAAAGGCAAAGACCCGCTGGTTTACTACAGCCGTTACCAGAACTTGCATGGAAATGGGATTGTATTACCATGGATTTCGTTACTGGCCTACCTTTGACACCAAGGTCAGTGGATGCAGTCTGGGTTATAGTAGATCGACTCACCAAGACAGCTCGATTTATTGCGGTCAGACCTCAGTATACCATGGAGAAACTGGCCAAGTTATATGTTGATAATATAGTCAGACTTCATGGCGTTCCAGAGAGTATAGTATCTGACAGAGATCCCCGTTTCACATCGAAGTTCTGGGAATGGTTACAGAAAGCTATGGGAACTAAGTTGAAGTTCAGTACAACTTTTCACCCGCAGACGGACGGACAGTCAGAGCGAACTATTCAAATTTTGGAAGATATGCTCCGAGCTTGCGCATTAGATTTCAAAGGAGCTTGGGATGAGAAGCTATCACTTATCGAGTTTGCTTACAACAACAGCTATCAGGCTACAATTCAAATGGCCCCATATGAAGCTCTCTATGGAAAGAAGTGTCGTACACCTTTGTTATGGAATGAAGTGGGGGAAAGAAGAATTGTAGGACCGGAGTTTGTTGAAGAAACTTGCCGAGTGATTGATCAGATCAAAGAGAGAGTAAAGACAGCTCAAGTTCGACAGAAGCACTATGCGGATAATCGACGTCGAGATCTGGAGTTTGCAGTGGGTGACAAAGTGTTCTTGAAGGTATCACCGGTGCGAGGTCTGAAACGGTTTGGTAAGAAGGGGAAGCTATGCCCCAGGTATGTGGGACCATATGAGATATTGAATCGACGTGGTAATGTAGCATATCAATTGGCTCTACCACCATCTATGTCTAGCGTTCATAATGTGTTCCATGTATCATTACTGAAGAAGTATGTCAGAGATCCATCGCATATCTTGACCATTGATCCTCCAGACTTGACAGAATACTTAACTTTCGAAGTGGTGCCTGTAATGCTCTCGAGTCGAAAAGTTCAGCAGCTTCGAACCAAGGATATCCACTATGTGAAGGTGCATTGGAGGAGCCAAAATGTGGAGGAAATTACTTGGGAAGAAGAGAGCGCGATGAGGAAGGAGTACCCTAACCTTTTTGACGATCAAGGTACGTTCAAATTTCGAGGCCAAAATTTCTTTTAAGGGTGGGGGAGTTGTAGTACCTACATGTAAATTTCGGGATGAAATTTCTTTTAAGGGTGGTGGAGTTGTAAGACCCGCACTCTGAAAACCCGGTCTAAACCTTGGTTTTGTGTCGTGACAGGTCTTCCGATCATCACCGAACCAGACGGGGCAAGCGGATAACAAACATGTACAAAATCGGACCGAAGTCGACCAATTATACCTGATTTTAGGTATACCGGTCGATGGTACCGGTCTTGGTACCGGTCGACCGGTATGGCCTGCACAGCTATGTGTGGGAATTTGGAAATTGGTCTCTGTGGGCCCCGCTTACCTGATTTCGAATCCTAAAAGTTTTCTAATCCTAGTAGGGTTACTAAACCCTATTTCTAGCCTATAAATACACCCTTAAGCCTCCTCAAATCCTTTCCATTGTCTCTCACAAACCCTAGAGAAGAGAAAGAGCTTGGAAAGGAGAAGGAGCTAGGAAGAAGAAGGAGGTGCCGCCATTACCGTTTGACGAAGCTCACGCTACGCCTGTCAACGGTAAGTGTTCGAATCAATCTTCTTATCCTATGTTACTTTTGTGGGTGGATCAATACCATGCAAAGTAGGTATTGATCTAAAACCCTAAATTGGCCAATAAACCCTAAGTTGCCGTCAAACCCTAGATTCGAGTTCCGAGATGATATTCATCGAAACGAGACTTGAATGAGTTGGGGATAACTCTAACTCAAAGCCTAAACTTAGAATGGATAGGAGAAACCCTGAAAATCCATGGAGGATGATCGACGGCAGTCGAAAAACCCATGTATGGTCTTTCGGAGACATACCGGTCGACTATACCGGTTGCACATAGTGCGACCGGTATGTTGCGACCGCTACCTCTCGGGAGGTTATCTGTGGGGACCGGCTGACCATACCGATTGTCAGTCTTTTCCACAGAGCTACGACCGGTACATGCCACCGGTCAGCTCTGTGAGGGTAGTTGTGATCTCTGTTGGTTTCCGACCAACATGAAACCCTAAACAATATATTTTAATGAAACCCTAATAATGTTGTAGGACTTTGTGACTTGTCGTTTGGATCTTGCGACGTGGAGCAAGTGATCGAACGAGCGTCAGGTAAGGGAATCTGACCTAAACTAATAATTAATGGACAGTAAATCGTTGTTAATCATTGAATATCTATGATGTGATGTTTGTGCATATTCACATGCCATCCTTTACTTTCAGTTATTATTATTGTTCATGCATTCATAGGATGTGATTGTTAGGCATGTGATTGTTTTCGTTGGTGTGTGGAGTGGGGCATGGGCCTGGGATCGCTCCTCACACTAGCACCTTTTTGTAGTATTCTGTCTTAACATGCTTGGTACGGGTGGGGTATCAGGGGAAGGTTGTGGTACGGTGGTCTCCGATATTGATGTTGTCCCGGCCATTGTTATGTGGTACTATGGATTCTGAGTCGACGCTGGCTTGTCCACGATGCTTTAGCTCTATCTCTATGCCGTAGGGAGTTATGTTGGGATAGGGTCTACCTGCGTATTGTTCTATCCTAGTGTGTTGGTTGCAGATAGGGTATCAGGGGGAGGTGAGGTATTGTGGTCTCCGGCCCGGCCTGCACGCTCTAGCTCTATCTCTATGCCGTAGACGGCTGTGCTGGGATAGAGCATACACTGTTGACATATAGGATTGGTTAGTTGCGAGCCCAGTTTGCGAGCCCTGGCCAGTAGGGGCTTAGGTACTGGTATGGGTAGAGTATCAGGGGAGGTGCGGGTATACCTTAGCTCTATCTCTATTCCATGATGGGTGCATGTGGGTTGGTGGTAGTGTGATCTACTGTGCGGTGCCACACACTCGTGTATAGAGGTGCGGGGGCCACCAAACCTTTCTATAGCACATTGCAAACTTTAAACCAGACCACAGCATAAAATGATTGTTACTCATGCATAATATTGTGAAACTGTCTGATTGTCTTACTGAGCTGTGTTGTGTGCTCACCCTTTGTACGTACATTGTTTTTAGATGTTGATGCAGGTTACACTGTGGATGACTACGTGAACGCTCCGACGTATGGGAGTGTGGCTGCTGTGGACGTACAAGCAGGAGAGGACGAGCATGATGCTTCATGCGAGTGCCCTTTCTGCGTGTACCTGTGATGGCTTTTTATTTATTTGTTTCAGTTATTTTTGCTTGGATTAAAGTGGTGTAAGAGATATTATATTATGTGTTTGATTTAAATAATTGGATATTTACTTAAATTATCAATAGATACTCAGTTCATTCTATTTAAAGTCTTCCGCTGTATATTTATATTCTGATTGTGGTTATGTGTAATGGTTTGTATGGGTAGACACGGCCTATTCGAGATCCTGGTGTGAATCGTTGGTTCAATGACGGTTCACTCACACCATTCTGGTTGGATCAAAATTGGGGTGTGACAGATGACATGGGTTAGAATTTCATTATATATCATACACTAGCAACATATAACGCATAAGTTAGGCCAACATGTAATGGCATACAAAAGTAACATACACATATTCATAATAATGTATAAACTATCATACTTAATACTTGCTAATGTTTCTTTCTTATGTATAAACTGTTTTCATACTTAATACTTGCTAATGTTTCTTTCATTTTCTTCCTTCTTATTTTTTTTATCTCTTATATCCCTTTGACTCAACTGATCGACCATTTCTTGCCTGTCACATTGGCTCAATGGATTAGCTGTTTCTTGTCCTTCACTTTGACTCAACGGATTTTCCGTTTCTTGTCCTTCAATGGACTCAACGAATTTGCCGTTTCTTGTCTCTGGTTGACTCAACGGATTAACCGTTTCTTGTCACTCAACGGACTCAACAGATTTACCATTTCTTGTCATCTTCTTTGGCTTAACGGATCATCCATTTCTTGCCTCAATTACCTCATATTACGTCACTTATTTCTTCAGTAAGGTTACATGGTTTCATGACCTATCGTTGGTTTCATATCATCAGTTCTCGTTCTTAAATTAAGTAGAATCATTGCATAAGCTTGCTTATTTTTAACTTAACTTAAATCTTTGCATAAGTTGGCTCATTCTTAACTTAACTTAGATCTTTGTATAAGTTGGTAGGTGATGTAATAAAAACATAACATACACTTTCATACATTATCCGTGATTTCTAAATATCTCAAGACATCAACCATTCACATAACATCACATTCAAGCATAAATGGGTAAATCCCCTCACCTATAGTTTCGTCAGTCTCTATCCCTTTGTGATATGGAGAAGCTTGTTTCGTTCTCTCAAATTTTTAACATTAGCCTTTTATCCATTTATTTAATAAACATAGCATAGACATTCTCTTAGAAACTCTCTTAACTATTTTAGCCAATCTTCCTGACTCAGAAAAATCACTTAAAATCCTTCTTGTTCTGCTAAAACGTACTGCTATAATGCCCTGACAAAGGCCAAGGGCAAAGTGATCATTTCCTAAAAATTCTCATTTTTGAATTCTGTCGAAAGCTCTACCTTACACTCTAAGGGTAAAATGATCATGCAGCCAAAATATCCCCTTTCTAATTTTCTTCTTAAAAGCTAACTCATAATGTAGGGGTATAACAGTTATTTTTCCTAAATTGGTCTTTTGAGGTGGCCCTGTCCTCAAAGGGGCTTGGCTACTGCAGTCGGACTGGGCAGACTGCATGGCTAGTGATGAACACATTTTATGTGTGAATTTAGGGCATAAAATATACATCTCTTATTCTATTTATGATGCTTCTCGGGTATTTAATATTGATTTTATGTTTGTTGGGTATAGGTGAAAGAATAGAGAAATTTGAGTTTAAAAATATCATACCCAGGAATTAGAGACGTAAGAATAAGAATTGACATTCGATTATTTCAGATTGATCGGAATCAATACAAATCAAATGGATGTAGCGAAGAAATAAAATTAGGTTAGGTGGGGTGCTATGTACATATATGAAGATATATATTACATCTATATTCTATAGTAAGCCTATATTACGTAAATTTCTCTGATGTGAAATGGAAAATTCAGCCGAACGACTATAAGCCCACATCACTAGTAATTTACCATGACTGGTGGCAGAGTTCTGACTCGCGCCTCAACTCTTTCCAATCCTGCGTGGTTATTCAACAAGATCGATTGTTGCCTATGCGGGAAAGCGCAAACTAAATAAGATGTGACAAGGCCTGCCTGCCCAGAGGAATAAGAACCGCAGCTGCTGGGCCACCTTCTACGGCTCAGACACTTCAGACCTTGACGGGGGCGTCGGCGGAGGCAAGATAGAAGGTATGACTGGAAAAAACAACCTTGAGATGGGCCGGTTGATAGATACGTCCGGAGCGGGTCACATCGTTTTATGAATTTTTGGAGATCCTGTCCAGTTAACTCACCCAGTCAACTCAGCAGCCGGGCATAAGACGAATTTTATGAGGAGAGCCACGAATTTTGTGTATAATATCAGCCTTGGACCAAGTCAAAGAGTAGCCCAATCTCGTGTGAAAGATTCTATTATCTTGAGAAAATATTCCTTAGTTATTTGGAATCAAATTTACAAGATTGCCATGACATGGAAGAATGGAAAGCTCCAATCGATTATGGAAGTTTTCAAAAAGAGATAATGATGCTAAAGATATGATGAGTTGGTGCAAGATTTTTTCTACTCAAGAATCGTCCATATACAATGAACCTACAAGATTGGAATTCGGTTACCAAAATTATCTCCACAAAATCTCTTGTAATTCAATTGTAAAAATTGATTGTGATCTTTACTCTCTTATATATATATATGTGATGCTCAGCAATAGAAAATCATTCAAGAATTCTATTATGAGTTTTTTTTAGTTTTGAGATTTTATGAGAGAGTTTGAGATTCTTAGTTTTTTTTTTCTTTTCAAGTTGTGTTCTTCTTGCTTAAGTTTATTTTTATTTATTTATTTATTTGTTTTTAGTTATAATTTCAAATTTAGAACTTTGTAGTAGGGTAGATAAATATAGGTTGTATCCCATTACTAATTATTTTAGGGGAGAAGGCTCCCTTTGTAATCGTTTGCACATCGCCTTGGAGTGACAACAAGACGACGAGCAACGATAGAGAAATCTTCTATCGAGATAAGTTTTTCTTACATTCTTTTACTTTTAATTTCGTTTCTTTCTTGTAATAAATCTGTGTTACTTTATGGTTGGTGGTTTCGTAAATTTTCATACTGTTATGAATGGTTATTATTGTTTTTATTGCTTGATTAATTTTTATTTAAAGTGATTAGGGTGTTAATTCAATCATATCCTTTTGGTACGCTTTGCCTTATTTGAGTTAGGATAATAAAGATTCCTCCCTGAGATCGACCCGTTATTGCACGATACCGTGCACTTGTGGTTACATACATATTTAATTCACAACAAGTTTTTGGCGCCGCTGTCGGGGAGACAAGCCGTTATTTTTCCTATTTTAAATAGTTCAAAGTGATTTAAAAAAATGCAAAATTTTTTTTTTCATTGAATTCTAAGTGATGAAAAAAAAATACAAAAAGTTTACATTGGTTTTTATGCCTTTCTCTGCACCTCCGCTCCGTTAGGTTGGAACAGTACAATCGACGGTCCAATCCTGACCATGATATGGTGTTAAGGGATGCTGGCTATCGAATTATCAAGAGGAATAACGACCAATAGCTTCGGCGGTAACGGTGTTGTTTCTCAAGGTAATTGCGAATATGACCGGTCTCTAAGCCATTGATCGTCAAGAGGTTTGCATTGACCCCGATTCGAAAAAATCCAGCTTTTCGTATCGAATTTAGAGAAAAAAGAAAAAAAAAATTGAAACAGTTTTGTGTATGAGTGTATGGACTCGTGATTCTTGCAATCGTCTAGTAAGAGTCCCGTCATTTACAATGGTTGAACCAAAGATGGCACTTAAGGATAGATTTTACCCTGCTAGGGCAGCACAACCTTCATGTATTCAATTGCTGGCTGCCACAGGCAACAACTATGAATTGAAAACTCAATTCATTATCATGCTTCCTCATTTTCATGGGTTATCTTCAGAGGATGCATATTTGTTCCTTTGTGAGTATGAGGAGGTGTGTGCCCTCATTAAAATGCAACAGCTCAGTGATGATGCTGTCAAATTGAGGTGCATCACTTTTTCACTCAAGAATGGAGCTAAAAAATGGCTTTATGGTCTTCCCACAAATTCCATTACATCCTGGGAAAAATTTACTATGTTATTCCTTAAAAAGTTTTTTCCTCCTCACAAGACAAATAAACTTCGAGGGGATATAATGCGGTTCAAACAAGAGTCAAATGAGTCCTTTTCAAGACTCATGGAAAAGTTCCAAGGTCTACTCCAAGAGTGCCCTTACCATGGTATTGAAATATGGCAGCTTTGTCAAATTATTTACGAGGGGATAGACTTTCCTACCAAGCAAATGCTTGAGTCTATGTGTCCTCAAGGATTCACTTCCTATGAGGATGCTAACAATGCTTGGAACTTTTTGGCGGATCTCGCCAAAAAAACAAGAGAGTGGGAGTCTGTGCAGGAGACAGATCGCACCCAAAAAGGTAAAGGTTACTTTGTCGATGGCATAGTAGCTAAAGAGGCACACTTAAATAGGCTTATCAAAAGGATAGAAGCTTTAGTTCCTAAAGACCCTATCCAAAAGCAAGTCCTAATGTGCAACTAGTGTCAAAATCCTGGACACACAGTAGAGGAATGCCCTTCACAGGAAAATGATCAGAATGCTAATGTAAGTGCACTTTACAATCCGTATAGTAACACCTACAATCCAGGATGGAGAAATCACCCAAATTTTTCTTGGAACCAAGGGAACCATGTGGACCCATCCCAATTTCCAAATCAAGGTCCTCCCAGTCACACCAGACCATATGCTCCCCCTAGACCCAATTTTGTTCCCCAAGGTAATTTTCAGCAACCCCCTGGATTTTCTAACACGGGTGAGCCGGCCAGACTCAGTGAGTTGGAGAAGAATGTGGCAGCTCTAATGGCAGGGCATACCAGTATGGAGAGGACACTTACCCAATTGGTTACCCTAATGTGTGAAAAGAACAAGAGTATTCTGCCCAGCCAATCAGAGACTAACCCACACCATCACCCACAACCAAATAGGTCAAACCCTCAAGTGAATGGCATAGAGAATCAATCAGGGTCCTCCAAACAATGCAATGCAGTCCATGCATTACGGAGTGGCCAAGAGTACCTACAGGATGAAGCACCAAAGAACAAACCCAAAGTTGCTCCCGTTAATGTTCCCCAATTTGAGGCAACTTGCAAGACCCGTGTCAATCTAACCCGGTCTTACCACCTTGAACCAGGTTTACCCATCATGGTCGAGTCAAATGGACCAAGGGCGTGAAGGAGATCGAGATCCCAGGTATAAAATCGACCCAAAAACATTTAAAATTAGGGAAGGGTCGCACACCCAGCTAAGCAGGGTCGGACCTCCCAAAACAGAAAGTCAGACCCTTGGTTTTGAAGGGAGGGTCGGACAGCTTAAGACCCTAGGGTCGACGGGATCATCGACCCTCCCATCGACCCTCGGTTTCTGCCGAATATAGAAATTAGGAAATTTCTATATTTTTCGATTGGGATTCTTTCCAAATCTCAATGGGACTTATTTAGGATGTTCCTAGTCTATTTAAAGGACGTCCCTTAGCCACTTTCACTCCTTTCACAACCCTAATCGAATTGAGAGAAAGAGAGGAGAAGGAAAGAGGAAGAAGAAAGGGAAGGAAGAGAAATTAAGCCAAAAGAAAAGAGTTTCAGAGAAAGATTAACCTTCTCAGGTTGGATACTAATTCTATGAGTTTCTACAGACCTTAGGGTAGTAATTAATAAGAATGTGATCTCGGAGAAACCCAAACCATTAAGCTATGGTTAGGTTTTCATGGAAACCATAGGAGGATGTATGAAAACTATTTAGATGGATTATACATGGTTCTAGACCATAGAATGAATGTTGAATGAATGTAGGAAGCAAGCCATAGGACCCAAAACACGAAGAATGGATTTAAAAGTGGGAATTGGACCAGAGTACACCGAGGGTCGCACCCAGGGTCGATGACCATCCGACCCTAGGTGTTTTTTACCATCGACCCTCAGCATTCGGGATGTCCAGAAAGAGGGGAGGGTCGATAGACCCATCGACCCTAGCATCGACCCTAGCATCGACCCTCAGTTGACAGAATGGTTTATAAATTCCGAATTAATTCTAATTAAATTCTATCGACTTTGTTAGATCTTCTAGCAATATAATAACAGTATAAAGGCGATTTTAAAGCTTGGAAAAGTATCTTTTAGCAAGCTAAGGTGAGGAACCTTAACTCCAAACTAAATTGGTTAATAATAAACTATTTTTCTATTTTTGAGTCCTATGCTATGCTTGATTCTATGCGAATATGTTTGTAATGTGCATACAGCATGCCATCCAATATTTCTATTACTTGTTCATGCATATTTACTTTGTTGTTTATAACATGATAATGATGATGATGATAGGAATAGGCATGTGCTTGTATGTGTGTGGTTGATGTGCTTGATGCGAGCGAGTATCAGGGGAGGTGTGATGAGAACGTCAATAAACGTTAACCTTTGGCGGGTCTCAGCACTTTAGCTCTATCTCTAACTCAAGTCTTGTGCATTGGTATCATCGTATCGCCATTACTTTAGCAGAACTATTATGTCGTAGAGTATCAGGGGAGGTGGTCTCGGTCCTTGTAGTCTCTGACTCTACCGGGGGGCCTTAGCTCTATCTCTATGGACATTCTGAGGGATGCTGGGGTGAGGCCTTGGATACACTGTTTGGCATTAGGATTGGTTAGTTGCGAGCCCAGTTGGCAGCCTTCGCCAACAGGGGCTTACGTGTTGGTATGGCACTATATAGCAATAAACGTAATCTTTGTTATATAATGTTCATGATTGGGTGCATGTGAGTTGACGATAAACGTGATCTTCGGGTAACGTTACACACTCGTGTATAGAGGCGGAGTCAATAAACGCGACCTTTGGCTACCTCAACCTTTCTATTGCATATTGCAAACTTTAAAACCAGACCAAAGATATAAATTGATGTGCATGCATATGTAGTGTTGCATTGTTTTGGCTACTCACTGAGCTGTGGTTTGTGCTCACCCCTCGACGTCGAATATTTTTAGTTGATGATGCAGGTTACACAGTTGAAGATTATATGAACGCGTCTGCGTATGGGAATATAGTAGCAATGGACGCTGGAGCTGAAGATGATACACACGACTCCTCTTGCGAGTGCAACTCGTGTGTATTTGATTAGATATTTTTATAGGTTTCTTTCATTGGATTTATAAAGACATGTATTTGGTATTTAAATATTTATGTCTCAGTTGAAAACAAAATAATTTACTATTAAATTAATGATATCATCTTAGTTGCTCAGTTCATTTTATTATAGATTTTCCGCTATTGTGTATTACTCTGATTATGATTATGGATGTGTGAAAGTTTGGATAACGCGGGGATAGCCTATTAGAGATCCTGATTGAACCGTTGGTTTGTTAGCGGTTCATCACACCATTCTGGTTAGACCAAAATTGGGGTGTGACAACTTGGTATCAGAGCGTCTCAGGCCTTGCCCGCCGAACTGACACACATTCAAGACCATTGTGAACTGAGATAGGGTAAATTAAAAGCTTTAATACAAACACACTGTAAGCACAAGTGATGATCGAAACCAAATTAAAAAGAGAATAATGCATCTATTAAAGGGAAAACAAGTTACATACAATGAGTGAGAGAAACAAAACGTATATGCATCGCTAAATCAGAGTACAGTCCACAACTCGGACAGTTACTCTATAATACAAGGAAAAAATAAAAGTACACTCAGGAAGCTGGAGGCGAAGGAGGAGGCGGTGCCTCACGGTCTCTGTCGTAGTCCTCAGCATAGACTCTAGTCAACCAGGCTATCTGGGTCTGGGTCGTCTGTAGACTAGCCGTGAGACCGACTATCCTCTGATCAGTCGCACGCTGCACCTCTAGGAGCTCTCCCATCCGTGCGTCTGATGCGTGCTGAGCAGCCAACAGCTCATCCATCCTCAGATCAGATCTGCGCTGAGCATCCCTGATCTCCTGCAGCATCTCCATCATGGCTGAAGGTGGAAGTGAAGGATCAGTCGAGTGGGAAGGACCAGCCTCAGGTGCAGGAGCCACCGCAGAAGATGTACCAACTCCAGCCGCATCTGTGGGTGATGGCGGGGGTATCGTGTCGACATCCATATACATGCGATCGTCATCGTCGATCGGATCCTCACGAGCTCTAGCAGCAGCAGCGGCAGCCTCAGCATCAGCCATCTCGATATGAGTGTGAGGGCGCACCATCGCGTTCCTCTCCTCATTGCTAACCTCAGCATCTCGTAGACCCATCTTGCAGATAGCCTCCCAATCTAGAGGCGACGAAAAGGTCTTCTCTTGGATTTTCTCATCTACCAGATCCACCCCCAGACGGGTCAGTAACACTGTAATCATGCGTCCATAGGGTAGATTACCCCTATGACCGGACAATGTGGCACTAATCATCGTCCGCATGATGATGTAAGGAAAGCAGACCGGCCGACGAGTGCGGATGTTGTAGATCAAGAATTGGGTCAGCTGAGACACCCTCTCATAGTGCCCACTCGCGGGATCAGATTATGCTTGGATAATCTTGCGAAGACCCGTGGAGCTGGACGCAAGTAGCAAGCTCTCATCTCGCCATCTATCGGGACGGAGCAAGCGGTTGTCGATCTCTCGCCCTCATCTCCATCTCAACAAACCGTGGCTCCCGGTGCACAGTACACCATAGGGCCATCATAGGGAATGCCCAACAGATCGGCCAGTTGCTGATAATCAAAAGAAATGTGCACCCCCTTGACATAAATGGTGATGCGCAACTCCTGACCGTGCTCAACGTCATTCTAATTCCCCACCACCTGGAGATTACAATAGAACTGGCGTACCAAGTCTGGATATGTGCACGCGTCGTATGTGATGACAAGGGAGCCACCCCATATCACCAAACGGTCCCTCTACATTGAACAAGGCTAGCTCAACCAAGTTCACCATGCGACCCCCTTCAACCTTCTTACGGGCATAGTCAGCATACTGTGCCTCGGCTTCATTCGAACGGAAGCGAAGTGGATCACGCACCCTGGGTACTTTGGTACGAGCCATAGTATCTGCAAAATAAGAAAGAGGAAGGAAACAAGGAGTTAATAGGATAAAAATCCAAAATTTGATTTAACAACGATGTAAGTTGACCATAAAGCCCCATTTCTCGCCATACAAGTGGGCTTAAGAACTTACGTAGGTTAAAACATATCCTACAACCCACATGCAGTAGGAAATTTTAACTGACGATGTCTAATTTGAAGAAATTCAAGAAAAATCAAAAATGTCGACAAATTAGGGCAAAAAGAGAAAATTTCAAGTTTCTCGATGACCAACCGATGAAACTCAGAAATTTTTGACGGCTTTTGTTCCTCGAGACACCAATAATAAAAGCCCCCAACAAAAATTGAATTTTTACGGTTGGAAAAAGTTTAATTTGAAAAATAGGAGTTAAACGGGAAAAAACCTAGAAAAGAAAACCTAAAAACAGGTAAAAATGGGAAGACATACCTATAGGGATGATGTGGACGTCGAAACCCGGAGTTAAACCGACCAAAAACAGTAGAGTGGCACTGTAGCAACTCAGAGAGTAGAGACGAGTCGAAACGGAGGAGGAATAGTGAGAAATGACCCAAAATCGGATCTTAAAAATCTGATTTTTGGTCTGAGGGTCGGACAATTCGACTGACACCATTGACCCTCGGATCGACCCTCCAATCGACCCTCGGCTCTCGGGAATCGAACTGAGGGTCGGATACCCATCGACCCTCGCATCGACCCTCAGCTCTCGGGAAGAACAGGTCATTCCCAGGGTCGGATACCAAGGGTCGGACATACCATCGACCCTACATAGAAAAGACAGTATTTTTTTTACAGAATGAATTGAGGATTTTGAATTTTATATCGATTAGCGTGCCTACATGAAGTATAAATGATTTCTCATTGATTTTGATGATTTTCAGGCACCACCCATCTCAGAAGGAAATATGTCTGGACGTAGAGTGACCCGATAGACCCGAAACATAGTCCCACCACCACCACCCGTGGAGGAGACTAGTCAAGAGAATAACCATGTACCGAAAAATCCAGAACCGGTAAACCCTACAAACTTGCCACCTCCACCACCAGAGCTAGCAACAGTGGTGATGAATCTGGCACAGCAACGCTGCAGCGGATGCAACACGCCGCAGCTCGGATGCAAGGTTGCCATGGGAATAATGTTTCAAGCCACTCGAGCTGCACCCATGCACATGGGGCAAGCCGGTGCAGCACCGGTGGGTAACCACCTAGCTCCTCGGACACCTCAACAATTGATCGCACGGATTCCGGTGCAGGTCCCTGAAGCAAGACACGGGCTAATTATCGGTATCCACCCCATATGTTTGGGGCATATCAAAACCGGGATGGATCACTCTCGACCGGTCGAGAGGTTTTTGAAGATGAAGCCTAGAGAATTTAATGGCAAACCGTCTGATCCATTATGGCCAGCACACTGGATAGACGAGATGGAAAGAAATTTTCTTATGATGACTATTACTGAAGAGGAGAAAGTATTGTGTGCCACCTTCATGCTCAAAGGCGACGCACATCATTGGTGGAAAACGACCAGGGCCTATCTATTGACTAAGCACGCCCTACCGACTTGGGCTATATATAAAGAAGCTTTCTTCGAGAAATATTTTCCACGAAGCTTCGTGAGATTCGATGGAGAAGGAGTTCCCGAGTCTTTATTAGGGACGGATGTCGGTGGATGCATACCAACAACGCTATGAAGAGCTGTTTTTTCTTCGCACCACCGAGTATGCAAGAAGAAGAAACTAAAACCCGTAGGTTTGTCACGGGACCGAGAGGAAGCATCGGGGAACATGTTCCGGGATTAGAAAAGACAATATATAATGAAGCCGTCCAGATTGCTCGAGTGATTGAATCGAGCCGAAGGAGAGTTATCCGAACCGGACAGAGGCATCAAGAGATCAGCTGGAAACTCCTACAACGGAGGAAATGCCGGGACGTATAAGCCTTTCCATCCTCGGGAACTTTACTACCGCACCCAAGACCACTTCAGCAGTGCAACCTCGCCAAAGTCAAATTCTGAAGTTTCAAGTGTTTTAACCGCAACCAACCCGGACATATGGCAAGGGAGTGCCCAAAGCCCAAGAAGCGGTTACATCGGGGACGGGTATATGCTGTTACATCCGAGGATGCGGCCGCATCACCCGATGTGGTCACGGGTATGACTGAAACTTTTAAAGTTATAATTACATTGAATGAGCATATAGACTAAGTAAAGATAAATCACGGGTATTGTACCTATAAATGGCGTACGCCCCGAGTACTCTTCGATTCCGGAGCTACTCATTCATTTATATCTGTGTCATTTGAAAAGAAGACAAAATTACCCATCAAAACATTGGACTACAAATTACTTGTACAGTCACCGATGGGGTTAGAAGTGGAACTAGAAAAGGGTTATGGATCATGTCCAGTTCTCATTGGAGAGCAGACCTTAGATGCAACCTTGATACAACTTGAGATGGCAGACTTTGATGTCATCTTGGGAATGGACTGGTTAGCTCGGCATTTTGCAAATTTGTTATGCGCCGAAAAGAAGCTAACATTCAGAGACAAAGAAGGGGCATAATTCAGTTTCTCGGGAACCAAACTTCCCCGGAGACGCAAGCTCATACTTTCAGCATCAAAGGCTAAGAAGTGTCTTGAGAAGGGAGCAGTCGGGTACCTAGTATCAGTGGTCGACCTAGCCAAGGAAGTACCACGAATGGAAGACATTGACGTTGTTCGGGATTACCCTGACGTATTTTCGGAGGAACTACCCAGATTACCACCCGACCGTGCTACAGAGTTTGTAATAGACCTGATACCTGGAGCCGCACCCGTATCAAAAGCACCTTATAGAATGGCTCCTACTGAACTGAAGGAATTAAAAGTACAACTACAAGAACTTCTAGACAAGGGTTATATTCAACCCAGTATATCTCCATGGGGGGCACCGGTACTGTTCGTGAAAAAGAAGGATGGTAGCGTTCGATTGTGTATCGACTATCGGGAGTTGAACAAACTGACAATCAAGAATCGATATCCCCTACCCAGGATCGATGACTTGTTCGATCAGTTACAAGGAGCAAAAGTATTTTCTAAGATCGATCTTCGATCGGGCTATCATCAGCTGAAGATTAATGAAGGTGATATTCCGAAGACAGCATTCAGGACCAGATATAGACATTACAAATTTTTGGTTATGTCATTCGGATTAACTAGTGCACCGGCAACGTTCATGGAACTTATGAACTTAGTTTTCCACGATATGTTGGATACGTCGGTTATAGTATTTATCGATGATATATTGGTATACTCCAAGGACAAAGAAACCCATGTCAAGAACCTAAACGCAGCCCTACAGCGTTTAAGGAAGGAGAAGCTATGTGCCAAATTTTCTAAGTGTGAGTTTTGGCTAAGTGAAGTCGCATTCCTAGGCCACGTGGTATCCGCAGAAGGAATCAAAGTGGACCCCAGTAAAATTGAGGCTATTGTGAAGTGGGAAGCACCAAAGAGCGTTTCAAAAATTAGAAGTTTTCTGGGTCAAGCTGGTTATTATCGGAGATTCGTAGAAGACTATTCTTGGATTTCCGTACCTCTCACCAGCTTGACTAAGAAAGGCGAGAGGTTTGTGTGGACCGACAAATGTGAGAAGAGCTTCCAGACATTGAAGGCCAGATTGATATCCGCCCCGATTTTGACCATTCCCGTTCTAGGACAGACATTTACTTTATACACCGATGCATCGGGATTGGGATTAGGATGTGTGCTCATGCAAGGAGAGCAAGTGATTGCTTATGCTTCAAGACAGTTAAAGGTACATGAGAAAAATTATCCCACTCATGATCTGGAGCTAGCGGCAGTAGTACATGCTGTCAAGATATGGAGACATTATTTATATGGAGAGAAATTCCAGATTAAATCGGACCATAAAAGTCTTACTTATTTATTTAATCAGAAGGAGTTGAACATGAGACAAAGAAGATGGCTGGAATTATTGAAAGACTATGATTGTGATATCCAGTATCATCCGGGAAAAGCGAACGTGGTAGCGGATGCATTGAGCAGAAAAGCAATGATAAAATCTCAAGGAGAAGTTAGCACGACTGCAGCAATGTGTACCAACGGAATGGTGTTCAATCACGGCAACGAGCAGTATGTGATAGATACAACAGATGAATCAGCCAACCAAGGGTTTATTCATCGGTTCTCGAATATGTTCGCGGCATTGAAGATTATACCGGATATAGTGGACGAAGTGAAGACAGTTACCAAATTAGATCCTTATTCGAGAACAAGTACAAGAAGATATTGAGAAAGGTAGGACCAACCCCGAGTTCACCTTGGATGACGAGAAGGTACTGAAATATAAAGGGAGAATATGTGTACCTGAAACAGAAAGTATGGACATTAGACACCGACTGATGAAAGAAGCCCATACCACCATCTATTCGATACATCCTGGAAGTACAAAAATGTATCATGATCTAAAGAAATTATATTGGTGGAGGGGAATGAAAGCAGATGTAGCTAAGTTCGTGTCTCAATGCCTAAATTGTCAGAAAGTAAAAGCTGAATGACAAAGACCCACAGGACTGTTACAGCCATTACCAAAACCAGCATGGAAATGGGACTGCATCACTATGGACTTCGTCACAGGACTACCATTGACTCCTCGAGTAGTTGACGTAGTTTGGGTGATTGTGGACCGTCAGACTAAAACAGCTCACTTCATACCGATACGACCCCAATATACACTAGAAAGGTTAGCAAAGCTGTATGTGGATAATATTGTTCGGTTACATGGTGTTCCAGAAAGCATTGTGTCCGATAGAGATCCACGATTTACTTCTAAATTTTGGGAAGGACTGCAAAAGGCTATGGGTACGACATTGAAGTTTAGTACTGTATTGCACCCACAGATAGATGGACAGTCAGAACGTACAATCCAGTTTCTAGAAGATATGGTACGAGCATGTGTGATTGATTTCAAAGGATCATGGGACGAAAAGTTACCATTGATCGAGTTCGCTTACAATAACAGCTATCAGGCTACTATACAGATGTCACCTTATGAAGCACTGTATGGCAGGAAGTGACGAACTACCTTGTTTTGGAATGAAGTTGGAGAACGTAGGATTGTTGGACCGGAATTTGTTGAAGAGACTTGTCGAGTGGTCGACATCATCAAGGAAATAGTAAGAACAGCTCAGAACCGACAGAAGCAATATGCAGATACTCGACGAACGGATCTAGAGTTTGTCGCAGGTGATAAAGTATTTCTGAAGGTATCGCCTATGCGAAGATTGAAGAGGTCCGGACAGAAAGGAAAACTAAGTCCAAGATATGTCGGACCATATGAAATTCTAGCTAAGCGTGGAAAAGTGGCTTATCAGTTAGCACTACCACCATCTATGTCAAGTGTGCATGACGTATTTCACATTTCCTTATTGAAGAAGTATGTCAAAGACCCAACGCATGTCTTGACAGTAGATTTGCCGGAATTGACTGATGATTTGACGTTCAAAGTAACACCAACAGAATTCACCAGCCGAAAGGTTCAACGTCTACGCAACAGAGATATCTACTATGTTAAGGTCATATGGAAAAGTAGAGACATGGAAGAAATTACATGGGAAGAAGAAATGCTATGCGGAGGCAATACCCTCACTTATTTGATTCAGAAGGTACGTACAATTTCGAGGACAAAATTTTTATAAGTTGGGGGGAGTTGTAAGACCCGTGTCAATCTAACCCGGTCTTACCACCTTGAACTAGGTTTACCCATCATGGTCGAGTCAAATGGACCAAGGGCGTGAAGGAGATCGAGATCCCAGGTATAAAATTGACCCAAAAATATTTAAAATTAGGGAAGGGTCGCACACCCAGCTAAGTAGGGTTGGACCTCCCAAAATAGAAAGTCAGACCCTCGATTTTTAAGGGAGGGTCGGACAGCTTAAGACCCTAGGGTCGACGGGATCATCGACCCTCCCATCGACCCTCGGTTTCTGTCGAATATAGAAATTAGGAAATTTCTATATTTTTCGATTGGGATTCTTTCCAAATCTCAATGGGACTTATTTAGGATGTTCCTAGTCTATTTAAAGGACGTCCCTAAGCAACTTTCACTCTTTTCACAACCTTAATCGAATTGAGAGAAAGAGAGGAGAAGGAAAGAGGAAGAAGAAAGGGAAGGAAGAGAAATTAAGCCAAAAGAGAAGAGTTTCAGAGAAAGATTAACCTTCTCAGGTATGGATACTAATTCTATGAGTTTCTACAGACCTTAGAGTAGTAATTAATAAGAATGTGATCTCGGAGAAACCCAAACCATTAAGCTGTGGTTAGGTTTTCATGGAAACCATAGGAGGATGCATGAAAACTATTTAGATGGATTATACATGGTTCTATACCATGGAATGAATGTTGAATGAATGTAGGAAGCAAGCCATAGGACCCCAAACACGAAGAATGGATTTAAAAGTGGGAATTGGATCAGAGTGCACCGAGGGTCGCACCCAGGGTCGATGACCATCCGACCCTAGGTGTTTTTGACCATCGACCCTCAGCATTCGGGAAGTCCAGAAAGAGGGGAGGGTCGATAGACCCATCGACCCTAGCATCAACCCTCAGTTGACAGAATGGTTTATAAATTCTGAATTAATTCTAATTAAATTCTATCAACTTTGTTAGGTCTTCTAGCAATATAATAACAGTATAAAGGTGATTTTAAAGCTTGGAAAAGTATCTTTTAGCAAGCTAAGGTGAGGAACCTTAACTCCAAACTAAATTGGTTAATAATAAACTATTTTTCTATTTTTGAGTCCTATGCTATGCTTGATTCTATGCGAATATGTTTGTAATGTGCATACAAAGATGCCATCCAATATTTCTATTACTTGTTCATGCATATTTACTTTGTTGTTTATAACATGATGATGATGATGATGATAGGAATAGGCATGTGCTTGTATGTGTGTGGTTGATGTGCTTGATGCGAGAGAGTATCAGGGGAGGTGTGATGAGAACGTCATTAAACGTTAACCTTTGGCGGGTCTCAACACTTTAGCTCTATCTTTAACTCAAGTCTTGTGCATTGGCATCGTCGTATCGCCATTACTTTAGCAGAACTATTATGTCGTAGAGTATCAGGGGAGGTGGTCTCGGTCCTTGTAGTCTCTGACTCTACCAGGGGGCCTTAGCTCTATCTCTATGGACATTCTAAGGGATGCTGGGGCGAGGCCTTGGATACACTGTTTGGCATTAGGATTGGTTAGTTGCGAGCCTAGTTTGCAGCCCTCGCCAACAAGGGCTTACGTGTTGGTATGGCACTATATAGCAATAAACGTAACCTTTGTTATATAATGTTCATGATTGGGTGCATGTGAGTTGACGATAAATGTGATCTTCGGGTAACGTCACACACTCGTGTATAGAGGCGGAGTCAATAAACGCGACCTTTGGCTACTTCAACCTTTCTATTGCATATTGCAAACTTTAAAATCAGACCAAAGATATAAATTGATGTGCATGCATATGTAGTGTTGCATTGTTTTGGCTACTCACTGAGCCGTGTTGTGTGCTCACCCCTCGACGTCGAATATTTTTAGTTGATGATGCAGGTTACACAGTTGAAGATTATATGAACGCGTCTGCGTACGGGAATATAGCAGCAATGGACGCTGGAGCTGAAGATGATACACACGACTCCTCTTGCGAGTGCAACTCGTGTGTATTTGATTAGATATTTTTATAGGTTTCTTTCATTGGATTTATAAAGACATGTATTTGGTATTTAAATATTTATGTCTCAGTTGAAAACAGAATAATTTACTATTAAATTAATGATATCATCTTAGTTGCTCAGTTCATTTTATTATAGATTTTCTACTATTGTGTATTACTCTGATTATGATTATGGATGTGTGAAAGTTTGGATAACGCGGGGATAGCCTATTAGAGATCCTGGTTGAACCGTTGGTTTGTTAGCGGTTCATCACACCATTCTGGTTAGACCAAAATTGGGGTGTGACACAACTACTGAGCCTCTTTCTTCTGGTTCGTCTGATGTACCTGAAAACCCCAAAGAGACTGTCCCAGACAGAGTTTTTACTCTACCAGCCCCATTCCCTAATAGGTTGGTAAACCAAAAGAAGACTGCTTTAGTTGATAAAATTTTAGAGGTCTTTAAACAGGTAGAATTGAATATCCCACTTTTGGATGCAATTGACCAAATTCCTATTTATGCAAAAGTCCTTAAAGACTTATGCACACAAAAGAGGATTAGTCAAATTCCTAAAAAGGTATTCTTGGCTGCACATTTAAGTTCCCTTCTGAACCATCCTGTGGCAGCCAAATACAAGGACCCTGGCTGTCCTACCATCTCTTGCATCATAGGCAACACTTTTATTGATCATGCTCTGCTAGATTTAGGTGCAAGTGTGAATCTTCTACCTTATCATGTTTACCAACAATTAGGATTGAGAGGTTAAAACCAACGTCCATGCCACTTCAACTAGCTGATCGCTCTGTAAAAACTCCTAAAGGAATGGTAGAGGATGTTTTGTTAAAGGTAGGAGAATTTCTTTTTCCTGTGGATTTTATTGTTTTAGAAATACATCCTGTCTCCAATAGGGATCAAATCCCTATCATTTTAGGGAGACCGTTTCTGGCTACAAGCAATGCACTGATAAATTGTAGGAATGGTCTCATAAAACTATCATTTGGTAACCAAACTGTTGATTTAAATGTATTTAGGCTGGGTAAGCAACCGAATGAGGAAGTACATATGCTCCAAGAATTCCCTGACCATGTAGAGACCACTTTTGACATTGACTTTGACTCAGAATTCTTGCAGTGTAAGGAAGCATTGGGAGGAGTAGCGGATACTTTTTCATCAGAGGCATGGAGTATCCACGCACCTGTGGAACCTCTAGGACCTCTATCCACTTCCATTCTCAAGCCCTCAATGGTTGAACCACCTAGCTTAGAATTAGAGGAGTTACCATCCACTCTGAAGTATGCCTTCTTAGGACCTGAATAGACTCTTCCTATTATTATTGCATCTGATTTGACTTATAATCAGGAAGAAGAGTTAATCAAACTCTTACAAAATCACAAGGAAGCCTTAGGTTGGACTGTGGCTGACATCAAAGGTATTAGTCCGTCTATTGTTCAACATCATATACACCTTATGGAAGATATCAACCTCTCAAGGGAACCTCAGAGATGGGAAAATCCTGTGATGAAGGAAGCCATTAAGAAAGAGATTCTAAAGTGCTTAGCTCATGGGATCATATATCCTATATCTGATAGTGAGTGGGTAAGTCCGGTACATGTAGTACCAAAGAAGTCAGGAGTCACTGTAGTTGCTAATGCTGACAATGAATTGATTCCAACCCGTATCCAAACAGGATGGAGAGTCTGCATAGACTACAGAAAGCTGAATACGGCAACGTGGAAGGATCATTTCCCTTTGCCTTTCATTGACCAAATGTCAGAGAGGTTGGCCGGACATGAATACTATTGCTTCTTAGATGGATACTCCGGTTACAGTCAAATCCCCATTGCCTTAGATGACCAACACAAGACCACTTTCACATGCCCCTACGGAACCTATGCTTACCGGCGCATGCCTTTTGGGCTATGCAATACCCCTGCCACTTTTCAAAGGTGCATGATGAGCATATTCTCAGATATGGTAGAACAATATTTAGAAGTATTCATAGATGATTTTTCTGTGCATGGGTCTACTTTTTCTGATTGCCTACATAATCTTTCCTTAGTTCTTGTCAGGTGTACGGAGAAAGATTTAGTTTTAAATTGGGAGAAATGCCTCTTCATGGTAAAACAGGGCATAGTGTTGGGTCACATCATTTCCAAAGATGGGATCATGGTTGACAGAGCCAAAGTAGAATTGATTGAAAAGCTACCTGTTCCCAAATCTGTTAAGGACATTTGCTCCTTTCTAGGACATGCCGGTTTCTATCGGAGGTTCATTAAAGATTTTAGTCAAATTTCTCGTCCTCTCACCTCTTTTCTTGCTAAAGACTAGCTCTTTGATTTTAATGATGCCTGTCTTGAGAGTTTTAATCAACTCAAAAAGATTTTGACCACTGCCCCCGTTATTCAGGCACCCATATGGATAGAGCCCTTTGAGCTTATGTGTGATGCTTCTGATTTTGCATTAGGAGCTGTCCTTGGGCAATGGATCAATAAGTTACCCCATGTAATTTGTTATGCAAGTAGGACTTTAAACGATGCACATCTTAATTACACCACCACTGAAAAAGAATTCTTAGCTGTTGTATTCGCTTTAGAGAAATTTCGTGCCTACTTGATAGGATCCCATGTCATTATGTATACGGATCATGCCGTTCTCAAACATCTCTTGCAGAAAAAGGATGCCAAAGCTCGTCTCATCAGATGGGTTTTGCTTTTACAAGAGTTTGACTTAGAGATTAGGGATAAATCAAGAATAGAAAATCTGGTTGCTGACCACTTATCCCGACTGCCTAATTCTTTGACTGTCGATTCACCAGTCAACGAGTCTTTCCCAGATGAGCAGTTGTTTGCAGTATCTAGTGAGCCTTGGTTCGCTGATATTGTAAATTACTTGGTAACGGGTGCGACCCCTTCCCATTGGTCCACCCAGGATAGGTATAGATTCTATTCCCAAGTCAAGTACTATTTTTGGGATGATCCATATCTGTTCAAGACTTGCCCTGATCAGATTATCAGGAGATGTATACCTGACCATGAACAGCAATCTGTGCTGTCTTATTGTCATGATCAGGCGTGTGGTGGCCACTTTGGGCCAAATAAGACTACGGCCAAGGTTTTACAGTCTGGATTCTACTGGCCTAGTCTCTTTAAGGATGCATTTAATTACTGTAAGGCATGCCCTTCTTGTCAGTCTTTAGGCCGCATTACCAAGCGGAATATGATGCCACTAAACCTAATTCTGGTGGTTGAAGTTTTTGATGTTTGGGGCATTGATTTTATGGGTCCGTTCCCAAAGTCTTTTGGGAATGAGTATATCTTGTGCTGTGGACTACGTGTCCAAATGGATAGAATCTGTTGCTACTAAGACCAATGACCATAAGGTAGTCATTAAATTTTTAAAGGAGAATATATTCTCCCGATTCGGTACCCCTCGAGCTATCATTAGCGATAGGGGGAAACACTTTTGTAACAAACCATTTGAGGTCCTTGTTCGAAAATATGGTATTACCCATAAATTGACAACCCCTTACCACCCTCAGACTAGTGGACAGGTTGAAGTGTCTAATCGACAAATCAAACAAATTTTGGAAAAAACTGTCAATCCTACTCGTAAGGATTGGTCCATTCGCCTCATAGATGCTTTGTGGGGTTATAGAACTGCTTTCAAGACCATTCTTGGTCAATCCCCTTATCGTCTGGTGTACGGAAAAGCCTGCCATCTACCAGTCAAATTGGAACATCGGGCATTTTGGGTAATTAAGAAATTAAATTTTGATTTGTCAGATGCTAGCACTCATAGAGGACTCCAGTTCTCTGAGTTGGATGAATTGAGAAATGATGCCTACAACAATGCCCGCATCTATAAAGACAAGACCAAGGCTTATCATGACAGACATATCCTTCGGAAGTCTTTTACCCCTGGCGACAAGGTTTTGCTTTATAATTCTTGTTTGCATATTTTTCCTGGTAAACTTAGATCTCGTTGGGAGGGTCCTTATATTGTTCAAAATGTTTTCTCATCGGGTGCAATTGAGATTTTAAATCCAGGTACAGGTGCAACCAGCAAAGTGAATGGCCAGCGTTTGAAGCCATTTTTGGAGCTTCCACACGACTCCACTGAAGAGGTCATGGATCTCCATGAGCCTTTTTACACTGATCCTTGATTCAGGGAGTTTTTTCTTCCCCTTGTCTTTGTCTTTTATTTTTCTGTATACATTGAGGACAATTCATGATTTAAGTATGGGGGAAGGGTTGAAATTTCATTAAAAAAAATGAATTTTGAGTTTTCATTGTAAATTTTAACTTTTTAACTTTGGTTTTTGGGAAAGTCAAATCACTATTTCTATGGTTTTGACACAAAAGAGGAAGGAGAAAGAGACCTAGGAAACTATCACATACGAAGTAATGAAACCCTATGTGAGGATAGTACTTAGGTTGTATTTTGAGATGGGAATTAAGTTAGAAAATACATCTTACCTCTCCTGAAGGGATGAATATTTTATGGTTATAGTTGGTAATTTCAACCTTTGAATAAAGCTAAGACCTCCTTGTACTATAAAAAAAAATCATAATAAGAAAATAATAATATAAGAGTTTTTTTTATTCTTGGAACTATACAGGACATTTCGCCTCAAGAAGCGAGGTGTCTTGATTGAAATTCTTTGGATACAGCTCTTGTTAAAAAAAAAAGTACTCTTTAGCATCAATGTCTTTAAAGATATATGCCAAAAACGAAGCTACATAGTAACATGGTAATGCATAACCACCTGCACTTCTCAAGCCAATTGTAGTGGAGTAGCTTAAAGAGGAAGAAAGAAAGAAAAAAAAAATACAAGTGTTAAAAGCTATTCTTGGGTCTTGGTTACCAGTATGTTACAAAGGGTTCACCCTAATGAGAGATATGTTTGGAAGATTTAACAAGGTTTCCTAATTGAGATGCAACCTTAGTGTTTGAATCATATGAGGTAGCAATGTTCAAGTGTGGGGGTTTCTATGTTTTCTTGATCCCAAGTTGAGTGTCTTGACTAATAAGATATGTGTGTGCTCTCTTTCCTTAATACCAAAATTAAAGTTTAAAATTTTTATATGAATTTTGTGTGTTTATTCTCTGAAAATACTCACGAGACACAACTCGTCCACTAGGGGTAACCTAGGGGTTTAAAGGCTTGTTGCACGTGCTAAGTGCAATCGTGATTCATACGAAAGTGAGTTAGGATTTTATTTTATTTTTATATTTTTCTTTGCTCGAGACTAGCAAAGCTCAAGTGTGGGGGAATCTGATGAACACATTTTATGTGTGAATTTAGGGCATAAAATATACATCTCTTATTCTATTTATGATGCTTCTCGGGTATTTAATATTGATTTTATGTTTGTTGGGTATAGGTGAAAGAATGGAGAAATTTGAGCTTAAAAATATCATTTTATGAATTTTTGGAGATCCTGTCCAGTTAACTCACCCAGTCAACTCAGCAACCGGGCATAAGACGAATTTTATGAGGAGAGCCACGAATTTTGTGTATAAGATCGGCCTTGGACCAAGTCAAAGAATAGCCCAATCTCATATGAAAGTTTCTATTCTCTTGAGAAAATATTCCTTAGTTATTTGGAATCAAATTTACAAGATTGCCATGACATGGAAATAATGGAAAGCTCCAATCGATTATGGAAGTTTTCAAAAAGAGATAATAAAGATATGAAGAGTTGGTACAAGATTTTTTTCTACTCAAGAATCGTCCATATACAATGAACCTATAAGATTGGAATTCGGTTACCAAAATTATCTCCACAAAATCTCTTGTAATTCAATTGTAAAGAATGATTGTGATCTTTACTCTCTTGTATATATATGTGATGCTCACCAATAGAAAATCATTCAAGAATTCTATTATGAGTTTTTTCTTAGTTTTGAGAATTTATGAGAGAGTTTGAGATTCTTAGTTTTTTTTTTCTTTTCAAGTTGTGTTCTTCTTGCTTAAGTTTATTTTTATTTATTTATTTATTTGTTTTTAGTTTTAATTTCAAATTTAGAACTCTGTAGTAGGGTAGATAAATATAGGTTGTATCCCATTACTAATTTAATTTAGGGGAGAAGGCTCCCTTTGTAATAGTTTGCACATCGCCTTGGAGTGACAACAAGACGACGAGCAACGACAGAGAAATCTTCTATCGAGATAAGTTTTTCTTACATTCTTTTACTTTTAATTTTATTTCTTTCTTGCAATAAATCTGTGTTAGTTTATGGTTGGTGGTTTCGTAAATTTTCGTACCGTTATGAATGGTTATTATTGTTTTTATTGCTTGATTAATTTTTATTTAAAGTGATTAGGGTGTTAATTCAATCATATCCTTTTGGTACGCTTTGCCTTATTTGAGTTAGGATAATAGCGATTCCTTCCTGAGATCAACCCGTTACTGCACGATACCGTGCACTTGCGGTTACTTACATATTTAATTCACAATAGCTAGCCTATCCATGCAGCCTGTCTTGCCCAGGCTGCTCTGGCCGAGCCCTCTTGGGTCCTTGGTCCTACTTTAGGATTGTAGGTTATGTATTGCTGTCCTATACAGCAATAGCCTTTCCCCTTTGTGATAGTATTTCTATTATAGAAAGACAAGAACAAATCTTGGTCTTCTATTACTAGACAAACTGGTTTTATCATTCTTAAAATTCTCACCATGCACTGAGTCATTGAACTACCACTGTCTTCCATTAATACCTCACTTCAGTAGTTTTATTCAGTTCAGGAGTTCATAAGTACATCCTCAACTTTGTACTTGAGAGGCTCCAAATTTCTTTTGATTTACTGATATAATCAGATTGGGTTTGACATATGAATTCATCATTTGAACTCATACTTATAGCTCAAAATTTCATGATGGTTGGAATTGTATCACACCTGATTCATCTTCATTTTACCAATTAATTTACCTCGGCCCTTCCATTTAACAATGTCATTCAAGGTTAAAACTGAAGCATCTTAATACCAATGTACATTGTTAAACCCTCTCACTACCCTAGTCTAAACTGGTTCATCATTTAATTTACTTATACTCTGTGCTTTAACTTCTGTATTTTATTCTGAACATGATCTTTCATTTGAAATGATAGAAGATACCATAATCCATGAAATACATAACATGAATTTCATCCTTTGATTAAATTAATTCAGCTCAGAAGCTGATTTTCCATTTCCTGCTAGGGGTCGCTGAACATATCACAGAGTAAATCATCTAATAATCAGGGACCTAGGGTCCAGGTAGGCTAATAGACACAGCATATATGCTATCCTTAAACCAGCATATAATTCATTAGCTATTCTATTAATTATTATTTTTTTAAAACCAAACATAGGGTCTAGCATAGTTTAGTTCCTACCTCCAGTCCTTTCCTACTGAGGTCTTCTTGGTGCAGCTCTGTTGTATCACTTCCTTTAGGTAGAAGAATCAGTTCTAGTTTTTTTTTTCATATTTTGTGTTGATAAAAAAAAACCTAATCAGCTCTTGCTTCTGCTTCATCTCCTTCAAGACCCATCCTCTCTCTACACACTACCTTACTGTTTGTACTTGTTGAACATCTTCCTCTCCTTTGCTTCTTGTTGTAAAATTTAATGTTGTACCTTTATTTGAGAAACAACTTATTCCGATGATGAAGACTGCACTGCAATAAATAAAGAGTTTAAAGCTGAGTCGTATCACAAGCGATACTGTCCTAAAGGCAGAATTTGCCCCCAATGGTGCAACCGGGTTTTGACGCAAATTTGGCTCCAAGATAAAGCAGTTTCTTGGCTTCTCGTATTAAACCTGCACTGGTCTAATACGCCCCTTCGAGTACTTCGGAGTGGTACTAAGGCAAATGCAGATGTCGATGTTGGAAAAAATCGATTTATATGATAAATCAAAATAAAAATCTATAGAAGGACAACATATAGTATTGGTTATCAGAGAGGGAGAGAGAGAGAGAGCATTAGTTTCATAAAAAATTCGAACCCAATGGAGGGCTCCTACTACCCTATTTATAGAGTAGGACATGCCCTTTCTAAGCACCCTTAGACGTAGGTGTGTCCTTTCATTCCAACAGCTCAGATCGTTAGATCCTGATCTGATAGTTTAGATCACACCCCTTACCAAAGGATCTGTCCTATTGAACAGATGCACCTCTACGATCTAACAGATTGAATTATTTGAATCTAATCTGACCGTTGAGATCACATCTTTTCCCAAAGGATCTGTTCCATTGAATGGATGTGTCCTTACGATCTTAACAGCTTGGATTGATTGATCCTAATCCAAGCGTTCAGATCAAATCCCTTTGGTAAGAGTGTGTCCCTTTGAATAGTCATATCTATTCAGTTTTGAATCCAGTTTGGTTTGGGTCACGAAATGAACCGCATTCGACCCAAAATAAACCAAAAGATAACCCAACTCTAAAAAATATATCTTGAGTTGACCCACATTAGCACCGCACCAAGACACGACCGGCAGGCTAGGCAGGGCACGGCTAGGCTTGGCTCACGCGAGTGTGTAAAAAATAACCCGAAATCTACTTGGACACAAGGGAGGAGGGATACTTCCCTCCAAATTACCCTATCCCTTATAGTTCCCAAAACAATATATAAGGTACCCTACAACCTCTTTCACTTCCCATGTGGGACTAAGAAAAGAGACCAACCATACTTGTGTCAACTTGAGGTCTTGGGATCCAACCTCACTAGCTCCACCTCAATACCCTCTCAAACCACATACTATAAGAAGGAAAAACCAACATAGCTTTATTTTGAAACTTTACTTTTTACTATAAAAATAATGATACAGAAAAATATAATTAAATTACAACACTTCTTACTACTTTATTTGCAGACAAAAAGAACAGAGAACTTAAATCCTCAACTATCACGTTCTCACTGCCGGATCTTCTACTTCCTCACCTTTTTTTTCCTTGCTATTCTTGCTTAGAACAGAACATCCCGTGTTCTTCCTCCTCCTTCAAAGCCCATCATTCTTCCTTATTGAACTTCCTTCTACTTGATGCTACTACTTCTTCCTCTTCAACCCAATCAGATAAACTCCCTTCTCAGTCCATCTCTTTCCCTTGCTGATCATCTTCTTCTTCCTTCATGCTGGAATTTTCTGTACCAGAAACTCTTCATAAACAGTCTATTCTGCCTCTTTCTTTTCTACGTTCAGAAAATGAATGATCTCCCAAAAATGGTTTGTTTGGAAAGCATATGATTTATATACTCCAAAATATCATCTAATTACTTTGGAACATCACTAATCTGCCCTTGCTTGAATTCTAATCACACACACTAGTATTGATGGATTTGGTACCCCTAAAATGTATTCACTAACAATCTCCCCAAATTCTCTAATATTCCCCTCAAGTCCTTAGCCTATAATTTATGTTTCTAAAATCACCCCACACCTGTTTGTACAGGTGTTAGGACATTAAGAGTGCAATGGACAGCTCAACCCTTGAGCTGTCCTTTATATTTTTGCAAACAACGTGGACTGGCTTAGCTGTTGTCCTCAAGGTTCAGGTCTATTGGGTGGGTGTGAGGACAAAGATTGAAATCTGTAGAAGGCGCCACCTAGATTAAAGTCTAGGACCTTAGAAATGTGAAATTTCACCCTATGGTAAAACTTAGATTGACTCATGACCCTTAGATTGGATTTCTGGTCCATCAGAGATTAGGTAAGCGTCAGGTTACGGTTATGGGAAGGGGTTAGGTACCGAAACTGTCCGATCAACATCGGTCACCTATACCTTTCATATGCTAGACTCTATCTATTAAACCAAACCAAAACAAGTGGTTTGATATCATTAAACCGAATTTGTATCCATCAGATTGCCTACGTATCACGGAATTATTCCAAAAATCAGGTTCACCATCGTAGTTCAGGTGTAATTAAAGTTTATGATGGTAATTTATGCTTGTATTTGATTAAGTTCATTATTCAAGTTGAATTTTATGCTTGAAAGGTTGAAAAATCCAATGGGTTAGGATCTGGATAGTCCATGCGAACTGATAGATAGTCCTAGTGGATCTAAGAATGGATAACCCTTTATGGGTAAAAAATGTGGATAACCCTTTTTGGGTTGGAATATGGATAACCCTTTCTAGGTTGGAATGTGGATAACCCTATTTGGGTTGGAATGTGGATAACCCTATTTGGGTCAAAATGTGGATGAATATCCAAGTGGATCTATGGATAGTTCGAGTGAACTAAGGTGTGGATCCGAATTTGGGATTCTCCCAAATGGCCTACGTATCCTAGGGTTTGACCTAGGAATCAGAATCCGCATAGTTCAAAATCTAGGTTGAAATGGTTGGATATCCTAGTGGATCTATGGATAGTTCGAGTGGACTAAGATATGGATCCAAATTTGGATTCTCCCAAATGGGCTACGTATCCTAGGGTTTGACCTAGGAATTAGAATCCGCATAGTTCGGGATGGATATAACCTGTTATAGGTTAGAATGTGAGAACTTGTTCTAGGTTTAGGGTTTAGAACTGATTCTAGGTTTAGGATTGAGAACCTATTCTAGGTTAAGGATTGAGAACCTATTCTAGGTTTAGGGTTTATTGAGAGGTGGAAATCATCCTGAGTTACCCTTTTCATCCTGAATTTTAATTTTGAAAGGTTTGGCAAAGCATTCTCTTTCTTTATTAAGATTTTTATTATTTCCCATTATGCCTTTCCCAAGAATGGGGGTGCCTAAATGTACGTCCCTACGCCAAATATGTTTGCTAGGTGTACAGATATGACAGTTCGACTAGGGTGTTGCATAAATTAAATTATTACCAAAAATAAATTATTCATCAAAATATGGCATATAAGACATTTATGGCAAGAAATTTACATATAGCAAGATTGTTAGAAATATCTCAAATATGGCATGTATTGCAAATAAGGTAAGAACCTATATGGCAAGATTTAATATGCTAATCTAAGCATAGCAAGACCTAATATGGCAAGAAATCAATATATGCATCTATATATCAATATGGCAAGTACCAAACATAGAATGCAAATATGGCATGAATTATTCAAAAAAGATAAGATCTTATATGCTATTTCCTAAGCATGGTAAGACCTAACATGGTAAGAAATTGATGTATACATCTATATATCAACATGGTAAGTACCAAACATAGAATGCAAAATATGGCATGAATCATTCAAAAAGGTAAGATCTTATATGCAATTTTCTAAGCATAGTAAGACTTAAAAATGGTAATTATTAAGATTTTACTAAATATGGTAAAAATTTATTTATTTTACCAAATATAGCAACACATGGAATATGGCAAACATGATATGTGCACAATCCAAACAAAGCATATGAATGCTCCAAATATAGTCGTTTATCCAAATATGGTAGAATTCACTCAAACAATCAATTGCATGTTACAATGAATGAGACATCAATGAAACCTTTTTTTGAAAAGTGCAAAATTATCAAAAACATATGTTCAATGTTCTTTGAAAAATTGTAAATGAAGACATTTGAAAAGATTAATGACTCAAAACTGTCAAAATTGTGACACAAGGTTTCAGATAAAGGACAAAATATGAACTGCTTTCAGATTCTGTCACATTACATAAGAATGAGCATAAGTAGGTCTTCTGTAACTCAAATCAAACTCAATTTTTTTCACAGAAAGATTACTCAACATGTTATATTTCATATGAAGGAGTCAAATCCCATCAGAGAGCAAAAATAGATCAAAGATATGCCCCAAGACTGGATATGTGCATTGGTCAAGTCTGTTCTAGATTTTTGACCAGTTGCACCATAAATTCTGAATAAAATCCTATACTTAATGAAATTAAATCAAGACATATGTCCATGTAGACAACTGTTTGATCTAAAATTTCATTAAGAAAAATAAGTAAAAACAGCATAGTTTCTTTATGAAAAATGATCCTTTTCAATCATACAAATCAGTACATCCTGATAGATTCAAAATCAGAGCACTATGCACTTAAAAATCTATATCAACTCAATAAAAAATCAAAAAAATACGAAACCAGTGCCATTTTTGAGAAGACTTTCATATCTAAAAAGTTCATATGAAGTTGATTTCCTGATTATGGCCATAAGACCCTTGTCTAGAGACTTTCTGATAGAGAATTTGCATTATATCCGAGTAAAATAGCAATGTCAAAGATGAATTTTTTGATATACTTTCCCAATTTCAAATGGAACGAAATTTGTAGGATTGTCTTCTAACATGTTAGAGAGACTCCCATAAAAATTTGGATTTCAAAATCTAAGAAAAACTATATGTGTTGTACGTCCTAAGTTTGAATTCTAAATTTAGAAATTTTAGATTAGAAAACCACTTTATGAAACTTGTCAAAAACATCAAACATCATCATATGATTGGAGGTCGTATCAAGCTCTTTGAAGGTGAACTGTAAGACCCGTACTCTGAAAACCTGGTCTAAACCTTGGTTTTGTGTCGTGACAGGTCTTCCGATCATCATCGGGCCAGACGGGGCAAGCGGATAACAAACAGGTACAAATTCGGACCAAAGTTGACCAATTATACCTGATTTTAGGTATACCGGTCAATGGTACCGGTCTTGGTACCGGTCGACCGGTATGGCCTGCACAGCTATGTGCGAGAATCTGGAGATTGGTCTCTGCGGGTCCCGCTTTCCTGATTTCGAATCCTAGAAGTTTCCTAATCCTAGTAGGGTTACTAAACCCTAAATCTAGCCTATAAATACACCCTTAAGCCTTCCCAAATCCTTTCCATTGTCTCTCAGAAACCCTAGAGAAGAGAAAGAGCTTGGAAAGGAGAAGGAGCTAGGAAGAAGAAGGAGGTGCCGCCATTACCGTTCGACGACGCTCTCTTTACGCCAGTCAACGGTAAGTGTTTGAATCCATCTTTTTACCCTATGTTAGTGGTGTGGGTGGATCAATACCATGCAAAGTAGGTATTGATCTAAAACCCTGAATTGGCCAATAAACCCTAAGTTGCCGTCAAACCCTAGATTAGAGTTTCGAGATGATATTCATCGAAACGAGACTTGAATGAGTTGGGGATAACTCTAACTCAAACCTAGACTTAGAATGGATAGGAGAAACCCTGAAAATCCATGGAGGATGATCGACAGCAGTCGAAAAACCCATGTATGGTCTTCCGGAGACATACCGGTCGACTATACCGGTTGCACATAGTGCGACCGGTATGTTGCGACTGCTACCTCTCGGGAGGTTGTCTGTGGGGACCGGCTGACCATACCGGTCGCCAGACTTTCCCACAGAGCTGCGACCGGTATATGCCACCGGTCAGCTCTGTGAGGGTATTTGTAACCCTATTGGTTTCCGACCAACATGAAACTCTAAGAATGTTATTTTAATGAAACCCTAATAATATTGTAGGACTTTGTGACTTGTCGTTTGGATCTTGCGACGTGGAGCAAGTGATCGAACGAGCGTCAGGTAAGGGAATCTGACCTAAACCTAATAATTAATGGACAGTAAATCGTTGTTAATCATTGAATATATGTGATGTGATGTTTGTGTATATTCACATGCCATCCTTTACTTTCGGTTATTATTACTGTTCATGCATTGATATGATGTGATTGTTAGGCATGTGATTGTTTTCGTTAGTGTGTGGAGTGGGGCATGGGCCTGGGATCGCTCTTCACATTGGCACCTTTTTGTAGTATTCTGTCTTAACATGCTTGGTACGGGTGGGGTATCAAGGGAAGGTCGTGGTACGGTGGTCTCCGATATTGATGTTGTCCCAGCCATGGTTATGTGGTACTGTGGATTCCGAGTCGACGCTGGCTTGTCCACGATGCTTTAGCCCTATCTCTATGCCGTAGGGAGTTATGTTGGGATAGGGTCTACCTACGTATTGTTCTATCCTAGTGTGTTAGTTGCGGATAGGGTATCAGGGGGAGGTGAGGTATTGTGGTCTCCGGCCCGGCCTGCACGCTCTAGCTCTATCTCTATGCCGTAGACAGCTGTGCTGGGATAGAGCATACAGTGATGACATATAGGATTGGTTAGTTGCGAGCCCAGTTTGTGAGCCCTGGCCAGTAGGGGCTTAGATACTGGTATGGGTAGAGTATCAGGGGAGGTGCGGGTATACCTTAGCTCTATCTCTATTCCATGATGGGTGCATGTGGGTTGGTGGTAGTGTGATCTACTGTGCAATGCCACACACTCGTGTATAGAGGTGCGGGGGCCACCAAACCTTTCTATAGCACATTGCAAACTTAAAATCAGACCACAGCATAAAATTGATTGTTATTCATGCATAATCTTGTGAAACTGTCTGGTTGTCCTACTGAGCTGTGTTGTGAGCTCACCCTTTGTACGTACATTGTTTTTAGATATGGATGCAGGTTATACTGTGGACGATTATGTGAACGCTCCGGCGTATGGAGGTGTAGCTGCTCTGGATGTACAAGCAGGGGAGAACGAGCATGATGCTTCATGCGAGTGCCCTTTCTGTGTGTACTTGTGATGGGATTTTTATTTAGTTGTTTCAGTTATTTTCGTTTGATATTAAAGGGATGTAAGAGATATTTATTTTATGTTTGGATTTGAATAATTGAACACTTATTTAATTATCAATAGATACTCAGTTCATTCTATTTTAAAGACTTCCGCTGTACTGTTATATTCTGATTGTGGTTATGTGTGATGGTTTGTATGGGTGGACACGGCCTATTCGAGATCCTGGTGTGAACCATTGGTTCAATGACGGTTCACTCACACCATTCTGGTTGGATCAGAATTGGGGTGTGACACGAACCCTCCTTCTCCTCTCCTCTACTCCTCTATCTCTTCTCTTTCTCTCTTTTTTTCTTCTCTTTTTTTTTCTTTTCTCTTCTTCTTCTCTCTTTCTTTTTCCCTCTTTCATGTTTTCTCTCTTACCCACATTCTCTCTCTCCTTGTGGTCTGGAAAAGAAAGCTCAATCTCTCTTTCTCTTGGCCTATTTATGCTTTTCCTCTCCTCTTCTAGAAGATCATTCTTTCCTTTTCTTCTTTTTCTTCTAGAAAATCTTTTTTCCTTTTTTCTGCCTTCCTTTCTTCTCTTCCTTCCTTTTTCTCTTCTCCCTCTCTCTTCCTCAAGTTTTCTACACGTTTTCTAGAGTAGAAACGTCCTTTCTCTCTCTCCTCTTCTCTCTTCCTTCCTTTTCTTCTTTTCTCTTCCTTCCTTTTCTTCTTTTTCTTCTAGAAAATCTTTTTTTTTTCTTTTTTCTTCTTTCCTTTATTCTCTTCATTTTTTTTTCTTTCCATCTTCTTTCCTTCCTTTTTTCTTTCTGCCTCTCTCTTTTCACGTTTTCTTTCTAGAAAATGTTTTCCTTTTTTTTTCTTTCTTTTTTCCTTTCCTTCCTCTTTCCTTCCTTTTTTCTTTCTCCCTTTCTCTTTTCACGTTTTCTTTCTAGAAAACATTTTTCCTTTTTTTTTCTTTCTTTCTTTTTTTCTTTCCTTCCTCTTTCCTTCCTTTTTTCTTTCTCGCTCTCTCTTTTCACGTTTTCTTTCTAGAAAATATTTTTCCTTTTTTTTCTTTCTTTTTTTTTCTTTCCTTCCTCTTTCCTTCTTTTCTTCTCTTTCTCTCTTTCCCACAGTCTCTTTCTTTCCTACGGCCTCATTTTCCTCTTTTCCTATAATATATATGTATATATATATATATATATATATATATATATATATATATATATATATATATATATATATATATATATATATATATATATATATATATATATATATATATATTTATATATATATATATATATATTATATACAATAATATATTATACATTATATACATATAAAAGAAATGCATGCATATGGACTGACGTGACTTGGTCTGGATTGGTCTGAGCTGGGCCGGGCTAAGTTAAACTAAGCTGGATTGAGCTGGTTTGGACCAAAATTGACTTTTCCAATCATTTCATAGTCCATTTCTGTCACCATTCCATATGGAATTTTTCAATAGCATATATTCAAAATTTTCTACGTTCACTTTGTAGAACACTAAAAATGAGGAATATTGAAACTAGAATCAACTCATACGAAAATAAAATGGCCAACTTATGAATTTCTAAAGTTTAAGCAGGCCAATTATCGATAATTTGGCTAATCGTTCTGCATGGGATCTTCGAAGACTTCTACCGAAAATCCTTTACGTCCACTTTGTAGAGTACTAAAAATGGAACATAATGAAATTGAAATCACCTGATTTGGATATGAGGTAACCAAAATATGAATTTTTAAAGGTTAAATGGCCATTTCCATGTGTAATTTTGCATGAGACCTTTCGGAGACTTCTACCTGAGATTTTTCATGTCTACATTGTAGAACATCACAAATGAAGAATAATGGCCTTGGAATCATTTGAATCCGACGTAGAACGACAAAGATATGAAGTTTTGAAGTTCTAATGATAATTTTGCATGAAAGCTTGCATGAGGCCCATCGATGACCTTTGCCCGGGATTTTTCACGTCCACTATGAAGAGGACTGAAAATGAGGAATATTGGCCTTTGAATCATCTGATTCCAATATCAGATGACCAAAATATGATGACTTGAAGTTTAAATGATAATGCATGCATCATACGATAATTACATAAATGCCCTTGCACTTTCAAACTGTGATATCTTCCTTGTTTGATGTCAGAATTTGATGATTCCGATGTCATTTTGAAGATAATTTCACGACCAATACATCCAAGTAGATAATAGCCCATGACCCTACTGTGGGGTTCATTAGAGAATCACAAACCCTTGGGTTAAAAGCTGAAAACCTGTCATATTGGTTCACTTATGCTGAGGGTGGCAAAAATGAGATGGTTACAGATGCCCCTCTTTAGCCGAGATTGTTACCAATTGAAGGCTGAAGATAAAAGAACCATATTTTTTGGATATGAGTGAGATTGTTTATTGGGCTGCACTTAGGTAATTTGTCCTAAACTGCCTACGTATTCTAAGGGTGTCCTAGAAATCAAGCCCGAAATGTAGTTTGACTGGCAAAAAGGTTTGCTCCTCTTGGGAGATTGATGATTGTTCTTCTTGTATGAAGCTAGGCTGTGAATACAAGGCTCATTTGTAGGCTGGGAACCTCTTTTTACTGAGGTGGGACTCATGATGCAAGGTACGCACGGGCTTGGACCCGACTTGATCCATTTGTAGGCTGATAAACCTCTTCTTGTACAAAGCTAGGCTGTGAATACAAGGCTTGTAGGCTGGGAACCTCTTCTTGCTGAGGTGGAACTCATGATGCAAGGTACTCGCGGGCTTGAACCCGACTTGATCCATTTGTAGGCTGATAAACCTCTTCTTGTATGAAGCTAGGCTGTGAATACAAGGCTCATTTATAGGCTGTGAACCTCTTCTTGCTGAGGTGAAACTCATGATGCAAGGTATGTGCGGGCTTGAACCCTGCTTGATCCATTTGTAGGCTGATAAACATCTTCTTGTTTGAAGCTAGGCTGTGAATACAAGGCTCATTTATAGGCTGGGAACCTTTTCTTGCTGAGGTGGAACTCATGATGCAAGGTACACACTGGCTTGAACCCGACTTGATCCATTTGTAGGCTGATAAATCTTTTCTTGTACGAAGCTAGGATGTGAATACAAGGTTGATTGCATGAGCTTGGGCTCGGCTTTGATTTATCTGGATGGAGGAATTATTGTCTTTCTTTTGACTGAATTGAGGCTCTTTTGATTGAGATTTTGATATTGATTTTCTGAATATGCTAGGGCTCTACATTTGATTCACTTATAGGCTGAGATTGACTTGATCTTTGGATGAGCTAGGGCTCTGCATTTGATTCACTAATAGACTGAGATTGACTTGAACTTTGGATGAGCTAGGGCTCTGCATTTGTTTATGAAATGAGCAATAACTCAGAAGGTCACTTATAGGGTGATACTAAATGACTTATCTTTAAAGTTCCTACCAACTTTGGACCTTCGGAGTTGAAAATTGGAATATCTTTCTAAGTAGCTTTGTTGTTATGAACCTTTAGGATGCTCGAAAGTGACCCACACAGGAAGTCTTTGTTGACTTTGAACCTTTAGGGTTGAAATCTGACCCATCTTGGAAGTCTTTTGACTTTGAACCTATAGAGTGCTGGACATAATTGAAATGATGGTGAATTCCTTGGTAGTTTTCCAAGGTTCTTTTGCCCCTGCTTTATTGGTAAAGGCTTAAAACATGGCATCAATGGAAATGGTGTCATGGATTTTGCTGGCATGATACTTAGATTTGAAAATTTTCATTTGTGACTTGGTACTGCAAGTTTGACTCAATTTCAGCACGGTAGTGATGACTTGATTGCTCCTTTAGAAGGGTTCCATGTAATTTTAAAGTGATGATTTTCTTCAACCAACATTGGTGTTGTTGGATTTGGATTGAAAGAAACTCTAGCGAGGATTTTGGACAAGAATGAGGGGAGCTTGACAGTCTCTAACCAAAGTGATTTTATTGATTGATCTTGGTGTTAAACTGTCGAGGGGCATCTGGTCAACTAAGTTCTTTGACTGTACACTATGGTAGACCAAATTGATAGAACAGCCAAGCGGCGATGAAATGTGACATGGGATTGGCCCTTGATCTAGGCTCATGAAAAGCTCAAGGCTTTGCAACATTGTTGTGTCAATTTTGAAAGATAAATGAACCATGGCCCCAAAGTAGGCACGAGGACCAAAGGATTCAAAGTGTTCCTTCAAATAATTTGGTGACCAAATCTTAATAGGTGAGCGACCACATTGGGTTTTCTTCATCAATAGCATTGGGAGAACTGAGAAATTGGCAAAAATCAACTTGGATGGACCTACTTCTATTGACTAGGAAAGTCAGTGACTTCAGACTAGACAATGGATCCTAGATGTAATGCTCATGATCAAGTTCAATTCCTCTACATAGGGTATATCTATGCCCTAGTGTCTGCATATTGTGACGGACCACTACTATAGTGTGCTAGGGGCAAGATAGAAGGAAACAAGAAATCTAACAGAGTTGGAACTAGGTTGAATCCAGATTGCATCTAGAATTTTCCCATGCTTCCAAGGTGAAAGGAAGATTGACAGATTGATTGCAGAAAGTGACTTCTTAGATAAACCCTTTTTGAATCTTGAAAAATGAGGGAGCTGATGATTTGATAAACTTGGCTACATCCGTAACCAGGCCATGAGAATTTGCTCTCTCCCTAATGTGACAAAAGATTTAAAGATAGAATTATGTTGAAAGGCAATGCTATGGAGCCCAAAAGGCAAACAGACGATGGTTTGTTCAACTCCTCTGAGTATGATTCACTGGAGAGCAAGAGGGGTTCCTTTCCTTATGGAGGGTTGACTGGGTATGACACTTGTCTACATGAACCACTGAATTTTCTATGAAGGGCCAATGAGGGCAAGGCTTTAGGGTTGCATCAGGTCGTCTATCCCCACTGAGGTATTATGGGTTGCCCGTTGAGGTTTCTTGGGTTATTTTTCCTTGCTGAGGTTTCTTTTCTTCTTTTTTTTTTTTTTACAAACCCCATCTTGGGTTGAATAAAGAGTCCTAATATGGTGAGGATATTTCCAACACTATGGTCCTATCCAATGGTCTAAAACCCTTAGGGAAAGTCCGAAGGGCATGACTTTCATGATAAATGGGTAGCCTTGCTCCATTGTTTAAGTTGACACCTACATGCATTGATAGGCGGGCAGCTATTTGAATCATCACTAAAAGTGACCTTAGGGAAATGCAGTCCCACACCAAAATAAAAAATGATGCTGAATTATGTTTTCCTTTCTTGGAGATGTTCAGATGGAGCAAGTGTCTCAAAAAGCTACATTGAGATGCCGAATAAGTCGCGATCATATCTGGGCCTGAAACCTTTAAGTTGTTGACAAGTATTGATGTTGAAGGTCCGAGAGGACTGATGTGAAACTGTCCACATGGGTCTACCATTGTGAGAGTATTTGGTTATTTATGTAGAATGAGTTTATCTTATCGAGAAGATCCCATTTTATTGGTTTGAGGAATGAAGGGCTTATAGGAACCTTGGGAAGCCGTCGGATGTGATGAACGACAGATGAGAGTTTCAGCCAGATTCATGAATTTGTACATAAAATGATGACATGATCACGAGATACAATGCCATAAAAACTGATAATCAAAAGAAGGGCTTGTGATAGAGACTCCTTGGAAGGCCATCAGATTAATAGACGGGAGAGAGAGTCTAATGCCGATGAGAAATCTTTCTCTGATGATGAAGAAGTGATGAGATCGTCTCCTGTAAAGGCGAGATGTAATTGACCAAAATCAAAAGTCCGGTCCAACATGCTGTGAATTTTGACGAATGATTGAACTTGCTATCAGGCTTTGATCAGAACTACCATCTTCTTGAAGTGAGAGGGACAATTGGCTTACTGTCGAGCTCCAATGCCATTCAACATCTCACTATTTTTTTTTAGATGTGGAGGCCACATAATGCAGTGCTTCGCTTGATCGCAAAGTTGAATCATGACTTTCAATATTGGATTTGAATCTTCTTCTTTTCAACATTTCCAATCAGATAGAGTATCTTTGCCCCAGTTAGTACTCTGATCTTTTGTATACTTTATGAACATTTGTGATTGCTCATCTAGTATCTGATTTTATCTGAATGGTGAATCCGTATGCTGTCCTCTGGAAGTTAGTCGTCACCTTCTGTCTGATGTGACTACCTCCCATTATTGATGTAGATAAAACATTGGCTTGAATTTTTTTTCTTTTTTTTTTGTTTTTGTTTTTTGGTATTCCTTTATTCTTTGATTTTGAGATTGATCATTCCTCATGTATCTCTTGCTTGCAGATGATGTACTTTGTAAGAATTTTGAAATTTCTATCCTTTTGGTGGCACATTTGTCCTCTACTCATTTGTACTGATTGGCTGACCTGCTGATATGATCTGTTACTATCTAATGCTTTCCTTGGAATCTTTTCATACGTAAAACAAATGGTAGCTTCTCTAATACATGTTTCTTAAGAGTACTCTTGTGTCTTCCGATTGATCATTTAAAGCTTTCCCAGACGGGTTGGACCTTTCTTTCTTAAGAGGCCAGGTGGCATTGAAGTTCAAGAGATGGTCATTGTTTCAATCATCTTCAAAGTCAGAATTGAATGCGCATGTAGAATAGGAGGATATATGAAACTGGGAGGAAATGTATGGAAAAGACAAAGTACATAGTTTGAAATCCCAAACGGGGTGATTTTCTTTTACTTACAGGACATATTGGACTGGACTTGTCAACAAGCATATCAATCTTGGACCCAGACATGGATGACCTATCGAATACCAATAATAGAAAGTTGAAACAACTAGTTTGTCTAAGTGGCTCCAGTTGGGCATAACACCTTCAACGACCACCTTCAGTCATTGTGAGAATAAATCTTCCTTCAGGCCTCTAATAGCAGGACTCATCAAGCCCCTCTATCAATAGGTGCAAGATACCTACCTTTTAGGGTTCCATACAATTCTCTCCTTGTTTTTTTTCTCAGTTTGGGATCTATTCATAACCGGACTATTGCTTTTTAAGCTCAAGGTTACTCTAGTTCATGCCCCAGTTTGGGGATCAATGGATTCATCAATGGACCGCTTCTGGTTGAGTTTAAAATCATTCTTGCTTGTGCCTCAACTTGGGGATCAAGGGGTATCGCCATTGCACTACACCATTTTAAGTCCAAGATTAGACTAGTTTATGCCTCGGCTTGGGGGTTCAATGGATTTCTTCATTAAACCACTCTTAATTTGGGTCTAAGGTCAATTTGGTCCATGCCCCAGATTAAGGCTCAATGGCTTTCCTCATTGGACTGCACTCAATTCGGGTCCAAGGTCAATCTGGTTCATGACCAGCTTAGGGCTCAATGGCTTTCCTCATTGAACCATACCCAATTCAGGTCCAAGGTCAATCCAGTTCATGCCCCAGTTCAGGGGTCATTGGCTTTCCTCATCGGACAACACTCAATTCGGATCCAAGTCAATCTGGTTCATGCCCAACTTAGGGCTCAAGGGCTTTTCTCATTGAACCGCACTCAATTTGGGTCCAAGGTCAATTTGGTTCATGCCCAACTTAAGGCTCAAGGGCGTTCCTCATTGGACCGCACTCAATTGGGTCCAAGTTCAATCTGGTTCATGCCCCAGTTTGGGGTTAAGGGTTTCATCATTGGACCATTCCCTAGCTGTGATTCTGGTTCCTATCCTATCCTCGGGCATATCGGATCTCATCTTTGGTCTACCCTACTGTAAGCACCCCATTTTTCTACCCTCAGCATAAGTTAACCCATATGGTAGGTTTTCGGTTTTTAATCCAAAGTTTTGTGATTCTCTAATGAACCCCACAGCAGGGTCATAGGATATTACCTACTTGGATGTATAAGTCATGAAATTATCTTCAAAAATGAGACCGGATTCATCAAATTCTGACTTCAAACAAGGAAGATATCGCAGTTTGAAAGTGTAAGGACATTTACGTAATTATCGTAAGATGCATGCATTATCATTTAAACTTCAAGTCATCATATCTTGGTCATCTGATATCGGAATCAGATGATTCAAAGGCCAATATTCATTATTTTCAGTCCTCTTCAAAGTGGATGTGAAAAAATCTCGGACAAAGGTCACCGGTGGGCCCCATGCAAGCTTTCATGCAAAATTATCGTTAGAACTTCAAAGCTTCATATCTTTGTTGTTCTACGTCAGATTCAGATGATTCCAAGGCCATTATTCTTCAGTTGTGATGTTCTACAAAGTGGGCGTAAAAAAATCTCGAGGGTCCCATGCAAAATTACACATGAAAATGGTCATTTAATCTTTGGAAATTCATATTTTGGTCACCCCATATCCAATTCAGGTGATTTCAGTTTCATTATGTTCCATTTTTAGTACTCTACAAAGTTGATGTAAAGAATTTCCTGTAGAAGTTTTCGAATGATCCCATGTAGAATGGTCAGCGAAATTATCGATAATTAGCCTGCTTAAACTTCAAAAATTCATAAGTTGACCATTTTATTTTCAAATGAGATGATTCAAGTTCCAATATTCCTCATTTTTAGTGTTCTACAAAGTGAACATAGAAAATTTGGAATAGATGCTATCAAAAAATTCCATGTGGAAGGGTGATAGAAATGGACTATGAAATGTCAATCTTGGTCCAAAACAGCTTAATCCAGCTTAGTCTAACTTAGTCTGGCCCAGCTCAGACCAATCTAGACCAAATTATGTCAGTCCATATGCATGCATTTCTTTTATATGTGTATAATGTATAATATATTATTGTATATATATATATATATATCTTATGGATATATTATATATATTAATATATTTATATATATATATATATATATATATATATATATATACATATATATATATACATATATATTATAGGAAAGAGAGAAGAAAGAGAGGCCGTGGAAAGAGAGAGGAAAGAGAGGCCGTGGGAAAGAGAAAAGAAGAAGGAAAAAAGGAAAGAGAGATAAAAAAAGGAAACGAAAAAGAAAAAGGAAAAAAAAAAGTTTTCTAGAAAGAAAACGTGAAAGAAAGAGAGAGAAGGAAAAAAAGGAAGGAAAGAGGAAGGAAAGAAAAAAAAGAGAAAAAAAGAAAAATAAAATGTTTTCTAGAAAGAAAACGTGAAAAGAGAAAGGGAGAAAGAAAAAAGGAAGGAAAGAAAAAAAGAAAAAAAATTAATTAAAACGTTTCTAGATCTAGAAAACGTGAAAAGAGAGGGAGAACGGAGAAAAAGGAAGGAAAGGAAGGAAGAAGAAAAGGAAAGAAGAAAGAAAGGAAAGAGAGAATGGATTTTCTAGAAAAAGGAAAGAGAGAAAGGAAAGAGAGAAGGGATTTTTTAGAAGAAGAAAGAGAAAAAGGAAAGAAAGGAAGGAGAAAAAACGTGGAGAAGAAAGAGAAGAAAGGAAAGAAAAAAAAATGGAAAGAAAGGATTTTCTAGAAGAAAAAGAAGAAAAGGAAGGAAGAGAGAAGAAGGAAAGAAGAGGAGAAGGAAGGAAGAGAGAAGAGGAGAGAGAGAGAGAGAGGGATGTTTCTACTCTAGAAAACATGTCGAAAACATGGAGAAGAGAAAAGAGAGAAGAGAAAAGGGAAGGAAGAGAAGAAAGGAATGAAGAAAAAAGGAAAAAAAAGATTTTCTAGAAAAAGAAGAGAAGAAAAGAAGGATCTTCTAGAAGAGGAGAAGAAAAACATAAATATGCCAAGAGAAAGAGAGATTGAGCTTCTTTTCCAGACCAGAAGGAGAGAGAGAATGTGGGTAAGAGAGAAAAACGTGAGAGGGAGAAAGAAAGAGAGAAAAAGAAGAGAAAAGAAAGAAAAGAGAAGAAGAAAAGAACGAAAGAGAAGAGAGTGAGAAGCAGAGGAGAGGAGAAGAAGTGTTCGACTTTAAAGAGCTTGATACGACCTCTAATCATCCTACATCGACGGTTTCACTCTATTCGAGCACAAGGTTAGTACCCTAAACGAATTTAGAGGTCTTTAGAATGCTCGAATGTCAATTGTGCTTGAAAAAGACTAATTTTCATGAAATCTCGATCAGGAATGCACTATTGCATGCATATTAATGTTAGGATGCCTATGTCTAGCATTTTTTATGAATGATAATTTGTCTAAGCTACTCAATGATGAAGTTTTGAATGCTATATGATGATGTTTAATATTTTTGACAAGTTTCATAAAGTGGTTTTCTAATCTAAAATTTCTAGATTTAAGATTCAAACATAGGACGTGCATCACATATAGTTTTCCTTAGATTTTAAAGCCTAAATTTTTACGGGAGTCTCCCTGACATCTTATAAGACTACCCTAAAAATTTTGTTCCATTTGGAATTGAGAAAGTATATCAAACAAATTCGTCTTTGACATTGCTGTTTTATTCAGATATAATGCAATCTTCTATGAGAAAGTCCCTAGACAAGGTACTTATGTCCATAATCAGGAAATCGACTTCATATAAAATTTTTAGATATGAAAGTCGTCTCAAATATGGCACTAGTTTCATATTTTTTTGATTTTTTACTGAATTGATATCAATTTTTAAGTGCATAGTCTTCTGATTTTGAATCTGTCAGAATGTACTGTTTTGCATGATTGAAAATGATCATTTTTCACAAAGAAAATATGTTGTTTTCACTTTTTTTTTCTTAATGAAATTATAGATCAGATAGTTATGTACATGGAAATATGTCTGGATTTAATTTTCATTAAGTATATGATTTTATTCAGAATTTATGGTACAACTAGTAAAAAATCTGTAACAGACTTGACCAGTGCACATATCTGATCTTGGGGCATATCTTGACCTATTTTTTCTCTCTGTTGGGATTTAACTCCTTCATAGAAAATATAGCATCTTGAGTCATATTTTTGTGGAAAAAAATTGAGCTTGATTTGAGTTACAGAAAACCTATTTATGGCATTCTTGTGTAATGTGACAAAATCTGAATACAATTCATAGTTTTGTCCATTATTTGAAACCTTGTGTCACAATTTTGACAGTTTTGTGTCATTAATCTTTTCAAATATCATCATAAAAATTATAATTTTTCAAAGAACATTGAACATATGTTTTTGATAATTTTGCACTTTTCAAAAAAAGGTTTTATTGATGTCTCATTCATTGTAACATACAATTGATTGTTTGAGTAAATTCTGCCATATTTGGACAAATGACTATATTTAGAGCATTCATATGCTTTGTTTGGATTTTGCATACCATATTTGCCATATTCCATGTGTTGCTATATTTGGTAGAATAAATAGATTTTTATCATATTTAGCAAAATCTTAATAATTATCATTTTTAAGTCTTACTATGCTTAGAAAATAACATATAAGATCTTACCTTTTTGAATGGTTCATGCCATATTTTATATTCTATGTTTGGTACTTACCATATTGATATATAGATCCATACATCAATTTATTACCATATTAGGTCTTACTATGCTTAGAAAATAGTATATAAGATCTTACCTTTTTGGATAATTCATACCATATTTGCATTCTATGTTTGGTACTTGCCATATTGATATATAGATGCATATATTGATTTCTTGCCATATTAGGTCTTTTCATACTTAGATTAGCATATTAGATCTTGCCATATAGGTTCTTGTCTTATTTACAATGCATACCATATTTGAGAGATTTCTAACAATATGTGAATTTCTTGCCACAAATGTGTTATATGCCAAATTTAGATGAATAACTTATTTTTGGCAATAATTTAATTTATGCAACATCTTAGTCGACCTGCCATATCTGTACACCTAGCGAACATATTAGGCATGGGGACGTCCATTTAGGCACCCACATTCTTGGGAAGGGCATAACAAGAAATAATGAAAATCTTAATAAATAAAGAAAATGCTTTGCCAAACCTTTCAAAATTAAAACTTAAGATGAAAAGGTAATTCAGGACAATTTTTCCCCTCAGCATATCCTAAACCTAGAATTGGTTCTCAATCCTAAACCTAGAATAGGTTCTAAACCCTAAATCTAGAATAGGTTCTCAATCATTAACCTAGAACAGGTTATCCAGCCCGAACTACGTGGATTCTGATTCCTAGGGCAAACCCTAGGATACGTAGGCCATTTGGGAGAAACCTAAATTCGGATCCACACTTTAGTCCACTCGGACTATCCATAGATCCACTAGGATATCTACCCAGAGCCCAAACTACGCAGATTCTGAGTCCTAGGACAAATCCTAGGATACGTAGGCCATTTGGGAGAAACTCAAATTCGGATCCACACCTTAGTCCACTCAGACTATCCATAGATCCACTAGGATATTCACCCATATTTTAACCCAAATAGGGTTATCAATTCTAAACTACGCGGATTCTGATTCCTAGGTCAAACCCTAAGATACGTAGGCCATTTGGGAGAATCCCAAATTTGGATCCACATTTTAGTCTACTCAGATTATCCATAGATCCACTAGGATATTTACCCACATTTTGACCCAAATAGGGTTATCCGTCCACATTTTAACCCAAATAGAGTTATCCATATTCAGACCCAGAAAGAGTTATCCATTCTTAGATCTACTAGGACTATCTATCAGTTCGTATGGACTATCTAAATCCTAACCCATAGGGTTTCTCAACCTTTAAAGCATAAACTTCAACTTGAACAATAAACTTAATCATGCACAAACATAAATCACAGTCATAAACTTTAATCACACCTGAACTATGATGGTGAACCTGATTTTCAAAATAATTCCATGATACGTAGGCAATCTGATGGATACAGATCCGGTTCAATGATATCAAATCACTTAGTTTGGTTCGGTTTAATAGATAGAGTCTAGCATAGGAAAAATATAAGAGACCGATTTTGATTGAGCGATTTGGGTGCCTAACCCCTTCCCATAACCGTAATCGGGCGCTTACCCAATCTCTGATAGATCAAAAATCCAATCTAAGGGTCATGAGTCAATCGAAGTTTTACCTTAGGGTGAGATTTGACATTTCTAAGGTCTTAGTCCTTAATCTAGGTGCGACTTCCAAATAAGATTACGATCTTTGTCCTCACACCTACTGCTCAGGAAAATTCCATTCATTCTCTTTGGATAATAAAAAATATGAGGGCAACTCTCTGGATCCTTGGCCAATGGGGCAGAAATGCCTGAGATGGGATAGCACTATCATAGCTGAAGGTGTATGGTTTCCTGATGACAACAGAATCTGGAATTGATCTTTACTGACAAGCAATGGGGAATGCTCCTCATTCGCCATTCTTGACGAGTGATCCTAACTTATAGCACTGGGCTATGATGGACATGGATTGGACTCTAATTGACAGAGCCAGAGATTGATTTTGAATCGATTTTCAATTGATAGAGACAAGGTTAACTTTGAATTGGTCTCTGATTAATAGAGACAGGGTTGACTTTAAACTGGTCTCTAATTGATAGAGATCAAGATTGACTTTGAATTGGTCTCTGATTGATAGAGATCAAGATTGACAGTCATGGACTGGGCTCTAATTTTTTGGGGGGAAGGGTTTTTTGGGGGGGGGGCTGGTAGGAAAGGGGGAGGGGGGAAAAAAAAAGAGGGGTAAAAAAGGTGGGGGGGGGGGGGGGGTTGGGGGTATAAGAAAAAAAACTCTTTTTTTTAAAAAAAAGGGGGGAGAGAGGGGGGGGGGGGGGGGAGGAGGGGGGGGGGGCGGGGGCAACTTCACATAAAGGGGGAGGGGGGGAAGGGGGGGGGCCACCCTAACCCGGTCTTACCACCTTGAACTAGGTTTACCCATAATGGTCGAGTCAAGTGGACCAAGGGCGTGAAGGAGATCGAGATCCCAGGTATCAAATCGACCCAAAAACACTTAAAAAGAGGGAAGGGTCGCACACCCAGCTAAGCAGGGTCGGACCTCCCAAAATAGAAAGTCAGACCCTCAGTTTTGAAGGGAGGGTCGGACAGCTTTTGAACCCTAGGGTCGACGGGATCATCGACCCTCCCATCGACCCTCGGATCCTGCCGAAAATAGAAACTAGGAAATTTCGAGATTTTTGATTGGATTCCTTCCTAATCTCAAAGGGGCTTATTTTAGGATGTTTATAGCCTATTTAAAGGACGTCCCTAAGCCACTTTCACTCCTTTCATAACCCTAATAGAAATGAGAGAAAGAGAGGAGAAGGAAAAGAGGAAGAAGAGAGGCAAGCAAGAGAGCTTAGCAAAAAGAAGAAGAATTTCGGGAGAAAGAGTAATCTTCTCGGGGATGGATACTAATTCCATGAGTTTCTACGGACCTTAGGATAGTTATTGGAGAGAGAGTGATCTCGGAGAAACCCAAACCATCCATCCATGGTTAGGTTTTCATGGAAAACCCTAGGAGAATGCATGAAAGCCATCTAGGAGGATGATTCATGGTTTCAGACCATGGAATGAGTGTTGAATGGAATGTAGAAGCAAGCCATAGGACCCCAAACACGAAGAATGGATTAAAAAGTGGAAATTGGACCAGAGTGCACCGAGGGTCGCACCCAGGGTCGATAGGCCATCCGACCCTAGGTGTTTCGACCATCGACCCTCGGATTCGGGAAGTCCAGAAAGAGGGAGGGTCGATAGACCCATCGACCCTAGCATCGACCCTAGTATCGACCCTCGCTGACATAATGGTTTTTAAATTCAGAATTTATTCTAATTAAATTTTATCGACTTTGTTAGGTTTGCTAGCAATATAATAACATTATAACGGTGATTTTAAAGCTTGGAAAAGTATCTTATAGCAAGCTAAGGTGAGGAACCAGAACTCCAAACTAAATTGGTTAATAATAAACTGTTTTCGTTTTCTTGAGTCCTATGCCATGCTTGATTCTATGCGAATATGTTTGTAACGTGCATACAACATGCCATCCAATATTTCTATTACTTGTTCATGCATATTTACTTTATCGTTTATAACATGATGATGATGATGACGATAGGAATAGGCATGTGCTTGTATGTGTGTGGTTGATGTGCTTGATGCGAGCGAGTATCAGGGGAGGTGTGATGAGAACGTCAATAAACGTTAACCTTTGGCGGGTCTCAGCACTTTAGCTCTATCTCTAACTCAAGTCTTGTGCATTGGCATCGTCGTATCGCCATTACTTTAGCAGAACTATTATGTCGTAGAGTATCAGGGGAGGTGGTCTCGGTCCTTGTAGTCTCTGACTCTACCGGGGGGCCTTAGCTCTATCTCTATGGACATTCTGAGGGATGCTGGGGTGAGGCCTTGGATACATTTTTGGCATTAGGATTGGTTAGTTGCGAGCCCAGTTTGCAGCCCTCGCCAACAGGGGCTTACGTGTTGGTATGGCACTATAAAGCAATAAACGTAACCTTTGTTATATAATGTTCATGATTGGGTGCATGTGAGTTGACGATAAACGTGATCTTCGGGTAACGTCACACACTCGTGTATAGAGGCGGAGTCAATAAACGTGACCTTTGGCTACCTCAACCTTTCTATTGCATACTGCAAACTTTAAACCGGACCAAAGATATAAATTGATCTGCATGCATATGTATTGTTGCATTGTTTTGGCTACTCATTGAGCCGTGATGTGTGCTCACCCCTCGACGCCGAATATTTTTAGTTGATGTTGCAGGTTATTCCGTTGAGGACTATATGAATGCGTCCGCGCACGGGAACGTGGCAGCCATGGAAGCCGAAGCCGAAGCGGATACACACGACTCCTCTTGTGAGTGCAACTCGTGTGTATTTGATTAGATATTTTATAGGTTTCTTTTATTGGATTTATTAAGACATGTATTTGGTATTTAAATATTTATGTCTCGCTTGAAAACAGAATAATTTGCTATTAAATTAATGATATAATCTTAGTTCTCGGCTCATGTTATTATAAGACGTCCGCTATGGTGTATTTACTCCGATTATGATTACGGATGTGTGTAAGTTTGGATAACGCGGGGATAGCCTATTTGAGATCCCTGGTTGAACCGTTGGTTTATTAGCGGTTCATCACACCATTCCGGATAGACCAAAATTGGGGTGTGACAACTTGGTATCGGAGCAACTCGGGCCTTGCCCGCGCGAACTAACATACATTCAAGACCATTGCGAACCGAGATAGGATAAATTAAAAAACTTTAATATTAACACACTATAAGCACAAGTGATGATTGAGACCAAATTTAAAAAGAGAATAATGCATCTATTAAAGGGAAAACAAGTTACATACAATGAGAGAGAAAAACAAGATGTATACACATAATGAAAGCGGAGTACAGTCCACAACCCGGACAGTTACTCGGAGTACAAGGAAAAATAAAAGTACACTCGCGAAGCCGGAGGCGAAGGAGGAGGCGGGGCCTCACGGTCCCGGTCGTAGTCCTCAACATAGACTCTAGTCAACCGGGCCATCCGAGTCCGGGTCGCCTCGGAGACTAGCCATGAGACCGGCTACCCTCTCGGTCGGCCGCGCGCCGCGCCCCTAGGGGCGCTCCCATCCGCGGCGCTCGATGCGCGGCCGGGCGGCCAATAGCTCATCCATCCTCGGATCAGATCCGCGCTGAGCATCCCCGATCTCCCGCAAAGCATCTCCATCATGGCTGAAGGTGGAAGTGAAGGATCAGCCGAATGGGAAGGACCAGCCTCGGGTGCGGGGGCCGCCGGTAGGAAGTACCAACTCCGGCCGCGTGTAGGTGATGGCGGTGGTATCGAGTCGGCGCCCATATACGTGCGGTCGTCATCGCCGGCCGGATCCACCGGGCTCTGGCGGCGGCGGCGGCCGGCCTCGGATCGGCCATCTCGACCGAGTGTGAGGGCGCACCATCGCGTTCCTCTCCTCATCGCTAACCTCGCATCTCGCGGCCCCATCTTGCGGATAGCCTCCCAATCTAGAGGCGGCGAGAAGGTCTTCTCCCGGATCTTCTCATCTACCGGATCCACCCCCGCACGGGTCAGGAGCACGGGAATCGTGCGCCCATAGGGTAGATTACCCCTATGACCGGACAATGTGGCACTAATCATCGCCCGCATGATGATGTAAGGAAGGCGCACCGGCCGACGAGTGCGATGCCGTAGATCAAGAATCGCGGTCGCCGAGAGACCCTCTCATAGTGCCCACTCGCGGGATCGGATTATGCGGATAATCTTGCGTAAGACCCGTGGAGCTGGACGCAAGTAACAAGCTCTCATCCGCCATCGATCGGACGGAGCAACCGGGCCGCCGATCTCCGCTCTCATCTCCATCTCAACAAACCGGGGCTCTCCCGGCACACAAGACACCATGGGGCCATCATAGGGAATGCCCAACAGATCGGCCAGCCGCCGATAATCAAAGGAGATGTGCACCCCCTTGACGTGAACCGGTGATGCGCAACTCCCCGACCGTGCTCAACGCCGTTGTAATTCCCCACCACCCGGAGATTACAAGAGAACCGGGCGCACCAAGTCCGGACATGTGCACGCGCCGTATGTGATGACAAGGGAGCCACCCCATATCACCAAACGCTCCTCTACATTGAACAAGGCTAGCTCAGCCAAGTTCACCATGCGACCCCCTTCAACCTTCTTACGGGCATAGTCGACATACCGGGCCTCGCCTTCATTCGAACGGAAGCGAAGTGGATCACGCACTCGGGTACTTTGGTACGGGCCATAGTATCTCGCAAAATAAGAAAGAAAAAAAGGAAACAAGGAGTTAGCAGGATAAAAATCCAAAATTTGATTTAATAACGACGTGGGTCGACCATAAAACCCCATTTCTCACCATACAAGTGGGTATGAGAACTTACGTAGGTTAAAACATGTCCTACAACCCACATACAGTAGGAAATTTTAACTGACGAAGCTCAATTTGAAGAAATTCAAGAAAAATCAAAAATTTCGACAAATTAGGGCAAAAAGAGAAAATTTTAAGTTTCTCGATAACCAACCGATGAAACTCAAAAATTTTTGAGGGCTTTCGTTCCTCGAGACACCAATAACAAAAGCCCCCAATAAAAATCGAATTTTTACGGTTGGAAAAAGTTTAATTTGGAAAATATGAGTTAAATGGGTAAAAACCTAGAAAAGAAAACCTAAAAACAGGTAAAGATGAGAGGATATACCTGTAGGGATGACGTGGACGTCGAAACCCGGAGTTAAACCGACCAAAAACAGTGGAGTAGCACTGTAGCAACTTAGAGTAGAGACGAGTCAAAACGGAGGAGGAATAGTGAGAAATGACCCTGAATCGGATCTTAAAAATCTGATTTTTGGTCCGAGGGTCGGACAATCCGACCGAACCATCGACCTCGATCGACCCTCCAATCGACCCCGGCTCTCGGGAATCCGACGGAAAATCGAGGGTCGGAACCGAGGGTCGGATACCAATCGACCCTCGCATCGACCCTCAGCTCTTGGGAAGAACAGGTCATTCCCAGGGTCGGATACCAAGGGTCGGACATACCATCGACCCTCACCATCGACCCTGCATGGAAAAGACAGTATTTTTTTATAAAATGAGCTAGAATTGGAATTGATTATCGGTTAGTGTGCCTACATGAAATATAAATGACTTCTAACCTATTTTGATGATTTTCAGGCACCACCCATCACCGAAAAGAATTATGTCTGGACGTAGAGTGACCCGACAGACCCGAAACACAGTCCCACCACCACCACCAGTGGAGGAGACTAGTCAAGAGAATAACCATGCACCGGGAAATCCAGAACCGGTAAACCCTACAAATTTGCCACCTCCACCACCCGAGCTAGCAACAGGGGGTGATGAATCCGGCACAAGCAGCCGCAGCGGATGCAACACGCACAGGGCTCGGATGCAGGTTGCCATGGGGATTATGTTCCAAACCACTCAGGGCCGCACCCATGCACACCGGACAAGCTAGTGCGGCACCGGGGGGTAACCAACCATCCCCTCAGACACCTCAACAACCGGCGGCACCGATTCCAGTGCAGGTACCGGAAGTGGCTCAGGGGAATTACCAGTATCCACCCTATATGTTTGGGGCAAACCCCTAGAATCAGCTGGACCACTCCCGACTAGTGGAGAGATTTTTGAAGATGAAACCCAGAGAATTCAACGCCAAGCCGTCTGATCCATTGTGGCCAGCACACTGGATAGACGAGATGGAGAGAAACTTCCTCATGATGACTATTACAGAGGAAGAGAAAGTACTATGCGCCACCTTCATGCTCAAGGGCGACGCACACCATTGGTGGAAATCCACGAAGACATATCTACTGACCAAGCACGCCCTACTGACATGGGCTATATATAAAGAAGCCTTCTTTGAGAAATATTTTCCACGGAGCTTCAGAGATTCGATGGAGAAGGAGTTCCCGAAGTCTTTATCGGTGGACGTATGTCGCGGGATGCGTACCAACAGCGTTATGAAGAGCTGTTTTTCTTCGCACCACTGAGTATGCAAGAAGAAGAAACCAAAACCCGTAGGTTTGTCACGGGACTGAGAGGAAGCATCAGAGAACACGTTCTGGGCTTAGAAAAGAAGATTTATAATGAAGCTGTCCAGATCGCTCGAGTGATTGAATCGAGCCAGAAGGAGAGTTATTTTACTCAGAACAAAGGCATCAAAAGGCCAGCCGAGAATTCTTACAACGGAGGCAATAACAGGACGTATAAGCCTTTCCGTCCACAGAAATTTAATGCTGTAACCAAGACTAATTCAGCAGCTCAAACTCAGCAAAAGCCAAATTCTGAAGGCCCGAAGTGTTTTAACTGCAACCAACCGGGACATATAGCAAGAGAGTGCCCAAAGCCCAAGAAACAATTCCATCAGGGACGTGTATATGCTGTTACGTCCGAGGATGCGACCGCATCACCCGATGTGGTCACAGGTAGGACTGAAACCTTTCAAAGTTATGATTACATTGAATGAGCATGTAGACTAAATAAAGAAAAAAAAATCACAGGTATTGTACCTATAAATGGCGTACCCGCCAGAGTACTCTTCGATTCCGGAGCTACTCATTCATTTATATCTATGTCATTTGGAAAGAAGATAAACTTACCCATCAAGACATTAGACTACAAATTACTTGTACGGTCACCGATGGGGTTAAGTGGAACTAGAGAAAGGTTATGGACCATGTCCAGTTCTCATTGGGGAACAGATTTTAGATGCAACATTGATAAGACTTGAGATGGCAGACTTCGATGTCATCTTAGGAATGGATTGGTTAGCTCGGCATTCTGCAAATCTGTTATGCGCCGAGAAGAAGCTAACGTTCAAAGACAAGGAAGGGGCAGAGTTCAGTTTCTCGGGAACCAAACTTCCCCGAAGACACAAGCTTATACTTTCAACATTAAAGGCTAAGAAGTGCCTTGAAAAGGGAGCAGTCGGGTATCTAGTATCGCGGGTCGACCTAACCAAGGAAGCACCACGAATGGAAGACATTGACGCCGGGCGGGATTACCCCCGACGTATTTCCGGAGGAACTACCCGGATTACCACCCGACCGCGCCACGTAGTTTGTAATAGACCCGATACCGGAGCCGCACCAAAGATCAAAAGCACCTTATAGAATGGCTCCTACCGAACCGAAGGAATTAAAAGTGCAATTACAAGAACTGCTGGACAAGGGTTATATTCGACCCAAAGATATCTCCATGGGGGGCACCGGCATTGCTCGTGAAAAAGAAGGATGGTAGCGCTCGATTATGTATCGACTATCGGGAGTTGAACAAACCGACAATCAAGAATCGATATCCACTACCCGAGATCGATGACTTGTTCGATCCGCTACAAGGAGCAAAAGTATTTTCTAAGATCGATCTTCGATCGGGTTACCATCAGCTGAAGATTAAAGAAGGTGATATTCCAAGACAGCATTCGAGACCGGGATATGGACATTATGAATTTTTGGTTATGTCATTCGGATTAACTAATGCCCCGGCAACGCTCATGGAACTTATGAACCGAAGTTTTCCACGATATGTTGGATACGTCGGTTATAGTATTTATTGATGATATATTGGTATACTCCAAGGACAAAGAAACCCATGTCAAGAACCTAAATGCAGCCCTACAGCGTTTAAGGAAAGAGAAACTATATGCCAAATTTTCTAAGTGTGAGTTTTGGCTAAGTGAAGTCGCATTCCTAGGCCATGTAGTATCCGCTGAAGGAATCAAAGTGGACCCCAGCAAAATCGAGGCTATTGTGAAGTGGGAAGCACCAAAGAGCGCCTCGAAAATTAGAAGTTTCCCGGGTCTAGCTGGTTATTATCGGAGATTCGTAGAAGATTATTCTCGGATTGCCGTACCTCTCACCAGTTTGACTAAGAAAGGTGAAAAGTTTGTGTGGACCGACAAATGTGAGAAGAGCTTCCAGACATTGAAGGCCAGATTGATATCCGCCCCGATTTTGACCATTCCCGTTCCAGGACAGACATTTACTTTATACACCGATGCATCGGGACTGGGATTAGGATGTGTGCTTATGCAAGGAGAACAAGTAATTGCTTATGCGTCAAGACAGTTGAAGGTACATGAGAAAAATCATCCCACTCATGATTTGGAGCTAGCGGCAATAGTACATGCTGTCAAGATATGGAGACATTATTTATATGGGGAGAAATTTCCGGATTAAGTCGGACCATAAAAGTCTTACTTATTTATTTAATCGAAGGAGTTGAATATGAGACAAAGAAGATGGCTGGAATTATTGAAAGACTATGATTGTGATATCCAAGCATCATCCGGGAAAAGCGAACGTCGTAGCAGATGCATTGAGTAGAAAAGCAATGATAAAATCCCAAGGAGAAGTGAGCACAATTGCAGCAATGTGTACTACCAGAATGGTATTCAATCACGGCAACGAGCAGTATGTGATAGATACAATGGATGGATCAGCCAATCAAGGGTTTATTCATCGGTTTTCAAATATGTTCGCGGCATTGAAAATTATACCGGATATAGTGGACGAAGTGAAGACAGCTATCAAATTAGATCCTTATCTGAGAACAAAGACAAGAAGATATCGAGAAAGGTAGGACCAACCCCGAGTTCACCTTGGATGACGAGAAGGTACTGAAATACAAAGGAAGAATATGTGTACCCGAAACAGAAAATATGGACATTAGACACCGACTGATGAAAGAAGCCCATACCACCATTTATTCAATACATCCTGGAAGTACAAAAATGTATCATGATCTAAAGAAGTTATATTGGTGGAGAGGAATGAAAGCAGATGTAGCCAAGTTCGTGTCTCAATGCCTAAATTGTCAGAAAGTAAAGGCTGAACGACAAAGACCCGCAGGACTGTTACAGCCATTACGGGAACCAGCATGGAAATGGGACTGCATCACTATGGACTTCGGTCAAAGGGCTATCATTGACTCCTCGAGTAGTTGACGCAGTTTGGGTGATTGTGGACCGTCTGACTAAGACAGCTCGCTTCATACCGATACGACCCCAATATACATTCGAAAGGTTAGCAAAGCTGTATGTGGATAATATTGTTCGATTACATGGTGTTCCAGAAAGTATTGTGTCCGATAGAGATCCACGATTTACTTCCAAGTTTTGGGAAGGATTGCAAAAGGCTATGGGTACAACATTGAAGTTCAGTATCGCATTCCACCCACAGACGGATGGACAGTCAGAGCGTACAATCCAGATTCTAGAAGATATGCTACGAACATGTGTGATTGATTTCAAAGGATCATGGGACGAAAAGTTACCATTGATCGAGTTCGCCTATAACAACAGCTATTAGGCTACTATACAGATGTCACCTTATGAAGCACTGTATGGCAGGAAGTGTCGAACTCCTTTGTTTTGGAATGAAGTTGGAGAACGTAGTATTGTTGGACCGGAATTTGTTGAAGAGACTTGTTGAGTGGTCAATATCATCAAGGAAAGAGTGAGAACAGCTCAGAACCGTCAGAAGCAATATGCAGACACTCGACGAAGAGATCTAGAGTTCGCCGTAGGTGATAAAGTATTTTTGAAGGTATCGCCTATGCGAGAATTAAAGAGGTTCGGACAGAAAGGGAAACTAAGTCCAAGACATGTCGGGCCATATGAAATTTTAGCTAAGCGTGAAAAAGTGGCTTATCAGTTAGCACTACCACCATCCATGTCAAGCGTGCATGATGTATTTCACATTTCCTTATTGAAGAAGTATGTCAAAGACCCAACGCATGTTTTGACAGTGGATTTGCCAGAATTGACTGATGATTTGACATTTGAAGTAACACCAATAGAAATCACTAGTCGAAAGGTTCAATGTCTACGCAACAGATATATCTACTATGTTAAGGTCATATGGAAAAGTAGAGACATGGAAGAAATTACATGGGAAGAAGAAAATACTATGCGAAAGCAATACCCTAACTTATTTGATTTAGAAGGTACGTACAATTTTGAGGATGAAATTTTTATAAGTTGGGGGAAGTTGTAAGACCCATGTCAATCTAACCCGGTCTTACCACCTTGAACCAGGTTTACCCATCATGGTCGAGTCAAGTGGACCAAGGGCGTGAAGGAGATTGAGATCCCAGGTATCAAATCGACCCAAAAACACTTAAAAAGAGGGAAGGGTCACACACCCAGCTAAGCAGGGTCGGACCTCCCAAAACAGAAAGTCAGACCCTCAGTTTTGAAGGGAGGGTCGGATAGCTTTTGAACCCTAGGGTCGACGGGATCATCGACCCTCGCATAGACCCTCGGATCCTGCCGAAAATAGAAACTAGGAAATTTTGAGATTTTTTATTGGATTCCTTCCTAATCTCAAAGGGGCTTATTTTAGGATGTTTATAGCCTATTTAAAGGACATCCCTAAGCCACTTTCACTCCTTTCATAACCCTAATAGAATTGAGAGAAAGAGAGGAGAAGGAAAAGAGGAAGAAGAGAGGCAAGCAAGAGAGCTTAGCAAAAAGGAGAAGAATTTCAGAGAAAGAGTAATCTTCTCAGGTATGGATACTAATTCCATGAGTTTCTACCGACCTTAGGATAGTTATTGGAGAGAGAGTGATCTCGGAGAAACCCAAACCATCCATCCATGGTTAGGTTTTCATGGAAAACCCTAGGAGAATACATGAAAGCCATCTAGGAGGATGATTCATGGTTTCAGACCATGGAATGAGTGTTGAATGGAATGTAGAAGCAAGCCATAGGACCCCAAATACGAAGAACGGATTAAAAAGTGGAAATTAGACCAGAGTGCAACGAGGGTCGCACCCAGGGTCGATAGGCCATCCGACCCTAGGTGTTTCTGACCATCGACCCTCAGCATTCGGGAAGTCCAGAAAGAGGGGAGGGTCGATAGACCCATCGACCCTAGCATCGACCCTAGTATCGACCCTCAGTTGACAGAATGGTTTTTAAATTCAGAATTTATTCTAATTAAATTTTATCGACTTTGTTAGGTTTGCTAGCAATATAATAACATTATAACGGTGATTTTAAAGCTTGGAAAAGTATCTTATAGCAAGCTAAGGTGAGGAACCAGAACTCCAAACTAAATTGGTTAATAATAAACTATTTTCGTTTTCTTGAGTCCTATGCCATGCTTGATTCTATGCGAATATGTTTGTAATGTGCATACAGCATGCCATCTAATATTTCTATTACTTGTTCATGCATATTTACTTTATCATTTATAACATGATGATGATGATGATAATAGGAATAGGCATGTGCTTGTATGTATGTGGTTGATGTGCTTGATGCGAGCGAGTATCAGGGGAAGTGTGATGAGAACGTCAATAAACGTTAACCTTTGGTGGGTCTCAGCACTTTAGCTCTATCTCTAACTCAAGTCTTGTGCATTAGCATCGTCGTATCGCCATTACTTTAGCAGAACTATTATGTCGTAGAGTATCAGGGGAGGTGGTCTCGGTCCTTGTAGTCTCTGACTCTACCGGGGGGCCTTAGCTCTATCTCTATGGACATTCTGAGGGATGCTGGGGTGAGGCCTTGGATACACTGTTTGGCATTAGGATTGGTTAGTTGCGAGCCCAGTTTGCAGCCCTCGCCAACAGGGGCTTACGTGTTGGTATGGCACTATATAGCAATAAATGTAACCTTTGTTATATAATGTTCATGATTGGGTGCATGTGAGTTGACGATAAACGTGATCTTCGGGTAACGTCACACACTCATGTATAGAGGCGGAGTCAATAAACGCGACCTTTGGCTACCTCAACCTTTCTATTGCATACTACAAACTTTAAACCAGACCAAAGATATAAATTGACTGCATGCATATGTATTGTTGCATTGTTTTGGCTACTCACTGAGCCGTGATGTGTGCTCACCCCTCGACGTCGAATATTTTTAGTTGATGATGCAGGTTATACCGTTGAAGACTATATGAATGCGTCTGCGTACGGGAACGTGGCCGCTATGGAAGCTGGAGCTGAAGATGATACACACGACTCCTCTTGCGAGTGCAACTCGTGTGTATTTGATTAGATATTTTTATAGGTTTCTTTTATTGAATTTAATAAAGACTTGTATTTGATATTTAAATATTTATGTCTCAGTTGGAAACAGAATAATTTGCTATTAAATTATTGATATCATCTTAGTTCTCAGTTCATTTATTTATAAGATTTCCGCTATTGTGTATTTACTCTGATTATGATTACGGATGTGTGTAAGTTTGGATAACGCGGGGATAGCCTATTTGAGATCCTGGTTGAACCGTTGGTTATTTAGCGGTTCATCACATCATTCTGAATAGACCAGAATTGGGGTGTGACATCATATGAATGGAACCTTTCTTAGTTCTAACATGAATCAGAACCGGAACTGGAGTTGACGGTTCGATAAGCCTAGGGGCTAATTAAATTCAAATGAATGAAACTCTTCTTAGTTCCAACATGAATTAGAACTTGAACCACAGTTGATGGTTAGATAAGCCTAGTGGCTAATCGAATTCAGATGAATGAGACTCTTCTTAATTCCAACATAAATCAGAACCTGAACCAAAGTTGATGGTTGGACAGGCCTAGTGGCTAAATCAATTCAGATGAATGGAACTCTTTTTAGTTCCAACATGAATCAGAACCCTAACCAAAGTTGATGGTTGGATAGGCTTAGTGGCTAATTAAATTCAGATGAATGGAACTCTTCTTAATTCCAACATGAATCGGAACCTGAACCAAAGTTGATGGTTGGACAGACCTAGTGGCTAAATGAATTCAGATGAATGGAACTCTTCTTAGTTCCAACATGAATCAGAACCCTAACCAAAGTTGATGGTTGGATAAGCCTAGTGGCTAATTGAATTCAGATGAATGGAACTTTTCCTAGTTCCGACATGAATAAGAACCCTAACCAAAGTTGAAGGTTGGATAAGCCTAGTGGCTAATTGAATTAAGATGAATAGAACTTTTCCTAGTTCCGTCATGAATCAGAACCCTAACCAAAGTTGATGGTTGGATAAGCCTAGTGGCTAATTGAATTCAGATGAATGGAACTTTTCCTAGTTCCGACATGAATAAGAACCCTAACCAAAGTTAATGGTTGGATAAGCCTAGTGGCTAATTGAATTAAGATGAATGGAACTTTTCCTAGTTCCGTCATGAATCAGAACCCTAACCAAAGTTAATGGTTGGATAAGCCTAGTGGCTAATTAAATTCAGATGAATGGAACTTTTCCTAGTTTCGACATGAACCAAAACCTAAACAGGAGGTGAAGGGTGAAAAATCCTAGGGGCCAAATGCCTCCTCCATTTTAACATGATCTGGGAGGTGATGATTGAACTTGCCGAGGGGTTAAACCTTTCTTCAGTTCTGAGACGAACCAAAAATGGTGGTTGAATCTAGTGCTGAATATTTCTTTGATTCTGAGATGAACTAGATGTGATTGAATCTGCCTAGGGACTGAATCTTTTTTTAATTCTGGATAATCGAAGTGATGATTGGACCTGTCTAGGGGCTGAATCTTTCCTTAATTCAAAGGTGAATCAGGAAGGGTGATTAGACTTACCTAGGGGCTAAATCTCTCCTTAAGTCAGAGGTGAATCAAGAACGATGGTTGGATTTGCATAGGGCCTGAATCTCTCTTTATTTCAGAGGTGAATGGAGAATAGTGATTGGATTTGCCTAGGGGCTGAATCTCTCCTTAATTCAGAGATGAATCGAGAACTATGATTAGATTTGCCTAGGGGCTGAATCTTTCCTTAATTCTAAGGTGAATTGAGAACAGTGATTGGATTTGCCTAGGGGCTGAATCTTTCCTTAATTCTGAGGTGAATTGAGAACAGTGATTGGATTTTCCTAGGGGCTGAATCTCTCATTAATTCAGAGATGAATCGAGAACTATGATTGGATTTGCCTAGGGGCTGAATCTTTCCTTAATTTTGAGGTAAATCGAGAACGGTGATTGGATTTGCCTAGGGGCTGAATCTTTCCTTAATTCAGAGATGAATCGAGAACTATGATTGGATTTGCCTAGGGGCTAAAACTCTCCTTGATTATGAGATGAACTGAATATGATATTTGAGTAAGCCCAAGGATTAACTGTACGAGAATATTGTAAACTTTTTCAGATATAGGTGCTTGTCGCTGCCTAAACTAAATGCTCTATTGGACCAGATTGCTTGAGTTACTGATTGTGTTTTCAAATCTGATTGCCTTCTTTCTTACAAAATTTGATGTTCAATTAAGATCTAGATTCATGACTGCCATTGATTCATTTAGAAAGATAACATAGATGGATCTCAAGGTGGGAGATCAAGACAATTCCCTAGTTATAGGGGGCCTCTCACCCTAAAAGGGTGCATATGGTTGCAGATTGATTCTCTTTTCCAAAGGCATTGAAACCCAATGGAGAAATATCAAGATTCAAAACATCTAGAGAAATGAAAGAAGTCACATGCACAATCAAAGATGACTTAACCAAACAAAGTTAGCTCCCTCATAAGGGCGATTGGATAAACATTATCCGAGTCAATTTAATTGAATTTGATTAAGCCATGTGTTCAGTCTTGGGACCTGTGATTCCAAAATAGATAATATTGGTACCAAGGTCTGGTCAATTGGATTACCGAATTCGATGAAATTGAAATGGATATATTAATCCGTTGTCCTTATTAGGGATGGTTAGCAAAAGTGGTTCATGGAGGAACAAACTAGTAAATTTCTTCTTGACCATGGTATCTATGTCTTGACAGGGATTTTCTGTTCGTTTTTTGAAATTGACGTGATAACAATGAGAGATTCGACACATCGAGCTTACTTAATGGAGGGTGTATAGTGATCGTCTACTATGATGTAGAACAGGTGTATACATACCTCATACTCCCAATGGGTGACAGTTCAAGATGCTCATCGTGTAGATTTTAACATGTTGACCAATCGAGGACAAAAATGGGTAGAAATTCGACGTCTCGAACATGGATGTCATGGTTAAGCAAATTTTACTGGGTCTATTCAAGAATGAACCAAAAATAACAAACAGTGGACTATAATCTGGGTTAGGACAGAAAAGGCCACCTTGACAAGGACGGGGTAACCTATCACCGAATGCACGATGAATAATGGGCCCCTAATCCCTTTATATAGTATGTTGCAAGAATCAAGCGACGTGGAGTAGCATAACGCATTCTCAGGCAGACCCAAGAAATGCTCGTTAGAGGCTGCCCACCGGTCGTGGTCTCACAAAGTACAGGCTAAGGTTGTGTGTTTCTCCTAGCGGGCTGCCCCATCTGCATGGGACCCGGTTCAGCTACTCGCACGAATGTGTGACTGAACCCATTCCCCCCAAAACAATATTATACAAGCATAAATATAGTATCCTAAGAGCTGACATCCAATTCACACAAGGAAAATTTTCATTTAGGAGTCTGACATTTATATCCCCAGTGAAGTTTCCACTGTGAGGACAAAGATTGAAATTTGTAGAAGTCGCCACCTAGATTAAGGTCTAGGACCTTAGAAATGTGAAATCTCACCCTAAGGTAAAACTTCGATTGACTCATGACCCTTAGATTGGATTTCTGGTCCATCAGAGATTGGGTAAGCATCAGGTTACGGTTATGGAAAGGGGTTAGGCACCCAAACAGCCCGATCGACATCGGTCTCCTATACCTTTCCTATGTTAGACTCTATCTATTAAACCGGACAACCAAGTGGTTTGATATCAATGAACCAAATCTGTATCCATCAGATTTCCTACATATCATGGAATTATTCCAAAAATCAGGTTCACCATCATAGTTCAGGTGTGATTAAAGTTTATGATTGTAATTTATACTTGTTTTTTATTAAGTTCATTCTTCAAGTTGAAGTTTATGCTTGAAAGGTTGAGAAACCCTATGGGTTAGGATCTGGATAGTCCATGCGAACTGATAGATAGTCCTAGTGGATCTAAGAATGGATAATCCTTTTTGGGTAAAAAATGTGGATAACCCTTTCTGGGTTAGAATATGGATAACCCTTTCTGGGTTGGAATGTGGATAACCCTATTTGGGTTGGAATGTGGATAACCCTATTTGGGTCAAAATGTGGATGGATATCCAAGTGGATCTATGGATAGTCCGAGTGAACGAAGGTGTGGATCCGAATTTGGAATTATCCCAAATGGCCTACGTATCCTAGGGTTTGACCTAGGAATCAGAATCTACGTAGTTCAGATTCTGGGTTGAAATGGTTGGATATCCTAGTGGATCTATGGATAGTCCGAGTGGACTAAGATGTGGATTCGAATTTTGGTTTCTCCCAAATGGTCTACGTATCCTAGGGTTTGACCTAGGAATCAAAATTCACGTAGTTCGGGACGGATATAACCTATTTTAGGTTAGAATGTGAGAACCTGTTCTAGGTTTAGGGTTTGGTTTAGGATTGAGAACCTATTCTAGGTTAGATTGAGAACCTTTTATAGGTTTAGGGTTTATTGAGAGGTGGAAATCATCCTGAGTTACCCTTTTCATCCTGAATTCTAATTTTGAAAGGTTTGGCAAAGCATTCTCTTTCTTTATTAAGATTTTTATTATTTTCTATTATGCCCTTCCCAAGAATGTGGGTGCCTAAATACACATCCCCATGCCTAATATGTTTACTAGGTGTACAGATATGGCAGTTCGACTAGGGTGTTGCATAAATTAAATTATTACCAAAAATAAATTATTCATCTAAATATGACATATAAAACATTTATAGCAAGAAATTCACATATAGCAAGATTGTTAGAAATATCTCAAATATGGCATGTATTGCAAATAAGGTAAGAACCTATATGGCAAGATTTAATATGATAATCTAAGCATAGCAAGACCTAATATGGCAAGAAATCAATATATGCATCTATATATCAATATGGCAAGTACCAAACATAGAATGCAAATATGGTATGAATTATCCAAAAAAGGTAAGATCTTATATGCTATTTTCTAAGCATGGTAAAACCTAACATGGTAAGAAATTGATGTATGCATCTATATATCAACATGGTATGTACCAAACATAGAAAGCAAAATATGGCATGAATCATTGAAAAAGGTAAGATCTTATATGCTATTTTCTAAGCATAGTAAGACTTAAAAATGGTAATTATTAAGATTTTGCTAAATATGGTAAAAATTTATTTATTCTACCAAATATAGAAACACATGAAATATGAAAAACATGGTGTGTGCACAATCCAAACAAAGCATATGAATGCTCCAAATATAGTCATTTATCCAAATATGACAGAATTCACTCAAACAATCAATTGCATGTTACAATGAATGAGACATCAATGAAACCTTTTTTTTGAACAATACAAAATTATCAAAAACATATGTTCAATGTTCTTTTAAAAATTGTAAAATGAAGACATTTGGAAAGATTAATGACTCAAAACTATCAAAATTGTGACACAAGGTTTCAGATAATGGACAAAATATGAACTGCTTTCAGATTCTGTCACATTATACAAGAATGACCATAAGTAGGTCTTCTGTAACTCAAATCAAGCTCAATGTTTTTTCACAGAAAGATGACTCAACATGTTATATTTCATATGCAGGAGTCAAATCCCAACAGAGAGCAAAAATAGGTCAAAGATATGCCCCAAGACCGGATATGTGCACTGGTCAAGTTTGTTCCAGATTTTTGACCAACTGCACCATAAATTCCGAATAAAATCCTATACTTAATGAAAATTAAATCTAGACATATGTCCATGTAGCTAACTATCTGATCTAAAATTTCATCAAGAAAAATAAGTAAACACAGCATATTTTCTTTATGAAAAATGATCCTTTTCAATCATGCAAATCAGTACATCCTGACAGATTCAAAATCAGAGCACTATGCACTTACAAATCGATATTAATTCACTAAAAAATAGAAAAAATACAAAACGAGTGCCATTTTTGAGAAGACTTTTATATCTAAAAAGTTTATATGAAGTTTATTTCCTGATTATAGCCATTAGACCCTTGTCTAGAGACTTTCTGATAGATGATTTGCATTATATCTGAGTAAAACAACAATGTCAAAGATGAATGTTTTGATATACTTTCCCAATTCCAAATGAAACGAAATTTCTAGGATAGTCTTCTAACATGTCAGAGAGACTCCCCATAAAAATTTGAATTTCAAAATCTAAGAAAAACTACATGTGATGCACGTCCTAAATTTGAATCCTAAATCTAGAAATTTCTGATTAAAAAACCACTTTATGAAACTTGTCAAAAACATCAAACATCATCATATAGCATTCATAACTTCATCATTGAGTAGTTTAGACAAATTATCATTCATAAAAAATGCTAGACATAGGCATCGTAACATTAATATGCATGCAATAGGGCATTTCTGATCGAGATTTCATGGAAATTAGTATTTTTCAAGCACAATTGACATTCGAGCATTTTAAAGACCTCTAAATTCATTTAGGGTACTAACCTTGTGCTTGAATGGAGTGAAACCATCGCTGTAGGATGATTGAAGGTCGTATCATGCTCTTTAAAGGCGAATCCTCCTTCTCCTCTCCTCTACTCCTCTCTCTCTTCTCTTTCTCTCTTTTCTTTTTCTCTTTTTTTTCTTTTCTCTTCTTCTTCTCTCTTTCTTTCTCCCTCTCTCACGTTTTCTCTCTTACCCACGTTCTCTCTCTCCTTGTGGTCTGGAAAAGAAAGCTCAATCTCTCTTTCTCTTGGCCTATTTATGCTTTTCCTCTCCTCTTCTAGAAGATCCTTCTTTCCTTTTCTTCTTTTTCTTCTAGAAAATATTTTTTTCTTTTTTCTTCCTTCCTTTCTTCTCTTCCTTCCTTTTTCTCATCTCCCTTTCTCTTCCCCATATTTTCTACATGTTTTCTAGAGTAGAAACGTCCTTCCTCCCTCTCCTCTTCTCTCTTCCTTTCTTTTCTTCTTTTCTCTTCCTTCCTTTTCTTCTTTTTCTTCTAGAAAATCTTTTTTTCCTTTTTCTTCTTTCCTTTCTTTTCTTCCTTTTTTTTCTTTCCTTCCTCTTTCCTTCATTTTTTCTTTCTCCCTCTCTCTTTTCACATTTTCTAGTTTTCCTTTTTTTTTTTCTTTTTTTTTTCTTTCCTTCCTCTTTCCTTCCTTTTTTCTTTCTCCCTTTCTCTTTTCATGTTTTCTTTCTAGAAAATGTTTTTCCTTTTTTTCTTTCTTTCTTTTTTTTTTCTCTTTTTCCTCTTTCCTTCCTTTTTTCTTTCTCCCTCTCTCTTTTCACGTTTTCTTTCTAGAAAATGTTTTTCCTTTTTTTTTCTTTTATTTTTTCTTTCCTTCCTCTTTCCTTCTTTTCTTTTCCTTTTCTCTTTCCCACGGCCTCTCTCTTTCCTACGGCCTCATTTTCCTCTTTTCCTATAATATATATGTATATATATATATGCAATAGTATATTATACATTATATATATAAACAATAATATATTATATATATATATATATATATATATATATATATATATATATATATATATATATATATATATATATATACAATAGTATATTATACATTATATATATAAACAATAATATATTATATATATATATATATATATATATATATACACACACAATAATATATTATACATTATATACATATAAAAGAAATGCATGCATATGGGTTGACGTGACTTGGTCTGGATTGGTCTGAGCTGGGCCGGGCTAAGTTAGACTAAGCTGGATTGAGCTGGTTTGGAACAAAGTTGACTTTTCCTATCATTTCATAGTCCATTTTTACCACCATTCCATATAAATTTTTTTGATAGCATCTATTCCAAATTTTCTACGTTTACTTTGTAAAACACTAAAAATGAGAAATATTGGAACTTGAATCACCTCATTTGGAAATAAAATGGCCAAGTTTTGAATTTCTGAAGTTTAAGCAGGTCAATTATCGATAATTTGGCTAACCGTTCTGCATGGAATCCTTCGGAGACTTCTATCGAAAATCCTTTACGTCCACTTTGTAGAGTACTAAAAATGGAACATAACGAAACTGAAATCACCTGATTTGGATATGGGGTGACTAAAATATGAATTTCCAAAGGTTAAATGATCATTTTCATGTGTAATTTTGCATGGGACCTTTCGGAGACTTCTACCCGAGATTTCTCATGTCCACTTTGTAGAACATCACAAATGAAGAATGATGGCCTTGGAATCATCTGAATCCGACGTACGACAAAGATATGAAGCTTTGAAGTTCTAACGATAATTTTACATGACAGCTTGCATGGGGCCCACCGGTGACCTTTGCCTGGTATTTTTCACATCCACTTTGAAGAGGACTGAAAATGAGGAATATTGGCCTTTGAATCATCTGATTCTGATATCAAATGACCAAGATATGATGATTTGAAGTTTAAATGATAATGCATGCATCATACGATAATTATGTAAATGCCCTTGTACTTTCAAACTGTGATATCTTCCTCGTTTGATGTCAAAATTTGATGCTTCCGGTCTCATTTTGAAGATAATTTCACGACCAATACATCCAAGTAGATAATAGCCCATGATCCTGCTGTTGGGTTCATTAGAGAATCACAAACCCTTGGGTTAAAAGCCGAAAACCTTCCATATTGGTTCACTTATGCTGAGGGTGGCAAAAATGGGGTGCTTACTGTGGGCCGGACCAAAAACATTCCAAATCATTTTTTTTGTTTAATTTATTTCAACCACCCCTCTACTCACTCTCCCTCATTTAATGAACCCACTTGGCCCATTAACAAAGAATAGTAAATTTTCATGAACTCTCATATATTAATATAATTTAATATAATATTATATAAGTATTTATACATATTAAGGTTAAACTATACTAAACAAAGAGTTTAACAGTTTACTTAAGGCTGGATTTTTACCAAAAATACCTCATTAATCATGATCCTCTAGAAACATCTGAAAATATTTAAAAGATACCTTCACATTAATATCTCAGGAAATTGGGGTATTACATTTTCGACGTTAGTATCTCACATAGTATCTCACACGTTACTACCCATGCCAGACTTCCTTCAAAATGTACTCCAGAGTTTTGGTATTTATCAAAATTCTCATACGTAACAGTGGGTGAGGTACTATTTACGCCCAACCTCTTCATCTTGATGGGGATATCACCCGGGGTGAACCCGACAGTACTCAAGGTTCAGAGTACTATCGGGTTCAGAGCATATTGCTTAATTGAATTTGTTGGTATTCCTACCCCATATTACCACCCTAATATGTGTAAAAAGTATCAAGTGTTTTCTCTAGCTACTAAGTGCTCACCTAACCAAGTGTTCGGCTATACCAAGTGTTCTTAGGCTTAGGCAACAAAACACTTGTTATGAGCTACTCGATGACATAGAAGTTCTACTCAGTGCACTCAACATGTCCATGCATTCAATCCTTATCATGTTATCTAGTCTACTTATCGAGGAATATTTTACCTGAGTGATGGGGTCCTGATTGAGTATTCTCTACTAGATGAGCATTGCGATATCCCTCCCTTATCTCGGCAAAAACCCTTCTGTGCCGCTGCTTGAATTCTTCGAATGGCCTCTAACATTGTTGGGCAGGGCTCCCTTCATTGTGGGGCATAGCGGGCTAGGAAAGCTTCTTGGAATGTTTCTCAAGTTACCACTCTATGTCGTTGCAATAGTATGGGTTGAGTGCTGTGCCACCATTCATAAGGTGAGCCTTTTAGCTGATAGGTGGCACACATGACCTTCTGTTCATCAAAACAGTGGAGGCTGTTGGTAATCTCTCCCATGACTCGAATCCATTTCCTTGGCTGGAAAAAGTCCTCATATGCTCCATTAAGCCATTCTAGCTTTGATCGTAGGAAGCCAACAATGGTATCATATGTAGTAGCCAGGTCTACTCCCACAAGAAGGGAGAAAAGAGGTAGTTCCCTGCTTAAAAGTGGGGCAAATCAAAAGAGCAATGGACCAAACTAGGGTATAGGTCAGAGTTTTAGGACATCCAAACTGGGGCACAAGATTGGAATACATCAAACCAGACTGGGGCATAGACCAGCTGAATGTCAGCACTGAACTAGGGCATGCATAGATCAAAATGCCAATAGACTCAAGCGGGTTATAACTCAGGAGGGAAAGTGTCAAACACCCATTAATAGATAGGGATAATGAGCCTTACTTGCGAAAGTTTGAACGGAGATTTGATTCCGCAACCAATCATAAGTTGGAGTCAATGATTTTGTATCCAATTGGGATAACTCGGTGGATTACTTATCTAAACTGACTACCATCGGTATCTGATAGGTCATCTATGTTTGGGCTTAAGTTCGATATGTCTATAGACGGTCTAGTCCAAAATGCTCTGAAAAAAAATAAACAATAGTCATTTCATTTGAGACATCAACAACAATGCTTTACTACTTCCAATCCATTCCTTCCTAGTTTGATACTTCATCCTTTTCGATGTCTACTACTAATTCTAACTCTGATGACCATCGGGATGATAAGCCATAACCTGAACTTCTACTCCACCGGCCTATGGAGAAATCAAAGTTTAACACATACGTGAAAGTTACAGATGATTAAGTTGAAAATATGAAAGGACTCTCAGAGATACAAGTTGGCACATCAAGAAGTCACCCCATTTAGTCGATTTATAGAAGGAGCTTTATGGGATATTCCTTGAAAGCAGATAACATTTACAGACTCATACAACTAGTTTATTCGGTTTTGTACAAATGGGTCTACACACAAGGTGTCATTAAGTTTACATCAATCCTAGTGATCAAGTCTTCTACAAGTGCATGAAGTCTACAGACATGAAACGTGCTACAAATCAACCTCAAAATCAATGATGAGCTCAAAAAAAAAAAAAAAAAAAAAAAAAAAAAAGCTATGAAAAAATAAAGATGTTAGTTGGTATTCTCCTTTGGGACCCTAATGATGGATGAATTCAACCACGATGCATAGACATGGGCAACTAATTTGAAATACTAATGATGAATGAGTTCGATTGCAAGGTGTATACATGGGACAACTCCTTTGGAGCCCTACTGATGGACAAGTTCAGTTATAGAGCAATAAGACAATTGGTTCTCGTACAGTGACATATAAACACCATTTCTTAGAACCTAATTAGAGACCTGATCGTTTGTTGTGATTCACGTTGTGTGTTGAGATGGATTTTTGATATTGGTCACTACATCCTGCCCATACAGGGGGTGGTCTCATCAGAGGATGATTTCTTATCGATTAAAGACTCTCTCTCTCCCGTCTATCAATCTGACGGTCTTCCATAGAGTCTATATTACACGCCCTTCCTTCAAATGTCACAAAATTTTATTGCATCGTTTCTTGTGAACATGTCATCTTTTGATACATAAATTTTGTTTAATAAATCTAACTGGAATATCTATTTGTCATTCATCATTTCGACGGCGTCCAAGAGTTCCTATAGTCCTTTGTTCCTATCCAATAAAATGGCATTGCCTAGTGTAGATCAAGCCATTCTACGTAAACAACCAAACACTCTCCCAATGGCAAACCCATTGGACAGTTGCTTATCTGTCCATCTAGACCTTCGTCGTCATACTTGTCTACAGACTTAAAGAATTTGGGCCCAGATGTGGTTGTAATTGATTAAGCATTCAAGCATAGCTTATTGAAACTTGTTTTTATCTGAATGTCACGAAGAAGAGAAAACGTTGTTTGGCGTCTTTCCAAAGATTAGTGTGGGGTTACATCTCCTTAGGGTTGCTTCTAGTGATGACTCAAAAAACTACCTGTTGATCAATGTGTACAGACATGAACTTAGACACTGGGGCAAAATCATCCACTTATCCAAACATCATGAGTTTAATTGAGCCCCCTGTTTGAAACTCTAGCTGAGTTTATTTGAATGTAAGAGAAAGATGACCCATAGAAATCTAGAAAAAATGAAATAAAATTGAGTCATTGTCATCATTTGACATTCATTGAAAAAGATCTGCTTGCCCTTTGATCAAAGTGAAATCCATATAAATTTGACAGGAATGCAGAACATATCAAGACTACCCTCTAAAGGAAAAAAAAAACATGTTTCTCTCAGTCTAGATTAATTCAAGTCAAGGAAAGTCGATCAAATCATGATCTCTAGTTTCTCTTGGATTTCGAACAATATTAGTGGATAAAGTACAGATTCTGAGCCCCATTGCGGCTACCTCAATATTTATGGAAAGTTGAACCCATTTTGAGAATAAAGAAAGATGAAAAAAAGAATGGCATAGAACAAGGAAAGAAGAAATCAGAAGATGAAAGAAAGATCAATGATAAATGAACAAGAGGAAGGGAAATAAAGAAGATGAATGAAGATAAAAGAAGAAGAGAGAAGATGAGATAAATATAAAAAAAAAAAAAAAGAAAGAAAGAAGAGTCACATATTTGGAATGGGTCATTGCTTTTAGCTTTTGGACGATTCCTTCACATATTTGGAATGGATCATTGCTTTTGGCTTTTGGATGATTCCTTCACATATTTAGAAAGGGTCATTGCTTTTAGTTTTTGGACGATTCCTTCATATTTTGGAATGGATCATTGCTTTTAGTTTTTGGACGATTCCTACACATATTTGAGTATGGGACATATCTTCTTAGGTTTTGCCACCAGTTACATTAGCCTGAACTATGCGAAACCTGATTCCTAAGAAACAAAGGTCTCGAAGGATACATAGGCTATCTGAAATGTTCCAGATTCGGTCGACCAAAAAAAAAGGAGAAAAAAAAGAAAAGAAAAGAAAGATGAAAGCACAAAGAGAGTATGATGATCAAAGAACACAAAAGAGAAGGAAGAAGAATAAAAGAAGAGAAAAGAGAACAAAGAAAAGAAAGAATGAATGATCAAGGAAAAAAAGAGAGCACAGAAGAGAAAAGCACGAAGAGAAAGGAAAGATAAGAAAAGGCTACAACAAAAAATGGAAAGAGTTTAGGTTTAAATGTTCCTAGATCCTAGTTGATACATGAATGAAAGGAGTTTAGATTAAAATGTCCCTAGATCCTATCTTCAGATAAGCCCTAGCTTGAACTACGCAAAACCTGATTTCGGAGGGATAGAGGTCCCAAAGGATATGTAGGCAATTTGGGCACCCCAAATTCGGTCTAGAGGCTACATATCCTGAGGCTACTTATCCAGAGGCTACACATCCAAAGGCTACACATCTAGAGCAGAAAGCACAGTTACAATTACATTACAAACGGTCTTGAGCTAAAGTCACAGACCTGATGAGGTCGCTACTTAAGAAGCTTGACAGTTATAGTTACATCATGAGTAGTCTTAAGCTAAAGTCATAGACCTAATGAGGTCGCTACTCAAGGATCTTGACATCTACAGTTATATGTTGCACAGTGTAAAGGATTAAAAAGAGAGAGAGAGAGAGAGAGAGAGAGAGAGAGAGAGAGAGAGAGAGAGAGAGAGAGAGAAAAGGAGAGGAGTTACAGCATCAGTTCAAGGGAGCAATTGCAGAATTCAAATTTCATGTAGAGCAATGCAAAAATGTGCCACTTTTGTCTTCAACTTCAATTATTCACAATTTCAGTTGAAGAGGGGCATCTGTAAGCACCCCATTTTTGCCATCTCAGTTGAACAAAGTCGTACTGGTGTGTGAACAACGAAGGAAGAAAGGTGAATGAAAGTTTACATTTTTGGCTGCAAATTTGAGGAGATTTTAGGCAGGCCCCACAGAAAGTCATGGGCTGCAATATGCATGGATGCATAGGTCATGGAATTACCTTTGAAAGGAGACTAGAATTATTCAATTTTGATATCAGACGGAGAAGATATGACCATTTTAGTCAGATGATACGTACATGGGAGGTTTCTAAAATTATCATAAATATTCCAAGGGCTTTTGTGCAAATTATTGCAAGTTACGTGCATAGATTATCGTCAAGACCTCAATCATCATATCTTGGTCGTCTTACGTCCGAATCAGATGTTTCCAGTGCCATTGTGTTTTTCTTTTAGTCCTCTTCAAAGTGGACGTGAAGAATCTCAAACAAAGGCCATCGGTGGGTCCCATGCAAGTTTTCATGCAGGATTATCGATAAAATTTTCTTTCTTCATATCTTGGTCGTCCTATGTCCGAATCAGGTGATTCAAGCGCCACTATTCTCCATTTTTTATACTCTTCAAAGTGGACGTGAAGAATCTGGAACAGAGATCACCAAAGATATCATGTAAGGTTGCAAGCTAAAATGGCTCATGAGATGTCAAATAGAGAGAAGAGCTGGTCAGCCAAACCCAACTCAGCCCAAGTCATTCTAGCCCACTCAACACAAGTCAGTCCATCCCCGTCTAACTCAAATCAGTCCGGACCGAATCGGTTCAGTCCATGTGTGTATGCATTATATATATCATCATACTATATATGTATAATACTATATATTATATTATATATATATATGTCATTATGTATTATGCATATTACACATATTATAAAGCACAATATATGGTAGGAAAGGCTGGCCATGCCTATATATCTAAGTGGGTTGGATTGAGTCATAGAAAGGAAAGAAAAGAAGATTCTCAACATGGGAATTAAATTAGTAAGAAATAAAATGGATTTAAGGTGCTCTCACTCTATGAAAGGAAGTAAGAGAGAAGCTTGCAGGCCGTGGGGTTATAGAAAGAAAATAAGGCTGCCTAGTCTCGGATAAAATAAAGGGAATAAGAGAAGAAATACAAAGAGAGGAAGCTAGTTTTAGGAAGAAAAGGACAGAGAGTGAGAAGATAGAAAGAAGAAGAAACTATGAAGGAAAGGAAATTGAGAGTAGAAAGAAGATGAGAGAGACCGAAATCGGGATCAGAGAGGGAGAGAGGCTAGTCGGTGGGACAAACTAAGGAAAGAGAAAAAAGGAAAAAAAGAAAAGATTGAAAGTGAGATCCGAAGGGGAGAGAAGATATTGGAGAGAGATTGAGAGATCAAAATGATGGAAACAAGTTGAAGGACAGAACCGAGAAGAAGAAAGAAATAGAATAAGGAAAAGAGGGATCGGTGAGAGAGAAAGGAAGGAGAGAAAAGAGAGAGAAAGAGAGAGATAGGGGGATCTAACAGAGAGAGAGATATCAAGACGGACTGAAAAATCAGAGAGAAAAATTGAGAATGATTGAGAGAAAGAGAGAGGGAGATCGGGAGAAAAAAGAAAGAAGATCTAAAAAAGAGGGGATTGGAAAAAAAAAAGGGAGGAAAACCAGAGGGTGAGGGGAATGAAGATCGGAAAACAAAAGCTTGAGAAAAAAGACGGAAAAATAATACAGAGATAGGAAAGACTGGTCGGGAAGAGACGATATACAGAGAGGATGGAGCAGGAAGAAGAGAGAGAGGAGGTCACAAAGACGGAGCAGAAACGGAGCAGAAGGGGAGAAGAAGAAGAAAAAGAAGCAGGAGAAGATAGAGGTAAGAAACTCATCCTAAATCTGTATCTACCACCCCACTCACCGCAAGCCTGACTCATCCCTATGACTCTCAAACTCTCGACAGACCTGCAGCAAATTCCACCGACTTCTGAACCTCACCACACCTTCACCAATATCCAACATCCATCGACCTTCATCGATCTGTGACAACCACTGCTCAGCCTTCCACCTGGCTAAAAACCCTGCACATCAACACGTGTGCATCAACATTCACTAACTTGCAATTAGCCCCATCGACACCTGGTCTGAACCCACCAACAAGACCTCATGACCAGGCCAACAACCTTACGCAATAATCAATACCTGGCCTTCCATTCTCCAGTACAATAAACTCCCAACCGCCAGCCACATGTTGCAGCCCCAACTAAATACCATCTCAATCACCATTAAACTCCCTGCAGCACACCTATCATCACCCTTAACCCAGATCACAATCACACCACTCCACCGATCTGCAGCATCACCACGACCAGATCCACTAATCTTCCTAACAATCTACATGCATCGACACTTATCTAAGCCTCACCTGACTCACCTCTATAGCACTACCATTTCACCCCGTCGGACTTCATCACCTTCTTCAAACCCCGACTTAAACACCCAACATCTGTCTGCCTCCATTAAACCTGTAAACCTCATGACCATTGTAATCCTGTTGATCCAGTACAACCCATCACTGATCTGCCTCACTAAATTGGAGCCATTGATTGATAATTATCATGAAATTAGATTACGTGTTTTAGTTTGGCCATTAATCTATATGTAATGATGATAATCTTGGCAATTGATCCATGTATATGATGATGATAAATTTTGGCCATGGATCAAATTATGTGTTTATTGATAATTATAGCCATCTGATCTTGGGATTTGATATGATAAAATATGGCTATGATCTTGGATTTTCTTTTGGGTGATTTGAATATGGATCATTGGATGTCGAATTTGATTTTGAATCATTAGATTGTGTTTTTGAGTGATTTTCACCGTTGGATCTTGATCATATGTGTTTTTGAGTGATTTTCACCATTGGATCTTAATCATATGTGTTTTTGATTGATTTTAACCGTTGGATCTTGATCATAGGTGTTCCTAAGCTATTTGAACCATTGGATCTTTATTGTGAGTGATGTTGGGTGATCTGAACGGTCGGATTACCATCTTAAGTGATTTGAACCTTTGAACTACCTTTTTGAATGATTTAATTGAATTTAAACAGTTGGATTAACTTCATGAATGTTTTAAGTGAATCTGAATCACCGATCAAATATGATCTTGGTCACATTGATGACGATCGATTACATCAAGTTTGAGTAGTCAATAAAATATGATCTTGTTCACATTGTTGATGATCGATGCTTTGATTGACTCACATGCTCACTGTTTTATTTGGAGGCACACTACTATGTTGGATTGTTTACACATGCTATATCTAGAACCATTGCTATGTTTGGATTACTCACATGCTATATTAGACATATTGCCATATTTAAATGCTTACCTAGTGCACACTGCTATGTTTGGGGATATAATTGCATAAGTCTTAAGTATAAACCATATAGGGAAAGTGGAAACCCTAAAAATGGAAAGAGTTAAACCAATGGGGCAGGATACCCTAGAAACCTGAAGAGTTGAACAAAAGGGACAGGATACCCTAGAAACCCTGAACAAATTGAAATTATAGGGATAAGCAACCCGATAAACCTAAGTGATGAAATTATAGGGATAGGCAACCCGATAAGCCTAAGAGATGAAATTGTAGGGATAGGCAACCCAATAAACCTAAGTGATGAAATTGTAGGGATAGGCGACCTGATAAACCTATGTGATGAAGTTGTAGGGATAGGCAACCCGGTAAACCTAAACGGTGAAATTGTAGGGGTAGACAACCCGATAAACCTAAGAGATGAAATTATAGGGATAAAAAACTCTATAAACCTAAAATTGGAAGGAGTTTGGGTTGATATATCCCCAAATCCAACCATTATAACATTTTCGAACTATGTCGTACCTGATTTTTAGGGTAAACCTTAAAATATGTAGGCAATTTGGGAGTCCCAAATATGGTACGAAGCCACCCATCAACCATTCATCCAACATAAACTTAAACTTGAACAAAGAATCTAATTGAATCACATGCTTAAACCACTTCCATAATCTCTAATCACAAAACCTATTTCGAACTACATTTTGGACTTAATTTTCAGGATTGGAATACGTAGGCAGTTTGAGATATTTTGGACGTCTCGGATTCAGTACTAAATCAAACCATCTTTGGTTCGGTTCACTATATAGTACATTAGATTGTTTGTTTATTTACTTTGGAACATGATTGTCTGAACCCTAGGTTAGCAGAACTTTGCAACTTGGTTTAGGACATCCCCCATTGAGCCCTAGTCATCCAATTGACCAAGCACAGTCAAAATTAGAGTCTAAGGAAAGTTTAAGAGGCCAATCTTGATTAGGCGGTTTGGGTGCCTAACACCTTCCCATAACCATACTCTGAATACTTACCCGATCTCTTGCAGACCAAAGAACTGATACATTGTGTCATGAGTCAATAGAAGTCTTACCTTAGGGTAAGGCTACATTTTTAAAGGGCCTGGACCTTAATCTAGGTGGCGACTCCAACAAAACATTGATCTTCATTGATAATGATACATATTTATCTCAAGGAGGAGGATCATTTCTCATTGTCCTCATACCTGGAAGTCATGTCCATAACGTAGTTCGAACAAAATGTGATTAAGGTTTATGGATATGATTTATGATTAAACTTCATTTGATTCAATTGCTCAAGTTGAAGTTTATGCCTGATGATGATTGAGATTGAATCTAAATATAGCCTAATGTGGATTGAAGTAAATATAGAGATAGATATGGGTATGATATGGATATGGATATGGTTATGATAAGGAGGACCTAAGGATTCTAAGATGTGGTACCGTACTTGGAGAGGTCCTCCAAGTTGCCTACATATTTCAGAGGTCCTGAAAATCAGGTACAACGTAATTCGTTGTGATGTTTTGATACTCTCGGGGAGCAAGGATGTGTCTACTCTCAAGGGGCAATCTATCTCTCTACTCTCGGGGAGCAATCTGTCTCTTTCTCTACTCTCAGGGAGTAATCTGTTTCTTTCTCTACTCTCAGGGAGCAATCTGTTTCTCTCTTTACTCTCAGGGAGCAATCTATTTTTCTCTACTCTCAGGGAATAAGGGTATATGAGTCCGTATTTAGGAATCTCTCCAAACTGCCTATGTATCTTAGGGTTATGCCCTAAGAATCAGGATCTCCATAGTTCGAAATCGGATTCAATTCATTGATGTGTATATTTTTTCAAGATCATGGTGTGGAACCGTGTTTGAAAATCTCACTAAACTGCCTACGTAACTTAAGATGCTACCCTAAGAACCAGGATCCGTGTAGTTCGCAAAGCGGATTCAATTCATTCATGTTTTCTTTCATGATCAGGGTGTGGAACTGTGTTTGGAAATCTAACCAAACTGCTTACGTATCTTAGGGTGCTACCCTAAGAATCAGGATCCGCATAGTTCAGAAAATGGATTTAATCATTGATGTGTATGTTCTTTCGAGATCATGGTGTGGAACCGTGTTTGAAAATCTCACCAAACTGCCTACATATCTTAAGATGCTGCCCTAAGAATCAGGATCCACATAGTTTGGAATGTTGATTCAATTCATTCTTGTTTTCTTTCATGATCAGGGTGTGGACCTAAATGCTCTATGGTTCGATTCACATCACATCTATCTAGTTCTCTGTATCCTAGAGGAGATGAGTTGAGGGGTAAGCATCGTCCTAAAGCTACCCTTAACCTAAAACCCTAATTTGGCATGTGTTGGGCTAGGCTTTCTGATTCTTGATTAAAATTTATCATTTTCATTCTTACCCTTCCCATAAATGTGGGTGCCTACATGCATGTCCCCATACCTAATATGTCTTCTAGGTGTACAGATATGACAGTTCGACTAGGGTGTTGCAGAAATTAAGTTATTGTCAACAACAAATATCATTTAAATATAGCAACAACAGCATATATCATCTCAAATATAGCAATAAAGCATGTGAATCAATATAATAGCAAACATGTGAAAGCATTGATCAAACATCGATCATCAACAATGTGACCAAGATCATATTTGATCGACTACTAAGATTTGATGTAATCGATCATCATCAATGTGATCAAGATCATATTTGATTAATGGTTTAGATTCAATTAAAACATTCATGAGGTCAACCCAACTGTTTAAATTCAATTAAATCACTCAAAAAGAATAATCTATCCATTCAAATCAATCATCAAGACAATCCAATGGTCCGGATTCATTTATATCACTCATGGTTAATCCAATGGTTCACATTCAAATGAGATGCTCATGATCAAGATCAAATAGTCTCAAATTATTCTAAGGCACAATATGATAGAAATCTAACGGTTTAAATCACGCCTACAAGGTTAGACTATGAAAACTGGTCAAACTGATTTTTAGATTTTGAACCAGTCATGGAAAAATAATCATAAGATATTATTTAATCATGCAAAAACTTATATGTTAACTTTTTTGTCTTCCAGACTTATGTGGCTACCTTTTCCTTCAAGCAAGTGATGCCTAAAAAAGTCTCTACATGACACTTATGCATGGATTTTCATGATTTTTACTGCAATCAATATATTCTATAGACCTTTGCCAAAACATGCATATGGGGCTTCATACATATTCATATTAAGCTCAAAATACATCCTCTGAATGAGGACTCAGAGTCCTAGATTTTGTCTCAAGATGGAAATCCTAATAGGGAACCAAAATGGGTAGAATATGCACCACAAGTGCAGGCATGTGCACTGGTCAAGTCTGTTCCAGATTCTGACCAGCTGCACCATAAATTCAATATAAAATCAATTCCTCATTGAAAATAGAATTCAAGCATATATTCATATAGCTAACCGATAGATCTAACACTTCATTAAAAAATATTGTGCAAATAGAAAGATCCTCAAGGCTCAAAAATCATATCTCAGTCATGCAATTTAGTGTGTTCTAACTGACCCTAAAACAAACGATGGTGCACTTCAAAAATCATATGTAATCCATAAAAAAATCTGAAAAATCCAAATCCAGTGTCAAATTTTTCATGACTTCATACTATCACTTTCTCTGAAGGAAAGATTATCAAATTATGGCCATAAATTTCATTTTTAGAGCTTTTTCGATGAGGGTTTGCACTGTACCTGAGAAGGATAGTAGCATCATTGGGGCTTTTTTATCTTGACTTTCTCAACTCCAAACTAGTCAAAATTTATAGAAAAACTTTATAACATATGTATGAGTATCTCATAAAATTTTGGTCTCGAAATTCATCAAAAATATATATGAGATGGATGTCCCAAAATCGGATTCCAGATCTGGAAAGATCTGGAATTTCCAGATCTGAACTCCACATTGTAAAAAAACATTAAAATACTCAAAAATCATCATATGACATTCAATTTTTCTCCATTGAGTACTTTAAACATATTCTAATGCATAAAAAATATCAAACATGGGTATTACAGCATCAAAATGCACGCAATATAACATATCTGATCAAGATTTATCAAAAATAGGCATATTCAAGCAATTTTCGACATGTTAGCATCATGGAATCATATCAAAACCAAAGTTTTGGTTACAGCAATGGGTAAGGGGCCATGAATTGCAAGTATGTACTAGAAAATAATACTGAAGAATGGACTTACCTATTTGCAGAGAGTTCCCTCTCTCTTAGCTTCTCCTTCTTCCTTCTCTTCTTTTTTTTTTCCTTCTTCTTCCTCTTATTCGGCTTCTCTCTTTCTTCATCTCTATTTCTTCTTCTCTTATTCTCTTAGACTCTCTCTCCTTTTCCAACCCTTTTAGATTTCTCTTCTTTTTTTCCCTCCCTTTTTTACTTCCCAATTTCTGTCTTTTTCCTCTTTTCTTTCCAATTTCTAGCCCCTTTAGATTTTCTTTTTTCTTTTTTCTTTTTTCTTTTTTTTTCTCTTTTTCTCCACTCACGTTCTCCCCTCTTTCCTTTTTTTTTCCTTTCCTTTTTTTTTTATTTTTTTTATTTCGACTTTTTTCTATTTTTTTCATCTTTCTAGAGTCCCCTCTAACCAACTCTCTATTTCTTTTTTCTTTTATTTCCTTTTTTCCTTCATTCCAAATCTCTCATTTTCTATTCTTTCCCTTTTTTTATTTTGGCTTTTTTTTAATTTCAGTGGCCAACTCTTTACACCTTTTGGCCTATTTATTAATGTATATAATATACATATATTAATATAATAGTATACATATTATATTAATATATGATAATATATATAATACCCATAACGTATATACACATGGATTTAACATATTTGGTCCGAATTGGTCTAAACTGACTTGGGTTGGACTAAGTTGGGTCAAGACTGGCTTAAATTGATTTGAGTAGACTGGGTTAAATTGATATGGATTGAGCTGGGTTGGGACAAGATTGGTTTTCTCTCCCTATCACTTCATAGACCATTTTTGCCGCCATACCCCATGGAATTTTTTGAATGTCTCTACTCCAAATTTTTTTACATTTACTTTGTAGAACACTAAAAATGAGGAATACTAGAGTTTGAATCACCTCATTTGGAAGTAATATGGCCAACATATGAATTTCTGAAGTTTAAATAGGCCAATTCATGATAATTCGGCTAGCAACTTTGCATGGGATACGTCAGAGATCTCTGTCCCAAATCCTTCACATCCACTTTGTAGAGCACTAAAAATGAAAATTACTGGAGTTTGAATCACATGATTTGGACGTCGGATAATAAAATTATGAAGAATTAAAGTTTAAGCAGACATATCGGCTTGCAGCTTTGCATGGGATCCCTCGGAGACCTCTGCTCCAGATTTTTCATGTCCACTTTGTAGAGCACCAAAAATGAGGAATAATGACAGTAGAATCACTTGATTTTGAGAAAATGAAGTTTAAATAATTAAACTTACGATAATTTACATGCAAGCCCCTGGAGATTATTAATCTTCAAAAAATACCCTTAAAATACCCTTATTCTTATTCCCAAACTAAAATCGTCTTATTTTCTTCATTTGACATTAGAATTGAGCGATTCTGGTCTCATTTTGAATGTATTTCTAAGACCTACGCATCCATGCAGGTTGCAACCCATTTTCTTACTGTGGGGCCCACCTAAAACCTCCTCAAAGTCACAACCAAAACCAAACCTTGCATTGGGATTCACCAACCTGCCATATGATTTTACTTAAGCTCCTAGACACTGGGGATCATCTCAGTTATTCTCAAAACATTATAGAGAGCATGCCGGGGCTAATCTACTATCATTTTTGAGAGAGTTTCACTCGCCTCCCCTGTATTTTTCAAACTTTCTCTTACTTCTCCCACTTTGATGTCTACTCTCCAGTAAGACTTTATTCGACTAGGGATGACAAAAATGGGGTGCTTACAGATACCCCTCTTTAGCCAAGACTGTATCAATTGAGGGTAAAGATAAGAGAACTGTATTTTTGCCTTTCATATTGGAGAGACGAAAATTCAAAGAGGTAAGATCATCAAACCACTCAATATTCATGCATATAATACGACAAATACAGTAACATCAAGACTAGCAACCATCATTACACAAATCATGTACATTCAAAACAAATGACTCTGTTAGCATGCATACTCCAAATGAAATTTAGGAGGACAAATAGAAATTGAAATGGTTCTCACTAGGTCATAAACTTTGTCTGATTACATAGCTTTAAAGGAAATGACTGGATCAAAATACTAAATGAGTATTCAAACACATCTGGATAAACCTAAGAATCCTCTGAAGAGTCAGCTTATCCCATCTACTAGCAATAGCCTCGACCAAATCTTGGCTTAATTCTTTAGGTGCTTTAAAACCTATTCCCTTCTTGTTGATGTCTTTCAATGCTCCATATTGATGGAATAGCCTTGCAAGTGAATAAAATGAAGTGTGTGTCAAACCCATGATCTGAACATCTGCACTACCTGGGGTGTATGTGACAACTTTATCTGCATTCCACCAACTACAATTCCATCTGATGCTTGAAATGGTCATTTTTTTAAGATGTGACAACCAATCTATGTCAACTTGATATACAGTAGGGTCTTCCCTCTTTACTAGATGATGACAATCAAGACTTGGTGCTCCGAGTTCCTCTACCAGACCCAACCTTTCAACTAACCAGATTTGAAGCAAGTATAATGATCCATTGAACTTCTCTAAGCGATACCTGCCCTGTAGATTTGCTGCAAGATCCAGTCCCCTCAAAGTCTCTGCTAACACAGTAGGTATGATATCTCCTTGATGCTCTACATGTCCGATAAGATCAATAATGATAGGAGATCCTGTAGCTTCTTGACTTTGCAGTAATGTTTGAGTAATGATGCAATATAGATAAACTTGTCTCCTCTATGTTTTTGCTTCATCATCTTCAGGTTCTTTCCATGCATAGGTATCTATCATGGGTTGCAATTTCAATCTCTAGTCTTGAACGAACAATCTTGCTTCTTCTTCATTCCAACCGAAGAAGTCTCTTATTCTGTGCTTATAATCTCTCTTAGGGGATGGTCCAAACATCTTTCTTTTTGGTGGATAAAGGAGACATGCTCTGAATTCTTCAATAGTAGAGCATAATTCGGCTTCACCAAACCTGAATACATGAGCTATTGGATCCCAGCACTGAATAACTACTTTAGTAGACCTGGGCACAATTTTACTGTCATCATTTAGAGGAGGACGTCCAAGTGAATCTTCTAAGAATGAATGATTTTTAGTGAATTCCATACGCCAACTCCAATTCTTCAATGCTCTATCCATCCTCACCATGTTGTTTGATGAGTAAAAGCTTTAGAGTGCTCACCAAAGTTGACTTGTAGAAAATCCCGACCTATAATAGAATTAGTATGGAAATCATTAGATCTATCTTATACTTTAATTGTTAGACACATTAAAAATCTTAGTGAGTTGTGCATGAAATATGTGCATATGCATGACCTTGTCTGGGCCTAAGTTTCTAAATCAAAGATAGGTGAGCGAGGATGAAGGCCAAACTCGGTTGATAAGAAGCTATCCAGATGAGTTTCCCATCAGGAGAATCTTTTGGTTGTTTATGTAAAATGGTTGATCCCTGCGAAGAGATACCATTTTATCGACTTGAGAAGGAAGGCCTCTTTGGAATCTTTGGATGCCGTTGAATATAATGAACGACAGATAAGAGTTCCAGCCAGATTTATCATTATCATTATTTTTAGATTGACATGCCCACTAGGGTCGATATCAAAATATGTGAAAGATAGGCTCGATATGCGACTCTTGGGAAATCTGTTGGATAGATGAACGGATGAAAGAGCTTAGCCAGAAAGAAGGAAGTTCTTCCTTTAATTATGACGAGATGATGAAACCATTCCTAAATGGCGGGATGTAGTAGCCTCTTTGGAGAATCCAACCCACTTCTATTGTAAAGTCCTCCAAAACAGTCAAGTTTCATTGTCGACTTCAGTGAATGACAAACCAACTGCACTCTCTAGGTTTTTTTTTTTTTTTTTGGAAGAGTGCAGAGGCTAGACATGATATTGTTTCATCTGGTCAAGGTTGGTCAGGTATTGTAACTCTTCACCATCCAAATCTATCAACCGAACTGCCTTTCCAGGTAAGATTTCCTTCACTATGAATGGCCAACTCCAGTTTGGATGAAATTTACCCCTGAGGTCATGGATAGGCTCTCTTTGCTCCTTCAGTACTAAATCTCCCACTGCGAAGTGACGAATATGGACCTTCTTATTAAAAGTAGTGGCCATTCTTTGTTGGTACTTCTTTGCATTGTCAGCCGCTTTTAATTCTGCTTTCATCAATGAGGTTTAACTCCTCATAACGAGATCGGAGCCATTCAGCTTCAGGGAATTTGGACTCCATTAATATCCTCAACGATGGCACTTCCATTTCTACTGGGAGTACTGCTTCCATACCATATACTAAAGAGTAAGGCGTTGCTCCAGTAGATGTCCTTATAGAAGTTTTGTATGCCCATAATGCATACGGTAGCCTATCTGCCCAGTCACCATGAATTTTTGCCATTTTCTAGAGGATGACCTTGACATTCTTGTTGGCGGCTTCTACTACTCCATTTGTCTGTGGACGATAAGGGGAAGAACAATGCCTCTGGATGTTAAACTTCTCACACAGCTCTTGTACCTTCCCTCTGAAGTGTTAACCTTGATCTGAGATTAAAGCATGAGACATCCCATGTCGACAGATGATATGCTCTTGAAGGAACTTGGCTACCTTATTTGCTGTGAGTTTAGCATATGATTGAACTTCTACCCACTTGGTAAAATAGTCGATGGCTACTAAGATGAACTCATGTCCATTTGATGCTTTTGGGTGAATCTTTTCGATCACATCTATACCCCAAGTTGAGAATGGCCAAGGTGAACTGAGAGTGTGTAATTCTGTAGGCAGTACATGTATCAGGTTGGCAAAGATCTGACATTTGTGGCACTTCTTCATGAACTCTATGCAATTTGTTTCCATTGTGTTCCAATAGTACCCCATTCTCAAGATTTTCTTTGCAAGCATCCTAGCATTCATGTGTGGTCCATAAACTCCTTGATGTATCTACTCAATGAGGGTTTATGCTTGCTCTTCATCGACACAGACCAATTGTACCCCATCATATGATCTCTTGTATAGGATATCTTCTCAGAGGACGAACTGTGAGGCATATCGTCTTACTGTCTTCTTCTCTCCTGTTGTAGCATCTGTAGGGTATTTGCCTTCTCTAATGAAGCCCACTATTGGTGCAAACCATGGTTTTTCATCAACTGTCAATGCATCAACTTTTGCATATGCCGATTGCCTTCTTCTTTTTATCATCAAGGGTCTTGTGCGTTCGACATGATCACTACTGATCATTGAAGCCATGGTGGCCAATGCATCAGCTTATTTGTTTGTGTCCCTTGGGGAATAGTCGAACTCTATCTCTGTGAAGCTCTGAGCCAGACTAATTGCATGCTGCTGATAAGGTATCAATTTTTCATCCTTGGTTTTCCAATCTCCTCTGACTTGGTAGATGACGATGGATGAATCCCCATACACTTTCAACTTCTTGATGCTTATTGCAAGTGCAGCTTTGAGCCCCATGATGCAAGCATTATATTCTGCAGTATTGTTTGTACACTTTAACTCTAATCAGAGTGAGAATGGTACAAATTCTCCTTCTGGATCTCTAAGTAATACCCCAGTTCCGCACTCTCTATGGTTGGCGGCTCCTTCAAAGAACATCATCCATGTATCTTCTTTCTTTTCCTCTTCGGCCATGTGAACCTCTTCATCTGGGAATACATCTTCCAAGTTTTTGAGGTTATCCCTGACTGGTGAGCGGACAGATGCTCTGCAATTACACTTCCCTTAATGGATTTCTATGTGACATATGTGATATCAAATTTAGACAACAAAAGTAGCCATCGAGCAAGTCTTCCAGTCAATGCTGGCTTCTCAAATAGGTACTTCAATGGGTCCATCCTTGAAATGAGTATGACAGGGTATGATAACATGTAATGTCTCAACCTTTTAGTTACCCAGACTAGAGCCGCACATGTCTTCTCCAAGGGTGTATAGTTTAACTTGTAGCCTGCGAATTTCTTGCTTAAGTAATATATTACATTTTCTATACGTCCATCGTCATCATGTTGGGCTATCATCGACCACATGGAATCTTTTAACACTAATAAGTAAAGGAGCAATGGCCTTCTAGGAACAAGTAGAGCCAGCACTGGTGGATTTGATAGATTTGATAGATAAGTCTTGATCTTGTCAAAAGCCAATTGACACTGAAGGTTCCACTCCTTGGGCTGATTCTTCCTTAGTAACTTGAAAATTGGATCACATGTTGCTGTGAGGTATGCGATAAACCGATTGATGTACTTGAGCCTTCCCAAAAAAACTGCTTATCTCTTTCTCTGTCTTTGGAGGTGACATCTCTGATATGGCTTTTATCTTGGCTGGGTCTATTTCAATCCCCCTTTGGCTTACCATAAAGCCTAACATTTTTCCTACTGTTACCCCAAATGCACACTTCTGAGGGTTAAGCCTAAGCTTGTATTGCTTAATCCTCTCAAAGAATTTCCTCAGAGCTGTAATATGGTCCTCTCTAGTAAGTGATTTTACAATCATATCGTCCACATATACCTCAACTTCCTTATGAATTAGATCATGCAACACTATCGTAACCATCCTCTGATAGGTTGCTCCTGCATTCTTTAGTCCAAATGGCATTACCGTGTAACAATAGGTACCCCAGTCTGTTGTAAATGCAGTTTTCTCTTTGTCTTTTGGGGCCATCTTGATCTAGTTATACCCTGAGAATCATCCATGAATGACAGAAGTGCATGATTGACTGTGTTATCAACTAGGATGTCTATCTTTGGTAGTGAAAAATCATCCTTGGGGTTGGCCTTATTCAGATTCCTATAATCCACACACACTCTCAGCCTTCCATCCTTCTTAGGTACTATGACCACATCAGCTAGCCATTCTAGGTACTTCGAAACTTCTAAGAATCCAGCGTCATACTGTTTCATTATATCCTCTTTGACTTTTAAAGTCCATTCAGGCCTTAGCCATCTCAACTTCTGCTTGTGTGGCTTTGCATTGGGAATTAGAGGTATCTTGTGTTGTACCACTTCTGGATCTATGCCTGGCATATCTTCATAAGACCATGCGAACACCTCTTGGAATTCCTTTAATAACTTCGTCAACTGGTCAGTTTCTTCTTCTATCAAGGTCATACCAATCTTGATCTCTTGTGGCTGCTCTTTTGTGCCAAGATTGATCGTCTTGAAGTCCTCGCCAATAGGTTAGGCTTTTTTCTCCTCCAAGGCTTTGATGGATTGTAAGATTTCAGGAGGTGGTTCATCATTCTCATCATTATCAAAATTAGAGTTAGAAGAAGAGGAATTAGAAGAAGTAGACACAGTATAATTGGAAAAACTTTCATTATTAATGCCTGGAAACAGAGGTACAGAAGAGGAGGTTCCTAATGGAACAGACTTAACGCTATCAAAAGACTCAAACCTACTTGAGGACTTATAAACTTCGGGCCCAGACATGACCATACTATACTGATTACATGACAACCCTTTCGGGTAGACAAAGGTATCTAGAAAACTCCAGTTTGGGATCATTCCATTGATAGGGAGGATGATTGGTTGCACATCCGGATCTCGATCTTGATCTTCTCCGGTGAGCATCAGAACTTGGTCCTCGTTGAACAGATTGCCTATGTTGATCATCTCCGTCTCTGACTTCTGCTCCTCGCTCTGCCTCTGACTCTTGATCTTTTTCAGCTCCATCCAATCAATTGTACAGTCAAAGAATAATTCAAAAATAGGTACTTGTCTCTAGAGGTTTCTATCTAGCCACTGTTCAGGGAATCCACAAAATGTAATGTCCTCTCCTTCTTTGATAAAGTATCCATTGAGAGTCTTGAAGTATGGGATGATCTACTGATACTCATATATACCTCCAAACTGTGCCTGATAGACCGGCTCATCTGTCCTCTGTGGTTGCCATCTTCCGTGACTCCTATCTGCTGCCTTTATTGGACTCCTACTGCTACTCCTATATTTTCTCCTCTCGAGCCTCTAAAATGCATCATCGACTCTCCTCTGTTTCTCCTCTATCAGTTTCAAATCTCAATCTGTAGGAACATACCCCAGTCCAAATAAGACATGTTAAGTAATTGACGAAGCGAAAATGATAAATGCGTACCTGGGGGATTTGGTTCTGTGGTTCCCATGATGTTGCTAAGGTGGAATCCGCCGAGACTGATATCTTGTGCAGACTTCCTTCTATCCCTTTATCCTTCTACCCTATTGCCAATACATTTACAACTGTTGAGTCTGCATAAACTGTAACAGTAGTGCCATTATGAGGAATTTAACCTTCTGATGCAAACTTGATGCTACTGCGTCTGCCAAGTGTAGCAATGGTCTACCCAGAAGTACACTGACGGATGATGGTATATCAATAACTTGAAACTCAGTCAGAAACTCTGCAGGCCCAACCTGTATTGGAACAGTAAACACGCCCAAAATGGCCCTCCTAGAATTATCATATGCCTTTATGGTCATGTCAGAAGGCTTGAGCTCAGATTCACTAAATCCCAAATGCTTAAAGGTGGAAAAAGGAACACATTTAGGGCCGACCCATTGTCAATTAGTACTTGAAATATACTCTTACCCCAGCATCCAATAGTGATGTACAAAGGGTGGTTATGATTCTTACCTTCTGGGGGAAGATCTTCATCTCCAAAGACTATGGAATTAACCGCATACTTATCCCCAATCAGGTTTTCTAATTCATCACAATCAGTCGAGGTCGCTTGCTAAGGACTTTAGGACTGCATCTCTTTGAGTCTTGGAGGCCGTCAGTATCCCCCATATGGAAACATTAGCTTGGGTCTTTTAAAGCTGCTTTAACACAGGAATCTGTGGTTCCGGTTGACTAGTCCGACCTTTATCTTTCTCTCTCATCAGTTGGGCCGGATTCTCCGCTGTCAAGTGTGCCAACTTGAAATTCTTCCTTGTCCTTGTTTCTGCTATCTCTTCTTCATCTTTAGAGAATACCACTTCCATTTCTACAAAATGTTTGTTCAATTGTGCAGCATCTGATTCTTCTTTTGATAGGTATATGAAAAGTGGTTCTTCAGTTTTTATCTCTGCTACAGAGTACTCAAAATCTTCTTAGAATATTACTTCCATCTTATCAGATTAGTAGGCAACAAAGGGCTCTTTCGATTCTGCCTTTGCTACCGTTGGCTGAGAAATTTCAGGGAAATGCACTTCATGTTCGCATCTGACTTCTTGGGTTGAGACCATGTTTATCTTGTCACTAGGTGTGATGCTTCCTTCGGCTTGGACCACTTGGGTTGAAATATACTTGTATAAACATACCTCCCCCCATTCTATGAAATTGACTGTGTGACTGGGAAGGGGATTATTTGCCACAGATGCTTGCCTCGATTAGAGCTTGAATTTTTCGGCATCTAGTAGGTCTTGTATGGCATGGCTTAGTGTGGTACAGTACTCGATATCGTACCCATTTTGGTTATGGTATTTGCAGAACTCATTTTCACGCCAAAAAGGAGGTAACAGATTCGGGATAGGCCGTGTCTTTAGGGTTTTAAGTTTTTCGCCTTTAACTAACTTATCAAGAAGTGATGTTTTAGTCATTCCCAATTCCGTGAACTATCTTCTGGTTCTCCAATTCAGGCGAGCAAGGGGAGGAGATGTGTCCTCTATAATTAGGGGTTCCACACTCATATTGGCCACTTGCTTTGGTGCCACTGACGGGTTGTATCCTAAACCCTTGGGTGGATACGATCTTCTGTTAATGCTGGATTCTGGCTTCTCCGCTTTGGTCGGGAGGACGTCCCCATGATTGATAGCATCCTCAACTTGTTGCCCCACAACAATAAGTCCTTCAAAAGTCAGAATAGCCTGTCCAAAGATATAAGTCTTGTAAGTTTTGTTCAATCCTCTCATCATCATCTGGACCTGATCCCTCTCAGATGGTCGGCCCCATAGCTTTGCTGCTACAGCTCTAAACCTAGTTAAGTACTCTGTGAAACTTTCTTCTTGCTTCTGCATCATAGTCTCCAACTAACTTCTGTGAGTCTCAACCTCAGTGTTGTAAGAGTAGAAACTTATGAAGGCCCGAGTTATATCAGGCCAGGAATGAATTTGGAATGGCTTCAAGTTCATCAACTATCTATGGGCCCCTCTTGTCAGTGAAAATTGTTCATCTGAAAATCCTTGTCCTTGCTTTAGTAAACAAGTGAATGACCTCAAATGCATTTTGGGATCCCTTGACCCGTTAAATTTCTCTATCGTCCACTTGAACTTAGGGGGCAATTTCACTTCTGGAAAGAAACACAGTCCTTCAGCATCTATTATTTTATTTTTTACACCCTTTAAACCCCTCAGAATTTTCTCCATCTGATTCAGCCTATCCCCGTATGGGCCTTCTTCTTCCCTTGGTTTCTGGGTTACGGGAACCCTCTGAATAATTGCCTGCTTTTGGTATATGACACCCTCCATATCTTCAAATGCTAGATTTATGAAAAATTGTGGCACTGTTTGGTTACGGGTACCCATTCTTTGTGGGGGTATCACATTCATCTTTTCAGAGGTCGACTCTTGGGCCTGTACTTGCAATTGTAGGTCCTTTATCGCTGCAGCTATCATTCCCATGGTCTCCTCCATCTTCTCCATCCTGGACTTAGTAGTGTTTGGAACTTGGTTTGATCCGTAAGTCACTGATTCAGTTGATGCGGTTGAGGTAAGACTAACTGGTTCAGGTGTGGACACACTAGAAAACCTCCCAGTGAGGTGATCTCTTATCCACGAGGTAGAAATGGTTACAGTTTAGGCTGATTCCTGAACCGATACCAAAAAAGAACCAAAACTGACAAGTATTAGAACTCTAGGATGGTGGGAAAATGGAAAGAAAAGTTGCATGCACAAACAAAGCTGACTTGACCAAACAAATGTTAGCTCCTTTATGAAACCCGTTAAACAAGCATTATCTGGATCAATTTAGTTGCTTCGACTGATCCTGTGATTAGTCTTGGGCTTCATGACCCAAACGGTTCATTAGGAAACAAGGTCCAACCACTTGGTTCATCAAATTCAAAGAGATTGAAACTGATATACGTATTCCTAGGTTTCATACGAGATAGTTAGTAAAAGCGGTTCATGACTGAACAAACCGATAAATAAGAGCTCCATCACAATACCTATGTCATAACAGGGAATTTTTGCTCATTTTTGAAGCCGACGTATGAACAATGATGGATCCAACACTCTGAGTTCATTGATAGAGAGTGTACAGTGGTCGTCCACTATGACGTGGGACAAGTTTATACTTTCTCTTTCTCCCATCAAGTGAGAGTTCAAGATGCTCATCGCGTAGATTCTAACATGTCAACCAATCAAAAGTAAAAATGGATAGAACTTCGACGTCACTGGCATAAATGTCATAATTGAATGAGATTTACCATGTTTGTTCAGGGATGGACCAAAATAACAAACATGTAGCTCAAACTGGGTTAGGACCGACAAGGCTACCTTGACGAGAAGGAGTGGCCTATCCCTTCTACACAGTGAATTATGGGCCCCTCGATTCCTTTTGATATACCATTTTGCAAAATGTTAAGACCTAGAGTAGTATGATGCCTTTTTGGGCGGACCTAAGAAACAATTGTCAGAGACCCTCATCAGTAGAGAATTTTACAAGGTATGTGTCAAGGTTGTGCTTTTCGTCTAGCGGGCGATCCCATCTGCATGAGGACCCGGGTCGACTAATGACACGATGTGTGACTGAACCCATACCCCCCAAAATAATATGTATAAACATAAATAATAGAAGCCCTAAATCTAGCATCCAATGTCAATCAATCAATGTAAGGAAAGTGAATCTAGAGTCTGAATGTAGAATCCCCAGTAGAGTTGCCAATGTGAGGACAAAGTTAGTCTCTTTCACCCCTCTCCAGTGGAAGGAAAAAAATAATGATTTGGAGTCGCCACCTATATTAAGGTCTAGGACCTATAAAAATGTAGTCTCATCATAAGAAAAGACTTCTATTGACTCATTGGACCCAATATATTGGCTTTGGTCTATCAGAGAACGGGTAAACGTTTAAGGTATAGTTTGGGAAGGTGTTGGGCACCCAAATGTCCGATCCTAAAATCAGTCTCCTATGTGATTCTACTTTCCTTAGAATCTATTGTTCTGACTATTCATGGTCAATGGATGATGACTAGGGCTCATGTGGGATCTTATGCCAAGTTGCTAAGTTCTTCTAACCTAGGTTCAACCAAACATGTTCTCAAAATAAATAAACAAAAAAAATAATATACAGTGAACCGAACCAAAGATGGTTTGGTGATGGACTAAATCTGAGACGTCCTAGATATCTCAAATTGCTTATGTATTCTAATCCTGGAAATCAAGTCCATAACGTAGTTCGAACAGAATGTGATTAAGGTTTATGGATGTGATTTATGATTAAGCTTCATTAGATTCAATTGTTCAAGTTGAAGTTTATGCCCGATGATGATTGAGATTGAATCTAGATATAGCCTAATGTGGATTGAAATGAATATTTATATAGATATGGGTATGATATGGATATGCATATGGATATGATATGGAGGACCTAAGGATTCTAAGATGTGGTACTGTACTTGGAGAGGTCCTCCAAGTTGCCTACGTACTTCAGAGGTCCTGAAAATTAGGTACAACATAGTTCGTTGTGATGTTTTGATACTCTCGGGGAGCAAGGATGTGTCTACTCTCAGAGGGCAATCTATCTCTCTCTCTCTCTCTACTCTAGAGGAGATCTATCTCTTTCTCTACTCTCAGGGAGCAATCTGCTTCTTTCTCTACTCTCAGGGAGTAATTTGTTTCTCTCTACTCTCAGGGAGCAATCTATTTTTCTCTACTCTCGGGGAGCAAGGATATATGAGTCTGTATTTGAGAATTTCTTCAAACTGCCTACGTATCTTAGGGTGCTGCACTAAGAAACAAGATCTGCGTAGTTCAGAATCGGATTCAATTCATTGATGTGTATATTCGTTGAAGATCATGGTGTGGAACCGTGTTTGAAAATCTCACCAAACTACCAATGTATCTTAGGATACTGCCCTAAGAATCAGGATCCGCATAGTTCAGAAAGCGGATTCAATTCATTTATGCTTTCTTTCATGATCAGGGTGTGGAACCGTGTTTGGAAATCTCACCAAACTGCCTACGTATCTTAGGGTGCTTCCCTAAGAATCAGGATCCTCGTAGTGCGGAAAATACATTCAATCATTGATGTGTATGTTCTTTCATGATCATGGCTTAGAACCGTGTCTGGACATCTCACCAAACTGCCTACATATCTTAGGATGCTGCCCTAAGAATCAAGATCCATGTAGTTTGAGATGCCGATTGAATTCATTCATGTTTTCTTTCATGATCAGGTTGTGGAACCTAAATGCTCTATGGTTCGATTCACATAACACCTATCTAGTTCTCTGTATCCTAGAAGAGATGAACTGAGTGGTAGGGATCATCCTAAAACTACCCTTAACCTAAAACCCTAATTTGGCATGTATTGGGCTAGGCTTATTGATTCTTGATTAAAATTTATCATTTTCATTCTTACCCTTCTCATGAATGTGGGTGCCTACATGCACGTCCCCATACCTAATATGTCTTCTAGGTGTACAGATATGTCAGTTCGACTAGGGTGTTGTAGAAATTAAGTTATTGCCAATAATAATTATCATTTAAATATAGCAACAACAACATATATCATCTCAAATATAGCAATAAAACATGTGAATCAATATAATAGCAAGCATGTGAAAGCATTGATCAAGCATCGATCATCAACAATGTGACCAAGATCATATTTGATCGAATACTCAGATTTGATGTAATCGATCATCATCAATGTAATCAAGATCATATTTGATCAATGATTCAGATTCAATTAAAACATTCATGAGGTCAACCCTACCGTTCAAATTCAATTAAATCACTCAAAAAGGATAATCTATCCATTCAAATCAATCATCAAGAGAATCCAATGGTCCAGATTCATTTATATCACTCATGATTAATACAATGGTTTAGATTCAAATATGCTGCTCATGATCAAGATCTAATGGTCTCAAATTCTTCTAAGGCACAATATGATGGAAATCTAATGGTTTAAATCATGCCTATAAGGTCAGACTATGAAAACTGGTCAGACTGATCTTCAAATTTCAATCTAGTCATAGAAAAATCATCAAAAGATTTTCTTTAATCATGCAAAAACTTATCTGTTAACTTGGTTGTCTTCCAGACTCATGTGGCTACCTTTTCCTTCAAGCAAGTGATGTCTAAAAAAGTCTCTACATGACACTTATGCATGGATTTTCATGATTTTTACTACAATCAATAGATTCTGTAGACCTTTGTCAAAACTTGCATATAGGGCTTCATACATATTCAAATTTAGCTCAAAATACATCCTCTGAAAGAGATATCAGAGACCTAGATTTTTTCTAGAGAAGGGAAATCCTAACAGGGAACCAAAATGGGTCGAATTTGCACAACAAGTGCAAGCATGTGCACTGGTCAAGTCTGTTCCAAATTCTGACTAGCTGCACATAAATTCTATATAAAATCAACTCCTCATTGAAAATAGAATTCAGACATATGGTCATAGAGCTAACGGATTGATCTAACACTTCATTAAAAAATATTGTGCAAACGAAAGATCCTCAAGGCTAAAACATCACATCTTAGTCATGCAATTCAATGTGTTTTAACTGATCCTAAAACAAATGATGGTGCACTTCAAAAATCATATGAAATCCATAAAAAAAAATGAGAAAAATCCAAATCCAGTGCCGTAAATTCCATTTTTAGAGCTTTCCGATGAGGGTTTGCACTGTACCCGAAAAGGATAGTAGCATCATTGGGGCTTTTTTATTTCGACTTTCTCAACTCCAAACTAGTCAAAATTTGTAGGAGAACTTTCTAACATATGTATGAGTATCTCATAAATTTTTGGGCTCAAACTTCATCAAAAATCTATATGAGATGGATGTCCCAAAATCGGATTGCAGATCTAGAATTTCTGGATCTAAAATCCACCATGTAAAAAAACATTAAAATACTCAAAAATCATCATATGACATTTAATTTTTCTCCATTGAGTACTTTAAATATATTCTAATGCATAAAAAATATCAAACATGGGCATTACAGCATCAACACGCACGTAATATAACATCTCTAATCATTATTTATCAAAAATATGCATATTCAAGCAATTTTTGACATGTTAGCATCATGGAATCATATCGAAACTAAAGTTTTGGTTAAAGCAATGGGTGAGGGGCCATGAATTGTAGGTATGTACTAGAAAATAATAATGGAGAATGGACTTACCTCTTTGCAGAGAGTTCCCTCTCTCTCAGCTTCTCCTTCTTCCTTCTCTTCTTCTCTTTTCCTTCTTCTTCCTCTTCTTCGGCTTCTCTCTTTCTTCTTCTCTATTTCTTCTTCCCTTCTTCTCTTAGACTCTCTCTCCTTTTCCAGCCCTTTTAGATTTCTCTTCTTTTTTTTTCCTTCCTTTTATTCTTCCCAATTTTTGCCTTTTTCCTCTTTTCTTTCCAATTTCTAGCCCCTTTAGATTTTTCTTTTTTCTTTTTTTTTTCTTTTTCTCTTTTTCTCCACTCACGTTCTCCCCTCTTTCCTTTTTTTTTTTCTTTCCTTTTCTCCTTCTTTTCCTTTTCTCTTTTCTTCTATTTTTCTCTCCCAATTTCTTGTCACATTTTTTTTTGCTTTCCTTTTTTTTTCTTTTTTTCTATTTCGGCTTTTTTCTATTTTTTTTCTTCTTTCAAGAGTCCACTCTAACCGACTCTCTGTTTCCTTTTTTTTATTTCCTTTTTTCCTTCTTTCCAAATCTCTCCTTTTCTATTCTTTACCTTTTTTTTTTCTATTTCGGCTTTTTTTTTAAATTCCAGTGGCCAACTCTTTGCACCTTTTGGCCTCTTTATTAATGTATATAGTATACATATATTAATATAATAGTATACATATTATAATAATATATGATAATATATATAATATCCATAATGCATATACACATGGATTTAACATATGTGGTCTGAACTAGTCTGGACTGACTTGGGTTGGACTAAGTTGGGTCAAGACTCGCTTAGATTGAACTGAGTTAACTGGGTTAAATTGATATGGGTTGAGCTGGGTTGGGCCAAGATTGGTTTTCTCTCCCTATCACTTCATAGACCATTTCCACCGTCATTTCGCATGGAATTTTTTGATAGCCTCTACCCCAAATTTTCTACATTCACTTTGTAGAACACTAAAAATGAGGAATAATAGAGTTTGAATCACCTCATTTGGACGTAAAATGGCCAACTTATGAATTTCTAAAGTTTAAATAGGCCAATTCATGATAATTCGGCTAGCAACTTTGATTGGGATGCCGCGGAGATCTCTGTCTCAAATCCTTCACGTCCACTTTGTAGATCACTAAAAATGAGTAATACTGGAGTTTCAATCACATGATTTGGATGTCAGATAATAAAATTATGAGGAATTGAAGTTTAAGCGGGCATATTGGCTTGTAGCTTTGCGTGGGATTCCTCGGAGACCTCTGCTCCAGATTTTTCATGTCCACCTGTAGAGTACCAAAAATGAGGAATAATGACACTAGAATCATTTTATTTGGACGTCAGATGAGGGAGATATGAGAAGATGAAGTTTAAATAATTAAACTTACGATAATTTGCATGCAAACCCTGGATATTATTAATCTTCAGAAAATACCCTTATTCTTATTCCCAGACTAAAATCGTCATATATTATTCATTTGACATCGGAATTGAGCGATACTAGTCTCCTTTCGAAGGTATTTCCAAGACCTACGCATCCATACAGATTTCAACCCATTTCCTTACTGTGGGGTCTATCGAAAACCTCCTCAAATTCACAGCTAAAATCCAAACCTTGCATTGGGATTCACCGACCTGCCATATGGTTTCACTTAAGCTCCTAGACATTGGGGCACATCTCAGTTATTCTCAAAACATTATAAAGAGCATGCTGGGGCTAATCGATTGTCATTTTTAAGAGAGTTTCACTCGCCTCCCCGATATTTTTCAAACTTTCTCTTACTTCTCCCACTTTGATGTCTACTCTCCAGTAAGACTTCGTTCAACTTGGGATGGCAAAAATAGGGTGCTAACAAAGGGATGTGCACTCAAATTATGACATACAGGCATATGTCTTGCCCATATAGTTGAGAAGGGGAATTATATCAATGAGCCAAAATGTGACAATTCATTCTTCAGAAGAGATCAAACGGATATGCTGTCCAAGTTAACATAGATATTTGCAAGGACGATGCAGATGCTATTGTGTATACACAAATGCCAATCAAGAGGGATACATATGGCCGGATCGATAAGTACCGATTGAGCTGACAAATTACTTTACCACAAAAGTCTATAAGAGGACAGAATCTCAACTAAGGCATTTCTTACTCCACCAAACAGAGATGACACCTATAATTGATATAAGAAAATGTCATTTCTAGGAACCCTCATGGGTTAACAACATTCAGAATTAGAGGTTCCGTGCCAGGTATGAAGAATAGTGATTCAAGCCAATCTTGATCAAGTAAAGCATTATCATGTATGGCCTCCACATCGAATAAAAAAAGAAGAAGAAAAAAAAAAGAAAAAAAAAGAGTAAAAAAAAGCTATACAGAAGTAAGGATGTTGGACGATATTTCCCATCATAGATCAGCAGAGGGCCCGACTGTTTCTTGCATCTCTTAGCATGTCAATCGAACCTCATTGGTAAATATCTAACTTATTCGCTATGCTTCAATAAGATCACTTTTTCAAAGCCTGATGGTGAACTCTCTCAATTGCAATACTTTTGACAAAACCTGATGATAAGCTCAATCATTCACTACAACTCATAGCATGTTGGACTGGACTTTTGATTTTAGCCGCTAGATCCCACCTTTATAGGAAACTGTCTCATCACCTCATCATCATCAAAGTACAATTTCTTATCAACAATAGACTCTTCCTCCCATCCATAAATCTGACGGTCTTCCAAATAGTCTCCATTACAAGCCCTTCATTCATCAATCAAAATTTCTTGACGTCGCCTCTTGTGAGCATGTCATTCACCTTATACATAAATTTTGCTTGAAAACTCTGACTGGAATGCCCATCTGTCATTCACTAATTCAACGATGTCAAAGGATTCTGATAGTCCATTTTTGAATAAAGTGGTATCTCTTCAGTGGAATAAACCATTCTACATAAATTACCAAACAATCTTCTAATGGTAAACCCCTATAGATAGTGTCTTGTTAGTCTTTTTGGACCTTCATTATTTTATTTGTCTATGGACTTAGAGGTTTAAGGTCAGACATGGTCACATCTGATTCAGCATCTTGATAGAGCTTGTAAAGACATTTTTTTATCTGAGCTTCTCCAATAGGGAAAGAGCTATTTGGTGTCATACCTAGATCTAGCACGGAACTTTGTTCCCTTAAGACTACCTTTAGTGATTACTCGAGAATCGCCTACTTGTCAATGGATGCAGATGTCGATTTTGATACTGGGGTATGAATTACCCATTTACCCTTAATATCACACATTGAGAAGCTATCCACGAGTTCAAAGGCCATATAATCTTATCCAGATCCTTCGGTGACATTGCTTTCCACAAAGGGATCCTTTTGTTCACCCTTGTCAAGAACATTTGAATACAAGAAAGGGACAAGTTCAAAGAAAGAAAAATCTTGAGGCCATCAACCTTATTTACCCTTCATTAGGGAAGAGATACCCTCTCGCTTTCAAGTAAACCTCCACCATCTGGGAGGGTGATTCAAAACAACATATGCTGATAAAGCAGTTCTCTCTCTAACCTTTTTTGTCTATACCCAAGTTTTATTAGTGACTTCATGTCAATGAGATCCAATTGCTGTTGTGACCAAGATGAAATTTAGCCAACACCCTGTGGAGAATCCGAAGCTTACCTAGTTTTCCCTCTACAAGAAACATTCATCTTACCCTAGTACAAGTCATACTTAGCAGAATTGATCAAATCATTATCCCTTGCTTCTCCTGGGTACTAAAGTAGCCTTGGCCAGAAAAGATGTCATTTTCAAACCAATTGGCAAGGACAAACCCATCTTTAAGTGACTGAATAAATCAACTCCTTTATTTTTAAAATTAAGAGTAGAAATTTATTTGAGATGACTCTTTCTACAATCAATCTGTCAATTCTTCTTGATCTAGGGCTTAGCTTGTCAAATCCTATATGCAGTCTAGGTTTCACCTACTTTCAACTTTGAGAAGAAATACTTGTATCCTATTAGTTGTTTTTCCATGCATATCATAGAGTGGTCTGGCACAACATATAGACACTTGGGTATAGATACATCCTCTCCGAGAGAATCAAACTCAGTCACGAGTATCACCTCTGTGTGTACTTGGAAAATTTTGCTTGGGCTTCAATACCCAATAGTCACTGACTTTCCTATTTGGTAGAAAGAGGCCCACCTAGGCATTCCTACATGCTTCCTACTTACCTCAATCATTTTAAGAAAGGGAATACAGATAAGGTCTAATGCCTATGAGGATTAAATTGGAAAGTCCCCCTTAGGGTACACGGGTGATAAATCGAATCATCTTTCTCATTATCCAAGACCTGTCTTGAAGAAATTCAAATCCTGTGAAGAAAGAGTTTAAATCCTTTGGCACTTGGTGCCAACCTTAGGCTGAATTCAATTGATCAAATCTGAGGCAGCATCGTTGTGAAGTCTCTGAGCAGCCAGCATATCCAAATCATAGGCCTGACCCATATCCCATTATGTTCGCCGTGAGGCTATTCCACCAATTTGGCCCACCACACCGTATAGTAAAAACAATTTCCAGCCAATCATATGTCTATCAACGAGTTAGCACCAATGGAGATCAATGACTTTGGTCAGGAATTGTCATGCTTCCAAGCTTTATCTAGAGTTCTTACTAGGACATCCTTCAATCAGGAATCTAGTAACAACACTATTGTTTGAAGGTGATCATGCGTTCGGTCAAGTTTCCTCACTATCATTTATGAACATTGCTTATAAATCCCTGTGCCTATACCGAGGTTACATTAAGCTTTCAACATCAAGTTGTAGCTGATCGAATCTCAAATTTAAATTAGTGTGTCATGCTAACAGAGTCCATGACATTATTTCTTTATCATGCTTCATGATCGTACTAGCAAGAGGAGGGTCCTAGCCCCAAGAAGCCGCCAAGGCAGTTACCCATAGTATTGATCCTGATATCTTCACGCCTAGAAGGTTTATAGCCATAGAGCTACCGAGAAGGATATCCCACTTTCAAACCCTCAAGGTTCAATGTCGGTAGAGACCTCCGAGATGAATTAATAGCAAGGTTCTCACCTTGACGTGACATTCAGAGCTTTTTTTTCATTTCAAGACCCATAGAAAGTTCTCAGACTATAAGTGAATCAAAGCAAAGTCCTAAGTCACCCCACATATCAGTAGGTTCTTAGCCTAAAATTGATATTAGAGTTAGTCAACACCTTTTCCCAGCAGTGGAATCATCAAACAATTTAAATACTCCCTAAGAGTACCTATCCATTTTACTCCCCGAGAATACCATTTTCTTAGTCTGGTCAAGGCTACGATTTGACCCCTTAATCAGGGTCGACTATCCATTTTCCTAGTCTGGTCAAGGCTAGGATTTGACCCCTTAGTCAGGTTTGACTATCCATTTTCTTAGTCTAGTCAAGGCTACGATTTGACGCCTTAGTCAGGTTCGACTACCCTTTTTCTTGGTCTAGTCAAGGCTGCGATTTGACCCCTTAGTCAGGTTTGACTATCCATTTTCTTAGTCTGGTCAAGGCTACAATTAAACCCCTTAGTCAGGTTCGACTATCCATTTTCTTAGTCTAGTCAAGTGTCACACCCCAATCTAGGTCGAACCAGAAGTATAATTCAACTACTAACAAACCACAACTCAATTTAGGATCACGAAGAACCGCACCAACATTCAAACCATGCATGTAACCAATAATCAGAATATATAAATAACAACAAAAGTCTTTATTAATGAACTGAGAATCTAAATGATAATTAAATAAAGAATCCAATTATCTCAATGCCAAAACATAAATAATATCTTATTACAAACTTATAAATCCGTACTGAAATAACAAGTAACCTAAAGATAGAACCGACTGTACATCAAGAGCCATCATTTGTCCATATGAAGGCGCATTGATGTAATTGTCCACAGTAGTACCTGCATCATTAACTAAAAGGAAAATGATATCGTGGGGTGAGCTCACAATTTAGCTCAGTGAGAAACAAAATAATGTAACTAGCAATATGCATGAGATAACATTCAATTATTTGGTCTGATAAAATTTACAATGTGATATGGTAAGGACAGGCTATAACCACACCTCCATACACAAGAGTTTAAGCACACCCAGCGGTCAAGGTCCAACCAAAACCGTTGTTGCCCTACATTACTCACTAAGAGAGTGAGATAGAGCTAGAGCCTAATAGATCACACACCACCAGAACCCCCTAATACTCTGTCTCATAATAGTATGTACACCCCTATTGGCAAACGCTTACAAACTGGGGATTTATCACTAACCAATCTTACATGTCATCATAAGTGTATCCATGGCTCTACCCCAACACTTCTTACTATGAGATAGAAATAGAGTTAGAGCTTACAGTAAGGTTATGGCCAACACCGCCAGCACTCCCCCTAATACCCTGTCCAGCACAAAGTTACGCTAAGGTAAATGACGATACAAAGCAGTGTTAGTATGGAGAATGGTCCAAGGCTCCAACTTCTTTCCACCCAACACACCAACTAAACAAACACATGCCTATCCTTAATCTCATCATAATAAAAATAGTATGCATGAATAGTAAATAATAAATATTGGATGACATATTATATACATAGTATATCAAACCAATAGCATACAAGGATTATTGATTATTAACCAATTAGTTTGGGGTTCTGTCCCTCGCCTATTGAATGATGTTTGACACTCTCTGAGCTACAGAAACTAGCCTTGTTCACTCACGAGTCCTAAATAAATAATGAAATTAAATTAGGTTAAATTCTGCCATTTCAAGCTTTTTCAGATTCACTATCCGGAGTGGCGTAGGTCCCTCTAAAGATTTTCTTTTTAATAGCACTGTCCAGTCTGACAGTAGCCACGTCAAACATCCCACCATTTTAAGCCTCTCATAGGTGATATCTTTAGGAACACTTTGTCACCTACAGCGAACTCAAGGTCTCGGCGTCTGTTATCCGCGTAGTTCTATTGTCGGATATGAGCTGTCTTTACTCTTTCTTTGATCATATCCACTACTAGACAAATTTCTTCAACAAACTCTAGCCCCACAATCCTTCATTCACCAACCTCATTTCAAAATAAAGGTATTCTATATTTCCTACCGTACAATGCTTCGTACGAGGACATTTGAATGGTAACCTGATAGCTGTTGTTGTAAGCAAACTCAATTAGTAGCAACTTTCATCCCAAGCTCCTTTGAAATCACTTGCACAAGCTTGGAGCATATCCTCTAACATCTGAATAGTTCTCTCCGACTGACCATCTGTCTGAGGATGAAAGTTGTGCCACACTTTAGCTTCGTTCCCATAGCTATTTATAGTCCTTGCCAAAATTTGGAGGTAAAGCGTGGATCTCTGTCTAACACTATGCTCTCAGGTACACCATGGAGTCTCACTATATTGTCCACATATATTCTTGCCAATCTATCCAAAATATACTGAGATCTTATCGCTATGAAATTTCTCTTCTTATAGATACTGTCTCCAAGTCTTGATTATATAAATTACCGCAGCTAACTCCAAGTCATGCGTAGGGTAATTTTTCTCATGCTCATTCAATTGTCTTGAGGCATAAGCTATTACTTGTTCTCCTTGCATTAAAATGCATCCCAAACCTAATCCAGAGACATCCATATAAAGAGTGAACGGTTGCCTTGGTGCTAGAATGGTCAAGATGGGAGTTGATATCAATTTTAACTTCAAAGTCTGGAAAAACTCTTCACACTTGTCGGTCTAAACAAACTTCTCCCCTTTCTTGGTCAGCTTGGTAAGAAGAACTACGATCCTGGAGTAGTTCTTTATGAATCATTTGTAGTAACCTGCTAATCCCAAAAAACTTCTTATCTTTGTAACATTTTTAGGTGTTTTCCATCCTACAATTGATGCGATCATACTGGGACCTACCTTTATTCCTTCTGACGAAACTATGTAACCCAAAAAAGTCACCTTGTTCAACCAAAACTCACACTTTTTAAACTTGACGTAGAGCTTCTCCCTTCTCAGCTGTTGTAAGGCTGCTCTGAGGTGTGTTGCATGATTCTCATCATCCTTAAAGTAAACCAAAGTATCGTCTATGAAGACTATGATCGAAGTGTCCAACATGTCATGAAACACCTGATTCATAAGTTTCATAAATGATATAGGGGCATTGGTTATAATCCAAACAACATAACCAATAACTCGTAGTATCCGTACCTCGTCCTACATGCAGTCTTAGGGATGTCGCCATCCTTGATCTTTAACTAATGATATCATAACAGAAGATCAATCTTAGAGAACACCTTTGCACCTTGCAACTAATCGAATAAGTCATCGATCCGAGGCAATGAATATCAGTTCTTGATAGTGAGCTTATTCAATTCTTGATATATATGCACAAGTGAACATTACCATCCTTCTTCTTTACGAACAACACTGGTGCTCCCTATGGCGATATACTTGGTTGTATAAAACCCTTACCAACAACTCCTGCAGTTGAGTCTTTAGTTCCTTCAGTTCTATAGGGGTCATTCGATCAGGTGCCTTAGACACTGGTACTGACCCTGGTAAAAGGTCGACCACAAAATTGGTTGCTCGATCTGGTGGTAACCCGAATAAGTCTTTTGGAAACACATCAAGAAATTTTCATACTGCCTTGATATCTTCCATTCGTGGCATCTCTGCAGTAACTTCAACCACGGATATGAGATAACCAACTCCACCCTTTTCGAGACACTTCTTGACCTTGAGAGAAAAAAGGACGAGCTTTTGCTTCCTAGATAATTTTCTTCCAATGAAACCAAATTTGGTACTGTTATTGCCCTTAAACCACAACTTCTCCTCGACACATAGCACATTTGCTGAGTGTTGAGCTAACCAGTCTATTCCCAAGATAACGTCAAGGCCGGCCATTTTGAGTTGACCTAGGTTCACTTCCAAATCCCGTCAATCAATACGAACCAGACACGGTTCATAACATTCATCTAACACTACCTCTAGTCCCAAAGGAATTCATACTAACAAGCTCTGGTCTAAAAGTCTGACTAGTACGTCCAATCTCTTCTGAAATGAGACAGACACAAAAGAATGAGTGGCCCCAGAGTCGAAGAGAACTCTGGTAGGTACACTGGGTACACTTACAGTACCCGTAGTTATAATTATGTTTAGTCTATATGCTCACACAAGTATGCTATAAGTAAATTAAATCATACCTATAACCACATCAGGCGATGCAGCTACGTCCTCTGTGGTCATGGCATACACCTTTCCTTGCTGCAACTACTTCTTGAGTTGTGGGCACGTCTTTGCATAATGCCCCATTTAGTTACAGTTGTAGCATTTGACATTACTAGCCTGGCCACCTTCTTGTTGTACAACTACTAGAGCAGTCTTAGCTGGCCCGCTCATTGTTTGTGGCCTGAATGGTCGAAAAGGCTTCAAAGTTCCCCAAGTTGACGTCTCAGTAGTAGGCCATTTCAGTCCCCGATTCTGAGCAAAGAAGCTCTCCTTCTGGCTAGACTCCAGAACTTAGGCAATCTATACTACATCATTGTAGACATTCTTTTCCGAACCCAGCACATGCTCACGGATGCTACCTCTATGCCCCATGGTGAACCGTGGCTTGGTGCTATTGGAAATACCGGCGGAAGTGAAGACCCCGTTATAAATGATATGGATAAAAATATCCTCTTCTTGCTTACTTACAGGAGCAAAGAAGAATAATTCCTCGTACCTCTGCTGGTAAGCATCGACTGTCATCTGTAATTGGTGCAGGTTGAGGAACTCTCTCTCCATCTGATCTCGGAAGCTTCTCAAAAAGTTCTTATCGAAGAAAGCTTCCTCAAATACTACCCAAGTAACCTGAGCATGCTTGGTCAATAGATAAGTGCGGTAGAGTTCCACCAATTGTTTGCACCTTCCCTTAGTATATATGTGGCGCACAGTACCTTTTCGTCCTCCGTACACACCATCATACGAAAGGTCTTCTCTAATTCTTCTATTCATTGTGTTAGCTACAGTGGGTTTGATCCTTCCTGAAAATGTCTAGGGCTTCATCTTCAGAAATCTTTCCACGGTCCTTGTGAGATAGTTCTGCCATGGTGCAGTCATCCCATACATCTGTAGTTGGTATGGGTACCCTCCCTAGTACCCGCCTTGATATCCACCCTGGTACTGCCCTGGTGTGTTCGTTACTGGGATCTATTGTTGTTGTTGCTAGGCCACTGGGACGATATTACTGCCAACTGGTCCCGTATTGTTTCAGCCTTGGGGTACTGGTGTAGTGTTGATAGTAGTCGGTGTAGTTGTTCCCAATGCAGCTTGCAACTCTGTCAATTCTCGCTATTGTTCTTGCACTTGACGAACCAGGTTGGTCACAATCGTGGCCATATCCCCTCATGGGGGTCCAAGTAATGGGGTTTGTGTGTCCTGAACATGCACTCCTTGGTTTGTTTTAGTTTGATTTTTATTAGTTGGTATCTGCCCAGTCTGGTTGTCAGTCCCAGTTCCCGTTTTGGTGGGTGGTGGAACCGAGTTACGGATATTACTGCTGCCTCTACGGGTTCAGCCTACCATTTCAGTTTAGCAATACTGAGAGAATCTATAAAACATGGCCACTATGCATGAGACATTTTGCACAAAATAAATTGGTAAAATATAGTGTTAGTCCCATACAACACAGGTGAAATGAAAATCCCAACTAGAACTGAGCAGTAAAATTTTCCAGGCTAAATCAAACACAAAAAAAAATTTTCTGGTGGCATTGTCCAGTGGTAGGTCTAGGATACCTTGTCCCACCAGGCATTCCAACACACATATTTGGGAAGTTCTAGAATTTTTTCCAATCGCATGTCCGATGTCTCTCAACTGGGAAAATTATCCCACAGGACTTCATATCCAAGAGGACTAGAAATTGTCCAGCCGCTTGTCCGGTCACATGCCCAGTGGCACTTGGGAGTCATAAACTCCGACCGAATAACCAGAAATCGCTTTTTAACTCTCGATCTGGGTTATTCTTTTCCATTTCTTCTACTTGTCTCTCCTTCAACGACAATTCCTCTCACCACCGGTGAGTCGCCAAGGTCACACCAGACATCAAGCAAGCATTCCATTCATTAGAAGTCTTCTCCTTCCTCCCAACGGTAAGTTCCTCCCCTTGAACTTCCTTTTGGTAATTTTTCTAGGGTTTCCTACCCGTTTTTGGGTTTTCCTTTGATTAAGATCATTCCAACCATGGAAAACTTTGTTTCCCGGTTTAGAAATGGTTTTCGGGTCCCCATACACCAAACCCCTCAACCAATTTGTGGTTTGATTGAGTTCATTAAAAACCCCAAAAAATCAAATTTTGACCTAGTTTTTCTAGGAAAGTTCTAATTTTTCCAATTTTTATTAAATTCTTCTTTTTTGCTTGAATTTCTTGCTTGGTTTGGTTTGTTTGGAATGTCCTCCTTCTCATGTAAGTCCTCCTACCTTCATATTAGAGTGAGTTCAAGGTTTTTGTCCAATTTACAGCCATTATGTTACTAAAATTTTGAATTTTTCTTACATACTTGGCCTCATTTGCTTGGTTTTTTAGGTCTAAACATGTCTCGGCATAGTGCTTTCACCAAGAATGCTACATCCAATTCTCGAGGTCCACCACCACCAACACGGCTATATGATGGGTGCAGTTTTGGCTCAGTGGAGGCAGAAGCACTGTATCCATGGTTCCAGGACAAGAGCGTAGAGATCGGCCACTATGTGAACCTGGCACAGCTGGATAGGTTTGGTGTGCAGGCGGTGTTTGACGCCCTGGGTTAGTTGCCAGTGATTCAGTACAGTGCAGTCACCCGTCCCAATTTGGTGAGGCAGTTCTACTACAACTTGCAGTTGGAGGGCAACCCCAATGATTTTGCTCGAGGTCGAGAGTTACACATCAGTAGCAAGGTGAAGGGGGTGGACATCTCTTTCAACACTAAGGAGTTGGCTGAGCTTAGGGGTGTCCAGTGCTAGTGAGTTCGTTTACTACATGCCCAAGGAGCTCAAGTACTTGACTGAGGATATATGCCAGGTCATTTGGGACCAGATTCAACTGCCAGGATACCAGATGAAGGTGGCCAACCTGCAACCCTTGCCTCTTGTCTACTGCCAGATTACTTAACACAACATCCATTCACAAAGTGGGCAATACAATGAGGTATCTCAGTTAGGCCAATACTTGACATTCTGCATGGCCACCAGACAAGAAGTCTACCTCCCTTACATCATCATTTGGACCATATACCACGCTATGATGCTCGGGCTGTGTAAGCACCCCATTTTTGCCATATCCAACTAAACAAAGTCTTACTATTGTGTAGACAGCAGAGAAGAGGTTACAACATCAATTCAAGAAAGCAACAATGGAAGAATCCAAATCAAGTGCAGAACAATGCAAAAATGGGCCACTTTTTATCTTTGGCCTTAATCATTCACAATCTCAGTCAAAGAGGGGCATCTGTAAGCACCCCATTTTTGCCATCCCTAGCTAGGCAGGGTCTTACTGATGTGTAGACAGTAAAAAAAGGGAGAAAATTAAAAGTTTGGAAAAGTACAGGGGTTGTAAGACCCGTACCTTATTAACCCGGTCTTACCACCTTGTATTAGGTCTTCCTATCATGGTTGGACCAAGCATACCAAGTGCGTGAAGAAACCACAATGCTAGGTATGTAATTCAAACCATAAATCATCTAATTGAGACATGTGGTCGCATACCTAAATAGGTGTGGTCGACCACACCTCAGAATGTTGAGACCACTCGAATCTGAGACGTGTGGTCGCAGTTTTGAGGCATGTGGTCGATGGATCCTGCGACCCCACATGCGACCACACGATGGTATTCTAATTTTGAAATTAGAAAACCTTCCTAATCTGAAGGGGGCTTCTTTCCTAATCAAAGTAAGACTTTATATGGATGTTTTTCTCTATATAAAGGTCGTCCCTTAGTCTCTTTCACTCTTTTAGAACCCAAACTGAAAGAGAGAGAAAGAGAAGAATAAGAAGAAAAGGTAAATTGAAGAGGAAGACTAGGAGAAGGAATTGCAGAAAAAGCTTTGATTTGGCAGCAAGCTTAAGGTATGGAATCATTCCCTACATTGATTGAATGCCTAGAATAGGTTATGGAGGAGAGAATGATTCAAAGTAAGATCTCAATCCTAAGACCTTCGATAAAACTCTAAGAGAACCATGGAGGGAATCTGTTAAGGTAAAGGATGATGAAAAAGTATGAATTTTAAGCCATAGAACAATCATAGGAAGGATCATAATGATAAGCTAAGGAAACAAAACATGAAGGTATTGCATTGAGAGTGGAAAAGTCGACCAACACTCGTGAGGTCGCAGTTTGATCGACTACACGAGGCACATGTGTCGACCACATGCCCTTAGGAAGGTTACAGGGATGGTGTGGTCGCATGTGTGTGGTCGCATGATATGTGACCACACATATCTACCCCACACCCTGTGGTCACAGAAACTGAGACCACAGGTGCCGTCACACCTGCGACCATCAGCTTCTGGAGGTCTGTTTGATTCCAGGATTGGACCATTGACTACTGTAATTTGATGAACTTGAACCTTAACTTAGAACTTATAAATTCTTAGGTTTCCAAGAGGTTCAAGAGTGAGTTAAGAAGCTTGGAGAAGATTGAACGTTCCTAACAGGTGAGGGAACAAAACCTGAACTAATTGGCTAATAATAAACTATTTACTTTTATTGAGTCAAATGCCATGATTGATTCTATGCTTGTATGCTTGTAATGTGCATCTCACATGTCATCCAATATTCCTGTTATTACTGCTCATGCATATTTATTTCTGTCTATTTATAATATAATGATGATGATGCTAGGAATAGGCATGTGATTGTGTGTGTGTGGTTGGTATATTTAATGCGAATGGAGCATCAGGAAGAGGACGTGACATTGTGGTTCATCCAGGTCACCAGACTCTAGCTCTATCTCTACTTAAGTCTTTTTCACTAACATCATCTTATCGCCATTACCTTAGTAGAACTATTACGTCGTAGGACATCAGGGGAGGTGGTCTCAGACCGTGTAGTCTTTGACTCTGCCAGGGGGCCTTAGCTTTATCTTTATGGACGTATTGAGGGATGCTTGGGTGAGGCCTTGGATACACTTAATGACATTTAGGATTGGTTAGTTGCGAGCCCAGTTTGCAAGCCCTCACCAATAGGGGCTTATGTATTGGTATGGGTAGGGCATCAGGGGAAGTGTTGGCGGTGTTTGATCCAGACACTTTAGCTCTATCTCTATTCCATGGTGGGTGCATGTGGGATGGCAATGGTGTTTGATCCATTGAGCGGATTCACACACTCATGTATAGAGGTGCGGTGACCGTCAATCATTTCTATAGCATATTGCAAACTTAAAAACCAGACCAAAGATATGAATTGAATGCATGCATATGTTTATTGTATTGTTTTGTTTGCTCACTGAGCCATGCTGTTTGCTCACCCTTTTCGACGTCGAATATTTTTAGTTGTTGATGTAGGTCTTACCGTTGAAAATTACATGAACACACGGATGTATGTCTACGTAGCGATGATAGGTGTGGAAGCTATGGAAGAGGCGCATGATCCATCGTGCGAGTGCAATTCATGTTTTTTCGATTAGTTTAGTTATTTGGTTATCGGAACATGTAATTGATTAATTTATTTTATTTTATGTTTTGAGTTACTTTGGAGATAATTGGATAATTAATTATGTTATCACTGTTAGATACTCAGTTCATTAGTATTAAAGACTTCCGTTATTATTTATTTACTCTGATTATGCTTGTGGAATGTATCTGGTTTAATCGAATGGGCACGGCCTATACGAAATCCTAGTTGAACCATTGGTTTTTCTTTGACGGTTCATCACACCACTGGTAAGTCCAGATTTGGGGTGTGACAAAGGTGGTGTGTGAAATTCTCTTAAATTTGGCAATCGATCAGTCCCCGCGTGCTCTCTATAGTGTTTTAAGCCAAACTGAGGTGATCCCCAGTATCCAAGAGCCTAAGTGAATACTTATGGCAAGGTTGTGGGTCCCGATTCAGAGTTTGGATTTTCAGCTATGACTTCAAGGCTATTTTCGACAGGCCCCACAACAAGGTCATGACTGCAACCTGTATGGATATGTAGGTCATGGAATTATCTTCCAAATGAGACTGGAATGATCCAATTCTGACATCAACGAGGAAGATATTGCAGTTTTGGTCAGTTTGAAAGGTGTAAGGGGTTTTATGTAATTATCGCAAGTTACATGCATGGATTATCGTTAAAACATCAATCCTTCATATCTTGATCATTCGACGTCTGAATCAGGTGATTCAAGTGCTACTATTCTTTATTTTTAATACTTTTCAAAGTGGACGTAAAAAATTCTGAGCAGAGGCCGCCAGGGGATCCCATGCGAAGTTGCCAGCTAGATTATCATCAAAACTTTAATCCTACATATCTTGGTCATCCGATGTCCAGATTAGGTGATTCAAACATGTTTATTCTTCATTTTCTATCCTCTTCAAAGTGAATGTGGAAAATCTGGGACAAAGGCCACCGAGAAATTACACAATGGAAAGAAAGTCAAAATGGATTATAAGAGAGAAATAAAAGATAGAATTAGGCCGGACCAACCCAAGGGTAGTCCAACCTAGGCCAACTCAGCCCTTAGGACAGCTCTAGCCAGACCAGATAGTAATCTGATTACCCCTATGTGTTTTTTTTATGAGAAAAAGTAATCTTAACAATAATAATAATAAGATACGGGTGTCACCGATTTAGATTGAAAGAGAAAGATTGAGAGCTGGTTGATTTGTTCGGTTATAGAAAGAGGGTGAGATATCAAGGAGAGAGATTGCATGAGGTGGCATGGTGGAAAAATATAGCAAGAAGGTGAGAGTGAAATCAGATTCGGTGGAGGTTGTTAAGATGGAAAGAGAACAAAGAAGATAATCAACTGGGTCAGTTTAGACAAAAAAAAATAGAAGTAAAGAGAAATCAGTTTCAGTGGGATTTTGGGGAAGAAATTTAAAGAATAAGAGAATAGAGAAAGAAAGATGAGAGATGAGAAAGATTTTGGAGAAAGATGAGATTAAAAAGAAGATTAGAGAAAAAGCAGAAAGAATCGAGACAGATTGAGAGGGGAAGATCGAGAGGAAGATATGGGGTTAGAGAGATAGAAAGAACTAAGGAAGAAAAATGGTACCAAAGAGAAAGAAGGGAGGAAGAAGCACAGAAGGGAGCAAACCAAAAGGAAGAGAGAGAGCTTGAGAGAGAGTGAGAATGTAGAAATGAAGATGATGAGGAAGAAGAAGAAGAAGAAGAAGAAGAAGAAGAAGGAGAAGGCAGTCGCTGGAGGTGGCTCTGCGATTCAGGTAAGCCGCTGCCCCCATCTTCTTTTACTCCTCTTGCACGATCACCTTTCATGCCTACAACTTACCCAACCTCCATCTCCTACTGAACCAGACACCTACTTCATGATACCCTGACCTGCAAACTCGATATCACCGATCCACCTTGAACCCAACCTTCCATCTTCCCTGTGGCCTCACCCCACAAACCTCCATTCCTTGCCACCTATAGCCGCAACTCACAACTTCCATCTGCAACTCTACCAATCCCCAACATCCACCGAATGCCCAACTATTGTCCATACAACCCCATATTGCCCATCCATCCTCTGCAGAAACCCTGGAACAGAAAACCACTCAGCCACCATCTGGCTATGCATCAAATCCAACCATCTATCACAACCGTCCTGCTACTGCTAGTCATCTCCCTTGCAGCACCATCCCACACCTGGCTTACATCCCTACCACCTATTCTTTTGACATTACCGTAAACCTGGATACCTGCACTACACCAGATTTGCACCTTCACCAACCTGGCCATATCATCGAACTCTCCATTGTCCGCCACCTAAGCCTGTCCTACCACACCAGCCATCAGTCCACAACCACCAGCAGTTTTTCCACCTAAACCCCACCTGCAAGCCACCTGTAGAGCATCCCTTCTATCACCTTCACTCTAAATCCCATAACTAGACCACACATTCATGTGATATACCTTACCTTACACCACATGTTCACAACCGAACTCACTGGACCAGATGCACCCCAACTAATCCCTCGCCAGCTATCCTCCTTACCCGAACCCTATTAGATGACAGCCACTGCTCACCTTCTTTGTATCTGGCCGAAACCCACTGCCACCAATCCCTTTCTCCCCATTGATCTAAAGCTTTTGTTTTTTTTTTTATTGATCTCAGCCATTGGATGTCATCTTGTTTTGATCTTGATTAATGATTTAAATGTAGCCATTTGATCATGAAATTTATCGATTGGTGATTTAAATGTAGCCATTTAATCAAGGAATTTATTGATTAATGATTTAAAATATGGCCCTTTGATGTTGAATTTAATGTGATTAAAAGCTGGCCCTTCGATGTTGAATCTGGCATTTGATGTTGAGTTTTTCATGTGATTAAATTATAGCCTTTGATCTTTAGTTCTTATGTGAATTTACCGGTGAGCATTGATCTTGGAAATTCGATGTGCTTAAAATATGGTCATTGATCTTGGATTTTTTTGGATGATTGAATGTGAGCCATTAGATGATTATTTTCTATTTTTGAACCATTGGATTATCATTATGGATGATTTAAATGAATTTGAACCATTGGATTGGCATTATGTGTTTTAAAGGGATCTGAACCATTAGATCATGCATATAAGTTGTTTTGATATATGTGATACACATATTTTGCTCAGTTGACATGTTGCTATATTTGGAATATATTCTCACATGCCATATTTGGAATGCTATCACTGTTATATTTGGATGCTTACTCTCATTGCTATATTTAGATGCTCATACTCTCACATTGATATGTTTGGATTGTTTACACTGCTATATCTGAACACACTGCCATGTTTGGAATATTTACACTACTATATCTGAGCATACTGCTATATTTGGATTGTTCACATGCTATGTTTGACATACACCTGCTATGTTTTGAAAGATACACCTCTCATACATCTAGAAAAAAACATAATAATTAGGGTAGGAGATCCTTAAAAACTAGAAAGAGCACACAATTAAGGTAGGAGATCCCTAAAAAATTGAAAAGAGCACACAATTAGGGTAGGAGATCCCTAAAAATTGAAAAGAATAGATAGGGCAAGATAAACCCTAGAATGGAAGAACTGATAAGGCAAGATAAACCCAATAATGGAAAGATCTGATACAAGATAAACCCTAGAATAAAAAGAACTGATAGGGCAAGATAAACCCTAGAATAAAATAAACAATTAGGGCAAGATAAACCCTAGAATAGAATAATTAGGGCAAGATAAATCCTAGAATGGAAAGAACTGATAGGGCAAGATAAATCCTAAAATGTAAGGCAAGATAAACCCTTAAATGGAAAGAACTGACAAGGCAAGGAACTCCTTAGAAACCTTAATAGGGCAAGGAACCCCTCAGAAACCTTAACAGGGTAAGGATGCCCTTAGAAACCTTAGTATACAACTATGTTGTACCTGAATTTCAAGACCTCTAGAATACGAAGCCAATTTGAAGGATTCTCCAAGTACGGTACTCCTAGTCCATTTAGACTATCCTGATTCAATCTCAACCATACATCAAGCATAAATCTCAACTTGCACAATTGAATCTAATGAAGCCCAAGCATAAATCACATCCATAAGCTTTAAAAACAATTCGTTCAAACTACATTTTGGACTTGATTTCTAAGATGGAATACGTAGGTAGTTTGAGATGGATGTCTCAGATTTAGTCCAAGACTGAACCATCATTTGGTCCGGTTCACTGTACAGTATCATATATTGCTTGTTTATTTGCTTCAGAAGATGTTTGGTTAAACCTTAGGTTAGAAGAACTTAGAAACTTGGTTTAAGACATCCCCCATTGAACCCTAGTCATCTAGTTGACCAAGTACAGTCAGAATCAGAGTCTAAGAAAAGTTTAAGAGGACGATCTTGATTGGGCAGTTTGGGTGCCTAACACCTTCCCAAAACCGTACCTTGAATACTTACCTGATCTCGTATAGACTAATGAACCGATCTTATGGTTACGAGTCAATAAAAGGCTAACCTACCTTAAATTAGCATGATCCCTTTTGAATAAGACTGGTATGTTAGATATTGCTCATATTTACTAAGTGACCTTTGACTATGACATATATTGTTCTCTTGATCTCTTGAATTAGTTTCTGATTCATGGTACACATATTATTTGAATGCTGCGGAATGAAAGTGAAAAAAAAATTAGTATTTAGTTAATCCGAGGACGTGCAAGAGCTAAGTGTGTGGGAATTTGATGGATTCAAAATTTTATATATTTGTTTTCCTTATATTTAGTTTATTTAACATATTATATGTCTTCTGGTACTCTTTGTGATGATTCCTTATATATAAGACATTGGTGGAAAGTATTGGTGATTTATGTTTAAAATGAAAAAAATTTAATATTCTTAATAATGACCTTTTGAATTTCATGTAGGTTTTTAAGGTGGAAAGAATTCTAGAAATCAAACGTGATCCAAAATTCAGATCTGGAAAGCTGATTTGAATTGAAACCAGAGAATGAAGATTACCACACATAGAAGGTTTATTATTGGAAGGATTTGATTGATTATCAGAAATCTTGAGGAGAATATATACCTCTATGGAATATTACAAAGATTGGCAAATCTAGAGGTGGCATTTGGTTAATGATGGAATGATTCTCTATCTAATCTAGGCAAGAGGATTTTGTTTAATCTTTATTTCCATGTAATAAGGTTGCCAATTCTAGACATACTAGTTTTAATCTTCTTTACTCTGGCTATTTAAGCAATGTAAAGGCTACGTAATAGCGCATCCAAAAATTATTGAGAATATAGTTTTATTTCTTTTGTCTTTCTTTTCTATCATGTCTAGCTAAGTTCTTTAGTCGATTCAATGGAAATTCAATCCGGTTAGTAAAATTGTGAGACTTTGTTCTTAATTTTAATTATTCTTCTATTCAAATATTTATGTTTCTTGATTTTTCAAGTTAATGACTGTATGATTCAATTTATTAAGAGGCCTATTAATTGATTGAGTTGTGTGGTCTATAGCTAACCTGAATCCATAATCTGTAATTGTTATGGTGTTGGAAATGTAGCAATTGAGCAGAATAATTATAATCCAAGTTTTTGTTACTTGTTTAAAGGAAACATAGAATGAATTAAATAATCTGGCACTTGTTAGATTATTGTTCGTCTTTAACTCCCTCCAAGAGTGTAATGCTATCAGTAAATTTATGAGGATTGCTTAATACCAATTGGTTTATTGATAAGAATTAATTTGTGTGCTGGGCTCAAATTAATGAAATTAGGAAAGGTAATGATTGTCTAGATTTTTGATAATCCTTGGTTAAATATTTGAATAGAGAATAATATATTATTATATATATATATGTATAATAATATATATATATATCCTTGGTTAAATATTTGAATAGAGAATAATATATATATATATATATATATATATATATATATATATATGAGGTCAGTGATCAATTTGCATCCGTGAGTAAATTTCCTTGAATCGACATCATATTCTACTAAATTTTTGTTACTTAATTTTGTTGTCAATTAAATTGCAGAAGAAAATCCCCCTCTTTCTTGGTAAGTAGACAATTTGATTAACTAGTCTCTGTGGATCGACTTTACTTATCATTACTATTCAGTGTAGGTAGAGTAATTTATTTTTGGTTGCGCTCGACACGCATCAAAATTTGGCACCGTTGTCGAGGACTAGTTTTAATCAGATTATGATTGTTTTCATTCTATTTAATTTTTTTTAGTCACTTGTGTTCTTATCTTTGTGTGAAGTTCTTTTTTTTCAAGTGTCCATAGTTTTTCCAATAGGTATTGCTTGCGCATGAAATTTTGGATGACTTAGGGGCGCTACAAGAAGCTTATTTCGAAGAACATAAAAAAATTTTAAAAATAAAATAAAATCTTTCCAAGGCGTTTCATGACAAGAGGATTATGAGGAAGTAATTTTTAATTGGATAGAAAGTCTTACTTTAAAATTCGAGACTTAAATTGATGTCTGGTAAGTTACATTCTCGTTGGATTGGACCTTTTGAAGTTACTAATGTGTTTCCTTATGGTACAGTTGAAGTTTGAAGTTTCAAAACTAACAAGGTGTTCAAGGTTAATGGACATAGACTCAAGACATTCTATGAAGTCTTTCATGAGCATACTATAGACGAAGTACAAATGGGGGATCCCGTTTATTCTGATTGAGGAGTATTGAGTCGAGCTAACGACGTTAAACACAAGCGTTGCTTGGGAGGCAACCCAAGGAATCGAATTTGTTTTTCTTATCATTTTTAATTACTTTTCTTTACATCTTTCCATTACATTTTTAACTTCCATTGGGGACAATGTTAGATTTAAGTGTGGGGGGAGGAATTAGGATTTTTCTTTTGTTTTATTTTTATTTTTTAAGTTTTGTTTTAATTATTGTATGATGTGTTAGAAAAAAAAATTTTAAAAGTTGAATTTTAAAAAAAAAATTCACTTCAATAGACTAAGAGAATATGTATGCCATGGATTGAAACTATTTGAATGTGAAAAAAATTACATATATGAATTAGTTGAAATAACTTGCTAAATGAGCTTTGAATAACATTGATAGTTGCATTTAGAGGTAAAGCATGCAGGTTTAGTAGATGGAATCCAACCAAGCGAGCTTTTGAGCCAAACTAGATTGAGACATCTATGTCAGTCTTTATTTTCTTTGAAGAGTGTATTCTACTATGCTTTTGTATCTCTAGAACTTCCTTTGAACCATGTCAAGATTACGTTGATATGTATAGACATGAAGATGATAAAGGAAAATAGGATTTTACAACCACTTAGCTTAAATGGCCAATCTTATATATTTTTACCCTTAGAAGATCCACTTTGAGTTTTTAAACTTCATTATTCATTAAACCCTAAACCATGAGCCTTGAATTGTTTGTCTTTCTCATGTTTTACCAACCTTGAGCTAGTAGAGCATTGAGAATTATTTAATGGGTTTGAGAATGATATGTATTAAATAAGTGTGGGGGTGCTATTCTCAAAAGTGATTGTTGTATGTCAAGAAGTGGGATGTAATGGGAGTAAATGGTCCTTGTTATATTTGAAATGTCATGTTATTCTAAAAGAAAAGAAAAAAAAAATTCAAATAGCAAAGCATAGTTCTCAAATGAAAAGAAAAAGAATGAAAGAAAAAAGAAACTGGAGTTTGGGATGTTTTATTGAAGAGTTTTATCTATGAGCCCTTATCATTTAGATTGCTCAATTTTTTTGTCTTAATGCTCTATTAGTTTATTGGGTTTTAACGTCAGTACATTTTTCTAATCCGTACCTTAAACCCTAGCCCCATTACAATCTTGATAAAGACCTTTTGATTCATGTATGCGTGTATTCTAAGTAATGGAGATTCTGGTGAATAAGCAAGCCTATGGTAGTGCATCTTCATAGGAAGATCTTGAGTGAAACAGTTAAACCTTGAATTCTTGAGTGAGTAGAGAGAATTCCAAGAGAAAATCTACTAAACATTAGCATGTTCCCTTTTGAATAAGACTAGTATGTCAGATATTGCTCATATTTACTAAGTGACCTTTGACTATGACATATATTTTTCTCTTGATCTCTTGAATTAGTTTCTGATTCATGGTACCCATATTTTTTGAATGTTGTGGGATGAAAGTGAAAAAAAAATTAGTATTTAGTTTACCCGAGGACGTGCAAGAGCTAAGTGTGGGGGAATTTGATGGATTCATAATTTTATATATTTATTTTCCTTATATTTAGTTTATTTAACATATTATATGTCTTATGGTACTCATTTGTGATGATTCCTTATATATAAGACATTGGTGGAAAGTATTGGTGATTTACGTTTAAAATAATTTTTTTTTTAATATTCTTAATAATGACCTTTTGAATTTCATGCAGGATTTTAATGTGAAAAGAATTTTAGAAATCAAACGTGATCCAAAATTCAGATCTGGAAAGCTGATTTGAATTGAAACCAGAGAAGGAAGATTACCACACATAGAAGGTTTACTATTGGAAGGATTTGATTGATTGTCAGAAATCTTGAGGAGAATATATACCTCTGTGGAATATTACAAAGATTGGCCAATCTAGAGGTGGAATTTGGTTAATGATGGAATGATTCTCTATCTAATTTAGGCAAGAGGATTTTGTTTAATCTTTATTTTCATGTAATAAGGTTTCCAATTCTAGACATACCAGTTTTAATCTTCTTTACTCTGGCTATTTAAGCAATGTAAAGGCTACGTAATAGAGCATCCAAAAATTATTGAGAATATAGTTTTATTTCTTTTGTCTTTCTTTTCTATCATATCTAGCTAAGTTCTTCAGTCGATTCAAGGGAAATTCAATCCGGTTAATAAAATTATGAGACTTTGTTCTTAATTTTAATTATTCTTCTATTCAAATATCTGTGTTTCTTATTTTTTAAGTTAATGACTGTATGATTCAATTTATTAAGAGGTCTATTAATTGATTGAGTTGTGTGGTTTGTAGCTAACCTGAATCCATAATCCATAATTGTTATGGTGTTCAGGAAACGTAGCAATTGAGTAGAACAATTATAATCCAAGTTTTTGTTACTTGCTTAAAGGAAACATAGAATGAATTAAATAATCTGACGCTTGTTAGATTGTTGTTCATCTTTAACTCCCTCCAAGAGTGTAATGCTATCAGTAAATTTATGAGGATTGCTTAATACCAATTGGTTTATTGATAAGAATTAATTTGTGTGCTGGGCTCAAATTAATGAAATTAAGGAAGGTAATGATTGTCTGGCTTTTTGATAATCCTTGGTTAAATATTTGAATAGAGAATAATATATATATATATATATATATATATATATATATATATATATATATATATATATATATATATATATGGTCAGTGATCAATTTGCAGCCGTGAGTAAATTTCCTTGAATCGACATCATCTCCCACTGAATTTTTGTTACTTAATTTTGTTGTCAATTAAATTAGAGAAGAAAATCCCCCTCTTTCTTGGTAAGTAAACAATTTGATTAACTAGTCTTTGTGGATCGACTTTACTTATCATTACTATTCAGTGTAGGTAGAGTAATTTATTTTGGTTGCGCTCGACACGCATCAGTATGTTATCCCACAGTAGTCTAAACAAGTAACAAATACATGTGCATAAAAATAAAAAAAATAAAACGTGTACTAATCCCTCAGCTGTATCTGGTGAGCTAATCCTTACTCTGTTGCGAACAGAGTCCCTTCCCTTGTTTCCTACATTGGCTTACCTATTATAATTAAAGTATAAATGTTACTTATGATTGTTTATTCTTGCTTCCATTAGGTCTAGGGTATCCCCATTAGTCTTCGGAACATGTCCTAGGGTCACTTGGTTAACTCTCAAAGTCCATGATCGAAAATACAACCAAAACAGGCTTGTTGTAATGAAGTGGTCGATGGAGGTGGTCAACCATCTCAGTTTTATCAATCGCCTAGTTATTTTGGCCTAGATGTTCCAAAGGCTTGTACCTCTGTAGGGTCACTTCTATAGGTGTTTTATGATAGGTTTGCATCACTGGTTAGGATAAAATCCTATTCCCATAGGTCATATGCATGTATGGTCTATGACAATGAATGTTGTCTTTGCAACCACATGTGCCTATACACTTGGGAGTACATTCCAATCAAACCAATCATTCTAACATATTCATTATGTCATATTGAGGTGTAGGATGATTAACATAATCCAATTGATCAATTGGGGTTGAAAATACCAAGAATACACCTCTCTAGAGACTAGGTAGTCGATGACAGTAGAGGCGGTCGATCAACTCAGTTTACTCGACCGCCCTCATCGAAAGCCACTACCAATGAGCTTGAACTGAACTTAATTCATTTTGTTCTCCTTGGCATGGGGTCAAGGGCTATCTTAAAGGGATTTTAAGCATCTGTACAACATTAATGGATACTTTTCAATTATAATTCAATGCGTTAGATGATAATAAGGTCCCACTTTAAATGCTGGTATCAGTTTATTCATTATTAGCATTGTAGAATTGTTCTACCTATTCTCCATTAATGACTTCTTCTAGAATCATGTTCCATCATGATCAGAGGTTGGGTTTTACCTCATGAGATCATCAAGGGTTCAATTTAAGTGAGGTAAGAATAATTTTTTGGATTACCTTGATGCTTATGCTAAAGCTGTTGTGGTGAGAAGCTTGAGGGAGGACCTTTAACGACAGTTCTTCCTCTTCTTCTTCCTTTAACTTGCTCCAATTCACTCTCTCTCTCCCAAAACATGTCAGAGGTTCTAATGTTCTCAATTAGGGTTCATAGAGAGTTTATATTAAGGAGTTTATACAAGAGTTAGAATTGCACTGCAACTCTTCCCTTAAGAGTCCTATTTCTAGTATAAGTGTGATGGAGAAGACTTGGAGGTTGTCAATTGACTCTCCAACACATTCAAAAGTAGATTCCACATGATTTTGGGCAATAATGAATAGTTAGGAACCAGTTAGAACCAAGCCTAACCAAGTTAATCTCAAACTGGCCAGATTCTGGGTGCTAGAGGTCGACCGAACAGCAACGATCGATCAACTCCATTTTGTTATCCTGCTTGGTCGATCGCCTATTCTAAACTAGTTCAGAATGGCCAGGTCTTGGTTGGTTCGACTGATTCTTTCCAAATAGAATTTCTATACTAAGAAATAGAGGGTTTTAACTCTTACCTAAAGTTCCATACACTCCAATGATGATACGGATGCTAGGCTAGTGTTGCTGCTGGCAGGAGAACCTATTATGTGAAAAAAAAAATCAAATTAGCCTGTATTTTTGGATGCGGGTTTCATAATTCCACCCATTAAAAATAATTTCGTCTTCGAAATTGGCTTACCTTGTTCTTTGAACAAGTGTAGGTATTTCTCACGAATTTCATCTTCCTTCTCCCACGATGCTTCATCCTTAGTATTGTTCTTCCACTGTACTTTGATGTAGGAAATGGATCGGCTTCTTAGTTAATGAACCTTTCTATCCAAGATTTCTAGCGGTTCGACTTCATAACTCAGGTTTGTATCCATTGCTAAAAGTTCTATATTTAGTACATGTGTCGGGTCAGTGATGTACTTTTTTAGCATTGACACATTGAACATGTAAGACCCGTATCGAACTAACCCGGTCTTACCACCTTGAACCAGGTCTACCCATCATGGTCGAACCAAATGGATCAAGTACGTGAAGGAGATAACGATCCCAGGTATTAAACTGACCCAAAAACACTAAAATAGGGGGGAGGGTCGCACACCCAGCTAGGCAGGGTTGGACCCCCCAATATAAAAGTCAGATCCTGAGTTTCTAATCGGGGGTTGAACAACTTAGAACCAGGGGTCGACGGGATCTCCGACCCCCTCATCGACCCCCAGTCTACCGATAGAAACCGTGATTTGGAAACTTTCAAAATTTCAATGGGATTCTTTCCTAATCTCTATGGGACTTATTTTTGGAGTTTTTACTCTATAAATAGGATGTCCCTAAGCCTCTTTCACTCCTTTTAGAACCCTAATTGGATTGAAAGAGAAGAGAAGGAGAAGAGAATGAGAAGAGAAGGAAAGTGGAGAAGAAGACCAAAGAAAAGGCTTCAGAAAAACAAGTCTATTTCTCAGGTATGGATACTATCTCCATGAAATTCTTAAGACCTTAGAGTAAATAGTGAAGAGGGTATGATCTAGGAGAAACCCAAATCATCCATCCATGGTTAGGTTTCAATGGAAATCATGGAGGAGATCATTAAGATCATGTAGGTGAATAAATTATGTTCTAAACCAAAGAACATGTATGGAATGGATTATAGAAGCAAGCCATAGGACCTAAACACGAAAGAATGGACTGTAGAATGAAAATCTCGACTAAACCCACAGGGGGTCGCACATGGGGTCGATGGAGAATCGACCCTACCAGACCCTAGCATCGACCCCCAATGTTCGGGAAGTCCAAAATAGGGGTGGTCGCACCTAGGGTCGATGGAACATCCGACCCTGGCATCGACCCTACTACAGGGGGTTGTAGAAAACTACTACCTTACCTGCGACCCGTCCTGCTACCCCCAGTTAACAGTAGGCTTTTAAAATTGGAATTAATTCTAATTAAATTCTATCGACTTGATTAGGTCTTCTAGTGATATAATAGTGATATTAAGTTGATTCTTAAAGCTTGAAAGAGGATCTACAATGAAGCAAAGGTGAGGGAACAAGACCTAAACTAATTGGCTAATAATAAACTATTTTTATTTCTTGAGTCTAATGCCATGATTGATTCTATGCGTGTATGCTTGTCATGTGCATTTAACATGTCATCCAATATTTTTATTATTATTGTTCATGCATATTTACATTTATTGTTTATAACATGATGATGATGATGATGATAGGAATAGGCATGTGAATGTATGTGTGTGGTTAGTGTGCTTGATGCGAGCGAGTATCAGGGGGGTGTCATAGGTTGGGCCTCAGCACTCTAGCTCTATCTCTAACTCAAGTCTTGTCCACTGACATCGTCGTATCGCCATTACCTTAGCAGAAGTATTATGTCGTAGTGTATGAGGGGAGGTGGTCTCGGACCGTGTAGTCTTTGACTCTGTCGGGGGGCCTTAGCCCTATCTCTATGGATGTATTGAGGGATGCTGGGGTGAGGCCTTGGATACACTGTTTGGCATTAGGATTGGTTAGTTGCGAGCCCAGTTTGTGAGTCCTAGCCAGCAGGGGCTTACGTGTTGGTATGGGTAGAGTATTAGGGGAAGTGTCATAGGCCGAACCTCAACACTTTAGCTCTATCTCTATTCCATGGTAGGGTGGATGGGTATGACAATAAACGTTAACCTTTGGGCGGGCCTCCACACCCTGTGCATAAAGGCGAGGTGGCCACCGAACCTTTCTATAGCGCATTGCAAACTTATTTACCAAACCACAGATATGAATTGAATGCATGCATATGATTGTTGCATTGTTTTGTTTGCTCACTAAGCCATGATGTGTGCTCACCCTCTCGACGTCGAATATTTTTAGTTGATGATGCAGGTACCACTGTCGAAGGTTATATGAATGCTCCTGTGTACGGGCACGTGGCGGCAATGGAAGCTGAAGACTTAGTGGATACGCATGACTCCTCATGCGAGTGCAACTCATGCGTATTCAATTAGATTTTTGTTTAAATTATTAAGGGAATGTAATTGATACTTTATTTATTTATGTCTCAGTTGATACAACAATAACTTGATATTTTATTATGGTTATCACAGTTAGATTTCTCAGTTCATTTACTATAAGACTTCCGCTATTGTGTATTTATTCTGATTATGGTTGTGGATGTGTATGGTTTTATTTTTAATGGACACAGCCTATTAGAGATCCTGGTTGAACCGTTGGTTTATTAGCGGTTCATCACACCATTCTGAATAGTACAGAATTGGGGTGTGACAGAACACATCATGGACACCAACAAGTGCTGGAGGTAGACTTAGTTGGTATGCTATAGCTCCACTTCAGCTAAGTACCTCATACGGTCCTATATATCTTGGACTTAACTTTTTCTTCTTATCAAATCTTTGGATTCCTTGGAAAGGTGACACTTTCCGGAAGACTTTGTCGCCTATTTCAAATTCAAGATCTTTACAACAAAGGTCTACATAGCTCTTCTATCTTGATTGAACAGCTTTAATCCTTTCTCTTATCAGATCAACATTCTCGCAAGTCTCTTAAACAATGTCAGGTTCAACGATTTCACTAACTTCATTCCAATACAAGGGAGTTCTACATTTTCATCCATATAATGCTTCATAGGGTGTCATCTTGATTGTGGACTGATAGCTATTGTTATACATAAACTCCATTAATGAGAGATTTTGATCTCAATTTCTTTTTAAATTCAGAGCGTAAGCTCTGAGCATATCTTCCAATATTTGGATTGTTCTCTCAAACTATCTATCTATTTAAGGGTAAAAGGTAGTACTAAACTTCAATTGAGTACCCATTGCATTCTGTAATCCTTCCCAGAACTTGGATGTAAATCTAGGGTCACAATTAGATACATAACTAGCCAAAACACCATATAGGCGAATGACTTCATCGATATACAATCTGGCTAGCTTGTCCATGGAATATTGAAGTCGAACTGCAATGAATCTTGTGATTTTAGTAAATCTATCCACAGTAACCCAAACTGCATCTATAAAATGTGCAGTCAGTGGTAACCCTGTGACGAAGTCCATGGTAATGTGGTCCCACTTCCATTCTAGTACCAGTAACGGTTATAGTTTACCAAACGGTCTTCGATGTTCTGCTTTGACTTGCTGACACCTCAAACACTTATATACAAATTAAGCCACATTGGCTTTCAAACCTCTCCACCAGAAGTCCTTCTTCAAGTTGTGGTACATCTTTATACTTCCTGGATGCATAGCCGAGCTGGATGTGTGACTCGCATCCTTGGGCAGAGTTCGCCATTTCTTAGTGCGGTAGGTAGAGCTGGAACTGGCAGTTAAAAAGGTACTTTGGATAAACTTTTTAGGGCATCGGAGGTGCCTGTGATTAGGCAAAATCTTTTCCTTCAAGTATTTTATAGATTCTGGCATGCATACTCTACTACGATCATAGATAACTCCATTATTCAGAATGAAATCTAGGTCTTGCTTTCCATTTTTGAGTTTGCTCTTCAGTGCACCAAGGTGATGGTCCAATATTGTTGCTGCTTCAATCTCTTAAAACAACGTCGGTTGTATTTAAAGGGCACCTAGAGTGGCAGTAGTAGCTTCAATCAACTTTTCTAGTAGAGTAATAGCAATGGAATCTTTAGCTATGGCTGGAGGAATGATTTGAGATTCAGATAGAACGTAGTCGCTAGCCTTAGCTTCTTCTCTACTTATTGCTTTTCTACTAAGCGCATCAGCTACTACGTTAGCTTTTTCTAGGTGATATTGGATATCACAATCATAATGATTTAGTAGCTCTAACCATCTTCTTTGTCACATGTTGAGTTCCTTCTGATTGAATAAATAGGTGAAACTCTTATGGTCAAACATTATCTGAAACTTTTCTTCGTACAGGCATTGTCTCTATGTCTTGAACACAAATACCATGGCTGTTAACTCAAGATCATGAGTTGGATAGTTCTTTTCATGCTCCTTTAGTTGTCTGGGGGCGTAGGCGATCACCTTACCTTCTTGTATGAGGACGCAACCAAGTCCTAATTTTGATGCATCAGTATACACTGCAAGACCTTTTGATCCAGATGGGATAGTCAACACTGGAGCAAAAATTAAATTCCCTTTTAGTAACTAGAATGCTGCTTCACATTTCTCTGACCATACGAACTTTGTTTCCTTGTTTGTTAGTAACGTCGAAGGAATGGCTATTCGGAAGAAATCGACAATAAATCTTCGATAGTATCCAGCCAATCCAAGAAAGCTTCTAACTTTTGTGACTGTATTCAGAGCTTCCCAATTGAGTATTACTTTGACCTTGCTTGGATCTATTGATATTCCTTCGGCAGATATGACATGACCCAAAAAGGTAACTTGTCTCAACCAAAACTCACACTTCTTAAACTTGGCAAATAGCTTCTCTTACCTAAGTTTATACAAGGCTTGGCCAAGATGCACAGTATGCTCTTCCATACTCTTAGAGTAAATAAGAATGTCATCAATGAACACAATCACAGAGTGATCTAGGAAGTCATGGAACACTCTGTTCATGAGTTCCATAAATGACGCTGGGGCATTAGTTAATCCGAAAGACATGACTAAGAACTCATAGTTTTTGTATCGAAGCAGTCTTTGGTACATCACATTTTTTGATCTTCAGTTGATGATATCCTAGTTGGAGATCTATCTTTAAGACTACTTGAGCACCTTGAAGCTGATCAAATAGATCATCAATCCTGGGCAGAGGATATCGATTCTTGATAGTAAGCTTGTTCAGCTTACGATAATCGATGCACAATCAAACGCTTCTATCTTTCTTCTTGACAAACAAGACTGACGCACCCAAAGGAGATAAACCAGGTAAATCTTTAGGAAACACATCTGGGAACTCATTCACTACATCAATCTGGTTAAGGGTTGGTAATTCTATGGTAGTGTCAATCATAGATGCTAAGTAACCAATGCAGCCTTGTTGCAACAATTTACAGCCTTGCAATGCCTATAAGAATAACTTCTTACCCTTCCTAGGTTTATCTCCAACAAATTCAAAAGCTTCTCCATCAGTGGGTTGAAAAAGAATCTTCCTTTTAGCACAGAGCACGCTGGCTTGGTGAGTGAAGAGCCAGTCCATGCCTAAGATAGCATCAAAATCTGACATGTTAAGTTAAATCAAATAAACATTCAGATTCTGATCCTCTAGCTGAACTTGACATGGTCCATAGTGCTATGTCAATACTACTTCCAATCCTAACAGGGTTCAAACAATTAATTCAGATATTAACTGCTTCGCAGCCATGGATAGCTTCTTGGCAAACTCAGGTGACACGAATGAGTGCGTGGCTCCAGAATCAAATAGAATTCGAGCCGGGTGATTAGATATCATAAGAGTGCCTATCGTGTATAGTCCATGCATTAACACACACACACAAGCATGTAGTAGTATTGAAATAATCACAATATTGGAATATAAAATACTTGTTACTACACCAGGGGCTCTTTCTGCTTTTGTAACCACTACGTTGCAGAATCACTTATAGTAGCTAGAGTGGCAATTTTCGTGATGGTGCCCCACTTGAAGGCAGTGGGGGCATGTAGAGAGGTTCTACGAAAAATCTGACCACAAAGGGAAATCGATGCTTCCTCAACTTTGAAGCTCCTATGGATTCCCCTGATGACTCAACATCAATGACCACTGGGTGCTCGACTTTGGGGTATGGTACCGTGGGACGTAATTGGCTAGGAACGCATCTCAAAATACCTCCTAGGTAACTTTTCCATGCAACTCACACAGCTTAGGCTCAGCGTCCATCCACCATAAGTGTCACACCCCAATTCTGGACTAACCAATGGTGTGATGAACCGTCATGAAAATCAACGGTTCAAACCAGGATCTCGTATAGGCTATGCTAACCATGTTAAACCAAAATACACTCCACAGTAATAATTAGATATTTGAGTAAATAGCAGAAGTCTCATTAATAATGAACTAAGATCTACATGATAAATGATTAAATAATCTAGTTATCTCCACGTAACCAAAACATAATTAATACCTATTACAAATATCAAAATACGAAAATAAAACACTAAGTGTAATCACGATGGAAACACTCGCTTAACGAGCCTTGCTCGTCCTCCACATCTTGCACATCCATAGCTGCCACATGTCCATACTTTGACGTATCCATGTAGTCTTTAATCATCACACCTGCAACATCAGAAACTAAAAGAATTACACGCACAAGGGTCAGCTCTCCAACTTGAGCTCAGTGAGTGAACAAAACAATGCAACAAACATATGCATGCATTCAAATCATATCTTTGGTCTGATTTTTAAGTTTGCAATGTGCTATAGAAAGGTTTGGTGGCCCCTGCACCTTTATACACGAGTGTGTGAATCCTCTCAATGGATCAAACACCATTTTCATCCTACATGCACCCACCATGGAATAGAGATAGAGCTAAAGTGTCCGGATCACACACCACCAACACTTTCACTGATGCCCTACCCATACCAACAAATAAGCCCCTGCTGGCGAGGGTTTGCAAACTGAGTTTGCAACTAACCAATCCTAATGTAATCTAGTGTATCCAAGGCCTCACCCCAGCATCCCTCAATACGTCCATAGAGAGCTAAGGCCCCCCGACAGAGTCGAAGACTATACGGTCCGGAATCACCTCCCCTGATGCCCTACGACATAATAATTCTACTAATGTAATGGCGATATGATGATGTCTGTCACACCCCAATTCCACACCATTCAGAACAGTGTGATGAATCGCTAATAAACCAACGGTTCAACCAGGATCTCTAATAGGCTGTGTCCATTAAAAATAAAATCATACACATCCACAACCATAATCAGAATAATACACAATAGCAAAAGTTTTATAGTAAATGAACTGAGGAATCTAATTGTGATAATCATAAATAAAGTATCAATTTATGTTGTATCAACTGAGACATAAGTAAATAAAATATCAATTATATTTCCTTAATAAATTCAAATGAAAAATCTAATTGAAAACGCATGAGTTGCACTCGCATGAGGAGTCATGCGTATCCACTAAGTCTTTGGCTTCCATTGCAGCAATACGTGCGTACACCGGAGCACTCATATAATCTTCGATCATAGTACCTGCATCATCAATTAAAAATATTCGACGTCGAGAGGGTGAGCACACATCATGGCTTAATGAGCAAACAAAACAATGCAGCAAACATATGCATGCATTTAATTCATATCTTTGGTCTGCTAAATAAGTTTGCAATGTGCTATAGAAATGATAGGTGGCCGCCGCACCTATATACATGAGTGTGTGAAGCCGCCCAAAGGTAACGTTTATTGTCGTCCCACATGCACCTACCATGGACAATGTACACGCAAAGGTTATGTTTATTGATGTACCAGTTGCCCATACCAACACATAAGCCCCTGCTGGCGAGGGCTCGTAAACTTGGCTCGCAACTAACCAATCCTAATGCTAATCAGTGTATCCAAGGCCTCACCCCACCATCTCTCAATACGTCCATAGAGATAGGGCTAAGGCCCCCCGGCAGAGTCAGAGACTACACGGTCCGAGACCACCTCCCCTCATACCCTACGACTTAATAGTTCTGCTAAGGTAATGGCGATACGATGATGTCAGTGGACAAGACTTGAGTTAGAGATAGAGCTAGAGTGCTGAGGCCCGGCCTATGACACCCCCCTGATACTCGCTCGCATCAAGTACACCAACCACACACATACATTCACATGCCTATTCCTATCATCATCATCATCATCATGTTATAAACAATAATTTAAATATGCATGAACAGTAATAATAGAAATATTGGATGACATGTTGAATGCACATAACAAGCATACACGCATAGAATCAATCATGGCATTGGACTCAAGAATAAAATAGTTTATTATTAACCAATTAGTTTAGGTCTTGTTCCCTCACCTTTGCTTGATCGTAGATCCTCTTTCAAGCTTTAAGAATCAATTAAATATCAATATTATATCACTAAAAGACCTAATCAAGTCGATAGAATTTAATTAGAATTAATTCTAATTTTTAAAAGCATGTTGTTAACTGGGGGTCGATGCTAGGGTCGGAGGTTCCATCGACCCTGGGTGCTACCACCCAAATTCTGGACTTCCCGAACACTGGGGGTTGATTGTTAGGGTCTGGTAGGGTCGACTGGCCATCGACCCCTAGTCGAAATTTCATCCTATAGTCCATTCTTTCGTGTTTGGGTCCTATGGCTTGCTTCTACAATCCATCCCATATATGTTCTATGTTTTAGAACCATAGTTTATTCACCTATATGGTTTTAATGATCTCCCCCATGGTTTTCCATGAAAACCTAATCATGGATGGATGATTTGGGTTTCTCCTAGATTATTCCCTCTTCACTATCTACTCTAAGGTCTTTAGAACTACATGGAGATAGTATCCATACCTGAGAATTAGGTTGGTTTCTCTGAAGCTTTCTCTTTGATCTTTCTCTCTACTTTCCTTCTCTTTTCTTTCTCCTCTCCTTCTCTTCTCTTTCTCTCAATCCAATTAGGGTTCTAAAAGGAGTGAAAGAGGCTTAGGGACGTCCTATTTATAGAGTAGAAACTCCCAAAATAAGTCCCATTGAGATTAGAAAAGAATCCCATTGAAATTTGGAAAGTTCCTAATTCACGGTTTCTATCGGCAGACTGGGGGTCGATGAGGGGGTCGGAGATCCCGTCGATCCTTGGTTTTAAAATGTCCAATCCCTGGTTAAAAACTCAGGGTCTGACTTTTATACTGGGGGGTCTGACCCTGCCTTGCTGGGTATGCGACCCTCCCCCTTATTTTTATGTTTTTGGGTCAGTTTAATACCTGGGATCGTGATCTCCCTCACGCACTTGATCCATTTAGCTCGACCATGATAGGTAGACCTAGATCAAGGTGGTAAGACCGGGTTAGTTTGATACGGGTCTTACAATGTCAGTGAGAAAGACTTGAGTAGAGATAGAGCTAGAGTCTGGTGACCAGGATGAACCATAATGCTAGGTCCTCCCCCTGATGCTCCACTCGCATCCAACACACTAACCAAACACATGCAATCACATGCCTATTCCTAGCATCATCATCATCATATTATAAATAGATAGAAATAAATATGCATGAGCAGTAATAACAGGAATATTTGATGACATGTGAGATGCACATTACAAGCATACAAGCATAGAATCAATCATTGCATTGGACTCAATAAAATAAAACAGCTTGTTATTAGCCAATTAGTTTAAGTCTTGTTCCCTCACCTTTGATCGATGTTTGTTCCTCTCTCAAGCTTTGGAAGTCACTTTGAATCGATTTATTAGGAACCTAACAATTAATGTATATAAGTTAGGATTCAAGTTTACCAAGTTACAGTAGTTAAAAACTTTGTTTGGTCTCAAAATATGCTTGTTGTTATCGTGTGGTCGAAAGTGTGGTCGAACCTGTGGTCGTAATATATGCGGTCACACACTGTGTGGTCGCACCCTGTGGTCACATTTTATGAGACCACACCCTGCGACCATAACTTTCTTGGGAACTTCCTGAATAGCTTTGGTCGATCCTTTGGTCACCTTGTGGTCAACCACAGGCTGTGACCACATGATGTTTGGTCAATTTTTCATCTTTAATCTGAATTCTTCTTGAGTCAAATCCTTGGCTCATCACTTGGGTTTCACCCTAAGATCATTATATGGCCTCTAATCATAGTTTTTACATCGTCTTTAACCCTAATAGATTCCCTTCATGGATCTCTTAGAGTTTTGTCCAAGGTCTTAGGATTGAGATCTTACTTTGAATCAATCTCTCCTCCATAACCTATTCTAGGCATTTAATTAATGTAGAAAAATGATTCCATACCTTAAACTTGCTGGAGAATCAGAGCTTTCTCTGCAATTCCTTCTCTTAGTCTTCCTCTTCAATTCTCCTTCTCTTCCTACTCTTCTCTTTCTCTCTCTTTTAGTTTGGGTTCTAATAGAGTGGAAGACGCTAAGGGACATCCTTTATATAGAGGAAAAGATCCATATATAGTCCCACTTTGATTAGGAAAGAACACCCTTTTAGATTAGGAATGTTTCCTAATTTCGGAGTCAGTATACCATCGTGTGGTCGCACATGGGTCGCAGTATCCGTTGACCACACATCTCAAAACTGTGACCACAAGTCCTAGACTCTAGTGGTCTCAATATTCTTGACCACACCTGTTTAGGTATGTGACTACACGTCTCAATTAGATGATTTATGGTTCGAATTACATACCTAGCCTTATGGTTTGTGGTTTCTTCACATACTTGGATCACTTGAGCCGGTTATGATGGGAAGACCAGTCACGACATGAGAACTTAAAGTTAGACCGGATTCGTGGCATGCGGGTCTTACAACTCCACCACCCTTAAAAGAAATTTTGTCCTCTAAATTCACACGTACGGATCTTACAACTCCCCCATCCTTAAAACAAATTTTGTCCTCGAAATTTAAATATTCTTCAGAATCGAATAGGTGGGAACACTGCTTCCGCATCGCATCGCATCTTCTTCTTCCCATGTAATCTTTTCGACATCTTAGCTTCGCTAGATTACTTTCACATAATCAATATTCTGGCTCCAAAGATGTTGTACCTTCTAACTGGTGATTTAGGCTGGTACCACTTCAAAAGTTATGTCTTCTATCAAATCTGGTGGATCCATGGTCAATTACCGTGATGGATATCTAACGTACTTTTTCAATAAAGACACGTGAAATACGTCATACACACTAGACATGGATGGTAGTAACGCTAGTTGATATGTAACTTTTTCATGTCTCTCTAAAATTTTATAAGGTCCAAAACATATATAGGACATAACTTTTCCTTCTTATCACACCGTTTTAAACCACGCATAAGTGATATCATCAAGAATACTTTGTCACTTACGGTGAACTCAAGGTTGTCTCTCCTGACAATTTTGAGCTGTCTAGGCCCTTCTTTGATCTTGTCTGCCACTCGACAAGTTTCTTCAACAGACTCAAGTCTTACCATTCCTCGTTCTCCTACTTCATTTCAAAATAAAGGAGTTTGACATTTCTACCCTACCATGCTTCATAAGTGACGTCTATATGGTAGTTTGCTTGTAAAATTAATCAATGGAAACTTCTCAACTCAAGCTCCTTTAAAAATAGTTTCACAGGTTTGGAGAAAACCTCCTAGGATCTATATAGTTCGCTCCGACTGTCCGTCGATTTGAAGGTGAAATGCGGTGCTAAACTCCAACTTTATTCCGATCACTTTTTGTAGTCCCTCCCAAAACTTTGAGGTAAAACGTGAGCCTCTACCCAACACCATGCTCTCAGACATAGCATTCAATCAGATAATATTATCCACATATAGCTTAGCTAGCCATTCCAAAGCATACCAGGGTCGTATAGCAATGAAATGAGCTGTCTTCATAAGGCGATCAACAATCACCCAAACTGCGTTAACCAATCTGGGTGTTAGTGGTCAACTGATGACATAGTCCATTGTAATCCAGTTCCACTTCTAAACTGGCTCCGATAGTGGTCATAGTAAGCCTACTGGTCTTTATCTTTCAGCCTTTACTTGTCGATAATTCAGACACTGGAACACGCACTAAGCCACATCTATTATCATTCCTCTTTACTAGTATACTCTCTTTAGGTCATTATACATATTGGTATATTTTGTACCACCGAGATGTATCGAATACAGTGTGGAATGAGCTTCTAGCATTATTTTGTATCTAAGATCCGAGTTTTTTACTTTCAGGTATGCATAATCATCCTTTGTATCTCAGGACCTTCTCTGCATCCAAAGTAAGTCAGGGTTAGGTTTTTCTTTCTCTAATTCTTCTTGTACTACTCTCAAATATGGATCTAACAGAATTGCTACCATTTACTTCGTCCATCAAATCAGAGATGTTCTTTAACGCTGCGAATCAAGCGAGAAACTATTGTTCCAAAAGTTTATCCATAAGTTCTCGCTCAATTGGATCATCATGAGTTTCTAGTTTATGTTGTTTTTCTTCTAAATCTGAATTTGTTGCTGCGGAATACAAGACAGCATTTGTACTAGGTCCTCCTTTTGGCTTCACTGTTCCCCTTTTTGGTCAAAGCTTCAGCTACCACATTAGCCTTGCCTGGATGACACTGAATATCACCGTCTTAATCCTTCAGGTGTTTCAACCATCTTCTCTGCCTCATGTTCAACTCCTTCTAGGTGAAGAGATAAACCAAACTCTTGTAATCTGATTTAATCTGAAATTTTTCTCCGTATAGATAATGTCTCCAAATCTTGATTGCATAATTTATCCCAATAACTCTAAGTCATGAGTAAGGTAACTCTTCTTATGCTCCTTTAGTTATCTTAAAGCATATGCAATCGTTTATTCACCTTGCATCAACCCGCATCCTAGACCCAATCTGAAAGCATCGGTGTGTAGGGTAAAAGGTTTCCCTAGTATCCGAACAATCAAGATGGGAGTTGATATCACCCTTGCTTTTAGAGTCCAGAATATTCTTCACACTTATCAATCCAAATAAACTTCTCTCCCTACCTGGTTAGCTTAGTAAGAGGTATTGCGATCCTAGAGTAGTCCTCCATAAATCATTTGTAATAACTAGCTAAACCTAAGGAACTTCAAATCTCTGAAATGTTCTTAGGTGCTTTTCACCCTATGATTTCTTCCATCTTACTGGGGTCCACCTTTATTCCTTCTGAGGATATTACATGGCCCAAGAAGATCACTTTGTTAACCCAATCTCATACTTCTTGAGTTTGGCATAAAGCTTCTCCCTTCTCAGCTGTTGTAGGGTTGCACTAAGGTCCGTTACAAGACTTTCTTTGTCTTTAGAAATAACCAATATATAGTCGGTCAACATGTCATGAACGTTCAGTTCATCAGCTCCATAAAAGATGTAGGGCATTGGTTAATCCAAACGACATAACCAGGAACTCATAATGCTCATTCCAGGTTTTAAAAGCTATCTTTGGAATATTGATGTCCAAATTCTTCAGTTGATGATATCTTAACCAAAGGTCAATCTTAGAAAATACCTTTGCTCCTTGTAGCTGATTAAACAAGTCATCGATCTGAGGTAGTAGATATCGGTTCTTGAACGTAAGCTGTTCAATTCCTGGTAGTCTATACATAGCCAAACACTATCGTCCTTCTTCTTCAGGAATTGCATTGGTGCTCCCTACGATGCAGTAGTTAGCCGATTTGAACCTATGTCTAATAACTCCTGTAGTTGAGTCTTCAGATCCTTCAACTCTATAGGACCTATTTCATAGGGTGCCTTAGACACATGTGTTGTCCCTGGTAACAAGTCGATAACGAACTCGGTCGCACGATCAGGTGGCAACCAGGTAATTCCTCAAGAAATACATTTAAAAATTTTTATATCACATCAATACCTTTCATTCGTGTTAATTATTTAATAGCATCTACCACATATACCATGTATCCAACTCTTTTCTTTTCAAAGCATCTATTCGCCTTTAATGCAGAGAGAATAAGCTTTCACTTTCTAAGCAATATGCTTCCAATAAAACCAATTTATGTGACATCTCTATTCTTAAATGATAACCTCTTCTATGCATATAACAGCCTTGTAGAGTGTTGAGACAACCAGTTCATTCCCAAGATGATGTCAAAGTCTGTCATCTTAAGTCAAATTAGGTTGCATCCAACTTTCGTCCATCCATATGATTCGGACATTGTTCATAACACTCACCTAATATAACATCTTGTCTGAAAGGGCTTGAACTAGCAAAATCTGGTTTAAAGGTCTTAATGGCACATCTAGCTCCTTCATCTCTTATGGTTTTTCAAAGACTATCGTCAATAATCTCATATCTCGAAAAGCTCATTAGCTTACACCAATAATCTTATATTATACTCATTAGCTTACATCTCTTTTATTGCTACTGCTTTATCCTGATCTCTCTATCATATACCTCGAAAAGTATCTTGTGATTGTTACTCACTTCATATCCCAAGTCTACCTATAAGCATTAGGGTATTTGCTTATAATTTCATTAATTCTACCAAACTCTCTTGGTCTTTACTTAATCATCTCACTCGACATTGGGCATAACTCAGTATTACTTGTACTAAACCGAGTACTAACAATACCACCATTTTCAATTTCATCTTTGTATCCACTTTTAGATATGCTTTTAGAAATCTTTTGCCTTGTCAAAATTCATGCTGATATAGCTATCTAACTCTACCTGAGCACTATTTATTCTATACTGGCTACTCTTGATAGTTCTCACTTCTTGCTCATGCACTCTTTTACAGGCCATGACTCAATCCTTCCATTTAGCAATCTCAAAATAGATTCTCCATTACTTCATTTAAGGTTTATTGGTTATAGAAATTTATTTGAATTCAATCGTCTTTCCTCTAATAATTCCCTTATTAACTAAGCATATTTATCCACGAAGGTCAGGGAATGTACGAATCAAAATATTTATCCAAAAGCAATTCATTTCTTTAATTTGAATTCAGTATGATGACGAACACTTGTTTTATCTAGTGAACTTGGGTTTAAAGGATCAGGAGTAAATCTATGGTAACTGAACCAAATGCAAAATGAATTGAACCCTTGGTTGTTGATTGCAAGGTGGTTCGAATACATGGAAATAAAGGTTCTACAGCTCTTAGACTCATGGTTACAGGTTCTATCGAGTATATAATGCCATTGGTCAGGGCACTATAGGAATAAATCTGGAGAAAGTTTTGGTACATCAATAAATCAGGTATAAATTAGATAGATGTACATTCAACATGATTAAACGCTTAACTGATCATTCAGTTCACATCTGTATTCTTGTTGTCGATCATGAGAGCAACTTCGATTGGTATAATCAGGACTAATTCTAAGGAAACACTATCTATAACCCCAATTGATAGGTTGAATCGAGAAGGCATCCTCTCAAGGCACGAGAATTTAAAATCAAGTATGTACATCCTCTATAATCATAAGAGTAAGTCAACGATGCACCGCATCCTATATACACATGTCTAGCTATATGGCCACAATAGATTTGATCCCTTGCTGAAAATGTTCAAGGCTTCATCTTCAGAAACATTCCTTAATCCTTGTCGGATCATTCTACTATGATACAGCTATCCCATACATCGGTGGCTGATAAGGGTAACCACCTTAATACACTGCTTGCTGTGCACCAAGCTTCTGTACGAGGGTGAGCATTACTGGGACCTACAGTACAGTAGGCACTGTATTATGGCTAACAGATGCTAGAGGTACAATGTTGCTATCAACTAGTACCATACTTGGTCTGACCTGGAGGTGTTGGTGTAGTATTGGTAACTTGGGTAGCGATTCCCATGGTAACTTGCATAGCCGGTATCATCTATTGTTGCTTTTGCATTTTATCGGGCCAAGTTCGTTACAACCTTGGCCAAGGCATTTGGTGGTCCAGTAGATTTGCTAGAGTGGCCTAGTTGTTCACCCCCTTTGATTCGCTCTAGCTTGAATATCATTGTTTGGCATTTGCTCAGATGGTTCTCATTACCCATTCTCGACCCAAATAGTGGTGGGGTCGGGTTACAACCTCTTCTTAATGCTCAACGGGTAATGGATCGGCGTATGACGGATCTCACTCTGAGTCTCTACGTCACCCAGGAGTATAGCTTTATCTCCTTTTATAGTTACTCTTATTTTTTGGTGTATGGCCATTATTCTCTTATCTTTGTTAGATTCTGCCCGAGATCTTTCCCTTTACCTTTGCAGGGATTTAGGCATTACTAGCCATTTTCCTTCTTCCTCTGTCATACTTGTGAGTACCTGTAAGAACCGTGTTCTAAAAATCGGGTCTAACTTGTGGTTTTATATGGTGACAGGTGTTTCAATCATAACTGGACCGAAAGGTGAAGCCGGGTGACGAACCACGTAAATTTTAGGTATGAGAACCACTCAAAAATGGTATAAATCTCATACCGGTCTGACTATACCGGTCTGAGTCAGTCAGACCGGTATGGTGCAACCGGTATGTGTATACCGGTCTGACTATACTGGTCTGAGTCAGTCAGACCGGTATGTGCGACCGGTATGCTTAGTTTCTGACGGAGACGAACTCCAGTAGGTCCCTCACTCTGAATGGAAACTAGGAAAGTTTCCAATCGTGGAAAACTTTCCCAAGAACCGCTATCCTCTGTTAATAGAGATTATGACAATCCATTGATCCTTCTCAAACCCTAGCCGTCTGGAGGAGAGCTGGAGGAGAGTTGAAAAGAAGCAAGGAGGAGGAGGCTGCCCAGGAAGGGGATTTTCATTGGAGGAGCTCGCCGCCAATCGACGAACACCGCCGATAAGTGCTCCATACTATTAGTAATACTAGGACATCGGATCGAAGCCGTGAAGCGGCACGGCAATCCAAAACCCTAGATCTTTCAATGGACCTAGTCTTATTTTAGATCTGATCTAGTTTGATACGGCGTTCTAGTCGAAATCAGAAGGCCATTAGGATACTTGGACCTTAGTGTGGGTTAGGAGAAACCCTAGAAACCTAGCCGATAACCGACAAGGAAGGGAGATCCGAGACCTTGCTCTTGGATCCAAACCGCGGAGTATACCGATTGGACGCAAGGTCCAGCGGTATGGGTCTGCGGTATATACCGCAGGCACATACCGGTCTCACTGACTGAGACTGGTATGTACCGCAACCGGTATATACCGGTGGCACCATACCAGTCTCAGTCCACTGAGACTGGTACCGCGACCGGTATGTTCTCCTAGCCTGGGTTGCTTGGCCGAACATGGTGCTGACCACTTGTAACCTTAATAAATGAATTCTAACCTATGAATATGATTGTGTAGGACCTGTAGACAGCGTGAGTAGACCATGTGACGTAGAGCGGGATTGTTATCACGCGTCAGGTAAGGGACAAGACCCCAAACTCTAATTAACTAATTAAACAGTAAACCTTTGTGATTAAATTGTATATGAATTCATTGCTTGATGTCTGTGCATTTCACATGCCATGTAGTTGCTTCTGTTATTACTGTTATCTGTTCATGCATTTCATATGCTAGGATTGTTGGATGTTAGGCATGTGTATGCTTTTAGTTAGTGTGTGGAATGTGAAGGGGAGTGGAGCCCTAGATATATCCACAGCTAACACCTTTTTGTATCGCCATCTACCTTAGCAGACTTGGTACGAATAGGGTATCAGGGGGAGGACGTGGGATTGTGGTTCCTCCTGCCCGCCAGACTCGAGCCCTATCTCTATGTCGTAGGGAGTCGTGCTGGGGTAAGGCCATAGATACTGTATTGACATATAGGACTGGTTAGAAATGAAACTCACTTGCATGCCCTTGCCAATAGGGGTTTAGGTATTGGTACGGTGTAGGGTATCAGGGGGAGGACGTGGTACTGTGGATTGTTACCTGACCACCATACTCTAGCTATAACTCTATATCGGAGTGACTGATGTGGGACAACAGTAGTAATGTGGATTGTTGCCTGACTGTTGGGTGTGCTCACACTCTCATGCATGGAGGTGCGGGGGCCGCCAAACCTTACCATCACACCTTGCAAGTTATACCTGACCCAAATTGTAATGTTATCTCATGCATTTTGTATGTTGCATTGGTTTTGTACTTACTGAGCTAAGTTGTGAGGTCACCCGAATATATATATTCTTCTTTTTTAGATTTTGATGCAGGGTACACAGTTGATGACTTCATGACTGCCTCAACGTACGGTACAGTTGCTGCCATTGACACTCCGGCAGTAGAGGATGAGCATGACGCTTCATGCGAGTGCTCATTTTGTGTATTCCTTTAGAGGAGATTTTATTTTAAACAATACATTATTATATATTTATTATTTAAGTTTGTGAATGATGGAATAATTTGGATAATTATTTAATTTACAATATAGAGCTCAGTTCATTTATCTATTAATTTCGCTACTATTTATTATTCTCTGATTATGTTAGATTGCTTGGAATGATTGGTTGACACGGTCTATTGAGATCCTGGTGTGAACCATGGTTTAGAGCCGGTTCACTCACACTTTTGGTTCAGCCGGAATTGGGGTGTGACAACTTGGTATCAGAGCCCTAGGCTCTATCTAGCTAATCATTTTGCATCTAACTGTGTTCAATGAGCTGAGTTAGGAAAATTAAAAACTTTAATAAGAACACACCATAAGCTTGTTTGATGCTTGAGACTTAAGAAAGATGCATAATATACTATTAATGGAAGAAAATTATATGCACTGAAGTATTAAAGAAAAACAAATAACCATTTCATAATTTTTAAGTACAAAGTGAATGACAGAGTACAGTCCATAAGTCGGACAGTTCCTCTATTAACAAAATAAACCACATGTGAATAAAATAAAACTACAATCAGACTATGGTGGATTAGCGGGCATGGGTGGTATCGGGTCTACAATATCATAGTCGCGCTCATACGCCTCTCTAAGCCAATGAACCTGGTCCTGCGTGACCCGTAGGCTGCGAGCTAGACGCCCCAAGTCCTGACCCATCTCTCTCTGAGTATCTTTGATGCCCCTCCGAGTATCTCAGATCTCCATGAGCATGCTCATCACTGGGTCCGAAGAAAGATGAGATGGTCCCACCACTGAAGAAGGCCGAGATGGTCCTGCTCCTGGAGAATGCTGGGGTGTAGGTGCTGGGATGTCCTCCATGTGTGCATCCTCATCACCCCCTATCTCTGCTGCTGCTGCTGTTGCTGCGGCTGCCGTATGACTCCTAGGTGGGAGAGGATGAGCCTATAGCTCCTCGTCACTAAGTTCTAGAACATCCATCTGCATCTTATAGATGGCCTCAACATCTATATCGGAGCTCATAGTAATCTCAACAGCAACCTCTCCCTGCATGTCCACACCGGCGATGCAACAGTGCTGTGATCAACCTACCATATGGAAGATTTCCCGTTACATTGGGCTTTGCCACATAAATCATGGTACGAAGGATCAGGTAAGGCAGGCAGATCCGGTGCCTGGTAGTCACACAGTAGGTCAGATACTGGGTCAACTGGGACAACTCTCCATAGTGACCACTCTGAGGAATAATGGCGTGCTGTATAATACGGTAATATAGACGAGGCATAGGACGAAGGTTTGAAGCCAACATGATACTGCCTGGCAACAAAATCTGCTCTGAAATGGCTGCTCTCATGTCCTCAGTAAGGTACCCTTTAGCTCAGGGTGGACAATAGATGAGATCCCCGTCGTCTGGAATCTCAAGAAGTGCGGCTAACTCAGCAGTGTTGAAAGAGATCATCGTCCATTTCACATAGCTAGTAATGCGTAGATCCCTAGCATGCTCCCAATCATTAGGATCTCCTTCTACCTCCAGATTAGCAAATAACAGTTTCACCAAGCTGGGACGAGTGGTCAATCTATACTGAATAATGGGTAACCAACCCATCGCCCCAAAAGCCACCTCAACATCGAAACGGTGCAGATGCTCTAGGTTCACAAAACGACCTACTTCAATACGTTTTGCTCGGAACCATGCAAGGCGAGAAGCGGCAGCCTCTGAACGAAAGAAACTCTCATCATAAGGGACAAGCGGAGGATGTGATGGGTTCATACCAGGCATATATGATCGTTTCCCTGCATCACAACGTCTAGACATACTGTAACTGTGAAACAAAGAAAATGAGACAGTTAGAGAACAATTTAAAAAAAAAATTCAGCAGCATAACGGTAGAAAATGGTGAAAAAGCCTCAAACACACCCAATATGGGTAGGAGGACTTATTGTGGTGGCACAATGCTAACATAGATCAAACAATTACACCACAAAACAAAGAAATAGAGACATAGTAACAAAAATTTATCAAAAACATCGAAAAACCTAGAAACCTAGGTTAAAAGTCAAAATTTTGGGATTTTCTTTAAACCAACCGATAGAACTTCGAATTGGTTGAGGGGTTTTGCACATTTAGACCCCTAAAAACTTTCTCAAGCGAAGAAAGAAGTTTTCTACGGTTAAAAACTTCCAAATCAAGAAAAACCTAGGTTTTGGCATGAAAGATGATGAAAATTTTTCTAAAAAGAGGGAAGAGAGGGATAAACTTACCTAAGAGACGAGTTGATACTCTTGGTTGAAGTAAAAACACTCTTAGAGGCATCGGATGGACTGTAGAAACTCAAAGACACGGAGAGGAATCGCCATCAGAATAAACTCTAAAGTAAGAAATGAAGAATGAGGTAGAAATCGCGATTTTAAAGAGTTTTCCAGAGATACCGGTTGCACTTTTGGACTGGAATGTGCGACCGGTACCTTCGGCGGTATGGTGTGACCGGTACCTACCGCAAGGTATTCCGGTCTCACCCAATGGGGTTGTGTGCGACCGGTACCACCGACGGTATATGCAACCGGTATGTACCGCCAGGTATACCGCTCTCACTCAAGGAGAGACCGGTACCACAGTTGGTACCTCATGGGGGTTTGGGAATTCAAAACCATTCCCCGAACCGGCCGAACTTTACTACCAGACCTCATGCCTTCATGTTATGACCAGAATAAATGATTGTGCATAGAAAATTTTGGGAAATAATTATAAATTGCTTATTTTCTTTCCCTATTGATAATTACTTATGGTGCATATGCGTTGAGACTAAATATTATCGTTGGAATAAATGTTTCTTTTGTCTCATGTGTTTCAATGTATTCAGATATCGCACAGGAAATTAATTTTCTTCAATGGTGAGAGGAAATGGATGTAGAATTCCTCGCAGACGCCGTCACCCAAGGGCGTCTCCAATAGAAAGGAATTCAGGGACAGAAAACTCTGAAGAGAATGAAGGGAGAGAAAGTGGGGAAGAACTTAACCCCCTAAATGAAAATGAAGAAACACCACTACAGGGGAAAACATCTACAAGCTCCGAAGCAATGATGGAAGATTTAGTCACTCATATGGAGGCACAACAGAAAAAGTTTTTCGATGAAATGTTGAAAATGTTTAGGCCACCTGGGCCTGTACCAGCACCTGCATACATGCCATCCACAAATGCTGAGAATGTACATGCGGAACCAGTGGGGGTTAGTACAGCTACTGAGGGACCACCACCATAGAACCAACCCAACACGGTTCCCCACATAGTTACAGGAACGCCCATCCCTAACCAGGATCAGGGTGGATATCAGGGTCCATATCAGGGTGTATACTATGGTGGGAATCAGGGAGCAAATCAGAGTGGCTACTCTTACCAGCTACAATGGTATGGTCAGACAGGGTATGGACAAGCACCACATGGACAAGTCCCATTTGCACAGAGTAGTCTTCTAGAGCAGTGGATGGATTCTTAAAGCTCAAGCTACCAACTTTTACAGGAAAGCCAAGGAAAACACTGTAGCAAGCATAGTGGATAGCTGAAATGGAGAAGAATTTTCGCCTAATGGAGTGTCATGATGGGGAAAAAGTATTATATGCGACCCACATGCTGAAGGAGGAAGCCAATGGATGGTAGAACTCAATCAGGGCGTATCTGGAGATAAAGCACCAGATAATCACTTGGCCAATATTTAAAGAAGCCTTCTTTGACAAATATTTTCCCAGGAGTTTTCGTGATCAGATGGAAAGGGAGTTCCTTAACTTGCAGCAATCCCAAATGACAGTAGAAGCATACCAACAGAGATATGAGGAGTTATTCTTCTTCACTCCAACTAGTATGCAGGAGGAAGAAACAAAGACTCGCAATTTCACTATGGGTCTTCGGGGTGTTATAAGAGAGCATGTGTTGGGGCGAGGATTGAAGATATATAATGAAGCTGTACAGGTGGCTCGAGTCATCGAAGCAAGCCAGAGAGATAGCTTCTTTGCACAAAATAGGGGTCTGAAGAGGCCTAACCTTGAGGTCCAAGGTGGAAGAAGCAACAGACCATACCGTCTATTCAGGCCACTAACTAGCACAGTGCCTCCTAGACCTGCTCTTGTAGTGACACCACAAGCAGCGGGGCAGAACACTATTGTCAAGTGTTTTAATTGCCAACAGGTGGGACATTATGTCAGAACCTTCCCAGAACCAAAGAGGGAGCAGCAGCAAGGCAAGGTATATGTTGTTACTACAGAGGAGGCAGCCGCATCACCAGATGTGGTTACAGGTATGATTTTATACTTACTCCTTAACTGCTGCATTAATTGTTTGTGCATTTGAAACTAAGGGAAAATTTTGAAAACCTCAGGGTACAGTAAATATAGCAGGATTACCCACCAGAGTCCTGTTTGACTCTGGGGCCACCCATTCCTTTGTGTCTGTGTCATTCAGAAAAGGACTAAATCAACCCATCAAGACTCTACAACCAAGTCTGTTAGTTCTGTCTCCCATGGGAATGGAGGTGGTATTAGAAGAATATTATGGTCCTTGCCCAGTGCATATTGAAGGATGAGAGTTGGAAGCCATTCTAGTCCAGCTGGAGATGTCAGATTTTGATGTCATTCTGGGAATGGACTGGTTATCTAAACATTCGACAAACCTGTTATGTGGCGAGAAGAAGTTGATGTTCAAGGACAGTGAAGAAACGGAGTTCAACTTTAAAGGGGCTAAGCTGCCTAGAAAGAGAAAGCTTATACTCTCAGCCCTAAAAGCAAGGAAGTGCTTAGAGAAAGGAGGAGTAGGATACCTTGTATCAGTGGTGGACGTTACCACTGACTTGCCAAGAATGGAGGATATCGAAGTAGTACGGGAATTTCCTAATGTGTTTCCAGAAGACTTACCCGGATTATCACCTGACAGGGCTACTGAGTTTGTGATAGACCTCCTACGAGGGGTAGCACCTGTGTCTAAAGCACCTTACCGGATGGCTCCTACCGAGTTAAAGGAGTTGAAAACTCAGCTGCAAGAACTTTTAGACAAGGGATTTATAAGGCCAAGTATCTCACCTTGGGGAGCACCTGTGCTTTTTGTCAAGAAGAAGGATGGTAGCGTACATCTTTGTATGGACTATTGAGAGTTAAACAAGCTCACCATCAAGAACAGGTACCCACTACCAAGAATAGATGATTTGTTTGATCAATTACAAGGTTCGAGTGTATTCTCGAAGATTGATCTGAGGTCAGGTTATCATCAACTCAAGATTAAGGAGGCAGACATCCCCAAGATAGCTTTCAGGATGCGGTATGGACACTATGAGTTCCTTGTGATGTCCTTTGGGTTGACTAATGCACCTGCATCATTTATGGAGTTTATGAACCGAGTATTCCATGACATGTTGGATACGTTGGTTATCGTGTTCATCGATGATATTTTAGTATACTCCAAGGACCAGGAAACACATGCAGTGCATCTAAGAGTAGCATTACAAAGACTGAGAAGAGAGAAGCTCTGTGCAAAATTCAAAAAATGTAAATTATAGTTAGATGAGGTGGCCTTCCTTGGTCACGTGGTGTCTACTGAAGGAATCAAGGTAGACCCCAGTAAAATTTCAGCCATAGTAGGATGGGAAGCGTCGAAGATAGTTGTTGAAATTCGTAGTTTCCTGGGCTTAGCTGGATACTACAGAAGGTTTATGGAGGATTATTCCAAGATTGCTGTCCCACTCACCAGATTGACCAAAAAGGGGGAGAAGTTCACATGGACCGATGAATGTGAGAAATGCTTCCAGATGCTGAAGTCAAGATTGGTATCAGCACCTATATTGACTATTTCAGCTCCAGACCACCCATTCACACTATATACAGATGCTTTAGGTTTGGGATGGGGTTGTATGCTGATGCAAGGAGAACAGGTGATAGCATATGCCTCAAGACAGTTGAAGGAGCATGAGAAGAACTACCCTACACATGACCTAGAATTGGTAGCAGTCATTCATGCTATCAAGACTTGGAGGCATTACCTGTATGGTGAGAAATTTCAGATTAAGTCTGATCACAAAAGCCTGACGTATCTTTTCATCCAAAAAGACCTGAACATGAGGCAGAGGAGGTGGTTAGAATTACTCAAGGACTACGACTGTGACATTCAGTATCACCCTAGTAAAGCTGACATTGTAGCTGATGCTCTGAGTAGGAAATGGCCATCAAACCCTAAAGCAGGGCCAAGTACAAATGCAGCATTGTGTGCTGTCATTTCTGGCTCATCAGAGGATGAAGAATAGCTCTTAATAAATTCAACAGATGATCCTATTGTGCAAGGGTTGATACACCAGTTTATCCTTATGTTTACAGCACTGAAGATTTTTCCTGACCTGAAGGAAGAAATAAAAGCAGCAGTCCTACAGGACCCATACCTCAGGACAGTTCAAGAAGATTTGGAAAAGGGTTGAGCCAACCCTGATTTCACCTTAGATGCAGACAAGGTACTCAGATATCATGGGCGTTTATGTGTACCTGAGAATGAAGATCTGGAAATCAGAAACCGAATCATGTTGGAAGCTCACTCTACTCCATATTCAGTACATCCTGGGAGAACCAAGATGTACCATGACCTAAAGAGATTATACTGGTAGAGGGGTATGAAAACAGATGTGGTCCGATATGTGTTTCAATGTTTAAACTGCCAGCAAGTCAAAGCAGAAAGACAGAGACCAGCAGGATTATTGCAATCGTTACCTGAGCCGGCATGGAAATGGGATTGTATTACCATGGATTTTGTCATTAGACTACCTATGACTCCAAGGTCAGTGAATGCTGTTTGGGTAGTTGTAGATCACCTTATCAAGACAGCCAGATTTATCCCTGTCAGACCGCAATACACCATGGACAAGTTGGAAAAATTATATGTGGACAATATAGTCAGACTGCACGGTGTCCCAGAGAGCATAGTATCTGATAGAGATCCACGCTTCACATCAAAGTTTTGGGAGGGACTACAGAAGGAAATGGGGACAAACTAAAGTTTAATACAGCCTTCCACCCTCAAACGGATGGTCAGTCAGAGAGGACCATCCAGATCCTAGAAGATATACTTCACGCATGTGCTATCGACTTTAAGGGGGCTTGGGATGAGAAGCTTTCCCTCACCGAGTTTGCCTATAACAATAGCTACCAGGCTATGATTCAAATGGCCCCATATGAGGCCTTGTATGGTAAGAAATGTCGAACACCATTATTATGGGATGAAGTTGGAGAAAGATGAATTGTAGGGCCAGAATTTGTGGAAGAAACTTGCAAGGCAGTGGATCAGATTAAGAACCAGGTAAAAACAGCTCAGGTGCGTCAGAAGCACTATGCCGATAACAGGAGACGAGACCTTGAATTTATTGTCGGTGATAAAGTGTTCTTGAAGGTGTCACCAGTGAGAGGTCTAAAGCGGTTCGGAAGAAAAGGAAAACTGTGTCCTAGATATGTGGGACCATATGAAATTCTGTCTTGATGCGGCAAAGTGGCCTATCAACTTGCATTGCCACCAGTAATGTCTAACATCCACAACGTCTTTCACGTGTCCTTACTAAAGAAGTACGTGAGAGACCCTTCGCACATTCTTGTTGCATACCCCCCAGATTTGACGGAAGACTTAACCTTCGAAGTGGTACCAATCCAGCTCATTAGTAAAAAGATACAACAGCTTCGAAGGCGAGCTATCCACTATGTCAAGGTAGTTTGGAAAATTCAGGACGTAGAAGGAATTACCTGGGAGAAGGAGGATGCCATGCGACAAGAATACCCTCATCTTTTCGACTCTAAAGGTACGTACAATTTTGGGGACAAAATTTCTTTTAAGGGAGGGGGAATTGTGAGACCTACATGCAAATTTCGGGGATGAAATTTCTTTTAAGGGTGGTAGAGTTGAAAGAACTGTGTTCTAAAATCCGGGTCTAACCTGTGGTTTTATATGGTGACAGGTGTTCCAATCATAACTGGACCGGAAGGCGAAGCCGGGTGACGAACCACGCAAATTTCAGGTATAAGAACCACTCAAAAATGGTATAAATCTCATACCGGTCTGACTATACCGGTCTGAGTCAGTCAGACCGGTATGGTGCAATCGGTATGTGTATACCGGTTTGACTATACCGGTCTGAGTCAGTCAGACCGGTATGTGCGACCGATATGCTTAGTTTCTATGGGAGACGGACTCCAGCTGGTCCCTCACTCCGAATGGAAATTTGGAAAGTTTCCAATCGTGGAAAACCTTCCCAAGAACCGCTTTCCTCTATTAATAGAGATTATGACACTCCATTCATCCTTCTCAAACCCTAGCCATCTGGAGGAGAGTTGAAAAGGAGCAAGGAGGAGGAGGCTGCCCAGGAAGGGGATTTTTGTTGGAGGAGCTCGCCGCCAACCGACAAACACCGTCGGTAAGTGCTCCATACTATTAGTAATCTAGGACATCGGATCGGAGCCACGAAGCGGCACGGCAATCCAAAACTCTAGATCTTTCAATGGACCTAGTCTTCTTTTAGATCTGATCTGGTTTGATACGGCGTTCTAGTCGAAATCAGAAGGCCATTAGGATACTTGGACCTTAGTGTGGGTTAGGAGAAACCCTAGAAACCTAGCCGATAACCGACAAGGAAGGGAGATCCGAGACCTTGCTCTCGGATCCAAACCGCGAAGTATACCGGTTGGATGCAAGGTCCAGCGGTATGGGTCTGCGGTATATACCGCATGCACATACCGGTCTCACTGACTGAGACTGGTATGTACCGCAACCGGTATATACCGCTGGCACCATACCGGTCTCAGTCCATTGAGACTGGTACTGCGACTGGTATGTTCTCCGAGCCTGGGTTGCTTGGCCGAACATGGTGCTGACCACCTGTAACCTTAATAAATGAATTCTAACCTATGAATATGATTGTGTAGGACCTGTAGACAGCGTGAGTAGACCCTGTGATGTAGAGCGGGATTGTTATCACGCGTCAGGTAAGGGACAAGACCCCAAACTCTAATTAACTAATTAAACAGTAAACCTTTGTGATTAAATTGTATATGAATTCATTGCTTGATGTCTGTGCATTTCACATGCCATGTAGTTGCTTCTTTTATTACTGTTATCTGTTCATGCATTTCATATGCTAGGATTGTTGGATGTTAGGCATGTGTATGCTTTTAGTTAGTGTATGGAATGTGAAGGGGAGTGGAGCCCTGAATATATCCACAGCTAACACCTTTTCGTATCGCCATTTACCTTAGCAGACTTGGTACAAATAGGGTATCAGGGGGAGGACGTGGGATTGTGGTTCCTCCTGCCCGCCAGACTCGAGCCCTATCTCTATGTCGTATGGAGTCGTGCTGGGGTAAGGCCATAGATATTGTATTGACATATAGGACTGATTAGAAATGGAACCCACTTGCAAGCCCTTGCCAATAGGGGTTTAGGTATTGGTACGGTGTAGGGTATCAGGGGGAGGACGCGGTAGTGTGGATTGTTGTCTGACCGCCAGACTCTAGCTCTATCTCTATACCAGAGTGAGTGATGTGGGGCAACAGCAGTAATGTGGATTGTTGCCTGACTGTTGGGTGTGCTCACACTCTCATGCATGGATGTGCGGGGGCCGCCAAACCTTACCATAACACCTTGTAAGTTATACCTGACCCAAATTGTAGTGTTATCTCATGCATTTTGTATGTTGCATTGGTTTTGTACTTATTGAGCTAAGTTGTGAGCTCACCCGAATATATATATTCTTCTTTTTTAGATTTTGATGCAGGGTACACAGTTGATGACTTCATGACTACCTCAGTGTATGGTACAGTTGCTGCCATTGACACTCAGGCAGTAGAGGACGAGCATGACACATCATGCGAGTGCTCATTTTGTGTTTTCTTTAGAGGAGATTTTATTTTAAACAATACATTGTAATATTTTTATTATTTAAGTTTGTGAATGATGGAATAATTTGGATAATTATTTAATTTACAATATAGAGCTCAGTTCATTTATCTATTAATTCTGCTACTATTTATTATTCTCTGATTATGTTAGACTGCTTGGAATGATTGGTTGACACTGTCTATTGAGATCCTGGTGTGAACCGTGGTTTAGAGCCGGTTCACTCACACTTTTGGTTCAGCCAGAATTGGGGTGTGACAGTACCAACTCGATATCTCAATTTTTCTGCTTGATAGATGCTCCCTTCTTGCTACCACACTATATCCTTTGTATACTCAAGAAACTGTCCAATTTATAAACCGTACCCTATGTTATTTGTTTATCAGTATACATTTAGATTTTCTTTTTCTTATATCTCTATATACAAATGGTTTTGCCATTTATATGTACATTATTGTGGTATTTAAGTTGTATCTCAACCAGCATAAGTGCTTATGGTGTGTTTGTATTAAGGCTTTTAATTTATCCTACCTCAATTCACAGACTCTTGTGGAAGTATTCTGATTTGATTGTCAGGGCCTGAGAACTCCGATACTAAGTTGTCACACCCCAATTCTGGACTAACCAATGGTGTGATGAACCATCATGAAAACTAACGGTTCAAACCAGGATCTCGTATAGGCTATGCCAACCATGTTAAACCAAAATATACTCCACAGTAATAATCAAAGATATTTGAGTAAATAGCGGAAGTCTCATTAAAATGAACTGAGGTCTACATGATAACTAATTAAATAGGCCAATTATCTCCAAGTAACCATAACATAATTAATACCTATTACAAATATCAAAATACGAAAATAAAATACTAAGTGTATTCAAGATAGAAACACTCGCTTAACGAGCCTTGCTCGTCCTCCAAAGCTTGCACATCCATAATCGTCACATGTCTATACATTGGCGTATCCATGTAGTCTTCAATCGTAACGCCTGCAACATTAGAAACTAAAAGAATTACACGCGCGAGGGTCAGCTCTCCAACTTGAGCTCAATGAGTGAACAAAACAATGCAACAAACATATGCATGCATTCAATTCATATCTTTGGTCTGATTTTTAAGTTTGCAATGTGCTATAGAAAGGTTTGGTGGCCCCCGCACCTCTATACACGAGTGTGTGAATCCGTCCAATGGATCAAACACTATTGTCATCCCACATGCACCCACCATGGAATAGAGATAGAGCTAAAGTGTCCAGATCACACACCGCCAACACTTCCCCCTGATGCCTTACCCATACCAACACGTAAGCCCCTTGTCACACCCCAATTCTATACCAACAAGAATAGTGTAATGAACACTCTATGATCCAACGGTTCAATCAGGATCTTGAATAAGCTGTGTCTGTTTGCTTAAACCATATACATCCACAACCATAATTAGAGTAAATAAACAATAGCGGAAGTCTTTAATATTTAATGAACTGAGAATCTAACAGTGATAACATAAATAAATTATCCAATTATCTTCAAATGACTAAGACATAAAATAAAATAAATTAATCAATTACATCTTCTGAATAATCCAACTATAAATCTAACCGAAGACGCATGAGTTGCACTTGCACGATGAATAATGCGACTCCATCATAGCTTCTGCATCCATCGCCGCGACATGTCCGTACATCGAAGCATTCATATAGTCTTCTACAGTAGTACCTGCATCATCAATTAAAAATATTGGATGTCGAAAGCGTGAGCACACATCATGGCTCAGTGAGCAAACAAAACAATGCAACAAACATATGCATGCATTCAATTCATATCTTTGGTCTGGTCCATAAGTTTGCAATGTGCAATAGAAAGGATAGGTGGCCGCCGCACCTCTATACACGAGTGTGTGAAGCCGCCCAATGGATCAAACACCATTTCCATCCCACGTACACCCACCATGGAATAGGGATATAACTAAAGTGCTAGGACCACACCGCATGACACTTCCCCTGATGCCCTACCCATACCAACACGTAAGCCCCTATTGGAAAGTGCTTGCAAACTGGGCTCGCAACTAACCAATCCTAATATCAAATAGTATATCTAAGGCCTCACCCCAGCATCCCTCAATACGTCCATAGAGATAGAGCTAAGGTCCCCCGGCAGAGTCAGAGACTACATGGTCCGAGACCACCTCCCATGCTGCCCTACGATGTAATAGTTTTGCTAAGGTAATGGCGATACGATGATGTTAATGGACAAGACTTGAGTAGAGATAGAGCTAGAGTCTGGTGACCAGGATGAACCACAGTGTCACGTCCTCCCCTTGATGCTCTACTCGCATTAAGCACACTAATCCCACACAAACATTCACATGCCTATTCCTAGCATCATCATCATCATCATATTATAATTAAACAGAAATTAAATATGCATGAACAGTAATAGTAGGAATATTGGATGACATGTGAAATGCACAATATACGCATACAAGCATAGAATCATTCATGGCATTGGACTCAATAAATAAAGTAGTTTATTATTAGTCAATTAATTTAGGTCTTGTTCCCTCACCTTTGATTGATAGTAGATCCTCGTTCAAGCTTTATAATTTACTATTAGATCACTTGAAAACCTAACAAGTTGATAGATTTTTAATTAAAATTAATTCCCATGTGCTTAGACTAATAGAAATTGAGGGGTCGCAAGTGGGGCAGCACCTGGGGTCTCAATTTTTGCGACCATAGGGTATGGAGTCGCAGGGTAGGGACGAACATACTCCGACCACACGTGCGACCACACCCTCCCTGGAAACTTCCCGAGGGCATGTGGTCAGACAAGTGTGTCTTGTGGGGTCGAACATCATGCGACCCCACGTGCGACCACACGTATTATGGTCGACCTTTCACTCTCAACTTCATTCTTTCATGTTTGGATCCTTTGTCTTATCATCATGGTCCTTCCTATGATTGTTCTATGGTTCAAAACTATAATTTTATACACCATCCATTGTCCATAGTAATTTCCTCAATGGGTTCTCTTGTAATTTGTCCATGGATGGATGATTTGGGTTTCTCCTAGATCCTATCTTCTTCATGAACTATTCTAGGCTCTTAATTAATCATGGGAAATAGGTTCATACCTTATGCTTGCTGAAGATTCAGAGTTTTCTCTGAATTTTCCTCCTTCTTAGTCTTCTTCTTCAATTTTCCTTCTCTTCCTTCTCTTCTCTCTCTCTCACTTTCAATTGGAGTTCTAAAAGGATGAAAGAGGCTAAGGGACATCCTATTTATAGAGGAAAACCCTCCATAATATGCCCTAATGAGTTTAGGAAAGACCCCCTTTGGATTAGGAAGGTTTCCTAAATTCAGTTTCTGACTAGGTTCCGTGGGGTTGGAGGTGGGATCGCAGAATCCATCGACCCTACCTTTTGAAATGTCTGACCATACGACCTAAATTTGTGGTTGGACTCTTTTGAGGTGGGGTCGGTCATACTTGTTTAGGCATGCGACTACACGCTCATAATTGACTATTTTTGGGTTGATTTCATACCTAGTCTTGTGGTTTCCTCATGCACTTGGTCCATTTGGCTCGACCATGATAGGTAAACCTAGTACAAGGTGGTAAGACCGGTTAGTTCGATATGGGTCTTACAACTCCCCCCCTTATTAGAAATTTCGTCCTCAAAATTTGCACATACCTTCCGAGTCGAAAAGGTAAGGAGATTGCTTTCGCGTAGCATTCTCTTCTTCCCATATGATCTCTTCTATATCTCGGCTCCTCCAAGTGACCTTAACATAATAAATGCCACGGTTGCGTAAACGTTGAACCTTTCTACTGGTGATTTTAGTTGGTGCTACTTTGAATGTCAAATCATCAGTTAGATCTGGTGGATCCGCTGTTAAAATATGTGTTGGATCTCTGACGTACTTCTTCAATAATGAGATATGGATTACATCATGCACACTTGACATAGATGGTGGTAGTGCTAACTGATATGCCACTTTTCCACGTTTAGCTAGAATCTCATATGGCCCGACATATCTCGGACTTAGCTTCCCTTTCTGTCCGAATCATTTTAAACCTCGCATAGGTGATACTTTCAAGAATACCTTATCACCTACAACAAATTCAAGGTCTCGACATCAAGTATCTGCATGTTGTTTCTGACGATTCTGAGCCGTTCTAACTCTTTCTTTAATAATGTCGACTACACGATAAGTCTCTTCAACAAATTTTGGTCCAACAATACTCCGTTCACCAACTTCATTCCAAAACAAAGGAGTTTGACACTTCCTACCATACAGTGCTTCATAGGGTGACATCTATATAGTAGCCTGATAGCTATTGTTATAGGCAAACTCGATCAATGGTAGTTTCTCATCCCATGATCCTTTGAAATCAATAACATAGGCTCGAAGCATGTCTTCTAAAATCTGAATGGTATGCTCTGACTGTCCATCTGTTTTAGGATGGAATGCAATACTGAACTTTAACGTTGTACCCATAGCCTTCTGTAATCTTTCCCAAAACTTTGAAATAAAGCGTGGGTCTCTATCGGACACAATGCTTTCAGGTACGTCATGTAATCTGACAATATTATCCACATATAGCTTGGCTAACCTCTTTAGGGTGTATTGAGGTCGTATAGCTATGAAATGAGTTGTCACAGTCAGACAATCTACAATCACCCAGACCGCGTCAACTACTCGGGGAGTCAATGGTAACCCGGTGACAAAGTCCATAGTGATGCAGTCCCATTTCCATGCTGGTTCTGGTAGTGGCTACAACATTCCTGCAGGTCTTTGTCATTCAGCCTTTACCCTCTGACAATTTAGGCATTGAGACACGAATTTAGCTACATCTACTTTCATTCCTCTGCACCAATATAATTTCTTCAAATCATGATACATCTTTGTACTTCCAGGATGTACCGAATAAGCGGTGGTATGAGCTTCCTATATTAGTCTGTGTCTAATGTCCAAGTTTTTCGTTTCAGGAACATCTTCCTTTGTACTTCAGTACCTTTTCATTGTCCAAGGTGTACTCAGAAATAGTCCTACCTTTTTCGATGTCTTCTTGTATCGTTCTCAGATAAGGGTCTGATCTAAGAGCGGCTTTCACTTCATCTATTATATCACGTACAATCTTCAATATTGCAAACATATTTGAAAACCGATGATTAAATCCTTGGTTGGTTGATCCGCCCGATGCATCTATCACGATCTGCTCATTACCATGATTGAATACTTTCCCTGTAACACACATTGCCGCAGTCGTGTTAACCTCTCCTTGAGATTTTATCATTGTTTTTCTACTTAGAGCATCAGCAACTACATTAGCTTTCCCTGGATGATACTGAATATCGCAATCATAATCCTTCAATAATTCCAACCATCATCTTTGTCTCATGTTCAACTCCTTCTGATTAAAAAGATAAGTGAGACTCTTATGATCTGATTTAATCTGAAATTTCTCTCCATACAAATAATGTCTCCATATCTTGACAGCATGTACTATTGCTGCTAATTCCAAGTCATGAGTGGGATAGTTCTTCTCATGTGTCTTCAGTTGTCTTGAGGCATATGCAACTACTTGTTCTCCTTGCATAAGTACACATCCTAAACCCAATCCAGACGCATCAGTGTATAAGGTAAATGGTTGTCCTGGGATAGGAATAGTCAAGATGGGAGCGGATATTAATCTAGCTTTTAATGTTTGGAAACTTTTCTCACATTTTTCGGTCCAAAACTTTTCTCCTTTCTTAGTCAAACTGGTGAGAGGTACGGAAATTCTGGAGTAGTTTTTCACGAATCGTCGATAATACCCAGATAGACCTAGGAAACTTCTGATTTCTGCAACACTCTTAGGTGCTTCCCATTTCACAATGGCTTCAATCTTGCTAGGATCCACTTTGATTCCTTCAATGGATACAACATGGCCTAAGAAAGCGACCTCATTCAGCCAAAACTCACACTTTGTAAATTTAAGGTAAAGCTTCTCTTTTCTTAGTCATTGTAGAGCGGCTCTTAGATTCATGACATGAGTTTCCTTGTCTTTGGAGTAGACCAATATATCATTAATAAATACAATAACTAATGTATCCAACATATCATGGAATACCCGATTTATGAGTTCCATAAAAGTTACGGATGCGTTAATTAATCCAAAAGACATGACTAAAAATTCATAGTGTCCATATCTTGTTCTGAATATCACCTTCCTTAATCTTCAACTGATGGTATCCTGACCAAAGATCAATCTTGGAGAACACCTTGGCACCTTACAACTGATCGAACAAGTCATCAATCCGAGACAACGGATACCGATTCTTAATTGTAAGCTTATTCAATTCCCGATAGTCTATACACAGTCGAACACTACCGTCCTTCTTCTTCACAAACAACACTGGCGCTCCCCATGGTGATATGCTGGGTCTGATATAACCCTTGTCCAGTAATTCCTATAATTGCTCCTTCAGTTCTTTCAGTTCAGTAGGAGTCATTCAATAGGGTGCTTTAGATACTGGTGCGGCTCTGGGTATAAGATCTATAATGAACTCTGTCGCTCGGTCGGGTGGTAGTCCTAGTAGTTCCTCAGGAAATACATCTGAAAAGTCACGCACAACATCAATATCCTCCATTTGTGGTACTTCCTTGGTGAGGTCGACCACGGATACTAGATACCCAACTCCTCCTTTCTCGAGGCATTTTCTAGCCTTTAATGCAGAGAGGATGAGTTTTCATTTACGGGGAAATTTGGTTCTCGCAAAACTAAACTCTACCCCTTCCTTGTCTTTAAATGTCAATTTCTTTTTTGCACATAATAGGTTTGCAGAATGCCAAGCTAACCAATCCATTCCCAAGATAACGTCAAAGTCTGCCATCTCGAGTTGAATCAAGGTTGCATCCAAAATGTTCTCACCGATGAGAACTGGACATGGTCCATAACTTTTTTTTAGTTCCACTTCTAATCCCATAGGTGATCGTACAAGTAATTTGTAGTCTAAAGATTTGAGGGGTAGATTTAGCTTCTTTCCAAATGACACAGATATAAAAGAATGAGTAGCTCCAGAATCAAAGAGCACTCTGGCGGGTATGCCATTAATAGGGACGATACTTGTGATTTGTTTTAATTTAGTCTACATGCTCACACAAGGTAATACAAAAATAAAAGGTTTAGGTCATACCTGTGACCACATCAGGCGAAGCGGTAGCATCCTCAGATGTAACTACATAAACCTTTCCTTGTTGTAGCTGCTTCCTGGGCTTTGGACACTCCCTTGAATAATGTTCCATTTGATTGCAGTTATAGCATTTCACTCCTTCGTTATTTTGCTTTTGTTGAGGTTGGGCTGTTAGAGTAGTCTTGGCTGCAGCATTAAATCCTTGAGTACGAAAGGGTTTGAATGTCTTTGTGCTCCCTCCGTTATAAGAATTTTTATTTGGCCTTTTGATACCTGTATTCTGAGAAAAGTAGCTCTCTCTCTGGCTCGATTCTAGCACTCGAGCAATCTTTGCAAGGCTTCATTATAAACTTTCTTTTCTAGCCCCAAAACATGCTCTCGAATGCTTCCCCTAAGTCCCATGACGAACCGTCGGGTTTTAATATTTTCCTCCTGCATGCTAGAGGGAGCAAAGAAAAACAACTCTTCATAACGCTATTGATATGCATCCACCGTCATCTGTCCCGGATACAGACTTAGGAACTCTCTTTCCATTGCATCTCTGAATCTTCTAGGAAAATACTTCTTGAAAAATGCCTCCTTATAGATAACCCAAGTCAATTGGGCGTGCTTTGTTAATAGATAAGTCCGAGTAGACTTCCACCAGTGGTGTACATCGTCCTTCAGCATAAATGTGGCACACAACACTTTTTCTTCCTCATTAACCGTCATCATCATAAAATTCCTCTCCGTCTCATCGATCCAGTGAGCTGGCCACAAAGGATCTGCTGGCTTGCCATTATATTCCTTAGGCTTCATTTTCAGAAAATGCTTGATCAGTCGAGAGTGGTCCAACTGATACTGAGCAAAGGCCCCGTACATAGGTGGTTGATACTGGTAACTGCCTTTGGCTACCTCAGGGTTTTGTACTTGAGCTTTTGCAACTGGCGTTTGAGGTGCTTGGGGTACCGTGTTGCTACCCCCTGGTACTATGCTAGCTTGTCCGACTGGCATAGGTGTAGTATGTACAGCTGGAAAAACCATTCCTATAGCAGCTTGCATATTGGCTTGCACCTACTGTATTTGTTGCGGCTGTTGTGCCAGGTTCATTACTGTTGTAGCCAAATCGGTAGGTGAGGCTGGCAAGTTTGTAGGATTTGCCTGGCCATTAGCTCCTGGTGTTGCCATATTCTGATTCTCTTGTCCTTCAGGATTTTCATGGTTGTCTTCCTCCACAGGTAGTGGTGGTGGAATTGGGTTACGACCTCGCCTAGTTACTCTTCGCGCAGCCATTTCCTGTTTTGGTGGTGGTAGTGTCTGAAAAAATCATAGAACATGTGAGGCAATCATAATATAAGTCATTCCCATGTCAAAATCCAACTAATCAATGTAAAATTCCAATTTTCCAAGTCATTCAGTCAAAATACTATATTTTCCATCATAAGGTCGATGGTGGGGTCGCACTGTGTCCAACCATAGGGTATGCGACCTCACAAAACCCTGTCAGCTCACCGAGAGCCTGGGTCGATCGTAGGGTCGGTATATGTCCAACCACAAGGTCCGACCACACGATGTCTATCAGCTCACCGAGAGCCTGGGGTCGATCGTAGGGTTGGTATATGTCTGACCACAAGGTCCGACCACACGATGTCTGTCAGCTCACCGAGACCCTGGGGTCAATCGTGGGGTCGGTCGTGGGGTCGCAAGTTTAGTCAAATTCTACGACCGCACGACCCTAAATCAGGTTTTTAAACCTGATTTTTGGAGTCATTTCCCACTTTCTCTTTTTCCTTCAACTCAACTCGCTTCCCCTGAGTTACTACAGTATCAACTACTTGTGTTTGGTGATTATTTCTTCCATTCACGACTTCCATTTCTTTCCTTCAGGTATGTTCTCTACTGGTCCTCATTTTTAAGCTTTCAAAACTAGATTTTTCTCCATTTATAGCGTTTTCTTCAAATTAAAATTTTTCTAACCATAAAAATTTGATTTTTATTGGGGGCTTTTGCTATTGGCCACCCAATGGATGAAATCCCTCAAGAAAATTTGAGTTTCATCGGTTAGTTTTTGAGAAACTTGAAATTTTCTATTTTTGACCTAATTTTTAGGATTTTTCCAAATTGTTGATTCTTCAAATTTGATCTTCCTAGTTTAAATTTCCAATTGTATGAGCCTTGCAGGATGGTTTGGAACATATGTAAGCCCTCCTGCCCAACTGTTTGGGTGAAAAGTGAGGCTTTTGGTCAAATCATGCCGTTATAATGCCCAAAATTTTTGAGTTTTTTACCATATCTAATATCTTGTCTATTTGTCTATGTCTTTGCAGATAGCATGGCTCGCACCAAAGTTCCCAAAGCTCATGATCCTATCTACTTCCGGTCTAATGAAGCGGAGGCTCAGTATGCTCATTATGAGCGTAAGAAGGTGGAAGGGGATCGTTGTGTAAGCTTGGCTGGCTAGTCTAGCCTTGTTTAATGTAGAGGGGGTTTTTGGGGACATGGGTTGGCTCCCCGTGATATCATATGAGGCTTGCACCTGTCCTACTCTAGTAAAGCAGTTCTATTGCAACCTTCAGGTAGTGGGTGATCGCAATGATACAGACAGGGGTAGGGAACTCAGGATCACCAGTTATGTGAAAGGGGTGGAAATCTCCTTTAACTGCCAGGAGTTGGCTGATCTCCTGGGTATATCAAATGACGGCCCCTTGGTGTACTGTGCTCCTAAGGAACCCCAGTTCCTATCCTTGATGATGCGTGCAGAGATTGATCGCCAGCTTCTTAGAGGTGATCGCTGGGAGATGAAGGCAATCAACCTACGGCCAGAACCTCGGGTGTACTGCAAGATCATTCAGTACAACCTGATTCCTCAGAGTGGACATTATGAGAGGATTTCCCAGTTGACCTAGTATCTCTTGTACTGCATCAGCACTAGGCAGCCCGTCTGCCTTCCATACATTATCATCAGGACGATGATCAGTGCTACAACGCTTGGTCAGATAGGCAACCTACCCTATGGGCGTTTGATCACTACCCTGCTCACACGCCTGCATGTCGACTTATTAGATAAGAGGATTCACGAGGATACCTTCTCTTCTGACCTTGATTGGGAGGCATCCGCAAGATGGGGATGCGAGATGCATAGGTCAGTGACGAGGAGAGGAAAGCTATGGTGCGTCCCCGTACCTGGGTACAGATAGCAGACGTTAAGGCAGCAGCAGGAGTCCATGGGGGTGATGCTAAGGATGATGATCGTATGTATATAGATGTAGACGCCATACCTCCTCCATCACCGCTGCATTCCACTAGAGCTAGCCCATCTCGGGTTCATTCACACATAGCTGGTCCTTCGCACCCACCATCTGATGACGTGATGGGGTTGCTACGTGAGATTAGGGAGGCCCAGCGCGTGTCTGATTAGTGGATGGCTAAGCTGGTAGCTAGTCTCCAGGTGACCCAGACTCAGGTAGCCTGGCTGACTAAAGTGTATGCTGAGGACTATGACCTAGATCGTGAGGCATCTCCTCCTCCAGCACCTCCAGCTCCATGATGCATTTTTTTCTTTTTTGCTTTTTCCTTTTACTACATGGTAACTTTTTGGATTGTGGACCGTACTCTGATTTGGATATATGTATATTTTTTTTTTATTCGATGTGTATATGAAACTTGTTTCTCCTTTTATATATGCATTATTCTCTTTCTTAATTTTTGCCTCATACAACACAGGTGCTTATAGTGTGTTCTTATTAAAGCTTCTAAATTTTATCCTAACTCAGTTCACAAACTTTTGTGAAAGTATACCAGTTTAATAGACAGGGCCTGAGAGCTCTGATACCAAGTTGTCACACCCCAATTCTGCACTAACCAGAATGGTATGATGAACCGTCTACGATCCAACGGTTCAACTAGGATCTCGAATAGGCTGTGTTCGTTTTCTTAAACTATATACATCCACAACCATAATCAGAGTAAATAAACAATAACGGAAGTTTTTAATATTTAATGAACTGAGAATCTAACAGTGATAACATAAATAAATTAAATTATCCAATTATCTTCAAATGACTAAGAGATAAAATAAAATAAATTAATCAATTACATCTTTTGAATAATCCAACTATAAATCTAATCGAAGACGCATGAGTTGCACTCGCACGACGAATCATGCGACTCCATCATAGCTTCTGCATCCATCACCGTGACATGTCCGTACATCAGAGCATTCATATAGTCTTCTACAGTATCATCAACTAAAAATATTTGACGTCGAAAGGGTGAGCACACATCATAGCTGAGTGAGCAAACAAAACAATGCAACAAACATATGCATGCATTCAATTCATATCTTTGGACTGGTTCAAAAGTTTGCAATGTGCAATAGAAAGGATAGGTGGTCACCACACCTCTATACACGAGTGTGTGAAGCCATCCAATGGATCAAATACCATTGCCGTCCCACATGCACCCACCATGGAATAGTGATAGAGCTAAAGTGCTAGGACCACACCGCATGACACTTCCCCTGATGCCCTATCCATACCAATACGTAAGCCCCTATTGGCAAGGGCTTGCAAACTGGGCTCGCAACTAACCAATCCTAATGTCAAACAGTGTATCCAAGGCCTCACCTCAGCATCCCTCAATACGTCCATAGAGATAGAGCTAAGGCCCCTCAGCAGAGTCAGAGACTACACGATCCGAGACCACCTCCCCTAATGCCCTACGACGTAATAGTTCAGCTAAGGTAATAGCGATACGACGTTGTTAGTGGACAAGACTTGAGTAGAGATAGAGCTAGAGCTAGAGTCTGGTGACCAGGATGAACCACAGTGTCACGTCCTCCCCCTGATGCTCCACTCGCATTAAGTACACTAACCACACACAGACATTCACATGCCTATTCCTAGCATCATCATCATCATCATATTATAATTAAATAGAAATTAAATATGCATGAACAGTAATAGCAGAAATATTAGATGACATGTGAAATGTACAATACACGCATACAAGCATAGAATCATTCATGGCATTGGACTCAATAAATAAAGTAGTTTATTATTAGCCAATTAATTTAGGTCTTGTTCCCTCACCTTTGATTGATAGTAGATCCTCGTTCAAGCTTTATAATTCACTCTTAGATCACTGGAAAACCTAACAACTTGATAGATTTTTAATTAGAATTAATTCCCATGTGTTTAGACTAAAAGAAACTGAGGGGTCGCAGGTGGGACAGCACTCGGGGTCTCAGTCTCTGCGACCACAAGGTGTGGGGTCGCAGGGTAAGGTCGGACATACTCCGACCACACGTGCGACCACACCCTCCCTGGAAACTTCCTGAGGGCATGTGGTCGGACATGTGTGTCTTGTGGGGTTGGACATCATGCGACCCCACGTGCGACCACACGTGTTATGGTCGACCTTTTACTCTCAACTTCATTCCTTCATGTTTGGATCCTTTGGCTTATCATCATGGTCCTTCCTATGATTGTTCTATGGCTCAAAACTATAATTTTATACACCATCCATTGTCCACAATAATTTCCTCCATGGGTTCTCTTGGAATTTGTCCATGGATGGATGATTTGGGTTTCTCCTAGATCCTATCTTCTTCCTGAACTATTCTAGGCTCTTAATTAATCATGGAAAATAGGTTCATACCTTATGCTTGCTGAAGATTCAGTGTTTTCTCTGAATTTTCCTCCTCCTTAGTCTTCTTCTTTAATTTTCCTTCTCTTCCTTCTCTTCTCTCTCTCTCACTTTCAATTGGAGTTCTAAAAGGATGAAAGAGGCTAAGGGACATCCTATTTATAGAGGAAAACCCCCCATAATATGCCCTAATGAGTTTAGGAAAGACCCCCTTCGGATTTGGAAGGTTTCCTAAATTTGGTTTCTGACTGGGTTCCGTGGGGTCGGAGGTGGGGTCGCAGAATCCGTCGACCCTACCTTTTGAAATGTCCGACCACACGACCTAAATTTGTGTGGTTGGACTCTTTTGAGGTGGGGTCAGTCACACCTATTTATGCATGCGACCACACGCTTATAATTGACTGTTTTTGGGTTGATTTCATACCTGGTCTTGTGGTTTCCTCACGCACTTGGTCCACTTGGCTCGACCATGATAGGTAGACCTGGTACAAGGTGGTAAGACTGGTTAGTTCAATACGGGTCTTACACCCCTGCTGGCGAGGGCTTACAAACTGGGTTCGTAACTAACCAATCCTAATGTCATCTAGTGTATCCAAGGTCTCACCCCAGCATCCCTCAATACATCCATAGAGATAAAGTTAAGGCCCCCTGACAGAGTCAAAGACTACACGATCTGGAACCACCTCCCTTGATGCCCTACGTCGTAATAGTTATGCTAAGGTAATGGAAATACGATGATGTCAATGAGCAAGACTTGAGTAGAGATAGAGCTAGAGTCTGGTGACCAGGATGAACCACAATGTCACGTCCTCCCCTGATGCTCCACTCGCATCCAACACACTAACCACACACACGTAATCACATGCCTATTCCTAGCATCATCATCATCATTATATTATAAATAGACAGAAATAAATATGCATGAGCAGTAATAACAGGAATATTGGATGATATGTGAGATGCATATTACAAGCATACAAGCATAGAATCAATCATTGCATTGGACTCAATAAAATAGAACAGCTTGTTATTAGCCAATTAGTTTAGGTTTTGTTCCCTCTCCTTTGATCGATGTTTGTTCCTCTCCCAAGCTTTGGAAGTCACTCTGAATCGATTTATTAGGAACCTAAACAATTAATGTATGTAAGTTAGGGTTCAAGTTTACCAAGTTACAGCAGTCAAAAACCTTGTTTGGTCTCAAAATATGCTTGTTGTTATCGTGTGGTCGAACCCTGTGATCGCATTTTATTCGACCACATCCTATGACCACACCTTTCTTGGGAACTTCCCGAATAGATGTTGTAAGACCTGTATCGAACTAACAGGTCTTACCACCTTGTACCAAGTCTACCTATCATGGTCAAGCCAAATGGACCAAGTGCATAAAGGAAATAGCGAAACTAGGTACTAAACTGACCCAAAAATAGTAAATTGGAGGGCAGGGTCGCATACCTAGATAGGCAGGGTCGACCCACCTCACTAAGAAGTCAGACCCCTGATATTTTAACTAGGGGTCGGATAACTTAGAACAGAGGGTCGACGGGATCTCCGACCCCCTCATCGACCCCCTGTTTGTCGACAGAAACCGAAAATAGGAAACTTTCCAAATTTTAATTGGATTCCTTTCTAATCTCAATGGGACTTATTTTGGGAGATTCTACTCAATAAATAGGATGTCCCTAGGCCTATTTCACTCCTTTTGAAACCCTAATTGAAAGTGAGAGAAAGAGAAGAGAAGGATAAGAGAAGGAAAGTAGGAGAAGACCAAAGTGAAGAATTCAGAGAAATCTCTGAATCCCAACAAAACCTAAGGTATGGGTATGTTTTCATTGATGATCTAAGACCTTATAATAGCGCATGAAGAGGGTATGGTCTAGGAGAAACCCAAATCATACATCCATGGGAGGATTTCAATGAAATCCATGGAGAAATCATGGTAGGCAAAGTAAGGAAAAAACCTAGAGTTCTAAGCCATAGAACAAGCTTAGAATGGATTGTGTAAGTAAGCCATAGGATCCAAACATGAAAGAATGGACTATAGAATGATATTCTCGACTCAACCCACGAGGGGTCGCAAGTGGGGTCGATTGGGAATCGACCCTATCAGACCACAGGATCGACCCCCAGTATTCGGGAAGTCCAGGAAAGGGGTGGTCGCACCCAGGGTCGATGGAACATCCGACCCTAGCATCGACCCTACCCTGGGGGTCACAGTAAACTGCTACCCTACCTGCGACCCACCCGGCGACCCTCACTTAAAAACAAGCCTAAAATTTCTGGAATGACTTTTAACTAAAATCTATCGACTTGTTTGGTTTTCCTATTGATATAAAAGTGATTTTTAAAGCTTGAAGAGGATCTACACTCAAGCAAAGGTGAGGGAACAAGACATAAACTAATTGGCTAATAATAAATTGTTTTTATTTTCTTGAGTCCAATGCCAAGACTGATTCTATGCGTGTATGCTTGTAATGTGCATTCAACATGTCATCCAATATTCCTGCTATTAATGTTCATGTATATTTAATTCTATTTTGTTTATAACATGATGATGATGATGATGATGATGCTAGGAATAGACATGTGAATGTTTGTGTGTGGTTGGTGTACTTGATGCTAGTGGGGCATGAGGGGAGGTGTTATGCGGTGTTTGATCCGGGCACTTTAGCTCTACCTCTACTCAAGTCTTGTCCACTAACATCGTCGTATCGCCATTACCTTAGCAGAACTATTACGTCGTAGGGTATGGAGGGAGGTGGTCTCGGACCGTGTAATCTTCGACTCTGTCGGGGGGCCTTAGCTCTATCTCTATGGACGTATTGAGGGATGCTAGGGTGAGGCCTTGGATACACTGATTGACATTAGGATTGGTTAGTTGCAAGCCCAGTTTGCAAGCCCTCGCCAGTAGGGGTTTACATGTTGGTATGGGTAGGGTATCAGGGGAAGTGTTATGCGGTGTTTGATCCGGACACTTTAGCTCTATCTCTATTCCATAGCGAGTGCATGTGGGATGACAATAAACGTTAACCTTTGGGCAGCTTCACACACTCGTGTATAGAGGTGAGGCGGCCACCGAACCTTTCTATAGCACATTGCAAACTTATATACCAAACCACAGATATGAATTGAATGCACGCATATGTTTGTTGCATTATTTTGTTAGCTCACTGAGCCGTGATGTGTGCTCACCCTTTTCGACATCGAATATTTTTAATTGATGATGCAGGTACCACGGTGGAAGACTATATGAATGCTTCTACGTACGGGCACGTTGCTGCTATGGAGGCTGAAGACTTAGTGAAAATGCATGACTCCTCATGCGAGTGCAACTCATGCGTTTTCGATTAGATTTTTATTTGAATTATTAAGGAAATATAATTGATATTTTATTTAATTATGTCTCGGTTGATATAACATAACTTGATATTTTATTATTGATTATCAAAGTTAGATTCCTCAGTTCATTTATTATTAAGACTTCCGCTATTGTGTATTTATTCTGATTATGGTTGTGGGTGTGTATGGTTTAATTTCAACGGACACAGCCTATTAGAGATCCTGGTTGAACCGTTGGTTTATTAGTAGTTCATCACACCATTCTGAATAGTGTGGAATTGGGGTGTGACAACTTGGTATCAGAGCTCTCAGGCCCTGTCTGTTAAACCAGTATACTTCTACAAAAGTTTGTGAACTGAGTTAGGATAAAAATTTAAAAGCTGTAATAATAACACACCATAAGCATCTGTGTTGTTTGAGACAAAATTGAAAGAGAATAATGCATCTATTAAATGAGAAACAAATTTATATATATTCAAAGGAAGAACAAACGTATATATATATAAGTCTAAGCAGAGTACAGTCCACAACCCGGACAGTTACTCTGAAGTACAAAAAGAAAAATAAAAAGAAAATACATCAGGAAGCTGGAGGTGATGGGGGAGGCGGTGCCTCGCGGTCTCTGTCATAATCCTCAGCATAAACTCTAGTCAACCAAGCTATCTGAGTCTGGGTTGTCTGGAGACTAGCTGTGATATCAGCCACCGCTGGTCAGCCACGCGCTGAGCATCCCTAAGCTCTCCCACCCGCTGATCCGACATGTGCTGGGCATCCAGAAGCTCTCCCACCCGCTGATCGGACATGCGCTGAGCATCTAGAAGCTCTCCCATCCTCAGATCAGACATGCGCTGAGCCTATCGAATCTCATGCAATATCCCCATCATGTCAACAGAAGGTGCATATGAAGGACCAGCTACATGTGAAGGATCAGCTGCATAAGAAGGACCAGCTCCTATAGCATGAGTAGGTGATGGAGGAGGTATGGCATCCACATCCATGTATAAACGATCATCATCACCCCCATGAACCCGTGCTCCAGCGGCTGCTGCTGCTGCCTCGGCGTCAGCCATCTCCACTCGAGTACGTGGACGCACCAGAGCGTTCCTCTCGTCATCGCTGACCTGGGCATCCCGCATGCCCATCTTACAGATGGCCTCCCAATCCAGAGGTGATGAGAAGGATATCTCCTGAATCCTCTCATCCACCATGTCAACACCCAGGAGGGTAAGCAGCATAGAGATCATGCGTCCATAAGGCAGGTTGCCAGTATGACCGGGCAACGTAGCACTGACCATAGTCCACATGATGATGTAAGGAAGGCAGACGGGCTGCTTAGTGCAGATATAGTACAACAGATACTAGGTCAACTGAGATATCCTCTCGTAGTGCCCACTCTGAGGTATCAGGTTGTGCTCAATAATCTTACAGTACACCCGAGGCTCTGGATGAAGATAGATCGCTTTCATCTCCCAGCGATCCTCTCTGATGATCTGACGGTCAATCTCGGGTCTCATCTCCAATGAAAAGAACTGGGGCTCTCTAGGAGCACAGAACACCAAGGGGCCGTCATATGAAATGCCCAACAAGTCGGCTAGCTGCCGATAATCAAATGAAATCTCGACCCCCTTAACGTAGCTGGTGATCCGGAGCTCTCTACCCCTCTCGGTATCGTTGTAATCTCCCACCACCTGGAGATTATAGTAAAACTGTCTCACCAAATCCGGCCGAGTGCAAGCGTCATAGGTGATCACAGGAAGCCAGCCCATGTCACCAAAAGCCCTCTCCACATTGAACAAGGCCAGGCTAGCCAAGTCTACCCGGCGACCTCCCTCTACCTTCTTACGAGAGTAGTGGGCATACTGTGTCTCTGCCTCGTTAAAACGGAAGCGGACTGGTTCATGTACCCTGGGTACTTTGGTACGAGCCATAGTATCTGCAAAAACAAAGAGAAACAGATACTGGGTTAGTAAAGATGAAAAACCTAAAAATTTCGACAGTATAACGACATAAATTGGTCAAAAGCCTCACTTTTCACCCATACACATGGGCAGGAGGACTTATAAAGGTTTTAAACAATCCTGCAAGACTCATACAGTTGGAAATTTCAATCTAAAGAGATTGAATTTGAAGAAATTACAAGAAATTCAAAAATCTCGACAAATTAGGGCAAAAATGGGAAAATTTAAGTTTCTCGATAACCAACCGATGAAACTCAAATATTTTTAAGGGCTATCATCCATTGAGTCACCAACAACAAAAGCCCCCAATAAAAATCGAATTTTTACGGTTGGAAAAAGTTTAATTTGAAGAAAAAGATATAAATGAGCAAAAACCTAGTTAAGAAACCCTAAAAACATGAAAATGTAGAGAACATACATGTAGACGAGGAGTAGATGTCGAAATGAGAAGCAAATAGCACCAATGAGTCCGAGTTGTCACTGTAGCAACTCAGAGGGATGAGCCGAGTCGGAAAGGAGGAGGAAGAATGAGAAATGGATTCAAAATCGGGATTAAAAACCTGATTTTTAGTCTGAGGGTCGGAGAATTCGACCAAAACATCCGACCCCCCCTCCGACCCCCTCATCGACCCACGGCTCTCGGTGATCTGACAGAGACAGAGAACCAGGGGTCGAACCCTGGGTCGGACATCCATCGACCCCCGGCTCTCGGTAAGAATCAGTGATTCTCAGGGTCGCATACTGAGGGTCGGGCATCCATCGACCCCCACCATCGACCCTGCAATGAAAATACAGTATTTTCGACAGAATGATCTGAAAAATTTGAAATTTGCATTGTTAGTGGATTTAAAATATGAGAATGAAGTATATAATGATTGCCTCACGTATTCTATGATTTTCAGGCATTCCCACTACCAGAACAGATAATGGTTGGACGCAGAGTGACCAGACAAAGTCGTAACTCTATCCCACCACCACCACCTGTGGGGGAAGACAGCCAGATACACCCGAAAACAAAGAAGAATACAAACACGGCACCGTTCATAATTAATGGGCAGACAAATCCTACAAATCTGTCAGCTCCACCTACAGACCTGGCTACAGTCGTAATGAATTTGGCCCAACAACTGCAGCAAATACAACAGGCACAAGCTACTATGCAAGCTGCCATAGGCATGACCTTTCCAACTACATGGACAACACCGATGCCAGCAGGACAGGCAAGCACATTACCAGGGGGAAGTAACACAGTACCCCACGCACCTCAGACTCCCATCATATAGGCTCAAGTACAAAACCCTGAAGTAGCTCCAGGTGGATATCAATACCAACCACCTATGTATGGGGCTTATGTCCCGCATCAACTAGACCACTCCAGACTAGTGGAGCATTTTCTGAAGATGAAGCCCAAGGAGTACAGTGGTAAGCCAGTTGATCCATTGTGGCCAGCACACTGGATCGATGAGATGGAGAGAAATTTCACGATGATGACAGTGAATGAGGAAGAAAAGGTATTGTGTGCAGCGTTTATGCTGAAAGGCAATGCACACCACTGGTGGAAGTCCACACGGACATATCTGATGACAAAGCACACCCAATTGACTTGGGATATATATAATGAGGCATTCTTTGAGAATTATTTTCCTAGGAGTTTCAGAGATTCCATGGAGAAGGAGTTCCTGAGTTTATATCAGGGACAGATGACTGTCGATGCATATCAACATCGTTATGAGGAGCTGTTTTTCTTTGCACCAGTCAGTATGCAGGTAGAAGATACAAAGACCCAAAGTTTTGTCATGGGACTTAGGGGAAGCATACGTGAACATGTTCTGGGACTTGAAAAGAAAATCTACAATGAAGCTGTACAAATTGCTCGAGTGATAGAGTCGAGCCAGAAAGAGAGTTACCTTGCTCAAAATAGAGGAATGAAAAAGCCAAATGGAAATTCTTACAACTGAAGGAACACTAAGGTATTCAAACCCTTCCGTACTCAAGGTTTCAATGCTGTAGCCAAGACTACTTCAGCAGCTCAACAACAACAAAAGCCAAATAATCAAGGGTTAAAATGCTATAACTGCAATCAAGTGGGACATTATTACCGGGAGTGTCCTGAACCCAAGAAGCCACTACAACAAGGTAGAGTTTACGCGGTTACATCTGAGGATGCTGCCGCATCGCCTGATGTGGTCATAGGTATGACCTGAATCTTATAATTTTGTGTTACATTATGTGAGCATGTAGACTAAATCAAAACAAATCATAGGTATCGTACCTATTAATGGCATTCCCGCCAGAGTACTCTTTGATTCATGAGCTACTCATTCTTTTATATTTGTGTCATTTGGAAAGAAGCTAAATCTACCCCTTAAATCCTTAGACTACAAACTGCTTGTACGATTGCCTATGGGATTAGAAGTGGAATTAGAAAAAGGTTATGGACCATGTCTAGTTCGTATTGACGATAAGACTTTGGATGCAACCTTGATCCAACTTGAGATGGCAGACTTTGACGTCATCTTGAGAATGGACTGGTTAGCTCAGCATTCTGCAAACCTATTATGTGCCGAAAAGAAGCTGACATTTAAAGACAAGGAAGGAGCAGAGTTCAGTTTTTCAGGAACCAAACTTCTCCGTAAACGAAAGCTCATACTTTCTGCATTAAAGGCTAGGAAGTTCCTTGAGAAAGGAGCAGTTGGGTATCTAGTATCTGTGGTCGATCTTATCAAAGAAGCACCATGAATGGAGGATATTAATGTCATGTGTGACTATCCAGATGTATTTCCTGAAGAATTACTAGGACTACCACCCGACCGCGCTACAGTGTTTGTTATAGATCTGATACCCGGAGCCGCACCAGTATCTAAAGCACCTTATTGAATGGCTCATACTGAATTGAAGGAATTAAAAGTACAACTACAAGAACTGCTGGACAAGGGCTACATCTGACCTAGCATATTACCATGGGGAGCGCCAGTATTATTCGTGAAGAAGAAGGACGGCAGTGTTCGATTGTGTATAGACTACCGAGAACTGAATAAACTGACAATCAAGAATCGGTATCCATTGCCTCGGATTGATGACTTGTTCGATCAGTTGCAAGGTGTCAAAGTGTTCTCCAAGATCGATCTTCGGTCAGGCTACCATCAGTTGAAGATTAAGGATGGTGATATCCCCAAGACAGCATTCAGGACCAGATATGGACATTATGAATTTTTTGTCATATCTTTCGGATTGACGAATGCACCAGCAACCTTTATGGAACTTATGAATTGGGTATTCCATGACATGTTGGATACGTCGACTATTGTATTTATCGATGATATATTGATCTACTCCAAAGACGAGGAAACTCATATAAAGAATCTAAACGCCGCTCTACAGCGATTACGGAAAGAGAAGCTCTATGCCAAATTTACTAAGTGTGAGTTTTGGCTAAAGGAAGTGGCTTTTCTAGGCCATGTTGTATCTGCTGAAGAAATTAAAGTGGATCCTAGCAAGATCGATGCTATTGTGAAGTGGGAAGCACCGAAGAGCGTTGCAGAAATTAGATTTTTCTTAAGTCTAGCTGGGTATTATCGACGATTTGTGGAAGACTATTCTCGAATTGTCGTACCTCTCACCAGTTTGACTAAGAAGGGTGAGAAGTTTGTTTGGACTGATAAATGTGAGAAGAGTTTCCAAACATTGAAGGCTAGATTGATATCAGCTCCAATCTTGACCATTTCGATTCCAGGACAGCCACTTATTTTGTACACTGATGCGTCAGGACTGGGATTAGGATGTGTACTTATGCAAGGTGAACAAGTAATTGCTTATGCCTCAAGGCAATTGAAGACACATGAGAAGAACTATCCCACTCATGATTTGGAATTAGCGGCAGTAGTACATGCTGTCAAAATATAGAGACATTACTTGTACGGAGAGAAATTTCAGATTAAATCAGATCATAAGAGTCTTACTTACCTCTTTAATCAGAAGGAGTTGAATATGAGACAAAGAAGATGGCTGGAACAATTGAAAGACTATGATTGTGATATCCAGTATCATCCGGGAAAAGCTAATGTGGTTGCTGACGCACTGAGTAGAAAGGCAATGATAAAATCTCAAGGGGAGGTTAGCACCACTGCTGCACTGTGTACTTGTAAGCACCCCATTTTTGCCATTTCCAACTGAACAATGTCCTACTAGTGTGTGGACTGCAAAGGAAGAAAGATAAGTAATTTGGTTTTGACTACGACCTCGAGGTAGTTTTCGATGGGCCCCACAATAAGGTCACAGGCTATAATTTGCATGGTTGGATAAGTCATGGAATTATCTTCGAAATGATACCAGAATTGCCCAATTCTGATATCAAATGAAGAAGATATGGTCATTTTAGTCAGATGATACGTACAAGGGACGTTTCTAAAATTATCATAAATAATCCCAGGGGCTTTCATGCAAATTATCGTAAGTTGGATTGTTTGAATTTCAAATCATCATATCTTGATCATCTGACATCTGAATCATATGGTTTAAGTACCATTATTCTTTATTTTTAGTCCTCTTCAAAGTGGACGTAAAGGATTTTCGGTAGAAGTCACCAGTGGGCCCCATGCAAGCTTGCATGCAAACTTATCGTTAGAACTTCAAAGCTTCATATATTTTTCGTTCTACGTCGGATTCAGATGATTCCAAAGCAATTATTCTTCATTTGTGATGTTCTACAAAGTGGACATAGAAATCTTGGGTAGAAGTCTGTAAGACCTGTATCAAACTAATCCGATCTTACAACCTTGAACCAGGTTTACCCATCATGATTGAGTCAAATGGACCAAGGGCGTGAAGGAGATCGTGATCCCAGGTATCAAATCGACCCAAAAACACTTAAATTAGGGGGAGGGTCGCATACCCAGCAAGGGAGGGTCGGATCCCCCCAAGACAGAAAGTCAGACCCTCTATTTTACAGGGAGGGTCGGACACATTAGGAAACCTAGGGTCGATGGGATCATCGACCCTCAGTTGCCGTCGAAACTGAAATTAGGAAATTTCCATAATTTCGATTAGGATTCTTTTCTAATCTCAAAGGGACTTATTTTAGGATGTTTCTACTCTATTTAAAGGACATCCGTAAGCCTCTTTCACTCCTTTTACAACCCTAATTGAATTGAGAGAAAGAGAAGAGAAGGAAGAGAAGAAGAAGGAAGAGAAGAAGAAGAGAAACAAGGCAGAGAAGAAAGCAAAAGGAAAAGAATTGCAGAGAAGGAGTGTTCTTCCCAGGTATGGATACTAATTCCATGAGTTTCTACAGGCCTTAGGTTAGATAATAATGAGAGTGTGATTGTAAGACCCGTGTCAATCTAACCCGGTCTTATCACCTTGAACCAGGTTTACCCATCATTGTCGAGTCAAATGGACTAAGGGTGTGAAGGAGATCGAGAGCCCAGGTATCAAATTGACCCTAAAACACTCAATTTAAGGGGAGGGTCGCATACCCAGCTAAGGAGTGTCGGACCCCCCAAAACAAAAAGTCAGACCCTCTGTTTTACAGGGAGGGTCAGACATCTTAAGAACCTAGGGTTGACGGGATCATCGACCCTCCCATCGACCCTCAGTTGTCGCCGAAACTGAAATTAGGAAATTTCTTAATTTTTGATTTTGATTCTTTCCTAATCTCAAAGGGATTTATTTTAGGATGTTTCCTCTATTTAAAGGACATCCCTAAGCCTCTTTTACTCCTTTTACAATCCTAATTGAATTGAGAGAAAGAGAAGAGAAGGAAAAGAAGAAAAAGAGAAGCAAGGGGGAGAAGAAAGCAAAAAGGAGAAGAGTTGCAGAGAAGGAGTATTCTTCTTAGGTATGGATACTAATTCCATGAGTTTCTACAGACCTTAGGTTAGATAATGATGAGAGTATGATCTCGGAGAAACCCAAACCATCAACCCATGGTTAGGTTTTCATAGAAAACTATGGGAGATTACATGAAAGTCATCTAGGTGGATGATTCATGGCTCTAGACCATGGAATGAATGTTGAATGGACTGTAGGAGAAAGCCATAGGACCCCAAACACGAAGAATGGACAAAAAGGAGGGAAATTGACCAAAATCCACCGAGGGTCGCACAGAGGGTCGATGACCATCCGACCCTATGTGATCCTGAGGATCGACCCTCATGTTCGGGAAGTCCAAAATACGGAGGGTCGCACCCAGGGTCGATCATGACTCCGACCATACCTCCGACCCTCAGTTAACAGCATGGTTTTTAAATTCTGAATAAATTCTAATTAAATTCTATCGACTTTGTTAGGTCTTTTAGCAATATAATAACATTATAAAGGTGATTCTAAAGCTTGGAAGAGGATCTATTAACAAGCTAAGGTGAGGAAACAAGACCTAAACTAATTGGTTAATAATAAACTACTTTTATTTTCTTGAGTCCAATGCTATGCTTGATTCTATGCGAATATGCTTGTAATGTGCATTCAACATGTCATCCAATATTCCTGCTATTATTGTTCATGCATATTTAATTTTGTTTACTTATAACATGATGATGATGATTGATGCTAGGAATAGGCATGTGAATGTTTGTGTGTGGTTAGTGTGCTTGATGCGAGTAGGGCATCAGGGGACGTGTTATGCAGTGTTTGATCTAGACACTTTAGTTCTATCTCTGACTCAAGTCTTGTGCATTAGCATCGTCGTATCGCCATTACCTTAGCAGAACTATTGTGACGTAGGGCATCAAGGAGGGTCTTGGTCCTTGAGTCCTATACTCTACCGGGGGGCCTTAGCTCTATCTCTACGGGGGCTCTGAGGGATGCTGGGGTGAGGCCTTGGGTACATTGTTTGACATTAGGATTGGTTAGTAGCAAGCCCCGTTTGTAGCCCTAGCCATCAGGGGTTCATTTGTTGGTATGAAATTGTGCATCGATAAATGTGACCTTCATTGTACAATGTTCATTTGGGAGCTGTGGGCGACGGTGAGAGTCATCGGGCGTATCCACACTCTCGTGCATAGAGGTGCGGCGGCCACCTATCCTTTCTATAGCACAATGCAAACGTAAAACCAGACCAAAGATATGAATTGATTGCATGCATATGTATTGTTGCATTGTTTTGTTTGCTCACTGAGCCATGATGTGTGCTCACCCCTCGACGTCGAATATTTTTAGTTGATGATGCAGGTACAACCGTTGAAGATTATATAAATGCCCCAGAATATGGAAACGTTGCAGCGATGGTAGTTGAAGCTGAAGTGGATACACATGACTCCTCTTGCGAGTGCAACTCATGTGTATTCGATTAGATATTTTTCTAGTTTTCTTTATTTGGATTTATTAAAGACATGTATTTGATATTTATTTATGTCTTAGTTGATACAGAATAATTTGTTATTTAAATATTAATATCACAATAGATTCTCAGTTCATTTTACTATAAGACTTCTGTTATTATATATTTTCTCTGATTATGAATGTGAATGTATGGGGTTCAGATAACACGGATATAGCCTACTCGAGATCTTGGTTGAACTGTTGGTTTGTTAGCGGTTCATCACACCATTCTGAATAGTACGGAATTGGGGTGTGACAACTTGGTATCAGAGCATCTCAGGCCTTGTCCGCTGAACTAGCATACAATCAAGATAATTGTGAACTGAGATAGGATAAAAGTAAAAACAGTAATATTAACACATTATAAGCACAAGTGATAGTTGAGACAAATTTAAAAAGAGAATAATGCATCTATTAAAGGGGAAACAGTTTACATACAACGAGAGAGAAACAAACGTATATACATAACTAAAGCAGAGTACAGTCCACAACCCAGACAGTTACTCTGTAGTACAAAGAAAATAAATACAATCAAGAAGCTGGAGGTGAAGGAGGAGGCGGTGCCTCACGATCTCTGTCATAGTCCTCAACATAGACTCTAGTCAACCAGGCTATCTGAGTCTGGGTCGTCTGTAGACTAGCTGTAAGATCGGCTACCCGCTGATCAGTACGGTGCTGAGCCTCCATGAGCTCTCCCATCCTCATGGCTGAGGTCTGCTGGAAGTCTAGTAGCTCATCCACTCTCACCCGCTGAGCGTCTAGTAACTCTCCCATCCTCATGTTTGATGTACGCTGGGCGTCTATGAACTCATCCACTCTCACACGCTGAGCGTCCAGCAACTCCTCCATCCTCAGATCGGATCTGCGTTGAGCCTCTCTGATCTCATGCAACATCTCCATCATATCAGAAGGTGGGCATGAAGGACCAGCCGCATGAGAAGGACCAGTCTCAGGTGCAGGATCCACAGCAGAAGAAGTACCAACTCCAGCCACATGCATAGGTGAAGGCGGCGGTATCGAGTCGACATCCATATACATGCAGTCATCATCATCAGCAGGATCCGCATGAGCTCTAGCAGCGGCAGCAACTACCTCAGCGTCAGCAATCTCGATGCGAGTATGAGGGCGCACCATCTCGTTCCTCTCCTCGTCACTAACTTGGGCATCCCGCATGCCCATCTTCCAGATAGCCTCCCAATCGATAGGCGACGAGAAGTTTTTCTCCTGAATCTTCTCATCCACCAAATCAACCCCCAGGCGAGTAAGCAGGACTGTGATCATACGTCCATAGGGTAGATTACCCCTATGACTGGGCAATGTGGCACTAATCATAGTCTGCAGGATGATGTACGGCAGGAATACGGGCTGTCTAATGCAGATACTATAGCAGATACTGGGTCAGCTGAGAAACCCTCTCGTAATGGCCACTCTGCGGAATCAGATTATGCTGAGTAATCTTGCTGAAGACCCGTGGAGCTGGACGCATGTAACAAGCTCTCATCTGCCAGCGATCAGGTCGTAGCAACTGACAGTCGATCTCTGCCCTCATCTCCATGGAAACAAACTGGGGCTCTCCAGGCGCACAGTAAACCATAGGGCCATCATAGGAAATGCCCAGTAGATTGGCCAGCTTTCGATAATCAAAAGAAATGTTCACTCCCTTTACATAGCTAGTGATGCGTAGCTCGTGACCCCTATCCACATCATTGTAATCCCCCACCACCTGGAGATTACAATAGAACTGTCGCACTAAATCCGGGCATGTGCACGCATCGTAAGTGATGACAGGGAGACACCCCATATCACCAAATGCTCTCTCTACATTGAACAGGGCTAGCTCAGCCAAGTTTACCATACGACCACCCTCTACCTTCTTACGAGTGTAGTGGGCATACTGTGCCTCGGCTTCATTAGAGCGGAAGCGAAGCGGATCACGAACTCTGGGTACCTTAGTACGAGCCATGGTATCTGCAAAGAAAAACAGATAATGAGTTAATAGGATAAAAATCTGAAATTTGACATTATAACGATGTAAGTGGCCAAAAGCCTCACTTGTCACCCATACACGTGGGCAGGAGGACTTACGTAGGCTCTAACGTATCCTACAACACACATACAGCAGGAAATTTTAACTAATGGGGTCCAATTTGAAAAAAATTCAAGAAATCAAAAATTTTCGACAAATTAGGGAAAAAGAGAAAAAATCCAAGTTTCTCGATAACCAACCGATGAAACTCAAAAAATTTTGAGGGATTTTGTTCCTCGAGACACCAATAACAAAAGCCCCGAATAAAAATCAAATTTTTATGATTGGAAAAAGTTTAATTTAAAAAATACGAGTTAATTGGACCAAAATCTAGAAAAGTAAACCTAAAAACAAGTAAAAAAGAGAAAACATAACTGTAGAGATGATGTGGACGTTGAAACACGGATCCAAACTGACCAAAATAGCGGAGTGACACTGTAGCAACTCAGAGGTGAGAGACGAGTTGAAACGGGAGGGAAATAACAGAGAATGAACCCAGAATCGGATCTTAAAGGTCTGATTTTTGGTCCGAGGGTCGGACAATTCGACCAGACCATCGACCCTCGGATCGACCCTCCAATCGACCCTCGGCTCTCGGGAATCTGATAGAAAACCCAGGGTCGGATACTGAGAGTCGGATACCCATCGACCCTTAGCTCTCGGAAAGAACAGGTCATTCCCAGGGTCGGACATACCATCGACCCCCACCATCGACCCTGCATAGAAAAGACAGTATTTCTTTTATAAAAAGAGCTGAAATTTGAAATTTTACATCGGTTAGCATGCCTACATGAAGTATCAATGATTTCTCACCTATTTTGATGATTTTCAGGCACCATCAATCTCAGAAGGAATTATGTCTAGACTTAGAGTAACCAGACAGAGCCGAAATGCAGTTCCACCACCACTACCTGTGGAGGAAATTAGCCAGGAGAATATATATGTATCAGGACATCCAGATCAGGAAATTCCTACAAATGTGCCACCTCCACCACCAGAGTTGGCAACAGTGGTAATGAATTTAGCATAGCAGCTGCAACAGATGCAACATGCACAGGCCCAAATGCAAGCTGCAATGGGAATTATGTTCCAAGCCGCTCATGCTACACCCATGCAGACGGGACAAGCCAGTGCAGCACCAGTGGGTAATCACCCAGCACCTCACACCTCAACCACCAGCTGCACAGATTCCAGTACCAGGACCGGAAGCATCTCAGGTTAACTATCAGTATCCACAACCCATGTTTGGGGCATACCCCCAAAATCAGCAGGATCACTCTCGACTGGTTGAGAGATTTCTGAAGATGAAGCCCAAGAAATTTAACGGTAAACCGTCGGATCTGTTATGGCCAGCACATTGGATCGACGAGATGGAGAGTAACTTCCTCATGATGACTATCACGGAAGAATAAAAAGTACTATGTGCCACCTTCATGCTAAAGGGTGATACACATCATTGGTGGAAATCTACCAGGGCATATCTACTGACCAAGCAACCCCTATTGACGTGGGCCATCTATAAGGAAGCGTTCTTCGAGAAGTACTTTTCCCGAAGCTTCAGAGATTCAATGGAGAAGGAATTCTTGAGTTTATATCAGGGACAAATGTCAATGGATGCATATCAACAGCGATACGAAGAGCTGTATTTCTTTGCACCACTTAGTATGCAAGAAGAAGACACTAAGACCCGTAGGTTTGTCACGGGACTTAGAGGAAGCATCAGAAAGCACGTTCTGGGCTTGGAAAAGAAAATATATAATGAATCTGTTCAAATTGCTTGAGTTATTGAATCAAGCCAGAAGGAAAGCTATTTTATACAAAATAGAGGTGTGAAAAGGCCAGCTAAAAATTCTTACAACGGAGGTAATAACAGGACATACAAGCCTTTCCGTACTTAGAATTTCACCGCTGCACCCAAGACCATTCAAGCAGCTCAGTAGCAACCAAAGCCAAATACTGAGAGTGCAAGATGTTATAACTGCAATCAAGTGGGACATATGATGAGAGAGTGTCCTAAACCCCGGAAGCCACAACATCAAGGACAAGTGTATGCTGTTACATCCGAGGATGCTGCCGCATCACCCGATGTGGTCACAGGTATGACTGAAACCTTTTAAGTTGTAATTACATTGTATGAGCATGTAGACTAAGTAAAACAAATCACAGGTATCGTACCTATAAATGGCATACCTGCCAGAGTACTCTTTGAATCAGGAGCTACTCATTCCTTTATATCTGTGTCATTCGGAAAGAAGTTGAATTTACCCATCAAAACATTGGACTACAAACTACTTGTACGGTCACCAATGGGGTTAGAAGTGGAATTAGAGAAAGTTTATGGACCATGTCCAGTTCTCATTGGTGAGAAAACCTTAGATGCAACCTTGATACAACTTGAGATGGTAAACTTTGACGTCATCTTGGGAATGGACTGGTTAGTTCGGCATTCTGCAACCCTATTATGCGCTGAAAAGAAGCTAACATTCAAAGACAAAGAAGGAGCAGAATTCAATTTTTTGGGAACCAAACTTCCCCGCAGACGCAAGCTGATACTCTCAGCACTGAAGGCTAAGAAGTGCCTTGAGAAGGGGCAGTCGGGTATCTAGTATCAATGGTCAACCTAACCAAGGAAGCATCACGAATGGAAGATATTGATGTCGTGTGGGACTATCCCGATGTATTTTTGGAGGAACTACCAAGATTACCACCCGACAGAGCCACCGAGTTTGTGATAGACCTTATACCTGGAGCCGCACCAGTATCAAAAGCACCTTATAGAATAGCTCCTACTGAACTGAAGGAATTGAAAGTGCAACTACAGGAACTACTGGACAAGGGTTATATTCGACCAAGTATATCACCATGGGGAGCACCGATATTATTCGTAAAGAAGAAGGACGGAAGCGTTCGATTATGTATCGACTATCGGGAGTTGAATAAACTGACAATCAAGAATCGATATCCACTACCTCGGATCGATGACTTGTTCGATCAGTTGCAAGGAGCAAAAGTATTTTCTAAGATCGACCTTCGGTCAGGCTATCATCAGTTGAAGATTAAAGAAGGTGATATTCCTAAGACAGCTTTCAGGACCAGATATGGACATTATGAGTTCTTGGTCATGTCTTTCGGATTAACAAACGCACCAGTAACTTTCATGGAGCTTATGAACCAGGTTTTCCATGATATGTTGGATACATCGGTTATAGTATTTATTGATGATATATTGGTATACTCCAAGGACAAGGAAACCCATGTCAAGAACCTAAACGCCATCCTACTGCGTTTAAGGAAAGAGAAGTTATATGCCAAATTTTCTAAGTGTGCGTTTTGGCTAAGCGAAGTCGCCTTCCTAGGCCATGTAGTATCCGTAGAAGGAATCAAAGTGGACCCCAGCAAGATCGAAGCTATTGTAAAGTGGGAAGCACCAAAGAGCGTTTCAGAAATTAGAAGTTTTCTGGGTCTCGCTAGTTATTAGCGGAGATTCGTAGAAAACTATTCTTGGATTGCTGTACCACTCACCAGTCTGACTAAGAAAGGGGAAAAGTTTGTGTGGACGGATAAATGTGAGAAGAGCTTCCTGACATTGAAGACCAGATTGATATTCGCTTCGATTTTGACTATTCCTGTTCCAGGACAGACATTTACCTTATACACTGATGCATCAGGACTGGGATTAGGATGTGTGCTTATGCAAGGAGAGCAAGTGATTGCTTATGCTTCAAGACAGTTAAAGGTACATGAGAAAAATTATCCCACTCATGATCTGGAGTTAGCGACAGTAGTACATGCTGTCAAGATATGGAGACATTACCTATACGGAGAGAAATTTCAGATTAAGTCGGACCATAAAAGTTTTACTTATTTATTTAATCAGAAAGAATTGAATATGAGACGAAGAAGATGGTTGGACCTATTGAATGACTATGATTGTGATATTCAGTATCATCCGGGGAAAGCTAACGTAGTAACGGATGCGTTGAGCAGAAAGGCAATGATAAAATCTCAGGGAGAGGTTAGTACAACCACAGCAATGTGTACTATCGGAATGGTATTCAATCACGGCAGTGAGAAGAATGTGATAGATACAACGGATGGATCGGTCAACCAAGGGTTTATTCAACGATTTTCCAATATGTTCGCTGCATTGAAAATTATACCGGATATAATGGATGAAGTGAAGACAGCTATTAAATCAGATCCTTATCTGAGAACAATAGAAGAAGATATCGAGAAAGGTAGGACTAATCCTGAGTTCACCTTGGACGAAGAGAAAGTACTGAAATATAAAGGAAGAATATGTGTACCTGAAATAGAAAGTATGGACATTAGACACCGACTGATGAAAGAAGCCCATACCACCATCTATTCGATACATCCTGAAAGTACAAAAATGTATCATGATCTAAAGAAACTGTATTGGTGGAGAGGAATGAAAGCAGATGTAGCTAAGTTCGTGTCTCAATGCCTAAATTGTCAGAAAGTAAAAGCTGAACGACAACGACCCGCAGGACTGTTACAACCGTTACCGAAACTAGCATGGAAATGGGACTGTATCACTATGGACTTCGTCATGGGATTACCACTGACTCCTCAAGTAGTTAACGCAGTTTGGGTGATTGTAGACCGTCTGACTAAAACAGCTCGCTTCATACCAATACGACCGCAGTATACACTGGAATGGTTAGCCAAGCTGTATGTGGATAATATTGTTCGATTACACGGTATACCAAAAAGCATTGTGTTCGATAGAGATCCACGATTTACTTCCAAGTTTTGGGAGGGATTACAAAAGGCTATGGGAACAACATTGAAGTTCAGTACCACGTTCCACCCACAAACAGATGGACAGTCAGAGCGTACAATCCAGATCCTAGAAGATATGCAACGAGCATGTGTAATTGACTTCAAGGGATCATGGGATGAAAGATTACCACTGATCGAGTTCGCTTATAACAATAGCTATCAGGCTACTATACAGATGTCACCTTATGAAGCACTGTATGGCAGAAAGTGTCGAACTCCTTTATTTTGGAATGAAGTGGGAGAACGTAGTATTGTTGGGCCAAAATTTATTGAAGAGACTTGTCGAGTGGTTGACATTATCAAGGAAAGAGTGAGAACATCTCAGAACCGTCAAAAGCAATATGCAGATACTCGACGCAGAGATCTTGAGTTCGTTGTAGGTGATAAAGTATTCTTGAAGGTATCTCATATGCGAGGATTAAAAAGGTTTGGACAGAAAGGGAAACTAAGTCCAAGATATGTCGGGCCGTATGAGATTTTAGCTAAGCGTGGGAAAGTGGCTTATCAGTTAGCACTACCACCATCTATGTCAAGTGTGCAAGACTTATTTCATATTTCCCTATTGAAGAAGTATGTCAAGGATCCAGCACACGTGTTGACAGTAGATTTACCGGAATTGACTGATGATTTGACATTTGAAGTAACACCAACGGAGATCACCAGCCAAAAAGTTCAATGTCTACGCAACCGAGATATCTATTATGTTAAGGTCACATGAAAAAGTAGAGACATGAAAGAAATCACATGGGAAGAAGAAAATGTCATGCGAAAGCAATACCCTCACTTATTTGATTCATAAGGTACGTACAATTTCGAGGACAAAATTTTTATAAGTAGGGGGGAGTTGTAAGACCCGTGTCAATCTAACCCGGTCTTATCACCTTGAACCAGGTTTACCCATCATGGTCGAGTCAAATGGACTAAGGGTGTGGAGGAGATCAAGATCCCATGTATCAAATTGACCGTAAAACACTCAATTTAAGGGGAGGGTCGCATACCCAGCTAAGGAGGGTCAGACCCCCCAAAACAGAAAGTCAGACCCTCTATTTTACAGGGAGGGTCGGACATCTTAAGAACCTAGGGTCGACGGGATCATCAACCCTCAGTTGTCGCCGAAACTGAAATTAGGAAATTTCCTAATTTTTTATTTGGATTCTTTCCTAATCTCAAAGGGATTTATTTTAGGATGTTTCTATTCTATTTAAAGGACGTCCCTAAGCCTCTTTCACTCCTTTTACAACCCTAATTGAATTGAGAGAAAGAGAAGAGAAGGAAAAGAAGAAGAAGAGAAGCAAAGGGGAGAAGAAAGTAAAAAAGAAAAGAGTTGTAGAGAAGGAGTATTCTTCTCAGGTATGGATACTAATTCCATGAGTTTCTACAGACCTTAGGTTAGATAATGATGAGAGTATGATCTCGGAGAAACCCAAACCATCAACCCATGGTTAGGTTTTCATAGAAAACTATGGGAGATTACATGAAAGTCATCTAGGTGGATGATTCATGGCTCTAGACCATGGAATGAATGTTGAATGGACTGTAGGAGAAAGCCATAGGACCCCAAACACGAAGAATGGACAAAAAGGAAGGAAATTGACCAAAATCCACCGAGGGTCGCACAGAGGGTCGATGACCATCCGACCCTATGTGATCCTGAGGATCGACCCTCAGTGTTTGGGAAGTCCAGAATGGGGAGGGTCGCACCCAGGGTCGATCATGACTCCGACCCTACCTCCGACCCTCAGTTAACAGCATGGTTTTTAAATTTTTAATAAATTCTAATTAAATTCTATCGACTTTGTTAGGTCTTCTAGCAATATAATAACATTATAAAGGTGATTCTAAAGCTTGAAAGAGGATCTATTAACAAGCTAAGGTGAGGAAACAAGACCTAAACTAATTGGTTAATAATAAACTACTTTTATTTTCTTGAGTCCAATGCTATGCTTGATTCTATGCGAATATGCTTGTAATGTGCATTCAACATGTCATCCAATATTCCTGCTATTATTGTTCATGCATATTTAATTTTGTTTACTTATAACATGATGATGATGATTGATGCTAGGAATAGGCATGTGAATGTTTGTGTGTGGTTAGTATGCTTGATGCGAGTAGGGCATTAGGGGAGGTGTTATGCGGGGTTTGATCCGGACACTTTAGCTCAATCTCTGACTCAAGTCTTGTGCATTAGCATCGTCGTATCGCCATTACCTTAGCAGAACTATTGTGACGTAGGGCATCAAGGAGGTTCTCGGTCCTTCAGTCCTATACTCTACCGGGGGAGCCTTAGCTTTATCTCTACGGGTGCTCTGAGGGATGCTGGGGTGAGGCCTTGGGTACATTTTTTGACATTAGGATTGGTTAGTAGTGAGCCCCGTTTTTAGCCCTAGCCATCAGGGGTTCATTTGTTGGTATGGAGTTGTGCATCGATAAATGTGACATTCGTTGTACAATGTTCATTTGGGTACTGTAGGCGACGGTGAGAGTCATCGAGCGTATCCACACTCTCGTGCATAGAGGTGCGGCGGCCACCTATCCTTTCTATAGCACAATGCAAACGTAAAACCAGACCAAAGATATGAATTGATTGCATGCATATGTATTGTTGCATTGTTTTGTTTACTCACTGAGCCATTATGTGTGCTCACCCCTCGACGTCGAATATTTTTAGTTGATGATGCAGGTACAACCATTGAAGATTATATAAATGCCCCAGAATACGGGAACATTGCTGCGATGGTAGTTAAAGCTGAAGTGGATACACATGACTCCTTTTGGGAGTGCAACTCATGTGTATTCGATTAGATATTTTTTTAGTTTTCTTTATTTGGATTTATTAAAGGCATGTATTTGATATTTATTTATGTCTTAGTTGATACAGAATAATTTGTTATTTAATATCACAGTAGATTCTCAGTTCGTTTTACTATAAGACTTCCGCTATTATATATTTTCTCTGATTATGAATGTGAATGTATGGGGTTCAGATAACACGGATATAGCCTACCCAAGATCCTGGTTGAACCATTGGTTTGTTAGCGGTTCATCACATCATTCTGAATAGTACGGAATTGGGGTGTAACAGTGATCTCGGAGAAACCCAAACCATCAACCCATGGTGAGGTTTGCCTGGAAAACCATGGGAGAATACATGAAAGCTATTTAGGTGGGTGATTCATGGTTCTAGACAATGGAATGCATGTTGAATGGACTGTAGGAGCAAGCCATAGGACCCCAAACACGAAGGATGGATTAAAAGAAGGAAAATTGACCAAAACCACGGAGGGTCGCACAGAGGGTCGATGACCATCCGACCCTATCTGATCCTGAGTATCAACCCTCAGGGTTCTGGAAGTCCAGATTTGGGGAGGGTCGCACCCAGGGTCGATCATGACTCCGACCCTACCTCTGACCCTCAATTAACAGAATGGTTTTAAAAATTAGAATAAATTCTAATTAAATTTTATCGACTTTGTTAGGTCTTCTGGCAATATAATAACATTATAAAGGTGATTCTAAAGCTTGGAAGAGTATCTATTAGCAAGCTAAGGTGAGGAAACGGAACTATAAACTAATTGGTTAATAACAAACTGTTTTCTCTTTTCTTGAGTCCAATGCCATGCTCGATTCTATGCGACTATGTTTGTAATGTGCATACAACATGTCATCCAATATTTCTATTACTTGTTCATGCATATTTACTTTAATGTTTATAACATGATGATAATGACGATAAGAATAGGCATGTGATTGTATGTGTGTGGTTGGTGTACTTGATGCAAGCGAGTATCAGGGGAGGTGTGATGAGAACATCAATAAACGTTAACCTTTGATGGGTCTCAGCACTTTAGCTCTATCTCTAACTCAAGTCTTGTGCATTAGCATCGTCGTATAGCCATTACTTTAGCAGAACTATTATGTAGTAGAGTATCAGGGGAGGTGGTCTCGGTCCTTGTAGTCTCTGACTCTACCGGGGGGGCCTTAGCTCTATCTCTATGGATATTCTGAGGGATGCTGGGGTGAGGCCTTGGATACACTGTTTGGCATTAGGATTGGTTAGTTGCGAGCCCAGTTTGCAAGCCCTCGCCAGCAGGGGCTTATGTGTTGGTATGGCACTATACAGCAATAAATGTTAACCTTTGTTGTATAATGTTCATGATTAGGGTGGATGGGGACGACAATAAACGTTAACCTTTGGGCGGACTTCCACACCCTGTGTATAGAGGCGGGGTCAATAAACGTTAACCTTTGACCACCCAACCTTTCTATTGCGCATTGCAAACTATAAACCAGACCAAAGATATGAATTGATTGCATGCATATGTACTATTGCATTGTTTTGTTTGCTCACTGAGCCATGATGTGTGCTCACCCCTCGACGTCGAATATTTTTAGTTGATGATGCAGGTTATACCGTTGAAGATTATATAAACACTCCAGCATACGGGAACGTAGCGGCGATGGAAGTTGAAGTTGAAGTGGATACACATGACTCATCTTGCGAGAGCAACTATGTGTATTTGATTAGATATTTTCTTAGTTTTCTTTACTTGGATTTGTTATGGACATGTATTTGATATTTATTTATGTCCTAGTTGATACAGAATAATTTGCTATTTAAAAATTAATATCACAGTAGATTCTCAATTCATTTTACTATAAGACTTCCGCTATTATATATTTACTCTGATTATGAATGTGGATGTATGGAGTTTAGATAACACGGATACAGCCTACTCGAGATCCTGGTTGAACCGTTGGTTTGTTAGCAGTTCATCACACCATTCTGAATAGTGCGGAATTGGGGTGTGACAAAGTCTCTGGAAGGTCTCATGCAAAATTACATATGGAAATGGTCATTTAATCTTCAAAAATTCATATTTTGATCATCCCATATCCAAATCAGGTAATTTCAGTTTCATTATGTTCCATTTTTAGTACTCTACAAAGTGGACGTAAAGGATTTCCGGCAGAAGTCTCTGAAGGATCCCATGCAGAATGGTCAGCTAAATTATCGATAATTGTTCCGCTTAAGCTTCAAAAATTCATAAGTCGACCATTTTATTTCCAAACGTGGTGATTCAAGTTCCTATATTCCTCATTTTTAGTGTTCTACAAAGTGAACATAGAAAATTTGGAATAGAGGTCATCAAAAAATTCCATGCAAAATGACAGTAGAAATGGCTCATGAAATGATAGAGAGAAAACACAATTAATTTCAGTCAATCCAGTCAACTCAGTTCAAGTCAGTTCTAGCCCAACCCAACTCAACTCATATCAGCTTAACTCAGTCAACTCAAGCTAGTCTCAACCCGTTTCGAATCAGTTCATCCATGTGCATAGTATTTATATATATTATATATATTGTATACTATATATATATATATATATATATATATATATATGTGTGTGTGTGTGTGTGTGTATGTGTGTGTGTGTGTGTGTGTGTGTTATTAAATATATGTGTATATATGTATATGATATATATTATTATATAAATGATAAAATCCAAAGGAGATTGAGAAAAAAGGAAAAGATGAGAGAGAGGAGACATGAGAGAGAGAGAGAGATTTTGTTTTTCCAAAAGATATTGAGAAAAAGGGAAAGATGAGAGAGAGGAGACCTAAGAGAGAGAGAGATTTTGATTTTGGAGTAAATCCAAAGGAGATTGAGAAAAAAAAGGGAAAGATGAGAGAGAGGAGACGTGAGAGAGAGAGAGAGAGATTTCATTTTTGCAAAACAGATTGAGGAAAAAAAGGAAAGATGCGAGAGAGGAGACGTAAGAGAGAGAGAGAGAGATTTTGATTTTGGAGTAAATCCAAAGGAGATTGAGAAAAAAAAAAGGGAAAGATGAGAAAGAGGAGACGTGAGAGAGAGAGAGATCTCGATTTTTGAGTAAATCCAAAGGAGATTGAAAAAAAAAAGGAAAGAAGAGAGAAAAGAGATGTGAGAGAGAGAGAGAGATTTCGGTTTTTTTGGAAGGAAATTAAAAGAGATTGAGAAAAGGGGAGAATAAAAGAAAAGGAAGAAATGTGAGGAAGGATTTTTCTTTTGGGGGGAGAGGTTCTCGGTTTTGGGAGAAAAAGAAGGGAAGAAGAGAGAAAAAAGAGGGAGAATAAAAGAAAAAAAAAGAGAAAAACGTGAGGAGTTTGAGAGGTTTTGGGGGCTCTCGGTTTTGGGAGAAAAAGAAGGGAAGAAGAGAGAAAAAAGAGGGAGAATAAAAGAGAAAAAAAAAGAGGAAAACGTGAAGAGTTTGAGAGGTTTTGGGGGCTCTCAGTTTTGGGAGAAAAGGTAGGGAAGAAGAGAGAGAAAAGAGGAAGAATAAAAGAAAAGAAAAATGTGAGGGGAAGGGGAGTTTTGGTTTCTTTGGGCTCTCGGTTTTGGAAAGAGGAAGAAAAGATCGAACTGAAGAGAAGAAGAAGAAGAAGGAGAAGGCAGCTGCTGGAGGTGGCTCTGCGATTCAGGTAAACTGCTGCCCCCATCTTTTTTTTTTTAGTCTTCTTGCATGATCACCCTTCACGCCTACAACTTACCCAACCTCCATCTCCTGCTGTACCCTTCACCGCTGCATCATTCATCATCAACTCCATCCACACTTCATCCATACCCCGCTGCCAGCCTAAGATCCCACATCTTACTCCCTATCATATGACCTCTTGCTACCCATCTACCTTGATCATATGCCATTAAATGAATATTTTTATGCTTAATCATATGTCATTGAATGAATATTTTTTATGCTTGATCATATGCCATTGAATGAATATTTTTTATGCTTGATCATATGTCATTGAATGAATATTTTTTTATGCTTGATCATATGCCATTGAATGAATATTTTTTATGCTTGATCATATGCCATTGAATAAACATTTTTATGCTTGTTCATATGCCATTGAATGAATATTTCTTATGCTTGATCATATGTCATTGAATGAATATTTTTTATGCTTGATCATATGCAATTGAATGAATATTTTTTATGTTTGATCATATGCCATTGAATGAATATTTTTTATGCTTGATCATATGCCATTGAATGAATATTTTTTATGCTTGATCATATGCCATTGAATGAATATTTTTTATGCTTGATCATATGCCATTGAATGAATATTTTTTATGCTTGATCATATGCCATTGAATGAATATTTCCTATGCTTGATCATATGTTTGATCATATGCCAATGGTTTTGATTTTTTTTTTTTTTATCATGTTACCAAGATGCTCAATAAATCTGATTTTTATTTGAGTCATTAAATACGAAATCTGACCTATCCTTATTGGATCATCATTTTGTGTAATCTAAACCATTGGATGCCATGTTGATATGTCTACCAATGCTCACATTGCTCACATGCCATACTTGGAATGCTTTCACATGTTATCTTTGGGTGCTTACATGATTCTTGTTGTTTTGGAATGCTACACATACTCATTGCTATATTTAGATGCTCATTGCCATATTTAGATGCTCATTGCCATATTTAGATGTTCATTGCCATAATTTGGATGTTCATTTCCATATTGGATGCTCATTGCCATATTTGGATGCTCATTGCCGTATTTAGATGCTCATTGTCGTATTAGATGCCCATTGCCATATTAGATGCTCATTGCCATATTTAGATACTCATTGTCATGTTTGGATGCTCATTGTCATATTAGGAATTGACATGCTTAGATAGCATATTAGATCATGCCATATAGGCCCTTGCCTTATTTGCAATACATGCCATATTTGAGAGATTTTTCACAATCTTACTACATGTGAATTTCTTACCTTAGGGTGAGATTTCACATTTCTAAGGTCCTAGACCTTAATCTAGGTGGCGACTTCCAAAGATTTCCATCGTTGTCCTCACAGTACTACCGGAAGAGTATTCAATTATGGTAATGAACAGTTTTTGATAGATGCATCGGGTGAATCAACCAACCAAGGGTTTATCCATCGGTTTGTAAATATATTCGCCACATTGAAGATTGTACCCGATATACTTGAGGAAGTAAAAACAGCGATTAAATCAGACCCTTATCTAAGAACGGTACAAGAAGACATAAAAAAAGGTAGGACTATTCCTGAGTTCCTTAGATGATGAAAAGGTACTGAAGTACAAAGGAAGAATATGTGTACCTGAAACAAAAAGTTTAGACATTAGACACCGACTAATGAAAGAAGCCCATACCACTGCCTATTCGATACACCCTGGAAGTACAAAAATGTATCATGACCTAAAGAAATTATATTGGTGGCGAGGAATGAAAGCAGATATAGCCAAGTTCGTGTCTCAATGCCTAAATTGTTAGAAGGTGAAAGTTAAACGGCAAAGACCAGCAGGACTGTTACAGCCGTTACCGGAACCAGCATGGAAATGGGACTGCATCACTATGGACTTCGTCATCGGGTTACCATTGACTCCCCGAGTAATTAACGCAATTTGGGTGATTGTAGACCGACTGACTAAAACGGCTCGATTTATAGCTATACGACCTCAGTATATATTGGAGAGGTTAGCTAAGTTGTATGTGGATAACATTGTCAGATTACACGGTGTACCTGAAAGCATTGTGTCCGACATAGATCCATGTTTTACTTCAAAATTTTGGGAAGGATTGCAGAAGGCTATGGGTACAACATTAAAATTCAGTACTATATTTCATCCTCAGACAGACGAACAATCAGAGCGCACCATTCAGATTCTAGAAGACATGCTCCGAGGTTTTGTAATTGATTTTAAAGGATCATGGGATGAAAAGTTACCACTGATTGAGTTCGCTTACAACAATAGCTATCAGGCTACTATACAGATGTCACCCTATGAAGCACTGTATGACAGGAAGTGTCGAACTCCTTTGTTTTGAAATGAAGTTGGAGAAGGTAGTCTTGTTGGACCAGAATTTGTTGAAGAGACATGTCGAGTAGTCGACATTATCAAGGAAAGAGTAAGAACAGCTTAGAATCTTCAGAAGCAATATGCATATACTAGACGCCGAGACCTTGAATTCACCGTAGCTGATAAGGTATTCCTCAAAGTGTCACCTATGCGAGGTTTGAAATGGTTCGGACAGAAAGAAAAACTAAGTCTGAGATATGTCGGACCATATGAGATTCTAGCTAAACGTGGGAAAGTGGCTTATCAGTTAGCACTACCACCATCTATGTCAAGTGTGCATGATGTATTCCATATCTCCTTATTAAAGAAATATGTCAGAGATCCAACGCATGTATTGACAGTAGATCTACCTGATTTGACTGAGGATTTGACGTTTGAAGTAGCACCAACTGACACCAGCCGAAAGGTGTAACGACTACGCAACCGTGACATTTATTATGTTAAGGTCACCTGGAGAAGCAGAGATATAGAAGAAATCCCATGGGAAGAAGAAAATGCTATGCAAAAGTAATACCCTCATCTATTTGACTCGGAAGGTAGGTATAATTTCGAGGATGAAATTTTTATAAGTAGTGGGGAGTTGTAAAACCCGTATCGAACTAACCGGTCGTACCACCTTGTACTAGGTCTACCTATCATGGTTGAGCCAAATAGACCAAGTGCATGAAGGAAATAGCGAAACCACGTACTAAACTGACCCAAAAACAATAAATTGGAGGGCAGGGTCGCATACCTAGATAAGTAGGGTCGACCCCCCCCCCACTAAGAAGTTAGACCCCTGATATTTTAACTGGGGGTCAGACAACTTAGAACTGAGGGTCGACGGGATCTCTGACCCCCTCATCGACCCCCTGTTTGCTGACAGAAACCGCAAATAGGAAACTTTCCAAATTTCAATGGGATTCCTTCCTAATCTCAATGGAACTTATTTTGGGAGATTCTACTCTATAAATAGGACATCCCTAACCCTCTTTCACTCCTTTTGAAACTCTAATTGAAAGTGAGAGAAAGAGAAGAAAAGGAGAAGAGAAGGAAAGTTGGAGAAGAAGACCAAAAGTGAAGAATTCAGAGAAATCTCTGAATCCCAGCAAAACCTAAGGTATGGGTACGTTTCCATTGATGATTTAAGACCTTAGAATAGTTCATGAAGAGGGTATGGTCTAGGAGAAACCCAAATCATACATTCATGGGAAGATTTCAATGAAATCCATGGAGAAATCATGGTAGGCAAAGTAAGGAAGAAACCTAGAGTTCTAAGCCATAGAATAAGCCTAGAATGGATTGTGGAAGTAAGCCATAGGACCCAAACATGAAAGAATGGACTGTAGAATGATATTCTTGACTCAACCCACGGGGGGTCGCACGTGGGTCGATTGGGAATCGACCCTACCAGACCACAGGATCGACCCCCAGTATTCGGGAAGTCCAGGAAAGGGGTGGTCGCATCCAGGGTCGATGGAACATCTGACCCTGGCATCGACCCTACTCTGGGGGTCGCAGTAAACTGCTACCCTACTTGCGACCAACCCTGTGACCCTCGCTTAAAAACAAGCCTAAAATTGTCAGAATGACTTCTAACTAAAATCTATCGGCTTGTTAAGTTTTTCTATTGATATAAAAGTGATTTTTAAAGCTTGAAGAGGATCTACACTCAAGCAAAGGTAAAGGAACAAGACCTAAACTAATTGGCTAATAATAAACTGTTTTTATTTTCTTGAGTCCAATGCCATGACTGATTCTATGCGTGTATGCTTGTAATGTGCATTCAACATGTCATCCAATATTACTGCTATTAATGTTCATGCATATTTAATTCTATTTTGTTTATAACATGATGATGATGATGATGATGCTAGGAATAGACATGTAAATATTTATGTGTGGTTGATGTACTTGATGCGAGTGGGGCATGAGGGGAGGTTTTATGCGGTCTTTGATCCGGGCACTTTAGCTCTATCTCTACTCAAGTCTTGTCCACTGACATCGTCGTATCGCCATTATCTTAGCAGAACTATTACGTCGTAGGGTATCAGGGGAGGTGGTCTCAGACCATGTAGTCTTCGACTCTGCCGGGGGGCCTTAGCACTATCTCTATGGACGTATTAAGGGATGCTGGGGTGAGGCCTTGGATACATTGTTTGACATTAGGATTGGTTAGTCGCAAGCCCAGTTTGCAAGCCCTCACTAGCAGGGGTTTACGCGTTGGTATGAGTAGGGTATCAGGGGAAGTGTTATGCAGTGTTTGATCCAGACACTTTAGCTCTATCTCTATTCCATAGTGAGTGCATGTGGGACGACAATAAATGTTAACCTTTGGGCAGCTTCACACACTCGTGTATAGAGGTGAGGCGGCCACCGAACCTTTCTATAGCACATTACAAACTTATATACCAGACCACATATATGAATTGAATGCATGCATATGTTTGTTGCATTGTTTTGTTTGCTCATTGAGCCGTGATGTGTGCTCACTCTTTTCGACATCGAATATTTTTAGTTGATGATGCAGGTACCACGATGGAAGACTATATGAATGCTTCTGTGTACGGGCACGTTGCTACGATGGAGGCTAAAGACTTAGTGGAAATGCATGACTCCTCATGTGAGTGTAACTCATGCGTTTTCGATTAGATTTTCATTTGAATAATTAAGGAAATGTAATTGATATTTTATTTACTTATGTCTCGATTGGTATAACATAACTTGATATTTTATTATTGATTATCACAGTTAGATTCCTCAGTTCATTTATTATTAAGACTTCCGCTATTGTGTATTTATTCTGATTATGGTTGTGGATGTGTATGGTTTAATTTCAACGGACACAGCCTATTAGAGATCCTAGTTGAATCGTTGGTTTATTAGCGGTTCATCACACCATTCTAAATAGTGCGAAATTGGGGTGTGACAGCTGTGGTTGATCCTCTGGTCACCCTGTGGTCGACCACAGGCTACGACCACATGATGTTTGTCATTTTTTCATCTTTAATCTGAATTCTTCCTGAGTCGATTCCTTGGCTCTTCACTTGGGTTTCACCCTAAGATCATTCTATGGCCACTAATCATAGTTTTTACATCATCCTTCACCCTAATAAATTTCCTCCATGGATCTCTTCGAGTTTTGTCCAAGTTCTTAGGGTTGAGATCTTACTTTGAATCAATCTCTCCTCCATAACCTATTCTTGGGATTTAATTAATGTAGGGAAATGATTCCATACCCTAAACTTGCAGGAGAATCAGAACTTTCTCTGCAATTCCTTCTCCTAGTCTTCCTCTTCAATTCTCCTTCTCTTCCTACTCCTCTATTTCTCTCTCTTTCAGTTTGGGTTCAAAAAGAGTAGAAGAGGCTAAGGGACATCCTTTATATAGAGGAAAACGTCAATATAATGTCTCACTTTGATTAGGAAAGAACCCCCTTTCAGATTAAGAAGGTTTCCTAATTTTAGAGTGTGTACCATCGTGTGGTGGCACATGGGGTCGCAGTATCCGTCGACCACACATCTCAAAACTGCGACCACAAGTCCCAAACTTGAGTGGTCTCAATATTCTGAGGTGTGGTCGACCACACCTGTATAGGTATACGACCACACGTCTCAATTAGATGATTTATGGTTCTAATTACATACCTAGCCTTGTAGTTTCTTCACGCACTTGGTTCACTTGAGCCGGTTATGATGAAAAGATCGGTCACTACACGAGAACGTAAAGTTAGACTGGGTTTGTAGCATGCGGGTCTTACAATAAGTACGATGATCCTTCTAGCTGGTAAGCGGCACACTGAACCTTTTGAGTGTCGGTGCAAGGGAGAGTGCCAAGAGTCTTCCCCATGGATTGAATCCAATAGGAGGGTTGAGCACAGACAGAATGCATCCCATCAAACTTCTTCGGTTTCAGCTTCAAGAATTTGTGTAAAGTTTTCAATACAGACTCCATTTCTTGGGTCAGATGAGGAGCAGCTATAAGACCCGTACCAAACTAACCCGGTCTTATCACCTTGAACCAGGTTTACCCATCATGGTTGAGTCAAATGGACCAAGGGCGTAAAGGAGATCATGATCCCAGGTATCAAATCGACCCTAAAACACTCAATTTAAGGGGAGGGTCACATACCCAGCAAAGGAGGGTCGGACCCCCCAAGACAGAAAGTCAGACCCTCAGTTATAGGGAGGGTCAGACACTTTAGGAACCCTAGGGTCGACGGGATCATCGACCCTCCCATCGACCCTCAGTTACCGCCAAAACTGAAATTAGGAAATTTCCTAATTTTTTATTTGGATTATTTTCCTAATCTCAAAGGGACTTATTTTAGGATGTTTCTACTCTATTTAAAGGACGTCCCTAAGCCTCTTTCACTCCTTTTACAACCCTAATTGAATTGAGAGAAAGAGAAGAGAAGGAAAAGGAGAAGAAGAGAAGCAAGGAAAAGAAGATAGCAAAAAGGAGAAGAGTTGCAGAGAGGGAGTAATCTTCTCAGGTATGGATACTAATTCCATGAGTTTCTACAAACCTTATGTTAGATAATGATGAGAGTGTGATCTCGGAGAAACCCAAACCATCAACCCATGGTTAGGTTTTCATAGAAAACTATGGGAGATTACATGAAAGCTATCTAGGTGGAGGATTCATGGTTCTAGACCATGGAATGAATGTTGAACGGACTGTAGGAGAAAGCCATAGGACCCCAAACATGAAGGATGGACTAAAAGGAGGGAAATTGACCAAAATCCACCGAGGGTCGCACAGAGGGTCAATGACCATCTGACCCTATGTGATCCAGAGGATCGACCCTCAGTGTTCGGGAAGTCCAGATTGGGGAGGATCGCACCCAGGGTCGATCATGACTCCGACCCTACCTCCGACCCTCAGTTAACAGAATGGTTTTTAAATTCTGAATAAATTTTAATTAAATTTTATCGGTTTTGTTAGGTCTTCTAGCAATATAATAACATTATAAAGGTGTTTCTAAAGCTTGGAAGAGTATCTATTAGCAAGCTAAGGTAAGGGAACAAGACCTAAACTAACTGGTTAATAATAAACTGTTTTAATTCTTGAGTCTAATGCCATATTGATTCTATGCGTGTATGCTTGTGTGTGCATTCAACATGCCATCCAATATTTCTATTAATTGTTCATGCATATTTACTTTACTGCTTATAACATGATGATGAATGATGATGATAGGAATAGGCATGTGAATGTTTGTGTTTGGCCAGTGTATATGGTGAGGGTAGGGATGGTATCAACCGGTACAACCATGACCGTTCTTCATGGGGTGTATATTGCGCCATGGCCTACTTAAGTCATGTCCACTGATGTCGTCGTATCGTCATTACCTTAGCAGAACTATTATGTCGTAGAGCATCAGGGGAGGTGGTCTCGGTCCTTGTAGTCTCTGACTCTACCGGGGAGCCTTAGCTCTATCTCTATGGATGTTCTGAGGGATGCTGGGGTGAGGCCTTGGATACACTGTTTGGCATTAGGATTGGTTAGTTGCGAGCCCAGTTTGCAACCCTAGCCAGCAGGGGTTTATTTGTTGGTATGGTATCAACCGGTACAGCCATGCCGTTTTCATGGGGTGTATATTGTGCCATTTTTGGTGCTATGGGCGACAGTGCAGGAGTCATTGGGCGTATCCACACACTTGTGTATAGAGGTGCGGCGGCCACCTATCATTTCTATAGCACAGTGCAAACTTTAAACCGGACCAAAGATATAAATTGATTGCATGCATATATATTGTTGCATTATTTTGTTTGCTCACTGAGCCATGATGTGTGCTCACCCTTCGACGTCGAATATTTTTAGTTGATGATGCAGGTTTAACCGTTAAAGATTATATAAATGCTCCAGAGTATGGGAACGTTGCAGCGATGGTAGCTGAAGATGAAGTGGATACACATGACATCTCTTGCGAGTGCAACTCTTGTGTATTCGATTAGATTTTTAGTTTATTCATTTGGATTTATTAAAGACATGTATTGGATATTTATTTATTTATGTCTTAGTTGATACAGAATAATTTCGTTATTTAAATATTGATATCACAATAGATTCTCAGTACATTTTATTATAAGACTTCCGCTATTTGTTTTATTTACTCTGATTATTTATGTGGATGTATGGAGTTTAGATAACACGGATATAGCCTACTCAAGATCTTGGTTGAACCGTTGGTTTGATAGCGGTTCATCACACCATTCTGAATAGTATGGAATTGGGGTGTGACAACTTGGTATCAGAGCATCTCAAGCCTTGTTCGCTGAACTACCATACATTCAAGACAATTGTGAACTGAGATAGGATAAAAGTAAAAACTTTAATACAGACATACTATAAGCATAAGTGATGGTTGAGACCAAATTTAAAAAGAGAATAATGCATCTATTAAAGGAGAAACAATTTTACATACAATATGAGAGACACAAATGTATATTCATAACTAAAGCAGAGTACAGCCCACAACCCAGACAGTTACTCTGTAGTACAAGGGAAAAGATACACTCAAGAAGCTGGAGGTGAAGGAGGAGGTGGTGCCTCGCGGTCTCTGTCATAGTCCTCGGCATAGACTCTGGTCAACCAGGCCACCTGGGTCTGAGTCGCCTGAAGACTAGCTGTAAGATCAGCCACCCGCTGATCAGTCCGACGCTGGGCGTCCAGTAAATCCTCCATCCTCAGATCAGATCTGCGCTGAGCCTCTCTGATCTCATGCAACATCTCCATCATATCAGAAGGAGGGCGTAAAGGACCAGCCGCATGAGAAGGACCAGTCTCAGGTGCAGGATCCGTCACAAAAGAAGTACCAACTCCAGCCGCATGCGTAGGTGTAGGCGGTGGTATCGAGTCGACATCCATATACATGCGGTCATCATCATCGGTAGGATCCGCATGAGCTCTAGCAGCTGCAGCGGCTGCCTCAGCGTCAGCAATCTCGATGCGAGTGTGAGGGTGCACCATCTTGTTCCTCTCCTTGTCACTGACTTGGGCATCCCGCATACCCATCTTGCAGATAGCCTCCCAATCTAGAGGCGACGAGAAGGTTTTCTCCTGAATCTTCTCATCCACCAAATCAACCCCCAGGCGAGTAAGCAGGACTGTGATCATACGTCCATAGGGTGAGAAACCCTCTTGTAATGGCCACTTTGTGGAATCAGATTATGCTGGATAATCTTGCAGAAGACCCGTGGAGCCGGACGCATATAACAAGCTCTCATCTGCCAGCGATCAGGTCGTAGCAGCTGACTATCAATCTCAGCCCTCATCTCCATGGAAACAAACTGGGGCTCTCCAGGCGCACAGTACACCATAGGGCCATCATAGGGAATGCCCAGTAGATCGGCCAGCTGCCGATAGTCAAATGAAATGTTCACTCCCTTTACATAGCTAGTGATGCGTAGCTCGTGACCCCTATCCACATCATTGTAATCCCCCACCACCTGGAGATTACAATAGAACTGTCGCACTAAATCCGGGCATGTGCACGCGTCGTAAGTGATGACAGGGAGCCACCCCATATCACCAAATGCTCTCTCCACATTGAACAGGGCTAGCTCAGCCAAGTTCACCATACGACCACCCTCTACCTTCTTACGAGTGTAGTGGGCATACTGTGCCTCGGCTTCATTAGAGCGGAAGCGAAGCGGATCACGAACTCTGGGTACCTTAGTACGAGCCATGGTATCTGCAAAGAAAAAATAGATAATGAGTTAATAGGATAAAAATCCAAAATTTGACATTATAACGACGTAAGTGGCCAAAAGCCTCACTTGTCACCCATACACGTGGGCAGGAGGACTTACGTAGGTTCTAACATATCCTACAACACACATACAGTAGGAAATTTTAACTAATGAGGTCCAATTTGAAGAAATTTCAAGAAATCAAAAATTTCGACAAATTAGGGCAAAAAGAGCAAAAACCCAGTTCTCGGTAACCAACCGATGAAACTCAAAAATTTTTTGAGGGCTTTCGTTCCTCGAGACACCAATAACAAAAGCCCCCAATAAAAATCGAATTTTTACGGTTGAAAAAAAGTTTAATTTGAAAAATACGGGTTAATTGGACCAAAACCTAGAAATGGAAACCTAAAAACAGGTAAAAATGAGAAAACATACCTGTAGGGATGATGTTGATGTTGAAACATGGATCCAAATTGACCAAAATAGCGGAGTGGCACTGTAGCAACTCAGAGGTGAGAAACGAGCCGAAACGGGAGGGAAATAAGAGAGAATGAACCCAGAATCGGATCTTAAAGGTCTAATTTTTGGTCTGAGGGTCGGACAATTCGACCCGGGACCATCGACCCTCGGATCGACCCTCCCATCGACCCTCGGCTCTCGGGAATCGACGAGAAAACCCGGGGTCGGATGCGAGGGGTCGGATACCCATCGACCCTCACATCGACCCTCAGTTCTCGGGAAGAACAGGTCATTCTCAGGGTCGGATATTGAGGGTCGGACATACCATCGACCCCCACCATCGACCCTGCATAGAAAAGACAATATTTTTCATAAAATGAGCTAGAAATTTTGGAATTTTACATCGGTTAACATGCCTACATGAAGTATAAAGGATTGTCTCACCTATTTTCATGATTTTCATGCACCACCAATCTCATAAGAAATTATGTCAGGACGTAGAGTAACCAGACAGAGCCGAAATGTAGTTCCACCACCACCACCTGTGGAGGAAACTAACCAGGAGAATATATATGTACCAGAAAACCCAGATCAGGCAAATCCTACAAACTTGCCACCTCCACCACCAGAGTTAGCAACAGTGGTGATGAATTTAGCACAGCAGCTGCAACAGATGCAACACGCACAGGCTCAAATGCAAGTTGCAATGGGAATCATGTTCCAAGCCGCACATGCTACACCCATGCAGACGGGACAAGCCAGTGCAGCACCGGTGGGTAACCACCCAGCACCTCAAACACCTCAACCACCAGCTGCACAGATTCCAGTACCAGGTCTGGAAGCAGCTCAGGTTAACTATCAGTATCCACAACCCATGTTTGGGGCATACCCCCAAAATCAGCTGGATCACTCTCGACTGGTTGAGAGATTTTTGAAGATGAAGCCCAAGGAATTTAACGGTAAACCGTCGGATCCGTTATGGCCAGCACATTGGATCGACGAGATGGAGAGAAACTTTCTTATGATGACTATCACTGAAGAAGAAAAAGTACTATGTGCCACCTTCATGCTAAAGGGTGACGCACATCATTGGTGGAAATCTACTAGGACTTACCTATTGACCAAGCACGCCCTACTGACTTGGGCTATCTATAAAGAAGCGTTCTTCGAGAAGTATTTTCCCCGAAGCTTCAAAGACTCTATGGAGAAGGAATTCCTGAGTTTATATCAGGGACAGATGTCCGTGGATGCATATCAACAGCGTTACGAAGAGCTGTATTTCTTTGCACCACTTAGCATGCAGGAAGAAGACACTAAGACCCGTAGGTTTGTCACGGGACGAGAGGAAGCTATCGGAGAGCACGTTTCGGGCTTGGAAAGAAGATATACAATGAAGCTGTCCAAATTGCTCGAGTCATAGAATCGAGCCGGAAAGGAAAGCTACTTTACACGGAAGCAGAGGCATAAAAGGCCAGCCGAAAACGCCTATAACGGAGGGAACAACAAGACATTTAAACCCTTCCGTGCTCAAGGCTTTACTGCTGCATCCAAGACTACCCGGTAACGCAACAGCAACCAAAGCCAAATTCTGAAGGTCTGAGGTGTTACAACTACAATCAAGTGGGACATATAATAAGGGAGTGTCCTAAGCCCAAGAAGCAAGTACATCAAGGACGAGTATATCTTTGTTACATCCGAGGATCTTTGCCGCATCACCCGATGTGGTCACAGGTATGACTGAAACCTTTTTAGTTGTAATTACATTGTATGAGCATGTAGACTAAGTAAAAATAAATCACAGGTATCGTACCTATAAATGGCGTACCAGCCAAAGTACTCTTTGATTCAGGAGCTACTCATTCCTTTATATTTGTATCATTCGGAAAGAAGTTGAATCTACCCATCAAAACATTGGACTACAAACTACTTGTACGGTCACCAATGGGGTTAGAAGTGGAATTAGAGAAAGGTTATGGACCATGTCCAGTTCTCATTGGCGAGAAAACCTTAGATGCAACCTTGATACAACTTGAGATGGCAGACTTTGACGTCATCTTGGGAATGGACTGGTTAGCTCGGCATTCTGCAAACCTATTATGCGCCGAAAAGAAGCTAACATTCAAAGACAAAGAAGGAGCAGAATTCAGTTTTTTGGGAACCAAACTTTCCCGTAGACGCAAGCTTATACTCTCGAGGCGAAGGCTAAGAAGTGCCTTGAGAAGGGGCAGTCGGGTATCTAGTATCAGTGGTCGACCTAACCAAGGAAGCACCACGACTGGAAGATATTGATGTAGTGCGGGACTATTCCGACGTATTTTCGGAGGAACTACCAGGATTACCACCCGACCGAGCCACAGAGTTTGTGATAGATCTTATACCCGGAGCCGCACCAGTATCAAAAGCACCTTATAGAATGGCTCCTACTGAACTGAAGGAATTGAAAGTGCAACTACAAGAACTGCTGGACAAGGGTTATATTCGACCCAGTATATCACCATGGGGAGCACCGGTATTATTCGTAAAGAAGAAGGACGGTAGCGTTCGATTATGTATCGACTATCGGGAGTTGAATAAACTGACAATCAAGAATCGATATCCACTACCTCGGATCGATGACTTGTTCGATCAGTTGCAAGGAGAAAAGGTATTTTCTAAGATCGATCTTCGGTCAGGTTATCATCAGTTGAAGATTAAAGAGGGTGATATTCCTAAAACAGCTTTCAGGACCAGATACGGACATTATGAGTTCTTGGTCATGTCTTTCGGATTAACAAACGCACCAGCAACTTTCATGGAACTTATGAACCGGGTTTTCCACGACATGTTGGATACGTCGGTTATAGTATTCATTGATGATATATTGGTATATTCCAAGGACAAAGAAACCCATATCAAGAACCTAAACGCCGCCCTACAGCGTTTAAGGAAAGAGAAGTTATATGCCAAATTTACCAAGTGTGAGTTTTGGCTAAGTGAAGTCGCCTTCCTAGGCCATGTAGTATCCATAGAAGGTATCAAAGTGGACCCCAGCAAGATCGAGGCTATTGTAAAGTGGGAAGCACCAAAGAACGTTTCAGAAATTAGAAGTTTTCTGGGTCTCGCCGGTTATTATCGGAAATTCATGGAAGACTATTCCCTGGATTGCCGTACCTCTCACCAATCTGACTAAGAAAGGGGAAAATTTGTGTGGACGGATAAATGTGAGAAGAGCTTCCAAACATTGAAGACCAGATTGATATCCGCTCCGATTTTGACTATTCTTGTTCCAGGACAGACATTTACCTTATACACTGATGCGTCAGGACTGGGATTAGGATGTGTGCTTATGCAAGGAGAGCAAGTAATTGCTTATGCCTCAAGACAATTAAAGATACATGAGAAAAATTATCCCACTCATGATCTGGAGTTAGCGACAGTAGTACATGCTGTCAAGATATGGAGACATTACCTATACGGAGAGAAATTTCTGATTAAGTCGGACCATAAAAGTCTTACTTATTTATTTAATCAGAAGGAATTGAATATGAGACAAAGAAGATGGCTGGAACTATTGAAGGACTATGATTGTGATATCCAGTATCATCCGGGGAAAGCTAATGTAGTAGCAGATGCGTTGAGCAGAAAGGCAATGATAAAATCTCAAGGAGAGGTTAGTACAACCGCAGCAATGTGCACTACCGGAATGGTATTCAATCACGGCAATGAGCAGTATGTGATAGATACAACGGATGGATCAGCCAACCAAGGGTTTATTCATCGATTTTCAAATATGTTCGCTGCATTGAAAATTATACCGGATATAATGGATGAAGTGAAGACAGCTATCAAATCAGATCCTTATCTGAGAACAGTACAAGAAGATATCGAGAAAGGTAGGACTAATCCTGAGTTCACCTTGGACGAAGAGAAAGTACTGAAATACAAAGGAAGAATATGTGTACCTGAAACAGAAAGTGTGGACATTAGACACCGACTGATGAAAGAAGCCCATACCACCATCTATTCGATACATCCTGGAAGTACAAAAATGTATCATGATTTAAAGAAACTGTATTGGTGGAGAGGAATGAAAGCAGATGTAGCTAAGTTCGTGTCTCAATGCCTAAATTGTTAGAAAGTAAAAGCTGAACGACAACGACCCGCAGGACTGTTACAACCGTTACCGGAACCAGCATGGAAATGGGACTGCATCACTATGGACTTCGTCACGGGATTACCACTGACTCCTCGAGTAGTTGACGCAGTTTGGGTGATTGTAGACCGTCTGACTAAAACAGCTCGCTTCATACCAATACGACCTCAGTATACACTGAAATGGTTAGCAAAGCTGTATGTGGATAATATTGTTCGATTACACGGTGTACCAGAAAGCATTGTGTCCGAAAAAGATCCACGATTTACTTCCAAGTTTTGGGAGGGATTGCAAAAGGCTATGGGAACAACATTGAAGTTCAGTACCGCGTTCCACCCACAGACAGACGGACAGTCAGAGCGTACAATCCAGATTCTAGAAGATATGCTACGAGCATGTGTAATTGATTTCAAGGGATCATGGGATGAAAGACTACCACTGATCGAGTTCGCTTATAACAATAGCTATCAGGCTACTATTCAGATGTCACCTTATGAAGCACTGTATGGCAGAAAGTGTCGAACTCCTTTGTTTTGGAATGAAGTGGGAGAACGTAGTATTGTTGGATCAAAGTTTTTTGAAGAGACTTGTCGAGTAGTTGACATTATCAAGGAAAGAGTGAGAACAGCTCAGAACCGTCAGAAGCAATATGCAGATACTCGACGCAGAGATCTTGAGTTCGTTGTAGGTGATAAAGTATTCTTGAAGGTATCGCCTATGCGAGGATTGAAAAGGTTCGGACAAAAAGGGAAACTAAGTCCAAGATATGTCGGGCCGTATGAGATCTTAGCTAAGCGTGGGAAAGTGGCTTATCAGTTAGCACTACCACCATCTATGTCAAGTGTGCATGACGTATTTCATATTTCCCTATTGAAGAAGTATGTCAAGGATCCAACGCACGTGTTGACAGTAGATTTACTAGAATTGACTGATGATTTGACATTCGAAGTAACACCAACTGAAATCACCAGCCGAAAGGTTCAACGACTATGCAACCGAGATATCTACTATGTTAAGGTCACCTGGAAAAGTAGAGACATGGAAGAAATTACATGGGAAGAAGAAAATGCTATGCGAAAGCAATACCCTCACTTATTTGATTCTAAAGGTACGTACAATTTTGAGGACAAAATTTTTATAAGTAAGGGGGAGTTGTAAGACCCGTATCAAACTAACCCGGTCTTATCACCTTGAACCAGGTTTACCCATCATGGTTGAGTCAAATGGACCAAGGGCGTGAAGGAGATCATGATCCCAGGTATCAAATCGACCCTAAAACACTCAATTTAAGGGGAGGGTCGCATACCCAGCAAAGGAGGGTCGGACCCCCAAGGCAGAAAGTCAGACCCTCAGTTTTATAGGGAGGGTCGGACACCTTAGGAACCCTAGGGTCGACGGGATCATCGACCCTCAGTTGCCGTCGAAACTGAAATTAGGAAATTTCCTAATTTTTTATTTGGATTCTTTCCTAATCTCAAAGGGACTTATTTTAGGATGTTTCTACTCTATTTAAAGGACGTCCCTAAGCCTCTTTCACTCCTTTTACAACCCTAATTGAATTGAGAGAAAGAGAAGAGAAGGAAAAGGAGAAGAAGAGAAGCAAGGAAAAGAAGATAGCAAAAAGGAGAAGAGTTGCAGAGAGGGAGTAATCTTCTCAGGTATGGATACTAATTCCATGAGTTTCTACAGACCTTAGGTTAGATAATGATGAGAGTGTGATCTCGGAGAAACCCAAACCATCAACCCATGGTTAGGTTTTCATAGAAAACTATGGGAGATTACATGAAAGCTATCTAGGTGGATGATTCATGGTTCTAGACCATGGAATGAATGTTGAATGGACTGTAGGAGAAAGCCATAGGACCCCAAACACGAAGGATGGACTAAAAGGAGGGAAATTGACCAAAATCCACTGAGGGTCGCACAGAGGGTCGATGACCATCCGACCCTATGTGATCCTGAGAATCGACCCTCGGTGTTCGGGAAGTCCAGTTGGGGAGGGTCGCACCCGGGGTCGATCATGACTCGACCCTACCTCCGACCCTCAGTTAACAGAATGGTTTTTAAATTCTGAATAAATTTTAATTAAATTTTATCGGCTTTGTTAGGTCTTCTAGCAATATAATAACATTATAAAGGTGATTCTAAAGCTTGGAAGAGTATCTATTAGCAAGCTAAGGTAAGGGAACAAGACCTAAACTAACTGGTTAATAATAAACTGTTTTAATTCTTGAGTCCAATGCCATATTGATTCTATGCGTGTATGCTTGTGTGTGCATTCAACATGCCATCCAATATTTCTATTAATTGTTCATGCATATTTACTTTACTGCTTATAACATGATGATGATGATGATGATAGGAATAGGCATGTGAATGTTTGTGTTTGGCCAATGTATATGGTGAGGGTAGGGATGGTATCAACCGGTACAACCATGATCGTTCTTCATGGGGTGTATATTGTGCCATGGTCTACTTAAGTCTTGTCCATTGATGTCGTCGTATCGTCATTACCTTAGCAGAACTATTATGTCGTAGAGCATCAGGGGAGGTGGTCTCGGTCCTTGTAGTCTCTGACTCTATCGGGGAGCCTTAGCTCTATCTCTATGGATGTTACGAGGGGACTGTTGGGGTGAGGCCTTGGATACCTTGTTTGGCATTAGGATTGGTTAGTTGCGAGCCCGGTTTGCAACCCTAGCCGGCGAGGGGTTTATTTGTTGGTATGGTATCAACCGGTACAGCCATGCCGTTTTCATGGGGTGTATATTGTGCCATTTTGGGTGTTGTGGGCGACAGTGCAGGAGTCATTGGGCGTATCCACACACTTGTGTATAGAGGTGCGGCGGCCACCTATCATTTCTATAGCACAGTGCAAACTTTAAACCGGACCAAAGATATAAATTGATTGCATGCATATGTATTGTTGCATTGTTTTGTTTGCTCACTGAGCCATGATGTGTGCTCACCCTTCGACGTCGAATATTTTTAGTTGATGTTGCAGGTTTAACCGTTGAAGATTATATAAATGCTCCAGAGTACGAAAACGTTGCAGTGATGGTAGCTGAAGATGAAGTGGATACACATGACATCTCTTGCGAGTGCAACTCATGTGTATTCGATTAGATTTTTAGTTTATTCATTTGGATTTATTAAAGACATGTATTGGATATTTATTTATTTATGTCTTAGTTGATACAGAATAATTTCGTTATTTAAATATTGATATCACAATAGATTCTCAGTTCATTTTATTATAAGACTTCCGCTATTTTTTTTATTTACTCTGATTATTTATGTGGATGTATGGAGTTTAGATAACACGGATATAGCCTACTCGAGATCCTGGTTGAACCGTTGGTTTGTTAGCGGTTCATCACACCAGTCTGAATAGTGCAGAATTGGGGTGTGACAGCAGCTCTAGCAGGTTGCGGAGGGGGAGTGACTTCGTTAGAGTCCTGGACACTGCCTTAGGGAACATCTTGACTCCACTAACTGTCATTTGAATTACGTCGATTGCCACGAGTACTAGGAGCCGTTGAGAAGGATGTTGTATAATCCTATATAGCATATCGATATTTACCAGTAATAACAAGTTAGTTCAATCTAAAATTATACTCTAATGATTAATTATAACATAAAATCACTTCACAATCATATTAGAGCATGCAACAATGGGTTTCATGACAAAAAAATTCCAAAAATAACTTAAACTGAGCCTTTTATCAGTAGGTGGTCGATCTAGGTGGTCGATCAGATCGATTTTATCAATCGACTAACTCGAAAACGTGATTTAAAGGGGCCAAGAGTTGTCATTTTTCCTCCCATTCTCATTTTGAACTAGGTAAAGGAGGAGAGAAGGGTTAGAGACCATTCCTAATCATTTTGTTGGTCATTCACTCGTTACCATCACATTTCAAAGCTTAAACAAGTACCAAGGTATGTAAAACATAACTTATCGAAATTTTCCCATTTTGATTTGGTTAATACCTAGGTTTTCATGTAAACTCCTATTTACTTCATGTAACTTGATAAGACTAAATGCAGATCACATTTAGAAGTTGTTAGGATGTTTTTAACTGATCAAATTTGGTTTTCTTTACCTATTTGTTAACTTCAAGTTTTTCCCATATCGATTTTTTTCCATATTTCATAAAATTGCATCAAACTAATAATTTATCGATTTCCAATGCTTCAAATGTCAAAACAGTCCTTCTGTGACATGTTTACAACATTTTTAGTTGTTTAGAATCTCATTTTTGCATTTTTCTATGCATTCCATATTTTCCATGTCAGTTATTTGATGCATTTCAATCGAAATTTCCAATGAAGCTTCTCTTACTAGGTTTATAATTAATTCAAACCGTGTTTCATTCCATTATAAATACTTACCATTAGCCTAACACTTTGCTCAACTTGTTTCCTCACACAATTTCCCTTTCTTGTGTGTTTTTGTAGAAAAATGGTTAGACCACCAGCCTTCAATGCTCTCAGATTTCGTTCTCTGGCTAAGCAGGATGCTTGGCCTAGATTCGAGAGTGCTTCCTTCGAGTCTGCGAGGTTTGTAGACTTCGAGTGGCTATGGCGCTTTGCCGTTGGTGAGGCATTTACTATGCTAGGCACTAGTCCTGAGGTACAGGATAGTCACCAAGCCTAATCTGATCAGATTGTTTTACTGTAATCTTTGAGTAGAGGCTGATCTCGAGGATGAGCATCTTGACTTGGATTTGAGGATATCTAGCAGAGTGAATGGCCAGAATATCTCCTTCGATGTCTGTCAGTTGGTGGAGTTGTTACATGTTTCAGCGGCAGGTGACTGTGTATATGTCGGGCTAGGTTCTTCTTCATCTAATCTTATCTCAGAGACCTTCTGACATGAGATCTGGAGTCAGTTGGGCATATCAGGAGGGAAATATATTGAGTCTGAGTATCAATCGATTCCAAGGGTCTACAGTCGGATTATACAGCATAACATCATCCCTAGGAGCGGACATAGGGAGGCGATTGCGAGCTTCAACGAGTATCTAACTTACTGCGTCTATACCCGTTATCAATTGTGCTTGCCCTATATTCTGATGAGGACGATGATCATTATCAATTGTGCTTGCCTTATATCCATGATTAAACTATTATTTTTCACCATTTATTATTATCATCAGATCTCAGTCCTTCTCCAAATCTGATCCAACATTCAAATAGGTCCTTAAACATGTCTCAGTAATAGCAAGAGAGATGATAGTTATGGAATCATGATTACATGGTTTCTCCATGGATTAACTCAACTGTTTTCATATGAAAAGGACTTAGAGAAGTGGGAAGAGGATACCAGAGAGGATTTCCCTGACGATGGTGCTATCAAGGCTTGCCTCAATGGTAGACGAGTCTTTCCTTTTCTCCTTTCTTCTTCTTCCTTCTTCTTCCTTTTCCAAAATGAGTCAAAACTTTATTGCTCCCTTCCTCTCTTCTCTCTTTCGGTTTGTGCAGATAATGAGAAGGAAAGATGGAGTATGGACTAATCCCATACTTCATTCACGTTTGGAATGGATTGGGCTCCAATCATGGTAAGTTGGAGGATTCCCTCCTTCCTACCAATTTCAAACGAGAAAATGAACATGGACACTAATTCTAATAGTTGAAAAGACAATCCAACTTGCAGACCAAACAAACCGTTGATCCAAACTAGGTTGGTTCTCCCCCTATTTAAAATTTAATAGCAAAATATTATACATATAGTTACGTAGTTAATCGGTTTTTAATAAGTTAATCGATGGTTTATTATGTAAAATCAAAACCAAACCGATTAACTATTTGTAAAACCAAAAACAAACCGATTAATTTCAGTTTGGCTTGGTTCGAATTTTTATTGGTCAATTTCAGTTTGGTTTCCCATGGTAGTTTTATCACTCTGACTGATTCAAAGGAATTAAAGAGAAGGAAAGTGAAAATTTTAAACTTAATAAAAAAAAACTTTTATAATCATCTATATTTAGTTATATCATTACTAAATATGGCAAGTGATTTAAGTAGTTTTTACAATCATGTTGTGTTATAACTATAAGAATTTCGTTTTCAGATTTAAAAATTTTCAATTCTCTTCCCTTCCAACCCACTGGAACTAGTGTATGTGTGGGAAAGGGGAAAAGAAGAAAATCGAGTATCTAAACACTTTTGCCTGGGATTCAAATCCTCTCTTCCCAGTGATTCAGGAGAGGCGATACCCCCATCGGATGACCGACACGGGGGGCTCGGGTGAATCCAAGCCCTCCATCCTAGCCAACACTCCTTGTTGGTTAAGCTTATCAACTCGGTATCAACTTGAGTAGAGAACTTGAATGCTCCTTAACCCCACATGTTAACCATCTTACCGGAGGGAGCATCCCCCTCGTCCCAAATCCCTGGGAAAAGTGGATGTGAATCCCTTCAACCTGTACCATCACCATCCATATTCGATAATTGCCACTCCAAAAATAGGTTCCACATCCCAAGGGTAAGGGGCATGGAGGGCTACCACGTGTGCAAAAGAATTGGGACTACAAAAAAGCCCTTCCCCGTTCTTTGTATTTACACAAAAGACAAGGAACAGGACAGAGGTATTTTTTTTTTTTTTTGTCTTTTTTTTTGGGTAAATAACAGAACAAAGGTAGAGAAGCGAAGAATACAGAGTTTTCCACCAATAGCGTTTGGAAGACATACAACACAACGGATCCGGCTTCTCTCCTATTGCATCTTCCATTGGAGACGCGCCAACCTCCACTCAATACTTGACACATGGACAGTCCAAGATCTAAGGGTAACAATGAAGATGGAGCTGATTAAACTTGTTGGAGAGGGAAACAGAACATCATAAATTCAAAATTGAAAATTCCAGTTCGGGGAAGGAATCTCTGAACCCCAAATTTCTTCCCCATTTTTGAGAATTCAAATCATCTCTTTTAAGGGATTCGGGAGGAGACTCGATTGCCACTAGTTGATGCCAGATAAGTGGGCATCGACTGGATCCAAGCACTCCATCTAAGTTAGTGCATAAGTCAACAGTCCCTATCAGCTCACCTTACTAGCTCAGATAGAGGGTTCGGATCCAATCGACACCCACATGTCTAGCATCGACTGGTGACAACCGAATCTCCTCTCAAACCCCTTAAAGAGAAGGTTTAGATCCCATTTCTGATGTCCACTGAAACACAACAAATGGTTTTTTCCACCAAACTGAAACACAAAAAATGATTCGTCTGGTTGAGGAAGATTCAAGCCTAAACGAATCCTTTATTATGATTCAGCTTGGAGGAAGAAACCACCATTCGTTGTGTTTTAGCGAAAATCTGAAATGGAGGAGAAATTTAGAAATTTAGGGTTTTAGCGAGTTCCTTCCACAAACTAGAATTTCCAATTTTGAATTTATGATATGTTGTTTACCTCTCCAACAAGCTTAACCTACTCCATCTTCATCAGTACCCTTAGATCTTAGAGTGTCCATGTGTCAAGCATTGGGTGGAGGCTAGCTGTCAAAGCCACAATAGGGGAGGAAAAGGATCCCAGTACAGCATGCCCAATTCAGCGACCGGCGGATGGAAATGCTACACATTCTTCTTTGGGTGCTTCTCACGGACAGATTGGATACTTTTAATCTTGGATCCAAATCGTCTTCTGTTAGGGGGTCGGTAGAAGATTCGACTGCTATCAATCGATGCCCGACACATGGGTGTTGGCTGAATCCAAACTATCCAATCAGAATCCAAGGTGAGAGATGGAGAGAGGGCTCGAATTCAAGCTGGGCAGCTTGGATTCAATCGACACCCAAGTGTCAGGCATTGGCTAACCGCAGTCGAGTCTCCTGTTGAACCCCAGGCAGGAGACGATTTGAATACCTCAATCTCAACCCTTGCATCCCAAACGATTCTTGCATTTTTGCTGCATTGAGCATCATCATCACTCGTTCAATAACAAAGAAGGAAAATTCATTAGGGAAAACGAAGAACACGCTGCTAGCTAAGGTGTACTTTAATCTCATATTTTTTCTTTCTCTTTCCTCTTAAAATTCATTCGGTGCATATTGTTGTCGCACCGAACTAAATGGTCCTTTGGCTCGCCGGATTGTTCTACACAGGAAGTAAGGACACCCTACTGATGGTCGGGTGATTTCACCCTCTGACCACTCCGATGCCTAAGTAAGCTCGTTCAGAAAGCTATATCTTTTGTTAAAGAGGATTCCGATAACTTTCTCTATCTGAGTTCAAAAATTGGGATTAAGTTTGCCTTTATCTGTGATCTTCCTCGAATATATATGTAAGACCCGTGTCAATCTAACCCGGTCTTACAGTCTTGAACCAGGTTTACCCATCATGGTCGAGTCAAATGGACCAAGGGCGTGAAGGAGATCGAGATCACAGGTATCAAATCGACCCAAAAACACTTAATTTGAAGGGAGGGTCGCATACCCAGCTAAGCAGGGTCGGACCTCCCAAAGCAGAAAGTCACACCCTCAATTTTGAAGGAAGGGTCAGACATCTTGAGCCCTAGGGTCGACGGGATCATCGACCCTCCCATCGACCCTCGGTTGTCTCCGAAACTGAAATTAGGAAATTTCCTAATTTTTGATTTGGATTCTTTCCTAATCTCAATGGGACTTATTTAGGATGTTCCTACTCTATTTAAAGGACGTCCCTAAGCCTCTTTCACTCCTTTCACAACCCTAATTGAATTGAGAGAAAGAGAAGAGAAGGAAAAGAGGAAGAAGAGAAACAAGGAAGAGAAATTAGTCAAAATAGAAGAGTTGCAGAGAAGGAGTATTCTTCTCAGGTACGGATACTGATTCCATGAGTTTCTACAGACCTTAGGTTAGATATTGATGAGAGTGTGATCTCGGAGAAACCCAAACCATCAACCCATGGTTAGGTTTTCATAGAAAACCATAGGAGAATGCATGAAAGCTATCTAGGTGGATTATACATGGTTTCAGACCATGGAATGAATGTAGAATGGAATGTAGGAGCAAGCCATAGGATCCCAAGCATGAAGAATGGACTAAAAGAGGGAATTGGACCAAAGTGCACCGAGGGTCGCACCGAGGGTCGATGACATCCGACCCTAGGTGATCCTGACCATCGACCCTCAGTGTTCGGGTAGTTCAGAGTTTGGGGAGGGTCGCACCCAGGGTCGATCATGACTCCGACCCTACCTCCGACCCTCAGTTTACAGAATGGTTTTTAAATTCAGAATTAATTCTAATTAAATTCTATCGACTTTGTTAGATCTTCTAGCAATATAATAATATTATAAAGGTGATTCTAAAGCTTGGAAAAGTATCTATTCGCAAGCTAAGGTGAGGAAACAGAACTCTACACTAATTGGTTAATTACAAACTATTTTCTATTTTCTTGAGTCCAATGCCATCCTTGATTCTATGCGAATATGTTTGTAATGTGCATACAACATGTCATCCAATATTTCTATTATTTGTTCATGTATATTTACTTTATTGTTTATAACATGATGATGATGATGATGATAGGAATATGCATGTGATTGTATGTGTGTGGTTGGTGTACTTGATGTGAGCGAGTATCAGGGGAGATGTGATGAGAACGTCAATAAACGTTAACCTTTGGCGGGTCTCAGCACTTTAGCTCTATCTCTAACTCAAGTCTTGTGCATTGGCATCGTCGTATCGCCATTACCTTAGCAGAACTATTGTGTCGTAGAGTATCAGGGGAGGTGGTCTCGGTCCTTGTAGTCTCTGACTCTATCGGGGGGCCTTATGTAACACCCCAATTCCACACTGTTCAGAATGGTGTGATGAACCGCCAAATAACCAACGGTTCAACCAGGATCTCTAATATGCTATCCCCGCGTTATCCAAACTTTACACGCATCCACAATCATAATCAGAGTAATACACAATAGCGGAAAATCTATAAATAATAAGAACTGAGAACTAAATGATATCCATAAATAATAGCAAATTATTCTGTGTTTAACTCAGACATAAATATTTAAATACCAAATACATGTCTTATAAATCTAATAAAGAAACCTACAAAAATATCTAATCGAATACACACGAGTTGCACTCGCAAAAGGAGTCGTGTGTATCGTCTTCAGCTCCAACTTCCATAGCTGCAACGTTTCCGTACGCCGACAGGTTCATATAATCTTCAACTGTATATCCTGCATCATCAACTAAAAATATTCGACGTCGAGGGGTGAGCACACAACACGGCTCAGTGAGTAGCCAAAACAATGCAACATTACATATGCATGCAAAAAGTCAATTCATATCTTTGGTCTTGGTTTATAGTTTGCAATGTGCAATAGAAAGGTTGGGTGGTCAAAGGTTAACGTTTATTGACACCGCCTCTATACACAGGGTGTGGAAGCCCGCCCGAAGGTTAACGTTTATCGTCGTCCCCATCCACCCTACCATAACATTATACAACAAAGGTTAACGTTTATTGCTATATAATGCTATACCAACACGTAAGCCCCTGTTAGCGAGGGCTTGCAAACTAGGCTCGCTACTAACCAATCCTAATGCCAAACAGTGTATCCAAGGCCTCACCCCAGCATCCCTCAGAACATCCATAGAGATAGAGCTAAGGCCCCCCGATAGAGTCAGAGACTACAAGGACCGAGACCACCTCCCCTGATACTCTACGACATAATAGTTCCGCTAAGGTAATGGCGATACGACGATGTCAATGCACAAGACTTGAGTTAGAGATAGAGATAAAGTGCTGAGACCCGCCAAAGGTTAACGTTTATTGACGTTCTCATCACACCTCCCCTGATACTCGCTCGCATCAAGCACATCAACCACACACATACAATCACATGCCTATTCCTATCATCATCATCATCCTCATGTTATAAACAATAAAGTAAATATGCATGAACAAGTAATAGAAATATTTGATGGCATGCTGTATGCACATTACAGACATATTCGCATAGAATCAAACATGGCATAGGACTCAAGAAAAGAAAAATAGTTTATTATTAACCAATTTAGTTTGGGGTTAAGGTTCCTCACCTTAGCTTGCTAATAGATACTTTTCCAAGCTTTAAAATCACCTTTATAATGTTATTATATTGCTAGCAAACCTAACAAAGTCGATAGAATTTAATTAGAATTAATTCAGAATTTAAAAACCATTCTGTCAACTGAGGGTCGATGCTAGGGTCGATGGGTCTATCGACCCTCCCTCCATTCTGAATTTCCCGAATGCTGAGGGTTGATGGTCAGAAACACCTAGGGTCGGATGGTCTATCGACCCTCGGTGCGACCCTTGGTGCACTCTGGTCCAATTTCCACTTTTAATCCATTCTTCGTGTTTGGGGTCCTATGGCTTGCTTCCTACATTCATTCAACAGTCGTTCCATGGTCTAGAACCATGTATAATCCATCTAGATAGCTTTCGTGCATCCTCCTATGGTTTTCCATGAAAACCTAACCATGGATGGATGGTTTGGGTTCCTCCGAGATCACTTTCTCTTCAATTACTAACCTAAGGTCTGTAGAAACTCATGGAATTAGTATCCATACCTGAGAAGATTACTTTTCTCTGCAATTTCTTCTCCTCTTTGCTAAGCCTTCTTCCTAGCCTCCTTTCTTCATCTTTTCCTTCTTCTCTCTTTCTCTCAATTCAATTAGGGTTGTGAAAGGGGTGAAAGTGGCTTAGGAACGTCCTTTAAATAGACTAGGAATGTCCTATAATAATCCCATTGAGATTTGGAAAGAATCCCAACCGAAAATTAGAAAATTTCCTAATTTCAGTTTTCGTCAGAAACTGAGGGTCGATGGGAGGGTCGATGATCCCGTCGACCCTAGGGTCTTAAGCTGTCCGACCCTCCCTTAAAAACTGAGGATCTGACTTTCTATTTTGGGAGGTCCGACCCTGCTTAGCTGGGTGTGCGACCCTTCCCTACAATTAAGTATTTTTGGGTCGATTTTATATCTGGGATCTCGATCTCCTTCCTGCCCTTGGTCCATTTGACTCGACCATGATGGGTAAACTTGGGTCAAGGTGGTAAGACCGGGTTAGTTTGACACGGGTCTTACACCTTAGCTCTATCTCTATGGATATTCTGAGGGATGCTAGAGTGAGGCCTTGGATACACTGTTTGGAATTAGGATTGGTTAGTTGCGAGCCCAGTTTGCAAGCCCTCGCTAACAGGGGCTTACATGTTGGTATGGTATTATATAGTAATAAACGTTAACCTTTGTTGTATAATGTCATGATTAGGGTGGATGGGGACGACAATAAACGTTAACCTTGGGGCGGACTTCCACACCCTATGTATAGAGGCGGGGTCAATAAACGTTAACCTTTGACCACCCAACCTTTCTATTGCGCATTGCAAACTATAAACCAGACCAAAGATATGAATTGATTGCATGCATATGTACTGTTGCATTGTTTTGTCTACTCACTAAGCCGTGATGTGTTCTCACCCCCTCGACGTCGAATATTTTTAGTTGATGATGCAGGTTATACGGTTGAAGATTATATGAATGCTCCAGCATACGGGAACATGGCGGCGATGGAAGCTGAAGCTGAAGTAGATACACATGACTCCTCTTGCGAGTGCAACTCATGTGTATTCGACTAGATTTTTCTTAGGTTTCTTTATTTGAATTTAATAAAGACATGTATTTGATAATTATTTATGTCCCAGTTGATATAGAATAATTTGCTATTTAATATTTATATCACAGTAGATTCTCAGTTCATTTATTTATTAGATTTCCGCTATTGTGTATTTACTCTGATTATGATTACGGATGTGTGGGAGTTTAGATAACGTGGGGATAGCCTACATGAGATCCTAGTTGAACCGTTGGTTTACTAGCGGTTCATCACACCATTCTGAACGGTACGGAATTGGGGTGAGACAACTTGGTATCAGAGCATCTCAGGCCTTGTCCGCTAAACTAACATACATTCAAGACAATTGTGAATTGAGATAGGATAAAAGTAAAAAAAAAACAGTAATATAAACACACTGTAAGCACAAGTGATGATTGAGACCAAATTTAAAAATAGAATAATGCATCTATTAAAGGGGAAACAAGTTACATACAATGAGAGAGAGAAACAAAATGTATATACACAACTAGAGCAGAGTACAGTCCACAACCCGGATAGTTACTCTGTAATACAAGAAAAATAAAGTACAATCAAGAAGCTGGAGGTGAAGGAGGAGGCGGGGCCTCACGATCTCTGTCATAGTCCTCAGCATAGACTCTAGTCAACCAGGCTATCTGAGTCTGGGTCGTCTGTAGACTAGCTGTGAGATCGGCTACCCTCCGATCAGTCGCACGCTGTACCTCTATAAGCTCTCCCATCCGTGTGTCTGATATGCGCTGGGCGGCTAACAGATCATCCACTCTCACACCCTGAGCATCTAGCAACTCCTCCATCCTCAGATCAGATCTGCGCTGAGCCTCCCTGATCTCCTGCAACATCTCCATCATGTCAGAAGGTGGAAGTGAAGGACCAGCCGCATGAGAAGGACCAGCCTCAGGTGCAGGAGCCGCCTCAGAAGAAGTACCAACTCCAGCCGCATGTGTAGGGGAAGGCGGTGGTATCGAGTCGACATCCATATACATACGATCGTCATCGTCGACAGGATCCACACGAGCTCTAGCAGCGGCAGCAGCGGCCTCGACGTCAGCCATCTCAATGCGAGTGGGAGGGCCCACTATCTCATTCCTCTCCTCGTCACTGACTTGGGCATCCCACATACCCATCTTGCAGATAGCCTCCCAATCTAGAGGCGACGAGAAGGTCTTCTCCTGGATCTTCTCATCTACCAGGTCAACCCCCAGACGGGTCAGTAGGACTGTAATCATGCGTCCATAGGGTAGATTACCCCTATGACCGGATAATGTAGCACTAATCATGGTCCGCATGATGATGTAGGGAAGGCAGACCGACTGTCTGGTGCAGATACTATAGATAAAAAAACTGGGTCAGCTGAGAAACCCTCTCATAGTGCCCACTCTGCAGGATCAGATTATGCTGGATAATCTTGCAGAAGACCCGTGGAGCTGGACGCAGGTAACAGGCTCTCATCTGCCAGCGATCAGGTCGTATCAGCTGATTGTCAATCTCTGCCCTCATCTCCATAGAAACAAATTGTGGCTCTCCAGGCGCACAGTACACCATGGGGCCATCATAAGGTATGCCCAACAGATCGGCCAGTTGCCGATAATCAAAAGAAATGTGCACCCCTTTAACGTAACTGGGGATACGCAACTCTTGACCATGCTCAACGTCATTGTAATTCCCCACCACCTGGAGATTACAATAGAACTGGCACACCAAATCCGGACATGTGCACGCGTCGTAGGTGATGATAGGGAGCCACCCCATGTCACCAAATGCTCACTCTACATTGAACAAGGCTAGCTCAGCCAAATTCACCATACGACCACCCTCCACTTTCTTACGGGCATAGTCAGCATACTGTGCCTCGGCTTCATTAGAATGAAAGCGAAGCGGATCGCGAACTCTGGGTATCTTGGTACGAGCCATGGTATCTGCAGATAAGAAAGAGAAAGGGAGATAAGGAGTTAATAGGGTAAAAATCTAAAATTAACGATGTAAGTTGCCCAAAAGACTCACTTTGCACCATAGACGTGGGCGGGAGGACTTACTTAGGTTCCAACACACCCTACGACACAGTAGAAAATGGAAACCCACGAAGACCAATTTGAAGAAATTTTAAGAAATCGAAAATTTTGACAAATTAGGGCAAAAATAACAAATTTTTGAGTTTCTCGGTAACCAACCGATGAAAATCAAAAAATTTTGAGGGCTTTCGTTCCTCGAGATACCAATAACAAAAGCCCCCAATAAAAATCGAAATTTTACGGTAGGAAAAAGTATAATTTTAAAAATACAAGTTAAATGGACAAAAACCTAGAAAAGAAAACCTAAAAACAGGTAAAGATGGGAGAACATACCTGTATGGATGATGTGGACGTCGAAACCCGGACTCAAACCAACCAAAAACAGTGGAGTGGCACTGTAGCAACTCAGAGGGGAGAGACGAGTCGAAACGGGAGGGAAATAATAAGAAATGACCCAAAATCGGATCTTAAAAATCTGATTTTTAGTCTGAGGGTCGGACAATTCGACTAGACCCATCGACCCTCGAATCGACCCTCCCATCGACCCTCAGCTCTCGGGAATCTGACAGAAAATTAAGGGTCGGAACTGAGGGTCGGACACCCATCGACCCTCACATCGACCCTCAGCTCTCGGGAAGAACAGGTTATTCCCAGGGTTGGATACTAAGGGTCGGACATACCATCGACCCTCACCATCGACCCTGCATAGAAAAGACAATAATTTTTCTTTAAAAATGAGCTGGAATTGGAATTTTAAATCGGTCAGTGTGCCTACATGAAATATAAATGACTTCTCACCTATTTTGATAATTTCCAGGCACCACCAATCACAGAAGGAATTATGTCTGGACGTAGGGTAACCCGGCCAAACCGAAATGCAGTTCCACCACCACCACCCGTGGAGGAGACCAGTCAGGAAAATAATTATGCATCGGGTAATCCAGAACAAGCAAACCCTACAAATTTGCCACCTCCACCACCAGAGCTAACAACCGTGGTGATGAATCTGGCTCAGCAGCTGCAACAGATGCAACACGTACAGGCCCAGATGCAAGTTGCGATGGGTATTATGTTTCAAGCCACTAAAGCTGCACCTATGCAGACAGGACAAGCCAGTGCAGCACCAGTGGGTAACCACCCAGCACCTCAGACACCTCAACAATCTGCTGCACAGATTACAGTACAGGCTCGGAAGTAGCTCAGGTTAATTACTAGTATCCACCCCATATGTTTGGGGCGTATCCCCAAAATCAGTTGGATCACTCTCGATTGGTGGAGAGATTTTTGAAGATGAAGCCTAGGGAATTTAATGGCAAGCCGTCTGATCCATTATGGCCAGCACACTGGATAGACGAAATGGAGAGGAATTTCTTAATGATGACTATTACAGAGGATGAAAAAGTATTATGTGCCACCTTCATGCTCAAAGGAGATGCACATCACTGGTGGAAATTTACTCGAGACTATCTATTGACCAAGCACGCCCAACTGACTTGGACTGTTTATAAAGAAGCTTTCTTCGAGAAATATTTTCCACGAAGCTTCAGAGATTCTATGGAGAAGGAGTTTCTGAGTCTATAGTAGGGACCGATGTCAGTGGATGCATACCAACAGCGTTATGAAGAGCTGTTTCTCTTCGCACCACTGAGTATGCAGGAAGAAGAAACCAAAACCCGTAGGTTCGTCACGGGACTTAGAGGAAGCATCAGAGAGCACGTTCTAGGCTTGGAAAAGAAGATTTATAATGAAGCTATCTAAATAGCTCGAGTTATTGAATCGAGCCAGAAGGAGAGTTATTTCACACAGAACCGGGGTATCAAAAGGCCAGCCGAAAATTATTTTAACGGAGGCAATAACAAGACATATAAGCCTTTCCGCCCCCAGAATTTTAATGCTGCAACTAAGACTACTCTAGGGACTCAACCTCAGCCCAAGCCGAATTCTGAAAGCCCGAAGTGTTACAACTGCAACCAACCGGGACATATGGCAAGGGAGTGCCCTAAGCCCAAGAAGCAGTTCCATCAGGGACGGGTATATGCTGTTACGTCCGAGGATGCGGCCGCATCACCCGATGTGGTCACAGGTATGACTGAAACTCTTGAAGTTGTAATTACATTGTGTGAGCATGTAGACTAAGTTAAAATAAATCACAGGTATCGTACCTATAAATGGCGCACCCGCCAGAGTACTCTTTGATTCGGGAGCTACTCATTCATTTATATCTGTGTCATTCGGAAAGAAGATAAACTTACCCATCAAAACATTAGACTACAAATTACTTGTACGGTCACCGATGGGGTTAGAAGTGGAATTAGAAAAAGGATATGGACCATGTCTAGTCCGCATTGGTGAGAAAACCTTAGATGCAACTTTTATACAACTTGAGATGGCAGACTTTGACGTCATCTTGGGAATGGACTGGTTAGCTCGTCATTCTGCGAACCTACTATGCGCCGAAAATAAGCTAACATTTAAAGACCAAGCAGGAGCAGAATTCAGTTTTACGAGAACCAAACTTCCCCGTAGATGCAAGCTCATACTCTCAACACTAAAGGCTAAGAAGTGCCTTGAGAAGGGGGCAATCGGGTATCTAGTATCAGTGGTCGACCTAACCAAGGAAGCACCACAAATGGAAGATATTGAAGTCATGCGGGACTATCCCGACGTATTTCCGAAGGAACTACCAGGTTTACCACCCGACCGAGCCACAGAGTTTGTGATAGATCTTGTACCTGGAGCCGCACCCGTATCAAAAGCACCTTATAGAATGGCTCCTACAGAACTGAAGGAACTGAAAGTGCAACTACAAGAACTACTGGACAAGGGTTATATTCGACCCAATATATCACCATGGGGAGCGTCGGTGTTATTCGTGAAGAAGAAAGGACGGTAGTGTTCGATTATGCATCGACTATCGGGAGTTGAATAAACTGACAATCAAGAATCGATACCCACTACCACGGATCGATGACTTGTTCGATCAGTTGCAAGGAGCAAAGGTATTTTCTAAGATCGATCTTCGATCGGGCTATCATCAATTGAAGATTAAAGATGGTGATATTCCTAAGACAACTTTCAGGACCAGATACGGACATTATGAGTTCTTGGTCATGTCTTTTGGATTAACGAACGCACCAGCAACTTTTATGGAACTAATGAACCGGGTTTTCCACGACATGTTGGATACGTCGGTTATAGTATTTATTGATGATATATTGGTATACTCCAAGGACGAAGAAACTCATATCAAGAACCTAAATACTACCCTACAACGTTTAAGGAAAGAGAATCTATATGCAAAATTTTCAAAGTGTGAGTTTTGGCTAAGTGAAGACGCCTTCTTAGGCCATGTAATATCCGTTGAAGGAATCAAAGTGGACCCCAGCAAGATCGAGGCTATTGTAAAGTGGGAAGCACCGAAGAGCGTTTCAGAAATTAAAAGTTTTTTGGGCCTAGCTGGTTATTATCGGAGATTCGTAGAAGACTATTCCCGAATTGCCGTACCTCTCACAAATTTGACTAAGAAAGGTGAAAGGTTCGTATGGACCGATAAATGGGAGAAGAGTTTCCAAACGCTGAAGACCAGATTGATATCCGCTCTAATTTTGACTATTCCCGTTCCAGGACAGACATTTACTTTATACACTGATGCGTCGGGACTGGGATTGGGATGTGTGCTTATGCAAGGAAAGCAAGTGATTGCTTATGCTTCAAGATAGTTAAAGGTACATGAGAAAAATTATCCCACTCATGATCTGGAGCTAGCAGCAGTAGTGCATGCTGTCAAGATATGGAGACATTACCTATACGGGGAGAAATTTCAGATTAAGTCAGACCATAAAAGTTTTACTTATCTATTTAATCAGAAGGAATTGAATATGAGACAAGGAAGATGGCTAGAACTATTGAAAGACTATGATTGTGATATCCAGTATCATCCGGGAAAAGCGAACGTAGTAGCGGATGCGTTAAGCCGAAAAGCAATGATAAAATCACAAGGAGAGGTTAGCACAACTGCAGCAATGTGTACCACCGGAATGGTATTCAATCACGGCAATGAGTAATATGTGATGGACGCAACGGATGAGTCAGCTAACCAAGGGTTCATTCATCGGTTTTCAAATATGTTCGCCGCTCTGAAGATTATACTGGATATAATGGATAAAGTGAAGACAGCTATTGTTAGGAGGGAAATGATCCATCCACTTAAAATCTTACACGTGTCAAGTTGCGCCTTCGGAGCCCCAGCGCTCGGAGTGTCTCGCGCTCGTCTTCATGTAGTCGGCCTATTATGCATACGGCCTCTCATGCGCTCGGCCTCTCTGGTAGCGCTCGGGTCTCAGTCCTACTCGGCTACGATTCTCAGACGGAAGCCAGAGTCCTAATGTGATTAGGACTATCTCCGAGGAGTCCTTCTCCCAGTCTGATACGACACCGACTATCCCGGTGGGTCGTTACTCACACGTTGACACATGTCAGTCCCAGAGCTGACCGACTTAGCTTCCTTGGCTAAGGTCTCCGACTCCTACTCGGAGTCTACCACCCAGGTATCCCCCAGTCCGACACATGGCAGTCCTATTGGCGATCTACTTCCCTGAGTCCTGGTGCCTCCATGCCTTTTCCCAATCTATAAGTAGAGGTCATCCCTCAAGGTAAACCCTAAGGCACTTACAAGCTACAAGCTATTATTGCTCATCCCACACGCTCAAACTCACTCATCGTCCCACTCTCTCTAAACTGGAGATAGCCTTCTGCTATCTCTTGACTGTTTACCTTGGGAATCTAACTTAGGCATCGGAGGATAACCGGGGCTTAGGCGCCCCCTCCTTTGTCTCTTCTCTGTTGTTGCAGGTAACTCAGAGCACGGATCAACGGGCGATTTCCAACCGTAACAGTTTGGCGCCCACCGTGGGGCCCTCTTTTGACTGAGTTTAGCGTGTACGTATCCCTATTTCAATGGCCCACAGAAGAACTCGAGCAAGGACATCGCGCGCCCTTTCTGAGGCATCGGTGCACATGGACAGTACCGAAAGCACGACGAGGGAGGACCGTGAGTCTGCACCTCCAGTGCTAGAACCCGCACCGATCCCAGAACCGGTACCACTGCAGGCACCGGCGCCTGCCCCGAGCCACACACCGTTGGTAGATCGACCACACCCTCCTCCCGAATACGTCACTTGTCGGCAGTTCGACGAGTTGAAGCAGCAAATTGAGCAACTTGCATAAGTCTTAAGAGGGGCTCGAGCAAGCAATTCGGTGGCGGCGGGAGAAAATCCCCAGCCGGCGCCGAATCCCCTACCTCCACCAGAAGTCCCGCAAGCGGTCCATCCACCAAGGGTGAGGGCAGGCCCGGTTAACGCATTGCTAGACAACCTCCCGGCGGGGGACCAAGCACCTGGACGAAGCGTAGCACGGCCCGCCGGTAGGAATCAACCACTAAATCAGCACCAAGCACTTATTGCGCCACCCCCGATGGGGGGCCCGAGGTCCTTCCTCGATGGCCTCCCGAGGGAAAGAGTTAACGACGAAACACCCGGTTTTGGTCCTCAGCCTCCGGACACTCCTCATTCCGAGGTCGAGCGGCGTCTACTCGAGATAACAACTCGGCTTCAGCAGGTGGAGCAAAACAAGGCCGCCCCACCGAGAATGGCCTACACTGCAATTACGATGCTCTCGGACGAGATCATGAGGGCTCCACCCCTTGACAACTTCAAGATGCCGGTCTTGGACTCCTACCATGGGAGTACCGACCCCGAGCAGCACCTAGATGCCTTCGTCTCCACAACACTATTCTACCCCCTGAGCGACAGCCTCATCTACAGGATGTTTCCCTCGACGCTCAGGGGAGCTGCCCGCACGTGATTCAATAATCTCCCAGCCAAAAGCATTACCTCGTTCGAACAGTTATCGAACAAGTTCTTGACGCACTTCCAAGCGAGTCGAGTGCGCAAGAAAACATCGTACCATCTGTCGACAGTGAAGCAGCAGAAGGACGAGTCCCTAAGGGAATTCATCAAGCGCTTCAACAACGAGGTGCTTGAGATCAAGGACGTCGAGCCCGCGGTCGATATATCTAGCCTGCAGGCAGGCATCACCGATCGTCAGCTTTGTTGGTCCCTTGCCAAAAAGCCACCGAAGAACCTGGACGACTTGCTCGCCAGGTGCGAGAAGTATGCCTCCGCGGACGAGACGACTCGGGCGCAGAAAAACAACACCGTGAACAATCTGCAGGCCGCAATGAAGCCGACAGACAAGAAAAGGTCTGAGGCGGCCGACCCGGCACCAAGCTCGGGAGATTCAAAAAAGCAGAAGTCTGGTAGGGATCAGACCTATAAGACATTCGAGTATTACACTCCGTTGAACACTTTAATGACGGAGATCCTCGAAGTGATTAAAAACGATCGAAACCTTTGGCCACCGCCAAAAGCGCTCGGCAGCGGAAGGAATAAGGATCACTCCCGTTTCTGTCGCTTCCATCGCGACTACGGCCATGAAACAGAAGAATGCAAGTACCTCAAAGGGGAGATTGAGGACCTCATCAGACGAGGATACTATGGCAACTTCGTTCGGCACGCAAACAGGGGACCAGCCCCTGCTCGGAGGGATCGCGGGTTACCGCCTCCACCTCCGAGAAATCCACAATCCAACAACTGCCGTGCGGACGCGGGCGACAATCAGAACGCCGCTCGGAGGGATGACAGAGACCCTGTTGGTGGGCCAGCTCCTCCCAGACAATGGGTCGGCGCCATCCAATTTGGCAAAGTGGGAAGCTCGTCAGGAGGGCAAAGAGAAAGAGTTCCGGTGAAAGAAAAACTCGGAGGCCGACAACATACCCAGTCCAAGTCCATCTCGGCTTGCCCGGAGCCCGAAGTCCAGCAGAAAAGGAAAAAAAGTTCCACCCGACCTCAAAGAGGAGAAAGGCCGAGCGTAGATTTGTCGGCAGTCCGCCCCCGGAGGACCGACCACGCGCAGCAATGGGTTTGCGCATCCCTGGTGACAGCTAAGCAATCACCAAGGGACCTCAAGACGAGGGCAAGCCAGTCCTTACAATCATACGAGGACCCACCGCCGGAAACATCTCCAATAGGTCAGCAAAGGCCTACTCCCGTCTGCTGGCCAAGACTGAGTGGCCATCGAAGAGAGCCCGGACCGGAGAAGTCATCACCTTTGGAGATGAAGATCTGGTCAAAGTCACGGTCCCCCATGAAGACGCCCTTGTCTTCACGGCCAGGATCGGGCACTGCGATGTCGCGAAGTGCCTAGTAGACACCGGGAGCTCGGTGGACATTATATTCTACCATGCATATCAGAGGATGCAGTTGACGGACGACCAGCTCCGTCCCGTCACTTTCGACCTTATCAGCTTCTCTGGGGACCCAGTCACAGTAAAAGGGGGCATCTAGTTGTTTGTCATTCTCGGCCAGAAGCCCAGGCAGCGACAAGTGGTGGTCGAATTCATGGTGGTTGATCGACTATCGGCTCATAATGTCATCCTCGGCAGACCCTCGCTGAACAAATTAAAGGCCTGTATGTCCACCTACTACCTGGTGATGAAATTCCCGACTGAGGATGGAGTCGGAGAGTGCCGAACAGACCAGGACACTTCGCGGAGGTGGTACGCCACCGAGCTGAAAAACAGTCAGCGCGCCTTGAAGTCGGCACAGGTGAACTTGGTATATGTTCCCAAGGACCCCTCTCCCAACTGAGGAAAACCCGCAGAAGAATTTCTGCAAATCCCGATTGTGGACGATCAGCCAGAGAAGACGTTCTAGGTCGGCTCCTTGCTGCCCGAGGAACAAAGGGAAGAACTGATTGAATTCCAAAGGCAGAATCTCGACATCTTCGCATGGTCGGCCTCTGAGATGCCGGGGATACCGAGGGAGGTAATAGAACACCACTTGGCAGTCGACCCGCAGCATAGGCCAGTGCGACAAAAGAAGAGAAGTTTTGCACCCGCCCGACAGTCTGCCATAGACGAGGAGGTGCAGAAGTTGTTGATGGCAAACTTCATACGGGAGGTCGACTACCCGGACTGGTTGGCCAACGTGGTTATGGTGCCAAAGTCTAACGGCAAATGGCGGATTTGCATAGACTTCACCGACCTCAATAAAGCCTGCCCAAAGGACAGCTATCCGCTGCCGCGCATCGACCAGCTGATTGATGCCACGGCCAGACATGAACTGCTGAGTTTCCTTGACGCATACTCCGGCTACAACCAGATAAAGATGCGGAAGGCCGACGAAGAGTGCACATCCTTCGTCACAAATCAGGGGCTCTTCTGCTATACGGTCATGCCTTTTGGCCTCAAAAATGCAGGAGCCACCTATCAGAGGCTGGTCAACAAAGTCTTCAGACGACAGATTGGCCGCAACATGGAGGTGTATGTGGATGACTTCCTTGTCAAGAGTCGACAATCTGGTCAGCACCTGGCCGACCTTGGTGAAGCATTTCAGGTCCTCCGAAGGCACAGCATGAAGCTCAACCCTACAAAGTGCGCCTTCGGAGTTGGATCAGGAAAATTCCTAGGATTCATGGTCTCACAGAGGGGAATCGAGCCAAATCCCTCGAAAATCAAGGCAATCATAGACATGGCTACGCCAACCAGAGAGAAACAGGTACAAGAGCTGAATGGCCGAATAGCCGCACTCGGCCGCTTCATGTCAAGTCAGCCGAGCGCTGCCTCCCTTTCTTCAAAACTCTGAGGGGAGCCGGGAAGTTTGAATGGACCGAAGAGTGCCAGAGGGCCTTTGAAGACCTCAAGGCGTATTTATCCTCCCCCCTACTAGTGAAGCCAAACCCGGGGGACGAGTTGCAGTTGTACCTCGGAGTATCTGACCACGCAGTCAGCGCCGTCCTGATAAAGGAGGAAGACAAGATCCAGCGGCCGATCTATTACGTCAGCAAAGTACTGCTCGACGCGGAAACCAGGTACAAGCCGATTGAGAAACTAGCGCTTGCCCTGGTCACCTCCGCCCGAAAGCTCCGCCCGTACTTCCAGGCGTATCCGATATCGGTGCTCACAAACACACCACTGAAGAAGGTGTTGTCCAAGCCCGATGTATCCGGACGATTAATAAACTGGGAAGTAGAGCTCAGTGAGTTCGACATCAAGTACGTCCCCAGAACGGCCATCAAAGCACAAGACCTGGCGGACTTTATCGTCGAAAGTACCCTACCTGATCAGGATTTTGCAGAACCTCAGGTGGTACTGGCCTCGGAGCAAGCTGAAGCTGCCTGGACCCTGAACTTCGACGGTTCCTCCATGGAAAACAAAGGAGGGGCAGGAATAATTTTGAGAAACCCGGAAGGATTTAAAATACGATCCGCCATTAGATTCGGGTTCAGGGCAACCAATAACGAGGCCAAGTACGAGGCTCTACTAGCCGGACTCAGATTGGCCAAAAGCCTAGCCGTCCGTCGGCTAGTGATACAGGGCGACTCTCAGTTAGTCATTCGCCAAGCACAAGGAGACTACGAGGCTGGACAGCCCGGAATGCAGTAATACCTCGAGAGGGTAAACTCGGCCATTGCAACCTTTGAAAGCGTTGAGCTCCAGTATGTCGGCCGCGAAGAAAATGCCGAAGCAGATGAATTATCAAGGTTATCCCTAGAAGACATCCATGCAATGGACTCTGCCGTGTACGTGGAATTCTTGGACCACGCCAGCACCTCTGTTGAAGTCGTAGCCCCCGTCGGAGTCGCATCCAGTTGGTACGACGACATATATCAGTACCTCCAGACGGGCGCCCTGCCGACTGACAGGAAAGATGCTCGACGCATCCAAGCCAAGTCCCGACAATATACCATACACAATGATGTACTGTACAGGAGATCTTATACCCTACCACTGCTTAGGTGCTTGCGGTCAGACGAGGCCGATAGCGTTATGAGAGAGGTCCATGAGAGCATATGCGGCCGACACCAAGGCGGACGATCGCTCTTCCAAAAGATCCTCCGCCAAGGTTACCATTGGCCGAAAATGCATGACGATTGCATCGAGCTGGTCCGTAGATGCGACAAGTGCCAGTTCTATGCACCTGTACAGCATGCTCCGGCCGCTCCATTGCAGCCAATCACAAGCCCCCTCCCCTTCGCCATATGGGGTATGGACATCATGGGGCCTTCCCCCAAGCCACTTATCAACGGAAATACGTCATAGTGGTCATAGATTACTTCACCAAATGGATCGAAGTCGAGGCCGTGGCCAAGATCGACACCCACAAAGTGGAACAATTCTTCCGGCACTCGGTCATGTACAGGTTCGGTGTACCAAGGATCCTTGTGACGGACAACGACACTCAGTTCTCCAGTGCATCCTTCGCAAACTTTTGCGAAGAGTTCCGAATAGACCACAGGTTTGGGTCAGTCGGAGATCCGCAAACAAGCGGCCAAACTGAGGCCACCAACAAAACAATATTGGTCGGCCTGAAAAAGATGGTGGCAGACCAGAAAGAGAAATGGGTAGACATGTTACCCAGTATCGTCTGGTCATACAGGACAACCAGCCGAACACCCACTGGGGAGACGCCCTTCATGCTTGCCTTCGGCACGGAGGCAGTCGTCCCCATCGAAGTGTTCCATCCCACATTCCGAATGCTGAACTTCAACGAGCACACCAACTCCGAAGACCTACGGACAAACCTTGACAACCTCGAAGATGTGCGTGAATCGGCAGCATTCCGAATGGCAGACTACCAATAGACTACAGCCCGGCATTACGACAAGACAGTCCGACTTAAACAATTTAAGGTCGGAGATCTTGTCCTCCGAAAGACTGCAGTCTCTGACCCCACCAATCAGGGGAAGATGGCCAAGAACTGGGAAGGGTCATACCGCGTACTAAGGACAGGACGACCAGGCTCTTACAAGTTGGTCACCATGGACGGCGCCAAAATTCCGAGGACATGGCATGCCAACAATCTTCGGAAATATTACCAGTAGTCCAGCATTGTAAAAATTTCAGTTTTTTAATTTCTTGTAATACCGGACCCCATGCGGGCATCCGCCCTTCTTTGAATACAAGGCAGTACCATTCAGTCGTAACAATATCTGTGCATTCTGCCGGCCCAACCAATTGCAAACATAGAACTCACTCGTACCTTCCGACCATGGTCCACCAGCAGACCATGCTCGCATGAAGGCCATATCTTCCTACCAAGGTCCATAAGCAGACCATGGTAGCATGAAGACCATACTCATACCTTCCGACCATGGTCCACAAGCAGACCATGCTCGCATGAAGGCCATATCTTTCTACCAAGGTCCACAAGCAGACCACGGTAGCATGAAGACCATACTCGTACCTTCCGACCATGGTCCACAAGTAGACCATGCTCGAATAAAAGTCATATCTTCCTACCAAGGTCCACAAGCAGACCACGGTAGCATGAAGACCATACTTGTACCTTCCGACCATGGTCCACAAGCAGACCATGCTCGCATGAATGCCATATATTCCTACCAAGGTCCACAAGCAGACCACGGTAGCATGAAGACCATACTCGTACCTTTCGACCATGGTCCACAAGCAGACCATGCTCGCATGAAGGCCATATCTTCCTACCAAGGTCCACAAGCAGACCACGATAGCATGAAGACCATATTCGTACCTTCCGACCATGGTCCACAAGCAGACCATGCTCGCATGAAGGTCATATCTTCCTACCAAGGTCCACAAGCAGACCAAGGTAGCTTGAAGACCATACTCGTACCTTCCAACCATGGTCCACGAGCAGACCATGCTCGCATAAAGGGTAAGTCCAACTACCCACCACGGTCCATCAGTAGACGAAGGTGGCATGGGAACCATCCGTACTAAGTGTCTTCGGCTAGCCCTTAGACCAGGCCGATGACACTTCCGGGGTAGGAAGGCAGTCGAAACAAAATACTACGCAGCTAAAATCGAAGTCGGGATATTTCCTAATGATTACCGAATTCGGAGTCGTGGGGTTTCCTAGCTATTATAAGCTACTCGACCTTATCTACTTGGAAGAAAAAGAAGACAAGAAGATACAATGGAAGAAATAAATTTTCATTGATGAGAGCGCTAAAAGGGCAATGTTACAGGTATGAGTGTTACAAAAAGAAGAATATAAAAAATGTTACAAAGGAAACGCCTTCTCAAGATCGGCCGTCTCAGATGCCGGGCCCGCGGCTGCAAGGTTCGCCAGATCCTCGGCAGGCATTGAAAGTACGGGGAGCTCCACCAATGGGGTCTGCGGCACCTCGTAGGGGGGAAGGTCATCCTCGGGCGCAGGGGCAGCCTTGGTATCCTTAGCCGGCTCCGCCAAACCTTCTTCAGGGGCAGGCAGAGCCTCCTCGGATGCCGAGGCCCTTAGTTCTTCAATCTGGGCGACAAATGGAATTGTCGACCAGTTTATCTTGAGGGCCCCCTTGTCCCTCAACTGATCCCTCAGGTACATCACGCCCCTCTCGAAGTAGCCGCTGGCTGCCTCGTCAACTTCTTCATCGAACTGGGCCGATGACTTGTACTCGTCGACGGCCCGAGCCAACCTCGCCTGGTGATCCTCCTCGGCTTTGTTTAGTGCCTCCCTGGCACTCCGAGCATCTTCCTCGGACTTCTTCAGACGCTCCTCCAGCTTCTGCTTCGCCTGCACTTCAGCCTGCAGGTCCTCTTCGGCCTTCTTCCATCCGTCCTCGAAAGTCCGGAGCTTCTCTTCAGTGGAGAGCACCTTCTTGCGCTCCGCGTCAAGATCAGCCTCGGCCTTGGTCAAGGATGCTTCGAGGGTGGTCTTCTCCTTAACGAGGACCTCGGCCTCCGAAGATTTATTTGCGAAGTTCTCCTCGGTGGCCTGCAGGGCCTCGCGCAAGGAGATTTCCAGAACCTCCTTCTCGTCCAGGTCGACATATGCACGGCACAGCCTTTCGCTAAGCTCGGCGAAGAGGTTGGTAGCCTGCACCAGACAACAATTGGCCGATCAGTACATATAGAAACGCAACAAAAACGACAATCAGGGGCCGATCAGTACTTGGACGAGAGCAGTAAACCCGCGGGAGTAGATTTCCTCGTGAGGCAGGCCGGCCGTAAACTTGATGTCTTCCGACAGGCGCCCCTCCGTGGCTACGATCCTGGCCGCCCTCTGGCTCTTAAAAACCGAGTCTGTAGGCCTCAACTTGAGCGCAGGGTGGAAGGCCGTCGTCGTGGCCACTTGCTTCTTGCCCTGTTGGCGACCTACACCCTCGGCCTCTCCCTTGGTGGCCCCGGAGGCCCCCGTCAGATCGACGACCTTGGGGCTGCTGCCAACCCCCTTGGCCTCGGCTGCCGCCAACCCCCTTGGCCTCGGCTGCCGAGGGGACGACCGTCTGGAGGGGCTGGACGTCCACCACACCCCCTCGGGCAGGCTGGACTTCCTTCGTCGCAGCCTCAGCCGTTCTCCCCTCTCCGCCACCGAGCCGAGGAGCCGGCCTCTTATTGTATATGTCGGCTGGGAGCTCGGCAGTCGACTTAATCTTCTTCTTTGGGGGCTCCTCGGGCATGGGCCCCGTGGCTGCTGGTCCCCTCCGAGGGTGGGAATCTGCCTCGCCGCTGGCAGGTTGAACTTTGGATCCCGCTCGGCCGCCTGTGAGCTGAACCCCCTTCTTAGCGTCGGCCTTCCGTTTGGCCATTATCCGAGCAACGATCTTGTCGTCCCTGAAGTTCACTGCAATAAGAAGATGGTCAGTAACGTAAATAGAACAGTTGAGCGAAGTCAAGTCCTAATGTTATTAAACTCACCGAGAAGACCGTGTTCGGCCAACTGCACGGGCTCTACAAGGTCAGAGAGGTGCACAGTCTCCCCGGCCATCATCTTCTTCAGAGTCCTTCTCTCCTCCATCGTCAGGAAGGGAATTTTATTGAACCCTGTGGCGTCGACCACCAACCAGACGTTCGACAGAGGGAGAGGCGGACCGCCCGCAGGAAGGCCTACGAAAAAGAACTTGTCCTTCCACCCGTGGATGGAGGAAGGCTTCTGGGAGATGACCGGGAGCTTCTTCCCGCCCCTCTGGCTAAAAAAGTACCACCCGATCATGGCCCTAGCTTCGTTCAAACTGGTCAGCTGAAAGACCGACCGGAAGAGGTTCGCGGTCGGAGTCTCGCCAAGGCGGCGGACGAATATGATGAAGGCAAAGATGCACCGCCACCCATTCGGAGCGAGTTGGGAGGGGGCGATGCGGTATGTCTGTAGAATTTCTACAACTAAGGGGTGGAAGGGGAACCTAAACCCTGATTTCAGAGTGTGCTCGTACACACAGATCTTCGACGTAAGTACGGTACAGGCCCGTTCGTCGGAGGTAGGGAGCCGAGCTCGGAAGTTTGTCATGGGCTCCTCGAGCTGGTATGCCCGACAGATCGATAACAAAGCCGCCTCGGTCTTGACTTTACTCGGAACTCTCCAGGCTGGAACGGTAGCGAAGGACGCTACCGGCGGTCGGCCACCCCTCTGGCGGGAAGCCTGTTGGGGTGGAGGGCCTGCGGGACGACCGCGCTCTTCCGCATCAGAGGAACTCTTCTCAGATTCCTCTGGGTCGGAAGCCCTGGATTCATCAGACCATCCTCCTGAAGAGGAAGATGATCCGTCGGAGGAAGAAGTTTGGGACTGGGTCATTCTTCTGGTCACTCTCACCATACCGGAAGACGTGACGCTATTAGAAGAGAAACTACTGAGCATGAATGGAAAGGGAACGATTAGAAGACTTACTGGTTGCAGAAAAGACGACCGAGTGCACAAAGGGAAGCTTGAAGACAATGATCGACTGGACTCCGAGTGCTCTGGTAGAACTCCGATCGCAATTGAAGCAAATGGTCGAATGATTGAAGTGGGAAGGTATTTATAGGGCGAGCGACCAAGAACTGTCTCTTCGGGTTTTGGACACGCATTTCAATTCCATTGGCTGTCCTCTGCTACGCCGGACGCGACGTGACTGATTGACGTGCGCAATGATGGCGCTCGTTCTCGAGGCACTCCGCCTCCTGTGGACCGTCGGATTAATGTGACGATCCGTGTGAACTACGGTCTCAGCCGTCCGATGCACTCGGTCGATTCGAAGGCGAGTAACATTTAATGGCATTCGTTCTCGAGGCGCACTGCCACTCGGTGTTCGTTGGATCGTGGATCGATCCGTGTCAAATTGGGAGATCGACGGTTGAACACTCTTGCATAAACCGACACTGACGCCTCGAGCCCCGTGCCTCAATCAATCGTGCAGACGGAGCGCAATCGCCTCTTCTTGGGAACAGCCTGTCATTCAATGCATCTGTCCGTCTGGCATTCGGCCTCGTACGACGTGGGTCTTCTCGGCAGTAAATTTATTGCACTGCCAAATTCGCTGCATCCGATAGCGCAAGGGGCATCTGTTAGGAGGGAAATGATCCATCCACTTAAAATCTTACACGTGTCAAGTTGCGCCTTCGGAGCCCCAGCGCTTGGAGTGTCTCGCGCTCGTCTTCATGTAGTCAGCCTATTATGCATACGGCCTCTCATGCGCTCGGCCTCTCTGGTAGCGCTCGGGTCTCAATCCTACTCGGCTACGATTCTTAGACGGAAGCCAGAGTCCTAATGTGATTAGGACTACCTCCGAGGAGTCCTTCTCCCAGTCTGATACAACACCGACTATCCCGGTGGGTCGTTACTCACACGTTGACACGTGTCAGTCCCAGAGCTGACCGACTTAGCTTCCTTGGCTAAGGTCTCCGACTCCTACTCGTAGTCGACCACCCAGGTGTCCCCCAGTCCGATACATGGCAGTCCTATTGGCGATCTACTTCCCTGAGTCCTGGTGCCTCCATGCCTCTTCCCAATCTATAAGTAGAGGTCATCCCTCAAGGTAAACCCTAAGGCACTTACAAGCTACAAGCTATTATTGCTCATCCCACACGCTCAAACTCACTCATCGTCCCCCTCTCTTTAAACTGGAGATAGCCTTCTGCTATCTCTTGATTGTTTATCTTGGGAATCTAACTTAGGCATCGGAGGGTAACCGGGGCTTAGACGCCCCCTCCTTTGTCTCTTCTCTGTTGTTGCAGGTAACTCAGAGCGTGGATCAACGGGCGATTTCCAACCGTAACAGCTATCAAATCAGATCCTTATTTGAGAACAGTACAAGAAGATATCGAGAAAGGTAGGACTAACTCTGAGTTCACCTTGGACAAAGAGAAGGTACTGAAATACAAAGGAAGAATATGTGTACCAGAAACAGAAAGTATGGACATTAGACACCGACTGATGAAGGAAGCCCATACCACCATTTATTCGATACATCCTGGAAGTACAAAAATGTATCATGATCTAAAAAAACTATATTGGTGGAGGAGAATGAAAGCAGATGTAGCCAAGTTCGTGTCTCAATGCCTAAATTGTCAGAAAGTAAAGGTTGAACGGCAAAGACCCGCAGGACTATTACAGCCAATACCGGAACCAGCATGGAAATGGGACTGCATCACTATGGACTTCGTCACGGGACTACCACTGACTCCTCGAGTAGTTGACGCAGTTTGGGTGATTGTGGACCGTCTGACTAAAACAGCTCGCTTCATACCGATATGACCTCAGTATACATTGGAGAGGTTAGAAAAGATGTATGTGGATAATATTGTTCGATTACATGGTGTTCCAGAAAACATTGTGTCTGATAGAGATCCATGATTTACTTCCAAGTTTTGGGAGGAATTGCAAAAGGCTATGGGTACAACATTGAAGTTCAGTACTGCATTCCACCCACAGACAGACGGACAGTCAGAGCGTACATTTCAGATTCTAGAAGATATGCTACAAGCATGTGTAATTGATTTCAAAGGATCGTGGGATGAAAAGTTACCAATGATCGAGTTCGCTTATAACAATAGATATCAGGCTACTATACAGATGTCACCTTATGAGGCATTATATGGCAGAAAGTGTCGAACTCCTTTGTTTTGGAATGAAGTTGGAGAACGTAGTATTGTTGGATCAGAATTTGTTGAAGAGACTTGCCGAGTGGTCAACATTATCAAAGAAAGAGTAAGAACAGCTCAGAATCGTCAGAAGCAATATGCAGATACTCGACGCAGAGATCTGGAGTTCGCCGTAGGTGATAAAGTATTTTTGAAGGTATCACCTATGCGAGGATTGAAAAGGTTTGGACAGAAAGGGAAACTAAGTCCAAGATATGTCGGCCCATATGAGATTCTAGCTAAGCGTGGTAGAGTGGCTTATCAGTTAGCACTACCACCATCTATGTCGAGTGTGCATGATGTATTTCACATTTCCCTATTGAAGAAGTATGTCAAGGATCCAACGCACGTTTTGACAGTAGATTTTCCAGAATTGACTGATGATTTGACATTTGAAGTATCACCAACAGAAATCACCAGCCGAAAGGTTCAACATCTACGCAACCGAGATATCTATTATGTTAAAGTCACATGGAAAAGTAGAGACATGGAAGAAATTACATGGGAAGAAGAAAATGCGATGCGGAAGCAATACCCTCACTTATTTCATTAAGAAGGTACGTACAATTTTGAGGATGAAATTTTTATAAGTAGGGGGGAGTTGTAAGACCCGTGTCAATCTAACCCGGTCTTACCGCCTTGAACCAGGTTTACCCATCATGGTCGAGTCAAATGGACCAAGGGCGTGAAGGAGATCGAGATCCCAGGTATCAAATCGACCCAAAAACACTTAATTTGAAGGGAGGGTCGCATACCCAGCTAAGCAGGGTCGGACCTCCCAAAGCAGAAAGTCAGACCCTCAATTTTGAAGGAAGGGTCGGACATCTTGAGCCCTAGGGTCGACGGGATCATCGACCCTCCCATCGACCCTCGGTTGTCTCCGAAACTGAAATTAGGAAATTTCCTAATTTTCGATTTGGATTCTTTCCTAATCTCAATGGGACTTATTTAGGATGTTCCTACTCTATTTAAAGGACGTCCCTAAGCCTCTTTCACTCCTTTCACAACCCTAATTGAATTGAGAGAAATAGAAGAGAAGGAAAAGAGGAAGAAGAGAAACAAGAAAGAGAAATTAGCCAAAAGAGAAGAGTTGCAGAGAAGGAGTATTCTTCTCAGGTATGGATACTGATTCCATGAGTTTCTACAGACCTTAGGTTAGATATTGATGAGAGTGTGATCTCGGAGAAACCCAAACCATCAACCCATGGTTATATTTTCATGGAAAACCATAGGAGAATGCATGAAAGCTATCTAGGTGGATTATATATGGTTTCAGACCATGGAATGAATGTAGAATGGAATGTAGGAGCAAGTCATAGGATCCCAAGCATGAAGAATGGACTAAAAGAGGAAATTGGATCAAAGTACACCGAGGGTCGCACCGAGGGTCGATGACATCCGACCCTAGGTGATCCTGACCATCGACCCTCAGTGTTCGGGAAGTTCAGAGTTTGGGGAGGGTCGCACCTAGGGTCGATCATGACTCCGACCCTACCTCCGACCCTCAGTTTACAGAATGATTTTTAAATTCAGAATTAATTCTAATTAAATTCTATCGACTTTGTTAGGTCTTCTAGCAATATAATAACATTATAAAATTGATTCTAAAGCTTAGAAAAGTATCTATTAGCAAGCTAAGGTGAGGAAACAAAACTCTAAACTAATTGGTTAATAACAAATTATTTTCTATTTTCTTGAGTCCAATGCCATGCTTGATTCTATGCGAATATGTTTGTAATGTGCATACAACATGTCATCCAATATTTCTATTATTTGTTCATGCATATTTACTTTATTGTTTATAACATGATGATGATGATGATGATAGGAATAGGCATGTGATTGTATGTGTGGTTGGTGTACTTGATGCGAGCGAGTATCAGGGGAGGTGTGATGAGAACGTCAATAAATGTTAACCTTTGACGGGTCTCAGCACTTTAGCTCTATCTCTAACTCAAGTCTTGTGCATTAGCATCGTCGTATCGCCATTACCTTAGCAGAACTATTGTGTCGTAGAGTATCAGGGGAGGTGGTCTCGGTCCTTGTAGTCTCTGACTCTATCGGGGGGCCTTAGCTCTATCTCTATGGATATTCTGAGGGATGCTGGGGTGAGGCCTTGGATACACTGTTTGGAATTAGGATTGGTTAGTTGCGAGCCCAGTTTGCAAGCCCTTGCTAACAGGGGCTTACGTGTTGGTATGGTATTATATAGCAATAAACGTTAACCTTTGTTGTATAATGTCATGATTAGGGTGGATGGGGACGACGATTAACGTTAACCTTCGGGCGAACTTCCACACCCTGTGTATAGAGGCGGGGTCAATAAACGTTAACCTTTGACCACCCAACCTTTCTATTGCGCATTGCAAACTATAAACCAGACCAAATATATGAATTGATTGCATGCATATGTACTGTTGCATTGTTTTGTCTACTCACTGAGCCTTGATGTGTGCTCACCCCCTCGACGTCGACTATTTTTAGTTGATGATGCAGGTTATACGGTTGAAGATTATATGAATGCTCCAGCATACGGGAACGTGGTGGCGATGGAAGCTGAAGCTGAAGTAGATACACATGACTCCTCTTGCGAGTGCAACTCATGTGTATTCGACTAGATTTTTCTTAGGTTTCTTTATTTGAATTTAATAAAGACATGTATTTGATAATTATTTATGTCCCAGTTGATACAGAATAATTTACTATTTAATATATATATCACAGTAGGTTCTCAGTTCATTTATTTATAAGATTTCCGCTATTGTGTATTTACTCTGATTATGATTACGGATGTGTGGGAGTTTAGATAATGCGGGGATAGCCTACTTGAGATCCTGGTTGAACCGTTCGTTTGCTAGCGGTTCATCACACCATTCTGAATGGTGCGGAATTGGGGTGTGACAATATAGGCTTGAGATGGTCTTAATTTGGAAAGTTTGACACCTCTCCTGATAAGGCGAGATGTCCCCTCTAAGGGTGTGGATCACGCCCGCTGATTAGGAGGATCTCTCCATGATGAGTCATTCGGAGCTTGATTCCTTTGTTGGATCCTGTGGATTGCTCCACGGTCAACGCGTAGCGAATCTTCCCTCTTGGAGGGAGGATTTCTCGGGTGAGGCCCTCTATTTGTCCCGCGCATATATCCGCTGGTGCAAGTTGTGATGCCTCGCCCATTGGGCTTCATGGTGCCTCGAGGCTCCACTAATCGGAGGCTTCATCCCTTCGAGGTCTCAGGGCTCTGGCCCTCCAAGGTTCCTACCCTCCGAGACTTGGTTCCTTTGAGATTGAGCTTTCTACCCGAACCTATTGAGGCTCTTGGGTAAACGTATCAGGCTTCAGCACTTGGAGGTGCGACGATGAGTTCAGTTATGGTTACACATGTCGACACTTTTATTGGGGAGTTGTTATCCCCCATATCACATACTGATAGGATACCCAATAGGCCGATACCTTTATTTTTTTTAATACCTTTTTAATTTAGTATCGGTCATGTGTCACTTTGTCCTTGATTTTGTACAATTCTAATATCGATTTCCTCTCGATTTTCAGAGCGATCGATACCGTGAACTAAAATCATAGGTACCTGATACTACCTCTCTATACTCGTTATTTTCCTTTGCGGGTTTCTATATTCACGAATACACCAGCAGGATATAGATCCTTTTCTCAGTGTTACTAGAAAGAACTTGACAATGACATAGGAACAAAGTGGGTAAACGGAAAAAGCTCCTCTCTGGTATCACTTGACGTGCATATCTCTGTAGTAGCCGAATCGTCCTTGCCTGCCCGATCTTGGCTAGAGATCCATTGCCCGGTAAAGGAGTATAAGGGGGGATTCAAATCCTCTCATATTCCTCATGTCGACATGATGAAATTCAGTAGCTGTTATCCACTGTATATGTATATTAATACATCAATATGTGCCTACAATAAACTACACCCACTAGATTTCCATATATCAACACTGAGAGGATTAAAATCCAGGCATACCCTTTCCACTTTGTACTGGCCTACTGGGAGAACGTAGAGGCCAATTTGCTTGGAATTATTTATAATTTGTATAGCAAAATACAGTAACTGAAGAACCCAATTCACCAACTGACCAAATCTTTTTAACGTTTAGGCTTGCCGTTCTTTTTCTTACCATTCATTACTTTCCCTTTCTTCCTTCCTCTGTCCCTTTTTTTTTTTTTTGAGGAGGGATGGAATTTGTGGTCCTCGCACACCCCTCTCTTCCCTTTTCACCTTTCCCCCTGATTTTTGCTTCGGTTCGTCCTCCGCTTCTTCTCCTCTTGTGTCGCTCAAAGTCTTCGCCTTCTCCTATTCTGCTTCGTCCGTTCAATTTGTAAATTCTTCTAATGGATGCGACGAGCAGTCGGTACGAAGGGAAGAGGAGCGCCAAGGAGAAGGCGAAGAAGGAAGTGGTGGTGGCGGTTGAAGAGGATCCAGATGAGGATGATGAGGAGGAAGAAACTATGGATTACGAAGATGAAAAGAAGAAGAGGCCGGCGGCGACAATCTCCTCCGCTAAAAAGGGATCCACCGGAGGAGGCGGTGGGGTGCTGCCGCCTAGTTGCCAGGCTGAGAAGTGCAACTCTGATCTCACCGACGCTAAAAAGTATCATCGCCGTCACAAGGTCTGCGAGCATCACTCCAAGGCTTCCGTTGTTCTTGTTGCTGGCCTTCGCCAGCGCTTCTGCCAGCAATGCAGCAGGTGCACTATACCATTTACTGAAATCTCCTCTCTTTTTTTTATAATTTTTTTCACATTCTTCAGATTTCTGTTGTTTGTAACTTTTTATGGCTGTAAAGCTTCTGAATTGCCGGGAAGGAGCTCCAAAATTTGAACTTGAGGTGGTTGATTTAATACTTTAATTCCCTTGCGTAGCTAATTGAAGTTAAAATAGATTTTCTATCCTTTGTATTCCTCTTCTGGGCAGCTTTCTGAAAACCTGTTACATCATAAATAGCCACGGGTTGATCTTCTGTATGTGACCATGGTATAATTTTGAGCTTGGTGGCTGCTATCTCATAGTGAAAAATTTATCTTTCTACTCTCAGTTTGCTTGCGATGGGATTTTCTTCAGCTTAGAGTTTACATTAGCTTTGTAGACTCTGTTTTCGTCTCAAGTTATCCATAAGAAGATTATTGGGTTTTCTGAATTTTGATAATTCCCAGTAAGGCAGTGTCAACAAAATGACCCTTTATTCCCTGGTAGCCCAACACCACAATGAGAATTGGGAACACTCGTGATAAAATCCTATATAAAGAATTTAGGCAACTCCATCACCGTGCAGAGTCTAGTTTGGGTGCCTCCTTTGAGATGATTCCACACTTATTGTCTAGCTGGCCATCTCAATGTGGTTCTTGTGACATAAGAATGGAACCCACGGTTATCTTTCTTTTACATTTTAATTCTTTTAGACAGATTTGCGGTTTCCTTTTCCAATCATGTTAATATTCTTCGACTCTCCTACATGGTCTTCCTTTTCTAGTATTCTAGAGAAATAGGATAATTGTTGTGTTCATTTTCTCCACTGTTCACCCTATTCTGTTAGATCTGTCAGTTACCCAAATATTCTGCTGTGTAGGTTCCATGAGCTGTCAGAGTTTGATGAAGCTAAGAGGAGCTGCCGAAGACGTTTGGCTGGACACAATGAGAGGCGAAGAAAGAGTTCAACTGACTCTCATGGAGAAGGCTCCAGCTGCAAGGAAAACCAATGCAGGCAGGCTGACCATAGTGGGAGGATCCCAACAACCCTCCAAGGGAATGCCACTTATAAGCATTTCCAGATCAGATAAGATGCCCAAAAGTTTTTTATCTGGTCCAGTCCAAAGAGTATCTTTAGGCGACCCACCTAGTTGTGTCATGTGGTTTGGTGATGTGGCAATTCTGACAATTTATTGTCATGCACCTTCTTGATAGTCTAAGCATTGTCATGCACCCTCTTTATAGTCCTGGATGTTTGAAAGCTTTATTTTGCTATGGCTAACTCCAATGGAGCTAAAACATGGCATATGAGCTGGGGACCTTTGGGTCTACCTCTCTACAGAATTTCAGCCCTCATCAGACCTGTATGTGGTACAAATAGGTGGATTACCATAGATACCCTATGGACATGCCCATCCATAAAACCTGCTCCCAGATAAGATGTAACTGTTCAGTCTCAACCATGCTCTCTCTCTTCTGTCATCTGATTGCTTCCTTTAACATGCTAGTACTAGTGTTCTTTGTGCCCACTTATTGGAGATTTGTATCTAAATTAAATGCAAAACGTAACAGCAGGATAATATCCATCTCATGGTAATGTCCTACTGCTGGTTGTGGCAGTAGGTAAAAACCTTTCTCTGTCGCCTACTTCTTTCAAAGCAGTGTTTCATGCAGTGGTCTTATGTTTGACCATCCTCATGTGCATCCTTCTTACTAGATGAGTATTTCCTAGTTTATAGTGGCACTTAAGGTTGATTGTGAAATATTGCTGTCTGGAGAGGAAAGATCCGTGCCTACAGTTTAGGTGTATCAGAAGTTCCCTGAGCTGGGTACAAAGTGGGGTTGGATAGAAATCTATTGCCTTCTCTGATTTTGAGTTTGGTTTAAAACTCATGACTTCCCATGTGGTTCAGTTACCCCTTCCCTCAAGATTTAGGATATGATATTGATTTTGAGAATATTGTTATCAAGGTGAGACTTAGCTTCTCAGGTAGTGATGAGATTCCATCATCACCCTGAATCCAGATTTGATGAGACACAGTGAGATCTGAATTCCTGTGAGAAGTATTTACCTTGCTTCTTCTTTACATTCATTATTTTTCCATTAAATACTGTATTTTTGTGTTGAGGACTTTGAAACACCTCTTAAATCTCTTATTCAACCCTTGCCCATCTATTACCTTGCGTCAGAAGACTCAAGTTCACGGATTGAGTACTGATTGATCTGGCAAGGAGAATTACTCTAAACTATAAGGTTTAATGCCGTTCTTACACCCACAATTCTACTATTTGCTGTATCAGTTCATTCCCAAAAATAGCAGTTATGATCCATGTCTTTTGATCTTAGTATCAAGCCATTGATTGCAAACAAAATTTGAGGTCTTGGAGGTGATTTGTTACCTGGGTATTTTCAGTGAGATGGAAATCCTAGGTTTGTACCAGATTCAAATGCCAAATAGAAAAATTTTCCTGATAAATAGCATGATGGATCTTAGCTGACTGTTGCAAGGGTCCGTGTTAATAGAATAAGCTGTGACAAGTACAAGGAGCTAATCATGACTTGATTCTCAGATTCTATTGTGCACATCTTTCTAGTTGGTTCTCAGGCTCATAGACGTGGAAGGACATGGAGATTTCAGACTTTCCTTGATATGGGATGCACAGAGGCCATGAAATTGAGTTTAGATGAGGCTGATTTCTTTGTAGGATGCATGTATGGATTCAACACTACAATGTTCCTATCACCTGGCTTTCATTCATAATGGAATTGTGAACTTAGATTGTTCCAGTTTTTTGTTGATTTCATGGAAGCACCCCAAAGTTTGACACAATTAATCTGTCTCTTGCTAGTTGCATATAGCTCAATGACAAGTTACATCAAACACGATTCTATTGTGCACATCTTTCTAGTTGGTTCTCAGGCTCATAGATGTGGAAGGACATGGAGATTTCAGACTTTCCATGATATTGGATGCACAAAGGCCATGAAATTCAGTTGGATGAGGTTGATTTCTTTGTGGGATGCATGTATGGATTGAACACTACAATGTACCTGTCACCTGGCTTTCATTCATAACAAAATTGTGAACGTAGATTGTTCCAGTTTTTTTGTTGATTTCATGCAGACACCCAAAAGTTTGACACAATTAATCTATCTCTTGCTAGTTGTATATAGCTCAATGACAAGATACATCAAACAACATTCTCTGATTCTGTTGGATTACGAAAGCAGAGAAAAGTATATGAAGTGGTTGAGGTGGAATGGTTGATATGGCCTTCAGTGAAGTTTCTTGCAACTACTAAGTTGTATGCTTCATGTCAGTTCAACTTTGCTACCATTTGTTACAGGGTAAGAGCCATGTAAAAATAAAATTATAGGCATAATTGGGAAAAAAGAGAGTAGGTTTTTACTTGAAAATTTTCCTTTTGACTCGGTCCTCACCTAGATGCAAATGGAGCCTTTATGAAAAAGAGCTGTACCTGACTCTAGACTACACCATGCAACTTCCTTCTTCCCTGTCTTGTGAACTTTGCACTAAGGGTAAAGATGAAGATTTACTGATTAGTGGCTGTGTATTGATCATTGGATCCCTCACTCGTAAATTGTACCATGGTAACTATAAGTTGTTGCTTTTCGGGGATATCGGTGTCGATTTCTGCTTGCCAGTATTGAGAAAAGTGGGGCTTCTTTCCTCTAGTATGAGCTCCCTGATCCTTGATTAATTACATGATTATAAGCTGGTAGGACAAGCTAGTTATTAGAATCATGGAACCTAGCATATCTAGCAAAACCATGCGGTGAACAAACATAGCCCCTGCACATAAGGTTTGAGTAGAAAGTTTTAAGCAATTGTAATGGATGGATGGCCATTACGGAAAATCCTGTCTTTATTTGGTTGCAAGAGAAATTTGAGGAAATGGAAGTGAAAATTTCAAACCTCGAAAGAAAAATTTTATAATCATCATCTAACATGATCTTATTTATATGCAAATTTCTTATCATATTTAGTAATGGTAAAATTTTACGTCCAAACAGAATATAAAATTTCTTACACATAAATTTTATGTGTAACATTTTATATGTAATTTTGTTTTTTTTATTTTTCAATGTTTTCAAGAGGTAAAATATAATGATATGTGGGAGAAGGAAAAAAAACTTCATATTTCTTTTATTTATTCAATCGAGTGATAGAGAGATTACAATTTATATGTAACCAAGGATCGAATGAGGTCAAATCATCATACACATAATGTCTAAACCTTCCAAGCAAAAGAGTCAGCAAGTGCGATTTTACTCCTTAAAAATATAAAGAAAATTACAACAATCAAAAAAGAGTGTAGGTGAAGAACATCCTTCAAGATACGGACACACTTAAAACTTGGAAAAACTAATTGGCGCTGTAAATATCGTACCACTGTCTGATTATTGGACTCCACTAACAGCTGATTGCCATCAATAGAGCTGCACAACTAGCCATAGCTTCATCCAAAATCGATTGAGTAAGACAACAAAATTTTGAAATATTGGGAATAGTCTCACATTACTAATGAGATTAGAATCTTGAATCTTTATATATAGAGTCTCCATTTACTAATTCAAATTTTTGAAATGAAAACTTAACATGAAATAACGAAAGTATTATTATTGTTATAATGACTTAATATGGAATGTTTTGGAGTTGGGTTTTCTTTGGTATCATTTTTGTTTTTGATTTTTGTTTATTTATCAAAAAATATTTTTGAAAATTATTTTTTTATCAAAAATAAAATGTTGTTTGGTAACTACAATAAAAAATAGATTGTAGAATGAAAAATAGATTTGGTATGCCTATGTCTAAAAATAATATTTAGGAAAAAAATTTGTCCTGTAATATAATTCAATGGGAGCTTTGAACAATGTTAATATTACAGGTTCCAAATGGAACAACTTGATGCCGATAAATGAACCAACAAAATAGCATTGGAAATGGAATTGGAAAATGATCCAATAACAGTGGAAGAGGAATTCAGATTTTTAGTAATAGAATGCGTAGGGTACAGTTTCTGACCTTTTTCCTATTTAGATTTAGCACATCAGATCGATTATGTCAAAGTAAAACCCATTCACAGAAACATTTGTGGACTGTTTTCATGAACTCTCTTGCTTACGGAAGAGGGAAACCAGTGTATCCACACTCTAGGGCAATAGAATAGTACGTGCACGCTCTGCTGTCTCACATAATTCATCACATCGTGGTTGGGACGGCAGTTGAAAGCTCACTATATAAAAAAATAAAAAAAGAAAAAAAAAATCACTCGATCTTTTATGTATCCAAAAATGATTTACTGGTGGTGTTTCACAACCTTCTGTTCCTCTTCACGAATGGTTACTGATGGTGGGCAGGAGTCTGGGAGAGGCGCCCATTCAAAACTTGTTCGTTGGCAAATGCACCACAGCAGCAATGCACGCCAACCTTCCGTTGTTATTTTTGGCTTTGATGCAGCACAGATAATCACATAAACTTCAGCAAGTTGAATAAGAAATTCAATTCCCTAAGAGCATGAGGCCAAAACAGGATCCCATGACCTTTACCTGCTTAATTGCAATGAACCTGTGCAAACAAATCCATTATATGCTGCACATCTCCCCTCTACATTTACAAACGTGCACAAAATTATTCTCCTATCTCATATCTGACTCTCTCTGGTAATTTTTTTTCTTCTCTTGCTTCACTTTGGCATAATAGTAATTAATAAAGTTACATTCAATTGAAAAAGCATAATTAAGTTCCAAAATCCATTGCAACCACTAAGCAGGGACAGTTATTGAGCTGGTAAATGCCGACACCAAAACAAGTTACAAAACAGAGGAGCAGTGGAGGTTGTTCCCAATTATCTTCCCTCCGAGGCCGATTTGCTCTTTCCCAATGAACCGCGGTTAATTTTCCATATGGTCATAACTTACCGTGTAGAATCTCACTAGAAAGCTTTGAAACTTTGAGAAGCTGATTTGACTTGGGGAAGACATCACCATGTCTTTCAGCAATAAATTTAGCAAAACGAGAACCTTTGCCCTCTTTTTGGGGTTCCAAAGGAACCTGTGGCAGATGAGGAAGTTGGGGTCTTCGGCTGGGAGGCAGCGGAGGCATCAAAGCCCATATAGAAGAAATGCGTTCATTTGGTTCATCCAGTTCTTGTAGAACTGACGGATTCTGCATGTCTGCCACAGGAAAACAACTATTCTTAGATTTCACAAATATTTCTCATTGAGCATAACAATGTTGTCACATCACACCATGTATATTAAAGAACAGAGCTACTTGACCTTTTGAGAATTTGAAGATAGGCTCTAAAGCTGCACAAGGTATACTGAAGTTCAGATGAGGTATGATCATTCCTCCACTGTGTCTTGCATTGCTGTAACAAAAGAACATCACATTAAAGATTGAAGTTCAATCTACCTGATGTGAAAATTTTACAAACTACGACAATGCTTTATGCAACTAAGATTGAGGTACAATCTACATGATGTCAAAATTTTACAAACTATGATGATGATTTATGCAACTAAAATAATTAGTTAATTTCAACCAGTGGCATCCCTAAATTGGGCCCTGCTAATGGTATCAGTATATCAAGACAAGCAACAGAAGATTCCAAACAAAATCTCCTTTCATCATATGTCGGTTAACATGAAAAATCACAATGGGAAGTAACCAAACAAACTCATGTGCCACTGGCAGCAACTACTGAGACCCTTGTGATGGTTAATTCTATTCACCCCTATGATGCAACCATTAGATATGAGTTATCTATAATTCATTGCGCAAAGTTATTATTGTATGGGATTGTTGCCTTGCATTTTCATAGTACCTTGTTACAAGTCCAATAATATGCCCATCTGAATTGAGAACGGGACCACCGCTCCCACCAGGATGCACAGCAGCGGTGGTTTCAAGCATTAGAGGTAAGATATTTGATCCATTTTTTTGTGGACTGCCTCCATTGAAGTATAAAGGCACCTGCACTTCTACAACCTGAGAAACTACACCAGAGCAGACAGATGGGTAGATATCTGATGCAAAACAGCAGAGAAATCGGTAATCAAAATCAGAGGGAGAAAGTCAAAGCTGGAAAGCAGATATTCTTTGGGCAGTGAAAAAGAAAACATCGAAACAGCAGTATCAATCTCTCACCACATCTAGGTCCAAAGAGTGCATGCCCTATAACATATGCTTTTGATCCTGGAGACGGACAAGAAAAGTCCGGGATAATAGGGCTTAATTGATCCGGAAGAGACTCGAGCTGCAGTAAGGCAACATCCAAAGGTCCTCTAGAAATATACACTACCCTAGTATAGCACCAAATCCAGGAGCCCATAATATCCAGGCGAGTGCGTATTCTTTTGGGACTTTTGTAAATTGATTCCAATTTATATCCATCATGCTCATCCACTAAAGAAGTATCTGATATTTTCACCATATTTGGCATTAGACTCTGAATTTCCTCTGGGCTAGCGATCTGATTATGACATGGAGACATTGGTTTCTCAGAGAAGATAGATACCACTTTTGATGTGACTCCAACTCTTCCACCCTGTACTGTTGCTTTGCCAAATCTCCATGGTTCCAAAAGGTGAGCATTTGTAAGTATGAGGCCATGTTTGTTGAGTATGACACCTGAAGCCCACACTCCATCATCAATCGTAATAAGAACAACAGAAGCCATTGCCTTTTCAACTGGCACTGGTGGCAAGTAATCAGAATTTAGATGATCATGAATATAGTTAAAGGATCCACGTGCATTCTGACTGTTGGGTGAACATGCCTTCCTTACAATCTCCAAGTTTTCCTTGCCTGCCATCCCTTTCATCAACTTTAGAGGTTCATTTGGCAGAATGTCATACCGAGCAGTTGCTATGGCTTCCCATGGTATCACTAGCTGTTATCCATAACTAGACTGTGCATAGTTTGTTAAAAATGAGTAAGAACTAAATAAAAATATACTCAAATGCTTCCAAGGTACCTGAATTTCAGCACCACCAGTTCTTTGTCTTAAGGGTCTGGTTAGGATACCAATAAGATGTCCATATTGACAAAAAATGGGGCCGCCTTCCATGCCTAGCACAATTAGTATCAAAATGGAGTGAGAATGCAGCTACATGAATGACTCTGAACGCAAGAAAGAAAGAATGACACACCAGGATGGCACCGAATGTCAGCCATCAGTAGTGTGCTGTTACAAGAACTCGATGGAAAGCAGTTCGCAACAGATCCTACAGATATACTGCTTCAAGCAACAACAAAAAATCAGATAAATATATCCAAAGCGCAAGACAATAGACAATACAATGCAAACAAAAAATGAAACGTGAGAGGAGTCAGTGTCCTAATATTTCACAAATACTGTTTGGCATGAAACAAGGAATGCCATTTTATTTATTTTAAATGTAATGAGAAGAACAGAACACAGTGTCCTGGAATTGGATCAGGTTTAGGAATGGCCATGAGGCAGGGTAAACAAGTATGCCAGAACTCGAGTCTCCCCACCCTGCTCTCATAGGCTGGTTTTGGTAGCATAATCAGGTATCTAGTTGCCTTTGTCTTCATTTGGAACTATACAAAAACCTATTCTTGAGATAGGTGCTTCAATCTCAATTTGTAATCAAGACAACAATCACAAATAAAGTACCACAATTTTCCTCTGTTGCAAACAACTTATAGCAATTCACATTTTGTATTCCTTAGTAGATCAATGCCAAAGTCAGCTTGTAAAGCCAGTAACTCAATCTGTATGGGACAGGCATTTGATGGCAATACCTATTAAAGAAGTGAAGAGGTGAAAGAACGCCAAAAGGAGATCCCATTGCCAGCAGAAGATCTCCCCTCTTATTTGGCAGTGAGATACCGATATCCGCAAGATCCTGAATAACCATGATTCACCCTCTCATACTTATGAGCACAAAAATGAAGTGATAAATCATGCAGAGAACCATAGCTTGGAATAAATCAAAATCGTGAATTTCATCGTAACTTTAGAACTAAAAAGGCCGTGTATGGCTAATTAGTGAATCATACCTCAGACCTAATTGAAGGAACTCCAAGAAAAGCAAGTCTAGTAGCTGACGTGGCCATATTACGATGATTACTTGGTTCATGTAGTTCTGAATGCATTTGATTCTGTAATGAAAATGCATCACGTCCAACCTGGAAAAAGTTAAGTCAATCATATAAAACATATGAAGCATGAAATTCTAGAAGAAAGCCTAAAAGGGACTTTAAAAAGTACCAATCCGTCAAAGATGCGTAATGTAAATAGTGTATGCAAGTGAGTCATGCTCAAGCAGAACAGTCTACAACGAGCTAAGGGAAAATAAGGACCCCAAAAAAAAAGTAAGGAACAAAAATTTAAGGTAACTTTGAGGATAAAGGTTATTTAACCATCCCCTTTATTCAATCACTCAAATGACATCTTTTGACTAAAATGTCGATACTACTACGAAAATAAGGACCCAAAAAAAAAAAAGTAAGGAACAAGAATTTAAGGTAACTTTGGGGATACAGGTTATTTAGCCATCCCTTTTATTCAATCACTCAAATGACACATTGATATCAATACTACTACTACTACTACTACTAATACTAATACTAATACTAATACTAATACTAATACTAACAATAACACTAACACTGGGTATAGTAGTAGATAAAAGTTTCAAGAATGATGTTGTAGATGTTAAAAAAATGGGAAAATTTCACGCACCTCCTTTGAACTTTGCCATAAAGGCAATCACTCCCCATTGTTGCCGTTAATGACAATTGCACCCCACACTGTTAAGATGACTAATGGATAATGTAAAATGATATTTTTGCCCTCATATTATTAACACCACCACCGACATTCTAGCAATTTCTTCTCTTTTTTTTCCTGCAGCTTCTTCTCTTCTAGATTTGCTTCTTCTACAACTCTTTCTTCTGCGACTCCATTCTATCTTCCTTCATCTTCTCTCCGATCTTCCTTCTACCCTTTTTCTAATTGAAATCTCTATCCCGGTCTATTCTTCTCTTCTGTTTCTCCACTGCTTCTTCTTCTTTCTTGTCTCTAGCTGCTCTATCTCGTCTTCTTCCTCTGTTCCCTTTGATTTTGTTTTCTTGCTGCTACCCGAGTGAACATGAAGCTCCATTATTTTCTTTTTCTTCTTTTAAAACCTGAGGGGGAATGTTTTCTCTGCAACCCTCAAGAAGAAAATGTAATTGGACTGAAAAGGTGAAGTCGCTCAGGCTACAAGGAAAAAATCGAGGAGGAAAAAAAAAAAACCCGAAGAGAAGCACAGGGAAAGAAGGAGAAACAGGAAGAAAGAGAAGAAACATCGCAGAAGCAAAAGAGGAGAAAAGAAAGGGGAAGAAGTGGAACTAAAAAAAACTCTCTGATGTTTGATTTATTCTGGTGAGCTCAGTCATTCCGAAAGGCAATTCAGCAATACTCCTTTATGGGATTTCAGGGGCTTGAGGAGCTATGGGGAAAACAACGCCCATGAATTTCAGGGAGCTGAGGAGAAAAGCTCTGTGATGTGGACAAACTCTATTTCTGCAGTTGATCTATGCCAGCAGCGGTGGCTTTTTAACTTTCTTGTCGAAATCCAATGGAAAGGTATTTGATGAGGGTTTCGTCGTGCTTGATTGCTGTAAAAGATCATTCACAGGGGTAAAGAGAAATAAAGATGTGAACTACATCTTCCAAAATCCAATCCATGAACCAGAAGCCTTGAAAGTTAAAAACCGGAATTTCCATTTCCATCAGTCTCCATATTTTTCTGATTTTCTATCTTCGGTCTTCTTCCAACTCCCAAGGACAACATGTTCACTATCCTCGGCAGTTTTGATCATGTTCTTCAGCAGCAGTTTCTAACCCGTCATCTCCATTGTTGTAAGAGGGTTATTGACGATGGGAGACGAGTTACCGGCCCCATTTGCCCTCTTCTTCCAGACCTCGTCCTTTCTGCTACTTGTTTGCACCTTCTTATTCTTCTTATTCTCCTTCTCAATTACAGTCCTCACTTCATCGATCACAGCCCTTGTCTCACTGAAGAACATGTTCAAGGCGTCATATTTCGAAATACCATTTCCGGTTCAGGGAGTCTCAATCCCAAGGAGGAGGAGGGGATTCCCCTACCCTCCGCCCATGGTTTTGTCGCTCGGCATTTGTCCAAGCCAAAGGAAATGAACAAGCCATGCTAACATATCTTTTCCCCTCTTTTTTGGGACCTTACGTCTTTATATACCGGAAGGAGGCAATGGTCGGGAGCGAGAGAGTAGTCGCCGGTGAAGAGATGGACAGAAAAGTCTGGTTCCTGGTTTTTTTCAGATACAATTTAGGCATCTCACATATGGTATCTTATGTACCCTCCACCAAGGATCGTGTATTCTCTAGTTCAAGATGTCTTTTGTTATGTTTTAAAAGGGTAAAATGGTAACTTTACAGGTGTCTAAGGGTATTCTTGACATTAAAAATTTATACGAGAAGACACGTCAGCATCTAACAGATCTGTATGATATTTACCTAGCAAATAAGGGGAGGTTTGTGTCATTAATGACGAGGATGGGGGGTGGCTGCCTTTATGGTAAACCTCGGGAGGCGTGTGAAATTTTTCCTAAAAGAATTGGTGATAAAATAATATCCATCAAGCTTGTGTTGGAGAAAGAGGCTGTTAACATAATTAGCGCTTATGCACCCGAAGTAGGTTTGGATGCAAATAGTAAGTCACAATTCTGGAACACATCGATGGTTTAGTGCAAGGTTTTAGTCAAGGATAAGAGATTATAGTAGGGATTGATCTGAATGGACATGTGGAAAAAAATCGTAGAAACTATAAAGTTGAGGAGGATATGATTTTGGAGAGAGGAATGAGGGGACTTCAGCTTTTATTTTGTTGTGGCTTATGATTTATCAATTATAAACACATACTTCGAAAATAGAGGAGCATTTAGTTACCTACAAAATTTGGATCATAGTAGCCAAATAGATTTATTTTTTAACTAAAAGATCAAAAAATTGTATGCAAGGATTGTAAGATTCTATCAAGAGCAGAGTCTAACCACACAAATTAATTATTAGTCATTGATATGCGTCTCATGATGTTGAATCGTAACTCGTAAGAAAGGTGAGCTGATTTTCTCTAGGATAAAGTGGTAAAGCTTAAAAGGAGATACCTTGAAAGCATTTATTGATAAAGTGGTCAAACAAGGAAAGTAGGACTTTGATGGAGACACTAATACGATGTGGAACAAGATGACTGCTTGTATAAGAAGGTTGATAAAGATGTCATAGGCGAATCGAAAGGAAAATGTCATTACCCTAGGGAGTCTTAGTGGTGGGATGATGAAGTTCAAGCAGCCATTAAGGCTAAGAAAGCTAGTTTTAAGACATTGGAAAGGAGTAACGATGTAGATGATCTAAAAATGTATAAATTTGCCAAAAATGAAGCTAAGACTACAGGGAAAAAAAGGGAGAAGAAATATGAAGATCTTTATAATAATCTGAGCATAAAGGAATGGGAAAAAGCTATCTATACAATAGCTAAAACAAGGGAAAGGAAGATTGGATATGTCGACCATCTTAGATGTACTAAAAGTGCAGATGGTACAGTTTTAGTAAGGGATGAAGACATCAAGAGAGATGAAAAGATTATTTCTACAGTCTACTAAATGAAAACATATAGAGAAAGTGTCTTGGAAGGTTGCATTCATAGTTGTCAAGGCGTCGCCTAGGCGTCCAAGCAGGCTGTAGACTACTAGGTGATGAGGCGCCTTATGTATACTCAAAAAGGTGAGTGCCTTGGTTCTCTGGCGTCGCCTTGGGCATCTTGGAGGCCCTAGGGGCTTGAGTGGTCGCCTTTTGTATGAATATGTATACATAAATAAAATTTTGTAATTAATTTTTTATTTGTATTTTTTTACTATGTGATTCTGTTACTAATATATCCATTGGCTTTTGTGTACAATAATACGTTGCACATGATACATAGAATCATCACTACTTAAGTTATAAGGGAATAGAAGAATTGAGACAACCAATTGAAAAATGGAAAGTAAAACCAGAGAATAAAAAACTGCTCTCGACTCTTCTTCTTCGAGTCTTCTGTTGCCATGCCTTAGATCTGCTCAAGCTTGAAGCTTCCATATCAGTTCCGATGTCAGGTATGTATTTTTTATTTTATTTTATTTTTTTCCAGTTATTCTTCTTAGTTCTTCCCCTTTTCTTCTTCTCTCCCTCCTCTACTACTGTTTCTGTTTTTTTTCTCTTTTTTTTTTTTTTTTGTCGTTCTTCTCCTCCTTTTTCCTCCCCTTCTCTGCTATGGTTACTGCAATGCCGTTATTTTATTTTATTTTATTTTTGTTCTTCTTGTCCACCTCCTCCTTTTTATTATTCTTCTCCTTCTCTACTACGGTGACTAGCTAACAACTACACTTTTTTTCTTCTTTTTTTTCCTTCTTGTCCTCCTCCTCCCCTTCTCTACTATGGTGACTGTAACACCCTTTTTTTTTTTTTTTGTCATTCTTCTTCTCCTTCTCCTTCTTCTCTGCTACGGTTACTCCAACGCCTTTTTTTTTGGGGTCAATTTTCTTCTTTTTCTTCTTTTCTGCTATGCTGACTGGCTGACAGCAACTTCCTTTTTTGGGCATTCTTCTTCTCGTCCTCCTTTTTCTTCTTCTTCTTCTTCTTCCTCCCCTTCTCTGCTATGGTGACTGCAATGCCATTTCTACAGTTTTACTGCAAGACTGCAACTCTATTTTATTTTTTATTTTTTATTTTTCCCCCTACCGAAAGACATAAATGTAGTCCCTGCTTTATACTAATGATTTACTTATTGAGACATAAATGTTGATTCTTGATGTAGCATACTGCATATAATATATAAACATAAATATAGCATTGATAATTTAGGCTTTAAAAAAAAAAAAAAAAAACACACTAGGAATGCCTTAGTCGCCTAGGCACCTAGGACGGCTTCCAACGCCTTGGGTCTTATGGCTACATTACCCGATACCATAGGTCATAGATACATACAAAAATTACGGTATCAGAAGTAAGAGAGGCTATAAGGAAAATGAATGTAGGCAAAACAACAGATCTAGCTGGAGTCCCAATAGAAGTGTGGAAGAACTTAGGAACCTGCGGATTATCTTAGCTAACCAAGTTGTTTAAGAAGACTATGAGCACAATGAACATGCCAGATGAATTATAAACATAAAGGTGATGATATTTAGAGCTACAATAACTACAGAGGCATAAAACTAATGAATCGGACTACAAAATTATGGAAAGGATTATTGAAACTCGCATGATACATGAAACTAGTATCACGGAGGACCAGTTTGGTCACATGCCAGGAAGTTCCATGATATAAGCTATTTACTTAGGTTACGGAAAGATTTAGGGATTGCAAGAAAGATCTTCATATGGTCTTTACTGACCTAAACAAGCTTATGACAGAGTACCTACAGTGTTAATCTAGCAAGTACTAGAGAAGATAAGTGTTTCAAGTAAATATGTCAACATAGTCAAAGATATGTATTATAGTGTAGTGACAAGTGTAAGAACCGTAGGGGATCAAAGTAGCGAATTCGTAATTACTTACATCAAGGACCAGCTTTAAGTTCTTATTTGTTTGTGCTTATCATGGATGATTTAACCAAAGACAATCAAGTTAAGATTCCTAGATGTATGTTTTTTGCTAATGGTCTTGTTTTGGTAGATGAGACTGTTAGAGATTATTGGTTTATGGGTTTATGGGTCCCACGACACGGGAAGTGTCCCTATCATGGTTCATTACTTTATTTTCTCTTGTGTTATTGCTTATAGGGATAAAAGTCTATCTAGTTTTCTTTTTTTATTGATTTACCTTTCCTTAGAAACTGGGACTCTTAGTTACTTTATAGTTCCTGTTAGTTTGTAATCTTTCTTATTATTCATTATAAATAAAATTGGATTGATGAGAGGATATAATCCCACATCAATCCTCTCTCTCTCCCTCCATTCACTCCATCTTCATTTTTTTTTCTACAGAGACAAAAGCAAGGATTAACACCAAGTTAGAGTTAGGGAGACCAACATTGGAATCAAAAGGTTTCAAGATAAGTAGAATGAAAAACGGGGTATATGGTGTGTACTCTTAGTCACACAAGGACGGATAATGAGGTGGTGAAAATTGATGAGAGGGAGATACCACAAGTGATTATTTTTTAGGTATATAGGCTCAATCATAAATAAAGAGGGTGATATAGAGGATAAATTTCTCAGATAATTAAAATATGATGGATGATGTTATGATGTGTGTTTAGAGTGTTGTGTGATCTACAAGACAAGTTCCTTTAAAACTTAAGAAGAAAAATTTATAGGACACTCATTTAACAGGCTATGATGTATGGTGCAGAATGTTGGGCACTTACGAAACATCACATAGATAAACTCAGTATAACTGAGATGAGGACGTTAAAATGGAGGTGTCGCAGAACTAAGAAGGATAAGGTAACGAATGATCATATTATAGCTGATTGACATGACATGACTATGATCAACGGAGGCCTTTAAATGCTTCAATATGAAGGAGTGATTTGATTCAAACCGTAGGAACTAAACTAGCCAAGGGTGGACCTAAAATGACTCTAAGTGAGGTGGTGAGGAAAGGCATGCTATCTTAGGCCTTGTTTCAAGTATGACCTTGAACAGAGCTGGTTGGAGGGCAAGGATCCATGTAGCCGACAACATTTAGTTCGGATGAGGCCTTCTTGTAATAGCTGAATGGACTTCCCTTGCAACATCAGTAGTTGAATCTTAAACGGAATGGAAGTTAACCAAAATGGTCTGGAATCAAAATATCCATTTGTAGGGAGAAAAGAATATCAGCAGCTTGGTAGTTTCATGTTGTATGGATTTTTTTTTTTCTCTAATGCAAGATGAATAACCAGATAATAATATAATAATAACAATAACAGTAAAGATAATGGTAAGAAGTGTGGCATTGATAATAGGGAAGAGGTCTTCTAGGTTAGTCAGCCAGTTTTCTTTGCTAGGAGACCTTTCCAATATGAGGTAAGTGGTATAAGAGAAAATGAATTAGCAAACTTGCAATAACAATAACGACAACTACAACAGCAACAGCAACAGCAAGGAGTGACTGTAAAGAGTAATGTTAGGGGGGGAAAATACCCCCCAATAAAAATATTACACGTGGCATCTAAGACGGCTTAGGCCTACTAGGCGAATTAGAGTCGCACTCGGCCTTGGACACTCGGAGGCCTAATCCTATCAGGTTACGTCACTTGGTGGGATGTAAGAATCCTATGTTGAATGATGGAATGACTTGTCTGTAATAGACAGAGGTCCTCTTATTTATAATGTGAGAATGAATACAAAGAAAGAAAGAGATAGTACAGGTAGTACAATACAGGTAGTACAAAGAGGGTAGTACAGGTAGTACAATTGTATAATACAGGTAGTACAATGAATCTAGACAAAAAATGAAATACGTAATATTCTCAATACTCCCCCTCAAGTTGGTGGCATATATATCATGCATGCCCAACTTGGACAATATCATATGGAAGGATTTCCCTGGTAGACCTTTGGTGAAAATGTCTGCTAGTTGGTCCTCTGATCTGACAAACGGAATCTCGATTTGTCCACTGTCCAGTTTCTCTTTGATGAAGTGACGGTCTACCTCAAAATGTTTTGTCCTATCATGCTGAACCAGATTATTAGCAATGCTAATGGCTGCTTGATTATCACCGAATAATTTCATGGACTAGTTACACATAACTTTCAAATCTTTAAGTAGTCGTTGTAACCATAGTAGTTCGCATATTCCATGCGCCATTTCTCTGTATTCTGCTTCTGCACTGGATCGGGCAACCACATTTTGCTTCTTGCTGCGTCAGGTTACCAGATTGCCACCCAAGAATGTGCAATAACCAGAGATAGACTTACGATCAGGACTTCCTGCCCAATCTGCATCAGTATAAGCCTCCACCTGGATTTGTTTATTTGGTGAATCTGAAATGGCATATGCTTCCATTTTCAGAGGGTCATTAGGAGATAACAGGATTCCTCTTCCAGGGGCTGACTTTAGGTAGTGCAGTATCCGATAGACAGCCTCCATATGTGTAGAGTATGGGTCGTGCATAAACAGGCTTACCAAACTAACTGCGAATGCAATATCTGGCCCCGTGTGGGCAAGATATATGAGTCTGCCAACAAGTCTCTAATATCTTCCTTTGTCTTCTGGTGTGCCTTCTTTTGCCCTTCGCTTGGTATTGGGATCGAGAGAAGTATCACAAGGTCGAGCCCCAAGTAACCCTGTTTCTGAGAGAAGATCAAGAACATACTTTCTTTGAGACAGATAGATGCCTTTTGCAGATCTGGCAACTTCAATCCCAAGAAAGTACCTAAGTTTGCCAAGGTCTTTGATCTCAAACTCCTTCCCTAGAAATGCCTTTAGTTTCGTGATTTCATCATTGTTATTGCCAGCAATGATGATATCATCTACATATACAAGTAAGGCAGTAAAAGTGTTAGGGGAATGTTTTATAAATAAAGTATAGTCAGCATTGCTTTGAACATAGCCAAATGCTACCATAGCTTTATTAAATCTTCCAAACCATACTCTAGGGGATTGTTTTAGACCATAAAGAGATCGCTTCAACTTGCAGACTTTTCCTTGGATTTTATCATCTGTGAAACTCGGTGGGCAGTCCATATAGACATCTTCAGTAAGTTCTCCATGAAGGAATGCATTTTTTACATCTAACTGGTGCAAGCCCCAGTTGTGATGTACATCACAGGACAGTAAACCCTGATGGTAGTCATTTTGGCCACTGGAGCGAAGGTTTCTTGGTAGTCAATCCCACATGTTTGAGTAAATCCCTGTGCAACCAATCTAGCCTTTTACCGATCAATAGTCCCATCTGGTTTCTGTTTCACTGTAAAGATCCACTTGCATCCTACTGACCTTGATCCTGCAGGAAGTGGAACAAGATCCCATGTACCATTTTTCTTCAGAGCCCTCATTTCTTCCACCATTGCAGCTTTCCACCTTTCATCCATAATTGCATCCTGCCATTTTTGAGGAACAGACACAGAAGAGAGCGAAGACACAAAAACACAAAAAGAAGGGGAAAGGGAGTCATAGGAAACATAATTGGAAATAGGATGTAGGGTGCAGGCCCTCGTTCCTTTTCGAAGTGCAATTGGAAGATCAAGATCAGAAGGAGTAAGTTCCTTACTAGAAGAAGGCTCAGTAGACTCAGTTTCTGGATCCAGGGCTAACAAAGGGACATGTGCAGGAGTGGTAGTGGCCTTTCCTTGCTTGTCTTTGGCACGGCTATAAACTTGCAGAGGTGGCTTGGTGGTTGGATGCTTGGATGGTGCAGTTGTATCGAACACTTGTTCTTGGACTATTTCTGGTACATCAGGTATATCTGGTATAAGTACATTAGGGATATCAGGTGCATCTTCAACTGTCTATCTCTCCCCCTGAAGAGGAGCCTGATAATAGGAGAGATGCTCATGAAAAATGACATCTCTACTAACAAGGACCTGACGAGAAGGAGGATGATAACACTTGTATCCTTTCTGTGTTGCAGAATACCCTAAAAATATGCACTTTAATCCACGTGGATCAAGCTTGCCAGAGGAACGATGGTTACGAGTATAACAAAGACAACCAAAGACTCTATGAGGAAGAACAAAATCAGAATTTCCACGTAAGATGTCCATGGGAGCCTTGTTGTCTAAAACTCGAAAAGGAAGGCGGTTGATCAGGGTTGCTGCAGTGAGGATAGCATCACTCCAGTATTGAGCGGGAACATGTCTCTCAAACATTAGTGCTCTAGCTGTTTCGAGTAAGTGGCGGTTTTTTCTTTCAGCGACTCCATTCTGAGCAGGAGTGTCCACACAACTTGTCTGATGAATTATCCCGTTATCAACCAAGTATTGCTGAAAAAATCCTTCAAGATATTCCTTACCATTGTCACTACGGAGCATCTTCAACTGAGTTTGAAACTGCGTCTTGATCATATTGTGGAAATGGCGGAAGCATGCAAAGACCTCATTTTTTTAACGCATCAGATAGACCCATGTAGTACGAATGTGACAATCAGTAAAGGTTACAAACCACCTAAGACCAGAAATAGAGGTAGTCCGTGTTGGACCCCAAACATCATAATGGACTAAATCAAAGACACAAGGACTTCTTGAAGCAGAAGGTAAATAAGAAATATGAGCCTGTTTGGCCAAAACGCAAGCCTCACATAATAACTCGTCTTTATTACATTGTTTAAATAATTTTGGAAAAAAATGAGATAGAACAACAGAAGAGGGATGCCCAAGACGGCGGTGCCACTGCTGAAGGGTATTGACTGCGGAATGGGAGGAAGGTGCTGAACGACCATTGTCAAGCAAGTAGAGGCCACCATGCACACTACCATGTCCAATCGTCTTCCCATTCTCCAGATCTTGAATCACACAATAGGTAGGAAAAAATGTTACTTTACAATTTAGAGACTTTGTTAGACTACTAATGGAGAGTAAATTTGTGGATAAATTGGGAACATGTAGAACGGAATTCAAATCAAGGGAGGAAGAACAGTGGATGGATCCAATTCCAGATATAGGAGAGAGGGATCCATCAGCGACCTTCACAGTATTATGTCCAGAAGAAGGAGAGTATAAATAAAAGGACTCAGACGAACCAGTCATGTGGTCAGTGGCTCCAGTATCTATAACCCAAGGGCTAGAGATAAAGAAAACACAATGACCATCATGGGAAATACCTGACTGAACAAAAAAAAGAACCTGGATTGGTAAATGCAGATGTGGATGATTGATTTGTAGTCGCAGGAGGTAGTCGAAGGAGATGCCGGAGAGTATGAAGTTCTTGTGCAGAGAGTTGTGGCAGAGGACCAATAGGAGGACTTGCTTCAGTTTGATGTGCCTGAGGTGCGTGGGAGGACTTTGCCTTGTGCATACCTTTTTCCCGACGTTTTGCTTCAAAATCTGCCGGTTTTCCATGAAGTTTCCAGCATGTGTCTTTGGTGTGCCAAAGCTTGCTACAATACTCACATTTGATAGCATCACGGGAAACAGGAGGATTCTTGTATGTTTAAGTATTTGTCTGGAGAGCAGACCTATCCGGAACAGAAGGGGACAACATTGTTATACGTCATTGGTCCTCTAACTGAACTATGGAATAAGCCTGTTCGAGGGTGGGGAAAGGGTCCCTGCTGAGAATCTGTGAGCGAACAGGATCAAGCTCCACATTTAGTCCTGCCAGAAAAGTATAAACCCTGTATTTCTCTTCCCTTTTGTGAAATAGGGTAGCATCTTCTTCACATTTAGCATGAATAGAATCATAAAAATCAATTGTTTGCCAATAGCTCCTCAACTTAGTATAATATTGGGATACAGTCAATTCTTTTTGGATAGTTTCATGAACACTTTTTTGAATGACATAAATTAAAACAGCATTTCCAACTTGGGAATAGGTGTCCTTAGCAGACTTCCAAATTTGTGCAACAGTATCCAATAACAAATAGCCTTCGGCTATAATGGGTTGCATGGAATTGAGGAGATATTGCATTACCATTGAATTTTCAGCATACCATTTCTCCAAAACAATGTCCTTGGTCAAAGGTTTTTCCTTGGTGCCGGTGAGATATCCCGATAATCTCCGAGCTGTAATTGAGAGTTGGGTGGCCCGGGACCACATTAGGTAATTACCACCATCAAGTTTAGTGGTATTAGTGGGAATAGTAAGATTGTCCATTTTAAAACTCTCTATCCCAGAAGAGGTTACTTCAGATGTCATCCTTGAGTTGTGTATTCAAGAACAAACACCCAAAAACAATATGAACAGCCTCCCTGTTTGGTTATAGCACAATATATGGAGATCAAAGTAGAAATATCACTTGTCAGATATCCTAACTTGTCCCATGTGCAACATAATATATGAAAATCAATTTTGGTTTGCACCCACTTTTTTATTTATTGGGGTAAACGCAAAAACTCATAGATATCGGACCAGGCTGAACCATATTATTAATACCTAGACTGATAAAAAAAATTGATTTCCAATAAAGAGAATAAAAAAATGATCCGTAATGAGGGATAAAAAGAAGGGCAATACCTATATCATTGTATGATTCCCTCTTTGGTTGTTGCCCCTAGTGGGGAGAGAAAAAGAAAACAAAAGAAAAAGAAAAGAAAAAAAGGAAAGTCGATGGTCGACGATGGTAGGTTGGTGGCGGCGGTGGTGAGGCGGCGGAGGGATCTGGCGGTAGAGCTAACTTGGCTCTGATACCATGTTGAATGATGGAATGACTTGTTTGTAATAGACAGAGGTCATCTTATTTATAATGTGAGAATAATACAAAGAAAGAAAGAGGTAGTACAGGTAATACAATACAGGTAGTACAATGAGGGTAGTACAGGTAGTACAATTGTACAATACAGGTAGTACAATGAATCTAGAAAAAAATGAAATACGTAATATTCTCAACATCCTAAGACAACTCAACCATGTCAAAGGAGTCCTTCTCCTACTAGAAAGTGCGGCCAGACGACCAGTCACAAGGTGACACCCTTTATTTTTTATCCTGGAAGACTTGGCGTCCTTCGCTACGGTCTCTACTCCTACTCGGAGTCTACAACTTGGGCGTCCCATAGCGCGACACCTGGCGGTCCTACTGGCGTACGTCCTTCAAGAGTCCTGGTACCTCCATGCTTCTGCCTACTCCTATAAATAGGAGACGACCCCCAAGGTCAAGGATTATTCACTCATTACTTACTATTCATTCCATCTCTCCCACACTCAAACTCTCTCTATGTTCCCCTCTTTCTAAACTGGAGTTAGCTTTCTACTATTTTTTGACTGTTTACATTGGGAATCTGACTTAGGCATCAGAGTGTACCCGGGGCTTAGTCGGCCAACTCCCTTATCTAATCTTTGTGATGCAGGTTATCTGGATCGTAGATCGGCAGGACTATTTTCAACAGTAACAGTTTGGTGCCCACCGTGGGGCCCTTAGCTTGAGTTTGACGAACAGTGTGTGAAGGAATTCAGCATATTCTATGGCCCACCGAAAAACACGTGCTAATACAGCAATACCTTCCGTGGAGGTACATGAAGACAGTCTAGCACCGCCAGGGTCGCCCAGAACCCTCAGCCGGTGCCCACTTCTCCTGCCGCTCCACTAGTGCCACCTCCGCCGGCGCTAGCACCGGCTGCTCAGTGATGGCAAAGAGGGTTCAAAGCAAGTCAAATTAACAAGCCCTCTTTGCTACAGGATCTTAATTCAGTCCAATACAAAATCTGCAGAGAAAAGTAATGAAGAAAACCACTTATCTTGAAATCTAACCCTTGAAATCACTTGAAACTTGATGGGAAATACTCTTTGGAATGATTATGAAGACATATCCAAAGTTGGAGATGATCCGATCACAGATGAGAGAGATGTGATTTTTTGAAAACTACCTATCATCTGAAAACGGGACTGGTTTAGTTAGAGCTGGTCGATATGATTTTAATCTTTAATCCCACGAGCTTTCGTTGATCAAATCAGCACTTAATGGTATCGCAATTCAGTATGCAATAATAAGAACTTGAAGGAATTAATAGAAGGATAAGAAAACCATAAAACAGAATATTTCGGTTGAGTCTCACAACCTATGAGACTCAACTAGAAAATCAGGAGCTAAACTCTTTTCTTTTTTCTGATCTAAATCTCTCTACTGCAGCCAGTCTGCATTCTCTTTATTTATAGCTTTGAAACATTACAAATAAAATAGGAAAGAACGAAATTTAGTAAAACCAACCTTCCTTTATAATTTAGGAAGGCTCTAAAACAATAAAAATAGGAAAGTTTCTAAAAACTGGAATTAGGAAACTAGATTTTAGGCAAGTCTTAGTCTCCAAACAACTAAAACTTCTAAACTAACTAGCCTAATTTTTAGGAAACTAAACAATGGAAATAAATAAACTGAAAATTAGGAAACTAATAAAAAGAGTCATAATTAATGCTGTTGGTACTGTTCATGTGAACAGTACCGCGTGAACAGTGTTCACGTGAACAGTGTGGGTTGGGCCCATGTTGACACATCCTTGGGCTGATCCACTACTGGCTGGTCCTTGGACTGCATCAACTCCCCCCCACTTAAAAAGAACTCGTCCACGAGTTTTGTAATGGTGAAGAATGACTACAGAGGGGTCGGTAGGCAGCATCTGTTGATCTTGAAACTTAAACTGTGCTTGCGACGTTGCAAGAAAATCCATCACTTTGGGTCCACTTTCTTCAAGATATTTAGATGGTATTACGAAATCAACATGCTCAACATCTTGAGGAAAGTCAAATGGAATCATGGTATCCATGGGGACGATCTTATTCAATTCTTTGTCTTCCGCAATTTTCTTCATAACACCATGGTCTTCATCAGAACTGTGGTCACTATTGTCAATCCATAGAGCTTTAGTAAAGGCATCAAAATTATCCACATCTACTTTTGAGGCAATCAAGACCATACTGGTGATTATATGGATTCCATATGAATCCTCACTATCATCCATGACATCCGTATTAGGAACAGAAGTGTCATCACTTTGCGGTTCACATACCTGTGTATCTGGGTTGGCCTCGATTGCAGCAACTAAGGAGTTTACCTTTAATTTTTGTGGACAATCTCTAGCAAAGTGACCATATGCATTGCAGTGATAGCATTGCACATCCATAGCTACTACCATGGGAGTTTTACCTTTATCTGTCGTTGGAGTAGCATGAGATGTAGTCCCTATGGCTTTACTGTTTGGTGTAGGGTGCTTCAATTCATAAGAACTGGAGGTGGGCTTTGGTGTTGACTTCAAAAGGTCCTCGGCTTGGAAAGCTTTATCAACACAGTCGTTAAAACTAACAATATCAACCACTCCCATTTTTTCTCTAATTTCAGGTCGCAGCCCCAAACGGAACCGAGATATCATTTGATCATCATTGTCTCGTGAACCTGACCGTGCACACAATTGGTCAAACTGATAGACATAATCTTCCATACTCATAGTACCTTGTCGAAGATTATTCAGCTGGTCATGCAACCTTCTTTGGAAGGATCGTGGCAAATATTTTTCTTTCAATTCTTCCTTCATCTCCTCCCAAGTAGTGGGTTCTCTACGACTCCTCATGAGACTATATTCATAGTTACGCCACCAATCACGAGCACCCCCCACTAGTTTGGAGCGGGCCAATTGTAGCTTTCTAGGTTCGGGAAGGCTAAACCAATCAAAGTAGTCATCTAAGGCATTCAGCCAATCTTGAAAGGCTTCAGGGTCTTGTCTCCCATGAAACTCCTTGAGGTCCATCCGTACTTTATGGGTTTGGTAACGGATAGGTTCATCATAGTCGTCATAGGGTGGGTTGTGGTATTCCTCTCTAGGGACTCTTTAAGGAGCCCTAAGAATACGTCTTGGCATTAGGTTGGCATTAGGGGGCTTCCCTTCTAGGGGCTTCCACTCTAGCAGGTCTAGGATGATTTAGCTCCTCCAAATTACTCATTCTCCCATCCATGCTATCTAACTTGGCATCCATTTTGGCCAATCGTTGGAGAACCAGATTAACAAGGTCATTGGGATTGTTGGACTGATTAGGAGAGTTAGAACTCTCCTCAGCCATGCTCTGATACCAATTGATGGCAAAGAGGGTTCAAAGCAAGTCAAATTAACAAGCCCTCTTTGCTACAGGATCTTAATTCAGTCCAATACAAAATCTGCAGAGAAAAGTAATGAAGAAAACCACTTATCTTGAAATCTAACCCTTGAAATCACTTGAAACTTGATGGGAAATACTCTTTGGAATGATTATGAAGACATATCCAAAGTTGGAGATGATCCGATCACAGATGAGAGAGATGTGATTTTTTGAAAACTACCTATCATCTAAAAACGGGACTGGTTCAGTTAGAGCTGGTCGATATGATTTTAATCTTTAATCCCACGAGCTTTCGTTGATCAAATCAGCACTTAATGGTATCGCAATTCAGTATGCAATAATAAGAACTTGAAGGAATTAATAGAAGGATAAGAAAACCATAAAACAGAATATTTCGGTTGAGTCTCACAACCTATGAGACTCAACTAGAAAATCAGGAGCTAAACTCTTTTCTTTTTTCTGATATAAATCTCTCTACTGCAGCCAGTCTGCATTCTCTTTATTTATAGCTTTGAAACATTACAAATAAAATAGGAAAGAACGAAATTTAGTAAAACCAACCTTCCTTTATAATTTAGGAAGGCTCTAAAACAATAAAAATAGGAAAGTTTCTAAAAACTGGAATTAGGAAACTAGATTTTAGGCAAGTTTTAGTCTCCAAGCAAATAAAACTTCTAAACTAACTAGCCTAATTTTTAGGAAACTAAACAATGGAAATAAATAAACTGAAAATTAAGAAACTAATAAAAAGAGTCATAATTAATGTTGTTGGTACTGTTCACGTGAACAGTACCGCGTGAACAGTGTTCACGTGAACAGTGTGGGTTGGGCCCATGTTGACACATCCTTGGGCTGATCCACTACTGGCTGGTCCTTGGACTGCATCACTCAGCAATATGTGACTCGCGAACAATTCGACGAGCTGAGACAGCAGATCGCTCAGTTGGCTCACATGTTGCATGGAGTCCAACCAGCCAATTCAGGAGTCGGAGAAGCAGGAAATCCTCCCCCTGCCCCTGCGCTAAATGCGCCAGTAGCTGCCAACTCGGTCACTTCCCATCAGGCACCCGACAGGTCTGGCAGGTCAGGGTCGCACCAAGTCCCAGTCGATCCACTACCTACCAGGTCCTGCTCTCATAATAGAGGGCCCGAAGCACCAGCTCAGAGTGCCATGGGCTCCTCAGCGTGCCGTCAGCCCCCAAACTGCTGAGCATCAGTGCATGAGCGACTTGGCACTCGTCTTAACCCTGATCGCGATGCGAGGTCCTTCCTCGAAGAGATCCACCAGCAGAGGGTGAGAGTCAATATGGACACACCTACAACTGCCGCGGTCCCTCCGCCTGTAGCCCACTGATTGAAATGAGAGACAGTTAAACGAATTGGCCACTCGGCTACAGTAGATCGAACAAAACCGAGTCGTACCACAGCGAACGGCATATACTACAGTCACATCACTGTCCGATGAAATCATGAGGGTGCCTCTACCTCCGAATTTCACCATGCCTGTCCTCGAGTCTTACAATGGGATGACTGACCCGGAACAACATTTGGACACCTTCGTCACCACTACACTGTTCCACCACCTAAATAACAGCATGATATGCCATGCCTTCCCATCGACACTCAAGGGCCCTGCTCATATTTGGTTTAACAATTTACCACCAAGGAGCATAACCTCCTTTGAGCAGCTCTCAAGCAAGTTCTTGATGCACTTTCAGGCCAGCCGAACGCTCAAGAAGACAGCCTATCACCTATCCACAGTGAAGCAGCAATAGGACGAACCACTACGGGACTTCATCAAACGTTTTAATGTAGAAGTCTTACAGATAAAAGATGTCAAGCTTGCAGTATACATGTCTAGTTTGCAAGCTGGAGTCACCAACGAAAAACTCTGCTGGTCATTAATGAAGAAACCCCCTAAGGACCTAAATGATCTACTTACCAGGTGCGAGAAGTATGCAGCCCCAGATAAGACACTGAGGGCACAGAAGATGAAGGCAGTCAACACCATGAAGGCCGACCAAAAGACGGCCGACAAGAAGAGATCTGGCCCTACAGATCAGACTTAGAATAACGGTGATTCCAAGAAACAGCGATCCAGCCAAGAACAGGGAGATCGGCATCCATACAAGACCTTCGATTACTACACTCCGCTCACGACTTCCATGACCAAGATCCTTGAGGTGATAAAAAACGACAAGAACCTCAGGCCTCCACCCAAGCCACTTGGTGACGGCCGCAATAAGGGTCACTCCAAATACTATTGCTTCCATCGCGACTATGGCCACGACACGGACGAGTGTAAGTATTTGAAGGGGGAGATAGCAGACCTCATCGACTACTATCAAAATTTTGTCAAAGACGCCGAAGAGGGACAAGTGTTAGCTCGAAGGGAGCGAGATCTTCCTCTACCTCCTCCAAGAGACTAGTAGCCTATCGACTATCGCACGGAAGCCAGATAAGCTTCCAATCCGAATTGGAGGGATGACAAAGATCCACAAGGAGGACCGAATGCACCTAGGCAGTGGGTCGGAGCTATCTAGTTTGGAACCTTCAACGGCACTTCCGAAAATCAGTCATCCAGGATATCAATGAAGGAGCGTCACGGCGGCTGACAAAATATCTAGTTCAGGTCCTTCCTTGAGCCAATGATGGTCGGCCGAGCCGACTGTCAGTCACTCCCAGCATCGCGTGGACGATCCAAAGGTAGACGTTACATTGCCAGTCCACCACCAAAGAACCGACCACGTACCTCGACAGGATTGGTGATTCCTGGGGACGGAGAGGTTTACGCCATAACCAGGGGGCCTGCATCGGAAGAAAAGGCCGTCCTCACCATCATAGGGGACCTAGTAGTTGGAAACACCTCCAATAGGTCGGCCAAGGCCTATTCGCGTCTAGTGGCTAAGACCGAGTGGCCGTCCAAAAAAGCACAGACAGGGGAGGTTATCACGTTTAGTGACGAGGATCTCGTCAATGTCGTAGTTCCCCCTGAGGACGCTATTGTCTTCACAGCTGGGATAGGACACTATGATGTAGCCATAGTTTTGGTGGATACCGGCAGCTCAGCCGACATCATCTTCAACCATGCATAGCAAAGAATGCTGATAAGAGACAACCAACTATAGCCTATCACATTCAACCTCATCAGCTTCTCAGGGGACCCGGTGACAGTGAAAGGAGGCATACAACTACCAGTGCTACTCGGCCAGAAGTCCAAGCAGCGAAGAGTTCTCGTCGACTTCATGGTGGTCGACTAACCGTTAAGTCACAATGTAATACTCGGACGGCCGTCCATGAATCAATTCCAGGCTTGCATGTCCACGTACTACCTTGTGATGAAGTTTCCCACAGAGAACGGAGCCGGGGAGTGTATGGTTGACCAGATCACATCAAGGAGGTGCTACGCCACCGAATTGGCAAACAACAATAAGGCTCTGAAGACCACTCCAGTCCAAACAGTGGACATTGAGGATGTCAGCTGCCAGGAAAGAGGTACCCCTGCAGAGGAATTACTATAGGTACCAGTTTTGGCCGACTACCAGAGAAAACGTTCCAGGTTGGCTACTTGCTACCCAAGAACCAGAAGGCCGAGTTGATCGAGTTCCTGAGGAAGAACCTCGACGTGTTTGCCTGGTCAACTTCAGAGATGCCAGGTATTCCCCGCGAGATTATTAAACATTGTATTTCAGTCAATCCCCAGCATGACCGATCAGAAAGAAAAAAAGAAGTTTTGCACCTGCCTGCCAGTCAGCCATTGATGAATTAGTCCAGAAACTGCTCAAAGCCGGATTCATCTGTGAGATAACTTACCCTGACTGGTTTGCTAATGTAGTCATGGTCTCTAAGTCCAACGGGAAGTGAAGGATCTGCACAGACTTCACTGACCTCAACAAAGCTTACCCAAAGGACAATTACCCATTGCCAGGGATAGATCAGCCACCACCGGCCATGAACAGCTCAGCTTTCTCGATGCCTACTCGGGATACAACCAGATTAAGATGTACAAGGCCGATGAGAGTACACCTCTTTCGTCACCAACCAGAACACGGTCATGCCTTTTGGCCTGAAAAACGCAGGAGTCACCTACCAGAGGTTAGTGAACAAGGTCTTTAAGGATCAGATTGGTCGCAATATGGAAGTCTACATGGACGATTTCCTAGTAAAGAGTAAGAAGGCCGACCAGCACCTAGCTGACTTAGCAGAAGCCTTTTAAGTTCTCCGAACGCATAGCATGAAGCTCAATCCAACACAGTGCACCTTCGGAGTGGCGTCAAGGAAATTCCTGGGCTTTATGGTGTCACAGAGGGGCATAGAGGCCAACCCCTAAAATATAACAGTTATCTCAACATGACTATGCCGACTAAGCTAAAACAGGTGCAGGAGCTGAATGGTCGGATAGCTACACTCGGGAGGTTTATGTCCAAGTCTACTAAAAGGTGCCTTCCTTTCTTCAAAACTCTCAAAGGAGCAAGGAAGTTTGAATGGACAGACGAGTGCCAAAAGGTGTTCGAAGACCTCAAAACCTATCTAGCCTCACCTCCACTGCTCGTGAAACCAAATCCCGGAGAAGAGCTCCAGTTATATCTAGGGGTATCAGACCTGGCAGTAAGTGCAGTCTTGCTGAAAGAAGAAGACAGGATACAACACCCTATATACTACGTCAACAAGGTGTTACTGGATGCAGAAACTCAGTAAAAGCCAATCGAGAAGCTAGCCCTCGCTCTCGTCACTGCCGCTCGAAAGCTCCGACCATACTTCTAGGTATACCTCATCTTTGTGCTTACAAATACTCCATTAAAGAAGGTCCTCTCAAAGTCAGATACTTCTGGTTGGATGATAAACTGGGCAATGGAGCTCGATGAATTTGAACTCAAGTTCGTACCAAGGACAACCATTAAAGCGCATGCTCTACCTGACTTCATAGTAGAAAACACCCTGCCAGAAGGAGAAATAATCATACCTGACGTGGAAGACAAACCTACATCGGCCAAACAGTCATGGGTTTTGTAGGTCGATGGGTCCTCCATGGACAGACAGTCAGGTGCAAGTGTCATACTCACCAGTCCAGAGCAGTTCAAGCCTTCAAGGTACGATTTGCAATTAGATTTAATTTCTCTACGACAAACAATGAGGCCGAGTACGAAGCACTATTGGCAGGACTCCGACTCGCTAAAAACCTCTTGTTAAAGAGGCTGATCATCCGCAGCGACTCCCAGCTCGTAGTTAGACAAGTACAATGCAACTACGAGGCCAGACAGCTGGACATGCAGAAGTACCTAAAAAAGGTGAACTCGGCTATAACAACCTTTTAAACCATAGAATTGCAATATGTAGGTTGAGTGGAGAACGGGGAAGAATATGAGCTGTCTAGGCTATCCTCGACAGACATCTCTGACATGGACACTGCAGTGTACATAGAACTGTTGGAGCATTCGAGCATCACTGTAGGAGAGGTCACACCGATCGACATAGCTCTTACTTGGTATGATATAATCTACGACTATCTTCGAACAGGCTCACTCCCTAAGGATCGAAAGAAAGCCCGACGCATCCAAGCAAAATCAAGACAGTACACAATCCATCAGGGTGTCTTGTATAGGAGGTCCTACACAATGCCTTTGTTTAAATGCCTCAGACTTGACGAAGCTGAGCAAGTAATGAAGGAAATGCACGAAGGAATCTGCGGTCGACATCAGGGTGGCCGATCACTCTTTCAGAAGATCTTACGACAAGCCTATCACTGGCCTAAAATGCACGACGATTGCATTGAACTGGTACGTAAATGTGAAAAATGTCAATTTTATGCACTAGTCCCACATTCTCCAGCCACTCTACCACAGCCAATTACTAGTCTAGTACCCTTTGCCATATTGGGAATGGACATAATGGGACCCTTCCTAGAGCTACCTATTAGAGGAAGTACGTAGTGGTAGCTATAGACTACTTCACAAAATGGATCAAAGTCGAGGCAATAGCCAAAATCGACTAGACTAAGATGGAGTAGTTCTTCAGACACTCGGTCATATATAGATTCAGCGTACCTCGAGTGCTCATCACTGACAATGGGACCCAGTTCACCAGTACATCACTCGCAGCCTTTTGCGCTGAGTTTAGAATTGAACTTTAATTCAACTCAGTCGGCCACTCATAGTCAAGCGGTCAGACGGAGGCGACAAACAAAACCATTCTACTCGGGTTAGAAAAAAAGTAGCTGATTAGAAAGACAAGTAGGTGGACGAGTTGCCTAGTGTCGTCTGGTTGTACAGAACCACCAGTAGAACTCCCATTGGCGAGACTCCCTTCATGCTTGCCTTTGGCACGGAGGCAGTTGTCCCAGTCGAAGTTTTCCACCCCATTTACCGCATCCAGAACTTCAATGAAGAGACCAACTTTGACGACTTGCGAACAAATTTGGATGACCTGGAGGACGTCAAAAACTCGGCTACATTCTGAATGGCCGAGTAACAACAAGCTACAACTCGGCATTATAACAAAACCGTACGACCCAAACTATTCAGGGTCAATGACTTGGTACTTAGAAAAGCGGAAGTCTCAGAGCCCACCAACCAGGGTAAGTTGAGCAAGAATTTGGAAGGGCCTTACAAGGTCATTAAGGCAGGTCGTCCTGGATCCTACACCCTAGCTACCTTAGCTGGAAAAGAGAACCCGTCCACCTAGCATGCTACCAACCTACGAAAATACTACCAATAACCCCGCTTCGGTGCTACTCCACTTAGCTTCTTTTTGCTTAGTTTTTAGCTCATAGTCTAGTAGTTTCTTTTCAGTCAGGACGGCCAACCAGTCCAACCCCATATGTAAACATTTATTTTCAGGTCCATTAGTAGCAATTTGTAAGCCAGGCTCGCTAGGGGCACTCGCCCTTTACAATTTTCAATTCTAGAAGTCTTTTTAGTCCAATAAGCGTCTTCAGTGCAGAATTTGACAACCATCCATTGCCGTTCCATCCAGCCACATCATACCTGAACCTGCCTGTTCAAGTCCACGAGCAAACTTGAGCAGCACGCAGGCCCTACCTAAACCTGCCTGCTCAAGTCCACAAGTAGACTTGCGCAGCACGTAGGCAATACCTGAACTTGCCTGCTCAAGTCCACAAGCAGACTTGAGTAGCACACAGGCCATACCTGAACCTGCCTGCTCAAGTCTACGAGCAGACTTGAGCAGCACGTAGGCCATACCGGAACAGTCTACAAGCAGACTTAAACAACACGCAGGCCATACCTGAACCTACCTGCTCAAGACCACAAGTAGACTACAATAGTGTGCAAACCATATGAATATCCATTTACGACTTGAAAAGAGGGTAAGTCGGGCATCTCTGACTTAATATGACTCATTAACACTCATTTTCCCCAAACACTTAGCAATTTTTTCCTCAACCACTCTATAAGCGCACTCGGCATAGCAACACTCAATGCCAACTACGCTTCAAGGGTATCACGGGGTACGCACACACGGAGGCAGAAAGTAAAAGCACACTCTGAACAGTAAAGTACAAGTCTGAAATTTTCTATTAAATAAAAGCCTGCAGGGTCAAAGTACAAAAAAGCTTACCAGGGTCAGAGCACCATATATCAAAAAAATTTTAGGCCGCGCAGGGCCAAGCACAAGAAGACAAGAAAGGTAAAATCTTCATTGAGCAGGAGGTGGAGGGTTCTCTTCTGTAGCAGGGTCAGGAGTCGGAACCTCAAGGGGAGCATCAGTCTCGAACACGAGCAACGGAAGATCAGTGGCAGTCTCCATTGGCGTCTGGGGCATTTCATATGGTGGCAAGTCATCTTCCGATGGCAAGCTCCCTTCGGCCTGGCCGGTCTCCTCCTCTAAGGTCATTCCATTGAGGTTCCCGGCCTTGTTCGCAAAGAGGGGGAGGTCGAAAAAGTCGACGACTATTCCCCTCTCCACGAGGTACCTTCGTATGTAATTGGCCTTGTTCTTAAAAAACCCACTGGCCGCGTCCTCCACCGCATCAATGTACCATTGTTGTCAAGGCGTCGCCTAGGCGTCCGGGCGCAAAATGAGAGGCTGGGCGGTCATCCGCCTAGTGGTAGGTCGAAAGGCGACCGCCCAGGATGTCTGGGCGTCGCCTAGGCGACGCCTTGGCCGCCTTGGACGCCCAGAAATCCTGGGCGGGCGCCTTATACAATTTATTTTCGTTTTTTATTAAATTAAAATAATTATTATATTATTTTAATTATTATTTCATTTTTTTAATAAGATTCTAAAACTAAGTTTTACATTGGATTGGTGTACAATAATATATTGTACACCAATACATGGGATCAGAGGCTTTATAAAACGATAACGTAGAAGAGAAGGTTAGCAGAAGCCAGAGTACTCTGACTGTCTGCCTCTCTGGCGATTGAAGAAAGAAAAGGAAGGCGAACCGACGAACTCTGTTTTTTTTCCTATTCCGGCGAAATATTCCGGCGATTTGGTTTCCTACTCTACTTCCGGCAGTCGGCATCAGGTATGGTTGCATTATAATTTTTATTTTATATGAAATAGTTCTTCTGCAACTTTTTTTTTTTCTGAATATCGTCTTTTTTTTCTTCTGCAACTCTGCAACTTTTTTTTTTTTCAAGTATCTTTCTCTTCTTCTTCTTCGTCTTTTTCTTCTTCTCTGCTCTCTTATTCCTTTTCGTCTTCGTCTTCTTCGTCTTCTTCTTCTTTGCTCTCTTCGTCTTCTTCGTCTTCTTCGTCTTCTTCTTCTTTGCTCTCTTCGTCTTCTTCGTCTTATTCTTCTCTGCTTTTTTTTTTCTACTTCGCCTTCTTCGTCTTCTCTGCTCTCTTCTTTTTCTTCGTCTTCTTCGTCCTCTTCTTCTTCTGTTTTGTTCTTCGTCTTCTTCCTTTCTCGCTTTTTTTTTTTTTTTTTTTTTTGATATCGTCTTTTACTTGTTTTATACTTGTTTTTTCTCTCTTCTTCTTCTTCCTCTCTCTCTGCTCTGTTCTTCTTCTTCTTCTTCTTTTCTTCTTCTTCTTCTTCTTCTTCTTCTTCTTCTTCTTCTTCTTCTTCCTCTCTGCCGGCAACTTTTTTTTTTTAAATATCGTGTCTTTTACTCTTTTATGCTCTGTTTTTTCTTTCTGTTGTTGTTCTTCTTCTTCCTCCTCCTCCTCTTCTTCTTCTTCTTCCTCTTCTCTCTGCAACGATTTTTTTTATCTGTTATTCTGCGTTCTACCCTTCTCTTCTTCTTCTCCCTCTCTGTTGAGTGTGCTCTGCAAAGTCTTTTTTTTTTTGGCAACGTCTTTTTTTTTATTTCTCTGTTCGTCTGCTCCTTTCTTCTTCTTCTTCCTCTTCCCTGCTCTGCAACGTCTGTTTTCTTTTTTTTTTTTTTTTTTTCTTTTTTGCTAGTCTTTTTTTTTTTTTTTTTTGCATCGTCTTTTTTTTCTCTACTGGTGCTCCATTCTTCTTCTTCTTCCTCTACTACTGTTCTTTTCCTTCTTCTTCTACCTCTCGCCTTTTTTTCTTCGGTGCTCCATTCTTCTTCTTCTACCTCTCTTTTTTTTTCCTCTCTTGGTGCTCCCTCTTCTTCTTCTACCTCTCTTTTTTTTTTTTTTTCCTTCCGGTGCTCCATTCTTCTTCTTCTACCTCTCTGCTTTTTTTTTTCCTCGCGTTGGTGCTCCATTCTTCTTCTTCTACCTCTCCGCTTTTTTTTCTCTCGCTGGTTCTTCTTCTTCTACCTCTTCTCTCGTGCACGATTTTTTTTTTTTTTTTTTTTTGCAATGTCTTCTTTTAATTCTCTGCTGGTCTAGTCCATACCTCTCTGCAACTGTCTTTTTTTTTTACTGCTCTGCATCAAAGGGAATGCAATTGGTATCATAAGTGGATTTTGAACTATTTCAGTAAAAAAGCAAAGTATTGACGAATCAAATGCTAATCAGTGTGCTGGATTGTGAATTTGTGATACAAATGACTAGGCATATGCTACATATTAGTACTAATTTTGATTTTTGAACAGTACCAACTACTTATCTATGGGTTTTTTTTTTTTGCTTTTTTTTTTTTGCAAATGTTGATCACAATAGAATGCTTCTTTTCCTAATGCATATTGTAACTGGAACAATACTTTAAGCATAATGTTTTTTTTAATTCTCTGCAATGATTTTTTTCCTATTTTTATTTTCTTCATGAACCAGGTACTTCAATAGTTTTACTGTTAATCTGTTATAGACTTATAATATGGCTGGAGCTGGTGGTAGTGTTCCATCAAGCACTGGCGAAAACACAACAAATTCATCCGTTGATCTAAGCAAAGATCCGGCCAGGAAGGCCAAATCAAAGGATCCTGGATGGAAATATGGTTATTGGCCAGATTTAGCCAATAAGAATGTAGTTAGATGCAGTCTCTGTGGTAGAGATTGTAATCAAGGGATTAAAAGGCTGAAACAACATTTGGCTGGTGGTTTTGGAGATATAGCCAAGTGTACGAAGGTTTCTATTGAAATATCTAGGGAGATGCATGATTTTATGATGAAGAATAAGAAGAGGACAACTTTAGATTTGGATGATCCCTTGGATGATTTAAGAACATCCATGGATGTAGAAGAAGGGCAAGTGCAAACCCCAATTGAACAAGAATTTGTTACTAGAGTTATCCCAAGCTCTGGAACAAATGCTAAGAGAAAGCATGTTTTGGTCCAACAACAAGTAAGGGGACCCTTAGATGTTCTTATGAGGCGAGTTCCTGAAGAATTGGTTGATGAGAGGCGAGATCCCAAGAAACTTACACAAACAACCATGCAAAACAGGTTTAGATCAGCTGAACAAAAAAATATTGTTGATGAATATGTTGCTACATGGTTTTATAATTGTGGGATTCCATTTAATGTTGTCAGAAGCAGAGACTTTGAGGTTATGCTTGAATCTGTAGCACAATATGGGTCAGGTTACAGGCCTCCATCATATCATCAGTTGAGAGTGCCTCTCTTGAAGTCTGCAAAGGAGAAAGTTGCAGAAATGAAAAAAAATTATGAAATGCAGTGGAAGAAGTATGGATGTACTCTCATGTCTGATGGGTGGACAGACAGAAGAGGAAGACATCTCATAAACTTCCTTGTTAATTGTCCACATGGGACTTATTTCATGGATTCAGTAGATGCATCCCAACATAAAGAAGATGCAAATTTGTTATTTCAATTGTTGGATGAAAAAATTGATGAGATTGGAGAAGAGAATGTTGTCCAAGTCATAACAGACAATGCCTCTAATTATAAAGCAGCTGGGAAATTATTAATGGACAAGAGGCGTCACTTGTACTGGACGCCTTGTGCAGCACATTGTATAGACCTTATGTTGGAAGACATAGGGAATTTAAAGATATTCAAGGCGGCAATAGCAAAGGGCAGAAGAGTGACAGGTTTTATTTATAGACATACTCGCCTTCTTGAGGCTATGAGGGCAAGAACTAGAGGGAGTGAACTAGTTAGAGCTGGAGTTACTAGATTTGCTACATCATTTTTGACTCTTCAGAGCATGTTGAAAAACAAAGATGCTTTGAAACAATTATTTGTTTCAGATGATTGGATGAAGAGTAATTTGTCAAAGACAGAAATAGGGATGAAAGTAGTTGAAACAATTCTTTCCACTCAATTTTGGAGTAATGTGCAAGATTGTTTGAGAGCATCACAGCCCCTTGTTATTGTTTTGAGACTTGTGGATGGGGATGAAAATCCTGCAATGCCTGAAGTGTATCTTGCAATGGAAGAAGCAAAAAAAAGGATACAATTCAACTTTGCTGATAAAGGGAGACTTTGGAAAAAAGTGGTTGATATCATTGACAAACGCTGGGAGTGCCAGATGGGCCGCCCTTTGTATATTGCTGCTTTGTTTCTTAATCCTGGGAAATTCTTCGAGTACACAAAGGATGATGTTGGAAAACAAGGAAAAATACAAAATGCATTCAATGAAGTACTTACAAGAATGGTACCTGATCCAAATTTGCAAGACAAGATTTCAAAGGAGGCATCTTTTTATAAAGATTGTGAAGGCGCATTTGGAAAGGAAATGGCAATCAGACAAAGAAATCAAGTGAGCCCCTGTAAGTAATTTAATAATTTATGGTAAAAGAGTTGTTTAATTGTTTAATTTCTATTTAATGTTGTTTAATTTGTATTTTATCCTTTATAGTGAAATGGTGGGGAACACATGGAGGCGATACTGAAGATCTTATGAAGATTGCATTCCGTATTTTAGGCTTATGTTGTTCTGCTTCTGGTTGCGAACGCAACTGGAGTACATTTGAATCCGTAAGCACTAAAAACTAAGTACAAAATTTATTTTTTAAATATTATATTTTTTTTCTTTATTTTTAATGAAGAATGAAATTCTTTATTGCTTATAATTTCAGATTCATACCAAGAAAAGGAATAGACTAGAACATCAACGTTTGAATGATCTAGTCTATGTCCAATATAATCGACGTCTTCAAGAAAGGTTTAAAGCAAGGCGTGAGAAGTCAGGACCTCATGATCCCTTAGTGCTAGATGATTTGAACTGGAGTTCTGAGTGGATGACTGGTCAAGAAGAGGATATAGTCCATGATGGTCTGACATGGGATGATGTAGACAGAGCATTGGATGCATCAGCATCTGCTGGGGGGCACATTAGAGTGACAAGAGCGCAAGCATCTACAAGCAATATCTATGCACGTCGTGTAAGGGGAAGGGGTTCAGATGAAAATGACTCTGATGGAGAAAATATTGAAGAAGAGGATGCTATTAATGATGATGAAGATGTGGAAGATGATTTTGGTCTGAGGTCTGAGGGTGATAGAGAAGGGGAGCTGCAAGAACAAGAAGTTGACACTTCTCTTTTTGCTGATATTTGATGTTTGATACAATGATACTTAAAGAATTTGAATATAGTTATGAACTTTTTTTATTTGAATTTATTGCAATGCCTAGGAGGCTATAGGACCTATGTTGATTTTAGATATGGAGATTTTGAATATTTCATTATTTCCTTTCTTGTTGGCTTGGTGCATATATTTTTAATGCAAGTTTTTTAATATTTATAATTTATGATTTTTTTACTCCCCCAAGTAGGTATAGGATTCAAACCTACATCCTATCAGGTGTCATTCGGCCGCTCTACCATTGAACTACTAAGGAATAGAGGTACATTCAATCTATACGCTTATTTTAGCATCATGGAGGTAAGTAGATAACAACAATATAATATTCATTGAATATTGAGTAATTTACATCTTTAGTTCTTTATGTGCATTATGGACTTGCACTCTTGTTTCTTATTTTATATAGTATTATGTTTTTAGTTTATTGCTTTGTGTTTTTTTAGTTCTTACATTTTATAGTTTAATCATTCTTTGTTTATTTTTCTCATATTATGTTATGTCTTAAATAGTTAAATGTTAGCTCTTTATGTAGCATATTCCATTGTTGCATTTAATATATAAAGTAATAAAAGTATAAACATAAATATAGAATTGATATTTTAGGCAAAAAAAAAAAAATAACATCAGGAACGCCTTGGTCGCCTAGGCAACGCCCAGGCGCCTAGGCGCCCAGGTCGACCTCCATCGCCTAGGGTCGCCTTGTCGCCTTGAAAACTATGCAATGTACTTGGCCGACTGTCGGAAGTCTGCCATAGCTTGCCCCTTAATCTCAACCTGTAACTTCTACACCCTCTCTAAGGCTAACTTAGCAAAAGCCGCCTCTCATCAGCCAAATCCTTCTCGACCTTCTCTAGGGAGCGCTTTAGACCTGCGTTCTTTGTGAAGAGGCTCTCCAGCTCGGAAGACTTCTGCTTAACCTTCTTCTGAGACGCGTCCTGCACATCCTGAGCCGCCTTTTGTCCAGCCAAGGCCGCATCAATCTCCGCCTGTGCCAACTCAAGTTTCCGACACATCTCGTCCATAATGTTGTTCCCCTAATACATCAAGACACAAAGTGAGTTGTACAAAAAGAAAAACAAAGGCGTAAAATGACAAGCCCCGAAGAAAAGCATACTTGCGCCTTGTATACGAAACCCTTTTGACTAGATCCATGGTCGACAGGGACGACGTGTACCTAATGTCTTCTGGCAGACTGGTCTTTGTCGTCATGACCAGTGCCACTCGGCCGCTATTGAAGAACGAGTCGGCAGTAGCCACCCCGAGATCAAGGATGAAGGGAGTCGCCCTAGTTTGACTTGCCGGGTCACCTCCCTCTAGCGAAGAACGCCGAGTGTCTTCCCTTTCTTGGCTTATTGCCTGGGTCAAGTCAACCGTCTCGATTGGCCGGGGAGGGGGTAAGGCGTCCCTCGTCCTCGACGAGTCCCGTCGGCCCTCTTCACGAGTAGCGCCCAACGTGTCAGCCAGCAACATGCCTCTCACCTTGTATATGTCTGTTGTGATATCTTGGGTTAACCAGGGCAGGTCGCTTTTCTTTGCGCTTGTTAAGGGTCGTTTGTGACCGAGTGGTCACACCTCCAGTTGTTTCCCCCCATAGGAGCTGCAGGAAGATCTCTCTGAGGGGCCTATTTGCCCTGACCACTACGAGCCAGCTGCTTACGTTGCACCCTTTGGATGTGTCGCTTGTCCAAGAAGTTCACTGGAATCAAGAAAAAACATTAAATTATAAGTCAACATATACAGAGTCAAGTCTGAACAACGGAAAACATGCAAAAGGCTCACCTAGTAAGCCGAACTCGGCCAGGACCCTCGGGTTTGCTAAGTCAGCGTAAAGGACAGTCGTGTACCCCTCTTCACTTTCTGGTAGACAGTCCCTTCTTCTTGTGTTAGGGTGGGCTTTTTGTTAAACCCGGAGGCCAGGACTACAAACCAGGAGTTTGATAGGGCACCTGGGGCAAAAAAAAAAAAAAAAAAAACTTTTTCCAACCATGGATGGAAGAAGGCTTCTAGGAAATCAAGGGAAAAGACTTGGTGTCTCTTTGGCTGAAGTAGTACTAGCCGCTCAAAGCACAGCCCTCCTTCAGATTGTAGAATTTAAATAATGATCGGAACAGGTTCACGGTCAGACTCTCGCCAAGTCGGCGTATGAAGATAATGAACGCATAGATGCATTGCCACCCATTTGGAGTCAATTGAGATGGGGCGATGAGGTAGACCCTCAGGATGTCAACAACTAGGCGGTGTAGCGGAAACCTAAGGCCCGATTTCAAGGCCTGCTCGTACACACAAATTTCAGAGGGAGTCAGAGAAATAGCACTTTTTCATAAAAGAGGTCGTACTGTGACGATTGTCGTAGGAGATTTGAGTTGGTACAAGCTACGGATTTGGTCCAAAGCAGACTCGGAGGTAAGTTTGTTGGCGATTTTCAGCGTAGGAAGTTTATCTAGTGGGGGGATGATCGGCTTGCCATTTTTCTTCTGAGTGACCCTTCCGGTCGAATTAGTGGCAGGCCGACTTCTCTCAATAGCCTTGGAGGACCCCTGTTCAGAGGCATGCTCTTGCTCCGAGGTGTGCTTGGAGGAAGAAGGGACGACCTCAGAAGATTTGGAGGGCTTCTCAGTATCGGAAAGCTCCTCTGAGTAAAACTCACGATTGACAGATTCTCTGGGCTTTCTCTTCTTAGACCTATCTCTCCTACTCGAAGACACATCGCCTTCAAGATGAACTCTAGGGATTCAGAAGAAGATGAGGTCCTATACTGGGCCATGATGAATTTCTTCCTACTTACACCTCACTCTTTTGCCGATGGGTCAACACTATCAGTAGAAGAAGTGGCCAAGAACATAAAAGAAGGACTTATTGGTTTAAGAGAAATGAAGAAGACGCTTGGAAATCTGAAAGTTGGAAGAGACTCTGAGTGGACACTTGATGCTCGAGCTTTGGTTTTCTCAAATGGTGGAGATGGGAAGGAGGGAAGAGTATTTATACAGCACAAGATTCAAAGGATTTCGAAAAAATCATCCGCCACGCGTCCACCATGGGTGACCTTCTAGTTCGCTGTTTGATTGCCGCATTAAATGCGATGTGATGGTCATGCGTCAGCATTCATTATGCCGCCTACTCCACTACCCTGAAGCGTAGGGGCAGCGTCCTTGATGCACGACGCTTTGAAGGTTCGATCTTTTGTGTTTCCGACTCCAACGGCTAGTTGAGGAATGTTGCAGACAGCTGGCCACAACTAGTAATGGTACAATCGTCCCTTCGAACACCCGGCATCCAGGTTGTGAACACCTAGTCCACTTGCATGCTTTCACTATGCACCTCTGAATACACACATCCGCAGGCGCAAGGGGCAACTAATCAGTTCGGCATGGCCGACCAGATACTATTTGCATTATCGAATCCTTAGCATCTGACAGCGCAAGGACAACTGTTATGGGGAAAAATACCCCCCAATAAAAATATTACACTTGGCATCTAAGATGGCTTAGGCCTACTGGGCGAATTAAAGTCACACTCGACCTTGGACACTCGGAGGCCTAATCCTATTAGGTTACGTCACTTGGCGGATGTTAGAATCCTAAGACGACTCGACCACTTCACAAGAGTCTTTCTCCTACTAGAATACGTTGCCGACTAGTGCGGCTAGACAACCAGTCACAATGGTGGCAAAGAGGGTTAAAGTAACATAATTTATCAATCCCTCTTTGCTACAGGATCTTAATTCAGTCCAAACACAAAATCTGCTGTAAAAAGTAACAAAGAAAACCACTTATCTTGAAATTTAACAGTTAGAACTTGATAAAACTTGGTGGGGATGTTCTTTGTAGCACTTGTGAACACCCCTCCAAGTTTGAGGATGATCCAACAAGGGTTGAAGGAACCACGAGCTCTGGAAGATGGCTGTACCTGGTACTGCCCCCACTTTAGTGTGATTTCAGCTTGATGATTAAGATCTTGAATTAAATCAGTAAAGAAACTTGCTATTTTGCAATGAATCAATATCGCCAGCTAGGTAAGGGAGTTTGGGAATCAAAACAGAATTCAAAACTTCAAAGGATAAAGAACAATAAGTGGTTGAGTCTCACAACCAAGGAGACCCAACCAGAAAATAGGAGTCTAACTCTCTTTTCTGGAAATCTCTCTACTAGGTGCCGCCAGCCCCTCTTCTTCTTATTAATAACTTTGAAAAGTTACAACTAGAATGGATCAAACTGGAATTAAGGAAAGCTAGACCTCCTTTATAAATTAGGAAGCTTCTTAAGATATAGAAATAGGAAACTTAAATTTAGTCAAGTCTTAGTCTTCAAGCAACTAAGACTCCTAAACTAACTAAACTACTTTTTAGGAAATTAAACAATAGGAATAGAGACACTAACAATATGGAAACTAATAAAATTTCCTAACTAAAAATAGCTGACGGTAACTATGGCTGGCGGTAGGAGATATCTCTAACTAGAGATATCGACTTCGACTTCTGGAAGAGGCTGGAAATTGGTCTAACTTTTAAGAAAGTTTCCAAAACAAATAACATCTATAACTGACTCATATGATAACCAATCTTAGGAAACAAAACAAATTTAGGAAACAAATTAATGACTAATTATATGGAAATAAATCTAACTTATTGAATTTAAGAAGAAGACAAAACTTTATAAAAATTCTGTTGGTACTGTTCAAGTGAACAGTTCCATGAATAGTGTTTTGGCTTTTGTTTAGGACCTGTTTAGAGGACCCCTTATCTGTCCTAGAGCATACTTGTACTGCATCACACAAGGTGACCTGTCATTCTATCTTGGTAGACTTGGCGTCCTTCACTACTGTCTCCTACTCCTACTCGGAGTCTACGACTTGGGCGTCCCATAGTGTGACACCTGGCAGTCCTACTAGCGTACGTCCTTCAAGAGTCCTAGTACCTCCATGCTTCCTGCCTACTCATAGAAATAGGAAACAACAACTATTCACTCATTATTCACTATTCATTCCATCTCTCCCACACTCACTCTCCTACATTTCCTCTCTCTAAACTGGAGATAGTTTTTTGCTATCTCTTGACTATTTACATTGGGAATCTGACTTAGGCATCGGAGTATACCTGGGGTTTAGTCGTCCAACTCCCTTGTCTAATATTTTGATTGTAGGTTATCCAGATCGTAGATCGGCGGGACGATTTTCAATCGTAACAAGTAAGAATAACAATAACAACGACATCTAATAATAAATTCCTACTATTACACTTTACTATGACTATTAATCAAACTGCAACTCAAGCAGCATGACGGATATTTTCACGCATAACTTGTAAAGAATCTACTGTAACCTGCTTTGGCAAAAGGCTTTCGTGAAAAATGCTAACCAACTGATACTGGCCAAGAAAAAAAAAAGCATCTCTCTTTAGAAATACTTTGCATTGATGAAGTGGTAACTTATCTCTACATAATTTAGCCTATAGCAATAAACGGAGGGGAAGTGATGTCGATTGCTAAGAGTCATCACCTTATAGTTTCATTGGTGGCTCATTTGTAACGTAATGACCTCAATCAAAAGAGCTCTCATACTCCATGAGAGCTTTCATGAAAATTGTTAACCAACTGATACTGGCCATAAAAAACATATCTCTTTAGAATGACTTTGCATTGATGAAGTAGCAACCCATCTCTGCATACTTTATTCTCCAGCAATAAGTGGAGGAAAGTGATGCCGATTGTTAGGAATCATCCCATTATACCTGGTGGTTCATTTGTCCTGTAAAGACCACAATCAGAGGAGCTCTCATACTCCATGAGCCATGCTTGAGAATTCAACTGACTTCCAAAACCAGACTGACCAAACACTCAAAACTTTCATGTCACCTTACAGCCTCCTAAGGAAAAAAATAAAAGTTTGGACATAGCAAACCAAGTAGAGATCTGCATCAATTTCTGTCCTTCGAGGTTAAACTCTTTGTTTCAAGTTCTTACTTCTTATTGCCTCAAAAAAAAAAAAATTCAATAAATAAATAAATAAGTACTTACTTCTTGCTGTTAGAAAAGCAAACTTCCTATCATGTGTTCTTTTTAAGATCATTTTTGTCTATTCTAGTTCTAATCTACAGAGAAAGGACAAAGAGGCAACTAAAATTAAAATAAGCAAGCATCTGATGACTCATGAGAGTTACAAATAACCAACTGGGATTAACCTGTGTTCGAAGAGCATCTGTAGAAGCCCAAGGACCACTGTTCGCTGTGGACAAAGACCAACCAACATCCCATGAACCATGCTCAATTGAACCACTTGGAGCTTCAATTAGAGACTGGAGAGAAAGGGAAGATGCAGGAACATCCACCTATATAAAACACATTGTATTATAGCTGAGTAATAATGCTGCAGCCCTCACAAACTAATCCAAGTCAATTATCAGGAATTAAGTAAAACTTGAACAGCAAAGCCAGTATATGCATCTAAAGATCTATCATAAAACTGTCAAGCTCATTAATGTGATGGACATAACTTTGTATATTGAAACAAATATTATTGTTTGTTTCAGAGAAGAAAACTAGTATGTCTCTAATACATAAAAAGTAGCAATATGAATTGAAAGGATATATAGTGTAATAGGGAAAATTCCGTTTTGGGGTACCAGTACCACACTAAATTCCATTTAGAGGAATCAGACACTGTAAGAGATGTTTGACCTAGCTAATCGAAATAAAGAAGTAACATCCCGAAAGTAAGCATAAAGATTAGGTCGTGAGGCCACTTCTAACAAATCCTACTAAGATAGGGACTATAACAGTTAAAGTAAATATGGACATTTTGCAGTGATATCGACTCTGATAATATCAATAATAAGATGTCCATGAGATGCTTGCGTAAAGACATGATATCTCTTAAGCATGGTCCTATGCCCTAATGCATCTGCAAGTGCCATGACAATGCATACACTAGCAACTCAGCAAGAACCTCACATCATGAATCTAACATTATAGCATCATGCAAGCAAGAAAATTCAGTGAATGCCTACCAACGCAAGAAGCTGTGACTGGAGCCAATGAGAAGTTTCCTTAGCTTTGACATCGGCCTGGCCCGTAACCTTTATCTTGGACTGCAGACCAGAAAACGTCAAAGACAGTATCTCTTCTTTCTTTTCTTTTTTTCTTTTGTGTGTGTGTGTGTGTGTGGTGATGGGGGAGGGGGGGCAAGATCTTAAACACCATAATCAATTCCATCTTATACCTCTACCATAACATCAATCTGCGCTCCAGGAATCAACTCAGGGAGGGGCTGCAATTTCTTACAAATCAAGTCAATTATTCCAATCAATTTGTTACAACACAAGTTTATTAGTCCAATCCCGAGAGAGATGGAACCCATAACCTCAGACAGAAATAACATTTAGAAAATACATTAGAGATCATCAATAAGGCAAAAAGAGAAAACACTTCAACCTGGGCAGCACTCTCTCGATGTTGTTGTGATAGAAATGGCTCCACAATTGATGCAACAGTGACAACAATAGCCATCACAGACGAAGATGTCTGGTCATTACTACCCCTGACATACTTCAAAATGGGAGAGTCACTGAAGGAACTGGGCAACAACAGCCCAGATGCCGAAAGGGTTGTCTTGCCGGACCTAAACCCAATCGGAAACAATTCAAAGTAATTCAAACTCAAAGTAGCAACAATTTAATTAATCAATTAAGCCTAATTGAACATGAATTTTCTTACTGATAGTGGTGGAAAGCATGTCTTCGCATCTTTACACCTTTTGGGTCCTGAAGTTGATAAAAAAAAAATTAAAATCCAAAATATCAAAAGAAAAGAAGAAAACTGAAGAACCCACAAATCGAGAGAATGGAGAGAGAGAAGAGAGAGAGTGAGACTTACAGGACCCTGGCTTCTAACCATGACGGCGAAATTACGGGCAAATTCGACGATTTCAGGCAACTCCATATGCGTAGAGTAAGCTTTGGGGTTTGGGAGGCAGGGGTTTGGGGTATTCTGACTTCTCAGAGGAACAGCAGCTGAATTGGTAGATTCTGCTTGAGTTCTGCGATTTCGGATTCAGTGCTAAAGCTAACTAGGAATGCACGCCGTGGACTCACAAAATCGAAGCTCTGTGGTTCACTCCCATGGAGGCCACATGCTTTGCTCGTGATGACGTGTACATGCGCCCGAGTCGACTCAAGACTGAAGACCACTCCACCGACTACGAGCGCTCACTCTGGGGATTGGTCCACGTATTATTACTATGAGAAAATTTCACGCACTCATGTACTATGCCATAAACGTAGTCCCTCCACTTCAAAGACAAGTACCGGAGCCTCCTTTTGTTTGCAGAGTTTGACATACAAACACTGTCCGTTGGGGGATCGACATCCTCTTCTCTCGTCCTGTTAGAAGGGTGACACCTGAGACTTCGGATTGGTTCAATTTATTGGCTTAGACGGAGGATTCAGATTCACCCGAGCCCCAAATGTCGGCCATCTAACGGATCGCCACCTCTCCTTCCTAGCCTCTGGGAGGAGAGGATGTGGATACGTCCATTAGGACAGGTCTACAAAATGATGACGTATCCATTAAAATAATTTAATGCCAAAACTGTAGATATGAACTTACTATTTTACCCTTTTTAAAAGGAATAAGAATTAAAAAATTAGGCTTTAATACTCTTGATTCTTATCTTCTTTTCCTTCCTCTTCAATAAAACTTTTTAACTTCTCAGAAATTGGAAAGGCTTTGAGACAACGAGCTACTGGAATTCTACTTATGTTTCTCAAGATCACTTTGTCTGATGACTACATGTTCCTCTTCTTTCCTATAGGTTGATGGTGGTAATGAGTAGGAAGGTAACAAAGATGGCCACAAGGGTTGAAAATGGTGCTTGTTCTTGATGATCATCTACCATGCCTGGACTGCAAAAGCTATGCGGTGTTTCTTTGCCAGTAATGATATTGTTGCCTTCTTTGTTTGATGCCATTTGGGTGTATCCATTGCTTGTGTTCTTTAAGCTTTGATAAATATCTGCAAGAAAACCAGAAAAGGACTTAAAGGAATAACCGTGGCATGACCAGAAGCGGCAGCAACGTGAAGAACGGATCGACCATCATCGTTCCTAAGCGATGGAACCCTCTGAAGCTGTTCTTGAAAAAGGGCCATGAATGTCGACGAGTCTCCTCTCTTTGCTACTCGGAAGACATCTTCGTCCCTAATTTGATTCTTATGATTTTCTGATTTTGGAGAATCTATTTCCATTCCATGACCACCAATTGTGTGTTTTCCAACTTTGGATTTAGGGTTTCAGGAAATTTTATTAGAACTCCCTGGTTACTAATCCATTAGATTTTAAATTCTGGAATTCAGTTCGATCATGATAAATGTAGTGATAATGAATTGACATGGAGAGTAATTGATCCATTTTCTCTTATATTAAATGAATGTTTGTACAGAGTATAAATAGAAGAACTGAAGCTACAATCAATCCACATATCCTGGCTAGGAAGATTAGCACAAAGCTAAGGTTTACTTTGGATCATTTTTGTTTCTGTTTTTTTTTTTATCTATTTATTGAAAATCATTTTTGGTCAAAAATAAAAAGTTGTTTGGTTGCTACAATCAAAATAGATTGTAGAATGAGAAATAGATTTGGTATGTCCATGTTCATAGTAATAGATCTGTTAAGACCATATTTCGTCTTCCAGTAATTAGGGGACACGTGTCCTTAGGTGTCAGAATATTGAGCACCGTCACACGTCCTAGTTAGCTCGACCTGTCCTCTCATACGAGATGGCGCTTACCACTATCAACAAGTCACGTCTCGCCGGTCCTCCTGAGTGAGATGGTATTTATCATTATTTACAAGTCGCGTCTCGCCAGCTCATCATCTAAACAATAGGACCTCGTGGTCTCTTACTAGATCTCTCATCACATGTGTTTGTGATGCCTTGCCTACCTGTAACTGTGGTAAGGCGTGCATGCGTGGATCTTTAACTGTTCTTGGAGTAATCACTTTGATGGTTATGAAGATGAATGATCACAAGTGACACGGCATTAAGATTGGTCGTTGGATCTTTATCCTACGGTATTGAGAGAATGTCGCACATGCTCCTGACAGTTAAGCGGTTAAGCTAGAAGTTTACTGGGTACTCCCTCTCTCAATCTATATAAGATGGTAATCGGGTAAGAGGTAAACCATTCTAACACAATTGAACTCTTAAGTTGACATTCACTTACACCTTTGTTGAATTCGATTCATCCCCACACCTCCAGGCTAACCACTCTGGTATAGCCTTGGACTATTTGCTCTGTTACTGACTTCATTATCGGAGCGAACACTGGGAATCTTGTCCCGGTTCTGTTAACTTCTTGTCTTTGTTTCACAGGATACGAGCTGTCACACCCCAATTCCGACTGAACCAGAAGTGTGAGTGAACTGTCACTGAACCAATGGTTTACACCAGGATCTCAATAAAACCGTGTCCACTCATAAAAACCATTTGCACATAACCATAATCAGAATATAATAAAATACAGCGAAAGTCTTAAATAAAATGAATCGAGTAATCTATTGATAAATTTAATAAAATATCCAGTTATTCAAATACCGAAACATAATTAAATATCCTTACATCAATTGTATCTCCAACAAAAAATAAATTAAATAAATTAAATCAACATCCTAGAGGTACACGTAGAAAGGGCACTCGCATGAAGCGTCATGCTCGTCCTCTCCTACTTGCACTTCTAAAGCAGCAACGCCTCCATACGCCGGAGCATCCATATAGTCCTCCACAGTATAATCTGCATCAACATCTAAAAACATGTATATATACAAGGGTGGGCTCACAACCTAGCTCAGTAAGACAATCAAACAATGCAACAAATATATGCATAAGTAACATTCACATTATGGTCTGATTTTAAGTTTACAATGTGCTATAGAAAGGATTGGCGGCCACCGCACCTCTATACACGAGTGTGTGAAGCCGCCCAATGGATCAAACACCACTGTCGTCCCACATGCACCCACCATGGAATAGAGATAGAGCTAAAGCATCCAGATCAAACACCGCCAATACTTCCCTTGATACCCTACCCATACCAACACGTAAGCCCCTATTGGTGAGGGCTTGCAAACTGGGCTCACAACTAACCAATCCTATATGTCATTACAGTAGGCCCTATCCCAGCATAGCTCCCTACGGCATAGAGATAGAGCTAGAGTCTAGTGGCCAGGCCGGAGACCACAGTGCTACTTCCTCCCCCTGACACCCTACCCGCACCAAGCATGCTAAGACAGAACGATACGAAAAGGTGAGTGTGAGGAATGATCCCAGACCCCCGGCCCTTCCCATTCCACACACGAACGAAAACAATCACATGCCTAACAGTCACATCCTAGCATAACGAGTATGCATGAACAATAATAATAACTGAAAGTAAAGGATGATATGCGAGTATGCATAAACATCAGTCCACATAATCATAGTTATTAACAACGTTTTACTGTTATTAAATTATTAAGATTTAGGTTTGATTCCCTTGCTTGACGCTTGATTGATAGCTTGCTCCGCGTCACAGAATCAAAACTTGCTATCACAAGGTCCTACACGATGTTAGGGTTGAGTTAGAATAGTTTTTCTTAGGGTTTACATTGGTCGGAAAACCAACAAGGTCAATACACTTCTCACAGAGCAGACCGGTCGCAGGTACCAGCCGCGGCACTGTGCGGAAAGATATGACTGGTATGGTCGATCGGTCCCCATAGACCAGCCTCCGGGAGATACCGGTCGCAGGTACCAGTCGCATAGGGTGCGACCGATATGGTCGACCAGTATGTCTCCGAAAGACCATACATCCGGTTCTCGCCTTCCGTCGGTCACCCCCTATTGATTCTAGGGTTTCTCCTACACGTTCTAGGTCTGAGCAATGAGTTAGAGTTGTTTCCAACTCCATTCAAGTCCTAGTTTTGATGATCTTCAACCTAGAACTTGAATCTAGGGTTTACCGACTGGATTAGGGTTTGACGACAAAATAGGGTTTAGATCAATACCTTGCTTTGCATGGTATTGATCCAATCATGACTAACCTTTCTAGAATGCTTAACATAGAGGAAGGTTTAAGCACTTACCGTTGGTTCGCGGTAACGTGTTCTTCATCCAACGACAATGGCAGCTCTTCCCTCTCATTCCTAGCTTCTTCTCCTTCTTCAACCTCTTTCTCCTCTTTAGGGTTTGTGAGGATCAATGAAAGAGGTTTTAGGAGGTTTAAGGGTCCTTATATAGGCTAGGATTGAGTTTAGGAAGTCCCCTTACGTTAGGAAAGTCCTAGGGTTTGAAATTTGGAAAGTGGGACCCGCAGATATCCTTTTCCGGATCTAAGTGGTCTGCTGCGCAGGCCATACCGATTGATCGGTACCAAGATTGGTACCATCAACCGGTATGAAAATAATATCATGTAATTTTGTCTGTTTTCATACCTGGTTGTCATCCGCTCGTCCCGTCTAGTCCGATGATGATTGGAAGACCTGTTATGACATGAATTAAAGGTTTAGATCGGGTTCATGGAGTGCAGGTCTTACAACTTAACTGACCATATTTGCACTTAATTGAGTCGATGAACTGAGATAGGAAGAATTTAAAAGTTATAATAAGAACACACTCTAAGCACTTGTTTGATGCTTGGGACTAAATATGAAAGAGCATAATGTACTATACTAAAGGTGGAAATAATAAATAGACATGCTCTAGATAGGAACCTTAATGACAAGTGAGAAAAATCATAAACTTCTATTAAAATATTTAAAGAGTATCAAGGGTAATGGTGCTACAGCGTACAGTCCAAAAGTCGGACAGTTACTCTGTTCTATAAAAACCATGCTGTGAGAGAGAGAAAATAAGAGGTCTATCATGGGGATGGGGGCATAGGAGGAATAGGGTCAGGATGTCATAGTCACGCTCATAAGCCACCCTAAGCCAGTGTACCTGCTCCTGCGTGACTCTGAGGCTGCGAGAAAGGCGCCCTAGGTCACAGCTCATCTCACGCTGGTCATCTCGAATCTTCGTAAACATACCCATCACGGTATCGGGAAGAGGCTAGGATGGTCCCGCTGCAGGTGTGGGCTGTGGTGCCGGTGCTGGAACGTCCTCCATCTGATCATCATCATCATCACCATCATCCCCTGCCTCTTCTGCATGAGCCGCATTGGCTGCTGCTGCTGCTGCTGCTGCTGCTGCTGCTGCTACCCTCCTGAGCAGACGAGGACGAGCCTCTAACTCCTCATCACTGATCGGCAGGTTATCCATCTTCATCCGGATAATGGCATCCCAGTCAATGTCAGAGGTCATGGTGTCCTCAACCGCAATCTCACCCCTCACGTCTACCCGTAAGCGCCGCAGAAGAGTAGTGATAAGTAGGCCATAAGGAAGGTTACTGATCTGATCGGGCAGAGTAGCCTGACGCATGGTCCTGATAATAATGTAAGGGAGACAGACCCACTCCCTGGTGCAGACGCAGTAAGTCAAGTACTGGGTGAGCTGAGACAACTCACTGTAGTGGCCACTCTGAGGAACAATATTGTGCTGGATGATGCGGCAGTATACCCGAAGCACAGGTCTCAAGCTATAGCTTTCATGGGCGCTCCTGGGTTAAGGATCTGCTCTGAAACCTCCTGGCGCAGATCATCAGTAAGAAAGCCCTTCATCTTGGGGGTGCAGTGTAAGCACCCCATTTTTGTCATCCCCAGCCAAACAGAACTTTATTGGTGTGTAGGCAGTAAGAGAGCGGAGGGGGATGAAAATTTAGAAAGTACAGGGGAGGCGAGTGAAACTCTTTCAAACCAATAGTCGATCAATTTCTCTGTGCTCTCTATGGTGTTCTGGGCTGAGCCAGAGTGTCCCCAATGTACAAGAGTCTTGGTGGGCATATTCAGAAGGGTTGTAGGTCAATTCAAGGTTTGGATGCTAAGTAGTGATTTCAAAGCTGATTTTGGCGGGCCCTACAGCAAGGTCATGAAAATACCTTCGAAATGATACCAGAATCACTCAATTCTGATATCAAACGAAGAAGATGTTGCGATTTTAGTCGGATTGAAATTGGCTTATTAAATCCAAGGACTTTTCTGTAAATTATCATAAATTAAGGATTTATTGGGCAAATTATCGTGATTTAAATCAATCGGACTTCATTCGACCATATCTTGATCGTCCGACATCCAAATCCGACGATTCAAGTGCCACTGTGCTCCATTGCCTGTCCTCTTCAAAATGGACGTAAAGAATTTTGGACGAAAACCGCCAGCGGGTCCCATGCAAAGTTGCCAGTAGGATTATCGTCAAAACTCCAATTCTTCATATCTTGATCATCCGAAGTCCGAATCAGGCGATTCAAGTGCCAGTGTGCTCCATTGCCAGTCCTCTTTAAAATGGACGTGAAGAATTTTGGGTAGAAGCCGTCAGCGGGTCCCATGCAAAGTTGCCAGTAGGATTATCATCAAAACTCTAATTCTTCATATCTTGATCATCCAAAGTTCGAATATGGCGATTCAAGCACCAGTGTGCTCCTTTGTCCGTCCTCTTCAAAGTGAACGTGGAAAACCAAAGACAGAGGCCGTCGAAATTTTTCATGCGGAATTGCAAGCTGAGAGGATCCATAATAGAGAGACAAATCAATCCAGTCCATACTTACTCAGCCCAACCCAGCTCAAGCCCAATTTAGTCCAACCCCATCGAACTCAACCAAGTCCAGCCTGACCCGACCCAGACCGGCCCAGATCGAGTCGGGTCGGCCCATGTGTATTGCACTTTATGTATATTTTATATACTATATACATTTATATATTATATAATATATGTTTTATATATGTTATATTATATATATTTTTATATATTATATTATTATATTATATATATATATGTATATATTCGGTCAAGAAAGGAGAATCCGACAAGGAAGAAGAGAGAGAGGGAAGAGAGAGAGAGAGAGAAGGAGAGAGAGAGAGAGAGAATGGAAGAGAGAGGATGAGAGCCGAGGGAAAGGGAGAAAGAGCATTCGGTGGAGGGAAAGATGGAAGTGCTGCCACCTCCACCTTTCCCATGCCCATTTCCCCCAAACCGTAGCCACCTCCTCCTCTCCTTGAGCCCAACAACTCACACCCCTCCATGCCCCTACTCACTCCCTCACCGCCACCTCCTCCTCTCCTTGAGCCCAACCAGCCCAACACCTTTCCCATGCCCATTTCCCCCAAACCGTAGCCACCTCCTCCTCTCCTTGAGCCCAACAACTCACACCCCTCCATGCCCCTACTCACTCCCTCACAGCCTATCCATTCTTCACCCCACCAACATCTATAAAAGGAGGTTGGCCGAGAGAAGTAAGAAAAAAGAAAAGAAAAAAAGGAAAAAGGAGGAGGAAGGAGAGTGAGACCCGAAAGAAAAGAGGAGGAAGGGAGGTCGAAGATTCGAGGGCTGAGAGAGGGAGAGACAGAGGAGCAAGGAAGTGGAAGAAGAGAGAAGCAAAGGGAGGAATCCTCCAGGTAAATCCCCTCTCTTTTGCTTTCGTTTTCTTTTTTTGTTGTTGTTGTTGCTCACTGCTAGCTGCACATCACCGCCCGACCCCTGCACCTTCACTCCATTGCCAAAACCACCGACCATACCCCACCATGATCAAACCTTCTCTCTCCTTATTGATTTGAACCATGGTTAGGAGATTTTGATGCAATCTGAGCCGTTTGATTGGATTGTTTAATATGATGATTAATATGTTTATGTGATGAATTAAATTTGGATTATTTGATACATTTAATTTGAAAATTAATCTGATTATTTGATTCATTTAATTTTGGCCATTGATCTTGTATGTTTGATGTGTTTTAATATTGGCTGTTGATCTTGTATTTTGGGTGATGAAATTGATCCGATGTGCTTATAAATTTTATGTGATGAAAAATGATCCGACCCTAGGATGGGAATTTTATGTGATTGGTCCGACCATGTAATGGGAATTTTAATGTGGTTGGTCCGACCATATGATTGGAATTTTAACGTGGGTGATCTAACCACATCATTTGAATTTTATAAGAATTGATTATGACCATATAATTGGAATTTTCATGAGTTGATCATAGCCATTGATCTGAATTTTCGATGTGATTTTAATTAATTCAAACCATTGGATTATCTTTGGGAGTGATGTTAATCAATCTGAATGGTTGGATTGTGATTTTGACAATCTGAACCGTTAGATGGTCTTTGGAATTGCTTTTAATTAATCAGAACGGTCATATTATCATGATGAGGGATCTGGACAGTCAGATTATCTTTGGGAATGATTTAAATGAATCTGAATGGTTGAATTATGATCTTAAGTGATTTGAACCATTAGATTATCATTTTTTGAATTATCTTAACCATCCGATCTTGATCATGAGTGTTTTTGATGAATCTGAACGGTTGGATTATGATCTTGAGTGATTTAAACCGTTGGATTGTCATCATGGGTATTTTGAGTGATATAAATTGTTGAATATGGATCATAATTGATTTAGACGAATCTGAGCCACTGATTTCTTAGTCTGATCATGATTATATCTTAATGTGAGATATGAGCCATTGATTTTGGTTGTTTTGATGAATCTGAGTGTTGATCATGATTATCAATGTTTTGAAGAGATCTAACTATTAGATTGAGGATCTAAGATTGTCTACATTGTTATATTCGTGCATTTGCCATGTTCACATGCTTACACTGTCATAGTGTGCACTACCATTCTTAGGATGCTTACACTGCTAGCTTTGTGCATACTACCATGTTTGATCTGTTGTTGTATGCTATGCTTGAATGATGTTTATGTCGGCAAGAACTTACTTTTCGCTACACCCTAGTCGAACTGCCATGCATGTACACTGATAGAAGACATTCCTAGGTGTGGGGACGTGCATGTAGGCACCCACATTCATGGGAAGGGCAATAATGGAAAAATGATAAAAATCTTAATTAAGAATCATGAAGCCTAGCCCAACACAATTCCAAAATCAGGGTTATAAGTTGGTAGTTTAGGACGATTCCTACCCCTCAGTTCATTTCCCCTAGGGTGCAGAACCTAGATAGGTGTAATGTGAACCCAACCATAGATCACCTAGGATCATCATTCGGTCCGACTGAACCACCCATATTCCGATCCAAGCGGGTCACCCAAAGTCCATCTCTTTCGAACTATGCGGATCCTGATTCTCAGGTCAATACCCTGAGATACGTAGGTAGTTTGGGAAAGAGACCCAAATACGGACCCATACTCCAATCTTGTAAAATCATTCCATATCCTGGTCTTCTTGCTTGGTGAGACTCTATTCCTGTACTTGTGAGTACGCATCTCTTTGCTTAACGAGGTTCTACTTACGAGTACGCGTCCCCTTGCTTGGCGGGACTACCTCTTTGCTTGGCGAGGTTCATCTGTTCTAAAGTTGTGCTTGTGAGTACGAATCTCTTTGCTTGGCGAGGTTTTGCTTACGGGTACACATTCTTAGCTCCTTCAGGTTATCCATATTTATCATCATCTACACATCTATCCAAAATCCATCTTTCGAACTACGCGGATCCTGATTCTCAGGTCAATACCCTGAGATACGTAGGTAGTTCGGGAAAGAGACCCAAATACGGACCCATACTCCAATCTTGTAAAATCATTCCATATCCTAGTCTCCTTGCTTGGCGAGACTCTATTCCTGTGCTTGTGAGTACGCATCTCTTTGCTTAGCAAGGTTCTACTTATGAGTACGCGTCCCCTTGCTCGGCGGGACTACCTCTTTGCTTGGCGAGGTTCATCTGTTCCAAAGTTGTGCTTGTGAGTACGAATCTCTTTGCTTGGTGAGGTTCTATTTATGGGTACGCATTCTTAGCTCCTTTAGGTTATCCATATTTATCGTCATCTACACATCTGCCCAAAATCCATCTTTTTCGAACTATGCGGATCCTGATTCTCAAGTCAATACCCTGAGATACGTGGGTAGTTTGGGAAAGAGATCCAAATACGGACCCATACTCCAATCTTGTAAAAATCATTCCATATCCTAGTCTCCTTGCTTGGCGAGACTCTATTCCTGTGCTTGTGAGTACGCATCTCTTTGCTGAGCGAGGTTCTACTTATGAGTACGCGTCCCCTTGCTTGGCGGGACTACCTCTTTGCTTGGCAAGGTTCATCTGTTCCAAAGTCATGCTTGCGAGCACACACCTTCTTGCCTTGCGAGGCTCTATCTTGAAGTCGTACTTATGAGTATGCGCCTTAGTCTTGCGAGACTATCTTACACTCTACTCCCTGAAAGCCACACTCTACTCCCTGAGAGCCACACCCTACTCCCTGAGAGCCACACTCTACTCCTTGAGAGCCACACCCTACTCCCTGAGAGCCACACTCTACTCCCTGAGAGCCACACTCTACTCCCTGAGAGCCGCACCCTACTCCCTGAGAGACATACCCTAGCCCTTAAGGTTACCTAATCCACCCAAAAATGAACTACGTTATACCTGATTTCCAGGACCTCTGGAATACGTAGGCAACTTGGAGTACTCTCCAAGTATGGTACCCCATCTTAGTATCCTTAGGTCCCCCACATCCGTATCCATTTCCAAATCCATTTTCACTTCAATCCATATTTAGGCTATCTCTAGATTTAATCTCAATCATCATCAAGCATAAACTTCAACTTGAACAAATTGAATCTAAAAAAGCTTAATCGTAATCCACATCCATAAACTTAATCACTTTCCATTTCGAACTACGTTTTTGGACTTGATTTCCAGGATTGGAATACGTAGGCAATTTGAGATGTTTTGGACATCTCAGATTCAGTCCATCACCGAACCATCTTTGGTTCGGTTCATTGTATACTATTTTATTTGTTTTTCTTACTTTGAGAACATGTTTGGCTGAATTTAAGCTAGAAGAACTTAGAAACTTGGCATAAGATCCCCCATGAGTCTTAGTCATCATCCATTGACCATGAACAGTCAGAACCATAGAGTCTAAGGAAAGTAGAATCATATAGGAGGCCGATTTTTGGATCGGGAAGCTTTGGGTGCTTAACACCTTCCCAAACTGTACTTTGAACGCTTACCCGTTCTCTGATAGACCAAAGCCGATATGTTGGGTCATGAGTCAATAGAAGTCTTATCTCAGGATGAGGCTATATTTTAGGTCCTAGACCTTAATCTAGGTGGCGACTCCAAATCATTTATCGTCCATTCAGCGTGGGTGGACATTTGTCCTCATACGCAGTACACCATGTCACCATCATTGGGTATCCCCAAAAGATCAGCAAGCTGGTGAGTGTCAAATGATATGGGAACGCCTTTGACAAAGCTGGTGATGCGGAGGTCCCTTCCATGGCAGAAGTCATTAACATTTCCCTCGACCTCCAGGTTGGCGTAGAAATGTTTGACGAGGTTGGGGCGGGTGGTCACAGTGTAAGTAATGACAGGTAACCACCCAAGATCACCAAAGGCCGCTTCAACGTCAAATCATTGTAGCTGTTCTAAATTTACACGTTGCCCTGACTCGATGTTCTTCTCTTCAAACCAGGGAAAATGGGCTTGTGCCGCCGCAGAACGAAACCATCGCTCATCGAACTGCGGAACCGGCGGATGCGAGAGGTTCATGCCTGGACCGAATGCATGTTTACCAGCGCCACGGCGTTGAGACATTTTGAACTACAAAACAAAAACAAAAAAAATGAGAAATTGGTTAGAATTTATGAAATTTCGGCAGCATAACGACAGTAATGGAAGCAAAAGCCTCGAACTCACCCAAAATCTGGGGAGGAGGACTTACGTAACCCTTTAACACCATATGGAAACCAAGCATCCATCAAACAAACAAGAAATTTAGAAATTACAAGAAAAAAAATCGACTTTTACCAAAACCTAGGTCAAAAACCTAAAAATTTGATTTTTAGATTTGATTTTTAGAGAAACTACACGGTGGAACCTCAAATTGGTTGAGGGTTTTTGCTCATTGAGGTCCCTAAACTCATTCTAAGCCGAAGAAAAAGAGTTCCTACGGTTAGAATCTTCTAAACCAAGAAAAACCTATTTGGGCAAGAAACCATGAAGAAACGATGTAAAAAGGAAGAAAGGAAGGAAGAACCTTACTTGGAGATGATGTTCAAGGTCTTGATCGGAAGAAAATTGTCACACCCCAATTCTGCACCATTCAAAACGATGTGATGAACTGCTAATAAATCAACGGTTCAACCAGGATCTCTAATAGACTGTGTCCATTAAAAATAAAACCATACGCATCCACAACCGTAATCAGAATAAATACACAATAGCGGAAGTCTTATAGTAAATGAACCGAGAAATCTAACTGTGATAACCATAATAAAATATCAAGTTATTATTGTATCAACTGAGACATAAATAATTAAAGTATCAATTACATTCCTTTAATAATTCAAACAAAAATCTAATCGAATACGCATGAGTTGCACTCGCATGAAGAGTCATGCGTATCCACTAAGTCTTCGACTTCCATTGCAGCAACACGCACGTACACCGGAGCACTCATATAATCTTCGACTGTAATACCTGCATTATCAACTAAAAATATCCGACGTTGAGAGGGTGAGCACACATCATGGCTCAGTGAGCAAACAAAACAATGCAACAAACATATGCATGCATTCAATTCATATTTTTGGTCTGGTATTTAAGTTTGCAATGTGCTATAGAAAGGATTGGTGGCCAAAGGTTACGTTCATTGACGCCTCACCTCTATACACGAGTGTGTGAAGCCGCCCAAAGGTAACATTTATTGTCGTCCCACATGCACCCACCATGGACAATGTACACGCAAAGATTACGTTTATTGCTGTACCGGTTGCCCATACCAACACGTAAGCCCCTGCTGGCGAGGGCTCGCAAACTGGGCTCGCAACTAACCAATCCTAATGCCAATCAGTGTATCTAAGGCCTCACCCCAACATCCCTCAATAGGTCCATAGAGATAGGGCTAAGGCCCCCCGGCAGAGTCAGAGACTACACGGTCCGAGACCACCTCCCCTCATACACTACGACGTAATAGTTCTGCTAAGGTAATGGCAATATGACGATATCAGTGGACAAGACTTGAGTTAAAGATAGAGCTAGAGTGTTGAGGCCCGGCTTATGACACCCCCTGATACTCGCTCGCATCAAGCACACCAACCACACACATACATTCACATGCCTATTCCTATCATCATCAATATCATCATGTTATAAACAATAATTTAAATATGCATGAATAGTAATAATAGAAATATTGGATGACATGTTTAATGCACATAACAAGCATACAAACATAGAATCAATCATGGCATTGGACTCAAGAATAAAACAATTTATTATTAACCAATTAGTTTAGGTCTTGTTCCCTCACCTTTGCTTGATCGTAGATCCTCTTTCAAGCTTTAAGAATCAACTAAATATCAATATTATATCACTAGAAGACCTAATCAAGTCGATAGAATTTAATTAGAATTAATTCTGATTTTAAAAAGCATGCTGTTAACTGGGGGTCGATGCCAGGGTCGGAGGTTCCATCGACCCTGGGTGCTACCACCCAGATTCTGGACTTCCCGAACACTGGGGGTCGATTGTTAAGGTCTGGTAGGGTCGATTGGCCATCGACCCCCCGTGCAATCCCCCGTGGGTTTAGTCGAATTTTCATCCTATAGTCCATTCATTCGTGTTTGGGTCCTATGGCTTGCTTCTACAATCCATTACATACATGTTCTATGGCTTAGAACCATATTTTATTTACCTACATGGTTTTTATGATTTCTCCCATGGTTTTCCATGAAAACCTAACCATGGATGGATGATTTGGGTTTCTCCTAGATCATTCCCTCTTCACTATCTACTCTAAGGTCTTTAGAACTACATGGAGATAGTATCCATACCTGAGAATTAGGCTTGTTTCTCTAAAGCCTTCTCTTTGATCTTCCTCTCCACTTCCCTTCTCTTCTCTTTCTCTCAATCCAATTAGGGTTCTAAAAGGAGTGAAAGAGGCTTAGGGACGTCCTATTTATAGAGAAGAAACTCCCAAAATAAATCCCATTGAGATTATGAAAGAATCCCATTGAAATTTGGAAAGTTCCTAATTCACGGTTTCTGTCGGTAGACTAGGGGTCGATGAGGGGGGTCGGAGATCCCGTTGACCCTGGTTCTAAAATGTTCGACCCCCGATTAAAAACTCAGAGTCTGACTTTTATACTGGGGGGTCCGACCCTGCCTTGCTGGGTATGCAACCCTCCCCCTTATTTTAGAGTTTTTGGGTCAGTTTAATACCTGGGATCGCGATCTCCCTCACGCACTTGATCCATTTGGCTCGACCATGATGGGTAGACCTGGTTCAAGGTGGTAAGACCGGGTTAGTTTGATACGGGTCTTACAACTCCCCCCTACTTATAAAAATTTCGTCCTCGAAATTGTACATACCTTCCGAGTCAAATAAATGAGGATATTGGTTTCGCATAGCATTCTCTTCTTCCCATGTGATTTCTTCCATATCTCTACTTCTCCAGATGACCTTAACATAGTAGATATGTCACACCCCAATTCTACACTATTTAGAATGGTGTGATGAACCGTCAACAAACCAACGGTTCAATCAGGATCTCGAGTAGGCTATATCCGTTTTATCTAAACCTCATATATCCACATTCATAATCAGAGTAAATACACAATAGCAGAAGTCTTATAATAAAATGAACTAAGAAATCTAAATATGATAATCATATTAAAATATCTAATTATGCTGTTTCAACAGAGACATAAATAAAATACCAATTACATGTCTTTACTAAATCCAAATAATTAAAATAAAATCTAATTGAATACGTATGAGTTGCACTCGCAAGAGGAGTCATGCGTATCCACTTCGTCTTCAACTTCCATCGACGCCATGTGCCCGTACACTGGAGCGTTGACATAATCTTCGACGGTAGTACCTGCATCATCAACTAAAAATATTCGACGTCGAGAGGGTGAGCACACATCATGGCTCAGTGAGTAAACAAAACAATGTAACAATACATATGCATGCATTCAATTCATATCTGTGGTCTGGTTTAAAGTTTACAATATGCAATAGAAAGGGTCGGAGGTCAAAGGTTAACGTTTATTGACCCCTCCTCTATACACAGGGTGTGGAAGCCCGCCCAAAGGTTAACGTTTATTGTCGTCCCCATCCACCTACCATGAACATTGTACAACAAAGGTTAATGTTTATTGCTGTACAGTGCCATACCAACACGTAAGCCCCTGCGGGCGAGGGCTTCCAAACTGGGCTCGCAACTAACCAATCCTAATGCCAAACAGTGTATCCAAGGCCTCACCCCAGCATCCCTCAGAACGCCCATAGAGATAGAGCTAAGGCCCTCCGGTAGAGTCAGAGACTACAAGGACCGAGACCACCTCCCCTGATACTCTACGACGTAATAGTTCTGCTAAAGTAATGGCGATACGACGATGCTAATGCACAAGATTTGAGTTAGAGATAGAGCTACAGTGCTGAGGCCCGGCCTATGATACTCCCCCTGATACTCGCTCGCATCATGTACACTAGTGATGTGAATTAAATATGTATGTAACCGCAAGTGCACGGTATCGTGCAGTAATGGGTCGATCTCAAGGAGGAATCGCTATTATCCTAACTCAAATAAGACAAAGCGTACCAAAGGGATATGATTGAATTAACACCCTAATCACTTTAAATAAAAATTAATCAAGCAATAAAAACAATAATAACCATTCATAATGGTACGAAAATTAACGAAACCACTAACCATAAAGTAACACAGATTTATTGCAAGAAAGAAACGAAATTAAAAGTAAAAGAATGTAAGAAAAACTTATCTCGATAGAAGATTTCTCTGTCGTTGCTCGTCGTCTTGTTATCACTCCAAGGCGATGTGCAAACGATTACAAAGGGAGCCTTCTCCCCTAAATTAAATTAGTAATGTGGTACAACCTATATTTATCTACCCTACTATAGGGTTCTAAATCTGAATTAAAACTAAAAACAAATAAATAAATAAATAAAAATAAACTTAAGCAAGAAGAACACAACTTGAAAAGAAAAAAAAACTTAGAATCTCAAACTCTCTCATAAATTCTCAAAACTAAGAAAAAACTCATAATAGAATTCTTGGATGATTTTCTATTGCTGAGCATCACATATATATACAAGAGAGTAAAGATCACAATCAATCTTTACAATTGAATTACAAGAGATTTTATGGAGATAATTTTGGTAACCGAATTCCAATCTTGTAGGTTCATTGTATATGGACGATTCTTGAGTAGAAAAAATCTTGCACCAACTCATCATATCTTTAGCATCATTATCTCTTTTTGAAAACTTCCATAATCGATTGGAGCTTTCTATTCTTCCATGTCATGGTAATCTTGTAAATTTGATTCCAAATAACTAAGGAATATTTTCTCAAGAGAATGGAATCTTTCACATGAGATTGGGCTATTCTTTGACTTGGTCCAAGGCTGATCTTATACACAAAATTCGTGGCTTTCCTCATAAATTCATCTTATGCCCGGCTGCTGAGTTGACTGGGTGAGTTAACTGGACAGGATCACCAAAAATTCATAAAATAATATTTTTAAGCTCAAATTTCTCCATTCTTTCACCTACACCCAACAAACATAAAATCTACATTAAATACCTGAGAAGTATCATAAATAGAATAAGAGATGTATATTTTATGCCCTAAATTCACACATAAAATGTGTTCATCAGATTCCCCCACACTTGAGCTTTGCTAGTCTCGAGCAAAGAAAAATATAAAAATAAAATAAAATCCTAACTCACTTTCGTAGGAATCACGATTGCACTTAGCACGTGCAACAAGCCTTTAAACCCCTAGGTTACCCCTAGTGGACGAGTTGTGTCTCCTGAGTATTTTCAGAGAATAAACACACAAAATTCATATAGAAATTTCAAACTTTAATTTTGGTATTAAGGAAAGAGAGCACACACATATCTTATTAGTCAAGATACTCAACTTGGGATCAAGAAAACATAGAAACCCCCACACTTGAACATTACTACCTCATATGATTCAAACACTAAGGTTGCATCTCAATTAGGAAACCTTGTTATATCTTCCAAACATATCTCTCCTTAAGGTGAACCCTTTGTAACATACTATTGGTAACCAAGACCCAAGAATAGCTTTCAACACTTGTATTTTTTTTTTTTCTTTCTTTCTCTTTAAGCTACTCCACTACAATTGGCTTGAGAAGTGCAGGTGATTATGCATTCCCATGTTACTATGTAGCTTCGCTTTTGGCATATATCTTTAAAGACATTGATGCTAAAGAGTACTACTTTTTATTTTTTATTTATTTTTTATTTTTTTAACAAGAGCTGTATCCAAGGAATTTCAATCAAGACACCTCGCTTCTTGAGGCGGAATGTCCTGTATAGTTCCAAGAACAAAAAACTCTTATATTATTATTTTCTTATTATGATTTTTTTATAGTACAAGGAGGTCTCAACTTTATTCAAAGGTTGAAATTACCAACTATAACCATAAAATATTCATCCCTTCAGGAGAGGTAAGATGTATTTTCTAACTTAATTCCCATCTCAAAATACAACCTAAGTACTATCCTCACATAGGGTTTCATTACTTCGTATGTGATAGTTTCCTAGGTCTCTTTCTCCTTCCTCTTTTGTGTCAAAACCATAGAAATAGTGATTGACTTTCCCAAAAACCAAAGTTAAAAAGTTAAAATTTACAATGAAAGCTCAAAATTCATTTTTTTTAATGAAATCTCAACCCTTCCCCCATACTTAAATCATGCATTGTCCTCAATGTATGGAGAAAAATAAAAGACAAGGACAAGGGGAAGAAAAAACTCCCTGAATCAAGGATCAGTGTAAAAAGGCTCATGGAGATCTATGACCTCTTCAGTGGAGTCGTGTGGAAGCTCTAAAAATGACTTCAAACGTTGGCCATTCACTTTGCTGGTTGCACCTGTACCATGTCGCCAGGGGTGAAAGACTTCCGAAGGATATGTCTGTCATGATAAGCCTTGGTCTTGTCTTTATAGATGCGGGCATTGTCATAGGCATCATTTTTCAATTCATCCAACTCAGAGAGCTGGAGTCCTCTATGAGTGCTAGCATCTGACAAATTAAAATTTAATTCCTTAATTACCCAAAATGCCAGATGTTCCAATTCGACTGGTAGATGGCAGGCTTTTTCGTACACCAGACGGTAAGGGGATTGACCAAGAATGGTCTTGAAAGCAGTTCTATAAGCCCACAAAGCATCTATGAGGCAAATGGACCAATCCTTACGAGTAGGGTTGACAGTTTTTTCTAAAATTTGCTTGATTTGTCGATTGGACACTTCAACCTGTCCATTAGTCTGAGGGTGATAAGGGGTTGCCAATTTATGGGTAATACCATATTTTCGAACAAGGACCTCAAATGGTTTGTTACAGAAGTGTTTCCCCCTATCGCTAATGATAGCTCGAGGGGTACCAAATCGAGAGAATATATTCTCCTTTAAAAATTTAATGACTACCTTGTGGTCATTGGTCTTAGTAGCAATAGCTTCTATCTATTTGGACACGTAGTCCACAGCTAACAAGATATACTCATTCCCAAAAGACTTTGGGAACGGACCCATAAAATCAATGCCCCAAACATCAAAAACTTCAATCACTAGAATTGGGTTTAGTGGTATCATATTTCGCTTGGTAATGCGGCCTAAAGACTGACAAGAAGGGCATGCCTTACAGTAATAAAATGCATCCTTAAAAAGACTAGGCCAGTAGAATCCAGATTGTAACACCTTGGCCGTAGTCTTATTTGGCCCAAAGTAGCCACCACACGCCTGATCATGACAATAAGATAACACAGATTTCTGTTCATGGTCAGGTATACATCTCCTGATAATCTGATCAGGGCAAGTCTTGAACAGATATGGATCGTCCCAAAAATAGTACTTGACTTGGGAATAGAATCTATACCTATCCTGGGCGGACCAATGGGAAGGGGTCGCACCCGTTACCAAGTAATTTACAATATCAGCGAACCAAGGCTCACTAGATACTGCAAACAACTGCTCATCTAGGAAAGACTCGTTGACTGGTGAATCGACAGTCAAAGAATTAGGCAGTCGGGATAAGTGGTCAGCAACCATATTTTCTATTCCTGGTTTATCCCTAAGCTCTAAGTCAAACTCTTGTAAAAGCAAAACCCATCTAATGAGACGAGCTTTGGCATCCTTTTTCTGCAAGAGATGCTTGAGAGTGGCATGATCCGTATACCCAATGACATGGGATCCTATCAAGTAGGCACGAAATTTCTCTAAAACGAATACAACAGCTAAGAATTCCTTTTCAGTGGTAGTGTAATTAAGCTGTGCATCGTTTAAAGTCCTACTTGCATAACAAATTACATGGGATAACTTATTGATCCGTTGCCCAAGGACAGCTCCTAATGCAAAATCAGAAGCATTACACATAAGCTCAAAGGGCTCTGTCCATATGGGTGCCTGAATAACGGGGGCAGTGGTCAAAATCTTTTTGAGTTGATTAAAACTCTCAAGAAAGGCATCATTAAAATCAAAGAGCTGGTCTTTAGCAAGCAAATAGGTGAGAGGACGAGTAATTTGACTAAAATCTTTAATGAACCTCCGATAGAAATCGGCATGTCCTAGAAAGGAGCGAATGTCCTTAACAGATTTGGGAACAGGTAGCTTTTCAATCAATTCTACTTTGGCTCTGTCAACCATGATCCCATCTTTGGAAATGATGTGACCCAATACTATGCCCTGTTTTACCGGGGGTCGATGGGTGGGTCAATGGTCCTGGTCGAATTCTCCGACCCCCGGACCAAAAATCAGATTTTTAAGGTCCGATTCTGAGTTCATTTTCCATTCTTCCTCCTTTGTTTTGACTCGTCTCCTTCCTCTGAGGTTCTACAGTGCCAACTCTGCTACATTGGTCATTTGGGTTCCTTGTTTCGACGTCTACACCTTCCCTACAGGTATGTATCTTACCTTTACATGTTTTTAGGTTTTCTTTTCTAGGTTTTCACCCGTATATCTCATTTTCTTCAAATTAAACTTTTTCCAACCGTAAAAATTCGATTTTTATTGGGGGATTTTGTTGTTGGTGAGTCAATGGACGAAAGCCCTCAAAATATTTGAGTTTCATCAGTTGGTTATCGAGAAACTCGAAATTTGCCCTTTTTGCCCTAAATTGTCAAGATTTTTGAATTTTTCAAAATTTATTCAAATTGAATTCCGTTAGCTAGAATTTCCAACTGTATGAGTATTGCAGGATAGTTTAGAACCTACGTAAGTCCTCCTGCCCACGTGTATGAGTGAAAAGTGAGGCTTTTGGCCAACTTACGTCGTTATAATGTCAAAATTTTGGATTTTTCTACCTTACTAATCCATTATCTATTTTTCCTTGTGTTTTGTAGATATTATGGCCCGTACCAAGGTTCCTAGTGTTCACGAATGTCTTCGCTTCCGTACTAATGAAGCTGAGGCACAATATGCCCGCTTTGCTCGTAAGAAGGTAAAGGGAGGCCGCAAAGTGGACTTGGCTGAGTTAGCCTTGTTTAATGTGGAGAGAGCTTTTGGTGACATGGGTTAGCATCCTGTCATCACTTATGACGCGTGTACCCGTCCTGACTTGGTACACCAGTTCTATTGTAACCTCCAGGTGGTGGGGGATTACAATGATGTGGAGAGGGGTGATGAGCTGCGCATCGCGAGCTACATAAAGGGAGTTGACATCTCATTTGATTATCGACAGTTGGCCGACCTACTAGGCATTTCCTATGCTGGCCCCATGGTTTTCTGCACTCCTAGAGAGCCCCAGTTCTTCTCTCTACAGATGAGGGCTGAGATTGATAGTCAGCTCATTCGACCTGATCGCTGGCAGATGAGGGTGTGTTATCTGCGTTCTGATGCACGGGTATACTGCAAGATCATTCAGCATAACCTGATACCGCAGAGTGGTCATTACGAGAGGGTCTCCCAGCTGACCCAGTATCTCCTATACTGTATATGCACTAGGCAGCCTGTCTACCTTTCATACATCATCATGCGTACCATGATCAGTGCCACGTTGCCCAGTCACACGGGCAACCTTCCTTACGGACGCATGATCACTACCTTTCTTACCCGCTTGGGGGTTGACTTATTGGATGAGAAGATTCAGGAGAAATCCTTTTCATCACCTCTGGATTGGGAGGCTATTTGCAAAATGGGCATGCGGGATGCCCAGGTCAGTAATGAGGAGAGGAACGCGATGGTGCGGCCTCGCACTTACGTAGAGATGGCTGACGCTGAGGCAACAGCCGCAGTCGCTGGAGTTCATATGGAGCCTACTGGTGATGATGACTGTCTGTACATGGATGTGGACTCCATACCACCTCCTTCACCTACACATGCTGCTGGAGCTAGTACTTCTTATGCGGCTAGTCCTTCTCATGCGGCTGGTCCTTCACACCCACCTTCTGATATGATGGGGATATTGCATGAGATCAGAGAGGCTCAACGCAGATCTGATCTGAGGATGGGGGAGTTACTGGACGCTCAACGTGTGAGAGTGGATGAGCTACTAGACGCCCAGCGCATATCGGACATGAGGATGGGAGAGCTCATAGATGCTCAGCGCCGGTCAGATATGCGTATGGAGGAGCTTTTGGGTGCTCAGCGCATGACTGATCAGCGGGTGGCTGGTCTCACAGCTAGTCTTCAGACGACCCAGACTCAGGTAGCCTGGTTGAATAGAGTCTATGCTGAGGATTATGACAGAGACCATGAGGCACCGCCTCCTCCTTCACCTCCAGCTTCATGATTGTATTTGTTTCCTTTCTTTGTACTACAGGGTAACTGTCCGGGTTGTGGACTGCACTCTATTTTAGCTATTTATATATGTTTGTTTCTCTCTCATTGTATTTAAAATTGTTCTCCCTTTAATAGATGCATTATTCTCTTTTCAAATTTGGTCTCAAACATCACTTGTGCTTATAATGTGTTAATATTACAGTTTTTACTTTTATCCTATCTCAGTTTACAATTCGTCGTGAAGGTATGCTAGTTTAGCGGACAAGGCCTAAGATGCTATGATACCAAGTTGTCACACCCCAATTTCGCACTATTCAGAATGGTGTGATGAACTGTCAACAAACCAACGGTTCAACCAGGATCTCGAGTAGGCTATATCCGTTTTATCTAAACCTCATACATCCACATTCATAATCAGAGTAAATACACAATAGCAGAAGTCTTATAATAAAATGAACTGAGAAATCTAAATATGATAATTATATTAAAATATCCAATTATGCTGTTTCAATAGAGACATAAATAAAATACCAATTACATGTCTTTACTAATTCTAAATAATTAAAATAAAATCTAATCGAATACGCATGAGTTGCACTCGCAAGGGGAGTCATGCGTATCCACTTCGTCTTCAACTTCCATCGCTGCCATGTGCCCGTACACTGGAGCATTGACATAATCTTCGACGGTAGTACCTGCATCATCAACTAAAAATATTCGATGTCGAGAGGGTGAGCACACATCATGGCTCAGTGAGCAAACAAAACAATGCAACAATACATATGCATGCATTCAATTCATATCTGTGGTCTGGTTTAAAGTTTGCAATATGCAATAGAAAGGGTTGGAGGTCAAAGGTTAACGTTTATTGACCCCTCCTCTATACACAGGGTGTGGAAGCCCGCCCAAAGGTTAACGTTTATTGTCGTCCCCATCCACCCTACCATGAACATTGTACAACAAAGGTTAACGTTTATTGCTGTACATGCCATACCAACACATAAGCCCCTGCTGGCGAGGGCTTGCAAACTGGGCTCACAACTAACCAATCCTAATGCCAAACAGTGTATCCAAGGCCTCACCCAGCATCCCTCAGAACGCCCATAGAGATAGAGCTAAGGCCCTCCGGTAGAGTCAGAGACTACAAGGACCGAGACCACCACCCCTGATACTCTACGACGTAATAGTTCTGCCAAAGTAATGACGATATGACGATGCTAATGCACAAGACTTGAGTTAGAGATAGAGCAAGAGTGCTGAGGCCCGGCCTATGACACTCCCCCTGATACTCGTTCGCATCAAGTACACCAACCACACACATACATTCATATGCCTATTCCTATCATCATGGTCATTATCATGTTATAAACAATAAAGTAAATATGCATGAACAATAAATAGAAATATTGGATGACATGTTGAATGCACATTACAAGCATGTTCGCATAGAATCAAGTATAGCATTGGACTCAAGAAATAAAAATAGTTTGTTATTAACCAATTAGTTTAGGTCTTGTTTCCTCACCTTAGCTTGCTAGTAGATCCTCTTTCAAGCTTTAAGAATCACCTTTATATTGATATTATATTGCTAGAAGACCTAACAAAGTCGATAGAATTTAGTTAGATTTTATTCCAATTCTTCCAACTTGCTGTTAACTGGGGGTAGCAGGATGGGTTGATGCTAGGGTAGCAGTATATTGTGACCCCCTATAGTAGGGTCGATGGGTCCATCGACCCTAGGTGCGACCCCCCATGGGTTTGGTCGATAAATCACCTTTTGGTCCATTCTCTCTTGTTTGAATCCTATGGCTTCCTTCCATAGTCCATTCCATACACTTCCTATGGTTTAGAACTACTCTTTACATATAATATGGTTTAGTTGATCTCCACCATGGTTTCCATTAAAACTTAATCATGGATTGATGGTTTGGGGTTTCTCCTACATCATACTTTTCTTATTAACTATTCTAAGTCTCAGAAAATACATAGAATTAGTATTCTTACCTGAGAAGAGTACTCCTTCTCTGAAACTCTTCTCCTTTTGCCTTCTTCTCTACTTTCCTTCTCTTCTTCGTCTCTTCCTTCTCTTCTCTTTCTCTCAATTCAATTAGGGTTCTAAAAGGAGTGAAAGAGGCTTAGGGACGTCCTATTTATAGAGTAGAAACTTCTAAATAAGCCCCTTTGATATTAGGAAGGAGCCCAATAGAAAGTAGGAAAGTTTCCAAATTTCTGTTTTTGGCGGCAACTGGGGGTCGATGATCCCGTCGACCCCTGGTTTTAAAATGTCCGACCCCCGGTTAAAAATTGAGGGTCTGACTTTTTGTACCGGGGGGTCTGACCCCACCTAACTGGGTGTGCGACCCTCGCCCCTTTTTGAGTGTTTTTGGGTCAGTTTAATACCTGGGATCACGATCTCCTTCACGCACTTAGTCCATTTGGCTCGACCATGATGGGTAGACCTGGTTCAAGGTGGTAAGGCCAGGTTAGATTGACATGGGTCTTACAACTCCCCCCTACTTATAAAAATTTCGTCCTCGAAATTATACGTACCTTCTGAATCAAATAAGTGAGAGTATTGCTTTCGCATAGCATTCTCTTCTTCCCATGTGACTTCTTCTATATCCCTGCTTCTCCAGGTGACCTTGACATAATAGATATCACGGTTGTGTAAACGTTGCACCTTTCGACTAGTGATCTCAATTGGTGCTACTTCAAAGGTCAAATCTTCAGTTAAATCTGGTAGATCAATTGTCAAAATGTGCGTCGGATCCTTGACATACTTCTTCAATAAGGAAATATGAAATACGTCATGTACACTTGACATAGATGGGGGTAGTGCTAACTGATAAGCCACTTTTCCACGTTTGGCTAAGATCTCATATGGCCCGACATATCTTGGACTTAGTTTCCCCTTCTGTCCGAACCGTTTCAGACCTCGCATAGGCGATACCATTAAGAATACTTTATCACCCACGACAAACTCAAGATCTCTGCGTCGAGTATCTGCATATTGCTTCTGATGGTTCTGGGCTGTTCTCACTCTTTCTTTGATAATGTCGACCACTCGACAAGTCTCCTCAACAAATTCTGGTCCAACAAGACTACGTTCCCCAACTTCATTCCAAAATAAAGGAGATCGATACTTTTTGCCATACAGTGCTTCATAGAGTGACATCTGTATAGTAGCCTGATAGCTATTGTTATAAGTGAACTCAATCAGTGATAATGTCACACCCCAATTCTGGTCTATTCAGAATGATGTGATGAACCGCTAAATAACCAACGGTTCAACCAGGATCTCAAATAGGCTATCCCCGCGTTGTCCAAACTTATATACATCCGTAATCATAATCAGAGTAAATACACAATAGCGGAAATATTATAAATAAATGAACTGAGAATTAAGATGATATCAATAATTTAATAGCAAATTATTCTGCTTCCAACTGAGACATAAATATTTAAATATCAAATACAAGTCTTTATTAAATTCAATAAAAGAAACTTATAAAAATATCTAATCAAATACACACGAGTTGCACTCACAAGAGGAGTCGTGTGTATCATCTTCAGCTCCAGCTTCTATAGCTGCCACGTTCCCGTACGTAGACGCATTCATATAGTCTTCAACGGTATAACCTGCATCATCAACTAAAAATATTCGACGTCGAGGGGTGAGCACACATTACGGCTCAGTGAGTAGCCAAAATAATGCAACAGTACATATGCATGCAATCAATTTATATCTTTGGTCCGGTTTAAAGTTTGCAGTATGCAATAGAAAGGTTGAGGTAGCCAAAGGTCGCGTTTATTGACTCCGCCTCTATACACGAGTGTGTGACGTTACCCGAAGATCACGTTTATCGTCAACTCACATGCACCCAATCATGAACATTATATAACAAAGGTTACGTTTATTGCGATATAGTGCCATACCAACACGTAAGCCCCTGTTGGCGAGGGCTGCAAACTGGGCTCGCAACTAACCAATCCTAATGCCAAAAATGTATCCAAGGCCTCACCCCAGCATCCCTCAGAATGTCCATAGAGATAGAGCTAAGGCCCCCCGGTAGAGTCAGAGACTACAAGGACCGAGACCACCTCCCCTGATACTCTACGACATAATAGTTCTGCTAAAGTAATGGCAATACGACGATGCCAATGCACAAGACTTGAGTTAGAGATAGAGCTAAAGTGCTGAGACCCACCAAAGGTTAACGTTTATTGATGTTCTCATCACACCTCCCCTGATACTCGCTCGCATCAAGCACATCAACCACACACATACAAGCACATGCCTATTCCTATCATCATCATCATCATCATGTTATAAACGATAAAGTAAATATGCATGAACAAGTAATAGAAATATTGGATGGCATGCTGTATGCACATTACAAACATATTCGCATAGAATCAAGCATGGCATAGGACTCAAGAAAACGAAAACAGTTTATTATTAACCAATTTAGTTTGGGGTTAAGGTTCCTCACCTTAGCTTGCTATAAGATACTTTTCCAAGCTCTAAAATCACCGTTATAATGTTATTATATTGCTAGCAAACCTAACAAAGTCGATAAAATTTAATTAGAATAAATTTTGAATTTAAAAACCATTCTGTCAACTGAGGGTCGATACTAGGGTCGATGCTAGGGTCGATGGGTCTATCGACCCTCCCCTCTTTCTGGACTTTCCGAATACTGAGGGTCAATGGTCAGAAACACCTAGGGTCGGATGGCCTATCGACCCTGGGTGCGACCCTCGGTGTACTCTGGTCCAATTTCTACTTTTTAATCCATTCTTCGTGTTTGGGGTCCTATGGCTTGCTTCTACATTCCATTCAACACTCATTCCATGGTCTAAAACCATGAATCATCCTCCTAGATGGCTTTCATGCATTTTCCTATGGTTTTCCATGAAAACCTGACCATGGATTGATGGTTTGGGTTTTTCCGAGATCACACTCTCTACAATTACTAACCTAAGGTCTGTAGAAACTTATGGAATTAGTATCCATACCTGAGAAGATAACTTTTACTCTGCAATTCTTCTCTTTTTCGCTAAGTTTTCTTGCTTGCCTCTCTTCTTCCTCTTTTCCTTCTCCTCTCTTTCTCTCAATTCAATTAGGGTTGTGAAAGGAGTGAAAGTGGCTTAGGGACGTCCTTTAAATAGGCTATAAACATCCTAAAATAAGCCCCTTTGAGATTAGGAAGGAATCCAATCGAAAATCTCAAAATTTCCTAGTTTCTATTTTCGGCAGGATCCGAGGGTCGATGGGAGGGTCGATGTCGCACTCCAATTCTGATCCAACCAGAATGGTGTGAGTGAATCTTCATTGAACCAACGGTTCACACCAGGATCTCGAATAGGCCGTGTCCGCCCATACAAACCATTACACATAACCACAATCAGAATATAAATATACAGCGAAAAACTTAAAATAGAATGAACTGAGTATCTATTGATAATTTAAATAAATATCCAATTATCCAAATTCAAACACATAAAATAATATCCATACATCCATTTAATCTAACCGAAAATAAATGAAAGAAATAAATAAAATCCGATCAAAGGTACACGCAGAAAGGGCACTCGCATGAAGCGTCATGCTCGTCCGCTCCTGCCTGTATACTCAAAGCAGCAACGTCACCATACGCCGGAGCGTTCACATAGTCGTCAATAGGGTAACCTGCATCAACATCTAAAACAATGTGTACACAAAGGGTGAGCTCACAACTTAGCTCAGTAAGACAATCAGACAGTTTCATAATATTATGCATGAATAACAATCATTTTATGCTATGGTCTGGTTTTAAGTTTGCAATGTGCTATAGAAAGGTTTGGTGGCCCCCGCACCTCTATACACGAGTGTGTGGCACCTCATGGATCACACCCCCATTGGCCCACATGCACCCATCATGGAATAGAGATAGAGCTAAGATACCCACGTACCTCCCCTGATACTCTACCCATACCAGTACCTAAGCCCCTACTTGCCAGGGCTCGCAAACTGGGCACGCAACTAACCAATCCTATATGTCATCAATGTATGCTCTATCCCAGCACAGCCGTCTACGGCATAGAGATAGAGCTAAGGCATTCCCACACCTCCCCTGATGCCCTATCCGCAACTAACCCACTAGGATAGAAACAATATGCAGGTAGACCTTATCCCAACATAACTCCCTACGACATAGAGATAGAGCTAAAGCATCGTGGACAAGCCAACGTCGAACTCGGAGACCACAATGCTACATAACAATGGCCAGGCCAGCATCAACATCGGAGACCACCGTACCACGACCTTCCCCTGATGCCCCACCCATACGAAGCATGTTAATACAGAATACTACAAAAGGTGCTAGTGTGAAGAGCGATCCCAGGCCCATGCCCCACTCCACACACTAACGAAAACAATCACATGCTTAACAACCACATCCTAACAATGCATGAACAATAATAATAACTGAAAGTAAAGGATGGCATGTGAATATGCACAAACAACACATCTCATATAATCAGGTGATTAACAACAATTTACTGTCCATTAATTATTAGGTTTAGGTCAGATTCCCTTACCTGACGCTCGCTTGATAGCTTGCTCCACGTCGCAAGATCCAAACGATAAGTCACAAAGTCCTACAATATTATTTGGGTTTCATTAGAATGTATTGCTTAGGGTTTCATGTCGGTCAGAAACCAACATGGTTACAAAATACCCTCACAGAGCTGACCGGTGGCATGTACCAGTCGCAACTCTGTGGGGAAGACTGGCGACCGGTATGGTCAGCCGGTCCCCACAGACCAGCCTCCCGAGGGATACCGGTGGCAACATACCGGTCGCACCATGTGCAACCGGTACAGTCGACCGGTATGTCTCCGGAAGACCATACATGGGTTTTCGACTGCCGTCGATCATCCTCCATGGATTTCCAAGGTTTCTCCTATCCATTCTAAGTCTAAACTTGGAGTTAGAGTTATCCCCAACTCATTCAAGTCTCGTTTCAAAGAATATCATCTCGAAACTCGAATCTAGGGTTAGACGGCAACTTAGGGTTTATTGGCCAATTTAGGGTTTTAGATCAATACCTACTTTGCATGGTATTGATCCACCCACACAACTAACATAGGATAAGAAGAATAGTTAAAACACTTACCGTTGACTGGCGTAGCGTGAGCTTCATTGAACGGTAATGGCGGCACCTTCTTCTTCCTCCTAGCTCCTTCTCCTTTCCAACCTCTTTCTTTTCTCTAGGGTTTGCGAGAGACAATGAAAAGGATTTGAGGAGGCTTAAGGGTGTATTTATAGGCTAAAAATAGGGTTTAGTAACCCTAATAGGATTAGGAAACTTTTAGGATTCAAAATCAGGAAAATGGGACCCACAGAGACCAATTTCTAGATCCCCGCACTTAACTGCGCAAGCCATACCGGTCGACCGGTACCAAGAGCGGTACCATCGACCGGTCAGCATAAAATGATGACTGTTTGGTCGTCTTTGGTCTGATTTCATACCTGTTTGTCATCCGCTTGTCCTGTCTGGCCCAGTGATGATCGGAAGACCTGCTACGACACAAAACCAAGGTTTAGACCGGGTTTATGGAGTACGGGTCTTACAACTCCCCTACCCTTAAAAGAAATTTCGTCCCCGAAATTTGCATGTAGGTTTCACAACTCCCCCACCCTTAATAGAAATTTCAGCCTTAAAATTTGAACGTACCTTGATCGTCGAAAAGGTTAGGATACTCCTTCCTCATTGCGCTCTCCTCTTACCAAGTAATTTCCTCCACATTTTGGCTTCTCCAATGCACCTTCACATAATGTATATCCTTGGTTCGAAGTTGCTGTACCTTTCAACTTGAGAGCATCACAGGCACCACTTCGAATGTTAAATCTTCAGTCAAGTGTGGGGGATCAGCGGTCAAGATGTGCGATGGATCTCTGACATACTTCTTCAGTAATGATACATGGAACACATTATGAACACTGGACATGGATGGTGGTAGAGCCAATTGATATGCTACATTACCACGTCGGGTCAATATCTCATACGGTCCCACATACCTGGGGAAAAGCTTCCCCTTCTTACCAAACCGTTTCAGCCCTCGCACCGGTGACACCTTCAAGAATACTTTGTCACCCACTGCAAACTCCAGATCTCGATGTCGATTATCCGCATTGTGCTTCTGTCGAACTTGAGCTGTCTTTACTCTCTCCTTGATTTGATCAATCACTCGGCAAGTTTCTTCAACAAACTCTGGTCCTACAATTCTTCTTTCCCCCACTTCGTTCCATAAAAGAGGTGTACGACACTTCTTCCCATAGAGTGCTTCATATGGGGCCATCTGAATTGTAGCCTGATAACTGTTGTTATAAGCAAACTCGATAAGTGATAGCTTCTCATCCCAAGCTCCCTTGAAATCTATTGCACAAGCTCGGAGCATATTTTCTAAAATTTGAATAGTTCTCTCTGACTATCCGTCCGTCTGAGGGTAAAAAGCTGTACTAAACTTCAACTTCGTCCCCATAGCTTTCTGTAATCCTTCCCAAAACTTTGATGTAAAACGGGGATCTCTGTCAGATACTATACTCTCTGGAACGCCATGAAGTCTGACTATATTATCAACATATAACTTGGCCAGTTTCTCCATGGTATACTGAGGTCTGACCGTAATAAATCGAGCTGTCTTGGTGAGACGATCAACTATAACCCAAACTGCATCTACTGACCTTGGTGTCAAAGGTAAGCCCGTGACAAAATCCATGGTAATGCAATCCCACTTCCATGCAGGTTCCGGTAATGGCTGTAGTAAACCTGCGGGTCTCTGCCTTTCTGCTTTAACTTGTTGACAATTCAGACATTGGAACACAAAACGAGCTATATTTGCTTTCATGCCCCTCCACCAATACGATCTTCTTAAGTCATGGTACATTTTGGTACTTTCTGGATGTACTGAATATGGAGTGTAATGAGCTTCAGTCATAAGTCGATCTCTAATATTGCAGTCTTCACTCTCCGGTATACATAACCGCCCGCGGTACCTGAGTACCTTGTCTGAATCCAAGGTAAAGTCAGGATTGCTCGTACCCTTCTCTAGGTCTGCTTGTACTGTCTTGAGATGCGGATCCTGTAGGATTGCTATCTTGACTTCATCAACTAGATCCGGTGAGATCTTCAAAGCTGCGAACATCATGGTGAACTTGTGAATTAAGCCTTGCTCAACTGGATCTTCTGCAGTCTCTATAATATGTTCTTCATCAATTTCCATTGAACTCGAGGCTGCAGCACACAATGCAGCATTTGTACTTGGCCTGGCCTCAGGTTTCGATGCCCACTTTCTGCTTAAGGCGTCAGCCACAACATTTGCTTTGCCCGGATGGTACTGGATGTCACAATCATAATCTTTCAACAATTCCAGCCATCTCCTCTGTCTCATATTCAGATCCTTCTGAGTGAAAAGATAAGTTAAGCTCTTGTGATCTGACTTAATCTGAAACTTCTCACTGGACAAGTAGTGTCTCCAAGTCTTGATTGCATGTATAACCGCTGCTAACTCCAAATCATTCGTAGGGTAGTTCTTCTCATGCTCCTTTAACTGTCTTGATGCGTAAGCAATCACCTGTTCTCCTTGCATCAATACACACCCAATACCCAACCCTGAAGCATCCGTATATAAAGTAAACGGTACGCTTGGTTCTGGGATGGTCAAGATAGGTGCAGAGACTAGTCTTGACTTCAAAGTCTGAAAGCACTTCTCACACTCATCTGTCCATATGAATTTCTCTCCCTTCTTGGTCAATCTGGTGAGTGGAACAGCGATCCTGGAGTAATCTTCCACGAATCTTCTATAATAACCATCCAACCCAAGGAAACTACGAATTTCCGCAACAGATTTTGGTGCTTCCCATCCTACTATAGCAGCTATCTTGCTTGGATCAACCTTGATACCGTCTTCAGATACAACATGGCCCAAGAAAGCCACTTCCTTCAGCCAAAACTCACACTTCTTGAACTTAGCATAAAGCTTCTCTTGTCTCAGCCGTTGTAGGGCTGCCCTCAAGTGCGATGTATGAGTCTCCATGTCCTTAGAGTAGATCAATATGTCATCGATGAATACGATGACCGAAGTGTCCAACATATCATGAAACACTCGGTTCATCAGTTCCATAAACGACGCTGGAGCATTGGTCAACCCGAAAGACATAACTAGAAACTCATAATGCCCATACCTCGTCCTGAAAGCAGTCTTCGGAATATCTCCGGCCTTGATCTTCAATTGGTGATACCCTGATCGGAGATCGATCTTTGAGAAAACCTTTGCACCCTGTAACTAGTCAAACAAATCATCGATCCTAGGCAAAGGATACCGTCTTGATCGTCAACTTGTTCAGCTCACGGTAGTCAATACACAGCCTTACACTTCCATCCTTCTTCTTGACGAATAATACAGGTGCTCCCCAAGGCGATATGCTAGGTCGTATGAAACCCTTATCCAACAATTCTTGTAACTGGGTCTTCAACTCCTTTAACTCGGTCGGGGCCATCCTGTATGGTGCTTTAGACACCGGCGCTGAACCTGGCATAAGGTCTATCACAAATTTTGTAGCCCTGTCTGGTGGTAAACCTGGGAGATCTTCTGAAAATACATCTGAAAACTCTCGTACCACCTCTAGATCTTCCATCTTTGGCACCTCGGCAGTGATGTCGACTACAGATACCAGATACCCCACTCCCCCTTTCTCTAAGCATCGCTTGGCTTTTAGGGCGGAGAGAATCAGCTTCCGCTTCCTAGATAGCTTGATCCCTACGAAGCTATACTCCCTTCCCTCTTTATCAGTAAGCACAAGCTTCCTTTCACCACATAAAAGGATGGCTGAATGACGGCCTAGCCAATCCATTCCCAGGATGACATCAAAGTCTGCCATCTTGAGTATTACTAGGCTTGCTTCTAAGTCTCGGCCCTCAATACATACAGTACATGGTCCATAATATTCGGTCAAAGCCACTTCGACTCCTAGTGGAGAGCGAACTATCAAGCTTGGGTTCAGGTGCTTGATTGGTAACTCCATTCGCTTCCCAAAAGAAATCGAAACAAAGGAGTGCGTGGCCCCAGAGTCAAATAGTACTCTAACAGGTATACCAGCTACATTTACAATTCCAGGAAATTTTTATTATTATCCCTTAGTTCTATATGCGCATACACACAATGAAAATAGTAAGCCAAATAGTAAGGGATAGAGTCATACTAGTTACCACATCCGGTGATGCGGCTGCCTCTTCAGTGGTGACCGCATAAACTTTTCCTTGCTGGGGAGGTTGCTTCTTAGGTAGAGTGCAGGTCCTTGCAATATGACCCACTTGCTGGCAGTTGAAACACTTTATATTCGGGTTGTATCCGGCATTCTGTGGCACAGGGGGTGCCGTATTGTTCCTTGCGGGTACTATAGCGGTCTGAGCCCTGTATGGGCGGAAGAGTCTATTGTTACCGCCACCCGAACTCTCACTAGCAGGTCTCTTCACTCCCCTGTTCTGAGCAAAGAAGCTGTCCCTCTGACTGGACTCTATCACCCTCGCAACCTGCACAACCTCATTGTAGATCTTCTTGTCTAAACCCAATATGTGTTCTCTGATGCTTCCACATAGTCCCATAGTGAACCTACGTGTCTTGGTCTCCTCCTCTTGCATACTTGCCGGTGCGAAGAAGAATAGTTCTTCATACCTCTGCTGATAAGCATCCACGGTCGACTGAGATTGCTGTAGGTTGAGGAAGTCCTTCTCCATTTGATCCCTGAAACTCTTCGGAAAATATTTATCGAAGAAGGCAGCTTTAAACACTTCCCAACCCACCAGTGTATACTTAGTCTCCAGATATGCCCGTGTAGAATTCCACCAAGCATTTGCGTCTTCTTTCAGCATGTGAGTGGCAAATAAAACCTTTTCCTCCTCTGTACATGTCATTAGACGGAAATTCTTCTCCATCTCTGCAACCCACTGTGCTGGCCACAATGGTTTCCCTGTCCTACCAGTGAATGTAGGGGGTGATGATGGGGATAGCGATGGTAGGGCGAAGGATGTACCAGTGCAAGCACCACAGCTTACACATGCAGCGGGACCATCTCAGCCTCCTCCCGACACCGTGATGGGTATGTTCACGGAGATCAGGGATGCTCGGCGTGAGATGAGCCGTGACTTGGGGCACTTGGCTTGCAGCCTCAGAGTCACTCAGGATCAGGTGCACTGGCTCAGGGTTGCTTACGAGCGCGACTATGATATAGCCGACCCTATTCCTCCCAGGCCCCCTACCCCATGATTGTCCCTCTTCATTTTCTCCTCTTTTGCATATGAAAGTTTATATAACAGGGTAACTGCCCGGTTTGTGGACTGTACCCTGTAGCACTATTTACACACTTTCTTGTTTAATGAAAAATTTATGTTTCACCTAACTAGTGTATGTGCACATGTTAAGTTTCATATTTAGAATAGTACATTATTCTCTTTCTTAGTCAGTCTCAAGTATCAAACAATGCTTAGGGTGTATTTGTATTAAAATTTTTAATATTTCCTAACTCAGTTCATCGACTTAGTTAAGTGCAATATGGTTTGTTGGACAGAGCCCGAGAGCTCTGATACCAAGTTGTCACACCCCAATTCTGATCCAACCAGAATGGTGTGAGTGAACCATCATTGAACCAACGGTTCACACTAGGATCTCGAATAGGCCGTGTTCGCTCATACAAACCATTACACATAACCACAATCAGAATATAAATATACAGCGGAAGACTTAAAATAGAATGAACTGAGTATCTATTGATAATTTAAATAAATATCCAATTATCCAAATTCAAACACATAAAATAATATCCATACATCCATTTAATCCAACCGAAAATAAATGAAAGAAATAAATAAAATCTGATGAAAGGTACACGTAGAAAGGGTACTCGCATGAAGCGTCATGCTCGTCCGCTCCTGCCTGTATACTCAAAGCAGAAACGTCACCATACGCCGAAGCGTTCACATAGTCGTCAACAGTGTAATCTGCATCAACATCTAAAACAATATGTACACAAAGGGTGAGCTCACAACTTAGCTCAGTAAGACAATCAGACAGTTTCACAATATTATGCATGAATAACAATTATTTTATGCTGTGGTCTGGTTTTAAGTTTGCAATGTGCTATAGAAAGGTTTGGTGGCCCCCGCACCTCTATACACGAGTGTGTGGCACCTCATGGATCACACCCCCATTGGTCCACATGCACCCATCATGGAATAGAGATAGAGCTAAGATACCCACGTACCTCCCCTGATACTCTACCCATACCAGTACCTAAGCCCCTACTGGCCAGGGCTCGCAAACTGGGCTCGCAACTAACCAATCCTATATGTCATGAATGTATGCTCTATCCCAGCACAGCCATCTACGGCATAGAGATAGAGCTAAGGCATTCCCACACCTCCCTTGATGCCCTATCCGCAACTAACCCACTATGATAGAAATAATACGCAGGTAGACCCTATCCCAATATAACTCCCTACGACATAGAGATAGAGCTAAAGCATCGTGGGCAAGCCAGCGTCGACCTCGGAGACCACAATGCCACATAACAATGGCCAGGCCAGCATCAACATCGGAGACCACCGTACCACGACCTTCCCCTGATGCCCCACCCGTACCAAGCATGTTAAGATAGAATACTACAAAAGGTGCTAGTGTGAAGAGCGATCCCAGGCCCATGCCCCACTCCACACAATAACGAAAACAATCACATGCTTAAAAACCACATCCTAACAATGCATGAACAATAATAATAACTGAAAGTAAAGGATGGCATGTGAATATGCACAAACAACACATATCATATAATCAGGTGATTAACAACAATTTACTGTCCATTAATTATTAGGTTTAGGTCAGATTCCCTTACCTGACGCTCGCTTGATAGCTTGCTCCACGTCGCAAGATCCAAATGATAAGTCACAAAGTCCTACAATATTATTTGGGTTTCATTAGAATGTATTGCTTAGGGTTTCATGTCGGTCGGAAACCAATATGGTTACAAAATACCCTCACAGAGCTGACTGGTGGCATGTACCGGTCGCAGCTCTGTGGGGAAGACTGGCGACCGGTATGGTCAGCCGGTCCCCACAGACCAGCCTCCCGAGGGATACCGGTGGCAACATACCGGTCGCACCATGTGCAACCGGTATAGTCGACCGGTATGTCTCCGGAAGACCATACATGGGTTTTTGACTGCCGTCGATCATCCTCCATGGATTTCCAAGGTTTCTCCTATCCATTCTAAGTCTAAACTTGGAGTTAGAGTTATCCCCAACTCATTCAAGTCTCGTTTCAAAGAATATAAGCTCGAAACTCAAATCTAGGGTTTGACGGCAACTTAGGGTTTATTGGCCAATTTAGGGTTTTAGATCAATACCTACTTTGCATGGTATTGATCCACCCACACAACTAACATAGGATAAGAAGAATAGTTAAAACACTTACAGTTGACTGGCGTAGCGTGAGCTTCGTCGAACGGTAATGGCGGCACCTTCTTCTTCCTCCTGGCTCCTTCTCCTTTCCAACCTCTTTCTTTTCTCTAGGGTTTACGAGAGACAATGGAAAGGATTTGAGGAGGCTTAAGGGTGTATTTATAGGCTAAAAATAGGGTTTAGTAACCCTACTAGGACTAGGAAACTTCTAGGATTCAAAATCAGGAAAATGGGACCCACAGAGACCAATTTCCAGATCCCCGCACTTAGCTGCGGAAGCCATACCGGTCGACCGGTACCATCGACCGGTCAACATAAAATGATGACTGTTTGGTCGTCTTTGGTCCGATTTCATACCTGTTTGTCATCCGCTTGTCCCGTTTGGCCCGGGGATGATCGGAAGACCTGCTACGACACAAAACCAAGGTTTAGACCAGGTTTATGGAGTACGGGTCTTACAGTCGATGATCCCGTCGACCCTAGGGTATTAAGCTGTCCGACCCTCCCTTCAAAACTGAGGGTCTGACTTTTTGTTTTGGGAGGTCTGACCCTGCTTAGCTGGGTATGCGACCCTTCCCTTATTTTAAGTGTTTTTGGGTCGATTTGATACCTGGGATCTCGATCTCTTTTACGCCCTTGGTCCATTTGACTCGACCATGATGGGTAAACCTGGATCAAGGTGTTAAGACCGGGTTAGATTTACACGGTTCTTACAACTCCCCCCAACTTATAAAAATTTCGTCCTCGAAATTGTACGTACCTTCTGAATCAAGTATGTGAGGGTATTGCTTTCGCATAGCATTCTCTTCTTCCCATATAATTTCTTCCATGTCTCTACTTTTCCATAAGACCTTAACATAGTAGATATCTCTGTTGTGTAGACGTTGAACTTTTTGACTAGTGATTTCTGTTGGTGTTACTTTGAATGTCAAATCATCAGTCAATTCTGGCAAGTCTACTGTCAACACATGCGTTGGATCCTTGACATACTTCTTCAATAGGAAAATGTGGAATACGTCATGTACACTTGACATAGATGGTGGTAGTGCTAACTGATAAACTACTTTTCCACGCTTGGCTAGAATTTCATACGGCCCGACATATCTTGGACTTAGTTTCCCTTTCTGTCCGAACCTCTTCAATCCTCGCATAGGCGATACCTTCAAAAATACTTTATCACCTACGGCGAACTCTAGATCTCTTCGTCGAGAGTCTGCATATTGCTTCTGACGGTTCTGAGCTGTTCTCACTCTTTCCTTGATGATGTCGACCACTCGACAAGTCTCTTCAACAAATTCCGGTCCAACAATACTACGTTCTCCAACTTCATTCCAAAACAAAGGAGTTCGACACTTCCTGCCATACAGTGCTTCATAAGGTGACATCTGTATAGTAGCCTGATAGCTGTTGTTATAGGCGAACTCGATCAATGGTAACTTTTCATCCCATGATCCTTTGAAATCAATCACACATGCTCGTAGCATATCTTCTAGAATCTGGATTATACGTTCTGACTGTCCATCTGTCTGTGGGTGGAATGCAGTACTAAACTTCAATGTTGTACCCATAGCCTTTTGCAGTCCTTCCCAAAATTTAGAAGTAAATCGTGGATCTCTATCGGACACAATGCTTTCTGGAACACCATGTAATCACACAATGTTATCCACATACAGCTTTGCTAACCTTTCCAGTGTATACTGAGGTCGTATAGGTATGAAGCGAGCTGTTTTAGTCAGTCAGTTCACAATCACCCAAACTGCGTCAACTACTCGAGGAGTCAATGGTAGTCCCGTGACGAAGTCCATAGTGATGCAGTCCCATTTTCATGCTGGTTCCGGTAATGGCTGTAACAATCCTGCGGGTCTTTGTCGTTCAGCCTTTACCTTCTGACAATTTAGGCATTGAGACACGAACTTAGCTACATCTGCTTACATTCCCCTCCACCAATAAAGTTTCTTCAGATCATGATACATTTTTGTACTTCCAGGATGTATCGAATAGATGGTGGTATGGGCTTCTTTCATCAGTCGGTGTCTAATGTCCATATTTTTTGTTTCGGGTACACATATTCTTCCTTTGTATTTCAGTACCTTCTCGTCATCCAAGGTGAACTCAGGGTTGGTCCTACCTTTCTCGATATCTTCTTGTACTGTTCTCAGATAAGGATCTAATTTGATAGCTGTCTTCACTTCGTCCACTATATCCGGTAAAATTTTCAATGCCGCGAATATATTTGAAAATCGATGAATAAACCCATGATTGGCTGATCCATCCGTTGTATCTATCACATACTGCTAGTTGTCGTGATTGAATACCATTCCGGTAGTACACATTGCTGCAATTGTGCTGACTTCTCCTTGGGATTTTATCATTGCTTTTCTACTCAATGCATCTGCTACCACGTTCGCCTTTCCCGGATGATACTGGATATCACAATCATAGTCTTTCAATAATTCCAGCCATCTTCTTTGTCTCATATTCAATTCTTCTGATTAAATAAATAAGTAAGACTTTTATGGTCCGACTTAATCTGGAATTTCTCCCCATATAAATAATGTCTCCATATCTTGACAGCATGTACTACTGCCGCTAGCTCCAAATCATGAGTGGGATAATTTTTCTCATGTACCTTCAACTGTCTTGACGCATAAGCAATTACTTGTTCTCCTTGCATAAGCACACATCCTAATCCCAGTCCTGACGCATCAGTGTATAAAGTAAACGTCTGTCCTGGAACGGGGATGGTCAAAATCGGGGCAGATATCAATCTGGCCTTCAGTGTTTGGAAACTCTTCTCACATTTATCGGTCCACACAAACTTTTCACCTTTCTTAGTCAAACTGGTGAGAGGTACTGCAATCCGAGAATAGTCTTCTACGAATCTCCGATAATAACCAGCTAGACCCAAAAAACTTTTGATTTCTGAAACGCTCTTTGGTGCTTCCCACTTTACAATAGCCTCGATCTTGCTGGGATCCACTTTGATTCCTTCAGCGGATACTACATGGCCTAGGAACGCGACTTCACTTAGCCAAAACTCACACTTAGAAAATTTGGCATATAGTTTTTCTTTCCTTAAATGCTGTAGGGCTGCGTTTAGGTTCTTGATATGGGTTTCCTTGTCCTTGGAATATACCAATATGTCATCAATAAATACTATAACCGACGTATCCATCATATCGTGGAAAACTCGGTTCATAAGTTCCATGAACGTTGCCGGGGCATTAGTTAATCCGAATGACATAACCAAAAATTCATAATGTCCATATCTGGTCCTGAATGCTGTCTTTGGAATATCACCTTCTTTAATCTTCTGCTGATGGTAACCCGATCAAAGATCGATCTTAGAAAATACTTTTGCTCATTGTAACTGATCGAACAAGTCATCGATCCTGGGTAGTGGATATCGATTCTTGATTTTCAGTTTGTTCAACTCCCGATAGTCGATACATAATCGGACGCTACCATCCTTCTTTTTCACGAATAGTACCGGTGCCCCCCATGGAGATATACTGGGTCGAATATAACCCTTGTCCAACAGTTCTTGTAATTGCACTTTTAATTCCTTCAGTTCAGTACGAGCCATTCTATAGGGTGCTTTTGATACTGGTGCGACTTCAGGTATCAGGTCTATTACAAACTCTGTGGCACGGTCGGGTGGTAATCCGGGTAGTTCCTCCAAAAATACGTCAGGGTAATCCTGCACGACGTCAATGTCTTCCATTCGTGGTGCTTCCTTGGTTAGGTCGACCACTGATACTAGATACCCGACTACTCCCTTCTCAAGGCACTTCTTAGCCTTTAATGCTGAAAGTATGAGCTTGCGTCTCCGGGGAAGTTTGGTTCTCGAGAAACTGAACTCTGCCCCTTCCTTGTCTTTGAACGTTAGCTTCTTCTCGGCGCATAACAGATTTGCAGAATGCCGAGCTAACCAATCCATTCCTAAGATGACATCGAAGTCTGCCATCTCAAGTCGTATCAATGTTGCATCTAAAATCTGTTCCCCAATGAGAACTAGACATGGTCCATAACCTTTCTCTAGTTCCACTTCTAACCCCATCGGTGACCGTACAAGTAATTTGTAGTCTAATGTCTTGATGGGTACGTTTATCTTCTTTCCAAATGACACAGATATAAATGAATGAGTAGCTCCGGAATCGAAGAGTACTCTGGCGGGTACGCCATTTATAGGTACAATACCTGTGATTTTTCTTTATTTAGTCTACATGCTCATTCAATGTAATCATAACTTTGAAAGGTTTCAGTCATACCTGTGACCACATCGGGTGATGCGGCCGCATCCTCGGATGTAACAGCATATACACATCCCTGATGGAATTGTTTCTTGGGCTTTGGGCACTCTCTTGCTATATGTCCCGGTTGGTTGCAGTTAAAACACTTCGGGCCTTCAGAATTTGGCTTTTGCTGAGTTTGAGCTGCTGAATTAGTCTTGGTTGCAGCATTAAAATTCTGTGGATGCAAAGGCTTATACGTCCTGTTATTGCCTCCGTTGTAAGAATTCCCGGCCGGCCTTTTGATGCCTTTGTTCTGAGTAAAATAACTCTCCTTCTGGCTCAATTCAATTACTCGAGCGATCTGGAAAGCTTCATTATAAATCTTCTTTTCTAAGCCTAGAACGTGTTCTCTTATGCTTCCTCTCAGTCCCGTGACAAACCTACGGGTTTTGGTTTCTTCTTCTTGCATACTCAGTGGTGCGAAGAAAAACAGCTCTTCATAACGCTGTTGGTACGCATCCACTGACATCTGTCCCTGATAAAGACTCAGGAACTCCTTTTCCATCGAATCTCTGAAGCTCCGTGGAAAATATTTCTCAAAGAAAGCTTCTTTATATATAGCCCATGTCAGTAAGGCGTGCTTGGTCAGTAAATATGTCTTCGTGGATTTCCACCAATGGTGTGCGTCGCCCTTGAGCATGAAGGTGGCGCATAGTACTTTCTCTTCCTCTGTAACGGTCATCATGAGGAAGTTTCTCTCCATCTCGTCTATCCAGTGTGCTGGCCACAACGGATCAGATGGCTTGCCGTTGAATTCTCTGGATTTCATCTTCAAAAATCTCTCCACTAGCCGGGAATGATCGAGCTGATTTTGGGGGTTAACATATAGGGTGGATACTGGTAATTCCCTTGAGCTGCTTCCAGTGCCTGCACTGGAATCGGTACCGCCGATTGTTGAGGTGTCTGAGGGGCTGGTTGGTTACCTACTGGTGCCGCACTAGCTTGTCCGGTGTGCATGGGTGCAGCCTGAGTGGTTTGGAACATAATCCCCATGGCAACCTGCATTTAAGCCTGTGCGTGTTGCATCTGCTGCAGCTGCTGTGCCAGATTCATCACCACTGTTGCTAGCTCGGGTGGTGGAGGTGGCAAATTTGTAGGGTTTACCGGTTCTGGATTTCCCGATGCATGGTTATTCTCTTGACTAGTCTCCTCCACTGGTGGTGGTGGTGGGATTGTGTTTCGGGTCTGTCGGGTCACTCTACGTCCAGACATAATTCTTTTCGATGACGGGTGGTGCCTGAAAATCATCAAAATAGGTTAGGAGTCATTTATATTTCATGTAGGCACACTAACCGATAATCAATTCCAATTCTAGCTCATTTTATAAAAAAAATACTGTCTTTTCCATGCAGGGTCGATGGTGAGGGTCGATGGTATGTCTGACCCTTGGTATTCGACCCTGGGAATGACCTGTTCTTCCCGAGAGCTGAGGGTCGATGCGAGGGTCGATGGGTGTCCGACCCTCAGTTCCGAACCTTAGTTTTCTATCAGGTTCCCGAGAGCCGAGGGTCGATTGGAGGGTCGATCCGAGGGTCGATGGTTCCAGTCGAATTGTCTGACCCTCGGACCAAAAATCAGATTTTTAAGAGCCGATTCTGGGTCATTTCTCACTATTCCTCCTCCGTTTCGACTCGTCTCTACTCTCTGAGTTTCTATAGTTCTACTCCACTGTTTTTGGTCGGTTTAACTCCGGGTTTCGACGTCCACGTCATCCCTACAGGTATATCCTCTCATCTTTACCTATTTTTAGGTTTTCTTTTCTAGGTTTTTACCCATTTAACTCATATTTTCCAAATTAACTTTTTCCAACAGTAAAAATTTGATTTTTATCAGGGGATTTTGTTATTGGTGTCTCGAGGAATGAAAGCCCTAAATTTTTTTTGAGTTTCATCGGTTGGTTATTGAGAAACTTAAAATTTTCTCTTTTTGCCCTAATTTGTCGAAATTTTTGATTTTTCTTGAATTTCTTCAAATTGAGCTTCGTCAGTTAAAATTTCCTACTGTATGTGGGTTGTAGGACATGTTTTAACCTACGTAAGTTCTCATACCCACTTGTATGGTGAGAAATGGGGTTTTATGGTCGACCTACGTCGTTGTTAAATCAAATTTTGGATTTTTATCCTGCTAACTCCTTGTTTTTTTTTCTTTCTTATTTTGTAGATACTATGGCCCGTACCAAAGTACCTAGAGTGCGTGATCCACTTCGCTTCCGTTCGAATGAAACTGAGGCACAGTATGCTGACTATGCCCGTAAGAAGGTTGAAGGGGGTCGCATGGTGAACTTGGCTGAGCTAGCCTTGTTCAATGTAGAGGGAGCGTTTGGTGATATGGGGTGGCTCCCTGTCATCACATACGACACGTGCACATGTCCAGACTTGGTGCGCCAGTTCTATTGTAATCTCCAGGTGGTGGGGAATTACAACGACGTTGAGCACGGTCAGGAGTTGCGCATCACCAGTTACGTCAAAGGGGTAGATATCTCTTTCGACTATCGACAGCTAGCTGACTTGTTGGGCATTCCCAATGATGGCCCCATGGTGTACTGTGCGCCTGGACAGCCACAGTTTGTTGAGATGGAGATGAGAGCAGAGATCGACAGCCAGTTGCTCCGTCCCGATCGATGGCAGATGAGAGCTTGTTACTTGCGTCCAGCTCCACGGGTCTTCTGCAAGATTTTCCAGCATAATCTGATCCCGCAGAGTGGGCACTATGAGAGGGTCTCTCAGCGGACACAGTTTTTGATCTACAGCATCTGCACTCGTCAGTCGGTCTGCCTTCCTTACATCATCATGCGGACGATGATTAGTGCCACATTGTCGGGTCATAGGGGAAATCTACCCTATGGACGCATGATTACCGTGCTACTGACCCGTCTGGGGGTGGATCTGGTAGATGAGAAGATCCAGGAGAAGACCTTCTCATTGCCTCTAGATTGGGAGGCTATCTGCAAGATGGGGCTGCGAGATGCTGAGGTTAGCGATGAGGAGAGGAACGCGATGGTGCGCCCTCACACTCGTGTCGAGATGGCTGATGCTGAGGCTGCTGCTGCTAGAGCTCAGGTGGATCTGATCGACGATGACGATCGTATGTATATGGACGTCGACTCGATACCACCGCCTTCACCTACACATGCGGTTGGAGTTGGTACTTCTTCTACGGCGGCTCCTGCACCTGAGGCTGGTCCTTCCCATTCGGCTGATCCTTTACTTCCACCTTCAGCCATGATGGAGATGTTGCAGGAGATCAGGGATGTTCAGCGCAGATCTGATCTGAGGATGGAGGAGTTACTAGACGCCCAGCGTATGAGGGTGGATGAGCTGTTATTGGTCCAGCGGGCGACTGATAGGAGGGTAGCCGATCTTGCAGCTAGTCTCCAGACGACCCAGACCCAGGTGGCCTGGTTGACTAGAGTCTATGCTGAGGACTATGACGGTGATCGTGAGGCCCCGCCTCCTCCTTCACCTCCAGCTTCGTGATTGTACTTTATTTTTCTTGTACTACAGAGTAACTGTCCGGGTTGTGGACTGTACTCTGCTTTCATTATGTGCATACATTTTGTTTCTCTCTCTCATTGTATGTAACTTGTTTCCCCTTTAATAGATGTATTATTCTCTTTTTAAATTTGATCTCAAACATCACTTGTGCTTATAATGTGTTAATATTACTGTTTTACTTTTATCCTATCTCAGTTCACAATTGTGTTGAATGTATGTTAGTTCGGCGGGCAAGGCCTGAGAAGCTCTGATACCAAGTTGTCACACCCCAATTCTGGTCTATTCAGAATGATGTGATGAACCGCTAAATAACCAATGGTTCAACCAGGATCTCAAATAGGCTATCCCTGCGTTATCCAAACTTACACACACCCGTAATCATAATCAGAGTAAATACACAATAGCAAAAATCTTATAAATAAATGAACTGAGAACTAAGATGATATCAATAATTTAATAGCAAATTATTCTGCTTCCAACTGAGACATAAATATTTAAATATCAAATACAAGTCTTTATTAAATTCAATAAAAGAAACTTATAAAAATATCTAATCAAATACACACGAGTTGCACTCGCAAGAGGAGTCGTGTGTATCATCTTCAGCTCCAGCTTCCATAGTGCCACGTTCCCGTACGCAGACGCATTCATATAGTCTTCAACGGTATAACCTACATCATCAACTAAAAATATTCGACGTCGAGGGGTGAGCACACATCACGGCTCAATGAGTAGCCAAAACAATGCAACAGTACATATGCATGCAATCAATTTATATCTTTGGTCCGGTTTAAAGTTTGTAGTATGCAATAGAAAGGTTGAGGTAGCCAAAGGTCGCGTTTATTGACTCCGCCTCTATACACAAGTGTGTGACGTTACTTGAAGATCACGTTTATCATCAACTCACATGCACCCAATTATGAACATTATATAACAAAGGTTACGTTTATTGCTATATAGTGCCATACCAATACGTAAGCCCCTGTTGGAGAGGACTGCAAACTGGGCTCGCAACTAACCAATCCTAATGCCAAAAATGTATCCAAGGCCTCACCCCAGCATCCCTCAGAATGTCCATAGAGATAGAGCTAAGGCCCCCCGGTAGAGTCAGAGACTACAAGGACCGAGACCACCTCCCCTAATACTCTACGACATAATAGTTCTGCTAAAGTAATGGCGATACGACGATGCCAATGCACAAGACTTGAGTTAGAGATAGAGCTAAAGTGCTGAGACCCGCCAAAGGTTAACGTTTATTGACGTTCCCATCACACCTCCCCTGATACTCGCTCGCATCAAGCACATCAACCACATACATACAAGCACATGCCTATTCCTATCATCATCATCATCATCATGTTATAAACGATAAAGTAAATATGCATGAACAAGTAATAGAAATATTGGATGGCATGCTATATGCACATTATATACATATTCGCATAGAATCAAGCATGGCATAGGACTCAAGAAAACGAAAACAGTTTATTATTATTCAATTTAGTTTGGGGTTAAGGTTCCTCACCTTAGCTTGCTATAAGATACTTTTCCAAGCTCTAAAATCACCGTTATAATGTTATTATATTGCTAGCAAACCTAACAAATTCGATAAAACTTAATTAGAATAAATTCTGAATTTAAAAACCATTCTATCAACTGAGGGTCGATACTAGGGTCGATGCTAGGGTCAATGGGTCTATCGACCCTCCCCTCTTTCTGGACTTCCCGAATGCTGAGGGTTGATGGTCAGAAACACCTAGGGTCGGATGACCTATCGACCCTGGGTGCGACCCTCGGTGCACTCTGGTCCAATTTCCACTTTTTAATCCATTCTTCGTGTTTGGGGTCCTATGGCTTGCTTCTACATTCCATTCAACACTCATTCCATGGTCTGAAACCATGAATCATCCTCCTAGATGGCTTTCATGCATTCTCCTATGGTTATCCATGAAAACCTAACCATGGATTGATAGTTTGGGTTTCTCCAAGATCACACTCTCAAGAATTACTAACCTTAGGTCTGTAGAAACTTATGGAATTAGTATCCATACCTGAGAAGATAACTTTTACTCTGCAATTCTTCTCCTTTTTGCTAAGTTCTCTTGCTTGCCTCTATTCTTCCTCTTTTCCTTCTCCTCTCTTTCTCTCAATTCAATTAGGGTTGTGAAAGGAGTGAAAGTGGCTTAGGGACGTCCTTTAAATAGGCTATAAACATCCTAAAATAAGCCCCTTTGAGATTAGGAAGGAATCTAATCGAAAATCTCGAAATTTCTTAGTTTCTATTTTCGGCAGGATCCGAGGGTCGATGATCCCGTCGACCCTAGGGTCTTAAGCTGTCCGACCCTCCCCCCAAAACTGAGGGTCTGACTTTGTTTTTTGGGATGTCCGACCCTGCTTAGCTGGGTATGCGACCCTTCCCTTATTTTAAGTGTTTTTGGGTCGATTTGATACCTGGGATCTCGATCTCTTTCACGCCCTTGGTCCATTTGACTCGACCATGATGGGTAAACCTGGTTCAAGGTGGTAAGACCGGGTTAGATTTACACGGTTCTTACAGATAACTTTTCATCCCATGATCCTTTGAAGTCAATTACACATGCTCGAAGCATATCTTCTAGAATCTAAATTGTACGCTCCGACTGTCCATCTGTCTGTGGGTGGAATGCAGTACTGAACTTCAATGTTGTACCCATAGCCTTTTGCAATCCTTCCCAAAATTTTGAAGTAAATCGTGGATCTCTATCGGACACAATGCTTTCAGGCACACCGTGTAATCGCACAATTTTATCCACATACGGCATAGCTAACCTCTCCAGTGTATACTGAGATTGTATAGGTATAAAGCGAGCTGTTTTAGTCAGGCGGTCTACAATCACCCAAACTGCGTCAATTACTCGAGGAGTCAATGGTAATCTTGTGATGAAGTCCATAGTGATGCAGTCCCATTTCCATGCTGGTTCCGATAACGACTGTAACAGTCGTACCGGTCTTTGTCGTTCAACCTTTACTTTCTGACAATTTAGGCATTGAGACACAAACTTAGCTACATCTGCTTTCATTCCTCTCCACCAATATAATTTCATTAGGTCATGATACATTTTTGTACTTCCAGGATGTATCGAATAGATGGTGGTATGGGCTTCTTTCATCAATCGGTGTCTAATGTCGAAGCTTTCTGTTTCGGGTACGCATATTCTTCCTTTGTACTTCAGTATCTTTTCTTCGTCCAAGGTGAACTTAGGGTTAGTCCTACCTTTTTCGATGTCCTCTTGTACCGTTCTTAGGTAAGGGTTTGATTTGATAGCTGTCTTTACTTCATCAATTATATCTGGTATAATCTTTAATCTTCAACGCGGCGAACATATTTGAAAATCGATGAATAAACCCTTGGTTGGCTGATCCATCTGGTGCATCTATCACAAACTGCTCATTACCGTGCCTGAATACCTTTCTGGTAGTACATTGCGGTAGTTGTGCTAACCTCCCCCTGAGAATTTATCATTGCCTTTCTACTCAACGCATCGGCTACTACATTAGCTTTCCTCGGATGATACTGGATATCACAGTCATAGTCTTTCAATAGTTCCAGCCATCTTCTTTGTCTCATATTCAGCTCCTTCTGATTAAATAGATAAGTAAGACTTTTGTGGTCTGATTTAATCTGAAACTTCTCCCCGTACAGATAATGTCTCCATATTTTGACAGCATGTACTACTATCGCTAGTTCCAAATCATGAGTGGGATAGTTCTTCTCATGTGTCTTCAGTTGTCTTGAGGCATAAGCAATTATTTGTTCTCCTTGCATAAGTATACATCCTAATCCCAGTCCTGACGCATCGGTGTACAAGATAAATGGTTGTCCTGGAATAGGGATGGTCAAGATTGGAGCTGATATCAATCTAGCCTTCAAGGTTTGGAAACTCTTCTCGCATTTATCTATCCAAACAAACTTCTCGCCCTTCTTAGTCAAACTGGTAAGAGGTACGGCAATTCGGGAATAGTCTTCTACAAATCGTCGATAATACTCAGCTAAACCTAAGAAACTTCTAATTTTTGCAATGCTCTTCGGTGCTTTCCACATAGCCTCGATCTTGCTGGGATCCACTTTAATTCCTTCAGCGGATACTACTTGGCCTAGAAATGCGACTTCCTTTAGCCAAAACTCACACTTTGAAAATTTGGCGTAGAGCTTCTCCTTATGTAGTCGCTGCAGAGCGGCGTTTAGATTCTTAATATGAGTTTCCATGTCTTTGGAGTTGACTAATATATCATCAATGAATACAATAACCGACGTATCCAACATGTCATGGAAAACCCGGTTCATAAGTTCCATAAAGGTTGCTGGTGCGTTTGTTAATCCAAAAGACATGACCTAGAATTCATAATGTCCATATCTGGTCCTGAATGCTGTCTTAGGAATATCACCGTCCTTAATCTTCAGCTGATGGTAGCTTGACCGAAGATCGATCTTGGAGAACACTTTGGCACCTTGCAACTGATCGAATAGGTCATCGATCCGAGGCAATGGATTTCGATTTTTGATTGTCAGTTTATTCAGTTCTTGGTAATCTATACACAATCGAACGCTACCGTCCTTCTTCTTCACGAATAATACTGGCGCTCCCCATGGTGATATGCTAGGGCGAATGTAACCCTTGTCCAGCAGTTCTTGTAGTTGTACTTTCAATTCCTTCAGTTCGGTAAGAGCCATTCAATAAGGTGCTTTCGATACTAGTGCGACTCCAGGTATAAGATCTATAACAAACTCTGTAGCTCGGTCAGGTGGTAATCCTGGTAGTTCTTCAGGAAATACATCTGGAAAGTCATGCATGACATCAATATCTTCCATTCGTGGTGCTTCCTTGGTAAGGTCGACCACATATACTAAATACCCGACTACTCCTTTCTCAAGGCACTTCTTAGCCTTTAGCGTAGAAAGTATGAGCTTTCATTTACGGGGAAGTTTGGTTCCCGAAAAAACAAAACTTTGCTCCTCCTTTGTCTTTAAATGTCAGCTTCTTTTCGGCACACAATAGGTTTGCAGAATGCCAAACTAACCAGTCCATTCCCTAGATGATGTCAAAGTCTGCCATCTCAAGTTGGATCAAGGTTGCATCTAAGGTCTTTTCATCAATAAGAACTGGACATGGTCCATAACCTTTTTCTAACTCCACTTCTAATCCCATAGGTGATCGTACAAGTAGTTTGTAGTCTAATGTTTTGATGGGTAAATTCAACTTCTTTTCAAATGACACAGATATAAAAGAATGAGTAGCTCTTGAGTCAAAGAGTACTCTGGCGGGAATTCCATTAATAGGTACGATACCTGTGACCACATCAGGCGATGCGGCAGCATCCTCAGATGTAACCACGTAAACTCATCCTTGATGTAGCTGTTTCTTGGGCTTAGGACATTCCCTTGCTATATGTCCCACTTGGTTGCAGTTAAAACATTTTATCCCTTCAGTAATTGGCTTTTGTTGCTGTTGAGCTACGTGAGTAGTCTTGGTTGCAGCGGTAAAGCCTTGAGCACGGAAGGGTTTAAATGTCTTGTTATTCCCTCCGTTATAAGAATTTCCAGCTGGCCTTTTTATACCTCTGTTTTGCATGATATAACTCTCCTTCTGGCTCGATTCTATAACTCGAGCAATTTGTGCCGCTTCATTATAGATTTTCTTTTCATGTCCCAGAACATGCTCGCGGATGCTTCCCCTAAGTCCCATGATGAACCTTCGGGTCTTGGTGTTTTCCTCTTGCATACTGGTGGGTGCAAAGAAGAACAGCTCCTCATAACGCTGTTGATATGCATCCACGGTCATCTGCCCCTGATATAAATCAGGAACTCTCTTTCCATAGAATCTCTGAAACTTCTCGGAAAGTACTTCTCAAAGAACGCCTCCTTATAAATATCTCAATTTAGTTGGCCGTGCTTTGTTAATAAATAAATCTAGGTGGACCTCCACCAATGGTGTGCATCTCCTTTCAGCATAAAGGTGGCACACAACACTTTTTCTTCTTTATTTAATGTCATCATCATAAAATTTCTTTCCATTTCGTCAACCCAGTGTGCCGGCCATAAAGGATCTACTGGGTTGCCATTAAATTCTCTGGGCTTCAGTTTCAAAAAACGCTCCACCAGTCTGGAGTGGTCTAGTTGCTGCGGGACATATGCTCCATACATAGGTGGTTGGTATTGATATCCACCTTGAGCTATCTCAGGATTTTGTACTTGAGCCTGCATGATAGGAGTCTGAGGTGCATGGGGTACTATGTTACTCCCCCTGGTGTTGTGCTTGCCTGTCCTGCTGGCATTGGAGGTGTCTGTGTAGCTGGAAGAGTTATGCCTATGGCAGCTTGTATAGTAGCTTATGCCTGTTGCATTTGCTGCAACTGTTGGGCCAAGTTCATTACGACTGTGGCCAAGTCTGTAGGTGGAGCTGACAGATTTGTTGGATTTGTCTGCCCATTTATGACGGATGGTGCCGTGTTCGTGTTCCCCTGTGTTTCTGGGTGTGTCTGGCTATTCTCCCCCACAGGTGGTAGTGGTGGAATAGAGTTATGGCTCTGTCTGGTTACTCTGCGTCCCGCCATTAATTAATCTGATAGTGGGATTGCCTGAAAATCATGGAACACGAGAGACAATCATTAAATACGTCATTCCCATATTTTAAAACCACTAACAAATGCAAATTTCAAAATTTTCAGATCATTCTGTCGAAAATGCTGTATTTTTACTATAGGGTCGATGGTGGGGGTCGATGGGTGTCCGACCCTCAGTATGCGACCCTGGGAAATCACCCATTCTTCCCAAGAGCCGGGGGTCGATGGGGGGGGTCGGAGGATGTCCGACCCAGGGTGCGACCCCTGGTTCTCTGTCAGATTCCCGAGAACCGAGGGTCGATGCGGGGGTCGATGGGTGGGTCGATTGTTTTAATTGAATTTTCCGACCCCCGGACTAAAAATCAGATTTTTAAGTTCCGATTCAAAGTCCATTTCCCATTCTTTCTTCTCCGTTTAGACTCGTCTCGTCCCTCTGAGTTGCTACAGTGAAAACTCCGATCCGTTGGTGGTTTGCACTTCTTGTTTCGTCGTCTACACCTCCGCTATAGGTATGTCTTCTACATTTTCATGTTTTTAGTTTCCTTACCTAGGTTTTTGCTCGTATATCTCGTATTTTTCAAATTAAACTTTTTTCAACCGTAAAAATTAGATTTTTATTGGGGGCTTTTGTTGTTGGTGACTCGAGGAATGAAAGCCGTCAAAAATATTTGAGTTTCATCGGTTGGTTATCGAGAAACTCGAAATTTACTCTTTTTTCCCTAATTTTGTCGAGATTTTGAATTTCTTGAAATTTCTTCCAATTCAATCTTATTAGCTAAAATTTCCGACTATATGAGTCTTACAGGATAGTTTAGGATCTATGTAAGTCCTCTTGCCCACGTGTATGGGTGAAAATTGAGGCTTTTGACCAATTTACATCGTTATAATGTCGAAATTTTCAGATTTTTCATCTTTACTAACCCAATATCTGCTTCTCTTTTTTATTTGTAGATACTATGGCTCGTACCAAGGTACCTAGTGTTCACGACCATCTTCACTTCCGTTCTCATGAAGCAGAGACGCTGTATGCCCGCTACGCTCACAAGAAAGTAGAGGGAGGCCGCAAAGTGGACTTGGCTAGCTTGGCCTTGTTCAATGTGGAGGGGGCCTTTGGTGATATGGGATGGCTTCCTATCATCACTTATGACGCCTGTACCTGTCCTGACCTGGTACGCCAGTTTTACTGTAATCTCTAAGTGGTGGGGGATTACAACGATGTTGAGAGAGGTGGTGAGCTTCGGATTACTAGCTATGTCAAGGGGGTTGATATTTCTTTCGATTATCGACAGCTAGCGGACTTGCTGGGTATCTCCTATGGTGGCTCCTTCGTATTCTGTGCTCCAGGAGTGCCCTAGTTCTTTTCATTACAGATGAGGGCTGAGATAGATCGTCAGCTCATCAAACCTGATCGCTGGGAGATAAAAGCAAGTTATCTGCGATCAGATCCACGGGTATACTGCAAGATCATTCAGCATAACCTGATACTGCAAAGTGGACATTACGAGAGGGTCTCCCAGTTAACCCGGTATCTACTGTACTGCAAATGCACTAGGCAGCCCATCTGCCTTCCCTATATCATCATGCGGGTGATGATCAGTGCCACATTGCCCAGTCACACTGGCAACCTTCCTTATGGACGCATGATCACTACATTGCTTACCCGCCTGGGGATTGATTTGTTGGATGAGAAGATTCAGGAGAAATCCTTCTCATCTCCTCTGGATTGGGAGGCCATCTGCAAGATGGGCATGCAGGATGCCCAGGTCAACGATGAGGAGAGGAACGCGATGGTGCACCCTCGCACTCGAGTAGAGATGGCTGACGCTGAGGCAGCAGTAGCAACAACCACTGGAGCAGGGGTTCATGGGGATGATGACGATCGACTATACATGGATGTAGATGCCATACCTCCTCCATCGCCTACTCATGCTACTGGAGCTGGTCCGTCTTCTTCAGCTGGTCCTTCGCATGCAGCTGGTCCTTCGTATGCTCCTTCTGATGACATGATGGGGATATTGTATGAGATACGAGAGGCTCAGCGTATGTCTGACTTGAGGTTGGGTGAGCTTCTAGAGGCTCAGTGCTTGTCTGATCAACGGGTGGGAGAGCTTATGGATGCTCAACGCATGATCGACCAGCATGTGGCTGCCCTCACAGCTAGTCTCCAGACTACCCAGACTTAGATAGCTTGGTTGACCAGAGTCTACGCTGAGGACTATGATAGAGACCGGGAGGCACCGCCTCCCCCATCACCTCCAGCTTCTTGATGTATTTCTTTTATCTTTCTTTTTGTACTTCAGAGTAACTGTCCGGACTGTGGACTGTACTCTGCTTTAATCATATATATAAATGTTTGTTCTTCCTTTGGTTGTATAAAAAAATTGTTTCTCATTTAATAGATGTATTATTCTCTTTCAATTTTGTCTCAAACAACACAGATGTTTATGGTGTGTTATTATTACATCTTTTAAATTTTTATCCTATCTCAGTACACGACCTTTTGTGCAAGTATACGGGTTTCACAAACAGGGTCTGAGATGCTCCGATACCAAGTTGTCACACCCCAATCCTACACCATTCAGAACGGTGTGATGAACCGCTAATAAACCAACGGTTCAACTAGGATATCTAATAGGTTGTGTCCATTAAAAATAAAACCATACGCATCCACAACCATAATCAGAATAAATACACAATAGCGGAAGTCTTATAGTAAATGAACCGAGCAATCTAACTGTGATAACCATAATAAAATATCAAGTTATTTTTGTATCAACTGAGACATAAATAATTAAAGTATCAATTACATTCTTTTAATAATTCAAACAAAAATCTAATCGAATACACATGAGTTGCACTCGCATGAAGAGTCATGCGTATCCACTAAGTCTTTGGCTTCCATTGCAGCAACACGTGCGTACACCGGAGCACTCATATAATCTTCGACCATAGTACCTGCATCATCAACTAAAAATATTCGACGTCGAGAGGGTGAGCTCACATCATGGCTCAGTGAGCAAACAAAACAATGCAACAAACATATGCATGCATTCAATTCATATCTTTGGTCTGGTATATAAGTTTGCAATGTGCTATAGAAAAGATTGGTGGCCAAAGGTTACGTTCATTGACGCCTCACCTCTATAAACGAGTGTGTGAAGCAGCCCAAAGGTAACGTTTATTGTCGTCCCACATGCACCCACCATGGACAATGTACACGCAAATATTACGTTTATTGCTGTACCGGTTGCCCATACCAACGCGTAAGCCTCTGCTGGCGAGGGCTCGCAAACTGGGCTCGCAACTAACCAATCCTAATGCCAATCAGTGTATCCAAGGCCTCACCCCAGCATCCCTCAATACGTCCATAGAGATAGGGCTAAGGCCCCCCGGCAGAGTCAGAGACTACACGGTCCGAGACCACCTCCCCTCATACACTACGACGTAATAGTTTTGCTAAGGTAATGGTGATATGACGATCTCAGTAGACAAGACTTGAGTTAGAGATAGAGCTAGAGTGCTGAGGCTCGGCCCATGACACCCCCTGATACTCGCTCGTATCAAGCACACCAACCACACACATACATTCACATGCCTATTTCTATCATCATCATCATCATCATGTTATAAACAATAATTTAAATATGCATGAACAGTAATAATAAAAATATTAGATGACATGTTGAATGCACATAACAAGCATACACGCATAGAATCAATCATGGCATTGGACTCAAGAATAAAACAGTTTATTATTAACCAATTAGTTTAGGTCTTGCTCCCTCACATTTGCTTGATCGTAGATCCTCTTTCAAGCTTTAAGAATCAACTAAATATCAATATTATATCACTAGAAGACCTAATCAAGTTGATAGAATTTAATTAGAATTAATTCTGATTTTAAAAAGCATGCTGTTAACTGGGGGTCGATGCCAGGGTCGGAGGTTCGACCCTGGGTGCTACCACCCAGATTCTGGACTTCCCGAACACTGGGGGTCGATTGTTAAGGTCTGGTAGGGTCGATTGGCCATCGACCCCCGTGCGACCCCTCGTGGGTTTAGTCGAATTTTCATCCTACAGTCCATTCCTTCGTGTTTGGGTCCCATGGCTTGCTTCTACAATCCATTACATACATGTTCTATGGCTTAGAACCATAGTTTATTTACCTACATGGTTTTTATGATTTCCCCCATGGTTTTCCATGAAAACCTAACCATGGATGGATGATTTGGGTTTCTCCTAGATCATTCCCTCTTTACTATCTACTCTAAGGTCTTTAGAACTACATGGAGATAGTATCCATACCTGAGAATTAGGCTTGTTTCTCTGAAGCCTTCTCTTTGATCTTCCTCTCTACTTTCCTTCTCTTCTCTTTCTCTTCTCCTTCTCTTCTCTTTCTCTCAATCCAATTAGGGTTCTAAAAGGAGTGAAAGAGGCTTAGGGACGTCCTATTTATAGAGTAGAAACTCCCAAAATAAGTCCCATTGAGATTATGAAAGAATCCCATTGAAATTTGGAAAGTTCCTAATTCACGGTTTCTGTTGGCAGACTGGGGGTCAATGAGGGGGGTCGGAGATCCCGTCGACCCCTGGTTCTAAAATGTCCGACCCCCGATTAAAAACTCAGGGTTTGACTTTTATACTGGGGGGTCCGACCGCCTTCTTGCTGGGTATGCGACCCTCCCCCTTATTTTAGTGTTTTTGGGTCAGTTTAATACCTGGGATCGCGATCTCCCTACGCACTTGATCCATTTGGCTCGACCATGATGGGTAGACCCGGTTCAAGGTGGTAAGACCGGGTTAGTTTGATACGGGTCTTACAAAAATCGCTTCTAAGATCACCGGTCGGACTGTAGCAACTCACCAAGCCAGAGAGGAATCGCCACCGGAGAGAAATGAAAGAAGGAAAGTGAGAAAAATCTCACTTTTTCACGATTTTAAAGGCATTCTGGGCATATCGGTCAACAATTTTTCCCATACCGATCGACTGGTACCCCCTGGGTATGTCGACCGGTACCTCTCGGTCAGGAGAAAAATCCTGACCGGTCGACTATACCGGTCGCGCCATACCCTACAGGGTTGCGATCGGTACATCGATCGATACCTCTCGGGAACTCCGAGAGGTTTGTCTGCCTGGACATACCGGTTGCAATACCATATACAGTGCCGCGACCGGTATGTTGCGATCGGACATGCATTCGAAGCTCATAAAATTTTGAGAAAATTTATAAAATTTTGATTTAAGTTTCCTTACGAGTTTTACCTTGCACTTGTTAAAGACTAACACTATTATGACTATTTGATTGTATCTCATTTGTTATGTCTTCTTCTCAGATCCAAGTAGGAAAAACTAATCTGAGATGGTAGGTGAAAATGATCGTAGAGGCTCACGAAGGCGTCACCATTCCAGGGTGCGCCAAGACGAGGACAACGTGGAAACAGGAACTATTGATGAGCAAAATGTGAACCCAGAAGGTGGAGAAAGGCAGAGTTGATGGATTCATAATTTTATATATTTATTTTCCTTATATTTAGTTTATTTAACATATTATATGTCTTATGGTACTCATTTGTGATGATTCCTTATATATAAGACATTGGTGGAAAGTATTGGTGATTTATGTATAAAATGAAAAAAAATATGATATTCTTAATAATGACCTTCTGAAGTTCATGCAGGTTTTTAATGGGGAAAGAATTCTAGAAATCAAACGTGATCCAAAAATTAGATCTGGAAAGCTAATTTGAATTGAAACCAGAGAAGGAAGATTACCACATATAGAAGATTTACTATTGGAAGGATTTGATTGATTGTCAGAAATCTTGAGGAGAATATATACCTCTATGGAATATTATAAAGATTGGCAGGTCTAAGGGTGGCATTTGGTTAATAATGGAATGATACTCTATCTAATCTAGGCAAGAATATTTTGTCTAATCTTTATTTCCATGTAATAAGGTTGTCAATTCTAGACATACCAGTTTTAGTCTTCTCTACTCTAGCTATTTAAGCGATGTAAAGGCTAAGTAATAGAGCATCCAAGAATTATTGAGAAGATAGTTTTATTTCTTTTGTCTTTCTTTTCTGTCATGTCTAGCTAAATTCTTTAGTCGATTCAAGGGGAATTCAATCTGGTTAGTAAAATTGTGAGACTATGTTCTTAATTTTAGTTATTTTTCTATTCAAATATCTATGTTTATTGATTTTTCAAGTTAATGGTTGCATGATTCAGTTTATTAAGAGGCCTATTAATTGATTGAGTTATGTGATTTATTGCTAAGATGAATCCATAATCCGTAATTGTTATGGTGTTTAGGAAAAGTAGCAATTGAGTAGAACAATTATGATCCAAGTTTTTGTTACTTGCTTAAAAGAAACATAGAATGAATTAAATAATCTGACGCTTGTTAGATTGTTGTTCATCTTTAACTCCCTCCGAGAGTGTAATGCTATCAATAAATTCATGAGGATTGCTTAATACCAATTGGTTTATTGATAAGAATTAAATTGTGTGCTGGGCTCAAATTAATGAAATTAGGGAAGGTAAGGATTGTTAGGCTTTTTGATAATCCTTGGTTAAATATTTGAATAGAGAATAATATATATGAGGTTAGTGATCAATTTGCAGCCGTGACTAAATTTCCTTGAATCGACATCATCTTCCATTGAATTTTTGTTACTTAATTTTGTTGTCAATTAAATTGCAGAAGGAAAACCCCCCTTTTTCTTGGTAAGTAGACAATTTGATTAACTAGTCTCTATGGATCGACCTTTACTTATCATTACTATTCATTATAGGTAGAGTAATTTATTTTTGGTTGCACTCGACACGCATCAAGAGTCCCAGAGCACCAATAAATTTACCTGGACCGCCTCACACTAACTCTGAGATAATTGTGATGAATCTGGTTTATCAGATGGAAGCTCAGCAGAAAGCATTCCTGAATGAGATACTGAAGATGTTCAGGCCACCAGGATATATCCCTACAGAAGGTACGCCTGAGTTTGGGGGAAATAACACCACACTGCCAATGGATGGTAGTACGGGGCCGATGGGCTAAGGACAAAATCTACAACCACTACACCAATTTCCAACGTCGTCTGCCTATCAAGGGATCTATCCGTACCCACCACCATGGTATGGAACGAATGCACAGGGGCAGAATGACCTAAGCCGAGCGGTGGATAGGTTTTTGAAGTTGAAACCCCCTACTTTCACAGGAAAACCAGGAAAACCACTATGGCCTGCACAGTGGGTTGCTGAATTGGAGAAGAACTTCCATCTAATGACCTGCACGGAGGATGAGAAGGTGCTATTTGCTATGCACATGCTCAAGGAAGATGCAAATGCCTAGTGGAATTATACCCGAACATACTTAGAGACAAAGCACACTCAGATCAATTGGAAAATATTCAAGGGAGCTTTCTTTAATAAGTACTTTTCGAAGAGCTTTCGAGATCAAATGGAAAAGGAATTCTTAAATCTGTAATAATCCCAGTCAACTGTTGATGCGTACTAGCAAAGATATGAAGAGCTGTTTTTCTTCGCTCCGGCAAGTATGCAAGAGGAAGAAACCAAGACACGGAGGTTCACCATGGGATTATGAGGAAGTATCCGAGAGCACGTCTTGGGTTTGGAGATGAAAGTATATAACGAGGCTGTGCAGATTGCTATGGTAATTGAATCAAGCCAAATAGACAGCTTCTTTGCTCAAAATAGGGGACTGAAGAGGCCTGCTACTGAGACTTTGGGTGGAGGGAACACTAGACCATTCTGCCCATACAGAGCTCAGTCTGCTGTGGTGCCAGCAAGGAATACTACTGCACCACCACCGTCACAGTTAGCTGGACAAAACCCAAATGTCAAATGTTTCAACTGTTAACAAATGGGTCATTATGCAAAGACCTATACTCTACCTAAGAAGCAACTGCCACAGCAAGGAAAGATATTCGCAGTTACCACTGAGGAGGCAGTCGCATCACTTGATGTGGTTACTGGTATGATTTCGTCCCTTACTATTTTGCTTACTATTTTTTTGTGTGTGAGCATGTAGAACTAAGGGATAATTAAATTTCAAGAACTGTAAATATAGCTGGTGTACCCGCCAGAGTACTTTTTGACTCTGGGGCCACGTACTCCTTTGTTTCTATGTCTTTTGGAAAGTGAATGGGATTACCTATCAAGTATTTAACCCCAAGCTTGATAGTTCGCTCTCCGTTGGGAGTAGAAGTAGCATTGAATGAATGCTATGGGCCGTGTACAGTTAGTACTGAGGGCCGAAACCTAGAAGCAAATCTGGTTCAACTTGAGATGGCAGACTTCGACGTCATCTTGGGAATGGATTGGCTAGGCCATCATTCAGCTAGCTTATTGTGTGGCGAAAGAAAACTTGTGTTTAAAGATGAGAAGGGAAAAGAGTTTAGCTTTACAGGAACCAAGTTACCTAGGAAGCGGAAGCTAATCCTCTCTGCCCTAAAAGCTAAGAGATGCTTAGAGAAGGGAGGAGTGGGGTACTTAGTATCTGTGGTCGACATCACTGCAGAGGTGCCAAAGATGAAAGATCTAGATGTGGTATGAGAGTTTCCAGATGTGTTCCCAGAAGATCTACCAGGTCTACCTCCAGACAGGGCTACAGAGTTTGTCATAAACCTTATGCTAGGGTCGGCGCTAATGTCTAAGGCACTGTAACTGATGGCTTCTACTGAATTAAAAGAGTTGAAAACCCAACTACAAGAACTACTAGATAAGGGTTTCATACGACCAAGCATATCGCCATGGGGAGCACCTATTTTGTTCGTCAAGAAGAAGGACGGTAGTGTACGACTATGTATCGACTATCGAGAGTTGAACAAGTTAACCATTAAGAACCGATACCCTTTGCCTAGGATCGATGATCTGTTCGACCAGTTGCAGGGTGCAAAGGTTTTCTTGAAGATTGATCTTAGATTAGGGTATCACCAATTGAAGATCAAGGCAACGGATATTTTGAAGACTGCTTTTAGGACAAGGTATGGGCATTATGAGTTCCTTGTAATGTCATTCGGGTTGACTAACACTCCAGCGTCGTTCATGGAAATGATGAACCGAGTATTTCATGACATGTTGGACACTTCGTTCATCATATTCATTGACGACATATTGGTCTACTCAAAGGACAAGGAGACTCATGCAACACATTTGAGAGCAGCCTTACAACGGCTGAAAAGGGAGAAGCTTTACGCCAAGTTCAAGAAGTGTGAATTTTGGCTGAAGGAAGTAGCCTTCTTGGGTTACGTAGTATCTGCAGACGGTATCAAGGTAGATCCAAGCAAGATCGCAGCTATAGTAGGATGGGATGCACCAAAATCAGTTGCGGAGATTCGTAGTTTCCTTGGATTGGCCGATTACTATAGAAGATTCGTAGAAGACTACTCAAGAATCGCAGTTCCACTTACTAGACTAACCAAGAAAGGAGAAAAATTCATATGGACAGATGAGTGTGAGAAGTGCTTTCAGACTTTGAAGTCAAGACTAGTCTCTGCACCTATCTTGACCATCCCAGCACCAGGCTTGCCATTTACCCTATATACGGATGCCTCAGGGTTGGGTCTTGGATGTGTGTTGATGCAAGGAGAACAGGTGATTGCCTACGCATCAAGACAGTTGAAAGAGCATGAGAAGAACTATCCTACGCATGATCTGGAGTTAGCAACGATCATTCACACAATCAAAACTTGGAGGCACTACCTTTATGATGAGAAGTTTCAGATTAAGTTGGATCACAAGAGTTTAACTTACCTTTTTACTCTGAAGGACCTGAATATGAAACAGAGAAGATGGATAGAGCTATTAAAAGATTATGATTGTGACATCCAGTACCATCCGGGTAAGGCAAACGTTATGGCCGATGCCTTAAGCAGAAAGTGGGCATTGAAACCTGAGGTAGGACCTAGTACAAATGCTGCATTGTGTGTAGCCTTTCGCTCAATAGAGAATGATAAAGAATATATATTAGAGACTGCGGGAGATCCAGTAGAACAGGGCTTAATTCATAAGTTCACATTGATGTTCGCAGCCTTGAAGATCTCATCGGATCTCGAAGATGAGGTCAAAGTAGCAATCCTACAGGATCTACACCTCAAGACTGTGCATGAAGATCTAGAGGAGGGTAAAATCAACCTTGACTTCACCTTGGATTCAGACAAGGTACTCAGGTATCGTGGACGATTATGTATACCTGAGAGTGAGAACTCAAATATCAGAGATAGAGTTATGACAGAAGCTCATTACACCCCATATTCGGTACATACAGGAAGCACCAAGATGTACCATGATTTAAGAAGATTATATTGGTGGAGGGGTATGAAAGCGGATGTAGCTCGATTCGTATTCCAATGTCTAAATTACCAAAAAGTTAAAGCAGAAAGACAGAGACCCGTAGGTTTGCTACAACCACTATCGGAGCAAACATGGAAGTGAGATTGTATCACAATGGATTTCGTCACTGGCCTACCCTTGACACCAAGGTCAGTGGATGCAGTATGGGTTATAGTCGATCGACTAACCAAGACAGCCCGATTCATCACTATCAGACCTCAGTATACTATGGAGAAGCTAGCCAAGCTATATGTGGATAATATAGTCAGACTTCATGGCATCCCAGATAGTATAGTATCTGATAGAGATCCCCGTTTTACATCAAAGTTCTGGGAAGGATTACAGAAAGCTATGGGAACCAAGTTAAAGTTTAGCATACCTTTTCATCCTCAGACTGACGGGCAGTCAGAAAGAACTATTCAAATCTTGGAAGATATGCTCAGAGCGTATGCCCTAGATTTCAAAGGAGCTTGGGATGAAAAGCTATCGCTCATCGAGTTTGCTTATAACAAGAGTTACCAGGCTATGATCCAAATGGCTCCATACGAGGCACTCTATGGGAAGAAATGTCGTACACCTCTGTTATGGAATGAGGTGGGAGAGAGAAGGATTGTAGGACTGGAGTTCGTCGAAGAAACTTGTCGAGTGATTGATCAAATTAAAGAAAGAGTGAAAACAGCTCAAGTTCGACAAAAGCACTATGCAAATAACCGACGTCGAGATCTGGAGTTTTCAATGGGTGATAAAGTGTTCTTGAAGATATCACCTGTGCGAGGTCTAAAATGGTTTGGTAAGAAGGGGAAGCCATGCCCCAGGTATATGGGACCATACGAGATTTTAACTAGATGTGGCAATGTGGCATATCAACTTACTCTACCACCATCCATGTCAAGCGTTCATGATATGTTCCATGTTTCCTTATTGAAGAAGTACATCAGGGATCCATCGCACATCTTGACAGCAGACCCACTAAACTTGACAGAGGACTTGACATTTAAAGTAGTACCTGTGATGCTCACAAGACGAAAGGTACAACATCTCTGAAGCAAGGATATCCATTATGTAAAAGTGCATTGGAAAAGCCTACTTGGGAGGAAGAGAACCCGATGTGAAAGGAATACCCTAACCTTTTTGACGACCAAGGTACGTTCAAATTTTGAGGCCAAAATTTATTTTAAGGGTGGGGGAGTTGTGAAACCTACATGCAAATTTCGGGGACGAAATTTCTTTTAAGGGTAGGGGAGTTGTAAGACCCGCACTCCATGAACCCGATCTAAACCTTTAAATGATGTCGTAACAGGTCTTCCAATCATCACCGGGCTAGACGGGCGTGCGGATGACAACCAGGTATGAAAACGGACAAAATTACATGATATTATTTTCATACTGGTCGATGGTACCGGTCTCGGTACCGGTCGACCGGTATGGCCTGCGCAGCAGACCACTTAGATCCGAAAAAGGATCTCTGCGGGTCCCACTTTCCAAATTTCAAACCCTAGGACTTTCCTAACGTAAGGGGACTTCCTAAACTCAACCCTAGCCTATATAAGGATCCTTAAACCTCCTAAAACCTCTTTCATTGATCCTCACAAACCCTAGAGAGGAGAAAGAGGTTGAAGAAGGAGAAGAAGCTAGGAAGGAGAGGGAAGAGGCGCCATTGCCGTTGGATGAAGAATACATTACCACGAACCAATGGTAAGTGCTTAAACCTTCCTCTACGTTAAGCATTTTAGAATGGTTAGTCATGATTGGATCAAGTCCATGCAAAGCAAGGTATTGATCTAAACCCTATTTTTCCTTTAAACCCTAATCCAGTCGGTAAACCCTGGATTCAAGTTCTAGGTTGAAGATCATCGAAACTAGGACTTAAATGGAGTTGGAAACAACTCTAACTTAGTTCTCAGACCTACAATGTGTAGGAGAAACCCTAGAATAAATAGGGGGTGACCAATGGAAGGCGAGAACCGGATGTATGGTCTTCCGGAGACATATCGATCAACCATACCGGTCGCACCCTATGCGACCAGTACCTGCGACCGGTATCTCCCGGAGGCTGGTCTGTAGGGACCGATCGACCATACAGGTCGCATCTTTCCCCACAGTGCCGCGGCCGGTACCTACGACCGGTCTGCTCTGTGTGAAGTGTTTTAACCTTGTTGGTTTTCTGACCAACGTAAATCCTAAGAAAAACTATTCTAACTCACCCCTAACATCGTGTAGGACATTGTGATAGCAAGTTTGGATTCTGTGACGCGGAGCAAGCTATCAATCAAGTGTCAGGTAAGGGAATCAGACCTAAATCCTAATAATTTAATAACAGTAAAACGTTGTTAATAACTATGATTCTGTGGACTGATGTTTGTGCATACTCGCATGTCATCCTTTACTTTCAGTTATTATTATTGTTCATGCATACTCGTTATGCGATGTGACTGTTAGGCATGTGACTGTTTTCGTTGGTGTGTGGAATAGAAAGGGCTGGGGGTCTAGGATCATTCCTCACAGTAGCACCTTTTCGTATCATTCTGTCTTAGCATGCTTGGTGCAGGTAGGGTATCAGGGGGAGGAAGTGGCACTGTGGTCTCCGACCTGACCACTAGACTCTAGCTCTATCTCTATGCCGTAGGGAGCTGTGCTGGGATAGGGCTTACTGTGATGACATATAGGATTGGTTAGTTGCAAGCCCAGTTTGCAAGCCCTCACCAATAGGGGCTTACGTATTGGTATGGGTAGGGTATCAGGGGAAGTGTTGGCGGTATTTGATCCGGACGCTTTAGCTCCATCTCTATTCCATGGTGGGTGCATGTGGGATGATAGTGGTGTTTGATCCATTGGGCGGCTTCACACACTCGTGTATAGAGGTGCGGTGGCCGCCAATCCTTTCTATAGCACATTGTAAACTTAAAACCAGACCATAATGTGAATGTTACTCATGCATATGTTTGTTGCATTGTCTGATTGTCTTACTGAGCTAGGTTGTGAGCTCACCCTTGTATATATACATGTTTTTAGATGTTGATGCAGGTTATACTATGGAGGACTATATGGATGCTCCGGTGTATGGAGGTGTTGCTGCTTTAGAAGTGCAAGCAGGAGAGGACGAGCATGATGCTTTATGCAAGTGCCCTTTCTATGTGTACCTCTAGGATATTGATTTAATTTATTTTATTTATTTTTGGTTGGAGATACAATTGATGTAAGGATATTTAATTATGTTTCGGTATTTGAATAACTAGATATTTTATTAAATTATCAATAGATTACTCGGTTCATTTTATTTAAGACTTCTGCTGTATTTTATTATATTCTGATTATGGTTATATGCAATGGTTTGTATGAGTGGACACGGTCTTATTGAGATCCTGGTGTGAACCGTTGGTTCAGTGACGGTTCACTCACACTTCTGGTTCAGCCAAAATTGGGGTGTGATACGAGCAGGCTAGCAGATTTGGTTTTCAGCAGCAATAATTTGGCTCCCACCATGGGCCCTTCTCTTTGAACCTAAATTCAAGAATTCTATGAACGATGGCAAGAACTCCAAATCAACCCCTCGAGAACTACTATGACGGGAGTGATGACGTACCAGAGGAAGGACAGCCATAGAACAATCCTCCTCCAGGAAACAATGGCACAAATTCCTCCACCGTCCGTGAGTCACCACTCCTATTCCTGAAAATCATAGAACGACACTACAATATGTTATAGTTGATAAGTTCAATGCCTTGAATGAAAAATTGGCAGAGTTAACACTGCTCCTCAAGCCACCTCTGCCACCAACTCATCCACGATCCACCAGAGACCTAGCAAGATCCAAGACTCTAGCCCTAGGCCAAGATCTGCTGGCCCACAAAGATCTTCCTAATTCAGAGGAAAGAAATAATGAACTGGGCAAAGAAGACTATCTGTCGGTGCAGGACTCAGATGTGGAAGAACTCATAGCCCCTCAAGATAAATAAAAAGACAGCGGCTAGGGGGATAGCTGGAGACTAGACAATGAAGCACAAGGTCGAGTAAATGCTGCATGAATGGAAAGAATTGCTATCATAAGTCACATGGAGGAACAGAGATGCGACGCTGAGAAAGAAACACCGGCAGGCATCCCGACAAAGTCTTTGGAGCAATAGCTCCTCCCCATGCAGACCCGTATGGAAAAAATGGAGAAGAAACAGTCAGCATCCGTCGCGGCCTCAAAAAAGAAAGAATACTGTGGCGACATGGCCTTCACCAAAGAAATAATGGATGTCCCTAGGCCAGAACACTTCTTTATGCCAAAAGTAGACCAGTACGATGGTACAACAGATCCTCAGTTGCATCTCGACAACTTCTCAGCTTTAATGGTGTTGCACTGATATGACGATGCAATTATTTGTCAAGCTTTCCCGTCTACATTACGAGGAGTAGGGCGACTCTGGTTTAATAGCCTACCAGCCAATTCCATTGAATCTTTCGATCAACTGAGCGATTGCTTCTTCAAACACTTCCAGACAGACGGCACCAAAGAAGACTTCAACCAATCTTATCAGTGTAAAGCAAAGGCCAGAGGAAAACCTATGCGCATACTTTTCAAGATTTATTTGTGAGGCCCTTGAAATCAAGAAAATCAGTTCGGAAGTAAAAATGACGGCACTACAAGGTGGCATCAAAGATAAAGATCTTCTGAAATCAATCTACAAAAGGCCACCTCTGTCCTATGCCGAATTGATGAACAGGTCCGAGAGTATGCGGTGATTAACGAGGCTCTCCTCCTCACTCACCCCAAGTCAGGGAAAAAAGGAGAAGCGAGATGGAACTCGTCAACAAGTCGCCTAGTGAGACATCCAAGAAATAAAAGACTGGAAAGACTAGATTTCCCGGTAAGTAGGTTGCCAGAGTCGACTTCAATTGGGATCATTTCACTAGATTGATTGTATCCATGTTGGAACTCCTACACAATCTCAAGGACACACAATACGAGTTATCCCATCCGCCACCAATGAAGCCAGATCTGAGGAGAGAAAGGTCCACGAAATACTGCCGCTATCTTTGTGAAAATGGCCATGATACTGATAAGTGTCGCGCATTAAGATATGTAATTGAAGACCTGATTAAATGGGGGCACATCTATGAATATGTGGAAAACCCTGCAACTACTGACAACAAGCAGAAAGGTAAATAGCCTGCCGAGCAAGAAGACAATACAGTGACTTCCTCGCCGAAACAGGGAAGACTTCCATGAAGATGACTCAGACTCTCCGCCTTTAAACAAGATCGGAGACCCCCATGGCCATATCGGCATCATCACAAAGAAAATTTTGTCTTCTCGCCAGACTGCACGACATCGCGATACCCTATTACTGAAAATCGATGATGTACACTCTCAATGTCGTGGGCATAAGTCGCACATTGACCTCCAGCTATTGAAATCAGTGGCAGGCCTAATACAGCGACTCGACCACCTTATCCTACAACATGAGCACCAAACAAAAGGGGCAAAGTTTGCAGTCCAGAATATGTTGGAGCAAACCCCGAGTCCATCAAATAATAGAGTTGGAACCCCACAGAAGAATACATGCCATTCCCTACAAGAACACAAATGTATGGGGTGGCAATACTATGGGCCACAACCAATACGCTATTCTGGGGCGATCATTGGGGGACCCGTAGCTAGCAACACATCTAAGAATAGCAGAAGGTCATATGCAAGACAGGAAAGCCAATCAGCGAGCTCCTCCGTGCTGTACAAATAAGGTGACAACATAACCTTTTCTGATGAAGACCTCATCGGCATCGAATTACCCCATGAAGACGCCATTGTGATCTCTATGGTGATTGATAAACTCAATGACGTAGAAAGGGTACTTGTGGACACAAGCAGCTGAGCAAACATATTATTTTTCCATACCTTTAAAGCAATGAATCTGGATGAAAGGCTACTTACTCCAATAAAATTCTCACTTATCAGCTTCTCTGGCGACATCGTCAAAGTCAAAGGTGCAATAATCCTAGAAACAAGGGTTAGAACCAAACCCACAAGGACTATGCTGTCTCTTTCTTACCTAGTAGTGGATGTCCCTTCCAGTTATAATGTCATCCTCGGCAGACCAGGTCTTAATCTTCTCCGAGCATGTATCTCAACCTACTTTTTGACAATGAGATTTCCAATTGCACAAGGGATAGGGTACTGCAAGGCAGATAAAAAACTATCTTGCCGCTACTACTCTATGGACTTGGAAGCCAATGACGAAAAACTCATAGGACCTATTCAAATTGAAGATATGTGAGATGATTTGGAGCAGGACCGTGGGTCCCCAGCAGAGGACCTAATACATGTCCCAGTTTTTGAAGAGAATTTCGAAAGGTACTTTCAAGTTGGGTCGTCATTACCCAAGGAACAACAAGATGAGATTACTGCATTCCTTCGAGAAAATCTTGACATGTTTTCTTGGACAGCGTCTGAGATGCCGAGCATCCCCCAAGAGGTCATAGAACATTTCCTGGCCATTGACCCCCAATTCAAGCCGGTTCAGCAAAAGAAGCGCAATTTTGCACCAGAGAGAGAAGCCACAATTAAAGTTGAACTCGACAAGCTTCTCGTAGCAGGGTTTATAAAAGAGGTCAAGTACCCGTAATGGGTATCTAACGTTGTAATGGTGAAGAAAGCCAATGGTAAATGGAGCATTTGTATAGATTACTCAGACCTCAATAAAGCTTGCCCTAAGGACTACTACCCTCTCCCTAGAATTGATAGATTAATTGATGCCACTACCGGTCATAACATGCTTTCATTCTTGAATGCTTACTCAGGCTACAATCAAATCAAAATGTATCAACCTGATGAGATTAACACTGCCTTTATTACGAGCAATAGACTCTACTGTTACAATGCAATGCCTTTCGACTTAAAAAAAACTGGCATAACATATCAACGATTGGTCAACAAGGTATTCGCACAACAAATTGGTAGGAACGTGGAAGTCTATGTTGACGACTTCCTGGTTAAAAGCAAGGAAACTTCCCAACATATCGGTGATTTGAAGGAAGCATTCGCCGTTTTAAGGAAGCATCAAATGAAGCTTAACCCAACAAAATGTGCCTTCAGGGTCGCATCTGGAAAACTTCTGGTGTTCATGGTATCAAACAGAGGCATTGAAGCAAACCCGGCAAAGATAGAAGCTATCATGGGCATGTCGCCTCCAACAAAACCAAAACAAGTACAAAAACTACTAGGAAGGATAGCCGCCTTGGGTAGACTCATATCCAGATCGGCAGACCATCTGTCTACCATTCTTTAAAACCCAGAAGGGAGCCAAGTGATTCGAATGCCGCTGAATGCCAGAAGTCCTTTGATGATTTGAAAGTATTCCTAACATCACCTCCTTTGCTCGCCTACCTAGAAGTCAGGGATCAAGTACAACTGTATCTCGCTACCTCGCTCTAGACTGTCAGTTCAGTCCTTATAAAAGAGATCGACAGAGTCCAATAACCAGTGTATTACATCAGTAAGGTACTACTGGATGCCGAAACAAGATATAAGCTAGTAGAAAAACTGACATTGGCGCTTGTTACTTCTGCTCGCAAACTTAGGCCTTACTTCCAGGCACACACCATATCGGTATTAACCGATAAACCATTGAAGAAAATACTCGCACGCCCCTGTGAGGACAAAGATTGTAATCTTTTTTTGGAAGTCGCCACCTAGATTAAGGTCTAGGACCTTAGAAATGTGAAATCTCACCCTAAGGTAAAACTTTGATTGACTCATGACCCTTAGATTAGATTTCTGGTCCATCAAAGATTTGGGTAAGCGTTAGGTTACTGTTATGGGAAAGGGTTAGGCACCCAAACCGCTTGATCAAAATCAGTCTCCTATACCTTTCCTATGCTAGACTCTATCTGTTAAACCGGACCAAACCAAGTGATTTGATATCATTGAACCGAATCTGTATCCATCAGATTGCCTACGTATCATGGAATTATTCCAAAAATCAGGTTGACCATTGTTGTTCAGGTGTGATTAAAGTTTATGTTGTAATTTATGCTTGTGCATGATTAAGTTCATTGTTCAAGTTGAAGTTTATGCTTGAAATGATGAGAAACCCTATGGGTTAGTATCTGGATAGTCCATGTGGATTGATAGATAATCCTAGTGGATCTATGGATAACCTTATTTGGGTCAAAATATGGATAACTTAGTTGGGTGGATGGATAGCCTAGTGGATCTATGGATAGTCCGAGTGGACTAAGGTGTGGATCCAAATTTGAGATTCTTCCAAATGGCCTACGTATCCTAGGGTTTGCCCTAGGAATCAGAATCCACGTAGTTCGGGCTGGATAACCCTATTTGGGTCAAAATGTGGGTAAATATCCTAGTGGATCTATGGATAGTCCAAGTAGACTAAAAATGTGGATCTGAATTTGGGTTTTTCCCAAATGGCCTACGTATCATAAGGTTTGCCCTAGGAATCAGAATCCACGTAGTTCGGGCTAGATTAACTTGGATTGATTGGGCTAGGCCGACTTGGGTCGAACTAGGATTGACTGGGTTAGGCCAAAATTGATTTTTCTCTCTATCATTTCATAGGCCATTTTTTGTCGCCATTCCGCATGGAATTTTTCGGTAGCCCCTATTCTAAATTTTCTACGTTCACTTTGTAAAACACTAAAAATGAGGAATATTGGAACTTGAATTACCTCATTTGGAATAAAAAGGCCAACCTATGAATTTCTAAAGTTTAAGCAGGCCAGTTATCGATAATTTGGCTAACCATTATGCATGGGATCCTTCGGAGACCTCTATCGAAAATCCTTTACGTCCACTTTGTAGAGTATTAAAAATGGAATATAATGAAACTGAAATTACCTGATATATGAAGCTTTAAAGTTCTATCGATAATTTTGCATGAAAGATTGCATGGGGCCCACTAGTGACCTTTGCCCAGGATTTTTCACGTCCCCTTTGAAGAAGACTACAAATAAGGAATATTGGCCTTTGAATCATCTGATTCCGATATCAGATGACCAAGATATGATGACTTGAAGTTTAAATGATAATGCATGCATCATACGATAATTACATAAATGCCCTTGCACTTTCAAACATCGATATCTTTCTTGTTTGATGTCAGAATTTGATGATTCAGGTCACATTTCGAAGATAATTTCACGACCTATACATCCAAGTAGGTAATAGCCTATGACCCTGCTGTAGGGTTCATTAGAGAATCACAAACCCTTGGATTAAAAGTTAGAAACCTACCATATTGGTTCACTTATGCTGAGGGTGGCAAAACTGGGGTGCTTACAGATGCCCCTCTTTAGTCGAGATTGTTACCAATTGAAGACTGAAGATAAAAGAACCACATTTTTGGGATATGACTGAGATTGCTTATTGGGCTGCACTTAGGGTAATTTGTCCTAAACTGCCTACGTATTCTAAGGGTGTCCTAGAAATCAAGCCTAGAACGTAGTTTTACTGGCAAAAAGGTTTGCTCTTCTTGGAAAATTGATGATTGTTCTTCTTGTATGAAGCTAGGCTGTGAATACAAGGCTCATTTATAGGCTGGGAACCACTTCTTGCTGAGGTGAGACTCATGATGCAAGGAACGTGCGGGCTTGAACCCGACTTGATCCATTTGTAGGCTGATGAACCTCTTCTTGTATGAAGCTAGGCTATGAATATAAGGCTCATTTGTAGGCTGGGAACCTCTTCTTGCTGAGGTGAAACTCATGATGCAAGGTATGCACGGGCTTGAACCCAAATTGATCCATTTGTAGGCTGATAAACCTCTTCTTGTATGGAGCTAGACTGTGAATACAAGGCTCATTTGTAGGCTGGGAACCTCTTCTTACTGAGGTGGAACTCATGATGCATGGTTTGTGCGGGCTTGGACCCGACTGTTCCATTTGTAGGCTGATGAACCTCTTCTTGTATAAAGCTAGGATGTAAATACAAGGCTGATTTATAGGTTTAGAACCTCTTCTTGCTGAGGGGGGACTCATGATGCAAGGTATGCACGAGCTTAGACCCAACTTGATCCATTTGTAGGCTGATACATCTCTTATTGTATGAAGCTAGGCTGTGAATACAAGGCTGGTTGCACGAGCTTGGGCTCGGCTTTGATTTATTTGGATGGAGGACTTGCTATCTTTTCTTTGATTGAACTGAGGCTCTTTTGATTGAGATTCTGAGATTGATTTTCTGAATAAGCTAGGGCTCTGCATTTGATTCACTTATATGTTGAGATTGACTTGATCTTTGAATGAGCTAGGGCTCTACATTTGATTCACTAATAGGCTGAGATTGATTTGAACTTTGGATGAGCTAGGGCTCTGCATTTGATTCACTTATAGGCTGAGATTAATTTGATCTTTGAATGAGCCAGGGCTCTACATTTGATTTACTAATAGGCTGAGATTGATTTGAACTTTGGATGAGCTAGGGCTCTGCATTTGATTATTAATAGGCTGAGATTGATTTGAACTTTGGATGAGCTAGGGCTCTACATTTGATTCACTAATAGACTGAGATTGATTTAAACTTTGGATGAGCTAGGGCTCTGCATTTGATTATGAAATGAGCAAGAACTCTTCTCAGAAGGTCACTTATAGAGTGAGGAATTTGCTATTGATTCTACAATGAGCAAGAACTCAAAAGGTCACTTATAGATGAGGAATTTGCTATTGATTCTGAAATGAGCAAGAACTCAGAAGGTCACTTATAGAGTGATACTGAATGACTCATCTTTGAAATTCCTACTAGCTTTGGACCTTCAAGATTGAAAATTAGAATATCCTTCTTGGAAGCTCTATGGCTATGAACCTTCGGGAATAGAAACTAGAATATCCTCTTAAGTAGCTTTGTTGCTATGAACCTTTAGGATGCTCGAAAGTGATCCATACAGGAAGTTTTTGTTGACTTTGAACCTTTAGGGTTGAAATCTAACCCATCTTAGAAGTCTCTTGACTTTGAACCTATAGAGTCCTGGACATATTTGAAATGATGGTGAGTTCCTTGGCAGTTTTCCAAGGTTTTTGCCCCTGCTTTGTTGGTGAAGGCATAAAACATGGCATTAATGGAAGTGGTGTCATGGATTTTGTTGGCATGATACCTAGATTTGAAATTTGCCATTTATGACCTGGTACTGCAAGTTTGATTCAATTTTAGCACGGTAGTGATGACTTGGTTGCTCCCTTGGAAGGGTTCCATGTAATTTGAAAGTGATGATTTTCTTCAGCCAACATTGGTATTGTTGGATTTTGGATTGAAAGAAACTTTAACGAGGATTTTGGACAAGAATGAGGGGAGTTTGACAGTTTCTAACCAAAGTGATTTTATTGATTGACCTTGGTGTTAAACTATCAAGGGGCATCTGGTCAACTAAGTTCTTTAACTGTGTACTATGGTAGACCAAATTAGTAGAACAGCCAAGCGGGGATGAAATGTGACATGGGTTTGGCCCTTGATCTAGGCTAATGAAAAGCTCAGGGCTTTGCAACATTGTTGTGCCAATTTTAAAAGATGAATGAACCATGGCCCCAAAGTAGGCATGAGGAGCAAAGGATTCAAAGCGTTCCTTTAGAGAATTTGGTGACCAAATCCTAACAGGTGAGCGACCACATTGGATTTTCTTCATCAACAGGATTGGAAAAACTGAGAAATTGGCAAAAATCAACTTGGGCGGACCTACTTTTATTGACTAGGAAAGTCAGTGACTTCAGACTAGACATGGATCCTAGATTAATGCTCATGATCAAGTTCAATTTCTTTATATAGGGTATATCTATGTCCCAGTGTCTGCATGTTGTGGCAGACCGCTTCTATAGTGTGCTAGGGGCAAGATAGAAGGAAACGGATAATCTAACAGAGTTGGAACTAGGTTGAATCTGGATTGCATTAAGAATTTGACCATGCTTCCAAGGTCAAAGGAAGATTGACAGATTGATTGCAGAAAGTGACTTCTTAGATAAATCTTTCTTGAATCTTGAAAAATGAGGGAGCTGATGATTTGATGAATTTGGCTACATCCGTAACGAGGCCATGAGAATTTGCTCTCTTCCTAACGTGAGAAAAGGATTTGAAGATAGAATTCTGTTGACAGGCAATGCTATGGAGCCCAACAGATGATGGTTTGTTCAACTCCTCCGAGTATGATTCACTGGAGAGCAAGAGGGGTTCCTTTCCTTATGGAGGATAGACTGGGTATGACACTTGTCTACATGAACCACTAAATTTTTCTATGTAAGGCCAATGAGGGCAATGCTTTAGGGTTGCATCAGGTCGCCTATCCCCACTGAGGTATTATGGGTTGCCCATTGAGGTTTCTTGGGTTGCTTTTCCTACTGAGGTTTCTTTTCTTCCCTTTATTTTTTTCATTTTTTCTTTTTGCAAACCCCATCTTGGGTTGAATAAAGAGTCCTGATATGGTGAAGATATTGCCAAAATTATGGTCCTATCCAATGGTCTGAAACCCTTAGGGGAAATCCGAACGGCATGACTTTCATGACAAATGGGTAGCCTTCCCCTACTGTTTAAGTTGTCACCTACACGCACTGATAAGCGGGAAGCTATTTGAATCATCACTAAAAGCGACCTTAGGGAAATGCAGTCCCACACCAAAATTAAAAATGATGCTGAATTATGTTTTCCTTTCTTGGAGATGTTCAGATGGAACACGTGTCTCAACAAGCTACATCGAGATGCCGAATCAGTCGCGATCATATCTGGACGTGAAACCCTTAAGTTTGTTGACAAGTATTGATGTTGAAGGTCCGGGAGGACTGATGTGAAACTGTCCACATGGGTTTACCATTGGGAGAGTGTTTGGTTGTTTATGTAGAATGAGTTTATCTTACCAAAAAGATCCCATTTTATTCGCTTGAGAAATGAAGGGTTTATAGGAACCTTGGGCAGCCGTCGGATGTAATGAACGACAGATGAGATTTACAGCCAGATTCATGATTTTGTACATAAAATGCTGGCATGATCACGAGATACAATGCCATAAAAACTGATAATCAAAAGAAGGGCTTGTGATAGAGACTCCTTGGAAGACCGTCAGATTGATAGATGGGAGAGAGAGTCTAATGCTGATGAGAAATCTTTCTCTGATAATGAAGAAGTGATGAGATCGTCTCCTATAAAGGCGGGATGTAATTGGCCAAAATCAAAAGTCCGGTCCAACATGATATGAATCTCGGCGAACGACCGAACTTGCTATTAGGCTTTTATTGGAACTACCATCCTCTTGAAGTGAGAGGGACAATTGGCTTACTGTCGAGCTCCAATGCCATTCAACATCATACTATTTTTTTTTTTTGGATGTGGAGGCCACATAATGCAGTACTTCACTTGATTGCAAAGTTGAATCATGACTTTCAATATTGGATTTGAATCTTCTTCTTTCAAACATTTCTAATCAAATAGAACATATTTGCCCCAGTTAGTACTCTAATCTTCTATAAACTTTATGAACATTTGTGATTGCTCATCTAGTATCTGATTTTATCTGAATGGTGAATCCATATGCTGTCCTCTGGAAGTTAATCATCATTTTTTGTCTGATGTGACTACCTCCCATTATTGATGTAGATAAAACATAGGCTTGAATTTTTTTTTTTGGTATTGACCTCATTCTTTGATTTTGAGATTGATCATTCATCATGTATCTCTTGCTTGTAGATGATGTACTTTGTAAGAACTTTGAAATTTTTATCCTTTTGATGGCACATCTGTCCTCCACTCATTGTACTGATTGGCTGACCTGTTTATATGATCTGTTACTATCTAATGCTTTCCTTGGAATCTTTTCATAGGTAGAACAAATGGCAGCTTCTCCAATACATGTTTCTTGAGAGTACTCTTGTGTCTCCTGATTGATCATTTAAATCTTTCCCAGACGGGTTGGACATTTCTTTCTTAAGAGGCTAGGTGGCATAGAAGTTCAAGAGACGGCTCATCATTTCAATCATCTTCAGAGTCAGAATTGATTGCACACGTGGAATAGGAGGATATATGAAACTGGGAGGAAATGTATGGAAGAGACAAAGCACAAAGTTTGAAATCCCAAACAGGGTGATTTTCTTTTACTTACAGGATAGATTGGACTGGACTTGTCAACAAGCATATCAATCTTGGACCTAGACATGGGTGACCTATCGAATACTGATAATAGAAAGTTGAAACAACTAGTTCGTCCAAGTGGCTCTAGTTGGGCATAACGCCTTCGACGATCACCTTCAATCGTTGTGGGAATAAATCTTCCTTCAGACCTCTAACAGCAGGACTCATCATGCCCCTCTATCAATAGGTGCAAGATACCTACCTTTCAGGGTTCCATACAATTCTCTCCTTGTTTTTTTTTTCTCAGTTTGGGATCCATTTATAATCGGACTATTGCTTTTTAAGCTCAAGGTTACTCTGGTTTATGCCCCAGTTTGGGGTTCAATGGATTCATCAATGGACCGCTTCTAGTTGAGTTCAAAATCATTCTAGCTTATGCCCCAGCTTGGGGAGCAAGGGGTATTGCCATTGCACTACACCATTTTAAGTCCAAGATTAGACAAGTTTATGCCTCGGCTTGGGGGGTTTAATGGATTTCTTCATTATACCACTCTCAGTTTGGGTCCAAGGTCAATTTGGTTCATGCCCTAGTTTAGGGCATAATGGCTTTCATCATTGGACCGCACTCAATTTGGGTCCAAGTTCAATCTGATTCATGCCCAACTTAAGGCTCAAGGGCTTTTTCCTTATTGTACTCAATTCAGGCCCAAGGTCAATCCGGTTCATGCCCAACTTAGGGCTAAAGGGCTTTCCTCATTGAACCATACCCAATTTAGGCCCAAGGTCAATCCGGTTCATGCCTAACTTAGGGCTCAAGGGCTTCCCTCATTGAACCATACCCAATTCAGGCCCAAGGTCAATCCGGTTCATGCCCCAGTTCAAGGGTCATTGGCTTTCCTCATTGGACCATTCCCTAGCCGTGATTCTGGTTTCTATCCTAGCCTAGGGTACATTGGATCTCTTCTTTGGTTTAACCTACTGCTCGGAAAAATTCCATTCCTTTTCTTTGAATAATGAGAAATATGAGGGCAACTCTTTGGATTCTAGCATTTCCTTGGCCAATGGGGCAGAAATGCCCGTGATGGGATAACACTATCATAGCTGAAGTTTCATGTTTTCCTGATGACTCCAGAATCTAGAATTGATCTTTACTGATAGGTAATGAGGAATGCTTCTCATTCGCCATTCCTGACGAGCGATCCTAACTTGTAGCACTGGGCTATGATGGACATGGATCGAGCTCTAATTGATAGAGCTAGAGGTGGATTTTGAATTGATCTCAGATTAATAGAGACAAGGTTGACTTTAAACTGGTCTCTAATTAATAGAGATCAAGATTGACTTTGAATTGGTCTCTGATTGATAGAGATCAAGATTGACAGTCATGGACTAGGCTCTAATTGCTAGAGGCAAGGATTGCTTAAGTTGGACTCCGATTGATAGAGGCCAAGGATGACAATCATGGATTGGACTCTAATTGCTAGAGATGATGGATTGATTGAGTTGAAATAACTAAAATTCTCTTCGTTTCCTTCATGAAATGGAACAGGGACCAGAGGTAATGTTTGAACAGGCCTAGAGGCTAACTCATGCTCACATTGAATTCATATGAATGAAACATTTCTTAGGTCCGACATGAATCGGAACCTGAACTGGAATTGACGGTTGGACAAGCCTAGGGGCTAATTAAATTCAAATGAATAGAACTCTTTTTAGTTCCAACATGAATCAGAACTTGAACCACAATTGATGGTTGGATAAGCCTAGTGGCTAAATGAATTCAGATGAATGGGATTTTCCCTAGTTCCGACATGAATCAGAACCCTAACCAAAGTTGATGGTTGGATAAGCCTAGTGGCTAATTGAATTTAGATGAATGGAACTTTTCCTAGTTTCAACATGAATCAGAACCTTAACCAAAGTTGATGGTTGGATAAGCCTAGTGGCTAATTGAATTCAGATGAATGAAACTTTTCCTAGTTTCAACATGAATCAGAACCTAAACAGGAGGTGAAGGCTGAAAAAGCCTAGCGGCTGAAGGTCTTCTCCATTTTAACATGATTTGGGAGTGATGATTGAACCTGCCTAGGGGTAAACCTTTCTTCAGTTTTGAGATGAACCAGAAATGGTGGTTGAATCTGGGGCTAAATATTTCTTTGATTCTGAGATGAACTGGATGTGATTGAATCTGTCTAGGGGCTGAATCTTTCCTTAATTCTGGATGAACCAAAATGATGATTGGACCTGTCTAGGGGCTGAATCTTTCCTTAATTCAAAGGTGAATCAAGAAGGGTGATTGGACTTACCTAGGGGCTAAATCTCTCCTTAAGTCAGAGGTGAATCGAAAACGGTGATTGGATTTGCCAAGGGATTAAAATTCTCCTTACTTCAGAAGTGAGTGGAGAATGGTAATTTGATTTTCCTAGGGACTGAATCTCTTCTTAATTTTGAGATGAATTGAGAACAGTGATTGGATTTGCCTAGGGGCTGAATCTCTCCTTAATTCAAAGATGAATCAAGAACTATGATTGGATTGGCATAGGGGCTGAATCTTTCCTTAATTCAGAGGTGCATTGAGAACAGTGATTGGATTTGCTTAGGGACTGAATCTTTCCTTAATTCAGAGGTGAATCGAGAACTATGATTGGATTTGCCTAGGGGCTGAATCTTTCCTTAATTCTGAGGTACATTGAGAACAGTGATTGGATTTGCCTAGGGACTGAATCTCTCCTTGATTATGAGATGAACTGAATATGATATTTGAGTAAGCCCAAGGACTAACTGTACGGGAATATTGTAAACTTTTTCAAGTATAGGTGCTTGTCGTTTGCCTAAACTGAATGCTCTATTGGACTAGATTGGCTGAGTTACTGATTGTGTTCCCAAATCTGGTTGACTTCTTTCTTACACAATTTGATGTTTAATAAAGATTAAAATTCGTGACTCCCATTGATTCATTTAGAAAGGTAACATAGATGGATCTCAAGGTGGGAGATCGAGACAATTCCCTAGTTGTAGGGGCCTCTTACCTTAAGAGGGTGGATATGGTTGCAGATTGGTTCTTTTTTCCAAAGACATTGAAACTCAATGGAGAAATATCAAGATTCTAGACATTTAGAGGAATGGAAGAAGTCACATGCACAATCAAAGATGACTTAACCAAACAAAGTTAGCTCCCTCATAAGGGCGATTGGGTAAACATTATCCGAGTCAATTTAGTTGAATTTGGTTAAGCCATGTGTTCGGTTTTTGGACCTCGTGGTTCCAAAAAATGAATAATCAGTGGTACCAAGGTCTGGCCACTTGGGTTACTGAATTCAATGAAATTGAAATGGATATATTAATCCGTTGTTCTTATTAGGGATGGTTAGAAAAAGTGGTTCATGGATGAACAAACTAGTAAATTTTTTCTTGACCATGGTATCTATGTCTTGACAAGGATTTTCTATTCATTTTTTGAAATCGACGTGTTAACAATGAGAGGTTCGACACATCGAGCTTACTTAATGGAGGGTGTATATGATGTAGAACAGGTGTATACATACCTCATACTCCCAATGGGTGAGAGTTCAAGATGCTGATCATGTAGATTCTAACATGTTGACCAATCGAGGACAAAAAGGGGCAAAAATTTGACGTCTCGAACATGGATGTCATGGTTAAGCAGATTTTACTGGGTCGGTTCAAGGATGAACCAAAAATAACAATCATTGGACTACAATCTGGGTTAGGACAGAAAAGGCCACCTTGACAAGGACGGGGTAACCTATCACCGAATACACGATGAATAATGGGCCCCCAATCCCTTTATATACTATGTTTGTAAGAATCAAGCGACGTGGAGTAGCATAACGCATTCCCAGGCAGACCCAAGAAACGCTCGTTAGAGGCTGCTCGCCGATTGTGATCTCACAAAGTACAGGCTAAGGTTGTGTGTTTCACCTAGCGGGCTGCCCCATATGCATGGGACCCGGTTCGGCTACTCGCACGAATGTGTGACTGAACCCATTCCCCCCAAAACAATATCATACAAGCATAAGTATAGTATCCTAAGAGCTAGCATCCAATTCACACAAAGAAAGTTTTCATTTAGGAGTATGACGTTTATATCCCCAGCGGAGTCGCCACTGTGAGGACAAAGATAGTAATCTTTTTTGGAAGTCGCCACCTTGATTAAGGTCTAGGACCATAGAAATGTGAAATCTCATCCTAAGGTAAAACTTCGATTGACTCATGACCCTTAGTTTGGATTTCTAGTCCATAAGAGATTTGGGTAAGAGTCAGGTTACGATTATGGGAAGGGGTTAGGCACCCAAACCGCCCGATCGAAATCGGTCTCCTATACCTTTCCTATGCTAGACTCTATCTGTTAAATCGAACCAAACCAAGTGGTTTGATATCATTGAACCAAATCTGTATCCATCAGATTGCCTATGTATCATGGAATTATTCTGAAAATGAGGTTCACCATCGTAGTTCAAGTGTGATTATAGTTTATGATTATAATTTATGCTTATGCATGATTAAGTTCATTGTTCAAGTTGAAATTTATGCTTGAAATGATGAGAAACCCTATGGGTTAGTATCTGGATAGTCCATGTGGACTGATAGATAATCCTAGTGGATCTATAGATAACCTTATTTGGGTCAAAATATGGATAACCCTATTTGGGTTAAAATATGGATAACCCTTTCTAGGTTGGAATGTGGATAATCCTATTTGGGTGGATGGATATCCTAGTGGATCTATGGATAGTCCGAGTGGATGAAGGTGTGGATCTGAATTTGGGATTCTCCCAAATGGCCTATGTATCCTACAGTTTGCCCTAGGAATCAAAATCCGCGTAGTTCGGGCTGGATAACCCTATTTGGGTGAAAATGTGGGTAAATATCCTAGTGGATCTATGGATAGCCCAAGTGGACTAAAAATGTGGATCCGAATTTGGGTTTCTCCCAAATGGCATATGTATCACAAGGTTTGCCCTAGGAATCATAATCCGCGTAGTTCGGGCTAGATTAAGTTGGATTGATTGGGCTAGGCTGACTTGGGTCGAACTGGGATTGACTGGGTTAGGTCAAAATTGATTTTTCTCTCTCTATCATTTCGTAGGCCATTTTTTGTCGCCATTCCGCATGAAATTTTTCGATAGCCTCTATTCCAAATTTTCTCATTCACTTTGTAGAACACTGAAAATGAGGAATATTAAAACTTGAATCACCTCATTTAGACATAAAATGGCCAACCTATGAATTTCTGAAGTTTAAGCAGGCCAATTATCGATAATTTGGCTAACCATTCTGCATGGTATCCTTCGGAGACCTCTATCGAAAATCCTTTATGTCCACTTTGTAGGGTACTAAAAATGGAACATAATGAAACTGAAATTACCTGATTTGGATATGGGGTGACCAAAATATGAATTTTCAAAGATTAAATGACCATTTCCATGTGTAATTTTGCATGGGACCCTTCAGAGACTTTTACCTAAGATTTTTCACGTCTACTTTGTAGAACATTACAAATGAAGAATAATGGCCTTGGAATCATCTGAATCCGACGTAGAACGGTAAATATATGAAGCTTTGAAGTTTTATCGATAATTTAACATGAAAGCTTGCATGGGGCCCACCGGTGACCTTTGCCCAGGATTTTTCACATCCACTTTGAAGAAGACTGAAAATAAGGAATATTGGCCTTTGAATCATCTAATTCCAATATTAGATGACCAAGATATGATGACTTGAAGTTTAAATGATAATGCATGCATCATACGATAATTACGTAAATGCCCTTGCACTTATAAAAATCGATATCTTCCTTGTTTGATGTCAGAATTTGATGATTCAGGTATCATTTCGAAGATAATTTCACGATCTATACATCCAAGTAGGTAATAGCCTATGACCCTACTGTGGGGTTCATTAGAGAATCACAAATCCATGGGTTAAAAGCCGAAAACCTGCCATATTGGTTCACTTATGCTAAGGGTGGCAAAAATGGGGTGCTTACAGCCCCAACATATCAGGACAGCTGGTAAACTGGGCAATCGAGTTAGGTGAATTCAACATTCAATTTCAACACCGAACGACCATCAAAGCACAAGTGCTCGCAGACTTCCTCCTCAAAATGTCGACTGATGGCTATGACGAAATAGACAAAATCCTGGAATAGGAGACCAACGAATAGAAAATAAAGAGACAGATGATCTTCGAGCGACCAGCACTCAGGCACTGGAATCATTCTATCAAGTCCAGAAAACTTCAGAGTACAAGTCGTGCTTCAATTTGACTTCCACACAACTAATAACACGGTCGAATATGAAGCTTTGTTGGCAGGACTTAGGTTGGCGAGATTCCTTATTGTACAGAAACTGGACATCTACAGTGATTCACAGGTTGTGGTCAGACAGATTAATGGGGAATATGAGGCAAAACAGCCTATCATGCTGGAGTACCTAATCAAACCAAAATCGAAACTCGCCAAATTTGAAGCATACCAAATCAGAAACGTGGACCACGACAACAACATTGAAGCCGATGCCCTCTCAAGCCTAATGGTCTAAGATTTGTCTGGAATAAATTCGTCAGTCTATATCGATGTTCTCAAAAAACCAAGTATAGGAGACATAATTGAGATCCAACAGATCAGTTGTGAGGCGACATGGATCGACCCAATCAAAAATTACATCCGAGATGGGGTATTACCAGAAGACAGGCTAGAACGCCGATAGGTGCAAGCAAAATTCCGAGGATATACTATCCTCGATGGAAAGTTGAACAGAATGTCCTTTACTTGCCCCTTCTTGCTATGCCTCACACCAACAAAAGCAAAAGATGTCATGTGGGAGGTACAGGCCGGCATATGTGGTAGTCACCTCACAGGACGCACTCTTTGGCAGTGACTTCTGTGGCTAGGCTATTATTGGCCAACCATGTTCGCAGACTGCATAGATTTCACCATTAAGTACGCAACATGCCAGCAACACGCTGCAGTGAGTCACCTCCCAACAAATGGATTACAGCTTATCACGAGTCCGCTACCATTCGCCATGTGGGGAATCGACATTGTCGGACCCATGCTTGGAAAAAAGGGAAGAAAGAAATTTCTCATCGTGGCCATTGAATTTTTTTTTTGAAATGGGCAGAAGCAGAAACTGTGACAACTACAGATGCCACAACAATTGAGACCTTCACAAGACAGAACATAATCTATCGATACGGCATCCCATAAGTCATCATTACCGAAAATGGGCCACAATTTGTTAGCCAGCAGTATCAAAACTTCCTCAAAAGAATTTAATATCCAACAACTTTGCTTCGGTATATCATCTCAAAGCTGGGGGGGCAAGTTGAGGCCACCAACAAGACAATCTCTCGCAGCTTCGCCCGGCGACTTGGCCCGGCCAAGGGAAGATGGGCCGACGAGCTACCAAGCTTCTTTTGGTCTTATAGAACTACGAGCAGAACGCCCACAGGCGAAACTCTTTTCATGTTGGTCTATAGGGCTGAGACAGTCATTCCTGTTGAAGCCACCCACCCCACTATCAGGATTACCAACTATGATGAAATGCTCAACACAGAAGGACTTAGGACTAATTTGGACCTCATGGAAGAAACTTGCAACAAGGCATAACTCAAGATATTGGCTTATCAACAAAGGGTGGAGCAACATTACAACTCGCGGGTCAGAGTGCAAAATTTCAAAATCGACGACTTAGTACTACGCCGTACGGTAGTTTCAAAGCCCACATAGCAAGGCAAACTTATGCCGACATAGGAAGGCCCTTACCGAATAATCCGAGTAATAAGGTCGGGCACCTACTATCTCGAAACAATGAAAGAGAAGTATATCAAGAAGCCCTAGCACAGTAAGAACTTATGAAAGTTTTACCAATAATGTAATATGACTCTACTCATGTTAATGAATCATTTTTACATTACGTATCCTCTCACCTACTACAATCTATAGTAACCTTTCTGCATAGTCCAAACTTATGTTGCTTTGGGGATCTCTCAAACTACAACAAAACTGAGTTGACATATCCCCAAAGCATATACAATGCGACTTGACACTCCACCGCACTTTCTCATAGTTTATGGGAACACACAAGATGTCAAGTCGCCAAATACGCCCCGAATGACCGAGTCACAATCCATCACTCCGGGGTACTGTTACAAAGATTTATTTGCACAACACGTTGCAACAATTTATGGACTCGCACATGAGTTTCACACCCTTAAGTTCATACATTAGACAGCAAGGAATCCAAAAAAAAAAAAAACAACAGACAAGTTCTTACACCAAAGTTTATCAAATCACTTTCTTTATTACCAGACAAATAACAACTCTTCGGATTACAGACAACAACACACACCACTACGAACTCGTGGGGCCCTATTACCAAGTAATTATACAACAAAAAAATACACAGAATGACTGTGCGTCAATTTGGGCGGAGGTTCCCTCAGCTTTTCCATGCTGTCGAGCAAATTCTTCGCAGCAACCATCGTTTCGTACCGACCAGCCCGACTTTGTTGCCACAAGGTTGCATACACTATGTCAAACGAGGGGTACAGACTTTAGTAATACATACCCTAACCCCTTATCTCGCCCGTCAACTCAGCAACCTTCTCCTCAGCCTTAGTAAGCTTCTCGGCGAGACTACCCACTCTCACCTCAGCTGTAACTCGTAAGTGACGATCCTCATCGCTTTTCTTTCGCCACCAATTCATTTCTTTTTGCAACTAGACGAGCTCTTGATAGTCCATCGAATGTAACCTATGCACAAGAAGGCTCTGCCCCTCCGCCTTAGCGGCCCTTTCTTTCCAATTACGCAACAATCTTCGCCAATTCATCTCTTGTCGTCCCCATGTTCGTTTAGCGCATCAGTTACCTGGTCATAAGCAGCACCGAAGTTGAGACTATCGACACAAAGTGAGTTGAGATCTTTCTCCATCTTTGTTACTCCAACCAAAAGGGCATCTCGCTCTACCGTAAGATTCCTAATCCGAATCTCAAGTATACGCGCAGGAGTGGGAGGAGCCCGCGCCCACAGCAACTCAATGGAGGAAAGTCCCCTTCTATGGTATACCTAATTCAAACAAGACAATCACCTATCAGAAGTCGCCATCTGACCAGCCCCCTTTTTCTATTAGAGAGTATACTACATCGGCGCCGGCAGTCTTCCCATACGACCTTTGAAAGCAAGGATGACCAGCCCCTCTTGGGACCCCTGACTCTATCTATCTATCTATCGTCTTGCTCTCGAAATACCCGAGAAAATCAGTCAGGATCGGGGACAAGACCGGTTCTACCCCTCTATTCAATTATTCAGGTTCGCTCACATTGCCTTTCTAATGGGGCGTGCCTGCACACTATGAAAAGGTAGAAGCCGTAGTTGGGACGTGCCTTCCCTATTCCAAGATGAAAGCCTAGTTAGTTGCTCCCTCAAAGCCCCCTTCTCTATTTTTTGGGGGAGAATCACTCGGCGCGGGGCCTCCCGCGAATCATTGCTATTTGACTCGGACCTGTTCTAAAAAAGTCGGTAGTTAGAATGGCAGGTGTTCTCTCGGCCTAGAGAGACTTGAAGAAGGGTTGAGTTGCTGAATCAGGGATGGTCATAATAAAGTTTACAAGTCGTTTTCAGATATAATTGAAGGCAAAGAAGGAAGATTTCGCGAAGAAATCTGGATCTCTCCCACTTCACACCTCGGAACGCGCCGTTCTTATAGAGAGAAAGGCGCTTTCACGTCAAGAAGGATGTGTAAACCAGTGATCGAATTCTTACTCTCAATTCCGCTCGACATCAGCACCTTGCCTCTTGCTGGCCTGTATTTTATTTACTTCTTCTGATGGTCCCCATCTCCATCTAACGCCGCTTCAGGGTAGAAAATTGGCTATGGAGATTCCGCGCGGTCAGAGATTCATACAGACACAAAGGGGTTCGACAGGAAAGTCGTTTCGATCCAATCCATTCTTGGGGAGCTGCTAGTCGGGGCGGGGATAAGCTTGCTTCTTCACCTTCTTATCCAGACAGCTTTAGTGTGCGGTGGAGGGAAGGGGCTTAAAGCGACAGAACCGATTCATACAGAGTAGGAATAATCCTATGGCGAAGGATCGGGCTGTGAGCTTGAACTGGAGGAGGAAGATGGGCGGGGTCAGTTAAAGCTTTAGTGACTCATCTTTTGAAAGAAAGATGAGGGTGTCGGGGATGAAACAAACGATGATCCAGCAAATAAGTAGGGGGTTCGAAATCGAGTTCCAAAGCGAGGCCGTTGAGCGATGGCCCTTCCACTCGGCACCATCGGATCACTAAGGCCGACTTTCGTCCCTGCTCGACGGGTGGGTCTTGCAGTCAAGCTCCCTTCTGCCTTTGCACTCGAGGGCCAATCTCCGTCCGGCCCGGTAAGATCTGAAGGGGAGATTCACGGGTAACTGCGGAGGGAATGCGGTAAAGCCGCATTACCTTCTGAGCCAGGATCAAAGTCTTCCTTTGACTATGATTGGGCCCTGCACAGGGCGCGGGAGAGATTTCTGTTTTCCAAGCGAGCCGTTGGAGTCTAGGTGTGAACGAAAGAAACTATTCATCAGACACTTGGTGATAACAACGTAAATATATTTTATTTCAAAAATCTGATTACAGAAAGCCACAAGTGCTGAATCCAACACACCACATTAAAAAAAATGATGTTTACAAGGGCCCTCAGGGATTTTGTCTTTCGACCTCTATTGCCATCCTGCGAGATTGGTCTGTCGCCACGGCTCCTAGATTTGACAGAGTAGAAGAAGAAGATGGCGCCTCAGAAAGAATCACGAGAATTGGAGATACTACCCTAGGAGGAGAGTTGAGTTCCAGACCTCATCCCGAATAACCCGTAACTTCACTTTGTTCACCGCCAGCCAATTCCTCCAGTCCATCTTCCTCTTCGCCGTCACCTTCTTACTCCTCACCCCCTTCTTTTTCTGCGTCCTCCGGTATTGGCTTCAGGGAGACCGAAGCATCAATAGGAAGTGGGTACGTAGAGAAGTCGGCCTCCAGTTGGAGCTTTTCTCATACAAACTTAGCCAAGTTCCTCGCTCCATCCATGAAATGCTCGGCATCCCACCAAAGCCTGAACCCTTTCATCACGGGATCTTCAGCAATGTACACTTCAAGGTCTTTCGACTTCTTGAAGTCGCTCACTGCTTTCTCTACACGATTGAAGATCCCTGCCTCCAGTTCATCCTTGTTGTTGAGCAGATCATGTACTTGGGAGGTCAGATTCCAACACTTTCTGGTAAGATCCTCCATCTGCAAGGCCAGCAGCTCAGACTTTGCCCTCTCTATGGTAAGAGCTTCCTCCAAATGCTTCTTCTCCAGAGCAGCATTGTCCTTATCGGCTTAAAGACTTTCTTCCAGCTGCTCTTTCTTCGAGCGATTGTGAACTCGCAAGGTATCTATCTCCTGCTTCAAACTATCATGTTCTTCCATCAGACTCTCATTTTCCTCGGAGAACACGCTCCTTACCTCGATGACACTATCCCGAGTCCTTTCGGAGGAATGAGCACGTTTTAGGGCGCTGTCCCTCTCCAAAGCTAACCGGCGGGCCTCACTGCTGGCATTCTTTTTGACCTGCCTCAATGCATTAAGGGCATGGGCATTCTAAAAAGTCACACCATACCAAGGATTAGAAATGTATGGTGAGTAAAACAAAAGATAATAATGGACAAATGTGATAGCAACCTACCCAAACAAGGTCGGTCTCCAGTATACGGTAGAGTTCTGCTCACTCAGATCGCAAGTAGAACTCTTCAGCTGACGAGAGGTAGATCCCGGCCACCAATTCCCGTGCCACTTTCGGGTCAAGGGGGTTAGAATCCTTCCCTATCATCTAGTGCGGCCAGAAAGCCCCACCTGGGCTAGGAGAAACCCGCTGGGACTTTCCCCCTAGTCGACGAGCCTTTCATGGTCCTGTCGAGGGCGATTCCACAGGAGACTCTCTGATCTGCTTACTCCTTGGGATAGGAATCTCCTCCCTTCTCACTAGATCCACGCTGCTTTGGGGCAGATTTGACGACATCTCGCTTTGAGGCCATCTTCCTTCACTTTCTCTATCTCCCAGAGTTGCGGGAGGTTGGTACGACGTGGGGGGTGGGATTTCCACCAAGTCCTCTTGCTCGTCAGCAAGATTCTCATCCCTAGGTGCAGCCTCGCCAATGGTCTCGAGACTCGCAGGCAACTGGTCATTTTTTCCCACCGGTGTCTCAGAGTCTCATCTTGTTGCCGCAGACTTGCTTGTGGTCATTTTTGTTATTCATGCCTTCGTTACGCCCTTGCTAGTTCCGAAGGCCGGCCTCTTTCTTTGCTTTGGTCCTTGGTTTTGAGTGGCAAGCATGCTCGCAATCTCCCTGGGGTCTAGCCCTTCTCTAACCACTGCAAAGACAAAGAAAATGTCGGATTAGTTTAATAGCAACTAGAAAAGTATAACCCAGTAGCAGGGGCGAGACCTACCAGAGCCTTCATTCTCGACCTCATTTACCAATCTGTCGAAATTCAGCGGGTGGTCGTCATGGGAGCCTGGGGATTCGAGTACTATCTATAAGACCCGTATCAAACTAACCCGATCATACCACCTTGAACCAGGTCTACCCATCATGGTCGAGCCAAATGGACCATGTGCGTGAAGGAGATCACGATCCCAGGTATTAAACTGACCCAAAAACACTAAAATAGGGGGGAGGGTCGCACACCCAGCTAGGCAGGGTCGGACCCCCCCAATATAAAAGTCAGACCCTGAGTTTCTAACTAGGGGTCGGACAACTTAGAACCAGGGGTCGACGGGATCTCCGACCCCCTCATCGACCCCCAGTCTATCGACAGAAACCGTGAATTGGGAACTTTCTAAATTTCAATGGAATTCTTTCCTAATCTCAGTGGAACTTATTTTGGGAGTTTCTACTCTATAAATAGGACATCCCTAAGCCTCTTTCACTCCTTTTAGAACCCTAATTGGATTGAGAGAAAGAGAAGAGAAGGAGAAGAGAAGGAGAAGAGAAGGAGAAGAGAAGGAGAGTGGAAAAGAAGATCAAAGAGAAGGCTTCAGAGAAACAAGCCTAATTCTTCTCAGGTATGGATACTATCTCCATGTAATTCTAAAGACCTTAGAATAGATAGTGAAGAGGGTATGATCTAGGAGAAACCCAAATCATCCACCCATGGTTAGGTTTCAATGGAAAACCATGGGGGAGTTCATTAAAACCATGTATAAACTATGGTTCTAAACCATAGAACATGTATGGAATGGATTGTAGAAGCAAGCCATAGGACCCAAACACGAAGGAATGGACTGTAGGATGAAAATTTTGACTAAACCCATGGGGGGTTGCATGGGGGTCAATGGAGAATCGACCCTACCAGACCCTAGCATCGACCCCCAGTGTTCGGGAAATCCAGAAAAGGGGTGGTCGCACCCAGGGTCGATGGAACATCCGACCCTGGCATCGACCCTAATATAGGGGGTCGTAGAAAACTGCTACCCTACCTGCGACCCGTCCTGCTACCCCCAGTTAACAGTAAGCTTTTAAAATTGGAATTAATTCTAATAAAATTCTATCGACTTGATTAGGTCTTCTAGTGATATAATAGTGATATTAAGTTGATTCTTAAAGCTTGAAAGAGGATCTACAATCAAGCAAAGGTGAGGGAACAAGACCTAAACTAATTGGTTAATAATAAACTATTTTTATTTCTTGAGTCCAATGCCATGATTGATTCTATGCGTGTATGTTTGTCATGTGCATTAAACATGTCATCCAACATGCATATTTACATTTATTGTTTATAACATGATGATGATGATGATGATAGGAATAGGCATGTGAATGTATGTGTGTGGTTAGTGTGCTTGATGCGAGCGAGTATCAGGGGGGTGTCATAGGCTGGGCCTCAACACTCTAGCTCTATCTCTAACTCAAGTCTTGTCCACTGACATCGTCGTATCGCCATTACCTTAGCAGAACTATTACGTCATAGTGTATGAGGGGAGGTGGTCTCGGACCGTGTAGTCTCTGACTCTGCCGGGGTGCCTTAGCCCTATCTCTATGACGTATTGAGGAATACTGGGGTGAGGCCTTGGATACACTATTTGGCATTAGGATTGGTTAGTTGCGAGCCCAGTTTGCGAGCCCTCGCCAGTAGGGGCTTACGTGTTGGTATGGGTAGAGTATCAGTTGGTATGGGTAGAGTATCAGGGGAAGTGTCATAGGCCAGGCCTCAGCAGTTTAGCTCTATCTCTATTCCATGGTAGGGTGGATGGGGACGACAATAAACGTTAACCTTTGGGCGGGCCTCCACACCTTCTGCATAGAGGCGAAGAGGCCACCGAACCTTTCTATAGCGCATTGCAAACTTATTTACCAGACCACAGATATGAATTGAATGCTTGCATATGTTTGTTGCATTATTTTGTTTGCTCACTGAGCCATGATGTGTGCTCACCCTCTCGACGTCGAATATTTTTAGTTGATGATGTAGGTACCATTGTCGAAGGTTATATGAATGCTCCTGTGTACGGGCACGTGGCGGCGATGGAAGCTGAAGACTTAGTGGATACGCTTGACTCCTCGTGCGAGTGCAACTCATGCATATTCGATTAGATTTTGTTTGAATTTATTAAGAAAATGTAATTGATATTTTATTTTTACTTATGTCTCAGTTGATACAACATAAATTGATACTTTATCTATGATTATCACAATTAGATTCCTCAGTTCATTTACTATAAGACTTCCGCTATTGTGTATTTATTTTGATTATGGTTGTGGATGTGTATGGTTTTATTTTTAATGGACACAGCCTATTAGAGATCCTGGTTGAACCGTTGGTTTATTAGTGGTTCATCACACCATTCTGAATAGTACGGAATTGGGGTGTGACAACTTGGTATCAAAGCATCTCAGGCCCTGTCTGTGAAACCAGTATACTTCCACAAAAGTTCGTGAACTGAGATAGGACACAAATTTAAAAAGATGTAATAATAACACACCATAAGCATCTGTGTTGTTTGAGACAAAACTGAAAGAGAATAATGCATCTATTAAATGAGAAACAAATTTATATACAACCAAAAGAAGAACAAACGTTTATACATATGACTAAAGCAGAGTACAGTCCACAACCCTGACAGTTACTCTGAAGTACAAAAGAAAGATAAAAGAAATACATCAAGAAGCTGGAGGAGATGGGGGAGGCGGTGCCTCACGGTCTCTATGATAGTCCTCAGCGTAGACTCTAGTCAACCAAGCTATTTGAGTCTGGGTCGTCTGGAGACTAGCTGTGAGATCAACCACCCGCTGGTCGGTCACGCGTCGAGCATCCATAAGCTCTCCCACCCGCTGATCAGACAAGCACTGAGCCTCTAGAAGCTCTCCCATCCTCAAGTTAGACATGCACTGAGCCTCTCGTATCTCATGCAATATCCCCATTATGTCATCAGAAGGAGCATATGAAGGACCAGCTGTATGTGAAGGACCAGCTGAAGAAGACGGACCAGCTCCTGTAGCATGAGTAGGTGATGGAGGAGGTATGGCATCCACATCCATGTACAGATGATCGTCATCATCCCCATGAACCCCTGCTCCAGCGGCTGCTGCTGCTGCCTCAGCGTGAGCCATCTCCACTTGAGTGCGAGGGCGCACCATCATGTTCCTCTCCTCATCACTGACCTGGGCATCTCACATGCCCATCTTACAGATGGCCTCCCAATCTAGAGGGGATGAGAAGGATTCCTCTTGAATCTTCTCATCCAGCAAGTCAACACCCAGGCAGGTAAGCAGCGTAGTAATCATGCGTCCATAAGGTAGGTTGCCAGTATGACTGGGCAACGTGGCACTGATCATCGTCCGCATGATGATGTAAGGAAGGCAGACGGGCTGCCTAGTGCATATGCAATACAACAGATACTGGGTCAACTGGGAGACCCTCTCATAATGTCCACTCTGCGGTATCTGGTTGTGCTGGATAATCTTGCAGTACACCCGTGGATCTGAACGTAGGTAACTCGCTTTCATCTCCCAGCGATCCTCTCTGATGAGTTGACGATCTATCTCAGCCCTCATCTATAATGAAAAGAACTAGGGCTCTCCAGGGGCACAAAATACGAAGGACCCGTCATATGAGATACCCAGCAAATCCGCTAGCTGCCGATAGTTAAAGGAAATCTCAATTCCCTTGACATAGCCAGTGATCCTGAGCTCACTACCCCTCTCAATGTCGTTGTAATCCCCCACCACTTAGAGATTACAATAAAACTGGCGTACCAAGTCAGGATAGGTACAGGCATCATAAGTGATGATAGGGAGCCATCCCATATCGCCAAAAGCCCTCTCTACGTCGAACAAGGCCAAGCTAGCCAAGTCCACCTTGTGGCCTCCCTTTATTTTCTTACGAGCGTAGCGGGCATACTGCGTTTCGGCTTCAGTGGAACGGAAGCGAAGATGGTCACAAACACTAGGTACCTTGGTACAAGCCATAGTATCTGTAAATAAGAAAGAAAAACAAATATTGGGTTAGTAATGATGAAAAACCTGAAATTTCGACATTATAACGACGTAAATTGGTTAAAAGCCTCACTTTTCACCCATACACGTGGGCAGGAGGACTTACATAGATCCTAAACTATCCTGTAAGACTCATACAGTTGGAAATTGTAGCTAATGAGATTGAATTGGAAGAAATTTCAAGAAAATCAAAATCTCGACAAATTAGGGCAAAAGGGTAAATTTTGAGTTTCTCGATAACCAACCGATGAAACTCAAATATTTTTGAGGGCTTTCGTTCCTTGAGTCACCAACAACAAAAGCCCCCAATAAAAATCAAATTTTTATGGTTGGAAAAAGTTTAATTTGAAGAAAACGAGATATACGAGCAAAAACCTAAGTAAGGAAACCTAAAAACATGAAAACGTAGAAGATATACCTGTAGAGGAGGTGTAGACGTCAAAACAAGAAGCACAAACCACCAACGGATCGGAGTTGTCACTGTAGCAACTCAGAGGGATGAGACGAGTTGAAGCGGAGGAGAAAGAATGGGAAATCGACTCTGAATCGGAACTTAAAAATTTGATTTTTAGTCCGGGGGTCAGAAAATTCGACTAAAACCATCGACCCACCCATCGACCCCCGCATCGATCCTCGGCACTTGGTAATTTGACAGAGAACCAGGGGTCGCACCATGGGTCGGACATCCTCCGACCCCCTATCGACCCCCGGCTCTCGGGAAGAATTGGTGATTCCTCAGGGTCGCAGACTGAGGGTCGGACATCCATCGACCCCCACCATCGACCCTGCAGTGAAAATACAACATTTTCGACAAAATGATCTGAAAAATTTGAAATTTCCATTTGTTAGTGGTTTTAAAATATGAGAATGAAGTATATAATGATTGTCTCACATGTTCAATGATTTTCAGGCAATCCCACTACCATATTAGATAATGGCTGGACGCAGAGTAACCAGACAAAGCCGTAATTAGATCCCATCACCACCACCTATGGGGGAAGATAGCCAGACACACCCGAAAACACAGGGGAATACGAACACGGCACCAACCATCATTAATGGGCAGACAAATTCTATAAATCTTCTAGCTCTACCTACAGACTTAGCTACAGTCGTATTGAACTTGGCCCAACAGCTGTAGCAAATGCAACAGGCACAGGCTACTATGCAAGCTGCCATAGGTATGACTTTTCCAGCTACACAGACACCTCCAATGCCAGCAGGAAAGGCAAGTACAGCTCCAGGGGGAAGTAACACAGTACCCCACGCACCTCAGACTCCCATCATGCAGGCTCAAGTACAAAATCCTGAGGTAGCTCAAGGTGGATATCAATACCAACCACCTATGTATGGGGCGTATGTCCCGCAACAACTAGACCACTCCAGACTGGTGGAGCGTTTTCTTAAACTGAAGCCCAAAGAATTTAATGGCAAGCCAGCAGATCCTTTATGGCCGGCACACTGGGTTGATGAAATAGAAATTTTTTTTATGATGATGACATTAAATGAAGAAGAAAAAGTGTTGTGTGCCACCTTTATGCTGAAAGGAGATGCACACCATTGGTGGAGGTCTACCAGGACATATTTTGTCACACCCCAATTCCGCACTATTCAGAATGGTGTGATGAACCGCTAATAAACCAATGGTTCAACCAGGATCTCGAGTAGGCTATATCCGTTTTATCTAAACCCCATACATCCATATTCATAATCAGAGTAAATACACAATAGCGGAAGTCTTATAATAAAATGAACTGAGAATCTACTGTGATATTAATACTTAAATAGAAAATTATTTTGTATCAATTGAGACATAAATAAATATCAAATACATGTCCATAATAAATCCAAGTAAAGAAAACTAAGAAAATATCTAATCGAATACACATGAGTTGCACTAGTAAGAGTAGTCATGTGTATCCACTTCAGCTTCAACTTCCATCGCCGTTACGTTCCCGTACGCTGGAGCAATTACATAATCTTCAACGGTAAAACCTGCATCATCAACTAAAAATATTCGACTTCAAGGGGTAAGCACACAACATGGCTCAGTGAGCAAACAAAACAATGCAACAGTACATATGCATGCAATCAATTCATATCTTTGGTCTGGTTTATAGTTTGCAATGCGCAATAGAAAGGTTGGGTGGTCAAAGGTTAACGTTTATTGACCCCGCCTCTATACACAGGGTGTGGAAGTCCTCCCAAAGGTTAACGTTTATTGTCATCCCCATCCACCCTAATCATGAACATTATACAACAAAGGTTAACATTTATTGCTGTATAGTGACATACCAACACGTAAGCCCCTGCTGGCGAGGGCTTGCAAACTGGGCTCGCAACTAACCAATCCTAATTCCAAACAGTGTATCCAAGGCCTCACCCCAGCATCCCTCAGAATGTCCATAGAGATAGAGCTAAGGCCTCCCGATAGAGTTAGAGACTACAAGGACCGAGACCACCTCCCCTGATACTCTACGACATAATAGTTCTGCTAAAGTAATGACGATACGACGATGCTAATGCACAAGACTTGAGTTAGAGATAGAGCTAAAGTGCTGAGACCCACCAAAGGTTAACGTTTATTGACGTTCTCATCACACCTCTCCTGATACTCGCTCGCACCAAGTACACCAACCACACACATACAATCACATGCCTATTCCTATCGTCATCATCATCACCATGTTATAAACAATAAAGTAAATATGCATGAACAAGTAATAGAAATATTGGGTGACATGTTGTATGCACATTACAAACATATTCGCATAGAATCAAGCATGGCATTGGACTCAAGAAAAGAGAAAACAGTTTGTTATTAACCAATTAGTTTAGAGTTCTATTTTCTCACCTTAGCTTGTTAATAGATCTTCTTCCAAGCTTTAGTATCACCTTTATAATGTTATTATATTGCTAGAAGACCAAACAAAGTCGATAAAATTTAATTAGAATTTATTCTAATTTTTAAAAACCATTCTGTTAACTGAGGGTCGAAGGTAGGGTCGGAGTCATGATCGACCCTGGGTGCGACCCTCCCCAAATCTGGACTTCCAGAACCCTGAGGGTCGATACTCAGGTCACATAGGGTCGGATGGTCATTGACCCTCTGTGCGACCCTCGGTGGGTTTTGGTCAATTTTCCTCCTTTTAATCCATTCTTCGTGTTTGGGGTCCTATGGCTTGCTCCTACAGTCCATTCAACATGCATTCCATGGTCTAGAACCATGAATCACCTACCTAAATAGCTTTCATGTATTCTCCCATGGTTTTCCATGAAAACCTAACCATGGGTTGATGGTTTGGGTTTCTCTGAGATCACACTCTCATCATTATTTAACCTAAGGCCTGTAGAGACTCATGGAATTAGTATCCATACCTAAGAAGAACACTCCTTCTCTGCAACTCTTCTCCTTTTGCTTTCTTCTCTACCTTGTTTCTCTTCTTCTTCTCTTTCTCTCAATTCAATTAGGGTTGTAAAAGGAGTGAAAGAGGCTTAGGGACGTCCTATTTATAGAGTAGAAACATCCTAAAATAATCCCCTTTGAGATTAGGAAAGAGTCCTAATCGAAATTATGGAAATTTCCTAATTTCAGTTTCGGCGACAACTGAGGGTCGATGTGAGGGTCGATGATCCCGTCGACCCTTGGTTTCCTAAAGTGTCCGACCCTCCCTGTAAAACAGAGGGTCTGACTTTCTGTCTTGGGGGGTCCGACCCTCCCTCGCTGGGTATGCGACCCTCCCTTTAAATTGAGTGTTTTTGGGTCGATTTGATACCTGGGATCACGATCTCCTTCACGTCCTTGGTCCATTTGACTTGACCATGATGGGTAAACTTGGTTCAAGGTGATAATACCGGGTTAGTTCGATACGGGTCTTACAACTCCCCCTACTTATAAAAATTTCGTCCTTGAAATTGTACGTACCTTCTGAATCAAACAAGTGAGGGTATTGCTTTCGCATAGTATTTTCTTCTTCCCATGTAATTTCTTCCATATCTTTACTTTTCCAGGTGACCTTAACATAATAGATATCTCGGTTGCGTAGTCGTTGAACCTTTCGGCTGGTGATTTCAGTTGGTGTTACTTTGAATGTCAAATCATCAGTTAAATCCGGTAAATCTACTGTCAAAACGTGCGTTGGATCCTTGACATACTTCTTCAATAGGGAAATATGAAATACGTCATGCACACTTGATATAGATGGTGGTAGTGCTAACTGATAAGCCACTTTCCCACGCTTAGCTAAAATCTCATACGGCCCGACATATCTTGGACTTAGTTTCCCTTTTTGTCCGAACCTTTTCAATCCTCGCATAGGCGATCCCTTCAAAAATACTTTATCATCTACAGCGAACTCCAGATCTCTGCGTCGAGTATCTGCATATTGCTTTTGACGGTTCTGAGCTGTTCTCACTCTTTCCTTGATAATGTCGACCACTTGACAAGTTTCTTCAACAAATTCTGGTCCAACAATACTACGTTCTCCAACATCATTCCAAAATAAAGGAGTTTGACACTTTCTGCCATACAGTGCTTCATAGGGTGACATCTGTATAGTAGAGTGATAGCTATTGTTATAAGCGAACTCGATCAGTGGTAATCTTTAATCCCATGATCCCTTGAAGTCAATTTCACATGCTCGTAGCATATCTTCTAGAATCTGGATTGTACGCTCTAACTGTCCATCTATCTATGGGTGGAATGCAGTACTGGACTTCAATGTTGTACCCATAGCCTTTTGTAATCCCTCCCAAAACTTGGAAGTAAATCGTAGATCTCTATCGGACACAATGCTCTCTGGTACACCGTGTAATCGAACAATATTATCCACATACAACTTTGCTAACCTTTCCAGTGTATACTGAGGTTGTATCGGTATGAAGTGAGCTGTTTTAGTCAGACGGTCTACAATCACCCAAACTGCGTCTACTACTCGAGGAGTCAGTGGTAACCCCGTGACAAAGTCCATAGTGATGCAGTCCCATTTCCATGCTGGTTTCGGTAACGGCTGTAACAGTCCTGTGGGTCTTTTGTCGTTCAACCTTTACTTTCTGACAATTTAGGCATTGAGACACGAACTTAGCTACATCTGCTTTCATTCCTCTCCACCAATATAGTTTCTTTAGATCATGATACATTTTTGTACTTCCAGGATGTATCGAATAGATGGTGGTATGGGCTTCTTTCATCAGTCGGTGTCTAATGTCCACATTTTCTGTTTCAGGTACACATATTCTTCCTTTGTATTTCAGTACTTTCTCTTCGTCCAAGGTGAACCCAGGGTTAATCCTACCTTTCTCGATATCTTCTTTACTGTTCTCAGATAAGGATCTGATTTGATAGCTGTCTTCACTTCATCCATTATATCTGGTATAATTTTCAATGTCGCGAACATATTTGAAACCCGAAGAATAAACCCTTGGTTGGCTGATCCATCCGTTGTATCTATCACATATTGTTCATTGCCATGATTGAATACCATTCCGGTAGTACATGTAGCTGCAGTTGTACTAACCTCCCCTTGAGATTTTATCATCGCATTTCTGCTCAACGCATCCGCTACTACATTAGCTTTCCTCGGATGATACTGGATATCACAATCATAGTCTTTTAATAGTTCCAGCCATCTTCTTTGCCTCATATTCAACTCCTTCTGATTAAATAAATAAGTAAGACTTTTATGGTCCGACTTAATCTGGAATTTCTCTCCGTACAGGTAATATCTACATATCTTGACAGCATGTACTACTGCTGCTAACTCCAAATCATGAGTGGGATAATTTTTCTCATGTGTCTTCAACTGTCTTGAGGCATAAGCAATTACTTGTTCTCCTTGCATAAGCACGCATCCTAATCCCAGTCCTGACGCATCAGTGTATAGGGTAAATGGCTGTCCTGGGACAGGAATAGTCAAAATCGGAGCGGATATCAATCTGGTCTTTAATGTCTGGAAGCTCTTCTCATATTTATCCGTCCACACAAACTTTTCACCTTTCTTAGTCAAACTGGTGAGAGGTACGGTAATCCAAGAATAGTCTTCCACAAATCTCCGATAATAACCAGCGAGACCCAGAAAACTTCTAATTTCTGCAACGCTCTTTGGTGCTTCCCACTTTACAATAGCTTCGATCTTGCTGGGGTCCACTTTGATTCCTTCAGCGGATACTACATGGCCTAGGAAGGCGACTTCACTTAACCAAAACTCACACTTGGTAAATTTGACATATAACTTCTCTTTCCTTAAACGCTGTAGGGCGGCATTTAGGTTCTTGATATGGGTTTCTTTGTCCTTGGAATATACCAATATATCATCAATAAATACAATAACCGACGTATCCAACATATCGTGGAAGACCCGGTTCATAAGTTCCATGAAAGTTGCTGGTGCGTTTGTTAATCCAAAAGACATGACCAAAAACTCCTAATGTCCATATCTGGTCTTGAAAGCTATCTTAGGAATATCACCCTCTTTAATCTTCAACTGATGATAGATTGACTGAAGATCGATCTTAGAAAATATTTTTGCTCCTTGCAACTGATCGAACAAGTCATCGATCCGAGGTAGTGGATATCGATTCTTGATTGTCAGTTTATTCAACTCCCGATAATCGATACATAATCGAACGCTACCGTCCTTCTTCTTTACGAATAATACCGGTGCTCCCCATGGTGATATACTGGGTCGAATACAACCCTTGTCCAGTAGTTCTTGTAGTTGCACTTTCAATTCCTTCAGTTTAGTAGGAGCCATTCTATAAGGTGCTTTTGATACTGGTGCGGCTCCAGGTATAAGATCTATCACAAACTCTATGGCTTGGTCAGGTGGTAATCCTGGTAGTTCCTCCAGAAATACATCGGGATAGTCTTGCACGACATCAATATCTTCCATTCGTAGTGCTTCCTTGGTTAGGTCGACCACTGATACTAGATACCCGACTGCCCCATTCTCAAGGTACTTCTTAGCCTTTAGTGCTAAGAGTATGAGCTTGCGTTTACGGGGCAGTTTGGTTCCCGCAAAAATAAATTCTGCTCATTCTTTGTCTTTAAATGTTAGCTTCTTTTCGGCACATAATAGGTTCGCAGAATGCCGAGCTAACCAGTCCATTCCCAAGATGACGTCAAAGTCTGCTATCTCCAGTTGGATCAAGATTGCATCTAAGGTTTTCTCGCCAATGAGAACTGGACATGGTCCATAACCTTTCTCTAATTCTACTTCTAACCCCATTAGTGACCGTACAAGTAGTTTGTAGTCCAATGTTTTGATGGGTAATTTCAGCTTCTTTCCGAATGACACAGATATAAAGGAATAAGTAGCTCCTGAATCAAAGAGTACTCTGGCGGGTACGCCATTTATAGGTACGATACCTGTGATTTATTTTACTTAGTCTACATGCTCATAAAATGTAATTACAACTTAAAAGGTTTCAGTCATACCTGTTACCACATCGGGTGATGCGGCAGCATCCTCGGTTGTAACAGCATATATTCGTCCTTGATGTAACTGCTTCTTGGGCTTAGGACACTCCCTTGCCATATGTCCTGCTTGGTTGCAGTTATAACATTTTGGACCTTCAGAATTTGGCTTTGGCTGATGTTGAGCTACTGGAGTAGTCTTGGGTGCAGCAGTAAAGCCTTGAGCACGGAAGGGTTTAAATGTCTTGTTGTTTCCTCCGTTATAAGCATTTTCGGCTGGCCTTTTTATACCTCTGTTCTATGTAAAGTAACTCTCCTTCTGGCTCGATTTTATAACTCGAGCAATTTGGACAGCTTCATTATATACCTTCTTCTCCAAACCCAGAACGTGCTCTCTGATGCTTCCTCTCAGTCCCGTGACAAACCTACTGGTCTTAGTGTCTTCTTCTTGCATACTAAGTGGTGCAAAGAAAAACAGCTCCTCATAACGCTGTTGATATGCATCCATAAACATCTGACCCTGATATAAACTCAGGAACTCCTTTTCCATAGCATCTCTGAAGCTTCGGGGAAAATACTTCTCAAAGAACGCTTTTTTATAAATAGCCCAAGTCAATAGGGTGTGCTTGGTTAGTAGATATGCCTTGGTAGATTTCCACCAATGATGTGCATCTCCTTTCAGCATGAAGGTGGCACATAACACCTTTTCTTCTTCTGTGATAGTCATCATGAGAAAGTTTCTCTCCATCTCGTCGATCCAGTGTGCTGGCCATAACGGATCAGACGGTTTACCGTTAAATTCTTTGGGCTTCATCTTCAAAAATCTCTCAACCAGTTGAGAGTGATCCATCTGATTGTGGGATTATGCCCCAAACATAGGTTGTGGATACAGATAATTAACCTGAGCTGCTTTCGGACCTGGTACTCGAATTTGTGCAGCTGGTGGTTGAGGTGTTTGAGGCGCTGGGTGGTTACCCACCAGTGCTGCACTGGCTTGTCCGATCTGCATGGGTGTAGCATGTGCGGCTTGGAACATAATCCCCATTGCAACTTGCATTTGAGCCTGTGCATGTTGCATCTGTTGTAGTTGCTGTGCTAGATTCATTACCATGGTTGCTAACTCCGGTGGTGGAGGTGGGCAAGTTGGTAGGATTTGCCTGGTCTAGATTTCCTGGGGGTACAACCTACGGATTTCCCTGGGCGTATATATTTTCTTGGCTAGTTTCCTCCACAGGTGGTGGTGGAACTGCATTTCAACTTTGCCTAGTTACTCTACGCCTAGACATATTTCCTCCTGAGATTGGTGGTGCCTGAAAATCATTAAAATAGGTGAGACAATCATTATACTACATGTAGGCATGCTAATCGATGTAAAATTTTAAAATTTTCAGCTCATTCTATGAAAAATACTGTCTTTTCTATGCAGGGTCGATGGTGGGGGTCGATGGTATGTCCGACCCTCAGTATCCGACCCTGGGAATGACCTGTTCTTCCCGAGAGCTGAGGGTCGATGGGTATCCGACCCTCAGTATCCGACCCTGGTTTTCTGTCAGATTCCCGAGAGCTGAGGGTCGATGGGAGGGTCGATCCGAGGGTCGATGATCCTGGTCGAAATGTCCGACCCTCAGACCAAAAATCAGACCTTTAAGATCCGATTCTGGGTTCATTCTTTATTATTTCTATCCTGTTTCGACTCGTCTCCCACCTCTGAGTTGCTACAGTGTCACTCCGCTATTTTGGTCAGTTTGGGTCCGTGTTTTGATGTCTACATCATCCCTATAGGTATGCTTTCTCATTTTTACCAGTTTTTTTGTTTCCATTTCTAGGTTTTTGTCCATTTAGCTTGTATTTTTCAAATTAAACTTTTTCCAACCGTAAAAATTCGATTTTTATTGGGGGCTTTTGTTATTGGTGTCTCGAGGAACGAAAGCCCTCAAAATTTTATGAGTTTCATCGGTTGGTTATCGAGAACTTGGATTTTTGCTCTTTTTTCCCTAATTTGTCGAAATTTTCGATTTCTCAAAATTTCTTCAAATTGGACTTCATTAGCTAGAATTTCCTACTGTCTGAGTGTTGTAGAATATGTTGGAACCTACGTAAGTCCTCTTGCCCACGTGTATGGATGACAAGTGAGGCTTTTGGCCAACTTACGTCGTTATAATGTCAAATTTTGGATTTTTATCCTATTAACTCATTATCTGTTTTTTTTTCTTTCTTATTTGGCAGATACCATGGCTCGTACCAAGGTACCCAGAGTTTGTGATCCCCTTCGCTTCCGCTCCAATGAAGCCGAGGCACAGTATTCCCACTACGCTCGTAAGAAAGTATAGGGTGGTCGTATGGTGAACTTGGATGATTTAGCCTTGTTCAACGTGGAGAGGGCCTTTGGTGATATGGGGTGGCTCCCTGTCATCACCTACGACGCTTGCACATGCCCGGATTTAGTGCGACAGTTTTATTGTAATCTCTAGGTGGTGGGGGATTACAATGATGTGGATAGGGGTCACGAGCTACGCAACACAAGCTATGTCAAGGGGGTGAATATTTCATTCGATTATTGGCAACTGTCCGACCTACTGAGCATTCCCTATGATGGCCCCATGGTTTACTGTGCTCCTGGAGAGCCCCAGTTCGTCTCCACAGAGATGGGGGCTGAGATTGATAGTCAGCTACTATGACCTGATCGCTGGCAGATGAGAGCTTGCTATATGCGTCCGGCTCCACGGGTCTTTTGCAAGATTATCCAGCATAATCTGATTCCACAGAGTGGCCATTACGAGAGGGTTTCTCAGCTGACCCAGTATCTTTTGTACAACATTTGCACTAGACAACCCGTCTGCCTTCCTTACGTCATCATGCGGACTATGATCAGTGCCACATTGTCCGGTCATAGGGGTAATCTACCTTATGGACGTATGATCACTGTTCTGCTTACCCATTTGGGGGTTGATTTAGTGGATGAGAAGATTCAGGAGAAAACCTTCTCGTCGCCTCTAGATTGGGAGGCTATCTGCAAGATGGGCCTGCGGGATGCCCAAGTCAGTGACGAGGAGAGGAACGAGATGGTGCACCCTCACACTCGCATCGAGATTGCTGACGCTGAGGCAGCTGCTGCCGCTACTAGAGTTCATGCAGATCCTGCTGGTGATGATGACCGCATGTACATGGATGTAGACTCGATACCACCGCCATCACCTACGCATGCGGCTGGAGCTGGTACTTCATCTGCGGCGGGTCCTTTACATGCAGCTGGTCCTTCGCATCCACCTTCTGATGACGAGCTGAGTATGTTTCACGAGATTAGAGAGGCTCAGCGCGCATCGGATCTGAGGATAGTGGAGCTTCTAGAGGCTCAGCGCCGGACTGATCAGCGGGTGGCTGATCTCACAGCTAGTCTTCAGGTGACTCAGACTCAGGTGGCCTAGTTGACTAGAGTCTATGCCGAGGACTATGACAGAGACCGCGAGGCACCGCCTCCTCCTTCACCTCTGGCTTCATGATAGTATTTTCTTTCATTGTACTACAGAGTAACTGTCCGGGTTGTGGACTGTACTCTGTTTTAGTTATGTATATACGTTTGTTTCTTTCACATTGTATTAAAATTGTTTCCCCTTTAATAGATGCATTATTCTCTTTTTAAAATGGTCTCAAACATCATTTGTGCTTACAATGTGTTAATATTATTATTTTTACTTTTATCCTATCTCAGTTCACAATTGTCTTGAATGTATGCTAGTTCAGCGGACAGGGCCTGAGATGCTCTAATACCAAGTTGTCACACCCCAATTCCGCACTATTCAGAATGGTGTGATGAACCACTAATAAACCAACGGTTCAACCAGGATCTCGAGTAGGCTATATCCGTTTTATCTAAACCCCATACATCCATATTCATAATCAGAGTAAATACACAATAGCGGAAGTCTTATAATAAAATGAACTGAGAATCTACTGTGATATTAATACTTAAATAGAAAATTATTCTATATCAACTAAGACATAAATAAATATCAAATACATGTCCATAATAAATCCAAGTAAAGAAAACTAAGAAAATATCTAATCGAATACACATGAGTTGCACTCGCAAGAGTAGTCATGTGTATCCACTTCAGCTTAAACTTCCAAAGCCGCCACGTTCTCGTACGCTGGAGCAATACATAATCTTCAACGGTAAAACCTGCATCATCAACTAAAAAGATTCAATGTCGAGGGGTGAGCACACATCATGGCTCAGTGAGCAAACAAAACAATGCAACAGTACATATGCATGCAATCAATTCATATCTTTGGTCTGGTTTATAGTTTGCAATGCGCAATAGAAAGGTTGGGTGGTCAAAGGTTAACGTTTATTGACCCCGCCTCTATACACAGGGTGTGGAAGTTCGCCCAAAGGTTAACATTTATTGTCGTCCCCATCCACCCTAATCATGAACATTATACAACAGAGGTTAACGTTTATTGTTGTATAGTGCCATACCAACACGTAAGCCCCTGCTGGCGAGGGCTTGCAAACTGGGCTCGCAACTAACCAATCCTAATGCCAAACAGTGTATCCAAGGCCTCACCCCAGCATCCCTCAGAATGTCCATAGAGATAGAGCTAAGGCCCCCCGGTAGAGTCAGAGACTACAAGGACCGAGACCACCTCCCCTGATACTCTACGACATAATAGTTCTGCTAAAGTAATGGCGATACAACGATGTTAATGCACAAGACTTGAGTTAGAGATAGAGCTAAAGTGCTGAGACCCGCCAAAGGTTAACGTTTATTGACGTTCTCATCACACCTCCCTTGATGCTCACTCACATCAAGTACACCAACCACACACATACAATCACATGCCTATTCCTATCATCATCATCATCATCACCATGTTATAAACAATAAAGTAAATATGCATGAACAAGTAATATAAATATTGGGTGACATGTTGTATGTACATTACAAACATATTCGTATAGAATCAAGCATGGCATTGGACTCAAGAAAAGAGAAAACAGTTTGTTATTAACCAATTAGTTTAGAGTTCCGTTTCCTCACCTTAGCTTGTTAATAGATCCTCTTCCAAGCTTTAGTATCACCTTTATAATGTTATTATATTACTAAAAGACCTAACAAAGTCGATAAAATTTAATTAGAATTTATTCAAATTTTTAAAAACCATTCTGTTAACTGAGGGTCAGAGGTAGGGTCGGAGTCATGATCGACCCTGGGTACAACCCTCCCCAAATCTGGGCTTCCAGAACCCTGAGGGTCGATACTCAGGTCACATAGGGTCGGATGGTCATCGACCCTCTGTGCGACCCTCGGTGGGTTTTGGTCAATTTTCCTCCTTTTAATCCATTTTTCGTGTTTGGGGTCCTATGGCTTGCTCCTACAGTCTATTCAACATGAATTCCATGGTCTAGAACCATGAATCACGCACCTAAATAGCTTTCATGTATTCTCCCATGGTTTTCCATGAAAACCTAACCATAGGTTGATGGTTTGGGTTTCTCCGAGATCACACTCTCATCATTATCTAACCTAAGGCCTGTAGAAACTCATGAAATTATTATCCATACCTGAGAAGAACACTCCTTCTCTGCAACTCTTCTCCTTTTGCTTTCTTCTCTACCTTGTTTCTCTTCTTCTTCTCTTCCTTCTCTTTTCTTTCTCTCAATTCAATTAGGATTGTAAAAGGAGTGAAAGAGGCTTAGGGATGTCCTATTTATAGAGTAGAAACATCCTAAAATAATCCCCTTTGAGATTAGGAAAGAGTCCTAATCGAAATTATGGAAATTTTCTAATTTCAGTTTCGGCGGCAACTGAGGGTCGATGCGAGGGTCGATGATCCCGTCGACCCTTGGTTTCCTAAAGTGTTCGACCCTCCCTATAAAACAGAGGGTCTGACTTTAGGTCTTGGGGGGTCCGACCCTCCCTCGCTGGGTATGCGACCCTCCCTTTAAATTGAGTGTTTTTGGGTTGATTTGATACCTGGGATCACGATCTCCTTCACGCCCTTAGTCCATTTGACTTGACCATGATGGGTAAACCTGGTTCAAGGTGATAATACCAGGTTAGTTCGATAGGGTCGTACATATTTATTAACAAAGCACGCCCAACTGACTTGGGGTATTTATAAGGAGGCATTCTTTGAGAAGTACATTCCTAGAAGTTTCAGAGATTCTATGGAAAGAGAGTTCCTGAGTTTATATCAGGGGTAGATGACTGTGGATGCATATCAACAGCGTTATGAAGTGCTATTATTCTTTGCACCCGCCAGTATGCAAGAAAAAAACACTAAGACCCGAAGGTTTTTCATGGGACTTAGCGGAAACATACGCGTGCATGTTTTGGGACTTGAAAAGAAAATCTATAATCAAGCTGCACAAATTGCTCGAGTGATAGAGTCAAGCCAGAAAGAGAGCTACCTTGCTCAAAATAGGGGAATAAAAAGGCCTAATGGGAATTCTTACAACGGAGGGAACACCAAGATATTCAAACCCTTCCGTACTCAAGGCTTTAATGCTGCAGCCAAGACTACTTCCGCAGCCCCACAACAACAAAAACCAACTACTGAAGGGATAAAATGTTATAACTGCAATCAAGTGGGACATATGGCAAGGGAATGTCCTAAGCCCAGGAAGCAGGTACATCAAGGATGAGTTTACGTAGTTACAACTGAGGATGCTGCCGCATCGCCTGATGTGGTCACAGGTATCGTACCTATAAATGGCATATCCGCCAGAGTACACTTTGACTTAGGAGCTACTCATTCTTTTATATCTGTGTCATTTGGAAAGAAGCTGAATTTATCCATCAAAAAATTAGACTACAAACTACTTGTACGATCACTGATGGGATTAAAAGTGGAATTAGAAATAGGTTATGGGCCATGTCCAGTTCTCATTGACGAGAAAATCTTAGATGCAACCTTGATTCAACTCGAGATGGCAGACTTTGACACCATCTTGGGAATGGACTGGTTGGTTCGGCATTCTGCAAACCTGTTATGTGCTGAAAAGAAGCTGACATTTAAAGACAAGGAAGGAGCAGAGTTCAGTTTTTCGGGAACCAAACTTCCCCGTAAACGAAAGCTCATACTCTCTGCGCTGATGGCTAAGAAGTGCCTTGAGAAAGGAGCAGTCGGGTATTTAGTATCTGTGGTTGACCTTACCAAGGAAGCACCATGAATGGAAGATATTGATGTCGTACGTGACTTTCCAGACGTATTTCCTGAAGAACTACTAGGATTACCACCCGACCGAGCTATAGAGTTTGTTATAGATCTTATACCTGGAGCCGCACCAGTATCGAAAGCACCTTATCGAATGGCTCCTACTGAACTGAAGGAATTGAAAGTACAACTACAAGAACTACTGGACAAAGGTTACATTCGCCCTAGCATATCACCATGGGGAGCGCCAGTATTATTCGTGAAGAAGAAGGACGATAGCATTCGCTTGTGTATAGACTACCGAGAACTGAATAAACTGACAATCAAGAATTGGTATCCATTGCCTTGGATTGATGACTTGTTCGATCAGTTGCAAGGTGCCAAAGTGTTCTCCAAGATCGATCTTCGGTCAGGCTACCATCAGTTAAAAATTAAGGATGGTGATATTCCCAAGACAGCATTCAGGACCAGATATGGACATTATAAATTTTTGGTCATGTCTTTCGGATTGACGAATGCACCAGCAACCTTTATGGAACTTATGAATCGGGTATTCCACGATATGTTGGATACTTCGGTTATTGTATTCATCGATGATATATTGGTCTACTCCAAAGACGAGGAAACTCATATTAAGAACCTAAATGCCGCTCTGCAGTGACTACGGAAGGAGAAGCTCTACGCCAAATTTTCAAAGTGTGAGTTTTGGCTAAAGAAAGTCGCATTTCTAGGCCATGTAGTATCCGCTGAAGGAATTAAAGTGGATCCCAGCAAGATTGAAGCTATTGTGAAGTGGGAAGCACCGAAGAGCGCTACAAAAATTAGAAGTTTCTTAGGTCTAACTGGGTATTATCAACGATTTGTGGAAGACTATTCCCGAATTGTCGTACCTCTTACTAGTTTGACTAAGAAGGGCGAGAAGTTTGTTTGGACTGATAAATGCGAGAAGAGTTTCCAAACATTGAAGGCTAGATTGATATCTGCTCCGATTTTGACTATTCCGATTCCAGGACAGCCATTTATTTTGTACACCGATGCGTCAGGACTGGGATTAGGATGTGTACTTATGCAAGGAGAACAAGTAATTGCCTATGCCTCAAGACAGTTGAAGACACATGAGAAGAACTATACCACTCATGATTTGGAACTAGCGGCAGTAGTACATGCTGTCAAGATATGGAGACACTACTTGTACGGAAAGAAGTTTCAGATTAAATCAGACCTTAAACGTCTTACTTATCTATTTAATCAGAAGGAGTTGAATATGAGACAAAGAAGATGGCTGGAATTATTGAAAGACTATGACTGTGATATCCAGTATCATCCGGGGAAAGCTCATGTAGTAGCCAATGCGTTGAGTAGAAAGACAATGATAAAATCTCAGGGAGAGGTTAGCACAACTGCCGCAATGTGTACTATTGAAAAGGTATTCAATCACGGTAATGAGCAGTTTGTAATAGATGCACCAGATGGATCGGCCAACCAAGGGTTTATTCATCGATTTTCAAATATGTTCGTCGCATTGAAGATTATACCGGATATAATTGATGAAGTAAAGACAGCTATCAAATTAGATCCTTACCTAAGAACGGTACAAGAGGACATTGAAAAAGGTAGGACTATCCCTGAGTTCACCTTGGATGAAGAAAAGATACAGAAGTACAAAGAAAGAATATGTGTACCTGAAATGGAAAGCTTGGACATTAGATACCGATTGATGAAAGAAGTCCATACCACCATCTATTCGATACATCCTAGAAGTACAAAAATATATCATGATCTAAAGAAATTATATTGGCGGAGAGGAATGGAAGAAGATGTAGCTAAGTATGTGTCTCAATGCCTAAATTGTCAGAAAGTAAAGGCTGAACGACAAAGACCGGCAGGACTGTTACAACCATTACCGGAACCAGCATGGAAATGGGACTGCATCACTATGGACTTCGTCACAGGATTACCATTGACTCCTCGAGTAGTTGACGTAGTTTGGGTGATTGTAGACCGCCTGACTAAAACAGCTTGCTTTATACTTATATGACCTCAGTATACACTGGAGAGGTTAGCTAAGCTGTATGTGGATAACATTGTGCGATTACATGGTGTACCTCAAAGCATTGTGTCCGATAGAGATCCACGATTTACTTCCAAGTTTTGGGAAGGATTGCGAAAGGCTATGTGTACAACATTGAAGTTTAGTACTACATTCCATCCACAGACAGATGGACAGTCAGAGCGTACAATTCAGAATCTAGAAGATATGCTTCGAGCATGTGTAATTGATTTTAAAGGATCATGGGAAGAAAAGTTACCACTGATTGAGTTCGCTTATAACAATAGCTATCAGGCTACTATACAGATGTCACCCTATGAAGCACTGTATGGCAGGAAGTGTCGAACTCCTTTGTTTTGGAATGAAGTTCGGGAACATAGTATTGTTGGACCGGAATTTATTGAAGAGACTTATCGAGTGGTCGACATTATCAAGGAAAGAGTGAGAACAACTCAGAATCGTCAGAAGCAATATGCAGATACTCGACGTCGAGACCTTGAATTCATCGTGGGTGATAAAGTATTCTTAAAAGTGTCGCCTATGCGAGGTTTGAAACGGTTCAGACAGAAAGGGAAATTAAGTCCGAGATATGTCGGACCATATGAGATTCTAGCTAAGCGTGGAAAAGTGGCTTACCAGTTAGCACTACCACCATCTATGTCAAGTGTGCATGACGTATTTCATATCTCCTTATTGAAGAAGTATGTCAGAGACCCAACGCATGTATTGACAGTTTATCTACCTGATTTGACTGAAGATTTGACATTTGAAGTAACACCAACTGAAATCACCAGTCGAAAGGTTCAACGACTATGCAACCATGATATCTATTATGTTAAGGTTACCTGGAGAAGCAGGGATATAGAAGAAATCACATGGGAAGAAGAGAATGCTATGCGAAAGCAATACCCTCATCTATTCGACTCGGAAGGTATGAACAATTTTGAAAATAAAATTTTTATAAGTAGGGGGGAGTTGTAAGACCCGTATCGAACTAACCTGGTCTTACCACCTTGAACCAGGTCTACCCATCATGGTCGAGCCAAATGGACCAAGTGCGTGAAAGAGATCACGATCCCAGGTATTAAACTGACCCAAAAACACTAAAATAGGGGGGAGGGTCGCACACCCAGTTAGGCAGGGTTGGACCCCCCCAATATAAAAGTCAAACCCTGAGTTTCTAACCGGGGGTCAGACAACTTAGAACCAGGGGTGGACGGGATCTCTGACCCCCTCATCGACCCCCAGTCTGCCGATAGAAACCATGAATTGGGAACTTTCCAAATTTCAATAGGATTCTTTCCTAATCTCAGTGGGACTTATTTTGAGAGTTTCTACTCTATAAATAGGACGTCCCTAAGCCTCTTTCACCCCTTTTAGAACCCTAATTGGACTGAGAGAAAGAGAAGAGAAGGAGAAAAGAAGGAGAAGATAAGGAAAGTAGAGAAGAAGATCAAAGAGAAGGCTTTAGAAAAACAAGCCTAATTCTTCTCAGGTATGGATACTATCTCCATGTAATTCTAAAGACCTTAGAATAGATAGTGAAGAGGGTATGATCTAAGAGAAACCCAAATCATCCACCCATGGTTAGGTTTCAATGGAAAAACATGGGGGAGATCATTAAAACCATGTAGGTGAATAAACTATGGTTCTAAACCATAGAACATGTATGGAACGAATTGTAGAAGCAAGCCAAAGGACCCAAACACGAAGGAATGGACTGTAGGATGAAAATTTCGACTAAACCCACAGGGGGTCGCTTGGGGGTTCAATGGAGAATCGACCCTACCAGACCCTAGCATCCACCCCCAGTGTTCGAAAAGTTCAGAAAAGGGGTGGTTGCACCCAGGTTCGATGGAACATCCGACCCTGGCATTGACCCTACTACAGGGGGTCGCAGAAAACTGCTACCCTACCTACGACTGTCCTGCTACCCCCAGTTAACAGCAAGCTTTTAAAATTAAAATTAATTCTAATTAAATTCTATCGACTTGATTAGGTCTTCTAGTGATATAATAGTGATATTAAGTTGATTCTTAAAGCTTGAAAGAGGATCTACAATCAAGCAAAGGTGAGGGAACAGGACCTAAACTAATTAGTTAATAATAAACTGTTTTTATTTCTTGAGTCCAATGCCATGATTGATTCTATGCGTGTATGTTTGTCATGTACATTTAACATGTCATCCAATATTTCTATTATTATTGTTCATGCATATTTACATTTATTATTTATAACATGATGATGATGATGATGATGATAGGAAGAGGCATGTGAATGTATGTGTGTGGTTATTGTGCTTGATGTGAGCGAGTATCAGGGGGGTGTCATAGGCTGGGCCTCAGCACTCTAGCTCTATCTCTAACTCAAGTCTTGTCCACTGACATCGTCGTATCGCCATTACCTTAGCAGAACTATTACGTCATAGTGTATGAGGGGAGGTGGTCTCGGACCGTGTAGTCTTTGACTCTGTCGGGGGGCCTTAGCACTATCTCTATGGACGTATTGAGGAATGCTGGGGTGAGGCCTTGGATACAATGTTTGACATTAGGATTGGTTAGTTGCGAGCCCAGCAGGGGCTTACGTGTTGGTATGGGTAGAGTATCAGGGGAAGTGTCATAGGCCGGGCCTCAACACTTTAGCTCTATCTCTATTCTATGGTAGGATGGATGGGGATGACAATAAACGTTAACCTTTGGGCAGGCCTCCACACCTGTGCATAGAGGCGAGGCGGCCACCGAACCTTTCTATAGCGCATTGCAAACTTATTTACTAGACCACAGATATGAATTGAATGCATGCATATGTTTGTTGCATTGTTTTGTTTGCTCACTGAGCCATGATGTGTGCTCACCCTCTCGACGTCGAATATTTTTAGTTGATGATGCAGGTACCACTGTCGAAGGTTATATGAATGCTCCTGTGTACAGGCACGTGGCGAAGATGGAAGCTGAAGACTTAGTGGATACGCATGACTCCTCGTGCGAGTGCAACTCATGCATATTCGATTAGATTTTGTTTGAATTTATTAAGGAAATGTAATTGATATTTTATTTACTTATGTCTCAGTTGATACAACGTAAATTGATACTTTTTCTATGATTATCACAATTAGATTCCTCGGTTCATTTACTATAAGACTTTTGCTATTGTGTATTTATTCTGATTATGGTTGTGGATGTGTATGGTTTTATTTTTAATGGACACAGCCTATTAGAGATCCTGGTTGAACCGTTGGTTTATTAGCGGTTCATCACACCATTTTGAATAGTATGAAATTGGGGTGTGACACTATCCTGTCTTCATCACTATCATCTGGGTCATTCAGGTCAAGCTTCGTGAGATCAGAATAGGGGATGGGGTCGTATTTCCCCATCATAATATGACTTTCTTTTTCTTCAGTGGTTAGAATCAGTGGTGTATTTTTGTCGCTGATCTCTGGAAGACGCCATAGGTTGGTAGGCAACATGGGTTTTTTCATCTTACCTACTGACAAAGGAGGATTTCGTTTGCCAGTTATGGACTTTGTTTCGAGTGGTCGCGACCTTGGGTGCTCCCGACCTCACTTTGAAGAAATACCAACCTGTTGGGGGTCGGCTTTTTGGTTCGTCCTTGTTCAAAACAAAAAAGGCTCCAGAATAACGGCACTATCGCTGGCCTCTTAAGGGCCTAGAGCATAACTACAAAACCTATGACTGATGTCTAGGAATTGGCATGCAGTTGCGACGGAGCTAGGTCATAGTAAGCTAGGATGTCTCTCGCCTCTCTTGGGATTGGAATCTTAAACCCAGAATCAAAATACTCTAGGTAGACACTAGTTTTAGTGGTGCTGGTTGAATAGATTATTTCATCATCCTTGGGGATTTGGCATTCGTAAAGTTCTAAGAGATTATCTAGGATTTGTTCAAAATCGGGATCGTGCAGGTTGAGTTTATTCTTGAACCCCGTGGCTGCAACTTTCAAGGTCTGAGGGATAGGTGTAGTTTCTCTACGAGACTGCATTTTATTTTTACGACCATGGAGTCTGCTATCCTAGGAGGATAAGCACCTGAACTTTCAAAACAAAAAGGAGAAAATGCCTGGAAAAAGCAAAATACGAAGGAAAGAAAGCGAAACTTACTGGTTGATGCTGATCTAAGGAATAGGCTCTTTGCAACCAACGAAGATGACAAGAATAGGAGGACGGGATGCCTTTTGATATTCTTTTTTGGAGTGCAAAAGTCGGAATGGTAGGAGAGGTTTTTTGCTAGGGGCAACCAGAAGTTTAATAGCTGCCGTGTGTCATCATTGCTTCTCAAATCATGATCATGGTCAAAAGAATGTGCATCTCGAAACGCCTCTCTGCATTTAATGCTTGGCATGAAAAGATGGAGGCCTGATTACCCTTTGACGTTCTGGTTTGCAGTGTCTCATCAAAATGGCAACGCATGGTGAGCCTTTTCGAATTCGAGTTTTCGAATTTGAGTTTTGGCGGTTGTGAATTTTGTGCGAATGGGGGCTTCGAGCGTGTGGACGTGGGTCTTGTGTGTGCGAAGTTACAGGGATTTACCTTAAGACTATCATGACCCTGGGGATTGCGTGGCCCTAGGATGGACAAAATATGAGTCTTGTTAGGATTGTTCCATTGCACTCGCCTGAAACAAGGGGCAACTGTTAAGACCATATTTTTTCTTTCAGTAATTAGAGGACACGTATCCTTAGGTCTCAGCATAATGAGCACCGTCATGCATCCTGGTTAGCTCAACCTGTCCTCCCATGCGAGATGGCACTTACCACTATCAACAAGTCGTGTCTCGTCGGTCCTCCTGAGCGAGATGGTATTTATCATTATTTACAAGTTACATCTCGCCAGCTCGTCATCTAAATAATAAGACCTCGTGGTCGCCTACTAGATCTCTCATCACACATATTTGTGATGCCTTGCCTACCTGTAAGTATGGTAAGGCACGCATGCGTGGATCTTTAACTGTTCTTGGAGCAATCACGTTGGCGGTTAGGAAGATAGATGATCACAAGTGACACGACATTAAGATTGGTCGTTGGATCTTTATCCTATGGTATTGCGAGAATGTTGCACACGCTCCTGGCAGTTAAGCGGTTAAGCTAGAAGTTTACTGGGAACTCCCTTTCTCAATCTATATAAGATGGTAATCGGATAAGAGGTCAACCATTGTGACACAATTGAACTCTTAAGCTGACACTCACTTACACCTTTCTTGAATTCGCTTCATCCCCACAACCTCCAGGCTAACCACTCTGGTATAGCCTTAGACTGTTTACTCTGTTACTGACTTCATCATTGGAGTGGACACTAGGAATCTTGTCCCGGTTCCGTTAACTTCTTGCCTTTGTTTTGCACGATATGAGTGAGCTAGCAGATTCGGTTTTCAGCAGCAATAGGATCCATCTATAAAAATGGACCGAAATAATATAAACCCACATCTATTAGTAATTTGATCAGCCATCATTTGAATGGTACCAATTGTTGTTATTTCAACCCATAAGACTTATATGATTATTTATCGAACAAAAATACCATCATAGAAAGAAAAAAGAGGAAAATTGAATAAGACAGGGTCTAACCGCTGTTTCTTAAACTTGTTAATGCTCTCTCCAGCTCCTACATTCACTATTTCAAGATTGGATGGTTTTGAATAGTTCCAAAATTTATTTTTAACATATAACATAATCCTTCTTCAAATTTAAAAATCCTATACTAATTTTACGGTTCTCATTGCTTGCTTCTCCGGACTCCTTTTCATGCTCTCTCATTTCGTTTTCTCATGACAGCGCAACATTGAAATCAAATGCCTTATTGCTCTCATTAAATCCCAATCCAAAAATGGAATGCTTGCCATTCCCATACTCTATCTTCATCACAAAGTAACGAGAGGAGTTGAGGACGGTTTCAACGTAGTTTTCCCTCCACCCTAGGAGGGCAAAGCAGGCGGCAAAGAGGTCGCTTAAGTTGGGATCCTGAAGCTGGCTGCCGGATCTCACACCTTTCTTTGTTAATGGAGGTAATGAAGATTGAGAGATGTTGCATGAGGGAACTCATCCAACAACATTTCAAGCTCTTCATCTTCCTTCATTTTTTTTGTTGCTTTTTTTTGGCTTTGTTGCCTCAAACTTGTTCAGCAATCAGAACAAAAAATAGACAGATTCACACCCCAATTCCGCACTGTACAGAATGGTGTGATGAACCGCTAGAAAACCAACGGTTCAACCAGGATCTCGAGTAGCCTATCCCCGCATTATCTAAACTCCCATACATCCATAATCATAGTTAGAGTAAATACACAATAGCGGAAATCTTATAATAAAATGAACTGAGAATCTAATGTGATATAAATATTAAATAGCAAATTATTCTGTATCAACTGGGACATAAATAATTATCAAATACATGTCTTTATTAAATTCAAATAAAGAAACCTAAGAAAAATCTAATCGAATACACATGAGTTGCACTCGCAAGAGGAGTCAAGTGTATCTACTTCAGCTTCAGCTTCCATCGCCGCCACGTTCCCGTATGCTGGAGCATTCATAAAATCTTCAACCGTATAACCTGCATCATCAACTAAAAATATTCGACGTCGAGAGGTGAGTACACATCATGGCTCAGTGAGTAGACAAAACAATGCAACAATACATATGCATGCAATCAATTCATATCTTTGGTCTGGTTTATAGTTTGCAATGCGCAATAGAAAGGTTGGGTGGTCAAAGGTTAATGTTTATTGACCCCGCCTCTATACACAGGGTATGGAAGTCTGCCCAAAGGTTAACATTTATTGTCGTCCCCATCCACCCTAATCATGAACATTATACAACAAAGGTTAACATTTATTGATGTATAGTGCCATACCAACACGTAAGCCCCTGCTGGCGAGGGCTTGCAAACTGGGCTCGCAACTAACCAATCCTAATGCCAAACAGTGTATCCAAGGCCTCACCCCAGCATCCCTCAGAATGTCCATAGAGATAGAGTTAAGGCCCCCGGTAGAGTCAGAGACTCCAAGGACCGAGACCACCTCCCCTGATACTCTACGACATAATAGTTCTGCTAAAGTAATGGCGATACGACGATGCTAATGCACAAGACTTGAGTTAGAGATAGAGCTAAAGTGCTGAGACCCACCAAAGGTTAACGTTTATTGACGTTCTCATCACACCTCCCCTGATACTCGCTCGCATCAAGTACACCAGCTACACACATACAATTACATGCCTATTCCTATCATCATCATCATCATGTTATAAGCAATAAAGTAAATATGCATAGACAAATAATAGAAATATTGGATGGCATGTTGTATGCACATTACAAATATATTCGCATAGAATCAAGCATGGCATTGGACTCAAGAAAAGGAAAATAGTTTGTTATTGACCAATTAGTTTAGAGTATTGTTTCCTCACCTTAGCTTGCTAATAGATACTTTTTCAAGCTTTAGAATCACCTTTATATTGTTATTATATTACTAGAAGACCTAACAAAGTCGATAGAATTTAATTAGAATTAATTCTGAATTTAAAAACCATTCTGTTAACTGAGGGTCGGAGGTAGGGTCAGAGTAATGATCGACCCTGGGTGCGACCCTCCCCCTAATCTGAACTTCCCAAACACTGAGGGTCGATGCTAGGGTCGGATCTGCCATCGACCCTAGGTGCGACCCTCCATGGTTTGAGTCGAAAATATCAGATTTCGTTCTCTCTTTCATGGTTGGGTCCTATGGCTTACTTTCACAATCCATTCTATACATGTTCTATGGTTTAGAACTATACTTTATTCACCTACATGGTTTTAATGATCTCCTCCATGGTTTTCCATGAAAACCTAACCATGGATGGATGATTTGGGTTTCTTCTAAGTCATATCCTCTTCATAAAACATTCTAAAGTCTTAAATAAATCATGGGGAATGTATTCATACCTTAGTTTTGCTGAGATTCAGAGTTCCTCTGAATTTCCTCTTATTCCTTAGCCTTTTCCTCAAGTTTTCCTTCTCTTATTCTCTTCCTTCTCTTCTCTTTCTCTCAATCCAATTAGGGTTGTAAAAGGATTGAAAGAGGCTTAGGGACGCCCTATTTATAGGGCAATACCTCCCAAAATAAGTCCCATTGAGTTTAGGAAAGGTTTCAAACGAAATTAGGAAGGTTTCCAAATTTTCGGTTCGTGCTGTTTTTCTCGAATACCGAGGGTCGATGGGAGGGTCGATGGGAGGGTCGGACAACTCATAGACCCTCCGACCCATGGTTGAGGGTCGATGGGAGGGTCGGACCTGCCTGTTAAAACCTACGACCCTACCCTCATTTTGACTGTTTTTGGGTAAATTTTCATATTGGGTCTTGGTTTTTCTTCACACATTTGGTCCACTTGGCTCGACCATGATATGTAGACGGGTCCCGACACAAAATATAAGGTTAGGCCAGGTTCGTGGCGTGCGGGTCTTACAACTCTACCACCCTTAAAAGAAATTTCGTCCTCGAAATTTGAAAGTACGGATCTTACAACTCCCCCATCCTTAAATTAAATTTTGTCCTCAAAATTTTTAATTTACTTCGGAGTCAATAGGTGGGAATTCTATTTCCGCATTGCATCTTCTTCTTTCCATGCCATCTTCTCCACGTCTTGTCTTCGTCAGATTATCTTCATATAATAATTATCCCAGCTTTGGAAACATTGTACCTTCCAAGTAGTGAACTAGGCTGGTACCTCTTCAATAGTTAAACATTCTATCTAATCCAGTGATTCTGTGGTCAATACCTTTGATATGGATCTCCAATGTACTTCTTCAATAGAGACAAACAAAATACATCATGCACACTAGACATGGATAGCGGTAACGCTAATTGATATACAACTTTTCTATGTCTCCCCAAAGTTTATAAAATCCGACACATATATAGAATACAACTTTCCCTTCTCATTGAATTGTTTTAAACCATGCATAAGTGATATCTCCAAAAATACTTTGTTGCTTATGACGAACTCAAGGTCTTGGTGTCTCTCCTGACAATCCTGAGCTATCCTGACCCTTTTTCTTTGATCTTGTCTGCCACTCGACAGTTTTCTACAATTGACTTAGGTCTTAAAACTCTTCATTCACTAACGTCATTCCAAAAGAAAAGGAATTTGACATTTCTATCGTATCATGCTTCATAGGTAACATTTACATGGTAGCTTAATAAAACTTCAATTCACGGTGACTTCTCAACTCCAGCTCCTTGAAACCAATTTCACAAGCTCGGGGCATATCTCTTAGGATTTGAATAGTCCGCCCCGACTGTCGTCGGTTTAAGGTAAAATGCGGTACTAAACTTCAACTTTGTTCCCATTGTTTCCTATAGATCCTTCCAAAACTTCAGGATAAAGCATGAGTTTCTGGCCGACACTAAGCTCTCATGCATACCATTCAATCTGACAATACTATCCATATATAGCTTAGTTAGTCGCTCCAAAGCATACCGAGGTCGTATAGCAATGGAATGAGCTATCTTCATAAGGCGATCAACAATTACCCAAACTGCGTCAACCGATCAGTGGTCAGTGGCAAATCAGTGACATAGTTAATTGTAATGCAGTTCCACTTTCAAACTGGTTCCAATAGTTGTTGTTGTAAGCCATGTTGGTCTTTGTCTTTCAGCCTTTACTTGTTGATAATTCAGACACTGGAATACGCACTAAGCCACATTTGTTATCATCCCTCTTTACTAGTACAATCTCTTTAGGTCATGATACATATTGGTACTCCAGGTTGTACTAAATATTGGGTACAATGGACTACTACCATTATCCTCTTCATAATATCCGAGTCTTTATCTTCAGGTATTCAGAATCTACCTCAGTATCTGAGTACCGTCTCCGCATCCAAATTAACTCAGGGTTGGGTTTCCTTTCTCTAAGTCTTCTTGTACCATTCTTATATACAGATATAACAAAATTACTACTTTTTCTTCATCCCTAAGTTCTCACTCAATTGGATCATCACGACTTTCAATTATATGTTACTCTTCTTCCAAATCTGAATCTGTTGCTGCGGAACATGAGGCAACATTTATACTAGGTCCTTCTTCGGACTTCATAATTCCCTTTTTGCTTAAGACCTTAGCTACTACATTAGCCTTGCTCGGGTGACATTGAATATCACAGTCTTAATCCTTCAAGTATTCCTAACCATCTCCTTATCCTCATGTTCAACTCTTTCTAATGAAGAGATAAATAAAACACTTGTATTCCGATCTAATCTAAAATTATTCTCCGTTTAAATAATGTCTCCAAGTCTTGATTGCATGAATCACAATTGTATACTCCAATCATGAGTCTTCTCATGCTCTTTTAATTTTCTTAAAGCATATGAAATCGCTTATTTACCTTACATCAACCCGCATCCTAGATCCAATCCGAAAGATCCGATGGATAGGGTAAAAGGTTTCCCTAGTGCCGAAACGATCAAGATGGGAGCTGATATCAATCTTACTTTAGAATCTGGAAATATTCTTCACCCTTGTCAGTCAAATTAAACTCCTCTCCCTTCCTGGTTAGCTTGGTAAGAGGTTTTGCGATCTTAGAGTGGTCCTCCAAAATTGTCAGTGATAACCAGCTAAACCCAAGAAACTTCTGATCTTCGCAATACTCTTTAGGTGTTTCTCACCATTACCTCTACCTTAATAGGGTCCACTTTAATACTTTTTATGACGCTACGTGATCTAATAAGATCACTTTGTTTAATCGGGTCTCATATTCCTTGGAATTGTTATAAAGCTTTTCCCTTCTCAGCTGTTGTGAAGCTGTTCTAAAATTCGTTGTATGAGTTGCTTCATTCTTGGAATAAACCAAAATATCATCTATGAAAACTATGACCGACGTGTCCAACATGTCATGAAACACCCAGTTCATCAGCTCCATAAAAGATGTAAGGGCATTGGTTAATCCAAACGTCATAATCGAGAACTCATAATGTCCAATCCCGATTCTAAAAGCCATCTTCGAGATATTTCTATCCAAAATTCTTCAGCTGATGATATCTTCACTGAAGAAAATAACTTTGCTCCTTGCAACTGTTTAAACAAGTCATCGATCTAAGGTAGTAGATATCGATTCTTGACTGTGAGCTTATTTAGTTCCCGGTTGTCTATACGCAAACAACACTACCATCCTTCTTCTTCATGAGTTGCGTTGGCGCTTTTCGTGATGCAATACTTAGCTGATTAGAACCCTTGTCTAATAACTCTTGTAGTTGAGTCACAATCCCTTCAACTCCATAGGAGCTACTCTACAGGTTCCTTTGACACAAGTATCGTCCTTGGTAACAAGTCGATGACGAACTCAGTAGCATGATCAGATGGTAACTCCAGGTAAGTCTCCTGGAAACGCATCAGAGAATTTATGCATCACCTCAATATCTGTCATCTGTGGTGCTTCTTTGGTAACGTATACCACAGATACCATATATCCAACTCATTTCTCTTCAAAGCATCTCTTCGCCTTTAGCATAGAGAGGATCAGCTTCTGCTTACTAGGCAATATGCTTCCAATAAAACCATTATATGCCATCTTTATTCTTGAATGATAACCTCTTCTATGCACATAATCACTTTATAGAGTGTTGAGACAACCAGTCTATTTCCAAGATGACGTCAAAGTCTACCATCTCAAGTTGACTTAGGTTGCATCCAAATTATGTTCATCCATAAGATTTGGACATTGTTTGTAACACTCATCCCATACAACATCTAGTCCAAAGGGCTTGAACTAGCAAAATCTAGTATAAGGTCAGCTTGTCTAGTTCCTTCATCTCTTATGATTTTCAAAGACTATTGCTAACAATCTCATATCTTGAAAAGTTCATTAGCTTATATTTCCTTTATCACTTCTGTTCTATCCTGATCTCTCTTTCATATACCTTGAAAAATATCTTGTGATTGTTACTTCATATCCCAAGTCTATCTATAAGCATTAGGGTATATGCCTATAAATTCATTAATTCATTAAACTCTTTTGGTCTTTTCTTAATCAATCACTCAACATTGGGCATAACTCAATTATCATTGTATTAAATCGAGTACTACTTATGCCATGACTTTATCTTTGTATCCACTCTTTAAATTTACCTTTAGGAATCTTCTACCTTGTCAAAATTCATACCGATATAGCCATCCTTAACTCTACTTGAGTGCTATCTATTTCTTTACTGGCTACTCTTAATAGTTCCGACATTTTCTCGTGCACTCTTTTATAGACATGATTCATATCCATCCATTTAGCAATCTCAAAACAAATCCTCTATTACTTCATCTGAGGTTCATTGGCTATGACATTTAATCTGAATTTAATCATCTTTCTTCCAATAATTCCATTATCACCAAACATCTTATCAATGGATATCGAGAAATGTAAGAATCGGAATGTTTATCCAACATAATTCCTTTCCTTCTTTCAAATTTAGTATAATGACGAACACTTGCTTTATCTAGTGAACTTAAGTTTAAAGATCGGGGTAAATCTATGGTAATCCAATCGGCATTCAAAGGTCGTTAAGTTGCACGTTGGTCCAAATGCATGGAATAAAGGTTTTTCAGTTTTTAACCTCATGGTTACAGGTTCTATCGAATATATAATGCCATTGGTCGAGGCACTACAGGAATAAATCTGGAGAAAGATTTTGCACATCAGTAAATCAGGTATAATCTGGAGAAAAATTTCGTACATCAATAAATCAGGTGTAAATCGAAAAGATGTACGCTCAACATGATTAAACATTTAACTATTCGTTCAGTTCACATCTCTATTCATTTGGTCGATCATGAGAGTGGCTAAGATTGGTATAATCAGGACTACTACTAAAGAAACAATATCTATGACTTCAATTGACAGGTTAAATCAAGAAGGTATCATGTCAAGGTACGAGAATTAAAATCAAGTATGTGCATCCTCTATAATCATAAGAGTAAGTCAATAATGCACCGCATCCTATATAAACATATCTACTTACATGGCCATTATCCTCTTATCTCTGTTTGGATTTAGCCCGAGATCTTTTCCTTTATCTCTACAGGGTTTTGGCATTACTAGCCATTTTCCTTCTTCCCCTATCCTACATCGAGTTTCACATCTTGTGAGTACCCACTCGGTATTCCAATTTCTACTGTACAGATGCTTCCTTCTTGCTACAGTACTATATCCTTTGTATACTCGGATAATTACCCAACTTATAGAAAATACCCTATATTATTTGTTTATTAGGATGATTTTTGGTCTTCTCTTTCTGTTTGAGTGTATATATATAATTTCACCTTTAATATGTACATTATTGTCTTGTTTAAGTTCTGTCTCAACCAACACAGGTGCTTATGGTTTGTTTTTATTATAACTATTAATTTATCCTAACTCAGTTCATGGACTCCAGTTGAAGTATTCAGGTTTAATGGGTAAGGCCTACGAGGGCTCGGATACCAAGTTGTCACACCCCAATTTTACACTGTATAGAATGGTGTGATGAACCGCTAGCAAACCAACGGTTCAACCAGGATCTCAAGTAGGCTATCCCCGCGTTATCTATACTTCCATACATCCATAATCATAATCAGAGTAAATACACAATAGCGAAAATCTTATAATAAAATGAACTGAGAATCTAATGTGATATAAATATTAAATAGCAAATTATTCTGTATCAACTGGGACATAAATAATTATCAAATACATGTCTTTATTAAATTCAAATAAAGAAATCTAAGAAAAATTTAATCGAATACACATGAGTTGCACTCGCAAGAGGAGTCATGTATATCTACTTCAGCTTCAACTTCCATCGCCGCCACGTTCCCGTATGCTGGAGCATTCATAAAATCTTCAACCGTATAACCTGCATCATCAACTAAAAATATTCGACGTCGAGGGGTGAGCACACATCACGGCTCAGTGAGTAGAAAAAACAATGCAACAATACATATGCATGCAATCAATTCATATCTTTGGTCTGGTTTATAGTTTGCAATGCACAATAGAAAGGTTGGGTGGTCAAAGGTTAACGTTTATTGACCCTGCCTCTATACACAGGGTGTGGAAGTCCGCCCGAAGGTTAACGTTTACCGTCGTCCCCATCCACCCTAATCATGACATTATACAACAAAGGTTAACGTTTATTGCTATATAATACCATACCAACACGTAAGCCCCTGTTAGCGAGGGCTTGCAAACTGGGCTCGCAACTAACCAATCCTAATGCCAAACAGTGTATCCAAGGCCTCACCCCAGCATCCCTCAGAATGTCCATAGAGATAGAGCTAAGGCCCCCCGGTAGAGTCAGAGACTACAAGGACCGAGACCACCTCCCCTGATACTCTACGAAATAATAGTTCCGCTAAAGTAATGGCGATACGACGATGCTAATGCACAAAACTTGAGTTAGAGATAGAGCTAAAGTGCTGAGACCTTCCAAAGGTTAACGTTTATTGATGTTCTCATCACACCTCACCTGATACTCGCTCGCATCAAGTACACCAACCACACACATACAATCACATGCCTATTCCTATCATCATCATCATCATGTTATAAACAATAAAGTAAATATGCATGGACAAATAATAGAAATATTTGATGGCATGTTGTATGCACATTACAAACATATTCGCATAGAATCAAGCATGGCATTGGACTCAAGAAAAGGAAAACAGTTTGTTATTAACCAATTAGTTTAGAGTTCTGTTTCCTCACCTTAGCTTGCTAATAGATACTTTTCCAAGCTTTAGAATTACCTTTATATTGTTATTATATTTCTAGAAGACCTAATAAAGTCGATAGAATTTAATAAGAATTAATTTTGAGTTTAAAATCATTCTGTTAACTGAGGGTCGGAGGTAGAGTTGGAGTCATGATCGACCCTGGGTGCGACCCTCCCCCTAATCTGAACTTCCCGAACACTGAGGGTCGATGCTAGGGTCGGATCTGCCATCGACCCTAGGTGCGACCTTCCATGGTTTGAGTCAAAAATATCAGATTTCGTTCTCTCTTTCATGGTTGGATCCTATGGCTTACTTCCACAATCCATTCTATACATGTTCTATGGTTTAGAACTATACTTTATTCACCTACATGGTTTTAATGATCTCCTCCATGGTTTTAATGATCTCCTCCATGGTTTTCCATGAAAACCTAACCATGGATGGATGATTTGGGTTTCTTCTAAGTCATATCCTCTTCATAAACCATTCTAAAGTCTTAAATAAATCATGGGGAATGTATTCATACCTTAGTTTTGCTGAGATTCAGAGTTCCTCTGAATTTCCTCTTCTTCCTTAGCCTTTTCTTCAAGTTATCCTTCTCTTCTCTTTCTCTCAATCCAATTAGGGTTGTAAAAGGATTGAAAGAGGCTTAGGGACGTCCTATTTATAGGGTAAAACCTCCCAAAATAAGTCCCATTGAGTTTAGGAATGGTTTCAATCAAAATTAGGAAGGTTTCCAAATTTTTGGTTCGTGCTGTTTTTCCCGAATACCGAGGGTCGATGGGAGGGTCGGACAACTCATAGACCCTGCGACCCATGGTTGAGGTTCGATGGTGAGGGTCGATGGGAGGGTCTGACCTGCCTGTTAAGACCTACGACCCTACCCTCATTTTGACTGTTTTTGGGTAAATTTTCATATTGGGTCTTGGTTTTTCTTCACACATTTGGTCCACTTGGCTCGACCATGATATGTAGAAGGGTCCCGACACAAAATATAAGGTTAGGCCGGGTTCGTGGCGTGCGGGTCTTACACAGATTGAGAGGCAACAAAAATGAAAAGTCGATAAACCAATCTCAAATCCCAAAACCCATATCAGTTATCGATTCAGAATGACTGAAAACCATATAACGAAGAGAGATTACCAGTTATCAAGGACGTATTTCTTCTTTGGAAGATTTGGAGAAGCGTTCGAAAGTACGTAGGGTTCTGAAAAGGGAAGTTTTTATAAAATCAATGGATAATTGCTCTTTTGTCCTCATATTTTAGCTGTTGGAAAGACTTATACCCACGTGCTCATTAAATTGATGCAAAAAAACAATGAAAAATCATTTTTGCGCAAAAATCAAAAAGAGGTCAAAACCTCTTTTTCATTTTGCCCTTATTGTCATTTTTGTTTATCATAAATAGTACCCACAAATGATACCAAACAGTTAAAAAAACAAAAAATTGAAATAAAAACAGAAATAGTAATAGTTCCAAACTAAGCCTAAGTAAGTGAGATAAGGCAACAACAATACAGGATAAAAGAGATAAATATGGAAGATGAATCAACCTTGGTGTTAAGCAGGTTATCATGGATTTAGCTACCATAATACCCCCCCTTTAAGTTGGAGGGGGTTAATAAGGATTCAATCCACCCAACTTGCCAACTAGAGTACATAAACGATCATGATCCAAAGGCTTGGTAAAAATATCAGCAAGCATGGCTGAACTAGAAAGGTAAGCAAGATGAAGTAGACCACGTTGTATCTTTTAGCAAATGAAATGACAATCAAGCTCAATGTCCTTAGTGCGTTCATGAAACACCTAAATCAATAAGCAAATAGGCGAGCTATTGAAGCTCACGAGAGGCTTGAGCCATGACACGGTATTCGAATTCAACAGATGAATGAAAAATTATATTTTGTTTCTTGGATTGCCAAGAGATCAGTTGTTACTCAGAAGGATATAGTAACAGCTAGTGAAGTGGCGGGTGATGGAACAACTGACCCAATTGGAGCTAGAAAAGCCACGAAGCTAAATGGAGCAGTGGGCAAATAAAAATATTCCTTGACCGGGACTTAGTTTGAGATAGCATAAAACACACATAGCAGCATCAGGATGAGGGCTCCGTGGGGCATTGCATAAATTGACTAAGAACTTGCACAGAGTAACTGAGATCAGGCCTAGTGAGAGAAGACGACCAAAGAGGCGACGATAAAGAGGTACCCCATCAGTAAGAATCAGCTTGAGATATTGTTCCATAGGAGAAGGGAAAGAACAACAGCCCATCATGCTCATATCAGTCAAGATATTGAGGGCATATTTTTGTTAACGGAGAAAATACTAGTAGGAGACTGAGTGGGCTCAACACCAAGAAATAACAAGGAGGACCCAAGTCCTTGATATGAAATGCCTTGTGCAATTGACCCTATAAGGAGGAAACAGTAACACCAACATCTCTAGTAATGATGAGATCATCAACATAGACGAAATTAGAAGCAGAACAGGGCTATGCTTGACGAAGAGGGAGTGATCAATCGTAGATAGGGCATAACCAGCTTGATGCAACACATTAGAAAGCTTCGCATACCAATTGTGACTAGCTTGCTTCAAACCATAAAGGAATTTGCAAAAGAAACTAACCCGATCATCCTTTGTACAATAACTAGGAGAAAGGGTCATATAAATCTCTTTGTGCAAATTTCCATGTAAGAAGGCATTATGAACATCAAACTAATGAAGAGGCCAGCCCTTGATAGCGATAATAGCTAACAAACAATGATCATTAGTGAACTTCGCAATGGGAGCGAATGTTTCATAATAATCTAGGGCCTCAGTTTGAGTGTTGCCCTTTTGCCATGAGGCAAGGCTTATTGCGCTCAACAGAGCCATCTGATTGAAACTTCACCTTATACACCCATTGACAACCAATAGGCTTTGTGCTCGATGGTAAAGAAGTAATTGTCACACCCCAATTCTGCACTATTTAGAATGGTGTGATGAACCGCCAATAAACCAACGGTTCAACCAGGATCTCAAATAGGCTGTGTCCGTTTGCTTAAACCACACACATCCACAACCATAATCAGAGTAAATAAACAATAGCGGAAGTTTTATATATTAAATGAACTGAGATTCTAACCGTGATAGAGTAAATAAATTATCCAATTATCTCTACAAGGACTAAGACATAAATTAAAATAATTAAATCAATTACATTGTCTGTATAATTTAAACCAAATCTAATCGAAAACACAAGAGTTGCACTCGCATGACGAATCATGCGACTCCATCATAACTTCAGTGTCCATCGCCGCTGCATGTCCATACATTGGAGCATTTATATAATCTTTTACTGTGGTACCTGCATCATCAACTAAAAATATTCGACGTCGAAAGGGTGAGCACACATCACGGCTCAGTGAGCAAACAAAACAATGCAACAAACATATGCATGCATTCAATTCATATATTTGGTCTGGTTCATAAGTTTGCAATGTGCAATAGAAAGGATTGGTGGTCGCCGCACCTCTATACACAGGGTGTGTAAGCCCACCCAATGGATCAAACACCATTGTCGTCCACATCCACCCGACCATGGAATAGAGATAGAGCTAAAGTGCTTAGGACCGCACCGCATCACACTTCCCTTGATGCTCTAACCATACCAACACGTAAGCCCTTGTTGGCGAGGGTTTGCAAACTGGGCTCGCAACTAACCAATCCTAATGTCAAACAGTGTATCCAAGGCCTCACCCCAACATCCCTCAATACGTCCATAGAGATAGAGCTAAGGCCCCCCGGCAGAGTCAGAGACTACACGGTCCGAGACCACCTCCCTTGATGCCCTACGACATAATAGTTCTGCTAAGGTAATGGCAATACGACGATGTTAGTGGGAAAGACTTGAGTAGAGATAGAGCTAGAATCTGGTGACGAGGTCAAAGACCACCATGCCACGTCCTCCCTGATGCCCTACTCACATCAAGTACACTAACCACACATAAACATTCACATGCCTATTCCTAGCAGCATCATCATCATCATGTTATAATAAATGAGATTAAATATGCATGAACAATAATAACAGAAATAGTGGATGACATGTGATATGCACATTACAATCATATAAGCATAAAATCATTCATAGTATTGGAATCAATAAACGAAAATAGTTTATTATTAGCCAATTAATTTAGGTCTTCTTCCCTCACCTTTGATTGAGTGTAGATCCTCGTTCAAGCTTTATGAATCACTTTTAAATCACTAGAAAGGCCTAACAAGTTGATAGATTTTAATTAGAATTAATTAGAATAAATTTAGACTAACTGAAATCGTAGGGTCATAGATAGGGTAGCACCTAGGGTGGCAGTTTTTTGTGACCCTAGGGTATAGGGTCGGACGTGGGGTCGGATACCATTCGACCCTACGTGTGACCACACCCTCCCTGGAACTTCCCGAAGGCATGTGGTCGATCTTGTGGTCTTGTAGGGTCGGATATCATTCGACCCTATGTGCGACCACACGTATTCTGAGTCGACCTTTCATTCTAAAGTCCATTCTTTCATGCTTGGATCCTTTGGCTTACTTTCATGGTCTATTTTATGATTGTTCTATGGCTCAAACTACAAGTTATACACTATTCATAGTCCATAATGATTTCCTCCATGTAATCTCTTGAAACTTGTCCATGGATGGATGATTTGGGTTTCTCCTAACCCTATGTTCTTCATAACTATTCTATGATCTCTTATTCAGGTAAGGAATTAGGTTCATACTTTTATTCAGAGGTTTCTCTGAACTTCCTCCTCTTCCTTAGTATTTTCTTCAAGTTCCTTCTCTTCTTCTCTTCCTTCTCTTTTTCTTTCTCTCACTTTCAATTAGGGTTGTAGAGGAGTGAAATAGGCTAAGGGACGTCCTATTTATAGAGGAAAACCCTCCATAATAATTTCCAATGAGTTTAGGAAAGATCCCCTTAGAATTAGGAAAGTTTCCTAATTTTCGATTTCTGTCTGTCATCGTAGGGTCGAACGTAGGGTCGGACATACTGCGACCCTATGTTTTTAAAACATGAGACCCTAGGGTGTATGGTCGCTTATAGGGTCGGACATACTGCTACCCTACGTTTTAAATTGTGTGATCCCACGATCAAAAAGTCATGGGTTGGACTCTTTTGAGGTGGGGTCGGTCACACTTTTAGGCATGCGACCACACACTCATATTTGACTATTTTGGAGTTATATTTCATACTTGGTCTTGTGGTTTCTTCACGCACTGGGTTCACTTGGCTCGACCATGATAGGTAAACCTGATACAAGGTGGTAAGACTGGTTAGTTCGATACGGGTCTTACAATAATAGTCTGAGTTTGGTTGTTCTAGCACATCGATGTCCGCGGCCATGGTAGTACACCACTTACAATCCTTGATTGTTTGGGCCAAGTAGGCTCCAAAAGGGAATCAACAGAGGTGAGAAATGCAGGGGAAACATCAGAAAGATGAGCATAATTGAAAAACTTAGAGATAGGGTGAGAAATACCTGAATGAAGGCTAGATGAAGACATGGGACATGTGAGGGCACAATTACACAGATAATGCTAAAGATAAGCAAGGGGATGTCGGTTAAAGATAGGCAAGGGGACACCGATCATGAGTAGGTCACAGAAAAGGGAAAGAGGGAGGAGGAGGGAGAGGGGATCGTGCAGGAGCACAAGAGGAGTGGGGAGGAAGTGGGAGATCAAACGGTGTCTGGAAATGAACAGAAATGGGAGTGGATAACATGGGTAGGGCCAAAGGAGAGGAAGACAGATCCTTGAAGGGAAAATTATGTTCACAAAAGATGACGTCACGAGAGGTGTATATAAGCTTGGTTGCCCAAATGGCTATTAGTAGCAAAGGCGGCGAATGAGGTACCAACGGAAGGTGCAACCAGTTTTATTTGTCAGTTGGGCCTTGAAACTCTCTATAAATGAGCCAATAGACCCAGTCAGTGAATCCGTCCGTTGGCTATGGGGTGCCACCCGCTCTTTACCAAATGACCTAAGTCAGCCCCTTGATGCAAGGCGGCCCCAAGAGCTGAGCTGAGGGAAGCTATCCGATGGAGGGTGCCACCGGCTAGTTTGCAGGCTGAGCTCAACCAATAATAATCATAAGTATGAGGTATGGTGGTAGATGAGAGCCCCACTGGCTCCATCCACTATCCAGACCATCTTGGTTAACATACCGGAGCCACTACAAGGGTATTGCCCCATCGTCGGCTCGGGTCCTCCCACTAAGTCCAAGAACGTAGACTCAGTGAGGAAGATGAACTCTACTAACTTGGTCTAACCGTATTGTGCCAAGTCTCTCCATCAATCCTAGATCAAGTGGACCGAGCCTGTGAAGATAGATCACAAACCGAGTATGAGAATCGAGTTAAAAACACTAAAAACATACCTAAGGTCACATGCCTGGGTAGGTATGGTCGACCATAAGGAAGATAACTAAAAATCTCAAATCCAGGACCCCACGGTTGATGATTTCTACCTTACAGTCGACGATTTATACGACTGTATGATCGTCCGTGAGAAAACCAGATTAGACTCCAAGTTTTGGAAACTTTCCTAAACTAAGGGATTGCTTTCCTAATTGAAAGAGGATTTTATATGGAGAGTTTTCCTAAATATAAAGGACGTCCCTCAGCCCTTTTTCACTCTTTTAGAACATTAGAAAACCCTAGAGAAAGAGAAGGAAGAGAAGGAAGAGAAGGAAGAGAAGGAGAAGAAGAAAAAGCTAAGGAGAAGAATTTGCTGAGAAGAGATTGGCTCTCTATCATAGGCCAAGGTATGAAACGAATCTCTGGAGATGTAAACTCTAAGGAATAAGACTTCTATGAAGGATAGGCAATATCAACCTATTATGATCTATGTAATTTCTTTGAGAAAATCCCAAGGAGAACCATGAGGAGTGAATTTGATGATTAGGGTTGATAAGAAATTACTAATGATGGCCATAGGATGACCTTAGAATAAACCCCATTGAAGAACATAAGAATTGACCCAGGAAGAACTCGAATTTCATGTAGACTATGACCAGAAATCTCAAGGTCGCAGTTACGGTCAACCATAGCATGACCAGTATGACTAGAAGACGAATATAGGCATTCGGGAAGATTTCATAAATCATATGGTCGTAGCTATGGTCACACCATATGAGACCGTAGGGTATCGATCGTAAACAGTAAAGTTGATACAGCATGAGACTATAGGACCAATCAGGCACCTATCAGTGCTCTGTTTCGATTTTTGACTACTGTAACATGTCACATATGAACCCTAACTTAAATTCATTTAACTTTAAGATTGTTAAATCAATTCAAAGAGAATTTCAAGGCTTGGAAGGACATCGAGAATTGCTAATAGGTGAGGGAACAAGACCTAAACTAATTGGATAATAACAAGCTATTTTATTTATTGCGTCCAATGCCATGATTGATTCTATATGTGTATGCTTGTAATGTGCATCTCACATGTCATCCAATATTCCTGCTATTACTGTTCATGCATATTTAATTCTGTTTATTTATAACATGATGATGATGATGATGCTAGGAATAGGCATGTAAATGTATGTATGTGGTTGGTGTGTTGGATGCGAGTGTAGCATCAGGGGGAGGACGTGGCATGGTGGTCTTTGACCTCGTCACCAGATTCTAGCTCTATCTTTACTCAAGTCTTTCCCACTAACATTGTCGTATCGCCATTACCTTAGCAGAACTATTACATCGTAGGGCATCAAGGGAGGTGGTCTCGGACCGTGTGGTCTCTGACTCTGTCGAGGGGCCTTAGCTCTATCTCTATGGACGTATTGAGGGATGCTGGGGTGAGGTCTTGGATACACTATTTGGCATTAGGATTGGTTAGTTGCGAGCCCAGTTTGCAAGCCCTCACCAATAGGGGCTTGCTTGTTGGTATGGGTAAGGCATCAGGGGAAGTGTTGGCGGTGTTTGATCTGGACACTTTAGCTCTATCTCTATTCCATGGTGGGTGCATGTGGGACAACAATGGTGTTTGATCCATTGGATGGATTCACACACTCGTGTATAGAGGTGCGACGGCCACCAAACCTTTCTATAGCATATTGCAAACTTAAAAATCAGACCAAAGATATGAATTGAATGCATGCATATGTTTGTTGCATTGTTTTGTTTGCTCATTGAGCTGTGATGTGTGCTCATCCTTTCGATGTTGAATATTTTTAGTTGATGGTGTAGGTCCTACGATTGAAGAATATATAAATGCGCCGACGTATAGACACGTTGCTGCGATGGACGTAGAAGTTGAAGAAGATGCGCATGATTCATCATGCGAGTGCAACCAATGTGTTTTTGCTTAAGTTTAGTTATAATCTGAACATCGGATATGTAATTGATTATTTATTTTTATGTCTTGTGGTTTGGAGATAGTTGGATTAAATACTTATTTATCACTGTTAGACTCTCAGTTCATTATTTGTAAGACTTCCGCTTATTTGTTTATTACCTCTGATTATTAATGTGGAATGTGTGTTTGGTTTGATATGGTGGGTACGACTTATGCGAGATCCTGGGTGAACCGTTGATTTATTGGCGGTTCATCACACCATTCTGGTTAGACCAGAATTGCGGTGTGACAACTTGGTATCAGAGCATTTCAGGTTCTACCCATTAACTAACTATTTCCACATGAGTCATGAACTGAGTTAGGATAAAATTAAAAGCTGTAATAATAACACACCATAAGCACCTCTGTTGTAAGTGACATAAACGAAGAAAAAGAATAATACACATATGTAAAGGAAAAACCAATTATATATATATATATATATATATATATATATATATATATATATATATATATATATATATATATATATATATATATATATATATATATATATATATATGTATATATATATATATACATATGGAAACAAGACAAATGTACATCAAATCAGAGTACAGTCCACAATCCGGACAGTTACTCTGTAGTATAAAAAGGAAAAAGATATAAAGGGCAATCATAGAGCTGGAGGTACTGGAGGAGGAGGTGCCTCACGATCTCTATCGTAGTCCTCAGCGTATACTCTAGCGAGCCAGGCCACCTGAGTCTGAGTCTGAGTCGCTCGGAGACTAGCTGCCAGATCCGCTACTCGATGGTCTGTAGAGCGCTGGGCATCTAGAAGCTCTTCTACTCTCCAATCAGTAACGCACTGAGCCTCTCTAATCTCACGTAATAGCCCCATTATGTCATCTGTGGTGGGCGTGAAGGGCCAGCTGAATGAGAAGCCCTAAAAGGGCCAACTCCAGTAGAATGCTATTGCGATGGAGGATGGATGGCATCTACATCCATGTACATCCGATCATCATCCTCCTCATCACCACCCTCGTGTGCCTCTGCTGCTACCTCTGCTGTTGCTGCTGCTGCCGCCTCTGCATCTGCTGCCGTTACCCGAGTGAGAGGACGTCTCATAACATTCCTCTCATCATCACTGACATGTATCTCTCTCATGCCCATCCTGCTGATGGCCTCCCAATCAAGGTCAGCTGAGAAGGTATCCTCAAGGATCCTCTCATCCACTTGGTCCACCTGTAGATGAGCGAGCAAGGTGGAGATCAGCCGCCCATAGGGCAAGTTACCTCTCGAGTCAGGCAATGTAGCTTGGTGCATGGTCCAGAGAATAATGTATGGGAGGCAGACATGCTGCCTAGTACAGATATTGTACAGCAGGTACTGAGTCAGCTGTGAAATCATCTCATAATGTCTACCCTGGGGAATCTGATTATGCTGGATAATCATGCAGTAGACATGTGGCTCTGGACGCAGGTTGACTGCTTTTACCTCCCAGCGGTCATCCTGAAGAATCTGACAATCTATCTCTGCATGCATCTGTGTAGACAGAAACTATGGCTCTCTAGGTGCACAGTAAATCAACTGCCCATCATTGGAGACATTTAGGAGATCAGCCAACTCCTGGCAGTTGAAAGAAATCGGAACCCCATTCACCCAGCTGGTGATCCGAAGCTCTCTGCCCCTCTCTACATCCTCTAGGTCACCCTCCACCTGAAGGTGACAGTAGAATTGCTTAACCAGGTCCAGGCGAGTGCAAGCCTCGTATAGGATCACTGGAAGCCAGCCCATATCACCAAATGCCCTCTCTATGTCAAACAGGGCTAGATTTACACACCGACCCCCTTCAACCTTCTTTCGGTCAAACCAAGGATATCGCACTTCTGCTTCCACAGACCTGAAGCGAAGTGGATCATGAACTCGAGGAACTTTGGTACGAACCATGATAGATGTGAGAAAAGAAAATAAGAAAACAAGTTAGATAAATTTGGAAAAATTTGATAGCATAACGACATAAAATGAGAAAAGCCTCACTTTTCACCGAAACAGTTGTATAGCAGGACTTACATAAGTCCCAAACCATCTTGCAATGTATATCCAAAAGGAAAATTTTACTAGGTAGGTCGAATTTGAAAAATTTTGACAATTGGGCACAACCCCAAATTTTAGGTCAAAAAATGAATATTTTCAAGTTTTTACCAAACCAACCGATGAAACTCAAATTTTCTTGAGGGCTTTCATCCATTGGGTGGCCAATAGCAAAAGCCCCTAATAAAAATCAAATTTTTACGATTAGAAAAATATTAATTAGAAGAAAACCGTACAAATGATAAAAACCCTAGGTATGAAAGCTTAAAAATGAAAGAGAGTAGAGAACATACTTTATGGAATGGAATGTGGGTCGTAGATCGAAGGAAAAATCACCAAGTTTGTATGGTCGACACTGTAGCAACTCACTGGTGGCGAGTTGAGTAGAGACTGTAGGAGGAAGAAGGAGAAATGAGAGGGAAACTCTCGGAATAGGTTTATAAAAACTGATTTTGGATCTTATTCGACCAAAACCATTGATCGTAGGATCGATCATATGATCGACCATAGGGTCTCAGTAAGTTTCCAGGGATGTGATGGTCGCACCTAAGGTCGCACAACATGCGACCGTAGGCCATCGACCATATGACCTACTATTGTCTACATTTGATTCTGTTTGAACTTTTGCCTATTGATTTTGTTTTTCTCTCACCTTCCATTGTGAGACTAACCCAATACTATCATCATATCTTGTCTCATGTGTACAGCCTTTCCAAGTACCATTCAACCAAGAGTTTAAATGACTGGATGCAGAGTAAGTAAAAGGAGACAAAATGCAAACCCATCTCCACCACCTATGGAGACTAATGACAATGAAGGTCAGCAAGGACATGAAGGAAATATTAGAACTCAAAATGCTGCACCTCAGAATGTGCACACCTAGGCCAACCCAACCAACCTAGCTGCACCTGTCACACCCCAATTTTGGTCTAACCAGAATGGTGTGATGAACCGCTAAATAACCAACGGTTCAACCAGGATCTCAAATAGGCTATCCCCGCGTTATCCAAACTAATACACATCCATAATCATAATCAGAGTAAATACACAATAGCGGAAATCTTGTAAATAAATGAACTAAGAATCTATGTGATACTAAAATTTAAATAACAATTTATTCTGTATCAATCGAGACATAAGTAAATATCAATACAAGTCTTTAATAAATCCAAATAAAAAAACCTATAAAATATCTAATCAAATACACACGATTTGCACTCACAAGAGGAGTCGTGTGTATCCACTTACTTCAGCTTCAACTTCCACCGCTGCCACGTTCCCGTACGCAGACGCATTAATATAGTCTTCAATGGTATAACCTGCATCATTAACTAAAGTATTCGATGTCGAGGGGTGAGCACACATCACGGCTCAGTGAGTAGCCAAAACAATGCAACAATACATATGCATGCAAAAAAAATCAATTTATATCTTTGGTCCGATTTATAAGTTTGCAGTATGCAATAGAAAGGTTTAGGTAGCCAAAGGTTGCGTTTATTGACTCCGCCTCTATACACGAGTGTGTGACATTACCCGAAGATCACGTTTATCGTCAACTCACATGCACCCAACCATGAACATTATATAACAAAGGTTAGGTTTATTGCTATATAGTGCCATACCAACACGTAAGCCCCTGTTGGCGAGGGCTGCAAATTGGGCTCGCAACTAACCAATCCTAATGCCAAATAGTGTATCCAAGGCCTCACCCCAGCATCCCTCAGAATGTCCATAGAGATAGAGCTAAGGCTCCCCGGTAGAGTCAGAGACTACAAGGACCGAGACCACCTCCCCTGATACTCTACGACATAATAGTTCTGCTAAAGTAATGGCGATACGACGATGCTAATGCACAAGACTTGAGTTAGAGATAGAGCTAAAGTGCTGAGACCAGCCAAAGGTTAACGTTTATTGACGTTCTCATCACACCTCCCCTGATACTCGCTCGCATCAAGTACACCAACCATACACATACAATCACATGCCTATTCCTATCATCATCATCATCATCATGTTATAAACAATAAGGTAAATATGCATGAACAAGCAATAGAAATATTGGAAGACATGTTGTATGCACATTACAAACATATTCGCATAGAATCAAGCATGGCATAAGACTCAAGAAATAGAAAACAGTTTATTATTAACCAATTTAGTTTGGGGTTAAGGTTCCTCACCTTAGCTTGCTATAGGATACTTTTCCAAGCTTTAAAATCACCTTTACAATGTTATTATATTGCTAGAAGACCTAACAAAGTCGGTAGAATTTAATTAGAATTAATTCCAGATTTAAAACTACTCTGTTAACTGAGGGTCGGAGGTAGGGTCGATGCTAGGGTCGATGGGTCTATCGACCCTTCCCTCTTTCTGGACTTCCCGAATACTGAGGGTTGATGGTCAGGGACACCTAGGGTCGGATGGTCATCAACCCTGGGTGCGACCCTGGGTGCGACCCTCAGTGCACTTTGGTCAAATTCCCTCTTTTAGTCCATTCTTCGTGTTTGGGATCCTATGGCTTGCTCCTACATTCCATTCTACATTCATTCCATGGTCTGAAACCATGTATAACCCACCTAGATAGCTTTCACGCATTCTTTTATGGTTTTCCATGGAAACCTAACCATAGGTTGATGGTTTGGGTTTCTCCGAGATCACACTCTCAACAATTACTAACCTAAGGTCTGTATAAATTCATGGAATTAGTATCTATACCTGAGAAGATAACTTTTCTCTGAAATTCTTCTCCTTTGTGCTAAGTTCTCTTCCTTCCCTTTCTTCTTCCTCTTTTCCTTCATCTCTCTTTCTCTCAATTCGATTAGGGTTGTGAAAGGAGTGAAAGTGGCTTAGGGACGTCCTTTAAATAGACTAGGAACATCCTAAAATAAGTCCCTTTGAGATTTGGAAAGAATCCCAATCGAAAAATATAGAAATTTTCTAATTTCTATATTCGACAGAAACCAAGGGTCGATGGGAGGGTCGATGATCCCGTCGACCCTAGGGTCGACCATTGACACTAGATACCCGACTGCTCCCTTGTCAAGGCACTTCTTAGCCTTTAATGCTGAGAGTATGAGCTTGCGTCTCCGGGGAAGTTTGGTTTCCGAGAAACTGAATTCTATCCCTTCCTTGTCTTTGAATGTTAGCTTCTTTTCGACGCATAATAAATTTGCAGAATACCGAGCTAACCAGTCCATTCCCAAGATGACGTCAAAGTCTGTCATCTCAAGTTGTATCAAGGTTGAATCTAAGGTTTGCTCCCCAATGAGAACTGGACATGGTCCATAACCCTTCTCTAGTTCCACTTCTAACCCCATCGGTCACCGTACGAGTAATTTGTAGTCTAATGTTTTGATGGGTAATTTTGTCTTCTTTCCAAATGACACATATATAAAGGAATGAGTAGCTCCGGAATCGAAGAGTACTCTGGCGGGTACGCCATTTATAGGTACCATACCTGTGATTTATCTTTACTTAGTCTACATGCTCATACAATATAAATACAACTTAACAAGTTTTAGTCATACCTGTGACCACATCGGGTGATGCGACCGCATCCTCGGACGTAACAGCATATACACGTCCCTGATGGAATTGTTTCTTGGGCTTAGGGCACTCCCTTGCCATATGTCCCGGTTGGTTGCATTTAAAACACTTCAGGACTTCAGAATTTGGCTTTGGCTGAGGTTGAGATGCTGGAGTAGTCTTGGTTGCAGCATTAAAATTCTGAGGACGGAAAGGCTTATACGTCCTGTTATTGCCTCCGTTGTAGGAGTTTCCGGCTGGCCTTTTGATGCCTTTGTTCTGAGTAAAATAACTCTCCTTCTGGCTCGATTCAATCACTCGAGCAATCTGGACAGCTTCGTTGTAAATTTTCTTCTCTAAGCCCAAAACATTTTCTCTGATGCTTCCTCTTAGTCCCGCGACAAACCTACGGGTTTTGGTTTCTTCTTCTTGCATACTCAGTGGTGCGAACAAAAACAGCTCTTCATAACGCTGTTGGTACGCATCCACTGACATCTGTCCCTAATAAAGACTCAGGAACTCCTTCTCCATCGAATCTCTGAAACTTCGTGGAAAATATTTCTCGAAGAATGCTTCTTTATATATAGCCCATGTCAGTAGGGCGTGCTTGGTCAGTAAATATGTCTTCGTGGATTTCCACCAATGATGTGCGTCGCCCTTGAGCATGAAGGTGGCATATAGTACTTTCTCTTCCTCTGTAATAGTCATCATGAAGAAGTTTCTCTCCATCTCGTCTATCCAGTGTGCTGGCCACAATGGATCAGACGGCTTGCCGTTGAATTCTCTGGGTTTCATCTTCAAAAATCTCTCCACTAACCGGGAGTGGTCCAGCTGATTTTGGGGGTTTTGCCCCAAACATATAGGGTGGATACTGGTAATTCCCTTGAGCTGCTTCTGGTACCTGCACTGGAATCGGTGCAGCCGGTTGTTAAGGTGTCTGAGGGGCTGGGTGGTTACCTACTGGTGCTGCACTAGCTTGTCCGGTGTGCATGGGTTCAGCCTGAGTGGCTTGGAACATAATTCCCGTGGCAACCTGCATCTGAGCCTGTGCGTGTTGCATTTGCTGCAGCTGTTGTGACAGATTCATCACCACTGTTGCTAGCTCTGGTAGTGGAGGTGGCAAATTTGTAGGGTTTGCCGGTTCTGGGTTTCCCGGTGCGTAGTTATTCTCTTGACTAGTCTCCTCAACCGGTGGTGGTGGTGGGATTGTGTTTCGGGTCTGTCGGGTCACTCTACGTCCAGACATATTTCTTTTCGGTGATTGGTGGTGCCTGAAAATCATCAAATAGGTTAGAAGTCATTTATATTTCATGTAGGCACGCTAACCAATAATAAATTCCAATTCTAGCTCATTTTATAAAGAAAATGCTGTCTTTTCTATGCACGGTCGATGGTGAGGGTCGCTGGTATGTCCGACCCTTAGTTTCCGACCCTGGGAATGACCTATTCTTCCCGAGAGATGAGGGTCGATGCGAGGGTCGATGGGTGTCCGACCCTCAGTTCCGACCCTTAGTTTTCTGTCAGGTTCCCGAGAGTCGAGGGTCGATGGGAGGGTCGATTCGAGGGTCGATGGATCCAGTCGAATTGTCCGACCCTCGGACCAAAAATCAGATTTTTAAGATCCGATTCTGGGTCATTTCTCACTATTCCCCCTCCATTTCGACTCGTCTCTCCTCTTTGAGTTGCTACAGTGCTACTCTACCATTTTTGGTCAGTTTGACTCCGGGTTTCGACGTCCACGTCATCGCTACAGGTATGTCCACTCATCTTCACCTGTTTTTAGGTTTTCTTTTCTAGGATTTTGCACATTTAACTTGTATTTTCCAAAATTAAACTTTTTCCAACCGTAAAAATTCGATTTTTTATTGGGGGCTTTTGTTATTGGTGTCTCGAGGAACGAAAGCCCTCAAAAATTTGTGAGTTTCGTCGGTTGGTTATCGAGAAACTTGAAATTTTCTCTTTTTTCCCTAATTTGTCGACATTTTTTATTTTTCTTGAATTTCTTCAAATTGGACATCGTCAGTTAAAATTTCCTACTGCATGTGGGTTGTAGGGTATGTTTAAACCTACGTAAGTTCTCCTGCCCACTTGAACGGTGAGAATTGGGCTTTATGGTCAACTTACGTCGTTATTACATCAAATTTCAGATTTTTACCCTATTAACTCCTTATTTCCTTTCTCTTTCTTATTTTGCAGATACTATGGCTCGTACCAAGGTACCCAGAGTGCGTGATCCACTTCGCTTCCGTTCGAATGAAGCTGAGGCACAGTATGCTGACTATGCCCGTAAGAAAGTGGAAGGGGGTCGCATGGTGAACTTGGCTGAGCTAGCCTTGTTCAATGTAGAGGGAGCATTTGGTGATATGGGGTGGCTCCCTGTCATCACATACGACGCGTGCACATGTCCAGATTTGGTACGCCAGTTCTATTGTAATCTCCAGGTGGTGGGGAATTACAATGACGTTGAGCATGGTCAGGAGTTGCGCATCACCAGTTATGTCAAGGGGGTGCACATTTCCTTTGATTATCGGCAGTTGGCCGATCTATTGGGCATTCCCTATGATGGCCCCATGGTGTACTGTGTGCCGGGAGAGCCACAGTTTATTGAGATGGAGATGAGGGCAGAGATCGACAATCAGTTGCCCTGTCCTGATCGTTGGTAGATGAGAGCTTATTATCTGCGTCCAGCTCCACGGGTCTTCTGTAAGATTATCCAGCATAATCTTATCCCGCAGAGTGGGCACTGTGAGAGGGTGTCTCAGCTGACCCAGTTCCTGATATACAGTATATGCACTCGACAGCCTGTCTGCCTTCCATACATCATCATGCGGACGATGATTAGTGCTACATTGTCCGGTCATAGGGGTAATCTACCCTATGGACGCATGATTACAGTTCTACTGACCTGTCTGGGGGTGGATCTAGTAGATGAGAAGATCCAGGAGAAGACCTTCTCGTCGCCTCTAGATTGGGAGGCAATCTGCAAGATGGGGCTGCGAGATGCTGAGGTTAGTGATGAGGAGAGGAACGCGATGGTGCGCCCTCACACTCGGGTCGAGATGGCTGATGCTGAGGCTGCTGCTGCTGCTGCTAGAGCTCGTCTGGATCTGGTCGACGATGACGATCGTATGTATATGGACGTCGACTCGATACCACCGCCTTTACCTACACATGCGGCTGGAGTGGGTACTTCTTCTGCGGCGGCTCCTACACCTGAGGCTGGTCCTTCCCACTCGGCTGATCCTTCACTTCCACCTTCAGCCATGATGGATATGCTGCAGGAGATCAGGGATGCTCAGCGTGGATCTGATCTGATGATGGATGAGCTGTTGGCTGCTCAGCACGCATCAGACGCGCGGATGGGAGAGTTCCTAGAGGTGCAGCGTGCGACTGATCAGAGGATAGCCGGTCTCACAGCTAGTCTACAGACGACCCAGACTCAGATAGCCTGGTTGACTAGAGTCTATGCTGAGGACTACGACAGAGACCGTGGGGCACTGCCTCCTCCTTCGCCTCCAGCTTCTTGATTGTACCTTCATTTCCTTGTATTACAGAGTAACTATCCGGGTTGTGGACTGTACTCTGCTTTCATTATGTATATACATCTTGTTTCTCTCTTTAATTGTATGTAACTTGTTTCCCCTTTAATAGATGTATTATTCTCTTTTTAAATTTGGTCTCAAACATCACTTGTGCTTATAATGTGTTAATATTACTGTTTTACTTTTATCCTATCTCAGTTCACAATTGTGTTGAATGTATGTCAGTTCGGGGGGCAAGGCCTGAGAAGCTCAGATACCAAGTTGTCACACCCCAATTTTGGTATTACCAGAATGGTGTGATGAACCGCTAAATAACCAACGGTTCAACCAGGATCTCAAATAGGCTATCCCCGCGTTATCCAAACTTACACACATCCGTAATCATAATCAGAGTAAATACACAATAGCGAAAATCTTGTAAATAAATGAACTGAGAATCTATGTGATACTAAAATTTAAATAACAATTTATTCTGTATCAACCGAGACATAAGTAAATATCAATACAAGTCTTTAATAAATCCAAATAAAGAAACCTATAAAATATCTAATCAAATACACACGAGTTGCACTCGCTAGAGGAGTCGTGTGTATCCACTTCAGCTTCAACTTCCACGCTGCCACGTTCCCGTACGCAGACGCATTCATATAGTCTTCAACGGTATAACCTGCATCATCAACTAAAAATATTTGACGTCGAGGGGTGAGCACACATCACGGCTCAGTGAGTAGCCAAAACAATGCAACAATACATATGCATGCAAAAAAAATCAATTTATATCTTTGGTCTGGTTTATAAGTTTACAGTATGCAATAGAAAGGTTTAGGTAGCCAAAGGTCGCGTTTATTGACTCCGCCTCTATACACGAGTGTGTGACGTTACCCGAAGATGAAGTTTATCGTCAACTCATATGCACCCAACCATGAACATTATATAACAAAGGTTACGTTTATTGCTATATAGTGCTATACCAACACGTAAGCCCCTGTTGGCGAGGGCTGCAAACTGGGCTCGCAACTAACCAATCCTAATGCCAAATAGTGAATCCAAGGCCTCACCCCAGCATCCCTCAGAATGTCCATAGAGATAGAGCTAAGGCCCCCCGGTAGAGTCAGAGACTACAAGGACCGAGACCACCTCCCCTGATACTCTACGACATAATAGTTCTGCTAAAGTAATGGCGATACGACGATGCTAATGCACAAGACTTGAGTTAGAGATAGAGCTAAAGTGCTGAGACCCGCCAAAGGTTAACGTTTATTGACGTTCTCATCACACCTTCCCTGATACTCGCTCGCATCATGTACACCAACCACACACATACAAATACATGCCTATTCCTATCATCATCATCATCATCTTATTATAAACAATAAGGTAAATATGCATGAACAAGTAATAGAAATATTGGATGACATGTTGTATGCACATTACAAACATATTCGCATAGAATCAAGCATGGCATAAGACTCAAGAAATAGAAAACAGTTTATTATTAACCAATTTAGTTTGGGATTAAGGTTCCTCACCTTAGCTTGCAATAGGATACTTTTCCAAGCTTTAAAATCACCTTTACAATGTTATTATATTACTAGAAGACAAAACAAAGTCGATAGAATTTAATTAGAATTAATTCCAGATTTAAAACTACTCTGTTAACTGAGGGTCGGAGGTAGGGTCGATGCTAGGGTCGATGGGTCTATCGACCCTTCCCTCTTTCTGGACTTCCCGAATACTGAGGGTCGATGGTCAGGGACACCTAGGGTCGGATGGTCATCGACCCTGGGTGCGACCCTCGGTGCACTTTGGTCCAATTCCCTCTTTTAGTCCATTCTTCATATTTGGGATCCTATGGTTTGCTCCTACATTCCATTCTACATTCATTCCATGGTCTGAAACCATGTATAACCCACCTAGATAGCTTTCACGCATTCTTCTATGGTTTTCCATGGAAACCTAACCATAGGTTGATGGTTTGGGTTTCTCCGAGATCACACTCTCAACAATTACTAACCTAAGGTCTGTAGAAATTCATGGAATTAGTATCTATACTTGAGAAGATAACTTTTCTCTGAAATTCTTCTCCTTTGTGCTAAGTTCTCTTCCTTCCCTTTCTTCTTCCTCTTTTCCTTCTCCTCTCTTTCTCTCAATTCAATTAGGGTTGTGAAAGGAGTGAAAGTGGCTTAGGGACGTCCTTTAAATAGACTAGGAACATCCTAAAATAAGTCCCTTTGAGATTTGGAAAGAATCCCAATCGAAAAATATAGAAATTTCCTAATTTCTATATTCAGCAGAAACCGAGGGTCGATGGGAGGGTCGATGATCCCGTCGACCCTAGGGTCTTAAGCTGTCCGACCCTCCCTCAAAAACTGAGGGTCTGACTTTCTGTTTTGGGAAGTCCGACCCTGCTTAGCTGGGTATGCGACCCTTACCTTATTTTAAGTGTTTTTGGGTCGATTTAATACCTGGGATCTCGATCTCCTTCACGCCCTTGGTCCACTTGACTCGACCATAATGGGTAAACCTGGTTCAAGGTGGTAAGACCGGGTTAGATTGACACGGTTCTTACAACTCCCCCCAACTTATAAAAATTTCGTCCTCGAAATTGTACATACCTTATGAATCAAATAAGTGAGGGTATTGCTTTCGCATAGCATTCTCTTCTTCCCATGTAATTTCTTCCATGTCTCTACTTTTCCATATGACCTTAACATAGTAGATATCTCTGTTGCGTAGACGTTGAACCTTTGGACTAGTGATTTCTGTTGGTGTTACTTCAAACGTCAAATCATCAGTCAACTCCGGCAAATCCACTGTCAAGATATGCGTTGGGTCTTTGACATACTTCTTCAATAGGGAAATGTGAAATACGTCATGCACACTTGACATAAATGGTGGTAGTGCTAACTGATAAGCCACCTTTCCACGCTTAGCTAAAATTTCATACGGCCCGACATATCTTGGACTTAGCTTACCTTTCTGTCCGAACCTCTTCAATCCTCGCATAGGCGATACTTTCAAAAATACTTTATCACCTACGGTAAACTCCAGCTCTCTTCGTCGAGTATCCGCATATTGCTTCTGGCGGTTCTGAGCTGTTCTCACTCTTTCCTTGATGATGTCAACCACTCGACAAGTCTCTTCAACAAATTCTGGTCCAACAATACTACGTTCTCCAACTTCATTCCAAAACAAGGGAGTTCGACACTTCCTGCCATACAGTGCTTCATAAGGTGACATCTGTATGGTAGCCTGATAGCTGTTATTGTAAGCAAACTCGATCAATGGTAACTTTTCAACCCATGATCCCTTGAAATCAATTACACATGCTCGTAGCATATCTTCTAGAATCTGAATTGTACGCTCTGACTGTCCATCTGTCTGTGGGAGGAATGCAGTACCGAACTTCAACGTTGTACCCATAGCCTTTTGCAATCCTTCCCAAAATTTGGAAGTAAATCGTGGGTCTCTATCCGACACAATACTTTCTGGAACACCATGTAATCGAACAATATTATCCACATACAGCTTCGCTAACCTTTCCAGTGTATACTGAGGTCGTATAGGTATGAAGCGAGCTGTTTTGGTCAGACGGTCCACAATCACCCAAACTGCGTCAACTACTCGAGGAGTCAATGGTAGTCCCGTGACGAAGTCCATAGTGATGCAGTCCCATTTCCATGTTGGTTCCGGTAATGGCTGTAACAGTCCTGCGGGTTTTTGTCCTTCAACCTTTACTTTCTGACAATTTAGGCATTGAGACACGAACTTAGCTACATCTGCTTTCATTCCCCTCCACCAATATAGCTTCTTCAGATCATGATACATTTTTGTACTTCCAGGATGTATCGAATAGATGGTGGTATGGGCTTCTTTCTTCAGTCGGTGTCTAATGTCCATACTTTCTATTTCAGGAACACATATTCTTCCTTTGTATTTTAGTACCTTCTCCAAGGTGAACTCAGGGTTGGTCCTACCTTTCTCAATATCTTCTTGTACTGTTCTCAGATAAGGATCTGCTTTGATAGTTGTCTTCACTTCATCCACTATATCCGGTATAATTTTCAATGCCGCGAACATATTTGCAAACCGATGAATAAACCCTTGGTTGGCTGATTCATCCGTTGTATCTATCACCTACTGCTCATTGCCGTGATTGAACACCATTCCGTTGGTACACATTGCTGCAGTCGTGCTAACTTTTCCTTGAGATTTTATCATTTCTTTTCTGCTTAATGCATCCGCTACTACGTTCGCTTTTCCCGGATGATACTGGATATCACAATCATAGTCTTTCAATAGTTCCAGCCATCTCCTTTGTCTCATATTCAACTCCTTCTGATTAAATAAATAAGTAAGACTTTTATGGTCCGACTTAATCTGGAATTTCTCCCCGTACAGGTAATGTCTCCATATCTTGATAGCATGTACTACTGTCGCTAGCTCCAGATCATGAGTGGGATAATTTTTCTCATGTACCTTTAACTGTCTTGAAGCATAAGCAATTACTTGCTCTCCTTGCATAAGCACACATCCTAGTCCCAGTCCCGATGCATCAGTGTATAAAGTAAATGTCTGTCCTGGAACAAGAATAGTCAAAATCGGGGCGGATATCAATCTGGTCTTCAGTGTCTGGAAGCTCTTCTCACATTTATCCGTCCATACAAACTTTTCACCCTTCTTGGTCAAACTGGTGAGAGGTACGGAAATCCGAGAATAGTCTTTTACGAATCTCCGATAGTAACCAGCTAGACCTAGAAAACTTCTAATTTCTGAAATGTTCTTTGGTGCTTCCCACTTTACAATAGCCTCGATCTTGCTAGGGTCCACTTTGATTCATTCCGCGGATACTACATGGCCTAGGAATGCGACTTCACTTAGCCAAAACTTACACTTTGAAAATTTGGCATATAGCTTTTCTTTCCTTAAACGCTGTAGGGCTGCGTTTAGGTTCTTGATATGGGTTTCCTTGTCCTTGGAGTATACCAATATGTCATCAATAAATACTATAACCGACGTATCCAACATATCGTGGAAAACTCGGTTCATAAGTTCCATGAACGTTGCCGGTGCATTAGTTAATCCGTAAGACATAACCAAAAATTCATAATGTCCATATCTGGTCCTGATGCTGTCTTTGGAATATCACCTTCTTTAATCTTCAGCTGATGATAGCCTGATCGAAGATCGATCTTAGAAAATACTTTTGCTCCTTGTTATTGATCGAACAAGTCATCGATCCGAGGTAGTGGATATCGATTCTTGATTTTCAGTTTATTCAACTCTCGATAGTCTACACATAATCGAACGCTACCATCCTTCTTCTTTACGAACAACACTGGTGCACCCCATGGAGATATACTGGGTCGAATATAACCCTTGTCCAGCAATTCTTGTAGTTGCACCTTCAGTTCCTTCAGTTCCGTAGGAGCCATCCTGTAAGGTGCTTTTGATACGGGTGCGGCTCCAGGTATCAGGTCTATTACAAATTCCGTGGCACGGTCAGGTGGTAATCCGGGTAGTTCCTCCGGAAATACGTCAGGATAATCCCGCACGACATCAATGTTTTCCATTCGTGGTGCTTCCTTGGTTAGGTCGACCATTGACACTAGATACCCGACTGCTCCCTTGTCAAGGCACTTCTTAGCCTTTAATGCTGAGAGTATGAGCTTGCGTCTCCGGGGAAGTTTGGTTCCCAAGAAACTAAATTCTATCCCTTCCTTGTCTTTGAATGTTAGCTTCTTTTCGGCGCATAATAAATTTGCAGAATACCGAGCTAACCAGTCCATTCCCAAGATGACGTCAAAGTCTGCCATCTCAAGTTGTATCAAGGTTGAATCTAAGGTTTGCTCTCCAATGAGAACTGGACATGGTCCATAACCCTTCTCTAGTTCCACTTCTAACCCCATCGGTCACCGTACGAGTAATTTGTAGTCTAATGTTTTGATGGGTAATTTTGTCTTCTTTCCAAATGACACAGATATAAAGGAATGAGTAGCTCCGGAATCGAAGAGTACTTTGGCGGGTACGCCATTTATAGGTACCATACCTGTGATTTATCTTTACTTAGTCTACATGCTCATACAATATAAATACAACTTAACAAGTTTTAGTCATACCTGTGACCACATCGGGTGATGCGGCCGCATCCTCGGACGTAACAGCATATATACGTCCCTGATGGAATTGTTTCTTGGGCTTAGGGCACTCCCTTGCCATATGTCCTGGTTGGTTGCAGTTAAAACACTTCAGGACTTCAGAATTTGGCTTTGGCTGAGGTTGAGCTGCTGGAGTAGTCTTGGTTGCAGCATTAAAATTCTGAGGACGGAAAGGCTTATACGTCCTGTTATTGCCTCCGTTGTAGGAGTTTCCGGCTGGCCTTTTGATGCCTTTGTTCTGAGTAAAATAACTCTCCTTCAGGCTCGATTCAATCACTCTAGCAATCTGGACAGCTTCGTTGTAAATTTTCTTCTCTAAGCCCAAAACATTTTCTCTGATGCTTCCTCTTAGTCCCGCGACAAACCTACGGGTTTTGGTTTCTTCTTCTTGCATACTCAGTGGTGCGAACAAAAACAGCTCTTCATAACGCTGTTGGTACGCATCCACTGACATCTGTCCCTAATAAAGACTCAGGAACTCCTTCTCCATCGAATCTCTGATGCTTCGTGGAAAATATTTCTCGAAGAATGCTTCTTTATATATAGCCCATGTCAGTAGGGCGTGCTTGGTCAGTAAATATGTCTTCGTGGATTTCCACCAATGATGTGCGTCGCCCTTGAGCATGAAGGTGGCACATAGTACTTTCTCTTCCTCTGTAATAGTCATCATGAAGAAGTTTCTCTCCATCTCGTCTATCCAGTGTGCTGGCCACAATGGATCAGACGGCTTGCCGTTGAATTCTCTGGGTTTCATCTTCAAAAATCTCTCCACTAACCGGGAGTGGTCCACCTGATTTTGGGGGTTTTGCCCCAAACATATAGGGTGGATACTGGTAATTCCCTTGAGCTGCTTCTGGTACCTGCACTGGAATCGGTGCAGCCGGTTGTTGAGGTGTCTGAGGGGCTGGGTGGTTACCTACTGGTGCTGCACTAGCTTGTCCGGTGTGCATGGGTGCAGCCTGAGTGGCTTGGAACATAATTCCCATGGCAACCTGCATCTGAGCCTGTGCGTGTTGCATTTGCTGCAGCTGTTGTGCCAGATTCATCACCACTGTTGCTAGCTCTGGTAGTGGAGGTGGCAAATTTGTAGGGTTTGCCGGTTCTGGATTTCCCGGTGCGTAGTTATTCTCTTGACTAGTCTCCTCCACCGATGGTGGTGGTGGGACTGTGTTTCGGGTCTGTCGGGTCACTCTACGTCCAGACATATTTCTTTTCGGTGATTGGTGGTGCCTGAAAATCATCAAATAGGTTATAAGTCATTTATATTTCATGTAGGCACGCTAACCAATAATCGATTCCAATTCTAGCTCATTTTATAAAGAAAATGCTGTCTTTTCTATGCAGGGTCGATGGTGAGGGTCGCTGGTATGTCCGACCCTTAGTTTCCGACCCTGGGAATGACCTATTCTTCCCGAGAGCTGAGGGTCGATGCGAGGGTCGATGGGTGTCCGACCCTTAGTTTTCTGTCAGGTTCCCGAGAGTCGAGGGTCGATGGGAGGGTCGATTCGAGGGTCGATGGATCCAGTCGAATTGTCCGACCCTCGGACCAAAAATCAGATTTTTAAGATCCGATTCTGGGACATTTCTCACTATTCCCCCTCCGTTTCGACTCGTCTCTCCTCTCTGAGTTGCTACAGTGCTACTCTATCGTTTTTGGTCAGTTTGACTCCGGGTTTCGACGTCCACGTCATCGCTACAGGTATGTCTACTCATCTTCACCTGTTTTTAGGTTTTCTTTTCTAGGATTTTGCACATTTAACTTGTATTTTCCAAAATTAAACTTTTTCCAACCATAAAAATTCTATTTTTTATTGGGGGCTTTTGTTATTGGTGTCTCGAGGAACGAAAGCCCTCAAAAATTTGTGAGTTTCATCGGTTGGTTATCGAGAAACTTGAAATTTTCTCTTTTTGCCCTAATTTGTCGACATTTTTGATTTTTCTTGAATTTCTTCAAATTGGACATCGTTAGTTAAAATTTCCTACTGCATGTGGGTTGTAGGGTATGTTTAAACCCACGTAAGTTCTCATGCCCACTTGAATGGTGAGAATTGGGCTTTATGGTCAACTTACGTCGTTATTACATCAAATTTTGGATTTTTACCCTATTAACTCCTTATTTCCTTTTTCTTTCTTATTTTGCAGATACTATGGCTCGTACCAAGGTACCCAGAGTGCGTGATCCACTTCGCTTCCGTTCGAATGAAGCTGAGGCACAGTATGCTGACTATGCCCGTAAGAAAGTGGAAGGGGGTCGCATGGTGAACTTGGCTGAGCTAGCCTTGTTCAATGTAGAGGGAGCATTTGGTGATATGGGGTGGCTCCCTGTCATCACATACGACGTGTGCACATGTCCAGATTTGGTATGCCAGTTCTATTGTAATCTCCAGGTGGTGGGGAATTACAATGACGTTGAGCATGGTCAGGAGTTGCGCATCACCAGTTATGTCAAGGGGGTGCACATTTTCTTTGATTATCGGCAGCTGGCCGATCTGTTGGGCATTCCCTATGATGGCCCCATGGTGTACTGTGCGCCGGGAGAGCCACAGTTTGTTGAGATGGAGATGAGGGCAGAGATCGACAATCAGTTGCCCCGTCCTGATCGTTGGCAGATGAGAGCTTGTTATCTGCGTCCAGCTCCACGGGTCTTCTGTAAGATTATCCAGCATAATCTTATCCCACAGAATGGGCACTATGAGAGGGTGTCTCAGCTGACCCAGTTCCTGATATACAGTATATGCACTCGACAGCCCGTCTGCCTTCCATACATCATCATGCGGACGATGATTAGTGCTACATTGTCCGGTCATAGGGGTAATCTACCCTATGGACGCATGATTATAGTTCTACTGACCTGTCTGGGGGTGGATCTAGTAGATGAAAAGATCCAGGAGAAGACCTTCTCGTCGCCTCTAGATTGGGAGGCAATCTGCAAGATGGGGCTGCGAGATGCTGAGGTGAGTGATGAGGAGAGGAACGCGATGGTGCACCCTCACACTCGGGTCGAGATGGCTTATGCTGAGGCTGCTGCTGCTGCTGCTAGAGCTCGTCTGGATCTGGTCGACGATGACGATCATATGTATATGGACGTCGACTCGATACCACCGCCTTTACCTACACATGCGGCTGGAGTGGGTACTTCTTCTGCGGCGGCTCCTGCACCTGAGGCTGGTCCTTCCCACTCGGCTGATCCTTCACTTCCACCTTCAGCCATGATGGAGATGCTGCAGGAGATCAGGGATGCTCAGCGCAGATCTGATCTGAGGATGGATGAGCTATTGGCTGCTCAGCACGCATCAGACGCGCGGATGGGAGAGCTCCTAGAGGTGCAGCGTGCGACTGATCAGAGGATAGCCGGTCTCACAGCTAGTCTACAGACGACCCAGACTCAGATAGCCTGGTTGACTAGAGTCTATGCTGAGGACTACGACAGAGACCGTGAGGCACCGCCTCCTCCTTCGCCTCCAGCTTCTTGATTGTACCTTTATTTCCTTGTATTACAGAGTAACTATCCGGGTTGTGGACTGTACTCTGCTTTCATTATGTATATACATCTTGTTTCTCTCTTTAATTGTATGTAACTTGTTTCCCCTTTAATAGATGTATTATTCTCTTTTTAAATTTGGTCTCAAACATCACATGTGCTTATAATGTGTTAATATTACTGTTTTACTTTAATCCTATCTCAGTTCACAATTGTGTTGAATGTATGTCAGTTCGGGGGGCAAGGCCTGAGAAGCTCAGATACCAAGTTGTCACACCCCAATTTTGGTATAACCAGAATGGTGTGATGAACCGCTAAATAACCAACGGTTCAACCAGGATCTCAAATAGGCTATCCCCGCGTTATCCAAACTTACACACATCCGTAATCAAAATCAGAGTAAATACACAATAGCGAAAATCTTGTAAATAAATGAACTGAGAATCTATGTGATACTAAAATTTAAATAACAATTTATTTTGTATCAACCGAGACATAAGTAAATATCAATACAAGTCTTTAATAAATCCAAATAAAGAAACCGATAAAATATCTAATCAAATACACACGAGTTGCACTCGCAAGAGGAGTCGTGTGTATCCACTTCAGCTTCAACTTCCACGTTGCCACGTTCCCGCACGCAGACGCATTCATATAGTCTTCAACAGTATAACCTGCATCATCAACTAAAAATATTCGACGTCGAGGGGTGAGCACACATCACGGCTCAGTGAGTAGCCAAAACAATGCAACAATACATATGCATGCAAAAAAAATCAATTTATATCTTTGGTCTGGTTTATAAGTTTACAGTATGCAATAGAAAGGTTTAGGTAGCCAAAGGTCGCGTTTATTGACTCCGCCTCTATACACGAGTGTGTGACGTTACCCGAAGATCAAGTTTATCATCAACTCAAATGCACCCAACCATGAACATTATATAACAAAGGTTACGTTTATTGCTATATAGTGCTATACCAACACGTAAGCCCCTATTGGCGAGGGCTGCAAACTGGGCTCGCAACTAACCAATCCTAATGCCAAATAGTGTATCCAAGGCCTCACCCCAGCATCCCTCAGAATGTCCATAGAGATAGAGCTAAGGCCCCCCGGTAGAGTCAGAGACTACAAGGACCGAGACCACCTCCCCTGATACTCTACGACATAATAGTTCTGCTAAAGTAATGGCGATACGACGATGCTAATGCACAAGACTTGAGTTAGAGATAGAGCTAAAGTGCTGAGACCCGCCAAAGGTTAACGTTTATTGACGTTCTCATCACACCTTCCTTGATACTCGCTCGCATCATGTACACCAACCACACACATACAAATACATGCCTATTCCTATCATCATCATCATCATCTTATTATAAACAATAAGGTAAATATGCATGAACAAGTAATAGAAATATTGGATGACATGTTGTATGCACATTACAAACATATTCGCATAGAATCAAGCATGGCATAAGACTCAAGAAATAGAAAACAGTTTATTATTAACCAATTTAGTTTGGGATTAAGGTTCCTCACCTTAGCTTGCAATAGGATACTTTTCCAAGCTTTAAAATCACCTTTACAATGTTATTATATTACTAGAAGACAAAACAAAGTCGATAGAATTTAATTAGAATTAATTCCAGATTTAAAACTACTCTGTTAACTGAGGGTCGGAGGTAGGGTCGATGCTAGGGTCGATGGGTCTATCGACCCTTCCCTCTTTCTGGACTTCCCGAATACTGAGGGTCGATGGTCAGGGACACCTAGGGTCGGATGGTCATCAACCCTGGGTGCGACCCTCGGTGCACTTTGGTCCAATTCCCTCTTTTAGTCCATTCTTCATATTTGGGATCCTATGGCTTGCTCTTACATTCCATTCTACATTCATTCCATGGTCTGAAACCATGTATAACCCACCTAGATAGCTTTCACGCATTCTTCTATGGTTTTCCATGGAAACCTAACCATAGGTTGATGGTTTGGGTTTCTCCGAGATCACACTCTCAACAATTACTAACCTATGGTCTGTAGAAATTCATGGAATTAGTATCTATACCTGAGAAGATAACTTTTCTCTGAAATTCTTCTCCTTTGTGCTAAGTTCTCTTCCTTCCCTTTCTTCTTCCTCTATTCCTTCTCCTCTCTTTCTCTCAATTCGATTAGGGTTGTGAACGGAGTTAAAGTGGCTTAGGGACGTCCTTTAAATAGACTAGGAACATCCTAAAATAAGTCCCTTTGAGATTTGGAAAGAATCCCAATCGAAAAATATAGAAATTTCCTAATTTCTATATTCGGCAGAAACCGAGGGTCGATGATCCCGTCGACCCTAGGGTCTTAAGCTGTCCGACCCTCCCTCCAAAACTGAGGGTCTGACTTTCTGTTTTGGGAGGTCCGACCCTGCTTAGCTGGGTATGCGACCCTTCCCTTATTTTAAGTATTTTTGGGTCGATTTAATACCTGGGATCTCGATCTCCTTTACGCCCTTGGTCCACTTGACTCGACCATGATGGGTAAACCTGGTTCAAGGTGGTAAGACCGGGTTAGATTGACACGGGTCTTACAGCACCACCTACAGAATTGGCTACTGCGGTGATGGATTTAGAATAACAATTGCAGCAAATACTGCAAGTGCAAGCCAACATGCAAGTTGCTATGGGAATGGCTTTCCCAGCTGCCAACACAACACCTCTACCTGCACCGCAAACTCCAGCAGTACAAGGACAAGTGCAAAACCCTGAAGCACCGCAAGGTGGGTATAGCCAAGGAAATTTTCAGTACTAGCCTCCTATGTATGGAGTATATGCACAGTATCAACTTGATCACTCCAGACTGATCGAGTGTTTTCTGAAGTTAAAGCCGAAGGAATTTACAAGCAAGCCATCAGACCCGTTATGGCCAGCTCACTAGATCGATGAGATGGAAAGAAACTTTATGATGATGACTATAAATGAAGAAGAGACGGTGTTATGTGCCACTTTTATGCTGAAAGGTGATGCGCACCATTGGTGGAAATCTACTCGGAGTTATCTGTTAACAAAGAACCCCCAATTGACTTGGGCTATCTATAAAGAAGCTTTCTTCGAGAAGTATTTTCCTTGGAGTTTCAGAGATCAAATGGAAAAGAAGTTTCTGAGTCTGTATCAGGGATAGATGACTGTAGACGCATATCAACAGGGTTATGAAGAACTATTTTTCTTTGCTCCCTCTAGCATGCAGGAGAGAAATACCAAAACTCGAAGGTCCTTCATGGGACTTAGGGGAAGCATCCGTGAGCATGTATTGGGACTAGAAAAGAAGATTTATAATGAAGCTGTACAGATTGCTCGAGTACTGGAATCGAGCCAGAGGAAAAGTTATTTCACTTAGAACAGAAGTATTAAAGGCCCAATGGAAACTCATACAACGGAGGGAACTCAAAGACATTTAAACCCTTCCGTACTCAAGGCTTCAATTCTGCAGTCAAGACTACTCCGATAGCCCAACCTCAACAGAAGCGAAGTAATACTGAAGTTAAATGCTTTAATTGTAATCAAGTAGGACATTATTCAAGAGAGTGTCCTAAGTCATGGAAGCAGCTACAACAAGGAAAGGTTTATGCAGTTACATCTGAGGATGCTGCCGCATCGCCTGATGTGGTCACAAGTATGACTTGAACTATTCATTTGGTACTACCTTGTGTGAGCATGTAGACTAAATTAAATAAAATCATAGGTATCATACCTATTAATGGCTTACCTACCAGAGTACTCTTTGACTCTAGAGCTACTCATTCTTCGTTTGGAGAGAAGTTAAATCTACCCCTCAGACCTTTAGACTACAAACTATTTGTACGATCACCTATGGGATTAGAAGTGGAACTAGACAAAGGTTATGGACCATGTCCAGTTCTTATCGGCGAGAATATTTTAGATGCAACCTTAATTCAACTTGAGATGACACGCTTTGATGTTATCTTGGAAATGTATTGGTTAGCTCGACACTTTGCAAACTATTATGCGCGGAAAAGAAATTGACATTTAAAGACAAGGAAGGAGCAGAGTTTAATTTTACGGGAACCAAACTTTCCCGTAAATGAAAACTCATTCTCTCTGCATTAAAGGCTAGAAAATGCCTCGAGAAAGGAGGAATTGGGTATCTAGTATCTGTGGTTGACCTCACCAAAGAAGCACCACGAATGGAGGATATTGAAATTGTGCGTAAATTTCTAGATGTATTTCCAGAGGAACTACCAGGACTACCACCCGATCGACTGACAGAGTTTGTTATAGATCTTATATCCGGAGCAACACCAGTATCGAAAGCACCCTATCGAATGGCTCCTACTAAACTGAAGGAACTGAAGGTACAATTACAGGAATTATCAGACAAGGGTTATATCAGACCCAACATATCACCATGGGGAGCACCAGTATTGTTCATAAAAAAGAAGGACGGTAGCGTTCGACTGTGTACAGATTACCAGGAATTGAATAAGCTTACAATCAGGAATCGATACTCGTTGCCTCAAATCGATGACTTGTTCGATCAGGTGCAAGGTGCCAAAGTATTCTTCAAAATTGATTTTCAGTCAGGATACTATGAGTTGAAGATTAATGAAGGTTATATTCCGAAGACAGCATTCAGAACTAGATATGGACATTATGAATTTTTAGTCATGCATTTTGGATTGACTAATGCACTCACAACTTTTATTGAACTCATGAATCGGGTATTCCATGATATGTTGGATACGTCAGTCATTGTATTTATTGACAACATACTAGTCTACTGCAAGGACAAAGAAACTCATGTCACAAATCTAGCTCTCCAGTGACTAAGAAAAGAGAAGTTTTACATAAAATTTACAAAGTATGAGTTCTGGTTAAATGAAGTCGCTTTCTTAGGCCATGTTGTATCCAATGAAGGGATTAAAGTGGATCCTAGCAAGATTGAAGCCATTGTGAAATGGGAAGCACCTAAGAATGTTGCAAAAATCAGAAGTTTCCTAGGTTTTGCTGGTTACAATCGACGATTCATGGAAGATTACTCTAGAATCGCTGTACCTCTCACCAGTCTGAGAAAGAAAAGAGAAAAGTTTGTTTGGACCGATAAATGTGAAGAGTGTTTTCAAACATTGAAGGCTAGATTGATATCAGCTCCCATCTTGACTATTTCGATCCCAAGACAACCATTTACCTTGTACACTAGATGCGTCTGGGTTAGGTTTAGGATGTGTGCTTATGCAAGGAGAACAAGTAATTACATATGCCTCAAGACAACTGAAGACACATGAGAAGAATTATCCCACTCATGACTTGAAATTAGTAGCAGTAGTACATGCTATTAAGATATGGAAACATTATTTGTGTGGAGAGAAATTTCAGATTAAATCAGATCACAAGAGTCTCACTCATCTTTTTAATCAAAAGGAGTTGAACATGAGACAAAGAAGATGACTAAAATTATTGAAGGATTATGATTGCGATATCCAGTATCATCTAGGAAAAGATAATGTAGTTGCTGACGCACTAAGCAGGAAAGCAATGACAGAATCCCGAGAAGAAGGTAGTGCAAACGCTGTAGCGTGTGTCACAGGGAGAGTATTTAATTATGGTAAAGAGTAGTTTGTGATTGATATTCGAATGAATCAACAGACCAAGTGTAAGCACCCCATTTTTGCCACCCTCAGCATAAGTGAACTAATATGACAGGTTTTCGGCCTTTAACCCAAAGGTTGGTGATTCTCTAATGAACCCCACAGTAGGGTCATAGGCTATTACATACTTGGATGAATAGGTCATGAAATTATCTTCGAAATGAGACCAGAATCATCAAATTCTGACATCAAACAAGGAAGATATCACAGTTTGAAAGTACAAGGGCATTTACGTAATTATCGTAAGATGCATGCTTTATCATTTAAACTTCAAGTCATCATATCTTGGTCATCTGATATCGGAATCAGATGATTCAAAGGCCAATATTTCTTCTTCTCAGTCCTCTTCAAAGTGGACGTGAAAAATCTCGGGTAGAAGTCACCAGTGGGCCCCATGTAAGCTTTCATGCAAAATTATCGTTAGAACTTCAAAGCTTCATATATTTATCGTTTTACGTCGGATTCAGATGATTCCAAGGCCATTATTCTTCATTTGTGATGTTCTACAAAGTGGACATAAAAAATCTCGGGTAGAAGTCTCCGAAGGGTCCCATGCAAAATTACACATGGAAATGCTCATTTAATCTTCAAAAATTCATATTTTGGTCACCCCATATCCAAATCAGGTGATTTTAGTTTCATTATGTACCATTTTTAGTTCTTTACAAAGTGGACGTAAAGGATTTTTGGTAGAAGTCTCCGAAGGATCCCATGTGGTCAGCTAAATTATCGATAATTGGTCTGCTTAAACTTCAAAAATTCATAAGTTGGCAATTTTATTTCCAAATGAGGTGATTCAAATTCCAATATTCCCTATTTTTAGTGTTCTACAAAGTGAATGCAGAAAATTTAGAATAGATGCTATCAAAAAATTCCATATGGATGGGTGACAGAAATGGACTATGAAATGTCAACCTTGGTCCAAACCAGCTTAATCCAGCTTAGTCTAACTTAGCCCGGTCCAGCTCAGACCAATCTAGACCAAGTTATGTCAGCCCATATGCTGCATTTCTTTTATATGTGTATAATGTATAATATATTATTGTATATATATATATATATCTTATGGATATATTATATATACTAATATATTTATATATATGTATATATATACATATATATTATAGGAAAGAGAGAGGAAAGAGAGGCCGAGGAAATAAAGAGGAAAGAGAGGCCGTGGGAAAGAGAGATGGAGAAATACAAAAGGAAAGAGAGAGAAATAAAGAAAAAGGAAAAAAAGAAAAGAAAAAAGAGTTTTCTAGAAAGAAAACGTGAAAGAGAGAGAAAAAAAAAAAGGAAGGAAAGAGGAAGGAAAGAAAAAAGGAAAAAAAAAAGAAAAAGAAAAAAAAGGAATGTTTTCTATAAAGAAAACGTGAAAAAAAGAGAGAAAAGAAGAAAGAAAAAAAAAAGGAAAGAAGAAGAAAAGGAAGAAGAAGAAAGGAAGGAAGAAGAAAAGGAAAGAAGGAATTTTCTAGAAGAAGGAAAGAGAGAAAGGAAAGAGAGAAGGGATTTTCTAGAAGAAGAAAGAGAAAAAGGAAAGAAAGGAAGAAGAAAAAACGGGGGAAAGAGAGAAGAAAGGAAAGAAAAAAATGGAAAAAAATGGAAAAAAATGATTTTATAGAAGAAAAAAAAAGAAAAGCAAGGAAGAGAGAAGAAGAGAGACAATGAGAGAGAGAGAGAGAGGGATGTTTCTACTCTAGAAACATGTAGAAAACGTGGAGAAGAGAGAAGAGAGAAGAGAAAAGGGAAGGAAGAGAAGGAAGGAATGAAGAAAAAAAGGAAAAAAAAGATTTTCTAGAAAAAGAAGAAAAGGAAAGAAGGATCTTCTAGAAGAGGAGAGGAAAAGCATAAATAGGCCAAGAGAAAGAGAGAAAGGGCTTCTTTTCCTGACCACAAGGAGAGAGAGGACGTGGGTAAGAGAGAAAAATGTGAGAGAGGGAGAAAGAAAGAAAGAGAGAAGAAGAAGAGAAAAGAAAGATAAGAGAAGAAGAAAATAGAGAAAGAGAAGATAGAGAGAAGCAGAGGAGAGGAGGAGGGTTAGCCTTCAAAGAGCTTGATACGACCTCAATCATCCTACATTGACGATTTCGCTCCATTAGAGCACAAGGTTAGTACCCTAAACGAATTTAGAGGTCTTTAGAATGCTCGAATGTCAATTGTGCTTGAAAAAGACTAATTTCCATGAAATCTCGATCAGGAATGCTCTATTGCATGCATATTAATGTTAGGATGCCTATGTCTAGTATTTTTTATCAGTGATAATTTATCCAAACTCTCAATGATGAAGTTTTGAATGATATATGATGATGTTTGATGTTTTTGACAAGTTTCATAAAGTAGTTTTCTAATATGAAATTTCCAGATTTAGGATTCAAATTTAGGATGTGAATCACATGTAGTTTTTCTTAGATTTTGAAGCCCAACTTTTTATGAAAGTTTCTCTGATATATTAGAAGACTACCCTAAAAATTTCGTTTCATTTAGAATTGGGAAAGTATATCAAAAAATTTGTCTTTGACATTGCTATTTTACTAGGATATAATGCAAATCCTCTATCAGAAAGTCTCTAGACAAGAGTCTTATGGCCATAATCAGGATTAAACGTCATAAAATTTTTCAGATCTGAAAGTCTTCTCAAAATTGGCTCTAGTTTAATATTTTTTTGATTTTTTTATTGAATTGATATTGATTTTTAAGTGCATAGTGCTCTGATTTTGAATCTGTCAGGATGTATTGATTTGCATGATTGAAAAGAATCATTTTTCACAAAAAAAATATGCTATTTTCTATTGTTTTTCTTGATAAAATTTTAGATCAGATAGTTATCTACATGGACGTATGTCTGGACTTAATGTTCATTAAGTATAGGATTTTATTTTGAATTTATGGTGCAATTGGTCAAAAATCTAGAACAAAATTGACCAGTGCACGTATCCGATCTTAGGGCATACCTTTGACCTATTTTTGCTCTCTGTTGGGATTTGACTCCTTCATATGAAATATAACATGTTGAGTCATCTTTCTGTGAAAAAAAATTGAGCTTGATTTGAGTTACAGAGAACCTACTTATAGTCATTCTTGTGTAATATGACAGAATCTGAAAGCAGTTCATATTTTGTCCATTATCCGAAACCTTGTGTCACAATTTTAACAGTTTTGAGTCATTAATCTTTCCAAATGTCTTCATAAAAATTATAATTTTTCAAAGAACATTGAACATATATTTTTGTTAATTTTGTACTTTTCAAAAAAAGGTTTCATTAATGTCTCATTTATTGTAACATGCAATTGATTGTTTGAGTAAATTTTGCCATATTTGGATAAATGGCTATATTTGGAGCATTCATATGCTTTGTTTGGATTGTGCATACCATATTTTCCATATTTCATATGTTGCTATATTTGGTAGAATAAATATATTTTTATCATATTTAGTAAAATCTTAATAATTACCATTTTTAAGTCTGACTATGCTTAAAAAATAACATATAAGATCTTATATTTTTGAATGATTCATGCCATATTTTGCATTCTATGTTTGGTGCTTACCATGTTGATATATAGATGCATACATCAATTTCTTACCATGTTAGGTCTTACCATGCTTAGAAAATAGCATATAAGATCTTACATTTTTTGGATAATTTATGCCGTATTTTGCATTCTATGTTTCGTACTTGCCATATTGATATATAGATGCATATATTGATTTCTTGTCATATTAGGTCTCACCATGCTTATAAAGCATATTAGATCTTATCATAGAGGTTCTTAACTTATTTTCAATACATGCCATATTAGGGAGATTTTCATAATCTTACTATATGTTGTGATAGTTACCATAAATATCATACATGCCATGCTTAAATAGAATATTCTATTTATGGCAATAACTTAATTTATGCTGCACCCTAGTCGAACTGCCATGTCTGTACACCTAGCAAACATATTCGGCGTGGGACGTGCATTTAGGCACCCACATTCTTGGGAAGGGCATAATGAAAAATAATAAAAATCTTAATAAAGAAAGAGAATGCTTTGCCAAACCTTCTAAAATTAGAACTTAGGATGAAAAGGGTAACTCAGGAACCTCAATAAACCCTAAACCTAGAACAGGTTCTAAATCCTAAACCTAGAATAGGTTCTCAAACCCTAAGCCTAGAATAGGTTCTAAATCCTAAACCTATAATAGGTTCTCAAACCCTAAACCTAGAACAGGTTCTCACATTCTAACTTAGAATAGGTTATTCAGCCCGAACTACGTGGATTCTGATTCTTAGGTAAAACCTTAGGATACGTAGGCCATTTGGGGGAATCCCAAATTTGGATCCACACCTTAGTCCACTCGGACTATCCATAGATCCACTAGGATATCCAATCCAACCCCATTCTGACCTAGAGCCCGAACTACGCGGATTCTGATTCCTAGGTCAAACCCTAGGATACGTAGGCTATTTGGGAGAAACCCAAATTCAGATCCATACCTTAGTCCACTCGGACTATCCATAGGTCCACTAAGATATTTACCATATTTTCACCTAAATTCAGATCCACACTTTAGTCCACTCGGACTATCCATATATACACTAGGATATCCATCCATATTTTGACCCATAAAGGGTTATCTATATTTTGACCCAAATAGGGTTATCCATATTCTGACCCAGAAAGGGTTATCCATATTTTGACCCAAAAAGGATTATCCATTCTTAGATCCACTAGGACTATCTATCCGTTCGTATGGACTATCCAGATACTAACCCATAGGGTTTCTCATCCTTTTAAGCATAAACTTCAATTTGAATAATAAACTTAATCATGCACAAGCATAAATCACAGCCATAAACTTTAATCACACCTGAACTACGATGGTGAACCTGATTTTTGAAATAATTTCGTAATACGTAGGCAATTTGATGGATACAGATTCGGTTCAACGATATCAAACCACTTGGTTTGGTTCGGTTTAACAGTTAGAGTCTAGCATAGGAAAGGCATAGGAGACCAATTTTGATCGGGCGGTTTGGGTGCCTAACCCCTTCCCATAACTGAAACCTGACACTTACCCAATCTCTAATGGACCAGAAATCCAATCTAAGGGTTATAAGTCAATCAAAGTCTTACCTTGGGGTGAGATTTCACATTTCTAAGGTCCTAGACCTTAATCTAGGTGGCGACTTCCAAACAAGATTACAATCTTTGTCCTCACAGTGGCGACTTCACTGGGGATATAACGTCAGACTCCTAAATGAAAAATTTTCTTGCGTGAATTGAATGCCAGCTCTTAGGATAATATATTTATGCTTGTATAATATTGTTTTGGGAGGAATGGGTTTAGTCATACATTCATGCGAGTAGCCGAACCGGGTCCCATGCATATGGGGCAGCCCGCTAGGAAAAATACATAACTTTGGCTTGTACTTTGTGAGATCACGACTGGCGAGCTGCCTCTAACGAGCATTTCTTGGGTCCGCCTGGGAATGCGTTACACTACTCCACGTCGCTTGATTCTTGCAACATAGTATATAAAGGGATTGGGGGCCCATTATTCATCGTGCATTCGGTGATAGGTTACCCCATCCTTGTCAAGGTGGCCTTTTCTATCCTAACCCAGATTGTAGCCCAATGATTGTTATTTTGGTTCATCCCTGAACCGACCCAGTAAAATCTGCTTAACCATGGCATCCATGTTCGAGACGATGAAATTCTACCCGTTTTTGTCCTCGATTGGTCAACATGTTAGAATCAACACGATGAGCATCTTGAACTCTCACCCATTGGGAGTACGAGGTATGTATACACTTGTTCTACATCATAGTAGACGGTCACTATACACCCTCCATTAAGTAAGCTTGATGTGTCGAATCTCTCATTGTTAACATGTCGATTTCAAAAAACGAGCAGAAAATCCCTGTCAAGACATAGATACCATGGTCAAGAAGAAATTTACTAGTATGTTCCTCCATGAACCACTGTTGCTAACCATCCCTAATAAGGACAATGGATTAATTTATCCATTTGAATTTCACTGAATTCGATAATCCAAGTGGCCAGACCTTGGCACCACTGATTATCCATTTTTGGATTCATGATATCCTAAGACCGAACACATGGCTTAACCAAATTCAACTAAATTGACTCAGATAATGTTTACCCAATCACCCTTATAAGGGAGCTAACTTTGTTTGGTTAAGTCATCTTTGATTGTGCAAGTGACTTCTTCCATTCCTCTAGATGTCTAGAATCTTGATATTTCTCCATTGAATTTCAATGCCTTTGGAAAAGAGAATCAAACTGCAACCATATCAATCCTTTTAGGGTGAGAGGCCCCTACAATTAGGGAATTGTCTTGATCTCCCACCTTGAGATCCATCCATGTTATCTTTCTAAATGAATCAATGGAAGTCATGAATCTAGATCTTGATTGAACATCAAATTTTGTAAGAAAGGAAGCAACCAGATTTGGGAACACAATCAGTAACTCAGTCAATCTGGTGCAATAGGGTATTCAGTTTAGGTAGCGATAAGCACCTATACTTGAAAAAGTTTATAATATTCCTGTACAGTTAGTCCTTGGGCTTACTCAAATGTCATATTCAGTTCATCTCATAATTAAGGAAAGATTCAACCCCTAGGCAAATCCAATCATTGTTCTCAATTCATCTCAGAATTAAGGAGAGAATCAGTCCCTAGGCAAATCAAATCACCATTCTTTATTCACCTTTGAAATAAGGAGAGATTCAGCCCCTAGGCAAATCCAATCACCGTTCTCGATTGACCTCAGAATTAAAGAATGATTCAGCCCCTAGGCAAATCCAATCATAGTTTTCGATTCATCTCTGAATTAAGGAAAGATTTAGCCCCTAGGCAAATCCAATCATCGTTCTCAATGTACCTTAGAATTAAGGAGAGATTTAGTTCCTAGACAAATCCAATCACCGTTCTCAATGTACCTCAGAATTAAGGAAAGATTCAGCCCCTAGGAAAATCCAATCATAGTTCTCGATTCACCTCTGAATCAAGGAGAGATTCAGCCCCTAGGCAAATCCAATCATTGTTCTCAATTCATCTCTGAATTAAGGAAAGATTCAGCCCCTAGACAAATCCAATCACCATTCTCCATTCACCTCTGAATTAGGGAGAATTTTAATCCCTTGGCAAATCCAATCACCGTTCTCGATTCACCTCTGACTTAAGGAGAGATTTCGCCCCTAGGTATGTCCAATCACCCTTCCTGATTCACCTTCGAATTAAGGAAAGATTCAGCCCCTAGGCAGGTCCAATCATCATTTTGGTTCATCCAGAATTAAGGAAAGATTCAGCCCCTAGGTAGATTCAATCACATCCAGTTCATCTCAGAATCAAAGAAATATTCAGCCCCAGATTTAACCACCATTTTTGGTTCATCTCTGAACTGAAGAAAGGTTTAACCCCTAGGCAGGTTCAATCAACACTCCTAGATCATGTTAAAATGGAAGAGGCATTCGGCCCCTAGGCTTTTTCACCCTTCACCTCCTGTTTAGGTTCCGATTCATGTTGGAACTAGGGAAAGTTCCATTCATCTGAATTCAATTAGCCACTAGGCTTATCCAACCATCAACTTTGGTTAGGGTTCTGATTCATTTCGGAACTAGGAAAAGTTCCATTCATCTGAATTTAATTAGCCACTAGGATTATCCAACCATCAACTTTGGTTAGGGTTCTGATTCATGTCGAAACTAGGAAATGTTCCATTCATCTAAATTCAATTAGCTACTAGGCTTATCCAACCATCAACTTTGGTTAGGGTTCTGATTCATACGGAATTGTGAAAAGTTCCATTCATCTGAATTCAATTAGCCACTAGGCTTATCCAACCATCAACTATGGTTCAAGTTCTGATTCATGTTGGAACTAGGGAAAGTTCCATTCATTCGAATTCAATTAGCCACTAGGCCTATCCAACCATCAACTTTGATTCAGGTTCTGATTCATGTTGGAATTAAGAAGAGTCCCATTCATCTGGATTCATTTAGCCACTAGGCTTATCCAACCATCAATTGTGGTTCACGTTCTGATTCATGTTGAAACTAAGAAGAGTTCCATTCATTTGAATTTAATTAGCCCTAGGCTTGTCCAACCGTCAACTCCTGTTCAGGTTCTGATTCATGTTAGAACTAAGAATAGTTCCATTCATATGAACTCAATGTGAGCATGAGTTAGCCTCTAGGCCTATTTAACCATTACCTCTGGTCCATGTTCCATTTCATGAAGGAATCGAAGAGAATTTTAGTCATTTCAACTCAATCAATCCATCATCTCTAGCAATTAGAGTCCAATCCATGATTCTCATCCTTGGCCTCTATCAATCGGAGCCTAACTCAAGCAATCTTTGCCTCTAGCAATTAGAGCCCAGTCCATGACTGTCAATCTTGATCTCTATCAATCAGAGACCAATTCAAAGTCAATCTTGATCTCTATCAATTAGAGACCAGTTTAAAGTTAACCTTGTCTCTACCAATCAGAGACTGATTCAAATCAATCCTTTGGCTCTACCAATTAGAGCCCGATCCATGTCTATCATAGCCCAATGCTACAAGTTAGGATCGCTAGTCAAGAATGGTGAATGAGAAGCATTCCTCATTGCCTGTCAGTAAAGATCAGTTCCAGATTCTGGAGTTGTCAGAAACCATGAACCTTCAGCTATAACAGTGTTATCCCATCATGGGCATTTTTGTCCCATTGGCCAAGGAAATGCTAGAATCCAAAGAGTTGCCCTCATATTTCTCATTGTTCAAAGAGATGGAATGGAATTTTCCTGAGCAGTAGGTTAGACCAAAGAAACGTAACCTAGGTTAGGATAAGAACCAGAATCACTGCTAGGGAATGGTCCAATGATGAAACCCTTAACCCATAAATTGGGGCATGAACCAGATTGAACTTGGACCCAAATTGAGTGCGGTCCAATGAGGAAAGCCAATGACCCCTGAACTGGGGCATGAACCGGATTGACCTTGGGCCTGAATTGGGTATGGTTCAATGAGGAAAGTCCTTGAGCCTTAAGTTGGGCATGAACCAAATTGACCTTGGACCTAAATTGAGTGCGGTCCAATGAGGAAAGCCTTTGAGCCCTAAGCTGGGCATGAACCAAATTGACCTTGGACCCAAATTGAGTACGGTCGAATGAAGAAAGCCATTAAGCCCTAAGCTGGTCATGAACCAGATTGACCTTGGACCCAAATTGAGTACGGTCCAATGAGGAAAGCCATTGAGCCGTAAACTGGGGCATGGACCAAATTGACCTTAGACCCAAATTGAGAGTGGTCTAATGAAGAAATCCATTGAACCCCCTAAGCCGAGGCATAAACTAGTCTAATCTTGGGCTCAAAATGGTGTAGTGCAATGGCGATACCCCTTGATCCCTAAGTTGGCACAAGCTAGAATGATTTTGAACTCAACGAGAAGCGGTCCATTGATGAATCCATTGAACCCCAAACTGGGGCATGAACTCGAGTAACCTTGAGCTTAAAAAGCAATACTTCGATTATGAATGGATCCCAAACTGAAAAAAAGAGAAAAAAAACAAAAAAAGGAGGGTAAGAATTGTATGGAACCCTGAAAGGTAGGCATCTTGTACCTATTGATAGAGGGGCATGATGAGTCCTGCTGTTAGAGGTTTGAAGGAAGATTTATTCCCACAATGACTAAAGGTGGTCGTCAAAGGCGTTATGCCCAACTGGAGCCGCTTGGACAAACTAGTTGTTTCAACTTTCTATTATCGGTATTCGATAGGTCATTCATGTGTCTAGGTCCAAGATTGATATGCTTGTTGACAAGTCCAGTCCAATCTGCTCTGTAAGTAAAAGAAAATCACCCCGTTTGGGATTTCAAACTCTGTGCTTTGTTCTCTTCCATATATTTCCTCCCAGTTTCATACATCCTCCTATTCTACGTGCACAGTCAATTCTGACTCTGAAGATGATTGAAACGATAAGCCCTCTCTTGAACTTCTACGCCACCTGGCCTCTTAAGAAAGAAAGGTCCAACCAGTCTGGGAAAGCTTTAAATGATCAATCGGGAGACACAAGAGTACTCTCAAGAAACATGTAATGGAGAAGCTGCCATTTGTTCTACCTATGAAAAGATTCCAAGGAAAGCATTAGAAAGTAACAGATCATATTAGCAGGTCAGCCAATCAGTACAAATGAGTGGAGGATAGATGTGCCACCAAAAAGATGGAAATACCAAAGTTCTTACAAAGTACATCATCTGCAAGTAAGAGATACATGATGAATGATCAATCCCAAAATCAAAGAATGAGGTCATTGGAATACAAAAGAAAAAAAAGAAAGAAAAAGAAAATTCAAGCCCATGTTTTATCTACATCAATAATGGGAGGTAATCACATTAGACAAAAGGTGATGATTAACTTCCAAAAGACGGCATACGGATTCACCATTAAGATAAAATTAGATCTAGATGAGCAGTCACAAATGTTCATAAAGTTTACAAAAGATCAGAGTACTAACTAGGGCAAAGATGTTCTATCTGATTGAAAATGTTTGGAAGAAGAAGATTCAAATCCAATATTGAAAGTCATGATTCAACTTTGCGATCAAGCGAAGCACTGCATTATGTGGCCTCCACATTCAAAAAAAAAAAAAAAAAACAAAACAAAAACAAAAAGAGGAAGAAAAAAAGAAAAGAAAATAGTAAGATGTTGAATGGCATTAGAGTTTGACAGTAAGCCAACTGTCCCTCTTACTTTAAGAGGATGATAGTTCCAATCAAAGCCTGATAGCAAGTGCGATTGTTCTTCGAGATTCACAGCATGTTGGACCAGATTTTTGATTTTGGCCAATTACATCCCGTCTTTACAGGAGACGATCTCATCACTTCTTCATCATCAGAGAAAGATTTCTCATCGACATTAGACTCTCTCTCCCATCTATCAATCTGACAGCCTTCCAAGGAGTCTCTATCACAAGCCATTCTTTTAATTATCAGTTTTTATGGCATTGTATCTCGTGATCATGTCATCATTTTATGTACAAATTCATGAATCTGGCTGGATCTCTCATCTGTCGTTCATTACATCCGATGGCTTCCAAAGGTTCCTATAAGCCCTTCATTTCTGAAGCCAATAAAATGAGATTTTCTTGGTAAGAAAACCCATTCTCATAAACAACCAAACACTCTCCCAATGGTAGACCCATGTGGATAGTTTCACATCAGTCCTCTCGGACCTTCAACATGAATACTTGTCAACAAACTTAAAGGTTTCAGGCCCAGATATGAACGCGAATGATTCGGCATTTTGATTTAGTTTGTTGAGACACGTGTTCCATCTGAACATCTCCAAGAAAGGAAAACATAATTCGGCACCATTTTTAATTTTGGTGTGGGACTGCATTTCCCTAAGGTCGCTTTTAGTGATGATTCAAATAGCTGCCCGCCTATCAATGCATGTAGGTGTCAATTTAAACAGTGGGGCAAGGTTTTCCATTTGTCATGAAAGTCATACCGTTCGGATTTCCCCTAAGAGTTTCAGACCATTGGATAGGACCATAATTTTGGAAATATCCTCACCATATTAGGACTCTTTATTCTACCCAAAACGGGGTTTGCAAAAAAAAAAAAAAAAAGCAAAATAAGAAAATAAAAAAATAAAATAAAAAAGGAGAAAATTCAAAGAAAAAATGAAAGAATGAAAGGAAGAAAAGAAACCTCGGCAAGGAAAAGCAACCTAAGAAACCTTAATGAGCAACCCATAATACCTCAATGGGGATAGGTGACTGATGAAACCCTAAAGCATTGCCCTCATTGGCCCTTCATAGAAAATCTAGTGGTTCATGTTGACAAGTGTCATACCCAGTCTACCCTCCATAAGGAAAGGAACCCCTCTTGCTCTCCAGTGAATCATACTCAGAGGAGTTGAACAAACCATCATCTGTTTGCCTTTTAGGCTCCATAGCATTGCCTTTCAACATAATTCTATCTTCAAATCCTTTTGTCACGAGAGCAAATTCTCATGGCCTGGTTACGGATGTAGCCAAATTCATCAAATCATCAGTTCCCTCATTTTTCAAGATTCAAGAAGGGTTTATCTAAGAAGTCACTTTCTGCAATCAATCTATCAATCTTCCCTTGACCTTGGAAGCATTGTCAAATTCTTGATGCAATCCAGATTCAACCTAGTTCTTACTCTGTTAGATTGCCCATTTCCTTCTATCTTGCCCTAGCACACTATAGTAGCGGTCTGTCACAACATGCAGACACTAGGGCATAGATATACCCTATGTAGAGGAATTGAACATGATAATGAGCATTACATCTAGGACCGATTGTCTAGTTTGAAGTCACTGACTTACCTAGTCAATAGAAGTAGGTCCGTCCAAGTTGGTTTTGCCAATTTCTCAGTTCTCCCAATCCTATTGATGAAGAAAATCCAATGTGGTCGCTCACCTATTAGGATTTGATCACCAAATTCTCTGAAGGAATACTTCGAATCTTTTGCTCCTCGTGCCTACTTTGGGGCTATGGTTCATTCATCTTTCAAAATTGGCAAAACAATGTTACAAAACCCTGAGCTTTTCATGAGCCTAGATCAAGGGCCAAACCCATGTCACATTTCATCGCCGCTTGGCTGTTCTACCAATTTGGTCTACAGTATTGCAAAGTCAAAAAACTTAGTTGACCAGATGCCCCTCAACAGTTTAGCACCAAGGTAAATCAATAAAATCACTTTGGTTAGAGACTGTCAAGCTCCCCTCATTCTTGTCCAAAATCCTCTCTAGAGTTTCTTTCAATCCAAAATCCAACAACACCAATATTGGTTGAAGAAAATCATCACTTTCAAATTACATGGAACCCTTCCAAGGGAGCGACCAAGTCATCCCTACCGTGCTGAAATTGAGTCAAACTTTCAGTACCAGGTTATAAATGGTAAATTTCAAATCTAGGTATCATGCCAGCAAAGTCCATGACACCAATTCCATTGATGCCATGTTTTATGCCTTCACCAACAAAGCAGGGGCAAAAACCTTGGAAAACTGCCAAGGAATTCACCATCATTTCAAATATGTCTAGCACTCTATAGGTTCAAAGTCAAGAGACTTCCAAGATGGGTCAGATTTCAACCCTAAAGGTTCAAAGTCAACAAAGACTTCCTGTGTGGGTTACTTTCGAGCATCCTAAAGGTTCATAGCAACAAAGCTACTTAAGAGGATATTCTAGTTTCCATTCCCGAAGGTTCATAGCCATAGAGCTTCCAAGAAGGATATTCTAATTTTCAATCCCGAAGGTCCAAAGCTGATGGGAACTTCAAAGATGAGTCATTTAGTATCACCCTATAAGTGACCTTCTGAGTTCTTGCTCATTTCAGAATCAACAGCAAATTCCTCACCCTAAAAGTGACCTTCTGAGTTCTTGCACATTTCATAATCAAATGCAGAGCCCTAGCTCATCCAAAGTTCAAATCAATCTCAGCCTATTAGTGAATCAAATGTAGAGCCCTAGCTCATCCAAAGATCAAATCAATCTCAGCCTATAAGTGAATCAAATGCAGAGCCCTAGCTCATACAAAGTTCAAATCAATCTCAGCCTATAAGTGAATCAAATGCAGAGCCCTAGCTCATTCAAAGATCAAATCAATCTCAACCTATAAGTGATTCAAATGTAGAGCCCTAGCTCATCCAAAGTTCAACTCAATCTCAGTCTATTAGTGAATCAAATGTAGAGCCCTAGCTCATTCAAAGATCAAGTCAATCTTAGCATATAAGTGAATCAAATGCAGAGCCCTAGCTTATTCAGAAAATCAATCTCAAAATCTCAATCAAAAGAGCCTCAGTTCAATCAAAGAAAAGACATCAAGTCTTACATCCAGATAAATCGAAGCCGAGTCTAAGCTCGTACAATCAGCCTTGTATTCACAGCCTAGCTTCATACAAGAAGAGGTTCCAAACCTACAAACCAGTCTTGTATTCATAGCCTAGCTCCATACAAGAAGAGGTTTATCAGCCTACAAATGGATCAAGCCGGGTTCAAGCTCGCACGTACCTTGCATCATGAGTTCTATCTCAGCAAGAAAAGGTTCCCAGCCTACAAATGAGTCTTGTATTCATAGCCTAGCTTGGTACAAGAAGAGGTTTATCAGCCTACAAATGGATTAAGTCGGGTTCAAGCCCGCAAGTACCTTGCAGCATGAGTTCTACCTCAGCAAGAAAAGGTTCTCAGCCTATAAATGAGCCTTGTATTCACAACCTAACTTCATACAAGAAGAACAGTCATCAATTTTCCAAGAAGTGCAAGCCTTCTTGCCAGTCGAACCACGTTCTGGGCTTGATTTCTAGGACACCCTTAGAATACGTAGGAAGTTTAGGACAAATTACCCTAAGTGCAGCCCAATAAGCAATCTCACTCATATCCTAAAAATGTGGTTCATTTTATCTTTAGCCTTTAATTGGTAACAATCTCGGTTAAAGGGGGGCATCTGTAAGCACCCCATTTTTGCCACCCTTAGCATAAGTGAACCAATATGGTAGATTTCTGGCCTTTAACCCAAAGGTTGATGATTCTTTAATGAATCCCACAGTAGGATCATAGGCTATTACCTACTTGGATGAATAGGTCGTGAATTTATCTTCGAAATGAGACTAGAATCATCAAATTCTGACGTCAAACAAGGAAGATATCACAGTTTGAAAGTGCAAGGGCATTTACGTAATTATCATAAGATGCATGCGTTATCATTTAAACTTCAAGTCATCATATCTTGGTCATCTGATATCGAAATTAGATGACTCAAAGGCCAATATTTCTTTTTTTTTCAGTCCTCTTCAAAATGGACATGAAAAAATCCCAGGTAGAAGTCTCCAGTGGGCCCCATGCAAGCTTTCATGCAAAATTATCGTTAGAACTTCAAAGCTTCATATCTTTGTCGTTTTACGTCGGATTCAGATGATTCCAAGGCCATTATTCTTCATTTGTGATGTTCTACAAAGTGGACGTAAAAAATCTTGGATAAAAGTCTCCGAAGGGTCCCATGCAAAATTACACATGAAAATGGTTATTTAATCTTGAGAAATTCATATTTTGGTCATCCCATATCCAAAGCAGGTGATCTCAGTTTCACTATGTTCTATTTTTAGTACTCTACAAAGCGGACATAAAGGATTTCTAGTAGAAGTCTCTGAAGGATCCCATGCAGAATGGTCAGCTAAATTATCGATAATTGGCCTGCTTAAACTTCAGAAATTCATAAGTTGGCCATTTTATTTCCAAATGAGGTGATTTAAGTTCAATATTCCTCATTTTTAGTGTTCTAAAAAGTGAACGCCAAAAATTTAGAATAGATGCTATCGAAAAATTCCATATGGAAGGATGACATAAATGGACTCTGAAATGTCAATCTTGGTCCATACTAGCTTAATCCAGCTTAGTATAACTTAGTCCAGCCCAGCTCATACCAATGCAGACCAAGTTATGTCATCCCATATGCATGCATTTCTTTTATATGTGTATAATATATAATATATAATTGTATATATATTATAGGAAAGAGAGAGGAAAGAGAGGCCGTGGAAAGAAAGAGGAAAGAGAGGCCATGGGAAAGAGAGAGGGAGAAAGAAAAAAGGAAAGAGAGAAATAAAAGAAAAAGAAAAAAAATGTTTTCTAGAAAGAAAACGTGAAAGAGACAAAAAAAAAGGAAGGAAAGTGGAAGTAAAGAAAAAAGGAAAAAAAAAGAAAAAAAAAGAAATGTTTTCGAGAAAGAAAACGTGAAAAAAAGAGAGAAAAGAAGAAAGAAAAAAAAAGGAAAGAAGAAAAAAATGAAGAAGAAGAAAGGAAGGAAGAAGAAAAGGAAAGAAATAATTTTCTAGAAGAAGGAAAGAGATAAATGAAAGAGAGAAGGGATTTTCTAGAAGAAGAAGGAGAAAAAGGAAAGAAAGGAAGGAGAAAAAACGTGGGAAAGAGAGAAGAAAGGAAAGAAAAGGATTTTCCAGAAGAAAAAGAAGAAAAGGAAGGAAGAGAGAAGAAGAGAGACAAGAGAGAGAGAGAGAGAGAGAGAGGGACGTTTCTTCTCTAGAAACAAGTACAAAAAACGTGGAGAAGAGAGAATAGAGAAGAGAAAAGGTAAGGAAGAGAAGAAAGGAAAGAAGAAAAATGGTAAAAAAAGATTTTCTAGAAAAAGAAGAAAAGGAAAAAAGGATCTTTTAGAAGAGGAGAGGAAAAGCATAAATAGGCCAAGAGAAAGAGAGAGGGGGCTTCTTTTCCAGACCACAAGGAGAGAGAGGATGCGGGTAAGAGAGAAAAACGTGAGAGACGGAGAAAAAAAGAGAGAAGAAGAAGAGAAAAGAAAGATAAGAGAAGAAGAAAAGAAAGAAAGAGAAGAGAGAGAGAAGCAAAGGAGAGGAGAAGGAGGGTTCTCCTTCAAAGAGCTTCATACGACCTCTAATCATCCTACATCAACGGTTTTGCTCTATTCGAGCACAAGGTTAGTACCCTAAACGAATGTAGAGGTCTTTAGAATGCTCGAATGTCAATTGTGCTTGAAAAAGACTAATTTCCATGAAATCTCAATTAGGAATGCTCTATTGCATGCATATTAATATTAGGATGCCTATGTCTAGAATTTTTTATGAATGATAATTTCCAAACTACTCAATGATGAAGTTTTGAATGATATATGATGATGTTTGATGTTTTTGACAAGTTTCATAAAGTGATTTTCTAATATGAAATTTCTAGATTTAGGATTCAAATTTAGGATGTGAATCACATGTAGTTTTTCTTAGATTTTGAAGCCCAAATTTTTATGGGAGTCTCTCTGATATATTAGAAGACTATCCTAAAAATTTTGTTTCATTTGGAATTGGGAAAGTATATCAAAAAGTTTATCTTTGACATTGCTGTTTTACTCGGATATATTGCAAATCCTCTATCAGAAAGTCTCTAGACAAGGGTCTTATGGCCATAATCAGGAAATAAACTTCATAAAAATTTTTAGATATGAAAGTCTTATAAAAAAATGGCACTAGTTTCATATTTTTTTGATTTTTTATTGAATTGATATTGATTTTTAAGTGCATAATGCTCTGATTTTGAATCTGTTAGGATGTATTAATTTGCATGATTGAAAAGAATCATTTTTCACAAATAAAATATGCTGTTTTCACTTGTTTTTATTGATGAAATTTTAGATCAAATAATTATCTACATGGACGTATGTCTGGACTTAATTTTCATTAAGTATAGGATTTTATTTGGAATTTATGGTGCAACTGGTCAAAAATCTAGAACAGAATTGACCAGTGCACGTGTCCGGTCTTAGGGCATACCTTTGACCTATTTTTGCTCTCTGTTGGGATTTGACTCCTTCATATGAAATATAACATGTTGAGTCATATTTTTGTGTAAAAACATTGAGCTTGATTTGAGTTACAGAAAACCTACTTATGGTCATTCATGTGTATTGTGACAGAATCTGAAAGCAGTTCATATTTTGTCCATTATCTGAAACCTTGTGTCACAATTTTAACAGTTTTGAGTCATTAATCTTGCCAAATGTCTTCATAAAAATTATAATTTTTCAAAGAACATTGAAAATATGTTTTTGTTAATTTTGTACTTTTCAAAAAAAAGTTTCATTGATGTCTCATTCATTGTAACATGCAATTGATTATTTGAGTAAATTTTGTCATATTTGGATAAATGGCTATATTTGGAGCATTCATAAGCTTTGTTTGGATTGTGCATACCATATTTGCCATATTCCATATGTTGCTATATTTGGTCATATGTTGCTATATTTGGTAGAATAAATAATTTTTTTTACCATATTTAGTAAAATCTTAATAATTACCATTTTAAGTCTTACTATGCTTAGAAAATAGCATATAAGATCTTACCTTTTTGAATGATTCATGCCATATTTTGCATTCTATGTTTGATACTTACCATGTTGATATATAGATGCATACATCAATTTCTTACCATGTTAGGTCTTACCATGCTTAGAAAATAGCATATAAGATCTTATCTTTTTTGGATAATTTATGCCGTATTTTGCATTCTATATTTGGTACTTGCCATATTGATATATAGATGCATATATTGATTTCTATTCATATTAGGTCTCGCCATGCTTAGAAAATAGCATATTAGATCTTGCCATATAGGTTCTTACCTTATTTGCAATACATGCCATGTTAGGGAGATTTTCATAATCTTACTATATGTTGTGATAGTTACCATTAATATCATACATGTCATGCTTAAATAGAATATTCTATTTATGGCAATAACTTAATTTATGTTGCACCCTAGTCGAACTACAATATCTGTACACCTAGCAAATATATTAGGCATGGGATGTGCATTTAGGAACCCACATTCTTGGGAAGGGCATAATGGAAAATAATAAAAATCTTAATAAAGAAAGAGAATGCTTTGCCAAACCTTTCAAAATTAGAACTTAAGATGAAAAGGGTTGCTCAGGACGATTTCCACCCCTCAGTAAACCCTAAACCTAGAACAGGTTCTAAATCCTAAACCAAGAATAGGTTCTCAAACCCTAAACCTAGAACAGGTTCTAAATCCTAAACCTAGAATAGGTTCTCAAACCCTAAACCTAGAACAGGTTCTCACATTCTAACCTAGAATAGGTTATTCAGCCTGAACTACGCGGATTCTGATTCTTAGGTCAAACCTTAGGATACGTAGGCCATTTGGGGGAATCTCAAATTTGGATCCACACCTTAGTCCACTTGGACTATCCGTAGATCCACTAGGATATCCATCCCCATTCTGACCCAGAGCCTGAACTACGCAGATTTTGATTCCTAGGTCAAACCCTAGGATACGTAGGCTATTTGGGAGAAACCCAAATTCGTATCTATACCTTAGTCCACTCGGACTATCCATAGATCCACAATGATATTTACCCATATTTTGACCCAAATTTGGATCCACACTTTAGTCCACTAGGACTATCCATAGATATGCTAGGATATCCATCCATATTTTGATCCATAAAGGGTTATCCATATTTCGACCCAAATAGGATTATCCATATTCTGACCCAGAAAGGGTTATCCATATTTTGACCCAAAAAGGGTTATCCATTCTTAGATCCACTAGGATTATCTATCAATTCGTATGGAGTTTCCAGATACTAACCCATAAGGTTTCTCATCCTTTCAAGCATAAACTTCAATTTGAACAATGAACTTAATCATGCACAAGCATAAATCACAGCCATAAACTTTAATCACACCTGAACTACGATGGTGAACCTAATTTTTGAAATAATTTCGTAATACGTAGGCAATCTGATGGATACAGATTCGGTTCAATGATATCAAACCACTTGGTTTGGTTCGGTTTAACAGTTAGAATCTAGCATAGGAAAGGCATAGGAGACCAATTTTGATCGGGCGGTTTGGGTGCCTAACCTTCCCATAATCGTAACCTGACGCTTACCCAATCTCTGATGGACCAGAAATCCAATATAAGGGTCATGAGTCAATCGAAGTCTTACCTTGGGGTGAGATTTCACATTTCTAAGGTCCTAGACCTTAATCTAGGTGGCGACTTCCAAACAAGATTACAATCTTTGTCCTTACACCAAGGATTTATTTATCTATTCTCAAACATGTTTGCTACATTGAAGATTGTACCTGATCTATTATACGAAGTAAAAACAGCAATTAAATCAGACCCTTATCTGAGAACGGTGCAAGAAGACCTTGAAAAATGTAGGACTACTCCTGAGTTTACCTTGGACATTGAAAAGGTACTAAGATACAAAGGAAGGGTATGTGTTCCTAAAAATGAAGACTTGGATATTAGACATAGACTAATGAAGGAAGCTCACACCACCGCTTATTCGGTACATCCTAAAAGTACGAAGATGTATCATGATCTGAAAAAACTATATTGGTGGAGAAGAATGAAAGCGGAAGTAGAAAAATTTGTGTCTCAATGCTTGAATTGTCAGCAAGTAAAGTCTGAAAGACAAAGACCTGCAGGATTGTTGCAGTCAATGCCAGAACCAGCATGGAAATGGGACTGCATCACTATGGACTTCGTCATCGGGTTACCATTGGCTCCCCAAGTAGTTGACGCGGTCTGGGTGATTGTGGATCATTTGACTAAGATAGCTCGTTTCATAGCTATACGACCTCAGTATACCCTAGAGAGGTTAGCTAAGCTTTATATAGATAATATTATCCGATTACATGGTGTACCTGAAAGCATTGTGTCCGACAGAGACCCACGCTTTACCTTAAAGTTTTGGGAAGGATTACAGAAGGCTATGGGTACAACATTGAAGTTTAGTACTGTATTCCATCCTCAGACAGACGGACAGTCGGAGCATACTATTCAGATTTTAGAAGACATGCTTCGACCTTGTGTCATTGATTTCAAAGGATCATGGGATGAGAAATTACCATTGATTGAGTTCACTTATAACAACAGCTATCAAGCGACTATACAGATGTCACCCTATGAAGCACTGTATGGTAGGAAATGTCGAACTCCTTTGTTTTGGAATGAAGTTGGAGAACGGAGTATCGTTGGACCAGAGTTTGTTGAAGAGACTTGTCGAGTAGTCGACATTATCAAGGAACGAGTCCGAATAGCTCAGAACCGTCAGAAGTGATATGCAGATAATTGATGCAGAGATCTTGAATTCACCATAGGTGATAAAGTATTTTTGAAAATATCTCCTATGCGTGGTTTGAAAAGGTTTGGACAGAAGGGAAAGCTGTGTCCCAGATATATTAGACCTTATGAAGTTCTAGATAGATGTGGAAAAGTAGCATATCAGTTAGCACTACCACCATCCATGTCAAGTATGCATGATGTATTTCATATCTCATTACTGAAGAAGTATGTCAGAGATCCAACACAAGTGCTAACAATGGATCCACCGGATTTGACTGAATATTTGACGTTCGAAGTAGTACCTTTTGAGATCACTAGCTGGAAGGTGCAACGTCTTTGCAATCGCGACATTTACTACGTTAAGGTTATTTGGAGAAGCCAAAATGTTGAAGAAGTTACATGGGAAGAAGAAAACGCTATGCGGAAGCAATATCCTCACCTATTCGACTCAGAAGATATGTACAAATTTTGAGGACCAAATTTATATAGGAGGGGGGGAGTTGAAAGACCCACACTCCACTAACTTGGTCTAACCATGTCGTACCAGGTCTTTCCATCATTTCTGGATCAAGTGGGCCGAGCGTGTGATGATAGATCACAAACCAGGTATGAGATTCGAGTTAAAAACATTAAAAACATACCTAAGGTCGTATGCTTGGGTAGGTATGGTCGACCAAAAGGAAGAGAACCAAAAATCTCAAATCTAGAACCCCACGGTCGATGATTTTGACCTTACGATCGACAATTTATACGACTGTATGATCGATCATGAGAAACCCAGATCAGACTCTAAGTTTTGGAAACTTTCCTAAACTAAGGAATTGTTTTCCTAATTGAAAGAGGACTTTATATGGAAAGTTTTCCTCTATATAAAGGACGTCCCTCATCCCTTTTTCACTCTTTTAGAACATTAGAAAACCCTAGAGAAAGAGAAGGAAGAGAAGGAAGAGAAGGAGAAGAAGAAAAAGCTAAGGAAAGAGTTTGCTGAGAAGATATTGGCTCTCTATCATAGGCCAAGGTATGAAACGAATCTCTGGAGATGTAAACTCTAAGGAATAAGACTTCTATGAAGGATAGGAAATATCATCCTATTATGATCTATGTGATTTCCTTGAGAAAATCCCAAGGAGAACAATGATGAGTGAATTTGATGATTAGGGTTGATAAGAAATTACTAATGATGGCCATAGAATGACCTTAGAATAAACCCTATTGAAGAACATAAGAATTGACCCAGGAAGAACTTGAATTTCATGTAGACTGTGACCAAAAATCTCAAGGTCACAGCTATGGTCGACCATAGCATGACCAGTATGACCAGAAGATCGACCATAGGCATTCGGGAAGATTTCATATGGTCGTAGCTACGATTGCACCATATGAGATCGTAGGGTATAGACCATAGACAGTAAGTTGATACAGCATGAGACCATAGGACCAATTAGGCACCTATCAGTGCTCTGTTTCGATTTTTTACTACTGTAACATATCATATATGAATCCTAACTTAAATTCATATAACTTTTAGGTTGTTAAATCAATTCAAAGAGAATTTCAAGGCTTAGAAGGACATCGAGAATTGCTAAAAGGTGAGGGAACAAGACCTAAACTAATTGGATAATAACAAGTTGTTTTATTTATTGAGTCCAATGTCATGATTGATTCTATGCGTGTATGCTTGTAATGTACATCTCACATGTCATCCAATATTCCTGCTATTATTGTTCATGCATATTTAATTCCGTTTATTTATGACATGATGATGATGATGATGCTAGGAATAGGCATGTAAATGTATTCATGTGGTTGGGGTGTTGGATGCGAGTGAAGCATAGGGAAGGACGTGGCATGGTGGTCTTTGACCTCGTCACCAAACTCTAGCTCTATCTCTACTCAAGTCTTTCCCATTAACATCATCATATCGCCATTACCTTAGCAGAACTATTACGTAGTAGGGCATCAGGGGAGGTTGTCTCGGACGGTGTGGTCTCTGACTCTATCGGGGGGCCTTAGCTCTATCTCTAAGGATGTATTTAGGGATGCTGGGGTGAGGCTTTGGATACACTGTTTGGCATTAGGATTGGCTAGTTGCGAGCCCAGTTTGCAAGCCCTCGCCAATAGGAGCTTACGTGTTGGTATGGGTAGGGCATCAGGGAAAGTGTTGGCGGTGTTTCATCCGGACACTTTAGCACTATCTTTATTCCATGGTGGGTGCATGTTGGACGGCAATGGTGTTTGATCTATTGGGCGGATTCACATACTCGTGTATAGAGGTGCGACGGCCACCAAACCTTTCTATAGCACATTGCAAACTTATAAACCAGGCCAAAGATATGAATTGAATGCATGCATATGTTTGTTGCATTGTTTTGTTTGCTCACTGAGCCGTGATGTGTGCTCACCCTTTCGACGTCGAATATTTTTTTTAGTTGATGATACATGTCCTATGGTTGAAGAATATATGAATGCACCGACGTATGGACACATTGCTGTGATGGATGTAGAAGCTGAAGAAGATGCGCATGATTCATCATGCGAGTGCAACCAATGTGTTTTTGCTTATGTTTAGTTATAATTTAAACATCGGATATGTAATTGATTATTTATTTTTTTGTCTTGTGGTTTGGAGATATTTTGATTAAATACTTATTTATCACTGTTAGACTCTCAGTTCATTATCTGTAAGACTTCCGCTTATTTGTTTATTACCTCTGATTATTAATGTGGAATGTGTGTTTGGTTTGATATGGTAGGTACGACCTATGCGAGATCCTAGGTGAACCGTTGATTTATTGGCGATTCATCACACCATTCTGGTTAGACCAGAATTGGGGTGTGACAGCTTTGCCTCCCCAATATTTTCCAACTCAAATTAAGCGGTGGGAAGCATATTTCCACCCCTATAAAAGTTACTAAGGCATTAACACCTCCATTGGAAGTGTGGGTCACCAAACCTAGATTCTAGGGTTTGACCTTGGCCTCCATTAATAGTGGCAGGCCAAGTACTACCATCAATGATGGGTGTTACAACACATCTAAGGAAAGTGAAGACGGAGAACTTACTTGGAATAAGTAGAGTTCCCTTGAGCTCCAAGTGGTACGAAGCTCCCAAGCACTCACTCACACTCCCACTAATTCAGCAAGAGAGTAAATGAGGGTATTCGGTCTATATTTATAGATCCAAGGAGAGAGAGAGTGGGTGTCACAATTCATTTTGGAGAATCGGATGTGATGTCAAGGTCAACACTTGTGGCAACCTTAATACATCCAAGATCGTTGCCACAATGACTACAATATAAATCTCACAGTCTACACAAGCAATATCCACAACAATCAAGAAACAATAATAACATTAGCGGAAGCATTAATATGTAACAGATGTACTAAAGGTGATATCATACCCATAATATATCAGTTAGGAATCACATCCATTGTTCTCTACCAAAATACTACAATATCAAATATACACATAGCCAAATCCAAAATGAGTAAATCTAATACATTGTTTTAATACGCTTCTTCATCTTCCAATAAAAAGAATTATAATACCAAAAGAAGGGAAAGAGTAAGTGAAGGGCAACATCATGCGTAGACGCAGTCGTTGCAGGTGCAGCCCTCATCGTGCTCTCCATCAACATTGTCATTTTTTACTACAACACTTACCAGAGGGGACTCCATAAAATCAGCTACAAAGTAGTCACTTGCAACATAATTTGAAAAAGACGTATCGATATGAGGGTGAGCTCCCATCCCAGCTCAGTGAGAAATCTAGTATCACATGCATGCACACACAATGATATGAATGCAATTCATTTTAGTTAGGTCTCATGGCTTGTGTTACTACTTGGTATTATATTGAGATTCGGTCCAATGCTTTTGGTCCTGCCTATGGCCGCTGGCCTCCAACTCTCATATATTAGGAGAAGATAGAAGCTGAATAAATGACCCCAGGCCATTAAACAACTTCTACAATCAAACCTCCATCCAGGGCTCCAACCCCTTCAAGTTCATCACCTCCCATCATAGACTCCGTTTCACCTTAGTGGCCAGGCTCCAATACGCCCCTGATTCTTATCTTGGGTCACCCAACCTTTAGAAGTATGAGCCTACGTCAGTATCTTATCCCCTACTGGAAGGGCGTAGAAGATAGGATAATTGTCACATCCCAAATCTGGTCTAACCAGTGGTGTGATGAACCGTCATGAAAACCAACGGTTCAACCAGGATCTCGTATAGGCCATGCCCATCTGATTAAACCAGATACATTTCATAAGCATAATCAGAGTAAATAAACAATAGTGGATGTCTATAATACTAATGAACTGAGTATCTAACAGTAATAGCATAATTAATTATCCAATTATCTCCATAATAACTCAAGACATAAAGTAAAACAAAGTAATCAATTACATGTTTTGATAACCAAACAATTAAACTAATCGAAAATACATGAATTGCACTCGCACGACGGATCATGTGCCTCTTCCATAACTTTCACGTCCATCGCCGCTACGTGTCCATATGTCGGCGTGTTCATGTAATCTTCAATGGTATGACCTGCATCAATAACTAAAAATATTCGACGTCGAAAGGGTGAGCACATATCATGGCTCAGTGAGCAAACAAAACAATGCAATAAACATATGCATGCATTCAATTCATATCTTTGGCCTGGTTTTTAAGTTTGCAATGTCACACCCCAATTCTGCACCAACCAGAATGGTGTGATGAACCGTCAATAAACCAACGGTTCAACCAGGATCTCGTATAGGCTAGCCCACGTTGTTAAACCAAAACACATTCCACATTAATTAGAGGTAATAATGTAAATAGTGAAAGTTTTACAGATAATGAACTGAGGTCTAGTCATGATAAATAATTAATATTCCATTTACCTCCAAGTAATCAAAACATAATTTAATACATATTACAATATCCAAATACGGAAATTAAACACTAAGCGTATCCATAATTGAAATGCTGGCTTGAGGAATCACAATAGTCCTCCATAGCTTGCTCATCATAGCCGCCACATGTTCATATGTTGGCGTGTCAACATAATCTTCAACCGTTATACCTGCAACATCAGAATCTAAAAAGAATTTCGTACAGGAGGGTCAGCTCTCCAACTTGAGCTCAGTGAGAAAAACAAAACAATGCAACAAACATATGCATGCATTCAATTCATATCTTTGGTCTGGGATATAAGTTTGCAATGTGCAATAGAAAGGTTCGGTGGCCGCCTCACCTCTATACACGAGTGTGTGGATACACCCAATGAATACGGCACTGTCGCCCACAACACCCACCATGGACAATATACACCCCATGAAAATGGCATGGTTGTACCGGTAGCCCATACCAACACGTAAGCCCCTGCTGGCGAGGGCTAGCAAACTGGGCTCGTAACTAACCAATCCTAATGCCAAACAGTGTATCCAAGGCCTCACCCCAGCATCCCTCAATACATCCATAGAGATAGAGCTAAGGCCCCCCGACAGAGTGGAAGACTACATGGTCCGAGACCACTCCCCTGATACCCTACGATGTAATAGTTCTGCTAAGGTAATGGTGATACGACGATGTCAGTGGACAAGACTTGAGTAGAACCATGGCACAATATACACCCCATGAAAGCGGCATGGCTGTACCGGTTGATACCATCCCCTACCCGCACCATATACACTAACCACACACATACATTCACATGCCTATTCCTAGCATCATCATCATCATCATGTTACAAATAAACAAAATTAAATATGCATGAACAGTAATAGCAGGAATATTGGATGACATATTGAATGCACATAAAAACATACACGCATAGAATCACTCATGGTATTGGACTCAAGAAATAAAAATAGTTTATTATTAGTCAATTAGTTTAGGTCTTGTTCCCTCACCTTTGCTTGAGTGTTGATCCTCTTTCAAGCTTTAAAACCACTTTTTTATCAATAGGAAAACCTAACAAGTCGATAGATTTTGGTTAGAAGTCATTCTAGCATCATTAGGCTTATTTTTAAGCACGGGTCGTAGGACGGGTTGTAGGTAGGGTAGCAGTCTACATCGACCCCCAGGGTAGGGTCGATGCCAGGGTCAGATGTTCCATCGACCCTGGGTGCGACCACCCCTATTCTGGACTTTCCGAATACTGGGGGTCGATCCTGTGGTCTGGTAGGGTCGATTCTCAATCGACCCCACGTGCGACCCCCGTGGGTTGAGTCAAGATTTTCATTCTACAGTCCATTATTTCACGTTTGGGTCCTTTGGCTTACTTTTATAGTCCATTCTATGATTGTTCTATGGCTCAAAACTCCAAGTTACTCATTTTTCATAGTTTTCCATGATTGCCATTGGAATTCATCCTTGGATGGATGGTATTAGGGTTTCTCCTAACCTAACTTCATCATAATCTATTTTAAGCTTTCAATTCAGATAGGGATTGAGGTTCATACCTTCTGTAGTCTGAGTTTCAATGATATCTCTGAACTTCTTCTTCTTCCTTAGCCTTTTCTTCAAGTTTTCCTTCTCTTCTTCTCTTCCTTTTCTTCTCTTTCTCTCACTTTCAATTAGGTTTCTAAAAGGAGTGAAAGAGGCTTAGGGACATCCTATTTATAGATGAAAACCTCCCAAATACGTCCCATTGAGTTTAAAAAATGTTCCATTCAAAATTAGGAAAGTTTCATAATTTTCGGTTTGTGCTGTTTTTTGCTATTTTCCAGGGGTCAATGCTAGGGGGCCAATGGGGGGGATGGACAATCCGAGACCCCTGCAACTCCCTGACCAAAAGTCAGTGTTGGACTTCTTTTGAGATGGGGGTCGACCCTGCCTGTTTGGGCATACGACCCCACCCTCATTTTGACTATTTTTTTAGTACAATTTCATATTGGGTCTTGGTTTTCTTCACACACTTGGTCCACTTGGCTCGACCATGATATGTAGACTGGTCATGACACGAAATGTAAGGTTAGACCAGGTTCGTGGTGTTCGGGTCTTACAACTCCACCACCCTTAAATGAAATTTCATCCTCGAAGTTTGTACGTACGGATCTTACAACTCCCCTCTCCTTAAAATAAATTTTGTCCTCAAAATTTGAATTTACTTCGGAGTCAATAAGTGGGAATTCTGTTTCCGCATTGCATCTTCTTCCTCCCATGTAATCTTCTCCACGTCTTGTCTTCTCCAGGCTACCTTCAAATGATAATTATCCCAGTTTTTTTTTGAAATGTTTGTACCTTCCAACTAGTGAACTAGGCTGGTACCAATTCAATAGTTAAATCTTCTATCTAATCCAGTGGATCAGTGGCCCATACCTTTGATATCTCCAATGTACTTCTTCAATAGAGACCCGTGAAATACGTCATGCACACCAGACGTGGACAGCGGTAACGCTAGTTGATATGCAACTTTTCTACGTCTCTCCACAACTTTACAAGGTCCAACACATATATAGGATCCCACTTTCCCTTCTTGCTGAACTGCTTCAAACCATACATAAGTGATACCTTCAAGAACACTATGTCACTTATGGCGAACTCAAGGTCTTGGTGTCTCTCTTGACAAACTTGAGCTATCTTGGCCCTTTTCTTTGATCTTGTCTGCCACTCGACAGGTTTCGACAATAGACTTAGGTTTTACGATTCCTTATTCACCAACTTTATTCCAAAACAAAAGAATTTAACATTTCTACCGTACCATGCTTTATAGGTGACATCTACATAGTAGCTTGGTAGCAAATTCAATCCACATATAGCTTAGTTAGCCGCTCCAAAGCATACCGAGGTCGTATAGCAATGGAATGAGTTATCTTCCTAAGGTGATCAACAATCACCCAAACTGCATCAACCGTTCTAGGAGTCAGTGGCAAATCATTGACATAGTTCATTTTACTATAGTTCCACTTCTAGACTGGCTCTGATAGTGGTTATGGTACACCATGTTGGTCTTTGTCTTTCAGCCTTTACTTGCTGATAATTCAGACACTGAAACATGCATCTAGCCACAACTACTTCCATTCCCTTCTACCAAAATAATCTCTTCATGTTTTGGTATATATTATACTTCTAGAATGTATCCAATACGGAATAGAATGGGCTTTTAACCTTATCTTATATCTTATGATCAGCATTGTTCACTTCAGGTATACATAATCATCCTCTGTATCATAGGACCTTTTTCGCATCTGGAGTAAGTCAGGGTTAGGTTTCTTCTTCTCTAAATCTTCTTACCCCGCTCTTAGATATAGATCTAACAAAATTACTACCTTTACTTCGTCTATTAATTCTTTAATGTTGTGAACACAAGCGAGGAACTATTGCTCCATAAGTTCATCCATAAGTTCACACTCAATTAGATCCTTACGAGTTTCTATTATATGTTACTCTCCTTCCAAATTTGAATCTATTGCTGCGAAACATAATGCAGCATTTATACTGGGTCCTTCCTTGGACTTTATAATTCCCTTCTTGCTTAAGGCCTTAGCTTAGCCTTGCTCGGATGACATTGTATATCACAGGCTTAATCCTTGAGCAATTTTCAGCCTTTTTCTTATTTTTTTTTATGTTCAACTCTTTCTAATGAAGAGATAAATAAAACTCTTGTAATCCGATTTAATTTGAAATTCTTCTCTATATAGGTAATGTCTCCAAGTCTTGATTGCACAACTCATCATTGGTACTTCCAAGTCATGAGTAGGGTAACTCTTCTCATGCTCCTTCAGTTTTCTTGAAGCATATGCAATCACTTATTTACCTTGTATCAACCCGCATCCTAGATCCAATCCGAAAACTTTGATGTTTAGGGTAAACGGTTCCCCTGGTGTCCGAATGATCAAGATGGGAGTTGATATCAACATTGCTTTAGAATCTGTAAACATTCTTCACACTTGTCAGTCCAATTAAACTCCTCTCCCTTCTTGGTTAGCTTGGTAAGAAGTTTTATGATCTTAGAGTGGTCCTCTACAAATCGTCTGTAATAACCAGCTAAACCCAAGGAACTTCTGATCTTCACAATATTCTTTAGGTGTTTCTCACCATATGATTACTTTTTCTTAATAGGGTTTACTTTAATCACTTTTTATGATGCTATGTGATCTAAGCAGATCACTTTGTTTAATCGGGTCTCATATTTCTTGGACTTGGCATAAAGCTTTTCTCTTTTCAGCTATTGTGAAGTTGTTCTAAAATCCATTGTATGAGTTGCTTCATTCTTGGAATAAACCAAAATATCATCTATGAAAACTATGACCGACGTGTCCAACATGTCATGAAACACCCAGTTCATCAGCTCCATAAAAGATGTAGGGGCATTGGTTAATCTAAATGTCAAAATCGAGAAGCTCATAATGTCCAATCCCGATTCCAAAGGTATCTTCGAGATTTCGCTGTCCAAATTCTTCAGCTGTTGATACCTTGAAGATCAATCTTAGAAATTTCCTTTGCTCTTTGCAACTATTTAAACAAGTCATCGATCCGAGGTGATAGATCTCGATTCTTGATCGTGAGCTTATTCGATTCTCAATAGTCTATACGCAGACAACACTATCATCCTTCTTCTTCATGAATTGCATTGGCACTCCTCGTGATGCAATACTTAGCCTATTAGGACCTTAGTCTAATAACTCTTGTAGTTGAGTCTCAGTTCCTTCAATTCTATAAGAGCTATTCATAGGTGCCTTTGACATAAGTATCAACCTTGGTAACAAGTCGATGTCGAACTCGGTCATATGATTAGATGATAACCCAGGTAAGTTTCCTGGAAAACACCTCAAAAATTTATACATCACATCAATATCTTCAATCTGTGGTGCTTCTTTGGTAACGGATACCACATATACCATATATCTAACTTTTTTTTCTCCTCAAAGCATCTCTTTGCCTTTAGCATAGAGAGGATCAACTTCATTTCTTAGGAACATACTTCCAATAATACTAAATTATATGCCGTCTTTATTCTTGAATGATAACCTCTTCTATGCACATAACAACTTTATAGAGTATTGAAACAACCAGTCTATTCCCAAGATGACGTCAAAGTCTGTCATCTCAAGTCAATTTAGGTTGCGTCCAAATTCTGTCCATCCATATGATTCGAACGTTGTTAATAACACTCATCCAATACAACACCTAGTCCAAAGGGCTTGAACTAGCAAAATCTGGTATAAGGTCTTAAGTAAAAGCTCGTGTAGTTCCTTCATCTCTTAGTTTTTCAAAGACTATTGCTTGAAATCTCATATATCCCAAAAAGCTCATTAGCTTACACCTCCTATTATCATTCTATTATATATCTCGAAAAGCATCTTCTGACTATTTACTCATTACATATCCCAAGTCTAAGCATTAGGGTATATGCTCAAAATTTCATTAATTCTGTCAAACTGTCTTGGTCTTTGCTTAATCATTTCCTTTAACATTGGACGTAACTCAGTATTACTTGTACTAATCTGAATACTATCAATGCCACGATTTTGACTTTATCCTTGTATCCACTCTTAGATTTGCTTTTAGAAATCTTCTATTTTGTCAAAATTCATACCGATATAACCATCTTTAACTTTACTTGAGTGCTATCTACTCTTTCCTAGTTACTCTTGATAGTTTTCACTTTTGCTCATGCACTCTTTTATAGACATGGCTCATATCCATCAAATCAATAATCTCAAAATAGATTCTCCATTACTTTATCTGAGGTTCATTGGTCATAACATTTAATCTAAATCCTATCATCTTTCTTCCAATAATTCCATTATCACTAAACATCTTATCAATGGATGTCGAAAACTGTAAGAATCATAATGTTTATCCAAAAGCAATTCATTTTCTTCTTTCAATTTAGCATAATGACAAACACTTGCTTTATCTAATGAACTTAGGTTTAAAGGATCAGGAGTAAATCTGTGGTAATCCAACCGGCATCAAAAGGTCGTTAAGTTGCATGGTGGTCCAAATACATGGAAAATAGAGGTTTCTACAGTTCTTAACCTCATGGTTACATGTTCTATTGAGTGTATAACGCCATTGGTCAAGGCACTACAGGAGTAAATCTGGAGAAAGTTTTGGTACATCACTAAATCAGGTATAAATCAAAAGATGTACGCTCAACATGATTAAACATTTAACTGTTCATTCAGTTCATATCTCTGTTCATATTGTCGATCATAAGAGTGACTCAGTTTGGTATAATCAGGACTAATACTAAAGAAACAATATCTATAACTCCAATTAACAGGTTAAATCAAGAAGGTATCCTATCAAGACACGAGAATTTAAAATCTGGTATGTGCATCCTCTATAATCATAAGAGTAAGTCAATAATGCACCGCATCTTATATAAACCTATCTATTTATAAGGCCACAATAGATTTGATCCTCTGCTGAAAACGTTTAAGGCTTCATCTTCAGAAAATATTCCTCAATCCTTGGTCGGATCATTGTGTCATGATGCAGCTATCCCATACATCGGTGGCTGATAAAGGTAACTACCTTGATATACTGCTTGTTGTGCACTAAGCTTCTGCACTAGGATGTGCATTACAGGGTCTTGCTGTATGGTAGGCACTGTGTTATAGCTAACAGGTGTTGGGGGTACAGTGTTTCTACCAATTGGTACCGTATTTGGTCTGACTCGGAGGTGTTGATGTAACATTGGCAACTTGGGTAGTCTAGGTGACTGGCTGGAGTGGCCTGGTTGTTCACCTCCTTTGATTTTCTCCAATCTGATTATCATTATTTAGCATCTGCTCAGATGAGTTTTTCTTACCCATTATCAACCCAGATAGTGGTGGGGTCAAGTTGCAACTTCTACTTAATGCTCAGCGGTTAATGGATCAGCTTGTGGTGGATCTCATTCTGAGTCTCCATGTCACCCAAGAGTATAGCTTTATCTACTTGTAGTTACTCTTATTCTTAATGTATGACCATTATTCTCTTATCTCTGTTGGATTTAGCCCGAGATCTTTCTCTTTATCTCTACAGGGATTTTGATATTACTAGCCATTTTCCTTCTTCCTCTGTCATACATCGAGTTTCACATCTTGTGAGTACCAACTCGGTATTCCAACTTTTCTGCTTTACAGATGCTATCTTCTTGCTACTGTACTATATCTTTTGTATACTTAGGTAACTGCCCGACTTATAAACAGTACCCTATATTATTTGTTTATCAGGATAAATTTTGGTATTCTCTTTCTCTTTGAGTGTATATATATGGTTTCACCTTTTATATGTACATTATTATCTTGTTTAAGTTCGGTCTCAACAAACACAAGTGCTTATGTGAGTTTGTATTAAAGCTTTTAATTATCCTACCTCAGTTCATGGACTCCAATGAAAATATTCAGGTTTCATGGGAAGGCCTGAGAGCTCTGATACCAAGTTGTCATACCCCAATTCTGCACCAATCAGAATGGTGTGATGAACCATCAATAGACCAACGGTTCAACCAGGATCTTGTATAGGCTATCCCACGTTGTTAAACCAAAACACATTCCACATTAATCAGAGGTAATAATGTAAATAGCGGAAGTCTTACAGATAATGAACTGAGGTCTAGTCATGATAAATAATTAATATTCCATTTATCTTCAAGTAACCAAAACATAATTTAATACATATTACAATATCCAAATATAGAAATTAAACACTAAGCGTATCCATAATTGAAACGCTAGCTTGAGGAATCACAATAGTCCTCCATAGCTTGCTCATCATAGCCGCCACATGTTCATATGTTGGCGTGTCAACATAATCTTCAACCGTAATACCTGCAACATCAGAATCTAAAAAGAATTTTGTGCACGAGGGTCAGTTCTCCAACTTAAGCTCAGTGAGAAAAACAAAACAATGCAACAAACATATGCATGCATTCAATTCATATCTTTGGTCTGGTATATAAGTTTGCAATGTGCAACAGAAAGGTTCGGTGGCCACCTCACCTCTATACACGAGTGTGTGGCTACGCAGAATGAATACGGCACTGTCGCCCACAACACCCACCATGGACAATATACACCCCATGAAAACGGCATGGCTGTACCGGTTGCCCATACCAACACGTAAGCCCCTACTGGCGAGGGCTTGCAAACTGGGCTCGTAACTAACCAATCCTAATGCCAAACAATGTATCCAAGGCCTCATCCCAGCATCCCTCAATACATCCATAGAGATAGAGCTAAGGCCCCCTGGCAGAGTCGAAGACTACACGGTCCGAGACCACCTCCCCTGATACCCTACGACGTAAGAGTTCTGCTAAGGTAATGGCAATACGACGATGTCAGTGGACATGACTTGAGTAGAACCATGGCACAATATACACCCCATGAAAATGGCATGGCTGTACCGGTTGATACCATCCCCTACCCGCACCATATACACTAACCACACACATACATTCACATGCCTATTCCTAGTATCATCATCATCATCATGTTACAAATAAACAGAATTAAATATGCATGAATAGTAATATCAGGAATATTGGATGACATATTGAATGCACATACAAACATATACGCATAGAATCAGTCATGGTATTTGACTCAAGAAATAAAAATAGTTTATTATTAGCCAATTAGTTTAGGTCTTGTTCCCTCACCTTTGCTTGAGTGTTGATCCTCTTTCAAGCTTTAAAACCACTTTTATATCAATAGGAAAACCTAAAAAGTCGATAGATTTTGGTTAGAAGTCATTCCAGCATCATTAGGCTTGTTTTTAAGCACGGGTCGCAGGACGGGTCGCAGGTAGGGTAGCAATCTACATCGACCCCCAGGGTAGGGTCGATGCCAGGGTCGGATGTTCCATCGATCCTGGGTGTGACCACCCCTATTTTAGATTTCCCGAATACTGGGGGTCGATCTTGTGGTTTGGTAGGGTCGATTCCCAATCGACCCCACGTGCGACCCCCCGTGGGTTGAGTCAAGATTTTCATTTGACAGTCCATTCTTTCATGTTTGGGTCCTTTGGCTTACTTTTATAGTCCATTTTATGATTGTTCTATGGCTCAAAACTCCAAGTTACTCACTTTTCATAGTTTTCCATGATTTACATTGGAATTCATCCATGGATGGATGGTATTAGGGTTTTTCCTAACCTAACTTCATCATAATCTATTATAAGCTTTCAATTCAGATAGGGATTGAGGTTCATACCTTCTGTAGTCTGAGTTTCAATGATATCTCTGAACTTCTTCTTCTTCCTTAGCCTTTTCTTCAAGTTTTCCTTCTCTTCTTCTCTTCCTTCTCTTCTCTTTCTCTCACTTTCAATTAGGGTTCGAAAAGGAGTGAAAGAGGCTTAGGGATGTCCTATTTATAGAGAAAAACCTCCCAAAATACATCCAATTGAGTTTAGGAAAGGTTTCATTCGAAATTAGGAAAGTTTCCTAATTTCCAGTTCGTGCTATTTTTTGCTATTTTTCGGGGGTCGATGGGGGGGTCGGACAATCCGAGACCCCTGCGACCCCCCTGACCAAAAGTCAGGGTTGGACTTCTTTTGAGATGGGGTCGACCTTGCCTGTTTGGGCATGCAACCCCACCCTCATTTTAACTATTTTTTAGTACAATTTCATATTGGGTCTTGGTTTTCTTCACACACTTGGTCCACTTGGCTCGACCATGATATGTAGACTGGTCACGACACGAAATGTAAGGTTAGACCGGGTTCATGGCGTGCGGGTCTTACATGCAATATGATATAGAAAGGATTGGTGGCCACCGCACCTCTATACACGAGTGTGTGAATTTGCCCAATGGATCAAACACCATTGCTATCCCATATGCACCCACCATGGAATAAAGATAAAGCTAAATTATTCGGATCAAACACTACCAACACTTCCTCTGATGCCCTACCCATACCAACATGTAAGCCCCTATTGGTGAGGGCTTGCAAACTGGGTTCGCAACTAACCAATCCTAAATGTCATCTAGTGTATCCAAGGCCTCACCCCAGCATCCCTCAATACATTTATAGAGATAGAGCTAAGGCTCCCCGACAGAGTTGAAGACTACATGGTATGAGACCACCTCCCCTGATGACCTATGGCGTAATAGTTCTGCTAAGGTAATGGCGATACGATGATGTCAGTGAACATGACTTGAGTAGAGATAGAGCTAGAGTCTGGTGACCAGGATGAACCACAATGTCACGTCCTCCCCCTGATGCTCCACTTGCATTAAGTACACTAACCACACACGCATAATCACATGCCTATTCCTAGCATCATCATCATCATCATCATGTAATAGTAGAAAGAATTAAATATGCATGAATAGTAATAACAGGAATATTGGATGGCATGTGATATGCACAATACAAACAAGAAATCATAGAATCAGGCATATCATTGGACTCAATAAAAGTAAACAGTTTATTATTAGCTAGTTAGTTTAGGTTCTGTTCCCTCACTTGCTAGAAATGTTCAATATTCTCCAAGCTTCTTAACTTACACTTGAACCTCTTGGAAACCTAAGAAATTTGTAAGTTCTATGTGAGCTCATCAATTTACAGTAGTCAATGGTCCATACTAGAATCAAACAGACCTCCAGAAGCTGAGTGGTCGCAGGTGTGATTGCACCTGTGGTCTCAGTTTCTGCGACCACAGGGTGTGGGGTTGATACATGTTGTCGTATGTTATGCAACCACACACATGTGACCACACCCTCCTTGAAACCTTCTTGAGGGCATGTGGTTGAACATATGTGCTTCTTGTGGTCGATCATACCTGCGACCACACGAGTTTTTGGTTGAATTTTACTCTCAGCCACATCCCCTCATAACTTGATTCCATGGCTAACATTATGATCTTTTCTATGAATGTTCTATGGCTTAAAATTCAGACTTTTACATAATCCTTTACCCTAATCCCTTATTTATGGATCTCCTTAGAGTTTTATTCATGGTTTAGGATTGAGATCATACTTTGAATTAATATCTCCTCCATAATCTATTATAGGCATTCAACTAATGTAGGGAATGATTCCATACCTTAAATGTGCTGGAGAATCAGAGCTTTCTCTGCAATTCCTTCTCCTAGTCTTCCTCTTCAATTCTCCTTCTCTTCCTCCTCATCTCTTTTAGTTTGGGTTCTAAAAGAGTAAAAGAGACTAAGGGACGTCCTTTATATAGAGGAAAACTTCCATATAAAGTCCCACTTTGATTAGGAAAGAACCCCCCTCAGATTAGGAAGGTTTCCTAATCGCGGAGTCGGTTATACCATAGTGTGGTCGTACGTGGGGTCACTGAATCCGTCGACCACACGTTTCAAAACTGCGACCACACATCCCAGACTCGAGTGGTCTCAATATTTTGAGGTGTGGTCGACCACACTTGTTTAAGTATGCGACCATACGCTCCTCATTAGATGATTTTGGTTTGAATTACATACCTAGCCTTGTTTCTTCACGCACTTGGTCCGCTTGGTCTGACCATGATAGGAAGACCTAATACAAGGTGGTAAGACCGGATTAGTAAGGTACGGGTCTCACAATAATGGCACCAACTATGTCTATTATGTTCATTTAATTGATCATGACTGCCCGCCATCAAAGATCCTCAGCTCCACTTCATTGGATCACCGTACCCCACTAGCATGCCTTCAAAACCACTACAATGCCCCACAGGAATCCCCTGCTCCACTCCAATGGATCACCGTGCCCCCTTAATGTACACTTCAATCCAACATGATCCATGTACCCCCACTCCAACGTTCCATACGAACCATCATATTTGGGCTGTACCCCAACAGAGATCCCTGGATCCCCACTTCTATTGATCACCGTGTCTCTATTAAGGTGCCAACTATCCAAAATGGTACGTGTACCCATGCTCCAACATCTCACATGCACCAGTATACATGGCTATACATATGCATTAATAAATAGAAAGGCTACGCCCCAGCAAAAATCCTCGGCTCCACTCCCATGGATCACCGTGTCCCCACTAAGGTATAACACCATCAACATGGCCCATGTATTGTGCTCCAACACACTATACGTCCATTATACCCAAACATTATACAACAACAATCATAGTTATTATAATGCAATGCATGCTTATACATATACAAGTCATGGATAACATGTTATTTAATAAAACCTAAGCATGTTACTAAGCATAAAATAGACATGTGAGAATGTCCTAAGTCTACGGATTAGACCCCTTTCCTGATTGCATAAGAAGTGGAGTAGTAATATGAAGCCAAATTGAAGGCTTCAGCCTTGTCCATATCCAATACCTATTTAAATAGATAATTGTTCATTAGTTGGTTGAATAGCTTTTAACTAGCATGGACAAGCCTTACATGTCCATACACGGGTCCCAAGATAAGCTGGGAACCCAACGGTTAGTCTCATTATTCCTAAATGGGCAAATTGGTTAGCATAGACTGTACTGGAGGATGTAACTAAGTGGTGTTCCCTCTAGAATTACCATCTGGTTAACACTTAAAATATTTTTCAAGTAACAATAATCGGAGGCTACAATCGGATGGTCAAGCATTCACCAAACATCTGGTTTAACACCTTGTCATACACAGAGGGTTCTTGTAGGTCATCTGGAGGCTTTGCCGGGTGGTGTATCATCCGACACTACCTCCGCTTAATACTAAGCTTGTCTAGAGGGTCCAGATCAATCAGACGCAAGGGTAACTAGGGGATGGTCACCTGGAGGATCATGCCTCCGAGAAGGTCCTCCGGTTGTTCCTTGGTCATCAGCCAAGGCATTTGCCTTGGCGAAGGCTGTGTTTAAGTCACCCAGAGGGATGGTCATAACTAGGCTTAGGGTTGGTGCCTCTAGTTCGTACCTAGAAACCAGGTTACAAACTTGGTTGGTCTCCAAGTTTTGGGTATTTGATTCCCCACTTAAAGGCATTCATTTTAGTTGATGAGAATCATATTCCCACAATTTATTCATTCAATGGGAACCATTTATGGTTCCATTAACTCCATTCATGGAGTTAGGTGGAGGAAAACCTAATTATTTAGGTCATTAATAGTGGTTTCCATTAATGGTGCTCACCCACCAATGGTCTTAGCATTCATTCCCCAAAGAAAGGTAGAGAGGGGTTCATTGCACTTACCTCCAATGAATGATGCCAGGGCTTGGAGTTCCTCCAAGTTCTTCTCCACTCTTCCTTTTCTTGTTCTCTACTTCTTCACTTTTTCCAACAGTCAAGAGAGAAATAAGGAGACAAGCCTCCTTATTTATAGGCTCACGAGGAGAGAGAGTGTTTTAACTCAAGCTCAACCAGATGCTAACAACCGGGTGATGCATTATTTGGCAGAGCATCCGGTTAGGCCAAAATATGGCCTTTTGGTCAGCCATTTGGCCCAGATGCTTTGGGACACACATCAACACAAGCTAGGGTCTAGTAGGATACCTAACCTTACCAGGTTTAAGTAATGAAAATTACCTATGATTCGGATACTACCATCAGGTCCTCGTTGGATGCTCAATCAATATGTGAGTTAAAACTTGGCACAGGAGGAATCCAGATTAGTAAGGGATTTTAGCTGTGGGTCTTACAGTGAGTGAGCTATGAAGTTGAGCCAGCTGTAAGGAGCCGGTTAACTCATCCACTATTTGTACCGCTGACAGGGCTTAAAGACAGCCCCAAACTCAGTCCTTCTGGCGCCACTTAATGGGGTCGTATGCAGGGTCCACCTATGGTCCATCAACCCATCTAAGTACAGATAGGTGACCCTTACAATGACATGGATGTATCTATCAAACTCGTATCAGGTACGCTAGGTGTCGATGTAGAAAGACCCAACACAGAGGAGATCCAGGTTGGTAGGGGATCTAGGATGCGGCGGGTCTTACAGATAAGAATTACAACAAAGTCAAAAGAAGATATAACTCTGTTAAATTTCAGGTACCACTGCCTAGATGCCTGCTACAATCGATAAATTGATTTATTCAGTTTACAAACCATATATTCTTTATCTTTTACCTTAAAACCTCTTGGTTATAGCATATAAACATCTTCTTCAAAATACCTGTTGAGAAAAACGATTTATACATCCATCTGATGCAATCTCCAAATCAAAATGCGCAACTAATGTAACACCCACACCCAAAATTATAGCCCAATTTAAATTTTATCAATCGGCGGGCATAGCCAAAACCAATACCAAGATTTCCAAGCTAATTTAATATAGGAAAGTAGTGACCTATATGTAATTACATTTGATGTAGATCGATAAAGCCGATTAGTAACACGAACGACAACAAGCCAGGTACGATTTCCAATACTAACCAAAGCGAACCCCAAACCCGACCACAGATGAGGAAAAATGACCCTGTCTGGTCATAGATGTAGGGTCGTGATCTGTAACTAGAGCTGCAACTGGACAGAAAATGGATTCGACTATACCGAGTCGGGCACTCTAGAACTAAGCCAAGGAAGGAAGGAAAGAATATTCCTTTCCTACGCCATTGGTGATCACGTGGGATAACCCTCTAATTCACCAAATCTCATACCACAAGGGAGTTAGTTTCCCAAACTCCTCATAAGAGGACAAGTGGTAGAATATCCCCCATGGAACTATAGAGTTAGAGTCCCACTCTAAGAGGGGAACTTGAGACCAACCACATCACTTATTGTTGTGAAACTCAAGCACATGTCCTTACAAACCCTAAAGGAAGAAGTTCTGATGCGTCCATAGTGAGAGAGGAAGGTGAAGAGATGAAGAGGAAGCTATGCTAAAGGAAGGACCAAGGGATGACAAGCTCAGTTCATCCTGCCTTCAACCATTATCGTCAGTAAGCTTTTTCTTCCTCCTTATGCTACTTAACAATGAGGTAACCTCTAGATGATCTCCCTTATCATGAAGGAAGGGAAGCTTTGCACCCCCAAAGACATAGAGGGCATACTTGATCATCTCAGACAAGGAGATGAAGGGAACATAGGGAAGACGTTTAGCCAAACCCTTCGTCAAACCATAGTAACCCCGCTAAGGCGAGGGGATGGTTAAAGTTAAGGGAGGGAACATATCCCTAACTAAGAAGGAACCTTACCAAGGAAAGGGGTAGAATGTCAACTGCAACACTCATACCAAAGACCTTTCAACTGATCTGCAATGGAAGAGGTCCCGATGTAGGTCCATAATGAGGTCCAATTGCAAAACCCGTGCAACTGGATAGGCCAAAAATACCAAACCAACCCTCTGGGTAGGTCCGCTCGCAGGGACTAGCCGCACATCTGTGCAACTGGAACTGCAATTGAACATAACCAGAAGGCCTCAAGAATGGTTTTAAAGATGGTCCGGTCGTAGGATTGTGCAACCGGAGCTGCAATCGGACACTTCCAGGGGAAGATTCAAGCATATTCGAAGGGAAGGTTAGCCAATGATGAAACCTGTTTTTGGAATAAAGGTTAGATAAACCTAAATAAAGAATTTGAATATGAAATTTGGATATGACATTCTACTATAAGTCTAGTTGATACTGGAAAAAGAATGAGGTCATTTGGACTTGGATGAGGAAGATATCATCTCTGCAAGTTACTATGCACAGACTAAATCCGATTCTATAAGTCCGAATTGGAAGACCTAGTTCTTAGGGTTACACTTGTTGGAATGAGATGAACTTTGGAAGAGATATTATATTTTAATTCTAGTTTCGTTGGAAAGAAACTTGAGGTGAATTGGATCTAGGATCATGGACTTATTACCCTTAGAAGAGGCAAAGATTAGATTTTGGAAGAATATGGAAGCCATCTGGATGCACCATTGGTTGCATAGTGGTGCCTCCGGACCCTACGCAACTAAACACTTCCAGAAGGGTCAATAGTTGGTCCAGATGGAGGACTGGTCACAGCCTCCAACCAGAGACTGCAACCGGATAATACTAGAGTGGCCTATTCAGCCCGTCCGTGTTCTTTGGGTGCATACTATTGATATTATGCCATCACCTACATCTAGGGGCATCGGAAGACAATGTAAATTAACAAGTTATGACAATACAATTAGACTAATAAAGCTATGACACTTATAGGTGACTGAGAGAAAGTCAAGGCAAGCCTCTATAGCATAGAAGGCACGTAAATTTTACTCACCAGGTGAGGGATAGTTTGATTTTATAATATGGAGTGTTTCTAATGAACCCTGCATGTCTGTGTTGTATCTAGTTTGAGTAACATGCCATCCAATAATTGTACTTTGCATGCATTTACATTTATATGAATTTTATGTTTGTGTGATGAATTATGCTTGAGTGGGAAGTTGTGAAATTGTCAAGGACCACTGGATTAAACCCACTGAGTAAACCTTGCCATGTGTTGCCTCATATCCCAGAGGGGTGACAGCAACTAAGGTGATGACGGATAGTATCACACCCCAAATCTAGACTAAATAGTGGTGTAATGAACAGTCACAAGAACCAATGGTTTAAACCAGGATCTCATATAGGCCGTGCCAACCATGTTAAACCAAAACATATTCTACAGTAATAATTAGAGATAATAAAGTAAATAGTAGAAGTTTAATTAATAATGAACTAAGGTTTAACATGATAAATAAATATTTAACAAGTTATCTCTAAGTTAACCAAAACATAATTATAACAACCTATTACAAATATCCAAATATGAAAGTTAAATATTAAGCGTAATTATAGTTGAAATACTTGCTTAACGAGTTAAAATCGTCCTCCACAGCTTGCACATCCATAGCTGCCACATGTCCATACATTGGTGCATCGATATAATCTTCGACAGTAATACCTGCAACATCAAAAACTAAAAAGAATTGCCCACGCGAGGGTTAGCTCTCCAACTTGAGCTCAGCGAGTGAACAAAAACAATGCGTAAACATATGTATGCATTTAATTTATATCTTTGGTATGGTTTTTAAGTTTACAATGTGCTATAGAAAGGTTTGGCGACCACCGCACTTTAATAAACTGGTGTGTAAGCCCACTCAATGGATTAAACACCATTTTCGTCCACATCCACCCCACCATGGAATAGAGATAGAGCTAAAGTGTCTGGAACACACACCGCCAACACTTCCCTTGATGCCCTACCCATACCAACACGTAAGCCCCTATTGGCGAGGGCTTCCAAACTGGGCTCATAACTATCCAATCCTAATGCCATATAGTGTATCCAAGGCATAACCCCAGCATCCCTCAAATACGTCCATAGAGATAGAGCTAAGCCCCCCGACAGAGTCAAAGACCATACGGTCTGAGACCACCTCCCCTGATGTCCTACGACATAATAGTTCTGCTAAGGTAATGGCGATATGACGATGTCAGTGGGTAAGACTTGAGTTGAGATAGAGCTAGAGTCTGGTGACCAAGCTGAACCATAATGTCACGTCCTCCCCCTGATGCCCCACTCTCATCCAACACACTAACCACACACACAATCACATGTCTATTCCTAGCATCATCATCGTCATGTTATATATAGACAATAATAAGTATGCATGAGCAAAAATAGTAGTAATATTGAATGAAATGTGAGATGCACATTACAAGCATATAAGCATAGAATCATTCATTTCATTGGACAAATAAAATAAAATAGTTTGTTATTATCCAATTACTTTAGGTCATGTTCCCTCACCTTTGATTGATGTTTGTTCCTCTCCCAAGCTTTGGAAGTCACTTTGAATCTATTGGGAACCTAAACAATTAATGTATTTAAGTTAGGGTTCGATTGTACCAAGTTACAGTAATAAAAAACCTTGTTTGGTTTCAAAACATACTTGCTGTTATCATATGATCGATCCCTGTGGTTGATCCTATGGTCTCAATATATGCGACCATACGACATACGGTCGATACCTTACAGTTGCACTATATGCAACCGTACCTGCAAACATACATTTCCTAAATTCTTCTCGAATAGCTGTGGTCGATTCTCTTGTCATCCTATGGTCGACCATAGCTGCGACCATACGTAGTTAGATTAATTTTTACTTCTCATACGAGTTCCTCCTCTTGGCTCATCAATGGGATTCATCCTAAAATCATTCTATGGCTTTTAATCATAGTTTATCCTTATCAATTATCCCTACCCTACTCTCTATGATTTCCCATAGAAAACTTATAACAAATCATTGTATTAGGTTCCATATATCAATTTGAAAAGAATCTATTCTATCTGATCTACCCTACAGAGTCAAGTCCATACCTTAAGCTTGCTGTAGAGAGATAGAACTCTTCTCTGCAAAAACCTTCATCTCAGCCTTCTTCTCTAAATCTCTTTCATTTTCTCTTCTTCTCTCTCCTTCTCTCTTAGGTTTAGAGTTTCAATTTAGGTTATAAAAGAGTGAGAGAGGCTAAGGGACATCCTTTATATGGAGGAGAACCTCCTTATAGAGTCCTCTTTCAATTAGGAAAGAGTCATCCTCAAATTAGGAAAGTTTCCTAAACATGGAGTCGGTTTTAGGTTCGTACGGTCGATCGTGCGGCCGCATAATCTGTCGACCATACATTTTCAAAACAGTCGGCCATATATTGTACAGTCTCAGTACGGTCGACAATAAGTGCGATCGTACCCCTAAAAAATGCCTACGTATAATATTTACTGGTTTTTAGTTTTTAACTGGTTGCTTCCACACAAACTTAAACAGTCAACCACACTAACTACATTTGACTTGTTGCTTACCTCATCTTATGATTTCTTCATACAATTGGTTCACTTGAGCCGATTATGATGGGAAGACCGGTCATGACACGAGAACATAAGGTTAGACCGGGTTCGCGTTGTGTGGGTCTTACAACTCCACTACCCTTAACAGAAATTTTATCTTCAAAATTTACATGCATGGATCTTACAACTCCCCCATTGTCAAAAAAAAATTTCGTCCTTGAAATTTAGATGTACCTTCCGAGTCGAATAGGTGGGAATATTATTTCCGGATTGTATTTTCCTCTTCCCATGCAACCTCTTCCACATCTTGGCTTTGCCAGGTTACCTTAACATAATAAATATTCCAGCTCCAAAGATGTTGTATCTTCCAACTGGTGACATAGGTTGGTACCACTTCAAAAGTTAAGTCTTTTATCTAATTCGGTGGATCCACCATCATTACATGTGATGGATCTCCAATGTACTTCTTTAATAGAGACACGTAAAATACATCATGCACACTAGACATGGATGGTGGTAATGTGAGTTAATATACTACTTTTTCACGTCTCTCTAAAATTTTATAAGGTCCAAAACATATATAGGATACAACTTTACCTTATTGCCTAACCGTTTCAAACCACGTATAAGTGATATCTTCAAGAACACTTTGTCACTTATGGAAAAATCGAGGTCTTGGTGTCTCTTCTGACAATCCTGAGCTGTCTTGGCTCTTTTTATTTGATCTTGTTTATTGCTTGACAAGTTTCTTCAACAGACTCAAGTCTTACAATTCCTCTTCTCTGGCTTCATTCCAAAACAAAGGAGTTCAACATTTCTACCATACCATGTTTCATAGGTAACATCTATATGGTAGCTTGGTAGCCAAATTAATCAGTGACAACTTCTCAACTCAGGCTCCTTTAAAATCAATCTCACAGGCTCAGAGAATACCTCCTAGGATCTATATAGTCCGCTCCAACTGTCCATCGATTTGAGAGTGAAATGCGGTACTAAACTTCAATTTTGTTCCCATCGCCTTCTGTAGTCCCTCCAACCCAAAACTTGGAGGTAAAGCGTGAGCCCCTATCTGACACCATGCTCTCAGACATAGCATTCAATCAAATAATATTATCCACATATAGCTTAGCTAGCCATTCTAAAGCACACCGGGGTCGTATAGCAATCTAGCCATTCTAAAGCACACCGGGGTCGTATAGCAATGAAACAAGCTGTCTTTATAAGGCGACCAATAATCACCCAGACTGCATCAACCGCTCTGAGAGTTAGTGGTAAATTTATGACATAGTCCATTGTAATGCAGTTCCACTTCCAAGCTAGCTCTGATAGTGGTTGTAGTAAGCCTGCTGGTTTTTGTCTTTCAACCTTTGCTTTCTGACAATCCAGGCACTGAAACACGTATCTAGCCATAACTACTTTCATTTCCCTCTACCAAAATAATTTCTTCATGTTTTGGTATATTTTTGTACTTTCAGGATGTACCCAATATGGAATGGAATGGGCTTTTAGCATTATTTTGTATTTAAGATCTGAGTTTTTCACTTTCAGGTATGCATAATCATCTTCTGTATCTCAGGACCTTTTCTGCATCCAAAGTAAGTCAGGGTTAGATTTTCCTTTATCAATATCTTTTTGCATTGCTTTTAGATACGGATCTAACAAAATTACTGCTTTTACTTCTTCCATCAAATCAGAGATGATCTTTAACGCTGTGAATGTAAGCGAGGAACTATTGCTCCATAAGTTCATCCATAAGTTCTCGCTCAATTGGATCATCATGAGTTTCTATTATATGTTGCTCTTCTTTTAAATCTGAATATGTTACTACGGAACACAAGACAGCATTTGTACTAGGTCCTCCTTTTGGCTTCACTATTCCCCTTTTTGTTCAAAGCTTTAGCTACTTCATTAGCCTTGCTTGGATGACACTGAATATCATAGTCTTAATCCTTCAGGTATTCCAACCATCTCCTCTGCTCCATATTCAACTCTTTCTGGGAGAGGAGATAAATAAAACTCTTGTAATCCCATTTAATCTAAAAATCTTCTCCGTATAGATAATGTCTCCAAGTCTTGATTGCATAATTCATCACGGGTAACTCCAAGTCATGAGTAAGGTAACTCTCTTTATGCTCCTTTAGTTATCTTGAAGCATATGCAAACGCTTGTTTACCTTACATCAACTCGCATCCTAGACCCAATCTAGAAGCATCGATGTGTAGGGTAAAAGGTTCCCCTGGTGTTGAAACGATCAAGATGGGAGCTGATATCCCCCTTACTTTTAGAGTCTGAAAACATTCTTCACACTTGTTAGTCTAAATAAACTTCTCTCCCTTCTTGGATAGCTTAGTAAGAGGTATTGCGATCCTAGAGTAGTCCTCCATGAATCGTCTGTAATAACCCAAGAAACTTCTGATCTCTACAATGTTCTTAGGCGTTTCTCACCATACGATTGCTTCTATCTTACTGGGGTCTACTTTTATTCCTTCTGACAATACTACGTGACCTAAGAACTGTACCTCATTCAAGAAAAACTCACATTTCATAAATTTAACATAAAGCTTCTCCCTTCTTATCCATTGTAAGTCTGCTCTAAGATCAGTTACAATACTTTTTTCATCATTCGAATAGACCAAAAATATCATCGATAAAAGCTATGACTGAAGTGTCCAATACGTCATGGAATACCCAGTTTGTAAGCTCTATAAAATATGCAGGTGCATTGGTCAAACCAAAGACATAACCAGGGACTAATAATGCCCATACCTGGTTCTAAAAGCCATCTTCAAAATGTCACTATCTTTAATATTCAATCAATGATATTCTGCCCAAAGGTTGATCTTAGGGAATACCTTTGTACCTTGCAGCTGATTATACAAGTCATCGATTTAAGGTAGTAGATATTGGTTCTTGATCGTGGGCTTATTCATTTCTCGGTAGTCTATACATAACTGAACACTACCGTCCTTCTTCATAAACCACACTAGTGCTCCTCGTGATGAAATACTTGGCCGATTAGAACTTATGTCTAATAACTCCTATAGTTGAGTGTTCAATTCCTTCAACTCCGTAGGAGCTATTCTATAGAGTGCCTTTGACACAGGTACCAACCCTGGTACGTTGATAACGAACTCAGTCGCACTATCAGGTGGCAACCAGAGTAAGTCTCCTAAAAAGATATTAGGGAATTTACACATCACATCAGTATCTTCCATATGACACAGATACAATATATCCAACTCCTTTCTTTTTAAAGCTTCTCTTTGCCTTTACTGCAGAGAGGATGAGCTTTCGCTTCCTAAGAAATAGGCTTCCAATAAAATCAAATTATGTGCCATCTTTGTTCTTAAATGATAACTTCTTTTATGCACATAATTGCTTGAAGAGTGTTGAGAAAACCAGTCCATTCCCAATATGACATCAAAGTCTACCAGCTCAAGTCAAATTAGGTTGCATCCAAATTCTGTCCATCCATACGATTCGAACATTGTACATAACACTCATCCAATACGACATCTAGTCCAAAAGGGCTTGAACTAGCAAAATTTGGTTTAAAGGTATTGATGGCATGTCTAACCTCCTTTACCTCTTAATTTTTCAAAGACTATCACCAAATAATCTCATATGTATTCATTAGCTTACATCTCTTTTATCACTGCTGCTCTACCCTGATCTCTCTTTCATACATCCTGAACAACATCTTTTGATTAGTTACTCTCTACATATGCTAAGTCTACCTAAAAGCATTAGGGTATATGCTTATAATTTCATTAATTCTACCAAACTCTCTTGGTCTTTACTCAATCATCTCATTTAACCTTGGGATTAACTCAATAGTAATTATACTAAACCGAGTACTAACAATGCCACGATTTTTAATTTCATCCCTGTATCCATTCTTAGATACGCCTTTAGAAATCTTCTGCATTGTCAAAATTCATACCAATATAGCCATCTTTAACTCTGTTCGAGTGCTATCTACTATTTACTAGCTGCTCTTGGTTGTTCTCACTTCTTGCTCATGCATTCTTTTATAGACATGACTCATATCCATCCAGCAATCTCAGAACAGATTCTCCACTACTTCATCTGAGGTTTCTAGGCTATAGAGATTATTCTGAATTCAATTGTCTTTCCTCTAATAATTCCCTTATTAACTAGGTATCTTATCAATAGAGATCAGGGAATGTAAGAATCAAAATGTTTATCTAAAAGTAATTCATTTCTTTAATTAAAATTCAATATGATGATGAGTTGTTGTTTTATCTAGTGAACTTGGGTTTAAAGGATCAGGAGTAAATCTATGGTAATCCAACCGGCATCAAAAGGTCGTTAGGTTATACGGTGGTCATAATACATGAAAATATAGGTTTTACAGCTCTTAACCTCATGGTTACAGGTTCTATCGAGTATATAATGCCATTGGTCAAGGCACTACAGGAGTAAATCTAGAGAAAGTTTTGGTACATCAATAAATCAAGTATAAATAGAAAAGATATACACTCAAAATGATTAAACCTTTAACTGTTCATTTAGTTCATATCTCTATTCATGTTGTCGATCATAAGAGTGGCTTAGAATGGTATAATTAAGACTAATTCTAAGGAAATAGCATCTATAACCCCAATTGACAGGTTGAATCGAGAAGGTATCCTATCAAGGCACAAGAATTTAAAATCAGGTATGTGCATCCTCTATAATCATAAGAGTAAGTCAATGATGCACCGCATCTTATATAAACCTGCCTAGTTATATGGCTACAATAGATTTGATCCTTTGATAAAAACATTCGAGCTTTATCTTCTAGAAACATTCCTCAATCTTTATTGGATCATTCTGCCATGGGGCTGCTATCCCATACATCGGTGGCTGATAAGGGTAACCACCTTGATACACTGCTTATTGTACACTAAGCTTCTGCACTGGGGTATGCATTACTGGGACCTACTGTATATGTTATGGTCAACGGGTGCTGGAGGTACAGTGATGCTACCAACCGATACTATACTTGGTCTTTCCTGGAGGTGTTGGTGTAGCATTAGCAACTTGGTTAATGATTGCCATGGTAACTTGCATAATCGGTATCATCTGTTAATGCTTTTGTATTTTATCGGACCAAGTTTATTACAACCATGGCTAAGGCACTTGGTAGTCCAAGTAGATTGGCTGGAGTGGCCTGGTTGTTCACCCCCTTTGATTTGCTCTAGTCTGATAATCATTATTTGGCATCTGCTCAAAGGGATTCCCATTACTCATTTTCGACCTAGATAGTGGTGGGGTCGGGTTGTAGCCTCTTCTTAATGCTCAGTGGGTGATGGATCAGCTTGTGGTAGATCTCACATAGAGTCTCTACGTCACCTAGGAGTATAGGTTTATCTCCTTTTATAGTTATTCTTGTTTTTGGTGTATGGCCATGGTTCTCCTATCTCTGTTGGATTCAGCCCGAGGTCTTTCCCATTTACCTCCGTAGGGATTTAGGCATTACTAGCTATTTTCCTTTTTCCTCTATCATACATCGAGTTTTACATCTCGTAAGTATCAACTCAGTATTCCAATTCTCTTGCTTTACAGATGCTCCCTTCTTGTTACTGTACTATATTCTTTGTATACTCGGTATCTAGTTTATTAGGATACATTTGGATTTTCTTTTTCTTCTGTCTGCATATACATATGGTTCCACTTTTTATATGTACATTATTATCTTATTTAAGTTCTGTCTTAACCAGTACAGGTGCTTATAGTGTGTTTATATTAAAGCTTGTAAATTGAACCTAACTCAGTTCATGACTCATGTAGAGGTATTCAGGTTTAATGGGCAGAGCCTGAGAGCTTTGATACCAAGCTGTCACACCCCAAATCTAAACTAACCAGTGGTGTGATGAACCATCACAAGAATCAATGGTTCAAACCAGGATCTCGTATAGGCCGTGGCAACCATGTTAAACCAAAACACATTCCACAGTAATAATCAAAGATAATAAAGTAAATAGCAAAAGTCTTATTAATAATGAACTGAGGTCTAACATGATAAATAAATATTTAACATGTTATCTCCAAGTTAACCAAAACATAATTATAACAACCTATTACAAATATCCAAATACAAAAGTTAAATACTAAGCGTAATCATAGTTGAAACACTCGCTTAACGAGTCATAATCGTCCTCTATAGCTTGCACATCCATAGCCACCACATGTCCATACGTTGGCGCATCGATATAATCTTTGGCAGTAATACCTACAACATCAAAAACTAAAAATAATTGCCCGAGTGAGGGTCAACTCTCCAACTTGAGCTCAGTTAGTGAACAAAACGATGCGTAAACATATGCATGCATTCAATTTATATCTTTGGTCTGGTTTTTAAGTTTGCAATGTGCTATAGAAAGGTTTGGCGACCACCGCACCTCTATACACGGGTGTATAAGCCCACCCAATGGATCAAACACCACTGTTGTCCACATCCACCCCACCATGGAATAGAGATAGAGCTAAAGTTTCTGGATCACACACCGCCAATACTTTCCCTGATGCCTTACCCATACCAATACGTAAGCCCCTATTGACGAGGGCTTCCAAACTGGGCTCGCAACTAACCAATCCTAATGCCATCCAATGTATCCAAAGCCTCACCCTAGCATCCCTCAATACGTCCATAGAGATAGAGCTAAGGCCCCCCGGCAGAGTCAAAGACCACATGGTCTGAGACCACCTCCCCTTTCCTATGACGTAATAGTTTTGCTAAGGTAATGACGATACGACGATGTCAGTGGGCAAGACTTGAGTAGAGATAGAGCTAGAGTCTGGTGACCAGGCTGAACCACAATGTCACGTCCTCCCCCTGATGCCCCACTTGCATCCAACACACTAACCACACGCACAATTACATGCCTATTCCTAGCATCATCATCATCATGTTATAAATAGACAATAATAAATATGCATGAGCAGAAATAGTAGTAATATTGAATGACATGTGACATGCACATTACAAACATACAAGCATAAAATCATTCATTGCATTGGACAAATAAAATAAAATAGTTTGTTTTATCCAATTAGTTTAGGTCTTGTTCTCTCACCTTTGATTGATGCTTGTACCTCTCCCAAGCTTTGGAAGTCACTTTGAATCTATTAAGAACCTAAACAATTAATGTATTTAAGTTAGGGTTCGATTGTACCAAGTTACAGTAATAAAAAAACTTGTTTGGTTTCAAAACATACTTGTTGTTATCGTATGGACGATCCCTGTGGTCAATCCTATGGTCTCAATATATGCGACCATACGACGTACGATCAATACCTTATGGTTGCACTATATGCAACTGTACCTGCAACCATACATTTCCTAAATTCTTTTCAAATAGCTGTGGTCAACTCTCTTCTCATCCTATGGTTGACCATAGCTACGACCATACGTAGTTAGATTATTTTTACTTCTCATACGAGTTCCTTCTCTTGGCTCATCAATGGGATTCATCCTAAAATCATTCTATGGATTTTAATCATAGTTTATCCTTATCAATTATCCCTACCATACTCTCTATGATTTCCCATAGAAAACCTATAACGAATCATTGTATTCGGTTCCATATATCAATTTGAAAAGAACCTATTCTATCCGATCTACCCTACAGAGTCAAGTCCATACCTTAAGCTTGATGTAGAGAGATAGAACTCTTCTTTGCAAAACCTTCATCTCAGTTTTCTTCTCTAAATCTCTTTCTTTTTCTCTTCTCCTCTCCCCTTCTCTCTTAGGTTTAGAGTTTCGATTTAGGTTCTAAAAGAGTAAGAGAGGCTAAGGGACGTCCTTTATATGGAGAAAAACCTCCATATAGAGTCCTCTTTCAATCTAGAAAGAGTCCTCCTCAAATTAGGAAAGTTTTATAAACACAAAGTCGGTTCTGGGTTCGTACAGTCGATCGTGCGGTCGCATAATCCGTTGACCATACATTTTCAAAACAGTCGACCATACATTGTACGGTCTCAATATAGTCGACCATACGTGCGACCGTACCCTTAAAAAATGCCATCGTACGTCCAAAATTTACTGGTTTTTAGTTTTTGACTGGTTGCTACTATACAAACTTAAACAATCAACCACACCAACTAAATTTGACTTGTTGCTTACCTCATCTTGTGGCTTCTTCATACAATTGATTCACTTGAGCCAATTATGATGGGAAGACCAATCACGACATGAGAACGTAAGGTTAGACCAGGTTCATGGCGTGTGGGTCTTACAGATGGCTTGGGATTCCTATTAGGGTATCGAGGGGATACATAGGATGACATATAGGATTGGTTAGTGGCATTATCCCATGTATGCAACCTGGCCAGTAGGGGGTTAAATGCTAGTATGGATAGGGGATGAGGGGGAGGTGGTGGTAGTATTCGTTGAAATGTCACTGGCCAAACCTTTACTCTATCACAGTCCACATAGGAGATGCATGGCTGCACCAGCGCCATCGACGTAGGCTGGTGAGTGTCAATTCTCTCCTGTGCGTGGAGGTTATGGTCAGCTTTGGTGAGCATGACCAAGCCTTACCTTAGCACTAGCATACATTATACTAGACCATTGTTGTCACACCCCAATTCCGCACATCTCAGAATGGTGTGATGAACCTCTAATAAACCAACGGTTCAACCAGGATCTCAAATAGGCTATCCCCGCGTTATCCAAACTTACACGCATCCACAATCATAATCAGAGTAAATACACAATAGCGGAAATCTTATAAATAAATGAACTGAGAACTGAGATGATATCAATAATTTAATAGCAAATTATTCTCTTTCCAACTGAGACATAAATATTTAAATATCAAATACAAGTCTTTATCAAATGCAATAAAAGAAACCTATAAAATATCTAATCAAATACACATGAGTTGCACTCGCAAGAGGAGTCGTGTGTATCATCTTCAGCTCCAGCTTCCATAGCTGCCACGTTTCCATACGCAGACGCATTCATATAGTCTTCAACGGTATAACCTGCATCATCAACTAAAAATATTTGACATCGAGGGGTGAGAGCACATCACGGCTCAGTGAGTAGCCAAAACAATGCTACAATACATATGCATGCAAAAATCAATTTATATCTTTGGTCTGGTTTAAAGTTTACAGTATGCAATAGAAAGATTTAGGTACCCAAAGGTCGCGTTTATTGACTCCGCCTCTATACACGAGTGTGTGACGTTACCCGAAGATCACGTTTATCGTCAACTCACATGCACCCAACCATGAACATTATATAACAAAGGTTACGTTTATTGCTATATAGTGCCATACCAACACGTAAGCCCCTGTTGGCGAGGGTTGCAAACTGGGCTCGCAACTAACCAATCCTAATGCCGAACAGTGTATCCAAGGCCTCACCCCAGCATCCCTCAGAATGTCCATAGAGATCGAGCTAAGGCCCCCCGGTAGAGTCAGAGACTACAAGGACCGAGACCACCTCCCCTGATACTCTACGACATAATAGTTCTGCTAAAGTAATGGCGATACGACGATTCCAATGCACAAGACTTGAGTTAGAGATAGAGCTAAAGTGCTGAGACCTGCCAAAGGTTACGTTTATTGACGTCCTCATCACACCTCCCCTGATACCCGCTCGCATCAAGCACATCAACCACATACATACAAGCACATGCCTATTCCTATCATCATCATCATCATCATGTTATAAACAATAAAATAAATATGCATGAACAAGTAATAGAAATATTGGATGGCATGCTGTATGCACATTACAAACATATTCGGATAAAATCAAGCATGGCGTAGGACTCAAGAAATAGAAAACAGTTTATTATTAACCAATTTAGTTTGGGGTTAAGGTTCCTCACCTTAGCTTGCTAATAGATACTTTTCCAAGCTTTAGAATCACTGTTATAATGTTATTATATTGCTAGCAAACCTAACAAAGTCGATAGAATTAATTAGAATAAATTCTGAATTTAAAAACCATTCTGTTAACTGAGGGTCGTTGCTAGGGTCGATGCTAGGGTCGATGGGTCTATCGACCCTCCCCTCTTTCTGGACTTCCCAAATGCTGAGGGTCGATGGTCAGAAACACCTAGGGTCGGATGGTCATCGACCCTCGGTGCGACCCTTGGTGCACTTTGGTCCAATTTCCACTTTTTAATCCATTCTTCGTGTTTGGGGTCCTATGGCTTGCTCCTACATTCCATTCTACATCCATCCCATGGTCTGAAACCATGTATAATCCATCTAAATAGTTTTCATGCATCCACCTATGGTTTTCCATGAAAACCTAACCATGGATGGATGGTTTGGGTTTCTCTGAGATCACTCTCTCTCCAATAACTATCCTAAAGTCTGTAGAAACTCATGGAATTAGTATCCATACCTGAGAAGATTAATCTTTCTCTGCAACTCTTCTCCTTTTTGCTAGGTTCTCTTCCTTGCCTCTCTTCTTCCCCTTTTCCTTCTCCTCTCTTTCTCTCAATTCAATTAGGGTTGTGAAAGGAGTGAAAGTGGCTTAGGGACGTCCTTTAAATAGACTAGTAACATCCTAAATAAGTCCCATTAAGATTTGGAAAGAATCCCAATCGAAAAATATAGAAATTTCCTAATTTCTATATTCGGCAGGAACCAAGGGTCGATGGGAGGGTCGATGATCCCGTCGACCCTAGGGTCTTAAGCTGTCCGACCCTCCCTCCAAAACAGGGGGTCTGACTTTCTATTTTGGGAGGTCTGACCCTGCTTAGCTGGGTGTGCGACCCTTCCCCTATTTTAAGTGTTTTTGGGTCGATTTGATACCTGGGATCTCGATCTCCTTCACGCCCTTGGTCCATTTGACTCGACCATGATAGGTGAACTTGGTTCAAGGTGGTAAGACCGGGTTAGATTGACACGGGTCTTACAACTCCCCCCAACTTATAAAAATTTAATCCTCGAAATTGTACATACCTTCTGAATCAAATAAGTAAGGGTATTGCTTTCTCCTAGCATTTTCTTCTTCCCATGTAATTTCTTCCACGTCTCTACTTTTCCAAGTGACTTTAACATAATAGATATCTCGGTTGCGTAGACATTGAACCTTTCGGCTGGTGATTTCTATTGGTGTTACTTGAAACGTCAAATCATCACTCAATTCCGGCAAATCCACTGTCAAGACATGCGTTGGGTCTTTGACATACTTCTTCAATAGGGAAATGTGAAATACGTCATGTACACTTGACATAGATGGTGGTAGTGTTAACTGATAAGCTACTTTTCCTCGTTTAGCTAGAATTTCATATGGTCCGACATATCTTGGACTTAGCTTCCCTTTTTGTCCGAACCTCTTCAATCCTCGCATAGGCGATACTTTCAAAAATACTTTATCACCTACCAGGAACTCTAGATCTCTTCGTCGAGTGTCTGCATATTGCTTCTGATGGTTCTGAGTTGTTCTCACCCTTTCCTTGATAAGGTTGACCACTCGACAAGTCTCTTCAACAAATTCCAGTCCAACAATGCTACGTTCTCCCACTTCATTCCAAAACAAGGGAGTTCGACACTTCCTGCCATACAGTGCTTCATAAGGTGACCTCTGTATGGTAGCCTGATAGCTGTTGTTGTAGGCGAACTCGATCAATGGTAACTTTTCATCCCATGATCCTTTGAAATCAATTACACATGCTCGTAGCATATCCTCTAGAATCTGAATTGTACGCTCTGACTGTCCATCTGTCTGTGGGTGGAATGCAGTACTGAACTTCAATGTTGTACCCATCGCCTTTTGCAATCCATCCCAAAATTTAGAAGTAAATCGTGGATCTCTATCGGACACAATGCTTTCTGAAACACCATGTAACTGAACAATATTATCCACATACAGCTTTGCTAACCTTTCGAGTGTATATTGGGGTCGTATAGGTATGAAGCGAGTTGTCTTAGTCAGACGGTCCACAATCACCCAAACTACGTCAACTACTCGAGGAGTCAATGGTAGTCCCGTGACAAAGTCCATAGTGATGCAGTCCCATTTCCATGCTGGTTTCAGTAATAGCTATAACAGTCCTGCGGGTCGTTGTTGTTCAGCCTTTACTTTCTGACAATTTAGACATTGAGACACGAACTTAGCCACATCTGCTTTCATTCCCCTCCACCAATATAGTTTCATCAGATCATGATACATTTTTGTACTTCCAGGATGTATCGAATAAATGGTGGTGTGGGCTTCTTTCATCAGTCGGTGTCTAATGTCCATACTTTCTGTTTCAGGTACACATATCCTTCCTTTGTATTTTAGTACTTTCTCATCATCCAAGGTGAACTCAGGGTTGGTCCTACCTTTCTCAATGTCTTCTTGTACTGTTCTCAGATAAGGATCTGCTTTGATAGCTGTCTTCACTTCGTCCACTATATCCGGTATAATTTTCAACGCCACAAACATATTTGAAAACCGATGAATAAACCCTTGGTTGGCTGATTCATCCGTTGTATCTATCACATACTGCTCGTTGCCATGATTGAACACTATTCCGTTGGTACACATTGCTGCAATCGTGCTAACTTCTCCTTGAGATTTAATCATTGCTTTTCTGCTTAATGCATCCGCTACTACATTCGCTTTTCCCGGATGATACCGGATATCACAATCATAGTCTTTCAATAGTTCCAGCCATCTTCTTTGTCACATATTCAACTCCTTCTGATTAAATAAATAAGTAAGACTTTTATGGTCCGACTTAATCTGGAATTTCTCTCCATATAAGTAATGTCTCCATATCTTGACAGCATGTACCACTGCCGCTAGCTCCAAATCATGAGTGGGATAATTTTTCTCATGTACCTTTAACTGTCTTGACGCATAAGCAATTACATGCTCTCCTTGCATAAGCACACATCCTAGTCCCAGTCCCGATGCATCGATGTATAAAGTAAATATCTATCCTGGAATGGGAATGGTCAAAATTGGAGCGGATATCAATCTGGCCTTTAATGTCTGGAAGCTCTTCTCACATTTGTCAGTCCACACAAACTTTTCACCTTTCTTGGTCAAATTGGTGAGAGGTACGGCAATCCGAGAATAGTCTTCTACGAATCTCCGGTAATAACCAGCTAGACCCAGAAAACTTCTAATTTTCGAGACGCTCTTTGGTGCTTCCCACTTTACAATAGCCTCGATCTTGCTGGGATCCACTTTGATTCCTTCAGCGGATACTACATGGCCTAGGAATGCGACTTCACTTAGCCAAAACTCGCACTTTGAAAATTTGGCATATAGCTTCTCTTTCCTTAACCGCTGTAGGGCTGCGTTTAGGTTCTTGATATGGGTTTCCTTGTCCTTAGAGTATACCAATATATCATCAATAAATACTATCACCGACGTATCCAACATATCATGGAAAACTCGGTTCATAAGTTCCATGAACGTTGCCGGTGCATTAGTTAATCCGAAAGACATAATCAAAAATTCGTAATGTCCATATCTGGTCCTGAATGTTGTCTTCGGAATATCACCTTCTTTAATCTTCAACTGATGATAGCCCGATCGAAGATCGATCTTAGAAAATACTTTTGCTCTTTGTAACTGATCGAACAAGTCGTCGATCCTGGGTAGTGGATATCGATTCTTGATTGTCAGCTTGTTCAACTCCCGATAGTCAATACATAATCGAACACTATCATCTTTATTTTTCACGAACAGTACCGGTGCCCCCCATGGAGATATACTGGGTCGAATATAACCCTTGTCTAGCAGTTCTTGTAGTTGTACTTTTAATTCCTTCAGTTCAGTAGGAGCCATTCTATAAGGTGCTTTTGATACGGGTGTGGCTCCAGGTATCAGGTCTATTACAAACTCTGTGGCACGGTCGGGTGGTAATCCGGGTAGTTCCTCTGGAAATACGTCAGGGTAATCCCGAACGACGTCAATGTATTCCATTCGTGGTACTTCCTTGGCTAGGTCGACCACTGATACTAGATACACAACTGCTCCCTTCTCAAGACACTTCTTAGCCTTTAACGCTGAAAGTATGAGCTTGCGTCTCTGGGGAAGTTTGGTTCTCGAGAAACTAAATTCTGCCCCTTCTTTATCTTTGAATGTTAGCTTCTTTTCGGCGCATAACAAATTTGCAGAATTCCTAGCTAACCAGTCCATTCCCAAGATGACATCAAAGTCTGCCATCTCAAGTTGTATCAAGGTTGCATCTAAGGTCTGCTCTCCAATGACAACTGGACATGGTCCATAACCCTTTTCTAGTTCCACTTCTAACCCCATCGGTGACCGTATAAGTAATTTGTAGTCCAATGTTTTGATGGGTAATTTTGTCTACTTTCCAATTGACACAGATATAAATGAATGAGTAGCTCCTGAATCGAAGAGTACTCTGGCGGGTATGCCATTTATAGGTACAATACCTGTGATTTATCTTTACTTAGTCTACATGCTCATTCAATGTAAATATAACTTTAAAAGTTTCAGTCATACCTGTGACCACATCGGGTGATGCGGCTGCATCCTCGGATGTAACAGCATATACCTGTCCCTGATGTAACTGCTTCTTGGGCTTTGGGCACTCCCTTGCCATATGTCCGGGTTGGTTGCAGTTAAAACACTTCAGAACTTCAGAATTTGACTTTGACTGAGGTTGCACTGCTGAAGTGGTCTTGGGTGCAGTAGTAAAGTTTGGAGGACGGAAAGGCTTATACGTCCTGGCATTTCCTCTGTTGTAGGAGTTTCCGGCTGATCTCTTGATGCCTCTGTTCTGGTTCAGATAACTCTCCTTCTGGCTCGATTCAATCACTCGAGCAATCTGGACTGCTTCATTATATATTGTCTTCTCTAAGCCCAGAACATGTTCTCTGATGCTTCCTCTCAGTCCCATGACGAACCTACGGGTTTTGGTTCCTTCTTCTTGCATACTCAGTGGTGCGAAGAAAAACAGCTCTTCATAACGCTGTTGGTACGCATCCACTGACATCTATCCCTGATAAAGACTCAGAAACTCCTTCTCCATCGAATCTCTGAAGCTCCATGGAAAATATTTCTCAAAGAATGCTTCTTTATATATAGCCCATGTCAGTAGGGCGTACTTGGTCAGTAGATAGGTCTTCGTGGATTTCCACCAATGGTGTGCGTCGCCCTTGAGCATGAAGGTGGCGCATAGTACTTTCTCTTCCTCTGTAATAGTCATCATGAGGAAGTTTCTCTCCATTTCGTCTATCCAGTGTGCTGGCCACAATGGATCAGATGGCTTGCCGTTGAATTCTCTGGGTTTCATCTTCAAAAAATCTCTCCACTAGTCGGGAGTGGTCCATCTGATTCTGGGGGTTTGCCCCAAACATATAAGGTGGATACTGATAATTTCCTTGAGCTGCTTCCGGTACCTGCCCTGGAATCGGTGCAGCCGGTTGTTGAGGTGTCTGAGGGGCTGGGTGGTTACCTACTGGTGCGGCACTAGCCTGTCCGGTGTGCATGGGTGCAGCCTGAGTGGCTTGGAACATAATTCCCATGGCAACCTGCATCTGAGCCTGCGCGTGTTGCATCTGCTACAGCTGCTATGCCAGATTCATCACCACTATTGATAGCTCGGGTGGTGGAGGTGGCAAATTTATAGGGTTTACCGGTTCTGGATTTCCCGGTGCATGGTTATTCTCTTGACTAGTCTCCTCCACTGGTGGTTGTGGTGGGACTGTGTTTCCGGTCTGTCGGGTCACTCTACGTCCGGACATAATTATTTTCTGTGGTTGGTGCTGCCTGAAAATCATCAAAATCAGTGAGAAATCATTTATACTTAATGTAGGCACGCTAACCGATATAAAATTTAAAATCCTCAATTCATTCTGTGAAAAATACTGTCTTTTCTATGCAGGGTCGATGGTGAGGGTCGATGGTATGTCCGACCCTGGAAATGACCTGTTCTTCCCGAGAGCTGAGGGTCGATGGGTATCCGACCCTCAGTTCTGACCCTTAGTTTTCTGTCAGGTTCCTGAGAGCTGAGGGTCGATGGGAGGGTCGATCCGAGGGTCGATGGTGTCAGTCAAATTGTCCGACCCTCGGACCAAAAATCAGATTTTTAAGATCCGATTCTGGGTCATTTCTCACTATTCCTCCTCCGTTTCGACTCATCTCTACTCTCTGAGTTGCTACAGTGCTACTCCACTGTTTTTGGTCGGTTTAGCTCCGGGTTTCGACGTCCACGTCATCACTACAGGTATGTCCACTCATTTTCACTTGTTTTTAGGTTTTCCTTTCTAGGTTTTTGCACATTTAACTTGTATTTTCCAAATTAAACTTTTTCCAACCGTAAAAATTCGATTTTTATTGGGGCTTTAGTTATTGGTGTCTCGAGGAACGAAAGCCCTCAAAATTTTTTGAGTTTCATCGGTTGGTTATCGAGAAACTTAAAATTTTCTCTTTTTGCCCTAATTTGTCAAAATTTTGATTTTTCTTGAATTTCTTCAGATTGGACATCGTCAGTTAAAATTTCCTACTGTATGTGGATTGTAGGATATGTTTTAACCTACGTAAGTCCTTATGCCCACTTGTATGGTGAGGAATGGGCTTTATGGTCAACTTACGTCGTTATTACCTCAAATTCTGGATTTTTACCCTGCTAACTCCTTGTTTCCTTTTTCTTTCTTATTCTGCAGATACCATGGCTCGTACCAAAATACCCAGAGTGCATGATCCGCTTCGCTTCCGTTCGAATGAAGCCGAGGCACAGTATGCTGACTATGCCCGTAAGAAGGTTGAAGGGGGTCGCATGGTGAACTTGGCTGAGCTAGCCTTGTTCAATGTAGAGGGAGCGTTTGGTGATATGGGTTGGCTCCCTTTCATCACATACGACGCCTGCACCTGTCCAGACTTGGTACGCCAGTTCTATTGTAATCTTCAGGTGGTGGGGAATTACAATGATGATGAGCACGGTCAGGAGTTGCGCATCACCAGTTACGTCAAGGGGGTGCACATCTCCTTTGATTATCGGCAGCTGGCCGATCTATTGGGCATCCCCTATGATGGCCCCATGATGTACTGTACGCCGGGAGAGCCACAGTTTGTTGAGATGGAGATGAGAGCAGAGATCGACAACCAGTTGCTCCGTTCCGATAGATGGCAGATGAGAGCTTGCTACTTGCGTCCAGCTCTACGGGTCTTCTGCAAGATTATCCAGCATAATCTGATCCCGCAGAGTGGGCACTATGAGAGGGTATCTCAGCTGACCCAGTTCTTGATCTACAGCATTTGCACTCATCAGCCGGTCTGCCTACCTTACATCATCATGCGGACGATGATTAGTGCTACATTGTCCTGTCATAGGAGAAATCTACCCTATGGACGCATGATTACTGTGCTCTCGACCCGTGCGGGGGTGGATCTGGTAGATGAGAAGATCCAGGAGAAGACCTTCTCGTCGCCTCTAGATTGGGAGGCTATTTGCAAGATGGGGCTGTGAGATGCTGAGGTTAGCGATGAGGAGAGGAACGCGATGGTGCGCCCTCACACTCGGGTTGAGATGGCTGATGCTGAGGCTACTGCTGCTGCTGCTAGAGCTCGTGTGGATCCGATCGACGATGACGATCGTATGTATATAGACGTCGACTCGATACCACCGCCTTCACCTACACATGCGGCTGGAGTTGGTACTTCTTCTGCGGCGGCTCCTGCACCTGAGGCTGATCCTTCCCATTCGGCTGATCCTTCACTTCCACCTTCAGCCATGATGGAGATGCTTTAGGAGATCAGGGATGCTCAGCGCAGATCTGATCTGAGGATGGATGAGCTGTTGGCTGCTCAGCACGCATCAGACGCACGGATGGGAGAGCTCCTAGAGGTGCAGCGTGCGACTGATCAGAGGATAGCCGGTCTCACAGCTAGTCTACAGATGACCCAGACTCAGATAGCCTGGTTGACTAGAGTCTATGCTGAGGACTATGACCGAGATCGTGAGGCCCCGCCTCCTCCTTCGCCTCCAGCTTCTTGATTGTACTTTTATTTTTCCGTTGTACTACAGAGTAACTGTCCGGGTTGTGGACTGTACTCTGCTTTAGTTATGTATATACATTTTGTTTCTCTCACTCATTGTATGTAACTTGTTTTTCCTTTAATAGATGTATTATTCTCTTTTTAAATTTGGTCTCAATCATCACTGGTGCTTACAATGTGTTTGTATTAAAGCTTTTAATTTATCCTATCTCAGTTCACAATGGTCTTGAATGGGTGTCAGTTTGGCGGGCAAGGCCTGAGAAGCTCTGATACCAAAGTGTCACACCCCAATTCCGTACATCTCAGAATGGTGTGATGAACCGCTAATAAACCAACGGTTCAACCAGGATCTCAAATAGGCTATCCCCGCGTTATCCAAACTTATACGCATCCACAATCATAATCAGAGTAAATACACAATAGCGGAAATCTTATAAATAAATGAACTGAGAACTAAGATGATACCAATAATTTAATAGAAAATTATTCTGTTTCCAACTGAGACATAAATATTTAAATATCAAATACAAGTCTTTATCAAATGCAATAAAAAAACCTATAAAATATCTAATCAAATACACACGAGTTGCACTCGCAAGAGGAGTCGTGTGTATCATCTTCAGCTCCAGCTTCCATAGCTGCCACATTTTCATACGCAGACGCATTCATATAGTCTTCAACGGTATAACCTGCATCATCAACTAAAAATATTCAACGTCGAGGGGTGAGCACACATCACGGCTCAGTGAGTAGCCAAAACAATACAACAATACATATGCATGCAAAAATCAATTTATATCTTTGGTCTGGTTTAAAGTTTACAGTATGCAATAGAAAGGTTTAGGTAGCCAAAGGTCACGTTTATTGACTCCGCCTCTATACACGAGTGTGTGACGTTACCCGAAGATCACGTTTATCGTCAACTCACATGCACCCAACCATGAACATTATATAACAAAGGTTACGCTTATTGCTATATAGTGCCATACCAACACGTAAGCCCCTGTTGGCGAGGGCTACAAACTGGGCTCGCAACTAACCAATCCTAATGCCAAACAGTGTATCCAAGGCCTCACCCCAGCATCCCTTAGAATGTCCATAGATATAGAGCTAAGGCCACCCGGTAGAGTCAGAGACTACAAGGACCGAGACCACCTCCCCTGATACTCTACGACATAATAGTTATGCTAAAGTAATGGTGATACGACGATGCCAATGCACAAGACTTGAGTTAGAGATAGAGCTAAAGTGCTGAGACCCACCAAAGGTTACGTTTATTGACGTCCTCATCACACCTCCCCTGATACTCGCTCGCATCAAGCACATTAACCACACACATACAAGTACATGCCTATTCCTATCATCATCATCATCATCATGTTATAAACAATAAAATAAATATGCATGAACAAGTAATAGAAATATTGGATGGCATACTGTATGCACATTACAAACATATTCGGATAAAATCAAGCATGGCGTAGGACTCAAGAAATAGAAAACAGTTTATTATTAACCAATTTAGTTTGGGGTTAAGGTTCCTCACCTTAGCTTGCTAATAGATACTTTTCCAAGCTTTAGAATCACCGTTATAATGTTATTATATTGCTAGCAAACCTAACAAAGTCGATAGAATTAATTAGAATAAATTCTGAATTTAAAAACCATTCTGTTAACTGAGGGTCGATGGTCAGAAACACTTAGGGTCGGATGGTCATCGACCCTCGGTGCGACCCTTGGTGCACTTTGGTCCAATTTCCACTTTTTAATCCATTCTTCGTGTTTGGGGTCCTATGGCTTGCTCCTACATTCCATTCTACATCCATTCCATGGTCTGAAACCATGTATAATCCATCTAAATAGTTTTCATGCATCTACCTATGGTTTTCCATGAAAACCTAACCATGGATGGATGGTTTGGGTTTCTCCGAGATTACTCTCTCTCCAATAACTATCCTAAGGTCTGTAGAAACTCATGGAATTAGTATCCATACCTGAGAAGATTAATCTTTCTCTACAACTCTTCTCCTTTTTGCTAGGTTCTCTTCCTTGCCTCTCTTATTCCTTTTTTCCTTCTCCTTTCTTTCTCTCAATTCAATTAGGGTTGTGAAAGGAATGAAAGTAGCTTAGGGATGTCCTTTAAATAGACTAGGAACATCCTAAATAAGTCCCATTAAGATTTGGAAAGAATCCCAATCGAAAAATATAGAAATTTCCTAATTTCTATATTCGGCAGGAACCAAGGGTCGATGGGAGGGTCGATGATCCCGTCGACCCTAGTGTCTTAAGCTGTCCGACCCTCCCTCCAAAACAGAGGGTCTGACTTTCTGTTTTGGGAGGTCCGACCCTGCTTAGCTTGGTGTGCGACCCTTCCCCTATTTTAAGTATTTTTGGGTCGATTTGATACCTGAGATCTCGATCTCCTTCACGCCCTTGGTCCATTTGACTCGACCATGATAGGTGAACCTGGTTCAAGGTGGTAAGATGGGGTTAGATTGACACGGGTCTTACAATTGTTGTGCGTAATTAATCTTTCATGCATTATTGCTTGATTGTGTCCTAGTAGGATCTGGACAATAGAAATGGGATGGTTGTCTTGATCTGTAAGTTGGGGTACGACTATTGTTAGGATTGGTTAGTTACATAGACCCCATGTTTGTGACCTTGGCCAGTAGGGGGTTAGGTACTGGTGTGGGGTTGGGGATGAGGGAGGTGACCGCGGTGTTCGTTGGAGCATCTCCGACTAGGGCCGCCCTATACCATACTCATAATTAGTAGATGCATGGCTTCACCATTGCTATAGGAGTAGGCTAGGTAAGGGTCCATTTTCTTTCGTACATGAAGGTTATGGTCAGCTTTGGTGAGTATGGCTAGGCCTTTCCATATCACATGATAGACATTACCAAACCACTTAAATGAATACTATCTGTAAGACCCACATCCAAAATTTCAGTCCTAATTTGAAATTAACTTTGTAATAGGTCTTACTACGACAAACAACTCAAACCAAGGTCGACCAGACCAATAAAAACCTAACCAAGGTAATCTACTTTAACCTTGGCACTCAAACTATAAACTCAGGACTTAAACTAGGGATTTGGTGGTAACGTGCCGCACCTCCTGTTGCAGGATTGGTTTGGAAAACTAACTCGTTTGAACCATTGATCAGACTTGGACTCGAATATGATCTAGTTGAAGGAGTGTCTAGGTGCATTCCCTATTTAAAATTGAGTAAAGAGGAGGGAATCCTCCAATTCCCCTTGATTGGAGCCCAAATCACTCCAACGTGATTAGGATGTGATTGGTTAACCCATTTCATCCCCAATCCTTTATTTCTCATTTTTGTTTCTGCAAACCAAAAGAGAAGAGTGATAGAGAAGCTCTGCCATGCTTGGAGAAGAAAGGAGAAGGGAGCTTAAGGAAGAAAGCCTTTGCCACCAAGGGAAAACACCGTTGGAGAGCACCGACACTAGAGATCCATAATTGGTATCGAAATTCCTCATATCTTTGTTTCTATTAGAGTTAAATCAAATCTATAGGAACCCAAGGAATTGTTGAACATGTTTATCAGATTTTTATCCTCTGTAATGAGTATTTGAACCTATTCAATGATCCAACCAGAGCATGGGTCTGAATTAGATATGAATTGGGATTCTTAAAATTTTGAAAGATGGAGTTTTAATAAACTATTGATTGAATCCATGTCTTCCAAAACACATTTGATATTATTCTGGATTACCGAAGGAGAACATCCCTGGTATCACTGAAAAAGGATTTAAGGAACAGAAACTAGATCCAGCAATGTCGGCCTATAGAGAAATGATTTTGGTATCATTTGTATGAGTTAGAATGGGATTTTTGGACTCAAACTCATAGCTAGAGTCATAAAAATTTTAGAAGAGCACTGTGTAAAGTGTTTATATTCTATATGCTTGCTGTTTAGGAATTACATGTATTGAAACTCTAGGCAGCAATTAAAACTCTAGGCAGCAAGTGTAAAGTGTTTATTAATGATGAGCAAACCTCTGGAAACATGAATAAGCTGTTAAGTTATGCTTAGATAGACAATAGAGACAAGTACTCGACTAATAAATCTAAATACTATTATTGTTAAGGCAACTAAGGTACGAGAAGATCATTGTAAAAGCTGTTCAAGGTTATACTCTTAATTACCTTTGCTGCTGCTGCATCTGGTAAGGGAATGGAACCATTTTGTTGAATGATGTAATGTGAGTGACAATATGCCTTGTGATTGATAACATACCATCCAATGAACTGTATTGTGTGCTCATGCATATGCATTCTATTGTATGCGATTAGTGAAACCCATAGTGGTTTGGAAGCAGGGTGGAATGGGATGCCTCATGACCTCTCCATGAAAGGTAGAGCTAATCTTGGTATATCTTGATATTTGGTTAAGTTGGTAAGAAGGAAGGTGGGTAGAATAGGACGCTTGCACCATTTCTTACTGACGCTACTTTGTATTGGCCATGTATAACCTAACTAAGTCACGATGTCCTAGGTGGGGACTGGATGGGGTCGGAAGCTTCGCGACATTACAGTCTTGTAATCTGATTAATAGGAGGACATGGTTAGTTGAATCAGAATTATCTTAATAACTGCACCTTTGACCATTAGGGGGTTATGTAGTGGCATGGGTTCAATAAAGGGTGGTATGAACATAGTTGCGATGCTCCCCATGCCTGACGTAGTGTGGATGAGATGGCTAGCTGACTAGTGGGATTACCATCTCCTCAAATGCCCGATGGACTGTAGACTTGGGATGACTTGGGTGTAGGCAGCCAGCGGAAAAAGGACTTGCATTCCAATGATGGACCCATACTTGGGGGATGTTGTTGTGCTCCATGTGTGGGAAAATATTTCTTCTGATGGGGGACGACCCGTGTAGACTGGTGACTCTGTGTGTGGGTTGTCTTGAGCTGATTCTTATAGTTATATACCAGACCGTAATTGTTAATTCATGCATCATGTATGTGTACGTTTGATTTCTTTGCTAAGCTCGGTGGTTGAGCTTATCTTGGTGTACACAAATTCTTTTAGATACAGGTGTGATGGAATGCTATGCTATGGACATTAGTGACAATGATGCTCATGTCGAGATGTGTGAGTGTGATGACTGTGTCAATGGATACATACTTGAAAAATTGATGAGCAAATTTAAATTCAGTTTACTTTATTTGAAGTTTGGGGGCATGTTGAGCATTTGAATAATTTACATTTGAAGGATTTAATTATTTATTTACTTATGCATACAATGGTTTGGGGATATTATTATTATTATTACCATTTGAATATTTCAGCAAGTGAATGTTAATTATTATAAAATTTTTGCTATATTTTCTTTTGAAAATCTTTTAAAATACGGTGGTGTGTTTTAATACTAGTTCTTATGTGACTACCTTTAATGGCTAATGTTCCATATTTCATGATCCTGGAAGGGGATTTTCAATGCCCTAAATTAAGAGGTGGAGATCCCGTCCATTCCATAGTACCGACACGTCGAGAACGGGGTGTAACACTATCTCATGCATTATTGCTTGCTTGCATGTTCTATTCCTCATTGAGCTCAAGTTGACGAGCTCACCCTTGTGTACACATCTTTTTTCTAGATTTTATTGCAGGTTTACTATGGTAGATTTTGTAGAGTTTTCCATATGTTATGGGTGTCTTTAGTGATAAGTGGATGATGCTTGCAACCCGGATTACTTACTGTACTTGTGTCTTCTGATGCCAAGTTGGAGTTAATAAAGTGCTGATTTAGTTTTAGTATCTTTGATTGGACATGTTGTCCAATACTTATGTGTTTTAGTATTTTATTTGTGGTAGTATGTTATGTTTTGAGTTTTGTTAAGACTAAATAATATGTGTTACTATTGTATAAATATCATTCGAATCCATCAGTGTTAATACTCAAAATTATGTAAGTCTTCTCATATATTTTATGTTTTATTTTGATTATGTGGTGGTTATTGTGTTTATAGGATGGGATGATGTACTGTGTGCCCTGCATCGTGATCCTGGTGATTAATAGGACTGTGGTAAGCATTCTATTAATAGTCCCAGCATAAGTTAAAAATCGAGGTGTGACAACTTGGTATCAGAGCATGATGCTCTGTCACACTTTGCACCACATCTATAGCATGTAACACTACTGGTTGGGTAAACTAATGGTTAGGGTTTAATTAAAAGAATTATATGAACAAACATAATTGTAACAGAAAACTTCCTTAGATAGCTGCAAAACTAAATTAAAAAAAAAAGAAGTAAAGACCATAATATATGTAATTAAACTATCTTTTATTAAGTAATATTTTTGAGACAGTTTATAAATTTACAGCAATGGCTCTTGTCTTGAGCCATTCAAAATAAATAAATAAATAAATAACTAAATAAATAAATATAAATAAATACATGACTGATAAATCCATGTTATTGTAAAAACTATAATTAAGTACAAGTCCTTTAGAACAACCTAATGGTGGTCATGGTTTTGTCGAGATTCGAATGTTAGAAACAAAGTAAGATAGGTTTTCTAGCATTACAATTACGTCTAGGATTCCTAGAACAAAGTGGGCTAAACCTATAAGGTAATAACCTTAGTTAATCACCAACTAAGTATTGGTTGTGAATCTAGGCAAGGGTTGTAATATAAGCCAACCTAGGCTTCTCAATTAACGGATCGAGTGAAATTAAGCAAGGTCCAACACAAGCACGAGTTGTATAAAATTTACAGATTTGCACGACTTCAGAGAAATGGTCGTAACTTGTTCAATACAGATTGAAATGTTATGATTTCAGTGGAAAATAAAAGATAGGTCACAGCGCTATAACTTTTTGTGAAGAATGTTTTCCCAGATTCTCAATAGAAGGTATGCCTAAATGGGATAAACTTAAGGGTATGAAGAGATTTTAAAAAATTTCTGAAGATCTAAGGACAAGAAGTAGATTTTATGGAGTTAAGGAAAAATAACTCAATTCTCTTTTAGGATGTAAGTTCCAATAATGGCCTATAACTCTTCTAGGATGCAAATAGAAATAGAAAAGCTCAAATTCTGCAAGTGTGAAGTAAAACTCTCCTAGGTTTCAAGAGATGAACTCTTCAAGGTACAAGGAAGAAGACTTCAGAAGGATTCTCTTAGTCAATCCATGAAGAGTCACATTGGTGAAGAATGTATAAAGAGGTTTTAAGAAGAGTGTCCATATCCTCCAAAGGACATGAAAAGACTACTCAGTACATGTCCAAGAAAAAGATCATAACTCTCTACATAAATGCTAAATTCATTTGAAACCAGAACCACACCAATTCTGACTCATAAAGCTACAACCATCATGTTTTGAGTATTTTAAAATTTGAAATATAAATCTTTCAAAATATCCTTAAAGGCAATACATGTGTTGAAAATTGGCTTTTCACAACATGAACCATATGGGCTGGTCTAGACTTAGTTGTGTTGGTTCCAAAATAAAGGGTTATAGTATTTGTGAACCATAGTTGAGATTGGTTTTACCTTAGGCTTTGGCTGAAATGTGGACTGACCTTATAAGTGCATGGGGCTGGTTTACTTGATTAGGGAGTTATCGTGGACAACTACATGGGTATAGACATGGGCTGCATCAGTTCGTAGCAGATAGAGTGAGGTATGAGTCAAGGAACTCACATGGTCTCATTTTGGATACTCCCAAGTATAACTAAGGAATTGAAAATGTAGAAATAGAAAGGAGGTTGATGAAGTGATAGAAACATATGTAAAATTATGGTGGAATACTTGAGGAAATTGATTTGGGGAAAACTTCCTTTTACACAAACAGAAGAAGGGGGCTCTAAAGTTTGAAACCCGAGTCCTGTTAAAAAGGGAAGAAAAGCCATGTTCGATCGTAAAATGCAACTTAAGATGCAGCCGAAGCTATGATTGAACATGCAACCGGATAGCTCCTGGAGCTCTTGGGAAGTGTCTGGTAGGACACTTCGGTAGCACATTATGTGCAACCAGAAATGTAACTAGACAGTCATAGTGACTTTCTTTTGATATTCTAAACAGAAGCTTTGGAGGCAAACACAATCCGTACAGTGCTTCTAGAGCCTTATAGAAAACCAAAAATGAGAATTTAAGATAGGGTTTTTCCTTAAATGGATTTTCATGGAATACAAATGAAATAGTACCAAAATTTTGTGATGTTAAGTTAAAATTCATGATGTTGTGGCAACAAGAAGAAAACAATCAGATAACAAAAGTTGACCATAGATTATTCTCGAAGTATTATTTGATGGTATGGAAAGATATCGCCTTAGTGTTACATGACAATTCCCTTACTACCAGTACGAATTAAGAATTAGTGTAGCAGTTTTGAGATGTACTATAGATGTCAACATTCGAGTATAGCCATCATTATGTATTAGCCAGAGCAATAATATTCCTAGATTGTGTTGTGAGAAATTATCAAGTGTTAGTGAGTGATAATACTTGAGTATTAGTGAAGTGATAAGGATTGCAATGGTATGAAAGTGAATTGGAGGAAATCTAAGGGATTAAGAAAAAATAGATATAGTACAACAACATGAAGGTTACATCTACAAAACAAAAATTTAAGATACTGTGTTGGTACTCACAAGATGTTCAACTCAATGTATGATAAATAAAGAAGGAAAAGTGGTCAGTAATGCCTAAATCATTGCAAAGATTAAAGGGAATCGTGTTAAATGCTTAAAAGGGAAAGATTTCAGGCTAATCCAACAATGATAGGAGAGCATGGCCATATATCTAGATTAGTGTATAGAGTATAATGTGCATTGTTTGACTTACCCTTCTGATTTTAGATGATGCACATACCTAATTTTAGATTGTCGTACCTTGACAGGATACCTTTTCAATTCAACCTATCAATTTGAATTACAGATGTTGCTCCCTTAGATTTACTCCTAATCATACTAATTTAAGTTAGCCTCATGTTCGAAAACATGAATATAGTTATGAGACAATAGAATAGCTTGAAAATTTAATCATTCTGAATGTGCATCTTTTTTATTATATCTGTGATTTTGTTGATGCACATAATTCTTCAGATTTACTACCGATTTACCTTGACCAATGGTATCACATACTTGTATAAATGTATGACCTTCCACAGGTCCTAGGACCTTCAAAACCTCCATTTCTACCTATTCAGACCGCCTTACAACCTAACAACCATTGGTTGTTAGTTTTGTTACCATAGATTTATTTTTGATCATTCAAATTTAAGTTCACTAGATAAAACAAAAGTTCATCATCATATTATATTTGAAATAAAGGAATGAATTGCTTTTGGATATATGTTATAATTCTTTCATTTCCCACCTTCTGCTGATAAGATGCTTAGTTAATAAAGGAATTGTTTGAAGAAAGACAATTGATTCAAATCAAATTCTATAGCCAAGGAACCTTAGGTAAAATAATAGAGTCTGCTTCTTGAGATTGCTAGATAAACAGAAATGAGTCATGTCTGTAAAAGATTACATGAGCAAGAAGTGAGAACTACCAAGAGTAGCTACTAAATAGTAGATAGCTCTCAATTAGAGTTAAAGATGGCTATATCGGTATGAATTTTGACAAGGCAAGAGATTTCTAAAAGCATACCTAAGGGTGGATACAAGATGGAATCAAGAGTTATGGGATTGATAGTATTCGGATTAGTACAATTGCTATTGAGTTATTTCCAATGTCGAATAAGATAATTGAGTAAAGACCAAGAGAATTTAGTTGAGTAATAAAAAATAAACATACACCCTAATGCTTATAGGTAGACATGTTGGATATGCAGTAAGTAAACAATCAAAAGCTGATTGTCAAGTGTGAGGATAATGAGAGGTGTGGTTCATATCCTCTTCGACAATATCAAGAAAATCTATGTTAGAGTCGCCACCTAGATTAAGGTTTACGACCTCTAAAAATGTAGTCTTACTATAAGGTAAGACTTCTATTGACTCATAACCATTGAGATCGGTTCATTGGTATACATGAGATCGGATAAGTATTCAGGGTATGGTTTCATTGGTCTACATGAGATCGGATAAGTATTCAGGGTATGGTTTTGAAAAGGTGTTAGGCATCCGAACCGTCCGATCAAGATCGACCTTCACAAAACATGTCTTGAAGTAAATAAACAAGCAAGTATACAGTGAATCAAACCAAATGATGGTTTGATCTTAGACCGAATTTGGGAATGTTCCCAAATTACCTACATATCCTTTGAAAGAATCAGGTCCAAAAACATAATTCGAATGGATTGTGTATGATTAAAGTTTATGGATGTAGCTTATGCATGTGCATTAATTAATTCTTTGTTCAAGTTAAAGTTTATGCTTGATGGATGGTTCAGATTCAATCTGATGGTCTATGGCTATAGTACCATATTTGGAAAGTCTCCCAAATTGTCGACATATTCTAGAGGTCCTGCAAATTAGGTACAATGTAGTTCAAAATTGTTCAGGTTATCTTGGGTATCCCATCTCTCTTCTAACTAGTCAGGTTTTCTTGGGTCCCTTGGCCCTTGCTTCTGTTCTTTTTAGGGGTTTTTCACCCTAATTGTCAGTTCTTTTAATTTTAGGGATTCCATACCCTACTTTCTTTGTCTTTTCCATTTTAAGGATCTCCTACCCTAATTACTCTGTTCTCTCTCCATTTTAGGGATCTCCTACCCTAAGTCCTTAGTTTTTTTCTAGTTTTTAGAGATCTCCTACCCTAATTATTGTGTTCTTTCCAGTTTTAGGGATTTCTACACTAATTACTGTGTTCTTTCTAGTTTTAGGGATCTCCTACCGTAATTATTGTGTCTTTTCTAACATTAGGGATTTCTTACCCTAATTATTGTGTCTTTTCAGTTTTAAGGATCTCCTACCCTAATTACAATGTTCTTTCCAATTTTAGGATCTCCTACCCTAATTATTATGTCTTTTCCAACTTTAGGGATTTCCTACCCTAATTATTGTGTCTTTTCAATTTTAGGGATCTCCTACCCTAATTATTGTCTCTTTTCTAACTTGAGGGTTCTCCTACCCTAATTATTATGTCTTTTTCAACTTTAGGGATCTCTTACCCTAATTATTGTACTTAAGGTTTATGCAAATTTTTCTCTCTTTATTTATTATTGCATCTCAACTCAGATATGACAAGAATCCGAACCATCCAAATAGACAGACATAGCATGTGAATCAATCCAATCATGACATTAGCAAGCAGATCACATATGATAGTAGAGTATTCCAAAATAGTAATGAGCATGCGAGCATCTCCAAACATAATAGACATGTGAGTAAATGATAGTTCTAAACATAGTAAGCATGTGAATGAGAAAGCACATCAAATATACCAACATGGGAATGAAAAAGAACTCCAAATATAGCAATATATGAGTATGAGAGCACTCCAAATATGACAACATGTGAGTGTGAAAGCACTTTAAATATAGCAGCATGTGAGTGTGAGAGCACTCCAAATATGGCAACATGTGAGTGTGAGAGAACTTCAAATATAGCAACATGTGGGTGTGAGAGAACTTCAAATATAGCAACATGTGAGTGTGAGAGTATTCCAAATATAGCATGTAACATGTAACATATCAGTATAACATATGAATGAATCCAAATATGGTAAGGAATGCATCTATCCTACCATATATATCAAGGAATATAGAAATTATGCAAGGTTGTTCATTATGTGAAAAAAATAGTATATTTCAATTCTGTATACCTATCTTGTAAAATCCATATAAAATTGAATTTTCAATGAAAATTAAATCCAATGACTTGTTCAGAAACTAGACTAAAAATTCTAACTTCCATTCTCTTGGAATTTGCAGAAAGAAGTTCTATCATATTCAAACTGATCAGACAAAATGATGCAAAATTCTATTTCAGAATCTATCCTATTTCAGTGTAAAATCTACCCAAAATTAAATTTTTGTCAAAACAATCCCCAACTTGAATGCGAGCTAGTTAACTTGATGGATTACATTTCTCATGTCTAACGTTTTCCATGAATCAGAGTAGAAACTCTAGTTCTAGACCCATGAACAAAGAACTTTTGTTCTATCTCTGTTTTTGATCTTTGTACATTGCATGATTTTTTTGGAGGTCATCTAAGATACAAATTGATCTGGATTTGCTGGAGGATGTTTTTGACTCATTAAGACATATCCCATAATTTTTTGGAGGTAAAAAAAAAAAATTCATCTTATATTTCTAAAATCAACATTATAGTTGGATTCCAAATTTGTCTTTTCCAGATCTGAACTTTTAGGGAGATCTCTATGGATGGAGCTCAAATTTTAGGGAGAGAAGACACCTTATGACATATATTTCATGGAAAAAATATATGATCTAAATTTTAGTGGTGAAAATCACATAGGAATGCATTGATATATATACATCACATACTTGCTCCTATTTGAACCTATGCTAGCATGCATACTTTGAAGCTTTTTTAATGGTGTTTAGACCACCTACCTTGTGCCCCAATAGGGGTGAAACCTTTGTTGTAGGTTTGCTGGAGATGGTGCCGAGGGTTGGTAAAGGTGAGTCCGCCTTCTCCTTTCTTCTTCCTCTTTTTCTCTTTCTTCTGACTTTTCCTCTCTCTTTTCTCTCTTTCTCTCTCTTCTAGCACTCTAATGGAGGGGCAGCAATCCAAAAAAGTGGAAGGGGTTATGGGCAGCCCTATGGCTCTTTAAATAGAGTCTCTAGTAAAATTTGGTTCTTTATTAATTCCCTTTTCAAAAGGTCCAAAATTCCAAAGATTTATGTAGAATCCTGGTATATAGTGATATGGCATCACTATATGACAAAATACCTAGTAGACTAGGATTTTTTTATTTCAATCCCTTCCCCCATTAACTTTATTTCTTTCCTTTTTTCCCATTTTCTTTCCCTTTTTCATTCTTCCTTAATTTATTTTTTATTTTTTCAAATATGACATCACATTGCCAACTCCAATATCCACCAAAATAAACCAAACCATGGGAGGAACCCTCCCTTCACGTTAGTGGAGGGTGGGTCCCTCCCATATTCCAATTTTCTTTTTAATTTTTGTTTTCTTTGTTTCTCTTTTTTGCTTTTTTCTTTTTGTTTTTTTTTCTTTATTTTTCTTTTTTCATTAATTCATTAATTCTAAACTAAATGCGAGGGCGAAGGATCAGATTTAGTCTTCTCAAGTGGTGTCCTAGGGTTAGTTGGACTAGGGTATGGGTATAAGACTAGTGCCCAAACCCTGATACGATATGACCATTTTGGGCATGAGTCGGGTCTTCCCGAGTGCGAACATATCATATCGACACGACATAAGACAATAACATAATCATGAGGTGACATCACACCATTATTTTGAACCTCCTGTGTTAATAGAGTGTATAGAAATGCACTAGGAAAAGTCTTGGACCCAGCCCATACGATCACCAAGTGCTTGGCAAGCATACCCCTAAATTGCCAACCCAAAAGAAGGCCAGGCTGGAGAAATGGGTGGTGCGACAGCACACCAACAGCAAGCAGTCCAGCTGCACCTCTGTGAGCGAAACTGGTTGGTGATTATCTGATCGTAGGTCCCATCGATTTGAAATTTTTATCTCTCCCTGCATGGAAAGCCTATCACTAATAGTCTGAAGAAGGTAGAAATGGAGGGAAATCCTTTCAGTTCCATTATAGGATCCTACACTTATCAATTTTGTGAGGAAGAGATCCCATTCCTCTTGAATCCGTCTACTAAACCAGAAACGCAGAGAAAGAGAGAAGCAAAGAGAAAAGAGAGAAGAGAAAGGAAGAAGAGAAGGAAGAAAAGAGAAAGGAGAACCTCTCTTTCAATACCACGCAGTTGAGAGAAGCAGAGAAGAGGAAAGAAAAGAGAAAGAAGAAAGGGAGTTCACCCTTGGATCAATGGATTGCTCGACTAAGCATTTGAGAGAGAAACTCATTGTAAGTACTTGTTGCCTTGACTATAAAACAATTTGGTAGAGTATACAATGTGAGTTTCGGTTAAAGGATGTAATGAGGATGCATAATGGGAATATGAATAATGAAGCACCCCTTGTCATTAATCTCCTCTACTCTATAATAGAATTCTTTCATAATCTAATCAAAGAAGGGAATGTCTATCACCAATAGTGGTCAAGATTTGAACTATGTGAACTGCTATCCACGAGGTCAGATCGTGAACAATAGTGCATATGATATGGAGATTGGTTAATAACAAACCAACTAGATTGAGTAAAAATATAAATAAATTATTATGGACTATTAGAGACTTTGGGTGTGACCAAAAGAGACCCAAGACCATGATTCATTAGCAGATCCGAAGGATGGAAATTGGATTTGGAGTTTAAAACTAGATTTGTTATCTCGGTTAACTGTCAAATCAAATCGGTATCCAAACCATAGTGAAAACTTGGAATTCGAAGCTCAAACTCCTTATTCATGATGAGAAAAATATAAGAAACACACCGGAGAAATGGTGGCCATCAAACCACGTTTCGATGTGTGGTCGATAGAATAAGCTGCACGACCTGGTCGTCGTGACATGCGGTCAATGCCATCCGCCGCACGTCATTTCGATGTCGGATCTTGGCCAAACTTGGCTGGTGACTTCCTAAAATTTATTCTGAATTGTTTTAGGGTTTCGAACCCTGTAATCATGTTTCCATGATGAGTAACCCCTTGTGCTTCATGAAAGCTAGAGGTAGGACTTGGTCTACACCCTAAAAATGACCAACCACTTGCCAGCTCTATGGTTTGAGACCTTAAACCAAATCTACAAGGACTAGGAAAGCTCTTTGGGGTGCTAGTGTTGTCATTCGGCCCCACAAAAGCTCATGATCGATGGCATGTGCTGCACGTTTGATGGAAGACCCGCACTTGGAATCCTTACTAGTTCAGATCCTTCTATACCGGGTCTTACTGAGCCAAAACTTGGCACCCTGAATTTTGACCTTCCATATGATGTTGGGTCAACTTTTTGGATCACTTAGTGATAATAGAACATATGGGAAGAGATATATGTAACCTAGGGAGCATCCCCACCAAACTTAACCCATGAAACTAAGCATAAACCTATTTTTGAGCCTAACTGGATGCATAATCGGATGATGCATCACCCAGTTGACAGCATCCAGTTATGTGTGAGTTGCACACTCCCTTTCTCCATGGATTGCGATAAATAAGGAGGTCCTCCACCTTATTTCTCTTTTGTTGGCTGCCTTGAGTATGGGAGTGTGTGAGAGGAGACTTAGCACGTGAAGCTTGGAGCTCAAGCTCGTTGCTTCCTCGAGGTAGGTCTCATTCACTCTTTCCCTTCCATTCCTAGTGGATAATGTGTTTAAGACCATAGTGAAACTCTACCATTAATGGTCTCCAACTATGGAAACCGAATCCTGACCTAAAATCCTAGGTCATTGATTCCTCCATGTATGGAGATGATAATGGGGTCTAAATGACTCCCATTATGTGTAATAATGGTAGTAGAATGTTTCCCACCACTTAAAGGGTAGGAAACCAAGTGGAGAAGACATTCCCCAAAGAAGGAAACCTTTTCTGATTTGTGCCTGGTTTCTGGGTCTGAACCAGAGGGCTAGTAGTGGCCCTAACTTCAGTTGACTCAAAACTAGTCCTCCGCCAAGGCAATTGCCTTGGCCTATCAGACCAAGTAATATCTGTAGGACCTCAACCATAGCCACTTAACAGAGAGTACGACGCTCTGAGTGAGTCCCTCTAATGAAGTGCATGGCTTCATTTGACCAAGCCTCCGTGTGGGCTTAATATCAAGCAGAGGCATTATCGGATGGTCGACCACCTGGCTTAGCCTCCAAATAGCCCATTGAAACCACTATTATAACAGTGGATATGAATCGGGTGGTTTATCGGATGCTTGACCATCCAATTTATCCTCCAGTCTAGTTTACTTAAGAAATGACTATGTGTTAACCAGTCTATACCGGAGGAATGATTACATGGTTATATCCTCCGATTCAATCTGTTTTGACTTATAAGCCTAGTAATGATTAGGAACACCAATATTTTGGTTTTTGGCTTATCTTGGGACCCATGCATGGACTCTAGTACTTGTCCATGCTGTTTTAAAAGACGTTTACCAATCTAAAGAAACTTATCTAACTAATTAGATAAAACACTGCAGGTAGTGGACGAAGCCTTTTGCCGGCTTCAAGGTTTAGCAGCACCTTTGGTGTCTACAGGTGTGGGGTCGGGTCCCATAGAGTTTGAGCATGTATAATGCTCTATATTGATTGTTGTTTTCCTTTTATAACATGTGATCCAATAAATTATAAATAACTGTTCTTGCATTTACATTATAATAATAACTATTATGTTGGTTGTTGTATGATGGACGTGTGGCGTGTGGGAGCACAATACATGGGCCATGTTGTTGGTTGTTGGTTGCTGGCACCTTAGTAGAGACATGGTGATCCATGGGAATGGGGACCCGGGGTTCTCTAAGGGGTGTAGTCTTTGATATCATTATGTGTACATGACCATGTATGATGGTGCATGTGGCATGTTGGAGTATGGGCATACATACCATGTTGGTGTGCTAGTACCTTAGTGGAGATATAGTGATCCATGGGAGTAGGGATCCGGGGTTCTCTGTTGGGGTACAACCCATGTATGGTGGTTCATGTAACGGTAACTTCATGAATCACATTAAGATTTGCTATACCTTAGTGGGGGCACGATGAACCATGGGAGTGGGGAGTTGGGGATCTCTACTTGGGTGTAGTCCTATTTAAGACCATGTATGATGGGCGTGTGGTATGTGGGAGCGCAATACATGGGCCATGTTGGCATGTTATACTCTAGTGGGGGCACAATGATCCGTGGGAGAGGTGAACTAGGGATTTCTACTAGAGTATAGCTTTACTTATTGCGTGCACATGCCATGTTGGGTGATTGTTGATATGGATGTGATTGTGTTGTAGGGTGTATGATCATGTGGTGTGTGGGAGCACAATACATAGTCATATACCTAGTTGCACCTTAATGGGGGCATGGTCAGTCCATGGGAGTGGAACGTGGATCTCTGCTGGGGGGTAGCCCTCTTGTTAATATGTTATCATCATTATGCATCAACTTAGTCAAATTACTTGTGCTTTAGCGAGGGGAATTCACTCCAGGAGGTAGGGTATGAAGTACTTAGGCTGTGGGGTACGGGTATATGCTCAGGCGGTGGGATACGTGGCAATTGCTGAGGTACGTGGCACTCACTCAAGTGGTGGGGTACAGGGCAGATTCTCGTTAGGGTACAGGTCGGTCATGATTGAATACTTGAATGCCACTCACAATTGCTTGTTTATTTTCTTCTATATTGCATCATTAAATTATTGATTAGGGTTGCATTAATACCTGGCTTCTCACTGAGCTGAGATGGGAGCTCACTCCTTGATATCGAATTTCTTTTAGCTTTGATTGCAGGTACCTCTACTGTAACTGCTAATATGGATCCTGATAAAGTTGAGGGTATTTCTCGTAGTGGGGGCCATTGAGAGATCATGTCAAGGGTTGTACCTATAGGTATTGCATCTACAGGACCTGAGTCAGGACCATGCCTCTATGATTTTACTGCCTGTAGATAGATGATGGTTTGGTCTTTCTACAAGGTCGTATTCAGATTTACTAGTTATTAGTATGGGATGTATGTATTATGAAAGATATTGTGAAATGGTTTGTAAGACATAATAGACTAATTAAGTATTGATAACATTAGTAGCATCTGTTCTTTAGTATGATTCCATTGCTACTTTTATGATTCCGCTGCATTTATTATTATCTATTATTGATGCTTATTGTGGATATTGTTTGTATAGACTGTGGGGTTTACGGGTAGATCATTTTGGTTGTTAGTCGCTGGAAGATTCGGGTTGTCTGGTAGATGACCCAGATATCACATCTGATTTCCTGGAATGGACTGTGATACCTAATGGTCAAAATCGTGTGGTCGACACCCTCAATTGCATGCGGTTTTGATCTCGGTTGTGAACCACCTTTGGTCAACAGTTCCCTATGATTTTTATGAGCCTATTTATGGGATTAAATCTTTGAGATCATTTTTCTATGAACATTTTCTCCCTTGTTTTGATTAGTTACCCTATAACTTGTTTAGTTAGCTTCTTGTTCACTATTTGAAATGCTAGAAACCTCTGGATAGCAAGTGTTGAAAGTTAGAAACTATTAACCTGACCCCTATGAGATGCTAGAATACCCCTGATCTCGTTGTAAGAAGTCCTTCTTAGTATTAAGACTTAAAGAAGGTGGATTTCTATCTAATGAGCATGATGTCTGATGGGAACCAACTTACTCTTCACCTATCTTATGTGGACAGTAAGTGTACTAGGTTATATTTGCCATTAGGCTATGAACGTTAATGAAATAGAACTAATATTGAATCCCTAGATGCTATGCCATGACAACAGACAATAGATAATAGGCATGGTTTATCAGACAAGTAATCATCACTGTGAAATGAGCATAATAAGCTTAAAGAGAAACCTAAACAATTTTATTGAATAATGAATTAATAAATAATACTGATTGTGATTTTTGATAGAGATACGAAGACCTAGGTAGGAAGCTATTGGATCGAGTAGTTTACTCTTCTATCTTTCGGTAAGGGAACTAGACCTTTGGATGCATGTCTCTCTTATTTATTATGTTGTGTGATCGTGTGAGATTGATAACATGCTCTTGTGTGATAACATGCCATCTAATATACTGCTCTGTGTGATCATGCATATGCATCCTCACGTTTGGGGTCAGTAGTGCCATGTAGTGGGGAAACGAGTGGAATGGGACGGTCATGACCCCATGAACGCGATTGATCTATGTTTGATTCATGATGTTTGGTTAAGTTAGTATGGAGGAAGCTGGGTGGAATGGGACGTTTGTACCACTTCTTACTGGTACTGCTTTGCATCGACCATATGTAACTTAGCCAAGTCACGATGTCCTAAGTGGGGACTGGACGGGGTCGGAAGCTTGGCGATGTTATGGTCCAGTAATATGGTTAATTAGGTGGACATGGCTAGTTGAACATAAATCACCCATATACCCCTAGCCATTAGGGGATTATGTAATGGAAAGGGTTCAATAAAATGGTGGTATGAACATAGTTGCGATGCTCCTCATGGCCAGCGTAATACGAATGGGCGGGCGAGTAGATTAGTGGGGTTACCATCTCCTCAAGTGACCGGTGTAATATGGACTTGGGATGAGTTGCGATCATGTGCGGACCAAAACGATAAACCCATACTTGGGGGATGGTGCTACACACTGAGTGAGGTGGCATCATTCTGATGGGGATGACCCATGTAGCCTGGAAGCTCCATGTGGGGGTTGTCCTGAGCTGGCACTTATAGTTATTTGCCTGACTGTAGTTAATAGTTACATGCATTTGTTTGTTGCACGTTTAGTTTTCTTGTTAAGCTCAGTGGTTGAGCTTACCTTATGCCTACAAACTACTTTTTAGGCCTTACAAGTTCTTTGCTCGATGCTTCAGGTAGCTTTCCATCCGGTGTAGAGGATGTAGACAACAAGCCTGAGGAAGATGTTTGTGATCCTTGAGCGTTTTGTAGTGCTATTAATGGGTGTTGGTTGTGCCCATGTTTTTCCTTTCTTAGAGTGGGATTTTATTTTATTTGGGATTTGTGTTGAAGAATAAACTTTAAACAATGACTCATTTACTCTGGATTTGGAAAATGTTGATTTTATTTCCTTTAGATGATCTGGGGTTTAAATTTTGAACCTTAGTAAGTCATTAGAATAATATGATGGTTTATATTATAAGACTTGTGCTTCATAATCATTTCCTAGATTTTGATAATGGTTTTATTTGGTGATGTTTATGTTACTCTGATAATCTTATAAGTGTCTTTTGGGGGTTGATTTGTGGAATACCATGACATGTGATCCTAAAAGGGGATTTCTTGTGCCCTGATAGGATAGAGAGATCTTGTTGCATTCCATAGTATTGATACGTCGGGAATGGGATGTGACAATGGGCCTATCCTAAGATAGTGTAGCACTCTCTTACTCTTTCTCTCTCTTTGCTTTCTTTCTCCATTCTTCTCTTTCTCTTTCACTCTATACTTTTAATAAAAACCATTCAAAGGGTGATGTACATGATATTTTTGGAATGTGTAGGTACCCTAAATGACACCTAAGGGTAAAATGGTAATTAGGATAGGTGGTCGCTAGGTGGTTGACTGAATTTTCCCTGGATTGACACTAGGTTTGACTAGGTTTATCTAAGTTTAACTGGATTTTGACCGAGTTTACTGGGTTGACTAGGTTTTGATTCGGCTTTGACGGGGTCAGCTGGTTTGACCAATTCTAACCAAATTTGACTGGTCCACTGATCTTGGATGGGTGGTTGTACCATTTTAGTTAAGTGTGCTCGGGCCGGGGTAATCTCAAGATGGGTGACCCCCTGAGAAGTCATTTTTTGCACTTTCTTCGATTCTTTCAAAATTTTAACTAGAGATGCTAGGTAACTCATAATGGCCAAAAATGGGCCCTGTCATGAAAAATGACTTTGGATGAGCAGAAAAGATAGGTTTAAGCTCATGGGCATTAATGGGCCTAGATGGGTTGAAGATGGAAAGTATGGGCCTATGACCCCTCTGGAAGGTCTGGATTGACTATTCATGGGCTTAGCTGACTATGTTTGGCTAACTTTGACCAACATTGATCAACTTTGACCAAAATGACCAAATGCCCCTAAAGAGGTTAATGATGGTTTTTTGCCTGGAAATGACTCTAAATGATCCAAATAAGGCAGTTTTGATCTTCTACGATGAAAATGACATAGGTAGGCTATTTATGGTAGGTTCTAACCTAAAGGGAATATGATACTTGAGGAGGCTATTTATGGCAGGTTTCTAACCGAAGGGGGAAATGACACAAGGGTTGACACTAGGATAGGTCCCATAGAATCTCTTACTCTGCTTCTTTTTTTGCTTATTGAGGGAGTTTGAGCTTGTAGACATGAGTGGCAAAAATGTGGTGCTTACATCGGGATATATAAAAAGGGATATCAGGATAGAGCAGCAATGATAAAAGAGATGTAAGCTAATGAGTGCAATATGAGATTGTTGGAGATAGTCTTTGAAAACCATAAGAGATAAAGAGTCTACTACTACATAGAATCATTCACTTACATAAGAGCCAGGGAAGGATTTAGGGAATGTAAAACTAATATATGCGGAAGTTGGGTTATCGTCATGTTAATGTCAAAGTATTGAATTCCCATTAGAACTGGATTATATTGATGATTAACTTTAAGATCTTATCTATTGTGTGCCTATTGATTGTGATGGATGCGGAAAAAGCCAATTAGTCTCAAAGAGAACTTATAAGTGCATATTAATTTCAAAATGGAAATAAGACTAGGAGAGTGAGGATGTCTTAGAGGTAAAGGAGGATGAATAAAGAGAATGAATGTTGTCTTATGTGTGCCAAATTATTCAGAACCACGTATAACAAATTTTGGCTACAAAATTTTTAAGGTGGGGAGAAAGTAAGAACCTGCTTCCAAGCAGAAGCCTAGTGGTTTATAGTTGGGTAAATCACATTATATCTAGGTATGTAAATTTCAGGGACGAAATTCTTTTAAGGTGGCGAGGTTGTAACACCCGCGGCCAAAATTCTAGCCCAATTTGAATTTTGGCAAATGATGGGCATTACCAAAACTAGCACCAAGATTTCTGAGCTAATTTAATATAGGAAAGTTGTCACACCTTGTTCCTGATGTGTCGGTACTATGGAATTTAACGGGATTCCTTACACTCAGAGTCATAGACATCCCCTCTAGGATCACATGTTGTGCTATAACCATCTACTAATCCACATCTTAATTCTCACAAATAATTTTCAGAGTAAACAAGGAATTTAAATAAATCCATATTATCACAATCTTAAAAGAAATGGTGGAAGACTTACTGTTCAATAAATTCAAGCTGACATTCTAAAGTTCATAATTTAAATAGTCAAGTAATATCCAAATCCTAAGGTGATTAAAATAAATCAATCAGTTTAAAATGTTATTCAGTTCCAAATCTTGGGATAAAAAATTTCCCCAAAAACATAACCCAAAACTAAAAGTCAAAAGAGTAAATAAGCAACACCTATGCCTATACGCAATCTCTACACTCTTACGAGGGATTATGGACTTCCACTTCAGGCTCACTATCACCATCCTCCACACCAAATGGATAGGGTCCGAAGCATCGAATGTTGTACCTGCATCATCTAAAATATTTGTATGTATAAGGGAATGCTAAACCACTGAGCTTAGTAAGAAAACTAAACATGCAACATAGAAATGCATGCAACTATACCATGTTCAGGTATGATAACTATATGTGCAAACTCATGGGCCAGCAAGATGAATGTTGCCTCCCTCGGCGTATAACAAACATCCCTAGGTTGCATGGGTCACTCCCAAAAGATGAATGTCACCTCATTCGGTGTACAACAAACATCCCCCATGTAAAAGTCCAACATCATGGTCCTCTCCTGACAGTGACTCATCCGACCCACATGACACTTGAGGAGATGGGAATCCCACTAGTCGACTCGCCCACCCATTCACACTACTTTGGAACTAGGTATCATCGTAGTTATGATCATACCACCCTTTATTGAACCTATGCCAATACATAACCCCTTATTGGCTAGGGGTACAATTATGCTGGTAAGTGCAACTAGCCAATTTTTACCTAATTACCACATTACTGAACCGTAAACCTTCCAAACTTTTGACCTTGTCCGGTCCCACATAGGACATCGTGACTTGGTTAAGTTAGTTTTGGTCAATACAAAGCAGTGTTAGTAAGAGGTGGTGCAAGTATGCTATTCCACCCACCTTCCCCCTTACTGACTTAACCAGACATCATGCGTCATCCAGACCAGCCCTATCTTTCATGGACAGGTTGCGAAGTGTCCCATTACAATAGCTTAAAAACCACTATAGGTATCATTGATTACATAAAATTTAATAATGCATATGTATGACAAACAGAACAGTATATTGGATTGTATGTTATCAAACAATGGCATGTTATCAGTCTCACACAGAGCATATAATAATCAATAGAGAAATACACGTAAATGAAGGTTTGATTCCCTTACCTGAGAGACAAGTAGAGTAATCTACCGTAGTATTGATCGAGTAGTTCTCTCTAGGTTTCTTTGTATCTCTATCAAAATCATATACAATGTTATTCAATAATTGATTATGTAAGAGTTTGTCCTAGCATTGCATTAGATTTAGATTACTATTTCTACGTTAATAGTGTCATTCCCTTGACTATCATTTATACCCATTGCTTGTTTATCGTAGCATATCTTTAAGTATTGGTTACTGTTCTTGGCATGAAAGTCACTTCTAATTTATGACAGACTTTTTGTCCATAAGAGTCAGGTGATGTGTAGATGGATATCCCATTTGACAGTCTGTTTCCACCTCTTATCATAGCTTAATTCTAAGAAGGACTTCTTCAACGATGGTATAGAGGGTTCTTGGGTTCAAAATAGGGTCTAATACGATGCACAACAATTTACTAGTCAACACATAGGGGTGCGGCTGGTGCCATCGGATGCACCATAGGGGCCTACCGCACCACAAATAGGGTGCGGCTAGTGCCATCAGCCGCACCTCACCACTGCTACACCCCTTAATAGGGTGCAGTTGGTGGTCGTGGCCACACCTAGTAGCCTTACAAAATGGTCCAATCGCACCACTAGTGTGCTGTCAGACTTCAGCCAGTGAATCCCTGAGGTGTTTATGAGGGCACGAGTCCTTAGGACTCCTATCCAGACCACGTCTAGCCGGATGGCATTTTTTCGGCCTGGATCTGAGCTGTGTTTGGATCAATGAGGGGATCTATGGATCTCGCCTCTTAGGGTTTTTTGAGTTGCCAAGGGTCATGACAGTGGATACGATCCGGATAGTCTGCTAGATTCTTGACCATTCGATTGTTCCTCCGGTTCTACATAATTAGAAAATGTTCTAAGTGTTAATCGGATGACCTTCCAGAGGAACCATCAACTGGTTATATCCTCCGGTTCAATCTGTTCTAGCCAATATTCCTAATAATGATTAGGAGAACCAACCGTTGGGTTCTCGACTTGTCTTGGGACCCCTATATGGATATGTAAGGCTTGTCCATGTTGATTAAAAGTTATACAACCAATCTAATGGATTACTATCTTTCTAAATAGGTATTGGACAAGGCTAAGGTTGAAGCCTTTTATTTGGCTTTAGATTACTGCTATACTTGTAGTGTAATCAGGTGAGGGGTCTAGTCTGTAGACTTAGGACATTCATAACAGGTCTACTTTGCTTAATAACATGCTTAGGTTGTATTTATGATATGCTTTTCATTACTTGCTATGCATGAGCATGCATTGCATTATAACAACTATGAATGCTATGTTTAATGATTTGGGTGTGATAGACGTGTAATGTATTGGAGCACAATATACTCGCCATGTTGATAATGCCGTACCATAGTAGAGACACGGTGATCCATGGGAGTGGTGAGCCGGAGATCACCGCTAGGGTATAGTTTTGTTATTAAATAAGGATATGTGTAACCAAGTATGATGGTTGGTGTGACGCGTAGGAGTGTGGGTTCACGGGTCATGTTGAATTGTAACCTTGTATGATGGTTCATGTGGCACGTTGGAGTGCTGGCACAAGTATCATGTTGGATTATAATTACACTAGTGGGGACACGGTTATCCATGGGAGTGGTGAGCCGGGGATCTCTGCTGGTGTAGATCATGATAGTTTTTTCAACATGCTAGTGGGGGTATGACAATCCATGGGAGTGGTGATCTTGAGACTTCTACTGGCGGAAGCTAGAATGAAATGAATGTACATAATAGACATAAGGGTGCCATTGCCTATTTCCTACGCCCTTCTACTAGGGGTTAAGATACTGGCATAGGCTCACACTTCTGAAGGTTAGGAGACCCGAGGGGGAGTCAGTGACGTGTGGGAGCATGGTAGCTAGTGTGAAATGGTGTCTATGATGGGAAGTAATGAGCCTGAAAGGATTGTAGTCCCGGATGGGGGTTTACTTGTAGAAGTTGTTTAACTGCACGGGGTCGTCTATTTGGCTTCTATCTTTGCCCAGTATATGAGAGGTTTGGTAGCTGTAGGCTGGACCAAAAGTGCTAGACTGAATCTCAATATGATACCAAGTAGTAACACAAACCTACGACCTAATATAAAATAAATTGTATTTTATATCATTGTATGTTGCACGCATGTGATACTAGATTTCTCACTGAGCTGGGATGGGAGCTCACCCTATTATTGATACTCTTTTTCAAATTTTTCTACAGGTGATATTCAGTTGTGGATTTTATGGAGTCCCCTTTGGTGAGAGTGGTCGTCGGAGTTGATATTGGTAGAGAGCATGACGAGCGCTGCACTACAGCGACTGCGTCTATGCATGACATAGCTCTCCCCTTATTGTTTCCCTTCCCTAGTATATTATGATTGTTTTTGTTGGTGGACAAAGATGTCTATCAAAACACTTATCTCAGATCTACTCTTTTGGTTTGGCTACATGTATAATTGATATGGATGTATTTTGTAAAATATAGTTGTCACACCCCAAATTCTGCACCATTCAGAACGGTGTGATGAACCGCTATATACCAACGGTTCAACCAGGATCTCTATTAGGCGGTATCCATTTGAAATAAAACTACGCAAATCCAAAATCATAATAAAAAAAATACACAATAGCGGAAGTCTTATAGTAAATGAACTGAGCATTCTAAATGTAATAATCATAATTAAAATATCAAATTATTATTGTATCAACTGAGACATAACTAAATAAAATGACAATTACATCTTTTATAAATCCAAATAAAATCCTAATGGAACACGCATGAGTTGCACTCGCATGAGGGGTCATGCGTATCCTCTAAGTCTTCAGCCTCCATTGCAGCAATGCGCGCATACACCGAATCATTTATATAATCTACAAGTGTGGTACCTGCATTATCAAATAAAAATATTCGATGTCGAGAGGGTGAGCACACATCATGGCTCAGTGAGTAAACAAAACAATCAACAAACATATGCATGCATTCAATTCATATCTTTGGTCTGGTAAATAAGTTTGCAATGTGCTATAGAAAGGGTTGGAGGTCAAAGGTCATGCTTATTGACCCCTCCTCTATACACGAGTGTGTGAAGCCGCCCAAAGGTCATGCTTATTATCGTCCCACATGCACCGACCATGAACATAAGGTTAACGCTTATTGCTGTACAGTGCCATACCAACACGTAAGCCCCTGCTGGCGAGGGCTTGCAAACCGGGCTCGCAGCTAACCAATCATAATGCCAAACAGTGTATCCAAGGCCTCACCCCAGCATCCCTCAATACATCCATAGAGATAGAGCTAGGGTCTGGTGACCGGGATGAACCACAGTGTCACGTCCCCCCATGATACCCTACGATGTATTAGTTCCGCTAAGGTAATGGCGATACGACGATGTTTAGTGGACAAGACTTGAGTTAGAGATAGAGCTAGAGTCTGGTGACCAGGATGAACCACAGTGTCACGTCTTCCCCCTGATACTCGCTCGCATCAAGCACACCAACCATACACATACATCCACATGCCTATTCTTATCATCATCATCATCATCATCATCATCATGTTATAAACAATAATTAGATATGCATGAACAGTAATAATAGAAATATACAGTTTATTATTAACCAATTAGTTTAGGTCTTGTTCCCTCACCTTTACTTGGTCGTAGATCCTCTTTCAAACTTTAAGAATCAACTATATATTGATATTATATCACTAGAAAACCTAAACAAGTTGATAGAATTGAATTAGAATTAATTCAGACTTTAAAAAGCATGCTGCTAACTGGGGGTCGATGCTAGGGTCGGAGGTTTGATCGACCCTGGGTGCGACCACCCCTATTCTGGACTTCCCGAACACTGGGGGTCGATGATCAGGGTCTGGTAGGGTCGATTGGCCATCGACCCCCCGTGCGACCCCCTGTGGGTTTTTGTCAATTTTTCATCCTATAGTCCATTCTTCATGTTTGGGGTCCTAAGGCTTGCTTCTACTGTCCATTCCACACATGTTCTATGGCCTAGAACCGTAGTTCATTCACCTATATTGCTTTCATAATTTTTCCCATGGTTTTCCATGAAAACCTAACCATGGGTGGATGATTTGGGTTTCTCCTAGATCATTCCCTCTTCTCTAGCTATTCTAAGGTCTGTAGAATTACATGGAGTTGGTATCCATACCTGAGAATTAGGCTTGTTTCTCTGAAGCCTTCTCCTTGATCTTCTTCTCCACTTTCCTTCTCTTCTCTTCTCTTCTCTTCTCTTCTCTTCTCTTTCTCTCAATCCAATTACGGTTCTAAAAGGAGTGAAAGAGGCTTAGGGACGTTCTATTTATAGAGTAGAAATTGCCAAAATAAGTCCCATTGAGATTAGGAAGGAATCCCATTGAAATTAGGAAAGTTTCCTAATTTTTGGTTCATGCTGTTTTTACCGATTATCGGGGGTTGATAGGGGGGTCGGAGATCCCGTCGACCCCTGGTCCTTAAAGTGTTCGACCCCCGATATAAAACTGGGGGTCTGAATTTTATACTGGGGGGGTCCGACCCTCCCTTGCTGGGTATGCGACCCTCCCCCTAATTTTAGTGTTTTTGGGTCAGTTTAATACCTCGGATCGTGATCTCCTTCATACACTTGATCCGTTTGGTTCGACCATGATGGGTAGACCTGGTTCAACGTGGTAAGACCGGGTTAATTTGATACGGGTCTTACAACTCCCCCCTACTTATAAAAATTTCGTCTCCAAAATTGTCCATACCTTCTGAGTCGAATAAATGAGGGTATTGCTTTCGCATAGCATTCTCTTCTTCCCATGTAATTTCTTCCATGTCTCTACTTCTCCAAGTGACCTTAACATAATAAATATCTCGGTTGCGTAGTCATTGAACCTTTCGGCTGGTGATTTCAGTTGGTGTTAGTTCAAATGTCAAATCATCAGTCAAATCAGGCAGATCTACTGTGAGAACGTACGTGTATGAAATACGTCATGCACACTTGACATAGATGGTGGTAGGGCTAAGTGGTAAGACACTTTTCCACACTTATCTAGAATCTCATATGGCCTGACATATCTTGGAATTAGTTTCCCTTTCTGTCTGAAACGTTTCAATCCTCGCATAGGCGATACTTTAAAGAATACTTTATCACCCACGACGAACTCAAGGTCTCGGCGTCGGGTATCGACATATTGCTTCTAACGATTCTAAGCTGTTCTCACTCTTTCTTTGATAATGTCGACCACTCGACAAGTCTCTTCAACAAATTCCGGTCCAACAATACTACGTTCCCCAACTTCATTCCAAAACAACGGAGTTCAACACTTTCTGCCATACAGTGCTTCATAGGGTACCATCTGTATAGTAGCCTGATAGCTATTATTATAAGCGAACTTAATCAGTGGTAACTTTTCATCCCATGATCCTTTGAAGTCAATTACACATGCTCGAAGCATATCTTCTAGAATCTGAATTGTATGCTCCGACTGTCCGTTTGTCTGTGGGTGGTGGAATGCAGTACTAAACTTCAATGTTGTATCCATAGCCTTTTGTAATCCTTCCCAAAACTTTGAAGTAAATCGTGGATCTCTATCGGACACAATACTTTCAGGTACGTCGTGTAATCGCACAATGTTATCCACATACAGCTTAGCTATCCTCTCTAGTGTATACTGGGTCATATAGGTATAAAGCGAGCTGTTTTAGTCAGACGGTCTACAATCACCCAAACTGCGTCAACTACTTAAGGAGTCAGTGGTAATCCCGTGACGAAGTCCATAGTGATGCAGTCCCATTTCCATGCTGGTTCCGGTAATGGCTGTAACAGTCCTGCTGGTCTTTGTCGTTCAGCCTTTACCTTCTGACAATTTAGGCATTGAGACACGAACTTAGCTACATCTGCTTTCATTCCTCTCCACCAATATAGTTTCTTTAGATCATGATACATTTTTGTACTTCCAGGATGTATAGAATAGATGGTGGTATGGGCCTCTTTCATCAATCGGTGTCTAATGTCCATGCTTTCTGTTTTGGGTACACATATTCTTCCTTTGTACTTCAGTACCTTTTCTTCGTCCAAGGTGAACTCAGGGTTAGTTCTACCTTTTTTGATGTCTTCTTGTACCGTTCTTAGGTAAGGGTTTGATTTGATAGCTGTCTTCACTTCATCAACTATATCTGGTATAATTTTCAATGCGGCGAACATATTTGAAAACCGATGAATAAACCCTTGGTTGGCTGATCCATCTGGTGCATCTATCACAAACTGCTCATTACCATGCTTGAATACCTTTCTGGTAGTACACATTGCGGCAGTTGTGCTAACCTCTCCCTATGATTTTATCATTGCCTTTCTACTCAACGCGTCGGCTACTACATTAGCTTTTCCCGGATGATACTGGATATCACAATCATAGTCTTTCAGTAGTTCCAGCCATCTTCTTTGTCTCATATTTAGCTCCTTCTGATTAAATAGGTAAGTAAGACTTTTATGGTCGGATTTAATCTGAAACTTTTCCCCGTACAGATAATGTCTCCATATTTTGACAGCATGTACTACTGCCGCTAGTTCCAAATCATGAATGGGGTAGTTCTTTTCATGTGTCTTCAGTTGTCTTGAGGCATATGCAATTACTTGTTCTCCTTGCGTAAGTACACATCCTAATCCCAGTCCTGACGCATCGGTGTACAAGATAAATGGTTGTCCTAGAATTGGGATGGTCAAGATTAGAGCTGATATCAATCTAGCTTTCAAGGTTTGGAAACTCTTCTCGCATTTATCCGTCCAGACAAACTTCTCGCCCTTCTTAGTCAAACTGGTAAGAGGTACGGTAATTCGGGAATAGTCTTCCACAAATCGTCAATAATACCCAGCTAGACCCAGAAAACTTCTAATTTCCGCAACGCTCTTCAGTGCTTCCCACTTTACAATAGCCTCAATCTTGCTGGGATCCACTTTAATTCCTTCAGTGGATAGTACATGGCCTAGAAATGCGACTTCCTTTAGCCAAAACTCACACTTTGTAAATTTGGCATAGAGCTTTTCCCTTCGTAGTCGCTGTAGAGCGGCATTTAGATTCTTGACATGAGTTTCCTCGTCTTTGGAGTAGACTAATATATCATCAATGAATACAATAACCGATGTATCCCACATGTCGTGGAAAATCCGGTTCATAAGTTCCATAAAGGTTGCTGGTGCGTTTGTCAATCCAAAACACATGACCAAAAATTCATAATGTCCATATCTGGTCCTGAATGCTGTCTTGGGGATATCACCATCCTTAATCTTCAACTGATGATAACCTGACCGAAGATCAATCTTTGGGAACACTTTGGCACCTTGCAACTGATCGAATAGGTCATCGATCCGAGGCAATGGATACCGATTCTTGATTGTCAGTTTATTCAGTTCTCGGTAGTCTATACACAACCGAATGCTACCGTCCTTTTTCTTCACGAACAAAACAGGCGCTCGCCATGGTGATATGCTAGGGTGAATGTAACCCTTGTCCAGCAGTTCCTATAGTTGTACTTTCAATTCCTTCAGTTCAGTAGGAGCCATTCGATAGGGTGCTTTCGATACTGGTGCGGCTCCAAGTATAAGATCTATAACAAACTCTATAGCTCGGTCGGGTGGTAATCCTGGTAATTCTTTAGGAAATACGTCTGGATAGTCCTGCACGACATCAATATCTTCCATTCGTGGTGCTTCCTTGGTAAGGTCGACCACAGATACTAAATACCCGACTGCCCCTTTCTCAAGGCACTTCTTAGCCTTTAGCACCGAGAGTATGAGCTTTCGTTTTTGGGGAAGTCGTTCCTGTAAAACTGAACTCGGCTCCTTCCTTGTCTTTAAATGTCAGCTTCTTTTCGGCACATAATAGGTTTGCAGAATGCCGAACTAACCAGTCCATTCCCAAGATGACGTCAAAGTCTGCCATCTCAAGTTGGATCAAGGTCGCATCCAAGGTCTTTTCATCAATAAGAACTGGACATGGTCCATAACCTTTTTTTAACTCCACTTCTAATCCCATAGGTGATCGTACAAATAGTTTGTAGTCTAAGGATATAAGGGGTAGATTTAGCTTCTTTCCAAATGTCACAAATATAAATAAATGAGTAGCTCCTGAATCAAAGAGTACTCTGGCAGGAATGCCATTAATAGGTACGATACCTGTGATTTGTTCTGGTTTAGTCTACATGCTCATACAATGTAATACAACTAACAAAATGTAAGTCATACCTGTAACCACATCAGGCGATGCAGCAGCATCCTCGGATGTAACCGCGTAAACTCGTCCTTGATGTAGCTGCTTCTTGGACTTAGGACATTCCCTTGCTATATGTCCCACTTGTTGACAGTTAAAACATTTTATCCCTTCAGTAATTGGCTTCTGTTGCTATTGAACTACGGGGATAGTCTTGGCTGCAGCGGAAAAGCCTTGAGCACGGAAGGGTTTGAATGTTTTGTTATTCCCTCCGTTATAAGAATTTCCAACTGGCCTTTTTATACCCCTATTTTGCATGAAATAACTCTCCTTCTGGCTTGATTCTATAACTCGAGCAATTTGTGCCGCTTCATTATAGATTTTCTTTTCATGTCCCAGAACGTGCTCACGGATGCTTCCCCTAAGTCCCATGACGAACCTTCGGGTCTTTGTGGTTTCCTCTTGCATACTAGTGGGTGCAAAGAAGAACAACTCTTCATAACGCTGTTGATAAGCATCCACGGTCATCTGTCCCTGATATAAACTCAGGAACTCTCTTTCCATAGAATCTCTAAAACTTCTTGGAAAGTACTTCTCAAAGAACGACTCCTTATAAATATCCCATGTCAATTGGGTGTGCTTTGTAAGTAAATAAGCTCTAGTAGACCTCCACCAATGGTGTGCATCTCCTTTCAGCATAAAGGTGGCACACAACACTTTCTCTTCTTCATTTAATGTCATCATCATAAAGTTTCTTTCCATTTCGTCGACCCAGTATGCCGGCCATAAAGGATCTGCTGGCTTGCCATTAAATTCTCTGGGATTTAATTACAGAAAACGCTCCACCAGTCTGGAGTGGTCTAGAGGCTGCGGGACATACGCTCCATATATAGGTGGTTGGTATTGATATCCACCTTGAGCTATTTCAGGATTCGGTATTTGAGCCTGCCTGATAGGAGTCTGAGGTGCGTGGGGTACTGTGTTACTTCCCCTGGGTGCTGTGCTTGCCTGTCCAGCTGGCATTGGAGGTGTTTGTGCAGCTGGAAGAGTTATGCCTATGGCAGCTTGGATAGTAGCTTGTGCCTATTGCATCTATTGCAACTGTTGGGCCATGTTCATTACGACTGTGGCCAAGTCTGTAGGTGGAGCTGGCAGATTGGTAGGATTTGCCTACCCATTTATGACGGATGGTGCTGTGTTCTTGTCCTCCTATGGTTTCGGGTGTGTTTGGTTATCTTCCCCCACAGGTGGTGGTGGGATAGAGTTACGGCTCTATCTGGTTGCTTTGCGTCCCGCCATAAATAAATCTGCTAGTAGGATTGCCCAATTCATTGAACACGAGAGACAATAATTAATTACTTCATTCTCATATTTTAAATCCACTAACAAATGCAAATTTCTAATTTTTCAGATCATTCTGTCGAAAATACTATGATTTCACTACAGGGTCGATGGTGGGGTCGATGGGTATCCGACCCTGGGAAATCACCCATTTTCCCGAGAGTCGGGGGTCGATGGGGGGGGGTCAGAGTATGTCCGACCCAGGGTGCGACCCCTAGTTCTCTGTTAGGTTCCCGAGAGCCGAGGGTCAATGCGGGGGTCGATGCGGGGGTCGATTGTTTTAATCGAATTTTCCGACCCCCGAACAAAAAATCTGATTTTTATGTCCGATTCAAAGTTCATTTCCCATTCTTTCTTCTCCGCTTCGACTCAACTCGTCCCTCTGAGTTGCTACAGTGCTCATTCCGACCCGTTGGTGGTTTGCACTCCTCGTTTCATCGTCCACACCTCCGCTACAGGTATTTCTTCTACCTTTTCATGTTTTTAGGTTTCTTAACCTAGGTTTTTACTCGTTTATCTTGTATTTTTCAAATTAAACTTTTTCCAATCGTAAAAATTTGATTTTTATTGGGGGATTTTGTTATTGGTGACTCGAGGAACGAAAGCCCTCAAAAATATTTGAGTTTCATCGGTTGGTTATTGAGAAACTCGAAATTTTCATTTTTTGCCCTAATTTTGTCAAAATTTTGAATTTCTTGAAATTTCTTGCAATTCAATCTAATTAGTTGAAATTTCCTACTGTTTGAATCTCACAAGTTAGTTTAGGATCTATGTAAGTCCTCCTGCCCACGTGTATGGGTGAAAAGTGAGGTTTTTGTCCAATTTAAATCATTATTAATTCAGAATCTCGAATTTTTCCTCTCTACTAACCCATTATTTGTTTTTCTTTCTTATTTGCAGATACTATGGCTCGTACCAAGGTACCTAGAGTTTGCGACCATCTTCGCTTTCGTTCCAACGAAGTCGAGACACATTATGCCCACTACGCTCGCAAAAAGGTAGAGGGAGGCCGCAAAGTGAACTTGGCTGAGTTAGCCTTGTTCAATGTGGAGAGAGCATTTGGTGATATGGGATGGCTCCCTATCATCACTTATGACGCGTGTATCCATCCTGATTCGGTATGCCAGTTCTACTGAAATCTCCAGGTGGTGGGAGATTACAATGATGTGGAGAAGGGTGATGAGTTGCGCATCACGAGCTACGTCATGGGAGTTGACATCTCATTTGATTATCGACAGCTGGCTGACTTACTGGGCATTTCCTATGCCGGCCCCATGGTGTTCTGTGCTCCTGGAGAGCCCCAGTTCTTCTCTCTACAGATGAGGGCCGAGATCGATAGTTAGCTCATCCGACCTGATCGCTGGCAGATGAGAGCGTGTTATCTACGTTTAGATCCACGGGTATACTGCAAGGTCATTCAACATAACCTGATACCGCAGAGTGGTCATTATGAGAGGATCTCCCAGCCGACCCTGTAAGACCCGTGTCAATCTAACCCGGTCTTACCACCTTGAACCAGGTTTACCCGTCATGGTCGAGCCAAATGGACCAAGGGCGTGAAGGAGATCGAGATCCCAGGTATCAAATCGACCCAAAAATATTTAAAATAGGGGAAGGGTCGCATACCCAGCTAAGCAGGGTTGGACCTCCCAAAATAGGAAGTCAGACCCTCAGTTTTGAAGGGAGGGTCGGACAGCTTAGAACACTAGGGTCGACGGGATCATCGACCCTCCCATCGACCCTCGGTTACCGTAGGAAATAGAATTAGGAAATTTCCTAATTTTTGATTGGGATTCTTTCCTAATCTCAAAGGGACTTATTTTAGGATGTTCCTACTCTATTTAAAGGACGTCCCCAAGCCACTTTCACTCCTTTCACAACCCTAATTGAATTGAGAGAAAGAGAAGAGAAGGAAAAAAAGAAGAAGAAAAACAAGGAAGAGAATTAAGCCAAAAGAGAAGAGTTGCAGAGAAGGATTATTCTTCTCAGGTATGGATACTAATTCCATGAGTTTCTACAGACCTTAGGTAAGTTATTGTTGAGAGTGTCATCTCAGAGAAACCCAAACCATCAATCTATGGTTAGGTTTTCATGGAAAACCAAAGAAGAATGCATGCAAGCTATTTAGGTGGATGATTCATGGTTCTAGACCATGAAATGAATGTTGAATGGAATGTAGAAGCAAGCCATAGGACCCAAACACGAAGAATGGATTAAAAAGAGGGTATTGGACCAAAGTGCACAGAGGGTCGCACCGAGGGTCCATGACCATCCGACCCTAGGTGATTTTGACCATCGACCCTCAGTGTTCGGGAAGTTCAGAGTTAAGGGAGGGTTGCACCCAGGGTCGATCAAGACTCCGACCTTACCTCCGACACTCAGTTAACAGAGTGGTTTTTAAATCTGGAATTAATTCTAATTGAATTCTATCGACTTTGTTAGGTGTTCTAGCAATATAATAACATTGTAAAGGTGATTCTAAAGCTTGGAATAGTATCTTTTAGCAAGCTAAGGTGAGGAACCAGAACTCCAAACTAATTGGTTAATAACAAAACTGTTTTCTATTTTCTTGAGTCCTATGCCATGCTTGATTCTATGCGAATATGTTTGTAATGTGCATACAACATGTCATCCAATATTTCTATTATTTCTTCATGCATATTTATTTTATTGTTTATAACATGATGATGATGATGATGATAGGAATAGGCATGTGATTGTATGTGTGTGGTTAGTGTACTTGATGCGAGTGAGTATCAGGGGAGGTGTGATGAGAACGTCAATAAACGTTAACCTTTGGTGGGTCTCAGCACTTTAGCTCTATCTCTAACTCAAGTCTTGTGCGTTAGCATCGTCGTATCGCCATTACTTTAGCAGAACTATTATGTCGTAGAGTATCAGGGGAGGTGGTCTCGGTCCTTGTAGTCTCTGACTCTACCGGGGGGCCTTAGCTCTATCTCTATGGATATTCTGAGGGATGTTGAGGTGTGGCCTTGGATACACTTTTGGCATTAGGATTGGTTAGTTGCGAGCCCAGTTTGCAGCCCTCGCCAACAGGGGCTTACGTGTTGGTATGATAATATATAACAATAAACGTTAACCTTTGTTATATAATGTTCATGGTTGGGTGCATGTGAGTCGACGATAAACGTGATCTTCGGGTGACGTCACACACTTGTGTATAGAGGCAGGGTCAATAAACGCGACCTTTGACTACCTAAACCTTTTTATTGCATACTGCAAACTTTAAACCGGACCAAAGATATAAATTGATTGCATGTATATGTATTGTTGCATTGTTTTGTCTAATCACTGAGCCGTGATGTGTGCTCACCCCTCGACGTCGAATATTTTTAGTTGATGATGCAGGTTATACCGTTGAAGATTATATGAATGCGTCTGTGTACGGGAACGTGGCAGCAATGGAAGCTGGAGCTGAAGTGGATACACACGACTCCTCTTGCGAGTGCAACTCGTGTGTATTTGATTAGATATTTTATAGGTTTCTTTATTTGGATTTATTAAGACATGTATTTGGTATTTAAATATTTATGTCTCAGTTTAAACAGAATAAATTGTTATTTAAATTTTGATATCACATAGATTCTCAATTCATTTATTTATAAGATTTCTGCTATTGTGTATTTACTCTGATTATGATTACGGATGTGTGTAAGTTTAGATAACGTGGGGATAGCCTACTTGAGATCTTGGTTGAACCATTGGTTTATTAGCGGTTCATCACACCATTCTGAATAGTGCGGAATTGGGGTGTGACAATTTGGTATCAGAGCATTTCAGGCCTTGCCCGCTGAACTAACATACATTCAAGACAACTGTGAACTGAGATAGGATAAAAATAAAAATAGTAATTTTAACACATTATAAGCACCAGTGATGATTGAGACCAAATTTAAAAAGAGAATAATGCATCTATTAAAGAGGAAACAAGTTTACATACAATGATAGGGAAAAAAAATGTATATATATAACTAAAGCAGAGTACAGTCCATAACCCGAACAGTTACTCTGTAGTACAAGGAAAATAAAGAATACTCAGGAAGCTAGAGGCGAAGGAGGAGGCGGCGCCTCATGGTCTCTATCGTAGTCCTCGACATAGACTCTAGTCAACCATGCCACCTGAGTCTGAGTCGCCTGCAGACTAGCTGTGAGAGAAGCCACCCGCTATCAGTCCGGCGCTGGGCGTCTAGAAGCTCCCCTATCCTCAGATCCGATGCGCACTGAGCCTCTCTAATCTCGTGAAACATACTCAGCACGTCATCAGCAGGTGGGCGTGAAGGACCAGCCTCATGAGAAGGACTGGTCTCCGGTACAGGATCTGCCGCAGAAGAAGTACCAACACCAGCCGCATGCGTAGGTGAAGGCGGTGGTATCGCGTCAACATCCATATACATACGATCATCATCGTCGATGGGATCCACATGAGCTCTAGCAGCGGCAGCAGCAGCCTCAGCATCAGCCATCTCAATACGAGTGTGAGGGCGCACCATCTCGTTCCTCTCCTCATCACTGACTTGGGCATCCCGCATACCCATCTTGCAGATAGCCTCCCAATCTAGAGGCGACGAGAAGGTCTTCTCCTGGATCTTCTCATCTACCAGGTCAACCCCCAGATGGGTCAGTAGAACTGTAATCATGCGTCCATAGGGTAGATTACCCCTATGACCGGACAATGTAGCACTAATCATGGTCCGCATGATGATGTAAAGAAGGCAGACCGGCTGTCTGGTGCAGATATTGTATATCAAAAACTGGGTCAGCTGAGAAACCCTCTCATAGTGCCCACTCTACAGGATCAGATTATGCTGGATAATCTTGCAGAAGATCCGTGGAGCTGGACGCAGGTAACAGGCTCTCATCTGCCAGCGATCAGATCGTAGCAGCTGATTGTCGATCTCTGCCCTCATCTCCATAGAAACAAACTGTGGCTCTTCAGGTGCACAGTACACCATGGGGCCGTCATAAGGTATGCCCAACAGATTGGCCAGTTGCCGATAATCAAAAGAAATGTGCACCCCTTTAACGTAATTGGTTATGCACAACTCCTGACCATGCTCAACGTCATTGTAATTCCCCACCACCTGGAGATTACAATAGAACTGGCGCACAAAATCCGGACATGTGCACGCGTCGTAGGTGATGACAGGGAGCCACCCCATATCACCAAATTCCCTCTCTACGTTGAACAAGACTAGCTCAACCAAGTTCACCATACGACCACCTTCCACTTTCTTATGGACATAGTCGGCATACTGTGCCTCAGCTTCATTAGAACGGAAGCGAAGTGGATCACGCACTCGGGGTATCTTGGTACGAGCCATGGTATCTGCAGATAAGAAAGAGAAAGGGAGACAAGGGGTTAATAGGATAAAAATCCAAAATTTGATTTAATAACGACGTAAGTTGACCATAAAGCCCCATTTCTCACCATACAAGTGGGCATGAGAACTTACGTAGGTATAAACATACCCTTCAACCCACACGCAGTAGGAAATTTTAACTGATGATGTCCAATTTGAAGAAATTCAAGAAAAATAAAAAATTTCGACAAATTAGGGCAAAAAGGAAAAAATCAAGTTTCTCGATAACCAACCAATGAAACTCATAAATTTTTGAGGGCTTTCGTTCCTCGAGACACCAATAACAAAAGCCCCCAATAAAAATCGAATTTTTACGATTGGAAAAGTTTAATTTGAAAAATACAAGTTAAATGGACGAAAACCTAGAAAAGAAAACCTAAAAACAGGTAAAAATGAGAGGACATACCGGTATGGATGACGTGGACGTCGAAACCCGGAGTCAAACCGATCAAAAACAGTGGAGTAGCACTGTAGCAACTCAGAGAGGAGAGACGAGTCGAAACGGAGGAGAAATAATAGGAAATGACTCAAAATCAGATCTTAAAAATCTGATTTTTCGTTTGAGGGTCAGACAATTCGACTAAAACCATCGACCCTCGAATCGACCCTCCCATCGACCCTCGGCTCTCGGGAACCTGACAGAAAATTAAGGGTCAGAATTGAGGGTCGGACACCCATGGACCCTCACATCGACCCTCAGCTCTCGGGAAGAACAGGTCATTCCCAGGGTCGGATACCAAGGGTCGGACATACCATCGACCCTCACCATCGACCCTACATAGAAAAGACAGTATTTTTTTTATAAAATGAGCTAGAATTGGAATTGATTATCGGTTAGCGTGCCTACATGAAATATAAATGACTTCTGACCTATTTTGATAATTTTCAGGCACCACCAATCACAGAAAGGAATTATGTCTGGACGTAGAGTATCCGACAGACCCAGAATGCAGTTCCACCACCACCACCCGTGGAGGAGACCAGTCAGGAAAACGATTATGCATCGGATAATCCAGAACCGGCAAACCCTACAAATTTGCCACCTTCACCACCAGAGCTAGCAACCGTGGTGATGAATCTGGCACAACAGCTGCAGCAGATGCAACACGCAGAGGCTCAGATGCAAGTTTCCATGGGCATTATGTTTCAAGCCACTCAGGCTGCACCCATGCACACGGGACAAGCCGGTGCGGCACCGGTGGGTAACCACCCAGCTCCTCGGATACCACAACAACCCGCTGCACGATTCCGGTGCGGGTTCCGAAGCAGCTCGGGGTAATTACCGGTATCCACCCCATATGTTTGGGGCAAACCCCCAAAATCATTTGGACCACTCTCGACTAGTGGAGAGATTCTTGAAGATGAAACCCAAAGAATTCAACGGCAAACCGTCGATCCGTTGTGGCGCTTACCACTGGATAGACGAGATGGAGAGAAATTTCCTCATGATGACTATCACAGAGGAAGTGAAAGTATTATGTGCCACCTTCATGCTCAAGGGCGACGCACATCATTGGTGGAAATCCACGAAGGCATATCTACTAACCAATCACGCCCTACTAACTTGGGCTATATATAAAGAAGCCTTCTTTGAGAAATATTTTCCACAGAGCTTCAGAGATTCTATGGAAAAAGAGTTCCTGAGTTTATATCGAGGGGACGGATGGCTGTGGACGCATATCAACAGCGCTACGAAGAGCTGTTTTTCTTTGCACCAATAAGCATGCAAGAAGAAGACACCAAAACCCGTAGGTTCGTCACGGGACTGAGAGGAAACATCAGAGAACATGTTCTGGGCTTAGAAAAGAAAATTTATAATGAATCTGTCCAGATTGCTCGAGTTATCGAATCGAGCCAGAACGATAGTTATTTTACTCAGAATAGAGGCATCAAAAGGCCAGCCAAAAATTTTTACAACGGAGGCAATAACAGGCCATATAAGCCTTTCCGTCCTCAGAATTTTACTGCTGCAACCAATACTACTTCAGCAGCTCAACCTCAGCCAAAGCCAAATTCTGAAGGCCCGAAGTGTTTTAACTGCAACCAACCGGGACATATGGCAAGGGAGTGCCCTAAGCCCAAGAAGCAATTCCATTAGGGACGGGTATATGCTGTTACATCCGAAGATGCGGCCGCATTACCCGATGTGGTCATAGGTATGACCAAAACTTTTGAAGTTGTAATTATATTGTATGAGCATGTAGACTAAGTAAAAAATAAATCACAGGTATTGTACCTATAAATGGCATGCCCACCAGAGTACTCTTTGATTCCGGAGCTACTCATTCCTTTATATCAGCGTCATTCGGAAAGAAGATAAATTTACCCATCAAAACATTAGACTACAAATTACTTGTACGATCACCGATGGGGTTAGAAGTGGAATTAGAGAAAGGTTATGGACCATGTCCAGTTCTCATTGGAGAGAAGACCTTAGATGCAACCTTGATACAACTGGAGATGGCAAACTTTGATGTCATCTTGGGAATGGACTGGTTAGCTCGGCATTCTGCAAATCTATTATGCGCCGAAAAGAAGCTAATGTTCAAAGACAAAGAAGGAGCAGAATTTAGTTTCTCGGGAACCAAACTTCCCCGGAGACGCAAGCTCATACTTTCAGCACTAAAGGCTAAGAAGTGCCTTGAGAAGGGGGCAATCAGGTATCTAGTATCAGTGGTCGACCTAACCAAGGAAGCACCACGAATGGAAGACATTGACGTCGTGCGAGACTACCCTGACGTTTTTCCGGAGGAACTACCCAGATTACCACCCGACCAAGCCACAGAGTTTGTGATAGACCTTATACCTAGAGCCGCACCAGTGTCAAAAGCACCTTATAGAATGGCTCCTACGGAACTGAAGGAATTAAAAGTGCAACTACAAGAACTGCTGGACAAGGGTTATATTCGACCCAGTATATCTCCATGGGGGGCACCGGTGTTGTTCGTAAAGAAGAAGGATGGTAGCGTTCGATTATGCATCGACTATCGGGAGTTGAATAAATTGACAATCAAGAATCGATATCCACTACCTCGGATCGATGACTTGTTCGATCAGTTACAAGGAGCAAAAGTATTTTCTAAGATCGACCTTCGATCAAGCTATCATCAGTTGAAGATTAAAGAAGGTGATATTCCGAAGACAGCATTCAGGACCAGATATGGACATTATGAATTTTTGGTTATGTCTTTCGGATTAACTAATGCACCGGCAACGTTCATGGAACTTATGAACCGAGTTTTTCATGATATGTTGGATACGTCGGTTATAGTATTTATTGATGATATATTGGTATACTCAAAGGACAAGGAAACCCATATCAAGAACCTAAACGCAGCCCTACAGCGTTTAAGGAAAGAGAAGTTATATGCCAAATTTTCAAAGTGCGAGTTTTGGCTAAGTGAAGTCATCTTCCTAGGCCATGTAGTATCCGCTGAAGGAATCAAAGTGGACCCCAGTAAGATCGAGGCTATTGTGAAGTGGGAAGCACCAAAGAGCATTTCAGAAATTAAAAATTTTCTGGGTCTAGCTGGTTATTATCGAAGATTCGTAGAAAACTATTCTTGGATTACCGTACCGCTCACCAGTTTGACTAAGAAAGGTGAAAAGTTTGTGTGGACGGATAAATGTGAGAAGAGTTTCCAAACGCTGAAGACCAGATTGATATCCGCTCCGATTTTGACTATTTCTGTTCCAGGACAGACCTTTACGTTATACACTGATGCGTCGGGACTGGGATTGGGATATGTGCTTATGCAAGGAGAGCAAGTGATTGCTTATGCTTCAAGACAGTTAAAGGTACATGAGAAAAATTATCCCACTCACGATCTGGAGCTAGCGACAGTAGTACATGCGGTCAAGATATGGAGACATTACCTATACGGGGAGAAATTCCAGATTAAGTCGGACCATAAAAGTTTACTTATTTATTTAATCAGAAGGAGTTGAATATGAGACAAAGAAGATGGCTGGAACTATTGAAAGACTATGATTGTGATATCCAGTATCATCCGGGAAAAGCGAACGTAGTAGCGGATGCATTAAGCAGAAAGGCAATGATAAAATCGCAAGGAGAAGTTAGCACGACTGCAGCAATGTGTACTACCGAAAGGGTATTCAATCACGGCAACGAGCAGTATGTGATAGATACAACGGATGGATCAGCCAACCAAGGGTTTATTCATCGGTTTTCGAATATGTTCACGGCATTAAAGATTATACCGGATATAGTGGATGAAGTGAAGACAGCTATCAATGCAGATCCTTATCTGAGAACAGTACAAGAAGATATTGAGAAAGGTAGGACCAACCCTGAGTTCACCTTGGATGACGAGAAGGTACTGAAATACAAAGGAAGAATATGTGTACAGAAAGTGTAGACATTAGACACCGACTGATGAAGGAAGCCCACACCACCATCTATTCGATACATCCTGGAAGTACAAAAATGTATCATGACCTAAAGAAACTATATTGGTGGAGGGGAATGAAAGCAGATGTAGCTCAGTTCGTGTCCCAATGCCTACATTGTTAGAAGGTAAAGGCTGAACGACAAAGACCCACAGGACTGTTGCAGCCATTACTGGAACCAGCATGGAAATGGGACTGCATCACTATGGACTTCGTCACAGGGCTACCATTGACTCCTCGAGTAGTTGACGCAGTTTGGGTGATTGTGGACCGTCTGACTAAAACAGCTCGCTTCATACCTATACGACCTCAGTATACGCTGGAAAGGTTAGCGAAGCTATATGTGGATAATATTGTTCGATTACACGGTGTACCAGAAAGCATTGTGTCTGATAGAGATCTACGATTTACTTCTAAGTTTTGGGAGGGATTGCAAAAGGCTATGGGTACAACATTGAAGTTCAGTACTGCATTCCACCCACAGACAGATGGACAGTCGGAGCGTACAATCCAGATTCTAGAAGATATGCTACGAGCATGTGTAATTGATTTCAAAGGATCATGGGACGAAAAGTTACCATTGATCGAGTTCGCTTATAACAATAGCTATCAGGCTATTATACAGATGTCACCTTATGAAGCACTGTATGGTAGGAAGTGTCGAACTCCCTTGTTTTGGAATGAAGTTGGAGAACGTAGTATTGTTGGATCAGAATTTTTTGAAGAGACTTGCCGAGTGGTCGACATCAACAAGGAAAGAGTGAGAACAGCTCAGAACCGTCAAAAGCAATATGCAGACACTCGACGAAGAGATCTGGAGTTCTCCGTAGGTGATAAAGTATTTTTGAAGGTATCGCCTATGCAAGGATTGAAGAGGTTCGGACAGAAAGGGAAACTAAGTCCAAGATATGTCGGGCCATATGAAATTCTAGCTAAGCGTGGAAAAGTGGCTTATCAGTTAGCACTACCACCATCTATGTCAAGTGTGCATGACGTATTTCACATTTCCCTATTGAAGACGTATGTCAAAGACCCAACGCATGTTTTGACAGTGGATTTGCTGGAATTGACTGATGATTTGACATTTGAAGTAACACCAACAGAAATCACTAGTCGAAAGGTTCAACGTCTACGCAACAGAGATATCTACTATGTTAAGGTCACATGGAAAAGTAGAGACATGGAAGAGATTACATGGGAAGAAGAAAATGCTATGCGGAAGCAATACCCTCACTTGTTTGATTCAGAAGGTACATACAATTTCGATGACAAAATTTTAATAAGTTGGGGGGAGTTGTAAGACCCGTGTCAATCTAACCCGGTCTTACCACCTTGAACCAGGTTTACCCATCATGGTTGAGCCAAATGGACCAAGGGCGTGAAGGAGATCGAGATCCCAAGTATCAAATTGACCCAAAAACACTTAAAATAGGGGAAGGGTCGCATACCCAGCTAAGCAGGGTCGGACCTCCCAAAACAGAAAGTCAGACCCTCAGTTTTGAAGGGAGGGTCGGACAGCTTAGAACCCTAGGGTCGACGGGATCATCGACCCTCCCATCGACCTTCAGTTACCGTAGGAAATAGAATTAGGAAATTTCCTAATTTTTGATTGGGATTCTTTCCTAATCTCAAAGGGACTTATTTTAGGATGTTCCTACTCTATTTAAAGGACGTCCCTAAGCCACTTTCACTCCTTTCACAACCCTAATTGAATTGAGAGAAAGAGAAGAGAAGGAAAAGAAGAAGAAGAGAAACAAGGAAGAGAATTAAGCCGAAAGAGAAAAGTTACAGAGAAGGATTATTCTTTTCAGGTATGGATACTAATTCCATGAGTTTTTACAGACCTTAGGTTAGTTATTGGTGAGAGTGTGATCTCGGAGAAACCCAAACCATCAATCTATGGTTAGGTTTTCATGGATAACCATAGAAGAATGCATGAAAGCTATTTAGGTGGATGATTCATGGTTCTAGACCATGGAATGAATGTTGAATGGAATGTAGAAGCAAGCCATAGGACCCAAACACGAAGAATGGATTAAAAAGAGGGTATTGGACCAAAGTGCACAGAGGGTCGCACCGAGGGTCGATGACCATCCAACCCTAGGTGATTCTGACCATCGACCCTCAGTGTTTGGGAAGTTCAGTGTTAAGGGAGGGTCGCACCCAGGGTCGATCAGGACTCCGACCCTACCTCCGACCCTCAGTTAACAGAGTGGTTTTTAAATCTGGAATTAATTCTAATTAAATTCTATCGACTTTGTTAGGTCTTCTAGCAATATAATAACATTGTAAAGGTGATTCTAAAGCTTGGAATAGTATCTTTTAGCAAGCTAAGGTGAGGAACCAGAACTCCAAACTAATTGCTTAATAACAAAACTATTTTCTATTTTCTTGAGTTCTATGCCATGCTTGATTCTATGTGAAGATGTTAGTAATGTGCATACAACATGTCATCCAATATTTCTATTAGTTCTTCATGCATATTTATTTTATTATTTATAACATGATGATGATGATGTTGATAGGAATAGGCATGTGATTGTATGTGTGTGGTTAGTGTACTTGATGCGAGCGAGTATCAGGGGAGGTGTGATGATAACGTCAATAAACGTTAACCTTTGGAGGGTCTCGGCACTTTAGCTCTATCTATCTTTAACTCAAGTCTTGTGCATGAGCATCGTCGTATCGCCATTACTTTAGCTGAACTATTATGACGTAGAGTATCATGGGAGGTGGTCTCGGTCCTTGTAGTCTCTGACTCTATCGGGGGGCCTTAGCTCTATCTCTATGGATATTCTGAGGGATGCTGGGGTGAGGCTTTGGATACACTTTTGGCATTAGGATTGGTTAGTTGCGAGCCCAGTTTGCAGCGCTCGCCAACAGGGGCTTACGTGTTGGTATGGAAATATATAGCAATAAACGTTAACCTTTGTTATATAATGTTCATGGTTGGGTGCATGTGAGTCGACGATAAACGTGATCTTCGGGTGACGTCACACATTTGTGTATAGAGGCGGGGTCAATAAACGCGACCTTTGACTACCTAAACCTTTCTATTGCATACTGAAACTTTAAACTGGACCAAAGATATAAATTGATTGCATGCATATGTATTGTTGTATTGTTTTGTCTACTCACTGAGCCGTGATGTGTGCTCACCCCTCGACGTCGAATATTTTTAGTTGATGATGCAGGTTATACCGATGAAGATTATATGAATGCGTCTGTGTACGGAAACGTGGCAGCAATGGAAGCTGGAGCTGAAGTGGATACAGACGACTCCTCTTGCGAGTGCAACTCGTGTGTATTTGATTAGATATTTTATAGGTTTCTTTATTTGGATTTATTAAGACATGTATTTGGTATTTAAATATTTATGTCTCAGTTGAAACAGAATAAATTGTTATTTACATTTTGATATCACATAGATTCTCAGTTCATTTATTTATAAGATTTCCGCTTGTGTATTTACTCTGATTATGATTACGGATGTGTGTAAGTTTAGATAATGTGGGGATAGCCTACTCGAGATCCTGGTTGAACCATTGGTTTATTAGCGGTTCATCACACCATTCTGAACAGTGTGGAATTGGGGTGTGACAGACCCAGTATCTCTTATACTGTATATGCACTAGGCAGCCCGTCTGCCTTCCATACATCATTATGCGTACCATGATCAGTGCTACGTTGCCCAGTCACACTGGCAACCTTCCTTACGGACGCATGATCACTACCTTGCTTACCCGCCTGGGGGTTGACCTAGTGGATGAGAAGATTTAGGAGAAATTCTTCTCATCGCCTCTGGATTGGGAGACTATTTGCAAGATGGGCATACGGGATGCCCAGGTCAGTGATGAAGAGAGGAACACGATAATGTGCCCTCACACTCGAGTGAAGATAGCTGATGCTGAGGCTGCAGCAGCAGCCGCTAGAGCAGGGGTTCCTAGGGATGATGATGATCGGCTGTACATGGATGTAGATGCCATACCCCCTCCATCACCTACTTATGCTACTAGAGCTGGTCTGTCTTCTTCAGCTGGTCCTTCGCACGTGGCTGGTTCTTCGTATACTTCATCTGATGACATGATGAGGATATTACATGAGATACGAGAGGCTCAGCGTATGTCTGACCTGAGGATGGGAGAGCATATAGAGTTTCAGCGTATGACTGACAAGCGAGTGACTGATCTCACAGCTAGTCTCCAGACGAGCCAGACTCAGATAGCTTGGTTGACCAGGGTCTACGTTGAGGACTATGATAGAGACCGTGAGGCACCACCTCCCCCAGTACCTCCAGCTTCTTGATGTACTTCTTTTATTTTTCTTTTTGTACTTTAGAGTAACTGTCCGGACTGTGGACTGTACTCTGCTTTAATCATATATATATATATATATATATATATATATATATATATATATATATATATATATATATATATATATATATACGTTTGTTCTTTCCTTTTGGTTTTATATATCTTTGTTTCTCATTTAATAGATGCATTATTCTCTTTCAGTTTAGTCTCAAACAACACAGGTGCTTATGGTGTGTTATTATTATGTCTTTTATATTTTTATCCTATCTCAGTTCATGACCTTTTGTGGAAGTATATGGTTTTACAGATAAAGCCTGAGATGCTCTGATACCAAGTTGTCACACCACAAATTCTGCACCATTCAGAACGGTGTGATGAACCACTATAAACCAATTGTTCAACCAGGATCTCTATTAGACGGTATCCATTAGAAATAAAACCACGCACATCCACAACCATAATCAGAATAAATACACAATAGCGGAAGTCTTATAGTAAATGAACTGAGCATTCTAAATGTAATAATCATAATTAAAATATCAAATTATTATTGTATCAACTTAGACATAACTAAATAAAATATCAATTACATCTTTTATAAATCCAAATAAAATCTTAATAGAACACGCATGAGGGGTCATGCATATCCTCTAGCAGCAACGTGCGCATACACCGAATCATTTATATAATCTTCAACTGTGGTACCTGCATCATCAACTAAAAAAATTCGATGTCGAGAGGGTGAGCACACATCATGGCTCAGTGAGCAAACAAAACAATGCAACAAACATATGCATGCATTCAATTCATATCTTTGGTCTAGTAAATAAGTTTGCAATGTGCTATAGAAAGGGTTGGAGGTCAAAGGTCATGCTTATTGACCCCTCCTCTATACACGAGTGTGTGAAGCCACCCAAAGATCACGCTGATTGTCATCCCACATGCACCCACAATGAACATTGTACAACAAAGGTTAACGCTTATTGCTGTACAGTGCCATACCAACACGTAAGCCCCTGCTGGTGAGGGCTTGCAAACCGGGCTCGCAACTAACCAATCCTAATGCCAATAGTTTATCCAAGGCCTCACCCCAGCATCCCTCAATACGTCCATAGAGATAGAGCTAGGGTCTGGTGATCAGGATGACCCACAGTGTCACGTCCCCCCTGATACTCTACGACGTATTAGTTCCGCTAAGGTAATGGCTATACGACGATGTTTAGTGGACAAGACTTGAGTTAGAGATAGAGCTAGAGTCTGGTGACCAGGATGAATCACAGTGTCACGTCCTCCCGCTGATACTCGCTCGCATCAAGCACACCAACCATACACATACATCCACATGCCTATTCCTATCATCATCATCATCATCATGTTATAAACAATAATTAAATATGCATGAACAGTAATAATAGAAATATTGGATGACATGTTGAATGCACATAACAAGCATACACGCATAGAATCAATCATGGCATTGGACTCGAAATAAAACAGTTTATTATTAACCAATTAGTTTAGGTCTTGTTCCCTCACCGTTACTTGATCGTAGGTCTTCTTTCAAGCTTTAAGAATCAACTATATATCGATATTATATCACTAGAAAACCTAACCAAGTCGATAGAATTTATTTAGAATTAATTTAAATTTTAAAAAACATGCTGCTAACTCGGGGTCGATGCTAGGGTCGGAGGTTTGATCGACCTTGGGTGCGACCACCCCTATTCTGGACTTCCCGAACACTGGGGGTCGATGATCAGGGTCTGGTAGGGTCGATTGGCCATCGACCCCCCGTGCGACCCCCTGTGGGTTTTATCAATTTTTCATCCTACAGTCCATTCTTCATGTTTGGGGTCCTATGGCTTACTTCTACAGTCCATTCCACACATGTTCTATGGCCTAGAACCGTAGTTCAAACACCTATATAGCTTTCATAATTTTCTCCATGGTTTTCCATGAAAACCTAACCATGGGTGGATGATTTGGGTTTCTCCTAGATCATTCCGTCTTCTCTAGCTTTTCTAAGGTCTGTAGAATTACATGGAGTTGGTATCCATACCTGAGAATTAGGCTTGTTTCTCTGAAGCCTTCTCCTTGATCTTCTTATCTACTTTCCTTCTCTTGTCTTCTCTTCTCTTTCTCTTCTCTTTCTCTCAATCCAATTAGGGTTCTAAAAGAAGTGAAAGAGGCTTAGGGACGTCCTATTTATAGAGTAGAAACTCCCAAAATAAGTCCCATTGAGATTAGGAAGGAATCCCATTGAAATTAGGAAAGTTTCCAAATTTTTGGTTCGTGCTGTTTTTACCGATTATCGGGGGTCGATAGGGGGGGTCGGAAATCCCGTCGACCCGTGGTCCTTAAACTGTCCAACCCCCGGTATAAAACTGGGGGTCTGACTTGTATACTGGGGGGGTCCGACCCTCCCTTGCTGGGTATGCGATCCTCCCCCTAATTTTAGTGTTTTTGGGTCATTTTAATACCTAGGATCGTGATCTCCTTCATGCACTTGATCCGTTTGGTTCGACCATGATGGGTAGACCTGGTTCAAGGTGGTAAGACCGGAATAGTTTGATATGGGTCTTACAATAGTGGTTGGTATTAATAATGATACATATTATGGGGTATGATATCATAGTAGTTGCATCTGTACTATTAAATACTTCCGCTTATATTATTATTGTTTTTTGATTATTTGTGGTTATTGCTTGTTTAGAACCATGGGGTTTATTTTGTAATCATTATGGATAGTGATCTTGGATCTATTCAGGTTGCCATAGGGGTTGACCCGGATATCAAGTTTGATTCACCAGAATGGGCTCAGACAATACTGGTATCAGAGCGAAACCACTTTGTAATTACTTATAAATTTCCCCTGCATACCCATTTCCATTTGTCAGTGACAGATGCATAGATAAACTAAAAAACATGTACAAACCAACAGTATTAAATAGGGATAACTATAATTTAATCACCAAGTGCAAAAATTGAACAAGAAGAATAATGCACAATTATAAGTAAGAACAATATATATATATATATATATCATTGGCTAGTATAAAATGGGGTACAGTCTACACACTGGACAGTTAACCTTTATGCATGTAAGTACAAGTAAAAACTAAAAGAAAAAGGAAAGTGATAGGTGATTACTAAGGTTCAATAGCAGGGGGTGGATTTGAACCACTCTAATGAGCTACTGGTAGAGTGGGTACGCACTGATTGTATCTCCCTCTACCAGACCCTGGTGGAATAAATGGGGTATCATCCCAGTAGACACCATGGAGGCTCGAACCTGGCTAAGATCCTCATCAAGGCATCCTGGCATCTCATGATTGCCTGTTGATTATGCCGCATGCTGGCCAATTCCTTTACTATCTGCCATTGACCCTCTTGGATAGCGTAAACATCTCCTCGATTTAAGCCACACATCTCCGAGGCTTAACTGCTGCTATAGAGGTAGAAGCCCCTTTACCTATTGGGACCTCCATCTCATTGCCACTATCTTCTCTGGTAGATACACTGCGTGCCACTGGATGCCTCCGATGTGCTCTCTGCTACGATTTCTCGATCGCTTTAAGCTCTAGGTCAAACATCATGATGTCATAAAGCTGCATCTGGATGATGCTGGTCCAACCAAATGGGGAGGATTCCTTCCCATTGTCCATTTCCTCACCAGTAAAGCTCACCTTAATGTGAGTGAATATGTGGGACAACAAGCAACCATATGACTACCTCCCATCTGGACCCAAGTGGTCTGCCAGAAACAAAATGTGTTTCAAGATGATGAAAGTGAGACACAACTGCTCTCTTCAAAATACACAGTGCATCACGTATGTAGCAAATGTGTTCAGCTCATCTTTGTGCCCAGCTCTGGGAAGTATGTTGTGTTGCATGATGCAAGTGATGATCCTGGGAATGAGTCTAAAGTCGGGCTCAATGTTCCCATCTTCCATGTCCAATTTCTCTAGAAGAATGAGCCCCTCCGTACAGTAGTCTACTGATCATCTGTAGTGTCTATGACCTGAAGAGGCCCAAAGTATGTAAGCCTCCCCTCTGTGGATACGCTGAGAATGGCACTTAAGTTGGCTATGTCCAAGTTGATACGCATGCCTTTCACCATGCTAGTGAGATGTGGTGCACCCGCCTCGTTAACAGTGTGGCCTAAATTACAAAAGAAGTGCCTCACCAAGTTGAGATACACGTCATCCCAAATATGCAAGACTAGGGTCCAGCCTAGTGCATCGAAATGCACCCGAATAGCAGACTTGGTCAACTCCGATAGGATAATGTAACATCCTGCCTCAACCTTGGCTACGCAAAACTTCTCCCAGTTTTGGTATAGTCGTACAATAGGAATCGTGGGTCTTGTTAAATCGCCTAGCTGGGATGACCCTACCATGTCTGCTATATGCCATATTTACTACACAAGGATAATAAGTGGGGTTGACAATTAAAAAGAGCTATCATGTTCTATAAGTAAGAACTTTGTATAACAACATATGGGCTACTGGGAAACTGAGAAGCCCTTGACGTAAATCAATGTCCCAACATCAAGGAATCACCATTTCATGAAATAATTGACAATATTGTTCTCATTCCCATGTAATAACAAAGCCCTCGGTATACCTAATGAGGTGAAGTAAATAAAGAAGAGAAGGGAGAACATACCTTTTCGAATGGAATTGGGTGATGCCACCCAAAGGGAATGAAAACCACTGAGAATGGAGAGAACCTTGAGAGATTCAGAGGGTGCCTTTTTTCTCTTTTTCCTACTACAAGAATATTGTTGTGGGCTCCAAATGAGGACCCATGAGTCCTTTTATAATGTTCTGATTTTTGTAGAACTAGAGGACCGGCAACTCAAACGTTGCCTCCGCTTCAATCCTCTGGTTAACCAAGTGTCACGTTAGTTGGGTTTTGGCACCCAAACTCATCAGAGGCTTTTAAATTTAAACCGGATGCACATACCTCCAATTCATGCCTCCGATAAAATTACAAACTTAGAAAATTTTCTAAGTTATAAACTAGATGTATAACCGGATGGTAAACCATCCTTCATACCCTCCACTTATGGAAGTGTGTGATTCTGCAGGTGTTATGAATTGGATGCATTACTAGATGATATAGCACCCGGTATCCATCATCTGATTCTCTTAATAAATTGGGGAGATTATTAACCAGTCTATCCTAATCAGAGGAACCTGCTCCTAGTTACTGCCCCCGGTTCAGGAAATAGTTTAAAATGGACTTAGACCAAGGAAATTTTTTGATGCATTGCCTATACCTACCATAACATGATATCTTTAAGATTTTGTTTTGGGTAAGTGGACTTATGGTCGATACCAACACTTGAGAATTTATAGATTTTCCCTATTAACCATCGACCCTAACAGCAATGCCTCCAAGGCGGAGACTATGTGGGAGGAATGTCAACTTGCCTCCTCTAGCTTAGGATAAAGGTAGTGTCGGCCATAGTGGATTGAATTCTCCACCACCTCCACCACCTCTTCCTCCACCACCAGCTGACCTTCTACAGACACCTCTAGTAAACCGTGGCTGAAATGACAATGGTAATGGGTGGATTGGTCAGTAACTTCTCTACAGAGGAATATGGCAGCAGCCTTCGCCGAACTATTGGCCACCAAATGCTAGCTACCCCCGGCTCTGCAAGCACAAGGTGGAGGCATACCTCCAATCCCTCATGCACCAGACATGCATGACCAGGTGCCTCTAGTTTCACTTACTCCTCATGTTTATGTACCAGTGCCTCTAGCACAGACACACCCAACAATGTCAGGCATACAGTTACAACCTAGATGGGGCAAAGGTGATGAGTAATTTTCAGCGCATGCATCCTTTAAAATTCACAGGAGTTGGTACAAATCCTATGCAGCCAGACGTATGGATCCAAGCCATGGAGAAGATCCTAGAAACTTTGATGTGCACTGAGGTACAAAAGTTGTTATGTGCAACCTTTCAACTGGAAGGGGTGCTTTATGATTGGTGAAAAGGCATCCAACCCACTCTGATTCTGTGCCATGGGGAGATCACGTGGAAAAATTTCAAGGAAGCGTTCTACAAGAACTTCTTTCCACAGAATTTCAGAGACAGAAAAAAGGTGGAGTACCTCAATCTATGTCAAGGGGGTACTATTGTGGAAGCTTAACAATAGAAGTTTGAGGAGTTATTCTACTTCTCACTGGCTTCTATGAGGGAAGAGGAGCCTAAGATAAGGTGTTTTATTTAAGGCTTGAGGGGAGACCTCAAGGTAATTGTCAAATCTATGAGACTGAAGGAGTATAGTGATGCAGTACAAGCGGCAAAGAGTGTTGAAGATGGGTACCATCAGAATTTCCAAGGTCAAAAGAGACCTATGAGCTTCACTGACAACCACCCACAAGCAAGCCATTCCGTGCTCAGTACCCTAGCTCCTCTATGATAGCTTCATCTACTCCATTCACTGTAAAGCCCACCTACAGTATTCCCGCCACTGATCCAAGCAAGTAGGCTGCATTTGCACCTAAGACAAATCAGACAAAACCTACAGTTTTAAGTGCCTCTTCTGTACCTTATGGCACATGTTTCAACTGTGGTAAGTCAGGCCATTTTGCAAATGGCATGCCCGGAGCTAAAGAAGGCACTGCCAATTGGGCAAGGCAAGGTCTTTGTCTTATCTACTAAGGATGTGAAAGGCTCACCTAGAGTAGTGATAGGTATTTTAAAATTAAGAAGAAAGCATCATCTTGCATGACATGTAGTGACATTCATATATGTGTATGTAGGTACTCTTTCCATTTCTAGTATACCTGCACGTGTGTTATTTGATTTTAGGACTACGCATTCCTTTGTATCCCCTATATTTGTTGCTATGTTGGGAATGCCATCACATAAGATGACCTGCACACTAATAGTGTATACACCTATGGGATCCAAGTCCAGTTTAGAAGACTATTATGGACCATGTGATGTGGTCATTGAAGGGAAGGTAATGGTGGCTAACCTCGTCTGCCTCAGGATGAAGGATTATGACATGATATTATGAATGGATTGGTTGGCTAAACACCAGGCCAACATTTTGTGTTCCAGGCATTAGATCTTATTCCAGCCTACTAGTGGTGAGGTATTTACTGATGATAAGACCAAGAAGAGTCAAAAGTTGTTCTTATCGACACTCTAAGTTTCCCAGTTGCTATGTCAAGGATGTGAGAGCTACTTAGTATCTGTACTGGACACTGAAACCCAAATACTGAAGTTAGAAGACATACCAGTGGTCAATGAATTCCTTGATGTGTTTTCCGAAGAACTACCTGGTCTACCACTAGATTGGGAAATGGAGTTCATCATTGACTTAGTCCCCGGAGCAGCTCTGGCTTTTAAAGCACCTTACCGAATAGCTCCTACTGATTTTAAGGAACTCAAGGCACAACTTCAGGAGTTACTGGATAAGGGTTTAATCAGACCTAGTATCTCACCTTGGGGAGCACCGGTGTTATTTGTGAAGAAGAAAGATGACAGTGTCCATTTATGCATAAACTACCAGAATTTGAATAAGCTAACAATCAAGAATCGGGTATCCTTTGCCCCAATTCGATGACTTGTTAAATCAGCTTCAAGGGGCAAGTGTATTTTCTAGGATAGACCTATGGTCTAGTTATCACCAGTTGAAATTCAAGGGCAGTGATATACCCAAGACAGCGTTCAGGACAAGGTATGGCCATTTTGAATCTTTGGTCATGTCCTACGGGCTAATGAATGCTCCAGCCTCATTCATAGAGCTGATGAATCAGATATTTCATGAATTCCTGATAAGTTTGTCATCGTCTTTATCGATGACATCCTCATCTACTCATCCGATGATACCTCCCATGCGGAGCACCTCCACTTAGCATTACAAAAGCTGAGACATGAGAAGTTGTATGCCAAATTCAAGAAATGCAAATTTTGGGTTTGACAAGTAGCTTTCTTGGGTCATGTTATATCAGCTGAGGGTTTAGGAGTGGACCCTGGCAAGGTTGTCATGGACTGGTATACATCTACATCAGTTATAGAGGTCAGAAGTTCCTTGGATTGGCTGACTATTTTAGGTGTTTTATTGAGGGATTCGTCCATATAGCTAAACCGTCGACAGGAATGACTAAGAAGGGAGTTAAGTTTGTTTGGTCAAATAAATGTGAGGAAAGCTTTCACACCCTCAAGGAGTAGCTAGTCTCCACTCCACTTCTAACCCTTTCATCTGATAAGGATCTATTCACCGTTCATACGGATGCCTTGAAATTTGGTTTGGGTTGTGTACTCATGCAAGATGATTATGTAGTGGCTTATGCCGCCAGATAGTTTAAGGTGCATGAAAAAAACTATCCAACACATGACCTCGAGCTTGCTGCAATTGTCTTCGCCATAAAGATGTAACACCCTGGCTTTGCTAGGTTATTAACTACTTACTCATGCTTTTATTTGGACAAGTAAAGGAAATTCAAGAGACTAGTAGGGGTATATTCAGTAATTTCCTATTGCTCATAGAGGTAAATAAATCTAATAAATCTTACCTACTATTGGTTATAGCTATTCTTAGGTTTATAGATTTGAGAAATAAAGCTTGTAAAATGCTTTATTATTGTCACATGCTAGACTAACGGTTCTTTTTTACAATCAAAGAGTAATGCTGACCATAGGTCTAGTGTTTAGAACTCAAAAGAGACAAATAAAGAGGATTTGTTTTGTATGAGTGTTTATGTGTGGGACCCATAACAGGTGGTTGATCTCTATTGGTTGGGAATGAATAAGTTGATTTTCTAAATTGTAATGGCATGAGTGTAAATTTGAAATAGAAAAGAGGGTATTTCTAGTCCCTGAAATAAAAGGGTACCTAAAATAGGAAAAGTGAGTTATGTCCATGTGCCTAATGGAATCTAAGAACGGTATTAGTGGCATTATATATTTTAGGGGTACCCTATAAGTATGGCTAAGTTCACATGCATTGGGTATAGAATAGGGTTATGGTAGACATTTCATAAATAAAGGATATTTGATTTTTAGAAAACTAAAAAAAAATTACATAAGAGAAATGAATTTTCATTTCCAACTCTTTTGGTTGAATGAAAAATTATGAGAGAAAGGGAAGCTTTTCTTTATGTTCCTGAGAAAAAGGAACTTTGATTCTGAAATACTCTAAGTGCAATGGAAGGTTTGATGACTGAAATGGAAGCAAACTCTTGAGGATTAGAAGCTGAAGTAGTGGATTAAAGTTGGAAGAGAAGCAAGAAAGGAAGTTGCAGAAATTTTGGGAGAAATCCATTAAAGAAAACTGATTTCAGCTAGAGGATTAGTGAAAACACTCTTAAGGTGAGTCCTAGCATTCTTATAATAACTAAAGAAGGGATTGCTCGTAGAGTAGAACCTCTGTACAATGATTCCATACCTTTAGAATGTAGAAGTTTGGGGAAGAAGATGATGAACAAGTTAACAGTAACCTGTTCATCATTTGGGTATATTGGAATGAAAGAAACAAAGAAATGTTCCTTAGGTTGACCATTGGGATCCATTAGGATCATATAAGAAGCTTTAAAAGGTAGGGGGAGCATTTTGACACATGTTTGGGAAGTTAGAATAAGATTTTAGACTAGGAAATCATTAAATGGGTGGAAACAGAGGTTCAGTCGAGCCTCCGTGCACGTGCGGTTGGTGACCTATGTGGGGTCGGTGGTCCACCGCACGGTCCTTGATGAGCGGCCGCACGACTCTTTTGAGGTGTTTAAATGGTTTCTTTGGGGTATCTTCCTCAGACCTCAAGGGAGTCTTATGGAGAATAAATTAGCACCCAAATGGTGATATTTTGGTTGAGCATGAATGGAAAAATAAACTATTATGTCTCTAAATATGATAGGAAATTGCAATGGGATGGCAAAACACTTTTACAATGATGTTTAGAGGGTTGGGTATGTTTAGAACTTGCTTATAGGTGGTATTGGAAGTGTTAGAACAAGACCCAAGGGGTAGGGAATCGAAATGGCCGAAACAAAGCCCATTATGAAATTTCAGTTGTCGTGTGGCTGGTCGGTGCTGTAAGACCCGCACTCTACTTACTTGGTCTAACCATGTCATGCCAGGTCTTCCCATCATTCCTCAACCAAGTGGACCGAGTGTGTGAAGATAGATCACAAACCAGGTATGAGAATCGAGTTAAAAACACTGAAAACATACCTCGCTTGCTTGGGTAGGTATGGTCGACCATAAGGAAGGGAACCAAAAATCTCAAATCCAAAACCCCACGATCGATGATTTCGACCCTACGGTCGACGGTATATGCGACCGTATGATCGACCGTGAGAACCCAGATCAAACTCCGAGTTTTGGAAACTTTCCTGAACTAAGGATTGCTTTCCTAATTGAAAGAAACTCCATATGGAGAATTTTCTTCTATATAAAGGACGTCCCTCAGTCCTTTTTCACTATTTTAGAACATTAGTAAATCCTAGAGAAAGAGAAGGAAGAGAAGGAAGAGAAGGAGAAGAAGAAAAGCTAAGGATAAGAGTTTGCTGAGAAGAGATTGGCTCTATATCATAGGAAAAGGTATGAAACGAATCTTTAGAGATGTAAACTCTAAGGAATAAGACTTCTATGGAAGATAGACAATATCCACCTAGTATGATCTATGTGATTTCCTTGAGAAAATCCCAAGGAGAACCATGAGGAGTGAAATTGATGATTAGGGTTGATAAGAAATTACTAATGATGGCCATAGGATGTCCTTAGAATAAACCCCATTGAAGAATAGAAGAATTGACCTAGGAAGAACTCAAATTTCATGTAGATTGTGACCAAAAATCTCAAGGTCGCAGCTACGGTCGACCATAGCATGACCAGTACGACCAAACAATCGACCATAGGCATTTGGAAAGATTTCATAAATCATATGGTCGCAACTACAGTCGCACCATATGCTACCATAGGGTATCGACCGTAGACAGTAAGGTCGATACAACATGAGACCATAGGACCAATCAGACACCTATCAGTGCTCTATTTCGATTTTCAACTACTGTAACATGTCACATATGAACCCTAACTTAAATTCATATAACTTTTAGATTGTTAAATAAATTCAAAGAGAATTTCAAGGCTTGGAAGGACATCGAGAATTGCTAACAGGTAAGCGAACAAGACCTAAACTAATTGGTTAATAACAAACTGTTTATTTTTATTGAGTCTAATGCCATGATTGATTCTATGCGTGTATGCTTGTAATGTGCATCTCACATGTCATCCAATATTCTTGCTACTACTATTCATGAATATTTAATTTTATTTATTTATAACATGATGATGATGCTAGGAATAGGCATGTCAATGTATGTGTATGGTTGGTGTGTTGGATGCGAGTAGAGCATCAGGGGGAGGACGTGGCATGGTGGTCTTCGACCTCGTCACCAGACTCTAGCTCTATCTCTATTCAAGTCTTGTCACACCCCAATTCTGCACCAACCAGAATGGTGTGATGAACAGTCAATAAACCAACGGTTCAACCAGGATCTCGAATAGGCTGTGTCCGTTTGCTTAAACAATATACATCTACAACCATAATCAGAGTAAATAAACATTAGCGTAAGTCTTTAATACTAATGAACTGAGAGTTTAATAGTGGTAACATAAATAAATTATCCAATTATCTTCAAATGACTGAGACATAAAATAAAATAATTTAATCAATTACATCTCCTGAATAATTCAAATATAAATTTAATCGAAAATGCATGAGTTGCACTCGCATGACGAATCATGCGACTCAATCATAACTTCTGCATCTATTACCGCAGCATGTCTGTACATCGGAGCATTCATATAGTCTTCTATAGTAGTACCTGCATCATCAACTAAAAATATTCGACGTCAAAAGGGTGAGCACAAATCACGGCTCAGTGAGCAAACAAAACAATGCAACAAACATATGCATGCATTCAATTAATATCTTTGGTCTGGTTCATAAGTTTGCAATGTGTGATATAAAGGATAGGTGGCCACCGCACCTCTATACATGAGTGTGTGAAGCCGCCCAATGGATCAAATACCATTGCCATCCCACATGCACCCACCATGGAATAGGGATAGAGTTAAAGTGGTTAGGACCCCACCGCATCACACTTCCCCTGATGCCCTACCCATACCGACACGTAAGCCCCTATTGGCGAGGGCTTGCAAACTGGGCTCGTAACTAACTAATCCTAATGTCAAACAGTATATCCAAGGCCTCACCCCAACATCCCTCAATACGTGCATAGAGATAGAGCTAAGGCCCCCTGACAGAGTCAGAGACAACACGGTCTGAGACCACCTCCCCTGATGCCCTACGACATAATTGTGCTGCTAAAGTAATGGCGATACGATGATGTAGTGGACAAGACATGAGTAGAGATAGAGCTAGAGTCTGGTGACCAAGATGAACCACAGTGTCACGTCCTCCCCTGATGCTCCACTCGCATCAAGTACACTAACCACACACATACATTCACATGCCTATTCCTAGCATCATCATCATCATCATCATATTATAAATAAACAGAATTAAATATGCATGAACATTAATAGCAGGAATATTGGATGACATGTGAAAAGCACAATACACGCATACAAGCATAGAATCATTCATGGCATTGGACTCAATAAACAAAAATAGTTTATTATTAGCCAATTAGTTTAGATCTTGTTCCCTTACCTTTGATTGATCGTAGATCCTCGTCCAAGCTTTATGAATCACTTTTAAATCACTGAAAAACCTAATCAAGTTGATAGATTTAATTAGAATTAATTCTTTAAGTTTAGACTAACAGAAGCTGAGGGGTCGCAGGTGGGATAGCACTTGGGGTCTTAGTCTCTGCGACCACAGGGTGTAGGGTCGCAGGGCAGGGTCCGACATACTTCGACCCTACGTGCGACTACACCCTCCCTGGAAACTTCCCGAGGGCAAGTGGTCGGACATGTGGGTCTTGTGGTATCGGATATCATGTGACCCTACGTGCGACCACACGTGTCATGGTCGACCTTTCACTCTTAAGTCCATTCTTTCATGTTTGAATCCTTTGGCTTACCATCATGGTCCTTCCTATGATTGCTTTACGGCTCAAAACTATAATTTTTAAACACTATCCATTGTCCACAATGATTTCCTCCATGGATTATCTTGGAATTTGTCCATGGATGGATGATTTGGGTTTCTCCTAATCCTATCTTCTTCATGAACTATTCTAGGCTCTTAATTTAAGTAGGGAATTAGGTTCATACCATAGGATTGCTGAGATTCAGAGTTTTCTCTAAACTTTCCTCTTCCTTGGTTTTCTTCTTCAATTCTCCTTCTCTTCCTTCTCTTCTCTCTCTCTCTCACTTTCAATTGGAGTTCTAAAAGGATGAAAGAGGCTAAGGGACGTCCAATTTATAAAGGAAAACCCTCCAAAATATGCCCTAATGAGTTTAGGAAAGAACCCCCTTCAGATTAGGAAGGTTTCCTAAATTTGGTTTCTGACTGTTTTCGTGGGGTTACAGGTGGGGTCACAGAATCCATCGACCCTACCTTTTTAAAACATCCGACCCCACGACCAAAAGTCATGAGTTGGACTCTTTTGAGGTGGGGTCGGTCATACCTATTTAGGCATGCGACCACACACTCATATTTGACTATTTTTGAGTTAAATTTCAAACCTGGGCTTGTGGTTTCTTCATGCACTTGGTCCACTTGGCTCGACCATGATAGGTAGACCTGGTACAAAGTGGTAAGACCGGTTAGTTCGATACGGGTCTTACAACTCCCCCCTCTTATTAGAAATTTCATCCTCAAAATTTACACATACCTTCCGAGTTGAAAAGGTGAGGATATTTGTCACACCCTAATTCTGCACTATTCAGAATGGTGTGATGAACAGTTAAAAAACCAATGGTTCAACCAGAATCTCGAATAGGCTATGTCCATTTACTTAAACCATACACATCTACAACCAAAAATCATAATAAAATACATGATAGCGGAAGTCTTTAATATTAAATGAACTGAGAGTCTAACTGTGATAAAGTAAATAAATTATCCAATTATCTCCCAAAAGGACTAAGGAATAAATTAAAATAATTAAATCAATTATATTTTCTATATAACTTAAACAAAATCTAATCAAAACCACAGGAGTTGTACTCGCATGATGAATCATGCGACTCCATCATCACTTCTGCCTCCATTGCCGCCGCATGCCCGTATGTTGGAGAATTATATAATCTTCCACTGTCGTACCTGCATCATCAACTAGAAATATTTAAATTCAAAAAGGATGAGCACACATCATGGCTCAGTGAGCAAACAAAACAATGCAACAAACATATACATGCATTCAATTCATATATTTGGTCTGGTTCATAAGTTTGCAATGTGCAATAGAAAGGATAGGTGGCTGCCGCACCTCTATACACGAATGTGTGGAACCGCCCAATGGATCAAACACCATTGCCGCCCCCACATGCACCCACAATGGAATAGAGATAGAGCTAAAGTGCTTAGGACCGCACCGCATCATACTTCCCCTGATGCTCTACCCATACCAACACGTAAGCCCCTGTTGGCGAGGGCTTGCAAACTGGGCTCGCAACTAACCAATCCTAATGTCAAACAGTGTATCCAAGGCCTCACCCCAGCATCCCTCAATACGTCTATAGAGATAGAGCTAAGGCCCCCCGGCAGAGTCAGAAACTACACGGTCCGAGACCACCTCCCCTGATGCCCTACGACATAATAGTTCTACTAAGGTAATGGTGATATGACGATGTTAGTAGACAAGACTGGAGTAGAGATAGAGCTAGAGTCTGGTGACCAGGATGAACCATAGTGTCACGTCCTCCCCCTGATGCTCCACTCGCATCAAGTACACTAACCACACACATACATTCACATGCCTATTCCTAGCATCATCATCATCATCATATTATAACAAAGGAAATTAAATAGGCATGAGCAATAATAACATGAATAGTGGATGACATGTGATATGCACATTGCAATCATACAAGCATAGAATCATTGATGGTATTGGACTCAATAAACGAAAATAGTTTATTATTAGCCAATTAGTTTAGGTCTTGTTCCCTCACCTTTGATTGCTAGTAGATCCTCGTTTAAGCTTTATAATTTACTTTTAACCATTGGAAGGACCTAACAAGTCGATAGATTTTAATTAGAATTAGTTCCAACATGTTTAAACTAACAGAACCTGTAGGGTTGTAGGTAGGGTAGCATCTAGGGTAGCAGTTTCTGCGACCCCAAGGTGTAGGGTCGCAGGTGGGATCGGATACCATTCGACCCTTCGTGCGACCATACCCTCCCTAGGACTTCCCGAGGGCATGTGGTCGATCATATGGTCTCGTAGGGTCAGATATCCTTCGACCCTACGTGCGACCACACGTATTCTGTGTCAACCTTTCACTCTACAGTCCATTCCTTCATGTTTGGATCCTTTGGTTTACTATCATGGTCCATTCTACGATTGTTCTATGGTTCAAAACTACAATTTATACACCATTCATTGTCCATAATGATTTCCTCCATGGAATCTCTTGAAATCTGTCCATGGATGGATGATTTGGGTTTCTCCTAATACTATGTTATTCATAAACTATTCTAGGCTCTCTTATTCAGGTAGAGAATTAGGTTCATACCTTAATTCAGAGGTTTCTATGAACTTCCTCCTCTTCCTTAGTCTTCTTCCTCAAGTTTCCTTCTCTTCTTCTCTTCCATCTCTTTCTCTTTCTCTCACCTTCAATTAGGCTTCTAAATGAGTGAAAGAGGCTAAGGGACATCCTATTTATAGAGGAAAACCCTCCATAATATGTCCCAATGAGTTTAGGAAAGAACCCCTTTAAATTAGGAAGGTTTCCTAATTTTTGGATTTTGTCTGCTATCATAGGGTCGCATGTAGGGTCGCAGAATCCATCGACCCTACGTTTTTCTAGTCATGCGACCCCATGACTAAAAAAATCATGGGTTGGACTCTTTTGAGGTGGGGTCGATCATACCTGTTTAGGCATGCGACCCTACCCTCATATTTGACCATTTTTGGATTAGACTTCATACCTGGTGTGGTTTCTTCACGTTCTTGGTCCACTTGGCTCGACCATGATAGGTAGACTTGGTACAAGGTGGCATGACCGGTTAGTTCGATACGGATCTTACAATATTGCTTCCGCATAGTATTCTCTTCTTCCCATGTGATATCTTCTATATCTCGGCTCCTCCAGGTGACCTTAACATAATAAATATCACGGTTGCATAAACGTTGAACCTTTCGACTGGTGATTTCAGTTGGTGCTACTTCGAATGTCAAATTATCAGCTAGATTTGGTGGATCCGCTATCAAAACGTGTGTTGGATCTTTGACGTACTTCTTCAATAATACGATATGAAATACATCATGCACACTTGACATAGATGGTAGTAGTGCTAATTGATAAGCCACTTTTCCACGTTTAGCTAGAATCTCATATGGCCCGACATATCTCGGACTTAGCTTTCCTTTCTGTTCGAATCATTTTAACCTTGCATAGGTGATACTTTCAAGAATACCTTATCACCTACGACAAATTCAAGGTCTCGACGTCGAGTATCTACATATTGTTTCTGACGATTCTGAATTGTTCTAACTCTTTCCTTAATAATGTCGACTACACGATAAATATCTTCAACAAATTCTGGTCCAAAGATACTCCGTTCACCAACTTCATTCCAAAACAAAGGAGTTCGACACTTCCTACCATACAGTGCTTCATAGGGTGACATCTGTATAATAGCCGGATAGCTGTTGTTATAGGCAAACTCGATCAATGGTAGTTTCTCGTCCCATGAGCATTTGAAATAAATAACACAAGCTCGGACCATGTCTTCTAAGATTTGAATGGTACACTCCGACTGTCCGTCTGTCTGAGGATGGAATGCAGTACTAAACTTCAACGTTGTACCCATAGCCTTCTACAATCCTTCCCAAAACTTTGAGGTAAAGCGTGGGTCTCTATCGAAAACAATGCTTTTAGGTACACCATGTAATCTGACAATGTTATCCACATATAGCTTGGCTAACCATTCCAGGGTATACTGTAGTCGTATAGCTATAAAGCGTGCTGTCTTCGTCAGATGATCTACAATCACCCAGACCGCGTTAACTACTCGGGGAGTCAATGGTAACCCGGTGATGAAGTCCATAGTGATGCAGTCCCATTTCCATGCTGGTTCTAGCAGTGGCTATAATAATCCTACAGGTCTTTGCCGTTTAGCCTTCACCCTCTGACAATTTAAGCATTGAGACACGAATTTAGCTACATCTGCTGTAAGACCCGTATCGAACTAACCGAACTTACCACCTTGTACCAGGTCTATCTATCATGGTCAAGCCAAGTGGACCAAGTGTGTGAAGAAATCACAATACCAACCCATGAATGGTCGCATGACTAAGAAGGTATGGTCGACCCCACCTCAACAGAAGTCCAACCCATGACTTTCTAGTCGTAGGGTCGTATGACTAAGAAGGTATGGGGTCGACGGATTCTGCGACCCTGCGTTCGACCCTATGATGACCGATAGAATTCAAAAATTAGAAAACTTTCCTAATTCAAAGGGGATCATTCCTAAACTCATCAGGACTTATTATGGAGGGTTTTCCTCTATTAGTAGGACGTCCCTTAGCCTCTTTCACTCCTTTAGAACCCTAATTGAAAGTGAGAGAAAGAGAAAGAGAAGGAAGAGAAGAAGAGAAGGAAACTTGAAGAAATGACTAAGGAAGAGGAGGAAGTTTAGAGAAATCCCTGAATAAAGGTATGTACCTAATTTCTTACCTGAATAAGAGATCCTAGAATAGTTATGAAGAACACAGGATTAGGAGAAACCCAAATCATCCATCCATGGACAAGTTCCAAGAGATTCCATGGAGGAAATCATTATAGACTATGAATAGTGTATAACCTGTAGTTTTGAGCCATAGAACAATCATAAAATGGGCCATGAAAGTAAGCCAAAGGATCCAAACATGAAGGGATGGACTTTAGAATGAAAGGTCGACTCAGAATACGTGTGGTCGCACGTAGGGCCGAATGATATCTGACCCTATGAGACCACAGGATCGATCACATGCCCTTGGGAAGTTCCATGGAGGGTGTGGTCGCACGTAAGGTCGATTGGTATCCGACCCCACCTGCGACCCTACACCCAGGGGTCGCAGAAACTGCTACCCTAGGTGCTACCCTACCTGTGACCTACAGGTTCTATCAGTCTAAATCTATTGGAACTAATTTTAATTAAAATCTATTGACTTGTTAGGTCTTTCTAGTGATTTAAAAGTGATTTATAAAGCTTGAACGAGGATCTATGCTCAATCAAAGGTGAGGGAACAAGACCTAAACTAATTGGTTAATAATAAACTATTTTCGTTTATTGAGTCCAATACCATGAATGATTCTATGCTTGTATGATTGTAATGTGCATACCACATGTCATCCACTATTCTTGTTATTACTGTTCATGCATATTTAATTCCGTTTATTTATAACATGATGATGATGATGATGCTAGGAATAGGCATGTGAATGTATGTCTGTGGTTAGTGTTCTTGACGCGAGTGGGGCATCAGGGGGAGGACGTGACACTGTGGTTCATCCTGGTCACCAGACTCTATCTCTATCTCTACTCAAGTCTTGTCCACTAACATCGTCGTATCGCCATTACCTTAGCAGAACTGTTACGTCGTAGGGCATCAGGGGAGGTGGTCTCGGACCGTGTAGTCTCTGACTCTGTCGGGGGGCCTTAGCTCTATCTCTATGGACGTATTGAGGGATGCTGGGGTGAGGCCTTGGATACACTGTTTGACATTAGGATTGGTTAGTTGTGATCCCAGTTTGCAAGCCCTTGCCAACATGGGCTTACGTGTTGGTATGGGTAGAGCATCTGGGGAAGTGTGATGCGGTGCGGTCCTAAGCACTTTAGCTCTATCTCTATTTCATGGTGGGTGCATGTGGGGGCGGAAATGGTGTTTGATCCATTGGGCAGTTCCACACATTCGTGTATAGAGGTGCGGCGGCTACCAATCATTTCTATTGCACATTACAAACTTATGAACCAGACCATAGATATGAATTGAATGCATGCATGCATGCATATGTTTGTTGCATTGTTTTGTTCGCTCACTGAGCCGTGATGTGTGCTCACCCTTTTTGAATTCGAATATTTTTAGTTGATGATGCAGGTACGACCGTGGAAGATTATATGAATGCTCCCACATACGAGCATGTTGCGGTGATGGACGCAGAAGCTATAATGGAGTCGCATGATTCGTCATGCGAATGCAACTCAAGCGTTTTCGATTAGATTTTTATTTGGATTATTAAGGAAATGTAATTGATTATTTTATTTACTTATGTCTTAGTCAATGAAAGATAATTGGATATTTTATTTATGTTATCATTCTTAGATTCTCAGATCATTTAATATATAAGACTTCCGCTATTGTTTATTTACTCTGATTATGGTTATGGATGTATATGGTTTAAGCAAACGGACACAGCCTATTCGAGATCCTGGTTGAACCGTTGGTTTATTAGTGGTTCATCACACCATTCTGAATAGTGCAAAATTAGGGTGTGACAACTTGGTATCAGAGCCCTCAGACCCTATCTATTAAACCGATATATTTCCACAAAAGTTCATGAACTGAGTTAGGAGAAAAATTTAAAAGCTGTAATATGAACACACATTAAGCACCTGTGTTGTTTGAGACAAAATTAAGAAAGAGAATAGTACATATATAAAAAGAGAAACATGTTTCATATACATCAAATAAAAAGCACGTTTATACATATCCAAATAAGAGTACAGTCCACAATCCGGAAAGTTACTCTGTAGTACAAAAAAGGATAAAAAAATATACATCATGGAGTTGGAGGTGCTGGTGCCTCGTGATCTCTGTCGTAGTCCTCAGCATACACTCTAGTCAACTAGGCTACCTGAGTCTGGGTCATCCGGAGACTAGCTGTCAACTCGGCCATCCGCTGATCGGACTCACGTTGAGCATCTAGAAGCTCGCCTACTCTCCCACCAGTCACACGCTAAGCATCTAAAAGCTCGCCTACTCTCCCATCAGTCACGCACTGAGCATCTAGAAGCTCTCCTACTCTCAGATCAGCCATGTGCTGAGCCTCTCTAATCTCGGGCAGTAGCCCCATCATATCATCAGAGGGTGGGCGTGAAGGACCAACCATGTGTGAAGGAGCCCGAGATGGACCAGCTCTAGTAGAATGTAGAGGTGATGGAGGAGGTATGGAGTCTACATCCATGTACATACGATCCTCATCCTCAGCCTCACCCCCATGGAACCCTGCTCCTACTGCTGCTACTGCCGCCGCATCCTCTGCTACCTCAACTCGAGTACGAGGATGCACCAGAGCGTTCCTCTCATCAATACTGACCTGAGCATCCCGCATACCCATCTTACAGATGGCCTCCCAGTCAAGATCCGATGAGAAGGTCTTCTCCTGAATCCTCTGATCTACTAAATCAACGTGCAGGTGGGTGAGTAGTGTAGTGATCAGATGCTCATATGGCAGGTTGCTTAACAGACCAGGCAGCGTAGCGCGGATCATCGTCCGGATGATGGTATAAGGAAGGAAGACAGGCTACCTGGTGCAAATGCAGTAGAGGACATACTGAGTCAACTGTGAGATCCTATCATAGTGTCCACTCTGAGGAATCAGGTTGTGCTGGATAATTTTGCAGTACACCCGAGGCTCTGGACGTAGGTTGATCGCTTTCATCTCTCAGCGATCATCTTTAAAGATAGGAATTGGGGTTCCTTGGGAGCACTGTACACCAAAGGACCATCATTTGATATGCCCAAAAGATCAGCCAACTGCTGGCAGTTAAATGAAACCTCCACCCCTTTGACGTAGCTAGTGATCCTGAGCTCCCTACCCCTCTCTGTGTCATTGTGATCCCCCACTACCTGGAGATTGCAATAGAACTGCCTCACCAAATCAGGACGAGTACAAGCCTCAGAGGTGATCACAGGAAGCCAGCCCATGTCACCAAAACCACCCTCTACGTTGAACAAGGCTAGACTAGCCAAGTTCACACAGCGACCCCTTCTACTTTTTCATGCTCATAGCTAGCATACCGAGCTTCGGCCTCGTTGGAGCGGAAACGAACTGGGTCATGAGCCCTAAGGAACCTTGGTATGAGCCATACTATCTGTCAAGACACAAAAAAAAACAAATAAGATATTAGTAATGGTGGATAACCTAAAATTTCGGCATTATAACGACATGATTTGGTCAAAAGCCTCACTTTTCACCCAAACAACTGGGCAGGAGGACTTACATAGGTTCCAAACCATCTGCAAAGCTCATACAGCATGAAATTTAATCTAGAAAGATCAAATTTGAAGAAATTTCAATAAATTTGAAAAATCTCAAAAATTAAGTTAAAATGGGAAAAATTTATGTTTCTCGATAACCAACCGATGAAACTCAAATATTTTTGAGGGCTTTCGTCCATTAGGTGACCAATAGCAAAAGCCTCCCATAAAAATTAAATTTTTATGATTAAAAAGGTTTAATTTAAAGAAAACGATGTAAATGGACAAAAACCTAGTTTTGAAAGCTTAAAAATGGAAAATAGTAGTAAGCATACCTGAAGAGAGGGAGCGAGAGTCGTGAACGGAAGAAATAATCACCAAACCCTAGAGGTCGATACTATAGCAACTCAGGGGAGCGAGTTGAGTTGGAAGAAAGGATAAAGAATGGAAAATGAATCCAAAATCGAGCTTAAAACCTGATTTTGGATCGTAGGGTCGCAGAATTCGACCAAATGTGCGACCCTACGACAGACCCTACCATCGACCCTAGGCTCTCGGTGATCTAACAGAGAACCATGGATCGGACCTAGGGTCAGACATAGACCGACCCTACAATCGACCCTAGGCTCTCGGTGATCTGACAGAGAACCATGGGTCGGACATAGGGTCGGACATATACCGACCCCACGATCGACCTTAGGCTCTCGGTGAGCTGATAGTGTTATCAGGGTCGCATACCCTAGGGTCGAATACAGTGCGACCCTACCATCGACCCTATGATGGAAAATTCAGTAATTTCAGTATATGATTTGAAAAATTGGAAATTTAAATTGATTAGTTGGATTTTGACTTCGGAACAACTTATATTGATTGCCTCACATGTTCCATGATGGTTTTTCAGACACTACTACCACCAGAACAGGAAATGGCTGGGCGAAGGGTGATGAAACGAGGCCGAAACCCAATTCCACCACCACTACCTGTGGAGGAAGACAGCCATGTGAATCATGAAGCACAGGAGAATCTGAATATGGCACCACCAGTAGTTAGTGGCCAGGCAAATCCTACAAACTTGCCAGTCCCACCTACGGATTTGGCTACAGTTGTAATGAACTTGACACAACAGTTGTAGCAAATATAGCAGGTGCAAGCCAATATTCAAGCTGCTATAAGAATGGCTTTTCCAGCTGTACATACGACACCTATGCCTGCAGGACAAGCTAGCACAGTACCAGGGGGAAGCAACATGGTACCCCACGCACCTCAAACACCAGTCATGCCGGCTCAAGTACAGAATCCTGAGGTAGCTCAAGGCAGTTACTAGTACCAACCACATATGTATGGGGCCTATGCTCTGTATCAGCTGGACCACTCGCGACTGATCGATCATTTTTTGAAGATGAAGCTCAAAGAATATAATGGTAAGCCAGTAGATTCTTTGTGGCCAGCACACTGGATCGATGAAATGGAAAGAAATGTTACGATGATGACAGTGAATGAGGAGGAGAAAGTATTGTGTGCAACCTTCATGCTGAAAGGTGATGCACACCACTGGTGAAAGTCCACATAGACTTATCTGTTAACAAATCACGCCCAATTGACCTGGGCTATATATAAAGAGGCATTCTTTGAGAAGTACTTTCCCAAAAGTTTCAGAGATTCTATAGAGAGAGAGTTCCTGAGTCTATATCAAGGCCAGATTACTGTGGATGCATACTAACAGCATTATGAGGAGCTATTTTTCTTTGCACCCGCCAGTATGCAAGAGGAAAATACAAAGACCCGAAGGTTCGTCATGGGACTTAAGGGAAGCATCCGTGAGCATGTTCTGGGTCTGGAGAAGAAAGTCTACAATAAAGCAGTACAGATTGCTCGAGTAATAGAGTCGAGCTCGAAAGAGAGTTATTTTGCTCAGAATAGAGGTATCAAGAGGCCAAATGGGAATACTTATAATGGAGGGAATACAAGGACATTTAAACCCTTCCGCACTCAAGGCTTCAATGATGCAGCCAAGACTACTCCAGCAGCTCAACCGCAACAAAAGCAAAACAACGAAGTAGTAAAATGCTTTAACTGTAACTAAGTAGGATATTATTCAAGGGAGTGTCCTAAGCCCAGAAAGTAGCTACAACAAGGAAAGGTCTATGCTGTTACATCGGAGGATGCTGCCGCATCGCCTGATGTGGTCACAGGTATGACCTGAACCTTTCATTTTGTGTTACATTGTGTGAGCATGTAGACTAAATTAAAACAAATCACATGTATCGTACCTATTAATGGTATACCCGCTAGAGTACTCTTTGACTCTGGAGCTACTCATTCTTTTATATCTGTGTCATTTGGAAAGAAGCTGAATCTACCCCTCAAATATTTAGACTACAAACTGCTTGTACGATTGTCAATGGGATTAGAAGTGGAATTAGAAAAAGGTTATGGACCATGTCCAGTTCTTATTGACGAGAAGACTTTGGTTGCAACCTTGATTCTACTTGAGATGGCAGACTTTGACGTCATCTTGGGAATGGACTAGTTAGCTCGGCATTCTGCAAACCTATTATGTGCAGAAAAGAAGCTGACATTTAATGACAAGGAAGGATCAGAGTTTAGTTTTACGGGAACCAAACTTCCCCGTAAATGAAAACTCATCCTCTCTGCATTAAAGGATAGGTAATGCCATAAGAAAGGAGGAGTTGGGTATCTAGTATCAGTGGTTGACCTCACCAAGGAAGCACCACAAATGGAGAATATTGATGTTGTGCGTGACTTTCCAGATGTATTTTCTGAAGAACTACCAGGACTACCACTCGACCGAGCGACAGAGTTCGTTATAGATTTGATACCCGGAGCCGCACCAGTATCTAAAGCACCTTATATAATGCCTCCTACTAAATTAAAGGAATTAAAAGTACAGTTACAGGAATTACTGGACAAGGGTTACATCAGACCTAGCATATCACCATGGGGAGCGCTTGTATTGTTCGTAAAGAAGAAAGATGATAGCGTTCGACTGTGTATAGACTATTGGGAACTGAATAAGCTGACAATCAAGAATCGGTACCCATTGCCACGGATCGATGACTTGTTCGATCAGTTGCAAGGTGCCAAGGTGTTCTCCAAGATTGATCTTCGGTCAGGATACCATCAGTTGAAGTTAAAGACGGTGATATTCCAAAGACAGCATTCAGAACAAGATATGGACATTATAAATTTTTAGTCATATCTTTTGGATTGACTAACGCACCCGCAACTTTTATGGAACTCATGAATCAGGTATTCCATGATATGTTGGATACATCAGTCATTGTGTTTATTGATGATATATTGGTCTACTCCAAGGACAAGGAAACTCATGACATGAATCTAAGAGCCGCTCTGCAGCGATTAAGGAAAGAGGAGCTTTACGCCAAATTTACAAAGTGTGAGTTTTGGTTAAATGAGATCGCTTTCTTAGGCCATGTTGTATCCGTTGAAGGAATTAAAGTGGATCCTAGCAAGATTAAAGCCATTGTGAAATGGGAAGCACCAAAGAGCATTGCAGAAATTAGTGTTTCCTAGGTCTAGCTGGGTATTATCGATGATTCGTGGAAGATTATTCCAGAATTTCCGTACCTCTCACCAGTTTGACTAAGAAAGGAGAAAATTTTGTTTGGACTGATAAATGTGAGAAAAGTTTTCAAACATTGAAGGTTAGGTTGATATCTGCTCGGATCTTGACTATTCCTATTCCAGGACAGCCATTTATCTTGTACACTAATGCATCTGGGTTGGGTTTAGGATGTGTACTTATGGAAGGAGAACAAGTAATTGCGTATGCCTCAAGATAACTGAAGACACATGAGAAGAACTATACCACTCATGACTTGGAATTAACAGCAGTAGTACATGCTGTCAAGATATGGAGACATTATTTGTATGGAGATAAATTTTCGATTAAATCAGATCATAAGAGTCTCACTTATCTTTTTAATCAGAAGGAGTTGAACATGAGACAAAGAAGATGGCTGGATTTATTGAAGGACTATGATTGCGATATCCAGTATCATCCTGGAAAGGCTAATGTAGTTGCTGATACGCTAAGTAGAAAAGCAATGATAAAATCTCAAGGAGAGGTTAACACGACTGCAACAATGTGTACTATAGGGAAAATGTTCAATTACGGTAATGAACAGTTTGTGATAGATGCACCGGGTGAATCAACCAACCAAGGGTTTATTCATCGGTTTTCAAATATGTTCGCAACATTGAAGATTGTACCTGATATAATTGATGAACTGAAAGCCACTATTAAATCAGACCCTCATTTGAGAATGGTACAAGAAGACATTGAAAAGGGTAGGATAATTCTTGAGTTCACCTTGGACGATAAAAAGGTACTGAAGTACAAAGAAAGAGTATGTGTTCCTGAAACGGAAGATTTGGACATTAGACACCGACTAATGAAGGAAGCTCACACCACCGCCTATTCGATACATCCTGGAAGTACAAAGATGTATCATGATTTGAAGAAATTATATTGGTGGAGAGGAATGAAAGCAGATGTAGCTAAATTCGTGTCTCAATGCCTTAATTTTCAAAGGGTGAAGGCTGAACGGTAAAGACCTGCAGGACTATTGTAGTCGCTGCCAGAACCAGCATGGAAATGGGACTACATCACTATGGACTTCGTCATCGGGTTACCATTGACTCCTTGAGTAGTTGACGCGGTCTGGGTGATTGTAGAATGTCTGACTAAGACAGCTCACTTTATCGCTACAGGACCACAGTATACCCTGGAGAGGTTAGCCAAGCTATATGTGGATAAAATTATCAAATTACATGGTGTACATGAAAGCATTGTGTTCGATAGAGACCCACGCTTTACTTCAAAGTTTTGGGAAGGATTACAAGAGACTATGGGTACAACGTTGAAGTTCAGTACCGCATTCCATCCTCAGATAGACGGACAGTCGGAGCGTACCATTTAAATTTTAGAAGACATGCTTCGAGCTTGTGTAATTGATTTTAAAGGATCATGGGATGAGAAACTACCATTGATTGAGTTCGCCTATAACAACAGCTATCAGGCTACTATACAGATGTCTCCCTATGAAGCACTGTATGGAAGGAAGTGTCCAACTCCTCTGTTTTGGAATGAAGTTGGAGAACGTAGCATTGTTGGACCAGAATTTATTGAAGAGACTTGTCGAGTAGTCAACATTATCATGGAAAGAGTTAGAATGGCTCAGAAACATCAGAAACAGTATACAGATACTCGACGCCAAGACTATATCACCCCAATTCCGCACTGTTCAGAATGGTGTGATGAACCGCTAAAAAAACAACGGTTCAACTAGGATCTCAAATAGGCTGTGTCCGTTTACTTAAAGCATACACATCCACAACCATAATCAGAGAAAATACACAATAGCGAAAGTCTTAAATATTAAATGAACTGCGAATCTAAATGTGATAATCATAAATAAAATACCCAATTATCTTTCATTGACTGAGACATAAGTAAATAAAATAATCAATTACATTTACTCAATAATTCAAATAAAATCTAATTGAAAACGCATGAGTTGCATTCGCATGACGAATCATCCATCTCCATTATATCTTCTACGTCCATCGCCGCAACGTGGCCGAATGTGAGAGCACACATATAATCTTCCACGGTCATACCTGCATCATCAACTAAAAATATTCGAATTCGAAAAGGGTGAGCACACATCACAGCTCAGTGAGCAAACAAAACAATGCAACAAACATATGCATGCATTCAATTCATATCTTTGGTCAGGTATATAAGTTTGCAATGTGCTATAGGAAGGTTCGATGGTCGCCTCGCCTCTATACAAAGGGTGTGTAAGCCCACCCAATGGATCGAACACCATTGTCATCCACATCCACCCCACCATGGAATAGAGATAGAGCTAAAGTGCTTAGGACCGCACCGCATTACACTTCCCCTGATGCTCTACCCATACCAACACGTAAGCCCCTGTTGGCGAGGGCTAGAAAACTGGGCTCGCAACTAACCAAACTTAATGTCAAACATTGTATCCAAGGCCTCACCCCAGCATCCCTTAATACGTCCATAGAGATAGAGCTAAGCCCCCCCGGCAGAGTCAGAGACTACACAGTCCAAGACCACCTCCCCTGATGCCCTACGACATAATAGTTCTGCTAAGGTAATGGCGATACGACGATGCTAGTGGACAAGACTTGAGTAGAGATAGGGATAAAGTGCTTAGGACTGCACCGCATCACACTTCCCCTGATGTCCTACTCGCATCAAGTACACTAACCACACACAAGCATTCACATGCCTATTCCTAACATCATCATCATCATCATGTTGTAAATAAACTGAATTAAATATGCATGAACAGTAATAGCAGGAATAGTAGATGACATGTGTTATGCACATTACAATCATACAATCATAGCATTATACATGGTATTGGACTCAATAAACCAAAATAGTTTATTATTAGCCAATTAGTTTAGGTCTTGTTCCCTCACCTTTGATTGAGTGTAGATCCTCTTTCAAGCTTTAAGAATCACTTCTATATCACTTGGAGAACCTAACAAGTCGATACATTTTAATTAAAATTAATTCCAATAATTTTAAGCTTGCCGTATTGCTAGGGTTGCAGATTGGGTCGCAGGTAGGGTAGCAGTTTTCTGTGACCCCAGGGTGTTGGGTCGGTCATAGGGTCGGTTACCCATCGACCCTAGGTGCGACCACAACCTCTTTGGACTTTTCAAGAGCATGGAGTCGATCCTGTTGTCTGGTAGGGTCGGTTACAAATCGACCCTACGTACTACCACACGTAGTTTGAGTCGACCTTTCATCCTAGAGTCCATTCTTTCATGTTTGGATCCTTTGGCTTATTTTTATAGTTCACTCTATGATTGTTCTATGGCTCAAAACTCCAAGTTACACACTTTACTTTGTTTACAATGATTTTCTCCATGGATTCCATTGGAATTTATCCATGGATGGATGATTTGGGTTTCTCCTAGATCCTACCCTCTTTATGAACTATTCTAGGGTCTTACATAACTCATGGAGAATGTATTCATACCTTAGGGTTGCTGAGATTTAGAGATTTCTCTGAATTTTTCTCCTTAGTCTTCTTATCCAATTCTCCTTCTCTTCTCATTCTCTTCTCTTTCTCTCACTTTCAATTAGGGTTTCAAAAAGAGTGAAAGAGGCTAAGGGACGCCCTTTTTATAGAGGAAAATTTCCCAACATAAGTCCCATCAAGATTAGGAAAGGATCCCCTTGAAATTAAGAAAGTTTTCTAATTATGGTTTTAGTCTGTCATCCTAGGGTCGATGCTAGGGTCGTAGTACCCGTCGACCCTAGGGTCTCAAGTCTTCTAACCCTAGGACTGAAAAGTCATGGGTTGGACTCTATTGAGGTGGAGTCGACCCTAGTTGTTTAGGCATGCGACCCTACCCTCAAATTTACTATTTTTGGGTCAATTTCATACCTGGTCTTGTGATTTCCTTCACGCACTTGGTCCACTTGGCTCGACCATGATAGGTAGACCTGGTACAAGGTGGTAAGACCGGTTAGATTGATACGGGTCTTACAACTCCCCCCTTCTTATTAAAAATTTTGTCCTCGAAATTGGTACATCCCATCCGAGTCAAAAAGATGAGGGTATTGCTTTCGCATAGCATTCTCTTCTTCCCATGTGATTTCTTCTATATCTCTGCTTCTCCAGATGTCTTTAACATAATAGATGTCACGGTTGCGTAGTCATTGAACTTTTCGGCTGGTGATTTTAGTTGGTGCTACATCAAATGTCAAATCATCAGTCTAATCAGGTGGATCTACTGTCAAAACATGCATTGAATATCTGACGTACTTCTTCAATAATGAAACATGGAATACATCATGCACACTTGACATAGATGGTGGTACTGCTAACTGGTAAGCCACTTTTCCACGTTTGGCTAGAATCTCATATGGCCCAACAAATCTCAGACTTACTTTCCCTTTCTGTCTGAACCAATTTAAACCTCACATAGGTGATACTTTCAAGAATACCTTATCACCTATGACAAATTCAAGGTCTCGGCGTCGAGTATCTGGATACTGTTTCTGACAATTCTGAGCCGTTCTTACTCTTTCCTTGATAATGTCGACTACTCGACATGTCTCTTCAACAAATTCTGGTCCAACAATGCTACGTTCTCCAACTTCATTCCAAAACAAAGGAGTTCGACACTTCCTACCATATAGTGCTTCATAGGGTGACATATGTATAGTAGTCTGATAGCTGTTGTTATAAGCGAACTCGATCAATGGTAATTTTTCATCCCATGATCTTTTAAAATCAATTACACAGGCTCGAAGCATGTCTTCTAAAATCTGAATAGTACGCTCTGACTGTTCCTCTGTCTGAGGATGGAATGCAGTACTAAACTTCAATGTTGTACCCATAGCCTTTTGCAATCATTCCCAAAACTTTGTAGTAAATCGTGGATCTCTGTCGGACACAATGCTTTCAGGTACACCGTGTAAACTGACAATATTATCCACATACAACTTAGCTAACCTCTCTAGTGTATACTGAGGTCGTATAGCTATAAATTGAGCCGTTTTAGTCAGGCGGTCTACAATCACCCAAACCGCGTCAACTACTCAGGGAGTCAATGGTAACCCGGTGACGAAGTCCATAGTGATGCAGTCCCATTTCCATGCTGGTTTCGGTAACGGCTGTAACAGTCCTGCAGGTCTTTGTCGTTCAACCTTCACCCTTTGATAATTTAGGCATTGTGACACGAATTTAGCTACATTTACTTTCATTCCTCTCCACCAATATAATTTCTTTAGATCATGATACATTTTTGTACTTCTGGGATGTATCGAATAGACGGTGGTATGGGCTTCCTTCATTAGTCGGTGTCTAATATCCACTGTTTCAGGTACACATATTATTCATTTCTACTTCAGTACATTTTCATCGTCCAAGGCGAACTCAGGGATAGTCCTACCTTTTTCAATGTCCTCTTGTACCGTTCTTAGATAAAGGTCTGATTTAATAGCTGTTTTCACTTCATTAATTATATCTGGTACAATCTTCAATGTGGCAAACATATTTGAAAACCGATGAATAAACCCTTGGTTGTTTGATTCACCCGGTGCATCTATCACGAACTGCTCATTATCGTATTTGAACACTTTTCCGGTAGTACACATTGCGGTAGTTGTGTTAACCTCTCCTTGAGATTTTATCATTGCTTTTCTACTCAGCGCATCAGCTACTACATTAGCTTTCCCTGGATGATACTGGATATCACAATCATAGTCTTTCAATAGTTTCAGCCATCTTCTTTGTCTCATATTCAACTCCTTCTGAATAAAGAGATAAGTAAGACTCTTATGATATGATTTAATCTAAAATTTCTCTCCGTACAAGTAATGTCTTCATATCTTGATAGCATGTACCACTACCGCTAATTCCAAGTCATGAGTGGGATAGTTCTTCTCATGTGTCTTCAGTTGTCTTGAGGCATATGCAATTACTTGTTCTCCTTAGATAAGTACACATCCTAAACCCAATCCTAACGCATCAGTGTACAAAATAAATGGCTGTCCTGGAATCGGAATAGTCAAGATCGGAGCAGATATTAATCTAACCTTTAATGTTTGGAAACTCTTCTCACATTTATCAGTCCAAACAAACTTTTCGCCCTTCTTAGTCAAACTGGAGGAGAAAGGTACGGAAATTTGGGAATAGTCTTCCACGAATCGTCGATAATACCCAGCTAGACCTAGAAAACTTTTAATTTCTACAATGCTCTTCGGTGCTTCCCACTTCACAATGGCTTCAATCTTGCTAGGATCCACTTTAATTCCTTCAGCAGATACAACATGGCCTAGGAAAGCGACTTCATTTAGCCAAAACTCACACTTTATAAATTTGGCGTAAAGCTTCTCTTTCCGTAATCGCTGCAGAGCGGCTCTTAGATTCATAATATGAGTTTCCTTGTCCTTGGAGTAGACCAATATATCATCAATGAATACAATGATCGACGTATCCAACATATCATGGAATACCTGATTCATAAGTTCCATAAAAGTCGCTGGTGCCTTAGTCAATCCAAAAGACATGACAAAAAATTCATAATGTCCATATCTCGTCCTGAATGCTGTCTTGGGAATATCTCCGTCCTTGATCTTCAATTGATGGTATCCTGACCAAAGATCGATCTTGGAGAACACCTTGGCACCTTGCAACTGATTGAACAAGTCATCGATCCGAGGCAATGGGTACCGATTCTTGATTGTCAGCTTATTTAGTTCCCGGTACTCTATACACAGTGCTTACAGTGTGTTCTTATTAAAGCTTTTAAATTTTATCCTAACTCAGTTCATGAACTTTTGTGGAAGTATACCGGTTTAATAGACAGGGCCTGAGAGCTCTGATACCAAGTTGTCACACCCCAATTCCGTACTGTTCAGAATGGTGTGATGAACCACTAATAAACCAACGGTTCAACCAGGATCTCAAATAGACTGTGTCCGTTTGCTTAAACCATACACATCCACAACCATAATCAGAGTAAATACACAATAGTGGAAGTCTTAAATATTAAATGAACTAAGAATCTAAATGTGATAATCATAAATAAAATACCCAATTATCTTTCATTGACTGAGACATAAGTAAATAAAATAACCAATTACATTTACTCAATAATCCAAATAAAATCTAATAAAAAACACATGAGTTGCATTCGCATGACGAATCATGTGTCTCCATTATATCTTCTGCGTCCATCGCAGCAATGTGCCCGAATGCGAGTGCAGTCATATAATCTTCCATGGTCATACCTGCATCATCAACTAAAAATATTCGAATTCAAAAAGGGTGAGCACACATCACGGCTCAGTGAGCAAACAAAACAATGCAACAAACATATGCATGCATTCAATTCATATCTTTGGTCTGGTATATAAGTTTGCAATGTGCTATAGAAAGGTTTGGTGGCCGCCTCGTCTCTATACACAGGGTGTGTATGCCCACCCAATGGATCAAACACCATTTTCGTCCACATCCACCCCACCATAGAATAGAGATAGAGCTAAAGTGCTTAGGACCGCACCGCATCACTCTTCTCCTGATGCTCTACCCATACCAACACCTAAGCCCCTATTGGCGAGGGCTTGCAAACCGGGCTCGCAACTAACCAATCCTAATGTCAAACAGTGTATCCAAGGCCTCACCCCAGCATCCCTTAATACATCCATAGAGATAGAGCTAAGGCCCCCCCGACAGAGTCAGAGACTACACGGTCTGAGGCCACCTCCCCAGATGCCCTACAACGTAATAGTTCTACTAAGGTAATGGCGATATGATGATGCTAGTGGACAAGACTTGAGTAGAGATAGTGCTAATGTGCTTAGGACCGCACCACATCACACTTCCCCTGATGCCCCACTCGCATCAAGTACACTAACCACATACAAGCATTCACATGCCTATTCCTAGCATCATCATCATCATCATGTTGTAAATAAACTGAATTAAATATGCATGAACAGTAATAACAGGAATAGTAGATGACATGTATTATGCACATTACAATCATACAATCATAGCATTATATATGGTATTGGACTCAATAAATGAAAATAGTTTATTATTAACCAATTAGTTTAGGTCATGTTCCCTCACCTTTGATTAAGTGTAGATCCTCTTTCATGCTTTAAGAATCATTTTTATATCACTAGGAGAACCTAACAAGTCGATAGATTTTAATTATAATTAATTCCAATAATTTTAAGCTTGCTGTATTGCTAGGGTCGCAATTGGGTCGCAGGTAGGGTAGTAGTTTTCTGTGACCCCGGGGTGTAGGGTCGGTCATAAGGTCGGTTACCCATTGACCTTGGTGCGTCCACAGCCTCCCTGAACTTCACGAGACCATAGGGTCGATCCTGTGGTCTGGTAGGGTCGGTTACCAATTGACCCTACGTACTACCACATGTAGTTTGAGTCGACCTTTCATCCTACAGTCCATTCTTTCATGTTTGGATCATTTGGCTTACTTTTATAGTCCATTCTATGATCGTTCTATGGCTCAAAATTCCAAGTTATACACTTTACTTTGTTTACAATGATTTCCTCCATGGATTCCATTGGAATTTATCCATGGATGGATGATTTGGGTTTCTTCTAGATCCTACCCTCTTCATGAACTATTCTAGGGTCTTACATAACTCATGGAGAATGTATTCATACCTTAGGGTTGCTGAGATTCAGAGATTTCTTTGAATTTCTTCTCCTTAGTCTTCTTTTCAAATTCTCCTTCTCTTCTCCTTCTCTTTTCTTTGTCTCACTTTCAATTAGGGTTTCAAAAGGAATGAAAGAGGCTAAGGGACGTCCTATTTATAGAGGAAAACCTCCCAAAATAAGTCCCATCGAGATTAGGAAAGGATCCCATTGAAATTAGGAAAGTTTCCTAATTACGGTTTTAGTCTGTCATCTTAGGGTCGATGCTAGGGTTGCAGGACCCGTTGACCCTAGGGTCTCAAGTCATCCTACCCTGGGACTGAAAAGTCCTGGGTTGGACCCTGTTGAGGTGGGGTCGACCCTACCTATTTAGGCATGCGACCCTACCCTCAAATTTACTATTTTTGGATCAATTTCATACCTGGTCTTGTGATTTCCTTCACGCACTTGGTCCACTTGGCTCGACCATGATAGGTAGACCTGGTACAAGGTGGTAAGACCGGTTAGTTTGATACAGGTCTTATAGAGACCTTGAATTTATCGTAGGTGATAAAGTATTCTTGAAAGTATCACCTATGCGGGGTTTAAAATGATTCAGACAGAAAGGGAAGCTAAGTCCGAGATATGTCGGGCCATATGAGATTTTAGCCAAACGTGGAAAAGTGGCTTATCAATTAGCACTACCACCATCTATGTCAAGTCTGCATGATGTATTTCATATCTTATTATTAAAGAAGTACGTCAGATATCTAACACACGTTTTGACAGTAGATCTACCAGATTTAACTGATGATTTGACATTCGAAGTAGCACCAACTGAAATCACTAGTTGAAAAGTTTAACATCTACGCAATCATGACATATACTATGTCACGGTCACCTGGAGGAGCCAAGATATAGAAGGGATCACATGGGAAGAAGAGAATGCTATGCGGAAGCAATATCCTCACCTTTTCGACTCGTAAGGTATGTACAAATTTCGAGGATAAAATTTTTAATAAGAGGGGGGGAGTTGTAAGACCCGTATCGAACTAACCGGTCTTACCACCTTGTACCAGGTCTACCTATCGTGGTCGAGCCAAGTGGACCAAGTGTGTAAAGAAATCACAAGACCAGGTATGACCCAAAAACAGCAAAAGAGAGGGTAGGGTAGCATGCCTTAACAGGTTGGGTCGACCCCACCTCAACAGAAGTCCAACCCATGACTTTTTAGTCCTAGGGTCGCATGACTAAGAAGGTGTAGGGTCAACAGATTCTGCGACCCTACGTCCGACCCTACAATGACAGACAAAAACCAAAAATTAGGAAACTTTCCTAATTCGAAGGGGATCTTTCCTAAACTCATTGGGACTTATTATGGAGGGTTTTCCTCTATAAGTAGGACGCCCCTTAGCCTCTTTCACTTCTTTAGAACCCTAATTGAAATTCAGAGAAAGAGAAAGAGAAGGAAGAAACTTGAAGAAAAGACTAAGGAAGAGGAGGAAGTTTAGAGAAACCTCTGAATAAAGGTATGAACCTAATTCCTTACCTGAATAAGAGATCCTATAATAGTTATGAAGAACATAGGATTAGGAGAAACCCAAATCATCCATCCATGGACAAGTTCCAAGAGATTCCATGGAGGAAATCATTATGGACTATGAATAGTGTATAACTTGTAGTTTTGAGCCATGGAACAATCATAGAATAGACCATGAAAGTAAGCCAAAGGAATCAAACATAAAGGGATGGACCTTAAAATGAAATGTCGACTAAGAATATGTGTGGTCACACGTAGGGTCGAATGATATCCGACCCTACGAGACCACAGGATCGACCACATGCCCTCGGGAAGTCCCAGGGCAGGTGTGGTCGCACGTAGGGTTGAATGGTATCCGACCCCACCTACGACCCTACACCCTGGGGCCACAGAAACTGCTACCCTAGGTGCTACCTTACCTGCGAACCTACAGATTCTGTCATTCTAAATCTATTGGAACTAATTCTAATTAAAATCTATCGACTTGTTAGGTCTTTCTAGTGATTTAAAAGTGATTCATAAAACTTGAACGAGGATCTACGCTCAATTAAAGGTGAGAGAACATGACCTAAACTAATTAACTAATAATAAACTATTTTCGTTTATTGAGTCCAATACCATGAATGATTTTATGCTTTTATGATTGTAATGTGCATATCACTTGTCATCCACTATTCATGTTATTACTGTTCATGCATATTTAATTCTATTTATTAATAACATGATGATGATGATGATGCTAGGAATAGGCATGTGAATGTATGTGTGTGGTTTGTGTACTTGATGCGAATGGGGAATCAGGGGGAGGACGTAACATTGTGGGTCATCCTGGTCACCAGACTCTAGTTCTATCTCTACTCAAGTCTTGTCCACTAACATCGTCGTATCGCCATTACCTTAGCAGAACTGTTACGTCATAGGGCATCAGGGGAGGTGGTCTCTGACCGTGTAGTCTCTGACTCTACTGGGGGGCCTTAGCTCTATCTCTATGGACGTATTGAGGGATGCTGGGGTGAGGCATTGGATACACTGTTTGACATTAGGATTGGTTAGTTGCGAGCACAGTTTGCAAGCCCTCGCCAATAGGGGCTTACGTGTTGGTATGGGTAGAGCATCAGGGGAAGTGTAATGCGGTGCGGTCCTAAGCACTTTAGCTCTCTCTCTATTCCATGCTGGGTGCATGTGGGGGTAGGAATGGTGTTTGATCCATTGGGTGATTCGACACATTCGTGTATAGAGGTGCGGCGGCCACCTATCCTTTCTATTGCACATTGCAAACTTATGAACTAGATATGAATTGAATGCATGCATATGTTTGTTGTATTATTTTATTTGCTCATTGAGCTGTGATGTGTGCTCACCCTTTTTGAATTCAAATATTTTTAGTTGATGATGCAGGTACGACCGTGGAAGATTATATGAATGCTTCCACATACGAGCATGTTGCGGTGATGGACACAGAAGATATAATGGAGTCGCATGATTCGTCATGCGAATGCAACTCATGCGTTTTCTATTAGGTTTTTATTTAGATTATTAAGAAAATATAATTGATTATTTTATTTACTTTTGTCTTAGTCAATGAAAGATATTGGATATTTTATTTATATTATCATTCTTAGATTCTCAGTTCATTTAATATATAAGACTTTCGCTATTGTTTATTTACTCTGCTTATGGTTGTGGATGTGTATGGTTTAAGCAAAAGGACACAGCCTATTTGAGATCTTGGTTGAACTATTGGATTGTTAGCGGTTCATCACACCATTCTGAATAGTGCGGAATTGGGGTGTGACATTTGCTTTCATTCCTCTCCACCAATATAATTTCTTCAAATCATGATACATCTTTGTACTTCCAGGATATACAGAATAAGTAGTGGTGTGAGCTTTCTTCATTAGTCTGTGTTTAATGTCCAACTTTTCTGTTTCAGGAACACATACTCTTCCTTTGTACTTTAGTACCTTTTCATCATCCAAGATGAACTCAAGAATAGTTCTACCTTTTTCGATGTCTTCATGTAACGTTCTTAGATAAGGGTTTGATTTAAGAGCAGCTTTTTCTTCATCTATTATATCAGTACAATCTTCAATGTTGCAAACATATTTGAAAACTGATGAATAAAACTTTGGTTGGTTGATCCACCCGGTGCATCAATCATGAACTGCTCATTACCATGATGGAATACTTTTCCTGTAACACACATTGCTGCAGTCATGTTAACCTCTCCTTGAGATTTTATCATTGCCTTTCTGCTTAGTGCATCAATAACTACATTAGCCTTTCCTGGATGATATTGGATATCGCAATCATAATCCTTCAATAATTCCAGCCATCTTCTTTGTCTCATGTTCAACTCCTTCTGATTAAAAAGATAAGTGAGACTCTTATGATCTGATTTAATCTAAAATTTCTCTCCATACAAATAATGTCTCCATATCTTGACAGCATGTACTACTGCCGCTAATTCCAAGTCATGAGTGGGATAGTTCTTTTCATGTGTCTTTAGTTGTCTTGAGGCATACGCAACTACTTGTTCCCCTCGCATCAGTACACAAGGTAAATGGTTGTCCTGGAATAGGAATAGTCAAGATGGGAGCAGATATCAATCTAGCTTTCAATGTTTGGAAACTTTTCTCACATTTGTCAGTCCAAACAAATCTTTCTCCTTTCTTAGTCAAACTGGTGAGAGGTACGGCGATCCTGGAGTAATCTTCCACGAATCATCAGTAATACCTAGCTAGACCTAGGAAACTTTTGATTTATGCAACACTCTTAGGTGCTTTCCACTTCACAATGGCTTCAATCTTGCTAGGATCCACTTTAATTCCTTTAGCGGATACAACATGGCCTAAGAAAGCTACCTCATTTAGCCAAAACTCACACTTTGTAAATTTGGCGTAAAGCTTCTCTTTTCTTAGTCGCTGCAAAGCGGCTCTTAGATTCATGACATGAGTTTCCTTGTCCTTGGAGTAGACCAATATATCATCAATAAACACAATGACTGACGTATCCAACATATCATGGAATACCCGATTCATGAGTTCCATAAAAGTTACGGGTGCGTTAGTCAATCCAAAAGACATGATTAAAAATTCATAATGTCCATATCTTGTTCTAAATACTGTCTTTCGAATATAACCTTCCTTAATCTTCAACTGATGGTATCTTGACCGAAGATCAATCTTGGAGAACACCTTGGCACCTTGCAACTGATCGAATAAGTCATCGATCCGAGGCAACGGGTACCGATTCTTGATTGTAAGCTTATTCAACTCCTGGTAGTCTATACACAGTCGAACGCTACCATCCTTCTTCTTCACAAACAATACTGGCGCTCCCCATGGTGATATGTTGGGTCTGATATAACCCTTGTCCAGCAATTCCTGTAATTGCACCTTCAATTCCTTAAGTTCAGTAGGAGCCATTCGATAGGGTGCTTTGGACATTGGTGCGGCTCTGGGTATAAGATCTATAACGAACTCTGTCGCTCGATCGGGTGGTAGTCCTGCTAGTTCCTCAGGAAATACATCTGGAAAGTCATGCACAACATCAATATCCTCTATTCGTGGTACTTCCTTGGTGAGGTCGACCACGGATACTAGATACCCAGCTCCTCCTTTCTCGAGGCATTTTCTAGCCTTTAATGCAGAGAGGATGAGTTTTTGTTTATAGGAAAGTTTGGTTCCCACAAAACTAAACTCTACTCCTTCCTTGTCTTTAAATGTCAGCTTTTTTTTTACACATAATAGGTTTGCAGAATGCCGATCTAACCAATCCATTCCTAAGATAACGTCAAAGTCTATCATTTCAAGTTGAATCAGGGTTGCATCCAAAATCTTCTCGCCGATAAGAACTGGACATGGTCCATAACCTTTTTCTAATTCCACTTCTAATCCCATAGGTGATCGTATAAGAAATTTGTAGTCTCAAGATCTGAGGGGTAGATTTAGCTTCTTTCCAAATGACACAGATATAAAAGAATGAGTAACTCCAGAATCAAAGAGTACTCTAGCGGGTGTAAGCACAACATTTTTGCCATCCCAGCTAAACAAAGTCCTGCTGGCGTGTGGACAACAAAAGGAGAAAGATGATCGAAAGTTTGGATTTTTTACTGTGAATTTGAGGAAGTTTTCAATGGGTCTTTGTGAATTCGAAGAATTTTTCAATGGGTCCATAGCAAGGTCATGGGTTATAATTCTGCATGGAATCATAGGTCATAGAATTATCTTCGAAATGAGACCAGAATTGCTCAATTCTGATATCAAATGAAGAAGATATGACCATTTTAGTCGGATGATACATATAAGGGAGGTTTATGAAATTATTATAAATAATCACAGGGGCCTTCATGCAAATTATCGTAAGTCGGATTGTTTGAATTTGAAATCATCATATCTTCATCATCTGACATCGGATTCAGATGATTCCAAGGCCATTATTCTTCATTCATAATGTTCTACAAAGTGGACGTAAAAAAATCCCGAGTAAAAGTCACCAGTGGGTCCCATGCAAGCTTTCATGCAAAATTATCGTTAGAACTTCAAAGCTTCATATCTTTTCCGTTCTACGTCGGAGTCAACGATTCCAAGGCCATTGTTCTTCATTTGTGATGTCCTACAAAGTGGACGTGGGGTAAAAATCTTTGGAGGGTCCCATGCAAAATTACATACGGAAATGGTCATTTAATATTCAAAAATTCATATTTTGATCATCCCATATCCAAATCAGGTGATCCCAGTCTCATTATGTTCCATTTTTAGTGCTCTACAAAGTGGACGTAAAATATTTCCTGTAGAAACCTTCGAAGGATCTCATGCAGAATGGTCAGCAAAATTATCGATAATTGGTCCGCTTAAACTTCAAAAATTCATAAGTTGACCATTTTACTTCCAAATGAGGTGATTCAAGTTCCTATATTTGTCATTTTTAATGTTCAACAAAATGAACACAAAAAATTTTAAATAGAGGCCATCGAAAAATTCCATGCGGGATGACAGCGGAAATGACCCATGAAATGACAAGGAGAGAAAACCCAGTTAATTCCAATCAATCCAGTCAACTCAGTTCAAGCCAGTTTTGATCCCACCTTGCTCAACCCATATCAGTTTAACTCAGTCAACCTAAGTCAGTCTCAACCCATTTCGAATCAGTTCATCTATGTGCATAATATTTATATATTATATATATTGTATACTATATATATATATATATATATATATATATATATGTTATTAAATATATGTGTATATATGTATATAATATATATTATTATATGTAAATGATAGTCCAAAAGATTTTGAGAAGAAAAAGGAAAGAGGGGAGAGAGGAAACGTGAAAGAGAAGGGGGATTTAGGGTTTTGAGATAATCCAAAAGATTTTGAGAAGAAAAAGGAAAGAGGGGAGAGAGGAAACGTGAAAGAGAAGGGGGATTTAGGGTTTTGAGATAATCCAAAAGATTTTGAGAAGAAAAAGGAAAGAGGGGAGAGAGAAAACGGGAAAAAAGGGGGATTTAGGGTTTTGAGATAATCCAAAAGATTTTGAGAAGAAATAGGAAAGAGGGGAGAGAGGAAACGTGAAAAGGGAGTTTTTTTAGGGTTTCTAGATGATTTCCAAAAGAGAAAAAAAAAGGGGGGAGAGAGAGGACGTGAAAAGGGTGTTTTATTAGGGTTTCTAGATGGATTTCCAAAAGAGGAAAAAGGGGGAGAGAGAGGACGTGAAAAGGGAGTTTTTTAGGGTTTCTAGATGAATTTCCAAAAGAGAAAAAAAGGGGAGAGAGAGGACGTGAAAAGGGAGAAGATTTAGGGTTTTTAGATTTTTTTTAAAAGAGAAAAAGGGGGGAGATAAAAGAGACGTGAGAGAGAGAAGGAGAGGAGGCTGAGAGGATTTTTCCAAAAGAGAAAAAAAGGGAAAGAGAAAAAAACGTAAAAGGCTTTTGGGGCTAGGTTTTGGGAGAAAAGTAAGTGAAGAAGAGAGAAAAAAGAGGGGAAAGAGAAAAAACATGAAGAGGGGGAGAGGCTCACGTTTTTTTTGGGAGAAAAAGAAGGGAAGAAGAGAGAGAAAAGAGGAAGAAAAAACCAAAAAAAAAAAAGAGAAAAGAAAAAAAAAACGTGGAAAGGGAGTTTGAAAGAGTTTGGGCTCTCGATTTTTGGAGAAAAAAAAGGGAGAAAGAAGAAGAAGAAGGGAGGAGCAAGTAGAACCTACGAGCATCTAGGTAAGCTACCTCTACTTCTATTTTTCTTCTATTGTTTTGCTTAACTACAAATCTCCATCTCATAAACCACTCTACCTCACCATTAACCAATTTCCATTACCAATCTAGCCTACACTTGGCTTTCAATCCCTATACAACCAGCACTCTAACCGATTTCATCTCATACTTTAATCATCAGCCTTGTGCGACCACCTACCCGTAACCCCACTCACTTCCATCTCCTACTGAACTAACCAACACCTCACACCACTTACCTGAATCCAGCCATGTTACAATACCCGAACCTGTCCATCAAGCCCTAGACTAGTTTCCCTCATCCAACCATTGGATCAACATTCCTCATCTTACCCTTGATCTTTCCATTAAATATGGGCCATTGGTTGAATCTATGATCATGATATGCTTGAATAAAAATCTAAATTTTGATTCTTTATCGTGTTGATATGATGCCCATTCAAAATCTGATCCATTGAATGTGAAATTTATTTTGATCATGTGATGAAAATTTGTCCATTGATATTGAATTAATATTTGAATGAATGAATTTGACTAATTGATGTGAATTTAATCTGAATTGTTGATCTTTAAGATCCAACCATGTGAATGGATGATTAATTAATCTGAACCATTGATTTTAATCTGATGATGATTTAATGATGAATTAATTTGAGCCATTAAAGTCTGATTAACTGATGATATATGATCTGAACTGTTGATTTAAGATCTTGAATTACTTTCAATTGTCGATCAAATGTGATTTCGGTCACATTGTTGATAATCAATGCATTGAATCTAGACCGTAGACCTAAAAATACATTTTGATTGATTGACTCACATGCTTTGGTTGTCTATCACATGCCATATTTTGATGCTATATTGTTCACATGCTATATTTGGATGCTTATATGCATACACTGCCACAGTTGGAATAATCACACTGTCATGATTGGAATGATCATATTCACATTAAATGCTTATTGCCATATTTTGGATGATTACTGCCATGTTTGGATGCACACTTACCATGTTTGTATTGATTCACATGCTCACTTGCCATTTTTAACTGATTTGTTGCTAAATTTGAATATATTTCCTACACTACTATATTTGGAATACTACCATTGATATAGTTGGAATATTTTCATATTTGTCTTGGAAAGAGATAAAATAAAAAATAACAATTAGGGCAAGATACACCCTGAAATAGAAAGAATTGAACAATTAGGGTAGGAAACCCTAAGATGGAAAGAAAACAATAATTAGGGAAAGTGAAACCCTAAAAATAAAAAAATAGCAATTAGGGCAAAATAAACCCTAGAATAAAGAGAATAATTAGGGTATGAAACCCTAAAAAATGAAAATCACAATGAAAAGGGATAGGAAACCCTAGAAACCTAAAAATGGAAACAATAAAAATGGTAGGAATTTAGGTCTCATCCTTAGATCATATTGACAAAAATAGAAAGAATTTGGTACACATCCCAATTAAAAATGATAGGAATTTAGGTTTCATCCCTAAATCCTATTGACAAAATGGAAGGAATTTGGTACACATTCCAAATCCAACTCTCATAATTTTTGAACTACGTCGTACCTGATTTCTAGGGCAAACCCTAGAATACGTATGCAATTTGAGAATCCTAAATATGGTACAAAGCCACCCATCAACCATACATCCAGCATAAACTTCAACTTGAACAAAAAAAATCTAATTGAAGCACATGCATAAATCACTTCCATAATCTTTAATCACAAAACCTATTTCGAACTATGTTTTTGGACTTGATTTCCAGGATTGGAATACGTAGGCAGTTTGAGATGTCTTACACATCTCAGATTCAGTCCAAGACCGAACCATCTTTGGTCCGGTTCATTGTATAATATTGTACATTACATTTGCTTGTTTATTTGTTTTAAAACATGATTGGCTGAACCCTAGGTTAGAATAACTTAGCAACTTGGTTTAGGACATCCCCCATTGAACCCTAGTCATCCAGTTGACCAAGCATAGTAAAAAATTAGAATTTAAGAAAAGTTTAGGAGGCCGATATTGATCGGGCGGTTTGGGTGCCTAACATCTTCCCATAACCGTACCCTGAATACTTACCCGATCTCTTGCAGACCAAAGAACCGATACATTGGGTCACGAGTCAATAGAAGTTTTACCTTAGGGTGAGGTTACATTTTTAGAGGTCCTAGACCTTAATCTAGGAGGCGACTCCAACAGTACAATCGATCTTCATCGATACAGGATATACATTTCCATCCCGAGGAGGATCATCGATTTCCCATTGTCCTCACAGTGGCGACTCCGCTGGGGAATAATATTCAGACTCCTAGGATACTTTCCTTATATTGATTTGCTTGACATTTGATGCTAGATCTAGGGTACTATATTTATTGTTAGTACATATTGTTTTGGGGGAATGGGTTCAGTCACACTTTAGTGCGAGTAGCCGAACCGGGTCCCATGCATGTGGGGCAGCCCGCTAGGCGAAACACATAGCCTTGGCCTATACTTTGTGAGACCACGACCGGCGAGCAGCCTCTAACGAGCATTTCTTGGGTCCGCCCGGGAATGCGTTATGCTACTCCACGTCGCTTGGATCCTTGCAACATAGTATATAAAGGGAATGGGGGCCCATTATTCATCGAGCATTCAGTGATAGGTTACCCCGTCCTCGTCAAGGTGGCCTTTTCTGTCCTAACCCAGTTTGAGCCATATGTATGTTATTTTTGGTCCATCTTTGAACCAACATGGTAAAATCTACTCGATCATAATATTTACATTTGAGACGTCGAAGTTCTGCCCGTTTTTGTCCTTGACTTGTCAACATGTTTGGATCCACACTTGAGTATTCTTGTCTCTCACTTGTTGGGAGCGTGAGGGTTACGTATACCCGCATACACATTAGTGTGGGCAGTCTGTACATGCCCTCCATCGTACAAAGCTCATTGTGTTGATCTGTTCAATATTGATACGTCAATCTCAAAAAATGATCAGAAAATCTTCATCACGGTATAGATACTGTGATCAAGTAGAAATTTACCGGTTTTTTCAATCATGAACCGCTTTTGTCATCCATCATGAAAACTACAAATAAGCATATCCATTTCAATTTTTTGAAATTTGATGAACCACATGGTCGAACCTTGGTGCTACAATGATCCATTCGGAATCTTGAGGCCCCAAGATCAATCATGGGGTTATTCAAATACAAATAAATTGTTATAGATGATGTCTAATGGTCGGTTTTCATGAAGGAGCTAACTTTGTTTGGTCGAGTCAGCTTGTATGTGTATGTGCATCCTTCTCATGTCAGTCACTTCTGAGTTTTAACCTTCGTTCATTGTTTATATAAAAATAAAATTAAAAAAAAAACAAAAACAAAAAAAAAAAACAACAAAAAAAAACAACAAAAAAAAAACAAAAAAAAAAAAGAAAAAAAAGAAAGAAAGGTTAAACTAGGGAGGAAATGATTGTTTAGACTTGAGAACACCTGAGTGAGTAGACAAAGCATCCACTCATAGGAATGTCTCATCATTACCGGTTCATGTCTCGGTTCATGGTCAGAAGGAGGACTTTTGTACCTCAAAATGTTGGAATGGTTGGAAGACAATATATTGAGAGCCCAAATATTTCAGAATGGAATTGAAATTCCAAGATCAGAGTTGAGGAATCCAAGAGGGTAGAAATCTGAATCATAGATTCTGAGAGATTATATGTTTCTTTCCCATACTAGCATACCTGCCAAATTTAAATGGAAAAAAAATTGAGATTGGAAAACATTTCATTCACCCTTGGCGACTGAGCCACTTTGACCGACGGAGTGCTGACTCCCAAATTACTTTCATCACCCAAGGTGACCCAAACTCAAGGAGTAGCCCTTGAACCTTCAAGAATGGCCCACCCCACCTCCCAAAATGCAGGATGAAAAGGAAGACCATGTGGTTAATTGTATCCCAAAATTAAGGTAGCCTGAAAATGAACTTCATGTGCACCCTAAACTGGGGCACAACCAAAATGTCAGTGTACACTAAATTGGGGCACAACAAAAATATCAGTGCACCCTAAACTGGGCATAGTTAAAATGTTAATGGAATCAAAGTGGGGCAAACCAAAAAGGTGATGGACCAATAAGGGTATAGATCAGAGTTTCATGACATCCAAACTGGGGCATAAGATTGGAATATATTTACCCCAAATTGAGGCATTAGCCAGGTGAATGTCAAACCTGAATTGGGGCATAAATCAAAATGGTAATAGACCCAAGAGGGGTTTATCTCAAGATGGAAAGGATCAAACACATGTCGATAGATAGGCGTAATGAGCCTTACTAGCGAAAGTCTGAACGGAGATTCGGTCCTACAACCAATCATAAGTTGGCGTCAATGATGTCGTATCCAATTGGGGTAACTCGGTGAATTACTTGTCTAAACTGGCTACCATTGGTATCTGATAGGTCATCTATGTTTGGGCTTAAGTTTGATGTGTCTGCAGACGGTCCAGTCCAAAATGCTCTGAAAAAATGAACAATAATTATCTCATTTGAGACATCAACAACAGTGCTTTACTACTTCCAATCCATTCCTTTCCAGTTTGATATTTCTTCCTCTTCCATGTCTGTTGCTAATTCTGACTCTGATGATGATTGAGATGAAGGGCCACAACCCGAACTCCTACTCCACCGGCCTTTAGAGAAATGAAAGTTCAACACACATGTGAAAGTTACAAATGATTAAGTTGAAGTCATGCAAGCATTCTCAAAGATACAGGTTGGTACATCAAAATGTCATCCCATTTGGTCAATTTACAGAAAGAATTTTTTATGGGATATTTCTACAGACAAGGACCATTCAAATGATTAAGTCTTCTACAAGTACATGACATCTACAGACATGAAGTGAGTTACAGATCAACCTCAATGTCAAAGATGAGCTCCAAAAAAAAAAAAAAAAGAAAAAAAAAAGAAAAAAAAAAAAGAAAGAGCTATACAAAATAATGAGGTTGGTTAGCATACTACATTGGAACAATGATGGTGGACAAGCTCAACTATGGTGCATAGACATGAAGCAACTACTTTGAAACACTAATGATGAGTGAGTTCGATTACAAGGCATGTACATGGGGCAACTCCTTTGGAGCCCTGCTGATGGACAAGTTCAGTTATAAAGCAATAAGACAATTGGTACTCGTACAATGACATATAGACACCATTTCTTAGAACCTGATTGGAGAGCTGATCATTTGTCGTGATTCACGTTGTGTGTTGAGCTGGATTTTTGATTTTGGTTACTACATCTCGCCCATACAGGGGGTGGTCTCATCACTTTGTTGTCATCAGAGGTTTTTTCTTTTCGGCTAAAGACTCTCTCTCCCGTCCATCAATCTGATGGTCTTCCACAGAGTCTACATTACATGCCCTTACTTCAAATGTCACAAAATTTTATGGTATTGTTTCTTGTGAACATATCGTCTTGTTATGCATAAATATTGTTCAATAAATCTGACTGAAATATCTATCTGTCCTTCATCATTTCGACGGCGTCCAAGAATTCCATAGTCCTTTGTTGCTAGCCAATAAAATGGAATCGCCTAGTGGAGATCAAGCCATTCTACATAAACAACCAAACACTCTCCCAATGACAGACCCATTGGACAGTTTCTTATTTGTCCATCTGGACCTTCATCGTCATACTTGTATACAGACAAAGGATTTGGGCCCAAACATGGTTACAACTGATTCAACATATGAGCATAGCTTGTTGAAATTTGTTTTTTATCTGAATGATACCGAGAGGAGAAAGCATTCTTTGATGTTTTTTCTAAAGATTAGTGTGGGGTTGCATCTCCTTAAGATTATTTCTAGTGATGACTCAAAAGTCGTCTGCCTATCAATATGTGCAAACTTGAACTTAGACACTGGGGCAAAATCACCCATTTATCCAAACATCATGAGTTTAGTTGAGCCCTCTGTTTGAAACTCTAGCTGAGTTCATTTGAATGTAAGAGAAAGATGACTCATACAAATTTGAAAAAAAATGAAATAAAATTGAGTCATTGTCATCATTTGCCCCTCATTAAAAAAACCTGATTGCCCTTTGATCAAAGTGAAACCCATATAAATTTGGCAGGAATGCAGAACATATCAAAATTTCCTTTTAAAGAAAAGAAACATGTTTCTCTCGGTCTAGATTAAGTCAAGTCAAGGAAAGTCGATCAAATCATGATCTCTAGTTCCTCTTGGATTTCGAGCAATGTTAGTGGACAAAGTGCAGATGCTGAGCCCCATTGTGGCTACCTCAATATTTATGGAAAGTTCAACCCATTTTGGGAATGAAGAAAGATGAAGAAAGGTATTGAAAAGAAGAAGAAAAAAAAAAGAGAATGAAAAAAAAAAGGAAAGAAAGGTAAAAGTACAGAGAAGAAAGAAGACTGAATGAAAGCAGAATAAGAATGGAAAAGTGAACAAGATACAAGCAAAGAAAAGAATGAAAGATCAGCAAAAGAAAAATGAAAGCACAAAGAGAACATGATGATAAAAAAAAAACACAAAAAATAAATAAATAAAAAAAAAGAAAGAGAAAGAATGAAAGACCATGGGAAGAGAGAGAAAGCTCTAGTCTGAACTACGCGGAACCTGATTCTGGAGGGACAGAAGTCCCAAAGGATACGTAGGCAATTTGGGATACCCCCAATTCGGTCCAAAGGCTATACATCCAAAGGCTATGCATCCAAAGGCTATACATCCAGAGGCTATACATCCAAAGGCTATGCATCCAAAGCTATACATCCAGAGGCTATACATCCAAAGGCTATACATCCAAAGGCTATACATTCAAAGGCTACGCATCCAAAGGATACACATCCAGAGGTTACAAATCCAGAGCACAAAACACAGTTACAGTTACATCATGAGCAGTCTTGAGCTAAAGCCACAGACCTGATGAGGTCGCTACTCAAGAAGCTTGACAGTTACAGTTACATCATGAGCGGTCTTGAGCCAAAGTCACAGACCCGATGAGGTCGCTACTCAAGAAGCTTGACAGTTACAGTTACATCATGAGCGGTCTTGAGCCAAAGTCACAGACCCGATGAGGTCGCTACTCAAGAAGCTTGACAGTTACAGTTACACTATGAGCAGTCTTGAGCCAAAGTCACAGACCTGATAAGGTCGCTACTCAAGGAGCTTGACATCTACAGCTTTTTGTTGTACAGTGTCAAAAAAAAAAAAAGTTTACAGCATCAATTCAAGGGAGAAACGTTAGAATCCAGATCAAGTGCAGAATAATGCAAAAATGGGCCACTTTTGTCTTCGGCCTCAAATGCCCACAATCTTGGCCGAAAAGGGGCAACTGTAAGCACCCCATTTTTGCCATCCCAGCTAAACAAAGTCCTGTTGGCGTGTGGACAACAAAAGGAGAAAGATGATCGAAAGTTTGGATTTTTTACTGTGAATTTGAGGAAGTTTTCAATGGGTCTCTGTGAATTCGAAGAAGTTTTCAATGGGTCCACAGCAAGGTCATGGGTTATAATTCTGCATGGTGCATAGGTCATAGAATTATCTTCGAAATGTGACTAGAATTGCTCAATTCTGATATCAAATGAAGAAGATATGACCATTTTAGTCGGATGATACATATAAGGGAGGTTTATGAAATTATTATAAATAATCCCAGGGGCCTTCATGCAAATTATCGTAAGTCGGATTGTTTGAATTTCAAATCATCATATCTTCATCATCCGACATCGGATTCAGATGATTCCAAGGCCATTATTCTTTATTCATGATGTTCTACCAAGTGGACGTAAAAAAATCCCGGGTAGAAGTCACCAGTGGGTCCATGCAAGCTTTCATGCAAAATTATCGTTAGAACTTCAAAGCTTCATATCTTTTCCGTTCTACGTCAGATTCAGACGATTCCAAGGCCATTATTCTTCATTTGGGATGTCCTACAAAGTGGACGTGGAAAATCTCGGGTAAAAGTTTTTGGAGGGTCCCATGCAAAATTACATATGGAAATGGTCATTTAATATTCAAAAATTCATATTTTGATCATCCCATATCCAAATAAGGTGATTCCAGTCTCATTATGTTCCATTTTTAGTGCTCTACAAAGTGGACATAAAATATTTCTGGTAGAAGCCTCCGAAGGCCCTCATGCAGAATGGTCAGCCAAATTATCGATAATTAGTCCGCTTAAACTTCAAAAATTCATAAGTTGATCAATTTACTTCTAAATGAGGTGATTCAAGTTCCTATATTCCTCATTTTTAATGTTCAACAAAATGAATGCAAAAAATTTAGAATAGAGGCCATCGAAAAATTCCATGCGGGATGATAGCGGAAATGACCAATGAAATGACAAGGAGAAAACCTAGTTAATTCCAATCAATCCAGTCAACTCAGTTCAAGCCAGTTTTGATCCAACCTAGCTCAACCCATATCAGTTCAACTTAGTCAACCTAAGTCAGTCTCAACCCATTTCGAATCAGTTCATCTATGTGCATAATATTTATATATTATATATATTGTATACTATATATATATATATATATATTATTAAATATATGTGTATATATGTATATAATATATATTATTATATATAAATGATAGTCCAAAAGATTTTGAGAAGAAAAAGGAAAGAGGGGAGAGAGGAAACGTGAAAGAGAAGGGAGATTTAGGGTTTTGAGATAATCCAAAAAGTTTTGAGAAGAAAAAGGAAAGAGGGGAGAGAGGAAACGTGAAAGAGAAGGGGGATTTAGGGTTTTGAGATAATCCAAAAGATTTTGAGAAGAAAAAGGAAAGAGGGGAGAGAGGAAACGTGAAAAAGAAGGGGGATTTAGGGTTTTGAGATAATCCAAAAGATTTTGAGAAGAAATAGGAAAGAGGGGAGAGAGGAAACGTGAAAAGGGAGTTTTTTTAGGGTTTCTAGATGATTTCCAATAGAGAAAAAAAAGGGGGAGAGAGAGGACGTGAAAAGGGAGTTTTGTTAGGGTTTCTAGATGGATTTCCAAAAGAGGAAAAAGGGGGAGAGAGAGGACGTGAAAAGGGAGTTTTTTTAGGGTTTCTAGATGAATTTCCAAAAGAGAAAAAAAAGGAGAGAGAGAGGACGTGAAAAGGGAGAAGATTTAGGGTTTTTAGATTTTTTCCAAAAGAGAAAAAGGGGGGAGATAAAAGAGACGTGCGAGAGAGAAGGTGAGGAGGTTGAGAGGATTTATCCAAAAGAGAAAAAAAAATGGAAAGAGAAAAAAACGTGAAAAGCTTTTGGGGCTAGGTTTTGGGACAAAAGTAAGGGAAGAAGAGAGAAAAAAGAGGGGAAAGAGAAAAAACATGAATAGGGGGAGAGGCTTACGTTTTTTTTGGGAGAAAAAGAAGGGAAGAAGAGAGAGAAAAGAGGAAGAAAAAACCAAAAAAAAAAAAGAGAAAAGAAAAAAAAACATGAAAAGGGAGTTTGAAAGAGTTTGGGCTTTCAGTTTTTGGAGAAAAAAAAAGGAGAAAGAAGAAGAAGAAGGGAGGAGCAAGTAGAACCTACGAGCATCTAGGTAAGCTGCCTCTACTTCTATTTTTCTTCTATTGTTTTGCTTAACTACAAATCTCCATCTCATAAACCACTCTACCTTACCATTAACCAATTTCCATCACCAATCTAGCCTACACTTGGCTTTCAATCCCTATACAACCAGCACTCTAACCGATTTCATCTCATACTTTAATCATCAGCCTTGTGCTACCACCTACCCGTAACCCCACTCACTTCCATCTCCTACTGAACCAACCAACACCTCACACCACTTACCTGAATCCAGCCATGTTACAATACCCGAACCTGTCCATCAAGCCCTAGACCAGTTCCCCTCATCCAACCATTGGATCAACATTCCTCATCTTACCCTTGATCTTTCCATTAAATATGGGCCAGTGGTTGAATCTATGATCATGATATGCTTGAATAAAAATCTAAATTTTGATTCTTTATCGTGTTGATATGATGCCCATTCAAAATCTGATCCATTGAATGTGAAATTTATTTTGATCATGTGATGAAAATTTGTCCATTGATATTGAATTAATATTTGAATGAATGAATTTGACTAATTGATGTGAATTTAATCTGAATTGTTGATCTTTAAGATCCAACCATGTGAATGGATGATTAATTAATCTGAACCATTGATTTTAATCTGATGATGATTTAATGATGAATTAATTTGAGCCATTAAAATCTGATTAACTGATGATATATGATCTGAATTGTTGATTTAAGATCTTGAATTACTTTCAATTGTCGATCAAATGTGATTTCGGTCACATTGTTGATAATCAATGCATTGAATCTAGACCGTAGATCTAAAAATACGTTTTGATTGATTGACTCACATGCTTTGGTTGTCTATCACACGCCATATTTTGATGCTATATTGTTCACATGCTATATTTGGATGCTTATATGCACACACTGCCACAGTTGGAATAATCACACTGCCATGATTGGAATGATCATATTCACATTAAATGCTTATTGCCATATTTTGGATGATTACTGCCATGTTTGGATGCACACTTACCATGTTTATATTGATTCACATGCTCACTTGCCATTTTTAACTGATTTGTTGCTAAATTTGAATATATTTCCTACACTACTATATTTGGAATACTACCATTGATATAGTTGGAATATTTTCATATTTGTCTTGGAAAGAGATAAAATAAAAAATAGCAATTAGGGCAAGATACACCCTGAAATAGAAAGAATTGAACAATTAGGGTAGGAAACCTTAAGATGGAAAGAAAACAATAATTAGGGAAAATGAAACCCTAAAAATAAAAAAATAGCAATTAGGGCAAAATAAACCCTAGAATAAAAAGAATAATTAGGGTATGAAACCCTAAAAAATGAAAATCACAATGAAAAGGGATAGGAAACCCTAGAAACCTAAAAATGGAAACAATAAAAATGGTAGGAATTTAGGTCTCATCCCTAGATCATATTGACAAAAATAGAAAGAATTTGGTACACATCCCAAATAAAAATGGTAGGAATTTAGGTCTCATCCATAAATCCTATTGACAAAATGGAAGGAATTTGGTACACATTCCAAATCCGACTCTCACAAATTTCAAACTACGTCGTACCTGATTTCTAGGGCAAACCCTAGAATACGTAGGCAAGTTGGGAATCCCAAATACGGTACAAAGCCACCCATCAACCATACATCCAGCATAAACTTCAATTTGAACAAAAAAAAATTTAATTGAAGCACATGCATAAATCACTTCCATAATCTTTATTCACAAAACCTATTTCGAACTACGTTTTTGGACTTGATTTCCAGGATTGGAATACGTAGGTAGTTTGAGTTGTCTTACACATCTCAGATTCAGTCCAAGACCGAACCATCTTTGGTCCGGTTCACTGTATAATATTGTACATTACATTTGCTTGTTTATTTGTTTTAAAACATGATTGGCTGAACCCTAGGTTAGAATAACTTAGCAACTTGGTTTAGGACATCCCTAGTCATCCAGTTGACCAAGCATAGTAAAAAATTAGAATTTAAGGAAAGTTTAGGAGGCTGATATTGATCGGGCGGTTTGGGTGCCTAACACCTTCCCATAACCGTACCCTGAATACTTACCTGATCTCTTGCAGATCAAAGAACCGATACATTGGGTCACGAGTCAATAGAAGTCTTACCTTAGGGTGAGGCTACATTTTTAGAGGTCCTAGACCTTAATCTAGGTGGCGACTCCAACAGTACAATCGATCTTCATCGATACAGGATACACATTTCCATCTCGTGGAGGATCATCGATTTCCCATTGTCCTCACACGGGTATGCCATTAATAGGTACGATACCTATGATTTGTTTTAATTTAGTTTACATGCTCACACAAGGTAATTCAAAATGGAAGGTTCAGGTCATACCTGTGACCACATTAGGCGTTGCGGCTGCATCCTCAGATGTAACTGCATAAACCTTTCCTTGCTGTAGCTGCTTCCTGGGCTTAGGACACTCCCTTGAATAATGTCCTATTTGATTACAATTAAAGCATTTACTCCTTTATTATTTTGCTTTTGTTTCTGTTGGGCTATTGGAGTAGTCTTGGTTGCAGCATTAAAGCCTTGAGTACGGAAGGGTTTAAATATCTTTGGGTTCCCTCCGTTGTATGAATTTCCGTTAGGCCTTTTGATACTTCTATTCTGAGCAAAGTAGCTCTCCCTCTGGCTTGACTCTATCACTCGAGCAATCTGTACTGCTTCATTGTAAACTTTCTTTTCTAGTCCCAGAACATGCTCACGAATGCTTCCCCTAAGTCTCATGATGAACCTTCGGGTCTTAGTATTTTCCTCTTGCATGCTAGAGGATGCAAAGAAAAACAGCTCTTCATAATGCTGTTGATATGCATCCACAGTCATCTGTCCCTGATATAAACTCAGGAACTCTCTCTCCACAGCATCTCTGAAACTTCTGGGAAAGTATTTCTCAAAGAATGCCTCTTTATAGATAGCCCAGGTCAATTGGGCGTGCTTTGTTAATAGATATGTCCAGGTAGACTTTTACCAGTGGTGTGCATCGCCCTTCAGCATAAATGTGGCACACAATACTTTTTCTTCCTCATTAACTATCATCATCATAAAATTCCTTTCCATTTTGTCGATCCAATGAGCTGGCCACAAAGGATCTGCTGGCTTGCCATTATATTCTTTAGGTTTCATTTTCAGGAAGCGCTCGATCAGTCGAGAGTGGTCCAACTGATACTGAGCATAGGCCCCGTACATAGGTGGTTGATACTTGTAACTGCCATGAAATACCTCAGGGTTCTGTACTGGAGCTTGCACAAATGGAGTTTGAGGTGTGTGGGGTACCGTGTTGCTTCCCCCTGGTACTGTGCTAGCTTGTCCGACTGGCATAGGTGTAGTATGTTCAGCTGGAAAAACCATTCCTATAGTAGCTTGCATATTGGCTTGCACCTGTTGTATTTGCTGCAGCTGTTGTGCCAGGTTCATTACTGCTGTAGCTAAATCTGTAGGTGGGGCTGGCAAGTTTGTAGAACTTTCCTGGCCATTAGCTCCTGGCGGTGCCACATTTGGATTCTCTTGTACTTCAACAATTTCATGGCTAGTTTCCTCCACAGGTGGTGGTGGTGGAATTCGGTTACGTCCTCGTCTGGTCACTCTTCGCCCAGCCATTTCCAGTTCCGGTGGTGGTAATGTCTGAAAAAATCATAGAACATATGAGGCAATCATAATATATGTCATTCCCATGTCAAAATCCATCTAATCAATGTAAAATTCCAATTTTTCAAGTCGTTCAGACAAAATACTGTATTTTCCATCGTATGGTCGATGGTAGGGTCGCTCTATGTTCGACCCCAGGGTATGCGACCTCACAAAACCCTGTCAGCTCACTGAGAGCCTAGGGTCAGTATATGTCCGACCCTAGGTCCGACAACACGATGTCTGTCAGATCACCGAGAGCCTAGGGTCGATGGTAGGTCGATCGTAGGGTCACACATTTTGTCAAATTCTGCGACTGCACGACCCAAAATTAGGTTTTTGAACCCGATTTTGGAGCCATTTCTTACTCTTTCTTCTTTCCTCCAACTCTACTTGCATCCCCTGAGTTGCTACAGTATCGACCCCTAGTGTTTGGTGATTATTTCTTCCATTCACGACTTCTGTTCCTTTCCTTCAGGTATGCTCTCTACTGTTTCTCATTCTTAAGGTTTCAAAAACCAAGTTTTCTCCATTTATATCATTTTTTTAAATTAAAATTTTTTTAATCGTAAAAATTTGATTTTTATTGGGGGCTTTTGCTTTTGGCCACCCAATGGACGAAAGCCCTCAAGAAAATTTAAGTTTCATCGGTTGGTTTTTGAGAAACTTGAAATTTTCCTCCTTTGACCTAATTTTTGGGATTTTTCCAATTTGTTGAAATTTCTTCAAATTCTATCTTCCTAGTTTAAATTTTCAACTGTATGAGCTTTGCAGGATGGTTTGGAACATATGTAAGTCCTCCTGCCCAGCTGTTTGGGTGAAAACTGAGGCTTTTGGCCAAATCATTCTGTTATAATGCCAAAATTTTGAGTTTTTCACCATATCTAATATCTTGTTTATTTCTTTATGTCTTTGCAGATAGCATGGCTCGTACTAAGGTTCCCAGAGCTCATGATCCCATTCATTTCTGCTCTAATGAGGCAGAGGCTCAGTACGCTCGTTATGAGCGTAAGAAGGTAGAAGGGGGTCGCTGTGTAAACTTGGCTAGTCTAGCCTTGTTTAATGGAGAGGGTGCCTTCGGTGACATGGGTTGGGTTCCCGTGATCACATATGAGGCTTATACCTGTCCTGCTTTGGTGAAGCAGTTCTATTGCAACCTCCAGGTAGTGGGTAATCGCAATGATACAGACAGGGGTAGGGATCTCAAGATCACCAGCTATGTAAAATGGGTGGAAGTTTCCTTCAACTGCCAGGAGTTGGCTGATCTCTTGGGCATATCAAACTATGGCCCCTTGGTGTACTGTGCTCCTAAGGAACCCCAGTTTCTATCCTTGATGATGCGTGCTGAGATTGATAGCTAGCTTCTTAGAGGTGATCGCTGGGAGATGAAGGCAATCAACCTACGGCCAGAGCCTCGGGTGTACTGCAAGATCATTTAGCAAAACCTGATTCCCTAGAGTGGCCATTATGAGAGGATTTCTCAGTTGACCCAGTATGTCTTGTACTGCATTTGCACTAGACAGCCAGTTTGCCTTCCATACATTATCATCCGGGTGATGATCCGTGCTACGACGCCTGGTCAGATAGGCAACCTGCCCTACGGACGTTTGATCACTACTCTGCTCACACGTCTATAGGTCGACTTATTGGATGAGAAGATTCATGAGGATACTTTCTCTTCTGACCTGGACTGGGAGGCCATTTGTAGGATGGGGATACGAGATGCACAGGTCAGTGACAATGAGAGGAATGCTCTGGTGCATCCCCGTACTCGGGTAGAGATAGCAGACGCTGAGGCACCAACAGCAACAGGGGTCCATGGGGGTGATGGTGAGGAGATGATCGTATGTTCATGGATGTAGATGCCATACCTCCTCCATCACCACCGCATTTCACTGGAGCTGGTCCATCTCGGTTTCCTTCACATGCAGCTGGTCCTTCACACCCACCATCTGATGATGTGATGGGGCTACTGCGTGAGATTAGAGAGGCTCAGCGTGTGACTGATTGGAGAGTAGGAGAGCTTCTAGATGCCCAGCACGCGTCTGATTAGCGGATGGCCGACCTGACAGCTAGTCTCCAAGTGACCCAGACTCAGGTAGCCTGGCTGACTAGAGTGTATGCTGAGGATTACGATAGAGATCGCGAAGCACCTCCTCATCTAGCACCTCCAGCTCCATGATGCACATTTTTTTTCCTTGTACTACAGAGTAACTATCCAGATTGTGGACCGTACTCTGATTTGGATATGTCAATATGTTGATTTTTATTCGATGTGTATATGAAACTAGTTTCTCATCTTAATAGTGCATTATTCTCTTTCTTAATTTTGCCTCATACAACACAGGTGCTTATAGTGTGTTATTATTAGAACTTTTAAATTTTATCCTAACTCAGTTTAGGAACTTTTATGGAAGTATACTGGTTTAATAGACTAGGCCTAAGAGCTTTGATACCAAGTTGCCACACCCCAATTCTGCACCATCCAGAATGGTGTGATGAACCATCAATAAACCAACGGTTCAACCAGGATCTTGAATAGGCTGTGTCCGTTTGCTTAAACCATACACATCCACAACCATAATCAATGTAAATAAACATTAGCGGAAGTCTTTAATACTAATGAACTGAGAGTTTAACAGTGGTAACATAAATAAATTATCCAATTATCTTCAAATGACTGAGACATAAAATAAAATAATTCATTCAATTACATCTCCTGAATAATTCAAATATAAATCTAATCGAAGACGCATGAGTTGCACTCGCATGACGAATCATGCGACTCCATCATAACTTCTGCATCCAACGTCGCAGCATGTCCGTACATCGGAGCATTTATATAGTCTTCTACAGTAGTACCTGCATCATCAACTAAAAATATTCGACGTCGAAAGGTGAGCACACATCACGGCTCAGGGAGCAAATAAAATAATGCAAGAAACATATTCATGCATTCAATTCATATCTTTGGTCTGATTCATAAGTTTGTAATGTGCAATAGAAAGGATAGGTGGCCGCCGCACCTCTATACACGAGTGTGTGAAGCCGCCCAATAGATCAAATACCATTGCGTCCCACATGCACCCACCATGGAATAGGGATAGAGCTAAAGTGCTTAGGACCACACCACATCACACTTCCCCTGATGCCCTACCCATACCAACACGTAAGCCCCTATTGGCGAGGGCTTGCAAACTGGGCTCGCAACTAACCAATCCTAATGTCAAACAGTGTATCCAAGGCCTCACCCCAGCATCCCTCAATATGTCCATAGAGATAGATCTAAGGCCCCCCGACAGAGTCAGAGACTACATGGTCCGAGACCACCTCCCTTGATGCCCTACGACGTAAGAGTTCTACTAAAGTAATGACGATACGATGATGTCAGTGGACACGACTTGAGTATAGATAGATCTAGAGTCTGGTGACTAGGATGAACCACATTGTCACGTCCTCCCCCTGATGCTCTACTCGCACCAAGTACACTAACCATACACATACATTCACATGCCTATTCCTAGCATCATCATCATCATCATCATGTTATAAATAAATGGAATTAAATATGCATGAACATTAATAGCAGCAATATTGGATGACATGTAAAATACATAATACACGCATACAAGAATAGAATCATTCATGGCATTGGACTCAATAAACAAAAATAATTTATTATTAGCCAATTAGTTTAGGTCTTGTTCCCTCACCTTTGATTGATCGTAGATCCTCATCCAAGCTTTATGAATCACTTTTAAATCACTGAAAAACCTAATCAAGTTGATAGATTTTAATTAGAATTAATCCCTTAAGTTTAGACTAACAGAAGCTGAAGGATCACAATTGGGATAGCACCTGGGGTCACAGTTTCTGCGACCACAGGGTGTAGGGTCACAAGGTAGGGTCAGACATACTTCTACCCTACGTGCGACCACACCCTCCCTCCCTGGAAACTTTTCGAGGGCATGTGGTCGAACATGTGGGTCTCGTGGGGTCAGATATCATGCGACCCTACGTGCGACCACACTTGCCATGGTCGACCTTTCACTCTTAAGTCCATTCCTTCATGTTTGAATCCTTTGGCTTACCATCATGGTCCTTCCTATGATTGCTCTACGGCTCAAAACTATAATTTTTATACATTATCCATTGTCCACAATGATTTCCTCCATGGATTCTCTTAGAATTTGTCCATGGATGGATGATTTGGGTTTCTTCTAATCCTATCTTCTTCATGAACTATTCTAGGCTCTTAATTCATGTAGGGAATTAGGTTCATACCTTAGGTTTGCTGAGATTTAGAGTTTTCTCTAAACTTTCCTCTTCTTTGGTCTTCTTCTTCAATTCTCCTTCTCTTCCTTCTCTTCCTTCTCTTCTCTCTCTCTCACTTTCAATTGGAGTTCTAAAAGGATGAAAAAGGCTAAGGGATGTCCTATTTATAGAGAAAAGCCTTCCATAATATGCCCAAATGAGTTTAGGAAAGAACCCCCTTCGGATTAGGAAGGTTTCCTAAATTCGGTTTCTGACTGTTTTCGTGGGGTCGTAGGTGGGGTCGCAGAATCTGTCGACCCTACCTTATTAAAACATCTGACCCCATGACCAAAAGTCATGGGTTGGACTCTTTTGAGGTGGGGTCGGTCATACTTGTTTAGGCATGCGACCACACACTCATATTTGACTATTTTTGAGTTAAATTTCATACCTGGTCTTGTGGTTTCTTCACGCACTTGGTCCACTTGGCTCGACCATGATAGGTAGACCTGGTACAAGGTGGTAAGACCGGTTAGTTCGATACGGGTCTTATTAGTCTTGCCCATATCCTCGTATCACCACTATCTTAGTAGAACTATTACTCGTAGGGCAACAGGGGAAGTGGTCTCGGACCGTATGGTCTTTGACTCTATCGGGGGGCCTTAGCTCTATTTCTATGGATGTATTGAGGGATGCTGGGGTGAGGCATTGGATACATTGTTTGGCATTAGGATTGGTTAGTTACGAGCCCAGTTTGCAAGCCCTCGCCAATAGGGGCTTATGTGTTGGTATGGGTAGGGCGTCTGGGAAGTGTTGGTTGTGTTTGATCCAGACACTTTAGCTTTATCTCTATTCCATGATGGGTGCATGTGAGACGAAAATGGTGTTTGATCCATTGGGCAGATTCACACACTCATGTATAGAGGTGCGACAGCGACCAAACCTTTCTATAGCACATTGCAAACTAAAGAACCAGACCAAAGATATGAATTAAATGCATGCATATATTTGTTGCATTGTTTTGTTTGCTCACTAAGCCGTGATGTGTGCTCACCCTTTCGACGTCGAATATTTTTAGTTGATGGTGCAGGTCCTACGGTTGAAGAATATATGAATGCGTTGATGTATGGACACGTTGCTGCGATGGACGTAGAAGTTGAAGAGTGCAACCAATGTGTTTTGGCTTAAGTTTAGTTATAATTTTAACATCGGATATGTAATTGATTATTTATTTTTATGTCTTGTGGTTTGGAGATAATTGAATTAAATACTTATTTATCACTGTTAGACTCTCAGTTCATTATCTATAAGACTTCTGTTTATTTGTTTATTACCTCTGATTATTAATGTGGAATGTGTATTTGGTTTGATATGGTGGGTACGACCTATGCGAGATCTTGGGTGAACCGTTGGTTTATTGGTGGTTCATCACATCATTCAAGTTAGACCAGAATTGGGGTATGAAAACTTAGTATCAGAGCATCTCAGGTTCTACCCATTGACCTAACTACTTCTACATGAGTCATGAACTGAGTTAGGATAAAATTTAAAAGCTGTAATTAGAACATACCATAAGCACCTGTGTTGTATGAGACATAAATGAAGAAAAAGAATAATGCACATATGTAAAGGAGGAACCAATTTGATATATATATGGAAACAAGACAAATGTACATCAAATCAGAGTACAGTCCACAATCCAGACAGTTACTCTGTAGTACAAAAAGGAAAAAGATATAAAAGGCAATCATGGAGCTGAAGTTGCTGGAGGAGGAGGTGCCTCATGATCTCTATTGTAGTCCTCAGCATATACTCTAGCGAGCCATGCCACCTAAGTCTGAGTCGCTTGAAGACTAGCTGCCAGATTCACTACCTGCTAGTCTGTAGAGCGCTGGGCATCTAGAAGCTCTTTTACTCTCTAATCAATCATGCGTTGAGCCTCTCTAATCTCACGTAACGGCTCCATCATGTCATCTGGTGGTGGGCATAAAGGGCCAAATGAATGAGAAGCCCTAAAAGGGCCAGCTCTAGTAGAATGCTGTGGCGATGAAGGAGGGATGGCATCTACATCCATCTACATCCGATCATCATCCTCCTCATCACCACCCTCGTGTGCCTCTGCCGCTACCTCTACTACTGCTATTGCTGTTGCCTCCACATCTGCTGCTGTTACCCTAGTAAGAGGACATCTCATAGCATTCCTCTCATCATCACTGATTTGTATCTCTCTCATACCCATCCTACTGATGGCCTCCCAGTCAAGGTTGGCTGAGAAGGTGTCCTCAATGATCCTCTCATCCACTAGGCCCACCTGTAGACGAGCAAGCAAGGTGGAGATCAGCCACCCATAGGGCAAGTTGCCTCTCGAGTCAGGCAATGTAGCTCGGTGCATAGTCCAGAGAATAAAATATGGAAGGTAGACAGGTTGCCTAGTACAGATACAGTATAGAAGGTACTGAGTCAGCTATAAGATCATCTCATAATGTCTGCCCTGTGGAATCAGATTATGCTGGATAATCTGACAGTAGACCCATGGCTCTAGAAGTAGGTTGACTGCTTTTACCTCCCAGCGGTCATCCCAAAGAATCTGACTATCTATTTCTGTACCCATCCGTGTAGACAAAAATTGGGGCTTTCTGGGCGCACAGTAAACCAACTGTCCATCATTGGAGATACTTAGGAGATCAGCCAACTACTTGTAGTTGAAAGAAATTGGAACCCCTTTCACTCAGCTAGTGATCCGAAGCTCTCTGCCCCTCTCTACATACTCTAGGTCACCCTCCACCTGAAGGTGATAATAGAACTGCTTAACCAAGTCCGGGCGAGTGCAAGGCTCATACAAGATCACTGGAAGCCAACCTATGTCACCAAATGCCCTTTCCACATCAAACAAGGCTAAATGGGCTAGGTTTACACACCGACCCCCTTCAACTTTCTTTCGGTCAAACCAAGGATATCGCACTTTTGCTTCCACAAACCTGAAGCAAAGTAGGTCATGAACTCGAGGAACTTTGGTGCGAACCATGATAGCTGTAAGAAAAGAAAATAAGAAAAACAGGTTAGAAAATTTGGAAAAATTTGATAGCATAATGACGTAAAATGGAAAAAGTCTCACTTTTCACCCAAACATTTGGGCAGAAGGACTTACATAGGTCCCAAACCATCCTACGAGGCTCATACAATCGAAAATTTAAATAGGTAGGTTGAAATTGAAAAAAAAATTTGATAATTGGAAAAAAAACCCCCAAAATTTAGGTCAAAAATGGGAATTTTCAAGTTTCTACTAAACTGACCGATAAAACTAAAATTTTCTTGAGGGCTTTCATCCATTGGGTGGCCTATAGCAAAAGCCCCCAATAAAAATCAAATTTTTACAATTAGAATAAAGCCCTACAAATGGCAAAAACCTTAGGTATGAAGGCTTAAAAATGAAAGAGAGTAGATAACATACCTTGTGGAATGGAATGTAGGTCATAGATCGAAGAAAAAATCACCAAGTTTGTATGGTCGACACTGTAGCAACTCACTGGTGGCTAGTTGAGTAGAGACCGTAAGAGGAAGAAGGAGAAATGAGAGGGAAACTCTCAAAAATAGGTTTTAAAAACTAATTTTGGATCTTACGTTCGCACAATTCGACCAAAACAATCGATCGTAGGATCGACCCTATGATTGACCATAAGGTTTCAGCAAGTTGCCAGGGATGTGATGGTCGCACCTATGGTCGCACAACATGGGACCGTAGGCCATCGACCGTATGACCTACTGTTGTCTGCATTTTGATTCTGGTTGAACTTTTACCTATTGATTTTGTTTTTTTCTTGCCTTCCATTGTAAGACTAACCCAATACTACCATCATATCTTGTCTCACATGTACAGCCTTTCCAAGTACCATTCAACCAAGAGTTTAAATGGCTGGACGCAGAGTAAGTAGAAGGAGACAAAATGCAAACCAATCTCCACCACCTATGGATACTAATGACAATGAGGGTCAGCAAGGACAGGAAGGAAATATTGGAACTCAAAATGTTTCACCTCAGAATGTGCACACCCAAGCCAACCCACCCAACCTACCTGCACCACCTACAGATTTGGCTACTGCGGTGATGAATTTAGCACAACAATTGTAGCAAATACAGCAAGTGCAAGCCAACATGCAAGCTGCTATGGAAATTGCTTTCCGAGCTGCAAACACAACACCTCTACCTGCAGGACAAACTAGTACAGCATCTGGTGGTAGCAACACTGTACCCCAAGCAACGCAAACACCAGCAGTACAAGGCGAAGTGCAAAACCTTGAAGCATCGCAAGGCAGGTATAACCAAGGTAATTATCAATATCAACCACCTATGTATGGAGTATATGTACAGTATCAACTTAATCACTCCAGATTGATTGAGTGTTTCCTGAAGTTAAAGCCGAAGGAATTTACAGGCAAGCCATCAGATCCGTTATGGCTAGCTCACTAGATCGATGAGATGGAAAGAAACTTTATGACGATGACTATAAATGAAGAAGAGAAGGTATTATGTGCCACTTTTATGCTGAAAGGTGATGCGCACCATTGGTGGAAATCTACTCGGAGTTATCTGTTGACAAAGCACGCCCAACTGACCTGGCTATTTATAAAGAAGCTTTCTTCGAGAAGTATTTTCCTAGGAGTTTCAGAGATCAAATGGAAAAAGAGTTTCTCAGTCTGTATCAGGGACAGATGACTGTAGATGCATATCAACAGCGTTATGAAGAACTATTTTTCTTTGCCCCCACTAGCATACAGGAGGATAATACCAAAACCTGAAGGTTCATCATGGGACTTAGGGGAAGCATCTGTGAGAATGTATTGGGATTGAAAAAGAAGATTTATAATGAAGCTGTACAGATTGCTTGAGTACTAGAATTGAGCGAGAGGGAAAGTTATTTTGCTCAGAACAGAGGTATTAAAAGGTTTAATGGAAACTAAAACAATGGAGGGAACTCTAAGACGTTTAAACCCTTCTGTACTCAAGGCTTCAATGCTGCAGCCATGACTACTCCGGCAGCCCAACCTGAACAGAAGCAAAGTAATGCTGGAGTTAAATGCTTTAACTGTAATCAAGTAGGACATTATTTAATGGAGTGTCCTGAGCCAAGAAAGCCGCTACAGCAAGGAAAGGTTTATGCAGTTACATCTGATGATGCTGCCGCATCGCCTGATGTGGTCACAGGTATGACCTGAACCTTTTGTTTTGTACTACCTTGTGTGAGCATACAGACTAAATTAAATCAAATCACAAGTATCATACCTATTAATGGCTTACCCATCAGAGTACTCTTTGATTCTGGTGCTACTCATTCTTTTATATCTGTGTCCTTTAAAAAGAAGTTAAATCTACCCCTCAAACCTTTAGATTACAAACTGCTTGTACGATCACCTATGGGATTAGAAGTGGAACTAGGCAAAGGTTATGGACCATGTCCAATTCTTCTCGACGAGAAGATTTTGGATGCAACCTTAATTCAACTCAAGATGGTAAACTTTGACGTTATCTTGGGAATGGATTTGTTAGCTCGGCACTCCGCAAACCATTATGTGCAGAAAAGAAATTGACATTTAAAGACAAGGAAGGAGCAGAGTTTAGTTTTGCGAGAACCAAATTTCCCTGTAAACAAAAACTCATTATCTCTGCATTGAAGGCTAAAGAATACCTCGAGAAATGAGGAATTGGGTATCTAGTATCCGTGGTCGACCTCACCAAGGAAGCACTACGAATGGAGGATATTGAAGTTGTGGGTAAATTTTCGGATCAATTTCCTGAGGAACTACCAGGACTACCACCCGATCGAGCGACAGAGTTTGTTATAGATCTTATACCTGGAGCCGCACCAGTATCGAAACCATCCTATCGAATGGCTCCTACTGAATTGAAGGAACTGAAGGTACAATAACAAGAATTACAGGACAAGGGTTATATCAGACCAAGCATATCACCATGGGGAGCTCCAGTATTGTTCATGAAAAAGAAGGATAGTAGCGTTCGACTGTGTATATATTATCAGAAATTGAATAAGCTTACAATCAAGAATCGATACCTGTTGCCTCGGATCAATGACTTGTTTGATCAGTTGCAAGGTGCCAAAGTGTCACACCCCAATTCTACACTAATCAGAATGGTGTGATGAACCGCTAATAAATCAACAGTTCAACCAGGATCTCAAATAGGCTATCCCCGTTTTATCTGAACCTCATACATCCATAATCATAATCAGAGTAAATACACAATAACGGAAGTCTTATAATAAGAAGAACTGAGAATCTATGTGATATTAAAATTTAAATAACAATTTATTCTGTTTCAACTAAGACATAAATATTTAAATACCAAATACATGTCTTAATAAATCCAAATAAAGAAACCTATAAAATATCTAATCAAATACACACGAGTTGCACTCGCAAGAGGAGTTGTGTATATCCACTTCAGCTCCAGCTTCCATTGCTACCACGTTCCCGAACGCAGATGCATTCATAAAATCTTCAACGGTATAACCTGCACCATCAACTAAAATATTCGACGTCGAGGGGTAAACACACATCACGGCTCAGTGAGTAGCTAAAACAATGCAATAATACATATGCATGCAATCAATTTATATCTTTGGTATGGTCTAAAGTTTGTAGTATGCAATAGAAAGGTTTAGGTAGTCAAAGGTCGCGTTTATTGACCCCGCCTCTATACACAAGTGTGTGACGTCACCCGAAGATCACGTTTATCGTCGACTCACATGCACCCGACCATGAACATTATATAACAAAGGTTAACGTTTATTACTATATATTGCCATACCAACACATAAGCCCCTGTTGGCGAGGGCTGCAAACTGGGCTCGCAACTAACCAATCCTAATGCCAAAAGTGTATCCAAGGCCTCACCCCAGCTTCCCTCAGAATGTCCATAGAGATAGAGCTAAGGCCCCCCGGTAGAGTCAGAGACTACAAGGACTGAGACCATGTCCCCTGATACTCTACGACATAATAGTTCTGCTAAAGTAATGGCGATACGACGATGCCAATGCACAAGACTTGAGTTAGAGATAGAGCTAAAGTGCTGAGACTCGCCAAAGGTTAACGTTTATTGACGTTCACATCACACCCCTCCTGATACTCGCTCGCATCAAGTACATCAACCACACACATACAAGCACATGCCTTCATCATCATCATCATCATGTTATAAACAATAAAGTAAATATGCATGAACAAGTAATAGAAATATTGGATGGCATGCTGTATGCACATTATAAACATATTCGCATAGAATCAAGCATGGCATAGGACTTAAGAAAATAGAAAACAGTTTTTTTATTAACTAATTAGTTTGGAGTTCTGGTTCCTCACCTTAGCTTGCTAATAGATAATTTTCCAAGCTTTAGAATCACCTTTACAATGTTATTATATTGCTAGAAGACCTAACAAAGTCGATAGAATTTAATTAGAATTAATTTCAGATTTAAAAACCACTCTGTTAACTGAGGGTCGGAGGTAGGGTCGGACCCTCTGTTAACCACTCTGTCCTGATTGACCCTGGGTGCGACCCTCCCTTAACTCTGAACTTCCCGAACACTGAGGGTCGATGGTCAAATTCACCTAGGGTCGGATGGTCATCGACCCTCGGTGCACTTTGGTCTAATTCCCTCTTTTAGTCCATTCTTCATGCTTGGGATCCTATGTCTTGCTCCTACTTTCCATTCTACATTCATTCCATGGTCTGAAACCATGTATAACCCACCTAGATAGCTTTCTTGCATTCTCCTATGGTTTTCCATGAAAACCTAACCATGGGTTGATGGTTTGGATTTCTCTGAGATCACACTCTCATCAATAGCTAACCTAAGGTCTGTAGAAACTCATGGAATTAGTATCCATACCTGAGAATAATAATCCTTCTCTGCAACTCTTCTATTTTGGCTTAATTCTCTTCCTTGTTTCTCTTCTTCTTCTTTTCCTTCTCTTCTCTTTCTCTCAATTCAATTAGGGTTGTGAAAGGAGTGAAAGTGGCTCAGGGACGTCCTTTAAATATAGTAGGAACATCCTAAAATAAGTCCCTTTGAGATTAGGAAAGAATCCCAATAAAAAATTAGGAAATTTTCTAATTCTATTTCCTACGGTAACCAAGGGTTGATGGGAGGGTCGATGATCCCGTCGACCCTAGGGTTCTAAGCTGTCCGACCCTCCCTTCAAAATTGAGGGTCTGACTTTCTGTTTTGGGAGGTCCGACCCTGCTTAGCTGGGTATCCGACCCTTCCCCTATTTTAAGTGTTTTTGGGTCGATTTGATACTTGGGATCTCGATCTCTTTCACGCCCTTGGTCCATTTGCATCTAAGGTTTCATGTAGGCACGCTAACCGATAATCAATTCCAATTCTAGCTCATTTTAAAAAAAATACAGTCTTTTCTATGCAGGGTCGATGGTATGTCCGACCCTTGGTATCCGACCCTGGGAATGACCTGTTCTTCCCGAGAGCTGAGGGTCGATGCGAGGGTCGATGGGTGTCCAACCCTCAGTTCCGACCCTTAGTTTTCTGTCAGATTCCCGAGAGCTGAGGGTCGATGGGAGGGTCGATTCGAGGGTCGATGGTTCTAGTCGAATTGTCCGACCCTCAGACCAAAAATCAGATTTTTAAGATCCGATTCTGGGTCATTTTTTATTATTTCCCTCCCGTTTCGACTCGCCTCTCCTCTCTGAGTTGCTACAGTGCTACTCCACTGTTGTGGGTCGATTTTAGTCCGGGTTTCAACGTCCACTTCATCCCTACAAGTATGTTCTCCCATTTTTACCTGTTTCTAGGTTTTCTTTTCTAGGTTTTTACTCATTTAACTGGTATTCTTCAAATTAAACTTTTTCCAATCGTAAAAATTCGATTTTTATTGAGGGCTTTTGTTATTGGTGTCTCAAGGAACGAAAGCCCTCAATAATTTTTGAGTTTCATCGGTTGGTTATCGAAAAACTTGAATTTTTCCCTTTTTACCCTAATTTGACGAAATTTTCAATTTTTCTTGAATTTCTTCAAATTGGACATCGTCAGTTAAAATTTTCTACTACATGTGGGTTGTAGGGTATGTTTAAACCTACGGAAGTTCTCATGCCCACTTGTATGGTGAGAAATGGAGCTTTATGGTCAACTTACGTCGTTATTAAATCAAATTTTGGATTTTTATCCTATTAATTCCTTATTTTCCTTCTCTTTCTTATTTTGTAGATACCATGGCTCGTACCAAGGTACCCAGAGTTCGTGATCCGCTTCCCTTTCGCTCTAATGAAGCCGAGGCACAGTATGCCGACTATGCTCGTAAGAAAGTGGAGGGTGGTCGTATGGTGAACTTGGCTGAGCTAGCCTTGTTCAACGTAGAGAGAGCATTTGGTGATATGGGGTGGCCCCCTGTCATCACTTACGACGCGTGTACATGTCCGGATTTGGTGCGCTAGTTCTATTGTAATCTCTAGGTGGTGGGGAATTACAATGACGTTGAACATGGTCAAGAGTTGCGCATCACCAGTTATGTTAAAGGGGTGCATATTTCTTTTGACTATCGGCAACTGGCCGACCTACTGGGCATACCCTATGGTGGCCCCATGGTGTACTGTGCGCCTGGAGAGCCCAGTTTGTTTCCATGGAGATGAGGGCAGAGATTGACAATCAGCTGCTACGACCTGATCGCTGGCAGATGAGAGCTTGTTATCTGCGTCCAGCTCCACGGGTCTTCTGTAAGATTATCTAGCATAATCTGATCCTACAGAGTGGGCACTATGAAAGGGTTTCTCAGCTGACCCAGTTTTTGATATATAGCATCTGCACCAGACAACCAGTCTGCCTTCCCTACATCATCATGCGGACCATGATTGCTACATTGTCTGGTCATAGGGGTAATCTACCCTATGGACGCATGATTATAGTGCTACTGACCCGTCTGGGGGTTGACCTGGTAGATGAGAAGATCCAGGAGAAAACCTTCTCGTCGCCACTAGATTGGGAGGATATCTCCAAGATGGGTATGCGGGATGCCCAGGTTAGTGATGAGGAGAGGAACGCGATGGTGCTCCCTCACACACGTATCGAGATGGCTGATGCTGAGGCTGCTGCTGCCGCTGCTAGAGCTAATGTGGATCCCGTCGACGATGATGACCGTATGTATATGGATGTTGATGCGATACCACCGCCTTCACCTACGCATGCGGAAGGTGTTGGTACTTTTTTTGCGGCGAATCCTGTACCGGAGACCGATCCTTCTCATGCGGCTGGTCCTTCACGCCCACCTACTGATGACGTGCTGAGTATGTTTCACAAGATTAGAGAGGCTCAGCGCGCATCGGATCTGAGGATAGGGGAGCTTTCTAGACGCCCAGCGCCGGACTGATCAGTGGGTGGCTGATCTCACAGCTAGTCTGCAGGCGACTCAGACTCAAGTGGCATGGTTGACTAGAGTCTATGCTGAGGACTACGACAGAGACCGTGAGGCGCCGCCTCCTCCTTCGCCTCCAGCTTCCTGAGTGTACTTTATTTTTCTAGTACTACAGAGTAACTATCCGGGTTGTGGACTGTACTCTGCTTTAGTTATATATATACATTTTGTTTCGCTCTCATTGTATGTAAACTTGTTTCCCCTTTAATAGATGCATTATTCTCTTTTTAAATTTGGTCTCAATCATCACTGGTGCTTATAATGTGTTAATATTACTATTTTTATTTTTATCCTATCTCAGTTCACAATTGTCTTGAATGTATGTTAGTTCAGCAGGCAAGGCCTGAGATGCTCTGATACGAATTTGTCACACCCCAATTCTACACTATTTAGAATGGTGTGATGAACCGCTAATAAACCAACGGTTCAACCAGGATCTCAAATAGGCTATCCCTATTTTATCTGAACCCCATACATCCATAATCATAATCAGAGTAAATACACAATAGCAGAAGTCTTATAATAAGAAGAATTGAGAATCTATGTGATATTAAAATTTAAATAACAATTTATTCTATTTCAACTGAGACATAAATATTTAAATACCAAATACATGTCTTAATAAATCCAAATAAAGAAACCTATAAAATATCTAATCAAATACACACGAGTTGCACTCGCAAGAGGAGTCGTGTGTATCCACTTCAGCTCTAGCTTCCATTGCTGCCACGTTCCTGTACGCAGACGCATTCATATAATCTTCAATGGTATAACCTGCATCGTCAACTAAAATATTCGACGTCGAGGGGTGAGCACACATCACGGCTCAGTGAGTAGCCAAAACAATGCAACAATACATATGCATGCAATCAATTTATATCTTTGGTCCGATTTAAAGTTTACAGTATGCAATAGAAATGTTTAGGTAGTCAAAGGTCGCATTTATTGACCCCGTCTCTATACACAAGTGTGTGATGTCACCCGAAGATCACGTTTATCGTCGACTCTCTTACACCCAACCATGAACATTATATAACAAAGGTTAACGTTTATTGCTATATATTGCCATACCAATACGTAAGCCCCTGTTGGCGAGGGCTGCAAACTGGGCTCGCAACTAACCAATCCTAATGCCAAAAGTGTATCCAAGGCCTCACCCTAGCATCCCTCAGAATGTCCATAGAGATAGAGCTAAGGCTCCCCGGTAGAGTCAGAGACTACAAGGACCGAGACCACCTCCCCTGATACTCTACGACATAATAGTTCTGCTAAAGTAATGGCGATACGACGATGCCAATGCACAAGACTTGAGTTAGAGATAGAGCTAAAGTGCTGAGACCCGCCAAAGGTTAACGTTTATTGACGTTCTCATCACACCCCCCTGATACTCGCTCGCATTAAGTACATCAACCACACACATACAAGTACATGCCTATCCCTATCATCATCATCATCATCATGTTATAAACAACAAAGTAAATATGCATGAACAAGTAATAGAAATATTGGATGGCAAGCTGTATGCACATTACAAACATATTCACCTGGAATCAAGCATGGCATAGGATTCAAGAAAATAGAAAACAATTTTGTTATTAACCAATTAGTTTAAAGTTCTAGTTCCTCACCTTAGCTTGCTAATAGATACTTTTCCAAGCTTTAAAATCACCTTTACAATGTTATTATATTGCTAGAAGACCTAACAAAGTCGATAGAATTTAATTAGAATTAATTTCAGATTTAAAAACCACTCTGTTAACTGAGGGTCGGAGGTAGGGTCGGAGTCCTGATCGACCCTGGGTGCGACCCTCCCTTAACTCTGAACTTCCTGAACACTGAGGGTCGATGGTCAGAATCACCTAGGGTTGGATGGTCATCGACCCTCGGTGCGACCCTCGGTGCACTTTGGTCCAATTCCCTCTTTTAGTCCATTCTTCGTGCTTGGGATCCTATGTCTTGCTCCTACTTTCCATTCTACATTCATCCCATGGTCTGAAACCATGTATAACCCACCTAGATAGCTTTCATGCATTCTCCTATGGTTTTCCATGAAAACCTAACCATGGGTTGGTGGTTTGGGTTTCTCCGAGATCACACTCTCATCAATAGCTAACCTAAGGTCTGTAGAAACTCATGGAATTAGTATCCATACTTGAGAAGAATAATCCTTCTCTGCAACTCTTCTCTTTTGGCTTAATTCTCTTCCTTGTTTCTCTTCTTCTTCTTTTCCTTCTATTTTATTTCTCTCAATTCAATTAGGGTTGTGAAAGGAGTGAAAGTGGCTCAGGGACGTCCTTTAAATAGAGTAGGAACATCCTAAATAAGTCCCTTTGAGATTAGGAAAGAATCCCAATCGAAAATTAGGAAATTTCCTAATTCTATTTCCTACGGTAACCGAGGGTCGATGGGAGGGTCGATGATCCCGTCGACCCTAGGGTTCTAAGCTGTCCGACCCTCCCTTGAAAACTGAGGGTTTGACTTTCTGTTTTGGGAGGTCCGACCCTGCTTAGCTGGGTATGCGATCCTTCCCCTATTTTAAGTGTTTTTGGATCGATTTGATACCTGGGATCTCGATCTCCTTCATGCCCTTGGTCCATTTGACTCGACCATGACGGTAAACCTGGTTCAAGGTGGTAAGACCGGGTTAGATTGACACGGGTCTTACACAAAGTGTTCTCCAAAATTGATCTTCGGTTAGGATACCATCAGTTGAAGATTAAGGAAGGTGATATTCTGAAGATAGCATTCAGAACCAGATATGGACATTACGAATTTTTAGTCTTGTCTTTTGGATTGATTAATGCACTGGTAACTTTTATGGAACTCATGAATCGGGTATTCCATGATATGTTGGACATGTCAGTCATTGTATTTATTGATGACATACTAGACTACTCCAAGGACAAAGAAACTCATGCCACAAATCTAAGAGCCGCTCTGCAGCATAAAAGAAAAGCTTTACGTAAAATTTACAAAGTGTAAATTATGGCTAAATGAAGTCGCTTTTCTTAGGCCATGTTGTGTCTGCTGAAGGAATTAAAGTGGATCCTTGAAAGATTGAAACCATTGTGAAATGGGAAGCACCTAAGAATGTTGCAGAAATCAGAAGTTTCTTAGGCTTGGCTGGTTATTATCGACGATTTATGGAAGATTACTCTAGAATCGTCGTACCTCTCACCAGTTTGAGAAAGAAAGGAGAAAAGTTTGTTTGGACCGATAAATGTGAAGAGTGTTTTTAAACATTGAAGGCTAGATTGATTTCAGCTCCCATCTTAACTATTTCGATCCCAGAACAACCATTTACCTTGTACACCGATGCGTCTGGGTTAGGTTTAAGATTTGTGCTTATGCAAGGAGAACATGTAGTTGTGTATGCCTCAAGACAACTGAAGACACATGAGAAGAACTATCCCACTCATGACTTGGAATTAGCAACAATAGTACATGCTGTAAAGATATGGAGATAAATTTCAAATTAAATCAGATCATAAGAGTCTCACTCATCTTTTTAATCAGAAGGAGTTGAACATGAGACAAAGAAGATGACTGGAATTACTGAAGGATTATGATTGTGATATCCAGTATCCAGGAAAAGCTAATGTAGTTGTTGACGCACTGAGCAGGAAAGCTATGACAGAATCCCAATAAGAAGTTAGTGCAAATGCTATGGCGTGTGTTAGAGGGAGAGTATTTAATTATGGTAAAGAGTAGTTCTGATAATCCAAATGAATCAACTGACCAAGGGTTTATTCATCTATTCTCAAACATGTTTGCTACATTGAAGATTGTACTAGATCTATTAGAAGAAGTGAAAGCCGCTATTAAATCAGACCCTTATCTAAGAACGGTGCAAGAAGACCTCAAAAAAGGTAGGACTACACCTGAGTTCACCTTGGACGTTGAAAAGGTATTAAAATAAAAAGGAAGGGTATGTGCTCCTAAAAATGAAAACTTTGATATTAGACACAGACTAATGAAGGAAGCTCACACCACCACTTATTCGGTACATCCTGGAAGTACGAAGATGTATCATGATCTGAAGAAACTATATTGGTAGAGACGAATGAAAGCGGATGTAGCTAAATTTGTCTCTCATTGTTTGAATTTTCACCAAGTAAACATGGTTCCCAAGTCAGCGTCAGTACTGGGCACCCAACCCATTCACCCAGGAAGGGGCACAAAAACTGGTCCTAATCTGGCTCCTCTTACAAAGAAAGGCTACAGAAGCTCCTGAATTGCCAGTACGGCCTACCGTCGGCTACCAAAAATCAGAGGTATTCCCCCGGAGGATGACAGGTAAAGACCTACTAGATTGTTGCAACCAATGCCAGAACCAGCATAGAAATTAGACTGCATCACTATGGACTTTGTTACGGGGTTACCATTGACTCCCCGAGTAGTTGACACGGTCTAGGTAATTATGGATCGTTCGACTAAGACAACTCGTTTCATAGCTATACGACCTCAGTATACCCTAGAGAGGTTAGATAAACATTATGTAGATAACATTATCCAATTACACGGTGTACCTAAAAGCATTGTGTCCGACAGAGACCCACGCTTTACCTCAAAGTTTTGGGAAGGATTACAGAAGGCTATGGGTACAACATTAAAGTTTAGTACTGCATTCCATCCTCAAACAGACAGACAGTCGGAGCGTACTATTCAAATTTTAGAAGACATGCTTCGAGCTTGTGTTATTGATTTCAAAGGATCATGGGATGAGAAATTACCATTGATAGAGGTCGCTTATAACAACAGCTATCAAGCGACTATACAGATGTCAACCTATAAAGCACTGTATGATAGGAAATGTCGAACTCCTTTGTTTTGGAATGAAGTTGGAGAATGGAGTATTGTTGGACCAGAGTTTGTTGAAGAGACTTGTCGAGTAGTCGACATTATCAAGGAACGAGTCCGAATAGCTCAGAATTGTCAGAAGCAATATGCAGATAATCGACGCAGAGATCTCAAATTCCCCATAGGTGATATGGTATTTTTGAAAATATCTCCTATGCATGGTTTGAAAAGGTTTGGATAGAAGGAAAAGTTGTGTCCTAGATATATTGGACCTTATGAAGTTCTAGATAGACGTGGAAAAGTAGCATATCAGTTAGCGCTACCACCATCCATGTCAAATGTGCATGATGTATTTCATATCTCATTACTGAAAAAGTACTTCAGAGATCCAACACACATGTTAACAATGGATCCACCAGATTTGACTGAAGATTTAATGTTTAAAGTAGTACCTTTTGAGATCACTAGCCGGAAGGTGCAACGTCTTCGCAACCGTGACATTTACTATGTTAAGGTTACATAGATAAGCCAAAATGTAGAAGAAGTTACATGGGAAGAAGAGAACACTTGCGGAAGCAATATCCTCACCTATTCGACTCGAAAGGTTTATGCAAAATTTGAGGACAAAATTTATATAAGAGGGGGGGTGTTGTAAGACCCACACTCCACTAACTTGGTCTAACCATGTCGTGCCAGGTCTTCCCATCATTCCTGGACCAAGTGGACCGAGCGTGTGAAGATAGATCACAAACCAGGTATGAGAATCGAGTTAAAAATATTGAAAACATACCTAAGGTCGCATGCCTGGGTAGGTATGGTCGACCATAAGGAAGGGAACCAAAAATCTCCAATCCAGAACCCCATGGTCGATGATATCAAACCTACAGTCGACGGTTTATGTGACCTTATGATCGATCATAAAAACCCAGATCAGACTCTGAGTTTTGGAAACTTTCCTAAACTTAGTGATTGCTTTCCTAATTGAAAGAGAACTCTATATGGAGACTTTTCCTCTATATAAAGGACGCCCCTCAGCCTAGAAAGAGAGAAAGGAAAGAGAGAAGGAGTTTTCTAGAAAAGAAGAAAAGAAAAGAGGAGAGGGAGAAGCCGTGAGAAGGAGGAAACGTGGAGAAGGTGAGAAAGAGAGAGGGAGAAGGAAAAAAGGAAAGAAGAGAAGAAGGAAAGAAGAAGAAAATGAAGGAAGAGAGAAGAAGGAAAGAGAGAAAAGAGAGAAGAAAAGCCGTGAGAAAGAGAAGAGGGCAGGGTTTTCTAGAAGAGAGAAAAGGGAGGCCTGAGGAGAGAGTAGAGAAAAAAAACGTGAGAGAAGGAGTGGGTTTTCTAGAAGAGAAGCCGTGAGAAGAGGAGAGAGAGAAGATGAGAGAAAAACATTAAGAGAGAGAGAAGAAGGAGAAGAAGCCAAGCGGAAGATTTTTTAGAAGGGAAAAATAAGCAAAAAAGTGAGAGAGAGAGGCCGAGAGAGAAAGAAGAGAGAAGAAGAAGAGAAAAGAAAAAAAAGAGAAAACATGAAAGAGAGAGAGAAGAGAAGAATGGAGCAGAGAAGAGGAGAATGAGGATTCACCTTCAAAAATCTTGATATGATCTCCAAAAAATCCTATGTCAAAGGTTTTGCTCCATTCGAGCACAAGGTTGGTACCCTAAAACGAATTTTTTGGTCTTTAGAAGGTTTGAATAATGATTTTGCTTGAAAAAGCTTATTTTCAATAAATCTCGATCTGGAATGCCCTATTGCATGCATGTTGATGTTAGGATGCTCTGTCTAACATTTTTTATGTATCATAATTTGTTTAAACTGATAAATGATGAAGATTTGAGTGCTATATGATGACGTTTTTTTTGTGATAAATTTACAAAGTGGATTTCTAATCTGAAATTTCCAGATTTAGGATCCAAATTTGGGACGTGCATCTCATGTGGTTTTGTTTAGATTTTGAAGTCTAAATTTTTATGGGATTCTCTCTGATATGTTAGAAGACTCCCCTAAAAATTTCGTTCCATTTGAAATTGAGAAAGTCTATCAAAAAAATTCTTCTTTGGCATGGCTGCCCTACTCGGGAATAATGCAATCCCCTATCAGAAAGTCCCTAGAAAAGGATTTTATGGCCATAATCAGAAAAGAAAATTTATATGAATTTTTTAGATATGGAAGTCTTATAAAAAATGGCACTAGTTTTGAATTTTTTTAATTTTTCATTGAGTTGATATTGATTTTGAAGTGCATAGTGCTCTGTTTGAATCTGTTAGGATATACTGATTGTCATGATTGAAAAGTATCTTTTTTCACAGTGAGAATGTTCTGTTTTCACTTGTTTCTCTTGATGAAATTTTATATCTTTCAACTATCTACATGGAAATATGTTTGTATTTAATTTTCATTAAGTATGGGATTTTATACGGAATTTATGGTGCAACTGGTTAAAAATCTGGAACAGACTTGACCAGTGCACATAGCTGTCTTGTGGCATTCATTTGACCTGGTTTTGTCCTCTGTTGGGATTCGACCCATTCAGATGAAATGTAGCATGTCAAGTCATATTTCTGTAAAAAAAAAAAGGGTTTAATTTGAGTAACAGAAGACCTACTTATGGTCATTTTGGTGTAATGTGACAGAATTTGAAAGTTGTTCCTAGTTTGTGCAATACTTGAAACTTTGTGTCATAATTTTGACATTTTTGAGTCATTATTTATTCCAAATATCTTCATAAAAGTTACAATATTTTCAAATAACTTCTTGAACATATGTTTTTTTTTATAATTTTGGGTTTTTCAGAAAGGTTTCATTGATGTCTCATTCACTGTAATATACAATTGATTATTTGATTGATTTGATGAATTCTACCATATTTGATTATATACTTGCTACATTTAGAGTATCTACATGCCATATTTGGATAAATGGCCACATTTAGAGTACTCACATGCTTTGTTTGGATTGTACACATACCATGTTTGCCATATCCATGTGTTACTATATTTGGTAGAATAAATAGATTTTTTTGTCTTATTTAGCAGTATCTTGATAATTACCATATTTAGACATGCCATGTTTAGACTTTCCATGCTTAGAATATAGCATAGTAAATTTTACCATGTTTAAATAAATTTTTAAGGTATCATATGCTATGTTAGGGAGATTTTCATAATCTTACTATATATTGTATTAGTTACCATAAACATCATACATACCATGCTTAGATAGAATATTCTATTTGTGGCAATAATTTAATTTTTTGCAACATCCTAGTTGAACTGCCATGTATGCACACTTCTAGAAGACAATCTAGGCGTGGGACGTGCATCTAGACACCCATATTCTTTGGAAGGGTATAATGGAAAATAATAAAAAATCTTAATAAAGAAAGAGAATGCTTTGCCAAACTGTAAGCACCCCAATTTTGCTACCCTCAGTATAAGTGAACCCATATGGTAGGTTTTTGGCTTTTAATTCAAAGGTTTGTGATACTTTAAGGAACCCAACAGCAGGGTCATAGGATATTACCTACTTGGATGTATAGGTCATGAAATTATCTTCGAAATGAGACCGGAATCATCAAATTCTGACATCAAATAAGGAAGATATCACAGTTTGAAAGTGTATGGACATTTACGTAATTATCGTATGATGCATGCATTATCATTTAAACTTCAAGTCATCATATCTTGGTCATCTAATATCGGAATTGGATGATTCAAGCACCAATATTCCTTATTTTCAGTCCCCTTCAAAGTGGACGTGAAAAATCCCAGGCAAAGGTCACCAGTGTGCCCCATGCAAGTTTTCATGCAAAATCATCTTTAGAATTTCAAAGCTTCATATCTTTGCTATTCTACATCGGATTCAGATGATTCCAAGGCCATTATTCTTCATTTGTGGTGTTTTACAAAGTAGACATGAAAAATCTCGGGTAGAAGTCTCCGAAAGGTCTCATGCAAAATTATACATGGAAATGGTCATTTAATCATTGAAAATTCATATTTTGGTCACCCCATATCCCAATCAGGTAATTTCAGTTTCATTATGTTCTATTTTTAGTACTCTACAAAGTGGACGTAAAGGATTTCCGATAAAAGTCTCCGAAGGATCTCATGCAGAATGGTTAGCCAAATTATCGATAATTGGCCTGCTTAAACTTACAAAATTCACAAATTGACTATTTTATTTCCAAATAAGGTGATTCAAGTTTCAATATTCCTCAATTTTAGTTTTCTACAAAGTGAACGTAGAAAATTTAGAATAGAGGCTATCAGAAAATTTCATATGGAATGGTGGTAGAAATGAACTATGAAATGATAGGCAAAGTCAACTTTGGTCCAAACTAGCTCAATCCAGCTTAGTCTAACTTAGCCCGGCCCAGCTCAGACCAATCCAAACCAAGTCACGTCAACCCATATGCATGCATTTTTTATATGTATATAATTTATAATATATTAGAAGGTCGTGGGAAAGAGAAAAGGATAAGAAAAAAAGGAAAGAGAGAGAAAGAAAAAAAAAGTAGGAAAAAACATTTTCTAGAAAGAAAACATGAAAAGAGAGAGGGAGAAAGAAAAAAGGAAGGAAAGAAAAAAAAAGAAAAAAAAAAGGAAAAATGTTTTCTAGAAAGAAAACGTGAAAAGAGAGAGGGAGAAAGAAAAAAAGGAAGGGAAGAGGAAGGAAAGAAAAAAAAAAGAAAAAAAGAAAAAAAAAGGAAAAACATTTTCTAGAAAGAAAACGTGAAAAGAGAGAGGGAGAAAGAAAAAAGGAAGGAAAGAGGAAGGAAAGAAAAAAAGGAAAGAAGAAAGGAAGGAAAGAAGAGAAGAAGGAAAGAAGAGGGAAAGGAAGGAAGAGAAAAGAAGAGAGAGAGAGAGAGAAAGACGTTTTCTAGAAGAGAAAATGTGAGAGAAAGAGAGGGAGAAGAGAAAAAAAAGAAAGGAAGAGAAGAAAGGAAAGAAAAAAAAAGGAAAAAAGGATTTTCTAAAAGAAAAAGAAGAAAAGGAAAGAAGGGACCTTCTAGAAGAGGAGATAAGAGCATAAATAGGCCAAGAGGAAGAGAGCGAGCCCCTTCCTGGTTTTCCAGACAAGAGAAAATGTGAGTGAGAGAGAAAACATGAGAAAGGGAGAATAGAGAGAAGAAGAAGAGAAAAGAAAGAAAAGAGAAGAAGAAAAGAGAGAAAGAGAAGAGAGAGAGAGAGGAGTAGAGAAGAGGAGAATGAGGATTCACCTTCAAAGAGCTTGATACGATCTTCAAACATCCTACATCGACGGTTTCGCTCCATTCAAGCACAAGGTTAATAATATTGATTTTGCTCGAAAAGAAGCTTATTTCCATTATATCTTGATCGGGAATGCTCTATTGCACGTATATTAAGGTTAGGATGTCTATGTCTAGAATTTTTTATGAATGATGATTTGTCTAAACTATTCAATGATGAAATTTTGAATGCTATATGATGATGTTTGGTGTTTTTGACAAGTTTCACAAAGTGATTTTCTAATCTAAAATTTCTAGATTTAGGATCCAAACTTAGGACGTGCATCTCATGTGGTTTTTCTTAGATTTTGAAGCCCAAATTTTATGAGACTCTCTGATAATTTAGAAGACTATCTTAGAAATTTTGTTCCATTTGAGACTAGAAAAGTCTATCAAAAAAATTCTTCTTTGGCATTGCTGTCCTACTCGGATATAATGCAATCCCTTATCAAAAAACCTCTAGAAAAGGATTTTATGGCCATAATTAGAGAATCAAATTCATATGAAATTTTTAGATATAAAAGTCTTCTAAAAAATGGCACTAATTTTGGATTTTTTTAATTTCTTATTGAATTGATATTGATTTTTAAGTGCATAATGCTCCGATTTTGAATCTATTAGAATACACTGATTTGCATGATTGAAAAGGACAATTTTTTGCAAAGAAAATATTCTGTTTTCACTTGATTTTCTTGGTGAAATTTTAGATCAGACAGTTATCTACATAGACATATATCTGGATTTAATTTTCATTATGTATAGGATTTTATACGAAATTTATGGTGTAACTGGTCAAAAATCTGGAACAGACTTGACCAGTGCACATATCCAGTTTTGTGGCATATCTTTGACCTGTTTTTACTCTCTGTTGGGATTCGACTCCTTCAGATGAAATATAGAATCTCGAGTCATATTTTTGTGAAAAATAGTAGATCTTGATTTGAGTTATAGAAGACATACTTATGATCATTCATGTGTAATGTGACAGAATCTGAATGCAGTTCATAGTTTATCCAATATCTGAAACTTTGTATCACAATTTTGACAGTTTTGAGTCATTAATCATTCCAAATGTCTTCATAAAAATTATAATATTTTCAAAGAACATTGAAAATATATTTTTGATAATTTTGCATTATTCAAAAAAAGGTTTCATTGATGTCTCATTCATTGTAACATGCAATTGATTGTTTGAGTGAATTCTACCATATTTGGATAAATGGTTATATTTGGAGCATTTATATGTTTTTTTTTGGATTGTGCATATACCATGTTTTCTATATTCCATGTGTTGCTATATTTGATAGAATAAATAAAATTTTATCATATTTAACAAAATCTTGATAATTACCATTTTTAAGTTTTACTATGCTAAGAAAATAGCATATAAGATCTTACCTTTTTTAAAAAAATTCATACCATATTTGCATTCTATGATTGGTACTTACCATATTGATATATAGATGTATACATTGATTTCTTCCCATTTTAAGTCTTACTATGTTTAGAAAATAACATATAAGATCGTATCTTTTTGGATGATTCATGCCATATTTTGCATTCTATGTTTGGTACTTGCCATATTGATATATAAATACATATATTAATTTCTTGCCATATTAGGTCTTACCATGCTTAGATTAGCATATTAGATTTTGCCATATAGGTTCTTGCCTTATTTGTAATACATGCCATGTTAGGGAGATTTTTATAATCTTATTATATGTTGTGATAATTACCATAAATATCATACATGTCATGCTTAGATAGAATATTCCATTTATGGAAATAATTTAATTTATACAACACCCTAGTTGAACTGCCATATATGCACACTTCTAGAAGACAATCTAGGCGTGGGGACGTGCATTTAGGCACCCACATTCTTGGGACGGGCATAATGAGAAATAATAAAAATCTTAATAAAGAAAGAGAATGCTTTGCCAAACCTTCCAAAATTAGAACTTAGGATGAAAAGGGTAGCATAGGAAGATTTCCACATCTCAATAAACCCTAAACCTAGAATAGGTTCTCAATCCTAAACCTAGAATAGGTTATAAACCCTAAACCTAGAATAGGTTCTCAATCATTAACCTAGAACAAGTTATTTCAATCAGTTCGAACTACGCAGAATCTGATTCCTCGGGCAAACCCTAGGATACGTAGGCTATTTGGGAGAATCCAAAATTTAGATCCACCCCTTAGTCCACTCGGACTATCCGTAGATCCACTAGGATATCCACCCATCAGCCCGAATTACGTGGATTATGATTCATAGGTCAAACCTTAGGGTATGAAGCCCATTTGGGAGAAACCCAAATTTGGATCCACACATTAGTCCACTCGGACTATCCATAGATCCACTAGGATATTTAACCATTTCGACCCAGAGCCCAAATTACGCACATTCTGATTCCTATATCAAACCCTAGGATACGTACTTCATTTGGGAGAAACCTAAATTCGGATCCACACCTTAGTCCACTCGGACTATCTATATATCCACTAGGATATTTAACCATTTCGACCCAGATCCCAAACTACGTGGATTCTGATTCCTAGGTCAAACCTTAGGATACGTAGGCCATTTGGGAGAACCCAAATTTGGATCCACACTTTAGTACACTCGGACTATCCATAGATCCACTAGGATATTTAACCATTTTGACCCAGATCCCGAACTACGTGGATTCTGATTCCTAGGTCAAACCCTAGGATACGTAGGCCATTTGGGAGAAACCCAAATTCGGATCCAAACCTTAGTCCACTCAGACTGTCCATAGATCCACTAGGATATTTACCCACCATTGTCCGAACTACGTAGATTCTGATTCCTAGGACAAACCCTAAGATACATAGGCTATTTGGGAGAATCCTAAATTCGGATCCATACCTTAGTCCACTCGGACTATCCATAGATCCACTAGGATATCCATCCATATTTGGGTCCAAATAGGGTTATCCACATTCCAACCCATAAAGGGTTATCCACATTTTGACCCAAATAGGATTATCCACATTCTAACCCAGAAGGGGTTATCCATTCTTAGATCCACTAGGACTATCTATCAGTTCACATGGACTATCCAGATCCTAACCCATAGGATTTTTCAACCTTTCAAGCATAAACTTTAACTTGAACAATGAACTTAATCATGCACAAGCATAAATCACATCCATAAACTTTAATCACACCTGAACTACGATGGTGAACCTGATTTTTTGAATAATTCTGTAACACGTAGGCAATCTGATGGATACAAATTTGGTTCAATGATATCAAACCACTTGGTTTGGTTGGGTTTAATAGATAGAGTCTAGCATAGGAAAGGTATAGGTGACTGATCTTGATCGGGCAGTTTGGGTGCCTAACCCCTTCCCATAATCGTAACCTGACGCTTAACCAATCTCTGATGGACCAGAAATCCAATCTAAGGGTCATGAGTCAATTGAAGTTTTACCTTAGGGTGAGATTTCACATTTCTAAGGTCCTAGACCTTAATCTAGGTGACGACTTTCCAAAAAAGATTATGATCTTTGTCCTCACACAAACCTTCCAAAATTAGAGCTTAGGATGAAAAGGGTAGCTCAAAACGATTTCTGCCCTTCAGTAAATCTTAAACCTAGAATAGGTTTTATATCGTAAACCTATAATAGGTTCTATATCCCAAACCTAGAACAAGTTATTTCAGCCATTTTTCCAAACTACGCGGATTCTGATTCCTAGGTCAAACCCTAGGATACGTAGGTCATTTGGGAGAATTCTAAATTCGGATCCACTAGGATATCCATCCATATTTTGACCCAAATAAGGTTATCCACATTTCAACCCAGAAAGGGTTATCCACATTCAGACCCAGAAAGGGTTATCAATTCTTAGATCCACTAGGACTATCTATCAGTTCACATAGACTATCCAGATCCTAACCCATAGGGTTTCTCATCCTTTCAAGCATAAACATCAACTTGAACAATGAACTTAATTATGCACAAGCATAAATCACAGTCATAAACTTTAATCACACCTAAACTACGATGGTGAACCAGATTTTTGGAATGATTGCATGATACGTAGGCAATTTGATGGATACAGATTCGGTTCAATGATATCAAACCACTTGGTTTGGTTCAGTTTAATAGATAGATTCTAGCATAGGAAAGGTATAAGAGACCGATTTTGATCGGACGGTTTTGGTGCCTAACCCCTTTCCAAAACCGTAACCTGACGCTTACCCAATCTCTGATGGACCAGAAATCCAATCTAAGAGTCATGAGTCAATCAAAGTTATACCTTAGGGTGATATTTCACATTTCTAAAGTCCAAGGCCTTAATCTAGGTGGCAATTTCCAAACAGATTACGATCTCTGTCCTCATAATATTCTTCAACAGTAGGACCTGCATCATCAACTAAAAATAATCGACGTGGAAAGGGTAAGCACACATCACGACTTAATAAGAAAAACAAAACAATGCAACAAACATATGCATGCATTCAATTCATATCTTTTGTCTCATTTTTAAGTTTGTAATATGCTATAGAAAGGTTTGGTGGCCGCCGCACCTCTATACATGAGTGTGTGAATCGGCCCAATGGATCAAGCACCATTGCCGTCCCACATGCACCCACCATGGAATAGAGATAGAGCTAAAGTGTATGGATCAAACACTACCAACACTTCCCCTGATGCCCTATCCAAACCAACTCGTAAGCCCCTATTGGTGAGGGCTTGCAAACTAGACTCACAACTAACCAATCCTAATGCCATATAGTATATCCAAGGCCTCACCCCAGCATCCCTCAATACATCCATAGAGATAGAGCTAAGGCCCCTCAGTAGAGTCATTGACCACACGGTCCGAGACCACCTCCCCTAATGCCCTACGATGTAATAGTTCTGCTAAGGTAATGGCGATACGACGATGTTAGTGGGCAAGACTTGAGTAGAGATAGAGCTAGAGTCTGGTGATGAGGACAAAGACCGCCATGCCATGTCATCCCCTTGATGCTTCACCCGCATCCAATACACCAACCACACACATACATTCACATGCTTATTCATAGCATCATCATCATCATCATGTTATAAATAAACAGAATTAAAAATGCATGAACAATAATAGCAGGAATATTAGATGACATGTGAGATACACATTACAAGCGTACACGCATAGAATCAATCATGGCATTGGACTCAATAAAAATAAATAGTTTGTTACTATCCAATTAGTTTAGGTCTTGTTCCCTCACCTATTAGCAATACTTGATCTCCTTCTAAGCATTGCAATTATCTTTCAATCAATTTAACAACCTAAAAGTTATATGAATTTAAGTTAGGGTTCATATGTAACATGTAACAGTAGTCAAAAATTGAAACAGAGTATTGATAGGTGTCTGACTGGTCGTATGGTCTCAACTGTATCGACATTACTGCCTACGGTCGATACCCTATGGTCGCATATGGTGTGACTGTAGCTGCGACCATATGGTTTCTAAAATCTTCCTGAATGCCTATGGCCGATCCTCTGGTCATGCTGGTCATGCTATGGTCGACTATAGTTGCGACCTTGAGATTTCTGGTCACAGACTACATGCAATTCGAGTTCTTCCTGGGTCAGTTCTTTGGATCTTTAATGGGGTTTATTTTAAGGTCATCTGATGGCCATCATTAGCAGTTTCTTATCAACCTTAGCCATCAAACTCATCCCTCGTGGTTATCCTTAGAAATTACTCAAGGAATCACGTGGATCATGATAGATTGATATTGCCTATCTTCCATAAAAGTCTTATTCCTTAAAGTTTACAAGAGATTAGGTTCATACCTTTGCATGTGATAGAAGCCAATATCTTCTCAGCAAATTCCTTTCCTTAGCTTTTTCTTCTTCTCCTTCTCTTCCTTCTCTTTCATTCTCTTTCTCTAGAGTTTACTAATGTTCTAAAAGTGTGAAAAAGGGTTGAGGGACGACGTTTATATAGAGAAAAACTCTCCATATAGAGTCCTCATTCAATTATGAAAGCAATCCCTTAATTTAGGAAACATTCCAAAACTCAGAGTCTGATCAGGGGTCTTACGGTCGATGGCTACAATCGTTGAACCCGTCGACCGTAGGGTCAAAATCATCAACCGTGGGGTTCTGGACTTGAGATTTTTGTTTCCTTCCTTATGGTCAACCATACCTACCCAGGTATTCGACCATAGGTAGGTTTTTATTGTTTTTAACTTGATTCTCATACCTGGTTTGTGATCTATCTTTACACGCTCGGTCTACTTGGTCCAAAAATGATGGAAAGACCTGGCACGACACGGTTAAACCGGATTAGTAGAGTACAGGTCTTACAACTGCCCCCCTCTTATATAAATTTCATCTTCAAAATTTTTACATACCTTCCGAGTCGAATAAGTGAGGATATTGCTTCTGCATAGCGTTATCTTCTTCCCAAGTAATTTCATCTATATTTTGGCTTCTCCAAGTAATCTTCACATAATAGATGTCGCCGTTGCGAAGACATTGCACCTTCCGACTATTGATCTCAAAAGGTACTACTTCGAACGTCAAATCTGGTGGATCCGTTGTTAACACGTGTGTTGGATCTCTGATGTACTTCTTCAATTGTGAGACATAGAATACATCATGTACACTAGACATTGATGGTGGTAGTGCAAACAAATATGCTACCCTTCTACGTCTATCTAGGACTTCATAAGGTCCAATATATCTAGGACACAACTTTCCCTTCTATCCAAACCTTTTCATACCACGCATAGGAGATATTTTCAAAAGTACCTTATCACATATGGTGAATTCGAGATCTCTACGTCGATTATCTCCATATTGCTTCTGATGGTTCTGAGCTATTCAGACTCTTTCCTTGATGATGTCGACCACTCGATAAGTCTCTTCAATAAACTCTGGTCCAATAATACTCCGTTCTCTAACTTCATTCCAAAATAAAGGAGTTCAACATTTCTTACCATACAATGCTTCATAGGGAGACATCTGTATAGTCGCTTAATAACTATTGTTATACGCGAACTTGATCAATTTCTCATCCCATGATCCTTTGAAATCAATGACACAAGCTCGAAGCATGTCTTCTAAAATCTGAATAATACGTTTCGACTGTCCGTTTGTCTGAGAATGGAATGCAGTACTAAACTTCAATGTTGTACCCTTAGCCTTCTGTAATCCTTCCCAAAATATTGATGTAAAGCGTGGGTCTTTGTTGGACACAATGCTTTCAGGTACACCATGTAATCTGACAATATTATCCACATATAGCTTAGCTAACCTCTCTAGGGCATATTGAGGTCGTATAGTTATGAAACGAGCTGTCTTAGTTAAACGATTCACAATCACCCAGACCGCGTCAACTACTCGGGGAGTCAATGGTAACCCGATGATGAAGTCCATAATGATGTAGTCCTATTTCCATGCCGGTTTTGGTAGTGGCTGTAATAATCCTACAGGTCTTTTCCTTTCAGTCTTTACCTGCTGAAAATTCAAGCATTGAGACACAAATTTAGCTAATCCGCTTTCATTCCTCTCCTCCAATATAGTTTCTTTAGATCATGATACATCTTTGTAGTTCTAGGATGTACCGAATAAGCGGTGATGTGAGCTTCCATCATTAGTCTGTGTTTAATATCAAGTCTTCATTTTTAGGTACACATACCCTTCCTTTGTATCTTAGTACCTTTTCAACGTCCAAGGTGAACTCAGGAGTAGTCCTACCTTTTTCGAGGTCTTCTTGCACCGTTCTCAGATAAGGGTCTGATTTAATAACTGCTTTTACTTCGTCTAATAGATCAGGTACAATCATTAATGTAGCAAACATGTTTGAGAATAGATGAATAAACCCTTAGTCAGTTGATTCATCTAGAATATCAATCACGGACTACTCTTTACTGTAATTAAATACTCTCTATGTGACACATGCTACAACATTTGCACTAGCTTCTTCTTGGGATTTTGTTATTACTTTCCTGCTTAGTGTGTCAGCAACTACATTAGCTTTTCCTGGATGATATTGGATATCGAAATCATAATCCTTCAATAGTTTCAGCCATCTTCTCTGTCTCATGTTCAACTCCTTCTGATTAAAAAGATGAGTGAGACTCTTATGATCTGATTTTTTAATTTGAAATTTCTCTCCATACAAATAATGTCTCCATATCTTAACAGCATGTACTATTGCTGCTAATTCCAAGTCATGAGTGGGATAGTTCTTCTCATGTGTCTTTAGTTGTCTTAAGGCATACGCAATTACTTGTTCTCCATGCATAAGCACACATCCCAGAACTGACCCAAAGGCATCGGTGTACAAGGTAAATGGTTGTCCTAGGATCGTAATAGTCAAGATGGGAGTTGATATCAATCTAGCCTTCAATGTTTGGAAACACTCTTCACATTTATCGGTCGAAACAAACCTTTTTCTTTTCTTAGTCAAATTGGTGAGAGGTATTATGATTCTAGAGTAATCTTCCATGAATCATCGATAATAACCATCTAAACCTAAGAAACTTCTAATTTTGATAACATTCTTAGGTGCTTCCCATTTCACAATGGCTTTAATCTTATTAGGATCCACTTTAATTCCTTCAGCGGATACAACATGGCCAAAGAAAGTGACTTCATCAGCTAGAACTCACACTTAGTAAATTTTGGTAAAGCTTCTCTTTTCTTAGTCGCTGTAAAGCGGCTTTTAGATTTGTGATATGAGTTTCTTTGTCCTTGGAGTAGACTAGTATGTCGTCAATAAATATAATAACTGACATATCCAACATATCATGGAATACCCGATTTATGAGTTCCATAAAAGTTACGGGTGCATTAGTCAATCCAAAAGACATAACTAAAAATTCATAATGTCTATATCTGGTTCTGAATGCGGTTTTCAGAATATCACCTTCCTTAATCTTCAACTGATGGTATCCTGATCGAAGATCAATTTTGGAGAACACTTTGGCACCTTGCAACTGATCGAACAAGTCATCGATCTAAGGCAACGGGTATCAATTCTTGATTGTAAGCTTATTCAATTCCCAATAGTTTATACACAATCGAACGCTACCATCCTTCTTTTTCACCTGACGATCCCCATGATGATATGCTGGGTCTAATATAACCCTTGTCCAGTGACTCCTCTAATTGTACCTTCAGTTCCTTCAGTTCAGTAAGAGCCATTCGATAGGGTTCTTTCGATACTGGTGCGGCTCTGGGTATAAGATCTATAATGAACTCTGTCGCTCCATCGGTTGGTAGTCTTGGTAGTTCCATAGGAAATACATCCAAAAATTAATGCACAACTTCAATATCTTCCATTCGTGGTGCTTCCTTGGTAAGGTCGACCACGGATACTAGATACCCAATTCCTCCTTTCTCGAGGCATTTTCTAGTCTTTAATGTAGAGAGAATGAGTTTTCATTTATGGGGATGTTTTGGTTCCCATAAAACTAAACTATGCTCCTTCCTTGTCTTTAAATGTCAATTTATTTTTTTCACATAATAGATTTACGGAGTTCCAAGCTTACCAGTCCATTCCCAAGATAACGTCATAGTCTACCATCTCGAGTTGGATTAAGGTTGCATCCAAAATCTTCTCGACGATAAGAACTGGACATGGTCCATAACCTTTGTTTAGTTCCACTTCTAATCTCATAGGTAATCGTACAAGCAGTTTGCAGTCTAAAGGTGTGTGGGGTATATTTAACTTCTTTCCAAATGACACAGATATAAAAGAATGAGAAGCTCCAGAGTCAAAGAGTTCTCTGGTGGGTATGCCATTAATAGGTACGATACCTGTGATTTGATTTAATTTAGTCTACATGCTCATATAAGGTAGTACAAAACAAAAGGTTCGGGTCATACCTGTGACCAAATCAGGCGATGCAGCAGCATCCTCAGAAGTAACTGCATATACTTTTTCTTGCTGTAACTGCTTCTTTGGCTTCGGACACTCTCTTGAATAATGTCCTACTTGATTACAGTTGAAGCATTTAACTCCTGCACTACTTTGCTTTTGTAGAGGTTGGACTGTCGATGTAGTCTTGGTTGCAGCATTGAAGTATTTAGTACGGAAGGGTTTGGATGTCTTGGTGTTCCCTCCGTTATATGTATTTCCGTTAGGCCTTTTAATGCCCCTGTTCTGAGCAAGGTAGCTTTCCCACTAGCTCGATTATAGTACTGCTTCATTATAAATCTTCTTTTCTAGTCCCAATACATGCTCATAGATGCTTCCCCTAAGTCCCATGATGAACCTTTGGGTTTCGGTATCTTCATCCTGCATGCTAGAGGGAACAAAGAAGAACAACTCCTAACAACACTGCTGATAAGCATCTACTGTCATCTTTCTCTGATACAGACTCAGAAACTCCTTTTCCATTTGATCTCTGAAACTCCTTGGAAAATACTTCTCGAAGAATGCTTCTTTATATATAACCCATGTTAGTTGGGCTTGCTTTGTTAACAGATAACTTCTAGTTGATTTCCACCAGTGGTGTGCATCACCTTTCAACATAAATGTTGCACATAATACCTTCTCTTCTTCGTTTATAGTCATCATCATAAAGTTTCTTTCCATTTCATCGATCCAGTGAGCTGGCCACAACGGATATGATGGTATCCCTGTGAATTCCTTAAGCTTCAACTTCAGGAAACGCTCGATCAGTCTGGAGAGATCAAGCTGATACTGTGAATATGCCCCATACATAGGCGGTTGGTACTGATAATTACCTTGGTTATACCCGCCTTGACGTGCTTCAGGGTTTGGCACTTGGCCTTGTACTACTGGTGTTTGCGGTGATTGGAATACAGTGTTGCTACCACCAGGTGTCGTAATAGCTTGTCCTGTAGGTAGAGATGTTGTGTTTGCAACTGGGAAAGATATTCTCATAGCAGCGTGCATGTTGGCTTGCATTTGCTGTATATGCTGCATTTGCTCTGCCAAATTCATCACCGTAGTAGCCAAATCCATAGCTGGTGTAGGTAAGTTGGTTGGGTTGGCTTGGGTGTGCACATTCTATGGTGCAGCATGTTGAGTTCCAAGATTTCCTTCCTGTCCTTGCTGACCTTCATTGTCATTAGTCTCCATAGGTGGTGGAGATGGGTTTGCATTCTGTCTCCTTCTACTTACTCTGTGTCCAGTCATTTAAACTCTTGGTTGAAAGGTACTTGGAAAGGTTGTACATGTGAGACAAGATATGATGGTTGTATTGGGTTAGTCTCACAATGGAAGGCAAGAGAAAAACAAAATCAATAGGAAAGAGTTCGAACATAATCAAAATGCAGACAACAGTCAGTCATACGGTCGATGGCCTACGGTCACATCTTGTGCAACCATAGGTGTGACCTTCAAAATCTTGAAAACATACCGAGACCCTATGGTCGATCATACGGTAGCATGTTTTGGTCGAATTGTGCAACCGTATGGATCAAAATTAGGTTTTTAAACCTGTTTTCAAGATTTTTCCCTCTCATTCTCCTTTCCTTTCCTACGATCACAACTCAACTCGCCACCACTGAGTTGCTACAGTGCCTACCATATGAACTTGGTGATTTTTCCATTGATCTACGATCTCCATTCCATTCCTTGAGGTATGTTCTATACTTTTCTCCATTTTTAAGCTTTTATACCTAGGGTTTTTGCCATTTGTAGGGTTTTCTTCTAATTAATATTTTTTTGACAGTAAAAATTTTAATTTTTATTGGGGGTTATTGCTATTGGCTACCCAATGGATGAAAGCCCTCAAGAAAATTTGAGTTTCATAGGTTGGTTTGGTAAAAATTTCAAAATTTCCATTTTTGATCTAAATTTTGGGATTTTTCCCAATTGTCAAAATTTCTTCAAATTCGACCTACCTAGTTTAAATTTCTGATTGTATATGCCTTGCAGGATGGTTTGGGACCATGTAAGTCCTCTTGCCCAAATGTTTGGGTGAAAAGTGAGGCTTTTTCTTATTTTACTTCGTTATGCTGTTAAATTTTCAAATTTATCTAACTTGTTTTTCTTATTTTCTTCTCTTGCAGTTATCATGGTCATACTAAGGTTCCTCGAGTTCATAACCCACGGAGCTTCAGGTCCATTAAAGTAGAGATGCGATATCCTTGGTTTGACTAGAAGAAAGTGGAAGGGGGTTGGTGTGTGAACTTATCCCATTTTGCCCTGTTTGATGTGGAAAGGGCGTTTGGTGATATGGGCTAGCTTATAATGATTCTGTACGAGGCTTGCACTCGCCCGGACTTAGTCAAGCAGTTCTACTGTCACCTACAGGTAGAGGGTGACCTAGATAATGTTGACAGGGGTAGAGAGCTTCGAATCACCAGCTGGGTAAAAGGGGTTCCAATCACTTTCAACTGTCAGGAGTTGGCTGAACTTCTAGGCATTTTCAACGATGGTCAGTTGGTTTACTGTGCACCCAGGGTGCCACAGTTTCTATTTACACAGGTGTGTGCAGAAATAGATAATCAGATTATTCGAGATGACTGTTGGGAGATGAAAGCAGTCAACCTGCGTCCAGAGCCACGGGTCTGCTGTAAGATTATCCAGCATAATCTTATTCCCCAGGGTGGACACTATGAGATGATCTGACAGCTGACTCAGTACCTACTGTACTGTATCTGTACTAGGTAGTCTGTCCACCCCCCATATATTATTTTCGGACTATGCACAGAGGTATGTTTCCTGACTCAAGAGGTAACTTGCCCTATGGGCAGCTGATCTCCACCTTGCTCGCTTGTCTATAGGTGAACCTAGTGGATGAGAGGATCCTTAAGGATACCTTCTCAGCTGACCTTGATTGGGAGGCCATCAGCAGGATGGGCATGAGAGAGATACAGGTCAGTGATGATGAGAGGAATGTTATGAGACGTCCTCTCACTCGGGTAGCGCCAGTAGATGCAGAGGCGGTAGAAGCAGAGGCACACATGAGTGATGATGTGGTGGATGATGATCAGATGTACATGGATGTGGATGCCATCCCACCTCCATCCCCACAATATTCTACTAGAGCTGACCCTTATTGGGCTTCACATTCAGCTGGCCCTTCATGCCTACCACCAGATGACATGATGGGGCTATTACGTGAGATTCAAGAGGCTGAACGCGTGACTGATTGGAGAGTAGGAGAGCTTTTAGATGCCCAACGCTATACAGACCAGCTGGTAAGGGATCTGACAGCTAGTCTCTGAGTGACTCAAACTCAAGTGGTCTGGCTCGCGAGAGTATATGATGAGGACTATGATAGAGAATGTGAGGCACCTCCTCCTCTAGCACCTCCAGCTCTATGATATCATTTATTTCTTTTTCTCATATATTTTATAGAGTAACTATCCGGATTGTGGACCATACTCTGATTCGGATGTATCTTATCTTACTCTCATTTGGATATATATATATATATATATAAAATTGGTTTCCCATTTACATATGTGCATTATTCTCTTTTAATTTATGTCTCAAACAACACAGGTGCTTATGGTGCATTCTTATTATAGTTTTTAATTTTATCCTAACTCAGTTCATGACTCACGTGGAAGTAGTTAGGTCAATGGATAGAACCTGAGATGCTCTAATACCAAGTTGTCACACCCCAATTCTGGACTAACCAGATTAGTGTGATGAACCGTCAATAAACCAATGGTTCAACTAGGATCTCGTATAGGTCGTACCCACCATATCAAACCACACACACATTTTGACAGTAATAATCAGAGTCAATAAACAAATAAGCGGAAGTCTTCTAGATAATGAACTGAGAGTCTAACAGTGATAAATAAGTATTTAATCCAATTATCTCCAAATCACAAGACATAAAAATAAATAATCCATTACATGTTCCATTAATCAATTATAACTAAACTAATAAAAAATGCACTGGTTGCACTCGAATGATGAATCATGCGCATCTTCAACAGCTTCTACGTCTATGGCGGTAACTTGTCCATACATCGGCACATTCATATATTCTTCAAAAGTAGGACCTGCATCATCAACTAAAAATATTCGACGTCGAAAGGGTGAGCACACATCGCGGCTCAATGAGCTAAATAAAATAATGCAACAAACATATGCATGCATTCAATCAAATCTTTGGTCTGGTTTTTAAGTTTACAATTTTCTATAGAGATGTTTGGTGGTCGCCGCACCTTTATACACAAGTATGTGAATCTGTCCAATGGATCAAACACCATTTCCGTCCCACATGCACCTACCATGGAATAGAGATAGAGCTAAAGTGTTCAGATTAAACACTGCCAACACTTTCCTTGACGCCTTCCCCATACCAATACGTAAGCCCCTATTGGCGAGGGCTTGCAAACTGGGCTTTCAACTTACCATTCCTAATCCCATATATTGTATCTAAGGCCTCACCCCAGCATCACTTAATACGTCCATAGAGATAGAGCTAAGGCCCCCCAATAGAGTTAGAGACCACACGGTCTGAGACCACCTCCCCTGATGCCCTACGACGTAATAGTTCTGCTAAGGTAATGGCAATACGACGATGTTAGTGGGCAAGACTTGAGTAGAGATAGAGCTAGAGTTTGGAGACGACGTCAAAGACCACCATGCCATGTCCTCCCCCTGATTCTCCACTCGCATCTAACACACCAACCACACACATACATTCACATGCCTATTCCTAACATCCTCATCATCATCATGTTTTAAATGAACAGAATTAAATATGCATGAACAGTAATAGCAGGAATATTGGATGACATGTGAGATGCACATTACAAGCATAGACGCATAGAATCAATAATGGCATTGGACTCATAAAAATAAATAGTTTGTTATTATTCAATTAGTTTAGGTCCTGTTCCTTCACCTGTTAGCAATACTCGATCTCCTTTCAAGCCATGCAATTCTCTTTCAATCAATTTAACAACCTAAAAGTTATATGAATTTAAGTTAGGGTTCATATATAACATGTTATTGTAGTTAAAAATTGAAATAGAGCACTGATAGGTGTTTGATTGGTCCTGTGGTTTCATACTGTATCGACCTTACTGCCTACGATCGGTACCCTACGGTCACATATGGTGCGACCATAGCTGCGACCATATGGTTTTTGAAATCTTTCCGAATGCCTATGGTCGATCCTCTAGTCATACTAGTCATGCTATGGTCAACTATAGCTATGACCTTGAGATTTATGGTCACAGACTACATGCAATTCAAGTTCTTCCTAGGTCAGTTCTTCTGATCTTCAATGGGATTTATTCTAAGGTCATCATATGGCCATCATTAGTAATTTCTTATCAATCCTAGTCATCAAATTCACTCCTTATGGTTCTCCTTGGGATTTTCTCAAGGAAATCACTTAGATCATAATAGGTGGATATTGCCTATCTTCCATAGAAGTCTTACTCCTTAGAGTTTACATCTCGAGAGATTTGTTTCATACCTTTACCTGTGATAGAAAGCCAATCTCTTCTCAGCAAACTCTTCTCCTTAGCTTTTCTTCTTCTCCTTTTCTTCCTTTTCTTCCTTCTCTTTCTCTAGGGTTTATTAATGTTTTAAAAGAGTGAAAAAGGGCTGAGGGACATCCTTTATATAGAAAAAAACTCTCCATATAAAGTCCTCTTTCAATTAGGAAAACAATCACTTAATTTAGGAAAGTTTCCAAAACTCAGAGTTTGATCTGGGATCTCACAGTCAATGGCTACGGTCGCAGAACCCGTCGATCGTAGGGTCAAAATCATTGATCATGTGGTTCTGGACTTGAGATTTTTGCTTCCTTCCTTATGGTTGACCATTCCTACCCAGGTATTCGACCATAGGTAGGTTTTCAATGTTTTTAACTCGATTCTCATACCTGGTTTGTGATCTATCTTCACACGCTTGGTCCACTTGGTCTAGAAATGATGGGAAGACCTAGCAAGACACGGTTAAACCAGGTTAGTAGAGTGTGGATCTTACAATTATGATCCAAGTTTTTGTTACTTACTTAAAGGAAACATAGAATGAATTAAATAATCTGACACTTGTTAGATTATTGTTCATCTTTAACTCCCTCCAAGAGTGTAATGCTATCAGTAAATTCATGAGGATTGCTTAATATCAATTGGTTTATTGATAAGAATTAATTTGTGTGCCGGGCTCAGATTAATGAAATTAGGAAAGGTAAAGATTGTTTGAATTTTTGATAATCCTTGGTTAGATATTTGAATAGAGAATAATATATATATGAGGTTAGTGAACAATTTGCAGCCATGGGTAATTTTTCTTGTATCGATATCGTCTTCCATTGAATTTTTTTAACTCAATTTTGTTTTTAAAAATTATTCTTATGTCAATTAACTTGCAGAAGAAACCCCCCCCGTTTCTCCTTGATAAGTAGAAAATTTGATTAACTAGTCTCTATGGATCGACCTTTACTTACCATTGTTATTAATTGTAAATAGAGTAATTTATTTTTGGTTGCGCTCGGCAAGCATTAAAGCCGTAATGCGAAAGGAATATCCTCATTTATTTGATTCTAAAGGTATGTTGAAATTTTGAAGACAAAATTTCTTTTAAGGGTGGGAAAGTTGTAAGACCCACACTCTACGAATCCAATATAACATGGATTATCGTGTCGTGACTGGTCTTCCCATCATAACTGAGTCAGACGAAGCAATCGAATGTCGAAGCCACGCATCAAGGTACAAAGCTGACAATTTTAACTTGACTTGTTTGACTAATTGAGCTTTTTCGATCTTGCGGTCAGTGCCACCAGACAACTTAAATCCCACTTCGAGAATGGGATTTGGTGGGACCCACCTCCCAAAACCCTGCATGGAAATCTTCCCATACGAGAGGTATATCCTTATAAGGACACCCTCCCTATAAGCCTTACCTTTCCATTGTCTCTCACTCTTTGACCATCTAAAGCCCTATAATTAAGGGAGATCTGAGAGAGGAGCTGTGAAGGAAAAGAAGGCCGTGCAAGGAGGGATCTTTCTCCATTGAGAGTTTACCGTTGGTTTTCATCTACACCTTCATGAAACCTAGGGTAAGTCCTCAAACCTGGTAGAAGGGATTAATATGTAAGAGATTGGGATCATACTGTCAACGACTGACCCTAATACGTTAAGGATCATATTGTTTGAATAATTTATAAGGATCCATTAACGAAAATGTTGTGATGAATGAGGGTTTCAATGGAAGACCTAACCCTAACATATCTCAGACCTTAGAACGATGTAAGATGAACCCTAGGACGAGTTAAGGGATCTACAATAAAGAAAAGATAGACGGGGAACCAACATGAACAATGTTCGGTGTGTTCTCCAGTGAAACTCATAGTCACGCTGGTGAGTTGACCGGTGGGACATATAGTGCCACCGGTGATGCCAACGATCATATTCAGGAAGTTTCATAGAGTTGATCGGTGGGATGACCAACGTGGCTATTGTTAGACCGGACAGTGCCACCAGTTAATGTCCAGTGGGATTTTCACCACTCCAGACAGTGAATCCGAAGAAGCATAAGATGTCAGAATTTAAACCTAAGTTAATCTTATTATTTATTAGGACTTATGAACGAGCAAGGACTTGTCTCCAAAGCTCAAAGAGTATTTAACATCACTTGACAGGTGAGGGATAGAACCCCAAACTAACTGGTTATGTAAGACCCACACCTAAAACTTCAGTCCTAATTTGAAATTTTGGCTTTGTAACAGATCTTACCATGACAAATGGGTCAGGCCAATATAAACCAGACCAATGGAGACCATAAGAGGTAACCAAACCAAACCCTTGCACATAAATAACCAAAACAAAAATTAAAGAAGAGGTCCGACTAGGCACTAACTATACATAAGCACGAACATGGTTGGTGACCAACCACGTGTGGGACCCACCATTTGGATTAGACTGTCATCCAAGTTTGGTAGGATGATTGTGTACATTTTAAAATAAGGAAATGAGGGAGGAAATCCTCCAAGTGTTACCATGTTGGAAAACCTTATCCATCTTCAACGTGAATAGAGTAGTCCATACTCTATTGTCATTCTGTCCAACCTAGACAAGCCGAGAGAGAGAGAGAGAGAGAGAGAGAGAGAGAGAGAGAGAAAGGAGAGACTCTGATGCATTTGGAGAAGGAAGAAGAAGAAAAAGGAAGGAAAAGGGAAGAAGGGTCTCGGTTACCATTTGAGTCAAGCCTTTGATAGAATCATCGACAGGAAAACACTGTTGGTAACGAATCCCTAACTCTATCAATTTTTTTGAGTTAAATGGAATGAGATAAACCTTGAAGGATCTTGTTTCCCTAGACCAAATCCTTACTCACCATCAATGGTGAGCACCCATATATATTATTTGGGTATTGCATCATATTTAAGATGTGACCAAGACCATAGAAATGGTTGAGAAATGGGTAAAGCCAATGATTAATGGATCTAAATGGCCTATGACCTTCATCTTTGACTAGGAGGTACCCTACATGGACCAAACCCTGTGTATGAATTGTTGGAACTTAGATCCAATGGTTTCTGTACCAGATCTTGGATTTTGGCTTTTGGTTAAGTCGAAATGGTATCCAAATAGTGATGTAGACAAGGATCCATGACCCCAAAATCCATAAATACACTTAGGGAAGTTTAGACAACACCTTTGAATCAAAGCCACTGACATCCGGCTACATTACAGCGTACGGCTGCGACCACCAACTACATGCCTTGTAGCTATAACATGCGGTTACGACCTCCAGCCGCAAGCATTTTTGCATCGGTTCTCAGCCAAACTTGGCTAGTAGCTTGTTGTGGCCTATTTTAGTCTACCTATGGGCTTGGAATCCTATTATCATGTTTATCAATACATTTTCTACATCATTACGAGTGTTAACCGATGAAAACGATTTACAAACTAAACGTCCACTCTTCATATCACCTGTAACACTTGGACAGCAGGTGTAGGACGTTGAAACTTGCCTATCAGACCACTGGGAATTATTATTAATTAATAATATGCTATGATGAGCAAATGATATAGGTAAATAGTAAACAAAGGTTTAATAATTATTATTTATAATGCTATTAAAGATACGGGAGAACATAGGGAAGCTGTTCAAAGCCATGCTTTAATAGTATTTTCTGTATACCACTCAGGTAAGGGGATTAAACCTTTTGTTTGCTTATGAATTTGATATTATGATGCTTGTGTGCAATTAATAATATGCCTTGTGTGATAACAAGCCACCCAATATACTATTTTGTTTACTCATGCATATGCATTCTCTTGTGTGTGATCAGTGATACCCGTAATGTTTTGGAAACGGGGTGGTATGAGATGCCTCGTGACCTCTCCATGAAAGGTAAAGCTGGTCCTGGTGAATTCATGATGACTAGTTAAGTAGGTAAGGAGGAAAGTGCTTGGTATGGGATGCTTGCACCACTTCTTACCGACGCTGCTATGCATTGACCACATGTAACTTAGCCAAGTTACAATGTCCTAGGTGGGGATCAGACGGGATCGAAAGCTTAGCGATGTTATGATCTAGTAATATGGTAATTAGGTGGACTTGGTTAGTTGACCATAAATACCCGTATAGCTGTACCCTAGCCAATAGGGGGTTATCTATTGGCATGGATCAATAAAGGATGGTATGAACAAAGCTGCGGTGCTCCCCATATCCGATGTAGTGTGAATGGGTGGGCGAGTTGACTAGTGGGATTATGACCTCCTCATGTGTCACGTAGGTGAACTTGGGATGAGTTGCTATTAGTGAGGACCAAGATGACGGACCCATACATGGGGGATGGTGATCTGCTCCGGGGGAGGTTTCATTCATTCTGATGGGGGTGACCCCTGCAGCTTGGAGACTTTGTGTATGATTGTCTTGAGCTAGCATTTATAGTTATCTTATCAGATTGTAGTTGTTAATTCCATGCATTTTGTATTTTGCATGTTTAATTTCCTTACTAAGCTTGGTGGTTGAGCTTACCCATGTGTACACAAATATTTTAGATGATGCAGGAATGAATATTGCTAAATATGATGACATGGATGTTAGTGACAAGGATATCCATGGTCCAGAGTGCGAGTGCAATGAATGTGTTTATGGTTAAACACATTGGAATAATTATAAACATTTCAGTTGTTCTTTATTTATTGATTGGGGGTGTGTTGCCTGAGAATACATTTGAATTTATGGATTTATTTTATCTTACTTATTTACAGTACAATGGAGTTGGGTTTTTATTTTATTTATCACTAAAATCTCAGCTACTGGTTTAAACTATATGTAAGACTTTAGCTACACTTTATCTGAAATTTATTTATTTTATTATGGTGGTGTTAAAATAATGTTTGTGGATATAATATTGTGGTTTATTGGTTGACGTACCATGATTCGTAATCCTAAAAGGGGATTTCTATTGTCCAAATAGGATGAGGGAATCCTGTTACATTCTATAGTACCGATACGTCGAGAATGGTATGTAATAGGTTAATAATCAATGAACCTTGTATGATATTTGGTGTAATGTGCATTTAACATGTCATCCAATAACTACTAACTATTTATGCATATTTAATTTTGTTATGATAAAATTGAAGATAGGCACGTGTTTGTTTAGTTGGTGTGTTGGGTAGAAAGAGGTTGGAGCCTTGGACCATTTACCGCACTTACACTGCTGTGTATCGCTGTCTACCTTAGTGTAACTTGGTACGGGACAGGGTATCAAGGGGAGTGCTGGCGATGTTGGCCATAGCCTTACCGTTGGACTCTAGCTCTATCCCTATCTCGTAATGAGAAGTGCTGGGGTAGAGCCACAGATACACTTTTGATGACATGTAAGATTGGTTAGTAACAGATCCCTAGTCTGCAAGCCCTCGCCAGTAGGGGTATACGTACTGGTATGAGGGAGGGTATTAGGGGGGTGCTAGCGGTTTGTTTGTAGCCTGCCGTTAGGCTCTACCTCTGTTTCTCTTTCATAATGAATGATGTGGGGTGAAAGCAGTTTTGGTTGGAGCCTGGCCGTTGGGTGTGCTCACCCTTTGGTGTATGGAGGTGTGCTTGTAGCCTATCCTTACCATAGCACATTGCAAACTTTACCAGATTGATTGATGGAATGTTATCCTATGCATATTGCTTATTGCATTGTTTCATTTTTCACTGAGCTATGTTGTGAGCTTGCCCCACGACGTTGTTTTCTTTTTAGTTCATGATGCAGGTGTTACCATAGAAGATTACATCAGTGCACCTTTTTATGGACGGATGGTAGCTCTTGATGTGTAGTCTATGGAGAACGAGCATGGCTTGTCATGCGAGTGCCTCTACCATGTTTACCTTTAGGATATTTGATATTTAACATGGATTCATGGATTTTAATAAGATATTATTTATGTTTTGGTCATTGGAGATAATTTGATTATTTAATTAATTATCATTTAGATTCTCAGTTCATATAATAAGACTTTCGCTGTTAGTTTATATATCCTGATAATTGGTTACATGTGTGGTTTGAATATTGGCACAGTTCTTTATGATCTTGGCTTAAGCCATATTATTAGTGGTTCAATCACACTTCTGGTTCGACTAGAATTGGGGCATGGCATTCCCTGAGCGTGGTTGAGGTACTCTACCTCCTTCCTATGAAGTTCTGGGGAAATAAGTTCTTGTAGAAGGCCTCTTTGAAAATCTGCCATGTTATCTCTCCATGGTGCCTGATTAGGGTGGGCTGTATCCCTTTACACCAGTTGTACTGCATACCCTCCAATTGAAAGGTGGTGCACAATAATTTTTTCTCTTTTGTACACATTAGGGTTTCAAGGGTCTTCTCCATGGCCTGAATTCATACATCTGATTGCATTTGATTAGTTCCTACTCCTGTGAACTTTAACAGATGCATATGTTAGAAGTTGCTCATCACCTTTGCCCCATCCATCTGAGGCTGTAGTTGTATTCCTACCATACCCGAGTGGGTTTGTACTTGAGGCATCCGTATGTGCACCAATGGGGGAGGTGGAACTAGAGGCACACCTCCACCTTGTGCCTATCCTTGATCTGGTAGAACTGGGAGTGCTCCGCGTAGGGCTGCCAATAACTCAGTGAAGACTTCCACTGTGGTCCTCTATTGCTCTTCCAAATTGCTAACTAAGTCAACTAACCCTCCCATAACGGCTGTCATATCAGCCACAATTTTCTCATGAGGTTTGCGGGTGGTCGCCATGGTGGAGGATGGGGCGGTGAGTTAGAACCACCATGTCCCACGCTTGCCTCATCTTCTAGTAGAGGGGGCAAATTTACACAATGCCCTCTTGGCTCCTACCTTAGAGGCATTGTTTAAGACGGTGGAAGGTTAGTAGGGAAAATCTGTAAATGCTTGCGTGTTAATACCAACCATATGGCCAATAAACCACAACAATATCTAATACAATCATGTCATGGCTACCAAGAGGAGCAGTTCAACACAAATTTAAATTTTCTAAGTCCATATAGCCTATATCCTGAATTGGAGGTAGGATCCAGGGGCAAGGCCTCCGCTTAGGTCTCCCACCAACTTTAGGGAAAACCGGCAGGAAGGATCCAGGGGCAAAACCAACCGGCTTAGCCTTCTGCATGAGTCCAAACCCTATTGTGACTAAGGCGGAGGCAATGGCAGATGGTAAAGCCACCACCTCTGTCATCATCTGGCTCATACAGGCTTAATTGGCCAAACTTACTGAGGGTTAAACGGCAGCTATGGTGGATGGTACAACTTTACTTAACACTTAGAGAAATTTCCTCTTTGTTTTCTGGTGTACCGGGGGCACGAAATAGATGGTTGGTTCCTCCAGATTATCTACATGCCTCAGGTTATTTGGATGCCAAAAATTGAAACGGTGTTACCCTTGACCTATCCGGAGGGATCAATTGGGAGGCAACGTTTAAGTTACTGGTCCTCTGGTTCCGCAGAACTAATAGCTTATAAAAAGGATCATGGGTCCTCACTTGGAACCCATAACTTTTGGATGGTATACCCTCCGGAAATAGCAACCGGATTATACTTAAAGGATTTATTCTATCCTGAACTGGAGGGTAGAATCGGCTGGTTAAGCAACCGGATGTGCACCTATCATAACAGGAGTCTTCTAGAGAGCCATGCGGAGGCTCCGTCAGGTGGTGATCCATCTAGCACTGACTCTGGCTTACACATAAGCTTATCCACACCTCGTAGGTTAATCGATCCCATAAAGTAACCGGAGGTGGTTACCGAAAGGGTCATGCCCCCGAAAGTAGTGTCTCCGGTTATGAACCTCAGGTTTTAGTCCATTAAAGAAATTGAAACCATGACCTAGCCTTCGAATTGAGCCACTGGTTCGAGTCCAGAAACTAGACTCAAACTAGGGACGATGGTCTCATTTTGGGGAGCTTTGACTCCCCAATACCATTTCATTCATTTCAGTTGGTAGGAAACACTTTCCCACCTAAATTGAGTCATCAATGCTCCATTCAAACAACCATTAAGGTGTTTGGTGACAAACCTAACATCTAGGGTTTTGGTTGGTCTCCATTAATGGTGGGGTAAATACCATCTAGTCCCTACATTTAACATCACAAAGGAAAGGGAAAATGGGGCGAGTGGAACTTGCCTCCAAGAAAAACAATGCTAGGGCTTAGAGCTTTGAGTTGTAACTCCTTTACTCAGCCACCCTCACACTCCCAACAAGTCAAGAAGAGAAATAGGATCCTTATTTATAGAGTCTTGTGGAAAGACAGAGAGAGTAACACTTGGACTCAAACTGGCGGTTGACAACCGGGTGGTACACCATCCGACAATGCCACGAGTTGGGCCAAAATACAGGACCCTTGATCAGCTTACTGGCCCCAATGCATTGGAGTGCTTAACGGGGCCACCTAGGGTCCACCATAATGCTTAACCCTACTAGGTTTGGATAGTGAATCTCACTTATGACTCAGATACATCCATCGGGTCCATATAGGGTACACCATCCATCAACATGGGAAGACCTAGCACGAAAGGAATCAGGGTTTGGATTTCGGGTGTGGGTCTTACAGGTATTCAATAGAGAGGACAGGGAGGATTTTAAGAGAGAGGATAGTGGGAATTTCAGAAGAAAGGATTGAGGGAATTTCAGAAGATAAAACAGAGGAAATTTCTGTACATGAGACTAGTATACTTTCAGTGGATGAGATTGGGGGGGTTTCAGTAGAGGGTTAAAGAGGTAGTACTACTTCTGATAGTTCTATACACATTGACTCTTCAGATGAAAAGTGGGGAGAGGAAAGTCATGACGAAAATAGTTCAGAAGAAGATGATGAAGAAGGTTACATGGTTGGTGCGGACAGTTTATAAGAAAGAATCTGTTGATGAGATTCATGATAGTTGCATAACACCTGATAATTTGGATGATAACACTGTAAAACTATCAGTAGGGATGGTTTTTAAAGATTTTTATCATTTTAGGTCGGTTTTACAAGAATTTATCATTCAATCAGGGGTTGAAATCTTTAGGGTTAAAAATGAAAAGTCAAGGGTAACTACCATTTGTGCACGCGATAAATTCTAGTGGAGGATACATGCTTCACTTACAGAGGAGGGTAAGACTTATATAATCAAATCATAAGTCTAAACATACTTGCCCAAGAATAACCAATAACACAAATGCAACTGCAACATGGATAACAAAAAAATTAGGTATTGAGTTAAGGGCACACCCTGAAATGAAGATTGACAACATGAGGATAGTCATCCAATAAATATATGGTTTTATAGCACATGACTAGAAGCTTTATAGGGCACGTAGGATTGCCAAGGATTTAGATGAAGGTAAACATGAATAGTTCTATGCTCTTCTTCCACAGTATGGTCATCTAGTGAGAGAGACAAATCCTGGGTCTATCCTCAAGCTTAATTATGAAGATAGAAATGAAAATGAGATGACAAATAATCGAATCTTTAAAAGGTTGTTTGTATGCTATGAAGCATGTAGACAAGGGTTTTTGAAGGGATTTAGACCTTTCATAGGACTGGATGGTGTCATCCAAAAGGAAAGTATCGGGGGGGGGGGGGATGTTATTGGCAGCTATATCTATAGATGGAAATAAGGGGTTGGGGTTGGTTCCAGTTGCATTTGCTATAATAGAGATTGAATGCAAAGACAGCTGGTTATTTTTCTTGTATAATTTGTATGTTGCCCTTCGTAACAGAAATGAAGATGCCCTTTTAACATTCATGTCCGATAAACAATTGGTAACATTAATGATTGAAGTATTCTGACATTTAATGCATTTATGATATTTGTAGTTATTAAATTAACATTCTACTTTGTTAAATAAGTATTATGACATTTATGAAATTTCTAGTTGTTAAACGAGTATTCTATTTTATTTTTATTTGTAGGGTCTGATTAAAGCCATTTCAAAGGTTTTTTCTAGATGTAATCCATAAAAACTATAGTAGACATCTATATGACAACTTCAAAACCAAGTTTCCCGGATTAATGCTAAGGAAAGAGTTTTGGGGTGCAGCTAAGTCACCTACTTTGTTTCATTTTTAGAAGGCAATGGATGCCATGAGAGCCATGAATAGATGCCCATGACTGGTTACTAAGGACTTTGATTTTAGTATAGGCCAGACATGCATTTGACTATAGGACCAAGAGTGACCACATAACAAACAACATTACTGAGTACTTTAATCACTAGATAGCACCTTTAAGATGTAAGCCCATTTTTACCTTAATTGACCAATTAAGAGTGAAAATGATGCAAAGAATTCAGAGAAGGTATGCAAAGGGTGCACCTACAATGGAAGATTAACACCCAGGATTACAAAAAGGTTAGAACAAAGTCAATGTAAGACCCACACTCTACTAACTTGGTCTAACCGTGTCGTGCCAGGTCTTCCCATCGTTCTTGGACCAAGTGGACCGAGCGTGTGAAGATAGATCACAAACTAGGTATGAGAATCGAGTTAAAAACACTAAAAACATACCTAAGGTCGCATGCCTGGGTAGGTATGGTCGACCATAAGGAGTGAAGTTGATGATTAGGGTTGATAAGAAATTACTAATGTTGGCCATAGGATGACCTTAGAATAAACCCCATTGAAGATTAGAAGAATTGACCCAGGAAGAACTCAAATTTCATGTAGACTGTGACCAAAAATCTCAAGGTCACAGCTACAGTCGATCATAACATGACCAGTATGACCTGAAGATCGACCATAGGCATTCGGAAAGATTTTAGAAATCATATGGTCGGCTAGGGTCGCACCATAGCGACCATATGGTATCAACCGTAGAGAGTAAGGTCGATACAGCATGAGACCATAGGACCAATTAGACACCTATCAGTGCTCTGTTTCAATTTTTGACTACTGTAATATGTCACATATGAACCCTAACTTAAATTCATATAATTTTTAGGTTGTTAAATCAATTCAAAGAGAATTTTATGGCTTGGAAGGACATCAAGTATTGCTAACAGGGGAGGAAACAAGACCTAAACTAATTGGTTAATAACACACTGTTTATTTTTATTGAGTCCAATGCCATGATTGATTCTTTACGTGTATGCTTGTAATGTGCATCTCACATGTCATCCAATATTCCTGCTATTACTGTTCATGCATAATTAATTCCGTTTATTTATAACATGATGATGATGATGATGCTAGGAATAAGCATGTAAATATATGTGTGTAGTTGGTGTGTTGGATGCGAGTCGAGCATCAGGGGGAGGATGTGGCATGGTGGTCTTTGACCTCGTCACTAGACTCTAGCTCTATCTCTACTTAAGTCTTGCCCACTAACATCGTCGTATCGCCATTACCTTAGTAGAACTATTACGTCGTAGGGCATCAGGGGAGGTGGCCTCGGACCATGTGGTCTCTGACTCTGTCGGGGGGCCTTGCTCTATCTCTATGGACGTATTGAGGGATGCTGGGGTGAGGCCTTGGATACACTGTTTGGCATTAAGATTGGTTAGTTGTGAGCCCAATTTGGAAGCCCTCTCCAATAGGGGCTTACGTATTGGTATGGGTAGGGCTTCAGGGAAAGTGTTGGGGGTGTTTGATCCGGACACTTTAGCTCTATCTCTATTCCATGGAGGGTGCATGTGGGATGGCAATGGTGTTTGATCCTGGGTGGATTCACACTGTCACACCCCAATTCTGCACCATTCAGAAAGGTGTGATGAATCGCTATAAACCAACGGTTCAACCAGAATCTCTAATAGGCGGTATCCATTAAAAATAAAACCAGGCACATCCACAACCATAATCAGAATAACTACACAATAGCGAAAGTCTTATAGTTAAGAATTGAGAATTCTAAATGTAATAATCATAATTAAAATATCAAATTATTGTTGTATCAACTGAGACATAACTAAATAAAATATCAATTACATCTTTTTATAAATCCAAATAAAATCCTAATAGAATACGCATGAGTTGCACTCGCATGAGGGGTCATGCGTATCATCTAAGTCTTCAACCTCCATTGCAGCAACACGCACGTACTCCGGATCATTCATATAATCTGCAACTGTGGTACCTTCATTATCAACTAAAAATATTCGATGTCGAGAGGGTGAGAACACATTATGTCTCAATGAGCAAACAAAACAACGCAACAAACATATGCATGCATTCAATTCATATCTTTGGTCTGGTAAATGAGTTTGCAATGTGCTATAGAAAGGATAGGTGGCCAAAGATCACGTTTATTGATGCCGCACCTCTATACACGAGTGTGTGAAGCCGCCCAAAGGTAACGTTTATTGCCGACTCACATGCACCCAATTCATGGACAATGTACACACAAAAGTCACGTTTATTGTTGTACCCGTTGCCCATACCAACACGTAAGCCCCTACTGGCAAGGGCTCACAAACTGGGCTCGCAACTAACCAATCCTAATGCCAAACAGTGTATCCAAGGCCTCACCCCAGCATCCCTCAATATGCCCATAGAGATAGAGCTAGGATCTGGTGACCAGGATGAACCACAGTGTTACGTCCCCCCCTGATGCCCTATGACGTATTAGTTCCGCTAAGGTAATGGCGATACGACGATGTTAGTGGAGAAGACTTGAGTTAGAGATAGAGCTAGAGTACTGAGGCCCCACCTATGACACCTCCCCCTGATACTCGCTCATATCAAGCACACCAACTACACACATACATCCACATGCCTATTCCTACTATCATCATCATCATCATTATCATAAACAATAAATAAATATGCATGAAGAGTAATAATAAAAATATTAGATGACATGTTGAATGCACATAACAATCATACACGCATAAAATCATTCAAGGCATTGGACTCGAGAATAAAAATAGTTTATTATTAACCAATTAGTTTAGGTCTTGTTCCCTCATCTTTACTTGATCGTAGGACCTCTTTCAAGCTTTAAAAATCAACTATATATCGATATTATATCACTAGAAGACCTAACCAAGTCGATAGAATTTAATTAGAATTAATTCTGATTTAAAAAAGCATGCTGTTAACTGGGGGTCGATGCTAGGGTCGGAGTTTTGATCGACCCTGGGTGCGACCACCCCTATTCTGGACTTCTCGAATACTGGGGGTCGATGATCAGGGTCTGGTAGGGTCGATTGGCCATCGACCCCCCATGCGACCCCCTATGGGTTTTATCAATTTTTTATCCTACAGTTCATTCTTCGTGTTTGGGGTCCTATGTCTTGCTTCTATAATCCATTCCACACATGTTCTATGGCCTAGAACCGTAGTTCATTCACCTATATGGCTTTCATGATCTCCCCCCATTGTTTTCCATGAAAACCTAACCATGGGTGGATGATTTGGGTTTCTCCTAGATCATTCCCTCTTCTCTATCTATTCTAAGGTCTATATAATTTCATGGAGATAGTATCCATACCTGAGAATTAGGCTTGTTCCTCTGAAGCCTTCTATTTGATCTTCTTCTCTACTTTCCTTCTCTCCTATTTCTCTTCTCCTTCTCTTCTCTTTCTCTCAATCCGATTAGGGTTCTAAAGGGAGTGAAAGAGGCTTAGGGATGTCCTATTTATAGAGTTGAAACACCCAAAATAAGTCCCATTGAGATTAGAAAGGAATCCCATTGAAATTAGGAATGTTTCATAATTTTCGATTCGTGCTGTTTTTATCGATTTCTGGGGGTCGATGGGGGGGGGTCAGAGATCCCGTCGACCCCTGGTTCTTAAAATGTCCGACCCCTGGTATAAAACTGGGGGTCTGACTTTTATACTGGGGGGTCCGACCCTCCCTTGCTGGGTATGCGACCCTCCCCCTATTTTTAGTGTTTTTGGGTCAGTTTAATACCTGGGATCGTGATCTCCTTCACGCACTTGATCCGTTTGGTTCGACCATGATGGGTAGACCTGGTTCAAGGTGGTAAGACCGGGTTCGTTTGATACTGGTCTTACAACTCCCCCTACTTTTAAAAATTCCATCCCCGAAATTGTTCATACCTTTTGAGTCGAATAAATGAGGGTCTTGCTTTCGCATAGCATTCTCTTCATCCCATGTGTTTTCTTCCATGTCTCTACTTCTCCAAGTGACCTAACATAATAGATATCTCGGTTGCGTAGTCGTTGAACCTTTTGATTGGTGATTTCAGTTGGTGTTACTTCAAATGTCAAATCATCAGTCAAATCCGACAGATATACTGTCAGAACGTGCGTTGGATCTTTGACATACTTCTTCAATAAGGAAATATGAAATACGTCATGCACACTTGACATAGATGGTGGTAGTGCTAACTGGTAAGCCACTTTCCCACGCTTAGCTAGAATTTCATATGGCCCGACATATCTTGGACTTAGTTTTCCTTTCTGTCCGAATCATTTCAATCCTGGCATAGGCGATACTTTTAAGAATACTTTATCACCCATGACAAACTCAAGGTCTCGGCATCGGGTATCGGCATATTGCTTCTAACGATTCTGAGCTGTTCTAACTCTTTCTTTGATAATGTCGACCACTCGACAAGTCCCTTCAACAAATTTCGGTCCAACAGTACTACGTTCCCCAACTTCATTCCAAAACAACGGAGTTCGACACTTTCTGCCATACAGTGCTTCATAGGATGACATCTGTATAGTATCCTGATAGCTATTATTATAAGCGAACTCAATCAGTGGTAACTTCTCATCCCATGATCCTTTAAAATCAATTACACATGCTCGAAGCATATCTTCTAGAATTTGAATTGTACGCTCCGACTGTCCATCTGTCTGTGGATGGAATGCAGTACTAAACATCAATGTTGTACCCATATCCTTTTGCAATCCTTCCCAAAACTTTGAAGTAAATCATGGATCTCTATCAGACACAATGCTTTTCGGTACACCGTGTAATCGCACAATGTTATCCACATACAACTTAGCTAACCTCTCCATTGTATACTGGGGTCGTATAGGTATAAAGCGAGCTGTTTTAGTCAGGCGGTCTACAATCACCCAAACTGCGTCAACTACTCGAGGAGTCAATGGTAATCCCGTGACGAAGTCCATAGTCATGCAGTCCCATTTCCATGCTGGTTCCGATAACGGCTATAATAGTCCTTTCGGTCTTTGTCGTTAAGCCATTACTTTCTGACAATTTAGGCATTGAGACACGAACTTAGCTACATCTGCTTTCATTCCTCTCCACCAATATAATTTCTTTAGATCATGATACATCTTAATGCTTCTAGGATGTATCGAATAGATGGTGTATGGGCTTCTTTCATCAATCGGTGTCTAATGTCCAAGCTTTCTATTTCGGGTACACATATTCTTCTTTTGTACTTCAGTACCTTTTCTTCGTCCAAGGTGAACTCAGGGTTAGTTCTACCTTTTTCGATGTCTTCTTGTACCGTTCTTAAGTAAGGGTCTGATTTGATTGCTGTCTTCACTTCATCAACTATATCTGGTATAATTTTCAATACGACGAACATATTGGAAAACCGATGAATAAACCCTTGGTTGGCTGATCCATCTAGTGCATCTATCACAAACTATTCGTTACTGTGCTTGAATACCTTTCTGGTCGTACACATTGCGGCAGTTGTGCTAACCTCTCCTTGAGATTTTATCATTGAATTTCTTCTCAACGCATCGGATACTACATTAGCTTTCCCTGGATGATACTGGATATCACAATCATAGTCTTTCAATATTTCTAGCCATCTTCTTTGTCTCATATTCAGCTCCTTCTGATTAAATAGGTAAGTAAGACTTTTATGGTCTAATTTAATCTGAAACTTCTCCATCGTACAGATAATCTCTCCATATTTTGACAGCATGTACTACTACCTCTAGTTCCAAATCATGAGTGGAGTAGTTCTTTTCATGTGTCTTCAGTTGTCTTGAGGCATAAGCAATTACTTATTCTCCTTGCATGAGTATACATCCTAATCCAAGTCCTGACGCATCGGTATACAAGATAAATGGTTGTCCTGAAATCAGGATGGTCAAGATTGGAGCTGATATCAATCTAGCTTTCATGGTTTGGAAACTCTTCTTGCATTTATCCATCCAGACAAACTTCTCGCCCTTCTTAGTCAAACTGGTAAGAGGTACGGCAATTCAGGAATAGTCTTCCACAAATCATCGATAATACCCAGCTAGACCCAGAAAATTTCTAATTTCCGCAACGCTCTTTGGTGCTCCCCACTTTACAATAGCCTCAATCTTGCTAGGATCCACTTTAATTCCTTCAGCGGATACTAGGCCTAGAAAAGCCACTTTCTTTAGCCAAAACTCACACTTTGTAAACTTGGCGTAGAGCTTTTCCCTTCGTAGTCGCTGCAGAGCGGTGTTAAGATTCTTGACATGAGTTTCGTCATGTTTGGAGTAGACTAATATATCATCAATGAATACAATAACCGACATATCCAACATGTCATGGAAAACCTGATTCATAAGTTCCATAAAGGTTGCTGGTGCATTTGTCAATCCAAAAGACATGACCACAAATTCATAATGTCCATATCTGGTCCTGAATGCTGTCTTGGGGATATCACCATCCTTAATCTTCAGCTGATGGTAACCTGACCGAAGATCAATCTTTGAGAACACTTTGGCACCTTGCAGTTGATCGAACAGGTCATCGATCCGAGGCAATGGATACCGATTCTTGATTGTCAATTTATTCAATTCTTTGAAGTCTATACACAAGCGAACGCTACTGTCCTTTTTCTTAACGAATAAAACTGGCGCTCCCCCTGGTGATATGCTAGGGCGAATGTAACCCTTGTCCAGCAGTTCCTGTAGTTGTACTTTCAATTCCTTCAATTCAGTAGGGGCCATTCGATAGGGTGCTTTTGATACTGGTGCGGCTATAGGTATAAGATCTATAACGAACTCTGTAGCTCGGTCAGCTGGTAATCCTGGTAATTCTTCAAGAAATACGTCTGGATAGTCAAGCACGACATCGATATCTTCCATTCGTGGTGCTTCCTTGGTAATGTCAACCACAGATACTAAATAACCGACTGCTCCTTTCTGAAGGAACTTCTTAGCCTTTAGCGCCGAGAGTATGAGCTTTCATTTTTGGGGAAGTTTCGTTCCTATAAAACTGAACTCGGCTCCTTCCTTGTCTTTAAATGTCAGCTTATTTTCGGCACACAATAGGTTTGCAGAATGTCGAACTAACCAGTCCATTCCCAAGATGACGTCAAAGTCTACCATCTCAAGTTGGATCAAGGTTGCATCCAAGGTCTTTTCATCAATAAGAACTGGACATGGTCCATAACCTTTTTCTAACTCGACTTCTAATCCCATAGGTGATCGTACAAGTAGTTTGTAGTCTAAGGATTTAAGGGGTAGATTTAACTTCTTTCCAAACGTCACAGATATAAAGGAATGAGTAGCTCCTGAATCAAAGAGTACTCTGGCGAGAATGCCATTAATAGGTACGATACCTGTGATTTGTTTTGGTTTAGTCTACATGCTCATACAATGTAATACAACTAACAAAAATGTAAGTCATACCTGTAACCACATCAGGCGATGCGGTAGCATCCTCGGATGTAACCGCGTAAACTCATCCTTAATGTAGCTGCTTCTTGGGCTTAGGTCATTCCCTTGTTATATGTCCCACTTGGTTGCAGTTAAAACATTTTACCCCTTCAATTGTTGGCTTCTGTTGCTGTTGAACTACGGGGATAGTCTTGGTCGCAGCGGTAAAGCCTTGAGCACGGAAGGGTTTGAATGTCTTGTTATTCCCTCCATTATAAGAATTTCCAGCTGGCCTTTTGATACCTCTGTTTTGCATGCAATAACTCTCCTTCTGGCTCGATTCTATAACTCGAGCAATTTGTGCTGCTTCATTATAGATTTTCTTCTCATGTCCCAGAACATGCTCGCAGATGCTTCCCCTAAGTCCCATGACGAACCTTTGGGTCTTTGTGTTTTCCTCTTGCATACTAGTGGGTGCAAAGAAGAACAACTCTTCATAACGCTGTTGATACGCATCCACGGTCATATGTCCCTGATATAAACTCAGGAACTCTCTTTCCATAGAATCTCTGAAACTTCTTGGAAAGTACTTCTCAAAGAACGCCTCTTTATAAATATCCCAAGTCAGTTGGGCGTACTTTGTAAGTAAATATGTCCTGGTAGACCTCCACCAATGGTGTGCATCTCCTTTCAGCATAAAGGTGGCACACAACACTTTCTCTTCTTCATTTAATGTCATCATCATAAAGTTTCTTTCCATTTTGTCAACCCAATGTGCCGACCATAAAGGATTTGCTGGCTTGCCATTGAATTCTCTGGGCTTTAATTTCAGAAAACGCTCTACCAGTCTGTAGTGGTCTAGTGGCTGCGGGATATACGCCCCATACATGGGTGGTTGGTATTGATATCCACCTTGAGCTATTCCAGGATTCGGTACTTGAGCCTGCATGATAGGAGTCTGAGGAGCATGGGGTACTGTGTTACTTCCCCCTAGTGCTGTGCTTGCCTGTCCAGCTGGCATTTGAGGTGTTTGTACAGCTGTTTGAGTTATGCCTATGGCAGCTTGGATAGTAGCTTGTGCCTGTTGCATCTGTTGTAGCTATTGGGCTAAGTTCAATACGACTGTGAACAAGTTTATAGGTATAGCTGGCAGATTGGTAGGATTTGCCTGCCCATTTATGATGGACGGTGCCGTGTTCATGTTCCCCTGTGTTTTTGGGTGTGTCTGGTTATCTTCCCCCACAGGTGGTGGTGGAAGGATAGAGTTACAGCTCTGTCTAGTTGCTCTGCGTCCCGCCATTAATTAATCTGATAGTGGGATTGCCTGAAATCATCGAACATGAGAGACAATCATTAAATACTTCGTTCTCATATTTTAAAACCACTAAACATTTCAAATTCCAAATTTTTCAGGTCATTCTGTCGAAAATGTTGTGTTTTCACTGTAGGGTCGATGGGGGGGTCGATGGGTGTCCGACCCTCAGTATTCGACCCTAGGAAATCACCCATTCTTCCCGAGAGCCGGGGGTCTATGGGGGGGTCGTAGTATGTCCGACCCAGGGTGCGACCCCTGGTTCTCTGTCAGGTTCATGAGAGCCGAGGGTCGATGCGGGAGTCGATGCGGGGTTGATTGTTTTAATCGAATTTTTCGACCCCCGGACAAAAAATCTAATTTTTAAGTCCGATTCAAAGTCCATTTATCATTCTTTCTTCTCCGCTTCCACTGAGCTCGTCCCTCTGAGTTGCTACAGTGCCCATTCTGATCCGTTGGTGGTTTTCACTCCTCGTTTCATCGTCTACACCTCCGCTACAGGTATTTCTTCTACCTTTTCATGTTTTTAGGTTTCTTAACCTAGGTTTTTGCTCGTTTATCTTATATTTTTCAAATTAAACTTTTTGCAATCGTAAAAATTCAATTTTTATTGGGGGCTTTTGTTATTGGTGACTCGAGGAACGAAATCCCTTAAACATATTTCAGTTTCATCGGTTGGTTATCGAGAAACTCAAAATTTTCACTTTTTGCCCTAATTTTGTCGAAATTTTGAAGTTTTTAAAATTTCTTGTAATTCAATCTAATTAATTGAAATTTCCGACTGTTTGAGCCTCACAAGATAATTTAGGACCTATATAAGTCCTCCTGCCCACGTGTATAGGTGAAAAGTGAGGTTTTTGACCCATTTATCTCGTTATTACGTCGAAATCTCGGGTTTTTCCCTTCTACTAACCCATTATTTGTTTTTCTTTCTTATTTGCAGATATTATGGCTCGTACTAAGGTACCCAGAGTTTGCGACCGTCATCGCTTTCGTACCAACGAAACCGAGGCACAGTATGCCCACTACGCTAGCAAGAAGGTAAAGGGAGGCCGCAAAGTGGACTTGGCTGACTTAGCCTTGTTCAATGTGGAGAGAGCCTTTGGTGGTATGGGATGGCTCCCTATCATCACTTATGTCACGTGTACCCATCCTGACTTGGTACGCCAGTTCTACTGTAATCTCCAGGTGGTGAGAGATTACACTGATGTGGAGAGGGGTGATGAGCTTCGCATCACGAGCTACGTCAAGGTGGTTGACGTTTCATTTGATTATCGGCAGCTGGCCGACTTGTTGGGCATTTCCTATGCTGGCCCCATGGTGTTCTGTGCTCCTGGAGAGCCCCAGTTCTTTTCTCTACAGATGAGGGTTGAGATCGATAGCCAGCTCATCCGACCTAATCGCTGGCAGATGAAAGCGAGTTGTCTGCGTTCAGATCCATGGGTATATTGCAAGATCATTCAGCATAACCTGATACCACAGAGTGGTCATTATGAGAGGATCTCCCAGTTGACCCAGTATCTATTATACTGTATATGCACTAGGCAGCCCGTCTACCTTCCATATATCATTATGCGTACCATGATTAGTGCCACGTTGCCCAGTCACAATGGTAACCTTCCTTATGGACGCATGATCACTACCTTGCTTACCCGCCTGGGGGTTGACTTAGTGGATGAGAAGATTTAGGAGAAATCCTTCTCATCGCCTCTGGATTGGGATGCTATTTGCAAGATGGGCATGCGGGATGCCCAGGTCATTGATGAGGAGAGGAACGCGATGGTGCGCCCTCGCACTCGAGTAGAGATGGCTGATGCTGAGGCTAGAGTAGCAGCCGCTCGAGCAGGGGTTCATGGGGATGATGACGATCGACTGTACATGGATGTAGATGCCATACCCCCTCCATCACCTACTCATGCTACTGGAGCTGGTCCGTCTTCTTCAACTGGTCCTTCGCATGCAGCTAGTCCTTCGTATACTCCATCTGATGACATGATGAGGATATTATACGAGATACGAGAGGCTCAGCGTATGTCTGACCTGAGGATGGGAGAGCTTATAGAGGCTCAGCGTATGACTGACCAGCGGGTGGCTGATCTTACAACTAGTCTCCAGACGAGCCAGACTCAGATAGCCTAGTTGACTTAGTGTCTACGCTGAGGACTATGATAGAGACCGTGAGGCACCACCTCCCCCAGCACCTCCAGCTTCTTGATGTACTCCTTTTATTTTTCTTTTTGTACTTCAGAGTAACTGTCCAGACTGTGGACTGTACTCTGCTTTAATTATATATATAAATGTTTGTTCTTCTTTTTGGTTGTATATATATTTGTTTTTCATTTAATAGATGCATTATTCTCTTTCAGTTTAGTCTCAAACAACACAGATGCTTATGGTGTGTTATTATTATGTCTTTTACATTTTTATCCTATCTCAGTTCACACCCTTTTATGAAAGTATATGGTTTCATAGATAAATCCTGAGATGCACTGATACCAAGTTACCACACCCCAATTCTGTACCATTCAGAACGGTGTGATGAACCGCTATAAACCAATGGTTCAACCAGGATCTCTAATAGGCAGTATCCATTAAAAATAAAACCAGGCACATCCACAACCATAATCAGAATAAATACACAATAGCGGAAGTCTTATAGTAAATGAACTGAGCATTCTAAATGTAATAATCATAATTAAAATATCAAATTATTATTGTATCAACTGAGACATAACTAAATAAAATATCAATTACATCCTTTTATAAATCCAAATAAAATCCTAATAGAATACGCATGAGTTGCACTTGCATGAGGGGTCATGCGTATCCTCTAAGTCTTCAGCCTCCATTGCAGCAACACACGCGTACACCAGATCATTCATATATTCTGCAACTGTGGTACCTGCATCATCAACTAAAAATATTCGACGTCGAGAGGGTGAGCACACATCATGGCTCAGTGAGCAAACAAAACAATGCAACAAACATATGCATGCATTCAATTCATATCTTTGGTCTGGTAAATGAGTTTGCAATGTGCTATAGAAAGGATAGGTGGCCAAAGATCACGTTTATTGACGCCGCACCACTATACACGAGTGTGTGAAGCCGCCCAAAGGTAAAATTTATTGCTGACTCACATGCACCCAATTCATGGACAATGTACACACAAAGGTCACGCTTATTGTTGTACCCGTTTCCCATACCAACACGTAAGCCCCTGCTGGCGAGGGCTCGCAAACTTGGCTCGCAACTAACCAATCCTAATGCCAAACAGTGTATCCAAGTCCTCACCCCAGCATCCCTCAATACGTCCATAGAGATAGAGCTAGGGTCTGGTGACCAGGATGAACCACAGTGTCACGTCCCCCCTGATGCCCAACGATGTATTAGTTCCGCTAAGGTAATGGTGATACAACGATGTTAGTGGATAAGACTTGAGTTAGAGATAGAGCTAGAGTGTTGATGCCCTGCCTATGACACCTCCCCCTTATACTCGCTCGCATCAAGCACACCAACCACACACATACATCCACATGCCTATTCCTATCATCATCATCATTATCATTATCATAAACAATAAATAAATAATCATGAACAGTAATAATAGAAATATCGGATGACATGTTGAATGCACATAACAATCATACCTACATAAAATGATTCATGGCATTGGACTCAAGAATAAAAATAGTTTTTTATTAACCAATTAGTTTAGGTTTTGTTCCCTCACCTTTACTTGATCGTAGGTCCTCTTTCAAGCTTTAAGAATCAACTATATATCGATATTATATCACTAGAAGACCTAACCAAGTCGATAAAATTTAATTAGAATTAATTTTGATTTTAAAAATCATGCTATTAAATGGGGGTCGATGCTAGGGTCGGAGTTTTGATCGACCCTGGGTGCGACTACCCTTATTCTGGACTTCCCGAATACTAGGGGTCGATGATCTGGGTCTGGTAAGGTCGATTGGCCATCGACCCCCCGTGCAAACCCCTGTGGGTTTTATCAATTTTTCCTCCTACAGTTCATTCTTCGTGTTTGGGGTCCTATGGCTTGCTTCTACAATACATTCCACACATGTTCTATGGCCTAGAACCGTAGTTCATTCACCTATATTGCTTTCATGATCTCCCCCCATAGTTTTCCATGAAAACCTAACCATGGGTGGATGATTTGGGTTTCTCCTAGATCATTTCCTCTTCTCTATCTATTCTAAGGTCTGTAGAATTTCATGGAGATAGTATCCATACCTGAGAATTAGGCTTGTTCCTCTGAAGCCTTCTATTTGATCTTCTTCTCTACTTTCCTTCTCTTCTCTTTCTCTTCTCCTTCTCTTCTCTTTCTCTCAATCCAATTAGGGTTCTAAAGGGAGTGAAAGAGGCTTAGGGACGTCCTATTTATAGAGTAGAAACTCCCAAAATAAGTCCCATTGAGATTAGGAAGGAATCCCATCGAAATTAGGAAAGTTTCCTAATTTTCGGTTCGTGCTGTTTTTACCGATTTTCGGGGGTCGATGGGGGATCGGAGATCCCGTCGACCCCTGGTTCTTAAAATGTCCCGTCGACCCCTGGTTCTTAAAATGTCTGACCCCCAGTATAAAACTTGGGGTCTGACTTATATACTGGGGGGGGTCCGACCCTCCCTTGCTGGGTATGCGACCCTCCCCCTATTTTTATTGTTTTTGGGTCAGTTTAGTACCTGGGATCGTGATCTCCTTCACACACTTAATCCGTTTGGTTCGACCATGATGGTAGACCTGGTTCAAGGTGGTAAGACCGGGTTAGTTTGATACGGGTCTTAACACACACTCGTGTATGGAGGTGCGGCAGCCACCCAACCTTTTTATAGCACAATGCAAACTTAAGAACCAGACCAAAGATATGAATTGAATGCATGCATATGTTTGTTGCATTGTTTTGTTTGCTCACTGAGCCATGATGTGTGCTCTCCCTTTCGACGTCGAATATTTTTAGTTGATGATGCAGATCCTACGGTTGAAGAATATATGAAGCGTATATGAATGGACACGGTGTTGCGATGGACGTAGAAGCTGAAGAAGATGCGCATGATTCATCATGCGAGTGCAACCAATGTGTTTTTGCTTAAGTTTAGTTATAATTTGAACATCGGGTATGTAATTGATTATTTATTTTTATGTCTTGTGGTTTGGAGATAATTGGATTAAATACTTATTCATCACTTTTAGACTCCCAATTCATTATCTGTAAGACTTTCGCTTATTTGTTTATAACCTATGATTATAATATGGAATGTGTGTTTGGTTTGATATGGTGGGTACGACCTATGCGAGATCCTAGGTGAACCGTTGGCTTATTGGCCGTTCATCACACCATTCTAGTTAGACCAGAATTGGGGTGTGACAACTTGGTATCAGAGCATCTCAGGTTCTACCCATTGACCTAACTATTTCCACATGAGTCATGAACTGAGTTAGGATAAAATTTAAAAGCTGTAATAAGAACACACCCTAAGCACCTGCGTTGTATGAGACATAAACTAAGAAAGAGAATAATGAACATATGTAAACTAGAAACCAATTATATATATATATATATATATATATATATATATATATATATATATATATATATATATATATATATATATATATATATATATATATATATATATATATATATATATATCCATATATATATATATATATATATATCCTAATGGGAATAAGAGAAATATACATCTAAGGCAGAGTACAGTCCACAATCCGAACAGTTACTCTCTAGTATAAAAAGGAAAAAAAAATATAAATGATATCATGGAGCTGGAGGTGATGGAGGAGGAGGTGCCTCATGATCTCTATCATAGTCCTCAGCATATACTTTTGCAAGCCAAGCCACCTGAGTCTGAGTCGCTCGGATACTAGTTATCAGATCCGCTACCCACTGGTCTATAGAGAGCTGGGCATCTAGAAGCTCTCCTACTCTCCAATCAGTCATGCGCTGAGCCTCTCGAATCTCACGTAACAGCCCCATCATGTCATCTGGTGGTGGGTGTGAAGGGCCAGCTGAATGAGAAGCCTTAGAAGGGCCAACTCCAGTAGAATGCTGTGGTAATGGAAGAGGGATGACATCCACATCCATGTACATCCGATCAACATCCTCCTCATCATCACCCTCGTGTGCCTCTACTGCTATCTCTGCTACTACTGCTGCTGCCGCTACCCGAGTGACAGGACGTCTAATAGCATTCCTCTCATCATCACTGAGCTGTATCTCTCTCATGTCCATCCTGCTGATGGCCTCCCAATCAAGGTAAGCTGAGAAGGAGTCCTCAAGTATCCTCTCATCCACTAGGTCCACCTGTAAATGAGCGAGCAAGGTGGAGATCAGCTGCCCATAGGGCAAGTTACCTATCGAGTCAGGCAACATAGCTCTATGCATAGTCCGAAGAATAATATATGGGAGGCAGACAGACTACCTAGTACAGATACAGTACAATAGGTACTGAGTCAACTGTGAGATCATCTCATAGTGTCCGCCCTGGGGAATAAGATTATGCTGGATAATCTTACAGTAGACCCGTGGCTCTGGACGCAGGTTGACTGCTTTCATCTCCCAACAGTCATCTCGAAGAATCTGATTATCTATTTCTGCACGCACCTGTGTAGATAGAAACTGTGGCTCCCTGGGTGCATAGTAAACCAACTGACCATCATTGGAAATGCCTAGGATATTAGCCAACTCTAGATAGTTGAAAGAGATCGGATCCCCTTTCACCCAGCTGGTGATCCGAAGCTCTCTACCCTTGTCAACATCTTCTAAGTCACCCTCTACTTGCAGGTGACAGTAGAACTGTTTGACTAAGTCCGGGCGAGTGCAAGCCTTGTACAAGATCACTGGAAGCCAACCCATATCACCAAACGCCCTTTCCACATCAAACAGGGCTAAATGGGCAAGGTTCACATACCGACCCCCTTTAACTTTTTTTTGGTCAAACCAAGGATATCGCACCTCTGCTTCAATAGACTTGAAGCATCGTGAGTCATGAACTCGAGGAACCTTAGTGCGAACCATGATAACTGCAAGAGAAGAAAATAAGAAAACAAGTTAGATAAATTTGAAAGAAAATTTGACAGCATAACGATGTAAAATGGAAAAAGCCTCACTTTTCACCTAAACATTTGGGCAGGAGGACTTACATAGTTCCCAAACCATCCTGCAAGGCTCATACAATTGAAAATTTAAACTAGGTAGGTCGAATTTGAAGAAATTTTGAAAATTGGGAGAAACCCCAAAATTTAGGTCAAAATGGGAATTTTCATGTTTTTACTAAACTAACTGATGAAACTCAAATTTTTTTGAGGGCTTTCATCCATTGGCTGGCCAATAGCAAAAGCCCCCAATAAAAATTAAATTTTTACAGTCAGAAAAATATTAATTAGAAAAAACCCTACAAATAGCAAAAAATCCTATGTATGAAAGCTTAAAAATGGAGAAAAGTAGAGAACATACGTCAAGGAATGGAGTGACGAATGTTGATCGATGGAAAAATCACCAAGTTTGTATGGTCGACAATGTAGCAACTCACTGGTGGCAAGTTGAGTAGAGACCGTAGGAGGAAAAAGGAGAATGACAGGGAAATTTTTTGAAAAACAGGTTTAAAAACCTGATTTTGAATCATACGGTCGCACAATTGGACCAAAACCATCGACCGTATGATCGACCATAGGGTCTCGGTAAGTTGCCAAGATTTTGAAGGTTGAACCTATGGTCGCACAACATGCGACCATAGGCCATCGACCGTATGAATGACTGTTGTCTGCATTTTGATTCAGTTCAAACTTTTGCCTATTGATTTTGTTTTTCTCTCGCTTTCCATTGTGAGATTAACTCAATACTACCATTCTATTTTGTCTCACATGCATAGCTTTGCCAATAACATACCACCCAAGAGTTTAAATGGCTGGACGCAGAGTAAGTAGAAGGAGACAAAATGCAAACCCATCTCCACCACCTATGGAGACTAATGACAATGAGGGTCAGCATGGACAGGAAGGAAATATTGGAACTCAAAATGTTGCATTTCAGAATGTGCACACCCAAGCCAATCCAACCAACCTACCTGCACTACCTACAGATTTGGCTTAAATGGTGATGAATTTAGCACAACAAATGCAGTAAATACAGCAAGTGCATGCCAACATGCAAGCTGCTATGGGAATTGCTTTCCCAGCTACAAACACGACACCTCTACCTGTAGGACAAGCTAGTACTGCACCTGGTGGTAGCAACACTGTACCCCAAGTACCGCAAACACCAATAGAACAAGGTCAAGTGCAAAAACCTGAAGCACAGCAAGGTGGGTATAACCAAGGCAACTATTAGTACAAACCGCCTATGTATGGAGTATATGCACAGTATCAACTTGATCACTCTAGAATGATCGAGCATTTTCTGAAGTTGAAGCCGAAGGAATTTATCGACAAGCCATCATATCAATTATGGCTAGCTCACTAGATCGATGAGATGGAAAGAAACTTTATGATGATGACTATAAATGAAGAAGAGAAGGTATTATGTGCCACTTTTATGTTGAAAGGTGATACACACCATTGGTGGAAACCTACTAAGAGTTATCTATTGACAAAGCACGCCCAACTGACCTGGGCTATTTATAAAGAAGCTTTCTTTGAGAAGTATTTTCCCTGGAGTTTCAAAGATCAAATGGAAAAGGAGTTTCTGAGTCTGTATCAGGCACAGATGATTATAGACGCATATCAATAACGTTATGAAGAACTATTTTTCTTTTCTCCCTCAAGCATGCAAGAGGAAAATACCAAAACCTGAAGGTTCGTCATGGGACTTAGGGGAAGCATCCGTGAGCATGTATTGGAAATGGAAAAAAAGATTTATAATGAAGCTGTACAGATTGCTCGAGTACTGAAATCGAGCCAGAGGGAAAGTATTTTTTTCAAAACAGAGGTATTAAAAGGCCTAATGGAAATTCATACAACGGATGGAACTCAAAGACATTCAAACCCTTTCGTAGTCAATGCTTCAATGCTGCAGCTAAGACTACTCCGATAGCCCAACCTCAACAGAAGAAAAGTAATGCTGGAGTTAAATGCATTAACTGTAATCAAGTAGGACATTATTCAAGGGAGTGTCCTAAGCCAAGGAAGTAGCTACAACAAGGAAAGGATTACGCAGTTACATCTGAGGATGTTGCCGCATCGCCTGATGTGGTCACAAGTATGACCTAAACCTTTTATTTTATACTGCCTTGTGTGAGCATGCAGACTAAATTAAATCAAATCACAGGTATCGTACCTATTAATGGCTTACCCTCTAGAGTACTCTTTGACTCTAGAGCTACTCATTCTTTTATATCTGTGTCATTCGGAAAGAAGTTAAATCTACCCCTTAGACCTTTAGACTACAAACTGCTTGTACGATCACCTATGGGATTAGAAGTAGAACTAGACAAAGGTTATGGACCATGTCCCGTTCATATCGACGAGAAGATTTTGGATGCAACTTTAATTCAACTCGAGATGGATGAATTTGATGTTATCTTCGGAATGGATTAGTTAGCTTGGCACGCTGCAAACCTATTATGTGCAGAAAAGAAATTAACATTTAAAGACATGGAAGGAGTAGAGTTTAGTTTTGCGGGAACCAAACTTCTCCGTAAACGAAAACTCATTCTCTCTGCATTGAAGGCTAGAAAATGCCTCGAGAAAAGAGGAATTAGGTATCTAGTATCCGTGGTCAACCTCACCAAGGAAGCACCACAAATGGAGGATATTGAAGTTGTGCATGAATTTCCAAATGTATTTCCTGAGGAACTACCAGCACTACCACCCAATCGAGCGAAAGAGTTCATTATAGATCTTATACCTAGAGCCACACCAGTATCGAATAGCTCCTACTAAACTGAAGGAACTGAAAGTACAATTTTAGGAATTACTAAACAAGGGTTATATCAAACCCAACATATCACCATGGGGAGTGCCAGTATTATTCGTAAAAAAGATGGACAGTAGCGTTCGACTATGTATAGATTATCAAGAATTGAATAAACTTACAATCAAGAATCGATACCCGTTTATTTTAATTTTATAATTTTTCTTAGACATTTAGTTTAATTTAATTAATGTTTTAAGTATTTTATTAATTTATTTAATTCTTAGTTATTTTTGGTTATTTGGTAGGTTTTTGAATTGGATAAAAACTAAATAAGAGGTGTCAAGATAGCTCAAAGCTTGGTATTACATTCCTAAATGATTTGGAAGATAATTGACCAAAATCTGCCTTAAAATCAGCATTCTCCAACAAATTGGGTAAGATGCAAGATTGTAAAAGACTGATTTTATGGGACTGTAAGCTTATAAATTAAGAAGAAGGAGAAAAGAAAAATACACAGAGCAAGAGGAGCTGTTCATAGAAGGGGCTACAAGGCACATTGGAGGTGGAGAGTTCGAGAGGGATGGAGCTAAAGACTAGAGAGAAATCCTGGATTCAAGCTTCATCTATTCCCATTACGAGTTCTTTCCTTTTCTCTATGATCCCTTTGTTTATGTTTTAAAATTATCAATGATGAATTGCTAGATTTCTTATTCTAGGATTAGGATGGATTCATTAAAATTGTGTTGATTAAATCCTTAACTTTTGAATGATTATGTTTTATGCAATCTGGTATTTTTTACATGTGATTAATTGATCACTAATTGCATATCTCAAGGTATCAATTGAGGGGGGGAAAGCAGAAGATTGATATTAGTTCATAAAATATCAGTCATTGGTTAAGTATTTTCTTAGAAATAAGGGCTCACCATTGTGATCTTTGTTTTAATTCTAATGAACATAATGAGTTTGTATTAGAATCCTGCAAACACGAAAGTAGATGAAGGATTAATACGGACATAATTTGTTATTCTTGAAAGGGATAACAGAATATCTTAAGGAATTGATCGTTGCATCAATAGAAATTTATTCAATAAGTCTGGTTAGGTTAAGCATAATTCAATTAAGGAAGTCCGAATCCTATCTTTGGTTTCATAATCTGCTTATTAATTATTAATCTTGGTAATTCAGTTGTCTAAATAATAGAGAGAATTAATTAGGTTTGGTAATTGAACATTCTCCCTGTGGAAACGTTACTCGACTTATCATTATATTATTTGCACGACCCGTACACTTGCGGATTCGACAATAAGCAAATTGGCGCCGTTGCCGGGGAGTGGTGTTTTCAATATCAAAACAAAGGATTCTCTTTATTAAGTTAGATTGTATTATTTTATTTTATTTTATTTTTGTTCTTAGTGTTTCTAGTTTAATAAGGTTGTCGGGTGAATTTGTTGGTAAATTTTAATCCAATTGTGTTCAATTTATTATTCATCTAGAATTTTATTTATTTATTTATTTATTTTCTCTGGTTAATTGCTGCAGATTTCCATAGTGCATGCCATGTACCTGTGAGCTAATTGAAGCATTTGATCCTGAGATAAAACAGACTTTACGGGCATTAAGAAAAGAGTGGATGCTTAAGCAGAAACGAGCAATAGCCATGGCAGAAAATCAGAACAATCAGAATCAGAGGTTGCTACGGGACTATGCTATGCCAAGCACCAATGACAACCAAACCAGCATAACTAGACCTGCAGTCAATGCAAACAACCTTGAGATCAAACCTGGTCTCATTCAGATGGTGTAGCAAGAGCAGTTTGGGGGAGATATATATGAAGATCCTAACGCACATTTGGCCAACTTCTTGGAGATCTGTGATACAATTAAACTGAATGGGGTAAGTGAAGATGCATTTAGATTATGACTCTTTCCTTTCTCTTGAAAGACAAGGCCAAAGGATGGTTGAATTCCAAGCCCCCCAACTCATTTACCACCTGGATTGCATTATCTCAAGCATTCCTAAATAACTACTTTCCACCAGGTAAAATTGCCAAACTTAGAAATGATATCACTACTTTTGTGCAATATGATGGTGAGTCATTATATGAGGCTTGGGAAAGATTTGAGGAATTACAGAGACGGTGTCCACACCATGGCCTTCCTGAATGGTTGATTGTGCAAACTTTTTATAATGGTTTGACACATTCAGTTAGAATCACCATAGACGCAGCTGCAGGAGGAGCTTTGATGGGTAAGTCAACCGAGGCAGCATATGAGTTGTTGGAAGAAATGGCTTCTAATAATTATCAATGGTCCAATGAACGAGGTCTGCCAAAGAAAGCTTAAAGTATGTATGAGATTGATGGAATTAACATGTTAAATGCAAAAGTTAATAACTTGGTGAAAATATTTGGTAAGTTGGGTAATGTGAATTCTATTACTAACCTTAACCCTGCTTTGAGTTGTGAATGGTGTGGAGGCGCACATATTAGTTCTGAGTGTTTACAGGTTGAACAAGCACAGTTTGTGTCAAATATGAATAGACAGCAGCAACACCATCAACAGTTGAACAATCCTTACTCACAATCCTATAACCTAGGCTGGAGGAATCATCCTAATTTTTCCTGGAGAGACCAAGGCAATCAAGGTAGCAGCTCAAAGCCTTTCAATCCTCCAGGTTTCCAACCAAGGCCTCAAGGAGTGGTCCAACAGCCTGAGACCAAACCATCGTGGGAGCTGGCTATTGAAAAATTAGCCAATGTGACTTTAGAAAGAATTGAGAGGATGGAAACCAAAGTTGACCAGTTAACACTTACAATCGCAACCTAGAAATTCAAATGGGCAAATTGGCTAATGCTTTCAACTCAAGAGGACAAGGTAATTTGCCTAGCAAAACAGAGATTAATCCAAAGGAGCAATGCAAGGTAATTACCTTGAGAAGTGGTAAGCAACTCGGTTAGGTAAGTACAGAAGTGGTAGCGAGTGATGGAGAAGAAGTGGCTCATGAAGAGGTAACCAAAGAGAATGAAAGCAAAAAAATTGAGCATAATGAGACACAATCACAACCACCACCGGATGTAAAACCTTATGTGCCTCCTATTCCTTTTCCTCAGAGACTTAAACAAAATAAAATTGATAAACAATTTGAAAAGTTTCTTGAAAAGTTTAAACAATTGCTTATTAACATTCCTTTTGCAAATGCCTTAGCACAAATTCCTGCTTATGCAAAGTTTCTTAAGGAAGTTATGTCAAATAAATAGAAATTGGAGGATTATGAGACTATTGCTTTAACTGAAGAATGCAGTGCAGTCATTCAAAATAAACTGCCACCAAAGCTAAGAGATCCAGGGAGTTTTTCAATTCCTTGCACTATTGGTGAAGTTGATTTTTCTAGAGCTTTATATGATTTAGGTGCTAGTGTTTCATTAATGCCTTTATCTATGTGCAGAAAACTTGAGTTGAAGGAGCTACAACCTACTACTATTTCTTTACAGCTAGCTAATCGATCAATAAAGTATCCATTAGGTATTTTGGAAAATGTATTGGTCAAGGTAAAAAAATTCATCATTCTTGTCGACTTCATTATGTTAGAAATGGATGAAGATACCGAGATACCTATTATCTTGGGTCGGCCTTTCTTGGCCACAGCTGGGGCTGTCATAGATGTTAAAAATGGTAGGTTGACATTTAAGGTTGGTGAGGAAGAGATATAATTTAATTTGTTTAAATCAAATAAATATCCTTCTTTTACTGACCATGTTTTTCAAGTTGACTCTATAGATTTAATCACTCGAGAAGTTTTTAAGCTTGAAAATCCTAAAGAACCTCTTGAAAAATGTTTAGTGAGTGCAGGAACGACAAATGATGAAAATTTAGAAGTTGCAGAAATGGCATATGCTTTGGAGGACACACGGACTAAATCAAGGCATAAAGGTTTTCATTTTGAGAATCTAGGCAAAGGTAAATCATTACCTCCCCCTTCTAATGTGTAAGCACCAGTTTTAGAGTTGAAACCATTACCCCCACATCTCAGGTATGCTTATTTGGATGAAAATGATAACTTACCTGTTATTGTAAGTACTTTATTATCTAATGTTCAACTTGATAAATTATTGCGTGTGTTGAGATTAAGAAAATGAGCCATAGGATGGACTATTTCAGACCTTAAAGGAATTAGCCCCTCATTGTGTATGCATAGAATTTTAATGGAAGATAACCATAAACCTATTGTTGAAAATTAGAGACGATTAAATCCTAACATGAAAGAAGTAGTGAGGGCTGAAATTCTTAAATGGTTAGACGTAGGAATTATTTATCCTATATCTGATAGTTCATGGGTTAGTCCTGTGCATGTAGTACCTCAAAAGGGTGGGATGACTGTTGTGCATAATGAACATAATGAATTAATTTCCACTAAAACAGTGACTGGGTGGAGAGTGTGTATTGATTATAGACAACTTAATAGTGCTACCCGTAAGGATCATTTTCCTTTGCCATTTCTTGATCAGATTCTTGAAAGACTTGCTGGGTATGAATATTATTGTTTTCTAGATGGTTATTCGGGATATAATCAAATTCCTATAGCCTCGGAAGACTAAGAAAAAACCACTTTCACTTGTCCTTATGGTACTTTTGCATTTCGGAGGGTGTCTTTTGGTTTATGTAATGCACCTGCCACATTTCAACGTTGCATGGTGGCTATTTTTTCTGATTTTGTTGAAAAGATCATGGAGGTTTTCATGGATGATTTTTCTGTGTTTGGATCTTCTTTTGACAGTTGTTTGGCTAACTTGTCTAAAGTCATGTAGCGTTGTGAGGAGACCAACTTGGTCTTAAATTGGGAAAAATGTCATTTCATGGTGCAGGAAGGCATTGTGTTAGGCAATAAGATTTCAGCAAGGGGTATTGAGGTGGATCGAGCAAAGATTGAGGTTATAGAGAAATTACCACCACCTATGAATGTGAAAGGAGTCAAGAGTTTCCTTGGTCACGCAGGGTTTTACCGGCGTTTTATCAAGGATTTTTTTAAAATTTCAAAATCTCTATGTAACCTATTAAATAAAGATGTTGCATTTGATTTTGATACTGATTGTTTGAATTCTTTTAACAGGTTGAAGCAGGAGTTGGTATCTGCACCAATCATGGCTGCACCAGATTGGAGTTTACCGTTTGAGCTGATGTGTGATGCAAGCGATTTTGCATTGGGTGCTGTTTTAGGCCAAAGGAAAAATAGGAAGTTTCATGTTATTTATTATGTTAGCAGACTTATGAATGATGCTCAAATAAATTATGCAACTACTGAAAAAGAATTGCTTGCTGTTGTGTTTGCATTTGATAAGTTTCGATCATATCTTGTAGGGTCCAAGGTGATTGTTTACACGGACCATGCAGCAATCAAGTACTTATTGACTAAAAAAGATGTGAAGCTAGGGCTAATTCGGTGGATGCTGTTACTTCAAGAGTTTGTTGTAGAGATTCGAGATAAGAAGGGAATGGAAAATGTGGTAGCTGATCACTTATCCAGGCTGGAGGTTCAATCAAAAGCAGAAGATGTGCCAATCAATGAAAGCTTCTCAGACGAGCAGTTGCTTGTGGTTGCTGTTGTTCCTTGGTATGCTGATTTAGTAAACTGTCTGGTTAGTGGTATTATTCCTCCGGACTTGAACTACCATCAAAGGAAGAAATTCTTGTGGGAGGTAAAACATTACTTTTAGGAGGAGCCTCTATTGTACAAGCATTGTGCAGATGGGATGATCAGAAGATGTGTACCTCAAGAGGAGATTCATGACATACTATGTCATTGTCATTCTTTAGAGTGTGGTGGACATTTCAGCACTTCTAAAACAGTTACAAAAGTGTGGCAATCTGGCTTTTATTGGCCAACCATGTACCAGGATGCTAGGGTGTATGTGGCTACATGTGATCGGTGTCAACGAGTAGGAAACATGACCAAAAGGAATGAGATACCACAAACCAGTATTTTGGAGGTTGAATTGTTTGATGTATGGGGGATTGACTTCATGGGTCCATTTCCATCGTCTTTCAACAATCAGTTCATACTAGTAGCAGTAGACTATGTTTCCAAATAGGTGGAGGCAATAGCAACTCAAACCAATGATTCTCGGGTGGTAACTAAGTTTCTTAAGAAGAATATTTTTTCAAGGTTTGGTGTACCAAGAATTATCATCAGTGATCAAGGATCCCATTTCTGCAATCAATCGTTTGACACTCTATTAAAGAAATATGGAGTCACGCACAAGGTGGCACTTTTTTATCATCCTCAAACAAATGGGCAAGTGGAATTAGCCAACTGAGAACTAAAGTTGATTTTTGAGAAAACTGTTGGAAAATAAAGGAAAGATTGGGCAACCAAACTTGATGATGTATTATGGGCATACCAGACAGCTTTCAAGACCCTCTTAGGCATGTCTCCATATAAACTGAAGTCTTGTCACCTCCCAGTTGAGTTGGAGCATAAGGCTTATTGGGCAGTTAGAGAACTGAACATGGATTTGAAGGCTGCTGGAGAAAAGAGGTTGTTACAGTTGAGTGAATTGGAGGAGTTTAGGCTGAATGTTTATGAAAATACTCGGATTTACAAAGAAAAAACTAAGTATTGGCATGATAAGCATATTCAGAAAAGAGACTTTGAGGTTGGACAACGAGTACTACTCTTCAATTCACGACTTAAGCTATTCCCAGGCAAGCTTCGGTCAAGGTGGTCTGGCCCATTCACGGTAACAAAAGTATATCCATATGGTGCTGTTGAGGTTCATAGTGAGGCTACTGGTACATTCAAGGTAAATGGGCAACGTTTGAAGCCCTATCTTATTGGTGATGTGGTACTTAAAGGAGTGACATACTCCTTGGAAGAACCTAGCTATGGTTGATGGATTGATAGTCAAGCTAACGACTATAAATAAGCACTTTTTGGGAGGCAACCCAAGCTACACTATCTATCTCTTTCTTTATTATTATTATTATTATTTTTTCTTTTTCGTCTTCTTCTAGTTGTTGAATAAATATGACCGTACTTACCCTCTTTTGGTTGTGTTGTTCAGGTACGAGCACATGGAGTTATAAATCGATTTGAATATTATTCTTCCTTTCTTATATACTTTCACATTGAGGACAATGTTTAAATTAGGTTTGGGGGATGATTGATAATTCTTATACCTGTTTACCTGCTAGGTGTAATTTTTGAAAAAAAAATACATCTTTGGTTAACCCTCGAACTAAAAGTTTTTGTGAGAAAATAAGAAGAATGAACTTGTTATTTGGAGTCATGATTTACATTTGGGTTTCTAGTCATGTTTAAGCATTGAAGTTTTAACTTAGGATGGACAATATCTTATAAAACGAGATTAAGCATGTTCGTTTTCTTCAAAAGATTATTGAAATTCATGTTCTAGGCAAAGTTGTGTGAGTTGTGTGACTTTGCATAAAATATGAGTACACTGCTTTTCTTGTGAGTATTCCCTTTGATCTAGGCCTAAACATGGTTTAAGTAAATAGGGTGGTATCATTGAAAAAAAAAATTCAAGCTAATGGGAAAGCATGTGGTGGAATTAAGAAATGAATAATCAAATTTTTACTCAACCATAAACACATGTGTATAGTGGGAGAGCATAAAATGCAATCACTATACCAAACATTGCTTGAGGTGGGAGAGCATAAAATGCAACCACCAAAAAAATAAAAAATAAAAAATAAAGTGACCATAAACACATGTGTATAGTGGGAGAGCATAAAATGCAATCACTATACCAAACATTGCTTGAGGTAGGAGAGAATAAAATGCAACCACCCAAAAAGAAAAAAAAAAAGAGTGAGTCCTTGTTTGCTACCATTGTTTGTAGTAGTGAGAAGGGATGATTGCAAGTTTAGTTGTATATAAATAGATTATGTTGGTTGCATGATAAGCATGATTAGTTTAGAATTATGTGTGGATATTTGAATTTGAGAACATGAGTATGCTTAGTTTTTCTTTATTTGCTATTGTTGTGTTATAATTGAAAATTTAATGTTTACATAGTCGGAGTCTTGTATGTGAGGAGTGATTTTAAATATGCTTCATATCCTTTGTTTTAAATATGGTTTTTCTTTTGCTTGAGGATAAGAAAATATTTAAGTTTGGGGGTATTTCATACGTAAAATTAATTAGCACATTCTTGATCATATTTAGTTTAATTTTATAATTTTTCTTAGACATTTAGTTTAATTTAATTAATGTTTTAAGTATTTTATTAATTTATTCAATTATTAGTTATTTTTGGTTATTTGGTAGGTTTTTGAATTGGATAAAGACTAAATAAGAGGTGTCAAGACAGCTCAAAGCTTGGTGTTACATTCCTAAATGATTTGGAAGATAATTGACCAAAATCTGCCTTAAAATCAGCATTCTCCAACAAATTGGGTAAGATGCAAGATTGTAAAAGACTGATTTTATGGGACTGCAAGCTTATAAATTAAGAAGAAGGAGAAAATAAAAATACACAGAGCAAGAGGAGCTGTTCATAGAAGGGGCTACAAGGCACATTGGAGGTGGAGAGTTTGAGAGGGATGGAGCTAGAAGACTAGAGAGAAATCCTGGATTCAAGCTTCATCTATTCTCATTACGAGTTCTTCCCTTTTCTCTGTAATCCCTTTGTTTATGTTTTAGAATTGTCAATGATGAATTGCTAGATTTCTTATTCTAGGATTAGGATGGATTCATTGAAATTGTGTTGATTAAATCCTTAACTTTTGAATGATTATGTTTTATGCAATCTGGTATTTTTTTACATGTGATTAATTGATCACTAATTGCATATCTCAAGGTATCAATTGAGGGGGCGAAAGTAGAAGATTGATATTAGTTCATAAAATATCAGTCATTGGTTGAGTATTTTCTTAGAAATAAGGGCTCACCATTGTGATATTTGTTTTAATTCTAATGAACGTAATGAGTTTGTATTAGAATCCTGCAAACACGAAAGTAGATGAAGGATTAATACGGGCATAATTTGTTATTCTTGATAGAGATAACAGAATATCCTAAGGAATTGATCGTTGCATCAATGTCTGGTTTGGTTAAGCATAATTCAATTGAGGAAGTCTGAATCCTATCTTTGGTTTCATAATCTGCTTATTAATTATTAATCTTGGTAATTCAGTTGTCTAAATAATAGAGAGAATTAAATAGGTTTGGTAATTGAACATTCTCCCTGTGGAAAAGTTACTCGACTTATCATTATATTATTTGCACGACCCGTACACTTGTGGATTCGACAACAAGCAAAGTTGCCGAAGTGTTCTCTAAAATTGATCTTCGATCAGGATACCATCAGTTGAGGATTAAGGAAGGTGATATTCTGAAGATAGCATCCAGAACCAGATATGGACAATATGAATTTTTAGTCATGTCTTTTGGATTAACTAATGCACCTGCAACTTTTATGGAACTCATGAATCGGGTACTCCATGATATGTTGGATATATCAGTCATTGTATTTATTGACGACATACTATTCTACTCCAAGGACAAAGAAACTCATGTCATAAATCTTAGAGCCGCCCTGCAACGACAAAGAAAAGAGAAGCTTTACGCAAAATTTACAAAGTGTGAATTCTGGCTAAATGAAGTCGCTTTCTTAGGCCATGTTGTGTCTGTTGAAGGAATTAAAGTGGATCCTAGTAAGATTGAAGCCATCGTGAAATGGGAAGCACCTAAGAATGTTGCAGAAATTAGAAGTTTCTTAGGTTTAGCAGGTTACTATCGACGATTCATAGAAGATTACACTAGAATCGCCATACCTCTCACCAGTCTGACAAAGAAAGGAGAAAAGTTTGTTTGGACTGATAAATTTGAAGAGTGTTTTCAAACATTGAAGGCTAGATTGATATCAGCTCCCATCTTGACTATTTTGATCCCAGGACAACCATTTACCTTGTACACTAATGTATCTGGGTTAGGTTTAGGATGTGTGCTTGTACAAGGAGAAAAAGTAGTTGCGTATGCCTCAAGACAACTAAAGACACATGAGAAGAACCATCCCACTCATGACTTGGAATTAGCAGTAGTAGTAGTACATGCTGTTAAGATATGGAGACATTATTTGTATAGAGAGAAATTTTAAATTAAATCGGACCATAAGAGTCTCACTCATCCTTTTAATCAGAAGGAGTTGAACATAAGACAAAGAAGATGGCTGGAATTATTGAAGGATTATGATTGTGATATCTAGTATCATCTAGGTAAAGCTAATGTAGTTGCTGACGCACTAAGCAGGAAAGCTATGACAGAATCCCAAGAAGAAGTTAGTGCAAATATTGTGGCGTATATCACAGGGAGAGTATTTAATTACAGTAAAGAGTAGTTCATGATTGATATTCCGAATGAATCAACTGACCAAGGGTGTAAGACACATATCAAACTAACTGGTCTTACCACCTTGTACTAGGTCTACCTATCATGGTCGAGCCAAGTGAACCAAGTGCGTGAAGAAATCACAAGACCATGTATGAGTCTAACCCAAAAATAGTAAATGTGAGGGTAGGGTCGACCCCACCTCAACAGAAGTCTAACCCATGACTTTTAGTCATAGGGTCAGATGACTAAGAAGGTGTAGGGTCGACGGATCCTGCAACCTTACGTCCGACCCTACGATGACAAACAGAAACCGAAAATTAGGAAACTTTCCTAATTCTAAGGGGATCTTTCCTAAACTCATTGGGACTTATTATGGAGAGTTTTCCTCTATAAATAGGACGTCCCTTAGCCTCTTTCACTCCTTTACAACCCTAATTGAAAGTGAGATAAAGAGAAAGAGAAGGAAGAGAAGAAGAGAAGGAACTTGAAGAAAAGACTAAGGAAGAGGAGGAAGTTCAGAGAAACCTCTGAATAAAGGTATGAACCTAATTCCTTACCTGAATAAGAGATCATAGAATAGTTATGAAGAACATAGGGTTAGGAGAAACCCAAATCATCCATCCATGGACAAGTTTCAAGAGATTCCATGGAGGAAATCATTATGGACTATAAATAGTGTATAACATGTAGTTTTGAGCCATAGAACAATCATAGAATGGACCATGAAAGTAAGCCAAAGGATCCAAACATGAAACAATGGACTTTAGAATGAAAGGTCGACTCAGAATACATATTGTCACACGTAGGGTCGAATGGTATTCAACCCCACGTCCGACCCTACACCCTAGGGTCGCAGAAACTGCTACCCTAGGTGCTACCTTACCTACGGCCCTACGATTTCAGTTAGTTTAAAATATATTAGAATAAATTTTAATTAAAATCTATCAACTTGTTAGGTCTTTCTAGTGATTTAAAAGCGATTCATAAAGCTTGAACGAGGATCTACGCTTAATCAAAGGTGAGGGAACAAGACCTAAACTAATTGACTAATAATAAACTATTTTCATTTATTGAGTCCAATACCATGTATGATTCTATGATTGTATGATTATAATGTACATATCACATGTCATCTACTATTCCTGTTATTACTGTTCATGCATATTTAATTCAGTTTATTTATAACAAGATGATGATAATGATGCTAGGAAAAGGCATGTGAATGTATGTGTGTGGTTAGTATGCTTGATGCAAGTGGAGCATCAGTGGGAGGACGTGACACTGTGGTTCATCCTGGTCACCAGACTCTAGCTCTACCTCTACTCAAGTTTTGTCCACTAACATCATCGTATCGCCATTACCTTAGCTGAACTATTACGTCGTAGGGCATCAATGGAGGTGGTCTCAGACCGTGTAGTCTCTGACTCTACCAGGGGGCCTTAGCTCTATCTCTATGGATGTATTGAGCGATGCTGGGGTGAGGCCTTGGATACACTGTTTGACATTAGGATTGGTTAGTTGCGAGCCTAGTTTGCAAGTCCTCGCCAACAGGGGCTTACGTGTTGGTATGGGTAGAGCATCATGGGAAGTGTCATACGGTGCGGTCCTAAGCACTTTAGCTCTATCTCTATTCCGTGATGGGGTGGATGTGGATGACAATGATGTTTGATCCATTGGGTGGGCTTACATACCCTGTGTGTAGAGGTGAGGTGGCCACCGAACCTTTCTATCGCACATTGCAAACTTATGAACCAGACTAAATATATGAATTGAACGCATGCATATGTTTGTTGCATTGTTTTTTTTGCTCACTGAGCCGCGATGTATGCTCACTCTTTCGACGTCAAATATTTTTAGTTGATGATGTAGGTACCACAGTAGAAGATTATATAAATTCTCCGATGTATGGACATGCGGTGGCGATGAACGCTGAAGTTATGATGGAGTCGCATGATTCGTCATGTGAGTGCAACTCTTGTGTTTTCGATTAGATTTGGTTTAAATTATACAGACAATGTAATTTATTTAATTATTTTAATTTATGTCTTAATCCTTGTGGCGATAATTGGATAATTTATTTACCCTATCACAGTTAGACGCTCAGTTCATTTAATATATAAGACTTTTGCTAATGTTTATTTACTCTGATTATGTTGTGGATGTGTATGGTTTAAGCAAACGGACACAGCCTATTTGATATCCTGGTTGAATTGTTGATTTATTTGCGGTTCATCACACCATTCTGAATAGTATAGAATTGGGTGTGACAACTTGGTTTCAGAGCTCTCAGGCCCTGTCTATTAAAATAGTATACTTCTATAAAAGTTCGAGAACTGAGTTAGGATAAAATTTAAAAGCTTTAATAAGAACACACTGTAAGCACCTGTGTTGTTTGAGACAAAATTAAGAAAGGGAATAATGCATATATAGAAGGAGAAACATGTTTCATATACATCAAATGAAAAGCATGTTTATACATATCCAAAGCAGAGTACAGTCCACAACCCAGACAGTTACTCTGTAATACAAAAAAAAACAACAAGAAAAAAATATACATTATGGAGCTGGAGGTGATGGAGGAGTAGGTGCCTCGCGATCTCTATCGTAGTCCTCAGCATACACTCTAGTCAACCAGGCTACCTGAGTCTGGGTCGTCTGGAGACTAGCTGTCAACTCGGCCATCCGCTGATCAGACGCACGCTTAGCATCTAGAAGCTCGCCCACTCTCCCATCAGTTGCGCGCTAAGCATCTAGAAGCTCTCCTACTCTCCAATCTGTCATGCGTTCAGAATCTAGAAGCTCTTCCACTCTCAAGTCTGTCACACGCTAAGCCTCTCTGATCTCACACAGTAATCCCATCATATCATCAGATGGTGGGTGTGAAGGACCAGCCATGTGTGAAGGAGCCTAAGATGGACCAGCTCCAGTAGAATGTAGAGGTGATGGAGGAGGTATGGCATCTACATCCATAAACATACTATCATCATCCTCGGCATTACCCCTAGGGACCCCTTCTCCTACTACTGCTGCTGCCACCGCGGTATCTGCTACCTCTACTGAAGTATGAGGACGCACCAGAGCTTTCCCCTCATCATCACTGACCTGAGCATCCCGCATACCCATCTTACAGATGGCCTCCCAGTCAAGATCCAATGAGAAGGTCTTCTCCTGAATCCACTCATCCACTAAGTCAACGCGTAGCCGGGTGAGCAATGTGGTGATCAGACTTCCTTAGGGTAGGTTGCCCAACTGACCAGGCAGCGTAGCACAGATCATCGTCCGTATAATGATATAAGGAAGGCAGATAGGCTGCCTGGTGCAAATACAGTAGAGGACATACTAAGTTAACTGGGAGATCCTCTCATAATGTCCACTCTGGGGTATCAGGTTGTGCTGGATAATTTTGCAGTACACCCGAGGCTCTGGACGTAGGTTGATCGCTTTCATCTCCCAGCGATCATCTTTGATGAGCTGACTGTCAATCTCAGCATGCATCTCTAAGGATAGGAATTGGGGCTCCTTGGGAGTACAGTACACCAAAGGGCTGTCATTTGATATGCCCTAAAGATCAGCCAACTGCTGGCAGTCAAATGAAACCTCTACCCTTTTGACGTAGCTCGTGATCCTGAGCTCCCTACCTCTCTCTGTGTCATTGCGATCCCCTACTACCTGGAGGTTGCAATAGAACTGTCTTACCATATCAGGATGGGTACAAGCCTTGTAAGTGATCACAGGGAGCCAGCCCATGTCACCAAAAGCATCCTCCACGTTGAACAAGGCTAGACTAGCCAAGTTCACACAATGACCCCCCTCTACTTTCTTACGCTCATAGCGAGCATACTGAGCTTTGGCCTCGTTGGAGTGGAAACGAACTGGGTCATGAACCCTAGGCACCTTGGTACGAGCCCTACTATCTGTCAAGACACAAAAAAACAAATAAGATATTAGTAATGGTGAAAAACTCAAAATTTCGGTTATAACGGCATGATTTGGCCAAAAGCCTCACTTTTCACCCAAACAACTGGGCAGGAGGACTTACATAGGTTCCAAACCATCCTGCAAAGCTCATACAGTTGGAAATTTAATCTAAAAAGATTGAATTTGATGAAATTTAAATAAATTAAAATAATCTCAAAAATTAGGTCAAAAATGGAAAAACTCAAGTTTCTCGATAACCAACTGATGAAACTCAAATATTTTTGAGGGCTTTCATCCATTGGGTGTCCAATAGCAAAAGCCCCCAATTAAAATTAAATTTTTACGATTGGAAAAAGTTTAATTTGAGGAAAACAATGTAATGGGAGAAAAGCCTAGTTTGGAGAGTTTAAAAATGTGAAATAGTAGAGACCATACCTGAAGAGAAGGAGCGGAAGTTGTAAACGAAAGGAATGATCACCAAACACTAGGGGTCGATACTGTAGCAACTCAGGGAAACGAGTTGAGTTGGAAGAAAGGAGAAAGAATGGGAAATGAATCCAAAATCGGGTTTAAAAAACCTAATTTTAGATCGTAGGGTCGTAGAATTCGACCAAAATGTGCGACCCTACGTCAGACCCTACCATCGACCCTAGGCTCTCGGTGATCTGACAGAGAACCATGGGTCGGACCTAGGGTCAGACAACCTAGGGTCAGACAATTACTGACCCTACCATCGACCCTAAGCTCTCGATGATCTGACAGAGAACCATGGGTCGGACCTAGGGTCGGACATATATCGACCCTAAAATCGGCCCTAGGCTCTCGGTAAGCTGACAGGGTTTATTAGGGTCGCATACCCTAGAGTCACATAAGGATTGACCCTACCATAGACCCTACGATGGAAAATAAAGTATTTTGTCAGAATGATTTGAAAAATTGGAAATTTATATTGATTAGTTGGATTTTTACTTGAGAACAACTTATATTGATTGCCTCACATGTGCTGTGATTGTTTTCAGACACTACCACCACCAGACAGGAAATGGCTGGGTGAAGGGTGACCAGATGAGGCCATAACCCAATTCCACCACCACCACCTGTGGAGGAAGACAACCATGTAAATCATGGAGCACAAGAGAATTGAAATATGGCACCGCTAGTGGCTAGTGGTTAGGAAAATCCTACAAACTTGCCAGCCCCACCTACAGATTTGGCTATCGCGGTAATGAACTTGGCACAACAGCTACAACAAATATAGCAGGTGTAAGCCAATATCCAGGCTGCTATATGCATGGCTTTTCCAGCTGCACATACAACACCTATGCCAGTAGGACAAGCTAGCACAGTACCAGGGGGAAGCAACACAGTACCCCACACACCTCAAACACCACTTATGCTGGCTCAAGTACAAAATCCTGAAGTAGCTCAAGGCAGTTACCAGTACCAACCACCTATGTATGGGGCTTATGCTCCATATCAGCTGGATTACTCCCGACTGATCGATCATTTTCTGAAGATGAAGCCCAAAGAATATAATGGTAAGCCAGCAGATCCTTTGTGGCCAGCACACTGGGTAGATGAAATGAAAAGAAATTTTATGATGATGATAGTGAATGAGGAGGAGAAAGTGTTGTGTGCAACCTTCATGCTAAAAGGTGATGCACACCACTGGTGGAAGTCCACACGGACTTATCTGTTAACAAAGCTTGCCTAATTGACCTGGGCTATATATAAAGAGGCATTCTTTGAGAAGAACTTCCCCAGAAGTTTTAGAGATTCTATGGAGAGAGAGTTCCTGAGTCTATATCAGGGTCATTTGACTGTGGATGCATACCAACAACGTTATGAGGAGTTGTTTTTCTTTGCACCCGCTAACATGCAAGAGGAAAATACAAAGACCCAATGGTTCGTCATGGGACTTAGGGGAAGCATTCGCGGGCATGTTCTGGGACTGGAGAAGAAAGTCTACAATGAAGCAGTACAAATTGCTCGAGTAATAGAGTCGAGCCAGAAGGAGAGCTACTTAGCTCAAAATAGAGGTATAAAAAGGCCAAACGGAAATTCATACAATGGAGGGAATTCAAGGACATTTAAACCCTTCCGTACACAAGGCTTCAATGCTGCAGCTAAGACTACTCTAGCAGCTCAACCGCAACAAAAGCGAACCATCAAAGGAGTAAAATGCTATAGCTGCAACCAAGTAGGACATTACTCATAGGAGTGTCCTAAACCCAGAAAGCAGCTATAGCAAGGAAAGGTTTATGCTATTACATTTGAGGATGATGCCGCATCGCCTGATGGGTCACAGGTATGACCTGAACCTTTCATTTGTGTTACATTGTGTGATCATGTAGACTAAAACTAAAAAAAATCACAAGTATTGTACCTATTAATGGCATACCTGCTAGAGTACTCTTTGATTCTGGAGCTACTCATTCTTTTATATCTGTGTCATTTGGAAAGAAGCTGAATCTACCCCTCAGATTGTGAGACTACAAACTGCTTGTACGATTGCCGTTGGAATTATAAGTGAAATTAGAAAAGGGTTATGGACCATCTAGTTCTTATTGACGAGAAGACTTTGGATGCAACCTTGATTCAACTTGAGATGGCAGACTTTGACGTCATCCTGGGAATGGACTGGTTAGCTCGGCATTCTACAAACCTATTATGTGCAGAAAAGAAACTGAGATTTAAAGACAAGGAAGGAGCAGAGTTTAGTTTTGCAGGAACCAAACTTCCTCGTAAACGGAAACTCATCCTCTCTACATTAATGCCTAGAAAATGCCTAAAGAAAGGAGTAGTTGGGTATCTAGTATTAGTGGTCGACCTCACCAAGGAAGCACCACAAATGGAGAATATTGATGTTGTGCATGACTTTCCAGATGTATTTCCTGAGGAACTACCAGGACTACCACCAGACCGAGCGACAGAGTTTGTTATAGATATAATACCTGGAGCCGGACCAGTACCTAAAGCACCTTATAGACTGGCTCCTACTGAATTGAAGGAATTAAAAGTACAGTTACAAAAATTACTGGACAAGGGTTATATCAGACCTAGCACATCACCAAGGGGAGCGCCAGTATTGTTTGTAAAGAAGAAGGACGGAAGCGTTCGACTATGTATAGACTACTGAGAATTGAATAAGCTTACAATCAAGAATAGGTACCCATTGCCTCGGATCGATGACTTGTTCGATCAGTTGCAAGGTGCCAAGGTGTTCTCCAAGATTGATCTTCGATCAGGATACCATCAATTGAAGATTAAGGGAGGAGATATTCCAAAGACAGCATTCAGAACAAGATATGGACATTATGAATTCTTAGTAATGTCTTTTGGATTGACTAACGCACCCGTAACTTTTATGGAACTCATAAATCGGGTATTCCATGATATGTTGGATACGTCGATCATTGTGTTTACTGATGATATATTGGTCTACTCCAAGGACAAGGAAACTCATGTCATGAATCTAAGAGCCGCTCTGCAGCGACTAAGGAAAGAGAGGCTTTACGCCAATTTTACAAAGTGTGAGTTTTGGCTAAATGAGGTCGCTTTCTTAGGCCATGTTGTATCCGCTGAAGGAATTAAAGTAGATCCTAGCAAGATTGAAGCCATTGTGAAGCGGAAAGCACCGAAGAACGTTGCAAAAATTAAAAGTTTCCTAAGTCTATCTGGGTATTATCGACGATTTGTGGAAGACTATTCTAGAATTGCCATACCTCTCACCAGTTTTACCAAGAAAGGAGAAAAGTTCGTTTGGACTGATAAATGTGAGAAGAGTATCCAAACATTAAAGGCTAGATTGATATCTGCTCCGATCTCGACTATTCCTATTCCAGGACAGCCATTTACCTTGTACATTGATGCGTCTGGATTGGGTTTAGGATGTGTACTTATGCAAAGAGAACAAGTAATTGCGTATGCCTCAAGACAACTGAAGGCACATGAAAAGAACTATCCCACTCATGACTTGGAACTAGCAGTAGTAGTTTATGCTGTCAATATATGGAGACATTATTTGTATGGAGAGAAATTTTAGATTAAATCAGAACATAAGAGTCTTACTTACATATTTAATCAAAAGGAGTTGAACATGAGACAAAGAAGATGGCTGAAATTATTGAAGGATTATTATTGTGGTATCCAGTATCATCCAGGAAAGGCTAATGTAGTTGCTGATGCGTGAAGCAGAAAAGCAATGATAAAATCTCAAGGAGAGGTTAACACGACTGCAGCAATGTGTACTACAGGAAAAGTATTCAATTACGATAATGAGCAGTTCGTGATAGATGCACTAGGTGAATCAAGCAACCAAGGATTTATTCATCAATTTTCAAATATGTTTGCAACATTGAAGATTGTACCTGATATAATTGATGAAGTGAAAGCCGCTCTTAAATCAGACCCTTATCTAAGGACGGTACAAGAAGACATCAAAAAAGGTAGGACTATTCCTGATTTCACCTTAGATGATGAAAAGGTACTGAAGTACAAAGGAAGAGTATGTGTTCCTGAAACAGAAAATTTAAACATTAGACACCGACTAATGAAGGAAGCTCACATCACTACCTATTCAGTACATCCTGGAAGTACAAAGATGTATCATGATTTGAAGAAATTATATTGGTGGAGAGGAATGAAAGTAGATGTAGCTAAATTCGTGTTTCAATGCCTAAATTGTTAGAGGATGAAGGCTGAATGGCAAAGACCAATAGGACTGTTGCAGCCGCTGCCAGAACCAGCATGGAAATGGGACTGCATCACTATGGACTTCGTCACCGGGTTACCATTGACTCCTCGAGTAGTTGACGCGGTCTGGGTGATTGTAGATCGTCTGACTAAGACAACTCGCTTTATAGCTATACGACCACAGTATACCCTGGAGAGGTTAGCCAAGCTATATGTGGATAACATTGTCAGATTACATGGTGTACCTGAAAGAATTGTGTCGATAGAGACCCACGCTTTACTTCAAAGTTTTGGGAAGGATTGCAAAAGGCTATGGGTACAACGTTAAAGTTCAAGACTGCATTTCATCCTCAGAAAGACGGATAGTCGGAGCGTACCATTTAGATTTTAGAAGACATGCTTCGAGCCTGTGTTATTGATTTCAAAGGATCATGGCATGAGAAACTACCATTGATCGAGTTCGTCTATAACAACAGCTATGAGGCTGCTATACAGATGTCACCCTATGAAGCATTGTATGGAAGGAAGTGCCGAACTCCTTTGTCTTGGAATGAAATTGGAGAACGTAGCATCGTTGGACCAAAGTTTGTTGAAGAGACTTGTTGAGTAGTCGACATTATCAAAGAAAGAGTTAGAACGGCTCAGACTCGTCAGAAACAGTATGCAGATACTCGATGCCAAGACCTTGAATTTGCCATAAGTGATAAGGTATTCTTGAAAGTATCACCTATGCGAGGTTTAAAACAATTCAGACAGAAAAAGTAACTAAGTCCGAGATATGTCGGGCCATATGAGATTTTAGCTAAACGTGGAAAGGTGGCTTATCAGTTAGCACTACCACCATCCATGTCAAGTGTGCATGATGTATTTCATATCTCATTATTAAAGAAGTACGTCAGAGATCCAATGCACGTTTTGACAGCAGATCCACCAGATTTAACCAATGATTTGACATTCGAAGTAGCACCAACTGAGAACACAAGCCGAAAGGTTCAATGACTATGCAACCATGACATATACTATGTTAAGGTCACCTGGAGGAGTCGAGACATAGAAGAGGTCACCTGGGAAAAAGAGAATGCTATGCGAAAGCAATATCCTCACCTTTTCGATGCAGAATGTATGTACAAATTTTGAGGATGAAATTTTAATAAGAGGGGGGAGTTGTAAGACCCGTATCGAACTAACCGGTCTTACCACCTTGTACTAGGTCTACCTATCATGGTCGAGTCAAGTGGACCAAGTGCGTGAAGAAATCACAAGACCAGGCATGAGTTTAACCCAAAAATAGTAAATATGAGGGTAGGGTCGCATGCCTAAACAGGTAGGGTCGACCCCACCTCAACAGAAGTCCAACCCATGACTTTTAGTCGTAGGGTCGGATGACTAAGAAGGTGTAGGGTCGACGGATCCTGCGACCCTACGTCCGACCCTACGATGACAGACAAAAATCAGAAATTTGGAAACTTTCCTAATTCTAAGGGGATCTTTCCTAAACTCATTGGGACTTATTATGGAGGGTTTTTCTTTTTAAATAGGACGTCCCTTAGCCTCTTTCTCTCCTTTACTATTCTAATTGAAAGAGAGAGAAAGAGAGAAAAGGAAGAGAAGAAGAAAAGGAACTTGAAGAAAAGACTAAGGAAAAGGAGGAAGTTCAGAGAAACCTCTGAATAAAGGTATGAACCTATTTCCTTACCTGATTAAGAGATCATAGAATAGTTATGAAGAACATAGGGTTAGGAGAAACCCAAATCATCCATCCATGGACAAGTTTCAAGAGATTCCATGGAGGAAATCATTATGGACTATGAATAGTGTATAACTTGTAGTTTTGAGCCATAGAACAATCATTGAATGGACAATGAAAGTAAGCCAAAGGATCCAAACATGAAAGAATGGACTTTAGAATGAAAGGTCGACTCAGAATACGTGTGGTCGCACGTAGGGTCGAATGATATCCGACCCTACAAGACCACAGGATCGACCACATGCCCTCGGGAAGTTCCAGGGAGGGTGTGGTCGCACGTAGGGTCGAATGGTATCGAACCCCACGTCCGACCCTACACCCTAGGGTCGCAAAAACTGCTACCCTAGGTGCTACCCTACCTGTGACCCTACGATTTCAGTTAGTATAAAATATATTGGAATAAATTCTAATTAAAATCTATCAACTTGTTAGGTCTTTCTAATGATTTAAAAATGATTCATAAAGCTTGAACGAGGATCTACAGTCAATCAAAGGTGAGGGAACAAGAACTAAACTAATTGGCTAATAATAAATTGTTTTCGTTTTTTTAGTCCAATACCATGTATGATTCTACGATTGTATGATTGTAATGTGCATATCACATGTCATCTACTTTTCCTGTTATTACTGTTCATGCATATTTAATTCAATTTATTTATAACATGATGATGATTATGATGCTAGGAATAGGCATGTGAATGTATGTGTGTGGTTAGTGTGCTTGATGCGAGTGGAGCATCAGGGGGAGGACGTGACACTGTGGTTCATCCTGGTCACCAGACTCTAGCTCTATCTCTACTCAAGTCTTATCCACTAACATCGTCGTATCGCCATTACCTTAACATAACTATTACTTCGTAGGGCATCAGGGGTGGTGGTTTCGGACCGTGTAGTCTTTGACTCTACCGGGGGGCCTTGGATACACTATTTGACATTAGGATTGGTTAGTTGCGAGCCCAGTTTGCAAGCCCTTGCCAACAGGGGCTTACGTATTGGTATGGGTAGAGCATCAGGGAAAGTGTGATGCGGTGCAGTCCTAAGCACTTTAGCTCTATCTCTATTCCATGGTGGGGTGGATGTAGACGACAATGGTGTTTGATCCATTGGGTGGGCTTACACACCCTGTGTATAGAGGTGAGGCAGCCACCGAACCTTTCTATAACACATTGCAAACTTATGAACCAGACCAAAGATATGAATTGAATGCATGCATATGTTTGTTGCATTGTTTTGTTTGCTCACTGAGCCGTGATGTGTGCTTACCCTTTCGACGTCGAATATTTTTAGTTGATGATGTAGTTACCACAGTAGAAGATTATATAAATGCTCCGATGTATGGACATGCGGCGGCGATGGACACTGAAGTTATGATGGAGTTGCATGATTCGTGATGCTAGTGCCACTCTTGTGTTTTCGATTATATTTAGTTTAAATTAAACAGATAATGTAATTGATTTAATTATTTTAATTTATGTCTTAGTCCTTGTGGATATAATTGGATAATTTATTTACTCTATCACAATTAGACTCTCAGTTCATTTAATATATAAGACTTCCGCTATTGTTTATTTACTCTGATTATGGTTATGGATGTGTATGGTTTAAGCAAATGGACACAGCCTATTTGAGATCCTGGTTGAACCATTGATTTATTTGCGGTTCATCACACCATTCTGAATAATACAGAATTGGGGTGTGACAAATGGTTTATCATCTATTCTCAAACATGTTTGCTACATGGAATATTTTACCTGATCTATTAGACGAAGTGAAAGCAGCTATTAAATCAGACCCTTATCTGAAAACGGTGCAAGAAGACCTCGAAAAAGGTTGGACTACTCCTGAGTTCACCTTGGACATTGAAAAGTTACTAAAATACAAAGGAAGGGTATGTATTCCTGAAAATGAAGAATTGGATATTAGACATAGACTAATGAAGGAAGCTCACACCATCGCTTATTCCGTACATCCTGAAAGTACGAAGATGTATCATGATATGAAGAAACTATATTGGTGGAGAGGAATGAAAGCGGATGTAGCTAAATTTGTGTCTCAATGCTTGAACTGTCAGCAAGTAAAGGCTGAAAGGAAAAGACCTGTATGATTGTTGCAGCCATTATCAGAACCAGCATGGAAATGAGACTGTATCACTATGGACTTCGTCACTGGATTACCATTGACTCCTTGAGTAGTTGATGCGGTCTAGGTGATTGTGGATCATTTGACCAAGACAACTCGTTTCATAGCTGTACGACCTCACTATACCCTAGAGAGGTTAGCTAAGCTTTATGTAGATAATATTGTCCGATTACATGGTGTATCTGAAAGCATTGTGTCTAACAGAGACCCACGCTTTACCTCAAAGTTTTGGGAAGAATTACAGAAGGCTTTGGGTACAACATTGAATTTAGTACTGGATTCCATCCTCAGACAGAGGGACAGTCAGAGCTTACTATTCAGATTTTAGAAGATGAGCTTTGAGCTTGTGTTATTGATTTCAAAGGATCATGGGATGAGAAATTACCTTTGATAGAATTTGCTTATAACAATAGCTATCAAGCGACTATACAGATGTCACCCTATGAAGCACTGTATGGTAGGAAATGTTGAACTCCTTTGTTTCAGAATGAATTTGTTGAATGGAGTATTGTTGGACTAAAGTTTGTTGAAGAGACTTGTCGAGTAGTTGACATAATCAAAGAACGAGTCTGAATAGCTCAGAACCGTTAGAAGCAATATGCAGATAATCGATGCATAAATCTCGAATTCACCATAGGTGATAAGGTATTTCTAAAAATATCTCCTATGCGTGGTTTAAAATGGTTTGGACAGAAGGGAAAGCTATGTCCCAGATATATTGGACCTTATGAAGTTCTAGATAGACATGGAAAAGTAGCATATCAGTTAGCATTACCACCATCCGTGTCAAGTGTGCATGAGGTATTTCATATCTCAGTACTAAAGAAGTACATCAGAGATCCAACACACATGTTAACAACGGATCCACTATATTTGACTAAAGATTTGACGTTCGAAGTAGTACCTTTTAAGATCACTAGCCGGAAGGTACAACGTCTTTGCAACCGTGACATTTACTACATTAAGGTTACTTAAAAAGCCAAAATGTAGAAGAAGTTACATGGGAAGAAGGGAACGCTATGCGGAAGCAATATCCTCAACTATTCGACTCGGAAGGTATGTGCAAATTTCGAGAACAAAATTTATATAAGAGGGGGGAGTTGTAAGACCCGTACTCCACTAACATGGTCTAACCGTGTGTGTCAGGTCTTTCCATCATTCCTGGACCAAGTGGACCGAGCATGTGAAGATAGATCACAAACTAGGTATGCGAATTGAGTTAAAAACACTGAAAAACATACCTAAGGTCGCATTCTTGGGTAGGTATGGTCGACCATAAGGAAGGGAACCAAAAATCTCAAATCCAGAACCCCACGGTTGATGATTTCGACCCTACGGTCTACGGTTTATGGGACCATATGATCGACCGTGAGAACCCAGATCAGACTCTGAGTTTTGGAAACTTTCCTAAACATTGGGATTGCTTCCTAATTGAAAGAGAACTCTATATGAAGACTTTTCCTCTATATAAACGACGTCCCTCAGCCCTTTTTTACTCTTTTAGAACATTATTAAACCCTAGAAAAAGAGAAGGAAGAGAAGGAGGAAAAGGAGACGAGGAAAAAGCTAAGGAGAAGAATTTGCTGAGAAGAGATTGGCACTCTATCACAGGCAAAGACATGAAACAAATCTCTGGAGATATAAACTCTAAGGAATAAGACTTCTATGGAAGATAGGCAATATCCACCTATTATGATTCATGTGATTTCCTTGAGATAATCTCAAGGAGAACCATGATGAGTGAATTTGATGATTAGGATTGATAAGAAATTACTAATGTTGGCCATAGGATGACCTTAGAATAAACCCCATTGAAGATCAGAAGAATTGACCCAGGAAGAACTCAAATTTCATGTAGACTGTGACCAGAAATCTCAAGGTCGCAGCTACAATCGACCATAGCATGACCAGTATGACTAGAAGATCGACCATAGGCATTCGGGAAGATTTCAAAAATCATATGGTCGTAGCTACGGTCGCACCATATGCGACCGTAGGGTATCGATCGTAGAGAGTAAGGTCGATCCAGCATGAGACCATAGGACCAATCAGACACCTATCAGTGCTCTGTTTTAATTTTTGACTACTATAACATGTCACATATGAACCCTAACTTAAGTTCATATAACTTTTAGGTTGTTAAATCAATTCAAAGAAAATTTCAAGGCTTGGAAGGAAATCAGGTACTGCTAACAGGTGAGGGAACAAGACCTAAACTAATTGGTTAATAACAAACTGTTTATTTCTATTGAGTCTAATGCCATGATTGATTCTATGCGTGTATGCTTGTAATGTGCATCTCACATGTCATCCAATATTCCTGCTATTACTATTCATGCATATTTAATTTCATTTTTTTATAACATGATGATGATGATGATGCTAGGAATAGGCATGTGAATGTATGTGTGTAGTTGGTGTGTTGGATGCGAGTCGAGCATCAAGGGGAGGACATGGCACGGTGGTCTTTGACCTCATCACTAGACTTTAGCTCTATCTTTACTCAAGTCTTGCCTACTAACATCGTCGTATCGCCATTACCTTAGCAGAACTCTTACATCGTAGGGCATCAGGGGAGGTGGTCTCGGATTATGTGGTCTCTGACTCTATCGGGGGGATTAGCTCTATCTCTATGGATGTATTGAGGGATGCTGGGGTGAGGCCTTGGATACACTGTTTGGCATTAAGATTGGTTAGTTGCAAGTCCAGTTTGCAAGCCCTCGCCAATAGGGGCTTACGTATTGGTATGGGTAGGGCATCAGGGAAAGTGTTGGCGGTGTTTGATCCGGACACTTTAGCTCTATCTCTATTCCATGGTGGGTGCATGTGGGATGGCAATGGTGTTTGATCCATTGGGCAGATTCACACACTCGTGTATTGAGGTGCGGTGGCCACCAAACCTTTCTATAGCACGTTGCAAACTTAAAAACCAGGCCAAAGATATGAATTGAATGCATGCATATGTTTGTTGCATTGTTTTGTTTGCTCACTGAGCCGTGATGTGTGCTCATCCTTTTGACGTCGAATATTTTTAGTTGATGATGCAGGTCCTACAGTTGAAGAATATATAAATGCACCGACGTATGGACACGTTGCTGCGATGGACGTAGAACCTGAAGAAGATGCGCATGATTCATCATGCGAGTACAACCAATGTGTTTTTGCTTAAGTTTAGTTATAATTTAAACTTCGGATATGTAATTGATTATTTATTTTTATGTCGTGTGGTTTGGAGATAATTGGATTAAATACTTATTTATCACTGTTAGACTTTTAGTTCATTCTCTCTAAGACTTTCACTTATTTGATTATTACGTCTGATTATTAGTGTGGAATGTGTGTTTGGTTTGATATGGTGGGTACGACCTATGCGAGATCCTGGGTGAACCGTTGGCTTATTGGTGGTTTATCACACCATTCTAGTTAGACCAGAATTGGGGTGTGACATTAAAAGTGAGTCCATCTATTGTGTAGTTGCCCCAGTTGGTTTGAATGAATTTGAGGGGATTGAAGGCTTTTCAAGATATACGTTGTTAGGTGAATTCTCTATTCCACCAATATGATTGCGTCAACTGGAATGATACGATCCACGTCAACACCTCCAGAGGGGTCTAAGGGATATTTCCATAATTTCTACCAATAGGTAAGGATAAAGCGTCTTTTCTCTACTTTACGAGGTCATTTTCTTCATCATCATCAGAAACACGGGTAAAAGAGACATTTGCAAAGAAATACTATTCACTATAAATACTGTGAATTTTGAGATTTAAGGTACACCACATTTAATACTCTTTCCTAGGGATTCTCACTCTGATACCTCAGACTAAGAATCTCTCACTTACCCCACCGATATTTAAGTGGGCTCGGATCTCGGGCTCATCGACTATTCACTGTTCCCTAACTTACGCCTTGGAGTGGACCCAGGGTCGTAGGCCCACCTCTCTTTTGCCGTGTGTTTTTGTCTTGTAGGTCCAGTCAGCTTTGTAGGCCTTGGATATGGATTCGGGATGAAACAATTGTCAATCTTCAACAATGGTCTTGTTGATGTAATGTGTGGCAATCTACTGATATACCTTGCAAGCATTCAACAGCTGCAATCAGATACATGAGGCAAAAACTAGAAGAGTACTGCTTCCATTATTTTACATTAGAGAAGTACCTATTGGCACATTCAGAGGTGATCCATCCCATGCCTGATCTAGAAATACTCACTTTACGAAATGAAGGTACAATGGTGGAGCCTCCACAAATGAAGAGACTAATAGGCCGGCCTAGAAGAATAGAAGAAGAGAACCTGAAGAAGTTGAGCCTAGTGATTTTAGGAGGAGAGCATCTAGTTTTAGGTGCCAAAATTGTAAGATGGTAGGCCATAATAGCAGGACTTTTCAAAGAGCACCAGTGGCTAGCAGAAGAAGATCTACCACTCGAAAAAGTAGTTTACAGGTAAAACCTATATCATATTTCCCTTAAATAAATGCAACCCCAATTAAATATTCTTACATATTGATTCATGTTTGTTTTTATAAATGTCTAGAGGAAGGAAAGAAATGATGGGACAAGTATGTCCTAGGTTAAGACAAGATCACAGGCTTCTACTCCTATTGATTCAGTTATTAGTGCGTAAGCCAAGAGAAGGGCTAGAACGGTAAAGAGGTTGGAAAAAAGAAAGGCAAGGTCAACGTCAAGGGATCAAAACATCATATGAAGACTATGGATGGATTAATGGATGAAGGGCATGAATTCCCTTTTATTTTTTGGTGTTTTTTTATGGATTTAAATACTTAAACTACGGATGGATGGATTGACAAATTAATATTTTTGTGTGGTTTTTTTTGGATTAAAATACTTAAACTATGGATGGATTGATGGATGAATGTATTAATTTATATTGTTTTAATATTCCTTGGATGTATTAAACCAGGATTAAATGTGGTGATTTTTTGTTTCAGACTATGGATGAATTTATGAAATCAGGTCTTACGATCAGTTCGACCGCAGGCTAGTTGTAAATCAGATTGATTTAGAATCTGCTTACAGTCTGCATTTTTTTTTCTTGGATGTGAATGTGTGCATTCCTTGTTGCAATCTATCATTTGAGAATATAGATTAGCCTAGAATTATTTCTAGCTCAGACGGAAGCTGGATTTTCAATTTGACAAGGTCTCATTTGATGAAAATTTTCAGTTTTCTAGTTAAACGGTTGAATGTGCAACCTTTTCTAGTTCAGAAACCTAAATTAAATGGATTCATTTCCATTCTTATAGTTGAAACAATTAAAGAAACAAAAAATCCACCTAAAAATTTTAGTATAATAATTCCCCATTAAAATAGAAACATCTTCTCAATGTAAAACCCAATAAGATAATAGAATGCCCCCAACTTTGGCCAATACGGATGTAAGCACCCCATTTTTGCCATCCCAAGCCAAGAAAAGTCTCACTAGTGTATGGATAGAAAGAGAGGGGAGGTGAATGAAAATTTGGGAAAGTACAAGGAGGTGAGTGAAACTTTCTCAAACTGTCAGTCGATCAGTCTCTGTATGCTCTTTATGGTGTTTTGAGGTGTGCCAAAGTGTCCCCCAGTGTGCAGGAGTCTAGGTGAGGGTATTTGGAAAGGTTATAGGTCCCAATTCAAGGTTAGGATTTTTAGTGATGACTTTGAGACTGATTTCAACGAGCCCCACAACAAAGTCATGGGCTGTAACCTCCATGGATGCATAGATTATGGAATTATCTTTGAAATGAGATAAGAATCGCACAACTCTGATGTCAGATGGAGAAGATATCGCGATTTTAGTCGAATTGAAAATGACATAAATATTTCAAAGACTTTTGTACAAATTATCATAAATTGAGGATTTTTTGGGTGAATTATTGTAAATTGGATTAATCGGACTTCATTCAGCCATAGCTCGATCATCCGATGTCCAAATCAGGCGATTCAAGTGCCAGTGTGCTCTATTGTTGTTCCCCTTCAAAGTGGACATATAAAATATGGGATAGAGGCCATTGAAGATCTCGTGTAGAGTTACAAGCTGATATGCCCATTTAAACTTCAGTTCTTCATAACTTGCTCATCCGACGTCCAAATCAGGAGATTCAAGCGCTAGTGTGCTCCATTGTCAGTCATCTTCAAGGTGAACATGGAAAACCAGGGGTAGAGATCACTGAAGAATTTCATGCAAAGCTTAAAGATGAAATGACCCATAAAAGGGTAGAAAGAGAGAGAAAAGCCAGTCTAACCTAGTCCAGCCCGACCTAGTTTAACCTAAGTCAGTCTAACCCAATTAACCTCATTTAGTTTTTCCTAACCCAACCCAGACCAAGTCAGGTCAGCCCATGTGTATGTACATCATATATGTTATATGAATATATTTTATATAATGTATAGTATATATTTTATATATTATATAATATTATATATATATATATATATTATGTTATATATATTTATATATTTTATATTATTATATATTATTATATTTATACATAAATATAAGGAATCAAAGGGGGGGATCATTCAGTTAGAGAAGAGAGAGAGGGAAAGCCCAAGAAGAGGGAGAAAGAGGAGAGAGAAAAAGAGAGAATGAGAGAGAAAGAGAGAATGAGAGAGAGAGAGAGAACAACTCCCTACCCCCACACCATTCCCCATCTCCCTACACCTAAACTCAACACCTCATACCAAAGCCCATGTCCCCAGCCGTAAGCCTACCCATGAGACATCACTCCTTACAACCCACCATTGCTCCTACTGAACTTGTTCTCCATAAATCTTAACAGCCTTTCCATCGACACTACACACAATCACTCCACCTACGTGGCCGAACACACCATACCTCTTGAGCCCGACCATATAACCCACTTACCTGCTCCCATACACCCCTAAACCAACCCTCATTTGACTCCCCTTATAACTGTCCAAACCAACAGCTTCCACCATCTTACCCATAGCCAAAAACCCATGCTACATCTACCACTCCATGCATAGCTGCCACCACCACCTTAACTAAATACATACCATGCTCCTATGCTGCCACCTCACCATATTACCAACCCAATTTACTGCCCATCGAGCCCTTCACACATCACTCACTCACAAACACCAAAACCAACCCCAACCACCATGTCCCTTACCTTCATAGCACCACCATGCACCTACAGCTACCCAACCAGCTTACCTACACCAGCCCACTACTCCACACCTCCATTAGCCACCTGCTTAGCTGCAAGAGCACCACCTACGACCTCCCCACCCTCCCATATTATGCCACCTGCAACCTCCCCACCCTCCCATTGACACCTTACCATCACCATGACCAAAACCCCATCACCCCCTTGCTGCCACCATTAAAACCGCAAAAACCCACGACCTGCAAATAGAGAGAAAACTGCAAACCTAACCTTCATTCGACACATCATGAAAACCCATAATTTACACCTCCTACAACCCTATTAACCTGCTCCACTTATTACCCAATAGACCACCTACCAAACACCCTCATCTATAAAGCCGACAAACCACCAAGCCTTGAGGGAGCTTTTTGGTTGCCCACTTGAACCTGACCTAACAATTTGCCACTCTTTTCCCTAACAACCTTCCACTAATATCTTTAGCTGCCCCCACTGCTGAACCTTCACATCCTAGCCAATCCCCCCTTCACCCTAGTTTTGGTGAAAAAAGAAAAGAAAAAAACGTTGCGGGATTTTTTTGAAAGAGAAAGAACTGAGAATTACAGAAAGAAAATACGAAAGGGAGAGAGAAGTTGAGAGAGAAAAGAGGCTACCAGTAGGTAAGTCCTCGTTTTGTTTTTTTTTTTTTTTAAATTTTTATGATGATGTTCTTAATTAGTTTTTTATTCATTGGTTTCACCATATGAGAGTGAGATTAAGAGAGAGATAGTGAGAATGAGACTGAGATTAAGATAGAGACAATGAGAGTGAGAGTGAAATTCAGAGAGGGATAGTAAGAATGAGACTAAGATTAAGAGAAAGACAATGAGAATGAATGATATTAAGAGAGAGATAGTAAGAAAATAAATGGGTTTATTGACTTATTTTTGTGGTTTTCATAAGAGAGATAGTGAGAGAATGAAAGGATTTATTGACTTATCTTTTTTGGTTTTCAAGAGAGAGATAGTGGGGAAGTGGATGGATTCTTTGATTTTATTTTCTGGTTTTACCGAACAAGAAAGAGGGTGGCTGAATTTGTTTTGACTATTTTCAGATAGTGAGTGGAGAGTGCCTCTTTCTTTTTCTGGTTTCAACAAGATGGAGTGAGAATGAATGAGAGAGAGACAGTGAGAATGACAATGAGATTAAGAGAGAGTGAGTGTTTTAATGAAACAAGAGAGAGAGAGAGAGAGAGAGAGAGAGAGAGAGAGAGAGAGAGAGCAAATTATTTTGTTTATTCTAATTCATATTGTTGATTAACAAGTATAAGTTGGATAAGTGTTGGAGAAGTTTATTCTCCAATGGATTTTGCATTTAATCACATGCTTGACTTTCTACGTATTTGATTTGCTTACTTGTATTGTTTGGATTTCTCACATGCTATGTTTTTTTTGTCACATGCTCACTTGTTATATTTGGATGATTCAGATTCACTATCATATATGAGTTGTGATGTAATAACAGATAAAGAGAGAAAATCTTGCATAAACCTTGAGTACAATACTTAGGTAAGGTATCCCTAAAAATAAAATGAACACTTAGGGTAAGAGATCCCTAAAAATGGAGAGAACATAGTAATTAGGGAAGGAGACCCCTAAAGCTGTAAAGTGCACAACACTTAGGGTAGGAGATTCCAAAAATAAAAATAACACAGTTCTCAGGGTAGGTGTCACACCCCAATTCTGCACCAACCAGAATGGTGTGATGAACCGTCAATAAACAAATGGTTCAACCAGGATCTCGTATAGGCTATCCCCATTTTTTGTTAAACCAAAACACATTCCACATTAGTCAGAGATAATAAAGTAAATAGCAGAAGTCTTACAGATAATGAACTGAGTCTAGTCATGATAATTAATTAATAATCCATTTATCTCCAAGTAACCAAAACATAATTTAATACATATTACAAATATCCAAATACGAAAGTTAAACACTAAGCGTATTCATAGTTGAACGCTCACTTAACTAATCACAATAGTCCTCCACAACTTGCTCATCATAGTCGCCACTTGTTCATATGTTGACGTGTTGACAAAATCATCAACCGTAATACCTGCAACATTATAAATTAAAAAGAATTACGCGCGTGAGGGTCAGCTCTCTAACTTGAGCTCAGTAAGTAAACAAAACAATGCAACAAACATATGTATTCATTCAATTCATATCTTTGGCCTGGTTCATAAGTTTACAATGTGCAATAAAAAGGATTGGTGGCCGCCGCACCTCTATACAGAGGTTGTGCAAGCCCACCCAACGGATCAAAAACCATTGTCATCCACATCCACCCCACCATAGAATAGAGATAGAGCTAAAGTGCTTAGGACCGCACTGCATCATATTTTCCCTGATGCTCTACCCATACTAACACGTAAGCCCCTGTTGGAGACGGCTTGCAAACTAAGCTCGCAATTAACCATCATAATGTCAAACAGTGTATCCAAGGCCTCACCCCAGCATCCTTCAATACGTCCATAGAGATAGAGCTAAGGCCCCCCAGCAGAGTCAGAGACTACACGGTCTGAGACCACCTCTCCTGATGCCCTACGACGTAATAGTTCTGCTAAGGTAATGGCGATACGACGATGTCAGTGGACAAGACTTGAGTAGAGATAAGCTAAAGTGCTTAGGACCGCACCGCATCAAACTTCCCCTGATGCCCTACTCGCATCAAGTACACTAACCACACACAAACATTCACATGCCTATTCCTAGTAGTATCATCATCATCATGTTATAATAAACGAAATTAAATATGCATGAACAATAATAACAGGAATAGTGGATGACACGTGATATGCACATTACAATCATACAAGCATAGAATCATTCATAGTATTGGACTCAACAAATGAAAATAGTTTATTATTAGCCAATTAGTTTAGGTCTTGTTCCCTCACCTTTGGTTGCTAGTAGATCCTCATTCAAGCTTTATGAATCACCTTTCAAATCACTAGAAAGACCTAACAAGTCGATAGATTTTAATTAGAATTAATTCCAATATATTTAGACTAACTAAAATCGTAGGGTCGTAGGGTAGGGTTGCACCTAAGGTAGCAGTTTCTGCGACCCTAGGGTGTAGGGTCGGACGTGGGTTGGATACCAATCGACCCTATGTGCGACCACACCCTCCCTAGGACTTCCCGAGGGCATGTGGTCAATCTTGTGGTCGATCCTGTGGTCAGATATCATTCGACCCTACGTGCGACCACACATATTCTGAGTCGACCATTCATTCTAAAGTCCATTCTTTCATGTTTGGATCATTTGGTTTACTTTCATGGTCCATTCTATGATTGCTCTATGGCTCAAAACTACAAGTTATACACTATTCATAGTCCATAATAATTTTCTCCATGGAATCTCTTGAAACCTATCAATGGATGGATGATTTGGGTTTCTCCTAATCCTATGTTCTTCATAACTATTCTAGAATCTCTTATTCGGGTGAGGAATTAGGTTCATACCTTTATTCAGAGGTTTCTCTAAGCTTCCACCTCTTCCTTAGTCTTCTTCTTCAAGATTCCTTCTCTTCTTCTCTTCCTTCTCTTTCTCTTGATCTCACTTTCAAATAGGGTTTTAAAGGAGTGAAAGAGGCTTAGAGACGTCCTATTTATAGAGAAAAACCCTCCATAATAAGTCCCAATGAGTTTAGGAAAGATCCCCTTGGAATTAGGAAAGTTTTTTAATTTTTGGTTCGTGTTGTTTTTGTAGGGTTGGACATAGGGTCGGATGTACTGAGACCCTACGTTTTTTAAAACGTGAGACCCTAGGGTGTAGGGTCGCATGTAGGGTCGGATGTTTCACATAATCCAAGACCCTACGTTTTAAAACATACGACCCCACGACCAAAAAGTCATGGGTTGGACTTTTGCTGAAGTGGGGTCGACCCTACTTGTTTAGGCATGCGAGCCTACCCTCATTTTGACTGTTTTTGAGTTAAATTTCATATTGGGTCTTGGATTTCTTCCCACACTTGGTCCACTTGACTCGACCATGATATGTAGACTGGTCACAACACGACATGTAAGGTTAGACTGGGTTTGTGACGTGCGGGTCTTACAACTCCACCACCCTTAAAAGAAATTTCATCCACGAAATTTGAACGTACGGATCTTACAACTCCCCCATCCTTAAAATAAATTTTGTCCTCAAAATTTGAATTTAGGTGGGAATTCTATTTTTGCATTGTATCTTCTTCTTTCCATGCAATCTTCTCTACGTCTTGTCTTTGCCAGATTATATTCATATAATAATTATCCTAGTAATTGAGATGTTGTACCTTCCAACTAGTGAACTAGGCTGGTACCACTTCAATAGTTAAATCTTCTATCTACTCCAGTGGATCAGTGGTCAATACCTATGAAATGGATCTCCAATATACTTCTTCAATAGAGACACGCAAAATACATCACGTACACCAGACATGGACAGCGGTAACGCTAGTTGATTTGCAACGTTTCTACGTCTCTCCAAATTTTATGAGGTCCAACACATATATCGGATACAACTTTCCCTTCTCGTTGAATTGTTTTAATCCATGCATAAGTGATATCTTCAAGAACACTTTGTCACTTATGGCGAACTCGAGGTCTTGATGTCTCTTATGAGAAACTTGAGCTATCTTGGCCCTTTTTTTTTATCTTGTTTGCTACTCGATAGGTTTCTTCAATAGACTCAGGTCTTACAATTCCTTATTCACCAACTTTATTTCAAAACAAATGAATTTGACATTTCTACCGTACCATGCTTTATAGGTGACATCTACATAGTAGCTTGGTAGCAAATTCAATCCACATATAGCTTAGTTAGCCGCTCCAAAGCATACCGAGGTCGTATAGCAATGGAATGAACTATCTTCCTAAGGCGATCAACAATCACCCAAACTACGTCAACCGATCTAGGGGTCAGTGGCAAATCGGTGACATAGTTCATTGTAATGCAGTTTTACTTCCAGACTGGCTCCGATGGTTGTTGTAGTAAGCCATGTTGGTCTTTATCTTTCAGCCTTTACTTGCTGATAATTCAAACACTGGAACACGCATGAAGCCACATTTGTTATCATTCCTCTTTACTAGTACAATCTCTTCAGGTCATGATACATATTAATACTCCAGGATGTCCTGAATATTAAGTACAATGGGCTCTTATCATTATCCTCTTCATGATATCCGAGTCTTTACCTTCAAGTATTCAGAATCTACCTCTGTATCTGAGTACCGTCTCCGTATCCAAGTAAGTCAGGGTTAGGTTTTTCGTTTCTCTAAATCTTCTTACACCTCTCATAGATATAGATCTAACAAAATTACTACATTTACTTCGTCTATCAATTCAGAGATGATCTTTAATGTTGTAAACGCAAGCGAGGAACTATTGCTCCATAAGTTCATCCATAAGCTCTCACTCAACTGGATCATCACTAGCTTTTATTATATGTTACTCTTCTTTCAAATTTAAATCTGTTGCTGTGAAACATAAGGCAGCATTTATGGGTCCTTCCTTGGACTTCATAATTTCCTTTTTGCTTAAGGTCTTAGCTACTGCATTAGCCTTGCTCGGGTGACACTGAATATCCCAATCTTAATCCTTCAGGAGTTCCAACCATCTCCTTAGCTTCCTGTTCAACTCTTTCTGATGAAGAGATAAATAAAACTCTTGAATTTCCATTTAATCTAAAATTCTTCTCTATTTAGGTAATGTCTTCAAGTCTTGATTGCATAATTCATCACCGAAAATTCCAAGTCTTGAGTAAGGTAATTCTTCTAATGCTCCTTCAGTTTTCTTGAAGCATATGCAATCACTTATTTACCTTGCATCAACCCGCATCCTAGATCCAATCGAAAAGCTTCGATGCATAGGGTAAAAGGTTTCCCTAGTACCGGAACGATCAAGATGGAAGCTGATATCAACCTTGTTTTTAGAGTTTGGAAACATTCTTCACACTTGTCAGTCCAATTAAAGTCCTCTCCCTTCCTGGTTAGCTTGGTAATAGGTTTTGCGATCTTAGAGTGGTCCTCTACAAATTGTCTGTAATAACCAGTTAAACCCAAGAAACTTCTGATCTTCGCAATATTCTTTAGGTGTTTCTCACCATATGATTATTTCTATCTTAATAGGGCCCATTTTTATCCCTTTTTATGATGCTATGTGATCTAAGAAGATTATTTCGTTTATTCAAGTCTCATATTTCTTGGACTTGGCATAAAACTTTTCCCTTCTCAGCTGTTGTGAAGCTGTTCTAAGATCTGTTGTATGAGTTGCTTCATTCTTGGAATAAATCAAAATATCATCTATGAAAACAACGACTGACGTGTCCAACATGTCATGAAACACCCAGTTCATCAGTTCCATAAAATGTAAGGGCATTGGTTAATCCAAACATCATAATCAAGAACTCACAATGTCCAATCCCAATTCTAAAAACTATCATCGAGATATCGCAGTCCAAATTATTAAGCTGATGATATCTTGACTGAAGATCAATCTTAGAAAATACCTTTGCTCCTTGCAACTGTTTAAACAAGTCATCGATCTGAGGTAGTAATTATCGATTCTTGATCGTGAGCTTGTTTAGTTCCCGGTAGTCTATACATAATCTGACACTACCGTCCTTCTTCTTCACGAATTGGCACTCCCCGTGATGCAATACTTAGCCGATTAGAACTCTTATCTAATAACTCCCGTAGTTGAGTCTCCATCCCTTCAACTCTATAAGAGGTGTTCTATAGGTGCCTTTAACCCAAGTATCGTCCTTGGTAACAAGTCGATGACGAACTTGGTTGTATGATCAGATGGTAACCCAGGTAAGTCTCCTAGAAACACATTGGAAATTTATGCATCACATCAATATCTTTCTTTTGTGATGCTTCTTGAGTAACGCCCACCACAAATACCATATATCCAACTCCTTTCTCTTCAAAGCATCTCTTCGCCTTTATTATAGAGAGGATCAGCTTTCACTTCTTAGGCAACATGCTTCCAATAAAACTAAATTATATGCCATCTTTACTCTTGAATGATAACCTCTTCTATGCACATAACAACTTTGTAGAGTGTTGAGACAACCAGTCTATTCCCAAGATGATGTCAAAGTCTGCCATCTCAAGTCGATTTAGGCTGCATCCAATCCTGTCCATCCATATGATTCGAACATTGTTAATAACACTCATCCAATACAACATCTAATCCAAAAGGGCTTGAACTAGCAAAATTTGGTATAAAGGTCTTAAGAGCACATCTAGCTCCTTAATCTCTTAGTTTTTCAAATATTATTGCTTAAAATCTCATATATCCCAAAAAAAACTCATTAGCTTACACCTTCTTTATCATTGTTGTTCTACCCTGATCTCTCTTTCATATACCTCGAAAAATATCTTGTGATTGTTACTTATTTTCTTGCTCATGCACTCTTTTATCGACATGACCATATCCATCTATTCAGCAATCTCGAAACAGATCCTCCATTTCTTCATCTGAGGTTCTTTGGCTATAGAACTAATATGAATTTAATCATCTTACTTCCCATAATTCCTTATTCACTAAACATCTTATGAATGGATGTCAAAAAATGTAAGAATCGGAATGTTTATCCAAAAATAATTCATTTTTTTTTTCGAATGAACTTAAGTTTCAAGGATCAGGAGTAAATCTATGGTAATCCAACCGGCATCAAAAGGTCGTTAAGTTACACAGTGATATAAATACATGGAAATAGAGGTTCTACAACTCTTAACCTCATGGTTACAGGTTTTATCAAGTATATAATGCCATTGGTCCGGGCACTACAAGAATAAACCTGGAGAAAGTTTTGGTACATCAATAAATCAGGTATAAATCAAAAGATGTACGCTCAACATGATTAAACATTAACTGTTCATTCAGTTCATATCTCTGTTCATGTTGTCGATCATGAGAGGGGCTCAGTTTGGTATAATCAGGACTAATACTAAAGAAACAATATCAATAACTCCAATTGACAGGTTAAATCAAGAAGGTATCTTGTCAAGACACGAGAAATTAAAATCTGGTATGTGCATCCTCTATAATCATAAGAGTAAATCAATAATGCACCGCATCCTATATAACCTATCTAGTTATATGGCTACAATATCTTTGATCCTTTGCTAAAAATGTATGAGGCTTCGTCTTCAGAAAATATTCCTCAATCCTTGGTCGGATCATTTTGTCATGATGCAGCTATTGCATACATCGGTGGCTCATAAGGGTAACCACCTTGATACACTGCTTGTTGTGCACTAAGCTTCTGCACTGGGGTATGCGTTACTAGGACTTGCTATATGGTAGGCACTATGTTATAGCTAATAGGTGCTGAAGGTACAGTGTTGCTACCAATCGATACCGTACTTGGTTTGACCCGGAGGTATTGATGTAGCATTGGCAACTTGGATAGTGATTTACATAGCAATTTGCATGTCGGTCTCATCTGTTGTTGCTCTTGTATTTTATTTGGCCAAGTTTATTACAACCGTAGCCAAGGTACTTGGTAGTCCAGGTGATTGGCTGGAGTGGCCTGGTTGTTTACCTCCTTTGATTTGCTCCAATCTGATTATCATTATTTAGCATCTGCTCCGATGAGTTTTCATTACCCATTCTCGACCCTAATAGTAGTGGGGTCAAGTTGCAACCTCTTCTTAATGCTCAGCGGGTAATGGATCAGCTTGTGGTGGATCTCACTTAGAGTCTCCACATCACCCAAGAGTATAACTTTATCTTCTTATAGTTACTCTTATTCTTAATGTATGACCATTATTCTCCTATCTCTGTTGGATTTAGCCCAAGATCTTTCCCTTTACCTCTACAAACTAGCCATTTTTCTCCTTCCTCTGCCATACATCGAGTTTCACATCTTGTGAGTACCAACTCGGTATTATTATTTTCTACTTTATAGATACTCCTTTCTTGCCACTATACTATATCCTTTGTATACTTAGGCAACTGCCCGTCTTATAGATAATACCCTATGTTATTTGTTTATCAGGGTACATTTGGATTTTCTTTTTCTGTCAGTGTTTACATATGGTTTCACCTTTTATATGTATATTATTGTCTTGTTTAAGTTCTGTCTCAACCAACACAAGTGCTTAAGGTGTGTTTGCATTAAAGCTTTTAATTTATCCTAACTCAGTTCATGGACTCCAGTGGAAGTATTCAGGTTTGATGGGCAAGGCCTGAGGGCTCTGATACCAAGTTGTCACACCTCAATTCTGCACCAACCAGAATGGTGTGATGAACCATCAATAAACCAAAGATTCAACTAGGATCTCGTATAGGCTATCCCCATTTTTTGTTAAATCAAAACACATTCCATATTAATCAAAGATAATAAAGTAAATAGCAGAAGTCTTATAGATAATGAACTGAGGTCTAGTCATGATAAATAATTAATAATCCATTTATCTCCAAGTAACCAAAACATAATTTAATACATATTACAAATATCCAAATACAAAAGTTAAACAGTAAGCGTATTCATAGTTGAACGCTCGCTTAACTAATCACAATAGTCCTCCACAACTTACTCATCATAGTCGCCACCTGTTCATATGTTGGCTTGTTGACAAAATCTTCAACCGTAATACCTGCAACATCAGAAACTAAAAAGAATTGCGAGCGCGAGGGTCAGCTCTCCAACTTGAGCTCAGTGAGTAAACAAAACAATACAACAAATATATGCATGCATTCAATTCATATCATTGGTCTGGTTCAAAAGTTTACAATGTGCAATAGAAAGGATTGGTCACCACCGCACCTCTATACACAGGGTGTGTATGTAATCCCCGTACTCCGTAAATCCGGTCTAAACCTTGGTTTTATGTCGTTGCAGGTCTTCCGATCATCACCGGGCCAGACGGGATGAGCGGATGACAAAAAGGTACGAAATCAGATCAAAGACGGTCAAATATTCATCATTTTATGTTGACCGGTCGATGGTACCGGTCGACCGGTCAGCTCTGCGCAGCTGAATGCGGAGATCCGGAATTGGATCTCTCTGGGTCCCATTTTCCTAAACCCTAATGCCTGAACCTTCCTAATTCTAATAGGGTTACTAAACCCTAATTCTAGCCTATAAATACACCTTAAACCTCCTCAAATCCTTTCCATTATCTCTCATAAACCCTAGAGAAGAGAAGGAGGTTGGAAAGGAGAAGGAGCTAGGAAGAAGAAGGAGGTGCCGCCTTTACCGTTCGACGACGCTCAGGTTACGCCAGTCAACGGTAAGTGTTTTAATCATTCTTCTTACCCTATGACTATAGGATAGTTGTGTGGGTGGATCAATACCATGCAAAGTAGGTATTGATCTAAAACCCTAAATTGGACCTTAAAACCCTAAGTTGTCGTCAAACTTTAGATTCGAGTTCCGAGATGATATTCATCGAAATAAGACTTGAATGAGTTGGGGATAACTCTAACTCAAAGATTAGACTTAGAATGGATAGGAGAAATCCCAAAAATCCAAGATAATCAATTGATGGCAGTCGAAAAACCAAGTGTATGGTGTTCCGGAGACATACTGATCGACCATACCGGTTGCTAGTTGCTCACAGAGCTGCATCCGGTATGTTGCGACCGGTCAGCTCTGAAAGGCTGGTTTTGGACTTTGTTGGTTTCCGACCAATGTGAAACCTTAAGGAAGCTATTCTAATGAAACCCTAATAATATTGTAGGACTTTGTGACTTCCCGTTTGGATCTTGCGACGTGGAGCAAGCTAACAAACGAGCCTCAGGTAAGGGAATCTGACCTAAACCTAATAATTAATGGACAGTAAGTTGTTGTTAATTACCTGATTATATATGATGTGATGTTTGTGTATATTCACTTGCCATCTTTTAATTTCAGTTATTATTACTGTTCATGCATTGGTAGGATGTGATTGTTAAGCATGTGATTGTTTTCGTTAGTGTGTGGAGTGGGGCATGGGCCTGGGATCGCTCCTCACACTAGCACCTTTTGTAGTATTCTGTCTTAACATGCTTGGTACGGGTGGGGCATCAGGGGAAGGTCGTGGTATGGTGGTCTCCGATGTTGATGCTGGCCTGGCAATGGTTATATGGCATTGTGGTCTCCGAGGTCGACGCTGGCTCGTTCACGATGCTTTAGCTCTATCTCTATGCCGTAGGGAGTTATGTTGGGATAGGGTCTACCTACGTTATGTGTCTATCCTAGTGGGTTAGTTGCGGATAGGGCATCAGGGGAGGTGTGGGAATGCCTTAGCTCCATCTCTATGCATAGACGGCTGTGCTGGGATAGAGCATATATTGATGACATATAGGATTGGTTAGTTGTGAGCCCAGTTTGCGAGCCCTGGCCAATAGGGGCTTAGGTACTGGTATGGGTAGAGCATTAGGGGAGGTACGGGGGTATCTTAGCTCTATCTCTATTCCATGATGGGTGCATGTGGGCCAATGGGGGTGTGATCCATGAGGTGCCACACACTCGTGTATAGAGGTGCGGGGGCCACCAATCCTTTCTATAGCACATTGCAAACTTAAATCAGACCACAACATAAAATGATTGTTACTCATGCATAATATTGTGAAACTGTCTGATTGTCTTACTGAGCAAAGTTGTGAGCTCACCCTTTGTACGTACATTGTTTTAGATGTTGATGCAGGCTACACAGTGAACGACTTTATGAACGCTCCGGCGTATGGTGATGTTGCTGCTCTGGGTGTACAGGCAGGAGAGGATGAGCATGACGCTTCAAGCGAGTGCCCTTTCTGCGTGTACCTTTGATTGGTTTTATTCATTTATTTCAGTTATTTTCAGTTGGACTAAATGGATGTAAGGATATTATATTATATGTTTGAATTTGAATAATTAGATATTTTATTAAAATTTATCAATAGATTCTCAGTTCATTCTATTTAAAGACTTTCGTTGTATTATTTATATTCTGATTGTGGTTATGTGCAATGGTTTGTATGAGTGGACACGGCCTATTCGAGATCCTACTGTGAACCGTTGGTTTAATGACGGTTCACTCACACCATTCTGGTTGGATCGGAATTGGGATGTGACAACTTGGTATCAGAGCACTCAGGCTCTGTCCAACAGACCATATTGCACTTAACTAAGTCGATGAACTGAGTTAGGAAATATTAAAATTTTTTAATACAAACACACTTTAAGCATTGTTTGATACCTGAGACGGATTAAGAAAGAGCATAATATGCTATACTAATTATGAAACTTAACATGTGCACATATACTAGTTAGGTGAACATGAGAACTTTCATTAAATAAAAGAAAAGAGTATCAAATGAAATAGTGCTACAGGGTACAGTCCACAAACCGGACAGTTACCCTGTTGTATAAACTGTCAAGTTAATGAAAATAAAGAGGGACAATCATGGGGTAGGGGGCCTGGGAGGAATAGGGTCTGCTACATCATAGTCTCGCTCATAAGCGACCCTGATCCAGTGCACCTGATCCTGTATAACTCTGAGACTGCGAGCCAACTGCGCCAAGTCACGGCTCATCTCATGCTAAGTGTCCCTGATCTCCATAATCATACCCATCATGGTATCGAGAGAAGGCTGAGATGGTCCAGCTGTAGAGGTAGATGGTGGTGCTGCAGGTGTAGGCTGTGGGACCGGTACTGGTGCTTCCCCAGCCATGTCATCATCATCACCCCCAGCCTCTGCCGCATAGGCCGCATTGGCTGCTGCTGCTGCTGCGGCTGCTACCCTCCCGAGTGGACGAGGGCGAGCCTCCAACTCGTCATCGCTAATGGGCAGATCGACCATCTGCATTCTCTGAATAGCCTCCCAGTCAATGTCGGAGGTCATAGTATCCTCAACCGTCACCTCGCCTCTCAAGCTCACACCCAGGCGACGTAGCAGGAAGGTAATGAGACGACCGTAGGGAAGGTTACTGGCCTGATCGGCCTGGGTCGCCTGATGCATGGTCCTGATGATGAGGTAAGGGAGAGAGACCCGCTCCCCGGTGCAGACACAGTAAGTGATGTACTGAGTGAGCTGAGACAAGTCACTGTAGTGGCCGCTTTGGGGCACGATGTCATGCTGGATGATGCGGTTGTAGACGCGAGCTAGGGGCTTCAGACTAGCCACCTTCATAGGAGCCCCAGGATTGAGGATCTGCTCTGCGATCTCTCGGCATAAGTCCTCGCTAAGATAGCCCTTCACCTTTGGGGGGCAGTATACTAAGTCTCCATCATTGGGTACCCCCAACAGATCAGCTAACTGGTGGGTGTTGAAAAAGATAGGTACACCCTTGACGTAGCTGGTGATGCATAAGTCCCTACCCTGGTTGGGATCGTTAACATCCCCATGTAGCTCCAGGTTAGCATAGAAATGCTTAACCAGGTTGGGACGGGTGGTATCAGTGTAGGATATTACCGGTACCCACCTAAGCGCATCGAAAGCGGATCACACATTTTACCTCTCCAGCTGATCCGAGTTAACTTGACGCCCGGATTCGATGTTTTTGCTATCGAACCATGGAAAACGAGCTTGTGCCTCTAAGGATTGAAACCAACGCTCGTCGAGTTGTGGGGCGGGTGGCTGAGAAGTGCGAACGCTCGAACCATGAGGACGTTTGCCAGAGCACGTTGTGGGGCCATTAAACTGCAGAACAAAAGAAAATAAGAAGAAAATGTTAGATTTTGTCGAAATTTCGACAGCATAACGACTGTAATTTGAGAAAAAGCCTCGAACTCACCCAAAATCATGGGGAGGAGGACTTACGTAACCCCCACACTCTTAAACAAATCAATCACAGGAAATTACAATAAGAAATTTCAGAAATTAAAGAAAAATCAAGAAAATTCAAAAATTTTGAAAACCTAGGTCAAAAATTGTAAAAATTCGATTTTTCCAAAAACCATTCAGTGGAACCTCAAATTAATTGAGGGATTTTGCTCTTAGGGGTCCCTAAACCCTTTCTAAGCCGAAGGAAAAGAGTTCCTACGGTTGGAATTTCTCAATCAAAGAAAAACCTAAAATTTTAACTAAAGATGATATGGAAATTTTGTAAAAACTTGGTAGAGAGGGAAGAGACCTACCTGGAGACGATGTTTTAAGTCTTGAATGGAAGAAAATGACTTCTAAGATCACCGGTCGGACTGTAGCAATTCGGGAGCCAGAGAGAAATCGCCACCAGAGAGGAAGAAGAAAGAAAAAGTGAGAAAAATCTCACTTTTTTGCGATTTAAAAGCAATTCTGGGCATACCGGTCGACGATTTTGCCTATATCGGTCGACCGGTATCCCTACAGACATGCGACCTCTATGTCTCGGTCAGAATTAAAATTCTGACCGGTCGACTATACCGGTCGTAGCACTGTCTACAGAGTGTCAACCGGTATCTCCCTAGGCATGCGACTGCTATGTCTCGGTCAGAATTTTTAATTCTGACCAGTCGACTATACCGGTCGCAGCATATTCTACAGGGGTGCGACCGGTATGTTGCGACTGGTCAGCACTAGAATAGCCAGCAAAATCTCGGAAAATTTTAAAATTTTGTAAATTTAAATACTCCTTTTTGCGACTGTTTCGCCTTATATTGTTCAAGACTAACACCACTATTGCTTCATTCTCATGTGTTATGTCTTCTTCTCAGATTCAAACAGAATAGTCTGAGATGGTGGGCGGAAACAGTCGTAGGGGTTGGAAGCATCACCAGGCTAGGATGCGCCTCGAGGAAGAAGAACAGGTTGAACTAGGCCATGTTAGAGAGCCAAGCCCGGAAGTTGAGGAAGAACAGGTTCCAGAAGTACCGGCAAATTTGCCTGGCCCACCTCACAGGAATTCTGAGACCATTGTTACAAACCTGGTCTATCAGATGCAAGATCAGTAGAAAGAGTTCCTGAGCGAGATACTGAAGATGTTCAGGCCACCGGGTTCTGTTCCCACTGGAGGTACGCCCGAGTCTGGAGGGAATAATACTACACAGGCGACGCATGGTAGTCCAGGACTGATGGGCCAACCCCAGAATGTACCACCACCGCACCAGTTTCCATCATCTTCTTCTTATCAGGGAGCATATTCGTATCCACCACCATGGTACGGAATGAATACACAGGGACAGCATGATCTGAGCAGGGCGCTGGATAGATTATTAAAGTTGAAGCCTTCTTCATTCACAGGTAAGACAGGAAAACCATTGTGGCCAGCACAGTGGATTGCAGAAATGGAGAAGAATTTTCAACTGATGACTTGCTCAGAGGATGAAAAGGTCTTGTTTGCCACTCATATGCTGAAGGAAGATGCGAATGCTTGGTGGAATTCTACACGGGCATATCTGGAGACGAAGCATGCACAGGTTGATTGGGAAGTGTTTAAGGTTGCCTTCTTCGATAAGTATTTTCCGAAGAGCTTCAGAGATCAGATGGAGCAGGAGTTCCTTAATCTACAGCAGTCTCAGTCGACTGTGGATGCTTATCAGCAGAGGTACGAGGACTTATTTTTTTTCGCACCGGCAAGTATGCAAGAAGAAGAGACCAAGACATGTAGGTTCACCATGGGACTACGTGGAAGCATCAGAGAGCACATCTTGGGTCTGGACAAGAAAATCTATAATGAGGTTGTGCAGCTTGCGAGGGTGATAGAGTCCAGTCAGCGGGACAGCTTCTTCGCTCAGAACAGAGGAGTGAAGAGACCTGCTATTGAGAGTTTGGGTGGCGGTAACAATAGACCCTTCCGCCCATACAGGGCTCAGACCGCTACAGTGCCTGCTAGGAACAATGCGGCACCACCTGTGCCACAAAACGCCAAATTCAACCCGAATATCAAATGTTTCAACTGTCAGCAAGTGGGTCATATTACAAGGACCTGCACTCTACCTAGGAAGCAACCTCCCCAGCAAGGAAAAGTATATGCGGTCACCACTGAAGAGGCAGCTGCATCACCTGATGTGGTCACGGGTTCAACTCTATCCCTTACTATTTGGCTTACTATTTTCATTGTGTGTATGCGCAACTAAGGGATAATAAAATTTCAGGAAATGTAAATGTAGCTGGTATACCTGCCAGAGTACTATTTGACTCTGGGGCCACACACTCCTTTGTTTTTATTTCCTTTGGGAAGCGAATGGAGTTACCAATCAAGCACTTGAACCCAAGCTTGATAGTTCACTCTCCGCTAGGAGTCGAAGTGGCTTTAACTGAATATTATGGACCATGTACAGTATGTATTGAGGGCCGAGACTTAGAAGCAAGTCTGGTACTACTCGAGATGGAAGCCTTTGATGTCATTTTGGTAATGGATTGGCTAGGCCACCATTCAGCTATCCTATTATGTGGTGAAAGGAAGCTTGTGCTTACAGAAAAAAAGGGAAAGGAGTATAGTTTCACTGGGATCAGGCTATCTAGGAAGCGGAAGCTGATCCTCTCCGCCCTAAAAGCCAAGCGATGCTTAGAGAAAGGGGGAGTGGGTTATCTAGTATCTGTAGTCGACATCACTGCTGAGGTGCCTAAGATGGAAGATATAGATGTGGTTCAAGAGTTCCCAGATGTGTTTTCAGAGGAACTCCCAGGTCTACCATCGGACAGGGCTATAGAATTTGTAATAGACCTTATGCCAGGTTCGGCGCCGGTGTTTAAAGCACCATACAGGATGGCCCCTACCGAGTTAAAGGAGTTGAAGACCCAATTACAAGAATTATTAGATAAGGGTTTCATACGACCTAGTATATCGCCTTGGGGAGCACCTGTACTATTTGTCAAGAAGAAGGATGGAAGTGTAAGGCTGTGTATTGACTACCATGAGCTGAACAAGTTAACGATCAAGAATCGGTATCCTTTGCCTAGAATCGATGATCTGTTCGATCAATTGCAGGGTGCAAAGGTTTTCTCGAAGATTGATCTCCGATCGGGGTATCACCAACTGAAGATCAAGGCCGGAGATATTCCGAAGACTGCTTTCAGGATGAGGTATGGGCAATACGAGTTTCTAGTCATGTCTTTTGGGTTGACCAATGCTCCAGCGTCGTTCATGGAACTGATGAACCGAGTGTTTCATGATATGTTGGACACTTCGGTCATTGTATTCATCGATGACATATTGATCTAATCTAAGGACATGGAGACTCATATAGCACATCTGAGGGCAGCCCTACAACAGCTAAGACAAGAAAAACTTTATGCTAAGTTCAAGAAGTGCGAGTTTTGGCTAAAGGAAGTGGCTTTCTTGGGCCATGTAGTATCTGAAGACGGTATCAAGGTTGATCCAAGTAAGATAGCAGCTATAGTAGGATGGGAAGCACCAAAATATGTTGCGGAGATTCGTAGTTTCCTTGGGTTGGCTGGTTATTATAGAAGATTCATGGAAGATTACTCCTGGATCGCTGTTCCACTCACCAGATTGACCAAGAAGGGAGAGAAATTCATATGGACAGATGAATGTGAGAAGTGTTTTCAGACTCTGAAGTCAAAACTAGTCTCTGCACCTATCTTGACCATCCCAGAACCAAGCGTACCGTTTACCTTATATACGGATGCTTTAGGGTTGGGTATTGGGTGTGTATTGATGCAAGGAGAACAGGTGATTGCTTATGCAACAAGATAGTTAAAAGAGCATGAGAAGAACTATCCTACGGATGATTTGGAGTTAGCAGCGGTTATACATGCAATCAAGACTTGGAGACACTACTTGTATGGTGAGAAGTTTCAGATCAAGTCAGATCACAAAAGCTTAACTTATCTTTTCACTCAGAAGGACCTGAATATGAGACAGAGGAGATGGCTAGAGTTATTAAAAGATTATGATTGTGACATCCAATATCATCCGGGTAAAGAAAATGTTGTGGCTGACGCCTTAAGCAGAAAGTGGGCATCGAAACCTGAGGCAGGACCAAGTTCAAATGCTGCATTATGTGTCGCAGCCTCAAGTTCAATTGAAGATGATGAAGAACATATTTTAGAGACTGCAGAAGATCCAGTTGAGCAAGGCTTAATTCATAAGTTTACCATGATGTTCGCAGCCTTGAAGATCTCACCGCATCTAGTTGATGAAGTCAAGGTAGCAATCCTACATGATCCACATCTCAAGACAGTGCAAGAAGACTTAGAGAAGGGTACGAGCAATCCTGACTTTACCTTGGATTCAGACAAGGTACTCAGGTATCGTGGACGGTTATATATACCTGAGAGTGAAGACTGCAATATCAGAGATCGAGTGAAGACTGCAATATCATTACACTCCATATTCAGTACATCCAGGAAGTACCAAAATGTACCATGATTTAAGAAGAATATATTGGTGGAGGGGTATGAAAGCAGATATAGCTCATTTCGTGTTCCAATGTTTGAATTGTCAACAAGTTAAAGCGGAAGGCAGAGACCCGCAGGTTTACTACAGCCATTACCAGAACCTGCCTGGAAGTGGGATTGTATCACCATGGATTTCGTTACTAGCCTATCTTTGACACCAAGGTCAGTGGATGCAGTTTGGGTTATAGTCGACCGACTCACCAAGACAACTCAATTTATTATGGTCAGACTTCAGTATACCATGGAGAAGCTGGCCAAGTTATATGTTGATAATATAGTCCGACTCCATGGCATTCCAGAGAGTATAGTATCTGACAGAGATCCCCGTTTTACATCAAAGTTCTGGGAAGGATTACAGAAAGCTATGGGAACAAAGTTGAAGTTCAGTACAGCTTTTCACCCTCAGACGGACGGACAGTCAGAACGAACTATTCAAATTTTAGAAGATCTGCTCCGAGCTTGTGCATTAGATTTCAAGGGAGCTTGGGATGAGAAACTATCACTTATCGAGTTTTTTTATAACAATAGTTATCAGGCTACAATTCAGATGGCCCCATATGAAGCACTCTATGGGAAGAAGTGTCGTACACCTCTGTTATGGAACGAGGTGGGAGAAAGAAGAATTGTAGGACCAGAGTTTGTTGAAGAAACTTGCCGAGTGATTGATCAAATCAAGGAGAGAGTAAAGACAGCTCAAGTTCGACAGAAGCATTATGCGGATAATCGACGTCGAGATCTGGAGTTTGCAGTGGGTGACAAAGTATTCTTGAAGATATCACCGGTGCGAGGTTTGAAAAGATTTGGTAAGAAGGGGAAGCTATGCCCCAGGTATGTGGGACCATATGAGATATTGGCTAGACGTGGTAACGTAGCATATCAATTGGCTCTACCACCATCTATGTCAAGTGTCCATGTTGTGTTCCATATATCATTATTGAAAAAGTATGTCAGTGATCCATCGCACATCTTGACAGCAGACCTCCCAGACTTGACTGAAGACTTATCATTCGAAGTGGTGCCTGTGATGCTATCAAGCCGAAAGGTACAACAACTTCGAACCAAGGATATCCATTATGTGAAGGTGCATTGGAGAAGCCAAAATGTCAAAGAAATTACTTGGGAAGAGGAGGGCGCGATGAGGAAGGAGTACCCTAACCTTTTCGACGATCAAGGTATGTTCAAATTTCGGGGCCAAAATTTCTTTTAAGGGCGGGGGAGTTGTGAGACCTACATGCAAATTTCGGGACGAAATTTCTTTTAAGGGTGGGGGAGTTGTAAGCCCCACACTCCGTAAACCCGGTCTAAACCTTGGTTTTGTGTCGTAGCAGGTCTTCCGATCATCACCGGGCCAGACGGGACGAGCGGATGACAAACATGTACGAAATTGGATCAAAGACGGTCAAATATTCATCATTTTATGTTGACCGGTCGATGGTACCGGTCGACCGGTCAGCTCTGCACAGCTGAGTTCGGAGATCCAGAATTGGATCTTTGTGGGTCCCATTTTCCTAAACCCTAATGCCTGAACCTTCCTAATTCTAATAGGGTTACTAAACCCTAATTCTAGCCTATAAATACACCTTAAACCTCCTCAAATCCTTTTCATTATCTCTCATAAACCCTAGAGAAGAGAAGGAGGTTGGAAAGGAGAAGGAGCTAGGAAGAAGAAGGAGGTGCCGCCATTACCGTTCGACGACGCTCACGTTACACCAGTCAACGGTAAGTGTTTTAATCATTCTTCTTACCCTATGACTCTAGGATAGTTGTGTGGGTGGATCAATACCATGCAAAGTAGGTATTGATCTAAAACCCTAAATTGGACCTTAAAACTCTTAGTTTCCGTCAAACCTTAGATTCGAGTTTCGAGATGATATTCATCGAAATAAGACTTGAATGAGTTGGGGATAACTCTAACTCAAAGATTAGACTAAGACTGGATAGGAGAAACCCTAAAAATTCAAGCTAATCGATCGACGACAGTCGAAAAACCAAGTGTATGGTCTTTCGGAGACATACCGGTCGATCATACCGGTTGCTAGTTGCTCACAGAGCTGCAACCGGTATGTTGCGACCGGTTAGCTCTGAAAGGCTGGTTTTGGACTTTGTTGGTTTTTGACCAACGTGAAACCTTAAGGAAGCTATTCTAATGAAACCCTAATAATATTGTAGGACTTTGTGACTTCCTGTTTGGATCTTGCGACGTGGAGCAAGCTAACAAACGAGCATCAGGTAAGGGAATCTGACCTAAACCTAATAATTAATGGACAGTAAGTTGTTGTTAATTACCTGATTATATATGATGTGATGTTTGTGCATATTCACATGCCATCTTTTAATTTCAGTTATTATTACTGTTCATGCATTGGTAGGATGTGATTGTTAAGCATGTGATTGTTTTCGTTAGTGTGTGGAGTGGGGCATGGGCCTGGGATCGCTCCTCACACTAGCACCTTTTGTAGTATTCTGTCTTAACATGCTTGGTATGGGTGGGGCATCAGGGGAAGGTCGTGGTACGATGGTCTCCGATGTTGATGCTGGCCTGGCCATGGGTATGTGGCATTGTGGTCTCCGAGGTCGATGTTGGTTTGTCCACGATGCTTTAGCTCTATCTCTATGCGGTAGGGAGTTATGTTGGGATAGGGTCTACCTGCGTTATGTGTCTATCCTAGTGGGTTAGTTGCGGATAGGGCATCAGGGGAGGTGTGGGAATGCCTTAGCTCTATCTCTATGCCGTAGACGGTTGTGCTGGGATAGAGCATACATTGATGACATATAGGAATGGTTAGTTGCGAGCCCTGGCCAGTAGGGGCTTAGGTACTGGTATGGGTAGAGCATCAGGCGAGCCCTGGCCATGATGGGTGCATGTGGGCCAATGGGGGTGTGATCCATGAGGTGCCACACACTCGTGTATAGAGGTGCGGGGGCCACCAAACCTTTCTATAGCACATTGCAAACTTAAACCAGACTACAACATAAAATGATTGTTACTCATGCATAATATTGTGAAACTGTCTGATTGTCTTACTGAGCTAAGTTGTGAGCTCATCCTTTGTACGTACATTGTTTTAGATGTTGACGCAGGTTACACAGTGGACGACTTTATGAACTCTACGGCGTATGGTGATGTTGCTGCTCTGGGTGTACAGGCAGGAGAGGACGAGCATGACGCTTCATGCGAGTGCCCTTTCTGCGTGTACCTTTGATTGATTTTATTCATTTATTTCAGTTATTTTCAGTTGGACTAAATGGATGTAAGGATACTATATTATATGTTTGAATTTGAATAATTGGATATTTTATTAAAATTTATCAATAGATTCTCAGTTCATTCTATTTAAAGACTTTCGATGTATTATTTATATTTTGATTGTGGTTATGTGCAATGGTTTGTATGCATGGACACGGCCTATTCGAGATCCTGCTGTGAACCGTTGGTTCAATAACCGTTCACTCACACCATTCTGGTTGGATCGGAATTGGGGTGTGACAACTTGGTATCAGAGCACTCGGGCTCTGTCCAATAGACCATATTGCACTTAACTAAGTCGATGAACTGAGTTAGGAAATATTAAATTTTTTTAATACAAACACACCTTAAGCATTGTTTGATACCTGAGACGGATTAAGAAAGAGCATAATATGCTATACTAAATATGAAACTTAACATGTGCACATATACTAGTTAGGTGAACATGAAAACTTTCATTAAATAAAAGAATTGAGTATCAAATGAAATAGTGCTACAGGGTACAGTCCACAAACCGGACAGTAACCCTGTTATATAAACCGTCAAGTGAATGAAAATAAAGAGGGACAATCATGGGGTAGGGGGCCTGGGAGGAATAGGGTCAGCTATATCATAGTCTCGCTCGTAAGCGACCCTGAGCCAGTGCACCTGATCCTGTGTGACTCTGAGACTGCGAGCCAACTGTGCCAAGTCACGGCTCATCTCACGCTGAGTGTCCCAGATATCCATAATCATACCCATCATGGTGTCAGGTGAAGGATGAGATGGTCCAGCTGCAGAGGTAGACGGTGGTGCTGCAGGTGTAGGCTGTGGGACAGGCACTAGTGCTTCCCCAGCCATATCGTCATCATCACCCCCAGCCTCTGCCACATAGGCCGCATTGGCTGCTGCTGCTGCGGCTGCTACCTTCCCGAGTAGACGAGGGAAAGCCTCCAACTTGTCATCGCTAACGGGCAGATCGACCATCTGCATCCTCTGAATAGCCTCCCAGTCAATTTCGGAGGTCATAGTATCCTCGACCGTCACCTTGCCTCTCATGCTCACACCCAGGCGACATAGCAAGAAGGTAATGAGACGACCGTAGGGAAGGTTACTGGCCTGATCAGCCAGGGTCGCCTGATTTTAATTAGAATTAATTCCAATATATTTAGACTAACTGAAATCGTAGGGCCGCAGGGTAGGGTCGCACCTAGGGTGGCAGTTTCTGGGACCCTAGGGTGTAGGGTCGGATGTGGGGTCGGATGCCAATCGACCCTACGTGCGACCACACCCTCCCTGGAACTTTCCGAGGGCATGTGGTCGATCCTGTGGTCTTGTAGGGTCGGATATCATTCGACCCTAGGTGCAACCACACATATTCTGAGTCGACCTTTAATTCTAAAGTCCATTCTTTTATGTTTGGATCCTTTGGATTACTTTCATGGTCTATTCTATGATTGTTCTATGGCTCAAAACTACAAGTTATATACTATTCATACTCCATAATGATTTCCTCCATGGATTTCTTGAAACCTGTCCATGGATGGATGATTTGGGTTTCTCCTAATCCTATGTTCTTCATAACTATTCTAGAATCTCTTATTCAAGTAAGGAATTAGGTTCATACCTTTATTCAAAGGTTTCTCTAGGCTTCCTCCTCTTCCTTAGTCTTCTTCTTCAAGTTTCCTTCTCTTCTTTTCTTCCTTCTCTTTCTCTTCCTCTCACTTTCAATTAGGGTTTTAAAGGAGTGTAAGAGGCTTAGGGACGACCTATTTATAGAGGAAAACCCTTCATAGTAAGTCCCAATGTGTTTAGGAAAGAACCCCTTGGAATTAGAAAAGTTTCCTAAAATTTCCGGTTCATGCTGTTTTTGTAGGGTCAGACGTAGGGTCGGATGTACTGAGACCCTACGTTTTTTAAAACGTGAGACCCTAGGGTGTAGGGTCGCATGTAGGGTTGGATGTAGGGTCGCATAATCCGAGACCCTACGTTTTAAAACATACGACCCCACGACCAATAAGTCATGGGTTGGACATCTGTTGAGGTGGGGTCGACCCTACCTGTTTAGGCATGTGACCCTACCCTCATTTTGACTGTTTTTGAGTTAAATTTCATATTGGGTCTTGGTTTTCTTCACGCACTTGGTCCACTTGGCTCGACCATGATATGTGGACTGGTCACCACACGAAATTTATGGTTAGACCGGGTTTGTGGTGTGCAGGTCTTACAACTCCACCACCCTTAAAAGAAATTTCATCTTCGAAATTTGAACATACGAATCTTATAGTAGGAGATCCCTAGAGTTGGAAAGCATATAACAATTAGGGTAGGAGATCCCTAAATGAAAAGAGTAGAGTAATTATAGTAGAAGACCCAAAAAAAAGAAGGAAAGAATGGAACACAAAGGGATAGGATACCTAAGAAAACCGGAACAGTTTTGAACTATGTTGTACCTGATTTCTAGGACCTCTAGAACATATAGGTAATTTGGGAGAGTTTTCCAAATATGGTACTACAGACCAGCCACCAAGCATAAAATATCAACTTGAATTAAAGAACATAATCAAGATCATTACTTAAGCCACATCCATAAACTTTAATCACATAAAACCGTTCGAACTACGTTTTTCGACCTGATTCTCAAGAGACAAAGTCTCAAGGGATACGTAGGTAATTTGGAAATATTTTTACATTTGGTTCAAGATCCAACCATCATTTGGTTTGCTTCACTATACATTGCATTGCTTGTTTATTTGCTTCGAAGATGTTTGGCTGAACACTAGGTTAGAAAAATTTAGCAAGTTTGTTTTGGACTTTTCCGCATTAATCCTAGTCATCCAAATTGACCAAGCACAGTCAAAATTAGAGTATAAGGAAAGTTAGGAAGTCGATCTTGATCGAGCCGTTTGGGTGCCTAACACCTTCCCAAATAATCGATCAATGGATTATGAGTCAATAAAAGTCTTACCTTATGGTTATGTTATATTTTTAGAGGTCTTAGATCCTTAATCTAGGTAGTGACTCCTACAAACATGATTTTCTTGATACATCTAAGGAGGAGGGCAAATCTACCTCTCATTGTCCTCACAATGACCATCCCAAGATTACCCACAAGCCCCTTGGACGAATGATAAGGTGCACTACTCTTTACACACACAATGTAGTAATTTTTCAAAAGCATTATTTATAAACACCACTATAGAAGTAAGTTATAAAATTTTCATTACATTATCAATTCTTTAGAAATATCATAACAAAAACTATCAGAAATAGAACCACAATAGTTTGACCACGAATGGTCATTGCCTTCTCTAGTTGCTTCACTCTAAACTTCAATTTTTAAAAATCTTCCTTTGGAATGTGGTTATTACCATCACCTATTGATCTGGATTCACCCAATGGTCTTTGTTTAGGGTTAGGTAAATACCATGAGAATTACCCATATATATTTTTCGAACAACAATAGTATAACTTATGTGGGTTGTTTTTAGATTCTCAATTCTTTACGACAATTTTCTTGTTACATAAACATTTCATGTTCATGTAATTTAGATGACAGTTTAACACTAGTTGAGGATTGCTGGGGGTGTAAGCTCCCCATTTTTACCATCCCCAGCTGAACAAAGTCTTATTGAAGTCTAAATAGCAAAGTGGGAAAGGTGAGAGAAAGTTTGGAAAATACAGGGGAGGCGAGTGAAACTCTCTTAAAAATGATATTCGATCAATCCCGACATGCTCTCTATAGTGTTTTAAGAAGAGCTGAAATGGTCCCTAGTGTCCAGGAGCTTAAGTACATATATATGGCAAGTTGGTGGATCCCAGTGCAAGTTTTGGATTTATTAGCTGTGACTTTGATACTATTTTCGGAGGGCCCCATAGCAAGGTCATGGGCTGTAACCTGCATGGATGCATAGGTCTAGGAAATACCTTCAAAATGAGACCAGAATCGCTCAATTCTGATGTCAAATGGCGAAGATAAGGTGATTTTAGTTTGGGAATAAGTATAAGGGTATTTTCTAGAAATTAATAATAATCATCCAAGGGCTTGCATGCAATATTGTAAGTTTAATTATTTAAACTTCATCTTCTCATATCTTGCTCATCCTACATCAAAATAAAGTAGTTCCAATGCCATTATTCCTCATTTTTGGTGTTCTACAAAGTGAACGTTGAAAAATCTGGAGCAGAGGTCTCTGAGGATTCCATACGGAGCCGCAAGTAGATATGCCTGCTTAAACTTTAATTTCTCATAATTTTATTATCCGACGTCCAAATCAGGTGATTCAAATCTCAATATGTTCCATTTGTAGTGCTCTATAAACTAGATATGGAGAATTTGAGGCAGAGGTCTCCGAGGCATCCCATGCAGAGTTGCTAGCTGGATTATCGTAAATTGGCCTGTTTAAACTTTAAAAATTCATAAGTTTGCCATTTTACATCCAAATGAGGTGGTTCAAGCTCTAGTATTTCTTATTTTTAGTGTTCTACAAAGTGAACGTAGGAAATTTGGGGTAGAGGCTATCAAAAGATTCCATACATATTGACAGTGGAAATGGCCCACGAAATGATAGAGAGAAAACCCAATCAACCCAACTCAGTCAAGCCAATCTCAGTCTAATCCAGTCAATCCAATCCAATCTTGGCCCAACCCAGTCAACCAAGTCAAGCAAATCCAGCCAGACTAGTCTGAAGCAAACCGACCCAATCTACATGTCTCATATATATATATATATATATAAAAACAGGTGTAGCATGTTGGCCGTGGCTATATAGCAAAGAATGGGGCTCTTATGTGTCAAAAGGACTCAACATATAAAGTTGGGATTGTTGGTAGTGGCATTAAGGAAAGAGAGTTTGGGAGTTTGGTTACTTAAAGAGAATTGAATGGAAAGAAATCAAACTAAGAGAAGATACAGACAGATCTGGGAGAGAGAGTAAGAGAGGATAGAAAATAAAAAATAGAAAAAAATTTGGAGGGAGATCTGATTAGGAGAGATCACAGAGAAATTGAGATTGAGAGACCGATGGTAAGAAGAGATGTCGAGAAAGGCAAGAAAAAAAAGTAATAATAGAAAGAGGACTCCATGAGAAGAAGAGAGAAATGAAGAGAGAGATCAAGTGAGAGAAAAGTGAAAAAAGAGAGTTCAAGAGAACTCAGAAAAAAAAATTGAAAGGGAGAGAAGATGAAGAAGAAGAAGAAGAACAAGAAGAAGAAGAGAGAAGCAGCAGGAAGGATGGAGAAAGAAGGCAGCAAAGCAGGAGCAGAGGAAGAAGGAAAAGAAATAGAATCGAGGGAGAGAGAGGTAAGGATCAACAACTTACCTAACTACTTACCTGCTGCCTTAATACCCTATTGCAAATTGCAACCCAATAGATCAAACCTCCATTAGTCCAGCCATGAAAAGCACATCACCCCACCTGTCCAGCTATGCAAGCCCTCCTCCTTGATTAACACCTACAGCCTAGGACAACCCTTAAGCTCTCCACTTGTCCTTCTACCTCAAAAACAGATCCCACCTGCAACCATGTAAAACGGATCACTAATCCCTCACCTGCAGTCCAACCCTTTACTCAATTTCCCTCCAACCATGTGTTTGGACCTTAATGTGAATGGTCCATCCATGAGTTTGAACTTTTTTGTGAATGAAACACGATCCCATGGTTTGAATTTTTTTTTTTTTTAAATTGAAATTGTGTTTGGAAATTCTATGTGATAAAATTGAAATTTGGATTATGCAATTTGTATGGATTTCATACAATTATGTGGAAATCAAACACAATTGATCCGATCATATGAATTTTGATGAAATTAAAATTGATCTGATCATATGAATTTTGAGGAAATATGAAATTGATCCGATTGTGGAAATATGAAATTGATCCGGTTGTGGAAATTGAATTGAAATTGATCAAATGTGGAAATTAAATAAAATTGATCCGATCATATGAATTTTGATGAAATTGAAATTGATCTGATTGTGAAAATTAAATGAAATTGATCCAATTGTGGAAATTGAAATTGATTGATTCCATATGTTTGGAATTTTGATGAATTGATCGATCCGATCATATGGAATTTTGATGAAAATAAAATTGGACCATTGATTTTGGATTGATAAATAAAATTAGACCATTGTCTCTGAATTTTATGAGATTGGATCATGGTCATTGATCTACAATTTAATGTGAATAAATCATGGCTTTTGATTTACGATTTTTTGTGTGAATGAAATCTAGACAATTGATGATTGAATTCAATGTGATTAAAAAAATGGCCATGTGATGTTAAATTTTTACATGATTAAATCTTGGCCATTGATCTTGGATTTTGATGTGATTAAAATCTAGCCATTGATCAAGAGTTTCTAATATGATTAATTGTGAGCCATTGGACGTTTAATTTTTTATTTGGATCTTATAATGAAATGAATCTAGCTATTGATCAAGAATGATATGAAATATAGACCATTAGATCTTGATCATGAGCATCTTATTTGAATCTAAACCATTGGATTGATCATGAGATTAAATATGATCTTGGTCACATTGTTGATGATCGATGTTTAATCAATGCTTTCACTGCTTGCTGTTATACTTGTTTAGATGCTTTATTGCTATATTTGAGATGATATATGTTGTTACTTGCCATATTTGAATGATATTTATTGTTGGCAATAACTTAATTTTTGCAACACCCTAGTCGAACTGTCATATCTGTACACCTAACAGACATTTTAGGTGTAGGGACGTGCATGTAGGCACCCACATTCACGAGAAGGGTAAGAGTGAAAGTGATAAATTTTAATCAAGAGATATGAAGCCTAGCCCAACAAATACAAAATTAGGGTTTTAGCTTAAGGGTAGCTTAGGACGATCCCTACCCCTTAGCTCATTTTCCTCTAGGATACAGAGAATTAGATAGGTGTGATGTGAATCGAACTATAGAGCATTTAGGTTCCACACCCTGATATTGAAAGAAGAACATGAATGAATGAATCCACATTCCGAACAATGGGGATCCTGATTCTTAGGGTAGTACCTTAAGATACCTAGGTAGTTTGGAGAGATTCCCAAACACGGACTCAAACCCTTGCTCCTTGAGAGTATTTACCGCTTTGATCCTTAAGAGTATTTACCCCTTTGCTCCTTGAGAGTAACAAACTCCTTGCTCCTTGAGTGTATTTATCCCTTTGTTCCTTGAGAGTATTTATCACTTTGTTCCTTGAGAGTATTTAACCCGTTGCTCCATGAGTGTATCAAACCCCTTACTCCTTAAGAGTATGCTCCTTGAGAGTATTAAACCCTTGCTCCTTGAGAGTATTAAACCCTTGCTCCTTGAGAGTATTAAACCACTTTGCTTCTTGAGAGTATTTAACCCTTTGCTCCTTGAGAGTATTTACCCCATTGCTTCTTGAGAGTATTTGTCCCTCTTTGCTCCTTCAGAGTACTTGCTCTTTTTTTCTCCTTGAGAGTATCAAAACATCACAACGAACTACGTTGTACCTGATTTTCAGGACCTTTGAAATACGTAGGCAACTTGGATGACCACTCCAAGTATGGTACCACATCATAGAATCCTTAGGTCCTCCATATCCATACCATTTCCATATCCATATTCACTTCAATCCACATAGGCTATCTATAGATTCAATCTCAATTATCATCAAGCATAAATCTCAACTTGAACAATTGAATCTAAGAAAGTTTAATCATAAACTACATCCATAAACCTTAATCACATTCCGTTCGAACTACGTTATAGACTTGATTTCCAAGATTAGAATACGTAGGCAATTTGAGATGTCTTAGACGTCTTAGATTCAGTCTATCACCGAACCATCTTTGGTTTAGTTCACTGTATATTATTTTGCTTGTTTATTTACTTTGAGAAAATGTTTAGCTAAACCCTAGGTTAGAAGAACTTAGCAACCTGGCATAGGATTCCCCATGAGCCCTAGTCATCATCCATTGACCATGAACAGTCAGAACCATAGAGTCTAAAAAAAGTATAATCACATAGGAGGCTGATTTTCAGATCGGACAGCTTTGGGTGCCTAACACCTTCCCAAACTATACCTTGAATGCTTACCCGTTCTCTGATTGATCAAAGCCAATATATTGGGTCAAATGAGTCAATAGAAATCTTTTCTTATGATGAGACTACATTTTTATAGGTCCTAGACCTTAATCTATGTGGCGACTCCATAAATCATTATCGTTCATCGAAAATGGGTGGAAGATATTCTTATCCTCGTAGGGGGTTTGAAGGTAACCACAACAATAACTAGTTGTGAGTTTGGATGTGTACAATAGTGTAGAGGTAGCATTTTGGGGGTTTAAAAGTTCACAACAGGAACAGGGATTAAGCTTTTCAAGGGTTTAAATGTTTAAATAGGCACAGAGGACAGGGTTTAAGAACAGAGGTTAGGCTTTTTGGGGGTTTAAATGCCTGAATAGGTGTAGAGGTTAGGGTTATGGGGGTTTGAATGTGAAAACATTGATATGGGTGAAGGTTTTAGGGGATTGAATCTGCAAACAGGTACAAAGTTTAGGGTTTTGGGGGTTACATAGAACTTACTATTGGGTAGCTGAGATGCAGTATGTGAGGACATACAAGGGTATTCTCGTCTTCCTTGGGATTTTTAAATTTGATTTGGAGTTGCCACCTAGATTAAGGTCTAGGACCTCAAATATAATCTCATCATAAGATAAGACTTCTATTGACTCATAACCCTTAGATTGACTTTCTGGTCCATCAGAGATCGGGTAAGCGTCAGGTTATGGTTATGGGAAGGGGTTAGGCACCCAAACCGCCCAATCAAGATTGATCTCCTATGCATTTCCTATGCTAGACTCTATCTATTAAATCGAACCAAACCAAGTTGTTTGATATCATTGAACCGAATACAGAATCTTTCAGACTACTTATGTATCTCAGTAATTTTTAAAAACTCAGGTTCACCATCAAAGTTCAGGTGTGATTATTAGAGTCGCCACCTAGATTAAGGTCTAAACCTCAAATGTAGTCTTATCATAAGATTAGAATTCTATTGACTCATGACTTTTAGATCTACTTTTTGGTCCATCAGAGATCTGATAAGCATCAGGTTATGATTATGGGAAGTGGTTAGGCACCCAAACCACCTAATAAAGATGGGTCTCCTATGCCTTTCCTATGCAAGACTTTATCTATTGAACCAAACCAAACCATGTAATTTGATATCATTGAATCGAATCTGGAATCTTTCAGATTGCCTACGTATCTCAAACTTCTTTTAAAAATTAGGTTCACTATCATAGTTTAGGTGTGATTAAAGTTTATGCCTATGATTTATGCTTGTGCATGATTGAGTTCATTGTTCAAGTTGAAGTTTATGCTTGAAAGGATAAGTAACCCTTCAGGATCTAGATAGTCCATGTGGATTGATAGATGATCCTAATGGATCTAAGAATGGATAACCCATGTGGGCTGAAATAGATTTTCCTAGTGGGTGGATAGTCCACATGGACCATGGATCTAAATTTAGCGATTCTCCTAAATTACCTACGTATCATAGGGTTTGTCCTGAGAATCAAGATCCGCATAGTTTGACCATTGGATAAGAGTCTAAGTGAGGATTGTTTGACCCATATGGGTTTGAAATGGATAGTCCATTGTAGACTAAGATAATCCTAGAGGATCAAATATGAATATCCTAGTGGTTCTATGGATAGTCCATGTGGACTGAGCTTTGGGATGGTATTTGGGAATCTTCCCAAATTACCTATGTATCCTAGGGTTTGCTCTAGTTATTAGACCCCACGTAGTTTGAAAATATAATAGCCCATGTGGACTGAAATGGGAGGTTTTAATAGTTATACCCTTAAGGGTAAAATTGGCATTTTTTAAAGGATGGGGATCTTTCCCAAAATCTGACTCCTATGAGTCAAGTCTCTAAGTTTACCTATTCTAGGTCACCATAGCCTAAGGAACTAAGATATAAGGATCATCCTAAACTATCCCTTTTCTTAACCTAAAATCCTAATTTTGGAAGGTTTGGCTAGACATTCTCTTTCTTCATTAAGATTTTTAAATTATTTCTCCTTTTTTTCCTTACCATGAATATGGGTACCTAAATGCAAGTCCCTATAACTAGAAATGTTTTCTAGCAATGTACATGCATGACAGTTTAACAAAGGTGTAGCAGAGAGTAAGTTCTTGCCAATAATAGACATTATCCAAGCATGGCATATAGCAATAAATCAGCATGGCAGTATGTACAAAGATAGCATGTAAGCAATTTGAGCATGACAATGTACACTAATATAGCAATGTAATCAAGATTAGATATTCTATCTATGGTTCATATTTAGTGTCTAGATCTCACATCAAAATAACCAAGATCAACGGTTCCGATCAAACATAAAAAGTAGCAATGATCAATGGATCGGATCTCATATCAAATGCAATCAAGATCAACAGCTTAGATCAATCATAAAAAAATAACCTAGATCAACGGTTCAGATTTTGTATCAAGAATAACCAAGATTAACGGTTTAGATTTCATATAAAAAATAATCTAGATCAACAGTTCAGATTTTATATCAAGAATAACCAAGATCAACGATTCAGATTTTAAATAAAAAATAACCTAGATCAACGGTTCAGATTTCATATCACAATAACTAAGATCAAGGGTTCATATTTCATATCAAAGTAACCAAGATCAAAGGTTAAGATCTTATATCAAAATAACCAAAATCAACAGTTCAGATTTCATATCAAGATCAATGGTTCATATCTTATATAAAAAAAACAAGATCAACTGTTGAGAAATAATATACATATAATATATGTACTATGATATCAAAGATTTAAAAATAGTATACAATATGATACAAAAAATCAGAGATTAAAAAAAAATACAATATGATATAACAATACGATATGATATAATTAGGGGTTCAACAGGGTTAGGTCGGGCTCAGTCTTTGCAAACGCTAACCCTACCCAAGGCTCTTTCATGTTAACCCAAACCCTACCTTACCTTGTCAAGGTCAAACATAACCTCAACCCTAACCTTACCCTGGCAGGGTTCAACCAAACCCTACCTTATCCTGGTAGGGACTAAGCAAACCTATCCTACCCTGATTGACCCTGGCTGGGCCGGGCCAGATCGGGTTTACCTTGATTGACCCTGAATTAAGGTCGGGCTGACCCTGATTTACCCTGAACTCAATATTTTGACATATATTAATATTACTAATACATCATTCCCTGCTAAACATAATAATAAGAGAATGAAAAACCACATTATTTGCTTGTAAGTGTAAGATCAGCAAGCATTCAATCCATCTAATTTGTACACACAATCAATTACTCAACAAAGGGAAAATTGCACAACTGGTAGCAACTAGTTCTATTTTCTAGTTCCGCAAGAAAGAGGATAATCCTGACATTTAGTTGACATATAAAAAATTCCCAAAAGTACATAACATTATGCCCACTACCTTGGTTTTAATTCGTTGACCATTTTAGTTGATTAAATCTAACAATGAAAGAAATTAAAAAAGAGAACCCCACATCAAAAGAGAAATCTTGAACATCAAATATGGCTGTATATTGTAAATAGAGATCATGATATGGGATTAAAGAAATTGGAAAAGAAAACCCCACATCTTTTTCTAATCATTCAAAAGGATGCTAGTCATTGTAGTTGTAGAAAAAAAATAGTTGACTGAATTTCATAGGAAAAGTAATTGCAGTGAGTGTATTTTCACAGAGTTTCTAAACTGGCCCAAATCTGGGTTTTTCTATTTTTAAGATTAACTTGCATTGTAAGAGTAATGATTTGGGGAAGCCTGCTTAATGACTCCTCAAAGAAGGAGACGTAGCTACCAGTGACTCCAATTCTTCAAAATTCATAGGACATTTGACACAATTAACTTTCAAGTTCAAAGGTGAGAGATTCAAGACCCCAATGGGAAAAAAGATTTCAATAATCTCCAAAAGTTTAAGATATTCAAACAGAGACATGGGAAAACCCTAGTTATAGCTGAGTTTTCAAATAGTTTCATAGTAACTTTCAGGTTCGAAAACTATTTAAAATCGGCAGATCAAAGGAAAAATGGGAGGAAAAAAAAAGGAAACTGCATACACCTTAGGAGATTGCAAGAAGGAAGAAGAACATAGGGAGAAGAGTACTTGACTGGTGACTACTCAATGGTTCTTTTTCTTCTCCTCGCGATCGCAAGGTAGAGGCTTGGAGCTGTAGAGGAAAGGCAAAGAAGAGTGAGTAGCTCACCAGCATTGCCTATCTGGAGAGGAGGCAAGCAAGGAGATATGAGGCTGGTCGGTGTGGTCTCTCGCTGGAAAGGGAGTGCAGTTGTGAAAGGGAGTTATGATATTTGGGAGAGGGAGATTAGGGATTTAGGGTTTTTAATTTTGATATATATATATATATATATATATATATATATATATATATATATATATATAAAATTAGGGTCTGGTAGGGCTGGGCCAGGCTCAACATGAGGCCTCAACCATAACCCTAACCTACCATCTTAGGGTTTTAAATACCCTGTACCTTGATTCGGCCCTATCAGGGTTCAGGCTGGGTTAGGCCTTGACTAGGTTCAGGGCCGGATTGGGCGGGCTTGGGTCATCAGTGTAAAACATGCACCCCTAGATACAATATAACAAAGATTAAAATACAATACAACTTGCAAATAATATATCAAAGACAAAAACACAATATACATGCAAAAACAAAGATCAAAATAAAGCAACAAAATGCATGCAAAATCAAAGGTTAAAAAAATATAACAACAATTTGCTATAGAAGTTACTATAAACCAAAATGGGGGAAAACCAACCTGGTATGTATTTCCAGTGGTGGTAAGGATTATGAACAGCAAGTGCAGGTCATAGGGTGATCGTGGCGATGGGGATGTAGGTGATCGCAGGAGTGGCAGAGGATTGTCGACAATGGTTGTCGGTGGTGTTGCGGGAGGAAAAATAGGTGAGTGGTGGGTTAAGCGATAGGTTTGCAATGAAGGTATGGTTCCACAAGTGGGGTGTAAGGGTTTTCGGTATGGTTGCAGAAGGTTAGGGATGTAGCAGGAGGTTGTAAGGGTTGATGACAGTAGGGTTCAATGGTGCAGTTTGTAGTAGGTGGCCATGAGTCATGGGGTTGATAGGGTGATCAGGTAGGTAATTGAGTGAGCGATGTTCAGAGGGGTGAAAAGGCTGAGAATGAGGGGTAGTAACAAGGTCAGTGATGGATGATTGGTAGTGGCTTGTGGGTTATAGTAGGTCCGTAGGGGGGCTTTCGGGTGGTTGGATTGATGGAGCGAAGTTGTAGGGGGGCTGTTACAGAGTCGTGGTTGCAGGGTGGAGTGGTATTGTAGTAGGTAGGTGTTGAAGATGGAGGTGGTTGCAGTGGTTTGCATAGGTTGGAGGTGTTACGTTGAAGGCTGGGATGGGTTGAAGTGGTGCACCAATTTCGGCTGGGATGAATAGGGGTCCCAGGTACGATGGTGAGCAGCAGTGGTTTTTTTTTTTTTTTTAGGGTGAGTTTTTGAGTTCTAGTTGTAGCAAAGGGGTTTGAGGTAAGAGGGTTTGGTGGTTGATGCGTGATGGGTCATGGTAGGTCGACGGGCAGGTGGGTTACGGTAAGTGGAGGTTATCGGTGGGGAGTCGCAGGTAAGGTGAAGGTTATTGATGGAGTGTCACAGGTAAGGTGGTGGTGGTGGCTCTTTCTTTTTCTTTTCGGTTCCCCTTCTCTTTTCTCTCTCTTTTATTCTGCTTCCCCCTCAATTTCTCATCTCTCTTTTTTTTTAATATTTTTTTCACCCCACCAAATCCATGCAAAAATAGATATAATATATAAATGTAATATATATAATATATAAATATAATATACTAATATACTAATATATATCATATAATTAATGTACACAATGCAAAGTACACAAGCTGAACTGACTTGGTTTGAACTGGTCTGGGTTGGACTAGGCTGAACTGACTTGGGTTGACTAGTCCAATCACGTGTTGGTAGAGTTGGTTTGGGATGGATTGGCTTTCTTCTTTCTTTCTTCCATTTATGAGGCATTTCAGCTTTCAACTACATTATGAGATTTTTTTGGAGGGCTCTGCCTCGGATTTTTCACTCTCGTATTGAAGGGACTGAAAATAGAGCACGACAATGCTTGAATCACCTGATTTGGACGTTGGATGATCAAGATATAGCGAACTAAAGTTTAATTAATCCAATTTATGGTAATTTTCCCAATAAATTTTCAATTCACGATAATTTGCAGAAAATCCTTTGGAATAAATAGGCCATTTTCAAAATATCCCGTTGTACATATCATCGGACTGAAATCACGATATCTCCTTTAGTTGACATTGGAATTGAGAGATTCTGGTCTCATTTCAAAGGTAATTCCATGACCTATCATCCATGTAGGTTACAACTCATGACCTTGCCATGGGACCAGCTAAAAATGGCCCCAAAGGTGCCATTTTAAAACTAAATTTTGAATAAGGACCCATAACCTTGCCGTATGTGTTCACCTAGACTCTTGGATGCCGGGGGTCACTTCGGTTTGGCTTAGAACACTAGAGAGCATGCAGGGACTGATTGATCATCGAAATTAAAGAACGATAACACGTACCTCCCCTGTACTTTTCCATACTTTCACTCGCCATTCCTTCATTGTTGTCTACACATCGAGTAGACCTTGCTCGGTGGGGTAGCAAAAATGGGGTGCTTACATAGTCGCAGTCATAGTCACAGTTCATGGTTATAGTGGCTGGCGGAGACTGAGTTGGAGTAGATGTTATAATGGGAAGCTGAGTTGCAGTTGGTGGCTAGAGGTGAAGGGCATCCAGTGGACGTTGTAGTACCTGACTTGCAGTCGCGGCAGAGAAGATGATGAAGTTGACTAACTTGAAGGGAAATAGATGGGAAACTAAAATAAAAGAACTTAATTTAAGGCACAAATGGTCAAGGGCATAATCGTCTACCTAAGTAAAATGGTTAAGGGCAAAATGGTCCATGTATTTTTCATTCAAGCAGGTGCCTCTGTATCATTTTGAGAATCTGCAGGGGAGGTCAATAAAAATTTCCCTTAGTTTAATGGTGTGGTTTGGTTTCGGTTTGGTATATAATGAGTAAAACCAAAATTGGACCGTTTATTAAATGGTTTCAAAATGCTTAAAAAATTAATTATTAATCAGTTTCAGTTTTTCAATTATTATGCATGATTTGACAATAACATATTTATGCTCAATTGTTGCACCATTGACCAAGGGCCTAACCCACTAATACTAGGGCATCAAACCAAGGTTAGAAAGGATACTTAGACCTAATGAAGATACGATCAAAGGATAAATAATATTAATTGATTGCAAACCATATGCTAGGTATAGTGACGTGGGAAACAAGGGAAGCACTCTGTCTGCAATAGAGTACTATTGTTGTTCACCGTTAGAAGTGAGGGGATTACCTTGATTTATTTTACTGTTTCTCACATGTATGCTTTTTTTGTGTATCTGCTGTTGTGTGATAACATGCCATTCAATAACTGTTTTATCTGTTATGCATATGCATCTTATCTTATCTTAAAAATTGTTGCTTGAGGTATGATGTCTATTTAGCCTGTGTGGATGGGAAGGAACGGAGGTGTGGCCTCTAAACCATACCATTTATGTGGGCATTGCTTTGCATATGCTTATATCCTAGTGGATTTGGACGATTGGAATGGGATGGCCGTCTTCGTCCATAAGCTAAGGTATGGCTCTAGCATTAGTATTTGAACATGGTTAGGATTGTAACATCCCGTGGCTTGTAACCCTTGCCAATAGGGTTTAGGTATTGGCATAGGCTTCATACAAGTGGTCCAACCGTGGGTGCGGTGCTCCCCTTTCGTAGCTAGAGCAGGACGGGAGAACCAAACATGGGTCTATGGTCTTCCTTTAGTGTTTCTGTGCTTAAGACCTGGGGATGATGTCAAGTTCTTAGTGCTTTTTCTCATGGACTGGGCATGTTAACCAATGAAGGGTGGACCTCAGGGATTGGGCATGTACCTAGCAAAAGGTTGAGGCTTAGGATTTTGATGCCAGGATAAAGCCTATATTGTGGGAATAGTTGTCACACCCCAAAATACAGGTATGAAATTTTTTTGGGATACAACTGGATCAATACCGTAATTTAGGTGTGATCTAACTAGGACCTCATAAGCGGTGCACATACATACCAACCACAGACCAGTACAATGCCACGTACGTAATCCAAAGTAATAAATAGTAGAAGATAAATAAGTGACTATGAGCCTTTTAATGATAAATAAGAGTAATAATACCAGTATATTACTTCTTTTAAAACTTGTTCATCAATCATCTCCATCAATCAAACTTAAAGTAACAATGTCCTATAAATCTTGGATTAACTAAATGTAATTTATATAATCCAAAGGAAAAATAGTAAAATTATCATTTGTTTAAGAATTCTCCAGCATGAATATCTATCCATCGAAAACACATGCGTCGCATTTACAGTTTGCATCATGCACTTCATCCTCAAACAACATTCCTCCTAGTTGGGCTAAGTGAGAGATCACAGGTGCATTTAAAAAGTCAGCAACAGTGGTACCTAAAACATCATCTAAAAACAATGGCGTACGCAAGGGTCAGCTCTCCAACATGAGCTTAGTGAGAAATAGACAGGCAAACAGACAAAATGCATGATCAGTTTATTACACATAGCAACGCAAGAGTCCGCTATCATGTATGCCAGTATGCTATGGTAAGGCCTTGCCACACTTCCCAGAAGCTGACTATAACCTCCATGCATGGGTGTGTTTGGACACTTACTACATACCAATTAGAATGGTGATCTGATAGTAAATCCAGCCAGTGATGCTCCTACTAACACTGTCGACCCTTTCCCCTCATCTGTCACACCCTAATTCTAGACTAATCAGAATGATGTGATGAACCGTCAATAAACCAATGGTTCAACCAGGATCTCGTATAGGCTATGCCAAGCATGTTAAACCAAAACACATTGCACAATAATCAGAGATAATAAAGTAAATAGCAAAAGTTTTATTAATAATGAACTGAGGTCTAATCATGATAAATAATTAATATTCCAGTTATCTCTAAGTAACCAAAACATAATTTAATACATATTACAAATATCCAAATACGAAAGTTAAACACTAAGTGCATCCATAGTTGAAACTAAACGAATCATAATAGTCCTCCACAGCTTGCTCATCCATAGCCGCCAGTTATTCATATGTTGACGTGTTGACATATTCTTCAACTGTAAAACCTACAACATCAGAAACTAAAAAGAATTACGTGTGCGAGGGTCAGCTCTCCAACTTGAGCTCAGTGAGTAAACAAAATAATGCAACAAACATATGCATGCATTCAAGTCATATCTTTGGTCTGGTTTATAATTTTACAATATTCTATAGAAAGGTTTGGTGGCCGCCGCACCTCTATACACGAGTGTGTGAACCCGCCCAATAAAAAAGGATCAAACACTATTGTCGTCCCACATGCACCCACCATGGAATAGAGATAGAGCTAAAGTGTCCGAATCAAACACCGCCAATGTAAGACCCGTGTCAATCTAACCCGGTCTTACCACCTTGAACCAGGTTTACCTATCATGGTCGAGCCAAATGGACCAAGGGCGTGAAGGAGATCGAGATCCCAGGTATCAAATCGACCCAAAAACACTTAATTTAAGGGGAGGGTCGCATACCCAGCCAAGTAGGGTCGGATCCCCCCAAAATAGAAAGTCAGACCCTCAGTTTTGAAGGGAGGGTCGGACTCATTAGAAACCTAGGGTCGACGGGATCATCGACCCTCCCATCGACCCTCAGTTGCCTCCGAAACTGAAATTAGGAAATTTCCTAATTTTCGATTTGGATTATTTCCTAATCTCAAAGGGACTTATTTTAGGATGTTCCTACTCTATTTAAATGATGTCCCTAAACCTCTTTCACTCCTTTCACAACCCTAATTGAATTGAGAGAAAGAGAAGAGAAGGAAAAGAAGAAGAAGAGAAGCAAGGAAGAGAATTTAGCCAAAAGAGAAGAGTTGCAGAGAAGGAGTATTCTTCTCAGGTATGGATACTAATTCCATGAGTTTCTACAGACCTTAGGTTAGATATTGATGAGAGTGTGATCTCAGAGAAACCCAAACCATCAACCCATGGTTAGGTTTTCATGGAAAACCATAGGAAAATGCATGAAAGCTATTTAGGAGGATGATTCATGGTTCCAGACCATGGAATGAATGTTGAATGGAATGTAGGAGCAAGCCATAGGATCCCAAGCATGAAGAATGGACTAAAAGAGGAAAATTGACCAAAGTACACCGAGGGTCGCACCGAGGGTCGATGACCATCCGACCCTAGGTGATCCTAACTATCGACCCTCAGTGTTCGGGAAGTTCAGAGTTTGGGGAGGGTCGCACCCAGGGTCGATCATGACTCCGACCCTACCTCCAACCCTCAGTTAACAGAATGGTTTTTAAATTCAGAATTAATTCTAATTAAATTCTATCGACTTTGTTAGGACTTCTAGCAATACAATAACAATATAAAGGTGATTATAAAGCTTGGAAAAGTATCTATTAGCAAGCTAAGGTGTGGAAACAGAACTCTAAACTAATTGGTTAATAACAAACTATTTTCTATTTTCTTGAGTCCAATGCCATGCTTAATTTTATGCGATTATGTTTGTAATGTGCATACAACATGTCATCCAATATTTCTATTACTTGTTCATGCATATTTATTTTATTATTTATAACATGATGATGAGGATGATAATAGGAATAGGCATGTGATTGTATGTGTGTGGTTAGTGTACTTGATGCGAGCGAGTATCAGGGGAGGTGTGATGAGGACGTCAATAAACGTTAACCTTTGGCGGGTCTCAACACTTTAGCTCTATCTCTAACTCAAGTCTTGTGCATTAGCATCGTCGTATCGCCATTACTTTAGCAGAACTATTATGTCGTGGAGTATCAGGGGAGGTGGTCTCGGTCCTTGTAGTCTCTGACTCTATCGGGGGGCCTTAGCTCTATGTCTATGGAATTCTGAGGGATGCTGGGGTGAGGCCTTGGATACACTGTTTGGCATTAGGATTGGTTAGTTGCGAACCCAGTTTGTAGCCCTCGCCAATAGGGGCTTACGTGTTGGTATGGCACTATATAGCAATAAACGTTAACCTTTGTTATATAATGTTCATGATTGGGTGCTTATGAGTCGACGATAAACATTACCTTCGGGCGGCGTCACACACTTGTGTATAGAGGCGGGGTCAATAAACGCGACCTTTGACTACCTAAACCTTTCTATTGCATATTGCAAACTTTTAACCATACCAAAGATATGAATTGATTGCATGCATATGTAATGTTGCATTGTTTTGTTTACTCATTGAGCCATGATATGTGCTCACCCCTCGACGTCGAATATTTTAGTTGATGATGCAGGTTTCACAGTTGAAGACTATGTAAATGCTCCAGTGTACGGGAACGTAGCAGCAATGGAGGTTGAAGCTGATGTAGATACACATGACTCCTCTTGCGAGTGCAATTCATGTGTATTCGATTAGATATTTTCTAGTTTTCTTTATTTGGATTTATTAAAGACTTGTATTTGATATTTACTTATGTCTCAGTTGATACAGAATAATTTGCTATTTAATTATTAATATCACAGTAGATTCTCAGTTCGTTTTACTATAAGACTTCCGCTATTATATATTTACTCTGATTATTTATGTGGATGTATAGAGTTCAGATAACACGGATATAGCCTACTCGAGATCCTGGTTGAACCGTTGGTTTGTTAGCGGTTCATCACACCATTCTGAACAGTGTGAAATTGGGGTGTGACAGCCAATACTTCCCCTGATGCCCTATCCATACCAACACATAAGCCACTATTGGTGAGGGCTTGCAAACTGGGCTCGCAATTAACCAATCCTAATGCCAAATAGTGTATCCAAGGCCTCACCCCAGCATCCCTCAATACATCCATCGAGAAAGAGCTACGGCCCCCGACAGAGTCAGAGACCACACGGTCTGAGACCACCTCCCCTGATGCCCTACGACGTAGTTCTACTAAGGTAATGGCGATACGACGATGATAGTGGGCAAGACTTGAGAAGAGATAGAGCTAAAGTCTGATGACAAGGTCAAAGACCACCATGCCATGTCCTCCCCCTGATGCTCCACTCGCATCGAACACACCAACCACACACATACATTCACATGCCTACTCTTAGCATCATCATCATCATCATGTTATAAATGAACGGAATTAAATATGCATGAACAATAATAGTAAAAATATTGGATGACATGTGAGATGCACATTACAAGCATATAAGCATAGAATCAATCATGGCATTGGACTCAATAAAAATAAATAGTTTGTTATTAACCAATTAGTTTAGGTCTTATTCACTCACCTGTTAGCAATACTCTATCTGCTTTCAAGCCTTGAAATTCTCTTTAAATTGATTTAACAACTTAAAAGTTATATGAATTTAAGTTAGGGTTCATATGTGACATGTTATAGTAGTCAAAAATCAAAACAGAGCACTGATAGCTGTTTGATTGGTCTAATGGTCTCATACTGTATCGACCTTACTGGCAACGTCAATACCGTACGATCACATATGGTGCAACTATAGCTGCGACCATATGATTTCTAAAATCTTCCCGAATGCCTATGGTTGATCCTCTGATCATGCTAGTCATCATATGGTCGATCGTAGCTGCGACCTTGAGATTTCTGGTCATAGATGACATGCAATTCGAGTTCTTCCTAGGTCAATTCTTCTGATCTTCAATGGGGTTTATTTTAAGGTTATCCTATGGCCATCATTAGTAGTTTCTTATCAAATAAATCATCAAATTCACTCTTCATGGTTCTCCTTAGAATTTTCTTAAGGAAATCATATAGACCATAATAGGCTGATATTACCTATCTTCCATAGAAGTCTTATTCCTTAGAGTTTTCATCTCCAGGGATTCATTTCATACCTTTTGCCTGTGATAGAGAGCCAATCTCTTTTCAATAAATTCCTCTCCTTAGCTTTTTCTTCTTCTCCTTCTCTTCCTTCTATTCCTTCTCTTTCTCTAGGGTTTACTAATGTTCTAAAAGAGTGAAAAAGGGTTGAGGGACGTCCTTTATATAGAAGAAAACTCTCCATATAGAGTCCTCTTCCAATTAGGAAAGCAATCCCTTAGTTTAGGAAAGTTTCCAAAACTTGGAGTCTGATCTGGGGTCTCACGATCGATCATATGGTCGCATAAATCGTTGACCGTAGGGTCAAAATCATCGACCGTGGGGTTCTGGGTTTGAGATTTTTGTTCCCTTCCTTATGGTCGATCGTACCTACCCAGGTATGCGACCTTAGGTATGTTTTTACTGTTTTTAACTCGATTTTCATACCTAGTTTGTGATGTATCTTCACACGCTCAGTCCAGTTAATCCAGGAATGATGGGAAGACCAGGCACGACATGGTTAGACCAAGTTAGTGGAGTGTGGGTCTTACAACTCCCCCCTCTTATAGAAATTTTGTCCTCGAAATTTGCACATACCTTCCAAGTCGAATAGGTGAGGATATTGCTTCTGCATAGCATTCTCTTCTTCCCATGTAATTTCTTCTACATTTTGGCTTCTCCAAGTAACCTTAACATAGTAAATGTCGTGGTTGCGAAGACGTTGGACCTTCCGGCTAGTGATCTCAAAAGATACTACTTCGAACGTCAAATGTTCAATCAAATTCGATGGATCCATTGTTAACACATGTGTTGGATCTCTGACGTACTTCTTCAATTGTGAGACATGGAATACATCATGTACACTAGACATTGATGGTGATAGTGCTAACTGATATGCTACTTTTCCACATCTATCTAGAACTTCATAAGGTCCAATATATCTGGGACATGGCTTTCCCTTCTATCCAAACCTTTTCAAACCATGCATAGGATATGTTTTCAGAAATACCTTATCACCTATGGTGAATTGAGATCTCTGCGTCAATTATTTGCATTGCTTCTGATGGTTCTGAGCTATTCGGACTCTTTCCTTGATAATGTCGACTACTTGACAAGTCTCTTCAACAAACTTTGGTCCAATAATTCTCCTTTCTCCAACTTAATTACAAAATAAAGGAGTTTGACATTTCCTACCATACAGTGCTTCATAGGGTGACATCTGTATAGTCGCTTGATAGCTGTTGTTATAAGCGAATTCCATCAATAATAATTTCTCATCCCATGATCCTTTGAAATCAATGACACAAGCTTGAAGCATGATTTCTAAAATCTGATACTATGCTCCGACTGTCCTTCTATCTGAGGATGGAATGCAGTACTAAACTTTAATATTATACCCATAGCCTTTTGTAATCCTTCCCAAAACTTTGAGATAAAGCATGAGCCTCTGACCGATACTATGCTCTCAAGCATACCATTCAATCTGGCAATATTATCCACATATAGCTTAGTTAGTCGCTCCAAAGCACACCGAGGTCGTATAGCAATGGAATGAGCTATCTTCATAAGGCGATCAACAATCACCAAAACTGCGTCAACCGATCTAGGAGTCAGTGGGAAATCGGTGACATAGTTCATTGTAATGCAGTTTCACTTCCAAACTGGCTCCGATAGTGGTTGTAGTAAGTCATGTTGGTCTTTGTCTTTCAGCCTTTATTTGCTGATAATTGAGTCACTGAAACATGCATCTAGCTACAACTACTTCCATTCCCTTCCACCAAAATAATCTCTCATGTTTTGGTATATTTTGTACTTCTAGGATGTACCCAATATGGAATAGAATGGGCTTTTAGCATTATCTTGTATCTATGATCAGCGTTTTTCACTTTCAGGTATGCATAATCATCCTCTGTATCTCATGACCTTTTTCACATCCGAAGTAAGTTAGGGTTAGGTTTTTCTTTCTCTAAATCTTCTTACACTGCTCTTAGATATAGATCTAACAAAATTACTACCTTTACTTCGTCTATCAAATCAGAGACGATCTTTAATGCTACAAACGTAAGCGATGAACTATTGCTCCATAAGTTCATCCATAAGTTCTCACTTAACTAGATCATCACGAGTTTTTATCATATGCTTCTCTTCTTCTAAATTTAAATATGTTGCTGCGGAATAGAAGGCGACATTCATAATAGATCTTCCTTCTGGCTTCATTATTCCCTTTTTCACTTAAAGCTTCAGCTACCACACTAGCCTTGCTCGAGCGACACTGCGTATCATGGTCTTAATCCTTCAGGAGTTCCAACCATCTCCTTAGCTTCATGTTCAACTCTTTCTGGGTGAAGAGATAAGTAAGACTCTTGTAATCCAATTTAATCTGAAATTCTTCTCTGTATAGATAATGTCTCCAAGTCTTGATTGCATGAATTACAATTTCTAACTCTAAATTATGAGTTGGGTGATTCTTTTCATGCTCTTTTAATTATCTTGAAACATATGCAAACATTTGTTTACCTTACATCAACTAGCATCCTAGACCTAATCCAGAAGCATCGGTGTGTAGGGTAAAAGGTTCCCCTGGTACTGGAATAGTCAAGATGGGAGTCGATATCAACCTTGCTTTAGAATTTGGAAACATTCTTCACACTTGTCATTCCAATTAAACTCCTCTCCCTTCTTGGTTAGCTTGGTAAGAGGTTTTGCGATCTTAGAGTGGTCCTCCATAAATCATCTGTAATAACCAACTAAATCCAAGAAACTTCTGATCTTCGTAATGTCCTTAGGCATTTCTCACCTTACGATTGCTTCTATCTTACTAAGGTCCACTTTAATCCCTTTTGATGATGCTACGTGATCCGAGAAGATCACTTTGTTTAATCAAGTCTCATATTTCTTGGACTTGGCATAAAACTTCTCCCTTTTCAGCTATTGTGAAGCTGTTCTAAAATTTGTTATAGGGCTTTCTTCATCTTTTGAATAAACCAATATATAGTCGATGAAACTATGACCGACATGTCCAACATATCATGAAATACCCAGTTCATAAGCTCGATAAAATATGCTGGTGCATTGGTTAATCCCAAGGATATACCCAGGAACTCATAGTGTCCGTACCTGGTCCTGGAAGTCGTCTTCAGATTATCACTATCTTTAATCTTCAATTGATGATGCTCCATCTAAGGTCAATCTTAGGGAATACCTTTGCTCCTTGTAGCTGATTAAACAATCATTGATCTGAGGTAGTAGATATCGATTCTTGATCGTGAGCTTGCTTATTTCCCAGTAGCCTATACATAATCTGACACTACCGTCCTTCTTCTTCACGAATTGCATTGGCGCTCCCCGTGATGCAATACTTAGTCGATTAGAACCTTCTCTAATAACTCCCATAGTTGAGTCTTAATTCTTTCAACTCCATAAGAGCTACTCTATAGGGTGCCTTTGACACAGGTGCCATCCTAGGTAATAAGTTGATAACGAACTCGATCGCACGATCAGATGGTAACCTAGGTAAGTCTCCTGGAAACACAAAAAAAAAAAAATTTACGCATCACATTAATATCTTCCATCTGTGGTGCTTTTTTGATAATGTATACTACAGATACCATATGTCTAACTCCTTTCTCTTCAAAGCGTCTCTTCGTCTTTAGTGCAGAGAGGATGAGCTTTCACTTCCTGAGCAATATGCTTCCAATAAAACCAAATTATGTGCCATCTTTGTTCTTAAATGATAACATCTTCTATGCACATAATCACTTGTAGAGTGTTGAGACAACTAGTCTATTCCCAAGATGACGTCAAAGTCTGCCATCTCAAGTCCATTTAGGTTTCATCTAAATTCTATCGATCCATATGATTTAGACAATGTTCATAACACTTACCCACTACAACATCTAGTCTAAAAGAGCTTGAACTAGCAAAATCTGGTATAAAGGTCTTAAGATATTATCTAGTTCCTTCATCTCTTATGATTTTTCAAAGACTATCGTCAAAAATCTCATATTGCACTCAGTAGCTTACATCTCTTTATCATTGCTATTCTACCTTGATCTCTCTTTCGTATATCTCGAAAAGCATCTTCTGACTATTTACTCATTACATATCCCAAGTCTATCTATAAGCATTAGGGTATATGCTTATATTTTTATTAATTCCAACAAATTTACTTTTGGTCTTTACTCAGTCCTCTTATTCACTATTAAAAATAACTTAATAGTAACTATACTAATCCAGGTACTATCAATGCCATGATTTTTGACTTCCTGCTTTTATAAATATTCTGCCTTGTCAGAATTCATACCGATATAGCCATCTTTAATTCTGTCGAGCTCTATCTACTCCTTTATTGGCTACTCTTGAAAATTCTTACTTCTTGCTCATGCACTCTTTTACAGACCAGGACTCAGATCCATCCATTCTACAATCTTAGAACAGATTCTCCTTTTCATATGAGGTTTTCTTGGTTATAGAATCTAATCTGAATTCAATCGTCTTCCTCCAATAATTTCGTTATTAACTAAGTATCTCTATCAACGGATGTCAAGGAATATAAGAATCAGAATGTTTGTCCAAAAGTAATTCATTTTCTTCTTTTGAATTCTGTATGATGAAGAACACTTGTTCTATCTAGTGATCTTCGGTTTAAAGGATCAGAAGTAAATCTATGGTAATCGAACCATCATCCAAACGTCGTTAAGTTGCATGGTGGTCATAATATGTGGAAATAGATGTTTTACAACTCTTAACCTCATGGTTTATAGATTCTATCGGGTATATAATGACATTGGTCAAGGCAGTACAAGAGTAAATCTGGAGAAGTTTTGGTACATCGATAATTCAGGTATAAATCGAGAAGATGTACGTTCAAAATGATTAAACCATTAACTATTCATTCAGTTGATATCTCTATTCATGTTATGGATCATGAGAGTAGCTTAGATTTGTATAATCAGGACTAATACTAAAGAAACAATATCAATAACTCTAATTGACAGGTTGAATTGAGAAGGTATCTTGTCAAGGCACGAGAATTTAAAATCAGGTATGTGCATCCTCTATAATCATAAGAGTAAGTCAATGATGCATCACATCCTAAATAAACCTCTCTAGTTATATGGCCACAATAGATTTAATCCCTTACCAAAAATGTTCGAGGATTCATCTTTAGAGAACATTCCTCAATCCTTGTCAGATCATTCTGCCATAGGATAGCTATTTCATATCTTGGTGGCTAATAAGGATAATCACCTTGATACACTGCTTGTTGTGCACCAAGCTTTTGCACTGGGGTGTGTATTACTAGGACTTGTTGTATGGTAGGAACTATGTTGTAGCTAACAGGTGCTGGAGATAGTGTTGCTACCAACTGGTACCGCACTTGGTTTGACCCAGAGGTGTTAGTGTAGCATTGGCAACTTGGATAGTGGTTTCCATGGCAACTTGCATAATCGGTCTCATCTGTTGTTGCTCTTGCATTTTTGTCAGGCCAAGTTTATTACAACTGTAGCCAAGGCACTTGGTAGTCCAGGTAGATTGGCTGGAGTGGCCTGGTTGTTCACTTCCTTTGATTTGCTCCAATTTGATTATCATTATTTAGCATCTGCTCAGATGAGTTTTTACTACCCGTTCTCGACCCAGATAGTGGTAGGGTCAAGTTGCAACCTCTTCTTAATGCTCAGCGGGCAATGGATCAGCGTATGGTGGATCTCACTCTGAGTCTCCACGTCACCTAGGAGTATAGCTTTATCTTCTTTTATAGTTACTCTCATTTTTGGTGTATGCCATTGTTCACCTATCTCTGTTAGATTTAGCCCGAAATTTTTCCCTTTACCTCTATAGGGATTTAGGCGTTATTAGTCTTTTTTTTTCTTCCTCTGTCATACATCGAGTTTCACATCTTTTGAGTACCAACTTGGTCTTCCAATTTTCTACTTTATAGATGCTCCCTTCTTGCTACTATACTATATCCTTTGTATACATAGATAACTGCCCAACTTATAGATTGTACCCTATATTATTTGTTTATCAGGATACATTTAGATTTTTTTTCTATCTATGTATACATATGGTTCCACCATTTATATGTACATTATTGTCTTGTTTAAGTTATGTCTCAACCAACACAGGTGCTTATGGTGTGTTTGTATTAAAGCTTTTAATTTATCCTAACTCAGTTTATGGACTCTAGTGGAAGTATTCAAGTTTGATGGGAAAGGCCTGAGAGCTGTTGCCAAACCCCAATTCTGGTATAACCAGAATGGTATGATGAGCCGCCAATAAACCAACGGTTCACCCAGGATCTCGCATAGGTCGTACCCACCATATCAAACCACACGCACATTCCACATTAATAATCAGAGGTAATAAACAAATAAGCGAAAGTTTTAGAAATAATGAACTGAGAGTCTAACAGTGATAAATAAGTATTTAATCTAATTATCTCCAAACTACAAGACATAAAAATAAATAATCAATTAAATATTCGATGTTCAAATTATAACTAAACTTAAGCAAAAACACATTGGTTGCACTCGCATGATGAATCATGTGCATCTTCTTCAGCTTCTACGTCCATCACAGCAATGTGTCCATACGTCAGCGCATTCATATATTCTTCAACCGTAGGACCTGCATCATCAACTAAAAATATTTCACGTCAAAAGGATGAGCACACATCACGGCTCAGTGAGAAAATAAAATAATACAACAAACATATACATACATTCAATTCATATCTTTGGTCTGGTTTATAAGTTTGCAATACGCTATAGAAAGGTTTGGTAGCCGCCGCACCTCTATACACGAGTGTGTGAATTGGACCAATGGATCAAACACCATTGTTGTCCCACATGCACCCACCATGGAATATAGATAGAGCTAAAGTGTTCAGATCAAACACCGCCAACACTTCCCGTGATGCCCTACCCATACCAACACGTAAGCCCCTATTGGTGAGGGCTTACAAACTGGGCTCGCAACTAACCAATCTTAATGCCAAATAGTGTATCTAAGGCCTCACCCTAGCATTCCTCAGTACATCCATAGAGATAGAGCTAAGCCCCCCCAACAGAGTCAGAGACCACACGGTCCGACATCACCTCCCCTGATGCCCTACGACGTAATAGTTCTGTTAAGGTAATGGCGATACGACGATGTTAGTGGGCAAGACTTGAGTAGAGATAGAACTAGAGTTTGGTGACGAGGTCGAAGACAACCATGCCACGTCCTTCCATTGATGCTCGACTCACATCCAACACACCAACCACACACATACATTCACATGCCTATTCTTAGCATCATTATCATCATCATGTTATAAATAAACAAAATTAAATATGTAAGACCCATATCAAACTAACCCGGTCTTACCACCTTGAACCAGGTCTACCCATCATGGTCGAACCAAATGGATCAAGTGCGTGAAGGAGATCACGATGCCAGGTATTAAACTGACCCAAAAACACTAAAAATAGGGGGAGGGTCGCATACCCAGCAAGGTAGGGTCGGACCCCCCAAGTATAAAAGTCAGACCCTGATTTTTATATCGGGGGTCAGACATTTTATGAACCAGGGGTCGACGGGATCTCCAACCCCCTCATCGACCCTCAGTCTACCGACAAAAACCGTGATTTGGAAACTTTCTAAATTTCAATGGGATTCCTTCCTAATCTCAATGGGACTTATTTTGTGAGTTTCTAATCTATAAATAGGACGTCCCTAAGCCTCTTTCACTCCTTTTAGAACCCTAATTGGATTGAGAGAAAGAGATGAGAATGAGAAGAGAAAGAAAAAAGAAGGAAAGTGGAGAAGAAGATCAAAGAGAAGGCTTTAGAGAAACAAGCCTAATTCTCAGGTATGGATACTATCTCCATGTAATTTTACAGACCTTAGAATAGATAGAGAAGAGGGATTGATCTAGGTGAAACCCAAATCATCCACCATGATTAGGTTTTCATGGAAAACCATGGAGGAAATCATGAAAGCCATATAGTTGAGTGAACTACGGTTCTAGGCCAAAGAACATGTGTGGAATGGATTGTAGAAGTAAGCCATAGGACCCTAAACACGAAGAATGGACTGTAGGAGGAAAAAATAACTAAACCCACAGGGGGTCGATGGCCAATCGACCCTACCAGACCCTGATAATCGACCCCCAGTATTCGAAAAGTCCAGACTGTGGGTGGTCGCACCCAGGGTCGATGGAACCTCCGACCCTAGCATCGACCCCCAGTTAACAGCATGCTTTTTAAAGTTTGAATTAATTCTAATTAAATTCTATCGACTTGGTTAGGTCTTCCAATGATATAACAACGATATATTGTTGATTCTTAAAGTTTGAAAGAGGACCTACGATCAAGTAAAGGTGAGGGAACAAAACCTAAACTAATTGGTTAATAATAAACTGTTTTATTATTGAGTCCAATGCTATGAATGATTTTATGCGTATATGATTGTTATGTGCATTCAACATGTCATCCAATATTTTTATTATTATTGTTCATGCATATTTATTTATTGTTTATAACATGATGATGATGATGATGATAGGAATAGGCATGTGGATGTATGTGTGTGGTTGGTGTGCTTGATGTGAGTGAGTATCAAGGGGAGGTGTCATAGGCGGGGCCTCAGCACTCTAGCTCTATCTCTAACTCAAGTCTTGTCCACTGCCATCATCGTATCGCCATTACCTTAGCAGAACTATTACATCGTAGGGTATGAGGGGAGGTGGTCTCGGACCGTATAGTCTCTGACTCTTTCGGGGGGCCTTAGCCCTATCTCTATGGACGTATTGAGGGATGCTGGGGTGAGGCCTTGGATACACTGATTGGCATTAGGATTGGTTAGTTGCGAGCCCAGTTTTTGAGCCCTCGCCAGGAAGGGCTTACATATTGTTATGGGCAACGGGTACAGCAATAAACATGACCATTGTGTGTACATTGTCCATGATTTGGTACATGTGAGTCAAAAATAAACGTTACCTTTGGGCGGCTTCACACACTCGTGTATAGAGGTGCGGCGTCAATAAACGTGATCTTTGGCCACCTATCCTTTCTATAGCACATTGTAAACTTATTTACCAAACCAAAGATATGAATTGAATGCATGCATATGTTTGTTGCATTGTTTTGTTTTCTCACTGAGCCATGATGTGTGCTCACCCTCTCGACATCGAATTTTTTAGTTGATGATGCAGGTACTACAGTTGTAGATTTTATGAATGATCCAGTGTATGCGCGTGTTGCTGCAATGGAAGCTGAAGACTTAGAGGATGTGCATGACCCCTCATCCGTGTGCAACTCATGCGTATTCTATTAGGATTTTATTTGAATTTATAAAGGGATGTGACTGGTATTTTATTTATTTATGTCTCAGTTGATACAATAATAACATGATATTTTAATTATGATTATTACAGCTAGAATGCTCAGTTCATTTACTATAAGACTTCCGCTATTGTGTATTTATTCTGATTATGGTTGTGGATGTGCATGGTTTTATATTTAGTGGATACGGCCTATTAGAGATCCTGGTTGAACCGTTGGTTTATAGCGGTTCATCACACTGTTCTGAATGGTGCAGAATTGGGGTGTGACAACTTTGTATCAGAGCATCTCAGGCTTTATCTGTGAAACCATATATTTCCATAAAAGGTCGTGAACTGAGATAGGAAAAAAAAATATATACAAAATATGGAATAATAACACGCCATAAGCATCTGTGTTGTGTGAGACTAAACTAAAAGAGAATAATGCATCTATTAAATGAAAAATAAATTTATATTTAACCAAAAGGAAGAACAAACATTTATATATATATGATTAAAGCAGAGTACAGTCCACAGTCCGGACAGTTACTCTAAAGTACAAAATGAAAAATAAAAAAGTACATCAAAAAGCTGGAGGTGATGGGGGAGGTGGTGCCTCAAAGTCTCTATCATAGTCCTCAGCGTAGACCCTGGTCAACCAAGCTATCTGAGTCTGGCTCGTCTGGAGACTAGCTGTGAGATCAGCCACCCGCTGGTCAATCACACGCTGAGCCTCTAGAAGCTCTCCCATCTTCAGGTCAGACATACACTGAGTCTTTCGTATCTCGTGTAATATTCTCATCATGTCATCAGATGGAGTATATGAAGGGTCAGCTGCATGCGAAGGACCAGCTGCATGTAAAGGACCAGCTGAAGAAGACGGACCAGCTCCAGTAGCATGAGTAGGTGATGGAAGAGGTATGGCATCTACATCCATGTACAGCCGATCGTCATCATCCCCATGAACCCCTGCTCCAGCGGCTGCTGCTCCAGCGGCTGTTACTGCAGCCTCAGCATCAGCCATCTCCACTCGAGTGCGAGGTCACACCATCGCGTTCCTCTCCTCATCACTGACCTGGGCATCCCGCATGCCCATCTTGCAGATAGCCTCCCAATCCAGAGGTGATGAGAAGGATTTCTCCTGAATCTTCTCATCCACTAAGTCAACCCCCAGGAGGGTAAACAAGGTAGTGATCATGCGTCCGTAAGGAAGGTTGCCAGTGTGACTGGGCAATGTGGAACTGATCATCGTATGCATGATGATGTAGGGAAGGCAGATGGGCTGCCTAGTGCATATACAGTATAATAGATACTGGGTCAACTGGGAGACCCTCTCGTAATGTCCACTCTGCAGTATCAGATTATGATGGATGATCTTGCAGTATACCCATGGATCTGAACGCAGATAACTCGCTTTCATCTGCCAGTGATCAGGTCTGATTAGCTGACTATCGATCTCAACCCTCATCTGTAGAGAAAAGAACGGGGCCTCTCCAGGAGCGGAGAACACCATGGGGCCAGCATAGGAAATGCCCAACAAGTCGGCCAGCTGCCGATAATCAAATGAAACGTCAACCCCCTTGACGTAGCTCATGATGCGAAGCTCACCACCCCTCTCCACATCATTGTAATCTCCCACCACCTGAGATTACAGTAGAACTGGTGTACCAAGTCAGGGCAGGTACACGCATCATAAGTGATGACAGGGAGCCATCCCATATCACCAAAGGCTCTCTCCACATTGAACAAGGCTAAGCTAGCCAAGTCCACTTTACGGCCTCCCTCTACCTTCTTGTGAGCGTAGTGGGTATAATGTGTCTCGGCTTCGTTGGAACGGAAGCGAAGATGGTCGTGAACTCTAGGTACCTTGGTATGAGCCATAGTATCTGTAAATAGAAAGAAAAACAAATAATGGGTTAGTAGAGAGGAAAAACCTGAGATTTTGACATAATAACGATGTAAATTGGTCAAAAGCCTCACTTTTCACCCATACGCGTGGGCAGGAGGACTTACATAGATCCTAAATTATCTTGTGAGACTCAAATAGTCAGCAATTTCAACTAATTAGATTGAATTGCAATAAATTTCAAGAAATTCAAACTTTGACAAAATTAGGGCAAAAAGTGAAAATTTCAAGTTCCTCGATAACCAACCTATGAAACTCAAATATTTTTGAGGGCTTTCATTCCTCGAGTCACCAACAACAAAATCCCCCAATAAAAATCAAATTTTTATGGTTGGAAAATGTTTAATTTAAAAAATACAAGATAAACGAGCAAAAACCTAGGTTAAGAAACCTAAAAACATGAAAAGGTAGAAGAAATACCTGTAGCGAAGGTGTAGACGACGAAACAAGGAGTGCAAACCACCAACGGATCGGAGTTGTCACTGTAGCAACTCAGAGGGACGAGCTGAGTCGAAGCGGAGAAGAAAGAATGAGAAATGGACTTGAATCGGAACTTAAAAATCAAATTTTAGTCTGGGGGTCGGAAAATAAGATTAAAACAATCGACCCCAGCATCGACCCCCGCATCGACCCTCGACTCTCAGGAACCTGACAGAGAACCAGGGGTCGCAACCTGGGTCAGACATACTCCGACCCCCCCATCGACCCCCGGCTCTCCGGAAGAATTGGTGATTTCCCAGGGTCGAATACTGAGGGTCGGACACCCATCGACCCCCACCATCGACCCTACAGTGAAAACACAGCATTTTCGACAGAATGAACTGAAAATTTTAAAATTTACAATTGTTAGTGGTTTTAATATTTGGGAATGTCCTAAGCCCAAGAAGTAGCTACATCAAGGACGAGTTTACGCGGTTACATCCGAGGATGCTTCCGCATCGCCTGATGTGGTTACAGGTATGACTTACATTTTTTGTTAGTTGTATTACATTGTATGAGCATGTAGACTAAACCAAAACAAATCACAAGTATCGTACCTATTAATGGCATTCCCGCCAGAGTACTCTTTGATTTAGGAGCTACTCATTCCTTTATATCTGTGACATTTGGAAAGAAGTTAAATCTACCCCTTAAATCCTTAGACTACAAACTACTTGTACGATCACCTATGGGATTAGAAGTGGTGTTAGAAAAAGGTTATGGACCATTCCAGTGCTTATTGATGAAAAGACCTTGGATGCATCCTTGATCCAACTTGGGATGACAGACTTTGACGTCATCTTGGGAATGGACTGGTTAGTTCAGCATTCTGCAAACCTATTGTGTGTCGAAAAGAAGCTGACATTTAAGGACAAAGAAGGAGCAGAGTTCAGTTTTTTGGGAACCAAACTTCCCCGTAAACGAAAACTCATACTCTCGGTGCTAAAGGCTAAGAAGTGCCTTGAGAAAGGAGCAGACGGGTATTTAGTATCTGTGGTCGACCTTACCAAGGAAGCACCATGAATGGAAGATATTGATGTCGTGCGGGACTATCCAGACGTATTTCCTGAAGAATTACCAGGATTACCACCCGACCGAGCTACAAAGTTTGTTATAGATCTTATACCTAGAGCCGCGCCAGTATCGAAAGCACCTTATCGAATGGCTCCTACTGAACTGAAGGAATTCAAAGTACAACTACAAGAACTGGTGGACAAGGGTTACATTTGCCCTAGCATATCACCATGGGGAGCACCAGTATTATTCATGAAGAAAAAGGACGGTAGCATTCGCTTGTGTATAGACTACCGAGAACTGAATAAACTGACAATCAAGAATCGGTATCCATTGCCTCGGATCGATGACCTGTTCAATCAGTTGCAAGGTGCCAAAGTGTTCTCAAATATTGATCTTCGGTCAGGCTACCATCAGTTGAAGATTAAGGATGGTGATATCCCCAAGACAGCATTCAGGACCAGATATGGACATTATGAATTTTTGGTCATTTCTTTTGGATTGACAAACGCACCAGCAACCTTTATGGAACTTATGAACCGGGTTTTCCACGACATGTTGGATACGTCGGTCAAAAAGTATTCATTGATGACATACTAGTCTACTCCAAAGATGAGGAAACTCATGTTAAGAATCTAAACGCCGCTCTGCAGTGACTACGGAAGGAAAAGCTATACGCCAAATTTACAGTGTGAGTTTTGGCTAAAGGAAGTCGTATTTCTGTGCCATGTAGTATCCGCTGAATGAATTAAAGTGGAACCCAGCAAGATCGAGGCTATTGTAAAGTGGGAAGCACCGAAGAGCGTTGCAGAAATTAGAAGTTTTCTGGGTCTAGTTGGGTATTATCGACGATTTGTGGAAGACTATTACCGAATTGCCGTACCTCTTACCAGTTTGACTAAGAAGGGCAAGAAGTTTGTCTGGATGGATAAATGCGAGAAGAGTTTCCAAACCTTGAAGGCTAGATTGATATCAGCTCCAATCTTGACCATCCCGATTCCAGGACAACCATTTATCTTGTACATCGATGCGTCAGGACTGGGATTAGGATGTGTACTTATGCAAGGAGAACAAGTAATTGCATATTCCTCAAGACAACTGAAGACACATGAAAAGAACTACCCCACTCATGATTTGGAACTAGCGGCAGTAGTACATGCTGTCAAAATATGGAGACATTATCTGTACGGGGAGAAGTTTCAGATTAAATCAGACGATAAAAGTCTTGCTTACCTATTTAATCAGAAGGAGCTGAATATGAGACAAAGAATATGGCTAGAACTATTGAAAGACTACGATTGTAATATCCAGTATCATCCAGGGAAAGCTAATGTAGTAGCCGATGCGTTGAGCAGAAAGGCAATGATAAAATCTCAGGGAGAGGTTAGCCCAACTGCCGCAATGTGTACTACTAGAAAGGTATTCAAGCACGGTAATGAGCAGTTTGTGATAGATGCACCAGATGGATCAGCCAACCAAGGGTTTATTCATCGATTTTCAAATATGTTTGCCGCATTGAAAATTATACTGGATATAGTTGATGAAGTGAAGACAGCTATCAAATCAGACCCTTACCTAAGAACGGTACAAGAAGACATCGAAAAAGGTAGAACTAACCCTGAGTTCACCTTGGACAAAGAAAAGGTACTGAAGTACAAAGGAAGAATATGTGTATCCGAAACAGAAAGCTTGGACATTAGACACCGATTGATGAAAGAAGCCCAACCACCATCTATTCAATACATCCTGGAAGTACAAAAATGTATCATGATCTAAAGAAACTATATTGGTGGAGAGGAATGAAAGCAGATGAAACTAAGTTCGTGTCTCAATGCCTAAATTGCCAGAAGGTAAAGGCTGAACGACAAAGACCGGTAGGACTGTTACAGCCGTTACCGGAACCAGCATGGAAATGGGACTGCATCACTATGGACTTCGTCACGGGATTACCACTGACTCCTCGAGTAGTTGATGCAGTTTGGGTGATTGTAGACCGCCTGACTAAAATAGCTCGCTTTATACCTATACGACCCCAGTATACACTGGAGAGGTTAGCTAAGTTGTATGTGGATAACATCGTGCGATTACATGGTGTACCTGTAAGCATTGTGTCCGAAAGAGATCCACGATTTACTTCAAAGTTTTGGGAAGGATTGAAAAAGGCTATGGGCACAACATTGAAGTTTAGTACTGCATTCCATCCACAGACAGATGGACAGTCAGAGCATACAATTCAGATTCTAGAAGATATGCTTCGAGCATGTGTAATTGATTTTAAAGGATCTTGGGATGAAAAGTTACCACTGATTGAGTTCGCTTATAATAATAGCTACCAGGCTACTATACAAATGTCACCCTATGAAGCACTGTATGGAAGAAAGTGTCGAACTCCTTTGTTTTGGAATGAAGTTGGGGAACGTAGTACTGTTGGACCAAAATTTGTTGAAGAGACTTGTTGAGTGGTCGACATTATCAAAGAAAGAGTGAGAACAGCTCAGAATCGTTAGAAGCAATATGTCGATACCCGACACCGAGACCTTGAGTTCGTCGTGGGTTATAAGGTATTCTTACAAGTATCGCCTATGCGAGGATTGAAACGGTTGGAACATAAAGGGAAACTAAGTCCCGGATATGTCGGGCCATATGAGATTCTAGCTAAGCATGGGAAAGTGGCTTACCAGTTAGCACTACCACCATCTATGTCAAGTGTGCATGACGTATTTCATATTTCTTTATTGAAGAAGTATGTCAAAGATCCAACATACATTTTGACAGTAGATTTACCTGATTTGACTGATGATTTGACATTTGATGTAACACCAAGAAATCACTAGCCGAAAGGTTCAACGATTACGCAACCGAGATATCTATTATGTTAAGGTCACTTGGAGGAAGTAGAGACAAGGAAGAAATCACATGGGAAGAAGAGAATGCTATGCAAAAGCAATACCCTCATTTATTTGACTCAGAAGGTATGTACAATTTCGAGGACAAAATTTTTATAAGTAGTGGGGAGTTGTAAGACCCGTATCGAACTAACCCGGTCTTACCACCTTGAACTAGGTCTACCCATCATGGTCGAACCAAATGGATCAAGTGCATGAAGGAGATCACGATCCCAGGTATTAAACTGACCCAAAAACACTAAAAATAGGGGGAGGGTCGCATACCCAGCAAGGTAGGGTCGGACCCCTCCAGTATAAAAGTTAGACCCTGAGTTTTATACTGGGGGTCGGATATTTTAAGAACCAGGGGTCGAAGGGATCTCCGACCCCCTCATCGACCCCTAGTCTGTCGACAAAAACCGTGATTTAGAAACTTTCCAAATTTCAATGGGATTCCTTCCTAATCTCAATGGGACTTATTTTGGGAGTTTCTACTCAATAAATAGGACATCCCTAAGCCTTTTTCACTCCTTTTAGAACCCTAATTGGATTGAGAGAAAGAGAAGAGAAGGAGAAGAGAAAGAGAAGAGAAGGAAAGTGGAGAAGAAGATCAAAGAGAAGGCTTCAAAGAAATAAGCCTAACTCTCAGGTATGGATACTATCTCCATGTAATTCTACAGACCTTAGAATAGATAGAGAAGAGGGAATGATATAGGAGAAACCCAAATCATCCACCATGGTAAGGTTTTCATGGAAAACCATGGGGGAAATCATGAAAGCCATATAGGTGAGTGAACTATGGTTTTAGGCCATAGAACATGTGTGGAATGGATTGTAAAAGTAAGCCATAGGACCCTAAACATGAAGAATGGATTGTAGGAGGAAAAATTGACAATACCCATAGGGGGTCGCATGGGGTGTCGATCGCCAATCGACCCTACCAGACCTTGATAATTGACCCCCAGTGTTCGGGAAGTCCAGACTGTGGGTGGTCGCACCCAAGGTCGATGGAACCTCCGACCCTAGCATCAACCCCCAGTTAACAACATGCTTTTTAAACTCTAAATTAATTCTATTTAAATTCTATCGACTTGGTTAGGTCTTCTAGTGATATAATATCGATATATAGTTGATTCTTAAAGCCTGAAAGAGGACCTATGATCAAGTAAAGGTGAGGAAACAAGACCTAAACTAATTGGTTAATAATAAACTGTTTTATTCTTGAGTCCAATGCTATGAATGATTTTATGCGTGTATGATTGTTATGTGCATTCAACATGTCATCCAATATTTATATTATTACTGTTCATGCATATTTATTTATTGTTTATAACATGATGATGATGATGATGATAGGAATAGGCATGTGGATGTATGTGTGTGGTTGGTGTGCTTGATGCGAGCGAGTATCAGGGGGAGGTGTCATAGGTGGGGCCTCAGAATTCTAGCTCTATCTCTAACTCAAGTCTTGTCCACTGACATCGTCGTATCGCCATTATCTTAGCGGAATTATTACGTCGTCGGGTATGAGGGGAGGTGGTCTCGGACCGTGTAGTCTTTGACTCTGTCGGGGGGCCTTAGCCCTATCTCTATGGACGTATTGAGGGATGCTGGGGTGAGGCCTTGGATACACTGATTGGCATTAGGATTGGTTATTTACGAGCCCAGTTTGCGAGCCCTCGCCAGTAGGGGCTTACATGTTGGTATGGGCAACAGGTACAATAATAAACATGACCTTTGTGGGTACATTGTCAATGATTGGGTACATGTGAGTCGAAAATAAACGTTACCTTTAGGTGGCTTCACACACTCGTGTATAGAGGTGCGGTATTAATAAACATGATCTTTGGCCACCTATCCTTTCTATAGCACATTGCAAACTTATTTACCAGACCAAAGATATGAATTGAATGCATGCATATGTTTGTTGCATTGTTTTGTTTGCTTACTGAGCCATGATGTGTGCTCACCCTCTCGACGTCGAATATTTTTAGTTGATGATGCAAGTACTACAGTTGCAGATTATATGAATGATCTGGTGTATGCGTGTGTTGCTGCAATGGAAGCTGAAGACTTAGAGGATGCACATGACCCCTCATGCGAGTGCAACTCATGCGTATTCTATTAAGATTTTATTTGAATTTATAAAGGGATGTAATTGGTTTTTTATTTATTTAGGTTTCAGTTGATACAACAATAACATGATATTTTAATTATGATTATTACAGCTAGAATGCTCAGTTCATGTACTATAAGACTTCCGCTATTGTGTATTTATTCTGATTATGGTTGTGGATGTGCATGGTTTTATTTTTAATGGATACTACCTATTAGAGATCCTGGTTGAACCGTTGGTTTATAGCAGTTCATCACACCGTTCTGAATGGTGCAGAATTGGGGTGTGACAAAATATGCAAAAATAGTAATAGCAGGAATATTGGATGACATGTGAGATGAACATTACAAGCATACGAGCATAGTATCAATCATGTCATTGGACTCAATAAAAATAATAATTTTTTATTAACCAATTAGTTTAGGTTTTGTTCCCTCACCTATTAGTAATACTAGATGTCCTTCCAAGCCTTGAAATTCTCTTTGAATTGATTTAACAACCTAAAACTTATATGAATTTAAGTTAGGGTTCGTATGTGACATGTTACAGTAGTCGAAAATCGAAACAAAGCACTGATAGGTGCCTGATTGGTCCTATGATCTCATCCTATATCAACCTTACTGTCTACAGTCGATACCCTACGGTCGCATATGGTGTGACCGTAGCTGCGACCATATGATTTTTGAAATCTTCCCGAATGCCCATGGTCGATCCTCTAGTCATCCTGGTCATGCTATGATCGGCCGTAGCTCCGACCTTGAGATTTTTGGTCACAGTCTATATGAAATTCTAGTTCTTCTTGGGTCATTTCTTCTATTCTTCAATGGGGTTTACTCTATGGTCATCCTATGGCCATTATTAGTATTTTCTTAGCAACCCTAATCATCAAATTCACTCCTCATGATTCTCCTTAGGATTTTCTCAAGGAAATCACATAGATCATAATAGGTTGATATTGCCTATCTTCCATAGAAGTCTTATTTCTTAGAGTTTACATCTCAAGAGATTCATTTTATAGGGTTTATTAATGTTATAAAAGAGTGAAAAAGGGCTGAGGGACATCCTTTATATAGAGGAAAACTCTCCATATAGAGTCCTCATTCAACTATGAAAGCAATCCCTTAGATTAGAAAAATTTCCAAAACTCGGAGTCTGATCTGGGTTCTCACGGCTGATCATACGGTCGCAAAAATCGTCGATCGTAAGGTTAAAATCATCGACCGTGGGGTTATGGGTTTGAGATTTTTGGTTCCCTTCCTTATGGTCGATCATACCTACCCAAGCATGCGACCTTAGGTATGTTTTAGTGTTTTTAACTCGATTTTGATACCTAGTTTGTGATCTATATTCACACGCTCGGTCCACTTGATCCAGGAATGTTGGGAAGATCTGGCATGACATGGTTAGACCAAGTTAGTGGAGTGTGGGTCTTACAACTCCCCCCCTCTTATATAAATTTTATCCTCGAAATTTGCACATACCTTCCAAGTCGAATAGGTGAAGATATTACTTATGCATAGCATTCTCTTCTTCCCATGTAATTTCTTCTACTTTTGGCTTCTCCAAGTAACCTTAACGTAATAAATGTCATGGTTGCAAAGTCATTGAACCTTTCGGCTAGTGATATCAAAAGGTACTACTTCGAACGTCAAATGTTCAGTCAAATCTGGTGGTTCCATTGTTAATACGTGTATTGAATCTTTGACGTACTTCTTCAATTGTGAGACATAGAATACATCATGTACAGTAGACATTGATGGTGGTAGTGCTACCTGATATGCTACTTTTCTACATCTATCTAGAACTTCATAATGTCCAATATATCTGCGACACAACTTTCCCTTCTGTCCAAACCTTTTCAAACCATGCATTGGAGATATTTTCAGAAATACCTTATCACCTATGGTGAATTGAGATCTCTGCATCGATTATCTGAAAATTGCTTCTGACGATTCTGAGCTATTCAGACTCTTTCCTTGATAATGTCGACTACTCGACAAGTCTCTTCAACAAACTCTGGTCCAACAATACTCCATTCTCCAACTTCATTCCAAAACAAAGGAGTTCGACATTTCCTACAATACAGTGCTTTATTGGGTGACATCTGTATAGTTGCTTGATAACTGTTGTTATAAGCGAACTCAATCAATGGTAATTTTTCATCCCATGTTCTTTTAAAATTAATAACACACGCTTGAAGCATGTCATCTAAAATCTGAATAGTACGCTCCGACTGTCCGTCTGTCTGAGGATGGAATGCAGTACTAAACTTCAATGTTGTATCCATAGCCTTCTGTAATCCTTCTCAAAACTTTGAGGTAAAGCATGGGTCTCTGTCAGACACAATGCTTTTAGGTACACCATGTAATCAGATAAAATTATCTACATAAAGCATAACTAACCTCTCGAGGGTATACTGAGGTCGTATAGCTATGAAACGAGCTCTCTTGGTTAAACGATCCACAATCACCCAGACCGCGTCAACTACTCGGGGAGTCAATGGTAACCCGGTGACGAAGTTCATAGTGATGTAGTACCATTTCCATGCTTGTTTTGCCAGTGGCTGCAATAATCCTGCAGTTCTTTACCTTTCAGCTTTTACTTGTTGACAATTCAAACATTGAGACACAAATTTATCTACATCTGCTTTCATTCCTCCCCACCAATATAGTTTCTTCAGATCATGATACATCTTCGTACTTCCAGGATGTACCGAATAAGCGGTGGTTTGAGCTTCCTTCATTAGTCTGTGTCTAATATCCAAGTCTTCATTTTTGAGAACACATACCCTTCCTTTGTATTTTAGTACCTTTTCAACGTCCAAGGTGAACTCAGGAGTAGTCCTACCTTTTTCGAGGTCTTCTTGCACTGTTCTCAGATAAGGGTCTGATTTAATAGCGGCTTTTACTTCATCTACTAGATCAGGTACAATCTTCAATGTAGCAAACATGTTTGAGAATAGATGAATAATCCCTTGGTCAGTTGATTCATTCGAAATATCAATCATCAGTTACTCTTTACCGTAGTTAAATACTCTCCCTGTGACACACGCCACAGCATTTGCACTAACTTCTTCTTCGGATTCTGTCATAGCTTTCCTGCTTAGTGCGTCAGCAACTACATTAGCTTTTCCTGGATGATACTCAATATCACAATCATAATCATTCAATAATTCCAGCCATCTTCTTTGTCTCATGTTCAACTCCTTCTAATTAAAAAGATGAGTGAGACTCTTATGATCTGATTTAATTTGAAATTTCTCTGCATATAAATAATGTCTCCATATCTTAACAGCATGTACTACTGTTGCTAATTTCAAGTCATTAGTGGGATAGTTATTCTCATATGTCTTTAGTTGTCTTAAGGCATATGCAATTACTTGTTCTCCTAGCATAAGCACACATCCTAAACCTAACCTAGACGCATCAGTGTACAAGGTAAATGGTTGTCCTGGGATCGAAATAGTCAAGATGGGAGCTAATATCAATCTAGCCTTCAATGTTTGAAAACACTCTTCACATTTATCAGTCCAAACAAACTTTTCTCCTTTCTTTGTCAGACTGGTGAGAGGTACGGCGATTCTAGAGTAATCTTCCACAAATCGTGGATAGTAACTAGCTAAACTTAAGAAACTTTTGATTTCTGCAACATTCTTAGGTGCTTTCCATTTCACAATGGCTTCAATCATGCTAGGATCCACTTTAATTCCATCAGTGGATACAACATGGCCTAAGAAAGTGACTTCATTTAGCCAAAACTCACACTTTGTAAATTTTTGTTAAAGCTTCTCTTTTCTTAGTCACTGCACAGTGGCTCTTAGATTTGTAACATGAGTTTCTTTGTCCTTGGAATAGACTAGTATGTCGTAATAAATATAATGATTGACGTATCCAACATATCATGGAATACCCGATTCATTAGTTCCATAAAAGTAGCGGGTGCATTAGTTAATCCAAAAGACATGACTAAAAATTCATAATGTCCATATCTGGTTCTAAATGCTGTCTTTAGAATATCACCTTCCTTAATCTTTAACTGATGGTATCTTGACCGAATATCAACTTTGGAGAACACTTTGGCACCTTAAAACTGATCGAATAAGTCATCGATCCTAGGCAATGGGTATCGATTCTTGATTGTAAGCTTGTTCAATTCCTGATAGTCTATACACACTCGAACACTACAGTCAGTCTTTTTCACGAACAATACTGGTGCTCCCCATGGTGATATGTTGGGTCTGATATAACCCTTGTCTAGTAATTCCTGTAATTGTACCTTCAGTTCCTTCAGTTCAGTAGGATCCATTCGATAAGGTGCTTTCGATACTGGTGCGGCTCCGGGCATAAGATCTATAACGAACTCTGTCGCTCGATTGGGTGGTAGTGCTAGTAGTTCCTCAGGAAATACATCCGAAAATTCACGCACAACTTCAATATCCTCCATTCGTGGTGCTTCCTTTGGTTAGGTGGACCACGGATACTAGATACCCAGTTCCTCCTTTCTCGAGGCATTTTCTAGCCTTCAGTGCAGAGAGGATGAGCTTTCGTTTATGGAGAAGTTTGGTTCCCACAAAACTAAACTCTGCTCCTTTCTTGTCTTTAAATGTCAACTTCTTTTCTGCACATAATAGGTCTGTAGAGTGCCGAGCTAACTAATCCATTCTCAAGATAACGTCAAAGTCTACCTTCTCAAGTTGAATTAAGGTTGCATCCAAAATCTTATCGCCGATAAGAACTAGACATGGTGAATAACCTTTGTCTAGTTCAACTTCTAATACCATAGGTGATTGTAGAAGAAGTTTGTAGTCTAAAGGTCTGAAGGTAGATTTAACTTCTTTCCAAACAATACAGATATAAAAGAATGAGTAGCTCCAGAATCAAAGAGTACTCTGGCAGATAAGTCATTAATAGGTACGATACCTATGATTTGATTTAATTTAGTCTACATGCTCACACAAGGTAGTACAAAATGAATAGTTCAGGTCATATCTGTGACCACATCAGGCGATGCGATAACATCCTCAGATGTAACTGCATAAACCTTTCCTTGCTGTAGCTGTTTCCTTGGCTTATGACACTCTCTTAAATAATGTCCTACTTGATTACAGTTAAAGTATTTAACTTCAGCATTACTTTGCTTCTGTTGAGGTTGGGCTGTCGAAGTAGTCTTGGCTGCAGCATTGAAGCCTTGAGTACGGAAGGGTTTAAATGTCCTTGAGTTCCCTTCGTTGTATGAATTTCCATTAGGCCTTTTAATACCTCTATTCTGAGTAAAATAACTTTCCGTCTGGCTCGATTCCAGTACTCGAGCAACCTGTACAGCTTCATTATAAATCTTCTTTTCTAGTCCCAATACATGCTCACAGATGCTTCCCCTAAGTCCCATGACGAACCTTCGGGTTTTGGTATTTTCCTCCTGCATGCTAAAGGGAGCAAAGAAAAATAGTTCTTCATAACGCTATTGATATGTGTCTACAGGTATCTATCTCTGATACAGACTCAGAAACTCCATTTCCATTTGATCTCTGAAACTCCTACGAAAATACTTCTCGAAGAAAGCTTTTTTATAGATAGCCCAGGTCAATTGGGCGTGCTTTGTTAACAGATAACTCCAAGTAAATTTCCACCAATGGTACACATCACCTTTCAGCATAAAAGTGGCACATAACACCTTTTCTTCTTCATTTATAGTCATCATCATAAAGTTTCTTTCCATCTCATCTATCTAGTAAATTGACCATAACGGATCTGATGGTTTGCCTATAAATTCCTTCGGCTTCAACTTCAGGAAACGCTCGATCAGTCTGGAGTGGTCAAGTTGATACTGTGCATATACTCCATACATAGGCGGTTGGTATTGATAATTTCCTTGGTTATATCCGCCTTGCGGTGCTTCAGGGTTTTGCATTTGGCCTTGTACTGCTGGTTTTTGCAGTGCTTGGGGTACGGTGTTGCTACCACCAGGTGCAGTACTAGCTTGTCCTACATATAGAGGTGTTGTGTTTGCAGTTGGGAAAGCAATTCCCATAGCAGCTTGCATGTTAGCTTACACTTGCTGTATTTGCTGCAATTATTGTGCTAAATTCATCACTGTTGTAGCCAAATCTGTTGGTGGTGCAGGTAGGTTGGTTGGGTTGGCTTGGGTGTGCACATTCTGAGGTGCAGCATTTTGAGTTCCAATATTTCCTTCCTGTCCTTGCTGACTTTCATTGTCATTAATCTCCATAGGTGGTGGATATGGGTTTACATTCTATCTCCTTCTACTTACTCTATGTCCAGCTATTTAAACTCTTGGTTGAATGGTACTTGGAAAGGCTGTACATGTGAGACAAGATATGATGGTAGTATTAGGTTAGTCTCACAATGAAAGGCGAGAGAAAAAACAAAATCAATAGGCAAAAGTTCAACAGAATCAAATGCAGACAACAGTAGGTCATACGGTCGATTGTCTACGTTTGCATGTTGTGCTACCATAGGTGAGACCATCACATCCCTGGCAACATACCGAGACCCTATGGTTGATCATATGGTCGATCCTACGGTCGATGGTTTTGGTTGAATTGTGCGACCGTAAAATCCAAAATCAATTTTTAAAACCTATTTTCGAGAGTTTCCCTCTCATTTCTCCTTCTTCCTCCTATGGTCTCTACTCAACTCGCTACCAGTGAGTTGCTACAGTGTTGACCATACAAACTTGGTGATTTTTACTTTGATCTGCGACCTACATTCCGTTCCACAAGGTATGTTCTCTACTTTCTTTCATTTTTAAGCTTTCATACCTAGTGTTTTTGCCATTCATAGGGTTTTCTTCTAATTTATATTTTTCTAACCTTAAAATTTTGATTTTTATTGGGGGCTTTTGCTATTGGCCACCCAATGGATGAATGTCCTCAAGAAAATTTGAGTTTCATCGGTTGGTTTGGTAAAAATTTCAAAATTTCCATTTTTGACCTAAAATTTGGGGTTTTTGCCCAATTGTCAAAATTTTTCAAATTTGACCTACCTAGTTAAAATTTTCGATTGGATAGCATTGTAGGATGTTTTGGGACCTACATAAGTCCTCCTACCAAGGTTGGGTGAAAAGTGAGGCTTTTTCTCATTTTACATTGTTATGTTGTCAAATTTTCTAAATTTTCTAACTTGTTTTCTTGTTTTCCTTTCTTACAGCTATCATCGTTCGACCAAGGTTCCTCGAGTTCATGAACCGCTTCGCTTCAGGTCTGTGGAAGCAGAAGTGCGATCTCCTTGGTTTGACCGAAAGAAAGTTGAAGGGGGTAGATGTTTGAACCTAGCCCACTTGACCCTGATTGATGTGGAGAGGGAATTTGGCGATATGGGCTGGCTTCCAGTGATCCTATACGAGGCTTGCACTCGCCTGGACTTGGTTAAGCAATTCTACTGTCACCTTCAGGTAGAGGGTGACCTAGAGGATGTAGAGAGGGGCGGAGAGCTTCGGACCAGCAACTGGGTGAAAGGGGTTCCGATTTCTTTCAACTGCTAGGAGTTGGTTGATCTCCTAGGTATCTCCAATGATGGGCAGTTAGTTTACTATGCACCCAGAGAGCCACAATTTCTATCTACACAGATGTGTGCATAGATAGATAGTCAGATTCTTCGGGATGACCGCTGGGAGGTAAAAGCAGTCAACCTGCGTCCAGAGCCACGTGTCTATTGCAAGATTATCCAGCATAATCTGATTCCCTAGGGTGGACATTATGAGATGATCTCTCAGCTGACTCAGTACCTTCTGTACTTTGTCTGTACTAGGCAGCAAGTCTGCCTCCCATACATTATTCTCCGAACCATGCACCGAGCTACATTGCATGACTCGAGAGGCAACTTGCCCTATGGGCGGCTGATCTCCACCTTGATTGCTCATCTACAGGTGGACCTAGTGGATGAGAGGATCGTTGAGGACACCTTCTCAGCTGACCTTGATTGGGGGGCTATCAAATGGGCATGAGAGAGATACAGGTCCGTGATGATGAGAGGAATGCTATGAGACGTCCTCTCACTAGGGTAGCGGCAGTAGATGCAGAGGTGGCAGCAGCAGTAGTAGAGGTAGCAGCAGAGGCACATGAGGGTGGTGATGAGGAGGATGATGATCAAATGTACATGGATGAGGATGCCATCCCTCCTCCATCGCCACAGCATTCTACTGGAGCTGGCCCTTCTAGGGCTTCTCATTCAGCTTGCCCCTCATGCCCACCACCAGATGACATGATGGGACTATTACGTGAGATTAGAGAGGCTTAATGCGTGACTGATTAGAGAGTAGGAGAGCTTCTAGATGCCTAGAACTCTACAGACCAGCGGGTAGCGGATCTGGCAGCTAGCCTCTGAGAGACTTAGGCTCAGGTGGCCTGGATCACGAGATTATATGCCGAGGACCACTATAGAGATCGTGAGGCACCTCCTCCTCCAGCACCTCCAGCTCCATGATTGCCCTTTATATCTGTTTCCTTATTAGACTACAGAGTAACTGTTCGGATTGTGTACTGTACTCTGATTTGATGTACATTGGTCTTGTTTCCATATATATATATATAATTGGTTTTTTCTTTACATATGTGCATTATTCTCTTTCTCTTAATTTATGTTTCATACAATACAGGTGCTTATGGTGTGTTCTTATTACAACTTTTAAATTTTATCCTAACTCAGTTCATGACTCATGTGGAAGTAGTTAGGTCAATGGGTAGAACCTGAGTGATCTAATTCCAAGTTGTCACACCCCAATTCTGGTCTAACTAGAATGGTGTGATGACCAGCCAATAAATCAACGGTTTACCCAGGATCTCGCATAGGTCGTACCTACCATATCAAACCACACACACATTCCACATTAATAATTAGAGGTAATAAATAAATAAGCGAAAGTCTTACAGATAATGAACTGAGAGTCTAATAATGATAAATAAGTATTTAATCCAATTATCTCCAAACCACAAGACATAAAAAAATAATTAATTACATATCCGTTGTTAAAATTATAACTAAACTTAACCAAAAACACATTGGTTGCATTTGCATGATGAATCATCTGCATCTTCTTCTGCTTCTACGTCCATCGCAACAACGTGTCCATACGTTGGCACATTCATATATTCTTCAACTGCAGAACCTGCATCTTTAATTAAAAATATTCGACGTCGAAAGGGTGAGCACACATCATGGCTCAGTGAGCAAACAAAACAATGCAACAAACATATGCATGCATTCAATTCTTATCTTTTGTCCGGTTTATAAGTTTGCAATATGCTATAGAGAGGTTTGGTGGCCGCCGCACCTCTATACACGAGTGTGTGAATCCGCCCAATGGATCAAACACCACTGCCGTCCCACACGCACCTACCATGTAATAGAGATAGAGCTAAAGTGTCCAGATCAAACACCACCAACACTTTCCCTGATGCCCTACCCGTACTAACACATAAGTCCCTATTGGCGAGGGCTTACAAACTGGGCTCGCAACTAACCAATCCTAATGCCAAACAGTGTATCCAAGGCCTCACCCAGTATCCCTCAATACATCCATAGAGATAGAGCTAAGGCCCCCCGGCAGAGTCAGAGAACACACGGTCCGAGACCACCTCCCCTAATGCCCTACGACGTAATAGTTCTGCTAAGGTACTAGCGATACGACGATGTTAGTGGGCAAGACTTGAGTAGAGATAGAGCTATAGTCTGGTGACGAGGTCGAAGACCACCATGCCACGTCCTCCCCCTTATGCTCGACTCACATCCAACACACCAACCACACACATACATTAACATGCCTATTCTTAACATCATTATCATCATCATGTTATAAATAAATGAAATTAAATATGCATGAACAGTAATAACAGAAATATTAGATGACATGTGAGATGCACATTACAAGCATACAAGCATAGAATCAATCATGGCATTGGACTCGATGAAAATAACAGTTTGTTATTGACCAATTAGTTTAGGTTTTGCTCCCTCACCTGTTAGCAGTACTCGATGTCCTTCCAAGCCTTGAAATTCTCTTTGAATTGATTTAACAACCTAAAAGTTATAAGAATTTAAGTTAGGGTTCATATGTGACATGTTACAGTAGTCAAAAATCAAAACAGAGCACTGATAGGTTCCTGATTGGTCCTATGGCCTCATGTTGTATCGATCTTACTATCTACGGTCGATACCCTATGGTCGCATATGGTGCGACCGTAGCTACAACCATATGATTTTTGAAATCTTTCCGAATGCCTATGGTCAATCTTCTATTCATCCTGATCATTCTATGGTCGATTGTAGCTCCGACCTTGAGATTTCTGGTCACAGTCTACATTAAATTCAAGTTCCTTCAATTATTCTTATTTAATGGGGTTTATTCTAAGGTCATCCTATGGCCGTTATTAGTAATTTCTTATCAACTCTAATCATCAAATTCACTCCTCATTGTTCTCCTTGGGATTTTCTCAAGGAAATCACATAGATCATAATAGGTTGATATTGCCTATCCTCTATAGAAGTCTTATTCCTTAGAGTTTACATCTCCAAAGATTTGTTTTATACCTTTGCCTATGATAAAGAGTCAATCTCTTCTCAGCAAATTCTTCTCCTTAGCTTTTTCTTCTCTTCCTTCTCTTCCTTCTCTTCCTATAGGGTTTACAAATGTTCTAAAAGAGTGAAAAAGGGTTGACGGACGTCCTTTATTTAGAGGAAACTCTCCATATAGAGTCCTCTTTCAATTAGGAAAGCAATCCCTTAGTTTAGGAATGTTTTCAAAACTCGGAGTTTGATCTGGGTCTCACGGTCGATCATATGGTCGCATAAACCGTCGACCGTAAGGTCAAAATGATCAACCGCGGGGTTCTGGATTTGAGATTTTTGGTTCCCTTCCTTATGGTCGACCATACCTACCTAGGCATGCGACCTTAGGTATGTTTTTAGTGTTTTTAACTCGATGTTCATACCTGGTCTATGATCTATCTTCACACGCTCAGTCCACTTGGTCCAGGAATGATGGAATGACCTGGCACGACATGGTTAGGCCAAGTTAGTGTAGTGCGGGTCTTACAGCTCGGATACCAAGTTGTCACACCCCAATTCCGGACTAACCTAATTAGTGTGATGAACTGTATAGGCTATGCCAACCATGTTAAACAAAAATAAATTCCACATTAATCAGAGATAATAAAGTGAATAGCAGAAGTCCTATTAATAATTAATTGAGGTCTAATCATGGTAAATAATTAATATTCTAGTTATCTCCAAGTTACCAAAAAATAATTTAATATATATTACAAATATTTGAATACAAAGGTTAAACACTAAGCACATCCATAGTTGAAATACTCGCTTAACGAATCATAATAGTCCTCTACAGCTTGCACATCTATATCTGCCACCTATTCATATGTTGATGTGTCGACATAATCTTCAACTGTAATACCTGCAACATCAAAAACTAAAAAGAATTGTATGTGCGAGGGTCAGTTCTCTAACTTGAGCTCAGTGAGTAAACAAAACAATGCAACAAACATATACATGCATTCAATTCTTATCTTTGGTTTGGTTTATAAATTTACAATGTGCTATAGAAAGGTTTGGTGGCCGTCATACCTTTATACACGAGTGTGTGAATCCACCCAATGGATCAAACACCATTGCCGTCCCACATGCACCCACCACGAAATAGAGATAGAGCTAAAGTGTCTGAATCAAATACTGCCAACACTTCCCCTGATGCTCTACCTATACCAACATGTAAGCCCCTATTGACAAGGGCTTGCAAACTGGGCTCGCAACTAACCAATCCAAATGCCAAATAGTGTATCCAGGGCCTCACCCCAGCATCCCTCAATATGTCCATAGAGATAGAGCTAAGGCCCCCCGGCAGAGTCAGAGACCACACAGTCTGAGACCACCTCCCTTGATGCCCTACGACGTAATAGTTCTACCAAGGTAATGGCGATACGATGATGTTAGTGGGCAAGACTTGAGTAGAGATAGAGCCAGAGTCTGATGACAAGGTCAAAGACCATCATGCCACGTCCTCCCCTTGATGCTCCACTCGCATCCAACATACCAACCCTACACATACATTCACATGCCTATTCCTAGCATCATCATCATCATCATGTTATAAATAAATATAATTAAATATACATAAATAGTAATAGTATGAATATTGGATGACATGTAAGATGCACATTACAAGCATACAAGCATAGAATCAATCATGGCATTAGACTCAATAAAATAAACAGTTTGTTATTAACCAATCAGTTTAGGTCTTCTTCCCTCACCTGTTAGCAACACTCGATCTCCTTCCAAGACATGAAATTCTCTTTGAATTGATTTAACGACCTAAAAGTTATATAAATTTAAGTTAAGGTTCATATGTGACATGTTACAGTAGTCAAAAATTGAAATAGAGCATTGATAGGTGTCTGATTGGTCCTATGGTCTCATACTGTATCAACCTTACTGCCTACGATCGATACCCTATGGTCACATATGGTGCGACTGTAGCTGCGACCATTTGATTTCTGAAATCTTTCCGAATGCCTATGGTCGATCCTCTGGTCACGCTGGTCATGCTATGGTCGACCGTAGCTTTGACCTTAAGATTTTTTATCACAGACTACATGCAATTCGAGTTCTTCCTAGGTCAATTCTTCTGATCTTCAATGGGATTTATTCTAAGGTTATCCTATGTCCATCATTAGTAGTTTCTTATCAACCCTAATCATCAAATTCACTCCTTATGATTCTCCTTGGAATTTTCTCAAGGAAATCACATAGATAATAATAGGTTGATATTGTCTATCTTCCATAGAAGTCTTATTCCTTAGAGTTTACATCTCCAGGGATTCGTTTCATACCTTTGCCTGTGATAGAGAGCCAATTTCTTCTCAGCAAATTCCTCTCCTTAGCTTTTTATTTTTCTCCTTCTCTTCCTTCTCTTCCTTCTCTTTTTCTAGGGTTTACTAATGTTCTAAAAGAGGGAAGAAGGGCTGAGGGACGTCCTTTATATAGAGGAAACCTCTCCATATAGAGTCCTCTTTCAATTAGGAAAGCAATCCTTTAGTTTAGGAAAGTTTCCAAAACTCGGAGTCTGATCTGGGGTCCCACGGTCGATCATACGATCGCATAAACTGTCGACTGTAGGGTCAAAATCATCGACCATGGCATTCTGGATTTGAGATTTTTGTTCCCTTCCTTATGGTCGACCATACCTACCCAAGTACGACCTTAGGTATCTTTTCAGTGTTTTTAACTCGATTTTCATACCTGGTTTGTGATCTATCTTCACAAGCTCGGTCCACTTGGTCCAGGATTGATGGAAAGACCTGGCACGACACGGTTAGACCATGTTAGTGGAGTACGGATCTTACATTATCACTCCATTCTACTAGTACCTGACCCCCTACTGGCCAGGGTTGCATACAGAGGTAGTGCCATTAACCAATCCTACATGTCATCCGAAATATCCCTCTTACCAATCCCAGCAGGAATCCCAAACCATCGATTTTGCCCTCCCAAGATGTTGTCATCCTGCTAGGGGTGAGTGACATACTCATCAAGTATTGCCTAGCAGGTTGGATCCAGCTATCCTTGACCATTTCACCACTTCCTACTAGACTTAGTCACGTACATTCACACAACAATCATAATATAAATACAAATGTATGCACAAAGCAGTTATTAGATGACATGTTATCACACAAGCATATGGCAGAACAATCACATATTATAGACACTTTAAAATTAATTAGGGGTTTTATTCCTCACTTGGAATCACGTAATTGTGGTAACCCATGCTCAAATATTTGATGTTCCTGATAAGCTCTACACCTGTATAGAGTGTGGAATTATTGGTTATAATTTTTACATTATTCTTTTTCAATTTATAGAAGTCTGGGGTTCGTCGGTCGGTGCCTCGTTCAGCTTATCACAATCGATGAAGGTTAGAACTTTCTACCAAGGGTCGGTCATGGCGTTGGTCAGTACTATAGCAATGACACCGCTACGTCCGACCAATTCTTGTGGCCTTCAGAACTATTCGGTCACTAGGCCAGACCTTGGGATCCATCTTCCATGGTATTGTCTGACCCCTTCCAGAACACACTTCATAACTCTTCTATTGAGTTCGTCAGTAGTCCTCAAGATGTGAGATTAGTCCATACTTTGCTAACTTAGTATGGTCCAATAGTGGGGTACCTCCTAGGCCTAAGCGCTAATGTAATGGGGTAGCTTTGAGGTTTAACCTAAATCGCCTATCAAGAATATGCCTTCTTGAAGCTAATGAAACAATGCAACTGTTCCACCATGAGTGAGGAGCGATCATCGTCTTTATTGAAATAACGTTCGATTGAGTATTGAATTTTTATCATAATATACAGAAGGTTTAGAGTTTTCTCGATGACCGTTTAACCAATGTCGATCAACAGTATTCGTCATTGATAGTTCTCGAAGCACAAGTGCTTCCAAGCTTCTCCTTCTCCCTTCAACTTCCTCCCCTTTATTTGAGAACGTGTCAGAGTTTTTCTAAGACTGATATGTATTAGAGGAAGGTAAAAATGTAGGTTTTAATCCTTTAAAGTGTCCCTCTTGGAGTAAAACTCCTAATTTGAATAAGGGACTCTTGGGGAGTTGCCAAGTGGCAAGAGTTTGAGTTGGGAAGGGACTCCTTCTATTCCTCTAACTCTAAAGGTGGTTAAGATAGGTGTGGGCCCCTCTAGAATCATCCATGGGTCCAGGGAATATCCTAAATGGCTTCTAAAATAGACTCAAATTGTTAAATCACGCGGTTAGTTCCGTTTTGGCCTGGCCGGTCGATGGTCCCAGTCGCTATCCATCGGGTTTACCAACCAATAATTACGACCAGCCCTCCTTTAATTTGCACATTAACTCAGAGTCATTATCGTCACCAATTACTGGATCCTTCAATCGAGGATCGAGCGGTCTCTCTTAACCAGGCGCACCTACCGATCAGCAATTAGGCATCGAATCGAGTCAATCAACGGTAGAAAACCCTGGCAATAAAAAAAAACCAAGTTAGGCCGGGTTTTCTAGGTTCGGGTTTTACAATACTTGTAGGTACCTCGGCATGGCCTTGTACCTTCTTAGCATGGTGTTGGTAGGTTATATTCATTATTTGGGTAGTGATTCATATGATGTGGACCAAGTATGGATCATTCACCTCATCCATGCTTGAGAGTTCCTTTTGGGATTCATGTGTCTCAATATAGTGGATGCATGTTTCTATAGACCAGGCCACTAATAATTCATCTACATACATTTTCTTGCTTGCATGTGCTGATTCTCCCACTAAGCATGTTGGTAGCTCACCCCACGTGTACACACATTTTTAGATTGTTTTACAGGTGATGATTCTACTGTTATTGATTACTTTATTGATGATCCTAATGAAGATGAAGGTCCTGATGCTGCTTATCATGGATCTACGTGTGAGTGTGATGACTATTTCTACAGCGAGGAGATAGAGTTATTGCATAGTCTAGGATAGATTTACTTTTGGGCATGTTGACCAGCTATGTTTAAGCGTATTTGGTTACTTGTTAGGATTTTATCTATTTCCTGGTTACATTTGAGATAAACTATTATCATGTTATTATCACTTTAGATTTTAGCTTGATTTTAGTACAAGACTTCCATAATTTTAGTTAAACACTCTAATTTATGATTATTAAATTGAGTATGTGAATATAGGATTGGTTTATGATGAGCACTACAATGTAGTAGATCTTGGTATGATTTACTTGCCGCTGTAGGGAATCTAGTTGCACCTAACTACCTCCTGTTTTGGGGTCGGACATTGAGTCTTTCTATCTCTTAGGGAGTTGCCATTTGGTAAGAGAGAGAGAGTATGAGGGGGTTTCTTGAAGTGGGAGACTTCCCATGAAGTTACAATAGGTCACCAAGTGGCATTAGGTAGGACCCAATCTCTGAAGAGTGGTCGTACTCCATCCTTACTATGAAACTTCAATTTCACTAGGGCTCTAACTTGGATTATATTTAAATAACTCTAGGAAAAGGGAGAGTTAGATTAAACTAAATTCATTCATAGAGAAGGCAACCATGATAAACCATCTTCTGGAGAGAGTTAGGAGAAGGTATCCCCACTAAAGGAGCTCCCAAGACATATAACACCATTAGAGATGTTGATTTCGAATCTAAGGTATGTTTCCATCCATCCTACTAATTATACTATCATCCCTTGGATATTTACCCAACTCCAGAAAGTTAGGACACTTGGCTCTTCTTGGTGATCACCCGGCCCGCATGATCTGCACATCAGCTTAGGGGTCTTTAACTCGGTACAATCTCTTTCAAAGTTGCCCCATAGCGAACACTTTCTACATTGTTTTTTCAATCGAGACAGTTGAGGTAGTTTTCTTTGCCAAATTGCCCGAGGCTTATGCTTTTTTCAATCCAATCGTAGATGTTATGCCAGTCATACCTCTCTTTTTTTTTTTTTTTCTCTTAGCCTTTGTTTGGCAAGCTGCTATAAGTTTTCGATGAAATCAAGTAGTTTATCTTTGTTCTAAGGGAAGTAGCTAATAGAAGCACTTGCGGATACTTGCTTGTTGCTCCACCTCATGCTTGAATGAGAGTGGTGAATGCAAGTGAACATATGCAGCTTGCTGTTGCTTGTTGCTGTTGTAGTTCGTAGGGAGTTGTTCGAGTCCTCTAGTAGCCTTTAAGGGTTAAATAAGAAAGAGAGTGAACGTTGTCTGGAATTTAAAGAGGACAATGGACAATACTCCTATAGATCTACCCAGTACTTAAACCCAAAAATAAAGGTCTGACCAACCTAAACAATAAATTTGGATATGTAATTATCCATCAAGTTTAGTTTATTATCGACAAAAAAAAAATGACATCAGTTTGACTAGGGATGAGGAAGCATCTCTTCATGTTACTGGCACTGACTAAATCTAGTTCTAGAAGTTTGAATTAGGATTCCTAGTTTATAGTGTAAGACCCGTGTCAATCTAACCCGGTCTTACCACCTTAAACCAGGTTTACCCATCATGGTCGAGTCAAATGGACCAAGTACGTGAAGGAGATCGAGATCCCAGGTATCAAATCGACCCAAAAACACTTAATTTGAAGGGAGGGTCGCACACCCAGCTAAGCAGGGTCGGACCTCCCAAAGCAAAAAGTCAGACCCTCAATTTTGAAGGGAGGGTCGGACATCTTGAACCCTAGGGTCGACGGGATCATCGACCCTCGGTTACCGTAAGAAATAGAAATTAGGAAATTTCCTAATTTTCGATTGGGATTCTTTCCTAATCTCAATGGAACTTATTTTAGGATGTTCCTACTTTATTTAAAGGATGTCCCTGAGCCTCTTTCACTCCTTTCACAACCCTAATTGAATTGAGAGAAAGAGAAGAGAAGGAAAAGAAGAAGAAGAGAAGCAAGGAAGAGAATTTAGCCAAAAGAGAACAGTTGCAGAGAAAGAGTATTCTTCTCAGGTATGGATACTAATTCAATGAGTTTCTACAAACCTTAGGATAGATATTGATGAGAGTGTGATCTCGGAGAAACCCAAACTATCAACCCATGGTTAGGATTTCATGGAAAACCATAGGAGAATGCATGAAAGCTATTTAGGTGGATGATTCATGGTTTCAGACCATGGAATGAATGTTGAATGGAATGTAGAAGCAAGCCATAGGACCCCAAACACGAAGAATGGACTAAAAAGAGGGAATTGGACCAAAGTGCACCGAGGGTCGCACCGAGGCTCGATGACCATCTGACCCTAGGTGATCCTGACCATCGACCCTCAGTGTTCGGGAAGTTTAGATTTGGAGAGGGTCGCACCCAGGGTCGATCAGGACTCCGACCCTACCTCCGACCCTCAGTTAACAGAATGGTTTTTAAATTCTGAATAAATTCTAATGAAATTTTATCGGCTTTGTTAGGTCTTCTAGAAATATAATAACATTATAAAGGTGATTTTAAAGCTTAGAAAAATATCTATTAGCAAGCTAAGGTGAGGAAACACAACTCTAAACTAATTGGTTAATAACAAACTGTTTTCTATTTTTTTGAGTACAATGCTATGCTTGATTCTATGCGAATATGTTTGTAATGTGTATACATCATGCCATCCAATATTTCTATTATTTGTTCATGCGTATTTACTTTATTGTTTATAACATGATGATGATGTTGATGATAGGAATATGCATGTGATTGTATGTGTGTGGTTGGTGTACTTGATGCGTGCGAGTATCAGGGGAGGTGTGATGAGGACGTCAATAAACGTTAACCTTTGGCGGGTCTCAGCACTTTAGCTCTATCTCTAACTCAAGTCTTGTGCATTAGCATCGTCGTATCGCCATTACTTTAGCAGAACTATTATGTAGTAGAATATCAGGGGAGGTGGTCTCGGTCCTTGTAGTCTCTGACTCTACCGGGGGGCCTTAGCTCTATCTCTATGGACATTCTAAGGGATGCTGGGATGAGGCCTTGGATACACTGTTTGGCATTAGGATAGGTTAGTTGCGAGACCAGTTTGCAAGCCCTTCCCAGCAGGGGCTTACGTGTTGGTATGGCACTTTATAACAATAAACGTTAACCTTTGTTATATAATGTTATGGTAGGGTGGATGGGGACGACGATAAACGTTAACCTTCGGGCAGACTTCCACACCCTGTGTATAGAGGCGGGGTCAATAAACGTTAACCTTTGACCTCCCAACCTTTCTATTGCGCATTGCAAACTATAAACCAGACCAAAGATATGAATTGATTGCATGCATATGTATTGTTGCATTGTTTTGTCTACTCACTGAGCCGTGATGTGTGCTCACCCACTCGACGTTGAATATTTTAATTGATGATGCAGGTTTCACAGTTGAAGACTATATGAGTGCTCCAGTGTACGGGAATGTAGCAGCGATGGAAGCTGAAGCTGAAGTGGATACACATGACTCCTCTTGCTAGTGTCACTCATGTGTATTTGATTAGACATTTTGTAGGTTTCCTATTTTGGATTTAATAAAGTCATGTATTTGATATTTATTTATGTCTAAGTGGAAACAGAATAATTTGCTATTAAATTATTAATATCACCGTAGATTCTCAGTTGATTTTATTATAAGACTTCCGCTATTGTGTATTTACTCTGATTGTAATTATGGATGTATGGGGGTTCAGGTAATGCGGGGATAGCCTACTCGAGATCCTGGTTGAACCGTTGGTTTATTAGCGGTTCTTCACACAATTCTGAAGTGTGCGGAATTGGGGTGTGACAACTTGGTATCAGAGCATCTCAGGCCTTGTCCGCTGAACTAACATACATTCAAGACAAATGTGAACTGAAATAGGATAAAAGTAAAAACAGTAATATTAACACATTATAAGCACAAGTGATGGTTGAGACCAAATTTAAAAAGAGAATACTGCATCTATTAAAGGGAAAACAAGTTACATACAATTAAAGAGAAACAAACTGTATATACATAACTAAAGCAGAGTACAGTCCACAACCCGGACAGCTACTCCGTAGTACAAAGAAAATAATGTACAATCAAGAAGCTAGAGGCGAAGGAGGAGGCAGGGCCTCACGGTCTCTGTCGTAGTCCTCGGCATAGACTCTAGTCAACCAAGCTATCTGAGTCTGGGTCGTTTGTAGACTAGTAGTAAGATCGGCTACCCTCCTATCAGTCGTACGCTGAACCTCAAGGAGCTCTCCCATCCGCGTGTCTGATGCGTGCTGGGAAACTAGCAACTCATCCATCCTCAGATCAGATCTGCGCTGAGCCTCCCTGATCTCCTGCAGCATCTCCATCATATCAGAAGGTGGGCGTGAAGGGCCAGCCGCATGAGAAGGACCAGTCTCAGGTACAGGATCCGTCGCAGGAGAAGTACCAACTCCAGCCGCATGCGTAGGTGAAGGCGGGGGTTTCGCGTCGACATCCATATACATATGATCGTCATCATCGACGGGATCCACATGAGCTCTAGCAGCGGCAGCAACAACCTCAGCGTCAGCCATCTCAATACGAGTATGAGGGCGCACCATCGTGTTCTTCTCCTCATCACTAACCTGGGTATATCCAAGGCCCATCTTACAGATAGCCTCCCAGTCTAGAGGAGACGAGAAGGTTTTCTCCTGAATCTTCTCATCTACTAAGTCCACCCCCAAACGAGTAAGCAGGACAGTGATCATACCTCCATAGGGTAGGTTACCCCTATGATCGGACAATGTAGCACTAATCATGGTCCGCATGATGATGTATGGAAGACAGACTGGCTGTCTAGTCCAAATACTATATATCAAAAACTGGGTCAGCTGAGAACCCTCTCATAGTGCCCACTCTGCGGAATCAGATTATGCTAGATAATCTTATAGAAGACCTATGGAGCAGGACGCAGGTAACAGGCTCTCATCTACCAGCGATCAGGTCATAGCAGCTGGTTGTCGATCTCTGCCCTTATCTCCATGGAAACAAACTGGGACTCTCCAGGCACACAGTACACCATGGGGCCATCATAAGGAATGCCCAGTAGATGGGCCAGTTGCCGATAGTCAAATGAAATGTGCACCCCTTTAACATAGCTGGTGATGCGCAACTCTTGACCCCTCTCAACGTCATTGTAATTCCCCACCACCTGGAGATTACAATAGAACTGACGCACCAAATCCGAACATGTGCACGCGTCGTAAGTAATGACAGGGAGCCACCCCATGTCACCAAATGCTCTCTCTACGTTGAACAAGGCTAGCTCAGCCAAGTTCACCATACGACCACCCTCCACTTTCTTTCGAGCATAGTCGGCATACTGTGCCTCGGCTACGTTGGAGCGGAAGCGAAGCGGATCACAAACTCGGGGTATTTTAGTACGGGCCATGGTATCTGCAAAGTAAGAAAGGAAAAAGAAAATAAGGAGTTAATAGGATAAAAATCCAAAATTTGACATTATAACGACGTAAGTTGGCCAAAAGCCTCACTTTTCACCCGTACACGCGGGCAGGAGGACTTACGTAGGTTCCTACATATCCTACAACCCATATACAGTAGGAAATTGGAACTAACGAAGTCCATTTGGAAGGAATTTCAAGAAATCGAAAAATTTCGACAAATTTGGGCAAACGAGCAAAAATCCAAGTTTCTCGATAACCAACCGATGAAACTCAAAATTTTTTGAGGGCTTTTGTTACTCAAGACACCAATAACAAAAGCCCCCAATAAAAATCAAATTTTTATGGTTGAAAAAAGTTTAATTTGAAGAATACCAGTTAAATGAGCAAAAACCTAAAAAAGAAAACCTAGAAATAGGTGAAAATGGGAGAATATACCTGTATGGATGACATGGACGTCGAAACCCGGACTTAAACCGACCAAAAATAGTGGAGTGACACTGTAGCGACTCAGAGGGGAGAGACGAGTCGAAATGGGAGGAAAATAATAAAAAATGACCCAAAATCAGATCTTAAAAATCTGATTTTTGGTCTGAGGGTCGGACAATTCGACCAGAACCATCGACCCTCGGCCCTCGGGAATCTGACAGAAAACTAAGGGTCGGAACTGAGGGTCGGACACCCATCGACCCTCACATCGACCCTTAGCTCTCGGGAAGAACAGGTCACTCCCAAGGTCGGATACTAAGGGTCGGACATACCATCGACCCTCACCATTGACCCTGCATAGAAAAGACAATATTTTTTTTTTAAAAATGAGCTGAAATTGAAATTTTATATCGGTTAGCGTGCCTACATGAAATATAAATGACTTCTCACCTATTTTGATAATTTTCAGGCACCACCAATCACAGAAAGAATTATGTTTGGATGTAGGGTAACCCGACAGAACCGAAATGCAGTTCCACCACCACCACCCGTGGAGGAGACCAGTCAGAAAAATAATTATGCACCGGGTAATCCAGAACAAGCAAACCCTACAAATTTGCCACCTCCACCACCAGAGCTAGCAACCGTGGTGATGAATCTGGCTCAGCAGCTGCAACAGATGCAACACGCACAGGCTCAGATGCAAGTTGCGATGGGTATTATGTTCCAAGCCACTCAAGCTGCACCTATGCAGACAAGACAAGCCAGTGCAACACCAGTGGGTAACCACCCAGCACCTCAGACACCTCAACAACCTGCTGCACAGATTCCAGTACAGGCTCCAGAAGCAGCTCAGTATCCACCCCATATGTTTGGGGCATATCCCCAAAATCAGTTGGATCACTCTCAACTGGTGGAGAGATTCTTGAAGATGAAACCCAAGGAATTCAACGGCAAACCGTCTGATCCATTGTGGCCAGCACACTGGATAGACGAGATGGAGAGAAATTTCATCATGATGACTATCAGAGGGGAAGAAAAAGTATTATGTGCCACCTTCATGCTAAAGGGTGACGCACATCATTGGTGGAAATCTGCTAGGGTTTACTTATTGACCAAGCACGCCCTACTGACTTGGGCTATATATAAAGAAGCTTTCTTCGAGAAATATTTTCCACGAAGCTTCAGAGATTCTATGGAGAAAGAGTTCCTGAGTTTATATCAGGGACAAATGTCAGTGGATGCATATCATCAGCGTTACGAGGAGCTGTTTTTCTTTGCACCACTTAGCATGCAAGAAGAAGACACCAAAACCCGTAGGTTCGTCACGGGACTGAGAGGAAGCATCAGGGAATACGTTCTGGGCTTAGAAAAGAATATTTATAATGAAGCTGTCCAAATCGCTCGAGTTATTGAATCGAGCCAGAAGGAGATTTATTTCACACAGAACAGGGGTATCAGAAGGCCAGCTGGAAATTCTTACAACGTAGGCAATAACAGGACATATAAGCCTTTCCGCCCTCAGAATTTTACTGCTGCAACCAAGACTACTCCAGTAGCTCAACCTCAGCCAAAGCCGAATTCTGAAAGCCCGAAGTGTTATAACTGCAACCAACCGGGACATATGGCAAGGGAGTGCCCAAAGCCCAAGAAGCAGTTACATCAGGGATGGGTATACGCTGTTACATCCGGGGATGCTGCCGCATCACCTGATGTGGTCACAGGTATGACTGAAACCTTTTAAGTTACAATTACTTTGTATGAGCATGTAGACTAAGTAAAATAAATCATAGGTATTGTACCTATAAATGGCGTACCCGCCAGAGTACTCTTTGACTCAGGAGCTACTCATTCATTTATATCTGTGCCATTTGGAAAGAAGATAAACTTATCCATCAAAACATTAGACTACAAATTACTTGTACGATCACCGATGGGGTTAGAAGTGGAATTAGAGAAAGGCTATGGACCATGTCCAGTTCTCATTGGCGAGAAAACCTTAGATGCAACCTTGATACAACTTGAGATGGCAGACTTTGACGCCATCTTGGGAATGGACTGGTTAGCTCGGCATTCTGCAAACCTATTATGTGCCAAAAAGAAGCTAACGTTCAAAGACAAAGAAGTTGCAGAATTTAGTTTTGCGGGAACCAAACTTCCCCATAGACACAAGCTCATACTATCAGCCTTAAAGGCTAAGAAGTGCCTTGAGAAGGTGGCAGTTGGGTATCTAGTATCAGCGGTCGACCTAACCAAGGAAGCACCACAAATGGAAGATATTGAAGTCGTGCGGGACTATCCCGACATATTTCCGGAGGAACTACCAGGATTACCACCCGACTGAGCCACAGAGTTTGTGATAGACCTTGTACCTGGAGCCGCACCAGTATCAAAAGCACCTTATAGAATGGCTCCTACGGAACTGAAGGAACTGAAAGTGCAACTACAAGAACTGCTGGACAAGGTTATATTCGACCCAGTATATCACCATGGGGGGCACCGGTGTTATTCGTAAAGAAGAAGGACGGTAGCGTTCGATTATGTATCGACTATCGGGAGTTGAATAAATTGACAATCAAGAATCGATATCCACTACCCAGGATCGATGACTTGTTCGATCAGTTACAAAGAGCAAAAGTATTTTCTAAGATCGATCTTCGATCAGGCTATCATCAGCTGAAGATTAAAGAAGGTGATATTCCGAAGACAGCTTTCAGGACAAGATATGGACATTATGAGTTCTTAGTCATGTCTTTCGGATTAACTAACGCACCGGCAACTTTCATGGAACTTATGAACCAGGTTTTCCACGATATGCTAGATACGTCAGTTATAGTATTTATTGATGATATATTGGTATAATCCAAGGACAAAGAAACCCATATCAAGAACCTAAACGTAGCCCTACAACGTTTAAGAAAAGAGAAGTTATATGCCAAACTTTCGAAGTGTGAGTTTTGGCTAAGTGAAGTCACCTTCTTAGGCCATGTAGTATCCGCTGAAGGAATCAAAGTGGACCCCAGCAAGATCGAGGCTATTGTAAAGTGGGAAGCACCAAAGAGCATTTCAAAAATTAGAAGTTTTCTGGGTCTAGCTGGTTATTATCGGAGATTCGTAGAAGACTATTCCCGGATTGCCTTACCTCTTACCAGTTTGACTAAGAAAGGTGAAAAGTTTGTGTGGACCATTAAATGTGAGAAGAGTTTCCAAACGTTGAAGACCAGATTGATATCCGCTCCGATTTTGACAATTCCCGTTCCAGGATAGACATTTACTTTATACACTGATGCGTTAGGACTGGGACTAGGATGTGTGCTTATGCAAGGAGAGCAAGTAATTGCTTACGCCTCGAGACAGTTGAAAATACATGAGAAAAATTACCCCACCCATGATTGGAGTTAGCGGCAGTAGTACATGCTGTCAAGATATGGAGACATTATCTATACGGAGAGAAATTTCAGATTAAGTTGGACCATAAAAGTCTTACTTATTTATTTAATCAGAAGGAGTTGAATATGAGATAAAGAAGATGGTTGGAACTGTTGAAAGACTATGATTGTGATATCCAGTATCATCTGGGAAAAGCAAACGTAGTAGCGGATGCGTTAAGCAGAAAAGCAATGATAAAATCGCAAGAAGAGGTTAGCACAACTGCAGCAACGTGTACTACCGAAATGGTATTCAATCACAGAAATGAGCAATATGTAATAGACGCAACGGATGAGTCAGCCAACCAAGGGTTTATTCATCGGTTTTCAAATATGTTCGCCGCTTTGAAAATTATACCAGACATAATGGATGAAGTGAAGACAGCTATTAAATCAGATCCTTATATGAGAATAGTACAAGAAGATATCAAAAAAGGTAGGACTAATCCTGAGTTCACCTTGGACGAAGAGAGGGTACTGAAATACAAAGGAAGAATATGTGTACTTGAAACAGAAAGTATGGACATTAGACACCGACTGATGAACGAAGCCCATACCACCATCTATTCGATACATCCTGAAAGTACATAAATTATATTGGTGGAGGGGAATGAAAGCAAATGTAGCCAAGTTCGTGTCTCAATGCCTAAATTGTCAGAAAGTAAAAGCTGAACGACAAAGACCCGCAGGACTGTTATAGCCATTACCAGAACCAGCATGGAAATGGAACTGCATCACTATGGACTTTGTCACTGGACTACCACTGACTCATCGAGTAGTTGACGCAGTTTGGGTGATTGTGGACCATCTAACTAAAACAGCTCGCTTCATACCTATACGACCTCAGTATACACTGGAAAGGTTAGCAAAGCTGTATGTGGATAATATTGTTCGGTTACATGGTGTTCCAGAAAGCATTATGTCTGATAGAGATCCACGATTTACTTCCAAGTTTTGGGAAGGATTGCAAAAGGCTATGGGTACAACATTGAAGTTCAGTACTGCATTCCACCCACAGACAGACGGACAGTCAGAGCGTACAATTCAGATATGCTACGAGCATGTGTAATTGATTTCAAAGGATCATGGGATGAAAGGTTAGCATTGATCGAGTTCGCTTATAACAATAGCTATCAGGCTACTATACAGATGTCACCTTATGAAGCACTGTATGGCAGAAAGTGTTGAACTCCTTTGTTTTGGAATGAAGTTGGAGAACGTAGTATTGTTGGACCGGAGTTTGTTGAAGAGACTTACCGAGTGGTCGACTTTATCAAGGAAAGAGTGAGAACGGCTCAGAACCGTTATAACCAATATGCAGATACTCGACGCAGAGATCTAGAGTTCGTTGTAGGTGATAAAGTATTTTTGAAAGTATCGCCTATGCGAGGATTAAAACGGTTCGGGCAGAAAGGGAAACTAAGTCCAAGATATGTCGGGCCGTATCAAATTCTAGCTAAGCGTGGTAAAGTGGCTTATCAGTTAGCACTACCACCATCTATGTCAAGTGTGCATGACGTATTTCACATTTTCCTATTGAAGAAGTATGTCAAGGATCCAACGCACGTTTTCACAGTAGATTTGCCGAAATTGACTGATGATTTGACATTTGAAGTAACACCAACAGAAATCACCAGCCGAAAGGTTCAACGTCTACGCAACCGAGATATCTATTATGTTAAGGTCACAGGGAAAAGTAAGACATGGAAGAAATTACATGGGAAGAAGAAAATGCTTTGCGAAAGCAATACCCTCACTTATTTGATTCAGAAGGTACGTACAATTTCGAGGATGAAATTTTTATAAGTAGGGGGGAGTCGTAAGACCCGTGTCAATCTAACCCGGTCTTACCACCTTGAACCAGGTTTACCCATCATTGTCGAGTCAAATGGACCAAGGGCGTGATGGCGATCGAGATCCCAAGTATCAAATCGACCCAAAAACACTTAATTTGAAGGGAGGGTCGCATACCCAGCTAAGCAGGGTCGGACCACCCAAAGCAGAAAGTCAGACCCTCAATTTTGAAGGGAGGGTCGGACATCTTGAACCCTAGGGTCGACGGAATCATCGACCCTCCCATCGACCCTCGGTTACTGTAAGAAATAGAAATTAGGAAATTTCCTAATTTTCGATTGGGATTCTTTTCTAATCTCAAAGGGACTTATTTTAGGATGTTCCTACTCTATTTAAAGGACGTCCATGAGCCTCTTTCACTCCTTTCACAACCCTAATTGAATTGAGAGAAAGAGAAGAGAAGGAAAAGAAGAAGAAGAAGAGAAACAAGGAAGAGAATTTAGCCAAAAGAGAACAGTTGCAGAGAAAGAGTATTCTTCTCAGGTATGGATACTAATTCCATGAGTTTCTACAGACCTTAGGATAGATATTGATGAGAGTGTGATCTCGGAGAAACCCAAACTATCAACCCATGGTTAGGTTTTCATGGAAAACCATAGGAGAATGCATGAAAACTATTTAGGTGGATGATTCATGGTTTCAGACCATGGAACGAATGTTGAATGGAATGTAGAAGCAAGCCATAGGACCCCAAACACGAAGAATAGACTAAAAAGAGGGAATTGGACCAAAGTGCTCCGAGGGTCGCACCGAGGGTCGATGACCATCCGACCCTAGGTGATCCTGACCATCGACCCTCAGTGTTCGGGAAGTTCAGATTTGGGGAGGGCCGCACCCAGGGTCGATCAGGACTCCGACCCTACCTCTGACCCTCAGTTGGCATAATGGTTTTTAAATTCTGAATAAATTTTAATTAAATTTTATCGACTTTGTTAGGTCTTCTAGAAATATAATAACATTATAAAGGTGATTTTAAAGCTTAGAAAAGTATCTATTAGCAAGCTAAGGTGAGGAAACAGAACTCTAAACTAATTGGTTAATAACAAACTATTTTCTATTTTTTTGAGTCCAATGCTACGCTTGATTCTATGCGAATATGTTTGTAATGTGCATACAACATGCCATCCAATATTTCTATTATTTGTTCATGCATATTTACTTTATTGTTTATAACATGATGATGATGTTGATGATAGGAATAGGCATGTGATTGTATTTGTGTGGTTGGTGTACTTGATGCGAGCGAGTATCAGGGGAGGTGTGATGAGGACGTCAATAAACGTTAACCTTTGGTGGGTCTCAGCAATTTAGCTCTATCTCTAACTCAAGTCTTGTGCATTATCATCGTTGTATCACCATTACTTTAGCAGAACTATTATGTCGTAGAGTATCAGGGGACGTGGTCTCGGTCCTTGTAGTCTCTGACTCTACCGGGGGGCCTTAGCTCTATCTCTATGGACCTTCTGAGGGATGCTGGGGTGAGGCCTTAGATATACTGTTTGGCATTAGGATTGGTTAGTTGCGAGACATGTTTATAAGCCCTCGCCAGCAGGGGCTTACGTGTTGGTATGGCACTATATAGCATTAAATGTTAACCTTTGTTATATAATGTTATGGTAGGGTGGATGGGGACGATGATAAATGTTAACCTTCGGGCGGACTTCCACACCCTGTGTATAGAGGCGGGGTCAATAAACGTTAACCTTTGACCACCTAACCTTTCTATTGCGCATTGCAAACTATGAACCAGACCAAAGATATGAATTGATTGCATGCATATGTATTGTTGCATTGTTTTGTCTACTCACTGAGCCGTGATGTGTGCTCACCCCCTGGACGTCGAATACTTTAGTTGATGATGCAGGTTTCACAGTTGAAGACTATATGAGTGCTTGAGCGTACGAGAATGTAGCAGCGATGGAAGCTGAAGCTGAAGTGGATACACATGACTCCTCTTGCGAGTGCCACTCATGTGTATTTGATTAGACATTTTATAGGTTTCCTATTTTGGATTTAATAAAGACATGTATTTGATATTTATTTATGTCTTAGTGGAAACAGAATAATTTGCTATTAACTTATTAATATCACCGTAGATTCTCAGTTCATTTTATTATAAGACTTCCGTTATTGTGTATTTACTCTGATTGTGATTACGGATGTATGGGGGTTCAGGTAACGCGGGGATAGCCTACTCAAGATCCTGGTTGTACCATTGGTTTATTAGCGATTCATCACACAATTCTGAAGTGTGCGGAATTGGGGTGTGACATATAGGGTTAATCTTATTCAAATGACTTGGAATTTGGTATGAATATTTAACGTCATGTTCAGAGTATTATATAAAAATAATGAGTCTATTTGAACTAAGGTAGGGGGATATATAGTACCTGTAAGATGTTGTACATAGATTTAGATCTGATTCTGAAGGTTCAATTTTGGGTGAATGATTTATTCAGTTAAACTTATTGGAATGCTAAGATTTTTGTTGGAAATATTATAGTTTAAGTCTAGTTTCTTAGGAAATTGACCTAAGGTAATTTAGATTCAGGGTCATGGACTTATTTCCGTTGGAAGGAGTAGTGCTTGGATTCTGATAGAATCTGGGATTCTCCGGATGGAGGGTCCTGATGCAGGTTTGCATCTGGACAATGCTTTTGGACCATCTTAGTAGGTCCTGAAATTAAATCATGTTCTTTTAAAAACATCCAATCGGATGTCTAGATGCAACTTTCTACCGGAGTGTTTGTTGCCGCTCATCCTTAGAATTTATGAATTAAGTTTAGAAACCTAAGTATGGGCTTGGTACCCATGTCTACTTGCCTAAGGGCTATGCCTTGGCATGGTAGGATTACCCTAAGGCAAATTCAAAATCTAATTAAGAACAAATCTTATTTAAACTTCACCTAACAAAGTAAGAACGTATGATAGGTAGTGTGTAAGGAAATCTTCTATTATTAATAGATGTATAGTTGCTTACTGATAGGTGAGGGGTAGATTTGATTTATTTTCTATTTCTTAATAACCTTGCATGTCTGTGATGCATTTTAATTGAATAACATGCCATCCAATATCTATGATAATTGTTCATGCTTTTGCATTATGATTGTATAATTATGGTATCATGATGTTTGGTTATTGTTGTATGGTAACACATGGCCCTACGAACTAGGGACATGGTTACAATGTGGGAAATGCTTTGAATATGCTAGTTCCCCGGTGAGGTAATGATGTTCAGGTGGGGGGAATCAGAGTCAGACAATCTACTAGGGATGGACATGTAGTATTTGGATGACATGTTAATAATGGTTAGTGACAGATCATTATGACTACAACACTAGCCGGTAGGGAGTTAGGTACTAGTGTAGGCTTGAGGAAGAGGGGAACCTTGAGATGCTTGTTGTTATGACACTGGATTGGTTCAGCCCTATCCCTAAAGGAAGTTTAGTTTCTGGGAGATGCTAAATGCAACGGTATAATAGGGGTGAGTATCTGCTCCCTCCTCGCGTATAAAAATTCCTGCATCTTTACTTGCCCATTGCTGTTATAAATTCTTTATGAATTTGCTTGCTTGCTTGTTTCTGCTTCTCACTGAGCTCATGTTGGAGACCTCACTTATGTGCACACATTTTTTTTAGATTTTTTTTTGTAGGTTTACTTTAGCTGATTTCGTCGAAATTTTCTTTCTTACTAATGACTATGGTGACAGGTGGATGAAGCTTTAAACCTAGATTTATTTACTATACTTGTGTCCTAAGAGCTAAGCTTAATTTGATTATATTCTGATTTAGTTTGAGTAGTTCTTGATTGGACGTGTTGTCTAATACTTATTTTATGTATTTGAGTATTGTATCTGATGTTAACACTGTATGTCTTCAGTTTTGTAGAGATAGAATAATACTTGCTATTATGGTAATGATATAATTTCAAATCCATCAGTGTTGATACGCCGACTTTATATAAGTCTTCTACTATATTTTATGCTTTTACTTTGATTATGTGATGGTTATTGTGTTTATGGGATGAGATGATGTAATGTGTTGTCTGCATTAAGATCTTGGGAGTTGATACGATGGCGTTAAGTATCCTATTCCCAACCCCAATGTGTAAAAATCAGGGTGTGACATTTTGTCTTTAATGGATTGGCTAGAACTCAAATGGAACCTTCCATCTGAAGGAGGAGCTCCAGAATTTGAGTGTAGCCTGAGCGATTCCATTTTGTACATGGATCTCCATGTGGCCCTTAATCAAGTCTCCCAGTTCCTTTGAGCATTCACCTTGGCCCCGAGCATAGTGTGATATCTTTTGGGGTCTTTTATGTTTTCTGTAATCTTTGTGTTCCTCCCCATCTTCAGGGGTTTGGGGATTTGCGTTAATTATTGTTAAGGCCCTTCCCCTCTCCTTTGGGGAAATTCCTTGTGTAAGATCCGTTTCAATCTAACCCGGTCTTACCACCTTGAACCAGGTCTATCCATCATGATCGAGCCAAATGGACCAAATGCGTGAAGGAGATCGTGATCCCAGGCATTAAACTGACCCAAAAACACTCAAAAAGGGGCGAGGGTCGCACACCCTGTGAGATGGGGTCGGACCCCCCAAGTACAAAAAGTCAGACCCTCAGTTTTTAACCAGGGGTCGACGGGATCATCGACCCCCTCATCAACCCCTCGTTGCCGCCCGAAACAGAAATTTGGAAACATTCCTAATTTCAGTTGGGCTCTTTCCTAATATCAAAGGGGCTTATTTTAGGAGTTTCTACTCTATATAAAGGATGTCCCTAAGCCTCTTTCACTCCTTTTAGAACAATAATTGAATTGAGAGAAAGAGAAGAGAAGGAAGAGAAGAAGAAGAGAAGGAAAGTAGAGAAGAAGGCAAAAGGAGAAGAGTTTCAGAGAAGGAGTACTCTTCTTAGGTAAGAATACTAATTCTATGTATTTTGTGAGACTTAGAATAGTTAATGAGAAAATTATGATGTAGGAGAAACCCCAAACCACAATCCATGATTAAGTTAAAATGGAAACCATGGAGGAGATCAACTAAACCATATGATATATAAAGAGTAGTTCTAAACCATAGGAAGTGTATGGAATGGACTATGGAAGGAAGCCATAGCATTCAAACAAGAGAGAATGGACCAAAAGGTGATTTATCGACCAAACCCATGGGGGGTCGAACCTAGTGTCGATGGACCCATCGACCCTGGCATCGACCCTACTATATGGGGTCGCAGTATACTACTACCCTAGCAATGTCCCGTCCTGCTACCCCCAGTTAACAGCAAGTTGGAAAAATTGGAATAAAATCTAACTAAATTCTATCGACTTTGTTAGGTCTTCTAGCAATATAATATCAATATAAAGGTGATTCTTAAAGCTTGAAAGAGGATCTACTAGCAAGCTAAGGTGAGGAAACAAGACCTAAACTAATTGGTTAATAATAAACTATTTTTATTTCTTGAGTCCAATGCTATGCTTGATTCTATGCGAACATGCTTGTAATGTGCATTCAACATGTAATCCAATATTTCTATTTATTGTTCATGCATATTTACTTTATTGTTTATAACATGATAATGATCATGATGATAGGAATAGACATGTGAATGTATGTTTGTGGTTGGTGTACTTGATGTGAGCAAGTATCAGGGGGAGTGTCATAGGCCAGGCCTCAGCACTCTAGCTCTATCTCTAACTCATGTCTTATGCATTAGCATCATCGTATCACCATTACTTTAGCAGAACTATTACATCGTAGAGTATCAGGGGAGGTGGTCTTGGTCCTTGTTATCCCAGACTCTACCGGGGGGCCTTAGCTCTATCTCTATGGGCGTTCTGAGGGATGCTGGGGTGAGGCCTTGGATACACTGTTTGGTATTAGGATTGGTTAGTTGCGAGCCCAGTTTGTAAGCCTTCGCCAGTAGGGGCTTACGTGTTGGTATAGCACTGTACAACAATAAACGTTAACCTTTGTTGTACAATGTTCATGGTAGGGTGGATGGGGACGACAATAAACGTTTACCTTTGGGCGGGCCTCCACACCCTGTGTATAGAGGAGGGGTCAATAAATGTTATCCTTTGACCTCCAACCCTTTCTATTGTATATTGCAAACTTTAAACCAGACCACAGATATGAATTGAATGCATGCATATGTATTGTTGCATTGTTTTGTTTGCTCACTGAGCCATGATGTGTGCTCACCCTCTCGACGTTGAATATTTTTAATTGATGATGCATGTACTACCATCGAAGATTATGTCAACGCTCCAGTGTACGGGCACATGGCGGCGATGAAAGTTGAAGACAAAGTGGATACGCATGACTCCTCTTGCGAGTGCAACTCATGCGTATTCGATTAGATTTTATTTTAATTATTTGGATTTAGTAAATACATGTAATTGGTATTTTATTTATGTCTCTGTTGAAACAGCAGGGATATTTTAATATGATTATCATATTTAGATTTCTCAGTTCATTTTATTATAAGACTTCCGCTATTGTATATTTACTCTGATTATGAACGTGGATGTATGTGGCTTAGATAAAATGGATATAGCCTACTCGAGATCCTGGTTGAACCGTCGGTTTGTTGACGGTTCATCACACCATTCTGAATAGTGTGGAATTGGTGTGTGACAACTTGGTATCAGAGCATCTCAGGCCTTGTCCGCTAAACTAGCATACCTTCATGACGAATTGTGAACTGAGATAGGATAAAAGTAAAAACTGTAATATTAACACACTATAAGCACAAGTGATGTTTGAAACCAAATTTGAAAAGAGAATAATGTGTCTATTAAAGGGAGAAAAATTTTAAGTATAATGAGAGAGAAATAATCGTATATAAATAGCTGAAGCAGAGTACAGTCCACAACCCGGACAGTTACTCTGTAGTACAAAGAAAGGAAACAAATACAATCATGAAGCTGGAGGTGAAGGAGGAGGTGGTGCCTCACGGTCTCTGTCATAATCCTCAGCATAGACTCTAGTCAACCAAGCTACCTGAGTCTGGGTCAACTAAAGACTAGCTGTGAGACCAGCCACCCGCTGATCAGTCACACGCTGAGCACCCAAAAGCTCTTCCATCCACATATTTGACCGGCACTGAGCATCTATGAGCTCTCCCATCCTCATGTCTAATATGCGTTGGGCGTCTAGTAGCTCATCCACTCTCACACACTGAGCATCTAATAACTTCCCCATCCTCAGATCAGATCTACACTGAGCCTCTCTGATCTCATGTAATATCCCCATCATATCAGAAGGTGGGTGTGAAGGACCAGCCGCATGAGAAGGACCAGCCGCATAAGAAGTACTAGCTCCAGCAACATGTGTAGTTGAAGGAGGTGGTATGGAATCCACATCCATGTATAGACGGTCATCATCACCAGCAGGCTCCCTATGAACTCCAGCGGCTGCTGCTACTGCCTCAGCGTCAGCCATCTCTAAGCGAATGCGAGGGCGCACCATCGCGTTCCTCTCCTCATCACCGACCTGGGCATCCCGCATGCCCATCTTACAGATGGCATCCCAATCCAGAGGCGATGAGAAGGACTTCTCCTGAATCTTCTCATCCACTAAGTTAACCCCCATGTGGGTAAGAAAGGTAGTGATCATGCGTCCGTAAGGAAGGTTACCAGTGTGACTAGGCAACATGGCACTTATCATGGTATGCATGATGATGTATGGAAGGCAGACGGACTGCCTAGTGCATATACAGTATAATAGATACTGGGTCAACTGGGAGATCCTCTCGTAATGACCACTCTGTGGTATCAGGTTATGCTGGATGATCTTGCAGTACACCGGCGGATCCGAATGAAGATAACTCGCTTTCATCTGCCAGCGATCAGGTCGGATGAGCTGGCTATCGTTCTTAGCCCTCATCTGTAGAGAAAAGAACTGGGGCTCTCCAGGAGCACAGAACACCATGGGGCCAGCATAGGAAATGCCCAGTAAGTCGGCCAGCTGCTGATAATCAAATGAGACATCATCCCCCTTGGCGTAGCTCGTGATGCGAAGCTCCTCACCCCTCTCCACATCATTGTAATCTCCCACCACCTGGAGATTATAGTAGAACTAGCGTACCAAGTCAGGACGGTTACACACGTCATAAGTGATGACAGGGAGCCATCCCATATCACTAAAGGCTCTCTCCACATTGAACAAGGCTAACTCAGCCAAGTCCACTTTGCGGCCTCCCTCTACCTTCTTACGAGCAAAGCAGACATATTGTGCCTCAGCTTCATTAGTACGAAAGCGAAGACGGTCACGAACACTAAGAACCTTGGTACGGGCCATAATATTTGGAAACCACAAGGAAAAACAGATAATGGATTAGTAAGGTAGAAAAATCTGAAATTTTGACATTATAACGACGTAAGTTGGCCAAAAGCCTCACTTTTCACCCATACACGTGGGAAGGAGGACTTACGTAGGTTCTAAACTATCCTGCAATACTCATACAGTTTGAAATTCTAGCTAACAAAATTCAATTTGAATAAATTTTGAGAAATTCAAAAATCTTGACAATTTAGGGCAAAAAGGGCAAATTTTGAGTTTCTCGATAACCAACCGATGAAACTCAAATATTTTTGAGGGATTTCGTCCATTGACTCACCAACAACAAAAGCCCCTAATAAAAATCAAATTTTTACGGCTAAAAAAAGTTTAATTTGCAGAAAATGAGAAATATGGGTGAAAACCTAGAAAAGAAAACCTAAAAACATGTAAACGTAAGATACATACCTGTAAGGAAGGGGTAGACGTCGAAACAAGGAACCCAAATGACCAATGTAGTAGAGTTGGCACTGTAGCAACTCAGAGGAAGGAGACGAGTCAAAATGGAAGAGGAAGAATGGAAAATGAACTCTGAATCAGACCTTAAAAATCTGATTTTTGGTCCGGGGGTCGGAGAATTCGACCAGGACTATCGACCCACCCATCGACCCCCGTATCGACCCACGACTCTCGATAATCTGACAGAAAACCAGGGGTCAAACCTAGGGTCGGACATACTATCGACCCCCACATCGACCCGCAACTCTCGATAATCTGACAGAGAACCAGGGGTCACACCTGGGGTCGGACACCCATCGACCCCCGCATCGACCCCCGACTCTCGATACGAATCAGTGATTCCCAGGGTCGATCCTAGGGTCGGACATACCATCGACCCCCACCATCGACCCTACATAGAAAAGATAGTATTTTTCACATAATGATCTGAAAAATTTGAAAATAACATCGGTTAGTGTATCTACATGAAGTATAAATGATTGCCTCACGTATTTTAATGATTTTCAGGCATCACCATTATTAGAGGAAAAATATGGCTGGGCGTAGAGTAACCAGGTAGAGCCGAAACGCAGTTCCACCACCACCACCCATGGAGGAAGCTAGTCAAGAAATTATAAATGCACAGGGTAATCCACAGGTTGCACCACCAGTAAACCAAGGTCCGGCAAATCCTACTAACTTGCCACCCCCACCATCGGAACTGACTACTGTGGTGATTAATCAGGCACAACAACTTCAACAAATGCAACACGCGCAAACCCATATGCAGGCAATGATGGGAATGATGTTCCAGGCGGCACAAACTACACCTATGCCGGCTGGGCAAGCCAATGGAACACCGGTGGATAATCTCCCAATACCTCAACCACCAGCTGCACAGATTCCAGTACCACATCCTGAGGTAGTGCAGGGAATTTTTCAGTATCCACCACCTATATATGGGGCATATGCTCCTAATCAGCTAGATCACTCTCGACTCATCGAGAGATTTTTAAAGATGAAACCTAAGGAGTTCAATGGAAAATCGTCTGATCCGCTCTGGCCAGCACACTGGATCGACGAAATGGAGAGAAATTTTCTCATGATGACTATCACAGAGGAGGAGAAGGTATTATGTGCCACCTTCATGCTAAAAGGTGATGCACATCATTGGTGGAAATCTACAAAGGACTATTTAATAACCAAGCACACCCTATTGACCAGGGCTATATATAAAGAAGCTTTCTTTGAGAAGTACTTTCCCCGAAGCTTCAAAGATTCTATGGAGAAGGAGTTCCTGAGTTTATATCAGGGACAGATGATAGTGGATGCCTATCAGTAGTGTAACGAAGAGCTGTTTTTCTTTGCACCACTAAGCATGCAAGAGGAAGACACTAAGACCCATATGTTTGTCACGGGACATAGAGAAAGTATCAGGGAGCATATTCTAGGCCTAGACAAGAAGATTTATCATGAAGCTATGTAAATTGCTCGAGTTATAGAGTCGAGCCAGAAAGAGAGCTATCTACTACAAAACAGAGGTATAAAAAGGCCAGCTGGTAATTCATACAACAGAGGTAATAACAAGACATACAAACCCTTCCGTACTCAAAGTTTTACCGCTGCACCCAATACTACCCCAGTAGCTCAACAGCAGCCAAAGCCAAATACTAAAGATCCAAAATGTTATAACTGCAATCAAGCGTGGCATATGGCAAGGAAGTGTCCTAAGCCCAGGAAGCAGCTACATCATGGACGGGTTTATGCTGTTACATCTGAGGATGCTGCCGCATCACCCGATGTGGTCACAGGTATCGTACCTATAAATGGCATACCCGCCAGAGTACTCTTTGACTCAGGAGCTACTCATTCTTTTATATCTGTGTCATTTGGAAAGAAGCTGAATTTACCCATCAAAACATTAGACTACAAACTACTTGTACGGTCACCGATGGGGTTAGAAGTGGAGTTAGAAAAAAGGTTATGGGCCATGTCCAGTTCTCATTGACGAGAAAACCTTAGATGCAACCTTGATCCAACTTGAGATGGCAGACTTTGACGTCATCTTGGGAATGGATTAGTTAGCTCGACATTCTGCGAACCTATTATGTGCTGAAAAGAAGCTAACATTTAAAGACAAATAAGGAGCAGAATTCAGTTTTGTGGTAACCAAACTTCCCCGTAAACGCAAGTTCATACTCTCAGCACTAAAGGCTAAGAAGTGCCTTGAGAAAGGAGCAGTCAGGTATTTAGTATCAGTGGTCGACCTTACCAAGGAAGCACCACGGATGGAAGATATTGATGTCGTGCGGGACTACCCCGACGTATTTTCTGAGGAACTACCAGGATTACCACCTGATCGAGCCACAGAGTTTGTAATAGATCTTATACCTGGAGCCGCACCAGTATCAAAAGCACCTTATCGAATGGCTCCTACTGAACTAAAGGAATTGAAAGTACAACTACAAGAACTACTGGACAAGGGTTATATTTGACCTAGCATTTCACCATGGGGAGCGCCAATATTATTCGTAAAGGAGAAGGACGGTAGCATTCGCTTGTGTATTGACTACCGAGAACTGAATAAACTGACAATTAAGAATCGGTATCCATTGCCTCAGATCGATGACCTGTTTGATCAGTTGCAAGGTGCCAAAGTGTTCTCAAAGATTGATCTTCGGTCAGGCTACCATCAGCTAATGATTAAGGATGGTGATATCCCCAAGACAGCATTCAGGACCAGATATGGACATTATGAATTTTTGGTCATGTCTTTTGGATTGACAAACGCTCCAGCAACCTTTATGGAACTTATGAACCGAGTTTTCTACGACATGTTGGATACGTCAGTTATTGTATTCATTGATGATATATTAGTCTACTCCAAGGACGAGGAAATGCATGTGAAGAATCTAAACGCCGCTCTATAGCAACTATGGAAGGAAAAGCTCTATGACAAATTTACAAAGTGTGAGTTTTGGCTAAAGGAAGTCGCATTTCTAGGCCATGTAGTATCCGCTTAAGGAATTAAAGTGGATCCCAGAAGATCGAGGCTATTGTAAAGTAGGAAGCACCGAAGAGCATTGCAAAAATTAAAAGTTTCTTGGGTCTAGCTGGGTATTATCGATGATTTTTGGAAGACTATTCCCGAATTGCCGTACCTCTTACCAGTTTGACAAAGAAGGGCGAGAAGTATGTTTGGACGGATAAATGCGAGAAGAGTTTTCAAACCTTGAAGGCTAGATTCATATCAACTCCAATCTTGACCATCCCGATTCCAAGACAACCATTTATCTTGTATACCGATGCGTCAGGACTGGGATTAGGATGTGTACTTATGCAAGGAAAACAAGTAATTGCTTATGCCTCAAGACAACTGAAGACACATGAGAAGAACTATCCTACACATGATTTGGAACTAGCGGCAGTAGTACATGCTGTCAAAATATGGAGACATTATCTGTACGGGGAGAAGATTCAGATTAAATCAGACCATAAAAGTCTTACTTATCTATTTAATCAGAAGGAGCTGAATATGAGACAAAGAAGATGGCTGGAACTATTGAAAGACTATGATTGTGATATCCAGTATCAACCGGGAAAAGCTAATGTAGTAGCCAATGCGTTGAGTAGAAAGGCAATGATAAAATCTCAGGGAGAGGTTAGCACAACTGCCGCAATGTGTACTACCAGAAAGGTATTCAAGCATGGTAATGAGCAGTTTGTGATATATGCACCAGATGGATCATCCATCTAAGGGATTATTCATCAATTTTCAAATATGTTCACCAAATTGAAGATTATACCGGATATAGTTGATAAAGTGAAGACAGCTATCAAATCAGACCCTTACCTAAGGACGGTACAAGAAGACATCAAAAAAGGTAGAACTAACCCTGAGTTCACCTTTGACGAAGAAAAGGTACTGAAGTACAAAGGAAGAATATGTGTACCCGAAACAGAAAGCTTAGACATTAGACACCGATTGATGAAAGATGCCCACACCACCATCTATTCGATATATCCGGGAAGTATAAAAATGTATCATGATCTAAAGAAACTATATTGGTGGAGAGGAATGAAAGTAGATATTGCTAAGTTTGTGTCTCAATGCCTAAATTGTCAGAAAGTAAAGGTTGAACGACAAAGACCGGCAGGACTGTTACAGCCGTTACCGGAACCAGCATGGAAATGGGACTACATCACTATGGACTTCGTCACAGGATTATCACTGACTCCTCGAGTAGTTGACGCAGTTTGGGTGATTGTAGACCGCCTGACTAAAACAGCTCACTTTATACCAATACGACCCCAGTATACATTGGAGAGGTTAGCTAAGCTGTATGTGGATAACATTGTGCGATTACACGGTGTACCTAAAAGTATTGTGTCCGACAGAGATCCACGATTTACTTCAAAGTTTTGGGAAGCATTGCAAAAGGCTATGGGTATAACATTGAAGTTTAGTACTGCATTCCACCCACAGACAGATGGACAGTCGGAGCGTACAATTCAGATTCTAAAAGATATGCTTCGAGCATGTGTAATTGACTTCCAAGGATCATGGGATGAAAAGTTATCACTAATTAAGTTCGCTTATAATAATAGCTATCAGGCTACTATACAGATGTCACCCTATGAAGCACTGTATGACAGGAAGTATCGAACTCCTTTGTTTTGGAATGAAGTTGGGGAACATAGTATTGTTGGAACTGAATTTATCGAAGAGACTTGTCGAGTGGTCGACATTATCAAAGAAAGAGTGAGGACAGCTCAGAATCGTTAGATACAGTATGTCGATACCCGACACCGAGACCTTGAGTTCGTCGTGGGTGATAAAGTATTCTTAAAAGTATTGCCTATGCGAGGTCTGAAACGGTTCGGACAGAAGGGGAGACTAAGTCCAAGATATGTCGGGCCATATGAGATCTTAGCCATACGTGGAAAAGTGACTTATCAGTTAGCACTACCCCCATCTATGTCAAGTGTACATGACGTATTTCATATTTCCTTATTGAAGAAGTATGTCAAGGATCCGACGTACGTTTTGACAATGGATCTACCAGTTTTAACTGGAGATTTGACCTTTGAAGTAGCACCAATTGAGATCACTAGTTGAAAGGTGCAACGTTTACGCAACCATGATATCTATTATGTCAAGGTCACCTAGAGAAGTAGGGATATAGAAGAAGTCACATGGGAAGAAGAGAATGCTATGCGAAAGCAATACCCTCACTTATTTGATTTAGAAGGTACGTACAATTTTGAGGATGAAATTTTCATAAGTAGGGGGGAGTTGTAAGACCCGTGTCATTCTAACCTGGTCTTACCACCTTGAACCAGGTCTACCCATCATGATCGAGCCAAATGGACCAAGTGCGTGAAGGAGATCGTGATCCCAGGTATTAAACTGACCCAAAAACACTCAAAAAGGGGCGAGGGTCGCACACCAAGTGAGGTGGGGTAAGACCCCCCAGTTCAAAAAGTCAAACCCTTAGTTTTTAACCGGGGGTCGGACATTTAAAAACAAGGGGTCGACGGGATCATCGACTCCCTCATCGACCCCCAGTTGCCGCCAGAAACAGAAATTTAGAAACCTTCCTAATTTTAGTTGGGCTCTTTCCTAATATCATAGGGGCTTATTTTAGGAGTTTCTACTCTATATAATCCCTAAGCCTCTTTCACTCCTTTTAGAACCATAATTGAATTGAGTGAAAGAGAAGAGAAGGAAGAGAAGAAGAAGAGAAGGAAAGTAGTAAAGAAGGCAAAAAGAGAAGAGTTTCAGAGAAGGAGTACTCTTCTCAAGTAAGAATACTAATTCTATGTATTTTGTGAGACTTAGAATATTTAATGAGAAAAGTATGATGTAGGAGAAACCCTAAACCATCAATCCATGATTAAGTTTCAATGGAAACCATGGAGGAGATCAACTAAACCATATGATATGTAAAGAGTAGTTCTAAACCATAGGAAGTGTATGGAATGGACTATGGAAGGAAGCCATAGGATTCAAACAAGAGAGAATGGACCAAAAGGTGATTTATCGACCAAAACCACGGGGGGTCGTACCTAGGGTCGATGGACCCATCGACCCATGCATCGACCCTACTATGGGGGGTCGCAGTATACTGCTACCCTAGCATCGACCCGTCCTGCTACCCCAAGTTAATAGCAAGTTGGAATAATTGGAATAAAATCTAACTAAATTATATTGACTTTTTTAGGTCATCTAACAATATAATATCAATATAAAGGTGATTCTTAAAGCTTGAAAGAAGATCTACTAGGAAGCTAAGGTGAGGAAACAAGACCTAAACTAATTGGTTAATAACAAACTGTTTTTATTTCTTGAGTCCAATGCTATGCTTGATTCGATGCGAACATGCTTGTAATGTGCATTCAACATGTCATCCAATATTTCTATTTATTGTTCATGCATATTTACTTTATTGTTTATAACATGATAATGACCATGATGATAGGAATAGGCATGTGAATGTATGTGTGTGGTTGGTGTACTTGATGCGAGCGAGTATCAGGGGGAGTGTCATAGGCCGGGCTTCAGCACTCTAGCTCTATCTCTAACTCAAGTCTTGTTCATTAGCATCGTCGTATCGCCATTACTTTAGCAGAACTATTACGTCGTAGAGTATCAGGGGAGGTGGTCTCGGTCCTTGTAGTCTCTGACTCTACCGGGGGGCCTTAGCTCTATCTCTATGGCCATTCTGAGGGATGCTGGGGTGAGGCCTTGGATACACTGTTCGGCATTAGGATTGGTTAGTTGCGAGCCCATTTTGCAAGCCCTCGCCAGCAGGGGCTTACGTGTTGGTATGGCACTGTACAGCAATAAACGTTAACCTTTGTTGTACAATGTTCATGGTAGGGTGGATGGGGACGAAAATAAACGTTAACCTTAGGGCGGGCTTCCACACCCTGTGTATAGAGGAGGGGTCAATAAACGTTAACCTTGGACCTCCAACCCTTTCTATTGCATATTGCAAACTTTAATCTAGACTACAGATATGAATTGAATGCATGCATATATATTGTTGCATTGTTTTGTTTGCTCACTGAGCCATGATGTGTGCTCACCCTCTCGATGTCGAATATTTTTAGTTGATGATACAGGTACTACTGTCGAAGATTATGTCAACGCTCCAGTGTACGGGCACATGGCGGTGATGGAAGTTGAAGACGAAGTGGATACGCATGACTCCTCTTGCGAGTGCAACTCATATGTTGTCACACCCCAATTCTGCACCGTTCAGAATGGTGTGATAAACCGCTAAATAACCAACGGTTCAACCAGGATCTCAAATAGGCTATCCCCGTTTTATCCAAACTTTCACCCATCCGTAATCATAATCAGAGTAATACACAATAGCTGAAAATCTATGATAAAATGAACTGAGCAACTAAGATGATATCATTAATTTAATAGCAAATTATTTTGTTCTCAACTGAGACATAAATAATTAAGTACCAAATACATGTCTTATAAATCCAATAAAGAAACCTATAAAAATATCTAGTAAAATACACACGAGTTGCACTCGCAAGAGGAGTCGTGTGTATCATCTTCAGCTCCAGCTTCCATTGTTGCTACTGTCCCGTACGTAGAAGCATTCATATAGTCTTCAACTGTGTAACCTGCATCATCAACTAAAAATATTCGACGTCGAGGGGTGAGCACAAAACAAGGCTCAGTGAGTAGCCAAAACGATGCAACATTACATATGCATGCAAAAAGTCAATTTATATCTTTGGTCTGGTTTAAAGTTTGTAGTATGCTATAGAAAGGTTGAGGTAGCCAAAGGTCGCGTTTATTGACTCCGCCTCTATACACGAGTGTGTGACGTTACCCGAAGATCACGTTTATCGTCAACTCACATGCACCCAACCATGAACAATATATAACAAAGGTTACGTTTATTGCTATATAGTGCCATACCAACACGTAAGCCCCTATTGGCGAGGGCTGCAAACTGGGCTCGCAACTAACCAATCCTAATGCCAAACAGTGTATCCAAGGCCTCACCCTAGCATCCCTCAGAATGTCCATAGAGATAGAGCTAAGGCCCCCCCGGTAGAGTCAGAGACTACAAGGACCGAGACCACCTCCCCTGATACTCTACGACATAATAGTTCTGCTAAAGTAATGGCGATACGACGATGTCAATGCACAAGACTTGAGTTAGAGATAGAGCTAAAGTGCTGAGACCCGCCAAAGGTTAACGTTTATTGACGTTCTCATCACACCTCCCCTGATACTCGCTCGCATCAAGCACATCAACCACACACATACAAGCACATGCCTATTCCTATCATCATCATCATCATGTTATAAACAATAAAGTAAATATGCATGGACAAGTAATAGAAATATTGGATGGCATGCTGTATGCACATTACAAACATATTCGCATAGAATCAAACATAGCATAGGACTCAAGAAATAGAAAATAGTTTATTATTAACCAATTTAGTTTGGGGTTAAGATTCCTCACCTTAGCTTGCTAATAGATATTTTCCAAGCTTTAGAATCTCCTCTACAGTGTTATTATAATGCTAGCAAACCTAACAAAGTCGATGAATTTAATTAGAATTAATTTCCAATTTAAAAACCATGCTGTTAACTGAGGGTCGATCAGAGGGTCGATGCTCAGAATGCATAGGGTCGATGGGTCTATCGACCCTGTCCTCTGTCTAAACTTCTCGAATGCTGAGGGTCGATGGTCAGGGTGCATAGGGTCGATGGGTCTATCGACCCTGTGTGCGACCCTCTATGCAATCAGGTCCAATTTCCAGTTTTTAGTTCATTCTTCATGTTTGGGGTCCTAAGGCTTGCTTCCACACTCCATTAAACATTCGTTCCATGGTCTGAAACCATGATTCATCCTCCTAGATGGCTTTCATGCATTATCCTAGGTTTTTCCATGACAACCTAACCATGGATGGATGGTTTGGGTTTCTCCGAAATCCTACACTCAACCATATCTAACCTAAGGTCTGTAGAACTCATGGAATTAGTATCCACACCTGAGAAGATTACTTTTCTCTGGAAATTCTTCTCCTTTTTGCTAAGTCTTCTTCCTTGCCTCTTTTCTTCCTCTTTTCCTTCTTCTCTCCTTCTCTCAATTCAATTAGGGTTGTGAAAGGAGTGAAAGTGACTTAGGGACGTCCTTTAAATTGAGTAGGAATGTCCTATAATAGTCCCATTGAGATTTGGAAAGAATCCCAATCGAAAATTAGGAAATTACCTAATTTCAGACTCGGCAGTAAGTGAGGGTCGATTAGAGGGTCGATGATCCCTTTGACCCTGTGATCTGACACTGTCCGACCCTCTGTCCATTTTTCAGGGTCTGAGTTTCTAATTTGAGAGGGTCGACCCTCTTTAGCTGGGTATGCGACCCTTGCCCTATTTTAAGTGTTTTTGGGTCGATTTGATACCTGGGATCTCGCTCTACTTCACGCCCTTGGTCCATTGACTCGACCATGATAGGTAAACCTGGTTCAAGGTGGTAAGACCGGATTAGTTTGACACGGGTCTTACAACTCCCCCCAACTTATAAAAATTTCGTCCTCGAAATTGGACGTACCTTCTGAATCAAATAAGTGAGGGTATTGCTTCTGCATAGCATTTTCTTCTTCCCATGTAACTTCTTCCATGTCTCTACTTTTCCATGTGACCTTAACATAGTAGATATCTCTGTTGCGTAGACGTTGAACCTTTCGACTAGTGATTTCCGTTGGTGTTACTTCAAATGTCAAATCATCAGTCAATTCGGGCAAATCCACTTTCAAAACATGCGTTGGGTCTTTGACGTACTTCTTCAATAAGGAAATGTGAAATACATCATGCACGCTTGACATAGATGGTGGTAGTGCTAACTGATAAGCTACTTTTCCACGCTTAGCCAGAATTTCATATGGACCGACATATCTTGGACTTAGTTTCCCTTTTTGTCCGAACCTTTTCAATCCTCGCATAGGCGATACCTTCAAAAATACTTTATCACCTACGACGAACTCTAGATCTCTTCGTCGAGTATCTGCGTATTGCTTCTGATGGTTCTGAGCTGTTCTTATCCTTTCCTTGATGATGCCGACCACTCAACAAGTTTCTTCAACGAATTCCGGTCCAACAATACTACGTTCTCTCACTTCATTCCAAAACAAAGGAGTTCGACACTTTCTGCCATACAATGCTTCATAAGGTGACATCTGTATAGTAGCCTGATAGCTATTATTATATGCGAACTCGATCAATGGTAATTTTTCATCCCATGATCCCTTGAAATCAATTACACATGCTCGTAGCATATCTTCTAGAATCTGAATTGCGCACTCTGACTGTCCATCTGTCTGCGGATGGAATGCAGTACTGAACTTTAATGTTGTACCCATAGCCTTTTGTAGTCCTTCCCAAAACTTGGAAGTAAATCGGGGATCTCTATCTGACACGATGCTTTCTGGAACACCATGTAATCGAACAATATTATCCACATACAGCTTCGCTAACCTTTCCAGTGTATACTGAGGTCGTATAGGTATGAAACGAGCTATTTTTGTCAGACGGTCTACAATCACCCAAACTGCGTCAACTACTCGAGGAGTCAATGGTAGTCCTGTGACAAAGTCCATAGTGATGCAGTCCCATTTCCATGCTGGTTCCGGTAATGGCTGTAACAGTCCTACGGGTCTTTGTCGTTCAGCCTTTACTTTCTAACAATTTAGGCATTGAGACACGAACTTAGCTACATCTGCTTTCATTCCCCTCCACCAATACAGTTTCTTTAGATCATGATACAGTTTTGTACTTCCAGGATGTATCGAATAGATGGTGATATAAGCTTCTTTCATCAGTCGGTGTCTAATGTCCACACTTTTTGTTTCGGGTACAGATATTATTCCTTTGTATTTCAATACTTTTTCTTCATCCAAGGTGAACTCAGGGTTAGTCCTACCTTTCTCAATATCTTCTTGTACTGTTCTCAGATAAGGATCTGCTTTGATAGCTGTCTTCACTTCATCCATTATATCCGTTATAATATTCAATGTTGCGAACATATTCGAAAACTGATGAGTAAACCCTTGGTTGGCTGATCCATCCGTTCTGTCTATCACATACTGCTCATTGCCGTGATTGAATACCATTCCGGTAGTGCACATTGCCGCAGTCATGCTAACTTCTCCTTGAGATTTTATCATTGCTTTTCTGCTCAATGCATCTGCTACTACGTTCGCTTTTCCTGGATGATACTGGATATCACAATCATAGTCTTTCAATAGTTCCAGCCATCTTCTTTGTCTCATATTCAACTCCTTCTGATTAAATAAATAAGTAAAACTTTTATGATCCGACTTAATCTGGAATTTCTCTCCCTATAGGTAGTGTCTCCATATCTTGACAGCATGTACTACTGCCGCTAACTCCAAATCATGAGTGGGGTAATTTTTCTCATGTACCTTCAATTGTCTCGAGGCATAGGCAATCACTTGCTCTCCTTGCATAAGCACACATCCCAGTCCCAATCCCGACGCACGGTATATAAGGTAAATGTTTGTCCTGGGATCGGAATAGTCAAAATCAGAGCGGATATCAATCTGGTCTTCAATGTTTGAAAACTCTTTTCATACTTATCCGTCCATAAAAATTTTTCTCCTTTCTTGGTCAGACTGGTAAGAGGTACGGCAATCCGATAATAGTCTTCTACGAATCTCCGATAATAACCAGCTAGACCCAGAAAACTTTTAATTTCTGAAACGCACCTTGGTGCTTCCCACTTCACAATAGCCTCGATTTTGCTGGGGTCCACTTTGATTCCTTCAGCGGATACTACATGGCCTAGAAAGGCAACTTCACTTAGCCAAAACTCACACTTTGAAAATTTGGCGTATAACTTCTCTTTCCTTAAACGCTGTAGGGCTGTGTTTAGGTTCTTGACATGGGTTTCCTTGTCCTTGGAGTATACCATTATGTCATCAATAAATACTATAACCGACGTATCCAGCATATCATGGAAAACTCGGTTCATAAGTTCCATGAATGTCGCCGGTGCATTAGTTAATCCGAATGACATTACTAAGAATTCATAATGTCCGTATCTTGTCTTGAAAGCTGTCTTCGGAATGTCACCTTCTTTAATCTTCAACTGATGATAGCCCGATCGAAGATCGATCTTTGAAAATACTTTTGCTCCCTGTAACTGATCGAACAAGTCATCGATCCTACGTAGTGGGTATCGATTCTTGATGGTCAGTTTATTCAACTCTCGATAGTTGATACATAATCGAACGCTACCATCCTTCTTCTTTACGAACAACACCGGTGCTCCCCATGGATATATACTGGGTCTAATATAATCCTTATCCAGCAGTTCTTGTAATTGCACTTTTAATTCCTTCAGTTTAGTAGGAGCCATCCTATAAGGTGCTTTTGATACGGGTGCGGCTCCGGGTAGAAGGTCTATTACAAACTCTGTGGCTCGGTCGGGTGGTAATCCGGGTAGTTCCTCCGAAAATACATCGGGAAAATCTCGCACGACATCAATATCTTCCATTCGTGGCACGTCTTTGGTTAGGTCGACCACTGATACTAGATATCCGACCGCCCCTTTCTCAAGGCACTTCTTAGCCTTTAATGCTGAGAGTATAAGCTTTCGTCTCCTGGGAAGTTTGGTTCCCGAGAAACTGAATTCTGCTCCTTCTTTGTCTTTGAACGTTAGCTTCTTTTCGGCGCATAACAGATTTGCAGAATGCCGAGCTAACCAGTCCATTCCCAAGATGACATCAAAGTCCGCCATCTCAAGTTGTATCAAGGTTGCATCCAAGGTCTGCTCTCCAATGAGAACTGGACATGGTCCATAACCTTTCTCTAATTCCACTTCTAATCCCATCGGTGACCGTACAAGTAATTTGTAGTCTAATGTTTTGATGGGCAATTTGGTCTTCTTTCCAAACGACACAGATATAAATGAATGAGTAGCTCCTGAGTCAAAGAGTACTCTGGCGGGTAATGCCATTGATAGGTACGATACCTGTGATTTGTTTTTACTTAGTCTACATGCTCAATCAATGTATTTAAAATCTTAAAAGTTTTGGTCATACCTGTGACCACATCAGGCGATGCGGCAGCATCTTCTGATGTAACAGCATATACCCGTCCTTGATGTAACTGCTTCTTGGGTTTTGGGCACTCTCTTGCCATATGCCCTGGTTGATTGCAGTTAAAGCACTTCAGAACTTCAAAATTTGACTTTGGCTGTGGATGAGCTGCTGAAGTAGACTTCGATGGAGTAGCCAAATTCTGAGGACGAAAAGGTTTATACGTCCTATTATTGCCTCCGTTGTAGGAGTTTCCGGCTGGTCTCTTGATTCCTCAGTTCTGGGAGAAATAACTCTCCTTCTGGCTCGATTCAATTACTCGAGCGATCTGGACAGCTTCATTGTAAATCTTCTTCTCTAAGCCCAGAACATTTTCTCTTATGCTTCCTCTTAGTCCCGCGACGAACCTACGGGTTTTTGTATCTTCTTCTTGCATACTCGCCGGTGCGAAGAAAAACAGTTCTTCGTAGCGCCGTTGATATGCGTCTACGGTCATTTGTCCCCCGGTACAAACTCGGGAACTCTTTCTCCATTGAGTCTCTGAAGCTTCATGGGGAATATTTCTCGAAGAACGCTTCTTTATATATAGCCCATGTCAGTAGGGCATGTCTGGTCAATAAGTATGTTTTTGTGGATTTCCACCAATGGTGTGCGTCGCCTTTGAGCATGAAGGTGGCGCATAATACTTTCTCTTCTTCTGAAATAGTCATCAAGGAAATTTCTCTCCATCTCGTCTATCCAGTGTGCTGGCCACAACGGATCAGACGGTTTACCGTTGAATTCCTTAGGTTTCATCCTCAGAAATCTCTCTACTAGTCGGGAGTGATCCAGTTGGTTTTGGGGGTTTGCCCCAAACATATAGTGTGGATACTGATAGTTCCCTTGGGCTGCTTCTGGGACTTGCACATCGGAATTGGTGCAGCTGGTTGTTGAGGTGTCTCGTTGAGCTGGGTGATTACCCACTGGTGCTGCACTAGCTTGCCCAGTGTGCATGGTTGCAGCCTGAGTGACTTGAAACATAACTCCCATTGCAACCTGCATTTGAGCTTGTGCGTGTTGCATTTGCTGTAGTTGTTGTGCCAGATTCATCACCACTGTTGTTAGCTCTGGTGGTGGTGGTGGCAAATTTGTAGGGTTTTTCGGTTCGGGATTACCCTGTGCATAATTGTTCTCTTGACTAGTCTCATCCGTCGGTGGTGGTGGTGGGACTGTGTTTCGGGTCTGTCGGGTAACTCTACGCCCAGACATAATTCTTTTTGATGTTTGGTGGTGCCTAAAAATCATCAAAATAGGTGAGAAATCATGTATATGTCATGTAGGCACGTTAACCAATAATCAATTCCAATTCGAGCTCATTTTTAAAAAAAAATACTGTCTTTTCTGTACAGGGTCGATGGTGAGGGTCGATGGTATGTCAGACCCTTAATGTCCGACCCTGTAGTTTCTGTCAGATTCCCGAGAGCAGAGGGTCGATTAGAGGGTTGATCAGAGGGTCGATGGCCCTGGTCGAGTTGTCCGACCCTCTGACCAAAAATCAGATTTTTAAAGTCCGATTTTGGGTCATTTTCTATTATTTCCCTCCCGTTTCGACTCGTCTCTTCTCTCCGAGTTGCTACAGTGCTACTTCACTGTTGTGGATCATTCTTAGTCCGAGTTTCGACATCCACATCACCTCTACAAGTATACTTTCCCAACTTTACCTGTTTTTAGGTTTTTATTTCTAGGTTTTTGCTCATTTAACTTGTATTTTTCAAATTAAACTTTTTCCAACCGTAAAAATTCGATTTATATTGGGGGCTTTTGTTGTTGGTGTCTTGAGGAATGAAAGCCCTCAAAATTTTTTGAGTTTCATCGGTTGGTTATCGAGAAACTTAAAATTTTCTCTTTTTGCCCTAATTTGTCGAAATTTTTGATTTCTTGAAATTTTCTTCAAATTGGACCTTGTCAGTTACCATTTCCTTCTGTTTAACTGTTGTGTGATGTGTTGGAACTTACGTAAGTCCTCTTGCCCACTTGTATGGGTGAAAAGTGAGGCTTTTGACCAACTTACGTCGTTATAATGCCCGATTTTTAAATTTTTATCCTATTAACTCCTTGTTTTCCTTTTTCTTTCTTATCTGCAGATACTATGGTTCGTACCAAAGTACCCAGAGTTCGTGATCCGCTTCGCTTCCGCTCCAATGAAGTCGAGGCACAGTATGCCTATTACTAAGGCAAAAAGGTGGAAGGGGGTCGTATGGTGAACCTGGCTGAGCTAGCCTTGTTCAACGTAGAGAGAGCTTTTGGTGATATGGGGTGGCTCCCTGTCATCACATACGATGCATGCACACGTCCAGAGTTAGTGCGCCAGTTTTACTGTAACCTTCAGATTGTGGGAAACCACAACGATGTGGAGCTTGGTCAGGAGTTGCGCATTGCTAGCTACGTCAAGGGGGTGCAGATTTCTTTTGACTATCGACAGCTGGCCGACCTGTTGGGCATTCCATATGACGGTCCTATGGTGTACTGTGCACCTGGTGAGCACAATTTTATCGAGACGTGGTTGCGGGCCGAGATTGATAGTCAGTTACTACAGCCCGATCGCTGGCAGATGAGGGCGTGCTACTTGCGTCCGGCTCCACGGGTGTTCTGTAGGATCATTCAGCATAACCTGATCCCGCAGAGTGGGCATTATGAGAGGGTGTCTCAGCTGACCCAGTTTTTGATCTACAGTATATGCACTCATCAGCCCGTCTGTCTTCCCTACATCATCATGCGGACGATGATCAGTGCTACATTGTCCGGTCATAGGGGAAATCTACCTTATGGATGTATGATTACAGTGCTACTGACCCGTCTGGGGGTGGACTTGGTTGATGAGACGATTCAGGAGAAGACTTTCTCGTCGCCTCTAGATTGGGAGGCTATATGCAAGATGGGACTTCGAGACGCTTAGGTTAGCGATGATGAGAGGAACGCGATGGTGCGCCCTCACACTCGGGTTGAGGTGGCTGATGCTGAGGCTGCGGCCGCTGCTGCTAGAGCTTAGGTGGATCCCGTCGACGATGATGATCGTATGTATATGGATGTCGACGCGATACCCCCGCCTTCACCTACACAGGCGGATGGAGTTGGTACTTCGCATGCGGTGGATTCTGTACCTGGGACTGGTCCTTTTCATCCACCTTCTGATATGATGGAGATATTGCGTGAGCTCAGGGATGCTCAACGCATATCTGATTTGAGGATGGATGAGCTGTTGGTTGCTCAGCACGCATCAGACGCTCGGATGGGAGAGCTCCTAGAGGTGCAGCGTGTGACTGATCAGAGGATAGTCCGTCTCACAGCTAGTCTACAGACGACCCAGACTCAGATAGCCTGGTTGACTAGAGTCTACGCTGAGCACTACGACAAAGACCGTGAGGCACCGCCTCCTCCTTCCCCTCCAGCTTCCTGATTGTACTTTTATTTTTCTTTCTTGTACTACAGAGTAACGGTCCGGGTTGTGGACTGTACTCTGCTTTAGTTATATATATACGTTTTGTTTTCTCACTCATTGTATGTAACTTATTTTCCCTTTAATAGATGTGTTATTCTCTTTTTAAATTTGGTCTCAATCATCACTTGTGCTTACAGTGTGTTGGTATTAAAGCTTTTAATTTATCCTATCTCAGTTCACAATGGTCATGAATGTGTGTCAGTTTGACGGGCAAGGCCTGAGATGCTCTGATACCAAGTTGTCACACCCCAATTCTGCACTGATCAGAATGGTGTGATGAACCGCTAAATAACCAACGGTTCAACCAGGATCTCAAATAGGCTATCCCCGTTTTATCCAAACTTTTACCCATCTATAATCATAATCAGAGTAATACACAATAGCGAAAAATCTATAAAAAAATTAACTGAGCAACTAAGATGATATCATTAATTTAATAGAAAATTATTTTGTTCTCAACTGAGACATAAATAATTAAGTACCAAATACATGTCTTATAAATCCAATAAAGAAACCTATAAAAATATCTAGTCAAATACACACGAGTTGCACTCGCAAGAGGAGTCGTGTGTATCATCTTCAGCTCCAGCTTCCATTGTTGCTACCGTCCTGTACGTAGAAGCATTCATATAGTCTTCAACTGTGTAACCTGCATCATCAACTAAAAATATTCGACGTCGAGGGGTGAGCACACAACACGGCTCAATGAGTAGCCAAAACGATGCAACATTACATATGCATGCAAAAAGTCAATTTATATCTTTGGTCTGGTTTAAAGTTTGCAGTATGCTATAGAAAGGTTGAGGTAGCCAAAGGTCACGTTTATTGACTCTGCCTCTATACACGAGTGTGTGACGTTACCCGAAGATCACATTTATCGTCAACTCACATGCACCCAACCATGAACAATATATAACAAAGGTTACGTTTATTGCTATATAGTGCCATACCAACACGTAAGCCCCTGTTGGCGAGGGCTGCAAACTGGGCTCGCAACTAACCAATCCTAATGCCAAACAGTGTATCCAAGGCCTCACCCCAGCATCCCTCAGAATTTCCATAGAGATAGAGCTAAGGCCCCCCGGTAGAGTCAGAGACTACAAGGACCGAGACCACCTCCCCTGATACTCTACGACATAATAGTTCTACTAAAGTAATGGCGATACGACGATGCCAATGCACAAGACTTGAGTTAGAGATAGAGCTAAAGTGCTGAGACCCGCCAAAGGTTAACGTTTATTGACGTTCTCATCACACCTCCCCTGATACTCGCTCGCATCAAGCACATCAACCACACACATACAAGCACATGCCTATTCCTATCATCATCATCACCATGTTATAAACAATAAAGTAAATATACATGAACAAGTAATAGAAATATTGGATGGCATGCTGTATGCACATTACAAACATATTCGCATAGAATCAAACATAGCTTAGGACTCAAGAAATAGAAAACAGTTTATTATTAACCAATTTAGTTTGGGGTTAAGGTTCCTCACCTTAGCTTGCTAATAGATATTTTCCAAGCTTTAGAATCACCTCTACAGTGTTATTATAATGCTAGCAAACCTAACAAAGTCGATAGAATTTAATTAGAATTAATTTCCAATTTAAAAACCATGCTGTTAACTGAGGGTCGATGCTCAGAATGCATAGGGTCGATGGGTCTATCGACCCTGTCCTCTGTCTGAACTTCCCGAATGCTGAGGGTCGATGGTCAGGGTGCATAGGGTCGATGGGTCTATCGACCCTGTGTGCGACCCTCTGTGCAATCAGGTCCAATTTCCAGTTTTTAGTTCATTCTTCATGTTTGGGGTCCTATGGCTTGCTTCCACATTCCATTAAACATTCGTTCCATGGTCTGAAACCATGATTCATCCTCCTAGATGGCTTTCATGCATTATCCTAGGTTTTTCCATGACAACCTAACCATGGATGGATGGTTTGGGTTTCTCCGAAATCCTACACTCAACCATATCTAACCTAAGGTCTGTAGAACTCATGGAATTAGTATCCATACCTGAGAAGATTACTTTTCTCTGGAAATTCTTCTCCTTTTTGCTAAGTCTTCTTCCTTGCCTCTTTTCTTCCTCTTTTCCTTCTTCTCTCCTTCTCTCAATTCAATTAGGGTTGTGAAAGGAGTGAAAGTGGCTTAGGGACGTCCTTTAAATAGAGTAGGAATGTCCTATAATAGTCCCATTGAGATTTGGAAAGAAGCCCAAACAAAAATTAGGAAATTTCCTAATTTCAGACTCGGCAGTAAGTAAGCGTCGATTAGAGGGTCGATGATCCCGTCGACCCTGTGATCTGACACTGTCCGACCCTTTGTCCATTTTTCAGGGTCTGAGTTTCTAATTTGAGAGGGTCGACCCTGTTTAGCTGGGTATGCGACCCTTGCCCTATTTTAAGTGTTTTTGGGTCGATTTGATACCTGGGATCTCTCTCTCCTTCACGCCCTTGGTCCATTGACTCGACCATGATGGGTAAACCTGGTTCAAGGTGGTAAGACCGGATTAGTTTGACACGGGTCTTACATACGTATTCGATTAGATTTTATTTTAATTATTTGGATTTAGTAAAGACATGTAATTGATATTTTATTTATGTCTCTGTTGAAATTGCATAATTGGATATTTTAATATGATTATCATATTTAGATTTCTCAGTTCATTTTATTATAAGACTTCCGCTATTGTGTATTTACTCTGATTATGAATGTGGATGTATGAGGTTTAGAGAAAATGGATATAGCCTACTCGAGATCCTGGTTGAACCATTGGTTTGTTGATGGTTCATCACACCATTCTGAATAGTGCGAAATTGGGGTGTGACACCTTGTGTAGCTCTTTCCCTTGAGAAGATTTGATGTATCTTTTTATTCTCTTCTCTTTTTCTAATAAAGCGATCTAAGAATAAATTAAAAAAAAACCCCTTCCTTGTGGACCAACTTGTTTAGTCCTGGTCATACTCCACAAATGACTCCATGAAGGTGGTTCTTAGGCGATCGAAAGTGTGCAGCTTCCCATAGCAACCCACCCAAGAGCCTCTTCATTATCATTGACATACCCACGCCTCAACCTCGATGACCTCACAAACACATACTCTACTCCCCATTTACTCCTGCTTATGCTTTTACTCACATTATGCCTCGTTCGCTTCCCAGAATCCCATAATGAAGAGGATTGGCAACACAAATTGTGAAAAAATGATCACTAAGTTCTTGGTCTGTCAAAGGATGTTGGTGAAGACAATAGATTCGCTTGGATGATGTGGGGAAAAAATGGACCAAAGGTGGATACTAGTCTTAAAAGTTGTTAATTGGTATTTTTTTTCTCCCCACTGTTGGATCATTCACCTCCATGTGGTGGCCAATTAAACCCTCACTAGGCACTCGCTGGGCAATTGTAGAGGATCCAGACACACTCTCATAACCGAGTCTAGATGCCTTTGGTAACCACTCCACACCTTTGGGAGCCGTCGATGGTTATGGGTCCAACCTTCCAAAAGTGGGTGTCACACCCTGTTTCTGATATGTATGAACAACGAAATGTAACGAGATTACTCGCAAGCAAGTCAATCCCCTCCAGGATCACATATAATAGTGTACCTATCCACCAATCCATAAACCAAACACACGCACGATATAATCAACATGTTTAGAGTAATACATAAAACAACAACATTTAATAATGAGCGGAAGTATTTTAAAACAAATATTTAGTAGCTGACAATAAGGTAATTAAAGTAACATAATTTCAATGTTTTATCCAAGTAAAAGTATTAAACTTAATCATTTACTTCAATAATTTTGGACCATATGTTCCTAAACAAGTAAACCACCTAGATACTAGTAATATTATGAAAAATTGGCCATGTCTATGCATAGACACAGTCATCACACTTGCAACTGGGGCTATGAACATCCTTGTTGCTATCACCATTAACATCCTCCCCATCGGATGGATAGTTGCTCAGAGCATCAACATAATCACCAATGGTAACACTTGCATTATCAAAAATAATTTGTGCACACAAGGGTAAGCTCAACCACTGATCTTAGTAAAGGAATCAAATGTGCAACATATAAATGCATGATACTACACTACGGTTAGGTATGATAATTACAAGTGCCAACTCGAGACCTAGTGCTCTCGGTTGCATGGATCTACATCATAAAATGAATGAAAGCTAATACAAAGCAATTCACCATCCCCCAAGTATAGGTCCAGCGTCTCGGTCCATGACCTTGACTCATCTCAAGTCTACCAACGGTGAAACAAGAGGAGATGATCCTCTACCATAGTCAACTCGCCTACCCATCACACAATGTTGCAAAGGGGAGCATCGCAGCTACGGTCATATCACCTTTTTATTGAACTTATTCCAGTACATAACCCCTTATTGGCTAGGTTACAATTATAGAGGTAAATGTGCAACTAACCAAATCCACCTATTATTCCATATTACTGGACAATAACCCAGCCAAGCTACCAACTGTAGCTAAATCCCCACATAGGACATCGTGACCCAGCTAGGTTATTTTTGGTTAATGCAAAGCAGTGCCAATAAGAAGTGGTGTAAGCGTCCCATACCACCCCCTTCCCCCTTACCAACGTAACCAGACATCATGAATCACCCAGACTAGGAACACCTTTCATGGAAGGATGGCAAAGCATCCCATACCACCCTCTTTCGATCCACTACGGGCATTATTGATCACATACAATTAATAATACAAATGCATGAACAAATAATTGCAATTATTGAATGGCATGTTATCACATAAATGATCATTCCACAAAACATACATATCATCATAAGAAGAGAGAGATTGGACACACACAAACAAAGGGTTTAATCCCCTTACTTGAGAGGCAAGTAGAGTAAACTACTATAATACCATTCAAGTAGCTCTCTAGGTTTCCTTGTATCTCTATCAAAATCATATTATTCAATGTTATTCATTATTGATCATTTGATACTTAAGTAATGTTCATCCACGCATTGCATTAAATTCATATTACTATTTCTAAATCAAGAGTACCATTCACTAGGTCTATAAGTTAGGTCAGAGTGAGCCAGACTTTATATTCACGTAAGGTAGATAGTGTGTAAAGGGATGTTCACGTCTGATAGTGCATCTACACCACATAAGTTGTATAATACTAAGAAGGACTTCTCTAAAAACGTCCCATAGGTGTATGGAAGGTCCTATCTTTGTGGCATGGTTGTTTCTACTTCAGACCAGAACGATTTGGCCCTAATCTAACATATGGTCAATGGTTACGTTTTCCATCAACTAGACTTAGATAGACTGCACCTATGGTGCACACCAACCTTTCAGACTGGACATCATGTGGAGGATCGCATTCTCCATATGCACACCTCCACCCAAACAAGGCATTCATGGTCTCGAATCAAGAGTCTATGGGCATCGGTGATCCCATCCTTCTAGGGTATTTCCCACAAATGGGAAGGTCTCTAAATCATATCTAAAGGTTCCAAGTCTACCAGAAGTGGTCTCAATGATCCATCAGTTACCTATCACCATCCAAAATCGTATACGAAACCAGATATTGTGTCTGGGTCTTTACTATTAATGATTGGACAGAGATTTATGTCCGTACAATCAAAGAGTAAGATCTCTTAAGTAACATTAAGATCTCTCCAGTTACATTAAATCGAAAGTAATGAGAAGAGGATGAGAATCTTACCTACTGTCATTCCTCTCTGAGCTCCCTTCTAGTACAAGGTCAAAGAGTCCACCAGAGTCTTCCTACTTCCCTTTACTCTTCCCAAGGCCTCTCTCCCTTCTCTTTCTCTCTCTAGCATGTGTTAGAGGCATTACTAGAATTTTCTCGAACCTTTTGACCATATTTATAATTGGTTGACTTCCAGGGTTGGGGAGAGACCAACTCGAACCATTGGAGAGGGGACCTCGGTTTACTTTGGTGCTTCACTCTTGGGTTGACTTTCACCCAAGCTCAAACACAGACCAAAACCCTTTGCCTTAAACTTTGGTAGACTAGCTTTTCATAGAATAGTGGGTCCCAAGGCTTGTGGTCCAAAATCAGCCTTCAAGCCACGTACGGAAGATGGGTGCAGTGAATGGTGCACTGTACAAAACCCTTTGAAGACCAGTGGCAGAATCACCAGTATGGAGCAACATAAAAACCCTTTGGGAATGGACATCGAAGCTTTATCGATGGATTATAGATGATGGTGAGAAGATAAACATTTGGACGAACAAGTGGTTAGGGAACTATACTTTGCAAGAGGAATTGGGAATTGATACTATGTGTCTCAAATCGACTGATTATTCCTTGCCTCGGTTTATAAGGAATGGTCAATGGTGCTGGCTAACTATTAATAACCCCAGATTGCCTAATCAGCTCATAAAAGCTCATGATATTTCACTATGCAATGGTCAGCCGGATATCAGACCTGCGCTGAGCCTCCCTGATCTCCTGCAACATCTCCATCATATCGGAAGGTGGGAGTGAGTGACCAGCCGCATGAGAAGAACCAGCCTCAGGTGCAGGAGCTGCCGCAGAAGAAGTACCAACTCCAGCCGCATGTGTAGGGGAAGGCGGTGGTATCGAGTCGACATCCATATACATATGATCGTCATCATCGACAGGATCCACATGAGCTCTAGCAGCGGCAGCAGCGGCCTCAGTGTCAGCCATCTCAATGAGAGTGTGAGGGTGTACCATCTCGTTCCTCTCCTCATCACTGACTTGGGCATCCCGCATACCCATCTTGCAGATAGCCTCCCAATCTAGAGGCGATGAGAAGGTCTTCTCCTGGATCTTCTCATCTACCTGGTCAACCCCCAGACGGGTCGAAGAGAACCAGTAATCATGCGTCCATAGGGTAGATTACCCCTATGACCAGACAATGTAGCACTAATCATGGTCTGCATGATGATGTAGGGAAGGTAGACTGGCTGTCTGGTGCAGATACAATATATCAAAAACTGGGTCAGCTGAGAAACCCTCTCATAGTGCCCACTCTACGGAATCAGATTATGCTGGATAATCTTACAGAAGACCCGTGGAGCTGGACGTAGGTAACAAGCTCTCATCTGCCAGCGATCAGGTCGTAGCAGCTGATTGTTGATCTCTGCCCTCATCTCCATGGAAACAAACTGGGGCTCTCCAGGCGCACAGTACACCATGGGGCCATCATAGGGTATGCCCAACAGATCGGCCAGTTGCCGATAATCAAAGGAAATGTGGACCCCTTTAACATAGCTGGTGATGCGCAACTATTGACCATGCTCAACGTCATTGTAATTCCCCACCACCTAGAGATTACAATAGAACTGGCGCACCAAATCCAGACATGTGCACGCATCGTAGGTGATGACAGGGAGTCACCCTATATCACCAAATGCTCTCTCTACGTTGAACAAGGCTAGCTCAGCCAAGTTCACCATACGACCACCCTCCACTTTCTTACGAGCATAGTCGGCATACTGTGCCTCGGCTTCATTAGAGCGAAAGCGAAGCGGATCACAAACTCTGGGTATCTTGGTACGAGCCATGGTATCTGCAGATAAGAAAGAGAAAGGGAGACAAGGGGTTAGTAGGATAAAAATCTAAAAAATTTAGCATTTTAACGACGTAAGTTGTCCAAAAGCCTCACTTTTCACCCATACACGTGGGCGAGAGGACTTACTTAGGGTCCAACACATCCTACGACACTCACACAGTAGGAAATGGAAACCACGAAGACCAATTTGAAGAAATTTCAAGAAATCGAAAAAAGTTTGACAAATTATGGCAAACAAGCGAAAATTCAAGTTTCTCGATAACCAACCGATGAAATTCAAAAAATTTTGAGGGCTTTCGTTCCTCGAGATACCAATAACAAAAGCCCCGAATAAAAATTTAATTTTTACGGTTGGAAAAAGTTTAATTTGAAAAATAAAAGTAAAATGGACAAAAACCTAAAAAAGAAAACCTAAAAACAGGAAAAAAAAGGGAGAACATACCGTATGGATGACGTGGACGTCGAAACCCGGAGTCAAACCGACCAAAAATAGTGGAGTAGCACTGTAGCAACTCAGAGGGGAGAGACGAGTCGAAACGGGATGGAAATAATAAGAAATGATCCAAAATCGGATCTTAAAAATCTGATTTTTAGTCTGAGGGTCGGACAATTCGACCAGAACCATCGACCCTCGAATCGACCCTCCCATCGACCCTCGGCTCTCGGGAATCTGACACAAAACTAAGGGTCAGAACTGAGGGTCGGACACCCATCGACCCTCACATCAACCCTCAGCTCTCGGGAAGAACAGGTCATTCCCAAGGTCGGATACTAAGGGTCGGACATACCATCGACCCTCACCATCGACCCTGCATAGAAAAGATAGTATTTTTTTATAAAAATGAGCTAGAATTGGAATTTTATATCGGTTAGCGTGCCTACATGAAATATAAATGACTTCTCACCTATTTTGACAATTTTAAGGCACCACCAATCACAGAAGGAATTATGTCTGGATGTAGGGTAACTCGACAGAACCGAAATGCAGTTCCACCACCACCACCCATGGAGGAGACCAGTCAGGAAAATAATTATGCACCGGGTAATCCAGAACAGGCAAACCCTACAAATTTTCCACCTCCACCACTAGAGCTAGCAATCGTGGTGATGAATCTAGCTCAGCAGCTGCAACAGATGCAACACGCACAGGCTCAGATGTAAGTTGCGATGGGTATTATGTTCTAAGCCACTCAAGCTGCACCGATGCAGACAGGACAAGCCACTGCAGCACCGGTGGGTAACCACCCAGCACCTCAGACACCTCAACAACATGCTGCACAGATTCCAATATAGGCTCCGGAAGCAGCTCAGGTTAATTACCAGTATCCACCCCATATATTTGGGGCATATCCCCAAAATCAGTTGGATCACTCTTGACTGGTGGAGAGATTTTTGAAGATGAAGCCTAGGGAATTTAATGGCAAGCCGTCTGATCCATTACGGCCAGCACACTGGATAGATGAGATGGAGAGAAATTTCCTCATGATGACTATTACAGAGGAAGAAAAAGTATTATGTGCCACCTTCATGCTCAAAGGCGATGCACATCACTGGTGGAAATCTTCCCGGGCCTATCTATTGACCAAGCACGCCCAACTGACTTGGGCTGTTTATAAAGAAGCTTTCATCAAGAAATATTTTCCACGAAGCTTCAGAGATTCTATGGAGAGGGAGTTTCTGAGTCTATATCAGGGGCAGATGTCAGTGGATGCGTATCAACAGCGTTATGAAGAGCTGTTTTTCTTCGCACCACTGAGTATGCAGGAAGAAGAAACCAAAACCCGTAGGTTCGTCACGGGACTGAAAGGAAGCATCAGAGAGCATGTTCTGGGCTTAGAAAAGAAGATTTATAATGAAGCTGTCCAAATAGCTTGAGTTATTGAATCGAGCCAGAAGGAGAGTTATTTCACACAGAACCGGGGTATCAAAAGGCCAGCTGGAAATTCTTATAACGGAGGCAATAATAAGACATATAAGCCTTTCCGTCCTCAGAATTTTAATGCTGCAACCAAGACTACTCCAGGGACTCAACCTCAGCCACAGCCAAATTCTGAAAGTCCGAAGTGTTATAACTACAACCAACCAGGACATATGGCAAGGGAGTGCCCTAAGCCCAAGAAGCAGTTCCATCAGGGACGGGTATATGCTGTTACATCCAAGGATGCGGCCGCATCACCAGATGTGGTTACAGGTATGACTGAAACTTTTTGAAGTTGTAATTACATTGTGTGAGCATGTAGACTAAGTTAAAATAAATCACAGGTATCGTACCTATAAATGGCGCACCCGCCAGAGTACTCTTTGATTCAGGAGCTACTCATTCATTTATATCTGTGTCATTCGGAAAGAAGATAAACTTACCCATCAAAACATTAGACTACAAATTACTTGTACGGTCACCGATGGGGTTAGAAGTGGAATTAGAAAAAGGATATGGACCATGTCCAGTCCGCATTGGTGAGAAAACCTTAGATGCAACCTTGATACAACTTGAGATGGCAGACTTTGACGTCATCTTGGGAATGGACTGGTTAGCTCGGCATTCTGCGAACCTACTATACGCCGAAAAGAAGCTAACATTTAAAGACCAAGCAGGAGCAGAATTCAGTTTTATGGGAACCAAACCTCCCCGTAGACGCAAGCTCATACTCTCAGCACTAAGGGCTAAGAAGTGCCTCGAGAAGGGGGCAGTCGGGTATCTAGTATTAGTGGTTGACCTAACCAAGGAAGCACCACAAATGGAAGATATTGAAGTCGTGCGGGACTATCTCGATGTATTTTTGGAGGAACTACCAGGTTTACCACCCGACCGAGCCACAGAGTTTGTGATAGATCTTGTACCTGGAGCCGCACCCGTATCAAAAGCACCTTATAGAATGGCTCTTACGGAACTGAAGGAACTGAAAGTGCAACTACATGAACTACTGGACAAGGGTTATATTCGACCCAGTATATCACCATGGGGAGCGCCGGTGTTATTCGTGAAGAAGAAGGACGGTAGTGTTCGATTATGCATCGACTATCCGGAGTTGAATAAACTGACAATTAAGAATCGATACCCACTACCATGGATCGATGACTTATTCGATCAGTTGCAAGGAGCAAAGGTATTTTCTAAGATTGATCTTCGATCGGGCTATCATCAATTGATGATTAAAGAGGGCGATATTCCTAAGACAGCTTTCAGGACCAGATACAGACATTATGAGTTCTTGGTCATGTCTTTTGGATTAACGAACGCACCAGCAACTTTTATGGAACTAATGAACCGGGTTTTCCACGACATGTTGGATACGTCGGTTATATTATTTATTGATGATATATCGGTATACTCCAATGACGAAGAAACTCATATCAAGAACCTAAATGCTGCCCTACAACGTTTAAGGAAAGAGAAGCTATATGCCAAATTTTTCAAAGTGTGAGTTTTGGCTAAGTGAAGTCGCCTTCTTAGGCCATGTAGTATTCGCTGAAAGAATCAAAGTGGACCCCAACAAGATCGAGGATATTGTAAAGTGGGAAGCACCAAAGAGCATTTCAGAAATTAGAAGTTTTCTGGGTCTAGCTGGTTATTATCAGAGATTCGTAGAAGACTATTCCCGGATTGCCGTACCTCTCACCAGTTTGACTAAGAAAGGTGAAAAGTTCGTATGGACCGATAAATGTTAGAAGAGTTTCCAAACGCTGAAGACCAGATTGATATCCGCTCTGATTTTGACTATTCTCGTTCCAGGACAGACATTTACTCTATACACTGATGCGTCGGGACTGGGACTGGGATGTGTGCTTATGCAAGGAGAGCAAGTAATTGCTTATGCTTCAATACAGTTAAAGGTACATGAGAAAAATTATCCCACTCATGATCTGGAGCTAGCGGCAGTAGTGCATGTTGTCAAGATATGGAGACATTACCTATACGGAGAGAAATTCCAGATTAAGTCAGACCATAAAAGTCTTACTTATCTATTTAATCAGAAGGAATTGAATATGAGACAAAGAAGATGGTTGGAACTACTGAAAGACTATGATTGTGATATCCAGTATCATCCAGGAAAAGCAAACGTAGTAACGGATGCGTTAAGCCGAAAAGCAATGATAAAATCGCAAGGAGAGGTTAGCACAACTGCAGCAACGTGTACTACCAGAATGGTATTCAATCACGGAAACGAGCAGTATGTGATAGATGCAACGAATGAATCAGCCAACCAAGGGTTTATTCATCGGTTTTCAAATATGTTCGCTGCATTGAAGATTATACCGGACATAATGGATGAAGTGAAGACAGCTATCAAATCAGATCCTTATCTGAGAACAGTGCAAGAAGATATCGAGAAGGTAGGACTAATCCTGAGTTCACCTTGGACGAAGAGAAAGTACTGAAATACAAAGGAAGAATATGTGTACCGAAAACATAAAGTATGGACATTAGACACCGATTGATGAAAGAAGCCCATACCACCATCTATTCGATACATCCTGGAAGTTCAAAAATGTATCATGATCTAAAGTAACTATATTGGTGGAGGGGAATGAAAGCAGATGTAGCCAAGTTCATGTCTCAATGGCTAAATTGTCAGAAAGTAAAGGCTGAATGACAAAGACCCATAGGACTGTTACAACCATTATCGGAACCAGCATGGAAATGGGACTGCATCACAATGGACTTCGTCACGGGACTACCACTGACTCCTCGAGTAGTTGACGCAGTTTGGGTGATTGTGGACCGTCTGACTAAAACAGCTCGCTTCATACCGATACGACCTCAGTTTACACTGGAGAGGTTAGCAAAGCTGCATGTGGATAATATTGTTCGATTACATGGTGTTCCAGAAAGTATTGTGTCAGATAGAGATCCATGATTTACTTCCAAGTTTTGGAAAGGATTGCAAAAGGCTATGGGTACAACGCTGAAGTTCAGTACTGCATTTCACCCACAGACAGACGGACAGTCAGAGCGTACAATTCAGATTCTAGAAGATATGCTACCAGAATGTGTAATTGATTTCAAAGGATCATGGGATGAAAGGTTACCATTGATCGAGTTCTCTTATAACAATAGCTATCAGGCTACTATACAGATGTCACCTTATGAAGCACTGTATGGCAGAAAGTGTCGAACTCCTTTGTTTTGGAATGAGATTGGAGAACGTAGTATTGTTGGATCGGAGTTTGTTGAAGAGACTTGCCAAGTGGTTGACATTATCAAGGAAAGAGTGAGAACGGCTCAGAACCGTCAGAAGCAATATGCAGATACTCGACGCCGAGATCTGGAGTTCGTTGTAGGTGATAAAGTATTTTTGAAGGTATCGCCTATGCGAGGATTAAAAAGGTTCGGGCAGAAAGGGAAACTAAGTCCAAGATATGTCGGGCCGTATGAAATTCTAGCTAAGCATGGTAAAGTGGCTTATTAGTTAGCACTACCACCATCTATGTAGAGTGTACATGACGTATTTTACATTTCCCTATTGAAGAAGTATGTCAAGGATCCAACGCATGTTTTGAAAGTAGATTTCCTGGATTTAACGGATGATTTGACATTCGAAGTAACACCAACTGAAATCACCAGCCGAAAGGTTCAACGCCTATGCAACCGAGATATCTATTATGTTAAGGTCACCTGGAAAAGTAGAGACATGAAAGGAGTTACATGGGAAGAAGAAAATTCTATGCGGAAGCAATACCCTCACTTATTTGATTCAGAAGGTACGTACGATTTCGAGGACAAAATTTTTATAAGTAGGCGGGAGTTGTAAGACCCGTGTCAATCTAACCTGGTCTTACCACCTTGAACCAGGTTTACCCATCATGGTCGAGTCAAATGGACCAAGGGCGTGAAGGAGATCGAGATCCCAGGTATCAAATCGACCCAAAAACACTTAATTTAAGGGGAGGGTCGCATACCCAGCCAAGGAGGGTCGGACTCCCCAAAAAAATAGAAAGTCAAACCCTCAATTTTGAAGGGAGGGTCGGACTCATTAGAAACCTAGGGTCGACGGGATCATCGACCCTCCCATCGACCCTCAGTTTCTGCCGAAACTGAAATTAGGAAATTTCCTAATTTTCGATTGGGATTCTTTCCTAATCTCAATGGGACTTATTTTAGGATGTTCCTACTCTATTTAAAGGACGTCCCTAAGACTCTTTCACTCCTTTCACAACCCTAATTGAATTGAGAGAAAGAGAAGAGAAGGAAAAGAAGAAGAAGAGAAGCAAGGAAGAGAATTTAGCCAAAAGAGAACAGTTGCAGAGAAAGTGTATTCTTCTCAGGTATGGATACTAATTCCATGAGTTTCTACAGACCTTAGGATAGATATTGATGAGAGTGTGATCTCGGAGAAACCCAAACTATCAACCCATGGTTAGGTTTTCATGGAAAACCATAGGAGAATGCATGAAAGCTATTTAGGTGGATGATTCATGGTTTTAAACCATGGAATGAATGTTGAATGGAATGTAGAAGCAAGCCATAGGACCCCAAACACGAAGAATGGACTAAAAAGAGGGAATTGGACCAAAGTGCACCGAGGGTCGCACCGAGGGTCGATGACCATCCGACCCTAGGTGATCCTGACCATCGACCCTCAGTGTTCGAAAAGTTCAGATTTAGGGAGGGTCGCACCCAGGATCGATCATGACTCCGACCCTACCTCCGACCCTCAGTTAACAGAATAGTTTTTAAATTCAAAATTAATTTTATTTAAATTCTATCGACTTTGTTAGGTCTTCTAGCAATACAATAACAATATAAAGGTGATTATAAAGCTTGAAAAATTATCTATTAGCATGCTAAGGTGAGGAAACAGAACTCTAAACTAATTGGTTAATAACAAACTGCTTTTTCTATTTTCTTGAGTCCAATGCCATGCTTGATTCTATGCGAATATGTTTGTAATGTGCATACAACATGCCATCCAATATTTCTATTATTTGTTCATGCATATTTACTTTATTGTTTATAACATGATGATGATGTTGATGATAGGAATAGGCATGTGATTGTATGTGTGTGGTTGGTGTACCTGATGCGAGCGAGTATCAGGGGAGGTGTGATGAGGACGTCAATAAAAGTTAACCTTTGGCGGGTCTCAGCACTTTATCTCTATCTCTAACTCAAGTATTGTGCATTAGCATCGTCGTATCGCCATTACTTTAGCAGAACTATTATGTCGTAGAGTTTCAGGGGAGGTGGTCTCGGTCCTTGTAGTCTCTGACTCTACCGGGGGGCCTTAGCTCTATCTCTATGGACATTCTGAGGGATGCTGGGGTGAGGCCTTGGATACACTTTTGGCATTAGGATTGGTTAGTTGCGAGCCCAGTTTGCAGCCCTCGCCAACAGGGGCTTACGTGTTGGTATGATAATATATAACAATAAACGTTAACCTTTGTTGTATAATGTCATGGTTAGGGAGGATGGGGACGACGATAAACATTAACCTACGGGCGGACTTCCACACCTTGTGTATAGAGGCGGGGTCAATAAACGTTAACCTTTGACCACTCAACTTTTCTATTGCGCATTGCAAACTATAAACCAGACCAAAGATATGAATTGATTGCATGCATATGTATTGTTGCATTGTTTTGTCTACTCACTGAGCCGTGATGTGTGCTCACCCCTCGACGTCGAATATTTTTTTTAGTTGATGATGCAGGTTATACGGTTGAAGATTATATGAATGCTCCAGCATATGGGAACGTGGCGGTGAAGGAAGCTGAAGCTGAAGTAGATACACATGACTCCTCTTGCGGGTGCAACTCATGTGTATTCGATTAGATTTTTCTTAGGTTTCTTTATTTGAATTTAATAAAGACATGTATTTGATAAATATTTATGTCCCAGTTGATACAGAATAATTTGCTATTTAATATTTATATCACAGTAGATTCTCAGTTCATTTTATATAAGATTTCCGCTATTGTGTATTTACTCTGATTATGATTATGGATGTGTGAAAGTTTAGATAACACGGATATAGCCTACTCGGGATCCTGGTTAAACCGTTGGTTTGCTAGCGGTTCATCACACCATTCTGTACAGTGTGGAATTGGGGTGTGACAGGATCTCTTGATAGTCCAAGTCGACTAAGGTGTGGATCCAAATTTGGATTTCTCCCAAATAGCCTATGTATCCTAGGGTTTGCCCTAGGAATCAAAATCCACGTAGTTCAAAAATGGCTGAAATAACCTGTTCTAGGTTTAGGATTGAAAACCTATTTTAGGTTTAGGATTGAGAACCTATTCTAGGTTTAGGGTTGAGAACCTATTCTAGGTTTAGGATTTACTGAGGGGTAGAAATTGTCCTGAGCTACTCTTTTCATCCGAAGCTCTAATTTTGGAAGCTTTGGCAAAGCATTCTCTTTCTTTATTAAGATTTTTATTATTTCCCATTATACCCTTCCTAAGAATGTGGGTGCCTAAATGCACGTCCCCACGCCTAGATTCTCTTCTAGAAGTGTGCATATATGGCAGTTCAACTAGGGTGTTGCAAAAAATGATGTTATTGCCACAAATAGAATATTCTATTTAAACATGGCATGTATGATGTTTATGGTAACTAACAATATATAGCAAGATTATGAAAATCTCCCTAACATGACATATGATACTATAAAAATCTATTTAAACAAGGTAAAACTTACTATGCTTTATTCTAAGCATGGCAAGTCTAAACATGACATGTCTAAATATGGTAATTATCAAGATATTGCTAAATATGGCAATATATCTATTTATTCTACCAAATATAGCAACACATGGATATGATAAACATGGTATGTAAACAATCCAAACAAAGCGTGTGAATACTCTAAATGTGGCCATTTATCCAAATATGGCATGTGGACACTCTAAATGTAGCAAGTATGCAATCAAACATGATAGAATTCACCAAATCACTCAAGCAACCAATTGCATATTACAGTGAATGAGGCATGATGAAACCTATCTAAAAATCCAAAATTATCAAAAACATATGTTCAAAAAGTTCTTTGAAAATATTGTAACTTTTATGAAGACATTTGAAATACATAATGACTCAAAAAATATCAAAATTGTGACACAAAGTTTCAAGTATTGCACAAACTAGGAACTGATTTCAAATTCTGACATATTACATCAAAATGACCATAACTAGGTCTTCTGTAATTAAACAATATTTTTTTTCACAGAAAGATGACTTGACATGCTACATTTCATCTGAAGGGGTCGAATCCCAACAGAGAACGAAACCAGGTCAAATGAATGCCACAAAACCAGATTTCTGCACTGGTTAAGTTTGTTCTAGATTTTTGACCACTTGTACCATAAATTCCGTATAAAATCTCATAGTTTATGAAAATTAAATCCAAACATATTTCCACGTAGATAATTGACAGATCTAAAATTTCATCAAGAAAATCAAGTAAAAATAGAACATTCCCATTGTGAAAAAGATACTTTTCAATCATGCCAATTAGTATATCCTAATAGATTCAAAAACAGAGCACTATGCACTTCAAAATCAATATCAATTAAAAAAAATTTAAAAAATCCAAAACTAGTGCCATTTTTTAGAAGACTTCCATATCTAAAAATTTTGTATGAAGTTGTTTTTCTGATTATGGCCATAAGACCCTTTTCTAGAGACTTTCTGATAGGGGATCGCACTATACCCGAGTAAGGCAGCAATGCCAATGGAGAATTTTTTTGATAGACTTTCCCAATTCCAAATGGAACGAAATTTCTAGGGAAGTTTTCTAACATATCATAGAGAATCCCATAAAAATTTGGGCTTCAAAATCTAAACAAAACTACATGAGATGCACGTCCCAAATTTGGATCCTAAATTTGGAAATTTCATATTAGAAATCCACTTTGTAGAATTTATCAAAAACATCAAACATCATCATATAGCATTCAAATCTTCATCATTGAATAGTCTAAATAAATTATCATACATAAAAAATAATAGACATGAGTATCCTAACATAAACATGCATGGAATATGGCATTCCTGATCGAGATTTAATGAAAATAAGCATTTTCAAGCAAAATCAACATTCAAACATTCTAAAGACCACTAAATTCATTTTAGGGTACCAACCTTGTGCTCAAATGGAGCGAAACCTTTGATGTAGGATTTTTTTGGAGATCGTATCAAGATTTCTGAAGGTGAATCCTCATCGTCCTCTTCTCTGCTCCTTTCTTCTCTAACTTTCTGCCTTCTTCTTCTTCTTCTTCTTCTTCTTCTTCTTCTTCTTCTTCTTCTTCTTCTCACGGCTCTTTCTCCTTTCTCTCTTTCTCTCCCACGGTTTCTCCCTCTCTCTTCTAGAAAATCTTCTCCCTCTCTCTTTCCTCTCCCACGGTTTTTTCTTTTTTCTCTTCTCTTCTCTCTCTCGTCTTCTCATAGCCTCTCCCTCTCTCTCACGGCCTCTTTTCCCTTTTCTCCCCTACGGTCCCTCTCTCTCCCTTCTAGAAAACCCTCTTCTCTCATGTCTTCCCTTTCTTCTTTTTTTCCCTTTCCTTCTTCTCTCTTCCTTCCTTTTCTTCTTCTTTCCTTCTTTTCTTCTTTATTCCTTTTCTTCTTCTTTCCTTCTTCTCTTCTTTCCTTTTTTTCCTTCCTCCTTCTACAAAATCTCCTCTCCCTCACATTTTTTTTCTTTTCTCTCTTTCCTTTTTTCTTTTCTTCTTTTCATTCCTTCTCTTCTTCCTTCCTTACATTTTTCCTCTCTCTTTCCTTTTTCCTTTTCTTCTTTTCTTTCTTTTTTTCCTTCCACCTTCTAGAAAATGTCCCACATTTCTCTTTTTTTTCTTTCCTTTTCTTCTTCTCTTCTCTTTCTCTTAGATTTTATATAATATATAAATATATTATAATATAATACATATGTATATATTATATATAATAATATATTATACATTAGATAAATATATATATTATAGAAATGCATGCATATGGGCCGACTTGACTTGGTTCAGATTGGTCTGAGTTGGACCGGGCTGAGTTGGACTAAGTTGGGTTGAGCTAGTTTGGAACAAGTTGGCTTCTTCTATCATTTCATAGTCCATTTCTACCGCAATTCCATATGGAATTTTCTGATAGCCTTTATTCTAAATTTTCTATGTTCACTTTGTAGAACACTAAAAATGAGGAATATTGGAACTTGAATCACCTCATTTGGAAATAAAATGGCCAACTTATGAATTTTTGAAGTTTCAGCAGCTCAATTATCGATAATTTGACTAACCATTCTGCATGGGATCCTTTGGAGACTTCTGCCTGAAATCCTTTACATCCACATTGTAGAGTACTAAAAATGGAACATATTGAAACTGAAATCACCTGATTTGGATGTGGGGTGACCAAAATATTAATTTTCAAAGATTAAACGATCATTTCCATATGTAATTTTGCATGGGACCCTTCAGAGATTTCTGTACTGAATTTTTCACGTCCACTTTGTAGATATCACAAATAAAGAATAATGGCCTTTAAATCATCTGAATCGGACGTATAACGACAAAGATATGAAGCTTTGAAATTCAATCGATAATTCTGCATGAAAGCTTTCATGGGCCCCACTAGTGACCTCTACCCAGGATTTTTTACGTCCACTTTGAAGAGGACTGAAAATGAGGAATATTGGCCTTTGAATCATCTGATTCCAATATCAAATGACCAAGATATGATGATTTGAAGTTTAAATGATAATGCATGCATCATACGATAATTATGTAAATGCCCTGCACTTTCAAACTGTGATACCTTTCTTGTTTGATATCAGAATTTGATGATTCCGGTCTCATTTTGAAGATAATTTCACGACCTATACATCTAAGTAGGTAATAGCCTATGACCCTGTTGTGGGGTTCATTAAAGAATCACAAACCTTTGGGTTAAAAGCCAAAAATCTGCCATATGGATTCACTTATGCTGAGGGTAGCAAAAATAGAGTGCTTACAATGGTGCCTTGGAAACAGGTGCTGAGCTTGGAAGTAGATCAATCATGAATTTCGTTGCTTTATCGGGTGGCAATCTTGGTAGATCGTCCGAAAGCACCTCTGGGAATTCATTTACAAGCTTGATGTCTTCTAGTCTTGGGACTTCTGTAGCAGTGTCTAATATAGATGAAATAAACCCAGTACAACCTTGTGTAAGTACTTACATGCATGCAGTCAAGGTTGAGATGAACAGCTTTTTCTTTAGGGTTGGTTGTCACAGTCCATTCTGGAGAATCGAGCATGATATCAGGTTTAACTCTTGTGGCAACCCGAATACATCCAAGATCGATAACCACAAAGTTTACAATATAAATCCCGTAGTCTACACAAGCAATATCCATACAATCAAGTGAATCAAGAAATAATAATCATAGAGGAAGCAGTAATAATTCATAGATGCATCTAACATGATATCATAGCCATAATATTATCTATTATGAATTACAACATTGTTCTCTACAAAATACTACTATGTGTAATATACACATAGCCAAATCCAAAATGAGTAAATCTATTACATTGCTTTGATAAACCTCTTCGTCAACCAACACAAAGAATCATGATGTACTAAGGAAGAGAAAGAGGAAGGGGAGGGCTACGTCATGCATAGACGTAGTCGTTAGAGGTGCAGCCCCCACCATGCTCTCTACATCATCATTTCCAACTACAACACTTGCCAGAGGAGACTCCATAAAATTAGCTACAAAGTAGTCACCTGCAATAGAATCTAAAAAAGATGTATCGATATGAGGGTGAGCTACCATCCCAACTCAGTGAGAAATCCAGTATTACATGCATGCAACACAAAATGATATAAAATGTATTTCATTTTAGTTAGGTCTCATGGCTTGTGTTTCTACTTGGTAACATATTGAGATTCGACCTGTTCTTTTGGTCCTGCCTACGGTCCCCAAGCCTCCAACTCTCATATACCGGGCTAAGATAGAAGCTAAATAGATAACATTGGGCTGTTAAACAACTTCTACAAGCAAACCCCCATCCAAGTCTTGAAAGTAGCACCAGGGTCACCCCTTTCGGATCGTCAGCCACTGACTCTTCCCTCAGGTCACCCAACCTTTGGAAGTATGAGCCTATGTTAGTATCTTAACCCCTACTGAAAGAACATAAGAAATAGGGTAATGGCACCACCTATGTCTATTATGTTCATTTGATTAATCATGGTTACCCGCCAGCAGAGATCCCTGGCTCCACTCCAATAGATCACCGTGCCCCTACTAGCATGTCGACAAAACCACTACGATGCCCACCAGCGGAGATCCCTAGCTCTACTCCAATGGATTACTGTGCCCCCCACTAGTGTACAATTTAATCCAACATGATCGATATGCCTGCATTCCAATGTGCCACACAAACCATCATACGTGGCCATACATATGCATTATTAAATAAAAAGGTTATGCCCCAGTAGAAATCCCCGACTCCACTCCAATGGATCACCATGCCCCACTAGGGCATAGCATTACCAACATGGCCCATGTATTGTGTTCCAACAAGCCACACGTCCATCATATCCAAACATCACATAACAATAATCATAGTTATTATAATGCAATGCATGCTCATACAGATACCAAGTTGTGAATGACATGTGAATCAGTTCAACCTAAGCATGTTTCTAAGCATAAATAAGACATGTGAATAATGTCCTATGTCTACGGACTAGACCCCTCACTTGATTGCTTTTCTAGTGTAGCTGTAATGCGAAGCTTGATAGAAAGCTTCTATTTTACCCGTGTCTGGTACCTATTTAAATAGATAATAATTCATTAATTGGTTGAATATCTTTTAACCAACATGGACAAGCATTACATGTCCATACACCGGTCCCAAGATAAGCCGAGAACCCAACAGTTGGTCCTCACACTCCTAACTAGGCATACTGGCCAATATAGACTGAATCGAAGGGTGTATCCAGGTGGTGTTCCCTCCGAAATTACCTTATGGTTAACACTTCGAATATTTTCAAAGTAACCAGAATCGGAGGCTACAATTGGATGGTCAAGCATACGACAGACCATCTGGTTTAACACTTTGTTATTGTAAGAACCGTGCTCTGAAAACTCAGTTTAACCCATGGTTTACATTGTGACAGGTCTCCCAATCATAACAGGATCGGAAGGCGAGGCCGGGTGATGAACCATGAGATTCAGGTATGAGAAACAATGTGGAAAAATATAATTTTTACATACCGGTCTCAGACCGGTATGTGCGATCGGTATGTGTAAATCGACTGGAAACGAACTCCAGCGGATCCACACTCCGAATCGAAAATTAGGAAAGTATTCTAGAGATGGGAGACCTTCCTAGAATGGTCTCCCACTATATATATGCACCACAACCCCTCCTTAGATCCTTCCAAACCTTATCAAACCTTAGGCGGTCTGGAAGAGATCTGAGAAGGAACAAGGATGAAGGAGAGCGCGCAAGAAGGATCTTTCCATTGGAGGAGCACGCCGACATCCAACAAACACCAGTAAGTGCTCGACCTCCTTATTGATGTTAGGATTTTGGATCGGAGCCGTGAAACGGCGCAACGATCCAAAATCCTAGAACCTCCAAAACCCTTATTTGGACCTTAGAATGGTTTAGGAAAAACCTTAAAAACCAAGCTGATGATCGACGGGGGAGGGAGGTCCGAGATCGGGCTCTCGGACCCATACCGCCGGACCTAACCGCTGGACAATAAATCCTGCGGTATGGTCCTACGGTATATATCGCCGGACATACCGGCTAGACCTAAGTCCAGCAGTACGGTCCTATAGTATATACCGTAGGACATACCACCTGGACTATAAAGTCCTGCGGTATGGGCCTGTGGTATATATCGCAGGCGCATACCGGTTTCGCTCAGAGTGAGACCGGTATATACCATAGGACATACCGGTCTCAGTATAGTGAGACCGGTACTGCGACCGGTATGCTTACCGAGGCCTATTTGTTTGGCCAAACTAGGTTTTGACCAACGATAACCCTAATAATTTAATTCTAACCTATGAGTATGATCATGTAGGACCTGTAGAAAGCGTGAGTGGACCCTGTGACGTAGAGCGGACTTGCAATCATGTGTCAGGTAAGGGACAAGACCCCAAACCCTAAATAACTAAATAACAGTAAACTGTTGTGATCACATTTGTATTTGGGTTTATTGTTCGTTGTTTGTGCATTTCATATGCCATTTAGTTATTTAATTTCTTATTATCTGTTCATGCATATTCATATGCTAGGATGTTGTTTGTTTAGACATGTGAATGTTTTTGGTTAGTGTATGGAATGTGAAGGGGAGTGGAGCCCTGAATATATCCTCACAATAACACCTTTTTGTATCGCTGTCTACCTTAACAGGCTTGGTGTGAATAGGGTATCAGGGGGAGGACGTGGGATTGTGGCTCCGCCTGCCCACCAGACTCGAGCCCTATCTCTTTGTCGTAGGGAGCTGTGTTGGGATAGGGCCATAGATACTGTATTGACATATAGGACTGGTTAGAAACGGAACCCACTTGTAAGCCCTTGCCAACAGGGGTTTAGGTGTTGGTGAGGTGTAGGGTATTAGGGGGAGGACGTGGGATGGTGATTCAGCCTGCCCGCCATACTCTAGCTCTATCTCTATACCAAAGTGAGTGATGTGGGGCAACAGTAGTAGTGTGGATTGTAGCCTGACTATTGGGTGTGCTCACACTCTCGTGCATGGAGGTGCTGTGTTCGCCAAACCTTACCATAGCATTTTGCAAGTTATACCTGACCCAATTGTAATGTTATCTCATGCATTTTATATATTGCATTGGTCTTGTACCTTACTAAGCTAAGTTGTCAGTTCACCCGAATAAATATTCTCCCTTTTTTCAGATCTTGATGCAGGTTATACAGTTGATGACTTTATGGCTGCCCTAGCGTATGGTACAGTCGCTGCTATTGACACACAGGCAGTAGAGGACGAGCATGACGCCTCATGCGAGTGCTCATTCTGTGTATTCCTTTAGAGGTGGTTTATTTAAAAACAATACATTGTAATAATTTATTATTTAAGTTTGTGAATGATGGCATAATTGGATAATTATTTTATTTACAAATATAATGTTCAGTTCATTTATCTATTTAATTCTACTGTTATTTATTACTCTCTGATTATGTTAAATTGCTTGGAATGGTTTGTTGACACGGTTTATTGAGATCCTAGTGTGAGCCATGGTTTGGAGACGGTTCACTCACACTTCTAGTTCAGTCAGAATTGGGATGTGATAGTTATAACCAGTGGGGTTCCAATAGGTCATCCGAAAGCTTTGTCGGGTGGTGTATCATCCAGAACTGGCACCGCTTAGTATTAAGCCTATCCAGAGGGTCCAGATCAATCGAACCCAAGGGTAACCGGGGGAAGGTCACTGGAGGGTCATGCCTCCAAGAGGGTCTTCCGGTTAAGAACCTCCGATTGTTCCTTCGTCATCAGCCAAGGCATTTGCCTTGGTAGAGGCTTGGTTTAAGTCAACCGGAGGCACGATCATGACCAACCTTCGGTTAGTGCCTCTGGTTTGTACCCACAAACTAGGTTATGAACTTGGTAGGTTTTCAATCTTTGTGGATTTGATTACCCTTTCATCCTACCTTCATTTAATGGGTGGAAATCACATTCCCACCATTATTTAACTCATTTATTGAGTGGTTGAAAGAAAACCTAACTTCTAGGTTTAATGGTGGTCTCCATTAATGGTGAACTACCATAGGTCTCGCACTTAACTACTAAGGAAGAGAAGGCAAGTTGGTAGACTTACCTCCAATGAATGCTTCCAAGGCTAGGGTTGAGCTTGGATTCTTAAGCTTCAAGTTCCTCTTTTCTTCTCCCACACTCACTCCCAACAATGCTAAGAGAGAAATAAGGAGCAAGGGCTCTATATTTATAGAATTATTAGGGAGAGAGAGTGTGACTAACTCGAGCATAATTGGATGCTGACAATTTGGTGTTGCATCATCTAATAGAGCATCCGAATAGGCCAAAATATGACCATTTGGTTAGTTTATTGGCTCAGATGATTTGGGATAAGTATAAAGAACACCTATGGTCTACCATGAATCCTAACCTTTCCAGGTTGGAATAATGAAGCTTACCTATGGTTTGATACCAGATACCACCATTAGGTCTGTATCGGGTGCTCTACCAGTCTGTGAGTTAAGACCTGGCACAGGAGGAATCTAGATTAGTAAGGGATTTCGGGAGCGGATATTACAATCCCTCCAATTTATAAGAATTTTGTCCCCAAAATTAAGGTGTACTTGAGTCTTCAAACAAATGCAGATATTTCTCCTGCATCGCATTCTCACTTCCCATGTGGCTTCTTCAATAGCATTACTACACCAATGAACCTTCACAAAGGGGATAGAATGGTTCCGCCATTGCTGCACCTTTCTGTCTAAAACTACCCCAAGTTCCACGGTGCATGATAAATCTTGATCAATCTATGAAACTTTCGCACTTAATATATGAGATGGACATGAACGTACTTCTTCAAAAGTGAAATGTGGATGATATCATGAACTTCTGATAGTGCGAGAGGCAAAGCTAACTGATTTGGTACATTGCCACTTCTCTTTAAGATCTCATATAGACCGATATATCTAGGACCTAGTTTTCCTTTCTTGGCAAAGTGTCAAATGCCATGGTGGGGCAACCCTTTAAGGAAAACCTCATCACCAACTTGGAACTCCAAGTCCTTATGTTGTCCATTAGTGTAACTCTTCTTCCTGCTTTGAGCTGCCTTAATCCTCCTCCTGATCAGATCCACTTTATTACAAGTGTCCTTGTGAGACCCGTATCCAAAATCCATTACTAACCCAGATTCCTCCTGTGCCAGGTTACAACACATCGACTGATGGTGCATCCAATACGGATCCGATGATGATATACTAACCATAGGTAAGGTTCATTGCTCAAACTTGGTAGGGTAAGGTACCCTAGTAGACCTTAGGTGGAATGGGTGTACATTCCCAAGCATCTAGGCCAATTGGCTGAGTTAAAAGCTATATTTTGGCCTACTAGATGATTAATTGGATGGTGTACCACCCAATTGTCAACACCTGATTGAACTCGGGTTTGAGTCCTTCTCTCTCTTCGATTTCTATGAAAGGAGGCCCCAAGCCTCTTTATTCACTCTTGGAACCGTGCGAATGAGTATGGGAGAAAGAAAAGAGAAGAAGGAGAGAAAGCTTGGAGACGAAGCTCAAGCCCTAGTCTCAATCCTAGGAGGTAGGTGCAATGAAACCTCCCTCTTTAATTCTTGGTTGGTGAAGGTATGCAAGTAATTAATGATCTCCAATAATGGAGACCTCCATTAATGACCTAAAAGAGTTAGGTTTCTCACCCAAATCCATTGATGGGGTTAATGGAGCCATAAATGGCTCCCATTGTACCTAATAATGGTGGGAATAAGTTTTCCACCAACTAAAATGAGAACCAGGAATTGAAAATCAAGTCTAGTTAGAGACCAAGCTCTATTTATTACTTGGTTTTGGGTCTGAACCAGAGGCACAATTGGAGGCCTGGTTATGACCATTCCTCCGAGTAGCTTAGACCAATCCTCCACCAAGGAAAATGCCTTGGCTGATGACCAAGGACTAACCAAAGGCTCTTTACTGAAGGATCTTGTGGAGGTATAATCCTCCGGTCATTCTACAAGTTACCTTGTGGGTCCAATTGATTTGGACCCTCCGGCTAGGCTCAATACCTAAGTGAAGGAAGTGCCAGATGATACACCACCTGGAAAAGCCTCTGAGGAACCTATTGAACCCCTGGGTGTATGACAATATGCAAACCGGATGGTCTGCCAGATGCTTGACCATCCGATTGTCCCTCCGGTTCTGTTACTTAGAAATTATTCTAAATGTTAATCGGATGACCTACCAGAGAACCATCACCTGATTTTATCTTTCAATTCAGCCTGTTTTAGCCATTATGCCTAGTAATAATTAGGAAGACCAACCATTGGGTTTTGGGCTTGTCTTGGGACCCATGTATGGACATGTAAGGCTTGTCCATGTTGATTAAAAGCTATGCAACCAAACTAATGAGACCTTATATGCTTAAGTAGGTATTAGGCACGGGTAAATGTTGAAGCCTTCTATTTGGCTTTGGATTTACTGCTGCACTTGTAGTGCAATCAGGTGAGGGGTTTAGTTCGTAGACTTAGGACATTTGCACATGTCTATCTTATGCTTAGTAACATGCTTAGGTGGTAGTTAATTGTATGCTTTCTATTACTGCTATGTATGAGCATGCATTGCATATAACAACTATGTATGTTATTTTTATTGATTGGGTATGATGGGCAAGTGGCATGTTGGAGCACAATACATAGACCATGTTGATTAGGCTATACCTTAGAAGGGACATAGTGATCTATGGAAGTGGTTAGTCAGGGATCGCCATTGGGGTGTAGTTTTGTTATTTAATAAAGATATATGTAACCATGTATGATGGTTCATGTGACGTGTAGGAGCATGGGTACACGAGTTATATTGGATTGCGACCATGTATGATGGTTCGTGTGACTCTGTAAGGACAAAGGTCGTAATCTTTTTTTTTTTTTGGAAATCGCCACCTAGATTAAGGTCTAGGACCTTCGAAATGTGAAATATCACCCTAAGGTAAAACTTTGATTGACTCATAACCCTTAGATTGGATTTCTGGTCCATCAGAGATTGGGTAAGCGTCAGGTTATGGTTTTGGGAAGGGGTTAGGCACCCAAACCGCCCGATCAAAATCGATCTCCTATGTCTTTCCTATACTAGACTCTATCTATTAAATCGAACCAAACCAAGTGGTTTGATATCATTAAACCAAACATGTATCCATCAGATTGCCTACGTATCACGAAATTATTTCGAAAATTAGGTTCGCCATCGTAGTTCAGGTCTAACTAAAGTTTGTGGTTGTGATTTATGCTTGTGTATGATTAAGTTCATTGTTCAAGTTGAAGTTTATGCTTGAAAGAATGAGAAACCTTATGGGTTACGATCTGGATAGTCCATGTGTACTGATAGATAGTCCTAGTGGATCAAGAAATGGATAATCCTTTCTGAGTCTAAATGTGGATAACCCTATTTGGGTCAAAATGTGGATAACCCTTTCTAGGTTGGAATGTGGATAACCCTATTTGGGTCAAAATGTGGATGGATATCCTATTTGATCTATGGATTGTCCGAGTGGACTAAGGTGTGGATCTGAATTTGGGATTCTCCCAAATAGCCTACGTATCCCAGGATTGGACCTAGGAATTAGAATTCGTGTAGTTTGGAATGATAGGTGGATATCCAAGTGGATCTATGGACAGTCTGAGTGGACTAAGGTGTGGATTCGAATTTGGGATTCTCCCAAATACCCTACGTATCCTAGGGTTTGACCTAGAAATCAGAATCCATGTAGTTCAGAATAATGGGTGGATATCCAAGTTGATTTATGGATAGTCCGAGTGGACTAAGGTGTGGATCTGAATTTGGGATTCTCTCAAATAGCATACGTATCCTAGGGTTTGACCTAAGAATCAGAATCCTTGTAGTTCGGAATGATTGAAATAACCTGTTCTAGGTTAAGGATTGAGAACCTATTATAGCTTTAGGATTTAGAACCTGTTATAGGTTTTGGATTGAGAACCTATTCTAGGTGTAGGGTTTAGAACCTGTTCTAGGTTAAGGGTTTACTGAGGGATGAAAATCGTCCTGAGCTACCCTTTTCATCCTGAGTTATAATTTTGGAAGATTTCACAAAGCATTCTCTTTCTTTATTATGATTTTTATTATTTTCCCTTATGTCCTTTCCAAGAATGGGTGCCTAAATGCACATCCCCACGCCTAGATTGTCTTCTAGAAGTGTGCATATATGACAGTTCAACTAAGGTATTGCATAAATTAATAAATTATTGCCAAAAATAAATATTCTATCTAAGCATGGCATATAATACATTTATGGCAAGAAATACACATATAGCAAGATTGTTAAAAATCTCCTAATATGGCATGTATTGCAAAAAAAGGTAAGAACCTCTATGGCAAGATCTAATATGATAATCTAAGCATTGTAAGACCTAATATGGCAAGAAATCAATATATGCATCTATATATCAAAATGGCAAGCACCAAACATAAAATGCAAATAAGGCATGAATTATCCAAATACAAGTAAGATCTTATACGTTATTTTATAAGCATGGTAAGACCGAACATAGTAAGAAATTAATGTATGCATCTATATGTCAATATAGTAAGCACCAAACATAGAATGCAAATATGGTATGAATCATCCAAAAAAGATATAAGATCTTATATGCTATTTTCTAAGCAAAGTAAGACTTGAAAATAGTAATTATCAAGATTTTACTAAATATAGTAAAAAATCTATTTATTCTACCAAATATAGCAACACATGGATAGGGCAAATATGGTATGTGCACAATCCAAACAAAGCTTATGAATGTTCTAAATATAGCCATTTATCCAAATATGGCATGTAGATACTCTAAATACAGCAAGTATGCAATCAAATATGGTATAATTCATCAAATCACTCAAGCAATCAATTGCATGTTACAATAAATGAGAGATCAATGAAACCTTTCTGAAAAATCCAAAATTATCAAAACAATATATGTTCAAGAAATTCTTTGAAAATATTATAACTTTAATGAAGACATTTGGAATGATTAATGACTCAAAAATTTCAAAACTGTGACACAAAGTTTCAAATATTGGACAAGCTATGAACTGCTTTTAGATTCTGTCACATTACACCAAAACGACCATAAGTAGGTCCTTTGTAACTCAAATCAAGCTCAATTTTTTTTCAAAGAAAGATGACTTGACATGATATATTTCATTTGAAGGGGTCGAATCCCAACAGAGAATGAAACTAGGTCAAATGGATGCCCCAAGATCGGATATGTGCACTGGTCAAGTCTGTCCCAGATTTTTGACCAATTGCACCATAAATTCCGTACAAAATCCCATATTTAATGAAAATTAAATCCAGACATATGTCTTTGTAGATAATTGTCAGATATAAAATTTCATCAAGAAAAAAATGTGAAAATAGAATATTTTCTTTGTGAAAATGATCGTTTTCAACAATGCAAATCAGAATATCCTAACAGATTTAAAATCAGATCATGCACTTAAAAATCAATATCAATTCAATAAAAAATCAAACAAATCCAAGACCAGTGCCATTTTTTAGAATACTTCCATATCTAAAAAATGCATATGAAGTTTTGTTTCTCATTATGGCCATCAGACCCTTTTCTAGAGACTTTTTGATAGAGGATTGCATTATATCCTAGTAGGACAGCAATGCCAAAGAAGAATTTTTTTGATAGACTTTCCCAATTCCAAATTGAACGAAATTTCTTGGGGAGTCCTCTAACATATTAGAGGGAATCCCACAAAAATTTGGATTTCAAAATCTAAGAAAAGCCACATGAGATGCACGCCCTAAATTTGGATCTTAAATCTAGAAATTTCATATTAGAAATCCACTTTGTAAAATTTGTCAAAAACATCAAATATTATCATATGGCATTCAAAGCTTCATCATTGAATAGTTTAAAAAAATCATCATACATAAAAAATACTAAACATGAACATCCTAACATCAACATGCATGCAATAGAGCATTCCTAATCAAGATTTAATAAAAATAAGCATTTTTCAAGTAAAATCGACTTTCAAGCATTCTAAAGACCCCTAAATTCGTTTTAGGGTACCAACCTTGTGGTTGAATGGAGTGAAATCTTCGATGTACGATGTTTGGAGATCATATCATGCTCTTTGAAGGTGAATCCTCATTCTCCTCTTCTCTGCTCCTCTCTCTCTTTTTTTTTCTCTCTTTCCTTCTTCTATTTTCTTTCTTTTCTCTTCTTCTTCTCTCTTTTTCTCCCTCTCTCACGTTTTCTCTCTCACTCCTCATGCCTCCTCTTGTCTGGAAAAAAGAAAAAGCCCCCTCTCTCTTTCTCTTAGCCTATTTATCCTCTACTCTCCTCTTTTAGAAGATCCCTTCTTTCCTTTTTTTCTTTTTCTTTTAGAAAATCCTTTCTTTCCTTTTTTCTTCTTTCCTTTCTTCTCTTCCTCCTCTTTCCACAATTTCTAGAAAATCCTCTCCTCCTTGTCATGTTTTTCCCTTTCTTCCCTCTTCCTTCCTTTTCCTTCTTCTTTCCTTCTTCTTCTTCTTTCCTTCCTTTCTTCTTTCCTTTTTCTTCTTTCTTTCCTTCCTTTCTTTTTTCCTTTTTCTTCTTCTTTCCTTCTCTCTTTCCCACATTTTTTTTCTTCTAGAAAATCCTCTCCTCTTTTTTTCCACGTTTTTTCCCTTTCTTCTCTCTTCCTTCCTTTTCCTTCTTCTTTCCTTCTTCTCTTCTTCCTTCTCCCTCTCTCTTTTCACATTTTCTTTTCTAGAAAATGTTTTTTCTTTCTTTTTTTTTCTTTCCTTCCCCTTTCCTTCCTTTTTTTCCTTCTCCCTCTCTCTTTCCCACGGCTTCTTCTACAAAGCCTCTCTCTCTTACTACGGCTTCTTCTCTTCTCTCTCTCTTTCCACGACTTTCCTTCCCTCTTTTCCTATATATATATATATATATATATATATATATATATATATATATATATATATATATATATATATATATATAAAAGAAACACATGCATATGGGCCGACGTGACTTGGTCCGGATTGGTCTGAGCTTGGCCGGACTAAGTTAGACTAAGTTGGATTGAGCTGGTTTGGACTGAAGTTGACTTTTTTCTATCATTTCATAGTCCATTTTAGCCACCATTCCACATGAAATTTCTGATAGCCTCCATTCTAAATTTTATACATTTACTTTGTTGAACACTAAAAATGAGGAATATTAGAACTTGAATCACCTCATTTGGATATAAATTGGTCAACTTATGAACTTTTAAAGTTTAAGTAGGCCAATTATCGATAATTTGACTAACCATTCTGCATGGGATCCTTCAGAGACTTTTATCAAAAATCCTTTACGTCCACTTTGTAGAGTACTAAAAATGGAACATAAAGAAACTGAAATCACCTGATTTGGATATGGATTGACCAAAATATGAATTTTCAAAGAATAAATGACCATTTCCATGTGTAATTTTGCATGGGACCCTTCGGAGACTTCTACCCGAGATTTTTCACATCCACTTTGTAGAACACCACAAATGAAGTATAATGGCCTTGCAATCATCTAAAATCGACGTAGAATAGCAAAGATATGAAGCTTTGAAGTTCTATCGATAATTTTGCATGAAAGCTTGCATGGGGCTCACCGATGACCTTCGCTCGGGATTTTTCACGTCTACTTTGAAGAGGACTGAAAATAAGGAATATTGGCTTTTGAATCATCTAATTCCGATATCGGATGACCAAGATATGATGATTTGAAGTTTAAATGATAATGCATGCATCATACGATAATTACGTAAATGCCCTTGCACTTTCAAACTGTGATATCTTTCTTGTTTGATGTCAGAATTTGATGATTTGATCCCATTTCGAAGATAATTTCACGACCTGTACATCCAAGTAGGAAATTTTTTGTGACCCTGCTGAAAGGTTCCTTAAAGGATCACCATACCTTGGGTTAAAAGCCAAAAACCTGCCATATGGATTCAGTTATGCTGAGGATAGCAAAAATGGGATACTTATAGATACCCCTCTTTAGCCGAGATTGTTACTAATTGAAGGCTAAAGACAAAAGAACCACATTTTTGGATATGAGTGAGATTGCTTATTGGGCTGCACTTAGGGTAATTTATCCTAAATTGACTACGTATTCTAAGGGTGTCCTAGAAATCAAGCCCAGAACGTAGTTCGACTGGCAAGAAAGTTTGCTCTTCTTGGAAAATTGGTGATTATTCTTCTTGTATGAAGCTAGGTTGTGAATACAAGGTTCATTTCTAGGCTGGGAACCTCTTCTTGCTGAGGTGGAACTCATGATGCAAGGTATGCGTGGGCTTGAACCTGACTTGATCCATTTGTAGGTTGATAAACCTCTTCTTGTATGAAGCTAGGCTATGAATACAAGGCTCATTTGTAGGCTGGGAACCTCTTCTTTCTGAGGTGGGACTCATGATGCAAGGTACGTGTGGGCTTGAACCTGACTTGATCCATTTGTAGGCTGATAAACCTCTTCTTGTATGAAGCTAGGCCATAAATACAAGGCTGGTTTGTAGGTTTGGAACCTATGCTTGTATAGAGCTAGGCTGCACGAGCTTGGGCTCGGCTTTGATTTGTCTAGATGGAGGAATTATTGTTTTTCCTTTTGATTGAACTGAGGCTTTTTTGATTGAGATTCCAGTTTGAGTACCTACACTTGTCAAAACATTTGAAAATTTCATAGAGCATGTTATAATGATCATTTCTAATGGGGTGGGAAACAAATGTTTCTTTGTTGATTGTAAAGAGACATAGTTTATGAAACAACTGGAATTAAAAAAAAACCTAAAATGAAACTGGTTTCTTGATTGGTGCAACTCTAGGGAGTGTTCAAACTTTTCGATTGTTCCATTCATGAGCAATGGTATCAACCAGATCTAATGTCAACTCTCTAGGAGGTTCACAATCAGTCACTTCTCTGCTGGTGCTTGCTAGGATATTGAATTGCTGAGGTAGCCTTGTTGGGGAATAGAATGAAGTATGAGTCAACCCCATGAACCGGGCATGTAAACTATTCTCTATATTTGTATCAACCCGCTCTTGTTTCCACCAAGTGCATTTTCATCTAATATCTACTGTGGTTAATTATTTGAGGTGGCTGAACCAATCTGTGTCCATCTGATAAGCCATAGAATCTTCTCTTTTTGCCACTTGGTAAGGGTTAAGGGTCGTTGCTTCAGATTCTTCAACCAATCCTAACCTTTCTGTTAACCAAATTTGAAGTAGATATGGTGATCCACTGAAATGGTTTAGCTCAAACTGATTTTGATGAGTTCCCATGAAGTCAAGGCCTTTTAATGTCTCAGCCAACACTGTAGGGATGATGTCAAAACCTTGTTTCGCATGCTTGATGAGATCTATTATGATTGGAGATTTTGTATCTGTGCAACTTCATAGCAATAGTCGGGCTATGCTACAATAGAGGTAAACACGTCTTCTTTGATCCTAAGCTTCTTTCCCTTTTGGACTTGTATGAGCATATGATTTGATCATGCGCTCTATCTATAGTCGTTGACCCTGTACAAAATTACACATTTCTTTCCTGTCCCTACTGAAAAAATCTTGTATCTCTTGCTTGTAATCTTTTCCTGGAGATGGTTTGAAAATCTTCCGCTTAGGTGTGTATTGAAGGCAAGCTTTGAATTCTTCCATAGTTGGGCATAACTCGACTTCTCCCATCTTGAAGACATGAACTATTTGATCCTAGTATTGAGCGGCTGCTTTCAAAAGATCTACGCATAATTTTATCGTTGTCAATTGAGGAAGTGCCTCCAGTTGATGCTTTCGCAAAAAAGAGCTATCTTTTGTGAACTCAACATGCTAGCTCCAGTTTTTCAGTGCCTTGTCCATCTTTGTAATTCTATTCGACAGATCACTGGATTGTCAACCTTCCGGGTGTGACCTGAAGGAATCTCGACATACAAATAGAGGTTAAATAATGAATCATTGGAATTTATCTTAAATTGTAATTGTTTAGATATATTGAAATGCCCTTAGTAGATTATACATGAAATGTATACATATGACTGACTCTGTCTGAGTTTTAAGTACATAAATCTATAGACATGATGAGCGAGAATGGAGGTCCAAATGGGACTGACAAGAAACTGTTCAGGTGGGTCTGCCGCCTGGAGGAGTTTGTGGTTATTTATGTAGAATGGATTTATCTTACTGTGAAGACCCCATTTATTAGTTTGAGAAAGGATGGGCTTATTGGAATCTTGGGACACCGTCGGATGTAATGAACGATAGATGAGAATCCAGCCAGATTTTTATTTTATAATTTCTTAGATTGATATACTCATGAGAGTTTATATCAAATGATATGAAAAATGGGCTTTGATGTGTAACTCTTGGGAAATCCGTCGGATAGATGGACGGATGAAAGAGTTTAGCCAAAAAAAAACAGGAAATTCTTTCTTTGATTATGATTATAAGATGAGCCATCCCTGGGTGAAAGGTGTTGTACCCCATCGAAGAATCTAGTCAACCATGTCAGTAAGTTCTTCAAATGATTGATGCCTGTTGTTGGTGTCAGCAGGTGAGAGAGGCCTTCTACACCCTCCATTTTTTTTTGAAGAGTGTAGAGGCTACACATAATATCTCTTCACTTGATCCAAGTTGGTCAAGTATTGTAACTCAATGCCTTCCATGTCGACCAGTCGAACAACTTTTCCAAGTAAGATCTCTTTTACCATGAACGGTCTGCTCCAATTAGGGCGAAACTTACCCCTAGGGTCATGGACAGGTTCTCTTTGCTCTTTCAATACCAGGTCCCCGACTGTCAAGTGACGAACTCGTACCTTTTTGTTAAAGGTTGCTGCCATTCTTTGTTGGTATTTCTTTACATTATCCACTGCCTTCATTCTTCTTTCATTAATGAAGTTTAGTTCACCATATCTGGATTGCAACCATTCAGCTTCTAGAATTTTGCATTCCATCAAGCCTCTCAATGATGGCACCTCTATTTCTACTGGGAGGACTGCTTCCATACCATATACTAGTGAATATGGTGTTGCCCCAGTGGATGTTCTTATGGATGTTCTATATGCCCAGAGTGCATAAGGTAGTTTGTTTGCCCAGTCAACATTAGACTCTGCCATCTTCTGGAGGATATCTTTGACATTTTTATTAGCCGCCTCTACTGCCCCATTTTTCTATGGACGATAAGGAGTGGACCGGTGCCTATTGATGTGGAACTTGTCACACAATTCTTGGACTCTCCCTTTGAAGTGTTGTCCTTGATTTGAGATTATAGAATGAGGCATTCTATGCCGGCATATGATGTATTCTTGTAGAAATTTAGCCACTTTGTTTGTTGTGAGCTTGGCGTATGACTGTGCCTATACCCACTTTGTGAAATAATCAATGGAAACCAAGATGAATTCATGCCCATTTGAGGCTTTAGGGTGAACCTTTCCGATTACATCTATGCCCCAGGTTGAGAAGGGCCATGGAGAACTAAGAGTATGCAACTCTACTGGCGGCACGTGTATCGAATTAGCGTGGATTTGAAACTTCTGACATTTCCTTACAAACTCTACACAGTCTGCTTCCATTGTATTCCAGTAATATCCCATTCTGAGAATCTTCTTTGCAAGCATTCTAGCATTCATGTGAGGTCCACATATTCCTTGGTGGACTTGTTCGATGGCATTTTGTGCCTGTTCCTCGTCTACGCAGACTAACTGCACTCCTTCATGGGATCTTTTGTATAGGATATCTTCGCATAGTATGAATTGAGAGGCATATGGCCTAAGAGATTTCTTCTCACCTATTGTGGCTTCACTGGATACTTTCCTTCCTTGATGAAATCTATGATGGGAGCAAATCATGGTCGGTCATCGACTGTCAGTGCATTTACTTCTTCCATGTGGACTGGTCGTTCTCTTTTCTCTATGATTAGGGATTTGATACGTCCCAAAGGATCATTTCCAGTCATTGAAGCCAAGGTGGCCAATGCATCAGCATACTTATTGGTATCTCTTGGGGAGTAGTCAAATTCAATTTGCATGAATTTTTGAGCTAAGGTGATTGCACATTGTTGGTAAGGTATCAGCTTCTCGTCTTTGGTTTTCCAATCCCCTCTGACTTGATAGATAACAATTGATGAGTCACCATAGACCTTTAATCTGCAGACCCCAATGGCCAAGGCTACTTTCAGTCCCATGATACATGCTTCATTCTCTGCAATGTTGTTTGTGTTTTTAAATCTAATCTGAATGAAAATGACACAAATGCCCCTTTTGGATCTATGAATAAGACACCGGTCCGTATCCCATATGATTTGCTGCTCCATCAAAGAACATTATCCATGTGTCATTCTTCCCCTCTTCTTGAGTTTTGTAGACATCTTCATCTGGGAATACATCTTTCAGATGTCTAAGGTTATCTTCAATGGTAGAGCTGATAGATGTTCTAAAATTACGCTTTCCTTGATAGACTTTTGAGTAGTGTATGTGATGTCGAATTCGGACAACAACAATAACCACCTGGCCAACCTTCCTGTCAAAGCTGGTTTCTCAAATAGATACTTCAGGGGGTCCATTGTGGAAATGAGTATGACCTTGTAGGATAACATATAATGTCTCAATCTCTTTGCTATCTAGATTAGGGCTATGCATGTCTTCTCCAGCTGAGTATAATTGGCTTCGTAGCCTGTGAATTTCTTACTCAAATAGTATACTGCCTTTTCTGTCTTTCCATCTGTATCATGTTGGGCTATCATTGACCCCATAAAACCCTCTAGTACTGAAAAGTAAAGGAGTAGTGGTCTCCCTGGTACTGGTGGGGCTAAGACTGTTGGGTTCAACAGATTGGTCTTGATTTTATCGAAGGCCATCTGACATTGCGGGTTCCACTCTTTTGGCTGGTCTTTCCGGAGTAGCTTGAAAATTGGTTCACATGTTGCAGTGAGATGTGCAATAAACCGGTTAATGTACTGAAGTCTTCCCAAGAAACCTCTTAATTCCTTTTCTGTTTGAGGATATGGCATTTCAGAGATGGCTTTTATCTTGGCTGGATCAATTTTGATTCCTCTTTGGCTAACCATAAAGCCTAGCATTTTGCCCGTTATTACCCCAAATGCACATTTTTGGGGGGTTAAGCCTTAGTTATATTGCTTGATCCTGTTGAAAAACTTTCTTAGCGCCAAGATGTGACCTTCTCTGGTGAATGATTTTACGATCATATCATCTACATACACCTCTACATCTTTATGGATCAAGTCATGCAAAATTGTAGTAGCCATTCTTTGATAAGTTGCCCCAACATTCTTCAACCCAAATGGCATCACAGTGTAACAATAGGTGCCCCAGTCTGTTATGAAGGCGGTCTTCTCCTTGTCTTCAGGTTTCATCTTTATCTGATTATACCCTGAGAATCCATCCATGAAGTACAAAAGAGCATGATTTGCAATGTTATCCACTAAGATGTCTATCTTTGGTAATGGAAAGTCATCTTTGGGACTAGCCTTATTCAAATTTCTATAATCGACGCACACCCTCAGTCTCCCATCCTTTTTAGGTACAATGACCACATTTGGTAGCCACTATGGGTACTTCGTGACCTCTAGGAATCCTGCATCAAACTACTTCATGATATCTTCTTTAACCTTGAGGTTCTATTTAGACCTTAACCGCCTCAGCTTCTGCTTATATGGCCTTGCATTTGAGATCAATGGTATCTTATGCAGTACATTTCAGGGTCTATGCCGGGCATATCTTCATGGGACCATGCAAACACTTCTTGAAACTCCATCAGTAATTCTGTCATTTGTTTGGCTTCTTCTTCTGTCAAGGTAGCACCGATCTTTATTTCTCGAGGTTGCTCTACTGAACCGAGGTTAATTATTTTGAAGTCTTCGCCGACAAGTTGAGCCTTCTTCTCCTCCGAGGCTTGGATGAATTGTAATATTTCAGGAGATGGTTCATCATTTTCATCATTTTCAAACTTAGGGTTAGAAGGAGAAGGAAAGGAAGAAGTAGACGCTGTGTAATTCAAAATATCATCTTTATTCATATTCAAAAGCAGAGGTACAGAGGAAATGGTTCCTAGTGGAACAAACTCAAAACTTGAAAAAGACTCAATCTTATCTAAAGACCTAAGGACCCTAGGCTCAAACATAGTCATTATATGTGGATTACATGGCAACCCCTTTGGGTAGACAAAATTATCATAACAACTCCAATTGGGGATTATTCCGTTGATGGGAAGGGTGAATTGTTGTATATCGGGCTATCTTTATCTTCACCGGTGAGCATCATCACTTGATCGTCCTCGAACAGGTTGCTGATGTTGATCACTTCTGTCTCGGATTTCTGCTCCTTGCTCTTCTTTTGGATCTTGACTTGCTCAAGCTCTTCCCAGTCGAAAGTACAATCATGGAATATTTCAAACCCAGGTACATGCCTTTGGAGGTGGACATTGAACCAAGGTTCTAAAAATCCACAATAGATGTTATCTTCTCCTTCTTTGACAAAATACCCATTGAGGGTCTTCAAAAACTGGATGTCCTGCACATTGTACAACCCCTCAGATATTGCTTGATAGACTGCTTCGTCCATCCTTTGGGGTCGCCAGTCCCCACTGCTCTGTCTGAAGCTCTTATTCTGCTGCTACCATACTGACTACTATTCTTGTATTTCATCCTCTTGAGCTTCCAAAATCTTTTGTCAGCTCCCCTCTGCTTTTGAGTGATTACATTTAGATCTCCTTCAGTGGGGGTATACCCCAGTCCAAATCTATACTCATTGACCAATAGAGATAAGAAAGTGACGTCACCATGTTGGTGGGAACCAAGGCCCATACCTGGAAAGTAGAGCATGTTAAGTAATTGACGAAATGAAAAGGGTAGATGCGTACCTGTAGGATCTGGCTCAGTTGTGGCTAGGATGTTGTCAACCTGGAATCCTCCGAGAGAAATCTTGTCTAGTATCCCCTTGTGACTCTTCACTATTCTGTCCAGTGGCCAATGTGTTCACAGCTGCAGAGTCTGCGTGTATTGTCACAGTGGTACCCTTGTGAATGAATTTAATCTTCTGGTACAAAGTAGATGCCACTGCATTGGCCTGATGGATCCAAGGCCGTCCTAGAAGCATGCCGAATGAGGCCGAAATGACAATGACTTCGAATTTTGTTTCAAATTTAGTCAGTCTTACTTGAATTGGTACTGTAAAGAAACCCAATATAGCCCTTCCGGTATTATCATACGCCTTGATGGTCATATCTAAAGGTTTCAACTCTGACTCGCTGAAACCTATATGCTTGAAGGTACGAAAAGGGAATACATTCAAAGCTGACCCATTATCAACCAGGAGTTGGAAGATGCTCTTTCCCCAACATCTGATGGTTATATGTAAAGCTTGTATATGATTATTACCCCCTTGAGGAAGATCGGCATCTCCAAAAATGATTGCATTAACGACATATCTGCCCCCTACTAGCATGGGTAGTTCTTCTCCGTCCATTGAAACTGGGACCTGAATGCTTGCTAGAGATTTCAATACTGCATTCCTGTGGACCTTGGAAGCCATCAGAAGCTCCCAAATGGACACGTTGGCTTGGGTCTTTTGTAGTTGTTTCAATACAAGATTTGGAGGCTCTGGTTAGTTGGCAGGTCCTTTACTTTTCTCTCTCATAGCTTGGGCCAGATCATTTACCATCAGGTGAGATGGTTTGTAGTTCTTCCCTGTTCTGGTTCTACTACTTTTTGCTCATCCTCTGGGAATATGAACTCCATCTCAAGGAAACGGTTGCCAACTTGATTTATCTCTGTCTCCTTATCTGATTGGTAGATGATGAATGGTTCTTCTTCTTCTTCCTACTGTACTTATGCTATTGGGTGTGATGAATCTTCTGGGAAATAGAAATCATATTCTTCTTCTTCTTCTTCTTTATGGCTACCCAACATGTTTACTTCGTTACCAGATGTGACAGCCATACTGCTTACTCCTTCTATGACGGGCATAAGGTCCAAAGGCTCATCCCCCCCACTCTATAAAATTGACATTGTGGTGGGGGAGGGGATTATTTGCTACCCACACTTGCCTGGGCTGGAGTTTAAATTTATCGGAATCCAATAGATCATGTATGGCATGCCTTAAGGTGTAGAAATTATCTGTGTCATACCCATGTTGATTGTGGTACTTACAGAATAATTCCATACGAAAATTTGATGGAAGAGGACTTGGAGGTGGACGAGGGTCAAGCTCCGTCAACTTCTTAGCTTGTATCAATTTATCCAGAGCCTTGGATCGGGTCATTCCCAAATTCGTGAACTGTCTCCTAGGCCTTGCTTGCGGTGGTGGGGTATATTTGAACTTACCAAGATCAATGGCTCAGAATTGGTGTTAGCTACTTGCTTTGTTGATTGATTCCCTAGATTTCTTGGCGGGTATGTCCTTTTATTCGAAGCCCCTTCCGACCTTTCTGTCTTTCCTAGTAATATATCTCCCCGAGTTATGGTGTCCTCTACTTGCTATCCTGCAACTACGAGCCCTTCAAATGATAGTATGGCCTGGCCAAAAATGTATGTCTTATATAGCCCACTTAAGCCTCTCATCATTATCTACACCTGATCCCTCTCAGAAGGTCGGTCCTAGAGCTTTGCTGCTACACTTCTGAACCGAGTTAAATAGGCTGTGAACGTCTCTCCCTGTGCTTGGACCATGGTTTCCAATTGTCTAAGGTGGGTCTCTATCTCTGTATTGTAGGAATAGAAACTGATAAATGATTTGGTGATATCTGACCACGAATGTATCTATGATGGGTTCAGATTCATCAACCATCGATGAGCCCCACCCGTGAGTGAGAATTGGAATGAATGCTTGCCCTAACTGTTCATCAGTAAACCCTTCACCTTGCTTCAATAAGCCCGTGAATGATCTTAAGTGGGTCCTAGGGTCTCCTGTCCCATCAAATTTCTCAGTGGTCCATTTAAATTTGGGAGGTAACTTAGTTTCTGGAAAGAAGCATAATCCTTCATAATCAATGATTTGACTTTCTACTCCTTTCATACCCCTCAGTATTTTTTCCACTTGACTCAGTTTATCGCCGTATGGGCTATCTTCTTCCTTCAATTTCTTGGTCACAAGGGTAGCTTGGACGATTGACTGTTTCTGGGGTATGACACCTTCCATATCTTTGAATGCCAGGTTTATGAAAATTTTTGACACAGCTGGATTAGGGGTACACGGTCCTTGTGGCGGTGCCATATTTACCCTTTCAGAGGTCAACCCTTGAGCCTGCAATTGCAATTGTATATCCCTTACTGTGGCAGCTATCATCCCCATGGTATCCTCCATCTTTTCCATCCTAGCATCCATAGTGCTCGGGACATGGTTTGATCCATCAGCCATTGATTCAGTTGATGTGGTTGAGGTGGGACTAACTGGCTCTGGTGTGTACACCCTAGACAATCTCTCAGTAATGAGATCCCTTATCCAAGAGGTAGAAATGGTTGTGGTTTAGACTGACTCCTTGGTTTGTACCAGAAAAGAACCCAAAAGTGATAAATATTAGGACTCTAGGATGAACAGGAGTGGAAGGAAGTCACATACATAATTAAGGATGACTCAACCAAACAGGAGTTAGCTCCTTCATAAGGGTGATCGGGTAAACGTTATCCAAATCAATTTAATTGAATTTGATTAAGCCATGTGTTCAGTCTTGGGACCTCGTGATTCTAAAAATGGATAATCAGTGGTACCAAGGTCTGGCCACTTGGGTTACTGAATTTCAATGAAATTGAAATGGATATATTAATCCGTTGTTCTTGTTAAGGATGGTTAGTAAAAGTGGTTCACAGAGGAACAAACTAGTAAATTTTTTCTTGACCATGGTATCTATGTCTTGATAGGGATTTTCTGCTCGTTTTTGAAGTCGACATGTTAACAATGAGAGATTCAACACATCGAGCTTTCTTAATGGAGGGTGTATACTGACCGTCTACTATGATGTAGAGCAGGTGTATACATACCTCGTACTCCCAATGGATGAGAGTTCAACATGCTCATCGTGTAGATTCTAACATGTTGACCAATCGAGGACAAAAACGGGCAGAATTTTGACATCTCGAGCATGGATGTCATGGTTAAGCAGATTTTACTGGGTCAGTTTAGGGATGAACCAAAAATAACCATCATTGGGCTACAATCTAGGTTAGGACAGAAAAGGTTATCTTGACAAGGTCGGGGTAACCTATCACCGAATGCACAATGAATAATGCGCCCCCAATCCCTTTATATACTATGTTGCAAGAATCAAGTGATGTGGAGTAGCATAATGCATTCCCAGGCGGACCCAAGAAATGCTCGTTAGAGGCTACTCGCCGGTCGTGGTCTCACAAAGTACAGGCCAAGGTTGTATGTTTCGCCTAGCGGGCTGCCTCATATGCATGGGACCCGGTTCGGCTACTCGTACGAATGTGTGTCTGAACCCATTCCCCCCAAAACAATATTATACAAGCATAAATATAGTATACTCAAAGCTAGCATCTAATTCACACAAGGAAAGTTTTCATTTAGGAGTCTGACATTTATATCCCCAGTGGAGACGCCACTATGAGGACAAAGATCGTAATCTTTTTTTTTTTCGAAGTCGCCACCTAGATTAAGGTCTAGGACTTTAGAAATGTGTAATCTCACCCTAAGGTAAAACTTTGATTGACTCATGACCCTTAGATTGGATTTCTGGTCCATCAGAGATTGGGTAAGCGTTAGGTTACGATTAGGGGAAGGGGTTTGGCACCCAAACCACCCGATCGAAATCGGTCTCCTTTGAAAGCTTTCCAATACTAGACTCTATCTATTAAATCGAACCAAACCAAGTGGTTTGATATCATTAAACCGAATTTGTATCCATCAGATTGCCTACGTATCACGGAATTATTTCAAAAATCAAGTTCACCATCGTAGTTCAGGTGTGATTAAAGTTTATGGCTATGATTTATGCTTGTGCATGATTAAGTTCATTGTTCAAGTTGAAGTTTATGCTTGAAAGGATGAGAAACCCTATGGGTTATGATCTGGAGAGTCCATGTGAACTGATAGATAGTCCTAGTGGATCTAAGAATGGATAACCCTTTCTGGTCTGAATGTGGATAACCCTATTTGGGTCAAAATGTGGAAAACCCTTTCTAGGTTGGAATGTAGATAACCCTATTTGGGTCAAAATGTAGATGGATATCCTAGTGGATCTATAGATAGTCCGAGTGGACTAAGGTGTGGATCCGAATTTGAGATTCCCCCAAATAGCCTACGTATCCTAGGATTTGCCCTAGGAATCAGAATCTGTGTAGATCAAAACGATGGGTGGATATCCAAGTAGATCTATGGATAGTTCGAGTGGACTAAGGTGTGGATCCAAATTTGGGTTTCTCCCAAATGGTCTACGTATCCTAGGGTTTGCCCTAGGAATCAGAATCCCGGTAGTTCGAAATGATGGGTGGATATCCAAGTGGATCTATGGATAGTCCGAGTGGACTAAGGTGTGGATTCAAATTTGGGATTCTCCCAAATAGCCTATGTATCCAAGGGTTTGACCTAGGAATCAGAATCCGCCTAGTTTGGAATGATGGGTGGATATCCAACTGGATCTATGGATAGTTCGAGTGGACTAAGGTGTGGATCCAAATTTGGGATTCTCCCAAATAGCCTACATATCCTATGGTTTGCCCTAGGAATCAGAATCCGCAAAGTTCAGAATGATGGGTAGATATCCATGTGGATCTATGGATAGTCCGAGTGGACTAAGGTATGGATCCGAATTTAGGATTCTCCCAAATAGCCTTTGTATCCTGGGGTTTAACCTAGGAATCAGATTCCGAGTAGTTCGGAGTGATTGAAATAACCTGTTTTAGGTTAAGGATTGAGAACCTATTCTAGGTTTAGGATTTATAACCTGTTCTAGGTTTAGGATTGATAACTTATTCGAGGTTTAGGGTTTAGAACCTGTTCCAGGTTCAGGGTTTGCTGAGGGGTGGAAATCATCCTGAGCTACCCTTTTTATCCTGAGCTCTAATTTTGGAAGGTTTGGCAAAGCATTCTCTTTCTTTACTAAGATTTTTTTAATTCCCATTATGCCCTTCCCAAGAATGTGGGTGCCTAAATGCACGTCCCCACGCCTAGATTGTCTTCTAGAAGTGTGCATATATGACAGTTCAACTAAGGTGTTGCATAAATTAAATTATTACCAAAAATAAATATTCTATTTAAGCATGGCATATAATATATTTATGGTAAGAAATACACATATAGCAAGATTGTTAAAAATCTCCTAATATGGCATGTATTGCAAATATGGCAAGAACCTATATGGCAAGAACTAATATGATAATCTAAGCATGGTAAGACCTAATATGGTAAGAAATCAATATATTCATCTATAGATCAAAATGGCAAGCACCAAACATAAAATGCAAATATGGCATGAATTATCCAATTACAGGTAAAATCTTATACGCTATTTTCTAAGCATGGTAAGACCTAACATGGTAAGAAATTAATATATGCATCTATATGTCAATATGGTAAGCACCAAACATAGAATGCAAATATAGTATGACTCATCCAAAAAAGAGATAAGATCTTATATGCTATTTTCTAAGCATAGTAAGATTTAAAAATGATAATTATCAAGATTTTACTAAATATAGTAAAAATCTATTTATTCTACCAAATATAGCAACACATGGATAGGGCGAATATGGCATTGCACAATCCAAAAAAAGCACATGAATTCTGTAAATATAGCCATTTACCCAAATTTGACATGTAGATATTCTAAATATAGCAAGTATGCAATCAAATATGGTAGAATTCATCAAATCACTCAAGCAATCAATTGCATGTTACAGTGAACGAGACATCAATGAAACCTTTCTGAAAATTCCAAAATTATCAAAAAAAACATATGTTCAATAAGTTCTTTGAAAATATTGCAACTTTAATGAAGACATTTGGAATGATTAATGACTCAAAAATTTCAAAATTGTGACACAAAGTTTCAAATATTGGACAAGCTATGAACTGCTTTCAGATTCTGTCACATTACACCAAAATGATCATAAGTTGGTCTTCTGTAAATCTAATTAAGCTCAATTTTTTTCAAAGAAAGATGACTTGACATACTATATTTCATCTGAAGGGGTCGAATTCCAACGGAGAACGAAACTAGGTCAAATGGATGCCCAAAGACCGGATATGTGCACTGGTCAAGTCTGTTCTAGATTTTTGACCAGTTGAACCATAAATTCCGTATAAAATCCCATACTTAATAAAAATTAAATCCAGACATATGTCTATGTAGATAACTGTCAGATGTAAAATTTCATCAAGAAAAAAAAGTAAAAACAGAATATTCTCTTTGTGAAAAAGATCGTTTTCAATCATGCAAATTAGAATATCCTAACAGATTCAAAATAAGAGCACTATGCACTTAAAAATCAATATCAATTCAATAAAAAATCAAACAAATCTGAGACTAGTGCCATCATTTAGAAGACGTCCATATCTAAAAAATCCATATAATGTTTTGTTTCTGATTATGGCCATAAGACCCTTTTCTAGAGACTTTCTGATAGAGGATTGCATTATATCCGAGTAGGACAACAATGCCAAAGAAGAATTTTTTTGATAGACTTTTACAATTCCAAATGGAACAAAAGTAATAGGGGAGTCTTCTAACATATTAGAGAGAATCCAATAAAAATTTGGGTTTCAAAATCTAAGAAAAACCACATGAGATGCACGTCCTAAATTTGGATCCTAAATCTGGAAATTTTAAATTAGAAATCCACTTTGTAAAATTTGTCAAAAACACCAAACATCATCATGACATTCAAAGCTTTATCATTGAATAGTTTAAACAAATCATCATACACAAAAAATGCTAGACATGAGCATCCCAACATAACCATGCATGCAATAGAGCATTCCTGATCGAGCCTTTCTCAAGCAAAATCGACATGCAATCATTCTAAAGGCCCCTAAATTCATTTTAGGGTACCAACCTTCTGCTTGAATGGAGCAAAACGTTCGATGTAGGATGTTTGGAGATCGTATTAAGCTCTTTGAAGGTGAATCCTCATTCTCCTCTCCTCTGCTCCTCTCTCTCTTCTCTTTCTCTCTTTTCTTCTTCTCTTTTCTTTCTTTTCTCTTCTTCTTCTCTCCCTTTCTCCCTCTCACACATTTTCTCTCTCACTCCTCACGGCTCCTCTTGTCTGGAAAAAAGAAAAAGCCCCCTCTCTCTTTCTCTTAGCCTATTTATCATCTCCTCTCCTCTTCTAGAAGATCCCTTCTTTCTTTTTTTCTTTTTCTTTTAGAAAATCCTTTCTTTCCTTTTTTTCTTCTTTCCTTTTTTCTCTTCCTCCTCTTTCCCACGTTTTATAGAAATCCTCTCCTCCTTGTCACGTTTTTTTCCCTTTCTTCTCTCTTCCTTCCTTTTCCTTCTTCTTTCCTTCTTCTTCTTTTTTCCTTCCTTTCTTCTTTCCTGTTTCATTTTCTTTCCTTCCTTTCTTCTTTCCTTTTTCTTCTTCTTTCCTTCTCTCTTTCCCATGATTTTTTTTCTTCTAGAAAATCCTGTCCTCCTTTTTTCCATGCTTTTTCCCTTTCTTCTCTCTTCCTTCCTTTTCCTTCTTCTTTCCTTCTTCTCTTCTTCTTTTCTTTTTTCCTTCTCCCTCTCTTTTCACGTTTTCTTTTCTATAAAATGTTTTTCTTCCTTTTTTTTTTTCTTTTTTTCTTTCCTTCCCCTTTCCTTCCTTTTTTTTCCTTCTCCCTCTCTCTTTCCCACAGCTTCTTCTACAAAGCCTCTCTCTCTTTCCACGGCTTTCCTTCCCTCTTTTCTTATAATATATATATATATATATATATATATATTAACATATATATTATATATGATAATATATTACACATTATATAAATGTATATATATATAAAAGAAACACATGCATATGGGCCGATGTGACTTGGTCCGGATTGGTTTGAGCTGGGCCGGGCTATGTTAGACTAAGTTGGATTGAGCTGGTTTGGACCAAGGTTGATTTTTTTTCCATCATTTCATAGTTTATTTCAGCCATCATTCCACATGAAATTTTTCGATAGCCTCTATTCCAAATTTTCTACATTCACTTTGTAGAACACTAAAAATGAGAAATATTAGAACTGAAATCACTTCATTTGGATATAAAATGGCCAACTTATGAATTTCTAAGTTTAAACAGGCCAATTATCGATAATTTGGCTAACCATTCTGCATGCGATCCTTCGGAGACTTCTACCGAAAATTCTTTATGTCCACTTTGTAGAGTATTAAAAATGGAATATAAAGAAACCAAAATCACCTGATTTGGATATGGGTTGACCAAAATATGAATTTTTAAAGATTAAATGACCATTTCCATGTGTAATTTTGCATGGAACCCTTCGGAGACTTCTACCCGAGATTTTTCACGTCCACTTTGTAGAACACCACAAATGAAGAATAATGGCCTTGAAATCATCTAAATCCGATGTAGAACAGCAATGCTATGAAGCTTCGAAGTTCTATCGATAATTTTACATGAAAGCTTGCATGGGGCCCATCGATGACTTTGTCCGGGATTTTTCACATCCACTTTGAAGAGGACTGAAAATAAAGAATATTGCCATTTGAATCATCTGATTCTGATATAGGATGACCAAGATATGATGATTTGAAGTTTAATTGATAATGCATGCATCATACAATAATTATGTAAATGCCCTTGCACTTTCAAACTGTGATATCTTCCTTGTTTGATGTTAGAATTTGATGATTCTTGTCTCATTACAAAGATAATTTCATGACCTGTACGTCTAAATAGGTAATATCCTATGACCCTGTTGTGGGGTTCCTTAAAGGATCACAAAACCTTGGGTTAAAAGCTGAAAACCTGCCATATGGATTCAGTTATGCTGAGGATAGCAAAAATGGGGTTCTTACAGACGCGTTGGAGTATGGGCATGCGGATCATGTTGGAATGTAAACATACAAGTAAGGGCACAGTGATCCATGGGAGTAGTGAGCTGGGGATCTCTGTTGGTTTATATCATGATGGTTTTATCGACATGCTAGTGGGGGCATGGTGATCCATGGGAGTGGTGATCAGGTGGATTTTATTGACGGACAGCTAGAATGAAATGAATGTACATAATAGACATAGGTGGTGCTATTTCCTGCTTCCTACGCCCTTCCAGTAGGGGGTAAGATACTGGCATAGATTCACACTTTGGAAGGTTGGAAAACCATAAGAGGAGTCAGTGACGTATGGATGTAAGGTAGTTGGCGTGAGATGGGGTCTATGATGGGAAGTGACGAGCCATGGAAGGATTAAAGTCCCAAAAAGGGGGGTTTGCTTGTAGAAGTTGTTTAATGGTCCGAAGTCATCTATTTAGCTTCTATATTCACCCAGTATATGAGAGTTGGAGGTTTGGTAGCCAAAGGCAGGTCCAAAAGTGCTAGACCAAATCTTGATGTGATACCAAGTAGTAATACAAACCTAAGACGTAATATAAAAATATATTACATTTCATATCATTTTATGCCATATGTTGCACGCATGTGATACTAAATTTCTCACTGAGCTGGGATGTGAGCTCACCCTCATAACAATACTCTTTTTCAGATTCTTCTACGGGTGACTACATTGTTATGGAGTTTATGGAGTCTCCTCTGGCGAGTATGGTTGCTAGATTTGATGACATTGTAGAGAGTACGGTAAGGGTTGCACCTATAGTGACTACGTCTACGCATGATGTAGCCCTCCCCTTACTCTTTTCCTTCCGGATACATTTGATTCTTTTTATTAGTAGATGAAGATATCTATTAAAGCAATATAATAGGTTACTCTTTTTGGTTTGGCTACATGTATATGGATATGGTAGTATTTTATGAAGAATAACTAGATTATAATTGATATACTAATACATAGTATGTGATATGATATAATAATAGTTGTATCTGCCAGTATTAAATGCTTTCACTTATATTATTATTGTTTTTTTGATTATTATGGTTATTGCATGTGTAGACTGTAGGATTTCACTTGTAATCATTGTGGTTAGCTATCTTGGATGTATTCGGATTGCCACGAGGGTTGACCAAGATATTACAATTGATTCTATAGAATGGGCTATGACAACATTGCTATCAGACCAAAATAACTTTGTATTACTTTTAAGTTTCCCCTGCATACACGTTTTCATGTGTCGGTGGGAGATGAATAGGTTAACTAAAAGATATGTACAAACCAACAGTAGTGAATAGGAACAACAATAATTTAGTCACCTACTATAAGAATTAAATAATAAAATAATACACATGTATAAGTAAAATAGTATATATATATATATATACATATATATGTGTGTCTGGTAAGTACAAAATGGTGTATAGTCCATAACCCGGACCGTTACCCTATACGCTTAATAAGTACCAAAAGGTAGATACAAGTATGAAGTAAATGAAAAGAAAGGATAGTGTAATCACTGGGATCAATAGCAAATGGTGGATCTGAACCACTCGACTGAGCTACTAGTAGAGGGGCATACGTTGACGGTGTCCCTTTGCCAAACCCTAGTGGTATACATGGGTAATCACCCCAGTAGACAGCATGGAGGCTTGAACCTGTTGAAGATCCTCATCAAAGGCATCCTGGTGCCTCACTATGGCATGCTGAACATGCTACATGCTAGCTAGTTTCTCTACTATCTTTCGCTAACTATCTTGGATAGCGGTGAACATCTTTTCGATCCAAGCCATAAGTCTACGAGGCTTAGTTGCTGCTGTAGAGGTGAAAGCCCCGTCACCCACTGGGATCTCTATCTCACTATCACTGTCCTATCGGGCAGCTACCCTGCATGCCACTGGACGCCTTCGACGCCCTCTCCTTTGTGGTTTCTCAATAGCCTCAAGCTCCGATTAGATATCACGATATGATGAAGCTGCATTTGGATGATGTTAGTCCAACTAAATGGGGAGGATTCCTTCCCATAGTGCATCTCCTTACCAGAAAGCTCACCCTAAAGGGAGCAAATATGTGGGATAATAGGCAACCATATAGCAGCCTCCCATTTGGACCCAAATGGTCTACCAAGAACAAGATGTATCTCAAAATAATGAAAGGGAGACACACCTGCTCTCCCTGAAATACACAGTACATCACGTACATAGCAAACATGTTCACCTTATCTCTGTGCCCAGCTCTGGGAAGTATGTTGTGCTGTATGATGCGACTGATGATCCTGGGGATGGGTCTAAAGTCGACCTCAATGTTCCCAACTTCCATGTCCAATTTTTTTAGACGAATGAACTCCCTCCATATAGTAATCTATTGTTCGTCGGTAGTATCTACAACCTGACGAGGCCCAAAGTATGTACTCCTTTCTATGGATACGCTGAGAATGGCACCCAACCTGGCTATGTCTAGGTTAATACGTATGCCTTTCACCATACTAGTGAGATGTGGTGCACGTAACTCGTCAACTGTGTTGTTCAAATTGCAAAAGAAGTGCCTCACCAAGTTGGGGTACACGTCATCCCAAATATGCAAGACTCGGTTCCAGCCTAGTGCATTGAAATGCACCCTAGTAGCAAACCTGGTCAACTCCTCTAGCATAGTGTAACGTCCTGCTTCAACCTTGGTTGCACTAAACTTCTCATAGTTTGGGCTACAGTCGTACGATAGGAATAGGGTCCTATCAACTTGCCTAGCTGGAACGACCCTACCGTCTCTGCCATGTGCCATAGTGTCTGTAAGTAGCCAAATGAAAAGTTGGCAGTTAGAAAATACTTTCTACACTATGTATGAAAATGTTGGGCAAAAAAATATGATCTGCATGGGACATTGGATCTTGGTGTGGAGACCAATACCACACCATCAGTGTACCACCAGTACATGTGAGGAAGCATATAATGCCTTGCTTATTCCCATGCAATGGTTAGGAACCAGGGAAAACCCTAGATAGGCCAATGAAATGTTGTAAATAAGGAAATGTAGAGAAATCCTATCTTAATGGGGTGAAAGAGGAGATGCTGCCCCAAAAGTGACTGGAAACCACTAAGAAGGGGGAAGAAACCTTTGGAAAACTGGAGGGAACCCTTCTCTTTCTTTTCTCCCAAAGTCTCTCTGGTGTAGGCTCCAAATGAGGACCCATGAGTCCTTTTATAGGATTCTATTTTCTACAAAACCGAAGGACCGACAACTTAAATGTTGTCTCCACTTCAATCCTCTGGTTAACCAAGAGTCACATTAGTTAAGGCTTTTGGCACCAAGTTAACCGGAGGCATTCAAACGTCAACTAGAGCCACATACCACATATTCATGCCTCTGTTATACATACAAACTTAGAAAAATTTCTATGTGTCTAACCGGAGGATAAATCGGATGATTCACCATCGGCCATACCCTCCGCTTAACCTACTGGAAGCAGGTTATTCTACAGGTGATATGAACCAAATGCATTACTGGATGGTATAGCACCTGATATCCATCACCCAGTTCTCCCAATAAATTGGGGGGATTATTAACCGGTCTGTTGCAATGAATTACAGATGAACACTTGGTCCTCACTTTCCTATAAGATGGGAAGAGCAAACTATTATTAGAGGGCAGACTGAGATGGTCTGACATCCACTCTGACGGTCAAGTCAGTAAAGGAGCAAACAATATGGAGATTGACAAGAAGAGAGGAAGCTCCTAATACGTGGGGGAGAAGATGAATTCAAGACTGAAAGTAGGTTCAGATGGCAATGAGACAGAATATAAAAGAGTGTATCAGAGAATCTATCCATTACCTGGGACCGTCAAGTGGTTATATAGATGTTGGAAGATCATGGATAATCTTTGGATAAGATCTAGGAGTAACCGCCTAATCGTCAGCAGTGTCTCCGATAATCACGCTTGATCGTAGGATGACAATCCCACGGCCAAGATATACCAATTCTCCCACTTTATCTGCCATAGGAGAATTTCCTACTCATACGGCATCTTCATTGTCATGTCGGATTAGAATTCTTCCAAAAGTGTACGAGTTGAGATGTGAAGTGAAACGCGAGCTGAGGTGCAATAATACCAAGTCTAGAACTAGTCACACGACTTGTCATACTATGTGGATGAATGATGAGTTCTAACTCACAGAATGTAGCAACCTCCAACCCAACAAGAGTGACGAGTTGGAGATTATGACTGCACAGACACGTGTCACCCTCCCATGCCGTCATGCTTGGGGACACACGTCACCTATTGGTTAGTGGGAACAATACGGTATCAACAATTGCCCCTTGTTTGAGTGGACTCAAAGAGTATGATGGGAGAATCCTTATGAAAAATAAATTTCACCCCATGTCACAAAGATATCTCGCAAAGACCCTGCAACTGAGGGAGTGTGCTGACTTGTCACCAATAGAATGCTTCTAAAGTCGATCTCGCATGCTACCCACTCAAACTGTAAAAGTTGCATACCATCCCATAGCCCGAAGCATGAGTTAGGAGCACGTGAGTAGCCACTAGACCATAACATATGAAGGCGACATTAGATGCCATAATGAACAACCCATTATAGGATTTGCGACACTTAACTTGTCATAAAGGCATAACGGCTCCTTAGATGGGAAGTTAAGTGGATACTTTAATAATTCTGCCTTTCCCGTTCACACGATCACATGGAATTATGATCTTTAAAAGAGATATTTGAATTGAGCAACCGTAGTAGCGTGCCACGTGTCCCTTCGACAGTTGATTCTAATTGAGCCGTAACTCCAACAAGTCACGCGTCAATCCAGCCTCTTCTCAAAGCTTGGCATTTAATAGTGGGTATGGCTCGAGGCGTAACATCCCATAGGAGAGGATTTCAAAGCGCCTAGTAATGATTACGCAGAAATAGCTTGTCACACCCCAATTCTGGTCTAATCAAAATGGTGTAATGAACCACCAATAAACCAACGGTTCACCCAGGATCTCGCATAGGTCGTACCCACTATATCAAACCACACACATTTCACATTAATAATCAGAAGTAATAAACAAATAAGTAGAAGTCTTACAGATAATGAATTAAGAGTCTAACAGTAATAAATAAATATTTAATCCAATTATCTCAAAACCACAAGACATAAAAATAAATAATCAATTACATATCCGTTGTTCAAACTATAACTAAACCTAAGCATAAACACATTGTTTGCACTCGCATGATGAATCATCCACATCTTCTTCAGCTTCTACGTCCATCGCAGCAACATGTCCATATGTCGATGCATTCATATAATCTTCAATGGTAGGACCTGCATCATCAACTAAAAATATTCGACGTCGAAAGGGTGAGCACACATCATGGCTCAGTGAGAAAACAAAACAATGCAACAAACATATGCATGCATTCAAATCATATCTTTGGTCTGGTTTATAAGTTTGCAATGTGCTATAGAAAGGTTTGGTGGCTGCCGCACCTCTATACACAAGTGTGTGAATCTACCCAATGGATCAAACACCATTGTCGTCCCACATGCACCCATCATTGAATAGAGATAGAGCTAAAGTGTCCAAATCAAACACCGCATAAAACTTCCCCTGATGCGCTACCCATACCAACACGTAAGCCCCTATTGGCGAGGGCTTGCAAACTGGGCTCGCAACTAACCAATCCTATGCCAAATAGTGTATCCAAGGCCTCACCCCAGCATCCCTCAATACATCCATAAAGATAGAGCTAAGGTCCCCCGGCAGAGTCAGAGACCACACGGTCCGAGATCAACTCCCCTGATGCCCTACGACGTAATAGTTCTGCTAAGGTAATGGCGATACGACGATGTCAGTGGGCAAGACTTGAGCAGAGATAGAGCTAGAGTCTAGTGATGAGGTCGAAGACCACCATGCCATGTCCTCCCCCTGATGCTCATCCCGCATCCAACACACTAACCACACACATACATTCACATGCCTATTCCTAGCATCATCATCATCATCATCATCATCATCATCATCATCATCATGTCATAAATAAACAAAATTAAATATGCATGAACAGTAATAGCAGGAATATATTGGATGACATATGAGATGCACATTACAAGAATACAAGCATAGAATCAATCATGGCATTGGACTCAATAAAAATAAACAGTTTGTTATTATCCAATTAGTTTAGGTCTTGTTCCCTCACCTATTAGCAATTCTCGATGTCCTTCCTAGCATTGAAATTCTTTTTGAATTGATTTAACAACCTAAAAATTATATTAATTTAAGTTAGGGTCCATATGTGACATGTTACAGTAGTCAAAAATGGAAACAGAGCACTGATAGGTGCCTGATTGGTCCTATGGTCTCATGCTATATCGACTTTAGTGTCTATGGTCGATACCCTATGGTTGCATATGGTGCAACCATAGCTGCGACCATATGATTTCTGAAATCTTCCCGAATGCCTATGGTCAATCCTCTAGTCATACTGGTCATGCTATGGTTTACCATAGCTATGACCTTGAGATTTATGGTCACAGTCTACCTGAAATTTGAGTTCCTCCTAGGTAAATTCTTCTGTTCTTCAATGGGTTCTATTTTAAAGTCATCTTATGGCCATCATTAGTAATTTCTTATCAACCCTAATCATTAAATTCACTCCTCATGGTTCTCCTTGGGATTTTCTCAAGGAAATCACATAGATCATAATAGGTTGATATGGCCTATTCTCCATAGAAGTCTTATTCCTTAGAGTTTACATCTCTAGAGATTTGTTTCATACCTTTGCCTGTGATAGAGAGTCAATCCCTTCTCAGCAAACTCTTCTCCTTAGCTTTTTCTTCTTCTCCTTCTCTTCCTTCTATTTCTCTATGGTTTACTAATGTTCTAAAAGAGTGAAAAAGGACTGAGGGACATCCTTTATATAGAGAGAAACACTCCATATAAAGTCCTCGTTCAATTAGGAAAGCAATCCCTTAGTTTAAGAATGTTTCCAAAACTCGGAGTCTGATCTAAGTTTCTCACGGTCGATCATACGGCCGCATAAACTGTCCACCGTAAGGTCAAATTCATTGACCGTGGGATTCTGGATTTGAGTTTTTGGTTCCCTTCCTTATGGTCAGCCATACCTACCCAGGCATGCGACCTTAGGTATGTTTTTAATGTTTTTAACTCGATTCTCATACCTGGTTTCTGATCTATCTTCACACGCTCGGTCCACTTGGTCCAAGAATGATGGGAAGACTAGACACGACACGGTTAGACCAAATTAGTGGAGTGCGGGTCTTACATAGCTTCCTCCACGTGTTACTTCTTCACCACTGAGAATTTATAAAAGGAAGATTGACTCCATTGTTGGTCTTTCTTCGAAGTTTTAGTCTGCAGAGAGTTATAGTTCGATCTTCTTTTTCACTTCTATCACGCTCTTCGCTGCTGCAAGCTCTTATGTGTGAGGCATTCATCACCATCAGTAACTTCTTCAAACAGTAAGTTCTAATTTTTTCTCTGCTCCTTGTACTTGTAGATGTGATTTTTAGTTTTTCCTTTTGTCCCTAAAGTTAGATCTATTGGGCTGGTGGTGTTCTGTAGTCTTTCATTCAACACATGGTTGCCCCAGTTCAGGGATCGAATGCAAGGTCTATTGCCATGGGAAAATTTTTCACAAGAGTCTAGGTCCCAGAAGTAATAGTTTCTGCTCTCTCTTTTGCAAAAGCAGTACGTGTCCCTACACAATACCCATGGAACGAGATCAAATGAGTCCTGGAGAACCCTCGACTGACGCCTATGTCCTTGGAATCAAGGCGGTGGGAGTCTTGAGCTTACTAGAGGAGAGTGACTAAGAATTCCGGTGGGTTATCACTAATTTATCAAATCGGTATGTATCATAAATACCCAGGGAGGACGAGGGGGCTTGTAAATCCAATGCCTCTGAAATGTGCGTGTATCTACATTCTTCGATTCTGGGTTCAAGATACCAATAACTAGAGAAGCAGTAGGGATTTTAAAGTTATCACACCCCAATTCCGTACTATTCAGAATGGTGCGATGAGCCATCAATAAACCAATGGTTCAACCAGGATCTCAAATAGGCTGTGTCCGTTTGCTTAAACCATATACATCCACAACCATAATCAGAGTAAATAAACAATAGCGAAAGTTTTATATATTAAATGAACTAAGAGTCTAACTGTGATAGAGTAAATAAATTATCCAATTATCTCCACAAGGACTAAGACATAAATTAAAATAGTTAAATCAATTACATTGTCTGTATAATTTAAACCAAATCTAATCGAAAACACAAGAGTTGCACTCGCATGATGAATCATGCGACTCCATCATAACTTCAGCATCCATCGCCGCCGTATGTCCATACATCGGAGCATTTATATAATCTTCTACTGTGGTACCTGCATCATCAATTAAAAATATTCGACGTCGAAAGGGTGAGCACACATCACGGCTCAGTGAGAAAACAAAACAATGCAACAAACATATGCCTGCATTCAATTCATATCTTTGGTCTGGTTCATAAGTTTGCAATGTGCAATAGAAAGGATTGGTGGCCGCCGCACCTCTATACACAGGGTGTGTAAGCTCACCCAACGGATCAAATACCATTGTCGTCCACATCCACCCCACCATGGAATAGAGATAGAGCTAAAGTGATTAGGACCGCACCGCATCACACTTCCCTTAATGCTCTACCTATACCAACACGTAAGCCCCTGTTGGCGAGGGCTTGTAAACTGGGCTCGCTACTAACCAATCCTAATGTCAAACAGTGTATCCAAGGCCTCACACCAGCATCCCTCAATACGTCCATAGAGATAGAGCTAAGGCCCCTTGGCAGAGTTAGAGACTACACGGCCCGAGACCACCTCCCCTGATGCCATACGACGTAATAGTTCTGCTAAGGTAATGGCGATATGATGATGTTAGTAGACAAGACTTGAGTAGAAATAAAGCTAGAGTCTGGTGACCAGGATGAACCACAGTGTCTCATCCTCCCCCTAATGCTCCACTCGCATCAAGCACACTAACTACACACATACATTCACATGCCTATTCCTAGCATCATAATCGTCATCATGTTATAAATAAACTGAATTAAATATGCATGAACAGTAATAACAGGAATAGTAGATGACATGTGATATGCACATTACAATCATATCATAGAATCATACATGGTATTGGACTCAATAAACAAAAATAGTTTATTATTAGCCAATTAGTTTAGGTCTTGTTCCCTCACCTTTAATTGAGTGTAGATCCTCGTTCAAGCTTTATGAATCACTTTTAAACCACTAGAAAGACCTAACAAGTCAATAGATTTTAATTAGAATTAATTCTAATAAATTAAGACTAACTGAAATCGTAGGGTCGCAGGTAGGGTAGCACCTAGGGTAGCAGTTTTTTCCTACCCTAGGGTGTAGGGTCGGATGTGGGGTCGGATACCATTCAACCCTATGTGCGACCACACCCTCCCTGGAACTTCCCGAGGGCATGTGGTCGATCCTGTGGTCTTGTAGGGTCGGATATCATTCGACCCTACGTTCGACCACACGTACTCTGAGTCGACCTTTCATTCTAAAGTCCATTCTGTCATGTTTGGATCCTTTGGCTTACATTCATGGTCCATTATATGATTGTTCTATGGCTCAAAATTACAAGTTATACACTATTCATAGTCCATAATGATTTCCTCCTTGGAATCTCTTGAAACTTGTCTATGGATGGATGATTTGGGTTTCTCCTAACCCTATGTTCTTCATAACTATTCTATGATCTCTTATTCAGGTAAGGAATTACGTTCATACCTTTATTCAGAGGTTTCTCTGAACTTCCTCCTCTTCCTTAGTCTTTTCTTCAAGTTCCTTCTCTTCTTCTCTTCCTTCCGTTTCTCTTTCTCTCACTTTTAATTGGGGTTGTAAATGAGTGAAAGAGGCTAAGGGACGTCCTATTTATAGAGGAAAACCCTCCATAATAAGTCCCAATGAGTTTAGGAATGATCCCCTTAGAATTAGGAAATTTTCTTAATTTTCGATTTCTGTCTGTCATCGTAGGGTCGGACGTAGGGTCGCAGGATCCGTCGACCCTACACCTTCTTAGTCATCTGACCCTACAACTGAAAGTCATGGGTTGGACTTCTGCTGAGGTGGGGTCGACCCTACATATTTAGGTATGCGACCCTACCCTCACATTTACTATTTTTGGGTAAGACTCATACCTGGTCTTGTGATTTTTTCACGCACTTGGTCCACTTGGCTCGACCATGATAGGTAGACCTGGTACAAGGTGGTAAGACCGGTTAGTTCGATACGGGACTTACAGAAGTTCTTTGGTCTGGCTCTTTCATAACTCCACGTAAATTTGTGGACTTTGATACTCACATTCATAGTGATGTTCCAGCACCTTAATAGGATAGCGTTGATAGATTTGTTAAGGACTTTTTTTTATTCAGGACAAAAATGACCCCAAGATCCAGATGCCCACTGGCTGGTACTTCCTAAAGGGGTGTGGGGAGCCCCAAAGATAGTTGTAGTGCAGAATAAGGTCCACCAGTAGGTGTAGAAGTTCTTCTTCGTCAGTTGGTACGATGGGAGAGCCATGCCACTCCTGAACATATGGCAACTCCCTAAAGTTGCGGCAAAGAACATCTCACTGGATTTAAGCGACTATGACAATGAGAGTTATGACATGATCAAGACGTGCAATCCCATCTCATATACCAAACTCTTGCACGGGAGGTAAATTGCCCAGGCAACTTCGGGGATGGGGATGATGAGTATGTCGACGATGAAGCCACCTTTGGCTTAGGTAAGTCTCGAACCAACTCATAAGTTTTTATTTTTTCTTTCATTACTAACCCTTTATTTTTTGATGTTGCAGTGAGTGAAGACAGATTGAATCCTACTGCCATGGCTCAGATGCTTGCTAGCCAGGGGCCCAAAAAGAAATTAGCGGTTGGCACTAGCAAAGGTGTAGCAAAAAGGCATGGGTCATGAAGACCACAGCAACAAAGTCTATCCCACCAAGATGAACCGTTGGGTCCTTATTAGTAGTGCAGGTGGGTTCCAAGTCACCAACTCCCCCCATGGTTCCTGAAAGGGTTAACACCCAATAAGACGTCGCTACTTAGGGGTCCGATTATGTTCCGGAAGTCCCTCCATCCCCGCTTCGTCAACAGGAGGATGTAGACGTGGGCTCGCTAGAGGAGATGCAACCACCTTCGAGGTCATTGTCACAGATACATTTTGACTTGCCTCTCACTAGGAAATGAGAAGAAGGACATGAAACAATCCCAGTCCCGCCATCGTGGTAGATCACGAGGTCACCGACTTCACACAGATCTTCACTAGTGAGGATCTCAGTGAGCCATTCCAGACAGATGTTCTGCACAAACTTGTTGACAGGCTTTGAGAGTGAGAGCCCAGCCCCATTGACTTGCAGCAACCAAATTGAAGTGTCCGCAGGGGGGCCAACGCACTGGAGCCTTCTCTAGCTCACTAGCTGGTGGAAGGAATTTACCTTCCTACCACCATCGACTACTTTAGAGGGGTTGAGATGCTCGAGATCTATCGTTTGCTGAAGACAGACATAATCTGGGTAAGTACTGGCAGAGGCATTGTCTCTGTATATATATATTTATATATTATTTATTTATTTATTTATTTATAAATCTCACTCATGTCTATGGCACCTTTTTTATTAGCAAAAGGCCCACCTTGTGACGGAGCTCGAAAATAGCGACAAATTCTGGGCCACGAAGATCCATCGAATGGGGATTGAGAGGGATGATTCCCTAGAACGCAATAGGGTGGCCGAGCAGACCAGGGATGGCATCATTGAAGGAAGGCACCTATTCTCCAAGATGGTCGACCCCCTGAAGAAGGAGCATGAAGACCTTAAGGAAGAGTTAAAAAGTATCTAGGATAGTGCAGTGCTGGCCATCGCCGAAAAAAGAGCTCATGGAAGACACGCTTGAGGGAGAAATGTCTAGGGGAGATAACCTGGAGTTGTCTGTGGTAGCTGAGAAGACTAGAGCTAATGGCGAGAATAAGGGAGCCAGAGAGTTAGAGTCCCGATTAGAGGCAGAGAGGAAAAAGAAGGACGAGGATCTGGCCATAGCTTTTGAAAGGCACCATGTTGAGCTAGAGGAGGTGAGGGCGGGCATCTCAGCCTTAATGAGTTCAAAAAGTCACTAGACTTGGAGGCCTACTACATGCGGGCACCCGAGATGGTCGACTTCCACCTTAGCTTCGGGGCCAAGCACTTCTTTGACTGGGAGAAGTATTTTTGAGAATTCATGGGGGACAAGCTACAGATAGAGGCTGACTTTTTGAACTATTCCCTTCCTTTAGAAAAACTTGAGGGTGGAGCGGAGGACCTTGAGGAAGACACCCCAGAAGATGGCGAGGAAGAAGAGGAAAGGGGCGAAGAAGTCGCGCAGGATGAAGACGCGGCGAGGGAGCCTGCAAGCAGTGATGGTGGCGCGAAAGACTTTCCGCGTAAGGGTTAAGCAGGTGTGCTAGTAGAGGAAGCCACGGAGGGATCAGCTACATGACAGGACCAACCTGATCCAGCCATTGAGGTAGAGCTCATCCTTGCCATCCTACTGCTTAATGGCCCCGCCACCTGCTTTGTCCAAATCAGACTCCCGACCAGATCAAGTCATCTAGGTGGAGCAGCCACACCCTTGATGCCTCTTTTTCTTTTTTCTTTTTGTATTGTATCTTCCGAATGTAGCACATATCCTTCACTTATATTAAAAAACTTCAATATAAAAAATTTTGGCTCCTCCATTTTTACTGGGTTGGCACTTTTTTTACTTTGCTCTTGTCTTTGAGTTGTGACTTGACTATATGTCTTTTCCTCATCGCCTTAGGTTTATGATAAGAAAAAACTCTCTTTGCAAGAAAGGCTGTGTGTTAATTGCCCTGTTCCTAGACATGTGCTCGAAAAGTGCCTTCCTAACATCTCGATGGAGCAAGACAGGCTTGCTTTGAGTTTAGAAGGTGATCTCAACTCACTCCTCATCGAGCGTTGTTTTTATAAAGCCACATATTGTGGGGTGAATGAAGCTTTGACCGAAACCTATAAGCGGTAAGAGGAGTCTTGGAAAAGGGACATACGTGTGTTGCACGGCAGGGTAGCTCGACTAGACGATGAGCATAGAGTGATCTATAACCTGCATATGAAGGGTTGCAAGGAACTTGTCCAATTGAGATCTGAAGTCATCAACTTGAGAGAGGATAATTCTATAGATCGTCGTCTGAAAGTTACTACAGAGGCCAAGATGATCCAACTGGGCTAGAAGCTTACTAAGGTGGAGGAAAAGATTATCGAGTTGCTAGGCCAAAAGAGAAGCAAGAATGGTGTGAACCCCAATTCTGAACCAACTAGAATGGTGTGATGAACCGTCTATGATCCAACGGTTCAACCAAGATCTCGAATAGGCCGTGTCCCTTTGCTTAAACCATATACATCCACAACCATAATCAGAGTAAATAAACAATAGCGGAATAAAGTATCCAATTATCTCCAAAATACTAAGACATAAAATAAAATAAATTAATCAATTACATTTTCTGAATAATCCAACAAACAATCTAATCAAAGATGCATGAGTTGCACTCGCACGATGAATCATGCGACTCCATCATAGCTTCTGCATCCATCGCCGCAACATGCCCGTAATTGGAGCATTCATATAATCTTCTACTGTAGGACCTGCATCATCAACTAAAAATATTTGACATCGAAAGGGTGTGCACACATCATGGCTCAGTGAGCAAACAAAACAATGCAACAAACATATGCATGCATTCAATTCATATATTTGGTCTGGTTCATAAGTTTACAATGTGTAATAGAAAGGATAGATGGCTGCCGCACCTCTATACAAGAGTGTGTGAATCTGCTCAATGGATCACATTTCTGTCCCACATGCACCCATCATGGAATAGAGATAGAGCTAAAGTGCCCGGATCAAACACCGCATGACACTTCCCCTGATGCCCTACCCATACCAACACGTAAGCCCCTATTGGCGAGGGCTTGCAAACTGGGCTCGCAACTAACCAATCCTAATTTCAAATAGTGTATCCAAGGCCTCACCCCAGTATCCCTCAATACTTCCATAGAGATAGAGCTAAGGCCCCCCGACAGAGTCAGAGACTACACGATCCAAGACCACCTCCCCTGATGCCCTACAACGTAATAGTTCTGCTAAGGTAATGGCGATACGATGATGTTAGTGGACGAGATTTGAGTAGAGATATAGCTAGAGTCTGGTGACCAGTATGAACCATAGTGTCATGTCCTCCCCCTGATGCTCTACTTGCATTAAGTACACTAACTACACACATACATTCACATGCCTATTCCTAGCATCATCATCACCATCATGTTATAAATAAACTGAATTAAATATGCATGAATAGTAATAACAGGAATATTGGATGACATGTGTAATGCATAATACACGCATACAAGAACAGAATCATTCATGACATTGGACTCAATAAATAAAAATGGTTTATTATTAGCCAATTAATTTAGGTCTTGTTCCCTTACTTTTGGTTGATAGTAGATCCTCATTCAAGCTTTGTAAATCACTTTTAGACCACTTGGAAACCTAACAAATTTGTAGATTTTAAATTAAAATTTATTTCCAGCAGTATAAACTAACAGAAATTGAGGGGTTGCAGGTGTGGCAGTACCTGTGGTCTCAGTTTTGGTAACCACGGGGCGTGTGGTCCCAAGGTGTGCTCGCATATCCTGCAACCACACATGCGACCACACCTCCCTGGAACTTCCCGAGGGCATGTGGTCGCAAGGTGTGGTCGTATATCATGTGACCACACATGCGAGCACACCCTTCCTGGTCTTCCCGAGAGTGTGTGGTCAAATATTTGTGTCTCGTGTGGTCGCATATCATGTGACCACACGTGTGATGGTCGACCTTTTACTCTCAACTCCAATTCCTTCATGCTTAGATTCCTTGGCTTATCATTATGGTCCTTCCTATGATTGTTCTATGGCATAGAACTAGTATTTTATACATAATCCATTGTCCACATAATTTCCTCCCATGGATTCTCTTGGAATTTATCCATGGATTGATGATTTGGGTTTCACCTAAATCCTATCTCTTTCATGAACTATTCTAGGCTCTCAATTTAACATGGGGAATATTTTCATACCTTAGGCTTGTTGAAGATTCAGAGTTTTCTCTGAATTTTCTTCCTCCTTAGTCTTCCTCTTCAATTCTCCTTTTCTTCCTTCTCTTCTCTTTCTCCCACTTTCAGTTTGAGTTCTAAAAGGGTGAAAGAGGCTAAGTGACGTCCTATTTATAGAGGAAACCCTCTATAATAAGCCCTACTGAGTTTAGGAAAGAACCCCCTTCGGATTAGGTAGGTTTCCTAAATTCAGTTCTGTCTGGAATCCATGTGGTCGGAGGTGGGGTGGTAGAACCCGTCGACCACACACTTTGAAACATGCGACCACACGACCAAAATTCCTGTGGTTGCATTATTTTGAGGTGTGGTCGATCACACCTATTTAGGTATGTGACCACAAGCTCATAATTGACTGTTTTTGGGTTAAATTTCATACCTGAGTTTATGGTTTCTTCATGCACTTGGTCCTCTTGGCTCGACCATGATAGGAAGACCTGATACAAGGTGGTAAGACCGGTTAGTTCAATACGGGTCTTATAACTCCCCCCCCTTCTTATTAGAAATTTCATCCTGGAAATTTACACATACCTTCCAAGTCAAAAAGGTGAGGATATTGCTTTTGCATAGCATTTTCTTCTTCCCATGTGATCTCTTCTATATCTTGGCTTCTCCAAGTAATCTTAGCATAATAAATGTTATGATTGCGTCCACGTTGAACCTTTCGACTGGTGATTTCAGTTGGTGCTACTTCGAATGTCAAATCATCAGTTGGACCCGGTGGATCCACTGTTATAACGTGTGTTGGATCTCTGACGTACTTCTTCAATAATGAGATATCAAATACATCATGCACACTTGACATAGATGGGGGTAGTGCTAACTAATACACCACTTTCCCATGTTTAGCGAGAATCTCATATGACCCAACATATCTTGGACTTAGCTTCCCCTTCTGTCCGAATCATTTTAAGCCTCGCATAAGTGATACTTTTAAGAATACATTATCACCTACAACGAATTCAAGGTCTCGACGTCGAGTTTTTGTATATTATTTCTGACGATTCTGAGCTGTTCTAACTCTTTCCTTGATAATGTTGACTACTCGATAAGTCTCTTCAATAAATTCTGGTCCAACAATACTCCATTCACCAACTTCATTCCAAAACAAAGGAGTTTGACACTTCCTACCATACAGTGCTTCATAGGGTGACATCTGTATAGTAGCCTGGTAACTGTTGTTATAGGAGAACTCGATCAATGGTAGTTTCTCATCCCATGATCACTTGAAATCAATAACACAGGCTCGAAGCATGTCTTCTAAAATCTGAATGGTACGCTCTGACTGTCCATCTGTCTGAGGATGGAATGCAGTACTGAATTTTAATGTTGTACCCATAGCCTTCTGTAATCCTTCTCAAAACTTTGAGGTAAAGAATGGGTCTCTATTGGACACAATGATTTTAGGTACACCATGTAATCTGACAATATTATCCACATATAGCTTGGCTAACCTCTCTAGGGTATACTGAGGTCGTATAGCTATGAAGCAAGCTATTTTAATCAGACGATCTACAATCACCCAGATCACATCAACTACTCGAGGAGTCAATGGTAACCCAGTGACGAAGTCCATAGTGACGCAGTCCCATTTCCATGCTGGTTCTGGCAGTAGCTGCAATAATCCTGTAGGTCTTTGTTATTTAGCCTTTACTATCTGACAATTTATGCATTGAGACACAAATTTAGCTACCTCCGCTTTCATTCCTCTCCATCAATATAGTTTCTTCAAATTATGATACATCTTTGTACTTCCAGGATGTACAGAATAAGCGGTGGTATGAGCTTCCATCATTAGTCTATGTCTAATATCCAAGTTTTTAGTTTCAGGAACACATACTCTTCCTTTGTACTTCAGTGCCTTTTCAACGTCCAAGGTGAACTCAGGAATAGTCCTACCTTTTTCGATGTCTTCTTGCACCGTTCTCAGATAAGGGTCTGATTTAATAACGACTTTCACTTCATTTAATATATCAGGTATAATCTTCAATGTTGCAAACATATTTGAAAATCAATGAATAAATCCTTGGTTGGTTGATCTGCCCGGTGCATCTATCACGAACTGCTCATTACCATGATGGAATACATTCCCTATAACACACATTGCTGCAGTCGTGTTAACCACTCCTTGGGATTTTATCATTGCTTTTCTGGTTAGCGTATCGACAACTACATTAGCTTTCCCTGGATGATACTGAATATTGCAATCATAATCCTTCAATAATTCTAGCCATCTTCTTTGTCTCATGTTTAACTCCTTTTGATTAAAAAGAAAAGTGAGACTCTTACGATCTGATACAATCTAAAAATTTTCTCCATACAAATAATTTCTCCATATCTTGACAGCAAGTACTACTGCTGCTAATTCAAAGTCATGAGTGGGATAGTTCTTTTCATGTGTTTTCAGTTGTCTTGAGGCATACGCAACTACTTGTTCTCCTTGCATAAGCACACATCCTATGGAATAGAAATAGTCAAGATGGGAGCAGATATCAATCGAGATTTCAATGTTTGAAAACCTTCTTCACATTTATCGGTCCAAACAAACTTTTCTCCTTTTTTTAGTCAAACTGGTGAGAGGTACGGCGATTCTTGAGTAATCTTCCATGAATCGTTGGTAATACCCAGCTAGACCTAGGAAACTTCTGATTTCTACGACACTCTTATGTGCTTTCCATTTCACAATGGCTTCAATCTTGCTAGAATCCACTTTCATTCCTTCAGCTGATATAACATGGCCTAAGAAAGCGACCTCATTTAGCCAAAACTCACACTTTGTAAATTTGGCGTAAAGTTATCTTTTCTTAGTTGCTGCAGAGCGGCTCTTAGATTCATGACATGAGTTTCCTTGTTCTTGGAGTAGACCAATATATCATCAATAAACACAATGACTGATGTATCCAACATATCATGGAATACCTAATTCATGAGTTCCATAAAAGTTAAGGGTGCATTAGTTAATCCAAAAGACATGACTAAAAATTCATAATATCCATATCTTGTTCTAAATGCTATCTTCGGAATATCACCTTCCTTAGTCTTCAGCTGATGGTATCCTGACCGAAGATCAATCTTGGAGAACACCTTGGCACCTTGCAACTGATCGAACAAGTCATCGATCCGAGGCAACGGGTACCGATTCTTGATTGTAACCTTATTCAATTCTCGATAGTCTATACACAGTCGAACACTACCGTCCTTCTTCTTCACAAATAATATTGGCGCTCCCCATGGTGATATGCTGGGTCTGATATAACCCTTGTCCAGTAATTCCTGTAACTATACCTTCAGTTCCTTCAGTTCAGTAGGAGCCATTCGATAGGGTGCTTTAGATACTGGTGCGGCTCTGGGTATAATATCTATAACGAACTCTGTCGCTCAGTCGGGTGGTACTCCTGGTAGTTCCTCAGGAAATACATCTGGAAAGTCAACATCAATATCTTCCATTCGTGGTACTTCATTGGTGAGATCAACCACAGCTACTAGATACCCAACTCCTCCTTTCTCGAGATATTTTTTAACCTTCAATGCAGAGAGGATGAGTTTTCGTTTACGGGGAAGTTTGGTTCCTGTAAAACTAAACTCTACTCCTTCTTTGTCTTTAAATTTCAGTTTCTTTTCTGCACATAATAGGTTTGCAGAATGCCAAGCTAACCAATCCATTCCCAAGATAACGTCAAAGTCTGCCATCTCAAGTTGAATTAAGGTTGCATCAAAAATCTTCTCGCTGATAAGAACTGGACATGGTCCATAACCTTTTTCTAGTTCCACTTCTAATCCCATAGGCGATCATACAAGCAATTTATAGTCTAAAGATCTGAGGGGTAATTTTAGATTCTTTTCAAATGACACAGAAATAAATGAATGAGTAACTCCAGAATCAAAGAGTACTCTGGTAGGTATGCCATTAATAGGTACGATACCTGTGATTTGTATTAATTTAGTCTACATGCTCTCACAGGGTAATACAAAATGAAAGGTTCAGGTCATACCTGTGACCACATCAGGCGATGCGGCAGCATCCTCAGATGTAACTGAATAAATCATTCCTTGTTGTACCTACTTCCTAGGCTTAGGTCATTCCCTTGAATAATGTCCCATTTGATTACAATTATAGCATTTTACTCCTTTACTATTTTGCTTCTGTTGAAGTTGAACTGTTGGAGTAGTCTTGGTTGCAGCATTAAAGCCTTGAGTACGGAAGTGTTTAAATGTCTTTGTATTCCCTCCGTTATATGAATTTCCATTTGACCTTTTGATACCTCTATTCTGAGCAAAGGAGCTCTCCCTCTGGCTCGATTCTAGCACTTAAGCAATCTGTATGGCTTCATTATAAACTTTCTTTTCTAGCCTTAAAACATGCTCCCGAATGCTTCCCCTAAGTCCCATGACGAACCTTCAGGTTTTAGTATTTTCCTCCTACTTGCTAGAGGGAGCAAAGAAAAACAGCTCTTCATAATGCTGTTGATATGCATCTACAGTCATCTGTCCCTGATACAAACTCAGGAACTCTCTTTCCATAGCATCTTTGAAACTTTTGGGAAAATATTTCTCGAAGAATGCCTCTTTATAGATAGCCCAGGTCAATTGGGCGTGCTTGGTTAACAGATAACTCCGAGTAGACTTCCACCAGTGGTGTGCATTACCTTTCAACATAAATGTTGCACACAGTACTTTTTCCTTCTCATTAATAGTCATCATCATGAAATTCTTTTACATTTCATCGATCCAGTGAGCTGGCCACAAAGGATCCGCTGGCTTGCCATTATATTCCTTAGGCTTCATTTTCAGAAAATGCTCGATCAATCGGGAATGGTCAAACTGATACTGAGCATAGGTCTCATATATAGGTGGTTGATACTGGTAACTGCCTTGGGCTACCTTAGGGTTTTGTACTGGAGCTTGTACAACTGGCGTTTGAGGTGATTGAGGTACCGTGTTGCTACCCCCTAGTACGATGCTAGCTTATCTGGCTGGTATAGGTGTAGTATGTGTAGTTGGAAAAGCCATTCCCATAGCAGCTTGCATATTGGCTTGTACTTGCTGTATTTGCTGCAGCTATTGTGCTAGGTTCATTACTACTGTAGCCAAATCTGTAGATAGGGCTGGCAAGTTTGTAGGATTAGCCTGGCCATTGGCTCCTGGTGGTGCCACATTCTAATTCTCTTGTCCTTCAGGATTTTCATGGCTATCTCCCTCCATAGGTGGTAGTGGTGGAATTGGGTTACGTCCTCGCCTGGTTACTCTTTGCCCAGCCATTTCCTATTTCTGGTGGTGGTAGTTTCTGAAAAATCAAAAAACATGTGAGGCAATAATAATATATGTCATTCTCATGTTAATATCCAATTAATCAATGTAAAATTTCAATTTTCCTAGTCATTCAGTCAAAATACTTTATTTTCCATAGTGTGGTCGATGGTGGGGTCACAATATGTCCGACCATAGGGTATGAGACCTCACAAAACCCTGTCAGCTCACCGAGAGCCTGTGGTCGATCATGTGGTCGCAATATGTGCAACCACAGGGTCCGACCACATGAAGTCTATCAGCTCACCGAGAGCATGTGGTCGATAGTGGGGTCGATCGTGTGGTCGGATATTTGGTCAAATTTTGCGACCACACGACCCCAAATCAGGTTTTTAAACCTGATTTTTGTAGTCATTTCTCACTTTCTCTTTTGCTTTCAACTCAACTCACTTCCACTGAGTTGCTACAGTGTCGACCACTCGTGTTTGGTGATTCTTTCTTCCATTCACGACCTCCGCTCCGTTCCTTCAGGTATCTTTTCTACTGGTCCTCAGTTTTAAGCTTTCAAAACTAGGTTTTTCTCCATTTATAGTGTTTTCTTCAAATTAAAATTTTTCTAACTGTAAAAATTTGATTTATATTGGGGGCTTTTTCTATTGGCCACCCAATGGATGAAAGCCCTCAAGAGAATTTGAGTTTCATCGGTTAGTTTTTGAAAAAATTCAAAATTTTCATTTTTAACCTAATTTTTGGGATTTTTCCAATTTGTCAAAATTTCTTCAAATTCGATCTTCCTAGTTTAAATTTCCAACTGTATGAGCCTTGCAGGATGGTTTGGAATATATGTAAGTCCTCCTGCCGAACTATTTGGGTGAAAAGTGAGGCTTTTTGGCCAAATCATGCCGTTATAATACCAAAATTTTTAGTTTTTCTCTATATCTAATATCTTGCTTGTTGATCTGTGTCTTTGCAGATAGCATGGCTCATACCAAGGTCCACAGAGTTCATGATCCTCATCGGTTTCAGTCCAATGAAGCAGAGACTCAGTATGCTCGTTATGAGCGTAAAAAGGTGGAAGGGGGTTGTTGTGTAAACCTGGCTAATTTAGCCTTGTTTAATGTAGAGGGTGCCTTTGGTGATATGGGTTGGCTCCCTGTGATCTTGTATGAGGGTTGCACCTGTCCTGCACTGGTGAAGCAGTTTTATTGCAATCTTCATGTATTGGGTGATCCAAATGATACAGATAGGGGTAGGGAGCTCAGGATCACCAGTTATGTTAAAGGGGTGGAGATCTCCTTTAACTGCCAGGAGTTGGCTGATCTCATGGGTATATCAAACGATGGCCCCTTAGTATACTGTGCACCTAAGGAACCCCAGTTCCTATCTTTGATGATACATGCAGAGGGATGATCGCTGGGAGATGAAGGCAATCAACCTACAACCGGAACCTCGGGTGTACTGCAAGATTATTCAGCACAACCTGATTCCTCAGAGTGGCCACTATGAGAAGATTTCACAGTTGACCTAGTATCCCTTGTACTGCATCTGCACTAGGCAGCCCATCTGCCTCCCGTACATCATTATCAGGACAACGCACCATGCTGCGATGCCTGGTCAGATGGGCAACCTGCCCTATGGGCGTTTGACCACTACCCTGCTCACTCGCCTGCATGTCGATTTAGTAGATGAGAGGATTCATGAGGATACCTTCTCGTCTGACCTTGACTGGGAGGCCATTTGCAAGATGGGGATGCGAGATGCGCAGGTCAATGATGAGGAGAGGAAAGATATGGTGCGTCCCCATACTCGGGTAGAGATAGCAGACGCAGAGGTGGCAGCAGTACCAGCAGCAGCAGCAGAGGTCCATGGGGGTGATGCTGAGGATGATGATCGTATGTTCATGGATGTTGAGGCCATACCTCCTCCATCACCACAGCATACTACTGGAGCTGGCCCTTCTCGGGTTCCTTCCCACTCAGCTGGTCCTTCACACCCACTACCTGATGACGTGATGGGACTACTGTGTGAGATTCGAGAGGCCCAGCGTGCGACTGTTCAGCAGGTAGCAGATCTGGCAGCTAGTCTCCAGGTGACCCAGACTCAGGTAGCCTGGCTTATGAGGGTATATGCTGAGGATTATGATCGAGATCATAAGGCACTTCCTCCTCTAGCACCCCCAGCTCCATGATGCATTCTTTTTGCTTTTTCCTTGTACTACAAAGTAATTGTCTGGATTGTGGACCGTACTCTGCTTTGATATATATATATATATATATATATATATATTATTTTTATTTGATGTGTATATGAAACTTGTTTCTCATCTTATATATGCATTATTCCCTTTCTTAATTTGTCTCATACAATACAGGTACTTATGGTGTGTTCTTATTAAAGCTTTTAAATTTTATCCTAACTCACTTCACCAACTTTTGTGGAAGTATACAGGTTTAATAGACTGAGCCCGAGAGCTCTAATACCAAGTTGTCACACCCCATTTTTGAACCAACTAGAATGGTGTGATGAACCGTCCATGATCCAACGGTTCAACCAGGAACTCAAATAGGCCGTGTCCCTTTGCATAAACCATATATATCCACAACCATAATCATAGTAAATAAACAATAGCGGAAGACTTTAATATTAATGAACTGAGTATTTAACAGTGATAACATAAATAAAGTATCCAATTATCTCCAAAAGACTAAGACATAAAATAAAATAAAATAATCAATTACATCATCTGAATAATCCAACAAATAATCTAATCAAAGACGCATGAGTTGCACTCGCACGACGAATCATGCAACTCCATCATAGCTTCTGCATCCATCGTCGTAACATGCCCGTACAATAGAGCATTCATACAATTTTCTACTGTAGGACCTGCATCATCAACTAAAATTATTCGACGTCGAAAGGGTGAGCACACATCATGGCTCAGTGAGCAAACAAAACAATGCAACAAACATATGCATGCACTCAATTCATATCTTTGGTCTGGTTCAAAAGTTTGTAATATGCAATAGAAAGGATAGGTGGCCGTCGCACCTCTATACACGAGTGTATGAAGCCGCCCAATGGATCAAACACCATTGCCGTCTCACATGCACCCATCATGGAATAGAGATAGAGCTAAAGTATCCGGATCAAACACCGCATGACACTTCCCCTGATGCCCTACCCATACCAACACGCAAGCCCTTATTGGCGAGGGCTTGCAAACTGGGCTCGCAACTAACCAATCCTAATGTCAAATAGTGTATCCAAGGCCTCACCCTAGCGTCCCTCAATATGTCCATAGAGCTAAGGCCTCCTGGCAGAGTCAGAGACTACATAGTTCGAGACCACCTCCCCTGATGCCCTACGACATAATAGTTTTGCTAAGGTAATGGCGATACGAAGATGTTAGTGGACGAGACTTGAGTTGAGATAGAGCTAGAGTATGGTGACCAGGATGAACCACAGTGTCACATCCTCCCCCTGATGCTCCACTCGCATCAAGTACACTAACCACACACATACATTCACATGCCTATTCCTAGCATCATCATCATCATCATGTTACAAATAAACTGAATTAAATATGCATGAACAGTAATAACAGAAATATTGGATGACATGTGAAATGCACAATACACGCATACAAGCATAGAATCATTCATGGCATTGGACTCAATAAATAAAAATAGTTTATTATTAGCCAATTAATTTAGGTCTTGTTCCCTCACCTTTGGTTGATAGTAGATTCTCGTTCAAGCTTTGCAAACCACTTTTAGACCACTTGGAAACCTAATAAATTTATAGATTTAAAATTAAAATATATTTTCAGTAGTTTAAACTAATAGAAACTGAGGGGTCGCAGGAGTAGCAGCACCTGTGGTCTCAGTTTCAGCGACCACAGGGCATGTTGTCGCAGAGTGTGCTCGCATATCCTGCGACCACACATGTGACCACACCCTCCCTGAAACTTCCTGAGGGCATGTGGTCGCAAGGTGTGGTCGCATACACCCTTCCCGATCTTCCCGAGGGTGTATGGTCGAATATGTGTGTCTCGTGTTGTCGCATATCATGCGACCACACGTGTGATGGTCGACCTTTCACTCTCAACTCCAATTCCTTCATGCTTAGATTCCTTGGCTTATCAGTATGGTCCTTCCTATGATTGTTCTATGGCTTAGAACTAGTATTTTATACAGAATCCATTGTCTACATAATTTCCTCCCATGGATTCTCTAGGAATTTATCCATGGATTGATGATTTGGGTTTCACCTAAATCCTATCTCTTTCATGAACTATTCTAGGCTCTCAATTTAACATGGGGAATGTTTTCATACCTTGGGCTTGTTGAAGATTCAGAATTTTCTCTGAATTTTCTTCCTCCTTAGTCTTCCTCTTCAATTCTCCTTCTCTTCCTCCTCTTCTCTTTCTCCCACTTTTAGTTTGAGTTCTAAAAGGATGAAAGAGGCTAAGGGACGTTATATTTATAGAGGAAAACCCTCCATAATAAGCCCTACTGAGTTTTGGAAAGAACCCCCTTCAGATTAGGAAGGTTTCCTAAATTCGGTTCTGTTTGGAATCCGTGTGGTCTGAGGTGGGGCCGTAGAACCCATCAACCACACCCTTCGAAACATGCGACCACACGACCAAAATTCCTATGGTTGCACTATTTTGAGGTGTGGTCAATCACTCCTATTTAGGAATGCAACCACACGCTCATAATTGAGTATTTTTGGGTTAAATTTCATACCTGAGCTTATGGTTTCTTCACGCACATGGTCCTCTTGGCTCGACCATGATAGGAAGACCTGATACAAGGTGGTAAGACTGGTTAGTTCGATACGGGTCTTACAAATAGTGTATCCTGACATTCAGTAGATCTATGACACCATGTCGCAGCAAAGTACGAAAGCCTAATATTAGACTTTACTAAGGCAAAAAGATTGCTTGAGAGTGTTGAGAGGCTAAGGGAGGCACCTATAGATAATTTTTCTTTTGGTGTACTATCCTATCCTTGCCCCTGAGTTCGTAGTAGTTTGGGGTTTGGCCACAGCTAAGAAGTGTAGTCATTTTGATGTAAATAATGAGAAGAGGTAATTGAATTTTGGGCTGCGAGTTCTTTTTATTTTTTGCCTAAAGTATGAACTTGAGTGTATTTGCCTCTTTGCGAGTTCATAAGTAGTCACATAGTGCATGTGTTTGGATCCGTGTAAGGATGCTCTTGGGTAATGGAGACTAACTTACTTTACCCAAAGCACGATTAATGACTTAACCATTTGCATGGACTCATGGGCCGCGAGGGATAATTGTGTAGTGTCCAGGGTTGTGGTAAGTTGAGATGCGTTCCTTGCGATTAGTTTGTGAGTTTATTAGTTCACAGGGTAAGTGTGTGTTCGGCTTACGTTGAAATGTTACACTGGATCCAGTTAGGAAAAAAAGGTAATCCAAAGATAGTTCATTAGAATGAGTAACGTCAAGTACATTATTGATAGAATTTTAGTAAGTTCTTGGAGTGCCAAGGCTTTTTGATATATTTTTGTTTCATCGTTTCGAGATAATAGGTGCCTGGCCTCATGATATGGGTTATTCTATATGGTCCCTCCCAGTTTGGCATTAATTTTCCTTACTGCTTGGGTTTTGAAATGGTGGTACTTCGGAGCACCCATGAGTTGTAATATTTAGCCACCCTTTGCTGGTAAGTCAATATTTTTATGCTCATATTGTCGCTAGTCTCTTCCACCAAGTCCAGATTGGCCCTTAGATCCTCGTTGTTTTGGATCTCGTCATAGTTGACGATTTTGATTATAGGATGAGTGGCTTCGATCGGTTGGACCGCCTCTGCCTCGTATACTAGCATGAAAGGCTTCTCCCCAGTTAGAGTTCTACTCATTGTCCTATAAGACCAAACGATGCTTGGTAATTCGTCAGCCTAACTAATTGTCTTTGGCTGGCCCAAGTCACCGAGTGATACTGTGAGATATGTCTTATTAGTTGCTTCAACTTGACCTGCGGCTTAGGGGTGGTAGACTTCTGCGAAGCGCTGTTGGATGTTGAAGCCATTGAGAAATGCTTTATACTATTGGCTGTCAAATTGTGGTCTGTTATCTGTCACAATGACTTGGGGAATGCCATACCTGTATATTATGTTGTTCCTGGTGAAGGCTTCAACCTTTTCTGTGTCATTTTTTACGATAGCTTCTACTTCTACCCATTTTGAGAAATAATCCACCACTACAATTAGGAATTTTTTGGATGACTTTCTCCCTGGCATAGGACTAACTATGTCAATCCCCCACATTGCAAAAAGGAGGGGACTTGTAACGGGTTGCAATTCATTTGTTGACAGTTGGCTAACTATAGCGTGCTTCTGATAGGTCTCGCACCTAGCGACGTATTGTGTGTAGTCAGCCATCATTGTCTACCAATAGTAGCCTTGACGTAGAAGTCACTAGCATAAAGCACGGCCTCCGAGAAGGTTGCCACATATGCCAGCATGTACTTCCCACATTACTTCGGATTGTGTAGGTGTAAGACATAGCAAGAAGGGGCGGGTTAGGGACTTACAGTAAAGCTTCCTATCGAGGACAGCATATCCTCAGAATTTTGCTTGAACCCACCTTCTTTCCAGTCTATCTTCAGGTAACTCGACAGTCTCAATGTAAGTCTTGATCAGATCTATCCAAGTCATTTTACTAATGACTTGGTGAACCTCTAAGTTGCTGCATATGCTGGGTTTTTCAGTATATCAATATACACTGACGAGCCCAACCCAAATAAGTCTTCCACCATAAGGCGCAACAATGCGTCAGCTTCTGTATTATTCTCATGGTTTACATTGCTGATCTGGTAATCTTCGAACTGTGTGAGTTCTGACTTGGCTTTGGCTAGATATTCTAGTATATGCGGCTGTTTAGCTTCATATTCATCGTTGATCTATCTTACCATGACTTGTGAATTACTGTAAATGTTTAATCTTCTTACCATCAGGAACTTCGCTAGTCTGAGTCCAGCCAACAAAGCTTCATATTCTGTCGAGTTATTGGTTACGTGGAAATCAAACTATAGAGCGACTTGCACTCTAAAATTTTCTTGACTGGTGAGTACAACTCCGGCCCCCGAGTGCTAGTCGTTCGAGGATCCATCCACAAACAAAGTCCATGTCGACAAATGTTCCATCTTCTATCTTTTTTCCTTCTGTCGAACATCTTCTTATTCTAGAGTCTTGTCGATGTCGGCACTGCCATCCATAGAAATTGGTTAGTACTTGTGCTTTCATCTCTCTTTTTGGCTGGTACTATAAGTCGAACTCAATGAGTTTTATGGCCCAGCTTACCAATCTGCCCGAGATGTTTGGTCGGCCTGATATGTTCTTCAGAGGTTTGTCAACCAAGATCAGGATGGTATGGGCTTGGAAGTAGGGTCGTAGTTTGTAAGTTGCAGTGACAAGCGCTAATGCCAACTTTTCTACTGGCATGTACCTTGTTTTGACATCTAACAGGACCTTACTGACGTAATATACTGGTGTAAGCACCCCATTTTGCCATCCCAAGTTGAACAAAAGTCTTACTGGAGTGTAGACAACAAAGTGGGAGAGATGAGAGAAAGTTTAGAAAGTACAGGGAGGCGAGTGAAACTCTCTCGAAAATGATAGTCGATTAGCCCTGACATGCTCTCTATAATGTTGTGAGAATAACTGAGATGATCCCCAGTGTCTAGAAGCTTAAGTAAAACCATACGATAAGTTGGTGAATCCCAATGCAAGGTTTAAAATTTTGGTTGTCATTTTAAGGAGGTTTTTGGTGGGGCTCTATAGTAGATCTTGGAAATCCCTTCAAAATGAGACCATAATCAGTCAATTTCGATGTCAAATGGAGAAGATATGATGATTTTAGTCTGGGAATAAGAATAAGGGTATTTTCTAAAAATTAATAATAATCATTCAAGGGCCTGCATGCAAATTATCATAAGTTTAATTATTTAAACTTCATCTTCTCATATCTTGCTCATCTGACTTCTAAATGAGGTGATTCCAGTGCCATTATTCCTCCTTTTTAGTGCTCTATAAAGTGGATGTGGAGAATTTGAAGCAGAGGACTCCGAGGCATCCCATGCAGAGTTGTTGGCTGAATTATCATAAATTGGCCTGTTTTAACTTCAGGAATTCATAAGTTTACCATTTTACATCCAAATAAGGTGATTCAAGCTCCAGCATTCTTGGATTTTAGTATTCCACAAAGTGAACATGGAAAATTTGAGGCAGAGGTCTCTAAGGCATCCCATGCAGAGCCGCTAGTTGGATTATCATAAATTTGTCTGCTTAAACTTTAGAAATTCATAAATTGGTCATTTTACGTCTAAATGAGATGATTCAAGCTCCAGTATTTCTCATTTTTAGTGTTCTACAAAATGAACGTGGAAAATTTGGGATAGAGGTAGTCAAAAGATCCCATGTAAAATTATAATTGAAATAACCCATGAAATGATAAGAAAAGGAACCCAAGTCAGTCTAGCCCAGTCAAGCCAAGTCGCTCCATCCTAGCTCAACCCACGAGCATGTATATTACATATCATATATTAAATTTAGTTCAGTAGGAGCCATTCGATAAGGTGCTTTTGATACTGGTGCGGCTCTAGGTATAAGATCGATCACAAACTCTGTGGCTCGGTCGTGTAGTAATCTTGGTAGTTCCTCAGGAAATACGTCGGGGTAGTCCCGCACGACATCAATATCTTTCATCCGTGGTGCTTCTTTGGTGAGGTCGACCACTGACACTAGATACCCGACTGCTCCTTTCTCAAGGCACTTCTTAGCCTTTAGTGCTGAGAGTATGAGCTTGCGTTTATGGGAAAATTTGGTTCCCGTAAAATTGAATTCTACTCCTTCATTGTCTTTAAATGTTAGCTTCTTTTCGGCGCATAATAGGTTCACAGAATGCCGAGCTAACCAGTCCATTCCCAAGATGACGTCAAAGTCTGCCATCCCAAGTTGGATCAAGGTTGCATCTAAGGTTTTCTCGTCAATGAGAACTGGACATGGCCCATAACCTTTTTCTAACTCCACTTCTAACCCCATCGGTGATCGTAGAAGTAGTTTGTAGTCTAATGTTTTGATGGGTAAATTCAGCTTCTTTCCAAATGACACAAATATCAAAGAATGAGTAGCTCCTGAGTCAAAGAGTACTCTGGCGGGTATGTCATTTATAGGTACGATACTTGTGATTTATTTTAACTTAGTCTACATGCTCACACAATGTAATACAACTTAAAAGGTTTCAGTTATACCTGTGACCACATCGGGTGATGCGACAGCATCCTCAGATGTAACAGCATAAACTAATCCTTGATGTAGCTACTTCCTGGGCTTAGGACACTCCCTTGCCATATGCCCCGCTTGATTGCATTTATAAGATTTTGGACCTTCAGTATTTAGCTTTGGCTGCTGTTGAGCTACTGGGGTAGTCTTGGGTGCAGCAGTAAAGCCTTGAGCACAGAAGGGTTTGAATGTCTTGTTATTCCCTTTGTTATAAGCATTTCTAGCTGGCCTTTTTATACCTCTGTTTTGCATGAAATAAATCTCCTTCTGGCTCGATTCTATAACTTGAGAAATTTACATAGCTTCATTATATATTTTATTCTCCAAACCTAGAACATGCTCTCTGATGCTTCCTCTAAGTCCCGTGACAAATCTACGGGTCTTAGTGTCTTCTTCTTGCATGCTGAGTGGTGCAAAGAAAAATAGCTCCTCATAACACTGTTGATATGCATCCACGGACATCTGTCCCTGATATAAACTCATGAACTCCTTCTCCATAGAATCTATGAAGCTTCAGGGAAAGTACTTCTCAAAGAAAGCTTCTTTATATATAGCCCAGGTCAATAGGGCGTGCTTGGTTAATAGGTAGGCCCTAGTAGATTTCCACCAATGATGTGCATCACCTTTTAGCATGAAGGTGGCACATAATACCTTCTCTTCTTCTGTAATAGTCATCATCAGAAAATTCCTCTCCATCTCGTCGATCAAATATGCTGGCCATAAAGGATTGGACGGTTTACCGTTAAACTCCTTGGGTTTCATCTTTAAGAATCACTCGACCAGTCAGGAGTGGTCCATTTGATTTTGAGGGTATGCCCCAAACATAGGTTGTGGATACTGGTAATTAACCTGAACCGCTTCAGGACCTGGTACTGGAATCTGTGCAGCTGGTAGTTGAGGTGCTTGAGGTGCTGGGTGGTTACCCACCGGTGCTGCACTTGTTTGTCCAGTCGGCATTGGTGTAGCATGTGCTACCTGAAACATTATTTCGATTGCTGCTTGCATTTGAGCATGTGCTTGTTGCATTTGTTGCAGCCGTTGCACTAGGTTCATAACCACAGTTGCCAGCTCCGGTGGTGGAGGTGGCAAGTTTGTAGGATTTGCTTGACCCTGGTTTACTAGTGGTCCAACCTACGGATTACCCTGTGCATATATATTTTCTGGACTGGCTTCCTCTACGGGTGGTGGTGGTGGAACTGCGTTTCGGCTCTGCCTGGTTACTCTACGCCCAACCATATTTTCCCTCTGACAATGGTGATGCCTGGAAATCATTAAAATACGTGAGGCAATCATGTATACTTCATGTAGATACGCTAATCGATGTTATTTTCAAATTTTTTTGATCATTCTGTGAAAAATACTGTCTTTTCTATGCAGGGTCGATGGTGGGGGTCGATGGTATGTCTGACCCTAGGATCCGACCCTGGGAAATCATCCATTTTTCCCGAGAGCCGAGGGTCGATGGGGGGGTCGATGGGTATCCGACTCTCAGTGCGACCCCTGGTTCTCTGTCAGGTTTTTGAGAGCCGAGGGTCAATGCGGGGGTCGATATGGGGGTCGATTGTTCTAATCGAATTCTCCGACCCCCAGACCAAAAATCAGATTTTTAAGGTCCGATTCTGAGTTCATTTTCCATTCTTCCTCCTCTGTTTCGACTCGTCTCCTTCCTCTGAGTTTCTGTAGTGCCAACACTGCTACATTGGTCATTTGGGTTCCTTGTTTCGACGTCTACACCTTCCCTACAGGTATGTATCTTACCTTTACATGTTTTTAGGTTTTATTTTCTAGGTTTCCACCCGTATATCTCGTTTTCTTCCAATTAAACTTTTTCCAGCCGTAAAAATTCAATTTTTATTGGGGGCTTCTGTTGTTGGTGAGTCAATGGACGAAAGCCCTCAAAAATATTCGAGTTTCATCGGTTGGTTATCGAGAAACTCAAAATTTTTACTTTTTGCCATAATTTTGGTAAAATTTTGAATTTCTTGAAATTTCTTGCAATTCAATCTAATTAGTTCCAATTTCCGCCTGTTTAAGTCTCACAAGTTAATTTAGGATCTATGTAAGTCCTCTTGCCCACGTGTATGGGTGAAAAGTGAGGCTTTTATCCAATTTACATTGTTATTATGTCGAAATTTTGGATTTTTACTCTCTACTAACCCATATTTGTTTTAGTTTCTTATTTGCAGATACTATGGTTCGTACCAAGGTACCCAGAGTTCGCGACCATCTTCGTTTCCGTTCCAACGAAGCCGAGGCACAGTATGCCCACTACGCTCGCAAGAAGGTAGAGGGAGGTCGCAAGGTGAACTTGGCTGAGTTAGCCTTGTTCAATGTGGAGAGAGCATTTGGTGATATGGGATGGCTCCCTGTCATCACTTATGATGCCTGTACCTACACTGACTTGGTATGCCAGTTCTATTGTAACCTCCAGGTGGTGGGGGATTACAATGATGTGGAGAGGGGTGATGAGCTACGCATCATGAGCTACGTCAAGGGAGTTGACATCTCATTTGATTATCGGTAGCTGACCGACCTATTGGGCATTTTCTATGCTGGCCCCATGGTTTTCTGTGCTCCTGGAGAGCCCTAGTTCTTCTCTCTACAGATGAGGGCTGAGATCGATAGTCAGCTCATTCGACCTGATCGGTGGCAGATGAGGGCGTGTTATCTGCGTTCTGATCCACGGGTATACAGCAAGATCATTTAGCATAACCTGATACCACAGAGTGGTCATTAAGAGAGGGTCTCCAAGCTGACCCAGTATCTCCTATACTGTATATGCACTAGGAAGTCTGTCTTCCTTCCATACATCATCATGCGTACCATGATCAGTGCCACGTTGCCCAGTCACACGTCAACCTTCCTTACAGACGCATGATCACTACCTTGCTTACCTTCCGGGGGTTTGACTTATTCGATGAGAAGATTCAGGAGAAATCCTTCTCATCACCTCTGGATTGGGAGGCTATTTGCAAGATGGGCATGCGGGATGCCCAGGTCAGTGATGAGGAGAGGAACGCGATGGTGCGCCCTTGTACTCGCGTAGAGATGGCTGACGCTGAGGCAGCAGCAGCAGCCGTTGGAGTTCATGGGGAGCCTGCTGGTGATGATGACCGTCTGTACATGGATGTGGAATCCATACCACCTCCTTCACCTACACATGATGCTGGAGCTAGTACTTCTTATGCGGCTGGTCCTTCTCATGCGGTTGATCCTTCACACCGACCTTCTGATATGATGGGGATATTGCATGAGATCAGAGAGGCTCAGCGGAGATCTGATCTGAGGATGGGGGAGTTACTAGACGCTCAGCGTGTGAGAGTGGATGAGCTACTAGACGCCCAGTGCATATCAAACATGAGGATGGGAGAGCTCATAGATGCTCAGCACCGATCAGATATGCGTATGGAGGAGCTTTTGGGTGCTCAGTGCGTGACTGATCAGCGGTTGGCTGGTCTCACAGCTAGTCTTCAGACGACCCAGACTCAGGTAACCTAGTTGACTAGAGTCTACGCTGAGGATTATGACAGATACCGTGAGGCACCGCCTCCTCCTTCACCTCCAGCTTCATGATTGTATTTATTTTCTTTCTTTGTACTATAGAGTAACTGTCTGGGTTGTCGACTATACTCTTCTTTAGCTATTTATATACGTTTGTTTCTCTCTCATTGTATTTAAAATTGTTCTCCCTTTAATAGATGCATTATTCTCTTTTTAAGTTTGGTCTCAAACATCACTTGTGCTTATAGTGTGTTAGTATTACAATTTTTACTTTTATTTTATCTCAGTTCACAATTCGTCATGAAGGTATGCTAGTTTAGCGGACAATGCCCGAGATGCTCTGATACCAAGTTTGTCACACCCCAATTCCATACTATTCAGAATGGTGTGATGAACCACTAGCAAACCAATGGTTCAACCAAGATCTCGAGTAGGCTATATTCATTTTATCTAAACCTCATACATCCACATTCATAATCAGAGTAAATACACAATAGCGGAAGTCTTATCGTAAAATGAACTGAGAAATCTAGATGTGATAATCATATTTAAGTAGCAAATTATTCTGTATCAACTAAGACATAAATAAATATCAATCACATGTCTTTACTAAATCCAAATAATAAAAATAAAATCTAATCCAATTCGCATGAGTTACACTTGCAAGAGGAGTCATGCGTATCCACTTCGTCTTCAACTTCCATCGCCGCCATGTGCCTGTGCACTGGAGCGTTGACATAATTTTCGACGGTAGTACCTGCATCATCAACTAAAAATATTCGACGTCGAGGGGGTGAGCACACATCATGGCTCAGTGAGCAAATAAAACAATGCAACAATACATATCCATGCATTCAATTCATATCTTTGGTCTGGTTTAAAGTTTGCAATGCACAATAGAAAGGTTCGATGGTCAAAGGTTAACGTTTATTGACCCCTCCTCTATACACAGGGTGTAGAAGTCCGCCAAATGGTTAACATTTATTATCGTCCCCATCCACCCTACCATGAACATTGTACAACAAAGGTTAACGTTTATTGCTGTACAGTGCCATACCAACACGTAAGCCCCTGCTGGCGAGGGCTTGCAAATTAGGCTTTGGCTTGCAAACTAGGCCGCAACTAACCAATCTTAATGCCAAACAGTGTATCTAAGGCCTCACCCCATCATCCCTCAGAACGCCCATAGAGATAGAGCTAAGGCCTCCCGGTAGAGTCAGAGACTACAAGGACCGAAACCACCTCCCCTGATACTCTACGACGTAATAGTTCTGTTAAAGTAATGGCGATACGAAGATGCTAATGCACAAGACTTGAGTTAGAGATAGAGCTAGAGTGCTGAGGCCCGACCTATGACACCTCCCCCTGATACTCGCTCGCATCAAGTACACCAACCACACAAATACATCCACATGCCTACTCCTATCAACATCATCATCATCATATTATAAACAATGAAGTAAATATGCATGAAACAATTATTATAAATATTGGATGACATGTTGAATGCACATTACAAGCATATTCGCATAGAATCAAACCCAGCATTGGACTCAAGAAATAAAAATAGTTTGTTATTAACCAATTAGTTTAGATCTTGTTTTTTCACCTTTACTTGACCGTAAGTCCACTTTCAAGCTTTAAGAATCAACTATATATCGATATTATATCTCTAGAAAACCTAACCAAGTCGATAGAATTTAATTAAAATTAATTTGGACTTTAAAAAGCGTGCTGCTAACTGGGGGTCGATGCTAGGGTCAGAGTGTCACACCCTAATTCCGCACCATTTGGAACGGTGTGATGAACCATCAATAAACCAACGGTTCAACCAGGATCTCAAAATATGCTATCCCACATATGATAAACCAAAACACATTCCACATTAGTCAGAGGTGATAAAATAAATAGTGGAAGTCTTACAGATAATGAACTGAAAAATTCTAACTGTGATACTCATAAATAAAATATCCAATTATGTTGTTTCAACCGAGACATAAATAAAATATCGAATACATGTCTTTACTAAATCCAAATAAATAAAACAAAAAACTAATCGAATACGCATGAGTTGCACTCGCAAGAGGAGTCATGCGTATCCACTATGTCTTCAGCTCCCATTGTCGCCACATGCCCGCACACAGGAGCGTTCATGTCACACCCCAATTCTGATCCAACCAGAACGGTGTGAGTGAACCGTCATTGAACCAACGGTTCACACCAGGATCTCGAATAGGCCGTGTCCACCCATACAAACCAATTACACATAACCTCAATCAGAATATAAATATACAGCGGAAGACTTTAAATAGAATGAACTGAGTATCTATTGATAATGTAAATAAATATCCCATTATTCAAATTCAAACATATTAAATAGTAATCTTTTACATCCCTTTAATCCAATCAAAATAACTGAATTAAATAAATAAAATAAATCACAGGTACACGCAGAAAGGGCACTCGCATGAAGCATCATGCTCGTCCTCCCCTGCTTGTACATCCAAAGCAGCTACACCACCGTACGCCGGAGCGTTCACATAATCGTCCACAGTGTATCCTGCATCAACATCTAAAAACAATGTATATACAAAGGGTGAGCACACAACACAGCTCAATAAGACAATCGACAGTTTCACAAGATTATGCATGAGTAACAATCAATTTTATGCCGTGGTCCGGTTTTAAGTTTGCAATGTGCTATAGAAAGGTTTGGTGGCCTCCGCACCACTATACACGAGTGTGTGGCGTCGCACAGTAATCACACTACCACCAACCCACATGCACCCATCATGGAATAGAGATAGAGCTAAGGTATACCCGTACCTCCCCGATACTCTACCCATACCAAGTACCTAAGCCCCTATCGGGCCGGGGCTCGCAAACTGGGCTCGCAACTAACCAATCTTATATGTCAACAATGTATGCTCTATCCCAGCACAGCCGTCTACGGCATAGAGATAGAGCTAGAGCGTGCAGGCCGGGTCGGAGACCACCAAACCTCACCTCCCCCTGATACCCTATCCGCTACTAACCCACTAGGATATAAACAATACGCAGGTAGACCCTATCCCAACATAACTCCCTACGGCATAGAGATAGAGCTAAAGCATCGTGGACAAGCCAGCGTCGACTAGGAATCCTCAGTACCACCCAACGATGGCCGGGACAACATCAATATCGGAGACCACCGTACCACGATCTTCCCCTGATACCCCACCCGTACCAAGCATGTTAAGACAGAATACTACAAAAAGTGCCAGTGTGAAGAGCGATCCCAGGCCCATGCCCCACTCCACACACCAACGAAAACAATCACATGCCTAACAATCACATCCTATGAATGCATGAACAATAATAATAACTGAAAGTAAAGGATGGCATGTGAATATGAACAAACATCACATCATAGATATTCAATGATTAACAACGATTTATTGTCCATTAATTATTAGGTTTAGGTCAGATTCCCTTACCTGACGCTCTTTCAATAACTTGCTCCACGTCGCAAGGTCCAAACGATAAGTCACAGAGTCCTACATAATATTAGGGTTGCATTAGAATATATTGTTTAGGATTTCATGTTGGTCGGAAACCAACAGAGATCAAAAATACCCTCACAGAGCTGACCGGTGGCATGTACCGGTCACAGCTCTGTGGGAAAGACTGGCGACCGGTATGGTTAGCCGGTCCCCCACAGATAACCTCCCGAGGGGTAGCGGTTGCAACATACCGGTCGCACTATGTGCAACCGGTATAGTCGACCGGTATGTCTTAGAGTATATACATTGTTTTTAGATGTTGATGCAGGATACACTGTGGACGATTATGTGAACGCTCCGGCGTACGGTGGTGTAGCTACTTTGGATGTACAAGCAGGGGAGGACGAGCATGATGCTTCATGCGAGTGCCCTTTCTGCGTGTACCTGTGATTTATTTTATTTATTTAATTCAGTTATTTTGATTGGATTAAAGGGATGTAAAAGATTATTATTTATTATGTTTGAATTTGAATAATGGGATATTTATTTACATTATCAATAGATACTCAATTCATTCTATTTAAAGTCTTCCGCTGTATATTTATATTCTGATTGAGGTTATGTGCAATTGGTTTGTATGGGTGGACATGGCCTATTCGAGATCCTGGTGTGAACTGGTTCAATGACGGTTCACTCACACCGTTATGGTTGGATCAGAATTGGGGTGTGACAACTTGGTATCTGAGCTCTCGGGCTCTGTTCCAACACACCATGCTGCACATAACGGGGTCGAAGAACTGAGTTAGGAAAATTAAAAAAAAGATCTTAATACAAACACACCCTAAGCATTGTTTGATACCTGAGACGGATTAAGAAAGAGAATAATGTATTATTCTAAATGTGAAACTTAATTGTGCACAAATACTAGTTAGGAAAAACCATGAAACTTTCATTAAAAAGAAAAGTGTATCAAATGTGATAGTGCTACAGGGTACAGTCCACAAACCGGAAAGTTACCCTGTTATATAAACCGTCATATGAAAAGAAAAAATAAATGAAAAATCATGGGGTAGGAGGCCTGGGGGGAATGGGGTCCGCTATATCATAGTCCCGCTCGTATGCGACCTTAAGCCAATGCACCTGGTCCTGAGTCACCCGTAGACCACGAGCCAGGCGTCCCAACTCCTGACCCATCGCTCGCTGAGACTCCAGGATGACCCTCTGGGTGTCCCTGATCTCAGTAAACATACTCAACACTGAGTCGGGAGGGGGCTGAGATGGCCCAGCTGTGGGAACAGATGGTGGTGGTACAGGTGGAGGCTGTGGGGCAGGCACTGGTGCTTCCCCAACTACATCGTCATCATCATCATCCCCCATCTCTGCCGCATAGGCCGCATTGGCCGTGGCTGCTGCTGCTGCTGCGGCTGCTACTCTCCCAAGTGGACGAGGGCGAGCCTCCAACTCGTCATCACTAACGGGCAGATCAACCATCTGCATCCTATGTATCGCATCCCAGTCGATGTCAGAGGTCATGGAGTCCTCGACGGCTACCTCTCCTCTGAAACTCACGCCCAGATGGCGAAGAAGGAAAGTGACGAGACGGCCATAGGGAAGGTTGCTGGCCCGATCGGCCACAGCCGCTCGATGCATAGTCCGGATGATGAGGTAAGGAAGTGAGATCCGCTCTCCCGTGCGCACGCAATAGATGACGTCTTGGGTGAGCTGGGACAACTCATTGTAGTGACCGCTCTGAGGCACTATATCGTGCTGGATGATGCGGCTGTAGACCCGGGGTATAGGTCTCAAGCTAGCTGCCTTCATAGGAGCCCCAGGGTTGAGGATCTGATGCGCTACCTCCCGGCGCAAATCTTCAGTCAAGTAACCTTTCGCCTTGGGGGCGCAGTACACCAAATCTCGATCATTAGGAACCCTAAGCAGATCAGCCAATTGGTGGGTGTTGAAGGAGATATGTACACCCCGGACGTAGCTGGTGATGCGTAGATCCCTACACTGGTTCGGGTCTTCGACATCCCCTTCGAGTTCCAAATTTGCATAAAAGTGCTTGACCAGATTAGGGCGTGTGGTCTCTGTGTAGGAAATAACCGGCAACCAACCTAGAGCGCCAAAAGCCGTCTCTACATTGAACCGGTGCAGTTGTTCCACGTTGACCCGGCGCCCGGATACAATACTCTTATCATCAAACCAGGAAAACCGAGCTTGAGCTTCCAAGGAGCGAAACCATAGCTCATCTAGCTGAGGAACTGGCGGAGAAGGAACCCGAGAACTAGAACCATGTGAGCGCTTCCCGAGAGCACGTCTAGGAGCCATTTAGAATCTGCAAAACAAGAGAAAATGAGATAAAAGTTAGAAATTTTCAAAATTTCGGCAGCATAATGACAGTAAATTGGGAAAAAGCCTCGAACTCACCCAAAAACATGGGGAGGAGGACTTACGTAACCCCCACACTCTTTTATAAACCAATCACAAGCAATTATAACAAGAAATTTCAAGAAATTTCAAGAATTAAGAAAAATTAGAAAAATTTCGAAATTTCATGAAAACCTAGGTCAAAAGATGAAAATTTTGATTTTTAGGAAAACCATTCGGTGGAACCCCAAATTAGTTGAGGGCTTTTGCTCTTGGGGGTCCCTAAACCCTTTCTAAGCCGAAGGAAAAGAGTTCCTACGGTTAAAACATCTCGAACAAAGAAAAACCTAAAATTTTACATATAGACGATATGGAAAATTCCTAAAAATATGAGAGAGAGAGAGAGAAGACCTACCTGGAGACGATGTTCTAGCTTTGGAATGCGAGAAATCGGCTTCTAAAAGTACCGGTCGGACTGTAGCAACTCAGTTGGGCAGAGAGGAATCGCCACCGGAGAGAAAGAAGAAAAGAAAAGTGAGAAAAATCTCACTTTTTCGCGATTTTAAAGTCAATTCTGGGCATACCGGTCGACGGTTTTGCCTATACCTATCGACCGGTATCAACCCAGGTGTGCGACCGCTATGTCTCGGCCAGAAAATTTTTCTGACCGGTCGACTATACCGGTCGCAACACTGTATACAGAGTGGCGACCGGTATCCCCTAGTCATGCGACCGGTATGTCTCGGCCAGAATTTTAATTCTGACCGGTCGACTATACCGGCCGCAGCCTATTTCCACAGGTGTGCGACCGGTATGTTGCGACCGGTACGCCCCAAAAGAGCCAGAAAATTTAATTAAAAATTTCCAAAATTGTGTAAATCGAAATGTTACTTCTCGACTATTTTCCTGCATTATTCAAGACTAACACTACTATTATTGATGATTCTCACGTGTTATGTCTTCTTCTCAGATCCAAATAAATAGTCTGAGATGGCAGGTGGAAACGGTCGAAGGGGTAGAAAGCATCATCAGGCCAGAAAGCGCCTAGAAGAAGAGCAAGCTGAGCGGGACCGGGTTAGAGAAACCAGCCCCGAAGTGGAGGAGGAACAGGTCCCGGAAGTACCGACGGAATTACGGGACCACCTCACAGAATTCCAAGACCATAGTTACAAACTTGGTCTATCGGATGCAAGCTCAACGGAAGGAATTTCGAGCGAGGTACTAAAGATGCTCGGTCAGCAGGTTCGTTCCCTGGTAATACGCCCGAGTCAGGAGGAGTTAACACTATCCAACGGGTGCAGAGTAGCCCAAGGCCAAGGGCCCAAGCACAGAATGTACCACCACCGCATCGGTTTCCGTCGCCTTCTGCGTATCCAGGGGCGTATCCGTATCCACCACCATGGTACGGAGCGTATACACGGGGACAAAGCACGATCTTAGCAGGTCTGTGGACAGGTTCTTGAAGTTGAAACCGTCATCGTTCACCGGCAGGACAGGGAAACCATTGTGGCCAGCACAGTGGATTTCTGAAATGGAAAAAAACTTCCGATTGATGACGTGCACTGAGGAGGGGAAGGTACTGTTTGCCACTCACATGCTGAGAGAGGACGCGAATGCTTGGTGGAATTCCACACGGGCATATTTGGAGAACCAATACACTTTAGTGGACTGGGAAGTGTTTAAAGCGGCTTTCTTCGACAAATATTTCCCAAAGAGCTTCAGAGATCAAATGGAGAGAGAGTTTCTCAACCTGCAGCAGGCTCGGCCAATCGTAGATGCATATCGGCCAGAGGTACGAAGAGCTGTTCTTCTTCGCACCCGGTCAAGATACGGGAAGAGGAGACAAAGATACATAGGTTCACCATGGGACTACGTGGAAGCATCAGAGAGCATCTTTTGGGTCCGGATAAGAAGACCTACAACGAGGCAAGGCAGGTTGCGAGGGTAATAGAGTCCGGTCGGAGGGACAGCTTCTTCGCTCGAGCAGGGGGAGTGAAGAGATCTGCTGGAGAGAGCTCGGGTGGCAGTAATACTAGACCATTCCGCCCATACAAGGGGCAGACCGCTACAATACCTGCGAGAAACAACCTGGCACCACCTGTGCCACAATTAGCCAGACCCAACCCGAATATTAAGTGTTATAACCGTCAAGAATCGGGACATGTTGCAAGGAACTGCACGCTACCTAAGAAGCAAGCTCCCCGAAGAAGCGAGTTTATGCAGTCACCACCGAAGAGGCAGCCGCATCACCCGATGTGGTAATCGGTACGACTTTATCCCTTACTATTTGGTTTATTCTTTCGGTTGCATGAGCATATAGAACTAAGGGGCAATATATTCCGAGGAATTGTAAATGTAGCTGGTTTACCCGCCGTAGTATTATTTGACTCGGGGCCATGCACTCCTTTGTTTCTGTTTCCTTTGGGAAGCGAATGGAGTTACCAATCAAGCAATTGAACCCAAGCTTGATAGTTCGCTCTCCACTAGGAGTCGAAGTGGCTTTGACCAAGTATTATGGACCATGTACTGTAAGTATCGAGGGCCGAGACTTAGAAGCAAGCCTAGTAATACTTGAGATGGCAGATTTTGAGGTCATTTTAGGAATGGATTGGCTAGGCCATCATTCGGCCGTCCTTTTATGTGGTGAAAGGAAGCTTATGCTTACTGACAAGGAGGGGAAAGAATATAGTTTCGCTGGAATTAAGCTATCTAGGAAGCGGAAGTTGATCCTCTCCGCCCTAAAGACTAAGAGATGCTTGGAGAAAGGGGGAGTGGGTTATCTCGTATCCGTAGTCGACCTCACAGCCAGAGTCACTCAAGATGGAGGATATAGAGGTGGTTCGGGAGTTTCCAGATGTATTTCCGGAAGATCTTCCGGGCTTACCACCGACCGGGGCTCCGGAATTTGTGATAGACCTTATACCAGGTTCGGCTCCGGTGTCTAAAGCACCATACAGGATGGCCCCGACCGAGTTAAAGGAGTTGAAGACCCAATTACAAGAATTGCTGGATAAGGGCTTCATACGACCTAGTATATCGCCTTGGGGAGCACCTGTGTTGTACGTCAAGAAGAAAGATGGAAGTGTACGACTATGTATTGACTACCGTGAGCGAAACAAGTTGCGGATAGGGTATCAGGGGGAGGTGAGGTTTGGTGGTCTCCGACCCGGCCTGCACGCTCTAGCTCTATCTCTATGCCGTAGACGGCTGTGCTGGGATAGAGCATACATTGTTGACATATAGGATTGGTTAGTTGCGAGCCCAGTTTGCGAGCCCTGGCCAGTAGGGGCTTAGGTACTGGTATGGGTATAGTATCAGGGGAGGTGCGGTATCTCCAGAACGGTGTGAGTGAACCGTCATTGAACCAACGGTTCACACCAGGATCTCGAATAAGCCGTGTCCACCCATACAAACCAATTACACATAACCACAATCAGAATATAAATATACAGCGGAAGACTTTAAATAGAATGAACTGAGTATCTATTGATAATTTAAATAAATATCCCATTATTCAAATCCAAACACATAAAATAATAATCTTATACATCCCTTTAATCCAATAAAAAATAACTGAAATAAATAAATAAAATCCATCACAGGTACACGCAGAAAGGGCACTCGCATGAAGCGTCATGCTCGTCCTCTCCTGCCTGTACGTCCAAAGCAGCTACACCTCCATACGCCGGAGCGTTCACATAATCGTCCACAGTGTATCCTGCATCAACATCTAAAAACAATGTATATACAAAGGGTGAGCACACAACACAGCTCAGTAAGACAATCAAACAGTTTCACAAGATTATGCATGAGTAACAATCAATTTTATGTTGTGGTCTGGTTTTAAGTTTGCAATGTGCTATAGAAAGGTTTGGTGGCCCCCGCACCTCTATACACGAGTGTGTGGCGTCACATAGTAATCACACTACCACCAACCCACATGCACCCATCATGGAATAGAGATAGAGCTAAGGTATACCCGCACCTCCCCTGATACTCTACCCATACCAGTACCTAAGCCCCTACTAGCCAGGGCTCGCAAACTGGGCTCGCAACTAAACAATCCTATATGTCAACAATGTATGCTCTACCCCAGCACAGCCGTCTACGGCATAGAGATAGAGCTAGAGCGTGCAGGCCGGGTCGGAGACCACCAAACCTCACCTCCCCCGGATACCCTATCCGCAACTAACCCACTAGGATAGAAACAATACGCAGGTAGACCCTATCCCAACATAACTCCCTACGGCATAGAGAGAGAGCTAAAGCATCGTGGACAAGCCAGCGTCGACTAGGAATCCTCAGTACCACCCAACGATGGCCGGGACAACATCAATATCGGAGACCACCGTACCACGATCTTCCCCTGATACCCCACCCGTACCAAGCATGTTAAGACAGAATACTACAAAAAGTGCCAGTGTGAAGAGCGATCCCAGGCCCATGCCCCACTCCATACACCAACGAAAACAATCACATGCCTAACAATCACATCCTATGAATGCATGTACAATAATAATAACTGAAAGTAAAGGATGGCATGTGAATATGCATAAACATCACATCATAGATATTCAATGATTAACAACGATTTACTGTCCATTAATTATTAGGTTTAGGTCAGATTCCCTTACCTGACGCTCGTTCAATAACTTGCTCCACGTCGCAAGGTCCAAACGATAAGTCACAAAGTCCTACAATATTATTAGGGTTTCATTAGAATATATTGTTTAGGGTTTCATGTTGGTCGGAAACCAACAGAGATCACAAAACACCCTCACAGAGCTGACCGGTGGCATGTACCGGTCGTAGCTCTGTGGGAAAGACTGACGACCGGTATGGTCAGCCGGTCCCCACAGATAACCTCCCGAGAGGTAGCGGTCGCAACATACCGGTCGCACTATGTGCAATCGGTATAGTCGACCGGTATGTCTCCGAAAGACCATACTTGGTTTTTCGACTGCCGTCGATCATCCTCCATGGATTTTCAGGGTTTCTCCTATCCATTCTAAGTCTAGGCTTTGAGTTAGAGTTATCCCCAACTCATTTAAGTCTCGTTTCGATGAATATCATCTCGAAACTCGAATCTAGGGTTTGACGGCAACTTAGGGTTTATTGGCTAATTTAGGGTTTTAGATCAATACCTACTTTGCATGGTATTGATCCACCCACACAACTAACATAGGGTAAGAAGAGGGATTTAAACACTAACCGTTGACAGGCGTAACGAGAGCTTCGTCAAACGGTAATGGCGGCTCCTTCTTCTTCCTCCTAGCTCCTTCTCCTTTTCCACCTCTTTCTCTTCTCTAGGGTTTGCGAGAGACAATGGAAAGGATTTGAGGGGGTTTAAGGGCGTATTTATAGGCTGGAAATAGGGTTTAGTAAACCTACTAGGATTAGGAAACTTCTAGGATTCGAAATCAGGTAAGCGAGACCCGCATATACCAATTTCCAAATTCCCACACATAGCTGTGCAGGCCATACCGGTCGACCGGTACCATCAACCGGTACCAAGACCGGTACCATCGACCGGTATACCTAAAATCAGGTATAATTGGTCGACTTCGGTCCGATTTCGTACCTGTTTGTTATCCGCTTGCCCCGTCTGGCTCGGTTATGATCGGAAGACCTGTCACGACACAAAACCAAGGTTAGACCGGGTTTACAGAGTGCGGGTCTTACAACTCCACCACCCTTGAAAGAAATTTCGTCCCGAAATTTGCATGTAGTTACTACAACTCCCCCACCCTTAAAAGAAATTTCGGCCTCGAAATTTGAACGTACCTTGATCGTCAAAAAGGTTAGGGTACTCTTTCTTCATCGCGCTCTCTTCTTCCCAAGTAATTTCCTCCACATTTTGGCTTCTCCAATGCACCTTCACATAATGGATATCCTTGGTTCGAAGTTGCTGAACTTTTCGGCTTGAGAGCATTACAGGCACCACTTCGAAAGTTAAGTCTTCAGTCAAGTCTGGAGGATCAGCGCTCAAGATATGCGATGGATCTCTGACATACTTCTTCAATAATGATACATGGAACACATTATGAACGCTAGACATAGATGGTGGTAGAGCCAATTGATATGCTACATTACCACGTCGATTTAATATCTCATATGGTCCCACATACCTGGGGCATAGCTTCCCCTTCTTACCAAACCGTTTCAAACCTCGCACCGGTGACACCTTCAAGAACACTTTGTCACCCACTGCAAACTCCAGATCTCGACGTCGATTATCTGCATAGTGCTTCTGTCGAACCTGAGCTGTCTTTACTCTCTCTTTGATTTGATCAATCACTCGGCACGTTTCTTCAACAAACTCTGGTCCTACAATTCTTCTTTCCCCCACTTCATTCCATAACAGAGGTGTACGACATTTTCTCCCATAGAGAGCTTCATATGGGGCCATCTGAATTGTAGCCTGATAACTATTGTTGTAAGCATACTCGATAAGTGATAGCTTCTCATACCAAGCTCCTTTGAAATCTAATGCACAAGCTCGAAGCATATCTTCCAAAATTTGAATGGTTCGCTCTGACTGTCCGTCCGTCTGAGGATGGAAAGCCGTACTGAACTTCAACTTTATTTCCATAGCTTTCTGTAATCCTTCCCAGAACTTCGATGTAAAACGGGGATCTCTGTCAGATACTATACTCTCTGGAACGCCATGAAGTCCGACTATATTATCAACATATAACTTGGCCAGTTTCTCCATGGTATACTGAGGTCTAACCGCAATAAATCGAGCCGTCTTGGTGAGTCAATCTACTATAACCCAAACTGCATCCACTGACCTTGGTGTCAAAGGTAGGCCAGTGACGAAATCCATGGTGATACAATCCCACTTCCTTGCAGGTTCTGGTAATGGCTGTAGTAAACCTGCGGGTCTTTGCCTTTCCGCTTTAACTTGTTGAAAATTTAGACATTGGAACACAAAATGAGCTATATCCGCTTTCATACCCCTCCACCAATAAAGTCTTCTTAGATCATGGTACATCTTGGTACTTCCTGGGTGTACCGAATATGGAGTGTAATGAGCTTCAGTCATAACTCGGCCTCTGATATCGCAGTCTTCGCTCTCAGGTATACATAACCGTCCGCGATACTTGAGTACTTTGTCCGATTCCAAGGTAAAGTCGGGATTACACGTACCCTTCTCTAAGTCTTCCTGCACTGTCTTGAGATATGGATCCTGTAGGATTGCTACCTTGACTTCATCAATTAGACTCGGCGAGATCTTCAGTGCGGCGAACATCATAGTGAACTTATGAATCAAGCCTTGCTCCACTGGATCTTCTGCAGTTTTGATAATATGTTCTTCATCAATTTCCATCGAACTCGAGGCTGCAGCACACAATGCAGCATTTGTACTCGGTCCTGCCTCGGGTTTTGATGCCCACTTCCCCGCTTAAGGCGTCGGCCACCACATTTGCTTTACCCGGATGGTATTGGATGTCGCAATCATAATCTTTTAACAATTCCAGCCATCTTCTCTGTCTCATATTCAGATCCTTCTGAGTGAAGAGATACGTTAAGCTTTTGTGATCTGACTTGATCTGAAACTTCTCACCGTACAAATAGTGTCTCCAAGTCTTGATTGCGTGAATAACCGCTGCTAGCTCCAAGTCATGCGTAGGATAGTTCTTCTCATGCTCTTTTAACTGTCTTGATGCGTAGCGATCACCGTTCTCCTTGCATCGAACACACCCAATACCCAACCCCGAAGCATCCGTATATAGAGTAAACGGTACGCTTGGTTCAGGGGATGGTCGGGATAGGTGCGAGACAAGTCTTGACTTCAAAATCTGGAAGCACTTCTCACACTCATCTGTCCATATAAATTTCTCTCCCTTCTTGGTCAATCTGGTGAGTGGAACCGCGATCCTGGAGTAATCTTCCACGAATCTTCTATAATAACCAGCCAACCCAAGGAAACTATGAATCTCTGCAACAGATTTTGGTGCTTCCCATCCTACTATAGCAGCTATCTTGCTTGGTTCAACCTTGATACCGTCTCCAGATACAACATGGCCCAAGAAAGCCACTTCCTTCAGCCAAAACTCGCACTTCTTGAATTTTTCATAAAGCCTCACATCCCTCAGCCATTGTAGGGCTGCCCTCAAATGCGCTGTATGAGTCTCCATGTCCTTAGAGTAAATCAATATGTCATCGATGAATACGATGACCGAAGTGTCCAACATGTCATGGAACACTCGGTTCATCAGTTCCATAAACGACGCTGGAGCATTGGTCAACCCGAAAGACATAACCAGAAACTCATAATGCCCATATCTCGTCCTGAAAGCTGTCTTCGGAATATCTCCGGCCTTGATCTTCAATTGGTGATACCCCGACCGGAGATCGATCTTCGAGAAAACCTTTGCACCCTGCAACTGATCGAACAGATCATCGATCCTAGGCAAAGGATACCGATTCTTGATCGTCAACTTGTTTAGCTCACGGTAGTCAATACATAGTCGTACACTTCCATCTTTCTTCTTGACGAACAACACAGGTGCTCCCCAAGGCGATATACTAGGTCGTATGAAGCCCTTATCCAGCAATTCTTGTAATTGGGTCTTCAACTCCTTTAACTCGGTCGGGGCCATCCTGTATGGTGCTTTAGACACCGGAGCCGAACCCGGTATAAGGTCTATCACAAATTCCGTAGCCCCGTCCGGTGGTAAACCCGGAAGATCTTCCGGAAATACATCCGGAAACTCCCGAACCACCTCTATATCCTCCATCTTGAGTGACTCTGCTGTGAGGTCGACTATAGATACGAGATAACCCACTCCCCCTTTCTCCAAGCATCTCTTAGTCTTTAGGGTGGAGAGGATCAACTTCCGCTTCCTAGATAGCTTAATTCCAGCAAAACTGTATTCTTTCCCCTCCTTGTCAGTAAGCATAAGCTTCCTTTCACCACATAAAAGGACGGCCGAATGATGGCCTAGCCAATCCATTCCTAAAATGACCTCAAAATCTGCCATCTCAAGTATTACTAGGCTTGCTTCTAAGTCTCGGCCCTCGATACTTACAGGACATGGTCCATAATACTTGGTCAAAGCCACTTCGACTCCTAGTGGAGAGCGAACTATCAAGCTTGGGTTCAATTGCTTGATTGGTAACTCCATTCACTTCCCAAACGAAACAGAAACAAAGGAGTGCGTGGCCCCAGAGTCAAATAATACTCTGGCGGGTAAACCAGCTACATTTACAATTCCTGGAATATATTGCGCCTTAGTTCTACATGCTCATGCAACTGAAAGAATAAACTAAATAGTAAGGGATAAAGTCGTACCAGTTACCACATTAGGTGATGCGGCTGCCTCTTCAGTGGTGACTGCATAAACTCCGGCTTCTTCGGGGAGCTTGCTTCTTAGGTAGCGTGCAGTTCCTTGCAACATGTCCCGTGCCGACGTTATAACACTTAATATTCGGGTTGGGTCGGCTAATTGTGGCACGGTGGTGCCAAGGTTGTTTCTCGCAGGTGTTGTAGCGGTCCGCCCCTGTATGGGCGGAATGGTCTAGTATTACCGCCACCCGAGCTCTCTCCAGCAGATCTCTTCACTCCCTCGTTCCGAGCGAAGAAGGTTGAGAAACTCTCTCTCCATTTGATCTCTGAAGCTCTTTGGGAAATATTTGTCGAAGAAAGCCGCTTTAAACACTTTCCAGTCCACTAAAGTGTATTGGTTCTCCAAATATGCCCGTGTGGAATTCCACCAAGCATTCGCGTCCTCTCTCAGCATGTGAGTGGCAAACAGTACCTTCTCCTCCTCAGTGCACGTCATCAATCGGAAGTTCTTTTCCATTTCAGAAACCCACTGTGCTGGCCACAATGGTTTCCCCGTCCCGCCGGTGAACGATGACGGTTTCAACTTTAAGAACCTGTCCACAGACCTGCTAAGATCGTGCTGTCCCTGTGTATCTGCTCCGTACCATGGTGGTGGATACGGATACGCCCCTGGATACGCAGAAGGCGACGGAAACCGATGCGGTGGTGGTACATTCTGTGCTTGGGCCCTTGGCCTTGGGCTACTCTGCACCCGTTGGGTAGTGTTAACTCCTCCTGACTCGGGCGTATTACCCGCGGGAACGAAGGCTGCCGACCCGAGCATCTTTAGTACCTCGCTCAGAAATTCCTTCTGTTGAGCTTGCATCTGATAGACCAAGTTTGTAACTATGGTCTCGGAATTCCTGTGAGGTGGTCCCGGTAATTCTGTCGGTACTTCCGGGACCTGTTCCTCCTCCACTTCAGGGCTGGTTTCTCTAACCTGGTCCTGCTCAGCTTGCTCTTCTTCTAGGCGCTTTCTGGCCTGATGATGCTTTCTACCCCTTCGACCGTTTCCACCTGCCATCTCAGACTATTTATTTGGATCTGAGAAGAAGACATAACACGTGAGAATCATCAATAATAGTAGTGTCAGTCTTGAATAATGCAGGAAAATAGTCGAGAAGTAACATTTCGATTTACACAATTTTGGAAATTTTTTAATTAAATTTTCTGGCTCTTTTGGGGCGTACCGGTCGCAACATACCGATCGCACACTTGTGGAAATAGGCTGCGGCCGGTATAGTCGACCGGTCAGAATTAAAATTCTGGCCGAGACATACCGGTCGCATGTCTATGAGATACCGGTCGCCACTCTGTATACAGTGTTGCGACCGGTATAGTCGACCGGTCAGAAAAATTTTCTGGCCGAGACATAGCGGTCGCACACCTGGGTTGATACCGGTCGACCGGTATAGGCATAACCGTCGACCGGTATGCCCAAAATGGCTTTAAAATCGTGAAAAAGTGAGATTTTTCTCACTTTTCTTTTCTTCTTTCTCTCCGGTGGCGATTCCTCTCTGCCCAACTGAGTTGTTATAGTCCGACCGGTACTTCTAAAAGCCGATTTCTCGCATTCCAAAGCTAGAACATCGTCTCCAGGTAGGTCTTCTCTCTCTCTCTCTCATATTTTTACAAGTTCTCCATATCGTTTTTATGTAGAAATTTAGGTTTTTCTTTGTTCGAGATTATTTAACCGTAGGAATTCTTTTCCTTCGGCTTAGAAAGGGTTTAGGGGCCCCCAAGAGCAAAAGCCCTCAACTAATTTGGGGTTCCACCGAATGGTTTTCCTAAAAATCAAATTTTTCATCTTTTGACCTAGGTTTTCATGAAATTTTGAAATTTTTTTCTAATTTTTCTTAATTCTTGAAATTTCTTGCAATTTCTTGTTATAATTGCTTGTGATTGGCTTATTGAAGAGTGTGGGGGTTACGTAAGTCCTCCTCCCCATGTTTTTGGGTGAGTTCGATGCTTTTTCCCAATTACTGTCGTTATGCTGCCGAAATTTTGAAAATTTCTAACTTTTATCTCATTTTCTTTTGTTTTGCAGATTCTAAATGGCTCCTAGACGTAACCTTGGGAAACGCTCACATGGTTCTAGTTCTCGGGTTCCCTCTCCGCCAGTTCCTCAGCTAGATGAGCTATGGTTTCGCTCCTTGGAAGCTCAAGCTCGGTTTTCCTGGTTTGATGATAAGAGTATTGTATCCGGGCACCGGGTCAACGTGGAACAATTGCACCGGTTCAATGTAGAGACGGCTTTTGGCGCTCTAGGTTGGTTGCCGGTTATTTCCTACACAGAGACCACACGCCCTAATCTGGTCAAGCACTTTTATGCAAACTTGGAACTCGAAGGGGATGTCGAAGACCCGAACCAGTGTAGGGATCTACGCATCACCAGCTACGTCCGGGGTGTACATATCTCCTTCAACACCCACCAGTTGGCTGATCTGCTTGGGGTTCCCAATGATGGAGATTTGGTGTACTGCGCCCCCAAGGCGAAAGGTTACTTGACTGAAGATTTGCATCGGGAGATAGCGCATTAGATCCTCAACCCTGGGGCTCCTATGAAGGCAGCTAGCTTGAGACCTATACCCCGGGTCTACAGTCGCATCATCCAGCACGATATAGTGCCTCAGAGCGGTCACTACAATGAGTTGTCCCAGCTCACCCAGTACGTCACCTATTGCGTCTGCACAGGAGAGCGGATCTCACTTCCTTACCTCATCATCCGGACTATGCATCGAGCGGCTGTGGCCGATCGGGCCAGCAACCTTCCCTATGGCCGTCTCATCACTTTCCTTCTTCGCCGTCTGGGCATGAGTTTCAGAGGATCACTCACACCGTTCTGATACCAAGTTGTCACACCCCAATTCTGATCCAACCAGAACGGTGTGAGTGAACCGTCATTGAACCAACGGTTCACACCAGGATCTGAAAGTAAAGGATGGCATGTGAATATGTACAAACATCACATCATAGATATTCAATGATTAACAACGATTTATTGTCCATTAATTATTAGGTTTAGGTCAGATTCCCTTACCTGACGCTCGTTCAATAACTTGCTCCACGTCGCAAGGTCCAAACGATAAGTCACAGAGTCCTACATAATATTAGGGTTGCATTAGAATATATTGTTTAGGATTTCATGTTGGTCGGAAACCAACAGAGATCAAAAATACCCTCACAGAGCTGACCGGTGGCATGTACCGGTCGCAGCTCTGTGGGAAAGACTGGCGACCGGTATGGTCAGCCGGTCCCCCACAGATAACCTCCCGAGGGGTAGCGGTCGCAACATACCGGTCGCACTATGTGCAACCGGTATAGTAGACCGGTATGTCTCCGGAAGACCATACATGGGTTCTTCGACTGCCGTCGATCATCCTCCATGGATTTTCAGGATTTCTCCTATCCATTCTAAGTCTAGGCTTTGAGTTAGAGTTATCCCCAACTCATTCAAGTCTCGTTTCGATGAATATCATCTCGAAACTCGAATCTAGGGTTTGACGGCAACTTAGGGTTATTGGTCAATTTAGGGTTTTAGATCAATACCTACTTTGCATGGTATTGATCCACCCACACAACTAACATAGGGTAAGAAGATGGATTCAAACACTTACCATTGACAGGCGTAGCGAGAGCTTCGTCAAACGGTAATGGCGGCACCTCCTTCTTCTTCCTAGCTCCTTCTCCTTTCCAAGCTCTTTCTCTTCTCTAGGGTTTGTGAGAGACAATGGAAAGGATTTGAGGGGTTTAAGGGTGTATTTATAGGCTAGAAATAGGGTTTAGTAACCCTACTAGGATTAGGAAACTTCTAGGATTCGAAATCAGGAAAGCGGGACCCGCAGAGACCAATTTCCAAATTCTCGCACATAGCTGTGCAGGCCATACCGGTCGACCGGTACCATCATCCGGTACCATCGACCGGTATACCTAAAATCAGGTATAACTGGTCGACTTCGGTCCGATTTTGTACCTGTTTGTTATCCGCTTGCCCCGTCTGGCTCGGTGATGATCAGAAGACCTGTCACGATACAAAACCAAGGTTTAGACCGGGTTTTCAGAGGGCAGGTCTTACAGTTCATGTAATCTTCAACGGTGGTACCTGCATCATCAACTAAAAGTATTCGAATTCGAAAGGGTGAGCACACATCACGGCTCAGTGAGCAAACAAAACAATGCAACAATACATAAGCATGCAATCAATTCATATCTTTGGTCTGGTTTAAAGTTTGCAATGTGCTATAGAAAGGATAGGTGGCCGCCGCACCTCTATACACGAGTGTGTGGAAACGCCCAATGAAAACGGCACTGTCGCCCCACATGCACCCACCATGGACAATATACACCCCATGAAAACGGCATGGTTGTACCGGTTGCCCATACCAACACGTAAGCCCCTGTTGGCGAGGGCTTGCAAACTGAGCTCGCAACTAACTAACCCTAATGTCAAACAATGTATCCAAGGCCCTACCCCAGCATCCCTCAATACATCCATAGAGATAGAGCTAGGGTCTGGTGACCAGGCTGAACCACAATGCCACGTCCCCCCCTGATGCCCTATGACATATTAGTTCCGCTAAGGTAACGGCGATACGACGATGTTAGTGGACAAGACTTGAGTAGAGATAAAGCTAGAGTCTGGTGACCAGGCTGAACCACAATGTCACGTCTTCCCCCTGATGCTCCACTTGCATCAAGCACACTAACACTTGCTTAGTAGACATGACTTGAATAGACCATGGCACAATATATCCCGATGAGAACGGCATCGAAGTACCGGTTGATACCATCCCTACCCGCACCATGTACACCAGCCAAACACAAACATTCACATGCCTATTCCTACCATCATCAACATCATCATGTTATAATCAATAAATTTAAATATGCATGAACAGTAATAATAGAAATATTAGATGACATGTTGAATGCACATTACAAGCACACACGCATATCACAATCATGGTATTGGACTCAAGAAATAAAAACAGTTTGTTATTAACCAATTAGTTTAGGTCTTGTTCCCTCACCTTAGCTTGCTAATAGATACTTTTCCAAGCTTTAGAATCACCTTTATAATGTTATTATATTGCTAGAAGACCTAACAAAGTCGATAAATTTAATTAGAATTTATTCGGAATTTAAAAACCATTCTGTTAACTGAGGGTCGGAGGTAGGGTCGGAGTCATGATCGACCCTGGGTGCGACCCTCCCCAAATCTGGACTTCCCGAATACTGAGGGTCGATGCTAGGGTCGGATCTGCCATTGACCCTAGGTGCGACCCTCCATGGTTTGAGTCGAAAATATCAGATTTCGTTCTCTCTTTCATGGTTGGGTCCTATGGCTTACTTCCACAATCCATTCTATACATGTTCTATGGTTTAAAACTATACTTTATTCACCTACATGGTTTTAATGATCTCCTCCATGGTTTCCATTGAAAACCTAACCATGGATGGATGATTTGGGTTTCTTCTAAGTCATATCCTCTTCATAAACCATTCTAAAGTCTTAAATAAATCATGGGGAACGTATCCATACCTTATTTTTGCTGAGATTCAGAGTTTCTCTGAATTTCCTCTTCTTCCTTAGCCTTTTCTTCAAGTTTTCCTTCTCTTCTTCTCTTCCTTCTCTTCTCTTTCTCTCAATCCAATTAGGGTTGTAAAAGGAGTGAAGATGTCCTATTTATAGGGAAAAACCTCCCAAAATAAGTCCCATTAAGTTCAGAAAAAGTTCCAATCGAAATTTGGAAGGTTTCTCAATTTTCGGTACGTGCTGTTTTTCCCGAATGTCGAGGGTCGATGGTGAGGGTCGATGGGAGGGTCGGACAACTCATAGACCCTGCGACCCATGGTTGAGGGTCGATGGGAGGGTCGGACCTGCCTGTTAAGACATGCGACCCTACCCTCATTTTGACTGTTTTTGGGTAAATTTTTAAATTGGGTCTTGGGTTTCTTCACACACTTGGTCCACTTGGCTCGACCATGATATGTAGACGGGTCCCGACACGAAATGTAAGGTTAAGCCGGGTTCGTGGCGTGCGGGTCTTACATCTCCACCACCCTTAAAAGAAATTTCGTCCTCGAAATTTGAAAGTACAGATCTTACAACTCCCCCATCCTTAATTGAATTTTGTCCTCAAAATTTGAACGAATCTTATAACTCCCCCATCCTTAAAATAAATTTTGTCCTCAAAATTTTTATTTTACTACGAAGTCAATAGGTGGGAATTCTATTTCCGCATTGCATTTTCGTCCTCCTATGCACTCTTCTCCACGTTTTGTCTTTGCCAGGTTACCTTCACATAATAATTATCCCGGCTTTAGAAACATTGTACCTTCCCAATAGTGAACTAGGCTGGTGCCACTTCAATAGTTAAACATTCTATCTAATCCAGTGATTCCGTGGTCAATACCTTTAATATGGATCTTTAATGTACTTCTTCAACAGTGACACACGAAATACATCATGCACACTAGACATGGACAGCGGTAACGCTAATTGATTTGTGACTTTTCTACGTCTCCCCAAAGTTTATAAGATCCAATACATATATAAAATATGACTTTCTTTCTCATTGAATTTTTTAAACCATGCATAAGTGATATCTCCAAAAGCACTTTGTCGCTTATGGTGAACTCAAGGTCTTGGTGTCTCTCTTGGCAATCCTGAGCTATCCTGACCCTTTTTCTTTGATCTTGTCTGCCACTCGACAGTTTCTGCAATTGACTTAGGTCTTAAAACTCTTCATTCACTAACTTCATTCCAAAAGAAAGGAATTTGACATTTCTATCGTATCTGCTTCCTAGGTAACATTACATGGTAGCTTAATAACAACTTCAATTCGTGGTAACTTCTCAACTCAAGTTCCTTGAAATCAATTTCATAAACTCGGGGCATATCTCTTAGGATTTGTATAGTCTGCCCCGACTGTCCGTCGGTTTACGGTAAAATGCAGTACTAAACTTCAACTTTGTTCCCATTGTTTCCTATAGATCCTTTTAAAACTTCAAGATAAAGCATGAGCTTCTGGCAGACACTAAGCTCTCATGCATACCATTCAATATGACAATAATATCCATATATAGCTTAGTTAGCCGCTTCAAAGCATATCGAGGTCGTATAGCAATGGAATGAGCTATCTTCATAAGGCGATCAACAATCACCCATACTGCGTCAACTGATCTAGGAGTCAGTGGCAAATCAGTGACATAGTTCATTGTAATGCAGTTTCACTTTCAGACTAGCTTTGATAGTTATTGTTGTAGCCATGTTGGTCTTTGTCTTTCAGCCTTTACTTGCTGATAATTCAATTACTGAAACATGCATCTATCCACAACCACTTCTATTCCATTTCTACCAAAATAATCTCTTTATGTCATGATACATATTGGTACTCTAGTATGTACTGAATATTGAGTACAATGGACTCTTATCATTATCCTCTTCATAGTATCCAAGTCTTTATCTTCATGTATTCAGAATCTGCCTCTGTATCTGAGTTCCATCTCTGGATCCAAAGTAAGTCAGGGTTAGGTTTTTCTTTCTCTAAATCTCTTGACATTATTCTTATATATAGATTTAACAAAATTGCTACTTTTATTTCATCCACCAATTCAGAGATGATTTTTAATGCCATAAACGCAACCGAAATATTGTTTCATAATTCATCCATAAGTTCTCACTCGATTGGATCATCACTAGCATCTATTATATGTTACTATTTTCCAAATCTGAATCTGTTGCTGCAGAACATAAGGCAACATTTATACTCGGTCCTTCTTCAGACCTCATAATCCCTTTTTGCTTAAGGCTTAGCTACTATATTAGCCTTGCTCAGTGACCTTGAATATCACGGTCTTAATCCTTCAATGTTCAAACCATTTTCCTATCCTCATGTTCAACTCTTTCTGATTAAGAGATAAATAGGACTCTTAACCTAAAATTATTCTCCGTTTAGATAATGTCTCCAAGTCTTGATTGCATAATTCATTACCAGTAACTCCAAGTCATGAGGAGGGTAACGCTTCTCATGCTCCTTTAGTTTTCTTGAAACGTATGCAATTGCTTATTTACCTTGCATCAACCCGCATCCTTGATCCAATCCGAAAGCTCCGATGGATAGGGTAAAAGGTTCCCTTGGTACCGAAATGATCAAGATGGGAGTTGATATCAACCTTACCTTAGAATCTAGAAACATTCTTCACACTTGTAGGTTCAAATAAATTCCTCTCCCTTCCTGGTTAGCTTGGTAAGAGGTTTTGCGATCTTAGGGTGTCACACCCCAATTCCACATTGTACAGAATGGTGTGATGAACCGCTAAATAACCAACGGTTCAACCAGGATCTCTAATAGACCATCCCCGCGTTATCCAAACTTTACACACACCCACAATCATAATCAGAGTAATACACAATAGTGGAAATCTCATAAATAAATGAACTGAGAACTAGAATTGATATCCATAAATAATAGCAAATTATTCTGTATTTAACTGAGACATAAATATTTAAGTACCAAATATATGTCTTATAAATCCAACAAAGAAATTTATAAAATATATAATCGAATACATACGAGTTGCACTCGCAAGAGGAGTCGTGTGTATCATCTTCAGCTCCAGCATCCATGGCTGCTACATTCCCGTATGTAGACACGTTCATATAATCTTCGACTGTATAACCTGCATCATCAACTAAAATATTCGACGTCGAGGGGTGAGCACACAACACGGCTCAGTGAGTAGCCAAAACAATGCAACAATACATATGCATGCAAAAAGTTAATTTATATCTTTGGTCTGGTTTATAGTTTGCAATGTGCAATAGAAAGGTTGGGTGGTCAAAGGTTAACGTTTATTAACACCGCCTCTATACACAGGGTGTGGAAGCCCGCCCGAAGGTTAACGTTTATCGTCGTCCCCATCCACCCTACCATAACATTATACAATAAAGGTTAACGTTTATTGCTATATAATGCTATACCAACACGTTAGCCCCTGTTAGCGAGGGCTTGCAAACTGGGCTCGCTACTAACCAATCCTAATGCCAAACAGTGTATCCAAGGCCTCACCCCAGCATCCCTCAGAATGCCCATAGAGATAGAGCTAAGGCCCCCCCGATAGAGTCAGAGACTACAAGGACCGAGACCACCTCCCCTGATACTCTACGATATAATAGTTCTGCTAAGGTAATGGCAATACGACGATGTCAATGCACAAGACTTGAGTTAGAGATAGAGCTAAAGTGCTGAGACCCGCCAAAGGTTAACATTTATTGACGTTCTCATCACACCTCCCCTGATAGTCGCTCGCATCAAGCACATCAACCACACACATACAAGCACATGCCTATTCCTATCATCATCATCATCATCATGTTATAAACAATTAAATAAATATGCATGAACAAGTAATAGAAATATTGGACGGCATGCTGTATGCACATTACAACATATTCGCATAGAATCAAGCATGGCATAGGACTCAAGAAATAGAAAAATAGCTTATTATTAACCAATTTAGTTTGGGGTTAAGGTTCCTCACCTTAGCTTGCTAAAAGATACTTTTCCAAGCTTTAGAATCACCGTTATAACGTAATTATATTGCTAGTAAACCTAACAAAGTCGATAGAATTTAATTAGAAATAATTCAAAATTTAAAACCATTCTGTCAACTGAGGGTCGATGCTAGGGTCGATGCTAGGGTCGATGGGTCTATCGACCTTCCCTCCATTCTGAACTTCCCGAATGCTGAGGGTCGATGGTCAGAAACACCTAGGGTCGGATGGTCTATCGACCCTCGGTGTGACCCTTGGTGCACTCTGGTCCAATTTCCACTTTTAAATCCATTCTTCGAGTTTGGGGTCCTATGGCTTACTTCCTACATTCATTCAACAGTCATTCCATGGTCTAGAACCATGTATAATCCATCTAAACAGTTTTCGTGCATCATCCTATGGTTTTCCATGAAAACCTAACCATGGATGGATGGTTTGGGTTTCTCCGAAATCCTACACTCAACCATATCTAACCTAAGGTCTGTAGAAACTCATGGAATTAGTATCCATACCTGAGAAGATTATTTTTCTCTGGAAATTCTTCTCTTTTTTGCTAAGTCTTCTTCCTTGCCCCTTTTCTTCCTCTTTTCCCTCTTTTCTCTTTCTCTCAATTCAATTAGGGTTGTGAAAGGAGTGAAAGTGGCTTAGGGACGTCCTTTAAATAGAGTAGGAATGTCCTATAATAGTCCCATTGAGATTTGGAAAGAATCCCATTCGAAAATTAGGAAATTTCCTAATATCAGTTTCGGCAGTAACCGAGGGTCGATGGGAGGGTCGATGATCCCGTCGACCCTAGGGTCATAAGCTGTCCGACCCTCCCTTCAAATCTGAGGGTCTGACATTCTATTTTGGGAGGTCCGACCCTACTTGGCTGGGTATGCGACCCTCCCCTAAAATTAAGTGTTTTTGGGTCGATTTTATACCTGGGATCTCGATTTCCATCACGCCCTTGGTCCACTTGACTCGACCATGATGGGTAAACCTGGTTCAAGGTGGTAAGACCGGGTTAGTTTGACACGGGTCTTACAACTCCCCCCAACTTATAAAAATTTCATCCTCGAAATTGTACGTACCTTCTAAATCAAACAAGTGAGGGTATTGCTTTCGCATAGCATTCTCTTCTTCCCATGTAACTTCTTCGATGTCTCTACTTTTCCATGTGACCTTAACAAAGTAGATATCTCTGTTGTGTAGATGTTGAACCTTTCGACTGGTGATTTCTGTTGGTGTTACTTCGAATGTCAAATCATCAATCAATTCTAGCAAATCTACTGTCAACACATGCGTCGAATCCTTGACATACTTCTTCAGTAGAGAAATGTGAAATATGTCATGCACACTTGACATAGATGGTGGTAATGCCAACTGATAAGCTACTTTTCCATGCTTAGCCAGAATTTCGTATGGCCCGACATATCTTGGACTTAATTTTCCTTTCTGTCCGAACCTCTTCAATCCTCGCATAGGCGATACCTTCAGAAATACTTTATCACCTACGGCAAACTCTAGATCCCTTCGTCGAGTATCTGCATATTGCTTCTGACGGTTCTGAGCTGTTCTTACTCTTTCCTTGATGATGTCGACCACTCGACAAGTTTCTTCCATAAATTCGGGTCCAACAATACTGCGTTCTCCAGCTTCATTCCAAAACAAGGGAGTTCGACACTTTCTACCAAACAGTGCCTCATAAGGTGACATCTGTATAGTAGCCTGATAGCTGTTATAGAAAGCGAACTCGATCAATGGTAATTTTTCGTCCCATGATCCTTTAAAATCAATCACACATGCTCATAGCATATCTTCTAGAATCTGGATTGTACGCTCTGACTGTCCGTCTGTCTGTGGGTGGAATGCGCGATCGAACTTCAATGTTGTACCCATAGCCTTTTGCAGTTCTTCCCAAAATTTGAAAGTAAATCGTGGATCTCTATCTGACACAATGCTTTCTGGTACACCGTGTAAGCGAACAATGTTATCCACATACAACTTTGCTAACCTTTCCAGTGTATACTGGGGTCGTATCGGTATGAAGTGAGCTGTCTTAGTCAGACGGTCCACAATCACCCAAACTACATCAACTACTCGAGGAGTCAATGGTAGTCCTGTGGCAAAGTCCATAGTGATGCAGTCCCATTTCCATGCTGGTTCCGGTAATGGCTGTAATGATCCCCGCGGGTCTTTGTCGTTCCGCCTTTACCTCCCGACAATTTAGGCATTGAGACACGAACTTGGCTACATCTGCCTTCATTCCCCTCCACCAATACAGCTTCTTTAGATCATGATACATTTTTGTACTTTCAGGATGTATCGAGTAGATGGTGGTATGGGCTTCCTTCATCAGTCAGTGTCTAATGTCCATATTTTCTGTTTCAGGTACACATATTCTTCCTTTGTATTTCAGTACCCTTCTCGTCATCCAAGGTGACTCAGGGGTTAGTCCTACCTTTCTCAATATCTTCTTGTACTGTTCTCAGATAAGGATCTGCTTTGATAGCTGTCTTCACTTCGTCTACTATATCCGGTATAATCTTCAATGCCGCGAACATATTCGAAAACCAATGAATAAACCCTTGGTTGGCTGATCCATCCGTTGTATCTATCACATATTGTTCGTTGCCGTGATTGAACACCATTCCATTGGTATACATTGCTGCAGTCGTGCTAGTTTCTCCTTGAGATTTTATCATTGCTTTTCTGCTCAATGCATCCGCTACCACGTTCGCTTTTCTCGGATGATACTGGATATCACAATCATAGTCTTTCAATAGTTCCAGCCATCTTCTTTGTCTCATATTTAACTCCTTCTGATTAAATAGATAAGTAAGACTTTTATGGTCCGACTTAATCCGAAATTTCTCTCCGTATAGGTAGTGTCTCCATATCTTGACAAAGATGTACTACTCGCCGCTAACTCCAAATCATGGGTGGGGTAATTTTTCTCATGTACCTTCAATTGTCTCGATGCATACGCAACTACTTGTTCTCCTTGCATAAGCACACATCCTAGTCCCAATCCCGATGCATCAGTGTAAAAGGTAAATGTCTGTCCTGGAACGAGAATGGTCAAAATTGGGGCGGATATCAATCTGGTCTTCAGTGTTTGAAAACTCTTTTCACACTTATCCGTCCATACAAATTTTTCTCCTTTCTTGGTCAAACTGGTGAGAGGTACGACAATCCGAGAATAGTCTTCTACGAATCTCCAATAATATCCAGCTAGACCCAGAAAACTTCTAATTTCTGAAACACTCTTTGGTGCTTCCCACTTTACGATAGCCTCGATCTTACTGGGGTCCACTTTGATTCCTTCAGCGGATACTACATGGCCTAAAAAGGCGACTTCACTTAGCCAAAACTCACACTTTGAAAATTTGGCGTATAACTTCTCTTTCCTTAAACGCTGTAGGGCTGCGTTTAGGTTCTTGACATGGGTTTCCTTGTCTTTGGAATATACCAATATGTCATCAATAAATACTATCACCGACGTGTCCAACATATCGTGGAAAACTCGGTTCATAAGTTCCATGAACGTTGCCGGTGCATTAGTTAATCCGAATGACATCACTAAGAACTCATAATGTCCGTATCTTGTCCTGAAAGCTGTCTTCGGGATGTCACCTTCTTTAATCTTCAGTTGATGATAGCCTGATCGAAGATCGATCTTTGAAAATACCTTCGCTCCTTGTAACTGATCGAACAAGTCATCGATCCTGGGTAGTGGATATCGATTCTTAATTGTCAGCTTATTCAACTCTCGATAGTCGATACATAATCGAACACTACCATCCTTCTTCTTTACGAACAATACCGTTGCTCCCCATGGAGATATACTGGGTCTAATATAACCCTTATCCAGCAGTTCTTGTAATTGTGCTTTTAATTCCTTTAATTCAGTAGGAGCCATTCTATAGGGTGCTTTTGATACCGGTGCGGCTCCAGGTATTAGGTCTATTACAAACTCCGTGGCCCGGTTGGGTGGTAATCCGGGTAGTTCCTCCGGAAATACATCTGGGTAATCCCGCACGATGTCAATATCTTCCATTTGTGGCACGTCCTTGGTTAGGTCGACCACTGATACTAGATATCTGACGGCTCCTTTTTCCAGGCACTTCTTAGCCTTTAATGTTGAGAGTATGAGCTTGCGTCTCCGGGGAAGTTTGGTTCCCGAGAAACTGAATTCTGCTCCTTCTTTGTCTTTGAACGTTAGCTTCTTCTCGGCGCATAACAGATTTGCAGAATGCCTAGCTAACCAGTCCATTCCCAAGATGACATCGAAGTCTGCCATCTCAAGTTGTATTAAGCTGCATCTAAGGTTTTCTCGCCGATGAGAACTGGACATGGTCCATAACCTTTCTCTAATTCCACTTCTAATCCCATCGGTGACCATACAAGTAACTTGTAGTCTAATGTTTTGATGGGTAAATTGGTTTTCTTTCCAAACGATATAGATATAAATGAATGCGTAGCTCCTGAGTCAAAGAGTACTCTGGCTGGTATGCCTTTGATAGGTACAATACCTGTGATCCGTTTTACTTAGTCTACATGCTCAATCAATGAAATTATAATCTTAAAGTTTAGGTCATACCTGTGACCACATCGGGCGATGCGGCTGCATCCTCTGATGTAACAGCATATACCCGTCCTTGATGTAACTGCTTCTTGGGTTTTGGGCTCTCTCTTGCCATATGCCCTGGTTGGTTGCAGTTATAACACTTCGGGGCTTCAGAATTTGGCTTTGCTGTGGTTGAGCTGCGGAAGTAGACTTTGGTGTAGTAGCAAAATTCTGAGGACGAAAAGGTTTATACGTCCTATTATTGCCTCCATTATAGGTGTTTCCGGCTGGTCTCTTGATGCCTCTGTTCTGGAAGAAATAACTCTCCTTCTGGCTCGATTCGATCACTCGAGAAATTTGGACAGCTTCGTTGTAGATTTTCTTCTCTAAGCCCAGAACATTTTCTCTTATGCTTCCTTTTAGTCCCGCGACAAACCTACGGGTTTTTGTATCTTCCTCTTGCATGCTAGCCGGTGCGAAGAAAAACAGTTCTTCGTAACGCTGTTGATATGAGTCTACGGACATCTGCCCCTGGTACAGACTCAAGAACTCCTTCTCCATTGAATCTCTGAAGCTTCTTGGGAAATACTTCTCGAAGAATGCTTCTTTATATATAGCCCATGTCAGTAGGGCATGCTTGGTCAATAAGTACGTCTTTGTAGATTTCCACCAATGGTGTGCGTCGCCTTTGAGCATGAAGGTGGCGCATAGTACTTTCTCTTCCTCGGTAATAGTTATCATAAGGAAGTTCCTTTCCATCTCGTCTATCCAGTGTGCTGGCCACAGTGGATCAGACGGCTTGCCATTGAATTCTCTTGGTTTCATTTTCAAAAATCTCTCTACTAGTCGGGAGTGATCCAGTTGGTTTTGGGGGTTTGCCCCAAACATATAGTGTGGATACTGATAGTTCCCTTGGGCTGCTTCTGGGACTTGCACTGGAATTGGTGCAGCCGGTTGTTGAGGTGTCTGTTGAGCTGGGTGATTACCCACTGGTGCTGCACTAGCTTGCCCAGTGTGCATGGTTGCAGCCTGAGTGGCTTGAAACATAACTCCCATTGCAACCTGCATTTGAGCTTGTGCGTGTTGCATTTGCTGTAGCTTTTGTGCCAGATTCATAACCACATTTGCTAGCTCCGATGGTGGAGGTGGCAAATTTGTACGGCCTGCTGGTTCTGGATTACCCTGTGCATGGTTATTCTCTTGACTAGTCTCCTCCACTGGTGGTGGTGGTGGGACTGTATTTTGGGTCTGTCGGGTAACTCTACGTCCAGACATATTTCTTTTGAGATGGGTGGTGCCTGAAAATCATCAAAATCAGTGAGAAATCATTTATACATCATGTAGGCATGCTAACCAATATAAAATTCAAAATCTCCACTTCATTCTGACATAAATACTGTCTTTTCTATGTAGGGTCGATGGTGAGTTAGAGATAGAGCTAAAGTGCTGAGACCCGCCAAAGGTTAACGTTTATTGACGTTCTCATCACACCTCCCCTGATACTCGCTCGCATCAAGCACATCAACCACACACATACAAACACATGCCTATTCCTATCACCATCATCATCATCATGTTATAAACAATTAAATAAATATGCATGAACAAGTAATAGAAATATTGGATGGCATGCTGTATGCACATTACAACATATTCACATAGAATCAAGCATGGCATAGGATTCAAGAAATAGAAAAACAGCTTATTATTAACCAATTTAGTTTGGGGTTAAGGTTCCTCACCTTAGCTTGCTAAAAGATACTTTTCCAAGCTTTAGAATCACCGTTATAACGTAATTATATTGCTAGCAAACCTAACAAAGTCGATAGAATTTAATTAGAATTAATTCAGAATTTAAAACCATTCTGTCAACTGAGGGTCGATGCTAGGGTCGATGGGTCTATCGACCCTCCCTCTATTCTGAACTTCCCGAATGCTGAGGGTCGATGGTTAGAAACACCAAGGGTCGGATGGTCTATCGACCCTCGGTGTGACCCTTGGTGCACTCTGGTCCAATTTCCACTTTTAAATACATTCTTCGTGTTTGGGGTCCTATGGCTTACTTCCTACATTCATTCAACAGTCATTCCATGGTCTAGAACCATGTATAATCCATCTAAACAGTTTTCGTGCACCATCCTATGGTTTTCCATAAAAACCTAACCATGGATGGATGGTTTGGGTTTCTCCGAAATCCTACACTCAACCATATCTAACCTAAGGTCTGTAGAAACTCATGGAATTAGTATCCATACCTGAGAAGATTACTTTTCTCTGGAAATTCTTCCCCTTTTTGCTAAGTCTTCTTCCTTGCCCCTTTTCTTCCTCTTTTCCCTCTTTTCTCTTTCTCTCAATTCAATTAGGGTTGTGAAAGGAGTGAAAGTGGCTTAGGGACGTCCTTTAAATAGAGTAGGAATGTCCTATAATAGTCCCATTGAGATTTGGAAAGAATCCCAATCGAAAATTAGGAAATTTCCTAATTTCAGTTTCGGCAGTAACCGAGGGTCGATGGGAGGGTCGATGATCCCGTCGACCCTAGGGTCTTAAGCTGTCCGACCCTCCCTTCAAATCTGAGGGTCTGACATTCTGTTTTGGGAGGTCCAACCCTACTTGGCTGGGTATGCGACCCTCCCCTAAAATTAAGTGTTTTTGGGTCGATTTTATACCTGGGATCTCGATCTCCATCATGCCCTTGGTCCACTTGACTCAACCATGATGGGTAAACCTGGTTCAAGGTGGTAAGACCGGGTTAGTTTGACACGGGTCTTACATAGGGTGGTCCTCCAAGCATCGTCTGTAATAATCAACTAAAACCAAGAAACTTCTTATCTTCGCAATATTCCATACAATTGCTTCTATCTGAATAGGGTCCACTTTAATCCCTTTATATGATGCTACGTGATCTAAGAAGATCATTTTGTCTTATCATGTCTCATGTTTCTTGGACTTGACATGAAGCTTTTCACTTCTCAGCTGTTGTGAAGCTATTCTAAAGTCCGTTGTATGAGTTGTTTCATTCTTGGAATAAACCAAAATATCATTTATGAAAACTATGACCGACGTGTCCAACATGTCATGAAACACCCAGTTCATCAGTTCCATAAAAGATGTAAGGGCATTGGTTAATCCAAACGTCATAATCGAGAACTCATAATGTCCAATCCTGATTCTAAAAGCTATCTTCGAGATATTTTTATCCAAAATTTTTCTGCTGATGATATCTTGACTGAAGAAAATACCTTTGCTCCTTGCAACTGTTTAAACAAGTCATCGATCTAAGGTAGTAGATATCGATTCTTGAATGTGAGCTTGTTTAGTTCCCGGTAGTCTATACGCAAACAACACTACCATCCTTCTTTTTCATGAATTGCATTGGCACTTCCCATGATGCAATACTTAGCCAATTAGAACCCTTGTATAATAATTGTTGCAGTTGCATCTCAATCCCTTTAACTCCATAGAAGCTACTCTACAGGTGCCTTTGACACGAGTATCGTCCTTGGTAACAAGTCGATGACGACTCGATCGTACGATCAGGTGATAACCCGATAAGTCTCCTGGAAACACATCAGGGAATTTATGCATCACATCAATATCTGTCATCTGTGGTGCTTCTTTGGTAACGTATACCACAGATACCATATATCCAACTCATTTCTCTTCAAAGCATCTCTTCGCCTTTAGCATAGAGCGGATCATCTTTCACTTCCTAGGCAACATACTCCCAATGATACTAAATCATATGCCATTTTTATTCTTGAATGATAACCTCTTCTATACACATAATCACTTGTAGAGTGTTGAGACAACCAGTCTATTTCCAAGATGACATCAAAGTCTGCCATCTCAAGTCTAATTAGGTTGCGTCCAAATTCCATCCATCCATACGATTTGGACTTCGTTCATAACACTCATCCAATTGAACATCTAGTCCAAAAAGACTTAAACTAGAAAATCTGGAGTAACGGTCTTAAGAGCTTGTCTAGTTTCTTCATCTCTTAAGACTATCGTCAAGATCTCATATCCCAAATCTATTTATAAGCATTAGGGTATATGCTTATAATTTCATTAATTCAGCCAAACTATTTTGGTCTTTACTTAATCATATCCCTCAACATTGGGCATAACTCAATTATCATTGTATTAAATCGAGTACTACTTATGCCATGACTTTATCCTTGTATCCACTCTTAAATTTGCCTTTAGGAATCTTCTACCTTGTCAAAAATTCATACCAATATAACCATCTTTAACTCTACTTTAAGTGCTATCTATTTCTTTACTGGCTACTCTTAATAGTTCCCACATTTTCTCATGCACTCTTTTATAGACATGATTCATATCCATCCATTTAGCAATCTCAAAACAAATCCTCTATTACTTCATATGAGGTTCATTGGTTATGACATTTAATCTGAATTTAATCATCTTTCTTCCAATAATTCCATTATCTCTAAACATTTTTATCATCAAAGGTCAGGGAGTGTATGAATCAAAATATTCATCCAAAAGTGATTCACTTCCTTTCGTCGATTTACCATAATGACAAACACTTGCTTTATCTGGTGAACCTAGGTTCAAAGAATCAGGAGTAAATTTGTAGTAATCCAACCGGCATCAAAAGATCGTTAAGTTGCACGGTGGTCCAAATACATGCAATAGAGGTTTTACAATTCTTAACCTCATGGTTACAGGTTCTATAAAATATATAATGCCATTGGTCAAGGCACTATAGGAATAAATCTAGAGAAGATTTCATACATCAGTATATCAGGTATAAATCTGGAGAAAATTTTCGTACATCAATAAATCAAGTATAAATCAGTAGATGTACGCTCAACACAATTAAACATTTAACTGTTCATTCAGTTCGTATCTCTGTTCATGTTGTCGATCATGAGAATGGTGCAGATTGGTATAATCAGGACTAATACTAAAGAAACAATATTTGTAACTCCAATTGACAGGTTAAATCAAAAAGGTATCCTGTCAAGGTACGAGAATTAAAATCAAGTATGTGCATCCTCTATAATCATAAGAGTAAGTCAATAATGCACGCATCCTATATAAACATATCCACTTACATGGCCATTATCCTCTTATCTCTGTCGCATTCAGCCCGAGATCTTTTCCATAATCTCTACAGGGTTTTGGCATTACTAGCCATTTTCCTTCTTCCTCTGTCCTACATCGAGTTTCACATCTTGTGAGTACCAACTCGATATTCCAATTTTTTTTTTACTTTACAGAAGCTCCCTTCTTGCTTCTGTACTATATCCTTGTATACTTGGATAACTACCCAACTTATAGATAATACCCTATATTGTATGTTTATTAGGATAATTTTTTGTTTTCTCTTTCTGTGTGAGTGTATATATATGATTTCACCTTTAATATGTACATTAATGTCTTGTTTAAGTTCTGTCTCAACCAACACAAGTGCTTATGGTTTGTTTGTATTAAAGCTTTTAATTTATCCTAACTCAGTTCATGGACTCCAGTGAAAGTATTCAGGTTTAATGGGTAAGGCCTACGAGAGCTCTGATACCAAGTTGTCACACCCCAATTCCGCACCATTTGGAACGGTGTGATGAACCGTCAATAAACCAATGGTTCAACCAGGATCTCAAAATAGGCTATCCCACATATGATAAACCAAAACACATTCCACATTAATCAGAGGTAATAAAATAAATAGCAGAAGTCTTACAGATAATGAACTGAAAAATTCTAACTGTGATACTCATAAATAAAATATCCAATTATGTTGTTTCAACCGAGACATAAATAAAATATCGAATACATGTCTTTACTAAATCCAAATAAATAAAACAAAATCTAATCAAATACGCATGAGTTGCACTCGCAAGAGTCATGCGTATCCACTATGTCTTCAGCTCCCATTGTCGCCACATGCCCGTACACAGGAGCGTTCATGTAATCTTCAACGGTGGTACCTACATTATCAACTAAAAGTATTTGAATTCGAAAGGGTGAGCACACATCACAGCTCAGTGAGCAAACAAAATAATGCAATAATACATATGCATGCAATCAATTCATATCTTTGGTCTGGTTTAAAGTTTGCAATGTGCTGTAGAAAGGATAGGTGGCCGCCGCACCTCTATACAAGAGTATGTGGAAACGCCCAATGAAAATGGCACTGTTGCCCCACATGGACCCACCATGGACAATATACACCCCATGAAAATGGCATGGTTGTACCGGTTGCCCATACCAACACGTAAGCCCCTGTTGGCGAAGGCTTGCAAACTGGGCTCGTAACTAACCAACCCTAATGTCAAACAATGTATCCAAGGACTCACCCCAGCATCCCTCAATACATCCATAGTGATAGAGCTAGGGTCTGGTGACCAGGCTGAACCACAATGCCACATCCCACCCCTGATGCCCTACGACATATTAGTTCCGCTAAGTTAACAGCGATACGACGATGTTAGTGGACAAGACTTGAGTAGAGATAGAGCTAGAGTCTGGTGACCAGGCTGAACCACAAAGTCACGTCCTCCCCCTGATGCTCCACTTGCATCAAGCACACTAACACTTGCTTAGTGGACATGACTTGAATAGACCATGGCTCAATATACCCCGATGAGAACGACATCGAAGTACCGGTTGATACCATCCCTACCCGCACCATGTACACCAGCCAAACACAAACATTCACATGCCTATTCCTACCATCATCAACATCATCATGTTATAATTAATAAATTTAAATATGGATGAACAGTAATAATAGAAATATTGGATGACATGTTGAATGCACATTACAAGCACACACGCATATCACAATCATGGTATTGGACTCAAGAAATAAAAACAGTTTGTTATTAACCAGTTAGTTTAGGTCTTGTTCCCTCACCTTAGCTTGCTAATAGATACTTTTCCAAGCTTTAGAATCACCTTTATAATGTTATTATATTGCTAGAAGACCTAACAAAGTCGATAAAATTTAATTAGAATTTATTCAGAATTTAAAAACCATTCTGTTAACTGAGGGTCGGAGGTAGGGTCGGAGTCATGATCGACCCTGGGTGCGACCCTCCCCAAATCTGGACTTCCCGAACACTGAGGGTCGATGCTAGGGTCGGATCTGCCATCGACCCTAGGTGTGACCCTCCATGGTTTGAGTCGAAAATATCAGATTTCGTTCTCTCTTTCATGGTTGGGTCCTATGGCTTACTTCCACAATCCATTCTATACATGTTCTATGGTTTAAAACTATACTTTATTCACCTACATGGTTTTAATGATCTCCTCCATGGTTTCCATTGAAAACCTAACCATGGATGGATGATTTGGGTTTCTTCTAAGTCATATCCTCTTCATAAACCATTCTAAAGTCTTAAATAAATCATGGGGAACGTATCCATACCTTAGTTTTGCTGAGATTCAGAGTTTGTCTGAATTTCCTCTTCTTCCTTAGCCTTTTCTTCAAGTTTTCCTTCTCTTCTCTTTCTCTCAATCTAATTAGGGTTGTAAAAGGAGTGAAAGAGGCTTAGGGACGTCCTATTTATAGGGCAAAACCTCCCAAAATAAGTCCATTAAGTTTAGGAAAGGTTCCAATCGAAATTAGGAAGGTTTCTCAATTTTTGGTTCGTGCTGTTTTTCTCGAATGTCGAGGGTCGATGGTGAGGGTCGATGGGAGGGTCGGACAACTCATAGACCCTGTGACCCATGGTTGAGGGTCGATGGTGAGGGTCGATGGGAGGGTCGGACCTGCCTATTAAAACATGCGACCCTACCCTCATTTTGACTGTTTTTGGGTAAATTTTCATATTGGGTCTTGGGTTTCTTCACACACTTGGTCCACTTGGCTCGACCATGATATGTAGACGGGTCCCGAAACGAAATGTAAGGTTAGGCCAGGTTCATGGTGTGTGGGTCCTACCCGGAGTCTTGATCGACCCTGGGTGCGACCACCACTATTCTGGACTTCCCGAACATTGGGGGTGGATGCTCAAGGTCTGGTAGGGTTGATTGGCCATCGACCGCCCATGCAACCCCCTGTGGGTTTTTGTCAATTTTTCTTCCTTCAGTCCATTCTTCCTGTTTGGGGTCCTATGGCTTGCTCCTACAGTCCATTCCACATATGTTCTATGGCCTAGAACTGTGATTTATTCACCTATATGGCTTTCATGATTTCCCCCATGGTTTTTCATGAAAACCTAACCATGGGTGGATGATTTGGGTTCTTCTAGAAAATCCCCTCTTCATTATCTACTCTAAGGTCTTAAAAAATTCATGGAGACAGTATCCATACCTGAGAAGTATGCTTCTTCCTCTGAATCCCTTCCCCTTGGTCTTCTTCCCACTTTCCTTCTCTTCTCCTTCTCTTCCTTCTCTTCTCTTTCTCTCAATCCAATTAGGGTTGTAAAAGGAGTGAAAGAGGCTTAGGGATGTCCTATTTATAGAGTAGAAACTCCTAAAATAAGTCCCATTGAGATTAGGAAGGAATCCCATTGAAATTAGGAAGGTTTCCTAATTTTCGGTTCGAACTGGTTTTACCGACTACCGGGGGTCGATAGGGGGGTCGGAGATCTCGTCGACCCCTAGTCCTTAAAGTGTCTGATCCCCCATGTAAAACTGGGGATCTGAATTTTATACTGGAGGGGTCCGACCCTCCCTTGCTGGGTATGCGACCCTCCCCTTATTTTGAGTATTTTTGAGTCAGTTTAATACCTGGGATCGTGATCTCCTTCACGCACGTGATCCATTTGGTTCGACCATGATGGGTAGACCTAGTTCAAGGTGGTAAGACCGGGTTAGTTTGATACGGGTCTTACAGAAGGAATCCATGGAAGTAATCATCATAGGCAATGGAAAGTGTGTAAAAATCATAGTTATGAGCCATAGAACAAATGGACCTACGAGACCTCAGGATCGATCACATACCCTCGGGAAGTCCCAGGGAGGGTGTGGTCGCACAAAGGGTCGATTGGTAACCAACCCCATGTCCGACCCTACCCCTAGGGTCGATTAAGTAACCGACCCTAGGTGCTACCCTACATGTAACCCTATAATTTCAGCTAGTCTAAATTTATTAGAATTAATTCTAATTAAAATCTATCGACTTGTTAGGTTTTTCTAGTGATTTAAAAGTGATTCTTAAAGCTTGAATGAGGATCTACACTCAATCAAAGGTGAGGGAACAAGACTTAACTAATTGGATAATAAAAAGCTATTTTTGCTTATTGAGTCCTATACCATGGTTGATTCTATGCGTGTATGTGTGTATTGTGCATTTAACATGTCATCCAATATTCCTGCTATTACTGTTCATGCATATTTAATTTCGTTTATTTATAACATGATGATGGCGGTGATGTTAGGAATAGGCATGTGAATGTTTGTGTGTGGTTAGTGTATTTGATGCGAGTAGGGCATCAGGGGGAGGACGTGACACTGTGGTTTTTCCTGGTCACCAGACTCTAGCTCTATCTCTACTCAAGTATTGTCCACAAACATCGTTGTGTCGCCATTACCTTAGCAAAGCTATTACGTCGTAGGGCATCAGGGGAGGTGGTCTCGGAACGTGTAGTCTCTGACTCTGCCGGGGGGCCTTAGCACTATCTCTATGGACATATTGAGGGATGCTGGGGTGAGGCCTTGGATACACTATTTGACATTAGGATTGGTTAGTTGCAAGCCTAGTTTGCAAGCCCTCGCCAATATAGGCTTACGTGTTGGTAGCATGTGGTACTGCAATGCCGATACCCATTGGGTACACTGTTTCCATGGTGGGTGCATGTGGGATGGAAATGCCGATATTCATTGGGCAGCTTCACACACTCGTGTATAGAGGTGAGGCGGCTTCCGAACCTTTCTATAGCACATTGCAAACTTATAGACTAGACCACAGATATGAATTGAATGCATGCATATGTTTGTTGCATTGTTTTGTTTGCTCACTGAGCCGTGATGTGTGCTCACCCTCTTCGACGTCGAATATTTTAATTGATGATGCAGGTACCACTATTGAAGATTATATAAATGCTCCTGTGTACGTGCAAGTTGCGGTGATGGATGCAGAAGTGATGATGGAGTCGCATGATTCGACATGCGAGTGCAACTCCTGTGTTTTCGATTAGACTTTTATTTGGATTATATAGACAATGTATTTGAATTAATTATTTAAGTTTATGTCATAGTCCTTTTGGGAATAATTGGTCAAATTATTTATTTGATCACATTTAGATTCTCAGTTCATTTAATATTTAAGACTTCCGCTATGGTATATTTACTCTGATTATTGTTGTGGATGTGTATGGTTTAAGCAAACGGACACAGCCTATTTGAGATCCTGGTTGAACCGTTGGTTTATTAGCGGTTCATCACACCATTATGAATAGTACGAAATTGGGGTGTGACAGATACTTTCGCTTTGAGTTGGGTTGAAGCAGCATCATCATGGTTTCTTTGTACCTTGACTATTCAGCCTACCCTGCTTGATGAGATCAAGGACACCACTGACAGCGATGTTCATCTGAAGACTCTCAAGCATGATCTTGAGAAAGGAAAGTAAGACCCAAACTTCTCTGTTGACAACATGGGCTTGATCAAATATAGAGGAAAAGTATGTGTGCCAGAGTCTTCCCACTCATTGAAGGAGACCATTATGATTAAAGCTCATTCCTTTCCTTTTACAGTTCACCCTGGTAGTACCAAGATGTACAAGGATTTAAAGAAAGCCTACTGGTGGAGAGGTATGAATGCTGATGTGGCAGCTTTTGTATACAAGTTCCTTACTTGTCAGCAGGTAAAAGCAGATAGACAAAGATCAGCTAGGTTACTTCAAGTGCAAGTGGGAGTGGGACCGTATCACTTTGGATTTTGTGATGGGATTACTCTGGACACCAAACAATGTGGATGCAGTTTGGGTAATCGTAGACCGTCTCACAAAGGTGGCCCATTTTGTACAGGCCACAATACAACATGGACAGGTTGGCCAAGCTCTATGTAGATAATATAGTGAGATATCATGGTGTGCCGACAATCATAGTGTTGGATAGAGATTTGATATTCACGTCCAAGCTATGGGATAGTTTGCAGAAGGCAATGGGTACGCAGTTGAAGTTTAGTACCACGTTCTATCCGAAGACTGATGGACAATTTGAGCACACATTACAGATATTAGAAGATATGCTTTGAGCTTGCTCATTGGATTTCAAAGGCAGATGGGACAAGTACCTGTCTTTGATAAAATTTGCCTACAATAATACTTACCAGGGTACACTTGGTGCTGCTCCATATGAGCTACTATATGGTAGGCAATGCAGAACTCCACTGTATTGGAATGAAGTACGTGAGTGTAGAATATTGGGGCTTGATATTATACAAGGCACTTGTGATAAAGTGGATCTAATTAGGAAGAGAATCAAGGCTACTCAAAGCAGGCAGAAGTGTTACGCTGATGGTCAGCGTGAGGACTTAGAATTCTAAATTGGCGATAAAATTTTCCTCAAAGTGTTGCCCCACCGTGGTATTCAATGCTTTGGCAAGAAAGGGAAGTTGAGTCGTAGATATATCGGTTCGTATGAGATCTCGAGAAGAAGTGGCTGGGTGGCATATCAGTTAGTTTGCCTCCGCACCATTAGAAGTTCATGACGTATTCCACATCTCACTCTTGAAGAAGTACGTTCATGATTCATCTTACATATTGAGTGTAGAAGTTCCACAGTTTGATTGAGACCTATCTTGCACTGTGGAGCCTATGGTAATATTAAACAGAAAGGAGCAGCAACTATGAAACTATTCCATTCCTTATGTGAAGGTTCATTAACAAAGTTAAGCGATTAAAGAAGCCACGTGGGAAAGCATGAATGCAATGCGGGAGAAATATCCATATTTTTTTGAAGACTTAGATACGCCTTAATTTCGGGGGCAAAATTCTTATAAATTAGGGGGATTGTAAGACCCACACTCAGAATCCCTTACTAAAATGGATTCCTCCACTGTCAGGTCTCAACACATCGATTGATGGAGCATCTAGTGCCGATCCGATGATGATATCCGAACCATAGATAAGGTTCATTGCTCAAACTTGGTAGGGTAAGGTACCCTAGTAGATTTTTGGTGGAATGGGTGCTCATCCCAAAGCATCCGGGCCAACTTGCTGAGTTAAAAGCCATATTTTGGCCTAACTGGATGATTAACCAGATGGTGTACCACTCGGTTGTTAGCACCGGGTTGAACTCGGGTTTGTGTCCTCCTCTCTCCCCGATTTCTATAAAAGGAGGCCTCAAGACTCTTTATTCACTCTTGGAACCATGAGAGTGAATATGAGAGAAAGAGAAGAAAAGAAGAAGGAGAGAAAGCTTGGAGACCAAGCTCAAGCCCTAGTCTCAATCCTTGAAGGTAGGTGCAATGAAACCTCCCTCTTTAATTCTTGGTTGGTGAAGGTATGCAAGCCATTAATGGACTCCATTAATGGAGACCTCCATTAATGACCTACAAGAGTTACGTTTCTCACCCAACTCCATTGACGTGGTTAATGGATCCATAAATGGCTCCCATTGTACCTAATAATGGTGGGAAACTTATTCCGACCAACTAAAATGTGGCTCCCATTGTACCTAATAATGGTGGGAAACTTATTCCGACCAACTAAAATGGGAACGTTAAAGTGGAAATCAAGTCTCCAACACATGGATACTAAGCTCGGCTTGTGACCTAGTTCTGGGTCTCAACCAGGGCACAATCGGAGGGCTGGTTATGACCGTTCCTCTGGGTAGCTTAGATCAATCCTCTGCCAAGGCAAAATTCCTTGGCTAATGACCAAGGACTAACTAGAGGCTCCTTAAAGTAAGACTTCATGGAGATACGATCCTCCGGTCATCTCCCGGTTACCTGGTGGGTCCGATTGATCTAGACCCTTTGACTAGGGTTAATACCAAAGCGAAAGCAGTGCCAAATGATAGACCACCCGACAAAGCCTCTAGAAAACCTACTGGAACCCCAGGGTGTATGACAGTATGCAAACCGGATGGTCTGTCGGATACTTGACTATCCGATTGTCCCTTTGATTCTATTACTTAGAAAGTACTCTAAGTGTTAACCAGATGACCTACTGGAGGAACTATCACCAGGTTTCATTCTCTAGTTTAGTCTATTTTAGCCATTATGCCTAGTAATGATTAGGAAGACTAACCATTGGGTTCTTGTCTTGGGACCCGTATATGGATATGTAAAGGTTGTCCATGTTGATTAAAAGCTATACAACTAAACTAATAAAACCTTATATGCTTAAATAGGTATTGGACACGGGTGAAAGTTGAAGCCTTCTATTTGGCTTCAGATTTACTGCTGCACTTGTAGTGTAATCAGGTGAGGGGTCTAGTTTGTAGACTTATGACATTTGCACATGTCTATCTTATGCTTAGTAATACGTGTAAACACCCCATGTTTGCCATCCCCAGCTAGACAGAGCCTTATCGACGTGCAGACAATAAGAGAGAGGGAAAAGGTGGTTTAGTCGACATAGCCCTACTCCCACTGGACCAAACCGGTTCAGACCCAACTAGTTGAACCTAGACCAATCCAATTCGGTTCAGTTCATGTGTGTTTGTGCGTGTATCTTAACACTATATATATATATACATATCAACCGAATAATAAGAAAGAGAGTTTGAGTGGAGTGGGAATAATGGGCCGAGAGAGAGATAGAGTGAGTGGGAGAATAAGAGATCGAGAGAAATAGAGAGTTTGAGAGAGGATAAGAGATTGAGAGAAGGAGAGTTAGAGTGGGAGAGAAAGACCGCAGGCTGTTAAAATAAGAAAATACTGGATCGAAAGGAGAGAAAAAAGAAATTCCTGGAGTTTTTGAGTGGCCAAGAGAAAGAGAAAGGAGGGAGCACAGAGGGAAAGAGCAAATCAGAGGAAAAGAATAACGGAACCAAGAAGGAGGTAAGTCGCTCTTCCCTTGATCGTTTTCTTCTTACCTGCACATTTTATTACCTACTGGCATACTTGTTACCATCCTCACTTATCATCACATCACCACTGCACCGCCGCGAGCCCTGCTACTACCCCATCGTCCCTTCCCAGCTGCAACTTGAGGCAACCTAAACACCACAGCTACAACTCACCGGATACCTCTTACTACCTGTTATCATCTCATCACCTCACTTTGCCAGCACCTCACGATAAACCCACTTACCTGCCCCATTATGCCAACCACATCCAATACCAAGCCATATTCAGTCAAACCTTCATTACACTTGTTGTTTTAACATCACATGCACCACTACAACCTATCCTAATACTTGGATCTGAACCCACCTCCAACCCATGATGAAACCACCATCTAACCATCTGTCTCCCTTGCAATCTTCATCCAACCTGCAGCCCTATCCTTAATCCTACATCGGCCATTAAATCCCTTGCATCAACGAACCTCATCACCAACAAATCTGTCCCATTGATTTGAAGAATCTATTTTGATCTATTTTGATATTAATTCTGTCCCAATTGATCTGAAATTTTTATGGAATTGATCCAATTGTGTGGAAATGAAATGGAATTAATCCGATTGTGGAAATTGAATGGAATTGATCCTATTGGGTGGAAATTGAATGGAATTGATCCAATTGTGTTCAAATTGAATGAAATTGATCCGATTGCAGTCAAATTGAATGAAATTAATCCAAATGCTCAAATTTCATGGGATCAAAATGGGTCCGACCACATGTTGGAAGTTTTTTTTTATAAAATTGGTCCGACCACTTGCTTGGAATTTTATGAAATTGATCCGACCATTGATCTTGGAATTTTTATGTGAATTAAATGGACCATTGATCTAGAATTTTTATGTGATGAAATATGGTCATTGATCTTGAATTGAATGTAATAAAATATGGCCATTGGATGAATTTTAATGTGATTGAATCCGATCTTGAATGTGAGGTGATTTTGAGCTATCTAAACTGTTAGATTATCTTTGGGAGTGATTTTAAGCAATCTGAATGGTTGGATTACCATGATGAGTGATCTGAACCGTTAGATTATCTTAGGGATTGATTTAAATGATTAGAACAGTTATATTATGATTTTAAGTGATTTGAACCATTGGATTTCCATTAAGATAGATTTTAATGAATTTGAACGATTGAGTGATTTGAACCATTGGATTGCTATCAGGAGTGATTTAAATGAATCTAAATGGTAGGATTATGATTTTAAGTGATTTAAACTGCTAGATTACCCTCGGAAGTGACTTAAATGATTTTGAATGGTTAGATTATCATTTTGATTGATTTGAACCGTTGGATCTTAGTATGATCATGATCACAACCTGATGTGAGGTTTGAGCAGTTGATCTTGGCTGCTTTGATGAAATATGAATTGTTTGATCATAATTATCAATATTTTGAAGAGATCTGATCGTTAGATTGAGGATATAATCTGATAGATTGTTGATGTAAGATATTCTTTAAATCCAGACCGTTAATCGAGGATCTGATTTTGATACATTGAGAGATTTATATTAGATCTCAACCATAGATCTAGAATATTCAATCTGATGTACATTAAGACATACTTTGTTTGGAAATAAAACATGAGATGCCATGTTTGCTATATCTTGACGTTCACATGCTTTCTCACTGCTATATCTTGATGTTCACAAGCATTCTTGCCATATTTGATTAACATATTTTCTTGCAATAATTGAGATAATACATGTTGCTGTTTCTTGCCACATTTGAATACTTCCGTTATTTTGGTAATAATTTACTTTCTGCGACATCCTAGTCGAACTTCCATGCATGTACACTGATAGAAGACATTCTTAGGTATGGGGACGTGCATGAAGGCACCCACATTCACGGGAGGGTAAAAATGGCATAATAAAAATCTTAATCAAGAATGATGAAAGCCTAGCCCAACACTTCCAAATTAGGGTTTTAGGTCAGGGGTAGCTAAGGACGTTCTCTACCCCTCAACTCATTTCCCATAGGATACAGAGAACTAGTTAGGTGTGATGTGAATTGAACTATAGAGCATTTAGGTTCCACCACTCTGATTTTGAATGAATATACACATCAGTAAATTGAATCTGCAATCAAACTACACGGACCCTAATTCTGAGGGCAACACCCTATGATAAGTAGGCAGTTTGGGGAGATTCTCAAACACGATTCCACATTTCAGTCTGTATTGACTGCCCCTCTTTAGCCTTCTTGGACCAAGGTAGAGTACACCTAAGTGGTCTTAGACATACTCTTTAGCTTTCTTAAACCAAGGTAGAATACACCTAAGTGGTTTTAAGTTAGTAAATCCTAATCTTCCTAAATTGAAGTAGAGTACACCTAAGCGGTTTTAGACTAACCATCTAGGCTTCCTAAACCAAGGGAGAGTACACCTGAGCGATTTTAGCCATCCTTTTGTCTTATTAGACCAAGGTAGAGTACACCTGAGTGGTCTTAGACACACCCTCTAGTCTTCTTAGATCAAGGTAGAGTACACCTGAGTGGTCATAGACATACCCTTTTGTCTTCTTAGATTAAGGTATAGTACACCAGAGTGATCTTAGGCTACCCAACACCCATTTTGTTTCTTAAACCAATGTAGAGTACACCTGAGTGGTTCTAGGATATCCATATTCACAACTCATCACAATGAACTACGTTGTACGTGATTTTCAAGACCTCTGAAATACATAGGGAACTTGGAGGACTCTCCATGTAGGATATGATATCTCTATATCCTTATGTTCCTCCATATCCATATTTATATCCATATCCATACCCATATTTACTTCGATCCACATAGGCTATTTAGATTCAATCTTAATCATTCATCAAGCATAAACTTCAACTTGAACAATTAAGCATAAACCACATCCATAAACTTTAATCACATTTCGTTTGAACTACGTTATGGACTTAATTTCTAGGATTTGAATACATAGGCAATCTTGGGATGGACGTCTCAAATTCAGTCCATCACCAAAGCATCATTTATTTGGTTCACTGTACATTACTTTGCTTGTTTATTTATTTTCAAAAAATGTTTGGCTAAACCCTAGGCTATAAAAACGTAATAACTTGGCATAGGATCCCCCATTAGCCCTAGTTATCATCCACTAACCATGAACAGTCATAACAATAGAGTCTAAGGAAAGTAGAATCATATAGGTGCCTAACACCTTCCCAAATTATAACTTGAATGCTAACCCGTTCTCTAATAGGCCAAAGCTGATATATTGGGTCATGAGACAATCGAAGTCTTATCCTATGATGAGATTATATTCAAGGTCCTAGACCTTAATCTAGGTAGTGATTCCAGATCATTACTATCCATCAACATGGGTGGACAAGATCAAAGGCAAAAACTAATGATCCTCATTTTCTTAGGCAAACCCGAGGGCTTAAAATAAATTTTTAGTCCATTGTCCTCACAGTGGCGACTCTACTGGGGATTCTACGTTCAGGCTCCAGATTTACTTTCCTTGATTGATAGACATTGGATGCTAAATCTAGGGCTACTATTATTTATGTTTGTCTATATTGTTTTGGGGGTTATGGGTTCAGTCTCACATCGTGCCATTAGCCAACCCGGGTCCTCATTTATATGGGATTATCAGCTAGGCGAAAAGCGCAACCTTGACACGTACTTTGTAAAAGTCTCTACTGATGAGAGCCTCTGACGATTGTTTCTTGGGTCCACCCAGAAAGGCATCATACTACTCTAGGTCTCAACATTTTACAAAATGGTATATCAAAAGGAATCGAGAGCCCATGATTCACCATGTAGATGGAATAGGCCCACTCCTCCTTGTCAAGGTAGCCTTGTCTGTCCTAACCCAGTTTGAGCCACATGTTTGTTATTTTTTTGGTCCATCCCTAAACCAACATGGTAAAACCTGTTTGATCACAATATCTATGCCTGTGATGTTGATGTTCTGTCTATTTTTATTCTCAATTGGTTGACATGTTAGAATATACACAATGAGCATCTTGAACTCTCACTTATTGGGACTGAGAGGAATGTATAAATCAGTTCCACGTCATAGTAGATGGCCATTATACACTCTTTATCAAAGAGCTCGATGTATCAAATCCATCATTGTTAACACATCGGCTTTAAAAATGACAAAAAATTTCCTGTCACGACACGGGTACCATGATCGAATGATCATTTACAGGTTTGTCCAGTCATGAATTGCTCTTGCTAATTATCCTGTTTGAAAAATACGAATGAGCATATCCATTTCAATCTCGTTGAATTTAACGAACCAAGTGGTCAGATCGTGTTGCCTAATGAACCGTTTGGGTCATGAAGCCCAAGACCAATCACGGGGTTAGTCGAAGCAACTAAATCAACCCAGATAATGCTTGTTCAATGGGTTTCATAAAGGAGCTAACATTTTCTTGGTTGAGTCAACCTAAGGGTGTCAAAAATGGGCCCGGCCCGGTAACACGGACCGGGCCGGCCCGAAATAACCCGAACCCAGTCCGGACCGAACCTTAATGGACATGTTTCGGTCTCGGCTTGTAAAGCCCCACACCATTTCATCCAAGACCGAAACTAGACCGGACCGGCCCATTAAGAATCCCGAACAAGCCCGAACACCAGTAAGGTTCATCCGGGGCCAATTTCTTAATTTTTATGGTTTTAAATTTTGATGGATTATATTACACTGTTATAGTTCACTTCTTGATCTGAAAGATTATATGAATCTATAGTTGAAAAAAGTATGTTAATTGTTACAATTTATTGTATTACATACATATAGAATGAATGATGCTAATTTTATAGATAGAAATAATAAAATAGACAATATATCTTACATATAAAATTGGTCCGATAAGCTTGATAAGCCCGGTCTGGACCGAATCAGCCCGAAATCATCTCAATAAGCCCAACCCGATAACAAACTGACACCGGACTAGCCCGTTAGTTATTGTGTCCAGCGCAGCCCAACCCAGCCCGAACTCTTAATGGACATGTTTTGGGCTGGGCTTATAAAACCCGACAACGATTCAACCCGAACCGAAACCGGCCTGGACCGGTCCGTTGACACCCTTAAGTCAACCTATATCTGTATGTGATTCCTTTCTGTCCCCATTACTCCATATTCGTAATACGTGTCCGCTCGATCTTTTTCTTATACTTTTTAAAGAGAGTCGAGCTGAACTTGCAATCTCATCTACCCATTGAGTGAGATACTCTCTTTCTAAGAAAATGACTTGGACCCCTATTAACCAATGGGGTAAGATATCCTATGATCAAAATTAAGACTAGGGTCCCATCCCAAAGCCTTTTCAATTCAACCCTCTTGTCTAACTTCTGAAGATCAACAATGGTCAAAAAGGGAAACCCCGGGTAAAAGCCAAGTTCAAGATAGGGTAGGACGACTAGATTGGAGAATTTTGTCAATATCTTAGGGAACCTGATTCAGTTGAGGATTTGATTTGGGCAAGAATGGATGCCAATTTCTAAGAAAATACTTGTTGGTACCTGAGTGAATACTTCCAAGTTGGTTTTACCGTTACCTCTAGTTTATGTCATGTTCATGTTGGAATTAAAGAGAAATCTAGTCCTAGGATCGTTCAATCATCAGCTCTGGTTCATGTCAGGTTCATGATGGAATTAAAGAGAAATCTAGTCCTAAGATGGTTCAACCGTCACCTTCGGTTCATGTCATGTTCATGTTGGAACTAAAGAGAGACTGTCCTAGACTGATTAAATCGTCATATCTGTTTCATGTTCTAATTCATGTCAAAATCAAAGAGAGCTTTGTTTCACATGAATTCAATGTTGATATTTTAGCCATAAACCTGTCCAACTATTGCCTCTAGTTCATGTTCAGGTTCATGTTCTGGTTCACGCTATGATTGAGAGAAAATATCATTTATTTGAGCTTAATGTCAATGTTTTATCCCTGAGCTATTCGATCATTACCTCCGGTTCAATCAATAATTGAGGAAAGTTAAACCCATCTGAACCTAATGCCCTGATTTATCCCTAGGCCAGTTTGATCGTCACCTTTGGTTTATGTTCTGGCTCGTCTTGAAATTGAGGGAAACCCCTTCATCCAATTTCCATCTCATGGTTTGTCTCTACCAATCAAAACCCAATGCTGCAAAATAGAATTGATAATCTAGAGTTAAAATTGAAGGGTTGTATTTATAATCATGCTGCCGGTCAATCTGACTGGACATTTGAGCTGTGGCAATATTCCACCTATCCATGGAAACTGGGTCTTGTTGACTAATAGAGTCTGTCCTAAATTCTCAAGAATCCAAACTCCCATCTTTTACCATCATTTGAACTGTAAAAAACTAGTGATGAACTTTAAAGAACCCAAACTAGAGTATAAGGAAAGTGATTTTGAACCCAAACATGATTGGCCCAGGGTTGAGCCTCAATGAACCCCTAAACTGGGGTATAAACCATGATGACATCAGACCTAAATAAGAGTGGTCCAATGATGAACCTCAATGAACCCCAAACTGAGTATGAATCCTAAGGACATTGGATCCAAAAGGAGCAGCCAGGAGCCAAAATTCAATGACTCTAGATTGAGGCATGGAGCAAAGTTATGTAGAACCCAAATAGGAATGGCCCAATGATGAATCTCAGTCCAAACTAGGGTATAGACCAAGATGGTGGTGGACCAAGCCAATAATGAACTTCAATGGAGCCCATGTTGGGGCAAACCAAGGTTGAAACCTAATGGAGCCATAATGGACCAGGTAAACCAGGATCGTAATGGAACAACCCGATGTTGGAATGCAATGAACCCCAAACTGGGGTATGACCTAGAAGTATATTGAACCTAAGCTATGTGCAACCCAAGAATGAATCTTAAGGAAACTAAAACTATGGGACAACCAGGGCTGAATTGTAATAGATCCCAAATTGGGGTATGAGCCTGAATGACTTTGAACCTAAACTGGGGTATAAATCATAATGCTCGATCGAACACCTGTTGGCAGAAAGGCGTCATGAACCTTACTAGAGGAGTTCTGAATGGGAATTTAGTCCCGCAACAAATCGTAGGGTGTAGCTAAAGACGTTTGTATCCAATTGAAGTCATTTGAATACTTTATTTCTCTCTTTACTCACTATTATCAATATCTGATATGTTGTCTATGTCTAGGGCCAAGTTCGATAGGTTTGTAGATAAATATAGTCCATTCGTGCTTTGTCAGATAAACAAAAATCATCCTATTTGGGACTTCTACTACTGTGTTTGGTTTCTTTCCAATACATTTCTTCCCAGCTTGGAATTCTTCCCCTTCCGTGTACGCATTTAATTCTTGCTCTGGAGACGATTGGATGATTAGCTGTCACCCGAACTTCTACGCCACGGGTCACTTGAGAAAAGAAAGTCTAACTAGTCTATGGATGACTTCAAAATGATGGGTCCAAATACATAGGAATACAACATTGGTAGGCTTGAGACTCCTTGAGGATTAATCCCATTTTAAAGCCATATCATTGAAAAAAAAGAAAGAAAATTGAAAGATTAAAATAAGGGATGTGTACTCATATTCTCATAGCCAGACACATGTCTTCCCTCATATCATTGAAAGAGAGGAGTAATATTAATGAGCCAAAAGATGATAGTCATTCTTCAGAAGAGATCATATGGATATGCCGCCAGAGAAAGCATAGATGATTACTGAGCAGATTTCGATGTTGTTAAGTAGGATTCAAATGACAATCAGAGAGACATATGGTTGAATGGATAAGCACCAATGGAGTTGATAGATTATTATACCACAAGAGTGGGCAATAGAGCAAAATGTTGATTGAGGTATTGCCGTGCTTCATACTTCACCATACAGTGACAACACCTCTAGTCGACATAGAAATATCACTTCTAAAAACCCTCATAGGCCAATAACTTTTAGAAGTAGAAGCCCAGTGTGAAGAGTACTAGTTTGAAGCCAATCTTGATCAAATGAAGCACTGCCATGTATAGCTTCCACCAAAAACAAAAAAAAAAAGAATAAAAAAAAAGGAGAAAAAGAAAAAAAAAGGAAGCTATACAAGAAATAAGGATGTTAGATTGCATTTCTCAATGAAAGTAAATAGAGAATTCAGATGCTTCTTGCATCTCTTGGCATGTCTGATTTATTAAAGCTTCATTGATAGGGAGCCGGTTTGTTTGTCATGCTTCAACAAAGTCACGTTTTCAAAGCCTGATGGTGATCTCATCTAATTACGGTACTTCGACAGCACATGATAACAAGTTCGATCATTTCATCAACTTTCACAAACACAAGTTAAACTGGATTTTCAATTTTGGTCACTAATTCCATCCTTTACAGGGGATGGTCTCATCACGTCATCATCATCAGAGTATGATTTTTTATAGGCAATAGATTCTTCCTCCCTTCCATCAATCCGACGGTCTTCCAAAGAGTCTCCATTACAATCCCTTCATTCATCAATCAAAATTATCTGACGTTGTTTCTCGTAACCATGTCAGCCCTTATGCATAAATTATTCATGAAATATGAATGGAATGCTCATCTATCGTTCATTAATTCAACGACGTCCAAGGATTCTGATAGTCTATTTTTTTGGAAAGCCAATAAAGTGGTATCCCCTCAGTGGGATAAGTCATTCTACATAAATAACCAAATACATGCAGATGTCGATTTAGATACTGAGGTATGAATTACCCATTTACCCTAGACATCACCCATTAAAAAGCTGCCCGTGAGTTGAAAGGCCATAGAATCTTGCCTAGACCCATCGGCGACACACTCGCCATGTTGAGACCATTTGTTTACTTACATTAAAGTCATCTGAACACAAGGAAGGGAAGTTCAAAGATTTAATATATATATATATATATATATATATATATATTGAGGTCGTCAACCTTATTTATCCTCTATTGAGGAGGATATACTTTCTCGTTCTCGAGCAAACCTCCATCTGGGAGGATGATTTTAAGTCATATGTGCTGATAGAGCATTTGTTCTTCCCAACATTGGCCATACCCCTGTGTTATTGGTGACTACTTCTCAAGAAGATCCAGTTGCTACTAGAGATCAAGGTGGAATTTTTCCAATACTCTCTAGAAAGTCTAAAGCTTACCTAGTTTGAAAAAAAAAAAATTAAAAAAAAAAAAAAAAAAAAAAAAAAAAAAAAAAAAAAAAAAAAAAAAAAAAAAAAAAAAAAAAAAAAAAAAAAAAAAAAAAAAAAAAAAAAAAACCATATTTTTACATGAAACTCTCCTTTTATCCTAGTGCGAGTCGTACCTAACGGAGTTGACCAAATCGTTGCCCTTTTGCTTCCCCTTATATACCAAAGCAATACCAGCCAGTAAAGATGACATTCTCAAATTAATTAGTAGAGGAAAACTCATCCTCAAGTGATTGAGTAAATCATATCCTTCATTTTTCAGATTCAGGGTAGTGGTCCATCTGAGTATCATCATCCATAACCAGTCTCTCAGCCCTCCTTGATCTAGGATCTTTCTTGGTCAAGTATTAAGTGTAATATAGGTTTCACCTATTGTGAGGTAGGATGTCATCTTTCCTTCTACTAGGTCCCCCATGCACACCAAAGAGTGGTCTAGCACAACATACAGACTCTAGAGGTATAGATGCATCCTCTTCGAGGATCAAATTTAGTCATGAGTATCACCTCTATGTATATTTGGCAATTTTACTCAGGATTCAAATGTTTAAATTCTCTTGATTTTCATGTTTCGTAGAGTAGACCCATCCAGTCATTCCTACATGCTTTCCATTTTCTCAATAATCTTAAGAAAGAAAATCTGAAAGCAATCTTGCACCTGTTTTGATTAGATTGTCGAATCGTTCTGCTTGTAAGAGGGAGATCAATTGAATCATCTTTCTCGTTATCTAAGCCTTGTCTTGAAAAGTTAAATCTAGCTAGAAATAATAATTCAAATCCTGTGGCACTTTGCGCTAATTTTGGTTGAATTCATGCATTGCTAAAATCTGATATGACATTGTTGCAAAGTACTAAGTAGCTCACAAATCAAGATCAAGGGATTGGCCCCATATCACGTTATGTACGCTATGAGGTTGTTACACCAATTTGATCTACTACAATATATAATCAAAGGTTCAGCTGATCATGCGTCTCAGCAAGTTAGCACCAGATCAATGGCTTTGATTAGGGATTGTCATGTTTCCCATCTTTATCTAGAGTTTTGACAAAGGCATCCTTCAATCTGGAATCCAACAATGACTTTGTGTGATGGAGATCATGCATTCTGTCAAATTTTCTCACTCCCATGAATGACCATGATTATGAATCCCTGTGCCTACAATGAATTTACGTTAAGTTTTTACATCAAGATGCAATTGATTAAGTCTCATGTTCAAATCAATCTTTAGTGTTATTAATGTTCCATGATTTATACTAACATCTGCAAGGGCCCCAGCCTTGAAAAGAAAAAAAAAAGTGAACAGAAAAAAAGAGAAGAGAAAAAGAAAAAAGAAAGAAAGAAAGAAAAGAAGAGTAGAAGAAAAGAAGAAAAGAAGAAAAAGAGAAAAAGAAAAGAAAAGTCAAGGCATCATCTGTTCCTATATTCACAAATCAATCCTGAAGGGTCAAAGTCGGAAGGAGGCTTCCCTATAAGGACCATCAAATCCGCTCTAAAGGTTCAAAGTCCAAGGTGCCTTTAACAAGAAGAGTTATCATCCAATCCATTCCCTTAGTCAGGTTCGAGGACCCATACGATTCACTTATTAAGCGTATACCCCCCTTTTAGTCTTCTTAGACTAAGGTAGAGTACACTTGAGTGGTCTTAGGACACTACATGTTTTAGCCTTCCTAGATCGAGGTAGAGTACACCTGAGCGAGCTTAGGCTATTTTTCCTTTGGACTTCTTAAACCGAGGTAGAGTACACCTGAGTGGTTTTAGAGTTTCCCTTTTGGCTTCCTAAACCAAGGTAGAGTACACCTGAGTGGTTTTAGGCTAGTCAACCTTTTAGTTTTCTTAGATCAAGGCAGAGTACACCTGAGTGGTCTTAAAATGCTATCTATCATAACCTTCCTAGACCGAGGTTGAGTACACTTGAGTGGTTTTAGGCTATTTCCCCTTTAGTGCTCTTAGACCAAGGTGGAGTTCACCTGAGTGGTCTTGGACTATCAATTTTCGATCTGTGTGGATCATCCATACCAAGTCAAACTACACGGTGACCTGATTCTTGAGAAGATGCATCCAAGATATGTAAGCAAATTGGAGGGACCTCCAAATTCGGTCTCAAAGAGCTTTCAATGTTCAAATCTAAATCTCCAAGGCAGTTCCAAAGAGCTTCAACGTCTAAATCTGAATCTCTAAAATTAGTCCCAATGAACTTTCAATGTCCAAATCTGAATTTTTAAAATTAGTCCCAATGAGCTTTCAATGTTCACATCTGAATCTCCAAACTTAGTCAGAAAGAGCTATCACTGTCCAAAACTCATTTTCATCCTCATCTTATTCATATCGGCCATTGAGAACCATTTCATGTTCTAGTGATCCCTCCCCTATTCATTCAGAGTATGTATGGTAACTGTCACTTGTTTTGAATTGCATGATTTGGATGATAGTCACAAATGCTAGTTTTGATATCATTGTTATTGCCATGGCACATGTGTGAAAGCAAGAATGATAGGTCTGATGATCCCGTCTCATAGAAAATTCGAATGTCTCTGATGTAGGGAGGCAAAAATGTGGATCTTTTTGTCTTTACCCTCAATTGATACAATCTCAGTTAAAGAGGGGTATCTATAAGCACCCCATTTTTTACATCCCTAGCTAGACAGAGCCTTATCATACATACAATGAGAGAGAGGGAAAAGGTGGTCTAGCCGACATAGCCCTACTCACACTGGACCAGACCAGTTCAGACCCAACCAGTTAAACCTAGACCAATCCAATTTGGTTCAGTTCATGTGTGTTTGTGCATGTATCTTAACATATTAATTATAGATATATACATTATATGCATCCTGTATTTTATATATATATATATATATATATATATATATATATATATATGTACTATATAATATATGAATCATTATTATATATATATATATATATATATATATATATACATATCAACTGAATAATAAGAAAGAGAGTTTGAGTAGAGTGGAAATAATGGGCTGAGAGAGAGAGAGTGAGTGAGAAAATAAGAGATCAGGAGAGAGAGAGAGAGAGAGAGTTTGGGAGAGGATAAGAGATTGAGAGAAAGAGAGTTAGAGTGAGAGAGAATGACCGCAGGCTGCTAAAATAAGAAAATACTAGATCAAAAGGAGAGAAGAAATTCTACAGCTTTTGAGTGGCCGAGAGAGAGAGAGAAAAAGAAGGGAGCACAGAGGGAAAGAGCAGATCAAAGGAAAAGAATAACGGAACCGAGAAGGAGGTAAGCCACTCTTCCCTTGTTTGTTTTCTTCTTACCTACATGTTTTATTACCTACTAGCATACTTGTTATTGTTGTCACCCCGAACTGGTCTGGTCTTTATCTCGATCGAAAATCCTGTACAAGGAAGAAGAGGACACCATCGTGATGGTTGGGTGGTTACACCCTATGGCTACTCCAATGCCTAAGTTAGTTTGATGGACAAGCACTATGGGACAGATAAGAAGAATGTCCCTTTTATTTTAAAGGGATTCGAGTAGCTCACTTGCTCTGAGTTCAAATGCACTTTTTTTTCCTTGTCATTACTTGTGTATGCTTTGTCCATTTATAGGCTGGGAGTGACTTGGATATGGAAGCTGGACATGTCTTCTATTATGGCAGAATGTCCTCCCCTGGAGCATGACATACACCCATCTGATTTAGGATTAGATGAACCTATGCTGGGTTATTGGACGGTGGGATCTCCACTTCAAGATTCCATTGACTGCTCCCTGGTTAATGGGTAGGGGATCTCATTGTCTGTACTATGGAATCTCAGGGTGGTGGACCCCTTGCCAAATGCCGGCATCCAAGTGTCACAAAGCGTGGAAATTTATTACAAAAGTTGTATTGGGTGAGACGTCGAGGCGCTCATGATGGCAAGATGTGGAGACCCTTATGCTGGCGGGGTGTCTAGGCACTTATGCTGACGAGGAGTCGAGGCCCTTATGTTGACGAGGGGTCGAGGCCCTCACGATGGCAATGCGTCGAGGCACTCACGATGGCGAGACATGGAAACCCTTCTTACAACTGTTGGTCATGACTATGAGAGTTTTCCCATGAGGGTTTGGGCCTTAGTGTGCACGTGTCAAAACTTGATTAGGGGAGACGCATTTTCCCGTATCAGATGCCCAACTTCTTTGAAGATGGTGAGAGCAATAGTCGTCTCAGTTCTTTGGTCGAGGTCTATGTGGCTGTCTCTTGAGGAGTTGTAACGGTTGTCTTTAGAGCGGATTTTTCAATTTTGCCTGCAAATTTAGTGGGTCTTGCCAATGACCACGTTCTTAGAATAAAAATGCTTGGCATATCATTTCTGCCATTAGTGCACTGGGACCAGAGCGAACAGAGGGCTGCCACGTGTGTCCCTACCTTCTCAATGCTGCAGTTTCAGCCGTTTTTTGGATTCATAGGCCATCATGGCCTACATTCAAATACTTTTAAATCTCTCATTTCTTTCTGATTTTTCTTTTCTTTCTGGTTTCGTCTTCGTTTTGCTCTGGCTTGAATCCGCCGCTACCTTTCATTCTCCCTCCTTCGATATCATTTGCTGTCGGAGTTTCATCGTCTTCTAAGCAAGTAATGGCTAAGTCTAATAAACCCTATGATAGGGTAGAGACCAACCCTGAGGATGAGGCCTTTGGTTAGAGGGCACTAGGTGACACGACTAAGTCTCGACTTCTGTTTCCATTTCTCTGGTCATCCATGAGACTGGCATTGGGTGGAAGAATGAGGTGAGAAGAGTCAGGGCTATCCAGGCTACTCGTATTAGGGAGGAGAACCCCGGACCCCCACCAATCACAAGAGTCCCCCTAGGTACTAATTATGCCGCGAGTAGGTTTGGGAGTAGAATGACCAATCTTGGCTAGATGTTATCGGGGAACTATACCGTGTCCTTAAGAACTTCTCCTTCATGCTCCTTGAGTCGGAGGATAGGATGTGCACTCCTCGTAACAATGCTATTGTATTATATGAGGAGATGTTCCAATTAGGGTTCCGTCTCCTTGCTCCTTTTATTTCAATTTGCTGGACAGCTATAGGCTGGCCCCTTCGCAGATCACCCCTAATGGGTGTGGCAAAATCATCACCTTTCTAGCTCGTTCGAGGCTTAGTGGGCTCCCTGTTGAGGTTGCCCTTTTCAAGAAACTCATTTTCCTAGTTTTTGGAGCATTGACTGTAGGGGATGGTTGATACTATTTATAGCATCGCAACGACTATTCTTACACCTCAGCCAAAGACACCATCACCTGCCATCACCACTGGAAGTATAACTTTTTGTTCATCTCTTGGTCCCTGCTTCTTAAGGATACCTGGCCACGTAATCACTATCCAAGGTTGTCATGTCAGTTGTGAATGCTGTTTCGATGATCGACTAGGATCTTATTGACTTTGTAGAACTGATTAGCATCGTCCCTGCCCCAACTCTAGAGCAGCTGTTTGACCTTGAGTTTCTTTAAAATATTGGGCTAGGTAGCCCCTTTTTTTCTAATTGACTTTTTCTTTTTATGTTTATTAACTGACACAACTCCTTTATTTCCTTCTTTGATCGCAGTGGATATTAACTTTGATGATCTTGCTGCAATCCTAGCATTCAAAAGTTCACCACCATTGGGGGACCACGATTCCTACACATCCGGGTCATCATCTGCGAGGCTCCAAGACTTTCACGAGGTTGGAGTTACTGTCGAGGCCACCAAGGTTGCCGATCCTTCTGCCATCATCGAGTTACTTCCTCTAAATGAGCGAGAACATGCAGGAGTTAGTGATGTCGAGGTTCTCAAGGTTGAGGGTGAGGGTGAGGCAGGTTCAGAGCCTCAGCCTCATGACAAGAGGAAGCACCGCCATGGAGATGAGTCCAAGAGGAAGAAGAAGAAAAATAAGAAGAAGAAGAAATCCTCCTCCAGGTCCGAGAGGGAGCCTCGAAGTATGTTGTCAGATTCTTTTCCTTTCTTTTGTGCCTTTTTAATTATGTAACTATGAGTTGACTTATTATTGATTGTCCAGGTGTCGGTCACCAAGGCAGTCCAGACGGGGAGTTTGATCATCCCAAACACATAGAGGAGGATGTTACCCCCTTTGTACTAGAGGTCAATCTCTCCACCTGTCAATCGGCCCTCTAGGCCCCTGTTGTAGTGGAAGAGCTCATACGTGCTATGAGGTTCCCTGTGGATATTCTTAACTATGACAAGATATCGCTTGATGAGGCTTTCCAGTGTGAAGCATGCCATCATATAGAGGTAGTATTTTGGTTATTGCTTTCTTTCCTTAGCAATTTTCGGTGTTGTGACTCATTTTCTGGTTGCGAACTAGTAACTTCTTGATCTGAGCTCGAGCTGCTTTGGTGGATCTCGACACCAGGCTAGACTTGGCCCTCCAACGGATATCGGTGCAGAAACTCATCATGATGAGGCTTATGTCCTGGCCAAGGAATGTCAAGAGGAGATGCTAAAGTCTCAGGGCTAGGCCAAAGATCTTGAGGAGGAGCTAAAGAAGCACAAAAAGGACCTTACAGAGGCTGAGGCTGAGAAGACCAAGCTAGAGAAGGAGGGGATGATGCTGAGGAGCAAGGTGGCAAGGATAGGAGAGCGTACTAGTATCTAAGGGAAGCTCAAGCTCGCTTCGAGGAGGAGCTTTAGAGCCCAAACCGGGTGTTACACACTCTGTGAAATTTGTGATCGAAGAGCTAACAGGCCTACTGTCTATACTCTAAGGGCCTGTCTGATAAAACTTTTGTTTCAGGATTCTATGGATTATGGCTCCCAGGGAGCCATTTTGGAGTAGAAGCGCGTTTGATAAGACCGGTTGGATTCCAACTCCCACAGAGTGAACTGGTTTCAGAATGGCTCCATAATCCAAATTTTGGAGTCATAAATACTTGCTCCAAACTGTTGGATCAACTTTTTGGGAGAAAGAAAAGAGTCAACTCTCACATGACTCTCACTTGACCACCACCACCACCATCGTCGCCACCACCCACCACCATCGATTACCGACCACCACCGCCGCTGTTACCATCCACTTCCACCACCACCACCACCGCCACCACCAGCACTACTGTCGCCGTTACCATCACCGTCGCCAGCAAGACCACCACCATTGCCACCACTACCACCACTACTGCCATCACCATAACCACCACCACCGCTACGGCCACCACCACCACCCCTACGGCCACCACCACCACTGCCACCACCCACCAACACTACCGCCCACCACCCACCACTACCGACACCACTACCACCACTGCCGCTACCACCACCACCACCTCCACCACCACACACTGCCACCACCACCATCATCGCCACCACCACCCATCACCCACCACCACCACCACCCACCACCCACCACTATCATGACTATTTTTTTAGACTTCCATTGGGGGGGATAGTGTGTTATCAAACATGTTTGTAATCTAAAGATGCTTTGGAATTCATTTCAGAATTATGTTATCAAACAAGTTTCTACTCCAAAATAATCCTAGAATAACTTGGAGTAGACTCTAAATTTGAACAAAAATCCAGAATCTAGAATCCAGAAGCAAAAGTTTTATCAAATAGACCCTAATACTCCTGTCATGGGAGGAGAGAGAGAGAGAGATGAGAGAGCTCAAATTAATTTAGAAGTTCCCTCCATCAAAGTTCCCTCCAGAATTTAGGACCAAACACTGGTAGTGGCTCGAGGCTCTGCAACGTCCAATCCCGTACCTCTATCTTTCTCCTTTAAAAGTTTCATTCCTTTACTCATGAGTTCAATTCTGTGAAGCATTTGCACAATCGTTATTATGTCGTAGGTGCTCTCTTCCCAAACTATCTCTACCATATAAGCATGTCATTCTCAAACTAAAAAGCGAAAGGGGAAGAAAAGAAATAGTGGCGACCAAAAGCTGTAAACATGAGAATGTTTTTCATCGTTCTGGTCATCTTCATGCTTTTTCAACTTCTTCCACTGATGTTGACGCCCTTAAAAAGCGTAAGGCCGCACTTGTTGGCTGCAAAGGTTGTGGAGTAGAAAAGTGGAAGCCTTCCTCGACTCCCAACTGACTTTGGTTGTTCTCAGGCGTCTCATGTGACAATAAAGCTCAGGTGACTGCCCTCAACGTCTGAAACCATTTTTCTCCATTCTTCTTTGCGATGGAAATTTTACTTCTGTTTGTTTGTTTTACTTTTTTGTCACACCCTTTTTCTCCATTCTTCTCTGTAATGGAAATTTAACTTCCTGTAATTTTTAGAAAAGGAGAGAAGAAAGAGGAAGAAAAATAGAAGAGGGTTCGTAAGAAGTAGAAGAAATGAAGATGAGGAAGAAGAAAGAGGAGGAAGGAGGAGTTACAGAAGCCGTAAATAAACAGAAGAGAAGAAAAAAAAACATGGAGAGGGTTTCGATTTCGTAAAAAGGGTGGGAGCTGGAGAAGAAGTAGAAGAAGAGGGTTTGGGGATTTTTGCAAGAGGAGATAGAGGTTTGGATGTAACGGTTCCAACCGATTCTGGAAGACAAAGAGGACCTAGAAGCCTTCATTCAGGTATTTCCCTTATTCCTTGTTCATCATGTGGTTTTGTTTGTTGTTACCTATAGCTTTAATGTTTTACTTTTTTCTCACACCCCTTTTCTCCATTATTCTCTGTAAGGGAAATTTTAGTTTCTGTAATTTTTAGAAAAGGAGAAAGAAAGAGGAAGAATAATGTAAGAGGGTTCATAAGAAGTAGAAGAAAAGAAGAGGAAGAATAAAGACGTGGACGGAGGAGTTACAGAAGGCTTAAAGAAAGAAAAGAGAAAAAAAAATCGATAGGGTTTCAATCTCGTAAAAGGGGTAGGAGGTGGAGAAGAAGTAGAAAAATAGCATTTTTGAAAGAGAAAGAGGAGGTAGAAGCCTTCATTCAGGTATTTCCCTTATTCCTTCTTCATCATTTGGTTTTCTTTGTTGTCATCTATAGCTTTAATGTTATGCTTGATATTTTGGTTTTATTACCTTCTTCATTTCCTCTTTGGATTTCAATTCATAACTAATGTTTTTAACCTGTCCATATTTCTTTTATTTTCTGTTTCTCACACCTTAGTACGCTCACCCATGGCCCTCTATGGATATTATCTTAAGATTCACTCTCTCTCATGTAGTCATCGACTGATCTGTATCGTATAAAGATGAAGGAGCTGGACAGAAGGACCCAGAAACATGTGTGTTTGAGAGAGAGAGAGAGTCTTAAACTTCAGGTCTGGACATGGTTGTTTCTTTCTCTATTAATTAGTCATGTTTTTAACCTGTCCATCTTTCTTTTATTTATTGTTTCTCTCAGCTTTGTGCCCTCACCCATGGTCCTCTATGGATATTATCTTCAGATTCTCTCTATCTCTCTCTCTCTCATATAGTCATCGACTCGTCTGTATCCAATAAAGATAAAAGGAGTATGACAGAAGGACCCAGAAACATTTGGGTTAGAGAGACAGAAAGAGAAAGAGAAAGAGTCTTAAACGTCAGGTTTGAACATGGTTGTTGCTGAATAAAGAAAGGTAGAGAAAAGCAAATAAAGCGAGAGGAGAGGGGTGTGTTGCAGAGGGAGTGTACGTTTTGGCTTTTGCGTGGTGAATAGTTTAAAGTCAGATTAGCCCTAAGAGAGTTGTTAGACCTAACTGGGTTTCGCAGTTCGGTGCTGACACGGCATTTATTCCTCTTATTAGGCCATTTTAGGTTTTGGATGTTCCAAAAACCAAAATCTCTCTTTCTGGTTTGTTGGTCGTCTACCACATGCTTCTTCAAATTTAAAGTGCCTGAGTGCACCATGTGTCATTTATGGGGCTTGGATGGAAAGTCTTAGAGAAAAAAATAATGGAGAGTTGGAGTGTCTGAGAGGAGAAAAAGAGAAGATTACTGACATATTAATGGTCGTCATTTCCCGAGTTAAAATTGTTATCATATTGTGGTTTCACATAAAAGTTCTCTTTTAAATTTTTTTGGTTAGTCTACATACATTATGTCTTGTAGTCGATAAGTCACCTTAAGACAAATATCCCACCTAAGTTAGTTGTATACACCCTTCATCTTTATATTATTTTAATTGATTCTTAACTTTTGAAAAGAGTTGGAGGGTGTACTTTTACTCTTATCAGAAGCGATGTCTACACCTAACTCTACTTGAAGTATTTCAAGCTGTGAATTTTGATTGCCTTTGCTTTCTATTTTTTATTTCATTTTTCCTTATGTCTTGTTTCATTACTTGGGAAACGTAAAACGAAGGAAATGGTAAAAAATTTGGGAGTAGCACAAATAATTGAAGAATTATCGTATGACAAAATAGTAGATTTAAGAGATCAACCAATTTGGCCGATTAAGAATTTGGTTATTTAATGAGTTAGACACACACTTGTAAGCTATGGTAAACTGTAACGAAATTTCAATCATATGTGGCTTCCAGAGAATTTAGATTTGAAGAGTTGGTAATATGTAATTGTTTATTAATATGGGACCTCATGTAATTGTAAATGCTTGAGGGAGTGTTTAGAAATAATGTTATATCTTTGATTTATACTGTATGATTAATGCCTTTTGGTGTTTATTAGCTGTTTGGATTGGTTTAAGTGTCTGATTTGGTTTAGGGTTTAGTGTTCAGGCTTCAGTGTAACTGTAGTCTATTTTATTTCTGATTATGGAGCCAAAACCTTTGTAGAAATTCATTAAGCACGACAATTCAAATGGCGGATGCCACTGAGGCAGGAGGACCCTAGAAATCATAGTTCGTTGATGCGCAAGCCCTTATTAGGGGTTAAAAGGTATGTAAGTTTTCTTATTTTCTTTTGAATTCCAAAAGTTGTTTATTGAAAAAGGTGGCGGGGGGTAGTAATTTAAATATTCATGCTTTATTGTTTTTGTAAATAGACCACATGTTCATGTCTACATTTCTGTCGAAATAGAAATATTTTGGAGATTGCAAGGATGAAGGTGAGTTTAGGGTTTACATTTTTGTCAAAATAGAAATATATCGAAGATTGCAAGGATGAAGGTAAGTTTAGGTTTACATTTCTGTGAAAGTAGATAAGTAGTATAAGGCAAGCCACAAGCTGGATCGGAGGTACACATTCTATTTTAAATCTTCAAAAATCATGGGGGTAGAAGCATGCCTAGGTTTACTCTGTGTTCTAACATATTTAATTCACTTTATAGTCATAACAATAACATGCGACTAGTGTGACCCTAAATTATGTGGAACTTAATGTCGATGTTCTAAATTTTTGTGCTGTTATTGTTATAGATAACTAATATATGGCTATGAACCGAACGTCATTGGTTAAACCCACACCAAGTTGTCTGGCTTAAGGACATTTAGGTTCCATTTCGAGATTGACCCATGACACTGCAATTAAATATTGAAGAGATCAAAACAATATATAAATATATAAAATGTAAAATCTATTTAGAAGTAGGAGAAACAATGACAAAAGAAAGACGTAATGAAATAAGAATGATACAAAAATAGTATAAATGTTATTTGAAAGTCCACTATTTTTTTATTTTAAAAAAAAAGCACGTACCCAACCTCTTTCCTGAGTCGTGGCTTAGGCCTTCCAAGCCTCAGCAATACAATGTTCATTGCTTTGTTATCTAAGACTGTCTAATTGGTTCACTGTGAAAGGATGCAAGTAATGCATCTTTGGCAATTGAGGTTGACGGGGGGAGATATATCATGTTAGCTAAAGATAGGCCAGTGAAACGAATTGGAAGTTGGATCTCTCCCATCTTCTTTATTTTGATGATGTAGGACCAATAGTGTGTAAGAGTGTAAATCTGACCTGCTTCAAGGGCGGATGGTCGAATTCTTAGTTTCCCAATCATTGCGTCTCTTGTAGGGCTTCCACTAGCTGGTTCTCATTGCCACCTAGGTGGTAGTTTTGGAAAATGAGGCGATGATCAGTTGTGCACGTAGTTGCAGAATTGCATGTGGATGCAATAGCATGTGGTTGCAAGTTGGGGGTGGGGGTAGTGATGGAAGAAGAAAGCAATATAGGGTAGTCGGTGGGGTGTGATTCCATTCAATTTTTGGTTTATTTTAGGTTTTCATGTGGGAAAACTGAAATGCCCCCACAAAAAACCCATTTAGCATGTGCTATCTAAAGTTTAGGGCAGAATCGGTAGAAATCCAATTTTCCCAATTCCAAATTTCCTTTATTTAGTGAACCTAGAGAATTGAGTATTGAATTTTTGGTCAGTTCTCAATTCTGAGACAATATTGAAAATTGGTTTCTGGAATCATAGGGTTGGAGCGAAACATGTACAATTCTTTCATTTGTATTCTCTATAAAATAGCAACTTGCTGTTCTATATAGCAGTTGCTTTCTCTTTTTCCTTATTTTTTTATTTACAACCTAACATATACAGATTTATGGCAGATCTTTACTGCCCTCCACTTTTAATTGTTTGCTTTCACTCATCTTATGGAGCAAGTTCATTCGAGGAAGAGGGCTAGGCCCAGGAGGGCTTTCAGGGATTGGGGAAGACGGGTGGATTATAGAGCTAGGGCAGATCTAAGGTTTGTCCATTGGGATTGGGCATGGACGAGCGGCCAGCCAACATGAAAAACTTCTCCCATCGCATCAAACACCGGTGTAGGATTAAAGATCAGGTCCAGGATTCGTCTGGATGGCCTTCGTATTGCTTTTCATCAGAACTACTGGGACATTGTGGTGGAGGATCTCTTTTCAGTAAAAAAGATCATCCCTTACACAAAATATTGTTCTTTCATTGTAGTCCATAGGCTGTAATAGTTAAATCGCATTCTTTCTGTTTCTTACAATTTGGAATTCGATCAGGATAGTTTACTGTCCAAAATTTCAGTTTCATATCAATGATTGTTGCCTCAGTTTTAGGTTCCCCTTTTTGTCAGTCATTTCTTTCACAGCACCATAGTCTAAATCTGAAAATTAAAGAACAAGCATTATATCATTCATAATTAAAACCACATGCAGTTTAGAAACCCCATTCTTAATATTGATTAGTAGAGCATGAGATGGTCCGTCCTCTAATCCATCTCATCTTATTTTCAATCCTTTTCATATTTTGATTTAAATTACATCATTACAACACTTTACTCTTTTGGTGTCACCATTAAATCAGTCCATGGATAGTGCTTGTAGTAGATCATTTATAGTCCAACGAAGCAGTTCACTTATAGTGCAACCATTCACATGAATCTTGGAAATGAACCATACTTGGTTCATCATTAAGGAAATCTTACAATTTATTTAATAAGAACTTTTCAGTTACTTGGTCAATATTTTAATTAATCATTCTAGTCAGTGCTCTGCATATTCATTCAATGGGTTTACTTAGAGGCCACTCCTTGGAGCAGCACTGCTAATTCTTTTCCCCAAGGTAAAATCAGTCTCAATTCCAGCTCCAATCCTTTCGTGTTAAGCAAGAAACCCAGCAGTTGTTGCTGCTTCTCCATCTCTTTGAACCGAACCAGGTAAGCCTTCCTTGTATAGCTCTGCTGATTTTTTATTTTTTCTTCCCCCAACTCAATTCTTTTCTTGTTAATTTGAAGCACAAACCTTAACATATTTACAAAACCAAACCCCCATAAGTTTTCCTATTTCAGTGAAGGTTCATTTCACCTTATTCCTCTTGCAACTAGTCCCCAAGAGAGAAGACCAAAGATGGAAGAGTAGTGAAGGGGTGAGGGGGGAGAGACAACATTTATATATGGGGCCTTACCCAATTGTTGTAGTGATTGTCCATTTTGTTCTCTTTGTTTTCTCCTTCTATATTGTGAGGTCTGTTATACTGAGCGAGGGAAATAAGTTTTGAGTGTCAATTTATTAATAATGAATTCAGATGGCATATATTGTCAGATCAATTTGACCATAATGCATTTTTTATCCATGCATTGTTTACATTGAAAAAAAAAACAGTTATAACATGCCTCCTGGTTAAATTTTGAACCAGGTAGTCTTATAGTGGGGAGAAAAATGGAGAATGTTGGTCAGCCTATTAAGCTGCCCAAAATTTATTCTGCTATTCTTTTTGCTTAATTGTAGTTTCGAAAAAAAAACTATTGTTTAGATCGTAACCTTACTAACAGCAACCCTGGTCATGATTCTTCATAAAATTTGAAAGGAAAGATCATCCATCCTTTGTTAGTAATAAATTAAGCTCATCTTGAGCTTATTTCTATTTCCTGCTAGGAAGGGGTCGTTCGATCAGTATACTCAGCTGAGTAGTTAATGTAGTTCAACACTTCCGGCGCCCTGGTCATAGGTTGGTATATGTAGGACCTCAGTTCTTTTTAAAAAATATGGAATAATCTATAGTCTGATTACTTAGTTGATGGACTGCCATCTGTAGAACAGTTCTTCTCCTCTCCTTCCTTCCATCTCTTTAAAATCACTATCACTTAGCCATTTAATCTCCTACGGTCCAGTATTTTATACACTCCATGTCATGGTTATAAATCTCAGACCATCAACATCATTAGGCTTAGCACTGAAACATTATTTTAACATTATTCTGTAAAATATACTTCTTGTTGTATGCAGTAGTTGCTTACCTTTTCCTTTAAACATTATAACATATATAGTCTAAGGCATAATGGGTTGCTGTCCATTACATGGATCCATGCAAATTGAAATAAACCCAGTTGAGGTCCTACCTCTTTATTTGGTCAAGCAACCAGTAGCTCCTATAGCTACATTCTTCTTCTTCTCTTAGCGAAACTAGGCAGGTTTCCTGCTCTTTAGTGCAGCTCTACTGGTCCTTTTTTCGAACTCAATCTCCCAATATCACGCTAGATTGAGAGTTAAGAATAGTATTTGAGTGACTTTGAAGGGAGCACATTAACCAGAAAACGAGAAGCAATTAGAATAAAACTAAAAACAATGTCAATATGGACATAATGTTAGTCCAAAATAATAAAATAAGTATCCCTTTTGGGTGTTGGTTAACCATAGGATGTAGAAAAAAGTCAGAATAAGATTATAGCACAATTAAACTGCTGAAATAAATGTTAAAGAAAAAATCGGAGGAAATAAACGGTGATTGTGTACCGCACAGATGCAGTATTAGGGTACATTGGCAGTATACTGTAGGCTGGCGGCGTTTTGTTGACCAGCGGAATAATATTTTTAGAAGATTTTAGCTACTTTGAATGAGTTTTTAGAATGCGTTCTTAAATTTTTGAAAATATATTGTGGACGTTTTTCTTTTTTTGCGTTGTCTTGAACGTGAAAAGTTGTTATACAAAAAATGAGAATGGATTTTAAAAATGTCAGAATACATTCTGGAGACAACAAAAAAAGATTGTAAAGTAAGAGAATGCGTTTGGAGAATAATAGAACGCACTCTTGGAAAAGAGAATAGGGTTTGGGGTTTCGGGTTTTGGGTATGGGGTTTGGGGTTTGGGGTTTGGGGTTTAGGGGTTTAGGGGTTTAGGGGTTTGGGGTTTGGGGTTTAGGGGTTTAGCGGTTTAGGGGTTTGAGGTTTAGGGTTTAGGGTTTGGGGTTTTAGGGTTATAGGGTTTAGGGTTTAGGGTATAGGGTTTAGGGGTTTAGGGTTTTAGGGTTTAGGGGTTTAGGGGTTTAGGGTTAGGGGTTTAGGGTTAGGGGTTAGGGGTTAGGGGTTTAGGGGTTTAGGGGTTTAGGGGTTAGGTTTTTAGGGTTTAGGGTTTAGGGTTAGGGTTTTAGTGTTTTAGGGTTTAGGGTTTAGGGTTTAGGTTTTAGGTTTTAGGGTTTTAGGGTTTAGGGTTTAGGGGTTTAGGGCTAGGGGTTTAGGGTTTGGGGTTAGGGGTTTAGGGGTTAGGGGTTAGGCGTTGAGGGTTTTTAGGGTTTTTATGGTTTAGGGTTGAGGGTTTAGGGTTTAGGGTTTAGGTTTTTAGGGTTTTAGGGTTTTAGGGTTTCAGGGTTTTAGGGTTTCAAGGTTTCAGGGTTTCAAGGTTTTAGATTTCAGGGTTTCAGGGTTTCAGGGTTTCAGGGTTTCAGGGTTCAAGGTTTGGGGTTCAAGGTTTAGGGTTTTAGGGTTTTAGGGTTTAGGATTTAGAACTTAGGGCTTAGGGCTTAGGGTTTAGGGCTTAGGGCTTAGTGGTTAGGGCTTAGGCATTTAAGGTTTTAGGGTTTTAGGGTTTTAGGGTTTTAGGGTTTAGAGTTTTGGGTTTCGGGGTTTCAGGGTTCAGGGTTTAGGGTTCAGGGTTCAGGGTTTAGGGTTCAGGGTTTCGGGTTCCGGGTTCCGAGTTCCAGGTTCGGGGTTTCGGGGTTTCGGTTTTTAGGTTTTGGGTTTATGGTTGAGGGTGTAGGGTTTAGGGTCTAGGGGCTGAATCTTTCCTTAATTCTGAGATGAATCGAGAAATATGATTGGATTTGCTTAGGGGCTGGATCTTTCCTTCTTTCTTATAAAATTTGATGTTCAATCAAGATCTAAATTCATGACTTCCATTGATTCATTTGGAAAGATAATATGGATGGATCTCAAGATGGGAGATCAAGACAATTTCCTAATTGTAGGGGCCTCTCACCCTAAAAGGGTGGATATAGTTGTAGTTTGATTCTCTTTTCCAAAGGCATTGAAATCCAATGGAGAAATATCAAGATTCTAGACATCTAGAGGAGTAGAAGTCACATGCATAATCAAGGACGACTCAACCAAACAAGAGTTAGATCCCTCATAAGGGCGATTGGGTAAACATTATCCAAGTCAATTTAATTGAATTTGATTAAGCCATGTGTTCAGTCTTGGGACCTCATGATTCTGAAATGGATAATTAGTGGTACCAAGGCCTGGCCAATTGGATTACCAAATTCGATGAAATTGAAATGGATATATTAATCCGTCGTCCTTATTAGGGATGGTTAGCAAAAGCGGTTCATAGATGAACAGACTAGTAAATTTCTTCTTGACCAGGGTATCTAAGTCTTGACAAGGATTTTCTGCTCATTTTTTGAAATCGACGTGTTAACAATGACAGATTTGACACATCGAGCTTACTTAATGGAGGGTGCATACTGACCGTTTACTATGATGTAGAACAGGTGTATACATACCTCATACTCCCAATGGATGAGAGTTCAAGATGCTCATCGTGTAGATTCTAACATGTTGACAAATCGAGCACGAAAACGGGCAGAACTTCGACGTCTCGAACATGGATGTCATGGTTAAGCCGATTTTACCGGGTCGGTTCAGGGATGAACCAAAAAATAACAAACATTGGGCTACAATCTGGGTTAGGATAGAAAAGGCCACCTTGACGAGGATGGGGTAACCTATCACCGAATGCTCGATGAATAATGGGCCCCCAATCCCTTTATATACTATGTTGCAAGGATCCAAGCGACGTGGAGTAGCATAACGCATTCTCAGGCGGACCCAAGAAACGCTCGTTAGAGGTTGCTCGTCGGTCGTGGTCTCCCAAAGTACAGGCCAAGGCTGTGTGTTTCGCATAGCGGGCTGCCCCATATGCATGGGACCCGGTTCGACTACTCGCACAAATGTGTAACTGAACCCATTCCCCCCAAAGCAATATTATACAAGCATAAATATAGTATCCTAAAATCTAGCATCCAATTCACACAAGAAAAGTTTTCATTTAGGAGTTTGACGTTTATATCCCCAGTGGAGTCGCCACTGTGAGGACAAAGATGGAAATATTTAGAAGTCGCCACCTAGATTTAGGTCTAGGACCTTAGAAATGTGAAATCTCACCCCAAGGTAAGACTTTGATTGACTCATGACCCATAGATTGGAATTCTGGTTCATCAGAGATTGGGTAAGCGTCAGGTTACCATTATGGGAAGGGGTTAGGCACCCAAACCGCCCGATCGAAATCGGTCTCCTATACCTTTCCTATGCTAGACTCTATTTGTTAAACCAAGCCAAACCAAGTGGTTTGATATCATTGAACCGAATCTATATCCATCAGATTGCCTACGTATTATGGAATTATTCCAAAAATCAGGTTCACCATCGTAGTTCAGGTGTGATTAAAGTTTATGGCTGTGATTTATGCTTGTGCATGATTAAGTTTATTTGTTCAAGTTGAAATTTATGCTTGAATGGTTGAGAAATCCTATGGATTAGGATCTGGATAGTCCATGTGGACTGATAGATAGTCCTAGTGGATCTAAGAATAACCCTATTTGGGTTGGAATGTGGATAATATCCTAGTGGATCTATGGATAGTCCAAGTGGACTAAGATGTGGATAAATATCCTAGTGGATCTATGGATAGTCCAAGTGGACTAAATGTGTGGATAACCCTTTTTGGGTTAAAATATGGGGGATATCCTAGTGGATCTATGGATAGTCCAAGTGGACTAAATTGTGGATCCGACTTTGATTTTCTCTCAAATGGCCTACGTATCCTAGGGTTTGACCTAGGAATCAGAATCTGCGTAGTTCGGGATGGATTGAAATGGTTGGGTATCCTAGTGGATCTATGGATAGTCCAAGTGGACTAAGGTTTGGATCCAAATTTGGGCTTCTCCCAAATGGCCTACGTATCCTAGGGTTTGACCTAGGAATCAGAATCCGCGTAGTTCGAAATGGATAACCCTAATTGGGTCAAAATATGGGTAAGTATCCTAGTGGATCTATGGATAGTCTGAGTGGACTAAAGTTTGGATCCGAATTTGGGCTTCTCCCAAATGGCCTACGTATCCTAGGGTTTGACCTAGGAATCAGAATCCACGTAATTTGAAATGGATAACCCTAATTGGGTCAAAATATGGGTAAGTATCCTAGTGGATCTATGGATAGTCCGAGTGGACTAAGGTTTGGATAACCCTTTTTGGATTGGAATATGGATAGATATCCTAGTGGATCTATGGATAGTCCGAGTGGACTAAGGTATGGATCCGAATTTGGGTTTCTCCCAAATAGCCTACGTATCCTAGGGTTTGTCTTAGGAATCAGAATCCGCGTAGTTCAGGATTGGGTGAAATGGTTGGATATCCTAGTGGATCTATGGGTAGTCCAAGTGGACTAAGGTGTGGATCCGAATTTGAGATTCTCCCAAATGGCCTACGTATCCTAGGGTTTGCCCTAGGAATCATAATCCGCGTAGTTTGAAATGGATAACCCTATTTGGGTCAAAATGTGGGTAAGTATCCTAGTGGATCTATGGATAGTCCGAGTGGACTAAGATTTGGATAACCCTTTTTAGATTGGAATATGGATAGATATCCTAGTGGATTTATGGATAGTCCGAGTGGACTAAGGTTCGAATAAATATCCTAGTGGATCTATGGATAGTCCAAGTGGACTAAGGTGTGGATCTAAATTTGGGTTTCTCCCAAATGGCCTACGTATCCTAGGGTTTGCCCTAGGAATCAGAATCCGCGTAGTTCGGGCTGATGGGTAGATATCCTAGTGGATCTAAGGATAGTCCGAGTGGACTAAATTGTGGATCCAAATTTGGGTTTCTCCCAAATGGCCTACGTATCCTAGGGTTTGACCTAGGAATCAGAATCCGCGTAGTTCGGGAATTGATAACCTATTCTAGGTTAATGATCGAGAACCTATTCTAGGTTTAGGGTTTAGAACCTATTCTAGGTTTAGGGTTTAGAACCTATTCTAGGTTTAGGATTGAGAATCTATTCTAGGTTTAGGGTTTAGAACCTATTCTAGGTTTAGGGTTTGCCAAGGGGCAAAATCGTCCTAAATCACCCTTTTCATGCAAATAAGGCAAGAGCCTATATGGTATGATCTAGTATGCTATCTTCTAAGCATGGCAAGACCTAATATGACCATATTTAGGGTTTTTCCCTAATTGTTATTTTCTTTCCATATTTAGGGTTTTCTACCCTAATTGCTATTTTCTTTCCATTTTAGGGTTTCTACCCTAATTGTTACTTTCTTTCCATTTTAGGGTTTTCTACCCTAATTGTTATATTTTTTTTCCATTTTAGGGTTTTCTACCCTAATTATTACTTTCTTTCCATTTTAGGGTTTTCTACCCGAATTGTTATTTTCTTTCCATTTTAGGGTTTTCTACCCTAATTGTTATTTTCTTTCCATTTTTTAGGGTTTTCTACCCTAATTGTTATTTTCTTTCCATTTTAGGGTTTTCTACCCTAATTGTTATTTTCTTTCCATTTTTTAGGGTTTTCTACCCTAATTGTTATTTTCTTACCATTTTAGGTTTTTCTACCCTAATTGTTATTTTATTTCTATTTTTTTGGGTTTTCTACCCTAATTGTGACAATAAGAATTTAATATAGCATGTGAGCAAGTGTAGCAGACAAATATGGCAATAAACATGTGTAGCATTCCAATCATGGCAATGTGATTATTCCAATTATGGCAGTGTGATCATTCCAATTATGGCAGTGTGAACATTCCAATTATGGCAGTGTGACCATTCCAATTATAGTAGTGTATGCATACGAGCATCCGAACATAGCATGTGAACAAATATAACATCAAATATGGCATGTGAGAAACAACCAAAGCATATGAGAATCAATCAAAACATGATGGAACACGCAGCAAGATGACAGCTTTGTCAGGCTGGACCAAAATGGGCACATAGGGCACTGTACTTATCAAAAAATTCTTAAAATATATCTTCGGAAAGAGGACTCAGAGGCCAACATTTTGTCTCAAGGAAGCTAATCCTAAAAGAGACCATAGGCGGGTCAAAAACATTCCCCAAGTACAGGCAAATACACTGGTCAAATCTGTTCCAGATTCTGGCCAGTGGTACTATAAAATCAATATAAAATCATATAGCTCATGAAAATAAAATCCGAATACATTTTTAGAAAGAGGACTCAGAGGCAAACATTTTGTCTCAAGGAAGCTAATACTGAAAGAGACCATAGGCAGGTCGAAAACAGTCCCCAAGTACAGGCAAATACACTGGTCAGGTCTGTTCCAGATTCTGGCCAGTGGTACTATAAAATCAATATAAAATCATATAGCTCATGAAAATAAAATCCGTATACATGGTAAGAAAGAAGAATCAAAGGCCAACATTTTGTCTCAAGGAAGATAATCCTAAAAGAGATCATAGGTAGGTCGAAAATATTCCCCAAGTACAGGCAAATACACTGGTCAGGTCTGTTCTAGATTCGGGCCAATGGTACTATAAAATCAATATAAAATCATATAGCTCATGAAAATAAAATCTGAATACATGGTCAGAAAGAGGACTCAGAGGCCAACATTTTGTCTCAAGGAACCTAATGCAAAAAAAGGCATCTTTCTAATGCTAGACACCAATCTCAGACATGCATTTGCAGTATACTTTGACTTTGAAAAAAATAACTGACATAAAGGATGGGTCTCCTACCTCAGGCTTCTTCACTCTACTTTTCTCCTTTGCATCTTCTCATCATCCTCCTTGTTTCTTCTCTGATCCTTCTCTCTTTTTCCTCTAGATCTTCTCTTCTTAACACCTCTCTCTCTCTCTCTCTCTCTCTCTCTCTCTCTCTCTCTCTCTCTCTCCTTCTCTCTTTCTCTATTTTCTTCTTCTTCTCTTTTCTTCCGATGTTTTTTCTTTTCTCTCTCTCACTCACGTTTTTCTCTCCCTCACACACGTTCTCCTCTCTCTATGGTCTGGAAAAAGACCCCTTCTCTCTCTTCTCTTGCCTATTTATAATTTTTCTCTCCTTTTCTAGAAGATCCTTCTTTCCTTTCTTCTTTTTTCTAGAAAAATCTTTTTTTCTTCCTTTTTCTTCTTTCCTTTCTTCTTTTCCTTCCTTTTTCTCTTCTCCTTCTCCATTCCACACGTTCTCTATCTCTCCCTCTTCTAGAAAATCCTCTCCTCCTCTTTCCTTCTCTCTTTTCTTTCCTTTTTCTCAAAATCGAGATCTTTTGGATTTCTTTTTTTTTTCTCCTCTTGGACGTCCCTTCCTCACTTTGGATTCCTTTCTTTTTTTTTTCTTTTGGATTATATGCCTTAACAAAATCTTTTGAATCCAAAAGATTTTTTTTTCTCTTTTCTTTCCTTTTCTCAAAATAAAATCTTTTGGATTCTCCCTTTTCTATTTCTTTTTTTTTCTCTCTCCACCTTGGACGTATATATATATATATATATATAATTATATAATATCAATATATTGATATATATAATATAATATACATATAAGATATATGTATATATTATATGATATATTACAATATATTATACATTAAATAATAATATATAAAAGAAATACATGCATATAAGCCACCATGAATTGGTCCAGATTGACTGGGTTGGGCCAATACTACCTTGGGTTGAGCTGAGTTGACTGGATTGACTGAAATTAACTGGATTTTCACTCTCTGTCATTTCATGGGTCATTTCCGCTATCATCCCACATGAAATTTTTCGATGGCCTCTATTCCAAATTTTTTTTTTGCGTTCATTTTGTAGAACATTAAAAATGAGGAATATAGGAACTTGAATCACCTCATTTGGAAGTAAAATGGTCAACTTATGAATTTTTGAAGTTTAAGCGGACCAATTATCGATAATTTGGCTGACCATTTTACATGGGACCCTCCGGAGACTTTTACCCGAGATTTTCCACGTCTACTTCGCAGGACATCACAAATGAAGAATAATGGTCTTGGAATCATCTGAATCCGATGTAGAACGGAAAAGATATGAAGCTTTGAAGTTCTAACGATAATTTTGCATGCAAGCTTGCATGAGACCCACTGGTGACTTCTACCCGGGATTTTTTACGTCCACTTTGTAGAACATCATGAATGAAGAATAATGGTCTTGGAATCATCTGAATCCGATGTGGGATGATCAAGATATGATGATTTGAAATTCAAACAATCCGACTTAGGATAATTTGCATGAAGGCCCCTGGGATTATTATTTATAATAATTTCAGAAACTTCCCTTATATGTATCATCCGACTAAAATGATCATATCTTCTTCATTTGATATCAGAATTGAGCAATTCTGGTCTCGTTTCGAAGATAATTCTATGACCTATGCATTCCTGCAGATAATAGCCCATGAGTCTGCTGTGGGATTCAGTGAAAAATCATAAATCTTTGAATTAAAGGCCAGAAACCTGCCATATTGGTTCACTTACACAGAGGGTGGCAAAACTGGGGTGCTTACAGGGGGGAAGAAGGCCGTTGAGTATTTTAAGTCGGGGCCCGTGTACAAGAGGACCATGACTGAGTCCTTATTGAAGTTGGTAAGGCCCATGCTAACTGACATTCGGGATTATGTCTGGGTGAGCTATCCCTACTTCAACCTGTAGCCCATAGAGGCCTTCAGAAAGCCTCTCAGTTCTGTCGCATCACCTAGGCTAGTCACTCCTCTGGCCTTGCCTTCTCTTTTAGGACAGCCTCCTATCGAGCCTCTATAAGTTGCATCCTAAGACCAGTTGGCTGTGCTTCCCATTGCTCCAAACTCCCAAACCGGCACAAATGATGAAATTCCTCCTTCTGAGTGGAAATTCCTCCCGCGATCCAAGTCTTGAATGTAGACAATGACTGGTATACATATGCCAATCAGCTTTTTTTTAATACACTTATTCTTTTCTTTCTTTTTTCCAATGAAAGATAAAATTTTTATCACATGTCTTGCAATTGTACCTTTTTCTTACGTGCTCTGTCTATCATTCTTCCGATATGGCCTCTTTTTTCCTTTAGCCATGGATTAACCTCTGGATAATTATCCACCTTCCGAGCTTCAAGGCCTTTGGGGCAGTCGGGGGTGTTGAAGATAGTTCTTGTGACTAAGATTATTGTTGATGGAATCGACCTTCCATGCTTCGGCGTCTTGACTGTGTCTTTGGTGCTGAAACCAATTTTTATCCCTTAAGATAATTATCCACCCTCCGAGCTTCGAGGCCCTTGGGGCATCCGGAGGTGTCAAAGATAGTTCTTCGTAACTGAGATTTTAGTCGATGGAATTGACCCTCAATGCTTTGGCGCCTCGACTGTGTCTTTGGTGTGAAAGCCAATTTTTATCCCTTAGGATAATTATCCACCTTCCAAGCTTCAAGGCCCTTAGCGAATCTGGGGGTACGAAAGATAGTTCTTCCTTTTCAGTTACTAACAGAATGTTTCTTGCGACCGAGCATACTTATTGATTTTTGTTTAATTTACGTCACTTCTACCAATAAAATTTTCGTAGGCTCGACGCATTCTATGTCCTTTGGACAACATCACCATCCATCTTCTGAAGGTGGTATGCCCCTATCCTCATTGTTTTGACCACATTGTATGGTCCTTCCCAATTTGGAGCCAACTTTACTTGTCTTGTGGGTTTTGAGGCTGAAGCCTTCCTCAAAACTAAGTCACCTACTTGGAACAGTTTCTCCCTTACTTTTTTATTGTAGTGGCTAGCCACTAGAGCCTAATACAAAGCATTCTTTATGTGGGCAGCTTTGCGAACTTCTTTAAGTATGTCGAGGCCTATCAACATTTTTTCCATGTTTGTTTCATCATCAAAGTTAGCCGTCCTGAATGTCCTGTGTACAACCTCGAAGGGTATGACTGCTTCTCCCCCATGGCTGAGCATGAAGGGTGTTTTCCCCATGGGTGTTCGACTAGTTATGCTGTATGATCAGATGACGCTAGGGAGTTCTTCAACCCACTTCCTCCATTCTTTGTTCAATCTGTTCCGCAGTCCCCTCATTATTTCTTGATTTATTACTTCTTCTTGCTCTAATCTTTTCTTCAGTCCTTCAAGGATAGTTCTATTGGTAACCTTGACCTGGCCATTGGCTTTAGGGTGATGTACCAAGGTAAAATATTGGGCTATCCGGTATTGTTTGCAGAAGGTTCAAAACTTTCTTGAGTCAACTTGCTTCCCCTTGTCAATGACTACAACTTGGGGTATTCCATATCAGTAAACCATAGAGAACTTGAATAATTCAGTTACCTTCTGGGCCATGATTTTTGGCATATGTTCCACCTCGATCCACTTCGTGAAATAGTCGATGGCCACTATGAGGAACTTGCTCTGTTTTATCCCTGTGGGTAATGGTCCAAGAAGAATATCGATTCCCCATATTGCAAATGGGATTGGGCTAGAAATTGGTTGTAGTAGTTCGATGGGTTGTTGTTGGATCTTGCCTCTAGCATTGTATGCACTTTTTTACATATTCTTCACACTACTTCACAATGTTTGGGATGTAGTACCCTTGCCTGACTAATATATATACCAGTGTTTGACCCGCTTGATGGCTGCCACAGAACCCTTCATGCATGTCCTTGACAGCTCCTGCAGCCCCAGAAGGTCACAGGCATCGTAACAAAGGAAAAAAGAATGCCCGCTTGTATAGGATGTCGTTGTAAATAACATATCACTTTGATCTTGTTTATATCTTTCTCGCTTCTTTGAGGTCATCTGGGAGAACGCTTCTTTGTGGTCATCTGGGAGTATGCCATTTTTCAAAAAGTCTAGAATCGGATCCATCCAGCATGGCTCATTTGTGAGCATATTGATTTTTGACTTCTGGGGTAGTACTCGGTTTGTCTAGTCAACTCAAGTATATCGAGTTATCAGCAAACGACAAATCTTTACTCATGAGCTTGGATAGTTGATCCACTTCAATGTTGTCTTCTTTATCGATGCTTCTGATTTCAAAGTTTTAAAAGGTCGCTGTTAGTTCCTTGACCTTTCCTAGGTATGCCTGCATCTTTGTAACCTTAGCCACGTAGTCTCCCATCACCTGTTTGACTACAACTTAAGAGTCACTATGAGCGGAGACGTGATATAAGACCCGCACGTCACGAATCCAATTTAACCTTACGTTCTTGTGTCGTGACCGGTCTTCCCATCATAATTGACTCAAGTGAACCAATTATATGAAGAAACCACAAGATCAGGTAAGCAATAAGTCCAATTTAGTTGGTATGGTTGACTGTTTAAGGTTGTATGGAAGCAACTAGTCAAAAACTAAAAATTAGTAAATTTTTGTCCTATGGTGGTAGTTTTGAGGGCTACGGTCGTACCAATAGTCGACTGTAGTGAGACTGTATGACCTATGGTCGCATGTTTTGGTGGTATGGTCGACGGTTTATGCGACTGTATGATCGACCGTACTAACCCAAAACCGACTCCGTGTTTAGAAACTTTTCTAATTTGAAGAAGACTCTTTCCTAGTTAAAGTGGGACTCTATATGGAGGTTTTTCCTGTATAAAAGGGACGTTCCTCAGCCTCTCTCACTCTTTTAGAACCCATATTGAAACTCTAAACCTAAGAGAGAAAGAAAGAGAGGAAGAGAAGGAGAAGGAGATTTGGAAAAGAAGGCTGAGAGGAAGATTTTGCTGAGAAGAGTTCTATCTCTCTACAACAAGCTTAAGGTATGGACTTGACTCTGTAGGATAGATCATATAGGATAGGTTCCTTTCCATCAAATTGATGTGTTGAATCTAATGTAACGGTTTTGGTTATGGAATTTCTAAGCAAAACCATGAGAGAATAGGTTAGGGATAGTTGATAAGGATAAACTATGATCAAAGGCCAAAAAATGATTTTAGGATGAATCCCATTGATGATCCATTAGGAGAAACTCATATGAGAAGTAAAAATTAACTTAACTACGTATGGTCGCAGCTATGGTCGACCATAAGATGAGAAAAGAGTCAACCACAGCCATTTGGGAAGAATTCAAGAAACATACAGTCGTAGGTACAGTTGCATGTAATGTGACCATATGGTATTGACCGTATGTCCTACGGTGGCATATATTGCGACCATAGGATCGACCATAGCAACGACCGTAGGAAAACAGAAAGTATATTTTAAGATCAAACAAGATTTTTGACTACAGTAACTTGGTAAACTTGAACCCTAAATTACATACATTAATTGTTTAGGTTCCTAATAGATTCAAAGTGACTTCCAAAGCTTGGCAGAGGAACAAGGAGAGGAACAAACATCGATCAAAGGTGAGGGAATAAGACCTAAACTAATTGACTAATAACAAGCTGTTTTACTTAATGAGTCCAATGCCATGATTGATTCTATGCTTCTTTGCTTGTAATGTGCATCTCACATGTCATCCAATATTCTTGCTATTACTGCTCATGCATATTTAATTCTATTTATTTATAACATGATAATGATGATGATGCTAGGAATAGGCATGTGATTGTATATGTGTGGTTGATGTATTGGATGGGAGTGGAGCATTAGGTAGAGGACATGGCATGGTGGTCTTTGACCTCGTCACCAGACTTTAGCTTTATCTCTACTTGAGTCTTGCGCACTAACATCGTCGTATCACCATTATCTTAGTAGAACTATTACGTCGTAAGGCATCATGGGAGGTGGTCTCGGACCGTGTGGTCTCTGACTCTGCCGAGGGACCTTAGATCTATCTCTATGGATGTATTGAGGGATGCTGGGGTGAGGCCTTAGATACACTATTTGGCATTAGGATTGGTTAGTTGTGAGCCCAGTTTGCAAGCCCTCACCAGTAAGGGCTTACGTGTTGGTATGGGTAGGGAATCAGGGGAAGTATTGGTGGTGTTTGATCCGGACACTTTAGCTCTATCTCTATTCCATGGTGGTTGCATGTGGGACAGCAATGATGCTTGATCCATTGGGCGGATTCACACACTTGTGTATAGAGGTGTAGGGGCCACCAAACCTTTCTATAGCACATTGCAAACTTATAAACCAAACTAACGATATGAATTGCATATGTTTGTTGCATTGTTTTGTTCACTCACTGAGCTCAAGTGGGAGAGCTGACCCTCGCGCATGTAATTCTTTTTAGTTTCTGATTTTACAGGTGTTACGATTAAAGATTATATGAATATGCTAACGTATGGACATGCAACGGCTATGGATGTGCAAGCTGTGGAGGACGAATATGGCTCGTCAAGCTAGTGTTTCAACTATGTTTACGCTTAGTGGTTAACTTTCGTATTGTGATACTTGTAATCAGTATTAATTATGTTTTGGTTACTTGAAGATAACTTGTTAAATATTTAATTATCAGTGTAGATTCTCAGTTCATTATTAATATGACTTTCACTATTTATTTATTTACTCTGATTTTTACTGTGGAATGTGTTTTGGTTTAATGTTGTTGGCATAGCCTATACGAGATCTTGGTTTGAACCGTTGGTTCTCATGTCTATTCATCACACCACTGGTTAGTCAAGAATTGGGGTGTGACAACTTGGTATCAGAGCTCTCAAGCCTTGCCCTTCAAACTTGAATACTTTCACTAGTCCATGAACTGAGTTAGGATAAATTAAAAGCTTTAATACAAACACACCATAAGCACCTATGTTGGTTGAGACAGAACTTAAACAAAACAATAATGTACACATAAAAGGTGAAAATATATGTATACACAGACAGAAAAAGAAAATATAAAAATATCCTAATAAATAAATAATATAGGGTACGATCTATAAGTTGGGCAATTGTCTAAGTATACAAAAGATATAGTACATTAGCAAGAAGGGAGCATCTATAAAGTAGAAAATTAGAATACCGAGTTGGTACTCACAAGATGTGAAACTCGATGTATGACAGAGGAAGAAAAAAAATGGCTAGTAACGCCTAAATCCCTATAGAGGTCAAGGGAATGATCTCAGGCTAAATCCAATAGAGATAGGAGAACAATGACCATACATAAAAAATGAGTAACTATAAAAGAAGGTAAAGCTATACTCCTGGGTGACATGGACACTTAGAGTGAGATCCACTACACGCTGATCCATTGCCTGCTGAGCATTAAGAAGAGGTTGCAACTTGACCCCACCACTATCTGGGTCGAGAACGGGTAGTGAAAACTCATCTGAGCAGATGCTAAATAATGATAATCAGATTAGAGCAAATCAAAAGAGGTAAACAACTAGGCCACTCCAGTCAATCTATCTGGACTACCAAGTGTCTTGGTTATGATTGTAATAAACTTGGCCTGACAAAATGCAAGAGCAACAACAGATGAGACCGACTATGCAAGTTGCCATGGAAATCACTATCCAAGTTGCCAATGCTACACCAACACCTCCGGGTCAAACCAAGTACTGTACCGGTTGGTAGTAACACTGTACCCCCAGCACATGTTAGCCGTAACACAGTACCTATCATACTGTAGGTCCCAGTAATGCACACCCCAGTGTAAAAGTTTAGTGCACAACAAGCAGTATATCAAGGTGGTTACCCTTATCAGCCACCAAGGTAAGAGATAGCTACCCCATGGCAGAATGATCCGACAAGGGTTGAGGAATATTTTCTGAAGATGAAACCTCAAACGTTTCAGCAAAGGATCAAATCTATTGTGGCCATATAACTAGATAGGTTTATATAGGATGTGAAGCATCATTGACTTATCCTTATGATTATAGAGGATGCACATACTTGATTTTAAATTTTCGTGCCTTGATAGGATAACTTATTGATTCAACCTATCAATTGGAGTTATAGATATTGTTTCTTTAGTATTAGTCCTGATTATACCAATCTAAGCTACTCTCATGATCGATAACATGAATAGAGATATCAACGGAATGAACAGTTAAAGGTTTAATCATTTTGAACGTACATCTTTTCGATTTATACCTGATTTATTGATGTACCAAAATTTTTCCAGATTTACTCTTGTAGTGCCTTGACCAATGGCATTATATACCCGATAGAACCTATAACCATGAGGTTAAGAGCTGTAGAACCTCTACTTCCATGTATTTGAACCACCTTGCAACTAACGGTCCTTGGTTGTTGGTTCGATTACCATAGATTTACTTCTGATCCTTTAAACCGAAGTTCACTAGATAGAACAAGTGTTCGTCATCATACTAAATTCGAAAGAAGGAAGTGAATTGCTTTTGGATAAATATTCTGATTCTTACATTTCCTGACCTTCTTTGATAAATATACTTAGTTAATAAGGGAATTATTGAAGGTAAATCGATTAAATTTTAGATTAGATTCTATATCCAAGAGACCTCAGATGAAGTAATGGAGAATCCATTTTGAGATTACTGAATTGATGGATATGAGTCGTGTCTATAAAAGAGTGCATGTGCAAGAAGTGAAAAATTCCAAGAGCAGCTAGTAAATAGTAGATAGCACTCGAATAGAATTAAAGATGGCTATATCAGTATGAAGTTTGACAAGGAAGAATATTTCTAAAGGCATAACTAAGAGTGGATGCAAGTATGAAATAAAAAATGGTGGCATTAATAGTATTTGGATTAGTACAAGTAATACTGAGTAATGCCCAATGTTAAATGAAATGATTAAGTAAAGACCAAGAAAGTTTGACAGAATTAATGAAATTATAAGCATATATCCTAATGCTTATAGGTAAACTTGGGATATGAAGTGAGTACCAATCACAAGATATTTTTCGAGGTATATGATAGAGAGATCAGGGTAGAATAGCAATGATAAAAGAGGTGTAAGCTAATGAGCTTTTTGGGATATATGATTATTGGCATTAGTCTTTGAAAAATCATAAGAGATGAAGGAACTAGACAAGCTCTTAAGAACTTTAAACCAGATTTTGCTAGTTCAAGCCCTTTTGGACTAAATGTTGCATAGGTGAGTGTTATGAACAATGTTCGAATTGTATGGATGGACAGAATTGAGATGCAACCTAGTTCTACTTCAGATGGCAGACTTCGACGTCATCTTGGGGATAGACTGGTTGTCTCAACACTCTACAAAGCTATTTTGTGCATAGAAGAGGTTGTCATTTAAGAACAAAGATGGTACATAATTGCCTAGGAAGTAGAAGCTTATCCTCTCTGCACTAAAGGCGAAGAGATGCCTTGAAAAGAAAATAGTTGGATATATGATATTTGTGGTGGACGTTACTAAAGAAGCACCACAGAAGGAAGATATTGACGTGATGCGTAAATTCCTTAATATGTTTGTAGGAGACTTACCCGGGTTACCACCTGATCGTGCGACCGAGTTCGGTATCCACTTGTTACCAGGGATGGCACATGTATCAAAGGCACCATATAGAATAACTATTATAGAGTTGAAGGAATTAAAGACTCTACTGCAGGATTTATTAGACAAAGGCTCTAATCAGCCAAGTATTTCATCACGAGGAGTGCCAGTGTTATTCGTGAAGGAGAAGGATGGTAGTGTTCGCTTTTGTATAGACTATCAAAAATTGCACAAGCTCACCATAAAGAATTGATATCCATTACTACGGATTAATGACTTGTTCGATCGGCTGTAAGGTGCAAAGTATTCTTCAAGCACGACCTTGGATGGAGTATCATCAGCTGAAGAATTTGGACAGCGATATTCCAAAGATAGTTTTTAAAACCGTGAATGAGCATTATGAGTCCATGGTTATGTTATTGGATTAACCAATGCCCTTATATATTTTATAGAACTTATGAACTGGGTATTCCACGATGTATAGGATACGTCAGTTATAGTTTTTGTAGACTACATATTGGTTTATTCCAAAGACAAAGAAAGTCCTATAATGAATTTTAGAGCAACCTCACAACAGTTGAAAAGGGAGAAGCTTTATGCTATGTCCAAGAAGTGTAAGATTTGATTAAACTAAGTGATCTTCTTGGGTCACATAGTATCATCAAAAGTAATAAAGGTGGACCCCATTAAGATAGAAGTAATCGTATGGTGAGAAACACCTAAAGAATATTGTAGAGATCAGAAGTTTCTTGGGTTTAGCTAGTTATTATAGACGATTCATAGAGGACTACTCTAGGATCGCAATACCTCTTACCAAGCTTACCAAGAAGGGAGAGGAATTTATTTGGAATGACAATTGTGAAGAATGTTTCCTGACTCTAAAAGTAAGGTTGATATCAGCTCCCATCTTAATTGTTCTGACACCAGGGTAACCTTTTACCTTATACATCGATGCATTCGGATTGGATCTAGGATGCAAGTTAATGCAAGGTGAACCTATGATTGCATATGCTTCAAGATAACTGAAGGAGCATGAGGAGAGTTACCCAACTCATCACTTGGAGTTAGCGATGGTGATTCATGCAATCGAGACCGGGAGACATTATCTATACGGAGAAGGATTTTAGATTAAATCTGATTACGAGAGTTTTACATAGCTCTTTACCCAGAAAGAGTTCAACATGAGGCTAAGGAGATGGTTGGAACTCCTGAAGGACTAAGACTATGATATTTAATGTCACCCATGCAAGGATAATATGGTAGCTGAGGTTTTGAGAAACAAGAAATTATGAAGTCAAAAAGAGGACCTAGTAAAATAGCTGCCTTGTGTTCCGCAACAATAGATTCAGATTTGGAAGAAGAATAACATATAAAAGAAACTCGTGATGATCCAATTGAGCAAGAACTTATGGAGCAATAGTTCTTTGGCTGCACTTGTGGCATTAAAGATCATCTTTGAATTGATGGATTAACTAAAAGTAGCCATTTTGTTAGATCTATATATAAGAACAGTGCAAGAAGATTTAGAGAAAGAAAAACCTAACCCTAACTTACTTTGGATGTGAAAAAGGTCCTGAGATACAGAGGATGATTATGCATACCTGAAAGTGAAAAACACTGATCACAGATACAAGATAATGCTAAAAGCCCATTCTATTCCGTATTGGCTACATCCTAGAAGTACAAAATATACCAAAAATGAAGAGATATTTTGGTGGAAGGGAATGGAAGTAGTTGTGGCTAGATGCATGTTTCAGTGATTAAATTATTAGCAAGTAAAGGTTGAAAGACAAAGACCAACATGGCTGACTACAACCACTATCGGACCCAGTCTGGAAGTGAAACTGCATTACAATGAACTATGTCACCGATTTGCCACTGAATCCCAGATCGGTTGACACAGTTTGGGTGATTGTTGATCGCCTTATGAAGATAGCTCATTCCATTGCTATACGACCTCAGTGTGCTTTGGAGCGGCTAACTAAGCTATATGTGGATAATATTGCCAGATTGAATGGTATGCCTGAGAGCATAGTTTCGGTCAGAGGCTCATGCTTTATCTCAAAGTTTTGGGAGGATCTACAGAAAATAATGGGAACAAAGTTGAAGTTTAATACCACATTTTACCTTAAACCGATGGATAATCGCAGCGGACTATACAGATCCTAAGAGATATACCCCGAGCTTGTAAAATTGATTTCAAGGAGCTTGAGTTGAGAAGTTACCGCGGATTGAATTTGCTACCAAGCTACCATGTAGATGTCACCTATAAAGCATGGTATGGTATAAATGTCGAATTCCTTTGTTTTGGAACGAAGTCAGAGAATAAGGAATTGTAAGACTTGAGTTTGTTGAAGAAATCTATCGAGTGGTAGACAAGATCAAAGAAAGGGGCCAAGATATCTCAAGTTTGTCAGAAGAGACACGAAGACCTCGAGTTCGCCATAAGTGACAAAGTGTTCTTGAAGATATCATTTATGTATGGTTTGAAACAATTCGACAAGAAGGAAAACTTGTATCCTATATATGTTTTGGACCTCACAAAAATTTTAGAGAGACATAGAAAAGTTGCAGATCGACTAGCATTACCGCTGTCCATATCTAGTGTGCACGACATATTTCGTGTGTCTCTATTGAAGAAGTACATTAGAGATCCATATCAAAGGTATTGACCACGGATCCACTGGATTAGATATAAGATTTAACTTTTGAAGTGGTACCAGCCTAGATCACCAATTGGAAAGTACAACATCTACAAAGCTGGGATATTTATTATGTGAAAGTAACTTGGTAAAGCCAAGATATAGAAGAGGTTGCATGGGAAGAGAAAAATGCAATGTGAAAACAGTATTCCCACCTATTTAACTCTGAAGTATATTCAAATTTTGAAGAGGGCTACAGTCGCACTTATGGTCGACCGAAGTGAGGCTGTATGACCTATGGTCGCATGTTTTGGTCGTATGGTCGACGGTTTATGCGACTGTATGATCGACCGTACGAACCCAGAACCGACTCCGTGTTTAGGAAACTTTTCTAATTTGAAGAGGACTCTTTCCTAATTAAAGTGGGACTCTATATGGAGGTTTTTTCTCTATATAAGGGACGTTCCTTAGCCTCTCTCACTCTTTTAGAACCCATATTGAAACTCTAAACCTAAGAGAGAAAGAGAAAGAGGAAGAGAAGGAGAAAAAGATATGGAGAAGAAGGCTGAGAGGAAGGTTTTGCAGAGAAGAGTTCTATCTCTCTACAACAAGCATAAGGTTTGGACATGACTCTGTAGGATAAATCAGATTGGATAGGTTCATTTCCTTCAAATTGTTGTGTTGAATCTAATGTAACGATTTCGGTTATTGAATTTCTAAGCAAAACCATGAGAGAATAGGTTACAGATAATTGATAAGGATAAACTGTGATCAAAGGCCTTAGAATGATTTTAGGATGAATCCCATTGATGATCCATGAGGAGAAACTCATATGAGAAGTAAAAATTAACTTGATTACGTAGGGTCACAGCTATGGTCGACCATAGGATGAGAAAAGAGTCGACCACAGCCATTCAGAAAGAATTAAGGAAACATAAGGTCGCAGGTACGGTCGCATGTAATGCGACCATAGGGTGCCGACCATATGTCCTACGGTGGCATATATTGCGACCATATGATCAACCATAGCATCGACCGTAGGAAAATAACAAGCATATTTTAAGACCAAACAAGGTTTTTGACTACTATAACTTGATAAACTTGAACCCTAACTTACATACATTAATTGTTTAGGTTCCTAATAGATTCAAAGTAACTTCCAAAGCTTGGGAGAGGAACAAGGAGAGGAACAAACATCGATCAAAGGTGAGGGAACAAGACCTAAACTAATTGGCTAATAACAAGCTGTTTTACTTATTGAGTCCAATGCCATGATTGATTCTATGCTTGTATGCTTGTAATGTGCATCTCACATGTCATCCAATATTCCTGCTATTACTGCTCATGGATATTTAATTTTGTTTATTTAAAACATGATGATGATGATGATGCTAAGAATAGGCATGTGATTGTATGTGTGTGGTTGGTGTATTAGATGTGAGTGCAACATCAGGGGAGGACGTGGCATGGTGGCTTTTGACCTCGTCACTAGACTCTAGCTCTATCTCTACTCAAGTCTTGCTCACTAATATCGTCGTACCACCATTACCTTAGCAGAACTATTACGTCGTAGGGCATCAGGGGAGGTGGTCTCAGACTGTCACACCCCAATTCTGCACTAACCAAAATGGTGTGATGAACCGTCAAAAAACCAACGGTTCAATCAGGATCTCAAATAGGGTATCCCCATTTTTGTTAAACCAAAACACATTCCACATTAATCAGAGATAATAAAATAAATAGCGAAAGTCTTACAGATAATGAACTGAGGTCTAGTCGTGATAAATAATTAATATTCCATTTATCTCAAAGTAATCAAAACATAATTTAATACATTTACAAATATCCAAATATGAAAGTTAAACACTAAGCGTATTCATAGTTGAACACTCGCTTAACTAATCACAAGTCCTTCACAACTTGCTCATCTTAGTCGCTACCTGTTCATATGTTGGCGTGTTGACAAAATCTTCAACCGTAATACCTGCAACATCAGAAACTAAAAAGAATTGCGTGCTCGAGGGTCAGCTCTCCAACATAAGCTCAGTGAGTAAACAAAACAATTCCATAAACATATGCATGCATTCAATTCATATCTTTGGTCTGGTTCATAAGTTTGCAATGTGCAATAGAAAGGATAGGTGGCCGCCGCATCTCTATGCACAGGGTGTGTACGCCCACCCAATGGATCAAACACCATTGTCGTCCACATCCACCCCACCATGGAATAGAGTTAGAGATAAAGTGCCTGGATCAAACACCGCATAACACTTCCCCTGATGCCCTACCCATACCAACATGTAAGCCCCTGTTGGCGAGGGCTTGCAAACTGGGCTCGTAACTAACCAATCCTAATGTCAAACAGTGTATCCAAGGCCTCACCCCAGCATCCCTCAATACGTCCATAGAGAACTAAGCCCCCCCGACAGAGTCAGAGACTATACGGTCCGAGACCACCTCCCCTGATGCCTTACAACGTAATAGCTATGTTAAGGTAATGGCGATACGACGATGTTAGTGGACAAGACTTGAGTAGAGATAGAGCTAAAGTGTCTAGATCAAACACCGCATAACACTTCCCCTGATGCCCCACTAGCATCAAGTACACTAACCACACACAAACATTCACATGCCTGTTCCTAGCATCATCATCATCATCATGTTATAAATAAACATAATTAAATATGCATGAATAATATTAGCAGGAATATTGGAAGACATGTTAAATGCAAATTACACGCATACAAACATAGAATCATTCATGGCATCGGACTCAATAAATAAAAATAGTTTATTATTAGACAATTAGTTTAGATCTTGTTTCCTCACCTTTGGTTGCTAGGAGATCCTCGTTTAAGCTTGATGAATCACCGTTAAAATCACCATAAAGACCTGACAAGTCGATAGATTTTAATTAGAATTAATTCCAATATTTTAGACCAACAGAAATTATAGGGTCGCAGGGTAGGGTCGGACCTAGGGTAGCAGTTTCTACGACCCCAGGGTGTAGGGTCGCAGGTAGGGTCGCACCTAGGGTAGCAGTTTCTGCAACCCTAGGGTGTAGGGTCGGATGTGGGGTCGGATACCATTTGACCCTACATGCGACCACACCCTCCCTGGAACTTCTCGAGGGCATGTGGTCTATCCTGTGATCTTGTAAGTCGAATATCATTCGACCCTACGTGCGACCACACGTATTCTGAGTCGACCTTTCATTCTAAAGTCCATTCTTTCATGTTTGAATCATTTGGCATATTTTCATGGTCCATTCTATGATTGTTCTATGGCTCAAAAATATGATTTTTACACACTTTCCATTGTTCACAATGATTTTCTCCATGGATTCCATTGGAATTTGTCCATGGATGGATGATTTGGGTTTCTCCTAGGTCTTATCCTCTTCATGAACTATTCTAGGCTCTTAAATAAATCAAGTAGAATGTATTCATACCTTAGGTTTGCTGAGATTCAGAGTTTTCTCTAAATTTCCTCCTCCTTGGTCTTCTTCTTCAATTATCCTTCTCTTCTCCTTCTCTTCCTTTCTTCTCTTTCTCTCACTTTCAATTAGGGTTTAAAAAGGAGTGAAAGAGGCTAAGGGACATCCTATTTATAGAGGAAAACCCTCCAAAAAAAGTCCCATTGAGTTTAGGAAAGACCCCCTTCGAATTAGGAAGGTTTCCTAATTTTTGGTTCGTGCTATTTTCGTAGGGTCGGACATAGGGTCGGATGTACTGAGACCCTACGTTTTTTAAAACGTGAGACCCTAGGGTGTAGGGTCGCATGTAGGGTCAGATGTAGGGTCACATAATCCGAGACCCTAGGTTTTAAAACATGCGACCCCACGACCAAAAAGTCATGGGTTGGACTTCTGTTGAGGTGGGGTCGACCCTACCTGTTTAGGCATGCGACCCTACCCTCATTTTGACAGATTTTGAGTTAAATTTCATACTTGGTCTTGGGTTTCTTCACGTAATTGGTCCACTTGGCTCGGCCATGATAGGTAGACTGGTCACGACACGAAAGGTAAGGTTAGACCGGGTTCATGGCATGCTGGTCTTACAACTCCACCACCGTTAAAAGTAATTTTCTTCTCGAAATTTAAACATACGGATCTTACAACTCCCCCATCCTTAAAATAAATTTTGTCCTCAAAATTTGAATTTAGGTGGGAATTCTATTTCCACATTTCATCTTCTTCTTTCCATGCAATCTTCTCCACACGTCTTGTCTTTGCCAGATGATCTTCATATAATAAATATCCCAATTTTTGAGATGTTGTACCTTCCAACCAGTGAACTAAGTTGGTACCACTTAAATAGTTAAATCTTCTATCTAATCTAGTGGATCCGTGGTCAATACCTTTGATATGGATTTCCAATGTACTTTTTCAATAGAGATATGCGAAATATGTCATGCACACTAGACATGGACAGCGGTAACGCTAGTTGATATGCAACTTTTCTACGTCTCTCCAAATTTTATGAGGTCCAAAACATATATCGGATACAACTTTCCCTTCTCGTTGAATTTTTTTATTCCATGCATAAGTGATATCTTCAAGAACACTTTGTCACTTATGGCAAACTCGAGGTCTTGGTGTCTCTTTCGAGAAACTTGAGCTATCTTGGCCCTTTTCTTTGATCTTGTCTACTACTCAACAGGTTTCTTCAACAGACTCGGGTCTTACAATTCTTTATTCACCAACATTATTCCAAAACAAAAGAATTTGATATTTCTACCATACCATGCTTTATAGGTGACATCTACATAGTAGCTTGGTAACAAATTCAATCCACATATAGCTTAGTTAGCCGCTCCAAAGCATACCGAGGTCGTATAGCAATGGAATGAGCTATCTTCCTAAGGCGATCAACAATCACCCAAACTACGTCAACTGATCTGGGAGTCAGTGGCAAATCAATGGCATAGTTCATTGTAATGCAGTTTCACTTCCAGACTGGCTCCGATAGTGGTTGTAGTAAGCCATGTTCGTCCTTGTCTTTCAGCCTTTACTTGCTGATAATCCAGACACTGGAACATGCATCTAGCCACATTTGTTATCATTCCTCTTTACCAGTAAAATCTCTTAAGGTTAGGATACATATGGGTACTCCAGGATGTCCTGAATATAGAGTATAATGGGCTCTTATTATTATCCTCTTCATGATATCAGAGTCTTTACCTTCAGGTATTCAGAATCTACCTCTGTATTTGAGTACCGTCTCTGCATCCAAAGTAAGTCAGGGTTAGGTTTTTCGTTCTCTAAATCTTCTTACATCGTTCTTATATACGGATCTAACAAAATTTCTATTTTTACTCCATCTATCAATTCAGAGATGATCTTTAATGCCACAAGCGTAGCCGGAGAACTATTGCTCCAAAAGTTCATCCATAAGTCCTCGCTCAATTGGATCATCATGAGTTTCTATTATATGTTACTCTTCTTTTAAATCTGAATCTGTTGCTGCAAAACATAAGGCAACATTTATATTGGGTCCTTCCTTGGACTTCGTAATTCTCTTTTTCTTTAGGGCCTTAGCTACTACATTAGCCTTGCTCAGGTGACACTCAATATCACAGTCTAAATCCTTGGGCAATTCCAGCTATTTTTATCCTCATGTTCAACTCTTTCTGGTAAAGAGATAAATAAAACTCTTGTGTTCCCATTTAATCTAAATTCTTCTCTGTATAGATAATGTCTCCAACTCTTGATTGAATAATTCATCACCGGTAATTCCAAGTCATGAGTAGGGTAATTCCTTTAATGCTCCTTCAATTTTCTTGAAGCATATGCAATCACTTATTTACCTTACATCAACCCGCATCCTAGATCCAATCCAAAAGCTTCGATGTATAGGGTAAAAGGTTTCCCTAGTACAGGAACGATCAAGATGGAAGCTGATATCAACCTTTTTTTTAGATTTTGGAAACATTCTTCACACTTATCAATCCAATTAAATTCCTCTCCCTTCCTGGTTAGCTTGGTAAGAGGTTTTGCGATCTTAGAGTGGTCCTCTACAAATCGTCTATAATAACCAGCTAAACCCAAGAAACTTCTGATCTTCGCAATATTCTTTAAGTGTTTCTCACCATATGATTACTTCTATCTTAGTAGGGTCCACTTTTATCCCTTTTTATGATGCTATGTGATCTAAGAAGATCACTTCGTTTATTCAAGTCTCATATTTTTTGGACTTGGCATAGAGCTTTTTCCTTCTCAACTGTTGTGAAGTTGTTCTAAGATCCATTGTATGAGTTGCTTCATTCTTGAAATAAATCAAAATATCATCTATGAAAACAACGACACGCATGTCATGAAACACCCAGTTCATCTGTTCCATAAAATGTAAGGGCATTGGTTAATCCATACATCATAATCGGGAACTCATAATTTCCAATCCTGGTTCTAAAACTATCTTTGGAATATTGCTGTCCAAATTCTTCAGCTGATAATATTCTGATCGAAGATCAATCTTAGAAAATACATTTGCTCCTCGCAACTGTTTAAACAAGTCATCGATCTTAAGTAGTAGATATCGATTCTTGATTGTGAGCTTGTTTAGTTCCCGGTAGTTTATACATAATCTGACACTACCGTTCTTCTTCTTCATGAATTGCATTGGCGTACCCCGTGATGCAATACTTAGCCTATTAGAACCCTTGTCTAATAACTCCCATAGTTGAGTTTCAATTTCTTCAACTCCGTAGGAGCTACCCTATAGGTGCCTTTGACACAAGTATCGTCCTTGGTAACAAGTCGATGACAAACTCGGTTACATGATCAGATGGTAACCCAGGTAAGTCTCCTGGAAACGCATCAGGAAATTTATGCATCACATCAATATCTTCCATCTATGGTGCTTCTTTGGTAACGTATACCACAGATACCATATATCCAGCTTCTTTCTCTTCAAAGCATCTCTTAGCCTTTAGCATAGAGAGGATCAGCTTTCACTTCTTAGGCAACATACTTCCAATAATACTAAATTATATGCCGTCTTTATTCTTGAATGATAACCTCTTCACATAACAACCTTGTAGAGTGTTGAAACAACAAGTTTATTCCTGAGATGACGTCAAATTTTGCCATCTCAAGTCGATGTAGGTTGCATCCAATTCTGTCCATCCATATGATTTGAACGTTGCTCATAACACTCGTCTAATGCAACATCTAATCCATAAGGGCTTGAATTAGAAAAATCTGGTATAAAGGTCTTAAGAGCACATCTAGCTCCTTAATCTCTTAATTTTCAAAGACTATTGCTTAAAATCTCATATATCCCAAAAATTTCATTAGCTTACACCTTCTTTTATCATTGCTATTTTACCCTGATCTCACTCGACATTGGGCATAACTCAGTATTACTTGTACTAATCTGAATACTATCAATGCCATGATTTTTGACTTTATCCTTGTATCCACTCTTAGATTTGCCCTTAGGAATCTTCTTCCTTGTCAAAATTCATACCGATATGACCATCCTTAACTCTACTTGAGTGCTATCGATTTCTTTACTGGCTACTCTTGATAGTTCTCACTTTTTACTCATACACTCTTTTATAGACATGACTTCTACCCATCCAATCAGTAATATCCAATCAGTAATCTCAAAATAGATTCTCCATTACTTCATCTGAGGTCTCTTGGCTGTAGCATCTAATCTAAATTCAATCATCTTTCTTCAAATAATTCCATATTAACTAAACATCTTATCAATGGATGTCGAGAAATGTAAGATTCAAAATGTTTTTCCAAAAGCAATTCATTTCCTTCTTTCAATTTAGTATAATGACGAACACTTGCTTTATCTAATGTACTTAAGTTTAAAAGATCAGGAGTAAATCTATGGTAATCCAACCGGCATCAAAAGATCGTTAAGTTGCCTGGTGTTCCAAATACATGGAAGTAGAGGTTTTACAGTTCTTAACCTCATGGTTACAGGTTCTATTGAGTATATAATGCCATTGGTCGAGGCACTATCAAAATAAATCTGGAGAATGATTTAGAACATCAATAATTCAGGTATAATCGAAAAGATGTACGCTCAACATGATTAAACATTTACTATTCATTTAGCTCATATCCCTATTCATGTTGTCGATCATGAGAGTAGCTCAGACTAATATAATTAGGACTAATACTAAAGAAATAATATCTATAACTCCAATTGATAGGTTAAATCAAGAAGGTATCCTGTCAAGGTACGAGAATTAGAATCAGGTATGTGCATCCTCTATAATCATAAGAGTAAGTCAATAATGTACCGCATCCTATATAAACCTATCTATTTATATAGCCACAATAGATTTGATCCTTTGCTGAAAACGTTTGAGGCTTCGTCTTCAGAAAATATTCCTCAATCCTTGGTCGGATCATTTTGTCATGATGCAACTATCCCATACATCGGTGGCTGATAAGGGTAACCACCTTGATATACTGCTTTTTGTGCACCAAGCTTATGCACTGGGGTATACATTACTGGGACTTGCTGTTTGGTAGGCACTGTGTTATATGTAACAGGTGCTGGGGGTACAGTATTGCTACCAATTTGTACCGTACTTGGTTTGACTCGGAGGGGTTGATGTAGCATCGGCAACGTGGGTAGCGATTCACATAGCAACTTACATAGTCGGTTTCATCTATTGTTGCTCATGTATTTTGTCTGGCTAAATTTATTACAACCATGGCCAAGGTACTTGGTAGTCCAGGTGATTGGCTAGAGTGGGCTGGCTGCTCACCTCCTTTGATTTGCTTCAATCTGATTATCATTATTTAGCATTTGCTCAGATGAGTTTTCACTACCCGTTCTCGACCCTGATAGTGGTGGGGGGTCAAGTTGCAACATCTTCTTAATGCTCAGTGGGCAATGGATCAGCGTATGGTGGATCTCACTCTGAGTCTCCACTTCACCCAGGAGTAAAGCTTAATCTTCTTTTATTCTTAGTGTATGGCCATTGTTCTCCTATCTCTGTTGCATTCAGCCCAAGATCTTTCCCTTGACCTCTACAGGGATTTAGGAGTTACTAGCCATTTTTCTTCTTCTTTTTCCATACATCGAGTTTCACATCTTGTGAGTACCAACTCGGTATTCTAATTTCTCTGTTGTATAGATGCTTCCTTCTTCTTACTGTACTATATCCTTTGTATACTTTGGCAACTGCCCGACTTATAGATAGTACCCTATGTTATTTGTTTATCATGATAAATTTAGATTTTATCTTTCTATTTGTGTATATAAATGGTTCCACCTTTTATATGTACATTATTGTCTGGTTTAAGTTCTGTCTCAACCAACACAGGTACTTATGGTGTGATTGTATTAAAGCTTTTAATTTATCATAACTCAGTTCATGGACTCCAATGGAAGTATTCAGGTTTAATGGGCAAGGCCTGAGAGCTCTAATACCAAGTTGTCACACCCCAATTCTGCACTAACTAGAATGGTGTGATGAACCGTCAATAAACCAACGGTTCAACCAGTATCTCATATAGGCTATCCCCATTTTTTTTAACCAAAACACATTCCACATTAATCAGAGATAATAAAGTAAATAGCGAAAGTCTTACAGATAATGAACTGAGGTTTAGTCATGATAAATAATTAATATTCCATTTATCTCTAAGTAACCAAAACATAATTTAATACATATTACAAATATCCAAATACGAAAGTTAAATACTAAGCATATTCATAGTTGAACACTCGCTTAACTAATCATAATAGTCCTCCACAGCTTGCTCATCATAGTCGCCACCTGTTCATATGTTGGCATGTTGACAAAATCTTCAACCGTAATACCTGCAACATCAGAAACTAAAAAGAATTACGCGCTCGAGGGTCAGCTCTCCAACTTGAGCTCAGTGAGTAAACAAAACAATGCAACAAACATATGCATGCATTCAATTCATATCTTTGGTCTGGTTCATAAGTTTGCAATGTGCAATAGAAAGGATAGGTGGCCGCCGCACCACTATACACAGGGTGTGTAAGCCCACCCAACGGATCAAACACCATTGTTGTCCACATCCACCCCACTATTGAATAGAGATAGAGCTAAAGTGCCCGGATCAAACACCGCATAACACTTCCCTTGATGCCCTACCCATACCAACACGTAAGCCCATGTTGGCGAGGGTTTACAAACTGGGCTCGCAACTAACCAATCCTAATGTCAAACAGAGTATCCAAGGCCTCACCCCAGCATCCCTCAATTCGTTCATAGAGATAGAGCTAAGGCCCCCCGATAGAGTCAAAGACTACATGGTCCGAGACCACCTCCCCTGATGCCCTACAACATAATAGCTCTGCTATGGTAATGGCGATACGATGATGTTAGTGGACAATACTTGAGTAAAGATAGAGCTAAAGTGTCCGGATCAAACACCGCATAACACTTCCCCTGATGCCCCACTCGCATCAAGTACACTAACCACACACAAACATTCAGATGCCTATTCCTAGAATCATCATCATCATCATGTTATAAATAAACAGAATTAAATATGCATGAACAATATTAGCAGGAATATTGGATGACATGTTAAATGCACATTACACGCATACAAACATAGAATCATTGATGGCATCGGACTCAATAGATAAAAACAGTTTATTATTAACCAATTAGTTTAGGTCTTGTTCCCTCACCTTTGGTTGCTAGGAGATCCTCGTTCAAGCTTTATGAATCACCTTTAAAATCACTAGAAAGCCCTAACAAGTTGATAGATTTTAATTAGAATTAATTCTAATATATTTAGACCAACAGAAATTATAGGGTCATAGGGTAGGGTCGGACCTAGGGTAGCAGTTTCTGCGACCCCAGGGTGTAGGGTCATAGGTAGGGTCGCACCTTGTGTAGCAGATTCTGTGACCCTAGGGTGTAGGGTCGGACGTGGGGTCAGATACCATTCGACCCTACATGCGACCACACCCTCCCTGGAACTTCTCGAGGGCATGTGGTCGATCCTATGGTCTTGTAGGGTCAGATATCATTCGACCCTACGTGCGACCACAAGTATTCTGAGTCAACCTTTCATTCTAAAGTCCATTCTTTCATGTTTGGATCCTTTGGCTTATTTTCATGGTCCATTCTATGATTGTTCTATAGCTCAAAACTATGATTTTTACACACTTTCCATTGTTCACAATGATTTCCTCCATGGATTCCATTGGAATTTGTCCATGGATGGATGATTTAGGTTTCTCCTAGATCATATCGTCTTCATGAACTATTCTAGGCTCTTAAATAAATCATGGGAAATGTATTCATACCTTAGGTTTGCTGAGATTCAGAATTTTCTCTGAATTTCCTCCTCCTAAGTCTTCTTCTTCAATTCTCCTTCTCTTCTCCTTCTCTCACTTTCAATTAGGGTTTTAAAAGGAGTGAAAGAGGCTAAGGGACATCCTATTTATAGAGGAAAACCCTCCAAAATAAGTCCCATTGAGTTTAGGAAAGACCCCCTTCGAATTAGAAAGGTTTCTTAATTTCTGATTCGTGATGTTTTCGTAGGGTCGGACGTAGGGTCGGTTGTACTGAGACCCTATGTTTTTTAAAATGTGAGACCCTAGGGTGTAGGGTCGCATGTAGGGTCAGATGTCGGGTCACATAATCTGAGACCCTAGGTTTTAAAACATGCGACCCCACGACCAAAAAGTCATGGGTTGGACTTCTGTTGAGGTGGGGTCGACCCTACTTGTTTAGGCATGCGATCCTACCCTCATTTTGATTGTTTTTGAGTTAAATTTCATACTTGGTCTTGGGTTTCTTCACGCACATGGTCCACTTGGCTCGACCATGATAGGTAGACTGGTCACGACACAAATTGTAAGGTTAGACCGGGTTCGTGGCGTGCGGGTCTTACACGGACCATGTGGGCTCTGACTCTGTCGGGGGGCCTTAGCTCTCTCTTTATGGACGTATTGAGGGATGCTAGGGTGAGTCCTTTGATACACTATTTGGCATTAGGATTGGTTAGTTGCAAGCATAGTTTACAAGCCCTCACCAGTAGGGGCTTACGTGTTGGTATGGGTAGGGCATCAAGGGAAGTGTTGGCGATGTTTGATCCGGACACTTTCGCTCTATCACTATTCCATGGTGGGTGCATGTGGGACAAAAATGGTGTTTGATCCATTGGGTGGATTCACACACTCGTGTATAGAGGTGCAGGGGCCACCAAACCTTTCTATAGCACATTATAAACTTATAAACTAGACCAAAGATATGAATTGAAATCATGCATATGTTTGTTGCATTGTTTTGTTTACTCATTGAGCTGAAGTTGGAGAGCTGACCCTCGCGCGTGTAATTCTTTTTATTTCTAACATTGCAGGTGTTACGATTGAAGATTATATGAATACGCCAACATGTGGACATGCAGCGGCTATGGATGTGTAAGCTGTGGAGGATGAATATGGCTCGTGAAGCTAGTGTTTCAACTATGTTTATGCTTAGTGGTTAACATTCATATTGTGATATTTGTAATCAGTATTAATTATGTTTTGGTTACTTGAAGATAACTTGTTAAATATTTAATTATCACTGTAGACTCTCACTTCATTATTAATAAGACTTCCGCTATTTATTTATTTACTCTGATTATTATTGTGGAATGTGTTTTGGTTTAACATGGTTGGCATAGCCTATACGAGATCCTGGTTTGAACCGTCGATTCTCATGATGGTTCATTACACCACTGGTTATCGAGAATTGGGGTGTGACACGTGAGTGACCATAAGGCATTTTTCTAGCTAAAGTCCCATAATTTATGCTTTGTATTCGGCCTCGTTGGTGATAGAAAAATCAAACTTTATCACACTCTTGATTTTGAAGCCTTCTAGGCTTATTAAAACTACCCCTACCCCTACCTAGTGTTCACTGGATGCTCCATCGATAAACAATGTCCAAGGTGGTGAGGCTAGTTTAGGCGTTGGAGTCTGCGGCCATATTTATATGGCAGTATTAAGGTTGTCTGGAATTAAAAAATCAGCCAAGGCCTAGGCCTTGATTGCCATCCTTGGCTTATAGTGGAGGTCAAATTCCCCAAGTTTTATAGCCTAATTGATCATCCTTCCTGACACATCATTCCTTGCAAGGAACTTTTTCAGAGGCTTTGTTGTCAGAATCTCAATTGTAAGGGCCTGAAAGTAAGGCCTCAACTTTCTTGCGGTGGTTACCAATGCCAGAGAATTCTTCTTTATGGCTTGATATAACGTTTCTGCATCTAACAACATTTTACTTACATAGTATATTGGTCGTTGTATCTTTTCGACCTCTTTGACCAATACTACACTAATTGCTACTGATGAGACCAAGTAAAGTTAGAGCTTATCTCTTGTCTTGGGTTTAACTAATACTAGTGGGGTTGACTGGTATTTCCTCAACTCCCTGAACGCCTACTAGCATTTTGGTGTCCATTCAAATTTTTTTTTGTCCTTGAGTGTCTGGAAGAAAGGTATGCATTGGTCTGCAAACCTTGACATGAAGCGTCCGAGGGCTGCAATCATTCCTGTTAACTCTTATACCTGTTTCAAGTTTTTAGGGGGCTTCATATTCTAGATGGCTTCTATTTTTTCTAGGTTGGCTTTGATCCCTTACTGGGACACCATGAATCCGAGGAATTTCCCAGATGATACTCCAAAGGCACATTTCATGGGGTTTAACTTCATGTTATGCCATCGGAGTACCTCGAAGGCCTAGCGAAGGTCATCAATGTGTGTTTTTGCCTTCAGGCTCTTTACTTGGAAGTCATCAACACATACCTCCATGTTTCTTCCTATTTGATCTTTGAAGACTTTGTTCACTAGGCATTGGTAAATAGCTCCTACATTTTTTCAGGCCGAAGGGCACAACCTTGTAATAGTATGTCCCCTGGTTGGTGATGAAGCTTGTGCTTTCTTCATCTTCCCTACTCATGGGGGTTTGATTGTATTCAAAGTAAGTATCCATGAATGAAAGTAATTCATGCCTTGAGGTTGCTTCTATTAATTAGTCTATTTGAGGCAGAGGGTAGCTATCTTTTAGGCATATTTTATTGAGATCTATGTAATCAATATATATTCTCCATCGATCCCTTAATTTTGGCACCATTACAACATTGGACAGCCATTCAGGGTATTTCACCTCTCTAACAAAACCAGCCTGAAGAAGTTTTTCAACCTCATTGTTTATTATGCCCTGCCTATCAAGTGCAAAGCTCCTCTTTTTCTGCCTTATTGGTTGATGCTATGGATCAATGACCAGGTGATGTTCCATGAGGCTCTTGTTGATTCTCGGCATATCTGTCACCGACCATATGGACACATCAGTGTTTTCCCTGATAAAGGAAATGAGCTCATCCTACATTTTTCCCTGTAAAGTAACACCAATCTGAAAGGTGCGTTCAGGTTGATCTTTCAAAAGGGGAATCTGGATCAGTCCTTCTACAGGGGTTACTCGGTGGGGAGCTCCTTTTTCAAGATCTAAGTCATCCCATAGATCCTCCAATATGATGGATTGAACCAAGGCCTTCCCTTTCTTCTTCGAGCCTTTGGTTCCTTATTCGCCCTCGGTGGGGTTCAAGATTTCAGGCATTCTTCCTAACTCAATGTCATAGCACTGTCTTGAAATTTTTTGATTCCCCCGATACTCTCCAATGCTGTGATCAATGGGGAACTTGATGACCTGGTAGTAAATTGATAGGTAACTTCTAAGATGGTGTAGAGAGGGATGTCTGAGGACCACATTGTAACTGGCTCAGAGATGAACCACCAGAAACTCTACATTTATGACCCTCCGAGCTGGCTTGTTTTCAATCATGAAGGGTAGGCAAATCCCTCCCTTCACATAGACAGAATCTCCGATAAGCCTATCAAATTGTGGACTGTAGGTCCCAACATTTTATCAGTGGAATTCATCCTCTGAAAGGTATGATAATAGAGGATGTCAGTTGTGCTTCCCGTATCAATCATAATCTGACTAACATTGAAATCGTCTATGATCGTATTAAGTACCAAAGCATCCTCATAGGGTGGTATGACATTTATCAAGACATCATCACTGAAGATCAGGAGATCCTCCATCCTTAACGTTTTTAGAGTGAATTTCACATCATCCAACTCCCTAGCATAGGCTTTTGTCGATCTAGTCGAGGTGTTACCTGCTGTCGACCCTCTAGTAATCACTTATGTCTCTGATATGACCAGATGTACCTTCTGGACCCAGGGGACAAGGTCTAAAGTAATAGCATGGTCAGGGAGTCTAATCTCAACCCGTGGGAGGTTTAGCTGGTATCGCTTCTCCTAGAACTCTAGTAATGCTTTGGCCTTAGGTCCTCCTCGACCATGAGCAGGCTGTGCAAGCATCCGCTCATCATAGCACTAGATCCATAGGCTCTTGCCAAGGCCTTCATCAATCATGGGTGAAGACTTTGTTTACCCTTAGTCGTGCTTTCCCTCTCTAACAAGTTTCACTGGGACAACTTTTATCATGTAGGTTGCTCCAATGGTAGGCCTGATAGGGGAGGGAGTATTCCCTATGCTATCATCTTCTTTGTCATTATCATCTTTCCTTCCTTTGTTCTTTTCATCTTCGGTCTGGCAATCGTCAGGCTCCAGCACATTCTAGGCTAATCCTGGGGGAGATGGCCTTTTGCTATCCACATATTTTTGAGCTTACCGTTTCAGATTAGCTCTTTGATGGCATCTTGAAGGTGTCAGCACTCATTTGTGGTGTGCGCATGCTCATTGTGGAAGGCGCAGAATAAGCCTAGGTTCCTGTTCTGAGACTCAGCATTCATTCTTATTGGTTTTTGAAAGGATGTTTGACACTTCTCCACCATGAACATTTTCATTGGAGTTTTCTGGAGTGGGTAGTAGTCTTCATAAGGCTGAAAGCTCGGGGTCTTTGTCCTAGTCATTTTATCTTTCTTTTGCTTTTTGGAGAGCTCTCCCTCGAAGGTCGAATCCGTCAGTTTCTCTCTTCTTTTCCTTTTCGTGGCTGGGAGTGGTGGCCTCTCCGCAACCTTATCTTTTTTGGTGGCCAAGTTTGCCATGGCCTACTTTTAACACCGCGCCTGTAATTCTTCTAGGGTTATAGTGGGCTTCTTGGCGAAAGAAAAGATCAGGTTTTGGTCCCTGATATCACCTACAAGCATGGTCTTGTGAACCAAATCTTCGAGGCTTCTGACCTGTAAGGCCTCCAGGTTGAACCGATCAAGAAAGGCTCTGAGTGTTTTGACTTCCTCCTAGATACAATCTCTCAGGCTGTACGAGGTCTTCCTCTGGCTTCGACAGTTTTGAAAATGGCTTAAAAATACAGAAGCAAGCTCTTCGAAGGAATTGATTGTCCTTTTGGGTAGACTGTTGTACCTGTAAGCATCCCATTTTTGCCATCCCAAGTTGAACAAAGTCTTACTGGAGAGTAGATATCAAAGTGGGAGAAGTAAGAGAAAGTTTAGAAAATACAGGGGAGGCGACTGAAACTCTCTCAAAAATGACAATCGATTAGCCCTGACATGCTCTCTATAATGTTTTGAGAATAATTGAGATGATCCCCAATGTCCAGGAGCTTAAGTGAAACCATATGGCAAGTTGGTGAATCCCAATGCAAGGTTTGGATTTTGACTGTGACTTTGAAGAGGTCTTCGATGGGCCCCATAGTAAGGAAATGGGTTGCAACCTGCATGGATGTATAGGTCTTGGAAATACCTTCGAAATGAGACCAGAATCGCTCAATTCTAATGTCAAATGAAGAAGATATGGCAATTTTAGGCTGGGAATAAGAATAAGGGTATTTTCTGAAGATTAATAATATCTAGGGGCTTGCATGCAAATTATCGTAAGTTTAATTATTTAAAATTCATCTTCTCATATCTCGCTCATCTGACGTCCAAATAAAGTGATTCTAGTGTCATTATTCCTCATTTTTGGTGCTTTACAAAGTGGATGTGGAAAATTTAGAGCAGAGGTCTCCGAGGGATCCCATGTAAAGCTGCAAGCCGATATGCCCACTTAAACTTCAATTCCTCATAATTTTATTATCCGACATCCAAGTAAAGTGATTAAAACTCCAATATGTTTCATTTTTAGTATTCTACAAAGTGATGTGGAGAATTTGGGATAGAGGGATCCGAGGGATCCCATGCAAAGTTACAAGCTGATATGCCCTCTTAAACTTCAATTCCTCATAATTTTATTATCCAACTTCCAAATCAGGTGATTGAAGTCTCAATATGTTTCATTTTTTAGTGCTCTACAAAGTGGAGGTGAAGGATTTGAGACAGAAAACTCCAAGGCATCCCATGCAGAGTTGCTAGCTGAATTATCGTAAATTAGCTTGTTTAAATTTCAGAAATTCATAAGTTAGCCATTTTACGTCCAAATGAGGTGATTCAAACTCTAGTATATTTCATTTTTAGTGCTCTATAAAGTGGATGTGAAGGATTTGAGACAGATATCTCTGAGGCATCCCATGCAGAGTTGCTGGCCGAATTATCATGAATTGACCTATTTAAACTTCAGAAATTCATAAGTTGGGCATTTTACTTCCAAATGAGGTGATTCAAGCTCCAGTATTTCTCATTTTTAGTGTTCTACAAAGTGAACATAGAAAATTCAGGATAGAGGCTGTCGAAAAATTTCATGCGGAATGGCGATGAAAATAGTCTATGAAATGATAGAGAGAGAAAAACCAATCTTGACCCAACCCTGCTCAATCCATATCAGTTTAACCCAATCAACTCATGTCAGTCCAACCCAATCAAGTCAATCCAGCTCAAGTCAGTCCAAACCAAACTAGTTCACCCATGTGCAGACACTTGTCATATGTATATATTATATATTGTGTATTATTTCTATACATATATTTTATATCACATATTCATATATACACATATATATATCCAAAAAGAGAGAAAGAGGGCCATGGAGAAAGTGGTAGTGGGGACCACTAGTTGAACAGTTTAGGAAAGAAAATAGAGATCGTAGGATTTGAATAAAAAATCAGAAAAAAAGGAACGAATTAAGGGACATGGTAGGACTCTAGAAAAAAGGGGGAAAAAGGAAAGAGAGACTCGATGGAGAAAACTAGAAAAAAAAGGAAAGAGAGACTCGGTAGGACTCTAGAAAAAAGGAAAAAAAACTAGAAAAAAATGATAGAGAGAGAGAGTGTGGAAAAAAAGGAAAGAAACAAAAAAACAAAAAAGAAAAGAGAGAGAGTCGTGAAATCCGAAAAGAAGTAAAAAAGACAAAAAAGGAAAAATAAAAAAAGGAAAGAGTGAGATGGAAGAAGAGAAGAATAAAAAAAAGACAAAAAGGAAAAAAAAAGGAAAGAGAGAGACGGAAAAAGAGAAGAATAAAAAAGACAGAAAGGAAAAATAAAAAAAAAGGAAAGAAAGAAAAAAAAAAGAAAAAAGGAGGAAAAGAGAGGGGGGAGAAACAAATCGGTGAGGAAGAAATAGAAATTGAGAAATTATGAAGAGAAGAAGAGAGTCTAAGAGAAGAAGAGAAGAAGAAATAGAGAAGAAGAAAGAAAGAAACCAAGATTGAGAGAGAAGAGGAAGAAGAAGGGAAAGAGAAGAAGAGAAGGAAGATGGAGAAGCTAAGGGAGAAGGAACTCTCTGCAAAGAGGTAAGTCCACTCTCAATTGTTATTTTTTGGTACATATCTATAATTCATGGCCCCTCACCCATTGCTGTGACCAAAATTTTGGTTTTGATATGATTCCATGAGCTAACATGTCGAAAATTGCTTGAATATGCCTATTTTTGATAAATCATGATCAGAGATATTATATTGCGTGTATGTTGATGCTGCAATGCCCATGTTTGATATTTTTTATGCATTAGAATATGTTTAAAATACTCAATAGTGAAAAATTGAATGTCATATGATGATTTTTGAGTATTTTAATGTTTTTTTACATGATGGATTTCAGATCTGGAATCCGATTTTGGGACATGCATCTCATATAGATTTTTGATGAATTTTAAGCCCAAAATTTTATGAGAAACTCATACATATGTTAAAAAATTTCCCTAGAAATTTTGACTCCTTCAGAGTTGACAAAGTCGAGATAAAAAATCCCCAATGATGCTACTATCCTTCTCAGGTACAGTGCAAACCCTCAACAAAAAAACTCTAAAAATAGAATTTACGCAACAATTTGATAATCCTACCTTCAAAGAAAGTGATAGATATGAAGTCCTGAAAATGTTAGCACTATATTTGGATTTTTCTGATTTTTTATGGTTTTCATATGATTTTTGAAGTGCACCATGGTTAGTTTTAGGGTCAGTTTGAACGCATTGAATTACATGACTGAGATGTATTGTTTGAGCCTTGAGGATCTTTTTGTTTGCATGATATTTTTTAATGAATTGTTAGATCTATCAGTTAGATACATGACCATATTCCTGAATTCTATTTTCAATGAATGGTTGATTTTATATAGAATTTATGTGCAGCTGGTCAGAATCTAGAACAGACTTGACCAGTGCACATGCCTGCACTTGTGGTGCATATTCGACCCATTTTGGCTCCCTGTTAGGATTTACCTTCTTGGGACAAAATCTAGGTCTCTGATTCTTCTTTCAAAGGTATATTTTGAGCTTAATTTGAATATGTATGAATCCCCATATGCATGTTTTGGCAAAGATCCACAGAATCTATTGATTGCAGTAAAAGTCATGAAAATCCTTGCATAAGTATCCTGTCGAGATTCTTTTAGACATCACTTCCTTGAAGGAAAAGATAGCCACAAGAGTCTAAAAGGTAACCAAGTTAACAGATAATTTTTTTCATACTTGAAGAATATCTTATGATTATTTTTCCATGACTGGTACGGATCCAAAAATCAGTCTGATCAGTTTTCATAGTCTGACCTTGTAGGCATGATTTAAACCATTAAATTTCCATCATATTGCGCCTTAGAAGAATTTGAGACCATTAAATCTTTATCATGAGCATCTCATTTGAATCTGAACCATTGGATTGACATCATGAGTAATATAAATGAATCTAGACCATCAGATTGTCTTGATGATTGATGTAAATGAATTTGAACGGTTAGATTATGATTTTGAGAGAATTTAAACCATTAGATTTCCATCATATGAATGATTTAAAGGAATTTGAATGGATAGATTACCATCTTGAGTAATTTGAACCGTTGGATTATCTTTTTTAGTAATTTAATTGAATTTTAATAGTCGAATTGACCTCATGAATGTTTAAATTGAATCTGAACCATTGATGATGATCGATTACATCAAATCTGAGTAGTCAATCAAATATGATCTTAGTCACATTGTTGATGATCGATGCTTGATTAATGCTTTCACATGCTTGCTATTATATTGATTCTCATGCTTTATTGCTATATTTGAGATGATATATGCTATTGTCACTATATTTAAATGATATTTATTGTTGGCAATTACTTAATTTCTGCAACACCGTAGTCGAACTGCCATATCTATACACCTAGAAGACATATTAAGTGTGAGGATATGCATGTAGGCACCCACATTCATGAGAAGGGCAAGAATGAAAATGATAAATTTTAATCAAGTGATATGAAGCCTAGCCCAACACATGCCAAATTAGGATTTTAGGTTAAGGGTAGATTAGGACGATCCCTACCCCTCAGCTCATCTCCTCTAGGATACAGAGAACTAGTTAGGTGTGATGTGAATCGAACCATAGAGCATTTAGGTTCCACACCCTGATCATGAAAGAAAACATGAATGAATTGAATCCGCTTTTCGAACTACGAGGATTCTGTTTCTTAGGACAGCATCCTAAGATACGTAGGCAGTTTGGTGAGATTTTCAAACATGGTTCCACACCATGATCTTGAAAGAATATACACATCAATAAATGAATCAGTTTCTGAACTACGTGGATCCTGATTCTTAGGGCAGCACCCTAAGATACGTAGGATGTTTGGAGAGATTCCCAAACACGGACTCATATACCCTTGCTCCCTGAGAGTAGAGAGAAAGACACCTTGCTCCCCGAGAGTAGGGAAAAATAGATTGCTCCCTGAGAGTAGAGAAAGAGACAAATTTCTCCCAGAGAGTAGAGAAACAGAAGATTGCTCCCTAAGAGTAGAGAAAGAGACAGATTGCTCCCTCAGAGTAGAGAGAGATAGATTGCCCCTTGAGAGTAGAAACATCCTTGCTCTCTGAAAGTATCAAAACATCACAACAAACTACGTTGTACCTGATTTTCAGGACCTCTGAAATACATAGGCAACTTAGAGGACCTCTCCATAATTCTTAGGTCCTCCATATCATATCCATATCCATATCCATATCATACCCATATCTATATATATATATATATATATATATATATATTCACTTCAATCCACATTAGGCTATATCTAGATTCAATCTCAATCATCATTAAGCATAAACTTCAACTTGAACAATTGAATCTAATGAAGCTTAATCATAAATCAGATCCATAAACCTTAATCACATTCCATTCGATATATGTTATGGACTTGATTTTTAGGATTGGAATACGTAGGTAATTTGAGATGTCTTGGACGTCTCAGATTCAGTCCATCACTGAACCATCTTTGGTTTGGTTCATTGTATATTATTTTTTTTTTGTTTATTTATTTTGAGAACATGTTTGGCTGAACCTAGGTTAGAAGAACATAGCAACTTAGCATAAGATCCCCCATGAAACCTAGTCATCATCCATTGACCAGAACAATAGAGTCTAAGGAAAGTAGAATCACATAGGAGGCCAATTTTTAGATCGGGCAGCTTTGGGTGCCTAACACCTTCCCAAACTATACCTTAAATGCTTACCCACTCTCTGATAGACCAAAGCCAATATATTGGGTTCAATGAGTCAATAAAAGTCTTTTCTTATGATGAGACTATATTTTTATAGGTCCTAGACCTTAATCTAGATGGAGACTCCAAATCATTATTTTTTCCATCCATCGGAGATGGGTGGAAGAGACGAACTTTGTCCTCACAGTAGCGACTCTGCTGGGGATTCTACGCTCAGACTCTAGATTCACTTTCCTTACATTGACTGATTGACATTGGATGCTAAATCTAGGGCTACTATTATTTATGTTTATACATATTGTTTTGGGGGGTATGGGTTCAGTCACACATCATACCGTTAGTCGACCCAGGTCTTCATGCAGATGGGAACGCTCGCTAGACAAAAACCACAACCTTGACACGTACCTTGTAAAAGTGTCTACTGATGAGGGTCTCTGACGATTGTTTCTTGGGTCCGCCAGGGAAGGTGTCATACTACTCTAGGTCTTGACATTTTGCAAAATGATATATCAAAACAAATCGAGGGGCCCATAATTCACTGTGTAGACGGGATAGGCCACTCCTCCTCGTCAAGGTAGCCTTACTGGTCCTAACACAATTTGAGCCACATGTTTGTTATTTTTGGTCCATCCCTGAACCAACTGGTAAAACCCGTTCAATTACAATATCCATGCCCGAGACGTCAAAGTTCTATCCAATTTTACTCTCGATTGGTTAACATGTTAGAATCCACACGATGAGCATCTTAAACTCTCACTTGATGGGAGCAGGAGAAATGTATAAACTAGTCCTACGTCATAGTGGACTGCCACTGTACACTCTCTATCAATGAACTCAAAGTACAGATCCATCATTGTTAACACATCGGCTTCAAAAATGAGCAGAAATTCCCTGTTATGACATAGGTGTTGTGATGGAGCTATTATTTACCGGTTTGTTCAGTCATGAACAATTTTTGCTAACTATTCGTATGAAAGCTAGGTATAAGAATATAAGTTTTAATCTCTTTGAATTTGATGAACCAAGTGGTTAGACCTTGTTGCCTAATGAATCGTTTGGGTCATGAAGCCCAAGACTAATCACGGGGTCAGTCGAAGCAACTAAATTGATCTGGATAATGCTTGTTTAATGGGTTTCATAAGGGAGCTAACATTTGTTTGGTCGAGTCAGCTTTGTTTGTGCATGTAACTTCTTATTCCATTTTCCCACCATCCCAAAGTACTAATACTTGTCAGTTTTGGTTCTTTTTGAGTACCAGTTCAGGAGTCAGCTTAAACCCTAACCATTTTTACCTCATGGATAAGAGACCCCATCATTGGGAGGTTGTCTAGTGTGTCAATACCTGAACCAGTTAGTCCTACCTCAACCTCATCTACTGAACCAATGGATGACGGATCAAACCAAGTTCCAAGCACTACATAGGCCATAATTGAGAGAATAGTAAATATCATAGAGACGATGGTTATCATGATTCAGGGCCTATAGATATCCCAATCATCAACCATTGAGAGAATGAATGTGGCACCCCTACAAGGAATGAGTAGCCCTAAGCAAGCTGCGCCAAAATCCCCTCAGATCCCACCTTAAAAGACATAGATGAGGTTGTGTATCAGAAACCATTGGTCATCCAGAGAGCCCCCATGATCCAAAGGCCAAGAGAAGAGGGTAATCCTTATGGAGATAGATTGAACCGATCGAAAGAATTACTGAGAGCTATGAAGGCATGGGATGATCAGATAATCCATCAAGGAGAATTCCCCCATAATGAATTAGTAAATCGATCAGTGGGACAACTTGCCAACATTAATGCTCATCCATTAATCTCAAACAATCTGAGCAACACCCTTGCTCGCCAGAATTAGAGAACCAGAAGACAGTTCACAGAATTAGGCATGACCAGAGCATCACTTCTAGATAAATTGATTAAAGCTGGGAAACTTAAAGTTTTGGTGACACGACCCGTCCCAGATCCATTACCTTAGTTCTAGTGTGCAAACAAATTTTGTAAATACCATAACCAAAATGGGCATGATACTGAATTTTACATCCCTTTGAAGCATGCTATACAATATCTGGTAGATGCAGGAAAGATTGAGATCCAACCGAGGCAAGCATCTGTGGTAAACAATCCCCTTCCCCATCACACAGTCAACTTTATAGAACGGGGGAGGTATGTTCGGACAAGGATATTCCAACTTAAGTGGTCCAAGCTAAAGGAAGCGTCACACCTGATGACAAGGTAAACATGGTCTCAACCCAAGAAGTGAGATGCGAGTTTGAGGTATTTTCCCCAAGATTTCTCAGCCAGCAGTAGCAAAGCCAGAATTTGAAGAGCCCCTCATTCCCTATCAATTTGACGAGGAGCCTGAAATAACCTATGCTACCTATCAATCTGATGAGATGGAAGTGATATTTCTAGAAGATTCTGAGTACTCTATAGCAGAGACAGAAACTGAAGAACCACTTATCATATACCTATCAGAAGAAGAATCAGATGTGGCACAATTAAACAAACATTTTGTAGAAATGGAAGTGGTATTCTTTGAAGATGAAGAAGAGATAGCAGAAACAAGGACAGGGATGGATTTCAAGCCGGCATACTTGACAGCAGAGAATCCGGCCCAACTGATGAGAGAGAAAGATAAAGGTCAGACTAGTCAACCAAAACCACAGAATCATGTATTAAAGCAGCTCTAAAAGACCCAAGCTAATGTTTCCATATGGGGGATACTGATGGCCTCCAAAACTCACAGACATGTAGTCCTAAAGTCCTTAGCAAGTATTCAAGTCCCGACCTCGACTGATTGTGATGAATTAGTAAACCTGATTGGGGGTAAGTATGCGGTTAATTCAATAGTCTTTGGAGATGAAGATCTTCCCCCAGAAAGTAAGAATCATACCCACCCTCTGTACATCACTATTGGATGCAGGGGTAAGAGTATATTTCAAGTACTGATTGACAATGGGTTGGCCCTAAATGTGTTCCCTTTTTCCACCTTTAAGCACTTGGGATTTAGTAAATCTGAGCTCAAGCCTTTTGACATGACCATAAAGGCATATGACAATTCTAAGAGGGCCATTTTGGGCGTGTTTACTGTTCCAATATAGGTTGGACCTGTAGAGTTACTGACTGAGTTTCAAGTTATTGATATACCATCTTCCTTCAGTATACTTCTGGGCAGAGCATGGATACACTTGGCAGATGCAGTGGCATCAAGTTTGCATCAGAAGGTTAAATTCCTCCATAATGGCACTACTGTTACAATTTATGCAGACTCGACAGTTGTAAATGTGTTGATATCGGAAGTCTGCCACAAGATATCAGTCTCGACGGATTCCACATTAGCAACATCATGGAAACCACAGAACCAAATCCCCCAGGTACGCATTTGTCATTTTTGCTTCGTCAATTACCTAACATGTCTTACTTTCCAGGTATGGGCCTCGGTTCCAACCAACAAGGTGATGTCAACATGTTATCTGTTTTGATCAATGAGTACAGATTTAGACTGGGGTATGTTTCTATCGATCGAGATCTGAAATTGATAGAGGAGAAATAGAGGAGAGTCAATGATGCATTTTGGAGGCTCAAGAGGAGAAAATATAGGAGTAGCAGTAGGAGTCCAATAAAGGCAACAGACAGGAGTCACAGAAGATGGCAACCACAGAGGACAGATGAGCCGGTCAACCAGGCACAGTTTGGAGGTATATATGAGGATGAGCAGATTAACCCATACTTCAAGAATCTCAATGGATACTTTGTCAAAGAAGGAGAGGACATTACATTCTGTGGATTCCCTGAACCGTGGCTAGACGGAAACCTCCAGAGAGAAGTACCTGGTTTTGAAATATTCTTTGTCTGTACAATTGATTGGATGGAGCTGGAATAAATCACGAGTCAGAGGCAGAGTGTGGAGGAAAAGTTAGAGATGGAGATTATCGACAATGGCAATCTGTTCGGCGAGGACCAAGTTCTGATGCTCACCGGAGACCATCAAGATCGAGATCCCGATGTGCAACCAATCATCCTCCCTATCAATGGAATGATCCCAAAACTGGAGTTGTCTAGATACTTTTGTCTACCCAAAAGGGTTGTTATGTAATCAGTTTAGTATGGCCATGTTTGGGCCCAAAGTGTTACACCCCAATTCAGGTCTAACTAGATTAGTGTGATAAACCGCCAATAAACCAACGGTTCAACCAGGATCTCGTATAGGTCGTACCCACCATATCAACCACACACACAATCCATAGTAATAATCAGAGGTAATAAAAAATAAACGAAAGTTTTATAGATAATAAACTGAGTGTCTAACAATGATAATAAATAATTGGTCTGATTATCTTTAAAACTCAAGACATAAAAGTAAATAATCCATTACAAGTTCCATTAATTAAATATAACTAAACTAATAAAAAATGTACTGGTTGCATTAGCATAATGAATCATGCGCATCTTCAACAGCTTCTACGTCCATGGCGGCAACGTATCCGTACGTTGGCGCATTCAAATATTCTTCAACAGTAGGACCTGCATCATCATCTAAAAATATTCAACGTCGAAAGGGTGGGCACACATCACGGCTCAGTGGGCAAACAAAATAATGCAAAAAAACATATGCATGCATTCAATTCATATCTTTGGTCTGGTTTTTAAGTTTGTAATGTACTATAGAAAGGTTTGGTGGCCCCCGCACCACTATACACGAGTGTGTGAATCCGCCTAATGGATCAAACACAATTATCGTTCCACATACACCCACAATGGAATAGAGATAGAGCTAAAGTGTCCGAATCAATCACTGCCAACACTTCTCCTGATGCCCTACTCATACCAACATGTAAGCCCCTATTAGAGAGGGCTTGCAAACTGGGCCCGTAACTAACCAATCCTAACGCCAAATAGTGTATCCAAGGCCTCACCCCAACATCCCTCAATACATCCATAGAGATAAAGCTAAGGCCTCCCGACAGAGTCAGAGACCACACAATCCGAGACCACCTCCCCTGATGCCCTACGAGGCAATAGTTCTGATAAAGTAATGGCGATACAAAGATATTAGTGGGCAAGACTTGAGTAGAGATAGAGCTAGAGTCTAGTGACGAGGTCAGAGACCACCGTGCCACTTCCTCCCCCTGATGCTTCACTCGCACCCAACACATCAACCACACACATACGTTCACATGCCTATTCCTAGCATCATCATCATCATCATGTTATAAATAAACAAAATTAAATATGCATGAACAGTAATAGCAAAAATATTGGATAACATGTGAAAGGTATATTACAAACATACAAGCGTAGAATCAATCATGGCATTGGACTCAATAAAACTAAACAGTTTGTTATTATCCAATTAGTTTAGGTCTTGTTCCTTCACCTGTTAGCAATACTCGATCTCCTTCCAAGCCTTGAAATTCTCTTTGTATTGATTTAACAACCTAAAATTTATATGAATTTAAGTTAGGGTTCATATGTAACATGTTACTGTAGTCAGAAATCAAAATAGAGCACTGATAGGTTTCTGATTGGTCCTATGGTCTCATACTGTATCGACCTTACTGCCTATGGTTGATACCCTACGGTCGCATATGGTGCGACCGTAGCTGCTACCATATGGTTTCTGGATCTTCCCGAATGCCTATGGTCGATCCTCTGGTCATACTGGTTATGCTATGATCGATCGTAGCTGTGACCTTGAGATTTTTGGTCACATACTACATGCAATTCGAGTTCTTCCTGGGTCTAATCCTCTATTCTTTAACTGGATTTATTCTAAGGTCTTCCTATGGCCATCATTAGTAGTCTCTTATCAACCCTAATCATCAAACTCACTCCTCATGGTTTTCCTAGGGATTTTGTTAAGGAAATCACATGGATCATAATAGGTTGATATTGCCTATTTTTCATAAAAGTCTTATTCCATAGAGTTTACATCTCCAGGGATTAAGTTCATACCTTTGCCTGTGATAGAGAGCCAATCTCTTCTCAGCAAATTCCTCTCCTTAGCCTTTTCTTCTTCTCCTTCTCTTCCTTCTGTTTCCTTTTCTTTCTCTAGGGTTTACTAATGTTCTAAAAGAGTGAAAAAGGACTGAGGGACATCCTTTATATAGAGAAAAAACTTTCCATATAGAGTCCTCTTTCAATTAAGAAAGAAATCCCTTAGTTTAGGAATATTTTCAAAACTCGGAGTCTGATCTGGGGTCTCACGATTGATGGCTATGGTTGCATAACCCGTCGATCATAGGGTCGAAATCATCGACCGTTGGGTCATTGATCAGTGAACATTATTTCTTTCCATATGGTCGATTGTACCTACCAGGTATGCGACCATATGTATATAGTTTTGGGTGTTGAGTCAATTTCTATACCTGGTTTGTGATCTATCTTCACACGCTCGGTCCACTTAGTCCAGGAATGATGGGAAGACCTGGCACGACACGGTTAAACCAAGTTAGTGGAGTGCAGGTCTTACACGAAGTGTATAAGTCCTTAGGTAGGTTTGAGTCTTTTGATAGCGTTGAGTCCGTTCCATTAGGAACCTCCTCTTTTGTACCTTTGTTTCCAAGCATTAATAAAGAAAGTTTTTCCAATTATACTGCGTCTATTTCTTCTAATTCCTCTTCTTCTAACTTTAACTTTGATAATGATGAGAATGATGAACCACCTCCTGAAATCTTACAATCCATTAAAGCCTTAGAAGAGAAAAAACCCCAACCTGTTGGTGAGGACTTCAAGACGATCAATCGTGGCACAAAAGAGCAGCTACAAGAGATCAAGATTGGTATAACCTTGACAAAAGAAGAGACTGACCAGTTGATGAAGTTATTAAAGGAATTCCAAGAGGGGTTCGCATGGTCTTATGAAGGTATGTCGGGCATAGATCCAGAAGTGGTATAACACAAGATACCTCTAATTCCCAATGCAAAGCCACACAAGCAGAAATTGAGATGACTAAGGCCTGAATGGACTTTAAAAGTCAAAGAGGATATAATGAAACAGTTTGACGCTGGATTCTTGGATGTCTCGAAGTACCCAGAATGGCTAGCTAATGTGGTCATAGTACCTAAGAAGGATGGAAGGCTGAGAGTGTGTGTGGATTATAGGAATCTGAATAAGGCCAGCCCCAAGGATGATTTCCCATTGCCAAAGATAGACATCTTAGTTGATAACACAGCCAATCATGCACTTTTGTCTTTCATGGATGGATTCTCAGGGTATAACCAGATCAAGATGGCCCCGGAAGACAAAGAGAAAACTGCCTTTTACAACAGACTGGGGTACCTATTGTTACATGGTAATGCCATTTGGACTAAATAATATAGGAGCAACCTATCAGAGGATGCCTATGACAGTGTTGCATGATCTGATTCATAAGGAAGTTGAACTATATGTGGACGATATGATTGTAAAATCACTTACCAGAGAGGATCATACTACAGCTCTGAGGAAATTCATTGAGAGGATCAAGCAATACAAACTTAGGCTTAACCATCAGAAGTGGGCATTTAGGGTAACAGCAAGAAAAATGCTAGGCTTCATGGTTAGTCAAAGGGGGATTGAAATAAACCCAGCCAAGATAAAAGTCATATCAGAGATGCCACCTCCCAAGACAGAGAAATAGATAAGAAGTTTTCTGGGAAGGCTCCAGTACATCAATCAGTTTATCACAGACCTTACGGCAACATGCGATCTGATTTTCAAGTTACTAAGGAAGAATCAACCCAAGGAGTGGAACCCTCAGTGTTAGTTGGCTTTTGACAAGATCAAGACTTATCTATCAAATCCACCAGTGCTGGCTCCACCTGTTCTTGGAAGGCCATTGCTCCTTTACTTATCAGTGTTAGAAGATTCCATGGGGTTGATGATAGCCCAATATGATGACGACGGACGTATAGAAAAGGTAATATATTACTTAAGCAAGAAATTCGTAGGCTACGAGTTAAACTATACACCCTTGGAGAAGACATGTGTGGCTCTAGTCTGGATAACTAAAAGGTTGAGACATTACATGTTATCGTATCCTGTCATACTCATTTCAAGGATGGATCCATTGAAGTACCTATTTGAGAAGCCAACATTGACTAGAAGACTAGCTCGATGGCTACTATTGTTGTCTGAATTTGTTATCACATATGTCACACAGAAATCCATTAAGGGAAGTGTAATTGTAGAGGATTTGTCCACTCACCCAGTCAGGGATAACCTCAGAAACTTGGAAGATGTATTCCCCGATGAAGAGGTTCACATGGCCGAAAAGGAAAAGAAAGAAGATACATGGATGATGTTCTTGAACGGAGCCGCCCACCATAAAGGGTGCGGAGCTGCGGTATTACTTATAGATCCAGAAGGAGAATTCAAACCATTCTCACTCCGATTAGAGTTCGAGTGTACAAACAATACTGCAGAATATAAAGCTTGCATCATGGGGCTCAACGCTGCACTTGTAATAGGCATCAAGAAGTTGAAAGTGTATGGGGATTCGTCCATCGTCATCTACCAAGTCAGAGGAGATTGGAAAACCAATGATGAAAAATTGATACCTTATCAGTAGCATGCAATTAGTCTAGCTCAGAGCTTCACAGAAATAGAGTTTGACTATTCCCCAAGGGACATAAACAAATACGCTGATGCATTGGCCACCTTGGCTTCAATGATCAGTGGTGATCCTGTGTACGCATAAGACCCTTGATGATAGAAACAACAAGGCAGACGACATATGCAGAAGTTGATGCATTGACAGTTGATGGAAGACCTTGGTTTGCACCCATAGTGGACTTCATTAGAGAAGCCAAATACCCTGCAGATGCTACAATAGGAGAGAAGAAGACACTGAGACAATATGCCTCACAGTTTGTCCTCTGTGAAGATATCCTATACAAGAGATCATATGATGGGGTACAATTGGTCTATGTCAATGAAGAGCAAGCATAAACCCTCATTGAGCAGATACATCAAGGAGTTGGTGGACCGCACATGAATGCTAGGATGCTTGCAAAGAAAATCTTGAGAATGGGGTACTATTGGAACACGATGGAAATAGATTGCGTGGAGTTCATGAAGAAGTGCCACAAATGCCAGATCTTTGCCAATCTAATATATGTACCACCTACAGAATTACACACTCTCAGTTTACCTTGGCCATTCTCAACTTGGGATATAGATGTGATCGGAAAGATTCACCCAAAAGCATCAAATGGACATGAGTTCATCCTAGTAGCCATCGACTATTTTACCAAGTGAGTAGAAGCTCAGTCATATGCTAAACTAATAGCAAATAAGGTAGCCAAGTTCCTTCAAGAGCATATCATCTGTCGACATGGGATGCCTCATGCTTTAATCTTTGATCAAGGTCAACACTTCAGAGGGAAGGTACAAGAGCTGTGTGATAAGTTTAACATCCAGAGGCATCGTTCTTCCCCTTATCGTCCATAGACAAATGGAGTAGTAGAAGCCACCAATAAGAATGTCAAGGTCATCCTCTAGAAAGTGGCAAAAACTCATGGTGACTGGGCAAATAGGCTACCATATGCATTATGAGCATACAGAACTTCTATAAGGACATCTACTAGAGCGATGCCTTACTCTTTAGTATATGGTATGGAAGTAGTACTCCCAGTAGAAATGGAAGTGTCATCACTAAGGATATTAATGGAGTCCAAAATCCCTGAAGCTGAATGGCTCCGATCTCGTTATGAGGATTTGAACCTCATTGATGAAGGGAGAATGAAAGCGGCTGACAATGCAAAGAAGTACCAACAAAGAATGGCCACCACTTTTAATAAGAAGGTCCGTATTCTTCACTTGACAGTGGGAGATCTAGTACTGTAGGAGCAAAGAGCGCCTATCCATGACCTCAGGGGTAAATTTCGTTCAAACTGGAGTGGACTTGTCACACCCCAATTCTAGTCTAACCGAAATGGTGTGATGAACCATCAATGAACCAACGGTTCAACCAGGATCTCGCATAGGTCGTACCCACCATATCAAACCACACACATATTCCACAGTAATAATCAAAGGTAATAAACAAATAAGCGAAAGTCTTACAGATAATGAACTGAGTGTCTAATAATGATAATAAATAATTAATCTGATTATCTCTTAAACTTGAGACATAAAAATAATTAATCTATTACATGTTCTAGTAGTCAAACATAAATAAACTAATCATAAACATAGTGGTTGCACTCGCATGGAGAATCATGCGTCTCCTTCGTTAATTCCCCGTCCATTGCCGCTACATGTCCATACATCGGTGCATTCATATAATCTTCAATAGTAGGTCTTGCTTCATCAACTAAAAATATTTGATGTCGAAAGGGTGAGCACACATCACGGCTCAGTGAGCAAACAAAACAATGTAACAAACATATGCATGCATTCAATTCATATCTTTGGTCTGGTTTTTAAGTTTGCAATGTGCTATAGAAAGGTTTGGTGGCCCCCGCACCTCTATACACGAGTGTATGAATCCACCCAATGGATCAAACACCATTGTTGTCCCACATGCACCCACCATGGAATAGAGATAGAGCTAATGTGTTCGGATCAAACATCGCCAACACTTCCACTGATGCCCTACCTATACCAACATGTAAGCCCCTATTGGCGAGGGCTTGCAAACTGGGCTCACAACTAACCAAACTTAATGCCAAATAGTGTATCCAAGTCTCACCCCAACATCCCTCAATACATCCATAGCGATAGAGCTAAGGCCCCCTGTTAGAGTCAGAGACCACACAGTCCGGGACCACCTCCCCTGATGCCCTACGACGTAATAGTTCTGTATAGGTAATGGCGATACGATGATGTTAGTGGGCAAGTCTTGAGTAGAGATAGATCTAGAGTCTGGTGACGAGGTCAAAGACCACCATGTCATGTCCTCCCCCTGATACTCCACTCGCGTCTAACACACAACCACACACATACATTCACATGCCTATTCCTAGCATCATCATCATCATTATGTTATAAATAAATGGAATTAAATATGCATGAACAGTAATAGTAAAAATATTAGATGACATGTGAGATGCACATTACAAACATACAAACATAGAATCAATCATGGCATTAGACTCAATAAAAATAAACAGTTTGTTACTAACCAATTAGTTTAGGTCTTGTTCCCTCACCTGTTAGCAATACTCGATCTCCTTCTAAGCCTTGAAATTCTCTTTGAATTGATTTAACAACCTAAAAGTTAGATGAATTTAAGTTAGGATTCATATGTAACATGTTACAGTAGTAGGAAATCGAAACAGAGCACTGATAGGAGTCTGATTGGTCCTATGGTCTCATACTGTATCTACCTTACTGCCTACGATCGATACCCTATGGTCACATATGGTGTGACCATAGCTATGACCATATGATTCCTAAATCTTCTCGAATGCTTATGGTCGATCCTCTAGTCATGCTGGTCAAGCTATGGTCGACCGTGGCTGTGACCTTGAGATTTTTTTATCATAGACTACATGCAATTCGAGTTCTTCCTGGGTCAAATCCTCTACTCTTCAACTGGGATTATTCTAAGGTCATTCTATGGCCATCATTAGTAGTTTCTTATCAACCCTAATCATCAAACTCTCTCATCATGGTTCTCCTTTGGATTTTCTCAAGGAAATCACATGGATCATAATAGGTTGATATTGCTTATTTTCCATAGAAGTCTTACTCCATAGAGTTTACATCTCCAGGGATTAGGTTCATACCTTTGCCTGTAGTAGAGAGCCAATCTCTTCTCAGCAAGATCCTCTCCTTAGCCTTTTCTTCTTCTCCTTCTCTTCCTTCTCTTCCCTTGTTTTTCTCTAGGGTTTACTAATGTTCTAAAAGTGTAAAAAAGGGCTGAGGGACATCCTTTATATAGAGGAAAACTCTCCATATGGAGTCCTCTTTCAATTAGGAAAGAAATCCCTTAGTTTAGGAAAGTTTTCAATACTCGGAGTCTGATCTGGGGTCTCACGGTCGATGGCTACGGTCGCAGAACCCATTGACCGTAGGGTCAAAATCATCGATTGTGGGGTCCTAGATTTGTGATCTTCATTCTTACCATATAGTCGACCATACCTACCCAGGTATGCGACCATATGTATATAGTTTTGGGTGTTGAGTCAATTTTTATACCTGGTTTGTGATCTATCTTCACATGCTAGGTCCACTTGGTCCAGGAGTGATGGGAAAACCTAGCACAACATGGTTAAACCAAGTTAATAGAGTACGGGTCCTACAGCTCCCCCCTCTTATATAAATTTCGTCCTCAAAATTTACACATACCTTTCAAGTCGAATAAGTGAGGATATTGCTTCCACATAGCATTGTCTTCTTCCCATGTAATTTCTTCTACATTTTGGCTTCTCCAAGTAACCTTAAAGTTATAAATGTCGCGGTTGAGAAGACGTTGCACCTTCCGGCTAATGATCTCAAAAGGTATTACTTCGAACGTCAAATCTTCTGTCAAATCCAGTGGATCCGCTGTTAACACGTGTGTTGGATCTCTGACGTAATTCTTCAATTATGAGACATGAAATACATCATGCACACTAGACATTGATGGTGGTAGTGCTAACTGATATGCTACCCTTCCACGTCTATCTAGAACATCATAAGGTCCAATATATTTGGGACACAACTTTTCCTTCTGTCCAAACCTTTTCAAACCATGCATAGGAGATATTTACATAAATACCTTATCACCTATGGTGAATTCGAGATCAATACTCCGTTCTCTAATTTCATTTCAAAATAAAGGAGTTTGACATTTCCTACCATATAGTGCTTCATAGGGCGACATCTGTATTGTTGCTTGATAGCTGTTATTATAAACGAACTCGATTAATGGTAATTTCTCATCCCATGATCCTTTGAAATCAATGACACAAGCTCGAAGCATGTCTTCTAAAATTTAAATAGTACGCTCCGACTATCCATCTGTCTGAGGATGGAATGCAATACTAAACTTCAACGTTGTACCCATAGCCTTCTGTAATCCTTCCCAAAACTTTGAAGTAATGCGTGGGTCTCTATCGGACACAATGCTTTCGGATATACCATGTAATCTGACAATATTATCTACATAAAGCTTAGCTAACCTCTCCAGGGTATACTGAGGTCGTATAGCTATGAAACAAGCTGTCTTGGTCAAACGATTCACAATCACCCAGACCGTGTCAACTACTCGGGGAGTCAATGGTAACCCGGTGACGAAGTCTATAGTGATGCAGTCCCATTTCCATGCTGGTTCTGGCAATGGCTGCAACAATCCGACAGGTCTTTGCCTTTCAGCCTTTACCTACTGACAATTCAAGCATTGAGACACAAATTTAGCTACATCCATTTTCATTCCTCTCCACCAATATAGTTTCTTCAGATCATGATACATCTTTGTACTTCCAGGATGTACCGAATAAGCAGTGGTGTGGGCTTCCTTCATTAGTCTGTGTCTAATATCCAAGTCCTCATTTTTAGGAACACATACTCTCCCTTTGTATCTTATTACTTTCTCAGAATCCAATGTGAATTCAGGGTTAGTCCTACCTTTTTCAAGGTCTTCTTGCACCATTATCAGAAAATGGTCTGATTTAATAGCTGCTTTCACTTCATCTAATAGATCAAGTACAATCTTCAATGAATCAAACATGTTTGAGAATAGAAGAATAAACCCTTGGTCAGTTGATTCATTCAGAATATCAATCATGAACTGGTCGTTACCGTAGTTAAATACTCTTCCTATGACACATACTACAGTATTTGTACTAGCTTCTTCTTGGGATTTTGTCATAGCTTTTCTACTTAGTGCGTCAGCAACTACATTAGCTTTTCTTGGATGATACTGGATATCACAATCATAATCCTTTAGTAATTCCATCCATCTTCTCTGTCTCATGTTCAACTCCTTCTGATTAAAAAGATGAGTGAGACTCTTATGATCTGATTTAATCTGAAATTTCTCTCCATACAAATAATGTCTCCATATCTTGACAGCATATACCACCATTGCTAATTCCAAGTCATGAATGGGATAGTTCTTCTCATGTGTCTTCAGTTTCCTTGAGGCATACAATGATTACTTGTTCTCCTTACATAAGCACACATCCCAAACCTAACCCAGATGCATCGGTGTATAAGGTAAATGGTTGTCTTGGGATCGGAATAGTCAAGATGGGAGCTGATATCAATCTAGCCTTTAATGTTTGGAAACACTCTTCACATTTATTGGTAAAAACAAAATTTTCTCCTTTCTTTGTCAGACTAGTGAAAGGTACGGTGATTCTAGAGTAATCTTCCACGAATTGTCGATAGTACCCAGCTAAACCTAAGAAACTTCTGATTTTGGCAACATTCTTACGTGCTTCCCATTTTACAATGGCTTCAACCTCACTAGGATCCACTTTAATTCCTTCAGCGGATACAACATGGCCTAAGAAAGTGATTTCATTCAGCCAGAACTCACACTTAGTAAAGTCAACGTAAAGCTTCTCTTTTCTTAGTTACTGCAAAGCGGCTTTTAAATTTGTGATATGAGTTTCTTTGTCCTTGGAGTAGAGTAGTATGTCGTCAATAAATACAATGACTGACGTATCCAACATATCATGAGATACCTGATTCATGAGTTCCATAAAAATTACGGGTGCATTAGTCAATCCAAAAGACATAACTAAAAATTCATAATGTCCATATCTGGTTTTGAATGCTGTCTTTGGAATATCACCTTCCATAATCTTCAACTGATGGTATCCTGACCGAAGATCAAATTTGGAGAACACTTTGGCACCTTGCAACTGATCGAACAAGCCATCGATCTAAGGCAACGGGTATCGATTCTTGATTGTAAGCTTATTCAATTCCTGATAATCTATACACAGTCGAATGCTATCATCCTTCTTTTTCATGAACAATACTGGCACTCCCCATGGTGATATGCTGGGTCTAATATAACCCTTGTCCAGTAACTCCTATAATTGTACCTTCAGTTCCTTCAGTTCAGTAAGAGCCATTCGATAGGGTGCTTTCAATACTGGTGCGGCTCATGGTATAGGATCTATAATGAACTCTGTCACTCGGTCAGGTGGTAGTCCTGGTAGTTCCTTAGGAAATACATCTGAAAATTCATGCACGAGTTCAATATACTCCATTCATGGTGCTTCCTTGGTGAGGTCGACCACGGATACTAGATACTCAATTCCTCCTTTCTCGAGGCATTTTCTAGCCCTTAATGCAGAGAGAATAAGTTTTCATTTACAGGAAAGTTTGGTTCCCACAAAACTAAACTCTACTCCTTCCTTGCCTTTAAATGTTAGTTTCTTTTCTACACATAATAGGTTTGCAGAGTGCTGAGCTGACCAATCCATTCCCAAGACAACGTCAAAGTTTGCCATCTTGATTTGAATTAAGGTTGCATTCAAAATCTTCTCGTCGATAATAACTAGACATGGTCTATAACCTTTGTCTAATTCCACTTCTAATCCGTATAAGTAGTTTGCAGTCTAAAGGTCTGAGGGGTAGATTTAACTTCTTTCCAAATGACACAGATATAAAAGAATGAGTAGCTCCAGAGTCAAAGAGTACTCTGACGGGTAAGCCATTAATAGGTACGATACTTGTGACCACATCAGGTGATGCGGCAGCATCCTCAGAAGTAATTGCATAAACTTTTCCTTGCTGTAGCTGCTTCCTTAGCTTAGGACACTCTCTTGAATAATGTTGTACTTGATCGCAATTGAAGCATTTGACTCCAGCATTACTTTGTTTCTGTTGAGGTTGGGCTGTCGGAGTAGTCTTGGCTGCAGCATTGAAGCCTTAAGTACGGAAGGGATAAAATGTCTTTGAGATTCCTCCGTTGTATGAGTTTCCATGGGGCCTCTTTATACCTCTGTTCTAAATAAAATAACTTTTCCTCTGGCTCGATTCCAATACTCGAGCAATCTGTACTGCTTCGTTATATATTTTCTTTTCTAATCCCAATACATGTTCATGGATGCTTCCCTTAAGTCCCATAACGAACCTTCGAGTTTTGGTATTTTCCTCCTGCATGCTAGAGGGAGCAAAGAAAAATAGTTCTTCATAACGCTATTGATATACGTCTACAGTCATCTGTCCCTGATATAGACTCAGAAACTCCTTTTCCATTTGATCTCTGAAACTCCTTGGAAAATACTTTTCGAAGAAAGCTTCTTTATAAATAACCCATGTCAGTTGGGCGTTCTTTGTTAACATATAACTTCTAATTGATTTCCACCAGTGGTGTGCATCACCTGTCAACATTAATGTGGCACATAATACCTTCTCTTCTTCATTTATAGTCATCATCATAAAGTTTCTTTCCATTTCGTCGATCTAGTGAGCTGGCCACAACGGATCTAATGGTTTGCCTATGAATTCCTTCGACTTTAACTTCAGAAAATGCTAGATCAGTTTAGATTGATCAAGCTGATATTGTGCATATGCCCCATACATAGGTGGTTGGTACTGATAATTACCTTGGTTATACCCTCCTTGCGGTGCTTTAAGGTTTTGCACTTGGCCTTGTACTACTGGTGTTTGCGGTGCTTGGGGTACAGTGTTGTTACCAGCAGGTGCCGTACTAGCTTGTCCTGTAGGTAGAGATGTTGTGTTTGCAGCTGAGAAAGCAATTCCCATAGCCACTTGCATTTATTGTATATGCTGCATTTGTTATACCAAATTTATCACCATAGTAGCCAAATCCATAGGTGGTGCAGGTAAGTTGGTTTGGTTGGCTTGGGTGTGAACATTCTGAGGTGTAGCATTCTGAGCTCCAATATTTCCTTCCTGCCCTTGCTGACCTTCATTTTCGTTGGTGTCCATAGGTGGTAGAGATGGGTTTGCATTCTCTCTCCTTTTACTTACTTTACGCCCAGCCATTTAAACTCTTGGTTGATGTGTTATTGGCAAAGTTACACAGATGAGACAAAATAGAGTGGTGGTATTGGGTTATTCTCACAATGGAAGGCGAGAGAAGAAAAAAATCAATAGGCAAAAGTTCGAACAGAATCAAAATGCAAACAACAATCAGTTATATGGTCGATGGCCTACGGTTGCATGTTGTGCGATCATAGGTGTGACCACCAAATCCCTGGAAACTTACTGAGACCCTATGGTCGATCATACGGTCGATGGATTTGGTCGAATTGTGCGACCGTAAGATTCAAAATCAGTTTTAAAACTTGTGTTTTAAAGATTTTCCCTCTCATTTCCCTTTCTTCTTCCTATGGTCTCAACTCAGCTCGCCACCACTGAGTTGCTACAGTATCAATCGTACGAACTTAGTGACTTTTCCATCGATCGACAATAATCCTTTCATTCCTCAAGGTATGTTGTTCTCTACTCTTTTTCCTTTTAAACTTTCATACCTAGGTTTTGCTCCATTTATAGGGTTTTCTTCAAATTAATATTTTTTTAATTGTAAAAATTTGATTTTTATTGGGGGTTATTGCTATTGGCTACCCAATGGATGAAAGCCCTAAAGAAAATTTGAGTTCCATCTGTTAGTTTAGTAGAAACTTACAAATTCCCATTTTTAACCTAAATTTTGGAGTTTTTCCTAATTGTTAAAATTTCTTCAAATTCGACCTACCTAATTTAAATTTCTGATTGTATGAGCCTTGCAGGATGGTTTGGGACCTATGTAAGTCCTTCTGCCCAAATGTTTGGGTAAAAAGTGAGGCTTTTTCCCATTCTATGTCGTTATGCTGTCAAATTTTCAATTTTATCTAACTTTTTTTTCTTATTTTCTTCTTTTGCAGTTATCATGGTTAGCACTAAGGTTCCTCAACTTCATGACCTACGTCACTTCCAGTCCATGGAAGTAGAAATACAATACCCTTGGTTTAATCGAAAGAAGGTGGAAGGGGGTAGATGTGTTAACTTAGCCCATTTAGCCCTGTTTGATGTGGAAAAGGTGTTTGGTGATATGGGCTGGCTTCCAGTGATTCTGTACGAGGCTTGCATTTGCCCGGACTTGCTCAAGCAGTTCTACTATCACCTATAGGTAAAGGGTGACCTAAAGGATGTTGACAAGGGTAGAGAGCTTCAGAACACCAGCTGGGTGAAAGGGGTTCCGATCTCTTTCAATGGTCAAAAGTTGGCTGATCTCCTAGGAATTTTCAACGATGGTCAGTTGGTTTACTGTGCGCCAATGGAGCCACAATTTCTATCTACATAGGTGCAAGCAGAGATAGATAACTAAATTATTCGGGATGACCGCTGGGAGATGAAAGTAGTCAACCTGCGTCCAAAGCCACGGGTCTACTGTAAGATTATCCAGCATAATCTTATTCCCCAGGGTGGACACTACGAGATGGTCTCACAGCTGACTCAGTACCTGCTGTACTATATTTGTACTAGATAGCCAGTCTGCCTCCCATATATTATTTTTCAGACTATGCACAGAGCTATGTTGCCTGACTCGAGAGGTAACTTGCCTTATGGGTGATTAATTTCCACATTACTCGCTCGTCTACAGGTGGAACTAGTGGATGAGAGGATCTTTGAGGACACCTTCTCAGCTGACCTTGATTGGGAGGCCATCAGCAGGATGGGAATGGGAGAGATACAGGTCAGTGATGACGAGAAGAATGCTATGAGACGTCCTCTCATTTTGGGTAGCAGTAGCAGATGCAGAGGCAGCAGCAACAGCAGCAGCAGAGGCACACGTGAGTGATGATGAGGAGGATGATGATCGGATGTGGATGATGATCGGATGTACATGGATGTGGATGCCATCCCTCCCCCATCACCACAGCATTCTACTAGAGCTGGCCCTTCTTGGGCTTTTCATTCTACTGGCCCTTCATGCCCACCACCAGATGACATGATGAGACTGTTATGTGAGATTCGGGAGACTCAATGAGTGACTGATTGGAAAGTAGGAGAGCTTCTAGATGCTCAGCACTCTATAGACCAGCGGATAGTGGATTTGATTGCTAGTCTCCAAGCGACTCAGACTCAGGTGGCCTGGCTCGCGAGACTATATGCTGAGGACTATGAGAGAGATCGTGAGGCACCTCCAGCTCTATGATATCATTTATTTTTTTTCTCATTTATTTTACAGAGTAACTGTCTAGATTTGTGAATCGTACTCTGATTTATATGTATCTGGTCTTACTCTCATTTGGATATATATGTATAAAATTGGTTTCGCATTTACATAAGTGCATTATTCTCTTTCTTAGTTTATATCTCATACAACACAGGTGCTTATGGTGTGTTCTTATTACAGTTTTAATTTTTATCCTAACACAGTTCATGACTCACGTGAAAATAGTTAGGTCAATGGGTAGAACCTAAGATGCTCTGATACCAAGTTATCACACCCTAATTCTGGTCTAACTAGAATGGTGAGATGAACAGTCAATGAACCAACAGTTCAACCAGGATCTCGCATAGGTCGTACCCACCATATCAAACTATACACACATTCCACAGTAATAATCAGAGGTAATAAACAAAAAAGCAGAAGTTTTACAAATAATGAACCGAGTGTCTAACAATGATTAGAAATAATTAATCCGATTAACTCCAAAACTCGAGACATAAAAATAATTAATCTATTACATGTTCCAATAGTCTAACATAGCTAAACTAATCATAAACATAGTGGTTGAACTCGTATGAAGAATCATGCGTCTCCTTCGTTAATTTCCCGTCCATTGCCGCTACATGTCCATACATCGATGCATTTATATAATCTTCAACAGTAGGTCCTGCATTATCAACTAAAAATATTTGACGTTGAAAGGGTGAGCGCACATCACGGCTCAGTAACCAAACAAAATAATGCAACAAACATACGCATGCATTCAATTCATATCTTTGGTTTGGTTTTTAAGTTTGCAATGTGCTATATAAAGGTTTGGGGGCACCCGCACCTCTATACACGAGTGTGTGAATCCGTCCAATGGATCAAACACCATTGTCGTCCCACATGCACCCACCATGGAATAGAGATAGAGCTAAAGTGTCCAGATCAAACACCTCCAACACTTCCCCTGATGCCCTACCCATACCAATACGTAAGCCCCTATTGGAGAGGGCTTGCAAACTAGGCTCGCAACTAATCAATCCTAATGCCAAACAGTGTATCCAAGGCCTCACCCCAGTATCCCTTAATACGTTCATTAGAGATAGAGCTAAGGCCCCCAGCAGAGTCAGAGACCACACGGTCCGAGACCACCTCCCCCGATCCCCTACAACGTAATAGTTTTGCTAAGGTAATGGCGATACGACGATGTTAGGGGGAAAGACTTGAGTAGAGATAGAGCTTGAGTCTAGTGACAAGGTCAAAGACCACCATGCCACGTCCTCCCCCTAATGCTCCACTCGCATCCAACACACCAACCACACACATACAATCACATGCCTATTCCTAGCATCAACATCATCATTATGTTATAAATAAACAGAATTAAATATGCATGAACAGTAATAGCAAGAATATTGGATGACATGTGAGATGCACATTACAAGCATACAAGCATAGAATCAATCATGGCATTGAACTCAATAAAAATAAACAGTTTGTTATTAAACAATTAGTTCAGGTCTTGTTCCCTCACCTGTTAGCAATACTCGATCTCCTTTCAAGCCTTGAAATTCTCTTTAAATTGATTTAACAACCTAAAAGTTATATGAATTTAAGTTAGGGTTCATATGTAACATGTTACAGTAGTGGGAAATCAAAACAGAGCACTGATAGGTGTCTGATTGGTCCTATGGTCTCATACTGTATCGACCTTACTGCCTACGATCGATACCCTATGGTCGCATGTGGTGCGACCGTAGCTGCGACCATATGATTCTTGAATCTTCTCAAATGCCTATGGTCGATCCTCTAGTCATGCTGGTCATGCTATGGTCGACCGTAGCTACGACCTTGAGATTTATGGTCATAGACTACATGCAATTCGAGTTCTTTCTGGGTCAAATCCTCTACTCTTCAATTGGGTTTAATTTAAGGTCATTCTATGGCCATCATTAGTTGTTTCTTATCAACCCTAATCATCAAACTCTCTCCTCATGGTTCTCCTTGGGATTTTCTCAAGGAAATCACATGGATCATAATAGGTTAATATTGTCTATTTTTCATAGAAGTCTTATTCCATAGAGTTTACATCTCCAGGGATTAGGTTCATAACTTTTCCTGTGATAGAGAGCCAATCTCTTCTCAGCAAGATCCTCTCCTTTGCCTTTTCTTCTTCTTCCTTCTCTTCCCTTCTCTTTCTCTAGGGTTTACTAATGTTCTAAAAAATGAAAAAGGGCTGAGGGACGTCCTTTATATAGATAAAAACTCTCCATATAGAGTCCTCTTTCAATTAGGGAAAAAATCCCTTAGTTTAGGAAATTTTTCAAAACTCGAAGTTTGATATAGGGTCTCATGGTCGATGGCTACGGTCACAGAACCCATCGACTGTAGGGTTGAAATCATCGATCGTGGGGTCCTAGATTTGTGATCTTTGTGCTAGTTGACCTAAGCCTCACCATTATTGCTGTGGGGCTCGGCCTCCAAATCGTACGTGGGATGAGTTTCTAGTCAGGTAGCGAAGCTTACTCGGTGAGCGAGCTGATAGCGATTGATCGAATTCTTCCTCTGGTTTGAGAAGCTTTTCAGTTTTCCTTATTTTCATGCCTTTGAACTGCCATGAAAAGAATTCAAAATACGTATTTATTTTACTAAAAAAACCACCTTCGCTGGTCAACCCCTATGTCTTGGTACTCTACCCTCCCATTTAAAAAAGAGTGGTAGTTGTCATCGAAAGTAGGTGAAAGCAGTGAGTTTCTTCATTCTTAACATATGGTTGACCATACCTACCTAGGTATGCGACCATATGTATATAGTTTTGGGTGTTGAGTCGATTTTTATACCTGGTTTGTGATCTATCTTCACATGCTCGGTCCACTTGGTCCAAGAATGATGGAAAGACCTGGCACAACACGGTTAAACCAAGTTAGTGGAGTGCGGGTCTTATAGGACCATTCATAGTGAAAGAAATCTTACCTGGAAAGGCAGTTCGGTTGACAGATTTGGATAGTAAGAGTTACAATACCTGACCAACCTTGATCAGGTGAAACAATATCATGTCTAGCCTCTGCACTCTTCCAAAAAAAAAAAAAAAAAAAACCTTGAGAGTGCAATTGGTTTGTCATTTACGGAAGTCGACAATGAAACTCTACTGTTTTGGAGGACTTTACGAAGGAATTGGGTTGGATTCTCCAAAGAGGCTACTACATCCCGTCACTCAGGAATGGTTTCATCATCTTGTCAAAATTAAAGGATGAACTTCATGCTTTCTAGCTAAGCTCTTTCATCCGTTCATCTATCTAACGAATTTTCTAAGAGTCGCATATCTAGCCCATCTTTCACATCTTTTGATATCGACCCTAGTGAGCATATCAATCTGAAAATAATGATAATGATAAATCTGGCTAGAACTCTTATCTGTCATTCATTACATTCAGCGGCGTCCAAAGATTCCAAAGAGCCCTTCCTTATCAAGCCCATAAAATGGTATCTCTTTGGAGGGATCGACCACTACATAAATAACCAAAAGATCCTCCTGATGGGAAACTCATTTGGATAGCTTCTTATCGACCGAGTTTGGCCTTCCTCCTTGCTCACTTGTCTTTAATTTAGAAACATAGGCCCAGACAAGGTCATGCATATGCATATATTTTATACACAACTCACTAAGGTTTTCAATGTGTCTAACAATTACAGCATAAGAAAGTTCTAATGATTACCCTACTAATTCTGTTATAGGTCGGAATTTTCTATAGGTCAACATTGGTGAGCACTCTAGAGCTTTTACTCTTCAAACACCATGGTGAGGATGGATAGAGCATTGAAGAATTGGAGTTGGCGTATGGAATTCACTAAAAATCATACATTCTTAGAGAAGATTCACTTGGACATCCTCCTCCAAATGATGATAGTAAAATTATGCCCAGGTTTACTAAAAGCAGCTATTTAGTGCTGGGATCCAATAGCTCATGTATTCAGGTTTGGTGAAGCTGAATTGTGCCCTACTATTGAATAATTTAGGGAATGTCTTCCTCTGGCTTCGAAAGCTTTGGAAATGGCTTAAAAATCCAAAAGCAAGCTCTTCGAAGGAATTGATTGTCCTTTTGGGTAGACTGTTGTAACTGTAAGCACCCCATTTTTGTCATCCCAAGTTGAGCAAAGTCTTACTGGAGAGTAGATATCAAAGTGGGAGAAGTAAGAGAAACTTTAGAAAATACAGGGGAGGCGAGTGAAACTCTCTCAAAAATGATAGTCGATTAGCCCCGGCATGCTCTCTATAATGTTTTGAGAATAACTGAGATGATCCCCAGTGTCCAGGAGCTTAACTGAAACCATATGGTAGGTTGGTGAATCCCAATGCAAGGTTTGAATTTTGGCTGTGACTTTGAGGAGATTTTTGATGGGCCCCACAATAAGAAAATGGGTTGCAACCTATATGGATGCGTAGGTCTTGGAAATACCTTCGAAATGAGACCAGAATCGTTCAATTCCGATGTCAAATGAAGAAGATATGGCGATTTTAGTCTGGGAATAAGAATAAGGGTATTTTCTGAAGATTAATAATATACAGGGGCTTGCATGCAAATTATCGTAAGTTAATTATTTAAACTTCATCTTCTCATATCTCTCTCATCTGATGTCCAAATAAAATAATTCTAGTGTCATTATTTTTCATTTTTGGTGCTCTAAAAAGTGGACATGGAAAATCTGTAGCAGAGGTCTCCGAGGGATCCCATGCAAAGCTACAAGCCGATATGCCCACTTAAACTTCAATTCCTCATAATTTTACTATCCCACATCCAAATGAGGTGATTCAAACTCCAATATGTTTCATTTTTGATGCTTTACAAAGTGGACGGGGAGAATTTGGGATTGAGGTCTCCGAGGGATCCCATGCAAAGCTACAAGTGGATATGCCCTCTTAAACTTCAACTCCTCATAATTTTACTATCTGACGACCAAATCAAGTGATTCAAGTCTCAATATGTTCCATTTTTAGTATTCTACAAAGTGGGCATGAAGAATTTGAGACAGAGATCTCTGAGGCATCCTATGCAGAGTTGCTAGTCGAATTATCTTAAATTGGCCTATTTAAACTTCAGAAATTCATAAGTTGGTCATTTTACGTCCAAATGAAGTGATTCAAACTCCAATATGTTCCATTTTTAGTGCTCTATAAAGTGGAAGTGAAGGATTTGAAATAAAGATCTTTGAGGCATCCCATGCAGAGTTGTTGGCCGAAATATCATGAATTGGCTTATTTAAACTTCAAAAATTCATAAGTTGGGCATTTTACTTCCAAATGAGGTGATTCAAGCTCCAATATTTCTCATTTTTAGTGTTTTACAAAGTGAATGTAGAAAATTTAGGATAGAGACTGTCAAAAAATTCCATGCGGAATGGCGATGGAAATGGTCTATGAAATGATAGAGAGAGAAAAACCAATCTTGGCCCAACCTAGCTCAATCCATATCAGTTTAACCCAATCAACTCATGTTGGTCCAATCCTAATTAAGTCAATCTAGCTCATGTCAGTCCAAACCAAACTGGTTCACCCACGCGTAAACACTTGTCATATGTATATATTATATATTGTGTATTATTTATATACATATATTTTATATCACATATTCATATATATATATATATATATATATATATATATATATATATATATATATATATCCAAAAAGAAAGAAAGAGGGCCGTGGAGAAAGTGGTAGTGGGGCCCACTAGTGGAACGGTTTAGGAAAGAAGAGAGAGATCGTAAGGATTTGAATAGAAAAAATCAGGAAAAAGGGAAAGAATTAAGAGACTCAGTAGGAATCTAGAAAAAAGTAAAAAAGAAAAAAAAAGAAAAGAGAGACTCGGTGGAGAAAACTAGAAAAAACGAAAGAGAGATTCGGTAGGACTCTAGAAAAAAGGGAAAAAAAGCAGAAAAAAATGATAGAGAGAGAGAGTCGGTGGAAAAAAAGGAAAGAAACCAAAAAAAAAAACAAAAAAGGAAAGAGAGAGAGCCGTGAGATCAGAAAAGAAGAGAAAAAGACAGAAAAGGAAAAATAAAAAAAAAAGGAAAGAGAGAGACGAAAGTAGAGAAGAAGAAAAAAAGACAAAAGGGAAAAAAAAGGAAAGAGAGAGATGGAAGAAGAGAAGAAGAAAAAAGACAAAAAGGAAAAATAAAAAAAAGAAAAGAAAGAAAAAAAAAGGAAAAAAATGAGGAAAAGAAAGGGGGGAGAGAGAAATAGGATAGGAAGAAATAGAAATTGAGAAATTAAGAAGAGAAGAAGAGAAGAAGAAATAGTGAAGAAGAATGAGAGAAACCGAAATTGAGAGAGAAGAGGAAGAAGAAGAAGAAGAAGAAGGGAAAGAAAAGAAGAGAAGGAAGAAGGAGAAGCTAAGAGAGAGGGAACTCTCTACAAAGAAGTAAGTTCATTCTCTATTGTTATTTTTTAGTACATACCTGCAATTCATGGCCCCTCACCCATTGCTGTAACCAAAATTTTGGTTTTGATATGATTCCATGATGCTAACAAGTTAAAAATTGCTTGAATATACCTATTTTTGATAAATCATGATCAGAGATGTTATATTGCATGCAAGTTGATGCTATAATACTCATATTTGATATTTTCTATGCATTAGAATATGTTTAAAGTACTCAATGGAGAAAAATTGAATATCATATGATGAATTTTGAGTAATTTAATGTTTTTTTACAAAGTGGATTTCAGATCTGGAATCCGATTTTGGGACATGCATCTCATACAGATTTTTGATGAATTTCAAGCCCAAAATTTAATGAGCTACTCATACATATATTAAAAAGTTTTTCTACAAATTTCGACTTGTTTGGAGTTGAGAAAGTCGAAATAAAAAAGCCCCAATGGTGCTACTATCCTTCTAGGGTACAATGCAAACCCTCATCGGAAAAGCTCTAAAAATGGAATTTATGACCATAATTTGATAATCCTTCCTTCAGAGAAAGTGATAGATATGAAGTCATGAAAAATTTAACCCCAGGTTTGGATTTTTCAGATTTTTTATGGATTTCATATGATTTTTGAAGTGTGTCACGGTTTGTTTTAGGATCATGTGATTGAGATGTGATGTTTAAATCTTGAGGATCTTTCTATTTCATGATATTTTTTAAGGACCTGTTAGATATATCAGTTAGCTACATAAACATATTCCTGAATTCTATTTTCAATGAGTGGTTGATTTTATATAGAATTTATGGTGCAGCTGGTTAGAATCTGGAACAGACTTGACCAGTGCACATACCTGCACTTGTGGTGCATATTCGACCCATTTTGGCTCCCTGTTAGGATTTCCTTTCTTTGAGACAAAATCTAGGTCTCTAAGTCCTCTTTCAGAGGATGTATTTTAAGCATAATTTGAATAAGTATGAAGCCCTATATGCATGTTTTGGCAAAGGTCCACAGAATCTATTGATTGCAGTAAAAGTCATGAAAATCCATGCATAAGTGTCCTATGGAGATTTTTTTAGACATCACTTCCTTGAAAGAAAAGGTAGCTACATGAGTCCGGAAGACAACCAAGTTAATAAATAACTTTTTCATGATTGAAGAATATCTTATGATTATTTTTCCATGTCTGGTTTGAATCTAAAAATCTATCTGACCAGTTTTCATAGTCTGACCTTGTAGGCATGATTTAAACCATTATATTTCCATTATATTGTGCCTTAGAAGAATTTGAGACCATTAGATCTTGATCATGAGCATCTCATTTGAATCTGAACCATTGGATTGACATCATGAGTAATATAAATGAATATAGACCATCGGATTGTCTTGATGATTGATGTAAATGAATCTGAACGGTTAGATTATGATTTTGAGAGAATTTAAACCATTATATTTCCATCATATGAATGATTTAAAGGAATTTGAATGGATAGATTACCATCTTGAGTAATTTGAACCATTGGATTACCTTTTTGAGTGATTTAATTGAATTTTAATAGTCGAATTGACCTCATGAATGTTTTAATTGAATCTGAACCAATGATCAAATATGATCTTGATCACATTGATGATGATCGATTACATCAAATATGAGTAGTCGATCAAATATGATCTTGGTCACATTGGTGATGATCTATGCTTGATCAATGCTTTCACATGCTTGCTATTATATTGATTCACATGTTTTATTGCTATATTTGAGATGATATATGTTGTTGTTGTGATATTTAATTGATATTTATTGTTGACAATAACTTAATTTCTGCAACACCCTAGTCGAACTGTCATATCTGTACACGTAGAAGACATATTAGGTGTGGGGACATGCATGTAAGCACCCACATTCATGGGAAGGGTAAGAATGAAAATGATAAATTTTAATCAAGAGATATGAAGCCTAGCCCAATACATGCCAAATTAGGGTTTTAGGTTAAGGATAGCTTAGGACGATCCCTACCCCTCAGCTCATCTCCTTTAGGATACAGAAAAGTAGATAGGTGTGATGTGAATCAACCATAGAGAATTTGGGCAACACACCCTGATCAGGAAAGAAAACATGGATGAATTGAATTCATTTTTCGAACTACGCGGATCCTGATTCTTAGGCCAGCATCCTAAGATACGTAGGCAGTTTGGTGAGGTTTCCAAATATGTTTCCCTACCATGATCTTGAAAGAATATACACATCAATGAATGAATCCGCTTTCGAACTACTCGGATCCTGATTCTTAGGGCAGCACCCTAAGATATGTAGGCAGTTTGGAAAGATTCCCAAACACGGTTTCACACCCTGATATTGAAAGAAGTACATGAATGATTGATTGAATTCGCTTTCGAACTACTCAGATCCGGATTCTTAGGGTAGCACCCTGAGATACGTAGGAATTTTGGAGAGATTCCCAAACACGGACTCATATACCCTTGCTCCCCTAGAGTAGAGAGAAAGACACCTTGCTCCCCAAGAGTAGAGAAAAACAGATTGCTCCCTGAAAATAGAGAAAGAGATAGATTACTCCTTGAGAGTAGAAAAAGAGAAAGATTTTTACCTGAGAGTAGAGAATGAGACAGATTGCTCCCCAAGAGTAGAGAGAGACAGATTTCCCCCTGAGAGTAGACACATCCTTGCTCCCCGAGAGTATCAAAACATCACAACGATCTATGTTGTACCTGATTTTCAGGACTTTTGAAATACGTAGGCAACTTCGAGGACCTCTCCAAGTATGGTACCACATCTTAGAATTCTTAGGTCCTCCGTACCATATCCATATCCATGTCCATATCATACCCATATCTATATATATATTCACTTCAATCTACATTAGGCTATATCTAGATTCAATCTCAATCATCATCAAGCATAAACTTCAACTTGAACAATTGAATCTAATGAAGCATAATCATAAATCACATCCATAAACCTTAATCACATTCCATTCGAACTGCATTATGGACTTGATTACCAGGATTGAAATATGTAGGCAATTTGAGATGTCTTGGATGTCTTAGATTCAGTCCATCATCGATCCATCTTTGGTTCGATTCAATATATATTATATTTTTGGTTTATTTATTTTGAGAACATATTTGGCTGAACCTAGGTTAGAAGAACTTAGCAACTTGGCATAAGATCCCCCATGAGCCCTAGTCATCATCCATTGACCAAGAATAGTCAATACAATAGAGTTTAAGGAAAGTAAAATCACATAGGAGGTCGATTTTTGGATCGGGCAGCTTTGGGTCCCTCACACCTTCCCAAACTATACCTTGAACACTTACCCGTTCTCTGATAGACCAAAAGCCAATATATTGGGTCCAATGAGTCAATAGAAGTCTTTTCTTATGATAAGACTATATTTTTATAGGTCCTAGACCTTAATCTAAGTGGCGACTCCAAATCATTATTTTTTTCACCCATCGGAGATGGGTGGAAGAGACGAACTTTATCCTCACAGTACCATAGTCTTCCAGCCCCTTTGAGGGTTACAGGGAACACTCGGGAAACTATCTCTTCTAGATACACATGGACTGTCATTTGTGCTACATACGAATCTTGGTAATGTTCTGGGTCAGTGGTCCCGTCATAGGCCTCAATAGCTGACATAGTGAAGCCTCGAGGAAGGTGGGTCCTCATGATGTTCTCAGATAAAGCACTCTCCATGGAATATATTTGTCAAGCAAGATTTAGCCGACCCTCCTCTATTCGCTGCAATCGAGCTCTTAAGTCTTGGAGCTCATGTTCCACGTTGGCCTCGTTCTGGAGAGGCTGAGCCACGACAGTGGCTTTTTGAAATCTGGCAGCCTCTAGTCTTGCTTGGACATCCTCGCGAGGTTGCTACTGGTGCCTCAATCGCATTGAGGCCATGATTCTTCTCACACTACGGTGAACACTTACAGCTGAAGTACTAGAAGAAGATTCCTGGGTCACGCCTTGCGACCTTTTGGATATGGGCCCTACTGTTCTCCTATTATGGTGGCTTACTAACCCTTGGGCCCAATGTGGAGGTGCCCCTAGGGCATCTCTCTGTGCAAACCCCATGCGTCGAAGGCATTCTGATTAGTTGGATGATCCTGTTGCCCGTAGTGTTTAGGAAGGCCTGGGTTCCTTTTTCGATGCCTGGTGTCGGGGATAGGTTGAACATTTACTGCTAGTGGCTGATTCAGCAGCGGCTTCATCAAGAGTTCCAATTAGCATGCTACATTGTCAAACTGTTCCCTCGTTACATACTGAGGGGAGTTAGGTGGTGATATTTCCACCTCTGGAGCGAGGTTTTGACAGCGGGGATCCGGGCTTAATTTTCTCCAAGGACGCCTTCTGGAGGATGTGCGCACCGTGGAGGATTAGTTCTTGGAGGGAGATTCCTCCCAGTATTGCTGTTGATGGATTGCTGATTGCCATTCATTCTTTTTTGGTACCTGGTTTCTATTGATGACATTCACCAAATCAGATACGCAAGTCTCTACCAATTCCCACAGACAGTGCCAAATTGTTGTCACCCTGAAGTGGTCTGGTCTTTAGCTCGATCGAAAATCCTATATAAGGAAGAAGAGGACACCGCCATAATGGTTGGGTGGTTACACCCTATGGCCACTCCGATGCCTAAGTTAGTTCGATGGACAAGCAGTATGGGACAGATAAGAAGAATGTCCCTTTTTTTTTAAAGGGATTTGAGTAGCTACTCACTTGCTCTAAGTTCAAAAACTCTTTTTTTTCCTTGTCTTTACCTGTGTATGCTTTGTCCATTTATAAGCTGAGATTGACCTGGATATGGAAGCTGGACATGCCTTCTATTGTGGTAGAATGTCCTTCCCTGGAGTGTGACTTATGCCCATCCGATTTGGGATCAGATGAACCTATGCTCGGTTATTGGACAGTAGGATCTCTACTTTAAGATTTCGTTGACTGCTCCATGGTTAATGTGTAGGGGATCTCGTTGTTTGTACTATGGATTCTTAGGGTGGTGGACTCCTTGCCAAATGTCGGCATCCAACTATTACAAAGCATGGAAATTTATTACATAACTTGTCTTGGGCGAGACGCCGAGGCCCTCACAATGGCGGGGTGTGGAGACCCTTATGCTGACGAGGCGTCAAGGCCCTTATGCTGACGAGGCGTTGAGGCCCTTATGCTGGCGAGGCATTAAGGCCCTCACAATGGCAATGTGTCGAGGCACTCATGATCGCGAGACGTTGAGACCCTTCTTCCAACTGTTGGTCATGACTATGAGGGTTTTCCCACGAAAGCTTGGGCCCTAGTGTGTACGTGTTGAAACTTGATTGGGGGAGATGCATTTTCCCGTATCAGTTACCATCCTCACTTATCATCACATCACCATTGCACTACTGCGAGCCCTGCTGCAACCTCATCCTCCCTACCCAACTGCAACTTGTGGCAACCTAAACACCAGACTTGCAACTCACCAAATAATTCTTACTACCTGTTATCATCTCATAACATCACTTCGCCAACACCTCACAATAAACCAACTTACCTACCCCATTCTGCGAACCAAATCCAATACCAAGCCATATTCAGTCAAACCTTCATTACACTTGTTGTCTTAACATCACATGCATCACTACTACCTGTCCTAATACTCGGATCTGAACCGACCTCCAACCCATGATGAAACCAACATCTAACCATCTGACTCCCTTGCAATCTTCATCTAACCTGCTGCCCTCTCTTTAATCCTCCATTGGCCATTAAATCCCTTACATCAACGAACCTTATCTCTAATAAATCTGTCCCATTGATTTAAAGAATCTGTTTTGATCTATTTTGATATTAATTCTGTCCTAATTGATCTGGAATTTTTATGGAATTGATCCAATTGTGTGGAAATTGAATGGAATTGATCCGATTGTGGAAATTGAATGGAATTGATCCAATTGTGAGGAAATTGAATGGAATTGATCCGATTGTGGCAATTGAATGGAATTGATCCGATTGTGGGGCAATTGAATGGAATGAAATTGATCCAATTGCGGTCAAATTGAATGAAATTAATCCAAATTCTCAAATTTCATGTAATCAAAATTGGTCCGACCACATGTTGGAAGTTTTTTTATAAATTGGTCCGACCACTTGCTTGGAATTTTATGAAATTGACCCCACCATTGATCTTGGAATTTTTATATGAATTAAATGGACCGTTGATCTAGAATTTTTATGTGATAAAATATAGTCATTGATCCTGAATTGAATGTGATAAAATATGGCCATTAGATGAATTTCATTAGGATTGAATCCAATCTCGAATGTGAGGTGATTTTGAGTGATCTGAATTGTAAGATTATCTTTGAGAGTGATTTTAAGTAACCTAAACGTTTGGATTACCATGATGAGCGATTTGAACCTGTATATTATCTTTGGTTAGATTTTCTTTGGGATTAATTTAATGATTTGAACAGTTATATTATGATTTTAAGTGATTTGAACCGTTGGATTGCCATCAAGATGGATTTAAATGAATTTGAATGATTGGATTAACATCTTGAGTGATTTGAACCATTGGATTGCCATCAGGAGAAATTTAATAAATCTAAATGGTAGGATTATGATTTTAAGTGATTTAAACTGTTGGATCACCATCGAAAGTGATTTAAATGATTTTGAATGGTTAGTTATCAATTTGATTGATTTGAACCATTGGATCTTAGTATGATCATGATCACAACCTGATGTGAGGTTTGAGCTGTTGATCTTGGCTGCTTTGATGAAATCTGAATCTTTTGATCATAATTATCAATATTTTGAAGAGATCTGATTAGATTGAAGATCTAATTTGATAAATTATTGATGTGAGAGATTCTTTGAATCAGGCCATTGATCAAGGATCTGATTTTCATACATTGAGAGATTTACATTAGATCTCAACCACAGATCTAGACTATTCAGTCTGATGCACATTAAGACATACTTTGTTTGGAAATAAAACATGAAATGTCATGTCTGCTATATCTTGATGTTTACATGCTTTCTCACAACTATATCTTGATGTTCACATGCATTCTTGCCATATTTGATCCACATACTTTCTTGCTATAATTGAGATGATACATGTTGCTGTTTCTTGCCACATTTAAATATTTCCATTATTTTGGCAATAACTTAATTTTGGCAATAAATTACTTTCTGCTACACCCTAGTCGAACTGCCTTACATGTACACTCATAGAAGACATCCTTACGTGTGGGGACGTGCATATAGGCACCCACATTCATGGGAGGATAAAAATGGCATAATAAAAATCTTAATCAAGAATGATGAAAGCCTAGCCCAACACTTCCAAATTAAGGTTTTAGGTCAAGGATAGCTTAGGACATTCCCTACCCCTTAGCTCATTTCCCCTAGGATACAGAGAACTAGTTAGGTGTGAATTGAACCATAGAGCATTTAGGTTTCATCACTCTGATTTTGAAATAATACACATCATTGAATTGAATCTGTATTCAAACTACGCGGATCCTGATTTTTAGGGAAGCACCCTAAGATACGTAGGCAGTTTGGAGAGATTCCCAAACATGGTTCCACATTTCAGTTTGTATTGACTGCCCCTCTTTAGCCTTCTTAGACCGAGGTAGATTATACCTGAGTGGTCTTAGACATACTCTAGCCTTCTTAGACCAAGGTAGAGCACACCTGAGTGGTCTTAAGTTATCAAATCCTAGTATTCCTAAACCGAGGTAGAGTACAACCGAGTGGTTTTAGACTAACCATCTAGGCTTCTAAAACCGAGGGAGAGTACACCTGAGTGATTTTAGCCACCTTTTTCTCTTATTTGACCAAGGTAAAGTATACTTGAGTGGTCTTAGACACACCCGTTAGTCTTCTTAGATCAAGGTATAGTACACCTGAGTGGTCTTAGACGTACCCTTTTGTCTTCCTAGATTAAGCCAAAGTACACCGGAGTGATCTTAGGCTACCCAACACCCATTTTGTTTCCTAAACCAAGGTAGAGTACACCTGAGTGATTCTAGGATATCCATATTCACAACCAATCGCAACAAACTACGTTCTACTGATTTTCAGGACTTCTAAAATACGTAGGCAACTTGGAGGACTCTCCAAGTATGATACCACATCTTAGTATCCATAAGTCCTCCATATCTATATCTATATCCGTATCCATATTCACTTCAATCCACTTAGGCTATTTAGATTCAATTTAAATCATTCATCAAGCATAAACTTCAACTTGAATAATTAAATCTAATAAAGCTTAAGCGTAAACCACATCCATAAATTTTAATCACATTATGTTTGAACTACGTTATGGACTTGATTTCCAAGATTAGTATATGTAGGAAATCTCGGGATGGACATATTAGATTCAGTCCATCACCAAACCAACATTTGGTTGGTTCACTGTACATTACTTTGCTTATTTATTTATTTTCAAAAAATATTTGGCTAAACCCTAGGCTAGAAGAACTTAGAAATTTGGCATAAGATCCCCCATGAGCCTTAGATATCATCTACGGACCATGAACAGTTATAACAATAGAGTCTAAGGAAAGTAGAATCATGTAGAAGGTCGATTTTTAGATCGGGCAGCTTTGGATGCCTAACACCTTCCCAAACTATACCTTGAATACTTACCCATTCTCTGATAGGCCAAAGCTGATATATTGGTTCATGAGTCAATCGAAGTCTTATCCTATGATGAGACTATATTCAAGGACCTAAAACTTAATCTAGGTGGCGACTCCAGATCATTAACGACCATCAGCGTGGGTGGACAAGATCAAAGGCAAAAGCTAATGATCCACATTTTCTTAGGCAAACCCTAGGGTTTAAAATAAATTTTTGGTCCATTGTCCTCATAGCATGCTTAGGTTGTAATTAATTGTATGCTTTCCATTATTGCTATGTATGAGTATGCATTGCATATAACAACTATGTATGTTATGTTTGTTGATTGGGTAAGACGGGTGTGTGGCATGTTGGAGCACAATACATGGGCCATTTTGATTAGGCCATACCTTAGTGGAGACACGGTGATCCATGAGAGTGGTGAGCCGGGGATCGCCGTCGGGGTGTAGTTTTGTTATTTAATAAAGATATATGCAACCATGTATGATGGTTCGTGTAACGCATAGGAGCGCGGGTATAAGAGTCATGTTGGATTGCAACCATGTATGATGGTTCATGTGACGCGTTAGAGCACTAGCATGTGCATCATGTTGGAATGTAAACACATTAGTTAAGGCTTGATGATCCATGGGAGTGGTGAGCCAAGGATCTCAGCTGGTGAAGATCATGATGGTTTTATCGACATGCTAGTGGGGGCACAGTGATTTATGGGAGTGGTGATCCGGGCGCTTTGTTGGTAGGCAGCCAGAATGAAATGAATGTACATAATAGACATAGGTGGTGTCATTCTCTATTTCCTACCCCCTTCTAGTAGGGGTTAAGATACTGGCATAGATTCGTACTTTCAAAGGTTGGGAGACCCTAAGAGGAGTCAGTGAAGTATGGGTGTATGGTAGCTGGCGTGAGATGGGGTCTATGATGGGAAGTGACAAGCCCTGGAATGATTAGTGTAGAAGTTGTTTAACGGCCCAGGGTGTTCTATTCAGCTTTTATCTTCGCCCGGGATATGAGAGTTTGAGGTTTGGTGGCCGTAAGCAGGTCCGAAAGTGCCATACCATATCTCGATATGATACCAAGTAGTAACACAGACCTGAGACCTAATATAAAAATAAATTATATTTCATATCATTTTATATTGTATGTTGCACATAAGTGATACTAGATTTCTCACTGAGCTAGGATGTAATCTCACCCTCGTATCGATACTCTTTTTTAAATTCTTTTGCAAGTGACTATATTATGGAGTTTATGGAGTCCCCTCTAGCTAGTATGGTTAATGGATCTAATGACGTTGGTGGAGAGCACAGCAAGGGCTGCACTTGTAGAAACTGCGTCTAACCATGACATAGCCCTTGCCTTACTCTTTTCCTTCCTAATACATTTGATTCTTTTTGTTGGTAAATGAAAATATCTATCAAAGCAATGTAATAGATTTACTCTTTTTGATTTGGCTATATGTATATGGATATGGTAGTATTTTCTGGAGAAAGAACTAGGTTGTAATCGATAAACTGATACATATTATGGGATATGATATCATGATAGTTGTATCTGTCAGTATTAAATGCTTCCGCTTATATTACTATTGTCTCTTGATTATTATGGTTATTGCATGTGTAGACTATGGGATTTCATTTGTAATTATTGTGGTTAGCGATCTTGGATGTATTCGGGTTACCACGAGGGTTGACCCAGATATCATGCCCGATTCTCCAGAATGGGCAGTAACAGTCTTGGATAATATCAGGCCCCAAAATTATGCACTCACCTATTTCATTCTAATACAGTATTTTTCTGCATTGCTTACCATATAATACCTCATATGGAGCAGCGCCAAGGGTAGCTTGGTAGCTATTGTTATAGGCAAACTTTATCAAAGATAAGTATTTTTCCCAACTACCTTTAAAATTCAGTGCTCAAGCTTGAATCATGTCTCTTAAAATCTATATTGTGCACTCAGATTGTCCATCAGTCTCTCGATGGAATGCGATATTGAACTTCAACGCATACCCATCACTTTTTGTAAATTGTCCCATAGCTTGGACATAAATCTCAGATATTTGTCCGACACTACACTTGTGGGTACCCCATGTAACCTCCCTATGTTATCCACATATAGCTTGGCCAACCTGTCCATAGTATATTGTGGCCTAACCACTACGAAATGGGCCACCTTTATGAGATGGTCCATAATTACCCAAACTACATCAAAGTTGTTTGGTGTCAAGGGCAATCCTATCAGGAAGTCTATAGTAATATGATCCCACTTCTACTCTGAGATCAGTAATGGCTAAAGTAACACAGCCAGTCTTTGTCTATCTGCCTTCACTTGCTGGCAAATAAGACACTTGTATACAAAAGCTGCTACATCAGCCTTTATACCTCTCCACAAGTAGGCTTTCATCAAGTCCTGGTGCATCTTTGTACTACTAGGGTGAACTACAAAAGAAAAAGAATGAGCTTCAATCATAATGTTCTCCTTCAATGATTTGGTAGATTCTGGCCCACATACCCTTCTTCTGTATCTAATCATGCCCGTGCTATTCACAGAGCCCATGCTATTCATAGAGAAATTTGGGTCTTGTCTTCCTTTCTCAAGATCATGCTTGAGAGTCTTCAGATGAGCATCACTGTCAGCAGCATCTTTGATCTCATCAAGCAGGGTAGGTTGAATAATTAAGGTACAGAGCAGCTCCGTTGTTGCCTCAATCCATTTTGATACAACAATGTCAATAGTAAAGGGTTTAACTTCCGAAGGAGGTTCAAGAACCAATGTATGGGCCATGTTGCACCCTTCTTCATGTTCAGCTGACTCAAAGGCTTCCCCTTCTACTATAACCATCACCTTCTGGTTGAGAGCATCAGCCACCACATTAGCCTTGCCAGAGTGATACTTGATAATGCAATCGTAATCTTTCAACAGCTCTAAACACCTTCGTTGTCTCATATTTAACTCATTCTGATTGAAAAAGTGAGTTAGACTCTTTTGATCTGATATTATTCAGAACGCTTCCCCATATAAGTAGTGTCTTCATATCTTGAGGGCGAAAACAATAGCGGCAAGTTCCAAATTATGGGTAGGGTAATTCTTCTCATGCACACTAAGTTGTCTTGAGGCATAAGCCACTACTTTGTCATCTTGCATAAGCACGCAACCTAACCCATACTTCGATGCATTTGAATAGAAGGTGAATGGAGCCTTTTCAGAGGGAATAGTCAAAACTGGAGCAAAAACCAATTTTTCTTTGACAGTTCGAAAGCTTTCCTCAGATTTATCTAACCACTCAAACTTTACTCCCTTCTTCGTTAATCCCATCAATGGTATAGGTATACAGGAGAATCCCTCAATAAAGCGCCATTAATAACCAACCAATCCAAGAAAACTTCTTACTTTTGTAACTGATGTGGGTGTACACCAATCCATGACTACACTAACCTTACCAAGGTCCACTGCTAAATCTCCAACTGATATAATATGCCCCAAGAATGCCACTTGCTTGAGCCAAAACTCGTAATTCTTGTACTGTGTATATAACCTCTCCTGCCTTAGCTTCTAAAGTGCTAACCAAAGGTGATCTGCATGGGCTATATCATCGAATGATTAGATAAGGATGTCATTAATGAAGACGATGATAAACTTGTCTAAGAACTCATGGAATACCCTATTCATAAGCTCCATGAACGATGTTGGAGCATTCGTCAATCGAAAGGACATTACCAGAAATTTGAAGTGACTGTATCTATTCCTAAATGCTATCTTGGGTATATCACTTTCCTTGATCTTCAGCTCTAAGACCCGTACCTAACTAACCGGTCTTACCACCATGTACCAGGTCTACCTATCATGGTCGAGCCAAGTGGACCAAGTACGTAAAGGAAATCACAAAACCAGGTATGAATTTGACCCAAAAACAGTAAATATGAGGGTAGGGTCGCATGCATAAATAGATAGGGTCGACCCCACCTCAACAGAGTCTAACCCATGACTTTTTAGTCCTAGGGTCGGATGACTTGAGACCCTAGGGTCGACGGATTCTGTGACCCTAGCATCGACCCTATGGTGACAGACTGAAACCGTGAATTAGGAAACTTTCCTAATTTCAAGAATTCCTTTCCTAATCTCGATGGGACGTATTTTGGGAGGTTTTCTTCTATAAATAGGACGTACCTTAGCCTCTTTCACTCCTTTTGGAACCCTAATTGAGAGTAAGAGAAAGAGAAGAGAAGGAGAATTTGAGAAGACAACTAAAGAGAAAGAATTCAGAGAAATCTCTAAATCTCAACAACCCTAAGGTATGAATACATTCCCCATGAATTATGAAGGACCCTAGAATAGCTTATGAAGAAGTTAGGGTTGGGAGAAAACCAAATCATCTACCCATGGATGAGTTTCGAAGGAATCCATGAAAGTAATCATCATAGACAATGGAAAGTGTGTAACAATCATAGTTATGAGCCATAGAACATTCTTAGAATGGACCTACGAGACTACAAGATCGACCCCATGCTCTTGGGAAGTCCAGGGAGGCTGTGGTCGCACATAGGGTCGATGGGTAACTGACCCTCTGACCGACCCTACACCCGGGGGTCTCAGATACCTGCGACCCATCCTGCGACCCTAGCTTTACAGCAAGCTTAAATTTTTGGAAATTATTTCTAATTAGAATCTATCAATTTGTTAGGTTTTCCTAGTGATATAAAAGTGATTCTTAGAGCTTGAAAGAGGGTCTACACTCAATCAAAGGTGAGGGAACAAGATCTAAACTAATTAGGTTAATAATAAATTGTTTTCGTTTATTGAGTCCAATGCCATGTATGATTTTATGATTGTATGATTATAATGTTCATATCACATGTCATCTACTATTCCTATTATTACTGTTCATGCATATTTAATTTTGTTTATTATAACATGATGATGATGATGATGATGCTAGGAATAGGCATGTGAATGTATGTGTGTGGTTAGTGCACTTGATGCGAGTGGGGCATCAGGGGGAGGACGTGGCATTATGGTTTAACCTGGTCACCAGACTCTAGCTCTATCTCTACTAAAGTATTGTCCATTAACATCGTCGTATCGCCATTACCTTAGCAGAACTAATACATCGTAGGGCATCAGGGGGGCATCAGGGGGGACGTGGCATTGTGGTTCAGCCTGGTCATCAGACCCTAGCTCTATCCCTATGGATGTATTGAGGGATGCTGGGGTGAGGCCTTGGATACACTGTTTGACATTAGGATTGGTTAGTTGCAAGCCCAGATTGCAAGCCCTCGCCAATAGGGGCTTACGTGTTGGTATAATGCAACCGGTACTGCAATGCCATTTTCATTGGGTATATTGTACCATATTAGGTGCATGTGGGACGATAATGCCATTTTCATTGGGCGGCTCCTCACACTTGTGTATAGAGGTGAGGTGGCCTCCGAAATAGCACATTGTAAACTTATAAACCAGACCAAAGATATAAATTGAATGCAAGCATATGTTTGTTGCATTGTTTTGTTTGCTCACTGAGCCGTGATGTGTGCTCACCCTTTTGACGTCGAATGCTTTTAGTTGATGATGGAGGTACCACGGTTGAAGATTATATGAATGCTCCGAGGTATGGACATGCGGCGGCAATGGATGCTGAAGTTTTGATGGAATCGCATGATTCGTCATGCGAGTGCAACTCTTGCATTTTTTATTAGTTTTAATTCAAAATTATACAGACGATGTAATTGATTAAATATTTCATTTATGTCATAGTATTTGAAAGATAATTGAATAATTTATTTATGTTATCACCTTTAGACTCTCAGTTCATTTAATAATAAAAACTTTCGCTATTGTGTATTTACTCTGATTATTGTTGTGTATGTGTATGGTTTAAACAAATGGATACAGCCTATTCGAGATCCTGATTGAGCCGTTGGTTTATTAGCGGTTCATCACACCATTCTGAATAGTGCGGGACTGGGGTGTGACAACTTGGTATCAGAGCTCTCTGGCCTTGTCTGTTAAACCAGTATACTTCCACAAAAGTTTGTAAACTGAGTTAGGATTTAATTTAAAAGATATAATAAGAACACACTATAAGCACCTGTGTTGTATGAGACAAAATTAAGAAAGAGAAGAATGCACATATGAAAGAAGGAACAAGCTTTATATATACATCAAATCAAAAGCAATGTTTATACATATCCAAACCAGAGTACAGTCCACAATTCGAACAGTTACTCTGTAATATAAGAAAAACAAAAGAGAATATATATATACATCATGGAGCTGGAGGTGCTGGAGGAGGAGGTGCCTCGTGATCTCTATCATAGTCCTCATCATACACCCTAGCCAACCAGGCCACCTGAGTCTGGGTCACCTGGAGACTAGCTGCCAGCTCGGCCATCCGTTGATCTGACGCACGCTGGGCCTCCCTAATCTCACGCAACAGCCCCATAATATCATCAGAAGGTGGGCGTGAAGGACCAGCCATGTGTGAAGGAGCCCGAGATGGACCAGCTCCAGTAGAATGTGGAGGTGATGGAGGAGGTATAGCATCCACATCCATATACATGCGATCCTCATCAACACCCCCATGACCCTCTGCTCCTCCTACTGTTGCTGCTGCCACCTCAGCGTCTGCCACCTCTACCCAAGTACGAGGACACACCAGAGCGTTCCTCTCCTCATCACTGACCTAAGCATCCCGCATGTCCATCCTACAGATGGCCTCCCAGTCCAGCACTGATGAGAAAGTCTTCTCCTAAATCTTTTCCTCTACTAAATCAACCCCTAGGCGGGTAAGCAGTGTAGTGATCAGGCGTCCATAGGGCAGGTTGCCTATCTGACCAGGCAGCGTAGCACAGATCATCATCCTCATAATAATATAAGGGAGGCAAACAGGCTACCTAGTGCAGATACAGTAAAGTAAGTCCTGGGTCAACTGGGAGATCCTCTCGTAATATCCACTCTGGGGTATCAGGTTGTGCTGGATGATCTTACAGTACACCCGAGGCTCTGGATGTAGGTTGATCGCTTTCATCTCCCAGTGATCCTCTCTGATAAGCTAACAGTCTATCTCAGCCCGCATATCTAAGGAAAAGAACTGGGGCTCCCTGGGAGCATAGTACACCAAAGGGCCATCATGTGATATGCCCAAAAGATCCGCTAACTACTGGCAGTCAAAGGAAACCTCTACTCCTTTGACGTAGCTAGTGATCCTGAGCTCCCTACCCCTCTCAGTGTCATTGTGATCTCCCACCACCTGGAGATTACAATAGAACTGTCTCACCAATCTAGATGGGTACAGGCATCGTAGGTAATCATGGGAAGCCAACCCATTTCACCAAATGATGTCTTCACGTTGAACAAGGCTAGACTAGTCAAGTCCACACGATGACCTCCCTCTACCTTTATACGAGCATAGCGAGCATACTGAGCTTCGGCCACGTTATAGCGGAAACAAACTGGGTCATGAACCCTAGGTACATTGGTACGAGCCATATTATCTGCCAAAACAAAGAAAGACAAATAATAGATTAGTAATGAAAAACCCAAAAATTTTGGCATTATAACGGCATAAATTGGTCAAAAGCCTCACTTTTCACCCAACCACTTGGGCAGGAGGACTTACATAGGTTCCAAACCATCATGCAAGGTTCATACTGTTGGGAATTTAATCTAGAAAGATTGAATACGAAGAAATTTCAATAAATTCGAAAAATCTCAAAAATTAGGTCAAAATTAGAAATTTTCAAGTCTCTCGATAACCAACCGATGGAACTTGAATATTTTTTAGCGCTCTCATCCATTGGGTGACCAACAACAAAAGCCCCCAATTAAAATCAAATTTTTACAGTTAGAAAATTTTTAATTTGAAGAAAATGACATAAATGGGGAAAACCTAGTTTTGAAAGCTTCAAAATACGAAATAGTAGAGAGTATACCTGAAGAGACGGAGCGGAAGTCGCAAATGGAAGAGAACATCACCAAACACCAGGGGTCGCTACTGTAGCAACTCAGGAAACCGAGTTGAGTTGGAAGGAAGGAGAAAGAATGGGAAATGAATCCCAAAATCGGGATTAAAAACCTGATTCTGGACCGTAGGGTCGCAGAATTCGACCAAGACATGCGACCCTATGATCGACCCTATCATCTACCCTAGCCTCTCGGTGATCTGACAGAGAACTAGGGGTCGGACTAAGGTCGGATGTATACCGACCCTACCATCGACCCTAGGCTCTCGGTAAACTGACAGTAATTCTCAGGGTCGCATACCCTAGGGTCGTATAAGGACCGACCCTATCATCGACCCTACGATGGAAAATACAGTATTTTTACCAGAATGATCTGAAATTTTGAAATTTGTATTGATTAGTTGGATTTGGACTTAAGAGAATAATTTATATTGATGACCTCACATGTGCTATGATTGTTTTCAGACACTACTACCACCAGAACAGGAAATGGCTGCGCGAAGAGGGAACAGATGAGAAAGTGACCCAATTCCACCACCACCACTTGTGGAGGAAGACAGCCACGTAAATCAGGAAGCACGAGAGAATCTGAATACGGCACCGCCAGTGGCTTATGGCTAGACAAATCCTATTAACTTGCCAGTCCCACCTACGGATCTGGCTACGGCGGTAATGAACTTGGCACAACAGCTGTAGCAAATACAATAGGTGCAATCTATATGCAAGCTGCCATAGGCATGACTTTTCCAGCTGCACATACAATATCGATGCCAGCAGGACAGGCAAGCACAGTACCAAGGGGAAGTAACACGGTACCCTACGCACCTCAAACACCAGGCATGTAGGCTCAAGTACAGAACCCTGAAGTAGCTCAGGGTGGATATCAGTACCACCCACCTATGAATGGGGCCTATGCTCTGTATCAGCTAGACCACTCCAGACTGGTCAAGCGTTTCCTAAATATGAAGCCCAAAGAATTTAATGGCAAGCCAGCAGATCCTTGTGGCCAGCACACTGGGTTAATGAAATGGAAAGAAACTTTATGATGATGACAGTGAATGAAGAAGAGAAAGTGTTGTGCGCCACATTTATGCTAAAGGGCGAATCACACCATTGGTGGAAGTCTACCAGGACATATTTGTTAACCAAGCACACCCAATTGACCTGGGGTATATATAAAGAGGCATTCTTTGAGAAGTACTTTCCTAGAAGTTTCAGAGATTCTATGGGGAGAGAGTTTCTGAGTTTATATCAGGGACAGGTGACCATCGACGCATATCAACAGCGTTATGAGGAGCTATTTTTCTTTGCGCCAGTCAGTATGCAAGAGGAAGATACGAAGACCCAAAGATTCGTCATGGGACTTAGGGGAAGCATACGTGAACATGTTCTGGGACTTGAGAAGAAAGTCTACAATGAAGTTGTACAAATTGCTCGAGTGATAGAGTCGAGCCAGAAAGAGAGCTATTTTGCTCAAAACAGGGGTATTAAAAGGCCAACTGGAACTTCATATAACGGAGGGAATACAAGTACATTCAAACCCTTCCGTACTCAAGGCTTTAATGTTGCAGCCAAGACTACCTCAGCAGCCCCTTCGCAACCGAAGAAAAATGGTGAAGGATTAAGGTGTTTTAACTGCAATCAAGTGGGACATATTTCAAAGGAGTGTCCTAAGCACAGGAAGCAGCTACAGCAAGGAAAGGTTTATGCAGTTACATCTGAGGATGCTGCCGCATCACCTGATGTAGTCACAGGTATGACCTGAACCTTTCACTTTGTGATTACATTGTGTGAGCATGTAGACTAAATTAAAACAAATCACAGGTGTGACCTGAAACTTTCACTTTGTGATTACATTGTGTGAGCATGTAGACTAAATTAAAACAAATCTCAGGTATCGTACCTATTAATGACATACCTGCTAGAGTACTCTTTGATTCTAGAGCTACTCATTCTTTAATATCTGTGTCGTTTGAAAAGAAGCTAAATCTACCCCCTCAAATCTTTAGACTACAAACTACTTGTACGATCGCCAATGGGACTAGAAGTGGAATTAAAAAAGGGTTATGGACTATGTCCAGTTCTTATTGACGAAAAGACTTTGGATGCGACCTTGATCCAACTTGAGATGGCAGACTTTGACATCATCTTGGGAATGGACTGGTTAGCTCGGCATTCTGCAAACCTATTATGTACAGAAAAGAAGCTGACATTTAAAGACAAGGAAGGAACAGAGTTCAGTTTTGCGGGAACCAAACTACCCCGTAAACGGAAACTCATCCTCTCTGCATTGAAGGATACAAAATACCTTGAGAAAGGAGGAGATGGGTATCTGGTCTCAGTGGTCGACCTCACCAAGGAAGCCCCACGCACGAATGGAGGATATTGATGTTGTGCGTGACTTCCCAAATGTATTTTCTAAAGAATTACCAGGACTACCACCTGACCGAGCTACAGAGTTTGTTATAGATTTGATACTCGGAGCCGCACCAGTATCTAAAGCACCCTATCGAATGGCTCCTACTGAACTGAAGGAATTGAAGGAGCAGTTACAAGAATTGTTGGACAAGGGTTACATCAGACCTAGCATATCACCATGGGGAGCACCAGTATTATTCATAAAGAAGGACGGTAGTGTTTGACTGTATATAGACCACCAGGAACTGAATAAGCTGACAATCAAGAATCGATACCCATTGTCTCGGATCGATGACTTGTTCGATCAGTTGCAAGGTGCCAAGGTGTTCTCCAAGATCGATCTTCGATCAGGATACCATCAGTTGAAGATTAAGGACGGTGATATTCCCAAGGCAGCATTTAAGACCAGATATGGACATTATGAATTTTTGGTCATGTCTTTTGGATTGACGAACACACCAGCAACTTTTATGGAACTTATGAATCGGGTATTCCATGATATGTTGGAAACATCGGTCATTGTATTCATGATATACTGGTCTACTCCAAGGACAAGGAAACTCATATTATGAATCTAAGCGCCGCTCTGCAGCGATTACAGAAAGAAAATCTTTACACCAAATTTACAAAGTGTGAGTTTTGGCTAAATGAAGTCGCTTTCTTAGGCCATGTTGTATCCGCTGAAGGAATTAAAGTGGACCCTAGCAAGATTGAAGCCATTGTAAAGTGGGAAGCACCGAAGAGTGTTGCAGAAATTAGATGTTTTCTAGATCTGGCTGGGTATTACCGACGATTCATGGAAGACTACTCCAAGATTGCCGTATCGCTTATCAGCTTGACTAAGAAAGGAGAGAAGTTTATTTGGACTGACAAATGTGAAAATAGTTTCCAAACATTGAAGGCAAGATTGATATCTGCTCCCATCTTGACTATTCCTATTCCAGGACAACCATTTGTTTTATACACTGATGCATCTGGATTGGGTTTAGGATGTGTACTTATGCAAGGATAACAAGTAGTTGCATATGCTCCAAGACAACTGAAGACACATGAGAAGAACTACCCCACTCATGACTTGAAATTAGAGGTAGTGGTACATGCTGTCATGATATGGAGACATTATTTGTATGGAGAGAAATTTCAGATTAAATCAGATCATAAGAGTCTTACTTATCTATTTAATCAGAAGGAGTTGAACATGCGACAAAGAAGATGGCTAGAATTATTAAAGGATTATGATTGTGATATCCAGTACCATCCAGGAAAGGCTAACGTAGTGGCTAATGCGCTAAGCAGGAAAGCAATGATAAAATCTCAAGGAGAAGTTAACACGACTGCAACAATGTGTACTACAGGAAGAATATTCAATAATGGTAATGAGCAGTTCGTGATAGATGCACCGGGTGGATCGACCACCCAAGGGTTTATTCATCAGTTTTTAAATATGTTTGCAACATTGAAGATTGTACCTGATATAATTGATGAAGTGAAAACCGCTATTAAATCAGACCCTTATCGGAGAACGGTACAAGAAGACATCGAAAAAGGTAGGACTATTCCTGAGTTCACCTTGGACGAAGAAAAGGTACTAAAGTACAAGGGATGAATATGTGTTCCTGAAATGGAAAACTCAGACGTTAGACATAGACTAATGAAGGAAGCTCATACCACTGCCTATTCGGTACATCCTGGAAGTACAAAGATGTAACATGAATTGAAGAAATTATATTGGTGGAGAGGAATGAAAACTGATGTAGCTAATTCGTGTCTCAATGCCTAAACTGTCAGAGTGTGAAGGCTGAACGACAAAGACTTGTCAGACTGTTGCAACCGCTACCAGAACCAGCATGGAAATGGGACTGCATCACTATAGACTTCTTCACCGGGTTACCATTGACTCCTCGAGTGGTTGACGCGGTCTGGGTGATTGTAGATTATCTGACTAAGACAGCTCGCTTTATAGCAATACGACCTCAGTATACACTAGAAAGGTTAGCCAAGTTGTATGTGGATAATATTGTTAGACTACACAGTGTACCTGAAAGCATTGTGTCCGACAGAGACCCACGATTTACTTCAAAGTTTTGGGAAGGATTGCAGAAGGCTATGGGTACAACGTTGATGTTTAGTACTAGAATCCATCCTTAGACAGACGGACAGTCGAAGCGTACCATACAGATTTTAGATGACATGCTTCGAGCCTGTGTAATAGATTTTAAAGGATCATGGGATGAGAAACTTTCATTGATCGAGTTCGCCTATAACAACAGCTATCAAGCTACTATATAGATGTCACCCTATGAAGCACTGTATGGTAGGAAATGTCGAACTCCTCTATTTTGGAATGAAGTTGGAGAACGTAGCATTGTTGGACCAGAATTTATTGAAGAAACTTATCAAGTGGTCGACATTATCAAAGAAAGAGTAAGAATGGCTCAGAATTGTCAGAAACAATATGCAGATACTCAACGTCGAGACCTTGAATTTGTTGTAGGTGATAAGGTATTCTTGAAAGTGTCACCGATGCGCGGGTTAAAACGGTTCGGACAGAAAGGAAAGCTAAGTCCGAGATTTGTCGGGCCATATGAGATTCTAGCCAAACGTGAAAAAGTGGCTTATCAGTTAGCACTACCACCATCTATGTCAAGTGTGCATGATGTATTTCACATCTCCTTATTAAAGAAGTACGTCAGAGATCCAACGCATGTTTTGACAGAAGATCCACCAGATCTAACTGATGATTTGATGTTCGAAGTAGCACCAACTGAAATCACCGGTCGAAAGGTTCAACGTCTACGTAACCGTAACATATACTATGTTAAAGTCACTTGGAGAAGTCGAGATATAGAAGAGATCACATGGGAAGCAATGCGAAAGCAATAACCTCATCTTTTCGACTCGAAAGGTATGTACAAATTTTGAGGACGGAATTTTTAATAAGCAGGGGGGAGTTGTAAGACCCATACCGAACTAACCGGTCTTACCACCTTGTACCAGGTCTACCTGTCATGGTCGAGCCAAGTGGACCAAGTACATAAAGGAAATCACAAAACCAGGTATGAATTTGACCCAAAAATAGTAAATATGAGGGTAGGGTCGCATGCATAAACAGGTAGGGTCGACCCCACCTCAATAGAGTCCAACCCATGACTTTTCAGTCCTAGGGTCGGATGACTGGAGACCTAGGGTCGACGGATTCTGCAACCCTAGCATCGACCCTATGGTGACAGACTGAAATCGTGAATTAGGAAACTTTCCTAATTTCAGGAATTCCTTCCCTATTCTCGATGGGACGTATTTTGGGAGGTTTTTCTCTATAAATATGACATCCCTTAGCCTCTTTCACTCCTATTGGAACCCTAATTGAGAGTGAGAGAAAGAGAAGAGAAGGAAGAGAAGAAGAAGAGAAGGAGAATTTGAGAAGACAACTAAAGAGAAGGAATTTAGAGAAATCTCTGAATTTCAGCAACCCTAAGGTATGAATACATTCCCCATGAATTATGAAGGACCCTAGAATAGCTTATGAAGAAGTTAAGGTTGGGAGAAAACCAAATCATCTACCCATGGATGAGTTTTGAAGGAATCCATGAAAGTAATCTTCATAGACAATGAAAAGTGTGTACAAATCATAGTTATGAGCCATAAAACATTCTTAGAATGGACCTATGAGACTACAGGATCGACCCCATGCTCTTGGGAAGTCCAGGGAAGCTGTGGTCGTACATAGGGTCGATGGGTAACCGACCCTATGACCGACCCTACACCCTGGGGTCTCAGATACTTGCGACCCATCCTGCGACCCTAGCTTTACAGCAAGCTTAAATTGTTGGAAATCATTTCTAATTAGAATCTATCAATTTATTAGGTTTTCCTAGTGATATAAAAGTGATTCTTAGAGCTTGAAAGAGGGTCTACACTCAATCAAAGGTGAGGGAACAAGATCTAAACTAATTGGTTAATAATAAATTATTTTTGTTTATTGAGTCCAATGCCATGTATGATTTTATGATTGTATGATTATAATGTGCATATCACATGTCATCTACTATTCCTGTTATTACTGTTCATGCATATTTAATTTCGTTTATTATAACATGATGATGATGATGATGCTAGGAATAGGCATGTGAATATATGTATGTGGTTAGTGTACTTGATGCGAGTGGGGCATCAGGGGGAGGACGTGGCATTGTGGTTCAACCTGGTCATCAGACTCTAGCTCTATCTCTACTCAAGTCTTGTCCATTAACATCGTCGTATCGCCATTACCTTAGCAGAACTAATACATCGTAGGGCATCAGAGGGGGACGTGGCATTGTGGTTCAGCCTGGTCACCAGACCCTAGCTCTATCCCTCTGGATGTATTGAGGGATGCTGGGGTGAGGCCTTAGATACACTGTTTGACATTAGGATTGGTTAGTTGTGAGCCCAGTTTGCAAGCCATCGCCAATAGGGGCTTATGTGTTGGTATGGTGCAACCGGTACTGCAATGCTATTTTCATTGGGTATATTGTTCCATATTGGGTGCATGTGGGACGACAATGTCGTTTTCATTGGGCTGCTCCACACACTCGTGTATAAAGGTGAAGCGGCCTCCGAACCTTTCTATAGCACATTGAAAACTTATAATCCAGACCAAAGATATGAATTGAATGCATGCATATGTTTGTTACATTGTTTTGTTTGCTCACTGAGCCGTGATGTGTGCTCACCCTTTCGTCGTTGAATGCTTTTAGTTGATGATGCAGGTACCACGGTTGAAGATTATATGAATGCTCCGGGGTATGGACATGCGGCAGCAATGGATGCTGAAGTTTTGATGGAATCGCATGATTCGTCATGCCAGTGCAACTCTTGTGTTTTTTATTATTTTAATTCAAATTATACAGACGATGTAATTGATTAAATATTTCATTTATGTCTTAGTATTTGGAAGATAATTGAATAATTTATTTTATGTTATCACCTTTAGACAATTCATTTAATATTAAAGACTTCCGCTATTGTGTATTTACTTTGATTATTGTTGTGTATGTGTATGGTTTAAACAAACGGTCACAGCCTATTCGAGATCCTGGTTGAACCGTTGGTTTATTAGTGGTTCATCACCATTTTGAATAGTGCGGGATTGGGGTGTGACATCAGCTGGTGATAACCAGACTGTAGGTCTATCTTCAAAAATATACTTGTCCCTTGAAGTTGATCGAACAAGTCATCGATTCGGGGCAATAGATACTGGTTCTTGATTGTAAGCTTGTTCAAATCCCGATAATCTATGCATAGATGGACACTACCTCCTTCTTCTTCACAAATAACACCGGTGCTCCCCAAAGTGATATACTTGGTCTGATAAAACTCTTATTCAATAACTCTTGAAGCTATGTCTTGAGTTCTTTCAAGTTAGTAGGAGCCATACGGTAAAGATCCTTTGAGACTAGAGTTGCTCTTGGGACTAAGTCAATAACGAACTCCATTTGTCGATCAGGTGGTAAACCAGGTAGCTCCTTAGGAAACACGTCGGGGTATTCATTGACTACCAATATATCTGTTAACCTCAGTATCTGGGCTTATGTGTCCAATATCAACACTAAGTAGCTCTCACATCCTTGATGTAGCAGCTTGGAAGCTTGAAGTGCCAATTAGAACAACTTTTTATGCTTTTTGGTCTTGTCTCCTGTGAATACAAATGCTTCACCATTAGCAGGCTGGAACAAAATCTGACATCTGAAACACAGAACATTGGCTTGGTGTTTAGCCAACCAATCCACTCCCAATATCATGTCAAAATCTATCATCCTAAGGCAGACGAGGTTAAACTCCATTACCTTGTCTTCTATCACAACATCACACGGTCCATAATAATCCTCTAGACCGGACTTGGATCCCATGGGCCTATGCACTATCAATGCACAAGTCATCTTATGGGACAGCATTCCCAACTTGGTGGCGAATGCAGGGGACACAAAAGAATGAGTAGCCCCAGAATCAAATAACACTCGTGCAGGTATACTAGAAATAGAAAGAGTACCTACACATACATTATATGAATGTTACCACATGTAATGCAAGATGATGCTTTCTTCTTAACTTTAAAAATACCTGTGACTACTCTAGGTGAACCTTCTGCATCTTCAGCAGATAAAGCAAAGGCCTTGCTCTGTCCAGGTGGTGGCGCCTTCTTTGGTTTCGAGCATGATCTAGCAAAATAGACCGTCTTGTCGCAGATGAAGTAGATGTCGTATGGTATAGATGAGGCACTTGAGGCTGTAGGTCTAGGCTGATTTGTCTTGGGTGCAAATACAACCGGCTTGCTTGGACTTGTGGCTAGATTACTATATGTAGAGCAGATAAAGCCGCTACTGAGGAAATGGGGTATTGTGTATAGAATGGCCTATTTGTAGGGCTATTATCTGTAAAGCTCATAGGCCATTTCTAACCTTGGTAGTTCCAACGGTATCCATCTTCAACACTCAGTCGCTTGCATAACATCAATATACTCGGTCAACTACATAGACTCCACAATCACCTTCAAGTCTCCCCTGAAGCCTTGAACAAACTGCCTTAGTTTAGGCTCTTCCTCCCTCATACAAGCAGGTGAGAAGTAAAATAACTCCTCAAATTTCTGCTAATATGCTTCCACTATGGTACTTCCTTGGCAGAGGTTGAGGTGTTCCACATACTTTCTATCCCTAAAATTCTAGGGAAAGATATTCTTGTAGAACGCCTCTTTAAAGATTTGCCATGTGATCTCTCCATGGCGCCTTATCAGTATGGGCTAGATGCCTTTCCATCAGTCATAAGGCACTCCCTCTAACTGGAAAATTATACAAACTAATTTTTGTGCCTCAGTACACATCAAGGTTTCCAGAGTCTTCTCCATGGCCTGGATCCATACGACTGGTTACATTGGGTTAGTGCCAACCCTTGTGAGTTTCAGTAGATGCATGTGCTGGAAATTGCTCGTAACTTATGCCCCATCTAGTTGAGGCTATAATTGGATGCCAGCCATGGCTGGATGAGTCTGAACTGGAGGCACTGGTACATGAACATGAGCACTAGGTGAAACTGGAGGTGTCTGCTCATGCACATATGGGGTAGGCGGGATTGGGGGTATGCCTCCGCCGTATGCTTGGCCTTGAGCTAGTGGAGCTGGAGGTGCACCATGTAGAGTGGCCAATAACTCATTGAAAATGGCAGTTTTTTATTGCTCTTCCAAGTTACGGACCAATCTTCCCATCACCGCCATCATGTTTGCCATAGTTTGCACTAGAGGTGCATGTGGAAGGTTAACTGGTGGCAGAAGAGGAGGTGGTGGTGAGTTTAAGCCACCATGTCCAACACTACCTTCACCCTCTACAGGTGGAGGAGGCAAATTTACATTTCTCCTCTCTAACTCTGCCTTGGAGGCATCGCTAAATAAGGTCGACAGTTGGTAAGGCAAATCTACAAATGCCCAAATGTTAGTATCGACCATATGTCCAATAAACCACAACACATCATATATGCATGTTATGGAAAGCAAGAGGAGCAATGCATCAAAAGTTTTCTAAATTTTCTACGTCTATCTAGACTGTTTTCTGAACCGGGGGGGCAGTAATCAGGTGCAAGTCCCTCCGGTTAAGATGGACCGGTTAGTAATCCCCCCAATTTATTGCGAGAACCGGATGGTTGGTACCAGGTGCAATACCCTTCGAAAAAGCATCCAGTTTAACAAACCCTGCAGTGTCAAACACTTTCAGAAGGTTAATCGGCAAATATGATGGATGGTACATCATCCGATTAAGCCTCCGGTTTACCACTTAGAAATTTTTCTGAGTTTATACGCATACCGGAGGCATGAAGCAGAGGTAGGTGGCTTCAGTTAAATTAAAATGCCTCTTGTTAATTTGGGTGCCATAACCCAACGGATGTTGTAAGACCCGTGTCAATCTAACCCGGTCTTATCACATTGAACTAGGTTTACCCGTCATGGTCGAGTCAAATGGACCAAGGGCGTGAAGGAGATCGAGATCCCAGGTATCAAATCGACCCTAAAACACTGAATTTAAGGGGAGGGTCGCATACCCAGCTAAGGAGGGTCAGACCCCCCAAACAGAAAGTCAGACCCTCTGTTTTACAGGGAGGGTCGGACATCTTAAGAACCTAGGGTCGACGGGATCATCGACCCTCCCATCGACCCTCAGTTGCCGCCGAAATTGAAATTAGGAAATTTCCTAATTTTTGAGCTGGATTCTTTCCTAATCTCAAAGAGACATATTTTAGGATGTTTCTACTCTATTTAAAGGACGTCCCTAAGCCTCTTTCACTCCTTTTACAACCCTAATTGGATTGAGAAAAAGAGAAGAGAAGGAAGAGAAGAAGAGAAGGAAAACTTGAAGGAAAGGCTAAAGAAGAAGAAGAGTTGTAGAGAAGGAGTAATCTTCTCAGGTATGGATATTAATTCCATGAGTTTCTACAGACCTTAGGTTAGATGATCTCGGGGAAACCCAAAGCATCAACCCATGGTTAGGTTTTCAAGGAAAACCATGGGAGATTATATGATAGCTATTCAGGTAGATGATTCATGGTTCTAGACCATAGAATGAATTTTGAATGGAATGTAGGAGCAAGCCATAGGACCCCAAATACGAAGAATGGATTAAAAGGAAGGAAATTGACCAAAATACACCGAGGGTCGCATAGAGGGTCGATGACCATCCGACCCTATGTGATCCTGAGTATCGACCCTCAGTGTTCGGGAAGTCCAGATTGGGGAGGGTCGCACCCAGGGTCGATAATGACTCCAACCCTACCTCCGACCCTCAGTTAACAGAATGGTTTTTAAATTCTGAATAAATTTTAATTAAATTTTATCGACTTTGTTAGGTCTTCTAGCAATATAACAACAGTGTAAAGGTGATTCTAAAGCTTGGAAGAGGATCTAATAACAAGCTAAGGTGAGGAAACAAGACCTAAACTAATTGGTTAATAATAAACTACTTTTTATTTTCTTGAGTCCAATGCCATGCTTGATTCTTTGCGAATATGCTTGTAATGTGCATTCAACATGTCATCCAATATTCCTGCTATTATTGTTCATGCATATTTAATTTTGTTTACCTATAACATGATGATGATGATTGATGCTAGGAATAGGCATGTGAATGTTTGTGTGTGGTTAGTGTGCTTGATGAGAGTAGCGCATCAGGGGAGGTGTTATGCAGTGTTTGATCCGGACACTTTAGCTCTATCTCTGACTCAAGTCTTGTGCATTAGCATCGTCGTATCGCCGTTACCTTAGCAGAACTATTGCGACGTAGGACATCAAGGAGGGTCTTGGTCCTTGAGTCCTATACTCTACCAGGGGGCCTTAGCTCTATCTCTACGGGTGCTCTAAGGGATGCTGGGGTGATGCTTTGGATACATTGTTTGACATTAGGATTGGTTAGTAGCGAGCCCCGTTTGCAGCCCTAGCCAACAGGGGTTTATTTGTTGGTATGGAGTTGTGCATCGATAAATGTAACCTTCGTTGTACAATGTTCATTTGGGTGCTGTGGGCGACGGTGAGAGTCATCGGGCGCATCCACACTCTCGTGCATAGAGGTGCGGCGGCCACCTATCGTTTCTATAGCACAATGCAAACGTAAAACCAGACCAAAGATATGAATTGAATCGTATGCATATGTATTGTTGCATTGTTTTGTTTTCTCACTGAGCCGTGATGTGTGCTCACCCTCTCGACGTCGAATATTTTTAGTTGATGATGCAGGTACCACTGTTGAAGATTATTTAAATGATCCAGCGTACGGGAACGTAGCAGTGATGGTAGCTGAAGATGAAGTGGATACACATGACATCTATTGTGAGTACAACTCATATGTATTCGATTAAATTTTTAGTTTATTTATTTAGATTTATTAAAGACATGTATTTGATATTTATTTATGTCTTAGTTGATACAGAATAATTGGTTATTTAAATAATGATATCACAATAGATTCTCAGTTCATTTTATTATAAGACTTCCGCTATTGTGTATTTACTCTGATTATGATTATGGATGTATGGGGTTTAGATCAAACGGATATAGCCTACTTGAGATCCTAGTTGAACCATTGGTTTGTTAGTGGTTCATCACACCGTTCTGAATAGTGGGGAATTGGGGTGTGACAACTTGGTATCGGAGCATCTCATGCCTTGTCCACTGAACTAGCATACATTCAAGACAATTGTGAACTGAGATAGGATAAAAGTAAAAACATAAATACAAACACACTAAAAGCACAAGTGATGGTTGAGACCAAATTAAAAGAGAATAATGCATCTATTAAAGGGGAAACAGTTTACATACAATATGAGAGACACAAATGTATATATATAACTAAAGCAGAGTACAGTCCACAACCCAGACAGTTACTCTGTAGTACAAGAAAATAGATACAATCAAGAAGCTGGAGGTGAAGGAGGAGGCGGTTCCTCGCGGTCTCTGTCATAGTCCTCGGCATAAACTCTGGTCAACCAGGCCACCTGGGTTTGAGTCGCCTGAAGACTAGCTGTAAGATCAGCCACCCGCTGATCAGTCCAACCCTGGGCGTCCAGCAACTCATCCATCCTTAGATCAGATCTGAGCTGAGCCTCTCTGATCTCATGCAACATCTCCATCATATCAGAAGGTGGGCGTGAAGGACCAGCCGCATGAGAAGGACCAGTCTCAGGTGTAGGATCCGTCTCAAAAGAAGTACCAACTCCAGCCGCATGCGTAGGTGAAGACGGTGGTATTGAGTCGACATCCATAAACATGCGGTCATCATCATCGATAGGATCCGCATGAGCTCTAGCAGCGGCAGCAGCTGCCTCAGCGTCAGCCATCTCGATGCGACTGTGAGGGCACACCATCTCGTTCCTCTCCTCTTCACTAACTTGGGCATCCTGCATGCCCATCTTGCAGATAGCCTCCCAATCTAGAGGCGACGAGAAGGTTATCTCCTAAATCTTCTCATCCACCAAATCAACCCCCAGGCGGGTAAGCAGGACTGTGATCATACGTCCATAGGGTAGATTACCCCTATGACTGGGCAATGTGGCACTAATCATAGTCTGCATGATGATGTACGGCAGGCAGACGGGCTGTCTAGTGCAGATACTGTATAGCAGATACTGGGTCAGCTGAGAAACCCTCTCGTAATGGCCACTCTGCGGAATCAGATTATGCTGGATAATCTTACAGAAGACCCGTGGAGCCGGACGCATGTAACAAGCTCTCATCTACCAGCGATCAGGTCGTAGCAGCTGACTGTCGATCTCTGCCCTCATCTCCATGGAAACAAACTGGGGCTCTCCAGGCGCACAGTACACCATAGGGCCATCATAGGGAATGCCCAGTAGATCGGCCAGCTACCGATAGTCAAATGAAATGTTCACTCCCTTTACATAGCTGGTGATGCGTAGCTCATGACCCCTATCCACATCATTGTAATCCCCCACCACCTGGAGATTACAATAGAAAAGTTGCACTAAATCTGGGCAGGTGCACGCATCGTAAGTGATGACGGGGAGCCACCCCATATCACCAAATGCTCTCTCCACATTGAACAGGGCTAGCTCAGCCAAGTTCACCAAACGACCACCCTCTACCTTCTTACAAGTATAGTGGGCATACTGTGCCTCGGCTTCATTGGAGCGGAAGCGAAGCGGATCACGAACTCGGGGTACCTTGTTACGACCCATGGTATCTGCAAAGAAAAATAGATAATGAGTTAATAGGATAAAAATCTAAAATTTGACATTTTAATGACGTAAGTGGCCAATAGCCTCACTTGTCACCCATACACGTGGGCAGGAGGACTTACGTAGGTTCTAACATATCCTACAACACACATACAGTAGAAAATTTTAACCAATGAGGTCCAATTTGAAGAAATTTCAAGAAATCAATAATTTCGACAAATTAGGGCAAAAGAGCAAAAATCTAAGTTTCTCAATAACCAACCGATGAAACTCAAAAAATTTTGAGGGCTTTCGTTCCTCGAGACACCAATAACAAAAGCCCCCAATAAAAATCAAATTTTTACGGTTGGAAAAAGTTTAATTTGAAAATTTTGGGTTAATTGGACTAAAACCTAGAAATGGAAACCTAAAAACAGGTAAAAATGAGAAAACATACCTATAGGGATGATTTTGATGTTGAAACCCGGATCCAAAATGACCAAAATAGTGGAGTGGCACTGTAGCAACTCAGAGGTGAGAGACGAGTCGAAACGGGAGGGAAATAACAGAGAATGAACCTAAAATCGGATTTTAAAAGTCTGATTTTTGGTCTGAGGGTCGGACAATTCGACCAGGACAATCGACCCTCGGATCGACCCTACCATCGACCCTCGGCTCTCGGGAATCTGACAGAAAACCCAGACTGTAGGATACTGAGGGTCGGATATCCATCGACCCTCAGCTCTCGAGAAGACCAGGTCATTCCCAGGGTCAGATACTGAGGATCGGACATACCATCGACCCCCACCATCGACCCTGCGTAGAAAAAACAGTATTGCTTTTATAAAATGAGCTGAAATTTGAAATTTTACATCGGTTAGCATGCCTACATGAAGTACAAATGATTTCTCACCTATTTTGATGATTTTTCAGGCACCACCAATCTCAGACAAAATTTTGTCTGGACATCGAGTAACCAGACAGAGCCGAAATGCAGTTCCACCACCACCACCTGTGGAGGAAACTAGCCAGGAGAATATATATGTACCAGGAAATCCAGATCAGGCAAATCCTACAAATTTGCCACCTCCACCACCAGAGTTGGCAACGGTGGTAATGAATTTAGCACAGCAGCTGCAACAGATGCAACATGCACAGGCCCAAATGCAAGTTACAATGGGAATTATGTTCCAAGCCGCTCATGCTACACCCATGCAGACGGGACAAGCCAGTGCAGCACCAGTGGGTAATCACCCAGCACCTCAAACACCTCAACCACCAGCTGCACAGATTCCAGTACCAGGACCGAAAGCAGCTCAGGTTAACTATCAGTATCCACAACCCATGTTTGGGACATACCCCCAAAATCAGCTGGATCACTCTCGACTGGTTGAGAGATTTCTAAAGATGAAGCCCAAGGAATTTAACGGTAAACCATCGGATCCATTATGGCCAGCACATTGGATCGACGAGATGGAGAGAAACTTCCTCATGATGACTATCACGGAAGAAGAAAAAGTACTATGTGCCACCTTCATGCTAAAGGGTGATGCACGTCATTGGTGGAAATCTACTAGGGCTTACCTACATACCAAGCACGCCCGATTGACATGGGCCATATATAAGGAAGCGTTCTTCGGGAAGTACTTTCTCCAAAGCTTCAGAGATTTGATGGAGAAGGAATTCCTGAGTTTATATCAGGAACAAATGTCAGTGGATGCATATCAATAGCATTACGAAGAGCTGTATTTCTTTGCACCACTCAGCATGCAGGAAGAAGACACTAAGACCCGTAGGTTTGTTACGGGACTTAGAGGAAGCATCAGAGAGCACGTTCTGGGCTTGGAAAAGAAGATATATAATGAAGCTGTTCAAATTGCTCGAGTTATTGAATTAAGCCAGAAGGAAAGCTATTTTATACAAAACAGAGTTGGGAAAAGGCCAGCTGGAAATTCTTACAACGGAGGTAATAACAGGATATACAAGCCTTTTCGTACTCAAAATTTCACCGCTGCACCAAAGACCATTCAAGCAGCTCAGCAGCAACCAAAGCCAAATACTGAAAGTCCAAGATGTTATAACTGCAATCAAGTGGGACATATGATGAGAGAGTGTCCTAAACCCCGAAAGCCACAACATCAAGGACGAGTGTATGCTGTTACATCCGAGGATGCTGCCGCATCACCCGATGTGGTTACAGGTATGACTGAAACCTTTTAAGTTGTAATTACATTGTATGAGCATATAGACTAAGTAAAATAAATCACAGGTATCGTACCTATAAATAGCGTATCCGCCAGAGTACTCTTTGATTCAGGAGCTACTCATTCCTTTGTATTTGTGTCGTTTGGAAAGAAGCTGAACTTACCCATCAAAACATTGGACTACAAACTACTTGTACGGTCACCAATGGGGTTAGAAGTGGAATTAGAGAAAGGTTATAGACCATGTCCAGTTCTCGTTGGCGAGAAAACCTTAGATGCAACCTTGATATAACTTGAGATGGCAGACTTTGACGTCATCTTGGGAATGGACTGGTTAGCTTGGCATTCTGCAAACCTATTATGCGCCGAAAAGAAGATAACATTCAAAGACAAAGAAGGAGCAGAATTCAGTTTTTCGGGAACTAAACTTCCCCATAGACGCAAGCTTATACTCTCAGCACTGAAGGCTAAGAAGTGCCTTGAGAAGGGGGCAGTCGGGTATCTAGTATCAGTGGTCGACCTAACCAAGGAAGCACCACGAATGGAAGATATTGATGTCGTGTGGGACTATCCCGACGTATTTCTAGAGGAACTACCAGGGTTACCACCTGACAGAGCCATCGAGTTTGTGATAGACCTTATACCTGGAGCCTCACCAGTATCAAAAGCACCTTATAGAATGGCTCCTACTAAACTAAAGGAATTGAAAGTGCAACTACAGGAACTGCTGGACAAGGGTTATATTCGACCCAGTATATCACCATGGGGAGCACCGGTATTATTCGTAAAGAAGAAGGACGGAAGCGTTCGATTATGTATCGACTATCGGGAGTTGAATAAACTAACAATCAAGAATCGATATCCACTACCTCGGATCGATGACTTGTTCGATCAGTTGCAAGGAGCAAAAGTATTTTCTAAGATCGATCTTCAATCGGGCTATCATCAGTTGAAGATTAAAGAAGGTGAGATTCCTAAGACAGCTTTCAGGACCAGATATGGACATTATGAGTTCTTGGTCATGTCTTTCGGATTAACAAACGCACCAGCAACTTTCATGGAGCTTATGAACCGGGTTTTCCACGATATGTTGGATACGTCGGTTATAGTATTTATTGATGATATATTGGTATACTCCAAGGACAAGGAAACCCATGTCAAGAACCTAAACGCCGCCCTACAGCGTTTAAGGAAAGAGAAGTTATGTGCCAAATTTTCCAAGTGTGAGTTTTGGCTAAGTGAAGTTGCCTTCCTAGGCCATGTAGTATCCGCAGAAGGTATCAAAGTGGACCCCAGTAAGATCGAGGCTATTGTAAAGTGAGAAGCACCAAAGAGCATTTTAGAAATCATAAGTTTCTGGGTCTCGCTGGTTATTATCGGAGATTCATGGAAGACTATTCCCGGATTGCTGTACCTCTCACTAGTCTGACTAAGAAAGGAGAAAAGTTTGTGTGGATGGATAAATGTGAGAAGAGCTTCCAGACATTGAAGACCAGATTGATATCCGCTCTGATTTTGACTATTCCTGTTCCAGGATAGACATTTACCTTATACACTGATGCGTCAGGACTGGGATTAGGATGTGTGCTTATGCAAGGAGAGCAAGTGATTGCTTATGCTTCAAGACAGTTAAAGGTACATGAGAAAAATTATCCCACTCATGATCTGTAGTTAGCGGCAGTAGTACATGCTGTCAAGATATGGAGACATTACCTATACGGAGAGAAATTTCAGATTAAGTCAGACCATAAAAGTCTTACTTATTTATTTAATCAGAAAGAACTGAATATGTGACAAAGAAGATGGCGGGAACTATTGAAGGACTATGATTGTGATATTCAGTATCATCCGGGGAAAGCTAACGTAGTAGCGGATGCGTTGAGCAGAAAGGCAAGGATAAAATCTCAAGGAGAGGTTAGTACAACCGCAGCAATGTGTACTACCAGAATGGTATTCAGTCACGGCAATGAGCAGTATGTGATAGATACAACGGATGGATTGGCCAACCAAGGGTTTATTCATCGATTTTCAAACATGTTCGCTGCATTGAAAATTATACCGGATATAATGGAAGAAGTGAAGACAGCTATTAAATCAGATCCTTATCTGAGAACAGTACAAGAAGATATCGAGAAAGGTAGGACTAATCCTGAGTTCACCTTGGACGAAGAGAAAGTACTGAAATATAAAGGAATAATATGTGTACTTGAAACAGAAAGTGTGGACATTAGACACCGACTGATGAAAGAAGCCCATACCACCATCTATTTGATACATCCTGGAAGTACAAAGATGTATCATGATCTAAAGAAACTATATTGGTGGAGAGGAATGAAAGCAGATGTAGCTAAGTTTGTATCTCAATGCCTAAATTGTCAGAAAGTAAAGGCTGAACGACAAAGACCCGCAGGACTGTTACAGCCGTTATCGAAACCAGCATGGAAATGGGACTGCATCACTATGGACTTCGTCACGGGTTACCACTGACTCCTCGAGCAGTTGACACAGTTTGGGTGATTGTAGATCGTCTGAATAAGACAGCTCACTTCATACCGATACGACCTCAGTATACACTGGAAAGGTTAGCAAAGTTGTATGTGGATAATATTGTTTGATTACACGGTGTACCAGAGAGCATTGTGTCCGATAGGGATCCACGATTTACTTCCAAGTTTTGGGAGGGATTGCAAAAGGCTATGGGTACAACATTGAAGTTTAGTACGGCATTCCACCCACAGACAGATGGACAGTCAGAGCGTACGATCCAGATTCTGGAAGATATGCTACGAGCATGTGTAATTGACTTCAAAGGATCATGGGATGAAAGATTACCACTGATCGAGTTCGCTTATAACAATAGCTATCAGGCTACTATACAGATGTCACCCTATGAAGCACTGTATGGCAGAAAGTACCGAACTCCTTTATTTTGGAATAAAGTTGGAGAACATAGTATTGTTGGACCTGAATTTGTTGAAGAGACTTGTCGAGTGGTCAAAATTATCAAGGAAAGGGTAAGAACTGCTCAGAATCGTCAGAAGAAATATGCAGATACTCGACGCAGAGATCTTGAGTTTTCCGTAGGTGATAAAGTATTTCTGAAGGTATCGCCTATGCGAGGATTGAAAAGGTTCGGACATAAAGGGAAACTAAGTCCAAGATATGTCGGGCCGTATGAGATTTTAGCTAAGAGTGGGAAAGTGGGTTACCAGTTAGCACTACCACCATCTATGTCAAGTGTGCATGATGTATTTCATATTTCCCTATTGAAGAAGCATGTCAAGGATCCAACGCACGTGTTGATAGTAGATTTACCAGAATTGACTGATGATTTGACTTTCGAAGTAACACCAACTAAAATCACCAGCCGAAAGGTTCAACAACTACATAATCGTGAAATTTATTATGTTAAGGTCACCTGGAAAAGTAGTGACATGGAAGAAATTACATGGGAAGAAGAAAATGCTATGCGAAAGCAATACCCTCACTTATTTGATTCAGAAGGTACGTACAATTTCGAGGATGAAATTTTTATAAGTAGGGGGGAGTTGTAAGACCCGTGTCAATCTAACCCGGTCTTATCACATTGAACCAGGTTTACCCGTCATGGTCGAGTCAAATGGACCAAGGGCATGAAGGAGATCGAGATCCCAGGTATCAAATCGACCCTAAAATACTCAATTTAAGGGGAGGATCGCATACCCAGCTAAGGAGGGTCGGACCCCCCAAAACAAAAAGTCAGACCCTCTATTTTACAGGGAGGGTCGGACATATTAAGAACTTAGGGTCGACGGGATCATCGACCCTCCCATCGACCCTCAGTTGCCGCCGAAATTGAAATTAGGAAATTTCCTAATTTTTGAGTTGGATTCTTTCCTAATCTCAAAGGGACGTATTTTAGGATATTTCTACTCTATTTAAAGGACGTCCCTAAGCCTCTTTCACTCCTTTGACAACCCTAATTGGATTGAGAGAAAGAGAAGAGAAGGAAGAGAAGAAGATAAGGAAAACTTGAAAGAAAGGCTAAGGAAGAAGAAGAGTTGCAGAGAAGGAGTAATCTTCTCAGGTATGGATATTAATTCCATGAGTTTCTACAGACCTTAGGTTAGATAATGATGAGAGAATGATCTCGGGGAAACCCAAACCATCAACCCATGGTTAGGTTTTCATGGAAAACCATGGGAGATTATATGAAAGCTATTCAGGTAGATGATTCATGGTTCTAGACCATAGAAGTAATGTTGAATGGAATGTAGGAGCAAGCCATAGGACCCCAAATACAAAGAATGGATTAAAAGGAAGGAAATTGACCAAAATACACCGAGGGTCGCACAGAGGGTCGATGACCATCCGACCTTATGTAATCCTGAGTATCGACCCTCAGTGTTCGAGAAGTCCAGATTGGGGAGGGTCGCACCTAGGGTCGATCATGACTCCGACCCTACCTCCGACCCTCAGTTAACAGAATGGTTTTTAAATTCTGAATAAATTCTAATTAAATTTTATCGGCTTTGTTAGGTCTTCTAGCAATATAATAACAGTGTAAAGGTGATTCTAAAGCTTGGAAGAGGATCTAATAACAAGCTAAGGTGAGGAAACAAGACCTAAACTAATTGGTTAATAATAAACTACTTTTATTTTCTTGAGTCCAATGCCATACTTGATTCTTTGCGAATATGCTTGTAATGTGCATTCAACATGTCATCCAATATTCCTGCTATTATTGTTCATGCATATTTAATTTTGTTTACCTATAACATGATGATGATGATTGATGCTAGGAATAGGCATGTGAATGTTTGTGTGTGGTTAGTGTGCTTGATGCGAGTAGGGCATCAGGGGAGGTGTTATGCGATGTTTGATCCAGACACTTGAGCTCTATCTCTGACTAATGTCTTGTGCATTAGCATCGTCGTATCGCCGTTACCTTAGCAGAACTATTGCGATGTAGGGCATCAAGGAGGGTCTCGGTCCTTGAGTCCTATACTCTACCGGGGGGCCTTAGCTCTATCTCTACGGGTGCTCTGAGGGATGCTGGGGTGAGGCCTTGGATACATTGTTTGACATTAGGATTGGTTAGTAGCGAGCCCCATTTGCAGCCCTAGCCAACAGGGGTTTATTTGTTGGTATGGAGTTGTGCATCGATAAATGTGACCTTCGTTGTACAATGTTCATTTGGGTGCTGTGGGCGACGGTGAGAGTCATCGGTTGTATCCACACTCTCGTGCATTGAGGTGCGGCGGCCACCTATCCTTTCTATAGCATAATGCAAACGTAAAACTAGACCAAAGATATGAATTGAATCGCATGCATATGTATTGTTGCATTGTTTTGTTTTCTCACTGAGCTGTGATGTGTGATCACCCTCTCGACGTCGAATATTTTTAGTTGATGATGCAGGTACCACTGTTGAAGATTATTTAAATGCTCTGTCGTACGAGAACGTAGCAGTGATGGTAGCTGAAGATGAAGTGGATACACATGACATCTATTGCGAGTGCAACTTATGTGTATTCGATTATATTTTTAGTTTATTTATTTGGATTTATTAAAGACATGTATTTGATATTTATTTATGTCTTAGTTGATACAGAATAATTGGTTATTTAAATATTGATATCACAATAGATTCTCAGTTCATTTTATTATAAGACTTCCGCTATTGTGTATGATTATGATTATGGATGTATGGGGTTTAGATCAAACAGATATAGCCTACTTGAGATCCTGGTTGAACCGTTGGTTTGTTAGCGGTTCATCACACCGTTCTGAATAGTGCGGAATTGAGGTGTGACAGATGTGACTCTTGGTCTAACTTGAGGTTTGAAGCAGAGATAACGTTTAAGTTGCCGGTCCTCCAATCCTACGGAATTTAGAATCCTGTAAAAGGACTCGTGGGTCTTCATTTGGAGCCCACAACAATAATGTCTCTGGGAGAATAGAAAGGAAAGGCACCCCTCTGGTTTCCAAGGTTCCTTCCTCCCTTCTCGGTGGTTCTCTGACGACATTGAGTGGCATTCTCTACTTCATCCCATTTAGGTATGTCTTTTTTGTTTCCTTTGAAATTATTTCCCTTCATTGTGCATATCCAGGGTTTTTCCTAGTTCTCCATCATTGCATGGGAATGAGAGAGATCTCATAGGGCCTTCCCACATGGTGACCCCATTGTGGTGGGGCATTGATTTCCACATCAAGGTCTCCCAGTTTTCCACATGGAATTATATTCTTAAAACTCCATTTGTTTCATATACCCTGCAAGACAATTCACTAACTGTCAATCCCCTTGTTTTGCTTATGTAGATACTATGGCACATGGCAGAGATGGTAGGATCATCTTGGCACGGAGATTTGACCGGATCCATTTCCTATCATATGACTGCAGCCGAAACTGGGACAAGTTTGGCACAATCAAGGTTGAGGCAGGGTGTTTCATCATTCTAGAGGAGTTGACCCGGTTTGCTACAGGGATGCTATAGGTTAGACCCCAGCCTTGCACATTCATGATAATGTGTACCCTAATATGGTGTGGCACTTCTTCTATAACCTGGGCCACACCATTGATGAAGACATACTACACCTTACTAGTATGGTAAAGAGTTTACGGATCAGCTTGGACATTGCCAGCCTAGCCGCCATACTAGGCATATCAGCCAAGGGTACACACATGTACTATGGGCCTCGTCAGCCCATTGATTACACAGAGGCATGCTGGATTACCGTATGGAGGGATCTCATCCTCCTGGAGAAATTGCATGCGCACGATGGAAATATTGAGCTTCAGACCCATCCCTAGGATCATTAGTCCGATCATGCAACACAATATACTCCCCAAGGTTGGACACCAGGACGAGCTAAACATGTTTGCCATGTTTGTCACACAATGTGTGTTTCAGGGAGAGTAGATGTGTCTCCCAAACATTATTTTGAGGCATATCCTATTTATGGCAGACTACCTGGGTGAGGGAAAGCTGCCTCACGGCCATCTGTTCAAGGGTATCTTTGCTCACTTTGGGGTGGACATTGCTGGAGAAGACATCATAAATGGAAAGGAATCTTCCCATTTGGTTGGACCAGCATCATCCAGATGTAGCTTCATGACATCGTGATGTCTGACCCGGAGCTCGAAGCTATCGATCAATAGGATGGGAAAGCTGTTGCAGGCACCTAGTGGCACGCAGGGTGGCTGCCAGAGACAATAGTGACAGCGAAATGGAGGTCCCAGTGGGAAACGGGGCTTCCACTTCTATGGTACCAACTAGGACTCGTGGATGCATGGCTTGAGTGGAGGATATGTTCACTGCCATATAGACTCAGCTAGAGGAGCTGAAGACAGGATAATAGTCTCTGGTCACGGAGTTAAGCAGCATTTGGAGTGATCAGCAAACCATAGTCCGACGTCAGGATGGCTTCGACGTCTAGATAGGTCAGATTTAAGCCACGGTGGTGTCTGCTTGGATGATTACCTATATATACCATTGAGGTTTAATAGAGGGATACAGTCGGAGGGTGTCTACTCCACCAGTGGCTCAGTAGAGTGGATTAGATCCACCTCCTACTATTGACCCCCAGTGACCATGCTATCTTTTCTCTACTTTTATTTATACTTGTACCTATAGTTTGATACTCTCTTTTTGTACATGTCATGCGTATGGGGTAATTGTCTGGTGTGTGGACTGTACCCAATATTTTGTACTTGCCAATGACATAAATACATATATATTTTGTTCTTACTTTATACTTGTGTAGTATTCTCTGTTTAAACTTTCAAATGTGATGACTAATTATTGTTGTCCCTACTCACTACTGTTAGTTTGTACATGTCCTTTAGTTTAGCCTATGCATCTGTTACTGTCACATAGAAATACGTGTACAAAGAAAATTTATGAGTAAAAAAAATGGTTTGCTTTGATATCAGTGTTGTCACAGCCCATTCAAGAGAATTGGGTGTGATATCTAGGTCAACCCTTATGGCAACCCAAATACATCCAAGATCAATAACCACAAAGTTTAAAATATAAATCCCACAGTCTACACAAGCAATATTCATACAATCAAGTGAATCAAGAAATAATAATCATAACGAAAGCATTAATAATTGAGAGATGCATCTAACATGATAACATAACCATAATATTATCTATTATGAATTTCAACATTGTTCTCTACAAAATACTACTATATCAAATATACATATAGCCAAATCCAAAATGAGTAAATCTATTACATTGCTTTGATAGACCTCTTCATCTACCAACAAAAAGAATCATAATGTACTAAGGAATGGAAAAAGTAAGGGGAGGGCTACGTCATGCGTAGACGTAGTCACTGCAAGTGTAGCCCTTACCGTGCTCTCCACCAACATAATCATTTTTAGCTACAACACTCCCTAGATGAGACTCTATAAAATCATCTACAGAGTAGTCACCTGCAATAGAATCTGAAATTGATGTATCGATATGAGGGGTGAGCTCCCATCCCAACTCAATGAGAAATCTAGTATCAGATGCATGCAACACACAATGATATGAAATGCAATTCATTTTAGTTAGGTCTCATGACTGGTGTTTTTACTTGGTATCATATTGAGATTTGACCTGTGCTTTCGGTCCTACCTATGGTCCCCAAGCCTCCAACTCTCATATACCGGGTGAAGATAGAAGCTGAATAGAAGACCTCAGGCCATTAAACAACTTCTACAAGCAAACCCCCATCCAGATCCTAGAATTAGCATCTCGGTCACCCCTTCTGGATTATCACCTCCCATCATAAACCTCGTTTCACATCAGTGACCCTTGGCCACTGACTCTTCCCTCGGGCCACCTAACCTTTGGAAGTATGAGTCTATGCCAGTATCCTAACCCCCTACTAGAAGGGCATAGGAAACAGTGTAATGGCACCACCTATGTCTATTATGTTCATTTGATTAATCATGGTTGTTCTCTAGCAGAGATCCTTGGCTCCACTCTAATGGATCACCATGCCCCCACTAGTATGTTGATAGAACCACTAAGATACCCACAAGCAGAGATCCCCGACTCTACTCCAATAGATCACCCTGCCCCCGTTAGTCTTTAATTCAATCCAACATGATCCGTGTGCCCGTGCTCCAATGCGCCACAAGAATGATTATACATGGCCATACATATGCATTTTTAAATAGAAAGGCTATGCCCCATTGGAAATCCCTGGCTCCACTCCAATGGATCACCATGCCCTCGCTAGGGTACAGCATCATCAACTTGGCCCGTATATTGTGCTCCAACATGCCACATCTCCATCATACCTAAACACCACACAACAACAATCATAGTTATAATAATGCAATGCATGCTCATACATATACAAGTTGTGAATGACATGTGAATCAATTCAACCTAAGCATGTTTCTAAGCATAAATTAGACATGTGAATAATGTTTTACGTCTACGGACTAAACCCCTTACTTGATTGCACTTTTAGTGCCACTGTAATGCGAAGCATGATAGAAAGCCTTCACTTTACCCATGTTCGATACCTATTTAAATAGATAATGATTCATTAATTGGTTGAATAGCTTTTAACCAACATGGACAACCCTTACATGTCCATACATGGTCCCAAGATAAACCAAAAACCCAACGGTTGGCCCTCATACTCCTAACTAGGCTTACTGGCCAACATAGACTGAACCAAAAGATGTAACCGGGTGGTATTCCCTCTGGAATTACCATTTGGTTAACACTTAGAATATTTTCTAAGTAGCCAGATCGGAGGGTACAATCGGATGGTTAAGCATCCAGTAAACCATTCGGTTGAACACTTTGTTATAACCAGTGGGGTTCCAGTAGGTCATCTAGAGGCTTTGTCTCGTGGTGTCCGGAATTGTCTCCGTTTAGTATTAAGCATATCCGGAGGGTCCAGATCAATCGGACCCAAGGGTAACCAGGGAAGGTCACCGGAGGGTCATGACTCTGAGAGGGTCCTCCGGTTATAAACCTTCAATTGTTCCTTGGTCATCAACCAAGGCATTTGCCTTGGGAGAGGCTTAGTTTAAGCATGGTCATGACCAATGTAAGACCCGTGTCAAACTAACCCGGTCTTACCACCTTGAATCAGGTTTACCCATCATGGTCGAGTCAAATGGACCAAGGGCATGAAGGAGATCGAGATCCCAGGTATAAAATCGACCCAGAAACACTTAATTTTAGGGGAGGGTCGCACACCCAGTTAAGCAGGGTTGGACCTCCCAAAAATAGAAAGTCAGACCCTCAGTTTTGAAGGGAGGGTCGGACAGCTTAAGACCCTAGGGTCGACGGGATCATCGACCCTCCCATCGACCCTCGGTTTCTGACGAAACTGAAATTAGGAAATTTCCTAATTTTAGGTTGGGATTCTTTCCAAATCTCAATGGGATTATTATAGGACATTCCTAGTCTATTTAAAGGACGTCCGTAAACCACTTTCACTCCTTTCACAACCCTAATTGAATTGAGAGAAAGAGAGAAGAAGGAAAAGAGGAAGAAAGGAGGCTAGGAAGAAGGCTTAGCAAAAAGGAGAAGAAATTGCAGAGAAAAGTAATCTTCTTAGGTATGGATACTAATTCCATGAGTTTCTGCAGACCTTAGGTTAGATATGGTTGAGTGTAGGATTTCGGAGAAACCCAAACCATCCATCCATGGTTAGGTTTTTATGAAAAACCATAGGAGGATGCACGAAAACTATCTATATGGATTATACATGGTTCTAGACCATGGAATGACTGTTGAATGAATGTAGGAAGTAAGCCATAGGACCCAAACACGAAGAATGGATTTAAAAGTGGAAATTGGACCAGAGTGCACCAAGGGTCGCACCGAGGGTCGATAGACCATCCGACCCTAGGTGTTTCTGACCATCGACCCTCAGCATTCGGGAAGTTCAGAATGGAGGGAGGGTCGATAGACCCATCGACCCTAGCATCGACCCTAGCATCGACCCTCAGTTGACAAAATGGTTTTTAAATTCTGAATTAATTCTAATTAAATTCTATCGACTTGGTTAGGTTTGCTAGCAGTATAATTACGTTATAACGGTGATTCTAAAGCTTGGAAAAGTATCTTTTAGCAAGCTAAGGTGAGGAACCTTAACCCCAAACTAAATTAGTTAATAATAAACTGTTTTCTATTTCTTGAGTCCTATGCTATGTTTGATTCTATGCGAATATGTTTGTAATGTGCATACAGCATGCCATCCAATATTTTTATTATTTGTTCATGCATATTTACTTTCTTGTTATAACATGATGATGATGATGATGATAGGAATAGGCATGTGCTTGTATGTGTGTGGTTGATGTGCTTGATGCGAGCAAGTATCAGGGGAGGTGTAATGAGAACGTCAAAAAACGTTAACCTTTGGCGGGTCTCAGCACTTTAGCTCCATCTCTAACTCAAGTCTTGTGCATTGCATCATCGTATCGCCATTACCTTAGCGGAACTATTATGTCGTAGAGTATCAGGGGAGGTGGTCTCGGTCCTCGTAGTCTCTGACTCTACCGGGGAGCCTTAGCTCTATCTCTATGGATGTTCTGAGGGATGCTGGGGTGAGGCCTTGGATACAATGTTTGGTATTAGGATTGGTTAGCAGCGAGCCCAGTTTGCAAGCCCTCGCTAACAGGGGCTTACGTATTGGTATAGCATTATATAGCAATAAACGTTAACCTTTATTGTATAATGTTATGGTAGGGTGGATGGGGACGACGATAAACGTTAACCTTCGGGCGGGCTTCCACACCCTGTGTATAGAGGCGGTGTCAATAAACGTTAACCGTTGACCACCCAACCTTTCTATTGCACATTGCAAACTATAAACCAAGATCAAAGATATAAATTGATTTTTGCATGCATATGTAATGTTGCATTGTTTTGGCTACTCACTGAGCCGTGTTGTGTGCTCACCCCTCGATGTCGAATATTTTTAGTTGATGATGCAGGTTATACAGTTGAAGACTTTATGAACACGTCAGCGTATGGAAATGTAGCAGCTATGGAAGTTGGAGCTGAAGACGATACACACGACTCCTCTTGCGAGTGCAACTCGTGTGTATTCGATTAGATGTTTTTATAGGTTTCTTTATTGGATTTATAAGACATGTATTTGGTACTTAATTATTTATGTCTCAGTTTAAACACAGAATAATTTGCTATTATTTATGATATCATTTTAGTTCTCAGTTCATTTATTTATAAGACTTCCGCTATTGTATATTTACTCTGATTATGATGGTGAGTATATGAAGGTTCAGGTAACGCGAGGATAGCCTATTTGAGATCCTGGTTGAACCGTTGGTTATTTAGTGGTTCATCACACCATTCTGAAATGTACGGAATTGGGGTGTGACAACTTGGTATCAGAGCATCTCAGGCTTTGCCCGCGGAACTATCATACATTCAAGACCATTGTGAACTGAGATAGGATAAATTAAAAGCTTTAATACAAACACACTGTAAGCACAAGTGATGGTTGATACCAAATTTAAAAAGAGAATAATACATCTATTAAAAGAAGAAACAAGTTGATACACAATGAGAGCGAAACAAAGAGTATATATATATCTAAAATAGAGTGCAGTCCACAACCCGGACAGTTACTCTGTAGTACAAGGAAAAGGAAAGTACAATCAGGAAGCTGGAGGCGAAGGAGGAGGTGGAGCCTCACGATCTCTGTCGTAGTCCTCAGCATAGACTCTAGTCAACCAGGCTATCTTAGTCTGGGTCGTCTGTAGACTAGCTGTGAGATCGGCTACTCTCCTGTCAGTCGTACACTGGATCTCCATGAGCTCACCTATCCGCGCGTCAGATGTGTGCTGAGCAACCAACAGCTCATCCACTCTCATGCGTTGAGCATCTAGCAACTCCTCCATCCTCAGGTCCGATCTACACTGAGTCTCTCTGATCTCGCGTAATATCTCCATCATATCAGAAGGTGGGTGTGAAGGGCCAGCATCATGAGAAGGACTGGTCTCGGGTACCGAAGCCGCCGCAGCAGAAGTACCAGCCCTATCCGCATGCGTGGGTGATGGCGGTGGTATCGCATCGACATCCATATATAAACGATCATCGTCGACCGGATCCCCACGAGCCCTAGCAGCAGCCTCAGCATCAGCCATCTCAACCCGAGTGTGAGGGCGCACCATCGCGTTCCTCTCCTCATCACTAACCTCTGCATCTCGCAACCCCATCTTGCAGTTAGCCTCCCAATCTAGAGGCGACGAGAAGGTCTTCTCCTGGATCTTCTCATCTACCAGATCCACCCCCAAACGGGTCAGTAGCACTGTAATCATGCATCCATAGGGTAGGTTACCCCTATGACCGGACAATGTGGCACTAATCATCGTCCGCATGATGATGTAAGGAAGACAGACCGACTGACGAGTGCAGATGCAGTAGATCAAGAACTGAGTCAGTTGAGAGACCCTCTCATAGTGTCCACTCTGCGGGATCAGATTATGCTGGATAATCATGCAGAAGACCAGTGGAGCCGAACGCAAGTAGAAAGCTCTCATCTGCCATCTATCGGGACGGAGCAACTGGTTGTCGATCTCAGCTCTCATCTCCATCTCAACAAACTGTGGCTCTCCCGGCGCACAGTACACCATAGGGCCATCCTAGGCAATGCCCAACAAATCGGCCAGCTGCCGATAATCAAAGGAGATGTACACCCCCTTGACGTAACTAGTGATGCGCAACTCCTGACCGTGCTCAACATCATTGTAATTCCCCACCACCTGGAGATTACAATAAAACTGGCGCACCAAGTCTGGACATGTGCACGCGTCGTATGTGATGATAGGGAGCCACCCCATATCACCGAATGCTCTCTCTACATTGAACAAGGCTAGCTCAGCCAAGTTCACTATGTGACCCCCTTCCACTTTCTTACGGGCATAGTCAGCATACTGTGCCTCGGCTTCGTTTGAACGGAAGCGAAGTGGATCACGCAATCTTGGTACTTTAGTACGGGCCATAGTATCTGCAACAATAAGAAATAAAAAATAAACAAGGAGTTAGTAGGATAAAAATCCAAAATTTGATTTAATAACGACGTAAGTTGACCATAAAGTCCCATTTCTCACCATACAAGTGGGCATAAGAACTTACGCAGGTTAAAACATATCCTACAATCTACATGCAGTAGAAAATTTAAACGGATAAGGTCCAATTTGAAGAAATTCAAGAAAAATCAAAAATTTCGATAAATTAGGGCAAAAAGAGAAAAAAATTTAAGTTTCTCGATAACCAACCGGTGAAACTTAAAAATTTTTGAGGGCTTTCGTTCTTCAAGACCCCAATAACAAAAGCCCCCAATAAAAATCGAATTTTTACGGTTGGAAAAAGTTTAATTTGGAAAATACGAGCTAAATGGGCAAAAACCTAGAAATAAAAACCTAAAAACAGGGAAAGTTGGGAAATTTTACCTGTAGAGGTGATGTGAATGTCGAAACTCGGACTAAGAACGATCCACAATAGTGAAGTAGAACTGTAGCAACTCGGAGAGTAGAGACAAGTCGAAACGGAGGAGGAATAGTGAAAATTGACCCAGAATCGGATCTTAAAAATCTGATTTTTGGTCCGAGGGTCAGACAATTCGACTGACACCATCGACCCTCGCATCGACCCTCGGCTCTCGAGAATCTGACAAAAAATCGAGGGTCGGACAGAGGGTCGGACACCCATCGACCCTCGCATCGACCCTCAGCTCTCTGGAAGAACAGGTCATTCCCAGGGTCGGATACCAAGGGTCGGACACACCAGCGACCCTCACCATCGACCCTACATAGAAAAGATAGTATTTATTTCAGAATGAATTGGAGATTTTGAATTTTATATCGGTTAGCGTGCCTACATGAAGTATAAACGATTTCTTACTGATTTTGATGATTTTCAAGCACCATCCATCTCGAAAGTAAATATGTCTGGCCGTAGAGTGACCCGACAGACCCGAAACACAGTCCCACCACCACCACCGGCGGATGAGGCTAGTCAAGAGAACAATTATGCACAGGGTATTCCCGAGCCGGCAAACCCTACAAATTTGCCCCCACCACCACCGGAGCTAACAACAGTGGTGATGAATCTGGCACAATAGCTACAACAAATGCAACATGCACAAGCTCAAATGCAGGTTGCGATGGGAGTTATGTTTCAAGCCACTCAGGCTGCAGCCATGCACACTGGGCAAGCTAGTGCAGCACCAGTGGGTAACCACCCAGCTCAACAGACACCTCAACAACCGACTGCACCAATTCCAGTGCAAGTCCCAGAAGCAGCCCAAGGGAACTATCAGTATCCACCCCCTATGTTTGGGGCATACCAAAATCAACTGGATCACTCCCGACTAGTAGAGAGATTTTTGAAAATGAAACCAAGAGAATTCAACGGCAAGCCGTCTGATCCACTGTGGCCAGCACACTGGATAGACGAGATGGAAAGGAACTTCCTTATGATGACTATCACTGAGGAAGAAAAAGTGTTATGCGCCACCTTTATGCTCAAAGGCGACGCACACCATTTGTGGAAATCTACAAAGACATATTTATTAACCAAGCACGCCCTACTGACATGGGCTATATATAAAGAAGCATTCTTTGAGAAGTATTTCCCAAGAAGCTTCAGAGATTCAGTGGAGAAAGAGTTCCTGAGTTTGTACCAGGGACAGATGACCGTAGACGCATATCAACATCGCTACGAAGAACTGTTTTTCTTTGCACCGGCTAGTATGCAAGAAGAAGATACCAAAACCCGTAGATTCGTCGCGGGACTAAGAGGAAGCATAAGAGAAAATGTTCTGGGTTTAGAAAAGAAGATTTACAATGAAGCTGTCTAAATTGCTCGAATAATTGAATCGAGCCAGAAGGAGAGCTATTTCTCCCAGAGCAGAGGAATCAAGAGACCAGCCGGAAACTCCTACAACGGAGGCAATAATAGGACATATAAACCTTTTCGTCCTCAGAATTTTGCAACTGCATCAAAGTCTACTGCAGCAGCTCAACCACAGCCAAAGCCAAATTTTGAAGCCCCGAAGTGCTATAATTGCAACCAACCAGGGCATATGGCGAGAGAATGCCCAAAACCCAAGAAGAAGCTACATCAAGGACGGGTATATGCCGTTACATCAGAGGATGCTTCCGCATCGCCCGATGTGGTCACAGGTATGACCGAAACTTGTAAGGCTATAATTAGAATTGATTGAGCATGTAGACTAAGTAAAAACGAATCACAGGTATCGTACCTATCAATGGCGTACCCGCCAGAGTACTCTTTGATTCAGGAGCTACTCATTCATTTATATCTGTGTCGTTTGGCAAGAAGACCAATCTGCCCATCAAAATATTAGATTACAAATTACTTGTATGATCACCAATGGGATTAGAAGTGGAATTAGAGAAAGGTTATGGACCATGTCCAGTTCTCATTGGAAAGCAGACCTTGGATGCAACCTTAATACAACTTGAGATGGTAGACTTTGACGTAATCTTGGGAATGGACTGGTTAGCTCGGCATTCTGCAAATCTATTGTGCGCCAAGAAGAAGCTAACGTTCAAAGACAAAGAAGGAGCAGAATTCAGTTTCTCGGGAACCAAACTTCCCAGAAGATGCAAGCTCATACTCTCAGCATTAAAGGCTAAGAAGTGCCTTGAGAAAGGAGCGGTCGGATATCTAGTATCAGTGGTCGACCTAACCAAGGACGTGCCACGAATGGAAGAAATTGATGTCGTGCGAGATTTTCCTGATGAATTTCCGGAGGAACTACCCGGATTACCACCCGACCGAGCCACGGAGTTTGTAATAGACCTAATACCTGGAGCCGCACCAGTATCAAAAGCACCTTATAGAATGGCTCCTACTGAACTGAAGGAATTAAAAGTGCAATTACAAGAACTGCTGGATAAGGGTTATATTAGACCCAGTATATCTCCATGGGGAGCACCGGTGTTGTTCGTAAAGAAGAAGGATGGTAGTGTTCGGTTATGTATCGACTATCGAAAGTTAAATAAGCTAACAATCAAGAATCGATATCCACTACCCAGGATCGATGACTTGTTCGATCAGTTACAAGGAGCGAAGGTATTCTCAAAGATCGATCTTTGATCAGGCTATCATCAACTGAAGATTAAAGAAGGTGACATCCTGAAGACAGCTTTCAGGACAAGATACAGACATTATGAGTTCTTAGTGATGTCCTTCGGATTAACTAATGCACCGGCAACATTCATGGAACTTATGAACCGAGTTTTCCACGATATATTGGATACGTCGGTTATAGTATTTATTGATGACATATTAGTGTACTCCAAAGACAAGGAAATCCATGTTAAGAACCTAAACGCAGCCCTACAGCGTTTAAGGAAAGAGAAGTTATACGCCAAATTTTCGAAGGGTGAGTTTTGGCTAAGTGAAGTCGCCTTTTTAGGCCATGTAGTATCCACAGAAAGAATCAAAGTGGACCCCAGTAAGATCGATGCTATAGTAAAGTGGGAAGCACCAAAGAGTGTTTCAGAAATTAGAAGTTTTCTGGGTCTAGCTGGATATTATCGGAGATTCGTAGAAGACTATTCTCGGATTGCCGTACCTCTCACCAGTTTGACCAAGAAAGGAGAAAAGTTTGTATGGACGGATAAGTGTGAAAAGAGTTTTCAAACACTGAAGACCAGATTGATATCCGCTCCAATTTTGACCATTCCCGTTTCAGGACAGACATTTAACTTATACACTGATGCATCGGGATTGGGATTAGGATGTGTGCTTATGCAAGGAGAGCAAGTGGTTGCGTATGCATCGAGACAGTTGAAGGTATATGAGAAGAATTACCCCACTCATGATTTGGAGTTAGCGACAGTAGTACGTGCTGTCAAGATATGGAGACACTACCTATACGGAGAGAAATTTCAGATTAAGTCGGACCATAAAAGTCTTACTTATCTATTTAATCAAAATGAGTTAAATATGAGACAAAGAAGATGGCTGGAACTATTGAAAGACTATAATTGTGATATCCAGTATCATCCGGGAAAAGCGAACGTGGTAGCAAATGCATTGAGCAGAAAAGCAATGATAAAATCTCAAGGAGAAGTTAGCACGACTGCAGCATTGTATACCAACGGAATGGTGTTTAATCACGGCAACGAACAATATGTGATAGATACAACGGATGAATCAGCTAGCCAAGGGTTTATTCATCGGTTTTCAAATATGTTCGCGGCATTGAAGATTATACCGGATATAGTGGACGAAGTGAAGACAGCTATCAAAGCAGATCCTTATCTGAGAACAGTGCAAGAAGATATTGAAAAAGTTAGGACCAACCCTGAGTTCACCTTAGATACCGAGAAGGTACTAAAATATAAAGGGAGAATATGTGTACCTGAAACAGAAAGTATGGACATTAGACACCGACTGATGAAGGAAGCCCATACCACCATCTACTCGATACATCCTGGAAGTACAAAAATGTATCATGATCTAAAGAAACTGTACTGGTGGAGGGGAATGAAAGCAGATGTAGCTAAGTTCGTGTCTCAATGCCTAAATTGTCAGAAGGTAAAGGCAGAACGACAAAGACCCGCAGGACTGTTACAGCCATTACCGGAACCAGCATGGAAATGGGACTGCATCACTATGGACTTCGTCACAGGACTACCATTGACACCTCGAGTAGTTGACGCAGTTTGGGTGATTGTGGACCGTCTGACTAAGACAGCTCGTTTCATACCAATACGACCCCTGTATACACTGGAAAGGTTAGCAAAGCTGTATGTGGATAATATTGTTCGGTTACATGGTGTTCCAGAAAGCATTGTGTCCGATAGAGATCCACGATTTACTTCCAAATTTTGGGAAGGACTGCAAAAGGCTATGGGTACAACATTGAAGTTTAGTACTGCATTCCACCCACAGACAGACGGACAGTCGGAGCGTACAATCCAGATTTTAGAAGATATGCTACGAGCATGTGTGATTGATTTCAAAGGATCATGGGACGAAAAGTTACCATTGATCGAGTTCGCTTACAATAACAGCTATCAGGCTACTATACAGATGTCACCTTATGAAGCACTGTATGGCAGGAAGTGTCGAACTCCCTTGTTTTGGAATGAAGTTGGAGAACGTAGTATTGTTGGACCAGAATTTGTTGAGGAGACTTGTCGAGTGGTCGACATCATCAAGGAAAGAGTAAGAGTAGCTCAGAATTGTCAGAAGCAATATGCAGATACTCGACGAAGAGATCTAGAGTTCGCCGTAGGTGATAAAGTATTTTTGAAAGTATCGCCTATGCGAGGATTGAAGAGGTTCGGACAGAAAGGAAAGCTAAGTCCAAGATACGTCGGGCCATATGAGATTCTGGCTAAGCGTGAAAAAGTAGCTTATCAGTTAGCACTACCACCATCTATGTCAAGTGGGCATGACGTATTTCACATATCCTTATTGAAGAAGTATGTCAAAGACCCAACACATGTTTTGACAGTGGATTTGCCAGAATTGACTGATGATTTGACATTTGAAGTAACACCAACGAAAATCACTAGTCGAAAGGTTCAACGTCTACGTAACAGAGATATCTACTATGTTAAGGTCACATGGAAAAATAGAGACATGGAAGAAGTTACATGGGAAAAAGAGAATGGTATGAGAAAGCAATACCCTGACTTGTTTGATTCAGAAGGTACGTACAATTTCGAGGATGAAATTTTTATAAGTTGGGGGGAGTTGTAAGACCCGTGTCAAACTAACCCGGACTTACCACCTTGAATCAGGTTTACCCATCATGGTCGAGTCAAATGGACCAAGGGCATGAAGGAGATCGAGATCCCAGGTATAAAATCGACCCAAAAACAGTTAATTTTAGGGGAGGGTCGCACACCCAGTTAAGCAGGGTCGGACCTCCCAAAAACAAAAACTCAGACCCTCAGTTTTGAAGGGAGGGTCGGACAGCTTAAGACCCTAGGGTCGACGGGATCATCGACCCTCCCATCGACCCTCGGTTTCTGACGAAATTGAAATTAGGAAATTTCCTAATTTTCGGTTGGGATTCTTTCCAAATCTCAATGGGATTATTATAGGACATTCCTAGTCTATTTAAAGGACGTCCCTAAGCCACTTTCACTCCTTTCACAACCCTAATTGAATTGAGAGAAAGAGAGAAGAAGGAAAAGAGGAAGAAAGGAGGCTAGGAAGAAGGCTTAGCAAAAAGGAGAAGAAATTGCAGAGAAAAGTAATCTTCTCAGGTATGGATACTAATTCCATGAGTTTCTGCAGACCTTAGGTTAGACATGGTTGAGTGTAGGATTTCGGAGAAACCCAAACCATCCATCCATGGTTAGGTTTTCATGGAAAACCATAGGAGGATGCACGAAAACTATCTAGATGGATTATACATGGTTCTAGACCATGGAATGACTGTTGAATGAATGTAGAAAGTAAGCCATAGGACCCAAACACGAAGAATGGATTTAAAAGTGGAAATTGGACCAGAGTGCACCAAGGGTCGCACCGAGGGTAGATAGACCATCCGACCCTAGGTGTTTCTGACCATCGACCCTCAGCATTCGGGAAGTTCAGAATGGAGGGAGGGTCGATAGACCCATCGACCCTAGCATCGACCCTAGCATCGACCCTCAGTTGACAGAATGGTTTTTAAATTCCGAATTAATTCTAATTAAATTCTATCGACTTGGTTACGTTTGCTAGCAGTATAATTACGTTATAACGGTGATTCTAAAGCTTGGAAAAGTATCTTTTAGCAAGATAAGGTGAGGAACCTTAACCCCAAACTAAATTAGTTAATAATAAACTGTTTTCTATTTCTTGAGTCCTATGCTATGTTTGATTCTATGCAAATATGTTTGTAATGTGCATACAGCATGCCATCCAATATTTCTATTATTTGTTCATGCATATTTATTTTCTTGCTATAACATGATGATGATGATGATGATAGGAATAGGCATGTGCTTGTATGTGTGTGGTTGATGTGCTTGATACGAGCGAGTATCAGGGGAGGTGTGATGAGAACGTCAATAAACATTAACCTTTGGCGGGTCTCAGCACTTTAGCTCTATCTCTAACTCAAGTATTGTGCATTGGCATCGTCGTATCGCCATTACCTTAGCGGAACTATTATGTCGTAGAGTATCAGGGGAGGTGGTCTCGGTCCTTGTAGTCTCTGACTCTACCGGGGGGCCTTAGCTCTATTTCTATGGATGTTCTGAGGGATGCTGGGGTGAGACCTTGGATACACTATTTGGCATTACGATTGGTTAGCAGCGAGCCCAGTTTGCAAGCCCTCGCTAACAGGGGCTTACGTGTTGGTATAGCATTATATAGCAATAAACGTTAACCTTTGTTGTATAATGATATGGTAGGGTGGATGGGGACGACGATAAACGTTAACCTACGGGCGGGCTTCCACACCCTGTGTATAGAGGCGGTGTCAATAAACGTTAACCTTTGACCACCCAACCTTTCTATTGCACATTGTAAACTATAAACCAAGGCCAAAGATATAAATTGATTTTTGCATGCATATGTAATGTTGCATTGTTTTGGCTACTCACTGAGCCGTGTTGTGTGCTCACCCCTCGACGTCGAATATTTTTAGTTGATGATGCAGGTTATACAGTTGAAGATTTTATGAACGTGTCAGCGTATGGAAATGTAGCAGCTATGGAAGTTGGAGCTGAAGACGATACACACGACTCCTCTTGCGAGTGCAACTCGTGTGTATTCGATTAGATGTTTTTATAGGTTTCTTTATTGGATTTATAAGACTTGTATTTGGTACTTAATTATTTATGTCTCAGTTTAAACACAGAATAATTTGCTATTATTTATGAATATCATTTTAGTTCTCAGTTCATTTATTTATAAGACTTCCGCTATTGTGTATTTACTCTGATTATGATGGTGAGTATATGAAGGTTCAGGTAACGCGGGGATAGTCTATTTGAGATCCTGGTTGAACCGTTGGTTATTTAGCGGTTCATCACACAATTCTGAAATATGTGGAATTGGGGTGTGACAACTAACCTCTAGTTAATGCCTCTAGTTCGTACCCAGAAACCAGGTTACGAACTTGGTTGGTTTCCAATCTTTGGGGATTTGATTCCCCCTTCATCCTACCTTCATTTAGTGGGTGGGAATCACATTCCCACCATTATTAGGTGAAATGGGAGCCAATTATGGCTATATTTAACTCCATTTATGAAGTGGGTGAGAGGAAACCTAACTTCTAAGTTTAATGGTAGTCTCCATTAATGGAGACCGTTAATGGTAAACTACCATAGGTCTTCTACTTAACCACCATGGAAGACAAGGAATGTTGGTGGACTTACCTCCAATGAATGCTTTCAAGGCTAGGGTTGAGCTTGGACTCTTGAGCTCCAAGTTCCTCTTTTCTTCTCCCACACTCACTCCCAACAATGCCAAGAGAGAAATAAAGAGCAAGGGCTCCTTATTTATAGCGTGTAACTAACTCGAGCTCAACCGAATGCTGACAATCAGGTGGTGCATCATCTTACGGAGCATCCATTTAAGCCAAAATATGACCATTTGGTCAGCCAGTTGGCCCGGATGCTTTGGGATGCGTATCAAGACCACCTATGGTCCACCATGACTCTTAACCTTACCAGGTTTGAGTAATGAAGCTTACCTATGATTTGGATACCACTATCAGATCCGTATTGGGTGCTCCATCAGTTTGTAAGTTAAGTCCTGACACAAGAGGAATCCTGGGTTAGTAAGGGATTCTAGGTGCGGGTCTTACACTGGTCTCTAGGGAATATGATTAATTCCCCATCATCTATCTCTAATGAAATCTTTCTCAATGCACAGAAGATGCTGGCTTTGTGAGTGGACAACCAATCCATTCCTAATATGACGTCGAAATCAGTCGTTTCCATTAGGAATAGATTTGCATCCATTTGTTTATTTTCAACTTGTAGTTGGCAGGGTCCATGTAAATGGCATAATTCCACCTTGTGTCCCAATAGTGTACTAACTACAAGTTGAGACTCTAACTATTTTGGGGGTGTTCCCAACCTCTTTGCGAAGGTGGGAGATATAAAAGAATGGGTTGCAATCTAGTCGAAGAGGACTAGAGCCGATAATCTAGATATAGTTATAGTACCTGATTTTAGATGGTGACATGTTTTGGTATGCATAACTCATCATTTCAACCATAAACATACAGTATAAAATGGCAGAGGAAAAATACCTAGCCGAGGAAAAGATTGCCGAATTATCAGGCTACGATTGGGATAAGGGCATGTACTATTAGAATCCATTCCCATCTTTAAAGGCAATCTATGAGACCATGTCGCAGTAGAGCGCGAGTGCTAGATATGAGACAGTGTTGGCAACGAAGAAATTACTTGACTGTGTTGAAAAGTTGAAAGAGCCTCCGCCTAAATTAACGCGGAGCCAATCTATATAGATCTCTTTCTTTCTCTTAAGTAATTGTACGATAGATAGTACCCCCTAGTTCTTGGTAGTGGGGGTTGTCTTCTGCTAAGAACTTTCTGATGTAGTATATTCGTTTTTCTATAAATGAGAAGGTGTAATTGAACTGTGGAGTGTGAGCGCTTTTTGGTCTCTTGCCTAAGGTATGAACTTGACGGTATGACCCTCTTCGCGAGTTCATGCGTAGTTGAACTAGTGTGTACAATGGGATCTATGTAATGGTGCCCCTAGGTGATGGGGTATGACTTGGTCACTTAGGGCGTTGTTAGCTACTTGGCCGTTTGCCTGGACATGTTAGTCATGAGAGTGGATTCGTAAAGTGTCCGGTATTGAGTCAAGTCATGGCGTATGTACTGTGTGGTTAGTTGACTGGGTTTTTAATCCGAGTATTCCCACGAAGTGACATGTGTTTGCCTTACATCGAAGAGTTATAGTAGATCTTGTTAGGCAAAATGATTCGTGATATAGAGATAGTTCATAAAAATGAGTAGAGTCAATTACATCATTGGTAGAATTTTCACAAATTCTTAGAGCGCCAATGTAAGACCCGCACTCTGAAAACCCGGTCTAACCTTGGTTTTGTGTCGTGACAGGTCTTCCGATCATCACCGGGCCAGACGGGGCAAGCGGATAACAAACAGGTACGAAATCGGACCGAAGTCGACCAATTATACTTGATTTTAGGTATACCGGTCGATGGTACCGGTCTTGGTACCGGTCGACCAGTATGGCCTGCACAGCTATGTGCGGGAATTTGGAAATTGGTCTCTGCGGGTCCCGCTTACCTGATTTCAAATCCTAGAAGTTTCCTAATCCTAGTAGGGTTACTAAACCCTATTTCTAGCCTATAAATACACCCTTAAGCCTCCTCAAATCCTTTCCATTGTCTCTCACAAACCCTAGAGAAGAGAAAGAGGTGGAAAAGGAGAAGGAGCTAGGAGGAAGAAGAAGGAGCCGCCATTACCGTTTGACGAAGCTCTCGTTACGCCTGTCAACGGTTAGTGTTTGAATCCCTCTTCTTACCCTATGTAGTTGTGTGGGTGGATCAATACCATGCAAAGTACGTATTGATCTAAAACCCTAAGTTGGCCAATAAACCCTAAGTTGCCGTCAAACCATAGATTCGAGTTTCGAGATGATATTCATCGAAACGAGACTTGAATGAGTTGGGGATAACTCTAACTCAAAGCCTAGACTGAGAATGGATAGGAGAAACCCTGAAAATCCATGGAGGGTGATCGTCGGCAGCCGAAAAACCCATGTATGGTCTTCCGGAGACATACCGGTCGACTATACCGGTTGCACATGGTGCGACCGGTATGTGCGACCGCTATCTCTCGGGAGGTTCTCTGTGGGGGACCGGCTGACCATACCGGTCGCCAATTTTTCCCACAGAGCTGCGACCGGTATATGCCACCGGTCAGCTCTGTGAGGGTAGTTTGTGATCTCTGTTGGTTTCCGACCAACATGAAACCCTAAACAATATATTCTAATGAAACCCTAATAATATTGTAGGACTTTGTGACTTATCGTTTGGACCTTGCGACGTGGAGCAAGTTATCGAATGAGCGTCAGGTAAGGGAATCTGACCTAAACCTAATAATTAATGGACAGTAAATTGTTGTTAATCATTGAATATCTATGATGTGATGTTTGTGCATATTCACATGCCATCCTTTACTTTCAGTTATTATTATTGTTCATGCATTCATAGGATGTGATTGTTAGGCATGTGATTGTTTTTGTTGGTGTGTGGAGTGGGGCATGGGCCTGGGATCGCTCTTCACACTGGCACTTTTGTAGTATTCTGTCTTAACATGCTTGGTACGGGTGGGGTATCAGGGGAAGGTCGTGGTACGGTGGTCTCCGATATTGATGTTGTCCCGGCCATTGTTATGTGGTACTGTGGATTCCGAGTCGACGCTGGCTTGTCCACGATGCTTTAGCTCTATCTCTATGTCGTAGGGAGTTATGTTGGGATAGGGTCTACCTGCGTATTGTTCTATCCTAGTGGGTTAGTTGCGGATAGGGTATCAGAGGGAGGTGAGGTATTGTGGTCTCCGGCCCGGCCTGCACGCTCTAGCTCTATCTCTATGCCGTAGACGGCTGTGCTGGGATAGAGCATACATTGTTGACATATAGAATTGGTTAGTTGCGAGTCCAGTTTGCGAGCCCTGGCTAGTAGGGGCTTAGGTACTGGTATGGGTAGAGTATCAGGGGACGTGCGGGTATACCTTAGCTCTATCTCTATTCCATGATGGGTGCATGTGGGTTGGTGGTAGTGTGATCTATTGTGCGATGCCACACACTCGTGTATAGAGGTGCGGGGGCCACCAAACCTTTCTATAGCACATTGCAAACTTAAAACCAGACCACAGCATAAAATGATTGTTATTCATGCATAATATTGTGAAACTGTCTGATTGTCTTACTGAGCTGTGTTGTGAGCTCACCCTTTGTGTACACATTGTTTTAGATGTTGATGCAGGATACACTGTGGACGATTATGTGAACGCTCCGGCGTATGGAGGTGTAGCTGCTTTGGATGTACAAGCAGGGGAGGACGAGCATGATGCTTCATGCGAGTGCCCTTTCTGCGTGTACCTGTGATGGATTTTATTTAGTTGTTTCAGTTATTTTTGTTTGATATTAAGAGATGTAAAAGATTATTATTTTATGTGTTTGAATTTGAATAATGGGATATTTATTTAAATTATCAATAGATACTCAGTTCATTCTATTTAAAGTCTTCCACTATATATTTATATTCTGATTGTGGTTATGTGTAATGGTTTGTATGGGTGGACACGGCCTATTCGAGATCCTGGTGTGAACCGTTGGTTCAATGGCGGTTCACTCACACCATTCTGGTTGGATCAGAATTGGGGTGTGACAACTTGGTATCAGAGCTCTCGGGCTCTGTTCCAACAAACCATGCTGCACTTAACTGGGTCGATGAACTGAGTTAGGAAGTTTAAAAATCTTAATACAAACACACCCTAAGCATTGTTTGATACCTGAGACGGACTAAGAAAGAGAATAATGTATTATTCTAAATATGAAACTTAATATGTTCACATACACTAGTTAGGAAAAACCATGAACTTTCATTAAATAGAAAAGTGTATCAAATGTGATAGTGCTACAGGGTACAGTCCACAAACCGAACAGTTACCCTATTATATAAACAGTCACATGTAAAAGAGAAGAAATAAAGGGAAAATCATGGAGTAGGAGGCCTGGGAGGAATGGGGTCCGCTATGTCATAGTCTCTCTCGTAAGCGACCCTGAGCCAGTGCACCTGATCCTGTGTGACTCGGAGGCTGCGAGTCAACTGTGCTAGGTCACGGCTCATCTCCTGCTGAGCGTCCCTGAGCTCCATAAACATACCCATCACTGAGTCGGGAGGAGGCTGAGATGGTCCAGCTGTGAGGACCGATGGTGGTGGTGCAGGTGCAGGCTGTGGGGCAGGCACTGGTGCTTCCCCAGCCACATCGTCATCATCGTCATCACTCACCTCTGCCGCATAGGCCGCATTGGCCGCGGCTGCTGCTGCTGCTACTCTCCCAAGTGGACGAGGGCGAGCCTCCAACTCTTCGTCACTAACCGGCAGATCGACCATCTGCATCCTCTGCATCGCATCCCAGTCGATGTCGGAGGTCATGGTGTCCTCGACGGCTACTTCTCCTCTGAAACTCACGCCCAGACAGCGAAGAAGGAAAGTGACGAGACGGCCATAGGGAAGGTTGCTGGCCCGATCGGCCACGGCGGCTCGATGCATAGTCTGGATGATGAGGTAAGGAAGTGAGATCCGCTCCCCTGTGCAGACGCAATAGGTGACGTACTGGGTGAGCTGGGACAACTCACTGTAGTGGCCGCTTTGTGGCACTATATCGTGTTGGATAATGCGACTGTAGACCCGGGGTATAGGTCTCAAACTAGCTGCCTTCATAGGAGCCCCAGGGTTGAGGATCTGATGCGCTATCTCCCAGCGCAAATCATCAGTCAAGTAACCTTTCGCCTTGGGGGCGCAGTACACCAAATCTCCATCATTGGGAACCCCAAGCAGATCAGCCAACTGGTGGGTGTTGAAGGAAATATGTACACCCCGGACATAGCTGGTGATGCGTAGATCCCTACACTGGTTCGGGTCATCGACATCCCCTTCGAGTTCCAAATTTGCATAAAAGTTCTTGACCAGGTTAGGGCGTGTGGTCTCTGTGTAGGAAATAACCGGCAACCAACCTAGAGCGCCAAAAGCCGTCTCTACATTGAACCGGTGCAGTTGTTCCACGTTGACCCGGCGCCCGGATTCAATACTCTTATTATCAAACCATGAAAACCGAGCTTGAGCTTCCAAGGAGCGAAACCATAGCTCATCTAGCTGAGGAACTGGCGGAGAGGGAACCCGAGAACTAGAACCATGTGAGCGTTTCCCGAGAGTGCGTTTGGGAGCCATGTAAAATCTGCAAAACAAGAGAAAACAAGATAAAAGTTGGAAATTTTTGAAATTTCGGCAGCATAACGACAGTAATTTGGGAAAAAGCCTCGAACTCACCCAAAAACATGGGGAGGAGGACTTACGTAACCCCTAAACTCTTCAACAAACCAATCACAAGCAATTATAATAAGAAATTTTGAGAATTTGAGAAAAATCAAGAAATTTCGAATTTTTTTTGAAAAACCTAGGTTAAAAAGTGTAAAAATTTGATTTTTATCAAAACCTTTCGGTGGAACCCCAAATTAGTTGAGGGCTTTTGCTCTTGGGGGTCCCTAAACCCTTTCCAAGCCAAAGGAAAAGAATTCCTATGGTTAAATCATCTCGAACAAATAAAAACCTAAATTTCTACATAAACACGATATGGGAAATATCTAAAAACTTGAAAGAGAAGGAAGAGACCTACCTGGAGACGATGTTCTAGCTTTGGAATGCGAGAAATCGGCTTCTAAAAGTACCGGCCAGACTGTAGCAACTCAGTTGGGCAGAGAGGAATCGCCACCGGAGAGGAAGAAGAAAGAAAAAGTGAGAAATTCTCACTTTTTCGCGATTTTAAAGCCATTTTGGGCATACCGGTCGACGGTTATGCCTATACAGGTCGACCGGTATCACCCCAGGTGTGCGACCGCTATGTCTCGGTCAGAAAATTTTTTCTGACCGGTCGACTATACCGATCGCAACACTGTATACAGAGTGTCGACCGGTATCTCCTAGACATGCGACCGGTATGTCTCGGCCAGAAATTGTATTCTGACCGGTCGACTATACCGGCCGCATACTGTCCCACAGGGGTGCGACCGGTATGTTGCGACCGGTACGCCCCAAAGAGCCAGAAAATTGAATTAAAATTTTTAAAAATTGTGTAAATTGAAATGTTACTTCTCGACTATTTTTCCCTTGCATTATTCAAGACTAACACTACTATTATTGATGTTCTCACGTGTTATGTCTTCTTCTCAGATCCAAATAAAATAGTCTGAGATGGCAGGCGAAAATGGTCGAAGGGGGCGAAAGCGTCATCAGGCCAGGATGTGCCTAGAAGAAGAACAAGCTGAACAAGACCAGGTTAGAGAACCTAGTCCTGAAGTGGAGGAGGAACAGGTCTCGGAGGTACCGACAAATTTACCTGGCCTACCTCATAGGAATTCTGAGACCATTGTTACAAACTTGGTCTACCAGATGCAGGCTCAACAGAAGGAATTTCTGAGCGAAGTACTGAAGATGCTCAGGCCAACAGGTTCTGTTCCCGCTGGAAATATGCCCGAGTCAGGAGGAATTAATACTACCCAACCGATGCAGAGTAGCCCAAGGCCGAGGGGCCAAGCACAGAACGTACCACCACCGCATCGGTTTCGTCGCCTTCTGCGTATCCGGGAGCGTATCCGTATCCACCACCATGGTACGGAGCAGACACACAGGGACAGCATGATCTGAGCAGGTCCGTGGACAGATTCTTGAAGTTGAAACCTTCATCGTTCACAGGCAGGACAGGGAAACCATTGTGGCCAGCACAGTGGGTTTCGAAATGGAAAAGAACTTTCGTCGATGACTTGCAACCGAGGAGGAGAAGGTTCTGTTTGCCACTCATATGCTGAGAGAAGACGCAAATGCTTGGTGGAATTCTACACGGGCATATCTGGAGAATAAGTATACCCTGGTCGATTGGGAAGTGTTTAAAGTGGCCTTCTTCGACAAATACTTTCCGAAGAGCTTCAGAGATCAAATGGAGAGGGAGTTTCTCAATCTGCAGCAGGCTCAGTCGACCGTAGATGCTTATCAGCAGAGGTATGAAGAGCTGTTCTTCTTTGCACCAGCCAGTATGCAGGAGGAGGAGACCAAGACACGTAGGTTCACCATGGGACTACGTGGAAGCATCAGAGAGCACCTTTTGGGTCTGGACAAGAAGACTTACAATGAGGCGGTGCAGGTTGCGAGGGTGATAGAGTCCAGTCAGAGGGACAGCTTCTTCGCTCAGATTAGGGGAGTGAAGAGATCTGCTGGTGAGAGCTCGGGTGGCGGTAATACTAGACCATTCCGCCCATACAGGGGGCAGACCGCTACAGCACCTGCGAGAAACAACCTGGCACCACCTGTGCCACAGTTCGCTAGACCCAACCCAAATATTAAATGTTATAACTGTCAGCAGTTGGGACATGTTGCAAGGAACTGCACTCTACCTAAGAAACAAGCTCCCCAGCAAGGAAGAGTTTATGCGGTCACCACTGAAGAGGCAGTCGCATCACCTGATGTGGTAACTGGTACGACTCTATCCCTTACTATTTGGTTTATTCTTTCAGTTGCATGAGCATGTAGAACTAAGGGACAATACATTCCAGGGATTGTAAATGTAGCTGGTTTACCCGCCAGAGTATTATTTGACTCTGGGGCCACGCACTCCTTTGTTTCTGTTTCTTTTGGGAAGCGAATGGAGTTACCAATCAAGCAATTAAACCCAAGCTTGATAGTTCGCTCTCCACTAGGAGTCGAAGTGGCTTTGACCAAGTATTATGGACCATGTACTGTATGTATTGAGGGCTGAGACTTAGAAGCAAGCCTACTAATACTTGAGATGGCAGACTTTGATGTCATTTTGGGGATGGATTGGCTAGGCCGTCATTCGGCCGTCCTTTTATGCGGTGAAAGGAAGCTTGTGCTTACTGACAAAGAGGGAAAGGAATACAGTTTCGCTGGGATTAAGCTATCTAGGAAGCGGAAGTTGATCCTCTCCACCCTAAAAACTAAGAGATGCTTGGAGAAAGGGGGAGTGGGTTATCTCGTATCTATAGTCGATCTCACGGCAGAGTCACTCAAGATGGAAGATATAGATGTGGTTCGGGAGTTTCTAGATGTGTTTCCAGAGGAGCTTCCAGGCTTACCACCAGACAGGGCTACAGAATTTGTGATAGACCTTATGCCAGGTTCGGCGTCGGTGTCTAAAGCACCATACAGGATGGCCCCGACCGAGTTAAAGGAGTTGAAGACCCAATTACAAGAATTGTTGGATAAGGGCTTCATACGACCTAGTATATCGCCTTGGGGAGCACCTGTACTATTCGTCAAGAAGAAGGATGGAAGTGTACGGCTGTGTATTGACTACCGTGAGCTGAACAAGTTGACGATCAAGATTCGGTATCCTTTGCCTAGGATCGATGATCTGTTCGATCAGCTGCAGGGTGCAAAGGTTTTCTCAAAGATCGATCTCCGATCGGGGTATCACCAATTGAAGATCAAGGCCGGAGATATTCCGAAGACTGCTTTCAGGACGAGGTATGGGCATTATGAGTTTCTAGTTATGTCTTTCGGGTTGACCAATGCTCCAACGTCGTTTATGGAACTGATGAACCGAGTGTTTCATGGTATGTTGGACACTTCGGTCATCGTATTCATCAATGACATATTGATTTACTCTAAGGACATGGAGACTCATATAGCGCATTTGAGGGCAGCCCTACAACGGCTGAGGGATGTGAGGCTTTATGCAAAATTCAAGAAGTGCGAGTTTTGGCTGAAGGAAGTGGCTTTCTTGAACCATGTTGTATCTGAAGACGGTATCAAGGTTGATCCAAGCAAGATAGCTGCTATAGTAGGATGGGAAGCACCAAAACCTATTGCGGAGATTCGTAGTTTCCTTGGGTTGGCTGGTTATTATAGAAGATTCGTGGAAGATTACTCCAGGATCGCTGTTCTACTCACCAGATTAACCAAGAAGGGAGAGAAATTTATATGGACAGATGAGTGTGAGAAGTGCTTTCAGACTTTGAAGTCAAGACTAGTCTCTGCACCTATCTTGACCATCCCAGAACCAAGCGTACCGTTTACCTTATATACAGATGCTTCGGGGTTGGGTATCGGGGGTGTATTGATGCAAGGAGAACAGGTGATTGCTTACGCATCAAGACAGTTAAAAGAGCATGAGAAAAACTATCCTACGCATGACTTGGAGCTGGCAGCGGTTATTCACGCAATCAAAACTTGGAGACACTACTTGTACGGTGAGAAGTTTCAGATCAAGTCAGATCACAAGAGCTTAACTTATCTTTTCACTCAGAAGGATCTGAATATGAGACAGAGGAGATGGCTGGAATTGTTAAAAGATTATGATTGCGACATCCAGTACCATCCGGGTAAAGCAAATGTGGTGGCTGACGCCTTAAGCAGAAAGTGGGCATCGAAACCTGAGGCAGGACCGAGTACAAATGCTGCATTGTGTGCCGCAGCCTCTAGTTCAATCGAAGGTGACGAAGAGCATATAATTGAAACTGCAGAAGATCCAGTCGAGCCTCTAAGTTCACTATGATGTTCGCCGCATTGAAGATCTCACCGATTCTAATTGATGAAGTCAAGGTAGCAATCCTACAGGATCCATATCTCAAGACAGTGCAGGAAGACTTAGAGAAGGGTTCGTGCAATCCTGACTTTACCTTGGAATCAGACAAAGTACTCAAGTATCGCGGACGGTTATGTATACCTGAGAGCGAAGACTGCGATATCAGAGGTCGAGTTATGACTGAAGCTCATTACACTCCATATTCGGTACATCCAGGAAGTACCAAGATGTACCATGATCTAAGAAGACTATATTGGTGGAGGGGTATGAAAGCAGATATAGCTCGTTTCGTGTTCCAATGTCTGAATTGTCAACAAGTTAAAGCGGAAAGGCAAAGACCCGCAGGTTTACTACAGCCATTACTAGAACCGGCATGGAAGTGGGATTGTATTACTATGGATTTTGTCACTGGCCTACCTTTGACACCAAGGTCAGTTGATGCAGTTTGGGTTATAGTAGATCGACTCACCAAGACAGCTCAATTTATTGCGATCAGACCTCAGTATACCATGGAGAAGCTGGCCAAGTTATATGTTGATAATATAGTCAGACTTCATGGCGTTCCAGAGAGTATAGTATCTGACAGAGATCCCCGTTTTACATCAAAGTTCTGGGAAGGATTACAGAAAGCTATGGGAACAAAGTTGAAGTTCAGTACAGCTTTCCATCCTCAGACGGACGGACAGTCAGAACGAACTATTCAAATTTTGGAAGATATGCTCCGAGCTTGTGCATTAGATTTCAAAGGAGCTTGGGATGAGAAGCTATCACTTATCGAGTTTGCTTACAACAACAGTTATCAGGCTACAATTCAGATGGCCCCATATAAAGCTCTCTATGGAAGGAAGTGTCGTACACCTCTGTTATGGAACGAAGTGGGGGAAAGAAGAATTGTAGGACCGGAGTTTGTTGAAGAAACTTGCCGAGTGATTGATCAGATCAAAGAGAGAGTAAAGACAGCTCAAGTTCGACAGAAGCACTATGCGGATAATCGACGTCGAGATCTGGAGTTTGCAGTGGGTGACAAAGTATTCTTGAAGGTGTCACCGGTGAAACTATGCCCCAGGTATGTGGGACCATATGAGATATTGAATCGACGTGGTAATGTAGCATATCAATTGGCTCTACCACCATCTATGTCTAGCGTTCATAATGTGTTCCATGTATCATTACTGAAGAAGTATGTCAGAGATCCATCGCATATCTTGAGCGCTGATCCTCCAGACTTGACTGAAGACTTAACTTTCGAAGTGGTGCCTGTAATGCTCTCAAGCCGAAAAGTTCAGCAACTTCGAACCAAGGATATCCACTATGTGAAGGTGCATTGGAGAAGCCAAAATGTGGAGGAAATTACTTGGGAAGAAGAGAGCGCGATGAGGAAGGAGTACCCTAACCTTTTTCACGATCAAGGTACATTCAAATTTCGAGGCCAAAATTTCTTTTAAGGGTAGGGGAGTTGTAGTACCTACATGCAAATTTCGGGACGAAATTTCTTTTAAGGGTGGTGGAGTTGTAAGACCCGCACTCTGAAAACCCGGTTTAACCTTGGTTTTGTGTCGTGACAGGTCTTCCGATCATCACCGGGCCAGACGGGGCAAGCGGATAACAAACAGGTATGAAATCGGACCGAAGTCGACCAATTATACCTGATTTTAGGTATACCGGTCGATGGTACCGGTCTTGGTACCGGTCGACCGGTATGGCCTGCACAGCTATGTGCGGAAATTTGGAAATTGGTCTCTGCGGGTCCCGCTTACCTGATTTCGAATCCTAGAAGTTTCCTAATCCTAGTAGGGTTACTAAACCCTATTTCTAGCCTATAAATACACCCTTAAGCCTCCTCAAATCCTTTCCATTGTCTCTCACAAACCCTAGAGAAGAGAAAGAGGTGGAAAAGGAGAAGGAGCTAGGAGGAAGAAGAAGGAGCCGCCATTACCGTTTGACGAAGCTCTCGTTACGCCTGTCAACGGTAAGTGTTTGAATCCCTCTTCTTACCCTATGTAGTTGTGTTGGTGGATCAATACCATGCAAAGTAGGTATTGATCTAAAACCCTAAGTTGGCCAATAAACCCTAAGTTGCCGTCAAACCCTAGATTCGAGTTTCGAGATGATATTCATCGAAACGAGACTTGAATGAGTTGGGGATAACTCTAACTCAAAGCCTAGACTGAGAATGGATAGGAGAAACCCTGAAAATCCATGGAGGGTGATCGTCGGCAGTCGAAAAACCCATGTATGGTCTTCCGGAGACATACCGGTCGACTATACCGGTTGCACATGGTGCGACCGGTATGTGCGACCGCTATCTCTCGGGAGGTTGTCTGTGGGGGACCGGCTGACCATACCAGTCGCCAGTTTTTCCCACAGAGCTGCGACCGGTATATGCCACCGGTCAGCTCTGTGAGCGTAGTTTGTGATCTCTGTTGGTTTCCGACCAACATGAAACCCTAAACAATATATTCTAATAAAACCCTAATAATATTGTAGGACTTTGTGACTTATCGTTTGGACCTTGCGACGTGGAGCAAGTTATCGAACGAGCGTCAGGTAAGGGAATCTGACCTGAACCTAATAATTAATGGACAGTAAATCGTTGTTAATCATTGAATAACTATGATGTGTTGTTTGTGCATATTCACATGCCATCCTTTACTTTCAGTTATTATTATTGTTCATGCATTCATAGGATGTGATTGTTAGGCATGTGATTGTTTTCGTTGGTGTGTGGAGTGGGGCATGGGCCTGGGATCGCTCTTCACACTGGCACCTTTTGTAGTATTCTGTCTTAACATGCTTGGTACGGGTGGGGTATCAGGGGAAGGTCGTGGTACGGTGGTCTCTGATATTGATGTTGTCCCGGCCATTGTTATGTGGTACTGTGGATTCCGAGTCGACGCTGGCTTGTCCACGATGCTTTAGGTCTATCTCTATGCCGTAGGGAGTTATGTTGGGATAGGGTCTACCTGCGTATTGTTCTATCCTAGTGGGTTAGTTGTGGATAGGGTATCAGGGGGAGGTGAGGTATTGTGGTCTCCGGCCCGGCCTGCACGCTCTAGCTCTATCTCTATGCCGTAGACGGCTGTGCTGGGATAGAGCATACATTGTTGACATATAGGATTGGTTAGTTGCGAGCCCAGTTTGCGAGCCTTGGCCAGTAGGGGCTTAGGTACTGGTATGGGTAGAGTATCAGGGGAGGTGCGGGTATACCTTAGCTCTATCTCTATTCCATAATGGGTGCATGTGGGTTGGTGGTAGTGTGATCTACTGTGCGATGCCACACACTTGTGTTTAGAGGTGCGGGGGCCACCAAACCTTTCTATAGCACATTGCAAACTTAAAACCAGACCACAGCATAAAATGATTGTTATTCATGCATAATATTGTGAAACTGTCTGATTGTCTTACTGAGCTGTGTTGTGAGCTCACCCTTTGTGTGCACATTGTTTTAGATGTTGATGCAGGATACACTGTGGACGATTATGTAAACGCTCCGGCGTATGGAGGTGTAGCTGCACTGGATGTACAAGCAGGGGAGGACGAGCATGATGCTTCTTGCGAGTGCCCTTTCTGCGTGTACCTGTGATGGATTTTATTTAGTTGTTTTAGTTATTTTTGTTTGATATTAAGAGATGTAAAAGATTATTATTTTATGTGTTTGAATTTGAATAATGGGATATTTATTTAAATTATCAATAGATACTCAGTTCATTCTATTTAAAGTCTTTCGCTGTATATTTATATTCTGATTGTGGTTATGTGTAATGGTTTGTATGGGTGGACACGGCCTATTCGAGATCCTGGTGTGAACCGTTGGTTCAATGGCAGTTCACTCACACCATTCTGGTTGGATCAGAATTGGGGTGTGACAGCCAAGGCTTCTCGATGTACTTTTCTTTCATTGTTTCGAGATAGTATGTGCCTAGCCTCGTTACACGGATTATCCTGTATGGTCCCTCCCAGGTCAGCATCAATTTGCCTTGCTATTTGGGTTTTGATACTACTGTATGGTGAAGCATCAGGTCATCGACTTTGAAATTCTGAACCCATACCCACGAGTTGTAATACCTAGCAACCCTTTGCTGGTAGGCCAGTATCCTCAGATGTGCTTTGTCACACGTTTCTTCTATCACGTCCAGATTGGTTCTTAGACCTTCGTCATTGAGCATTTCGTCGTAGTTGGTGATCCTGATGGTGGGTTGGGTTACCTTGACAGGTATAACAACTTCTACTCCATACACCAGCATGAAGGGTGTCTCTCCTGTTGGAGTTCTACTTATTGTTCTGTAGGACCAGAGCATGCTTGGAAACTCATCGGCCCATTTTCCCTTGGCTGGTCCAAGTCGTCGCATTATTCTGCGAGAGATTATCTTGTTGGTTGCTTCAAGTTGGCCAACAGCTTTCGGGTGGTATACTAAGGTGAAGCGCTACTAGATATTAAATTCCTTGAGGAAATTCTGGTATTGCTAGCTGTCGAACTGTGGCCCATTATCCGTGACAATGACCTATGGGATGTCGTACCGATAGATAATGTTTTGCCTAGTAAAAGCTTCAATCCTTGCTGCGTCAGTGGTTGTCACAGCTTCTGCTTTTGCCCATTTTGGGAAGTAGTCCACTGCTATGATAAGGAATTTCTTTGCAGCCTTTTTCCTAGGCATGGGGTAGACTATGTCAATCCCCCACATCACGAATGGTAGCTGACTCGCTACAAGTTGTAACTCATTTATGGGTAAGTGGCATATCGTGGCATGAGTCTGGCAGGTCTTGTATTTAACGGCAAAGTCTGTACAGTCTACGAATATAGTTGGCCAATAGTATCCTTGTTGTAAAAGTTGCTAGCATAAGACGGGGCCTATGAGATGTCTACCTCATATTCCAACTTGGACTTCCCACATTACTTGCTCAACTTTTGCTGGTGTAAGACATAACAGAAAAGGACGTGTGACGGACTTTCTATACAACTTCCTGTTAAGGATAGTATATCCTTGAAACTTTGCTTGATCCCATCGGCATTGTAGTCGATCTTTTGGTAACTCGCCAGTTTGTAGGTTTTGATCGGGTTGATCCAAGTCGTCTCGCAAGCGACCTGTTGGACCTCTAAGTTGTCGCCCACGCTCGGCTTCTTCAACACATCAATGTATACCAACAAGTTTAGGCCAGATAAATCTTTGGCCACCAGTCACGACAAGAAGTCTGCTTCTGTGTGGTTTTCTCGATCCAAATTGCTGATTTGATATGCTTCAAATTACGCAAGTTCTAACTTTGCTTTATTTAGATATTTTAGCATATGTGGCTGTTTTGCTTCAAATTCCCCATTGATCTGTGTCATGATGACTTGTGAGTCGCTATTGATGTATAACTTTTATACCATGAGGAACCTTGCTAACCTGAGTCTGGCCAGTAGTGCTTCATACTCGGTCAAATTGTTAGTCTTGTAGAAATCGAATCGTAGAGTGACGTGCACTCTAAAGTTCTTTGGACTGGTCATAATGACCCAAACCCCCAAATGCTGAAAGTAAGGCTTGAGTTTGCGAGCAGAAGTGACTAGTGCCAATGCTAGTTTCTCAATGGGCCTATATCTTGTTTCAGCATCCAGCAACACCTTGCTGACATAATACATCAGCCTCTGGACTTTATCAATCTCTTTGATTAGGATTAAGCTGACGGTCTCCTACAAGATGGCTAAGTACAATTATAGTCAGTCGCCGACATCTGGGTAAGCGAGCAGAGGTGGTGATGTTAGGAATGCTTTTAACTCGTTAAAGGATTTCTAGCATTCTGGAGTCCACTAAAACCATTTGACTCTCTTTATGGTTTTGAAGAATGGTAGGCATTGGTCAGCCGATCTGGACATGAATCTGCCCAAGGCGGCTATCCTTCCTATCAGTTCTTGGATATGTTTTGATATGGTCGGAGGTGGCATATCCATGATACCTTTCATCTTTGTGGGGTTTGCCTCAATGCCTCTGTTGGAAAGCATAAACCCTAAGAATTTTCCTGATGCAACCCCAAAGGCACATTTCTTGGGGTTGAGTTTCATTTGGATTTTACGTAATACTGCGAATGCCTCTTCTAAGTCACCAAGATGATGCGAGCTTCTTTTGCTATTCACCAGGAAGTCGTCAACATAAACTTCCATGTTCCTGTCAATTTTCTGTTTAAATACATTATTGACTAAACGTTGATATGTCGCCCCTGCATTTTTTAGGCCAAAGGCATCGCATTATAGCAATATAGGTCATTACTTGTTATGAAGGCAATGTTGATCTTGTCGGATTGATACATTTTGATTTGATTATAACCCGTGTATGCATCCAGAAAATATAGCATATCGTGACCAGTGGTGGCATCAATCAACCTATCAATTCTAAGAAGAAGATAGTAGTCCTTAGGGCATGCTTTATTAAGATCAGAGTAATTGATACAAATGTGTCATTTACCATTCCCCTTTTTGACCATCACTACATTAGATACCCACAGTGGGTACTTAACCTCCTTGATGAATCTTACCACAAGAAGCTTCTCTACCTCAACCTTGATTGCTACTTCTCTTTTAGGCTTGAAATTCTGTTTCTTTTGCTGCACGGGCTTGAATTGTGAGTCGATGACCAAGCGGGGTTCTATTATGTCTAGCGAGATTCCTAGCATCTCTGAGGCTGACCAAGCAAAGACGCAAGATTGTCTTTGAGGAAAGCAACAATCTCGTCTCGCTGGTCCTTCTTTAACGACAAGCCGACTTGAAAATATCTTTTTGGATCATCCTTTGAGACAGGGATATGGATCAAATCCTCCACACGGGATCCTTGCTCCTGCTCTAGGTCATCTCGTAGGTCTTCAATCTGAATGGACCCTGCCAGTTTGTCTTCGTGTACCTCCAAGTCCATAGAGTAACACGGGTGAGAGATTCTCTTATCTTCCTTACAATACCCTTCCCCATGCTCAGTGGGGAATTTCATTACAAGATAATAGGTGGAGATGCATGCTCAGAGTAGGTTGAGTCTAGGTCTACCGAGAATGGAATTATGGTTGAAGGGGACATCGATGACCAGGTAAGAGAGGGAAAGGGTAGATCTTCTTGGTTTTGTTCTAAATCTTGTCTCCAAGATAATCGCACCCATGACTTTCACTATATCTCCTGAGAAGCTGATGAGGGAAAACTTGATTGGGCGAAGATGCCTCTCATCCAGATTCATTGCCTTAAATGCATAGTAGTATAGTATGTTAGATGAGCTGCCTGTGTCCACCAATACTCGCTCTACCTCGTTCACCTTATCCATGACCATTGTGATAACCACGACATCTTCATGAGGACGTTCAACGTTGGTGAGATCCTTATCAGAGAAGATGATGACATCGCCATTCTTGTATGGCGCAGAAGAATTAGTTGGCTGACACTATGACCTGGCATATGCTTTTCGCCAGTCCTAGATGTATTTCCAGCCATAGGGTCACCAATTATTGTGCCAGAATAACGCACTAGCTGTGGCCTACAATAACTCCAACCTACATACTCTCGTGTCTCTAAAAATCTTGTCGGGGGGAGTTCTAACTCGACATGTCGGTGGGCTTGGGCTCCCTACTAGTATGTCCTCTTCTTTAAAGTCCGAAAATTGTTCTTTGGGCCTGTTCTGTAGGTGGAGGTGGTTAAGTCATCATATCAGATCTATAACACATTTTTTGAGGCCATAGTCAAATCACAACTTCTTGGTTCTGCGACATAGATAGCGTTCCTTGCTAGCACTCTAATGTCTATTTCTAATCCGTCGTTTGACTTGGGGAGTGAGCTATGTGCTTTTCAGGATGACCTTGATGCGGCTGCGTAGGTCACCAATCTTGTTCAGAGGTGGAGACACAGAATTATCTCCATCAGAATCATCTCGGTTTCGGCGAGCATGTCGTGGCTCGACGTTATCTTCCCACTCAGCAGGTGGCTTCCCCTTTTATTTGTTATCGACCATGGCGGGTTTCTCCACATAATCACGGATATGGCCGCTTTTGATCAGGTCTTCAATGGCGTACCTTAGGGCCCGACACTTATCGGTGATGTGCCCATTCTCACAGTGATAACGGTAGTAATTCTTAGACCTCTCCCTTCTTGGGTCTGGCTTCGTTGGAGGTGGACGAGCCAGTTCATAATGTGTCCCTTTGAGGTTATGCAGTAGCTTGGACATTGGGATAGTCAATCTTGTGACGTGGTTCTAGTAGAAATTGACCTTGGTGACTTACTTGCCAAGAAATCCATCTTTGCCAGTCTTCTGTTTCTTGGGGATCTCACTGGGCTACTTGTTAATGATTTTAGTATCATTTCTTCTCTTCTCTCCAAATTTAGGGTGTATGAAAGGAGTGCCTTGTTACCTGCAACATATTTCTCTGCTCTGGTTATCAATTATGCATATGTCTGTGGAGGCCTTTTGTAGATTGATTTTAACATATCTTTGTTGGCAATTCTGCTTTGGAGTGTTGTCCTCTTGACTTCCGAACTGACATTCTTGATTTCAAGTCACTTGCGGTGGAATCTTGAAAGATATGCTCTCAAGGTTTCATCAGACATCTGATTGATAGCTATCAGATTCGGGTACGTCTTCTTGGGAGCGGTCTGAGTCTGGAAATGTTCAAAAAATCGGTCGCTCAATTAGTTGGTGGTCAGGCTGTTGAACCAAAGTCTTTCGAAGCCCCGTAACGTAGATGGGAACGCTCTACCTAGAATGGCATCCTCATATGTGTGCAGAACCATCAGGGCAGAGTAGTTATCAAGATGCAGTTGGGGGTCTGTTGTTCCATCATACGGGTCGATCTTTGGTATAAAGAATTGCTCTAGCCATGGAACATCCATTATTTCCCCTGTGAAGGCCATGTCAGCTTAGTACTCCTTTTTTCTTAAGGCCACTATAGACGCTGAATGCTTCTTTTCCATTTCAGCCATGCGAGCCTGCATGGCGAGGAACTGGTATTCTAAAGAACTCTATGGTATGCTTACCTGTATTTTTTTCTCAACGACGAGTCTTTGTTCAGCTAGTTGTCTTCTAATGGCTTTTCTTTCTATTTGGCCAGCATTTACCCTATCTTAGGCATCATTTCTTTCTCTCCGATTATCTTTTTGACCAAGATCCCTTTCTTTGTCATGTTGCATGGCTAGTTCTTCCACGTCTGAATTATGCTCTGGAATGTAGTCTTCTCTTTCCAGTTCAACTTCCTTTTCTGCATCAGGAGGGTCTTTCTTGGTAGGCAGATTTTGGCTTGGAACTGGAGTTTTGGATCTCGTCAGATCCCTAGTCGCTCATCAATGAGTCGGTGGTAAAGGCGGCTTGAGGATCTATGTCAATTTTGTGAGTTGGTCTTTTAGGGTGTTGATGTCACACCCCAATTCTGGTCTAACCAGTAGTGTGATGAACCATCATAAGAACCAACTGTTCAAACCAGGATCTCGTATAGGCCGTACCCACCATAATAAACCAAACACACTCTATAATAATCAAAGTTAAAATAAATAGCAAAAGTCTTTATTAATAATGAACTGAGGTCAAACAATGATAAATAAGTAATTAAATCTAATTATCTCCAAATGACTCAAGACATAACGTAAATTAATCCATTACATGTTCCAGTATTTAAATATAACTAAACTAATCAAAAATACATTGATTGCATTTGCATGATGGATCATGCGCTTCCTCCATAGCTTCTAAATCCATAGCCGCCACGTGTTCGTACATCGATGCATTCATATAATCTTTCATAGTATGACCTGCATCATCAACTAAAAATATTCGACGTTGAAAAGGTGAGCACACATCACGACTCAATGAGCAAATAAAACAATGCGCAAACATATGCATGCATTCAATTCATATCTTTGGTCTGGTATTTAAATTTGCAACTGTGTTATAGAAATGATTGGCAGCCACCGCACCTCTATACACAAGTGTGTAAATTTGCCCAACGGATCAAACACCATTATTGTCTCACATGCACCCACCATGGAATAGAGATAGCGTTAGAGTGTCCGGATCACACACTGCCAACACTTTCCCTGATGCCCTACCCATACCAACACATAAGCCCTTATTGGACTGGGCTCATAAACTGGACTCGCAACTAACCAATCCTAATGCCATCCAGATATATCCAAGTCCTCACCCCAGCATCCCTTAAAACATCCATAGAGATAGAGCTAAGGCCTCTCGACAGAGTCAAATACCATACGGTCCGAGACCACCTCCCCCGATGCCCTATGACGTAATAGTTCTACTAAGGTAATGGCGATACGATGATGTTAGTGGGTAGGAACTGAGTAGAGATAGAACTAGAGTCTGGTGGCCAGGCTAAACCATAATGTCATGTCCTCCCCCTGATGCCCCGCTTGCATCCAACACACTAGCCATACATATAATCACATGCCTATTCCTAGCATCATCATCATCATGTTATAAATAAACATAAATAAATATGCATGATCAGAAATAACAATAATATTGGATGACATGTGAGATGCACATTATAAGCATACAAGCATAAAATCATTTATAGCATTGGACAAATAAAATAAATAGTTTGTTATTATCCAGTTAGTTTAGGTCTTGTTGCCTCACCTGTAAACGATATTTGATCTCCTTCTAAGCTTCGAAAATCACTTTGAACTTCTAGGAAACCTAGGGAAAGTATGGGTTTAAGTTAGGATTCAAGTACCAAGTTACAGTAGTCTAAAACCATGTTTGGTCTGAAAGTATGCTTCCTATTAGGCTATGGTCGACCTGTGTGATCTTAGTATACATCGACCATAGGTTGTGTTGTCACACCCCAATTCTGGACTAACCAATGGTGTGATGAACCATCATGAAAATCAACGGTTCAAACTAGGATCTCGTATAGGCTATGCCAACCATGTTAAACCAAAACACATTCCACAGTAATAATCAGAGATATTTGAGTAAATAGTAGAAGTCTTATCAATAATGAACTGAGGTCTACATGATAAATAATTAAATGATCCAGTTATCTCTAATTAACCAAAACATAATTAATACATATTACAAGTATCAAAATATGAAAGTTAAACACTAAGCATAACCACGGTGGAAACACTCGCTTGACAAGTCTTGCTCGTCCTCCACAGGTTGCAGATACATAGCTGCTACTTGTTCATACGATGGTGTATCCATGTAGTTTTCAACAATAAACCTATAACATCAGAAACTAAAAAGAATTTTGCACACGAGGGTCAGCTCTCCAACTTGAGCTCAGTGAGTGAACAAAACAATAAAACAAACATATGCATGCATTCAATTCAAATATTTGGTTTGATTTTTAAGTTTGCAATATGCTATAGAAAGGTTTGATGACCCCCGCACCTCTATACACGAGTGTGTGAATCCACCCAATAGAACAAACACCATTGTCGTCCCACATGCACCCACCATGGAATAGAGATAGAGCTAAAGTGTCCAGATCACACACCGCCAATACTTCCCCTGATGCCCTATCCATACCAACACGTAAGCCCCTACTGGTGAGGGCTTGCAAACTGGGTTCGCAACTAACCAATCCTAATGTCACCCAGTGTATCCAAGGCCTCACCCCAACATCCCTCAATACGTCCATAGAGATAGAGCTAAGGCCCCCCGATAGAGTCGAAGACTACACAGTCCGAAACCACCTCCCCTGATGCCCTATGACAAAATAGTTCTGCTGAGGTAATGGTGATACAATGATATTAGTGAGCAAGACTTTATTAGAGATAGAGCTAGAGTCTAGTGACCAGGATGAACCATAATGTCACGTCCTCCCCCTGATGCTTCACTCGCATCTAACACACTAACCACACACATACAATCACATGCCTATTCCTAGCATCATTATCATCATTATATTATAAATGGATAGAAATAAATTTACATGAGCAGTAATAATAGGAATATTGGATGACATGTAAGATTTACATTACAAGCATACAAGAATAGAATCAATCATGGCATTGGACTCAATAACAGTAAACAGTTTATTATTAGCCAGTTAGTTTAGGTTCTATTCCCTCACCTGCTAGAAATGTTCAATCCTCTCCAAGCTTCTTAACTCACTCTTGAACCTCTTGGAAACCTAAGAAATTTGTAAGTTCTAAGTTAGGGTTCAAGCTCATCAATTTACAGTAGTCAATGGTCCATACTAGCATCAAACAGACCTCCAGAAGCTGAGTGGTCGTAGGTGTGACTACACCTGTTGTAAGACCCGTATCAAACTAACCGGTCTTACCACCTTATACCAGGTCTACCCATCATGGTCGAGCCAAGTGGACCAAGTGCGTGAAGAAACCAGAAGACTATGTATGAAGTCTAACTAAAAAATAGTCAAATGTGAGGGTAAGGTCGCATGCTTAAACAGGTGTGACCGACCCCACCTCAAAAGATGACTTTTTGGTCGTGGGGTCGCATGTTTTAAAAAACATAGGGTCGATGGATTCTGCGACCCTACATCCGACCCTACGAGAACAGTCAGAAACTAGAAATTAGGAAACCTTCCTAATTCAAAGGGGGTCTTTCCTAAACTCATTGGGGCTTATTATGGAGGGTTTTCTTCTATAAATAGGACGTCCCTTAGCCTCTTTCACTCCTTTAGAACCCTAATTGAAAGTGAGAGAAAGAGAGGAGAAGGAAGAGAAGGAAACTTGAAGAAGAAGACTAAGGAAGAAGAAGTTCAGAGAAACCTCTGAATCTCAGTAAACCCAAGGTATGAACCTAAATCCCTACATGAATTGGGAGCCTAGAATAGTTTATGAAGAACATAGGATTAGGAGAAACCCAAATCATCCATCCATGGTCAAATTCCAAGAGATTCCATGGAAGAGATCGTTATGGACAATGAATGGTGTATAAATTGTAGTTATGAGCCATAGAACAATCATAGGATGGACCATGATAGTAAGCCAAAGGAACCAAACATGTAGGAACGAACTTAAGAGTGAAAGGTCGACCAAGAACACATATGGTCCCACGTAGGGTCGAATGATATCTGACCCTACGAAAGCACATGATCGACCACATGCCCTCGGGAAGTCCCAGGGAGGGTGTGGTCACACGTAGGGTCGAATGGTATCCCACCCCACCTATGACCCTACACCCTGGGGTCGCAGAAATTGCTACCCTAGGTGCTACCCTACCCTGCGACCCTACCCCTGTGGTCGTAGGAACTGAGTCCCCAGGTGCTACCCCACCTGCGACCCCTCAGCTTCTGTTATTCTAAAAATATTAGAATTAATTCTAATTAAAATCTATCGACTTGTTAGGTTTTTCTAGTGGTTTTAAAGTGAATTATAAGGCTTGAACGAGGATCTACTAGCAATCAAAGGTGAGGGAACAAGACCAAAACTAATTGGCTAATAATAAACTATTTTTGTTTATTGAGTCCAATACTATGACTGATTCTATGCTTGTATGCGTGTATTGTGCATTTAACATGTCATCCAATATTCCTGCTATTAATGTTCATGCATATTTAATTTTGTTTATTCATAATATGATGATGATGGTGATGCTAGGAATAGGCATGTGAATGTTTGTGTGTGGTTAGTGTACTCGATGCGAGTAGGGCATCAGGGGAAGTGTGATGCAGTGTGGTCCTAAGCACTTTAGCACTATCTCTACTCAAATCTTGTCCACTGACATCATCGTATCGCCATTACTTTAGCAGAACTATTACGTCGTAGGGCATCAAGGGAGGTGGTCTCGGACTGTATAGTCTCTGACTCTACCGGGGGGCTTAGCTCTATCTCTATGGACGTATTGAGGGATGCTGGGGTGAGGCCTTGGATACACTGTTTGACATTAGGATTGGTTAATTGCGAGCCCAGTTTGTAAGCCCTCTCCAACAGGGGCTTACGTGTTGGTATGGGTAGAGCATCAGGGGAAGTGTGATGCGGTGCGGTCCTAAGTACTTTAGCTCAATCTCTATTCCATGGTGGGGTGGATGTGGACGACAATGGTGTTTGATCCGTTGGGTGGGCTTACACACCCTGTGTATAGAGGTGAGGCGGCCACCAAACCTTTCTATTGCACATTGAAAACTTATGAACGAGACCAAAGATATGAATTAAATGCATGCATATGTTTGTTGCATTGTTTTTTTTGCTCACTGAGCCGTGATGTGTGCTCACCCTTTCGACGTCGAATATTTTTAGTTGATGATGCAGGTACTACCGTAGAAGATTATATGAATGTTCCGATGTATGGACATGCGGCGGCGTTGGATGCAAAATTTATGATGGGAGTCGCATGATTCGTCATGCGAGTGCAACTCATGCGTTTTCGATTAGATTTTGATTTAATTATACAGACGATGTAATTGATTAAATTATTTTAATTTATGTCTTATTTCTTTTGAAGATAATTGGATAATTTATTTATGATATCATCTTTAGACTCTTAGTTCATTTAATATTAAAGGCCTCCACTATCGTGTATTTATTCTAATTTTTATTGTGGATGTGTATGGTTTAAGCAAACGGACAGAACCTATTTGAGATCCTGGTTGAACCATTGGTTATTGACGGTTCATCACTCCATTATGGTTGGTCCAGAATTGGGGTGTGACAACTTGGTATCGGAGCTCTCAAGCCCTGTCTATTAAACCAGTATACTTTTACCAAAGTTCGTGAACTGAGTTAGGATAAAATTTAAAAGTTGTAATAAGAACACACTATAAGCACCTGTGTTGTATGAAACAAAATTAAGAAAGAGAATAATGCACTATTAAAAGGAGAAAGAAGTTTCATATACATCAAATAAAAAGCAACGTTTATACAAATCCAAATCAGAGTACAGTCCACAATCAGGACAGTTACTTTGTAGTACAAAAAAAAACAAAAAGAAAAACATATATCGTGGAGCTAGAGGTGCTGGAGGAGGAGGTGCCTCACGATCCTGGTCATAGTCCTCAGCATACACTCTAGTCAACCAAGCTACCTGAGTCTAGGTCATCTGGAGACTAGCTGTCAACTCGGTCATCCGCTGATCGGATGCACGTTAATCATCTAGAAGCTCGCCTACTCTCCCATCAATCGCGTGCTGAGCATCTAGAAGCTCTCCTACTCTCAGATCAGTCACACGCTAAGCCTCTCTAATCTCACGCAGTAACCCCATCATATTATTAGATGGTGGGTGTAAAGGACCAACAGTGTGTGAAGGAACCTGAGATGGACCAGTTCCAGTAGAATGTAGAGGTGATGGAGGAGGTTTGGCGTCTACATCCATGAACATACGATCTTCATCCTCAGCATCACCCCCAGGGACCCCTGCTACTGCTGCTGCTGGCGCCTCGGCGTCTGCCATCTCTACCCGGGTGCGAGGACGCACCAGAGCATTCCTCTCATCATCACTGACCTGCGCATCTCGCATACCCATCCTGCAGATGGCCTCCCAGTCAAGGTCAGAAGAGAAGGTATCCTTATGAATCCTCTCATCCAATAAATCAACGTGTAGTCATGTGAGCAGAGTAGTAATCAGGTGTCTGTAGGGTAGGTTGCCTAGCTGACCAGGTAGCGTAGCACAGATCATAGTCCTGATGATGATATAAGGAAGGCAGATTGGTTGCCTAGTGCAAATGCAGTACAGAACATACTGGGTCAACTAAGAAATCCTATCATACACTCTGGGGGATCAGGTTGTGCTGGATGATCTTGCAGTACACCCGAGGCTCTAGCCGTAGGTTGATCACTTTCATCTCCCAGTGATCACCTCTAAGAATCTGACTATCAATCTCAGCACGCATCATCAAAGAAAGGAATTGGGGTTCCTTAGGAGCACAGTACACCAAGGGGCCATCATTTGATATGCCCAAGAGATCGGCCAACTGCTAGCAGTTAAATGAAACATCCACCCCTTTTACGTAGCTGGTGATCCTGAGCTCCCTACCCCTCTCTATATCATTGTGATCCCCTACTACCTGGAGGTTGCAATAGAACTGCTTCACCAAAGTAGGACAGGTACAAGCCTCATAGGTGATCACAGGAAGCCAGCCCATGTCACCGAAGGCACCCTCTATGTTAAACAAGGCTAGACTAGCCAAATTTACACAACGACCCCCTTCTACTCTATTATGCTCATAGCTAGCATACCGAGCCTCTGCCATGTTGGAGAGGAAACGAACGGGATCATGAGCCCTAGGAACCTTATTATGAGCCATACTACCTGCCAAGACACAGAAAAATAAACAAGATATTAGATATGGTGAAAAACTCAAAATTTCGTCATTATAATGGCATGATTTGGCCAAAAGCTTCACTTTTCACCCAAACAACTGGGTAGGAGGACTTACATAGGTTCCAAACCATCCTACAAAGCTCATACAGTTGGAAATTTAATCTAGGGAAATTGAATTTGAAGAAATTTCAACAAATTGGAAAAATCTCGAAAATTAGGTCAAAAAGGGAAAATTTTCAAGTTTCTCGATAACCAAGCAATGAAACTCAAAAATTTTTTAGGGCTTTCGTCCATTGGGTGACCAATAGCAAAAGCCCCCAATAAAAATTAAATTTTTACGGTTAAAAAAATTTTAATTTGAAGAAAACGATGTAAATGGATAAAAACCTAGTTTTGAAAGCTTAAAAATGAGAAATAGTAGAGAGCATACCTGAAGGGAAGGAGCGGAAGTCACGAATGGAAGAAATGATTTCCAAACACTAGGGGTTGATACTCTAGCAACTCAAGGGAAGCTAGTTGAGTTGGAAGGAAAAGAGAAAGAATAGGAAATGAATCCAAAATCAGGTTTAAAAACCTAATTTTGGATCGTAGGGTTGCAAAATTTGACAAAATGTGCGACCCTACGACCGACCCTACCATCGACCCTAGGCTCTCGATGATCTGACAGACATTGTGTGGTCGGACCTATGGTCGGATATATACCGACCCTACGACCGACCCTAGGCTCTCGGTGAGCTGACAATGTTCTTAGGGTCGCATACCTTAGGGTCGGATACAGTGCGACCCTACTATCGACCCTACGATGGAAAATTCAGTATTTTCACTAAATGATTTGAAAAATTGGAAATTACATTGATTAGTTGGATTTTGACTTGGGAACGACTTATATTGATTGTCTCACATGTTCTATGATTGTTTTTCAGACGCTACCACCACCAGAACAGGAAATGGCTGGGCAAAGAGTAACCGGATGAGGCCGTAACCCAATTCCACCACCACCACCTACGGGGGAGGACAGCCATGAGATTCCTGAAGTACAAGAGCATTGGAATGCAGCACTTCCAGTAGCTAATGGCCAGGCAAACCCGATAAACTTGCCAGCCTCACCTATAGATTTGGCTACAGCCGTAATGAACCTGGCACAATAGCTGCAACAAATACAGTAAGTGCAAGCCAATATGCAAGCTTCTATAGGAATTGTTTTTCCAGCTGCACATACGACACCGATGCCAGCCGAGCAAGCTAGCACAGTACCAGGGGGAAGCAACATGGTACGCCACGCACCTCAAATGCCAGTTATGCAGGCTCCAGTGTAGAATCCTGAGGTAGCTCAAGGCAGTTACCAGTACCAACCACCTATGTATGGGGCCTATGCTCAGTATCAGTTGGACCACTCTCGACTGATCGAGCATTTTCTGAAGGTGAAGCCTAAAGAATATAATGGTATGCCAGCGGATCCTTTGTGGCCAGCTCATTGGATTGATGAAATGGAGAGAAATTTTATGATGATGACGGTTAATGAGGAGGAGAAAGTATTGTGTGCAACATTCATGCTGAAAGGCGACGCACACCACTGGTGGAAGTCCACTCGGGCTTATCTATTAACCAAGCACGCTCATTTGACCTGGGCTATCTATAAAGAGGCATTCTTTGAGAAATACTTTCCAAAAGTTTCAGAGATGCTATGGAGAGAGAGTTCATGAGTTTATATCAGGGACAGATGACTGTGGATGCATACCAACAGCGTTATGAAGAGCTGTTTTTTCTTTGCACCCGCTAGCATGCAAGAGGAAAATACTAAGATCCGAAGATTCGTCATGGGACTCAGGGGAAGCATTCGTGAGCATGTTCTGGGATTGGAAAAGAATGTTTACAATGAAGCAGTACAAATTGCTCGAGTAATAGAATCGAGCCAGAAAAAGAACTACTTTAGTCAAAATAAGGGTATTAAAATGCCAAACGGAAATTCATACAACGGAGGGAATACAAGGACATTCAAACCCTTTCGTACTCAAGGCTTTAATGTTGCAGCTAAGACTACTCCAGCAGCTCAACCACAACAAAAGCAAAATAATGAAGGAGTAAAATGCTATAACTGCAATCAAGTGGGACATTATTCCAGGGAATGTCCTAAGCCCAGGAAGCAGCTACAGCAAGGAAAGGTTTATGCGGTTACATCTGAGGAGGCTGCCGGATCGCCTGATGTGGTCACAGGTATGACCTAAACCTTTCATTTTGTGTTACATTGTGTAAGCATGTAGACTAAATTAAAACAAATCACAGGTATCGTACCTATTAATGGCATACCCGCTAGAGTACTCTTTGATTCTGAAGCTCCTCATTCTTTTATATCTGTATCATTTGGGAAGAAGCTAAATCTACCCCTTAGATCTTTAGACTACAAATTACTTGTACGATCACCTATGGGATTAGAAGTGGAATTAGAAAAAGGTTATGGACCATGTCCAGTTCTTATCGACGATAAGATTTTGGATGCAACCTTGATTCAACTCGAGATGGCAGACTTTGACATTATCTTGGGAATGGACTGGTTAGCTCGGCATTTTGTAAACCTATTATGTGCAGAAAAGAAGCTGACAATTAAAGACAAGGAAGGAGCAGAGTTTAGTTTTGCGGGAACCAAACTTCCCCGTAAACGGAAACTCATCCAATCTGCATTAAAGGCTAGAAAATGCCTCGAGAAAGGAGGAGTTGGGTATCTAGTATCCGTGGTCGACCTCACCAAGGAAGCACCACAAATGGAGGATATTGATGTTGTGCGTGACTTTCCAGATGTATTTCCTGAAGAACTACCAGGACTACCACCCGATCGAGCGATAGAGTTCGTTATAGATCTGATACCCAGAGCCGCACCAGTATCTAATGTACCCTATCGAATGGCTCCTACTGAATTGAAGGAATTAAAGGTACAATTATAGGGATTACTGGACAAGGGTTATATCAGACCTAGCATATCACCATGGGGAGTGCCAGTATTGTTTGTAAAGAAGAAGGACGGTAGCGTTCGACTGTGTATAGACTACTAGGAATTGAATAAACTTACAATCAAGAATCGGTACCCGTTGCCTTGGATCGATGACTTGTTCGATCAGTTGCAAGGTGCCAAGGTGTTCTCCAAGATTGACCTTCAGTCAGGATACCATCAGTTGAAGATTAAGGTCCAAAGACAGCATTTAGAACAAGATACGGACATTATGAATTTTTAGTCATGTCTTTTGGATTGACTAACGCACCCACAACTTTTATGAAACTCATGAATCGGGTATTCCATGATATGTTGGATACGTCGGTCATTGTGTTTATTGATGATATATTGGTCTACTCCAAGGACAAGGAAACTCATGTCATGAATCTAAGAGTCACTCTGCAGCAACTAAGGAAAGAGAAGCTTTACGCCAAATTTACAAAGTGTGAGTTTTGGCTAAATGAGGTCGCTTTCTTAGGCCATGTTGTATCCACTGAAGGAATTAAAGTGGATCCTAGCAAGATTGAAGCCATTGTGAAGTGGGAAGCACCTAAGAGTATTGCAGAAATTAAAAGTTTCCTAGGTCTAGCTGGGTATTATCGACGATTCGTGGAAGACTATTCCAGAATTGCCATACCTCTCACCAGTTTGACTAAGAAAGGAGAAAAGTTTGTTTGGATCGACAAATGTGAGAATAGTTTCCAAACATTGAAGGCTAGATTGATATCTGCTCCCATCTTGATTATTCCTATTCCAGGACAATCATTTACCTTGTACACTGATGCGTCGGAATTGGACTTAGGATGTGTACTTATGCAAGGAGAACAAGTAGTTACGTATGTCACACCCCAATTCTGCACCACCCAGAATGGTGTGATGAACCATCAATAAACCAACGGTTCAACCAGGATCTCGAATAGGCTATCCCACATATGATAAATCAAAACACATTCCACATTAATCAGAGGTAATAAAGTAAATAGCGAAAGTCTTACAGATAATGAACTGAGGTATAATCATGATAAATAATTAATATTCCATTTATTTCCAAGTAACCAAAACATAATTTAATACATATTACAATATCTAAATACGAAAACTAAACACTAAACGTATCCACCGTTGAAACGCTCGCTTAACGAACCATGTTCGTCCTCCACAGCTTGTTCATCATAGCCGCCACATGTTCATATGTTGGCGTGTCGACATAATCTTCAATTATAATACCTGCAACATCAGAGACTAAAAAGAATTGTGCGCACGAGAGTCAGCTCTCTAACTTGAGCTCAGTGAGTAAACAAAATAATGCAACAAACATATGCATGCATTCAATTCATATTTGTGGTCTGGTAAATAAGTTTGCAATGTGCTATAGAAAGATTAGGTGGCCGCCTCACCTTTATACACGAGTATGTGAATCCGCCCAATGAAAACGGCACTGTTGTCCCACATGCACCCACCATAGACAATATACACCCCATAAAAATAGCATGACTGTACCGGTTGCCCATGCCAACACGTAAGCCCCTGTTGGCGAGGGCTTGCAAACTGGGCTCGCAACTAACCAACCCTAATGTCAAACAATGTATCCAAGGCCTCACCCCAGCATCCCTCAATACATCCATAGAGATAGAGCTAGGGTCTGGTGACCAGGTTGAACCACAATGCCATGTCCCCTCCTGATGCCCTACGACATATTAGTTCTGCTAAGATAATGGCGATACGACGATGTTAGTGGACAAGACTTAAGTAGAGATAGAGCTAGATTCTAGTGACCAGGCTGAACCACAATGTCACGTCCTCCCCCTGATGCTCCACTCGCATCAAGCACACTAACACTTGCTTATTGGACATGACTTGAATAGACCATGGCACAATATACCCCGATGAGAACGGCATCGAAGTATCGATTGATACCATCCCTACCCGCACCATGTACACCAGCCAAACACAAACATTCACATGCCTATTCCTACCATCATTAACATCATCATGTTATAATCAATAAATTTAAATATGCATGAACAGAAATAATAGAAGTATTGGATGACATGTTGAATGCACATTACAAGCATACACGCATATCACAATCATGGTATTAGACTCAAGAAATAAAAATAGTTTGTTATTAACCAATCAGTTTAGGTCTTGTTCCCTCACCTTTGCTTGTTTGTAGGTCCTCTTCCAAGCCTTAAGAATCACCTTTATATCAATATTATATCGCTAGAAAACCTAACAAAGTCGATATAATTTAATTAGAATTTATTCTAATTTTTACAGCGTGCTGTTAACTGGGGGTCGATGCCAGGGTCGAAGGTTCCATCGACCCTAGGTGTGACCACCCCTTTCCCTGGGTTTCCTGAATGCTGGGGGTCGATGCTAGGGTCGGATGTTCCATCGACCCAAGGTGCGACCCCCATGGTTTGAGTCAAAAATATCAAATTTCGTCCATTCTTTCATGTTTGGGTCCTATGGCTTCCTTCTATAGTCCATTCCATACATGTTCTATGGTTTAGAACTATTCTTTATTCACCTACATGGTTTCAATGATCTCCTCCATGGTTTCCATTGAAACCTAACCATGGATGGATGGTATTAGGGTTTCTCCTAACCTAACTTCATCATAATCTGTTCTAAGCTTTCAATTCAGATGGGGATTAAGGTTTATACCTTCTGTAGTCTGAGTTTCCAAGATATCTCTGAACTTCTTCTTCTTCCTTAGCCTTTTCTTCAAGTTTTCCTTCTCTTCTTCTCTTCCTTCTCTTCTCTTTCTCTCAATCCAATTAATGTTGTAAAAGGAGTGAAAGAGGCTTAGGGACGTCCTATTTAGAGATTAAAATCTCCCAAAATAAGTCCCATTGAGTTTAGGAAAGGTTCCAATTGAAATTAGGAAAGTTTCCTAATTTTCGGTTCGTGTTGTTTTTCCCGATTATGGGGGGTCGATGGGGGGTCGGACAATTCGAGACCCCTGCGACCGCTGGTCACGGGTCAATGGTGCGAGTCGATGGGGGGGTCGGACCTGCCTATTTAGACCTGCGACCCTACCTTCATTTTGACTATTTTTGAGTAAAATTTCATATTGGGTCTTGGGTTTCTTCACACACTTGGTCCACTTGACTCGACCATGATATGTAGACTGGTCACGACATGAAATGTAAGGTTAGACCGGGTTCGTGGCGTGCGGGTCTTACAACTCCACCACCCTTAAAAAAAATTTCGTCCTCCAAATTTGAACGTACGGATCTTACAACTCCCCCATCCTTAAAATAAATTTTATCCTCAAAATTTGAATTTACTTCAGAGTCAATAGGTGGGAATTCTATTTCCGCATTGCATCTTCTTCTTTCCATGCCCTCTTCTCCACGTCTTGTCTTCGTCAGATTATCTTCATATAATAACTATCCCAATTTTTGAGATGTTGTACCTTCCAACTAGTAAATTAGGCCGGTACCACTTCAATAGTTAAACATTCTATCTATTCCAGTGACTCTGTGGTCAATTCTTTTGATATGAATCTCCAATGTACTTCTTCAATAGAGACACACAAAATACATCATGCACACTAGACATGGATAGCGGTAACGCTAATTGATATGCAACTTTTCTACGTCTCTCCAAAGTTTATAAGATCCAATACATATATAGAATATAACTTTCCCTTCTTGTCTAATCGTTTCAAACTATGCATAAGTGATATCTTCAAAAAAAACACTTTGTCACTTATGGCGAACTCGAGGTCTTGGTGTCTCTCCTGACATCTTGAGCTATCCTGGCCCTTTTTCTTTGATCTTGTCTACCACTCGATAGTTTTCTTCCATAAACTTAGGTCTTAAAATTCTTCATTCACCGACTTCATTCCAAAACAGAGGGGTTTGACATTTCTACCGTACCATGCTTTATAGGTGACATTTACATGGTAGCTTAGTAGCAACTTCAATTCGCGGTAACTTCTCAACTCACGTTCCTTGAAATCAATTTCACAACTTGGGGCATATCTCTTAGGATCTGTATAGTCTGCTCCAACTATCCATCAGTTTAAGGTAAAATGCTGTACTAAACTTCAACTTTGTCCCCATTGTTTTCCGTAGATCCTCCCAAAACTTCGAAATAAAGCATGAGCTTCTGACCGTTACTAGGCTCTTATACATACCATTCAATCTGGCAATATTATCCATATATAGCTTAGTTAACCGCTCCAAAGCATACCGAGGTCGTATCGCAATGGAATAAGATATCTTCATAATGCGATCAACAATCACCCAAACCATGTCAACCGATCTGGGAGTCAGTGGCAATTCATTGGCATAGTTCATTGTACTGCAGTTCCACTTCCAGACTGGCTTCGATAGTGGTTATGGTAAGCCATGTTGGTCTTTGCCTTTCAGCCTTTACTTGCTGATAATTTAGACACTGGAACACGCACTAAATCACATTTGTTATCATTCCTCTTTACTAGTACAATCTCTCCAAGTGTTTTTTACCATACGATTACTTCTATCTTAAAGGGGTCCTCTTTAATCCCTTTATATGATGCTACATGATCCAAGAAGATCACTTTGTTTAATCAGGTCTCATATTTCTTGGACTTGGCGTAAAGCTTTTCATTTCTCAGTTGTTGTGAAGCTGTTCTAAGATCCATTGTATGAGTTGCTTCATTCATGGAATAAACCAAAATATCATCTATGAAAACTATGACCGACGTGTCCAACATGTCATGAAACACCCAGTTCATCTGTTCCATAAAAGATGTAAGGGCATTGGTTAATCCAAACGTCATAATCGAGAACTCATAATTGGCCAATCCTGATTCTAAAAGCTATCTTCGAGATATCGCTGTCTAAATTCTTCAGCTGATGATATCTTGATTGAAGATCAACCTTAGAAATTCCCTTTTCCCTTTGCAACTGTTTAAACAAGTCATCGATCCAAGATGATAGATCTCGATTCTTGATCGTGAGCTTGTTTGATTCTCGGTAGTCTATACGCAGACAATACTATCATCCTTCTTCTTCACGAATTGGCGCTCCCCGTGATGCAATACTTAGCCGATTGGAACCCTAGTCTAATAACTCCCGTAGTTGAGTCTCAATCCCTCCAACTACATAGGAACTACTCTATAGGTGCCTTTGACACAAATATCATCCTTCATAACAGGTCGATGACGAACTCGGTCATATGATCAGATGGTAACCCAGGTAAGTCTCCTGAAAACACATCAAGAATTTATGCATCACATCAATATCTTCCATCTGTGGTGCTTCTTTGGTAACGTATACCACAGATACCATATATCCAACTTCTTTCTCTTCAAAGCATCTCTTTGCCTTTAGCATAGAGTGTATGACCCGTAACAAACTAACCCGGTCTTACCACCTTGAACCAGGTCTACCCATCATGGTTGAGCCAAATGGACCAAGTGCGTGAAGGAAATCATGATCCCAGGTATTAAACTGACCTAAAAACACTTAAATAAGGGGAGGGTTGCATACCCAGCAAGGGAGGGTCGGACCCCCCCAATATAGAAGTCAGACCCCCAGTTTTATATGGGGGGTCGGACATTTTAAGGACCAGGGGTCGACAGGATCTCCGACCCCCCCTATCGACCCCCGGTACTCGGTAAAAACAGAAATTAAGAAACTTTCCTAATTTCAATGGGATTCCTTCCTAATGTCAATGGGACTTATTTTAGGAGTTTCTACTCTATAAATAGGACATCCCTAAGCCTCTTTCACTCCTTTTAGAACCCTAATTGAATTGAGAGAAAGAGAAGAGAAGGAAGAGAAGAAGAAGAGAAGGAAAGAAGAGAAGAAAGCAAAAGGATAAGAGTTGCAGAGAAAGAGTAATCTTCTCAGGTATGGATACTATTTCCATGAGTTTTTAAAGACCTTAGAGTAGATAATGAAGAGGGTATGATCTCGGAGAAACCCAAACCATCAACTCATGGTTAGGTTTTCATGAAAAACCATGGGGGAAATCATGAAAGTCATATAGGTGAATAAAACATGGTTCTAGGCCATAGAACATGTGTGGAATGGACTGTAGGAGCAAGCCATAGGACCCCAAACACGAAGAATGGGCTGAAGGAAGAAAAATCGACAAAACCCACAGGGGGTCGCATGGGGGGGTCGATGGCCAATCGAGCCTACCAGACCCTGAGCATCGACCCCCAGTGTTCGAGAAACCCAGAATAGGGGTGGTCGCACCCAGGGTCGATCATAACTCAGACCCTAGCTCCGACCCCCAGTTAACAGCATGGTTTTTAAATTCAGAATTAATTCTAATTAAATTTTATCGACTTTGTAAGGTCCTCTAGCAATATAATAACAATATAAAGGTGATTTTAAAGCTTGAAAGAGGATCCACTAACAAGCTAAGGTGAGAAAACAAGACTCTTAACTAATTGATTAATAATAAACTGTTTAATTTCTTGTGTCCAATGCTATGCCCGATTCTATGCAAACATGCTTGTAATGTGCACTCAACATGTCATCCGATATTCTATTTAATGTTCATGCATATTTACTTTATTGTTTATAACATGATAATGATGATGATGATAAGAATAGGCATGTGAATGTATGTGTGTGGTTAGTGTACTTGATGTGAGCGAGTATCAGGGGGGTGTCATAGGCTGGGCCTCAGCACTTTAGCTCTATCTCTAACTCAAGTCTTGTGCATTAGCATCGTCGTATCGCCATTACTTTAGTAGAACTATTACGTCATAAGGTATTAGGGGAGGTGGTCTCGGTCATTGTAGTCTCTGACTCTACCGGGGGCCTTAGCTCTATCTCTATGGACGTTCTGAGGGATGCTGGGGTGAGGCCTTGGATACACTGTTTGGCATTAGGATTGGTTAGTTACGAGCCCAGTTTGTAAGCCCTCGCCAACAGGGGCTTACGTATTGGTATGGCAATGTACAGCAATAAACGTTAACCTTTGTTGTACAATGTTCATGAATTGGGTGCTTGTGAGTCGACGATAAACGTTACCTTCGGGCGGTGTCACACACTTGTGTATAGAGGAGGGGTCAATAAACGTTAACCTTTGACCACCCAAACCTTTCTATTGTATATTGCAAACTTTAAACCAGACCAAAGATATGAATTGATTGCATGCATATGTATTGTTGCATTGTTTTGTTTGCTCACTGAGCCATGATGTGTGCTCACCCCCTCGACGTCGAATATTTTTAGTTCATGATGCAGGTATTGCCGTTGAGGATTCTGTCAATGCTCCAATGTACGGGCACATGACGGCGATGGAAGTTGAAAATGAAGTTGATACGCATGACTCCTCTTGCGAGTGCAACTCATGTGTATTCGATTAGATGTTATTTTCATTATTTGAATTTAGTAAAGACATGTACTTGATATTTATTTATGTCTTAGTTGACACAGAATAATTTGTTATTTAAATATTAATATCACAGTAGATTCTCAGTTCATTTTACTGTAAGACTTCCGCTATTGTGTATTTATTCTGATTATGAATGTAGATGTATGAGGTTTAGATAAAACGGATATCGTCTGTCCGAGATCCTGATTTAACCGTTGGTTTGCTAGCGGTTCATCACACCATTCTGAAGAGTGTGGAATTGGGGTGTGACAACTTGGTATTATAGCATATCAGGCCGTGTCCGCTAACCTAGCATACTTTCACGTCAAATTGTGAACTGAGATAGGATAAAAGTAAAAACTATAATATTAACACACTCTAAGCACAAGTGATGTTTGAGACCAAATTTGAAAAGAGAATAATGCATCTTTTAAAGGGGGAACAATATTAAATACAATGAGAGAGAAACAAACGTATATAAATAGCTAAAGCAGAGTACAGTCCACAACCCGGACAGTTACTCTATAGTACAATGAAAGAAAATAAATACAATCATGAAGCTGGAGGTGAAGGAGGAGGCGGTGCCTCACGATCTCTGTCATAATCCTCAGCGTAGACTCTAGTCAACCAGGCTATCTAAGTCTGGGTCGCCTGAAGACTAGCTACAAGATCAGCAACCCGCTGATCAGTCCTGCGCTGAGCACCCAAAAGCTCCTCCATCTGCATATCTGACCGGCGCTGTGCATCTATGAGCTCTCCCATCCTCATGTCTGATATGCGTTGGGCGTCTAGTAGCTCATCCACTCTCACACGCTGAGCGTCTAGTAACTCCCCCATCTTCAGATCAGATCTGTGTTGAGCCTCTCTGATCTCATGCAATATCCCCATCATATCAGAAGGTGGGTGTGAAGGACCAGCCGCATGTGAAGGACCAGCCGCGTAAGAAGTACTAGCTCCAGCAGCATGTATAGGTAAAGGAGGTGGTATGGAGTCCACATCCATGTACAGACGGTCATCATCATCAGCAGGCTCCCTATGAACTCCAGTGGCTGCTGCAGCTGCCTCAGCGTCAGCTATCTCTACGCGAGTGTGAGGGCGCACCATCGCGTTCCTCTCCTCATCGCTGACCTGGGCATCCCGCATGCCCATCTTGCAAATAGCCTCTCAATCTAGAGGCGATGAGAAGGATTTCTCCTGAATCCTCTCATCCACTAAATCAACCCCCAGGCGAGTAAGCAAGGTAGTGATTATGCGATCGTAAGGAAGGTTGCCGGTGTGGCTGGGCAACGTGGCAGTGATCATGGTACGCATAATGATGTATGGAAGGCAGACGGGCTGCTGTAAGCACCCCATTTTTGCCATTTCCAACTGAACAATGTCTTACTAGTGTGTAGACAGCAAAGGAAGAAAGATAAGTAAAAATTTGGGTTTTGGCTATGACCTTGAGGCAGTTTTCGATGGGCCCCACAATGAGGTCACAAGCTGTAATCTGCATGGTTGCATAAGTCATGGAATTATCTTCGAAATGATACCAGAATTTCCCAATTCTTATATCAAATGAAGAAAATATGGTCATTTTAGTGAGATGATACGTACAAGGGACGTTTCTGAAATTATCATAAATAATCCCAGGGGCTTTCATGCAAATTATCGTAAGTTGGATTGTTTGAATTTCAAATCATCATATCTTGATCATCCGACATCTGAATCATATGGTTTAAGTACCATTATTCCTTATTTTTAGTCCTCTTCAAAGTGGACATAAAGGATTTCCGGTAGAAGTCACCAGTGGGCCCCATGCAAGCTTGCATGCAAAGTTATCGTTAGAACTTCAAAGCTTCATATCTTTTCTGTTTTACGTTGGATTCAGATGATACCAAAGCCGTTATTCTTCATTTGTGATATCCTACAAAGTAGACGTAGAAAATCTTGGGTAGAAGTCTCCGAAGGGTCTCATGCAAAATTACATATGGAAATGGTCATTTAATCTTCAAAAATTCATATTTTGATCATCCCATATCCAAATCAGGTGATTTCAGTCTCATTATATTCCTCATTTTTAATGTTCTACAAAGTGAATGTAGAAAATTTAGAATAAAGGCTATCAAAAAATTCCATGCGGGATGACAGCGGAAATGGCCCATGAAATAATAGAGTGAGAAAATCCAATTAATTCTAATCAATCCAGTCAACTCAGTTCAAGCCAGTTCTGGTCTAACCAAGTCTCAACCCATTTTTGAATCACTTCATCTATGTGCTTAGTATCTATAAATATTATATATATTGTATACTATGTATATATATATATATATATATGTATGTTATTAAATATATGTGTATATATGTATATAATATATTATTATATATAAATGATAAGATCCAAAAGATTTTGAGAAAAAAAAAAGGAAAGAAAGAGAAGGGGAGAAAGACGTGAAAGAGAGAGGGAGATTGAGATAATCCAAAAGATTTTTTTTGGAGAAAAAAAAAGGAAAAAAGAGGGGAGAGAGGAGACGTGAAAGAGAGAGGGAGATTGAGATAATTCAAAAGATTTTTTGGAGAAAAAAAAGGAAAGAAAGAGGGGAGAGAGGAGACGTGAAAGAGAAAGGGATATTAAGATAATCCAAAAGATTTTTTTGGAGAAAAAAAAGGAAAAAAGAGGGGAGAAAGGAGACGTGAAAGAGAGAGGGAGATTGAGATAATCCAAAAGATTTTTTGGAGAAAAAAAAGAAAAAAAGAGGGGAGAGAGGAGACGTGAAAGAGAGAGGGAGATTGAGATAATCCAAAAGATTTTTTGGAGAAGAAAAAAGGAAAAAAAAAGAGGGGAGAGGGAGACGTGAAAACAGAGAGGGAGATTGAGATAATCAAAAAATATTTTTTTGGATTTCCAAAAGAGAATAAAAGAAAAGGAAGAGACGTGAGGGAAAGGGGATTTTTTCTTTTGGGCTCGATTTTGAGAGAAGAAAGGGAAGAAGAGACAGAAAAGAGGAAGAAAAAAAACGTGAATTAGAGATTTTTTTTCTTTTGGGCTCGATTTTGAGAGAAAAGAAAGGGAGAAGAGAGAGAAAAAGGAGGCGGGGCTTTCTAAGGGGCCGGTTGGGAGAAAAGAAGGGAGAAGAAGAAGAGGGAAGGTTCGGGGGGGGGGTCGCAAACCAGGTAAACCCTCTCCTCCTTTATTCTTTTTATTATGAATGCCACCATTCACTTACCTGATTCGGTGTACCACTGTAACATCCTATCACTTGCAGCCATTATCCCAGCTTGCTACTCCATATCCATTGCAATCCCCCTTGATCTGTAAATTTATCACCTAATCTTCTCTCCCATGAAATTGAGTTTTTTGATGATTATTTTTGTTTGATCATGTGATGCCATGAAATGGTCATATGATTTGAGCCATTGATGTTAATCTGATAAGGATGTAATGTTAAATTTAATTTGAGCCATTGATATTGAATGAATTTTAATTTGATCAATTGTGAGCCATATGATTCGAAATCTTAAGGTGATTGATCTAGCCTTTGATTTAGATTTTCCTTAAGTGATTGATCATGGCCTCTGATTATGAATTTTTATGAGATAAAATTTGGCCATAGATCTTGGATGCTTTAATGATAAAATCGGGTCATTGATCTTGGATGTTTGAATTAGCAAATCTGGACCATTGATTTTAGATATGTTGATGCTTGATCTAAACCAATGGATCTTCATTATGAGTGTCAATCTGCCATTGGATCTTCACTATGAATGTTTTAAATGCATCAAAACCATTAGATTATCATCATGGTTGATTTCAATGCATCTGAACGGTTAGATTACCATCAATAGTGATTTATACCATTGAATTTTTCATCATGAGTGTTTTTTTTAGATACACTGCCATGTTTGGATGTTCATTGCCATAGTTGGATTCTTATTGCCATAATTAGGGTAGAAAACCCTAAAAACGGAAAGAACAGCAATTAAGGTAGAAAACCCTAAAAAATGGAAAGAAAATAATAATTAGGGTAGAAAACCCTAAAAACGGAAAGAATAGGAATTAGGGTAGAAAACCCTAAAAAATAGAAAGAAAATAACAATTAGGGTAGAAAACCCTAAAAACGAAAAGAACAGCAATAAGGGTAGAAAACTCTAAAAATGAAAAGAATAGCAATCAGGTTAGAAAACCCTAAAAATTGAAAAAATAACAATTAGGGTAGAAAACCCTAAAAATGGAAAGAAAATAAAAATTAGGGTAGAAAACCTTAAAAAATGGAAAGAATACAGCAATTAGGGTAGAAAACCCTAAAATGAAAAGAAAATAGCAATTAGGGTAGAAAACCCTAAAAATGGAAAGAAAATAGCAATTAGGGTCTTGCCATGCTTAAAAGATAGCATACTAAATCATGCCATATAGGCTCTTGCCTTATTTGCAATACATGCCATATTTGAAAGATTTTTAACAATCTAACTGTATGTGAATCTCTTGCCATAAATGTTTTATGTGTCATATTTAGATAGAATATTCTATTTTTGGCAATAACTTATTTTATGCAACACCCTAGTTGAACTGCCATACATGCATACTTCTAGAAGACAATCTAGGTGTGGGGAAGTGTATTTAGGCACCCACATTCTTGGGAAGGGCATAATGGGAATAATAAAAATCTTAATAAAGAAAGAGAATGCTTTGCCAAATTTTTCAAAATTAGAATTCAGGATGAAAAGGGTAATTTAGGATGATTTTTCCCCTTGACAAACCTTAAACTTAGAACAGGTTCTCAACCCTAAACCTAAAATAGGTTCTCAACCCTAAACCTAGAATAGGTTCTAAATTCTAACCTAGAAAAGATTATCAGGCCCGAACTACGTGGATTCTGATTCCTAGGTCAAATCCTAGGATACGTAGGCCATTTGGGAGAAACCCAAATTCGGATCCACAATTTAGTCCACTCGGACTATCCATAGATCCACTAGGATATCCCCCATATTTTAACCCAAATAGGGTTATCCACACCTTAGTCCACTCGGACTATCCATAGATCCACTAGGATATTTATCCACACCTTAGTCCACTCGGACTATCCATAGATCCACTAGGATATTTATCCATATTCTAACCCAAAAAGGGTTATCCAAACCTTAGTCCACTCGGACTATCCATAGATCCACTAGGATACTTACCCACATTTTGACCCAAATAGGGTTATCCAATAGGGCAAACCCTAGGATACGTAGGCTATTTGAGAGAAACCCAAATTCGGATCCAAACCTTAGTCCACTTGAACTATCCATATATCCACTAGGATATTTATCCACATTTTGACCCACATAGGGTTATCCACATTCCAACCCATAATGGGTTATCCATATTTCAACCCAAATAGGGTTACCCTTAGATCTACTAGAACTATCTATCAGTCCACATGGACTATCCAGATCCTAACCCATAGGATTTCTCATCCATTCAAGCATAAATTTCAACTTGAACAAATAAACTTAATCATGCACAAGCATAAATCACAGCCATAAACTTTAATCACACCTGAACTACGATGGTGAATCTGATTTTCGAAATAATTCCGTGATACGTAGACAATCTGATGGATACAAATTCGGTTCAATTTATTTTATATTCGAACTACGCGGATTCTGATTCCTAGATCAAACCCTAGGATACGTAGGCCATTTGGGAGAAACCCAAATTCGGATCCAAACCTTTGTCCACTTAGACTATCCATAGATCCACTAGGATATTTATCCACATTTTGACCCACAAAGGGTTATCCACATTCCAACCCAGAATGGGTTATCCATATTTCAACCCAAATAGGGTTATTCATAGATCCACTAGGACTATCTATCAGTTCACATGGACTAGCCAGATCCTAACCCATAGGATTTCTCAGTCTTTCAAGCATAAATTTCAACTTAAACAAAGAACTTAATCATACACAAGCATAAATTACAATCATAAACTTTAATCACACCTGAACTACGATGGTGAACCTGATTTTCGGAATAAATCCATAATACGTAGGCAATCTGATGGATACAGATTCGGTTCAATGATATCAAACCACTTGGTTTGGTTTGGTTTAACAAATAGAGTCTAGCATAGGAAAGGTATAGGAGACTGATTTTGATCGGGCGATTTGGGTGCCTAACCCCTTCCCATAACCGTAACCTAACGCTTACCCAATCTCTGATGGATCAGAAATCCAATCTAAGGGTCATGAGTCAATCGATGTCTTACCTTGGGGTGAGATTTCACATTTCTAAGGTCCTAGACCTTAATCTAGGTGGTGACTTCTAAAGATTTCCATCTTTGTCCTCACAGTGGCGACTTCACTAGGGATATAAATGTCAAACTCCTAAATGAAAACTTTCCTTATGTGAATTGGATGCTAAATTTTAGGATACTATATTTATGCTTGTATATTATTGCTTTGGGGGGAATGGGTTCTGTCACACATTCGTGCGAGTAGTCGAACCGGGTCCCATGCATATGGGGCAGCCCACTAGGCGAAACACACAGCCTTGGCCTATACTTTGTGAGACCACGACCGGCGAGCAACCTCTAACGAGCGTTTCTTGGGTCCGCCTGAGAATGCGTTATGCTACTCCACGTCGCTTGGATCCTTGCAACATAGTATATAAAGGGATTGGGGGCCCATTATTCATCGAGCATTCGGTGATAGGTTACCCCATCCTCGTCAAGGTGGCCTTTTCTGTCCTAACCTAGATTGTAGCCCAATGTTTGTTATTTTTTGGTTCATCCCTGAACCGACCCGGTAAAATCGGCTTAACCATGACATCCATGTTCGAGACGTCGAAGTTCTACCCGTTTTTGTCCTCAATTGGTCAACATGTTAGAATCTACACGATGAGCATCTTGAACTCTCACCCATTGGGAGTATGAGGTATGTATACACCTGTTCTACATCATAGTAGACGGTCACTATACACCCTCCATTAAGTAAGCTCGATGTGTGGAATCTCTCATTGTTAACACATCGATTTTAAAAAATGAGCAGAAAATCCCTGTCAAGACTTAGATACCCTGGTCAAGAAGAAATTTACTAGTTTGTTCATCTATGAACCGTTTTTGCTAACCATCCCTAATAAGGACGATGGATTAATATATCCATTTCAATTTCATTGAATTAGGTAATCCAATTGGCCAGACCTTCGTACAACTGATTAATACTCGCCTTGCCGGATTTTGAAAAAGTTTTTCAAGTAGATTGCGAGGCTTCGCACTTGGGTATAGGAGCTGTCCTAAGTCAAGAGGGACAACCTAAGGCATTCTTTAGCGAAAAAGTCAATGATGGAAAGAAGCGCAACCTATGACGTCGAGTTTGATGCGTCCATTTTGGAATCATGAGGTCCCAAGACTGAACACATGGCTTAATCAAATTCAATTAAATTGACTTGGATAATGTTTACCCAATCGCCCTTATGAGGGAGCTAACTCTTGTTTGGTTGAGTCATCCTTGATTATGCATGTGACTTCTTCTACTCCTGTAGATGTTTAGAATCTTGATATTTCCCCATTGGATTTCAATGCCTTTGGAAAAGAAAATCAAACTGCAACCATATCCACCCTTTTAGGGTGAGAGGCCCCTGCAATTAGGGAATTGTCTTGATCTCCCACCTTGAGATCCATCCATATTATCTTTCTAAATGAATCAATGGAAGTCATGAATCTAGATCTTGATTGAACATCAAATTTTGTAAGAAAGAAGGAAAGATTCAGCCCCTAGGCAAATCCAATCATAGTTCTCAATGTACCTTTGAATTAAGGAAAGATCTAGCCCCTAGGCAAATCCAATCATAGTTCCCGATTCATCTCTGAATTAAGGAAAGATTCAGCCCCTAGGCAAATCCAATCATAGTTCTTGATTCACCTCTGAATTAAGGAAAGATTCAGCCCCTAGGAAAATCCAATCACTGTTCTCAATTCATCTCTGAATGAAGGAAAGATTCAGCCCATAGGTAAATCCAATTATTGTTCCCTATTCACCTTTGAATTAAGGAAAGATTCAGCCCCTAGGCAAATCCAATCATAGTTCTCTATTCATCTCTAAATTAAGGAAAGATTTAGTCCCTAGGAAAATCAAATCACCATTTTCCATTCACCTCTGAATTAAGGAAAGATTCAGCCCCTAGGCAAATCCAATCATTGTTCCCTATGCACCTTATAATTAAGAAAAGTTTCAGCCCCTAGGCAGGTCCAATCATCATTTCGGTTCATCCAGAATTAAGGAAAGATTCAGCCCCAGATTCAACCACCATTTCTGGTTCAACTCAGAACTAAAGAAAGTTTTAGCCCCTAGGCAGGTCCAATCATTATTTTGGTTCATCCAGAATTAAAGAATGATTCAGCCCATAGGCAAATTCAATCACATCCAGTTCATCTCAGAATCAAAGAAATATTTAGCCCCAAATTCAACCACCATTCCTGGTTCATCTCAGAACTGAAGAAAGGTTTAACCCCTAGGCAGGTTCAATTATCACTCCCAGATCATGTTAAAATGGAGGAGGCATTCGGCCCCTAGGCTTTTTCACCCTTCACCTCCAGTTTAGGTTCCGGTTCATGTCGGAACTAGGAAAAGTTCCATTCATCTGAATTCAATTAGTCACTAGGCTTATCCAACCATCAACTTTGGTTAGGGTTCTGATTCATGTTGGAACTAAGAAGAGTTCCATTAATCTAAATTCATTAGCCACCAGGCCTGTCCAACCATCAACTTTGGTTAAGGTTCCGGTTCATGTCGGAACTAGAAAAAGTTCCATTCATTTGAATTCAATTAGGCACTAGGCTTATCCAACCATCAATTTTGGTTAGGGTTCCAATTCATGTCGGAACTAGGAAAAGTTCCATTCATCTGAATTCAATTAGCCACTAGGCTTATCCAACCACAAGCATTGGTTAGAGTTCTGATTCATGTCGAAACTAGGGAAAGTTCCATTCATTTGAATTCAATTAGCCACTAGGCCTGTCCAACCATCAACTTTGGTTCAGAATTTGATTTATGTTGGATTAAGAAGAGTCCCATTCATCTGAATTCATTTAGCCACTAAGCTTATCCAACCATCAACTGTGGTTCAAGTTCTGATTCATGTTGGAACTAAGAAAAGTTCCATTCATTTGAATTTTATTAGCCCCTAGGCTTGTCCAACAATCAACTTCAGTTCAGGCTTCGATTTATGTTGGAACTAAGAAAAGTTCCATTCATATGAACTCAATGTGAGCATGAGTTAGCCTCTAGGCCTGTTCAACCATTACCTCTGGTCCATGTTCCATTTCATAAAGGAAACAAACTGAATTTTAGTCATTTCAACACAATCAATCCATCATCTCTAGCATTTAGAGTCCAATCCATGATTGTCATCCTTGGCCTCTATCAATCGGAGCCCAACTCAAGCAATCCTTGCCTCTAGCAATTAAAGCCCAGTCCACGACTATCAATCTTGATCTCTATCAATCAGAGACCAAATTAAAATCAATCTTGATCTCTATCAATCAGAGACCAATTCAAAATCAATATTGATCTCTATCAACCAGAGACCAATTCAAAATCAATCTTGATCTCTATCAATCAGAGACCAATTCAAAATCAATCTTGATCTCTATCAATCAGAGACCAATTCAAAATCAATCTTGATCTATCAATCAGAGACCAATTCAAAATCAATCTTGATCTCTATCAATCAGAGATCAATTCAAAGTCAACTCTGTCTCTATCAATCAGAGACCAATTCAAAGTCAACTTTGTCTCTATCAATCAGAGACCAATTCAAAGTCATTCTTGTCTCTATCAATCGAAGACCGATTCAAAATCAATCTCTGGCTCTATCAATTAGAGCCCGATCCATGTCTATCATAGCCCAGTGCTACAAGTTAGGATAGCTCGTCAGGATTGGTGAATGAGAAGCATTCCTCATTTCCTGTCAGTAAAGATCAATTCCAGATTCTAGAGTCATCAGGAGACCATGAAACTTCAACTATGATAGTGCTATCCCATCTTGGGCATTTCTGCCCCATTGGCCAAGGAAATACTAGAATCCAAAGAGTTGCCCTCATATTTCTCATTGTTCAAAGAGAGGGAATGGAATTTTCCCCAGTAGTAGGGTTGACCAAAGATGAGATCCGATATGCCCCAGGCTAGGATAAGAACCAGAATCACAGCTAGGGAATGGTCCAATGATGAAACCCTTAATCCATAAACTGGGGCATGAACCAGATTGACCTTGGACCCAAATTGAATGCGGTCTAATGAGGAAAGCCATTATGTCCTAAACTGGGGCATGGACCAAATTGACCTTAGACCCAAATTGAGAGTGGTCTAACAAAGAAATCCATTGAACCCCCTAAGCCAAGGAATAAATTAGTCCAATCTTGGATTCAAAATGGTGTAGTGCAATGGCGATACCCCTTGCTCCATAAGCTAGGGCATAAGCTAAAATGATTTTGAACTCAACTATAAGTGGTCCATTGATGAATCCATCAAACCCCAAACTGGGGCATGAACCAAAGTAACCTTGAGCTTAAAAAGCAATAATCCGGTTTTGAATGGATCCCAAACTAAAAAAAAAAAGATGGAAAAGGTAGGTATCTTGCACCTATTGATAGAGGGGCATGATGAGTCCTGCTATTAGAGATCTGAAGGAAGGCTTATTCCCGCAACGACTGAAGGTGGTCGTCGAAGGCGTTATGCCCACTGGAGCCGCTTGGACGAACTAGTTGTTTCAACTTTCTATTATCAGTATTTGATAGGTCATCAATGTCTGGGTCCAAGATCAATATGCTTGTTGACAAGTCTAGTCCAATCTGTCCTGCAAGTAAAAGAAAATCACCCCATTTCAATCTTTGTGCTTTGTCTCTTCCATACATTTCCTCCTAGTTTCATACATCCTCCTATTCTACGTGCGCAGTCAATTCTGACTCTGAAGATGATTGAAACGATGAGTCGTCTCCTGAACTTCTACGCCACCCGGCCTCTTGAGAAAGAAAGGTCCAACCTGTCTCGGAAAGCTTTAAATGATCAATCGGGAGACACGAGTAGTCTCGAGAAACATGTATTGGAGAAGCAACCATTTTTTCTATCTGTGAAAGATTCCAAGAAAACATAATAACAGATCATATCAAGGTCAGCCAATCAGTACAAATGAGTGGAGGACAGATGTGCCACCAAAAAGATGAAAATACCAAAGTTCATACAAAGTACATCATCTGCAAGCAAGAGATACATGATGAATGATCAATCTCAAAATCAAAGAATGAGGTCATTAGGATACCCAAAAAAAAATTCAAGCTTATGTTTTATCTACATCAATAATGGGAGGTAGTCACATCAGACAGAAGGTAATGAGTAACTTCTAGAGGACAGCATACGGATCCACCGTTCAGATAAAATCAGATACTATATGAGCAATCACAAATGCTCATAAATTTTACAGAAGATCGGAGTGCTAGTTGGGGCAAAGACGTTCTATCTGATTGGAAATGTTTAGAAGAAGAAGATTCAAATCCAATATTGAAATTCAGGATTCAATTTTGCGATCAAGCGAAGCACTGCATTATGTGGCCTTCACATCCAAAAAAAAAAAAAAAAAAAAAAAGAAAAAAAAGAAAAGAAAAGAAAATAGTAAGATGTTGAATGGCATTGGAGCTCGACAGTAAGCCAATTGTCCCTCTCACTTCAAGAGGATGATAGTTCCAACCAAAGCCTGATAGCAACTTCGATCATTCGTCGAGAATTACATCATGTTGGATCGGACTTTTGATTTTGGCCAATTACATCCTGCCTTTACAAGAGACGATCTCATCACTTCTTCATCATCAGAGAAATATTTCTCATCGGCATTAGGCTCTCTCTCCCGTCCATCAATCTGACGGCCTTCTAAGGAGTCTCTATCACGAGCCCTTCTTTTAATTATCAGTTTTTATGGTATTATATCCCGTGATCAGGTCGTCATTTTATGTACAAATTCATGAATCTGGCTGGAACTCTCATCTGTCGTTCATTACATCCGACGGCTTCCCAAGGTTCCTATAAGCCCTTCATTTCTCAAGCCAATAAAATAGGATCTTCTCGGTAAGATAAACCCATTCTACATAATATAACCAAACACTCTCCCAATGGTAGACCCATGTGGACAGTTTCACATCAGTCCTCTTGAACCTTCAACATCAATACTTGTCAACAAACCTAAAGGTTTCAGGCCCAGATATGATGGTGACTGATTCAGAATCTCGATATAGCTTGTTGGGACACATGTTCCATCTGAACATCTCCAAGAAAGGAAAACATAATTCGGCACCATTTTTAATTTTGGTGTAGGACTGCATTTCCCTAAGATCGCTTTTAGTGATGATTGAAATAACTGTCTGCCTATCAATACGTATAGGTGTCAACTTAAACAGTGGGGCAAGGCTACCCATTTGTCATGAAAGTCATGCGTTCAGATTTCCCCTAAGGGTTTCAGACCATTGGATAGGACCATAATTTTGGCAATATCCTCACCATATCAGGACTCTTTATTCAACCCAAGATGGGGTTTGCAAAAAGAAGAAAATTAAAAAAAAATAAAGGGAAGAAAAGAAACCCAAATTCGGATCCAAACCTTAGTCCACTTGGACTATCCATAGATCCACTAGGATATTTATCCACATTTTGACCCACATAGGGTTATCCACATTCCAACCCAGAATGGGTTATCCATATTTCAACCCAAATAGGGTTATTCTTAGATCCACTAGGACTATCTATCAGTCCACATGGACTATCCAGATCCTAACCCATAGGATTTCTCAGCCTTTCAAGCATAAATTTTAACTTGAACAAAGAACTTAATCATGTACAAGCATAAATTACAATCATAAACTTTAATCACACCTGAACTACGATGGTGAACCTGATTTTCGAAATAAATCCATAATACGTAGGCAATCTGATGGATACAGATTTGGTTCAATGATATCAAACCACTTGGTTTGGTTTGGTTTAACAAATAGAGTCTAGCATAGGAAAGGTATAGGAGACCAATTTTGATCGGGCGGTTTGGGTGCCTAACCCCTTCCCATAACCGTAACCTGACGCTTACCCAATCTCTGATGGACCAGAAATCCAATCTAAGGGTCATGAGTCAATCGAAGTCTTACTTTGGGGTGAGATTTCACATTTTTAAGGTCTTAGACCTTAATCTAGGTGGCGACTTCTAAAGATTTCCATCTTTGTCCTCACAGCTGCCGAGTGCATATACAGTATAGGAGATACTGGGTCAGCTGGGAGACCTTCTCGTAATGACCACTCTGCGGTATCAGGTTATACTGTATGATCTGGAAATATACCCGTGGATCTGAACGTAGATAGCACACTCTCATCTGCCAGCGATCAAGTCGGATGAGCTGACTGTCGATCTCGGCCCTCATCTGAAGAGAGAAAAATTGGGGCTCTCCAGGAGCACAGAAAACCATGGGGCCAGCATAGGAAATTCCCAGTAGGTCAGCCAGCTGCCGATAATCAAACGAGATGTCAACTCCCTTGACGTAGCTCGTGATGCGAAGCTCATTGCCCCTCTCAACATCATTGTAATCCCCTACCACCTGGAGATTACAATAAAACTGGCTTACCAAATCCGGACGGGTACACGCATCGTAAGTGATGATAGGGAGCCATCCCATATCACCAAATGTTCTCTCCACATTGAACAAGGCTAGCTCAGCCAAGTTCACCTTACGACCTCCCTCTACTTTCTTGCGAGCGTAGTGGGCATAATGTGCCTTGGCTTCGTTGGAACGGAAACTAAGAGGATCGCGAACTCTGGGTACTTTGGTACGGGCCATGGTATCTACAAATAAGAAAAAAAAAATAGATAATATGTTAGTAGGGTAGAAAAATCCGAAATTTGGACATTATAACGATGTAAGTTGGCCAAAAGCCTCACTTTTCACCCATACACGTGGGCAGGAGGACTTACGTAGGTTCTAACATATCCTGCAACATTCACACAGTAGGAAATCCTAGCTAATGGAATCCAATTTGAAGAAATTATGAGAAACCAAAAATTTTGACAAATTAGGGCAAAAAGAGCAAAATTTGAGTTTCTCGATAACCAACTGATGAAACCCAAATATTTTTTAGCGCTTTCGTTCCTCGAGTCACCAATAACAAAAGCCCCCAATAAAAATCGAATTTTTACGGCTGGAAAAGGTTTAATTTGAAGAAAATGAGATATACGGGTAAAAACCTAGAAAAGAAAACCTAAAAAAATAGGTAAAGGTAAAAAGACATACCTGTAGGAATGATGTAGACGTCGAAACACGAAACCAAAATGACCAATGCAGCGGAGTTGGCACTACAGCAACTCAGGGGAAGGAGACGAGTCGAAACGGAGGAGGAAGAATGGGAAATGAACTCAGAATCGGACGTTAAAAATCTGATTTTTGGTCCGGGGGTCGGAGAATTCGACCAGGACCATCAACCACCATATCGACCCCCAACTCTAGAGAACTTGACAGAAAACCAGGGGTCGCACCTGGGGGTCGGACACCCATCGACCCCCATATCGACCCCCGGCTCTCGAAAAAAATAAGTGATTTCCCAGGGTCGGACACTGAGGGTCGAACATAACATCGACCCCCACCATCGACCCTGCATAGAAAGATTGTATTTTTTCACAGAATGATCTGAAAATTTTGAAAATAACATCGGTTAGCGTATCTACATGAAGTATAAATGATTGTCTCACGTATTTTAGTGATTTTCAGGCACCACCATTATCACAAGGAAAACATGGCTGGGCGTAGAGTAACTAGGCAAAGCCGAAACGCAGTTCCACCACCACCACCCGTGGAAGAAGTCAGCCAAGAAAATATATATGCACAGGGTAATCCACAGGTTGCACCACCAGTAAATCCGGGTCAGGCAAATCCTACAAACTTGCCACCTCCACCACCGAAGCTGACAACCGTGGTTATGAACCTAGCGCAACAGCTGCAGCAAATGCAATGAGCACAGGCTCAAATGCAAGTAGCAATGGGAATGATGCTTCAGACAGCCCATGTTACACCAATGCAGACTGGACAAACAAGTGCAGCACCGGTGGGTAACCACCCAGCACCTCAAACACCCCAACCACCAGCTGCACAGATTCCAGTGCCAGGTCCGGAAGAAGTTCAGGTTAATTACCAGTATCCACAACCTATGTTTGGGGCATACCCTCAGAATCAAATGGACCACTCCCGACTAGTGGAGCGATTCATAAAGATATAGCCCAAGGAGTTTAACGGAAAACCTTCTGATCCACTCTGGCCGGCACACTGGATCGACGAAATGGAGAGAAATTTTCTGATGATAACTATTACAGAAGAAGAGAAGGTATTATGTGCCACCTTCATGCTAAAAGGTGATGCACATCATTGGTGGAAATCTTCCAGGGCCTACCTATTGACCAAGCACGCCCTATTGACCTGGGCTATATATAAAGAAGCTTTCTTCGAGAAGTACTTTCCCCGAAGATTCATAGATTCTATGGAAAAAGAGTTCCTGAGTTTATATCAGGGACAGATATTGTCACACCCCAATTCCGGCTGAACCAGAAGTGTGAGTGAACCGGCTCTAAGCCACAGTTCTCACCAGGATCTCAATAGACCGTGTCAACCAATCATTCCCAAGCAATCTAACAAAATTAGAGAATAATACATAGCAGCGGAAATAAATAAATGAGCCGAGATCTAATTGTAACTTAGAATAAATATCCAACTTATTCCATCATCCATCAAATTTATATATAATTATTGCAATGCTTAAATAGAAAATAACCAAGTCACTGGGAGTAAACACAAAACGAGCACTCGCATGACGCATCATGCTCGTCCTCTACTACCTGGGTATCAATGGCAGCTACAGTGTCGTATGCTGGAGCAGCCACGAAGTCATCAATGGTGTACCCTTCATCCAAATCTGAAAAGAAATATATATATTTTGGGTGAGCTCACAACTTAGCTCAGTAAGTACAAGATCAATGCAACAGTACAATATGCATGAGATAACATTACATTTTGGGTCAGGTATAACTAGCAAATATGCTATGGTTAGGTTTGGCGGCCACCACACCTCCATGCACGAGAGTGTGAGCACACCCAACAGTTAGGCACCTACCACACTACTACTGTTGCCCCACATCACTCACTCCGGTATGGAGATAGGACTCGAGTCTGGCAGGCAGGAAGAACCACAATCCCACGTCCTCCCCCTGATATCCCATACCGTACCAATACCTAAACCCCTATTGGCAAGGGCTTGCAAGTGGATTCCATTTCTAACCAGTCTTAGATGTCAATATAATATCATTAGCCATACCCCAGTGCGGCTCCCTGCGACATAGAGATAGGGCTCGAGTCTGGCGGGCAAAAAGAACCACAATCCCACGTCCTCCCCCTGATACCCTATTCGCACCAAGTCTGCTAAGGTAAAGACTATATAACCCTACCCCAGCACAACCCCCCTACGACATAGAGATAGGGCTCGAGTCTGGTGGGCAGAAAGAACAACAATCCCACGTCCTCCCCCTGATACCCTATTCGCACTGAGTTTGCTAAGGTAAAAGGCGATACGAGAAAAGTGTTAGCTGTGAATATATCCAGGGCACATCCCCTTCACATTCCACACACTAACTAAAACATACACATTCCTAACATCCAACAATCCTAGCATATGAAATGCATGAACAGGTAATATTAATAAAAGCATTAACTACATGGCATGTGAGATGCACAGACATCAAGCAAACATTTAAATTCATAACTTATTCACAAAGGCTTACTGTTCTTTATTTAATTTAAGTTTGGGGTCTTGTCCCTTACCTGACACGTGATAATGATCCTGTTTTGCGTCAAAGAGCTTACTCATGTGGTCTACAGATCCTACATAATCATATCATTAAGTTAGAATCAATTCATTTAGGTTACAGAGGTCGGAACCAGGTTTGGCCAAGCAAACTAGGCTTGAAAACCCATACCGATCGCAAGTACCGGTTACACATACTGCAACCGGTATGTGTGACCGGTATATTCCGATGGAACTTACCGGTCTCACTCAGATCTCACTGAGTGAGACCGGTATGTGCCTGCGGTATATACCGCAGGCCCATACCGCTGGACCTATAGTCCATCCGGTGTACCCTGCGGTTTGGTTCCGAGAGCGAGATCTCGGATCTCCCTTCCTTGTCGGCTAACAGTTAGGTCTCTAGGGTTTTCCCTATCCTTTACTAAGGTCCAAACCCTCTAGTGGCCTTCGGATCTCGGCTAGAACGCCGTATCAAACCTAGGTTAGATCTGAATGAGAAACTAATGGAAGTCCTAGGCTTTTGGATAGCTACGCTGCTTCGCAGCTCCAATCCGACATCCTATCATTACTAACAGTATAGAGCACTTACCGGCGGTTGTCGGTTGGCGGCGTGCTCTTCTTCCTCGGCGCCTACCTCCTCGTTGCTCCTTCTCAGTTCTTCTCCAGACGGCCAGGGTATTTGAGAAGGAGCAATGGAGTGTCTCCTTCTCTATTAATAGAGGGAGACCATCCGTGGAAGGTTTTTCCTCATAATGGAAATTTTCTAAGTTTCCATTCTGAGAGAGAGACTCACTGGAGTCTGTCTATAGTCGGAGTCAGGCATACCGGTCGCACATACCAGTTGGAGACCCTGCAACTGGTATAGTGCAGCCGGTATACCATACCGGTTGCATATACTGGTTGCACTATACTGCAACCGGTATAGTGAGACCGGTATGGGATTTTTAGGCATTTTTATTCTTTTTCTTACCTGAAATCAGAGTGGCTCGTCACTCGGCTTCGCCCTCCAGTCCGGTTATAATTGGGACACCTGTCATCATATAAAATCATGGTTTAGACCCGATTTTAGAATACGGTTCTTACAACTCTACCACCCTTAAAAAAAATTTCGTCTCCGAAATTTGCATGTAGGTCCCACAATTCCCCCACCCTTAAAAGAAATTTCATCCCCGAAATTGTACGTACCTTCAGAGTCGAAAAGATGGGGTTACTCTTGTCGCATGGCATCCTCCTCTTCCCAAGTAATTTCTTCTACGTCCTGACTTTTCCAAACTACCTTGACATAATGGATAGCTCACCTTCGAAGTTGTTGTACCTTTTTACTAATGAGCTGGATTGGCACCACCTCGAAGGTTAAGTCTTCTGTCAAATCTGGGGGGTCTGCAATAAGAATGTGTGAGGGGTCTCTCACGCACTTCTTCAGTAAGGACACGTGGAAGACATCGTGGACACTAGACATTTCTGGTGGCAATGCAAGTTGATAGGCTACTTTGCCGCATCGGGATAGAATTTCATATGGTCCCACATATCTAGGACACAATTTTCCTTTTCTGCCGAACCGCTTCAAGCCTCTTACTGGTGACACCTTCAAGAACACCTTTTCCCCAACCATGAATTCAAGATCCCGTCGTCTGTTATGAGCATAGTGCTTCTGATGCACCTGAGCTGTCTTTACTCAGTTCTTGATTAAATCTACTGCCTTGTAGGTTTCTTCCACAAATTCTGGTCCTACGATCCGTCTTTCTCCAACTTCGTCTCATAATAAAGGTGTCCGACATTTCTTGCCATATAAGGCCTCGTATGGGGCCATCTGGATCGTAGACTGGTAGTTGTTGTTGTAGGCAAACTCAATGAGTGAAAGCTTCTCATCCCAAGCCCCCTTGAAGTCAATAGCACATGCCCGAAGCATGTCTTCTAGAATCTAAATGGTCCTCTTCGACTGACCATCAGTTTGAGGGTGAAAAGTTGTGCTAAACTTTAGTTTCGTCCCCATTGCCTTCTGAAGTCCTTCCCAGAACTTAAATGTGAAGCGTGGATCTCGATCAGACACAATACTCTCTGGAACCCCGTGGAGCCTTACTATATTGTCCACGTACAACCTTGCCAACCTATCCATAGTATATTTTGGTCTGACAGAGATAAATCTGGTTGTTTTGGTGAGGCGATCTACAATTACCCATACTACATTTACCGACCTCGGAGTCATAGGTAATCCGGTGACGAAATCCATGGTTATAGAATCCCATTTCCATGTTGGCTCGGGTAATGATTGTAGTAATCCTGCAGGCCTCTGACTTTCGGCTTTAACTTGCTGACAGTTTAAACATTGAAATACATGTCGGGCCACATCAGCTTTCATACCCCTCCACCAGTACAACCTTTTCAAGTCGTGGTACATTTTCGTGCTTCCAGGGTGTACTGAATATGGGGTGGAGTGAGCTTCCAACATAATCCGATTTTAGATTTCCAGATCTTCATCCTCAGGTATGCACAAACACCCACGGTATCTGAGTACCTTGTCTGCATCTAAAGCAAAATCAGGATTGACTCGACCCTTTTCCAAATCCTCTTGAACTGTCCTGAGGTATGGGTCCTGTAGGACTGCAGCCTTTATTTCTTCCTTCAGGTCAGGCAAAATCTTCAATGCTGCAAACATTAGAGTAAACTGATGTATCAACCCTTGCTCAATAGGATCATCTACTGACTTTATTAAGAGTTGTTCTTCATCCTCTGATGAGCCAGAAACAGCAGCGCACAACGCTGCATTTATACTCGGTCCTGCTTCAGGGTTCGATGCCCATTTCCTGCTCAGTGCATCAGCTACAATGTTAGCTTTGCCAGGGTGATACTGAATGTCACGGTCGTAGTCCTTGAGTAGTTCAAGCCACCTCCTCTGCCTCATGTTCAGGTCTTTCTGGGTGAACAGATATGTCAGGCTTTTGTGGTCAGACTTAATCTGGAATTTCTCGCCATACAGGTAGTGCCTTCAAGTCTTGATAGCATGAATGACCACTGCCAATTCTAGGTCATGTGTAGGGTAGTTCTTCTCATGCTCTTTCAACTGTCTTGAGGCATAGGCTATCACCTGCTCTCCTTGCATCAGCACACAACCCAGTCCTAGACCTGAAGCATCTGTATATAATGTAAATGGATTGTCTAGGGCTGGAATAGTCAATATAGGTGCTGATACCAGTTTTGACTTCAACGTCTGGAAGCATTTCTCACATTCATCGGTCCATATGAACTTCTCCCCCTTTTTGGTCAATCTGGTGAGTGGAACAGCAATCTTGGAATAATTTTTCACAAACCTTCTGTAGTATCCAGCTAAGCTCAGGAAACTATGAATTTCAGCAACTGTCTTCGGCGCCTCCCATCCTACAATGGCTGAAATTTTACTGGGGTCTACCTTGATTCCTTCAGCAGAAACCACGTGACCAAGGAAGGCCACTTCCTTTAACCAAAATTCACATTTCTTGAATTTCGCATATAGTTTTTCTCTTCTCAGTCTTTGTAATGCTGCTCTTAAATGCACTGCATGCGTCTCCTAGTCCTTAGAGTATACTAAGATATCATCGATGAATACGATAACCGACGTATCAAGCATGTCATGGAATACCCAGTTCATTAACTCCATAAAGGATGCGGGTGCATTAGTCAACCCAAAGGACATTACTAGGAACTCATAGTGTCCATAACGCATCCTGAAAGCTGTTTTGGGGATATCTGTTTCCTTAATCTTGAGCTGATGATACCCTGATCTCAGATCAATCTTCGAGAATACACTTGAACCTTGTAATTGATCGAACAAATCATCTATCCTTGGTAGTGGGTACCTGTTCTTGATAGTGAGCTTGTTCAATTCACGATAGTCCATACAGAGACGTACGCTGCCATCCTTTTTCTTGACAAAGAGCACAGGTGCTCCCCAAGGTGAGATACTAGGCCTTATAAATCCCTTGTCTAACAGTTCTTGCAGCTGAGTTTTTAATTCTTTCAACTTGGTAGGAGCCATCCTGTACGGTGCTTTAGACACAGGTGCCACCCCTAGTAGTAGGTCTATCACAAACTTAGTAGCCCTGTCTGGTGGCAACCCGGGTAGGTCTTCGGGAAATACATCAGGAAATTCCTATACTACATTGATGTCCTCCATTTTTGGCAGGTCAGCAGTCACATCCACCACTGATACAAGGTATCCTACTCCCCCTTTCTCTAGGCACTTCTTTGCTTTTAAGGCTGCGAGTATGAGCCTTCTCTTCCTGGGAAACTTAGCCCCTTTAAAATTAAACTCAATCCCTTCATTGTCTTTGAATATCAACTTCTTCTCGGCACATAGCAGGTTCGCCGAGTGTTTAGATAACCAATCCATTCCCATAATCACATCAAAATCTGACATCTCCAGCTAGACTAGATTGGCTTCCAATTCTCGTCCTTCAATATGCACTGGACAAGGACCATAATATTCTTCTAACACCACCTCCATTCCCATGGGAGACCGAACTAACAGACTTGGTCGTAGAGTCTTGATGGGTTGACCTAGTTCTTTTCCGAATGATACGGATACAAAAGAATGGGTGGCCCCGGAGTCAAACAAGACTCTTGCAGGTACCCCTGCTATATTTACTGTACCTGAGGTTTTTGTTCAAATTCTACCTTAGTTTCAAATGCACAAACAATTAATGCAACAATTAAGGAACAAGTATAAAATCATACCTGTAACCACATCTGGTGATGCGGCTGCCTCTTCTGTTGTAACAGCATACACCTTGCCTTGCTGTTGCTCCCTCTTTGGTTGTGGGCATGTTCTGGCATAATGCCTCACCTGTTGGAAATTATAGCACTTTACATTAGGGTTCGGTCCCATTGCCTGTGGGGGCATTGCAAGAACCCGTCTGGGAGGCACTATGCTAATTGGTGGCCTGAACGGACGGTATGGCCTGTTGTTCCTTCTGCCTTGGATCTCAGGATTAGGTCTCTTCAGACCCCTACTTTGTGGTATGAAACCTTCTCTCTGACTTGACTCGATGACTCGAGCCACCTGTACAGCTTCATTATAGATGTTCAACCCTTGACCCAACACATGTTCTCGGATAGCACCCCGAAGACCCATAGTAAAACGATGAGTCTTTGTTGCTTCCTCCTGCATACTGGTTGGAGCAAAGAAGAATAACTCCTCATACCTCTGCTGATAGGCTTCAACTGTCATCTGTAACTGTTGCAGGTTAAGATATTCTCTTTCCATTTGATCATGAAAACTCCTGGGGAAGTACTTGTCAAAGAAGGCTTCCTTGAATATGGGCCAAGTGATGATTTGGTGCTTGGTTTCCAGGTACGACTTGGTAGAGTTCCACCACCCATTGGCCTCTTCCTTTAGCATATGAGTGGCATATAATACTTTGTCCCCATCCTGACAATCCAGTAGCCGAAAGTTTTTCTCCATTTCAGCTATCCACTGTGCTGGCCACAGTGTTTTCCCTGACTTCCCTGTAAAAGTAGGTGGTTTGAGCTTTAAGAATCCATCCACTGCCCTGGATAGGCTACTCTGAGCATAAGGGACTTGCCCATATGGTGCCTGTCCATACCATTGTGGCTGATATGGGTAGCCTCCCTGATTTTCTCCTTGATACCCACCATAGTATGCACCCTGATTCTGATACTGATACCCCCCCTGATATTGGTTGTGAACTGGCGTCCCTGTAACTGGTTGGGGTACTGTGTTGGGTTGATCCTGTTGTGGTGGTACTTCATTAGCTGTGCTAACCCCCACTGGTGCCGCTTGAACATTCTCAACATTTGTGGATGGCATGTTTGTAGGTTTCGACACAGGCCCAGGTGGCCTAAACATTTTTAGCATTTCCTTGAAAAACTTCTTCTGCTGGGCCTCCATATTAGTGACCAAATTTGCCATCATTGTCTCAGAGCTAGAAGAAGGTTGTCCCTGGGACGGACCTTCTTCATTTTCCTTTATCATATCTTCAGCGTTATTTAGGGGGTTGAGTTCTTCCCCTCTCACCCTCTCGGCATTTTCTTCTGAGTTTTCTGTTCCTGAACTTCTATCCATGGTAGGCGCCCTTGAGTGTCGACGCCTGCGATGAACTCTACGTCCATTTCCTCCCACCATTGAAGCAATTTAATTTTTCCTGAACGATATCTGAATACATGGAAACATATAGCACAACTTAGAAAGTTATTCCAATAATTTAGTCTCAACATATGCAGCACAGGTATTCATTGACAGGTTAAAATAACAAGCAAAATTTTCAGTTATTCTGTCGAAATTTTCCACATATACAATGTCTTATTATGCAAGCGTGAGGTCTAGGATCAAGTTCCGACCAACTATCGGGATGGTTTTGTATTGCCCCTCTTTGTAGGGTTCCGGTGGAAGTACCGGTCTCTCCTGAAGTGAGACCGGTGTAGCTGACCACACATTCCGGTTGCACTATACCGCAGGCAGTACCGGTCGCACTGCCCACAAACATGTGCAACCGGTATACCCTGCAGTAGGTACCGGTTGCACCATACCGCAGGGGGGGTACCGATCGCACACCCCATAAATATGTGCAACCGGTATACCCTGCGGTTTGGTACCGGTCGCACCATACCGCAGGGGATACCGGTCGCACTCTCCAGCACAGATGTGCGACCGGTATCGCCAAAATCCTTTAAAATCGTGATTTTTGGCTTTATTTCTCACTTTTCTTTTTTGAGTTTACTCCGGTGGCAATTCCTCTTTGAGTCTCCGAGTCTCTACAGTGCATCTGGTGCCTCTAAGTTTGTTTCTACCTCATTCTAGTGTACCAAACTCATCTCTCAGGTAAGCTTATCCTTCTCTTCCCTCTTTTTAGAAAAAATTTCATCGTCTTTTATACAAAAACATAGATTTCTCTTGATTTGGAAGTTTTAACCATAGAAAACTTCTTTTTTCACTTGAGAAAGGTTTTAGGGGTCTAATTGTGTAAAACCCCTCAACAAATTCGAAGTTTTATCGGTTGGTTTAAAGAAAAACCCAAAATTTTGACTTTTAACCTAGGTTTCTAAGTTTTTTCAAGGTTTTTGATAAATTTTGTTAATATGCCTCCATTTCTTTGCTTTGATGAAATTGTTTGACCTATGCTAGCATTGTACTATCACAATAAGTTATTCCATTCATATTGGGCGTGTTTTTAGGCTTTTTCACCATTTTATATTGTTATACTGTCGAAATTTTTCTGAATTTGTCTCTAACTGACTCTTGTTCTTTGTTTAACAGATACACTATGTTTAATCGGCGTGGAGCGGGGAAACGATCGTATATGCCCGGTATGCACAGGCCACATCTCCCTCCTGTCTTATATGATGAGAGGTTCTTCCGGTCAGAGGCGGCCGCTTCACGCTCGGCATGGTTTCGAGAAAAACATATCGAATCAGGTCGTTTTGTCAACTTGGAGCATCTTCACCGCTTTGATGTGGAGTCTGCTTTTGGGATACTAGGTTGGTTACCCCTCATCCAGTATAGGGAGACTACTCATCCCAACCTGGTAAAATTGTTTTTCACCAACCTGAAAGTGGAGGGTGATTTAGATGATTGGGAGCACGCTAGAGATCTTTGCATCACCAGCTATGTGAAAGGGGTGATGATTTCATTTAACGTAGCCGAACTAACGGCTCTTCTGGAGATTCCTGAGGATGGGGAACTCATTTATTGTCCGCCCAGAGCCAAAGGGTATCTCACTGAATACTTGCGGGCAGCCATCGCCGCACAGATCTTATTACCTGGTAGAGTTATGTCGGCTTCCAACCTACGTCCTCAGTCTCGTCTTTTCTGTCGGATTATTCAGCACAATATCGTTCCCCAGAGTGGACATTATGGAGAGTTGTCCCAGTTGACTCAGTACCTCACCTATTGTGTGGATACTCGGCAACGGGTTTGCTTGCCTTATTTGATTATGCGGGTTATGATTCATGCGACCATGCCTGGTGTATCGGGCAATCTCTCCTATGGTAGGTTGATCACAGCTTTGCTACAGCGTCTGGGTGTGGACATGCGGGGTGAGTTGGTTGGGGAGATCACCATGAGTTCTGATATAGATGCTGAGGCCATCTATAAGATGCAGATGGACGATCTAGAGCTCAGTGACGAGGAGTTACAGGCTTGTCCTCTCCTACCTAGGAACCATGCAGCCCTTGCAGTAGCAGTAGCTGCAGCAGCAGCAGAGGCAGCCGAGATGGGAGATGATGAGGATGCACACATAGAGGACATCCCAGCACCTGCACCCCAGCATTCTCCAGTTGCACGACCTTCCAGGCCTTCTCCAGTTGCTGGACCATCTAGGCCTTCTCCAGTTGCTAGGTCATCCAGGCCTTCTTTAGTGGCTGGACTATCCCATCCCCCTTTGGACCCTATGACGAGCATGTTTTCGGAGATCAGAGATACCCAGAGAGTCATCCTTGATACCCAGAGGAACATTCTTGATACCCAGAGGGACATTCTTGATACCCAGAGAGGACTCATGGATTCTCAGCGTGAGATGGGTCAGGAGTTAAGGCGTTTAGCTCGTAGCCTACAGGTTACACAGGACCAGGTTCATTGGCTCAGAGAGGTATACGAGCGGGACTATGATATTGTAGACCCGGTACCATCCAGGTCTGCTACACCACCTTAGGCAGATGTAGTTTTTATTTGCTTTTCATGTATTTATTTTGTTACTAGAGTAACTGTCCGACTTGTGGACTGTACTCTATTGAGCACTGGTACTTGAAGAAATTTTTATGAAATGACTAATTTGTTTCCTTTAAATTCTTCAATGTTTATAATTGTTCTTCCATTATATGTATATTATGCATCTTTCTTAAGTCTCAGGTATCAAATAAGCTTATGGTGTGTTCTTATTAAAGTTTTTAATTTTCCTAACTCAGCTCATTGGACACAGTTAGACGCAGAATGATTAGCTGGACAGAGCCTAGGGCTCTGACACCAAGTTGTCACACCCCAATTCTGGCTGAACCAGAAGTGTGAGTGAACCGGCTCTAAGCCATGGTTCACACCAGGATCTCAATAGACCGTGTCAACCAATCATTCCCAAGCAATCTAACAAAATCAGAGAATAATACATTGCAGTGGAAATAAATAAATGAGCCGAGATCTAATTGTAACTTAAAATAAATATCCAACTTATTCCATCATCCATCAAATTTATATATAATTATTAAAATGCTTAAACATAAAATAACTAAGTCACTGGGAGTAAACACAAAATGAGCACTTGCATGACGCATCATGCTCGTCCTCCACTGCCTGGGTATCAATGGCAGCTACAGTGCCGTATGCTGGAGCATCCACGAAGTCATCAATGGTGTACCCTGCATCCAAATCTGAAAAGAAATATATATATTTTGGGTGAGCTCACAACTTAGCTCAGTAAGTACAAGACCAATGCAACAGTACAATATGCATGAGATAACATTACATTTTGGGCCAGGTATAACTTGTAAATATGCTATGGTAAGGTTTGGCGGCCACCGCACCTCCATGCACGAGAGTGTGAGCACACCCAACAGTCAGGCACCTACCACACTAATGTTGTTGCCCCACATCACTCACTCCGGTATGGAGATAGGACTCGAGTCTAGCGGGCAGGAAGAACCACAATCCCACGTCCTCCCCCTGATACCCCATAACGTACCAATACCTATACCCCTATTGGCAAGGGCTTGCAAGTGGGGTCTGTTTCTAACCAGTCCTAGATGTCAATACAATATCATTAGCCTTACCCCAGCATGGCTCCCTATGACATAGAGATAGGGCTCGAGTCTGGCGGGCAAGAAGAACCACAATCCCATGTCCTCCCCTTGATACCCTATTCGCACCAAGTCTGCTAAGGTAAAGACTATATAACCCTACCCCAGCACAACCCCCCTACAACATAGAGATAGGGCTTGAGTCTGGTGGGCAGGAAGAACCACAATCCCAGGTCCTCCCCCTGATACCCTATTCGCACTAAGTTTGCTAAGGTAAAAGGCGATACGAGAAAAGTGTTAGCTGTGGATATATCCAGGGCACATCCCCTTCACATTCCACACACTAACTAAAACATACACATGCCTAACATCCAACAATCCTAGCATATGAAATGCATGAACAAATAATATTAACAAAAGCATTAACTACATGGCATGTGAGATGCACAGACATCAAGCAAACATTTAAATTCATAACTTATTCACAAAGGGTTACTGTTCTTTATTTAATTTAAGTTTGGGGTCTTGTCCCTTACCTGGCGCGTGATAATGATCCCGTTTTACGTCAGAGAGCTTACTCACATGGTCTACAGATCCTACATAATCATATCATTATGTTAGAATCAATTCATTTAGGTTACAGAGGTCAGAACCAGGTTTGGCCAAGCAAACCAGACTCGGAAACCCATACCGATCGCAGGTACCGATTGCACATACTGCAACCGGTATGTACGATCGGTATATACCGGTGGCACTTACCGGTCTCACTCAGATCTCACTGAGTGAGACCGGTATGTGCCTGCGGTATGTGGTATATACCGCAGGCCCATACCGCTGGACCTATAGTCCATCCGGTGTACCCTGCGGTTTGGATCCGAGAGCGAGATCTCGGATCTCCCTTCCTTGTCGGCTAACAGTTAGGTCTCTAGGGTTTCCCCTATCCTTTACTAAGGTCCAAACCCTCTAGTGGCCTTCGGATCTCAGCTAGAATGTCGTATCAAACCTAGGTTAGATCCGAATGAGAAACAAAATGAAGTCCTAGGCTTTTGGATCGCTACGCCGCTTCGCGGCTCTAATCCGACATCCTATCATTACTAACAGTATAGAGCACTTACTGGCGGTTGTCGATTGGCGGCGTGCTCTTCTTCCTGGGCGGCTACCTCCTCGTTGCTCCTTCTCAGTTCTTCTCTAGACGGCCAGGGTTTTTAAGAAGGAGCAATGGAGTGTCTCCTTCTCTATTAATAGAGGGAGATCATCCATGGAAGGTTTTTCCTCATAATGGAAATTTTCCAAGTTTCCATTCTGAGAGAGAGCCTCACTGGAGTCTGTCTACAGCCGGAGTCAGGCATACCGATCGCACATACTGGTTGGAGACCCCGCAACCGGTATAGTGCAGCCGGTATACCATATCGGTTGCATATACCGGTTGCACTATACTGCAACCGGTATAGTGAGACCGGTATGGGGTTTTTAGGCATTTTTATTTTTTTTCTTACCTGAAATCAGAATGGCTCGTCACTCGGCTTCGCCCTCTGGTCCGGTTATAATTGGGACACCTGTCATCATATAAAACCATGCTTTAGACCCGATTTTAGAATACGGTTCTTACAGATGTCCGTGGATGCATATCAATAGCGTTTTGAGGAGCTGTTTTTCTTTGCACCACTCAGCATGCAAGAAGAAGATACTAAAACCTGTAGGATTGTCACGGGACTTAGAGGGAGCATCAGAGAGCATGTTCTAGGTTTGGAAAAGAAAATATATAATGAAGCTGTGCAAATTGGTCGAGTTATAGAATCGAGCCAGAAGGAGAGTTATTTTACGCAGAACAGAGGTATGAAAAGCCCAGCTGGAAATGCTTATAACGGAGGAAATAATAAGACATTCAAACCCTTCCGTGCTCAAGGCTTTACTACTGCACCCAAGACTACCCCAGTAGCCCAACATCAGCCAAAGCCAAATACTGAAGGCCCAAAATGTTTTAACTGCAACCAAGCGGGGCATATGGCAAGGGAGTGTCCCAAGCCCAGGAAGCAGCTACATCAAGGACGAGTTTATGCTGTTACATCCGAGGATGCTGTCGCATCACCTGATGTGGTCACAGGTATCATACCTATAAATGGCATACCCGCCAGAGTATTTTTTGACTCAGGAGCTACTCATTCTTTTATATCTGTGTCATTTGGAAAGAAGCTGAATTTACCCATCAAAACATTAGATTACAAACTACTTGTACGGTCACCGATGGGATTAGAAGTGGAATTAGAAAAAGGTTATGGGCCATGTCCAGTTCTCATTGGCGAGAAAACCTTAGATGCTACCTTGATCCAACTTGGAATGGCAGACTTTGACGTCATCTTGGGAATGGACTGGTTAGCTCGGCATTTTGCGAACCTATTATGTGCCAAAAAGAAGCTAACATTTAAAGACAAAGAAGGAGCAGAATTCAGTTTTGCGGGAACCAAACTTCCCCGTAAACGCAAGCTCATACTCTCAGTACTAAAGGCTAAGAAGTGCCTTGAGAAGGGAGCAGTCGGATATCTAGTATCAGTGGTTGACCTCACCAAAGAAGCACCACGGATGGAAGATATTGATGTCGTGCGGGACTACCCCGACGTATTTCCTAAGAAACTACCAGGATTACCACCCGAGCGAGCCACAGAGTTTGTGATAGATCTTATACCTGGAGCCATACCAGTATCAAAAGCACCTTATCGAATGGTTCCTACTGAACTAAAAAAATTGAAAGTACAACTACAAGGACTACTGGACAAGGGTTATATTCGACCTAGTATATCACCATGGGGAGCGCCAGTATTATTCGTAAAGAAGAAGTACGGTAGCGTGCGATTATGTATCGACTATCGGGAGCTGAACAAACTGACAATCAAGAATCGATATCCACTACCTCGGATCGATGACTTGTTCGATCAGTTGCAAGGAGCAAAAGTATTTTCTAAGATCGATCTTCGATCAGGCTACCATCAGTTGAAGATTAAAGAAGGTGATATTCCTAAGACAGCTTTCAGGACGAGATATGGACATTATGAATTCTTGGTCATGTCTTTTGGATTAACAAACGCACCAGCAACTTTCATGGAACTTATGAATCGGGTTTTCCACAATATGTTGGATACGTCGGTTATTGTATTTATTGATGATATATTGGTATATTCCAAGGACAAGGAAACCCATATTAAGAATCTAAACGCCACCCTACAACGTTTAAGGAAAGAGAAGCTATATGCCAAATTTACCAAATGTGAGTTTTGGCCAAGTGAAGTCGCCTTCCTAGGCCATGTAGTATCCGCTGAAGGAATCAAAGTGGACCCCAGCAAGATCGAAGCAATTGAAAAGTGGGAAGCACCAAAGAGCGTTGCAGAAATTAGAAGTTTTCTGGGTCTAGCTGGTTATTATCGGCGATTTGTGGAAGACTATTCCCGGATTGCCATACCTCTCACCAGTCTGACTAAGAAAGGTGAAAAGTTTGTGTGGACGGATAAATGCGAGAAGAGCTTTCAAACCTTGACGACCAGATTGATATCCACTCCGATTTTGACTATTCCGGTCCCAGGACAGCCATTTGTCTTGTACACTGATGCGTCAGGACTGGGATTAGGATGTGTGCTTATTATGCAAGGAGAACAAGTAATTGCTTATGCCTCAAGACATTTAAAGACACATAAGAAAAATTATCCCACTCATGATTTGGAGTTAGCGGTAGTAGTACATGCTGTCAAGATATGGAGACATTACCTATACGGTGAGAAGTTCTAGATTAAATCGGACCACAAAAGTTTACTTATCTATTTAATAAAAATGAGTTGAATATGAGACAAAGAAGATGGCTGGAACTATTTAAAGACTATGATTGTGATATCCACTATTATCCAGGAAAAGCTAATGTAGTAGCGGATGCGTTGAGCAGAAAGGCAATGATAAAATCTCAAGGAGAGGTTAGCACAACTGCGGCAATGTGTACTACCGGAACAGTATTCAAGCACAGTAGTGAACATTTTGTAATAGATACACCAAATGGACCAGCCAACCAAGGGTTTATTCATCGGTTTTCAAATATGTTCGCTGCATTGAAGATTATACCGGATATAATTGATGAAGTGAAGACAGCTATCAAAACAGACCCTTACCTAAGAACGGTACAAGAGTACATCAAAAAAGGTAGGACTAACCCTGAGTTCACCTTGGACGAAGAAAAGGTACTGAAGTACAAAGGAAGAATATGTGTACCCGAAACAGAAAGTTTGGACATTAGACACCGATTGATGAAAGAAGCCCATACCACCATCTATTCGATACATCCGGGAAGCACAAAAATGTATCATGATCTAAAGAAATTATATTGGTGGAGAGGAATGAAAGCAGATGTAGCTAAGTTCGTGTCTCAATGCCTAAATTGTCAGAAAGTAAAGGCTGAACGACAAAGACCGGCAGGACTGTTATAGCTGTTACCGGAACCAGCATGGAAATGGGACTGCATCACTATGGACTTCATCACGGGATTATCAAGGAAAGAGTGAGAACAGCCCAGAATTTGTTGAGGAGACTTGTCGAGTGGTCGACATTATCAAGGAAAGAGTGAGAACAGCCCAGAATCGTCAGAAGCAATATGCAGATACTCAACGCAGAGATCTTGAGTTCGTCGTGGGTGATAAAGTATTCTTGAAGGTATCGCCTATGCGAGGTCTGAAACAGTTCAGACAAAAAGGGAAACTAAGTCCAAGATATGTCGGACCATATGAGATTTTAGCTAAGCGTGGGAAAGTGGCTTACCAGTTAGCACTACCACCATCTATGTCAAGTGTGCATGACGTATTTCATATTTCCTTATTGAATAAGTATGTCAAGGATCCAACGCACGTTCTGACAGTAGATCTACCTGATTTGACTGATGATTTGACCTTTAAAGTAACACCAATTGAAATCACCAGCCGAAAGGTTCAACGACTATGCAATTGAGATATCTATTATGTTAAGGTCACTTGGAGAAGTAGAGACATGGAAGAAATTACATGGGAAGAAGAGAATGCTATGCGAAAACAATACCCTCATTTATTTGACTCTGAAGGTATGAATAATTTCGAGGATGAAATTTTTTATAAGTAGGGGGGAGTTGTAAGACCCGTATCAAACTAACCCGGTCTTACCACCTTGAATCAGGTCTACCCATCATGGTTGAGCTAAATGGACCAAGTGCGTGAAGGAGATCACGATCCTAGGTATTAAACTGACCCAAAAACACTTAAATAAGGGGAGGGTCGCATACCCAGCAAGGGAGGGTCGGACCCCCCCAGTATAAAAGTCAGACCCCCAGTTTTATATGGGGGGTCAGACATTTTAAGGACCAAGGGTCGACGGGATCTCCGACCGCCCCTATCGACCCCCGGTACTTGGTAAAAACAAAAATTAGGAAACTTTCCTAATTTCAATGGGATTCCTTCCTAATCTCAATGGGACTTATTTTAGGAGTTTCTACTCCATAAATAAGACATCCCTAAGCCTCTTTCACTCCTTTTAGAACCCTAATTGAATTGAGAGAAAGAGAAGAGAAGGAAGAGAAGAAGAAGAGAAGAAAAGAAGAGAAGAAAGCAAAAGGAGAAGAGTTGCAGAGAAGGAGTAATCTTCTCAGGTATGGATACTATTTCCATGAGTTTCTAAAGACCTTAGAGTAGATAATGAAGAGGGTATGATCTCGGAGAAACCCAAACCATCAACCCGTGGTTAGGTTTTCATGGAAAACCATGAGAAAAATCATGAAAGCCATATAGGTGAATGAAACATGGTTCTAGGCCATAGAACATGTGTGGAATGGACTGTAGGAGCAAGCCATAGGATCCCAAACACGAAGAATGGGCTGAAGGAAGAAAAATTGATAAAACCCACAGGGGGTCGCATGGGGGGGTCGATGGCCAATCGACCCTACCAGACCCTGAGCATCGACCCCCAGTGTTCGGGAAGCCCAGAATAGGGGTGGTCGCACCCAGGGTCGATCATAACTCAAACCCTAGCTCCGACCCCCAGTTAACAACATGGTTTTTATATTTAAAATTAATTCTAATTAAATTCTATCGACTTTGATAGGTCCTCTAGCAATATAATAACAATATATAGGTGATTTTAAAGCTTGAAAGAGGATCCACTAATAAGCTAAGGTGAGGAAACAAGACTCTTAACTAATTGATTAATAATAAACTATTTTATTTCTTGAGTCCAATGCTATGCTTGATTCTATGCGAACATGCTTGTAATGTGCATTCAACATGTCATCTGATATTTCTATTTAATGTTCATGCATATTTACTTTATTGTTTATAACATGATAATGACGATGATGATAGGAATAGGCATGTGAATGTATGTGTGTGGTTGGTGTACTTGATGCGAGCGAGTATCAGGGGGGTGTCATAGGCTGGGCCTCAGCACTTTAGCTCTATCTCTAACTCAAGTCTTGTGCATTAGCATCATCGTATCGCCATTACTTTAGTAGAACTATTACGTCATAGGGTATCAGGGGAGGTGGTCTCGGTCCTTGTAGTCTCTGACTCTACCGGGGGCCTTAGCTCTATCTCTATGGACGTTCTGAGGGATGCTGGGGTGAGGCCTTGGATACACTGTTTGGCATTAGGATTTGTTAGTTACGAGCCCAGTTTGTAAGCCCTCGCCAACAGGGGCTTGCGTGTTGGTATGGCAATGTACAGCAATAAATGTTAACCTTTGTTGTACAATGTTCATGAATTGGGTGCTTGTGAGTCGACGATAAACGTTACCTTCGGGCGGTGTCACACACTTGTGTATAGAGGAGGGGTCATTAAACGTTAACCTTTGACCACCCAAACCTTTCTATTGTATATTGTAAACTTTAAACCAGACCAAATATATGAATTGATTGCATGCATATGTATTGTTGCATTGTTTTGTTTGCTCACTGAGCCATGATGTGTGCTCACCCCCTCGACGTCGAATATTTTTAGTTCATGATGCAAGTATTGCCGTTGAGGATTCTGTCAATGCTCCAATGTACGGGCACATGGCGGCGATGGAAGTTGAAAATGAAGTTGATACGCATGACTCCTCTTACGAGTGCAACTCATGTGTATTCGATTAGATGTTATTTTCATTATTTGAATTTAGTAAAGACATGTACTTGATATTTATTTATGTCTTAGTTGACACAGAATAATTTGTTATTTAAATATTAATATCACAGTAAATTCTCAGTTCATTTTACTATAAGACTTCCACTATTGTGTATTTATTCTGATTATCAATGTGGATGTATGAGGTTTAGATAAAATGGATATCGTCTGTCTGAGATCCTGGTTAAACCATTGGTTTGCAAGCGGTTCATCACACCATTCTGAAGAGTACGGAATTGGGGTGTGACATAGAGAGGATCAACTTTCTTTTCTTAGGCAACATACTTCCAATAATACTAAATTATATGCCGTCTTTATTCTTGAATGATAATCTCTTCTATGCACACAACAACTTTGTAGAGTGTTGAGACAACCAGTCTATTCCCAAGATGACATCAAAGTCTACCATCTCAAGTCGATTTAGGTTGCATCCAAACTCTGTCCATCCATATGATTCAAACATTTAGTCCAAAAGGGCTTGAACTAGCAAAATCTGGTGTAAAGGTCTTAAGAGCTTGTCTAGTTCCTTCATCTCTTATGATTGTTCAAAGGCTATTGTCAAAATCTCATATTGCACTCATTAGCTTATATTTCTTTTATCCTTGCTGTTCTACCCTGATCTCTCTTTCAGATACCTAGAAAAATATCTTGTGATTGTTACTTCATATCCCAAGTCTACTTCTAAGCATTAGGATATATGCTTATAAATTCATTAATTCAGCCAAACTCTTTTGGTCTTTTCTTAATCATATCACTCAATATTGGGCATAACTCAATATCATTATATTAAACTGAGTAGTATTAATGCCATGATTTTTTGACTTTATCCTGGTATCCACTCTTAGATTTGTCTTTAAGAATCTTCTACCTTGTCAAAATTTATACCGATATAGTCATCTTTAACTCTACTAGAGTGCTATCTATTTCCTTACTGGCTACCCTTGATAATTCTCACTTTTTGCTCATGCACTCTTTTATAGACATGACTCATATCCATCCATTTAGCAATCTCAAAATAGATTCTCTATTACTTCATCTGAGGTTCATTGGCTATAGCATTTAATCTGAATCCAATCATCTTTCTTCCAATAATTCAATTATCACTAATCATCTTTATCAACAAAGGTCAGGGAGTGTATGAATCAAAATGTTCATCCAAAAATGATTCACTTCCTTCTATCGATTTAGCATAATGAAAAACACTTGCTTTATCTAGTGAACCTAGGTTTTAAGAGTCAGGAGTAAATCTATGGTAATCCAACCGGCATCCAAAGGTCGTTAGATTGCACGGTGGTCCAAATACATGGAAATAGAGGTTCTACAGCTCTTAACCTCATGGTTACAGGTTCTATCGAGTATATAATGCCATTGGTCAAGGCACTACAAGAGTAAATCTGGAGAAGCTTTCATACATCAGTAAATCAGGTATAAATCTTGAGAAAGATTTCGTACATCAATAAATCAGGTATAAATCAGAAGATGTACGCTCAACACGATTAAACATTTAACTATTCATTAAGTTCATATCTCTGTTTATATTGTCGATCATGAGAGTGGTTCAGATTGGTATAATCAGGACTAATACTAAAGAAACAATATCTATGACTTCAGTTGACAGGTTAAATCAAGAAGGTATCCTGTCAAGGCACGAGAAATTAAAATCTGGTATGTGCATCCTCTATAATCATAAGAGTAAATCAATAATGCACCGCATCCTATATAAACCTATCTAGATATATGGCCATAATAGATTTGATCCTTTGCTGAAAATGTCTGAGGTATCATCTTTAGAAGACATTCTTCAATCCTTGTCGGATCATTCTGTCATGATGCACTATCCCATACATCGGTGGCTGATAAGGTTAACCACCTTGATACACTATTTGTTGTGCACCAAACTTCTGCACTGGGGCGTGCATTACTGGGACTTTCTATGTGGTAGGCACTGTGTTATGGCTAACAGGTGTTGGGGTATAGTGATGCTACCAATTGGTACCGTACTTGGTCTGACTCAGAGGTGTTGATGTAACATCAGCAACTTGGGTAGTGATTTACATAGCAACATGCATAGTCGGTCTCATCTGTTGTTGCTCTTGTATTTTATTGGGTCAAGTTTAGGACAACCATAATTAAGGTACTTAATAGTCCAGGTGGTTGGCTGAAGTGATCTAGTTGTTCACCTCCTTTGATTCGCTCTAATCTGATTATCATTATCTAGCATCTGCTCAGATGAGTTTTCATTACCCATTCTCGACCCTGATAGTGGTGGGGTCAAGTTGCAACCTCTTCTTAATGCTCAGCGGGTAATGGATCAGCTTGTGGTGGATCTCACCCTGAGTCTCCATGTCACCCAAGAGTATAGTTACTCTTATTCTTAATGTATGGTCATTATTCTCTTATCTCTGTTAGATTTAGCCCGAGATCTTTTCCTTTATCTCTACAGGGGTTTTGGCATTACTAGCCATTTTCCTTCTTCCTCTGTCCTACATCGAGTTTCACATCTTGTGAGTACCAACTTGGTATCCCAATTTTTTACTGTATTGATGCTTCCTACAGTACTATATCCCTTGTATACGTAGATAACTACCCAACTTATGGATAGTATCCTATATTATTTGTTGATCAGGATAAATTTTGGTCTTCTCTTTCTGTTTGAGTGTATATATATGGTTCCACCTTTTATATGTACATTATTGTCTTGCTTAATTTCTGTCTCAACCAACACAAGTGCTTATGGTTTGTTTGTATTAAAACTTTTAATTATCCTAACTCAGTTCATGGACTCCAGTGGTAGTATTCAGGTTTAATGGGTAAGGCCTACGAGAGCTCTGATACCAAGTTATCACACCCCAATTCTGCACCAACCAGAATGGTGTGATGAACCGTCAATAAATCAACGGTTCAACCAAGATCTCGAATAGGCTATCCCACATATGATAAACCAAAACACATTCCACATTAATCAGAGGTAATAAAGTAAATAGCGAAAGTTTTACAGATAATGAATTGAGGTCTAATCATGATAAATAATTAATATTTCATTTATTTCCAAGTAACCAAAATATAATTTAATACATATTACAATATCCAAATACGAAAACTAAACACTAAACGTATCCACCGTTGAAATGCTCGCTTAACGAACCATGTTCGTCTTCCACAGCTTGCTCATCATAGCCGCCACATGTTCATATGTTGGCGTGTTGACATAATCTTCAATTATAGTACCTGCAACATCAGAAACTAAAAAGAATTGTGCGCACGAGGGTCAGCTCTCCAACTTGAGCTCAGTGAGTAAACAAAACAATGCAACAAACATATGCATGCATTCAATTCATATCTGTGGTCTGGTAAATAAGTTTGCAATGTTCTATGGAAAGGTTCGTTGGCCGCCTCACCTCTATACACGAGTGTGTGAATCCGCCCAATGAAAATGGCACTGTCGTCCTACATGCACCCACCATGGACAATATACACCCCATGAAAATGGCATGGCTGTACCGGTTGCCCATACCAACATGTAAGCCCCTGTTGGCGAGGGCTTGCAAACTGGGCTCGCAACTAACCAACCCTAATGTCAAACAATGTATCCAAGGCCTCACCCCAGCATCCCTCAATACATCCATAGAGATAGAGCTAGAGTCTGGTGACCAGGCTGAACCACAATGCCACGTCCCCCCTGATGCCCTATGACATATTAGTTCCGCTAAGGTAATGGCAATACAACGATGTTAGTGGACAAGACTTGAGTAGAAATAGAGCTAGAGTTTGGTGACCAGGCTGAACCACAATGTCACGTCCTCCCCCTGATGCTCCACTCGCATCAAGCACACTAACACTTGCTTTGTGGACATGACTTGAATAGACCATGGCACAATATACCCCGATGAGAACGGCATTGAAGTACCGATTGATACCATCCCTACCCGCACCATTTACACCAGCCAAACACAAACATTCACATGCCTATTCCTACCATCATCAATATCATCATGTTATAATCAATAATTTAAATATGCATGAACAGAAATAATAGAAGTATTGGATGACATGTTGAATGCACATTACAAGCATACACGCATATCACAATCATGGTATTGGACTCAAGAAATAAAAAACAGTTTATTATTAACCAATTAGTTTAGGTCTTGTTCCCTCACCTTTGCTTATTTGTAGGTCCTCTTTCAAGCCTTAAGAATCACCTTTATATCAATGTTATATCGCTAGAAGACTAACAAAGTCGATAGAATTTAATTAGAATTTATTCTAATTTTTACAGCTTGCTGTTAACTGGGGGTCGATGCCTAGGGTCGGAGGTTCCATCGACCCTAGGTGCTACCCTCATTTCCTGAACTTCCCGGATGCTGGGGGTCGATGCTAGGGTCGGATGTCACACCCCAATTCTGCACTGTTCAGAATGGTGTGATGAATCGCTAATAAACCAACGGTTTAACCAAGATCCCAAATAGGCTATCCCCGCGTTATCCAAACTTACACGCATCTACAATCATAATCAGAGTAATACAAAATAGCAGAAAATTTATAAATAAATGAACTGACAACTAAGATGATACCATTAATTAAATAGTAAATTATTCTGTTTCCAACTGAGACATACTTATGTAAATATCAAATACAAGTCTTTATAAATCCAAAGAAACCTATAAAATAGCTAATCAAATACACATGAGTCACACTTGCAAGAGGTGTCATGTATATACTCTTCAGCTCCAGCTTCCATTGCTGCGATATTCCCGTACGCAGACGCGTTCATATAATCTTCGACTGTGTAACCTGCATCATCAACTAAAAATATTTGACGTCGAGGGGTGAGCACACAACACGGCTCAATGAGTAGCCAAAACAATGCAACAATACATATGCATGAAAAAAATCAATTTATATCTTTGGTCTGGTTTATAGTTTACAATGTACAATAGAAAGGTTGGGTGGTCAAAGGTTAACGTTTATTGACACCGCCTCTATACACAGGGTGTGGAAGCCCGCCCGAAGGTTAACGTTTATCGTCGTCCCCATCCACCCTACCATAACATTATACAACAAAGATTAACGTTTATTTTTATATAATGCTATACCAACACGTAAGCCCCTGTTAGCGAGGGCTTGCAAACTGGGCTCGCTACTAATCAATCCTAATGCCAAACAGTGTATCCAAGGCCTCACCCCAGCATCCCTCAGAATGCCCATAGAGATAGAGCTAAGGCCCCCCGGTAGAGTCAGAGACTACAAGGACCGAGACCACCTCCCCTGATACTCTACGACATAATAGTTCTGCTAAGGTAATGGCGATACGACGATGTCAATGCACAAGACTTGAGTTAGAGATAGAGCTAAAGTGCTGAGACCCGCCAAAGGTTAACGTTTATTGACGTTCTCATCACACCTCCCCTGATACTCGCTCGCATCAAGCACATCAACCACACACATACAAGCACATGCCTATTCCTATCATCATCATCATCATCATGTTATAAATAATTAAATAAATATGCATGAACAAGTAATAGAAATATTGGATGGCATGCTGTATGCACATTACAAACATATTCACATAGAATCAAGCATGGCATAGGACTCAAGAAATAGAAAACAGTTTATTATTAACCAATTTAGTTTGGGGTTAAGGTTCCTCTTCTTAGCTTGCTAAAAGATACTTTTCCAAGCTTTAAAATCATCTTTATACTGTTATTATATTGCTAGAAGACCTAACAAAGTCGATAGAATTTAATTAGAATTAATTCGGAATTTAAAAACCATTCTGTCAACTGAGGGTCAATGCTAGGGTCGATGCTAGGGTCGATGGGTCTATCGACCCTCCCTCCATTCTGAACTTCCCGAATGCTGAGGGTCGATGGTCAGAAACACCTAGGGTCGGATGGTCTATCGACCCTCGGTGCGACCCTCGGTGCACTCTGGTCCAATTCCCACTTTTAATCCATTCTTCATGTTTGGGGTCCTATGGTTTGCTTCTACATTCCATTAAACATTCACTCCACGGTCTATAACCATGTATAATTCATCTAAATAGTTTTCATGCATCCCCCTATGGTTTTCCATGAAAACCTAACCATGGATGGATGGTTTGGGTCTCTCCGAGATCACATTCTCATCAATAACTACCCTAAGGTCTGTAGGAACTCATAGAATTAGTATCCATACCTGAGAAGATTAATCTTTCTTTGTAACTCTTCTCCTTTTTGCTAAGTCTTCCTCCTTGTCTCCTTTCTTCCTCTTTTCCTTCTCCTCTCTTTCTCTCAATTCAATTAGGGTTGTGAAAGGAGTGAAAGTGGCTTAGGGACGTCCTTTAAATAGACTAGGAACATCCTAAATAAGTCCCATTGAGATTTGGAAAGAATCTCAATCAAAAAATATAGAAATTTCCTAATTTCTATATTCGTCAGAAACCGAGGGTCGATAGAAGGGTCGATGATCCCGTCGACCCTAGGGTCTTAAGCTGTCCAACCTTCTCTTAAAATCTGAGGGTCTGACATTCTGTTTTGGGAGGTCCGACCCTACTTGGCTGGGTATGCGACCCTCCCCTAAAATTAAGTGTTTTTGGGTCGATTTTATACCTGGTATCTCGATCTCCATCACGCCCTTGGTCCACTTGACTCGACCATGATGGGTAAACCTGATTCAAGGTGGTAAGACCGGGTTAGTTTGACACGGGTCTTACAACTCCCCCCAACTTATAAAAATTTCGTCCTCGAAATTGTACGTACCTTCTGAATCAAACAAGTGAGGGTATTGCTTTCGCATAGCATTCTCTTCTTCCCATGTAACTTCTTCCATGTCTCTACTTTTCCATGTGACTTTAACATAGTAGATATCTCTGTTGCGTAGATATTGAACCTTTCGACAGGTGATTTCTATTGGTGTTACTTCGAATGTCAAATCATCAGTCAATTCTGGCAAATCTACTGTCAACACATGCGTCGAATCCTTGACATACTTCTTTAGTAGAGAAATGTGAAATACGTCGTGCACACTTGACATAGATGGTGGTAATGCCAACTGATAAGCTACTTTTCCACGCTTAGCTAGAATTTCATATGGCCCGACATATCTTGGACTTAATTTTCCTTTCTCTCCGAATCCCTTCAATCCTCTCATAGGCGATACTTTCAAAAATACTTTATCACCTACGGTGAACTCTAGATCTCTTCGTCGAGTATCTGCATATTGCTTCTGACGGTTTTGAGCTATTTTCACTCTTTCCTTGATGATGTCGACCACTCGACAAGTCTCTTCCACAAATTCGGTCCAACTATACTGCGTTCTCCAACTTCATTCCAAAACAAGGGAGTTCGACACTTTCTACCATACAGTGCTTCATAAGGTGACATCTGTATAGTAGCCTGATAGCTGTTGTTATAGGCGAACTCGATCAATGGTAACTTTTCGTCCCATGATCCTTTGAAATCAATCACACATGCTCGTAGCATATCTTCTAGGATATGGATTGTATGCTCTGACTGTCCGTCTATCTGTGGGTGGAATGCGATCGAACTTCAATGTTGTACCCATAGCCTTTTGCAGTCCTTCCCAAAATTTGGAAGTAAATCATGGATCTCTATCGGACACAATGCTTTCTGGAACACCATGTAACCGAATAATATTATCCACATACAACTTTGCTAACTTTTCCAGTGTATACTGGGGTCGTATCGGTATGAAGCGAGCTGTCTTAGTCAGACGGTCCACAATCACCCAAACTGCGTCAACTACTCGAGGAGTCAATGGTAGTCCTGTGACGAAGTCCATAGTGATGCAATCTCATTTCCATGCTGGTTCCGGTAATGACCTGTAATCGATCCTGCGGGTCTTTGTCGTTCCGCCTTTACTTTCTGACAATTTAGGCATTGAGACATGAACTTGGCTACATCTGCTTTCATTCCCCTCCACCAATATAGTTTCTTTAGATCATGATACATTTTTGTGCTTTCAGGATGTATCGAATAGATGGTGGTATGGGCTTCCTTCATCAGTCGGTGTCTAATGTCCATATTTTCTGTTTCAGGTACACATATTCTTCCTTTGTATTTCAGTACCTTCTCGTCATCTAAGGTGAACTCAGGGTTAGTCCTACCTTTCTCAATATCATCTTGTACTGTTCTCAGATAAGGATCTGCTTTGATAGCTGTCTTCACTTCATCCACTATATCCGGTATAATCTTCAATGCCGTGAACATATTCGAAAACCGATGAATAAACCCTTGGTTGGCTGATCCATCCGTTGTATCTATCACATACTGCTCGTTGCCGTGATTGAATACCATTCCGGTAGTACACATTGCTGCAGTTGTGCTAGCTTCTCCTTGAGATTTTATCATTGCTTTTCTGCTCAATGCATCTGCTACTACGTTCGCTTTTCCCGGATGATACTGGATATCACAATCATAGTCTTTCAATAGTTCCAGCCATCTTCTTTGTCTCATATTCAACTCCTTCTGATTAAATAAATAAGTGAGACTTTTATGGTCCGACTTAATTTGGAATTTCTCTCCGTATAGGTAATGCCTCCATATCTTGACAGCATGTACTACTGCCGCTAACTCCAAATCATGAGTGGGGTAATTTTTCTCATGTACCTTCAACTGTCTCGAGGCATACGCAATTACTTGCTCCCCTTGCATAAGCTCACATCCTAGTCCCAATCCCGATGCATCAGTGTATAAGGTAAATGTCTGTCCTGGAACGGGAATGGTCAAAATTGGGGCGGATATCAATCTGGACTTTAGTGTTTGAAAACTCTTTTCACACTTATCCGTCCATACAAATTTTTCTCCTTTCTTGGTCAAACTGGTGAGAGGTACAGCAATCCAAGAATAGTCTTCTACGAATCTCCGATAATATCCAGCTAGACCCAGAAAACTTCTAATTTCTGAAACACTCTTTGGTGCTTCCCACTTCACAATAGCCTCGATCTTACTGGGGTCCACTTTGATTCCTTCCGCGGATATTACATGGCCTAGAAAGGCGACTTCACTTAGCCAAAACTCACACTTCGAAAATTTGGTGTATAACTTCTCTTTCCTTAAACGCTGTAGGGCTGCGTTTAGGTTCTTGACATGGGTTTCCTTGTCCTTGGAGTATACCAATATATCATCAATAAATACTATAACCGACGTATCCAACATATCGTGGAAAACTCGGTTCATAAGTTCCTTGAATGTTGCCGGTGCATTAGTTAATCCAAAGGACATCACTAAGAGCTCATAATGTCCGTATCTTGTCCTGAAAGCTATCTTCGGAATGTCACCTTCTTTAATCTTCAGCTGATGATAGCCTGATCGAAGATCGACCTTTGAAAATACCTTCGCTCCTTGTAACTGATCGAACAAGTCATCGATCCTGGGTAGTGGATATCGATTCTTGATTGTCAGCTTATTCAACTCTCGATAGTCGATACATAATCGAACACTACCATCCTTCTTCTTTACGAACAACACCGGTGCTCCCCATGGAGATATACTGGGTCTAATATAACCCTTATCCAGCAGTTCTTGTAATTGCACTTTTAATTCCTTCAGTTCAGTAGGAGCCATTCTATAAGGTGCTTTTGATACCGGTGCGGCTCCAGGTATCAGGTCTATTACGAACTCCGTGACACGGTCGGGCGGTAATCCGGGTAGTTCCTCCGAAAATACATCTGGGTAATCCCGCACGACGTCAATATCTTCCATTCGTGGCGCATCCTTGGTTAGGTCGACCACTGATACTAGATATCCGATGGCTCTTTTTTCAAGGCACTTCTTAGCCTTTAATGCTGAGAGTATGAGCTTACGTTTTCTGGGAAGTTTGGTTCCCGAGAAACTGAATTCTGCTCCTTCATTGTCTTTGAACGTTAGCTTCTTTTCAGCGCATAATAGGTTTGCAGAATGCCGAGCTAACCAGTCTATTCCCAAGATGACGTCAAAGTCTGTCATCTCAAGTTTATTTAGGTTGCGTCCAAATTTCATCCATCCATACGATTTGGACATTGTTCCAATACAACATCTAGTCTAAAAAGGGCTTGAACTAGCAAAATCTGGGGTAACGGTCTAAGGAGCTTGTCTAGTTCCTTTATCTCTTATGATTTCTCGAAGACTATCGTCAAAATCTCATATTGCACTTATTAGCTTATATTTCTTTTATCCTTGTTGTTCTACCCTGATCTTTCTTTCTTATACCTCAAAAATATCTTATGATTGTCACTCCATATCCCAAGTCTACTTCTAAGCATTAGGATATATGCTTATAACTTCATTAATTCAGCCAAACTCTTTTGGTCTTTACTTAATCATATCACTCGACATTGCGCATAACTCAATTTTCATTGTATTAAATAGATTACTATTAATGCCATGATTTTTGACTTTATCCTTGTATCCACTCTTAAATTTGCCTCTAGGAATCTTCTACCTTGTCAAAATTCATACCGATATAACCATCCTTAACTCTACTTGAGTGCTATCTATTTCTTTACTGGCTACTCTTAATAGTTCCCACATTTTCTCATGCACTCTTTTACAAACATGATTCATATTCATTTATTTAGAAATCTCAAAATAGATTCTCCATTACTTCATCGGAGCTCTCTTGGCTATAGCATTTAATCTGAACCCAATCATCTTCCTTCCAATAATCCCATTATCACTAAACATCTTTATCAACAAAGGTCAGGGAGTTTATGAATCAGAATGTGCATCCAAAATAATTCTTTTCCTTCTTTCAATTATCATAATGACAACCACTTGCTTTATCTAGCGAATCTAGGTTTCAAGGATCAGGAGTAAATCTGTGGTAATCCAACCGGCATCAAAAGATCATTAAATTGTACGGTGGTCCAAATATATGAAAATAGAGATTCTATAGTTCTTGACCTCATGGTTACAGGTTCTATCGAATATATAATGCCATTGGTCAAGGCACTACAGGAGTAAATCTGGAGAGAGATTTCGTACATCAGTAAATCAGGTATAAATCTGGAGAAAGATTTCGTACATCAATAAATCAGGTATAAATCACTAGATGTACGTTCAACATGATTAAGCATTTAACTATTCATTCAGTTCATATCTCTGTTCATGTTGTCGATCATGAGAATGGTGCAGATTGGTATAATCAGGACTAATACTAAAGAAACAATATATGTAACTTCAATTGACAGGTTAAATCAAGAAGGTATCCTGTCAAGGTACGAGAATTAAAATCTGGTATGTGCATCCTCTATAATCATAAGAGTAAATCAATAATGCACCGCATTCTATTAAACTATCTTGCCATAAGGCCACAATATATTCGATCCTTGCTGAAAATGTTTAAGGATTCATCTTCAGAAAATATTCATAAATCCTTAATCGGATCATTGTGTCATGATGCAGCTATCCCATACATCGATGGCTGATAAGGGTAACCACCTTGATACATTGCTTGTTGTGCACCAAACTTCTGCACTGGGGTGTGCATTACTGGGACTTGCTATGTGGTAGGCACCGTGTTATGGCTAACAGGTGTTGGGGTACAGTGATGCTACCAATTGATACCATACTTGGTTTGACCCGGAGGTATTGGTGTAGCATCAGCAACCTGGGTAGTGATTTACATAGCAACTTCCATAGTCGGTCTCATCTGTTGTTGCTCTTGTACTTCAGAGTAACTGTCCGGGTTGTGGACTGTACTATGCTTTCATTATGTATATATGTTCATTTCATTGTATGTAACTTGTTTTCTCATTTAATAGATGCATTATTCTCTTTTTAAATTTTGGTCTCAAACATCACTTGTGCTTATAATGTGTTTGTATTAAAGCTTTTAATTTATCCTATCTCAGTTCACAATGGTCTTGAATGTGTGTCAGTTCGGCGGATAAAGCCTGAGAAGCTCTGATACCAAGTTGTCACACCCCAATTTTGCACTGTTCAGAATGGTGTGATGAACCGCTAATAAACCAACGGTTCAACCAGGATCTCAAATAGGCTATCCCCACATTATCCAAACTTACACGCATCCACAATCATAATCAGAGTAATACACAATAGCGGAAAATTTATAAATAAATGAACTAAGAACAAAGATGATACCATTAATTAAATAGTAAATTATTATGTTTCCAACTGAGACATACTTATGTAAATATCAAATACAAGTCTTTATAAATCCAAAGAAACCTATAAAATAGCTAATCAAATACACATGAGTCACACTCGCAAGAGGTGTCATGTATATACTCTTCAGCTCCAGCTTCCATTGCTGCGAAATTCCCGTACGCAGACGCGTTCATATAATCTTCGACTGTGTAACCTGCATCATCAACTAAAAATATTCGACGTCGAGGGGTAAGCACACAACACGGCTCAGTGAGTAGCCAAAACAATGCAACAATATATATATGCATGAAAAAAATCAATTTATATCTTTGGTCTGGTTTATAGTTTGCAATGTGCAATAGAAAGGTTGGGTGGTCAAAGGTTAACGTTTATTGATACCGCCTCTATACACAGGGTGTGGAAGCCCACCCGAAGGTTAACGTTTATCGTCGTCCCCATCCACCCTACCATAACATTATACAACAAAGGTTAACGTTTATTGCTATATAATGCTATACCAACACGTAAGCCCCTGTTAGCGAGGGCTTGCAAACTGGGCTCGCTACTAACCAATCCTAATGCCAAACAGTGTATCCAAGGCCTCACCCCAGCATCCCTCAGAATGCCCATAGAGATAGAGCTAAGGCCCCCCGGTAGAGTCAGAGACTACAAGGACCGAGACCACCTCCCCTGATACTCTACGACATAATAGTTCTGCTAAGGTAATGGCGATACGACGATGTCAATGCACAAGACTTGAGTTAGAGATAGAGCTAAAGTGCTGAGACCCGCCAAAGGTTAACGTTTATTGACGTTCTCATCACACCTCCCCTGATACTCGCTCGCATCAAGCACATCAACCACACACATACAAGCACATGCCTATTCCTATCATCATCATCATCATCATGTTATAAACAATTAAATAAATATGCATGAACAAGTAATAGAAATATTGGATGGCATGCTGTATGCACATTACAAACATATTCACATAGAATCAAGCATGGCATAGGACTCAAGAAATAGAAAACAGTTTATTATTAACCAATTTAGTTTGAGGTTAAGGTTCCTCACCTTAGCTTGCTAAAAGATACTTTTCCAAGCTTTAAAATCACCTTTATACTGTTATTATATTGCTAGAAGACCTAACAAAATCGATAGAATTGAATTAAAATTAATTCAGAATTTAAAAACCATTCTGTCAACTGAGGGTCAATGCTAGGGTCGATGGTTCTATCGACCCTCCCTCCATTCTGAACTTCCCGAATGCTGAGGGTCGATGGTCAGAAACACCTAGGGTCGGATGGTCTATCGACCCTCGGTGCGACCCTCGGTGCACTCTGGTCCAATTCCCACTTTTAATCCATTCTTCATGTTTGGGGTCCTATGGTTTGCTTCTACATTCCATTAAACATTCATTCCATGCTCTAGAACCATGTATAATCCATCTAAATAGTTTTCATGCATCCCCCTATGGTTTTCCATGAAAACCTAACCATGGATGGATGGTTTGGGTCTCTCCGAGATCACATTCTCATCAATAACTACCCTAAGTTCTGTAGGAACTCATAGAATTAGTATCCATACCTGAGAAGATTAATCTTTCTCTGTAACTCTTCTCCTTTTTGCTAAGTCTTCCTCCTTGTCTCCTTTCTTCCTCTTTTCCTTCTCCTCTATTTCTCTCAATTCAATTAGGGTTGTGAAAGGAGTGAAAGTGGCTTAGGGACGTCCTTTAAATAGACTATGAACATCCTAGATAAGTCCCATTGAGATTTGGAAAAAATCCCAATCGAAAAATATAGAAATTTCCTAATTTCTATATTCGTCAGAAACCGAGGGTCGATGGGAGGGTCGATGATCCCGTCGACCCTAGGGTCTTAAGCTGTCTGACCCTCCCTTAAAATCTGAGGGTCTGACATTCTGTTTTGGGAGGTCCGACCCTACTTGGCTGGGTATGCGACCCTCCCCTAAAATTAAGTGTTTTTGGGTCGATTTTATACCTGGGATCTCGATCTCCATCACGCCCTTGGTCCACTTGACTCGACCATGATGGGTAAACCTGATTCAAGGTGGTAAGACCGGGTTAGTTTGACACGGGTCTTACATCGGAGGTTCCATCGACCCTAGGTGCGACCCCCCATGGTTTGAGTCAAAAATATCAAATTTCGTCCATTCTTTCATGTTTGGGTCCTATGGCTTCCTTCTATAGTCAATTCCATACATGTTCTATGGTTTAGAACTATTCTTTATTCACCTACATGGTTTCAATGATCTCCTCCATGGTTTCCATTGAAACCTAACCATGGATGGATGGTATTAGGGTTTCTCCTAACCTAACTTCATCATAATCTATTCTAAGCTTTCAATTCAGATGGGGATTAAGGTTCATACCTTCTGTAGTCTGAGTTTCCAAGATATCTCTGAACTTCTTCTTCTTCCTTAGCCTTTTCTTCAAGTTTTCCTTCTCTTCTTCTCTTCCTTCTCTTCTCTTTCTCTCATTCCAATTAGGGTTGTAAAAGGAGTGAAAGAGGCTTAGGGATGTCCTATTTATAAAGTAAAAGCTCCCAAAATAAGTCTCATTGAGTTTAAGAAAGGTTCCAATTGAAATTAGGAAAGTTTCTTAATTTTTGGTTCGTGTTGTTTTTCCCGATTATCGGGGGTCGATGGGGCGGTCAATGGGGGTCGGACAATCCGAGACCCCTGCGACCCCTGGTCACAGGTCGATGGTGGGGTCGATGGGGGGGTCGGACCTTTCTATTTACGCCTACGACCCTACCCTCATTTTGACTATTTTTGAGTAAAATTTCATATTGGGTCTTGGGTTTCTTCACACACTTGGTCCACTTGACTCAACCATGATATGTAGACGGGTCACGACACGAAATGTAAGGATAGACTAGGTTCGTGGCATGCGGGTCTTACAACTCCACCACCCTTAAAAGAAATTTTGTCCTCGAAATTTGAACATACGGATCTTACAGCGTATGCTTCAAGACAACTAAAAACACATGAGAAGAATTATCCTACTCATGACTTGGAATTAGTAGCAGTAGTACATGCTGTCAAGATATGGAGACATTATTTGTATGGAGAGAAATTTTAGATTAAATCAGATCATAAGAGTCTCACTTATCTTTTTAATCAGAAGGAGACAAAGATGATGGCTGGAATTATTGAAGGATTATGATTGCGATATCCAGTATCATCCAGGAAAGGCTAATGTAGTTGCTGATGTGCTAAGCAAGAAAGCAATGATAAAATTCTCAAGGAGAGGTTAACACGACTGCAGCAATGTGTGTTACGGGAAAAGTATTCAATTATGGTAATGAGCAGTTCGTGATAGATGCACCGGGTGGATCAACCAACCAAGGGTTTATTCATCGGTTTTCAAATATGTTCGCAACATTGAAGATTATACCTAATATAATTGTTGAAGTGAAAGTCGCTATTAAATCAGACCCTTATCTGAGAACGGTACAAGAAGACATCGAAAAAGGTAGGACTATTCCTGAGTTCACCTTAGACGATGAAAAAGTACTGAAGTACAAAGGAAGAGTATGTGTTCCTGAAACGAAAAACTTGGACATTAGACACTGACTAATGAAGGAAGCTCACACCACCGTTTATTTGGTACATCATGGAAGTACAAAGATGTATCATGATTTGAAGAAATTATATTGGTGGAGAGGAATGAAAGTGGATGTAGCTAAATTCATGTCTCAATGGCTAAATTGTCAGAGGGAAAAGGCTGAATGGCAAAGACCTGCAGGACTGTTGCAGCTGCTGCCAGAACCAGCATGGAAATGGGACTGCATCACTATGGACTTCATCACCGGTTACCATTGACTCCTCGAGTAGTTGACGCAGTCTGGGTAATTGTAGATCGTCTGACTAAGACAGCTCGCTTTATAGCTATACGACCACAGTATACCCTGGAGAGGTTAGCCAAGCTATATGTGGATAACATTGTCAGATTACATGGTATACCTGAAAGCATTGTGTCCAATAGAGACCCACGCTTTACTTCAAAGTTTTGGGAAGGATTGCAAAAGGCTATGGGTATAACGTTGAAGTTTAGTACTGCATTCCATCCTCAGACAGACGGGTAGTCGGAGTGTACTATTCAGATTTTAGAAGACATTCTTCGAGCCTGTGTTAATGATTTCAAAGGCTCATGGGACGAGAAACTACCATTGATTGAGTTCGCCTATAACAACAGCTATCAGGCTACTATACAGATGTCACCCTATGAAGCACTGTATGGTAGGAAGTATGAAACTCCTTTGTTTTGGAATGAAGTTGGAAAACGGAGCATCGTTGGACCAGAGTTTGTTGAAGAGACTTGTCGAGTAGTCGACATTATCAAGGAAAGAGTTAGAACAGCTTAGAATCGTCAGAAATAGTATGTAGATACTCGACGTCGAGACCTTGAATTTATCGTAGGTGATAAGGTATTCTTGAAAGTATCACCTGTGGGGTTTAAAACTATTCGGACAGAAAGGGAAGCTAAGTCCGAGATATGTCGGGCCATATGAGATCTAGCTAAACGTAGAAAAGTGGCTTATCAGTTAGCACTACCACCATCTATGTCAAATATGCATGATGTATTTCATATCTCATTGCTGAAGAAGTACGTCAGAGACCCAACACACCTTTTGACAGCGGATCCATCGGATCTAACTGATGATTTGACATTCGAAGTAGGACCAACTGAAATCACCAGTCGAAAGGTTCAACAACTAAACAACCGTGACATCTACTATGTTAAGGTCACCTGGAGGAGCCGAGATATAGAAGAGATCACATGGGAAGAAGAGAATACTATGCGAAAGCAATATCTTCACATTTTCGACTCGAAAGGTATGTGCAAATTTCAAGGACAAAATTTCTAATAAGAGGGGGGGAGTTATAAGACCCGTATCAAACTAATCAGTCTTACCACCTTGTACCAGGTCTACCCATCATGGTCGAGCCAAGTGGACCAAGTGCGTAAAGAAACCACAAGACCAAGTATGAAGTCTAACTCAAAAACAGTCAAATATGAGGGTAGGGTCGCAAGCCTAAACAGGTTTGACCGACCCCACCTCAAAAGAGTCCAACCCATGACTTTTTGGTCGTGCTGTCGCATGTTTTAAAAAATGTAGGGTCGATGGATTCTACGACCCTACATCTGACCCTACGAGAACAGTCAGAAACCAGAAATTAGGAAACCTTCGTAATTCAAAGGGGGTCTTTCCTAAACTCATTGGGGCTTATTATGGAGGATTTTTCTCTATAAATAAGATGTCCCTTAGCCTCTTTCACTCCTTTAGAACCCTAATTGAAAGTGAGAGAAAGAGAAGAGAAGGAAAAGAAGGAAACTTGAAGAAGAAGACTAAGGAAGAAGAAGTTCAAAGAAACCTCTGAATCTCAGTAAACCCGAGGTATGAACCTAAATCCCTACATGAATTGGGAGCCTAGAATAGTTTATGAAGAACATAGGATTAAGAGAAGCCCAAATCATCCATCCATGGATAAATTCCAAGAGATTCCATGGAAGAGATCATTATGAACAATGAATGGTGTATAAATTGTAGTTATGAGCCATAGAACAATCATAGGATGGACCATGATAGTAAGCCAAAGGATCCAAACATGAAGGAACGGACTTAAGAGTGAAAGGTCGACAAAGAACATGTGTGGTCGCACGTAGGGTCGAATGATATCCGACCCCACGAGACCACATGATCGATCACATGCCCGTGGGAAGTCCCAGGGAGGGTGTGGTCGCACGTAGGGTCGAATGGTATCCGACCCCACCTACGACCCTACACCCTGGGGTCGTAGAGATTGCTACCCTAGGTGTTACCCTACCCTGCGACCCTACCCTCGCAGAAACTGAGACCCCAAGTGCTACCCCACCTGCGACCCCTCATCTTCTATTATTCTAAAAATATTAGAATTAATTCTAATTAAAATCTATCGACTTGTTAGATCTTTCCAGTGGTTTTAAAGTGAATTATAAAGCTTGAACGAGGATCTACTAGCAATCAAAGGTGAGGGAACAAGACCTAAACTAATTGACTAATAATAAACTGTTTTTGTTTATTGAGTCCAATACTATAAATGATTCTATGCTTGTATGCGTGTATTGTGCATTTAACATGTCATCCAATATTCTTGCTATTAATGTTCATACATATTTAATTTTGTTTATTCATAATATGATGATGATGGTGATGCTAGGAATAGGCATGTGAATGTTTGTGTGTGGTTAGTGTACTCGATGCGAGTAGGGCATCAGGGGAAGTGTGATGCGGTACGGTCCTAAGCACTTTAGCTCTATCTCTACTCAAGTCTTATCCACTGAAATCGTCGTATCGCCATTACTTTAGCAGAACTATTATGTCGTAGGGCATCAGGGGAGGTGGTCTCGGACCGTGTCTAACTCTGCTGGGGGGCCTTAGCTCTATCTTTATGGACATATTGAGGGATGCTGGGGTGAGGCCTTGGATACACTGTTTGACATTAGGATTGGTTAGTTGTGAGCTTAGTTTGCAACCCCTCGCCAACAAGGGCTTACGTGTTGGTATGGGTAGAGCATCAGGGGAAGTGTGATGCGGTGCAGTCCTAAGCACTTTGGCTCAATCTCTATTCAATGGTGGGGTGGATGTGGACGACAATGGTATTTGATCCGTTGGGTGGGCTTACACACCCTGTGTATAGAGGTGAGGCGGCCACCAAACCTTTCTATTGCACATTGCAAACTTATGAACTATACCAAAGATATGAATTGAATGCATGCATATGTTTGTTGCATTGTTTTGTTTGCTCACTGAGCCATGATGTATGCTCACCCTTTCGACGTCAAATATTTTTAGTTGATGATGCAGGTACCACCGTAGAAGATTATATGAATGCTTCGATGTATGGACATGCGACGGCGATGGATGTAGAAGTTATGATGGAGTCGCATGATTCGTCATGCGAGTGCAACTCATGCGTTTTCGATTAGATTTTATTTAAATTATACAGACGATGTAATTGATTAAATTATTTTAATTTATGTCTTAGTTCTTTTGAAGATAATTGGATAATTTATTTATGATATCATCTTTAGACTCTTAGTTCATTTAATATTAAAGACTTCCGCTATCGTGTATTTATTCTGATTTTTACTATGGATGTGTATGGTTTAAGCAAATGGACACAGCCTATTCGAGATCCTGGTTGAACCGTTGGTTATTGATGGTTCATCACACCATTCTGGTTGGTTCAGAATTGGGGTGTGACACCTGTGGTCTCAGTTTCTGTGACCACAAGGTATGGGGTCAATACTTGTGGTTACATATCATGCGGCCACGCACATGCGACCACACCGTCCCTGGAAACTTCCCCAGGGCATGTGGTTGGACATATGTGCCTCGTGTGGTCGATCAAACTGCGACCACATGAGTTTTTTGGTCGACTTTTACTCTCAACCATATCCTTTCATAATTTATCCATGGCTAACATTAGGATTCTTCCTATGATTGTTCTATGGCTTAAAATTCACACTTTTACATAGTCCTTCACCTTAATCCATTCTTCATGGATCTCCTTAGAGTTTTGTTCATGGTCTTAGGATTGAGATCTTACTTTGACTCAATATCTCCTCCATAATCTATTCTATGCATTCAATCAATGTAGGGAATGATTCCATACATTAAACTTGCTGGAGAATCAGAGCTTTCTCTGCAATTCCTTCTCCTAGTCTTCCTCTTCAATTCTCCTTCTCTTCCTACTCCTCTTTTTCTCTCTCTCTTTCAGTTTGGGTTCTAAAAGAGTGAGAGGGACTAAGGGACGTCCTTTCTATAGAGAAAAACATCCATAAAAAGTCCCACTTTGATTAGGAAAGTACCCCCCTCAGATTAGGAAGGTTTTTTAATTACGGAGTCAGTTATACCATAGTGTGGTCGCACGTGGGGTCGCAGAATCCGTCGACCACATGTCTCAAAACTGTGACCATACGTCCCAGATTCGAGTGGTCTCAATATTCTAAGGTGTGGTCGACCACACCTATTTAGGTATGCGACCACACGTCTCAATTAGATGATTTTTTATTTAAATTACATACCTAGCCTTATGGTTTCTTCACGCACTTGGTCCGCTTGGTCTGACCATGATAGGAAGACCTGTCATGACACGAGAACGTAAGGTTGGATCGGTTCATAGAGTGCGGGTCTTATAACTCCACCACACTTAAAAAAAATTCAACCTCAAAATTTGCACTCATGGATTTTACATGTGTGGTCGATATGTATGGTCGCATATCATGCAACCACAACATGCGACCACACCATTCCTGGAAACTTCCTGAATAGTTGTGGTCGACCCTCTGGTCACCCTGTGATCAACCTCAGGCTACGACCACATGATGTTTGGTCAGTTTTCATCTTCAATCCAAAGTTTTCATGATCAGTCTATGGCCATTAAATCATAATTTTACAAGGTTATTGATCCTAACCTATTCCCCATGGTCTTCCTTTGAGATTTGCTCATGGAGTCTCATGGTTAAGATCTTACCTTGATTCAACATCTCAATTTACAATGAAAAATCATATTCTAGACGTTCTACTGCTACAGGGAAGGATTCCATACCTTAGGTTTGTAGAGAACTAGAACCTTCTTTGCAACCTTAAATCCCAGCCTTCTTTTTCAAATCTCCTTCTCTTTCTCTTCCTCTTTCTCTTTCTCTCTCTCTCTCTTAGGTTTAGGATTTGAGATTAATCCATAAGAGTGAGAGAGAGTATAGGGACATCCTCTATATAGAGAGAAACTCTCCATATAGAGTCTCACTTCAATTAGGAAAAAGATCTCCTAAGATTTAGAAAGTTTCCAAATCACGGAGTCTCATCTGGCAATGTGCGATTGATACGTGTGGTCGCAAAATCCGTCCACTACACCCCTCAAAAATGGGACCACACGACCATTTTTGACTGGTCTCACTTTCTTTATGGTGTGGTTGACCATACCAGTTCAGGTAGTCAATCACACACTCATAATTCTCTGTTTTTGGGTCGATTTACATACCTAGCCTTGTGGTTTCTTCACACGCTTGGTCCACTCGATCTGACTATGATAGGAAGACCTGGCACGACACAGTTAAACTAGGTTAGTAGAGTGCAGGTCTTACAGTTGAATTGATCGACGGTGACATACTGTGGTGTTGTTTTATGGTCTTCTGGGATAGGAGGCGGCGATTCATGAGCAGTAGAGGAGTTTCTACCATTGTTTCCTAAAGGAGGATTGTCTGTGGCAGTCCTTCTTCCGTTATGTCGTCGCTCCCATCTGTGACAACCCCAGGGGGCTGGTTTCGAATTCTTACCATTGATCAAGAGATGGAATGAGCAAATTTCTTGAATTCATGTTCCAAGAAGGTCCCCACGGTGAGCGCCAAACTGTTGCTGCTGAAAACTGGTTTTGCCAACGTGTCCGTCTCCTACAAAATGAGAACAGAAGGTTATCGGAGCCAGCGGGTATGCCCGAAATCTGCTCCGATGATTAAGTCAGTAACAAAGCAATCAGTGAGGAGCTTAGCAAAGAATACAGGCTCCGAAGATGTGGGGAGGAAGGAATTTAAGATGGGATTGAGTGATAGCAGTTGTAGAGTGATCATAAGAGGGAGATTCAAATTGTTCAGATTGATTCTTGACCTTTGGTCGACCAACAGTTATATAGAGTGAGGAGAGTTCCAGATAAGCTTCCAACTTAATCACCTAACCGCCAGGAGCGTCTACGATAATCCCACATAACCGTTGGATGGTCAGCCTTAATGTCGTGTCACTGTAATCACCTGCTTTCCTCACCACCAAAAGATCTTATACCCGCTGACGTGGATGTCTTGTAAATGATGAAGGAACTAACCAAGCGAGACATACACGTGGGATACCTCATTTCTATTTAGCCAAGTCACTGTAGTCGCGACATGGCTAACTCGCAAGCTAATGGCAAGACCCGTTATCTTCTCGCGAGACAGTCCAGCGAGATACAACTCGTCAATGATAGCGACCACTAACTCACGTAGAAGGGAGAATCATGGGATTCAAGCACCTGTCACCCTCCCGAACGCCGATGCCTGGGGACACGTGTTGCCTCGTGATTGGAGGACGAAATATGGTATTAACAGGTACTAATGTCTATAAATAGCATATTGGTTTTAAATTTTTGCAACGTTGTATGTAAATTTTCCTTTTGTGCGAAAACTCGTGTAACATGATTTAGGGTGTAGTGGTGTATGGACCATGTAACCAAGCTTGACTGCATTGCTATATGGTAGTTTTAATTGGTACTCAAACACTTTCATAAGTTTCAATTAAACTATTCAAATGTCTTTGTCAATGTTGTTTTATTGGGATTGTAATCTTCTCATGCCTCTCATGTTGGTATGAGGAAATCCAGTGAAAATAGTTTACTGTACCCACATATCAATGTAATGGTATACATGCATGCATAGTGAATGATAGTCACATAATTTCCTCATGTCAACATGAGAGCATGAAAGAATTTGAATATATTTTATTGTAATGAGTTCACTGGATTTACTATCTCTATAATTTTTGGTTGGGAGAAAAGATTCCCATGCCAACAATACGGGGTGTTTTTTACCTCTAGCCATGTGGACTCTTGTTGACACTCTTTCCCATCCGATTATGTGGGCGGACACTCTATACCATCTGATTATGTGAGTCTCCTTGTTGATAAAATCGTTTCACTCACACTAGTAATGTGGGAATTGAAAAACCCTCTTCATTCTATTTTTTTTTTTAAATCATTTTATAAAATTTGACTCAAACAAAGCTCACGGTGTGATAAATTAAGTTCTTAAAATTCTTTAGAAATATCAATATTTGGGATGTGAAAGACTTTCTTTTCCCCCCTTTTTTTCTCGAATATTGGAAGAAATTTTGACCACTACTACATGGGAAATTTTTTAACACATAATTATGTCAAGATTGAATTCAACCATTTCATCTGGCATGCGGGAAGACGGTCAAAGTAGGAGGGTTAATGATAAACCAACCAGTCAAATTTTGGCTACCTGACCAATGTACAAGTATTTCTAAATGATGATGTGTTGATGTAAATTTCATAGTAGATATTAAGTAATTGTTTGTTAATGGTCAATATATAGGGTTCTAGTCAAGGTTATATTAATCCATGCTGGAATCGGGATTTCACTTCGGATCGGTTTAAATTGGTGCAGATTTGTCCATTCCTAATGAAAATCCATATTTTTTTGGGACTGGTAAGTGAAGAGGTGCGGATCAGTCTGGTCCCGATCTGGATATAGATCTCATTTTTACTTGAAGATGGTCGACAAGTGACAACAATGCTTCCGGATGATTGACATGTGTTACAAATCGAAAGAAAACAGTGAATCAGATCCGATCCACTGATCTTGTTCTCAAACGTTCTATATTAGGGATCAGGAATCTGACAGTAATCAGGATCAGTCTCAGTCAATGGAAGAATCGGTTGGCAATGTAAAAGCATGGGTGGAAACATGGTTTTAGAAATATGATTTTAGTTCATGCTATCAGAAAATGGATATTAGTCACTCTTAAAACGGATAATAAATCAATATAGAATCAATGATAAAATGACATGGGGACAATACTAAATTAAAATATATTAAAAAATTCAAAATATTAGATATCGTATTAATGACGATCACTACCGAGACCGATATGGATACATTAAACTATGAATGTTAAAGTGGGTTGGAGTCTGATAGTGTGGGTCCACATGAAAACTCTTTCCTTGAATCTGAATGGGTACCACTTTCGTATTTTACACACTACACAACTACTTTTCCCTTTAGTACGGATACCTTTTCGTATTTTACACACTACATAATCTTCCAGTCTTGACTCTTGAGTCCTGAGTCCCTTGACTCACGTGTAAGCACTAAGCAGTCGAAGCAGATTAGCTAACCCAATAACTGCGGCGGTACGTAACCGGCACAATCCCGTGACGTCCGCCGACCGTCGCTTTTATCCACCGGCGAAAATCCGGCCCCCGTCAAAGTCTCGACCTTCAGATTCAGATCCAATGCAATTCCTTTGACCTTTTGACTCTTCATCTTCCTCGCTCGTTTTGGATTTGTTTGCCTCTACTTAATTATTATAATCACACTCACTGTTACCGCACCTACCCAGCCATGGCCAGACCAGTCCAACTAATTTTGAAAAGAGATGTCGACATGGACAAAGACAGATACAAATGCAGGAGACCTGAGGAGGAATCAGGAATCGCCAAAGGTCAGTTCCTATTTCTTCGTTTCAACTCATTATCAGTATTTCCCTTTAATTAATAAACAATGACACGAAATGGGCAAAAGGAAGACTTTCCTTTCAGTAATGCTATATTCATGATGTTCCTTCTGTTTTTATTTTTTTGAATTGAAATCATTAAATGTCTTCTTTCAGCAGTTTTCTTCTTCCTTTAGATTCTTCTGTCCTGTTCAAAAAAAAAGAAGCTACTAACAGAAAATGGTCGTCTGATTTTGAATTCCTGTTTTTTGCGAAAAATAAGTATTTTGATCCCTGCGTTTACGGACTGTTACTTCATTTGCAAGTGATGGTACGATATCTCCAAGGAGGGGGTAGTTCCTGAGGTGCTTTGGGATGCGAGTCTGAAGAAATTTCTTTCATTCACATGTGGATTTGTTCAATTTTTGTGTAGGACAATATTAGATTGAACAATGCATATGGGTTTGTTGGTTTCTGTTGTGGGGATTTTATTTGAGCCTTTGAAGTGTGGTACTGTGGAGGTGCGGAACTGTGGATCTCTGTTGCTTCCCTTGCAAATGTTCTAGTTTTGTGTTTTGTGATTTCTGAGTTGTTTTTTGGGATGTGGGTCTCAAGTTTCTTCATTCGGGGTTGTTCCTTCTTTCCTCTTTCTGGAGCACTGCGCGTAGAAACATCTGAGACTGAGAAGAGTTAAAGGGGTGGTGGTATTTACTTTATGCTTCCAATCTCCTTTGTTTCTGTAATGGTGATGCTGGACTTTGTTCGAATGATTCCCCTCAACTGGGTTCTCCTGTTTTGTTTTGTGTGTTCATTTGTGGGACCTGGAGCACTGAGCCAGACCTGTGATCCAAATGACTTGCAGGTTCTCAAGGAGTTCGTAGGGAACCTTACAGATGGTTCTATTATCTCAGCTTGGTTTGATGAATCGGTTTGCTGTCAATGGGATGGGGTTGTATGTGATAAAGGGAATAATGCTTCAGTGGGGAGTAGAATTAGTATGCTGAATCTTCCAAAAAGAGGTCTATCAGGGATTTTATCAAGCTCATTGGGTCGTCTGGATCAGCTGGAATCACTCGATCTTTCGTCTAATTCTCTTATGGGTTGTATTCCCACAGAGCTATTGAATTTGCAGCAGCTGAAGGTTCTTGATCTCAGCAACAACATGCTCTCAGGACCTATTGTGGAAGCACTTGGTCGGTTGAAATCAATAGAGTCATTTAACATCTCTAGCAATTTCTTCAACGGGAGTTTGATCGAAATTGGGGATTTTCCATATCTTGCTGTTCTCAATATAAGCAACAACTCCTTTACTGGCCCTGTGGACATTGGACTATGCAATGCTTCCATTGCAGTTCAGGTTCTTGATTTATCTATGAACCATTTCTCAGGTCCGCTCTTAATGGAAGGCTTGGAAAACTGCAGTGCGTCTCTCCGACAATTGCATGTCGATTTCAACTCCTTTACAGGTCTTCTGCCAGATACTCTATTTTCGTTGTCATCTTTGGAACAGCTGTCTATGGGTGCCAACAATTTCTCTGGGCAGTTTAGTGAGAGAATCAGTAAGCTTTCCAGTCTTAAAACTTTAATTATTTTTGGAAACCGATTTTCAGGTCCATTACCAAATGTTTTTGGGAATCTTACAAATCTAAAACTGTTAATTGCACACTCCAATTTCTTCTCCGGGCCATTACCTTCCACTCTAGCACTCTGTTCCAACCTCCAGGTGGTTGAACTCAGGAACAATTCTCTAACAGGGATTATTGATATTGATTTCTCTGGAATGCCTCGTCTCAGTTCACTTGATCTTGCCACTAATCATTTTGTTGGTATTCTTCCTGCTACTCTATCCACATGTCAGGAGTTGAAAACCTTGAGCCTTGCCAAAAATGATCTATCTGGCCCGGTCCCTACTGATTTTGCGAAGCTCAAATCCCTTTCCTTTCTCTCTTTGTCAAACAACAGCTTTCAGAACCTAGCAGGAGCATTGGATGTGCTTCAGCAGTGCAGAAACCTCACCACTCTTATACTTACCAAGAATTTCCATGCAGAAGATATTCCAAGCAATATCAGTGGGTTTGAGAATTTAATGGTATTTGCAGCAGGAAACTGTGCTCTTACAGGGCAGATTCCCTCGTGGTTACTAAATTGTAGGAAATTACAGGTCCTGGACTTGTCATGGAATCACTTGAGTGGTGGCATCCCTCCCTGGATTGGACAAATGGAGAATTTGTTTTACCTAGATATCTCCAATAATTCTCTGACGGGAGAGATCCCAACAAGTTTGACAGAACTAAAGAGCCTCATTTCCTCAAACAGCAATGGTCCACAGGATTCCACCTCTGCTGGTATCCCGCTATATGTAAAACGTAACCAGAGTGCCAACGGGTTGCAATATAATCAAGCCTCCAGTTTCCCTCCGTCATTATACTTGAGCGATAATAGAATTAACGGGACAATATGGCCTGAAATTGGACGGTTGAAGCAACTGCATGTTTTAGATTTGAGCAGGAATAGTATAATTGGACCCATCCCAAGCACTATTTCTAATATGGAGAACTTGGAGGTCCTGGATCTGTCTTGCAATGATCTGTATGGGTCAATTCCCCTGGTATTTAACCAGCTCACATTCCTGTCAAAGTTCAGTGTTGCAAACAATCACTTGCAAGGATCAATTCCAACTGGCGGGCAGTTCCTTAGCTTCCCAAGCTCAAGTTTTGAGGGTAATCCAGGATTGTGTGGCCCACAAATTCCTCCCTGTGGTTCTGTTGATAATATGGGTCGGAAGCCTGGAATCCCAGCTAGGTCACACAGTATGATCGGCCGAAGCAGTATACTTGGAATAACAATGAGTATTGGGGTTGGAGTAGCTTTGCTTTTAGCTGTTGTCCTGGTTAACATGTCAAGGAAGGATGTTGGAGATTCAATTGGTGATGTGGAGGAGGAAGTGAACAGACCACATAGGTTATCAGAGGCAATGGTCTCTTCAAAGTTGGTCCTTCTGTTTCAGAATTCAGATAACAAGGAGTTAACCATTGGTGACCTGCTGAAATCTACTAACAATTTTGACCAAGCAAATATAATTGGTTGTGGAGGATTTGGTCTAGTGTACAAAGCTAACCTTCCCAATGGTACAGAAGCTGCAATTAAGAGGCTCTCTGAGGACTGTGGACAGATGGAACGTGAGTTCAAGGCCGAAGTCGAAGCCCTTTCAAGAGCTCAGCACAAGAACCTTGTCCCTCTGCAGGGTTATTGCAGGCATGGGAATGACAGGTTATTGATTTACTCCTACATGGAGAATGGAAGCTTGGATTATTGGCTGCATGAGAGGGTTGATGGAGGATCAGTGCTGAAATGGGATGCTAGGCTTAAAATCGCTCAGGGAACTGCCCGGGGATTGGCTTACTTGCACAAGGTCTGCGAACCAAATATTGTACACCGGGACATCAAATCTAGCAACATACTCTTGGACGAAAAATTTGAAGCTCATTTGGCTGATTTTGGTCTATCAAGGCTAATTCGTCCGTATGACACTCATGTAACAACGGATTTGGTTGGTACCTTAGGATACATCCCTCCTGAATACAGTCAGACATTGACAGCAACCTTCAGAGGTGATGTTTACAGCTTTGGTGTTGTTCTTCTAGAGCTTCTTACAGGTAGGAGGCCTGTGGATGTTTGTAAAGCAAAAGTTTGCAGAAACTTGGTGTTGTGGGTTCTTCAAATAAAATCTGAGAAGAACGAAGAACTAATAATTGATCCATCAATCTGGAGCAAGGTTTGGGAGAAACAGCTCCTTGAGGTACTTGAAATTGCATGTAAGTGTGTAGATCATGACCCAAGGCGCAGACCTTCCATTGAACAAGTTGTTTTATCACTTGATGCTGTTGCTCCTGATGGTGCCTAATTCAGTTTGTTTAGATTTTATTTTTAGGTTGCATACATAATTTCATTCCTGTCGGAATGGCTCGTAAGGGTTTTACTTATTGTCTCATAGTGAAACAAGTTTATACTAATACCTATGCATGGCAACGGCAGATCTCACATCTGTGATGGGAGTCTTGAAATGATGGGAGTCTTGAAATAATTGAGGTTGTAAACAGGTAAGTTGATTTTCCACCATTTTCCATGTACATAGGGCTTGATTTTGTATATGAGGCCATCTTTTGGTCCTGCTTCTAGTTCAAATAATCAGAAATGCGAACTGCCCATAGGTTGTGGCTGGTTACTCTTCTTCAAATTATCAGAGCTCTATGTTCTATAGTTCACACTCTGGTTCTCTGTATTCATTTTCTCCTCTTATTTAATACATTATATTACTATTCCTCTGAATCGGAAAAGGCTGAGAAAAAAAAAAAATTGGATAAGGCTTCAATATGTTAAATTCCCTATGTTTTGATAGAGAGAGTTGAGTTTTAATTCTACTTGCTATTTTGGTCGGGAAATAAGAAGGCATATGTTAAATATAAAATAAAATTGATTTTACATGCAAAATGTACTTCTTGAGCAATCAAACATCCAAAATAATTTTTCCTTGTGAAATAAATTTCCCTTTACATCAAAATATTTGTATTTTTCTTGCAACCAAACAAAGCCTCCACGGGTCATAATCTGCTCTTCATTTTGTCTATATATATTTTTACTCATTTTCCGTTTTTACTAGCATCCGTTTGGATCCTCCAAAATTTCGTAATGCTCTCCAAAAATGTTTGTGAAGTGTTAAAATTTCTCCAAAACTTGCAATAATCTAACGATTCAGTTTAGGGAGCAGGGTCTACGGGTACCGGGTGGTAAGTGTGTCAATTGGTAAGTTATTGGTAATTTGGTACAGTACTGATATGTTACAACAAAAAAAGCCCTGACCATTACCATATTACATAGGAATACGATACCAAAACCTGAACCATTATCGTACTGGCTCGGTATGGTTTTAGTATTAATTTTAACTGGTATGGTATATGATTTTATATGGTACGAAAATGGTTTTGGATTTGATACGAACTTCGGTACAAAATATGGATCCAATTTGGTACAAAATATGATTCTAATACAGTGTCATCTTTAACACTTTCTTTTTCATCTTTTTGTTTTGTTTTAAATACCGTATATTATATAAAAAAAAAATACAGTATGTATCACTTGAACACTTCTCATCTTAAAGTATTAATTTTTATTGGATATATGGTATACAAATCTATATGAATGATATAGAAAAGCAGTATAGAAACGGTATCTACCGTATGTATAACGGTACAATACTATAAAGTATTGAATAGAAATATGGTATCAAAACTTGAGTGCTTGTCATACCATATATAGAAAGCGGTACACCGTATCAACAATATTAATGGTGCAGTATCGATTTCGATCTACGATTTTGATATCAAATTGACATCCTAAAGAGGTGGGTACCTAGTTCTTCATTGGGCAGGTCTAATGGAGCAGAAGTTTTGGGCAATGAGACCCAAGGTACCTAGTTGACATGTCAAGCTTGAAATCATACACAAACAATAAAGGGTGGCATGGGAATAGACGGTATGTCATCAAATGGGAGGGTATTTTAAATATGAGGCCAATCCAAGCCTTTTCCTAGATATCTAACAATAGGAATTGTCACATGAGCCAATCTCATTGCATAATTAATTAAGGGACTGTATAACATTTTTGTACGTGTATTTATAATCTGTGACTTTTTTTCCTTTTATTATCTCTTTTCTTATTCTTGAAATTTCTTTAAGTTACAAGTAAAAGGGAATTTAGCAAAATTATTTGGTTGATTTATCACTGTGTCATTGTTAATAGTTATCATTTATCATTATCTTATACAATTTTTGAATATATATATGAAATGATAAGTTTTTTTTTTTTTTTTGGTAAAAAATGATAAGATTTTACCTCAACTAAAAAAATTGTGTCATACATATAGACAAAAAAAAAAATAAAAAAATAAGAGAGGTTAAAAATTACTTGACATCTTATGAGGTATCAATAAGAAAATCCCATCAACTAAACCTATGTTTGGTGTGCGTTCTTGGAAATGCCTTCTCAAAATGGAGAATGAATTCTTAAAATAGAATGAAAATGAGCTAAAGAGCAAGGCATATCGGATTTGGGCACAAAATGTAGAATGGGCCAAAGAGCATGTTCTAGAATGGGTTGCGTTCGCTAACGCAATCCATGATTCAAGAACGAAAGTGCATATCAAATACTACTTTTGTTATCTCAGAATATGTTCTTGACCTAGAATGTTTTCTAAGAATGCAATATCAAATGCAATCAAATTGGATCATGGAATGCATTAGAGACCGTAACTTATCATGGGAAGCACTTCTTTTGCCCTTTTTGCAATCTAACTCTAGAATGAAAATGCCTCGCTTTGTAACCCATGCATCATCATTCTCTGTGTTATGAATGCATTCTCCATTTTGAGAATGCTTTCTAAGAATGCAATTCAATGCAAGCTGTTGGGGAATTCTGCCACGCTGTCAATGGATCCACGACACGTAGGACTCGACCAATAGGCCACATGGGTGTTCCCGATTGGATACAAGAAAACATCTTCACAAAACCCAAACACATGAGCAAAGGGCAAAAACGGTATTAAAAGAAAAATACACTATTTACTATAAATAGGGCAAATCCCGAGAATTCAGGTACGAGAACATTTATTACTCATTACTCATCCTTGGGATTCTCGCTCTGACACCTGGGACGGAGAATCTCTTACTTACCCCACTTACACTTAAATATTGTTGTGGGCTCGACACCGAGCCCATCAACTGTTCACAGAGCCCTAACTTTGGCATCGGAGTAGACACAAGGCCACAGGCCCGCCTCCTCCCCTTGTCTTTGCTTGTCTTGTAGGTCTAGTCAGCTTGGTGGGCCTACGAGACAGATCAGGGCCGAAACAGTTTGGCGCCCACCGTGAGGCCTTTCGAGATTTGACGTCAACAGATAAAAACCAGAGTGGAATCTTGAGCTATGAGCCCGAGGAGAACCCGAAGCCGTATGGTCAATCCCAACCCCCCTCTGATTGACCAACGTATGAACCCTGAAGATGGAGATAGGTCGGAACCGAGACCTAACAGAGATAGAGGAAAGCGAGTGGCCGAGCAAGTACCTGCACATGAGGCGTTCGTCACATACGAGCAATTTGAGACCGTGGCACAATAGCTCGCGGTGCTGACCAGATTTGTGCAAGGGTTACAGCCCCCGATCGCTGAGGCCACATCCCGTCCCCCCATAGGCGTCGTCCCTCCAACTGACCCGCATAAGGAGGCTGACCCCCCTAGAGATCCACCTCGAGATTGTCATGGGCAAAGCGGAGCTAGACCCGCCAGACATGGGACCAGCGCGCACCCAGCTCCAGAAATAAGTGGAACGGGATCAACATCACAGCACGGGAGGATCCCTTCTCGAGAAAGGCTCGGCCCCCAGCCGAGAGCAGCAATTGGGCGAGGCGAGGATGCATTCAAAGAGCTTTTGGTTCCACGACACGTAGCGCTGCCAAAGGTCGTAAGGGGCACAGATAAACAAAGTGCTCCCATGGACCCGGAGGTAGCCGCAAAAATAGCAGACCAATTAGCAGTCTTGAACCAAAAGGTCGAGACGATGGGGAGGGCAGGGGTGACCCCGGATGAAGACAGGGATTATTCTATGGACAATCCTCTGACCGATATCATCATGAGGGTCCCCTTGCCCAAGCAGTTCAGCATGCCGCCGGTAGATTCTTACGACGGGTCTACTGACCCAGTCGACCATTTGAACAATTTTGTGGGCGCGATGGTCCTCCACGCGAACCCAGATGCGATTATGTGCAGGGCCTTTCCCCTTACTCTAAAAGGGACGGCTCGGATGTGGTTTAACAACCTACCTCCGCGGTCCATTGACTCTTTCAAAACCATGGGAAGGCTCTTCAGAATGCACTTCCAGGGAATTAGGGTGCAGCGGAAGACCAGCGCGCACCTCATGAACATGAGACAAAGGTCCGATGAGACCCTGCGGGCCTTCTTGGCCAAATTCAATTTAGAGGTCCTACAGGTGAAAGACATCGATGAGGTGGTTCACTTCGCTTCATTGAGAGCAGCGGTCACTGACCCCAAGCTCAGATTTTCCATTGCCAAAAAGGAACTGGCCAATTTACAAGAGCTCTTGGCTCGTTGTGAGAAGTTCGCCATAGCTAACGAGATCTACGAAGCCAACAAGGGCTTAGTTGACACTCCCAACAAGTGAACGGACGAAAGGCAAGATCTCACACGGCCAGGAGAGCACAAGAGGTCGAGAAGAGAGGAAGCTAGAGCTCAAGGCTTGATCCAGAAGAAGTTTAGTGACTACACCCCGCTCAACAGGCCCCTCGGAGACGTATATACGCTCATCGCTAACGACGGCTATCTCCAAAGGCCCCAAAATATTTTAACCGAGGCACGGCGGAGAAACCCGAACAAGTACTGCCAATACCATCGGGACATTGGTCATACCACCGACGAGTGTTGGAACTTGCAGGCAGAGATCGAGGACCTCATTCGGAGGGGATATTACAAGCAATACGTGGATCACAATGCCCCAAGAGTACCCACGACATCAACGGAAGAGCGGAGAAGACCACCCCTCCCACCACGGGAGAGAACACCCGAAAGGGAACCAAGACGGAAAGAGGGAAGAGAACCTAGGAGGATAGATAGAGGAGAAGGTCGAAGGGATCTTCCTCGAGAGGAGAGGAGGAGAGACAGGGCGGTCGAGCCCCAGTACCCAGCCAGACGCCCTGAGCAGCAACCTCATCAGCAAGGAAAAGGGGAGAAAGAGGACCGACCCCGGTGCATAGGGACATCGGAGTCATCCGTTCTCAGTTCGTCTGTACCCCTCAACAAGTACACGAACAGGGAAGGATATTGAATTCTTTGGAATCTCGGGGGAGGCCTCAACTGAGGACCGACCCTAGGTTGCCACGACGACGCTGGGACTAGACTCCTCCACCGCCACTATTCTTTGTTCTCGATCCACCTCCGACAACAAACTTACCCAGTGATCAAGTGGCTACTATCAGAACTGCGAGGCTAAGATATGACCCACGGAGTGCGAAGGACAAATCACGCGTATCAAAGGTCGGGCCAGTACCAGAAATGAACACAACAATTGACTGACCATACTTGGCCAAGGCGGGCGCCTTGGCCATGGTCGACGATTTGATTTATGACCCCTCAAAGCAAGGACGGAAGGCAATGACTATCGCTGGCAGACCAGCAGCTGGCAACACATCCGCCAAGGCTCGAAAGGCCTATGCTCGGATTGTCAAATCTACGGAGTGGCCTGGGTGTGAGGACAAAGATGGAAATCTTTAGAAGTCGCCACCTAGATTTAGGTCTAGGACCTTAGAAAATGTGAAATCTCACCCCAAGGTAAGACTTCGATTGACTCATGACCCTTAGATTGGATTTTTGCTCCATCAAAGATTGGGTAAGTGTCAGGTTACGGTTATGGGAAGGGGTTAGGCACCCAAACCGCCCGATCGAAATCGGTCTCCTATACCTTTCCTATGCTAGACTTTATTTGTTAAGCCAAACCAAACCAAGTGGTTTGATATCATTGAACCAAATCTGTATCTATCAGATTGCCAATGTATTACAGATTTATTCCGAAAATCAGGTTCACCATCGTAGTTCAGGTGTGATTAAAGTTTATGGCTGTGATTTATGCTTGTGCATGATTAAGTTTATTTGTTCAAGTAGAAATTTATGCTTGAATGGTTGAGAAATCCTATGGGCTAGGATCTGGATAGTCCATGTGGACTGATAGATAGTCCTAGTGGATCTAAGGATAATCCTATTTGGATTGGAATGTGGATAATATCCTAGTGGATCTATGGATAGTCCAAGTGGACTAAAAGTGTGGATAACCCTATTTGGGTTAAAATATGGGGGATGTCCTAGTGGATCTATGGATAGTCCAAGTGGACTAAGATGTGGATAAATATATCCTAGTGGATCTATGGATAGTCCGAGTGGACTAAAATGTGGATAAATATATCCTAGTGGATCTATGGATAGTCCGAGTGGACTAAATTGTGGATCCAAATTTGGGTTTCTCCCAAATGGCCTACGTATCCTAGGGTTTGACCAAGGAATCAGAATCCGCGTAGTTCGGGCTCTGGATAACCTGTTCTAGGTTAATGATTGAGAACCTATTCTAGGTTTAGGGTTTAGAACCTATTCTAGGTTTAGGGTTTGTCGATGGGCAAAATCATCCTAAATCACCCTTTTTATCCTGAATTCTGATTTTGGAAAGTTTGGCAAGGCATTCTCTTTCTTTATTAAGATTTTATCATTCCCATTATGCCCTTCCCAAGAATGTGGGTGCCTAAATGCACGTCCCCACACCTACATTGTCTTCTAGAAGTGTGCATATATGGCAGTTTAACTAGGGTGTTGCATAAATAAGCTATTGCCAAAAAATAGAATATTCTATCTAAATATGACACATAAAACATTTATGACAAGAAATTCACATACAGTAAGATTGTTTAAAATCTTTCAAATATGGTATGTATTGCAAATAAGGCAAGAGCCTACATGGCATGATCTAGTATGCTATCTTCTAAGCATGGCAAGACCCTAATTGCTATTTTCTTTCCATACTTAGGGTTTTCTACCCTAATTGCTATTTTCTTTCCATTTTAAGGTTTTCTATCCTAATTGCTGTATTCTTCCAATTTTTTTAAGGTTTTCTACCCTAATTGTTATTTTCTTTCCAATTTAGGGTTTTCCACCCTAATTGCTATTTTCTTTCCATTTTAGGGTTTTCTACCCTAATTGTTATTTTCTTTCCATTTTAGAGTTTTTTACTCTAATTGTTATTTTCTTTCTATTTTTTTAGGGTTTTCTACCCTAATTGTTACTTTCTTTCCATTTTAGGGTTTTCTACCCTAATTATTATTTTATTTCCATTCTTTAGGGTTTTCTACCCTAACTGTTACTTTCTTTCCATTTTAGGGTTTTCTACCCTAATTATTATTTTCTTTCCATCTTAGGGTTTTCTACCCTAAATGTTACTTTCTTTCCATTTTAGGGTTTTCTACCCTAATTATTATTTTCTTTCCATCTTAGGGTTTTCTACCCTAAATGTTACTTTCTTTCCATTTTAGGGTTTTCTACCCTAATTATTACAAAAAGCATTTAATATAGCATGTGAGTATGATCATTCCAATCATGGCAGTAATCATCCAATTATGGCAGTGTGACCATTCCAATTATAGTAGTGTATGCATACGAGCATCCGAACATAGCATGTGAACATATATAGCATCAAATATGGCATGTGAGAAACAACCAAAGCATATGAGAATCAATCAAAACATGATGGAACACGCAGCAAGATGACAGCTTTGTCAGGCTGGACCAAAATGGAAACATAGGGCACTGTACTTACTCAAAAAATTCTTAAAAGATATCCTCGGAAAGAGGACTCAGAGGCCAAAATTTTGTCTCAAGGAAGCTAATCCTAAAAAAGACCATAGGTAGGTCGAAAACATTCCCCAAGTACAGGCAAATACACTGGTCTGATCTGTTCTAGATTCTGGCCAGCGGTACTATAAAATCAATATAAAATCATATAGCTCATGAAAATAAAATCCGAATACATGGTCAGAAAGAGGACTCAGAGGCAAACATTTTGTCTCAAGGAAGCTAATCCTGAAAGAGACCATAGGCAGGTCGAAAACATTCCCCAAGTACAGGCAAATACACTGGTCAGGTCTGTTCCAGATTCTGGCCAGTGGTACTATAAAATCAATATAAAATCATATAGCTCATGAAAATAAAATCTGAATACATGGTTAGAAAGAAGACTCAGAGGTCAACATTTTTTCTCAAGGAACCTGATGCAAACAGAGGCATCTTCTTAATGCTAGACACCAATCTCAGACATGCATTTGCAGTATGCTTTGACTTTGAAAAAATAAACTGACAAAAGCGATGGGTGATTCTTACCTCAGGCTTCTTCTCTCTCCTTCTCTTCTTTGCATCTTCTCATCATCCTCTTTGCTGCCTCTCTGATCCTTCTCTCTTTTTCCTCTAGATCTTCTCTTCTTAACACCTCTCTCTCTCTCTCTCTCTCTCTCTCTCTCTCTCTCATTCTCTCTTTCTCTATTTTCTTCTTCTTCTCTTTTCTTCCAATTTTTTTTCTTCTCTCTCTCACTCACGTTTTTCTCTCCCTCACCTACGTTCTCCTCTCTCTATGGTCTGGAAAAAGACCCCTCCTCTCTCTTCTCTTGCCTATTTATAATTTTTCTCTCCTTTTCTAGAAAATCCTTCTTTCCTTTCTTCTTTTTTCTAGAAAAATCTTTTTTTCTTCCTTTTTCTTCTTTCCTTTCTTCTTTTCCTTCCTTTTTCTCTTCTCCTTCTCCATTCCACACGTTCTCTATCTCTCCCTCTTCTAGAAAATCCTCTCCTCCTCTTTCCTTCTCTCTTTTCTTTCCTTTTTCTCAAAATCGAGATCTTTTGGATTTCTTTTTTTTTTCTCCTCTTGGACGTCCCTTCCTCACTTTGGATTCCTTTCTTTTTTTTCTTTTAGATTATATGCCTTAACAAAATCTTTTGAATCCCAAAGTTTTTTTTTTCTCTTTTCTTTCCTTTTCTCAAAATAAAATCTTTTGGATTCTCCCTTTTCTATTTCTTTTTTTTTCTCTCTCCACCTTGGACGTCTCTTCCCTTCCCATCTTTGGATTCTTTTTTTTCTTTTGGATTATATGCCCTAACAAAAATCTTTTGAATCCAAAAGATTTTTTTTCTCTCTTTTCTTTCCTTTTCTCAAAACAAAAATCTTTTGAATTCTCCCTAAATTTCCCTCTTTCTCACGTTTCCTCTCTCTTTGGATTTTTTGTTTTCTATATATATATATATATAATTATATAATATCAATATATTGATATATATAATATAATATACATATAAGATATATGTATATATTATATGATATATTACAATATATTATTCATTATATAATAATATATAAAAGAAATACATGCATATAAGTCACCATGAATTGGTCCGGATTGACTGGGTTGGGCCAATACTACCTTGGGTTGAGCTGAGTTGACTGGATTGACTGAAATTAACTGGGTTTTCACTCTCTGTCATTTCATGGGTCATTTCCGCTGTCATCCCCGCATGAAATTTTCCGATGGCTCTATTCTAAATTTTTTTGCATTCATTTTGTAGAACATTAAAAATGAGGAATATAGGAACTTGAATCACCTCATTTGGAAGTAAAATGGTCAACTTATGAATTTTTGAAGTTTAAGCGGACCAATTATCGATAATTTGCTGACCATTTTGCATGGGACCCTCCGGAGACTTTTACCCGAGATTTTCCACGTCCACTTTGCAGGACATCACAAATGAAGAATAATGGTCTTGGAATCATCTGAATCCGATGTAGAACGGAAAAGATATGAAGCTTTGAAGTTCTAACGATAATTTTGCATGCAAGCTTGCATGAGACCCACTGGTGACTTCTACCCGAGATTTTTTACGTCCACTTTGTAGAACATCATGAATGAAGAATAATGGTCTTGGAATCATCTGAATCCGATGTCGGATGATCAAGATATGATGATTTGAAATTCAAACAATCCGACTTAGGATAATTTGCATGAAGGCCTTTGGGATTATTTTTTATAATAATTTCAGAAACTTCCCTTATATGTATCATCCGACTAAAATGATCATATCTTCCTCATTTGATATCAGAATTGAGCAATTCTGGTCTCGTTTCGAAGATAATTCTATGACCTATGCATTCCTGCAGATAATAGCCCATGACCCTACTGTGGGATTCAGTGAAAAATCATAAATCTTTGGATTAAAGGCCAGAAATCTGCCATATTGGTTCACTTACACAGAGGGTGGCAAAAATGGGGTGCTTACACTGGGAAGAGGGCTCGCACAGGAGACTTCTTGACATTCAGCGACGAGGACCTGTGCGGTCTGGAACTGCCTCATGAAGACGCCATTGTCATCACTTTGAGGATTGAGGACAGCGATGTCCACAAGATCATGGTCAATATAGGCAGCTCTGCTGATATCATCTACTGGCAAGCCTTCCAGTGCATGGTAATTCCACCCGAGCATCTATTGCCCATAAATTATCCCCTGGTCAACTTCTCGGGTGACCTCGTATATGTAAAGGGATCTATCCGGCTGCCCGTTAGGGTAGGCACTTACCCTCGGGAGTCAAGGGTCACGATGAACTTCTTCGTAGTCGATGTCCCATCATCCTACAATGCTTTGCTGGGGCGACCTGGTATGATCACGCTCAGGTCGGTCCCGTCTCCATTACATTTGGTCATCAAATTCCCTACACCAAAAGGAGCTGGGGAATGTCGGACGGATCAGCTCGTGCCGCGAAAATGTTATTCGACCGAGCTCATGGATTATAAAAGCCGGCCCAGGCTTTGGAGGTGCATGTCGAAGATCTACGGGATGATCCCAAGCAGCAGTGAGGAACACCTGCTGAGGACCTAGTCCAGGTCCCTCTGGTGGAGGAGAATCCAGATAGAACGATCCAGATTGGGTCATCACTCACAGAGCCACAAAGAACAGAACTAATAGGTTTCTTAAGGGAAAATGCCAACATTTTTGCCTGGTCGGCTGCCGGCATGCCGGGAATTCCGTGAGACATTGCACAGCATTGCCTGAATGTAGATCCTCGGCACCGACTAGTGCGCCAGAAGAAGCGGACATTCGCTGCGTCTCGCCAGCGTCTCATAGATGATGAAGTAGTGAAATTGCTGGAGGCGGGATTCATCCGAGAAATCCATTACCCAGAATGGCTTGCAAATGTGGTCATGGTCCCGAAGGTAGGGGACAAATGGAAAATTTGCATTGATTTCACTGACCTAAACAAGGCATGCCCGAAGGACAGTTTTCCCCTTCCTCGAATTGATCAGCTCATCGTTGCTACGGCCGGGCATGCACAATTAAGCTTCATGGACGCCTACTCTGGTTACAATCAGATCCAAATGCATGCGGTCGATTCGGAAAAAACTGCCTTTATCACCAACCGGGGCCTCTTTTGCTATGATATTATGCCCTTCGGTCTTAAAAATGCTGGGGCCACGTACCAAAGGCTGGTAAACAAAATCTTCGCAAAGCAGATCGGAAGGAACGTGGAGGTGTACATCGATGATATGCTAGTAAAAAGCCTGGTTGGGAAGGACCATGTAAAGGATCTGGAGGAGGCATTTGGAGTGTTACGACAGCACCGAATGCGTCTCAACCCTGCCAAGTGTGCGTTTGGAGTCACCTCGGGAAAGTTCCTCGGAATCATGGTATCCAGCCGTGGCATTGAGGTGAACCCTTCGAAAATTACCGTGATCCTCAATATGCCAGCACCAACCAAGGTGAAGGAAGTGCAAGAGCTTACCGGACGGGTGGCTGCGGTAAGTCGATTCATGTCTCGTTCGGCAGACAAGTGCCTCCCCTTTTTCCAAACCCTTAAGGGTAACAAGACCTTTGAATGGACTGCCGAATGTCAACAGGCGTTCGAGGCATTGAAAACGTACTTGGCATCTCCTCCACTCTTAGTTAAGCCTGAAGTTGGGGACACATTAGAGCTGTACTTGGCAATATCTTCGAGGGCGGTAAGTGCTGTACTCATCAAGGAGGTGGAGGGCGTCCAGCGTCTGATTTATTATGTCAGCAAAATTCTGCTGGAGGCTGAAACTCGGTACAAATTCATCGAGAAGGTTGCTTTGGCGTTGGTGACATCTTCAAGGAAGCTCAGGCCATATTTCCAGGCGCATTCCATTATCGTCTTAACTGACCAGCCCCTCAAGAAAATTTTGTCGAAGCCGGACATCTCGGGCCGGGTAATTAATTGGGCTATCGAGTTGGGTGAATTCGATATCATTTACAAGCCTCGCACGGCCATCAAGGTTCAAACCTTGGCCGATTTTCTTATTGAGTCATCTCCTCCCGGAGAGACAGAGGAAGCAACGGACAGCCAAAGCAAAGAAAGCACCTTGCACCCTTAGACCTTGTTTGTCGATGGGGCATCAAACAAGACTCAGGCGGTGCTGGTTTCATACTCACCATCCCTGAAGGATTTCAAATCAGGTATGCCCTTCGATTCATGTTCCAGGTATCTAATAACGCAGCCGAGTACGAGGCCCTGATCGCCGAACTACGCCTGGCCAAGGCGGTAATGGCTAGAAGGATCGAGGCGTCCAGCAACTCTCAGTTGGTGGTGCGACAGGTAAACGACGAGTACGAGGCAAAGAAAGTTAGTATGGCCGCATACTTGCGGAAGGTGCAGGAGGCAGCCTTGGTTTTTGACAGTTTTACACTCCGCCATGTGCTTCGGGATCAGAACACACTGGCGGATTCCCTGTCAAGACTGGCTACTTCGGATTTGTCAGATCTGAATCATTCAGTGTACACCGAAACCCTATTACACTCAACGGTGGATCCCAACTCTAAAGTGGTACTACCAGCGGCATCAGAGCCGTCGTGGATTGACCCGATCTATTCGTTTCTTCGAGAAGGCACCCTAACAGAAGACAAGAAGGAGGCCAGGTGGATACAGTCCAAGGCCACCCACTACGTGGTTGAGGCAGACACTCTATAAAAGAAAGTCTTTACGTTCCCCCTACTACGGTGCTTGCGTCCGTCAGAAGCAGCGTTGGCTATCCAGGAAGTCCACGAAGGTATTTGCGGAGCACATCAAGGGGGAAGAGTCCTCGCTCACAAGATATTGCGGAAGAAATGCATCGACTACGTAAAGAAATGTGGGAAGTGCCAGATGTATGCCCCAGTTTCCCACCTCCCAGCTGCCCCCCTGAGGTCCATAGAAGCAGCCCCAATTCCCTTCACCACTTTGGGAATGGATATCATGGGCCCGTTTCCCCCTGCTTGCTATCAAAGGAAATTGGTCATAGTCGCGGTGGATTACTTCACTAAATGGGCCTAAGCCGAGGCGGTATCCAACATACCGGAGAGCACAATCCGTGAATTTTTCAAAAAATCTATTGTTTACCGCTATGGTGTTCCGCGGGTGCTCATCACCGATAACGGCAAACAATTTGATAACAGGGCCTTCTCCGAATTCTGCGAAGAACACCGGATTGATCATCAGCGAGGCACAGTAAAGCACCCCAGACCAGCGGACAGACGGAATCTACCAATAAGATTTTTCTCAAAGGCATCAAATCCCGATTGGAGGGCGCCAAAGGTCGATGGTTAGACGAGCTATCGCACAACCCCAAAAACGGCCACAGGAGAATCTCATTCAGGCTGGCCTTCGACAGGGAAGCATGTGTCCCCCTGGAGATGAGGATCCCCTCACATAGGATCACAAACTATGACCCTACCTTTAACGATGAAGGGTTGCGCACAAACTTGGACCTCCTAGAGGAAACAAGAGATCAGGCCCAGATCCAGATAGCTGCTCACCAACAACAAGTGGCCCGGCATTACAACAAGAAGGTGCGTCAACGATCATTCAAGGTCGGAGACCTTGTTCTCCGAAGGACCATCGCATCCGACCCCACCAATCAGGGCAAGTTAGCACCTAACTGGGAAGGACCTTATCAAGTTACATAGGCACTACGGAGCAGCGCATATCATCTAGTCGACATGGACGAAAAAGCCTTAACTCGGGCATGGAATGCGGAGCACCTCCGCCCATTTTACCAGTAGTTTTTTTTTCTCTCAATGGTGTAACATGGCCATTACGGCCACCATCTCAAGATAAAGAAAGTATCATTTGGCATCCAATACCTTCTCCATACTGATGTCACCAAGCTCCGACACAAATTGAGACCCATGTGACCAAAAGAGTTCACTACCTTGTGGACACATTTGGCCGAGGAGGGTAGACCGGGTAGACGGAGCTGCAGCGTCAATTGCGACCCATGGGCCAAAAGAGTTTACTATCTTGTGGACACATTTGGCCGAGGAGGGTAAACAGAGCTGCAGCGTCAATTGCGACCCATGTGGCCAAAAGAGTTCACTACCTTGTGGACACATTTGGCCGAGGAGGGTAGACCAAGCTGTAGCGTCAATTGCGACCCATGTGGCCAAAAGAGTTCACTAACTTGGACACATTTGGCCGAGGAGGGTAGACCGAGCTGCAGCCTCAATTGCGACCCATGTTGCCAAAAGAGTTCACTAACTTGGATACATTTGACGGCGGAGGGTAGACAAAGCTCCAACCTTGAATTGAGACCCATGCGGCCAAAAGAGTTCACTAACTTGTAGACACATTTGGCCGAGGAGGGTAGAAGGAACACCAACCTAAAGTACGACCCATGCGGCACATCGGTACTTCGCCAAGGAGGATAGACAGCCCCAATCCTAGTTTTGAGGGCCGCACATCGACTAGCGGTACTCAAGCCAGTTTAGGCCATACACCATTCTAGTCAAAAGAAATAAAAGACGAAACAATTTGAAGACGGTCAAAGACAACTACAATCACATAGGCTCAAAAGAGTTCAACAATCATTCTACATTTCATAAGCAAGGGCTCCCCTTACAGCAAAGACACTGAGGCACCCCATCGATACAAAAAAAGAAAAAAGAAAAAAAAAAGATAGTTACATGGCCAGATCCCTAACTACTCTCTCCATGGTGAACCACCTCGCTACTGCCAGCTTCGCCAGCAATACTGGGGGTGCGGGGAAGACCGGTGGGTGAGGCAGTACCGGCCTGAGGTGTATGAGGAGTCTCATCAGCCATCAGGGGAGGGGGGGGGGAGATCCTCTCCATCAAATACCTCTGCGAGCTGTCGAAGTATCTCTGCGTCATCCACCTCAGGTATCTCCGTCGACACATTGATAGGCCTTAGGAATTCGGCATCAGCATAGTCCACCTCGGGCACCTTTTCCTCTACATAATCCTTCAGCGCCTCGGCACCCTGGGTGAAGCTGTGAAGAGAGCATCTTCCCACCAACTCCTTGAAGGCCTCCGATTTCTGGTATAGGCAGACGGCCTCGACAGCTTTAGATTGAGCCTTCAGGAATGCCTCCTTGAACTTCGTCCCCCGTTCTTTGGCATCTTCAGTGATAGACCACAGCTTAACAATCTACTCCTTATTCACCTTCTCCGCCTCCCGGTGACGGACTCTCTCCTCACGAAGAGTCTCCACCTCGGCTCGGAGTTGAGCATTCCCAGCAGTCACAGAAGTGAACTCCCGTTCCTTGGAGCGCAGCTGTGCCCTAGCATCTTCTTTTTGCTCCTCAGCCTGATGCAACTTGCGATCCGTATCGCTTAAGTCCTTCGCCATTTTTTCGACGCGCTGCTTCAGAGTTTCCATATACACCCCGAGCTGCACAAAGACAACAAGAAAAAAAACAAAAGATAAGCACAGGAATACTAAGGCAACAAGCTGTAAGGTCGGAGAAGGGTCAAAGAGGCAAGGTCACCAGCTTACCGACACAGCAAGGGTATCGGCGCCTGATATCAGAGACGATGTAGTAGATCTTGCACCAACTCCCAGTCTCGAGGTAGGATTTCCCCCTTCATTAGCTCACGAGCGGCGCAGATATCGCCCATGATCGTATCATCCTCGGTCAAGGCCTAGTCAGGACGGAATGCCTGCTCATCACCCATCTTCCTCTGGGGCAAGGGGCCGATGAGGGGAATACAATGGAACTCACTCATATCCCCTCCTGCCCCAGATACTCCCTCGGTCTGATGGATGGGGACACGGAGTGCTGTTGAGAGTGTTGAGGGGTGGGATGCCTATCCCCACCCGTCTCAGTCGAGTCAGCAAGCGCGAGAACTACCCCAGTGGTGGGGACAGCGTCCCCCTTTCCAAAAAAATCAAGAATGTGATAACGAGGGATCAGGGGCATGGCATATATACGGGCGGCATCGGCCAAGGCAGAATCAGGGGATGTCTTACATGATCTTTTAAGGGTTTTTCACGCCGCGTCCCCCTTACCGCTGCGCCTATCCGGCACTGTCCATCCCCCTTGGTCGTCCTGGAACCTCTTCGCCTCGGCCTCCCATTTTTTGGTGGCCTCCTTCCTCCACAGCTCCATTAAGTACTCCTTCGGAAACATCACTGCAAAATACAAAAACAGAATCAGCCAGGAGTTAGTAGGTCGATATTAGCATACACTTCATCAAGGAAAATACTCACGCAGTCTGTTCTCATATAAAAGTAAGGGATTTCTCAGGTCGGCAACACAGATTGGAGTCCCCTCCGACTGACAAGCACTACGCAGCAGCTCGGACTCTCCTGGCAGCAGGGGCACGTCGATATTCAGCATTTCTGCATCCAATTTTACCCAGACGTTCTCTAACACCATACTCTCGCCCCGGATGTAGAAGAATTTATTCTTTCAGAGTTTGATCGATGTAGGCTTGTCCGCCAAAATATCACCGAAGTCCGGCTTCTTGGTGAAGTAATACAACCCCGTCTTGCAATAATCATTGAACATGAACATGGCCCGAAACATGTTCAACGTCGGCCTGTGCCTTAGATTCCTAAAATATACTATGAAGGCTATCATATTCTTCCACGAGTTCGGCATCAACTGGATTGGGGCAACCTTATAGTATTCCAGGATCTCGGTCACCAACCTCGGTACCGGCACGCGAAAGCCAGCCTTGAACATCTCAAGGTTCACACAGAGCTCTGATCAACGATTCCAGCAGACCTTATCCCCTAGCTTGGGCATCCGGATCTCCACCTCGGCAGGTATTTGATATCGTTCCCGAAGGCTGGCAAATTCGGCCTTGGTCAGAAGGCAGATCTCTCCCCTCGCGTCAAATTCCGGAGGGGCATCAGCCTCCTCTCGGGCCTCAAGAATGACCTCGGACCCAATTCATGCGTTGAGACCCCTGCCAATAATTCTTGTCGAAACAGGCTAGATGAAGTTACTACTCTGCTGATGTTCCGAGACAGGCTGCTGCTTCGTTCAACGGACTCCTCTGTCCTTAACTCTGTCTCGGGACCGCCCTCGAAAACTCGATCTTTAGATGCCCTTTCTGATGATGTACTACCAGTAGACCCACTGCTAGACGAAGTGGAACTCCTACTACTACTGGAGGACGACGATCCCACTGTTTCTATGTCTACCTCCATATCAGTATCCCTCCCCTCATCAACCATTGGCTAAGAAAATGAAGTTAAGGAAAACAAAACTTACTGAATACAAGCAAGCAAACATCCACGCCGAGCCGATGTCACAACACCAATATCACCGCGCTGAAGTCAAAAGACCGAGCCTTCCGTTTGCGACGTGAGCAACAGTACTCCAGAATGAAGGCCTTCCAGGCCCTACCACTCCTTTATATATATGCAATCTACTGACAGACTCCACGTGGCACCTCACTATAGGATCGACGCGGCGGTGCATTTATTACCGACAACAATGCCTGGGTCCATTAGCCGGGTCCCGCTTTGTGGTATCCATGTTTCCGGCCCGGATCCAGAACCAGATCCGAATACCGTTGTCGATGACCACTGCAGAGTCTTTAAAGAAGAATGATGTGTATCGCCCGCCGTGCCCATATCGGCCCCTTCACATCGGCCTATAATTGAGGGATGGGTCACGTGACGATCACCGTGACTACCTCGGTCGATTTCTTCAAGATTGACCGATATGTATCGGCCGCGGTGCCCACATTGGCCTTGGATTTTCAGAACAAATATCACGTGATAATCCCGTGACCACGTCGGTGGATTTCTACAAACAGAAGCCGAGGTGTATTGGTCGCAGTGCCCACGTCGGACCCTCACTTGGGATTTTCAAAAGAGGATAAGTTATGTGACCACATCGACAAATTTCATCAAATAGACCGATGTGTATTGGCCGTCGTGCCCACATCGGTCCATTCACATCGGAGAGCCAGCACCTGATAGGTTACGTGTAAATCCCGTGACCACTTCGGCACATTTCTTCAAATAGACCGATGTGTATTGGCCGCAGTGCCCACATCGGTCCATTCACATCGGAGAGCCAGTGCTTCACAGGTCACATGCAGATCCCGTGACCACTTCGACAAATTTCTTCCAATAGACCGATGTATATTGGCCGCAGAGCCCGCATCGGTCCAGTCACCTCGGAGTGCCAGCACTGCACAGGTCAAGCGCAGATCCCGTGACCACTTTGACAAAATTTGTTCAAGTAGACCGATGTGTCTTGGCCGCAGTGCCCACATCAGTCTAGTCACATCGGAAAGCCAGCACTATGAAGGTCACGTGCAAATCCCGTGACCACTTCAACAAATTTGTTCAAATAGACAGCTGTGTAGTGACCGCAGTGCCCACATCGGCCCAGCCACCTCGGATCACCATCACCGCTTGCATCACGTGATATTCCCGTGATCACATCGGAGTACCTTCTTGATTCGACCGATATGTATTGGCCGCGGCGCCCAACTCTGTCCATTCACATCGGTTGAGTCACATCGGTCCAGTCACATCGGTTTATCCACATCGGTCCATTTACATCGGACCCACAGTGGTAGAGAGGTCACGTGACAATCCCATGACCACTTCGGTAGACATGTGGAAATTAGCCGAGGTGGATTGGCCGCAGTGCTCACATCGATACCCTCATCTCCAACTTGACATCAACGCATCTCACACACCCCCAAATTCAATATCGGCATCGTCCTCTCACACAGACTAACGTGACAACTGTTGATACATATTGGCCAGAACCTATGCACAGCCGAACCTTACGGATTCAACAGAGCAACGAGGCAAGTTATTAGGAGGAATTTCCATCCTTCTTCTTTGCTCAGCCGAACCCTACAGATCAATAAGGCAACGAGGCAAGTGTTGGGGAATTCTGCCACGCTGTCAATGGAACCACGACACGTAGGACTCGACCAACATGCCACGTGGGTGTTCCCGATTGGATATAAGAAAGCATCTTTACAAAACCCAAACACATGAGCAAAGGGCAAAAGCGGTATTAAAGGAAAAATGCATTATTCACTATAAATAGGGCAAATCTTGAGAATTCAAGTACGAGAACATTTATTACTCATTACTCATCCTTGGGATTCTCGCTCTGACACCTGGGACGGAGAATCTCTTACTTACCCCACTTACACTTAGTCGTGGCCTCAACACTGAGCCCATCAACAGAGCCCTAACTTTGGCATCAGAGTGGACACGGGGCTACAGACCCGCCTCCTCCCCTTGTCTTTGCTTGTCTTGAAGGTCTAGTCAGCTTGGTGGGCCTACGAGACGGATCAGGGCTGAAACACAAACTAATTATGCCCACCCATTACAGCTTTATCTACTTCATTGATTTAGTCCGTTCAAAGTAAGTAGACATTATAGAGTTCAGATCAACTCCATGTACGTGTAATTTTCATGGATTTCATCACTGTTCATACGGTGTGGAATCTACCAGTAGAGTATGGGCTTCCTTTTTCTTTTTCTTTTTTTGGTAAACAGAGTGTGGGATTCACTGAATGTAAATAGTGATAGGACCTCATAAGAAATACACGTACATGCAGAGGGATTATATACGAAGCCCATCCCATAAAATCACATTAATAGAAAAGCTTGAAAGGCTTAATTCCGTATGTACAGGTCAATCCATGTTTACAATAGAACTTGGTATGATTACTTTAATGCTATTGAGTCTAACTTACCCCAGCAGCCTTCATCATCAAATGAGGTAAGTGCTTTGATTCCGCCTACAACTTGGATTGCTCTTTCAATGGTGTTGAGGCCATATTTCGTCTTCCAATAGTTAGAGGACACGTATCCTTAAGTGTCGACATATTGAGCACCTCCACGTGTCCTGGTTAGCTTGACCTGTTCTCCCATGCAAGATGGCATTCACTGCTGTTTACTAGTCTTGTCTCGCCGATCCTCCTGGGGGAGATGGCGTTCACCACTCTTTACTAGTCGCATCTCACCAGTCCTCCTGGGTGAGATGGTATTAGAGTCGCGTCTCGTCAGCTTTACCTAAATAATGGGACCTCGTGGTCGCCTAATGAATCTGTCATCACACGTGTTTACTTGCCTATAATTACAGTGAGACGCGTATGCGGGGATCTTTAACTGTTCTTGGAGTGGTTATTTCGGCCGTTATTAAGCTTGATGGTCATGAGTGACACGGCTTTAAGGACAGCCTTTTGATCTTCATCTGATGGTTGTGCGAGAACATCGCAGACGCTCCTAATGGTTAGGTGGTTAAGCTAGAGGTTTGCTGGGAACTCTCTCTCTCTCAATCTATATAAGATGGCAATTGGGTAAGAGGTAAATGATTTGGAAACAACTGGACTCTTAGCTTTCAGTCATTCATGTTTTTCTTGAATTCTATTCATCCCCACACCTTCCTAGCTAACCATTCCGGTACAGCCTTGGACTATTTGCTCTATTACTGACTTTATCATCGGAGCGGATACCGAGATTCCGATCCTGGTCCCGTTAATTCTTTGTTTCTGTTCCGCAGGATACGAAGGAGCTAGTCGGATTAGTTTTCAACAGCAATAAATGGGTGTGGTGAAGATCAATGCTAATGCAGCTTTAAACCAATTACATCAACGAGGTATTGGCTTTATTTGTCGAGAATGTACAGGAATGCCTTTGATTGCTATTTTACAGCGCTGTTGTTTTCCTTCTATTGCTGTCAGTGAAGCATATGCAATCAAGGAAGGGCCGTTTCGTGTGCTTTGGATGGGTTATTCTAACATCAAAGTTGAATCTTATAATCTGGAGGTTATTCGAATGTTAATAGGGGCTATTAGTCAGGGCGATATTTATGCTCTTGATATTATAAGGGATGTTAGAATGTTGATGTGTAATGGTGTTTCAGTTTTCTTTTCTCATATTCCAAGGGAGGTTAGCTTTGTAACCCATTCCCTTGCTAGGAGGATACTAATCTTATCAGAGGAGGATATATAGTCTTTATCCACTCCATGATTAATTGATCTATGTGCTTCTTTGTATAATCCCAGTTATTCTAATGAATAGTTTTACATTTTACTCAAAAAAAAAAAAAAAAAAAAAATTTCCATGTTTGCACTTTAAAATAGAATAGAAAGTGAGGCTGCTGAGCATCCATCAACAGCCATGTCTCGTGGCACACGTACAGGTTTTGGACGGTTTACTACACGCGCTTGAAAGTTGAAACTTGCAATAAGAACATGTGTTGACTGGTTGAAATACCAAAGAGGGGTTACTCAGCATGTCCGAAACGTGTCGCTGACAACTCGACGTGTCGAGTAATCATGGCGCCACCTTCTTCGCTTTTTTTTTTTTTTTTTTTTGGGTAATTACCACCTACTTCTGTTGTTACTCTTAATATGTTATATCCCAGTCGGATTTGCAGAACACAGAAACCACAGCGTCACCATGGCAGCGAGTTTTCTAGCGAAGAACGCATTGTCCAACTTTTCCATGGCTTTCCCTCGGAACCCTCCTCTTTTTCTTCGACTTTCATCGACCAATAAGGTTTCAAGAGTTTGCTTCGCCTCTGCTTCCAAGTTCCCTGAGGTGAGACCCTTTTATCCTACGGCGTTTGGATTTAATTTATGTGATTCATTTAGTTGTTGATGACTTGTTGCGTCGTATCAGGATCGAAATGCAGCAGAAGACAAGGGAGAATCAATTTTAAAGAGGACTAAGGATTCAATGAGAGAAGCAAGCGACAGAGCATCCAATATGTCCGAAAAGACGAAGGATAGTGTGAAGGAAGGGACCAAAAAAGCGAAGGAAGAGACCGAAAGGGCGAAGGATAGAGCCAAAGAGGAAGCAAGGGAGGTGAAGGAGAAGACGAAGCAAGAAACTGAAAAGGCAACGGAGACGACACAGATCTTAGGGGAGAAGGCAAAACAGACGGTGCAGGAGGCATGGGGAGCGGTGAAGGGGACAGGGCAGAAGATCAAAGAGACTGTGGTGGGTAAGGATAAAGACAAAGATGACGACGAGGACGGGTATTCTACAACTGACGATGATATCGAAGACCTCAGGAGGCGGGCAGGAGGTTATGATAAGAAGAAAATTGACTAGAAATGTTGCCGCCTTGGTGATTTCCGTCTTTTTCAAGTTTTAATGGAGGTTTTTATTTGTTGTTTATGGTAATGAATGAAGTAAATTAAATACTGTACATTAATATCTTCCCTTCTTGTAGTTCTGCTGTCTCAGATGATAGTACTAAGAAGTCAAATAACCCATTGAATTGATTAGAGTTTAATACTAGACTAAGGGCTATGTCTGGAATGCATTCTTGGAATTCATTCTAGTCAGGTATACATGAAAATGAATTAGAGAAGCAAGAACACGGTTCATTCCTAGCTAAATGTGGCATTCTGAACAAAATACGCTGTGTTTGTTATGAATCTTGGAATGGATTCTTGATAATGTGTTTTTTCAATCGAGAATCTATTTTTAAATAGGATGGGAATGGAGAGCGAAGCAATAACCTAGAATCGATTTCAAGATTATGTTCCAAAACAACCCATGGATACTAAGGAATGCATTAAGTTCATTTTCATTCGATAATTCATACCAAACGCGGCCTACGTTTTAGATTGGAGGTCGTAATTGATTCAATCCCGTATACGCGATTGCACAATCTTTGCATAGCGTATCCTTTCCATTCTGTATAAATTGAGGGAGTTGTCTTGATTTTAGGATAACGATATTTTTTGTTGTTGTAAGGCTATATAGTAAATAGCCAACTTAGGCTTTTTACTTTTTGAATCAAGTTGGTGGAATCATTATCCATTCCATTATTCTCTTTCACCTTTTAACATAGTATAAGAGCGCATTTAGTTTGTTTTTGTTTTTGTTTTTGTTTCACCCTTGTTGGATGCTGAAAATTGGTTTAGCTGACGATCCTTGTTTTTGTTTCTTCCTTGTGGATGTTGAAAATTGGTTTAGCTAACTTGGAGGTTTGTTAGTTGAGTTGTGCAGTGTAATATGTTGAGGTTGAAAACTGGTTTAGCTGACTTGTACGTCCCATTGGCCCATTGGCCCATTGGCATATTTGTCTGTGTTATAATAGAGTTGTCGGTATTGAATCAGAGTTGACCATGACATAATCGAGTTGTATCTGGCTATAGACGAATTACAAGAAAGATCTTGGAACAATAAAAGAAAACACAAAGGGGTGGACTGGCAGTCCAGTGGTCACTCCGATGCTTGAAAGTATTATGAAGAAAACACTTTTGAGAACGGGTAAGGTTTGAGTATCAATAATGATTCAGCCAATAGAAAAGTTATCCGTCCTCGTACCTTAAAACTCTGATGTATATATAGATGTTCTTATAACTAGATGGAGTGGTCTGCAATACTCAACGTAGTGGAGGCAAATGATAAATTGTTTAACTGGTGGTTATCCGTCGGATGAGGATCTGGCGGGTGGTATAAAAGTGGTTATCGAAGCAATGGTCTGCTTGAGTCGGCAAGTAGACGTAAATTGAGGAGTGGTTTCCTACCAGAATGAGAAACCACCTACTTGAGTATGAGTATTGCCCCTGCTCTTCCAGATTTGTAAAATGTGGGGGAGCAATTCTAATTCCGAATTGTAAATTTAATGTTTTTTTGACAGACTTCATCTTTAGCTTACAAGTTGTCCACAACGCTTCTTTACAAGTGAGTTCAGCTTTGAAGTTGGCTAACGTACATCGCCTTACACCTTGGGAAGCGCAATGATGGATGTTTTTTTGAAAAATTTTCATGACTCGGTTCTTGATTTTATAGGCCGTATAGACCTGAACTGCATGTCATATGGAGCCATTGAGCATTGGGGGAGCACCACGAGAAAAGTAGGTGCAAACGTTGGAATCGAGATGATGCTTGAGATGAAGTTCAATGCACCTACTCCTACTAATAGATGTCTTTTTGAAGTCGGCTATTACGGTGCAATTTCCAAGTATGATTTGATAATTTTTCATGATTACTTTTGGATTTCAAAAGTTTGAAATACGAAAGGACGCATCTTTATTGAACTTATAAGAGGAGGGCATGTTGCTCTTAGAGTGACTGCATCTCCAAGCTTCCTCTTCTTGTATAAAAATCGTCTTCAGCAGCCTCAATAGTTGCCAAATTTCTAAAATCAAGAGAAAGAGAACCAGTAACTTTTTCTTTCTACACATATTTTATAGAATGTCTTCTTCTTCTTCTTCTCATGAAAATCCTGAACAAATGTTAGGGATCCCTACAATCGGCATCTCTAGTGAGACCATCAGAAGGGAAAATCTCCCCAAGGCAGAAGCATTAGTCGGAAGTAGTTTGACTGCTGCAGTTTTTGTTGGACCAACTCCACAAGAGTTTACTTGTGCAGCAGCTCGCACTGATCTACTAAACTAGATAGGCTTAGACCTTATTGTAAGTAAATATGGTTTTCAAGACTGATATGTATTTCACCTCCCTGCTAAACAAGAGTCCCCTTGCTGCCCTAGCTTTAAAGAGATTTGTATATATAAAGAAATGCTAGTCTCTAGATTCCGTCTTCCTATTCCCATCGAGATTATCCATATTTGAAAATACTATAGGCTTGCCCTTACAAAACTTCTCCCTAACTCTTGGTGCCAAATGATGGCATTTGTTGTCTTCTTTGGATGTCGTAAACGAGAGGCTTCGGTAAACTTCTTCAGGAGTATCTTTAGTTTGAATGTAGATAGTGTTATTCAAGAGTGTTCTAGAGAAAAAAACCCCTGAGGTATTACTTCAATAAGAGACCAAAAGCTCCTGGTTATGCACAAAAAGATCTTCTATCCATGACTGGCATAAAGTTTTTTTCCATGTTAGCCGAGTTGATAAGGCTGACTTGCCAATCAGTAATATCTGGGGTGTCACACCCCAATTCTGGACTAACCAGTAGTGTGATAAACTGTCATAAGAACCAACAGTTCAACCAGGATGTCGCATAGACTGTGCCAACCATGTTAAACCAAAACATATTCCACAGTAATAATCAGAGATAATAAAGTAAATAGCCGAAATCTTATTAATAATGAACTGAATGTCTACAATGATAAATAAATTAAATAGTCCAGTTATCTCCAAGTAACCAAAACATAATTAATACCTATTACAATTATCAAAATACGAAAGTTAAACACTAAGCGTAATCATAGTTGAAACACGCTTAATGAGTCATATTCGTCATCCACAGCTTGCACATCCATAGCCGCCATATGTCCAAACATTGGTGCATCCATATAGTCTTCAATTGTAACACCTGCAACATCAAAAACTAAAAAAAATTACGCGTGCGAGGGTTAGCTTTCCAACTTGAGCTCAGTGAGTGAACAAAACAAAGTGCAAACATATGCATGCATTCAATTCATATCTTTGGTCTGATTTTAAAGTTTACAATGTGCTATAGAAAGGTTTGGCAGCCACCGCCCCTCTATACAAGGGGGTGTAAGCCCACCCAATGGATCAAATACCATTGTTGTCCACATCCACCCCACCATAGAATAGAGATAGAGCTAAAGTGTCTGGATCACACACCGCCAACACTTTCCTGGATGCCCAACCCATACCGACACGTAAGCCCCTATTGGCGAGGGTTTACAAATGGGGTTCGCAATTAACCAATCCTAATGCCATCCAATGTATCAAAGGCCTCACCCCAGCATCCCTCAATACATCCATAGAGATAGAGCTAAGGCCCCTCAGTAGAGTCAAAGACCACACGGTCCGAGACCACCTCCCCTGATGTCCTATGACGTAATAGTTCTACTAAGGTAATGGCGATAAAATGATGTCAGTGGGTAAGACCTGAGTAAAGATAGAGCTAGAGTCTAGTGACCAGGTCAGAGACCACAATGCCACGTCCTCCCCCTGATGCCTCACTATCATCCAACATACTAGTCACACACACACACAATCACATGCTTATTCTTATCATCATCAATCAACATGGTAGCAAATAGACAGAAGTAAATATGCATGAGTAGTAATAACAGTAATATTAGATGACATGTGAGATGCACATTATAAGCATATAAGCATAGAATCAATCGTGGCATTGGACTCAATAAAATAATAGTTTATTATTATCCAATTAATTTAGATTTTGTTCCCTTACCTTTGATTGATATTTGTGCCTCTCTCAAGCTTTGAAAGTCACTTTGAATCTATTGGGAACCTAAACAATTAATGTATTTAAGTTAGGATTCAAGTTTATCAAATTACGATGGTCAAAAACCATATCTGGTCTCAAAATATACTTGTTGTTATCGTATGGTTGATACCCTATGGTCAATTCTATGGTCACAATATATGCCACCGTATGACGTATGGTCGATACCCTATGGTCGCACTTTATGCGACAATACCTTACGTTTCCTGAATTCTTCCAGAATGGCTGTGGTCGACTCTCTTCTCATCTTATGGTCGACCATAGCTGCGACCATACATAGTCAGGTTAATTTTTACTTCTCATACAAGTTCCTCCTCTTGGCTCATCAATGGGATTCATATTAAAATCATCCTATAGCCTTTAATCATAGTTTATCCTTATTAATTATCCCTACCATACTCTCTATGGTTTCCCATAGGAAACCTATAATCGAATCATTGTATTAGGTTCCATATATCAATTTGAAAAGAACCTATTCTATCTGATCTATCCTACAGAGTCAAGTCCATACCTTAAGCTTGTTGTAGAGAGATAAAACTCTTCTTTGCAAAAACCTTTCTCTCAGCCTTCTTCTCCAAATCTCTTTCTTCTTCTCTTTTCTCTCTCTTTCTCTCTTTGGTTTAGAGTTTCATTTTGGGTTCTAAAAGAGTGAGAGAGGCTAAGGGACATCCTTTATATAGAGGAAAAACTCCATATAGAGTCATTTTTCAATTAGAAAATAGTCTTCCTCAAATTAGGAAAGTTTCCTAAATACGGAGTTGGTTCTGGGTTCGTACCATCAATCGTGCGGTCGCATAATCCGTTGACCATATTTTTTCAAAACAGTTGACCATACATTGTACGGTCTTAATATGGTTGACCATACGTGTGACCGTACCCCTAAAAAAATGCTACCGTATGTCTAAAATTTACTGGTGTTTAGTTTTTGACAGGTTACTTCCACATAAACTTAAACAGTCAACCACACCAACTAAATTTGACTTGTGGCTTACCTCATCTTGTGGTTTCTTTATACAATTGGTTCACTTGATCTGATTATGATGGGAAGACCGGTCACAACACGAGAACGTAAGGTTAGACCGGGTTCGTGGCGTACGGGTCTTACAACTCCACCACCCTTAAAAGAAATTTCATCCTCGAAATTTACATGTACGGATCTTACAATTCTCCCATCCTCAAAAAAAATTTTATCCTCAAAATTTACATTTACCTTTCGAGTCGAATAGGTGGGAATACTATTTTCACATTGCATTTTTCTCTTCCCACATTTCACGTCTTGGCTTTGTCAGGTTACCTTCACATAATAAATATCCCAGCTCTAGAGATGTTGTACCTTTCCAACTGGTGATTTAAGCTGGTACCACTTTAAAGGTCAATTCTTCTATCAAATTCGGTGGATCCACAATTAATACCGGTGATGGATTATTAACGTACTTCTTCAATAGAGACAGGTGAAATACATCGTGCACACTAGACATGGATGACAGTAAAATTAATTGATATGCAACTTTTCCACGTCTCTCCAAAATCTTATAAGGTCCAAAACATATATAGGATACAATTTTCCCTTATTACTGAACCGTTTCAAACCACGCATAAGTGATATCTTCAAAAACACTTTGTCACTTATCGCGAACTCGAGGTCTTGGTGTCTCTTTTGACACCTTGAGCTGTCTTCGCCCCTTTTTTTTTTTTTATCTTGTATATTGCTTGATAGGTTTCTTTAACAGACTCAGGTCTTACACTTCCTCTTCTCCGGCTTCATTCCAAACCAAAAGAGTTCAACATTTCTACCATACCATGCTTCATAGGTGACATCTATTTGGTAGCTTGGTAGCAAAATCAATCAGCGACAACTTCTCAACTCAAGCTCCTTTAAAATCAATCTCACAGGCTTAGAGAATATCTCCTAGGATCTATATAGTCCGCTCCAACTGTCCACCGATTTGAGGGTGAAATGCGGTACTAAACTTTAACTTTGTTCCCATTGCTTTCTATAGTCCCTCCCAAAACTTTGAGATAAAGCGTGAGCCTCTATCTAACACTATGCTTTCAGGCATAACATTAAATCTGGAAATATTATCCACATATAGCTTAGCTAGTCGCTCCAAAGCATACCGAGGTCGTAAAGCATACCGAGGTCGCATAGCAATGAAACGGGCCATCTTTATAAGGCGATCAACAATCACCCAACTGCGTCAATCGATCTGGGAGTCAGTGGTAAACCAGTGACATAGTCCATTGTAATGCAGTTCCACTTCCAAATTGACTCCGATAGTGGTTGTAGTAAGCCTGTTTGTCTTTGGCTGAATCTTTCAGCCTTTACTTGTTGATAATTCAGACACTGAAACACGCACTAAGCCACATCTACTTCCATTCCCTTTTACCAAAATAATCTCTTCATGTTTTGGTACATTTTGCATTTCTAGGATGTACCAAATACTAAATGGAATGGGCTTTTAGCATTATTTTGTATCTAAGATTCGAGTTTTTTACTTTCAGGTATGCATAATCATCCTTTGTATCACAGGACCTTCTCCGCATCCAAAGTAAGTCAGGGTTAGGTTTTCCTTTCTCTACATCTTCTTGCAGCTTTCTTAGATACAAATCTTGTAAGACCCGCAATCCATGAACCCGATCTAAACCTTTAATTCATGTCGTAACATGTCTTCCAATCATCACCGGGCCAGACCGGACGAGCGAATGACAAACAGGTATGAAATCGGACCAATTCAAGTATGAAAAACTTCATACCGGTCGATGATACCAGTCTATGGTACCTGTCGATGGATGAACGGTATGGCCTGCGTAGCTTGGATCTGGAAAAGGATCTCTGCGGGTCCCACTTTCTAAATTTTAAACCGAAGGACTTTCTTAATGTTAGGAGGCTTCCTAAACCTAACCCTAGCCTATATAAGGACCCTTAAACTCCAAAAACCTCTCTCATTGATCCTCACAAACCCTAGAGAGGAGAAAGAGGTTGAAGAAGGAGAAGAAGCTAGGAAGGAGAGGGAAGAACTGCCATTGCCGTTGGACGAAGAACATGTTATCGCGAACCAACGGTAAGTGTTTAAAACTTCCTCTACTTTAATCGTTCTAGGATGGTTAGTTATGATTGGATCAATACCATACAAAGCAAGGTATTGTTCTAAACCCTGTTTTTGTCGACAAACCCTAATCTAGTCGGTAAACCCTAGATTCAAGTTCTAGGTTGAAGATCATCGAAACTAGGACTTGAATAAAGTTGGAAACAACTCTAACTCAGTGTTCAAACCTAGAATGTTTAGGAGAAACCCTAGGATCAATAGGGGGTAACCGACGGAAGGCGAGAACCGGATGTATGGTCTTCCGGAGACATACCGATCGACCATACCGATCGCACCATATGCGACCGGTACTGCGACTGGTACCTCACGGAGACTGGTCTGTGGGGACCGGTCGACCATACTGGTCACACCTTTTCCCACAATGCCGTGACAGTACTGCAATCGGTATGCTCTGTGAGGAGTATTTTTGACCTAGTTGGTTTTTTGACCAACGTAAACCCTAAGAAAACTATTCTAATACAACCCTAACATTGTGTATGACCTTGTGATAGCGATTTTGGATACTGTGACGCGAAGCAAGCTATCAAAAAAACGTCAGGTAAGGGAATCAGACCTAAATCCTAATAATTTAATAAATAGTAAATCGTTGTTAATAACCATGATTCTGTGGACTGATGTTTGTGCATACTTGCATGTCATCCTTTACTTTCAGTTATTATTATTTTTCATGCATACTCGCTATGCTAGGATGTGATTGTTAGGCATGTGATTGTTTTCGTTGGTGTGTGGAATGGGAAGGGCCGAGGGTCTGGGATCATTCCTCACACTAGCACCTTTTCGTATCGTTCTGTCTTAGCATGCTTGGTGCGGGTAGAGTATCAGGGGGAGGAAGTGGCACTGTGGTCTCCGGCCTGGCCACTAGACTCTAGCTCTATCTCTATGCCGTAGGGAGCTATGCTAGGATAGAGCCTACTGTGATGACATATAGGATTGGTTAGTTACGAGTCCAGTTTGCAAGCCCTCGCCAATAGGGGCTTACGTGTTGGTATGGGTAGAATATCAGGGGAGGTGTTGGCGGTGTTTGATCCGGACGTCTTAGCTCTATCTCTATTCCATGATGGGTGCATGTGGGACGACAGTAGTGTTTGATCCATTGGGCGGCTTCACACACTCATGTATATAGGTGCGGTGGTCGCCAATCCTTTCTATAGCACATTGTAAACTTAAAACCAGACCATGATGTGAATGTTACTCATGCATATGTTTGTTGCATTGTTTGATTGCCTTACTGAGCTAAGTTGTGAGCTCACCCTTGTATATATACATGTTTTTAGATGTTGATGCAGGTTATACGGTGGAGGATTACATGGACGCTCCAGTGTATGGAGGCGTGGCTGCTTTGGACGTTCAAGCAAGAGTGGACGAGCATGACGCTTCATGCGAGTGGCCTTTCTGCGTGTACCTTTAGGATTTGATTTAATTCATTTTATTTATTTTTAGTTGGAGATACAGTTAGTGTAAGAATATTTATTTATGTTTTGGTGTGAAGAATAACTGGATATTTATTTAAATTTATCAATAGATTACTCAGTTCATTTTATTTAAAGACTTTCGCTGTATTTTATTATATTCTGATTATGGTTATATGCAATGGTTTGTATGAGTGGACACGATCTTATTGAGATCCTGGTGTGAACCATTGGTTCAGTGACGGTTCACTCACACTTCTGGTTCGGCCAGAATTGGGGTGTGACGACTTGGTATCAGAGCTCTTCGGCTCTATCCAACAAATCATACATGCACTTGACTGAGTCAATGAACTGAGATAGGAACAATTAAAAGTTTTAATACAAACACACCTTAAGTACTTGTTTGATGCCTGAGACTGCATAATGTACTATATTAAAGGTGGAATTAATAAATAGACATACTCTAGAGAGGAAACCATAGTGACATGATCAGAAATTTTCGTAACCAGTAAAAAGAAAAAAATTATATAATCATAAATCATCCAAAGAGTGAAGAGTTAATGGTGCCATAGGGTACAGTCCACAAGTCGGACAGTTACCCTATTATATAAAAACCATGCTGAGAGAGTGATAAAATAAGAGGTCTATCATGGGGATGGGGGCATAGGAGGAATAGGGTCGGTGATGTCATAGTCACGCTCATAAGCCACCCTAAGCCAGTGTACCTACTCCTGCGTGACTCTGAGGCTGCGAGCAAGATGCCCCAGGTCACGGCTCATCTCACGCTGAGCATCCCAGATCTCCATAAACATATCCATCACGATATCGGAAGGAGGCTGGAATGGCCCCGCTACAGGTATGGGCTGTGGTGCCAGTGCTAGAATGTCCTCCATCTGGTCATCATCATCATCACCATCATCCCCTGCCTTTTTTGCATGAGCCACATTGGCTGCTGCTGCTGCTGCTGCCGCTGCTGCTACCCTCCTGAGTGGACGAGGACGGGCCTCTAACTCCTCATCACTGATCGGCAGATTGTCCATCCTCATTCGAAAAATGGCATCCTAGTCAATGTCAGAGGTCATGGTGTCCTCAATTCCAGTCTCACCCCTCATGTCCACCCGTAAGCGCTGCAGAAGAGTAGTGATGAATCGGCCATATGGAAGGTTACTGATCGGGCAGAGTAGCCTGACGCATGGTCCTGATAATGATGTAGGGGAGACAGACCCGCTCCCCAGTGCAGACGCAATAGGTCAAATACTGTGTGAGCAAAGACAACTCACTGTAGCGGCCGCTCTGAGGGACGATATTGTGCTGGATGATGCGATAGTAAACCCGAGGCATAGGTTTCAAGCTAGCAGCCTTCATAGGCACTCCAGGGTTAAGTATTTACTCTGAAATCTCCTGGCGTAGATCCTCAGTGAGAAAGCCCTTCATCTTAGGGGCACTATAGACCAAGTCACCATCATTTGGAATTCCCAGAAGATCGGCAAGCTGATGAGTGTCGAAAGAAATAGAGACACTGTAAGCACCCAATTTTTGCCATCCCAGCTAAACAAAGTTTTGCTGGTGTGTGGACAACAAAAGGAATAAAGGTGATCGAAAGTTTGGATTCTTGACTGTGAATTTGAGGAAGTTTTTAATGGGTCTGTGAATTTGAGAAAGTTTTCAATGGGTCCACAACAAGGTCATGGGTTATAATTTTGCATGGATGCATAGGTCATAGAATTATCTTCGAAATGAGACCAGAATTGCTCAATTCTGATATCAAATGAAGAAGATATGACCATTTTAGTCAGATGATACATATGAGGGAGGTTTATGAAATTATTATAAATAATCCTAGGGGCCTTCATGCAAATTATCTTAAGTTGGATTGTTTGAATTTCAAATCATCATATCTTGATCATCCGACATCGGATTCAGATGATTCCAAGACCATTATTCTTCATTCATGATGTTCTACAAAGTGGACGTAAAAAATCCCGGGTAGAAGTCACCAGTGGGTCCCATGCAAGCTTGCATGCAAAATTATCGTCAGAACTTCAAAGCTGCATATCTTTTCCGTTCTACATCGGATTCAGGTGATTCCAGTTCCTATATTCCTCATTTTTAATGTTCTACAAAATGAACGCAAAAAAAAATTGGAATAGAGGCCATCGGAAAATTCCATGCGGGATGACAGCCTAGTTAATTCCAATTAATCCAGTCAACTCCGGTTCAAGCCAGTTTTGGTCCAACCTAGCTCAACCCATATCGGTTTAACTCAGTCAACCTAAGTCAGTCTCAACCCGTTTCGAACCAGTTCATTCATGTGCATAGTATTTATATATATTATATATATTATATACTATATATATATATATATATATATATATATATATATATATATATATATATATATATATATGTATGTTATAAAATATATGTGTATATATGTATATAATATATATTATTATATGTAAGTGATAATCCAAAATATTTTGAGAAGAAAAATGAAAGAGGGGAGAGAAAACGTGAAAGAGAAGGGGATCTAGGGTTTTGAGATAATCCAAAAAGATCTTGAGAAGAAAAAAGGAAAGAGGGAGAAATAAAAAAAAAAAAGAAAAGAAAAAAGGGGAAAAAGATTCCCTTCACGTTTTCTAGAAAGAAAACGTGAAAGAAAAGAGAGGGAGAAAAGAAAAAAGGAAGGAAAAGAATGAAGAAGAAAAGGAAAGAAGAAAGAAAGGAAAGAGAGAAGGATTTTTCTAGAAGAAGGAAGGAGAGAAAGGAAAGAGAGAAGGGGTTTTCTAGAAGAAGAATGAGAAAAAGGAAAGAAAGGAAGAAGAAAAAACGTGGGAAGGAAGAAAAGAAAGGAAAGAAGAAAAAATGGAGAGAAAAAAAGATTTTCTAGAAAAAAGAAGAAAAGGAAATAAGGATCTTCTAGAAAATGAGTGAAAAATTATAAATAGGAGAGAGGAGGGATCCTTTTCCAGACCAGAGAGAGAGGGGAACGTGGGTGAGAGAGAGAAACGTGAGTGAGAGAGAGAAAACGTGAGAGAGGAAGAAAGAAAGAGAGAGAAAAGAGAAAAGAAAGAAAAGAGAAGAAGAAAAGAGAGAAAGAGAAGAGAGAAAGAAGCAGAAGAGAGGAGAAGGAGGATTCACATTCAAAGGGGATTGATACAACCCCCAATCACCCTTCATCAATGGTTTCGCTCGATTTGAGCCCAAGGTTAGTACTCTAAACAAATTTAGAGGTCGTTATAATGCCCGAATGCCGATTTTGCTTAAAAAAGGCTAATTTTCATGAATTCTCAATCATGAATGCTCTATTACATGCTTGTTAATGTTAGGATGCCTATGTCTAACATTTTTCATGAATGATAATTTGTCTAAGCTATTCAATGATGAATTTTTAATTGATATACAATGATGTTTGATGTTTTTTGTAAATTTCATAAAGTGATTTTTTGATCTGAAAATTCCAGATTTAGGGTTCAAATTTAGGACGTACATCATATGTATTTTTTCTAAGATTTTGAAGCCCAAAATTTTATGGGGGTCTCTCTGATATGATAGAAGACTACCCTAAAAATTTCGTTCCATTTGGAATTGGGGAAATATATTAAAATATTTTTCTTTGACATTGCTATTTTTCTCGGATGTAATGCAATCCTCCAACGGAAAGTCTCTAGACAAAGGCCTTATGACCATAATCAGAATATCCACTTAACAATAACTTTTTAGACATGAAAGTCTTCTAAAAAATGGCACTAGTTTCATATTTTTTCCATTTTTCATTGAATTGATATCTATTTTTAAGTGCATAGTGCTTTGATTTCAGATATGTCATGATGTGCTGATTTGCATGATTGAAACGAGTCATTTTTCACAAAGAAAATATACTGTTTTAACTTGTTTTTCTTAATAAAATTTTAGATCAGACAGTTATCTACATAGATATATGTCTGTATTTAATTTTCATTAAGAATAGAATTTTATTTGGAATTTATGGTGCAACTGGTAAAAAATATGGAACAGACCTGACCAGTGTATTTGCCTGTACTTGGGGAATATTTTCGACCTGCCTATGGTCTCTTTTAGGATTAGCTTCCTTGAGACAAAATGTTGGCCTCTGAGTATTCTTTTCAGGGGTATCTTTTAAGAATTTTTTGAGTAAGTACAGTGCCCTATGTGCCCATTTTGGTCCAGCCTGACAAAGTTGTCATCTTGCTACGTGTTCCCTCATGTTTTGATTGATTCTCATATGCTTTGGTTGTTTCTCACTTGCCATATTTGATGCTATGCTATGTTCGGATGCTCGTATGCATACACCACTATAATTGGAATGGTCACACTGCCATAATTGGAATAGTCACACTGCCATAATTGGAATAATCACATTGCCATGATTGGAATGCTACACATGCTTATTGCCATATTTGTCTACTACACTTGCTCACATATTACTGTCATGTTTGGATGCACACTTACCATGTTTGTATTTATTCACATGCTCACTTGCCATTTTTGACTGATGTGTTGCTAAATTTGAATATATTTCCAACATGCTATATTTGGATGCTTACACTGCTATATTTAAGCTCACATTGCTTTGTTAGATTGTTTACATTGTACAACAACTAGGGCAAGATACACCCTAAGATGGAAAGAATTGAACAATTAGGGTAGTGAAACCCTAAAAATGGAAAGAATAATTAGGGCAAAATAAACCCTAGAATAAAGAGAATAATTAGGGTATGAAACCCTAAAAAATGAAAATCACAATGAAAAGGGATAGGAAACCCTAGAAACCTAAAAATGGAAACAATAAAAATGGTAGGAATTTAGGTCTCATCCCTAGATCCTATTGACAAAAATAGAAAGAATTTGGTACACATCCCAAATAAAAATGGAAGGAATTTAGGTCTCATCCCTAGATCCTATTGACAAAAATGGAAGGATTTTGGTACACATTCCAAATCTGACTCTCAAAACCCATTTTCGAACTACGTTTTTGGACTTGATTTCTAGGATTAGAATACGTAGGCAGTTTGAGATGTCTTACACATCTCAGATTCAGTCCAAGACCGAACCATCTTTGGTTCGGTTCACTGTATAATATTGTACATTACATTTGCTTGTTTATTTACTTTAAAACATGATTGGCTGAACCCTAGGTTAGAATAACTTAGCAACTTGGTTTAGGACATCCCCCATTGAACCCTAGTCATCCAGTTGACCAAGCACAGTATAAAATTAGAATTTAAGGAAAGTTTAGGAGGCCGATATTGATCGGGCGGTTTGGGTGCCTAATACCTTCCCATAACCGTACCCTGAATACTTACCCGATCTCTTGCAGACCAAAGAACCGATACATTGGGTCACGAGTCAATAGAAGTCTTACCTTAGGGTGAGGCTACATTTTTAGAGGTCCTAGACCTTAATCTAGGTGGCGACTCCAACAGAACAAATCGATCTTCATCGATACAGGATACACATTTCCATCCCGAGGAGGATCACGTCGATTTTCCATTGTCCTCACAGTGGCGACTCCACTGGGGATTAATATTCAGACTCCTAGGATACTTTCCTTATATTGATTTGCTTGACATTTGATGCTAGATCTAAGGTACTATATTTATTGTTTGTACATATTGCTTTGGGGGGAATGAGTTCAGTCACACTTTCGTGCGAGTAGCCGAACCAGGTCCCATGCATGTGGTGCAGCCCGCTAGGCAAAACACACAGCCTTGGCCTGTACTTTGTGAGACCACGACCGGCAAGTAGCCTCTAACGAGCGTTTCTTGGGTCCGCCTGGGAATGCGTTATGCTACTCCACGTCGCTTGGATCCTTGCAACATAGTATATAAAGGGATTGGGGGCCCATTATTCATCGAGCATTCGGTGATAGGTTACCCCATCCTCGTCAAGGTGGCCTTTTCTGTCCTAACCTAGTTTGAGCCATATGTATGTTATTTTTGGTCCATCTTTGAACCAACATGGTAAAATCTACTCGATCATAATATTTACATCTGAGACGTCGAAGTTCTGCCCATTTTTGTCCTTGACTTGTCAACATGTTTGGATCTACACTTGAGTATTCTTGTCTCTCACTTGTTGGGAGCGTGAGGGTTACGTATACCCGCATACAAAATAGTGTGGGCGGTACACGCCCTCCATCGTACAAAGCTCATTGTGTTGACCGTTCAATATTGATACGTCAATCTCAAAAAACGATCAGAAAATCTTCATCATGGTATAGATACTGTGATCAAGTAGAAATTTACCGGTTTTTTCAATCATGAACCGCTTTTGTCATCCATCATGAAAACTATAAATAAGCATATCCGTGTCAATTTCTTGAAATTTAATGAACCACATGGTCGAACCTTGGTGCTACAATGATCCATTCGGAATCTTGAGGCCCCAAGACCAATCATGGGGTTATTCAAATACAAATAAATTGTTACAGATGATGTCTAATGGTCGGTTTTCATGAAGGAGCTAACTTTGTTTGGTCGAGTCAGTTTGTATGTGTATGTGCATCCTTCTCGTGTCCAGTCACTTCTGAGTCTTAACCTTCGTTCATTGTTTATATAAAAATAAAAAACAAAAAAAAAAAAAAAAAAAAAAAAAAAAAAACAAAAAAATAAAAAAAAAAAAAAAAAAAAAAAAGAAAAAGAAAAAAAGAAAGAAAGAAAGGTTGAACTAGGGAGGATATAATTGTCTAGACTTAAGAGAACACCTAAGTGTGTAGACAAAGCATCCACTTTTATTACATCCTCTCATAAGAAGGTCTCATCATCACCGGTTCATGTCTCGGTTCATGTTCATAAGGAGGACTTTTGTACCTCAAAGTGTTGGAATGGTTGAAAGACAGTATATTGAGAGCCCAAATATTGCAGAGCGGAATTGAAATTCCAAGATCGGAGTTAAGGAATCCAAGAGATTAGAAAGCTGAATCATAGATTCTGAGAGATTACATGTTTCTTTCCCATGTTAGCATACCTGCCAAATTTAAATGGAAAAACTAAGATTGGAAAGCATTTCGTCCACCCGATTGAGCCACTTTGACTGAAGGAGTTGGTTTCTGACTCCCAAATTACTTTCATCAACCAAGGTGACCATAACTCAAAGGAGTAGCCCTCGAACCTTTAAGAATGGTCCATCCACCTCCCAAAATCCAAGATGAAAAGGAGGACCATGTGGTCAATGGTAACCCAAAATTAAGGTACCTGGAAATGAACTTCATGTACACCCTAAACTGGGGTACAACCAAAATGTCAGTGTACCCTAAATTGGAGCACAACAAAAATATCAGTGCACCCTAAACTGGGGCATAATTAAAATGTTAATGGATTCAAAGTGGGGCAAACCAAAAAGGCGAAGGACCAACTGGGGTATAGGTCAGAGTTTCGTGACATCAAAACTGGGGCATAAGATTGGGATACATCAAACCAAATTGAGGCATTGGCCAGGTGAATGTCAAACCCAAACTGGGGCATAAATCAAAATGGTAATAGACTCAAGAGGGGTTTAGCTCAAGCTGGAAAGGGTCAAACACATGTCGATAAATAGTCGTAATGAGTCTTACTAGCGAAAGTCTGAACGGAGATTCGGTCCTACAACCAATCATAAGTTGGCGTCAATGATGCCATATCCAATTGGGGTAACTCGGTGAATTACTTGTCTAAACTGGTTACCATTGGTATCTGATAGGTCATCTATGTTTGGGCTTAAGTTTGATGTGTCTGTAGACGGTCCAGTCCAAAATGCTCTGAAAAAAATGAACAATAATCATCTCATTTGAGACATCAACAACAGTGCTTTACTACTTCCAATCCATTCCTTCCCAATTTGATATTTCTTCCTCTTCCATGTCCGTTGCTAATTCTGACTCTGATGACGATTGAGATGAAGGGCCACAACCTGAATTTCTACTCCATCGGCCTTTAGAGAAATGAAAGTTCAACACACACGTGAAAGTTATATATGATTAAATTGAAGTCATGCAAGCATTCTCAAAGATACAAGTTGGTACATCAAAATGTCATCCCATTTGATCAATTTATAGAAATTTTTTTTTTGGGATATTCCTTAAAAGTGGAGAACATTTATAGACTCATACATGTGGTTCATTCAGTTTTGTAAAAATAGGTCTACAGACAAGGACCATTCAAGTGATTAAGTCTTCTATAAGTACATGACATCTACAGACATGAAGTGTGTTACAGATCAACCTCAAAGTCAAAGATGAGAAAAAAAAAAAAAAAAAAAAGAGCTATACAAAATAATGAGGTTGGTTGGCAAACTCCATTGGAACAGTGATGGTGGACAAATTCAACTACGATGCATAGACATGGAGCAACTACTTTGAAACAGTAATGATGAGTGAGTTCAATTACAAGGCATGTACATGGGGCAACTCCTTCGGAGCCCTACTGATGGACGAGTTCAATTATAGAGCAATAAGACAATTGGTTCTCGTACAATGACATATAGACACCATTTCTTAGAACTTGATTGGAGAGCTGATCATTTGTTGTGATTTACGTTGTGTGTTGAGCTAGATTTTTGATATTGGTCACTACATCCCGCCCATACAGGGGGTGGTCTCATCACTTTGTTGTCATCAGAGGTTTTTTCTTTTCGGCTAAAGGCTCTCTCTCCCGCCCATCAATCTGACGGTCTTCCACAGAGTCTACATTACATGCCCTTACTTCAAATGTCACAAAATTTTATGGTATTGTTTCTTGTGAACATATCGTCTTGTTATGCATAAATATTGTTTAATAAATCTGACGGGAATATATATCTGTCGTTCATCATTTCGAAGGCGTCCAAAAATTCCATAGTCCTTTTTTGCTAGCCGATAAAATGGCATCGCCTAGTGGAGATCAAGCCATTCTACATAAACAACCAAACACTCTCCTAATGGCAGACCCATTGGACAGTTTCTTATCTGTCCATCTGGACCTTCATCGTCATACTTGTATACAGACTTAAAGGATTTGGGCCCAAACATGGTTACAACTGATTCAGCATTTGAGCATAGCTTGTTGAAACTTGTTTTCTATCTGAGTGATACCGAGAAGAGAAAGCATTCTTTGACGTTTTTTCTAAAGATTAGTGTAGGGTTGCATCTCCTTAAGGTTATTTCTATTGATGACTCAAAAGTCGCCTGCCTATCAAAATGTGCAGACTTGAACTTAGACACTGGGGCAAAACCACCCATTTATCCAAACATCATGAGTTTAGTTGAGCCCCCTGTTTGAAACTCTAGCTGAGTATATTTGAATGTAAGAGAAATATGACTCATACAAAATTGAGTCATTGTCATCATTTGCCCCTCATTAAAAAGACCTGATTGCCCTCTGATCAAAGTGAAACCCATATAAATTTGGCAGGAATGCAGAACATATCAAAATTGCCTTTTAAAGAAAAGAAACATGTTTCTCTCGGTCTAGCTTAAGTCAAGTCAAGGAAAGTCGATCAAATCATGATCTCTAGTTCCTCTTGGATTCCGAGCAATGTTAATGGACAAAGTGCAGATACTGAGCCCCATTGTGGCTACCTCAATATTTATGAAAAGTTCAACCCATTTTGGGAATGAAGAAAGATGAAGAAAGAAATTGAAAAGAACAAGAAAAAGAAAAAGAAAAATGAAAAAAAAAAAAGAGAAAAGAAAAGAAAGGTGAAAGTACAGAGAAGAAAGAAGACTGAATGAAAGCAGAATAAGAATAGAAAAGAGAACAAGATACAAGCAAAGAAAAGAAAGAAAGATCATGGGAAGAGAGAGAAAGCTTTAGCCCGAACTACGCGGAACCTGATTCCGGAGGGATGGAAATCCCAAAGGATACGTAGGCAATTTGGGACACCCCAAATTCGGTCCAAAGGCTACACAGCCAAAGGCTATACATTCAGAGGTTACAAATTCAGAGCACAAAGCACAGTTACAGTTACATCACGAGCGGTCTTGAGCCAAAGTCACAGACCTGATGAGGTCGCTACTTAAGAAGCTTGACAGTTACAGTTACATCATGAGCGGTCTTGAGCCAAAGTCACAGACCTGATAGGGTCGCTACTCAAGAAGCTTGACAGTTACAGTTACATCATGAGCGGTCTTGAGCCAAAGTCATAGACCTGATGAGGTCGCTACTCAAGGAGCTTGACATCTACAGTTGTTTGTTGTACAGTGTGAACAAAAAAAAAAAAAAAAAAAAAAAAAAAAAAAAAAGGGGGAGGAGAGTAGTTACAGCATCAGTTCAAGAGAGCAATGGTAGAATTTGGATCAAGTGCAGAATAATGCAAAAATGGGCTACTTTTATCTTCGGCCTCAATTGCCCACAATCTCGGTCGAAGAGGGGCATCTGTAAGCACCCCATTTTTGCCATCCCAGCTAAACAAAGTCCTGCTGGTGTGTGGACAACAAAAGGAAGAAAGGTGATCGAAAGTTTGGATTCTTGACTGTGAATTTGAGGAAGTTTTCAATGGGTCTGTGAATTTGAGAAAGTTTTCAATGGGTCCACAGCAAGGTCATGGGTTATAATTTTACATGGATGCATAGGTCATAGAATTATCTTCGAAATGAGACCAGAATTGCTCAATTCTGATATCAAATGAAGAAGATATGACCATTTTAGTCAGATGATACATATGAGGGAGGTTTATGAAATTATTATAAATAATCCTAAGGGCCTTCATGCAAATTATCCTAAGTTGGATTGTTTGAATTTCAAATCATCATATCTTGATCATCCGACATCGGATTCAGATGATTCCAAGACCATTATTCTTCATTCATGATGTTCTACAAAGTGGACGTAAAAAATCCCGGGTAGAAGTCACCAGTGGGTCCCATGCAAGCTTGCATGCAAAATTATCGTCAGAACTTCAAAGCTGCATATCTTTTCCGTCCTATATCGGATTCAGGTGATTCCAGTTCCTATATTCCTCATTTTTAATGTTCTACAAAATGAACGCAAAAAAAATTTGGAATAGAGGCCATCGGAAAATTCCATGCGGGATGACAGCGGAAATGACCCATGAAATGATAAGGAGAGAAAACCTAGTTAATTCCAATTAATCCAGTCAACTCAGTTCAAGCCAGTTTTGGTCCAACCTAGCTCAACCCATATCAGTTTAACTCAGTCAACCTAAGTCAGTCTCAACCCGTTTCGAACCAGTTCATTCATGTGCATAGTATTTATATATATTATATATATTATATATATATATATATATATATATATATATATATATATATATATATATATATATATATATATATATAAATATGTATGTATGTTATAAAATATATGTGTATATATGTATATAATATATATTATTATATGTAAGTGATAATCCAAAAGATTTTGAGAAGAAAAATGAAAGAGGGGAGAGAAAACGTGAAAGAGAAGGGGATCTAGGGTTTTGAGATAATCCAAAAAGATCTTGAGAAGAAAAAAGGAAAGAGGGAGAAATAAAAAAAAAAAAAAAAAAAGAAAAAAGGGGGGAAAAAGATTCCCCTTCACGTTTTCTAGAAAGAAAACCTGAAAGAAAAGAGAGGGAGAAAAGAAAAAAAGGAAGGAAAAGAATGAAGAAGAAAAGGAAAGAAGAAAGAAAGGAAAGAGACAAGGATTTTTCTAGAAGAAGGAAGGAGAGAAAGGAAAGAGAGAAGGGGTTTTCTAGAAGAAGAATGAGAAAAAGGAAAGAAAGGAAGAAGAAAAAACGTGGGAAGGAAGAAAAGAAAGGAAAGAAGAAAAAATGGAGAGAAAAAAGATTTTCTAGAAAAAGAAGAAAAGGAAAGAAGGATCTTCTAGAAAATGAGTGAAAAATTATAAATAGGAGAGAGGAGGGATCCTTTTCCAGACCAGAGAGAGAGGGGAACGTGGGTGAGAGAGAGAAACGTGAGTGAGAGAGAGAAAACATGAGAGAGGAAGAAAGAAAGAGAGAGAAAAGAGAAAGGAAAGAAAAGAGAAGAAGAAAAGAGAGAAAGAGAAGATAGAAAGAAGCAGAAGAGAGGAGAATGAGGATTCACATTCAAAGGGGATTGATACAACCCCCAATCACCCTTCATCAACGGTTTCGCTCGATTTGAGCCCAAGGTTAGTACTCTAAACAAATTTAGAGGTCGTTATAATGCCCGAATGCCGATTTTGCTTAAAAAAGGCTAATTTTCATGAATTCTCAATCATGAATGCTCTATTACATGCTTGTTAATGTTAGGATGCCTATGTCTAACATTTTTCATGAATGATAATTTGTCTAAGCTATTCAATGATGAATTTTTAATTGATATACAATGATGTTTGATGTTTTTTATAAATTTCATAAAGTGATTTTCTGATCTGAAAATTCCAGATTTAGGGTTCAAACTTAGGACGTACATCATATGCATTTTTTCTAAGATTTTGAAGCCCAAAATTTTATGGGAGTCTCTCTGATATGATAGAAGACTACCCTAAAAATTTTGTTCCATTTGGAATTGGGGAAATATATCAAAAAATTTGTCTTTGACATTGCTATTTTTCTCGGATGTAATGCAATCCTCCATCGGAAAGTCTCTAGACAAAGGCCTTATGGCCATAATCAGAAAATCCACTTAACATAAACTTTTTATACATGAAAGTCTTCTAAAAAATGGCACTGGTTTCATATTTTTTCCATTTTTCGTTGAATTGATATCAATTTTTAAGTGCATAGTGCTTTGATTTCAGATCTGTCATGATGTGCTGAGTTGCATGATTGAAAAGAGTCATTTTTCACAAAGAAAATATACTGTTTTAAATTGTTTTTCTTAATGAAATTTTAGATCAGACAGTTATCTACAAAGATATATATCTGTATTTAATTTTCATTAAGAATATAATTTTATTTGGAATTTATGGTGCAACTGGTCAAAAATATGGAACAGACCTGACCAGTGTATTTGCCTGTACTTGGGGAATATTTTCGACCTGCCTATGGTCTCTTTTAGGATTAGCTTCCTTGAGACAAAATGTTGGCCTCTGAGTCTTCTTTCCAGGGATATATTTTAAGAATTTTTTGAGTAAGTACAGTGCCCTATGTGCCCAATTTGGTCCAGCCTGACAAAGCTGTCATCTTGCTACGTGTTCCATCATGTTTTGATTGATTCTCATATGCTTTGGTTGTTTCTCACTTGCCATATTTGATGCTATGCTATGTTCGGATGCTCGTATGCATACACCACTATAATTGGAATGGTCACACTGCCATAATTGGAATAGTCACACTGCCATAATTGGAATAATCACATTGCCATGATTGGAATGCTACACATGCTTATTGCCATATTTGTCTACTACACTTGCTCACATATTACTGTCATGTTTGGATGCACACTTACCATGTTTGTATTGATTCACATGCTCACTTGCCATTTTTGACTGATGTGTTGCTAAATTTGAATATATTTCCAACATGCTATATTTGGATGCTTACACTGCTATATTTAAGCTCACATTGCTTTGTTAGATTGTTTACATTGTACAACAACTAGGGCAAGATACACCCTAAGATGGAAAGAATTGAACAATTAGGGTAGTGAAACCCTAAAAATGGAAAGAATAATTAGGGCAAAATAAACCCTAGAATAAAGAGAATAATTAGGGTATGAAACCCTAAAAAATGAAAATCACAATGAAAAGGGATAGGAAACCCTAGAAACCTAAAAATGGAAACAATAAAAATGGTAGGAATTTAGGTCTCATCCCTAGATCCTATTGACAAAAATAGAAAGAATTTGGTACACATCCCAAATAAAAATGGAAGGAATTTAGGTCTCATCCCTAGATCCTATTGACAAAAATGGAAGGATTTTGGTACACATTCCAAATCTGACTCTCAAAACCCATTTTCGAACTACGTTTTTGGACTTGATTTCCAGGATTGGAATACGTAGGCAGTTTGAGATGTCTTACACATCTCAGATTCAGTCCAAGACCGAACCATCTTTGGTTCGGTTCACTGTATAATATTGTACATTACATTTGCTTGTTTATTTACTTTAAAACATGATTGGCTGAACCCTAGGTTAGAATAACTTAGCAACTTGGTTTAGGACATCCCCCATTGAACCCTAGTCATCCAGTTGACCAAGCACAGTAAAAAATTAAAATTTAAGGAAAGTTTAGGAGGTCGATATTGATCGGGCGGTTTGGGTGCCTAACACCTTCCCATAACCGTACCCTGAATACTTACCCGATCTCTTGCAGACCAAAGAACCGATATATTGGGTCATGAGTCAATAGAAGTCTTACCTTAGGGTGATGCTACATTTTTAGAGGTCCTAGACCTTAATCTAGGTGGCGACTCCAACAGAACAAATCGATCTTCATCGATACAGGATACACATTTCCATCCCGAGGAGGATCACGTCGATTTTCCATTGTCCTCACAGACACCCTTGACGAAAGTGGTAAGGCGGAGTTCCCTGCCTCGGTTGAAGTCATTGACATTTCCCTCTATCTCCAGGTTGGCATAGAAATGGTTGACTAGGTTGGGTCGGGTGGTCATAGAGTATGTAATGACAGGCAACCACCCAAGTCTACCAAAAGCTGCTTCAATGTCAAACCACTGCAGCTGGTCCAGGTTCACCCGTCGCCCGACTCAATATTTTTCTCCTCAAAGCAGGGAAAGGGGGCTTGCGCCGCCTCGAAACGAAACCACCGCTGATCGAGCTGTGGAACCGGAGGATGCGGACGGTTCATGCCAAGACCAAAGGCATGTTTACCAGCACCTCTGCGTCGAGACATTTGTAACTGCCAAACAAAGACAAAATAAGGGGGAATTGGTTATAAATTTTTGAAATTTCAGCAGCATAACGACAGTAATGAAAGCAAAAGCCTCAAACTCACCAAAAATCTGGGGAGGTGGACTTACGTAACCTTCTAACACCTCATGGAAACCAAGCATCCATCAAACAATCAAGGAATTTGGAAATTACAAAAAAAATTCAATTTTTACTAAAAACCTAGGTCAAAGACCTAAAAATTTGATTTTTTTTGAAAACTATCCGGTGGTACCTCAAATTGATTGAGGGCTTTTGCTCATAGAGGTCCCTAAACCCTTTCTAAGCCGAAGGAAAAGAGTTCCTACAGTTAGAATCTTCTAAACTAAGAAAAACCTAGTTTTTGGGCATGAAACCATGAAGAAACGATGTAAAAATGAAGAATGGAAGGAAGGAACTTACTTGGAGGTGATGTTCAAGGTCTTGATCGGAAGAAAATAGCTTTTAAAACCACCGGTCAGACTATGGCAACGCACAAAGCAAGAGAGGAATCGCCATCGGAGAGGAAAAAGAAAGGAAAAGTGAGAAAAATCTCACTTTTCCCGATTTTAAAGGCTATTCTGGGCATACCGGTCGACGGTTTTGCCCATACTGGTCGACCGGTACCCCCTAGGGTATATCGACCGGTACCTCTCGGTCAGAGAAAAATTATGACCAGTCGACTATACCGGTCGCTCCATTTTCTACAAGGTTGCGACCGGTACATCGATCGACACCCCTTAGGAACTCTGAGAGTTTGTCCGCCTGGACATACCGGTCGCACTACCTTATACAGTGCCGCGACCGGTATGTTACGATTGGACAACTATATGAAGCCCAAAAAATTTTGGGAATAATTTAAAAAATTTCCAATTTAAGTTTCCGTTACAATTTTCCGTCTTGCACTTGTTAAAGACTAACACTACTATGACTATTCGATTGTACCTCATGTGTTATGTCTTCTTCTCAGATCCAAGCAGGAGAAACTAATTTGAGATGATAGGCAAAAATGGTCGTAGAGGCTCACGAAGGCGTCACCACTCTAGGGTATGCCAAGATGAGGACAACCTGGAAACATGAACCATTGATGAGCAAAATGTAAACACAGAGGGTGGAGCAAGGCAGAGTCTCATGGTACCAACAAATTTATCAGGACCTCCTCACACTAACTCTATAGTTTATCAGACGGAAGCTTAGCAGAAGGTATTCTTGAACGAGATGTTGAAGATGTTCAGGCCACCAGGATATATCCCTACAGAAGGTACACCTGAGTCTGGAAAAAATGACACCACTCTGCCAATGGATGGTAGTACTATACCGATGGGCCAAGGACAGAATCTACAACCACCACACCAATTTCCAATGTCGTCTGCCTATCAAGGGATCTATCCGTACCCACCACCATGGTATGGAATGAATGCACAAGGGCAGAATGACCTAAGCCGAGCGGTGGATAGGTTCTTGAAACTGAAATCCCCTACTTTCACAGGGAAACTAGGGAAACCACTGTGGCCTGCACAGTGGGTTACTGAAATAGAAAAGAACTTCTATCTGATGACTTGTACGGAGGATGAGAAGGTGCTGTTTGCTACATACATGCTCAAGGAAGATGCAAATGCTTAGTGGAATTCTACCCGGACATACTTAGAGGTAAAGCATACTCTGATCAATTGGGCAATATTCAAGGGAGCCTTCTTTGATAAGTACTTTTCGAAGAGCTTCCGTGATCAAATGGAGAAGGAATTCTTGAACCTGCAATAATCCCACTCGACCGTTGATGCTTACCAGCAGAGATATGAAGAGTTGTTCTTCTTCGCTCCGGCAAGAATGCAAGAAGAAGAAACCAAAACTCGTAGGTTCACCATGGGATTGCGAGGAAGTATCTGAGAGCACGTCTTGGGTTTGGAGAAGAAAGTATATAATGAGGCTATACAGATTGCTAGGGTAATTGAATCTAGCCAAAGAGACAGTTTCTTTGCTCAGAACAGGGGACTGAAGAGGCCCGCCACTGAGACTTCAGGTGGAGGGAATACAAGACCATTCCACCCATACAGGGCTCAGTCTGCTGTGGTGCTTGCAAGGAACACTACTGCACCATCACCATCACAGTTTGCTGAACAAAACCCAAATGTCAAATGCTTCAACTATCAACAATTGGGTCATTATGCAAAGACCTGTACTCTACCCAAGAAACAACTGCCACAACAAGGAAAGATATTCGCAGTCACCACTGAAGAGGCAGCCGCATCACCTGATGTGGTTACTGGTATGATTACATCCCTTACTATTTGGCTTACTGTTGTTGTAAGACCCGTGTCAATCTAACCCGGTCTTACCACCTTGAACCAGGTTTACCCATCATGGTCGAGTCAAATGGACCAAGGGCGTGAAGGAGATCAAGATCCCAGGTATCAAATCGACCCAAAAACACTTAAAATAGGGGAAGGGTCGCATACCCAGCTAAGCAGGGTCGGACCTCCCAAAACAGAAAGTCAGACCCTCGGTTTTAGAGGGAGGGTCGGACAGCTTAAGACCCTAGGGTCGACGGGATCATCGACCCTCCCATCGACCCTCGGATTCTAACGAATATGGAAATTAGGAAATTTCTATATTTTTCGATTGAGATTCTTTCCTAATCTCAGAGGGACTTATTTAGGATGTTCCTACTCTATTTAAAGGACGTTCCTAAGCCACATTCACTCATTTTACAACCCTAATCGAATTGAGAGAAAGAGAGGAGAAGGAAAAGAGGAAGAAGTAAGGGAAGGAAGAGAACTTAGCACAAATGAGAAGAATTTTAGAGGAAAAGTTATCTTCTCAGGTATGGATACTAATTCCATGAGTTTCTATAGACCTTAGATTAGTAATTGTTGAGAGTGTGATCTCAGAGAAACCCAAACCATCAACCTATGGTTAGGTTTCCATGGAAAACCATAGAAGAATGCGTGAAAGCTATCTAGGTGGGTTATACATGGTTTTAGACCATTGAATGAATGTAGAATGGAATGTAGGAGCAAGCCATAGGATCCCAAACACGAGGAATGGATTAAAAGAGGGAATTGGACCAAAGTGCACCAAGGGTCACACCCAGGGTCGATAGACCATCCGACCCTAGGTATTCCTGACCATCGACCCTCAACATTCAGGAAGTCCAGAAAGAGGGAAGGGTCGATAGACCCATCGACCCTAGCATCGACCCTACCTCCGACCCTCAGTTAACAGAGTAGTTTTTAAATTCTGAATAAATTCTAATTAAATTCTATCGACTTTGTTAGGGCTTCTAGCAATACAATAACACTGTAAAGGTGATTCTAAAGCTTGAAAAAGTATCTTATAGCAAGCTAAGGTGAGGAATCTTAACCCCAAACTAAATTGGTTAATAATAAACTGTTTTCTGTTCTTGAGTCCTATGCTATGGTTGATTCTATGCGAATATGTTTGTAATGTGCATACAACATGCCATCCAATATTTCTATTACTTGTTCATGCATATTTACTTTATTGTTTATAACATGATGATGATGATGATGATGATAGGAATAGGCATGTGCTTGTATGTGTGTGGTTGATGTGCTTGATGCGAGCGAGTATCAGGGGAGGTGTGATGAGAACGTCAATAAACGTTAACCTTTGGCGGGTCTCAGCACTTTAGCTCTATCTCTAACTCAAGTCTTGTGCATTAGCATCGTCGTATCACCATTACTTTAGCAGAACTATTATGTTGTAGAGTATCAGGGGAGGTGGTCTCGGTCCTTATAGTCTCTGACTCTACCGGGGTGCCATAGCTCTATCTCTATGGACATTCTGATGGATGCTGGGGTGAGGCCTTGGATACACTTTTTGGCATTAGGATTGGTTAATTGCGAGCCAGTTTGCAGCCCTTGCTAACAGGGGCTTACGTGTTGGTATGGCACTATATAGCAATAAACGTAACCTTTGTTATATAATGTTCATGATTGGGTGAATGTGAGTTGACGATAAACGTGATCTTCGGGTAACGTCACACACTCGTGTATAGAGGCGGAGTCAATAAACGCGGCCTTTGGCTACCTAAACCTTTCTATTGCATATTGCAAACTTTAAAATCGGACTAAAGATATAAATTGACTTTTTGCATGCATATGTTTTGTTGCATTGTTTTGGCTACTCATTGAGCCGTGTTGTGTGCTCACCCCTCGACGTCAAATTGTTTTAGTTGATGATGCAGGTTATACCGTTGAAGACTACATGAACGCGTCTGCGTACGGAAACGTGCCAGCGATGGAAGCTGAAGCTGAAGTGGATACACACGACTCCTCTTGCGAGTGCAACTCGTGTGTATTTGATTAGATATTTTATAGGTTTCTTTATTTGGATTTATTACAGACTTGTATTGATATTTACTTATGTCTCGGTTGATACAGAATAAATTGTTATTTAAATTTTAGTATCACATAGATTCTCAGTTCATTTATTTACAAGATTTCCGCTATTGTTTATTTACTCTGATTATGATTATGGATGTGTGTAAGTTTGGATAACAAGGATATAGCCTATTTGAGATCTTGGTTGAACCGTTGGTTATTTAGCGGTTCATCACACTATTCTGGTTAGACCAGAATTGGGGTGTGACAACTTGGTATCAGAGCATCTCAGGCCTTGCCCGCTGAACTAGCATACATTCAAGAAAATTGTGAACTGAGATAGGATAAAAGTAAAAACAGTAATATAAATAAACTGTAAGCACCAGTGATGATTGAGACAAAATTACCCATCAAAATATTAGACTACAAATTACTTGTACGGTCACCGATGGGGTTAGAAGTGGAACTAGAGAAAGGTTATGGACCATGTCCAGTTCTCATTGGAGAGAAGACTTTAGATGCAACCTTGATACAACTTGAGATGGTAGACTTTGATGTCATCTTAGGAATGGACTGGTTAGCTTGGCACTCTGTAAATCTATTATGCGCCGAAAAGAAGCTAACGTTCAAAGACAAAGAAGGAGCAGAATTAAGTTTCTCGGGAAATGCAAGCTCATACTTTCAGCATTAAAGGCTAAGAAGTGCCTTGACAAGGGAGCAATTGGGTATCTAGTGTCAGTGGTCGACCTAACCAAGGAAGCACCACGAATGAAAGACATTGACGTCGTGCGGGATTACCCTGACGTATTTCCAGAGGAACTACCCGGATTACCACCCAACCGGGCCACAGAGTTTGTAATAGATCTAATACCTGGAGCCGCACCCGTATCAAAAGCACCTTATAGAATGGTTCCTACGGAACTGAAGGAACTGAAGGTGCAACTACAAGAATTGCTAGACAAGGGTTATATTCGACCTAGTATATCTCCATGGGGTGCACCGGTGTTATTCGTAAAGAAGAAAGATTGTAGCGTTCGATTATGCATCGATTATCGAGAGTTGAATAAACTGACAATCAAGAATCGATATCCACTACCTCGGATCAATGACTTGTTCGATCAGTTACAAGGAGTAATAGTATTTTCTAAGATCGATCTTCGATCAGGTTATCATCAGCTGAAGATTAAAGAAGGTGATATTTCGAAGACAGCATTCAGGACCAGATATGGACATTATGAATTTTTGGTTATGTCTTTCGGATTAACTAATGCACCGGCAACGTTCATGGAACTTATGAACCGAGTTTTCCACGATATGTTGGATACATCGGTTATAGTATTTATTGATGACATATTGGTATATTCCAAGGACAAGGAAACTCATATCAAGAACCTAAACGCAGCCCTACAACGTTTAAGGAAAGAGAAGCTATATGCCAAATTTTCAAAGTGCGAGTTTTGGCTAAGTGAAGTCGCCTTCCTAGGCCATGTAGTATCCGCTGAAGGAATCAAAGTGGATCCCAGCAAGATCGAGGCTATTGTAAAGTGGGAAGCGCCAAAGAGTGTTTCAGAAATCAGAAGTTTTCTGGGTCTAGCTGGTTATTATCGAAGATTCGTAGAAGACTATTCTCGGATTGCCGTACCTCTCACCAGTTTGACTAAGAAAGGTGAAAAGTTGGTGTGGACCGATAAATGTGAGAAGAGTTTCCAAACACTGAAGACAAGATTGATATCCGCTCCAATTTTGACTATTCCTATTCCAGGTTAGATGTTTACCTTATACACCGATGCGTCGGGACTGGGATTGGGATGTATGCTTATGCAAGGAGAGCAAGTGATTGCTTATGCTTCAAGATAGTTGAAGGTACATGAGAAAAACTACCCCACTCATGATTTGGAGCTAGCGACAGTAGTACATGCAGTCAAGATATGGAGACATTACTTATATGGAGAGAAATTTCAGATTAAGTCGGACCATAAAAGTCTTACTTATCTATTTAATCAGAAGGAGTTGAATATGAGACAACGAAGATGGTTGGAGTTATTGAAAGACTATGATTGTGATATCCAGTATCATCCGGGGAAAGCGAATGTAGTAGCGGATGAATTAAGCAGAAAAGCAATGATAAAATCTCAAGGAGAAGTTAGCACGACCGCAACAATGTGTACCACCGGAATGGTATTCAATTACAGCAACGAGCAGTATGTGATAGATACAACGGATGAATCAGCTAACCAAGGGTTTATTCATCGGTTTTCGAATATGTTCGCGGCATTGAAGATTATACCGGATATAGTGGATGAAGTAAAGACAGCTATCAAAACAGATCCTTATCTGAGAACAGTACAAGAGGATATTGAGAAAGGTAGGACGAACCCTGAGTTCACCTTGGATGATGAGAAAGTACTGAAATACAAAGGGAGAATATGTGTACCTGAAACAGAAAGTATGGACATTAGACACCGACTGATGAAAGAAGCCCATACCACCATCTACTCGATACATCCTGGAAGTACAAAAATATATCATGATCTAAAGAAATTATATTTGTGGAGGGGAATGAAAGCAGATGTAGCCAAGTTCGTGTCTCAATGCCTAAATTATCAGAAAGTAAAGGCTGAACGACAAAGACCCGCAGGATTGTTACAGCCATTACCGGAACCAGCATGGAAATGAGACTGCATCACTATGGACTTCGTCACGGGACTACCATTGACTCCTCAAGTAGTTGACGCAGTTTGGGTGATTGTGGACCGTCTGACCAAAACAGCTCACTTCATACCTATACGACCTCAATATACACTGGAAAGGTTAGCGAAGCTGTATGTGGATAACATTGTTCGATTACATGGTGTTTCAGAATGTATTGTGTCCGATAGAAATCCACGATTTACTTCCAAGTTTTGGGAAGGATTGCAAAAGGCTATGGGTACAACGTTGAAGTTCAGTACTGCATTCCACTCACAGATAGATGGACAGTCAGATCGTACAATTCAGATTCTAGAAGATATGCTACGAGCATGTGTAATTGATTTCAAGGGATCATGGGATGAAAGATTATCATTGATCGAGTTCGCTTATAATAACAGCTATCAGGCTACTATACAGATGTCACCTTATGAAGCACTGTATGGCAGAAAGTGTCGAACTCCTTGTTTTGGAATGAAGTTGGAGAACGTAGTATTGTTGGACCGAAATTTGTTGAAGAGACTTGTCGAGTGGTCGATATTATCAAGGAAAGAGTGAGAACAGCTCAGAACCGCCAGAAGTAATATGCGGATACTCGACGAAGAGATCTGGAGTTCGCCGTAGGTGATAAAGTATTTTTGAAGGTATCGCCTATGCGAGGATTGAAGAGGTTCGGACAGAAAGGGAAGCAAAGTCCAAGATATGTCGGGCCATATGAAATTCTAGCTAAGCGGGGAAAGGTGGCTTATTAGTTAGCACTACCACCATCTATGTCAAGCGTGCATGACGTATTTCACATTTCCTTATTGAAGAAGTATGTCAAGGATCCAACGCATGTTTTGACAGTGGATTTGCCGAAATTGACTGATGATTTGACATTTGAAGTAACACCAACAGAGATCACTAGTCGAAAGGTTCAACGTCTACGCAACAGAGATATCTACTATGTTAAGGTCACATGGAAAAGTAGAGACATGGAAGAGGTTACATGGGAAGAAAAAAATGCTAAGAGAAAGCAATACCCTTACTTATTTGATTCAGAAGGTACGTACAATTTCGAGGACAAAATTTTTATAAGTTGGGGGGAGTTGTAAGACCCGTGTCAATCTAACCCGGTCTTACCACCTTGAACCAGGTTTACCCATCATGGTCGAGTCAAATGGACCAAGGGCGTGAAGGAGATCGAGATCCCAGGTATCAAATCGACCCAAAAACACTTAAAATAGGGGAAGGGTCGCATACCCAGCTAAGCAGGGTCAGACCTCCCAAAACAGAAAGTCAGACCCTCGGTTTTGGAGGGAGGGTCGGACAACTTAAGACCCTAGGGTCGACGGGATCATCGACCCTCCCATCGACCCTCGGATTCTGACGAATATGGAAATTAGGAAATTTCTATATTTTTCGATTGGGATTGTTTCCTAATCTCAGAGGGACTTATTTAGGATGTTCCTACTCTATTTAAAGGACGTTCCTAAGCCACTTTCACTCCTTTTACAACCCTAATCAAATTGAGAGAAAGAGAGGAGAAGGAAAAGAGGAAGAAGAAAGGGAAGGAAGAGAACTTAGCACAAAGGAGAAGAATTTCAGAGGAAAAGTTATCTTCTCAGGTATGGATACTAATTCCACGAGTTTCTACAGACCTTAGGTTAGTAATTGTTGAGAGTGTGATCTCAGAGAAACCCAAACCATCAACCTATGGTTAGGTTTCTATGGAAAACCATAGAAGAATGCGTGAAAGCTATCTAGGTGGGTTATACATGGTTTTAGACCATTGAATGAATATAGAATGGAATGTAGGAGCAAGCCATAGGATCCCAAACACAAGGAATGGATTAAAAGAGGGAATTGGACCAAAGTGCACCAAGGGTCGCACCCAGGGTCGCACCTAGGGTCGATAGATCATCCGACCCTAGGTATTCCTGACCACCGACCCTCAGCATTCGGGATGTCCAGAAAGAGTGAAGGGTCAATAGACCCATCGACCCTAGCATCGACCCTACCTCCGACCCTCAATTAACAGAGTAGTTTTTAAATTCTGAATAAATTCTAATTAAATTCTATCGACTTTGTTAGGGCTTCTAGCAATACAATAACACTGTAAAGGTGATTCTAAAGCTTGGAAAAGTATCTTATAGCAAGCTAAGGTGAGGAACCTTAACCCAAAACTAAATTGGTTAATAATAAACTGTTTTCTACTCTTGAGTCCTATGCTATGGTTGATTCTATGCGAATATGTTTGTAATGTGCATACAGCATGCCATCCAATATTTCTATTACTTGTTCATGCATATTTACTTTATTGTTTATAACATGATGATGATGATGATGATGATAGGAATAGGCATGTGCTTGTATGTGTGTGGTTGATGTGTTTGATGCGAGCGAGTATCAGGGTAGGTGTGATGAGAACGTCAATAAACGTTAACCTTTGGCGGGTCTCAGCACTTTAGCTCTATCTCTAACTCAGGTCTTGTGCATTAGCATCGTCGTATCGCCATTACTTTAGCAGAACTATTATGTTGTAGAGTATCAGGGGAGGTGGTCTCGGTCCTTGTAGTCTCTGACTCTACCGGGGGGCCTTAGCTTTATCTCTATGGACATTCTGAGGGATGCTGGGGTGAGGCCTTGGATACACTTTTTGGCATTAGGATTGGTTAGTTGCTAGCCCAGTTTGCAGCCCTCGCTAACAGGGGCTTACGTGTTGGTATGGCACTATATAGCAATAAACGTAACCTTTGTTATATAATGTTCATGATTGGGTGCATGTGAGTTGACGATAAACGTGATCTTCGGGTAACGTCACACACTCGTGTATAGAGGCGGAGTCAATAAACGCGATCTTTGGCTACCTAAACCTTTCTATTGTATACTGCAAACTTTAAAATCGGACCAACGATATAAATTAACTTTTTGCATGCATATGTATTGTTGCATTGTTTTGGCTACTCACTGAGCCGTGTTGTGTGCTCACCCCTTGACGTCGAATATTTTTAGTTGATGATGCAGGTTATACCGTTGAAGACTACATGAACGCGTCTGCGTATGGAAACGTGGCAGCGATGGAAGCTGAAGCTGAAGTGGATACACATGACTCCTCTTGCGAGTGCAACTCGTGTGTATTTTATTAGATATTTTATAGGTTTCTTTATTTGGATTTATTACAAACTTGTATTGATATTTACTTATGTCTCGGTTGATATAGAATAAATTGTTATTTAAATTTTAGTATCACATAGATTCTCAGTTCATTTATTTACAAGATTTCTGCTATTGTGTATTTACTCTGATTATGATTATGGATGTGTGTAAGTTTGGATAACGCGGGTATAGCCTATTTGAGATCCTGGTTGAACTGTTGGTTATTTAGCGGTTCATCACACTTTTCTGGTTAGCCCAGAATTGGGGTGTGACAGTTGTTGTGTTTGAGCATGTAGAACTAAGGGATAATTAAATTTCAGGAACTATAAATATAGCTGGTGTACCCGCCAGAGTACTCTTTGACACTGGGGCCACACACTCCTTTGTTTATATATTTTTTGGGAAGCGAATGGAGTTACCTATCAAGTATTTAACCCCAAGCTTGATAGTTCGCTCTCCGTTGGGAGTAGAAGTGGCATTGAATGAATACTATGGGCTGTATACAGTTAGTATTAAGGGCCAAAATCTAGAAGCAAATCTGGTTCAACTTGAGATGGCAGACTTTGACGTCATCTTGGGAACGGATTGGCTAGGCCATCATTCAGCTTGTTTATTATGTGGTGAAAGAAAACTTTTGTTTAAAGATGATAAGGGAAAGGAGTTTAGCTTCACTGGAACCAAGTTACCTAGGAAGCGGAAGCTGATCCTCTCTGCCCTAAAAGCTAAGAGATGCTTAGAGAAGGGAGGAGTGGGGTACTTAGTGTCTGTAGTCGACATCACCGTAGAGGTGCCAAAGATGGAAGATCTAGATGTGGTATGAGAGTTTCTAGATGTATTTCCAAAAGATCTACCAGGTCTACCTCCAGACAGGGCTACAGAGTTCGTGATAGACCTTATGCCAGGGTCGGTGCCAGTGTCTAAGGCACCGTACAGGATGGCCCCTACTGAATTAAAAGAGTTGAAGACCCAACTACAAGAACTACTAGATAAGGGTTTCATACGACCAATCATATCGCCATGGGGAGCACCTGTTTTGTTTGTCAAGAAGAAGGACGATAGTGTACGACTATGTATCGACTACTAAGAGTTGAGCAAGTTAACTATTAAGAACCGATACCCTTTGCCTAGGATCAATGATCTGTTCGACCAGTTGCAGGGTGCAAAGGTTTTCTCAAAGAATGATCTTAGATCAGGGTATCACTAATTGAAGATCAAGGCAACGAATATTCCAAAGACTACTATCAGGACAAGGTATAGGCATTATGAGTTCCTTGTAATGTCATTCGAATTGACTAACGCTCCAGCGTCGTTCATGGAACTGATGAACCGAGTGTTTCATGACATGTTCGACACTTCGGTCATCGTATTCATTGACAATATTGTCAGCACCCCGATTTTGCCACTATGGGGATCTCCCCTCTCATTGGGGCACCATACGCAATGAGAGGGGTGTGTCATAAAAAAAATAATAATATAAATTTTTTTAATAATAATAATAATAATAATAATAATAATAAAGAAAAAAAGAGAGAAAATAAAAAAAGAAAAGAAATGGTCATATATATATATATATATATATATATATATATATATATATATTTCGTAAAATGAAAAAGGGGGGTGGGGGCAGTTTAGGTATATAAAAAAATAACGAATGATGATGAAAAAAAAAAAGAAAAAAAAGAGGAAAAAGAAAAAAAAAGAACTGTTGTCTGATCCCCAAAAGAGGGGATCAGAGATAAAAAAAATTAAAATAAGAGAAAAAGTAAAAAAAAACAAAAAAAATTGTCTGATCCCCAAAAGAGGGGATCAGAGACAAGAAAAAAAAGAAAAAAAGAGAGACAGAAGAGAGAGGAGAGAAGAAGAGAGGGAGAGAGGAGAAGAAGAGAGAGGGTGAGGAAGTGAGTTGCAGGGGAAGAGGGGAGGTCGACACCTCGACCCTCCTCCCCGAAACTCCTCCCCAAGACCCGCCGGTCTCCCGGCCTCAAAACCCCCCTTTTGATGCTATAAGAAGGAGCAGCCTTGCTGCTGCTCCAGAGGAGAAAAAAAAAAAAGGCAAATCAAACCAGAAGAGAGGAGAGAGGAAAGAAGAGAAGGGGGAAGAAAGAAGAGAAGGGAGAAGAAAGAAGAAGAGGGCAGCGGCAGAAGGGCCACCGCCGTAGAAGGAGAAGGAGCAGCAACTCCTCCAAAGAAAGAAAAAAAAAAGAGAAGTAGAAGAAGAAGAGGGCAGCGGCAGCAAGGCCGCTGCCGTAGAAGGAGAAGGAGCAACATGCTCCTCCTCCAAAAAAAAAAAAAAAAAAAAAAGAGCAGAAGAAGGAGAAGAAGGCAACGGCACTACCGCCGCTGCCGTGGAGGAAAGAGGGAGCACCTATAGTAAAGCTGCTCCAGTGAGTGGAAAAAAAAAAATCCAGCAAGAAGGAGAGGAAAGGGGTGACAGCACAACCGCCGCCACCGTGGAAGCGGCAGCACCGCCGCCGCCATGAACGAAGGAGCAGCTTTCCCCCCCATTTTTGCTGGCGATCTCGGTCGACAGGTATTGTTATGTGGGAAAAATCCCATCCATTTAAATTCTTACACGTGTCAAGACCATCTCTGGAGCCGACCGCTGGTTATATGTTGCCCTCGGCTTATGCCGCTCGAAGGTCACCTTCCGCTCGTGCGGTGGAGCGGTCGGAGTTTCACACCCATGCGGTCTTGTTTCCCGATCGGAGGCTAATATCCTAATACGACTATGATACGGCAGAGGAGTCCTTCTCCTTGTACGATATGACGCCGACTATCACGGCCCTACGACCACCTCTCACAACACGTGTCATCCGGGTGGTTGATCGACCTAGCTTCCTTGGCTATGGTCATCCACTCCTACTCGGAGTCTACAACTCAGGTGTCCCTCAGAGCGACACGTGGCAATCCTATTGACGATCTACTCTCTCATCCTGCTCTTCCCAATGTCTATAAGTAGGGACCCCCTGTTTTTCTCTCTCATCTCGCCGCTCAAACTCTCTCATCATCCCACTCTTTCTTTAAACTGGAGATAGCTTCCTGCTATCTCTTGACTGCTTACATTGGGAATTTGACTTAGGCATCGGAGTGTACCTAGGGCTTAGTTGCCCAACTCCCTTGTCTCATCTCTGTGATTGCAGGTTATTCAGATCGCAGACCGGTGGGCGATTTCCAACCGTAACAGTTTGGCGCCCGCCGTGGGGCCCTTTTGACTGAGTTTGACGATTAGCACGCGAGCTCTCCAGTTTTAATGGCCCAAAGAAGAACCCGAGCCCAAGCATCTAATCGCCCATCTGATCCATCTGTGCAGGTGCACGTGGATAGCAGCAAAAGTACAACAGGGGCAAATCGTGTGCCGACGTCGGCGCCAGAGCCGAGTCCAGTCCCAACACCCATCCCGACACCAACGGGGACGGCACAACAACTGCCTCCCCAATATGTTTCCCGTCAGCACTTCGACGAGTTGAAGCAGCAGATCGAACAGCTAGCCAGAGTCTTAGGAGGTGCTCGAGCAAGCAATTTGGCCATCGGGCAAGGGAAAATCCTCAACAAGCCCTGGTGCCGAACGCGCCCCAAGGAGCACCCCCGCTGCCCGTGCGGACAGTATCCATGAGAGCCACGCCAAGCAATCCCCCTATGGGATATCACCAGCCTATACGGAGTGTGGCTGGGTCAGCCGCTTGGCACCAGCCAGCTGATCAACATCAGGCGCCGCCGCCACCGCCTCCTCCGGTAAGAGGTGCGAGGTCCTTCCTCGACGCCCTTCGACAGGAGAGGGTTAATGTGGAAACATCGGCGACGGTCGCGGCTCCGCCTCCGGACACTCCACAGTCTGAGGTCTCTGTTGTTGATGTGACAGCTCCAACCAGTCTTTGAAGAAGAAATGGTAAGATCCTTAACGTTTGTTAGAACTAACCACCCGTCTCCAGCAGGTGGAGCAGAGTCGTGTCGCTCCATCGAGGACAGCCTATACTGCCATCACGGCACTCTGGGACGAGATCATGAGGGCACCCTCTCCTGACAACTTCAAGATGCCGATCCTGGACTCGTACAATGGGAGTACCGACCCCGAGCAGCATCTGGACGCGTTCGTTTCCACGACGCTTTTCTACCCCCTCAGCGACAACCTCATCTGTAGGGCGTTTCCTTCAATGCTCAGGGGCGCCGCTCGTACTTGGTTCAACAATCTCCCCCCGAGGAGTATTACTTCGTTCGAACAGCTGTCGAACAAATTCTTGACGCACTTCCAAGCCAGTCGAGTGCGCAAGAAGACCTCATACCATCTGTCAACGGTCAAACAACAGAAGGATGAGTCCCTGCGGGACTTCATCAAGCACTTCAATACCGAGGTGCTCGAGATCAAGGACGTCGAGCCCGCAGTGCACATGTCTAGCCTGCAAGCCGGAGTGACCGACAGAGAACTTTGTTGGTCCCTTGCCAAAAAGCCACCGAAAAACTTGGATGACCTGCTTGCAAGGTATGAGAAGTATGCCTCCGCAGACGAAACGACGAAGGCTCAGAAAAACAACACGGTAAACAACTTGAAGGCCTAGCAAAAGCCTTCGGACAAGAAGAGGTCTGAGACGGTCGACCAGGCGCCAAACTCGACCGACCCTAAAAAGCAGAAGTCCGGCAAAGAACAAGCATACCGGTACCCATACAAGACCTTCGAGTACTATACTCCGCTCAATGCCTCGATGGCGGAGATACTGGAGGTAATCAAGAATGATCGGAACCTCCGACCACCGCCGAAACCATTGGGCGACGGCAGAAATAAAGATCGATCCAGGTTTTGTCACTTCCATCGCGACTATGGCCACGAGACGGAGGAGTGCAAATACCTCAAAGGAGAAATTGAGGATCTCATCCGACATGGTTACTATGACAAAATTTTCAAAAATGCTGGCAGAAGACCAGCCCCAGCTCGGAGAGAGCGTGGGTTACCACCGCTGCCCCCACAAGAGCGCGGACTGCCACCCCGCCACCAAATAATTGCCGAGTCGATGCCGGCGATAATCAAGGCACCCCTCGGAGAGACGATAGATACCTGGATGGAGGTCACGCCGCCCCTAGATAGTGGGTCGGCGCCATCCAGTTCGGCACAATCAGAAGCCCATCTGGGGCACAGCAGGACAGAATACCGGTAAAGGAAAGGCTAGGTGGTCGGCAGCATACCACGCTTGGGTCCATCCCGCCCTGGTCAGAACCAGAAAGTAGAGGCAGAAGAAAGAAGTCCCATCTAGCGTCAAAAAGAAGGAAAGCCGAGCGGAGGTTTGTGGGCAGCCCACAGCCCAAGGACCGACCGCACACTCATTGGGCTTATGCATCCCTGGTGACAGCGACGTGTATGCCATCACCCGAGGACCCAAAACCAATGGAAAAGAAGTCCTCACAATAATAGGAGGACCGGAAGCCGGGAACACTTCCAACCGGTTGGCCAAGGCTTACTCACGTCTGGTAGCAAAGACGGAGTGGCCATCCAAAAAAGCCCGCACCAGAGAAATAATCACTTTTGGCGACGAAGACCTTGTCAACATCGCGGTCCCACATGAAGATGCCATCGTCTTCACAGCCGGGATGGGCCACTCCGATGTTGCCAAGTGCTTGGTAGACACAGGGAGCTCGGTAGACATTATATTCTACCATGCCTACCAGAGAATGCAGCTGGAAGACGACCAGCTCTAACCGGTCACATTTGACTTGATCAGCTTTTTCGGAGACCCGATCACAGTAAAGGGAGGCATCCAGTTGCCTGTCATCCTCGGCCACAGGCACAAACAAAAGAGGGTGATGGTCGAATTCATGGTGGTCGATCGGCCATCCGCCCACAATGTAATCCTCAGCCGTCCCTCGCCGAACAAGCTCAAAGCGTGCATGTCCACGTACTATCTGGTGATGAAGTTTCCAACAGAGGACGAAGTCGGAGAATGCAGAATGGACCAAGGGACATCAAGAAGATGGTATGCCACCGAGCTGAAGAATAGTCAGCGAGCTCTGAAAGCAGCGCAGGTGAACGTCATAAAGGCTCGAGACATTGACCCTCCGAGCAGAGGGGAACCAGCCGAAGAGCTGTTGCAAATACCAGTGGCAGAAGATCAGCTGGAAAAGACATTCCAAGTCGCCTCCCTGCTGCCGGAAAATAAAAGAGAAGAGATGATAGAGTTTTTGAGGTAGAACCTCGACATATTTGCATGCTTGGCCTCTGAAATGCCAAGAATTCCCATAGAGGTGATCGAGCACCACCTCGCAGTCGACCCCCAACACAGACCGGTCAGACAGAGGAAGAGATGCTTCGCACCCGCCCGACAGTCTGTTATAGATGAGGAGGTCCAGAAATTATTAGTGGCCGGCTTCATCAGAGAGGTGGACTACCCAGACTGGCTCGCCAATGTAGTCATGGTGCCCATGGAGAACGGGAAGTGGCGCATTTGCATAGACTTCATGGATCTCAATAAGGCCTGCCCGAAGGATAGCTACCTATTGCCGCGCATCGACTAGCTGATAGATGCCACGGTCGGGCACGAACTACTCAGCTTCCTCGACGCATACTCCGGGTACAACCAAATCAAGATGAGAAGAACGGACGAAGAGTGCACCTCCTTTGTCACCAATCAAGGGCTCTTCTACTACACGGTCATGCCTTTTGGCCTAAAGAACGCAGGAGCCACCTACCAGAGGTTGGTGAATGAAATATTCAGGAGTCAGATCGGCCGAAACATGGAGGTGTATGTTGACGACTTCCTTGTGAAAAGCCAGCATGTCGACCGTCATTTAGCCGACCTCGAAGAAACGTTCCAAATTCTCCGACGGCATAGCATGAAGTTGAATCAACCGAAGTGTGCTTTCGGAGTTGTGTCCAGAAAATTCTTAGGCTTCATGGTCTCGCAGTGAGGAATTGAGGCCAACCCATCAAAGATCACGGCCATACTAAACATGGCCGCACCGATGAGAACCAAGCAGGTGCAAGAGCTGAAAGGACGAATTGCCGCCCTTGGCCGATTCATGTCCAAATCGGCCGAGCGCTGTCTCCCATTCTTTAAAACGCTGAAAGGGACAAGTAAATTTGAATGGACCGAGGAATGCTAGAAGGCTTTTGAAGACCTCAAGGCCTACTTATCCTCACCACCCCTGCTGGTAAAACCCAACCCCAGGGACTAGCTACAGCTTTACCTAAGAGTCTCTGACTGGGCGGTAAGCGCGGTGTTACTCAAAGAGGAAGACAGGGTCCAATGACCTATATAATACGTCAGCAAAGTGCTGTTGGACACCGAGACCAGATACAAGCTGATCGAGAAGCTAGCACTTGCTTTGGTCACAGCTGCATGGAAACTCCGACCGTACTTCCAAGCCTACCCCATTGCGGTGCTCACCAACACACCACTGCAGAAGGTACTGTCGAAACCCGATGTTTCTGGTTGGCTAATAAATTGGTCGGTAGAGCTCGGCGAGTTCGACATAAAGTACGTCCCCAGGACCGCCATCAAAGCACAGGCACTGGCGGACTTTATTGTCGAGAGTACACTACCAGAAGAAGAGCTGGCTGAACCACAAACCACAAAGGCTCCCGAACCAGCCGAGGCCGCATGGACACTACAGGTGGATGGATCATCCATGAATGACCGAGCAGGGGCGGGCGTAATCTTAACAAGTCCAGAAGGATTCAAGGTCCGATCAGCCATCAGGTTCAGATTCCACGCACGAACAACAAAGCCAAGTACGAGGCCCTGCTGGCCGGACTCAGACTCGCTAAGGGCCTAGCCGTCCATCGGCTACTAGTCCAGGGTGACTCATAGCTGGTCGTCCGTCAAGTACAGGGAGAATACGAGGCCAGACAACCCGAGATGCAAAAGTACCTCGACAAGGTAAACTCGGCCATCACAGCCTTCCAGAGTGTCAAATTGCAATACGTTGGCCGCGAAGAGAACACCGAGGCAGATGAGCTGTCTAGGCTGTCCCTGGAAGACATCAACGCGATGGACACTGCCATATACGTGGAATTCTTGGAACACGCCAGCAACTCCATAGAATAAGTTGCTCCGATCGGAGTTGTATCCAGCTGGTATGACGCCATATACCAATACCTCCAGACCGGCGCACTACCAAAAGATAGGAAAGATGCTCAACGTGTCCAAGCCAAGTCCAGGTTGTACACGATTCACAACGATGTACTGTACAGGAGATCCTACACCATGCCATTACTTCGGTGCCTCAGGATAGATGAAGCCGAGCAGGTAATGAAAGAAGTCCACGAAGGTATCTGCGGTTGGCACCAGGGAGGTCGGTCGTTGTTTCAGAAGATCCTCCGACAAGGCTATCATTGGCCAAAGATGCACGACGACTGCATTGTGCTAGTGCGCAAGTGCGACAAGTGCCAGTTTTACGCACCAGTACCTCATGCTCCGGCTGCCCCTTTGCAGTCGATCACAAGCCCTCTCCCCTTTGCCATCTGGGGCATGGACATCATGGGGCCCTTCCCCAAGGCAACATATTAGCACTAGTACGTCATCTTCGCCATCGACTACTTTACAAAATGGATCGAGGTCGAGGCCGTGGCGAAGATTGACGCAACCAAACTGGAACAGTTCTTCCGACACTCGGTTGTCTACAGGTTCGGAGTGCCCAGGGTACTGGTGACAGACAACGGCACCCAGTTCGTGAGGGCATCGTTCGTAAACTTCTGCGCGGAGTTCTGAATAGACCACAGGTTCGGCTCGGTCGGCCACCCACAATCAAGTGGACAGATCGAAGCCACAAACAAGACAATATTATATGGTCTGAAGAAAATGGTAGCAGACCAAAAGGAAAAATGGGTAAACATGCTACTGAGCATTGTATGGTCGTACAGGACGACCAGCCGAACACAAACTGGCAAAACGCCCTTCATGCTCGCCTTCGGCACGGAGGCCGTCGTCCCCGTTGAGGTGTTCCACCCTACCTTCAGGATACTAAACTTTAATGAAGAGACCAACTCTGAAGATCTTTGGACAAATCTGGACAACCTAGAAGATGTGCGAGAATCAGCAGCATTCCGCATGAGTGCGTACCAACAGACGACCATACGTCACTATGATAAGACCGTCCGACCAAGGCAGTTTAGGGTCGAAGATCTTGTCCTTAGGAAGACAGCGGTCTCCGACCCCACGCATCAGGGAAAGATGTCTCAGAACTGGGAAGGGCCCTACCGCGTCCTCAGAACTGGACGGCCTGGATCGTACAAGCTGACCACCCTGGGCGGCGAAGAAATTCCGAGGACTTGGCATGCCACCAACCTCCGAAAATATTACCAGTAAATGGCAGCGTTCGTCTTTATTATCGGCCACTAAACCTCGGCCGAAGTATGAATTTTTTAATTTTTAGTAGTCTCAGTTGTATACCGGACCCCTTGAGGGCATCCACTTAGTTTCTTTTAATACAAAGCAGTACAGATATATTTTAGTCAACAACTCACAACAATTGTCTTTTATAGCCGTTTCTTCCGGCCTAACCGATCTCAACCAAGCGTAGGACGGACATCGCCCTCGGTGAATTTGCCTACCACGGTCCACAAGCAGACCTCGGTAGCATGCAGACCATACTCGTATCTGCTTACCACGATCCACAAGCAGACCATGGTAGCACGCAGACCATACTCGTATCTGCCTACCACGGTCCACAAGTAGACCTCGGTAGCATGTAGACCATACTTGTTCCTACCTACCACGGTCCACAAGTAGACCATGGTAGCATGCAGACCATATCCATATCTGCCTACCGTGGTCCACAAGCCGACCTCGGTAGCATGCAGACCATACTAGTTCCTGCCTACCACGGTCCACAAGTAGACCATGATAGCATGCAGACCATACCCATATCTGCCTACCGCGGTCCATAAGCAGACCTCGGTAGCATGCAGACCATACTCGTACCTGCCTACCACGTTCTATAAGCAAACCATGATAGCACGCAGACCATACTCGTATCTGCGTACCGTAGTCCACAAGTAGACCTCGGTAGCACGCAAACCATACTCGTATCTGCCTACCATGGTCCACAAGCAGACCATGGTAGCACGCAGACCATACTCGTATCTGCCTACCGCGGTCCACAAGTAGACCTTGGTAGCATGCAGACCATACTCGTATCTGCCTACCACGGTCCACAAGCAGACCATGGTAGCACGCAGACCATACTCATATCTACCTACTGCGATCCACGAGCAGACCTCAGTAGCATGCAGACCATAACAAAATCTTCCTACCGCGGTCCATGAGCAGACCTCGGTAGCATGCAGAGCCTACTTGACTATACCTACACCAGTACACAAGCAGACCTCGGTAGTCTGACCGCGGCAGACCCAACACTTAACAATTTCTCAAACATCCAGCTGCTCAGAAATACATCCGACCATCCTAATGACTTAGTCATTTTGAGGAAGAATCAAGTGTTCTCGACCTGATCAGTCGTCAAGCCGACAACACTTCTGGGGTACATGTATTACCGAACACTCAACTCCGAAGACGAATAACAAAAAATAAAATGCACAAGGAATTACAAAAATAGATTTTCATTTATAAAGGCCTGCAAGGGGCAATGATACAATGCCCATACAAAGAAAGTTAAAATTTACAAGTGTTTAGGATGGTTTCTCAGAGGGCTCGGTATCCATTACTGCTTCTCAGAGGGCTCGGCATCGAGTGGTTTCTCGGAAGGCTCGGTATCCAGTACTACTTCTTAGAGGGCTCGACATCGAGTATGGCTTCTCAGATGGCATTGGAAAAGTTTCTCCCTCCTTTACCTGACTAAGAGCTCAGGAACGAGCACCAAGCCATACTCCTTCAGCTTTTCAGAGGATGGAAGAGGCCTCAAGAACGGTCTTCCTCGGTGGCCGGGTCCGTAGGTGCTGTACAGGACAGTGGCACGTCCAGAAGCTCCACGATCGGCGTCTGGGGCAATTCATAAGGATGAAGATCGTCCTCCAGCATGTTGTCAGCCTCCGCAGGCGCCGTCAGTTCTACCACCTCGTCTTCAGTAAGGATCGGAACAGCCGACCAGTTAGAGACGATGCTCATGCTGATGAGCTGCTCCTTTAGATACGCAGCCCCCCTCTGGAAGAACCCGCTGGTAGCCTCCTCCACGTACTCCTCGTATTGGGCGGACGATTGGTACTCCGCCACCGCCCGATCGAAGGACTCCCGGTAGAGCTCCTCAGCCTTAGCCAGTGCCTCCTTGGCAATCCTGGCGTCATCCTCGGCCTTCCGCTTGGCATCCTCCACCGCCCGCAACTTCTCCTCGGCCTGGTGGACCCACTTGTGCTCCTCCGAAAGAGCATCCTCGGCCTTGTCCAAAGATGTCCGAAGGTTCGTCTTCTCCAAAATGAGGCCTTCGGCCTCGGCCAACTTGTCCTTTAACTTGCCTTCGGTAGCCTCTAGGGCCTCCCGCAAGGAGGTCTCCAGCACCTCCTTCGCCTCAACCTCCATCATTGCGGTCACGCCCCGTTGACAGACTTCGGCCAAAAGGTTGCTGGCCTGCAGATCACACAATTAAGAAGTAAGTTAAAATGATAGACTAGCTGAAGCAAAGAAAAGGAAGCCATAAGATTGCGTTATTTTACTTGGGCGCCCGCGAGGAACATCCTCTTGAACAAATCGTCGTTCTCCATCGAAGAAGTGAGAGTCACAACCTTCGGGAGACGACCCTCGGTGAGGATGACCCTAGCCACCCTCGAGCTCTTGAAAACGGAGTCCGACGGCTTCAAGCCGAGCACTGGTGAAAACGCCATCGTCCCCGTCTTCTTTTCTTGGGCCCCCTTGACCGGACGCTCGGGCTCCTTCTCCTTCCTTATGGTGTCGGTGGTCTTGGTCAGGTCGACCACCTTGGCTCGGCGAGGAGGCTGGACTTCCTTCGTCTCAGCCCCCTTCTTCTGCTCATCTGACCGACCGAGTTGGACGGCCGGTCGTGCCTTGTAGATGTCGGTTGACAGATCTTGCGCCGATCGGATCATCTTCTTGGGCAGCTCCTCCACCATGGGTCTTTTACCCTTGGCGACCACCGCAGTATCGAGCACCTTCGGAGGAGCAGCTATCACACCCCAATTCCACACTATTTGAAACGGTGTGATTAACCGTCAATAAACCAACGGTTCAACCAGGATCTCATAATAGGTAATCCCACATATGATAAATCAAAACACATTTCATATTAATCAGAGGTAATAAAATAAATAACGGAAGTCTTATAGTAAATGAACTAAGAATCTAACTGTGATAACCATAAATAAATATCAAATTATTGTTAAATCAACTGAGACATAATTAAATAAATATCAATTACATGTCTGTAATAAAATTAAAAAAAATCTAATCGAATACGCATGAGTTGCACTCGCATGAGGAGTCATGTATATCCACTAAGTCTTTAGCTTCCATTGTCGCCACATGCCCATACACAGGAGTGTTCATATAATCGTCAATGGTGGTACCTGCATCATCAACTAAAAGTATTCGAATTCGAAATGGTGAGCACACATCACGGCTCAGTGAGCAAACAAAACAATGCAACAATACATATGCATGCAATCAATTCATATCTTTGGTCTGGTTTAAAGTTTGCAATGTGCTATAGAAAGGATAGGTGGCCACCGCACATCTATACATGAGTGTGTGGAAATGCCCAATGAAAACGGCACTGTCACCCTACATGCACCCACTATGGACAATATACACCCCATGAAAACGGCATGGCTGCACCGGTTGCCCATACCAACACGTAAGCCCCTGTTGGCGAGGGCTTGCAAACTGGGATCGCAACTAACCAACCCTAATGTCAAATAATATATCCAAGGCCGCACCCCAGCATCCCTCAATACATCCATAGAGATAGAGCTAGGGTCTGGTGACCAGGCTAAACCACAATGCCACGTCCCCCCCCCTGATGCCCTATGACATATTAGTTCCGCTAAGGTAATGGCGATACGACGATGTTAGTGGACAAGACTTGAGTAGAGATAGAGCTCGAGTCTGGTGACCAGGCTAAAGCAAAATATCACGTCCTCCCCCTGATACTCCACTCACATCAAGCACACTAACACTTGCTTAGTGGACATGACTTGAATAGACCATGGCACAATAAACCCCGATGAGAACGGCATCGAAGTACCGGTTGATACCATCCCTACCCGCACCATGTATACCAGCCAAACACAAATATTCACATGCCTATTCTTACCATCATCAACATCATCACGTTATAATCAATAAATATAAATATGCATGAACAGTAATAATAGAAATATTGGATGACATGTTGAATGCACACTACAAGCATACACGCATATCACAATCATGGTATTGGAGTCAAGAAATAAAAATAGTTTGTTATTAACCAATTAGTTTAGGTCTTGTTCCCTCACCTTTTCTTGTTTGTAGATCCTCTTTCCAAGCCTTAAGAATCACTTTTATATCAATATTATATTTCTAGAAGACCTAACAAAGTCGATAGAATTTAATTAGAATTTATTCTAATTTTTACAGCTTGCTATTAACTGGGGGTCGATGCCTAGGGTCGGAGGGTCCATCGACCCTAGGTTCCTCCCCTCCTTTCCTGAACTTCCCGGATGCTGGGGGTCGATGCTAGGGTCGGAGGTTCCATCGACCCTGGGTGCGACCCCCCATGGTTTGAGTCCAAAATATCAAAATTTGTCCATTCATTCATGTTTGGGGTCCTATGGCTTGCTTCTATAATCCATTCCGTACATGTTCTATGGTTTAGAACTATTCTTTATTCACCTACATGGTTTCAATGATCTCCTCCATGGTTTCCATTGAAACCTAACCATGGATGGGTGATTTGGGTTTCTTCTAAGTCATACCCTCTTCATAAACCATTCTAAGGTCTTAAATAAATCATGGGGAATGTATTCATACCTTAGGTTTGCTGAGATTCAGAGTTTCCTCTGAATTTCCTCCTCCTTGGTCTTCTTCTTCAATTCTCTTTCTCTTCTCCTTCTCTTCCTTCTCTTCTCTTTCTCTCAATCCAATTAGGGTTGTAAAAGGAGTGAAAGAGGCTTAGGGACGCCCTATTTATAGAGTAAAACCTCCCAAAATAAGTCCCATTAAGTTTAGGAAAGGTTCCAATTGAAATTAGGAAAGTTTCCTAATTTTCGGTTTGTGCTATTTTTCTCGATTACCGGGGGTCGATGGGGGGGTCGATGGGGGGGGGGGTCAGACAATTCATAGACCCCCTGGGACCCCTGGTCACGGGTCGATGGGGGGGTCGGACCTGCCTGTTAAAACCTGCGACCCTACCCTCATTTTGACTGTTTTTGAGTAAATTTTCATATTGGGTCTTGGTTTTTCTTTACACACTTGGTCCACTTGGCTCGACCATGATATGTAGACGGGTCCTGACATAAAATATAAGGTTAGGCCGGGTTTGTGGCATGCGGGTCTTACAACTCCACCACCGTTAAAAGAAATTTCATCCTCGAAATTTGAAAGTACGGATCTTACAACTCCCCCATCCTTAAAATAAATTTTGCCCTCAAAATTTGAATGTACGGATCTCCAATGTACTTCTTCAATAGAGACACACGAAATACATCATGCACACTAGACATGGATAGCGGTAACGCTAATTGATATGCAACTTTTCTATGTCTCTCCCAAGTTTATAAGATCCAACACATATATAGAATACAACTTTCTCTTCTTGTCTAATCGTTTCAAACTACGCATAAGTGATTTCTTCAAAAACACTTTGTCACTTATGGCGAACTCAAGGTCATGGTGTCTCTTCTGACATCTTGAGCTATCCTGCCCCCCTTTTTATTTTTATTTTTTTATCTGCCACTCGATAGTTTTCTTCATTAGACTTAGGTCATAAAATTATTCATTTACCGACTTTATTCCAAAATAAAGGAATTTGACGTTTCTACCGTACCATGCTGTATAGGTGAAATTTACATGGTAGTTTAATAGCAACTTCAATTCACGGTAACTTCTCAACTCAAGCTCCTTGAAATCAATTTTACAAGCTTAGAGCATATCTCTTAGGATCTGTATAGTCCGCTCCGACTGTCCATCGGTTTAAGGTAAAATGCGGTATTAAACTTTAACTTTGTTCCCATTGTTTTCTGTAGATTCTTCCAAAACTTCGGGATAAAGCATGAGCCTTTGATCGACGCTAAGCTCTCATGCATACCATTCCATCTGGCAATATTATCCACATATAGCTTAGTTAGCCGCTCCAAAGCATACCGAGGTCGTATAGCAATGGACTGAGCTATCTTCATAAGGCGATCAACAATCACCCAACCATGCCGACCGATTTGGGATTCAGTGGCAAATCATTGACATAGTTCACGATACTGCAGTTCCATTCCCAAAACAAAAGTCAGGGTTTGGTTTTCCTTTTCTAAGTCTACTTACACCGTACCTAACAAAATTACTACTTCTACTTTATCCATCAATTCAGAGATGATCTTTAATGCCACAAGCGCAATCGACGAACCATTGCTCCATAAGTTCATCCATAAATTCTCGCTTAATTGGATCATCACGAGTTTCTATTATATGTTACTCTCCTTCCAAATCTGAATCTATTGCTGCGAAACATAAGGTAGCATTTATACTGGGTCCTTCCTTGGACTTCATAATTCCCATCGGCGATCGTATAAGCAGTTTGTTATATAAAGATTTAAGGGGTATATTTAGTTTCTTTCCAAATGACATAGATATAAAAGGATGAGTAACTCCATAATCAAAGAGCACTCTGGCAGGAATTCCATTACTAGGTACGATACCTGTGATTTGTTTTAATTTAGTCTATATGCTCATGCAATGTAACATAAAATGACAGGTTCAGGTCATACCTGTGACCACATCAGACGATGCGACAGCATCCTTGGCTGAAAAAACATAAACTCTTCCTTGCTGTAGTTGTTTTCTAGGCTTAGTACACTCTCTTGAGACATGCCCTACTTGGTTGCAGTTAAAACATCTGATCCCCTCATCATTTTTCTTTGGTTGCCGTGGGGTTGCTGAAATGGTTTTGGTTGCAGCATTGAAGCCCTGGGTACGGAAGGGTTGGAATACCTTGGTGTTCCCTCCATTGTAAAAATTTTCATTTGGCCTTTTGATTCCCCTATTTTGAGTAAAATAGCTCTCTTTCTGGCTTGACTTTATCACTCGAGCAATTTGTACAGCTTCATTGTAGATTTTCTTCTCCAGTCCCAAAACATGTTCGCGTATGCTTCCCCTAAGTCCCATGATGAACCTTCGGGTTTCCGTATCCTCCTTTTGCATACTGACTGGTGCAAAGAAAAACAGCTCCACATAACGCTGTTGATATGCATCGACAGTCATCTGCCCCTGATACAAACTCAGGAACTCTCTCTCCATAGAATCTCTGAAACTTCTAGGGAAGTATTTCTCAAAGAATACCTGTTTTTATATATCCCAGGTCAAGTGGGCGTGTTTGGTTAATAGATATGTCCTGGTAGACTTCCACCAATGGTGTGCATCGCTCTTGAGCATAAACGTGGCACACAACGCTTTCTCCTCCTCATTTACGTTCATCATCATAAAATTTCTTTCCATTTCGTCAATCCAGTGTGCCTGCCACAAAGGATCTGCTGGCTTACCATCGAATTCTTTGGGCTTTATCTTAAGAAAATGCCCGACCAGTCTGGAGCGGTCTAGCTGATACGGAGCATAGGCCCCATACATAGGTGGTTGGTACTGATAACCACCTTGAGCTATCTCAGGGTTTTGCACTGGAGCTTGCATGACTGGTGTTTGAGGTGCATGGGGTACTGCATTATTTCCCCCTGGTATTGTGCTTGCCTATCCTGCTGGCATTTGTGTCGTATGTGTAGCTAGAAAAACCACGCCTATGGCAGCTTGCATATTAGTTTGCACATGTTGTATTTGTTGCAGTTGTTGTGCCAAGTTCATTACGACTGTAACTAAATCTATAGGTGGGGCTGATAAGTTTGTAGGATTTTCCTAACCATTATCTCCTGGCGGTGGCGGTGCCACGTTTGGATTCTCTATTACTTTAGGAATTTCATGACTGGTTTCATCTACCGGTGGTGGTGGTGGGATTTGGTTACGTCCTCGTCTGTTCCCTCTTCACCCAGCCATTTCCTATTCTGGTGGTGTAGTGTCTGAAAAGTCATAAAACACGTGAGGCAATCATTATATACTTCATTCTCATATTTGGATACACTAACCAATGGTATTTTCAAAATTTTCAGATCATTCAGTGAAAAATACTATCTTTTCCATGCAGAGTCGATGGTGGGGGTCGATGGGTATCCGACCCTCAGTATCCGACCCTGGGAAATCATCCATTTTTCCCGAGAGCCGGGGGTCAATGGGGGGGTCGGAGTATGTCAGACCCAGGGTGCGACCCCTGGTTCTCTGTCAGGTTCTCGAGAGCCGAGGGTCGATGCGGGGGTCGATATGGGTGGGTCGATGGTCTTGGTCGAATTCTCCGACCCCCGGACTAAAAATCAGATTTTTAAGTTCCGATTCTGAGTCCATTTCCCATTCTTCCTCCTTCGTTTCGACTCGTCTCGTCCCTCTGAGTTGCTACAATGGTAACTTTAATCCGTTGGTGGTTTGTGGTTCTTGTTTCGACGACTATACCTCCTCTACAGGTATATCTTCTACGTTTTCATGTTTTTATGTTTCCTTACCTAGGTTTTTGCTCATATATCTTGTTTTCTTCCAATTAAACTTTTTCCAATCGTAAAAATTTGATTTTTATTGGGGACTTTTGTTGTTGGTGGGTCAATGGATGAAAGCCCTTAAAATATTTGAGTTTCATCGTTTGGTTATCGAGAAACTCGAGATTTTCTCTTTTGCCCAATTTGTCAAAATTTTTGAATTTCGTAAAATTTCTTCAAATAAAATCCCATTAGCTAACATTTCCAATGGTATGAGTCTTACAGGATAGTTTAGAATCTACTTAAGTCCTCCTGCCCACGTGTTTGGGTGAAAAGTGAGGCTTTTGACCAATTTACGTCGTTATAATGTCAAAATTTTGTATTTTTCTTCTCTACTAAGCCATTATCTGTTTTTCTTTGTTGTTGCTCTTATATTTTGTCAGACCAAGTTTATTACAACCGTGGCTAAGGTACTTGGTAGTCCAGGTGATTGGCTGGAGTGGCCTAGTTGTTCACCTCTTTTGATTTGCTCCAATCTAATTATCATTATTTAGCATCTACTCAGATGAGATTTCATTACCCATTCTCGACCCAGATAGTGGTGGGGTCAAGTTGCAACATCCTCTTCTTGCTTAGTGGGCAATAGATCAGCTTATAATGGATCTCACTCTGAGTCTCCACGTCACCCAGGAGTATAGCTTAAGCTTCTTTATAGTTGCTCTTATTCTTAATGTGTGGCCATTATTCTCTTATCTCTTTTTGGATTTAGCTCGAGACCTTTCCCTTTACCTTTGCAGGGAATTAGGCATTACTAGCCATTTTCTCCTTCCTTTGTCATACGTCGAGTTTCACATCTTGTGAGTACCAACTCGGCATTCAATTTTTCTGCTTTACAGATGCTTCCTTCTTCTTACTGTACTATATCCTTTGTATTCCTAGATAACTGCCCGACTTATAGATAATACCCTATATTATTTATTTATCAGGATAAATTTTGGTCTTCTCTTTCTGTTTGATTGTATATATATGGTTTCACCTTTTATATGTACATTATTGTCTTGTTAAGTTCTGTCTCAACCAACACAGGTGCTTATGGTGTGTTTGTATTAAAGCTTTTAATTTATCCTAACTCAGTTCATGGACTCCAGTGGTAGTATTCAGGTTTAATGGGTAAGGCCTACGAGAGCTCTGATACCAAGTTGTCACACCCCAATTTCGTACCAATCGAAACGGTGTGATAAACCATCAATAAACCAACGGTTCAACCAGGATCTCACAATAGGCTATCCCACATATGATAAACCAAAACACATTCCACATTAATCAGAGGTAATAAAATAAATAGCAGAAGTCTTATAGTAAATGAACTGAGAATCTAACTGTGATAACCATAAATAAATATCAAATTATTGTGAAATCAACTGAGACATAATTAAATAAATATCAATTACATGTCTGTAATAAAATTAAACAAAATCTAATTGAATACGCATGAGTTTCACTCGCATGAGGAGTCATGCATATCCACTAAGTCTTCAGCTTCCATTGTCGCCACATGCCCGTACATAGGAGCGTTCATATAATCTTCAACAGTGGTACCTGCATCATCAACTAAAAGTATTTGAATTCGAAAGGGTGAGCACACATCACGGCTCAGTAAGCGAACAAAACAATGCAACAATACATATGCATGCAATCAATTCATATCTTTGGTCTGGTTTAAAGTTTGCAATGTGCTATAGAAAGGATAGGTGGCCGCCGCACCTCTATACACGAGTGTGTAGAAGCGCCTAATGAAAACGGCACTGTCGCCCCACATGCACCCACCATGGACAATATACACCCCATGAAAACGGGATGGCTGCACCGGTTGCCCATACCAACACGTAAACCCCTGTTGGCGAGGGCTTGCAAACTGGGCTCGCAACTAACCAACCCTAATGTCAAACAATGTATCCAAGGCCTCACCCCAGCATCCCTCAATACATCCATAGAGATAGGGCTAGGGTCTGGTGACCAGGCTGAACCACAATGCCACGTCCCCTCCCTGATGCCCTACGACATATTAGTTCCGCTAAGGTAATGGCGATACGACGATGTTAGTGGACAAGACTTGAGTAGAGATAGAGCTAGAGTCTAGTGACCAGGTTGAACCACAATGTCACGTCCTCCCCCTGATACTCCACTCGCATCAAGCATACTAACACTTGCTTAGTGGACATGACTTGAATAGACAATGGCACAATATACCCCGATGAGAACGGCATCGAAGTACCGGTTGATACCATCCCTACCCGCACCATGTACACCAGCCAAACATAAACATTCACATGCCTATTCCTACCATCATCAACCTCATCATGTTATAATCAATAAATTTAAATATGCATGAACAGTAATAATAGAAATATTGGATGACATGTTGAATGCACACTACAAGCATACAAGCATATCACAATCATGGTATTGGAGTCAAGAAATAAAAACAGTTTGTTATTAACCAATTAGTTTAGGTCTTGTTCCCTCACCTTTGCTTGTTTGTAGATCCTCTTTCCAAGCCTTAAGAATCACTTTTATATCAATATTATATTTCTAGAAGACCTAACAAAGTCGATAGAATTTAATTAGAATTTATTCTAATTTTTACAGCTTGCTGTTAACTGGGGGTCGATGCCTAGGGTCGGAGGTTCCATTGACCCTAGGTGCTACCCCTCCTTTCCTGAACTTCCCGGATGCTGGGGGTCGATGCTAGGGTCGGAGGTTCCATCTACCCTAGGTGCAACCCCCCATGGTTTGAGTCTAAAATATCAAATTTTGTCCATTCATTCATGTTTGGGGTCCTATGGCTTGCTTCTATAATCCATTCCATACATGTTTTATGGTTTAGAACTATTCTTTATTCACCTACATGGTTTCAATGATCTCCTCCATGGTTTCCATTGAAACCTAACCATGGATGGGTGATTTGGGTTTCTTCTAAGTCATACCCTCTTCATAAACTATTCTAAGGTCTTAAATAAATCATGGGGAATGTATTCATACCTTAGGTTTGCTGAGGTTCAGAGTTTCCTCTGAATTTCCTCCTCCTTGGTCTTCTTCTTCAATTCTCTTTCTCTTCTCCTTCTCTTCCTTCTCTTCTCTTTCTCTCAATCCAATTAGGGTTGTAAAAGGAGTGAAAGAGGCTTAGGGACGTCCTATTTATAGAGTAAAACCTCCCAAAATAAGTCCCATTGAGTTTAGGAAAGATTCCAATTGAAATTAGGAAAGCTTCCTAATTTTTGGTTCGTGCTGTTTTTCCCGATTACCGGGGGTCGATGGGGGGGGTCGAACAATTCATAGACCCCCTGCAACCCCTGGTCACAGGTCGATGGGGGGTCGGACCTGCCTGTTAAAACCTGCGACCCTACCCTTATTTTGACTGTTTTTGAGTAAATTTTCATATTGGGTCTTGGTTTTTCTTCACACATTTGGTCCACTTGGCTCGACCATGATATGTAGACGGGTCCCGACACAAAATATAAGGTTAGGCCGGATTCGTGGCGTGCGGGTCTTACAGCAGCGACCTGATCCTTGGTCTGGTCGGCCTCGGAGGCCCGCTTTCTCAAGATTTGGTTGACAATTCGGTCGTTGGAGAAGTTCACTGGGACAAACAAACAATTGGTTAGAAACAATATTAAAATCAATGCTCGAAGTTTAACAGATATGATCGAAACTTACCTAGTAGGCCGTGCTCGACCAATTTCATGGGATCCGCCAGGTTAGCATAGCGGACAGTCTGGCCCCCTAGCACCTTGCGTTGGACCCGTCTCTCCTCCGTGGTCAGGAAAGGGACCTTGTTGAACCCAGTAGCATCAACTACCAGCCATATGTTCGACAAAGGAAGAGGAGGGCTACCTGCCGGAGGGCCCACAAAAAAGAACTTCTCCTTCCACCCGTGAATGGAAGAAGGTTTTTGAGAGATCGCCGGGAGCTTCTTAGCGCTCCTCTGGCTGAAGTAGTACCATCCGCTCATGGAACGGGTCTCGATCAGGCTGGAGAATTAGAAGAGGGATCGAAAGAGATTTACGGTCGGAGTTTCCCCCAGTCGGAGGACGAACATGATGAAGGCATAAATGCATCGCCATCCGTTCAGAGTCAACTGAGAGGGAGCGATGCGGTACTCCTTCAAAATATTGACAACTAGGGGATGATGGGGAAAGCGGAGGCCAGACTTCAGCACGTGCTCGTATACGTAGACCTCCTCGACGATCAGGCTGTAGGCCCTCTCGTCGGAAGATGGGAGTCAGATGGAGACGTCGGTCATGGGCTCCTCCAACTGGTATGTTCTGCGGATCTGAGACAAGCGTTCTCGGAGATGACCTTTCTCGGCACCCTCCATGCGGGGACTTTGTCGAGAGGAGGAATAATGGGACGACCGCTCCTTTGGCGGGGAGCTCGTCAAGCTGAAGTGCCGGTAGGGCGACTGCACTCGGCGGCATCAGAGGAACTATGCTCAAGTTCCTCCTCAGAGGCTGGACCGGAAGCCGAAGGGATAACTTTCGGAAATTTTTGGGCTACAGCCCTTTGACCTGAGTTCGCTGACTCAGTGCTCTCCGACCCAAACTCCCGGCTAACGGAGTCTCGAGTCCTCGTCTGACGATGAGGAGGCTCTGGGGTAGCGGAGAACCCTTCCATGGAGTCGGACGATCTCTCAGAAGAAGATGTACGGGATTGGGCCATGGTTTCACTCTCTTTCTCTCTACCTAAAGGTTTCATACTATTGGACCAATGGGAGCTATTAATCATGAAATGGAAGAAAAACGGAAAGGAAGGACAAAGCAAAGTGAACTTACTGGTTAGAATCGATGAAGGAGGCGTGAAGACTTGGAAGCTTTTCGAAGACTCCGACCGCGCAGACAGAACGCCGACCTCACTGAAAGCAAATGATCGAATGAAGGTAATGGAGTGGTATTTATAGGCGTTGAGGAAGAAGACCGTCTCTTCGAACTCCGACCACGTGGCAAAATGACATTAGTCATCGCCTACCGTGCCCGGTGCGACGTGACAGGCTGACGTCACCCACAATAATGGCGGGACATTATGGTGCCATTTTTCGAGACGATCGGATTCAATCTAGACCGTCCAGTTGAGCCGACCGTTGGAAGTGCGCCGGCTATTTATTACGCCTCGTTTTGAGGCACGCCGATGGCTTTCTGACCGTCCGATGTGAGCGGCATTTCGACTAGCTGGAGATCTACGATCGAGTGAGATTGCAAATCCCGAGTTTAAAGCCTCGAGCCCTACACAGTGACGAATCATGCGGACGGTTGGCAGAGGTTGTCTTCCACTCAACCAACGGTTCCGGTCGTAGTGGACAATCCTAAGAGGGCACTTGTGCGTTACCAGCTTGAGACCGAGCATACATTCACTGTGTCCGAGCGGAGATTTGATACTTTTATTCCCTACGATTGCAATGACGAATTCGGTGAATGTGACAGCGCAAGGGGCATCTGTTATGTGGGAAAAATCCCATCCATTTAAATTCTTAAACATGTCAAGACCATCTCCGGAGCCGACCGCTGGTTATATGTTGCCCTCGGCTTATGCCGCTCGAAGGTCACCTTCCGCTCATGCGGTGGAGCGGTCGGAGTTTCACACCCATGCGGTCTTGTTTCCCAATCGGAGGCTAATATCCTAATACGACTATGATACGGCAGAGGAGTCCTTCTCCTTGTATGATATGACACCAACTATCACGGCCCTACGACCACCTATCACAACACGTGTCGTCCGGGTGGTTGATCGACCTAGCTTCCTTAGCTATGGTCTTCCACTCCTACTCGGAGTCTACAACTCTGGTGTCCCTCAGAGCGACACGTGGCAATCCTATTGACGATCTACTTCTCTGAGTCCTGGTACCTCCATGCTTCTTCCCAATGTCTATAAGTAGAGGATGACCCCTCAAGGTAACTTCACTTCACAATCTCACTGTTCACAGTCTCTCTCATTCTCGCACGGTCAAACTCTCTCATCGTCCCACTCTTTCTTTAAGCTGGAGATAGCTTCCTGCCATCTCTAGATTGCTTACATTGGGAATCTGACTTAGGCATCGGAGTGTACCTGGGGCTTAGTCGCCCAACTCCCTTGTCTCATCTCTGTGATTGCAGGTTATTCAGATCGCAGACCGGCGGGCGATTTCCAACCGTAACAGGTATATTTTTATTTATTTATTTATTTATTTATTTTTTTCAAGTGATTGCTTTGGTTTGTTTTGGTCTAGGACAGGTTCTAGTTTGGTTGGGTCTAAGTGAGGGTCAGTTTGGGTGGGCTCAAGTTAGGTTGGTTCAGGTTTATTTTGGATTTGGTTTGGGTTAGTTAAGGTTTGAGTTGGTTTTGATGGGCTTGGGTTAGTTTGGTTCAAAGTGTGGGTCTAGGATAGTTTTGGGCTGGTTCGGGTCGGCCCAGAATTTTGTCCTTTGAACCTGCTTTTGTTTGGTCCAGTTAGTGCTAGGCTGGTTTGGGCCAACCCAGATTTAGGCCTTTAGGGTCTATTTTTCTTAGTTGGTTTTGGGCTTGTTTGTGCCAGTCCAAGTTCTGATTTTAGAGTTTGTTTGATTTGGCTTTGGACTGGTTCAGGTCAATCCAGGTTTAAGTCTTTGGGTTTTGGTGTGTAATTTAGTTTAGGCTAGAATTGGGTTTAGGATTGTCTAGTTCGGTCTGGTTTATCTGGTCTACTTTGAATTGGCTTGACTCGAGCATAATTTGATCACATGTTTAGATTTATGTTAATTGGACCATATGCTTAATGCTTTTTATTTGTCACATGTGCTTGAGTTACATGATATTTTGTTAGCTTTCCATACTTAATGCTTTATTGTTTAGATTAATAGATGGATGTGTGGAATGCTCATATGCTAACTGATCTTGAATATGTGTTCCCCACCCCAAAGTGTATCCATTGGAACACCATGATAGATGAAGGTTAGAGTATGCACTTCCCGCAATGTGATTGGCTAGGGGACACCAAAGAGTCCGACCCCTTGTGGGCTCATTTAGAATGAGCCCACCCAACCCTTGGATTGGATCCAAGAGTGTGGGAAACCGTTGTATCAAATGCATAGTAATGAAAAATCTGCGATTGGGTAGACGTATGCATAGGATGGGTGGTCCGACGGACGTTCCACCTGGGCATCCCATATGTGGGATATGAGTGAGATATTAGTGTACCCGTGTGTGGAGAGCTGAGGCATTTGGCCTTTCCTGAGTGTTGCTACGCGTTTCCATGGCTCATCAATCCATGGGAACTACGCTGGACCTGATTCTGGAGAGACAGAGGTCTCGAGGGATACGTAGGCTGCGGGGGAGTTTGTTCGCTCCACGCTCGGTCAAATTGAGGTAAATTGCATGTTTTATGGGAATACCTCACTGAGGGGACTTCTTTGTGATAGGGAGTAGCTCAACACTGAGATGGGTCCCACTGTTGTGGGGACATCTCTCACCATTGGACGTGTTCCATGATTATGGGAGCATCCATCGCTTGGGATGCGTTCCAACATTTTAGAAGTGTCCCTTTTCTCTTGCACAAACTTGGTATGTACACACCCGCCCGAACTACGTTTGGCTTGATTCCCACTGCACAGGGATACGTAGGCGGCCAGGGATTTTCCCAGACCTTGGTCATATATTATATATCATTTTTTTCCTTTCTTTTGATGTATGTTGAAGCCATTCTTTAAATTCTTTGATTCGGTTTGTAATTATTCTTCTTGTTTAATTTGCTTAATTTCAGCTTATGCCATGTATAGTTAGCAAAGAATTAGAAATAAACTTAGGATTCCTCTTTCTATCTTATAATGTATTTAGATAGCCCCAAGTGTTCATAAACTGTAGGAAATGATAGGATTTAGGGAGACCGGTTCAACCGGGCTAGTTGGGTGCCTAACACCTTCCCAACTTGTAATTTGGCACTTACCCGCCTTTGGCGAGACAAGATAGCCGTTCCATTTGCAAGAGTCAATAATGTTCCTCTATTGAGGGACATCATTTATAGGTCCTAGACCTTATCTAGGTGGCGACTCCAATCTTCTTACCCTCCACTGGCATGAGTGGATGGGATCTGAAGGTGAGAACTTTCCAGATCCTAGTTTGAGTGTAATGAGGGTAGACAACTTTAACTACATGAAAACTTAATTTTAAAAATGAGGATAAATTCAATTAAAATTTTCAAGATTTATTTTTTCCCATGTCCTCCCAGTGGCGACTCCGCTGGGGAGTTCATGCCAGCCTTCAGATTGTAAATCCTTATCCCTTTCTCTTTATGCATAAACTTATGTCTTGGGGCTTTAGGTTGTAGTTAGGTGTAGAAGTAGCGAACACCCTTGCTTGTAGCCTTGTCTGATTAAGTGTATAGTATATATTTCACTGACTATTTTATGATTTAGTGATATCATGGTTCTCAAGATATTGGTTACTATTGTTACAAACCTCGTGGTAAACTAAAACGGGCTCCAGTGTATATTGGATGACCTGCCAGGCGAAGCCACAACCTTGGCCTGTACCTACGGTTATGCGGGTATATAAAGGGATGTAAATGTCTTTGACTCATCGTGTATACGGTGATTGGCATTCTTATCCTTGTCAAGGTAGCCTTGTCATGTCCCATTATCACATTACTGACACTTGTGTGCTTGATTCATCCCTGAACACCTGAGTGTTGTCTTTACCCAGTTTCACCTCGCTCAACGCAGGTGGTCACTGATGAAGCCATCACTCATTTGTTCAAGATTGAATCGAAATTCTTTGATATCCTGTACGTGTCCTTTCAGACGATAAATCCCTCCCAAATCCAATGATTCTGATGTGTTCATTTGGTTGGAGTTACGGCCAGAGATATAGTTTGTTTCACAGATACCCTCTTGCTGAAAACCAACCAAAGAATCAATCTGAATCACCAGAATTGGTGAGGATTAACCTAATGGAGTTCTTGCACAGAGCTAACCTTTTGTTTGGTTGAGTCAGCATGATTGTATATGTGTATTTGTTCATGGTCTCAACCCTGTGTGTTCAATGTATTTTATCTCGCCATTAGATTTAATTTTTTTTAGAATCTCCTGAGTGTCTCCCTCATTATCCACTGTCTGGGTAAGAGACCTTGTCTCTTGGAAATTGCCTAGGGCTCCTCTCTTAGAGTCTACCTAGCCATTGATCTTGGCTCTTAAAGATTAAATGAAAATTATGGGAAAGAGCAAGAGTTAGTGTCGAGTACTGTTGAGGATATGATTCCTAGGTTAGAACATGTTGTCTATGTCCTAGTGAGGCCAATCCATCAAAGCATCCATGTCTGGGCAGCAACAACTACCCATGCCCTGAAAGAGTATGTGAGAGAGTTGGCAAGGTACCATCCCTCTAGGCTGTTTTCTCCTAGGCTTGTTTCATCATCTTCAATTCATATTCAGATCCATCATGAAGGTGTGAAATATTCTGGGTATTATATGTTTGCTGCAGGCAAAGAGCATAATGTAAGGAATCTTGTATGCATTCATTGTTTTTGTCAAGATAGAGACCCATCTTTGTCGTTCTTTGTCTCTACTAGGTAGAGTTTGTATTCTTGTAATTACTCGTCTCTACTAGTTAGTTTTGTGGGTTTTTCATTCCTGTGTCCACTAGTTAGGGTCCTTGTATGTTTATAATTTTTTGTCTCTACCAGTCAAGGACCTTTTGTTGTCATTCTTTGTCTCCATTATATAGAGCCTAATTTATTTTGGTCACTCGTTGTTTTTATTTATTAGGGTTTGAACTTTTGGTAATTTTTCTCTCTAGTTAGGGTTTAATTTGTGACTCTTTGTCCTTACTAGGTGGAGTTTGTATTTCCTGTAATTATTTGTCTCCACTAGTCGGGGCTTTGACAGGTTTGTCATTCTTTGTCTCTACTAGGTAGGGTGTAATTGATTTGTTGTCATTCTTTGTGTCACACCCCAATTCTGCACCATTCAGAACAGTGTGATGAACCGCTAATAAACCAACCATTCAACCAGGATCTCTAATAGGCTATGTCGATTAAAAATAAAACCATGCACATCCACAACCATAATCAGAATAAATACACAATAGCGAAAGTCTTATAGTAAATGAACCGAGGAATCTAATTGTAATAATCATAAATAAAGTATCAAATTATGTTGTATCAATTGAGACATAAGTAAATAAAATATCAATTACATTTCCTTAATAAATTTAAATGAAAAATCTAATTGAATACGCATGAGTTGCACTTGCATGAGGAGTCATGCGTATCCACTACGTTTTCGGCTTCCATTGTAGCAACATGCGCGTACACCGGAGCACTCATATAATCTTCAATAGTGGTAGCTGCATCATCAACTAAAAATATTTGACGTCGAGAGGGTGAGCACACATCATGGCTCAGTGAGCAAACAAAACAATGCAACAAACATATGCATGCATTCAATTCATATCTTTGGTCTGGTAAATAAGTTTGCAATGTGCTATAGAAAGGATAGGTGGCCGCCGCACCTCTATACATGAGTGTGTGAAGCCGCCCAAATAACCCGGTTACTCGTCGTCCCACATGCACCCATCATCGAATAGAGATAGAGCTAAAGTGCTGAGGCATGGCCTATGACACTTCCCCTAATACTCTACCCATACCAACACGTAAGCCCCTGCTGGTGAGGGCTTGCAAACTGGGCTCGCAACTAACCAATCCTAATGCCAATCAGTGCATCCAAGACCTTACCCCAGCATCCCTCGATACGTCCATAGAGATAGGGCTAAGGCCCCCCGGTAGAGTCAGAGACTACACGGTCCGAGACCACCTCCCCTCATATACTACGATGTAATAGTTCTGCTAAGGTAATGGCAATACGACGATGTCAGTGGACAAGACTTGAGTTATAGATAGAGCTAGAGTGTTGAGGCCCGACCTATGACACCCCCCTGATACTCGCTCGCATCAAGCGCACCAACCACACACATACATCCACATGCCTATTCCTATCATCACCATCATCATCATGTTATAAACAATAATTTAAATATGCATGAACAGTAATAATAAAAATATTGGATGACATGTTGAATGCACATAACAAGCATACACGCATAGAATCAATCATGGCATTGGACTCAAGAATAAAACAGTTTATTATTAACCAATTAGTTTAGGTCTTGTTCCCTCACCTTTGCTTGATTGTAGATCCTCTTTCAAGCTTTAAGAATCAACTAAATATCAATATTATATCACTAGAAGACCTAATCAAGTCGATAGAATTTAATTAGAATTAATTCTGATTTTAAAAAGCATGCTGTCAATTGGGGGTCGATGCTAGGGTCGAAGGTTCCATCGACCCTGGGTGCTACCACCCAGATTCTGGACTTCACGAACACTGGGGGTCGATTGTTAGGGTCTGGTAAGGTCGATTGGCCATCGACCCCTCGTTCGACCCCCTGTGGGTTTAGTTGAATTTTCATTCTATAGTCCATTCTTTCGTGTTTAGGGTCCTATGGCTTGCTTCTATAATTCATTCCACACATGTTCTATGGTCTAGAACCATAGTTCATTCACCTATATCATTTTTATGATCTTCCCCATGGTTTTCCATGAAAACCTAACCATGGATGGATGATTTGGGTTTCTCCTAGATCATTCCCTCTTCACTATCTATTTTAAGGTCTGTAGAATTACATGGAGATAGTATCCATACCTGAAAATTAGGCTGGTTTCTCTGAAGCCTTCTCTTTAATCCTCTTCTCCACTTTCCTTCTCTTCCCTTTCTCTTCTCCTTCTCTTCTCTTTCTCTCAATCCAATTAGGGTTGTAAAAGGAGTGAAAGAGGCTTAGGGACGTCCTATTTATTGAGTAGAAACTCCCAAAATAAGTCCCATTGAGATTAGGAAAGAATCCCATTGAAATTTGGAAAGTTCCTAATTCACGATTTCTGTCGGTAGACTGGGGGTCGATGAGGGGTTAGAGATCCCGTTGGCCCCTGGTTCTAAAATGTCCGACCCCCGATTAAAAACTCAGGGTCTAACTTTTATACTGGGGGGGGGGTCCAACCCTGCCTTGCTAGGTATGCGACCCTCCCCCTTATTTTAGTGTTTTTGGGTCAGTTTAATACCTGGGATCGCGATCTCCCTCACGTACTTGATCCATTAGGCTCGACCATGATGGGTAAACCTGGTTCAAGGTGGTAAGACCGGGTTAGTTTGATACGGGTCTTACAACTCCCCCTACTTATAAAAATTTCGTCCTCGAAATTGTACATACCTTTCGAGTCAAATAAATGAGGGTATTGCTTTCGCATAAAATTTTCTTCTTCCCATGTAATTTTTTCCATATCGCTACTTCTCTAGATGACCTTAACATAATAGATATCACGGTTGCGTAGTCGTTGAACCTTTCGGCTGGTGATTTCAGTTGGTGTTACTTCAAATGTCAAATCATCAGTCAAATCAGGTAAATCTATTGTCAGAACGTGCGTTGGATCCTTAACATACTTCTTCAATAAGGAAATATGAAATACGTCATGCACACATGACATAGATGGTGGTAGTGCTAACTGGTACGCCACTTTCCCACGCTTAGTTAGAATCTCATATGGCTCAACATATCTTGGACTTAGTTTCCCTTTCTGTTCGAACCATTTTAATCCTCGCATAGGCGATACTTTTAAGAATACTTTATCACCCACGATGAATTCAAGGTCTCGGCGTCGGGTATCTGCATATTGATTCTGACGATTCTGAGCTGTTCTCACTCTTTCCTTGATAATGTCGACCACTCGACAAGGTTCTTCAACAAATTCCGGTCCAACAATACTACGTTCTCCAACTTCATTCCAAAACAAAGGAGTTCGACACTTTTGGCCATACAGTGCTTCATAGGGTGACATCTGTATAGTAGCCTGATGGCTATTGTTATAAGTGAACTCAATCAGTGGTAACTTTTCATCCCATGATCCTTTAAAATCAATTACACATGCTCGAAGCATATCTTCTAGAATCTGAATTGAACACTCTGACTGTCCGTCTGTCTGCGGATGGAATGCGATACTAAACTTCAATGTTGTACCCATAGCCTTTTGCAATCCTTCCCAAAACTTTGAAGTAAATCGTGGATCTCTATCGGACACAATGCTTTCAGGTACACCGTGTCATCACACAATGTTATCCACATACAGCTTAGCTAACCTCTCCAGTGTATACTAAGGTCGTATAGGTATAAAGTGAGCTGTTTTAGTCAGGCGGTCTACAATCACCCAAACTGTGTCAACTACTCGAAGAGTCAATGGTAATCCTGTAATGAAGTCCACAGTGATGCAGTCCCATGTCCATGCTGGTTCTAATAATGGCTGTAACAGTACTGCCGGTCTTTGTCGTTTAACCTTTACTTTATGATAATTTAGGCATTGAGACACGAACTTAGCTACATCTGCTTTCATTCCTCCCCACCAATATAATTTCTTTAGATCATGATATATTTTTGTACTTCCAGGATGTATCGAATAGATGGTGGTATGGGCTTCTTTCATCAATCGGTGTCTAATGTCCAAGCTTTCTATTTTGGGTACACATATTCTTCCTTTGTACTTCAGTACCTTTTCTTCATCCAAGGTGAACTCAGGGTTAGTCCTACCGTTTTTGATGTCTTCTTGTACCGTTCTTAGGTAAGGGTCTGATTTGATAGCTGTCTTTACTTCATCAACTATATCCGGTATAATCTTCAATGCGGCGAACATATTTGAAAATCGATGAATAAATCCTTGGTTGGCTGACCCATCTCGTGCATCTATCATAAACTGCTCATTACCGTGCTTGAATACCTTTCTGGTGGTACACATTGCGGCGGTTGTGCTAACCTCTCCCTGAGATTTTATCATTGCCTTTCTACTCAACGCATCAGCTACTACATTAGCTTTCCCCAGATGAAGCTGGATATCACAATCATAGTCTTTCAATAGTTCCAGCCTTCTTCTTTGTCTCATATTTAGCTCCTTCTGAATAAATAGATAAGTAAGACTTTTATGGTCTGATTTAATCTGAAACTTTTCCCCGTACAGATAATGTCTCCATATTTTGTCAGCATGTACTACTGCCGCTAATTCCAAATCATGAGTCGGATAGTTCTTCTCATGTGTCTTCAGTTGTCTTGAGGCATAAGCAATTACTTGTTCTCCTTGCATAAGTACACATCCTAATCCCAGTCCTGATGCATCAATATACAAGATAAATGGTTGTCCTGGAATCGGGATGGTCAAGATTGGAGCTGATATCAATCTAGCCTTCAAGGTTTGGAAACTCTTCTCGCATTTATCTGTCCAAACATACTTCTCGCCCTTCTTAGTCAAACTGGTAAGAGGTACGGTAATTCGGGAATAGTCTTCCACAAATCGTCGATAATACCCAGCTAGACCCAAGAAACTTCTAATTTCTGCAACGCTCTTTGGTGCTTCCCACTTTACAATAGCCTCGATTTTGCTGGGATCCACTTTAATTCCTTCAGCGGATACTACATGGCCTAGAAATGCGACTTCTTTTAGCCAAAACTCACACTTTAAAAATTTAGCGTAGAGCTTCTCCTTCCGTAGTCCCTGCAGAGCGGCGTTTAGGTTCTTAATATGAGTTTCCCCGTCTTTGGAGTAGACCAATATATCATCAATGAATACAATAACTGACGTATCCAACATGTCGTGGAAAACCCGGTTCATTAGTTCCATAAAAGTTGCTGGTGCGTTTGTCAATCCAAAAGACATAACCAAGAATTCATAATGTCTATATCTGGTCCTGAATGCTATCTTGGGAATATCACCACCTTTAATCTTCAACTGATGGTAGCCTGACCGAAGATCGATCTTGGAGAACACTTTGGCCCCTTGCAACTGATCGAATAGGTCATCGATCCGAGGCAATGGATACCGATTCTTGATTGTCAGTTTATTCAGTTCTCAGTAGTCTATACACCGAATGCTATCGTCCTTCTTCTTCACGAATAATACTGGAACTCCCCATGGTGATATACTAGGGCGAATGTAACCCTTGTCCAGTAGTTCTTGTAGTTGTACTTTCAATTCCTTCAGTTCGGTAGGAGCCATTCGATAAGGTGCTTTCGATATTGGTGCAGCTCCAGGTATAAGATCTATAACAAACTCTGTGGCTCGGTCGGGTGGTAATCCTGGTAGTTCTTCAGGAAATACGTCTAGAAAGTCACGCACGACATCAATATCTTCCATTCGTGGTGCTTCCTTGGTAAGGTTGACCACAGATACTAAATACCCGACTGCTCCTTTCTCAAGGCATTTCTTAGCCTTTAGCATAGAGAGTATGAGCTTTCGTTTCCGAGGATGTTTGGTACCCAAAAAAATGAACTCTGCTCCTTCCTTGTCTTTAAATGTCAGCTTCTTTTTGGCACACAATAGGTTTGGAGAATGCCGAACTAACCAGTCCATTCCCAAGATGACGTCAAAGTCTGCCATCTTAAGTTGGATCAAGGTTGCATCCAAGGTCTTTTCATCAATAAGAACTGGACATGGTCCATAACCTCTTTCTAACTCCACTTCTAATCCCATAGGTGATCGCACAAGTAGTTTGCAGTCTAAGGATTTAAGGGGTAGATTTAACTTCTTTCCAAATGTCATAGATATAAAGGAATGAGTAGCTCCTGAATCAAAGAGTACTCTGGTGGGAATGCCATTAATAGGTACGATACCTGTGATTTGTTTTGGTTTAGTCTAAATGCTCATACAATGTAATACAACTAACTAAAAATTTAAGTCATACCTATGACCACATCAGGCGATGCGGCAGCATCCTCAGATGTAACCGCATAAACTCGTCCTTGATGTAACTGCTTCTCGGGTTTAGGACATTCCCTTGCCATATGTCCCACTTGGCTGCAGTTAAAACATTTTATCCCTTCAGTAATTGGCTTTTGTTGCTGATGAGCTACTGGAGTAGTCTTGGTTGCCGCAGTAAAGCCTTGAGCACGGAAGGGTTTGAATGTCTTGTTATTCCCTCCGTTATAAGAATTTCTAGCTGGCCTTTTTATACCTCTATTTTGCATGAAATAACTCTCCTTCTGGCTCGATTCTATAACTCGAGCAATTTGTGTCGCTTCATTATAGATTTTCTTTTCTTGTCCCAGAACATGCTCGCGGATGCTTCCCCTAAGTCCCATAACAAACCTTCGGGTCTTGGTGTTTTCCTCTTGCATACTGGTGGGTGCAAAGAAGAACAGCTCTTCATAACACTGTTGATACGCATCCATGGCCATCTAACCCTGATGGAACTCTCTTTCCATAGAATCTTTGAAACTTCTCAGAATGTACTTTTCAAAGAATGCCTCCCTATAGATATCCCAAGTCAGTTGGGCGTGCTTTGTTAATAAGTAAGTCCTGCTAGACCTCCACCAATGGTCTGCATCTCCTTTCAGCATAAAGGTGGCACACAACACTTTTTCTTCTTCATTTAGTGTCATCATCATAAAATTTCTTTCCATTTCGTCAACCCAGTGTGCAGGCCATAAAGGGTCGACTGGCTTGCCATTAAATTCTCTGGGCTTCTGTTTTAAAAAACGCTCCACCAGTCTGGAGTGGTCTAGTGGCTGCGGGACATATGCTCCATACATAGGTGGTTGGTATTGATATCCACCTTGAGCTATCTCAGGATTTTGTACTTGAGCCTGCATAATAGGAGTCTGAGGTGCATGGGGTACTGTGTTACTTTCCCCTGGTGCTGTGCTTGCCTGTCCTGCTGGCATTGGAGGTGTCTGTGTAGCTGGAGGAGTTATGCCTATGGCAGCTTGTATAGTGGCTTGTGTCTGTTGCATTTGCTGCAGCTGTTGGGCCAAGTTTATTACGACTGTGGCTAAGTCTGTAGGTGGAGCTGGTAGATTTGTAGGATTTGTCTACCCAATTATGACGGATGGTGCCATGTTCATGTTCCCCTGTGTTTCCGGGTGTGTCTGGTTATTCTCCCCCACAGGCGGTGGTGGTGGAATAGAGTTACGGCTCTGTCTGGTTACTCTACGTCCTGCCATTAATTAATCTAATAGTGGGATTGCCTGAAAATCATTGAACACGAGAGACAATCATTAAATACTTCATTCTCATATTTTAAAACCACTAACAAATGCAAATTTCAAAATTTTCAGATCATTCTGTCGAAAATGCTGTGTTTTCTCTGTAAGGTCGATGGTGGGGGTCGATGGGTGTCCGACCCTCAGTATGCGACCCTGGGAAATCACCCATTCTTCCCGAGAGCCGGGGGTCGATGGGGGGGTCGGAGTATGTCCGACCCAGGGTGCGACCCCTGGTTCTCTATCAGATTCCCGAGAGCCGAGGGTCGATGCGGGGGTCGATGGGTGGGTCGATGGTTTTAATCGAATTTTCTGACCCCCGGACTAAAAATCAGATTTTTAAGTTCCAATTCAGAGTCCATTTCCCATTCTTTCTTCTCCGCTTCGACTCGACTCGTCCCTCTGAGTTGCTACAGTGACAACTCCGGTCCGTTGGTTTTCACTCCTTGTTTCGTCGTCTACACCTCCGCTACAGGTATGTCTTCTACTTTTTCATGTTTTTAGGTTATTTACCTAGGTTTTTGCTCGTATATCTATTATTTTTCAAATTAAACTTTTTCCAACCGTAAAAATTTGATTTTTATTGGGGATTTTTTTTTGTTGGAGACTCGAGGAACGAAAGCCCTCAAAAATATTTGAGTTTCATCGGTTGGTTATCGAGAAACTCAAAATTTACTCTTTTTACCCTAATTTTGTCGAGATTTCAAATTTCTTGAAATTTCTTCCAATTGAATCTTATTAGCTAAAATTTCCGACTGTATCAGTCTCACAGGATAGTTTAGGATCTATGTAAGTCCTCCTGCCCACATGTATGGGTGAAAAGTGAGGCTTTTGACCCATTTACGTTGTTATTTTGTCAAAATTTTAGGTTTTTCCTCTCTACTAATCCATTATTTATTTTTCTTTCTTACTTGCAGATACGATGGCTCGTACCAAGGTACTCAGAGTTCGCGACTGTCTTCGCTTCCGTTCCAATGAAGCCGAGACACAGTATGCCCACTATGCTTGCAAGAAGGTAGAGGGAGGCCGCAATGTGTACTTGGCTAGCTTAGCCTTGTTCAATGTAGAGGGGGCCTTTGGTGATATGGGATGGCTTTTCGTCATCACCTATGATGCGTGTACCCGTCCTGACTTGGTACACCAGTTCTATTGTCATCTTTAGGTGGTGGGAGATTACAATGATGTTGAGAGAGGTGGTGAGCTTCGGATCACCAGCTACGTCAAGGGGGTTGATGTTTCATTCGATTATCGATAGTTGGCTGACTTGTTGGGCATTTCCTATGATGGCCCCTTGGTATTCTGTGCCCCTGGAGAGCCCTAGTTCTTTTCATTACAGATGAGGGCTGAGATAGATTGTCAGCTCATCAGACCTGATCGCTGGGAGATGAAAGCGAGTTATTTACGTTCAGATCCACGGATATACTGCAAGATCATTCAGCATAATCTGATATCGCAGAGTGGTCATTACGAGGGGGTCTCCTAGTTGACCTAGTATCTGTTGTACTGCATATGCACTAGGCAGCCCGTCTACCTTCCCTACATCATCATGCAGATGATGATCAGTGCCACGTTGTCTAGTCACACTGGCAACCTTCCTTATGGACGCATGATCACTACCTTGCTTACCTGCCTGGGGGTTGATTTGTTGGATGAGAAGATTCAGGAGAAATCCTTCTCATCGCCTCTGGATTGGGAGGCTATTTGCAAGATGGGCATGCGGGATGCCCAGGTTAGCGATGAGGAGAGGAACGCGATGGTGCGACCTTGCACTCGAGTGGAGATGGCTGACGCTGAGACAGCAGCAGCAGCCGCCGCTGGAGCAGGGGTTCATGGGGATGATGACGATCGGCTGTACATGGATGTAGATGCCATACCTCCTCCATCACCTACTCATGCTAGTGGAGCTGGTCCGTCTTCTTCAGCTGGTCCTTCGCATGCAGCTGGTCCTTCGTATGCTCCTTTTGATGACCTGATGGGTATCTTGCATGAGATACGAGAGGCTCAGCGTATGTCTGACTTGAGGATGGGAGAGCTTCTAGAGGTTCAGCGCTTGTCCGATCAGTGGGTGGGAGAGCTTCTAGCTGCTCAACACATATCGGATTAGCAGGTGGGAGAGCTTAGGGATGCTCAGCGTGTGACTGACCAGCGGGTGGCTGATCTCACAGCTAGTCTCTAGATGACCCAGACTCAGATTGCTTGGTTGACTAGAGTCTATGCTGAGGACTATGATAGAGACCGTGAGGCACCGCCTCCCCCATCACCTCCAGCTTCTTGATGTATTTCTTTTATCTTTCTTTTTGTACTTCAGAGTAACTGTCCGGACTGTGGACTATACTCCTTTAATCACATATATATATATATATATATATATATATATATATATATAAATGTTTGTTCTTCCTTTGGTTGTATATAAAAATTTGTTTCTCATTTAATATATGTATTATTCTCTTTCAGTTTGGTCTCAAACAACACAGATGCTTATGGTGTGTTATTGTTACATCTTTTAAATTTTTATCCTATCTCAGTTCATGACCTTTTGTGGAAGTACACGGGTTTCACAGACAAGGCCTGAGATGCTCTGATACCAAGTTGTCACACCCCAATTCTGCACCATTCAGAACAGTGTGATGAACCGCTAATAAACCAACGGTTCAACCAGGATCTCTAATAGGCTATGTCTATTAAAAATAAAACCATGCACTTCCACAACCATAATCAGAATAAATACACAATAGCGGAAGTCTTATGGTAAATGAACCGAGGAATCTAAATGTAATAATCATAAATAAAGTATCAAATTATGTTGTATCAACTGAGACATAAGTAAATAAAATATCAATTATATTTCCTTAATAAATTTAAATGAAAAATCTAATCGAATACACATGAGTTGCACTCGCATGAGGAGTCATGCGTATCCACTAAGTCTTCGGCTTCCATTGCAGCAATACGCACGTACATCGGAGCACTCATATAATCTTCAACAGTGGTACCTGCATCATCAACTAAAAATATTTGACGTCGAGAGGGTGAGCACACATCATGGCTCAGTGAGCAAACAAAACAATGCAACAAACATATGCATGCATTCAATTCATATCTTTGGTCTGGTAAATAAGTTTGCAATGTGCTATAAAAAGGATAAGTGGCCGTCGCCCCTCTATACACGAGTGTGTGAAGCCGCTCAAATAACCCGGTTACTCGTTGTCCCACATGCACCCATCATGGAATAGAGATAGAGCTAAAGTGTTGAGGCCAGGCCTATGACACTTCCCCTGATACTCTACCCATACCAACACGTAAGCCCCTACTGGTGAGGGCTTGCAAACTGGGCTCGCAACTAACCAATCCTAATGCCAATCAGTGTATCCAAGACCTCACCCCAGCATCCCTCAATACGTTCATAGAGATAGGGCTATGGCCCCCCCGACAGAGTCAGAGACTATATGGTCCGAGACCACCTCCCCTCATACACTACGATGTAATAGTTCTGCTAAGGTAATGGCAATATGACGATGTCAGTGGACAAGACTTGAGTTAGAGATAGAGCTAGGGTGCTGAGGCCTGACCTATGACACCCCCCTAATACTCGCTCGCATCAAGCACACCAACCACATACATACATCCACATGCCTATTCCTATCATCACCATCATCATCATGTTATAAACAATAATTTAAATATGCATGAATAGTAATAATAAAAATATTGGATGACATGTTGAATACACATAACAAGCATACACGCATAGAATCAATCATGGCATTGAACTCAAGAATAAAATAGTTTATTATTAACCAATTAGTTTAGGTCTTGTTCCTTCACCTTTGCTTGATCATAGATCCTCTTTCAAGCTTTAAGAATCAACTAAATATCAATATTATACCACTAGAAGACCTAATCAAGTCGATAGAATTTTATTAGAATTAATTCTGATTTTAAAAAGCATGCTGTCAACTGGGGGTCGATGCCAGGGTCGGAGGTTCCATCGACCCTGGGTGCTACCACCCAGATTCTGGACTTCCCGAACACTGGGGGTCGATTGTTAGGGTCTGGTAAGGTCGATTGGCCATCGACCCCCCGTGCAACCCCCTGTGGGTTTAGTCAAATTTTCATCCTATAGTCCATTCTTTCGTGTTTGGGGTCCTATGGCTTGCTTCTACAATTCATTCCACACATGTTCTATGGTCTAGAATCGTAGTTCATTCACCTATATAGTTTTTATAATATTTCCCATGGTTTTCCATGAAAACCTAACCATGGATGGATGATTTGGGTTTCTCCTAGATCATTCCCTCTTCACTATTTATTCTAAGGTCTGTAGAATTACATGGAGATAGTATCCATACCTGAGAATTAGGTTGGTTTCTCTGAAGCCTTCTCTTTGATCCTCTTCTCCACTTTCCTTCTCTTCTCTTTCTATTCTCCTTCTCTTCTCTTTCTCTCAATCCAATTAGGGTTCTAAAAGGAGTGAAAGAGGCTTAGGGACGTCCTATTTATTGAGTAGAAACTCCCAAAATAAGTCCCATTGAGATTAAGAAAGAATCCCGTTAAAATTTAGAAAGTTCCTAATTCACGGTTTCTTTTGGCAGACTGGGGGTCGATGAGGGGGTCGGAGATCCCATCGACCCCTGGTTCTAAAATGTCCGACCCCCGGTTAAAAACTCAGGGTCTGACTTTTATACTGGGGGAGTCCGACCCTGCCTTGCTGGGTATGCGACCCTCCCCCTTATTTTAGTGTTTTTAGGTCAGTTTAATACCTGGGATCGTGATCTCCCTCACGTACTTGATCCATTAGGCTCGACCATGATGGGTAGACCTGGTTCAAGGTGGTAAGATCGGGTTAGTTTGATACGGTTCTTACACTTTGTCTTTACTAGGTAAGGTGTAATTCATTTGTGTGATTTTTTGTCTCTTTAGCTAGAGGCTGTATCTTCTGTGGTTATTTGTTTCTATTAGGTTTGAGCTTATATTTTTGTGATTCTTTTCTCTTTAACTAGAGGCTGTATCTTCTGTGGTTATTTGTTTCTATTAGGTTAGAGCTTGTATTCTTATGATTCTTTTCTCTTTAGCTAGAGGTTGTATCTTCTATGGTTATTTGTTTCTACTAGGTTAGAGCTTGTATTTTTGTGATTCTTTGTCTCTCTAGCTAGAGGCTGTATCTTATCTGGTTATTTGCCTCTACTAGGTTAGAGCTTGTATTTTTTTGATTCTTTGTCCCTCTAGCTAGAGGCTGTATCTTCCATGGTTATTTGTCTCTACCAGGTTAGAGCTTGTATCTTATGTGATTCCTATGTCTTTCTAGCTGGAGTCTGTATTTCCTGTGGTTATTTTTCTCTACTAGATTGGAGCTTGTATTTCTATGACTCTTTGCTTAGCTAGAGTCTGTATCTTCTGTAGTCGTTTGTCTCTACAAAGATTTTTCATTTTTTGTGATTCTTTGTCTCTAATTGTTAGAGCTTAATGTATCGTTGTCATCCCCTGTCTCTATCAGTTAGAGCCTAGTGTTGTAGATCTAGAATTGATGATTGAGAATAGCAAGAGAGCAGTTTTCTCTATTTTTTTGTTTGGCAAAAATCTTCAAATCTTATTGGAGTAGGTTACCTCCTCTGTTGGAGTCTCTAAAAGTGTGTTTGTATCATGAGCAGTTAGTGTCTACCTTTTCTCATCATGTGATGAAACCCAAGCAAGAGATATCCTCTTTTTATTGGTCAAAAATCCTAACTAAGGAGACTTCTTAGAGTGGTCATTGCAGATTCCATCGAAGTCCATCCTAAGTTCTAGATCATCGGGAAATCATGAGTTATAGAAACATGCTAGGCATCTTTGGTAATTATGCCTCCTTGATTGATAAAGTTAATTTTGGACTGCTGAATACAGTCTGGCAGAGTTAATTTCAGACTCTTGAATACAGTTGTGCTGTCCATCCAAGATTAATCAAAGAACCCTGACTTAGAGACCATCCCAAACTCTCAGGGGTTGCATTTTCCTCCTAGAATTATCTGTGATAATAGAGGATCCCTTGTGGCTATTATCTATCTCAACAGTGGGATAACCTAATTGATGAATTTAATGAGCCAGGCTGGGATATAAAAGAGTGATCCCCATTAAGGGTAACCTAAAAGATGAATTTTAATGAACTTGAGCTGGGGTATTGATCAGAGTGACCCGCATTGCGGGTAACCCAATAATGAGTTTTTATGGACCTAAACTGAGGTATAGTTGAGTTTGGTGTGCATCAGGAACATATTGGTAGGTAGGCGTGATGAGTCCTACTAGTGGTAGGCTAGGTGGAGATTTAGTCCCATGTTGATCATTGTTGGTGCCAATGGTGTTGCACTTAATTGGGGTTTGTTTAGATAAGTTGTTTTGCCTCGGCTTGCTATTGGCTATATCTGATAGGTCGGCCATGTTTGGGCTTGAGGCTGATATGTCTATAGGTAATCCAGTCTAATTTGCTTTGTCTAATAAAAAAATAATAGTCCCACTTGGGACTTCAACTATTGTGCTTTATAGCTTTCGAAACATTTTTTCCAGTTTGATATTGTTTCCACTTCCGTGCCCTCGATCAATTCTGACTCCGACTATGATTGGGATGATGAGCCATCACCTGAACTTCTACGCCACCTGGCCTTTTGAGAAAAGAAAGACTAGCTCGTTTGTGAAAAACTGCAAATGATTGATCCAGAAACACAAAAGCCATCTTGGAGAGATAGTTTGGCAAGTTTCAAAGGTTCAGAAAGCCACCCTTGATAAACTAAAAGAGCTCCATGAGATGTTGTCAAAGGGCGTCGAACAATCCTAGACTTATTCTAGTGGTTTTGATTGGTTTTACAAATGAGATGATATGCCTTATGGATTTGGTCTAGGTCAAAGATATCATCATTGAAAAAAAAAATGAGAAGAAAAAAGAGAAAAACAGAAAGGAGAACAAGTGTTGTGTTCATGTTCTTATTATCAGACACATGGCTCCTTACATCATGGATCGTAGCGATCACTACAATGAGCAAAATGAGTTATCCTAAAAAAAAAAAAAAAGGATATAATCAAAGAAGATACCGATTGGGGTTAAATGAGCAGCTTTGCTCTATCAGTTTACAAAAAATGAATTTTGATTGGGGTAGCACCATCCTTTTCGGTCTGTAGTGTGGAATTGTTGTCGCTTCTTGAGTTGAATATACAGTCTCCAAAGATCCTCATGGACCAATGGCTTTTAAGAGCAAGGGCCTTATTTGAGGTACAACGTTACAACTTGATCGAACAAAGAGTGATCATGTATTGCCTCCACATCCATTAAAAAAAAATGCTCAAAAAAAAAAAAAAAAAAAGAGCTGAAAAAAAAGGGGACAAAAAAAGAAAAAAAAAACCATACAAAGGTATAGATGTGGGATGGCATTTTTCATTGCATTTGGATAGTGGGTCAGTTGTCGTGCTTTACGGAGTGTTTACTTTCTGTCAAGGATCAAAGGTGAGTTGGTTTAATAATTTGTGCATCAATGTATGGTAAGTTCCTCTGGAGCATCATGGGAAGTATTGATTGTTTGCAGTGCTTCACGACGTGTGTTAGGCTGGATTTTCAATTTTGGTCGCTACATCCCGCCTTTACAGGAGGTGGTCTCATCGCTTTGTCATCATCAGAGGATGATTTCTCATCAACAAAAGACTTCCTCCCGTTCATCAATCCGACGATCTTCCGTGAGTCTTCATTAAAAGCCGTTCGTTTGATCATCAAATAAGTTTATGACACCGTCTCTTGTGAGCGTGTCATTCTATTTGTGTATAATTTTGTTCAAATAAATCTGATTGAAATTTCTATTGGTCGTTCATTGTTTCAACGGCGTCCAAGAATTCCAAAAAGTCCATTTTTGCTAGCCAATAAGATGGTATCTCCTCAATGGGATTGACCATTCTACATAAATAACAAAAACTCTCTCCAATGGTGAACCCATGTGGGCAGTTTCTTATCTGTCCTGTTGGATCTTCAGCATCGTATTGTCTATGGATTTATAAGTTTTGAGCTCAGTTGTGGTTGTATCTACTTTAGCATTGACAAATAGCTTATCGAGATACATATGTACTGTCTAAGCATCTGTAACAGGGGAAAGCGTTATTTGGTGCTATGCTTAATTCTGATGTGGGGCGTCTCCTATAGGTTGCTTCTAGCGATGACCCAAAGAGTCATCTGTTTATCGATGTGTGCCATTGAAAACTTAAACTCTGGGGTAAAATTGTCATTGTCTTGATATCATGAATATGGGAGGCTCATTGTGAGTCCAGACTATTTTGAATATGCCTAAATCTACTGGCGACAGTTTGCCACATTAGGACTCTTTGTTTAAAATTATAATTGGGTTTAGTTGTAAAGAAAATTTTAAAAATTGGATGGGATACCCATGTTTGCCCGTCATAGGGAAAGGACTATGTTAGTCATTTGTTCAAGGTGCGATCTGTGTAATTTTGGCAAAAGATGCAAAGCATGTTGAGTCTATCCTCCATAGGATTGAAGAAATTTTTTCTCATCCTAGAGTTAGTCATGTTTGGAGAAAAGTGATTAAATCATTTCTCTTTGTTTTTTGGATTTGGGAGTAGCATTCACTGATGAATACAGTTTTCAAATCATTCGTTGCCTGCTTGTGTTTCCAGAAACTTCATTGGGATCTCCTGTTCTATATGGCCAAGTTCATCAGATTCATTTTTATCATCCATGGGGGATTGAGCAAGTCATTCTCCTCATCACATAGGATCTGGATTAGGGTACCCTTTTGCTAGAGAGTACTCGATAATCATTTTTTCATTCTCCTGTGAGAAAGGAGATCTTTTTGTTGACGTTTGATTTGGTTGGTTTTCATATATGATCCAGTTGTGTGTGCTTTCAATTCTTGGGCATGATCTCCATGTCCTCTTATTTGTTTTCATATGTGCCAAAGAGTGGTCTGTCGTGATATACAGACACTGGGGTATGGATGCATTCTTTTGAGAGAGTTAGATTTAATCATGTCATTCCCATCTGAACCAAAGAGTGGTCCGTCATGATATACAGACACTGGGGTATGGATGCATTCTTTTAAGAGAGTTAGATTTAATCATGTCATTCCCATCTGAACCAAAGAGTGGTCAGTCGTGATATACAGACACTGGGGTATGGATGCATTCTTTTCGAGGGAGTCAGATTCAATCATGTCATTCCCATCTGAACCAAAATGTGGTCTATCATGATATACAGACATTGCGGTATGGGTGTGTCTTGTTAAGTGAAGTCAAACTCAAATCATGTTGCCTCAAGTATATGTGTCACCCTGCGTGTTATTGCTGGATTTGCTTAAGCTCTAAGCAGTCAATCTTGGAATCATAGATAATTTTGATTGGGAGAGCATCTCCGTTCAATCACCCTTCATATGCTTCTTTTCTTCCTCCCGTCTGTTAGAGGGAACTTGTTTTTGTTTTGTACCTGTTGCTGTTCGATTGTTTAATCATAATCTTTTGTATTTGGAAGATTGATCTAGTATTTCTTCAAGTCTCGTGGTTGGGAAATTCAACTACTGTTTTAAGAGAATCTTGATCTTGTTGCAAGGGTGTCTAGTTTGGGCCAAATTCATGTATTACTCAAATCTTGTGAAGGTGTAAATTTCTGAGTAGCTTACATCTTTGGATCATGGGCTTGATCTATATTTCTTTTGCTTACTTGCTAGGCTATTTTGTCAATTTGATCTGCCTCTATGGTTAATTGAAGAATCTACCAATTTTGGTGTCTCCTGCTCCTGGTTAGGACGAGCGAGCCATTGTGATTCTATTTAGAGCTTTATCTGTAGCCCTTCCAAACCATGTTCGAGAGCCTTAGGGTCATCCTGATTGTGTTTTGTTGTGTTAATGTTGCTTCTCCTTAAATGATGCTTACATTTCGTGCTCAATGTGTTTAACTCTTGATGATGGCAATCAGTTTGAGGTTTATTTTCATCTATGAATTTAGGCATTTGATTGCCAATTAATATTTGGAATTGACTTTGTTGTTGAGCTATCTCATTGTGGTGTTTGTCTTTGTGTACCTTGGGTTTAGTGGGCCTTAGACCTGATTAGTGGTTTTGGACACAACCCTCTTGTTGGTCACCTTTTGACATCTATCATTGCATTATTTTGGTTATTGCATTGGTTTTTATTTACCTTGGGTTTAGTGGGCCTCAGACCTGATTAGTGGTTTGGGACACAACCCTCTTGTTTGTCAACTTTTGACATCTGTCGTTGCATTGTTTTCGTTGTTGCATTGGTCTTAGTATACCTTGTGTTTAGTGGGCCTCAGACCTGATTAGTGGTTTTAGACACAACCCTTTTGTTTGTCACCTTTTGACATATGTCATTCCATTGCTTTGGTTGTTGCAATGGTCTTTGTATACCTTGGGTTTAGTGGGCCTCAGACCTGATTGGTGGTTTTGGACACAACCCTCTTGTTTGTCACCTTTTGACGTCTGTCATTCCATTGCTTTGGTTGTTGCATTGGTCTTTATATACCTTGGTTTTAGTGGGCCTCAGACCTGATTAGTGGTTTTGGACACAATCCTCTTGTTTGTCATCTTTTGACATCTGTCGTTGCATTGTTTTGGTTGTTGCATTGGTTTTCGTATATTTTGGGTTTAGTGGGCCTCCCGCTTGATCGATGGGTTTGGACACAACCCTCTTCTTCTTCAACTTTTGACATCTATTGTTGCATTGTTTTTGTTGTTGTATTGGTTTTCATACACCTTGGGCTAAGACCTCACCCGGTTTAGTGAGTAGTCGCATTTGGGGTTTGGTAGCAATTATTTTGTTGGTCCCCCTCCTTGTGCAGCTGTCAAATGTGTTTATTTTGGGACTCGTTCCGTGTAGGTGCGGGAGAGTTCACCTTGTTGGGGTTTGTTCTGCGACATGCAGGAAGACCCGCTTTATTCTGACTAGTCTTGAGGGTTATCAATCCGATTGGCTGCTACTCAAGAGAGTCTCATCTTTTCCGAGCGATTCCACGAAATGCATGAAAGCTCGTCTTTGATTCTGACTTTGGGGCTCGCGTGTGCGAGGTGTCAGTTTCACTTTTGAGATTTGATTCCTTTGTTCGGGAATAATCTCCCCGAGCAGTTCCGTAAAATGCTTGAAAGCTCGTCTTCGATTCTGACTTTGGGGCTCGCGTGTGCGAGGTGTTAGTTTTGATTTTGAGATTTGATTCCTTTGTTCGGGAATAATCTCCCCGAGTGGTTCTGCGAAATAAGTGAAAGATCACCTTTAATTCTGACTTTGGGGCTCGCGTGTGCGAGGTGTCAGTTTCGCTTTTGAGATTTGATTCCTTTGTTCGGGTATAATCTCGCCGAGCAGTACCGCAAAATGCGAGAAAGCTCGCCTTCGATTCTGACTTTGGGGCTCGCGTGTGCGAAGTGTCAGTTTCGCTTTTGAGATTTGATTCATTTGTTTGGGAATAGTCTCCCCGAGCAGTTACGTAAAGTGAAAGCTCGCCTTCGATTCTGACTTTGGGGCTCGCGTGTGCGAGACTTCAGTTTCACTTTTGAGATTTGATTCCTTTGTTCGGCAATAATCTCCCCGAGTGGTTCCGTGAAATGCTTGAAAGCTCGCCTTCGATCTGAATTTGGGGCTCGCGTGTGCGAGGTGTCAGTTTTGCTTTTGAGATTGATTCCTTTGTTCGGGAATAATCTCCCCGAGCAGTTCCATAAAATGCGTGAAAGTTCGTCTTCGATTCTGACTTTGAGGCTCGCGTGTGCGAGGTGTCAGTTACACTTTTGAGATTTGATTCCTTTGTTTGGGAATAATCTCCCCGAGCGATTCTGCGAAATGCATGAAAGCTCGTCTTCGATTCTGACTTTGGGACTCGCGTGTGCGAGGTGTCAGTTTCACTTTTGAGATTTGATTCCTTTGTTCGGGAATAATATTCCCGAGCGGTTCTGTAAAATGCGTAAAAGCTCGTCTTCGATTCTGACTGTGAGGCTCACGAGTGCGAGGTGTCAGTTTCGCTTTTGAGATTTGATTCCTTTGTTCGAGAATAATCTCCCCGAGCTGTTCTGTGAAATGCGTGAAAGTTCGCCTTTAATTCTGACTTTGGGGCTGGCGAGTGCGAGGTGTCAGTTTCGCTTTTGAGATTTGAATCCTTTGCTCGGGAATAATCTCCCCGAGCGGTTCCGTAAAATGCGTGAAAGCTCGCCTTCGATTCTAACATTGGGGCTCGCGTGTGCCAAGTGTCAGTTTCACTTATAAGATTTGATCCCTTTGTTCTGGAATAATCTCCCCGAGCGGTTCTGCAAAATGCGTGAAAGCTCGCCTTCGATTCTGACTTTGGGGCTCGCGTGTGCGAGATGTCAGTTTCACTTTTGAGATTTGATTCCTTTGTTTGGGAATAGTCTCCCCGAGCGGTTCTGCAAAATGCGTGAAAGCTCGCCTTCGATTCTGACTTTGGGGCTCGCGTGTGCTAGGTATTAGTTTTGCTTTTGAGATTTGATTCGTTTGTTCAGGAATAATCTCCCCGAGCGGTTCCGTAAAATGCGTGAAAGCTCGCCTTCGATTCTGACTTTGGGGCTCGCGTGTGCGAGGTGTCAGTTTCACTTTTGAGATTTGATTCCTTTGTTCGAGAATAATCTCCCCGAGCGGTTCCGCAAAATGCACGAAATCTCGTCTTCGATTCTGACTTTGAAACTCGCGTGTGCGAGGTGTCAGTATCGCTTTTGAGATTTGATTCCTTTGTTCGGGAATAATCTCCTTGAGCGGTTCCGCAAAATGCATGAAAGCTCGTATTCGATTCTGAATTTGGGGCTCGAGTGTGCGAGGTGTCTGTTTCGCTTTTGAGATTTGATTCCTTTGTTCGGGAATAATCTCCCCGAGCGGTTCCACGAAATACGTGAAAGCTCGCCTCCGATTCTGACTTTGGGGCTCGCGTGTGCGAAGTGTCAGTTTCGCTTTTGAGATTTGATTCCTTTGTTAGGGTATAATCTCCCTGAGCGGTTCTGCGAAATGCGTAAAAGCTCGCCTTCATTTCTGACTTTGGGGCTCGCGTGTGCGAGTTGTCAGTTTCACATTTGAGATTTGATTCATTTGTTCGGGAATAATCTCCCCGAGCGGTTCCGCGAAATGCATGAAAGCTCACCTTCGATTCTGACTTTGGGGCTCGCGTGTGCGAGGTGTCAGTTTCGCTTTTGAGATTTGATTTCTTTGTTCGGAAGTAATCTCCTCGAGCGGTTCCATGAAATACGTGAAAGCTTGCCTACGATTCTGACTTTGGGGCTCGCGTGTGCGAGGTGTCAGTTTCGCTTTTGAGATTTGTTTCCTTTGTTCGGGAATAATCTTCCCGAGTGGTTTCGTGAAATGCGTGAAAGCTCGTCTTCGATTCTGACTTTGAGGCTCGCGTGTGCGAGGTGTCAGTTTAGCTTTTGAGATTTGATTCGTTTGTTCGGGAATAATCTCTCCGAGCGGTTGTGCGAAATGCGTGAAAGCTCGCCTTTAATTCTGACTTTGGGGCTTGCGTGTGCGAGGTGTCAGTTTCACTTTTGAGATTTAATTCCTTTGTTCAGGTATAATCTCCCCGAGCGGTTTCGCAAAATGCGTGAAAGCTCACCTTCGATTTTCACTTTGGGGCTCGCGTGTGCGAAGTGTCAGTTTTGCTTTTGAGATTTGATTCCTTTGTTCGGAAATAATCTCCCCTAGTGGTTCCACAAAATGCGTGAAAGCTCACCTTCGATTCTGACTTTGGGGCTCGCGTGTGCGAGATGTCAGTTTCACTTTTGAGATTTGATTCCTTTGTTCGGGAATAATCTCCCCGAGCGGTTCCGCGAAATGTTTGAAAGCTCACCTTCGATTCTTACTTTGGGGCTTGCGTGTACGAGGTGTCAGTTTTGCTTTTGAGATTTGATTCCTTTGTTCGAGAATAATCTCCCCGAGCGGTTCCACAAAATGCATGAAAGCTTGCCTTCGATTTTGACTTTGGGGCTCGCGTGTGCGAGGTGTCAGTTTCGTTTTTGAGATTTGATTCCTTTGTTTGGGAATAATCTCCCCAAGCGGTTCCGTGAAATGCACGAAAGCTCGTCTTCGATTCTGACTTTGAGACTCGCGTGTGCGAGGTGTCAGTTTCGCTTTTGAGATTTGATTCCTTTGTTCGGAAATAATCTCCTTGAGCGGTTCCACAAAATGCGTGAAAGCTCGTATTCGATTCTGAATTTGGGGCTCGAGTGTGTGAGGTGTCAGTTTCGCTTTTGAGATTTGATTCCTTTGTTTGGGAATAATCTCCCCTAGCGGTTCCACGAAATGCGTGATAGCTCGCCTCCGATTCTGAATTTGGGGCTCGCGTGTGCGAGGTGACAGTTTTGCTTTTGAGATTTGATTCCTTTATTCGGGAATAATCTCCCCAAGTGGTTCCGCGAAATGCATGAAAGCTCGCCTATGATTCCGACTTTGGGGCTCACGTGTGCGAGGTGTCAGTTTCGCTTTTGAGATTTGATTCCTTTGTTCAGGAATATTCTCTCCGAGCGGTTCTACGAAATGCATGAAAGCTCATCTTTTGTTTTTAGAGTTCGTTTTGAGAGTTCCAAGGTCGCCATGGCCGCTACTCAAGAGAACCCGTGTTCAGTTTTTCTCAGCTTTCCAAAAATGGTTGTGACAAAACTGGGGTCTTCTTGTCTTCAGTCTCAATTAGTATAATTTCGACTGAAGAGGGGTATCTGTCAGCACCCCGATTTTGCCACTGCGGGGATCTCCCCTCTCATTGGGGCACCATACACAATGAGAGGGGTGTGTCATAAAAAAAAAATAATAATATAATTTTTTTAATAATAATAATAATAATGAAAAAGAAAAAAAGAGAGAAAAGAAAAAAAGAAAAAGAAAAGAAGGTGGTATATATATATATATATATATATATATATATATATATATATATATATATATATATATATATATATATATATATATATATATATATATATATATATATATATATATATATATATTCCCTTAAAATGAAAAAGGGGGTGGGGGCAGTTTAGGTATATAAAAAAATGATGAATGATGATGAAAAAAAACAGAAAAAAAAGAAGAAAAAGAAAAAAAAAGAACTGTCTGATCCCCAAAAGAGGGGATCATAGATGAAAAAAAATTAAAATAATAGAAAAAGTAACAAAAGAAAAAAAAAACTGTCTGATCCCTAAAAGAGGGGATCAGAGCCCAAAAAATATATAAAAAAAAAGAAAAAATACAAAAAAAACTCTCTTGATCCCCAAAAGAGGGGATCAGAGACAAAAAAGAAAAAAGAGAGACAGAAGAGAGAGGAGAGAAGAAGAGAGGGAGAGCGGAGAAGAAGAGAGAGGGAGAGGGAGTGAGTTGCAGGGGAAGAGGGGAGGTCGACACCTCGACCCTCCTCCCCGAAACTCCTCCACAAGACCCGCCGGTCTCCCGGCCTCAAACCCCCCTTTTGATGGTATAAGAAGGAGCAGCCTTGCTGCTGCCCCAGAGGAGAAAAAAAAAGGCAAATCGAACCAGAAGAGAGGAGAGAAGAAAGAAGAGAAGGGGGAAGAAAGAAGAGAAGGGAGAAGAAAGAAGAAGAGGGCAGCGGCAGCAGGGCCGCCTGCATAGAAGGAGAAGGAGCAGCAGCTCCTCCAAAGAAAGAAAAAAAAAGAGAAGCATAAGAAGAAGAGGGCAATGGCAGCAAGGCCGCCGCCGTAGAAGGAGAAGGAGCAGCTTGCTCCTCCTCCAAAGAAAAAAAAAAGAAAAGGGCAGAAGAAGGAGAAGAAGGCAATGGCACTACCGCCGCCTGCCGTGGAGGAAAGAGGGAGCAGCTACAGTAAAGCTGCTCCAAGGAGTGGAAAAAAAAATCCAGCAAGAAGGAGAAGAAAGGGGCGACAGTACAGCCGCCGCCATGAAGGAAGGAGCAGCTTTCCCCCCCTTTTTTGCCGGCGATCTCGGTCGACAGGTATATTTTTATTTATTTATTTTTTTTTTCAAGTGATTGCTTTGGTTTGTTTTGGTCTAGGACAGGTTCTAGTTTGGTTGGGTCTAAGTGAGGGTCGGTTTGGGTTGGTTCAAGTTAGGTTGGTTTAGGTTTATTTTGGATTTGGTTTGGGTTAGTTAAGGTTTGAGTTGGTTTTGATGGGCTTGGGTTAGTTTGGTTCAGAGTGTGGGTCTAGGTTAGTTTTGGGCTGGTTTGGGCCAACCCAGATTTAGGCCTTTAGGGTCTATTTTTCTTAGTTGGTTTTGGGCTTGTTCGTGCCAGTCTAAGTTTTGATTTTAGAGTTTGTTTGATTTGGCTTTGGACTGGTTCAGGTCAATCCAGGTTTAAGTCTCTGGGTTTTGGTGTGTTAATTTAGTTTAGGCTAGAATTGGGTTTAGGATTGTCTAGTTCGGTCTAGTTTATCTGGTCTAATTTTAATTGGCTCGACTCGAGCATAATTTGATCACATGTTTAGATTCATGTTAATTGGACCATATGCTTAATGCTTTTTATTTGTCACATGTGTTTGAGTTACATGTTATTTTGTTAGCTTTCCATACTTAATGCTTTAATGTTTAGAATAATAGATGTATGTGTGGAATGCTCATATGCTAACTGATCTTAAATATGTGTTCCCCACCCCAAAGTGTATCCATTGGAACACCATGATAGATGCAGGTTAGAGTACGCACTTCCCGCAATGTGATTGGCTAGGGGAATCCAAAGAGTCCGACCCCTTGTGGGCTCATTTAGAATGAGCCCATCCAACCCTAGGATTGGATCCAAGAGTGTGGGAAACCGTTGTATCAAATGCATATTAATGAAAAATCTACGATTCGGTAGACGTATGCATAGGATGGGTGGTCCGACGGACGTTCCACCTGGGCATCCCCTATGTGGGATATGAGTGAAATATTAGTGTACCCCGTGTGTGGGGAGCTGAGGCATTTGGCCTTTCCTGAGTGTTGCCATGCGTGTCCATGGCTCTTCAATCCATGAGAACACGCTTGACCTGATTCTGGAGAGACAGAGGTCTCGAGGGATACGTAGGCTGCGGGGGAGTTTGTTCGCTCTATGCTCAGTCAAATTGAGGTAAGTTGCATGTATTATGGGATTACCTCACCGAGGGGACTTCCTTGTGATAGGGAGTACCTCAACACTGAGATGGGTTCCACTATTGTGGGGACATCTCTCACCATTGGATGTGTTCCATGATTATGGGAGCATCCATCGCTTGGGATGCGTTCCAACATTTTGGAAGTGTCCCTTTTCTCTTGCACACACTTGGTACGTATACACCCGCCCGAACTACGTTTGGCCTGATTCCTGCCGCACAGGGATATGTAGGCGGCCTGGGGTTTTCCCAGACCTCGGTCATATGTTATATATCATTTTTTCCTTTCTTTTGATGTATGTTTAAGCCATTCTTTAAATTCTTTGATTCGTTTTGTAATTATTCTTCTTGTTTAATTTGTTTAATTTCAGCTTATGCCATGTATAGTTAGCAAAGAATTAGAAATGAACTTAGGATTCCCCTTTCTACCTTATAATGTATTTAGATAGCCCCAAGTGTTCATAAACTGTAGGAAAGGATAGGAATTAGGGAGACCGGTTCAACCGGGCGAGTTGGGTGCCTAACACCTTCCCAACTCGTAATTTGGCACTTACCCGCCTTTGGCGAGACAAGATAGCCGTTCCATTTCCGTGAGTCAATAGTGTTCCTCCATTGAGACATCATTTATAGGTCCTAGACCTTATCTAGGTGGTGACTCCAATCTTTTTACCCTCCACTGACATGAGTGGATGGGATCTAAAGGTGAGAACTTTTCAGATCCCAATTTGAGTGTAATGAGGGTAGACAACTTTAACTACATGAAAACTCAATTTTAAAAATGAGGATAAATTCAATTAAAATTTTCAAGATTTATTTTTTTCCCATGTCCTCACAGATATATTGGTCTACTTAAAGGACAAGGAGACTCATGCAACACATTTGAGAGCAGCCCTACAACGGCTGAGAAGAGAGAAGCTTTACGCCAAGTTCAAGAAGTGTAAATTTTGGCTGAAAGAAGTGGCATTCTTGGGTCACGTAGTATCTACAGATGGTTTCAAGGTGGATCCAAGCAAGATCACAGCTATAGTAGGATGGGATGCACCGAAATTAGTTGCGAAGATTCATAGTTTCCTTGGATTGGCTGGTTACTATAGAAGATTCGTAGAAGATTACTCAAGGATCGTCGTTCCACTTACCAGACTAACCAAGAAAGGGGAAAAGTTCATATGGACAGATGAGTATGAAAAGTGCTTTCAAACTTTGAAGTCAAGACTAGTCTCTGTACCTATCTTGACCATCCCAGCACCAGGCTTACCGTTCACCTTATATACGGATGCCTCAGGGTTAGGTCTTGGATGTGTGTTGATGCAAGGAGAATAGGTGATTGCATACGAATTAAGAGAGTTGAAAGAGCATGAGAAGAACTATCCTATGCATGATCTAGAATTAGCAGCAGTTATTCACGCAATCAAGACTTGGAGACATTACCTTTACGGTGAAAAGTTTCAGATTAAGTCGGATCACAATAGCTTAACTTACATGTTTACTCAGAAGGACCTGAATATGAGACAGAGGAGGTGGCTGGAACTATTAAAATATTATGATTGTGATATCCAGTACCTTCCGGGTAAGGCAAACGTTGTGGCTGATGCCTTAAGCAGAAAGTGGGCATTGAAACCTGAGGCAGGACCTAGTGCAAACGCCGCACTGTGTGCTGCAGCCTCTGGCTCAATAGAGAAGGATAAAGACTATATATTAGAGACTGCAAGAGATCCAGTAGAACAGGGCTTAATTCATAAGTTCACGTTGATGTTCGCAGCTTTGAAGATCTCATCGGATCTAATAGATGAGGTCAAAATAGCAATCCTACAGGATCTACACCTCAAGACTATGCAAGAAGATCTAGAGAAGGGTAAAAGCAACCCTGACTTTACCTTGGATTTAGACAAGGTACTCAGGTATCGTGGACGATTATGTATACCTGAGAGTGAGAACTCAAATATCAGAGATAGAGTTATAACAGAAGCTCATTACTCCCCATATTTGGTACATCCAGGAAGCACCAAGATGTACCATGATTTAAGAAGATTATATTAGTGGAGGGGTATGAAAGCGGAGGTAGCTCGATTCGTATTCCAATGTCTGAATTTCCAGCAAGTTAAAGCTGAAAGGTAGAGACCCACAGGTTTGCTACAACCACTACCTGAGCCAGCATGGAAGTGGGATTGTATCACAATGGATTTCGTCACTGGCCTACCCTTGACACCAAGGTCAGTGGATGCAGTATGGGTTATAGTCGATCGACTTACTAAGACAGCTCGATTCATCGCGGTCAGACCTCAGTATACCATGGAGAAGTTAGCCAAGATATATGTGGATAATATAGTCAGACTTCATGGCATCCCAAAAAGTATAGTATCTGACAGAGATCCCGTTTTACATCAAAGTTTTGGGAAGGATTACAGAAAGCTATGGGAACCAAGCTGAAGTTTAGCACAGCTTTTCATCCTCAGACTGATGGGCAGTCAGAAAGAACTATTCAAATCCTGGAAGATATGCTTAGAGCGTGTGCCCTAGATTTCAATGGAGCTTGGGACGAGAAGCTATCGCTCATCGAGTTTGCTTATAACAATAGTTACTAGGCTACGATCCAAATGGCTCCATATGAGGCACTCAATGGGATGAAATTTCGTACACCTCTGTTATGGAATGAGGTGGGAGAGAAGGATTCTAGGACCGAATTTCATTAAAGAAACTTGTCGAGTGATTGATCAAATCAAGGAAAGAGTGAAGACAACTCATGTTCGACATAAGCACTATGCAGATAACCGACATTGAGATCTGGAGTTTGCAGTGGGTGATAAAGTGTTCTTGAAGATATCACCTGTGCGAGGTCTGAAACAGTTTGGTAAGAAGGGGAAGCTATGCCCCACGTACATGGGACCATACGATATTTTAACTAGACGTGGCAATGTGGCATATCAACTGGCTCTACCACCATCCATGTCAAGCTTTCATGATGTGTTCCATGTTTCTTTATTGAAGAAGTATGTCAAGGATCCATCGCACATCTTAACAGCAGACCCACCAGACTTGATAGAGGACTTGACATTTGAAGTAGTACCTGTGATGCTCACAAACTGAAAGGTACAACATCTCCGAAGCAAGGATATCCATTATGTAAAAGTGTATTGGAAGAGCCAAGATGTACAAGAAATCACTTGGGAAGAAGAGAATGCGATGTGAAAGGAATACCCTAAACTTTTTGACGGCCAAGGTACGTTCAAATTTTGAGGCCGAAATTTATTTTATGGGTGGGGGAGTTGTGAAACCTACATGCAAATTTCGGGGACGAAATTTCTTTTAAGGGTGGGGGAGTTGTAAGACCTCCATGAACCCGATCTAAACCTTTAATTCATGTCGTAACAGGTCTTCCAATCATCACTGGGCCAGACGGGACGAGCGGATGACAAACAGATATGAAATCAGACCAATTCAAGTATGAAAAACTTCATACCGGTCGATGGTACCGGTCTATGGTACCAGTCAACGGTCGACCGGTATGGCCTGTTCAGCTTGGATCCAGAAAAGGATCTCTATGGGTCTCACTTTATAAATTTCAAACCGAAGGACTTTCCTAATGTTAGGAGGCTTCCTAAACCTAACCCTAGCCTATATAAGGACCCTTAAACCTCCTAAAACCTCTCTCATTAATCCTCACAAACCCTAGAGAGGAGAAAGAGGTCGAAGAAAGAGAAGAAGCTAGGAAGGAGAGGGAAGAGCCGCCATTGCTGTTGGACGAAGAACACGTTACCGCGAATCAACGGTAAGTGTTTAAACCTTCCTTTACTTTAATCGTTCTAGGATGATTAGTTATGATTGGATCAATACCATGTAAAGCAAGGTATTGATCTAAACCCTGTTTTTGCTGACAAACCGTAATCTAGTCGGTAAACCCTAGATTCAAGTTCTAGGTTAAAGATCATCGAAACTAGGACTTGAATGGAGTTTGAAACAACTCTAACTCAATGCTCAGACCAAGAATGTGTAGGAGATATCCTAGGATCAATAGGGGGTGACCGACGAAAGGCGAGAACTGGATGTATGGTCTTCTGGAGACATACTGGTCGACCATATCGGTCGCACCATATGCGACCGGTACCTCCTGAAGACTGGTCTGTGGGGACCGGTCGACCATACCGTTTGCACCTTTTCCTAGAGTGCCACAATCGGTACTGCAACTGGTATGCTCTGTGAGAAGTATTTTTGACCCAGTTGGTTTTTTGACCAACGTAAACCCTAAGAAAACTATTCTAATACAACCTTAACATTGTTTAGGACCTTGTGATAGCGAGTTTGGATACTGTGACGCGAAGCAAGCTATCAAACAAGCGTCAGGTATGGGAATCGGACCTAAACCCTAATAATTTAATAAACAGTAAATCATTGTTAATAACCATGATTATGTGGACTGATGTTTGTGCATACTCGCATGTCATCTTTACTTTCAGTTATTATTATTGTTCACGCATACTCGTTATGCTAGGATGTGACTGTTAGGCATGTGATTATTTTTGTTGGTATGTGGAATGGGAAGGGCCGAGGGTCTGGGATCATTCCTCACACTAGCACCTTTTCGTATCGTTCTGTCTTAGCATGCTTGGTGCGGGTAGGGTGTCAAGGGGAGGAAGTGGCACTATGGTCTCCGGCCTGGCCACTAGACTCTAGCTCTATCTCTATGCCGTAAGGAGCTGTGCTGGGATACGGCCTACTGTGATGACATATAGGATTGGTTAGTTACGAGCCTAGTTTGCAAGCCCTCGCCAATAGGGCCTTACATGTTGGTATGGGTAGAGTATCAGGGGAGGTGTTGGCAGTGTTTGATCTAGACGCCTTAGCTATATTTCTATTCCATGGTGGGTGCATGTAGGACGACAGTGGTGTTTGATCCATTGGGCGGCTTCACACACTCGTGCATAGAGGTGCGGTGGCCGCCAATCCTTTCTATAGCACATTGAAAACTTAAAATCAGACCATGATGTGAATGTTATTCATGCATATGTTTGTTGCATTGTCTGATTGTCTTACTGAGCTAAGTTGTGAGTTCACCCTTATATATATACAAGTTTTTAGATGTTGATGCAGGTTATACGGTGGAGGATTACATGGACGCTCTAGTGTATGGAGGCGTGGCTGCTTTGGACGTGCAAGCAGGAGAGGACGAGCATGATGCTTCATGCGAGTGCCCTTTCTGAGTGTACCTCTAGGATTTGATTTAATTCATTTTATTTATTTTCAGTGGAGATACAGTTAGTGGAAGAATATTTATTTACGTTTTGGTGTGAAGAATAACTGGATATTTATTTAAATTTATCAATAGATTACTCAGTTCATTTTATTTAAAGACTTCTGTTGTATTTTATTATATTCTGATTATGGTTATGTGCAATGGTTTGTATGAGTGGACACGGTCTTATTGAGATCCTGGTATGAACCATTGGTTCAGTGATGGTTCACTGACACTTCTGGTTCGGTCGGAATTGGGGTGTGACAGATCTAACAAAATTACTGCTTTTACTTTGTCCATCAAATTAGAGACGATCTTTAACGCTGCAAGCGCAAGCAAAGAACTAATTGCTCCAAAAGTTCATCCATAAGTTTTCTCTCAACTGGATCATTACGAGTTTCAATTATATGTTGCTCTTCTTGTAAATCTGAATCTGTTGCTGCGAAACACAAGATGGCATTTATACCAGGTCCTCCTTCTGGCTTCATTGTTCCCCTTTTTGCTCAAAGCTTCAGCTACCACATTAGCCTTGCCTGGGTGATACTATTTCATAGTCTTAATCCTTTAAGAGTTCCAACCATCTCCATATCCTCATGTTCAACTCTTTCTGGGTGAGGTGATAAATAAAACAATCCTATTTAATTTGAAATTTATCTCCGTATAGATAATGTCTCCAAGTCTCGATTGCATAAATTATCGCTGCTAGCTCCAAGTCATGAGTCAGGTTATTCTTTGTATGCTCTTTCAGTTGTCTTGAAGCATAGGCAATCACTTGCTCTCCTTGCATTAACCCGCATCCTAGACCCAATCCAAAAGCATCGGTGTGTAGGGTAAAAGGTTTCCCTGGTGTCGAAACGATCAAGATGGGAGCTGATATCACCCTTGCTCTTAGAGTCTGGAAACATTCTTCACACTTTTCAGTCTAAATAAATTTCTCTCCCTTCTTGGTTAGCTTGGTAAGAGGTATTGCGATCCTAGAGTAGTCCTCCATGAATCGTCTGTAATAACCAGTTAAACCCAAGAAACTTCTGATCTCTACAATGTTCTTAGGTGCTTCTCACCTTGCGATTACTTCTATCTTATTGGGGTCTACTTTTATCCCTTCTGATGACACTATGTGACCTCGAGAATGCAACCTCGTTTAACCATAACTCACACTTCATGAACTTGGCATAAAACTCTCCATTCTCGACCATTGTAAGGCCGCTCTAAGGTCCGTTGCAAGACTTTCTTCATCTTTGGAATAAACCAATATATAGTCTACAAAAACTATGACTGACGTGTCCAACATGTCATGAAACACCCGGTTCATCAAATCCATAAAAGATGTAAGGCATTGGTTAAACCAAAAGACACGACCAAGAACTCATAATGTCAGTACCCGGTTCCGAAAGTTGTCTTCGAAATATTGCTGTCCAAATTCTTCAGTTGATGATATCTTGACCGAAGGTCAATCTTAGAAAATACCTTTGCTCCGTGTAGCTGATTAAACAAGTCATCGATCTGAGGTAGTGGGTATTGATTCTTGATAGTGAGCTTGTTCATTTCTCCATAGTCTATACATAGCCAAACACTACCGTCCTTCTTTACAAACCACACTGGTGCTCCCCTTGATGAAATACCTGGTCGATTAGAACCTATGTCTAATAACTCCTATAGTTGGGTCTTCAATTCCTTCAACACAGTAGGAGCTGTTCTATGGAGTGCCTTTGGTACAGGTACCAACCCTGGAACAAGTCTATAATGAACTCGGTCGCACTATCAGGTGGCAACCCGAGTAAGTCTCCTGAAAACACATCAGGAAATTTAAGCATCACATCAATATCTTCTATCAGTGGTACTTATTTTGTAACGTCTACCACATATACCATATATCCAACTCCTTTCTTTTCAAGGCATCGCTTTGCCTTTAGTGTAGAGAGGATAAGCTTCTGCTTCCTAAGCAATATGCTTCTAATAAAACCAAATTATGTGTAGTCTTTATTCTTGAATGACAACCTTTTCTATGCACATAACCGCTTGTAGAGTGTTGAGATAGCCAGTCCGCCCCAAGATGACATCAAAGTATACCATCTCAAGTCTAACTAGGTTGCATCCGAATTCCATCCATCCATACGATTCAGACATTGCTCATAACACTCATCCAATACAACATCTAGTCCAAAAGGGCTTGAACTAGCAAAATCTAGTACAAGGATCTTAAGAGCATGTTTAGTCCCCTTTTCCCTCTTCGTTTTTCAAAAACTATCATCAATAATCTCATATCCCAAATAGCTCATTAGCTTACACCAATAATCTTATATTATACTCATGAGCTTACATCTCTTTTATCACTGTTGCTTTATCCCGATCTCTTTATCATATACCTCAAAAAGTATCTTGTGATTGTTACTCACTTCATATCTCAAGTCTACCTATAAGCATTAGGGTATATGCTTATAATTTCATTAATTCTGCCAAACTTTCTTGGTCTTTACTTAATCATCTCACTTGACATTGGCATAACTCAGTGTTACTTATACTAATCTGAATACTATCATTGCTATGATTTTTGACTTCATCCTTGTATCCACTCTTAGATATGCTTTTAGAAATCTTCTAATTTGCCAAAATTCATATTGATATAGCCATTTTTAACTCTACCTGAGCATTATTTATTATGTACTGGCTACTCTTGATAGTTCTCACTTCTTGCTCATGCACTCTTTTACAGGCCATGACACAATCCATTCATCTAGCAATCTCAAAATAGATTCTCCATGACTTCATTTGAGGTTTTTTGATTATAGAGATTTATCTGAATTCAATCGTCTTCCCTCCAATAAATCCTTTGTTAACTAAACATCTTATTAACGGAGATCGAGGAATGTAAAAAATCAGAATGTTTATAAAGAAGTAATTCATTTCCTTCTTGCAAATTCGATACAATGACGAGCTTTTGTTTTATCTAGTGAACTTGGGTTTAAAGGATCAGGAGTAAATCTAGAGAAAGTTTTGGTACATCAACAAATCAGGTATAAATCGAAAAGATGTACGCTCATCATGATTAAACCTTTAATTGTTCATTCAGTTCATATCTCTATTCATGTTGTCGATCATGAGAGTGGCTTAGATTGGTATAATCAGGACTAATTCTAAGGAAACAAAATTTATAACTCTAATTGACAGGTTGAATCAAGAAGGTACCCTGTCAAGGTACGACAATTTAGAATCAGGTATGTGCATCATAAGGGTAAATCAACGAAGCACCGCATCTTATATACACCTGTCTAATTATATGGCCATAAAAGATTTGATCCCTTAATAAAAACATCCGAGCTTTATCTTCAGGAAACATTCCTCAATCCTTCTCGGATCATTGTGCCATGGGGCAGCTATCCCATACATTGGTGGCTAATAAGGGTAACCACCTTGATACATTGTTCACTGTGTATGTCACACCCCAATTCCACACTGTTCAGAATGGTGTGATGAACCGCCAAATAACCAACGGTTCAACCAGGATCTCTAATAGGCTATCCCCGCGTTATCCAAACTTTACACGCATCCACAATCATAATCAGAGTAGTACACAATAGCGGAAAATTTATAAATAATATGAACTGAGAACTAAAATGACACCCATAAATAATAGTAAATTATTCTGTGTTTAACTAAGACATAAATATTTAAATACCAAATACATGTCTTATAATTTTAATAAAGAAACCTACAAAAATATCTAATTGAATACACACGAGTTGCACTCGCAAAAGGAGTCGTGTGTATCGTCTTCAGCTCCAATTTCCATATCTGCTACAGTTCCATACACCGACACATTCAGATAATCTTCAACTGTATAACCTGCATCATCAACTAAAATATTCGACGTCGAGGGGTGAGCACACAACACGGCTCAGTGAGTAGTCAAAACAATGCAACATTACATATGCATGCAAAAAGTCAATTCATATCTTTGGTCTTGGTTTATAGTTTGCAATGTGCAATAGAAAGGTTGGGTGGTCAAAGGTTAACGTTTATTGACACCGCCTCTATACACAGGGTGTGGAAGCCCGCCCGAAGGTTAACGTTTATCGCCGTCCCCATCCACCCTACCATAACATTATACAACAAAGGTTAACGTTTATTGCTATATAATGCTATACCAACACGTAAGTCCCTGTTAGCGAGGGCTTGCAAACTGGGCTCGCTGCTAACCAATCCTAATGCCAAACAGTGTATCCAAGGCCTCACCCCAGCATCCCTCAGATCATCCATAGAGATAGAGCGAAGGCCCCCCGGTAGAGTCAGAGACTACAAGGACCGAGACCACCTCCCCTGATACTCTACGACATAATAGTTCTGCTAAGGTAATGGCGATACGACGATGTCAATGCACAAGACTTGAGTTAGAGATAGAGCTAAAGTGCTGAGACCCGCCAAAGGTTAACGTTTATTGACGTTCTCATCACACCTCCCCTGATACTCGCTCGCATCAAGCACATCAACCACACACATACAAGCACATGCCTCTTTCTATCATCATCATCATCATCATGTTATAAACAATAAAGTAAATATGCATGAACAAGTAATAGAAATATTGGATGGCATGCTGTATGCACATTACAAACATATTCGCATAGAATCAAACATGGCATAGGACTCAAGAAAAGAAAAACAGTTTATTATTAACCAATTTAGTTTGGGGTTAAGGTTCCTCACCTTAGCTTGCTAATAGATACTTTTCCAAGCTTTAAAATCACATTTATAATGTTATTATATTGCTAGCAAACCTAACAAAGTCGATAGAATTTAATTAGAATTAATTTAGAATTTATAAACCATTCTGTCAACTGAGGGTCGATGCTAGGGTCGATGGGTCTATCGACCCTCCCTCCATTCTGAACTTCCCGAATGCTGAGGGTCGATGGTCAGAAACACCTAGGGTTGGATGGTCTATCGACCCTCGGTGCGACCCTTGGTGCACTCTGGTCCAATTTCCACTTTTAACCCATTCTTCGTGTTTGGGGTCCTATGGCTTTCTTCCTACATTCATTCAATAGTCATTCCATGGTCTAGAACCATGTATAATCCATCTAGATAGCTTTCGTGCATCCTCCTATGGTTTTCCATGAAAACCTCACCATGGATGGATGGTTTGGGTTTTTCCGAAATCCTACACTCAACCATATCTATCCTAAGGTCTGTAGAAACTCATGGAATTAGTATCCATACCTGAGAAGATTACTTTTCTCTGTAATTTCTTCTCCTCTTTGCTAAGCCTTCTTCCTAGCCTCCTTTCTTCCTCTTTTCCTTCTTCTCTCTTTCTCTCAATTCAATTAGGGTTGTGAAAGGAGTGAAAGTGGCTTAGGAACGTCCTTTAAATAGACTAGGAATGTCCTATAATAATCCCATTGAGATTTGGAAAGAATCCCAACCGAAAATTAGGAAATTTCCTAATTTCAATTTTTGTCAGAAACCGAGGGTCGATGGGAGGGTCGATGATCCCGTCGACCCTAGGGTCTTAAGCTGTCGGACCCTCCCTTAAAAACTGAGGGTCTGACTTTCTGTTTTGGGAGGTCCGACCCTGCTTAGCTGGGTGTGCGACCCTTCCCTAAAATTAAGTATTTTTGGGTCGATTTTATACCTGGGATCTCGATCTCCTTCATGCCCTTGGTCCATTTGACTCGACCATGATGGGTAAACCTGGTTCAAGGTGGTAAGACCGGGTTAGTTTGACACGGGTCTTACAACTCCCCCCAACTTATAAAAATTTCGTCCTCGAAATTATACGTACCTTCTGAATCAAACAAGTCAGTGTATTGCTTTCTCATAGCATTTTCTTCTTCCCATGTAATCTCTTCCATGTCTCTACTTTTCCATGTGACCTTAACATAGTAGATATCTCTGTTGCGTAGACGTTGAACCTTTCGACTAGTGATTTCCGTTGGTATTACTTCAAATGTCAAATCATCAGTCAGTTCCGGCAAATCTACTGTCAACACATGTGTTGGGTCTTTGACATACTTCTTCAATAAGGATATGTGAAATACGTCATGCACACTTGACATAGATGGTGGTAGTGCTAACTGATAAGCTACTTTCCCACGCTTAGCCAGAATCTCATATGGTCCGACATATCTTGGACCTAGTTTTCCTTTCTGTCCGAACCTCTTCAATCCACGCATAGGCGATACTTTCAGAAATACTTTATCACCTACAGCGAACTCTAGATCTCTTCGTCGAGTATCTGCGTATTGCTTTTGACGGTTCTGAGCTACTCTTACTCTTTCCTTGATGATGTCGACCACTCGACAAGTCTCTTCAACAAATTCTGGTCCAACAATACTACGTTCTCCAACTTCATTCCAAAACAAGGGAGTTCGACACTTCCTACCATACAATGCTTCATAAGGTGACATCTGTATAGTAGCCTGATAGCTGTTATTGTAAGCGAACTCGATCAATGGTAACTTTTCGTCCCATGATCCCTTGAAATCAATCACACATGCTCGTAGCATATCTTCTAAAATCTGAATTGTACGCTCCGACTGTCCGTCTGTCTGTGGGTGGAATGCAGTGCTGAACTTCAATGTTGTGCCCATGGCCTTTTGCAGTCCTTCCCAAAATTTGAAAGTAAATCGTGGATCTCTATCGGACACAATGCTTTCTGGAACACCATGTAACCGAACAATATTATCCACATACAGCTTTGCTAACCTTTCGAGTGTATATTGGGGTTGTATCGGTATGAAGCGAGCTGTTTTAGTCAGACGGTCTACAATCACCCAAACTATGTCAACTACTCGAGGAGTCAGTGGTAGTCCTGTGACGAAGTCCATAGTGATGAAGTCTCATTTCCATGCTGGTTCCGGTAATGGTTGTAACAGTCCTGCGGGTCTTTGTCGTTCCGCCTTTACCTTCTGACAATTTAGGCATTGAGACACGAACTTGGCTACATCTGCCTTCATTCCCCTCCACCAATACAGTTTCTTTAGATCATGATACATTTTTGTGCTTCCAGGATGTATCGAGTAGATGGTGGTATGGGCTTCTTTCATGAGTCGGTGTCTAATGTCCACACTTTCTGTTTCGGGTACACATATTCTTCCTTTGTATTTTAGTACCTTCTTGTCATCCAAGGTGAACTCAGGGTTAGTCCTACCTTTCTCAATATCTTCTTGTACCGTTCTCAGATAAGGATCTGCTTTGATAGTTGTCTTCACTTCGTCCACTATATCCGGTATTATCTTCAATGCCGCGAACATATTTGAAAACCGATGAATGAACCCTTGGTTGGTTGATCCATCCGGTGTATCGATCACATACTGCTCGTCACCGTGATTGAATACCATCCCGGTAGTACACATTGCTGCAGTTGTGCTAGTTTCTCCTTGAGATTTTATCATTGCTTTTCTGCTCAATGCATCTGCTACTACGTTCACTTTGCCCGGATGATACTGGATATCACAATCATAGTCTTTCAATAGTTCCAGCCATCTTCTTTGTCTCATATTTAACTCCTTCTGATTAAATAGATACGTAAGGCTTTTATGGTCCGACTTAATATAAAATTTCTCTCTGTATAGGTAGTGTCTCCATATCTTGACAAAGATGTACTCTCGCCGCTAACTCCAAATCATGAGTGGGGTAATTTTTCTCATGTACCTTCAACTGTCTCGATGCATACGCAACTACTTGTTCTCCTTGCATAAGCACACATCCTAATCCCAATCCCGATGCATCAGTGTATAAGGTAAATGTCTGTCCTGGAACGGGAATGGTTAAAATTGGAGCGGATATCAATCTGGCCTTCAGTGTTTGAAAGCTCTTTTCACACTTATCCGTCCATACGAACTTTTCTCCTTTCTTGGTCAAACTGGTGAGAGGTACGGCAATCCGAGAATAGTCTTCTACGAATCTCCGATAATATCCAGCTAGACCTAGGAAACTTCTAATTTCTGAGACGCTCTTTGGTGCTTCCCACTTCACAATAGCTTCGATCTTCTTTGGGGTCCACTTTGATTCCTTCCACGGATACTACATGGCCTAGAAAGGCGACTTCACTTAGCCAAAACTCACACTTTGAAAATTTGGCGTATAACTTCTCTTTCCTTAAACGTTGTAGGGCTGCGTTTAGGTTCTTGACATGGGTTTCCTTGTCCTTGGAGTATACCAATATGTCATCAATAAATACTATCACCGACGTGTCCAACATATCGTGGAAAACTCGGTTCATAAGTTCCATGAACGTTGCCGGTGCATTAGTTAGTCCGAAGGACATCACTAGGAACTTATAATGTCCAAATCTTGTCCTGAAAAGCTGTCTTCGGAATGTCACCTTCTTTAATCTTCAGTTGATGATAGCTTGATCGAAGATCGATCTTTGAAAATACCTTCGCTCCTTGTAACTGATCGAACAAGTCATCGATCCAGGGTAGTGGGTATCGATTCTTGATGGTCAGTTTATTCAACTCTCGATAGTCGATGCATAATTGAACACTACCATCCTTCTTCTTTACGAACAACACCGGTGCTCCCCATGGGGATATACTGGGTCTAATATAACCCTTATCTGGTAGTTCTTGTAGTTGCACTTTTAATTCCTTCAGTTCCGTAGGAGCCATTCTATAAGGTGCTTTTGATACTGGTGCGGCTCCAGGTATAAGGTCTATTACAAACTCCGTGGCTCGGTCGGGTGGTAATCCGGGTAATTCCTCCAGAAATACATCAGGAAAATCCCGCACGACATCAATATCTTCCATTTGTGGCACGTCCTTAGTTAGGTCGACCATTGATACTAGATATCCGACCGCTCCTTTCTCAAGGCAGTTCCTAGCCTTTAATGCTGAGAGTATGAGCTTGCATCTCCGGGGAAGTTTGGTTCCCGAGAAACTGAATTCTGCGCCTTCTTTGTCTTTGAACGTTAGCTTCTTCTCGACGCATAACAAATTTGCAGAGTGCCGAGCTAACCAGTCCATTCCCAAGATGACATCAAAGTCTGCCATCTCAAGTTGTATTAAGGTTGCATCCAAGGTCTGCTCTCCGATGAGAACTGGACATGGTCCATAACCTTTCTCTAATTCCACTTCTAATCCCATCGGTGACCGTACAAGTAATTTGTAGTCTAATGTTTTGATGGGCAGATTGGTCTTCTTTCCAAACGACACAGATATAAATGAATGAGTAGCTCCTGAATCAAAGAGTACTCTGGCGGGTACGCCATTGATAGGTACGATACCTGTGATCCGTTTTTACTTAGTCTACATACTCAATTAGTGTAATTTTAATCTTAAAAGTTTCGGTCATACCTATGACCACATCGGGCGATGCGGCTGCATCCTCTGATGTAACAGCATATACCCGTCCTTGATGTAACTGCTTCTTGGGTTTTGGACATTCTCTTGCCATGTGCCCTGGTTGGTTGCAGTTATAACACTTCGGGGCTTCAGAATTTGGCTTTGGTTGTGGTTGAGCTGCTGCAGTAGACTTTGGTGCAGTTGCAAAATTCTGAGGACGGAAAGGTTTATACGTCCTGTTATTGCCTCCATTATAAGAATTCCCAGTTGGCCTTTTTATGCCTTTGTTTTGAGTGAAATAACTCTCTTTCTGGCTCGATTCAATCACTCGAGCAATCTGAACAGCTTCGTTGTATATGTTCTTCTCTAATCCCAAAACATGTTCTCTTATACTTCCTCTTAATCTCGCGACGAATCTACGGGTTTTTGTATCTTCTTCTTGCATACTCAGTGGTGCAAAGAAAAACAGCTCTTCATAACGCTGTTGGTACGCATCCACCGACATCTGTCCCTGATAAAGACTTAGGAACTCCTTCTCCATCGAATCTCTGAAGCTTCGTGGAAAATATTTCTCAAAGAAAGCTTCTTTATATATAGCCCAAGTCAGTAGGGCGTGCTTAGTCAATAGATAGGCCCTGGTCGATTTCCACCAATGATGTGCGTCGCCTTTGAGCATGAATGTGGCACACAATACTTTCTCCTCTTCAGTAATAGTCATCATAAGAAAATTTCTTTCCATCTCGTCTATCCAGTGTGCTGGCCAAGTGGATCAGACGGCTTGCCATTGAATTCTCTTGGCTTCATTTTCAAAAATCTCTCTACTAGTCGGGAGTGATCCAGTTGATTTTGGTATGCCCCAAACATAGGGGGTGGATACTGATAGTTCCCTGGGCTGCTTCTGGGACTTGCACTGGAATTGGTGCAGCTGGTTGTTGAGGTGTCTGTTGCGCTGGGTGGTTACCTACTGGTGCTGCACTAGCTTGCCCAGTGTGCATGGTTGCAGCCTGAGTGGCTTGAAACATAACTCCCAACCTGCATTTGAGCTTGTGCATGTTGCATCTGCTGAAGTTGTTGAGCTAGGTTCATAACCACAGTTGCTAGCTCCAGTGGTGGAGGTGGCAAATTTGTAGGGTTTGCCGGTTCTGGATTACCCTGTGCATGGTTATTCTCTTGACTATTCTCCTCCACGGGTGGTGGTGGTGGGACTGTGTTCCGAGTCTGTCGGGTCACTCTACGTCCAGACATATTTCCTTTCTGAGATGGGTGGTGCCTGAAAATCATCAAAATCAGTGAGGAATCATTTATACTTCATGTAGGCACGCTAATCGATGTAAAATTTGAATCCTCAATTCATTCTGCAAAACAAATACTGTCTTTTCTATGTAGGGTTGATAGTGAGGGTCGATGGTATGTCCGACCCTTGGTATCCGACCCTGGGAATGTCCTGTTCTTCCCGAGAGCTGAGGGTCGATGCGAGGGTCGATGGGTGTCCGACCCTCAATCCGACCCTTGAATTTCTGTCAGATTCCCGAGAGCCGAGGGTCGATTGGAGGGTCGATCCGAGGGTCGATGGTGTCAGTCGAATTGTCCGACCCTCGGACCAAAAATCAGATTTTTAAGATCCGATTCTGGGTCAATTCTCACTATTCCTCCTCCGTTTCGACTCGTCTCTACTCTCCGAGTTGCTACAGTGCTACTTCACTATTGTGGATCGTTCTTAGTCCGAGTTTCGACATCCACATCACCTCTACAGGTATAATTTCCCAACTTTCCCTGTTTTTAGGTTTTTATTTCTAGGTTTTTGCTCATTTAGCTCGTATTTTCCAAATTAAAATTTTTCCAACCGTAAAAATTTTATTTTTATTGGGAGCTTTTGTTATTGGGGTCTAGAGGAATGAAAGCCCTCAAAAAATTCTCAGTTCCATCGGTTGGTTATCGAGAAACTTAGATTTTCCTCTTTTTGCCCTAATTTATCAAATTTTAAATTTTTCTTCAATTTCTTCAAATTGGACATCGTCACTTAAAATTTCCTTCTGCATGTGGGTTGTAGGATATGTCTAAACCTTCGTAAGTCCTTATGCCCACTTGTATGGCAAGAAATGGGGCTTTATGGTCAACTTACGTCGTTATTTACTCAAATTTCGGATTTTTATCCTACTAACTCCTTATTTCTTTTCTCTTTCTTATTTTGCAGATACTATGGCCCGTACCAAAGTGCCAAGATTGCGTGATCCACTTCGCTTCCATTCGAATGAAGCTGAGGCACAGTATGTTGACTATGCCCGTAAGAAAGTGGAAGGGGGTCGCATGGTGAACTTGGCTGAGCTAGCCTTGTTCAATGTAGAGGGAGCATTCAGTGACATGGGGTGGCTCCCTATCATCACATATGATGTGTGCACATGTCCAGACTTGGTGTGCCAGTTCTATTGTAATCTCCAAGTGGTGGGGGATTACAATGATGTCGAGCGTGGTCAGGAGTTGCGCATCACTAGCTACGTCAAAGGGGTGCACATCTCCTTTGATTATCGACAGCTGGCCGATCTGTTGGGCATTGCCTATGATGGCCCTATGGTGTCCGTGCGCCGGGAGAGCCACGGTTTGTTGAGATGGAGATGAGAGCTGAGATCGACAATCGGTTGCTCCGTCCCGATAGATGGCAGATGAGAGCTTGCTACTTGCGTCCATCTCCACGAGTCTTCCGCAAGATTATCCAAAGATAATCTGATTCCGCAGAGTGGGCACTATGAGAGGGTGTCTCGACTGACCCGAGTTCTTGATCTACAGCATATGCACTCGACAGCCGGTCTACCTTCCTTACATCATCATGCGGACGATGATCAGTGCCACATTGTTCGGTCATAGGGGTAATCTACCCTATGGACGCATGATTACAGTGCTACTAACCCGTTTGGGGGTGGATCTGGTTGATGAGAAGATCCAGGAGAAGACCTTCTCATCGCCTTAGATTGGGAGGCTATCTGCAAGATGGGGCTATGAGATGCGGAGGTTAGTGATGAGGAGAGGAACGCGATGGTGCGCCCTCACACTTGGGTTGAGATGGCTGATGCTGAGGTTGCTGCTAGGGCTCGTGGGGATCTGGTCGACGATGATCGCTTATATATGGATGTCGATGCGATACCACCGCCATCACCTATGCATGCAGATCGGGCTGGTACTTCTGCTGCGGCGGCTTCGGTACCCGAGACCAGTCCTTCTCATGATGCTGGTCCTTCACGCCATCCTTCTGATATGATGGAGATGTTGCGAGAGATCAGAGAAACTCAGCACAAATCGGACCTGAGGATGGAGGATTTGCTAGATGCTCAGCGCATGAGAGTGGATGAGCTGTTGGCTGCTCAGCACACATCTGACGTGCGGATAGGTGAGTTCATGGAGATCCAGCGTGCGACTGACAGGAGAGTAGCCGATCTCACGGCTAGTCTACGAGACGACCCGGACAGCTTCCTGATTGTACTTTACTTTTCTTGTACTACAGAGTAACTGTCCGGGTTGTGGACTGTACTCTGCTTTAGTGATGTATATACGTTTTGGTTCTCTTACTCATTATATGTAACTGATTTTTCCTTTAATAGATGCATTATTCCCTTTTTAATTCGGTTTCAATCATTACTTGTGCTTACAGTGCATTTGTATTAAAGCTTTCAATTTATCCTATCTCAGTTCACAATGGTCTTGAATGAGTGTTAGTTCGGCGGGCAAGGCCTGAGATGCTCTGATACCAAGTTGTCACACCCCAATTTCACACTTTGTTCGAATGGTGTGATGAACCGCAAATAACCAACGGTTCAACCAGGATCTCTAATAGGCTATCCCCGCGTTATCCAAACTTTACACATCCACAATCATAATCGAGTAGTACACAATAGCGGAAAATTTATAAATAATATGAACTGAGAACTAAAATGATACCCATAAATAATAGCAAATTATTCTGTGTTTAACTAAGACATAAATATTTAAATACCAAATACATGTCTTATAATTTCAATAAAGAAACCTACAAAAATATCTAATCGAATACACACGAGTTGCACTCGCAAAAGGAGTCGTGTGTATCGTCTTCAGCTCCAACTTCCATAGCTGCTATAGTTCCATACGCCGACTCATTTAGATAATCTTCAACTGTATAACCTGCATCATCAACTAAAATATTCGACGTCGAGGGGTGAGCACACAACACGGCTCAGTGAGTAGCCAAAACAATGCAACATTACATATGTATGCAAAAAGTCAATTCATATCTTTGGTCTTGGTTTATAGTTTGCAATGTGCAATAGAAAGGTTGGGTGGTCAAAGGTTAACGTTTATTGACACCGCCTCTATACACAGGGTGTGAAAGCCCGCCCGAAGGTTAACGTTTATCGTCGTCCCCATCCACCCTACCATAACATTATACAACAAAGGTTAACGTTTATTGCTATATAATGCTATACCAACACGTAAGCCCCTGTTAGCGAGGGCTTGCAAACTGGGCTCGCTGCTAACCAATCCTAATGCCAAACAGTGTATCCAAGGCCTCACCCCAGCATCCCTCAGAACATCCATAGAGATAGAGCTAAGCCCCCCGGTAGAGTCAGAGACTACAAGGACCGAGACCACCTCCCCTGATACTCTACGACATAATAGTTCTGCTAAGGTAATGGTGATACGACGATGTCAATGCACAAGACTTGAGTTAGAGATAGAGCTAAAGTGCTGAGACCCGCCAAAGGTTAACGTTTATTGACGTTCTCATCACACCTCCCCTGATACTCGCTCGCATCAAGCACATCAACCACACACATACAAGCACATGCCTATTCCTATCATCATCATCATCATTATGTTATAAAAAATAAAGTAAATATGCATGAACAAGTAATAGAAATATTGGATGGCATGCTGTATGCACATTACAAACATATTCGCATAGAATCAAACATGGCATAGGACTCAAGAAAAGAAAAACAGTTTATTATTAACCAATTTAGTTTGGGATTAAGGTTCCTCACCTTATCTTGCTAATAGATACTTTTCCAAGCTTTAAAATCACCTTTATAATGTTATTATATTGCTAGCAATCCTAACAAAGTCGATAAAATTTAATAGAATTAATTCAGAATTTATAAACCATTCTGTCAACTGAGGGTCGATGCTAGGGTCGATGCAAGGGTCGATGGGTCTATCGACCCTCCCTCCATTCTGAACTTCCCGAATGCTGAGGGTCGATGGTCAGAAACACCTAGGGTCGGATGGTCTATCGACCCTCGGTGCGACCCTTGGTGCACTCTGGTCCAATTTCCACTTTTAACCCATTCTTCATGTTTGGGGTCCTATGGCTTGCTTCCTACATTCATTCAACAGTCATTCCATGGTCTAGACCATGTATAATCCATCTAGATAGCTTTCGTGCATTCTCCTATGGTTTTCCATGAAATCCTCACCATGGATGGATGGTTTGGGTTTCTCCAAAATCCTACACTCAACCATATCTATCCTAAGGTCTGTAGAAACTCATGGAATTAGTATCCATACCTAAGAAGATTACTTTTCTCTGCAATTTCTTCTCCTCTTTGCTAAGCCTTCTTCCTAGCCTCCTTTCTTCCTCTTTTCCTTCTTCTCTCTTTCTCTCAATTCAATTAGGGTTGTGAAAGGAGTGAAAGTGGCTATGGAACGTCCTTTAAATAGACTAGGAATGTCCTATAGTAATCCCATTGAGATTTGGAAAGAATCCCAACCGAAAATTAGGAAATTTCATAATTTCAGTTTTCGTCAGAAACCGACGGTCGATGGAAGGGTCGATGATCCCGTCGATCCTAGGGTCTTAAGCTGTCCGACCCTCCCTTAAAAACTGAGGGTCTGACTTTCTGTTTTGGGAGGTCCGACCCTGCTTAGCTGGGTGTGCGACCCTTCCCTAAAATTAAGTATTTTTGGGTCGATTTTATACTTGGGATCTCGATCTCCTTCATGCCCTTGGTCCATTTGACTCGACCATGATGGGTAAACCTGGTTCAAGGTGGTAAGACCGGGTTAGTTTGACACGGGTCTTACAGTGTACCAAGCTTCTATACGGAGGTGAGCGTTATTGGGACCTACTGTACATAATTACTATGTTATGGCTAAGAGGTGCTGGAGGTATATTGTTGCTACCAACTGGTACCATACTTAGTCTGACCCAAAGGAATCGGTGTAGCATTGGCAACTTGGGTAGTGATTCCCATGGCAACTTGCATAGCCGATATCATCTGTTGTTGCTCTTACTTTTTATTGGGTTCATTATAAACATAGCCAAGGTACTTGGTAGTCTAGGTAGATTGGCTGGAGTGGCCTGGTTGTTCATCCTTTTGATTTGCTCCAGTTTGATTATCATTATTTGGCATCTGCTCAGATGGGTTCTCATTACTTGTTCTCGACCCAGATAATGGTGGGGTCAGGTTACAATCTCTTCTTAATGCTCAGCGGACAATGGATCAGTGTGTAGAGGATCTCACTCTGAGTCTCTACATCACCCAGGAGTATAGATTTATCTTCTTTTATAGCTACTCTTGTTTTGGTATATGGTCATCGTTCTCCTATCTCTATTGGATTCAGCCTGAGATCTTTTCCTTTACCTTTGCAGGGATTTAGGTGTTACTAGCCATTTTCCTTCTTCCTCTGTCATACATCGAGTTTCACATCTTGTGAGTACCAACTCGGTATTCAATTTTTTTGCTTTACAGATGCTTCCTTCTTGTTACTGTACTATATCCTTTGTATACTTAGGCAACTATCTGACTGGTAGACCATACCACATGTTATTTGTTTATCAGGATACGTTTAGATTTTTTTTTCTTTTATCTGTATATATATATATATGGTTCCACCTTTTATATGTATATTATTGTCTTATTTAAATTCTGTCTTTACCAAAACAGGTGGTTATGGTGTGTTTGTATTAAAGCTTTTAAGTTTATCCTAACTGAGTTCATGACTCTTGTGGAAGTATTTAGGTTGAATGGGCAAGGCCTTAGAGCTCTGATACCAAGTTATCACACCCCAATTCTAGATTAACCAGTAATGTGATGAATTGTCATAAGAACCAATGGTTCAATCAGGATCTCGTATAGGCTATGCCAACCATGTTAAACTAAAACACATTCCACAGTAATAATCAAAGATAATAAAGTAAATAGCGGAGTCTTATTAATAATGAACTGAGTGTCTACAATGATAAGTAAATTAAATAATTTAGTTATCTCCAAGTAACCAAAACATAATTAAAACCTATTACAATTATCAAAATATGAAAGTTAAACACTAAGCGTAATCATAGTTGAAACACTCGCTTGATGAGTCATATTCGTCATCCACAGCTTGCACAACCATAGCCGCCATATGTCTAAACATTGGTGCATCCATGTATTCTTTAATCGTAACACTTGCAACATCAGAAACTAAAAAGAATTATGCATGCGTGGGTTAACTCTCCAACTTGAGCTCAGTGAGTGAACAAAATAATGCGCAAACATATGCATGCATTTAATTTCATATATTTGGTTTGGTTTTAAAGTTTACAATGTGCTATAGAAAGGTTTGACAACCACCGCCCCTCTATACAAAAGGGTGTAAGCCCACCCAATGGATCAAATACCATTGTCGTCCACATCCACCCCACCTGTGAGGACAAAGATGGAAATCTTGGAAGTCGCCACCTATATTAAGGTCTAGGACCTTAGAAATGTGAAATCTCACCCCAAGGTAAGACTTCGATTGATTCATGACCCTTAGATTGGATTTCTGGTCCATCAAAGATTGGGTAAGCGTCAGGTTACGGTTATGGGAAGGGGTTAGGCACCCAAACCGCCCGATTGAAATCGGTCTCCTATACCTTTCCTATGCTAGACTCTATCTGTTAAACCAAATCAAACCAAGTGGTTTGATATCATTGAACCGAATCTGTATCCATCAGATTGCCTACGTATTACGGAATTATTCTGAAAATTAGGTTCACCATCGTAGTTCAGGTGTGATTAAAGTTTATGGCTGTGATTTATGCTTGTACATGATTAAGTTCATTGTTCAAGTTGAAGTTTATGCTTGAAAGGTTGAGAAACCCTATGGGTTAGGATCTGGATAGTCCATGTGGACTGATAGATAGTCCTAGTGGATCTACGAATAACCTTATTTGGGTCAAAATATAGATAACCCATTCAGGGTTGAATGTGGATAATCTTATCTGGGTTGGAATGTGGATCCTTTCTGGATTGGAATGTGGATAACCCTATTTGGGTCAAAATGTGGGTAAATATCTTAATGGATTTATGGATAGTCCGAGTGAATCTATCAATCTTGATCAACCATTAACGAGTAATCCCAATGTGGGTGGATTTGGTCAGGGAGATGCAGAAATAGTACTTCAAGACCCATTACATGTTCAAGGCCTTTTGGTCTTCTTGGCATCTGTTATTTTGGCACAATTTTTTTTTGTTCTTAAAAAGAAACAGTTTGAGAAGGTTCATCCGAATTTGGGTTTCTCCCAAAAAGTCTACGTATCCTAGGGTTTGCCATAGGCATCAGAATCCGCATAGTTCAAAATGATAACCTGTTCTAGGTTAATGATTGAGAACCTATTCTAGGTTTAGGGTTGAGAACCTATTCTTGGTTTAGGGTTTAGAACCTATTCTAGGTTTAGGGTTTAGAACCTATTCTACGTTTAGGGTTTACCGAGGGGCAAAATCGTCCTGAAATATCCTTTTTAACCTAAGCTCTAATTTTGGAAAGTTTGGCAAAGAATTCTCTTTCTTTATTAGGATTTTTATTATTCCCATTATACCCTTCCCAAGAATGTGGGTGCCTAAATGCACGTCCCCACACCTAATATGTTTGCTAGGTGTACAGATATGACAGTTCGACTAGGGTGTTGCATAAATTAAATTATTGCCAAAATGGAAAATATCATTCGAATATGGCAACAAACAACATATATCATCTCACGTATGGCAAGAAAGCATGTGAATCATTATAGCAGCAAGCATGTGAGAGCATTCATCAAGATATAGCAGACAAATAAAATGACATCTCATGTATTATTTCCAATCAAATTATGTCTCAATGTGTCTCAGATGAGATTCTCTAGATCTATGGTTGGGATTTAATGTGAATCTCTCAAGATCAGATCCTTAATCAATGGTTAGATATCTTTTTATCTCCTCAATAATATATCCAGATCAAATTCCTAAATTTCATCAAAATAGCCAAAATCAACGGCTCAAATCTCATGTCAAGATATATTCATAATCAGACTAAAATCCAATGATTCAAGTTCTTTTAAATCATTTATGATCAAGATCCAAAATCACAATCTAACCATTCATATTCATTTAAATCAATCATCCAGACAATTCGATGGTCCAGATTCATTCATATTACTCATGATGTCCATCCAATGGCTTAAATTCTTATAAAACACACTATGATGGAAATCTAATGGTTTAAATCATTCTTGATGATAGTCCAACCATTTAAATTTATTTCAATCATTCCCAAAGATAATCTAACGGTCCAGGTCACTTATCATGATAATCTAACCATTCATATCTATTTACATCACTTTTGATGACAATCCAATGGTTTAGATTACTCAAATTAATAATCTAACCATTCAGATTACTCAAATCAAGGTAAATTATGATCAACGGATCAAATCAAAACTCCAAGATCAACGATCCTATTTTATTAAAATTTCAAGATCGATGGTCCAATTTTTATCATATCATAATTCCAAGATCAATGGTCTATAATAAACTCATTTAAATTCCAATCATATGGTCATGATTAATCTTATAAAATTCAAATCATGTGGTTGGATCAATTTCATTGAATTTTTGAATCTAAAGGATCATAACCACATCAAGATTCCAAGATCAATGGTCCAATTTTAATCACATCAAAATTCCAAGATCGTTGGTCCAATTTCATAACAATGCCATGCACACGATGAGATCAATTTCATAAATAATTCCAAGCATGTGATTGGATCAATTTCATAACTAATTCCAAGCATCCGGATCAATTTTATCACATAAAATTCAGACATTCTCAGATCAATCACCATAAAATTCCATTCATGATTAACATAAACTTATCAACCAATGACCCATATTCATCATCATATGATCAAAAATAAAATTATCATCTAAGGATCAAATTTATCACCACAAAATCCCAGATCAATAGCCATAATCAATGCCATAAAAATTCTCAATCATATAGTTGGACCAATCTCATAAAATTCCAATCATATGGATCAATCACATTAAAAATCCCAGCCATAATCAGATCAATCCTATTAAGGTTCATGATCGAGGTTCAATTTTCATCACATAACATTCATTCATGATCAATGGCTAAAATTTTATCATATTAAAAATTTAATATCAAAAGCCATGATTAATCTCATAAAAATTCAGATCATGTGGTCGGATCAACCACATTTATATTCCACATCACATAGCCAAAATTAATCTCATTGAATTCCATGATCCATGGTACATTCAATCAATATCAGAATTTTATTGATCACTTAAAATTCAGCAACATCAAAACAAATTAACATTCAATTGCTGAGATCAATGTTAATAAATTAAGATTTTTTTTTTCAGAGAAAACAAAATGCTTTGGATCAATAATGGGAAAGGATTTAGGTGGGAATGGGTTTCGGCCAGGTCTATATAAGATTATATGATTGGTTTGATCACAATGGTGAAGGCAGGTCATGAGCATGCATACGTAGGTGGTTTTCGGATGGACTGGTGGAGTGGTTTTGCTGGGTGATGAGGTGGGATATTAAGAAGTTACAGCTGGTTAGAAGAGGGTAATGTGATCTAATAAATCGGTGATTTTGATTATATGCTGCAGCAATCAACAAAAAAAAAAAAAAAAAAAAAAAAAAAACACTAAAGCAAAATGAGGGCTGGGCTTACCTTGGTCGCTCCTTCTGCTTCTTCAACCGTCTTCATCGATCCTCTTCTTCCCCTTTTTCTCGTTCTCTCTCAATTTCCCCGCTTCCTCTCTCTCTATTTTCCAGATTTTTTTTATGTCTCCCTCTCTCTCTATTTTCCTTCCTCTCCTCAACGCCCTCTCTCTCTCTTTCTCTTCTCCCCGTTCTCCTTCTCCTTTCTCTTTTAATAATTTTTTTTCTTTTTTCTCTTCCTTCTTCTCTCTCTTTCCTTTTCTTCTCTTCTTCTCTTTCTTTCCTTTTCTTCTCTTTTCTTCTCTCTCTTTCTTTCCTTTTCTTCTCTTCATCTCTTTCTCTTTCATGTTTTCTAGAAAGAAAACGTGAAAGATCTTTTTTTTTTCTTCTCTTCTTCTCTTTCTTTCCTTTTCTTCTCTTTTCTTTCTTTCTTTCCATTTCTTCTCTTCTTCTCTCCCTTTCCTTTTCTTCTTTTCTTCTCTTTCTTTCCTTTTCTTCTCTTTTCTTTCTTTTTTCCTTTTCTTCTTTCCTTTTCTTCTCTTTTCTTTCTTTCCTTTTCTTCTCTTATTCTCTCTCTTTCCTTTTCTTCTCTTCTTCTCTTTCTTTCCTTTTCTTCTCTTTTCTTTCTTTTTCCTTTTCTTCTCTTCTTCTCTCTCTTTACTTTTCTTCTCTTCTTCTCTTTCTTTCCTTTTCTTCTCTTTTCTTTCTTTTTTCCTTTTCTTCTTTCCTTTTCTTCTCTTTTCTTTCTTTTCTTTTCTTCTCTTCTTTTCTTTCTTTCCTTTTCTTCTCTTCTTCTCTCTCTCTTTCACGTTTTCTTTCTAGAAAACGTGAAAGATCGCTTTTTTTTTCTTTTATTTCTCTCTCTTTCTTTTTTTTTTCTTTCTCCCATTCTTTTTCCCACGACCTCTCTTTCCTCTCTCTTTCCATGACCTTTCTTTCCTCGCTCTTCCCTATAATATATATATATATATATATATATATATATATATATATATATATATATATATAAAAATTAATACATATAATATATCCATAAGATCTATATGTATATTATATACAATAATATATACAATAATATATTATACATTATACACATATAAAAGAAATGCATGCATATGGATTGACATAACTTGGTCTAGATTGGTTTGAGCTGGGCCGGGCTAAGTTAGACTAAGCTGGATTAAGCTGGTTTGGACCAAGATTGACATTTCATAGTCCATTTCTGTCACCCTTCCATATGGAATTTTTTGATAGCATCTATTCCAAATTTTCCACGTTCACTTTGTAGAACATTAAAAATGAGAAATATTAGAACTTGAATCATCTCATTTGGAAATAAAATGGCCAACTTATGAATTTTTGAAGTTTAAGCAGGCCAATTATCGATAATTGGCTGACCATTCTACATGGGATCTTTCGGAGACTTCTATCGAAAATCCTTTACGTCCACTTTGTAGAGTACTAAAAATGGAACATAATGAAACTGAATTACCTGATTTGGATATGAGGTGACCAAAATATGAATTTTTGAAGATTAAATGACCATTTCCATGTGTAATTTTGCATGGGACCCTTCGGAGACTTCTACCCGAGATTTTTTATGTCCACTTTGTAGAACATTACAAATGAAGAATAATGGCCTTGGAATCATCTGAATCCGACGTAGAACGACAAAGATATGAAGCTTTGAAGTTCAAACGATAATTTTGCATGAAAGTTTACATGGGGCCCACTGGTGACTTCTACCTTGGATTTTTCACGTCCACTTTGAAGAGGACTGAAAATAAGAAATATTGGCCTTTGAATCATCTGATTTCGATATCAGATGACCAAGATATGATGTCTTGAAATTTGAATGATAATGATTGCATCATACGATAATTATGTAAATGCCCTTGCACTTTCAAACTGCGATATCTTCCTTGTTTGATGTCAGAATTTGATGATTCCGGTCTCATTTCGAAGATAATTTCATGACCTGTACATCCAAGTAGGTAATAACCTAAGATCCTACTGTGGGGTTCATTAGAGAATTACTAATCTTTGGGTTAAAGGCCGAAAACCTGCCATATTGGTTCACTTATGCTAAGGGTGGCAAAAATGGGGTGCTTACAGATGCCCCTATTTAGTCGAGATTGTTACCAATTGAAGGCTAAAGATAAAAAGAACCACATTTTTGGGATATGAGTGAGATTGCTTATTGGGCTGCACTTAGGGTAATTTGTCTTCAATTGCCTACGTATTCTAAGGGTGTCCTAGAAATCAAGCCCAGAACGTAGTTCGTTTGACAAGAAGGTTTGCTCTTCTTGGAAGATTGATGATTATTTTTCTTGTATGAAGCTAGGCTGTGAATACAATGCTCATTTGTAGCTGACCTCTTCTTGCTGAGGTGGGACTCATGATGCAAGGTATGTGCGGGTTTGAACCCGGCTTAATCCATTTGTAGACTGATGATCCTCTTCTTGTATGAAGCTAGGCTGTGAATACAAGGCTGATTTGTAGACTGGGAACCTCTTCTTGCTGAGGTGGGACTCATGATGCAAGGTATGCGTGGGCTTGGACCCGACTTGATCCATTTGTAGGCTGATAAACCTCTTCTTGTATGAAGCTAGGCTGTGAATACAAGGCTCATTTGTAGGCTGGGAACCTCTTCTTGCTGAGGTAGAACTCATGATGCAAGGTATGTGCGGGTTTGAACCCGGCTTGATCCATTTGTAGGCTGATAAACCTCTTCTTGTACGAAGCTAGGATGTGAATACAAGGCTCATTTGTAGGCTGGGAACCCCTTCTTGCTGAGGTGGAACTCATGATGCAAGGTACTCGTGGGCTTGGACCTGGCTTGATCCATTTGTAAGTTGATAAACCTCTTCTTGTATGGAGCTAGGCTATGAATACAAGGCTGATTTGTACGAGCTTGGGCTCGGCTTTGATTTATCTAGATGGAAGACTTGATGTCTTATCTTTGATTGAAAAAAGGCTCTTTCGATTGAGATTTTGAGATTGATTTTCTAAATAAGCTAGGGCTTTGCATTTGATTCACTTATAGACTGAGATTGACTTGATTTTTGAATGAGCTAGGGCTCAACATTTAACTCACTTATAGGCTGAGATTGACTTGATCTTTGAATGAGCTAGGGCTCTAAATTTGATTCACTTATAGGCTGAGATTGATTTGATCTTTGGATGAGCTAGGGCTCTGCATTGGATTCACTAATATGCTGAGATTGATTTGATCTTTTGGATGAGCTAGGGCTTTAAATTTGATTATGAAATGAGCAAGAACTCAGAATGTCACTTTTAGGGTGAAGAATTTGCTATTGATTCTAAAATGGGCAAGCACTCAAAATGTCACTTATAGGGTGATACTGAATGACTCATCTTTGAAGTTCCTATCAGCTTTGGACCTTCGGGATTGAAAATAAAAAAATATCCTTCTTGGAAGCTCTATGGCTATGAATCTTTGGGAATGGAAACTAGAATATCCCCTTAAGTAGCTTTGTTGCCATGAACCTTTAGAATGCTCGAAAGTGACCCATACAGGAAGTCTTTGTTGACTTTAAACCTTTAGGGTTGAAATCTGACCCATCTTGGAAGTCTCTTTGTAAGACCAGTGTCAAACTAACCCGGTCTTACCACCTTGAACCAGGTTTACCCATCATGGTTGAGTCAAATGGACCAAGGGCGTGAAGGATATCGAGATCCCAGGTATCAAATCGAACCAAAAACAATTAAAATAGGGGAAGGGTCGCATACCCAGCTAAGCAGGGTCGGACCTCCTAAAATAGAAAGTCAGACCCTCAGTTATGAAGGGAGGGTCGGGCAGCTTAGAACCCTAGGGTCGACGGGATAATCGACCCTCCCATCGACCCTCGGTTACCGTAGGAAATAGAATTAGGAAATTTCCTAATTTTCGATTGGGATTCTTTCCTAACCTCAAAGGGACTTATTTTAGGATGTTCCTACTCTATTTAAAGGACGTCCCTAAGCCACTTTCACTCCTTTCACAACCCTAATTGAATTGAGAGAAAGAGAAGAGAAGGAAAAGAAGAAGAAGAGGAACAAGGAAGAGAGTTAAGACAAAAGAGAAGAGTTGCAGAGAAGGATTATTCTTCTAGGGTATGGATACTAATTCCATGAGTTTCTATAGACCTTAGGTTAGTTATTGGTGAGAGTGTGATCTCGGAGAAACCCAAACCATCAATCTATGGTTAGGTTTTCATGGAAAACCATAGGAAAGTGCATGAAAGCTATCTAGGTGAGTTATACATGGTTTCAGACCATGGAATTAATGTAGAATGGAATGTAGGAGGAAACCATAGGATCCCAAGCACGAAGAATGGACTAAAAGAGGGAATTGGACCAAAGTGCACTGAGGATCACACCGAGGGTCGATGACCATCCGACCCTAGGTGATTATGACCATCGACCCTCAGTGTTCGGGAAGTTCAGAGTTTGGGGAGGGTTGCACCCAGGGTCGATCAGGACTCCGACCCTACCTCCGACCCTCAGTTAACAGAATGGTTTTTAAATTCTGAATAAATTATAATTAAATTTTATCGATTTTGTTAGGTGTTCTAGCAATATAATAACATTATAAAGGTGATTTTAAATCTTGGAAAAGTATCTATTAGCAAGCTAAGGTGAGGAACCAGAACTCCAAACTAATTGGTTAATAACAAAATTGTTTTCTATTTTCTTGAGTCCTATGCCATGCTTGATTCTATGCGAATATGTCTGTAATGTGCATACATCATGCCATCCAATATTTCTATTACTTGTTCATGCATATTTACTTTATTGTTTATAACATGATGATGATGTTGATGATGATAGGAATAGGCATGTGCTTGTATGTGTGTGGTTGGTGTACTTGATGCGAGCGAGTATTAGAGGAGGTGTGATGAGAACGTTAATAAATGTTAACCTTTGGCGGGTCTCAGCATTTTACCTCTATCTCTAACTCAAGTCTTGTGCATTGGCATCGTCGTATCGCCATTACTTTAGCAGAACTATTATGTCGTAGAGTATCAGGGGAGGTGGTCTCGGTCCTTGTAGTCTCTGACTCTACCGGGGGGCCTTAGCTCTATCTCTATGGGCATTCTGAGGGATGCTGGGGTGAGGCCTTGGATACACTGTTTGGCATTAGGATTGGTTAGTTGCGAGCCCAGTTTGCAGCCCTCGCCAATAGGGGCTTACGTGTTGGTATGAATATATATAGCAATAAACGTTAACCTTTGTTATATAATGTTCATGGTTGGGTGCATGTGAGTCGACGATAAACGTGATCTTCGGGTGACGTCACACACTTGTGTATAGAGGCGGGGTCAATAAACGCGACCTTTGACTACCTAAACCTTTCTATTGCATACTCCAAACTTTAAACCGGACCAAAGGTATGAATTGATTCCATGCATATGTATTGTTGCATTGTTTTGGCTACTCACTGAGCCGTGATGTGTGCTCACCCCTCGACGTCGAATATTTTTTGTTGATGATGCAGGTTATACCATTGAAGATTATATCAATGCGTCTACGTACGGCAACGTGGCAGCAATGGAAGCTGGAGCCAAAGTGGATACATACGACTCCTCTTGCGAGTGCAATTCGTGTGTATTTGATTAGATATTTTATAGGTTTCTTTATTTGGATTTATTAAGACATGTATTTGGTATTTAAATATTTATGTCTCAGTTGAAACAGAATAAATTGTTATTTAAATTTTAATATCACATAGATTCTCAGTTCTTCTTATTATAAGACTTCCGCTATTGTGTATTTACTCTGATTATGATTACGGATGTGTGTAAGTATAGATAACGCGGGGATAGCCTATTTGAGTTCCTGGTTGAACCGTTGGTTTATTAGCGGTTCATCACACCATTCTGGTTAGTCCAAAATTTGGGGTGTGACAACTTGGTATCAGAGCATCTCAGGCCTTGTTCGCTAAACTAACATACATTCGAGACAACTGTGAACTGAGATAGGATAAAAGTAAAAATAGTAATATAAACACACTGTAAGCACAAGTGATGGTTGATACCAAATTTAAGAAGAGAATAATGCATCTATTAAAGGGGAAACAAGTTACATACATTGAGTGAGAGAAACAAATTGTATATACATAACTAAAGCAGAGTATAGTCCACAACCCGGATAGTTACTCTGTAGTACAAGAAAATAAGTACAATCAAGAAGCTGGAGGCGAAGGAGGAGGTGGGGCCTCACGATCTCGGTCATAGTCCTCAGCATAGACTCTAGTCAATCAGGCTATCTGAGTCTGGGTCGTCTGTAGACTAGCTGTGAGATCGGCTACCCTCCGATCAGTCGCACGCTGTACCTCTATAAGCTCTCCCATCCGTGTATCTGATATGCGCTGGGTGGCTAAGAGCTCATCCACTCTCACACGCTGAGCATCTAGCAACTCCTCCATCCTCAGATCAGATCTGCGCTGAGCCTCCCTGAACTCCTGCAGCATCTCCATCATGTCAGAAGGACCAGCCGCATGCAAAGGACCAGCCTCAGGTGCAGGAGCCGCCTTAGAAGAAGTGCCAACTCCAGCCGCATGTGTAGGGGAAGGGGGTGGTATCAAGTCGACATCCATATACATACGGTCATCATCGTCGACGGGATCCACATGAGCTCTAACAGCGGCAGCAGCAGCCTCAGCATCAGCCATCTCGATACGAGTGTGAGGGCGCATCATCGCGTTCCTCTCCTCATCACTAACCTGGGCATCCCGCATACCCATCTTGCAGATAGCCTCCCAATCTAGAGGTGACGAGAAGGTCTTCTCCTGGATCTTCTCATCAACCAGGTCAACCCCTAGACGGGTCAGTAGCACTGTAATCATGCGTCCATAGGGTAGATTACCCCTATGACCGGACAATGTAGCACTAATCATGGTCCGCATGATGATGTAAGGAAGGCAGATCGGCTGTCTGGTGCAGATACTGTATATCAAAAACTGGGTCAGCTGAGAAACCCTCTCATAGTGCCCACTCTGCGGAATCAGATTATGCTGGATAATCTTACAGAAGACCCGTGGAGCTGGACGCAGGTAACAGGCTCTCATCTGCCAGCGATCAGGTCGTAACAGTTGGTTGTCGATCTCTGCCCTCATCTCCATAGAAACAAACTGTGGCTCTCCAGGCGCACAGTACACCATGGGGCCGTCATAAGGTATGCCCAACAGGTCGGCCAGTTGTCGATCGTCAAAAGAAATGTGCACCCCTTTAACGTAACTAGTGATGCGCAACTCCTGACCATGCTCAACGTCATTGTAATTCCCCACCACCTGGAGATTACAATAGAACTAGCGCACCAAATCCGGACATGTGCACGCGTCGTAGGTGATGACAGGGAGCCACCCCATATCACCAAATGCCCTCTCTACGCTGAACAAGGCTAGCTCAGCCAAGTTCACCATACGACCACCCTCCACTTTCTTACGAGCATAGTCGGCATACTGTGCCTCGGCTTCATTGGAGCAGAAGCGAAGCGGATCACGAACTCTGGGTACCTTGGTACGAGCAATGGTATCTACAAAATAAGAAAGAGAAGGAAAATAAGGAGTTAATAGGATAAAAATCTGAAATTTGATTTAATAACGACGTAAATTGACCATAAAGCCCCATTTCTCACCATACAAGTGGGCATGAGAACTTATGTAAGTTTAAACATACCCTACAACCCACATGCAGTAGGAAATTTTAACTGACGATGTCCAATTTGAAGAAATTCAAGAAAAATAAAAAATGTCAACAAATTAGGGCAAAAAAAAGGGAAAAATTCAAGTTTCTCGATAACCAACCGATGAAACTTAGAAATTTTTAAGGGCTTTCGTTCATCGAGACACCAATAACAAAAGCCCCCAATAAAAATCAAATTTTTATGGTTGGAAAAAGATTAATTTGAAAAATACAAGTTAAATGGATAAAAACCTAGAAAAGAAAACCTAAAAACAGGTAAAAATGAGAGAGCATACCTGTATGGATGATGTGGACGTCGAAACCCGGAGTCAAACCGATCAAAAATAGTGGAGTAGCACTGTAGCAACTCAGAGAGGAGAGACGAGTCGAAACGGGAGGGAAATAATAAGAAATGACTCAAAATTGGATCTTAAAAATCTGATTTTTGGTCTGAGGGTCGGACAATTCGACTAGAACCATCGACCCTCGAATCGACCCTCCCATCGACCCTCGGCTCTCGGGAATCCGACAAAAAACTAAGGGTCAGAACTGAGGGTCGGATACCCATCGACCCTTCGCATCGACCCTCAGCTCTCAGGAAGAACAGGTCATTCCCAGGGTCGGATACCAAGGGTCGGACATACCATCGACCCTCACCATCGACCTTGCATAGAAAAGACAGTATTTTTTTTATAAAATGAGCTAGAATTGGAATTCATTATCGGTTAGCGTGCCTATATGAAATATAAATGACTTATCATCTATTTTGATAATTTTCAGGCACCACCAATCACAGAAAGGAATTATGTCTGGATGCAGAGTAACCCGACGGACCCGGAATGCAGTTCCACCACCACCACCCGTGGAGGAGACCAGTCAGGGAAACGATTATGCATCGGGTAATCCAGAACCGGCAAACCCTACAAATTTTCCACCTCCACCACCAGAACTAGCAACCGTGGTGATGAATCTGGCACAACAGCTGCAGCAGATGCAACAAGCACAGGCTCAGATGCAAGTTGCCATGGGCATTATGTTTCAAGCCACTCAGGCTGCACCCATGCACACAGGGCAAGCCAGTGTAGCACCGGTGGGTAACCACCCAGCTCCTCAGACACCTCAACAACCTGCTGCACAGATTCTAGTGTAGGTTCCGGAAGCAGCTCAGGGTAATTACCAGTATCCACTCCATATGTTTGGAGCAAACCCCCAAAATCAGTTGGACCACTCTCGACTAGTGGAGAGATTCTTGAAGATGAAACCCAAGAAATTCAACGGCAAACCGTTTGATCCGTTGTGGCCAGCACACTGGATAGACGAGATAGAGAGAAATTTCCTCATGATGACTATCACAGAGGAAGAGAAAGTATTATGTGCCACCTTCATGCTCAAGGGCGACGCACATCATTGGTGGAAATCCATGAAGGCATATCTACTGACAAAGCACGCCCAACTGACTTGGGCTATATATAAAGAAGCTTTCTTTGAGAAATATTTTCCACGAAGCTTCAGAGATTCTATGGAAAAAGAGTTCCTGAGTTTATATCAGGGACAGATGACTGTGGACGCATATCAACAGCGCTACGAAGAGCTGTTTTTCTTTGCACCAATTAGCATGCAAGAAGAAGACACCAAAACCCGTAGGTTCGTCACGGGACTGAGAGGAAACATCAGAGAACATGTTATGGGCTTAGAAAAGAAAATTTATAATTTAGCTGTCCAGATTGCTCGAGTTATTGAATCGAGCCAGAAGGAGAGTTATTTTACTCAGAACAGAGGCATCAAAAGGCCAGCCAAAAATTCTTACAACGGAGGCAATAACAGGACATATAAGCCTTTCTGTCATCAGAATTTTAATGCTGCAACTAAGACTACTCCAATGACTCAACCTCAGCCAGAGCCGAATTCTGAAAGCTTGAAGTGTTTTAACTGCAATCAACTGGGACATATGGCAAGGGAGTGCCCTAAGCCCAAAAAGAAATTCCATCAGGGACGGGTATATGCTGTTACGTCCGAGGATGCGGCCGCATCACCCGATGTGGTCACAGGTATGACGGAAACTTTTTAAGTTGTATTTATATTGTATGAGCATGTAGACTAAGTAAAAATAAATCACAGGTATTGTACCTATAAATGGCATGCCCGCCAGAGTACTCTTTGATTCCGGAGCTACTCATTCATTTATATCTGTGTCATTCGGAAAGAAGATAAACTTACCCATCAAAACATTAGACTACAAATTACTTGTACGATCACCGATGGGGTTAGAAGTGGAATTAGAGAAAGGTTATGGACCATGTCCAGTTTTCATTGGAGAGAAGACCTTAGATGCAACCTTGATACAACTTGAGATGGTAGACTTTGATGTCATCTTGGGAATGGACTGGTTAGCTCGGCATTCTGTAAATCTGTTATGCACCGAAAAGAAGCTAACGTTCAAAGACAAAGAAGGAGGAGAATTTAGTTTTTCGGGAACCAAACTTCCCCGGAGACACAAGCTCATACTCTCAGCACTAAAGGCTAAGAAGTGCCTTGAGAAGGGGGCAATTGGGTATTTAGTATCAGTGGTCGACCTAACCAAGGAAGCACCACGAATGGAAGACATTGACGTCGTGCGAGACTACCCTGACATATTTCTAAAGGAACTACCCGGATTACCACCCGACCGAGCCACAGAGTTTGTGATAGACCTTATACCTGGAGCCGCACCAATGTCAAAAGCACCTTATAGAATGGCTCCTACTGAACTGAAGGAATTAAAAGTGCAACTTCAAGAACTACTGGACAAGGGTTATATTCGATCCAGTATATCTCCATGGGGGGCACCGGTGTTGTTCGTAAAGAAGAAGGATGGTAGCGTTCGATTATGCATCGACTATCGGGAGTTGAATAAACTAACAATCAAGAATCGATATCCACTACCTCGGATCGATGACTTGTTCGATCAGTTACAAGGAGCAAAAGTATTTTCTAAGATCGACCTTCAATCAGGCTATCATCAGCTGAAGATTAAAGAAGGTGATATTCCAAAGACAACATTCAGGACCAGATATGGACATTATGAATTTTTGGTTATGTCTTTCGGATTAACTAATGCACCGGCAACGTTCATGGAACTTATGAACCGAGTTTTCCACGATATGTTGGATACGTCGATTATAGTATTTATTGATGATATATTGGTATACTCCAAGGACAAGGAAACCCATATCAAGAACCTAAACACAGCCCTACAGCGTTTAAGGAAAGAGAAGTTAAATGCCAAATTTTCAAAGTGCGAGTTTTGGCTAAGTGAAGTCGCCTTCCTAGGCCATGTAGTATATGCTGAAGGAATCAAAGTGGACCCCAGCAAGATCGAGGCTATTGTGAAGTGGGAAGCACCAAAGAGCGTTTCAAAAATTAAAAGTTTTCTGGGTCTAGCTGGTTATTATCGGAGATTCATAGAAGAGTATTCTCGGATTGTCGTACCTCTCACCAGTTTGACTAAGAAAGGTGAAAAGTTTGTGTGGACGGATAAATGTGAGAAGAGCTTCCAGACATTGAAGTCCAGATTGATATCCGCCCTGATTTTGACTATTCTTATTCCAGGACAGACGTTTACCTTATACACTGATGCGTCGGGATTGGGATTAGGATGTGTGCTTATGCAAGGAGAGCAAGTAATTGCGTATGCCTCGAGACAGTTGAAGGTACATGAGAAAAATTACCCCACTCATGATTTGGAGTTAGTGGCAGTAGTACATGCTGTCAAGATATGGAGACATTACTTATACGGAGAGAAATTCCAGATTAAGCCGGACCATAAAAGTCTTACTTATCTATTTAATCAGAAGGAGTTGAATATGAGACAAAGACGATGGCTGAAACTATTGAAAGACTACGATTGTGATATCCAGTATCATCCGGGAATAGCGAACGTAGTAGCGGATGCATTAAGCAGAAAGGCAATGATAAAATCGCAAGGAGAATTTAGCACGACTGCAGAAATGTGTACTACCGGAAGGGTATTCAATCACGGCAACGAGCAGTATGTGCTAGATACAACGGATGGATCATCCAACCAAGGGTTTATTCATCGGTTTTCAAATATGTTCGCTGCATTGAAGATTATACCGGACATAATGGATGAAGTGAAGACAGCTATCAAATCAGATCCTTATCTGAGAACAGTACAAGAATATATTGAGAAAGGTAGGACCAACCCTGAGTTCACCTTGGATGACGAGAAGGTACTGAAATACAAAGGAAAAATATGTGTACCTGAAACAGAAAGTGTAGACATTAGACACCGACTGATGAAGGAAGCCCACACCACCATCTATTCGATACATCCTGGAAGTACAAAAATATATCATGACCTAAAGAAACTATATTGGTGGAGGGGAATGAAAGCAGATGTAGCTAAGTTCGTGTCTCAATGCCTAAATTGTCAGAAAGTAAAGGCTGAACAACAAAGACCCGCAGGACTATTACAGCCATTACCAGAACCAGCATGGAAATGGGACTGCATCACTATGGACTTCGTCACAGGGCTACCATTGACTCCTCGAGTAGTTGACGCAGTTTGGGTGATTATGGACCGTCTGACTAAAACAGCTCGCTTCATACCTATACGACCTAAGTATACACTGGAAAGGTTAGTGAAGCTGTATGTGGATAATATTGTTCGGTTACACGCTGTACCAGATAGCATTGTGTCTGATAGAGATCCATGATTTACTTCCAAGTTTTGGGAGGGATTGCAAAAGGCTATGGGTACAACATTGAAGTTCAGTACTGCATTCCACCCACAGACAGATGGATAGTCGGAGGGTACAATCCAGATTCTAGAAGATATGCTATGAGCATGTGTAATTGATTTCAAAGGATCATGGGACGAAAAGTTACCATTGATCAAGTTCGCTTATGACAATAACTATCAGGCTACTATACAGATGTCACCTTATGAAGCACTGTATTATAGGAAGTGTCGAACTTCCTTGTTTTGGAATGAAGTTAGAGAACATAGTATTGTTGGACCAAAATTTATTGAAGAGACTTGCCGAGTGGTCGACATCATCAAGGAAAGAGTGAGAACAGCTCAGAACCATCAGAAGCAATATGCAGACACTCGACGAAGAGATCTGGAGTTCGCCGTAGGTGATAAAGTATTTTTGAAGGTATCGCCTATGCGAGGATTGAAGAGGTTCGGACAGAAAGGGAAACTAAGTCCAAGATATGTTGGGCCATATGAAATTTTAGCTAAGCGTAGAAAAGTGCCTTATCAGTTAGCACTACCACCATCTATGTCAAGTGTGCATGACATATTTCACATTTTCCTATTGAAGACATATGTCAAAGACCCAACGCATGTTTTGACAGTGGATTTGCTAGAATTGACTGATGATTTGACATTTGAAGTAACACCAACAGAAATCACCAACCGAAAGGTTCAACGTCTATGCAATCAAGATATCTGTTATGTTAAGGTCACATGGAAAAGTAGAGACATGGAAGAAATTACATGGGAAGAAGAGAATGCTATGCGAAAGCAATACCCTCACTTATTTGATTCAGATGGTACGTACAATTTTGAGGATGAAATTTTTATAAGTTGGGGGGAGTTGTAAGACCCGTGTCAAACTAACCCGGTCTTACCACCTTGAACCAGGTTTACCCATCATGGTCGAGTCAAATGGACCAAGGGCGTGAAGGAGATCGAGATCCCAGGTATCAAATCGACCCAAAAACACTTAAAATAGGGGAAGGGTCGCATACCCAGCTAAGCAGGGTCAGACCTCCTAAAACAGAAAGTCAGACCCTCAGTTTTGAAGGGAGGGTCAGACAGCTTAGAACCCTAGGGTCGACGGGATCATCGACCCTCCCATCGACCCTCGGTTACCGTAGGTAATAGAATTAGGAAATTTCCTAATTTTCGATTGGGATTCTTTCCTAACCTCAAAGGGACTTATTTTAGGATGTTCCTACTCTATTTAAAGGACGTCCCTAAGCCACTTTCACTCCTTTCACAACCCTAATTGAATTGAGAGAAAGAGAAGAGAAGGAAAAGAAGAAGAAGCGGAACAAAGAAGAGAGTTAAGCCAAAAGAGAAGAGTTACAGAGAAGGATTATTCTTCTCAGGTATGGATACTAATTCCATGAGTTTCTACAGACCTTAGGTTAGTTATTAGTGAGAGTGTGATCTCGGAGAAACCCAAACCATCAATCTATGGTTAGGTTTTCATGGAAAAATATAGGAGAGTGCATGAAAGCTATCTAGGTGAGTTATACATGGTTTCACACCATGGAATGAATGTAGAATGGAATGTAGGAGCAAACCATAGGATCCCAAGCATAAAGAATGGACTAAAAGAGGGAATTGGACCAAAGTGCACCGAGGGTCGCACCGAGGGTCGATGACCATCCGACCCTAGGTGATTCTGACCATCGACCCTCAGTGTTCGGGAAGTTCAGAGTTTGGGGAGGGTCGCACCCAGGGTCGATCAGGACTCCGACCCTACCTCCGACCCTCAATTAACAAAATGGTTTTTAAATTCTGAATAAATTCTAATTAAATTTTATCGGCATTGTTAGGTCTTCTAGAAATATAATAACATTATAAAGGTGATTTTAAAGCTTGGAAAAGTATCTATTAGCAAGCTAAGGTGAGGAACCAGAACTCCAAACTAATTGGTTAATAACAAAACTATTTTCTATTTTCTTGAGTCCTATGCCATGCTTGATTCTATGCGAATATGTTTGTTATGTGCATACAGCTTGCCATCCAATATTTCTATTACTTGTTCATGCATATTTACTTTATTGTTTATAACATGATGATGATGATGATGATAGGAATAGGCATGTGCTTCTATGTGTGTGGTTGGTGTACTTGATGCGAGCGAGTATCAGAGGAGGTGTGATGAGAACGTCAATAAACATTAACTTTTGGCGGGTCTTAGCATTTTAGCTCTATTTCTAACTCAAGTCTTGTGCATTGGCATCATCGTATCGCCATTACTTTAGCAGGAACTATTATGTCGTAGAGTATCAGGGGAGGTGGTCTCGGTCCTTGTAGTCTCTGACTCTACCAGGGGGCCTTAGCTCTATCTCTATGGACATTCTGAGCGTTGCTGGGGTGAGGCCTTGGATACACTGTTTGACATTAGGATTGGTTAGTTGCGAGCCCAGTTTACAGCCCTCACCAATAGGGGCTTACGTGTTGGTATGGCAATATATAGCAATAAACGTTAACCTTTGTTATATAATGTTCATGGTTGGGTGCATGTGAGTCAACGATAAACGTGATCTTTGGGTGACGTCACACACTTCTGTATAGAGGCGGGGTCAATAAACGTGATCTTTGACTACCTAAACCTTTCTATTGTATACTGCGAACTTTAAACCGGACCAAAGGTATGAATTGATTGCATGCATATGTATTGTTGCATTGTTTTGGCTACTCACTGAGCCGTGATGTGTGCTTACCCCTCGACGTCGAATATTTTTAGTTGATGATGCAGGTTATACCGTTGAAGATTATATGAATGCGTCTGCGTACGGCAACGCAGCAGCAATGGAAGCTGGAGCTGAAGTGAAGACACACGACTCCTCTTGCGAGTGCAATTCGTGTGTATTTGATTAGATATTTTATAGGTTTCTTTATTTGGATTTATTAAGACATGTATTTGTTATTTAAATATTTATGTCTCAGTTGAAACAGAATAAATTGTTATTTAAATTTTAATATCACATAGATTCTCAGTTCTTCTTATTATAAGACTTCAACTATTGTGTATTTACTCTAATTATGATTCCAGATGTGTGTAAGTTTAGATAACGCAGGGATAGCCTATTTGAGATCCTGGTTGAACCGTTGGTTTATTAGCGGTTCATCACACCATTCTAGTTAGTACAAAATTTGGGGTGTGACACTCTTGACTTTGAACCTATAGAGTGCTGGACATATTTGAAATGATGGTGAATTTCTTGGCAGTTTTCCAAGGTTTTTTTGCCCCTACTTTATTGGTGAAGACATAAAACATGGCATCAATGGAAATGGTGTCATGGACTTTGCTGGCATGATACTTAGATTTGAAATTTGTCATTTATGACTTGGTATTGCAAGTTTGACTCAATTTCAGCACGGTAGTGATGACTTGATTGCTCCCTTGGAAGGGTTCCATGTAATTTGAAAGTAATGATTTTCTTCAGCCAACATTGGTGTGGTTGGATTTTAGATTGATAGAAACTCTAGCAAGGATTTTGGACAAGAATGAGGGGAGCTTGACAGTCTCTAACCAAAGTGATTTTATTGATTGACCTCAATGTTAAACTGTCGAGGGGCATCTGGTCAACTAAGTTCTTTGACTGTACACTATGGTAGACCAAATTGGTAGAACAGCCAAGTGGCGATGAAATGTGACATGGGTTTGGCCCTTGATCTAGGTTCATGAAAAGCTCAGGGCTTTGCAACATTGTTGTGCCAATTTTGAAAGATGAATGAACCATAGCCCCAAAGTAGGCACGAGGAGCAAAGGATTCGAAATGTTCCTTCAGAGAATTTGGTGACCAAATCCTAACAGGTGAGCGACCACATTGGATTTTCTTCATCAACAGGATTGGGAGAACTGAGAAATTGGTAAAACCCAACTTGGACGGACCTACTTCTATTGACTAGGAAAGTCAGTGACTTCAGCTAGACAATGGCTCCTAGATGTAATGCTCATGATCAAGTTCAATTCCTCTACATGTGGTATATCTATGCCCTAGTGTCTGCATGTTGTGACAGACCGCTACTATAATGTACTAGGGGCAAGATAGAAGGAAACGGGTCATCTAACAGAGTTGAAACTAGGTTGAATCTGAATTGCATCAAGAATTTGACTATGCTTCCAAGGTCAAGGGAAGATTGACAGATTGATTGCAGAAAGTGACTTCTTAGATAAACCCTTCTTGAATCTTGAAATGAGGGAACTGATGATTTGATGAATTTGGCTACATCCATAACCAGACCATGAGAATTTGTTCTTTCCCTAACGTGACAAAAGGATTTGATGATAGATTTCTATCGAAAAGTAATGCTATGGAGGCCAAGAGGCAAATAGATGATGGTTTTTTCAACTCCTCTGAGTATGATTCACTAGAGAGCAAGAGGGGTTCCTTTCCTTATGGAGGGTAGACTGGGTATGACACTTGTCCACATGAACCACTGAATTTTTCTATGAAGGGCCAATGAGGGCAATGCTTTAGGGTTGCATCAGGTCACCTATCCCCACTGAGGTATTATGGGTTGCCCATTGAGGTTTCTTGGGTTGCTTTTCCTTGCTGAGGTTTCTTTTCTTCCTTTACTTTTTTTTTTCATCATTTTTTTTGCAAACCCCATCTTGGGTTGAATAAAGAGTCCTAATATGGTGATGATATTGCCAAAATTATGGTCCTATCCAATGGTCTGAAACCCTTAGGGGAAGTTCGAACGGCATGACTTTCATGACAAATGGGTAGCCTTACCCCACTGTTTAAGTTGACATCGACACGCATTGATAGGCAGGCAGCTATTTAAATCATCACTAAAAGCGACCTTAGGGAAATGCAGTCCCACATCAAAATTAAAAATGGTGCCGAATTATGTTTTCCTTTATTGGAGATGTTCAGATGGAACACATGTCTCAACAAGCTACATCGAGATGCCAAATCAGTCGCGATCATATCTGGACCTGAAACCTTTAAGTTTGTTGACAAGTATTGATGTTGAAGGTCCAAGAGGACTGATGTGAAACTGTCCACATGGGTCTACCATTAGGAGAGTGTTTGGTTGTTTATGTAGAATGGGTTTATCTTATCGAGAAGATCCCATTTTATTGGCTTGAGAAATGAAGGGCTTTATAGGAACCTTGGGAAGCCGTCGGATGTAATGAATGATAGATGAGAGTTCCAACCAGATTCATGAATTTGTACATAAAATGATGACATGTTCATGAGATACAATGCCATAAAAACTGATAATCAAAAGAAGGGCTTGTGATAGAGACTCCTTGGAAAGCTGTCAGATTGATAGACGGGAGAGAGAGTTTAATGCCGATGAGAAATCTTTCTCTAGTGATGAAGAAGTGATGAGATTGTCTCCTATAAAGGCAGGATGTAATTGGCCAAAATCAAAAGTCTAGTCTAACATGCTGTGAATCTCGACGAACGATCAAACTTGCTATCAGGCTTTGATTGGAACTACCATCTTCTTGAAGTGAGAGGAACAATTGGCTTACTATCGAGCTTCGATGCCATTCAACATCTTACTATTTTTTTTATGGATGTGTAGGCCACATAATGCAGTGCTTCGCTTGATCGCAAAGTTGAATCATGACTTTGAATATTGGATTTGAATCTTCTTCTTCCAAACATTTCCAATCAGATAGAACATCTTTTCCCCAGTTAGTACTCTGATCTTTTGTAAACTTTATGAACATTTCTGACTGCTCATCTAGTATCTGATTTTATCTGAATGGTGAATCCGTATGCTGTCCTCTGGAAATTAATCATCACTTTTTGTCTGATGTAACTGCCTCCCATTATTGATGTAGATAAAACATAGGCTTGAATTTTTTTTTTCTTTCTTTTTTTTTGTTTTTCTTTGTTTTTTTTTTGGGTATTCCAATGACCTCATTCTTTGATTTTGGGATTGATCATTTATCATGTATCTCTTGCTTGCAGATGGTGTACTTTGTAAGAACTTTGAAATTTCTATCCTTTTGGTGGCACATCTGTCCTCTACTCATTTGCACTGACTGGCTGACCTGCTGATATGATCTATTACTATATAATGCTTTCCTTGAAATCTTTTCACAGGTAGAACAAATGGCAGCTTCTCCAAAGCATGTTTCTTGAGAGTACTCTTATGTCTCCCGATTGATCATTTAAAACTTTCCCAAACGAGTTGGACCTTTCTTTCTTAAGAGGCCAGGTGGCGTAGAAGTTCAAGAGACCGCTCATTATTTCAATCATCTTCAGAGTCAGAATTGACTGCGCACGTAGAATAGGAGGATGTATGAAACTGGGAGGAAATGTATGGAAGAGACAAAGCACAGAGTTTGAAATCCCAAACGGGTGATTTTCTTTTACTTACAGGGCAGATTGGACTAGACTTGTCAACAAGCATATCAATCTTGGACTCAGACATGGATGACCTATCGAATACCGATAATAGAAAGTTGAAACAACTAGTTAGTCCAAGCGGCTCCAGTTGGGCATAACGCCTTCGACGACCACCTTCAGTCATTATGGGAATAAATCTTCCTTCAGACCTCTAACAGTAGGACTCATCATGCCCCTCTATCAATAGGTTCAAGATGCCTACCTTTTAGGGTTCCATACAATTCTTACCTTTTTTTCAGTTTGGGATCCATTCATAATCGGACTATTGGTTTTCAAGCTCAAGGTTACTCTGGTTTATGCCCCAGTTTGGGGTTCAGTGGATTCATCAATGGACCACTTCTAGCTGAGTTCAAAATCATTTTGGCTTATGCCCCAGCTTGGGGAGAAAGAGGTATCGCCATTGCACTACACCATTTTGAGTCCAAGATTAGACTAGTTTATGCCTCGGCTTAGGGAGTTCAATGGATTTCTTCATTCGACCACTCTCAGTTTGGGTCTAAGGTCAATTTGGTTCATGCCCCAGTTTAGGGTTCAAGGACTTTCCTCATTAGACCGTACTCAATTTGGGTCCAAGTTCAATCTGGTTCATGCCCAACTTAGGGCTTGTTATGGTTGGAAATCACCCGCCGGTCTGCGCTCTGAGCTACCTGCAATCACAAAGATGAGACAAGGGAGTTGGACGCCTAAGCCCCAGGTACACTCCGATGCCTAAGTCAGATTCCCAATGGAAATAGTCAAGAGATAGCAGAAAGCTATCTCCAGTTTAAAGAGTGTGGGATGATGAGAGAGTTTGAGCACACGAGAATGATGAATGAGAGAGAGAGAGAAAGATATTGTGAACTAGTAACTTGTGATCGAGATTACCTTGAGGGATTGTCCTCTACTTATAGATTGGAAAAAAGCATAGAGGTACCAGGACTCAGGGGAGTAGACTGCCCATAGGATAGCCACGTGTCGCTCTGAGGGATACCAGTGTGGTAGACTCCGAGTAGGAGTAGGAGACCTTAGCCATGGAAGCTAGGTCGGTCAGCTCTGGGACTGACACATGTCAACGTATGAGTAATCACGGACCGCGATAGTCAGCGTCGTATTAGACTGGGAGAAGGACTCCTCGGACGTAGCATAATCGCATTAGGACTCTAACTACCAACTGGGAAACATAGCTAGGTAGAACTATGACTCCAAGCGCTACCATAGATGATGATAACTAGACGACATAGGACGAGTGCGACATGCCAGGTGCATGAGAGGCCGGGCGTAAGATACCGAATGCCTCATAAGCCGAGCGCAAGATACTCTGAGCGGTCGGCTCCGAAGTTGAAGCTTGACACGTGTAAGATTTCCATTGGGTGATATTTTCCCCCCCAACAGGGCTCAATGGCTTTCCTCATTGGACTGCATTCAATTCGGGCCCAAGGTCAATCTAGTTCATGCCCAACTTAGGGCTCAAGGGCTTTCCTCATTGGACCGCACTCAATTTGGGTCCAAGGTCAATTTGGTTCATGCCCAACTTAGGGCTAAAGGGCTTTCCTCATTGAACCATACCCAATTCAGTCTCAAGGTCAATCCGGTTTATGCCCCAGTTCAGGGGTCATTGGCTTTCCTCATTGGAATATTCCTTAGCCGTGGTTCTGGTTTCTATCCTAGCCTAGGGTACATTAGATCTCTTTTTTGGTCTAACCTACTGCTTGGAAAAAATTTCATTCCTTCTCTTTGAATAATGGAAAATATGAGGGCAACTCTTTGGATTCTATCATTTCCTTGGGCAATGGGGCAGAAATGCCCATGATGGGATAGCAATATTATAGCTGAAGGTTCATGGTTTTCGACGATTCCAGAATCTGGAACTGATCTTTATTGACAAGCAAAGAGGAATGCATCTCATTCGCCATTCCTGACGAGCGATCCTAACTTTTAGCACTGGGCTATGATGGACATGGATCGGACTCTAATTGATAGATCCAGAGGTGGATTTTGAATCGGTCTCTGATTGATAGAGACCAGGTTAACTTTGAACTGGTCTCTAATTGATAGAGATGAAGATTGACTTTGAATTGGTCTTTGATTGATAGAGATCACGATTGACTTTGAATTGGTCTCTAATTGAGAGAGATCAAGATTGACTTTGAATTGGTCTCTGATTGATAGAGATCAAGATTGACTTTGAATTGGTCTCTGATTGATAGAGATCAAGGATGACAATCATGGATTGTGTAAGACCCGTGTCAAACTAACCCGGTCTTACCACCTTGAACCAGGTTTACCCATCATGGTCGAGTCAAATGGACCAAGGGCATGAAGGAGATCGAGATCCCAGGTATGAAATCGACCCAAAAACACTTAATTCAAGGAAAGGGTCGCACACCCAGTGAAGCAGGGTCGGACCTCCCAAAACAGAAAGTCAGACCCTCAGTTCTGAAGGGAGGGTCGGACAGCTTAAGACCCTAGGGTCGACGGGATCATCGACCCTCCCATCGACCCTCGGTTTCTGACGAAACTGAAATTAGGAAATTTCTTAATTTTCGGTTGGGATTCTTTCCAAATCTCAATGGGATTATTATAGGACATTCCTAGTCTATTTAAAGGACGTTCCTAAGCCACATTCACTCCTTTCACAACCCTAATTGAATTGAGAGAAAGAGAGAAGAAGGAAAAGAGGAAGAAAGGAGGCTAGGAAGAAGGCTTAGCAAAAAGGAGAAGAAATTGCAGAGAAAAGTAATCTTCTCAGGTATGGATACTAATTCCATGAGTTTCTACAGACCTTAGGTTAGATATGGTTGAGTGTAGGATTTCAGAGAAACCCAAACCATCCATCCATGGTTAGGTTTTCATGGAAAACCATAGGAGGATGCACGAAAGCTATCTAGATGGATTATACATGGTTCTAGACCATGGATTGACTGTTGAATGAATGTAGGAAGCAAGCCATAGAACCCCAAATACGAAGAATGGATTAAAAGTGGAAATAGGACGAGAGTGCACGAAGGGTCGCACCGAGGGTCGATAGACCATCCGACCCTAGGTGTTTCTGACCATCGACCCTCAGCATTCGGGAAGTTCAGAATGGAGGGAGGGTCGATAGACCCATCGACCCTAGCATCGACCCTCAGTTGACAGAATGGTTTTTAAATTCTGAATTAATTCTAATTAAATTCTATCGACTTTGTTAGGTTTGCTAGCAATATAATAACATTATGAAGGTGATTTTAAAGCTTGGAAAAGTATCTATTAGCAAGCTAAGGTGAGGAACCTTAACCCCAAACTAAATTGGTTAATAATAAACTGTTTTCTTTTCTTGAGTCCTATGCCATGTTTGATTCTATGCGAATATGTTTGTAATGTACATACAGCCTGCCATCCAATATTTCTATTACTTGTTCATGCATATTTACTTTATTGTTTATAACATGATGATGATGATGATGATAGGAATAGGCATGTGCTGGTATGTGTGTGGTTGATGTGCTTGATGCGAGCGAGTATCAGGGGAGGTGTGATGAGAACGTCAATAAACGTTAACCTTTGGCGGGTCTCAGCACTTTAGCTCTATCTCTAACTCAAGTCTTGTGCATTGGCATCGTCGTATCGCCATTATCATAGCAAAACTATTATGTCGTAGAGTATCAGGGGAGGTGGTCTCGGTCCTTGTAGTCTCTGACTCTACCTGGGGGCCTTAGCTCTATCTCTATGGATATTCTGAGGGATGCTGGGGTGAGGGATTTGGATACACTGTTTGGCATTAGGATTGGTTAGCAGCGAGCCCAGTTTGCAAGCCCTCGCTAACAGGGGCTTACGTGTTGGTATAGCATTATATAGCAATAAACGTTAACCTTTGTTGTATAATGTTATGGTAGGGTGGATGGGGACAACGATAAATGTTAACCTTTGGGCGGGCTTCCACACTCTGTGTATAGAGGCGGTGTCAATAAACGTTAACCTTTGACCACCCAACCTTTCTATTGCACATTGCAAACTATAAACCAAGACCAAAGATATAAATTGATTTTTGCATGCATATGTATTGTTGCATTGTTTCGGCTACTCACTGAGCCATGTTGTGTGCTCTCCCCTCGACGTCGAATATTTTTAGTTGATGATACAGGTTATACAGTTGAAGATTACATGAACGCGTCGGCGTACGAAAATGTAGCAGCTATGGAAGTTGGAGCTGAAGACGATATACACGACTCCTCTTGCTAGTGCAACTCGTGTGTATTCGATTAGATATTTTTGTAGGTTTCTTTATTGGATTTATAAGACATGTATTTGGTATTTAAATATTTATGTCTTAGTTAAACAAAGAATAATTTGCTATTATTTATGGGTATCATCTTAGTTCTTAGTTCATTTATTTATAAGATTTCCGCTAATGTGTATTTACTCTGATTATGATTGTGGATGCGTATAAAGTTTGGATAACGCGGGGATAGCCTATTAGAGATCCTGGTTGAGCCGTTGTTTATTTAGTGGTTCATCACACCATTCTGAAATGTATGGAATTGGGGTGTGACAACTTGGTATCAGAGCATCTCAGGCCTTGCCCGCCGAACTGACACACATTCAAGACCATTGTGAATTGAGATAGGATAAATTAAAAGCTTTAATACAAACGCATTGTAAGCACAAGTGATGATTGAAACCGAATTAAAAAGAGAATAATGCATCTATTAAAGAGAAAACCAGTTACATACAATGAGTAAGAGAAACAAAACGTATATACATCGCTAAAGCAGAGTACAGTCCACAACCCGGACAGTTACTCTGTAGTACAAGAAAAGTAAAGTACAAATCAAGAAACTGGAGGCGAAGGAGGAGGCGGTGCCTCACGATCTCTGTCGTAGTCCTCAGCATAGACCCTAGTCAACCAGGCCACCTGGGTCTGGGTCGTCTGGAGACTAGCTGTGAGACCGGCTATCCTCTGGTCAGTCGTACGCTGCACCTCTAGGAGCTCTCCCATCCGCGCATCTGATGCGTGCTGAGCAGCCAACAGCTCATCCATCCTCAGATCAGATCTGCGCTGAGCATCCCTGATCTCCTGCAGCATCTCCATCATATCAGAAGGTGGGCGTGAAGGACCAGCGTCATGAGAAGGACTGGTCTCGGGTACCGAAGCCGCCGCAGCAGAAGTACCAGCACTATCCGCATGCGTGGGTGATGGCGGTGGTATCGCATCGACATCCATATATAAGCGATCATCGTCGACCAGATCCCCACGAGCCCTAGCAGCAGCCTCAGCATCAGCCATCTCAACCCGAGTGTGAGGGCGCACCATCGCGTTCCTCTCCTCATCACTAACCTCTGCATCTCGCAGCCCCATCTTGCAGATAGCCTCCCAATCTAGAGGCGACGAGAAGGTCTTCTCCCGGATCTTCTCATCTACTAGATCCACCCCCAAACGGGTCAAGAGCGACTTGTAATCATGCGTCCATAGGGTAAATTACCCCTATGACCGGACAATGTGGCACCGATCATCGTCCGCATGATGATGTAAGGAAGGCGCAGCCGGCTGTCGAGTGCATATGTTGTAGATCAAGAACTGGGTCAGCCGAGACACCCTCTCATAGTGCCCACTCTGCGGAATCAGATTATGCTTTGGATAATCTTGCGGAATACTCGTGGAGATGGACGCAAGTAGCAAGCTCTCATTCGCCATCTATCGGGACGGAGCAACTGATTGTTGATCTCAGCTCTCATCTCCATCTCAACAAACTGTGGCTCTCCCGGCGCACAGTACACCATAGGGCCATCATAGGCAATGCCCAATAGATCGGCCAGCTGCCGATAATCAAAGGAGATGTGCACCCCTTTGACGTAGCTAGTGATGCGCAACTCTTGACCACGCTCGACATCATTGTAATCCCCCACCACCTGGAGATTACAATAGAACTGGCGCACCAAGTCTGGACATGTGCACGCGTCGTATGTGATGACAGGGAGCCACCCCATGTCACCGAATGCTCCCTCTACATTGAACAAGGCTAGCTCAGCCAAGTTCACCATTCGACCCCCTTCCACTTTCTTACGGGCATAGTCAGCATCGCGTGCCTCAGCTTCATTCGAACGGAAGCGGAGTGGATCACGCAATCTTGGCACTTTGGTACGGGCCATAGTATCTGCAAAACAAGAAAGAGAAAAGAAACAAGGAGTTAATAGGATAAAAATCCGAAAAATTTGAAATAGAAGCCCATTCCTCGCCATACAAGTGGGCATAAGGACTTACGTAAGTTAAAATATATCCTACAATCCACCTACAGTAGGAAATTTTAACTGACGATGTCCAATTTGAAGAAATTCAAGAAAAATAAAAAATGTCGACAAATTAGGGCAAAAAGAGAAAATTTAAGTTTCTCGTTAACCAACCGACGAAACTTAAAATTTTTTTGAGGGCTTTCGTTCCTCAAGACCCCATTAACAAAAGCCCCCAATAAAAATAGAATTTTTACGGTTGGAAAAAGTTTAATTTGGAAAATACGAGCTAGATGAGGTGATGTGGATGTCGAAACTCGGACTAAAAACGATCCACAATAGCGAAGTAGCACTGTAGCAACTCGGAGAGTAGAGACGAGTCGAAACGGAGGAGGAATAGTGAGAATTGACCTAGAATCGGATCTTAAAAATCTGATTTTTGGTCCGAGGGTCGGACAATTCGACTGACACCATTGACCCTCGGATCGACCCTCCAATCGACCCTCGGCTCTCGGGAATCTGACAGAAAATCGAGGGTTGGACTGAGGGTCGGATACCCATCTACCCTCGCATCGACCCTCAGCTCTCGGGAAGAACAGGTCATTCCCAAGGTCGGATACTAAGGGTCGGACACACCAGCGACCCTCACCATCGACCCTACATAGAAAAGACCGTATTTATTTCAGAATCAATTGGAGATTTTGATTTTATATCGGTTAGCGTGCCTACATGAAGTATAAATGATTTCTCACTGATTTTGATGATTTTCAGGCACCACCCATCTCAAAAGTAAATATGTCTGGCCGTAGAGTTACCCGACAGACCCGAAACACAGTCCCACCACCACCACCGGCGGATGAGACTAGTCAAGAGAACAATTACGCACAGGGTAATCCCGAGCCGACAAACCCTATAAATTTGCCACCACCACCCCCAGAGCTAACAACAGTGGTGATGAATTTGGCACAACAGCTACAACAAATGCAACATGCACATGCTCAAATGCAGGTTGCGATGGGAGTTATGTTTCAAGCCACTCAGGCTGCAGCCATGCACACTGGGCAAGCTAGTGCAGCACCAGTGGGTAACCACCCAGCTCAACAGACACCTCAACAAGCGGCTGCACCAATTCCAGTGCAAGTCCCAGAAGCAGCCCAAGGGAACTATCAGTATCCACCCCCTATGTTTGGGGCATACCAAAATCAACTGGATCACTCCCGACTAGTAGAGAGATTTTTGAAAATGAAGCCAAGAGAATTCAATGGCAAGCCGTCTAATCCACTGTGGCCAGCACACTGGATAGACGAGATGGAAAGGAACTTCCTCATGATGAGTATTACTGAGGAAGAAAATGGGCTATGCGCCACCTTCATGCTCAAAGGCGACGCACACCATTGGTGGAAATCTACAAAGACATACTTATTGACCAAGCACGCCCTACTGACATGGGCTATATATAAGGAAGCGTTCTTCGAGAAGTATTTCCCAAGAAGCTTTAGAGATTCAATGGAGAAGGAATTTCTGAGTCTGTATCAGGGGCAGATGACCGTAGACGCATATCAACAGCGCTACGAAGAGCTGTTTTTCTTCGCACCGGCTAGCATGCAAGAAGAAGATACAAAAACCCGTAGATTCGTCGCGGGACTGAGAGGAAGTATCAGGGAACATGTTCTGGGATTAGAAAACACCATATATAATGAAGCCATCCAGATCGCTCGAGTGATTGAATCGAGCCAGAAAGAGAGTTATTTCACTCAAAACAAAGGCATAAAAAGGCCAGCTGGGAATTCTTATAACGGAGGCAATAACAGGACGTATAAACCTTTCCGTCCTCAGAATTTTGCAACAGCACCAAAGTCTACTGCAGCAGCTCAACCACAGCCAAAGCCAAATTCTGAAGCCCCAAAGTGCTATAACTGCAACCAACCAGGGCATATGGCAAGAGAATTCCCAAAACCCAAGAAGCAACTACATCAAGGATGGGTATATGCTGTTACATCAGAGGATGCTGCCGCATCGCCTGATGTGGTCACAGGTATGACCGAAACTTGTAAGGCTATAATTAGAATTGATTGAGCATGTAGACTAAGTAAAAACGAATCACAGGTATCCTACCTATCAATGGCGTACCCGCCAGAGTACTCTTTGATTCAGGAGCTACTCATTCATTTAATCTATGTCATTTGGAAAGAAGACCAATCTGCCCATCAAAACATTAGACTACAAATTACTTGTACGGTCACCGATGGGATTAGAAGTGGAATTAGAGAAAGGTTATGGACCATGTCCCGTTCTCATTAGAGAGCAGACCTTGGATGCAACCTTAATACAACTCGAGATGGCAGACTTTGATGTCATCTTAGGAATGGACTGGTTAGCTCGGCACTCTGCAAATCTGTTAAGCGCCGAGAAGAAGCTAACGTTCAAAGACAAAGAAGGAGCAGAATTCAATTTCTTGGGAACCAAACTTCCCAGGAGACGCAAGCTCATACTCTCAGCATTAAAGGCTAAGAAGTGCATTGAGAAAGGAGCGGTCGGATATCTAGTATCAGTGGTCGACCTAACCAAGGACGTGCCACAAATGGAAGATATTGATGTCGTGCGGGATTTTCCTGATGTATTTCCAGAGGAACTACCCGGACTACCACCCGACCGAGCCACGGAGTTTGTAATAGACCTTATACCTGGAGCCGCACCAGTATCAAAAGCACCTTATAGAATGGCTCCTACGGAACTAAAGGAATTAAAAGTGCAACTACAAGAACTGCTGGATAAGGGTTATATTAGACCCAGTATATCTCCATGGGGAGCACCGGTGTTGTTCGTAAAGAAGAAGGATGGTAGTGTTCGATTATGCATCGACTATCGAGAGTTGAATAAACTGACCATCAAGAATCGATACCCACTACCCAGGATCGATGACTTGTTCGATCAGTTACAAGGAGCGAAGGTATTTTCAAAGATCGATCTTCGATCAGCCTATCATCAACTGAAGATTAAAGAAGGTGACATTCCGAAGACAGCTTTCAGGAAAAGATACAGACATTATGAGTTCCTAGTGATGTCCTTCGGACTAACTAATGCACCGGCAACGTTCATGGAACTTATGAACCGAGTTTTCCACGATATGTTGGACACGTCGGTGATAGTATTTATTGATGACATATTGGTATACTCCAAGGACAAGGAAACCCATGTCAAGAACCTAAACGCAGCCCTACAGTGTTTAAGGAAAGAGAAGTTATACGCCAAATTTTCAAAGTGTGAGTTTTGGCTAAGTGAAGTCGCCTTTCTAGGCCATGTAGTATCCACGGAAGGAATCAAAGTGGACCCTAGTAAGATCGAAGCTATTGTGAAGTGGGAAGCACCAAAGAGCGTCTCAGAAATTAGAAGTTTCCTGGGTCTAGCTGGATATTATCGGAGATTCGTAGAAGACTATTCTCGGATTGCCATACCTCTCACCAGTTTGACCAAGAAAGGAGAAAAGTTCGTATGGACGGATAAGTATGAAAAGAGCTTTCAAACACTGAAGACCAGATTGATATCCGCCCTAATTTTAACCATTCCCGTTCCAGGATAGACATTTACCTTATACACTGATGCATCGGGATTGGGATTAGGATGTGTGCTTATGCAAGGAGAGCAAGTAGTTGCGTATGCCTCGAGACAGTTGAAGGTACATGAAAAAAATTACCCCACTCATGATTTGGAGTTAGCGGCAGTAGTACATGCTGTCAAGATATGGAGACACTACCTATATGGAGAGAAATTTTAGATTAAGTCGGACCATAAAAGCCTTGCGTACCTATTTAATCAGAAGGAGTTAAATATGAGACAAAGAAGATGGCTGGAACTATTGAAAGACTATGATTGTGATATCCAGTATCATCCGGGAAAAGCGAACGTAGTAGCAGATGCATTGAGCAGAAAAACAATGATAAAATTTCAAGGAGAAACTAGCACAACTGCAACAATGTGTACTACCGAGATGGTATTCAATCACGGTAACGAGCAGTATGTGATCGATACACCGGATGGATCAACCAACCAAGGGTTCATTCATCGGTTTTCAAATATGTTCGCGGCATTAAAGATAATACCGGATATAGTGGATGAAGTGAAGATAGCTATCAAAGCAGATCCTTATCTGAGAACGGTACAAGAAGATATTGAGAAAGGTAGGACTAACCCTGAGTTCACCTTGGATGACGAGAAGGTACTGAAATACAAAGGAAGAATATGTGTATCCGAAACAGAAAGTGTGGACATTAGACACCGACTCATGAAAGAAGCCCATACCACCATCTACTCGGTACATCCTGGAAGTACAAAAATGTATCATGATCTAAAGAAACTGTATTGGTGGAGGGGAATGAAGGCAGATGTAGCCAAGTTCGTGTCTCAATGCCTAAATTGTCAGAAGGTAAAGACGGAACGACAAAGACCCACGGGACTGTTACAACCATTACCGGAACCAGCATGGAAATGGGACTGCATCACTATGGACTTCGTCACAGGAATACCACTGACTCCTCGAGTAGTTGACACAGTTTGGGTGATTGTAGACCGTCTGACTAAAACAGCTCGCTTCATATCGATACGACCCCAATATACACTCGAAAGGTTAGCAAAGCTGTATGTGGATAATATTGTTCGGTTACATGGTATTCCAGAAAGCATTGTGTCCGATAGAGATCCACGATTTACTTTTAAATTTTGGGAAGGACTACAAAAGGCCATGGGCACAACATTGAAGTTCAGCACTGCATTCCACCCACAGACAGACGGACAGTCGGAGCATACAATTCAGATTTTAAAAGATATGCTACGAGCATGTGTGATTGATTTCAAGGGATCATGGGACGAAAAGTTACCATTGATCGAGTTCGCTTACAATAACAGCTATCAGGCTACTATACAGATGTCACCTTATGAAGCACTGTATGGCAGGAAGTGTCGAACTCCCTTGTTTTGGAATGAAGTTGGAGAACGTAGTATTGTTGGACCAGAATTTGTTGAAGAGACTTGTCGAGTGGTCGACATCATCAAGGAAAGAGTAAGAGTAGCTCAGAACCGTCAGAAGCAATACGCAGATACTCGACGAAGAGATCTAGAGTTCGCCGTAGGCAAAAAAGTATTTTTGAAAGTATCGCCTATGCGAGGATTGAAGAGGTTCGGACAGAAAGGAAAACTAAGTCCAAGATATGTCGGACCATATGAGATTCTGGCTAAGCGTGGGAAAGTAGCTTATCATACCACTACCACCATCTATGTCAAGTGTGCATGACGTATTTCACATATCCTTATTGAAGAAGTATGTCAAAGACCCAACACATGTGTTGACAGTAGATTTGCCGGAACTGACTGATGATTTGACATTTGAAGTAATACCAACGGAAATCACCAGTCGAAAGGTTCAACGTCTACGCAATAGAGATATCTACAATGTTAAGGTCACATGGAAAAGTAGGGACATGGAAGAGATTACATGGGAAGAAGAAAATGCTATGAGAAGGCAATACCCTGACTTGTTTGATTCAGAAGGTACGTACAATTTCGAGGACGAAATTTTTATAAGTTGGGGGGAGTTGTAAGACCCGTGTCAAACTAATCCGGTCTTACCACCTTGAACCAGGTTTACCCATCATGGTCGAGTCAAATGGACCAAGGGCATGAAGGAGATCGAGATCCCAGGTACGAAATCGACCCAAAAACATTTAATTCTAGGGGAGGGTCGCACACCCAGTGAAGCAGGGTCGAACCTCCCAAAACAGAAAGTCAGACCCTTAGTTTTGAAGGGAGGGTCGGACAGCTTAAGACCCTAGGGTCGACGGGATCATCGACCCTCCCATCGACCCTCGGTTTCTGACGAAACTGAAATTAGGAAATTTCTTAATTTTTGGTTGGGATTCTTTCCAAATCTCAATGGGATTATTATAGGACATTCCTAGTCTATTTAAAGGACGTTCCTAAGCCACATTCACTCCTTTCACAACCCTAATTGAATTGAGAGAAAGAGAGAAGAAGGAAAAGAGGAAGAAATGAGGCTAGGAAGAAGGCTTAGCAAAAAGGAGAAGAAATTGCAGAGAAAAGTAATCTTCTCAGGTATGGATACTAATTCCATGAGTTTCTACAGACCTTAGTTTAGATATGGTTGAGTGTAGGATTTCGTAGAAACCCAAACCATCCATCCATGGTTAGGTTTTCATGGAAAACCATAGGAGGATGCACGAAAGCTATCTAGATGGATTATACATGGTTCTAGACCATGGATTGACTGTTGAATGAATGTAGGAAGCAAGCCATAGAACCCCAAATACGAAGAATGGATTAAAAGTGGAAATTGGACGAGAGTGCACGAAGGGTCGCACCGAGGGTCGATAGACCTTCCGACCCTAGGTGTTTCTGACCATCGACCCTCAGCATTCGGGAAGTTCAGAATGGAGGGAGGGTCGATAGACCCATCGACCCTAGCATCGACCCTCAGTTGACAGAATGGTTTTTAAATTCTGAATTAATTCTAATTAAATTCTATCGACTTTGTTAGGTTTACTAGCAATATAATAACATTATAAAGGTGATTTTAAAGCTTGAAAAAGTATCTATTAGCAAGCTAAGGTGAGGAACCTTAACCCCAAACTAAATTGGTTAATAATAAACTGTTTTCTTTTCTTGAGTCCTATGCCATGTTTGATTCTATGCGAATATGTTTGTAATGTGCATACAGCATGCCATCCAATATTTCTATTACTTGTTCATGCATATTTACTTTATTGTTTATAACATGATGATGATGATGATGATAGGAATAGGCATGTGCTGGTATGTGTGTGGTTGATGTGCTTGATGCGAGCGAGTATCAGGGGAGGTGTGATGAGAACGTCAATAAACGTTAACCTTTGGCGGGTCTCAGCACTTTAGCTCTATCTCTAACTCAAGTCTTGTGCATTGGCATCGTCGTATCGCCATTACCTTAGCAGAACTATAATGTCGTAGAGTATCGGGGGAGGTGGTCTCGGTCCTTGTAGTCTCTGACTCTACCTGGGGGCCTTAGCTCTATCTCTATGGATATTCTGAGGGATGCTGGGGTGAGGGATTTGGATACACTGTTTGGCATTAGGATTGGTTAGCAGCGAGCCCAGTTTGCAAGCCCTCGCTAACAGGGGCTTACGTGTTGGTATAGCATTATATAGCAATAAACGTTAACCTTTGTTGTATAATGTTATGGTAGGGTGGATGGGGACGACGATAAACGTTAACCTTCGGGTGGGCTTCCACACCCTGTGTATAGAGGCGGTGTCAATAAACGTTAACCTTTGACCACCCAACCTTTCTATTGCATATTGCAAACTATAAACCAAGACCAAAGATATAAATTGATTTTTGCATGCATATGTATTGTTGCATTGTTTTGGCTACTCACTGAGCCGTGTTGTGTGCTCACCCCTCGACGTCGAATATTTTTAGTTGATGATGCAGGTTATACAGTTGAAGATTACATGAACGCGTCGGCGTACGGAAATGTAGCAGCTATGGAAGTTGCAGCTGAAGACGATATACACGACTCCTCTTGCGAGTGCAACTCGTGTGTATTCGATTAGATATTTTTGTAGGTTTCTTTATTGGATTTATAAGACATGTATTTGGTATTTAAATATTTATGTCTCAGTTAAACACAGAATAATTTGCTATTATTTATGGGTATCATCTTAGTTCTCAGTTCATTTATTTATAATATTTCCGCTAATGTGTATTTACTCTGATTATGATTGTGGATGCGTGTAAAGTTTGGATAACGCGGGGATAGCCTATTAGAGATCCTGGTTGAGCCGTTGTTTATTTAGCAGTTCATCACACCAATCTAAAATGTGCGGAATTGGGGTGTGACAGATTGGACTCTAATTGCTAGAGATGATGGATTGATTGAGTTGAAATGACTAAAATTCTCTTCGATTCCTTCATGAAATGGAACATGGACTAGAGGTAATGGTTGAATAGGCATAGAGGATAACTCATGCTCACATTGAGTTCATATGAATGGAACCTTTCTTAGTTCCAACATGAATCGAAACCTGAACAGGAGTTGACGGTTGGACAATGGAACTCTTCTTAGTTCCAATATGAATCAGAACCCTAACCAAAGTTGATGGTTGGATAAGCCTAATGGCTAATTGAATTCAGATGAATGGAACTTTTCCTAGTTTCGACATGAATCAGAACCCTAACCAAAGTTGATGGTTGGATAAGCCTAGTGGCTAATTAAATTCAGATGAATGGAACTTTTCCTAGTTCCGACATGAACTAGAACCTAAGCAGGAGGTGAAGGGTGAAAAAGCCTAGGGGCCGAATGCCTCCTCTATTTTAACATGATCTAGAGTGATGATTGAACCTACCTAGGGGTTAAGCCTTTCTTCAGTTCTGAGATGAACCAGAAATGGTGGTTGAATCTGGGGCTGAATATTTCTTTGATTCTGAGATGAACTGGATGTGATTGAATCTGCCTATGGGCTGAATCTTTCCTTAAATTTGGATGAACCGAAATGATGATTGGACCTGCCTAGAGGTTGAAACTTTCCTTAATTCAAAGGTGAATAGGGAACAATGATTGGATTTGCCTAGTGGCTGAATCTTTTCTTAATTCAAAGGTGAATAGGGAACAATAAATGGATTTGCCTAGGGGTTAAATCTTTTCTTAATTCAAAAGTGAATCGTGAACGGTGATTGGATTTTCCTAAGGACTGAATCTCTCCTTAATTCAGAGATGAATGGAGAATGGTGATTTGATTTGCCTAGGGGCTGAATCTCTCCTTAATTCAGAGATGAATGGAGAATGGTGATTTGATTTGCCTAGGGACTAAATCTTTCCTTATTTCAGAGGTGAATGAGGAATGGTGATTTGATTTTCCTAGGGACTAAATCTTTCCTTAATTCTAAGATGAATTGAGAACAGTGATTGGATTTTCCTAGGGGTTGAATTTTTCCTTAATTCAGAGATAAATCGAGAAGTATGATTGGATTCTCCTAGGGGCTAAATCTTTCCTTAACTCTGAGGTAAATCGAGAATGGTGATTGGATTTGCCTAGCAGCTGAATCTTTCCTTAATTCTGAGGTGAATCGAGAACTATGATTGGATTTGCCTAGGGGCTGAATCTTTCCTTAATTCTGAGGTACATTGAGAATGGTGATTGGATTTGCCTAGGGGCTGAATCTTTCCTTAATTTAGGGGTGCATTGAGAATGGTGATTGGATTTGCCTAGGTGCTAAAACTCTCCTTGATTATGAGATGAATTGAATATGATATTTGAGTAAGCCCAAGGACTAACTGTATAGAATATTGCAAACTTTTTCAGGTATAAGTGCTTGTCGATGCCTAAACTAAATGCTCTATTGGACTAGATTGGCTGAGTTACTGATTGTGTTCCCAAATCTGGTTGCCTCCTTTCTTACAAAATTTGATGTTCAATCAAGATATAGATTCATGGCTTCCGTTGATTCATTTAGAAAGATAACATGGATGGATCTCAAGGTGGGAGATCAAGACAATTTCCTAGTTGTAGGGGCCTCTCACCCTAAAAGGGTGGATATGGTTGCAGTTTGATTCACTTTTCCAAAGGCATTGAAACCCAATGGAAAAATATCAAGATTCTAGACATTTAGAGGAATGGAAGAAGTCACATGCACAATCAAAGATGACTCAACCAAACAAGAGTTAGCTCCTTCATAAGGGTGATCAGGTAAACAATATCAAAGTCAATTTAATTGAATTTGATTAAGCCATGTGTTCAGTTTTGGGACATCATGATTCCAAAATGGATAATCAATGGAACCAAGGTCTGGCCACTTAGGTTACCGAATTCAATGAAATTGAAATGGATATATTGATCCGTTGTCCTTATTAGGGATGGTTAGCAAAAGTGGTTCATGGATGAACAAACTAGTAAATTTCTTCTTGACCATGGTATCTATGTCTTGATAGGGATTTTCTGCTCGTTTTTTGAAATCGACGTGTTAACAATGAGAGGTTTGACACATCGAGCTTTCTTAATGGAGGGTGTATAGTGTAAGATCCATACATTCAAATTTTAAGGATGAAATTTCTTTTAAGGGTCGTGGAGTTGTAAGACCCACACGCCACGAACCTGGTCTAACCTTACATTTCGAGTCGTGACCCATCTACATATCATGGTCGAGCCAAGTGGACCAAGTGTGTGAAGAAACCCAAGACCCAATATGAAAATTTACTCAAAAAATAGTCAAAATGAGGGTAGGGTCGCAGGTTTTAACAGGCAGGTCTGACCCTCCCATCGACCCTCCCATTGACCCGTGACCAGGGGTTGCAGAGGGTCTATGAATTGTCCGACCCTCCCATCGACCCTCCCATCGACCCTCGATATTCGAGAAAAACAGCATGAACCGAAAATTAGGAAACTTTCCTAATTTCGATTGGAACCTTTCTTAAACTAAATGGGACTTATTTTGGGAGGTTTTACTCTATAAATAGGACGTCCCTAAGCCTCTTTCACTCCTTTGACAACCCTAATTGAATTAAGAGAAAGAGAAGAGAAGGAAGAGAAGAAGAAGAGAAGCAAGGAAGAGAAGAAAGCAAAAAGAAGAAGAGTTGCAGAGAAGGAGTATTCTTCTCAGGTATGGATACTAATTCCAAGAGTTTCTACAGGCCTTAGGTTAGATAATGATGAGAGTGTGATCTCGAAGAAACCCAAACCATCAACCCATGGTTAGGTTTTCATGGAAAACCATGGGAGAATACATAAAAGCTATATCGGTGGATGATTCATGGTTCTAGACCATGGAATATATGTTGAGTGGACTGTAGGAGCAAGCCATAGGACCCCAAACATGAAGAATGGACTAAAAGGAGGAAAATTGACCAAAACCCACAGGGGGTCGCACAGAGGGTCGATGACCATCCGACCCTATGTGACCTGAGTATCGACCCTCAGGGTTCTGGAAGTCCAGATTTGGGGAGGGTCGCACCCAGGGTCGATCATGACTCCGACCCTACCTCCGACCCTCAATTAACAGCATGGTTTTTAAATTCAGAATTAATTCTAATTAAATTCAATCGACTTTGTTAGGTCTTCTAGCAATATAATAACATTATAAAGGTGATTCTAAAGCTTGGAAGAGGATCTATTAACAAGCTAAGGTGAGGGAACAAGACCTAAACTAATTGGTTAATAACAAACTGTTTTTATTTTTTTGAGTCCAATACCATGATTGTGATATGCGTGTGTGCTTGTAATGTGCATTCAACATGTCATCCAATATTTCTATTATTACTGTTCATGCATATTTAAATTTATTGATTATGACATGATGATGTTGATGATGGTAAGAATAGGCATGTGAATGTTTGTGTTTGACTGGTGTACATGGTGCGGGTAGGGATGGTATCAACCGGTATTTCGATGCCGTTCTCATCGGGGTATATTGTGCCATGGTCTATTCAAGTCATGTCCACTCAGCAAGTGTTAGTGTGCTTGATGCGAGTGGGGCATCAGGGGGAGGACGTGACATTGTGGTTCAGCTTGGTCACCAGACTCTAGCTCTATCTCTACTCAAGTCTTGTCCACTAACATCATCGTATTGCCATTACCTTAGCGGAACTAATATGTCGTAGGGCATCAGGGGGGGACGTGGCATTGTGGTTCAGCCTGGTCACCAGACCCTAGCTCTATCTCTATGGATGTATTGAGGGATGCTGGGGTGAGGCCTTGGATACATTGTTTGACATTAGGGTTGGTTAGTTGCGAGCCCAGTTTGCAAGCCCTCGCCAACAGGGGCTTACGTATTGGTATGGGCAACCGGTACAGCCATGCCATTTTCATGGGATGTATATTGTCCATGGTAGGTGCATGTGGGGTGACAATGCCGTTTTCATTGGGCGTTTCCACACACTCGTGTATAGAGGTGCGGCGGCCACCTATCCTTTCTATAACACATTGCAAACTTTAAACCAGACCAAAGATATGAATTGATTGCATGCATATGTATTGTTGCATTATTTTGTTTGCTCACTGAGCCGTGATGTGTGCTCACCCTTTGGAATTCGAATACTTTTAGTTGATGATGCAGGTACCACCGTTGAAGATTATATGAACGCTCCTGTGTACTGGCATGTGGCGACAATAGAAGCTGAAGACTTAGTGGATATGCATGACTCCTCTTGCGAGTGCAACTCATGCGTATTCGATTAAATTTTATTTTGATTATTTGGGTTTAGTAAAGACATGTAATTGATATTTATTTATGTCTTAGTTGATACAGAATAATTTGCTACTTAAATATGATTATCACATCTAGATTTCTCAGTTCATTATCTGTAAGACTTCCGCTATTTACTTTATTATCTCTGATTAATGTGGAATGTGTTTTGGTTTACATATGTGGGATAGCCTATTTGAGATCCGGGTTGAACCGTTGGATTATTGACAGTTCATTACACCGTTCTGGTTGGTGCAGAATTGGGGTGTGACAACTTGGTATCAGAGCTCTCGTAGGCCTTACCCATTAAACCTAAATACTACCACTGGAGTCCATGAACTGAGTTAGGATAAATTAAAAGCTTTAATACAAACAAATCATAAGTGTCACACCCCAATTCCGTACTATTCAGAATGGTGTGATGAACCGCTAGCAAACCAACGGTTCAACCAGGATCTCGAATAGACTATATCCGTGTTATCTAAACTCCATACATCCACATTCATAATCAGAGTAAATACACAATAGCGGATGTCTTATAATAAAATGAACTGAGAATCTATGTGATATTAAAATTTAAATAACAAATTATTCTGTATCAACTGAGATATAATTAATTAAATACCAAATATATGTCTTTAATGAATCCAAATAAATAAACCAAAAATCTAATTGAATACACATGAGTTGCTCTCGCAAGAGACGTCATGCGTATCCACTTCATCTTCAGCTTCCATCGCCGCTACGTTCTCGTACTCTGGAGCATTTACATAGTCTTCAACAGTAAAACCTGCATCATCAACTAAAAATATTCGACGTCGAGGGGTGAGCACACATCATGGCTCAGTGAGCAAACAAAATAATGCAACAATACATATGCATGCAATCAATTCATATCTTTGGTCCGGTTTATAGTTTGCACTGTGCTATAGAAAGGATAGGTGGCCGCCGCACCTCTATACACAAGTGTGTGGATACGCCCAATGACTCCTGCACTGTCGCCCACAACACCCAAAATGGCACAATATACACCCCATGAAAACGGCATGGCTGTATCGGTTGATACCATACAAACAAATAAACCCCTGCTGGCTAGGGTTGCAAACTGGGCTCGCAACTAACCAATCCTAATGCCAAACAGTGTATCCAAGGCCTCACCCCAGCATCCCTCAGAGCACCCGTAGAGATAGAGCTATGGCCCCTCGGTAGAGTATAGGACTCAAGGACCGAGACCCTCCTTGATGCCCTACGTCGCAGTAGTTCTGCTAAGGTAATGGCGATACGACGACATCAGTGGACATGACTTGAGTAGATCATAGCACAATATACACCCCATGAAGAATGATCATGGTTGTACCAGTTGATACCATTCCTACCCTCACCATATACACTGGCCAAACACAAACATTCACATGTCTATTCCTATCATCATCATCATCATCATGTTATAAACAATAAAGTAAATATGCATGAACAAATAATAGAAATATTGGATGACATGTTAAATGCACATACAAGCATACATGCATAGAATCAATATGCATTGGACTCAAGAAATAAAACAGTTTATTATTAACCAGTTAGTTTAGGTCTTGTTCCCTCACCTTAGCTTGCTAATAGATATTTTTCCAAGCTTTAGAATCACCTTTATAATGTTATTAGATTGCTAGAAGACCTAACAAAGTCGATAAAATTTAATTAGAATTTATTCAGAATTTAAAAACCATTATGTTAACTGAGGGTCGGAGGTAGGGTCAGAGTCCTGATCGACCCTGGGTGCGACCCTCCCCAAAATCTGAACTTCCCGAACACTGAGGGTCGATACTCAGGATCACCTAGGGTCGGATGGTCATCGACCCTCGGTACGACCCTCGATGTACTTTGGTCAATTTCCCTCTTTTTAGTCCATTCTTCGTGCTTGGGATCCTCTGGCTTGCTCCTACATTCCATTCAACATTCATTCCATGGTCTGGAACCATGAATCATCCACCTATATAGCTTTCATGCATTCTCCTATGGTTTTCCATGAAAACCTAACCATAGATTGATGGTTTGGGTTTCTCCGAGATCATACTCTCATCATTATCTAACCTAAGGTCTGTAGAAACTCATGGAGTTAGTATCCATACCTGAGAAGATTACTCCTTCTCTGCAACTCTTCTCCTTTTGGCTAAGTTCTCTCCCTTGCTTCTCTTCTTCTTCTTTTCATTATCTTCTCTTTCTCTCAATTTAATTAGGGTTGTAAAAGGAGGGAAAGAGGCTTAGGGACATCCTTTAAATAGAGTAGGAACATCCTAAATTAATTTCCTTTGAGATTAGGAAAGATTCCAAACCGAAAATTAGGAAATTTCCTAATTTTAGTTTCGGCGGCAACTGAGGGTCGATGGGAGGGTCGATGATCCCGTCGATCCTAGGTTTCTAAGTTGTCCGACCTTCCCTTCAAAACTGAGGGTCTGACTTTCTGTTTTGGGGGGTCCGACCCTCCTTGGCTGGGCATGCGACCCTCCCCTTAAATTAAGTATTTTAGGGTCGATTTGATACCTGGGATCTCGATCTCCTTTACGCCCTTGGTCCATTTGACTCGACCATGATGGGTGAACCTGGTTCAATGTAATAAGACCGGGTTAGATTGACACGGGTCTTACAACTCCCCCTACTTATAAAAATTTGGTACTCGAATTTATACATACCTTCTGAATCAAATAAGTGAGGGTATTGCTTTCGCATAGCATTTTCTTCTTCCCATGTAATTTCTTCCATGTCTCTACTTTTTCATGTGACCTTAACATAATAGATATCTCGGTTGCGTAGCCGTTGAACCTTTCGGCTGGTGATTTCAGTTGGTGCTACGTCGAATGTCAAATCATCAGTCAATTCTGGTAAATCTACTGTCAAAATGTGCATTGGATCCTTGACATACTTCTTTAATAGGGAAATCTGAAATACATCATGCACACTTGACATAGACGGTGGTAGTGCTAACTAATAAGCCACTTTCCCACGCTTAGCTAGAATTTCATACGGCCCGACATATCTTGGACATAGTTTCCCTTTCTGTCCGAACCTTTTCAATCCTCTCATAGGCGATACTTTCAAAAATACTTTATCACCTACAGCGAACTCCAGATCTCTGCGTTGAGTATCTGCATATTGCTTCTGATGGTTCTGAGCTGTTCTCACTCTTTCCTTGATAATCTCGAGCACTCGACAAGTCTCTTCAATAAATTCTGGTCCAACAATACTACGTTCTCCAACTTCATTCCAAAATAAAGGAGTTCGACACTTCCTGCCATACAGTGCTTCATAAGGTGACATCTGTATAGTAGCCTGATAGCTATTGTTATAAGCGAACTCGATCAGTGGTAGTCTTTCATCCCATGATCCTTTGAAATCAATTACACATGCTCGTAGCATATCTTCTAGAATCTGAATTGTACGCTCTGACTGTCCGTCTGTCTGTGGGTGGAATGTAGTACTGAACTTCAATGTTGTACCCATAGCCTTTTGCAATCCTTCCCAAAACTTGAAAGTAAATTGAGGATCTCTATCGGATACAATGCTCTCTGGTACACCGTGTAACCGTACAATATTATCCACATACAACTTTGCTAACCTTTCTAGTGTATACTGAGGTCGTATTGGTATGAAGCGAGCTGTTTTAGTCAGACGGTCTACAATCACCCAAACTGCGTCAACTACTCGAGGAGTCAGTGGTAATCCCGTGATGAAGTCCATAGTGATGCAGTCCCATTTCCATGCTGGTTCCGGTAACGGCTGTAATAGTCCTGCGGGTCTTTGTCGTTCAGCCTTTACTTTCTGACAATTTAGGCATTGAGACACAAACTTAGCTACATCTGCTTTCATTCCTCTCTACCAATATAGTTTCTTTAGATCATGATACATTTTTGTACTTCCAGGATGGATCAAATAGATTGTAGTATGGCCTTCTTTCATCAGTCGGTGTCTAATGTCCACACTTTCTGTTTCAGGTACACATATTCTTCCTTTGTATTTCAGTACTTTCTCTTCATCCAAGGTGAACTCAGGATTAGTCCTACCTTTCTCGATATCTTTTTGTACTGTTCTCAGATAAGGATCTGATTTAATAGCTGTCTTCACTTCATCCATTATATCCGGTATAATCTTCAAAGCAGCGAACATATTTGAAAACCGATGAATAAACCCTTGGTTGGCTGATTCATCCGTTGCGTCTATCACATATTTCTCATTGCCGTGATTGAATACCATTCCAGTAGTACACATTGCTGCGGTGGTACTAACCTCACCTTGAGATTTTATCATTGCCTTTTTGCTCAACGCATCCGCTACTACATCAGCTTTCCCTAGATGATACTGGATATCACAATCATAGTCCTTCAATAGTTCCAGCCATCTTCTTTGTCTCATATTCAATTCTTTCTGATTAAATAAATAAGTAAGACTTTTGTGGTCCGAATTAATCTGAAATTTCTCTCCGTATAGGTAATGTCTCCATATCTTGACAGCATGTACTACTGCCGCTAACTCCAAATCATGAGTGGGGTAATTTTTCTCATGTATCTTCAACTGTCTCGAGGCATAAGCAATTACTTGCTCTCCTTGCATAAGCACACATCCTAATCCCAGTCCTGACGCATCAGTGTATAAGGTAAATGTCTGTCCTGGAATAGGAATAGTCAAAATCGGAGCGGATATCAATCTGGTCTTCAATATCTGGAAGCTCTCCTCACACTTATCCGTCCACACAAACTTTTTACCTTTCTTAGTCAAACTGGTGAGAGGTACAGCAATCCGGTCGTAGTCTTCTACGAATCTTCAATAATAACCAGCGAGACCCAGAAAACTTCTAATTTTTGATACGCTCTTTGGTGCTTCCCACTTTACAATAGCCTTGATATTGCTGGGATCCACTTTGATTACTTCAACGGATACTACATGGCCTAGGAAGGCGACTTCACTTAGCCAAAACTTACACTTTGAAAGTTTGGCATACAGCTTCTCTTTCCTTAAACGCTGTAGGGCGGCGTTTAGGTTCTTGATATGGGTTTCTTTGTCCTTGGAATATACCAATATATCATCAATGAATACAATAATCGATGTATCCAACATATCGTGGAAAACCTTGTTCATAAGTTCCATGAAAGTTTTCAGTGCGTTTGTTAATCCAAAAGACATGACCAAGAACTCATAATGTCTGTATCTGGTCCTGAAAGCTGTCTTAGGAATATCACCTTCTTTAATCTTCAACTGATGATAGCCTGACCGAAGATCGATCTTAGAAAATACCTTTGCTCCTTGCAACTGATCAAACAAGTCATCGATCCGAGGTAGTGGATATCGATTCTTGATGGTCAGTTTATTCAACTCCCGATAGTCGATGCATAATCGAACGCTACCGTCCTTCTTCTTCACGAATAATATCGGTGCTCCCCATGGTGATATACTGGGTCGAATATAACCCTTGTCCAGCAGTTCCTGTAGTTGCACTTTCAGTTCCTTTAGTTCAGTAAGAGCCATTCTATAAGGTGCTTTTGATACTGGTGCAGCTCCAGGTATAAGGTCTATCACAAACTCTGTGGCTCGGTCGGGTGGTAATCCTGGTAGTTCCTCCGAAAATATGTCGGGATAGTCCCGCATGACATCAATATCTTCCATTCGTGGTGCCTCCTTGGTTAGGTCGACCACTGATGCTAGATACCCGACTGCCCCCTTCTCAAGGCACTTCTTAGCCTTCAGTGCTGAGAGTATAAGCTTGCGTTTACGGGAAAGTTTAGTTCCCAAAAAACTGAATTTTGCTCCTTCTTTGTCTTTAAATGTTAGCTTCTTTTCGGCGCATAATAGATTTGCAGAATGCCGAGCTAACCAGTCCATTCCCAAGATGACGTCAAAGTCTGCCATCTCAAGTTGTATCAAGGTTGCATCTAAGGTTTTCTCGCCAATGAGAACTGGACATGGTCCATAACCTTTCTCCAATTCTATTTCTAACCCCATTGGTGATCGTACAAGTAGTTTGTAGTCCAATGTTTTTATGGGTAAATTCATCTTCTTTCCGAATGACACAGATATAAAGGAATGAGTAGCTCCTGAATCAAAGAGTACTCTGGCGGGTACGCCATTTATAGGTACGATACCTGTGATTTATTTTACTTAGTCTACATGCTCATACAATGTAATTACCACTTAAAAGGTTTCGGCCATACCTGTGACCACATCGGGTGATGCGGCAGCATCCTCGGATGTAACAGCGTATACTCGTCCTTGATGTACTTACTTCTTGGGTTTAGGATACTCCCTGATCATGTGTCCCACTTGGTTGCAGCTGTAACATCTCGGACCTTTAGAATTTGACTTCGGTTGCTGCTGAGCTGCTTGAGTGGTCTTGGGTGCAGCAGTGAAATTCTGAGGACGGAAAGGTTTGTATGTCTTGTTATTACCTCCGTTGTACGAATTTCCCGCTGGCCTTTTCATGCCTCTGTTCTGTGTAAAGTAGCTTTCCTTCTGGCTCGATTCAATAATCCGAGTGATTTGGACAGCTTCATTATAAATCATCTTTTCTAAGCCCAGAACGTGCTCTCTGATGCTTCCTCTAAGTCCCGTGAAAAACCTACGGGTTTTGGTGTCCTCTTCTTGCATACTGAGCGGTTCAAATAAAAACAGCTCCCCATAACGCTGTTGATATGCATCCATTGACATCTATCCTTGATATAAACTCAGGAACTCCTTCTCCATAGAATCTCTGAAGCTTCGTGGAAAATACTTCTCAAAGAAAGCATCCTTATAAATAGCCCAAGTCAATAGGGCGTGCTTGGTCAGTAAATAGGCCCGGGTAGATTTCCACCAATGATGTGCGTTACCCTTTAGCATGAAGGTGGCACATAGTACTTTCTCTTCTTCAGTGATAGTCATCATCAGAAAGTTTCTCTCCATTTCGTTGATCCAATGTGCTGGCCATAACGGATCCGACGGTTTACAGTTAAATTCCCTGGGCTTCATCTTCAGAAATTTCTCAACCAGTTGAGAGTGATCCATCTGATTTTGGGGGTATGCCCCAAACATAGGTTGTGGATACTGATAATTAACCTGGGTTACTTTTGGACCCGGTACTGGAATCTGTGCAGCTGGGGGTTGAGGTGTTTGAGGTGCTGGGTGGTTACCCACCGATGCTGCACTGGCTTGTCCCGTCTCCATGGGTGTAGTATGTGTGGCTTGGAACATGATTCCCATGGCAACTTGCATTTGAGTCTGTGCATGTTGCATCTGTTGCAGCTGTTGTGCTAAGTTCATCACCACTGTTGCTAACTCTGGTGGTGGAGGTGACAAATTTGTAAGATTTTCCTGATCTGGATTTCCTGGGGCATATATATTCTCCTGGCCCATTTTCTCCATAGGTGGTGGTGGTGGAACTGCATTCCGGCTCTGTCTGGTTACTCTACGTCTAGACATAATTTCTTTTGAGGTTGGTGGTACCTGAAAATCATCAAATAGGTGAGAAAATCATTGATACTTCATGTAGGCACGTTAACCGATGTAAAATTTCAAATTTCAACCCATTTTATAACAAATTTACTGTCTTTTCTATGTAGGGTCGATGGTGAGGGTCGATGGTGAGGGTCGATGGTATGTCCGACCCTTAGTATCAGACCCTGGGAATGACCTGTTCTTCCCGAGAGTTGAGGGTCGATGGGTATCCGACCCTCAGTATCCGACCCTTAGTTTTCTGTCAGATTCCCGAGAGCCGAGGGTCGATGGGAGGGTCGATCCGAGGGTCGATGGGAGGGTCGAATTGTCCGACCCTCAGACCAAAAATCAGACCTTTAAGATCCGATTCTGGGTTTATTCTCTCTTATTTCCCTCCCGTTTCGACTCATCTCTCACCTCTGAGTTGCTACAGTGCCACTCCGCTATTTTGGTCAATTTGGATCCGTGTTTCAACATCAACATCATCCCTACAGGTATGTTTTCTCATTTTTACCAGTTTTTAGGTTTCCATTCCTAGGTTTTTACCCATTTAAATTGTATTTTTCAAATTAAACTTTTTCTAACCGTAAAATTTTGATTTTTATTGGGGGATTTTGTTATTGGTGTCTCGAGGAACGAAAGCCCTCAAAAATTTTTGAGTTCCATCGGTTGGTTACCGAGAAACTTGGATTTTTACTCTTTTTGCCCTAATTTGTCAAAATTTTTGATTTCTTGAAATTTCTTCAAATTAGACCTCATTAGTTAAAATTTTCTACTGTATGTGTGTTGTAGGATATGTTAGAACCTACGTAAGTCCTCCTGCCCACGTGTATGGGTGACAAGTGAGGCTTTTGGCCACTTACATCGTTATAATGTCAAATTTTTTATTTTTATCCTATTAACTCATTATCTGATTTTCTTTGCAGATACCATGGCTCGTACTAAAGTACCAGAGTTCGTGATCCGCTTCGCTTTCGCTCGAACGAAGCCGAGGCACAGTATGCCCACTATGTTCGTAAGAAAGTAGAGGGTGGTCGTATGGTGAACTTGGCTGAGCTAGCCTTATTCAACATAGAGAGAGCATTCGGTGATATGGGGTGGCTCCCTGTCATCACTTACGACGCGTGCACATGCCCGAATTTGGTGCGCCAGTTCTATTGTAATATCCAAGTGGTGGGGAATTACAATGACGTTGAGAGTGGCCAAGAGTTGCACATCACCAGCTATGTTAAAGGGGTGCACATTTCATTTGACTATCGGCAACTGGCCGACCTACTTGGCATTCCTTATGATGGCCCCATGGTGTACTGTGCGCCTGGAGAGCCCCAATTTGTTTCCATGGAGATGAGGGCAGAGATCGACAATCAGCTGCTACGACCTGATCACTGGCAGATGAGAGCTTGTTACATGCGTCCAGCTCCATGGGTCTTCTGCAAGATTATCCAGCATAATCTGATTCCGTAGAGTGTGCACTACGAGAGGGTTTCTCAGCTGACCCAGTTTCTGATATATAGTATCTGCACTAGACAGCCAGTCTGCCTCCCCTACATCATCATGCGGACCATGATTAGTGCTACATTGTCCGGTCATAGGGGTAATCTACCTTATGGACGTATGATTACTGTTCTACTGACCCGCCTGGGGGTTGACTTAGTAGATGAGAAGATTCAGGAGAAGACCTTCTAGTCGCCTCTAGATTGGGAGGCTATCTGCAAGATGGGCATGCGAGATGCCCAAGTTAGTGATGAGGAGAGGAACGAGATGGTACGCCCTCACACTCGCGTCGAGATGGCTGACGCTGAGGCTGCTGCTGCCGCTGCTAGAGCTCATGTGGATCCTGTTGATGAAGACGACCGTATGTATATGGATGTCGACTCGATACCACCGCCTTCACCTACGCATGCGGCTGGAGTTGGTACTTTTTCTGCGGTGGATCCTGTACCTGAGACTGGTCCTTCTCATGCGGCTGGTCGTTCACGCCCACCTTCTGACCTGATGGAGATGTTGCAGGAGATCAGGGAGGCTCAGCGCAAATCTGATCTGAGGATGGAGGAGTTACTAGACGCTCAGCGTGTGAGAGTGGATGAGCTGTTAGCCACCCAGCACATATCAGACACGCGGATGGGAGTGCTCATAGAGGTTCAGCATGCGACTGACCGGAGGATAGCCGATCTCACAGCTAGTCTACAGATGACCCAGACTCAGATAGCCTGGTTGACTAGAGTCTATGCTGAGGACTATGAGAGAGATCGTGAGGCACCGCCTCCTCCTTCACCTCCAGCTTCTTGATTGTTTTTATTTTCCTTGTACTATAGAGTAACTGTTCGGGTTGTGGACTCTACTCTGCTTTAGTTATGTATATACGTTTTATTTCTCTCTCATTGTATGTAAACTTGTATCCCTTTAATAGATGCATTATTCCCTTTTTAAATTTGGTCACAACCATCACTTGTGCTTACAATGTGTTAATATTACTGTTTTTACTTTTATCCTATCCCAGTTTACAAATTTTCGTGAATGTATGCTAGTTCAGCGGACAAGGCCTGAGATGCTCTGATACCAAGTTGTCACACCCCAATTTCGTACTATTCAGAATGGTGTGATGAACCGCTAGCAAACCAACGGTTCAACCAGGATCTCGAATAGACTATATCCGTGTTATCTAAACTCCATACATCCATATTCATAATCAGAGTAAATACACAATAACGGAAGTCTTATAATAAAATGAACTGAGAATCTATGTGATATTAAAATTTAAATAACAAATTATTCTGTATCAATTGAGACATAATTAATTAAATACCAAATACATGTCTTTAATGAATCCAAATAAATAAACCAAAAATCTAATTGAATACACATGAGTTGAACTCGCAAGAGACGTCATGTGTATCCACTTCATCTTCAGCTTCCATTGCCGCTACGTTCCCGTATTCTGGAGCATTTACTTAGTCTTCAATGGTAAAACCTGCATCATCAACTAAAAATATTCGACGTCGAGGGGTAAGCACACATCATGGCTCAGAGAGCAAACAAAACAATGCAACAATACATATGCATGCAATCAATTCATATCTTTGGTCCGGTTTATAGTTTGCACTGTGCTATAGAAAGGATAGGTGGCCACACCTGTATACACAAGAGTGTGGATACGCCCAATGACTCCTGCACTGTCACCCACAGCACCCAAAATGGCACAAGATACACCCCATGAAAACGGCATGGCTGTACCGGTTGATACCATACCAACAAATAAACCCCTGCTGGCTAGGGTTGCAAACTGGGCTCGCAACTAACCAATCCTAATGCCAAACAGTGTATCCAAGGCCTCACCCCAGCATCCCTCAGAGCACACATAGAGGTAGAGCTAAGGCCCCTCGGTAGAGTATAGGACTCAAGGACCGAGACCCTCCTTGATGCCCTACGTTGCAATAGTTCTGCTAAGGTAAAGGCGATACGACGACATCAGTGGACATGACTTGAGTAGACCATAGCACAATATACACCCCATGAAGAATGATCATGGTTGTACCGGTTGATACCATTCCTACCCTCACCATATACACTGGCCAAACACAAACATTCACATGCCTATTCCTATCATCATCATCATCATCATGTTATAAACAATAAAGTAAATATACATGAACAAATAATAGAAATATTGGATGACATGTTAAATGCACATACAAGCATACATGCATAGAATCAATATGGCATTGGACTCAAGAAATAAAATAGTTTATTATTAACCAGTTAGTTTAGGTCTTGTTCCCTCACCTTAGCTTGCTAATAGATACTTTTCCAAGCTTTAGAATCACCTTTATAATGTTATTAGATTTCTAGAAGACCTAACAAAGTCGATAAAATTTAATTAGAATTTATTCAAAATTTAAAAACCATTCTGTTAACTGGGGGTCGGAGGTAGGGTCGGAGTCCTGATCGACCTTGGGTGCGACCCTCCCCAAAATCTGAACTTCCCGAACACTGAGGGTCGATACTCAGGATCACCTAGGGTTGGATGGTCATCGACCCTCGGTGTGACCCTCGGTGTACTTTGATCAATTTCTCTCTTTTTAGTCCATTCTTCGTGCTTGGGATCCTATGGCTTGCTCCTACATTCCATTCAACATTCATTCCATGGTCTGGAACCATGAATCATCCACCTATATAGCTTTCATGCATTCTCCTATGGTTTTCCATGAAAACCTAACCATAGATTGATGGTTTGGGTTTCTCCGAGATCATACTCTCATCATTATCTAACCTAAGGTCTGTAGAAACTCATGGAGTTAGTATCCATACCTGAGAAGATTACTCCTTCTCTGCAACTCTTTTCCTTTTGGCTAAATTCTCTCCCTTGCTTCTCTTCTTCTTATTTTCCTTCTCTTCTCTTTCTCTCAATTCAATTAGGGTTGTAAAAGGAGTAAAAGAGGCTTAGGGAAGTCCTTTAAATAGAGTAGGAACATTTTAAATTATGTCCCTTTGAGATTAGGAAAGAATCCAAATCGAAAATTAGGAAATTTCCTAATATTAGTTTCGGCGGCAATTGAGGGTCGATGGGAGGGTCGATGATCCCGTCGACCCTAGGTTTCTAAGTTGTCCGACCCTCCCTTCAAAACTGAGGGTCTGACTTTCTGTTTTGGGGGGTCCGACCCTCCTTGGCTGGGTATGTGACCCTCCCCTTAAATTAAGTGTTTTAGGGTCGATTTGATACCTGGGATCTCGATCTCCTTTACGCCCTTGGTCCATTTGACTCGACTATGATTGGTGAACCTGGTTCAAGGTGATAAGACCGGGTTAGATTGACACGGGTCTTACAATAAGCATCTGTGTTGGTTGAGACAGAACTTAAACAAGACAATAACATACATATAAGAGGTGGAACCATATATATATACACTCAAACAGAAAGAAAAGACCAAAAATTATCCTAATAAACAAATGATATAGGGTATTATCTATAAGTCGGACAGTTATCTAGAAATACAAAGGATAAAGTACAGTAGCAAGAAGGGAGCTTCTGTAAAGCAAAAAAGTTGGAATACCGAGTTGGTACTCACAAGATGTGAAACTCGATGCATGATCGAGAAAGGAGAAAAATGGCTAGTAATGCCTAAATCCCTGTGGAGATAAAGAGAAAGATCTCGGGCCAAATCCAACAGAGATAGGAGAATAATGGTCATACATTATGAATAAGAATAACTACAAGAAGATAAAGTTATACTCTGGGTGACATGGAAACTCAGAGTGAGATCCACCACAAGCTGATCCATTACCCGCTGAGCATTAAGAAGAGGTTGCAACTTGACCCCACCACTATCAGGGTCGAGAATGGATAACAAAAACTCATCTGTCACACCCCAATTCCGTACATTTCAGAATGGTGTGATGAACCGCTAAATAACCAACGGTTCAACCAGGATCTCAAATAGGCTATCCCCGCGTTACCTGAACCTTCATACACTCACCATCATAATCAGAGTAAATACACAATAGCGGAAGTCTTATAAATAAATGAACTGAGAACTAAAATGATATCCATAAATAATAGGAAATTATTCTGTGTTTAACTGAGACATAAATATTTAAGTACCAAATACATGTCTTATAAATCCAATAAAGAAACCTATAAAAATATCTAGTCAAATACACACGAGTTGCACTCGCAAGAGGAGTCGTGTGTATCATCTTCAGCTCCAGCTTCCATTGCTGCTACCGTCCCGTACGTAGAAGCATTCATATAGTCTTCAACTGTGTAACCTGCATCATCAACTAAAAATATTCGACGTCGAGGGGTGAGCACACAACACGGCTCAGTGAGTAGCCAAAACAATGCAACATTACATAAGCATGCACATTCATTTATCTCTTTGGTCTGGTTTATAGTTTGCAATGCGCAATAGAAAGGTTGGGTGGTCAAAGGTTAACGTTTATTGACACCGCCTCTATACACAGGGTGTGGAAGTCCGCCCGAAGGTTAACGTTTATCGTCGTCCCCATCCACCCTACCATAACATTATACAACAAAGGTTAACGTTTATTGCTATATAATGCTATACCAACACGTAAGCCCCCCTGTTAGCGAGGGCTTGCAAACCGGGCTCGCTACTAACCAATCCTAATGCCAAACAGTGTATCCAAGGCCTCACCCCAAGATCCCTCGGAATATCCATAGAGATAGAGCTAAGGCCCCCGGTAGAGTCGAGATTACAAGGACCGAGACCACCTCCCCTGATACCCTACGACACAATAGTTCTGCTAAGGTAATGGCGATACGACGATGTCAATGCACAAGACTTGAGTTAGAGATAGAGCTAAAGTGCTGAGACCCGCCAAAGGTTAACGTTTATTAACGTTCTCATCATACCTCCCCTGATACTTGCTCGCATCAAGTACATCAACCACACACATACAAGCACAGGCCTATTCCTATCATCATCATCATCATCATGTTATAAACAATAAAGTAAATATGCATGAACAAGTAATAGAAATATTGGATGGCATGCTGTATGCACATTACAAACATATTTGCATAGAATCAAACATGGCATAGGACTCAAGAATTAGAAAACAGTTTATTATTAACCGATTTAGTTTGGAGTTAAGGTTCCTCACCTTAGTTTGCTATAAGATACTTTTTTAAGCTTTAAAATCACCTCTACAGTGTTATTATAATGCTAGCAAACCTAACAAAGTCGATAGAATTTAATTAGAATTAATTCCAAATTTAAAAACCATGCTGTTAACTGAGGGTCGATCAGAGGGTCGATGCTCAGGATACATAGGGTCGATGGGTCTATCGACCCTACCCTCTGTTTGAACTTCCCGAATGCTGAGGGTCGATGATCAGGGTGCCTAAGGTCGATGGGTCTATCGACCCTGTGTGCGACCCTCGGTGCACTCTGGTCTAATTTCCACTTTTTAATTCATTCTTCGTGTTTGGGGTCCTATGGCTTGCTTCCACATTCCATTAAACATTCATTCCATGGTCTGAAACCATGATTCATCCTCCTAGATGGCTTTCATGCATTATCTTAGGGTTTTCCATGAAAACCTAACCATGAATGGATGGTTTGGGTTTATCCAAAATCCTACACTCAACCATATGTAACCTAAGGTCTGTAGAAACTCATGGAATTAGTATCCATACCTGAGAAGATTACTTTTCTCTGGAAATTCTTTTCCTTTTTGCTAAATCTTCTTCCTTGCCTCTTTTCTTCCTCTTTTCCTTCTTCTCTCTTTCTCTCAATTCAATTAGGGTTGTGAAAGGAGTGAAAGTGGCTTAGGGACGTCCTTTAAATAGAGTAGGAATGTCCTATAATAGTCCCATTGAGATTTGGAAAGAATCTCAATCGAAAATTAGGAAATTTTCTAGTTTCAGTTTCGGCGGCAAGTGAGGGTCGATGATCCCGTCGACCCTGTGGTCTGACACTGTCCGACCCTCTCCCAAATTTTAAGGGTCTGAGTTTTTGATATGGGAGGGTCGACCCTGTTTAGCTGGGTATGCGACCCTTCCTCTATTTTAAGTGTTTTTGGGTCGATTTGATACCTGGGATCTCGCTCTCCTTCACGCCCTTGGTCCATTTGACTCGATCGTGATGGGTGAACCTGGTTCAAGGTGGTAAGACCGGATTAGTTTGACACGAATCTTACATCATCTGAGTAGATAATCAGACTGTATCGAATTAAAAGAGTGAACAACCAGGCCACTCTAGCCAACCACTTGGACTACCAAATACCTTGGCTATGGTTGTAATAAACTTGGCCCAATAAAATACAAGAGCAACAACAGATGAGACCGACTATGCAAGTTGCTATGTGAATTACTTCCCAAGTTGCCGATGCCACATCAACACCTCCGAGTCAAACCAAGTATGGTACCAATTGGTAACAACACCTGTTAACTATAACACAGTGCCTACCATATAGCAAGTCCTAGTAATGCACACCCCAGTGCAGAAGTTTGGTGCACAACAAGCAGTATATCAAGGTGGTTACCCTTATCAGCCACCGATGCATGGGATAGTTGCATCATGACAGAATGATCCGACAAGGATTGAAGAATGTCTTCTTAAGATGATACCTCAGACATTTTCAGCAAAGGATCAAATCTATTATGACCATATATCTAGATAGGTTTATATAGGATGCGGTGCATTATTGATTTACTCTTATGATTATAGAGGATGCACATACCAGATTTTAATTTCTCGTGCCTTGACAGGATACCTTCTTGATTTAACCTGTCAATTGAAGTTATAGATATTGTTTCTTTAGTATTAGTCTTGATTATACCAATCTGAACCACTCTTATGATCGAAAACATGAACAGAGATATGAACTGAATGAACAGTTAAATGTTTAATCATGTTGAGCGTACATATTCTGATTTATACCTGATTTACTGATGTACGAACTCTTCTTCGGATTTATTCCTGTAATGCCTTGACCAATGGCATTATATAGAACCTGTAACGATGAGGTTAAGAGTTGTAAAATCTCTATTTTCATGTATTTTGATTACCACAGATTTACTCCTGATCTTTAAACCTAAGTTCACTAGAAAAAGCAAGTGTTCGTCATTATACTAAATTGAAAGAAGGAAATGAATTGTTTTTGGATAAACATGCTGATTCATTCGTCCCCTGACCTTTGTTGATAAAGATGTTTAGTGAATAAGGAATTATTGGAAGAAAGATGATTGGATTCAGATTAAATACTATAGCCAATGAACCTCAGATGAAGTAATGGAGAATCTATTTTGAGATCGCTAAATGGATGAATATGAGTCATGTCTATAAAAGAGTGCATGAGCAAAAATGAGAACTATCAAGAGTAGCCAGTAAAGAAATAGATAGCACTCAAGTAGAGTTAAAGATGATTATATCGGTATGAATTTTGACAAGGTAGAAGATTCCTAAAGGAAAATTTAGGAGTGAATACAAGGATAAAGTCAGGGCATAAGTAGTACTCAATTTAATACAATGATAATTGAGTTATGCCCAATGTTGAGGGATATGATTAAGTAAAGACCAAAATAGTTTGGCTGAATCAATGAATATATAAGCATATACCCTAATTGTAAGACCCACACTCCGTAAACCCGGTCTAAACCTTGGTTTTGTGTCGTAGCAGGTCTTCCGATCATCACCGGGCCAGACGGGATGAGCGGATGACAAACAGGTATGAAATCAGATCAAAGATGGTTAAAAAATCATCATTTTATGTTGATCGGTCGATGGTACCAGTCTTCGTACCGGTCGATCGGTCAGCTCTGCACAGCTAAGTGCGGAGATCCGGAAATTGATCTCGGTGGGGCCCATTTTCCTAAACCCTAATGCCTGAACCTTCCTAATTCTAATTGCGTTACTAAACCTTAATTCTAGCCTATAAATACACCTTAAACCTCCTCAAATCCTTTCCATTATCTCTCATAAACCCTAGAGAAGAAAAGGAGGTTGGAAAGGAGAAGGAGCTAGGAAGAAAAAGGAGGTACCACCATTACCGTTCGACGACGCTCACTTTACGCTAATCAACGGTAAGTATTTTAATCATTCTTCTTACTCTATGACTTTAGGATAGTTGTGTGGGTGGATCAATACCATGAAAAGTAGGTATTAATTTAAAACCCTAAATTGGATATTAAACCCTAAGTTGCCGTCAAACCCTAGATTCGAGTTCCAAGATGATATTCATCGAAACTAGACTCGAATGAGTTGGGGATAACTCTAACTTAAAGCTTAGACTTAGAATGGATAGGAGAAACCTTGAAAATCCAAGGTAATCGATCGACGACAGTAAAAAAACCAAGTGTATGGTCTTCCGGAGACATACCGGTCGACCATACCGGTTGCTAGTTCGCTCACAGAGCTGCAACCGGTATGTTGTGATCGGTCAGCTCTGAAAGGCTGGTTTTGGACTTTGTTGGTTTCCGATCAACATGAAACACTAAGAAAATTATTCTAATGAAACCCTAATAATATTGTAGGACTTTGTGACTTCCCGTTTGGATCTTGCGACGTGGAGCAAGCTAGCAAACGAGCGTCAGGTAAGGGAATCTGACCTAAACCTAAAAATTAATGGATAGTAAGTCGATGTTAATCACCTGATTATATATGATGTGATGTTTGTGCATATTCACATGCCATCTTTTAATTTCAGTTATTATTATTGTTCATGCATGATAGGATGTGATTGTTAGGCATGTGATTGTTTTCGTTAGTGTGTGGAGTCGGGCATGGGCCTGGGATCGCTCCTCACACTAGCACCTTTTGTAGTATTCTGTCTTAACATGCTTGGTATAGGTGGGGCATCAGGGGAAGGTCGTGGTACGATGGTCTCCAATGTTGTTACTGGCCTGGCCAAGGTTATGTGGTACTGTGGTTTCCGAGGTCGACGCTGGCTTGTCCACGATGCATTAGCTCTATCTCTATGCCGTAGGGAGTTATGTTGGGATAGGGTCTACCTGCGTTGTCACACCCCAATTCTGGTCTAACCAGAATAGTGTGATGAACCGCTAAATAACCAACGGTTCAACCAGGATCTCAAATAGGCTATACCCGCGTTATCCAAACTTACACACATCCATAATCATAATCAGAGTAAATACACAATAGCGGAAATCTTGTAAATAAATGAACTGAGAATCTATGTGATACTAAAATTTAAATAACAATTTATTCTGTATCAACCGAGACATAAGTAAATATCAATACAAGTCTGTAATAAATCCAAATAAAGAAACCTATAAAATATCTAATCAAATACACACGAGTTGCACTCGCAAGAGGAGTCGTGTGTATCCACTTCTGCTTCAGCTTCCATCGCTGCCACGTTCCCGTACGCAAACGCATTCATATAGTTTTCAACGGTATAACCTGTATCATCAACTAAAACTATTCGACGTCGAGGGGTGAGCACACAACACGGCTCAGTGAGTAGCCAAAACAATGCAACAATACATATGCATGCAAAAAGTCAATTTATATCTTGGTCCGGTTTTAAAGTTTGCAGTATGCAATAGAAAGGTTTAGGTAGCCAAAGGTCGCGTTTATTGACTCCGCCTCTATACACGAGTGTGTGACATTACCCGAAGATCACGTTTATCGTCAACTCACATGCACCCAATCATGAACATTATATAACAAAGGTTACGTTTATTGCTATATAGTGCCATACCAACATGTAAGCCCCTGTTAGCGAGGGCTGCAAACTGGTCTCGCAACTAACCAATCCTAATTCCAAAAAGTGTATCCAAGGCCTCACCCCAGCTTCCCTCAGAATGTCCATAGAGATAGAGCTAAGGCCCCCTGGTATAGTCAGAGACTACAAGGACCGAGACCACCTCCCCTGATACTCTACGACATAATAGTTCTGCTAAAGTAATGGCGATACGACGATGCTAATGCACAAGACTTGAGTTAGAGATAGAGCTAAAGTGTTGAGACCCGCCAAAGGTTAACGTTTATTGACGTTCTCATCACACCTCCCCTGATACTCGCTCGCATCAAGCACATCAACCACACACATACAAGCACATGCCTATTCCTATCATCATCATCATCATCATGTTATAAACAATAAAGTAAATATGCATGAACAAGTAATAAAAATATTGGATGACATGCTGTATGCACATTACAAACATATTCGCATAGAATCAACCAAAGCATAAGACTCAAGAAACAGAAAACAGTTTATTATTAACCAATTTAGTTCGGGGTTTAGGTTCCTCACCTTAGCTTGCTATAAGATACTTTCCAAGCTTTAGAATCACCTTTACAGTGTTATTGTTTTGCTAGAAGCCCTAACAAAGTCGATAGAATTTAATTAGAATTTATTCGGAATTTAAAAACTACTCTGTTAACTGAGGGTCGGAGGTAGGGTCGATGCTAGGGTCGATGGGTCTATCGACCCTTCCCTCTTTCTGGACTTCCCGAATGCTGAGGGTCGATGGTCAGGAATACCTAGGGTCAGATGGTCTATTGACCCTGGGTGCGACCCTTGGTGCACTTTGGTCCAATTCCCTCTTTTAATCCATTCCTTATGTTTGGGATCCTATGGCTTGCTCCTACATTCCATTCTACATTCATTCAATGGTCTAAAACCATGTATAACCCACCTAGATAGCTTTCACGCATTCTTCTATGGTTTTCCATGGAAACCTAACCATAGGTTGATGGTTTGGGTTTCTCCGAGATCACACTCTAAACAATTACTAACCTAAGGTCTGTAGAAACTCATGGAATTAGTATCCATACCTGAGAAGATAACTTTTCCTATGAAATTATTCTCCTTTGTGCTAAGTTCTCTTCCCTCCCTTTCTTCTTCCTCTTTTCCTTCTACTGTCTTTCTCTCAATTCGATTAGGGTTGTGAAAGGATTGAAAGTGGCTTAGGGACGTCCTTTAAATAGAGTAGGAACATCCTAAATAAGTCCTATAGAGATTTGGAAAAAATCCCAATCGAAAAATATAGAAATTTCCTAATTTCTATATTCGGCAGAAACCGGGGGTCGATGGGAGGGTCGATGATCCCGTCGACCCTAGGGTCTTAAGCTGTCCGACCCTCCCTCCAAAACCTAGGGTCTGACTTTTTGTTTTGGGAGGTCCGACCCTACTTAGCTGGGTATGCGACCCTTCCCCTATTTTAAGTGTTTTTGGGTCGTTTGATACCTGGGATCTCGATCTCCTTCACGCCCTTGGTCCATTTGACTCGACCATGATGGGTAAACCTGGTTCAAGGTGGTAAAACCGGGTTAGATTGACACGGGTCTTACAACTCCCCCCAACTTATAAAAATTTCGTCCTCAAAATTGTACGTACGTTCTGAATCAAATAAGTAAGGGTATTGCTTTCTCATAGCATTTTCTTCTTCCCATGTAACCTCTTCCGTGTCTCTACTTTTTCATGTGACCTTAACATAGTAGATATCTCTGTTGCGTAGACGTTGAACCTTTCAACTAGTGATCTCTGTTGGTGTTACTTCAAATGTCAAATCATCAGTCAATTCTGGCAAATCCACTGTCAAAACATGCGTTGGATCCTTGACATACTTCTTCAATAAGGAAATGTGAAATACGTCATGCATGCTTGACATAGATGGTGGTAGTGCTAACTGATAAGCTACTTTTCCACGCTTAGCTAGAATTTCATATGGCTTGACATATCTTGGACTTAGTTTCCCTTTCTGTCCGAACCTCTTCAATCCTCGCATGGGCGATACCTTCAAAAATACTTTATCACCTACTACGAACTCCAGATCTCTTCGTCGAGTATCTGCATATTGCTTCTGACGGTTCTGAGCTGTTCTCACTCTTTCCTTGATAATATCGACCACTCGACAAGTCTCTTCAACAAATTCCGGTCCAACAATACTACGTTCTCCAACTTCATTCCAAAACAAGGGAGTTCGACACTTTCTGCCATATAGTGCTTCATATGGTGACATCTGTATAGTAGCCTGATTGCTGTTATTATAAGCGAACTCGATCAATGGTAATCTTTCATCCCATGAACCCTTGAAATCAATTACACATGCTCGTAACATATCTTCTAGAATCTTAGTTGTACGTTCTGACTGTCCATCTGTCTGTGGGTGGAATGCAGTACTGAACTTCAACGTTGTACCCATAGCCTTTTGCAATCCTTCCCAAAACTTGGAAGTAAATCGTGGATCTCTATCGGACACAATACTTTCTGGAACACCATGTAATCGAACAATCTTATCCACATACAGCTTCGCTAACCTTTCCAGTGTATACTGAGGTCGTATAGGTATGAAGCGAGCTGTTTTGGTCAGACGGTCCACAATCACCAAAACTACGTCAACTACTCGAGGAGTCAATGGTAGTCCCGTAACGAAGTCCATAGTGATCCCGTGACGAAGTCCATAGTGATGCAGTCCCATTTCCATGCTGGTTCCGGTAATGACTGTAACAATCCTGCGGGTCTTTGTCTTTCAGCCTTTACTTTCTGACAATTTGGCATTGAGACACGAACTTAGCTACATCTGCTTTCATTCCCCTCCACCAATATAATTTCTTTAGATCATGATACATTTTTGTACTTCCAGGATGTATCGAGTAGATGGTAGTATGGGCTTCTTTCATCAATCGGTGTCTAATGTCCATACTTTCTGTTTCAGGTACACATATTCTCCCTTTGTATTTTAGTACTTTCTTGTCATCCAAGGTAAACCCAGGGTTAGTCCTACCTTTCTCAATATCTTCTTATACTGTTCTCAGATAAGGATATGTTTTGATAGTTGTCTTCACTTCATCCACTATATCCGGTATAATCTTCAATGCCGCGAACATATTCGAAAACCGATGAATAAACCCTTGGTTAGCTTATTCATCCATTGTATCTATCACATACTGCTCGTTGCCGTGATTGAATACCATTCCAGTAGTACACATTGCTGCAGTCGTGCTGACTTCTCCTTGATATTTAATCATTGCTTTTCTGCTCAATGCATCTGCTACCACGTTCGCCTTTCCCGGATGATACTGGATATCACAATCATAGTCTTTCAATAGTTCCAGCCATCTTCGTTGTCTCATATTAACTCCTTCTGATTAAATAGATAAGTAAGACTTTTATGGTCCAACTTAATATGAAATTTCTCTCCGTATAAGTAATATCTTCATATCTTGACAGCATGTACTACTGCCGCTAGCTCCAGATCATGAGTGGGGTTGTTTTTCTCATGTACCTTCAACCGTCTTGAAGCATAAGCAATCACTTACTCTCCTTGCATAAGCACACATCCCAATCCCAGTCCCGACGCATCGGTGTATAAGGTAAACGTCTATAGGAACGGGGATGGTCAAAATTGGGGCGGATATCAATCTAGTCTTCAGTGTCTGGAATCTCTTCTCACATTTATCCGTCCACACAAACTTTTCACCCTTCTTAGTCAAACTGGTGAGAGGTACGGCAATCCGAGAATAGTCTTCTACGAATCTCCGATAATAACCAGCTAGACCCAGAAAATTTCTGATTTCTGAAATGCTCTTTGGTGCTTCCCACTTCACGATAGCCTCGATCTTGCTGGGATCCACTTTGATTCCTTCAGCGGATACTACATGGTCTAGGAATGCGACTTCACTTAGCCAAAACTCGCACTTTGAAAATTTGGCATATAGCTTATCTTTCCTTAAACGCTGTAGGGCTGCGTTTAGGTTCTTGATATGAGTTTCCTTTTCCTTGGAATATACCAATATGTCATCAATAAATACTATAACCGACGTATCCAACATATCATGGAAAACTTGGTTCATAAGTTCCATGAACGTTGCCGGTGCATTAGTTAATCCGAAAGATATAACCAAAAATTCATAATGTCCATATCTGGTCCTGAACTCTGTCTTCGGAATATCACCTTCTTTAATCTTCAGCTGATGATAGCCTGATCGAAGATCGATCTTAGAAAATACTTTTTCTCCTTCTAACTGATCGAACAAGTCATCGATCCGAGGTAGTGGATATCGATTCTTGATTGTCAGTTTATTCAACTCTCGATAGTCGATGCATAATCGAACGCTACCATCTTTCTTCTTTACGAATAACACCGGTGCACCCCATGGAGATATACTGGGTCAAATATAACCCTTGTCCAGAAATTCTTGTAGTTGCACCTTCAGTTCTTTCAGTTCCGTAGGAGCCATTCAATAAGGTGCTTTTGATACGGGTGCGACTCTAGGTATCAGGTCTATTACAAACTCTGTGGCCTGATCGGGTGGTAATCCAGGTAGTTCCTTCGAAAATACGTCAAGTTAATCCCGCACGACGTCAATGTCTTCCATTCGTGGTGCTTCCTTGGTTAGGTCGACCACTGACACTAGATACCCGACTGCTCCCTTGTCAAGGCACTTCTTAGCCTTTAATGCTGAAAGTATGAGCTTGCGTCTCCAGGGAAGTTTGGTTCCCGAGAAACTTAATTCTGGTCCTTCTTAGTCTTTGAACGTTAGCTTCTTTTCGGCACATAATAGATTTGCAGAGTGCCAAGCTAACCAGTCCATTCCCAAGATGACATCAAAGTCTGTCATCTCAAGTTGTATCAAGGTTGCATCTAAAGTTTTCTCTCCAATGAGAACCGGACATGGTCCATAACCTTTCTCTAGTTCCACTTCTAACCCCATCGGTAACCGTACAAGTAATTTGTAGTCTAATGTTTTGATGGGTAATTTGGTCTTATTTCCAAATGACACAGATATAAATGAATGAGTAGCTCCGGAATCGAAGAGTACTCTGGCGGGTACGCCATTTATAGGTACAATACCTGTGATTTATCTTTACTTAGTCTACATGCTCATTCAATGTAATTACAACTTTAAAAGTTTCAGTCATACCTGTGACCACATCGGGTGATGCGGCCGCATCCTCGGACGTAACAGCATATACACGTCCCTGATGGAATTGTTTCTTGGGCTTAGGGCACTCCCTTGCCATATGTCCCGGTTGGTTGCAGTTGAAACACTTCAGGACTTCAGAATTTGGCTTTGGCTGAGGTTGAGCTGCTGGAGTAGTCTTGGTTGCAGCAGTAAATTCTGAGCACGGAAAGGCTTATACGTCCTGTTATTGCCTCCGTTGTAGGAGTTTCCGGCTGGCCTTTTGATGCCTTTGTTCTGAGTAAAATAACTCTCCTTCTGGCTCGATTCAATCACTCGAGCAATCTGGACAGCTTCGTTGTAAATTTTCTTCTCTAAGCCCAGAACATTTTCTCTGATGCTTCGTCTTAGTCCCGTGACAAACCTACGGGTTTTGGTTTCTTCGTCTTGCATACTCAGTGGTGCGAAGAAAAACAGCTCTTCGTAACGCTGTTGGTACGCATCCACTGACATCTGTCCCTGATAAAGACTCAGGAACTCCTTCTCCATCGAATCTCTAAAGCTTCGTGGAAAATATTTCTCGAAGAATGCTTCTTTATATATAGCCCAAGTCAGTAGGGCGTGCTTGGTCAGTAAATATGTCTTCATGGATTTCCACCAATGGTGTGCGTCGCCCTTGAGCATGAAGGTGGCACATAGTACTTTCTCTTCCTCTGTAATAGTCATCATGAGGAAGTTTCTTTCCATTTCGTCTATCCAGTGTGCTGGCCACAATGGATCAGACGGCTTGTCGTTGAATTCTCTGGGTTTCATCTTCAAAAATCTCTCCAGTAGTCGGGAGTGGTCCAGCTGATTCTGGGGGTTTGCCCCGAACATATAGGGTGGATTGTGGTAATTCCCTTGAGCTGCTTTCGGTACCTACACTGGAATCTGTGCAGCCGGTTGTTGAGGTGTCTGATGAGCTGGGAGGTTACCCACCGGGGCTGCACTGGCTTGTCGAGTGTGCATGGGTGCGGCCTGAGTGGCTTGAAACATAATTCCCATAGTGACCTGCATCTGAGGCTGCGCGTGTTGCATCTGTTGCAGCTGCTGTGCCAAGTTCATCACCACGGTTGTTAGCTCTGGTGGTGGAGGTGGCAAATTTGTAGGGTTTGCCAGTTCTGGATTACCCGGTGTATAACTGTTCTATTGACTAGTCTCCTCCACGGGTGGTGGTGGTGGGACTGCATTTCGGGTCTGTCGAGTTACCCTATGTCCAGACATAATTCCTTTCGCTAATTGGTGGTGCCTGGATCATCAAAATTGGTGAGAAGTCATTTATATTTCATGTAGGCACGCTAACCAATAATCAATTCTAATTCTAGCTCATTTTATAAAAAAATGCTGTCTTTTCTATGCTGGGTCGATGGTGAGGGTCGATGGTATGTCCGGCCCTTGGTATCCGACCCTGGGAATGACCTATTCTTCCTGAGAGCTGAGGGTCGATGCGAGGGTCGATGGGTATCCGACCCTCAGTTCCGACCCTTGATTTTCTGTCAGATTCCCGAGAGTCGAGGGTCGATGGGAGGGTCGATTCGCGGGTCGATTGTGCTAGTCGAATTGTCCGACCCTCAAACCAAAAATCAGATTTTTAAGGTCCAATTTTGGGTCATTTCTCACTATTCCTCCTCCGTTTCGACTCGTCTCTCCTCTCTGAGTTGCTACAGTGCTACTTTATTGTTATGGATCGATTTAACTCCGGGTTTCGACGTCCACGTCATCACTACAGGTATGTCCACTCATCTTCACCTGTTTTTAGGTTTTCTTTTCTAGGTTTTTGCACGTTTAACTTGTATTTTCCAAATTAAACTTTTTCCAACCCTAAAAATTTGATTTTTATTGGGGGCTTTTGTCATTGGTGTCTCGAGGAACGAAAGCCCTAAAAATTTTTTGAGTTTCATCGGTTGGTTATCGAGAAACTTGAAATTTTCTCTTTTTGCCCTAATTTGTCGACATTTTTTATTTTTCTTGAATTTCTTCAAATTGGGCTTCGCCAGTTAAAATTTCCTACTGCATGTGGGTTGTAGAATATGTTTAAACCTTCGTGAGTCCTTATGCCCACTTATATGATGAGGAATGGGCTTTATGGTCAACTTACGTTGTTATTATATCATATTTTGGATTTTTATCCTATTAACTCCTTGTTTCCTTTCTCTTTCTTATTTGCAGATACTATGGCTCGTACCAAAGTACCCAGAGTGCGTGATCCACTTCACTTCCGTTCGAATGAAGCTGAGGCACAGTATGCTGACTATGCCCGTAAGAAAGTGGAAGGGGGTCGCATGGTGAACTTGGCTGAGCTAGCCTTGTTCAATGTAGAGGAAGCATTTGGTGATATGGGGTGGCTCCTTGTCATCACATACGACGCGTGCACATGTCCAGATTTGGTGCGCCAGTTCTATTGTAATCTCCAGGTGGTGGGGAATTACAATGACGTTGAGCATGGTCAGGAATTACGCATCACCAATTACATCAAGGGGGTGCACATTTCCTTTGATTATCGACAGCTGGCCGATCTGTTGGGCATTCCCTATGATGGCCCCATGGTGTACTGTGCATCGGGAGAGCCACAGTTTGTTGAGATGGAGATGAGGGCAGAGAGTGACAACCAGTTGCTCCGTCTTGATTGTTGGCAGATGAGAGCTTGTTATTTGCGTCCAGCTCCACGGGTCTTCTGTAAGATTATCCAGCATAATCTTATCCCGCAGAGTGGGCACTATGAGAGGGTGTCTCAACTGACCCATTTTTTGATCTACATCATCTGCACTCGATAGCCTGTCTGCCTTCCATACATCATCATGCGGACGATGATTAGTGCCACATTGTCCGGTCATAAGGGTAATCTACCCTATGGATGCATTATTACAGTTCTACTGACCCGTCTGGGGGTGGATCTGGTAGATGAGAAGATCCAAGAGAAGACCTTCTCATCGCCTCTAGATTGGGAGGCTATTTGCAAGATGGGGCTGCGAGATGCTGAGGTTAGTGATGAGGAGAGGAACGCGATGGTGCGCCCTCACACTCAGGTTGAGATGGCTAATGCGGAGGCTGCTGCTGCTGCTGCTAGAGCTCGTGTGGATCCGATCGACAATGACGATCGTATATATATGGACGTCGACTCGATACCACCGCCTTCACCTACACATGCGGCTGGAGTGGATACTTTTTCTGCGGCGGCTCCTGCACCTGAGGCTGGTCTTTCCCATTCGACTGATCCTTCACTTTCACCTTCAGCCATGATGGAGATTCTGCAGGAGATCAGGGATGCTCAGCGCAGATCTGATGTAAGGATGGATGAGTTGTTGGCTGCTCAGCACGCATCAGACGCGCGGATGGGAGAGCTCCTAGAGGTGCAGCGTGTGACTGATCAGAGGATAGCCGGTCTCACAGTTAGTTTCCAGACGACCCAGACTCAGATAACCTGGTTGACTAGAGTCTATGCTGAGGACTACGACCGAGACTGTGAGGCCCCGCCTCCTCCTTCGCCTCCAGATTCTTGATTGTACTTTATTTTCATGTACGACAGAGTAACTGTCCGGGTTGTGGACTGTACTCTGCATTAGTTATGTATATACATTTTGTTTCTATCACTCATTGTATTTAACTTGTTTCCCCTTAATAGATGCATTATTATCTTTTTAAATTTGGTCTCAATCATCACTGGTGCTTACAGTTTGTTTATATTACTGTTTTTACTTTAATCCTATCTCAGTTCACAATTGTCTTGAATGTATGCTTGTTCGACGGGCAAGGCCTGAGATGCTCTGATACCAAGTTGTCACACCCCAATTCTGGTCTAACCAGAATAGTGTGAGGAACCGCTAAATAACCAACGGTTCAACCAGGATCTCAAATAGGCTATACCCGCGTTATCCAAACTTACACACATCCATAATCATAATCAGAGTAAATACACAATAGCGGAAATCTTGTAAATAAATGAACTGAGAATCTATGTGATACTAAAATTTAAATAACAATTTATTCTGTATCAACCGAGACATAAGTAAACATCAATACAAGTCTGTAAAAAATCTAAATAAAGAAACCTATAAAATATCTAATCAAATACACACGAGTTGCACTCGCAAGAGGAGTCGTGTGTATCCACTTCGGCTTCAGCTTCCATCGCTGCCACGTTCCCGTACGCAGACGCATTCATATAGTCTTCAACGGTATAACCTACAACATCAACTAAAAATATTCGACGTCGAGGGGTGAGCACACAACACGGCTCAGTGAGTAGCCAAAACAATGCAACAATACATATGCATGCAAAAAGTCAATTTATATCTTTGGTCCGGTTTTAAAGTTTGCATTATGAAATAGAAAGGTTTTGGTAGCCAAAGGTCGCGTTTATTGATTCCGCCTCTATACACGAGTGTGTGACGTTACCCGAAGATCACGTTCATTGTCAACTCACATGCACCCAATCATGAACATTATATAACAAAGGTTACGTTTATTGCCATATAGTGCCATACCAACACGTAAGCCCCTGTTAGCGAGAGCTGTAAATTGGGCTCGCAACTTACCAATCCTAATGCCAAAAAGTGTATCCAAGGCCTCACCCCAGCATCCCTCAGAATGTCCATAGAGATAGAGCTAAGGCCCCCCGGTAGAGTCAGAGACTACAAGGACCGAGACCACCTCCCCTAATACGCTACGACATAATAGTTCTGCTAAAGTAATGGGGATACGACGATGCTAATGCACAAGACTTGAGTTAGAGATAGAGCTAAAGTGCTGAGACCCGACAAAGGTTAACGTTTGTTGACGTTCTCATCACACCTCCCCTGATACTCACTCGCATCAAGCACATCAACCACACATATACAAGCACATTCCTATTCCTATCATCATCATCATCATCATGTTATAAACAATAAAGTAAATATGCATGAACAAGTAATAGAAATATTGGATGGCATGCTTTATGCACATTACAAACATATTCGCATAGAATCAACCATAGCATAGGACTCAAGAAACAGAAAATAGTTTATTATTAACCAATTTAGTTTGGGGTTAAGGTTCCTCACCTTAGCTTGCTATAAAATACTTTCCAAGCTTTAGAATCACATTTACAGTGTTATTGTTTTGCTAGAAGCCCTAACCAAGTCGATAGAATTTAATTAGAATTTATTCGGAATTTAAAAACTACTCTGTTAACTGAGGTTCGGAGGTAGGGTCGATGCTAGGGTCGATGGGTCTATCGACCCTTACCCCTTTCTGGACTTCCCGAATGCTGAGGGTCGATGGTCAGGAATACCTAGGGTCGGATTGTCTATCGACCCTGGGTGCGACCCTTGGTGCACTTTGGTCCAATTCCCTCTTTTAATCCATTCCTCGTGTTTGGGATCCTATGGTTTGCTCATACATTCCATTCAACATTCATTCAATGGTCTAAAACCATGTATAACCCACCTAGATAGCTTTCACGCATTCTTCTATGGTTTTCCATGGAAACCTAACCATAGGTTGATGGTTTGGGTTTCTCCGAGATCACACTCTCAACAATTACTAACCTAAGGTCTGTAGAAACTCATGGAATTAGTATCCATACCTGAGAAGATAACTTTTCCTCTGAAATTCTTCTCCTATGTGCTAAGTTCTCTTCCTTCCCTTTCTTCTTCCTCTTTTCCTTCTCCTCTCTTTCTCTTAATTCGATTAGGGTTGTGAAAGGAGTGAAAGTGGCTTAGGGACGTCCTTTAAATAGAGTAGGAACATTCTAAATAAGTCATATTGAGATTTGGAAAGAATCCCAATCGAAAAATATAGAAATTTCCTAATTTTTATATTCGAAAGAAATCGAGAGTCGATGATCCCATCGACCCTAGGGTCTTAAGCTGTCCGACCCTCCCTCCAAAACCGAGGGTCTGACTTTCTGTTTTGGGAGGTCCGACCCTGCTTAGCTGGGTATGCGAACCTTCCCCTATTTTAAGTGTTTTTGGGTCGATTTGATACCTGGGATCTCGATCTCTTTTACGCCCTTGGTCCATTTGACTCGACCATGATGGGTAAACTTGGTTCAAGGTGGTAAGACCGGGTTAGATTGATACGGGTCTTACATGCGTATTGTTTCTATCCTAGTGGGTTAGTTGCGGATAGGGCATCAGGGGAGGTGTGGGAATGCCTTAGCTCTATCTCTATGCCATAGACGGCTGTGCTGGGATAGAACATACATTGATGACATATAGGATTGGTTAGTTACGAGCCCAGTTTGCGAGCCCTGGCCAGTAGGGGCGTAGGTACTGGTATGGGTAGAGCATCAGGGGAGGTAGGGGGGTATCTTAGCTCTATCTCTATTCCATGATGGGTGCATGTGGGCCAATGGGGGTGTGATCCATGAGGTGCCACACACTCGTGTATAGAGGTACGGGGGCCACCAAACCTTTCTATAGAACATTGCAAACTTAAATCAGACCACAGCATAAAATGATTGTTACTCATGCATAATATTGTGAAACTATCTGATTGTCTTACTGAGCTAAGTTGTGAGCTCACCCTTTATGTACACATTGTTTTTAGATGTTGACCCAGGATACACGGTGGATGACTATATGAACGCTCCGGCGTATGGTGATGTTGCTGCTCTGGGTGCACAGGCAGGAGAGGACGAGCATGACGCTTCATGTGAGTGCCCTTTATGTGTGTACCTGTGATTGATTTTATTTAATTGTTTCTATTAGTTTCGGTTGACTTTTAAAGGGGTGTAATGATATTATATTTTATGATTGGATTTTAATAATGGGATATTTTAATTAAATTACCAATAGATACTCAGTTCATTCTATTTAAAGACTTTCGTTGTATTATTTATATTCTGAATGTGATTATGTGTAATGGGTTTGTATGAGTGGACACGGTCTATTCGAGATCCTGGTGTGAACCGTTGGTTTAATGACGGTTCACTCACACCATTCTGGTTGGATCAGAATTGGGGTGTGACAACTTGGTATCAGAGCCCTCGGGCTCTGTCCAACAGACCATATTGCACCATATTGCACTTAACTAAGTCGATGAACTGAGTTAGGGAAATATTAAAAATATTTAATACAAACACATCCTAAGCATTGTTTGATACCTGAGTCGGATTAAAAAAGAGCATAATATACTATACTAAATATGAAACTTAACATGTGCACATTGTAAGACCCGTGTCAAACTAACCCGGTCTTACCACCTTGAACCAGGTTTACCCATCATGGTCGAGTCAAGTGGACCAAGGGCGTGATGGAGATCGAGATCCCAGGTATAAAATCGACCCAAAAACACTTAATTTTAAGGGAGGGTCGCATACCCAGCCAAGTAGGGTCGGACCTCCCAAAACAGAATGTCAGACCCTCAGATTTTAAGGGAGGGTCGGACAGCTTAAGACCCTAGGGTTGACGGGATCATCGACCCTCCCATCGACCCTCGGTTTCTGACAAATATAGAAATTAAGAAATTTCTATATTTTTCGATTGGGATTCTTTCCAAATCTCAATGGGACTTATTTAGGATGTTCCTAGTCTATTTAAAGGACGTCCCTAAGCCACTTTCACTCCTTTCACAACCCTAATTGAATTGAGAGAAAGAGAGGAGAAGGAAAAGAGGAAGAAGAGAGGCAAGGAAGAGAACCTAGCAAAATGGAGAAGATTTACAGAGAAAGATTAATCTTCTCAGGTATGGATACTAATTCTATGAGTTTCTACAGACCTTAGGGTAGTTATTGATGAGAATGTGATCTCGGAGAAACCCAAACCATCCATCCATGGTTAGGTTTTCATGGAAAACCATAGGAGGATGCACAAAAACTATTTAGATGGATTATACATGGTTCTAGACCATGGAATGACTGTTGAATGAATGTAGGAAGCAAGCCATAGGACCCCAAACACGAAGAGTGGATTTAAAAGTGGAAATTGGACCAGTGTGCATCGAGGGTCGCACCGAGGGTCGATAGACCATCCGACCCTAGGTGTTTCTGACCATCGACCCTCAGCATTCGGGAAGTCCAGAAAGAGGGGAGGGTCGATAGACCCATCGACCCTAGTATCGACCCTAGCATCGACCCTCAGTTGACAGAATGGGTTTTTAATTCCAGAATTAATTCTAATTAAATTTTATCGGCTTTGTTAGGTCTGCTAGCAATCTAATAACATTGTAACGGTGATTTTAAAGCTTGGGAAATATCTTATAACAAGCTAAGGTGAGGAACCTTAACTCCAAACTAAATTGGTTAATAATAAACTGTTTTCTATTTCTTGAGTCCTATGCTATGTTTGATTCTATGCGAATATGTTTGTAATGTGCATACAGCATGCCATCCAATATTTCTATTATTTGTTCATGCATATTTATTTTATTGTTTATAACATGATGATGATGATGATGATGATAGGAATAGGCATGTGCTTGTATGTGTGTGGTTGATGTATTTGATGCGAGCAGTATCAGGGGAGGTGTGATGAGAACGTCAATAAACGTTAACCTTTGGCGGGTCTCAGCACTTTAGCTCTATCTCTAACTCAAGTCTTGTGCATTGACATCGTCTTATCGCCATTACCTTAGCAGAACTATTATGTCGTAGAGTATCAGGGGAGGTGGTCTCGGTCCTTGTAGTCTCTGACTCTACCGGGGGGCCTTAGCTCTATCTCTATGGGAATTCTGAGGGATGCTGGGGTGAGGCCTTGGATACACTATTTGGCATTAGGATTGGTTAGTAGCGAGCCCAGTTTGCAAGCCCTCGCTAACAGGGGCTTACGTGTTGGTATAGCATTATATTGCAATAAACGTTAACCTTTATTGTATAATGTTATGGTAGGGTGGATGGGGACGACGATAAACGTTAACCTTCGAGCGGGCTTCCACACCCTGTGTATAGAGGCGGTGTCAATAAACGTTAACCTTTGACCACCCAGCCTTTCTATTGCGCATTGCAAACTATAAACCAGACCAAAGATATAAATTGATTTTTTTGCATGCTTATGTTTTGTTGCATTGTTTTTGCTACTCACTGAGCCGTGTTGTGTGCTCACCCCACGACGTCAAATATTTTTAGTTGATGATGCAGGTTCCATAGTCGAAGATTATATGAACGCGTCTGCGTACAGGAATATCGCAGCAATGGAAGCTGGAGCTGAAGAGTATATACATGACACCTCTTGCGAGTGTGACTCATGTGTATTTGATTAGCTATTTTATACGTTTCTTTGGATTTATAAAGACAAGTATTTGATATTTACATAAGTATGTCTCAGTTGGAAACAGAATAATTTACTATTTAATTAATGGTATCATCTTAGTTCTCAGTTCATTTATTTATAAATTTTCCGCTATTGTGTATTACTCTGATTATGATTATGGATGTGTGGAAGTTTGGGTAAAACGGGGATAGCCTATTCGAGATCCTGGTTGAACCGTTGGTTATTTAACGGTTCATCACACCATTCTGAACAGTGCGGAATTGGGGTGTGACAACTTGGTATCAGAGCTTCTCAGGCCTTGCCCGCCAAAACTAACATACATACAAGACCATTGTGAACTGAGATAGGATAAATTAAAAGCTTTAATACAAACAAACCATAAGCACCTGTGTTGATTGAGACCAAATTAACAAGAGAATAATACATCTATTAAAGGGGAAACAAGTTACATACAATGAGAGAGAAAGACAAATGCATAGACATAACAAAAATAGAGTACAGTCCACAACCCGGACAGTTACTCTGTAGTACAGGACAAGAAAAATAAAAGTACAATCAGGAAGTTGGAGGCGAAGGAGGAGGCGGTGCCTCACGGTCTCTGTCATAGTCCTTGGCATAGACCCTAGTCAACCATGCCACCTGGGTCTGAGTCGCCTGCAGACTAGCTGTGAGATCAGCCACCCTCTGATCAGCCCGGCGCTGGGCGTCTAGGAGCTCCCCTATCCTCAGATCTGATGCACGCTGAGCCTCTTTAATCTCGTGAAACATACTCAGCACGTCATCAGCTGGTGGGCGTGAAGGACCAGCCCCATGAGAAGGACCGGTCTCCAGTACCGAAGCCACCGCAGCAGAAGTACCAGCCCTATCCGCCTGTGTGGGTGATGGCGGGGGTATCGTGTCAACATCCATATACATACGATCGTCATCATCGACCGGATCCCCACAAGCCCCAGCAGCAGCCTCAACATCAGCCATCTCAACCCGAGTGTGAGGGTGCACCATTACGTTCCTCTCCTCATCGCTAACCTCCGCATCTCACAGCCCCATCTTGCAGATAGCCTCCCAATCTAGAGGCGACGAGAAGGTCTTCTCCTGGATCTTCTCATCTACCAAATCCACCCCCAGACGGGTCAGTAGGACTGTAATCATGTGTCCATAGGGTAGATTACCCCTATGACCGGACAATGTGGCACTAATCATCGTCCGCATGATGATGTAAGGAAGGCAGACCGGCTGACGAGTGCAGATGCAGTAGATCAAGAACTGGGTCAGCTGAGACACCCTCTCATAGTGCCCACTCTGCGGGATCAGATTATGCTGGATAATCTTGCAGAAGACCCGTGGAGCTGGACGCAAGTAGCAAGCTCTCATTTGCCATCTATCGGGACGGAGCAACTGGTTGTCGATCTCTGCCCTCATCTCCATCTCAACAAACTGTGGCTCTCCCGACGCACAGTACACCATGGGGCCATCAAAGGGAATGCCCAACAGATCGGCCAGCTGCCGATAATCAAAGGAGATGTGCACCCCTTTGACGTAACTAGTGATGCGCAACTCCTGACCACGCTCGACATCATTGTAATTCCCCACCACCTGGAGATTACAATAGAACTGGCGTACCAAGTCGGGACATGTGCACGCGTCGTATGTGATGACAGGGAGCCACCCCATATCACCGAATGCTCCCTCTACATTGAACTAGGCTAGCTCAGCCAAGTTCACCATGCGACCCCCTTCAACCTTCTTACGGGCATAGTCCGCATACTGTGCCTCGGCTTCATTCGAACGGAAGCGAAGTGGATCGCGCACTCTAGGTACTTTGGTACGGGCCATAGTATCTGCAAAATAAGAAAAAGAAAGGAAGCAAGGAGTTAATAGGATAAAAATCCGAAAAATTAAAAATGAAGCCCCATTTCTCACCATATAAGTGGGTATGAGAACTTACGTAGGTTAAAATATGTCCTACGACCCACATACAGTAGGAGATTTTAACTGACGAAGCTCAATTTGAAGAAATTCAAGAAAAATTTAAAATTTCGATAAATTATGGCAAAAAGAGAAAATTTTAAGTTTCTCAATAACCAACCGATGAAACTCAAAAATTTTGAGGGCTTTCGTTCCTCAAGACCCCAATAACAAAAGCCCCCAATAAAAATCGAATTTTTACGGTTGGAAAAAGTTTAATTTGGAAAATACGAGCTAAATGGGCAAAAACCTAGAAAAGAAAACCTAAAAACAGGTAAAGGTGAGAGGGTATACCTGTAGGGATGACGTGGGCGTCGAAACCCGGAGTTAAACCGACCAAGAACAGTGGAGTAGCACTGTAGCAACTCAGAGAGTGGAGACGAGTCGAAACGGAGGAGGAATAGTGAGAAATAACCCAGAATCGGATCTTAAAAATCTGATTTTTGGTCCGAGGGTCGGACAATTCGACTGGTACCATCGACCCTCGGATCGACCCTCCCATCGACCCTCGGCTCTCGGGAATCTGACAGAAAATCGAGGGTCGGACTGAGGGTCGGACACCCATCGACCCTCGCATCGACCCTCAGCTCTCGGGAAGAACAGGTTATTCCCAGGGTCGAATACCCAGGGTCGGACATACCAGCGACCCTCACCATCGACCCTGCATAGAAAAGACAGTATTTTTTTTATAAAATGAGTTAGAATTTGAAATTTCTTATCGGTTGTGTGCCTACATGAGATATAAATGAATTCTAACCTACCTTGACGATTTTCAGGCACCAATAATCACTGAAAGGAATTATGTCTGGACGAAAAGTTACCCGACAGACCCAAAATACAGTCCCATCACCACCACCAGTGGAGGAGACTAGTCAAGAGAATAACCATGCACAGGGTAATCCAGAACCGGCAAACCCTACAAATTTTCCACCTCCATCACCGGAGCTAGCAACTGTGGTTATGAATCTGGCACAACAGCTACAACAAATGCAACACGCACAAGCTCAAATGCAGGTTGCAATGGGAGTTATGTTTCAAGCCACTCAGGCTGCAACCATGCACACTGGGCAAGCTAGTGCAGCACCAGTGGGTAATCACCCAGCTCAACAGACACCTCAACAATCGGCTGCACCAATTCCAGTGAAAGTCCCAGAAGCAGCCCAAGGGAACTATCAGTATCCACCCCCTATGTTTGGGGCATACCAAAATCAACTGGATCACTCCTGGCTAGTGGAGAGATTTTTGAAAATGAAACCGAGAGAATTCAACGGCAAGCCGTCTGATCCACTGTGGCCAGCACACTGGATAGACGAAATGGAAAGGAACTTCCTTATGATGACTATTACCGAGGAAGAGAAAGTACTATGCGCCACCTTCATGCTCAAAGGTGACGCACACCATTGGTGAAAATCTACAAAGACGTACTTATTGACCAAGCACGCCCTACAGACATGGGCTATATATAAAGAAGCGTTCTTCGAGAAGTATTTCCCAAGGAGATTCAAAGATTCAATGGAGAAAGAGTTCTTGAGTCTGTACCAGGGGCAGATGACCGTAGACGCATATCAACAGCCTACAAAGAACTGTTTTTCTTCGCACCGGCTAGCATGCAAGAAGAAGATACAAAAACCCGTAGGTTTGTCGTGGGACTAAGAGGAAGCATAAGACAAAACGTTCTGGGCTTAGAGAAGAAGATTTACAACGAAGCTGTCCAGATTGCTCGAGTAATTGAATCGAGCCAGAAAGAGAGTTATTTCACTCAAAACAAAGGCATCAAAAGGCCAGCTGGGAATTCGTATAACGGAGGCAATAATAGGACGTATAAACCTTTTCGTCCTCAGAATTTTGCTACTGCACCAAAGTCTACTTCCGTAGCTCAACCACAGCCAAAGCCAAATTCTGAAGCCCCGAAGTGTTATAACTGCAACCAACCAGGGCATATGGCAAGAGAATGCCCAAAACCCAAGAAGCAGTTACATCAAGGACGGGTATATGCTGTTACATCAGAGGATGCAGCCACATCGCCCGATGTGGTCACAGGTATGACTGAAACTTTTAAGATTATAATTTCATTGATTGAGCATGTAGACTAAGTAAAAACGGATCATAGGTATTGTACCTATCAATGGCGTACCAGCCAGAGTACTCTTTGATTCAGGAGCTACGCATTCATTTATATCTGTGTCGTTTGGAAAGAAGACCAATTTACCCATCAAAACATTAGACTACAAGTTACTTGTACGGTCACCGATGGGATTAGAAGTGGAATTAGAGAAAGGTTATGGGCCATGTCCAGTTCTCATTGGCGAGAAAACCTTAGATGCAACTTTAATACAACTTGAGATGGCAGACTTTGACGTCATCATGGGAATGGACTGGTTAGCTCGACATTCTACAAATCTGTTATGCGCCGAGAAGAAGCTAACGTTCAAAGACAAAGAAGGAGCAGAATTTAATTTCTCGGGAACCAAACTTCCCAGGAGACGCAAGCTCATACTCTCAGCATTAAAGGCTAAGAAGTGCCTTGAAAAGGGAGCCGTCAGATATCTAGTATCAGTGGTCGACTACCCAAGGACGCGCCACGAATGGAAGATATTGACGTCGTGCGGGATTACCCAAATGTATTTCCAGAGGAACTACCCGGATTACCGCCCGACCGTGTCACGGAGTTTGTAATACACCTGATACCTGGAGCCGCACCGGTATCAAAAGCACCTTATAGAATGGCTCCTACTGAACTGAAGGAATTAAAAGTGCAATTACAAGAACTGCTGGATAAGGGTTATATTAGACCCAGTATAACTCCATGGGGAGCACCGGTGTTGTTCGTAAAGAAGAAGGATGGTAGTGTTCGATTATGTATCGACTATCGAGAGTTAAATAAGCTGACAATCAAGAATCGATATCCACTACCCAGGATCGATGACTTGTTTGATCAGTTACAAGGAGCGAAGGTATTTTCAAAGGTCGATCTTCGATCAGGCTATCATCAGCTGAAGATTAAAGAAGGTGACATTCCGAAGACAGCTTTCAGGACAAGATACGGACATTATGAGTTCTTAGTGATGTCCTTCGGATTAACTAATGCACCGGCAACATTCATGGAACTTATGAACCGAGTTTTCCACGATATGTTGGATACGTCGGTTATTATATTTATTGATGACATATTGGTATACTCCAAAGACAAGGAAACCCATGTCAAGAACCTAAACGTAGCCCTACAGCGTTTAAGGAAAGAGAAGTTATACGCTAAATTTCGAAGTGTGAGTTTTGGCTAAGTGAAGTCGCCTTTCTAGGCCATGTAGTATCCGTAGAAGGAATCAAAGTGGACCCCAGTAAGATCGAGGCTATTGTGAAGTGGAAAGCACCAAAGAGTGTTTCAGAAATTAGAAGTTTTCTGGGTCTAGCTGGATATTATCAGAGATTCGTAGAAAACTATTCGGATTGCCGTACCTCTCACCAGTTTGACCAGGAAAGGAGAAAAATTTATATGGACGGATAAGTGTGAAAAGAGTTTTCAAACACTGAAGACCAGATTGATATCCGCCCCAATTTTGACCATTCCTGTTCCAGGACAGACATTTACCTTATACACTGATGCATCAGGATTTGGATTAGGATGTGTGCTTATGCAAGGAGAGCAAGAGTGAGATTGCGTATGCCTGAAAGTCGAACCTTGGATTGAAGGTACATGAGAAAAATTACATGTGAAGTAACACCAACAGAAATCACCAGTCGAAAGGTTCAACGTCTACGCAATAGAGATATATACTATGTTAAGGTCACATGGAAAAGTAGAGACATGGAAGAAGTTACATGGGAAGAAGAGAATGCTATGCGAAAGCAATACCCTCACTTGTTTGATTCAGAAGGTACGTACAATTTCGAGGATGAAATTGTTATAAGTTGAGAGGAGTTGTAAGACCCGTGTCAAACTAACCCGGTCTTACCACCTTGAACCAGGTTTACCCATCATGGTCGAGTCAAGTGGACCAAGGGCGTGATAGAGATCGAGATCCCAGGTATAAAATCGACCCAAAAACACTTAATTTTAGGGGAGGGTCGCATACCCAGCCAAGTAGGGTCGGACCTCCCAAAACAGAATGTCAGACCCTCAGATATTAAGGGAGGGTCGGACAGCTTAAGACCCTAGGGTCGACGGGATCATCGACCCTCCCATCGACCCTCGATTTCTGACGAATATAGAAATTAGGAAATTTCTATATTTTTCGATTGGGATTCTTTCCAAATCTCAATAGGACTTATTTAGGATGTTCCTAGTCTATTTAAAGGACGTCCCTAAGCCACTTTCACTCCTTTCACAACCCTAATTGAATTGAGAGAAAGAGAGGAGAAGGAAAAGAGGAAGAAGAGAGGCATGGAAGAGAACCTAGCAAAAAGGAGAAGAGTTACAGAGAAAGATTAATCTTCTCAGGTATGGATACTAATTCTATGAGTTTCTACAGACCTTAGGGTAGTTATTGATGAGAATGTGATCTCGGAGAAACCCAAACCATCCATCCATGGTTAGGTTTTCATGGAAAACCATAGGAGGATGCACGAAAACTATTTAGATGGATTATACATGGTTCTAGACCATGGAATGACTGTTGAATGAATATAGGAAGCAAGCCATAGGACCCCAAACACGAAGAGTGAATTTAAAAGTGGAAATTGGACCAGAGTGCATCGAGGGTCGCACCGAGGGTCGATAGACCATCCGACTTTAGGTGTTTCTGACCATTGACCCTCAGCATTAGGGAAGTCCAGAAAGATTGGAGGGTCGATAGACCCATCGACCCTAGTATCGACCCTAGCATCGACCCTCAGTTGACAGAATGGTTTTTAATTCCAGAATTAATTCTAATTAAATTTTATCGGCTTTGTTAGGTCTGCTAGCAATCTAATAACATTGTAACGGTGATTTTAAAGCTTGGGAAATATCTTATAACAAGCTAAGGTGAGGAACCTTAACTTCAAACTAAATTGGTTAATAATAAACTGTTTTCTATTTCTTGAGTCTTATGCTATGTTTGATTCTATGCGAATATGTTTGTAATGTGCATACAGCATGCCATCCAATATTTCTATTATTTGTTCATGCATATTTATTTTATTATTTATAACATAATGATGATGATGATGATAGGAATAGGCATGTGCTTGTATGTGTGTGGTTGATGTATTTGATGCGAGCGAGTATCAGGGGAGGTGTGATGAGAACGTCAATAAACGTTAACCTTTGGCGGGTCCCAAGACTTTAGCTCTATCTCTAACTCAAGTCTTGTGCATTGACATCGTCGTATCGCCATTACCTTAGCAGAACTATTATGTCGTAGAGTATCAGGGGAGGTGGTCTCGGTCCTTGTAGTCTCTAACTCTACCGGGGGGCCTTAGCTCTATCTCTATGGGCATTCTGAGGGATGCTGGGGTGAGGCCTTGGATACACTGTTTGGCATTAGGATTGGTTAGTAGCGCGCCCAGTTTGCAAGCCCTCGCTAATAGGGGCTTACGTGTTGGTATAGCATTATATAGCAATAAACATTAACCTTTGTTGTATAATGTTATGGTAGGGTGGATGGGGACGACGATAAACGTTAACCTTCGGGCGGGCTTCCACACCCTGTGTATAGAGGCGGTGTCAATAAACGTTAACCTTTGACCACCCAACCTTTCTATTGTACATTGCCAAATCTAAACCAGACCAAAGATATAAATTGATTTTTTTGCATGCATATGTTTTGTTGCATTGTTTTGGCTACTCACTGAGCCATGTTGTGTGCTCACCCCTCGACGTTGAATATTTTTAGTTGATGATGCAGGTTACACAGTCGAAGATTATATGAACGCGTCTGCGTACGGGAATATCGCAGCAATGGAAGCTGAAGCTGAAGAGTATATACATGACACCTCTTGTGAGTGTGACTCATGTGTATTTGATTAGCTATTTTATAGGTTTCTTTGGATTTATAACGACATGTATTTGATATTTACATAAGTATGTCTCAGTTGGAAACAAAATAATTTACTATTTAATTAATGGTATCATCTTAGTTCTCAGTTCATTTATTTATAAATTTTCCGCTATTGTGTATTACTCTGATTATGATTATGGATGTGTGGACGTTTGGGTAAAACGGGGATAGCCTATTTGAGATCCTGGTTGAACCGTTGGTTATTTAACGGTTCATCACACCATTCTGAACAGTGCAGAATTGGGGTGTGACACACATATTCTAGTTAGGTGAAACCTGAAAATTTTCATTAAATAAGAAAATGAGTATCAGATAAATAGTGCCAGAGGGTACAGTCCACAAACCGGACAGTTACCCTGTTATATAAACAGTCAAAAGAGAAGAAAATAAAAGGGACAATCATGGGGTAGGGGCCTAGGAGGAATAGAGTCCGCTATGTCATAATCCCGCTCGTATACGACCCTAAGCCAGTGCACCTGATCCTGAGTGACTCTGAGGCTGCGAGCCAAGTGCCCCAAGTCACGGCTCATCTCACGCCGAGCATCCCTGATCTCCATGAACATACCCATCACGGTGTCGGGAGGAGGCTGAGATGGTCCCGCTGCATGTGTAGGCTGTGGTGCTGGCACTGGTACATCCTCCGCCCTACCATCGCTATCCCCATCATCACCCCCTACATTCACAGGTAAGACAGGGAAACCATTGTGGCCAGTACAGTGGGTTACGGAAATAGAGAAGAACTTTCGTCTGATGACTTGTACAGAGGATGAGAAGGTACTGTTTGCCACTCATATGCTAAAGGAGGATGCGAATGCTTGGTGGAATTCTACACGGGCATATCTGGAGACGAAGCATACACAGTTGGATTGGGAAGTGTTTAAGGTTGCCTTCTTCGATAAGTATTTTCCGAAGAGCTTCAGAGATCAGATGGAGAAGGAGTTCCTTAATCTACAGCAGTCTCAGTCGACTGTGGTTGCTTATCAGCAGAGGAACGAGGAGTTATTTTTCTTCGCACCGGCAAGTATGCAAGAAGAAGAGACCAAGACACGTAGGTTCACCATGGGACTATGTGGAAGCATCAGAGAGCACATTTTGGGCCTGGACAAGAAAATCTATAATGAGGTTGTGCAGGTTGCGAGGGTGATAGAGTCCAGTCAGCGGGACAGCTTCTTCGCTCAGAACAGGGGAGTGAAGAGACCCGCTATTCAGAGTTCTGGTGGCGGTAACAATAGACTCTTCCGCCCATACAGGGCTCAGACCACTACAGTACCTGCTAGGAACAATACGGCACCACCTGTGCCACAGAACGCCGAATTCAACCCAAATATCAAATGTTTCAACTGTCAGCAAGTGGGTCATATTGCAAGGACCTGCAGTCTACCTAGGTAGCAACCTCCCCAGCAAGGAAAAGTATATGCGGTCACTACTGAAGAGGCAGCCGCATGACCTGATGTGGTCACTGGTACGACTCTATCCCTTACTATTTGGCTTACTATTTTCATTGTGTATATGCACATGTAGAAATAAGGGATAATAAAAATTCTAGGAATTGTTAATGTAGCTGGTATACCTACCAGAGTACTATTTGACTGGGGCCACGCACTCCTTTGTTTCTATTTCCTTTGGGAAGCGAATGGAGTTACCAATTAAGCACTTGAACCCAAGCTTGATAGTTCGCTCTCCACTAGGAGTCGAAGTGGCTTTGACTGAATATTATGGACCATGTACTGTATCTATTGAGGGCCGAGACTTAAAAGCAAGTCTGGTACCACTCGAGATGGCAGACTTTGATGTCATCTTGTGAATGGATTGGCTAGGCCATCATTCAGCTATCCTATTATGTTGTAAAAGGAAGTTTGTGCTTACAGACAAAATGGGAAAGGAGTATAGCTTCGCTGGGATCAAGCTATCTAGGAAGCAGAAGCTGATCCTCTCCACCCTAAAAGCCAAGCGATGCTTAGAGAAAGGGGGAGTGGGGTATCTAGTATCTGTAGTCGACATTACGGCGGAGTCGCACAAGATGGAAGATATAGATGTGGTTCGAGAGTTCCCAGATGTATTTCCAGAGGAGCTTCCAGGTCTACCATCGGACAGGGCTACAGAGTTTGTAATAGACCTTATGCCAGGTTGAGCGCCGGTGTCTAAAGCACCATACAGGATGACCCCTACCGAGTTAAAGGAGTTGAAGACCCAATTACAAGAATTGTTAGATAAGGGTTTCATACAACCTAGCATAACGCCTTGGGGAGCACCTGTATTATTTGTCAAGAAGAAAGATGGAAGTGTAAGACTATGCATGGACTACCGTGAACTGAACAAGTTGACGATCAAGAATCGGTATCCCTTGCCTAGAATCGATGATCTGTTCAATCAATTGCAGGGTGCAAAGGTTTTCTTGAAGATTGATCTCCGATCGGGGTATCACCAACTGAAGATCAAGGCCGGAGATATTCCGAAGACTGCTTTCAAGACGAGGTATGGGCATTATGAGTTTCTAGTTATATCTTTCGGGTTGATCAATGCTCCAGCTTCATTCATGGAACTGATGAACCGAGTGTTTCATGATATGTTGGACACTTCGGTCATCGTATTCATTGATGACATATTGATCTACTCAAAGGACATGGAGACTCATACAACACATTTGAGGGCAGCCCTACAACGGCTAAGACAAGAAAAGCTTTATGCTAAGTTCAAGATGTGCGAGTTTTGGCTGAAGGAAGTAGCTTTCTTGGGCCATGTAGTATCTGAAGACGGTATCAAGGTTGATCCAAGTAAGATAACTGCTATAGTAGGATGGGAAGCACCAAAATTTGTTGCGGAGATTCGTAGTTTCCTTGGGTTAGCTGGTTATTATAGAAGATTCGTAGAGGATTACTCTAGGATCGCTGTTCCACTCACCAGATTGACCAAGAAGGGAGAGAAATTCATATGGATAGATGAGTGCGAGAAGTGCTTTCAGACTTTGAAGTCAAGACTAGTCTCTGCACCTATCTTGACCATCCCAGAACCAAGCGTACCGTTTACTTTATATACGGATGCTTCAGGGTTGGGTATCGGGTGTGTATTGATGCAATGAAAACAAGTGATTGCTTACGCATCAAGACAGTTAAAGGAGCATGAGAAGAACTATCCTACGCATGATTTGGAGTTAGCAGCGGTTATACATGCAATCAAGACTTGGAGACACTACTTGTATGGTGAGAAGTTTCAGATCAAGTCAGATCACAAGAGCTTAACTTATCTTTTCACTCAGAAGGATCTGAATATGAGACAGAGGAGATGGTTGGAGTTATTAAAATATTATGATTGTGACATCCAGTATCATCCGGGTAAAGCAAATGTGGTGGCTGACGCCTTAAGAAGAAAGTGGGCATCGAAACCTGAGGCAGGACCAAGTACAAATGCTGCATTATGTGCCGCAGCCTCAAGTTTAATTGAAGGCGATGAAGAGTACATAATAGAGACTGCAGAAGATCTAGTCGAGCAAGGCTTAATTCATAAGTTCACCATGATGTTTGCAGCTTTGAAGATCTCACCGGATCTAGTTGATGAAGTCAAGGTAGCAATCCTACAGGATCCACATCTCAAGACAGTGCAAGAAGACTTAGAGAGGGGTACGAGCAATCCTGACTTTACCTTGGATTCAGACAAGGTACTCAGGTATCGTGGACGGTTATGTATACCTGAGAGTAAAGACTGCAATATCAGAGATCGAGTTATGACTGAAGCTCATTACACTCCATATTCAGTACATCCAGGAAGTACCAAAATGTACCATGATTTAAGAAGACTATGTTGGTGGAGGGGTATGAAAGCAGATATAGCTCGTTTCGTGTTCCAATGCCTAAATTGTCAACAAGTTAAAGCGGAAAGGCAGAGACCCGCAGGTTTACTACAGCCATTACCAGAACCTGCCTGGAAGTGGGATTGTATCACCATGGATTTCATCACTGGCCTACCTTTGACACCAAGGTCAGTGGATGCAGTTTGGGTTATAGTCGACCGACTCACCAAGACAGCTCGATTTATTGCGGTCAGACCTCAGTATACCATGGAGAAGCTGGCCAAGTTGTATGTTGATAATATAGTCAGACTCCATGGCGTTCCAAAGAGTATAGTATCTGACAGAGATCCCCATTTTACATCAAAGTTCTGGGAAGGATTACAGAAAGCTATGGGAACAAAGTTGAAATTCAGTACAACTTTTCACCCTCAGACGGACGGACACTCAGAACGAACTATTCAAATTTTAGAAGATATGCTCCGAGCTTGTGCATTAGATTTCAAGGGAGATTGGGATGAGAAACTATCACTTATCGAGTTTGCTTATAACAACAGTTATCTGGCTACAATTCAGATGGCCACATATGAAGCACTCTATGGGAAGAAGTGTCGTACACCTCTGTTATGGAACGAGGTGGGAGAAAGAAGAATTGTAGGACCGGAGTTTGTTGAAGAAACTTGTCGAGTGATTGATCAAATCAAGGAGAGAGTAAAGACAGCTCAAGTCTGACAGAAGCACTATGCGGATAATCGACGTCGAGATCTGGAGTTTGCAGTGGGTGACAAGGTATTCTTGAAGGTATCACCGGTGTGAGTTCTGAAACGGTTTGGTAAGAAGGGGAAGCTATGCCCCAGGTATGTGTGACCATATGAGATATTGACCCGACGTGGTAATGTAGCATATCAATTGGCTCTACCACCATTTATGTCAAGCGTTCATAATGTGTTCCATGTATCATTACTGAAGAAGTATGTCAGAGATCCATCGCACATCTTGACCGCTGATCCCCCAGACTTGACTGAAGACTTAACATTCGAATTGGTGCCTGTGATGCTCTGAAGTCGAAAGGTACAGCAACTTCGAACCAAGGATATTCATTATGTAAAGGTGCATTGGAGAAGCCAAAATGTCGAAGAAATTACTTGGGAAGAGGAGAGCGCAATGAGGAAGGAGTATCCTAATCTTTTCGACGATCAAGGTATGTTTAAATTTCGAGGCCGAAATTTCTTTTAAGGGTGGGGGAGTTGTGAGACCTACATGCAAATTTTGGGACGAAATTTCTTTTAAGGGTGGGGGAGTTGTAAGACCCGCACTCTGTAAACCCGGTCAAAACCTTGGTTTTGTGTCGTAGCAGGTCTTCCGATCATCACCGGGCCAGACGAGACGAGCGGATGACAAACAGGTACAAAATCAGATCAAAGACGGTCAAATAATCATCATTTTATGTTGATCGATCGATGGTACCGGTCTTGGTACCGGTCGATCTGTCAGCTCTGTGCAGCTGAGTGCGGAGATCCAGAAATTGATCTCTGTGGGTCCCATTTTCCTAAACCCTAATGCCTGAACCTTCCTAATTCTAATAGGGTTACTAAACCCTAATTCTAGCCTATAAATACACCTTAAACCTCCTCAAATCCTTTCCATTATCTCTCATACACCCTAGAGAAGAGAAGGAGGTTGGAAAGGAGAAGGAGCTAGGAAGAAGAAGGAGGTGCCACCATTACCGTTCGACGACGTTCACTTTATGCCAATCAACGGTAAGTGTTTTAATCATTCTTCTTACTCTATGACTTTAGGATAGTTGTGTGGGTGGATCAATACCATGCAAAGTAGGTATTGATCTTAAAACCCTAAATTGGATATTAAACCCTAAGTTGCCGTCAAACCCTAGATTCGAGTTCCGAGATGATATTCATCGAAACTAGACTTGAATGAGTTGGGGATAACTCTAACTTAAAGCTTAGACTTAGAATGGATAGGAGAAACCCTAAAAATCCAAGGTAATCAATCGACGACAGTCGAAAAACCAAGTGTATGGTCTTTCGGAGACATATCGGTCGACCATACCGGTTGTTAATTTGCTCACAAAGCTGCAACCGGTATGTTGCAACCGGTCAGCTCTGAAAGGCTGGTTTAGGACTCTGTTGGTTTTCGATCAACATGACACCCTAAGAAAACTATTCTAATGAAACCCTAATAATATTGTAGGACTTTGTGACTTCCCGTTTGGATCTTGCGACGTGGAGCAAGCTAACAAACGAGCGTCAAGTAAGGGAATCTGACCTAAACCTAATAATTAATGGATAGTAAGTCGATGTTAATCACCTGATTATATATGATGTGATGTTTGTGCATATTCACATGCCATCTTTTAATTTCAGTTATTATTATTGTTCATGCATGATAGGATGTGATTGTTAGGCATGTGATTGTTTTCGTTAGTGTGTGGAGTGGGGCATGGGCCTGGGATCGCTCCTCACACTAGCACCTTTTGTAGTATTCTGTCTTAACATGCTTGGTACGGGTGGGGCATCAGGGGAAGGTCATGGTATGGTGGTCTCCGATGTTGATGCTGGCCTGGCCATGGTTATGTGGCACTATGGTCTCCGAGGTCGACGTTGGCTTGTCCACCATGCTTTAGCTCTATCTCTATGCCGTAGGGAGTTATGTTGGGATAGGGTCTACCTGCGTATTGTTTCTATCCTAGTGGGTTAGTTATGGATAGGGCATTAGGGGAGGTGTGGGAATGCCTTAGCTCTATCTCTATGCCATAGACGGCTATGCTGGGATAGAGCATACATTGATGACATATAGGATTGGTTAGTTGCGAGCGCAGTTTGCGAGCCCTGGCCAGTAGGGGCTTAGGTACTGGTATGGGTAGAGCATTAGGGGAGGTACGGGGGTATCTTAGCTCTATCTCTATTCCATGATGGGTGCATGTGGGCCAATGGGGGTGTGATCCATGAGGTGCCATACACTCGTGTATAGAGGTGCGGGGGCCACCAAACCTTTTTATAGCACATTGCAAACTTAAACCAGACCACAGCATAAAATGATTGTTACTCATGCATAATATTGTGAAACTGTCTGATTGTCTTACTGAGCTAAGTTGTGAGCTCACCCTTTGTGTACACATTGGTTTTAGAAGTTGATGCAGGATACACGGTAGATGACTATATGAACGCTCCGGCGTATGGTGATGTTGCTGCTCTGGGTGCACAGGCAGGAGAGGACGAGCATGACACTTCATGCGAGTGCCCTTTCTGCGTATACCTGTGATTGATTTTATTTAATTGTTTCAGTTAGTTTCGGTTGACTTTTAAAGGGGTGTAATGATATTATATTTTATGATTGGATTTGAATAATGGGATATTTTATTTGAATTATCAATAGATACTCAGTTCATTCTATATAAAGAATTCCGATGTATTATTTATATTCTGATTGTGGTTATGTGTAATGGGTTTGTATGAGTGGGCACGGTCTATTTGAGATCCTGGTGTGAATCGTTGGTTTAATAGCGGTTCACTCACACCATTCTGGTTGGATCAAAATTTGGGTGTGACACTAATGGTTATAGATAGACTTGGTATATATATAAAGAGGCATTCTTTGAGAAATACTTCCCTAGAAGTTTCTGAGATTCTATGGAGAGAGAGTTCCTGAGTTTATATCAGGGGCAGATGATTGTCGACGCATATCAACAGCGTTATGAGGAGCTGTTTTTCTTTGCACCAGTCAGTATGCAAGAGGAGGATACGAAAACCCGAAGGTTCGTCATGGGACTTAGGGGAAGCATACACGAACATGTTTTGGGACTGGAGAAGAAAACCTACAATGAAGCTGTACAAATTGCTCGAGTGATAAAGTCGAGCCAGAAAGAGAGGTATTTTACTCAAATAGGGGAATAAAAAGGCGAAATGAAAATTTTTACAACGGAGGCAACACCAAGGTATTCCAACCCTTCCGTACGCAGGGCTTCAATGCTGCAACCAAAACCATTTCAGCAACCCCACGGCAACCAAAGCAAAATGGTGAGGGGATCAGGTGTTTTAACTGCAACCAAGTAGGGCATGTCTCAAGAGAGTGTACTAAGCCCAGAAAATAACTTCAGCAAGGAAGAGTTTATGCTGTTTTAGCCAAGGATGCTGCCGCATTGTCTGATGTGGTCACAGTTATGACCTGAACCTGTCATTTTATGTTACATTGCATGAGCATGTAGACTAAATTAAAACAAATCATAGGTATCGTACCTAGTAATGGCATTCTTGCCAGAGTGCTCTTTGATTATGGAGCTACTCATCCTTTTATATCTGTGTCATTTGGAAAGAAACTAAATATACCCCTTAAGTTTTTAGATTTCAAACTGCTTATGCGATCGCCGATGGGAATTATGAAGTCCAAGGAAGGACCCAGTATAAATGCTACCTTATGTTTTGCAGTGATAGATTTAGATTTGGAAGGAGAGTAACATATAATAGAAACTCGTGATGATCCAATTAAGCAAGAATTTATGGATGAATTTATGAAGCAATAGTTCGTCGGTTGCGCTTGTGGCATTAAAGGGTATCTCTGAATTGATGGATGAAGTAGAAGTAGTAATTTTGTTAGGTCTGTATATAGGAACAGTGTAAGCAGACTTAGAAAAGGAAAACCAAACCCTGACTTTTGTTTTGGGAATGAAACTACAGTATCGTGAACTATGTCAATGATTTGCCACTGACTCCCAAATCGATTGACATGGTTGGGTGGTTGTTGATCGTCTTATGAAAATAGCTCATTCCATTGCTATACGACCTCGGTATGCTGTGGAGCGGCTAAATAAGCTATATGTAGATAATATTGCCAGAATGAATGGTATGCATGAGAGCTTAGTGTCGGTCAGAGGCTTATGCCTTATCTCGAAGTTTTGGGAGGATCTACAGAAAATAATGGGGGCAAAGTTGAAGTTTAGTACTGCACTTTACCCCAAATCGACGGATAGTCGGGGCAGAGTATACAGATCCTAAGAGATATGCCCCAAGCTTGTGAATTGATTTCAAGGAACTTGAGTTGAGAAGTTATCGTGAATTGAAGTTGCTATTAAGCTACCATGTAAATGTCACCTATCAAGCATGGTACGGTAGAAATGTCAAATTCCTTTATTTTGGAATAAAGTTGGTGAATGAAGAATTTTGAGACCTAAGTCTAATGAAGAAAACAATCGAGTGGCAGACAAGATAAAAAAAAAGGGGCAGGATAACTCAAGATGTCAGAGAGACACCAAGACCTTGAGTTTGCCATAAGTGACAAATTTTTATCGAAGAAATCACTTATGCGTAGTTTGAAACGATTAGACAAGAAGGGAAAGTTGTATCCTATATATGTGTTGAACCTTATAAACTTTGGAGAGACGTAGAAAAGTTGCATATCAATTAGCGTTACCACTATCCATGTTTAGTGTGCATGATGTATTTCGTGTGTCTCTATTGAAGAAGTACATTAGAGATCCATATCAAAGGTATTGACCATGGAATCACTGGTTTAGATAGAATGTTTGACTATTGAAGTGGTACCAGCCTAGTTCACTAGTGGGAAGGTACAATATTTCCAAAGCTGGGATAATTATTATATGAAGGTAACCTGGCAAAGACAAGACATGGAGAAGAGTGCATAGGAGGAAGAAGATGCAATGCGAAAATAGAATTTCCACCTATTGACTCCGAAGTAAATTCAAATTTTGAGGACAAAATTTATTTTAAGGATGGGGGAGTTGTAAGATCTGTACGTTCAAATTACGAGGACGAAATTTCTTTTAAGGGTGGTGGAGTTGTAAGACCCGCACGCCACGAACCTGTTCTAACCTTACATTTCGTGTCATGACCCGTCTACATATCATGGTTAAATTTGAGCCAAGTGGACCAAGTGTGTGAAGAAACCCAAGACCCAGTATGAAAATTTACTCAAAAACAGTCAAAATGAGGGTAGGGTCACAGGTTTTAACAGGTAGGTCCGACCCTCCCATCGACCGTGACCAGGGGTCGCAGAGGGTCTATGAAGTGTCCGACCCCCCATCGACCCTCCCATCGACCCTCGGTATTCGGGAAAAACAGCACGAACCGAAAATTAGGAAACATTCCTAATTTCAATTGGAACCTTTCCTAAACTCAATGAGACTTATTTTGGGAGGTTTTACTCTATAAATAGGACGTCCCTAAGCCTCTTTCACTCCTTTTACAACCCTAATTGAATTGAAAAAAAGAGAAGAGAAGGAAGAGAAAAAAAATATAATCAAGGAAGAGAAGAAAGCAAAAAGAAGAAGAGTTGCAGAGAAGGAGTCCAATTTTTTTTTTGAGTCCAATACCTTGATTGTGATATGCGTGTGTGCTTGTAATGCGCATTCAACATGTCATCCAATATTTCTATTATTACTGTTCACGCATATTTAAATTTAATGATTATAACATGATGATGTTGATGATAGTAAGAATAGGCATGTAAATGTTTGTGTTTGGCTGGTGTACATGGTGTGGGTAGGGATGGTATCAACCGGTATTTCGATGTTGTTCTCATCGGGGTATATTGTGCCATGGTCTATTCAAGTCATGTCCACTCAGCAAGTGTTAGTGTGCATGATGCGAGTGGGGCATCAGGGGGAGGACGTGACATTGTGGTTCAGCCTAGTCACCAGACTCTAGCTCTATCTCTACTCAAGTCTTGTCCACTAACATCGTCGTATCGCCATTACCTTAGCGGAACTAATATGTCGTAGGGCATCAGGGGGGACGTGGCATTGTGGTTCAGCCTGGTCACCAGACCCTACCTCTATCTCTATGGATGTATTGAGGGATGCTGGAGTGAGGCCTTGGATACATTGTTTGACATAAGGGTTGGTTAGTTGCGAGCCCAGTTTGCAAGCCCTCGCCAACAGGGGCTTACGTGTCACACCCCAATTCCGCACATCTCAGAATGGTGTGATGAACCACTAATAAACCAACGGTTCAACCAGGATCTCAAATAGGCTATCCCCACGTTATCCAAACTCACGTACATCCACAATCATAATCAGAGTAAATACACAATAGAGGAAATCTTGTAAATAAATAAACTGAGAATCTATGTGATATTAAAATCTAAATAAAAATTTATTCTGTATCAATCGAGACATAAATAAATATCAATACAAATCTTTAATAAATCCAAGTAAAGAATCCTATAAAATATCTAATCAAATACCCACGAGTTGCACTCGCAAGAGGAGTCGTGTGTATCCACTTCAGCTTCAACTTCCATCGCTGCCACGTTCCCGTACGCAGACGCATTCATATAGTCTTCAACGGTATAACCTGCATCATCAACTAAAAATATTCGACGTCGAAGGGTGAGCACACAACATGGCTCAGTAAGTGGCCAAAACAATGCAACAATACATATGCATGCAAAAAGTCAATTTATATCTTTGGTCCGGTTTTAAAGTTTGCAGTATGCAATAGAAAGGTTTAGGTAGTCAAAGGTCGCGTTTATTGACTCCGCCTCTATACACGAGTGTGTGACGTTACCCAAAGATCACGTTTATCGTCAACTTACATGCACCCAATCATGAACATTATATAACAAAGGTTACATTTATTGCTATATAGTGCCATACCAACACGTAAGCCCCTATTAGCGAGGGCTGCAAACTGGGCTCGCAACTAACCAATCCTATTGTTAAACAGTGTATCCAAGGCCTCACCCCAGCATCCCTCAGAATGTCCATAGAGATAGAGCTAAGGCCCCCTGGTAGAGTCAGAAACTACAAGGACCGAGACCACCTCCCCTGATACTCTACGACATAATTGTTCTGCTAAAGTAATGGCGATACGACGATGTCAATGCACAAGAATTGAGTTAGAGATAGAGCTAAAGTGCTGAGACCCGCCAAAGGTTAACGTTTATTGACGTTCTCATCACACCTCCCCTGATACTCGCTCGCATCAAGCACATCAACCAACCACATACAAGCACATGCCTATTCCTATCATCATCATCATCATCATGTTATATATAAACAATAAAGTAAATATGCATGAACAAGTAATAGAAATATTGGATGGCATGCTGTATGTACATTACAAACATATTCGCATAGAATCAAGCATAGCATAGGACTCAAGAATTAAAAAATAGTTTAGTATTAACCAAATTAGTTTGGGGTTAAGGTTCCTCACCTTAGCTTGCTAATAGATACTTTTCCAACCTTTATAATCACCTTTATATTGTTATTGTATTGCTAGAAGACCTAACAAAGTCGATAGAATTTAATTAAAATTAATTCTCAATTTAAAAACCATTCTGTTAACTGAGGGTCGGAGGTAGGGTCGATGCTAGGGTCGATGGGTCTATCGACCCTTCCCTCTTTTGGACTTCCCGAATGCTGAGGGTCGATGGTCAGGAACAACTAGGGTCGGATGGTCATCGACCCTCGGTGCGACCCTTGGTGCACTTTGGTCCAATTCCCTCTTTTAATCCATTCTTCGTGTTTGGGATCCTATGACTTGATCCTACATTCCATTCTACATTCATTCCATGGTCTGAAACCATGTATAACCCACCTAGATAGCATTCACGCATTCTTCTATGGTTTTCCATGGAAACCTAACCATAGGTTGATGGTTTGGGTTTCTTCGAGATCACACTCTCAACAATTACTAACCTAAGGTCTGTAGAAATTCATGGAATTAGTATCCATACCTGAGAAGATAACTTTTTCTCTGAAATTCTTCTCCTTTGTGCTAAGTTCTCTTCCTTCCCTTTCTTCTTCCTCTTTTCCTTCTCCTCTCTTTCTCTCAATTTAATTAGGGTTGTGAAAGGAGTGAAAGTGGCTTAGGGACGTCCTTTAAATAGAGTAGGAACATCCTAAATAAGTCCCATTGAGATTTGGAAAGAATCTCAATCAAAAAATATAGAAATTTCCTAATTTCTATATTCGGCAGAAACCGAGGGTCGATGGGAGGGTCGATGATCCCGTCGACCTTAGGGTCTTAAGCTGTCCGACCCTCCCTCCAAAATCGAGGGTCTGACTTTCTGTTTTGGGAGGTCCGACCCTGCTTAGCTGGGTATGCGACCCTTCCCCTATTTTAAGTGTTTTTGGGTCGATTTGATACCTGGGTTCTCGATCTCCTTCACGCCCTTGGTCCATTTGACTCGACCATGATGGGTAAACCTGGTTCAAGGTGGTAAAACCGGATTAGATTGACACGGGTCTCACAACTCCCCCCAACTTATAAAAATTTCGTCCTCGAAATTGTACATACCTTCTGAATCAAACAAGTGAGGGTATTGCTTTCGCATAGCATTTTCTTCTTCCCATGTAATTTCTTCCATGTCTCTACTTTTTCATATGACCTTAACATAGCAGATATCTCTGTGGCGTAGACGTTGAACCTTTCGACTAGTGATTTCTGTTGGTGTTACTTCAAATGTCAAATCATCAGTCAATTCTGGCAAATCCACTGTCAAAACATGAGTTGGATCCTTGACAAACTTCTTCAATAAGGAAATGTGAAATATGTCATGCACGCTTGACATAGATGGTGGTAGTGCTAACTGATAAGCCACCTTTCCCCGCTTAGCTAGAATTTCATACGGCCCGACATATCTTGGACTTAGCTTCCCTTTCTATCCGAACCTCTTCAATCCTCGCGTAGGCGATACCTTCAAAAATACTTTATCACCTATGGCGAACTCCAGATCTCTTCGTCGAGTATCCGCATACTGCTTCTGGCGGTTCTGAGCTGTTCTCACTCTTTCCTTGATGATGTCGACCACTCGACAAGTCTCTTCAACAAATTCCGGTCCAACAATACTACGTTCTCCAACTTCATTCCAAAACAAGGGAGTTCGACACTTTCTGCCATACAGTGCTTCATATGGTGACATCTATATAGTAGCCTGATAGCTGTTGTTATACGCGAACTCGATCAATGGTAACTTTTCATCTCATGATCCCTTGAAATCAATTACACATGCTCGTAGCATATCTTCTAGAATCTGGATTGTACGCTCTGACTGTCCGTCTGTCTGTGGGTGGAATGCAGTACTGAACTTCAATGTTGTACCCATAGCCTTTTGCAGTCCTTCCCAAAATTTGGAAATAAATCGTGGATCTCTATCGGACACAATACTTTCTGGTACTCCATGTAATCGAACAATATTATCCACATACAGCTTCGCTAACCTTTCCAGTGTATACTGAGGTCGTATAGGTATGAAGCGAGCTATTTTGGTCAGACGGTCCACAATCACCCAAACTGCGTCAACTACTTGAGGAGTCAATGGTAGTCCCGTGACGAAGTCCATAGTGATGCAGTCCCATTTCCATGCTGGTTCCGGTAATGGCTGTAACAGTCCAGCGGGTCTTTGTCGCTCAGCCTTTACCTTCTGACAATTTAGGCATTGAGACACAAACTTGGCTACATCTGCTTTTATTCCCCTCCACCAATATAGTTTCTTCAGATCATGATACATTTTTGTACTTCCAGGATGTATCGAATAGAGGGTGGTATGGGCTTCTTTCATCAGTCGGTGTCTAATGTCCATACTTTCTGTTTCAGGTACACATATTCTTCCTTTGTATTTCAGTACTTTCTCGTCATCCAAGGTGAACTCAGGGTTAGTCCTACCTTTCTCAATATCCTCTTGTACTGTTCTCAGATAAGGATCTGTTTTGATAGCTGTCTTCACTTCATCCACTATATCCGGTATAATCTTCAATGCCGTGAACATATTCAAAAACCGATGAATAAACCCTTGGTTGGCTGATTCATCCGTTGTATCTATCACATACTGCTCGTTGCCGTGATTGAATACCATTCCGTTGGTACACATTGCTGTAGTCATGCTAACTTCTCCTTGAGATTTTATAATTGCTTTTCTGCTTAATGCATCCGCTACTACGTTCGCTTTCCCCGGATGATACTGGATATCACAATCATTGTCTTTCAATAGTTCCAGCCATCTTCTTTGTCTCATATTCAACTCCTTCTGATTAAATAGATAAGTAAGACTTTTATGGTCCGACTTAATCTAAAATTTCTCCCCGTATAGGTAATGTCTCCATATCTTGACAGCATGTACTACTGCCGCTAACTCCAAATCATGAGTGGGGTAATTTTTCTCATGTACCTTCAACTGTCTTGAAGCATAAGTAATCACTTGCTCTCCTTGCATAAGCACAAATCCTAATCCCAGTCCCGACGCATCAGTGTATAAGGTAAACGTCTGTCCTGGAATAGGAATAGTCAAAATTGGAGCGGATATCAATCTGGTCTTCAGTGTTTGGAAACTCTTCTCACATTTATCGGTCCATACAAACTTTTCACCTTTCTTGGTCAAACTGGTGAGAGGTACGGCAATCCGAGAATAGTCTTCTACGAATCTCCGATAATAACCAGCTAGACCCAGAAAACTTCTAATTTCTGAAACACTCTTTGGTGCTACCCACTTCACAATAGCCTCGATCTTACTGGGATCCACTTTGATTCCTTCAGCGGATACATGGCCTAGGAATGCGACTTCACTTAGCCAAAACTCGCACTTTGAAAATTTGGCGTATAGCTTCTCTTTCCTTAAACGTTATAGGGCTGCGTTTAGGTTTTTGATATGAGTTTTCTTGTCCTTGGAGTATACCAATATGTCATCAATAAACACTATAACCGACGTATCCAACATATCGTGGAAGACTCGGTTCATAAGTTCCATGAACGTTGCCGGTGCATTAGTTAACCCGAAAGACATAACCAAAAATTCATAATGTCCGTATCTGGTCCTGAAAGCTGTCTTCGGAATATCGCCTTCTTTAATCTTCAACTGATGATAGCCCAATCGAAGATCGATCTTAGAAAATACTTTCGCTCCTTGTAACTGATCGAACAAGTCATCGATCCGAGGTAGTGGATATCGATTCTTGATTGTCAGTTTATTCAACTCCCGATAGTCGATGCATAATCGAACGCTACCATCCTTCTTCTTTACGAACAACACCGGTGCACCCCATGGAGATATACTGGGTCGAATATAACACTTGTCCAGTAGTTCTTTTAGTTGCACCTTCAGTTCCGTAGGAGCCATTCTATAGGGTGCTTTTGATACGGGTACGGCTCCAGGTATAAGGTCTATTACAAACTCCATGGCTCGGTCGGGTGGTAATCCAGGTAGTTCCTCCGGAAATACATCAGGATAATCCCGCACGACATCAAGGTCTTCCATCCGTGGTGCTTCTTTGGTTAGGTCGACCACTGACACTAGATACCCGACTGCTCCCTTGTCAAGGCACTTCTTAGCCTTTAATGCTGAAAGTATGAGCTTGCATCTCCGGGGAAGTTTGGTTCCCGAGAAACTGAATTCTGCCCCTTCCTTGTCTTTGAATGTTAGCTTCTTTTCGGCGCATAATAAATTTGCAGAATGCCGAGCTAACCAGTCCATTCCCAAGATGACATCAAAGTCTTCCATCTCAAGTTGTATCAAGGTTGCATCTACGGTCTGCACTCCAATGAGAACTGGACATGGTCCGTAACCTTTCTCTAGTTCCAATTCTAACCCCATCGGTGGTCGTACAAGTAATTTGTAGTCTAATATTTTGATGGGTAATTTTGTCTTCTTTCCAAATGACACAGATATAAAGGAATGAGTAGCTCCAAAATCGAAGAGTACTCTCGCGGGTACGCCATTTATAGGTACAATACATGTGACCACATCAGGTGATGCGGCCGCATCCTCAGACGTAACAGCATATACACGTCCCTGATGGAATTGCTTCTTGGGCTTAGGGCACTCCCTTGCCATATGTCCCGGCTGGTTGCAGTTAAAATACTTCGGGGCTTTAGAATTTGGCTTTGGCTGAGGTTGAGCTGCTGGGGTAGTCTTGGTTGCAGCATTAAAATTCTGAGGACGGAAAGGCTTATACGACCTATTGTAGCCTCCGTTGTAGGAGTTTCCGGCTGGCCTTTTGATGCCTTTGTTCTGAGTAAAATAACTCTCCTTCTGGCTCGATTCAATCACTCGAGCAATCTGGACAGCTTCGTTGTAAATTTTCTTCTCTAAGCCCAGAACATTTTCTCTGATGCTTCCTCTTAGTCCCGTGACAAACCTACGGGTTTTGGTTTCTTCTTCTTGCATACTCAGTGGTGCGAAGAAAAACAGCTCTTCATAACGCTGTTGATACGCATCCACTGACATCTGTCCCTGATAAAGACTCAGGAACTCCTTCTCCATCGAATCTCTGAAGCTTCGTGGAAAATATTTCTCGAAGAATGCTTCTTTATATATAGCCCATGTCAGTAGGGCGTGCTTGGTCAGTAAATATGTCTTCGTGGATTTCCACCAATGATGTGCGTCGCCCTTGAGCATGAAGGTGGCACATAGTACCTTTTCTTCCTCTGTAATAGTCATCATGAGGAAGTTTCTCTCCATCTCGTCTATCCAGTGGGCTGGCCACAATGGATCAGACGGCTTGCCGTTGAATTCTCTGGGTTTCATCTTTAAAAATCTCTCCACTAGTCAGGAGTGGTCCAGCTGATTTTGGGGGTTTGCCCCGAACATATAGGGTGGATTGTGGTAATTCCCTTGAGCTGCTTCCGGTACCTATACTGGAATCTGTGCAGCCGGTTGTTGAGGTGTCTGATGAGCTGGGTGGTTACCCACCGGGGCTGCACTAGCTTGTCCAGTGTGCATGGGTGTGGCCTGAGTGGCTTGGAACATAATTCCCATGGCGACCTGCATCTGAGCCTGCGCGTGTTGCATCTACTGCAGCTGCTTTGCCAAGTTCATCACCACGGTTGTTAGCTCTGGTGGTGGAGGGGGCAAATTTGTCGGGTTTGCCGGTTCTAGATTACCCGGTGCATAATTGTTCTCTTGACTAGTCTCCTCCACGGGTGGTGGTGGTGGGACTGCATTTCGAGTCTGTCGGGTCACCCTATGTCCAGACATAATTCTTTTCTGTGATTGGTGGCGCCTGAAAATCATCAAGTAGGTGAGAAGTCATTTATATTTCATGTAGGCACGCTAACCAATAATCAATTCCAATTCTAGCTCATTTTATAAAAAAGAATGCTGTCTTTTCTATGCAGGGTCGATGGTGAGGGTCGCTGGTATGTCCGACCCTTAGTTTCCGACCCTGGGAATGACCTGTTCTTCCCAAGAGCTGAGGGTCGATGCGAGGGTCGATGGGTATCCGACCCTCAGTTCCGACCCTTAGTTTTCTGTCAGATTCCCGAGAGCCGAGGGTCGATGGGAGGGTCGATTCGAGGGTCGATTGTGCTAGTCGAATTGTCCGACCCTCGGACCAAAAATCAGATTTTTAAGATCTGATTCTGAGTCATTTCTCACTATTCCTCCTCCGTTTCGACTCGTCTCTCCTCTCTGAGTTGCTACAGTGCTACTCTATTGTTTTGGATCGGTTTAACTCCGGGTTTCAACGTCCACGTCATCACTACAGGTATGTCTTCCCATTTTTACCTGTTTTTTAGGTTTCCATTTCTAGGTTTTCGCACGTTTAACTTGTATTTTCCAAATTAAACTTTTTCCAACCGTAAAAATTCGATTTTTATTGGGGGCTTTTGTTATTGGTGTCTCGAGGAATGAAAGCCCTCAAAATTTTTTGAGTTTCATCGGGGTTATCGAGAAACTTGAAATTTTCTCTTTTTGCCCTAATTTGTCGAAAATTTTGATTTTTCTTGAATTTCTTCAAATTGGACATCGTCAGTTAAATTTTCCTACTGCATGTGGGTCGTAGGATATGTTTAAACCTTCGTAAGTCCTTATGCCCACTTATATGATAAGGAATGGGCTTTATGGTCAACTTACGTCGTTATTATATCATATTTTGGATTTTTATCCTATTAACTCCTTGTTTCCTTTCTCTTTCTTATTTTGCAGATACTATGGCTCGTACCAAAGTACCCAGAGTGCGTGATCCACTTCGCTTCCGTTCAAATGAAGCTGAGGCACAGTATGCAGACTATGCCCGTAAAAAAGTGGAAGGAGGTCACATGGTGAACTTGGCTGAGCTAGCCTTGTTCAATGTAGAGGGAGCATTTGGTGATATGGGCTGGCTCCCTGTCATCACATACGACGCGTGCACATGTCCAGATTTGGTGCGCCAGTTCTATTGTAATCTCCAGGTGGTGGGGAATTACAATGACGTTGAGCATGGTCAGGAGTTGCGCATCACCAGTTACGTCAAGGGGGTGCACATTTCCTTTGATTATCGATAGCTGGCCGATCTGTTGGGCATTCCCTATGATGGCCCCATGGTGTACTGTGCGCCGGGAGAGCCACAGTTTGTTGAGATGGAGATGAGGGCAGAGATCGACAACCAGTTGCTCCGTCCTGATCATTGGCAGATGAGAGCTTGTTATCTGCGTCGAGCTCCACGGGTCTTCTGTAAGATTATCAAGCACAATCTGATCCTACAGAGTGGGCACTATGAGAGGGTGTTTATTGACCCGGTCCCGATATACAGTATATGCTCGACAAACCGGTCCGCCTTCCATACATCATCATGCGGGCGATGATTAGTGCTACATTGTCCGGTCATAGGGGTAATCTACCCTATGGACGCATGATTACGATGCTACCGACCCGTGCGGGGGTAGATCTGGTAGATGAGAAGATCCAGGAGAAGACCTTCTCGTCGCCTCTAGATTGGGAGGCTATCTCCAAGATGGGGCTGCGAGATGCTGAGGTTAGTGATGAGGAGAGGAACGTGATGGTGCGCCCTCACACTCGGGTTGAGATGGCTGATGCTGAGGCTGCTGCTGCTGCTGCTAGAGCTCGTGTGGATCCGGTCGACGATGACGATCGTATGTATATGGACGTCGACTCGATACCACCGCCTTCACCTACACATGCGGCTGAAGTTGGTACTTCTTCTGCTGCGGCTCCTGCACCTGAGGCTGGTCCTTCCCATTCGGCTGATCCTTCACTTCCACCTTCAGCCATGATGGAGATGCTGCAGGAGATCAGGGATGCTCAGCGCAGATCTGATCTGAGGATGGATGAGCTATTGGCTACCCAGCACGCATCAGACGCGCGGATGGGAGAGCTCCTAGAGGTGCAGCGTGCGACTGATCAGAGGATAGTCGGTCTCACAGCTAGTCTCCAGACGACCCAGACTCAGATAGCCTGGTTGACTAGAGTCTATGCTGAGGACTACGATAGAGACCGTGAGGCACCACCTCCTCCTTCGCCTCCAGCTTCCTGAGTGTACTTTTATTTTTCCTTGTACTACAGAGTAACTGTCCAGGTTGTGGACTGTACTCTGCTTTCATTATCTATATACATCTTGTTTTTCTCACTCATTGTATGTAACTCATTTTCTCTTTAATAGATGCATTATTCTCTTTTTAAATTTGGTCTCAATCATCACTTGTGCTAACTGTGTGTTTATATTAAAGCTTTTACTTTTATCCTATCTCAGTTCACAATGGTCTTGAATGTGTGTTAGTTCGGCGAGCAAGGCCAGAGACGCTCTGATACCAAGTTGTCACACCCCAATTCCGCACATCTCAGAATGGTGTGATGAACCGCTAATAAACCAACGGTTCAACCAGGATCTCAAATAGGCTATCCCCGGGTTATCCAAACTCACGCACATCCACAATCATAATCAGAGTAAATACACAATAGCAGAAATCTTGTAAATAAATGAACTGAGAATCTATGTGATATTAAAATCTAAATAACAATTTATTCTGTATCAACCGAGACATAAATAAATATCAATACAAATCTTTAATAAATCCAAATAAAGAAAGCTATAAAATATCTAATCAAATACACACGAGTTGCACTCGCAAGAGGAGTCGTGTGTATCCACTTCAGCTTCAACTTCCATCGCTGCCACGTTCTCGTACGCAGACGCATTCATATAGTCTTCAACGGTATAACCTGCATCATCAACTAAAAATATTCGACGTCAAGGGGTGAGCACACAACACGGCTCAGTGAGTAGCCAAAACAATGCAACAGTAGATATGCATGCAAAAAGTCAATTTATATCTTTGGTCCGGTTTTAAAGTTTGCAGTACGCAATAGAAATGTTTAGGTAGCCAAAGGTCGCGTTTATTGACTCCGTCTCTATACACGAGTGTGTGACGTTACCCGAAGATCACGTTTATCGTCAACTCACATGCACACAATCATGAACATTATATAACAAAGGTTACGTTTATTGCTATATAGTGCCATACCAACACGTAAGCCCCTGTTAGCGAGGGCTGCAAACTGGGCTCGCAACTAACCAATCCTAATTCCAAATAGTGTATCCAAGGCCTCACCCCAGCATCCCTCAGAATGTCCATAGAGATAGAGCTAAGGCCCACCGGTAGAGTCAGAGACTACAAGGACCGAGACCACCTCCCCTGATACTCTACGACATAATAGTTCTGCTAAAGTAATGGTGATACGACGATGTCAATGCACAAGACTTGAGTTAGAGATAGAGCTAAAGTGCTGAGACCCGCCAAAAGTTAACATTTATTGACGTTCTCATCACACCTCCCCTGATACTCGCTCGCATCAAGCAAATCAACCGCACACATACAAGCACATGCCAATTCCTATCATCATCATCATCATCATGTTATAAACAATAAAGTAAATATGCATAAACAAGTAATAGAAATATTGGATGGCATGCTGTATGCACATTACAAACATATTCGCATAGAATCAAGCATAGCATAGGACTCAAGAATTAGAAAACAGTTTATTATTAACCAATTTAGTTTGGGGTTAAGGTTCCTCACCTTAGCTTGCTAATAGATACTTTTCCAAGATTTATAATCACCTTTATATTGTTATTGTATTGCTAGAAGACCTAACAAAGTCGATAGAATTTAATTAAAATTATTTCTCAATTTAAAAACCATTCTGTTAACTGAGGGTCGGAGGTAGGGTCGATGCTAGGGTCGATGGGTCTATCGACCCTTCCCTCTTTCTGGACTTCCCAAATGCTGAGGGTCGATGGTCAGGATCACCTAGGGTCGGATGGTCATCGACCCTCGGTGCGACCCTTGGTGCACTTTGGTCCAATTCCCTCTTTTAATCCATTCTTCGTGTTTGGGATCTTATGGCTTTCTCCTACATTCCATTCTACATTCATTCCATGGTCTGAAACCATATATAACCCACCTAGATAGCTTTCACGCATTCTTCTATGGTTTTCCATGGAAACCTAACCATAGGTTGATGGTTTGGGTTTCTCCGAGATCACACTCTCAACAATTACTAACCTAAGGTCTGTAGAAATTCATGGAATTAGTATCCATACCTGAAAAGATAACTTTTTCTCTGAAATTCTTCTCCTTTGTGCTAAGTTCTCTTCCTTCCTTTTCTTCTTCCTCTTTTCCTTCTCCTCTCTTTCTCTCAATTCGATTAGGGTTGTGAAAGGAGTGAAAGTGGCTTAGGGATGTCCTTTAAATAGAGTAGGAACATCCTAAATAATTCCCATTGAGATTTGGAAAGAATCCCAATCGAAAAATATAAAAATTTCCTAATTTCTATATTCGGCAGAAACCGAGGGTCGATGATCCCGTCGACCCTAGGGTCTTAAGCTGTCCGACCCTCCCTCCAAAACCGAGAGTCTGACTTTCTGTTTTGGGAGGTCCGACCCTGCTTAGCTGGGTATGCGACCCTTCCCCTATTTTAAGTGTTTTTGGGTCGATTTGATACCTGGGATCTCGATCTCCTTCACGCCCTTGGTCCATTTGACTCGACCATGATGGGTAAACCTGGTTCAAGGTGGTAAGACCGGATTAGATTGACACGGGTCTCACATTACATGTTGGTATGGGCAACCGGTACAGCCATGCCATTTTCATGGGGTGTATATTGTCCATGGTGGGTGCATGTGAGGCGACAATGCCGTTTTCATTGGGCGTTTCCACACACTCGTGTATAGAGGTGCGGTGGCCACCTATCCTTTCTATAGCACATTCGAAACTTTAAACCAGACCAAAGATATGAATTGATTGCATGCATATGTATTGTTGCATTGTTTTGTTTGCTCACTGAGCCGTGATTTGTGCTCACCCTTTCGAATTCAAATACTTTTAGTTGATGATGCAGGTACCACCGTTGAAGATTATATGAACGCTCCTGTGTACCGGCATGTGGCGACAATGGAAGCTGAAGACTTAGTGGATATGCATGACTCCTCTTGCGAGTGCAACTCATGCGTATTCGATTAGATTTTATTTTGATTATTTGGGTTTAGTAAAGACATGTAATTGATATTTATTTATGTCTTAGTTGATACAGAATAATTTGCTACTTAAATATGATTATCACATCTAGATTTCTCAGTTCATTATCTGTAAGACTTTCACTATTTACTTTATTACCTTTGATTAATGTGGAATGTATTTTGATTTATCATATATGTGATAGCCTATTTGAGATCCTGGTTGAACCGTTAGATTATTGGCGGTTCATCACACCGTTCTGGTTGGTGTAGAATTGGGGTGTGACATATAGTGACCGTCTACTATGATGTAGAATAGGTGTATACATACCTCATACTCCCAATGGGTGAGAGTTCAAGATGCTCATCTTGTAGATTGTAACATGTTGACCAATCGAGGACAAAAACAGGTAGAAATTCGACGTCTCGAACATGGATGTCATGGTTAAGCACATTTTACTACGTCGGTTCAGGGATGAACAAAAAATAACAATCATTAGGCTACAAACTGGGTTAGGACAGAAAAGGCCACCTTGACAAGGACGGGGTAACCTATCACCGAATGCACGATGAATAATGGGCCCCCAATCCCTTTATATACTATGTTGCAAGGATCTAAGCGACGTGGAGTAGCATAACACATTCTCAGGCGGACCCAAGAAACGCTCATTAGAGGCTGCTCGCAGGTCGTGGTCTCACAAAGTATAGGCCAAGGTTGTGTGTTTCGCCTAGCGGGCTGCCCCATATACATGGGACCCGGTTCGGCTACTCGCACGAATATGTGACTGAACCCATTCCCCCCAAAGCAATATTATACAAACATAAATATAGTATCCTAAAGCTAGCATACAATTCACATAAGGAAAGTTTTCATTTAGGAGTTTTACATTTATATCCCCAGTGAAGTCGCCACTGTAAGGACAAAGATGGAAATCTTAGAAAGTCGCCACCTAGATTAAGGTCTAGGACCTTAGAAATGTGAAATCTCACCCCAAGGTAAGACTTCGATAGACTCATGACCCTTAGATTGGATTTCCTATGCTAGACTCTATCTGTTAAACCAAACCAAACCAAGTGCTTTGATATCATTGAACCGAATATGTATCCATCAGATTGCCTACGTATTACGAAATTATTCCAAAAATCAGGTTCACCATCGTAGTTCAGGTGTGATTAAAGTTTATGACTGTGATTTATGCTTGTGCATGATTAAGTTCATTGTTCAAGTTGAAGTTTATGCTTGAAAGGTTGAGGAACCTTATGGGTTAGGATTTGGATAGTCCATGTCGAATGATAGATAGTCCTAGTGGATCTAAGAATAACCCTATTTGGGTCAAAATATGGATAACCCATTCTGGGTTGGAATGTGGATAATCCTATCTGGGATGGAATATGGATAACCCTTTCTGGGTTGGAATGTGGATAACCCTATTTGGGTCAAAATGTGGGTAAATGTCTAAGTGGATCTATGGATAGTCCGAGTGGACTAAGGTTTGGATCCGAATTTGGATTTCTCCCAAATATCCTACGTATCCTAGGGTTTGCCCTAGGAATCAGAATTCACATAGTTCGAAATGATAACCTATTCTAGGTTAATGATTGAGAACCTATTCTAGGTTTAGGGTTGAGAACCTATTCTAGGTTTAGGGTTTAGAACCAATTCTAGGTTTGGGGTTTACCGAGGGGCAAAATCATCCTGAAATACCCTTTTCAACCTAAGCTCTAGTTTTGGAATGTTTGGCAAATCATTCTCTTTCTTTATTAGGATTTTTATTATTTCCATTATACCCTTCCCAAGAATGTGGGTGCCTAAATACACGTCCCCACACCTAATATGTTTTCTAGGTGTACAGATATGATAGTTTGACTAGGGTGTTGCGTAAATTAAATTATTACCAAAATAGAAAATATCATTCGAATATGGAAACAAATAACATATATCATCTCATATATGGCAAGAAAGCATGTGAATCATTATAGCAGCAAGCATGTGAGAGCATTCATTAAGATATAGCAGACAAATAAAATGGCATCTCATGTATTATTTCCAATCAAATTATGTCTCAATGTGTCTCAGATGAGATTCTCTAGATCTATGGTTGGGATTTAATGTGAATCTCTCAAGATCAGATCCTTAATCAATGGTTAGATATCTTTTTATCTCCTCAATAATATATCTAGATCAAATTCTTAAATTTCATCAAAATAGCCAAAATTAACGGCTTAGATCTCATGTCAAGATATATTCATAATCAGACTAAAATCCAATGATTCAAGTTCTTTTAAATCACTTATGATCAAGATCCAACGGTTTAAATTCTCTCAAAATCACAATCTAACCATTCATATTCATTTAAATCAATCATCAAGACAATCCGATGGTCTAGATTCATTCATATTACTCATGATGTCCATCCAATGGCTTAAATTCTTCTAAAACACACCATGATGAAAATCTAATGGTTTAAATCATTCTTGATGATAGTCCAACCGTTTAAATTTATTTCAATCACTCCCAAAGATAATCTAACAATCTAGATCACTTATCATGATAATCAACCGTTCATAACCATTTACATCACTTTTGATGACAATACAATGGTTTAGATTACTCAAATTAATAATCTAACCATTCAGATTACTCAAATCAAGGTAAATTATGATCAACGGATCAAATCAAAACTCAAAGATCAATGATCCTATTTTATTAAAATTTCAAGATCAATGGTCCAATTTTTATCATATCATAATTTCAAGATCAATGGTCTATAATTAACTCATTAAAATTCCAATCATATGGTCATGATTAATCTTATAAAATTCAAATCATGTGGTTGGATCAATTTCATTGAATTTCTGAATCTAAAGGATCATAACCACATCAAGATTCCAAGATCAATGGTCTAATTTTAATCACATCAAAATTTCAAGATCATTGGTCCAATTTCATAACAATGCCATGCATCAGATGAGATCAATTTCATAAATAATTCCAAGCATGTGATTGGATCAATTTCATAACTAATTCCAAGCATCTGGATCAATTTTATCACATAAAATTCAGACATTCTTAGATCAATCACCATAAAATTCCATTCATGATTAACATAAACTTATCAACCAATGACCCATATTCATCATCATATGATCAAAAATAAAATTATCATCCAAGGATCAAATTTATCACCACAAAATCCAAGATCAATAGCCATAATCAATGCCATAAAAATTCCCAATCATATAGTTGGCCCAATCTCATAAAATTCTAATCATATGGATCAATCACATTAAAAATCCCAGCCATAGTCAGATCAATCCCATTAAGGTTCATGATCGAGGTTTAATTTTCATCACATAACATTCATTTATGATCAATGGCTAAAATTTTGTCATATTAAAAATTCAATATCAAAAGCCATGATTAATCTCATAAAAATTAAGATCATGTGGTCGAATCAACCACATTTATATTCCACATCACATAGCCAAAATTAATCTCGTTGAATTCCATGATCCATGGTACATTCAATCAATATCAGATTTTTATTGATCAGTTAAAATTCAGTAACATCAAAACAAATTAACATTCAATGGCTGAGACAAATGTTAATAAATTAAGTTTTTTTTCAGAGAAAACAAAGGCTTTGGATCAATAATGGGGAAAGCATTTAGGTGGGAATGAGTTTCGGCCAGGTGTATGTAAGATTGCATGATTGGTTTGATCACAATGGTGAAGGTAGGTCATGAGCATGCATACGTAGGTGGTCTTCTTCCCCTTTTTCTCGTTTTATCTCAATTTCCCCGCTTCCCCTCTCTCTCTCTCTCTATTTTCCTTCCACTCCTCAACGCCCTATCTCTCTCTTCTCTTCTCCCCATTCTCCTTCTCCTTTCTCTTTTAATAATTTTTTTTCTTTTTCTCTTCCTTCTTCTCTCTTTTTCCTTTTCTTATCTTCTTCGATTTCTTTCCTTTTCTTCTCTTCTTCTCTTTCTTTCCTTTTCTTCTCTTTTTCTCTTTCTTTCCTTTTCTTCTATTCTTCTCTCTTTCTTTCACGTTTTCTTTTTAGAAAATGTGAAAGATCTTTTTTTTCTTCTCTTCTTCTCTTTCTTTCATGTTCTTCTCTTTTCTTTCTTTCTTTCCTTTTCTTCTCTTCTTCTCTCTCTTTCCTCTTCTTCTTTTCTTCTCTTTCTTTCCTTTTCTTCTCTTTTCTTTCTTTTTTCCTTTTCTTCTTTCCTTTTCTTCTCTTTTCTTTCTTTCCTTTTCTTCTCTTTCTTTCCTTTTCTTCTATTTTCTTTCTTTTTCCTTTTCTTCTCTTATTCTCTCTCTTTCCTTTTCTTCTCTTCTTCTCTTTCTTTCCTTTTCTTCTCTTTTCTTTCTTTTTTCCTTTTCTTCTCTTCTTATCTTTCTTTCCTTTTCTTCTCTTCTTCTCTCTCTCTTTCATGTTTTCTTTCTAGAAAACGTGTAAGATCCCTTTTTTTTCTTTTCCTTTTTTTTTTATTTCTCTTTCTTTCCTTTTTTTTCTTTCTCCCATTCTTTTTCCCACGGCCTTTCTTTCCTCTCTCTTTCCTATAATATATATATGTGTGTGTATATATATATATATAAATTAATACATGCAATATATCCATAAGATCTATATGTATATTATATACAATAATATATTATACATTATACACATATAAAAGAAATGCATGCATATGGACTGACATAACTTGGTCTGGATTGGTCTGAGCTGGGCCGGGCTAAGTTAGACTAAGCAGGATTAAGCTGGTTTGGACCAAGATTGACATTTCATAGTCCATTTCTGTCACCCTTCCATATGAAATTTTCCGATAGCATCTATTCCAAATTCTCCACATTCACATTGTAGAACATTAAAAATGAGAAATATTGAAACTTGAATCACCTCATTTGGAAATAAAATGGCCAACTTATGAATTTTTAAAGTTTAAGCAGGCCAATTATCGATAATTGGCTGACCATTCTGCATGGGATCCTTCGGAGACTTCTATCGAAAATCCTTTACATCCACTTTGTAGAGTACTAAAAATGGAACATAATGAAACTGAATTACCTGATTTGGATATGGGGTGACCAAAATATGAATTTTTGAAGATTAAATAACCATTTCCATGTGTAATTTTGCATGGGACCCTTCGTAGACTTCTACTCGAGATTTTTTACGTCCACTTTGTAGAACATTACAAATGAAGAATAATGGCCTTGGAATCATCTGAATCCGACGTCAAACAACAAAGATATGAAGCTTTGAAGTTTTAACGATAATTTTAGATGAAAGTTTGCATAGGACCCACTGGTGACTTCTACCCATGATTTTTCAAGTCCACTTTGAAGATGATAGAAAATAAGGAATATTGGCCTTTGAATCATCTGATTTCGATATCAGATGACCAAGATATGATGTCTTGAAATTTGAATGATAATGCATGCATCATACAAAAATTACGTAAATGCCCTTGCACTTTCAAACTGCGATATTTTCCTTGTTTAACGTCAGAATTTTGATGATTCCGGTCTCATTTCAAAGTTAATTTCATGACCTGTACATCCAAGTAGGTAATAACCTAAGATCCTACTGTGGGGTTCATTAGAGAATTACTAACCTTTGGGTTAAAGTTCGAAAACCTACCATATTGGTTCACTTATGCTGAAGGTGACAAAAATGGGGTGCTTACACCGCCATGGAATAGAGATAGAGCTAAAGTGTCCAGATCACACACCGCCAACACTTCCCTGGATGCCCTACCCATACCAATACGTAAGCCCCTATTGGCGAGGGCTTGCAAATGGGGTTCATAATTAACCAATCCTAATGCCATCCAATGTATTCAAGACCTCACCCCAGCATCCCTCAATACATCCATAGAGATAGAGCTAAGGCCCCTCGGCAGAGTCAAAGACCACACGGTCCGAGACCACCTCCCCTGATGCCCTACGATGTAATAGTTCTACTAAGGTAATGGCGATACGATGATGTCACTCGCATCCAACTTACTAACCACGCACACACACACAATCAAATGCCTATTCCTATCATCATCAATCAACATGGTTGAAAATAGACAGAAGTAAATATGCATGAGCAGTAATAACAGTAATATTGGATGACATGTGAGATGTACATTACAAGCATACAAGCATACAAGCATAGAATCAGTCATGGCATTGGACTCAATAAAATAATAGTTTATTACTATCCAATTAATTTAGGTCTTGTTCCCTCACCTTTGATTGATGTTTGTGCCTCTCCCAAGCTTTGAAGTCACTTTGAATCTATTGGGAACCAAAACAATTACTGTATTTAAGTTAGGATTCAAGTTTACCAAATTACGATAGTCAAAAATCATATTTGGTCTCAAAATATACTTGTTGTTATCGTATGGTCGATACCCTATGGTCAATCCTATGGTCGTAATATATGCCACCGTATGACATACGGTCGATACCCTATGGTCGCACTTTATGCGACAGTACCTGCGACCATACGTTTCCTTAATTCTTCCCAAATGGCTATGGTTGACTCTCTTCTCATCCTATGGTCGACCATAGCTGCGACCATACGTAGTCAGGTTAATTTTTACTTCTCATACGAGTTCCTCCTATTGGCTCATCAATGGGATTCATACTAAAATAATCCTATAGCCTTTAATCATAGTTTATCCTTATTAATTATCCCTACCCTACTCTTTATGGTTTCCCATAGAAAACATATAACCGAATCATTGCATTAGGTTCCATATATCAATTTGAAAAGAACCTTTTCTATTTGATCTACCATATAGAGTCAAGTCCATTCCTTATGTTTGTTGTAGAGAGATAGAACTCTTCTCTGCAAAAACCTTCCTCTCAGCCTTCTTCTCCAAATCTCCTTCTCTTACTCTTCCTCTCTCTCTTTATCTCTTAGGTTTAGATTATCAATTTGGGTTCTAAAAGAGTGAGAGAGGCTAAGGGACGTCGTTTATATAGAGGAAAACCTCCATATAGAGTCCTCTTTCAATTAGGAAAAAGTCCTCCTCAAATTAGGAAAGTTTCCTAAACACGGAGTCAATTTTGGGTTTGTACGGTCAATCATGCGGTCGCATAATCCGTCGACCATACATTTTCAAAATATTCAACCATACGTTGTACGGTCTCAACATGGTCGACCATATGTATGATCGTACTCCTAAAAAAATGCCTCTGTATGGCCAAAATTTACTAGTTTTAAGTTTTTGATTGGTTACTTCCACACAAACTTAAATACTCAACCATACCAACTAAATTTGACTTGTGGCTTTCCTCATCTTTTGGTTTCTTTATAAAATTGGTTCACTTGAGCCAATTATGATTGGAAGACCGGTCAAGACACGAGAACGTAAGGTTAGACCTGGCACGTGGCGTGTGGGTCTTACATGGGGTTTCCATTAGGCTGACGAGTTGAACCGAAGATCCATATTGTTGAAATATGACATGGAGTCTTACAACACTATGTTTGACTTGTCCATTGGCACAAACGTAAGTCATTACAAGTTGATGAACTATCAATTCTTTTTCTTGGAATCCAGGGAGCTCTTGGATGGTGATGATGTATATGATGAGTTCCCTATGGTTAGGGTAGAAGACCTTAGTCTTCTCCCATTAGATACTATTTTCTCTCATCCCTCTGTACAAGTTGAATTTAATCCATCTTCAAAAGTCGGCTAGATTGATAAAGGTAATGAATTTGAGTTTATTGATAGATGGGTCGGTGAAGATGAACCCACTGACTCTGGTAATTTGGGTAAGATTTCTGCATTCCTTTTCTATTTATAATCGACTTATAGACTGATATTTTTCCTCTTGAATTCTGCAGTGAAGGTAGTTAAACCAAAGGTTGATGCAGGATCTTTCAAACAGAAGAATAAAGAGCCTATAGAGGGTGGATTTGAACCCTCAAAGTGGTCAAAGATGACTTCTAAAGGTGCTTTTGGAAAGGAACTATCGGTGAGATTTTCTCCATGGCTGAAATCCAACCCTCCACCTTCCAAAGGTTATACAGCCAAGTGCAAGCATCTCAAATTGAAGCTGGCCACTCTGGAAGAGAAGGCCAAGGACCTCGAGCTAAAAGAACAATGGAACTCCTTGAACGATGAACTGGAAGATAGGCTGGCCACCATGATAGAGCCGAGCTCTTAAGTTTCCCTTTTTATAGTTTCTGCTACTCCTCATGCCGAATTTTCTAGGTCTGAGGAAAACGAGTTGTTTGTCCCAAAGTGGATAGTAAAGACCTCTGACTATGGTACCTCAAATTCACGGGTTGCCCGCGAACTCTTTAATGGAATCTGTCTGCCCAAGGATCAGTCTTATGTTGAATATAGCAGCCCAAAGGAGTTAAATGATGCAATTTTCCTCTCACTCAACAATGTGAGTAACGTTCTGACCTGAACTTGTTTCAATCTACATGATAAATTTATTTTTGACTAACTATAATACTATTTGATTTAGCTTGTTAATCCTGATGAACACATTTTATGTGTGAATTTAGGGCATAAAATATACATCTCTTATTTTATTTATGATGCTTCTCGGGTATTTAATGTTGATATTATGTTTGTTGGGTGTAGGTGAAAGAATGGAGAAATTTGAGCTTGAAAAGATTATTTTATGAATTTTGGTGATCCTGTCCAGTTAACTCAACCAGTCAACTCAGCAGTGGGGCATAAAATGAATTTTATGAGGAGATCCACGAATTTTGTGTATAAGATCAACCTTGGACCAAGTCAAAGAGTAACCCAATCTCATGTGAAAGATTCCACTCTCTTGAGAAAATATTCCTTACTTATTTGGAATCAAATTTACAAGATTGGCATGACATGGAAGAATGGAAAGATCCAATAGATTATGGAAGTTTTCAAGAAGAGATAATGATGCTAAAGATATGATGAGTTGGTGCATGATTTTTTTTCTACTCAAGAATTGTCCATATACATTGAACCTACAAGATTGGAATTTGGTTACCAAAATTATCTCCACAAAATCTCTTGTAATTCAATTGTAAAGATTGATTGTGATCTTTACTCACTTGTATATATATGTGATGCTTAGCAATAGAAAAACCATTCAAGAATTCTATTATGAGTTTTTTTTTTTTTTTGAGAATTTATGATAGAGTTTGAGATTCTTAGTTTTTTCTTTTCAAGTTGTGTTCTTCTTGCTTAAGTTTATTTTTATTTATTTATTTTTTTAAGTTTTAATTTTAAATTTAGAACTCTGTAGTAGGGTAGATAAATATAGGTTGTACCCCATTATTAATTTAATTTAGGGGAGAAGGCTACCTTTGTAATTGTTTGCACATCGCCTTAGAGTGACAACAAGACGACGAGCAATGACAGAGAAATCTTCTATCGAGATAAGTTTTTCTTACATTCTTTTACTTTTAATTTCATTCCTTTCTTGCAATAGATCTGTGTTACTTTATGGTTAGTGGTTTCATAAAACCGTTATGAATGGTTATCATTGTTTTTAGTGCTTGATTAATTTTTATTTGAAGTGAATAGGGTGTTAATTCAATCAAATCCCTTTGGTACGCTTTGCCTTATTTGAGTTAGGATACCCGTTACTGCACGATACCATGCACTTGCGGTTACATACATATTTAATTCACATCAAATCCCCTATGCAAAGCTACCAAGATATTTGAATATCTGGAAGATGAATACACAGTGGCCATGAAGAAATATAAAGACGAAGCTCAAGAAGGAAGTCGTCTGTCAAAGAACTTGAAATTGATAGAAAATGCTATCTCAGGAGAGAGAGAGAGAGAGAGAGAGAGAGAGAGAGAGAGAGAGAGAGAGAGAACTGATGAAGAGAAAGAAAGGGCAGATAGTGAGAAGAGAAGGGTTGACAAGGCTACAAAAATGATTTCTAGGTTGGAGAAGGAGAATTTAGAAAGAAGCATTTCTGAGAGAGTTGAAAGAGTTGTTGCTGAGTTTAAAAGCTCAAGCAAGCTTGTGGAGCTGATTTGCCAATCTGACGAATTCAAAGGGGGCAGAGATGACAGTGCTGAAGTGACCTATAAAAAGACAACCATGATTCTTGCAATTATATTCATTTATAAGATGCGAACTTCGATTTCTTTGATTACGGATATGACATCAAAGTGCCAACTTCTCCAGACTCTGATGGGGAAGAAGACACTCCTTCTGCTGAGATAACTGCTATTGCCAACTTACAAGAAGGCAAAAAATGTCCCACCTCCAAGAATGTACGAGAGGTTCCCCCAATTCCCACGGGGACCTAATAGTAGATTCGTCCAAGCAAACATGAAGGAAATTATTTTTTTCCAAAGATGACTTGTATGAAGTCGTTTGTAACAACTTTTTTTAATTGAATAAAAATTTAATTTCTTTAAATTTGCCTGTTCATGCTTGTAGATTTTGTATTCTGCTCTTCTGACAAACAATAATTGTGACCCTTATACAAACTTTCTTTCTGAAAACAATGTTCTTCGAAGAATCCCAAAATTTGAGAAAAATATCCTCTACATTGACCGTGCTGAACAAATTAGTACAAACTGCTAAGCTTGAGATGTCAGCTAAAACTATTGGTGCTGAGAGATCGGCTAAATACTAATCCGAAATGGTAGCCGATCTATTAGTTGAGGTTGAAGCATTGCGATCCCAACTTGTAGAATACAAGGATGAATCTAATCTTTCGAAAGGAGTAAAGTCCTTGTGTTCTTGACTTGCAGAAGCCGAGAAGGAGAAGAAATCTGCACAAGAATCTTTAAAGAAACTCCAAAGTGAAACAAAGTAGGCTTTTGTAGAATCCGAGACTATAGCTGACTTGTTATCTGAGATCGAAGCTCTACGTACTCAACTTGTTGAAACAAATAAGGAAAAGAAAGTCTCCTCTTCATCAAGGAAGAAAAAGTCATTCGTTCCTGATTCAACTGTCAATACTTTAGAATTGACTACTGAAATAAACAACATGAAAGCCTAGATTACTGAACTCACTACAGAGAGAAATTCGTACTTCAAAACCATGTATTATATAGGAAAGCTTCAAGATTGGGAAATTCAGGTGTAAAACCTGCACCCAAAAAACCAGGTTTAATTTGGTTTTCTTCCTATGCAAGAGTTTTCCACCACTGACGGAACCGGCAGGATGATGACCTAAGGTTAAAGCTTGGACCAGGTACGTAAATATGGAGACTATAACTATGATTTTGACCATTTAAAACTCTAAAAAGGGATCTGGTCGTAGCCAATGCGGTCGAACGACACCCTAACAGTGTGGGACCGAACACTGCATCCCACGAACCTTTATCAATCCAACTACTCCTAGTCATTGTTGTACAAAGTAACTGTCAAAATATTTTTAGATACAAATTGTTAATAGATATGATCCATAAGGAAACCCCAAGGAAGTCACTAACATTTTCTAGTTACAAAAAAAACTCATTGGTATTTAATAAAGAAATAAATAATAATAAAGAAATTCATAGCCTGCCACATCAGAGGCTACATGGGTAAGAAAACGACAAAAAAAATCCTAAATTTCCTCCTTCACTCCCAAGCAGATCCATACCATCAATTTAGGTTTAAAGCAAGTCATAATTTTGTCTTTCATGAGCCAACTGCATAGGCCCAAGTCCATATAAAATAGGGCACAGTCATCGGAATGATATAATGAAAAATTAGGAGTAAAAAAGAATCAAGAAAGAAAAGAGAAGGTATAATACTAAACCCAATGAAGAAAATCTAAGAAATGAAATGGATTCCTTTCTCTTGCTATAAGTGCCTCCTCCTCCTCCTCCTCCTCTCTCTCTCTCTCTCTCTAATTATCTTCTCTTCTCCCCCCTCTCAATTTATCTTCTCTCCTCCCCCCTCTTCTATGTTATTTCTAAATACCCTACCCCTTTTTTTGTTTCCTTCTTACTTCCTTATTCTATTTTTTTCTAAAACAACTAATCCCTTCCCTTCTAAGTCCATGAAATTGGTATCTTCCTCAATATATATATATATATATATATATATATATATACACACACACACACACCAATGCATGCTCTCTACTGTACTTGAAGTTTCTATTACTAGTTAATCAACAACTTTTGTACATGTATATATTTTTCTTTTGTTATTTAATTTTATGTCACTGTTAAATGCTACATCAGTTTTGTTTACATATATATATATATATATATATATATATATATCAGAGAAGATGTTCTCATTCGTGTTGCTGAACACTCGGGATAACAGCTTCATTGTTGCTTGAGATGCCATTAGGATTACTTCCCTCTACATTGGCTGGGGACTTGATGGTAGATCTCAATTCAAAATCTATTTAGAAATATTTCTTATTTCAGATTTGAATATATCTGTCTCATTCATTTCCATTTCCCTGCTTTTCAGGTTCCGTTTGGATTTCATCCAAATGAAATGACTTAATGATGACTGTGAACATTTTGAAGACTTCCCTCTGGTCATTTGTATTCAAGCAAGGCAAGTGGGATGCGAAGCTGGTACAACTCCCTTGGTACTTAGAGGCCATTTCGTCAACAATATATGATCCATTAGTCCTTAGAAGGGCCTTTGAAAATGTGAGATTGCTGAACTGAGATCCCTAAGAAGCAAGAGACATTTGTTAGACAGCAATGAGTTTTTATTAGGAAGTTCATTGTATTTTTCTAGATGTAAAGAACACTATCCTTATGAAGTCCTTTGCCCTTTACATACACCTAGAGATGTAGATGGCTTTTAGAGACCTGTAAAAAAAAAAATATCTGATTAAAATTTCATATTAAAAAATGATTGATTATACAAAGGAAATTTTCATAAGAAATTTCTGATTATATTCAGAAATTTTACAAGCAATTAAAGTTTTTCCAACTTTAATTGAACTTGATGAATCAACAACATTAACACAATTTAAGTGGACTTCTCATGGATCTCAATTAACTAGAGATTATTAATGAGAGAGAGAGAGAGAGAGAGATAGAGAGAGAGAGAGAGAGAGAAATAATATGAGATCCCAAATATAGAACCAAAAATACTTGAGCAGAGAAGATAAAAATCTTACTTATCAAGAAATTTAAGGTAGCTCTAGCTAATTACTACGGACAAATGATGATAATTTAAATTACAATCTCTTCCCTACGATTTCCACAATTCAAAAAAAGAACAAAAGGATTAATTTACAAAAAGAAAATGAATTAAAACCCATTGTTGTTGTTGAAATTGGCTAGTTAAGCTGTCTCGCCTCCTGAAAGAAAGATGAAGGTTATTGGAGCTGGATGGTGGCATCCGGTATCCACCACGATGATTAAGTCAGTAATAGAGCAAGCAGTATGGAACTTACAAGAAGAATGTAAGCTCTTTAGAGAGTGGGGTTCCCTGGGTATTCTCAAAGTGAATAAAAATCAGATCATATTACTTGTGATCGCCGAGTGTATATATAGAGGACACACCTGTAGTTGGAACTAGATATGTCATCCAGTAGTGGTGTCAGATTAGGAATGTATGACTATGTTAGAGTCAATCCAATCATCTCATGTAACCGTAGGATAAAGATCCTACAACTAGGTAAAGTCGCCACTTCTGACCTTTTAGGTCATCATGTGGCCCTTTTGTGGGTGGAGAGTCCTATGCCAAGTCCAACTCTCTACATCGTATCCTAGTAGGAGTCCTCCTAGAACTCCAGAGACAAACTTAGAGACCTAACACATGTGAACCCACATGTGCCTCCTCTCACCATCGTGGGAGCCCCCTAGAGACGACATTTGGTAGGATACATGTCAACCTCCCATTGCCACACGCAGACAGACATGTGTCACACTATGTTTAGTCAGACGAAATATGCTATCAACAGTTGCCCCTTGCTTCTATGTACTCACTGAGTTCTAAGAAGTAATCTCAAGACTACAACACATTTCGTTCCTTGTCGTTATATCGAGTTGTAAGGGGTTTGAAGTCAGATACCTCCAAATCATTTCTTTCAGATCGTAAGGCGACGATTTGGGGAATGCTTCGTCATGAGAGAAATTGTCTCCTCGGTAAGATCCAGCTCGCTTGACATTTGTCTTGTTTAGTAGGATGCAAGTCGTCATACTGCCTGACTTACTAGGTGGAAATGAATGTCTTTCGTATTGCAACTTGGTTGGATCACTAGTGTGGAGACTTTGGACAGAGCTGATTCTCATGTGACATTTGAAGTCATTAGAGAGACACGATGGTTACACTCATAATTAACTACTACAAGTAGGAAAATTCAAAATCTTTTGGGAAACTTGAAAAGATATTTCAAATATCCCACCTTCCATGATCACATTATGATTTGGTTGCAACAATTACAAAACGACAGCCCCTGAGATGGTGCCACGTGTTGATGAAGCCACTTGTATCAAACCACAATCTTCGTGCCTGTACGGAAATGATGTCAGTGAGCAGATTTGTCTCCACCTTTCAAAGCATTGCATTCAATACGAAGAGGGAGCATTAAATGCAAAGGAGGTTCCGACCATTTATCAAGTGAAGGTGTACCATCTCCCCAGCTGACTGTGAGACGAAAGAAGATTCAACACCCTTCATAATTATGAGCTTCGGATTCCAACCATTTCAAATATGATGAAGGATAGTTATAAAACTACCTTGAAGAGACTGAGAAGCACTTTTGGTCTACCAAATTTTAGAGCACCCGTAGAGAGGATTCCATCTTCTTCATCTTCTTCATCTTCTCAGTCAATGTATGCCATTCCTCTGCAACTTCTCCCATAGTAAGTTTTGTACTCTATTTCTTTCTCCATTTGCATTTCGTTTTATCTTTAGAGTTAGCCATGTCCGGCATGTTCAATCCCCCTGGGACGGTGTCCCCAAATCCTGCTATACCTATCTTTGGTTGGTCTCCAGAGGAGTATACCAAGTGGGACTTCTCAACTGCTCGGGTACTATCTAGATTCGATGCTCCATTGAGGTCTGCCAAACCCAAAGCCATCGTAGCCAGGGTTTTTCCCATTATGGGGGAAGAAAGGTTACCACAAGGTATACTGTCCTCCGTAGCAGGATCCAGGGGCATGGTAACAAGTATGTTTTCCTTAGTTGGGAAATAGAGACAGCCAAGAGAACCTCTGCCCCCTGTGATTCCAATGGTGGATGTCCCAGCCCTTCTGGGGGAATCTATGGAGATTGTGATCCCCTCTCCTACTGAAGTTGAGGCTATCGGCGTAAAGTGTAGGCTAAAGGAGGCAGCACTTGAGGATATCCTAATGGAGTATCCCATCACTGACCATTATTACACCAGAATCCCCTCCAAGGGTGTGTCTGTCTGCCATCCCCACAGAACGGAGATGTGCCTGTACACCAAGTTCTTCTAATCGGGGTTCAAACTTTCAGTTCCCGTAGAGGCTATTAAGATTTTGAAGTATTAAGGCTTGGTCCCAGCTCAACTTCATGCTAACTCGTGGTTTATGATTCTAGCCTTTATTGTCTTCTTTCAAAAGTTAAAGAGGACAGCGAGTGTGGACCTGTTTAGGTATCTGTACCTTCTGAACAAGGTCAAACCAGATTCTAATGATGTGGAGAAATTGGGCTAGTATTTCTTCAACAAGTGACCCAACACCTTTGAGGTCTTGTGTAGGAAAAGGAATAAGGTCCCATATTAGTCGTATAACTTATCTTTCGTCGGTGGTCATGATATAAAGGCCATGCCCCAAGTGAACATATGGCATTTCCTTGAAGTCGATGAGTTAAACCATCGTCCGACTTCAAATGAAGAGGATTCATGCAGCCACTCCATGGTGAAGTCGGGGATGCCTCTAGGTTATGACAATGTTAACTCCCCCTTCCTTAACTGTCCTGGTAACTTTGGTAAAGGGGATGACCTATATAATGATGCTACACCTCCTGGGTTTCATGTCTCCACAAAGAGTTCATGTAAGTTGGGAAGGTTGATTTATATGCCAATTTGAGATTTTATTTCCTTTTGTACTAACTCTGTTCCCTTTGATGAATTTGCAGTGGGAAAGTTTTCTCTCAACCCTAAAGAGCTCAAGAGACAATAGGAGCAAAGGAAGGTAGCAAAGGATCCTGGAGACTCCAAGATGTGGAGGAAGACTAAAGATTTTTGCCCCAAAGTAACTAAGACCTTGGACCAAGAGATGTGGTTTAAAGGTGAGGGCCGCGGTGCCCTTCCTCTGAAGAAGGCTAGAACAGCTGTCGGGTCCACACCAGTGGTCCCTGCAGAGAGGTCCTCCCCTGTTACCTCTCCCTCTAGAGTGGATGTCACTATGGCTGGGAGTCTCCTAGCACCTGCCCCTCAAGAAGTTATTGGAGTTTCTTCCAGTGATCCTCCCATGCCAGTTTCCCATGAAGTCGCTATGGGGTTTTCACGGTCACCCTCGAGGGCTTTTTCTAAATCCATCGCCATTGAGGTGACAACTGAGAAAGCGAGGTCAATGCCAAATTCTCCCCTCGCCATCGACTTGTCTGCAAGCCAGCAATGGAGAACGGGTTCGCCTGCCCCAACTCTCCCCTGGACCAAGTCATCAACTTGGGGCTCTGGAAGGTGTGCTTCTGAATCCTTGAGGGGCCGCGACTCTGGTTCTTCATAGGGTCCTTATTGGCTGCAATGGAGTATCGACCGTTCTAATAGTGCGATGTCATCACCCGATGTCACTCATTAATTGGTAGAGGGTATGTGTCTGACCAAGGACAAAATTTCTTTCGAGAAGATGTCAGACGACAAGCTACATAGTGCCCAGGAATGGTACCTCATCAGTTTAAGTATCTACTACTCTTGGATGTCCCTTTCCTTATATTTCAGCTTTTTCCTTTTCTTATAATTTCTGTTTCTTTTGGAACTTATGAACTCTTCACTGGCTCTCGGCCACGGGGACATTGGTTGGGTGAAAAAGCCTGAGTCCATTGAGAAGACCCTAGAAGAGGCGTGGAAGGTCCATTGGGACTATTGTGAAAGGAATGGTGCTTTGGCCAAGGAGCTAGAAGACGTCAGGGGCCAGCTGGATTGTTGCCATCATGGATAAGGGAAATGCCGAGTCCGAGGTAGCGCGACTGAAACTGGAACTTGAGTTCAAGAGGAATACGGTCAACTTGGACCTAAACGCTGCGACTTTAGAGCTAGGCCTAGAGAAACTGAGGGCTAATAGAGCAGAGGCTTCTCTAACGTCATTGAGGAGTGCCAAGGAGCAAGTTGACAAAACTGTCGATGAACTCCAGGCTAAACTTTAGGAAGTAGAAGCTGGGGTCCCTGGGAAAGTCAGCCAGGCCATTATCGAGTTCAAAACTTCCAACAAACTAGATGATTACGTCCTGAAGGCTCCAGAGAAGATGGCTCTTTGAACCATGATCGGTGGAGACTCCTACATCCAAGTAGTGCACAGCTTGCGGGACTATGTATGAGGGATGGCCCTCGATTATGACTTCAAGGGGTATTATTTGGCTGTGGACGAGGGCTCTTCCTCTTCTAAGGAAGAGGATACCAAAATGGAGGAAATCGAGGGCGTGCCCCAGCGTCCTGAGCTTGAGGCGGAGCCCCAGGCCCAGGTTGTGGTCCATCCCCCTGCCCCCACACTTTAAGTTGCTAGCACTCAAGACCTCCAAGGTGCAGGCATGGCTTCAAAGGCAGGGTCGAAAGCTCTTCTTCTTGGCCAAGAAGGTGCTACCAAGGATGTTGGAATGAGCATAGAGGTTGCAGGGCAGACAACTTAGGTTTTCTTTTTCTTTTTATCTATCCGCCTTTTGGCATCTTCTGTAAATTCATACCTTGTAGCTTGCCTTTTTGAATTAATGGAAATGATACTTCAATCTCAGTTAGTGTTGTGGTGGTGCGATCGCTTTCTCCAATTTTTGTCTAATTTTGTGACTCTCTCATAGGATCTTTCAGATGTTCTCTCAGACACCCTCGCCTAGACTGAAGTCTTTCATGCCCAACTTTGGAAATTTAAAGCCGAATTAGGAAGGGTTGACACTGCCATGGGTTATCTTGAGGAATCCCAGAAGAGGGAGTGTAGGACCATGAGGTCAAGGGCAGAGAAAGTAGAGTCGAAGTATGAGCTAACTCATAAATTTCACCTCGAATGTTATAGAGAGCTCCAACTAGTGAAGCAACCGAGATGATTCTAAAGGAGAATGCTACTAACCGCCAACTTTGAGATATTGCCAAGCATCGTGCAAGTGTTCTTGAGGAGAAACTCACCAAGGCAAAAGAAACCTTGGGTGAATTCATGAGGTGTCCAAGGGCCAAGGCTTATTATGGCAAAGTTCACCCCTCTCTGGATGTTATTTATCAAATGATGTCGCAACAGCGTGCTGAAGCTTAGCGTAAAACCAGGGAGGCAGCAGAGAAATTGGTCAAAGCCGTAGGTCGCCGTAGGAAGCCTTCCAAGAAGTGTAGGAAATAGGAGCACGTCCATTTGACTCAAATGGTGTCTCTACCCCTCAACTTCGTGACAGTGTGATTTAAGACACTGTGATGAAGTAGAATTGTAAATGTGTTTAAGTAATATAATTTGGAACTTTTCTTTAAATTTTGAACTTTTCTTTGAGTGCTGAGCTTGCATGTTCTTTTGCCTTTAGTTGCATGAACTTAGGACTATTCCTCACCCCCCCCCACATTCATAGTAGATGCATGGTGCGTTCATTATGAATCTAAGTAATACAGTTGTAGGTCATTAGACTCTAGGTTGCACAGGTTATACTTGGGCGAATTGTGTGAATCACACGAGTTGCCTTATAGTCTACCTATGAAGTGATTGTAGGTTGGTTACCTAACTACATCACAGGCCGTTACTATGGCAACTTGTGGTAAGTCGTTACATAGAAATTCGTAAGACAAAAGATTGTAATGTAAGACATTTCATTAAATTTTTTCTCATGTTCATTATATCAGTGATAGAATTTTTACAAATTTTTTAAGTGCTAGGGCTTGTGGATATATTTTACCTCCAAAGTTTCGAGGTAACAAGTCCCTAGCCTCGACACATAGACAACTCTATAAGGTCCTTTCTAGGTTGGCATCAATTAGCCTTGCTCGGAAGGTTTGGATACAACGGTACGGTGGAGCACCAGATCAAGGACCTTAAACATGGGAGTTGTAGTATCTGGACACCTTCTGCTGGTATGCTAATATGCGATGTAGGGCGGTGTCGAGGACCTCTTTTAGTAGGTTAAGGTTAGCTCTCAAATCTTCGTTATTTTGTATCTTATCGTAGTTGAAGATTTTTATAGTTGGGTGGGTGACTTTGCCTAGTATTACTGCTTCCACTCCATACACCAACATGAAGGGTGTCTCCCCCATGGGGGTGTGACTCATTGTACTATAAGACCATAAGATGCTTGGCAGCTCATCAACCCATTTTCTTTTGGCCATTTTGAGTCGTCGGACAATCCCACGAGAGATGGTCTTGTTCGTTGCTTCCACCTGACCGTTGGCTTCTAAATGGTATACTATTGCGAACGTGTATTTGATTTTGAAGCCTTTGTAGAAAGCTCTAAATTGCTATCCATCGAATTGTAGTCCATTGTCAGTTACTAGTATCTTCAGAATGCCACACCTATATATAACATTCATCTAAAGAAAAGTCTCAATTTTCTCTGTCATGGTTGTCACCACTGCTTCTGCCTCTACCCATTTGAAAAAATAGTCTACTGCCACAATGAGGAATTTTTTGGAGGATTTGGCCCCCGAGAATGAGCCGACAATATCCAAACCCTACATTGTGAATGACACCAGACTGCTGATTGACTGAAGTTCATTTGCAGGCAGATGGCTAATTATAGCATGCTTTTGGTATTTTTCACAATTTATTGCAAATTCTATGGAGTCGGACAACATTGTTGGCTAGTAGTATCCTTGGTGCAGGAGTCTCTGGCAGAGGGCATGGCCACCTATGTGAGTGCCGCAAATCCCTTCGTGGACCTGCCACATCACTCCATGGGCTTCTGCTGGGGTAAGGCATAAAAGGAAGGGAGGAGTGAGTGATTTACGATATAGTTTTCCATCCATGACTGTGTACTGGTGAAATTTAGCTCGAACTCGATGTCTTTCCAGTCTCTCTTCTAGCAGTTCACCAGTTTCAATATATGTTCTCATAGGATCTATCCAAGTCACTTCACTATCAACTTTTTATATGCCGAGTTCTTTGTTTATACTTATTTGTTTAAAGACCTTGATGTATACCAACTTGTCAAGGTCAGAGAGATCTTCTGCTAGAAGTCGAGGCAAAGTGTCTGCTTCCATGTTATTTCCCTGGTCCACATTGCTTATTTGGTAACCTTTGAACAAAGAGAGTTGTGACTTCACTATTTCCAGGTATGCCAGCATGTGGGGTTGTTTGGCTTCATATTCTCCCTTAATCTGCCTTACCACAACTTTTAAGTCACTATAAATATCCATCCTCCTTACCATCAAGAATTTCGCTAATAGGAGTCTGGGTAGGAGGGCCTCATATTTAGCTACTTTATTTGTAGCATGGAAATTAAAATTAAGAGCGACTTGCACTCTAAAGTTCTCGGGACTGGTCAGAATAACCCCAACTCCCGAGTACTTATCACTCGAGGATCCATATTAGTACATAATCCATGTAGGCGAAGGTTCTAACTTTTATTTCTTCTTTTTCTACCAGATGTCTTCCTCTACTAGGATTTTTTCTATATCGGCGCTGTCTTTTGCAGAGGTTTCTAGTATGAAGTCAGCGAGTACTTGGGCTTTGATTGTTGTCCTTGGATAGAACTGTATGTTGAACTCACCATGTTTTATTGCCCAATTCACAAGTCACCCAAAAATATCAGGTCGTGCTAGAATTTTCTTCAGACGCTTGTTGGTTAATACCTGAATGGTGTGGGCTTGGACGTAAGTTCACAGTTTTTGAGCTACAATAACTAAGGCAAGAGCTAACTTTTCTATTGACCTGTATCTTGTTTTAGCATTAAGAAATATTTTGCTGACATAATACACTGACCTCTTGTAAGACCCATATCATACTAACCAGGTCTTATCACCTTGAACCAGGTTTACCCATCATGGTTGAGTCAAATGGACCAAGGGCGTGAAGGAGATCGTGATCCCAGGTATCAAATCGACCCAAAAACACTTAAATTAGGGGGAGGGTCGCATACCCAGCAAGGGGGGTCGGACCCCCCCCAAGACAGAAAGTCAGACCCTCTGTTTTACAGGGAGGGAGGGACACATTAGAAACCTAGGGTCGACGGGATCATCGACCCTCCCATCGACTCTCAATTGCAATCGAAACTGAAATTAAGAAATTTCCATAATTTCGATTAGGATTCTTTCCTAATCTCAAAGGGACTTATTTAGGATGTTTCTACTCTATTTAAAGGGCGTCCCTAAGCCTCTTTCACTCCTTTTACAACCCTAATTGAATTGAGAGAAAGAGAAGAGAAGGAAGAGAAGAAGAAGAGAAACAAGGTAGAAAAGAAAGCAAAAGGAGAAGAGTTGCAGAGAAGGAGTGTTCTTCTAAGGTATGGATACTAATTCCATGAGTTTCTACAGGCCTTAGGTTAGATAATGATGAGAGTGTAATCTCGAAGAAATCCAAACCATCAACCCATGGTTAGGTTTTCATGGAAAATTACGGGAGAATACATGAAAGCTATTTGGGTGGGTGATTCATGGTTCTAGACCATGGAATGCATGTTGAATGGACTATAGGAGCAAGCCATAGGACCCCAAAAACGAAGAATGGATTAAAAGGAGGAAAATTGACCAAAACCACTGAGGGTCGCACAGAGGGTCGATGACCATCCGACCCTATGTGATCTTGAGTATCGACCCTTAGGGTTCTGAAAGTTCAGATTTGGGGAGGGTCGCACCCAGGGTCGATCAGGACTCCGACCCTACCTCCGACCCTCAGTTAACAGAATGGTTTTTAAATTCAGAATTAATTCCAATTAAATTTTATCGACTTTGTTAGGTCTTCTAGCAATATAATAATCACATAAAGGTGATTCTAAAGCTTGGAAGAGTATCTATTAGCAAGCTAAGGTGAGGAAACAAAACTCTAAACTAATTGGTTAATAACAAACTATTTTCTCTTTTCTGGAGTCCAATGCCATGCTTGATTCTATGCGACTATGTTTGTAATGTGCATAGAACATGTCATCCAATATTTCTATTACTTGTTCATGCATATTTACTTTATTGTTTATAACATGATGTTGATGATGATGATAGGAATAGGCATGTGATTGTATGTGTGTGGTTGGTGTACTTGATGCGAGCGAGTATCAGGCGAGGTGTGATGAGAACGTCAATAAACGTTAACCTTTGACGGGTCTCAGCACTTTAGCTCTATCTCTAACTCGAGTCTTGTGCATTAGCATCGTCGTATCGCCATTACTTTAACAGAACTATTATGTCGTAGAGTATCAGGGGAGGTGGTCTCAGCCCTTGTAGTCTCTAACTCTACCGGGGGGCCTTAGCTCTATCTCTATGGACATTCTGAGGGATGCTGGGGTGAGGGCTTGGATACACTATTTGGCATTAGGATTGGTTAGTTGCAAGCCCAGTTTGCAAGCCCTCGCCAGCAGGGGCTTACGTATCGGTATGGCACTATACAACAAAAAACGTTAACCTTTGTTGTATAATGTTCATGATTAGGGTGGATGGGGACGACAATAAACGTTAACCTTTGGGTGAACTTCTACACCCTGTGTATAGAGGCGGGGTCAATAAACGTTAACCTTTGACCACCCAACCTTTCTATTGCGCATTGCAAACTATAAACCAGACCAAAGATATGAATTGATTGCATGCATATGTACTGTTGCATTATTTTGTTTGCTCACTGAACCATAATGTGTGCTCACCCCTCGACGTCGAATATTTTTAGTTGATGATGCAGGTTATACCGTTGAAGATTATGTAAATGCTCCAGCGTACGGGAACGTAGCGGCGATGGAAGTTGAAGCTGAAGTAGATACACATGACTGCTCTTGCGAGTGCAACTCATATGTATTTGATTAGATATTTTCTTAGTTTTCTTACTTGGATTTATTATGGACATGTATTTGATATTTATTTATGTCTCAGTTGATACAGAATAATTTGTTATTTAAATATTAATATCACAGTAGATTCTCAGTTCATTTTACTATAAGACTTCCGCTATTATATATTTACTCTGATTATGAATGTAGATGTATGGAGTTTAGATAACACGGATACAGTCTACTCGAGATCCTGGTTGAACCATTGGTTTGTTAGCGGTTCATCACACCATTCTGAATAGTATGGAATTAGGGTGTGACAACTTGGTATCAGAGCATCTCAGGCCCTGTCCACTGAACTAGCATACAATCAAGACAATTGTGAACTGATATAGGATAAAAGTAAAAATAGTAATATTAACCCACTATAAGCACAAGTGATGGTTGAGATCAAATTTAAAAAGAGAATAATGCATCTATTAAAGGGGAAATAATTTTACGTACAATGAGAGAGAAACAAACGTATAGACATAACTAAAGCAGAGTACAGTCCACAACCCGGACAATTACTCTATAGTACAAAGAAAAATAAATACAATCAAGAAGCTGGAGGTGAAGGAGGAGGCGGTGCCTCACGATCTCTGTCATAGTCCTCGGCATAGACTCTAGTCAATCAGGCCACCTGAGTCTGAGTCGCCTGAAGAGTAGCTGTGAGATCAGGCACCTGCCAATCAGTCCGGCGTTGGGCGTCTAGAAGCTCCTCCATCCTCAGATCAGATCTGCACTTAGCCTCTCTGATCTCATGCAACATCTCCATCATATCAGAAGGTGGGCGTGAAGGACCAGCCGCATGAGAAGGACCAGTCTCAGGTGCAGGACCCGCCACAGAGGAAGTACCTGCTCCAGCCGCATGCGTGGGTGAAGGCGGTGGTATCTAGTCGACATCCATATACATGCGGTCATCATCATCGGCAGGATCCGCATGAACTCTAGCAGCGGCAGCAGCTGCCTCAGCCTCAGCAATCTCGATGCGAGTGTGAGGGCGCACCATCTCGTTCCTCTCCTCGTCACTGACTTGGGCATCCCGCATACCCATCTTGCAGATAGCCTCCCAATCTAGAGGCGACGAGAAGGTTTTCTCCTGAATCTTCTCATCCACTAAATCAACCCCCAGGCGGGTGAGCAGAACAGTGATCATACATCCATAGGGTAGATTACCCCTATGACTGGGCAATGTGGCACTGATCATAGTCCACATGATGATGTAAGGAAGGCAGACGGGCTATCTAGTGCAAATGTTGTACAGAAGATACTGGGTCAGCTGAGAAACCCTCTCGTAATGGTAACTCTACGGGATCAGATTATGCTGGATAATCTTGCAAAAGACCCATGGAGCAGGACGCATATAGCAAGCTCTCATCTGCCAGCGATCTGGTCATAGTAGCTGACTATCAATCTCAGCCCTCATCTCTAGGGAAACGAACTGGGGCTCTCTAGGAGCACAGTAAACCGTGGGGCCATCATAGGGAATGCCCAGTAGGTCAGCCAGTTATCGATAATCAAATGAAATGTTCACTCCCTTGACATAGCTAGTGATGTGTAGCTCGTGACCCCTATCCACATCATTGTAATCCCCCACCACCTGGAGATTACAATAAAACTGTCACACTAAATCTGGGCATGTGCAAGCATCGTAAGTGATGATAGGGAGCCACCCCATATCACCAAAGGCCCTCTCCACGTTGAACAAGGCTAACTCAGCCAAGTTCACCATACGACCACCCTCTACCTTCTTACCAGCGTAGTGGGAATACTATGCCTCGGCTTTGTTGGAGCGGAAGTGAAGTGGATCACGAACTCTGGGTACCTTGGTACGAGCTATGGTATCTGCCAAATAGGAAGGAAAAACAAATAATGAGTTAATAGGATAAAAATCCAAAATTTGACATTATAAATACGTAAGTTGGCCAAAAGCCTCACTTGTCACCCATACACGTGGGCAGGAGGACTTACGTAGGTTCCAACATATTCTACAACACTCAGACAGTAGAAAATTCTAACTAATGAAGTCCAATTTGAAGAAATTGTGAGAAATCAAAAATTTCGACAAATTAGGGCAAAGAGAGCAAAAATCCAAGTTTCTCGATAACCAACCAATGAAACTCAAAATTTTTCGAGGGCTTTCGTTCCTCGAGACACCAATAACAAAAGCCCCCAATAAAAATCAAATTTTTATGGTTGGAAAAAGTTTAATTTGAAAAATACAAGTTAAATGGACAAAAACCTAGAAATGGAAACCTAAAAACAGGTAAAAATGAGAAATGCATACCTGTAGGGATGACGTGGACGACGAAACACGGATCCAAACTGACCAAAATAGCGTAGTGGCACTGTAGCAACTCAGAGGTGAGAGATGAGTCGAAACGGGAGGGAAATAATAGAGAATGAACCCAGAATCGGATCTTAATGGTCTGATTTTTAGTCTGAGGGTCGGACAATTCAACCAGGATCATCGACCCTTGGATCGACCCTCCCATTGACCCTTAGCTCTCGGGAATCTGACAGAAAACCAGGGTCGGATACTGAGGGTCGGATACCCATCGACCCTCATATCGACCCTCTGCTCTCAGGAAGAACAGGTCATTCCCAGGGTTAGATACTGAGGGTCGGATACCCATCGACCCTCACATCGACCCTCAGCTCTCGGGAAGAACAGGTTATCCCCAGGGTCGGACATACCATCGACCCCCACCATCGACCCTGCATAGAAAAGACAGTATCTTTCATAGAATAAGCTGAAAATTTTGAAATTTTACATCGGTTAGCATGCCTATATGTAGTATAAATTATTGTCTCACCTATTTTGATGACTTTCAGGCACCACCAATCTCAAAAGAAAATATGTCTGGGCGTAGAGTTACCAGGCAAAGCCGAAATGCAGTTCCACCACCACCTGTGGAGGAAACTAGCCAAGAAGATATATACGCCCAGGGAAATCCACAGGTTGTACCCCGAGTAAATCTAGACTTGGCAAATCCTACCAACTTGTCACCTCCACCCCCGGAGTTAGCAACCGTGGTAATGAATCTAGCACAGCAGCTGCAACAAATGCAACACGCACAGGCTCAAATGCAAGTTGCAATGGGGATTATGTTCCAGGCCGCACATGCTACACCCATGCAGACCGGACAAACAAGTGCAGCACTGGTGGGTAACCACCCAGCACCTCAATCACCTCAAACCACCAGCTGCACAAATTCCAGTACCAGGTCCGGAAGCAGATCAGGTTAATTATCAGTATCCACAACCTATGTTTGGGGCATACCCCCATAATCAGATGGATCACTCTCGACTGATTGAGAGATTTTTGAAGATGAAGCCCAAGGAATTTAACGGTAAACCGTCTGATTCATTATGGTCAGCACACTGGATCGACGAGATGGAGAGAAACTTTTTCATGATGACTATCACAGAAGAAGAAAAGGTGTTATGTGCCACCTTCATGCTGAAAGGAGATGCACATCATTGGTGGAAATCTACCAGGGCATATCTACTGACCAAGCACGCCCTATTGACTTGGGCTATTTATAATGAAGCGTTCTTTGAGAAGTATTTTCCACGAAGCTTCAGAGATGCTATGGAAAAGGAGTTCCTGAGTTTATATCAGGGCCAGATGTCTGTGGATGCATATCAATAGCTTTATGAGGAGCTGTTTTTCTTTGCACCACTTAGTATGCAAGAAGAAGACACTAAGACCCGTAGGTTTGTCACGGGGCTTAGAGGAAGCATCAGAGAGCATGTTCTAGGCTTGGAAAAGAAGGTATATAACGAAGCTGTTCAAATTGCTCGAGTTATAGAATCGAGCCAGAAGGAGAGTTATTTTACTCAGAACAGAGGTATAAAAAGGCCAGCCGGAAATGCTTATAACGGAGGGAACAACAAGACATTCAAACCCTTCTGTGCTCAAGGCTTTATTGCTGCACCCAAGACTACTCTAGCAGCTCAACATCAGCCAAAGCCAAATTTTGAAGGTCCTAAATGTTATAACTGCAACCAAGCAGGACATATGGCAAGGGAGTGTCCTAAGCCCAAGAAGCAGTTACATCAAGGACGAGTATATGCGGTTACAACCGAGGATGCTGCCGCATCACCCGATGTGGTCACAGGTATGACTGAAACCTTTTTAAATTGTAATTACATTGTATGAACATGTAGACTAAGTAAAATAAATCGCAGGTATAGTACCTATAAATGGCGTACCCGCTAGAGTACTCTTTTATTCAGGAGCTACTCATTCATTTATGTTTGTGTCATTCGGAAAGAAACTGAAATTACCCATCAAAACATTGGACTACAAAATACTTGTACGGTCACCGATGGGGTTAGAAGTGGAATTAGAGAAAGGTTATGGACCATGTCCAGTTCTCAGTGGCGAAAAAACTTTAGACAGTCTTGATCCAACTGGAGATGGCAAACTCTGACGTCATCTTGGGAATGGACTGGTTAGCTCGGCATTCTGCGAATCGATTATGTGCTGAAAAGAAGCTGACATTTAAAGACAATGAAGGAGCATAATTTAGCTTTTCGGGAACCAAACTGCCCCATAAACGCAAGCTCATACTCTCAGCACTAAAGGCTAAGAAGTGCCTTGAGAAGGGGGCAGTCAGGTATCTAGTATCAGTGGTCGACCTAACCAAGGAAGCACCACGAATGGAAGATATTGATGTCGTGTGGGACTATCCCGATGTATTTTTGGAGGAACTACCAGGGTTACCACCCGACAGAGCCATCGAGTTTGTGATAGGCCTTATACCTGGAGCCGCACCAGTATCAAAAGCACCTTATAGAATGGCTCCTACTGAACTGAAGGAATTGAAAGTGCAACTACAGGAACTGCTGGACAAGGGTTATATTCGACCCAGTATATCACCATGGGGAGCACCGGTATTATTCGTAAAGAAGAAGGATGGTAGCGTTCGATTATGTATCGACTATCGGGAGTTGAATAAATTGACAATCAAGAATCGATATCCACTACCTCGGATCGATGACTTGTTCGATCAGTTGCAAGGAGCAAAAGTATTTTCTAAGATCGATTTTCGATTAGGCTATCATCAGTTGAAGATTAAAGAGGGTGATATTCCTAAGACAGCTTTCAGGACTAGATATGGACATTATGAGTTCTTGGTAATGTCTTTTGGATTAACAAACGCACCGGCAACTTTCATGGAACTTATGAACCGGGTCTTCCACGATATGTTGGATACGTCGGTTATTGTATTTATTGATGATATATTGGTATATTCCAAGGACAAAGAAAACCATATCAAGAACCAAAACGCCGCCCTACAGCGTTTAAGGAAACAGAAGTTATATGTCAAATTTACGAAGTGTGAGTTTTGGCTAAGTAAAGTCGCCTTCCTAGGCCATGTAGTATCCGCTGAAGGAATCAAAGTGGACCCCAGCAAGATCGAGGCTATTGTAAAGTGGGAAGCACCAAAGAGCGTTGTAGAAATTAGAAGTTTTCGGGGTCTCGCTGGTTATTATCGAAGATTTGTGGAAGACTATTCCCGGATTGCCGTACCTCTCACCAGTTTGACTAAGAAAGGTGAAAAGTTTGTGTGGACGGATAAATGTGAGAAGAGCTTCCAGACATTGAAGACCAAATTTATATCCGCTCTGATTTTAACTATTCCTGTCCCAGGACAGCCATTTACCCTATACACTGATGCGTCAGGACTGGGATTAGGATGCATGCTTATGCAAGGAGAACAAGTAATTTCTTATGCCTCAAGACAGTTGAAGACACATGAAAAAAATTATCCCACTCATGATTTGGAGTTAGCGGCAGTAGTACATGTTGTCAAGATATCGAGACATTACCTGTACGGGGAGAAATTCTAGATTAAGTCAGACCATAAAAGTCTTACTTATTTATTTAATCAGAAGGAGTTGAATATGAGGCAAAGAAGATGACTGGAACTATTGAAAGACTATGATTGTGAAATCTAGTATCATCCGGGGAAAGCTAATGTAGTAGCGGATGTGTTAAGCAGAAAGGTGATGATAAAATCTCAAGGGGAGGTTAGTACAACTACAGTTATATGTACTATCGGAATGGTATTCAAGCATGGCAATGAGCAATATGTGATAGATACAACGGATGGATCAGCCAACCAAGGGTTTATTCATCGATTTTTAAATATGTTCGCGGCATTGAAAATTATACCGGATATAATGGATGCAGTGAAGACAGCTATCAAATCAGATCCTTATCTGAGAACAGTACAAGAAGATATCGAGAAAGGTAGGACTAACCCTGAGTTCACCTTGGACGAAGAAAAGGTACTGAAGTACAAAGGAAGAATATGTGTACCCGAAACAGAAAGTGTAGACATTAGACACCGACTCATGAAATAAGCCCATACCGCCATCTATTCGATACATCTTGGAAGTACAAAAATGTATCATGATCTAAAGAAACTATATTGGTGGAGAGGAATGAAAGCAGATGTAGCTAAGTTCGTGTCTCAATGCCTAAATTGTCAGAAAGTAAAGGCTGAACGACAAAGACCCGCAGGACTGTTACAGCCATTACCGGAACCAGCATAGAAATGGGACTGCATCACTATGGACTTCGTTACGGGGTTACCACAGACTCCTCGAGTAGTTGACGCAGTTTGGGTGATTGTAGACCGTCTGACTAAAACAGCTCGCTTCATACCGATACGACCTCAGTATACATTGGAAAGGTTAGCAAAGCTGTATGCGAATAATATTGTTCGGTTACGTGGTGTACCAGAGAGCATTGTGTCCGATAGAGATCTACGATTTACTTCCAAATTTTGGGAGGGATTACAAAAGGCTATGGGTACAACATTGAAGTTCAGTACTGCATTCCACCCACAGACAGATGGACAGTCAGAGCGTACAATCTAAATTTTAGAAGATATGCTACGAGCATGTATAATTAACTTCAAAGGATCATGGGATGAAAGATTACCACTGATCGAGTTCGCTTATAACAATAGCTATCAGGCTACTATACAGATGTCACCCTATGAAGCACTGTATGGCAGAAAGTGTCGAACTCCTTTATTTTGGAATGAAGTTGGAGAACGTAGTATTGTTGGAACGGAATTTATTGAAGAGACTTGTCAAGTGGTCGACATTATCAAGGAAAGAGTGAGAATAGCTCATAACCGTCAGAAGCAGTATGCATATACTCGACACAGAGATCTTGAGTTCGCTGTAGGTGATAAAGTATTTTTGAAGGTATCGCCTATGCGAGGATTGAAAAGGTTCAGACAGAAAGGGAAACTAAGTCCAAGATATGTCGGGCCGTATGAGATTTTAGCTAAGCGTGGGAAAGTGGCTTATCAGTTAGCACTACCACCATCTTTGTCAAGTGTGCATGACGTATTTCATATTTCCCTATTGAAGAAGTATGTCAAGGATCCAACGCACGTTTTAACAGTAGATTTACCGGAATTGACTGATGATTTGACATTCGAAGTAATACCAACTGAAATCACCAGCCGAAAGGTTCAACGACGATGCAACCGAGATATTTATAATGTTAAGGTCACCTGGAAAAGTAGAGATATGGAAGAAATTACATGGGAAGAAGAAAATGCTATGCGAAAGCAATACCCTCACTTATTTGATTCAGAAGGTACGTATAATTTTGAGGATGAAATTTTTATAAGTAGGGGGGAGTTGTAAGACCCGTATCAAACTAACCCGGTCTTATCACCTTGAACCAGGTTTACCCATCATGGTTGAGTCAAATGGACCAAGGGCGTGAAGGAGATCGTGATCCCAGGTATCAAATCGCCCCAAAAACACTTAAATTAGGGGGAGGGTCGCATACCCAGCAAGGGGGGGTCGGACCCCCCCAAGACAGAAAGTCAGACCCTCTGTTTTACAGGGAGGGTGGGACACATTAGAAACCTAGGATCGACGGGATCATCGACCCTCCCATCGACTCTCAATTGCCGTCGAAACTGAAATTAGGAAATTTCCATAATTTCGATTAGGATTCTTTCCTAATCTCAAAGGGACTTATTTAGGATGTTTCTACTCTATTAAAAGGACGTCCCAAAGCCTCTTTCACTCCTTTTACAACCCTAATTGAATTGAGAGAAAGAAAAGAGAAGGAAGAGAAGAAGAAGAGAAACAAGGTAGAGAAGAAAGCAAAAGGAGAAGAGTTGCTGAGAAGGAGTGTTTTTCTCAGGTATGGATACTAATTCCATGAGTTTCTATAGGCCTTAGGTTAGATAATGATGAGAGTGTAATCTCGGAGAAACCCAAACCATCAACCCATGGTTAGGTTTTCATGGAAAACCATGGGAGAATACATGAAAGCTATTTGGGTGGGTGATTCATGGTTCTAGACCATGGAATGCATGTTGAATGGACTGTAGGAGCAAGCCATAGGACCCCAAACACGAAGAATGGATTAAAAGGAAGAAAATTGACCAAAACCACCGAGGGTCGCACAGAGGGTCGATGACCATCCAACCCTATGTGATCCTGAGTATCGACCCTCAGGGTTCTGGAAGTTCAGATTTGGGGAGGGTCGCACCCAGGGTCGATCATGACTCCGACCCTACCTCCGACCCTCAGTTAACAGAATGGTTTTTAAATTCATAATTAATTCAAATTAAGTTTTATTGACTTTATTAGGTCTTTTAGCAATATAATAACAATATAAAGGTGATTCTAAAGCTTGTAAGAGTATCTATTAGCAAGCTAAGGTGAGGAAACGGAACTCTAAACTAATTGGTTAATAACAAACTATTTTCTCTTTTCTTGAGTCCAATGCCACGCTTGATTCTATGCGACTATGTTTGTAATGTGCATACAACATGTCATCCAATATTTCTATTACTTGTTCATGCATATTTACTTTATTGTTTATAACATGATGATAATGATGATGATAGGAATAGGCATGTGATTGTATGTGTGTGGTTGGTGTACTTGATGCGAGCGAGTACCAGGGGAGGTGTGATGAGAACGTCAATAAACGTTAACCTTTGGCGGGTCTCAGCACTTTAGCTCTATCTCTAACTCGAGTATTGTGCATTAGCATCGTCGTATCGCCATTATTTTAACAGAACTATTATGTCGTAGAGTATCAAGGGAGGTGGTCTCGGTCCTTGTAGTCTCTGACTCTACCGGGGGGCCTTAGCTCTATCTCTATGGACATTCTGAGGTATACTGTGGTGAGGCCTTGGATACACTGTTTGGCATTAGGATTGGTTAGTTGTGAGCCCTGTTTACAAGCCCTCACCAGTAGGAGCTTACGTGTTGGTATGGCACTATACAGCAATAAACGTTAACCTTTGTTGTATAATGTTCATGATTAGGGTGGATAGGGATGACAATAAACGTTAACCATTGGGCAGACTTCCACACTCTGTGTATAGAGGCGGGGTCAATAAACGTTAACCTTTGACCACCCAACCTTTCTATTGCGCATTGCAAACTATAAACTAGACCAAAGATATGAATTGATTGCATGCATATGTACTGTTGCATTGTTTTGTTTGGTCACTGAGCCATGATGTGTGCTCACCCCTCGACGTCGAATATTTTTAGTTGATGATGCAGGTTATACCATTAAAGATTATGTAAACGCTCCAGCGTACAGGAACGTAGCGGCAATGGAAGTTGAAGCTGAAGTAGATACACATGACTCCTCTTGCGAGTGTAACTCATGTGTATTTGATTATATATTTTCTTAGTTTTCTTACTTGGATTTATTATGGACATGTATTTGATATTTATTTATATCTCAGTTGATGCAGAATAATTTGCTATTTAAATATTAATATCACAGTAGATTCTCAGTTCATTTTTTTATAAGACTTCCGCTATTATATATTTACTCTGATTATGAATGTGGATGTATGGAGTTTAGATAACACGGATACAGCCTACTCGAGATCTTGGTTGAACCGTTGGTTTGTTAGCGGTTCATCACACCATTCTGAATAGTGCGGAATTGGGGTGTGACACCTCTGAACCTTTTCTACCTCCCTTATTAGCACCGAGCTAATGGTTGTTATTGTGACAGCGTGGTAGAGTTGTAATTTGTGCCAACTTTAGGGTAGGCAAGTAAAGGTGGAGAAGGCAGGAATACTTTTAATTTTTTGAAAGTATTCTAGCTTTTTTCCATCCATTTGAAGTGTTTGGCCCCTTTCAATGTCTTAAAGAAAGGTAGACATCGGTCACCGACCAAGACATAAAGCGTCCTAGGGCGGCTATTTGTCCTGTCAGTTCTTGGACCTGCTTTGGTTTTGTGGGAGATGACATCTTCATGGTGGCGTCAATCTTTGTTGGGTTGGCTTAAATGCCCCTACTAGACACCATGAAGCCTAGGAACTTTCTAGAACCAACTCCGAATGCACACTTAATAGGATTAAGTCACATCTGGTTGCTACAGAGGACTTCAAATGCTTCTCATAGGTCATCGAGATGGCTGATGGTCCTCCTGTTCTTGACTAGGAAGTCTTCTACATAAACTTCCATGTTTCTTCTTTTTAGTTTTCAAATACCTTGTTTACCAACCTCTGATAAGTCGCTCTTGCATTCTTGTGGCCGAAAGGCATTGCGTTGTAGCAGTAGAGTCCATTGCTAGTAATGAAGACAATGTTGATTTTGTCTGGCTTGTACATCTTAATCTAATTATGTTTCAGCCCAAATTCATACCCGAGGTCCACCGCACTGACTAGACTTGCAAGATACAGAGGGGGAGGCAGGCCTATGGCCCCGAGTCTACTCCGATGCCTAAGTTAGGGCTCTGTGAACAGTTAGTGGGCTCGGTATCCTAGCCCACAGTAATATTCAAATGGGGTAGGTGAGAGATTCACAATCCGAGGTGTCAGAGCGATAATCCCAAGGAAAGAGTAATAAACGCCAAGAAGTACCTAAAATCTCAGGATTTGTGGTATTTATAGTGAATAGTGCCCCTTTGTAAATGTCTCTTTTACCCTTGTTTGGTGTGTGATGACAGAAGTATCATTGTAAAGCTATAGAAATGACGCTTTTGTCCTTATCCATTGATTGGATTTATGAGAATGTCCTCCTAGGCCTTTTCGAGATGTTAACATGGATGCTTGGGTCTTAGCTGTCGCCTTGTTATTGGTGATGTGGGAGATTTTCCTAACACTTGCCTCGTTGCTCTACTGAATCTGTAAGGTTCGACTGAGCAAGTGAAAAAAGAATGCTCTTCCAACACTTGCCTCATTACTTTGGTGAAACTATAAGATTTGGTTGAGTAAGAGATATTGAGACCATGGTCAAATGCTGAATTAAACAAAGTATCATAAAGAGCCAATTAAACATCATCATCATGACCAACTTTTTTTTATTTTTATTTTTTTAGACCTTAGTCAAATGCTTTTTGATTGAGAAAACTACGATGGATACTGAAGCTAATGAACTTTTTTTTTTCTGTTTTTTTTTTGTTTTTGTTTTTTGACCGAGGTCGCATGACCGAGGTCATCGACCAAGCTGGCCACCTTGGCTGGCTCAGGTCGGTACCCTTTTCATATTTACAGCCCCCTTTTTTGGTGCACCATAATCCTTTAGTTACTTTGACCAAGGTCACCTGACCGAGCTGGCCACCTCGGCTAGCTCAGGTTTGTACATTTTTCTGGTTTTCTATTCTTTTTTTTTTTACCGAGGTCACATGACCAAGGTCATTTAACCTAGCTGGCGACCTTGGCTGGCTTAGGTATGTACCCTTTTCATATTTTCCACCCCCCCCCCTTTTTTTTTGGTGTTTTGGTCACTTTGACCGAGGTTAACCAAGTTGGCCACCTCGACTGGCTCAGGTTGGTACCTTTTTTCTTTGACCTCTCTTTTTTGTTTTTTTTACTATGAGTGACGCCGGAGTGGCTGCTTTTTTCCTTCTTCTTGTCAGCTTGGTCATTTTTTCCTTTCTTTGACCGAGGTTATTTTGAACTTCCTTTTAGTTTTGATTGAGGTCACTTGTGTTTTCAAAAATTAAATCGATTAATGCTGAAGTATTTGGACCGATCTTACTGCCTCAACCAACATGGGTCGGTATTTTCTTAAAGGTGGACCGTGGCATGACAGATCAACCTATGTTGATGTGCTCGGACCGACCTGCCCGCCTCGGCCAACATGGGTCGGTATTTTCTTAAAAACGAACTGTGGCATAACAGATCGATCTATATTGATTGTGCCTCGATCGACCTGGCCGCCTCGGCCAACATCGGTCAGTATTTTCTTAAAGATGGACGAGGTGTAGCATTTAACGACTATTGATTGTGCCTCGATCGACCTAGCCGCCTCAGCCAACAGGGGTCGGTATTTTCTTAAAGATGGACCGGGGTGTAACCTTTGACGAATCAGGGATCATACATGGATGTGGGGTTGGGCATTGGAGCTGGATCAAAGATGGATATTGATCGGATACTGGATATGAATGTGGGTTTGGACATTGGATCTGGGTCGTACATGGGTCTGGGTTAGGTATTATATCAGGATCAAAATTGATGTGGGTTTGGACATTAGATTTGGGTCATACATGGATCGGGTTTGGGTATTAGATTTGGGTTAGCATGTGGTACACAGCCATGTGGACTCTGACAGGTTTCTCTAGAATCTTCCCTCCTTTCAATATATATGGCCCTTGGGGCCTTTCCCTTTGTTTTACTTCATAGTAACTTAGTAACTTCTTTGATGGTAAGAGTTATCCCTGTGGTTGTAGAAGAAGTTCTCTTTTTGTAAGAAGTTCTTGCTGTAAGAAGTTTCTTACCCCCTTGGAGTCGGTGATTCACGTTGATTTTTGCAATAAGTTCTATGCAGTGATTCATCGGTGAGATTCCTCAACTTTAGTCTCTTTTATTTGTCTAAAATGGCAGCATGTTAAGGGGTAGACGAAGAAGTAGACATCAAAATGATCGATGTTACGGGACCAATGTCCCCGGCCTTAGCTGACTCATCGTCTTTGGCTAGTAGTAATTCATCATATAGTAGTTCGACAAGTAATAGTAATTCATCCGTATACATGGAGGGGGCTAAAAGAATTTGGGTTAGAAGGTGGCACCCTAGAATCTCCAGATGATGTCATGTCAGACGTTGTTCCAACCCATAGTAGTGCCTTAAGCCAATCAACGATAGGATTGGCCTTTTAGTGGTTGGACGCAGACACAATCTGATAAGCTAAAGAGGATGCGAATCCTCATATCGAATTTGATGCTTTGGAGCAAGTCTGCTTACTGACCAAAAGAGAATTTGTGAGGTTATGAGACCACTTTCAAATTACACGAAGATCACGTTTATCGTCAACTCACATGCACCCAACCATGAACATTATATAACAAAGGTTACGTTTATTGCTATATAGTGCCATACCAACACGTAAGTCCCTGTTGGCGAGGGCTGCAAACTGGGCTCGCAACTAACCAATCCAAATGCCAAACAGTGTATCCAAGGCCTCACCCCAGCATCCCTCAGAATGTCCATAGAGATAGAGCTAAGGCCTCCTGGTAGAGTCAGAGACTACAAGGACCGAGACCACCTCCCCTGATACCCTACGACATAATAGTTCTGCTAAAGTAATGGCGATACGACGATGCCAATGCACAAGACTTGAGTTAGAGATAGAGCTAAAGTGCTGAGACCCGCCAAAGGTTAACGTTTATTGACGTTCTCATCACGCCTCCCCTGATACTCGCTCGCATCAAGCACATCAACCACACACATACAAGCACATGCCTATCCCTATCATCATCATCATCATCATGTTATAAACGATAAAGTAAATATGCATGAACAAGTAATAGAAATATTGGATGGCATGTTGTATGCACATTACAAACATATTCGCACAGAATCAAGCATGGCATAGGACTCAAGAAATAGAAAACAGTTTATTATTAACCAATTTAGTTTGGGGTTAAGGTTCCTCACCTTAGCTTGCTATAAGATACTTTTCCAAGCTTTAAAATCACCTTTACAATGTTATTATATTGCTAGAAGACCTAACAAAATCGATAGAATTTAATTAGAATTAATTCTGAATTTAAAAACCATTCTGTCAACTGAGGGTCGATGCTAGGGTCAATGCTAGGGTCGATGGGTCTATCGACCCTCCCCTCTTTCTGGACTTCCCGAATGCTGAGGGTCGATGATCAGAAACACCTAGGGTCGGATGGTCATCGACCCTGGGTGCGACCCTCGGTGCACTCTGGTCCAATTTCCACTTTTTAATCCATTCTTCGTGTTTGGGGTCCTATGGTTTGCTTCTACATTCCATTAAACATTCATTCCATGGTTTGAAACCATGAATCATCCTCCTAGATGGCTTTCATGCATTCTCTTAGGGTTTTCCATGAAAACCTAACCATGGATGGATGGTTTGGGTTTCTCCGAGATCACTCTCTCTCCAATAACTATCCTAAGGTCTGTAGAAACTCATGGAATTAGTATCCATACCTGAGAAGATAACTTTTCCTCTGAAATTCTTCTCCTTTGTGCTAAGTTCTCTTCCTTCCCTTTCTTCTTCCTCTTTTCCTTCTCCTCTCTTTCTCTCAATTCGATTAGGGTTGTGAAAGGAGTGAAAGTGGCTTAGGGACGTCCTTTAAATAGAGTAGGAACATCCTAAATAAGTCCCTCTGAGATTTGGAAAGAATCCCAATCGAAAAATATAGAAATTTCCTAATTTCTATATTCGGCAGAAACCGAGGGTCGATGGGAGGGTCGATGATCCCGTCGACCCTAGGGTCTTAAGCTGTCTGACCCTCCCTTCAAAACTGAGGGACTGACTTTCTGTTTTGGGAGGTCCGACCCTGCTTAGCTGGGTGTGCGACCCTTCCCTCTTTTTAAGTGTTTTTGGGTCGATTTGATACCTGGGATCTCGATTTCCTCCATGCCCTTGGTCCACTTGACTCGACCATGATGGGTAAACCTGGTTCAAGGTGGTAAGACCGGGTTAGATTGACACGGGTCTTACAACTCCCCCCAACTTATAAAAATTTCGTCCTCAAAATTGTACGTACCTTTTAAATCAAATAAGTAAGGGTATTGCTTTCTCATAGCATTTTCTTCTTCCCATGTAATCTCTTCCATGTCTCTACTTTTCCATATGACCTTAACATAGTAGATATCTCTATTGCGTAGACGTTGAACCTTTCAACTAGTGATTTCTGTTGGTGTTACTTCAAATGTCAAATCATCAGTCAATTCTGGCAAATCCACTGTCAAAACATGCATTGGGTCCTTAACATACTTCTTCAATAGAGAAATGTGAAATACGTCATGTACACTTGACATAGATGGTGGTAGTGCTAACTGATATGCCACTTTTCCACGCTTAGCTAGAATTTCATACGGCCCGACATATATTGGACTTAGTTTCCCTTTCTGTCCGAACCTCTTCAATCCTCGCATAGGCGATACCTTCAAAAATACTTTATCACCTACGGCGAACTCTAGATCTCTTCGTCGAGTGTCTGCATATTGCTTCTGACGGTTCTGAGTTGTTCTCACTCTTTCCTTGATGATGTCGACCACTCGACAAGTCTCTTCAATAAATTCTGGTCCAACAATACTACGTTCTCCAACTTCATTCCAAAACAAAGGAGTTCAACACTTCCTGCCATACAGTGCTTCATAAGGTGACATCTGTATAGTAGCCTGATAGCTGTTGTTATAGGTGAACTCAATCAATGGTAAATTTTCGTCCCATGATCCTTTGAAATCAATCACACATGCTTGTAGCATATCTTCTAGAATCTGGATTGTACGTTCTGACTGTCCATCTGTCTGTGGGTGGAATGCAGTACTGAACTTCAACGTTGTACCCATGGCCTTTTGCAATCCTTCCCAAAATTTGGAAGTAAATCGTGGATCTCTATCGGACACAATGCTTTCTGGAACACCATGTAATCGAACAATATTATCCACATACAGCTTTGCTAACCTTTCGAGTGTATATTGGGGTCGTATTGGTATGAAGCAAGCTGTCTTAGTCAGACGGTCCACAATCACCCAAACTACGTCAAATACTCGAGGAGTCAATGGTAACCTTGTGACGAAGTCCATAGTGATGCAGTCCCATTTCCATGCTGGTTCTGGTAATGGCTGTAACAGTTCTGCGGGTCTTTGTCATTCAGCCTTTACTTTCTGACAATTTAGGCATTGAGACACGAACTTAGGTACATCTGCTTTCATTCCCCTCCACCAATATAATTTCTTCAGATCATGATACATTTTTGTACTTCCAGGATGTATCAAATAGATGGTGCTATGGGCTTCTTTCATCAGTCGGTGTCTAATGTCCATAATTTCTGTTTCAGGTACACATATTCTTCCTTTGTATTTTAGTACCTTCTCGTCATCCAAGGTGAACTCAGGGTTAGTCCTACCTTTCTCAATATCTTCTTGTACTGTTCTCAGATAAGGATCTGCTTTGATAGCTGTCTTCACTTCATCCACTATATCCGGTATAATCTTCAATGCCGCGAACATATTCGAAAACCGATAGATAAACCCTTGGTTGGTTGATTCATCCGTTGTATCTATCACATACTGTTCGTTGCCGTGATTGAACACCATTCCGTTGGTACACATTGCTGCAGTCGTGCTAACTTCTCCTTGAGATTTTATCATTGCTTTTCTGCTTAATGCTTCTGCTACCACGTTCACTTTTTTCCCGGATTATACTTTATATCACAATCATAGTCTTTCAATAATTCCAGCCATCTTATTTGTCTCATATTCAACTCCTTCTGATTAAATAAATAAGTAAGACTTTTATGGTCCGACTTAATCTGGAATTTCTCTCCGTATAGGTAATGTCTCCATATCTTGACAGTACGTACTACTGCCGCTAACTCCAAATCATGAGTGGGATAATTTTTCTCATGTACCTTTAACTGTCTTGAAGCATAAGCAATCTCTTGCTCTCCTTGCATAAGCACACATCCTAATCCCAGTCCCGATGCATCGGTGTATAAGGTAAACGTCTGTCCGGGAACGGGGATGGTCAAAATCGGGGCGGATATCAATCTGGCCTTCAATGTTTGGAAGCTCTTCTCACATTTGTCAGTCCACACAAACTTTTCACCTTTCTTAGTCAAACTGGTAAGAGGTACGGAAATCCAAGAATAGTCTTCTACGAATCTCCGATAATAACCAGCTAGACCCAGAAAACTTCTAATTTTTTAAACGCTCTTTGGTGCTTCCCACTTCACAATAGCCTCGATTTTGCTGGGGTCCACTTTGATTCCTTCAGCAAATACTACATGGCCTAGGAATGCAACTTCACTTAGCCAAAACTCACACTTAGAAAATTTGGCATATAGTTTCTCTTTCCTTAAACGTTGTAGGGATGCGTTTAGGTTCTTGACATGGGTTTCTTGGTCCTTGGAGTATACCAATATATCATCAATAAATACTATAATCGACGTATCCAACATATCGTGGAAAACTCGGTTCATAAGTTCCATGAACGTTTCCGGGGCATTGCTTAATCCGAATGACATAACCAAAAATTCATATTGTCCATATCTGGTCCTGAATGCTGTCTTCAGAATATCACCTTCTTTAATCTTCAGCTGATGGAAACCCGATCGAAGATCGATCTTAGAAAATACTTTTGCTCCTTGTAACTGATCGAACAAGTCATCGATCCTGGGTGGTGGAAATCGATTCTTGATTGTCAGTTTGTTCAACTCCCGATAGTCGATGCATAATCGAACGCTACCATCCTTCTTTTTCACGAATAGTACCGGTGCCCCCCATGGATATATACTGGGTCGAATATAACCCTTGTCCAGCAGTTCTTGTAATTGCACTTTTAATTCCTTCAGTTCAGTAGGATCCATTCTATAAGGTGCTTTTGATACTGGTGCGGCTCCAGGTATCAGGTCTATTACAAACTCTGTGGCACGGTCGGGTGGTAATCCGTGTAGTTTCTCCGGAAATACGTCAGGATAGTCACACACGACATCAATATCTTCCATTCGTGGCGCTTCCTTGGTTAGGTCGACCACGGATACTAGATACCCGACTACTCCCTTCTCAAGGCACTTCTTAGCCTTTAATGGTGAAAGTATGAGCTTGCGTCTCCGGGGAAGTTTGGTTCCCGAGAAACTGAACTCTGCCCCTTCCTTGTCTTTGAATGTTAGCTTCTTCTCGGCGCATAACAGATTTGCAGAATGCCGAGCTAACCAATCCATTCCTAAGATGACATCGAAGTCTGCCATCTCAAGTCGTATCAATGTTGCATCTAAAATCTGTTCCCCAATGAGAACTGGACATGGTCCATAACCTTTCTCTAGTTCCACTTCTAACCCCATCGGTGACCGTACAAGTAATTTGTAGTCTAATGTCTTGATGGGTAAGTTTATCTTCTTTCCAAATGACACAGATATAAATGAATGTGTAGCTCCGAAATCGAAGAGTACTCTGGCAGGTACGCCATTTATAGGTACAATACCTGTGATTTATCTTTACATAGTCTACATGCTCATTCAATGTAATTTTAACTGTAAAAGTTTCAGTCATACCTGTGACCACATCGGGTGATGCGGCCGCATCCTCGGACATAACAGCATATACACGTCCCTGATGGAATTGTTTCTTGGGCTTTGGGCACTCCCTTGCCATATGTCCCGGTTAGTTGCAGTTAAAACACTTCAGGACTTCAGAATTTGGCTTTGCCTGAGGTTGAGCTGCTGAAGTAGTCTTGGTTGCAGCAGTAATATTCTAAGGACGGAAAAGCTTATACGTCCTGTTATTGCCTCCATTGTAGGAGTTTCTGGCTGGCCTTTTGATGCCTTTGTTTTGAGTAAAATAACTCTCCTTCTGGCTCGATTCTATAACTCGAGCAATCTGGACAGCTTCATTATAAATTCCCTTTTCTAAGCCCAGAACGTGTTCTCTGATGCTTCCTCTTAGTCCCGTGACAAACCTACGGGTTTTGGTTTCTTCTTCTTGCATACTTAGTGGTGCGAAAAAAAACAGCTCTTCATAACGCTGTTGGTATGCATCCACTGACATCTGTCCCTGATAAAGACTCAGGAACTCCTTCTCCATCGAATCTCTGAAGTTCCGTGGAAAATATTTCTCAAAGAAGGCTTCTTTATATATAGCCCATGTCAGTAGGGCGTGCTTGGTCAGAGATAGGTCTTCGTGGATTTCCATCAATGGTGTGCGTCGCCCTTGAGCATAAAGGTGGCGCATAGTACTTTCTCTTCCTCTGTAATAGTCATCATGAGGAAGTTTCTCTCCATTTCGTCTATCTAGTGTGCTGGTCACAATGGATCAGATGGCTTGCCGTTGAATTCTCTGGGTTTCATCTTCAAAAATCTCTCCACTAGTCGAGAGTGGTCCAGCTGATTCTGGGGGTTTGCCCCAAACATATGGGATGGATACTGGTAATTCCCTTGAGCTGCTTCTGGAACCTGCACTGGAATCTGTGCAGCCGGTTGCTGAGGTGTCTGAGGAGCTGGTTGGTTACCCACCGGTGCTGCACTGGCTTGTCCTGTGTGCATGGGTGCAGCCTGAGTGGCTTGAAACATTATTCCCATGGCAACCTGCATCTGAGCCTATGCGTGTTGCATCTACTGCAGCTGCTGTGCTAGATTCATCACCACTGTTGCTAGCTCGGGTGGTGGAGGCGGCAAATTTGTAGGGTTTACCGGTTCTGGATTTCCCGATGCATGGTTATTCTCTTGACTAGTCTCCTCCACTGGTGGTGGTGGTGGGACTGTGTTTCGGGTCTGTCGGGTCACTCTACGTCCGGACATAATTCTTTTCTGTGGTTGGTGGTGCCTGAAAATCATCAAAATAGGTGAGAAGTCATTTAAAATTCATGTAGGCACGCTAACCAATAATCAATTCCAATTCTAGCTCATTTTATAAAAAAAATACTGTCTTTTCTATGCAGGGTCGATGGTGTGTCCGACCCTTGGTATCCGACCCTGGGAATGACCTGTTCTTCCCGAGAGCTGAGGGTCGATGCGAGGGTCGATGGGTGTCCGACCCTCAGTTCCGACCCTTAGTTTTCTGTCAGGTTCCCGAGAGCCGAGGGTCGATTGGAGGGTCGATCCGAGGGTCGATGGTTCCAGTCGAATTGTCCGACCCTCGGACCAAAAATCAGATTTTTAAGATCCGATTCGGGGTCATTTCTCACTATTCTTCCTCCGTTTCGACTCGTCTCTACTCTCTGAGTTGCTATAGTGCTACTCCACTGTTTTTGGTCAGTTTAACTCCGGGTTTCGGCGTCCACGTCATCCCTACAGGTATATCCTCTCATCTTTACCTGTTTTTAGGTTTTCTTTTCTAGGTTTTTACCCATTTAACTCATATTTTCCAAATTAAACTTTTTCCAACAGTAAAAATTCGATTTTTATTGGGGGCTTTTGTTATTGGTGTCTCGAGGAACGAAAGTCCTAAAAAATGTATGAGTTTCATCGGTTGGTTATCGAGAAACTTAAAATTTTCTCTTTTTGCCCTAATTTGTCGAAATTTTCAATTTTTCTTGAATTTCTTCAAATTGGACATCGTCAGTTAAAATTTCCTACTGCATGTGGGTCGTAGGACATGTTTTAACCTACGTAAGTTCTAATACCCACTTGTATGGTGAGAAATGGGGTTTTATGGTCGACCCACGTCATTATTAAATCAAATTTTTAGATTTTTATCCTGCTAACTCCTTGTTTCCTTTTTTTCTTATTTTGCAGATACTATGGCCCGTACCAAAGTACCCATAGTGCGCGATCCACTTCGCTTCCGTTCGAATGAAGCTGAGGCACAGTATGCTGACTATGCCCGTAAGAAGGTTGAAGGGGGTCGCATGGTGAACTTGGCTGAGCTAGCCTTGTTCAATGTAGAGGGAGTGTTTGGTGATATGGGCTGGCTCCCTGTCATCACATACGACGCGTGCACATGTCCAGACTTGGTACGCCAGTTCTATTGTAATCTCCAGGTGGTGGGGAATTACAACGACGTTGAGCATGGCCAGGAGTTGCGCATCACCAGTTACGTCAAGGGGGTGCACATTTCCTTTGATTATCGACAGTTGGCCCGATCTGTTGGGCATTCCCTATGATGGCCCCATGGTGTCTTGTGCGCCGGGAGAGCCACGTTTGTTGAGATGGAGATGAGAGCGAGATCGACAACCCGGTTGCTCCGTCCTGATCGATGGCAGATGAGAGCCTGCTACTTGCGTCCAACTCCACGGGTCTTCTGCAAGATTATCCAGCATAATCTAATCCCGCAGAGTGGGCACTATGAGAGGGTCTCTCAGCTGACACAGTTTTTGATATACAACATCTACACTCGTCAGCCCGTCTGTCTTCCCTACATCATCATGCGGACTATGATTAGTGCTACATTGTCAGGTCATAGGGGTAATCTACCCTATGGACGCATGATTCATGCTGTACCGACCCGTGCGGGGGTGGATCTGGTAGATTTGAAGATCCAGGAGAAGGCCTTCTCGTCGCCTCTAGATTGGGAGGCCATCTGCAAGATGGGGCTGCGAGATGCTGAGGTTAGTGATGAGGAGAGGAACGCGATGGTGCGCCCTCACACTCGGGTCGAGATGGCTGACGCTGAGGCTGCTGCAGCTGCTGCTAGAGTTCGGGTGGATCCGATCGATGATGATGATCGTATGTATATGGACGTCGACTCGATACCACCGCCTTCACCTACACATGCGGCTGGAGTTGGTACTTCTTCTGCGGCGGACCCTGTACCTGAGGTTGGTCTTTCGCATGCGGTTGGTCCTTCACTTCCACCTTCAGCCATGATGGAGATGCTGCAGGAGATCAGGGATGCTCAGCGCAGATCTGATCTGAGGATGGATGAGCTATTGGCTGCTCAGCACGCATCAGACGCGCGGATGGGAGAGCTCCTAGAGGTGCAGCGTGCGACTGATCAGAGGATAGCCGGTCTCACAGCTAGTCTACAGACGACCCAGACTCAGATAGCCTAGTTGACTAGAGTCTATGCTGAGGACTATGACTGGGATCGTGAGGGCCCACCTCCTCCTTCGCCTCCAGCTTCTTGATTGTACTTTTATTTTTCCCTTGTACTACAGAGTAACTGTCCGGGTTGTGGACTATACTCTGCTTTAGTTATGTATATACATTTTGTTTCTCTCACTCATTGTATGTAACTTGTTTTTCCTTTAATAGATGTATTATTCTATTTTTAAATTTGGTCTCAATCATCACTGGTGCTTACAATGTGTTTGTATTAAAGCTTTTTATTTATCCTATCTCAGTTCACAATGGTCTTAAATGGGTGTCAGTGTGGCGGGCAAGGCCTGAGAAGCTCTGATACCAAGTTGTCACACCCCAATTCTGCACTATTCAGAATGGTGGGATGAACCGCTAAATAACCAACGGTTCAACCAGGATCTCAAATAGGCTATCCCCATGTTATCCAAACTTACACGCATCCACAATCATAATCAGAGTAAATACACAATAGCGGAAATCTTGTAAATAAATGAACTGAGAACTAAGATGATATCAATAATTTAATAGCAAATTATTCTGTTTCCAACTGAGACATAAATATTTAAATATCAAATACAAGTCTTTATTAAATGCAATAAAAGAAACCTATAAAATATCTAATCAAATACACACGAGTTGCACTCGCAAGAGGAGTCGTGTGTATCATCTTCAGCTCCAGCTTCCATAGCTGCCACATTTCCATACGCAAAAGCGTACATGTAGTCTTCAACGGTATAACCTGCATCATCAACTAAAAATATTCGACGTCGAGGGGTGAGCACACATCACGGCTCAGTGAGTAGCCAAAACAATGCAACAATACATATGCATGCAAAAAGTCTATTTATATATTTGGTCCGGTTTAAAGTTTGCAGTATGCAATAGAAAGGTTGAGGTAGCCAAAGGTCGCGTTTATTGACTCCACCTCTATACACGAGTGTGTGACGTTACCCGAAGATCACGTTTATCGTCAACTCACATGCACCCAACCATGAACATTATATAACAAAGGTTACGTTTATTGCTATATAGTGCCATACCAACACGTAAGCCCCTGTTGGCTAGGGCTGCAAACTGGGCTCGCAACTAACCAATCCTAATGCCAAACAGTGTATCCAAGGCCTCACCCCAGCATCCCTCAGAATGTCCATAGAGATAGAGCTAAGGCCTCCCGGTAGAGTCAGAGACTACAAGGACCGAGACCACCTCCCCTGATACCCTACGACATAATAGTTCTGCTAAAGTAATGGCGATACGACGATGCCAATGCACAAGACTTGAGTTAGAGATAGAGCTAAAGTGCTGAAACCCGCCAAAGGTTAACGTTTATTGACGTTCTCATCACACCTCCCCTGATACTCGCTCGCATCAAGCACATCAACCACACACATACAAGCACATGCCTATTCCTATCATCATCATCGTCATCATGTTATAAACGATAAAGTAAATATGCATGAACAAGTAATAGAAATATTGGATGGCATGTTGTATGCACATTACAAACATATTCCTACAGAATCAAGCATGGCATAGGACTCAAGAAATAGAAAACAGTTTATTATTAACCAATTTAGTTTGGGGTTAAGGTTCCTCACCTTAGCTTTCTATAAGATACTTTTCCAAGCTTTAAAATCACCTTTACAATGTTATTATATTGCTAGAAGACCTAACAAAATCGATAGAATTCAATTAGAATTAATTCTGAATTTAAAAACCATTCTGTCAACTGAGGGTCGATGCTAGGGTCGATGGGTCTATCGACCCTCCCCTCTTTCTGGACTTCCCGAATGCTGAAGGTCGATGGTCAGAAACACCTAGGGTCGGATGGTCATCGACCCTGGGTGCGACCCTCGGTGCACTCTAGTCTAATTTCCACTTTTTAATCCATTATTCGTGTTTGGGGTCCTATGGTTTGCTTCTACATTCCATTAAACATTCATTTCATGGTCTGAAACCATGAATCATCCTCCTAGATGGCTTTCATGCATTCTCTTAGGGTTTTCCATGAAAACCTAACCATGGATGGATGGTTTGGGTTTCTCCGAGATCACTCTCTCTCCAATAACTATCCTAAGGTCTGTAGAAACTCATAGAATTAGTATCCATACCTGAAAAGATAACTTTTCCTCTGAAATTCTTCTCCTTTGTGCTAAGTTCTCTTCCTTCCCTTTCTTTTTCCTCTTTTCCTTCTCTCTTTCTCTCAATTCGATTAGGGTTGTGAAAGGAGTGAAAGTGGCTTAGGGACGTCCTTTAAATAGAGTAGGAACATCCTAAATAAGTCCCTCTGAGATTTGGGAAGAATCCCAATCGAAAAATATAGAAATTTCCTAATTTCTATATTCGATAGAAACCGAGGGTCGATGGGAGGGTCGATGATCCCGTCGACCCTAGGGTCTTAAGCTGTCTGACCCTCCCTTAAAAACTGAGGGTCTGACTTTCTGTTTTGGGAGGTCCGACCCTGCTTGGCTGGGTGTGCGACCCTTCCCTCTTTTTAAGTGTTTTTGGGTCGATTTGATACCTGGGATCTCGATCTCCTTCACGCCCTTGGTCCACTTGACTCGACCATGATGGGTAAACCTGGTTCAAGGTGGTAAGACCAGGTTAGATTCACACGGGTCTTACAGATGTTGTGAAAGGAATTTCTAGCCGGGCTCCGCAAGAAAGAGCTTAGGAAAGAACAAGAGGCTAAGGAGAGGTAGGCAAAGCTCGACCAAGACCTTCGCTTGATATTGGAGGAAGAGGTCCGAGAATGGCTCAGGCCAAAGCTTCGAAGAAGCTTAAGAAGCGACCCCGTAAGTTTTCTCCTGATACTGCCCTCGTCTAAGCAGCTCGAGTATATGTTAAGGCTCTAACTCCCGTGCATCGTGTTCTTGACTTTTCAGGCAAGGGGTCAGCAAGTAGCAGTGTCGAGGTAGTTTTGGCCCTTTCTGAGTCTACCAGACCTGTTCCTGCATTACCACCTAGGCCCCAGGAGGGAGAATATCTTTCCATGGGGGGTAATCTAAGCGAGATCAGACGGATTCCCTTGACGGGTCCTCTTCCAAAGAAAACGATCAGACGCGAGAAGGCCTATCAACTTGATTGGGTAATAACAGAAGATGACACTGCTATGGGAGACACTCGCGTGGCAGATGAACTTATGAGGGGGTGCATGCTTCCATGGGACCAAGAGATGGTCCATGGCCTTTCTTCACCGAATTTAACAGCAGGCGTGGACACGTTAGCATCAAAGATGAGTTGTATATCTTTTATGCTTGTTTGGATTTAGTTTATCTGTTATGCTAACTCCCGCCATTGATTGTTTCACAGCTTATTGCACATATGGGGGAGCACAAGCTACATTTGCATAAGACTAGTAATGAACTTATCAATACTGATCAGAAGCTTCACCAAGCGAAAGAGGAGAGGGAAGGTGCGCAGTCTTGACTTAAGTCAAAGGAGCGCCCTCTTTCTTTTATTCTTTTTTTTCCATCGACTCTATCATACTCCACCTCATTCCTCTAAAACAATCCCTCTCTCTTTCTCTCTCTTCCTTCCTCATTTGCCTCTTCTTGCTGAAGAAACCTCCCCCGTATTATTTACTTCTATTTTTCTATCACCTCCCATTAATTTTTCTTCTTTTTTCTATCCTCATGCTAACTCGAATTCGAATCCTCCCTTTATTCCCAGCGCTAATCCCTTCCTCTCATTCCTTTCATGTTTTTTAATTTATTTTATTTCCTTTAGGAGGATCAACCCCTTTTTGCTAAAAACATAATTTTCTTCCACTATCCTTCTTTCCTTATTTATTTTTCTTCCTTAAAACTGAACTCTCCCATTATTCTCCACTTATCTCCTTCCTAAATTGACTCCTTCATTATTCTCCACTCACAAAATCCAATGAACCCCGCCATTTATCCTCTCATTCTTTTCGTTCTCCTTTCCAAAACAACCCATATCTATATTTTTACGAGCCGTTTCCACCTCTTTTCCTCTCTTTATTTGATATCAGATGATCAAGATATGGCGAAATGAAACTTGACCAATCAAAACTTATGATAAATGCAAAAGGCCCTTCAACTTATGATAATTGCACAAAAGCCCTTTAACTTATGATAATTATAGGAAACCCCCTTCAACTTACAACAATTACAGAGAAACCCCTTTAACTTATGATAATTACAGAAAACCTTTTCAATTTATGATAATTAAACAAAACCTCCTTCAACTTTGATTTGATGATGGTAGAAAACGCTAGCCTCCGACCTGAAGTAGAGAGGTTGAAGAAATCACTGGATGATGAGAAGGTCATTCATGGTAAACTGAAGTCTGTTGCTGAGGTCTCTCATACACATGCCACGAAGTACAAAGAGGCTTTTGGGAAAGCCAAGTCCCTTGCTGTTGGTGCTGTACGTGTTTACAAGAAGTCTCCCGCCTTCAAGGAGTTTGTTGGGAAGTAGTCGCTACCTAGCTTTCAATATGGAGTTGAAACCCTCAAAGAATATGTGGATGAGAGGGTGCCTAGAATTGATTATTCTGAAATCGATTTCCTGAAGCCTGTGAAGATTAGTGAAGAGCCATATGATGTGGATGATTAAGAGATCTACTGTCAACTGGAGCAAGTCTTTGATGGCGAAGTTCCTCCTGCCTCTCCATATATGAGCGAAGTGGACTCTCAGGGGGGTCTCCTTCTACCCCGCTGGTCGAGATTTCGTCGGTCACTGGGCTTCCCATCACTCCTGGTGGCTGAGCCTCTCTCCTGATTGTCGAGCCTTTGGTAGTGGCAGTATCTTGGCTGATGGGCATTGATTCATGGCCTTTGCTTTAACTTTTTTCTTTTTGCAAGAAGCCAAGGTCGTGGCTTAAGTTATGTATTAACCGTACTGTTATCTGTATTTTGGAGAAGTGCTCCTTGGAATATTTTTGTATGGGAGATCTCGAGAATATGTATCTGATTCTTAGAAATATGGAGCTTTCACAACTGATGTAACTGAAGTACTTTTTGAGTTGTCGTGGTTTTTTCTGTCATTATATTTTTGACTACTTTTTTTTTCTTGTTTGGTCTTGTGTTTGTATAATCTCTACGCTCCTCGGCCAAATGTTGGCGAACTCTTTTGGCCAAATGGGTCACAATTTAAGTGTGAGCTCGGTCTACCCTCCTTCGCCAAATGTATTCATAAGTTGGTGAACTCTTTTGGCCGTATGGGTCACAATTTGAGGTTGAGCTCGGTCTACCCTCCTCGGTCAAATGTGCTCACAAGTTAGTGAACTCTTTTGGCCATATGGGATACTATTTAAGTTTAAGCTTGATCTATCCTGCTTCCTTTCTTTAATTATGAAGATAATAGTGGAAAAATATAGAAAAGCCAAGGGACGCTTTCAATGATTTGAAAATATGGCCATCAGGGCTGGGTTACATCATGTTGAAAACCACTAGTAAAATGGACGAAGGTGTTCTGCATTCCATGCTCTAGGTAAGGCTTTGCCTTCCATGTTTGCAAGATGATAGGCGCCATTTTGAAGTGCTTGAGTGACTTGATATGGTCCTTCCCAATTTGGGGCTAACTTCCCTTGATTAGTTGAGCTTTTGAGAACGAGGTCCCTGACCCTGAATGATCGCTTGTGGACCCTCTTGTTGTAATGTTTGGCCACTTGTCGCTGTTGAGCGGCTATTTAGATCTGGGCTTGAACTCTGGTCTCCTCAAGGAGGTCTAAATTTCCTCGCAACCCTTCTTCATTGGTGATAAGGTCATAATGGCTGATCATGTGTGAGGGGATGCGTACTTCTAAGGGGACAACTGCTTCAGTGCCAAAGGCCAACATGAATGGTGATTCTCCAGTGGCTGTCTTAGGGGTACCATAAGATGTGAGGTAGTTCATCCAACCATCGACCTTTTGCACCCTCTAATCGAGTCTTGATCCCTTTGAGTAGAATCTTGTTGGTGGACTCTGTTTGTCGCCTGGTTTTGGGGTGCTTCACTACCCCATGCCAATGATCAATATGGTTTTCTTCGCAGAACTTGAAGAAGGCCTTGTTGTCAAACTACTTGCCATAGTTGGTGATTAGCACACGTGTAATACCATAGTGGTAGACAACAACTTTTTTGAAAAACTCATGGATTGTGCTTTCTAGGATGCTAGATATTGCCTCTGCCTCAGCCCACTTGGTAAAGTAGTCTACTACGATGATGACAAATTTTCTTTTGTAGCGAGCAGGGGGAAAAGGACCTATGATGTCCATTCCCCAAGTGGCGAAGGGAATTGGGGCTGCTTCAATTGACTTCAGGGGGGCTACTGGGAGATGGGGAACTGGGGCTTACAACTGGCACTTCCCATACTTTTTGATGTAATCTAAGCAATCCTTCCTCATTTTTGGCCAGTAATAGCCTTGTCGTAAGATTTTATGAGCGAGGACTCTCCCCCATTGATGGGCTCCGTAAATTCCTTTGTGTACCTTTTTGATTGCTAAAGCTGCTTCACATGGGCACAGACATCGTAGTAGGGGGAAAGTGAAGGCCTTTTCGTACAAAGTATCTGCTTCTTCTACATAATGGGTAGCTTTGGATTGTATCCGCCTAGCCTCCTTTCTTTCTTCTGGGAGGATGCCTTATTTGAGAAATGAATAGATTGGATCTATCCATGATGGTTCCACCATGGCTGGCATTACCACCTTTGAATTTGGATCCACTGTTGATTGTAGTAAGGTTTTGGTATACACCGAGTGGTCAAGGTCTGATAAGTCCGAGGTGACCAATTGGGAAAGGGTGTCTGCCTGTGTGTTTTGATCCTTAAGTATGTGGTTCAAGGTGAAACTATCAAAAACTAAGGCTGCCTCTTGTATATTTCGTAAGCATGCCGCCATATTGGCTTTCTTTGCCTCGTACTCCCCATTTACCTATCGTACTACCAATTGAGGACCGCTGGATGCCTCGACCCTTCTTGCCCTTACTTCCTTGGCTAGGCGTAGTCCGGTGATCAAGGCTTTGTACTCGGCTGCATTGCTTGACGAATGAAATTTGAACCGAAGGGCATATCTAATCTGAAATCCTTCGGGGCTTGTGAGTATGAAATCGGTACCGCACAGGGCCTCGTTCAAGGCTCCATCGACAAATAAGGTCCATGGTTGCAACGTGCTTTCTTCGCCTTTGCTTTCTGCTCCTTCCTCTGCCTCTCCAGAAATAGATGACTCGTTTAGAAAATCGGCCAAGGTTTGAGCCTTGATAGCAGTGCGAGGCTTGTAATTGATATCAAATTCTCCTAATTGGATAGCCCAATTGATCACAAGGCCAGAGACTTCCAGCCTAGTTAAAATTTTCTTGAGAGGCTGGCCAGTTAGGACGTTGATGGAGTGTGCTTGGAAGTAGGGTTGAAGCTTTCTCGCTGACATGACCAGTGCCAGAGGAACTTTCTCGATGAACTTGTATCAAGTTTCAGCATCCAGTAGAATCTTACTGACATAGTATGTCACACCCCAATTCCACACTGTTCAGAATGGTGTGATGAACCGCTAAATAACCAACGGTTCAACCAGGATCTCTAATAGGCTATCCCCGCGTTATCCAAACTTACACGCATCCACAATCATAATCAGAGTAATACACAATAGTGGAAAATTTATAAATAAATGAACTGAGAACTAAGATGATACCATTAATTAAATAGTAAATTATTCTGTTTTCAACTGAGACATACTTATGTAAATATCAAATACATGTCTTTATAAATTCAAAGAAACTATAAAAATATCTAATCAAATACACACGAGTTGCACTCGCAAGAGGGGTCGTATGTATCGTCTTCAGCTCCAGCTTCCATTGCTGCTATAATCCCGTACGCAGACGCGTTCATATAATCTTCAACTGTATAACCTGCATCATCAACTAAAAATATTCGACGTCGAGGGGTGAGCACACAACACGGCTCAGTAAGTAGCCAAAACAATGCAACAATACATATGCATGCAATCAATTCATATCTTTGGTCTGGTTTATAGTTTGCAATGCGTAATAGAAAGGTTGGGTGGTCAAAGGTTAACGTTTATTGACACTGCCTCTATACACAGGGTGTAGAAGCCCGCCCGAAGGTTAACGTTTATCTTCGTCCCCATCCACCCTACCATAACATTATACAACAAAGGTTAACGTTTATTGCTATATAATGCTATACCAACACGTAAGCCCCTGTTAGCGAGGGCTTGCAAACTGGGCTCGCTACTAACCAATCCTAATGCCAAACAGTGTATCCAAGGCCTCACCCCAGCATCCCTCAGAATGCCCATAGAGATAGAGCTAAGGCCCCCCGGTAGAGTCAGAGACTACAAGGACCGAGACCACCTCCCCTGATACTCTACGACATAATAGTTCCGCTAAGGTAATGGCGATACGACGATGCCAATGCACAAGACTTGAGTTAGAGATAGAGCTAAAGTGCTGAGACCCTCCAAAGGTTAACGTTTATTAACGTTCTCATCACACCTCCCCTGATACTCGCTCGCATCAAGCACATCAACCACACAAATACAAGCACATGCCTATTCCTATCATCATCATCATCATCATGTTATAAACAATAAAGTAAATATGCATGAACAAGTAATAGAAATATTGGATGGCATGCTGTATGCACATTACAAACATATTCGCATAGAATCAAACATGGCATAGGACTCAAGAAAAGAAAACAGTTTATTATTAACCAATTTAGTTTGGGGTTAAGGTTCCTCACCTTAGCTTGTTATAAGATATTTCCCATGCTTTAAAATCACCGTTACAATGTTATTAGATTGCTAGCAGACCTAACAAAGCCGATAAAATTTAATTAGAATTAATTTTGGAATTAAAAACCATTCTGTCAACTGAGGGTCGATGCTATGGTCGATGCTAGGGTCGATGAGTTTATCGACCCTCCCTCCATTCTAGACTTCCCGAATGCTGAGGGTCGATGGTCAGAAACACCTAGGGTCGGATGGCCTATCGAACCTCGGTGCGACCCTTGGTGCACTCTGATCCAATTTCCACTTTTTAATCCATTCTTCAAGTCTGGGGTCCTATGGCTTGCTTCTACATTCCATTCAACCTCATTCCATGGTTGGAAACCATGAACCATCCCCCTAGATGGCTTTCATGCATTCTCCTAGGGTTTTCCATGAAAACCTAACCATGGATCGATGGTTTGGGTTTCTCCGAGATCATACTCACAACAATTACAAACCTAAGGTCTGTAGAAACTCATGGAATTAGTACCCATACCTGAGAAGATTACTTTTCCTCTGAAATTCTTCTCCTTTTTGCTAGGTTCTCTTCCTTGCTTCTCCTCTTCTTCCTTTCCTTCTCCTCTCTTTCTCTCAATTCAAATAGGGTTATGAAAGGAGTGAAAGTGGCTTAGGGACGTCCCTTAAATAGGCTAGAAACATCCTAAAATAAGTCCCTTTGAAATTAGGAAGGAATCCAATCGAAAAATCTTGACATTTCTTAATTTCTATTTTCGTCAGGATCCGAGGGTCGATGGGAGGGTCGATGATCCCGTCGACCCTAGGGTCTTAAGCTGTCCGACCCTCCCTTAAAATCTGAGGGTCTGACATTCTATTTTGGGAAGTCCGACCCTACTTGGCTGGGTATGCGACCCTCCCCTAAAATTAAGTGTTTTTGGGTCGATTCTATACCTGGGATCTCGATCTCCTCCACGCCCTTGGTCCACTTGACTCGACCATGATGGGTAGACCTGGTTCAAGTGGTAAGACCGGGTTAGTTTGACACGGGTCTTACAACTCCCCCCAACTTATAAAAATTTCGTCCTCGAAATTGTACATACCTTCTGAATCAAACAAGTGAGGGTATTGCTTTCGCATAGCATTCTCTTCTTCCCATGTAATCTCTTCCATGTCTCTACTTTTTCAAGTGACCTTAACATAGTAGATATCTCTATTGCGTAGACGTTGAACCTTCCGACTGGTGATTTCTGTTGGTGTTACTTCGAATGTCAAATCATCAATCAATTCTGGTAAATCTACTGTCAACACGTGCGTCGAATCCTTAACATACTTCTTCAATAGAGAAATGTGAAATACGTCATGCACACTTGACATAGATGGTGGTAATGCCAACTGATAAGCTACTTTTCCACGGTTAGCTAGAATTTCGTATGGCCCGACATATCTTGGAATTAATTTTCCTTTCTGTCCGAACCTCTTTAATCTTCTCATAGGCGATACTTTCAAAAATACTTTATCACCTATGGCGAACTCTAGATCTCTTCGTCGAGTATCTGCATACTGCTTCTGACGGTTCTGAGCTGTTTTCACTCTTTCCTTGATGATGTCGACCACTCGACAAGTCTCTTCCACAAATTCGGGTCCAACAATACTGCGTTCTCCAATTTCATTCCAAAACAAGGGAGTTCGACACTTTCTACCATACAGTGCCTCATAAGGTGACATCTGTATAGTAGCCTGATAGTTGTTGTTATAGGCGAACTCGATCAATGATAACTTTTCGTCCCATGATCCTTTGAAATCAATCACACATGCTCGTAGCATATCTTCTAGAATCTGGATTGTACGTTCTGACTATCCATCTGTCTGTGGGTGGAATGCAGTACTAAACTTCAATGTCGTACCCATAGCCTTTTACAGTCCTTCCCAAAATTTGGAAGAAAATCATGGATCTCTATCGGACACAATGCTTTCTGGAACACCATGTAACCGAACAATATTATCCACATACAGCTTTGCTAACCTTTCTAGTGTATATTGGGGTCGTATCGGTATGAAGCGAGCTGTTTTAGTCAGACGGTCCACAATCACCCAAACTGCGTCATCTACTCGAGGAGTCAATGGTAGTCCTATGACGAAGTTCATAGTGATGCAGTCCCATTTCCATGCTGGTTCTGGTAATGGCTGTAACAGTCCTGCGGGTCTTTGTCATTCAGCTTTTACTTTCTGACAATTTAGGCATTGAGACACGAACTTAGCTACATCTGCTTTCATTCCCCTCCACCAATATAATTTCTTCAGATCATGATACATTTTTGTGCTTCCAGGATGTATCGAATAGATGGTGGTATGGGCTTCCTTCATCAATCGGTGTCTAATGTCCATGTTTTCTATTTCAGGTACACATATTCTTCCTTTGTATTTCAGTACCTTCTCGTCATCCAAGGTGAACTCAGGGTTGGTCCTACCTTTCCCGATATCTTCTTGTACTGTTCTCAGATAAGGATCTGATTTGATAGTTGTCTTTACTTCGTCCAATATATCCGGTATAATCTTCAATGCCGCGAACATATTCGAAAACCGATGAATAAATCCTTGGTTGGCTGATCCATCCGTTGTATCTATCACATACTGCTCGTTGCCATGATTGAATACCATTCCGATAGTACACATTGCTGCAGTTGTGCTAGCTACTCCTTGAGATTTTATCATTGCTTTTCTGCTGAATGCATCTGCTACTACGTTCGCTTTTCCCGGATGATACTGGATATCACAATCATAGTCCTTCAATAGTTCCAGCCATCTTCTTTGTCTCATATTTAACTCTTTCTGATTAAATAGATAAGTAAAACTTTTATGGTCCGACTTAATCTGAAATTTCTCTCCGTATAGGTAGTGTCTCCATATCTTGACAGCATGTACTACTGCCGCTAACTCCAAATCATGAGTGGGGTAATTTTTCTCATGTACCTTCAACTGTCTCGAGGCATATGCAATTACTTGCTCTCCTTGCATAAGCACACATCCTAGTCCCAATCCCGATGCATCAGTGTATAAGGTAAACGTTTGTCCTGGAATAGGAATAGTCAAAATCGGAGCGGATATCAATCTGGTCTTCAGTGTTTGGAAACTCTTTTCACACTTATCCGTCCATACAAATTTTTCACCTTTCTTAGTCAAACTGGTAAGAGGTACGGCAATCCGAGAATAGTCTTCTACGAATCTTCGATAATAACCAGCTAGACCCAGAAAACTTCTAATTTCTGAGACGCTCTTCGGTGCTTCCCACTTTACAATAGCCTCGATCATGCTGGGGTCCACTTTGATTCCTTCAGCAGATACTACATGGCCTAGAAAGGCGACTTCACTTAGCCAAAACTCACACTTTGAAAATTTGGCGTATAACTTCTCTTTCCTTAAACGCTGTAGGGCTGCGTTTAGGTTCTTGACATGGGTTTCCTTGTCCTTGGAGTATACCAATATGTCATCAATAAATACTATAACCGACGTGTCCAACATATCATGGAAAACTCGGTTCATAAGTTCCATGAACGTTGCCGGTGCATTAGTTAATCCGAATGGCATCACCAAGAACTCATAGTGTCCGTATCTTGTCCTGAAAGCGGTCTTCGGAATGTCACCTTCTTTAATCTTCAGCTGATGATAGCCTGATCGAAGATCGATCTTTGAAAATACCTTCGCTCCTTGTAATCGATCGAACAAGTCATCGATCCTGGGTAGTGGATATCGATTCTTGATGGTCAGTTTATTCAACTCTCGATAGTCGATGCATAATCGAACGCTACCATCCTTCTTCTTTACGAACAACACCAGTGCTCCCCATGGAGATATACTGGGTCTAATATAACCCTTATCCAGCAGTTCTTGTAATTGCACTTTTAATTCCTTCAGTTCAGTAGGAGCCATTCTATAAGGTGCTTTTGATACCGGTACGGCTCCAGGTATCAGGTCTATTACAAACTCCGTGACACGGTCGGGCGGAAATCCGGGTAGCTCCTCTGGAAATACGTCAGAGTAATCCCGCATGACGTCAATGTCTTCCATTAGTGGTGCTTCCTTGGTTAGGTCGACCACTGATACTAGATATCCGACGGCTCCCTTTTCAAGGCACTTCTTAGCCTTCAATGTGGAAAGTATGAGCTTGCATCTCCGGGGAAGTTTGGTACCCGAGTAACTGAATTCTGCTCCTTCTTTGTCTTTGAACGTTAGCTTCTTCTCGGCGCATAACAGATTTGCAGAATGCCGAGCTAACCAATCCATTCCTAAGATGACATCGAAGTCTGCCATCTCAAGTTGTACTAAGGTTGCATCTAAGGTTTGCCCTCCAATGAGAACTAGGCATGGTCCATAACCTTTCTCTAATTCCACTTCTAATCCCATTGGTGACCGTACAAGTAAATTGTAGTCTAATGTTTTGATGGGAAGATTGGTCTTCTTTCCAAACGACACAGATATAAATGAATGAGTAGCTCCTGAATCAAAGAGTACTCTGGCGGGTACGCCATTTATAGGTACGATACCTGTGATTCGTTTTTACTTAGTCTACATGCTCAATCAATGTAATTATAACCTTAAAAGTTTCAGTCATACCTGTGACCACATCGGGCGATGCGGCAGCATCCTCTGATGTAACAGCATATACCCGTCCTTGATGTAACTGCTTCTTGGGTCTTGGGCATTCCCTTGTCATATGCCCTGGTTGGTTGCAGTTATAGCACTTTGGGGCTTCAGAGTTTGGCTTTGGCTGTGGTTGAGCTGCTGCAGTAGACTTTGGTGCAGTTGCAAAATTCTGAGGACGAAAAGGTTTATACGTACGATTATTGCCTCCGTTGTAGGAGTTTCCGGCCGGTCTCTTGATTCCTCGGTTCTGGGAAAAATAGCTCTCCTCCTGGCTCGATTCAATTACCCGAGCAATCTGGACAGCTTCGTTGTAAATCTTCTTCTCTAAGCCCAGAACATTTTCTCTTATGCTTCCTCTTAGTCCCGCAACAAACCTACGGGTTTTGGTATCTTCTTCCTGCATGCCAGCTGGTGCGAAGAAAAACAGCTCTTCGTAGCGCTGTTGATACGAGTCTATGGACATCTGCCCCTGGTACAGACTCAGAAATTCCTTCTCCATTGAATCTCTGAAGCTTCTTGGGAAATACTTCTCGAAGAATGCTTCTTTATATATAGCCCATGTTAGTAGGGCGTGCTTGGTCAATAAGTACGTCTTTGTAGATTTCCACCAATGGTGTGCGTCGCCTTTGAGCATGAAGGTGGCGCATAGTACTTTCTCTTCCTCAGTGATAGTCATCATAAGGAAGTTCCTTTCCATCTCGTCTATCCAGTGTGCTGGCCACAGTGGATCAGACGGCTTGCCGTTGAATTCTCTTGGTTTCATTTTTAAAAATCTCTCCACTAGCCGGGAGTGATCCAGTTGATTTTGGTATGCCCCAATTATAGGGGGTGGATAGTTGTACATTCCTTGTGCTGCTTCTGGGACCTGCACTGGAATCGGTGCAGCCGGTTGTTGCGGTGTCTGAGGCGCTGGGTGGTTACCCACTGGTGCTGCACTAGCTTGCCCAGTGTGCATGGTTGCAGCCTGAGTGGCTTGAAGCATAACTCCCATTGCAACCTGCATTTGAGCTTGTGCGTGTTGCATTTGTTGTAGTTGTTGTGCCAGATTCATCACCACTGTTGTTAGCTCTGGTGGTGGTGGTGGTGGCAAATTTGTAGGGTTTGCCGGCTCAGGATTACCCTGTGCATAATTGTTCTCTTGACTAGTCTCATCCGTCGGTGGTGGTGGTGGGACTGTGTTTCGGGTCTGTCGGGTCACTCTACGGCTAGACATAATTCCTTTCGGTGATTGTCGGTGCCTGAAAATTCATCAAGGTAGGTTAGAATTCATTTATATCTCATGTAAGCACACTAACCGATAAAAAATTCCAATTCTAACTCATTTTATAAAAAAAATACTGTATTTTCTATGCAGGGTCGATGGTGAGGGTCGCTGGTATGTCTGACCCTGGGTATTCGACCCTGGGAATGACCTGTTCTTCCCGAGAGCTGAGGGTCGATGGGAGGGTCGATGGGTGTCCGACCCTTAGTCCGACCCTCGATTTTCTGTCAGATTCTCGAGAGCCGAGGGTCGATGGGAGGGTCGATCCGAGGGTCGATGGTACCAGTCGAATTGTCCGACCCTCGGACCAAAAATCAGATTTTTAAGATCCGATTCTGGGTTATTTCTCACTATTCCTCCTCCGTTTCGACTCGTCTCCACTCTCTGAGTTGCTACAGTGCTACTCCACTATTCTTGGTCGGTTTAACTCCGGGTTTCGACGTCCACGTCATCCCTACAAGTATATCCTCTCACTTTTACCTGTTTTTAGGTTTTCTTTTCTAGGTTTTTGCCCATTTAACTCGTATTTTCCAAATTAAACTTTTTCCAATCGTAAAAATTCGATTTTTATTGGGGGCTTTTGTTATTGGGGTCTTGAGGAACGAAAGCCCTCAAAAATTTTTGAGTTTCATCGGTTGGTTATCGAGAAACTTACAATTTTCTCTTTTTGCCCTAATTTATCAAAAATTTTGATTTTTCTTAAATTTCTTCAAATTAAGCTTCGTCGGTTAAAGTCTCCTACTATATGTGGGTCGTAGGACATGTTCTAACCTACGTAAGTTCTCATGCCCACTTATATGGTGAGAAATGGGACTTTATCGTCAACTTACGTCGTTATTAAATCAAATTTTGGATTTTTATCCTGCTAACTCCTTGTTTCCTTTCTCTTTCTTATTTTGCAGATACTATGGCCCATACCAAAGTACCTAGAGTGCGCGATCCACTTCGCTTCCGTTCAAATGAAGCCGAGGCACAGTATGCGGACTATGCTCGTAAGAAGGTTGAAGGGGGTCGCATGGTGAACTTGGCTGAGCTAGCCTTGTTCAATGTAGAGGGAGCATTCGGTGATATGGGGTGGCTCCCTGTCATCACATACGACGCGTGCACATGTCCCGACTTGGTACGCCAGTTCTATTGTAATCTCCAGGTGGTGGGGAATTACAATGATGTCGAGCATGGTCAGGAGTTGCGCATCACTAGTTACGTCAAAGGGGTGCACATCTCCTTTGATTATCGGCAGCTGGCCGATCTGTTGGGCATTCCCTATGATGGCCCTATGGTGTAGTGTGCGCCGGGAGAGCCACAGTTTGTTGAGATGGAGATGAGAGCAGAGATCGACAGCCAGTTGCTCCGTCCTGATTGATGGCAGATGAGAGCGTGTTACTTGCGTCCAGCTCCACGGGTTTTCTGCAAGATTATCCAGCATGATCTGATCCGCAGAGTGGGCACTATGAGAGGGTCTCTCAGCTGACTCAGTTCTTGATCTACAGCATATGCACTCGCCAGCCGGTCTGTCTTCCATACATCATTATGCGGACGATGATTAGTGCGACATTGTCTGATCATAGGGGAAATCTACCCTATGGACGCATGATTACAGTGCTACTGACCCGTCTGGGGGTGGATCTGGTAGATGAGAAGATCCAGGAGAAGACCTTCTCATCGCCTCTAGATTGGGAGGCTATCTGTAAGATGGGGCTGCGAGATGTTGAGGTTAGCGATGAGGAGAGGAACGCGATGGTGCGCCCTCACACACGGGTCGAGATGGCTGATGCTGAGGCTGCTGCTGCTGCTGCTAGAGCTCGTGGGGATCCAGTCAACGATGACGATCGCAAGTATATGGACGTCGATGCGGTACCACCGCCATCACCCACACATGCGGCTGGAGTTGGTACATCTTCTGTGGCGGCTCCTGCACCTAAGACTGGTCCTTCCCATTCGGTTGATCCTGCACTTCCACCTTCAGCCATGATGGAGATGCTGCAGGAGATCAGGGATGCTCAGCGTAGATCTGATCTGAGGATGGATGAGCTGTTGGCTGCTCAGCACTCATCAGACGCGCAGATGGGAGAGCTCCTAGAGGTGCAGCGTGGAACTGATCAGAGGATAGCCGGTCTCACAGCTAGTCTCCAGATGACCCAGACCCAGGTGGCCTGGTTGACTAGGGTCTATGCTGAGGACTATGACAGAGATCGTGAGGCCCCGCCTCCTCCTTCGCCTCCAGCTTCTTGATTTGTACTTTACTTTTCTTGTACTACAGAGTAACTGTCCGGGTTGTGGACTGTACTCTGCTTTAGCGATGTATATACGTTTTGGTTCTCTCACTCATTGTATGTAACTTGTTTTCCCTTTAATAGATGCATTATTCTCTTTTTAATTTGGTCTCAATCATCACTTGTGCCTATAGTGTGTTGGTATTAAAGTTTTCAATTTATCCTATCTCAGTTCACAATGGTCTTGAATGTGTGTCAGTTCGGCGGGCAAGGCCTGAGACGCTCTGATACCAAGTTGTCACACCTCAATTCCGCACTGTTCAGAATGGTGTGATGAACCACTAAATAACCAACTGTTCAACCAGGATCTCTAATAGGCTATCCCCGCGTTATCTAAACTTACACGCATCCACAATCATAATCAGAGTAATACACAATAGTGGAAAATTTATAAATAAATGAACTGAGAAGTAAGATGATACCATTAATTAAATAGTAAATTATTCTGTTTTCAACTGAGACATACTTATGTAAATATCAAATACATGTCTTTATAAATTCAAAGAAACTATAAAAATATCTAATCAAATACACACGAGTTGCACTCGCAAGAGGGGTCGTGTGTATCGTCTTCAGCTCCAGCTTCCATTGCTGTTATATTCCCGTACGCAGACGAGTTCATATAATCTTCGACTGTGTAACCTGCACCATCAAGTAAAAATATTCGACGCCGAGGGGTGAGCACAAAACACGGCTCAGTGAGTAGCCAAAACAATGCAACAATACATATGCATGCAATTAATTCATATCTTTGGTCTGGTTTATAGTTTGCAATGCGCAATAGAAAGGTTGGGTGGTCAAAGATTAACGTTTATTGACACCGCCTCTATACACAGGGTGTGGAAGCCTGCCCGAAGGTTAACGTTTATCGTCGTCCCCATCCACCCTACCATAACATTATACAACAAAGGTTAACGTTTATTGCTATATAATGCTATACCAATACGTAAGCCCCTGTTAGCGAGGGCTTGCAAACTGGGCTCGCTACTAACCAATCCTAATGCCAAACAGTGTATCCAAGGCCTCACCCCAGCATCCCTCAGAATGCCCATAGAGATAGAGCTAAGGCCCCCCCGGTAGAGTCAGAGACTATAAGGACCGAGACCACCTCCCCTGATACTCTACGACATAATAGTTCCGCTAAGGTAATGGCGATACGACGATGTCAATGCACAAGACTTGAGTTAGAGATAGAGCTAAAGTGCTGAGACCCGCCAAAGGTTAACGTTTATTGACGTTCTCATCACACCTCCCATGATACTCGCTCGCATCAAGCACATCAACCACACACATAGAAGCACATGCCTATTCCTATCATCATCATCATCATCATGTTATAAACAATAAAGTAAATATGCATGAACAAGTAATAGAAATATTGGATGGCATGCTGTATGCACATTACAAACATATTCGCATAGAATCAAACATGGCATAGGACTCAAGAAAAGAAAACAGTTTATTATTAACCAATTTAGTTTGGGGTTAAGGTTCCTCACCTTAGCTTGTTATAAGATATTTCCCATGCTTTAAAATCACCGTTACAATGTTATTAGATTGCTAGCAGACCTAACAAAGCCGATAAAATTTAATTAGAATTAATTCCGGAATTAAAAACCATTCTGTCAACTGAGGGTCGATGCTATGGTCGATGCTAGGGTCGATGAGTCTATCGACCCTCCCTCCATTCTGGACTTCCCGAATGCTGAGGGTCGATGGTCAGAAACACCTAGGGTCGGATGGCCTATCGAACCTCGGTGCGACCCTTGGTGCACTCTGATCCAATTTCCACTTTTTAATCCATTCATCAAGTCTGGGGTCCTATGGCTTGCTTCTACATTCCATTCAACCTCATTCCATGGTTGGAAACCATGAACCATCCCCCTAGATGGCTTTCATGCATTCTCCTAGGGTTTTCCATGAAAACCTAACCATGGATCGATGGTTTGGGTTTCTCCGAGATCATACTCTCAACAATTATTAACCTAAGGTCTGTAGAAACTCATGGAATTAGTACCCATACCTGAGAAGATTATTTTTCCTCTGAAATTCTTCTCCTTTTTGCTAGGTTCTCTTCCTTGCTTCTCCTCTTCTTCCTTTCCTTCTCTTCTCTTTCTCTCAATTCAATTAGGGTTATGAATGGAGTGAAAGTGGCTTAGGGACGTCCCTTAAATAGGCTAGAAACATCCTAAAATAAGTCCCTTTGAAATTAGGAAGGAATCCAATCGAAAAATCTTGACCTCTCCTAATTTTTATTTTCGGCAGGATCCGAGGGTCGATGGGAGGGTCGATGATCCCGTCGACCCTAGGGTCTTAAGCTGTCCGACCCTCCTTAAAATCTGAGGGTCTGACCTTCTATTTTGGGAGGTCCGACCCTACTTGGCTGGGTACGCGATCCTCTTCTAAAATTAAGTGTTTTTGGGTCGATTCTATACCTGGGATCTCGATCTCCTTCACGCCCTTGGTCCACTTGACTCGACCATGATGGGTAAACCTGGTTCAATGTGGTAAGACCGGATTAGTTTGAGACGGGTCTTACATAGTATATCGGTCTTTGTGCGCCATCTACTTCCTTGATAAGTATGACACTGACCACCTTAGAAGATACTGCCAAGCATAGCTCCAATATGTCTCCAACCTTGGGCTTAACCAACAGTTGAGGAGATGCTAAAAAAACCTTTAGCTCCTCGAAAGCTTGTTGGCATTCGGCAGTTCAAAGGTCTTGTTGCCCTTGAGAATCTGGAAGAAGGGGAGACATTTGTCTACCGAGCGGGACATGAATCTGCTTAGTGCGGCCACTCGTCCAGTAAGTTCTTGTACTTGTTTTACTCTAGTCGGTGCTGGCATGCTGAGAGTGGCTGTAGTCTTTGTGGGGTTGGCCTCAATACAGCGGTTGGATACCAAAAATCTAAGGAACTTTCCAGAAACAACTCTGAATGCACATTTTTCCTGGTTGAGGCGCATTTTGTACTGTCTTAGCACTCCGAATGCTACCTCCAGGTCCTTAATATGATCCCCGCTGATTAAGCTCTTCACAAGCATGTCGTCAACGTATACTTCTACATTCCTTCCTATCTGCCTTTCGAGTATCTTGTTTACCAGTTTTTGATATGTGGCCCTAGCATTCTGGAGACCAAAAGGCATGACATCGTAACAGAAGATGCCTTGATTGGTGATGAAGGCAGTTTTCTCTGCATCAATTGTGTGCTTTCGGATCTGATTGTAGCCAGAGTAGGCGTCCATGAAAATCAATTGCGCATGTCCGGCGGTAGCATCAATTAGCTCGTCGATCTGAGGGAGAGGGAAGCTGTCCTTCCGGCAGGCTTTGTTCAAGTTTGTGAAATCTATGCATATTTGCTATTTGTCTCCCTTCTTGGGAACAATGATGAGATTCGTAAGCCATTCTAGATAATGGATTTCTCTGATGAATTTGGCCTTAAGTAATTTCTTGACTTCCTCATCGATTAGACGCTGCTGAGCTGCCACAAATGTTCTTTTCCTTTGTCGCACTGGCCTGTGCCGAGGGTCAATATTCAAGCAATGTTGTGTAATTTCCCACGGTATTCTGGGAATGTCGGTTGCAGACCAGGCAAAGATATTTGCAATTGTCCTTAAGAAATTTATCAGCTCTGTTATCTGTGGTTCTGTGAGTGACGACCTTATTTCGATCATCTTTTCAAGATTTCCTTCCATGGGGGTCCCTCTCTGTTGCTTGGGATCGTCCCGTAGATCTTCAATGTGAACATGCAAGGCCTGGGTTGGTTTTTTATAATCTGTGAGTTCTACTGAGTAACACTTTCATGAGACTAGTTGGTCTGTCTGACACTCATCAGCTCCTCTGGGTGTAGGGAATTTGATTACCAAGTGGTATGGAGAGGGGACTGACCGAAGTGCGATCATACCTGGTCTCCCCAGTAATGTATTGTAAGAGGATGGGACGTCGACTATCAGGAAGTTCATCATGACCCTGGATTCTCTAGGGTAACCACCAGCCCTGGCGGGCATCCGGATGATCTCTTTACTGTAACGAGATCACCCGAAAAACTTACTAGGGGATAATTCGCAGGTAATAGACACTCAGGGGGGGTTTCCATGCATTGGAAGGCCTGCCAATATATGATGTCAGTGGAACTGCCAGTGTCGACCATTATCTTTTGTACGTCGCTATCTTTTATCTGTAGAGTGATAACAATGGCATCTTCCTGAGGTAATTCCAGGCCACATAAATCTTTGTCGCTGAAGGTCAGGAAGTTTCCATACATGCTCTCTTATCCTGCCATTCTATAGACTTTACACTCCTCGCATAGGCCTTTCTTGCCTTGGTGGAAGTGTTGCTTCTTGCAGGTCCCCCAGTGATGGTCATCATTTTTTGCCCTTCCTTAAAGGGGTTATACTTTACATTTTTTACCGAGGCTGAGGTGGCCGCCTCGACTGAGTGGGGTTAGTCAATTTTTGTACCCTCTTTCTGTACCGACCTAACCTCTGGTACCCTCTATGCTTGCTTCCTCCTGGGTGGGACATACCCCGGGTCTGCAATTCTGATGGCACCCACATAATCATAGGGCAAGTCTACTGCTGGTGGTGGATCAACGATTAACAATGGTCGTAGAGGACGAGTCTGGTCCTAGAGTTGCTGAGGGATTCTAGGGTCGATCCTGAGCCGGGTTCTCCCCCTTGTTCCTAAGGAGTTCAGTACCCTTCCCTTTTTATGCACTTGTTGAGGGGTTAGAAGTAAGTTCGCAGTTTTTGAGCTACAATAACTAAGGCAAGAGCTAACTTTTCTACCGACCTGTATCTTCTTTTTGAGTCTAGTAATATTTTACTGACATAGTACACTGGCCTCTGAACCTTGTCTACCTCCTTTATTAGCACCGAGCTAATGGTTGCTATTGTGATAGCTATGTAGAGTTGTAATTGGTTGCCAACTTTAGGGTAGGCAAATAGAGGTGGAGAATGCAGGAAGACTTTTAATTTGTCGAAAGTATTTTGGCATTCTTCCATCCATTTGAAGTGTTTGGCCGCTTTCAACGTCTTGAAGAAAGGTAGACATCGGTCTACTGACCTAGACATAAAGCGTCCTAGGGTAGCTATTTGTCCTGTCAGTTCTTGGACCTACTTTGGTGTTGTGGGGGCTGACATCTTCATAATGCCATCAATCTTTGTTAGGTTGGCTTCAATGCCCCTACTATACACCATGAAGCCCAGGAACTTACCAGAACCAACTCCGAATGCACACTTAATAGGATTAAGTCACATCTGGTTCCTCCAGAGGACTTCAAATGCTTCTCATAGGTCATCGAGATGGCTGATGGTCCTCCTGTTCATGACTAGGAACTCGTCTACATAAACTTCCATGTTTCCTCTTTCTAGTTTTCAAATACCTTGTTTATCAACCTCTGGTAAGTCACTCTTGCGTTCTTGAGGTCGAAAGGCATTGCGTTGTAGCAATAGAATCCGTTGCTAGTAATGAAGGCTATGCTGATTTCGTCTGGCTTGTACATCTTAATCTAATTATGTTTCAGCCCAAATTCGTACCCGAGGTCCACCGCACTGACCAGACAGCAAGATACAAGAAAAGGCAAGGGGGAGGTGGGCCTATGGCCCCAAGTCCATTCCGATGCTTAAGTTAGGGCTCTGTGAACAGTTAGTGGGCTCAGTATTCGAGCCCATAGTAATATTCAAATGGGGTAGGTGAGAGATTCAGTCTGAGGTGTCAGAGAAACAATGTCACACCCCAATTCCGCACTGTTCAGAATAATGTGATGAACTGCTAAATAACCAACGGTTCAACCAGGATCTCAAATAGGCTATCCCCGCGTTATCCAAACTTTCACCCATCCATAATCATAATCAGAGTAATACAGAATAGCGGAAAATCTATAATAAAATGAACTGAGCAACTAAGATAATATCATTAATTTAATAGCAAATTATTCTGTTCTCAACTGAGACATAAATAATTAAGTACCAAATACATGTCTTATAAATCCAATAAAGAAACCTATAAAAATATCTAATCAAATACACACGAGTTGCACTCGCAAGAGGAGTCGTGTGTATCATCTTCAGCTCCAACTTTCATTGTTGCTACCGTCCCGTACGTAGAAGCATTCATATAGTCTTCAATTGTGTAACCTACATCATCAACTAAAAATATTCGACGTCGAGGGGTGAGCACACAACACGGCTCAGTGAGTAGCCAAAACGATGTAACAGTACATATGCATGCAAAAAGTCAATTTATATCTTTGGTCTGGTTTAAAGTTTGCAGTATGCTATAGAAAGGTTGAGGTAGCCAAAGGTCGCGTTTATTGACTCCGCCTCTATACACGAGTGTGTGACGTTACCCTAAGATCACGTTTATCGTCAACTCACATGCACCTAACCATGAACAATATATAACAAAGGTTATGTTTATTGTTATATAGTGCCATACCAACACGTAAGCCCCTGTTGGCGAGGGCTGCAAACTGGGCTCGCAACTAACCAATCCTAATGCCAAATAGTGTATCCAAGGACTCACCCCAGCATCCCTCAGAATGTCCATAGAGATAGAGCTAAGGCCCCCCGGTAGAGTCAGAGACTACAAGGACCGAGACCACCTCCCCTGATACTCTACGACATAATAGTTCTGCTAAAGTAATGGCGTTACGACGATGCTAATGCACAAAACTTGAGTTAGAAATAGAGCTAAAGTGCTGAGACCCGCCAAAGGTTAACGTTTATTGACGTTCTCATCACACCTCCCCTGATCCTCACTCGCATCAAGCCCATCAACCACACACATACAAGCACATGCCTATTCCTATCATCATCATCATCATGTTATAAACAATTAAGTAAATATGCATGAACAAGTAATAGAAATATTGGATGGCATGTTGTATGCACATTACAAACATATTCGCATAGAATCAAACATAGCATAGGACTCAAGAAATAGAAAATAGTTTATTATTAACCAATTTAGTTTGGGGTTAAGGTTCCTCACCTTAGCTTGCTAATAGATATTTTCCAAGCTTTAGAATCACCTCTACAGTGTTATTATAATGCTAGCAAACCTAACAAAGTCGATAGAATTTAATTAGAATTGATTTTTAATTTAAAAACCATTTGTTAACCGAGGGTCGATCGAGGGTCGATGCTCGAATGCATAGGGTCGATGGGTCTATCGACCCCGTCCCTCCGTCAGAACTTCCCGAATGCTGAGGGTCGATGGTCAGGGTGCATAGGGTCGATGGGTCTATCAACCCTGTGTGCGACCCTCTGTGCAATCAGGTCCAATTTCCAGTTTTTAGTTCATTCTTCATGTTTGGGGTCCTATGGCTTCCTTCCACATTCCATTAAACATTCGTTCCATGGTCTGAAACCATGATTCATCCTCCTAGATGGCTTTCATGCATTATCCTAGGTTTTTCCATGACAACCTAACCATGGATGGATGGTTTGGGTTTCTCCGAAATCCTACACTCAACCATATCTAACCTAAGGTCTGTAGAACTCATGGAATTAGTATCCATACCTGAGAAGATTACTTTTCTCTGAAAATTCTTCTCCTTTTTGCTAAGTCTTCTTCCTTGCTTCTTTTCTTCCTCTTTTCCTTCTTCTCTCCTTCTCTCAATTCAATTAGGGTTTTGAAAGGAGTGAAAGTGGCTTAGGGACGTCCTTTAAATAGAGTAGGAATGTCCTATAATAGTCCCATTGAGATTTGAAAAGAATCCCAATCGAAAATTAGGAAATTTCCTAATTTCAGACTCGGCAGTAAGTGAGGGTCGATTAGAGGGTCGATGATCCCGTCGACCCTGTGGTCTGACACTGTCCGACCCTCAGTCCATTTTCAGGGTCTGAGTTTCTAATTTGAGAGGGTCGACCCTGTTTAGCTGGGTATGCGACCCTTGCCCTATTTTAAGTGTTTTTGGGTCGATTTGATATCTGGGATCTCGCTCTCCTTCACGCCCTTGGTCCATTGACTCGACCATGATGGGTAAACCTGGTTCAAGGTGGTAAGACCGGGTTAGTTTGACACGGGTCTTACAGACAATCCCAAGGAAAGAGTAATAAATTCCAAAAAGTATCTAAAATCTCAGGATTCGTGGTATTTATAATGAATAGTGCCCCTTTGAAAATGTCGCTTTTACCCTTGTTTGGTGTGTGCTGACCGAAGTCTACTTGTAAAGCTATAGAAATGGTGCTTTTGTCCTTATCCATTGATTGGATCTATGGGAATGTCCTCCTAGGTTTTTTTGGGATGTTGATGTGGATGCTTGGGTTTTAGTTGTCGCCATGTCATTGGTGACGTGGGAGATTTCCCTAACAAATTATATCCAATGTAAGCACCGATGAAAGATAGCATTTCATGGCCTACCATCACATCAATTAAGCAATCAATTCTAGGGATAGGGTAGTAGTTCTTAGGGCAAGCTTTATTGAGATCAGAATAGTCAATACAAATACGCCATTTTCCATTGGACTTTGGCACCATTACTACATTAGAAACCCACTGTGGTTATTTAACATCCCTAATAAAACAAGCAATTAACAACTTATCTACTTTTACTTTAATGGTGGCTTCACGCTTAGACAAGAAGTTTCATTTCTTCTGATGAATTGGCTTGAACTTGGGATCAATTACAAGTTGATGCTCCATCAGATCTCTGGGTATCCCTAGCCTGTTCGAAGCTGACCAGGCAAAGACATCCATATTGCTTTTTAGAAAGTTGATTAAGTTACCCTTTGTTCGCCTTGCAAGGAGGAGCCGATCTGGATGTATTCTTTTGGCTCTTCTTCCGAGATGGGTAATTGGTCCAGCTCTTCCACATGAGTTCCTTGCTCCTAGGGTAAGTCATCTCAGAGGTCTTCAATTTGGATTGATTGAGTTGTCAGAATATCATCTTTTTCATCTAAGTCAGTCTTATAGCATTTGCAGGAGAGCTTCCAAACGACCCTGTAGTATCCAATTCCATGTTCAGTTGGGAACTTCATGATGAGATACTTGGACGACAAGTAAGCCCTTATGAGATTAAGCCCTGGTCAACCTAAAATCACATTGTGGCTGGACGGGATGTCCACCACCATGTAGGCTATTGTAAAAGTCACCGTACAAGGTTTGGTCCCAACTCAGGTTTCGAGATTAATTCTACCATTTGCCTTTATAGCATCTCCAAAGAAGGTGATTAAGGAAAATCTAATTGGCTGTAGGCATTTCTCGTTGAGGTTCATGGCCTTAAACGCATGATAGTATAGAATGTCTACAGAACTACCAATGTCGACCAGAACTCGCTCAACTTCAGATACCTTGTCCATCATGTAATCACAACTGCATCTTCATGTGGGACCTGAATGTCGATCAGGACTTCATCGGAAAAGGTGAAGACATTTCCCATATGATAGGGTGTAGAGGAAGTCGAAGCACTGAAAACACTCTTGTCATAGGCAAAAAGGCTATTCTTGGAGGTATTCCCTGTAGTTGGGCCTCTTATGACAGCCTTTTTGTAGTGATCTGGGATAACTGTTCGTATGCTATAGAATCCCAGCTCGTAAAATCCCTTTCCATCAGAGGCAATTGGTACTTCCTCTCAGAGGTACCAATGTGACTTAGTGGTGAACTTGTGCTTCTAGGGCGACTTAGATGTCATTGTGGTAACCAAAGAGTTGAGTCGGCCCCCGAAATGGCATCGACTTTGGCTCCTCCATGCTAAGATTTCTGAAGTGATCTGTAAGGTGGGTCAACACTTCCTCAGGTTCATAGTCGGCCCCCATGATAGCCCCTGACGTTTGACTTGGATAAAACACTAAAAACTGCCTTGTCAATTCGGCTACTGCTTCATTAATTTGTATTGCACTCAAGATTCCTTGTTGTTGCCGAGTTGGGCTACGCCCTCTATTCAACGACAGGTTCTATTATTGGCTCACAATTGGTTTCTTCAGGATCACTCCAATGCAGCCTTTTGGGTCACTGATCTTCTACAATGCTGGTGTGTCAAGCTCATCTTCTAAATCATCACAATCCCTATGGCCGTGCTTTGGGTCCACATCATCTTGGCATTTGGGGGCATGCTTTCCTCTTTGCCGACCTTTAGACTATGGTTTACCTACATATTCTATAGCATGACCCCGTTTAATTAAATTTTCAATTGCATACCTAAGTGTTCGGTATCTTTTTGTGTCATGACCATGGTCACGATGGTAGTATTTCTCGACTGACCTACGCTTTGGATTTGCTTTCATCTTTGGGGGATCTTTCAACTCTAATGGTGTACCTTTCAGCTCATACATCACTTCTACCATGGACGTATTCAGAGGGGTGAAAGCATCCCAATCAATTCTACTTTGCTACCTATTTACCAGGGAAGCCGTCCTTCCCCGACTTCTGTTTCTTGGATGGCTGTGTGGATGTCATATCAGTTGCCTGAGAGTCAATCCTTTTCTTTTCTTCAGCCTTTTGCTTGTCTTGTTGTGAGGACAAAGATGGAAATCTTCGAAGTTGCCACCGAGATTAAGGTCTAGGACCTTGGAAAATGTGAAATCTCACCCCAAGTTAAGGCTTCGATTGACTCATGACCCTTAGATTGGATTTCTGGCCCATCAGAGATTGGGTAAGCGTCAGGTTACGGTTATGGGAAGGGGTTAGGCACCTAAACCGCCCGATCAAAATCGGTCTCCTATACCTTTCCTATGCTAGACTCTATTTGTTAAACCATACCAAACCAAGTGGTTTGATATCATTGAACCGAATCTGTATCCATCAGATTGCCTACGTATTACGGATTTATTCCGAAAATCAGGTTCACCATCGTAGTTCAGGTGTGATTAAAGTTTATGGACGTGATTTATGCTTGTGCATGATTAAGTTCTTTGTTCAAGTTGAAATTTATGCTTGAAAGGCTGAGAAATCCTATGGGTTAGGATCTGGATAGTCCATGTGGACTGATAGATAGTCCTAATGGATCTAAGGATAACCCTATTTGGGTTGAAATATGGATAACTCATTCTGGGTTGGAATGTGGATAACCCTATGTGGGTCAAAATGTAGATAAATATCCTAGTGGATCTAAGGATAGTCCAAGTGGATTAAGGTTTGGATCCAAATTTGGGTTTCTCCCAAATAGCCTACGTATCCTAGGGCTTGACCTCGGAATCAGAATCCACGTAGTTCGAAATATAACCTGTTCTAGGTTAAAAAGTGAAAACCTGTTCTAGGTTTGGGATTGAGAACCTATTCTAGGTTAGGGGTTTAGAACCTATTCTAGGTTTAGGTTTTAGAACCTATTCTAGGTTTAGGGATTACCGAGGGGCAAAATCATCCTAAATTACCCTTTTCATCCTGAATTCTAATTTTGGAAGATTTGGCAAAGCATTTTTCTTTCTTTATTAAGGTTTTTATTATTCCCATTATACCCTTCCCAAGAATGTGGGTGCCTAAATGCATGTCCCCACACCTAATATGTTTGCTAGGTGTACATATATGGTAGTTCGACTAGGGTGTTGCACAAATTAAATTATTGCCCAAAAATAGAATATTCTACCTAAATATGGCATATAAAACATTTATGGCAAGAAATTCACATGTAGTAAGACTGTTTAAAATTTGTCAAATATGGCATGTATTACAAATAAGGCAAGGGCCTAATATGCTATCTAAGCATGACAATTCCTAATATGGCAAGGGCAATGAGCATCCAGACATGGCAATGAGCATCAAAATATGGCAATGAACATCCAATATGACAAAGAGCATATAAATATGGCAATGAGCATCTAATATGGCAATGAGCATCTAAATATGACAATGAACATCCAAATATGGCAATGAGCATCTAAATATGGCAATGAATATCCAAATATGGCAATGAGCATCTAAATGTGGCAATGAGCATCCAAATATGGCAATGAACATCCAAATATGGCAATGAGCATCCAAATATGGCAATGAACATCCAAATATGGCAATGAGCATCTAAATGTGGCAATGAGCATCCAAATATGGCAATGAGCATCCAATATGGCAATGAGCATCTAAATATGGCAATGAGCATCCAAATATGGCAATGAGCATCTAAATATGGCAATGAGCATCAAAATATGGCAATGTAATGCGTCGTTTCATGCCAAAATGGTAGCAGAAATAACAAATCAATCATTGGATGACCATTTGGCAAATACCTGTATTGTGTACTACTTTGCATTGATTTGAAACCCCACTTCAATGAGTCCAAATTGGAGAAAGACTATATCAGATCAAAGGTCTTTCAGAGATCTATAACCTTTCTAAAGAAATCGAGATCTCAAAAGTCCTTCTCAACAATCAAAAATTAGACTTTCAAAATTTGACCAAACTGGTTCTAGATTCAGACCAGTCATGGGGAAATAATTATATTATATTCCTTGGATATCAGAAAAATATTTCTCAGAATGGCTGTCTTCTATACTTCTAAGTCTAACTTATTCATGAAGAGATAGAGATCAGAAGATGTCTCTTGAATCCATTTACACAAGCATTATTGTGGAACACGCAACAAGATGACAGTTTTGTCAGACTGGGCCAAAATGGGCACATGGGGCACTTTATTTACTCAATACTTTCTTAAAACATATCCTCGGAAAGAGGACTCAGAGGTCATTCATTTTGTCTCTAGGAAACTAATCCTAAAAGAAACCATGGGCAAGTCAAAATCGTTCCCCAAGTACATGCAAATACACTGGTCAGGTCTGTTCCAGATTCTGGCCAGTTGTACTATAAAATCAATATAAAAATATATAGCTGATGAAAATAGAATCTGAATAGATGGTCATTTAGATAACTGATAAATCTAACTTTTCATTAAGGAACCTTGTGCAAACCGAAGCATCTTCCTAATGCTAAATACCAATCGCAGACATGCATTGCAGTATGCTTGGACTAAAAAAAATAAAATGACAAAAGGGATGGGTGGTTCTTACCTCAGGCTTCTTCTCTCTGCTTCGCTCCTTTGCATCTTCTCATCATCCTCTTTCCAAAACTGAGAGCCCAAAGAAACCAAAACTCCTCACATTTTTTTTCTTTTCTTTTATTCTTCTCCCTCTTTTCTCTCTCTTTTTCCCTTCCTTTTCTCCCAAAACCGTGAGCCTCTCCCCCTCTTCACATTTTTTCCTCTTTTTTTCTTTATTTCTCCTTCTTTTTTCTCTCTTCTTCCCTTATTTTTCTCCCAAAACCTGGCCCCAAAAGAAAGATCCCCTCATTCACATTTTTAATTTCTTTTATTCTTCCTATTTTCTCTCTCTTCCTCCCTTTCTTTTCTCCCAAAACCGAGCCCAAAAGAAAGCTCCCCTCCTTCGCATTTTTCCTTTCTTTTATTCTTCCTATTTTCTCTCTCTTCTTCCCTTTCTTTTCTCCCAAAACCGAGCCCAGAAGAAAAGATCCCCTCTCCCTCATGTTTCTTCCTTTTCTTTTATTCTCCCTCTTTTCTCTCAATCTCTTTTGATTTCCTTCCCAAAAAACCCTAATCTCTCTCTCACGTCTCCTCTTTCTCCTCTTTTCTTTTTTTTTTCTCTCAATCTCTTTTGATTTCCTTCCAAAAAAACCAAAATCTCTCTCTTACGTCTCCTCTTTCTCCTCTTTCCTTTTTTTTCTTTCAATCTCATTTGAAAAAAACGAGATCTCTCTCTCTCTCTCTCTCACGTCTCCTCTCTCTCATTTTTCCTTTTTTTTTTCTCAATCTCATTTGGATTTACTCCAAAATCGAGATCTCTCTCTGTCTCACGTCTCTTCTCCCCTTCTCTTTCTTTTTTTCCTTTTTTTTCTCTTAATCTCTCTCAATCTTGTCGGATTTCCTCTCCCATCTTTCATTCCCTTTTTTTTTCTCTCTATCTCTCTCTCAATATTGTCGGATTTCCTCTCCCCATCTTTCTTTCCTTTTTTTTTTCTCAATCTCTCTCTCAATCTCTCGTCTCTTCTCCCCATCATTCTTTCCTCTTTTTTTTCTCTCAATCTCTCTCTCAATCTCACATCTCTTCTCCCCTTCTCTTTCTTTTTTCCTTTTTTTTTTCTCTCTATCTTTCTTTCAATCTCACATCTCTTCTCATCTTTCCTTTTTCTTCTCAATCTCTCTCTCAATCTCACGTTTCTTCTTAATCTTCTTTTGGAAAAAACTATAATCTCTCTCTCTCTCTCTCTCTTCTCTCTCATCTTTCCTTTTTTCTTCTCAATCTCTCTCTCAATCTCACGTTTCTTCTCAATCTTATTTTGGATTTACTCCAAAACCAAAATCTCTCTCTCTCTCTCACATCTCCTCTCTCTCATCTTTCCTTTTTCTTCTCAATCTCCTTGAAACTTATTCCAAAACCATAATCTCTCTCTCTTACGTCTCATCTCTCTCATCTTTCCTTTTTCTTCTCAATCTCCTTTTGGATTTTATCATTTATATATAATAATATATATTATATACATATATACACATATATTTAATAATATATATATATACATAGTATACAATATTTATAATATATATAATTACTATGCACATGGATCAACTGGTTCGAAACGGGTTGAGACTGGCTTGAGTTGACTGAGTTAAACTGAGATGGGTTGAGCTGGGTTGGGCCAGAACTGAGTTGACTGGATTGACTGAAATTAACTAGGTTTTCTCTCTCTATCATTTCATGAGTCATTTCCACTGTCATTTTGCATGAAATTTTTCGATGACCTCTATTCCTAATTTTCTACGTTCACTTCGTAGAAAACACTAAAAATGAGGAATATAGGAACTTGAATCACCTCATTTGGAAATAAAATGGTCAACTTATGAATTTTTGAAGTTTAAGCGGACCAATTATTGATAATTTAGCTGACCATTCTGCATGGGATCCTTCGGAGACTTCTACTGGAAATCCTTTACGTCCACTTTGTAGAGTACTAAAAAATGGAACGTAATGAAACTGAAATTACCTAATTTGGATATGAGATGATCAAAATATGAATTTTTAAAAGATTAAATGACCATTTCCATATGTAATTTTGCATGGGACCCTCCGGAGACTTCTACCCAAGATTTTCCACGTCCACTTTGTAGAACATCACAAATGAAGAATAATGGCTTTGGAATCATCTGAATCCGATGTAGAACAGAAAAGATATGAAGCTTTGAAGTTCTAACGATAAGTTTGCATGCAAGCTTGCATGGGCCCACTGGTGACTTCTATCGGAAATCCTTTACGTCTACTTTGAAGAGGACTAAAAATAAGGAATAATGGTACTTAAACCTTATGATTTAGATGTTGGATGATCAAGATATGATGATTTGAAATTCAAACAATTCAACTTATGATAATTTTCATGAAAGCCCCTAGGATTATTTATGATAATTTCAGAAACATCCCTTGTACGTATCATCTGACTAAAATGACCATATCTTCTTCATTTGATATCAGAATTGGGCAATTCTAGTATCATTTCGAAGATAATTCCATGACCTATGGAACCATGTAGATTACAGCCTGTGACCTTATTTTGGGGTCGACCAAAAACTACCTCGACGTCGTAGTCAAAACCAAAATTTTCACTTATCTTTCTTCCTTTACTGTCCACACACTAGTAGGACCTTGTTCAGTTGGAAATGGCAAAAATGGGGTGCTTACAAATGCCCCTCATTAGCTGAGATTGTTACCAATTGAAGGCTGAAGATAAAAGAACCACATTTTTGGGATATGAGTGAGATTGATTATTGGGCTGCACTTAGGGATATTTGTCCTAAACTGCCTACGTATTATAAGGGTGTCCTAGAAATCAAGCCCAGAACGTAGTTCGACTGGCAAGAAGGTTTGCCCTTCTTGGAAAATTGATGATTGTTCTTCTTGTATGAAGCTAGGCTATGGATACAAGGCTCATTTGTAGGCTGGGAACCTCTTCTTGCTGAGATGAGACTAATGATGCAAGGTACGTGTGGGCTTGAACCCGGCTTGATCCATTTGTAGGCTGATAAACCTCTTCTTGTATGAAGCTAGGCTATGAATAAAAGGCTCATTTGTAGGCTAGGAATCTCTTCTTGCTGAGGTGGAACTCATGATGCAATGTATGTGCGGGCTTAGACCCGGCTTGATCCATTTGTAGGCTGATAACCTCTTCTTGTATGGAGCTAGGTTGTGAATACAAGGCTCATTTGTAGGCTGGGAACCTCTTCTTGCTGAGGCTAGGCTGTGAATACAAGGCTGATTGCATGAGCTTGGGCTCGGCTTTGATTTGTCTGGATGGAAGACTTGATGTCTTTCTTTGATTGAGATTTTGGTTTGAGTACTTGCATTTGTCAGAACATTGAGAATTTCATAGAGCATATGAATGATTATGTTGAATCAAGCGTTTCTTTGTTGAATCTAAGAGACATAGTTCATGAAACACACTGGAATTCAAAAAAAAAACTTAAAATGCAATTGTTTCTTGATTGGTGCAACTCTAGGGAGTGTTTGAACATTTCTATTGTTCCATTCACGAGCAATGGTATCAACCAGATTTAATGTCAACTTTCTGGGAAGTTCACAATCAGTTACTTCTCTGTTGGTGCTTGCTGGGATATTGAATTGCTGAGGTAACCTTGTTGGGGAATAGAATGAGGTATGAGTCAACCTCATGATCCGGACATGCAAACTATTCTCTGTATTTGTGACAACCCGCTTTTGCTTCCACCAAGTGCATTTCCATCTGATGTCTGCTGTGGTTATTTCTTTAAAGCGGCTAAACCAGTCTGTGTCCATCTGATAAGCCATAGGATCTGCTCTCTTTGCCAATTGAAAAGGGTTGAGGGTCGTCACTTCAGATTCCTCATCTAATCCTAACCTCTCTGTTAACCAGATTTGAAGAAGATATGGTGATCCGCTGAAATTGTTCAACTCGAACTGATCTTGATGAGTTGCCATGAAGTCAAGGCCCTTTAATGTCTCGGCCAACACTGTAGGGATGATGTCAAAACCTTGTCTCGCATGCTTGATGAGATCTATTATGATGGGAGATTCTGTATTTGTGCAACTTCGTAGCAATAGTCGGGCTATGCTACAATATAAGTAAACATGTCTTCTCTGAACCTGTTCTTCCTTCTTTGTTGGACTGGTATGAGCATATGACTTGATCATGCGCTTTATCTGTAGCCGTTGATCTTGTACAAAATGACACATTTCTTTCTTATCCCAGCTGAAAAAATCCTGTATCTCATGCCTATAATCTTTTCCTGGACATGGCTTGAAGATCTTTTGCTTAGGTGTGAGTAGGAGGCAAGCTCTGAATTCTTCTACAGTTGGGCATAACTTGACTTCTCCCATCCTGAAGACATGAACCGTTGGATCCCAACATTGGGCAGCCGCTTTCAAAAGGTCTGGGCATAATTTTATGGTTGTTAATTGAGGAAGTGCCTCCAGTTTATGCTTCCGCAAGAAAGAGCTATCTTCTGTGAACTCAATACGCCAGCTCCAATTTTTCAGTGCCCTGTCCATCTTTGTAGTTTTGTCCGACGGATCAATGGATTGACAGCCTCCCGGGTGTGACCTATAGGAATCCCGACATACAAATAGAGGTTAAAATGAATCATTGAAATTATCTTAAATTGTTGTTGTTTAGATATATTGAAATACCCTTAGAAGGTTACACATGAAATGTATACATATGACTGAGTCTGTCTGAGTTTTAAGTACTTAAATCTATAGACATGATGAGCGAAAGTGAAGGTCCAAATGGGACTGACAAGAAACTGTCCAGGTGGGTCTGCCGTCTGGAAGAGTTTGTGGTTGTTTATGTAGAATGGGCTTATCTTACCAAAAAGATCCCATTTTATTGGCTTGAGAATAGATGGGCTTATTGGAATCTTGGGACGCCGTTGGATGTAATGAATGACAGATAAGAGTTCCAGCCAGATTTTTTTTTATTTATAATTTCTCAAATTGATATACTCATGAGAGTTTATATCAAATGATATGAAAGATGGGCTTTGATATGCAACTCTTGGGAAATCCGTTGGATTGATGGACGGATGAAAGAGTTTAACCAACAAACAGGAAATTCTTTCTTTGATTATGATGATAAGATGAACCATTCCTAGGTGAAAGGCATTATGCCCCATTGGAGAATGTAGTCAACCATGTCAGTAAGTTCCTCAAAATGATTGATGCCCGTTGTTGATGTCAGCAAGTGAGAGACAAGTCTTCTACACCCCCCCCTTTTTTTCTTTTTTTTTGGAAGAGTGTAGAGGCTACACATAATATTTCTTCACTTGATCTAAGTTGGTCAAGTATTGTAACTCGATGCCTTCCATGTTGACCAGTCGAACAGCTTTCCCTGGTAAGATTTCTTTTACCATGAACGGTCTGCTCCAATTAGGACGAAACTTGCCCTTAGGGTCATGGACAGGTGCTCTTTGTTCCTTCAATACCAGGTCCCCTACTGTCAGGTGACGAACACGCACCTTTTTGTTAAAGGTTGCTGCCATTCTTTGTTGGTATTTTCTTACATTATCCATTGCCTTCATTCTTCTTTCATCAACGAAGTTCAGCTCGTCATATCTGGATTGCAACCATTCAACTTCTGGAATCTTGCATTCCATCAAAACTCTCAGTGATGGCACCTCTATTTCTACTGGGAGGACTGCTTCCATACCATATAATAGTGAATACGGCGTTGCCCCAGTGGATGTTCTTATGGATGTTCTGTATGCCCAGAGTGCATAAGGTAGTTTGTCTGCCCAATCAACATTAGACTCTGCCGTCTTCTGGAGGATAACCTTGACATTTTTATTGGTCGCCTCTACTTCCCCATTTGTCTGTGGACGGTAAGGAGAGGACCGATGCCTTTTGATGTGGAACTTGTCACATAATTCTTGGACTTTCCCTCTGAAGTGTTGTCCTTGATCTGAGATTATAGACTGAGGCATTCCATGCCGGCATATGATATACTCTTGTAGAAATTTAGCCACTTTGTTTGCTATGAGCTTGGCGTATGACTGTGCCTCTACCCATTTTGTGAAGTAATCGATGGCGACCAAGATGAATTCATGCCCATTCGAAGCTTTAGGGTGGACCTTTCCGATCACATCTATGCCCTAGGTTGCGAAAGGCCATGGAGAGCTAAGAGTATGCAACTCTGTTGGAGGCACGTGTATCAAATTAGCATGGATTTGGCACTTGTGACATTTCCTTACGAACTCTGAACAGTCTGCTTCCATTGTGTTCCAATAATATCCCATTATGAGAATCTTTTTTGCAAGCATTCTAGCGTTCATGTGAGGTCCACATATTCCTTGATGGACCTGCTCGATGACATTTTGCACCAGTTCCTCGTCGATATAGACTAACTGCACTCCTTCATGGGATCTTTTGTACAGGATATCTTCGCATAGTATGAACTGGGAGGCATATCGCCTAAGAGACTTCCTCTCACCTGTTGTAGCTTCCACTGGATACTTTCCTTCCTTGATGAATTCTATGATAGGAGCAAACCATGGCCGGCCATTGACTGTCAATGCATTCACTTCTTCCAAGTGGACTGGTCGTACTCTCTTCTCTATGATTAGGGGCTTCATACGTCCCAACGGATCATTTCCAATCATTGAAGCCAAGGTGGCCAATGCATCAGCATACTTATTGGTATCTCTTGGGGAGTAGTCAAATTCAATTTGCTTGAACTTCCGAGCCATGGTTATTGCACATTGCTGATAAGGTATCAGCTTCTCATCTTTGGTTTTCCAATCCCCTCTGACTTGGTAGATAACAATTGATGAGTCACCATAGACCTTTAATCTACAGACCCCTATGGCCAAAGCTGCTTTTAGTCCCATGATACATGCTTCGTACTCTGCAATGTTGTTTGTGCAGTCGAAGTCTAATCTGAATGAAAATGGTAGAAATGCTCCTTTTGGATCTATGAATAAGACGCCGGCCCCGTATCCCATATGATTTGCGGCTCCATCGAAGAACATTATCCATGTGTCATTCTTCCCCTCTTCTTGAGTTGTGTGGACTTCCTCATCTGGGAATACATCTTCCAAATGTCTGAGGTTATCTTCAATTGGTAGATCCGACAGATGTTCTGCGATTACGCTCCCTTTAATAGACTTTTGAGTAGTGTATGTGATGTCAAATTCAGACAACAACAATAGCCACCTAGCCAATCTTCCTGTTAAGGCCGGTTTCTCAAATAGATACTTCAGGGGGTTCATTCTGGAAATAAGTATGACCTTGTAGGATAACATATAATGTCTCAATATCTTTGTTATCCAGACTAAGGCTGTGCATGTCTTCTCCAGCTGTGTATAATTGGCTTCGTATCCTATGAATTTCTTACTCAAGTAGTATACTGCCTTTTCTGTCTTTCCATCTGTATCATGTTGGGCTATCATTGATCACATAGAACCCTCTAGTACTGACATGTAGAGGAGTAGTGGTCTTCCCAGCACTGGTGGGGCTAAGACTGGTGGGTTCAATAGATATGTCTTGATTTTGTCAAAAGCCATCTGACATTGAGGGTTCCAATCCTTTGGCTGGTCTTTCTAGAGTAGCTTGAAAATTGGTTCACATGTTGCGGTGAGATGTGCAATAAACCGGTTGATGTATTGAAGTCTTCCCAAGAAACCTCTTACTTCCTTTTCTATTTGAGGAGATGGCATTTCAGAGATGGATTTTATCTTGGCCGGATCAATCTCGATTCCTCTTTGGCTGACCATAAAACCTAGCATTTTGCCTACTATAACCCCGAATGCACATTTTTGGGGGTTAAGCCTTAGATTCTATTGCTTGATCCTTTCAAAGAACTTCCTTAATGCCAGGATGTGACCTTCTCTGGTGAACGATTTTATAATCATATCATCTACATACACCTCTACCTCCTTATGGATTAGGTCGTGCAAGATTGTAGTAGCCATTCTTTGATAAGTTACCCCAGCATTCTTCAGCCCAAATGGCATCACAGTGTAACAGTAGGTGCCCCAATCAGTTATGAAGGCGGTCTTCTCCTTGTCTTCAGGTGCCATCTTTATCTGATTGTATCCTGAGAATCCATCCATGAAGGACAAAAGAGCATGATTTGCAGTGTTATCCACTAGGATGTCTATCTTTGGTAATGGAAAGTCATCTTTGGGGCTGGCCTTATTAAGGTTTCTGTAATCAATGCACACCCTCAGTTTTCCATCTTTTTTAGGTACGATGACCACATTTGCTAACCACTCTGGGTAGTTCGTAACCTCCAGGAATCCTGCATCGATCTGCTTCATGATATCTTCTTTAACCTTAAGGGTCCATGCAGGCCTTAACCGCCTCAGCTTCTGCTTACATGGCCTTACATCTAAGACCAAAGGTATCTTATGCTGTACAACTTCAGGGTCTATGCCGGGCATATCTTCATAGGACCAGGCAAACACCTCTTGGAACTCCATCAGTAATTCCGTCATTTGTTTGGTTTCCTCTTCCGTCAAGGTAGCATCGATCTTTATTTCTCTTGGTTGCTCTACTGATCCGAGGCTAATTATCTTGAAGTCTTCGTCGACAGGTTGAGCCTTCTTCTCCTCCGAGGCTTGGATGGATTGTAATATTTCAGGAAATGGTTCATCATTCTCATCATTTTCAAAGTTAGAGTTATAAGGAGAAGGAAAGGAAGAAGTAGACACAAAGTAATTCAAAATGTCATCTTTATTCATATTCAAAAGCAGAGGTACAGAGGAAATGGTTCCAAGTGGAACGAACTCAAAATTTGAAACGGACTCAATCTTATCTAAAGACCTCAGGACCCTAGGCTTAGACATAGTCATTATATGTGGATTACATGGCAACCCCCTTGGGTAAACAAAATTATCATGACAACTCTAATTGGGGATTATTCCATTGATGGGTAGGGTGAATTGTTGTTCATCGGGACTCCTATCTTGGTCTTCACCAGTGAGCGTCATCACTTGATCGTCGTCGAACAGTTTACTGGTGTTGATCACTTCTGTCTCAGATTTTTGCTCCTTGCTCTGCTCTTGGATCTTGACTTGCTCGAGCTCTTTCCAATCAAGGGTACAATCATAGAATATTTCGAACCCGGGTACTTTCTTTTGAAGGTGAGTACTGAACCAAGGTTCTGAAAATCCACAATAGATGTTGTTCTCTCCTTCTTTGACATAATACCCGTTAAGGGTCTTCAAAAACTGGATATCCTGCACATTGTATAACCCCTCAAATATTGCTTGACAAACTGCTTCATCCGTCCTTTGAGGTCGCCAATCCCCACTAGCTCTATCTGATGCTCTTATTTTGCTGCTACCATACTGACCACTATACTTGTATTTCATCCTCTTGATCTTCCGAAGTCCTTCGTCAGCTCTACTCTGCTTTTGCTTTATTACTTTCAGATCCCCTTCGGTGGGGGTATACCTCAGTCCAAATCTATACTCATTGACCAATAGAGATAAGAAAGTGACATCACCATGTTGGTGGGAACCAAGGCCCATACCTGGAAAGTAGAGCATGTTAAGTAATTGACGAAATGAAAAAGGCAGATGTGTACCTGTAGGATCTGGCTTAGTTCTGGCTAAGATGTTGTCAACCTGGAACCCTCCGAGAGAGAAATCATGCCTTGTATTCCCTTGTTACTCTTCATTACTCTATCCAGTGGCCAATGTATTCATAGCTGTAGAGTCTGCGTGTATTGTCACAGTTTACCCTTGTGGATGAATTTAATCTTCTGGTACAAAGCAGATGCCACTGCATTGGCCTGATGGATCCAAGGCCTACCCATAAGCATGCTGAATGAGGCAAAGATATCAATGACTTGGAACTCTGTTTCAAACTCAGCCGGTCCTACTTGAATTGGTACTGTGAAGGCACCCAATATAACCCTTCTGGTATTGTCGTACGCCTTGATGGTCATATCCGAAGGTTCCAACTCTGACTTGCTGAAGCCTAGATGCTTGAAGGTACGGAAAGGGAATACATTTAAGGCTAACCCATTATCAACCAAAACTTGAAAAATGCTCTTGCCCCGACATCCGATGGTAATATGAAGAGCTTGTATGTGATCCTTACTTCCTTGAGGAAGATCTGCATCTCCAAAAACAATTGCATTAACGGCATATCTGCCCCCTACTAGCATGGCTAGTTCTTCTCCCTCCATTGAAACTGGGACCTGAATGCTTGCTAGAGATTTCAGTACCGCATCCCTGTGGACCTTGGAAGCCATCAGAAGTTCCCAAATGGACACATTGGCTTGGGTCTTTTGTAGTTGTTTCAAAATCGGGTTTGGAGGTTCTGGCTGGTTGGCTGGTCCTTTACCTTTTTCTCTTACAGCTTGGGCCGGATCATTTACCATCAGGTGGGATGGATTGTAGTTCTTCCCTATTTTGGTTTCTGCTACTTCTTGCTCATCCTTTGGGAATATGAACTCCATCTCAAGGAAACGGTTGTCAACTCGATCTACTTCTCTCTCCTCATCTGAGAGGTAGATGATGAATGGTTCTTCTTCTCCTTCTTCTTGTGCTTGTGCTATAAGGTGTGATGAATCTTTCAGGAAATAGAAATCATATTCTTCTTCTTCTTGTTGATGACTACCCAACATGTTTATTTCGTCACCAGATGTGACAACCATATTGCTTACTCATTCTATGACTGGCATAAGGTCTGAGGGCTTATCTTCCCATTCTATGAAATTGATGCTGTGGTGAGGGAGGGGATTATTCGCCACTGACACTTGTCGGGGCTGGACCTTAAATTTACCGAAATCCAATAGATCCTGTATGGGATGCCTTAATGTATAGCAATTGTTCGTGTCATGCCCATGCTGATTGTGGTACTTACAGAAAAGATCCATACAAAAATTCGATGGAAGAGGACTTGGAGGTAGACGAGGGTCGAGCACTGTCAACTTCTTGGCTTGTATTAATTTATCCAGAGCCTTGATCGGGTCATCCCCAAATCGGAAATGTCACACCCCAATTCTGATCCAACCAGAATGGTGTGAGTGAACCGTCATTGAATCAACGGTTCACACCTAGATCTCGAATAGGCCGTGTCCACTCATACAAACCATTACACATAACCACAATCAGAATATAAATAGTACAGCGAAAGTCTTTAAAATAGAATGAACTGAGTATCTATTGATAAATTAAATAAGTATCCAATTATTCAAATCCAAACAATAAATATAATACCATTACATCACTTTAATCCAACCAAAAATAATGAAAATAATTAAAAGTCAAATCAAAGATACACACAGAAAGGACACTCGCATGAAGCGTCATGCTCGTCCTTTCCTGCCTGCAGACCCAGAGCAGCAACATCACCATACGCCGGAGCGTTCATATAGTCATCCACCGTGTATCCTGCATCAACATCTAAAAACAATGTGTACACAAAGGGTGAGCTCACAACTTAGCTCAGTAAGACAATCAGACAGTTTCACAATATTATGCATGAGTAACAATCAATTTTATGCTGTGGTCTGGTTTAAGTTTGCAATGTGCTATAGAAAGGTTTGGTGGCCCCCGCACCTCTATACACGAGTGTGTGGCACAGCATGGATCACACCCCCATCTGCCTACATTCACCCATCATGGAATAGAGATAGAGCTAAGATACCCCCGTACCTCCCCTGAGGCTCTACCCATACCAGTACCTAAGCCCCTACTGGCCAGGGCTCGCAAACTGGGCTCGCAACTAACCAATCCTATATGTCATCAATGTATGCTCTATCCCAGCACAGCCGTCTATGGCATAGAGATAGAGCTATGGCATTCCCACACCTCCCCTGATGCCCTATCTGCAACTAACCCACTAGGATAGGAACATAACGCAGGTAGACCCTATCCCAACATAACTCCCTACGGCATAGAGATAGAGCTAAAGCATCGTGGACAAGCGAGCGTCGACCTCGGAGACCACGGTGCCACATAACCATGGCCAGGCCAGCATCAACATCAGAGACCACCGTACCACGACCTTTCCCTGATGCCCCACCCGTACCAATCATGTTAAGACAGAATACTACAAAAAGTGCTAGTGTGAGGAGCGATCCCAGGCCCATGCCCCACTCCACACACTAACGAAAACAATCACATGCCTAACAATCACATCCTATCATGAATGAACAATAATAATAACGGAACGTAAAGGATGACATGTTAATATGCACAAACAACACATCATATATATTCAGGTAATTAACAACGATTTACTGTCCATTAATTATTAGGTTTAGGTCAGATTCCCTTACCTGACGCTCATTTGTTAGCTTGCTCCACGTCGCAAGATCCAAACGGGAAGTCACAAAGTCCTACAATATTATTAGGGTTTCATTAGAATAGTTTTCTTAGGGTTTCACGTTGGTCGAAAACCAACAAAGTCCAAAACCAGCCTTTTAGAGTTGACCGGTCGCAACATACCGGTTGCAGCTCTGTTAGCAAACTAGCAACCGGTATGGTCGACCGGTTTGTCTCTGGAAGATCATTCACTTGGTTTTTCGACTATCGTCGATCGATCTCTATGGATTTCCAAGGTTTCTCCTATCCATTATAAGTCTAAGCTTTAAGTTAGAGTTATCCCCAACTCATTCGAGTCTAGTTTCGATGAATATCATCTCGGAACTCGAATCTAGGGTTTTATGGCAACTTAGGGTTTATTGGCCAATTTAAGGTTTTAGATCAATACCTACGTTGCATGGTATTGATCTACCCCTATAACTATCATAGGGTAAGAAGATTGATTCAAACACTTACCGTTGACTGGCGTAACGTGAGCGTCGTCGAACGATAATGGCGACACCTCCTTCTTCTTCCTAGCTCCTTCTCCTTTCCAACCTCCTTATCTTCTCTAGGGTTTGTGAGAGATAATGGAAAGGATTTGAGGAGGTTTTTAGGCTGTATTTATATGCTAGAATTAGGGTTTAGTAACCCTATTAGGATTAGAAAAGTCTTAGGATTCGAAATCAGGAAAGAGGGACCCTCAAAAGTCAATTTCCAGATCTCCGCACTCAGCTGCGCAAAGCTGACCGGTCGACCGGTACCAAGACCGGTACCATCGACTAGTCAACATAAAATGATGACTAATTGACTGTCTTTGATCCGATTTCATACCTGTTTGTCATCCGCTCATCCCATCTGGCCCGGTGATGATCGAAAGACCTGCTACGACACAAAACCAAGGTTTAGACCGGGTTTACGGAGTGCGGGTCTTACAACTCCCCCACCCTTAAAAGAAATTTTATCCCAAAATTTGCATGTAGGTCACACAACTCCCCCACCCTTAAAAGAAATTTCGGCCTCGAAATTTAAACATACCTTGATCGTCGAAAAGATTAGGATACTCCTTCCTCATTGTGCTCTCCTCTTCCCAAGTAATTTCTTTGACATTTTGGCTTCTCCAATGCACCTTCACATAATGAATATCCTTGGTTCGAAGTTGCTGTACCTTTCGACTTGAGAGCATCACAGGCACCACTTCGAATGTTAAGTCTTCAGTCATGTCTGGGGGATCAGCGGTCAAGATGTGCGATGGATCTCTGACATACTTCTTCAGTAATGATACATGGAACACGTTATGAACGCTTGACATAGATAGTGGTAGAGCCAATTGATATGCTACATTACCACGTCGGGTCAATATCTCATATGGTCCCACATACATGGGGCATAGCTTCCCCTTCTTACCAAACCGTTTCAGACCTCGCACCGGTGATACCTTCAAGAATACCTTGTCACCCACTGCAAACTCCAGATCTCGACGTCGATTATCTGCATAGTACTTCTGTCGGACTTGAGCTATCTTTACTCTCTCCTTGATTTGATCAATCACTCGGCAAGTTTCTTCAACAAACTCCGGTCCTACAATTCTTCTTTCTCCCACCTCGTTCCATAACAGAGGTGTACGACACTTCTTCCCATAGAGTGCTTCATATGGGGCCATCTGAATTGTAGCCTGATAACTGTTGGTATAAGCAAACTCGATAAGTGATAGTTTCTCATCCCAAGCTCCCTTGAAATCTAATCCATAAGCTCGGAGCATATCTTCTAAAATTTGAATAGTTCGTTCTGACTGTCCTTCCGTCGGAGGGTGAAAAGCTGTGCTGAACTTTAACTATGTTCCCATAGCTTTCTATAATCCTTCCCAGAACTTTGATGTAAAATGGGGATCTCTGTCCGATACTATACTCTCTGGAACGCCATGGAGTCTGACTATATTATCAACATACAACTTGGCCAACTTCTCCATGGTAAACTGAGGTCTGACCGCAATAAATTGAGCTATCTTGGTGAGTCGGTCTACTATTACCCAAACTGCATCCACTGACCTTGGTGTCAAAGGTAGGCCAGTGATGAAATCCATGGTAATGCAATCCCACTTCCATGGAGGTTCTGGTAATGACTGTAGCAAACCTAAGGGTCTCTTCCTTTCTTCTTTAACTTGTTGAGAATTCAAACATTGGAACACGAAACGAGCTATATCTCCTTTCATACCCCTCCACCAATATAGTCTTCTTAAATCATGGTACATTTTGGTACTTCCTAGATGTACCGAATATGGAGTGTAATGAGCTTCAGTCATAACTCGATCTCTGATATTGTAGTCTTCACTCTCAGGTATACATAACCGTCCACGATACCTGAGTACCTTATCTGAATCCAAGGTAAAGTCAGGATTGCACGTACCCTTCTCTAAGTCTTCTTGCACTGTCTTGAGAAGTGGATCCTGTAAGATTGCTACCTTGACTTCATCAACTAGATCCGGTGAGATCTTCAAAGCTGCGAACATCATGGTGAACTTATGAATTAAGCCTTGCTCAACTGGATCTTCTGCAGTCTCTATAATATGTTCTTCATCATCTTCAATTGAACTTGAGGCTACGGCACATAATACAACATTTGTACTTGGTCCTGCCTCAGGTTTTCGATGCCCACTTTCTGCTTAAGGCGTCAGCCACAACATTTGCTTTACCCGGATGATACTGGATGTCACAATCATAATCTTTTAATAACTCCAGCCATCTCCTCTATCTCATATTCAGATCCTTCTGAGTGAAAAGATAAGTTAAACTCTTGTGATCTGACTTAATCTGAAACTTCTCACTGTACAAGTAGTGTCTCCAAGTCTTGATTGCATGTATAACTGCTGCTAGCTCCAAATCATTCGTAGGATAGTTCTTCTCATGCACCTTTAACTGTCTTGATGCGTAAGCAATCACCTGTTCTCCTTGCATCAATACACACCCGATACCCAACCCTGAAGCATCCGTATATAAAGTAAACGGTACGCTTGGTTCTGGGATGGTCAAGATAGGTGCAGAGATTAGTCTTGACTTCAAAGTCTGAAAGCACTTCTCGCATTCATCTGTCCATGTGAATTTCTCCCCCTTCGGGTCAATCTGGTGAGTGGAACAGTGATCCTGGAGTAATCTTCCACGAATCTTTTATAATAACCAGCCAACCCAAGGAAACTACGAATCTCCACAACAGATTTTGGTGCTTCCCATCTTACTATAGCAGCTATCTTACTTGGGTCAACCTTGATACCGTCTTCAGATACTACATGGCCCAAGAAAGCCACTTCCTTCAGCCAAAACTCGCACTTCTTGAACTTAGCATAAAGCTTCTCTTGTCTTAGCCGTTGTAGGGCTGCCCTCAAATGCGTTGTATGAGTCTCCATGTCCTTTGAGTAGACTAATATGTCATCGATGAATACGATGACCGAAGTGTCCAACATATCATGAAACACTCGGTTCATCAGTTCCATGAATGACGCTGGGGCGTTGGTCAAACCGAACGACATAACTAGAAACTCATAATGCCCATACCTCGTCCTGAAAGCAGTCTTCGAAATATCTCCGGCCTTGATCTTCAGTTGGTGATACCCCGATCAGAGATCAATCTTCGAGAAAACCTTTGCACCCTGCAATTGATCGAATAGATCATCGATTCTAGGCAAAGGGTACCGATTCTTGATCGTCAACTTGATCAATTTACGGTAATCAATGCATAGCCGTACACTTCCATCCTTCTTCTTGACAAATAATATCGGTGCTCCCCAAGGCGATATGCTAGGTCCTGTGAAACCCTTATCTAACAATTCTCGTAATTGGGTCTTCAACTCCTTTAACTCGGTAGGGGCCATCCTGTATGGTGCTTTAGACACCGGCGCCGAACCTGGCATAAGGTCTATCACGAACTCTGTAGCCCTGTCAGATGGTAGTCCTGGAAGATCCTCTGGAAATACATCTGGGAACTCTCGAACCACATCTATATCCTTTATCTTTTGGGACTCCGCCGTGATATCAACTACCGATACTAGATACCCCACTCCCCCTTTCTCTAAGAATCTTTTAGCTTTTAGGGCGGAGAGGATCAGCTTCCGCTTCCTAGGTAACTTGGTCCCAGCGAAGCTATACTTGTTTCCCTTTTTGTTTGTAAGCACAAGCTTCCTTTCACCACATAATAGGATAGCTGAATGATGGCCTAGCCAATCCATTCCCAAGATGACATCAAAGTCTGCCATCTCAAGTAGCACCAAACTTGCTTCTAAATCTTGGCCCTCGATACATACAGTACATGGTCCATAATATTCGGTCAAAGCCACTTCGACTCCTAGCGGAGAGTGAACTATCAAGCTTGGGTTCAAGTGCTTGATTGGTAACTCCATTCGCTTTCCAAAGGAAATAAAAACAAAGGAGTGCATGGCTCCAGAGTCAAAGAGTACTCTGGCAGGTATACCAGCTACATTTACAATTCCTAAAATTTTTATTATCCCTTAGTTCTACATGCTCACACACACAATGAAATAGTAAGCTAAATCGTAAGGGATAGAGTCGTACCAGTGACCACATCAAGTGATGCGGCTGCCTCTTCAGTGGTGACCGCATATACTTTTCCTTACTGGGGAGGTTGCTTCCTAGGTAGAGTGCAGGTCCTTGCAATATGACCCACTTGCTGACAGTTGAAACATTTGATATTCGGGTTGAATCCGGCGTTCTATGGCACAGGTGGTTCCGTATTGTTCCTAGCAGGTACTGTAGCGGTCTGAGCCCTGTATGGGCGGAAGGGTCTATTATTACCACCACCAGAACTCTCAATAGCAGGTCTCTTCACTCCCCTGTTTTGAGTGATGAAGCTGTCCCACTGATTGGACTCTATCACCCTCGCAACCTGCATAGCCTCATTATAGATTTTCTTGTCCAGGCACAAAATGTGCTCTCTGATGCTTCCACGTAGTCCCATGGTGAACCTACGTGTCTTGGTCTCTTCTTCTTGCATACTTTCTGGTGCAAAGAAAAATAACTCTTCATACATCTGGTGATAAGCATCCACAGTCGACTGAGACTGGTGTAGATTAAGAAACTCCTTATCCATCTGATCTCTGAAGCTCTTCGAAAAATACTTATCGAAGAAGGCAACCTTAAACACTTCCCAATCCACCTGTGTATGCTTCATCTCCAGATATGCCCGTGCAGAATTCCACCAAGCATTCGCATCCTCCTTTAGCATATGAGTGGCAAATAGTACCTTCTCATCCTTTGTACAAGTCATCAGACAAAAGTTCTTCTCCATTTTCGCAACCCACTGTGCTGGCCACAATGGTTTCCCTGTCTTACCTGTGAATGTAGGGGGGTGATGATGGGGATAGCGATGGTAGGGCGGAGGATGTACCAGTGCCAGCACCACAGCCTACACATGCAGCGGGACCATCTCAGCCCCCTCCCGACACCGTGATGGGTATGTTCACGGAGATCAGGGATGCTCGGCGTGAGATGAGCCATGACTTGGGGCACTTGGCTCGCAGCCTCAGAGTCACTCAGGATCAGGTGCACTGGCTTAGGGTCGCATACTAGCGGGATTATGACATAGTGGACTCTATTCCTCCTAGGCCCCCTATCCCATGATTGTCCTTTTTATTTTTTTCTCTTTTGACTGTTTATATAACAGGGTAACTGTTCGGTTTGTGGACTGTACCCTGTGGCACTATTTATCTGATACTCATTTTCTTATTTAATGAAAGTTTTCATGTTTCACCTAACTAGTATATGTGCACATGTTAAGTTTCATATTTAGTATAGTATATTATGCTCTTTTTTAATCCGTCTCAGGTATCAAACAATGATTAGGATGTGTTTGTATTAAAGATTTTTAATATTTCCCTAACTCAATTCATCGACTTAGTTAAGTGCAATATGGTCTGTTGGACAGAGCCCGAGGGCTCTGATACCAAGTTGTCACACCCCAATTCTGATCCAACCAGAATGGTGTGAGTGAACTGTCATTGAACCAATGGTTTACACCAGGATCTCGAATAGGCCGTGTCCACTCATATAAACCATTACACATAACCACAATCAGAATGTAAATAGTACAGCGGAAGTCTTTAAAATAGAATGAACTGAGTATCTATTGATAAATTAAATAAGTATCCAATTATTCAAATCCAAACAATAAATATAATACCATTACATCACTTTAATCCAACCAAAAATAATGAAAATAAATAAAAGTCAAATCAAAGAAACACGCAGAAAGGGCACTCGCATGAAGCGTCATGCTCGTCCTCTCCTGCCTACACACCCAGAGCAGCAACATCACCATACGCCAGAGCGTTCATATAGTCATCCACCGTGTATCCTGCATCAACATCTAAAAATAATGTGTACACAAAGGGAGAGCTCACAACTTAGCCTAGTAAGACAATCAGACAGTTTCACAATATTATGCATGAGTAACAATCAAATTTATGCGGTGGTCTAGTTTTAAGTTTGCAATGTGCTATAGAAAGGTTTGGTGGCCCCCGCACCTCTATATATAAGTGTGTGGCATAACATGGATCACACCCCCATCTGCCCACATTCATCCATCATCGAATAGAGATAGAGCTAAGATACCCTCGTACCTCCCCTGATGCTCTACCCATACCAGTACCTAAGCCCCTACTGGCCAGGGCTAGCAAACTGGGCTCGCAACTAACCAATCCTATATGTCATCAATGTATGCTCTATCCCAGCACAGCTGTCTACGACATAGAGATAGAGCTAAGGTATTCCCACACCTCCCCTGATGCCCTATCTGCAACTAACCCACTAGGATAGAAACATAACGTAGGTAGACCCTATCCCAACATAACTCCCTACGGCATAGCGATAGAGCTAAAGCATCGTGGACAAGCCAACGTCGACCTCGGAGACCACAGTGCCACGTAACCATGGCCAGGGCAGCATCAACATCAGAGACCACCGTACCATGACCTTTTCATGATGCCCCACCTGTATCAAGCATTTTAAGACAGAATACTACAAAAAGTGCTAGTGTGAGGAGCGATCCCAGGCCCATGCCCCACTCCACACACTAACGAAAACAATCACATGCCTAACAATCACATCCTAACATGAATGAACAATAATAATAACAGAAAGTAAAGGATGGCTTGTGAATATGCACAAACAACACATCATATATATTCAGGTTATTAACAAAGATTTATTGTCCATTAATTATTAGGTTTAGGTCAGATTCCCTTACCTGACGCTCGTTTGTTAGCTTGCTCCACGTCGCAAGATCCAAAGGGGAAGTCACAAAGTCCTACAATATTATTAGGGTTTCATTAGAATAGTTTTCTTAGGGTTTCACGTTGGTCGGAAACCAACAAAGTCCAAAACCAGCCTTTCAGAGCTGACCGGTCGCAACATACCGGTTGCAGCTCTGTGAGCAAACTAGCAACTGGTATGGTCAACCGGTATGTCTCAGGAAGACCATACACTTGGTTTTTTGACTGTCGTCGATCGATCTCTATGGATTTCCAGGGTTTCTCTTATCCATTCTAAGTCTAAGCTTTAAGTTAGAATTATCCCCAACTCATTCGAGTCAAGTTTCGATGAATATCATCTCAGAACTCGAATCTAGGGTTTTACGGCAACTTTGGGTTTATTGGCCAATTTAGGGTTTTAGATCAATACCTACTTTGCATGGTATTAATCTACCCCTATAACTATCATAGGGTAAGAATATTGATTCAAACACTTATTGTTGACTGGCGTAACGTGAGCGTCGTCGAACGGTAATGGCGACACCTCCTTCTCCTTCCTAGCTCCTTTTCCTTTCCAACCTCCTTCTCTTCTCTAGGGTTTGTGAGTGATAATGGAAAGGATTTGGGGAGGTTTAAGGGTGTATTTATAGGCTAGAATTAGGGTTTAGTAACCCTATAAGGATTAGGAAAGTCTTAGGATTCGAAATCAGGAAAGTGGGACCCTCAGAAGTCAATTTCCAGATCTCCGCACTCAACTGCGCAAAGTTGACCGGTCGACCGGTACCTAGACCGGTACCATCGACCGGTCAACATAAAATGATGACTAATTGACCGTCTTTGATCCGATTTCATACCTGTTTGTCATCCGCTCGTCCCGTTTGGCCCGGTGATGATCGAAAGACCTGCTACGACACAAAACCAAGGTTTAGGCCGGGTTTACGGAGTGCGGGTCTTACAGGTAAACTGCCTCCTTGGTCTTGCTTGCTGTGGTGGGGTGTAACTTGAACTTCCCAAGATCAATGGTTCAGAATTGGTATTAGCTATTTGCTTTACAGATTGATTTCTTGGGTTTCATGGTGGGTACGCCCTTCTATTTGACACCCCTTCTGACCTTTCTGACTTTTCTGGTAATATATCTCCTCGGGTTATGGCGTCCTCCACTTGTTGTCCCGCAACCACGAGCCCTTCGAATGATAGGATGGCCTGGCCGAAGATGTATGTTTTATATGGCCCACTTAAACCTCTCATCATTATCTGCACTTGATCTCTTTCAGAGGGTCGATCCCAAAGCTTTGCTGCAACACTTCTGAACCAGATTAAATAGGCTGTGAATGTCTCTCCTTGTACTTGGACCATGGTTTCCAATTGCCTTCAGTGGGTCTCTAACTCTGTATTGTAGGAATAGAAACTGATAAATGCTTTGGTGATATTTGACGAAGAATGTATCTGTGATGGTTTTAGATTCATCAACCATCGATGAGCCCCACCCGTGAGTGAGAATTGGAATGCTTGTCCTAACTGCTCATCAAAAAATCCTTCGCCTTGCTTCAATAGGCCCGTGAATGATCTTAAATGGGCCCTGGGATCTCCTGTCCCATCAAATTTCTCGGTGGTCCATTTAAACTTGGGAGGCAGCTTAGTTTCTGGAAAGAAGCATAATCCTTCAGCATCAATGATTTGACTTTCTACTCCTTTCATGCCCCTTAGTATTTTTTCCACTTGACTCAATCTGTCACTGTATGGGCCATCTTCTTCCTTCGATTTCTTAGTCACCGGAGTAGCCTGAACGATGGACTGTTTATGGGATACGGCACCTTCCATATCTTCGAATCCTGGGTTTATGAAAAATTTTGACACAGCTGCATTATGGGTACCCGGTCCTTGTGGCGGTGCCATATTTACCCTTTCAGAGGTCGACCCTTGAGCCTCCAATTACAATTGGATATCCCTTACCGTAGCAGCTATCATTTCCATGGTATCCTCCATCTTTTTCATTCTGGCATCCATAGTGTTCGGGACTTGGTTTGATCCTTCAGCCATTGATTCGGTTGATGTGGTTGAGGTGGGACTAACTGGCTCTGGTGTGTACACCCTAGATAACCTCCCAGTAACATAATCCCTTATCCAAGAGGTAGAAATGGTTGTAGTTTGGGCTGACTCCTTGGCTGATACCGGAAAGGAACCCAAAAGTGATAAATATTAGGACTTTAAGATAACGGGAGTGGAAAGAAGTTACATACACAATCAAGGATGACTCAACCAAACAAGAGTTAGCTCCCTCATAAGGGCGATTGGGTAAACATTGTCCGAGTCAATTTAATTGAATTTGATTAAGCCATGTATTCAGTCTTGGGACCTCGTGATTCCAAAAATGGATAATCAGTGGTACCAAGGTCTGGCCACTTGGGTCACCTAATTCGATGAAATTGAAATGGATATATTAATCCATCCTCCTTATTAGGGATGGCTAGCAAAAGCGGTCCATGATTGAAAAAACTGGTAAATTTCTACTTGATCATAGTATCTATGCCGTGACGAAGATTTTCCGATCATTTTTGAGATTGATGTAACAATATTGAACGGTCAACACAATGAGCTTTGTACGATGGAGGGCATGTACGGACCACCCACACTAATGTGTATGCGGGTATACGTAACCCTCACACTCCCAACAAGTGAGAGACAAGAATACTCAAGTGTGGATCCAAACATGTTGACAAGTCAAGGACAAAAATGGGCAAAACTTCGACGTCTTGGATGTAAATATTATGATCGAGTGGATTTTACCATGTTGGTTCAAAAATGGACCAAAAATAACATACATGTGGCTCAAACTGGGTTAGGACAGAAAAGGTCACCTTGACGAGGATGGGGTAACCTATCACGGAATGTTCGATGAATAATGGGCCCCCATTCCCTTTATATACTATGTTGCAAGGATCCAAGCGACGTGGAGTAGCATAAGACATTCGCAGGCGGACCCAAGAAACGCTCGTTAGAGGCTGCTCGTCGGTCGTGGTCTCACAAAGTACAGGCCAAGGCTGTGTGTTTCGCCTAGCGGGCTGCCCCAATTTGTTGCATGGATAGTTAATGTAACACATCTATGAGAGAGGAAAAATTAAATTGTTGAAATTCTAGTTCTTGATGGAAAACCATATGATATAATTTCTAAGGAATCAATTCAGGAGTTGGAAACTTAATCAAGACTTTGAAAATTCTATTATGAAGGGTGATAACAGTTGGAAGTCACACTGATGAACACTAAGCAGGATAAAGGTAATAAGCAATTATTAAGATAAATTGAGGTATTTCAAATCTAATAGCCATATGAAAATAAGGGAATGAATTGAGTGAAGAATCCCAAGATCTACATAACCAGTATTAGGATTAAAAAAACAATAGGATTATGATGAATGACGACAAACCCACAAATCAGTGGAGATAAATTGAAAAGGATTGGAAAAATTTCCCAATTGCTGGTAAAGGATTAAGTCATGAAAGATTAACTTGAGGATGTAAAGTTTATAGGAACATTGTTGTCATGACCCCAAGAATAGTAGACAATGTGGAATTGAATGAATCTTAAATGGATTGGATTAATTGAACAGTCACTTTTGACAGGGCATTGAATGCAAAGTAGACCTCCCCTAGGATCGGCATTCATATTAAGAAATTTCTATAGGACAGAACTTGTAATAAGAAAAGAATCCGTTAATGGCTGAGTATAAATTATGAAGAAAACATAGTTTACCCAGAATTAGGGATATATTCAGTTTCTTACATGGCATTACCATATACTTATGGATAAGGATTTTAATATAACTAAGAGGTGAGAAGTTAATATGAGAAGTTTGTATCGAAAGCTCTGATTTAGGCGAGATATTAGTGGAATTGATCGAGATTAATTATGTCACACCTCAAAAATACTAGTCTAATTTTTTTTTTCTTTTGGGATACAACTGGATCAACACCTTAGTTTGGATGTGATCCTATTAGAACCTCATAAGCGGTGCACACACATACCAATAACTACCAACACAATGCCACAAACATAATCTAGAGTAATAATTAGTGGAAGATAACTAAGCAATTGTGAGCCCACTAGTGACAAGTAATACTAGCATTTCCATTGTTCACTCCATCAAAGGAGGATCATCAAATAACATCTTTAAACAAAACTACTTGTAGCAATGCCCTAATAAACATGGGCTATAAAAATAAATAAATAATTCAAAGAATATTTAAAATAGACAAAATGGTTCATTTTCCAAAAACTTCTTCCCAAGGATAACTATCCATCAAAGACACATACATCACACTCACAGTCCGCTTCGTGGGGTTCATCTTCATATTGTACTCCTCCTAGCTGGGCAAAGTGAGTGATCGCTAGCGTATTCAAGTAGTTAGCAACTGTCATACTTGCAATATCATATAAAAGAATGGTGTACGTGAGGGTAAACTCTTTAACATGAGCTCAGTGAGAAATCGACAGGAAAACAATCAAGTATGCATGATCAATTTGTTATACACAACAATGCAATAGTCAGGTATCATGTATGCCATGTGCTATGGTAAGGCCTAGCCACACCTCCCAGAGGCTTACTAAGACCTCCATGCATAGGAGTATTAGGTACTCATAGCCTACCCAGTAGCCCTAGTGCCCCCACACGACGTCCCAATCAGAGTGGTGAATGGGTAGCAAGTCCGGTCAGTGATACTACAACAAACGTTGCAGACCCTTCCCCCTCATCATTTGACTCTACCAGTACCTGACCCCCTATTGGCCAGGGTATACAGGGGTAGTGCCACTAACTAAAACCTACATGTCATCCGATGTATCCCTCTCACCAAACTTAGTATGAATCTCAGACCATCCATTTTGCCCCCCAAGATGCTGTCATCCTACTAAGGGTGAGTGACATACTCGTCAATAATCATATAGCAAGTCAGATCCAGTGGTCCTTGACCATTTTACCACTTCCTATTAGTTTTCAATCCCATACATTCACACAACAATCATAATATAAATGCAATTGCATTTACAAGGCAGTTATTAGATAACATGTTATCATAACAAGCATGTAGCGTAACAATCATATATTAGAAACACTCTAAAATTAGTCAGGGGTTCTGTTCCTCACCTGATATGACTTGTTTGAGATTGTTCCCTCTAGAAAACACATGTTTGCAAGGTGTTCTTATGCCTATACGAGGTGTGTGGTCGTCAATTTGAAGTTTTACATGATTTACTTTTGATTTGTACAAGTCTGGGCTTCAATGGTCGATATATCAATCGCCATACTATCGACCAACTTATGGTCTGGTAAAATATCTAAACCTTCTGTCATTTGTCAGTCAATAAAATGGTCGGTATAGAGTATCGACCATGACATCATCCGGTTGACTCTATGAGACCCTTCTGAAATTAGTCGGTCCCTATGTCGGTCCTTATAGTATAGTCCGGTGTATTGACTGCCTCCTCCCCAAAGACCATATTTTGCTTAGTAAATTAGGATTTCTTCTTATGATTCAATCCCTTCCATGCTAGCATAATATGGTCCGGTGGTGGGGTGACTCTTAGGTTTATATACCATCCAACAAGCATGAAATCAATTGCTTAACTAGGCCATTCGTTAGGAAGAGTTGTTCTCCCTTCTAACAACCTACATTAACTTTATTATTAAAGAAGGATGACTGTTTGTCACATCATACTCACATCCCTTCCTAGAACATCAAATTTCTCATTAATGTTTACAGTAGTTTAGGGTTTCATCAACAGTGGCTTGATTAGTGCTGATCGGCGATGTACGTCGTTGACAGTCCACTAACAGATGAGTGGGATTCCAAAGAGGGGCGGTGGACGGAAGTAGAAATAGGCCGGCGGTGATGGGTTAAAGGTTGAGAGCCAGCTACTAGCAAGGAGTAAGCTAGGCAATGCATAAGAACTTTTGGGATTGATACATACTTAGAGGAGGGTGAAAGATAGGGTTTTTATTCTTCTCAAGTTCCCTAATTGGAGTCAAACTCTTGGTTTGAATGGGGACTCCTAAGTGTGGTTGCCAAGTGGCGAGAATTTGAATTTGGGAGAGACTCCTTCCCTTTTTCTACTCCAAATTAGTTAGGATAGGTGTGGTTCCCTCTTATATTCATCTATGGGTCTTAAAAAAATCCTAAACAGTCTCCTAAAGCGAAATCAATTGTTAATTCTAAGTTTGGGTCAGTTTTGCCCTTACCGGTCAATGGTATTGGTCTATTAACTATCAAGATTCTCGATCGGCTTGTACCGATGAGCTCCCCCTTAAAGATACATGTTATATAATATATAGTTAGAAAGGAATCTATTGATTTTAAAAGGGGTACCTATTATGTTGGTCCTTGAGCTGGCACTATGTTAGGTTCGGCTACGGTGGAAAACCTGGGCACGAAAGAAAATCCAAGTTAGGTCAGGTTTTCTAAGTGCGGGTTTTATATCTCCACCCCCCTTAAAAGAATTTCATCCCTGAAATTCCTACTTACCCGTTGTCTCGAACAAATGAGGATATCTTCTTTTCATAGACTCCTCCTTTTCCCATGATGGATCTTCTACGTACTGATTCCTCTACATGACCTTGACATAGTGAACATCTTGATTCCTTAAGTGATGAACCTTTCTATCCAATATCATTTGAGGTTCAAGTTCCATTGTCAAATCTTCATTCAATTGAGGAGGGTCGGCTTCCAATACGTGGGATGGGTCTTGTACATACTTCTTCAGCATTGATATGTGGAATACATCGTGCACATCGGCCAATGATGGTGGTAGTGCTAGTTGGCAGGCTACATTTCCACATCTCTTTAGGATCTCATAGGGTCTTACATACTTAAGACTCAGCATTCCTTTCTTACCAAAAAATTTTAACCCTCTAAAAGGTAAAGTTTTCAAGAATACCTTGTCTCCTATAGCGTATTCGATGTCTTTTCTCCTAATATCCGAGTAACTCTTCTGTCAGGCTTGGGCTGCTTTGATCCTTTCTCTTATTATATCCACTTCTTGGTAGATTTCTTGGACAAAGCCTGGTCCAATCATTCTTCTTTCACCAACTTCCTCCCAGTATAGTGGAGTTCTCATTTTTATCCATAAAGAGCTTTATATGGAGCCATGCCAATGCTGGCTTGGTAACTATTGTTATATGCAAATTCCATCAAGGATAGATTCTTGTCCCATGCTCCTTTGAAGCCCATTTAGGATCTGGATTTTCCTCTTTGATTGACCATCTGTTTGTGGATGAAAAGATTCTAAATCACAACTCTGTGGCCATTGCTTGTTGCAAACTCTCCCAAAATCTAGATGTGAACCGAGGATCTCTGTCTGATACGATGTTTTGAGGTACACCATGTAGATGAACCACTTGATTCATATACAGTCTAGCTAGTCTATCTAGCGTATATTGGGGCTGAATTGCTATGAATCTTGCTGCCTTTGTGAGTCTATCAACTATCACCCAAACAACATTTACATTTCTGGGTGTCAAAGGTAGACCTGTAACAAAATCCATGGTGTTGCAGTCCCATTTCCACTCGGGTACTGATAGTGGTTGAAGTAATTCGGATGGTTTCTAGCGAACTACCTTCACCTGCTGGCATGTTAAACACTTGTAGACATAGCCTGCTACATCAGCCTTTATTCCTCTCCACCAAACTGATTTGCTTAGTTCATGATACATCTTAGTACTACCAGGATGGGCTGAATAGGGAGCATTGTGGGCCTCCCCAAGGATTCGTTCCTTGATATCCGAGGTTGTTGAAGGAATACAAAGTTTGCCTTGAAATCTGAGTGACCCATCCGAGGAAAGTGTAAAGTCAGGATCTGACTTTTCTCTTTGTAGGTATTCCCTTAGAGTTCGGAGGTAAAGGTCTGTAGGTAGTTCTTTATCACCTCAGTTACCATGTCACACCCTAATTCTAAACCAACCAGAATGGTGTGATGAACCATCCGTAGAATAATGGTTCAACCAGGATCTTGTATAGGCTGTGCCCATTCGATTAAACCAGATACATCCCACAAGAAAATTCAGGGTAAATAAACGTAGAGAAAGTCTTTAATACTAATGAACTGAGAATCTGACAGTGATAGCATAATTAAGTATCCAATTATCTCCAACGTACCTCAAGACATAAAGTAAAGGAAAATAATCAATTACATGTCCAAATAGTTAAACAACTAAGCTAACAAAAAACACATGAGTTGCACTAGCACGATGAATCATGCGCATTCTTTAGCTTCTATGTCGATCGCAGCAACGTGTCCATACGTCAGTGCATTTATATATTCTTCAACAGTAGGACCAGCATCAAGAACTAAAAATATTCGATGTTGAAAGGGTGAACACACATCACAGCTCGGTGAGCAAACAAAACAATGCAACAAACATAGCACACATTCAATTCATATCTTTGGTCTGGTTTTTAAGTTTACAATATCCTATAGAAAGGTTTGGTGGTCGCCGCACCTCTATACACGAGTGTGTGAATCCGTCCAATGGATCAAACACCATTTTTATCCCACATGCACCCACCATGGAATAGAGATAGAGCTAAAGTGTCCGGATTAAACACCGCCAACACTTCCCCTGATGCCCTACCCATACCAATACGTAAGCCCCTATTGGCGAGGGCTTGTAAACTGGGCTCACAACTAATCAATCCTAATGTCGAATAGTGTATCCAAGGCCTTACCCCAGCATACGTCCATAGAGATAGAGCTAAGGCCCCCTAGCAGAGTCAGAGACCACACAGTACGAGACCACCTCCCTTGATGCCCTACGACGTAATAGTTTTACTAAGGTAATGGCGATACGACGATGTTAGTGGACAAGACTTGAGTAGAGATAGAGCTAGAGTCTGGTGACGAGGTCGAAGACCACCATGCCATGTCCTCCCCCTGATACTCCACTCGCATCCAACACACCAACCACACACATACATTCACATGCCTATTCCTAGTATCATCATCATCATCATGTTATAAATAAACGGAATTAAATATACATGAACAGTAATAGTAGGAATATTGGATGACACAAGCATTCAAGCATAGATTCAATCATGGCATTGGACTCAATAAAAATAATATAGTTTGTTATTATCCAATTAATTTAGGTTTTGTTCCCTCACTTATGATCGATAGTTGTTCCTCTTCCAAGCTTTGTAATTCACTTTTTGACCACTTGGAAACCTAATAAATTTATGAATTCTAAGTTAGAGTTCATATTCATTAATTAAAATATTTAAATGTCCCATCTGGAATCAATCAAACCTCCAGAAATTGAGAGGTCGCAGGTATGGTTGCACCTATGGTCTTAGTTTCTATGACCACAGGGTGTATGGTCGATACGTATGCTCGCATATCATGCGACCACACACATGCGACCACACCCTCCCTGGAAACTTTTCGAGGGCATGTGGTCGACATATGTGCCTCGTGTGGTCGACCATAGCTGCGACCACACGAGTGTTTGGTCGACTTTCATTCTCAGTCTAATCCCTTTATGATTTAATTCCTTGAACTATCATTAGGGTCCTTCCTATGATTGATCTATGGCCTTAATTTCATATTTTTTACAATTATCTACTCCAATCTACTCTTCATGGATTTTCTTTGATTTTCCATCTATGGGTCTCATGGTTGAGAACCTATTTTGAATCAACACTTCCTCTATTATCTATTCTAGGCATTCAACTAATGTAGGAGATGTTTTCATACCTTAAACTTGTTGAAGAATCAGAGCTCTCTCTGAAATTCCTCCTCTTAGTCTTCCTCTTCAATTCTCCTTTTCTTCCTCCTCCTCTCTTTCTCTCTCTTTCAGTTTGAGTTCTAAAAGAATGAAAGAGGCTACGGGATGTCCTATATATGGAGGAAAACCCTTCAAATAGAGTCCTACTTAGATTAGGAAAGAACCCGCTTTAGATTAGGAAGGTTTCCTAATCACGGAGTCAGTTCGACATCCTGTGGTCGCACGTGGGGTCACAGGATCCATCAACCACATGTCCCAAATCTACGACCACACGTCCCAAACTCTTGTGGTCTCACTATTTTGAGGTGTGGTCAACCACGCCTGTTTAGGTATGCAACCACATGTCTCAATTAGATGATTTATGGTTTGAATTACATACCTAGCCTTGTGGTTTCTTCACGCACTTGGTCTGCTTGGTCCGACCATGACAGGAAGACCTGATACATGGTGGTAAGACTGAGTTAGTACGATACGGGTGTTACAACTCCCCCTCTTATATAAATTTCATCCTAAAAATTTGTACATACCTTCCGAGTCGAAAAGGTAAGGATATTACTTTTGCATAGCATTCTCTTCTTCCCATGATATCTCTTCCATGTTTTGGATCCTCCAAGTAACTTTAACATAGTAAATGTCACGGTTGCATAGACGTTGAACCTTTCGACTGGTAATTTTGATTGGTGCTACTTCGAATGTCAAATCATCAGTTTGACCCAGTGGATCTGTTGTTTGGACGTGTGTTGGATCTCGAATGTACTTCTTCAGTAATGAGATATGAAATACATCATGCACACTTGACATGGATGAGGGTAGTGCTAACTGATACGCCACCTTTCCACGTCTAACTAGAACTTCATAAGGTCCTATATATCTGGGACACAACTTTCCCTTTTGTCCGAACCTTTACAAACCACTCATAGGAGATATTTTCATAAATACCTTATCACCTGTAGTGAATTCGAGATCATTGCGTCGATTATCTGTATATTGCTTCTGACAGTTCTTAGCTATTCAGACTCTTTCCTTAATAATGTCAACCTCGACAAGTCTATTCAACAAACTCCGGTCCAACAATACACCGTTCTCTAACTTCGTTCCAAAATAAAAGAGTTTGACATTTTCTACCATACAGTACTTCATAGGGTGACATCTGTATAGTCGTTTAATAGCTGTTGTTATAAGCGAACTCAATTAATGGTAATTTCTCATCCCATGATCCTTTGAAATCAATTATGCAAGCTCGGAGCATACCTTCTAAAATCTGAATGGTACATTTTGACTGTCCATCGGTCTGAGGATGGAATGCAGTACTAAACTTCAACGTTGTACCCATAGCCTTCTGTAATCCTTCCCAAAACCATGAGGTAAAACATGGGTCTTTGTCGGACATGATGCTTTCAGGTACACGATGCAATCTGACAATATTATCAACATACAGCTTAGCTAACCTCTCCAGGGTATACTGAGGTCGTATAGCTATGAAACGAGCTGTCGTAGTCAAACGATCTACAATCACCTAGACTGCGTCAACTACTCTGGGAGACAAGGGTAACTCGGTGATGAAGTAGTGAGGACTAGGGAAATCTTTTGAAAATTGAATTATCTCCATTTTTATATTTGAATTTACATGTTGTGAAACTTGTCTACCCTCATTACACTCAAACTGGGAACTGAAAAGTTCTCACATTTGGATCCCATCCACTTATGCCAGTGGAGGGTAAGAAGAATGGAGTCGCCACCTAGATAAGTTCTAGGACCTATAAATGATGTTCCTCAATCGGGGACACTAATGACTCGCGCAAATGGAATGTCTATCTTATCTCACCAAAGGTGGGTAAGTGCCAAATTACGAGTTGGGAAGGTGTTAGACACCTAACTCATCCAGTTGAACCGGTCTCCCTAAATCCTATCCTTTCCTAAAATTTATGAACACTTGGGGCTATCTAAATACAATAGAAGGTAGAAGGGGGAATCTTAAATTGATCTATAATTCTTTACTAACTATGCATGCATAAGCTGAAATTAAACAAATTAAATACGAAAATAATCACAAAATGAATTAAAGAATTTAATGAATGGCCTAATCATGCATCTAAAGAAAGGAAAAAAAATGACATACAACATATGACCGAGGTCTGGGAAAATCCTAGACCGCCTACGTATCCCTATGCTGCAGGAATCAGGCCAAATGTAGTTTGGGCGGATGTGTACGTACCCGGTGTATGCAAGAAGAGGGACGCTCCCAAAATATTGGAACGCATCCTAAGTGATGGATGCTCTCATAATCATGAAACACATCCAATGGTAAGAGATATCCCCACAACAGTTGGACCCATCTCAGTGTTGAGGTACTCCCTATCACAGAAAGTCCCCTCGACGAGAAAATCTCATAATACATGGAACTTACCTCAATTTGAGTGTGTATGAAAATGATGCTTCCAAAATATTAGAACACATCTGAAGGATGAGATGCTCCCACAATGGTGGAACACATCTTGGTGTAGAGGTAATCCCTTCCACATGGAAATCCCTTCGTTGAGGTAATCCCATAATACATGGAACTTACCTCAATTTGACCTAGTGTGGAGCAACCAAACTCCCCCGCAGCCTACGTATCCCTCGAGACCTCTGTCTCTCCAGAATCAGGTCATGCATAATTCCCATGGATTGACAAGCCATGGACACACGAGATCAACACTCAGGAAAAGCCAAACGCCTCAGGTCCCCACACACGGGGTTCACTAAATCTCACTCATATCCCACATTCAGGATACCCGGGTGGACTGACCATCAGACCACCAATCCTATGCATACATCTACCCAATCGCACATTTTTCATTAATACATTTTTTGATACAACGATTTCCCACACTCTTGGATCCAATCTTAGGGTCGGGTGGGCTCATTTTAAATGTGCCCACAATAGATCGGACTCTTTGGAGTCCCCTAGCCAATCACATCCCGAGAAGTGTGCTTCCTAACAAACATCTATTACAAATTGAATGTTCAAATGGGGATACATCACCTTCAAATGGGGATGCATCACATAGGGAGGGAACATATATTCAAAATCAGGTTTAGCATATGAGCATTCCACACATACATCTATTAATATAAACAATAAAGCAATAAGTACGGAAAATTAACAACATAACATGTAACTCAAACACATGTGACAAAGATAAAGCATTAGGCATATGGTCCAATTAACATGAATCTAAACATGTGATCAAATTATGCTTGTGTTACACTAACTGAGGTTTGACCCGGGTATAGGGCAGACCAACTTAATCCTAAACCACCCTATACCTAACTAGACCAATCCCATAAGGCCCACTCAAACCTATACTAAACCAAACCAACCCAAAGTAAAAGAGAATCTAAAGGCCTAAAGTTGGACTAACTTGAACCAGCATGGCCTAAACCAAGCCAAAACAAACTCTAAAAAGAAACCTAAACCTGGACTGACCCGAACCAGCCCATAACCAACTTTCCTAGACAAACTTAAGCCTACGCTGGACCAAACCAAAACAACTAAGCTAGCTTTTATAGAGTCAACCAATCCAAACCTAAAAATAAACCAAACTCAAACCTTAACTAACCCAAAATAGAACCAACCAAACTGAACCAACGCAGAAAGAAAAACAAAACTAAAATCCAACAATCTATAGTAAATGGAAACCAAATAAAGTCACACAACTCACACCATATGGGAGCAAATAGAGCAAGCAACCAGGCCTACAATGGCAAGACCCAACTTATCAAACTGGCCCAAACTTACGTCCAATCAGAATAAGCCATGAACCTAGAACCTAACAGAACCCAAACCAGTACTAACAACAAACTGATTTTGAACCAAACCTGGACCAAATATAAGCCTGAATCAGAACCTATGCCTAAACCCGATTCCAACAAACTAAAATGGGCCTGAATAGGAAACCCAAATCACACTACGACACCCACCCCTATTCGGATTCACCCAAACATACACCAAAGAAAACATAGTAAAAGAAACACCATATGATCATGAAAGAGAAGACAAATCAGAGTGAAAACTTAACAACAAGAGTAAGGGAAAGAAAGAACAAATAAAAAAAGGAAAACACTAAACAAATCCACAAGAGACTCTAACCTCTTATCTGAACCTGTCTAAGTAGCAAAACCAGAAGAGGCATAGTGTATATCCCACCTGAAACCAGTATTCACAAAAGATAAGAAAGATGAAACCAAATAGGAAATAAACATGATAAATAAAGGAGTGAATTAGGAAAACAAAATTGGTCGGATGCTGAAAAGGACAAAACACAAACACAATAGGAATAAAATTGGCTTTAATTTCAAGCCTGTTGAGAAAATGAAGAAAAAAAAAACTAAAACTAAGAAGAAAACAAAAAGAACAAAATGGACATACATGACCCATACACACCAAATAAAAATGACAAGGCCAATAGAAAAGCACAGGAACCAACAGTGGTTAAAGAAAAATCTAACTACAAAAGAGGTCAAAAACTCATTTAATTGTTGAATGCTAAAATGAAATAAAATATGGGTGAGTCAATTCAGAACGGTGATCAGGATATGAAATTACAAGCAGATAGCACAAAAATTCCACAGTAGTTAAAATTATCTCACACCAAGGCATTCAGATAGATAACCAGATCGAGAACAACAGAAAATAATAATAATAAATAATAATAATAATAATAAATGATAGGATAGTAAAAAAAATGATAAAAAAATGATAAAAAAAAAATTTAAGAAGAAGAAAAAAGTACCTGTTCAATAGCAGCAATGGGTGCAGAATCCCTTCCTCGGTCGACAATGATGGTGGCGCTTCTCCTCTCTCTCGGAACCTCCATGATCTGAGAGACCCAATATCCTCAGCTTCACCTCCAGTAGCTCTGAGGACCAAATCGATACCAGAGTTCCTGAGTGGAACTCCCACTGTCGGTCCCTCTGTAATCTCTCTCTTCTTAATTTTTCAACTACGAGACCCTCTCCTCTCTAACTAAACCGAACCCCGAATAACCCTACCAACCTTCACCCCCCTTGAGAAACCCTAAGGAAGAAAACCTTGAAATCCTCTTACCATTTCCGAATGATCCCAACCGAAACCTTCTCTTCTTTCACTGGTTCCTCTTTGGGAAAGCACAGCATCTCTCACTCTGATCTCTCTCTCTTCCTCTGTGCAGCCCCAGACAGCATCTCTCATTTTCCCTCTACCCTTCCTTCTAGTATCCCATAGCAGCAGATCGAGACCAAGTTTCAGTCTCTCTCATCCTCACCTCCCATCTTTATTCCCCCCCCACTCTCTCCTCTATCTTTGGTCCTTCTTGTTTCTTCCTCTGGGCAGCATGGTAGGGTGGTGAGGTGTCGATGGGAGAGAGGATCATTGGCTAGGTACGTAGGCTAGAGAGGGAGTCGGCGTTTTTGGGGGAAGGATTTCAGAGAGAAAAGATGAGGTGTCGACCTCCCCTCTTCCCCTGCAACTCTCTCCCTCACCGCTTCTCTCTCACTCTGCGTCCCCTCCATTTTCTATTCTTTCCCTCTTCTGATTTAGGGATTTAGCTGGCCTCCTTTTCTTTTTCTTTTTTAACTCCCACTCACTTTTTCTTTTACGATTTTACATATATATATATATATATATATATATATATACATATATATACAACCATTTTTGTTGTTCTTTTTTTTATTTAATTTATTTTCTGAAAACACATTTTTTTATTAAACCTATAATGACAACAATGCCCCTCTCCCATCATGCATGATGACATAACGAGAGAGCGAAATCCCGTGGGAAAAATTGGGTACTGATAGATACCCTCTTCAGTCGAAGTTGTACTAATTGAGGCTGAAGACAAGAAGACCCCAGTTTTGCCACGACCATTATTGAAAAGCTAAGTAAAAACAAACACGGGCTCTCTTGAGTAGTGGTCGGGTAACCTTGGAACTCTCAAAACAGGCCCGAAAAAACAAAAATGAGCTTTCACGCATTTAGCGGAACCACTTAAGTAGATTATTCCGCAACAACGGAACCAAATCTCCAAAGCAAAATTGAAACCCGGCACACGCGAACCCCAAAGTCAGAATTGAAGGTGAACTTTCACGCATTTAGCAGAACCACTCGGGGAGATTATTCCGCAACAACGGAACCAAATCTCAAAAGTGAAACTGACACCCCGCACATCCGAACCCCAAAGTCAGAATCGAAGGTGAGATTTCTTGCATTTAGTGGAACCACTCAGGGAGATTATTCCACAACAATGGAACCAAATCTCAAAACTAAAACTGACACCCCGCACATGCGAACCCCAAAGTTAGAATTGATGGTGAGAGGCCAGTGCCTCCTTGAACAGGGATCGCATTAGTGCGAACTGTCAAAACTCATCAGGAAAAATCTGGGGCTTCCTACACTCTGTAGGACCCCAACCATAAGAGATTCACCGACGATGCACAGGATGAATCGAAAAATAGGCAAGCTCAAGACAAACCATACAAGAGTTAAAGATCTGAGGTAGATATCAAGCATCAATCATAAGATGGATAAGGCATTAAATGATGATGGAATAACCAAGATAAGCAATGTGAATATTTTCATTCAAAGTCAAAAGCAAACATTACGATGCCAACTTACTAAATGTAAACATCAGTGCAATTAAGGATAGAGAAATGTTAATTCAGGCAACAGAGGACCTGGGATATCCCTAAGGGATAAACACATGGATGGGGGAGACAACAGGTAGGGTTCTAGTCAAAACCATTGTAGACTGGTTCTCCCAGGCAGAGGCAATATTTTGAACCAAATCCTGTGTTAGCTCCCTGCAAGGCAATTGCTCATCAAGAGATTCATGTACAGGAGGTGGTAGGCCATGCTGTTGATGAAGTCGGTTTGGAGAGTAGAACGTCGTATGTGTAAGACCCATAAATTGGACATGTGTGGCACCTGGGGTGCTCATCACAATATAATTCTCTCTCCACCAGCTACAACCCCACCGAATGTCTGTAGATTTGATCATGGTGAGCCGTCTTGGCCAATCTATCTCTTCGTGGAAGTCTGTACCGTTCGCTCTCCCCCAATATTGGTTACATGTGAACTTAGGAACTTGTAGAGCTGGAATCAAACTCAATCTGTCTAGGACCCAACACTACAGTAAATACGGCGACCCTATGAATCGATCCAAATAGAACTTGCTATTATGCCTTGCCATCACATCAAGGCCGTTCAAAATTTTGGTCAATACAGTTGGTATAATATCACTACCATCATTAGCATAGATAATGAGGTCTACTATGGCAGGGGACTATATACGCTTTTGGCTTCTTAGCAAGTAACGGGCGATCATGCAGTAGATGAATACTCTTCCCCTCTGTACCTTTGCTTGGAAGTCCTCAGGGTCTTTGCGTGCATACTTTTTAGTCATTTCCTGGATGTCTAATCCCCCGTTCTTGAAGAAAACTTTGACCTCTTCCTTACACTACTCGAAGTGTTCTCGGATCTTCTGAGTGTATTTGCTCCGAAGTGGAGGTTTGAAGATCTTCTCCCGGTAAGGGTACATTAGACATACCTTGAATTCTTCCACTATAGGGCACATCATTGCATCACCAAATTTGAAAACGTGCAGTAAGGGGTCCCAGAATTTGGCGACTGCTTCCAACAAACCAGGACAGAGGTGCATGTTCTGAAGGCCACATAGGGCTTCGAGATGATATGGCTTTAAAGGTGAGGTGTCTTTCCCAGAATTGAACCATTCCCACTTCTTAAGACCTTTGTTCATATTGTCGCGCAGCTATAAAATAAAAAGTCAGTCTTGTACAACACAAAAGTAGTAAACTAAGGGTTAAAGTCCACAATAAAGTGTTCATACAGTTGAGAGGTCTCCCACTTAGGAGTGCTTAAACATGAATATTTGAATGCATTCTAATAAATCATGCACAACTTTACTGCATATTATAGCTATACCTATGCACTAAATCCTAATTGTTAGACAAAATACAATGAAGATGAAGGCTTAGCTAGGCTGACAAGAAGCTGTCCACATGGTTGACCATGGGAACATCTTTGGGTTGCTTATGTAGAGTAACTGATCCTCAAGAGAGGATGCCACCTTTTGGGAAAAGAAACATGGATCTTGGAATTTGGGACACCGTCGAATGGATGGACGATAGATGAATTCCAGTCGAGTTATAGGATTGTAAATGTATAGAATGACCTACTCAAGAGAGACAGTGCCATACAAATTTGCTTACAAGGGAAGGAGGCCAAAGACGTAAACTCTGGGAATCTATTGGATTGGAGAACGGGAGAAGAGTTTTGGCCATAAAAGAATTTCTTTCCCTAATAATGATGAAAAGACATGACCTTTTAACTGATAATAAGTCTGATTAGATCGAAGAGGTTCAAGGTTTCACAAACTATGGAAGTCCAACCCCCCTTTTCTCTCTCTTTTTTTCTCTTTTTTTTCTTTATTCTTTTTTTTTCTATATTTCTTTTTTTTTCCAGGGGTAGAACTAAACATAGTACTTCTATACCTGATCTAAATTTGTCAGATACTGCAATTATTTTCCATCAAGGTCAGTCAACCGTATAGCCTTTCCTAGAAGGATTTCTTTGACAAGAAAAGGTCCACTCCAGTTTGGACGGAACTTACCCCTAGGGTCATGTATGGGAGCCCTTTGCTTTTTTAGCACCAAGTCTCCAACAACTAAATGACGAGGGCGTACTTTCTTGTTGAAGGTGGCAGCAATCCTCTGCTGATACTTCTTTGAATTTTCTACAGCCTTCATCCTTTTTTCATCAATAAAATTAATTTTCTCATATCTCGCTCACCTCCATTCGGCCTCAGAGATCTTAGATTCCATAAGGGTCCTCAAAGAAGGGACATCTAATTCAACGGGAAGAGCAGCCTCCATACCATAGGCTAAAGAGTAGGGAGTTGCTCCTGTAGATGTCCTAACCGAAGTGCAATAGGCCCATAAAGCATAGGGAAGCTTATCTGTTCAATCCGTATTAGTTCGTGCCATCTTCTGCAGGATAACCTTGATGTTCTTGTTAGCTGCCTCGACTGCCCCATTTGTCTGTGGGTGATAAGGAGAAGACCTATGCTGATTGATATGGAACTTTTCACACAAATTTTGTACCTTACCCCTGAAATGTATACCTTGATCAAATATCAAATCCTGAAGCATGCCGTGGCGACAAATGATGTACTCTTGTATGAACTTGGCCACTTTATTGGCAGTAAGCTTGGCTTAGGACTATGCCTCCACCCACTTCGTGAATTAATCTATGGCAACCAGGATAAATTCATGTCCATTGGATGCCTTGGGGTTTATCTTCCCAATCACATCTATACCCCAGGTCAAAATTGGCCAAGGAGAGTTCAAAGTATGCAACTCTGTTGGGGGGCACATGGATAAGATTGGAAAATATCTGGCACTTGTGACACCTTTTCACAAAGTCGGCACAATCTGCTTCCATTGTGTTCCAATAATACCCCAAGTGTAGAATTTTTTTACCAAGCATCTTGGCATTCATGTAGGGTCCACATATCCCTTCATGGATTTGTTCAATAACATTCCGGGCATGTTCCTCATCGACACAATCCAACTGCACTCCATCATAAGACCTCTTATATAAAATATCTTCACATAATATGAACTGGGCGGCATGTCTCCTCAGGGTTTTCTTCTCTCCTGATGTCGCATCTGCAGGGTATTTAGATTCCCTGATAAATCCACTATAGGGGCGAACCAAGGTCGACCATTTGCTGTCAGCGCACTGACCTCTTCATCCATGTATGCTGGCTGTATCATTCTTTCGATTATCAAAGGTTGCATCTTCTCATTTGGATTACCCCCGATCATTGACGCTAGCGTTGCCAAGGCATCAGTGTATCGATTTGTATCTCTTGGGAAGTATCCGAATTCTATCTCTTTGAATTTGCTGGCCAAAACCTGAGCCCAATGTTTATAACGTATTAGCTTTTCATCTCTTGTCTTCCAGTCTTCCCTAACTTGATAGATAACGATTGAAGAGTCTCCATACACTTTTAATTTTTGTACACCAAAGTACAAAGCTACTCGAAGCCCTCTCACACAGCCTTCGTACTCCGTAATATTGTTTGTGCATTCAAACTCCAAAGGAAATGACAAAGGTATGAATACACCGTCAGGATCGACTAGAAATACACCAGCTCCATATCCTCGATGGTTCGCCGTGCCGTCAAAGAACATCACCCAAGTGTCATTTCCCAGTTCTTCCTGAACAGTGGAAACTTCTTCACTAGGAAATACGTCCTCTAATTGTTAAAGATTTCCTTCAATTGGGAGAGACAACAAATGCTCAACGATCACACTTCCCTTGATAGACATTTGGTTCATGTAGGTAATATCAAACTCTGAAAGCAGCAACAACCACCGTGCCATTCTCCTTGTCAAAGCTAGCTTCTTGAAAAGGTACTTGATTGGGTCCATGCGGGAGATGAGAACAATAGGATATGAGAGTATGTGATGTCTCAATCTCCTCATCACCCAGACTAAAGCAGTGCATGTTTTCTCTAAAGGAGTATAGTTAACCTTATAGCCTGTGAACTTCTTGCTTAGATAATACACAGCCCTCTCCGTATGTCCATCTTCATCATGTTGGGCAATCATGGATCCCATTGACTCTTCTAAGACAGACAAATACAACATAAGTGGTCTCCCAGGGGTTGGCGGGACCAAAACTGACGGATTAGTCAAATATGCTTGATCATATTGAAAGCCAATTGGCACTGGGGATTCTAAGTTTTTGGTTGGTCCTTCTTTAATAGCTTGAAAATAGGTTTACAGATGATTATCAAATGCGCAATGAATCTATTTATGTATTGCACTCTTCTAGGAATCCTCTGATCTCCTTTTCTATTTGTGGAGGAGGCATTTCAGATATAGCTTTGATCTTGGCTGGGTCAATATCTATACCTCTCTCACTCACCAAGAAGCCCAACATTTTTCTAGCAGTTACTCCAAAAGCACACTTCTGTGGGTTCAGCCTCAACTTGTATCGCTTTATCCGTTCAAAGAATGTCCTCAATGCCGTGAAATGATCCTCCTTGGTAATTGACTTCACAATCATATCATCTACATCTACTTCAACCTCCTTATGGATCAAGTCATGGAGGACAATAGTAGCCATTCTTTGGTAAGTGGCCCCAGCATTCTTAAGCCGAAATGGAATTACTGTATAACAACAAGTACCCCAATCTATAGTGAATGAAGTCTTCTCTTTATCCTCTGGTGCCATCTTTATCTGATTGTAGCTTGAAAAGCCATCCATGAATGATAACAGTGCATGTCCAGCAGTGTTGTTGACCAATATGTCAATCTTGGGTAGCGGGAAGTCATCCTTAGGGCTTGCTTTGTTCAGATTCCTATAATCCACACATACCCTTAATTTACCATCTTTCTTTGGGACAATGACAATATTGGCCAACCACTCGGGGTAATGGACCACTTTAAGGAAACCGGCATCAAGTTGCTTCTGGATATCCTCCTTGATCTTCAAAGCCCACTTTGGCCTCAATCTCCTCAACTTTTGCTTATTGGACTCCAGGCATCAAAGGAATCTTATGTTGGACCACCTCAGGGTCTATTCCAGGCATATCCTCATAAGACCAGGCAAAGACTTCTTGAAATTCTTTGAATAACTCAACCATATTAGCTGTTTCTTCCTCAGTTAAAGTTACCCCGACTTTGATCTCACGGGGCTCTTCAGTTGAGCTCAAATTGATCATTTTGAAATCCACTTCGACTGGTCGGGCCTCCATTTCCTTTGAAGCCTTGATAGATCGCATTAACTCAGGAGAAGGTTCATCATTTTCATCATTATCTGAGTCAGAGTTAGTGTAATCGACAGGAATGGAAGAAGAAGAAGACACAATATAATAGAAAGCAAAATTTTCATTGCTAATAGAAAAGGTGTCTACAGGATAAGTGGTCCCAAGCAGAATAAAATCAACACTAGAAAATCTTTGCATCTTATCTAAACTTGTACTAGGCACAGACACAGCCAAATTGTTCAAAATACATGACTCATTAAAAAGACAAAATTGTCTACACAACTCCAATTAGGGATAACCCCATCAAAAGGATGAATAAGCTGGTGTGGACCTAAATCCTTGTTCTTGCTTTCCTTGGTGATGGGCAAGACTCCCTCATCGTCGAACAAGCTATCGACATCCACAAACTCTGACCATGTCTTCACCGCATCACTTTGCTTCTGAATCCTCATCAGCTCTAGCTCTACCCAGTCAATATGACAGTCAAAGAAGATCTCAAAGTCGGGAACTCACCGTTAAAGGTGCACGTCATACCATGGCTTAGGAAAGCCATAGAACGAAAAATCTGACCCTTCCATGATGAAGTATCCATTAAGAGTTATAGAAGGTGAGATCTCCTCTTCACTATGAATCCCATCAAAGTGGAGGCTATGGATCTCTTGATCCGACCATTATGGCTGCCATGTCCTACTGCTGCTGCTGCCTTTTCTTGGAAAGACTGAAAACTACCTACTATTCTTGTACTTTCTTTTTTCGAGCCTCAAAAAACTATCATGGGCTCTCCTCCGCTTCTGGTCGATCTGGGCCAGGTCTTCCCTGGAAGGAACATACCCCTGTCCAAATCTGTTCTCATTTATCATTAGAGAAAGCACATTAATGTCACCTTATTGATGCAAACCTAGACCCATTCCTTGGAAAAAAGACATGTTAAGCAATGAATTAAATACAAAATTTAAATTCTTACTTGAAGGTTCTGATTGTGCTGTTGCCAGGATGGAACTGATCTGGAAACCACTCAGTTGAACCCCTGTATTGTCCTCTGAACTGCTGTCTCCCACTGCCAGGGCTTTAACCATGTCAGAATTGGCATACACGGTCACCATCTCCCCTTTATATTGAAATCTGACCTTCTGATGCAACGACAATGAGAGGATTCCTTTTTTGTGGATCCAAGGCCTTCCCAAAAGCAGATTGAAGGAAGCCAGTCCACCACATGAAGCTCGACGTCAAACATAGCAAGACCTACCTTAATATGTGCATTAAGTACTCCATTGATGGTCCTCCTGGTACAGTCATAAGCCTTAACACAGTGTGTCGAAGGCCTGAGTTCTGCCTCATTGAACCCAAGATGCTTGAAAGTGCTCAGAGGGAAGACATTCAACGCTGAACCTTCATCTACAAACAGTCTTGGAATCATGTGATCCCTGAGACCGATGATGATATAAATAGGCTTGTTATGCATCCTCCCTTCATCAGTGAGGTTGGCGTCGCCATACATCAAGGAGTTAACAGCATGAGATCCCCCAACGATGTTTGCTAGCTTAGTACAATTAGTGGAGACTGGAACTTGAATGCTAGCTAATGATTTTAGAACTGCGTCCTTCTGTGCCTTGGATGCCATGAGTAAGCCCCGAATTGACATATTAGCCTATGTCTTTTCCAACTGCTTTAAAATAGGGTTCTGGGGCTCAGGGGCAGTACATTGCTCTTTCCCCTTGTCTCTCACCAACTGTCCGGGATTATCAACTGTCAGGTTTGCAGGATTGAAGGTCTTTCCACTCCAGGTTTCTGCCACAGGCTTGTCATCATACCCAGGGATGTAAACCTCCAAGTTACTGAAATCTTGGGTCGCCTACTCTACCTCCCGCTCATCCTCAATGTATATGATCAAAGGGGTTCCCTTCTCAACCCTTGCTTCAGAATGCTTTGTCTGTTGAGGGAAGACCACCTCTAGATCATACTCTAGTTCTTGCTTGATAGCCATAACTTCAGATGATCCCTCATACTTGTTCTAGTCCTTCCAACTGTAAACAGGTGAAATCAAAGACGCACCATATTCATCAGAACCCTCAAAATGTGAAGAATTGTAACGACTATCCTCTTCCTCTTCTATGAAGTTGACAGAGTGGTTAGGGAGAGGATTTTTTGTTGTAGATGCTGGTCGGTTTTGAATGGCAAAATTTTTGGCCTCCAGTGCATCTTGAATCGCTTCATTTAAGGTAAATGAGAACTTTGTGCCATGCCCAGCCTGATTGTGAAACTTACAGAATCTGTCCTGCCTAAAACTTACTGGGAGAGGATTGGGTAGTACCAACGGTCCAGGGGGCTTTAACTGGCCAGCCTTCATCAATTTATCCATGATCAATTCTGTTGTTAAATCTAGCTCTGTATATTGTCTGCTTGCTCTCTGGTTCCTTTGAGGATACAGAGCTTTAATCAATAACGGGGCTGAAGAGGCCGCTGCCACGCTCTTGGTGTGGGAAAAAGAATTTGTACTAGAAGCTTTGGAAGAATTATTTCTCCTGCTTGAGTTGCCATCAAATATTACCTTATCGCCTTTATGCAGGAGATCCCCGTGGTTGATCGCATCCTCGATCTATTGTCCAGTGGCGATTAAGGTCTGGAATGTGGTGGTGCCTTGTCCAAAGATAAAAGTTTTATCTGGGTTAGCCAACCCTCTCATCATCATGGTGACTTGCTCTCTCTCTCAAAAGGTCTGTTCTAGATTTATGCAGTAATGACCCTGAATCTAGCCAAGTAAACAGTGAATCCTTCTCCGGGCAACTGTATGATTGTTTCTAACTGTCTTCTATGGGTTTCCACTTCAGTGTTATAAGAATAATGTTCCACAAAAGTAGTTGGAATGTCTACCCAGGACTTGATTTGGGAAGGTTTCAAGTACAAGAACCATTTGTGAGCCCCACCAGATAAAGAGAATTGAAATTCTTGGCCCAACTGCTCATCTGAGAACCCCCTCCCTATCCTCAGGATACCAGTAAATGACCTAATATGGGTGGTGGGGCAGCCCGATCCATCAAATTTCTCTAGAGGCCATTTGAACTTATTTGGCAGCTTGGCCCTCTGGGAAGTAATTCACTCCTTTAGTGTCTATAATCTAATCTTTCATTCCTTTCATTCCTCTAAGAAAATGCTCTACATTGTGCAACAGACTCATGATGGCTGAACCAACCAACAATTTATCCACTTCTGATAGCTTACTGGACGAAGGCTCCTGAATTACTATATGGGGTGGAGGAGATGCATTCTTTGGGGTGGTGGGACCATTGCCTTCATCAGCTGAGGCTGCCACGTTGGAGGCTGATTGCAGCCCAATATTCATGTTTTGCTTGACCAATCCTACCATGGCATGAATTGTTCACTCCAAACTAGTAAGTCTGGTGGTCAAAATAGTGATTGGATCCTCTAGGGACTCATGATGATCTTCTAACTCATGAGGACCTTCCATTTCCTCTGTCGGACTAACCAGCTCTCTAGGATATCCCTGGGTTGATTGAAGACTGGGGACTCTATGCAGTCTCCTAGAGGTGGGATCCCTTACCCAACTGGATGTTATGTTTTGACTCTCCTAAAGGTGACTGGAAATGTGGAACAGGGGAACAAAGGTCAAACTCTAATAGATAGGGAGAACCAAGAATAATGAACATGCATGCATCAAAGCTGACTCAATCAGAAAAAGTTAGTTCCTGTGTAAGAACTCCATTAGGTTAATCCTTGCCAATTCCAGTGATTCAGATTAATTCTTTGGTTGGTTTTCAGTAAGAGGGTATCTGTGGAACAGACTATACCTCTGGCTGAAACTCCAGCCAAATGAACACATCGGAATCATTGAATTTGGGGAGGATTTACAATCTGAAAGGACCGCAAAGGATATCAAAGAATTTTGATTCAATCCACAAATAAGTGATTGCTTCACCAGTGACCACCCACGTCGAGTGAGGTGAAACCAGACATCCCGACGTAGGTACCATGGGTAAAGACAACACTTAGGTGTTTAGGGGTGAATCAAGCATACAAGTGTTAATAATGTGATAATGGGGCATGACAAGGCTAATGTCTATCACCGTATGCACGATGAGTCAAAGACACCTACATCCCTTTATATACCCACATAGCTGTGGGTACAGGCCAAGGTTGTGGCTTCACCTAGCGGGTCACCCAATATGCACTGGGGCCCATTTCAGCTAACCACGAGGTTTGTAACAAAAGTAACCAATATCTCGAGAACCATGATATCACTATACCATAAAAATAGTCTGGGAAGTATATATATAGTACATCATATCAGACAAGGCTACAAGCAAGGTTGTTTGCCACTTCTATACCTAACTCCAGCCTAAAGCCCCAAGATATAAGTTTATGCAAAAAGAGAAAGGGATAAGGATTTACAATTTGGAGTCTGGCATGATTCCCCAGCGGAGTCGCCACTGTGAGGACCAGGGAAATTTTTTGATAATTGAATTATCCTCATTTTTATATTTGAATTTACATGTTGTGAAACTTGTCTACCCTCATTACACTCAAATTGGGATCTGGAAAGTTCTCACCTTCGGATCCCATCCACTCATGCCAGTGGAGGGTAAGAAGACTGGAGTCGCCACCTAGATAAGGTATAGGACCTATAAATGATTTCCCTCAATGGGGGACACTAATGACTCGCACAAATGAAATGGCAATCTTGTCTCACCAAAGGCGGGTAAGTGCCAAATTACGAGTTGGGAAGGTGTTAGGCACCCAACTAGCCTGGTTGAACCGGTTGCCCTAAATCCTATATTTTCCTATAATTTATGAACACTTGGGGCTATCTAAATACAATACAAGGTAGAAGGGAGAATCCTTAATTGATCTCTAATTCTTTACTAACTATGTATGCATAAGCTGAAATTAAACAAATTAAATACAAAAATAATCACAAAATAAATTAAAGAATTTAATGAACGACCTAATCATGCATCTAAATAAAGGAAAAAATGATATACAACATATGACCGAGGTCTGGGAAAATCCCAGACTGCCAACGTATCCCTGTGCAGTGGGAATCAGGCCAAACGTAGTTCAGACGGGTGTGTATGTACCAGGTGTATACAAGAAGAGGGACAGTAAAAAAATATTAGAACGCATCCCAAGTGATGGATGCTCTCATAATCATGGAAGACATCCAAACAGTGGGACCCATCTCAGTGTTGAGGCACTCCTTATAACAAGGAAGTCCCCTCAACGAGGTAATCCCATAATACATGGAACTTACCTTAATTTGAGTGTATGTGTGAAAATGATGCTTCCAAAATATTGGAACACATCCGAAGGATGAGATGCTCCCACAATGGTGGAACACATCTCGGAGTAGAGGTATTCCCTTCCACAGGGAAATCCTTTTACTGAGGTAATCCCATAATACATGGAACTCACCTCAATTTCACCGAGCGTAGAGTGACCATGCTCCCCCGCAGCTTACGTATCCCTCGAGACCTCGGTCTCTCCAGAATCAGGTCAAGCGTAGTTCCCATGGATTTATGAGACATGGACACGTGTGGTCAACACTCAGGAAAGGCCAAACGCCTTAGCTCCCCACACACGAGGTTTACTAAATCTCACTCATATCCCACATTCGGGATAACTGGATGGACCGTCCATCGAACCACTAATCTTGTGCATACATCTACCCAATTGCATATTTTTCATTAATACATTTTTTTCATACAATGATTTCCCACACTCTTGGATCCAATCATAGGTCTGGTGGGCTCATTCTAATTGTGCCCACAATAGATCGGACTCTTTGGAGTCCCATAGCCAATCACATCACGAGAAGTGTGCGTCCTAACAAACATCTATTACCAATTCAATGTTCAAATGGGGATACATCACTTGGGGAGGGGAACATATATTCAAAATCAGGTTTAGCATATGAGCATTCCACACATACATCTATTAATTTAAACAATAAAGCAATAAGTATGAAAAATTAACAAAATAACATGTAACTCAAACACATGTGACAAAGACAAAGCATTAGGCATATGGTCCAATTAACATGAATCTAAACATGTGATCAAATTATGCTTGAGTTACACTAACTGAGGTTTGACCATGGTACAGGGCAGGCCAACTTAATCCTTAACCACCCTATACCTAACTAGACCAAGCCCATAAGGCCCACTCTAACCTATACCAAACCAAACCAACCCAAAGTAAAAGAGACTTTAAAGGCCTAAACTTGGACGAACCTGAACCAGCATGGCCTAAACCAAGCCAAACCTGACTCTAAAAAAAACCTAAACCTAGACTGACCTGAACCAGCCCAAAACCAACTTTCCAAAACAAACCTAAGCCTATGCTAGACCAAACCAAAACAACTAAGCTAGCCTTTATAGACTAAACCAATCCAAACCTAAAAATATACCAAATTTAAACCTTAACTAACCGCAAATAGAACCAACCAAACTGAACCAACGTAGAAAGAAAAACAAAACTAAAATCCAACAATCTATAGAAGATGTAAACCAAATAAAGTCACACAACCCATACCATATTGGAGAAAACCGAGCAAGCAACCAGGCCTACTATGGCAAGACCCAACTTAGTAAACTGGCCCAAACTTAAGTCCAATCAGAATAAGCCATGAACCTAGAACCTAACAAAACCCAAACCAGTACTAACAACAAACTGATTCAGAACCAAACCTCGACCAAATATAAGCCTGAATCGGGACCTATGCCTAAACCCGATTCCAGCAAACTAAAATGGGCCTGAATAGGAAACCCAAATAACACTACAACACCCACCCCTATTCGGATTCACCCAAACATACACCATAGAAAACATAGTAAAAGGAACACCATATGATCATGAAAGAGAAGACAAATCAGAGTGAAAACTTAACAACAGAAGTGGGGGAAAGAAAGAACAAATAAAAAAATAAAAACACTAAACAGAACCACAAGAGACTCTAACCTATTATCTGAACCTGTCTAAGTAGTAAAACCAGAAGAGGCATACTGTATATCCTACCTGAAACCAGTATTTACAAAAGATAAAAAAGATGAAACCAAATAAGAAATAAACATGATAAATAAAGGAGTGAATCAGGAAAACAAAACTGGCCGAATGCTAAAAAGGACAAAACACAAAAACAATAGGAAAAAAAAATTGGCTTTAACTTCAAGCCTGTTGAGAAAAAGAAGAAAAAAAAAACTAAAACTACAAAAGAAAACAAAAAGAATCAAATGGACATACATGACCCATGCACACCCGATAAAAATGAAAAGGCCAAGAGAAAAGCACAGGAACCAACAATGGTTAAAGAAAAATCTAACTACAAAAGAAGTCAAAAACGCATTTAATTTCTAAATGCTAGAACGAAATAAAACATGGGTGTCAACTTAGTACGGTGATCAGGATATGAAATTACAAGTAGATAGCACAAAAGTTCCATAGTAGTCAAATTATCTCACACCAAGGCATTCAGATAGATAACCAGATCGAGAACAATATAAAATAATAAATATAAAATAATAATAATAATAATAAAATGATAGCATAGGATATAAAAATGATAAAAATAAAATGATAAAGAAAATTAAAGAAGAAGAAAGCACTACCCGTCGCCGAAAGTCAATAGCAGCAATGGGTGCAGAATCCCTTACTCAGTCGATAATGATGGTGGTGCCTCTTTTCTCTCTCGAAACCTCGTTGATCTGAGAGACCCAATATCCTCATCTTCACCTCCAGCAGCTCTGAGGACCAAATCGATACCAGAGTTCCCTAGTGGAACTCCTACCGTCGGCCCCTCTGTAATCTCTCTCTTTTCAATTTTTCAACTAAGAGACCCTCTCCTCTCTAACTAAACTGAACCCCGAATAACCCTACCAACCTTCACCCCCCCCTTGAGAAACCCTAAGGAAGAAAACCTTGAAATCCTCTTACCATTCCCGAATGATCCCAATCGAAACCCTCTCTCCTTTCACTGGTTCCTCTTTGGGAAACCACAACATCTCTCACTCAGATCTCTCTCTCTTCCTATGCGCAGCCACAGACAACATCCTTCGTTTTCCCCTCTGCCCTTCCTTCTAGTATCCCACAATAGTAGATCGAGACCAAGTTTCAGTCTCTCTCATCCTCACCTCCCATCTTTATTTCCCCCCCACTCTCTCCTCTATCTTCCGTCCTTCTTGTTTCTTCCTCTGGGCAGCATGGCAAGGCGGTGTGGTGTCGTTCGGAGAGAGGAACGTTGGGTAGGTAGGTAGGCTAGAGAGGGAGTCGATAGTTTTGGGAAAGGATTTCAAGGAGAGGAGATGAGGTGTCGACCTCCCCTCTTCCCCTGCAACTCTCTCCCTCACCGATTCTCCCACACTCTGCGTCTCCTCCATTTTCTATTCTTTCCCTCTTCTGATTTAGGGGTTTAGCTGACCTCTTTTTTTTTTTTTTGACCCCACTCACTTCTTCATTTATAGTTTTACAACCATTTTCTTTCTTCTTTTTCTTTATTTAATTTATTTTCAGAAAACACATTTTTTTATTAAACCTTAAATGACAATAATGCCCTTCTCCCATCATGCATGATGATGTAACGAAAGAGAAAAATCCCATAGGAAAAACTGGGTACTAACAGAAGTCCATAGTGATGCAGTCCCGTTTCCATGCCAGTTTTGGCAGTGGCGACAATAATTCTGTAGGTCTTTGCCTTTCAACCTTTACCTGCTGACAATTCAAGCATTGAGACACCAATTTAGCAACATCCACTTTCATTCCTCTCCACCAATATAGTTTCTTCAGATCATGATACATCTTTGTACTTCCAGGATGTACCGAATAAACAGTGGTGTGAGCTTCATTCATTAGTCTGTGTCTAATATCCAAGTCTTCATTTTTAGGAATACAAATCCTTCATTTGTATCTTAGTACCTTTTCAACGTCCAAGGTGAACTTAGGAGTAGTCCTACCTTTTTCAAGGTCTTCTTGCACGGTTCTCAGATAAGGGTCTGATTTAATAGTTGCTTTCACTTCATTTAATAGATCAGGTACATTCTTTAATGTAGCAAACATGTTTGAGAATAGATGAATAAACCCTCGGTCAGTTGATTCATTCAAAATATCAATCATGAACTGTTTGTTATCGTAGTTAAATACTCTTCCTATGACACACACTACAGGATTTGGCTAACATTTTCTTGGGATTCTATCATAGCTTTCCTGCTTAGTGCATCAGCACTACATTAGCTTTTCCTGGATGACACTGGATATCGCAATCATAATCCTTCAGTAATTCCAGCCATCTTCTCTATCTCATGTTCAACTCCTTCTGATTAAAAAGATGAGTGAGACTCTTATGATTTGATTTAATCTGAAATTTCTCTCCATACAAATAATGTCTCCATATCTTGATAGCATGTTCCATCGCTGCTAATTCCAAGTCATGAGTGGGATAGTTCTTCTCATGTGTCTTCAGTTGTCTTGAGGCATACGTAATTACTTATTTTCTTGCATAAGCACACATCCCAAACCTAATCCAGACACATCAATGTACAAGTTAAATGGTTGTCTTGGGATCGAAATAGTCTAGATGGGAGCTGATATCAATCTAGCCTTCAAAGTTTGCAAACACTCTTTACATTTTTCGGTCTAAACAAACTTTTCTCCTTTCTTTGTCAAACTGGTGAGAAGTATGGCGATTCTAGAGTAATCTTCCACGAATTATCGATAGTACCCAGCTAAACCTAAGAAACTTCTGATTTTGGCAACATTCTTAGGTGCTTCTCAATTCACAAGGGTTTCAATCTTGCTAGGATCCACTTTAATTCCTTCAGCGGACTCACACTCAGTAAATTTTGCATAAAGCTTCTCTTTTCTTAGTCATTGTAAAGCGGTTTTTGAATTTGTGATATGAGTTTCTTTATCCTTGGAGTAGACTAGTATGTCATCAATGAATACGATAACAAACGTATCCAACATATCATGGAATACCCGATTCATAAGTTTCATAAAAGTTACGGGTGCATTAGTCAATCCAAAAGACCTGACTAAAAATTCATAATGTCCATATCTGGTTCTGAATGCTATCTTCAGAATACCACTTCCTTAATCTTCAACTGATGGTATCCTGATCGAAGATCAATTTCGGAGAAAGCTTTGGCACCTTGCAACTGATTGAACAAGTCATCGATCCGAGGCAACGGGTACCGATTCTTGATTGTAAGCTTATTCAATTCTCGATAGTCTATACACAGTCGAACGCTACCGTCCTTCTTTTTCACGAGAAGTACTGGCGCTCCCATGGTGATATGTTGGGTCTGATATAACCCTTGTCTAGTAACTCCTGTAATTGTACCTTCAGTTCCTTCAGTTCAGTAGGAGCCATTCGATAGGGTGCTTTCGATACTGGTGCGGCTCCGGGTACAAGATCTATAGCGAACTCTATCGCTCATGTGAGGACAATGGAAAATCGATGGTCCTAAACCAAGTTGCTAAGTTATTCTAACCTAAAGTTCAGCCAATCATGTTTTAAAGTAAATAAACAAGCAAATATAATGTACAATATTATACAATCAACCGAACCAAAGATGGTTCGGTCTTGAACTAAATCTGAGACGTGTAAGACATCTCAAACTGCCTACGTATTCCAATCCTGGAAATCAAGTCCAAAAACATAGTTCGAAAATGATTGTGAGAGGCGGATTTGAAATATGTACCAAATTCCTTCCATTTTTGTCAATAGGATCTAGGGATGAGACCTAAATTCCTACCATTTTTATTTGGGATGTGTACCAAATTCTTTCTATTTTTGTTAAACCTCGACTGACTGGAACCAGCCCAAAACCAACTTTCCTAAACAAATCTAATCCTATGCTAGACCAAACCAAAAGAACTAAGCTAGCCTTTATAGACTAAACCAATCCAAACCTAAAAATATACCAAATTTAAACCTTAACTAACCCCAAATAGAACCAACCAAACTGAACCAACGTAGAAAGAAAAACAAAACTAAAATCCAACAATCTATAGCAGATGTAAACCAAATAAAGTCACACAACCCATACCATATTGGAGAAAATCGAGCAAGCAACCAGGCCTACTATGGCCAGACCCAACTTAGTAAACTGGCCCAAACTTAAGTCCAATCAGAATAAGCCATGAACCTAGAACCTAACAAAACCCAAACCAGTACTAACAACAAACTGATTCATAACCAAACCTCGACCAAATATAAGCCTGAATCGGGACCTATGCCTAAACCCGATTCCAGCAAACTAAAATGGGCCTGAATAGGAAACCCAAATAACACTACAACACCCACCCCTATTCGGATTCACCCAAACATACACCATAGAAAACATAGTAAAAGGAACACCATATGATCATGAAAGAGAAGACAAATCAGAGTGAAAACTTAACAACAGGAGTGGGGGAAAGAAAGAACAAATAAAAAAATAAAAACACTAAACAAAACCACAAGAGACTCTAACCTATTATCTGAACCTGTCTGAGTAGTAAAACCAGAAGAGGCATACTGTATATCCTACCTGAAACCAGTATTCACAAAAGATAAAAAAGATGAAACCAAATAAGAAATAAACATGATAAATAAAGGAGTAAATCAGGAAAAAAAAACTGGCTGAATGCTAAAAAGGACAAAACACAAAAACAATAGGAATAAAAATTGGCTTTAACTTCAAGCCTGTTGAGAAAAAGAAGAAAAAAAAAACCTAAAACTAAAAAGAAAACAAAAAGAATCAAATGGACATACATGACCCATACACACCCGATAAAAATGAAAAGGCCATGAGAAAAGCACAGGAACCAACAATGGTTAAAGAAAAATCTAACTACAAAAGAGGTCAAAAACTCATTTAATTGCTAAATGCTAGAACGAAATAAAACATGGGTGAGTCAACTTAGTACGGTGATCAGGATATGAAATTACAAGTACATAGCACAAAAGTTCCACAGTAGTCAAATTATGTCACACCAAGGCATTCAGATAGATAACCAGATAGAGAACAATATAAAATAATAAATATAAAATAATAATAATAATAATTAAATGATAGGATAGGAAATAAAAATGATAAAAATAAAATGATAAAAAAAATTAAAGAAGAAGAAAGCACTACCCGTCGCCGAAAGTCAATAGCAGCAATGGGTGCAGAATCCCTTACTCAGTCGATAGTGATGGTGGTGCCTCTTTTCTCTCTCGAAACCTCGTTGATCTGAGAGACCCAATGTCCTCATCTTCACCTCCAGCAGCTCTGAGGACCAAATCGATACCAGAGTTCCCTAGTGGAACTCCTGCCGTCGGCCCCTCTGTAATCTCTCTCTTCTTAATTTTTCAACTAAGAGACCCTCTCCTCTCTAACTAAACTGAACCCCAAATAACCCTACCAACCTTCACCCCCCTTGAGAAACCCTAAGGAAGAAAACCTTGAAATCCTCTTACCATTCCCGAATGATCCCAATCGAAACCCTCTCTCCTTTCACTGGTTCCTCTTTGGGAAACCACAACATCTCTCACTCAGATCTCTCTCTCTTCCTTTGCGCAGCCACAGACAACATCCTTCGTTTTCCCCTCTGCCCTTCCTTCTAGTATCCCACAGCAGTAGATCGAGACCATGTTTCAGTCTCTCTCATCCTCACCTCCCATCTTTATTCCCCCCCACTCTCTCCTCTATCTTCGGTCCTTCTTGTTTCTTCCTCTGGGCAGCATGGCAAGGCGGTGTGGTCTCATTGGGAGAGAGGAACGTTGGATAGGTAGGTAGGCTAGAGAGGGAGTCGATAGTTTTGGGGGAAGGATTTCAAGGAGAGGAGATGAGGTGTCGACCTCCCCTCTTCCCCTGCAACTCTCTCCCTCACCGCTTCTCTCTCACTCTGCGTCTCTTCCATTTTCTATTCTTTCCCTCTTCTGATTTAGGGGTTTAACTGGCCACTTTTTTTTTTTTTTTACCCCACTCACTTCTTCTTTTATAGTTTTACAACCATTTTCTTTCTTCTTTTTCTTTATTTAATTTATTTTCTGAAAACACATTTTTTTATTAAACCTTAAATGACAATAATGCCCCTCTCCCATCATGCATGATGACGTAACGAAAGAGCAAAATCCCACAGGAAACACTAGGTACTGACAGAAGTCCATAGTGATGCAATCCCATTTCCATGCCAGTTTTGGCAGTGGCGGCAATAATTCTGCAGGTCTTTGCCTTTCAACCTTTACCTGCTGACAATTCAAGCATTGAGACACCAATTTAGCAACATCCACTTTCATTCCTCTCCACCAATATAGTTTCTTCAGATCATGATACATCTTTGTACTTCCAGGATGTACCGAATAAATAGTGGTGTGAGCTTCCTTCATTAGTCTGTGTCTAATATCCAAGTCTTCATTTTTAGGAATACAAATCCTTCATTTATATCTTAGTACCTTTTCAACGTCCCAGGTGAACTTAGGAGTAGTCCTACCTTTTTCAAGGTCTTCTTGCATTGTTCTCAGATAAGGGTCTGATTTAATAGCTGCTTTCACTTCGTTTAATAGATCAGGTACAATCTTTAATGTAGCAAACATGTTTGAGAATAGATGAATAAACCCTCGGTCAGTTGATTCATTTAAAATATCAATCACGAACTGTTCGTTATCGTAGATAAATACTCTTCCTATGACATACACTACAACATTTGGCTAACTTTTTCTTGGGATTCTATCATAGCTTTCCTGCTTAGTGCATCAACAACTACATTAGCTTTTCCTGGATGATACTGGATATCGCAATCATAATCCTTCAGTAATTCCAACCATCTTCTCTATCTCATGTTCAACTCCTTCTGATTAAAAAGTTGAGTGAGACTCTTATAATTTGATTTAATCTGAAATTTCTCTCCATACAAATAATGTCTCCATATCTTGATAGCATATTCCATCGCTGCTAATTCCAAGTCATGAGTGGGATAGTTCTTCTCATGTGTCTTCAGTTGTCTTGAGGCATACGTAATTACTTATTTTCTTGCATAAGCACACATCCCAAACCTAATCCTGACACATCAGTGTACAAGTTAAATGGTTATCTTGGGATCGGAATAGTCTAGATGGGAGCTGATATCAATTTAGCCTTCAAAGTTTGGAAGCACTCTTCACATTTGTCGGTCTAAACAAAGTTTTCTCCTTTCTTTGTCAAACTAGTGAGAAGTATGGCGATTCTAGAGTAATCTTCCATGAATTATCGATAGTACCAAGCTAAACCTAAGAAACTTCTGATTTTGGCAACATTCTTAGGTGCTTCTCATTTCACAATTGCTTCAATCTTGCTAGGATCCACTTTAATTCCTTCAGCGGACTCACACTCAGTAAATTTTGCATAAAGCTTCTCTTTTCTTAGTCATTGTAAAGCGGTTTTTAAATTTGTGATATGAGTTTCTTTATCCTTGGAGTAGACTAGTATGTCATCAATGAATACGATAACAAACGTATCCAACAAATCATGGAATACCCGATTCATAAGTTTCATAAAAGTTACGGGTGCATTAGTCAATCCAAAAGACATGACTAAAAATTAATAATGTCCATATCTGGTTCTGAATGCTATCTTCAGAATACCACTTCCTTAATCTTCAACTGATGGTATCCCGATCGAAGATCAATTTCAGAGAAAGCTTTGGCACCTTGCAACTGATTGAACAAGTCATCGATCCGAGGCAACGGGTACCAATTCTTGATTGTAAGCTTATTCAATTCTCGATAGTCTATACACAGTCGAACGCTACCGTCCTTCTTTTTCACGAGAAGTACTGGCGCTCCCATGGTGATATGTTGGGTCTGATATAACCCTTGTCTAGTAACTCCTGTAATTGTACCTTCAGTTCCTTCAGTTCAGTAGGAGCCATTCGATAGGGTGCTTTCGATACTGGTGCGGCTCCAGGTACAAGATCTATAGCGAACTCTATCGCTCATGTGAGGACAATGGAAAATCGATGGTCCTCCTCGGGATAGAAATGTGTATCCGTATCGATGAAGATCGATTTATTCTGTTGGAGTCGCCACCTAGATTAAGGTCTAGGACCTCAAAAAATGTAACCTCACCCTAAGGTAAGACTTCTATTGACTCGTGACTCAATGTATTAGTTCTTTGGTCTGCAAGAGATCGGATAAGTATTCAGGGTACGATTATGGGAAGGTGTTAGGTACCCAAACCGCCCGATCAATATTGGCCTCCTAAACTTTCCTTAGACCCTAATTTTGACTATGCTTGGTCAACTGGATGACTAGGGTTCAATGGGGGATGTCCTAAACCAAGTTGCTAAGTAATTCTAACCTAAAGTTCAGCCAATCATGTTTTAAAGTAAATAAACAAGCAAATATAATGTACAATATTATACAATCAACCGAACCAAAGATGGTTCGGTCTTGAACTAAATTTGAGACGTGTAAGACATCTCAAACTGCCTACGTATTCCAATCCTGGAAATCAAGTCCAAAAATATAGTTCGAAAATGATTGTGAGAGGCGGATTTGAAATATGTACCAAATTCCTTCCATTTTTGTCAATAGGATCTAGGGATGAGACCTAAATTCCTACCATTTTTATTTGGGATGTGTACCAAATTCTTTCTATTTTTGTTAAACCTCGACTGACCTAAACCAGCCCAAAACCAACTTTCCTAAACAAATCTAATCCTATGCTAGACCAAACCAAAAGAACTAAGCTAGCCTTTATAGACTAAACCAATCCAAACCTAAAAATATACCAAATTTAAACCTTAACTAACCCCAAATAAAACCAACCAAATTGAACCAACGTAGAAAGAAAAACAAAACTAAAATCCAACAATCTATAGCAGATGTAAACCAAATAAAGTCACACAACCCATACCATATTGGAGAAAATCGAGCAAGCAACCAGGCCTACTATGGCCATACCCAACTTAGTAAACTGGCCCAAACTTAAGTCCAATCAGAATAAGCCATGAACCTAGAACCTAACAAAACCCAAACCAGTACTAACAACAAACTGATTCAGAACCAAACCTCGACCAAATATAAGCCTGAATCGGGACCTATGCCTAAACCCGATTCCAGCAAACTAAAATGGGCCTGAATAGGAAACCCAAATAACACTACAACACCCACCCCTATTCGGATTCACCCAAACATACACCATAGAAAACATAGTAAAAGGAACACCATATGATCATGAAAGAGAAGACAAATCAGAGTGAAAACTTAACAACAGGAGTGGGGGAAAGAAAGAACAAATAAAAAAATAAAAACACTAAACAAAACCACAAGAGACTCTAACCTATTATCCGAACCCGTCTCGAGTAGTAAAACCGGGAAGAGGCATACTGTATATCCTACCTGAAACCAGTATTCACAAAAGATAAAAAAGATGAAACCAAATAAGAAATAAACATGATAAATAAAGGAGTAAATCAGGAAAACAAAACTGGCTGAATGCTAAAAAGGACAAAACACAAAAACAATAGGAATAAAAATTGGCTTTAACTTCAAGCCTGTTGAGAAAAAGAAGAAAAAAAAAACCTAAAACTAAAAAGAAAACAAAAAGAATCAAATGGACATACATGACCCATACACACCCGATAAAAATGAAAAGGCCATGAGAAAAGCACAGGAACCAACAATGGTTAAAGAAAAATCTAACTACAAAAGAGGTCAAAAACTCATTTAATTGCTAAATGCTAGAACGAAATAAAACATGGGTGAGTCAACTTAGTACGGTGATCAGGATATGAAATTACAAGTACATAGCACAAAAGTTCCACAGTAGTCAAATTATGTCACACCAAGGCATTCAGATAGATAACCAGATAGAGAACAATATAAAATAATAAATATAAAATAATAATAATAATAATTAAATGATAGGATAGGAAATAAAAATGATAAAAATAAAATGATAAAAAAAATTAAAGAAGAAGAAAGCACTACCCGTCGCCGAAAGTCAATAGCAGCAATGGGTGCAGAATCCCTTACTCAGTCGATAGTGATGGTGGTGCCTCTTTTCTCTCTCGAAACCTCGTTGATCTGAGAGACCCAATGTCCTCATCTTTACCTCCAGCAGCTCTAAGGACCAAATCGATACCAGAGTTCCCTAGTGGAACTCCTGCCGTCGGCCCCTCTGTAATCTCTCTCTTCTTAATTTTTCAACTAAGAGACCCTCTCCTCTCTAACTAAACCGATCCCCGAATAACCCTACCAACCTTCACCCCCCTTGAGAAACCCTAAGGAAGAAAACCTTGAAATCCTCTTACCATTCCCAAATGATCCCAATCGAAACCCTCTCTCCTTTCACTGGTTCCTCTTTGGGAAACCACAACATCTCTCACTCAGATCTCTCTCTCTTCCTTTGCGCAGCCACAGACAGCATCCTTCGTTTTCCCCTCTGCCCTTCCTTCTAGTATCCCACAGCAGTAGATCGAGACCAAGTTTCAGTCTCTCTCATCCTCACCTCCCATCTTTATTCCCCCCCACTCTCTCCTCTATCTTCGGTCCTTCTTGTTTCTTCCTCTGGGCAGCATGGCAAGGCGGTGTGGTCTCATTGGGAGAGAGGAACGTTGGGTAGGTAGGTAGGCTAGAGAGGGAGTCGATAGTTTTGGGGGAAGGATTTCAAGGAGAGGAGATGAGGTGTCGACCTCCCCTCTTCCCCTGCAACTCTCTCCCTCACCGCTTCTCTCTCACTCTGCGTCTCTTCCATTTTCTATTCTTTCCCTCTTCTGATTTAGGGGTTTAACTGGCCTCTTTTTTTTTTTTTTACCCCACTCACTTCTTCTTTTATAGTTTTACAACCATTTTCTTTCTTCTTTTTCTTTATTTAATTTATTTTCTGAAAACACATTTTTTTATTAAACCTTAAATGACAATAATGCCCCTCTCCCATCATGCATGATGACGTAACGAAAGAGCAAAATCCCACAGGAAACACTGGGTACTGACAGAAGTCCATAGTGATGCAATCCCATTTCCATGCCAGTTTTGGCAGTGGCGGCAATAATTCTGCAGGTCTTTGCCTTTCAACCTTTACCTGCTGACAATTCAAGCATTGAGACACCAATTTAGCAACATCCACTTTCATTCCTCTCCACCAATATAGTTTCTTCAGATCATGATACATCTTTGTACTTCCAGGATGTACCGAATAAATAGTGGTGTGAGCTTCCTTCATTAGTCTGTGTCTAATATCCAAGTCTTCATTTTTAGGAATACAAATCCTTCATTTATATCTTAGTACCTTTTCAACGTCCCAGGTGAACTTAGGAGTAGTCCTACCTTTTTCAAGGTCTTCTTGCATTGTTCTCAGATAAGGGTCTGATTTAATAGCTGCTTTCACTTCGTTTAATAGATCAGGTACAATCTTTAATGTAGCAAACATGTTTGAGAATAGATGAATAAACCCTCGGTCAGTTGATTCATTTAAAATATCAATCACGAACTGTTCGTTATCGTAGTTAAATACTCTTCCTATGACATACACTACAACATTTGGCTAACTTTTTCTTGGGATTCTATCATAGCTTTCCTGCTTAGTGCATCAACAACTACATTAGCTTTTCCTGGATGATACTGGATATCGCAATCATAATCCTTCAGTAATTCCAACCATCTTCTCTATCTCATGTTCAACTCCTTCTGATTAAAAAGATGAGTGAGACTTATAATTTGATTTAATCTGAAATTTCTCTCCATACAAATAATGTCTCCATATCTTGATAGCATATTCCATCGCTGCTAATTCCAAGTCATGAGTGGGATAGTTCTTCTCATGTGTCTTCAGTTGTCTTGAGGCATACGTAATTACTTATTTTCTTGCATAAGCACACATCCCAAACCTAATCCTGACACATCAGTGTACAAGTTAAATGGTTATCTTGGGATCGGAATAGTCTAGATGGGAGCTGATATCAATTTAGCCTTCAAAGTTTGGAAGCACTCTTCACATTTGTCGGTCTAAACAAACTTTTCTCCTTTCTTTGTCAAACTAGTGAGAAGTATGGCGATTCTAGAGTAATCTTCCATGAATTATCGATAGTACCTAGCTAAACCTAAGAAATTTCTGATTTTGGCAACATTCTTAGGTGCTTCTCATTTCACAATTGCTTCAATCTTGCTAGGATCCACTTTAATTCCTTCAGCGGACTCACACTCAGTAAATTTTGCATAAAGCTTATCTTTTCTTAGTCATTGTAAAGCGGTTTTTAAATTTGTGATATGAGTTTCTTTATCCTTGGAGTAGACTAGTATGTCATCAATGAATACGATAACAAACGTATCCAACAAATCATGGAATACCCGATTCATAAGTTTCATAAAAGTTACGGGTGCATTAGTCAATCCAAAAGACATGACTAAAAATTCATAATGTCCATATCTGGTTCTGAATGCTATCTTCAGAATACCACTTCCTTAATCTTCAACTGATGGTATCCTGATCGAAGATCAATTTCAGAGAAAGCTTTGGCACCTTGCAACTGATTGAACAAGTCATCGATCCGAGGCAACGGGTACCGATTATTGATTGTATGCTTATTCAATTCTCGATAGTCTATACACAGTCGAACGCTACCGTCCTTCTTTTTCACGAGAAGTACTGGCGCTCCCATGGTGATATGTTGGGTCTGATATAACCCTTGTCTAGTAACTCCTGTAATTGTACCTTCAGTTCCTTCAGTTCAGTAGGAGCCATTCGATAGGGTGCTTTCGATACTGGTGCGGCTCCAGGTACAAGATCTATAGCGAACTCTATCGCTCATGTGAGGACAATGGAAAATCGATGGTCCTCCTCGGGATAGAAATGTGTATCCATATCGATGAAGATCGATTTATTCTGTTGGAGTCGCCACCTAGATTAAGGTCTAGGACCTCGAAAAATGTAACCTCACCCTAAGGTAAGAATTCTATTGACTCGTGACCCAATGTATTAGTTCTTTGGTCTGCAAGAGATCAGATAAGTATTCAGGGTACAATTATGGGAAGATGTTAGGCACCCAAACCGCCCAATCAATTTCGGCCTCCTAAACTTTCCTTAGACCCTAATTTTGACTGTGCTTGGTCAACTGGATGACTAGGGTTCAATGGGGGATTGTCCTAAACCAAGTTGCTAAGTTATTCTAACCTAAAGTTCAGCCAATCATGTTTTAAAGTAAATAAACAAGCAAATATAATGTACAATATTATACAGTCAACCGAACCAAAGATGGTTCGGTCTTGAACTGAATCTGAGACGTGTAAGACATCTCAAACTGCCTACGTATTCCAATCCTGGAAATCAAGTCCAAAAACATAGTTCAAAAATGATTATGAGAGTCGGATTTAAAATGTGTACCAAATTCCTTCCATTTTTGTCAATAGGATCTAGGGATGAGACCTAATTTCCTACCATTTTTATTTGGGATGTGTACGAAATTCTTTCTATTTCTGTTAATAGGATCTAGGGATGAGACATAAATTCCTACCATTTTTATTTGGGATGTGTACCAAATTATTTCTATTTTTGCCAATAGGATCTAGGGATGAGACCTAAATTCCTACCATTTTTATTTGAGATGTGTACCAAATTATTTTTATTTTTATCAATAAGATCTAGGGATGAAACCGAAATTCCTACCATTTTTATTTGGGATGTGTACCAAATTCTTTCTATTTTTGTCAATAGGATCTAGGGATGAGACCTAAATTCCTACCATTTTTATTTGGGATGTGTATCAAATTCTTTCTATTTTTGTCAATAGGATCTAGGGATGAGACCTAAATTCCTACCATTTTTATTGTTTCCATTCTTAAGTTTTTTTTTTTTTTTTTTTATTGTTTCCTGTCCCTTTTCATTGTGATTTTCATTTTTTAGGGTTTCATACCCTAATTATTCTCTTTATTCTAAGGTTTATTTTTGCCCTAATTATTCTTTTTATTTTTAGGGTTTTACTACCCTAATTGTTCAATTATTTCCATTTTAGGGTGTATCTTGCCCTAGTTGTTGTTACAATGTAAACAATCTAACATAGCAATGTGAGCTTAAATATAGCAGTGTAAGCATCCAAATATGGCATGTTGGAAATATATTCAAATTTAGCAATAAATCAGTTAAAGATGGAAAGTGAGCATGTGAATCAGTACAAACATGGTATGTGTGCATCTAAACATGGCAGTAATCATCCAATATGGCATGTGTAGCATTCCAAAACAACAAGAATCATGTAAGCACCCAAAAATAACATGTGAAAACATTCCAAGTATGGCATGTGAGCAATGTGAGCATTAAATATGGAAATTATGTGGAATCATATGTATCAAACCAACTTGTATGCATGATATTCAGATTCGCTTAAATTAATCATAATGAAGATGATGAAGGTAATTCGGGAGCAACTGTATAGATTGGTTATTGGAAAATCAAAAATAGAGATGGTAGATGTTAATGGTTGCAATCTGATTTGTATGGTTGTGGACAGATCATGAGGAGTGGTGCATTGTTGTTGGGATTTGGTGATTGGATGTATATTGGGTGATGAGTGATATGGTGGTGAGCAGGTGTAAGGTGAGAGATTTGATGAGGTGTTGCAGGATGGAATTGATACTGCAGATGATAGCAAACTGCCTGGCCGTGGCTGGGTTTTGATTAATGATGCAGGCTAGACAAGAGTGAAGAGATGGGATTGTGAGTGTAGCTGGATAGGTGTTTAGATGATTATGTGAGTGGAAGCTTGGGTTTGGTGCTTGGTGGGGCTAAAGCAGCAATTGATATGACACGGTGGAGAATCACGGAGATGGAGTTACGGTGATGATGATTTTTCCATGGCCAGGTAGCCGGGTGCATGAGGATTATATGTTGCAAGCTTGGCTGGCTGAGAAGGCACGGGAGTGTGTCGATTGGAGTAGATTAGGTGTTGCTGGGTTTATATGGGAATGGTGGATGGTCAGGTGGCTTGGTTTAGGACAGGATGGCTGGGTAATTGAAGATATGGGCAGCAAGTGGAAAGAACAACATATGCATAAAAAAAACTTAATAGAAAGACAGAAACAAACCAACTTACCTCCTTCTCTCTCTATGTTTTTCTCTACTTCTTCTTCTTTTCTGTTCTTCCCCGTTCATTCTTCTCTTTCCCGTAGCTCTCCATTTTTTTCTCCTTTTTTCCCCAAAACCGTAAGCCTCTCCCCCTCTTCATGTTTTTTCCTCTTTTTTCTTTATTTTCCCTCTTTTTTCTCTCTTCTTCCCTTCTTTTTCTCCCAAAACCGTCAGCCTCCCCCCTCTTCATGTTTTTTTTCCTTTTTTTTTATTTCTCCTCCTTTTTCACCCTTCTTCCCTTCTTTTTCTCCCAAAACCTAGCCCCAAAAGCTTTTGTACATCCCCTCTTTCTCTCTTTTTGGAATCTCCACTAGAAACCCTAAATCCCCTTCTCTTGTACGTCCCCTCTCTCTCCCTTTTTTTTTTCTCTTTTTGGAATCTCTTCTAGAAACCCTAAATCCCCTTCCCTTTTCACGTCTACTCTCTCCCCCTTTTTTTCTCTATTTGGAATCTCTTCTAGAAACCCTAAATCCCCTTCCCTTTTCACGTCTACTCTCTATCCCTTTTTTTTCCTTTTTTTTCTCCCAAAATCGAGCTCTCAAAACCCCCACTTTTTTTCTCTTTCTTCTTTCCTTTTTTTTCTCCAACAAAATCTTTTGGATTCTCTTAGAAACCCTAAATCCCCCTTCTCCTTTTACGTCTCCTCTCTATCCCTTTTTTTTTCCTTATTTTTCTCCCAAAATCGAGCTCTCCTAAAACCCCCACGTTTTTTTTCTTTCTTCTTTCCTTTTTCTTTCTCCAACAAAATCTTTTGGATTTACTCCAAAACCAAAATCTCTCCCTTTCTCACGTCTCTCTCTCATCTTTCCTTTTTCTTCTCAATCTCCTTTTGGATTTTATAATTTATATATAATAATATATATTATATACATATATACACATATATTTAATAACATACATATATATATAGTATACAATATATATAATATATAAATACTATGCACATGGATGAACTGATTCAAAAATAGGTTGAGACTGGCTTGGGTTGACTGAGTTAAACTGATATGGGTTGAGCTAGGTTGGACCAGAACTGGCTTGAACTGAGTTGACTGGATTGATTAGAATTAATTGGATTTTCTCTCTTTATTATTTCATGGGCCATTTCCACTGTCATCCCGCACGAAATTTTCCGATGACCTCTATTCGCAATTTTCTACGTTCACTTCGTAGAACACTAAAAATAAGGAATATAGGAACTTGAATCACCTCATTTGGAAATAAAATGGCCAACTTATGACTTTCTGAAGTTTAAGCAGGCCAATTATCGATAATTTGGCTGACCATTCTGCATGAGATCCTTCAGAGGCTTCTACCGAAAATATTTTACCTCCACTTTGTAGAGCACTAAAAATGGAACATAATGAGACTGAAATCTCCTGATTTGGATATGGGATGATCAAAATATGAATTTTTGAATATTAAATGACCATTTCCATATGTAATTTTGCATTGGACCCTCCGGAGACTTTTACCCGAGATTTTCCACGTCCATTTTGTAGGACATCACAAATGAAGAACAATGACCTTGGAATCGTCTGAATCTGACATAGAACGAAAATGATATAAAGCTTTGAAATTCTAACGATAACTTTGCATGCAAGCTTGCATGGGGCCCACTGGTGACTTCTACCGGAAATCATTTACGTCCACTTTGAAGAGGACTAAAAATAAGGAATAATGGTACTTAAACCATATGATTCAGATGTCGGATGATCAAGATATGACTATTTGAAATTCAAACAATCCAACTTACGATAATTTGCATGAAAGCCCCTGGGATTATTTATGATAATTTCATAAGCCTCCCTTGTACGTATCATCCGACTAAAATGATCATATCTTCTTCATTTGATGTCAGAATCGAGTAATTCTAGTCTCATTTTGAAGATAATTCCATGACCTAGGCATCCATGCAAAATTATAACCCGTGACCTTGCTGTGGGACCCATTGAAAACTTTCTTTTGTTCACAGACCCATTAAAAACTTCCTCAAATTCACAGTAAAAAATCCAAACTTTCAATCGTCTTTCTTCCTTTTGTTGTCCATATACCAGTAGGACTTTGTTTAGTTGGGATGGCAAAAATGGGGTGCTTACATCTTGGTCGGGTGATAGTCCTCATTTATCCTCTGGAAATACATCCAAAAATTCTTGTACAACTTTAATATCCTCCATTCGTGGTGTTTCCTTGGTGAGGTCGACTACGGATACTAGATACCCAATTCCTCCTTTTTCGAGGCATTTTCTAGCCTTTAATGCAGAGAGAATGATTTTTCATTTACGGGAAAGTTTGGTTTCCACAAAACTAAACTCTGTTCCTTCCTTGTCTTTAAATATCAGCTTCTTTTCTGTACATAATAAGATTGCAGAGTGCCGAGCTAACCAATCCATTCCCAAGATAATGTCAAAGTTTGCCATCTCGAGTTGGATTAAGGTTGCTTCCAAAATCTTCTCACCGATAAGAACTAGACATGGTCCATAACCTTTGTCTAGTTCAACTTCTAATCCCATAGGTGATCGTACAAGCAGTTTGCAGTCTAAAGGTCTGAGGGATAGATTTTACTTCTTTCCAAAAGACATAGATATAAAAGAATGAGTAGCTCCAGAGTCAAAGAGTACTCTGGCGGGTAAACCATTAATAGCTACGATACCTGTTACCACATCAGGCGATGTGGCAGCATCCTCAGAAGTAACTGCATAAACTTTTCCTTGCTGTAACTGCTTCATTGGCTTAAGACACTCTCTTGAATAATGTCGTACTTGATCACAGTTGAAACATTTAACTCCAGCACTACTTTGCTTTTGTAAAATTGGGGCTATTGGGGTAGTCTTGGCATCAGGATTGAAGCCTTGAGTACGGAAGGATTTAAATGTCTTTGAGTTCCCTCCGTTGTATGAGTTTCCATTGGGCCCCTTTATACCTCTGTTCTGAGTAAAATAACTTTCCCTTTGGCTAGATTCCAGTACTCGAGCAATCTATACAGCTTCATTATAAATTTTTTTTTCTAATCCCAACACATGCTCATGGATGCTTCCCCTAAGTCCCATAACGAACCTTCAAATTTTGGTATTTTCCTCCTGCATGCTAGAGGGAACAAAGAAAAACAGTTCTTGATAACACTATTGATATGTGCCTACAGTCATCTGTCCCTGATACTGACTCGGAAACTCCTTGGAAAATACTTCTCGAAGAAAGCTAAAAAATCCATGTCAGTTGGGTGTGCTTTGTTAACAGATAACTTCTAGTTAATTTCCACCAGTAGTGTGCGTCACCTTTCAACATAAATGTGGCACATAATACCTTATCTTCTTCATTTATAGTCATCATCATAAAGTTTCTTTCCATTTCGTCAATCCAGTGAGCTGGCCACAATGAATCTGATGGTTTGCCTGTGAATTCCTTCGGCCTCAACTTTAGAAAATGCTCGGTCAGTCTGGAGTGATCAAGCTGATATTGACCATATGCCCCAAACATAGACGGCTGATACTGATAGTTACCTTGGTTGTACCAGCCTTGCGGTGCTTCAGGATTTGGTACTTGGCCTTATACTGCTGGTGTTTGCAGTGTTTGGGGTACAATGTTGCTACCACCAGGTGCAGTACTAGCTTGTCCTGCAAGTAGAGATGTTGTGTTTGCAACTGGGAAAGCAATTCCCATAGCAGCATGTATGTTGGCTTACATTTTTTGTATATGCTACATTTACTGTGCCAAATTCAACACCATAGTAGCCAAATCCGTAGGTGGTGTAGGTAAGATGGTTGGGTTAGCTTGGGTGTGTACATTCTAAGACATAGCATGTTGAGTTCCAATATTTCCTTCCAGTCCTTACTGACCTTCATTGTCATTGGTGTCCATAGGTGGTGGAGATGGGTTGACATTCTGTCTCCTACTATTTACTTTACGGCCAGCCATTTCCTGTATTCAGTGGTGGTAATGTCTGAAAATCAAAGAAACATATGAGGCAAGCATAATATACGATGATCTCATGTTAATTTCCAAATAAACAAGGCAAAGTTTCAATTTTTTAAGTCATTCAGTCAAAACAGGGCATTTTCATCGTGGGGTCGATTGTGGGGTCGCACTTTATGAGAGCACAGGGTTACGACCACACAAACCCTGTCAGCTCACTGAGAGCCTATGCTCGATCGTGGGGTCGATCATGGGGTCCCATTTTTGGTCGAATTCTACGACCACACGACACCAAGTCAGGTTTTTAAATTCTGATTTCAAGCCATTTTTTTATTTTCACTTTTGTCTTCTACTATTCACAACTCAACTCGCCACCACTGAGTTGCTACATTGTCAACCGTACGAATTTGGTGATTCTTTCATCGGTCTATGACCTACATTCCATTTCTCCAAGTATGTTCCCTACTCTTTCTCCTTTTTTAAGCTTTCATACCTAGGTTTTGCTCCATTTATAGGGTTTTCTTCAAATTAATCTTTTTTTAACCGTAAAAAATTGATTTTTATTGGGGGTTATTACTATTGGCCACCCAATGAATGAAAGCCCTCAAGAAAATTTGAGTTTCATTAGTGAGTTTAATAGAAACATGAAAATTCTAATTTTTTACTTAACTTTTGGGGTTTTTCCCAATTGTCAAAATTTCTTTAAATTTGACCCAGCTAGTTTAAATTTCCGATTGTATGAACCTTGCAGGATGGGTTAGGACCTATGTAAGTCCTCCTGCCCAAATGTTTGGGTGAAAAGTGAGGCTTTTGGCCAATCATGCCGTCATAATGCCAAAATTTTGAATTTTCACTATATTTGATATGTTGCTTGTTGGTCTATGCCCTTGCAGATAACATGGCTCGCACTAAAGTCCCTAGAGTTCACGATCCCCGTCACTTCAGGTCCATTGAAACAGAGGCATAGTATCCCTAGTACGAGTGCGAGAAGGTGGAAGGAGGTCATTGTGTCAACTTGGCCAGCCTAGCCCTATTTGATGTGGAGGGAGCTTTTGGTGATATGGGCTGGCTCCCTGTGATTCTGCATGAGGGTTGGACCTGTCCTTAGTTGGTGAAATAGTTTTACTATAATTTATAGGTGGAGGGTGACCTAGAGGATATAAATAGGGGCAGAGAGCTTAGGATTACCAGTTTAGTTAAAGGGGTAGAGGTTTCATTTAACTGCCAGGAGTTGGCTGATATCCTGGGTATCTCAAATGACGATCCCTTGGTATACTACGCACCCAAGGAACCCCAGTTCCTATTAGTGAGAATGCACACATAAATTGATAGCCAAATTCTTCGGGGCGATCGCTGGCAGATGAAAGCAATTAACCTACGTCCAGAGCCCCAAGTGTATTGCAAGATCATTCAACACAATCTGATTCCCCAGAGTGGACACTATGAGAAGGTTTCACAGTTGACCCAGTACCTTCTATACTGCATCTGCACTAGGCAGCCTATCTACCTTCCTTATACCATAATCAGGACCATTCATCGTGCCACGATGCCTGGTTTGGTGGGTGACCTATCTTATGGGCATTTGATCACCACTCCACTTACTCATCTGTAGGCAGACTTGGTTGATGAGAGGATTCACGAGGACACTTTTTCGATTGACCATGACTAGGAGGCCATCTGTAGGATGGGGATGCGAGATGTGCAGGTTAGTAACGAGGAAAGAAACGCTATGAGACTTCTTCTTACTCTGGTATCGGCTGTAGATGCAGAGGCGGCAGCAGCAGTAGTAGAGGTAGATGCAGAGGCACACAAGAGTGATGATGAGGAGGATGATGATCTGTACATGCATGTAGATGCCATACCTCCTCCATCACCACAGCATTCCACTGGTGCTGGTCCTACTTGGGCTCCTTCTCACTCCGCTGGTCCTTCGTGCCTACCACCAGATGACATGATGGGGCTGCTACTTGAGATTCGAGAGGCTCAGCTTACCATGGATCAGACGGTAGCAGATCTGGCAGCTAGTCTCTAGGTGACCCAGACTCAGGTAGCCTGGCTTACAAGTGTATATGCTGAGGACTATGATCGAGATCGTGAGGCACCTCCTCCTCCAGCACCCTCAACTTCATGATGCCGTTTATTTTTTTTCCTTTTTATATTATAGAGTAATTGTCTGGGTTGTGGACCGTACTCTGATTCGGATGTATCTTTTTCTATATATAACATTTTTTTCCCATTTACATATGTGCATTATTCTCTTTCTTAGTTTATGTCTCATACAACACAGGTGCTTATGGTGTGTTTTTATTTCAACTTTTAATTTATCCAAACTCAGCTCACGATCCTTGTGGTAGTATTTTGGTTTAATATAGCAGAGCCTGAGAGCTCTGATACCAAGTTGTCAGAGCCCAATTCTGAACCAACCAGAATGGTGTGATGAATCGTCCGTAGACCAACGGTTCAACTAGGATCTCGTATAAGCTGTGCCCATTTGATTAAACTAGATACTTCCCACAAGCAAATTCAGAATAAATAAACGATAGCGGAAGTCTTTAATACTAATGAACTGAGAATCTGATAGTGATAACATAATTAAGTATCCAATTATCTCCAATGTACCTTTAGACATAAAGTAAAGTAAAATAATCAATTACATGTCCCAATAGTTAAACAACTAAGCTAATAAAAAACACATGAGTTGCACTCGCATGACGAATCAAGCGCATCTTCTTCCGCTTCTACATCCATCGCAGCAACGTGTCTATACGTCGCACATTCATATATTCTTCAATAGTAGGACCTGCATCAATAACTAAAAATATTCGACATTGAAGGGTGAGCACACATCATGGCTCATTGAGCAAACAAAATAATGCAACAAACATATGCATGCATTCAATTCATAGCTTTGGTCAGGTTTTTAAGTTTGCAATATGCTATAAAAAGGTTTGGTGGCCGCCGCACCTCTATAAACGAGTGTTTGAATCCACCCAATGGATCAAACACCATTTCCATCCCACATGCACCACCATGGAATAGAGATAGAACTAAAGTGTCCAGATCAAACACCACCAACACTTCCCCTGATGCCCTACCCATACCAACATGTAAGCTCCTAATGGCGAGGGCTTCTAAACTGGGCTCGTAATTAACCAATCTTAATGCCATACAGTGTATCCAAGGCCTCACCCCAGCATCCCTTAATACGTCCATAGAGATAAAGCTAAGGCCCCCTGGTAGAGTCAGAGACCACACGGTCCGAGACCACCTCCTTGATGCCCTACGACGTAATAGTACTACTAAGGTAATGGCAATACGATGATGTTAGTGGGCAAGACTTGAGTAGAGATAGAGCTAGAGTCTGGTGATGAGGTTGAAGACCACCATGTCACGTGCTCCCCCTGATGCTCCACTCTCATCCAACACACCAACCACAAACATACATTCACATGCCTATTCCTAGCCTCATCATCATCATCATGTTATAAATAAACGAAATTAAATATACATGAATAGTAATAGTAGGAATATTGAATGACATGTGAGATGCACATTTCAAGCATTTAAGCATAGAATCAATCATGGCATTGGACTCAATAAAAATAAAATAGTTTGTTATTATCCAATTAGTTTAGGTCTTGTTCCCTCACTTTTGATCGATAGTTGTTCCTCTTCCAAGCTTTGTAAATCACTTTTGGACCATTTGGAAACCTAATAAATTTATGGATTCTAAGTTAGAGTTCATATTCATTAATTAAAATTTTTAAATGTCCCATTTGGAATCAATCAGACCTCCAGAAACTAAGTGATCATAGGTATGGCTGCACTTGTGGTCTCAATTTCTGAAACCACAGGGTGTGTGGTCGATACATGTGGTCACATATCATGCGACCACACACATGAGACCACACCCTCCCTGGAAACTTCCCGAGGGAATGTGGTCAACACATGTGCCTCGTGTGGTCGACCATAGCTACGACCACACGAGTGTTTGATCGACTTTCATTCTTAGTCTAATCTCTTTATGATTTGATTCCTTGAACTATCATTAGGGTCCTTCCTATGATTGATCTATGGTCTTAATTTTATATTTTTCACAATATCTACTTTTCCTTTGGGTTCCCGTCTATGGGTCTCATGGTTGAGATCCTACTTTGAATCAATACTTCCTCCATGATCTATTCTATGCATTCAACTAATGTAGGAGATGTCTTCATACCTTAAACTTGCTGAAGAATCAGAGCTCTCTCTGAAATTCCTCCTCTTAGTCTTCTTCTTCAATTCTCTTTCTCTTCCCCCTCCTCTCTTTCTCTCTCTTTCAGTTTGAGTTATAAAAGAATGAAAGAGGCTAAGGGACGTCCTATATATAGAGGAAAACCCTCCACATAGAGTCCTACTTAGATTAGGAAAGAACCCCCTTCAGATTATGAAGGTTTCCTAATCACGGAGTCAGTTTGACATGTATGGTCGCACGTGGGGTCGCAAGATCCATTGACTATACGTCCCAGACTCCTATGGTCTCACTATTTTGAGGTGTGGTCGACCACACCTGTTTAGGTATGCGACCACACGTCTCAATTAGATGATTTATGATTCAAATTAAATACCTAGCCTTGTGGTTTCTTCATGCACTTGGTCCGCTTGGTCCGACCATTTAAGGAAGACCTGATACAAGGTGGTAAGACAGAGTTAGTACGATATGGGTCTTACAAACTAGGTTAGCTTTTATCAGTAGATTCACAAATAGGCTTGCATGTCCACAGATGACTTGGTTTCCTAAGGATTCCTTTGATAGGTCCAGTGCATCTAAGGCTTCTTCCCTTGTTGTTAGAATCGAGCCCTGTTCAATTCTGTCTTCAGGCCTTGTCAAACTCTTCTTGCTTAGTGCATCGGCTACCATGTTAGCTTTTCCAGGGTGGTATGAGATCTTACAGTTATAATCCTTTAGTAGTTTTATCCACCTCCACTACCTCATATTTAAGTCTTTCTAGGTATTTAAGTATGTCAGGTTCTTGTAATCAGACTTAATTTAGAACTTTTCTCCATCTAAGTAATGCTTCCATGCTTTAAGAGTGCATACAACTACCGCCAACTCCAAGTCATGCATCGGGTAGTTCTCTTCATGCTTCTTATGTTGTCTTAAAGCATATGCTAGGACTTGTTTTCCCTGCACGAGTACACATTCTAGTCCAAGTTTAGAAACATCCATATACAAGGTGAATGTCTCTCCTAGTCTTGGAATCGTCAATATAGGGGCCGAGACTAATCTCTCCTTCAAGGTTTGAAAGCTCCTTTCACACTGGTTTGACCAGATGAATCTTTCTCCTTTCTTAGTTAGTTTGGTCAGTGGCACTGTAATTCTAAAGTAATCTTCCACAAATTTGTGGTAGTACCCTGCTAAACCCTAGAAACTTTGGATTTCAGTGACTGTTCTAGGTGCTTCCTAGTTGGTAATGGCTTCAATCTTGTTGGGGTCTACTTTAATCCCTTCTACTGACACTACGTGGCCTATGAATGCCACTTCATTTAGCCAAAAGTTACACTTATTGAATTTGGCATAGTGTTCTTTCCTATAGACTTTGCAATGCCTGTCGTAAGTGTACCTTGTGCTCTTCTACGTTCTTGGAGTATATCAGTTTTTCATCGATGAACACAATCATTGAAGTGTCCAGCATATCATGAAATTCTCTGTTCATAAGCTCCATAAATGAGGTAAGAGCATTAATCAATCCAAAAGACAATACTAGAAATTCATATTGTCCATACCTAGCCCGAAAATCTGTTTTAGGTATGTCACTCTCTTTTATCCTCAGTTGATGGTATCCTAATCGAAGATCGATCTTGGAAAATACTGCAGTGTTTTGAAGTTGATTGAACAAATCATATATGAGTGATAGTGGATACCGATTCTTAATAGTGAGCTTGTTGAATTCTCTGTAATCGATACAGAGATGTACGCTGCCATCCTTCATTTTCACAAACAATACTGGTGCACCCCAAGGAGAAATACTAGGCCTTATGAAATCTTTATAAAGTAATTCTTGCAGTTGCACCTTCAACTCCTTGAGCTCAGTAGGCACCATTCTATAGGGAGCCTTCAATACTGGTGCTACGCTAGTTAACAAGTCTATCACAAACTCGGTTACTTATTCTGGTGGTAACCTTGGTAGATTCTCTGGAAAAACATCTGAAAATTCCTTTACTACCTCCAAGTCTTCCAGACAGGGCCGTTCGACTGTCATATCTAGGATGACACTAGGAATCCTAGGTCTCTGTTCTGTAGACATTTGATGGCCTTGAGCGCTTAAAGAAACAGTTTCCTCTTCTTTGTCCTCTTTTCTCCCTTGAACTCGAATGTATGGCCATTCTCATATTTAAATATGAACTTCTTTTCTGTACAGTGGAGGCTTGCTCCATGTCGTCACAACTAGTCCATGCCTAAGATCGCATCGAAGTATGACATCTCCAACTGAATTAGGTTTGCATCCAGACTTCTACCCTCAACTAGAACTGGACATGGTCCATGTTATTCATCAAGTACTACTTCTACACTAAGGGGTGATCACACTATCAACAACATCTCTAGGGTTTTAATATCACTTCCTATCTTTTCCCTAAAAGTTGGAGAGATAAATGAATGGGTTGCTCCTGAATCGAAAAGTACCCTAGCCGATTTCCCCGCTATAGCAACAGTACCTAATTACATTACCATGTTTTAGATGCATGCTCATACGATAAAAAATAACTAGTCTTAGAAGTGTACCTATCACCACATCTAGTGATGCTTCAGCTTCTTGTGCAAACACTTTGTAGACCTTCCCAGGTTAGATGCTTTGAGCTGATGTGGATAGTTCCTGGCATAATGTCCCATTTGCTCACAATTAAAGTACTTTGTATTTCTAGGCGTTGGGACAGCCGGGTAGTTGTCTCTAGGCACGGCTTTAGATGTTGTTGGTTTAGCTGCGGTGTAATTTGTCTTAAAGGTCTTGTTCACCACACCACCATTAGCAAAGTTTGTGGCATGTTGTTACCTCCCTTTTAGGTGAAGTAACTATCTCTCAGACTGGATTCAATAACCTTGGTCATTTGGACAGCCTTTGAGTAAACCTCCTTTCCAAGGGTGACCACTATAGCTTGTATGTTGCCCCTTAGACCTTTGGTAAACCTTAGAGCTTTAGTAGATTCTTTATTCATGATCAGTGGTGCAAAATAGAAAAACTCCTCGAACTTGTGCTGATATTCATCCATTGTTTGCTGCCCTTGCGACACATTAAGGTATTCCACCTCCATCCTATCCTTAAAGCTTCTAGGGAAGTATCTTTCAAAGAAAGCTTCTTTGAAAATTTCCTAGGTAATCAGGGGATGCTTTGCTATTAGAAGTGGCATAGTGGATTCCCAGCAGGTGTTAGGCTCTCCTTCTAGCATATAAGTTGCGCAAAAAATCTTCTCCTCCTCAGTACATACCCTCATTCGAAGGGTTTTTTCTATAGACTTAATCTATATGGCTGGCTGCAATGGATTAGTTCCAACTCCCATAAACTTCAGAGGTTTCATCTTCATAAACCTATCAATGGTTCGAGACTAATCATAAAACGGTGCCGGGGGAATCGGTGGCTGACTCTGATTTGCCACTACGTTCTGATTGAGTCGAGAGGGTACTCCATGTTGTTTTGTAGTCGCACCAACTTGACTTATCGTGTTCCCTCTAGGTGGTGGCACATTATTATTCTGGTTGCCTTGTTGTCCACCTATCTGTGGTGCAAGCACTAGGGTCAGAAGGGTTCTCAGATCTTCAAGGAACTTGCGTTGATTTTCCTTGGTTACTCTTTGCTGCTCCTGGCTTACTATAAGAGCCACATTTCATATGATGACAGGGAGGTTTTAAGGGGTAATCTCAGGTGGTGGTGGAATTTTCTCTATTTCAGATGACCCTTTCATATTGGTGGTGGGTTGAGTTCCATCTAGATCGGGTGTTACAGTCAACCCTTCTCTAGGCGAAAGATTTTCATCATCACTTTTACGAGGGGTGTTGCCTGTACGAGGGGCCATTTCCACCTATTCAACTTCCTAAATCAAGCATCAGTATAGTTAGCATCATGTTTTATAGTAAACGATGTAAGTAAGGTAAATAGAACATTTACAAAAATGGAACCAAACACAGTTAAGAAGGAATTAGCAGAGTTTTAGGAATTTATACCATTCATTACTGGTCCGGTTGATGTATCCGGACTCACTAGCTCCAAACGATAATGCGACCAGTAAAGTTACTGAACTCTTTGGAGTTTTTTGATCGATGGGTCGATCGGTACTATATCGTTCGCATTCCAATCGTCTACTTCCAGAATGTTAACGCTCACCCTGCTGGTCGATGTATCGGACTATACCCCACGTCAAGATTCGAGACTGGTTGGAGAATCCTTACCTAATATAACCTAGTACGAAAATTCCTTCTTTATTTTTTACCACAACCTTTACTCTAAGTGGCAGAGAGCTCCACTTCCACCTTTGAAAACCTGGGTTTTGCCACTGGGAGCTTCTTCCATCAACGAAACTTGAGCTTTTTCCATCAACGAATCCTCTCTTAACTCTCACAATCATAGATCCAAGGTATGAACTCACTCTCTTTAGCTTGGAATTTCAATTCTAGGGTTAGGAGTTATATCACAAAATTTCTTTTGAGCTTTTTCTTGAAACAATGTCTGCTCAAGCTGGGTTAACATTGTCTGCTATCTTTGTAGGCCATCCTATCCAAGGAAAACTACCATGAGCTGATTACAGCTTAATGCTCCGCTATCTTTTGATGTGTAGCGGTTCATTTCCTTGGAGGCTCAACAAGCATTCCCAAGGTTTGAATATAAATTTGTCGAATCCGGGCAACGCGTTCTATTTGACGAGTTAGAGCAGTTTGACATCCGAGCTACCTTTAATGCTATGAGATGGTCTCCCATGTTAGAGATCAATGTAACCATGAGGCCTGACCTGATACGGCTCTTCTACTGTAATTTGCAAGTTACGAGTGAAATGAACGACAAGAATAATGCTATGAACCTTCGCATAACCAGCCGAGTTGCGGGCCAGGATGTTTCCTTTGACACTAGGTAGCTAGCAAGTATGTTGGGCATATCCATGGGTAGAGACATAGCGTTCTGGAGTTATAAGGATAGGGGCAACTTGTCTGAGGTTATGTGATTGGAGATTTCCAATTAGACCCTTATTTCGGGTAAGCATCACAAAATCGTCAACTATCATCCTTACCCCGAGTATACTATAGGATTGTACAGAACAACGTCCTACCATAAGATGGTCACTACAATGAATTGTCTTCTTTTGGTAAATTTTTGGTTATCAGCTCGCAACCAGAACACCTATTCTCCTTCCTTGCTTCTCGTGTGGAACATGATCCTGGCCTCAAAAGGTGTTGGACAATCGAATCTTCCTTACAGTAATTTACTCACTCACCTTTTAGCAGAAGATAACTAAGCAACCATGAGCATATTAGTGATAATTAATATGAGCATTGCCATTGTTTAATTCCTCAAACAAGGATCATCAAATAATGTCTTTAAACAAAACTACATGTAGTTGTGCCCTAATAATCATGGGCTATATAAATAAATAAATTATTCAAAGAGTATTTAAAATAGACAAAATGGTTCACTGCCTAAAAACTTCATCCCAAGGATAACTATCCATCAAAGACACAGGCATCACACTTACAGTCCATGTCGTGTGCTTCATCTTCATATTGTACTCCTCCTAGCTGCTAAGTGAGTGATCGCTGGTGCATTCAAGTAGTTAGGAACTGTAGTACCTACAATATCATCTAAAAGAATGGCATACATGATGGTCAGCTCCAACATGAGCTTAGTGAGAAATAGACAAACAAGCAATCAAGTATGCATGATCAATTTGTTACACATAACAATGCAATAGTCATGTATCATGTATGCCATATGCTAAACTAAGGCTTAGCCACACCTCCCAGAGACTAACTACAACCTCCATGCACGGGAGTGCTAGGTACTCACCAGCCTACCTAGTAGCCCTGGTGCCCCACATGACATCCCAATCAGAGTGGTGATTGGGCAGCAAGTCTGGCCAGTGACGCTCCAACAAACACTGCAGACACTTCCCCCTCATCACTTGACTCTACCAATACCTGACCCCCTATTGGCCAGGGTAGCATACAGGGGTAGTACCACTAACTAAAACCTACATGTCATTCTATGTATCCCTCTCACCAAACTTAGTAGGAATCTCAGGCAATCCTTTTGCCCCCCAAGATGCTGTCATCCCGCTAAGGGTGAGTGACATACTTGTCAATAATCATATAGCAAGTCAGATCTAGCAGTCCTCAATTGTTTCACCACTTCCTATTAGTTTCCAATCACATACATTCACACAACAATCATAATATAAATGCAAATGCATGCACAAAGCAGTTATTGATGACATGTTATTACAACAAGCATGTGGCACAACAATCATAAATCAAAAACACTCTAAATTAGTTAGGGGTTCTATTCCTCACCTGATATGACTTGTTCGAGAATGTTCCCACTAGAAAATACATGTTTGCAAGGTGTTCTTACGCCTATACAAGGTGTATGGTCATGAATTTGAAGTTCTACATGATTTACTTTTGATTTGTACAAGTTTGAGCTTTACCAGTCGATATATCGGTCGCTACACTATCGATAGGCCTATGGTCTGATAGAATATCTAAACCCTTCTACCATTTGTTGATTGATATATCGGTTGATACAGAGTATTGACCTTGACATCATCCGACTAACTCTCCGAGATCCTTCTGAAATTAGTCAATCACTACGCTGGTTCTTACAGTATAGTCCGGTGTATCAACCGCCTCTTCCCTAAAGACCATTTTTCTACTTAGTAAATTAGGATTTTTCTTATGATTTAATCCCTTCCTTGCTAGCATAATATGGTCTGGTGGTGGGGTGACTCCTAGGTCTATATACCATCCAATAAGCAAGAAATCAATTGCTTAACTATGCACTTCGTTAGGAATTCTCCCTTCTAACAACCTACATTAACTTTATTATTGAAGAAGGATGAGTGTTTGTCACATCAGACTCACATATTTCACTTGAACATCAAATTTCTCATTAAAGTTTACAGTAGTTTAGGGTTTTATCGATGTTGCCTTGATCAATTCTGATCGGCGGTGTACGTCATCGGTAGTTCACCTACACAAGTGCTGCAAGGCTCCACTTTCTTCTTCTCCTTTCTCCCTTCCTCTTGAGAATGTGTCAGAACTTTTGGGATTGATACATACTCAGAGGAGGGTGAAAGATAGGGTTTTTATTCACCTCAAGTTCCCTAATTGGAGTCAAACTCTTGGTTTGAATGGGGACTCCTAAGTGGTTGTCAAGTGGCGAGAATTTAAATTTTGGGAGAGATTCTTTCCCTTTTCCAACTCCAAATTAGTTAGGATAGGTGTGGGTTCCTCTTATATTTGTCTATGGATCCTAGGAATATCCTAGATAGTCTCCTAAAGTGAGACCAATTGTTAATTTTGAGTTTAAGCCAGTTTTGCCCTTACTGGTCATTGGTACCGGTCCATGGACTATCGGAATTCCTGACCGACTTGTACCAATCGGCTCTACTTTAAAGCTACATATTATATAATATATAGTTAGAAAGGAATCTAATGATTTTAAAAGGGGTACCTATCACATTGGTCCTTGAGCTGGCATTGTGTTGGGTTCGAATATGGTGGAAAACCCTGGCACAAAAGAAAATCCAAGTTGGGTTCTCTGGGTGTGGGTTTTACAAATTAAGCTTTAATGATATTGAGAGTTTATAAATCTCTACATCTCTAGGAATGAATATGAGCATTGGGAGACAATGACATATATGTACGTTGTACGCTAAAAGATACTAATACTATATCCCATTTATAAAAAAACTGAGGAGGTAGAATTTGAAATGGATATGGATCCAAAATCTATGAATCACTTAAGTAAGCGATATGAACATTGATATTAATGACTTGAGGAGTGGATATAGATAATAAAAAGAAAATGACAAGTTTCAACAAAATTTGATTTAAAATACATGACTTATGAATATATAAAGGGATAGTAAAAAAGGAAATATACATAGATTTTACACTGGATTGAGGATAATGATGGTAAAGATAGAAGAGATGATCTAAGAAACTTGAAGGAATCGAAAGGCTTGAGGAAAATAAGAATTTGATTATAGTTACTCTCCAACAAAGTGGGTAACATAAAAAGATTTCTTTTCAATGAAGTAAGAAGTGTTGAATGAGGATGAAATGTAGAATATTGTCCTTAAGAAGTGTCGAATGGATATAGCTATGCTACCAGGCAACTATTCCATGGACTACTCTAGTAATTATGCCATGTTCCATAGGTGATGTGAGGAAACACAACAAGGACCCTACTCACTGACCACCCAACTGCCCCAACCTAGGCAGGTTCATCATATACGGTAGAACCGTTGACTATTGTAGGCAAATTGTCCAACCATAGGCTGATTTGTTTTACATAGTGGAACCTTCAACTATTGAATGACAAGAAGGCAAAGGACTTACGTTTCAGTACCTTTTGGAACTTGAGCCCAGTGGAAAGGGACCGTAAGGTCAATGGATTTAGATGGGAAAAGAAGACGGATGATGCATATAAGTAATACCCCAATGATCAAGGGTGTAGTTACGCTTTAATTTCGAGGAAAAAATTTCTTGAAGGGGGATGGAGTTGTAAGACCCGTGCCTAAATCCTATTATAGTAAGACCATTATTGGCATTAATCAGGTCTTCCCATGTGTAAACATTTATAACAAACATCGTCGATGCCGATGATGTATGTGAGAGGGGACACAAAAACCTATCGTGAACCTCCCATGTCCTTAAAATGTAAGGAGGTATACTAGAAGAAACCTAGGACCCATCCTATCCGATCCCCAAGATTCTGGCATGTCCAAACCTAAGCTAGCCAATCGAACAGGACGTCCGGCTCATAACCAAGGAGGTGAGGTTGAATATGAGTTGCATGGTCCAGCCGCACCCCCTGTGCGCAAACTCAAATGGAGCCAAACTGTAAGTGGGACCCATAGTTTGAAATATCACTTTCTCCCTCCATGATCGACTAAGAAAAAGACTCTTTTCATAGTAAGTTCATCTCTTTTAAATCAAAGATGGAAAGTGGAGGAGGAGAATCATCTCCTTTCCATCTTTGTTTCCCATGCTTGCCAATTTGGGAAGAGATGGATTCCTATTATCTCCGTTCTCTCATTCCATCAATCCAACCAAAAGAGATAGGGAGAGGGGCTCTGACGTGCCTCTATGAAAGGAGAGAAAATAAGAGAAAGAGAGGAGAAAGAAGAAGAAGAAAAGAAGAAGAAGAAGAGGAGAAGAAAACTTCCTCTCATTAATGCTTTGCAAGGAAGAGGCAGAGAAGGAAGAAAGAAAAGAAAGAGAAGGAGACGTACCTCTGGATTGGCACTTCATTGCTAGAAAAGCTTGGATATCAAGGGAAACGAACATTGTAAGTATTTTCTCAATCTAAAAAGCATAAATCGTTAATGGAATGAGTTAACTAGTGGCTGTAGAGTAAGGCATGAATCAAATGGATTAAAGTGGATTAAACAAGGATTTATGTTTTTATATGAAACCATGATCATATGATTGATCTATGGATTTTGGAAGCCAAAAAATGACCATTAGGGATCTTGAGTTGACCCATGGAGACTCGGATCATGAATCAATAATGGGATCCAAATGCTAAGAGGTCGGATTTGAAAAGCAAAAACAAATCTATGATCTTGACAATTTTTTGAATCGAAGCGATATCTATAACTTGACGTAAGAATCGAGTTGTTAGCCCAAACTCCTTATTCCCACTAAGAATAATCTGAGAAACATGTGAGAGAAGTTTGGTGACCATCGAACCACGTTTTGATGTACGATAGATAGGTTGAGACGCACAACCCTGTCATCGTGACGTGCGGTAGCACACCAGCCGCATGACATCCCAGTGGCGGATCTAGGCCAAGCTTCGCTAGTGACTATGTTAATTAATTAAAATTTATTATGGTCTTAGAACTTAGAAATAGTATACTTAGGGTAAGAATCCCTTGATACTTTTTATCGGACAGATGCAGGGACTGGTTTACACCTTAAATAAATCAATCTCGGACCACCCTTGTGAGTCAAGACCTTAAAACCCTACAGGAGCTTGGCAACCTCTTACGGTGTTGGCATTGTCAAATGACCATGTTTCGACGTGCGGTCTGTGACACGTGCTGCATGCCTGGTGGTCAATAACTGTGTGGTGGATCACTCGCCGCATAAGGTTTTGACCTCTATTGGTGACCATCTTTGGTCAGTGGTTTTACAAGATTTTTATGAGACTGGCTATAGGCTTGGATTTCTGGAATCGAATGTTCATGGGCGTTATGTTGGTTGGTTCAACCGAATGCCCTATAACCTGTTAAGTAGCTGGCTGTTCGCTACCTTAAATAATATGAAACCCTTGGATAGGGTATGAAACCTTAGGGGCTAGAAACCAGACCCCTATATGATGTTAGAACCCCTGATTTTGTTGTCAGAAGTCCTTCTTAGTATTAAAGCTTTTAGAAGGAATCCTTGCTAGTAAATGTGCTGCCTTATAGAGAATTGATGTTCATAGCACTTGCCATTATGGACAGTAGGGTTGCTATGAGTGTAGACATACTGAAGAGTTATGAATAGTAACAAATGAATTTAGTAATGAACCCCTAGATGCTATGTCATGATAAACAAACAGTGAATAATAAGCATAAGTTATCAGATAAGCTATTTAAGCTATGAGCACTGGAATAAAAAAGTAAAGAGAAATCTAATTAGTTCTATTGAATAATATATTTACAAATGTTATTGTCTATGATCTTGATTCATAGTTACGAGGACTCTAGTAAATAGCTACCTGAGTGGCTTGCCGACGATTTTACTCTCTTACTGTCTATAAAGGAACTAAACCTTTGTTCGGTAGATTAGTTTTATTGAACTATGTTGAGTGATGTTATGTTATTGATAACATGCTTTTGTGTTTGATAACATGTCACACCCCAATTCTAGTCTAACCAAAATGGTGTAATGAACCGCCAATAAACCAACGGTTCACCCAGGATCTCGCATAGGTCGTACCCACCAAAACTGTCACACCCCAATTTTGTTCTAACCAGAATCGTGTGATGAACCGCTAAATAACCAACGGTTCAACCAGGATCTCAAATAGGCTATCCCTGCGTTATCCAACTTACACACATCCGTAATCATAATCAGAGTAAATACATAATAGCAGAAGTCTTATAATAAAATGAACTGAGAATCTATGTGATATTAAAATTTAAATAACAATTTATTCTGTATTCAACTGAGACATAAATATTTAAATACCAAATACATGTCTTAATAAATCCAAATAAAGAAACTTATAAAATATCTAATCAAATACACACGAGTTGCACTCGCAAGAGGACTCGTGTGTATCCACTTTAGCTTCAGCTTCCATCGCCGCTACCGTCCCGTACGCAGAAGCATTTATAAAATCTTCAACCGTATAACCTGCATCATCAACTAAAAATATTCGACGTCGAGGGGTGAGCACACATCACGGCTCAGTGAGTAGCCAAAACAATGCAACAATACATATGCATGCAAAAAGTCAATTTATATCTTTGGTCCGGTTTTAAAGTTTGCAGTATGCAATAGAAAGGTTTAGGTAGCCAAAGGTCGCGTTTATTGACTCCGCCTCTATACACGAGTGTGCGACGTTACCCAAAGATCACGTTTATCGTCAAATCACATGCACCTAACCATGAACAGTATATAACAAGATTAACGGATATTGCTATATATTGCCATACCAACACGTAAGCCCCTGTTAGCGAGGGCTGCAAACTGGGCTCGCAACTAACCAATCCTAATGCCAAAAGTGTATCCAAGGCCTCACCCCAGCATCCCTCAGAATGTCCATAGAGATAGAGCTAAGGCCCCCCGGTAGAGTCAGAGACTACAAGGACCGAGACCACCTCCCCTGATACTCTACGACATAATAGTTCTGCTAAAGTAATGGCGATACGACGATGCTAATGCACAAGACTTGAGTTAGAAATAGAGCTAAAGTGCTGAGACCCGCCAAAGGTTAACGTTTATTGACGTTCTCATCACACCTCCCCTGATACTCGCTCGCATCAAGCACATCAACCATACACATACAAGCACATGCCTATTCCTATCATCATCATCATCATCATGTTATAAACAATAAAGTAAATATGCCTGAACAAGTAATAGAAATATTGGATGGCATGCTGTATGCACATTACAAACATATTCGCATAGAATCAAGCATAGCATAGGACTCAAGAAATAGAAAACAGTTTATTATTAACCAATTTAGTTTGGAGTTAAGGTTCCTCACCTTAGCTTGCTAATAGATATTTTTCAAAGCTTTAGAATCACCTTTACAATGCTATTATATTGCTAGAAGACCTAACAAAGTCGATAGAATTTAATTAGAATTTATTCAGAATTAAAAACTATTCTGTCAACTGAGGGTCGGAGGTATGGTCGATGCTAGGGTCGATGGGTCTATCGACCCTTCCCCCTTTCTGGACTTCCCGAATGCTGAGGGTCGATGGTCAGGAATACCTCGGGTCGGATGGTCATCGACCCTGGGAGTGACCCTTGGTGCACTTTGGTCCAATTCCCTCTTTTAATCCATTCTTCGTGTTTGGGATCCTATGGTTTGCTCCTACATTCCATTCTACATTCATTCCATGGTCTGAAACCATGTATAACCCACCAAGATAGCTTTCATGCGCTTTCCTATGGTTTTCCATGGAAACCTAACCATAGATTGATGGTTTGGGTTTCTCCGAGATCACACTCTCAACATTAACTAACCTAAGGTCTGTAGAAACTCATGGAATTAGTATCCATACCTGAGAAGATAATCTTTCTCTGCAACTCTTCTCTTTTGGCTTAATATCTCTTCCTTCCCTTTCTTCTTCCTCTTTCCTTCTCCTCTCTTTCTCTCAATTCGATTAGGGTTGTGAAAGGAGTGAAAGTGGTTTAGGGACGTCCTTTAAATAGACTAGGAACATCCTAAATAAGTCCCTCTGAGATTTGGAAAGAATCCCAATCAAAAAATATAGAAATTTCCTAATTTCTATATTCGGCAGAAACCGAGGGTCGATGGGAGGGTCGATGATCCCGTCGACCCTAGGGTCTTAAGCTGTCCGACCCTCCCTTCAAAATTGAGGGTCTGACTTTCTGCTTTGGGAAGTCTGACCCTGCTTAGCTGGGTATGCGACCCTTCCTCTATTTTAAGTGTTTTTGGGTCGATTTGATACCTGGGATCTCAATCTCCTTCACGCCCTTGGTCCATTTGACTCGACCATGATGGGTAAACCTAGTTCAAGGTGGTAAGACCGGGTTAGATTGACACGGGTCTCACAACTCCCCCCAACTTATAAAAATTTTATCCTCAAAATTGTACGTACCTTCTGAATCAAATAAGTGAGGGTATTGCTTTCGCATAGCATTTTCTTCTTCCCATGTAATTTCTTCCATGTCTCTACTTTTCCATGTGACCTTAACATACTAGATATCTCTGTTGCGTAGACGTTGAACTTTTTGACTAGTGATTTCTGTTGGTGTTACTTCAATTGTCAAATCATCAGTCAATTCTGGCAAATCCACTGTCAAAACATGCATTGGGTCCTTGACATACTTCTTCAATAGAGAAATGTGAAATACGTCATGTACACTTGACATAGATGGTGGTAGTGCTAACTGATAAGCTACTTTTCCACCCTTAGCTAGAATTTCATACGGCCCGACATATCTTGGACTTAGCTTCCCTTTCTGTCCGAACCTCTTCAATCCTCGCATAGGCGATACTTTCAAAAATACTTTATCACGTACGACGAACTCCAGATCTCTTCGTTGAGTATCTACATATTGCTTCTAACGGTTCTGAGCTTTTCTCACTCTTTCCTTGATGATGTCGACCACTCGACAAGTCTCTTCAATAAATTCCGGTCCAACAATACTACGTTTCTATAATTTCATTCCAAAACAAGGGAGTTCGACACTTTCGGCCATACAGTGCTTCATATGGTGACATATGTATTGTGGCCTGATAGCTGTTATTATAAGCGAACTCGATCAATGGTAACTTTTCGTCCCATGATCCTTTGAAATCAATCACACATGCTCGTAGCATATTTTCTAGAATCTGAATTGTACGTTCTGACTGTCCATCTGTCTGTGGGTGGAATGCAGTACTGAACTTCAACGTTGTACCCATAGCCTTTTGCAGTCCTTCCCAAAATTTGGAAGTAAATTGTGGATCTCTATCGGACACAATACTTTCTGGTACACCGTGTAATCGAACAATATTATCCACATACAGCTTTGCTAACCTTTCCAGTGTATACTGAGGTCGTATAGGTATAAAGCGAGCTGTTTTAGTCAGACGGTCCACAATCACCCAAACTGCGTCAACTACTCAAGGAGTCAATGGTAGTCCTGTGACGAAGTCCATAGTGATGCAGTCCCATTTCCATGCTGGTTTCGGTAATGGCTGTAACAATCCTGCGGGTCTTTGTCGTTCAGCCTTTACTTTCTGACAATTTAGACATTGAGACACGAACTTGGCTACATCTGCTTTCATTCCCCTCCACCAATATAATTTCTTTAGATCATGATACATTTTTGTACTTCCAGGGTGTAACGAGTAGATGGTGGTATGTTTTTCTTTCATCAGTCGGTGTCTAATGTCCATACTTTCTATTTCAGGTACACATATTCTTCCTTTGTATTTTAGTACCTTCTCGTCATCCAAGGTGAACTCAGTGTTAGTCCTACCTTTTTCAATATCTTCTTGTATTGTTCTCAGATAAGGATCTGCTTTGATAGTTGTCATCACTTCATCCACTATATCCGGTATAATCTTCACTGCCGCGAACATATTTGAAAATTAATGAATAAACCCTTGGTTAGCTGATTCATCCGTTGTATCTATCACATACTGCTCGTTGCCGTGATTGAATACCATTCCGGTAGTACACATTGCTGCAGTCGTGCTGACTTCTCCTTGAGATTTTATCATTGTTTTTCTGCTTAATGCATCCGCTACTACGTTCGCCTTTCCCGGATGATACTGGATATCACAATCATAATCTTTCAATAATTCCAGCCATCTTCTTTGTCTCATATTCAACTCTTTCTGATTAAATAAATAAGTAAGACTTTTATGGTCCGACTTAATCTGGAATTTCTCCCCGTATAGGTAATGTCTCCATATCTTGACAGCATGTACTACTGCCACTAGCTCCAGATCATGAGTGGGGTAATTTTTCTCATGTACCTTCAACTGTCTTGAAGCATAACCAATCACTTCCTCCCCTTGCATAAGCACACATCCTAGTCCCAGTCTCGACGCATCGGTGTATAAGGTAAACGTCTGTCCTGGAATAGGAATAGTCAAAATTGGAGCGAATATCAATATGGTCTTCAGTGTTTGAAAACTCTTCTCACATTTATCGGTCCACACAAACTTTTCACCTTTCTTAGTCAAACTGGTGAGAGGTACGGCAATCCGAGAATAGTCTTCTACGAATCTTCGATAATAACCAGCTAGACCCAGAAAACTTCTGATTTCCGAAACGCTCTTTGGTGCTTCCCACTTTACAATAGCCTCGATCTTCCTGGGATCCACTTTGATTCTTTCAGCGGATACTACATGGCCCAGGAAGGTGACTTCACTTAGCCAAAACTTGCACTTTTAAAATTTGGCGTATAGCTTCTCTTTCCTTAAACGCTGTAGGGTTGCGTTTAGGTTCTTGATATGAGTTTCCTTGTCCTTGGAATATACCAATATGTCATCAATAAATACTATAACCGACGTATCCAACATATCGTGGAAGACTCGGTTCATAAGTTCCATGAACGTTGCCGGTGCATTAGTTAATCCGAAAGACATAACCAAAAATTCATAATGTCTGTATCTGGTCCTGAATGCTGTCTTCGGAATATCACCTTCTTTAATCTTCAGCTGATGATAGCCTGACAGAAGATCGATCTTTGAAAATACTTTTGCCCCTTGTAACTGATCGAACAAGTCATCGATCCGAGGTAATGGATATCGATTCTTGATTGTCAGTTTATTCAACTCACGATAGTCGATGCATAATCGAACGCTACCATCCTTCTTCTTTACGAAACAACACTGGTGCCCCCCATGGAGATATACTGGGTCGAATATAACCCTTGTCTAGTAGTTCTTGTAGTTGCACTTTTAGTTCCATCAGTTCCATAGGAGCCATTCTGTAGGGTGCTTTTGATAAGGGTGTGGCTCCAGGTATCAGGTTTATTACAAACTCTGTGGCCCAGTCGGGTGGTAATTCGGGTAGTTCCTCTGGAAATACATCAGGGTAATCCCGCACGACGTCAAGGTCCTCCATTCGTGGTGCTTCCTTGGTTAGGTCGACCATTGACACTAGATACCCGACTGCTCCCTTGTCAAGGCACTTCTTAGCCTTTAATGCTGAAAGTATGAGCTTGCGTCTCCGGGGAAGTTTTGTTCCCGAGAAACTTATTTCTGCTCCTTCTTTGTCTTTGAACGTTAGCTTCTTTTCGACGCATAATAGATTTGCAGAGTGTCGAGCTAACCAGTCCATTCCTAAGATGACATCAAAGTTTGCCATCTCAAGTTGTATCAAGGTTGCATCTAAAGTCTTCTCTCCAATGAGAACTGGACATGGTCCATAACCTTTCTCTAGTTCCATTTCTAACCCCATCGGTGACCGTACAAGTAATTTGTAGTCTAATGTTTTGATGGGTAATTTTGTCTTCTTTCCAAATGACACAGATATAAATGAATGAGTAGCTCCAGAATCGAAGAGTACTCTGGCGGGTACACCATTTATAGGTACAATACATGTGATTTATCTTTACTTAGTTTACATGCTCATTCAATGTAATTACAACTTAAAAAGTTTCAGTCATACTTGTGACCACATCGGGTGATGTGGCCGCATCCTCGGATGTAATGGCATATACCCGTCCTTGATGTAACTGCTTCTTGGACTTTGGGCACTCCCTTGCCATATGTCCGGGTTGGTTGCAGTTAAAACACCTCAGGACTTCAGAATTTGGCTTTGACTGAGGTTGCACTACTGAAGTGGTCTTGGGTGCAGTAGTAAAGTGCTGAGGACGAAAAGGCTTATACGTCCTGTTATTGCCTCCGTTGTAGGAATTTCTGACTGGTCTCTTAATGCCTCTGTTCTGAGTAAAATAAATCTCCTTCTGGCTCGATTCAATCACTCGAGCAATCTGGACAGCTTCGTTGTAAATTCTCTTTTCTAAGCCCAGAACATTTTCTCTGATGCTTCCTCTTAGTCCCGCGATGAACCTACGGGTTTTGGTATCTTCTTCTTGCATGCTAGCCGGTGCAAAGAAAAACAGCTCTTCGTAGCGCTGTTGATATGAATCTACAGTCATCTATCCCTGGTACAAGCTCAGGAACTCCTTCTCCATCGAATCTCTGAAGCTTCGTGGAAAATATTTCTCGAAGAATGCTTCTTTATATATAGCCCAAGTCAGTAGTTAATGCTTGGTCAGTAAATATGTCTTCGTGGATTTCCACCAATGGTGTGCGTCGCCCTTGAGCATGAAGGTGGCACATAGTACTTTCTCTTCCTCTGTGATAGACATCATGAGGAAATTTCTCTCCATCTCGTCTATCCAGTGGGCTGGCCACAATGGATCAGATGGCTTGCCGTTGAATTCTTTGCGTTTTATCTTTAAAAATCTCTCCACTAGTCTAGAGTGGTCCAGCTGATTCTGGGGGTTTGCCCCAAACATATAGGGTGGATTGTGGTAATTCCCTTGAGCTGCTTCCAGTACCTGCACTGGAATCTGTGCAGCCGATTGTTGAGGTGTCTGCTGAGCTGGGTGGTTACCCACCGGGGCTGCACTAGCTTGTCCAGTGTGCATGGGTGCGGCCTGAGTGGCTTGGAACATAATTCCCATGGCAACCTGCATCTGAGCCTATGCGTGTTGCATCTGCTGCAGCTGTTGTGCCAGATTCATCTCCACGGTTGTTAGCTCTGGTGGTGAAGGTGGCAAATTTGTAGGGTTTCTCGGTTCTGGATTTCCCGATGCGTAGTTATTCTCTTGACTAGTCTCCTCCACTGGTGGTGGTGGTGGGACTACATTTCGGGTCTACCGGGTCACTCTACGTCCAGACATAACTCCTTTCGCTAATGGTGGTGCCTAGAAATCATTAAAATAGGTGAGAAGTCATTTATATTTCATGTAGGCACGCTAATCAATAATCAATTCCAATTCTAGCTCATTTTATAAAAAAAAATGGTGTCTTTTCTATGTAGGGTCGATGGTGAGGGTCGCCGGTATGTCCGACCCTTAATTTCCGACCCTGGGAATGACCTGTTCTTCCCGAGAGCTGAGGGTCGAGGCGAGGGTCGATGGGTATCCGACCCTCAGTTCCGACCCTTGATTTTCTGTCAGATACCCGAGAGCCGAGGGTCGATGGGAGGGTCGATTCGAGGGTCGATTGTGCTAGTCGAATTGTCCGACCCTCGGACCAAAAATCAAATTTTTAAGATCCGATTCTGGGTCATTTCTCACTATTCCTCCTCCGTTTCGACTCGTCTCTCCTCTCTGAGTTGCTACAGTGCTACTCTACTGTTGTGGGTCGATTTTAGTCCAGGTTTCGACGTCCACGTCATCCATACAGGTATGTTCTCTCATTTTTACCTGTTTTTAGGTTTTCTTTTCTAGGTTTTCACACGTTTAACTTGTATTTTCCGAATTAAACTTTTTCCAACCGTAAAAAATTGATTTTTATTGGGGGCTTTTGTTATTGGTGTCTCGAGGAACGAAAGCCCTCAAAATTTTTTGAGTTTCATCGGTTGGTTATCGAGAAACTAAAAATTTTCTCTTTTTGCCCTAATTTGTCGAAATTTTTGATTTTTCTTGAATTTCTTCAAATTGAGCTTCGTCAGTTAAAATTTCCTACTGCATGTGGGTCGTAGGATATGTTTAAACCTTCGTAAGTCCTTATGCCCACTTATATGGTGAGGAATGGGCTTTATGGTCAACTTACGTCGTTATTATATCATATTCCAGATTTTTATCCTATTAACTCCTTGTTTCCTTTCTCTTTCTTGTTTTGCAGATACAATGGCTCGTACCAAACTACCCAGAGTGCGTGATCCACTTCGCTTCCGTTCGAACGGAGCTGAGGCACAGTATGCTGACTATTCCCGTAAGAAAGTGGAAGGGGGTAGCATGGTGAACTTGGCTGAGCTAGCCTTGTTCAATGTAGATGGAGCATTTGGTGATATGGGGTGGCTCCCTGTCATCACATACGACGCGTGCACATGTCCAGATTTGGTGCGCCCAGTTCTATTGTAATCTCCAGGTGGTGGGGAATTACAACGACGGTGAGCATGGTCAGGAGTTGCGCATCACCAGTTACGTCATGGGGGTGCACATTTCCTTTGATTATCGGCAGCTGGCCGATCTGTTGGGCATTCCCTATGATGGCCCCATGGTGTACTGTGCGTCGGGAGAGCTATAATTTGTTGAGATGGAGATGAGGGCAGAGATCGACAACCAGCTGTTACCCCCTGATCTCTGGCAGATGAGAGCCTGTTAATTGCGTCCAGCTCCGTGGGTCTTCTGTAAGATTATCCAGCATAATCTGATTCCGCAGAGTGGGCACAATGAGAGGGTCTCTCAGCTGACACAGTTTCTGATATACAGTATCTGCACTCGCCAGCCGGTCTGCCTTCCTTACATCATCATGCGGACAATGATTAGTGCTACATTGTCCGGTCATAGGGGTAATCTACCCTATGGACGCATGATTACAGTGCTACTAACCCGTCTGGGGGTGGATCTGGTAGATGAGAAGATCCAGGAGAAGACCTTCTCGTCGCCTCTAGATTGGGAGGCTATCTACAAGATGGGGCTGCGAAATGCTGAGGTTAGTGATGAGGAGAGGAACGCGATGGTGCGCCCTCACACTCGGGTCAAGATGGCTGATGCTGAGGCTGCTGCTGCTGCTGCTAGAGCTCGTGTGGATCCAGTCGACGATGACGATCGTATGTATATGGACGTCGACTCGATACCACCGCCTTCACCTACACATGCGGCTGGAGTTGGTACTTCTTCTGCGGCGGCTCCTGCTCCTGAGGCTGGTCCTTCTCATTCGGCTGATCCTTCACTTCCACCTTCAGCCATGATGGAGATGCTGCAGGAGATTAGGGATGCTCAGCGCAGATCTGATCTGAGGATGGATGAGCTGTTGGCTGCTCAGCATGCATCAGACGCGCGGATGGGAGAGCTCCTAGAGGTGCAGCGTGCGACTGATCAGAGGATAGCCGGTCTCATAGCTAGTCTCCAGACGACCCAGACCCAGGTAGCCTGGTTGACTATAGTCTATGCTGAGGACTACGACAGAGATCGTGAGGCCCCGCCTCCTCCTTCGCCTCTAGCTTCTTGATTGTACTTATTTTCTTGTACTACAGAGTAACTGTCTGGGTTGTGGACTGTACTCGGCTTTAGTTATGTATATACGTTTTGTTTTTTTCACTCATTGTATGTAACTTGTTTTCCCTCTAATAGATGCATTATTCTCTTTTTAAAATTGGTCTCAATCATCACTTGTTCTTACAATGTGTTTGTATTAAAGCTTTTAGTTTATCCTATCTCAGTTCACAATTGTCTCGAATGTATGTTAGTCGGCGGGCAAGGCCTGAGATGCTCTGATACCAAGTTGTCACACCCCAATTTTGGTCTAACCAGAATGGTGTGATGAACCGCTAAATAACCAACGGTTCAACCAGGATCTCAAATAGGCTATCCCCGCATTATCCAACTTACACACATCCGTAATCATAATCATAGTAAATACACAATAGCGGAAGTCTTATAATAGGATGAACTGAGAATCTATGTGATATTAAAATTTAAATAACAATTTATTCTGTATTCAACTGAGACATAAATATTTAAATACCAAATACATGTCTTAATAAATCCAAATAAAGAAACCTATAAAATATCTAATCAAATACACACGAGTTGCACTCGCAAGAGGAGTCGTGTGTATCCACTTCAGCTTCAGCTTCCATCGCCGCTGTCGTCCCGTACGCAGAAGCATTTATAAAATCGTCAACCATATAACCTGCATCATCAACTAAAAATATTCGACGTTGAGGGGTGAGCACACATCACGGCTCAGTGAGTAGCCAAAACAATGCAACAATACATATGCATGCAAAAAGTCAATTTATATCTTTGGCCCGGTTTTAAAGTTTGCAGTATGCAATAGAAAGGTTTAGGTAGCCAAAGGTCGTGTTTATTGACTCCGCCTCTATACACAAGTGTGTGACGTTACCCGAAGATCACGTTTATCGTCAACTCACATGCACCTAACCATGAACAGTATATAACAAAGGTTAACGGTTATTGCTATATATTGCCATACCAACACGTAAGCCCCTGTTAGCGAGGGCTGCAAACTGGGCTCGCAACTAACCAATCCTAATGCCAAAAGTGTATCCAAGGCCTCACCCCAGCATCCCTCAGAATGTCCATAGAGATAGAGCTAAGCCCCCCCGGTAGAGTCAGAGACTACAAGGACCGAGACCACCTCCCTTGATACTCTACGACATAATAGTTCTGCTAAAGTAATGGCGATACGACGATGCTAATGCACAGGACTTGAGTTAGAGATAGAGCTAAAGTGCTGAGACCCGCCAAAGGTTAACGTTTATTGACGTTCTCATCACACCTCCCCTGATACTCGCTCGCATCAAGCACATCAACTACATAAATATAAGCACATGCCTATTCTTATCATCATCATCATCATCATGTTATAAACAATAAAGTAAATATGCATGAACAAGTAATAGAAATATTGGATGGCATGCTGTATGCACATTACAAACATATTCGCATAGAATCAAGCATAGCATAGGACTCGAGAAATAAAAAACAGTTTATTATTAACCAATTTAGTTTGGAGTTAAGGTTCCTCACCTTAGCTTGCTAATAGATATTTTTCCAAGCTTTAAAATCACCCGTACAATGCTATTATATTGCTAGAAGACCTAACAAAGTCGATAGAATTTAATTAGAATTTATTCGGAATTAAAAACTATTCTGCCAACTAAGGGACGGAGGTAGGGTCGATGCTAGGGTCGATGGGTCTATCAACCTTTCCCTCTTTCTGGACTTCCCGAATGCTGAGGGTTGATGGTCAGGAATACCTAGGGTGGGATGGTCATCAACCCTGGGTGCGACCCTTGGTGCACTTTGGTCCAATTCCCTCTTTTAATCCATTCTTCGTGTATGGGATCCTATGGCTTGCTCCTACATTCCATTCTACATTCATTCCATGGCCTGAAACCATGTATAACCCACCTAGATAGCTTTCATGTGCTTTCCTATGGTTTTCCATGGAAACCTAACCATAGATTGATGGTTTGGGTTTCTCCGAGATCACACTCTCAACATTAACTAACCTAAGGTCTGTAGAAACTCATGGAATTAGTATCTATACCTGAGAAGATAATCTTTCTCTGCAACTCTTCTCTTTTGGCTTAATTTCTCTTCCTTCCCTTTCTTCTTCCTCTTTCCTTCTCCTCTCTTTCTCTCAATTCGATTAGGGTTGTGAAAGGAGTGAAAGTGGCTTATGGACGTCCTTTAAATAGACTAGGAACATCCTAAATAAGTCCCTCTGAGATTTGGAATGAATCCCAATCAAAAAATATAGAAATTTCCTAATTTCTATATTCGGCAGAAACCGAGGGTCGATGGGAGGGTCGATGATCCCGTCGACCCTAGGGTCTTAAGCTGTCTGACCCTCCCTTCAAAATTGAGGGTCTGACTTTCTGCTTTGGGAGGTCCGACCCTGCTTAGCTGGGTATGCGACCCTTCCCCTATTTTAAGTGTTTTTGGGTCGATTTGATACCTGGGATCTCGATCTCCTTCACGCCCTTGGTCCATTTGACTCGACCATGATGGGTAAACCTGGTTCAAGGTGGTAAGACCGGGTTAGATTGACACGGGTCTCACAAAAACAAACCACACACACATTCTACATTAATAATCAGAGGTAATAAGCAAATAAACGAAAGTCTTACAAATAATGAACTGAGGGTCTAACAGTGATAAATAAATATTTAATCCAATTATCTCCAAACCACAAGACATAAAAATAAATAATCAATTACATATCCGCTGTTCAAACTATAACTAAACCTAAGCAAAAACACATTGGTTGCACTGGCATGATGAATATGTGCATCTTCTTCAGCTTCTACGTCCAACGTAGCAACGTGTCCATACGTCGATGCATTCATATATTCTTCAACGGTAGGACCTGCATCATCAACTAAAAATATTCGACGTCAAAAGGGTGACCACACATCATGGCTCAGTGAGCAAACAAAATAATGCAACAAACATATGCATGCATTCAATTCATATATTTGGTCTGGTTTTTAAGTTTGCAATGTGCTATAGAAAGGTTTGGTGGCCGCCGCACCTCTATACACGAGTGTGTGAATCTGCCCAATGGATCAAACACCATTTTCGTCCCACATGCACCCATCATGGAATAGAGATAGAGCTAAAGTGTTCGGATCAATCACTGCATAACACTTCCAGTGATGCCCCTACCCATACCAACACGTAAGCCCCTATTGGCGAGGGCTTGCAAACTGGGCTCGCAACTAACCAATCCTAATGCCAAACAGTACATCCAAGGCCTCACCCCAGCATCCCTCAATATGTCCATAGAGATAAAGCTATGGCCCCCCGACAGAGTCAGAGACCATACGGTCCGAGACCACCTCCCCTGATGCCCTACGGCATAATAATTCTACTAAGGTAATGGAGATACGACAATATTAATGGGCAAGACTTGAGTAGAGAGAGCTAGAGTCTGGTGACAAGGTCAAAGACCACCATGCCACGTCCTCCCCCTGATGCTCGACTTGCATCCACCAGGCCAAACACACACATACATTCACATGTATATTCCTAGCATCATCATCATCATCATGTTATAAATAAACAGAATTAAATATGCATGAACAGTATTAGCAGGAATATTGGATGACATGTGAGATGCACATTACAAACATACAAGCATAGAATCAATCATGGCATTGACCTCAATAAAAATAAATAGTTTGTTATTATCCAATAAGTTTATGTCTTGTTCCCTCACCTGTTAGCAATTCTCAATGTCCTTCCAAGCCTTGAAATTCTCCTTTTTAATTGATTTAACAACCTAAAAGTTATATGAATTTAAGTTAGGGTTCATATGTGACATGTTACAGTAGTCAGAAATCGAAACAGAGCATTGATAGGTGTCTGATTGGTCCTATGGTCTCATGCTGTATCGACTTTACTGTCTACGGTCGATACCCTACGATCGCATATGGTGCGACCGTAGCTGCGACCATATGATTTCTAAAATCTTCCCGAATGCCTATGGTCGATTTTATGGTCATACTGGTCAAGATATGGTTGACCATAGCTGCGACCTTGAGATTTATGGTCATAGTCTACAAGAAATTCGAGTTCTTCTTGGGTCAATTCTTCTGTTCTCCAATGGGGTTTATCCTAAGGTCATCCTATGGTCATCATTAGTAATTTCTTATCAACCCTAATCATCAAATTCACTCCTCATGGTTCTCCTTGGGATTTTCTCTAGGAAATCACATAGATCATAATGGGTTGATATGGCCTATCTTCCATAGAAGTCTTATTCCTTAGAGTTTACATCTCCAAAGATTTGTTTCATACCTTTGCCTATGATAGAGAGTCAATCCCTTCTCAACAAAGTCTTCGCCATAGCTTTTTCTTCTTCTCATTCTCCTCCTTCTGTTCCTTCTCTTTCTCTAGGGTTTACTAATGTTCTAAAAGAGTGAAAAGGGTTGAAAGACGTCCTTTATATAGAGAAAAACTCTCCATATAAAGTCCTCTTTCAATTAGGAATGCAATCCCTTAGTTTAGGAAAGTAAACAAAACTCAGAGTCTGACCTGGGTTCTCACTGTCGATCATACGGTCACATAAACAGTCGATCGTAAGGTCGAAATCATCGACCATGGGATTCTGGATTTGAGATTTTTGGTTCCCTTCCTTATGGTCGACCATACCTACCCAGGCATGCAACCTTAAGTATGTTTCTAGAATTTCTAACTCAATCCTCATACCTGGTTTGTGATCTATCTTCACACGCTAGGTCCACTTGGTCCAAGAATGATGGAAAGACCTGACATGACATGGTTAGACCAAGTTAGTGGAGTAAAGGTCTTACAACTCCCACCCTCTTATATAAATTTCATCCTCAAAATTTACACATACCTTTCGAGTCGAATAGGTGAGGATATTGCTTCTGCATAGCGTTCTCTTCTTCCCATGTAACTTCTTCTATATTTTGGCTTCTCCAAGTAACCTTAACGTAGTAAATGTCACGGTTGTGAAGACGTTGCACCTTCCGACTAGTGATCTCAAAAGGTACTACTTCGAACGTCAAATCTTCAGTCAAATCTGGTGGATCCATTGTTAGCACGTGTGTTGGATCTCTGACGTACTTCTTTAGTAATGAGATATGAAATATGTCATGCACACTTGACATGGATGGTGGTAGTGCTAACTGATATGCTACTTTTCCACATATATCTAGAACTTCATAAGGTCCAATATATCTGGGACACAGCTTTCCCTTATGCCCAAACCTTTTCAAACCACGCATAGGAGATATTTTCAGAAATACCTTATCACCTACGGTGAATTCGAGATCTCTGCGTCGATTATCTGCATATTGCTTCTGACGGTTCTAAGCTATTCGGACTCCTTCCTTAATAATGTCGACTACTCAACAAGTCTCTTCAACAAACTCTGGTCCAACAATACTCCGTTTTCTAACTTCATTCCAAAACAAAGGAGTTCGACATTTTCTACCATACAGTGCTTCATAGGGTGACATCTGTATAGTCGCTTGATAGCTGTTGTTATAAGCGAACTCAATCAATGGTAACTTCTCATCCCATGATCCTTTGAAATCAATAACACAAGCTCGAAGGAAGTCTTCTAAAATCTGAATAGTAGTCTCTAACTCTCCATCTGTTTGAGGATGGAATGTTGTACTAAACTTTAATGTTGTACCCATAGCCTTCTGTAATCCTTCCCAAAACTATGAGGTAAAGCGTGGGTCTCTGTTGGACACAATGCTTTCAGGTACACCATGTAATCGGACAATATTATTTACATAAAGCTTAGCTAACCTCTCTAGGGTATACTGAGGTCGTATAGCTATGAAATGAGCTGTCTTGGTCAAACGATCCATAATCACCCTGACCATGTCAACTACTCGGGGAGTCAATGGTAACCCGGTGACGAAGTCCATAGTGATGCAGTCCCATTTCCATGCTGGTCTGGCAGTGGCTGCAACAATCCTACAGGTCTTTGCCTTTCAGCCTTTACTTGATGACAATTCAAGCATTGAGACAAAAATTTAGCTACATCCACTTTCATTCCTCACCCCCAATATAGTTTCTTCAGATCATGATACATCTTCGTACTTCCAGGATGTACCGAATAAACAGTGGTGTGAGCTTCCTTCATTAGTCTGTGTCTAATATCTAAGTCTTTATTTTCAGGACACATACCCTTCCTTTGTATCTTAGTACCTTTTCAACGACCAAGGTGAACTCAGGAGTAGTCCTAACTTTTTTAAGGTCATCTTGCACCGTTCTCAGATAAGGGTCTGATTTAATAGTGGCTTTCACTTCATCTAATAGATCAAGTACAATCTTCAATGTAGCAAACATGTTTGAGAATAGATGAATAAACCCTTGGTCAGTTGATTCATTAGGAATATCAATCATGAACTGCTCTTTATCGTAATTAAATACTCTTCTTGTGACACATGCCACAACATTTGCACTAACTTCTTCTTGGGATTCTGTCACAGCTTTCCTGCTCAGTGCGTCAACAACTACATTATATTTTCTTGGATGATACTGAATATCACAATCATAATCCTTCAGTAATTCCAGCCATCTTCTTTGTCTCATGTTCAACTCCTTCTGATTAAAAAGATGAGTGAGACTCTTATGATCCGATTTAATCTGAAATTTTTCTCCATACAAATAATGTCTTCATATCTTAACAGCATGTACTACTGTTGCTAATTCCAAGTCATGAGTGGGATAGTTCTTCTCATGTGTCTTCAGTTGTCTTGAGGCATACGGAACTACTTGTTCTCCTTGCATAAGCACACATTCTAAACCTAACCCAGACGCATCAGTGTACAAGATAAATGGTTGTCCTGGGATCGAAATAGACAAGATGGGTGCTGATATCAATCTAGCCTTCAATGTTTCAAAACACTCTTCATATTTATCAGTCCAAACAAACTTTTCTCCTTTCTTTGTCAGAATGGTGAGAAGTATGACCATTCTAGAGTAATCTTCCACGAATTGTCGATAATAACCAGCTAAACCTAGAAAACTTCTGATTTCTGCAACATTCTTAGGTGCTTCCCATTTCACAATGGTTTTAATCTTGCTAGGATCCAGTTTAATTCCTTCAGCAGATACAACATGGCCTAAGAAAGCGACTTCATTTAGCCAGAACTCACACTTTATAAATTTTGCGTAAAGCTTCTCTTTTCTTAGTCGCTGCAGAGTGGCTCTTAAATTTGTGACATGAATTTCTTTGTCCTTGGAGTAGACTAGTATTTCGTCAATAAATACAATGACTGACGTATCCAACATATCATGGAATAGTCGATTCATGAGTTTCGTAAAATTTGCTGGTGCATTAGTCAATAAAAAAGACATGAATAAAAATTCATAATGTCCATATCTGGTTCTAAATGCTGTCTTCAGAATATCACCTTCCTTAATCTTCAACAGATGGTATCTTGATCGAAGATCAATTTTGAAGAACACTTTGGTACCTTGCAACTGATCGAACAAGTCATCGATCCGAGGCAACGGGTACCGATTCTTGATTGTAAGCTTATTCAATTCCCGATAATCAATACATAGTCGAATGCTACAGTCCTTCTTTTTAACGAACAATACTGGCGCTCCCTATGGTGATATACTGGGTCAGATATAACCCTTGTCCAGTAAGTCCTGTAATTGTACCTTTAGTTCCTTCAGTTCAGTAGGAGTCATTCGATAGGGTGCTTTCGATACTGGTGCGGCTCCGGGTATAAGCTATAACGAACTCTGTCGCTCGGTCGGGTAGTAGTCCTGGTAGTTCCTCAGGAAATACATCTAAAAATTCACACATAACTTCCATATCCTCCATTCGTAGTGCTTCCTTGGTGAGGTCGACCATGGATACTAGATACCCAATTCCTCCTTTCTTGAGGCATTTTTTAACCTTCAATGCAGAGAGAATGAGTTTTCGTTTACGAGAAAGTTTGGTTCCCGCAAAACTAAACTCTGCTCCTTCTTTGTCTTTAAATGTCAATTTCTTTTTTGCACATAATAGGTTTGTAGAGTGCCAAGCTAACCAATCCATTCCCAAGATAACGTCAAAGTCTGCCATCTCGAGTTGAATTAAGGTTGCATCCAAAATCTTCTCGCCGATAAGAACTAGACATGGTTCATAACCTCTGTCTAGTTCCACTTCTAATCCCATAGGTGATCATACAAGCAGTTTGTAGTCTAAAGGTCTAAGGGGTAGATTTAATTTCTTTCCAAATGACACAGATATAAAAGAATGAGTAGCTCCAGAGTCAAAGAGTACTCTGGCGGGTAAGCCATTAATAGGTACGATACCTGTGACCACATCAGGTGATGTGGCAGCATCCTCAGATGTAACTGCATAAATCTTTCCTTGTTGTAGCTACTTCCTTGGCTTAGGACGCTCCCTTGAATAATGTCCTACTTGATTATAGTTAAAGCATTTAACTCCATCACTACTTTTCTTCTGTTGAGGTTGGACTATCGAAGTAGTCTTGACTGCAGCATTGAAGCCTTGAGTACAGAAGGGTTTAAACGTCTTTGAGTTCCCTCCGTTGTATGAATTTCCATTAGGCCTTTTAATACCTCTGTTCTGAGCAAAATAACTTTCCCTCTGGCTCGATTCCAGTACTCGAGCAATCTGTACAGCTTTATTATAAATCTTTTTTTACAGTCCCAATACATGCTCACGGATGCTTCTCCTAAGTGCCATGACGAACCTTCGGGTTTTGGTATTTTTGTTCTGCATGCTAGAGGAAGCAAAGAAAAATAGTTCTTCATAACGTTATTGATATGCGTCTACAGTCATCTGTCCCTGATATAGACTCAGAAACTCCTTTTTCATTTGATCTCTGAAACCCTTGAGAAAATACTTCTCGAAGAACGCTTCTTTATAAATAGCCCTAATCAATTGGGCATCCTTTGTCAACAGATAAGTCCGAGTAGATTTCCACCAATGGTGTGCATCACCATTTAGCATAAAAGTGGCACATAATACCTTCTCTTCTCCATTTATAGTCATCATCGTAAAGTTTATTTCCATCTCATCGATCCAGTGAGCTGGCCATAATGGATCTGATGGCTTGCCTGTAAATTCCTTCGGCTTCAACTTCAGAGAATGCTCGATCAGTCTGGAGTGATCAAGTTGATATTGTGCATATACTCCATACATAGGCGGCTGGTACTGATAATTTTCTTGGTTATACCCGCCTTGTGGTGCTTCAGGGTTTTGCACTTGGCCTTGTATTGTTGGTATTTGCGGTGCTTGGGGTACAATGTTGCTACCACCAAGTGTTGTACTAGCTTGTCCTGCAGGTAGAGGTGCCGTGATTGCTGCTGGGAAAGCCATTCCCATAGCAACTTGCATGTTGGCTTGCACTTGCTGTATTTGCTACAATTATTGTGCTAAATTCATCACCGTCGTAGCCAATTCTGTAGGTGGTGCAGGTAGGTTGGTTGGATTGGCTTGGGTGTGCACATTCTGAGGTGCAGTATTTTGAGTTCTAATATTTCCTTCCTATCCTTGCTGACCCTCATTGTCATTAGTCTCCATAGGTGTTGGAGATGGGTTTGCATTTTGTCTCCTTCTATTTACTCTACGTCCAGCCATTTAAACTCTTGGCTGAATGGTACTTGGAAAGGCTATAATGTGAGACAAGATATGATGGTAGTAATGGGTTAGTCTCACAATGGAAGGCGAGATAAAACCAAAATCAATAGGCAAAAGTTCAAACAGAATCAAAATGCAGACAACAGTAGTTTATTCGGTCGATGGCCTACGGTTGCATGTTGTGCGACCTTAGGTGCGACCATCACATCCCTGGCAACTTACCGAGACCCTATGGTCAATCATACGGTCGATCCTATGGTCGATGGTTTTGGTCGAATTGTGCGACCGTAAGATCAAATCAGTTTTTAAAACCTATTTTCGAGAGTTTCCCTCTCATTTTTTCTTTTTCCTCCTACGGTCTCTACTCAACTCGCCTCCAGTGAGTTGCTACAGTGTCAACCATACAAACTTGGTGATTTTTCCTTCGATCTATGACCCACATTCCGTTCCATAAGGTATGTTCTCTACTCTTTCATTTTTAAGCTTTCATACCTAGGGTTTTTGTCATTTGTAGGATTTTCATCTAATTAATATTTTTCTGACAGTAAAAATTTGATTTTTATTGGGGGTAATTGCTATTGGCCACCCAATGGATGAAATCCCTCAAGAAAATTTGAGTTTCATCGGTTAGTTTGGTAGAAACTTGAAAATTCTCATTTTGACCAAAATTTTGGGGTTTTTGCCTAATTGTCAATTTTTTTCAAATTCGACCTTCCTAGTTAAAATTTTTAATTGGATATGCATTGCAGGGTGGTTTGAGACCTATGTAAGTCATCATGCCCAATGTTTGGGTGAAAAGTGAGGCTTTTTCTCATTTTACGTCGTTATGCTATCAAATTTTTCCAAATTTTCTAACTTATTTTCTTGTTTTCTTTTCTTATAGCTATCATGGTTCGCCCCAAGGTTCCTCGAGTTCATGACCCACTTCACTTCAAGTTTGTGGAAGTATAAGTGCGATACCCTTGGTTTGACCAAAAAAATGTTGAAGGGGGTAGATATGTGAACCTAGCCCACTTGTCCCTGTTTGATGTAGAGAGGGCATTTGGTGATCTGGGCTGGCTTCCAGTGATCCTATATGAGGCTTGCACTCACCCAAACTTGGTTAAGCAGTTCTACTGTCACCTTTCGGTGGAGGGTTACCTAGAGGATGTAGAGAGGGGCAGAGAGCTTTGGATCACCAGCTGGGTGAAAGGGGATCCGATTTCATTCAACTGCCAGGAGTTGGCTGATCTCCTAGGTATCTCCAATGATGGATAGTTGGTTTATTGTGCACCCAGAGAGCCATAGTTTCTGTCTACATAGATACGTGCAAAAATAGATAGTCAGATTCTTCAGGATGACTGTTGGGAGATAAAAGCAGTTAACCTACGTTCAGAGTCACGTGTCTACTGCAAGATTATCCGGCATAATCTGATTCCACAGGACGGACATTATGAGATGATCTCTCAGCTGACTCATTACCTTCTGTACTGTATTTGTACTAGGCAGTCTGTCTGCCTCCCATATATTATTCTTCGGACTATGCACCGAGCTACATTGCCTGACTCGAGAGGCAACTTGCCCTATGGGAGGCTGATCTCCACCTTGCTTGCTCGTCTATAGGTGGACCTAGTGGATGAGAGGATCATTGAGGACACCTTCTCAGTTGACCTTGATTGGGAGGCCATCAGTAGGATGGGCATGAGAGAGATACAGGTCAATGTTGTTGAGAGGAATGCTATAAGACATCCTTTCACTTGGGTAGCGACAGCAGATGCAGAGGCGGCAGTAGCAGCAGCAGCAGAGGTAGCAGCAGAGGCACACGAGGGTGGTGATGAGGAGGATGATGATCGGATGTACATGGATGTGGATGCCATCCATCCTCCATCATCACAACATTCAACTGGAGCTGGCCCTTCTAGGGCTTCTCATTCAGCTGGCCCTTCACGCCCACCACCAGATGACATGATGGGGCTGTTACGTGAGATTAGAGAGGCTCAGCGCATGACTGATTGGAGAGTAGAAGAGCTCTTAGATGCCCAATACTCTATAGACCAGCGGGTAGCGGATCTGACGGCTAGTCTCCGAGCGACTCAGACTCAGGTGGCCTGGCTCACGAGAGTATATGCTGAGGACTACGATAGAGATCGTGAGGCTCCTCCTCCTCCAGCACATCCAGCTCCATGATTACCCTTTATATCTTTTTCCTTTTATATTACAGAGTAACTATCCGGATTGTGGACTATACTCTGATTTGATGTACATTTGTCTTGTTTCCATATATATATATATATATATATATATATATAATTAGTTTATCCTTTACATATATGTATTATTCTCTTTCTTAGTTTATGTCTCATACAACACAGGTGCTTATGGTGTGTTCTTATTACAGCTTTTAAATTTTATCCTAACTCAATTTATGACTCATGTGGAAGTAGTTAGGTTAATGGGTAGAACCTGTGTGTTCTGATACCAAGTTGTCACACCCGAATTCTGGTCTAACCAAAATGGTGTGATGAACCGCCAATAAACAACGGTTCACCCAGGATGTCGCATAGTTTGTACCCACCATATCAAACCACATACACATTCTACATTAATAATCAGAGGTAATAAACAAATAAGCAGAAGTCTTACAGATAATGAACTGAGGGTCTAACAGTGATAAATAAATATTTAATCCAATTATCTCCAAACCACAAGACATAAAAATAAATAATCAATTACATATCCGATGTTCAAACTATAACTAAACCTAAGCAAAAACACATTGGTTGCACTCGCATGATGAATCATGCGCATCTTCTTCAGCTTCTACGTCCATCACAGCAAAGTGTCCATACATCGGCGCATTCATATATTCTTCAACGGTAGGACCTGCATCATCAACTAAAAATATTCGACATCGAAAGGGTGAGCACACAACATGACTTAGTGAGAAAACAAAACAATGCAATATGCATACATTCAATTCATATCTTTGGTCTAGTTTTTAAGTTGCAATGTGCTATAGAAAGGTTTAGTGGCCGTCGCACCTCTATACATGAGTATGTGAATCCGTCCAATGGATCAAACACTCTTTTCGTCCTACATGCACCCATCATGGATTAGAGATAGAGCTAAAGTGTCTAGATCAAACACCGCATAACACATCCCCTGATGCCCTACCCATACTAATATGTAAGCCCCTATTGATGAGGGCTTGCAAACTGGGCTCGCAACTAAGCAATCCTAATGCCAAATAGTGTATCTAAGGCCTCACCCCAGCATCCCTCAATACATCTATAGAGATAGAGGTAATGCCTCCTGGTAGAATCAAAGATCACACGGTCTAAGACCACCTCCCCTGATGCCCTACGATGTAATAGTTCTGCTAAGGTAATGGCGACACGACGATGTTAGTGGGCAAGACTTGAGTAGAGATAGAGCTAGAGTCTGGTGACGAGATCAAAGACCACCATGCCACGTCCTCCCCCTGATGCTCGACTCGCATCCACCAGGCCAACCACACATATACATTCACATGCCTTTTCCTAGCATGATCATCATCATCATGTTATAAATAAACAGAATTAAATATGCATGAACAGTAATAGCAGGAATATTGGAATACATGTGAGATGTACATTGCAAGCATACAAGCATAGAATCAATCATGGCATTGGACTCAATAAAAATAAATAGTTTGTTATTATCCAATTAGTTTAGGTCATGTTCCCTCACCTGTAAGCAATTCTTGATGTCCTTTCAAGCCTTAAAATTATATTTGAATTGATTTAACAACCTAAAAGTTATATGAATTTAAGTTAGGGTTCATATGTGACATGTTATAGTAGTCAAAAATTGAAACAGAGCACTGATAGATGCCTGATTGGTCCTATGGTCTCATGCTGTATCGACTTTACTGTCTACGGTCGATACCCTATGGTCGCATATGGTGCGACTGTAGCTGCGACCATATGATTTTTTAAATCTTCCTGAATGCCTATGGTCGATCTTATGGTCATACTGGTCATGCTATGGTCGACCATAGCTACGACCTTGAGATTTATGGTCATAGTCTACATGAAATTCGAGTTCTTCTTGGGTCAATTCTTCTGTTCTCCAATGGGGTTTATCCTAAGGTCATCCTATGGCCATCATTAGTAAATTCTTATCAACCCTAATCATCAAATTCACTCCTCATGGTTTTCCTTGGGATTTTTTCAAGGAAATCACATAGAATCATAATGGGTTGATATGGCCTATCCTCCATAGAACTCTTATTCCTTAGAGTTTACATCTCCAGTGATTCGTTTCATACCTTTGCCTATGATAGAGAGTCAATCCCTTCTCAGCAAACTCTTCTTAGCTTTTTCTTCTTCTCCTTCTCTTCCTTCTGTTCCTTCTCTTTCTCTAGGGTTTACTAATGTTCTAAAAGAGTGAAAAAGGGTTGAAGGACATCGTTTATATAGAGAAAAACTCTCCATATAAAGTCCCCTTTCAATTAAGGAAGCAATCCCTTAGTTTAGGAAAGTAAACAAAACTTGGAGTCTAATCTGGGTTCTCACGGTCGATCATACGGTCGCATAAACCGTCAACCATAAGGTCAAAATCATCGACCGTGGGATTCTGGTTTTGAGATTTTTGGTTCCCTTCCTTATGGTCGACCATACCTACCCAGGCATGTGACCTTAGGTATGTTTTTAGTGTTTCTAACTCGATTCTCGTACCTGGTTTGTGATCTATCTTCACACACTCGGTCCACATGATCCAGGAATGATGGGAAGACCTGGCACGACACGGTCAGACCATGTTAGTGGAGTGCGGGTCTTATATAACATGCCATCCAATAAACTGTATTATTTGCTCATGCATATGCATTCTCTTATGTGCAATCAATGAAACTCATAGTGGTTTGGAACCAGGGTGGAATGGGGTGCCACATGATGCTTTAAAACAAAATGAACGATGCCCTCTTGAAACAAAACCATCAGTACCCACCACCAAATGGTTATGATTAGAACCAATAGGTGACCTAATTTACCCCATCACATTAGTAAAATTTAGCTAGCAAGCAAGATTACAGAACACTCCATCCAGTTTACATCAAAAATTGGCCAACCCAGAACGTTTATTACTCTATGTAAAAGAAGGGCCAACTGTGTGAAGCTCCAGAAGAGAGCAAGAATCAAGCATTTTTTGAAAAGGTTGACAATCCCTGCGATTAAATGGAGCTCCTCCACTCTTTCCCTTCCATGCTAAGATAGTGTTGAAATCACCAAAACACAACCACGCATCAGCTCGTGAAGCACCAAAGGACATTAACTGATTCCAAATTAGAGGCCGAACAGCCTTATTTGGATGACCATATACAGCCATAACATAAAAAGGGTCCAAGATAGAAGAGGAAAGAAAAAATCCAAAATATTTAGAGTAGCCAGGAGAATTTAAATTTGAATGTTATTTGTCCAAAACAAAGCAAAACCACTAGACATACTCGAAGGGTTGACCAAAAACAAATGGTGAAATTTAAATTTCCTCTTCAAACCTTCAATCTTCTCTTGCTTATTCCTGGTTTCCATGAGAAATAACACATCAGGATGCTCAGCATGGAGGAGATAAAAAAAGCATCCAAATTTCAGGGAGCTCCCCAAACCTTGACAATTCCAACTAAGAATCTTCATATCGTCAAGCTTACAGTTTCAGATATGCTTGTTGATGAGAAAGGTAAACCCGAAGAGTAATTGAATGGAGTTTTAAACCAAATATCCCTAATCAACAATGTCTGATTCATGCTTATAGTGGAGAATGGCTGGGTCACGCATAAAGTGGAGAAGGTCACGCATAAAGTGGAGAAGATCACACAGAAGGTGGAAAGGAAGTCGACATTGATCTTGATCATAAAGTTAAAGGGGGAATAAAGCAGAGAAGATTCCAAGAAACAAAAAGAAACAGAGATAGAGTTTCAAAAACCCTAAGATGAAAATGCATACAAGAATTCACAAAAACGCTAGAAATTGTAGAAATTTCAATTTCTTGAAATGTTAACCATTAATTGCAGAGAGAAATCAGCGAATGGATGCAAAAGATACAAAATTGGAAACCCAAGATGGACACATTCTCTCACTTCCTTGATAGATACCTGCTTTTGTTTTCGAGTTCTTGAGGCCAAAAATAATTGCTGGAATGGCTGAATCCCTTGATCTAGTGCCTCTCTCACTGGCCCATGATGAAGAGAGGAAAATTTTGATAGCAGGTGGAGCAAAAGTACATGTCCCTCAAAGAGTTAGCCGAAGAAAACATTTGCCATGAACAAATTAAAGTTGGTAAAGGATATTAAAGATTCTAGATCACCTGCAACTCTTCTTTTTAGGTCTCAATTTTTGGTATTTCTGTCAACTCATGAACATTGAAGTGTTACTTGCTTTGTTCCTTCTCTTTTTTTTTTTAATCAATAGACATCTAAAATGAAAATCGATTTCTATCATTCCGAATACAATAATGAAAATATATTTGATAATGTTCTAAGTTTGAATGGGTAGAAACACCAAATTCCTTGAATTTTTCCACATATTTCTTATTTTTTAAACATATTTTAAATATTTTAAATATAACAAAAAATTATGACTCACCGTGCCAGATGTGGTTCACCCGATAACCAAATTTTTAGTATGGTCTTAGACACCCGAATTAGATCTACAGTACCGACCAATAAATATAGGTTTCAGCAATGGCGGCCGATCCCACTATGATGCATGATACCTTCATTCTTTTTTAATGTATTTTATTTTAATACCCATTACTTTGTCATCAGTTTTGTATGGATTTGATGGGTTTTCAAAGTGACTGATAAGGGTTACAATACCCTCAAGTAAAACGATGGGTTTTTTTGTTTTTGGTAAAAAGTAAATCCATGGTTTGGTGGATGGTCTAAGAAAATTTGATTTTCCAACTATACTTTCTCTTTCATTTATTTCATTTTTTGGGGTAAAGATCTATACTCTTAAAGGCATGGCTTGAGGTATTGGCATGTCGTATCGGTCATGTCCGTATCAATCATGACCGATACGGGTTAATATAGACTGATATTGGCCGACACATACCAATAAAAGCTGATTTTGGCTAACCCATGGTTGATATTTGTGAGGACAAAGATCGTAATCTTATTTTGGAAGTCGCCACTTAGATTAAGGTCTCAGACCATAGAAATGTGAAATCTCACCTTAAGGTAAGACTTCGATTGACTCATGACCCTTAGATTGGATTTCTGGTCCATCAGAGATTGGGTAAGCGTCAGGTTACGGTTATAGGAAGGGGTTAGGCACCCAAACCGCCCGATCAAAATCGGTCTCCTATGACTTTCCTATGCTAGACTCTATTTATTAAACCAAACCAAATCAAGTGGTTTGATATCATTGAACCAAATCTGTATCCATCCGATTGCCTACGTATTACGGAATTATTCCAAAAATTAGGTTCACTATCGTAGTTCAGGTGTGATTAAAGTTTATGACTGTGATTTATGCTTATGCATGATTAAGTTCATTGTTCAAGTTGAAGTTTATGCTTGAAAGGATGAGAAAACCCTATGGGTTAGGATCTGGATAATCCATGTGGACTGATAGATAGTCCTAATGGATCTAAGAATGGATAACCTATTCTGGGTTGGAATAAGGATAACCCTATCTGGGTCGGAATGTGGATAACCATACTTGGGTCAAAATATAGATGGATATCCTAGTGGATCTATGGATAGTCCGAATGGACTAAGGTTTGGATCAAAATTTGGGTTTCTCCCAAATGGCCTACGTATCCTAGGGTTTGCCCTAGGAATCAGAATCCACGTAGTTCGGGTTGAATAATCTGTTCCAGGTTAGAATGTGAGAACCTGTTCTAGGTTTAGGGTTTAAAACCGATTCTAGGTTTAGAGTTTAGAACCTATTCTAGGTTTAGGGTTTACTGAGGGGTGGAAATCGTCCTTAGTTACCCTTTTGATCCTAAGTTCTAATTTTGGATGGTTTGGCAAAGCATTCTCTTTCTTTATTAAGGTTTTTATTATTTCCCATTATGCCCTTCCCAAGAATGTGGGTGCCTAAATGCACGTCCCCACGCCTAATATGTTTGTTAGGTGTACAAATATGGCAATTCAACTAAGGTATTGCATAAATTAAATTATTGCAAAAAATAAATTATTCATCTAAATATGGCATATAACACATTTATGGCAAGAAATACATATATAGCGAGATTCTTAGAAATTTCTCAAATATGGCATGCATTGCAAATAAGGCAAGAACCTATATGGCAAGATCGATATGCTATCTTCTAAGGATGGCAAGACCTAAATTCTGAACCAACCAGAATGGTGTGATGAACCGTCTATGATCTAACGGTTCAACCAGGATCTCGAATAGACTATGTCCTTTTTGTTTAAACCATACACATCCACAACCAAAATCAGAGTAAATAAATAATAGCGGAAGTCTTTAATATTAATGAACTGAGAATCTAACAGTGATAACATAAATAAGTTATCCAATTATCTACAAATGACTAAGACATAAAATTAAATAAATTAATCAATTACATCTTCTTAATAATCCAACAAATAAACCTAATCAAAGACGCATGAGTTGCACTCGCACGACGAATCATGCGACTCCATCATAGCTTCTGCATCCATTGCCGTAACATGTCTATACATTGGAGCATTCATATAATCTTCTACTGTAGTACCTGCATCATCAACTAAAAATATTCGATGTCGAAAGGGTAAGCACACATCATGGCTCAGTAAACAAACAAAACAATGCAACAAACATATGCATGCATTCAATTCATATCTTTGGTCTGGTTCATAAGTTTACAATGTACAATAGAAAGGATAGGTGGCCGCCGCACCTCTATACATGAGTGTGTGAAGCCGCCCAATGGATCAAACACCATTGCCGTCCCACATGCATCCATAATGGAATAAAGATAGAGCTAAAGTGTCTGGATCAAACACCGCATGACACTTCCCCTGATGCCCTACCCATACCAACAAGTTAGCCCCTATTAGCGAGGGCTTGCAAACTGGGCTCGCAACTAACCAATCCTAATGTCAAACATTGTATCCAAGGCCCCACCCAGCATCCCTCAATACGTCCATAGAGATAGAGCTAAGGCCACCTCCCCTGATGCCCTACGACGTAATAGTTCTGCTAAGGTAATGGCAATACAACAATGTTAGTGGACAAGACTTGAGTAGAGATAGAGCTAGAGTCTGGTGACCAGGATGAACCACAGTGTCACGTCCTCCCCCTGAAGCCCCACTTGCATCAAGTACACTAACGACACATATACATTCACATGCCTATTCCTAGCGTCATTAATCATCACGTTATAAATAAACTAAATTAAATATGCATGAACAATAATAACAGGAATATTGGATGACATGTGATATGCACAATACACGCATATAAACATAGAATCATTCATCGCATTGGACTCAATAAATAAAAATAATTTATTATTAGCCAATTAGTTTAGGTCTTGTTCCCTCACCTTTGATAGATAATAGATCCTCGTTCAAGCTTTGTAATTCCCTCTTAGACCACTTGGAAACCTAACAAGTTGATAGATTTTTAATTAGAATTAATTCCCATGTGTTTAGATTAACAGAAACTAAGGGGTCATAACTGTGGTAGCACCTGTGGTCTCAGTTTCTGCGACCACAGGGAGTGGGGTCACAAGGTGGGGTCGGACATACTCCGATCACACGTACGACCACACCCTCCGTGGAAACTTCCCGAGGGCATGTGGTCGGACATGTGTGTCTTGTGGGGTCAGACATCATGCGACCTCATGTGCGACCACACGTGTTATGGTCGACCTTTCACTCTTAATTCCATTCCTTTATGTTTGAATCATTTGGTTTATCATCATAGCCCTTCCTATGATTGTTCTATGGCTCAAAACTATTATTTTATACACCATCCATTGTCCACATAATTTCCTCCATGGATTCTCTTAGAATTTATCCATGGATGGATGATTTGGGTTTCTCCTAAACCCTATCTTCTTCATAAACTATTCTAGGCTCTCAATTTATCATGGAAAATATGTTCATACCTTAAGCTTGCTAAAGAATCAAAGTTTTCTCTGAATTTTCCTCCTCCTTAGGGGCTGTTTGATAAAACTTCAACTCTGGGATTCTTACTTTTGGTTCAAATTTTTACTCCAACTTCAAAAGGATTCAAGAGTATGAGGGAGTAGAAACATATTTATTAATCTAATTTAGTCATGGACTCCAGAATAGTGGTGGGGGGTGGCAAATGGTGGCACTAGTGGTGAGTGGTGATGGTTGGTGACGATGGTGGTGGGTGGGAGGTGGTGGTGAAAGATGGCGATGGGTGGGTGGTAGTGGTGGAGGGTGGTGGCAGTGGTGGTGGGTGGTAGTGGATGGTGGTGGCTGTGGTTGGTGGCTGGTGGTGATGGTGATGGTAGGTGGCGGTGGGTGGTAGTGGATGGTGGTGGCGGTGGTGGGTGGTTGGTGGTGGTGGCGATGGGGGGTGGTGGTGGTGACGGTGGTGGTGGTGGTGGCGATAGTAGATGGCGGTGGGTGGTGATTGGGGATGGTGGTGGTGGCGGTGGCGGTGGGTGGTAGTGGATGGTGGTGGCGGTGGTGGGTGGTTGGTGGTGGTGGCGACGAGGGGTGGTGGTGGTGGGTGGTTGGTGGTGGTGGCGACGAGGGGTGGTGGTGGTGGCGGTGGTGGTGGGTGATAGTTGGTGGTGGTGGTAGGTGGAGGTGGCGGTGGTTGGTGGTTGGTGGTGGTGGCGATGGTAGGTGGCGGTTGGTGGTGGTGGTGGTGATGGTTAGTGGCCGGTGGTTGGTGGTGGTGGGGATGGTAGGTGGCGGTAGGTGGTGATTGATGATGGTGGTGGTGGTGGTGGTGTGGGTAGTGGTGGCAGTGGGTGGTGGCGGTGTGGTGGTGGCGGCAGTGGGTGGTGGCTGGTGGGTTGTGGTGTTGGTGGTGGTAGTTGGTGGTAATAGTGGTGTGGGTTGATTTTTACTCCAAAAATGTGCTCTGAAGTCGAAAAGCATCTATTTGATGCTCCAAAAAATTGGATTCTAGAGCTCATTTGGAGCCGGTTCACTCATGGATTCTCCAGAAGTTTGAACCGGATTACCAAACAGGCTTCTACTCCATTTATACTCCAGAAGTCAGAATCCAACTTCTGGAGTGTTACCAAACACCCCCTTAGTCTTCCTCTTCAATTTTCCTTCTCTTCCTTCTCTTATCTTTCTCCCACTTTCAATTAGAGTTCTAAAAGAGTGAAAGAGGTTAAGGGACATCCTATTTATAGAGAAAAACCCTCCATAATATGCCCCAATGAGTTTAGGAAAGAACCCCCTTCGGATTAGGAAGGTTTCTTAAATTCGGTTTCTGACTGGGTTCCATGGGGTCGGAGGTGGGGTCACAGAATCCGTCGACCACACCTTCTAAAATGTCCGACCACCCGACCTAAATTTGTGTGATTGGACTCTTTTGAGGTGTGGTCGGTCACACCTATTTAGGTATGCGATCACACGCTCATAATTGACTGTTTTCGGGTGGATTTCATACCTGGTCTTGTGGTTTCTTCACGCACTTGGTCCACTTGGCTCGACCATGATAGGTAGACCTGATACGAGGTGATAAGACCGGTTAGTTTGATACGGGTCTTACATAGTAAGACTTAAAAATGGTAAGAAATCAATGTATGCATCTACACATCAATATGGTAACTATCAATCATAAAATACAAATATGGCATGAATTTTTCAAAAAAAATGTAAGATCTTATATGCTATTTTCTAAGCATAGTAAGACTTAAAAATGGTAATTATCAAGATTTTAATAAATATGGTAAAAATTTATTTATTTTACCAAATATAGAAACACATGGAATATGGTAAATATGGTATGTACAAACCAAACAAAGTATATGAATGCTCCAAATATAGTCATTTATCCAAATACGGCAGAATGTACTCAAACAATCAATTGTATGCTACAATGAATGAGACATCAATGAAACCTTTTTTGAAAAGTGAAAAATTATCAAAAAAACAGATGTTCAATGTTCTTTGAAAAATTGTAACTTTTATGAAGACATTTGGAAAGATTAATGACTCAAAACTGTCAAAATTGTGACACAAGGTTTCAAATAATGGACAAAATATGAACTGCTTTCAGATTCTGTCACATTACACAAGAATGACCATAAGTAGATCTTCTGTAACTCAAATTAAGCTCAATTTTTTTTCACATAAAGATGAATCAACATGTTATATTTCATATGAAGGAATCAAATCCCAACAGAGAGCAAAAATAGGTCAAAGATATGCCCCAAGACCGGATATGTGCACTGGTCAAGTCTGTTCCAGATTTTTGATCAGTTGCACCATAAATTCTGAATAAAATCCTATACTTAATAAAAATTAAATCCAGACATATGTCCATGTAGATAACTATTGGATATAAAATTTCATCAAGAAAAAAAAGTAAAAACATCATAATTTCTTTGTGAAAAATGATCTTTTTCAATCATGCAAATCAGTACATCCTAACAGATTCAAAATCAGAGCACTATGCACATAAAAATCGATATCAATTCAATAAAAAATCAAAAAAATATGAAACCAATTCCATTTTTGAGAAGACATTCATATCTAAAAATTTCATATGAAGGAAATTCTTTATTATGGCCATAAGATCCTTGTTTAGAGACTTTCTGGTAGAGGATTTGCATTATATCCTAGTAAAATAGCAATGTCAAAGACGAATATTTTGATATACTTTCTCAATTTCAAATGGAACGAAATTTTTAGGGTAGTCTTATAACATATCAGAGAGACTCCCATAAACATTTGGGCTTCAAAATCTAAGAAAAACTACATGTGATGTACGTCCTAATTTTGAATCCTAAATCTAGAAATTTCAGATTAGAAAATCACTTTAGGAAACTTGTCAAAAACATCAAACATCATCATATAGCATTCAAAACTTCATCATTGAGTAGTTTAGACAAATTATCATTCACAAAAAATGATATACATAGGAATCCTAACATTAATCTACGTGCAATAGAGCATCCCTGATCGAGATTTAATGAAAATAAGCTTTTTTTCAAGCAAAATCAATATTCAAGCATTCTAAAGACCTCTAAATTTGTTTAGGGTACTAATCTTATGCTCGAATAGAGCAAAACCATCGATGTAGGATGTTTGGAGATCGTATCAAGCTCTTTGACAATGAATCCTTCTTCTCCTTTTCTCTGCTTCTCTCTCTCTTCTCTTTCTCTCTTTTCTTTCCTTCTTCACTCTTCCTTCCTTTTTTTTCTTTTTCTTCTAGAAAATCCTTTCTTTCCATTTTTTTTCTTTCCTTTCTTCTCTTTCCCATGTTTTTTCTCTTTTCTTCTACTAGAAAATCCTCTCCTCTCTCTTCTTCTTTCTTCCTTCCTTTTCTTCTTCTTTCCTTTTCTTTCTTCTTCCCTCTTCCTTCCTTTTCTTCCCTCTCCCACTCTTTTCACGTTTTCTATATCTAGAAAATGTATTTTTTTTAATTTTTTTTCTTTTTCTTTTCCTTTTTTTTTCTTTCCTTCCTTTTTCCTCCCTCTCTCTTTTACATTTTCTTTCTAGAAATCATTTTTTTCTTTTTTCTTTTCTTTTTTTATTTCTCTCTCTTTCCTTTTTTTTTTCTTCTCCCTCTCTCTTTCCCACGGCCTCTCTTTCCTCTCTCTCTCTCTCCTATATATATATATATATACATATATATATATATATATATATATATATATTATATACAATAATATATTATACATTATACACATAAAAAAATGCATGCATATGGGCTGACGTAACTTGGTCTGGATTGGTCTGAGCTGGGCTGGGCTAAGTTAGACTAAGCTGGATTAAGCTAGTTTGGACCAAGGTTGACATTTCATAGTCCATTTCTGCCACCATTCCACATGAAATTTTTTTATAGCATCTATTCTAAATTTTCTACGTTCACTTTGTAGAACACTAGAAATGAGGAATATAGGAACTTGAATCACCTCATTTGGAAATAAAATGGCGAACTTATGAATTTTTGAAATTTAAACAGGCCAATTATCGATTTGGTTGACCATTCTGCATGGGATCTTTCGAAGACTTTTACCAGAAATCCTTTACATCCACTTTGTAGTGTACTAAAAATGGAACATAAATGAAACTGAAATTACCTGATTTGGATATGGGGTGACCAAAATATGAATTTTCAGAGGTTAAATGACCATTTCCATGTGTAATTTTGTATGGGACCCTTCAGAGACTTCTACTTGATATTTTTCACGTCTACATTGTAGAACATTACAAATGAAGAATAATGGCATTGGAATCATCTGAATCCGACGTAGAACGACAATGATATGAAGTTTTGAAGTTTAACGGTAATTTTTCATGAAAGCTTGCATGAGGTCCACCGGTGACCTTTGTCTAGGATTTTTCAAGTCCACTTTGAAGAGGACTAAAAATGCGGAATATTGGCCTTTGAATCATCTGATTCCGATATCAGATGACCAAGATATGATGACTTAAAGTTTAAATGATAATGCATGCATCATACAATAATTACATAAATGCCCTTGCACTTTCAAACTGTGATATCTTCCTTGTTTAACGTTAGAATTTAATGATTCCAGTCTCATTTCGAAGATAATTTCACGACCTGTACATCCAAGTAGGTAATAACCCATGATTCTGCTGTGAGATTAATTAGAGAATCACAAACCCTTGGGTTAAAAGCCAGAAACCTACCATATTGGTTCACTTATGTTGAGGGTGGCAAAAATGGGGTGCTTACAGATGCCCCTCTTTTGTCGAGATTGTTACCAATTGAAGGCTGAAGATATAAAGAACCACATTTTTGGGATATGAGTGAGAGTGCTTATTGGGCTGCACTTAGGGTAATTTATCTTAAACTGCCTACGTACTCTAAGGGTGTCCTAGAATCAAGCCCAGAACGTAGTTCGACTGGCAAGAAGTTTTTCACTTCTTGGAATGTTGATGATTGTTCTTCTTGTATGAAGCTAGGCTGTGAATACAAAACACATTTGTAGGCTGGGAACCTCTTCTTACTGAGGTGAGACTCATGATGCAAGGAACGCACGGGCTTGAACCCGACTTGATCCATTAATAGGCTGATAAACCTCTTCTTGTACGAAGCTAGGCTGTGAATACAAGGCTGATTTGTAGGCTTGGAACCTCTTCTTGTATGAAGCTAGGTTGTGAATACAAGGCTGATTGCATGAGCTTGAGCTCGGCTTTGATTTGTCTGGATGTAAGACTTGATGCTTTTTTCTTCTGATTGAAATTCTGGCTTGAGTACCTGCACTTGTCAGAACATTGATAATTTCATAGAGCATATGAATGATCATTTCTAAAGAGATGGTGAATCAAAAGTTTCTTTGTTGAACCTAAGAGACATAGTTCATGAAACACACTGGAATTCAAAAAAAAACCTAAAATGTTATTGGTTTCTTGATTGGTGCAACTCTAGGGAGTGTTTAAATATTTTGATTGTTCCATTCATGAGCAATGGTATCAACCAGATCTAATGTCAACTTTTTAGGAAGTTCACAATTAGTCACTTCTCTGCTGGTGCTTGCTAGGATATTGAATTGCTGAGGTAGCCTTGTTGGGGAATAGAATGAGGTATGACTCAATCCCATGAACCGAACATGCAAACTATTCTCTGTATTTGTGACAATCCGCTCTTGCTTCCACCAAGTGCATTTCCATCTGATGTCTGCTGTGGTTATTTCTTTGAGGCGACAGAACCAATATGTGTCCATCTGATAGGCTATAGGATCTGCTCTTTTTTCCAATTGAAAAGGGTTGAGGGTCGTTGCTTCAGATTCCTCAACTAATCCTAACCTCTCTGTTAACCAAATTTGAAGAAGATATGGTGATCTGCTAAAATTATACAACTCAAACTGATCTTGATGAGTTGCCATGAAGTCAAGGCCCTTTAATGTCTCGGCCAACACTGTAGGGATGATGTCAAAACCTTGTCTCGCATGCTTGATGAGATCTATTATGACTAGAGATTATGTATCTGTGTAACTTTGTAGCAATAGTCGGGCTATGCTACAATATAGGAAAACATGTCTTCTCTGATCCTGTGCTTCTTTCCCTGTTGGACTTGTATGAGCATATGACTTGATCATGTGCTTTATCTGTAGTCGTTGCTCTTGTACAAAACGACACATTTCTTTCCTGTCCCAGCTGAAAAAAATCTTGTATCTCTTGCTTGTAATCTTTTCCTAGAGATGGCTTGAAGATCTTCAGCTTAGGTGTGAGTAGGAGGCAAGCTTTGAATTCTTTTACAGTTGGGTATAACTTGACTTCTCCCATCCTGAAGACATGAACTATTGGATCCCAGCATTGAGCAGTTGCTTTCAAAAGATCTATGCATAATTTTATGGTTGTTAATTGAGGAAGTGCCTCCAGTTGATGCTTCTGCAGGAAAGAGCTGTCTTCTGTGAACTCAATATGCCAGCTCCAATTTTTCAGTGCCCTATCCATCTCTGTAATTCTGTCCGATGGATCAATGGATTGTCATCCTCCCGTGTGTGACCTGTAGGAATCTTGACATACAAATAGAGGTTAAAATGAATCATTGGAATTATCTTAAATTATTGTTGTTTAGATATGTTGAAATGCCCTTAGTAGATTACACATGAAATGTATACATATGACTGACTCTGTCTGAGTTTTAAGTACTTAAATCTATAGACATGATGAGCGAAAGTGGAGGTCCAAATGGGACTGACAAGAAACTATCCAGGTGGGTTTGCCACCTGGAGGAGTTTGGGGTTGTTTATGTAGAATGGGCTTATCTTACCGAGAAGACCCTATTTTATTGGCTTGAGAAATGATGGGCTTATTGGAATCTTGGAACGCCGTCAGATGTATTGAATGACAGATAAGAGTTCCAGCGTATTTTATAATTTCTCAGATTGATATACTCGTGAGAGTTTATATCAAATGATATGAAAGATGGGCTTTGACGTGTAACTCTTGGGATATCTATTGGATAGATGGATGGATGAAAGAGTTTAGCCAAAAAAGTAGGAAATTCTTTCTTTGATTATGATGATAGGATGAACCATTCCTGGGTGAAAGGTGTTGTGTCCCAACGGAGAATCTAGTCAACCATGTCGGTAAGTTCTTCAAATGATTGATGCCCATTGTTGATGTCAGCAAGTGAGAGACAAGCCTTCTACACCCTCTATTTTTTTTTGAAGAGCGTAGAGGCTACACATAATATCTCTTTACTTGATCCAAGTTGGTCAAGTATTGTAACTCGATGCCTTCCATGTCGACCAGTCAAACAGCTTTTCCAGGTAAGATTTCTTTTACTATGAACGGTCCACCCCAATTAGGGCGAAACTTGCCCCTAGGGTCATGAATAGGTGCTCTTTGCTCCTTCAATACCAGGTCCTCGACTGTCAGGTGACGAACACGCACCTTTTTGTTAAAGGTTGCTACCATTCTTTGTTGGTATTTTCTCACATTATCCACTGCCTTCATTCTTCTTTCATCGACGAAGTTTAGCTCATCATATCTGGATTGCAACCATTCAGCTTTTGAAATCTTGCATTCCATCAAGACTCTCAGTGATGGCACCTCTATTTCTACTGGGAGGACTGCTTCCATACCATATACTAGTGAATATGGCATTGCTCCAGTGGATGTTCTTATGGATGTTCTGTATGCCCAGAGTGCATAAGGTAGTTTATCTGCCCAGTCAACATTAGACTCTGCCATCTTCAAGAGGATAACCTTGACATTTTTATTGGCCGCCTCTACTGCCCCATTTGTCTGTGGACGATAAGGAGAGGACCGGTGCCTTTTGATGTGGAACTTGTCACATAATTCTTGGACTCTCCCTCTGAAGTGTTGTCCTTGATCTGAGATTATAGAATGAGGCATTCCATGTCGGCATATGATATACTCTTGTAGAAATTTAGCCACTTTGTTTGCTGTGAGATTGGCCTATGACTGTACCTCTACCCACTTTGTGAAATAATCAATTGCGATCAAGATGAATTCATGCCCATTTGAAGCTTTAGGGTGAACCTTTCCAATCACATCTATGCCCCAAGTTGAGAAAGGCCATGGAGAGCTAAGAGTTTTTAACTCTCCTGGAGGCACATGTATCAAATTAGCATGGATTTGGCACTTGTGATATTTCCTTATGAACTTTGCACAGTCTGCTTCCATTATGTTCCAGTAATATCCCATTCTGAGAATCTTCTTTGCAAGCATTCTAGCATTCATGTGAGGTCCGCATATTCCTTGATGGACTTGCTCGATGACATTTTGAGCATGTTCCTCATCGACACAGACTAACTGCACTCCTTCATGGGATCTTTTGTACAGGATATCTTTGCATAGTATGAACTTGGAGGCATATTACCTAAGAGACTTCTTCTCACCTGTTGTGGCTTCCACTGGATACTTTCCTTCCTTGAACTATTGTAGGAGAAAACCATGGCCAGCCATCGACCGATAGTGCATTCTGTGAGGACAATGGGAAATCGATGATCCTCCTTGGGATGAATGTGGATCCGTATCGATGAAGATCAATTGTACTGTTGGAGTCGCCACCTAGATTAAGGTCTAAGACCTCTAAAAATGTAGCCTCACCCTAAGGTAAGACTTCTATTGACTCGTGACCCAATGTATCAGTTCTTTGGTCTGCAAGAGATTGGGTAAGTATTTAGTGTACGGTTATGGGAAGGTGTTAGGAACCCAAACCACTCGATCAATATCGGCCTCTTAAACTTTCCTTAAATTCTAGTTTTGACTGTGTTTGGTCAACTGGATGACTAGGGTTCAATGGGGGATGTCCTAAACCAAGTTGCTATGTTATTCCAACCTAGGGTTCAGCCAATCATGTTTTAAAGCAAATAAATAAGCAAATGTAATATACAATATTATACAGTGAACCGAACCAAAGATGGTTCGGTCTTGGATTGAATCTGAGATGTGTAAGACATCTCAAACTACCTATGTATTCCAATCCTAGAAATCAAGTCCAAAAACATAGTTCGAAATGGTTTGTGTGACTAAAGATTATGGAAGTGATTTATGCATGTGCTTTAATTAGATTCTTTGTTCAAGTTGAAGTTTATGCTGGATGGATGGTTGATGGGTGGTTTTTTACCATATTTGGGATTCCCAAATTGCCTACGTATTCTAGGGTGTGCCCTAGAAATCTGGTACGACGTAGTTCAAAAGGTTGTGAGAGTCGGATTTAGAATGTGTATCAAATTCCTACCATTTTTATTTGGGTTGTGTATCAAATTCTTTCTATTTTTGTTAATAGGATCTAGGGATGAAACCTAAATTCCTACCATTTTTTATTGTTTCCATTTTTATGTTTCTAGGGTTTCCTATCCCTTTTCATTATGATTTTCATTTTTTTAGGGTTTCATACCTTAATTATTCTCTTTATTCTAGGGTTTATCATGCCCTAATTATTCTTTCTATTTTTAGGGTTTCACTTTCCCTAATTATTCTTTTCTTTCCATTCTAGGGTTTCCTACCCTAATTGCTGTATTCTTTCCATTTTTAGGGTTTCTTAACCTAATTATTGTGTGCTTTCCATTTTTTAGGGTTTTCACCCTAATTGATATTTTTTTAACTTATCTCTTTTCAAGACAAATATGGCAAATGAAAACATTCCAACTATAGCCATGATAGTATTCCAAATATAGTAGTGTGCATCCAAACATGGCAGTAAAAATCTAAATATGGCAATAAGCACATGACAGATAGATATAACAATAAGTTAACCAAATATGACAAGAGAACAATCCGAATATGTAGCAAGTGAATAATCCGAATACGGTATGTGAGCATCATAGCACGAGAGAATCAACAAAACATGTGAAAATCAAGCAAAGCATGTGAAAATCAAGCAAAGCATGAAAAAATCAAGCAAAGCATGTGAAAATCAAGCAAAGCATGTGAAAATCAAGCAAAGCATGTGAAAATCATGCAAAGCATGTGACAGTGTTTATCCAAATGTAGTAATGATCATATGAATAATCCAAACATGGTAATGAAAATCCAACATAGCAATGTGCTATTTTCAAAACCTGCATGTGAAAAATAGATAAGAAAATAATATATATGTACAAATAATAATCACATAATATTTATTCATGTAAAAATAAACATAAATAACATACACTCAATACAAATAAACATGTAAAATAATATAATATACACGCATAGTAAGGATGAAAAATAAATATGAAAATAATATACATGTGATAATAAAAATAATGTTCATATAAAAACAACATACATGTAATAATAAATAATAAATAAAATATGCATGTCAAACTAAATAATAAAATAATATATATGTATAAATAATAATAACATAATATTTATTCATGGAAAAATAAATATAAATAACATACACTCAATATAAATACACATGTAAAAATAATATAATATACACGCAAAGTAAGGATAAAAAATAAATATGAAAATAATATACATATGATAATAAAAATAATGTTCATATGAAAAGAAAAATAACATACACGTAATGATATATAATATACAAAAAAAAACATTAAAACATGGAAGAAAAGAAAAAAAAAATACATGCGCGTCATTACACATGCAAAAATAATGTATAATGTACATGGAAAATAAATAATAATAAAGAGAGTTAATACATAATCTTCATGCAACCAAACTAAAACATAACAAAGACCAAGTTAAAAGAAAAATATATAATTGAATTAAATATCAAAGAGACAAAAGAATAAATAAACATTCTAATAGAAACTATGTACAATTACAATAGACTATGAAGAGCAACAATCGAAAAAAATAAAATAAAATAACCTAAACTAAAAGCAATTCATTATCATCACAGATTGGAAAATAATGGACAGATGGGACAGGGTAATAGTAAGGTGGTGCATGGTTTGTGAGTGGAGTGAGGCGATGGAGATGACCATCCAGGTTAGTGCAGCAAGTAAAAAATTAAACAAAAAGGGACTTACCTCCTCTTCTTCGGTTCTCTCCCTCCAACCTTGCTCTGCAACTCCTTATTTCTTTTCCCGTATCCTCCCAATCTCCCATGCTCTCTTCTCTCTTATGTTTCCAAATTTTTTTTTCAATCTCCTCTCTCCTCTCTCGATTTTCTCTGATCAGTCTCTCTCAATTCCAATTCTTATTTTTTCCCTTTTTTTTCTCGCCACCCCCACTCTCTTTTCCTCCTTTTTTCGATCCCAATCTTCTCCTCTCCTTTTTATTATTTTTTTTCATTCCTTTCTTCCTCTCGATCTTCTCCTTTTTTTATTTTTTTCGATCTTCTTCTCTCTCGGTTCTTCTTCTTCAGTTTTTTCTTTTTTCTTTCCACCGTTCTCTCTCTCTCTCTCTCCTCTTCTCGATCTTCTCATTTTCTATTTTTTTCCTTTTTTTATTCTTCTCTCGATCTCTCTCTCTCCTCTTCTTGATCTACCCCTTTTCTGTTTTTTTCCCTTTTTTTATTCTTCTCTCGATCTCTCTCCTCTCCTCTTCTCGATCTTCTCCTTTTTTCTGTTTTTCCTTTTTTATTCTCCCTCTTCTTTCCTTCTTCAATTTCTTCTTTCCTTCTTCAACTTCTTCGATTTTTTCCTTCTTCGATAATCTCACCGAGTCCCTTTTATTCGGATCATACTTGCCTTTTTTTATATATATAGAAAACATATATATAAATATATAATATATTAATATATTAATATATATGATATAATATACATATAGGACATATGCATATATTATATGATATATTATAATATATTATACATTATATAATAATATATAAAAGAAATACATGCATATGCACCGACATGAATTGGTTTGGATTGACAAGGATTTATGGGATTGGGCCAAGACTGGCTTGGATTGAGTTGAGTTGATGGGATTGACTAGAATTAACTGGGTTTTCTCTCTATCATTTCATGGGCCATTTCAGTTGCCATTCCGCATAGAATTTTTTGATAGTCTCTATTCCAAATTTTCTACGTTCACTTTGTAGAACACTAAAAATGAGGAATATTGGAACTTGAATCATCACATTTGGAAATAAAATGGTCAACTTATGAATTTCTGAAGTTTAAGCAGATCGATTATCGATAATTTGGCTGACCATTCTGCATGGGATCCTTTGGAGACTTCTACCGTAAAAATCTTTATGTTCACTTTGTAGAGTACTAAAAATGGAACATAATGAAACTGAAATCACCTGATTTGGATATCGGGTGATCGAAATATGAATTTTCAAAGATTCAATGACCATTTTCTTCTGTAATTTTGCATGGACCCTCCAGAGACTTCTACCCAAGAATTTTCACATCCACTTTGTATGACATTACAAATGTAGATTAATGGCCTTGGAATCATCTGAATCCGACGTAGAACGGAAAAGATATGAAGCTTTGAAGTTCTAATGATAATTTTGCATGAAAGCTTGCATGGGGCCCACTGGTGACTTCTACCCGGGATCTTTCACGTCCACTTTGAAGAAGACTAAAAATAAGGAATAATGGTACTTAAACCATATGATTCAGATATCGGATGATCAAGATATGATGATTTGAAATTCAAATAATCTAACTCACGATAATTTGCATGAAAGCCCCTGGATTATTTATGATAATTTCAGAAACCTCCCTTGTACGTATCATCCGACTAAAATGATCATATCTTCTTCATTTGATATCAGAATTGAGTAATTCTAATCTCATTTTCAAGATAATTCCATGACCTATGCAACCACGCAGATTAGAGCCTGTGACCTTGTTATGGGACCCACCGAAAACTACCTCAAGGTCGTAGTCAAAACCTAAATTTTTACTTATCTTTCTTCCTTTATTGTCCACACACTAGTAGGACTTTGTTCAGTTGGAAATGGCAAAAATGGGGTGCTTACAGATGCCCCTCTTCGGCCGAGATTGTAAACAATTGAGGCCGAAGACAAAGTGGCCCATTTTTGCATTATTTTGCACTTGATCTGGATTCTATCGTTGCACAACGAACAACTGTAGATGTTAAGCTCCTTGAGTAGCAACCTCATCGGGTCTGTGACTTTGGCTCAAGACTGCTCATGATGTGACTGTAACTGTAAAGCTTCTTGAGTAGAGACCTCATCAGGTTTGTGACTTTATCTCAAGACCGCTCATGATGTAATTGTAATTGTCAAGCTTCTTGAGTAGCGACCTCATCAGGTCTGTGACTTTAGCTCAAAACCGCTCATGATGTAACTGTAATTGTGTCTTGTGCTCCGGATTTGTAATCTCTGGATGTATAGCCTCCGGACCGAATTTGGGGTGTCCCAAATTGCCTACCTATCCTTTGGGACTTTCGTCCCTCCAGAATCAGGTTCCGCGTAGTTCGGGAAGGTTGTTGTGTGTTTTTTTTTTTTCTTTTTTTTTCTTTTTTTTTTCTCATGCAGTGTTCTATCTGTAAACTAATCCATTGTGAGCACGTTACCGAAGGATGCCTACAAAGGTGAAAATCCACAACAACATAGGTCATAAGCATATCCAACGGGTTTTCTTAGGCCGTAATTACTCAGACTCGTTCTGACCACACTTCTGCTAATGCACATATTTACATTGTACTACCATGTCTGGGCTTAAAATTTTGAGCCAACTGACATTATGAGAGAAATCAATGGCCTGAATAGGCTGATAAGAAACTGTTCCAAATGGGTCAGCCATCTGAGAAAATGTTTGGTTTTTTATGTGGAATGGCCTGATCTCTACTAAGAGATGCCATTTTGGCTTATGAAGGATGGACCAGTAGAACTCTCGGACACCGTTTGGATTAATGAATGGCCGATGTGAGTTTTGGTCAGAGTTGTTATGATTATTTTTTTAGAATGGCATGCTTACAAGAGTCATATCAGAGATGTAAAACAAGGGCTTGATGTGAAACTCTAGAACAACCATCAGATTGTTAGATGGGAGATAGAGTTCATGCCTAAAATCAGGAATTCCTTTCCCTGAAAATTGATGAATTGATGTATTATCCCTTTATGGTGAAAGTTGTTGTCTCATCTGAAAGTCTTGTCCAACCTTACTGTGAGACCTACCATATAGCTAAGTCAGCTTGCCCCAAGCCTGCAAAACGGAAGCCTGTCCACACTTTTTTGTTTGTTTTTGTAGTATGTAGGCTATACGTAATACCGCTTTACTTGATCCAGATTTGTCAAGTATTGTAATTCATCTCCGTTCAGATTAGTCAGACGAACAGCCTTCCCTAGTAATAATCCTTGACGATGTATGGTCCGCTCCAGTTTGGACGAAACTTGCCCCTTGGATTATGTGTTGGTGCTCTCTGCTCCTTCAGCACTAAATCACCAACTGCTAAATGACGGATTCGAACTTTCTTGTTGAATGTATTTGCTATTCTCTGCTGATACTTCTTTATGTTGTCTGCGGCCTTGATTCTTCTTTCATTTATGAGGCTCAATTCATCGTATCTAGGTTGCAGCCATTCAGTCTCGGGAATTTTGCATTCCATTGCTACCGTTAGTGATTGCACCTCCACCTCAACAGGGAGTACTGCTTCCATGGCATAGACCAAGGAGTAAGGTATTGCCCCAGTAGATGTTCTGATTGAGATTATAAGCCCAAAGTTCATATCGGAGTTTATCTGCCCAATCAGCATTGGTTTGTGCCATCTTTTGTAAGATAATTTTTATGTTCTTATTGGGTGCTTCGACTGCCCCATTTTCTATGGTCTATATGGGGAGGATCTATGTCTCTTGATGTGGAATTTATCGCACAGTTCCTCCACTTTACCCTTGAAGTGTTGTCCTTGATCAGAAATAAGAGCTTGAGGCACCCCGTGTCGACAGATGATCTGCTCTTGTAGCAATTTTGCCACTTTGTTTGCTGTGAGTTTTGCATATGCCTGAGCTTCCACCCATTTTGTAAAATAATCAGTAGCTACCAAAATAAACTCTTGCCCACTTGATGCTTTAGGATGTATCTTGCCTATCACATCAATGCCCCAAGTCGAGAAAGGCCATGGGGAGCTGAGCGTGTGCAATTCCGTCAGAGGTATACATATGAAATTGGTAAATATTTGGCATTTATGGCATTTCTTCACATATTCTACACAGTTTGCCTCCATTGTGTTCCAGAAGTACCCCAGTCGGAGGATCTTCTTTGCAAGCATTCTAGCATTCATATGGGGGCCACATACTCCTTGGTGTACTTGCTCGACGACATTCTGTGCTTGCTCTTCATCAACACAGACTAGTTGTATTCCTTCATAAGATCGTTTGTATAAGATGTCTTCACATAACGCAAATTGAGAGGCATATCTTCTCAAGAATTTCTTGTCTCCTACCGAAGCATCAATGGGGTACTTTCCTTCTTTGATGAAATCCACAATTGGCACAAACCAAGGGCGACCATCGACTGTCAAGGCATTGATTTCACCCACGTGTGCAGGCTGTGTTCTTCTTTCAATTATCAATGGTTTGATCTTCTCCGCTGGATCATCTCCAATCATTGATGCTAGGGTGGCCAATGCATCAGCGTATGTATTAGTATCTCTGGGTGAGTAGTCAAACTCTATCTGCTCAAAGCTTTGGGCCAATGCCGTTGCACATTCCTTGTAGGGTATCAATTTTTCATCCTTGGTCCTCCAATCATCTCTAACTTGATAGATGACAATAAAAGAATCACCATATACTTTTAGTTTCTTGACGCCAATGGCTAATGCCGCTTTCAAACCAATAATGCATGCTTCATATTCTGCAACATTGTTTGTGCAATCAAACTCCAAACAGAAAGAAAATGGTATAAATGTACCCTCTGGGTCTATGAATAGCACTCCTGCACCGTATCCTCTGTGATTGGCTGCTCCATCAAAGAACATTAGCCATGTATCTGTTTGTCTATCTTCTTGAGTCACATGTACCTCCTCATCTGGAAACACATCTTCTAAGTATTGGAAACTATCTTCTACTGGATGCGCAAACAAATGTTCAGCTATCGCACTCCCTTTTATGGATTTCTGAGTGGTGTATGTGATGTCAAACTCTGATAACAGCAATAACCATCTGGCCATTCTTCCTGTAAGGGCAGGTTTCTCAAATAAGTATTTCAATGGATCCATCCAAAAGATTAGTATGATAGGATATGAGAGCATGTAATGCCTCAATCTCTTTGTTACCCAAACTAAAGCAGTACATGTCTTCTCCAATGAGGTGTAATTGGCTTCATATCCGGTGAACTTCTTGCTTAATTAGTAGATTGCTTTCTCTGTTCACCCATCTAAGTCATGTTGTGCGAGCATTGTTCCCATAGAATTGTCCAATACTCACAAGTATAGTAGCAGGGGTCTCCCAGGAACTAGGGTACAAGGACCGGTGGATTCATCAGATATGTCTTGATTTTCTCGAATGCCATTTGACACTGAGGGTTCTAGGTCTTTGGCTGATTCTTCCTCAACAGCTTAAATATTGGCTCACATGTGGCTGTAAGGTGTGCAATGAATCTGTTTATGTATTGTAATCTTCCCAAAAATCTCCTTATTTCTTTTTCAGTCCTTAGTGGTGGCATCTCTGTTATAGCTTTGATTTTTGATGGATCTATCTCAATGCCTCTGTGGCTAACCATGAAGCCCAACATCTTCCCTGCTGTCATTCTGAACGTACATTTTTGCAGGTTCAGTCTCAACCTATATTGTTTAATCCTCTTAAAGAATCCTCTGAGTGTGAGTATGTGGCCTTCACATGTAACAGATTTTACAATCATATCGTCCACGTACACCTCAACCTCTTTGTGGATCATATCATGTAATATGGTTGTGGCCATTCTTTGATATGTCGCCCCGGCATTCTTCAACCCGAATGGCATTATAGTATAACAGTAGGTGCCCCAGTCCGTGGTAAAAGCAGTCTTGGCTTTATCTTCTAGTGCCATCTTTATTTGGTTGTACCCTTTTGAATCCATCCATAAATGATAGTAATGCATGTCCTGCCGTATTGTCCACCAAAATGTCAATCTTGGGTAGCGGGAAATCATCCTTAGGGCTCACTTTGTTTAGGTTTCGATAATCCGCGCATACCCTCAACCGTCTGTCCTTCTTTAGTACAATCACAATGTTTGCCAACCACTCAGGGTACCTGGTTACTTCTATGAATCCTGCATCCAATTGCTTCATTATGTCCTCTTTGACCTTTAATGTCCATTCAGGTCGTAGCCTTCTCAACTTCTGTTTATGTGGCTTTGCTTCCAGGAACAAAGGTATCTTGTGTTGCACAACTTCAGGATTAATGCCGGGCATGTCCTCATAGGACCAAGCAAACACTTCTTGGTACTCTATTACCAATTCTGTCATCAGGGCCGCCTCTTCTTCAGTCAGGGTAGCGCCAATCTTGATCTCACGAGGCTCTTCAACTGTACCTAGATTGATCATTAGGAAGTCTTCGCCAGCAGGTTGGGCCTTTTTCTCTTCTAAGATTTCAACTTGTCGTTGTATTTCAATAGGGATTTCATCATATTCATCATTGTTAGAGTTAGAGCTAAAATTGGAATGGATGATGTCGACACATAGTAATAAGAAATATCATCTTTATTAATTATGGTTAACAGTGGTACAGAAGAAGTGGCTCCTAATGGAGCAGACTCAAAGCTAGAAAAGGACTCATTCCTATCTATTGACTCTTCTACTATAGGTTTAGACATGGCCATACTAGGAATACATGACTCATCATTGGTGTAGACAAAACTATCTAAGCAACTCTAGTTTGGGAACACACCGTTGAAGGGATATATCAGTTGTTGTGGATTTGGCTCTTCATTTTGGTTTCCTCCGGTGAGTGTCAACACTTGATCTTCCTCAAACAGGTTACCGATATCAACTGTATCTACCTCAGATTGTAGCTCTCCTCTTTGCTCTTCTGTCGGTGTCTTCTCAGTATCTTCCCAGTCAATGGTACAGTCAAAGAAAATCTCAAACCCAGGCCATCGTCTCCAGAATCGCCCATCAAACCAAGGTTCAGAGAAACCATGGAAAGGTGATCATCTCCTTCTTTGATGAAATACCCATTCAGAGTTTTGTAGTACAGAGTATTTTCTTGACTGTACAATCCTTCAGTCAATACTTGATTGATTTTCCCATTTGTTCTCTGCTATTGCCATCTTCCTCTGCTCATGCCTGTAGCCTTTATTGTACTACTACTATCATATGCATTACGATTTTTGTATTTCTTCTTCTCGAGCCTTAGAAATCTTTGATCGGCTCCCCACTGTTTCTGCTCTATCAACTCTAAATCATGTCCATTGGGTATGTATCCCTGTCCAAATCTGTGCTCATTAATTAACATAGATAAGACTTCAATATTACCTTGTTGATGTAAGCCGAAGCCCATTCCTTGAAAATAAGACATATTTAGCAATTGACGAAAAGGAAAAGACAAATGCATACCTGTGGGATCTGCCCCTGTGATAACCAAGATATTGTCTATTTTAAAGCCGCCAAGATGGACAGTCTCAGATGATCCCTCATCACATTCAAAACCCATTCTCCCTGTAGCCAGTGCATTGACCATTTCTGAATCCACATTGATGGTTATGATAACGTCCCCATGTATGAATTTGAATTTCTGATGGAGGGTGGACGCAACTGCATTGGTTGCATGTAACCATGGTCGATCCAGTAGTATATTAAATGTAGCCTGGATATCAATGACTTGGAACTCTGTATCTAATACAGCCGGACCGACTCAGATAGGCACAGTGAAGACACCTTGGATGGCCCTGTGAGTGTTATCATAAGCCTTGATGATCAGATCTGATGGCTTCATCTCTTCATCTTTGAATCCTAAGTACCTGAATGTTCTGAGGGGAAATACATTTAGGGCTGACCCATTATCAATTAATACCTGTGAAACAACCTTGTCTCTGCAACCAATAGTGATGTGTAGTGCTTTGATGTGTTTGGCTCCTTCACTAGGGAGGTCTGCATTGCTAAATATGATTGAATTTACTGCATAACGGCCGCCGACCAGATCCGCTAGTTCATTGCAATCCATTATTACCGGGACATGTATGCTTGTTAGGGATTTTAACACGGCATCCCGATGAGCTTTCGATGCCATTAATAGCTCCCAGATGGAGACATTTGCTTGTGTCTTTTGCAACTATTTGAGAACCGGATTGGGTGGTTCAGGTTGACTAGATTGCCCCAGTTTCTTTTCTCTGGCCAAGTGGGCTGGATTATTTGCTGCTAAATGTGCTGGCTTGTACCCTTTGCCTGTATGGGTTTCTGCCACAGTCCTATTCTGTCCTGGGATGTAGATGCCATAGCTATCAAATTGTTCATCAAAATGACTGACTTCCTGTCCTTTACCAGGTATATAGATTCTGAATTCTTCAAATTGTTCATTCAGCTGAGTAATTTTTTGTTCTTCATTGGGTATGTAGACACTGTAAGGCTCCTCTGGCTCTTCAAAATGTCCATAATACCAGGGATAAGTAGGATCAAACTCTTGGTCCAAATTGTCACCTATCATGCAAACTTCACTCTCCGGGACCTTTTCCTTGGACTCCGACATCTCCCATTCTATGAAATTCACATTATGATATGGGAGTGGGTTATTGTTGATTGATGCTTGATTGGTTTTTCCTTGTACTTTGAATGCCCCTGAATCAATTAGGTCTTGTATGGCATTTTTGAGGTTCCAACAGTATTCCGTGTCATGACCCGCCTGATTGTGAAACTTACAGAATTTCTCCGCACGATAGGAGGCTGGTGGTGAGTTTGGCACATTCATGGGTGGTGGTGGCTTTAATTTTCCAACCCTCATCAATCTTTCCATCAATACTTCCCTTGGTAATGATAACTCCGTATACAACCTGAAAGGCCTTTGTCGCGGAGCTGGTAAAGCGTAGTTAATTGGTGTCGGTGCAACAACCGTATTCGTAACTGCTACTTCCTTGTGGGCATTGTTGTACTTGGGTTGATAGGATCTCCTGCTTAAACCCGCCTCCGACTTTTCCATTTTCATCGGGAGTTCATCTCCATAGTTAATGGCATCTTCTACTTGTTGTCCTGCTACGACCAACCCTTCGAATGTGAGGATAGCCTGTCTAAAAATATATGCTTTGTATGCTTTATTGAGCCCTTTCATCATCATTTGGACCTGGTCCCTCTCTGACGGTCGATCCCAAAGTTGTGCAGCCACTTTCCTAAACCTGGTCAAGTATTCTGTGAATCCTTCATAAGATTTTGGTACCATGGTCTCTAATTGTCTCCTATGAGTCTCGATCTTAGTATTATAGGAGTAATGACTGGTGAATGCTCTGGTGATATCAATCCAAGAGTGGAATTGTGAGGGGTTCAGATTCATTAGCTATCTATGTGCCCCTCCAGTTAATGAGAATTGGAATGCCTGCCCTAATTGTTCATCAGCAAACCCATGCCCTTGCCTCAATAGTCCTGTGAATGATCTTAGATGTGTCTTGGGGTCCCCTGTCCCATCAAATTTTTCAGTAGTCCATTTAAATTTCGGTGGCAGTTTGGCATCTGAGAAGAAACACAGTCCCTCAGAATCAATGATCTAACTCTCTACGCTCTTCAGGCCCTTCAGGCCCCTCAGTATCTGTTCTACATGACTTAGTCGGTTCCCATATGGATCTTCAGATTCCTTCGGCTTCTTGATTGAAGGAGCCCTCTAGATGATCGATGGTTGCTTGCAGATAACCTCTCCCTCTTCCTCAAAAGCGGGATTTGAGAACACAATCGGATTATTCTTGCTGGGGGTATCTTCCTTTGATGTGGAGGGTGTGTCCTCTTTTCTCATTAGTAACTTATGCACATTCCACAGCATGACAACCATTTCACTTACAGTGTCCTCTATCTTGGTTACTTGGTTCTCTAAGGAATTCTCATCTTGATCACGGTTAGCCATAACTTTAATTGGTTTTTTAGGAATAGGGCCGACCGGTTTAATGATGGGTACTCTAGACAGCCTATTGGTGATAGGATCTCTTATCCAAAGAGTAGCAATGCTTGTAGATTGGCTCGATAGTCACCTATGTTGGAATAGATCAACGGATTAGGATTTGAAAATGACTGGACTCTTGAAGGTTTTACATGCACACACAAGCTGACTCTACCAATACAAATGTTAGCTCCCTTATGAAATCCATTGAATAAATATTATCCAAATCAATTTAATTGCTTCGACGGACCTTGTGACTGGTCTTGGGCCTCATGACCCAAATGGTTCATTAGACAGCAAGAACCGACCTCTTAGTTCATTGAATTCAAAGAAATTAAAATGGATATTCTTATTTGTAATTTTCATATGGGATAGTTAGCAAAAGCGGTTCATGACTGAACAAACCGATAAATGACCGCTAAATCATGGTACCTATGCCGTGAAAGGGAATTTCTGATCGTTTTTGAAACCAATGTGTTAACCATGATAGATCCGACGCTTTGAGCTCACTGATAGAGAGTGTACAGTGGCCGTCCACTATGACATGGAACAGGTTTATACAATCCTCCCGCTCTCAACAAGTGAGAGTTGAAGATGCTCATCATGTGAGATCAAACATGTCAACAAATCGAGAGTAAAAATGGGCAGAACTTCGATATTACGGGCATGGATATTGTGATTGAACGGGTTTTACCATGTTGGTTCAGAGATAGACAAAAAATAACATACATGTTGCTCAAACTAGGTTAGGACAGAAAATGCCACCTTGACGAGGATGGGGTAACCTATCAGCGAATACACGATGAATAATGGGCCCCCAATGTAAGACCCGTGTCCATCTAACCCGGTCCTATCACCTAGAACTAGGTTTACCTATCATGGCCGAGTCAAGTGGACCAAGGGCGTGAAGGAGATCGAGATCCCAGGTATCAAATCGACCCAAAAAAATACTGAATTTAAGGGCAGGGTCGCATACCTAGCCAAGTAGGTTCGGATCCCCCCAAAACAGAAAGTCAAACCCTCAGTTTTGAAGGGAGGGTCAGACTCATTAGAAACCTAGGGTCGACGGGATCATCGACCCTCCCATTGACCCTCAATTGCCTCCCAAACTGAAATTAAGAAATTTCTTAATTTTCGAGTGGGATTCTTTCCTAATCTCAAAGGGACTTATTTTAGGATGTTCTTACTCTATTTAAAGGACGTCCCTAAGCCTCTTTCACTCCTTTCACAACCCTAATTGAATTGAAAGAAAGAGAAGAGAAGGAAAAGAGGAAGAAGAGAAACAAGGAAGAGAAATTAGCCAAAAGAGAAGAGTTGCAGATAAGGAGTATTCTTCTCAGGTATGGATACTAATTCCATGAGTTTCAACAGACCTTAGGTTAGATATTAATGAGAGTGTGATCTCGAAGAAACCCAAACCATCAGCCCATGGTTAGGTTTTCATGGAAAACCAAGGAGAATGCATTAAAGCTATTTAGGTGGATGATTCATGGTTTCAGACCATGAAATGAATGTAGATTGGAATGTAGGAGCAAGCCATAGGACCCCAAGCACGAATAATGGACTAAAAGAGGGAAATTGACCAAAGTACACCGAGGGTCGCATCGAGGGTCGATGACCATCCGACCCTAGGTGATCCTAACTATCGACCCTTAGTGTTCGGGAAGTTCAGAGTTTGGGGAGGGTCGCACCCAGGGTCGATCAGGACTCCGACCCTACCTCCGACCCTCAGTCAACAGAATGGTTTTTAAATTCAGAATAAATACTAATTAAATTCTATCGACTTTGTTAGGTCTTCTAGCAATATAATAACAATATAAAGGTGATTCTAAAGCTTGGAAAAGTATCTATTAGCAAGCTAAGGTGAGGAAACAGAACTCTAAACTAATTGGTTAATAACAAACTGTTTTCTCTTTTCTTGAGTCCAATGCCATGCTTGATTCTATGCGAATATGTTTGTAATGTGCATACAACATGTCATCCAATATTTCTATTATTTGTTCATGCATATTTACTTTATTGTTTATAACATGATGATGATGATGATGATGATGATAGGAATAGCCATGTGATTGTATATGTGTGGTTGGTGTACTTGATGCGAGCGAGTATTAGGGGAGGTGTGATGAGAACGTCAATAAACGTTAACCTTTGGCGGGTCTTAGCACTTTAGCTCTATCTCTAACTCAAGTTTTGTGCATTAGCATCGTCGTATCGCCATTACTTTAGCAGAACTATTATGTCGTAGAGTATCAGGGGAGGTGGTCTCGGTCCTTGTAGTCTCTGACTCTACCAGGGGCCTTAGCTCTATCTCTATGGACATTCTGAGGGATGCTGGGGTGAGGCCTTGGATACACTATTTGGCATTAGGATTGGTTAGTTGCGAGCCTAGTTTGCAAGCCCTCACCAGCAGGGGCTTACGTGTTGGTATGGCACTATACAACAATAAACGTTAACCTTTGTTGTATAATGTTCATGATTAGGGTGGATGGGGACGACAATAAACGTTAACCTTTGGGTGGACTTCCACACCCTGTGTATAGAGGCGGGGTCAATAAACGTTAACCTTTGACCACCCAACCTTTTTATTACGCATTGCAAACTATAAACCAGACCAAAGATATGAATTGATTGTATGCATATGTATTGTTGCATTGTTTTGTTTTATTTCTGAGCTCAAGTTGGAGAGCTGACCCTCGTGCGCGTAATTATTTTTAGTTTTTGATGTTGCAGGTACTATGATTGAAGATTATGTCGACACGCCAACATATGAACATGTGGTGGCTATGATGAGCAAGCTGTGGAGGATGAACATGGTTCGTTAAGCAAGCGTTCCAATGGTGGATACGTTTAGTGTTTAGTTTTCATATTTGGATATTGTAATATGTATTAAATTATGTTTTGGTTATATGAAAATAAATGGAATATTAATTATTTATCATGATTAGACCTCAGTTCATTGTCTGTAAGACTTCCGCTATTTACTTTATTACCTCTGATTAATGTGGAATGTGTTTTGGTTTATCATATATGGGATAGCCTGTTTTGAGATCCTGATTGAACCGTTGGTTTATTGACGGTTCATCACACCATTCTGAATAGTACAGAATTGGGGTGTGACAACTTGCTATCAGAGCATATCAAGCCTTGTCCGCTGTACTAACATACATTCGAGACAATTGTGAATTGAGATAGGATAAAAGTAAAAACAGTAATATTAACAAATTATAAGCACAAGTGATGATTGAGACCAAATTTAAAAAGAGAATAATGCATCTATTAAAGGGGAAACAATTTTACATTCAATGAGAGAGAAACAAACGTTTATACATAACTAAAGCAGAGTACAGTCTACAACCTGGACAGTTACTCTGTAGTACAAGGAAATAAAGTACAATCAAGAAGTTGGAGGTGAAGGAGGAGGCGGGGCCTCACGGTCCCTGTCGTATTCCTCGGCATAGACTTTAGTCAACCAGGCTATCTGAGTCTGGGTCATCTGTAGACTAATCGAAAGATCGGTTACCCTCCTATCAGCCCGCTGAACCTCTATGAGCTCTCCCATCCGCGTGTCTGATATGCGCTGGGTGGCTAGAAACTCCTCCATCCTCAGATCAGATCTGCGCTGAGCCTCCCTGATCTCTTGCAGCATCTCCATCATATCAGAAGGTGGGCGTGAAGGACCAGCCGCATGAGAAGGACCAGTCTCAGGTACAGGATCCGCCGCAGAAGAAGTACCAACTCCAGCCGCATGCGTAGGTGAAGGCGGTGGAATCGAGTCGACATCCATATACATACGGTCGTCATCATCGACAGGATCCACATGAGCTCTAGCAGTGGCAACAGCAGCCTCAGCGTCAGCCATCTCAATGCGAGTGTGAGGGCGTACCATCTCGTTCCTCTCCTCATCACTGACTTGGGCATCCCACATACCCATCTTGCAGATAGCCTCCCAATCTGGGGGCGACGAGAAGGTCTTCTCCTGAATCTTCTCATCCACCAAGTCAACCCCCAGCCGGGTCAGAAGAACAGTAATCATGCGTCCATAGGGTAGATTACCCCTATGACCGGACAATGTAGCACTAATCATGGTCCGCATGATGATGTAGGGAAGGCAGACTGACTGTCTGGTGCAGATATTATATATCAGGAACTGGGTCAGTTGAGAAACCCTCTCATAGTGCCCACTATGTGGAATCAGATTATGCTGGATAATCTTGCAGAAGACCCGTGGAGCTGGACGCAGGTAACAGGCTCTTATCTGCTAGCGATCAGGTTGTAGCAACTGATTGTCGATCTCTACCCTCATCTCCATGGAAACAAATTGGGGCTCTCCAGGCGCACAGTACACCATAGGGTCATCATAAGGAATGCCCAGCAGATCGGCCAGTTGTCGATAGTCAAATAAAATGTGCACCCCTTTAACATAGCTGGTGATGCATAACTCTTGACCCCTCTCAACGTCATTGTAATTCCCCACCACCAGGAGATTACAATAGAACTGACGCACCAAATACGGACATGTGCACGCATTGTAAGTGATGACAGGAAGCCACCCCATGTCACCAAATGCTCTCTCTATGTTGAACAAGGCTAGTCAGCCAAGTTCACCATACGACCACCCTCCACTTTCTTACGAGCATAGTCGGCATACTGTGCCTCGGCTTCGTTGGAGTGAAAGCGAAGCAGATCACGAACTCTGGGTGTCTTGGTACGAGCCATGGTATCTGCAGATAAGAAAGAAGAAAAGGAGACAAGGAGTTAATAGGATAAAAATCCGAAATTTAACATTTAAATGACGTAAATTGACCAAAAGCCTCACTTTTCACCCGTACACGCGGGCAGGAGGACTTACGAAGGTTCCAACATAGCCTACGACACTCACACAGTAGGAAATTGGAACTAACGAAGACCAATTTGAAGAAATTTCAAGAAATCGAAAAATTCCGACAAATTAGGGCAAACGAGCAAAAATCCAAGTTTCTCGATAACCAACTGATGAAACTCAAAAAATTTTGAGAGCTTTCGTTTCTTGAGACACCGATAACAAAAGCCCCCAATAAAAATCAAATTTTTATGGTTGAAAAAAGTTTAATTTGAAGAATACCAGTTAAATGAGCAAAAACCTAGAAAAAAAAACCTAGAAAAAGGTGAAAATGGGAGAACATACCTGTATGGATGACGTGGACGTCAAAACCCGGACTCAAACCGACCAAAAATAGTGGAGTGGCACTGTAGCAACTCAGAGGGGAGAGACGAGTTGAAACGGGAGGGAAATAATGAGAAATGACTCAAAATTGGATCTTAAAAATCTGATTTTTGGTCTGAGGGTCGGACAATTCGACCAAAACCATCGACCCTCGGATCGACCCTCCCATCGACCCTCGGCTCTCGGGAATATGACAAAAAACTAAGGGTCGAAACTGAGGGTCAGACACCCATCGACCCTCACATCGACCGTCAGCTCTCGGGAAGAACAGGTTATTTCCAGGGTCAGATACTAAGGGTCGGACATACCATCGACCCTCACCATCGACCCTACATAGAAAAGACAGTATTTTTTTTATAAAATGAATTGAAAATTGAAAATTTACATCGGTTAATGTGCCTACATGGAGTATCAATGATTTTTCACTTATTTTGGATGATTTTCAGGCACCACCCATCTCAGAAGGAAAATATGTTTGGAAGAAGAGTAACCAGACAGAGCCGAAATGCAGTTCCACCACCACCACCTGTGGAGGAAACTAGCTAGGAGGATGTACATGTCTCAGGAAATCCAGATCAGGCAAATCCTATAAATTTGCCACCTCCACCACCGGAACTAGCAACCGTAGTTATGAACCTAGCTCAGTAGCTGCAACAGATGCAACACGCACAGGCTCAAATGCAGGTTGCAATGGGAATCATGTTCCAGGCTGCTCACGCTACACCCATGCAGACGGGACAAGCCAGTGCAGCACCGGTGGGTAACCACCCAGCACCTCAAACACCTCAACAACCTGCTGCACAAATTCCAGTACCCGGTCTGGAAGCAACTCAGGTTAATTATCAGTATCCACCCCCTATGTTTGGGGCATACCCCCAAAATCAGATGGATCACTCTCGACTGGTTGAGAGATTTTTGAAGATGAAGCCCAGGGAATTTAATGGCAAACCGTCTGATCCATTATGGCCAGCACACTAGATAGACGAGATGGAGAGAAATTTCCTCATGATGACTATTACAGAGGAAGAAAAAGTATTATGTGCCACCTTCATGCTAAAGGGTGACGCACATCATTGGTGGAAGTCGGCTAGGGCTTACTTATTGACCAAGCACGCCCAACTGACTTGGGCTGTTTATAAAGAAGCTATCTTTGAGAAATATTTCACGAAGCTTCAGAGATTCTATGGAGAAGGAGTTCCTGAGTCTATATCAGGGACAAATGTTAGTGGATGCATATCAACAGCGTTATGAGGAGCTATTTTTCTTTGCACCACATAGTATGCAGGAAGAAGACACCAAAACCCGTAGGTTCATCACGGGACTGAGAGGAAGCATCAGAGAGCACGTTCTGGGCTTAGAAAAGAATATTTACAATGAAGCTGTCCAAATAGCTCGGGTTATTGAATCGAGCCAGAAGGAGAGTTATTTCACATAGAACCAGGGTACCAAAAGGCCAACTAGAAATACTTACAACAGAGGGGACAACAAGACATTTAAACCCTTCCGTGCTCAGGGCTTTACTGCTGCACCCAGGACTACTCCAGTAGTTAAACAGCAGCCAAAGCCAAATTCTGAAGGCCCAAAGTGTTTTAACTGCAACCAACTGGGACATATGGCAAGGGAGTGTCCTAAGCCCAAGAAGCAGTTCCATCAGGGACGGGTATATGTTGTTACATCCGGTGATGCTGCCGCATCACCCGATGTGGTCACAGGTATGACTGAAACTTTTAAAGTTGTAATTACATTGTATGAGCATGTAGACTAAGTTAAATAAATCACAGGAATCGTACCTATAAATGGCATACCTGCCAGAGTACTCTTAGATTCAGGAGCTACTCATTCATTCATATCTGTGTCATTCGGAAAGAAGATAAACTTACCCATCAAAACATTAGACTACAAATTACTTGTACGGTCATCGATGGAGTTAGAACTGGAATTAGAGAAAGGCTATGGACCATGTCCAGTTCTCATTGGCGAGAAAACCTTAGATGCAACCTTGATACAACTTGAGATGGCAGACTTTGACGTCATCTTGGGAATGGACTGGTTAGCTCGGCATTCTGCAAACCTATTATGCGCCGAAAAGAAGCTAACATTTAAAGACAAAGAAGGAGCAGAATTTAGTTTTTTGGGAACCAAACTTCCCCGTAGACGCAAGCTCATACTCTCAGCACTAAAGGCTAAGAAGTGCCTTGAGAAGGGGGCAGTCGGGTATCTAGTGTCAGTGGTCGACCTAACCAAGGAAGTACCACAAATGGAAGATATTGAAGTCGTGCGGGACTATCCCAACATATTTTCGGAGGAACTACCAGGATTACCACCCGACCGAGCCACAGAGTTTGTGATAGACCTTGTACCTGGAGCCGCACCAGTATCAAAAGCACCTTACAGAATGGCTCCTACTGAACTGAAGGAACTGAAAGTGCAACTACAGAAACTGCTGGACAAGGGTTATATTCGACCCAGTATATCACCATGGGGAGCGCCGATGTTATTCGTGAAGAAGAAGGACGGTAGCGTTCGATTATGCATTGACTATCGGGAGTTGAATAAACTGACAATCAAGAATCGATATCCACTACCTCAGATCGATGACTTGTTCGATCAGTTGCAATGAGCAAAGGTATTTTCTAAGATCGATCTTCGATCAGGCTATCATCAGTTGAAGATTAAAGAAGGTGATATTCCGAAGATAGCTTTCAGGACCAGATATGGACATTATGAGTTCTTGGTCATGTCCTTTGGATTAACAAACGCACCAGCAACTTTTATGGAACTAATGAACCGAGTTTTTCATGATATGTTGGATACGTCGGTTATAGTATTTATTGATGATATATTGGTATACTCCAAGGACGAAGAAACTCATATCAAGAACATAAATGCCGCCCTACAGCGTTTAAGGAAAGAGAAGCTATATGCCAAAATTTTAAAGTGTGAGTTTTGGTTAAATGAAGTCGCCTTCTTAGGCCATGTAGTATCCGCTGAAGGAATCAAAGTAGACCCCAGCAAGATCGAGGCTATTGTAAAGTGGGAAGCACCAAAGAGCGTTTCAGAAATTAGAAGTTTTCTAGGACTAGCTGGTTATTATCGGAGATTCATAGAAGGCTATTCCTGGATTACCGTACCTCTCACCAGTTTGACTAAGAAAGGTGAAAAGTTTGTGTGGACGGATAAATGTGAGAAGAGCTTCCAAACATTGAAGACCAGATTGATATCCGCTCTGATTTTAACTATTCTCGTTCCAGGACAGACATTTACTTTATACACTGATGGATCGGGACTGGGACTAGGATGTGTGCTTATGCAAGGAGAGCAAGTAATTGCTTATGCCTCGAGACAATTGAAGATACATGAGAAAAATTACCCCACCCATGATTTGGAGTTAGCGGCAGTAGTACATGCTGTCAAGATATGGAGACATTATCTATACGGGGAGAAATTTCAGATTAAGTCGGACCATAAAAGTCTTACTTATTTATTTAACCATAAGGAGTTGAATATGAGACAAAGAAGATGGCTGGAACTATTGAAAGACTATGATTGTGATATCCAGTATCATCCGAGAAAAGCGAACATAGTAGCGGAAGCGTTGAGCAGAAAGGCAATGATAAAATCACAAGGAGAGGTTAGCACAACTGCAGTAATGTGTACTACCGGAATGGTATTCAATCATGGCAACGAGCAGTATGTGATAGACACAACGGATGGATCAGCCGACCAAGGGTTTATTCATCGGTTTTCAAATATGTTCGCCGCTTTGAAGATTATACCGGACATAATGGATGAAGTAAAAACAGCTATCAAATCAGATCCTTATCTGAGAACAGAACAAGAAGATATCGAAAAAGGTAGGACTAATCCTGAGTTCACCTTGGACGAAGTGAGGGTACTAAAATACAAAGGAAGAATAAGTGTACCTGAAACAGAAAGTATGGACATTAGACACCGACTGATGAAAGAAGCCCATACCACCATCTATTCGATACATCCGGGAAGTACAAAAATGTATCATGATCTAAAGAAACTATATTGGTGGAGGGGAATGAAAGCAGATGTAGCCAAGTTCGTGTCTCAATGCCTAAATTGTCAGAAAATAAAGGTTGAATGACAAAGACCCGCAGGACTGTTACAGCCGTTATTGGAACCAGCATGGAAATGGGACTGCATCACTATGGATTTCGTCACGGGACTACCACTGACTCCTCGAGTAGTTGACGCAGTTTGGGTGATTGTGGACCATCTGACTAAAACAGCTCGCTTCATACCTATACGACCTCAGTATACTCTAGAAAGGTTAGCAAAGCTGTATGTGGATAATATTGTTCGATTACACGGTGTACCAGAGAGCATTGTATCCGATAGAGATCCACGATTTACTTCCAAGTTTTGGGAAGGATCGCAAAAGGCTATGGGTACAACGTTGAAGTTCAGTACCGCATTCCACCCACAGACAGACGGATAGTCAGAGCGTACAATTCAGATTCTAGATGATATGCTACGAGCATGTGTAATTAATTTCAAAGGATCATGGGATAAAAAGTTACCATTGATCGAGTTCGCATATAACAACAACTATCAGGATACTATACAGATGTCACCTTATGAAGCACTGTATGGCAGGAAGTGTCGAACTCCTTTGTTTTGGAATGAAGTTGGAGAACATAGTATTATTGGGCTGGAATTGGTTGAAGAGACTTGCCGAGTGGTCGACATTATCAAGGAAAGAGTAAGAACAGCTCAGAACCGTCAGAAGCAATATGCAGATACTCGACGCAGAGATCTGGAGTTTGCTGTAGGTGATAAAGTATTTTTGAAAGTATCGCCTATGCGAGGATTAAAAAGGTTTAAACAGAAAGGGAACTAAGTCCAAGATATGTCGGGCCGTATGAAATGCTAGCTAAGCGTAGTAAAGTGGCTTATCAGTTAGCACTACCACCATCTATGTCGAGTGTGCATGACGTATTTCACATTTCTCTATTGAAGAAGTATGTCAAGGATCCAATGCACGTGTTGACAGTAGATTTACCAGATTTAACTGATGATTTGACGTTTGAAGTAACACCAATAGAAATCACTAGCCGAAAGGTTCAACATCTACGCAACCGAGATATCTATTATGTTAAGGTCACATGGAAAAGTAGAGACATGGAAGAAGTTACATGGGAAGAAGAAAATGCTATGCGAAAGCAATACCCTCACTTATTTGACTCAGAAGGTACGTACAATTTCAAGGATGGAATTTTTATAAGTAGGGGGGAGTTGTAAGACCCATGTCAATCTAACCCGGTCATATCACCGTGAACCAGGTTTACCTATCATGGGCGAGTCAAGTGGACCAAGGGCGTGAAGGAGATCGAGATCCCAGGTATCAAATCGACCCAAAAAATACTTAATTTAAGGGAAGGGTCGCATACCCAGCCAAGTAGGGTCGGATCCCCCCAAAACAGAAAGTCAGACTGTAAGACCCATGTCAAACTAACCCGGTCTTACCACCTTGAACCAGGTTCACCCATCATGGTCGAGTCAAATGGACCAAGGGCGTGAAGGAGAGCGAGATGCCAGGTATCAATCGACCCAAAAACACTTAAAATAGAGGATGGGTCGCAAACCCAGCTAAACAGGGTCGACCCACCCAAATCAGAAACCCAGACCCTTAAAAGTTGGGAGAGGGTTGGACAGTGTCAGACCACAGGGTCGACGGGATCATCGACCCTCACTTACTGCCGAAACTGAAATTAGAAAATTTCCTAATTTTCGATTGGGATTCTTTCCAAATCTCAATGGGACTATTATAGGACTTTCCTACTCTATTTAAAGGACGTCCCTAAGCCACTTTCACTCCTTTCACAACCCTAATTGAATTGAGAGAAAGAGAGAAGAAGGAAAAGAGGAAGAAAGGAGGCAAGGAAGAAGACTTAGCAAAAAGGAGAAGAATTTTCAGAGAAAAGTAATCTTCTCAGGTATAGATACTAATTCCATGAGTTTCTACAGACCTTAAGTTAGATATGGTTGAGTGTAGGATTTCGGAGAAACCCAAACCATCCATTCATGGTTAGGTTGTCATGGAAAAACCTAGGATAATGCATGAAAGCCATCTAGGAGGATGAATCATGGTTTCAGACAATGGAATGAATGTTTAATGGAATGAGGAAGCAAGCCATAGGACCCCAAACATGAAGAATGAATTAAAAAGTGGAAATTGGACCAGAGTGCACCGAGGGTCGCACACAGGGTCGATAGACCCATCGACCCTAGGTACCCTGACCATTGACCCTCAGCATTCGGGAAGTTCAGACAGAGGGTAGGGTCGATAGACCCATCGACCCTATGTATCTTGAGCATCGACCCTCTGATCGACCCTCAGTTAACAACATGGTTTTTAAATTCAGAATTAATTCTAATTAAATTCCATCGACTTTGTTAGGTTTTCTAGCATTATAATAACACTGTAGAGGTGATTTTAAAGCTTGGAAAAGTATCTTATAGAAAACTAAGGTAAGGAACCTTAACTCCAAACTAAATCGGTTAATAATAAACTGTTTTCAAATTCTGGAGTCCTATGCCATGCTTGATTCTATGCGAATATGTTTGTAATGTGCATACAGCATGCCATCCAATATTTCTATTACTTGTTCATGCATATTTACTTTATTGTTTATAACATGATGATGATGATGATGATAGGAATAGGCATGTGCTTGTATGTGTGTGGTTGATGTACTTGATGCGAGCGAGTATCAGGGGAGGTGTGATGAGAACGTCAATAAACGTTAACCTTTGGCGGGTCTCAACACTTTAGCTCTATCTCTAACTCAAGTCTTGTGCATTGACATCGTCGTATCGCCATTACCTTAGCAGAACTATTGTGTCGTAGGGTATCAGGGGAGGTGGTATCGGTCCTTGTAATCTCTGACTCTACCGGGGGGCCTTAGCTCTATCTCTATGGACATTCTGAGGGATGCTGGGGTGAGGCCTTAGATACACTGTTTGGCATTAGGATTGGTTAGTAGCGAGCCCAGTTTGCAAGCCCTCGCTAACAGGGGCTTACGTGTTGGTATAGCATTATATAGCAATAAACGTTAACCTTTGTTGTATAATGTTATGGTAGGGTGGATGGGGACGACGAAAAATGTTAACCTTCGGACGGGCTTCCATACCCTGTGTATAGAGGCGGTGTCAATAAACGTTAACCTTTGACCACCCAACCTTTCTATTGCGCATTGCAAACTATAAACCAGACCAAAGAGATAAATGAATGTGCATGCATATGTAATGTTGCATTGTTTTGGCTACTCACTGAGCCGTGTTGTGTGCTCACCCCTCGACGTCGAATATTTTTAGTTGATGATGCAGGTTACATAGTTGAAGATTACATGAATGCGCCTATGTACGGGACGGTAGCAGCAATGGACGTTGGAGCTGAAGATGATACACACGACTCCTCTTGCGAGTGCAACTCGTGTGTATTTGACTAGATATTTTTATAGGTTTCTTTATTGGATTTATAAGACATGTATTTGGTACTTAAATATTTATGCCTCAGTTAAACACATAATAATTTGCTATTATTTATGGATATCATTTTAGTTCTCAGTTCATTTATTTATAATACTTTCGCTATTGTGTATTTACTCTGATTATGATGGTGAGTGTTTGAAGGTTCAGGTAACGCGGGGATATCCTATTTGAGATCCTGGTTGAACCGTTGATTATTTTGCGGTTCATCACACCATTCTGAAATGTGCAGAATTGGGGTGTGACAATTTTGGTATCAGAGCATCTCAGGCCTTGTCCGCTGAACTAACATACATTCAAGAAAATTGTGAACTGAGATAGGATAAAAGTAAAAACAGTAATATTAACACACTGTAAGCACAAGTGATGATTGAGACCAAATTAAAAAAGACAATAATATACATATAAAAGGAGGAACCATATATATACACTCAAATAGAAAGAGAAGACCAAAATATATCCTGATAAACCAATAATATTGGGTATTATCTATAAGTTGGGTAGTTATCTAAGTATACAAGTGATATTGTACAGTAGCAAGAAGGAAGCATCGGTATAGCAGAAAATTGGAATACTGAGTTGGTACTCACAAGATGTGAAACTCGATGTAGGACAGAAGAAGAAAGAAAATGACTAGTAATGCCAAAACCCCTGTAGAGATAAAGGAAAAGATCTCAGGCTAAATCCAAAGGACATGACCAAGTACGATACCAATTGGTAGCATTACTGTACCCCAACACCTGTTAGGTATAACACAGTGCCTACCACCCAACAAGTCCCAGTAAAGCATACCCCAGTGCAGAAGTTTGGTGCACAACAAGCAGTGTATCCAGGTGGTTACCCTTATCAGCCATCGATGTATGGATGGCTGCATCATGACACAATGATCCGACCAAGGATTGAGAAATATTTTCTGAAGACGAAGCCTAAAACGTTTTCAGCAAAGGATCAAATCTATTGTGGCCATGTAACTAGAGATGTTTATATAGGATGTGGTGCATTATTGATTTACTCTTATGATTATAGAGGATGCACATACCAGATTTTAATTTCTCGTACATTGACAGGATACCTTCTTGATTTAACCTGTCAATTGGAGTTATAGATATTGTTTCTTTAGTATTAGTCCTGATTATACCAATTTGAGTCACTCTCATGATCGACAACATGAACGGTGATATGAACTGAATGAACAGTTAAATGTTTAATCATGTTGAGTGTACATCTTCTGTTTATACCTGAGTTATAGATGTATGAAATCTTCCTCCAGATTTACTCCTGTAGTGCCTTGACCAATGGCATTATATATTCGATGAAACCTATAACCATGAGGTTAAGAACTATAAAACCTCTATGCATTTGGACCACCGTACAACGTAATGATCTTTGGATGCCAGTTGGATTACCACAGATTTACTCCTGAATCGTTAAACCTACTTCACTAGATAAAGCTAGTGTTTTCATTATGCTAAAGCAAGAGAAGGAAGTGAATCACTTTTGGATGAGCATTTTGATTCATACACTCCCTGACCTTTGATGATAAAAATGTTTAGTGATAATGGAATTATTGGAAGAAAGATGATTAAATTCAGATTAAATGTCATAGCCAATGAACCTCAGATGAAGTAATAGAGGATTTGTTTTGAGATTGCTAAATGGATGGATATGAATCATGTCTATAAAAGAGTGCATGAGAAAATGTGGGAACTATTAAGAGTAGCCAGTTAAGAAATAGATAGCACTCAAGTAGTGTTAAGGATGGCTATATCGGTACGAATTTTGACAAGGTAGAAGATTCCTAAAGGTAAATTTAAGAGTGGATACAAGAATAAAGTCATGGTATAAGTAGTACTCGATTTAATACAATGATAATTGAGTAATGCCCAATGCTGAGTGATTGATTAAGAAAAGACCAAAAGAGTTTAGATGAATTAATGAATTTATAAGCATATACCCTAATGCTTATAGATAAACTTGGGATATGAGGTAATAATCAGAAGATATTTTTTCGAGGTATATGAAAGAGAGATCAGGATAGAACAGAAATGATAAAGGTAATATAAGCTAATGAACTTTTCAAGATATGAGATTGTTAGCAATAGTCTTTGAAAATCATAAGAGATGAAGGAACTAGACAAGCTCTTAAGACCTTATACTAGATTTTGCTAGTTCAAGCCCTTTGGACTAGATGTTGTATGGGATGAGTGTTACGAACAATGTCCAAATCTTGGAAATAGACTGGTTGTCTCAACACTCTACAAGTGATTATGTGCATAGAAGAGGTTATCATTCAAGAATAAAAACGGCATATGATTTAGTATCATTGGGAGTATGTTGCCTAGGAAGTGAAAGCTGATCCGCTCTATGCTAAGGGCGAAGAGATGCCTTGAAGAGAAATGAGTTGGATATCTAGTATCAGTGGTCGACCTAACCAAGGAAGCACCACAAATGGAAGATATTGAAGTCGTGCGGGACTATCCCGACGTATATCCGGAGGAACTACCCAGATTACCACCCGACCGAGCCACAGATTTTGTGATAGTCCTTATACCTGCAGCCGCACCAGTGTTAAAAGCACCTTATAGAATGGCTCCTACGGAACTGAAGGAATTAAAAATGCAACTACAAGAATTGCTGGACAAGGGTTATATCCGACCCAGTATATCTCCATGGGGGGCACCGGTGTTGTTCGTAAAGAAGAAGGATGGTAGCGTTCGATTATGCATCGACTATCGGGAGTTGAATAAACTGACAATCAAGAATCGATACCCACTACCCCGGATCGATGACTTGTTCGATCAGTTACAAGGAGCAAAAAGTATTTTCTAAGATCGACCTTCGATCAGGCTATCATCAGCTGAAGATTAAAGAAGGTGATATTCCGAAGACAACATTCAGGACCAGATATGGACATTATGAATTTTCGGTTATGTCTTTCGGATTAACTAATGCACCGGCAACGTTCATGGAACTTATGAACCGAGTTTTCCATGATATGTTGGATACGTCGGTTATAGTATTTATTGATGATATATTGGTATACTCCAAGGACAAGGAAACCCATATCAAGAACCTAAACGCAGCCCTAGAGCGTTTTAGGAAAGAGAAGTTATATGCCAAATTTTCAAAGTGCAAGTTTTGGCTAAGTGAAGTCGCCTTCTTAGGCCATGTAGTATCCGCTGAAGGAATCAAAGTGGACCCCATCAAGATCGAGGCTATTGTAAAGTGGGAAGCACCAAAGAGCGTTTCGGAAATCAGAAGTTTTCTAGGTCTAGCAGGTTATTATCGGAGATTCGTAGATGACTATTCTCGGATTGCCGTCCCTCTCACCAGTTTGACTAAGAAAGGTGAAAAGTTTGTGTGGACCGATAAATGTGAGAAGAGTTTCCAAACGCTGAAGACCAGATTGATATCCGCTCCGATCTTGATTATTCCCATTCCAGGACAGACCTTTACTTTATACACTGATGCGTCGGGACTGGGATTGGGATGTGTGCTTATGCAAGGAGAGAAAGTGATTGTTTATGCTTCAAGACAGTTAAAGGTACATGAGAAAAATTATCCCACTCTCGATCTGGAGCTAGCGGCAGTAGTACATGCGGTCAAGAAATGGAGACATTACCTATACGGGGAGAAATTCCAGATTAAGTCAGACCATAAAAGTCTTACTTATTTATTTAATCAGAAGGAGTTGAATATGAGACAAAGAAGATGGCTGGAAGTATTGAAAGACTATGATTGTGATATCCAGTATCATCCGGGAAAGGCGAACGTAGTAGCAGATGCATTAAGCAAAAAAGCAATGATAAAATCGCAAGGAGAAGTTAGCACGACTGCAGCAATGTGTACTATCGAAAGGGTATTCAATCACGGCAACGAGTAGTATGTGATAGATACAAAGGATGGATCAGCCAACCAAGGGTTTATTCATCGGTTTTCGAATATGTTCGTGGCATTGAAGATTAGACCGGATATAGTGGATGAAGTGAAGACATCTATCAAAGCAGATCCTTATCTGAGAATAGTACAAGAAGATATTGAGAAAGGTAGGACCAACCCTGAGTTCACCTTGGATGACGAGAAGGTACTGAAATACAAAGGAAGAATATGTGTACCTGAAACAGAAAGTGCAGACGTTAGACACCGACTGATGAAGGAAGCCCACACCACCATCTATTCGATACATCCTGGAAGTACAAAAATGTATCATGACCTAAAGAAACTATATTGGTGGAGGGGGATGAAAGCAGATGTAGCTAAGTTTATGTCCCAATGCCTAAATTGTCAGAAGGTAAAGGCTGAACGACAAAGACCTGTAGGACTATTGCAGCCATTACTGGAACCAGCATGGAAATGGGACTGTATCACTATGGACTTCGTCACAGGGCTACCATTGACTCCTCGAGTAGTTGACGCAGTTTGGGTGATTGTGGACCGTCTGACTAAAACAGCTCGCTTCATACCTATACGACCTCAGTATACACTGGAAAGGTTAGCGAAGCTGTATGTGGATAATATTGTTCGGTTACATGGTGTTCCAGAAAACATTGTGTCTGATAGAGATCCACGATTTACTTCCAAGTTTTGGGAGGGATTGCAAAAGGATATGGGTACAACGTTGAAGTTCAGTACTGCATTTCACCCACAGACAGACGGACAGTTAGAGCGTACAATTCAGATTCTAGAAGATATGCTACGAGCATGTGTAATTGATTTCAAAGGATCATGGGATGAAAAGTTACAATTGATCGAGTTCGCTTATAACAATAGCTATCAGGCTACTATACAGATGTCACCTTATGAAGCACTGTATGGAAGAAAGTGTCGAACTCCTTTGTTCTGGAATGAAGTTGGAGAACGTAGTATTGTTGGACCAGAATTTGTTGAAGAGACTTGTCGAGTGGTCGACATTATCAAGGAAAGAGTAAGAACAGCTCAGAACCGTCAGAAGCAATATGCGGATACTCGACGAAGAGATCTAGAGTTCGCCGTAGGTGATAAAATATTTTTGAAGGTATCGCCTATGCAAGGATTGAAAAGGTTCAGACAAAAAAAAGGGAAGCTAAGTCCAAGATATGTCGGGCCATATGAAATTCTAGCTAAGCGTGGAAAACTAGCTTATCAGTTAGCACTACCACCATCTATGTCAACTATGCATGACGTATTTCACATATCCTTATTGAAGAAGTATGTCAAAGACCCAACACATGTTTTGACAGTGGATTTGCCAGAATTGACTGATGATTTGACATTTGAAGTAACACCAACGAAAATCACTAGTCGAAAGGTTCAACGTCTACGGAACAGAGATATCTATTTTGTTAAGGTCATATGGAAAAGTAGAGACATGGAAGAAGTTACATGGGAAGAAGAAAATACTATGCGGAAGCAATACCCTCATTTATTTGATTCAGAAGGAATGTCCAATTTCAAGGATGAAATTTTTATAAGTTGGGGGGAGTTGTAAGACCCGTGTCAAACTAACCTGGTCTTACCACCTTGAACCAGGTTCACCCATCATGGTCGAGTCAAATGGACCAAGGGCGTGAAGGAGAGCGAGATCCCAGGTATCAAATCGACCCAAAAACACTTAAAATAGAGGAAGGGTCGCATACCCAGCTAAACAGGGTCGACCCTCCCAAATCAGAAACCCAGACCCTTAAAAGTTGGGAGAGGGTTGGACAGTGTCAGACCACAGGGTCGACGGGATCATCGACCCTCACTTACTGCCGAAACTGAAATTAGGAAATTTCCTAATTTTCGATTGGGATTCTTTCCAAATCTCAATGTGACTATTATAGGACATTCCTACTCTATTTAAAGGACGTCCCTAAGCCACTTTCACTCCTTTCACAACCCTAATTGAATTGAGAGAAAGAGAGAAGAAGGAAAAGAGGAAGAAAGGAGGCAAGGAAGAAGACTTAGCAAAAAGGAGAAGAATTTCCAGAGAAAAGTAATCTTCTCAGGTATGGAACTAATTCCATGAGTTTCTACAGACCTTAGGTTAGATATGGTTGAGTATAGGATTTCGGAGAAACCCAAACCATCCATTCATGGTTAGGTTGTCATGGAAAAACCTAGGATAATGCATGAAAGCCATCTAGGAGGATGAATCATGGTTTCAGACCATGGAATGAATGTTTAATGGAATGAGGAAGCAAGCCATAGGACCCCAAACATGAAGAATGAATTAAAAAGTGGAAATTAGACCAGAGTGCATCGAGGGTCGCACACAGGGACGATAGACCCATCGACCCTAGGCACCCTGACCATCAACCCTCAGCATTCGGGAAGTTCAGACAGAGGGTAGGGTCGATAGACCCATCGACCCTATGTATCCTGAGAATAGACCCTCTGATCGACCCTCAGTTAACAGCATGGTTTTTAAATTCGGAATTAATTCTAATTAAATTCCATCGACTTTGTTAGGTTTTCTAGCATTATAATAACACTGTAGAGGTGATTTTAAAGCTTGGAAAAGTATCTTATAGAAAAATAAGGTGCGGAACCTTAACTGCAAACTAAATCGGTTAATAATATACTGTTTTCTAATTCTGGAGTCCTATGCCATGCTTGATTCTATGCGAATATGTTTGTAATGTGCATACAGCATGCCATCCAATATTTTTATTACTTGTTCATGCATATTTACTTTATTGTTTATAACATGATGATGATGATGATGATAGGAATAGGCATGTGCTTGTATGTGTGTGGTTGATGTACTTGATGCGAGCGAGTATCAGGGGAGGTGTGATGAGAACGTCAATAAACGTTAACCTTTGGCGGGTCTCAGCACTTTAGCTCTATCTCTAACTCAAGTCTTGTGCATTGACATCGTCGTATCGCCATTACCTTAGCAGAACTATTGTGTCGTAGGGTATCAGGGGAGGTGGTCTCGGTCCTTGTAGTCTCTGACTCTACCAGGGGGCCTTAGCTCTATCTCTATGGACATTGTGAGGGATGCTGGGGTGAGGCCTTGGATACACTGTTTGGCATTAGGATTGTTTAGTAGCGAGCCCAGTTTGCAAGCCCTCGCTAACAGGGGCTTACGTGTTGGTATAGCATTATATAGCAATAAACGTTAACCTTTGTTGTAAAATGTTATGGTAGGGTGGATGGGGACGACGATAAACGTTAACCTTTGGACGGGCTTCCACACCCTGTGTATAGAGGCGGTGTCAATAAACGTTAACCTTTGACCACCCAACCTTTCTATTGTGCATAGCAAACTATAAACCAGACCAAAGAGATAAATAAATGTGCATGCATATGTAATGTTGCATTGTTTTGGCTACTCACTGAGCCGTGTTGTGTGCTCACCCCTCAACGTCGAATATTTTTAGTTGATGATGCAGGTTAGACAGTTGAAGATTACACGAATGCGCCTATGTACGGGATGGTAGCAGCAATGGACGCTGGAGCTGAAGATGATACACACGACTCCTCTTCCGAGTGCAACTCGTGTGTATTTGACTAGATATTTTTATAGGTTTCTTTATTGGATTTATAAGACATGTATTTGGTACTTAAATATTTATGTCTCAGTTAAACACAGAATAATTTGCTATTATTTATGGATATCATTTTAGTTCTCAGTTCATTTATTTATAATACTTCCGCTATTTTGTATTTACTCTGATTATGATGGTGAGTGTATGAAGGTTCAGGTAACGCGGGGATAGCCTATTTGAGATCCTGGTTGAACCATTGGTTATTTAATGGTTCATCACACCATTCTGAAATGTACGGAATTGGGGTGTGACACAGACCCTCAGTTTTGAAGGGAGGGTCAGACTCATTAGAAACCTAGGGTAGACGGGATCATCGACCCTCCCATCGACCCTCAGTTGCCTCCGAAACTGAAATTAGGAAATTTCCTAATTTTCGAGTGGGATTCTTTCCTAATCTCAAAGGGACTTATTTTTGGATGTTCCTACTCTATTTAAAGGACATCCCTAAGCCTCTTTCACTCCTTTCACAACCCTAATTGAATTGAAAGAAAGAGAAGAGAAGGAAAAGAAGAAGAAGAGAAACAAGGAAGAGAAATTAGCCAAAAGAGAAGAGTTGCAGAGAAGGAGCATTCTTCTCAGGTATGGATACTAATTCCATGAGTTTCTATAGACCTTAGGTTAGATATTAATGAGAGTGTGATCTCGGAGAAACCCAAACCATCAGCCCATGGTTAGGTTTTCATGGAAAACCATAGGAGAATGCATGAAAGCTATTTAGGTGGATGATTCATGGTTTCAGACCATGGAATGAATGTAGAATGGAATGTAGGAGCAAGCCATAGGATCCCAAGCACGAAGAATAGACTAAAAGAGGGAAATTGACCAAAGTACACCGAGGGTCGCATCGAGGGTCGATGACCATCCGACCCTAGGTGATCCTAACTATCGACCATCAGTGTTCGGGAAGTTCAGAGTTTGGGGATGGTCGCACCCAGGGTCGATCAGGACTCCGAGCCTACCTCCGACCCTCAGTTAACAGAATGGTTTTTAAATTCAGAATAAATTCTAATTAAATTCAATCGACTTTGTTAGGTCTTCTAGCAATATAATAACAATATAAAGGTGATTCTAAAGCTTGGAAAAGTATCTATTAGCAAGCTAAGGTGAGGAAACAGAACTCTAAACTAATTGGTTAATAACAAACTGTTTTCTCTTTTCTTGAGTTCAATGCCATGCTTGATTCTATGTGAATATGTTTGTAATGTGCATACAACATGTCATCCAATATTTCTATTATTTGTTCATGCATATTTATTTTATTGTTTATAACATGATGATGATGATGATGATGATAGGAATAGGCATGTGATTGTGTATGTGTGGTTGGTGTACTTGATGCGAGCGAGTATCAGGGGAGGTGTGATGAGAACGTCAATAAACGTTAACCTTTGGCGGGTCTCCACACTTTAGCTCTATCTCTAACTCAAGTCTTGTGCATTAGCATCGTCGTATCGCCATTACTTTAGCATAACTATTATGTCGTAGAGTATCAGGGGAGGTGGTCTCGGTCCTTGTAGTCTCTGACTCTATCGGGGGGCCTTAGCTCTATCTCTGTGGACATTCTGAGGGATGCTGGGGTGAGGCCTTGGATACACTGTTTGGCATTAGGATTGGTTACTTGCGAGCCCAGTTTGCAAGCCCTCGCTAGCAGGGGCTTACGTGTTGGTATGGCACTATACATCAATAAATGTTACCCTTTGTTGTATAATGTTCATGATTAGGGTGGATGGGGACGACAATAAACGTTAACCTTTGGGCGAACTTCCACACCCTGTGTATAGAGGCGGGGTCAATAAACGTTAACCTTTGACCACCCAACCTTTCTATTGCGCATTGCAAACTATAAACCAGACCAAAGATATGAATTGATTGCATGCATATGTATTGTTGCATTGTTTTGTTTTCTCACTGAGCTCAAGTTGGAGAGCTGACCCTCGCGCACACAATTCTTTTTAGTTTTTGATGTTGCAGATACTATGATTGAAGATTATGTCGACACGCCAACATATGAACATGTGGTGGCTATGATGAGCAAGCTGTGGAGGACGAACATGGTTCATTAAGCGAGCGTTCCAATGGTGGATACATTTAGTGTTTAGTTTTCGTATTTGGATATTGTAATATGTATGAAATTATGTTTTGGTTACATGGAAATAAATGGAATATTAATTATTTATCATGATTAGACCTTAGTTTATTATCTGTAAGACTTTCTCTATTTACTTTATTACCTCTGATTAATGTGGAATGTGTTTTGGTTTATCATATGTGGGATAGCCTATTTTGAGATCCTGGTTGAACCGTTGGTTTATTGACGGTTCATCACACCATTCTGAATAGTACAAAATTGGGGTGTGATGTCACACCCCAATTCCGCACTGTTCAGAATGGTGTGATGAACCGCTAGCAAACCAACGGTTCAACCAGGATCTCGAGTAGGCTATCCCTGCGTTATCTAAACATACACACATCCGTAATCCTAATCAGAGTAAATACACAATAGCGGAAATCTTATTAATAAATGAACTGAGGGTCTATGTGATATAAATATTAAATAGCAAATTATTCTGTATTAACTGGGACATAAATAATTATCAAATACATGTCTTTATTAAATTCAAATAAAGAAACCTAAGAAAAATCTAATCGAATACACATGAGTTGCACTCGCAAGAGGAGTCATGTGTATCCCCTTCAGCATCAGCTTCCATCGCCGCCACGTTCCCATACACTGGAGCATTCATGTAATCTTCAACTGTATAACCTGCATCATCAACTAAAAATATTCGACATCAAGGGGGTGAGCACACATCACGGCTCAGTGAGTTGACAAAACAATGCAACAATACATATGCATGCAATCAATTCAGATCTTTGGTCTGGTTTATAGTTTGCAATGCGCAATAGAAAGGTTGGGTGGTCAAAGGTTAACGTTTATTGACCCCGCCTCTATACACAGGGTGTGGAAGTCTGCCCGAAGGTTAACGTTTATCGTCGTCCCCATCCACCCTAATCATGACATTATACAACAACGGTTAACGTTTATTGCTATATAATTCCATACCAACACGTAAGCCCCTGTTAGCGAGGGCTTGCAAACTGGGCTCGCAACTAACCAATCCTAATGCCAAACAGTGTATTCAAGGCCTCACCCCAGCATCCCTCAGAATGTTCATAGAGATAGAGCTAAGGCCCCCGGTAGAGTCAGAGACTACAAGGACCGAGACCACCTCCCCTGATACTTTACGACATAATAGTTCTGCTAAAGTAATGACGATACGACGATGTCAATGCACAAGACTTGAGTTAGAGATAGAGCTAAAGTGCTGAGACCCGTCAAAGGTTAATGTTTATTGACGTTCTCATCACACCTCCCCTGATACTCGCTCGCATCAAGTACATAAACCACACACATACAATCACATGCCTATTCCTATCATCATCATCATCATGTTATAAACAATAAAATAAATATGCATGAACAAGTAATATAAATATTGGATGGCATGTTGTATGCACATTACAAACATATTCGCATAGAATCAAGCATGGCATTGGACTCAAGAAAAAGGAAAACAGTTTGTTATTAACCAATTAGTTTAGAGTTCTGTTTCCTCACCTTAGCTTGCTAATAGATACTTTTCCAAGCATTAGAATCACCTTTATAATGTTATTATATTGCTAGAATACCTAACAAAGTCGATAGAATTTAATTAGAATTAATTCTGAATTTAAAAACCATTCTGTTAACTGAGGGTCTGAGGTAGGGTCGGAGTCATGATCAACCCTGGGTGCGACCCTCCCCAAACTCTGAACTTCCCGAACACTGAGGGTCGATGGTCAGGATCACCTAGGGTCAGATGGTCATCGACCCTCGATGCGACCCTCGGTGTACTTTGGTCAAGTTTCCTCTTTTCGTCCATTCCTCGTGCTTGGGATCCTATGGCTTGCTCCTACATTCCATTCTATATTCATTCCATGGTCTGAAACCATGAATCATCCATCAAAAATAGTTTTCATACATTCTTCTATGGTTTCCATGAAAACCTAATCATGGTTGGTGGTTTGGGTTTCTCCGAGATCACATTCTCATCAATATCTAACCTAAGGTCTGTAGAAACTCATGGAATTAGTATCCATACCTGAGAAGAATACTCTTTCTCTGCAACTCTTCTCTTTGGGCTAAATTCTCTTCTCTTTCTCTTCTTCCTCTTTTCCTTCTCTTCTCTTTCTCTCAATTCAATTATGGTTGTGAAAGGATTAAATAAGGCTTAGGGACGTCCTTTAAATAGAGTAGGAACATCCTAAAATAATTCCCTTTGAGATTAGGAAAGAATCCCAATCGAAAATTAGAAAATTTCCTAATTTCAGTTTCGACAGAAACTGAGGGTCGATGGGAGGGTCGATGATCCCGTCGACCCTAGGATTCAAGATGTCCGACCCTCCCTTCAAATTTGAGGGTCTGACTTTCTGTTCTTGGGGGGTCCGACCCTCCCCTAAAATTAAGTGTTTTGGGTCGATTTGATACCTGGGATCTCGATCTCCTTCACGCCCTTGGTCCATTGACTCGACCATGATAGGTAAACCTGGTTCAAGGTGGTAAGACCGGGTTAAATTGACACGGGTCTTACAACACCCCCCTACTTATAAAAATTTTTTCCTCAAAATTGTACGTACCTTCTGAATCAAATAAGTGAGGGTATTGCTTTCGCATAGTATTTTCTTCTTCCCAAGTAATTTCTTCCATGTCTCTACTTTTTCATGTGACCTTAACATAATAGATATCTCGGTTGCATAGTCGTTGAACCTTTCCACTGGTGATTTCAGTTGGCGTGACTTCAAAGGTCAAATCTTCAGCCAATTCCGGCAAATCTATTGTCAAAACGTGCGTTGGATCCTTGACATACTTCTTCAATAGGGAAATGTGAAATACATCATGCACACTCGACATAGGTGGTGGTAGTGCCAACTGATAAGACACTTTACCACGCTTAGCTAGAATCTCATATGGCCCGACATATCTTGGACTTTGTTTCCCTTTCTGTCCAAACCTTTTCAATCCTCGCATAGGCGATACCTTCAAAAATACTTTATCACCTACGGCGAACTCCAGATCTCTACGTTGAGTATCTGCATATTGTTTCTGACGATTCAGAGCTGTTCTTACTCTTTCCTTGATAATGTCGACCACTCGACAAGTCTCTTCAACAAATTCCAGCCCAAAAATACTACGTTCTCCAACTTCATTCCAAAACAAAGGAGTTCGACACTTCCTGCCATACAGTGCTTCATAAGGTGACATCTGTATAGTAGCCTGATAGCTATTGTTATAAGCGAACTCGATCAATGCTAACTTTTCATCCCATGATCCTTTGAAATCTATTACACATACTCGTAGCATATCTTCTAGAATCTGGATTGTACGCTCTGACTGTCCATCTGTCTATGGGTGGAATGCAGTACTGAACTTCAACGTTGTACCCATAGCCTTTTGCAATCCCTCCCAAAACTTGGAAGTAAATCGTGGATCTCTATCAGACACAATGCTTTCTGGAACACCATCTAATCGAACAATATTATCCACATACAGCTTTGCTAACCTCTCCAGTGTATACTAAGGTCATATCGATATGAAGCGAGCTGTTTTAGTCAGACGGTCCACAATCACCCAAACTGCGTCAACTACTCGAGGAGTCAGTGGTAGTCCCGTGACGAAGTCCATAGTAATGCAGTCCCATTTCCATGCTAGTTTCGGTAATGGTTGTAACAGTCCTGCGGGTCTTTGTCGTTCAGCCTTTACTTTTAGACAATTGAGGCATTGAGACACGAACTTGGCTACATCAGCTTTCATTCCCCTCCACCAATATAGTTTCTTTAGATCATGATACATTTTTATACTTCCAGGATATATCGAATAGATGGTGGTATGGGCTTCTTTCATCCGTCGATGTCTAATGTCCATACTTTCTGTTTTCGGTACACATACTCTTCCTTTGTATTTCAGTACTTTCTCTTCGTCCAAGGTGAACTCAGGGTTAGTCCTACCTTTCTCGATATCTTCTTATACTATTCTCAAATAAGGATCTGATCTGACAGTTGTCTTCACTTCATCCATCATATCCGGTATAATCTTCAATGCAGCGAACATATTTGAAAACCGATGAATGAACCCTTGGTTGGCTGACTCATCCGTTGCGTCTATCACATATTTCTCATTGCCGTGATTGAATACCATTCCGGTAGTACACATTGCTGCAGTTGTGCTAACCTCTCCTTGCGATTTTATCATTGTTTTTTGGCTTAATGCATCCGCTACTACGTTCGCTTTTCCCGGATGATACTGGATATCACAATCATAGTTTTTTAGTAGTTCCAACCATCTTCTTTGTCTCATATTCAATTCCTTTTGATTAAATAGATAAGTAATACTTTTATGGTCTGACTTAATCTGGAATTTCTCTCCGTATAGGTAATGTCTCCATATCTTGACAACATGCACTACTGCCGCTAGCTCCAGATCATGAGTGGGATAATTTTTCTCATGTATCTTTAACTGTCTTGAAGCATAAGCAATCACTTGCTCTCCTTGCATAAGCACACATCCCAATCCCAGTCCCGACGCATCAGTGTATAGAGTAAATGTCTGTCCTGGAACGGGAATAGTCAAAATCAGAGCAGATATCAATCTGGTCTTCAGCGTTTGGAAACTCTTCTCACATTTATCGGTCCACACAAACTTTTCACCTTTCTTAGTCAAACTAGTGAGAGGTACGGCAATCCAGGAATAGTCTTCCACGAATCTTCGATAATAACCAGCGAGACCCATAAAACTTCTAATTTTTGAAATGCTCTTTGGTGCTTCCCATTTTACAATAGCCTCGATCTTGCTGGGGGCCACTTTGATTCCTTCAGCGGATACTACATGGCCTAAGAAGGCGACTTCACTTAGCCAAAATTTGGCATATAGCTTCTCTTTCCTTAAACGCTGTAGGGCAGCATTTAGGTTCTTGATATGAGTTTCTTCGTCCTTGGAGTATACCAATATATCATTAATAAATACTATAATCGATGTATCCAACATGTCGTGGAAAACCCGGTTCATTAGTTCCATAAAAGTTGTTGGTGCGTTCGTTACTCCAAAAGTCATGACCAAGAACTCATAATGTCCGTATCTGGTCCTGAAAGCTGTTTTAGGAATATCACCCTCTTTAATCTTCAATTGATGATAGCCCGATCGAAGATCAATCTTAGAAAATACCTTTGCTCCTTGCAACTGATCGAACAAGTCATCGATCCTTGGTAGTGGATATCGATTTTTGATTCTCAGTTTATTCAACTCCCGATAGTCGATGCATAATCGAACACTACCGTCCTTCTTCTTCATGAATAACACTGGCGCTCCCCATGGTGATATACTGGGTCGAATATAACCCTTGTCCAGTAGTTCTTGTAGTTGCACCTTCAGTTCCTTAAGTTCCGTAGGAGCCATTCTATAAGGTGCTTTTGATACGGGTGCGGCTCCAGGTACAAGGTCTATCACAAACTTTGTGGCTCGATCGGGTGGTAAACCTGGTAGTTCCTTCGAAAATACGTCGGGATAGTCCCGCACGACTTCAATATCTCCCATTTGTGGTCTTCCTTGGTTAGGTCGACCACTGATACTAGATACCCGACTGCCCCTTTCTCAAGGCATCTCTTAGCCTTTAGTGCTGAGAGTATGAGCTTGTGTCTATGGGGAAGTTTGGTTCCAGTAAAACTGAATTCTGCTCCTGCTTGGTCTTTAAATGTTAGCTTCTTTTCGGCGCATAGTAGGTTCGCAGAATGCCGAGCTAACCAGTCCATTCCGAAGATGACGTCAAAGTCTACCATCTCAAGTTGTATCAAGGTTGCATCTAAGGTTTTCTCACCAATGCAAACTAGACATTGTCCATATCCTTTTTCTAATACCACTTCTAACCCTATCGGTGACCGTACAAGTAATTTGTAGTCTAATGTTTTGATGGGTAAGGTTATCTTCTTTCCGAATGACACAGATATAAATGAATGAGTAGCTCCTGAATCAAAGAGTACTCTGGCGGGTGCGCCATTTATAGGTACGATACCTGTGATTTATTTTAACTTAGTCTACATGCTCACACAATGTAATTACAACTTTAAAAGTTTCATTCATACCTGTGACCACATCGAGTGATGCGGCCGCATCCTCGGATGTAACAGCATATACCCGTCCCTGATGGAACTGCTTCTTGGGCTTAGGGCACTCCCTTGCCATATGTCCTGGTTGGTTGCATTTGTAACACTTTGGGCTTTCAGAATTTGGCTTTGGCTGAGGTTGAGTCCCTGGAGTAGTCTTGGTTGCAGCATTAAAATTCTGAGGGCGGAAAGGCTTATATGTCTTGTTATTGCCTCCGTTATAAGAATTTCCAGCTGGCCTTTTGATACCCCGGTTCTGTGTGAAATAACTCTCCTTCGGGCTCGATTCAATGACTCGAGCTATTTGGACAGCTTCATTATAAATCTTTTTTTCTAAGCCTAGAACATGCTCTCTGATGCTTCCTCTCAGTCCCGTGACGAACCTACGGGTTTTGGTTTCTTCTTCTTGCATACTCAGTGGTGCGAAGAAAAACAGCTCTTCATAACGTTGTTGGTACGCATCCACTGACATATGCCCCTGATATAGACTCAGAAACTCCTTCTCCATAGAATCTCTAAAGCTTCGTGGAAAATATTACTCAAGTCCTTTGGGCATGCTTGGTCAATAGATAGTCCCGGGTAGACTTCCACCAGTGATGTGCATCGCCTTTGAGCATGAAGGTGGCACATAATACTTTTTCTTCCTCTGTGATAGTCATCATGAAGAAATTTCTCTCCATCTCGTCTATCCAGTGTGCTGGCCATAATGGATCAGACGGCTTGCCATTAAATTCCCTAGGCTTCGTCATCAAAAATCTCTCCACCAATCGAGAGTGATCCAACTGATTTTGGGGAAATGCCCCAAACATATGGGGTGGATACTGGTAATTAACCTATGTTGCTTCCGGAGCATGTACTGGAATCTGTGCAACAGGTTGTTGAGGTGTCTGAGGTGCTGGGTGGTTACCCACCTGTGCTGCACTGGCTTGTCCTGCCTGCATAGGTGCAGCTTGAGTGGCTTGAAACATAATACCCATCGCAACTTGCATCTGGGCCTGTGCGTGTTGCATCTGTTGCAGCTGTTGAGCCAGATTCATCACCACGGTTGTTAACTCTGGTGGTAGAGGTGGCAAATTTGTAGGGTTTGCCTGTTCTGGATTACCCGGTGCATAATTATTTTCCTGACTGGTCTCCTCCACGGGTGGTGGTGGTGGAACTGCATTTCGGGTTCTGTCGGGTTACCCTACGTCCAGACATAATTCCTTCTGTGATTGGTGGTGCCTGAAAATTATCAAAATAGGTGAGAAGTCATTTATATTTCATGTAGGCACACTAACAGATATAAAATTCCAATTTCAGCTCATTTTTAATGAAAAATACTGTCTTTTCTATGCAGGGTCGATGGTGAGGGTCGATGGTTTGTCCGACCCTTAGTATCCGATCCTGGAAATGACCTGTTCTTCCCAAGAGCTGAGGGTCGATGTGAGGGTCGATGGGTGTCCAACCCTCAGTTCCGACCCTTAGTTTTCTGTCAGATTCCCGAGAGCCGAGGGTCGATGGGAGGGTCGATTCGAGGGTCGATTGTTCTAGTCGAATTGTCCGACCCTCAGACTAAAAATCAGATTTTAAGATCCGATTTTGGGTCATTTCTTATTATTTCCCTCCCGTTTCGACTCGTCTCTCCCCTCTGAGTTGCTACAGTGCCACTCCACTGTTTTTGATCGGTTTGAGTCCGGGTTTCAACGTCCACGTCATCCATACAGGTATGTTCTCCCATTTTTACCTGTTTTTAGGTTTTCTTTTCTAGGTTTTTGTCCATTTAACTTGTGTTTTTCAAATTAAACTTTTTCCAATCGTAAAAATTTGATTTTTATTGGGGGCTTTTGTTATTGGTATCTCGAGGAACGAAAGCCCTAAAAAATTTTTGAATTTCATCGGTTGGTTATCGAGAAACTTAAATTTTGCTCGTTTTTGTCCTAATTTGTCAAAATTTTTGATTTCTTGAAATTTCTTCAAATTGGTCTTCGTGGGTTTCCATTTCCCACTGTGTGAGTGTCGTAGGATGTGTGGGAACCTAAGTAAGTCCTCCTGCCCACGTGTATGGGTGAAAACTGAGGCTTTTGGACAACTTACGTCGTTAAAATGCTAAATTTTTAGATTTTTATCCTACTAACCCCTTGTCTCCCTTTCTCTTTCTTATTTGCAGACATCATGGCTCGTACCAAGATACCCCAAGTTCGTGATCCACTTCGCTTTCACTCTAATGAAGCCGAGGCACAGTATGCCAACTATGCCCGTAAGAAAGTGGAGGGTGGTCGTATGGTGAACTTGGCTGAGCTAGCCTTGTTCAACGTAGAGAGAGCATTTGGTGATATGGGGTGGCTCCCTGTCATCACCTAAGACGCCACCTGTCCGGATTTGGTGTGTCAGTTCTATTGTAATCTCCAGGTGGTGGGGAATTACAATGACGTTGAGCATGGTCAGGAGTTACGCATCACCAGTTACGTTAAAGGGGTGTACATTTCTTTTGATTATCGACAACTAGCCGATCTGTTGGGCATACCTTATAATGGCCCCATGGTGTACTGTGCACCTGGAGAGCCACAGTTTGTTTCTATGGAGATGAGGGCAGAGATTGGCAATCATTTGTTACGACCTGATCACTGGCAGATGAGAGCATGTTACCTGCGTCCAGCTCCACGGGTCTTCTGCAAGATTATCTAGCATAATCTGATCCCACAGAGTGGGCACTATGAGAGGGTTTCTCAGCTGATCCAGTTTTTGATATACAGTATCTGCACCAGAAATCCGGTCTACCTTCCCTATATCATCATGCGGACCATGATTAGTGCTACATTGTCCAGGCATAGGGGTAATCTACCCTATGGACGCATGATTACAGTCCTACTGACCCGTCTGGGGGTTGACCTGGTAGATGAGAAGATCCAGGAGAAGACCTTCTCGTCGCCTCTAGATTGGGAGGCTATCTGCAAGATGGGTATGCGGGATGCCCAAGTCAGTGATGAGGAGAGGAACGAGATGGTGCGCCCTCACACTCGCATCGAGATGGCTGACGCCGAGGCCGCTGTTGCCGCTGTTGCCGCTGGTAGAGCTCGTGTGGATCCTGTCGACGATGATGACCATATGTATATGGATGTCGACTCGATTCCACCGCCTTCCCCTACACATGCGGCTAGAGTTGGTACTTCTTCTGTGGCGGCTCCTGCACCTGAGCTGGTCCTTCTCATGCGGCTAGTCCTTCACTCCCACCTTCTGACATGATGGAGATGTTGCAGGAGATCAGGGAGGCTCAGCGCAGATTTGATCTGAGGATGGAGGAGTTTCTAGACGCTCAGCGTATGAGAGTGGATGAGCTGTTAGCCGCCCAACGCATATCAGACACTCGGATGGGAGAGCTTATAGAGGTACAGCGTGCGACTGATTGGAGGGTAACCGATCTCACAGCTAGTCTACAGACGACCCAGACTCAGATAGCCTGGTTGACTAGAGTCTATGCTGAAGACTATGACAGAGATCGTGAGGCCCCGCCTCTTCCTTCACCTCCAGCTTCTTGATTGTACTTTATTTTCTTGTACTACAGAGTAACTGTCTGGGTTGTGGACTATACTCTACTTTAGTTGTGTATATACATTTTGTTTCTCTCTCTCATTGTATGTAATTTGTTTCCCCTTTAATAGATGCATTATTCTCTTTTTAAATTTGGTCTCAACCATCACTGGTGCTTATAGTGTGTTAATATTACGGTTTTTACTTTTATCTATCTCAGTTCACAATTGTCTCGAATGTATGTTAGTTCAGCAGACAAGGTCTGAGATGCTCTGATACCAAGTTGTCACACCCCAATTCCTCACTGTTCAGAATGGTGTGATGAACCGCTAGCAAACCAACGGTGCAACCAGGATCTCGAGTAGGCTATCCCCGCTTTATCTAAACTTACACACATCTGTAATCATAATCAGAGTAAATACACAATAGTGGAAATCTTAATAATAAATGAACTGAGGGTCTATGTGATATAAATATTAAATAGCAAATTATTCTGTATTAACTGGGACATAAATAATTATCAAATACATGTCTTTATTAAATTCAAATAAAGAAACCTAAGAAAAATCTAATCCAATACACATGAGTTGCACTCGCAAGAGGAGTCATGTGTATCCCCTTCAGCTTCTGCTTCCATCGCCTCCACGTTCCCTTACGCTGGAGCATGCATGTAATCTTCAACTGTATAACCTGCATCATCAACTAAAAATATTCGACGTCGAGGGGGTGAGCACACATCACGGCTCAGTGAGTAGACAAAACAATGCAACAATACATATGCATGCAATCAATTCATATCTTTGGTCTGGTTTATAGTTTGCAATGCGCAATAGAAAGGTTGGGTGGTCAAAGGTTAACATTTATTGACCCCGCCTCTATACACAGGGTGTGGAAGTCCGCCCAAAGGTTAACGTTTATCGTCGTCCCCATCCACCCTAATCATGACATTATACAACAAAGGTTAACGTTTATTGCTATATAATACCATACCAACACGTAAGCCCCTATTAGCGAGGGCTTGCAAACTGGGCTCGCAACTAACCAATCTTAATGCCAAACAGTGTATCCAAGGCCTCACCCCAGCATCCCTCAGAATGTCCATAGAGATAGAGCTAAGGCCCCCCGGTAGAGTCAGAGACTACAAGGACCGAGACCACCTCCCCTGATACTTTACGACATAATAGTTTTTCTAAAGTAATGGCGATACAACGATGTCAATGCACAAGACTTGATTTAGAGATAGAGCTAAAGTGCTGAGACCCGCCAAAGGTTAACGTTTATTGACGTTCTCATCACACCTCCCCTGATACTCGCTCGCATCATGTACACCAACCACACACATACAATCACATGCCTATTCCTATCATCATCATCATCATCATCATATTATAAACAATAAAATAAATATGCATGAACAAGTAATAGAAATATTGGATGGCATGTTGTATGCACATTATAAACATATTCGCATAGAATCAAGCATGGCATTGGACTCAAGAAAAAAGAAAACAGTTTGTTATTAACCAATTAGTTTAGAGTTCGGTTTTCCAAGCTTTAGAATCACCTTTATAATGTTATTATATTGCTAGAAGACCTAACAAAGTCGATAGAATTTAATTAAAATTAATTCTGAATTTAAAAACCATTCTGTTAACTGAGGGTCGGAGGTAGGGTCGGAGTCATGATCGACCCTTGGTGCGACCCTCCCCAAACTCTGAACTTCCCGAACACTGAGGGTCGATGGTCAGGATCACCTAGGGTCGGATGATCATCGACCCTCGGTGCGACCCTCGGTGTACTTTGGTCAAGTTCTCTCTTTTAGTCCATTCCTCGTGCTTGGGATCCTATGGCTTGCTCCTACATTCCATTCTATATTCATTCCATGGTCTGAAACCATGAATCATCCATCTAAAATAGTTTTCATACATTCTTCTATGGTTTCCATGAAAACCTAACCATGGTTGTGTAAGCACCCCATTTTTGCCATCCCAGCTAAACAAAGTCCTGCTGGTGTGTGGACAACAAAAGGAAGAAAGGTGATCGAAAGTTTGGATTCTTGACTGTGAATTTGAGGAAGTTTTCAATGGGTCCACAGCAAGGTCATGGGTTATAATTTTGCATGGATGCGTAGGTCATAGAATTATCTTCGAAACGAGACCAGAATTGCTCAATTTTGATATCAAATGAGGAAGATATGACCATTTTAGTCAGATGATACATATGGGGGAGGTTTATGAAATTATTATAAATAATCCTAGGGGCCTTCATGCAAATTATCCTAAGTTGGATTGTTTGAATTTCAAATCATCATATCTTGATCATCCGACATCGGATTCAGATGATTCCAAGACCATTATTCTTCATTCATGATGTTCTACAAAGTGGACGTAAAAAAATCCCGGGTAGAAGTCACCAGTGGGTCCCATGCAAGCTTGCATGCAAAATTATCGTCAGAACTTCAAAGCTGCATATATTTTCCGTTCTACATTGGATTCAAGTGATTCCAGTTCCTATATTCTTCATTTTTAATGTTCTACAAAATGAACGCAAAAAAATTGGAATAGAGGCCATCGGAAAATTCCATGTGGGATGACAGCAGAAATGACCCATGAAATGACAAGGAGAGAAAACCCAGTTAATTCCAATTAATCCAGTCAACTCAGTTCAAGCCAGTTTTGGTCCAACCTAGCTCAACCCATATCAGTTTAACTCGCTCAACCTAAGTCGGGCCTCAACCCATTTTGAACGCCATTTTGCAAGTTTATTCATTTATGTGCATAGTATTTATATATATTATATATATATATATATATATATATATATATATATATATATATATATATATGTATGTATGTTATAAAATATATGTGTATATATGTATATAATATATATTATTATATGTAAGTGATAATCCAAAAGATTTTGAGAAGAAAAATGAAAGAGGGGAGAGAGAAAACGTGAAAGAGAAGGGGATTTAGGGTTTTGAGATAATCCAAAAAGATCTTGAGAAGAAAAAAGGAAAGAGGGGAGAGAGAAAACGTAAAAGAGAAGGGGATTTAGGGTTTTGAGATAATCCAAAAAGATCTTGAGATGAAAAAAGGAAAGAGGGGAGAGAGAAAACGTAAAAGAGAAGGGGATTTAGGATTTTTGAGATAATCCAAAAAGATCTTGGAGAAGAAAAAGGAAAGAGGAGAGAGGGAGACGTGAAAGAGAAGGGGTTTTCTAGAAGAAGAATGAGAAAAAGGAAAGAAAGGAAGAAGAAAAAACGTGAGAGAGGAAGAAAAGAAAGGAAAGAAGAAAAAATGGAGAGAAAAAAAGATTTTCTAGAAAAAAGAAGAAAAGGAAAGAAGGATCTTCTAGAAAATGAGTGAAAAATTATAAATAGGAGAGAGAAGTGAGAGAGAGAAACGTGAGTGAGAGAGAGAAAGTGTGAGAGAGGAAGAAAGAAAGAGAGAGAAAAGAGAAAAGAAAGAAAAGAGAAGAAGAAAAGAGAGAAAGAGAAGAGAAAAAGAAGCAGAAGAGAGGAGAAGGAGGATTCACATTCAAAGGGGATTGATACAACCCCCAATCACCCTTCATCAATGGTTTCGCTCGATTTGAGCCCAAGGTTAGTACTCTAAACAAATTTAGAGGTCGTTATAATGCCCGAATGCCAATTTTGCTTGAAAAAGGCTAATTTTCATGAAATCTCAATCATGAATGCTCTATTACATGCTTGTTAATGTTAGGATGCCTATGTCTAACATTTTTCATGAATGATAATTTGTCTAAGCTATTCAATGATGAATTTTTGATTGATATACAATGATGTTTGATGTTTTTTGTAAATTTCATAAAGTGATTTTCTGGTCTGAAAATTCCAGATTTAGGGTTCAAACTTAGGACGTACATCATATGTATTTTTTCTAAGATTTTGAACCCCAATATTTTATGGGAGTTTCTCTGAAATGATAGAAGACTACCCTAAAAATTTCTTTCCATTTGGAATTGGGAAAATATATCAAAAAATTTGTCTTTGACATTGCTATTTTTCTCGGATGTAATGCAATCCTCCATCGGAAAGTCTCTAGACAAAGGCCTTATGGCCATAATCAGAAAATCCACTTAACATGAACTTTTTAGACATGAAAGTATTCTAAAAAATGGCACTGGTTTCATATTTTTTCCATTTTTTTTTGAATTGATATCAATTTTTAAGTGCATAGAGCTTTGATTTCAGATCTGTCATGATGTGCTGATTTGCATGATTGAAAAGAGTCATTTTTCACAAAGAAAATATACTGTTTTAACTTGTTTTTCTTAATGAAATTTTAGATCAGATAGTTATCTACATAGACATATGTCTGTATTTAATTTTTATTAAGAATAGAATTTTATTTGGAATTTATGGTGCAACTGGTCAAAAATCTGGAACAGACCTGACCAGTGTATTTGCCTGTACTTGGGGAATGTCTTCGACCTGCCTATGGTCTCTTTTAGGAATAGCTTCCTTGAGACAAAATGTTGGCCTCTGAGTCTTCTTTCCAGAGATATCTTTTAAGAATTTTTTGAGTAAGTACAGTGCCCTATGTGACCATTTTGGTCCAGCCTGACAAAGCTGTCATCTTGCTGCGTGTTCCATCATGTTTTGATTGATTCTCATATGCTTTGGTTGTTTCACACATGCCATATTTGATGCTATATTTGTTCACATGCTATGTTCGGATGCTCGTATGCATGCACTACTATAATTGGAATGGTCACACTGCCATAATTAGAATTGTCACACTGCCATGATTGAAATGCTACACATGCTTATTGCCATATTTGTCTGCTACACTTGCTCACATGCTATATTGGATGATTACTGTCATGTTTGGATGCACACTGCTATATTTGGAATACTACCACTGATATAGTTGGAATATTTTCATTTGCCATATTTGTCTTGGAAAGAGAAAATATAAAAAAATAGCAATTAGGGCAAGATACACCCTGAAATAGAAAGAATTGAATAATTAGGGTAGAAAACCCTAAGATGGAAAGAAAACAATAATTAGGGAAAGTGAAACCCTAAAAATGGAAAAAATAATTCGGGCAAAATAAACCCTAGAATAAAGAGAATAATTAGGGTATGAAACCCTAAAAAATGAAAATCACAATGAAAAGGGATAGGAAACCCTAAAAACCTAAGAATGAAAACAATTAAAAATGGTAGGAATTTAGGTCTCATCCCTAGATCCTATTGACAAAAATAGAAAGAATTTGGTACACATCCCAAATAAAAATGGTAGGAATTTAAGTCTCATCCCTAGATCCTATTAACAAAAATAAAAAGAATTTGGTACACATCCCAAATAAAAATGGTAGGATTTTAGGTCTCATCCCTAGATCCTATTGACAAAAATGGAAGGAATTTGGTACACATTCCAAATCCGACTCTCACAAATTTCGAACTACGTCGTACCTGATTTCTAGGGCACACCCTAGAATACGTAGGCAATTTGGGAATCCCAAATACGGTACAAAGCCACCCATCAACCATACATCCAGCATAAACTTCAACTTGAACAAAAAAGAATCTAATTAAAGCAAATGCATAAATCACTTCCATAATCATTAATCACAAAACCCATTTTCGAACTACGTTTTTGGACTTGATTTCCAGGATTGGAATACGTAGGTAGTTTGAGATGTCTTACACATCTCAGATTCAGTCCAAGACCGAACCATCTTTGGTCCGGTTCACTGTATAATATTGTACATTACATTTGCTTATTTATTTGATTTAAAACATGATTGGCTGAATCCTAGGTTAGAACAACTTAGCAACTTGGTTTAGGACATCCCCTATTGAACCCTAGTCATCCAGTTGACCAAGCACAGTCAAAATTAGAATTTAAGGAAAGTTTAGGAGGCCGATATTGATCGGGCGGTTTGGGTGCCTAACACCTTCCCATAACCGTACCCTGAATACTTACCCAATCTCTTGCAGACCAAAGAACCGATACATTGGGTCACGAGTCTACATTTTTAGAGGTCCTAGACCTTAATCTAGGTGGCGACTCCAACAGAACAAATCGATCTTCATCGATACGGGATACACATTTTCCATCCCGAGGAGGATCATCATCGATTTTCCATTGTCCTCACAGGTTGCTGGTTTGGGTTTCTCCGAGATCACATTCTCATCAATATCTAACCTAAGGTCTGTAGAAACTCATGGAATTGGTATCCATACCTGAGAAGAATACTCCTTCTCTGCAACTCTTCTCTTTGGGCTAAATTCTTTTCTCTTTCTCTTCTTCCTCTTTTCCTTCTCTTCTCTTTCTCTCAATTCAATTAGGGTTGTGAAAGGAGTGAAAGAGGCTTAGGGACTTCCTTTAAATAGAGTAGGAACATCCTAAAATAAGTCCTTTTGAGATTAGGAAAGAATCCCAATCGAAAATTAGAAAATATCCTAATTTCAGTTTCGGCAGAAACTGAGGGTCGATGGGAGGGTCGATGATCCCGTCGACCCTAGGATTCAAGATGTCCGACCCTCCCTTCAAATTTGAGGGTCTGACTTTCTGTTCTTGGGGGGTCCGACCCTCCTTGGCTGGGTATGTGACCCTCCCCTAAAATTAAGTGTTTTTGGGTCGATTCGATACCTGGGATCTCGATTTCCTTCACGCCCTTGGTCCATTTGACTCGACCATGATAGGTAAACCTGGTTCAAGGTGGTAAAACCGGGTTAGATTGACGCGGGTCTTACATGTGACACCCAATCCCTTTATATACTATGTTGCAAGGATCCAAGCAACGTGGAGTAGTGTAATGCATTCTCGAGCGGACCCAAGAAACGTTCGTTAAAGGCTACTCGCCGGTCGTGGTCTCACAAAGTATAGGCTATGGTTGTGTGTTTCACCTAGTGGGCTGCCCCATCTGCATGGGACCCTATTCGACTACTCGCATGAATCTGTGACTGAACCCATTCCCCCCAAAGAAATATTATACAAGCATAAATATAGTATCCTAGATCTAGCATCAAATGTCAAGCAAATAATGTAAAGAAAGTATCCTAGGAGTCTGAATATTATCCCCAGTGGAGTCGCCACTGTGAGGACAATGGAAAATTGATGATCCTACTTGGGATGAATGTGGATCCTTATCGATGAAGATCAATTGTACTGTTAGAGTCGCCACCTAGATTAAGGACTAGGACTTCTAAAAATGTAGCCTCACCCTAAGGTAAGACTTCTATTGACTCGTGACCCAATGTATCAGTTCTTTGGTCTGCAAGAGATCGGGTAAGTATTCAGGGTACGGTTATGGGAAGGTGTTAGGCACCCAAACTGCCCGATCAATATCGACCTCCTAAACTTTCCTAAAATTCTAATTTTGACTGTGCTTGGTCAATTGGATGACTAGGGTTCAATGGGGGATGTCCTAAACCAAGTTGCTAAGTTATTCTAACCTAGGGTTCAGCCAATCATGTTTTAAAGCAAATAAATAAGCAAATGTAATATACAATATTATACAGTGAACCGAACAAAAGATGGTTCGGTCTTGGACTGAATCTGAGACGTGTAAGACATCTCAAACTGCCTACGTATTCTAATCCTGAAAATCAAGACCAAAAACATAGTTCGAAATGGTTTGTGTGATTATGGAAGTGATTTATGCATGTGCTTCAATTAGATTCTTTGTTCAAGTTAAAGTTTATGCTGGAAGGATGGTTGATGGGTGGCTTTGTACCATATTTAGGATTTCCAAATTACGTACGTATTCTAGGGTGTGCCCTAGAAATCAGGTGTGACGTAGTTCGAAAGGTTGTGAGAGTCGGATTTGGAATGTGTACCAAATTCCTACCATTTTTATTTGGGATGTGTACCAAATTCTTTCTATTTTTGTTAATAGGATTTAGGGATGAGACCTAAATTCCTACCATTTTTATTGTTTCAATTTTTAGGTTTCTAGGGTTTCCTATCCCTTTTCATTATGATTTACATTTTTTTGGGGTTTCATACCCTAATTATTCTCTTTATTCTAGGGTTTATCTTTCCCTAATTATTCTTTCCATTTTTAGGGTTTCACTTTCCCAAATTATTGTTTTCTTTCCATTCTAGGGTTTCCTATCCCAATTGTTGTATTCTTTCCATTTTTAGGATTTCCTACCCTAATTATTGTGCTCTTTCCATTTTTAGGGTTTTCTACCCTAATTGCTATTTTTTCAACTTATCTATTTTCAAGACAAATATGGTAAATGAAAACATTCCAACTATAGCAGTGATAGTATTCCAAATATAGTAGTGTGCATCCAAACATGGCAGTAAACATCTAAATATGGCAATAAGCATATGATAGATAGATATAACAATAAGTTAATCAAATATGACAAGAGAGCAATCCGAATATATAGCAAGTAAATAATCCGAATACGGTATGTGAGCATCATAGCACGAGAGAAACAACAAAACATGTCAAAATCAAGCAAAGCATGTGAAAATCAAGCAAGCATGAAAAAATCAAGCAAAGCATGTGAAAATCAAGCAAAGCATGTGAAAATCAAGCAAAACATGTGAAAATCAAGCAAAGCATGTGACACTGCTTATCCAAATGTAGTAATGATCATATGAATAATCCAAACATGGTAATGAAAATCCAACATAGCAATATGCTATTTTCAAAACATGCATGTCAAAAATAGATAGGAAAATAATATATATGTACAAATAATAATCACATAATATTTATTCATGTAAAAATAAACATTAATAACATACACTCAATATAAATAAACATGTAAAATAATATAATATACACGCAAAGTAAGGATGAAAAATAAATATGAAAATAATATACATGTGATAATAAAAGTAATGTTCATATAAAAACAACATACATGTAATAATAAATAATAAATAAAATATGCATGTCAAACTAAATAAGAAAATAATATATATGTACAAATAATAATAACATAATATTTATTCATGGAAAAATAAAAATAAATAACATACACTCAATATAAATACACATGTAAAAATAATATAATATACACGCAAAGTAAGGATAAAAAATAAATATGAAAATAATGTACATGTGATAAAAAAAATAATGTTCATATGAAAAGAAAAACAACATACATGTAATGATATATAATATACAAAAAAAAAAAACATTAAGACATGGAAGAAAAGAAAAAAAATATACATGCGTGTCATTTCACATGCAAAAATAAGGTCTGATGTACATGGAAAATAAATAATAATAAAGAGAGTTAATACATAATCTTCATGCAACCAAACTAAAACATAACAAAGACCAATTTAAAAGAAAACTATATAATTGAATTAAATATCAAAGAGACAAAAGAATAAATAAACATTCTAATAGAAACTATGTACAATTACAATAGACTATCAAGAGCAACAATCGAAAGAAATAAAATAAAATAAGCTAAACTAAAAACAATTCATTATCATCATAGATTGGAAAATAATGGACAGATGGGACAGGGTAATAGTAAGGTGGTGCATGGTTTGTGAGTGGAGTAGGGCGATGGAGATGACCGGCCAGGTTAGTGCAATAGGTAAAAAATTAAACAAAGAGGGACTTACCTCCTCTTCTTCGGTTCTCTCCCTCTCACCTAGCTCTGCAACTCCTTCTTTCTTTTCCCGTATCCTCCCAATCTCCCGTGCTCTCTTCTCTCTTCTGTTTCCAAATTTTTTTTCAATCTCCTCTCTCCTCTCTCGATTCTCTCTGATCGGTCTCTCTCTCAATTCCACTTCTTATTTTTTCCCTTTTTTTTTCTCACCGCCCCCACTCTCTTGTCCTCCTTTTTTCGATCCCAATCTTCTCCTCTCCTTTTTATTATTTTTTTTCTTTCCTTTTTTCCTCTCGATTTTCTCCTTTTTTTTATTTTTTTCGATCTTCTTCTTCGGTTTTTCTTTCTTTTTCTTCCACCGCTCTCTCTTTCTCTCTCTCCTCTTCTCGACCTTCTCATTTTCTATTTTTTCCTTTTTTTATTCTTCTCTCGATCTCTCTCTCTCTCCTCTTCTTGATCTTCTCCTTTTCTATTTCTTTTTCTTTTTTATTCTTCTCTCGATCTCTCTCCTCTCCTCTTCTCGATCTTCTCCTTTTTTCTGTTTTTCCTTTTTTATTCTCCCTCTTCTTTCCTTCTTCAATTTCTTCTTTCCTTCTTCAATTTCTTCGATTTTTTCCTTCTTCGAAAATCTCACCGAGTCCCTTTTATGAATCCTATTTGCCTTTTTTTTATATATAGAAAACATATATATAATTATATAATATATTAATTTATTAATATATATGATATAATATACATATAGGACATATGCATATATTATATGATATATTATAATATATTATACATTATATAATAATATATAAAAGAAATACATGCATATGCACTGACATGAATTGGTCCACATTGACAAGGATTGATTGGATTGTGCCAAGACTGACTTAGGTTGAGCTGAGTTGACTGGAATTAACTTGGTTTTCTCTCTTTATCATTTCATGGGCCATTTTCGTTGTCATTCCGCATGGAATTTTTTGATAGTCTCTATTCCAAATTTTCTACGTTCACTTTGTAGAACACTAAAAATGAGGAATATTGGAACTTGAATCATCACATTTGGAAATAAAATGGTCAACTTATGAATTTTTGAAGTTTAAGCAGACCATTTATCGATAATTTGGCTGACCATTCTGCATGGGATCCTTCGGAGACTTCTACCAGAAATTCTTTACGTCCACTTTGTAGAGTACTAAAAATGGAACATAATGAAACTCAAATCACCTAATTTTGGATATGGGGTGACCAAAATATGAATTTTTGACTATTTCCATGTGTAATTTTACATGGGACCCTCCGGAGACTTCTACCCGAGATTTTCCACGTCCACTTTGTAGGACATCACAAATGAAGAATAATGGCCTTGGAATCATCTGAATCCGACGTAGAATGGAAAAGATATGAAGCTTTGAAGTTCTAACGATAATTTTACATGAAAGCTTGCATGGGGCCCACTGGTGACTTCTACCCGTGATCTTTCACGTCCACTTTGAAGAGGACTAAAAATAAGGAATAATGGTACTTAAACCATATGATTCACATGTCAGATGATCAAGATATGATGATTTGAAATTCAAACAATCCAACTTATGATAATTTGCATGAAAGCCTATTATTTATGATAATTTCAAAAACCTCCCTTGTACGTATCATCTGACTAAAATGATCATATCTTCTTCATTTAATATCAGAATTGAGCAGTTCTGGTCTCATTTTGAAGATAATTCCATGACCTATCCAACCATGCAGATTACAGCCTGTGACCTTATTGTGGGACCTATCAAAAACTACCTCGAGGTCGTAGTCAAAACCCAAATTTTCACTTAGCTTTCTTTTTTTATTGTCCACACACTAGTAGGACTTTGTTCAGTTGGAAATGGCAAAAATGGGGTGCTTACACATTTACTTCTTCCAAGTGGACTGGTCGTACTCTTTTCTCCATGATTAGGGGTTTGAGACGTCCCAAAGGATCATTTCCAATCATTGAAGCCAAGGTGGCCAATGCATCGGCATGCTTATTGTTATCTCTTGGGGAGTAGTCAAATTCAATTTGCATGAACTTTCGAGCCAAGGTTATTGCACATTGTTGATAAGGTACCAGCTTTTCGTCTTCGATTTTCCAATCCCCTCTGACTTGGTAGATAACAATTGATGATTCACCGTAGACTTTTAATCTGCAGACCCCTATGGCCAAAGCTACTTTCAGTCCCATGATACATGCTTCTTACTCTGCAATGTTGTTTGTGCAGTCAAAGTCTAATCTGAATGAAAATGGCACAATTGCCCTTTCTGGATCTATGAATAAGACGACGGTCCTGTATCCCATATGATTTGTGGCTCCATCGAAGAACATTATCCATCTGTCATTCTTCCCCTCCTCTTGAGTTGTGTGGACTTCTTCATCTGGGAATACATCTTCCAAATGTCTGAGGTTATCTTCAACCGGTAGAGCTGATAGATGTTCTGCAATTATGCTCCCTTTGATAGACTTCTGAGTAGTGTATGTGATGTCGAATTCGGACAACAACAATAGCCACCTGGCCAACCTTCCTGTCAAAGCTGGTTTCTCGAACAGACACTTCAGGGGATCGATTCTTGAAATGAGTATGACCTTGTAGGATAACATGTAATGCCTCAGTCTCTTTGTTATCTAAACCAATGTTGCGCATGTCTTCTCCAACTGTGTATAATTGGCTTCGTATCATGTGAATTTCTTACTCAAGTAGTATACTGCCTTTTCTGTCTTTCCATCTGTATCATGCTGGGCTATCATTGATCCCATAGAACCCTCTAGTACTGACAAGTAGAGGAGTAGTGGTTTTCCCGATACTAGTGGGGCTAAGACTGGTGGATTCAACAGATAGGTCTTGATTTTGTCGAAAGCCATCTAACATTGAGGGTTCCAATCCTTTGGCTGGTCTTTCTGGAGTAGCTTGAAAATTGGTTCGTATGTTGCGGTGAAATGTACAATAAACCGGTTGATGTACTGAAGTCTTCCCAAGAAACCTCTTACTTCCTTTTCTGTTTGAGGAGATGGCATTTCAGAGATGGCTTTTATCTTGGCCGGATCAATTTCGATTCCTCTTTGGCTGACCATAAAACCTAGCATTTTGCCCGCTATTACCCCGAATGCACATTTTTGGGGGTTAAGCCTTAGTTTGTATTGCTTGATCCTCTCAAAAAACTTCCTTAATGCCAGGACGTGACCTTCTCTAGTGAACGATTTTACGATCATATCATCTACATACACCTCTACCTTCTTATGGATCAGGTTGTGCATGATTGTAGTAGCCATTTTTTGATAAGTTGCCCCAGCATTCTTCAACCCAAATGGCATCACAGTGTAACAGTAGGTGCCCCAGTCTGTTATGAAGGCGATTTTCTCCTTGTATTTAGGTGCCATCTTTATCTAATTGTACCCTAAGAATCCATCCATGAAGGACAAAAGAGCATGATTTGCATTGTTATCCACTAAGATGTCTATCTTTGGTAATGGAAAGTCATCTTTGGGGCTGACCTTATTCAGGTTTTTGTAATCAATACACCCTCAGTCTTCCATCCTTTTTAGGTACGATGACCACATTTGCTAACCACTCTGGGTACTTCGTGACCTCTAAGAATCCGGCGTCAAATTTCTTCATGACATATTCTTTAACCTTGAGGGTCCAGTTAGGCCTTAACCGCCTCAGCTTCTGCTTATATGGCCTTATATCTGAAACCAAAGGTATCTTATGCTGTACAACTTCAGGGTCTATGCCGGGTAAATCTTCATAGGACCAAGCAAACACTTCTTGGAACTTCATCAGTAATTCTGTCATTTGTTTGGTTTCTTCTTCCGTCAAGGTAGCACCGATCTTTATTTCTTAAGGTTGCTCTACTGAACCGAAGTTAATTATCTTGAAGTTTTTGCCAATAGGTTGAGCCTTCTTCTCCTCCAAGGCTTGGATGGATTGTAATATTTTAGGAAATGGTTCATCATTTTCATCATTTTCAAAGTTAGAGTTAGAAGGAGAAGGAAAGGAAGAAGTAAACGTAGTGTAATTCAAAATATCATCTTTATTCATATTCAAAAGCAGAGGTACAGAGGAAATGGTTCCAAGTGGAACGAACTCAAAACTTGAAAAGGACTCAATCTTATCTAAAGACCTAAGGACCCTAGGCTCAGACATAATCATTATATGTGGATTACATGGCAACCCTTTTGGGTAAACAAAATTATCATAACAACTCCAATTGGGGATTATTCCGTTGATGGGTAGGGTGAATTATTGTACATCGAGACTCCTATCTTGATCTTCACCGGTGAGCATCATCACTTGATCGTCATCGAACAGTTTGCTGATGTTGATCACTTCTGTCTTGAATTTCTGCTCCTTGCTCTACTCTTGGATCTTGACTTGCTCGAGGTCTTCCCAGTCAAGGGTACAATCATGGAATATTTCGAACCCAGGTACTTGCTTTTGAAGGTGGGTACTGAACCAAGGTTCTAAAAATCCACAATAGATGTTGTCTTCTCCTTCTTTGACAAATTACCCATTGAGGGTCTTTGAATATTGGCTGTTCTGCACATTGTACAACCCCTCAGATATTGCTTGATAGACTGCTTCATCCGTCCTTTGGGGTCGCCAGTTCCCGCTAGCTCTATCTGATGCTCTTATTGTACTACTACCATACTGACTACTGTGCTTGTATTTTATCCTCTCGAGCTTCTGAAATCTTTCGTCAGCTCTCCTCTGCTTTTTCTTGATTACTTTCAAATCCCCTTCGGTGGGGGTATACCCCAGTCTAAATCTATACTCATTGACCAATAGAGATAAGAAAGTGACATCACCATGTTGGTGGGAACCAAGGCCCATACCTGGAAAGTAGAACATGTTAAGTAATTGACGAAATGAAAAGGGAAGATACGTACCTGTAGGATCTGGCTCAGTTGTGGCTAAGATGTTGTCAACCCAGAACCCTCCGAGGGAGAAATCCTACCTTGTATCCCCTTGTGACTCTTCATTATGCTGTCCAGTGGCCAATGTGTTTACGGCTGCAGAGTCCACGTGTATTGTCACAGTGGTACCCTTGTGGATGAATTTAATCTTCTGGTACAAAGTAGATGCCACTGCATTGGCTTGATGGATCCAAGGCCTACCCAGAAGCATGCTGAATGAGACAAAAATATCAATGACTTGGATTTTTGTTTCAAATTCAGCCGGTCCAACCTGAATTGGTACTGTGAAGACACCCAATATAGCCCTTCTGGTATTGATGGTCATATCCGAAGGTTTCAACTCTGACTCGCTGAAGCCTAGATGCTTGAAGGTACGAAAAGGAATACATTCAAAGCTGACCCATTATAAACCAAAACTTGAAAAATGCTCTTGCCCCGGCATCCGATGGTGATATGCAAAGCCTGCATATGATCCTTACTTCCTTGAGGAAGATTTGCATCTCCAAAAACTATTGCATTAACGGCATATCTGCCCCCTACTAGCATGGCTAGTTCTTCTCCATCCATTGAAACTGGAACCTGAATGCTTGCTAGGGATTTTAGTACTGCATCCCTGTGGACCTTGGAAGCCATCAGAAGCTCCCAAATGGATAGGTTGGCTTGAGTCTTTTGTAATTGTTTCAATACTGGGTTTGGAGGTTCTAGTTGGTTGGTAGGTCCTTTTCTCACAGCTTGCGCCAGATCATTTACCATCAGGTGAGATGGTTTGTAGTTCTTCCCTGTTCTGGTTTCTGCTACTTCTTGCTCATCCTTCGGGAATATGAACTCCATCTCAAGAAAACGATTGTCAACTTGATTTATTTCTATCTCCTCATCTAAGAGGTAGATGATGAATGGTTCTTCTTCTTCTTCCTGTTGTGCTTGTGCTATAGGGTGTGATGAATCTTTCAGGAAATAAAAATGATATTCTTCTTCTTCTTGTTGATGGTTACCCAACATGTTTACTTCGTCAGTAGATGTGACAACCATATTGCTTACTCCTTCTATGACGGGCATAAGGTCCAAGGGCTCATCTCCCCATTCTATGAAATTGATGCTGTGGTGAGGGAGGGGATTATTTGCCACTGACACTTGTCGGGGCTAGACCTTAAATTTATCAGAATCCAATAGATCCTGTATGGCATGCCTTAATGTGTAGAAGTTGTCTGTATCATGCCCATGTTGATTGTGGTACTTACAGAACAGGTCCATTTGAAAATTCGGTGGAAGAGGACTTGGAGGTGGACGAGGGTCAAGCACTGTCAACTTCTTAGCTTGTATCAACATGTCCAGAGCCTTGGATCGGGTCATCCCCAAATGGGTAAACTGCCTCCTTGGTTTTGCTTGGTGTGGTGGGGTGTAACTTGAACTTCCCAAGATCAATGGCTCAGAATTGGTATTAGCTATTTGCTTTACAGATTGATTCCCTGGATTTCTTGATGGGTATGCCCTTCTATTCGATGCCCCTTCTGACCTTTCTGACTTTCCCGGTAATATATCTCCCCGGGTTATGGCGTCCTCTACTTGTTGTCTTGCAACCATGAGCCCTTCAAATGATAAGATGGCCTGGCCGAAAATGAATGTTTTATATGACCCACTTAAGCCTCTCATCATTATCTACACTTGATCTCTCTCAGAAGGTCGATCCCAAAGCTTTGCTGCTATACTTCTAAACTGAGTTAAATAGGCTGTGAATGTCTCTCCTTGTACTTGGACCATGGTTTCCAATTGCCTATGGTGGGTCTCTATCTCTGTGTTGTAGGAATAGAATCTGATAAATGCTTTGGTGATATCTGACCACGAATGTATCTGTGATGGGTTCAGATTCATCAACCATCGATGAGCCCCGCCCGTGAGTGAGAATTGGAATGCTTGTCCTAATTGCTCATCAATAAATCCTTTGCCTTTCTTCAATAGGCCCGAAATGGGTCCTGGGGTCTCCTGTCCCATCAAATTTCTCAGTGGTCCATTTAAACTTGGGAGGCAGCTTAGTTTCTGGAAAGAAGCATAATCCTTCGGCGTCAATGATTTGATTTTCTATTCCTTTCATGCCCTCAGTATTTTTTCCACTTGACTTAGTCTATCATTGTATGGGCCATCTTCTTCCTTAAATTTCATGGTTATAGGGGTAGCCTGAATGATTGACTGTTTCTGGGGTATGACACCCTCTGTATCTTCGGATGCCGGGTTTATAAAAAATTTTGACACAGCTGGGTTAGGGGTACCCAGTCCTTGTGGCGATGCCATATTTACCCTTTCAGAGGTCGACCCTTGAGCTTGCAATTGCAATTGGATATCCGTTACTGCGGCAGCTATCATCCCCATGGTATCCTGCATCTTTTCCATCCTGGCATCCATAGTGCTTAGGACTTGGTTTGATCCTTCAGCCATTGATTCAGTTGATGTGGTTGAGGTGATACTAACTGGCTCTGGTGTGTACACCCTGGACAACCTCCCAGTAATGGGATCCCTTATCCAAGAGGTAGAAATGGTTGTGGTTTAGGATGACTCCATGGCTTGTACCATAAAAGAACCCAAAAGTGATAAATATTAGGACTCTAGGATGACGGGAGTGGAAAGAAGTCACATACACAATCAAGGATGACTCAACCAACAAGAGTTAGCTCCTTCATAAGGGTGATCGGGTAAATATTATCCAAGTCAATTTAATTGAATTTGATTAAGCCATGTGTTCAGTCTTGGGACCTCGTGATTCCAAAATGGATAATCGGTGGTACCAATGTCTGGCTAATTGGATTACTAAATTCGATGAAATTGAAATTGATATATTATCCGTCGTCCTTATTAGGGATGGTTAGCAAAAGCGGTTCATGGATGAACAAACTAGTAAATTTCTTCTTGACCATGGTATCTATGTCTTGACAGGGATTTTCTGTTCGATTTTTGAAATCGACATGTTAACAATGAGAGATTCCACACATCGAGCTTATTTAATGGAGGGTATATAGTGACCATCTACTATGATGTAGAACATGTGTATACATACCTCATACTTCCAATGGGTGAGAGTTCAAAATGCTCATCGTATAGATTCTAACATGTTGACCAATCGAGGATAATAACGGGCAGAAATTCGACGTCTCGAACATGGATGTCTTGGTTAAGTAGATTTTACTTGGTCGGTTCAGGGATGAACCAAAAATAACAAACATTGGGCTACAATTTGGGTTAGGATAGAAAATGCCACCTTGACAAGAACGGGGTAATCTATCACCGAATGCACGATGAATAATGGGCCCCCAATCCCTTTATATACTATGTTGCAAGAATCAAGCGACGTGGAGTAGCATAACGCATTCCCAGGCGGACCCATGAAACGGTCATTAGAGGCTGCTCGCTGGTCGTGGTCTCACAAAGTACAGGCCAAGGTTATGTGTTTCACCTAGTGGGCTGCCCCATATGCATGGGACCCGGTTCGGCTACTCGCACGAAAGTGTGACTGAACCCATTCCCCCCTAAAGCAATATTATACAAGCATAAATATAGTATCCTAAGAGCTAACATCCAATTCACACAAGGAAAGTTTTCATTTAGGAGTTTGACGTTTATATCCCCAGTGGAGTCACCACTGAGAGGACAAAGATCGTAATCTTATTTTGGAAGTTGCCACCTAGAATAAGGTCTAGGACCTTAGAAATGTGAAATCTCACCCTAAGGTAAGACTTCGATTGACTCATGACCCTTAGATTTGATTTCTGGTCCATCAAAGATTGGGTAAGCGTCAGGTTATGGTTATGGGAAGGGGTTAGGCACCCAAACCCTTCGATCGAAATCGGTCTCCTATGCCTTTCCTATGCTAGACTCTATTTATTAAACCAAACCAAACCAAGTGGTTTGATATCACTGAACCGAATCTATATCCATCAGATTGCCAACGTATATAGAATTATTCTGAAATATCAGGTTCATCATCGTAGTTCAAGTGTGATTAAAGTTTATAAGTGTGATTTATGCTTGTGCATGATTAAGTTCATTGTTCAAGTTGAAGTTTATGCTTCAAAGGATGAGAAAACCCTATGGGTTAGGATCTAGATAGTCCATGTGGACTGATAGATAGTCCTAGTGGATCTAGGAATGGATAACCTATTCTGGGTTGGAATAAGGATAACCCTATCTAGCTCAGAATGTGGATAACCCTACTTGGGTCAAAATATGGATGGATATCTTAGTGGATCTATGGATAGTTTGAGTGGACTAAGGTTTCGATCCGAATTTAGGTTTCTCCCAAATGGCCTATGTATCCTAGGGTTTGCCCTAGGAATCAGAATCCGCATAGTTAGGGCTGAATAACCTATTCTAGGTTAGAATGTGAAAACCTGTTCTAGGTTTAGGGTTTATAACCTATTCTAGGTTTAGGGTTTAGAACCGATTATAGGTTTAGGGTTACTTGAGGGGTAGAAATCTTCCTGAGTTATCCTTTTCATCCTAAGTTCTAATTTTGGAAGGTTTGGCAAAGCATTCTCTTTCTTTATTAAGGTTTTTATTATTTCTCATTATGCCCTTTCCAAGAATGTGGGTGCCTAAATGCACGTCCCCACGCCTAATATGTTTGTTAGGTGTACAGATATGGCAGTTCGACTAGGGTGTTGCATAAATTAAATTATTGCCAAAAATAAATTATTCATCTAAATATGGCATATAACACATTTATGGCAAGAAATACACATATAGTAAGATTGTTAGAAATCTCTCAAATATAGCATGCATTGCAAATAAGGCAAGAACCTATATGGTAAGATCTAATATGCTATCTTATAAGCATGACAAGACCTAATATGGCAAGATCTAATATGTTAATCTAAGCATGGCAAGACTTAATATGGCAAGATCTAATATGCATCTATATATCAATATGGTAAGTACCAATCATAGAATGCAAATATGGCATGAATTTTTTTAAAAAAGGTAAGATCTTATATGCTATTTTGTAAGCATAGTAAGACTTAAAATGGTAAGAAATCAATGTATACATCTATATATCAATATGGTAAGTACCAATCATAGAATGCAAATATGGCATGAATTTTTCAAAAAAGATAAGATCTTATATGCTATTTTCTAAGCATAGTAAGACTTAAAAATGGTAAGAAATCAATGTATGCATCTACATATCAATATGGTAAATACCAATCATAGAATGAAAATATGGCATGAAGTTTTTTAAAAAAAGGTAAGATCTTATATCCTATTTTCTAAGCATAGTAAGACTTAAAAATGATAATTATCAAGATTTTACTAAATATGGAAAAAATCTATTTATTCTACCAAATATAGAAACACATGGAATACGGTAAATATGGTATGTACAAACCAAACAAAGCATATGAATGCTTCAAATATAGCCATTTATCCAAATATGGTAGAATTTACTCAAACAATCAATTGTATGCTACAATGAATGAGACATCAATGAAACCTTTTTTGAAAAATGCAAAATTATCAAACAACATATGTTCAATGTTCTTTGAAAAAACTGTAACTTTTATGAAGCCATTTGGAAAGATTAATGACTCAAAACTGTCAATTGTGACACAAGGTTTTAGATAATGGATAAAATATGAACTGCTTTCAGATTCTGTCACATTACACAAGAATGACCATAAGTAGGTCATCTGTAACTCAAATCAAGCTCAATGTTTTTCCACAGAAAGATGACTCAACATGTTATATTTCATATGAAATAGTCAAATCCCAACAGAGAGAAAAAATAGGTCAAAGATATGCCCCAAGACCGGATATGTACACTGGTCAAGTCTGTTCCAGATTTTTGACCAGTTGTACCATAAATTCCGAACAAAATCCTATACTTAATGAAAATTAAATCCAGACATATATCCATGTAAATAACTGTCTGATATAAAATTTCATCAAGAAAAAAAAGTAAAAACATCATATTTTCTTTGTGAAAAATGATCATTTTCAATCATGCAAATCAGTACATCTTGATAGATTCAAAATTAGAGCACTATGCACTTAAAAATCGATATCAATTCAATAAAAAATCAAACAAATATGAAACTAGTTCCATTTTTGAGAAGACTTTCATATCTAAAAAGTTCATATGAAGTAGATTTCATGATTATGGCCATAAGACCCTTGTCTAGAGACTTTTTTATAGAGGATTTGCATTATATCTAAGTAAATAGAAATGTAAAAGATGAATTTTGTGATATACTTTCTAGATTTCAAATGGAACGAAATTTTTAGGGTAGTCTTCTGACATATCAGAGAAACTTTCATAAAAATTTGGGCTTCAAAATGTAAGAAAAACTACATGTGATGTACGTCCTAAATTTGAATCCTAAATCTATAAATTTTAAATTAGAAAACCACTTTATGAAACTTGTCAAAAACATCAAACATCATCATATAGCATTTAAAACTTCATCACTGAGTAGTTTAGATAAATTATCATTCATAAAAAATACTAGACATAGGCATCCTAACATTAATATGCATGCAATAGAGCGTCCCTGATCGAGATTTAATGGAAATAAACTTTTTATAAGCAAAATCAATATTCAAGGATTCTAAAGACCTCTAAATTTGTTTAGGGTACTAACCTTGTGCTCGAATAGAGCAAAACCGTCGATGTAGAATGTTTGGAGATCGTATCAAGCTCTTTGAAAACGAATCCTCCTTCTCCTTTCCTTTGATTCTCTCTCTCTTCCCTTTCTCTTTTTTTTTTCTTCTCTTTTCTTTTTTTTTTCTCTTCTTCTTCTCTCTTTCTTTCTCCCTCTCTCATATTTTCTCTCTCCTCATGTCCTCTCTCTCCTTGTCTTTCTTATGGTCTGAAAAAAAGGTTCCTTCTCTCTTTTTCTTGGCCTATTTATGCTTTTTCTCTTCTCTTCTAGAAGATCATTCTTTTCTTTTCTTCTTTTTTTAGAAAATCTTTTTTTTTTCCTTTTTTTCTTCTTTCCTTTCTTCTCTTCCTTCCCTTTTCTCTTCTCTCTTCTCTCTTTCACATTTTCTACATGTTTTCTAGAGTAGAAACGTCCCTTTCTCTCTCTCTCTCTTCTTCTCTTTTCCTTCCTTCTCCTCTTCATTCCTTCTTCTCTCTTCCTTCCTTTTCTTCTTCATGTTCTAGAAAATCATTTCTTTCCATTTTTCTTTCTTTCCTTTCTTCTCTTTCCCACGTTTTTTCTCTTTTCTTCTTCTAAAAAATCCTCTCCTCTCTCTTCTTCTCTCTTCCTTCCTTCTTCTTTCCTTTTCTTTCTTCTTCCCTCGTCCTTCCTTTTCTTCCCTCTCCCACTCTTTTTACGTTTTCTAGACCTAGAAAACATTTTTTTAATTTTTTTCTTTTTCTTTTCTTTTTTTTTCTTTCCTTCCTTTTTCTTCCCTCTCTCTTTCACGTTTTCTTTCTAAAAAATATTTTTTTTCTTTTTTTTCTTTTCTTTTTTTTTTAATTTCTCTCTTTCCTTTTTTTCTTTTCCCTCTCTCTTTCCCACGGTCTCTCTTTCCTTTCTCTTTCCCTATAATATATATATATATATATATATATATATATATATATATATATATATATATATATTATACAATAATATATTATACATTATACACATATAAAAGAAATGAATGCATATGGGCTGACGTAACTTGGTCTGGATTGGTCTGAGCTGGGCCAGGCTAAGTTAGACTAAGCTGGATTAAGCTAGTTTGGACCAAGGTTGACATTTCATAGTCAATTTCTGTCACCATTCCACATGGAATTTTTCAATAGCATCTATTCAAAATTTTCTACATTCACTTTGTAGAACACTAAAAATAAAAAATATAGAAACTTGAATCACCTCATTTGAAAATAAAATGGCCAACTTATCAATTTCTAAAGTTTAAGTAGGCCAATTATCGATAATTTGGCTGACCATTCTGCATGGGATCCTTCAGATACTTCTACCAGAAATCCTTTATGTCCACTTTGTAGAGTACTAAAAATGGAACATAATGAAACTGGAATTACCTGATTTGGATATGGGGTGACTAAAATATAAATTTTCAAAGGTTAAATGACCATTTCCATGTGTAATTTTTCATGACCCTTCGGAGACTTCTACCCGAGATTTTTCACGTCTACTTTTTAGAACATTACAAATGAAGAATAATGGCCTTGGAATCATCTGAATCTGACGTAGAACGACAAAGATATGAAGTTTTGAAGTTCTAACGATAATTTTGCATGAAAGCTTGCATGGGGTCCACCGGTGACTTTTGTCCTGGATTTTTCACGTCCACTTTGAGGACTGAAAATAAGGAATATTGGCCTTTGAATCATCTGATTCCGATATCAGATGACCAAGATATGATGACTTGAAGTTTAAATGATAATGCATGCATCATACAATAATTACGTAAATGCCCTTGCACTTTCAAACTGTGATATCTTTCTTGTTTGACGTCAGAATTTGATGATTCCAGTCTCATTTCAAAGATAATTTCATGACTTGTACATCCAAGTAGGTAATAGCTCATGACCTTGCTGTGGGGTTCATTAGAGAATCACAAACCCTTGGGTTAAAAGTCAAAAACCTACCATATTGGTTCACTTATGCTGAGTGTGGCAAAAATGGGGTGCTTACAATATGGGCCAATTCTGACCGACATCATAACGACATGCCACGTCAGCATATGACATATACTTGACCTACAAGTGTATCTGATACTGATACCAATTTTTATACCAATATCGATATCCATTTTGATACGGTTATCTAGGGGCCTGTTTGATAAAACTTCTGCTCCGGATTCTGGATTCTGGTTCATAATTTGGATTCTACTTCAGACTACTCCAGGATTATTTAGGAGTAGAATCATGTTTGATAACACATTTCTGGAATAGATTCCTATGTATGTTTAGAACAAAAACATGTTTCATAAACACTATCCTCCCAATTGAAGTCTAAAAATGTGGTGGTGGTAGTAGTGGGCGGTAGTTCGTGGTGGGCAGTGGTCATGGTTGGTGAGTGGTGAGTGGTGGTGGTGGTATGTAATGACAATGGTGGTTGGTAGTAGTGGTGGTTGTGGTGGTGCTGGCTATAGTGGTGGTTGTGGTGGTGGTGGCTTTGATTGTGGTTGTGGTGGTGGTGGTAGTGGGTGGTGGGGGGTGGTCGTGAAGGTGGAAGTGGTGGTGATGGTGAAGGTGGCGGCGACAACGGTGGTGCTTATGGTAGTAGTAGTGGGTGATAAGTGTGTGATTTTTATATTTTTATTCCCTTTTCACTATGCTTTTTAATATGTTTTATGCCTTATTGAACTAAATAGAATGAATTTTATAAGTTTTGCATATTTTAGAGACTTCGTGAATTAATTGCTAAAAGATAAGAAAAGTTTGGCATTTTTAATATTGACATTCTGAACTTCATGTTGGTTTTTAAAGTAGAAAGAGTTCCCAAATTGAAAAGTGTTCTTTAGTAAAGTTGTAGAGGACGTCTCAAGCTTTTCGGAATGATATTGTTGAGAAAAATTTGAGCTTGTTTGGACCTCTAAACGTTGTCTCAAAGTCTAACATGAAAATCTAATCCGAATCCAAATCGAAACAGCCGTATGATCTGATTAAAACATTCAATGGTGGATGAAATTTCCATAAAGAGTTTCCTAATCAAGTTAGGAAATCTACAATAGAAGAGGTTGAATTGATTTTGTATTTGAGTCAGATGAAGAAACTACCATTTTAGAATACTCAAGGGAAGAAGGAAACTCTACAATTCTAGGAGTCTAAACAAAGTAGGAATTCTAAGCTACAACGGATAGCTATTCTATCTATAGAGAGCACTGGTGTTGAAGATATTATCTTTCTCTTTGGCTGAAAATTTTTTTCTCTCTTTTTCTCTTTAGTTAATGATATTTCTTTTATCTCTCTTTTAAAGAAGAATTGTAATTCCTAGCTACTTTACTCATTCGGTTCAACGAATTCAATTGTAAGTTTTTTTAATTTTGAAAATTTATTTAAGGGAGAGTTCAAGAGTCTTAGTTTCTTTTTTTTTTAAGTTGTGTTCTTCTTTCTTAAGTTCCTTTCTCAAGTTTTAATTTCATATTTAGAATTTTATAGTAGGGTAGATCGATATAGGTTGTATCCCATTACTATTTTAATTTAGGGTAGAAGGCTCCCTTTGTTATCCTATGAGTATCATCTTGGAGTGACAACAAGACGATGATGAGTTACGTCAGAGAAATATTCCAACGAGATAAGTTTTTTTTACATGCTTTTAATTTTAATTTCATTCCCTTCATGCAATAGATTTGTGTTACTCTATGGTTAATATAGTGGTTTCATAAATTTTTGTGCTTTTAGGAATTGGTTATTATTGTTTCTATTTCTTGATTAGTTTTTATTTGAAGTGATTAGGATGTTAATTTATTTAAATCACTTAGGTACACTTTGCCCTATTTAAGTTAGGAAAATAGCGCTTCCTCGTTGAGTTCGACTTATTACTGAACAATACCTTACACTTGCGGTTCCACTTTTAAATCTCCATCAAATTTTTGGCGTCGTTGCTGGGGAGGCATGCCATTAATTTTTTATTTTAAATAGTTCAAAGTGTTTAAAAATATATATAAAAAATAAAAATTAAAATATTTAAAAAAGAAGAAAGAGAAAAAAATTTCTGTTAAAGAGGTTTATGCATGCGTATTTGGAATTGAGATTCTAACTACCGTTTGGTAAGAGTTCAATCTTCAATAGTGGTTGAACCAAATATGACACTTAAGGATAAGTTCTACCTTGCTAGGGTAGAATAACCATGATGTATATAATTGCTGGCTACCATAGGAAATAAATATGAGATGAAAACTCAATTCATTACCATGCTTTCCCATTTTCATGGATTACCTTCAAAGGATACATACTTGTTCCTCCGTGAGTAGGAGGAGGTGTATGCCCTCATCAAGATGTAACAGCTTAGTGATGATGCTATTAAATTGAGGTGCATTACTTTTTCACTTAAAGACGGAGCAAAAAAATGGCTGTACGATCTTTCCACCAATTCTATTATTTCATGGGACCAATTTATTGTATTATTCCTCAAAAAGTTTTTTCCTCTTTACAAGACAAATAAACTTCAAGGGGATATAATGCGGTCCAAACAAGAGCAAAATGAGTCTTTTTCAAGCCTCATGGAGAGGTTCCAAGGCTTACTCCAAGAGTGCCCCTACTATGGTATTGAGACGTGGCAGCTTGGTTAAATTATCTACAAGGGGATAGACTTCCCTACCAAGTAGATGCTTGAGTCTATGTGTCCTCAAAGATTCACTTCCCATGAGGATGCTATTGACGCTTGAAACTTTTTGGTGGATCTTACCGAAAGAACAAGAGAGTGGGAGTCTACGCAGGAAACAGACCGCACATAAAAAGGTAAAGGTTACTTTATTGATGGCAAAGTAGCTAATGAGGCATACTTAGATAGCCTTATTAAAAAGATAGAAACTTTAGTTCCCAAAGACCTTGTCCAAAAGCAATCCCTAATGTGCAACTGGTGTCAAACTCCTGAACACACAGTGGAGGAATGCCCTTCCGAGGACAGTTCTCAGAATGCGAATGTAAGTATACATTACAATCTGTATAGTAACACTTACAATCCAGGGTGGAGAAATCACCTAAATTTCTCCTGAAACCAAGAGAACCATGTGGACCCACCTTAATTTTCAAATCAAGGTCTACCCGGTTACCCCAGGCCATATGCTGCCCCTAGACCTAATTTTTTTTTCCAAGGTACTTTTCAACAACCCCCTGGGTTTTCTAACACGGGTGAGCTACCCAGACTTAGTGAGTTGGAGAAGAATGTGGCAACTATTAGGATAGGGCATACTAGTATGGAGAGGACACTCACCCAATTGGTTATCCTGATGTGTGAGAAGAACGAAGGTATTCAGCCCAGTCAACCAGAGACCAATCCACCTATCACCCACAACCAAATAGGCCAAACCCTTAGGTGAATAGCATAAATAGTCAACCAGAGCCCTCCAAATAATGTAATGCAGTCCATGCTTTACGGAGTGGCCGAGAGTACCAATGGGATGATGCACCACAAACCAAACCCATAGCTAACCCCATTAATGTTCCCTAATCTGAGGTAGCTGTTGAGCTTCCTTCTTTAGGTTTTTCTGATGTATCTGAAAAACACAAAGAGAGTATCCCGAACAAAATTTTTACTCTACCAACCCCATTCCCTAATAGGTTGGTAAATAAAAAAAAGACTGTTTTAGTTGATAAAATTTTAAAAGTCTTCAAACAGGTAGAATTGAACATTCCACTTTTGGATGTGATTGACCAAATCCCTACTTATGCAAAAGTCCTTAAAAACTTATGAACACAAAAGCAGATTAGTCAAGTGCCCAAAAAGGTGTTCTTGGCTGCACATTTAAGTTCACTTATAAACCATCCTATGGTAGCCAAATACTAGAACCCTGGATGCCCTACCGTATCTTGCATCATAGGCAACACTTTTATTGATCATGCTCTACTACACTTAGGTGCAAATGAAAATCTTCTACCATATCATGTTTACCTACAATTAGGGTTGTGAAAGTTGAAACCAACATCGATCTCACTTCAACTAGTTGATCGTTCTGTATAGACTTCTAAGGGAATAGTAGAGGATGTTTTATTAAAGGTAGGGAAATTTCCTTTTCCTATTGATTTTATTGTTTTAGAAACACATCCTATCTCTAAGGGATCAAATACCTATCATTTTAAGAAGACTGTTTCTTGCTACAAGCAATGCTAATAAATTGTACGAACGGTCTAATGAAGCTTTCATTTGGCCACCAAATTGTTGATTTAAATGTATATAGGTTAGGTAAGCAATCTAATGAGGAAGCACATATGCTCCAAGGATTCCCTGACCATGTAGAGACCACTTTTGACATTAACTTTGACTCGAAATTCTTGATGTGTATAGATGAGTTGAGAGGAGTGGAGGTGTCACAACCTATTTTGGGGAATCGAACGTGATATCCGAGTCATCCAAGAGACAACTTGAATCTTTCAATGATCGACAACGGAAGTGATCTACCAAGAAACCCCACAGTCCAAGTACATATCCACTAAAATTAACAGCAGATAATAATAATACTTATAGCGAAATATCAGAGTTTTCAGTGGAATCATAATAAGGAAAACCAAAAGCAAACTAATTATACTTTAAATAACATAAGTTTATTATCCACTTCACTTGTTCCAGAATAGTCATAATATTACATACATCCATGTTACATGGTCAGAGTAAATCCAAATCAGTTCCTATAAATAGACCAAACCATCATCTATCTACAAATAGCAAAATTAACAAAATCAAGAGGCTGACTTAGGTCCCGTAGATACAATCCCAATACGTGCAACCCCTAACGTGATCACGAAGAGGAACCCCAATAAGAAAAGTATCCTCGACATTGACAGGATCCATAGCTGCCTCAACGGTACCGGTACTACAAACATAGCTAGAAAAAAGATTTGATATCGAGGGGTGAGCTCACATCCTAGCTCAGCAAGGAATCAGGTATCCAATACAATCCTATGCATCAAGTTATGAATGCAGTACAGAAGTAAATAAACAAGCAATTATGAGTGTCATACAAGTGTGTATGCAAATTATGGTTGATTTGTACCCTAACAAGGATCTTGCCCTGTATCCCGCCATCTGAGCTGTGCCCCTTACCCCACCACTTGAGCATATACACCCATACCCCACTGCCTGAGAGCTCCATACCCCACCACCTGGATGATTTATAGCCATACCCCACTGCCTGAGTATTCCATACCCCATCACCTGGATTATATTCCCCTCGCTAAAGCATAAATCACTTAACCAAGTTAATGCATGATGCATGATCATGTTATTCTTTTTTGTTACACCCCAATAGAGATCCCCGTTCCACTCCCATAGACTGATCGTATCCCTATTAAGGTGCAATCAGACATATGGCCATGTAGCATGTCCCCATACGTTACATGATCGTATACCCCACAAACAAACAAATCCATATCCAATCAATCAATAACCTAACATGGCCAGTGCACACAATGAACAAAACTATACTCTAGTAGGAATCCCTGTTCCACTCCCATAGACTGACCCTGTCCCCACTAGAGCATAGAGTACCAACATGGCATGTGTATTGTACTCCTTTACTCTACCTGCCCATCATATATGGTCTTATCTAAACTCCTCCCAGTAGAGGACCCCACTCTCTACTCCCATGATTTATTGTGCCTCGACTAAGGTACAGTCACTCCCAATGTGATTCGTGAGGTCACTCGTTATATGAACCACCATACATGGGTGGTAACCCAAAGGAAAACCCCAGATACCCACCCCATGGATCATCGTGTCTCCATTAGGATACCGATACACCAACATGGTATACATGCCCGTTCTCCCATACGTCATACATACCATCATACGTGGTTATACACACAACAACAACATCAACAACTACACCTTGCAGAGAACCCTGGATCCCCACTCCCATGGTTCGTCATGTCTCTACCAAGGCAACTACAACTGAAACAATATACATAGTTATAGTTATATGCAAATGCATGAACAGTTATATATATTTCATTAGATGGAATGTTATAAAAGAAAAACATCTATGACAAACAAGAAACACATGCTCAAACTCTACATGACCCAACCCCTCACCTGTAGACACCAGAGGTGCTGCTGAACCTTAAAGTCGGCAGAAGGCTCCATCCAGTACCTGCTGTGTTTTACCTAATTTAATTAAATAAACTTTATTAGGTTAGTGAACAGCTTTTAAACCAGCATAGAGAAGTCCTAGAGTCCATGCACGAGTCCTCAGGTAGGCTAGGAACTGAAATGATAGTCTTCCTAATCATTCCTAGGCTTATAAGTCAATATTGATTGAATTGACAGAATGAACCGGTTGTGCATTCCACCGGTACATAGTGCTAGTTAACACTTAGCCGATTCTTACATATAATGAACCGAAAGATTGGTCAGATGAATGGTCATCTAGTTAGTCATCCACTTCACATACTATTTATAGTATAGGGATTCCAGTGAGTTATGCGGAGGCTAAGCTGGGTGATCGATTATCCGATTGTGGCTCCACTTAGAATTAATCCTACGTAGAGGCACGGTCAAAATGGTATCATGCACATAACCGGTGTGACGTACCCGACAGATCATGCTTCTAGTTTGTGATACCGATTGGGGTGGCACCGATTATTACTTAGTCTGAATTATTTAAATATTTTTGTTAGTGGTAGACTAGTCATGAGTCAACAGGTATTAGGGCCACTACTAGTCTACCAGTTCGTGCTATCGATTCTAACCAAAAAATCAGACACAAACCAAAGAGGGTTTCTTTTTTGGGAAAGTTCCTTCCCCCCACCCCCCCCCCCGCCCCGCCAACCATGGTTTCTTCTATTCTAATAGAGGGGAAACCATTAACAAATCTTATTGAGTACAATGGGGGTTGTTTAGACTCCATTTGACATCTCCATTCATGGAGAGGGTGAATACCCAAGTTTCTAGGTCAAGGTTCGGTAGCCATTAATGGACGCCATCAATGGTGAGTTCTATCAAGGTCTAAGGTCTACATCCGTACAATAGCGGAGGGAGAAGAAGGGATGAGAACTTAACTCAAGGAGAAGCGGTTCCTTGAGCTTGAGCTCAAAGCTTCCCTCTCAAAGCACACTCACTCTCCCATGGATCAGCAAGAGAAAATAAGGAGAGTATGTCCTCCCTTTTGTAGGACTCTTGGAAAGAGAGTGTCCTAATCTCTCTCAGCAAGTAGAAGTCAAGCGGCAGAATGTTCATCCAATACGTGCTGCTTGTTGAACTTAAAACTCAATTGGGCCTAGTTTCGTAGGCCTAATCCAATGGTGATCTTTCTAGACTTCAAGTATCCTCTCCCCTATGGTCCAGTATTCTTATGTAACTCACGTTGTTGACCCACATCATATGTAGGGTCACAAGGTAGCGTGCCCGTGATTGGCACCGTAAGACCCGATATGGAGAGATCCAAATCGTGAGGATTTTCAAGTGGTTCTTACAATACCCCCAATTTATAAGGATTTCATCCCTGAAATCACATCCTAGTTGTAAGTTCTTATTTCAACCTATGAGTGTCTATCCCCCATAATAACTAATGAAGTTATTACACAATTGCCATGACATTTAAAGTTTAAGGGAGCTTATGGTTTACCAATCTCTCAAAATTTCCTCCTACTAGCACGAGGTCCACGCTTACATGGAGGCATAGCATTGCCAAAATGTCTAACAGTTTTCAGCTTCATGCCCCATTAGTCCGCAGGACAAACATGTATCGACTTCCTCGTGTTTCGACGATTGTGACTTGTTAACTATTAGGGTGCATTGTCGCGCGATGTGATTTTGATTTTCATAATAAAAGCATCTTCGGTGACCTACCCTTGGTAGAAATTTGGTTTCTACAATGGTGGATGGTGGTCCCACCAGGATTTCCTCGTTTCCAAAATGAGGCACCTTAAGCACTCCTTGCAGTAAATCCCTTTCTAGGGTTCTCTTCGCAAATTTACCCTTCTCTTGTACCACCGACACTTCCTTTTGAGGTCCTTGATGATCTCCTTGATTTTGGCACTCGGTTACTATTTGAGTCACCATGCCCCTTTGTTGTTCCTATAGTCCTTGAGCAAATCACCTTCAAGAGTCTGACACTTCTGCCAAAGCTGATACAGAGACGGTGCCATCGCCCATAACCTTTGCTAGGGTTCCAATTGTCCTTTGCTGGAACTCACCATGTTGCTTGTAGGCCATTCTTGTGGCCTCATCTATTACTATAGCAACTTCCTGAGTGTCTTGACAGTGAGACAAAGTCACACTTTGATCCATTACCTAGCACATTCCCAATTCGTTACTAAAATCCTAATTTATAAGACATTCGAGATGAGAACTCAATGTTAATAATTCATACGTTTATTAATTAGTCACATCATACGTTTCAAATGTCTAAATTTCTTGGCACATAAGTCATCACCTCCAACTTTTAAATCTTAATGACATATGAATCAAATTATCGCGCCTATGCGTGGCAAATATAAGTCAATAAAACCTCTTATTGCTTCAGTTCCCTTTTTATTCTTCTCATGGTCCTCATACCTATTATGTGTTTTGGTTGGTTAGGTAATATTTTCTTTTCCACGTATTTATGCCTTACGTATACCTCCCATACATGGCATCATACAACTGGAACCCATATAAACATAGATTAACATAAAGACATGTTTTCATAGGGTTTCACCTATATCACTATGCAGTTTAACAGTTTCATGATAAGTTTGCATCAAAGAATTGAAATACTTGGTGGAGACAACATTCAAATTCCTTATGCATAATGAAATCATGTGATGTATACCAAGCATGCATGCATGTCAGGATGTTCAAGGCTTAATACATTCGGAGCACATAATCATTTAAGGTTTACCTGGGTCATTGGGTTCTGAATTGCTACTCTCCCCATGATACAGGTCTCAACAATCTGCCCTTATCTCATCAGTGATTTTCCCTGCAGCCAAGTCCTCTTGGACCCTATGAATAGTCTCGAGCAACACTGGGTCAGGTTCCCTACTTCTCGGAGCATAGATCACCAAGAAGGCATCATAGAAAATATCCCAAGGTATGGCCCCATGGCGCTGTAGCAGAATGGGCTGAGTCATTCGCCATCATTCATATGGTGAGCCCACCAATTGAAATGTGGCATACATTATTTTTTGTGAATCCAAATAGTGGAGGCTGCCAATGGTCATCTCCATAGCTTGAATCCAATTCCCTAGGTGGAAGGAACTTGTGCATGATTGATCGAATTGTTCAGGGTGCAGTTGTAGAAAATCCTCCATTGTGTCCTCTACAATGTTTAGGTCCACACCATGACAAGGAGAGAAAGGTGGTAGTCCCCCATTAGTCCCATTAGGATGCTTGGATGATGACATGTTGTTTAACCTTGTGTGCAAATCTAAAAGTACCAATAAGTAACCCAAGGTTATTGTCAACCTATCCCAATAACGTAAGGGGAATGACATCACATGCTAAAAAATCTCTACAACATAATCGATAGCTTAAGCGGAACTCTATGGAACATATGCATATTTTCAAGCGATATGGCTATGGCAATCCTTCACTTCATACTAACTATGGGGTTAGGGTGCCTTTGGTTAGTATGCAAAAAGTCCATTGGGGCACCCCCCCCTCCCCCATTTTATAGTAATAAGCCCCATTCAAAAAGCAAGGAAATTGGACCACTTTTCAAACCAAACAGGCCTTCATTTTGTCAACTAGTAAATCTGGTGGTAGCTCGTACTTTTGATTAATACCATTTAGCCGGTTCTCAGATTGTCAGAATTTTAATGCTTTCAGAAGGTTTTTTGGAGGCAATGATGGATGTACGGTCATTCGGCTATTCATCTGGTTATTCACCCCCATAGAACTGACAGAATAGAATGGGATAACAGTCTACCGATTATGTTCGTAAATTCGATTAATTGGGCGGTAAAACCCTAAAATTTCAGACTCTTGGTCTAAGCAAAATTATGTAACCGACAACGACGGTTAAGTTACCAGTTGACCGGTACCACGGGAGTTTCTTTTTATAAGAAGGGCTCGAGGGCCCTCATTTGGTACCCACATCAACTGCATTCTAAAGAACCAGAGATAACAAGGCTCCGACAACCAGTCATAGTCACTCCCAATCAGATTCTCTGACAAAACTTTGAAGTTTCCCCTTTCATTCTTCATTACAAGTATTCCTCTCTTCCTCTTCTCCATTTTCATTCTCTGTAATGCATTCATTTATCTTTCCATATGGGTTTTTTTTTCCATGCACTCACACCAAAATAGGAGATGGGTTCATGCATTTAGTATCTATAATCGATTTAGGGAGCCTTATCTACTTCATCTTGATGGTTTAGACAAGGGTTTTGGGTCATCCCCATCAAACCCAGTGATTCGGTTAGGGTATTACTGCATACCGAATTGGGGTTTCCACCCATTTGGTATAGTTTAGACCCAAGAGGCATGGTGAGTGACCCTGCCCTCACATTAGCAGGGAATATTTTCCCATGATTGGGCCCCAACTCATTTTGGACTTGCTGTGATGGGGAAGCCATAAAGGCTTAGCCACCATTGTGGGTAGCCATTGGTGCTTGGCCATCTGGGGTGGCCATTAACCCACACTTGTGACCCTCGACCCCATGCATTCATGCCATGCCATCCACTATTGGGGGCATGTGGTGTTGGGCCATCTGTCCACCTTGTCCACACGGCATTGGACAGAAAAGCTGGCCCCTCACTTACTAGGGTAGGTCAGCTCATCCTACTTTCTAGGTATCCTTATTATGCACTCATAGGTGCTGTAGGTACATAAGATTGGCTTGCACCCAATTTACCTATGGATTCTTTGCAAGGCTGAACCTCCCTGACTTGCTCAGCTTCTGTTCCCATATGGGCATAGACCACTCTCATACATCTTCAAGTAAGGCCTACCCCACCAATACCCCATCACTCTCCATGGTAGTGCACTGACTACTCTAAATCACTACTGCCTTCACATAGCATGACACTGGTCAGACACTTTAGGCACTACACCATTGCCTCACTTCATTTGTCATCCATGCACTAACAAAATTGACATAACTCATGGTCATAAAATAGTCATCTCACTTTCTTTAGTCATGTACAGTGTGCCATTTGCATATGAAATCTCTGGCTTAGTGTATCTACATGGTTTTCCTCATCTCAACAGTCACTTATGACTTATGTTGGCCTTTCACGCAGATTGACTTGACGTTGGTCAAGGTAATCACACCAAGCACTCAACTTGAGCAGCATTGGCACGTAAGATCATGGCACCAAGTTAACTAAGGTAGGTGCACCATCATACATTTCACTCCACACAATTACCTCATTGACTTAGTCATTGCATAGTCACATGTCACCCGCTATTCCCTCTCGCATCAACTTTTGCACTCCATTATGTATTGTACCTTCACAGCATTTCATAACTCAATCACTTCATTCATCTAACGTGGGGCTTACAATTACCCCCAATTTATAGGATAGACCAGGGTCATTAAGGTCATGCATTGTAATTATGCATCATGCATTCGTCATAAGGCATCCAATCATTTTATGCTATCTTTCTGCATATTCTAACCCTTTTCATTTTGCTTCTTTTTTTAACATCATGCCACCTAGGAGAGAGGTTGACCTAGCAGCTCAGGACTATGACCCTGATCGCTTCATTTCCTATCATGCTAGCAAATGTTGGGATTGGTTTGGGGAAAGTTCTGTTAATAGCTGGCCGGAGCGTACATATTGAGGAGCTGACCAGGTCTGACCTACATGACGCATTTGACCACTTCTACTGGACACTAGCCATGCACATCCAAGATGATACTTACCCTAACCTGGTGTGCCATTTCTTCTGCAACATTGGCCAGTAGGAAGATGAGGTGACAGGTGAGCTGACAATGACCAGCAGGGTCAAGGGGATCGATATCTCCCCTTCAGTTGCCTCTCCGATTACTATTTTGGGTGTATCACCAGATGGGGAGTGGATCTACAAGGCTCCTAGGGAGTCCATAGGCATGACAGAGGAGGAGTACATGCGTATGCGGTATGCACTCACTCACTCTGATGCGATAGGGAAGGTGTATGAGGAGAGGGAGTCATCCTTCAGACACACACCTGGGCTTATTAGTAGGATTATACAGCATAACATCATCCCTAGGTCTGGTCATAGGGAGGAGTTGAACCAGTTCTGTGTCTTCTTGACTGATCGATTGGTGCAGACAAGACCTGTGTGATTCCCTTACTTGGTTCTGCACACCATTCTTCATTCCTTTTAGTACTTGCCCCACTGAGGCCATCTTCCTTATGGGCGTCTTCTGACTCGCATCTTCATGCACTTCAAAGTGAGCTTTGAGTGAGAGGCCATGGAAAATGGGAAGGACTCTTCCGTTCTCAACTAGGACACCATCACACAGATGTAGCTTGCTGATGTAGTCATGGTGGACCTAGTTCTCGAGGCATGAACCAGACCACCTAGAGTAGCAAAACCATCAAGGAGAGCCATAGTAGCAGCTAGAGCAGCAGCAGTAGCTACAGGAGCAGGTGAGGGCTCCAGCCGTGGTATCAGGAGAGTGACCACCACACGACAGCAGTCATCTAGCGACAAAGAGGATTATGGTAATAGCGAGAACGACGACGATGATAGTGAGGATAGTGAGGGTGGTGATCACATGGATGTGGACACTGCTTCCCACACAGGTGATTTGCCTCAGGCTACTAGTATTAGGGTGGCATCCCTAGCTATATGTCCTAGGGAGACACCAGTCACTGCTAGTACTTCTTGGCCACCCACAGTTATTCCTTTGTTGACACCTACTGCTGATTTGGGCCAATGCTAGGGGTACTCCAGCTCATGCATGGGGAGATGGAGAGACTTGCTGATAGTCATGCTAGACTAGCGAGAGAGGTGGATACTTGACTGAGCGTCATGGAGACTCATGTCGGCTTCATCCACGATGTGATGGTTACTGCTGGCCACTTGCAATACTATGTACGGCATAGACCCGTAGTGACTTTGGCTCCTTTGAGCATTCCACCATCAGTAGCTCCATAGGACATCCCTCCAACACCCCCAGTTCCTAGCACTAGCCAGCCATCTTCTTCTCATGATGCAAATAGTGCCTATAATGCAGAATGATTCTTCTCCCATACTATCAGACTATGTGCTTACTACTTTAGCACCCACTATTGGAATCGAGCTTCCAACCTCACCGAGTGGTCCTCAGCAGGTAGAGATCTAACCCAGTACTTTTGTTCACCACATGTACTTAAGGTAACTGTTTGAATTATGGACTGTACCTTACTTTTGTCTATGCACATTGTATTTACTTCATCTTACACATGTACATTTTGCTTCTTATATTTGATAAGGAGTTATGTCTTGAGATAAAGGTCTGGATTGTGAACCGTATCTCCATTTTTGTACTTAGATCAGTTACACACACACACACACACACACACACACACACACACACACACACACACACACACACACACACACACACACACATATATATATTCATGTCTTACTTCATGTTATTAGTTTTATATTGTATGTAATGCTCTTTTTTTTTAGTTTTTTTAATTTAATATAACCTAACTTACTGTTCTCTTACTTACTACTTATTGTTTCATAAAAGGTTTTAATCATCCTAGGCATATGTTCCGACACATGAAAACGTAAGTGCAAGGGAAGTCCTTAGGTAGAGTCAGAGTGGTTGTGCTCTGATACCAATGTTGTCACTGTCCATTCTAGGGAATCAAACATGATATTTGAGTCATCCAAGAGACAACTTGAATCTTCCAGCTATCAACAACCAAAGTGATCTACCAGTAAACCCCATAGTCTACACATACAATATCAACCAAAATCAACAGTAGATAGTAATCATACTTATAGTAGAATATCACAGTTTTCAGTGAAATCATAATAAGGAAAACCAGATGCCAACTAATTATACTTTAAATAACATAAATTTGTTATCCACTTCAGTTGTTCCACAATAGTCATGATATTACATACATCCATGTTACATGGTCAGAGTAAATCCGAATCGGTTCCTATGGATAAACCAAACCATCATCTATCCACAGATAGTAAAATTAAAAAAAAAATCATGAGGCTAACTTAGGTCCTGCAGATATAATCCCTACAGGTGCAACCCCTAACGTGATCACGAAGAGAAACCCCACCAAGAGAAGTATCCTCGGCATTGATAGGATCCAAAGCGCCTCAATGGTAGTGGTACCTATAAATAATTCTAAAAAAAGATTAGATATCAAGGGGTGAGTTCACACCCCTGCTCAGGATGGAATCAAATATCCAATGTAATCCTATGAAACAAGTTATGAACGTAATATAGAAGCAAACAAATAAGCAATTGTGAGTGTCATACAAGTGTGCATGTAAATCATGGCGGATCTATATCCTAGCAAGGATCTTGCCCCATACCCCACTAGCTGAGTACATACACCAATACCCACCACCTAATTGCTCCGTACGCCACCGCATGGATGATTTATAACTATACCCAACCCCCTGGGTACTCCGTACCCCACCGCCAGGATTATATTTCCCACACTAAAGCACAAATTACTTGACCAAGTTAACGCATGATGCATGAGCATGTTATTATTTTTTGTTACACCCCAGTAGAGATCCTTGTTCCACTCCCATGGACTGGCTGTGTCCCTACTAAGGTGTAAATGGATATATGGCCATGTATCATGCCCCCACACGTTACATGATCATATACCCTGTCACACCCCATTTCTGTACTATTCAGAATGGTGTGATGAACCGCTAGCAAACCAACGGTTCAACCAGGATCTCGAGTAGGCTATATCCCTTTTATCTAAACCTCATACATCCACATTCATAATCAGAGTAAAATAAACAATAGCGGAACTGTTATAGTAAAACGAACTGAGAAATCTAGATGTGATAATCATATTTAAGTAGCAAATTATTCTGTATCAACTTAGACATAAATAAATATCAATTACATGTCTTTACTAAATCCAAATAATTAAAATAAAATCTAATCGAATAAGCATGAGTTGCACTCGCAAGAGGAGTCATGCGTATCCACTTCATCTTCAACTTCCATCGCCGCCATGTGCCCGTATACTGGAGCATTGACATAATCTTCGACGGTAGTACCTGCATCATCAACTAAAAATATTTGACGTCGAGAGGGTGAGCACACATCATGGCTCCGTGAGCAAACAAAATAATGCAACAATACATATGCATGCCTTCAATTCATATCTTTAGTCTGGTTTACAGTTTGCAATGCGCAATAGAAAGGTTCGGTGGTCAAAGGTTAACGTTTATTGACCCCTCCTCCATACACAGAGTGAGGAAGTCCGCCCAAAGGTTAACGTTTATTGTCATCCCCATCTACCCTACTATGAACATTGTACAACAAAGGTTAATGTTTATTGCTGTACAGTGCCATACCAATACGTAAGCCCTTGCTAGCGAGGGCTTGCAAACTGGGCTCGCAACTAACCAATCCTAATGTCAAATAGTGTATCCAAGGCCTTACCCCAGCATCCCTCAGAACGCCCATAGAGATAGAGCTAAGGCCCCCCGGTAGAGTCAGAGACTACAAGGACCGAGACCACCTCCCCTGATAATCTACGATGTAATAGTTCTGCTAAAGTAATGGTGATACGACGATGCTAATGTACAAGACTTGAGTTAGAGATAGAGCTAGAATGCTGAGGCCCGGCCTATGACACCCCCCCTGATACTCGCTCGCATCAAGTACACCAACCACACACATACATTCACATGCCTATTCCTATCATTATCATCATCATCATGTTATAAACAATAAAGTAAATATACATGAACAATAAATCGAAATATTGGATGACATGTTGAATGCACATTACAAGCATATTCGCATAGAATCAAACATAGCATTGGACTCAAGAAATAAAAATAGTTTGTTATTTACCAATTAGTTTAGATCTTGTTTCCTCACCTTTACATGATCGTAAGTCCTCTTTCAAGCTTTAAGAATCAACTATATATCAATATTATATCTCAAGAAAACCTAACCAAATCGATAAAATTTAATTAGAATTAATTCAAACTTTAAAAAGCATGCTGCTAACTAGGGGTCGATGCTAGGGTCGGAGTTTTGATCGACCCTGGGTACGACCACCCCTATTCTGGACTTCCCGAACACTGGGGGTCGATGCTCAGGGTCTGGTAAGGTCAATTGGACATCGACCCCCATGCGACCTCCTGTGGGTTTTGTCAATTTTTATTCCTTCAGTCCATTCTTCGTGTTTGGGGTCCTATGGCTTGCTCCTACAGTCCATTCCACACATGTTCTATGGCCTAGAACCGTGGTTTATTCACCTATATGGCTTTCATGATTTCCCCCATGATTTTTCATGAAAACCAAACCATGGGTGGATGATTTGGGTTGCTCCTAGATAATTCCCTCTTCATTATCTACTCTAAGGTCTTAAGAAATTCATGGAGATAGTATCCATACCTGAGAAGTATGCTTCTTCCTCTGAATCCCTTCTCCTTGGTCTTCTTCTCCACTTTCCTTCTCTTCTCCTTCTCTTCCTTCTCTTCTCTTTCTCTCAATCAAATTAGGGTTGTAAAAGGAGTGAAAGAGGCTTAGAGACGTCCTATTTATATAGTAGAAACTCCTAAAATTAGTCCCATTGAGATTAGGAAGGAATCCCATTGAAATTAGGAAGGCTTCCTAATTTTTGGTTCGAACTATTTTTATCGACTATCGGGGGTCGATAGGGGGGTCGGAGATCCCGTCGACCCTTGGTCCTTAAAATGTCTGACCCCCCATGTAAGACTGGGGGTCTGACTTTTATACTGGGGGGGTCCGACCCTCCCTTGCTGGGTATGCGACCCTCCCCTTATTTTGAATGTTTTTGGGTCAGTTTAATACCTAGGATCGTGATCTCCTTCACGCACATGATCCATTTGGTTCGACCATGATGGGTAGACCTGGTTCAAGGTGGTAAGACCGGGTTAGTTTGATACAGGTCTTACAACTCCCCCGTACTTATAAAAATTTCATCCCCAAAATTGTTCATACCTTCTGAGTCGAATAAATGAGGGTATTGCTTTCGCATAGCATTCTCTTCTTCCCATGTAATTCCTTCCATGTCTCTACTTCTCCAACTAACCTTAACATAATAGATATCTCGGTTGCATAGTCGTTGAACCTTTCGGCTAGTGATTTCAGTTGGTGTTACTTCAAATGTCAAATCATCAGTCAAATCAGGCAGATCTACTGTCAGAACGTGCGTTAGATCTTTGACATATTTCTTCAATAAGGAAATATGGAATACGTCATGCACACTTGACATAGATGGTGGTAGTGCTAACTGGTAAGCCACTTTTCCACGCTTAGCTAGAATCTCATATGGCCCAACATATCTTGGACTTAGTTTCCCTTTTTGTCCGAACCGTTTCAATCCTCGCATAGGCGATACTTTTAAGAATACTTTATCACCCATGACGAATTCAAGATCTCTGCGTCGAGTATCTGCATATTGCTTCTGACGATTCTGAGCTGTGCTCACTCTTTCTTTGATAATGTCGACCACTCGACAGGTCTTGTCACACCCCAATTCTGCACCAACCAAAATGGTGTGATGAACCGTCAATAAACCAATGGTTCAACCAGGATCTCACAATAGACTATCCCACAGGATAAACCAAAACACATTCCACATTAATCAGAGATAATAAAATAAATAGCGAAAGTCTTACAGATAATGAACTGAGGTCTAATCATGATGAATAATTAATATTCTATTTATTTCCGAGTAACCAAAACATAAGTTAATACATATTACAATATCCAAATACGAAAACTAAACACTAAACGTATCCACCGTTGAAACTCTCGCTTAACGAACTATGTTCGTCCTCCACAGCTTGCTCAATCATAGCCTCCACCCGTTCATATGTTGACGTGTAAACATAATCTTCAATCATAGTACCTGCAACATCAGAAACTAAAAAGAATTACACGCGCGAGGTTCAGCTCTCCAACTTGAGCTCAGTGAGTAAACAAAACAATGCAACAATACATATGCATGCAGTCAATTCATATCTTTGGTCTGGTTTATAGTTTACAATATGCAATAGAAAGATTTAGGTGGTCAAAGGTTAACGTTTATTGCCCCTGCCTCTATACACAAGTGTGTGACGCCGCCCGAAGGTAAAGTTTATCGTCGACTCACAAGCACCTAAATCATGAACATTGTACAACAAAGGTTAACGTTTATTGTTGTACAATGCCATACCAACACGAAAGCCCCTGTTGGCGAGGGCTGTAAACTGGGCTCGCAACTAACCAATCCTAATGCCAAAAAATGTATCCAAGGTCTCACCCCAGCATCCCTCAGAACATCCATAGAGATAGAGCTATGACCCCCCGGTAGAGTCAGAGACTACAAGGACCGAAACCACCTCCCCTGATACTCTATGACGTAATAGTTCTGCTAAGGTAATGGCGATACAACGATGCTAATGCGTAAGACTTGAGTTAGAGATAGAGCTAAAGTGCTGAGACCCGCCAAAGGGTAACGTTTATTGACGTCCCCATCACACCTCCCCTGATACTCGCCCGCATCAGGTACACCAACTACACACATACATTCACATGCCTATTCCTATCATCATCATTACCATCATGTTATAAACAATAAAGTAAATATGCATGAACAAATAATAGAAATATTGGATGACATGTTGAATGCACATACAAGCATACACGCATAGAATCAATATGGCATTGGACTCAAGAAATAAAAACAGTTTGTTATTAATTAATTAGTTTAGAGTCCTATTTCCTCACCTTAGCTTGCTAATAGATCCTCTTTCAAGCTTTAAAATCACCTTTATATTGTTATTATATTGTTAGAAGACCTAAAAAAGTTGATAGAATTTAATTAAAATTAATTCTAAATTTAAAAACCATGTTTTTAACTGGGGGTCGGAGGTAGGGTCGGAGTCATGATCGACCCCTTGTGCAACCCCCCCTATTCTAGACTTCCTGAACACTAGGGGTTGATGCTCAGGGTCTGGTAGGGTCAATTGGCCATCGACCCCCTGTGCGACCCCCTGTGGGTTTTATTGATTTTTCTGCTTTCAGTCCATTCTTCGTGTTTGGGGGCCTATGGGCTGCTACTACAGTACATATTACACATGTTCTACGGCCTAGAACCATGATTCATTCACCTAAATGGCTTTCATGACTTCCCCATGGTTTTTTCATGAAAACCTAACTTAGCTACGTATGCTTTCATTCCTCTCCACCAATATAATTTCTTTAGATCATGATATATTTTTGTACTTCCCAGGTGTATCGAATAGATGGTGGTATGGGCTTCTTTCATCAGTCGGTGTCTAATGTCCACACTTTCTGTTTCAAGTACACATATTCCTCCTTTGTACTTCAATACATTTTCTTCATCCAAGGTGAACTCAGGGTTAGTTTTACCTTTTTCGATATCTTCTTGTACTGTTCTCAGGTAAGGGTCTGATTTGGCTGTCTTCACTTCATCAATTATATCCGGTATAATCTTTAATGCAGCGAACATATTAGAAAACCGATGAATGAACCCTTGGTTGGATGATCCATCCGTTGTATCTATCACATACTGCTCATTGCCATGATTGAATACCGTTCCAGTAGTACACATTGCTGCAGTTGTGCTAACCTCTCCTTGAGATTTTATCATTGCCTTTCTGCTCAATGCATCCGCTACTACATTATCTTTCCCCGGATGATACAGGATACCACAATCATAGTCTTTCAATAGTTCCAGCCATCTTCTTCGTCTCATATTCAACTCCTTTTGATTAAATAGATAAGTAAGACTTTTGTGGTCCGATTTAATCTAGAACTTCTTTCCGTATAGGTAATGTCTCCATATCATGACAACATGTACTACTGCCGCTAACTCCAAATCATGAGTGGGATAATTTTTCTCATGTATCTTTAACTGTCTTGAGGCATAAGCAATTACTTGTTCTCCTTGCATAAGCACACATCCTAATCCCAGTCATGACGCATCAGTGTACAAGACAAATGGCTGTCCTGGAACCAGAATAGTCAAAATCGGAGCGGATATCAATCTGGTCTTTAAGGTTTGGAAGCTCTTCTCGCATTTATCCGTCCACACAAACTTTTCACCTTTCTTAGTCAGACTGGTGAGAGGTACGACAATTCGGGAATAGTCTTTCACAAATCATCGATAATAACCAGCTAGACCCAGAAAACTTCTAATTTCTGCAACGCTCTTTGGTGCTTCCCACTTTACAATAGCCTCGATCTTGCTGGGTTCCACTTTGATTCCTTCAACGGATACTACATGGCCTAGGAAGGCGACTTCACTTAGCCAAAACTCACACTTGGTAAATTTGGCATACAACTTCTCTTTCCTTAAACGCTGTAGAGTGGCGTTTAGATTCTTAATATGGGTTTCCTTGTCCTTGGAATATACCAATATATCATCAATAAATACAATAATCGACGTATCCAACATATCCTGGAAAACCCGGTTCATAAGTTCCATGAAAGTAGCTGGTGCATTTGTTAATCCAAAAGACATGACCAAGAATTCATAATGTCCATATCTGGTCCTGAAAGCTGTTTTAGGAATATCACCATCTTTAATCTTCAACTGATGGTTGCCTGACCGAAGATCGATCCTAGAAAATACTTTTGCTCCTTGCAACTGATCGAACAAGTCATCGATCCGAGGTAATGGATATCGATTCTTGATTGTCAGTTTGTTCAACTATCGATAGTCGATACATAATTTATCGCTACCATCCTTCTTCTTTACGAACAATACTGGCGCTCCCCATGGTGATATATTGGGTCAAATATAACCCTTGTCCAGTAGTTCTTGTAGTTGTACTCTCAATTCCTTTAGTTCAGTAAGAGCCATTCGATAAGGTGATTTTGATACTAGTTTGGCTCCAGGTATAAGATCTATCACAAACTCTGTGGCTCGGTCGGGTGGTAATCCTAGTAGTTCCTCAGGAAATACGTCGGGGTAGTCCCACACGACATCAAGATCTTCCATCCGTGGTGCTTCTTTGGTGAGGTCGACCACTGACACTAGATACCCGACTGCTCCTTTCTCAAGGCACTTCTTAGCCTTTAGTGCTGAGAGTATGAGCTTGCGTTTGCGGGGAAGTTTGGTTCCCGCAAAACTGAATTCTGCTCCTTCTTTGTCTTTAAATGTTAGCTTCTTTTCGGTGCATAATAGGTTCGCAGAATGCCGAGCTAACCAGTCCATTCCCAAGATGACGTCGAAGTCTGCCATCCCAAGTTGGATCAAGATTGCATCTAAGGTTTTCTCGCCAATGAGAACTGGACATGGCCCATAACCTTTTTCTAACTCCACTTCTAACCCCATCGGTGATCGTACAAGTAGTTTGTAGTCTAATGTTTTGATGGATAAATTTAGCTTCTTTCCAAATGACACAGATATAAAAGAATGAGTAGCTCCTGAGTCAAAGAGTACTCTGGCGGGTATGTCATTTATAGGTACGATACCTGTGATTTATTTTAACTAAGTCTACATGCTCACACATTGTAATACAACTTAAAAGGTGTCAGTCATACCTGTGAACACATCGGGTGATGCGGCAGCATCCTCAGATGTAACAGCATAAACTCGTCCTTGATGTATCTGCTTCCTGGGCTTAGGACACTCCCTTGGCATATGCCCTGCTTGATTCTAGTTATAACATTTTGGACCTTCAGTATTTGGCTTTGGCTATTGTTGAGCTACTGGGGTAGTCTTGGGTGCAGCAGTAAAGCCTTAAGCACGGAAGGGTTTGAATGTCTTGTTATTCCCTCCGTTATAAGCATTTCCAGCTGGCCTTTTTATACCTCTGTTTTGCATGAAATAACTTTCCTTCTGGCTTGATTCTATAACTCGAGCAATTTACACAGCTTCATTATATATTTTCTTCTCCAAACCTGGAACATGCTCTCTGATGCTTCCTCTAAGTCCCGTGACAAACCTACGGGTCTTAGTGTCTTCTTCTTGCATGCTGAGTGGTTCAAAGAAAAACAGCTCCTCATAACGCCGTTGATATGCATCCATGGACATTTGTCCCTGATATAAACTCAGGAACTCCTTCTCCATAGAATCTTTGAAGCTTCGGGGAAAGTACTTCTCAAAGAAAGCTTTTTTATATATAGCCCAGGTCAATAGGGCATGCTTGGTTAATAGGTAGGCCCTGGTAGATTTTCACCAATGATGTGCATAACCTTTTAGCATGAAGGTGGCACATAATACCTTTTCTCCTTCTGTAATAGTCATCATCAGAAAATTCCTCTCCATTTCGTCGATCCAGTGTGCCGGCCAGAGCAGATCAGACGGTTTTCCATTGAACTCTTTAGGTTTCATCTTTAAGAATCTCTCGATGAGTCGAGAGTGATCCAGCTGATTAGGAGCATATGCCCCATATATAGGTGGTGGATACTGAAAATTTCCCTGTACTACCTCAGGATGTGGTACTGGAATCTTTGCAGCTAGTGGTTGAGATGTTGGGTGGTTACCCACCGGTGTTGCATTGGCTTGCCCAGCCGGCATAGGTGTAGTTTGTGCCGCCTGGAACATCATTCCCATCATTGCCTACATATGGGCTTGCGCGTGTTGCATTTGTTGAAGTTGTTGTGCCAGATTAATCACCACAGTAGTCAGTTCCGGTGGTGGGGGTGGCAAGTTAGTAGGATTTTCCGGAACCTGGTTTACTGGTGGTGCAACCTGCGGGTTACCCTGTGCATATCTATTTTCTTGACTGGCTTCCTCCACGGGTGGTAGTGGTGGAACTGCGTTTTGGCTCTGCCTGGTTACTCTACGCGCAGCCATATATTTCCTTTGATAATGGTGATGCCTAAAAATCATTAAAATACGTGAGGTAATCATTTATACTTCATGTAGATACACTAACCGATGTTATTTTCAAATTTTTCAGATCATTCTATGAAAAAAATACTGTCTTTTCTATGCAGGGTCGATGGGTATCCGACCCTCAGTATCCGACCTTGGGAAATCACCCATGTTTCCCGAGAGCCGGGGGTCGATAGGGGGTCGATATGGGGTTCGATTATTTTAATCGAATTCTCCAACCCCCGGACCAAAAATCAAATTTTTAAGGTTCGATTTTGAGTTCATTTTCCATTCTTCCTCCTCCGTTTCTACTCGTCTCCTTCCTCTGAGTTGCTATAGTGCCAACTCTACTACATTGGTCATTTGGGTTCCTTGTTTCAACGTTTACACATTCCTTACAGGTATGTATCTTACCTTTACATGTTTTTAGGTTTTCTTTTCTAGGTTTTCACCCGTATATCTCGTTTTCTTCAAATTATACTTTTTCCAGCCGTAAAAATTTGATTTTTATTGGGGGCTTTTGTTGTTGGTGAGTCAATGTACGAAAGCCCTAAAAAATATTCGAGTTTCATCGGTTGGTTATCGAAAAACTCAAAATTTTCACTTTTTGCCCTAATTTTGGCAAAATTTTGAATTTCTTGAAATTTCTTGCAATTCAATCTAATTAGTTGAAATTTCCGCCTGTTTAAGTCTCACAAGTTTGTTTAGGATCTATGTAAGTCCTCATGCTCACGTGTATGGGTGAAAAGTGAGGTTTTTATCTAATTTACATCGTTATTATGTCGAAATTTTGGATTTTTACTCTCTACTAACCCATTATTTGATTTTTCTTGTGGTTTGCAGATATTATGGCCCATACCAAGGTACCCAGAGTTCACGACCATCTTTATTTCTGTTCTAAAGAAGCCGAGGCACAGTATGCTCACTACGCTCGCAAGAAGGTAGAGGGAGGTCGCAAGGTGAACTTGGCTGAGTTAGCCTTGTTCAATGTGGAGAGAGCATTTGGTGATATGGGATGGCTCCCTGTCATCACTTATGATGCCTATACCTGCCCTGAGTTGGTACGCCAGTTCTATTGTAACCTCCAGGTGGTGGGGGATTACAATGATGTGGAGAGGGGTGATGAGCTGCGTATCACGAGCTACGTCAAGGGAGTTGACATCTCATTTGATTATCGGCAGCTGGCCGACCTACTGGGCATTTCCTATGCTATCCCCATGGTGTTCTGTGCTCCTGGAGAGCCCCAGTTCTTCTCTCTACAGATGAGGGCTGAGATCGATAGTCAGCTCATCCGACCTGATCACTGGCAGATAAGGGCATGTTATCTGTGTTCTGATCCATGAGTATACTGCAAGATCATTCAGCATAACCTGATACCATAGAGTGGTCATTACGAGAGGATCTCCCAGTTGACCCAGTATCTCCTATACTGTATATGCACTAGGCAACCTGTCTGCCTTCCATACATCATCATGCGTACCATGATCAGTGCCACGTTGCCCAGTCACACGGGCAACCTTCCTTACGGACGCATGATCATTACCTTGCTTACCCGCCTGGGGGTTGACTTATTGGATGAGAAGATGAAATCCTTTTCATCGTCTCTGGATTGGGAGGCTAATTGCAAGATGGGCATGCGGGATGCCCAGGTCAGTGATGAGGAGAGGAACACGATGGTGCGCCCTTGCACTCGCGTAGAGATGACTGCCGCTGAGGCAGCAGCAGCAGTCGTTGGAGTTCATATGGAGCCTGCTGGCGATGACGACCGTCTGTACATGGATGTGGACTCCATACCACCTCCTTCACCTACACATGCTGCCGGTGCTAGTACTTCTTATGCAGCTGGTCCTTCTCATGCGGCTGGTCCTTCACACCCACCTTCTGATATGATGGGGATATTGCATGAGATCAGAGAGGCTCAGGGCAGATCTAATCTGAGGATGGGGGAGTTACTAGACGCTCAGCATGTGAGAGTGGATGAGCTACTAGACGCCCAGCGCATATCAGACATGAGGATGGGAGAGCTCATAGATGCTTAGCGCGAATCAGATATGCATAAGGGGGAGCTTTTGGGTGCTCAGCGCATGACTGATCAACGGTTGGCTGGTCTCACAGCTAGTCTTCAGACGACCCAGACTCAGGTAGCCTGGTTAACTAGAGTCTAAGCTGAGGATTATGACAGAGATCGTGAGGCACCGCCTCCTCCTTCACTTCCACCTTCATGATTGTATTTATTTTCTTTCTTTGTACTACAGAGTAACTGCCGAGGTTGTGAACTGTACTCTGCTTTAGCAATTTGTTTACGTTTGTTTCTCTCTCATTGTATTTAAAATTGTTCTCCCTTTAATAGATGCATTATTCTCTTTTCAAATTTGGTCTCAAACATCACTTGTGCTTATAGTGTGTTAATATTATAGTTTTTACTTTTATCCTATCTCAGTTCATAATTCGACATGAAGGTATGCTAGTTTAGCGGAACAAGGCCTGAGATGCTCTGATACCAAGTTGTCACACCTCAATTCTGCACTATTCAGAATGGTGTGATGAACCGCTAGCAAACTAATGGTTCAACCATGATCTCAAGTGGGCTATATCCATTTTATCTAAACCCCATACATCCACATTCATAATCAGAGTAAAATACACAATAGCGGAAGTCTTATAGTAAAACGAACTGAGAAATCTAGATGTGATAATCATATTTAAGTAGTAAATTATTCTGTATCAACTAAGACATAAATAAATATCAATTACATGTCTTTACTAAATCCAAATAATTAAAATAAAATCTAATCGAATACGCATGAGTTGCACTCGCAAGAGGAGTCATGCGTATCCACTTCGTCTTCAACTTCCATTGCCGCCATGTGCCCGTATACTGGAGCATTGACATAATCTTCGACGGTAATACCTGCATCATCAACTAAAAATATTCAACGTCGAGAGGGTGAGCACACATCATGGCTCAGTGAGCAAACAAAATTATGCAACAATACATATGCATACATTCAATTCATATCTTTAGTCTCGTTTAAAGTTCGCAATGCACAATAGAAAGGTTCGATGGTCAAAGGTTAACGTTTATTGACCCCTCCTTTATACACAGGGTGTGGAAGTCCGCCCAAAGGTTAACGTTTATTGTCGTCCCCATCCACCCTACCATGAACATTGTACAGCAAAGGTTAACGTTTATTGCTGTACAGTGCCATACCAATAGGTAAGTCCCTGCTGGCGAGGGCTTGCAAACTGGGCTCGCAACTAACCAATCCTAATGCCAAACAGTGTATCCAAGGCCTCACCCCAGCATCCCTCAGAACGACCATAGTGATAGAGCTAAGGCCCCCCGGTAGAGTCAGAGACTACAAGGACCGAGACCACCTCCCCTGATACTCTACGACGTAATAGTTCTGCTAAAGTAATGGCGATACGACGATGCTAATGCACAAGACTTGAGTTAGAGATAGAGCTTGAGTGCTGAGGCCCAGCCTACGACACCCCCTTGATACTCGCTCACATCTAGTACACCAACCACACACATACATTCACATGCCTATTCCTATCATTATCATCATCATCATGTTATAAACAATAAAATAAATATGCATGAACAGTAAATAGAAATATTGGATGACATGTTGAATGCACATTACAAGCATATTCGCATAGAATCAAGCATAGCATTGGACTCAGGAAATAAAAATAGTTTGTTATTAACCAATTAGTTTAGATTTTGTTTCCTCACCTTTACTTGATCGTAAGTCCTCTTTCAAGCTTTAAGAATCAACTATATATCGATATTATATCTCTAGAAAACCTAACCAAGTCGATAGAATTTAAAATTAATTCAAACTTTAAAAAGCATGCTGCTAATTGGGGGTCGATGCTAGGGTCGGAGTCCTGATCGACCCTGGGTGCGTCCACCCCTATTCTGGAATTCCCGAACACTGGGGGTCGATGCTCAGGGTCTGGTAGGGTCGATTGGCCATCGACCCCCCATGCGACCCCCTGTGGGTTTTGTCAATTTTTCTTCCTTCAGTCCATTCTTCGTGTTTGGGGTCCTATGGCTTGCTCCTACAGTCCATTCCACACATGTTCTATGGCCTAGAACCGTGGTTTATTCACCTATATGGATTTCATGATTTCCCCCATGGTTTTTCATGAAAACCTAACCATGGGTGCATGATTTGGGTTCCTCCTAGATAATCCCCTCTTCATTATCTACTCTAAGGTCTTAAGAAATTCATGGAGATAGTATCCATACCTGAGCAGTATGCTTCTTCCTCTGAATCCGTTATCCTTGGTCTTCTTCTCCACTTTCCTTCTCTTCTCCTTCTCTTCCTTCTCTTCTCTTTTTCTCAATCCAATTAGGGATGTAAAAGGAGTGAAAGAGGCTTAGGGACATCCTATTTATATAGTAGAAACTCCTAAAATAAATCCCATTGAGATTAGGAAGGAATCCCATTGAAATTAGGAAGGTTTCTTAATTTTTGGTTCGAACTATTTTTACCGACTACCGGGGGTCGATAGGGGGGTCGGAGATCCCGTCAACCCCTGGTCCGTAAAATGTCCGACCCTGCATGTAAAACTGGGGGTCTGACTTTTATACTGGGGGGTCTGACCCTCCCTTGCTTGGTATGCGACCCTCCCCTTATTTTGAGTATTTTTGGGTCAGTTTAATACCTGGGGTCGTGATCTCCTTCACGCACGTGATCCATTTGGTTCGACCATGATGGGTAGACCTGGTTCAAGGTGGTAAGACTGGGTTAGTTTGATAGGTCTTACAAGCCCCACACACAAACACATCCATATCCAATCAATCAATCACCCAACATGGCATGTTCACGTAATAAACAAAATTATACTCTAGTAGGAATCCCCATTTTACTCCCATGGACAGACCGTGTCCTCACTAGAGCACAGAGTGCCAATATGGCATGTGTATACTACTCCCAAACTCTAAATGCCCATTATACATGGTCTTCTCCAAACTGTGCCTAGAAGAAGACCTGAACTCCCCACTTCTATGGTTCATTGTGCCTCTACTAAGGTACAACCACTCCCAACTTGATTCATGAGTTCACTCGTTACATGAACCACCATACATGGGTGGTAACATAACGGAGAACCCTGGATCCCTATCCCATGGATCACCATGTCTCCACTAGGACACCAGCATACCAACATGATATGCATGCCTGTACTCCCATACATCACATGCACCATCATACATGATTATGCACACCACAAAAATATCAACAATCACACCTTGCAGAAAATCCCTGATCCCCACTCCCATGGTTAGTCGTGTCTCTACCAAGGCAACTACAACCAAAACAACATACATAGTTATAGTTATATGCAAATGCATGCACAATTATATACATTTCATTAGATGACATGTTATAAAAGAAAAACATCCATAACAAACGACAAACACATGCTCAAGCTCTACAAGACCTAACCCCTCACCTGTAGACACCAGAGGTGCTGCTGAATCTTGAAGCCAGCAGAAGACTCCGTCCACTACCCTCGGTGTTTTATCTAATTTAATTAAATAAACTTTATTGGGTTGGTGAAGAACTTTAAAACTAGCATCTAATGTGTTATGTAGAGGCTAAGCCAGGTGATTTGTCATCAGGCAGTGGCTCTGCTTAGAATTTAGCCTACGCGGAGGCATGGTCAAAAGGTATCTTGCACATAACCGTTGTGACGTACCCAACAGATCATGCTTCTTGTTCATGATACTGGTTAGGGTGGCACCAATTATTACTTAGTTTAAATTATTTAAATATTTATCTTGGCGGTAGACTGTTCATGAGTCAACCTGTATTAGGGCCAATACCTGTCTATAGGTTCGTGTTATCGGTTTCAGCCAGAAACCAGACACGAACCAAAGAGGGTTTTTTCTTTGGGAAAGTCCCCCCCCCCACCATGGTTTCTTCTATTCTAAAGGAAGGGAAACCACTAACAACTCTTATTGAGTATAGTTTAGAGTCCATTTGAAATCTCCATTCATGGAAAGGGTGAAAACCTAAGTTTCTAAGTCAAGGTTCGATGACCATTAATGGAGGCCATTAATGGTGAGCTCCATCATGGTCTAACGTCTACGTCTGTACAAGAGTGGAGGGAGAAGAATGGATGAGAACTTACCTCAAGGAGAATCAGTTCCTTGAGCTTGAGTTCTTCCAAGCTTGAGCTCCAAACTTCCTTCTTAAGTACACTCACTCTCCCACGGTTCAGCAAGAGAAAATAAGGAGAGTGTGTCCTCCCTTTTATAGGACTCTTGGAGAGAGAGTATCCTAATCTCTCTCAATTGGCAGAAGTCAAGTGGCAGAATGTTCATTCGGTACGTGCTACCTATTGAACTTAAACTTACCTGGGCCTAGTTTTATGGGCCCAATCCATTGGTAATGCTTCTAGACTTTAAATATCATCTTTCTTACGGTCTGGTGTTCCTATGTGACTCACATGGTTTAGGGTCACAAGATAGCGTGCTAGTGATTGGGACAGTAAGACCCGGTATAGAGAGATCCAAATCATGAGGATTTTGGAGTGGGTCTTACAAGAGGGAAATTTGTCCTTAGAGGCATGGAGTATTCACACCCTTGTGGAACCTCTAGGACCCTTATCCACTTTTACTCCCAAGCCCTCAATTGTAGACCCACCTACCTTAAAATTAAAGGAGTTACCGTCCAATCTGAAGTATGCCTTCTTAGGACCTGACAAGACTCTTTCCGTTATCGTAGCATCTGATTTGATTTTTAGTCAGGAAGAAGAGTTGATCAAACTTTTAAAATACCATAAGAAAGCTTTAGGTTGGATTATGGCTGACATCAAGGGTATTAGTCTGTCTATTGTTTAGCATCATATACACCTTTTGGGAGGTGTCCAACCATTAGGAGAACCTCAAAAACGGGCAAATCCTATGATGAAAGAAGCCATTAAGAAAGAGATTCTAATATACTTAGATCATGGGATCATATATGTCGGACCCACACCCAGAATCCCTTATTGACTCGGATTTTTTCCTGTGTTAGGTCTCAACTTACCATCAGACGGAGCACCTAATGCAGATCTAATGATGATATCCGAATCTTAGGTATGTTCCGTTACTTCTAAATGGTAGGGTAAGGTGCCCTAGTAGACCCTAGGAGGTGGGTATATGTGTCCCAAAGCTTGTGGGCCATTTGGTTGTCTTAAAAGGCTAGTTTAAGCCCAATCGTATGACTGTTCAATCGGTCATCACCAACTGGTTGATTACGATCAATGGACCTACTTTCTTCTCTTGTTCTATATGAATGAGGGAAAGACCTCATTTTTTCACTTCTTGGAATCATAAAAATGAAATAAAAGGAGAAAAGAGAAGGGAAGAGGTGGAAGGGAAGACTTGAAGCTCAAGCTCCAAGCCCTAGTTCCATCCTTGGGAGGTAAGTCAAATGAATCTCCTCCCTTTCATTTTGTTGGGTTTAATGTTGGAACTTGGGTGGTTGAACTCCATTAATGGGGTTCACCATTAATGGCCTAGGAAGTTAGGTTTTAGCACCCACCTCCATTAATGGAGCTTATGAGGGCATAAATGGCTCCCATTGTAACCATAAATGGTGGGAAGAAGCCTCCCACCAACTATTGGGTGTGTTAAAGTGGAAATCAAATTTTCAAGCTTGGGAACCAAGATTCGAGCACATAAAGGGGGATTCTGGGCCGAACCAGTCGAATGTTACAGCAAAAGCCCTAAACTGGTAGCCTTGACCATTCTACGGCCAAGGCCAAGGGCCTGGTCTGTCAGACCATAGTCTAACAGGTCGACCACTACCAATTATTGGTTAACTGGTTTAGCGGTAGATCCATTAAGACATCATTCAACTGTTTAGGCTTAATGCTCAATGGTGGCATTGTCGGATGACATCATGACAGGCAAACCTTTTAGAACCCAAGGATTGGTCTCCTTAGACATCATGACAGGCAAACCTTCTAGAACCCCACTGCCATGACAGGGTATTAAACTGGATAGCCAACCGATTTCCTGGTTAGCCGATTGTTCAATTGGTTCCATTGTGAGGAAATTATACTAAGTGTCAACTGGTAGAATGTGTAACCGGTACAGTCTACCGGTTGAGTCTGTTTTATCCAGTTTGCTTAGAAATGTCTAAGGAGACCAATCCTTGGGTTCTTAGCTTATCTTTGGACTTATGCATAGACAAATAAGTCTTGTCTATGCTAGTTAAAAGCTACATAACCAACTAATGAACCATTATATGCTTTAATAGGTATTGATCTCGATCAATTGTAAAGTCTCATTTTGGGATTCGGATATTACTGCGGCACTATCTAGTGCTATCAGGTAAGGGGTCTAGTCCACAGACATAGGGCATTCTCACATGTCTAATTTTTACAGTAACATGCTTAGGTTGCAGGTTATAACATGCTTTGTTTATTTTATTGTTATTCTATGAGTGTATAATTATAACTATGAATGTTGTACGATGACCATGTATGGTGGTTCGTGTGGCATATTGGAGTATGGGCACATGAATCACGTTGGATAAAGTGACATGCTAACGGGGGCATGGTGATAGCATAGTATGAGAGTACAAAGCATGGATCGTGTTGGTTGTTGTTTAATATTATGCATATCCATGTATGGTGGTTTCTGTAGCATATGAGAGTATGGGCACATGGATAACGTTGCACTTAAGACGCTAGTGTGGACACAAAATCTATGGGAGTAATGAGTTGGGGTTCCCCTGTAGTGGAACCATTGCGGTTATGTTGACATGTTAGTGGGGAAAGGGAATCTATGGGAGTAGTGACCCGAGGGCATTTATTGGCGAGCAGCCACAGTGAAATAAAAATATACATAATAAACATAGGTGGTGTCATACCCGATTTTCTATGCCCCTCTAGTAGGGGTAAATATACTAACATAGCTTTGTATACCCACAGGTTGGGAGACCTTAGGGGAGCTAGTGAAGAATGGGTATGCGGTAGCTGGCTAGTCAGTGACATATGGGTGTACGATAGCTAGCGTATGTTGGGTCTATGGTAGGACGCAATGAACCCTATAAGGATGGGAGTCCCTAAGGGTGGAGTTCACTTGTAAAAGATGTTTAGCTGTCCGGGGTCATTTGTTCTACTTCTACCTTTGCCCAGGATGTAAAAACACAAACTTGAGACCTAGTATAATAATAAATTGCATCTCATTGCACTGTATAATGTATGTGCATAGCATGTGATACTAGATTTCTCACTGAACTGGGATGTGAGCTTGTCCTCATGTCGACACTTCTTTTTAGATTCTCCTGCAGGTGATTTACCTATTACTGATTTTATGGAGTATCCTTTAGCAAGCGTAATCGTCGGAGATGCTGATGTTGGTGGAGAGCACAACGAGGTCTGCACCTGCTGCAACTACGTTTACGCATGACATAGCCCTCCCCTTACTTTTTTCCTTCCCCGTGATACACTCATGATTCTTTTTGCTGGTAGACAAAGAGGTCTATCATGATACTTGTAATAATACTTGTAATAAATTTACTCTTTTAACTTTAGATATTTGTATAACTGATATGGTAATTATTTTGAAGAACACTGGTTTGTATATGAAATATGATACATAGTATGGGATATGGTATCATTAGATTTGGCATTTATTATTTAGTAATTCGTTATGCTATTGTATTATTGTTTATGGATTTTATCGGATATTTCTTGTGCGGACTATGGGATTTATATTGTAACACTGTGGTTAGCATTCCTGAAAGTATTCAGGTTTGCCACATGGATTGATTCGGATATCACGTCTGATTCTCCAGAATGGACTGTGACAACGCTGGTATCAGAGCAAAATCACTTTGCATTACTTATAAGTTTTCCCTATACATGCATTTCTAATTATCGGTAACAGATGCATAGGTTAAACTAAAAGACATGTATAACCCAAGATAGTGATTAGGGACAACTGTAATTTAGTCACCAAATGCGAAAACTTAAATAAAAAAATAATGCACAAGTATAAGTAAGAACTGAATATATATATATATATATATATATATATACTATCCACAGTCTGGACAGTTACCCTATACACATGATAGTAAGCATAAAGTAAAAACAAAAGAAAATAAGTAGTGTGATCTCTATGGATCCATGGCTAGTGGATCCAAGTCCCTCTGCTGTGGCACTATGGAGGCACGAATCTGACGTAGGTCCTCATTAAAGGCATCCTGGCATGTCACTATGGCTCTCTGTGCACCCTCTATGCGTGCCAGCCCAGGCATCACCTCTCTATATCCCTCCTGCTGAGTGATGAACATCTTTTCAATCGGAGCCATGAAACTGTGGGGCCTAGCTGCTGAAGTGGATGCTCCGTTACCCGCTGGGGCATCTCCCTTACTATCACTGGCCTCTCTGATGGCTACTTGGCATGCCACGGGGTGCCTCCGATGTGCCCTCCACTGTGGTTTCGCAATAGCCCTAAGCTCTTGGTCAACCATCACTATATCATTGAGATGCATCTGCGTGATCCTGGACAAACCAAATAGGGAAGATTCCTTCCCATTGCTGATTTCCGCACAAGCATAGTTCACCTCAAAGTGACCAAAGATATGGGATAAGAGGCGACCTTAAGGTAGTCTTACATCGCCTAAATGGTGTGCCAAAAATAGTATGTACCTCAATATAATATAGGGGAGACACAGCTACACTCCCTGGAACAAGCAATGAGTCGTGTACGAAGCAAATGTGTTCAACTCATCCCTGTGGCCAGTCTTAGGGAGTATGTTATGCTGAATAATGTGACTAATGATCCTAGGAATGGGATAAAGGTCAAATTCAACATTGCCATTCCTCAAGTCTAGCGTCTCTGGGTGAATGAGTTCTGTCAGTATATTGACCCATTGGTTACTAGTACAGTCTATGGCCTGGCGTGGCCTAGAATACATCTGTTGTCCCTCAGTAGATATGCCCAGGATGGTACCTAAGCGCATCACATCCAGCTCGATGCATAATCCCTTTACCATGCTAGTAAGGTGTAGCACCCTGCTTCGTCAATGGAGTAGCCCAAATTGCAGAAGAAGTGCCTTACTAGGTTAGGGTACACATCGTCTCGTATATGTAATACTGAGGACCAGCCTAGTGCATCAAAGTGCACCCTAGTCGCAAACCTGGTTTGCTCCTCCAGGATAATGTAACACCCTACCTCTACCTTGGCTTTGCCAAACTTGCTCTAGTTTTGGCGACAGTCATATGACAGAAAGCGTGTCCAGTCAAATTGTCTGGCAGGAGTAGCCTTACCCTCTCTACCGCATGCCATAATGCCTGTATAGGTGGTAGCAATGGTAAGAGAACCAATGATATCTTTTGGGGTAAAACAATGTCAAGAGAACAAAGGCTTTTGGGTAAAGGAGATTCCTGGGAATAAGAAGCCAAGTCTTCATTCCAAGCAGTGCATGCTAGCATAGAACCACTAACCATACTATTTGGTCTCCCATGCAAGAGAAACCCTAGATAAGTTATGATGGGAAATTTCCCAAAATGAAAGGAAAATATGGGAATGCATACCTACAAAGATTATGGAGTTGTAGACGGTTAAGTATGGACAAAAACCACCAAGAATGGACACGTGGAACTTGGAAAAAACTGGATGGACTCTTTTCCCTTGTTCTTCCTGTTCCACAAGTGTTGTGGGCTCCAAAATGAGGTCCCACGATGTATTTATAGGGTTTCTAGTTTTGCAGAACTGGCAGACCGATGATCCTAACTGGTCTACTGCTGATGGTCTTCGGTTAACCTGTAGCCAAGTCACCAGTTGAGTGCGAACTGGAGCTATGTTTGTGACTTAGAAGAAATTTTCTAAGTGTTAACCGGATGGGAAAACCGGATGACCATTCATCCGCCGGCCCAACCGCTTGACCTACTGGAATGAGATATTTCCATAGGGTGTTAAACCAGATCACTTACCGGATGACCACCTAACTAGTAGCGTTTAACCGGTTCTCTCAATAAGTTGGGGGGACCCCAACCGATTAAGCATTCGATCGGTTTAGCAAAAAATTTTGAAAAACTATTTGAGACTTGAAAATTTTTGATGCATTACTTTTATATATGCCTGTTAGGGGGGAAAAACATCACCTATTGAAAATCTTACACGTGGCACCAAAAACTACTCCGACCAATCAGGCGTGGTAGAGTTGCACTCGGCTTTGGCCACTCGGAGGCACAGTCCTATTGAGATATGTCTCCTAATCGGAGCTATAGTCCTAGTAGGTACGTTTCCTAGTCGAAGGCTAGAGTCCTAAGAGCACCTGGCCACTGTGTGGGAGTCCTTCTTTTAGTGCAATACGATGCCAACCATCAAGGACGTGTGACCAAGCGGGTAACAACACGTGTCAGTCTTATCCTGACTGACATAGCTTCCTTGGCTATAGTCTCTTACTCCTACTCAGAGTTTATAACTTAGGCATCCCACAACGCGACACCTGATAGTCCTATTGGCGAACTACCTCCCAGAGTCCCGATACCTCTATGCTTTTTGCCTACTCCTATAAATAGAGGACAACCCCCTAAGGTAAAAGGAGGAATTTACCTTATCTCTTTTGCACTCAAACTCTTTCTACGTTCCCCTCTCTTTAAAATGGAGATAGCTTTTGGCTATCTCTTGACTATTTACATTGAGAATCTGACTTAGGCATCGAAGTGTACCCGGGGCTTAGTCACCCAACTCCTTTGTCTAATCTTTGTGGTTGCAGGTTATCCGGATCCCAGATCAGTGGGATGATATCCAACCGTAACTGTTTGGAGCCCAACGTGGCGCCCTAGACTGAGTTTGACGAACAGTATATGAGAGAATTCAGCCATCATTCCATGACTCACCAAAAAACACATGCTCAAGCCACAACAATCTCAATGGAGGTAAAGGAAGACAGTGATGCCAGTACCACCATGGTAGCACCAAACTCCAGCCGGCGCACACCCCTCTTGTGGCGCATCCATCTCCATCTCCATCGATACAACCAGCACCACCGGCTCATCAGTATGTGACTCACGAGAAGTTTAAAGTCCTAAGTCAACAGATCACAAAATTAGCATGACCTTCCAATATGGGCATCGTAGTTAGAGCTGCTAATCTACCTCCAGCCCCGCTCCAACAACTACACCAACTGTAGCCAACTCAGCCATTGCAACCTCAGCACAAGGTTGACTTGCTCTCGGTAGACCTGTCTATGGCTGACCTACTCATGGTCAACTTTTTCACGACTGACATGATCTAGGCTGAACTGCTCAGGGCCGACTAGCTCATGGCCGACCTACTCACGGTCAACTTGCTCATGGCTAACTTTCTCTCTATTAACCTGCACAGGGCCGACCAGCTCATGGTCGAACAGCCCACTATTGACTTGCTCACGACTAACTTGCTCATGGTCGACCTGCTCATGACTGACCTGATCATGGGTGACTGCTCATGGTCGACTTGATCACGGCCAACCTACTCACAGTTGACCTGCTCAGTGTCGACCAGCTCACGATTGACTTACTCATAGTTGACTTGCTCACGGCTGACCTACTCATGGCCGACTTGCTCATGGCAGATTGTTCATGCTAGATTGCTTACGGTTGAGTAATTCACGCCATACCATATCTCGACTTGCTCACAGCCTACAAGAAGAGATCCGAGCAGCCGAATCAAAACTCAAAACAACGGTGACTGTAAGACCCGCACTCCATTAACTTGGTCTAACCATGTCATGCCAGGTCTTCCCATCATTCCTGGACCAAGTGGACTGAGCGTGTGTAAGCACCCCATTTTTGCCATCTCAGCTAAACAAAGTCCTGCTGGCATGTGGACGACTAAAGGAGAAAGATGATCGAAAGTTTGGATTTTTTACTGTGAATTTGAGGAAGTTTTCAATGGGTCTCTGTAAATTCGAAGAAGTTTTCAATGGGTCCACAGCAAGGTCATGGGTTATAATTCTGCATGGATGCATAGGTCATAGAATTATCTTCGAAATGAGACTAGAATTGCTCAATTCTGATATCGAATGAAGAAGATATGACCATTTTAGTCGGATGATACATATAAGTGAAGTTTATGAAATTATTATAAATAATCCCAGGGGCCTTCATGTAAATTATCGTAAGTCGGATTGTTTGAATTTCAAATCATCATATCTTCATCATCCGACATCGGATTCAGATGATTCCAAGGCCATTATTCTTCATTCATGATGTTCTACAAAGTGGACGTAAAAAATCTCGGGTAGAAGTCACCAGTGGGTCCCATGCAAGCTTTCATGCAAAATTATCGTTTGAACTTCAAAGCTTCATATCTTATCCGTTCTACATCGGATTCAGACGATTCCAAGGTCATTGTTCTTCATTTGTGATGTCCTACAAAGTGGACGTGGAAAATCTCGGGTAAAAGTCTCCAGAGGGTCCCATGCAAAATTACATATGGAAATGGTCATTTAATATTAAAAAATTCATATTTTGATCATCCCATATCCAAATCAGGTGATTCCAGTCTCATTATGTTCCATTTTTAGTGCTCTACAAAGTGGACGTAAAATATTTCCGGTAGAAGCCTCCGAAGGATCTCATGCAGAATGGTCAACCAAATTATCCATAATTGGTCCGCTTAAACTTCAAAAATTCATAAGTTGACCATTTTACTTCCAAATGAGGTGATTCAAGTTCCTATATTCCTCATTTTTAATGTTCTACAAAATGAACACAAAAAATTTGGAATAGAGGCCATTGAAAAATTCCATGCAGGATGACAGCGGAAATGACCCATGAAATGACAAGGAGAGAAAATCCAATTAATTCCAATCAATCTAGTCAACTCAGTTCAAGCCAGTTCTGGTCCAACCTAGCTCAACCCATATCAGTTTAACTCAATCAACCTAAGCCAGTCTCAACCCATTTCGAATCAGTTCATCCATGTGTAAAGTATTTATACGTTATATATATTGTATACTATACATATATGTATGTTATTAAATATATGTGTATATATGTATATAATATATGTTATTATATATAAGAGATAAAATCTAAAAGATTTTGGAGAAGAAAAAGGAAAGAGGAGAGAGAAGAGACGTGAAAGAGAAGGGGGATTTAGGGTTGAGATAAAATCCAAAAGATTTTGGAGAAGAGAAAGAAGATAAACGTGAGCTTTTCTAAGGGAATCCAAAAGATTTTGTTGGAGAAAAAAAAGGGAAAGAAGAAAGGAAAAAACGTGGGGGTTATAGGAGGCTCACAATTTTAGGAGAGGATTTTTTCCAAAAGAGAAAAAAAGGAAAGAAGAAAGAAAAAACGTGGGGGTTTTTAGGAGGCTCACGATTTTTGGAGAGGATTTTTTCCAAAAGAGAAAAAATGGAAAGAAGAAAGAAAAAACGTGGGGGTTTTTAGGAGGCTCACGAGTTTAGGAGAGGATTTTTTTCAAAAGAGAAAAAATGAAAGAAGAAAGAAAAAACGTGGGGGTTTTTAGGAGGCTCACGGTTTTAGGAGAGGATATTTCAAAAGAGAAAAAAAAAGGAAAGAAGAAAGAAAAAACATGGGGGTTTTTAGGAGGCTCACGGTTTTAGGAGAGGATATTCCAAAAGAGAAAAAAAGGAGAGAGAGTGGACGTGAAAAGGGAGAAGATTTAGGGTTTCTAAATTTTTTTCAAAAGAGAAAAAAGGGGGGAGATAAAAGAGACGTGAGAGAGAGAAGGAAGGAAGGGGGAGAAGATATTCCAAAAGAGAAAAAAAAAGGGGAGAGAGAGGACGTGAAAAGGGAGAAGATTTAGGGTTTCTAGATTTTTTCCAAAAAAGAAAAAAGGGGGGAGCTAAAAGTGACGTGAGAGAGAGAAGGAAGAGGTTGAGAGGATTTTTCCAAAAGAGAAAAAAAGGGGGAAAGAGAAAAAAATGTGAAAAGCTTTTGGGGCTAGGTTTTGGGAGAAAAGTAAGGGAAGAAGAGAGAAAAAAGAGGGGAAAGAGAAAAAACGTGAAGAGGGGGAGAGGCTCACATTTTTTTTGGGAGAAAAAGAAGGGAAGAAGAGAGAGAAAAGAGGAAGAAAAAACCAAAAAAAAAAGAGAAAAGAAAAAAAACGTGAAAAGGGAGTTTGACAGAGTTTGGGCTCTCGGTTTTGGGAGAAAAAAAGAGAGAAAGAAGAAGAAGAAGGGAGGAGAAAGTAGAACCTACGAGCATCTAGGTAAGCTACCTCTACTTCTATTTTTCTTTTATTGTTTTGCTTAACTACAAATCTCCATCTCATGAACCACTCCACCTCACCATTAACCAATTTCCATCACCAATCCAGCCTACACTTGCCTTTCAATCCCTATACAACCAGCACTCTAATCGATTTCATCTTATACTTCAATCATCAGCCTTGTGCTACCACCTACCCATAACCCCACTCACTTCCATCTTCTACTGAACCAACCAACACCTCACACCACTTACCTGAACCTAGCCATGTTACAATATCCGAACCTGTCCATCAAGCCCTAGACCCGTTCCCCTCATCCAACCATTGAATAAACATTCCTCATCTTACCTTTGATCTTTCCATTAAAAATGGGTCATTGATTGAACCTATGATCATGATATGCTTGAATAAAAATCTGAATTTTGATTCTTTATCGTGTTGATATGATGCCCATTCAAAATCTGATCCATTGAATGTGAAATTTGTTTTGATCATGTGATGAAAATTTGTCCATTGATATTGAATTAATATTTGAATGAATGAATTTGACTAATTGATGTGAATTTAATCTGAATCGTTGATCTTTAAGATCCAATCATGTGAATGGATGATTAATTAATCAGAACCATTGATTTTAATTTGATGATGATTTAATGATGAATTAATTTGAGCCATTAAAGTCTGATTAACTGATGTTATATGATCTGAACTGTTGATTTAAGATCTTAAATTACTTTCAATCATCGATCAAATGTGATTTCAGTCACATTGTTGATAATCGATGCATTGAATCTAGACCGTAGATTTGAAAATATGTTTTGATTGATTGACTCACATGCTTTGGTTGTTTATCACATGCCATATTTGATGCTATAGTGTTCACATGCTATATTTGGATGCTTATATGGACACACTGCCACAATTGGAATAATCACACTGCCATGATTGGAATGATCATACTCACACGCTATATTAAATGCTTATTGCCATATTCGGATGTTTACACTGTTATATTTGAGCTCACATTACTATATTGGATTGCTTACATTGTTATCATTGAATACAATAATTAGGGTAGGAAATCCTAAGAATAGAAATACAGCAATTAGGGTAGAAAACCCTAAAAATGGAAAGAAAATAGCAATTAGGGAAAGATACACCATAAAATAGAAAGAATTGAACAATTAGGGTAGGAAACCCTTAAATGGAAAGAAAACAATAATTAGGGAAAGTGAAACCCTAAAAATGGAAAGAATAATTAGGGCAAAATAAACTCTAGAATAAAGAGAATAATTAGGGTATGAAACCCTAAAAAAATAAAAATCACAATGAAAAGGGATAGGAAACCCTAAAAAAAACCTAAGAATGGAAACAATAAAAATGGTAGGAATTTAAGTCTCATCCCTAGATCCTATTAACAAAAATAGAAATAATTTGGTACACATCCCAAATAAAAATGGTAGGAATTTAGGTCTCATCCCTAGATCCTATTAACAAAAATAGAAAGAATTTGGTACACATCCTAAATAAAAATGGTAGGAATTTAGGTCTCATCCCTAGATCCTATTGACAAAATTGGAAGGATTTTGGTACACATTCCGAATTTGACTCTCAAAACCGTTTCGAACTACGTCGTACCTGATTTCTAGGGCGAACCCTAGAATACGTAGGCGATTTGGGAATCCCAAATACGGTACAAAGCCACCCATCAACCATACATCCAGCATAAACTTCAACTTGAACAACAAAGAATCTAATTAAAGCAAATGAATAAATCACTTCCATAATCATTAATCACACAAACCATTTCGAGCTATGTTTTTGGACTTGATTTCCAGGATTGGAATACGTAGGCAGTTTGAGATGTTTTACACATCTCAGATTCAGTCCAAGACCGAACCATCTTTGGTCTGGTTCACTGTATAATATTGTACATTACATTTGCTTGTTTATTTACTTTAAAACATGATTGGCTGAACCCTAGGTTAGAATAACTTAACAACTTGGTTTAGTACATCCCCCATTGAACCCTAGTCATCCAGTTGACCAAGCACAGTCAAAATTAGAATTTAAGGAAAGTTTAGGAGGTCGATATTGATCGGGCGGTTTGGGTGCCTAAAACCTTCCCATAACCGTACCCTGAATACTTACACGATCTCTTGCAGACCAAAGAACCGATACATTGGGTCACGAGTCAATAGAAGTCTTACCTTAGGGTGAGGCTACATTTTTAGAGGTCCTAGACCTTAATCTAAGTGGCGACTCCAACAGATACAATCGATCTTCATCGATACAGGATACACATTTATCCAGAGGAGGATCACATCGGTTTTCCATTGTCCTCACAGTGGCGACTCCGCTAGGGATTAATATTCAGACTCCTAGGATACTTTCCTTTTATTGATTTGCTTGACATTTGATGCTAGATCTAGGGTACTATATTTATTATTTGTACATATTTCTTTGGGGGGAATGGGTTCAGTCACACTTTCGTGCGAGTAGCCGAATCGGGTCCCATGCATGTGGGGCATCCCACTAGGCAAAACACACAGCCTTGGCCTGTACTTTGTGAGACCATGACTGGCGAGCAGCCTCTAACGAGCGTTTCTTGGGTCCGCCCGGGAATGCGTTATGCTACTCCACGTCGCTTGGATTCTTGCAACATAGTATATAAAGGGATTGGGGGCCCATTATTCATCGAGCATTTGGTGATAGGTTACCCCATCCTCGTCAACGTGGCCTTTTCTGTCCTAACCCAGTTTGAGCCACATGTATGTTATTTTTGGTCCATTTTTGAACCAACATGGTAAAATCCACTCGATCATAATATTTACATCCGAGACGTCGAAGTTCTGCCTGTTTTTGTCCTTGACTTGTCAACATGTTTGGATCCGTACTTGAGTATTCTTGTCTCTCACTTGTTGTGAGCGTGAGGGTTACGTATACCCGCATACACATTAGTGTGGGCGGTCTGTACACGCCCTCCATCGTACAAAACTCATTGTGTTGACCGTTCAATATTGATACATCAATCTCAAAAATGATCAGAAAATCTTCGTCACGGTATAGATACTATGATCAAGTAGAAATTTACCGGTTTGTTCAGTCATGAACCGCTTTTTCTAACTATCCCATATGAAAATTACAAATAAGTATATCCATTTAATTTCTTTGAATTCAACGAGCTAAGTGGTCGGATCTTGCTGTCTAATGAACCATTTGGGTCATGAGGCCCAAGACCAGTCACAAGGTCCGTCGAAACAATTAAATTGATTCGGATAATATTTTATTCAATGGATTCATAAGGGGCTAACATTTGTATTGGTAGAGTCAGCTTGTGTGTGCATGTAAAACCTTCAAGTGTCCAGTTATTTTCAAATCCTAATCCATTTGATCTATTCCAACATAGGTGATTATCGAGCCAATCTACAAGCATTGTCACTCTTTGGATAAGAGATCCTATCACCAATAGGCTGTCTAGAGCACCCATCATTAAACCGGTCGGGCTTATTCTTGAAAAACCAATTAAAGTGATGGCTAACCAAGATCAACATGAGATTTCCTTAGAGAACCGAGTAACCAAAATAGAGGACACTGTAAGTGAGATGGCTGTCATGCTGCGAAATGTGCATAAGCTACTAATAGGAAAAGAGGACACACCCTCCACATCAAAGGAAGATACCCCCAGCAAGAATAATCCTATTGTGTTCTCAAATCCCACTTTTGAGGAAGAGGGAGAGGTTATCTGCAAGCAACCGTCGATCATCCAGAAGGTTCCTTCAATCAAGAAGCCGAAAAAATCTGAAGATCCATATGGGAACCGACTGAGTCGTGTAGAACAAATACTGAGGGGCCTGAAGGGCGTAGAGAGTCAGATCATTGATTCTGAGGGACTATGTTTCTTCCCATATGCCAAACTACCACCAAAATTTAAATGGACTACTGAAAAGTTTGACGGGACAGGGGATCCCAAGACACATCTAAGATCATTCACAGGACTGTTGAGGCAAGGGCATGGGTTTACTGATGAACAATTGCGGTAGGCGTTTCAATTCTCGTTAACTGGAGGGGCACATAGATGGCTAATGAATCTGAACCCCTCACAAGTCCACTCTTAGACCGATATCACCAGAGCATTCACCAATCATTACTCCTATAATACTAAGATAAAAACTCATAGGAGACAATTAGAGACCATGGTGCAAAAATCTGATGAAGGCTTCACAGAATACTTGACCAGGTTCAGGAAAGTGGCGGCACAACTTTGGGATCGACCATCAGAGAGGGACCAGGTCCAAATGATGATGAAAGGGCTCAATAAAGCATACAAAGCATATATTTTTGGACAGGCTATCCTCACATTCGAAGGGTTAGTCGTAGTAGGACAACAAGTAGAAGATGCTATTAACTATGGAGATGAACTCCCAATGAAAATGGAAAAGTCGGAGGCGGGTCCAAGCAGGAGAACCTACCAACCCAAGTACAACAATGCCCACGCCCACAAGGAAGTGGTAGTTACAAATATGGTTGTTGCACCGACACCAATTAACTACGCTTTACCTGCTCCACGACAGAGGGCTTTCAGGTTGTATACGGAGTTGTCATTACCAAGGGAAGTGTTGATGGAAAGATTGATGAGGGTCGGAAAATTAAAGCCACCACCACCCATGAATGTGCCAAACCCACCACCAGCCTCCTATCGTGCGGATAAATTCTGTAAGTTCCACAATCAGGCGGGTCATGATACAGAATACTGTTGGAACCTCAAAAATGCCATACAGGACCTAATTGATTCAGGGGCATTCAAAGTACAAGGAAGAAACAATTAGGCATCAATCAACAATAACCCACTCCCATATCATAATGTGAATTTCATAGAATGGGAGATGTCGGAGTCCAAGGAAGAGGTTCCGGAGAATGAAATTTGCATGATAGGTGACAATTTGGACCAAGAATTTGATCCCACTTATCCCTGGAACTATGGACATTTTGAAGAGCCAGAGGAGCCTTACGGTGTCTACATGCCTGATGAAGAACAAGAAATTACTCAATTGAATGAAAAATTTGATGAGTTCGGAATCTACATACCTGGTGAAGGACAGGACGTCAGTCATTTGGATGAACAATTTGATAGCTGTGGCATCTACATCCCAGGAGAAGACAGGACTGTGGCAGAAACCCGTATAGGCAAAGGATACAAGCTAGCACAATTAGCAGTAGAGAATCCAGCCCAGTTGGCCAGAGAAAAAGAACTGGGGTAATCTAGTCAATCTGAACCTCCCAATCCGGTTCTCAAACAATTGCAAAAGACGCAGGCAAATGTCTCCATCTGGGAGTTATTAATGGCATCAAAAGCTCATAGGGACGCCGTGCTAAAATCCCTGACAAGCATACATGTGCCGGTGATAATAGATTGCAATGAACTAGCGGATCTGGTCGGCGGCCGTTATGTAGTAAATTCAATCATATTTAGCAATGCAGACCTCCCAAGTGAAGGAGCCAAACACATCAAAGCTCTACACATCACTATTGGTTGCAGAAACAAGGTTGTTTCACAGGTATTAATTGATAATGGGTCAGCCCTAAATGTATTTCCCCTCAGAACATTCAGGTACTTGGGATTCAAAGATGAAGAAATGAAGCCATCAGATCTGATCATCAAGGCTTATGATAATACCCGCAGGGCCATCCAAGGTGTCTTCACTGTGCCTATCCGAATCAGTCCCGCTGTATTTGATACAGAGTTCCAAGTCATTGATATCCAGGCTACATTTAATATACTACTGGGTCGTCCATGGTTACATGCAACCAATGCAGTTGCGTCCACCCTGCATCAGAAAGTCAAATTCATACATGGGGATGTTATCATAACCATCAATGCAGATTTAGAAATGGTCAATGCACTGGCTACGGGGATAATGGGTTTTGAAGGTGATGAGGGATCATCTGAAACTGTCCATCTTGGCGGCTTTAAAATAGACAATATCTTGGCTATCACAGGGGCAGATCCCACAGGTATGCATTTGTCTTTTCCTTTTCGTCAATTGCTAAATATGTCTTATTTTCCAAGAATGGGCCTCGGCTTACATCAACAAGGTAATATTGAAGTCTTATCTATGTTAATTAATGAGCACAGATTTGGACTGGGATACGTACCCAACGGACATGATTTAGAGTTGATAGAGCGGAAACAGTGGGGAGCCGATCAAAGATTTCTGAGGCTCGAGAAGAAGAAATACAAAAATAGTAATGCATATGATAGTAGTAGTACAATAAAGGCTACAGGCATGAACAGAGGAAGATGGCAACAACAGAGAACAAATGGGCAAATCAATCAAGTATTGACTGAAGGATTGTACCGTCAAGAAAATACCCCATATTACAAAACTCTGAATGGGTATTTCGTCAAAGAAGGAGATGATTCACCTTTCCATGGTTTCTCCAAACCTTGGTTTGATGGGTAATTCCAGAGACGATGGCCCGGGTATGAGATTTTCTTTGACTGTACCATTGATTAGGAAGATACTGAGAATACACTGGAAAAAGAGCAAAGAGGAGAGCTACAATCTGAGGCAGATACAGTTGACATCGGTAACTTGTTCGAGGAGGATCAAGTGATGACACTCACCGAAGGAAACCAAAATGAAGAGCCAAATCCACAACAACTAATCTATCCCTTCAACGGTGTGATCCCAAACTGGAGTTGCTTAGATAGTTTTGTCTACACCAATGATGGCTCATGTATTCCTAGTATGGCCATGTCTAAGCCCATAGTAGAAAAGTCAATAGATAGGAATGAGTCCTTTTCCAGCTTTGAGTCCGCTCCATTAGGAGCCACTTCTTCTGTACCACTGTTATCCATAATTAATAAAGATGATATTTCTTATTACTCTGTGTCTACATCTTCCATTCCAATTTTAAGCTCTAACTCTAACAATGAAGAATATGATGAAATTCCTATTGAAATACAACGACAAGTTGAAATCTCAGAAGAGAAAAAGGCCCAACCTACTGGCGAAGACTTCCTAATGATCAATCTAGGTACAGTTGAAGAACCTCGTGAAATCAAGATTGGTGCTACTCTGACTGAAGAAGAGGCGGTCCTGATGACAGAATTGCTAATAGAGTACCAAGAAGTGTTTTCTTGGTCCTATGAGGACATGCCCGGCATTGATCTTGAAGTTGTGCAACACAGGATACCTTTGTTCCCGGAGGCAAAGCCACATAAACAGAAGTTGAGAAGGCTACGACCTGAATGGACATTAAAAGTCATAGAGGACATAATGAAGCAATTGGATGCAGGATTCTTAGAAGTAACCAGGTACCCTGAGTGGTTGGCAAACATTGTGATTGCACCAAAGAAGGATGGACGATTGAGGGTATGTGTGGATTATCGAAACTTAAACAAAGCCAGCCCTAAGGATGATTTCCCGCTACCCAAGATTGACATTTTAGTGGACAATACGGTAGGACATGCATTACTATCATTAATGGATGGATTCTCAGGGTACAACCAAATAAAGATGGCACCAGAAAATAAAGCCAAGACTGCTTTCACCACGGACTGGGGCACCTACTGTTATACTGTAATGCCATTCGGGTTGAAGAACGCTGGGGCGACATATCAAAGAATGGCCACAACCATATTACATGACATGATCCACAAAGAGGTTGAGGTGTACGTGGACGATATGATTGTAAAATCTGTTACCCATAAAGGCCACATACTCGAACTTAGAGCATTCTTTGAAAGGATTAAACAATATAAGTTGAGACTGAACCCGCAAAAATGTGCGTTTGGAATGACAGCAGGGAAGATGTTGGGCTTCATGGTTAGCCACAGAGGCATTGAGATAGATCCATTAAAAATCAAAGCTATAACTGAAATGCCGCCACCAAGGACTGAAAAAGAAAGAAGGGGATTTTTGGGAAGATTACAATACATAAACAGATTCACTGCACACCTCACAGCCACATGCGAGCCCATATTCAAGCTGTTGAGGAAGAATCAGCCAATGACTTGGAACCCTCAGTGTAAAATGGCATTCGAAAAAATCAAGACATATCTGATGAATCCACCGGTCCTTGTACCTCCAGTGCCTGGGAGACCCTTGCTACTATACTTGTCAGTATTGGACAATTCTATGGGAACAATGCTCATGCAACATGACTTAGATGGGCGAACAGAGAAAGCAATCTACTACTTAAGCAAGAAGTTCACCGGATATGAAGCCAATTACACCTCATTGGAGAAGACATGTACTGCTTTAGTTTTGGTAACAAAGAGATTGAGGCATTACATGCTCTCATATCATATCATACTAATCTCTTGGATGGATCCATTGAAATACTTATTTGAGAAGCCTGCCCTTACAGGAAGAATGGTCAGATGGTTATTGCTATTATCAGAGTTTGACATCACATACACCACTCAGAAGTCCATAAAAGGGAGTGCGATAGCTGAACATTTGTCTGCGCATCCAGTAGAAGATAGTTTCCAACACTTAGAAGATGTGTTTCCAGATGAGGAGGTACATGTGACTCAAGAAGAGAGACAAACAGATACATGGCTTATGTTCTTTGATGGAGCAGCCAATCACAGAGGATACGGTGCAGGAGTATTATTCATAAACCCAGAGGGTACATTTATGCCATTTGCTTTCCGTTTGGAATTTGATTGCACAAACAATATTGCAGAGTATGAAGCATGCATTATGGGTTTGAAAGCGGCATTAGCCATAGGCGTCAAGAAACTAAAAGTATATGGTGATTCTTCTATTGTCATCTATCAAATTAGAGAAGATTAGAGGACCAAGGATGAAAAATTGATACCCTACAAGGAATGTGCAACGGCATTGGCCCAAAGCTTTGAGCAGATAGAGTTTGATTACTCACCCAGAGATACTAATACATATGCTGATGCATTGGCTACCCTACCATCAATGATTGGAGATGATCCAGCAGAGAAGATCAAACCTTTGATAATTGAAAGAAGAACACAACCTGCACATGTGGGCGAAATCAATGCCTTGACAATCGATGGTCGCCCTTGGTTTGTGCCAATTGTGGATTTCATCAAAGAAGGAAAGTACCCCATTGATGCTTCGGTAGGAGACCAGAAATTTTTGAGAAGATATGCCTCTCAATTTGTGTTATGCGAAGACATCTTGTATAAACGATCTTATAAATGAATACAACTAGTATGTGTTGATGAAGAGCAAGCACAGAATGTCGTCGAACAAGTATACCAAGGAGTGTGTGGCCCCCATATGAATGCTAGAATGCTTGCAAAGAAAATCCTCCGACTAGGGTACTTCTGGAACACAATGGAGGCAGACTGTGTAGAATATGTAAAGAAATGCCACAAATGCCAAATATTTGCCAATTTGATACATGTACCTCCGACGGAATTGCACACGCTCAGCTCCCCATGGCCTTTCTCGACTTGGGGCATTGATGTGATCGGCAAGATACATCCTAAAGCATCAAGTGGTCAAGAGTTTATTTTGGTAGCTATTGATTACTTTACAAAATGGGTGGAAGCCCAAGCATATGCAAAACTCACTGCAAACAAAGTGGCAAAATTCCTACAAGAGCAGATCATCTGTCGACACGGAGTGCCTCAAGTTCTTATTTCTGATCAAGGACAACACTTCAGGGGTAAAGTGGAGGAACTTTGCGACAAATTCCACATCAAGAGACATGGATCCTCCCCATATAGACCACAGACAAATGGGGCAGTCGAAGTAGCCAATAAGAACATAAAAGTTATTTTAAAAAAGATGGCACAAACCAATGCTGATTGGGCAGACAAGCTCCCATATGCACTTTGGGCATATAGAACCTCAATCAGAACATCTACTGGGGCAACACCTTACTCCTTGGTCTATGGCATGGAAGCAGTACTCCATGTTGAGTTGGAGGTGCAATCACTAAGGGTAGCAATGGAATGCAAGATCCTTGAGACTGAGTGGTTGCAAGCTAGATACGATGAATTAAGCCTCATAGACGAAAAAAGAATCAGGGCGGCAGACAACATAAAGAAGTACCAGCAGAGAATAGCAAATACATTCAACAAGAAGGTCCGAATCCGTCGTTTAGCAATTGGTGATTTAGTGCTAAAAGAATAGAGAGAACCAACACATGATCCAAGGGGCAAGTTTCATCCAAACTGGAGCGGACCATACATTGTCAAGGAAATATTACCAGGGAAGGCTGTTCATCTGTCTAATCTGAGCGGAGATGAATTACCATACTTGACAAATCTTGATCAAGTCAAGAGGTATTACGTGTAGCCTACATACTATATAAAAAAAAATGTGGACAGGCTTCCGTTTACAGGCTTGGGGTAAGCTGACTTAGCCATATGGTAGGTCTTACAGTAAGGTTGGACAAAACTTTCAGATGAGACAACAACTTTCATCATAAAGGGATAATACATCAATTCATCGATTTTAAGGGAAAGGAATTCCTGATTTTAGGCAAGAACTCTATCTCTCGTCTAACAATTCGACAGTCATTCTAGAGTTTCACATCAAGCCCTTGTTTTACATCTCTGATATGACTCTAGTGAGCATGCCATTCTGAAAATAATCATAACAAATCTGACCAAAACTCACATCGGACGTTCATTAATCCAAACAGTGTCTGAGAGTTCTACTGGTCCATCTTTTATAAGCCAAAATGGCATCTCCTAGTGGAGATCAGGCCATTCCACATAAACAACCAAACATTCTCCCAGATGGCGGACCCATTTGGAACAGTTTCTTATCAGCCTATTCCGGCCATTGATTTCTCTCATACTGTCGGTTGGCTCAAAAAACTTAAACCCAGACATGGTAATACAATGAAAATATGTACATTAGTAGAAGTTTGATCAGAATGAGTCTGAGTAATTACGGCCTAAGAAAGCCCGTTGGATATGCTTATGACTTATGTAGTTGTGGATTTGCACCTTTGTAGGCATCCTTCGGTAGCGTACTCACGATGGATTAATTTACAGATAGAACATTGCAGAAAAAAAAAAAAAACACACACACACACACAACAACCGCCCGAACTACGCGGAACCTGATTCTGGAGGGACGAAAATCCCAAAGGATACGTAGGCAATTTGGGACACCCCAAATTAGGTCCAGAGGCTATACATCCAAAGGCTATACATCCATAGCCTACACATCCAAAGGCTACATACCCAAAGGATACACATCCAAAGGATACACATCCAAAGGATACACATCCAAAGGATACACATCCAAAGGATACACATCCAAAGGTTACAAATCCAGAGCACAAAACACAGTTACAGTTACATCGTGAGCAGTCTTGAGCTAAAGCCACAGACCTGATGAGGTTGCTACTCAAGAAGCTTGACGATTCTGATTACATCATGAGCGGTCTGGAGCCAAAGTCACAGACCCGATGAGGTCGCTACTCAAGAAGCTTGACAGTTACAATTACATCATGAGCGGTCTTGAGCCAAAGTCACAGACCTGATAAGGTCACTACTCAAGGAGCTTGACATCTACAGTTGTTTGTTGTATAGTGTCAACAAAAAAAAAAACTTACAACATCAATTCAATGGAGCAATGTTAGAATCCAGATCAAGTGCAGATAATACAAAAATGGGCCACCTTTGTCTTCGGCCTCAATTGCCCACAATCTCGGCCAAAGATGGGCATCTGTAAGCACCCCATTTTTGCCATCTCAGCTAAACAAAGTCCTGTTGGCGTGTGGACGACAAAAGGAGAAAGATGATCGAAAGTTTGGATTTTTGACTATGAATTTGAGGAAGTTTTCAATGGGTCTCTGTGAATTCGAAGAAGTTTTCAATGGGTCCACAGCAAGGTCATGGGTTATAATTCTGCATGGATGCATAGGTCATAGAATTATCTTCGAAATGAGACCAGAATTGCTCAATTCTGATATTGAATGAAGAAGATATGACCATTTTAGTCGGATGATACATATAAGGGAAGTTTATGAAATTATTATAAATAATCCCAAGAGCCTTCATGCAAATTATCGTAAGTCGGATTGTTTGAATTTCAAATCATCATATCTTCATCATCCGACATCGGATTCAGATGATTCCAAGGCCATTATTCTTCATTCATGATGTTAAACAAAGTGGACATAAAAAATCCCGGGTAGAAGTCACCAGTGGGTCCCATGCAAGCTTTCATGAAAAATTATCGTTAGAACTTCAAAGCTTCATATCTTTTCCGTTCTACGTCGGATTCAGACGATTCCAAGGCCATTGTTCTTCATTTGTGATGTCCTACAAAGTGGACGTGGAAAATCTCAAGTAAAAGTCTCCGGAGGGTCCCATGCAAAATTTCATATGAAAATGGTCATTTAATATTCAAAAATTCATATTTTGATCAACCCATATCCAAATCAGATGATTCCAGTGTCATTATGTTCCATTTTTAGTGCTCTACAAAGTGGACGTAAAATATTTCCGGTAGAAGCCTTCGAAGGATCTCATGCAGAATGGTCAGCCAAATTATCAATAATTGGTCCGCTTAAACTTCAAAAATTCATAAGTTGATTATTTTACTTCCAAATGAGGTGATTCAAGTTCCTATATTTTTCATTTTTAATGTTCTACAAAATGAACACAAAAGATTTGGAATGAGGCCATCGGAAAATTTCATGCGGGATGACAGCGGAAATGAACCACGAAATGACAAGAAGAGAAAATCTAATTAATTCCAATCAATCCAGTCAACTCAGTTCAAACCAGTTCTGGTCCAACCTAGCTCAACCCATATCAGTTTAACTCAGTCAACCTAAGTCAGTCTCAACCCATTTTGAATCAGTTCATCCATGTGCAAAGTATTTATATGTTATATATATTGTATACTATACAAATATGTATGTTATTAAATATATGTGTATATATGTATATAATATATGTTATTATATATAAGAGATAAAATCCAAATGATTTTAGAGAAGAAAAAGGAAAGAGGAGAGAGAGGAGACGTGAAAGAGAAGGGGGATTTAGGGTTGAGATAAAATCCAAAAGATTTTGGAGAAGAGAAAGAGGAAAAACGTGAGCTTTTCTAAGGGAATCCAAAAGATTTTGTTGGAGAAAAAAAAGGGAAAGAAGAAAGAGGAAAAACGTGAGCTTTTCTAAGAGAATCCAAAAGATTTTGTTGGAGAAAAAAAAGGGAAAGAAGAAAGGAAAAAACATGGGGGTTTTAGGAGGCTCACGATTTTAGGAGAGGATTTTTTCCAAAAGAGAAAAAAAGGAAAGAAGAAAGAAAAAACGTGGGGGTTTTTAGGAGGCTCACGATTTTAGGAGAGGATTTTTTCCAAAAGAGAAAAAAAGGAAAGAAGAAAGAAAAAACATGGGGGTTTTTAGGAAGCTCACAATTTTAGGAGAGGATTTTTTCCAAAAGAGAAAAAAAGGAAAGAAGAAAGAAAAAACGTGGGGGTTTTTAGGAGGCTCACGATTTTACGAGAGGATATTCCAAAAGAGAAAAAAAAGGAAAGAAGAAAGAAAAAACGTGGGGGTTTTTAGGAGGCTCACGGTTTTAGGAGAGGATATTCCAAAAGAGAAAAAAAGGGGAGAGAGAGGACGTGAAAAGGGAGAAGATTTAGGGTTTCTAGATTTTTTCCAAAAGAGAAAAATGGGCTGATAAAAGAGACGTGAGAGAGAGAAGGACGGAAGGGGGAGAGGATATTCCAAAAGAGAAAAAAAGGGGAGAGAGAGGACGAGAAAAGGGAGAAGATTTAGGGTTTTAGATTTTTTTCCAAAAGAGAAAAAGGGGGAGATAAAAGAGACGTGAGAGAGAGAACAAAGAGGTTGAGAGGATTTTTCCAAAAGAGAAAAAAAAGGGGAAAGAGAAAAAAGTGAAAAGCTTTTGGGGCTAGGTTTTGGGAGAAAAGTAAGGGAAGTAGAGAGAAAAAAAGAGGGGAAAGAGAAAAAACGTGAAGAGGGGGAGAGGCTCACGTTTTTTTTGGGAGAAAAAGAAGGGAAGAAGAGAGAGAAAAGAAGAAGAAAAAACCAAAAAAAAAAGAGAAAAGAAAAAAAATGTGAAAAGGGAGTTTGACAGAGTTTGGGCTCTCGCTTTTGGGAGAAGAAAAGGGAGATAGAAGAAGAAGAATGGAGGAGCAAGTAGAACCTACGAGCATCTAGGTAAGCTGTCTCTAATTCTATTTTTCTTCTATTGTTTTGCTTAACTACAAATCTCCATCTCATGAACCACTCCACCTCACCATTAACCAATTTCCATCACCAATCCAGCCTATACTTGGCTTTCAATCCCTATACAACCAGCACTCTAACCGATTTCATCTCATACTTCAATCATCAGCCTTGTGCTACCTCCTACCCATAACCCCACTCACTTCCATCTCTTACTGAACCAACCAACACCTCACACCACTTACCTGAACCTATCCATGTTACAATACCCGAACCTGTCCATCAAGCCCTAGACCAGTTTCCCTCATCCAACCATTGAATCAACATTCCTCATCTTACCTTTGATGTTTCCATAAAATATGGGCCATTGATTGAACCTATGATCATGATATGCTTGAATAAAAATCTGAATTTTGATTCTTTATCGTGTTGATCCATTGAATGTGAAATTTGTTTTGATCATGTGATGAAAATTTGTCCATTGATATTGAATATAATTTGAATGAATGAATTTGACTAATTGATGTGAATTTAATCTGAATCGTTGATCTTAAAGATCCAATCATGTGAATGGATGATTAATTAATCTGAACCATTGACTTCAATCAGATGATGATTTAATGATGAATTAATTTGAGCCATTAAAGTCTGATTAAATAATGTTATATGATCTGAACTGTTGATTTAAGATCTTAAATTACTTTCAATCATCGATCAAATGTGATTTCAGTCACATTGTTGATAATCGATGCATTGAATCTAGACCGTAGATCTGAAAATATGTTTTGATTGATTGACTCACATGCTTTGGTTGTTTATCACATGCCATATTTGATGCTATATTGTTCACATGCTATATTTGGATGCTTATATGCACACACTGCCACAATTGGAATAATCACACTGCCATGATGGGAATGATCATACTCACATGCTATATTGAATGCTTATTGCCATATTCGGATGTTTACACTACTATATTTGAGTTCACATTACTATATTGGATTGCTTACATTGTTATCATTGAATACGATAATTATGGTAGGAAATCCTAAGAATAGAAATACAGAAATTAGGGTAGAAAACCCTAAAAATGGAAAAAAAATAGCAATTAGGGCAAGATACACCCTAAAATAGAAAGAATTGAACAATTAGGGTAGGAAACCCTTAAATGAAAAGAAAACAATAATTAGGGAATGTGAAACCCTAAAAATGGAAAGAATAATTAGGGCAAAATAAACTCTAGAATAAAGAGAATAATTAGGGTATGAAATCCAAAAAAATGAAAATCACAATGAAAAGGGATAGGAAACCCTAAAAAAACCCTAAGAATGGAAACAATAAAAATGGTAGGAATTTAGGTCTCATCGCTAGATCCTATTGACAAAAATAGAAATAATTTGGTACACATCCCAAATAAAAATGGTAGGGATTTAGGTCTCATCCCTAGATCCTATTAACAAAAATAGAAAGAATTTGGTACACATCCCAAATAAAAATGGTAGGAATTTAGGTCTCATCCCTAGATCCTATTGACAAAATTGGAAGGATTTTGGTACACATTCCAAATTCGACTCTCAAAACCCTTTTGAACTACGTTGTACCTGATTTTTAGGGCAAACCCTAGAATACGTAGGCAATTTGGGAATCCCAAATACGGTACAAAGCCACCCATCATCCATACATCCAGCATAAACTTTAACTTGAACAACAAAGAATCTAATTGAAGCAAATGCATAAATCACTTCCATAATCATTAATCACACAAACCTTTTCGAACTAAGATTTTGGACTTGATTTCCAGGATTGGAATACGTAGGCAGTTTGAGATGTCTTACACATCTCAGATTCAGTCCAAGACCGAACCATGTTTGGTCCGGTTCACTGTATAATATTGTACATTACATTTGCTTGTTTATTTGTTTTAAAACATGATTGGCTGAACCCTAGGTTAGAATAACTTAGCAACTTGGTTTAGGACATCCCCCATTGAACCCTAGTCATCGAGTTGACCAAGCACAGTCAAAATTAGAATTTAAGGAAAGTTTAGGAGGCTGATATTGATCGGGCGGTTTGGGTGCCTAACACCTTCCCATAACCGTACCCTGAATTCTTACCCGATCTCTTGCAGACCAAAGAACCGATACATTGGGTCACGAGTCAATAGAATTCTTACCTTAGGGTGAGGCTACATTTTTAGAGGTCCTAGACCTTAATCTAGGTGGCGACTCCAACAGATACAATCGATCTTCATCGATACAGGATACACATTTATCCAGAGGAGGATCACATCGGTTTTCCATTGTCCTCACAGCGTGTGAAGATAGATCACAAACCATGTATGAGAATTAAGTTAAAAACACTAAGAACATACCAAAGATCACATGCCTGGGTAGCTATGGCCGACGCCTGGGTAGCTATGGCCGACCATAAGGAAGGGAACAAAAATATCAAATCTAGAATGTCACACCCCATTTTCATACTATTCAGAATGGTGTGATGAACCACTAGTAAACCAACGGTTCAACCAGGATCTCGTACAGATGGTATCCGACTGATCTAAACCTCATACATCCACATTCATAATCAGAGTAAATACACAATAGCGGAAGTCTCATAGTAAAATGAACTGAGAATCTACTGTGATATTAATATTTAAATAGCAAATTATTCTGTATCAACTGAGACATAAATAAATATCAAATACATGTCCTTAATAAATCAAAATAAAGAAAAACTAAAAATCTAATCAAATACACATGAGTTGCACTCGCAAGAGGAGTCATGTGTATCCACTGCATCTTCAACTTCCATCGCTGCCACGTTCCCATACACTGGAGCATTTATATAATCTTCGACGGTAATACCTGCATCATCAACTAAAAATATTCAATGTCGAGGGGTGAGCACACATCATGGCTCAGTGAGCAAACAAAACAATGCAACAATACATATGCATGCAGTCAATTCATATCTTTGGTCTGGTAAATAAGTTTACAATGTGCTATAGAAAGGATAGGTGGCCGCCGCACCTCTATACACGAGTGTGTGGAAATGCCCAATGAAAATGGCACCGTCGCCCCACATCCACCCAGAATGACACAATATACACCCCAAGAAAAACGGTCATGGCTGTACCAGTTGATACCATACCAACAAATAAACCCCCCTGGCTAGGGTTGCAAACTACGCTCGCAACTAACCAATCCTAATGCCAAACAGTGTATCCTAGGCCTCACCCCAGCATCCCTCAAAACATCCATAGAGATAGAGCTAAGGCCCCTCGGTAGAGTCAGAGACTACAAGGACCGAGACCACCTCCCCTGATACTCTACGACATAATAGTTCTGCTAAGGTAATGGCGATACGACAATGTCAGTGGACATGACTTGAGTAGAACCATGGCACAATATACCCCGATGAAAACGGCATCGAAGTACCGATTGATACCATCCCTACCCGCACCATATACATTGGCCAAACACAAACATTCACATGCCTATTCCTATCATCATCATCATCATCATCATGTCATAAACAATAAAGTAAATATGCATGAACAAATAATAGAAATATTGGATGACATGTTGAATGCACATACAAGCATACACGCATAGAATCAATATGGCAGTGGACTCAAGAAATAAAAACAGTTTGTTATTAATCAATTAGTTTAGGTCTTGTTCCCTCACCTTAGCTTGTTAATAGATCCTCTTTTAAGCTTTAGAATAACCATTATATTGTTATTATATTGGTATAAGACCTAACAAAGTCGATAGAATTCAATTAGAATTAATTCCGAATTTAAAAACCATACTGTTAACTGGGGATCGGAGGTAGGGTCGGAGTAATGATCGACCCTGGGTGCGACCACCCCTATTCTGGACTTCCCGAACACTGGGGGTCGATGCTCAGGGTCTGCTAGGGTCGATTGGCCATCAACCCCCATGCGACCCCCTGTGGGTTTTGGTCGATTTTCTTCCTTTCAGTCCATTCTTCGTGTTTGGGGTCCTATTGTCACACCCCAATTCTGATCCAACTAGAATGGTATGAGTGAACCGTCATCGAACCAACGGTTCACACCAGGATCTTGAATAGGCCATGTCCACTCATACAAACCATCACACATAACCACAATCAGAATATAAATATACAGCGGGAGACTTTAAATAGAATGAACCGAGTATCTATTGATAATTTAAATAAATATCCAATTATCCAAATTCAAACACATAAAATAATATCCGTACATCCATTTAATCCAACAAAAAATAACTGAAAGAAATAAATAAAATCCGATCAAAGGTACACGCAAAAAGGGCACTCGCATGAAGCGTCATGCTCGTTCTCTCCTGCTTGCACATCCAGAGCAGCTACACCTCCATACGCCGGAGCGTTCATGTAGTCATCCACCGTGTAACCTGCATCAGCATCTAAAAACAACAATGTATATACAAAGGGTGAGCTCATAACTTAGCTTAGTAAGACAATCTGACAGTTTCACAATATTATGCATGACTAACAATCATTTTATGCTGTGGTCTGGTATTAAGTTTGCAATGTGCTATAGAAAGGTTTGGTGGCCCCCGCACCTCTATACACGAGTGTGTGACACCTCATGGATCACACCCCCATTGGCCCACATGCACCCATCATGGAATAGAGATAGAGCTAAGATACCCCCGTACCTCCCCTGATACCCTACCCATACCAGTACCTAAGCCCCTACTGGCCAGGGCTCACAAACTGGGCTCGCAACTAACCAATCCTATATGTCATCAATGTACGCTCTATCCCAGCACAGCCGTCTATGGCATAGAGATAGAGCTAAGGTATTCCCACACCTCCCCTGATGCCCTATCCGCAACTAACCCACTAGGATAGAAACAATACGCAGTAGACCCTACCCCAACATAACTCCCTACGGCATGGAGATAGAGCTAAAGCATCGTGGACAAGCCAGCGTCGACTCGGAGACCACAATGCCACATAACCATGGCCAGGCCAGCATCAACATCGAAGACCATCGTACCATAACCTTCCCCTAATGCCCCACCCGTACCAAACATGTTAAGACAGAATGCTACAAAAGGTGCTAGTGTGAGGAGCGATCCCAGGCCCAGGCCCCACTCCACACACTAACGAAAACAATCACATGCTTAACAATCACATCCTACCAATGCATGAACAATAATAATAACTGAAAGTAAAGGATGGCATGTGAATATGCACAAACATCATGCCATATATAATCAGGTGATTAACATCGACTTACTGTCCATTAATTATTAGGTTTAGGTTAGATTCCCTTACCTGACGCTCGTTTGATAGCTTGCTCCACGTCGCAAGATGCAAAATGGAAAGTCACAAAGTCCTACAATGTTATTAGGGTTTCATCAGAATATATTGCTTAGGGTTTCATGTTGGTCAGAAACCAACAATGATTACAAAATACCCTCACAGAGCTGACCGGTACATCACAAAGCTGACCGGTGGCATGTACCGGTCGCAGCTCTGTGGGAAAGACTAGCGACCGGTATGGTCAGTCGGTCCCCACAGACCAGCCTCTCGAGGGATACCGATGGCAACATACCGGTCGCACTATGTGCAACCGGTATAGTCGACCGGTATGTCTCCAGAAGACCATACATGGGTTTTTCGACTGCCATCAATCAACCTCCATGGATTTCCAAGGTTTCTCCTATCCATTCTAAGTCTAATCTTTGAGTTAGAGTTATCCCCAACTCATTCGAGTGTAGTTTCGATGAATATCATCTCGGAACTCGAATCCAGGGTTTGACGACAACTTAGGGTTTATTGGCCAATTTAGGGTTTTAGATCAATACCTACTTTGCATGGTATTGATCCACCCCCACAACTAACATAGGATAAGAAGATTGATTCAAACACTTACCGTTGACTGGCATAGCGTGAGCTTCATCGAACGGTAATGGCGGCACCTTCTTCTTCTTCCTAGCTCCTTCTCCTTTCCAACCTCTTTCTCTTCTCTAGGGTTTGTGAGAGACAATGGAAAGGATTTGAGGAGGCTTAAGGGTGTATTTATAGGCTAGATTTAGGATTTAGTAACCCTACTTAAGATTAGGAAAGTTTTAGATTCGAAATCAGGAAAGTGGGACCCTCAGAAGTAAATTTCTAGATTTCCACACTTAGCTGCGCAGACCTGATCGGTCGATCGGTACCAAGACCGGTACCATCGACCGGTCAACATAAAATCATGTTGATTCGATCGTCTTTGGTTCGATTTCATACCTGATTGTCATCCGCTCATCCCGTCTGGCTCGGTGATGATCGAAAGACCTGACACGACATAAAACCAAGGTTTAGACCGGGTTTACAGAGTACGGGTCTTACACCTATGGCTTACTCCTACAGTCCATTCTACACACATTCTATGGTCTAAAACCATGAATCATTCATGAAAACCTAACCATGGGTTGATGGTTTGGGTTTCTCTGAGATCATACTCTCTTCAATATCTAACCTAAGGTCTATAGAAACTCATGGAATTAGTATCCATACCTGAGAAGAATACTCCTTCTCTGCAACTCTTCTCCTTCTTGCTTTCTTCTCTTCTTCTTCTCTTCCTTCTCTTCTCTTTCTCTCAATTCAATTAGGGTTGTAAAAGGAGTGAAAGAGGCTTAGGGACGTCCTATTTATAGAGTAGAAACTCCTAAAATAAATCCCATTGAGATTTGGAAAGAGTCCAACCAAAATTAGGAAACTTTCCTACTTTCTGTTTCTGGTGGCAACTGGGGGTCGATGAGGGGGTCGATGATCCCGTCGACCCCTGGTTCCTAAAGTGTCCGACCCCCCTGTAAAATTGGGGGTCTGACTTTCTGTCTTGGGGGGTCCGACCCTCCCTTACTGGGTATGCGGCCCTCCCCATAATTTAAGTGTTTTTGGGTCCGTTTAATACCTGGGATCACGATCTCCTTCACACCCTTGGTCCATTTTGCTCAACCATGATGGGTAGACCTGGTTCAAGGTGGTAATACCGGGTTAGTTTGATATGGGTCTTACATAAAACCCCGTGGTCGATGATTTCGACCCTATGGTCGATGATTTATGCGACCATATCATCGATCGTGAGACCCCAGATCAGACTCCGAGTTTTGGAAACCTTCCTAAACTAAGGGATTGCTTTCCTAATTGAAAGAGGACTCTATATGGAGAGTTTTCCTCTACATAAAGGACGTCCCTCAACCCTTTTTCATTCTTGTAGAACATTAGTAAACCCTACAGAAAGAGAAGGATGAAAAGGAAGAGAATGAGAAGAAGAAAAAGCTATGGGGAAGAATTTACTGAGAAGGGATTGGCTCTCTATCACAGGCCAAGGTATGAAACGAATTTCTAGAGATGTAAACTCTAAGGAATAAGACTTCTATGGAAGATAGGCAATATCAACCTATTATGTTATATGTGATTTCCTTGAGAAAATCCCAAGGAGAACCATGAGGAGTGAATTTGATGATTAGGGTTGAGAAGAAATTACTAATGATGGCCATATGATGACCTTAGAATAAACCCCATTGAAGAACAGAAGAATTAACCTAGGAAGAATTCGAATTTCTTGTAGACTGTGACCAGAAATCTCAAGGTCACAGCTACGGTCAACCATAGCATGACCAGTATTACCAGAGGATTAAGCAAAGGCATTCGGGAAGATTTCAGAAATCATATGGTTGTAGCTGCGGTCGCACCATATGCGACCGTAGGGTATCGACCATAGACAGTAAGGTCGATATAGCATTAGACCATAGGACCAATCAGGCACCTATCAGTGCTTTGTTTCGATTTTTGACTATTGTAACATGTCACATATAAATCCTAACTTAAATACATATAACTTTTAGGTTGTTAAATCAATTCAAAGAGAATTTCAAGGCTTGGAAGGACATCGAGAATTGCTAATAGGTGAGGGAACAAAACCTAAACTAATTGGATAACCTTTACCAAGTAAGCTATGCACTCGTGTTTACCCGCCTCCCCCGATCTTAGCTCGGACATGCCAACAGCCAATCCTTACTCGTTTTCCTGGGACAGCTAATCAAAACTACTACGGCTTGAATCCGTTATCTTTGAGACTACCGTTAGGCCTCTATAAAGTCATTTAAGAGCAGCTAGACACAAGTTCTGACAACCCTCACACGAGAGCCAAAACTAAGGCTTTCATTAAGCTAATTCGCCCATACAATATAAAAGTAAGATCTCTGAATAGCACATCACTATGATCGAAGAGCAACCTTTAGCTTTCACTGGGAAGAGGTAGCTTGCTAGCCGGTATAGGTACAGACAAAGGGCCCCGATAAAGAGACAAACAAAAGGAAAAAAAAAAACGCTCGCATTACACTATCATTTTTTGGTTGTTAACCCGCCTGCGTATAATAGTTACAGAAGAATGATCAACAACAAGAACAGCCGCCATTTTGTGTACGCACCGTCCCTTCGCAGTTTCGGTGAGTAACCGCCGGTGTCTGCTGTTCTCATCGTTCCACCGGACCTTGAGTTGCCCTACCCAAACTTGTTTTCCGTCTTGGACTTAATGCGTCCCCAGTTTAGAAGGACGCTCCACCCCTGCTGTGCTTGTCTTTGCTTGTCTTTTCACCTTTGTTATTTCTTTTTAGTTCTTTTCTTTCTTGTACTCTTTCCTGTGATTGCATGGGATATTTACCTTTATGATCACAAGGTTTTATTGAGTCCAATGCCATGATTGATTCTATGCTTGTATGCTTGTAATGTACATCTCACATGTCATCCAATATTCGTGATATTACTATTCATGCAAATTTAATTCCGTTCATTTATAACATGATGATGATGATGATACTAGAAATGGGCATGTGAATGTATGTATGTGGTTGGTGTGTTGGATGCGAGTCGAGCATCAGGGGGAGGACGTGGCATGGTGGTCTTCGACCTCATCACAAGACTCTATCTCTATCTCTACTCAAGTCTTGCCCACAGACATCATCGTATCGCCATTACCTTAGCAGAACTATTATGTCGTAGGGCATCAGGGGAGGTGGTCTCGGATCGTGTGGGCTCTGACTCTGTCGAGGGGCCTTAGCTCTATCTCTATGGACGTATTGAGGGATGCTGGGCTTGTGTCACAAGGAGAGTATTTAATTCTGATAAAGCGCAGTTCATGATTGATATTCCGAATGAATCAACTGACCAAGGGTTTATTCATCTATTCTCAAACATGTTTGCTACATTGAATATTGTACCTGATCTAATAGATGAAGTGAAAGCCGTTATTAAATCAGACCCTTATCTGAGAACGGTGCAAGAAGACCTCGGAAAAGGTAGGACTACTCCTGAGTTCACCTTGGATGTTGAAAAGGTACTAAGATAAAAAGGAAGGGTATGTGTTCCTGAAAATAAAGACTTGGATATTAGACACAAACTAATGAAGGAAGCTCACACCACCGCTTATTCGCTACATCCTGAAAGTACGAAGATGTATCATGATCTGAAGAAACTATATTGGTGGAGAGGAATGAAAGCGGATGTAGCTAAATTTATGTCTCAATGCTTGAATTGTCAGCAAGTGAAGGGTGAAAGGCAAAGACCTGCAGGATTATTGCAGCCATTGCTAGAACCAGCATGGAAATTGGACTGCATCACTATGGATTTCGTCATCGGGTTACCATTGACTCCCCGAGTAGTTGACGTGGTCTGGGTGGTTATGGATCATTTGACTAAGACATCTCGTTTCATAGCTATACGACCTCAGTATACCCTAGAGAGGTTAGCTTAGCTTTATATAGATAATATTATCCGATTACATGGTGTACCTGAAAGCATTGTGTCTGACAGAGACCCACGCTTTACCTCAAAGTAATGGGAAGGATTACAGAAGGCTATGGGTGAAACATTGAAGTTTAGTATTGCATTCCATCCTCAGACAGATGGACAGTCGGAGCGTACTATTTAGATTTTAGAAGACATGCTTCGAGCTTGTATTATTGATTTCAAAAGATCATGGGATGAGAAATTACCATTGATTGAGTTCGCTTATAACAACAGCTATCATGCTATACAAATGTCACCCTATGAAGCACTGTATGGTAGAAAATGTCAAACTCTTTTGCTTTGGAATGAAGTTGGAGAATGGAGTATTGTTGGACCAGAATTTGTTGAAGAGACTTGTCGAGTAGTCGACATTATCAAGGAAAGAGTCTGAATAGCTCAGAACTGTCAGAAGTAATATGTAGATAATAGACGCAGAGATCTTGAATTCACCGTAGGTGATAAGGTATTTCTGAAAATATCTCCTATACGTGGTTTGAAAAGGTTTAGAAAGAAGGGAAAATTGTGTCCCAGATATATTGGACCTTAATAAGTTCTAGATAGATGTGAAAAAGTAACATATCAGTTAGCATTACCACCATCCATGTCAAGTGTGCATGATGTATTCCATATCTCATTACTGAAGAAGTACGTCGGAGATCCAACACACGTGTTAACAACAGATCCACCGGATTTGACTAAAGATTTGACATTCAAAGTAGTACCTTTGAGATCACTAGCCGGAAGGTGCAACGTCTTCACAACCACGACATTTACTACATTAAGGTTACTTGGAGAAGCCAAAATATAGAAGAAGTTACATGGGAAGAAGAGAACGCTATGCGGAACCAATATCCTCACCTATTCGACTCGAAAGGTATGTGTAAATTTGGAGGACAAAATTTATATAAGAGGGGGGAGTTGTTACACCTGCACTCCACTAACATGGTCTAACCGTGTCGTGCTAGGTCTTCTAATCATTCCTGGACCAAGTGGATCGAGCGTCAGAAGATAGATCACAGACAAGGTATGAGAATCGAGTTAAAAACACTAAAAACATACTGAAGGTCGCATGCCTAGGTAAATATGCCCGACCATAAGGAAGGGAACAAAAATATCAAATCCAGAACCCCACGGTCGATGATTTTGACCCTACGGTCGACGGTTTATGCGATCGTATGATCGATCGTGAAAACCCAGATCAAACTCCGAGTTTTCAAAACTTTCCTAAACTAAGCGATTGCTTTCCTAATTGAAAGAGGAATCTATATGGAGAGTTTTACTCTATATAAAGGACATCCCTCAGCTCTTTTTCACTCTTTTAGAACATTAGTGAATCCTAGAGAAAGAGAAGGAAGAGAAGGAAGAGAAGGAGAAGAAGAAAAAGCTAAGGAGAAGAATTTGCTGAGAAGAGATTGGCTCTCTATCACAGCCAAAGGTATGAAACGAATCTCTGGAGATGTAAACTCTAAGGAATAAGACTTCTATGGAAGATAGGCAATATCAACCTATTATGATCTATGTGATTTCCTTGAGGAAATCCCAAAGAGAACCATGAGGAGTAAATTTGATGATTAGGGTTGATAAAAAATTACAAATGATGGCCATCGGATGACCTTAGAATAAACCCCATTGAAGAACAAAAGAATTAACCCATAAAGAACTCAAATTTCTTGTAGACTGTGACCAAAAATCTCCAGGTCGCAGCTACAGTCAACCATAGCATGACCAGTATGACCAGAGGATTGGCCATAGGCTTTCAGAAAAATTTCAGAAATCATATGGTCGCAGCTACGGTCGCACCATATGCGACTGTAGGTTATCAATCATAGACTGTAAGGTCAATACAGGTTGAGACCATAGGACCAATCAGACACCTATCAGTGCTATGTTTCGATTTTTGACTACTATAACATGTCACATATGAACCCTAACTTAAATTCATATAAATTTTAGGTAGTTATATCAATTCAAAGAGAATTTCACCGCTTGGAAGGACATCGAGAATTGCTAACAGGTGAGGGAACAAAACCTAAACTAATTAGATAATAACAAACTATTTATTTTTATTGAGTCTAATGCTATGATTGATTCTAAGCTTGTATGCTTGTAATGTGCATCTCACATGTCATCCAATAGTCCTGCTATTACTGTTCATGCATATTTAATTCTGTTTATTTATAACATGATGAAGATGATGCTAGGAATAGGCATGTGAATGTATGTGTGTGGTTGGTATGTTGGATGCGAGTCGAGCATCAGGGGGAGGACGTGGCATGGTAGTCTTCGACCTTGTCACAAGACTCTAGCTCTATCTCTACTCAAGTCTTGCTCACTGACATCGTCGTATCGTCATTACCTTAGCAACTATTATGTCATAGGGCATCAGGGGAGGTGGTCTTGGACCGTGTGGTCTCTGACTCTGTCGGGGGGCCTTAGCTCTATCTCTATGGATGTATTGAAGGATGCTGGGGTGAGGCCTTGGATACACAGTTTGGCATTAGGAATGGTTAGTTTCGAGCCCAGTTTGCAAGCCCTCGCCAATAGGGGCTTATGTGTTGGTATGGGTAGGGCATCAGGGAAGTGTTGGCAGTGTTTGATCCGAACATTTTAGCTCTATCTCTATTCCTTGGTGGGTGCATGTGGGATAGCAATGGTGTTTGATCCATCGGGCGGATTCACACACTCGTGTATAGAGGTGCGGCGGCTATGTTTGTTGCATTATTTTGTTTGCTCACTGAGCCGTGATGTGTGCTCACTCTTTCGACGTCGTATATTTTTAGTTGATGATGCAAGTCCTACCGTTGAAGAATATATGAATGCGCCAACGTATGGACACATTGCTGCGATGGATGTAGAAGCTGAAGAAGATGCGCATGATTCATCATGCGAGTGCAACCAATGTGTTTTTGCTTAAGTTTAGTTATAATTAGAACATCGGATATGTAATTGATTATTTATTTTTATGTTTAGTGGTTTGGAGATAACTAGATTAAATACTTATTTATCACTGTTAGACTCTCAATTCCTTATCTGTAAGACTTTTGCTTATTTATTTATTATCTCTGATTATTAATGTAGAATGTGTGTGTAGTTTGATATGGTGGGTACAACCTTTGCGAGATCCTAGGTGAACCGTTGGTTTATTGGTGGTTCATCACACCATTCTAGTTAGACCAGAATTGGGGTGTGACAGTGACACAAAGAAGCAAAAGTCTAGTAGGGACCAGCCATAGAGGCACCCCCACAAATCCTTCGATTAATACATGTCGCTCAAGCGTCCATGTCAAAACACCTTAATGTAATGAAAGGTAATAGAAGTCGGGCCCGCTAAGGGCACCCACTCAAGTATAATTTAATTTAAATTATTTAGTATAGTAAATTACTGTGTCAGCAACTATAACACAGGTCATTCGGCTTATCCAAGTCCCCCAACAGATTTAAGTAGCTTACATTTTCTTTCTGGCATACTTAAGCCCTCTAGCCGACCTGACCATCTATGTCATTCCATTTGACTAATTCAAGTCATCCTACGACTTAAACAATCTATGCCATTTCATTCGGCCTATCCAAGTCCACCAGCAGGCTTGAATAGCTTACACTGTTACATCCGACCTACTCAAGACCTCCAACCGACTTACACAATCAATGCCAACTAGCACAAATCGGAGACAACACTTCAAGCACACTCGACATTACACAAAGCAATACCGACTACACTTTAGGGGTACCATGGCATGCATTCAGCAACACATAACAAACAAAAATAGTAAAAAACTACTATAAATTATGGCCGACCATGAAAGGCCTACCAACAAAGGAGTGCCATGTCAATGGCCCACCACGAAGGGCCGACTGTGCCATGTCAATGGCCGACCACGAACGGCCGACCAAGAAAGGAGTGCCATGTCAATGGCCGACTACGATGCCCGACCAACAAAAGAGTGTCATGTCAGTAGCCGACTATGCCATGTCAATGGACGACCATGAAAGGCCGACAAACAAAGGAGTGCCATGTCAATGGCCAACTATGATGCGTCAATGGCTGACCATGTCAATGGTCGAATGTGCCATGCCAATGGCTAACGGTGCCATGTCAAAGGTTTTACATTATCGGTAGAAGAAGCAGGCATTGTAAGGTAACACCCCCGACTTTGAAACACACCAATTGAAGTTGTGGGGGTATTTAAAACGAGATGACTCCCTACTACCCAACATGTAAGACCCGTATCGAACTAACTGGTCTTACCACCTTGTATCAGGTCTTCTTATCATGGTCGGGCCAAGTGGACGAAGTGCATGAAGAAACCACAAGACCAAGTATGAAATTTAACCCAAAAACAGTTAATTATGAGTGTGTGGTCGCATACCTAAATAGGTGTGACCGACCACACCTCAAAATAATGCAACCATGGGAATTTAGGTCGTGTGGTCGCATGTTTCAGAGGGTGTGGTCAACGGATTCTGCAACCCCACCTCCGACCACACGGATTCCAGACAGAACCGAGTTTAGGAAACCTTCCTAATCCAAAGGGGGTTCTTTCCTAAACTCAGTAGGGCTTATTATGGAGGGTTTTCTTCTATAAATAGGACGTCCCTTAGCCTCTTTCATCCTTTTAGAACTCAAACTAAAAGTGAGAAAGAGAAGAGAAGGAAGAAAAGGAGAATTGAAGATGAAGACTAAGAAGGGGAAATTCAGAGAAGACCTCTGAATCTTCAACAAGTTTAAGGTATGGAACATTCCCCATATCAATTGAGAGCCTAGAATAGTTCATGAAAGAGATAGGATTTAAGTGAGAACCCAATCATCAATCCATGGATAAATTCCAAAAGAATCCATGGAAGGAATTTATGTGGATGTGGATTCTGTATAAAATACTAGTTCTGACCAATAGAACAATCATAGGAAGGACCATGATGATAAGCCAAGGAATCTAAACATGAAGGAATGGAGTTGAGAGTGAAAAGTTGACCATCACACATGTGGTCAAACATGTGGTCGCATGATATGCGACCACACGAGACACACATATTCGACCACACACCCTCAGGAAATCCAGGAAGGGTATGGTCGCATATGTGGTCGCATGATATGCAACCACACCTTGCGACCACATGCCCTCAGGATATTCTAGGTAGGGTGTGGTCGCATGTGTGGTCGCAGGATATGCGACCACACCCTGTGACTACAGGCCCTGTGGTTGTATAAACTAAGACCACAGGTGCTGCCACACCTACGATCCCTCAGTTTCTGTTAGTCTAAATTCATGAGAATTAATTCTAATTTAAAATCTATAAATTTGTTAGGTTTTCAAGTGGTCTAAGATTGAATTACAAAGCTTGAACGAGGATCTATTATCAACCAAAGGTGAGGGAACAAGACCTAAATTAATTGGTTAATAATAAACTATTTTTATTTATTGAGTCCAATGCCATGAATGATTCTATGCTTGTATGCATGTATTGTGCATTTCACATGTCCTCCAATATTCTTGTTATTACTATTCATACATATTTAATTCAGTTTATTTATAACATGATGATGATGATGATGATGCTAGGAATAGGCATGTGAATGTATGTGTGTGGTTAGTGTACTTGATACGAGTGGAGCATCAGGGGGAGGACTTGACACTTTGGTTCATCCTGGTCACCAGACTCTTGCTCTATCTCTACTCAAGTCTTGTCCACTGACATTGTCTTATCGCCATTACCTTAGCAGAACTATTACGTCGTATGGCATTAGGGGAGGTGGTCTCGGACCATGTAGTCTCTGACTCTGCCGTGGGGCCTTAGCTCTATCTCTATGGACGTATTGAGTGATGCTGGGTGAGGCCTTGGATACACTGTTTGACATTAGGACTGGTTAGTTGCGAGCCCAGTTTGCATGCCCTCACCAATAGGGGCTTACGTGTTGGTATGGGTAGGGCATCAGGGGAAGTGTCATGCGGTGTTTGATCCGGGCACTTTAGCTCTATCTCTATTCCATGATGGGTGCATGTGGGATGGCAATGGTGTTTGATCCATTGAGAGGCTTCACACACTCGTGTATAGAGGTGCAGCGGCTACCAATCCTTTCTATTGCACATTGTAAACTTATGAACCAGACCAAAGATATGAATTAAATGCATGCATATGTTTGTTACATTGTTTTGTTTGCTCACTGAGCCATGATGTGTGCTCACCCTTTCGACGTCGAATATTTTTAGTTGATGATGCAGGTCCTACAGTAGAAGATTATATGAATGCTCCAATGTACGGGCATGTTGCGGCGATGGTTGTAGAAGCTATGATGGAGTCACATGATTCGTCGTGCGAGTACAATTCATGCGTGTTTGATTAGATTATTTGTTGGATTATTCAGAAGATGTAAGTGATTAATTTATTTTATTTTATGTCTTAGTTTTTTGGAGATAATTAGATACTTTATTTATGTTATCACTGTTAGATATTCAGTTCATTAATATCATAGACTTTTGCTATTGTTTATTTACTCTGATTATGGTTGTGGATGTATATGGTTTAAGCAAAGGGACACGGCCTATTCGAGATCCTGGTTGAACCGTTGGATCATAGACGGTCCACCACACCATTCTAGTTGGTTCAGAATTGGGGTGTGACACGACAGGCCGTCCGTCCAGTGCATTAAATGCGATTAACGATTCTACATCTTGAACAGTTGACTTTTCAAGCCTTAGATCTGCTTCCACATTAGTAGATTCAATATTCTGTATTCTTGCCCTGCCTCCATGCTATCATGTCCGACATTCCATGTCTCCTTGATACAACAAGGAAGTCTGACTATTAATTTCAGGTAGCTGCGCTAAGCAATGTCAATTTGGTACAAAGGCAAAGCATTGTCAGTTCAGCACAAAGGCATGGTCAGGTAGCCAAGCCCGATAGGGGCACCCAATGTTAGGGAATTATACATCTATGATCCACATCCCCCGACACGTAGGATTTGACATCAGCGTCACGTAAAGATTAACTATTTGACAGAGGGGTAGAATCGGTATTGCCCCTTTATCCGCAGAAAGGAAGGGTAAAATCGTTATTTTAGGGATTTCGCACTATTCACTATAAATAGGGTGAATCCTGAGGATTACGGAGAGGACAACATTTACTGCTCATTTATTACAGTTTCGAGATTCTCGCTCTGATACTGAGGTCAGATAATCTCACCTCACCCCACACTTTATAATATCTTAGTGGGCTCGACAACGAGCCCATTGACTGTTTACAGAACCTGACTTTGGCATCGGAGTGGATCCAAGGCGTCCAGTCGTCCCCATTCTTTGCCTTTCCTTGTCTTGCAGGTCCAGTCAGCGCGGAGAGGACCCAGGACGGATCCGGGCCGAAACACCCAATGTTCACAATCATAATTCCAGAGGTCTTTTAGTCTAATAAGGGTCTACAGTACAGAGTTTGATAACTCTCCAATGCCATTCTGTTCAGCCTCACCATACTTGAATCTACCTACTCAGGTCCACAAGCAGACCTGCGTAGTATGCAGACCATACCTGAATCTACCTACTTCGGTCCACATGTAAGCCTAAGTAGCATATAGACCATACTTGAATCTGCCTACTCAAGTCCACAAGTAGACCTGAGTAGCATGCAGACCATTCCTGAATCTACCTACTTAGGTCCACAAACAGACCTAAATAGCACACAGACCATACTTGAATCTGCCTACTCCAATCCAAAAGTTGACTATGAGGACAAAGTTCATCTCTTCCACCCATCTTCGATGCACGAAAAAATAATGATTTGGAGTTGCCACCTAGATTAAGGTCTAGGACCTATAAAAATATAGTCTTCTCATATGAAAATAATTCTATTGACTCATTGGACACAATATATTGGCTTTGGTCTATCAGAGAATGGGTAAGTGCTCAAAGTACAGTTTGGGAAGGTGTTAGGCACCTAAAGCTGCCCTATCCGAAAATCAGCCTCCTGTGTGATTCAACTTCCCTTAGACACTATTTTTCTTACTATTCATGGTCAAAGGATGATGACCAGGGCTCATGGGAGATCTTATGCTAAGTTGCTAAGTTCTTCTAACCTAGGTTCAGCCAGACATGTTCTCAAAATAAATAAACAAAAAAATTAATATATAGTGAACCGAACCAAAGATGGTTCGGTGTTGGACTGAATCTGAGACGTCCAAGACATTTCAAATTTTCTACGTATTTCAATCCTAGAAATCAAGTCCATAACCTAGTTCGTACAGAATGTGATTAAGGTTTATGGATGTAATTTATGATTAAGCTTCATTAGATTCAATTGTTCAAGTTGAGATTTATGCTTGATAATGATTGAGATTGAATCTAGAGATAGCTTATGTGGATGGGATTGAAGTGAACACGATATGGATATGATATGGAGGACTTAAGGATTCTAAGATGTGGTACCGTACTTGGAGAGGTCCTCCAAGTTGCCTACGTATTTCGGAGGTCCTGAAAATCAAGTAAAACATAGTTCGTTGTGATGTTTTGATACTCTCGGGGAGCAAGGATGTGTCTAGGGCAATCTATCTCTCTCTACTCTCGGGGAACAATCTGTCTCTTTCTCTACTCTTCTATTTCTTTCTCTACTCTCAGGGAGCAATTTGTTTCTCCCTACTCTCGGGAAGCAATCTATTTTTCTCAACTCTCAAGGAGCAAGGTGTCTTTCTCTCTACTCTTAGGGAGCAAAGCAAGGGTATATGAGTCTATGTTTGGAAATCTCTCCAAACTGCCAACATATCTTAGGGTACTGCCTTAAGAATCAGGATCCACGTAGTTCGAAAGCAAATTCATTCAATCATTCATGTACTTCTTTCAACATCAGGGTGTGGAACCGTATTTGGGAATCTCTCCAAACTACCTACGTATCTTAGGGTGCTACCCTAAGAATCAGGATCTGCGTAGTTTGGAAGCGGATTCATTCATTTATGTTTTCTTTCATGATCCGGGTGTGGAACCTAAATGCTCTATGGTTCGATTCACATTACACATATCTAGTTCACTGTATCCTAGAGGAGATGAGCTGAGGGGTAGGGATCGTCGTAAAGCAACCCTTAACCTAAAACCATAATTTGGCAAGTGTTGGGCAAAGCTTTTTGATTCTTGATTAAAATTTATCATTTTCATTCTTACCCTTCTCACGAATATGGGTGCCTACATGCACGTCCCCACACCTAATATGTCTTCAAGATGTACGATTTGGCAGTTCGGCTAGGGTGTTGCATAAATTAAATTATTGTCAACAATAAATATCATTAAAATATGACAAATAACAACAATATCATCTCAAGTATAGCAATAAAGCATGTGAATCAATATAATAGCAAGCATGTGAAAGCATTGATCAAGCATCGATCATCAACAATGTGACCAAGATCATATTTGATCCACTACTCAGAATTGATGTAATCGATCATCATCAATGTGATCAAGATCATATTTGATCAATGGTTCAGATTCAATTAAAACATTCATGAGGTCAATTCGATCGTTAAAATTCAATTAATTCACTCAAAAGGGATAATCTATCCATTCAAACCAATCATTAAGACAATCTAATGGTCTAGATTCAAATAAGATACTCATGATCAAGATCTTATGGTTCAAATTCGAATAAGATGCTCATGATTAAGATCTAATGGTCTCAAATTCTTCTAAAGCACAATATGATGGAAATCTAACGGTTTAAATCATGCCTACAAGGTCAGACAATGAAAACTGGTCAGACTGATTTTTGGATTCGAACCAGTCATGGAAAAATAATCATAAGATATCTTAAATAATGCAAAAAATTATCTATTAACATGATTACCTTCCAGACTCATGTGGCTACCTTTTCCTTCAAGGAAGTGATGTCTAAAAAAAATCTCTACAGGACACTTATGCATGGATTTTCATGATTTTTGCTTCAATCAATAGATTATGTGGACCTTTACCAAAACATGCATATGGGGCTTCATACATATTCAACTTAAGCTCAAAATACATCCTCTGAAAGAGGACTCATAGACCTAGATTGTCTCAAGAAGAGAAATCCTAACAGGGAGCCAAAATGGGTCGAATATGCACCACAAGTGTAGGCTTGTGCACAGGTCAAGTCTGTTCTAGATTCTGACCAGATGCACCATAAATTCTATATAAAATAAATTTATTGATTGAAAATAGAATTCATGCATATCGTCATGTAGCTGACTTATATATATAACACTTCATTAAAAAATATCATGCAAACAGAAAGGCTCAAAACATCACATCTCAGTCATGCAATTTATTGTATTCTAACTAACCCTAAAACAAACCATGGTGCACTAAAAAAATCATACGAAATCCATAAAAAATCATAAAAATCCTAATCTAGTGCCACATTTTTCATGACTTCATATCTTTCACATTCTCTGAAGGAAAGATTATCCAATTATCACCGTAAATTCCATTTTTAGAGCATTTCGGATGAGGGTTTGCATTGTACCCGAGATGGATAGTAGCATCATTGGAGATTTTTTATCTCAACTTTCTCAACTCCAAACGAGTCAAATTTTTTACAAAAACATTAAAACATATGTATGAGTATTTAAAAAAAATTTGGGCTCCAAATTCATCAAAAATCTATATGAGATGCATGTCCCAAAATTAGATTCCAGATCTAGAAATTCCATATCTGAAATCCACCTTATGAAAAAACATTAAAATACTCAAAAATCATCATATGATATTCAATTTTTCTCCATTGAATACTTTAAACATATTTTAATGCATTAAAAATATCAAACATGGGCATTATAGCATCAATGTGCACGCAATATAAAATCTCTAATCATGATTTATCAAAAATAGGTATATTCAAGCAATTTTTGACATGTTAGCATCATAGAATCATATCAAAACCAAAGTTTTGGTTACAGCAATAGGTGAGGGGCCATGAATTGTAGGTATATACTAGAAAATAACAATGGAGAATGGACTTACCTCTTTGCAGAGAGTTCCCTGTCTCTTAGCTTTTCCTTCTTCATTATCTTCTTTTCTTTCCGTTTCTTCCTCCTCTTCTCTTTTAATTTCGTCTCCTCCCCCTTCCAATCTTTTTTTTCTTTTTATTAGATCCCCACTTCTCTTTTTTTTTTGTCCCTCTCCCTCCTCACGTTCTCCCCACTTCTGATTTCCTTCCTTTTCTTTCCTTATTTTTTTCTGAATTTGTTTAAATTTCCTTTCCTTAACTCTCTCTCTCCCTATTAGGTCTTCCCTTTCCTTTTTTTTTTAATTTCCTTTTCTTAACTCTCTCTCTTCCTATTCGGTCTTCCATTTTCTTTTTCTGAGTTTTTTTTTCTTCTCCTTTAGAGTCACATGGCTCTCTCTATCCTTTCCTTTTATTTTCTTTCCATTCATTTCTTTCCTTTTTTCTGATTTTTCTTCTCCTTTAGAGTCCCACGGCTCTCTCTCTCACCTAATTTATTTTTCCTTTCCCTTCTCTGTCCGTCTCTCTTTCCTCTTCTATTCTTTCCTTTTATTTTATTTTATTTTCTTTTCTTTTGGCAATGGGCCCCAAGGCCTAGTGGCCTTCCCTCTCTCTCTCTCTTGGATTCTTTCACTGACTCTCTTCTCTTTCCTTTCCTCTCTAGGTCCCACGGCTCTATTTCTCTCTTTTTGGATATATATATATATATATACACACAATATATAATATATACATATGACAAGTATCTGCACATGGGTGAACCAGTTTGCTTTGGACTGACTTGAGCTGGATTGACATGATTGGGTTGGACCAACATGAGTTTACTGGGTTGGACTAATATGGGTTGAGTTGGATTGGGCCAAGATTGTTTTTTCTCTCTCTATCACTTCATAGGCCATTTTTGCTGCCATTCATCATGGAATATTTTGATTGCCCCTACCCTAAATTTTCTACATTCACTTTGTAGAATACTAAAAATGAGAAATACTGGAGCTTGAATCACCTCATTTGGATGTAAAATGACCAACTTAAGAATTTCTGAAGTTTAAATAGGCCAATTCATGATAATTCGGCTAGCAACTCTGCATGGGATGCCTCAGAGATCTCTGTCACAAATCCTTCACATCCACTTTATAGAGCACTAAAAATAAGGAATAATGGCATTGGAATCACCTAATTTGAACGTCGGATAATAAAATTATGAGGAATTGAAGTTTACACAGGCATATCGGCTTGCAGTTCTGCATGGGGTCCCTCAGAGACATCTGTCCCAGATTTTCCATGTCCACTTTATAGAGCACTAAAAATGAAATATATTGGAGTTTGAATCACCTCATTTGGACGTCAGATAATAAAATTATGAGGAATTGAAGTTTAAGCGGGCATATCGGCTTGCAGCTTTGCATGGGATCCCTCGGAGACCTCTGCTCCAGATTTTCCACGTCCACTTTGTAGAGCACAAAAAATGAGGAATAATGACACTAGAATCACTTTATTTGGATGTCAGATGAGAGAGATATGAGAAGATGAAGTTTAAATAATTAAACTTATGATAATTTGCATGCAAGCCCCTGGATATTATTAATCTTCAGAAAATACCCTTATTCTTATTCCCAGACTAAAATCGTCATATCTTCTTCATTTAACATCGGAATTGAGTGATTCTGGTCTCATTTCGAAGGTATTTCCAAGACCTACACGTCCATACAGGTTGTAACCCATTTCTTTACTGTGGAGCACATCAAAAACCTCCTCAAAGTCACAACTAAAATCCAAACCTTGCATTGGGATTCACCAACCTACCATATGGTTTCACTTAAGCTCTTGGACACTGGGGATCATCTCAGTTATTCTCAAAACATTATAGAGAGCATGCCAGGGCTAATCGACTGTCATTTTTTAGAGAGTTTCACTCGCCTCCCCTATATTTTACAAACTTTCTCTTACTTCTCCCACTTTGATGTCTACTCTCTAGTAAGACTTTGTTTAACAAGGGATGGCAAAAATGGGGTGCTTACAGATACCCCTCTTTAGCTGAAATTGTATCAATTAAGGATAAAGATAAGATAACCGCATTTTTGCCTCTCATATTGGAGAGACGAAAGTTCAAAGAGGTAAGATCATCAAACCACCCAACATTCATGCATATAACATGGCAAATACAGTAACATCAGGACTAGCAACCATCATCACACAAATCATGTACATTCAAAACAAATGACTCTGTTAGCATGCATACTCCAAATGAAATTTGGGAGGACAACTAGCAATTGAAGTGGTTCTCACTGGGTCATAAACTTTGTCTGATAACATAGCTTTAAAGAAAATAACTAGATCAAAATACTAAATGAGTGTTCAAACACGTCTGGTTAATCCTAAAGAATCCTATGAAGAGTCTACTTATCCCATCCACTAGCAATAGCCTCGACCAGATCATGGCTTAATTCTTTAGGTCCTTTAAAACCTGTTCTCTTCTTGTTGATGTCTTTTAATGCCCCATATTAATGGAATAGCCTTGCAGGTGAATAAAATGAAGTGTGTGTCAAACCCATAATCTGAACATCAGCACTACCTGGAGTGTTTGTGACAACTTTCTCTGCATTCCACCAACTATAGTTCCATCGGATGCTTGAAATGGTCATTTTTTTAAGACGTCATAGCCAATCTGTGTCAACTTGATATATAGTAGGAGCTGCCCTCTTTACTAGATGATAATGGTTAAGACTTGGTGCTCCAAGTTCCTCTACCAAAACCCAACCTTTCAACTAACCAGATTTAAAGCAAGTATAATGATCCATTGAACTTCTCTAAACGACACCTGCCTTGTAGATTTATTACAAGATCCAGTCCCCTCAGAGTCTCTACTAACATAGTAGGTATGATATCTCCTTGACTCTCTACATGTTCGATGAGATCAATAATGATAGGTGATCCTATAGCTTCTTGACTGTGCAGTAATGTTCGAGCAATGATGCAATATAGATAAACTCATCTCCTCCATGTTTTTTCTTCATCATCTTCAGGTTCTTTCCATGCATAGGTATCTATCATGGGTTGGAATTTCAATCTCTGGTCTTGAACGAACAATCTTGCTTCTTCTTCATTCCAGTCGAAGAAGTCTCTTATTCTGTGCTTATAATCTCTCTTAGGGATGGTATAAACATCTTTCTTTTTGGTGGATAAAGGAGACATGCTCTGAATTCTTCAATAGTAGGGCACAATCAGTTTTACCAAACCTAAATACATGAGCTATTGGATACCAGCACTGAATAGCTGCTTTTAGTAAACCTGGGCACAATTTTACTATCATCATTTGGAGGAGGACGTCCAAGTGAATCTTCTCTAAGAATGAATGATTTTCAATGAATTCTATATGCCAACTCTAATTCTTCAATGCTCTATCCATCCTCACCATGTTGTTTGATGAGTAAAAGCTCTAGAGTGCTCACCAATGTTGACCTGTAGAAAATCCCGACCTATAACAGAATTAATAGGAAAATCATTAGAACTTTCTTACACTGTAACTGTTAGACACATTGAAAACTTTAGTGAGTTGTGCATGAAATATGTGCATATTCATGACCTTGTCAGGGCCTAAGTTTCTAAATCAAAGACAGGTGAGCAAGGGTGTAGGCCAAACTCGGCTGATAAGAAGCTATCTACATGAGTATCCTATCAGAAGGATCTTTTGGTTGTTTATGTAGAATGGTCGATCCCTCCGAAGAGATACCATTTTATGGGCTTGAGAAGGAAGGGCTCTTTGGAATCTTTCGACGTCGTTGAATGTAATAAATGAAAAATAAGAGTTCTATCCAGATTTATCATTATCATTATTTTCATATTGACATGCCCACTAGGGTCGATATCGAAAGATGTGAAAGATGGGCTCGACATGCGACTCTTGGGAAATCCGTTGGAGAGATGAACGGATGAAAGTGCTTAACTAGAAAGCAGAAAGTTCTTCCTTTAATTATGACGAGATGATGAAACCATTCCTGAGTGGCAGGATTAGTAGCCTCTTTGGAGAATCCAACCCAATTCCATTGTAAAGTCCTCCAAAATAGTCGAGTTTCATTGTCGACTTTTGTGAATGACAAACCAACTGCACTCTCTAGTTTTTTTTTGGAAGAGTGCAGAGGCTAGACATGATATTGTTTCACCTAATCAAGGTTGGTCAGGTATTGTAACTCTTCACCATCCAGATCTGTCAATCGAACTGCCTTTCCAAGTAAGATTTCTTTTACTATGAATGGTCCACTTTAGTTTGGATGAAATTTACCCCTGAGGTCATGGATAGGCGCTCTTTGCTCCTTCAGTACTAGATCTCCTACTGCCAAGTGATGAATATGGACCTTCTTATTAAATGTGGTGGCCATTCTTTGTTGGTACTTCTTTGTATTGTCAGCCGCTTTCATTCTCCTTTCATCAATGAGGTTCAACTCCTCATAACGAGATCGGAGCCATTCAGCTTCACGGATTTTGGACTCCATTAATATCCTCAGTGATGGCACTTCCACTTCTACTGGGAGTACTGCTTCCATACCATATACTAAAGATAAGGCATCGCTCTAGTAGATGTCCTTATAGAAGTTCTGTATGCCCATAATGCAATGGTAGCCTATCTGCCCAGTCACCGTGAGTTTTTACCATTTTCTGGAGGATGACCTTGACATTCTTGTTGGTGGCTTCTACTGCTCCATTGTCTGTGGACAATAAGGGGAAGCTGCCTCTGGATGTTAAACTTCTCACACAGCTCTTGTACCTTCCCTTTGAAGTGTTGACCTTGATCTGAGATTAGAGCATGAGGCATCCCATGTCGACAGATGATATGCTCTTAAAGGAACTTGGCTACCTTATTTGTTGTGAGTTTAGCATATGACTGAGCTTCTACCCACTTGGTAAAATAGTCGATGGCTACAAAGATGAACTCACATCCATTTGATGCTTTTGGGTGAATCTTTCTTATCACATCTATACCCCAAGTTGAGAATGGCCAAGGTGAACTGAGAGTCTACGATTCTATAGGCGGTACAAGTATCAGGTTGGTAAAGATCTAGAATTTGTGGCACTTCTTCATGAACTCTGCGCAATCTGTTTCCATCGTGTTCCAATAGTACCCCATTCTCAAGATTTTCTTTGCAAGCATCCTAGCATTCATGTGTGGTCCACAAACTCCTTGATGTATCTTCTCAATGAGGGTTTGTGCTTGCTCTTCATCAACACAAACCAATTGTACCCCATCATATGATCTCTTGTAGAGGATATCTTCCCAGAGTATGAACTATGAGGCATATCATCTTAGTGTCTTCTTCTCTCTTATTGTAGCATCTGCAGGGTATTTGTCTTCTCTAATGAAGTCCACTATGAGTGCAAACCAAGGTCTTCCATCAACTATCAATGCATCAACTTTTGCATATGCCGGCTGCCTTCTTCTTTCAATCATCAAGGGTCTTGTGTGTTCGAGGATCACCACTGATCATTGAAGCCAAGGTGGCCAATGCGTCAGCATATTTGTTTGTGTCCCTTGGGGAATAGTCGAACTCTATCTCTGTAAAGCTCTGAGCTAGACTAATTGCATGCTACTGATTAGGTATCAATTTTTCATCCTTGGTTTTCCAATCCCCTCTGACTTGGTAGATGATGATGGATGAATCCCCATACACTTTTAACTTCCTGATGCCCATTGCAAGTACAGCTTTGAGCCCCATGATGCGGACTTCATATTCCACAGTATTGTTTGTACACTCAAACTCTAATCAGAGTTTGAATGGCATGAATTCCCCTTCTAGATCTATAAGTAATACCCAAGCTCTGCACCCTCTATGGTTGGTGGCTCCGTTAAAGAACATCATCCATGTATCCTCTTTATTTTCCTCTTTGGCCATGTAAACCTCTTCATCGGGGAATACATCTTCTAAGTTTCTGAGGTTATCCCTGACTGGGTGAGTGGACAGATGCTCTGCAATTACACTTCCCTTAATGGATTTCTGTATGACATATATGATATCAAATTCAAACAACAATAATAGCCATCGAGCCAGTCTTCCAGTCAATGCTGGCTTCTCAAATAGGTATTTCAATGGGTCCATCCTTGAAATGAGTATGATAGGGTATGATGATAACATGTAATGTCTCAACCTTTTTGTTACCCAGACTAGAGCCGCACATGTCTTCTCCAAGGGTGTATAGTTTAACTCGTAGCCTGTGAATTTCTTGCTCAAGTAATATATTGTTTTTTCTATACGTCCATCCACATCATGTTGGGCTATCATCGACCCCATGAAATCTTCTAACACTGATAAGTAAAGGAGCAATGGCCTTCCAGGAACAGATGGAGCCAGCGCTGGTGGATTTGATAAATAAGTCTTGATCTTTTCAAAAGCCAACTGACACTGAGGGTTCCACTCCTTGGGCTGATTCTTCCTTAGTAACATGAAAATTGGATCGCATGTTTCCTTGAGGTGTGCGATAAACCGATTGATGTACTGGAGCATTCCCAGAAAACTTCTTATCTCTTTCTATATCTTGGGAGGTGGCATATCTGATATGGCTTTTATCTTGGCTGGGTTTATTTAAATCCCCCTTTACTAACCATGAAGCCTAGCATTTTTCTTGCTGTTACCCCAAATGCACACTTCTGAGGGTTAAGCCTAAGCTTATATTTCTTGATCCTATCAAGGAATTTCCTCAGAGCTGTAATATGGTCCTCTCTGGTAAGTGATTTTACAATCATATCATCCACATATACTTCAACTTCCTTATGAATCAAATCATGCAATACTATCGTAGCCATCCTTTGATTGGTTGCTTCTGCATTCTTTAGTCCAAATGGCATTATCGTGTAACAATAGGAACCCCAGTCTATCGTAATGGCAGTTTTCTCTTTGTCTTTTAAGGCCATCTTGATCTGGTTATACCCTGAGAATCCATCCATGAAAGACAGAAGTGCATGATTGGCAGTGTTATCAACTAGGATGCCTATCTTTGGCAGTGGAAAATCATCCTTGGGGCTGGCCTTATTTAGATTCCTGTAATCCACACACACTCTCAGCCTTCCATCCTTCTTAGGTACTATGACCACATTAGCTAGCCATTCTGGGTACTTCGAGACTTCCAAGAATCTAGCGTCAAACTATTTCATTATATCCTCTTTGACTTTTAAAGTCCATTCAGGCCTTAGCCATCTCAACTTCTGCTTGTGTGGCTTTGCATTGGGAATTAGAGGTATCTTGTATTGTACCACTTCTAGATCTATGCCCGGCATATATTCATAAGACCATACGAATACCTCTTGGAATTCCTTTAATAACTTCATTAACTGGTCAGTCTCTTCTTCTGTCAAGGTCATACCAATCTTGAACTCTTGTGGCTGCTCTTTTGTGCCAAGATTGATCGTCTTGATGTCCTCGCCAATAGGTTGGGATTTTTTCTCTTCCAAGGCTTTGATGGATTATAAGATTTCAGGAGGTGGTTCATCATTCTCGTCATTATCAAAGTTAGAGTTGGAAGAAGAGGAATTAGAAGAAGTAGACGCAGTATAATTGGAAAAACTTTCTTTATTAATGCTTGGAAACAAAGGTACAAAAAAGGAGGTTCCTAATGGAATGGACTCAACGCTATCAAAAGACTCAAACCTACCTAAGGACTTATAGACTTTAGGCCCAGACATGCCCATACTATACTGATTACATGACAACCCGAACAAAGGTATCTAGACAACTCCAGTTTGGGATCATTCCGTTGATAGGGAGGATGATTGGTTGCACATCGGGATCTTGATCTTGATCGTCTCCGATGAGCATCAGAACTTGCTCCCCGTCGAATAGATTGCTGATGTCAATTGTCTCTGTCTCTAACTTCTGCTCGTCACTCAGCCTCTGACTCTTGATCTTTTCTAGCTCCATCCAATCAATTGTACAATCAAAGAATATTTCAAAACCAGGTACTTGTATCTGGAGGTTTCTATCTAGCCATGGTTCAGGGAATCCGTAGAATGTAATGTCCTCTCTTTCTTTGACAATGTATCCATTGAGAGTCTTGAAGTATGGGTTGATCTGCTCATCCTCATATATCCCTCCAAACTGTGCCTGGTAGACCGGCTCATTTGTCCTCTATGGTTGCCATCTTCTGTGACTCCTCTCTGCTGCCTTTATTGGACTCATACAGCTACTCCTATATTTTCTCCTCTCGAGCCTCCAAAATGCATCATCGACTCTCCTCTGTTTCCCCTCTATCAGCTTCAGATCTCGGTCGGTAGGAACATACCCCAGTCCAAATCTGTACTCATTAATCAAAATAGATAACATGTTGACATCACCATGTTGGTTGGAACCGAGGCCCATACCTGGAATGTAAGACATGTTAAGTAATTGACGAAGCAAAAATGACAAATGCGTACCTGGGGGATTTGGTTCTGTAGTTACCATGATGTTGCTAATGTGGAGTCTTCCGAGACTGATATCTTATGGCAGACTTCCTTCTATCCCTTTATCCTTCTGTCCTTGTTGCCAGCACATTTACAACTGCCGAGTCTGCATAAACTATAACAGTAGTGCCCTTATGGAGGAATTTAACCTTCTGATGCAAACTTGATGCCACTACGTCTGCTAAGTGTATCCATGGTCTGCCCAGAAGTACACCGAAGGATGATGGTAAAAACACTGTAGGCCCAACCTATATCGGAACAGTAAACATGCCCAAAATGGCCCTCCTAGAATTTTCATATGCCTTTAGGGTCATGTCGAAAGGCTTGAGCTTAGATTCACTAAATCCCAAATGCTTAAAGGTGGAAAAAGGGAACACATTTAGGGCCGACCCATTGTCAATCAGTACTTGAAATATACTCTTACCCCAGCATCCAATAGTGATGTACAGAGGGTGGGTACGATTCTTACCTTCTGGGGGAAGATCTTCGTCTCCAAAGACTGAAATTAACTGCATACTTACCCCCAATCAGGTTCATCACAATCAGTCGAAGTCGGGACTTGAATACTTGCTAAGGACTTTAGGACTGCATCTCTGTAAGTTTTGGAGGCCATCAGTAACCCCCATATGGAAACATTAGCTTGGGTTTTTTGGAGATGCTTTAACACAGGATTCTATGGTTCCGATTGACTAGTCTGACCTTTATCTTCTCTCTCATCAGTTGGGCCGGATTTTCTGCTGTCAAGTGAGCCGGCTTGAAATTCTTCCCTGTCCTTGTTTCTGCTATCTCTTCTTCATCTTCTGAGAATACAAATTCCATTTCTATGAAATGATTGTTTAATTGGGCCACATCCAATTCTTCTTCTAATAGGTATATGATGAGTGGCTCTTCAACTTCTGTCTCCGCTATAGAGTACTCAGGATCTTCTGGGAATATCACTTCCATCTCATCAGATTAATAGCCAGCATAGGTTATTTCAGGCTCCTCCTCAGATTGATAGGCAATGAGGGGCTCTTCAGATTCTGTCTTTGCTACTGCTGGCTGAGAAATCTTGGGGAAATATACCTCATACTCGCATCTCACTTCTTGGGTCGAGACCATGTTTACCTCGTCACCAGGTGTGACGCTTCCTTTAGCTTGGACCAGTTAAGTTGGAATATCCTTGTCTGAACATAACTCCCCCCATTCTATAAAGTTGACTGTGTGACGGGGAAGGGGATTGCTTACCACAGATGCTTTCCTCGGTTGGATCTCAATCTTTTCTGCATCTACCAGATCTTGTATGGCATGGCTCAGTGTGGTACAGTACTCGGTATCGTGCCCATTTTGGTTATGGTAGAACTCATTTACATGCCAAAAAGGAGGTAACTGATTTGGGACAGGCCATGTCTCTAAGGTTTTAAGTTTTTCACCTTTAACTAACTTATCAAGAAGTGATGTTTTAGACATTCCCAATTCCGTGAACTGTCTTTTGGTTCTCCAATTCTGGTGAGCAAGGGGAGGAGATGTGTCCTCTATAATTAGTGGTTCCGGACTCGTATTGGCCACTTGCTTTGGTGCCAGTGACGGGTTGGATCTTGGATCCTTGGGTGAATACGATCTTCTATTAAAGCTGGATTTTGGCTTCTACGCTTTGGTCAGGAGGACGTCCCCATGATTGATAGCATCTTCAACTTGTTGCCTGCAACAACAAGTCCTTCAAAAGTCAGAATATCCTGTCCAAAGATATAAGTCTTGTATGTTTTGTTCAATCCTCTCATCATCATCTGGACCTGATCCCTCTCAGATGGACTATCCCACAGCTTTGCTGCTACAGTTTTGAACCTAGTTAACTATTCTATGAAACTTTCTTCTTGCTTCTGCTTCAAAGTCTCCAACTACCTCCTGTGAGTCTCAACCTCAGTGTTATAAGAGTAGAAACTTATGAAGGCCCGAGTTATATCAGGCCAGGAATGAATTTGGTACGGGTTCAAGTTCATCAACCATCTATGGGCCCCTCCCATCAGTGAAAATTGGAATTCCTATGCTAATTGTTCACTTGAAAATCCTTGTCCTTGCTTTAGTAAACCAGTAAATGACCTCAAATGGGTTTTGGGATCCCTTGACCCATCAAATTTCTCTATCATCCACTTGAACTTAGGGGGCAATTTCACTTCTGGAAAGAAACACAGTCCTTCAGCATCTATTATTTGACTTTCTACACCCTTTAAACCCCTCAGAATTTTCTCCATATGACTCAACCTATCCCCGTATGGGCCTTCTTCTTCCCTTGGTTTTTGGGTGACGGAACCCTCTAAATAATTGGACGCTTTAGGTATACAACACCCTCCATATCTTTAAATTCCAGATTTGTGAAAAATGGTGGCACTGTTTGGTTAAGGGTACCCATTCCTTGTGGGGGTATCACATTCATCCTTTCAGAGGTCGATCCTTTGGCCTGCACTTGCAATTGTAGGTCATTTATCACTGCAGCTATCATTCCCATGGTCTCCTCAATCTTCTCCATCCTGGACTCAGTAGTGTTTGGAACTTGGTTTGATCCGTCCGCCATTGGTTCAGTTGATGCAGTTGAGGTAGGACAAACTGGTTCAGGTGTGGACACACTAAACAACCTCCCAGTGAGGGGATCTCTTATCCACGAGGTAGAAATGGTTACGGTTTAGGCTGACTCCTGAACCGGTAACAAAAAAGAACCAAAACTGACAAGTATTAGGACTCTAGGATGGTGGGAAAATGGAAAGAAAAGTTGCATGCACAAACAAAGCTAACTCGACCAAACAAATGTTAGTTCCCTTATGAAACCAGTTAAATTAGCATTATCCAAATCAATTTAGTTGCTTTGACTGACCCTGTGATTAGTCTTGGGCTTCATGACCCAAATGGTTCATTATGCAACAAGGTCCAACCACTTGGTTCATCAAATTCAAAGAGATTGAAACTGATATATGTATTCCTAGCTTTCACATGGAATAGTTAGCAAAAACGGTTCATGACTGAACAAACCGGTAAATAAAAGCTCCATCACAACACCTATGTCATAACAGGGAATTTCTACTCGTTTTTTAAGCCAACATGTTAACAATGATGGATCCAACACTCTGAGTTCATTGATAGAGAGTGTATAGTGGCCGTCCACTATGACGTGGGACAGGCTTATACATTTCTCTTGCTCCCATCAAGTAAGAGTTCAGGATGCTCATCATGTGGATTCTAACATGTCAACCAATCGAGAGTAAAAAGGGACAGAACTTTGAGGTCACTGGCATAAATATCGTAATTGAACAGGTTTTACCATGTTGGTTCAGGGATGGACCAGAATAACAAACATGTGGCTCAAACTAGGTTAGGACCGGCAAGGCTACCTTGACCAGGAGGAGTGGTCTATCCCGTCTCTACGGTGAATTATGGGCCCCTCGATTCCTTTTGATATACCATTTTGCAAAATGTCAAGACCTAGAGTAGTATGACGCCTTCCCAGGTGGACCCAAGAAACAATCGTCAGAGACCCTCATCAGTAGTGACTTTTACAAGGTACATGTCAAGGTTGTGCTTTTTATCTAGGGGCGATCCCATTTGCATAAGGACCCAGGTCGACTAACGGCACGATGTGTGACTGAACCCATAACCCCCAAAACAATATGTACAAACAAAAATAAAAGTAGCCCTAGATATAACATCCAATGTCAATCAATCAATGTAAAGAAAGTGAATCTAGTGTTTGAACGTAGAATCCCCAATGGAGTCACCACTGTGAGCACAAAGTTTGTCTCTTTCACCCATCTCCGATGGACAAAAAAAATAATGATTTAGAGTCACCACCTAGATTAAGGTCTAAGACCTATAAAAATGTAGTCTCATCATAAGAAAAGACTTTTATTGACTCATTGGATCAAATATATTGGCTTTGGTCTATCAAAGAATGGGTAAGCCTTCAAGGTACAGTTTGTGAAGGTGTAAGGCACCCAAAGCTGACCGATCTGAAAATCAGCCTCCTCTATGATTCTACTTTCCTTAGACTCTATTGTTCTGACTATTCATGGTCAATGGATGATGACCAGGTCTCATGGGGGATCTTATGCCAAGTTGCTAAGTTCTTTTAACTTAGGTTCAACCAAACATGTTCTCAAAATAAATAAATAAATAAAGTAATATACAGTGAACCGAACCAAAGATGGTTCAGTGATGGACTGAATCTGAGACGTCCAAGACATCTCAAATTTCCTACATATTCTAATCCTGGAAATCAAGTCCATAACGTAGTTCATACGAAATGTGATTAAGGTTTATGGATGTGATTTATGATTAAGCTTCAATAGATTCAATTGTTCAAGTTGAGATTTGTGCTTGATAATGATTGAGATTGAATCTAGAGATAGCCTATGTGGATCAAAGTGAACATGGATATGGATATGATATGGAGGACCTAAGGATTCTAAGATGTGGTACAGTACTTGAAGAGGTCCTCCAAGTTGCCAACGTATTTCAGAGGTCCTAAAAATCAGGTACAACGTAATTCGTTGTGATGTTTTGATACTCTCGGGGAGCAAGGATGTGTCTACTCTCAGGTGGCAATCTATTTCTCTCTCTACTCTCGGGGAGCAATCTGTCTCTTTCTCTACTCTTAGGGAGTAATATATTTCTTTCTCAACTCTCAGAGAGCAATCTTTTTCTCTCTACTCTAGGGGAGCAATCTACTTTTCTCTACTCTCGGGGAGCAAGGTGTCTTTCTCTCTACTCTCGAGGAGCAAGGGTTTATGAGTCTATGTTTGGGAATCTCTCCAAACTACCTACATATCTTGGGGTGCTACCCTAAGAATCAGAATCACGTAGTTCGAAAGTGAATTCATTTAATCATTCATGTACTTGTTTCAATATCAGGGTGTGGAACCGTATTTGGGAATCTATCCAAACTGCCTACGTATCTTAGGGTGCTACCCTAAGAATCAGGATCCGCATAGTTCAGAAACGGATTCATTCATTCATGTTTTCTTTCATGATCAGGGTGTGAAACCTATATGCTCTATGGTTCGATTCACATCACACCTATTTAGTTCTTTGTATCCTAGAGGAGATGAATTGAGGAGTAGAGATCGTTCTAAAAGTTACCCTTAACCTAAAACCCTAATTTGGCATGTGTTGGGCAAAGCTTTCTGATTCTTGATTAAAATTTATCGTTTTCATTCTTACCCTTCCCATGAATGTGGATGCCTACATGCACGTCCCCACACCTAATATATCTTCTAGTTGTACAGATATGGCAGTTCAACTAGGGTGTTGCAGAAATTAAATTATTGCCAACAATAAAGATCATTAAAATATGACAAATAACAACAATATCTTCTCAAGTATAGCAATAAAGCATGTGAAACAATATAATAGCAAGCATGTGAAAGCATTGATCAAGCATCGATCATCAACAATATGACCAAGATCATATTTGATCGACTACTCAGTTTTGATGAAATCGATCATCATAAATGTGATCAAGATCATATTTGATCAATGGTTCAGATTCAATTAAAACATTCATGTGGTCAATCCGATCATTAAAATTCAATTAAATCACTCAAAAAGGATAATCTATCCATTCAAATCAATCATCAAGACAATCCAATGGTCTAGATTCAAATAAGATACTCATGATCAAGATCTAATGGTTCAAATTTGAATAAGATGCTCATGATTAAGATCTAATGGTCTCAAATTCTTTTAAAGCACAATATGAGGAAATCTAATGGTTTAAATCATGCCTACAAGGTCAAACTATGAAAACTGGTCAAACTGATTTTTAGATTCGAACCAGTCATGGGAAAATAATCATAAGATATCCTTCAATCATGCAAAAAATTATCTGTTAACTTGATTGTCTTCCAGACTCATGTGGCTACCTTTTCCTTCAAGGAAAGGATGTCTAAAAAAATCTCTATAGGATACTTATGCATGGATTTTCATGATTTTTGCAGCAATCAATAGATTTTGTGGACCTTCGCCAAAACATGCATATGGGGTTTCATACATATTCAAATTATGCTCAAAATACATCCTTTGAAAGATGACTTAGAGACATAGATTTTATCTCAAGAAGGGAAATCCTATCAGGGAGCCAAAATAGGGTCGAATATGCACCACAAATGTGGGCATGTGCACTGGTCAAGTCTATTCTAGATTCTGACCAGCTACACCATAAATTCCATATAAATCAACCACTCATTGAAAATAGAATTCAGGTATATGGTCATATAGCTAACTGTTAGATCTAACACTTCATAAAAAATATCATGCAAATAGAAAATTCCTTAAGGCTCAAAACATCACATCTCAGTCATATAATTCAGTGTGTTCTAACTGACCCTAAAAGAAACCATGGTGCACTTTAAAAATCATATGAAATCCATAATAAAATTAGAAAAATCTGAATCTAGTGCCAAAATTTTCATATCTATCACTTTCTCTAAAGGAAGGATTATCTAATTTTGGTCGTAAAATCCATTTTTAGAGCTTTTCTGATGAGGGTTTGCACTGTACCCGTGAAGGATAATAGCATCATTGGGGTTTTTTTTATCTCAAATTTCTCAACTACAAAATAGTCAAAATTTATAGGGGAACTTTCTAACATATGTATGAGTATCGCATAAAATTTTGGCTCAAAATTCATTAAAAATCTATATGAGATGCATGTCCCAAAATCAAATTCTAGATCTAGAATTTTTAGATCTGAAATCCACCTCATGAAAAAATATTAAAATACTCAAAAATCATAATATAACATTCAATTTTTCTCCATTGAGTTCTTTAAACATATTTTAATGCATAAAAAATATCAAACATGGGCATACAGTATTAACATGCACGCAATATAACATCTCTGATAATGATTTATCAAAAATAGACATATTCAAGCAATTTTTGACATGTTAGCATCATGGAATCATATCAAAACCAAAGTTTTGGTTTCAACAATGGGTAAGGGGCCATGAATTACAGGCGTGTACTAGAAAATAACAATAGAGAATGGACTTACCTCTTTGCAGTGAGTCCCCTCTCTCTTAGCTTCTCCTTCTTCTTTCTCTTCTTCTCTTTCCCTTTCTTCTTCCTCTTCTCTCTCAATTTCGTTTCGTCCCCTTTCCAATCTTTTTTTCTCTTTTTATTAGATCCCCACTTCTCTTTTTTTTTCTGTCCCTCTCCCTCCTCACGTTCTCCCTACTTCTCATTTCCTTCCTTTTCTTTCCTTATTTTTTCTGAATTTTTTTAATTTCCTTTCCTTAACTCTCTCTCTCCCTATTCGGTCTTCCCTTTCCTTTTTTTTAATTTCCTTTTCTTAACTCTCTCTCTCCCTATTCGGTCTTCCCTTTCCTTTTTCTGAGTTTTTTTTTTCTCCTTTAGAGTCCCACGGCTCTCTCTCTCTTTTCCTTTTATTTTCTTTCCATTTTTTTCTTTTCTTTTTTCTGATTTTTCTTCTCCTTTAGAGTACCACGGCTCTCTCTCTCTCTCTCCTGATTTCTTTTTCCTTTCATTTCTCTATCCGTCTCTTTTCCCTTTTCTATTCTTTTTTTATTTTATTTTATTTGTTATTCTTTTGGCATTGGGCCCCAAGGCCCGGTGGCCTTCCCTCTCTCTTGGATTCTTCCACTAACTCTCTTCTCTTTCCTTTCCTCTCTAGGTCCCACGGCCCTATTTCTCTCTTTTTGGACATATATATATATATATATATATATATATATAATTAATATGTGATATAAAATATATGTATATACACAATATATAATATATACATATGAAAAGTGTCTACACATGGGTGAACCAGTTTGGTTTGGGCTGACTTGAGCTAGATTGACTTGATTGGGTTGGACCGACATGAGTTGAATGGGTTAAACTGATATGGGTTGAGCAGGATTGGGCCAAGATTGGTTTTTCTTTCTTTATCACTTCATAGGCCATTTTCGTTGCCATTCTATATGGAATCTTCCGACTGTCTCTACCCCAAATTTTCTATGTTCACTTTCTAGAACACTAAAAATGAGTAATACTGGAGCTTGAATCACCTTATTTGGATGTAAAATGAACAACTTATGAATTTTTAAACTTTAAATAGGTCAATTCATGATAATTTGGCTAGCAACTCTGCATGGGATGCCACGGAGATCTCTGTCTCAAATCCTTCACGTCCACTTTGTAGAGCACTAAAAACGAGGAATAATGGTACTGGAATCACCTGATTTGGACGTCAGATAATAAAATTATGAGGAATTGAAGCTTACGCAGGCATATCAGCTTGCAGCTCTGCATGGGATCCCTCGGACACATCTGTCTTAGATTTTTCACGTCCACTTTGTAGAGTACTAAAAATGAAACATATTGGAGTTTGAATCACCTCATTTGGACATCGGATAGTAAAATTATGACGAATTGAAGTTTAAGCAGGCATATCGGTTTGCAGCTTTGCATGGGATCCCTCGGAGACCTTTGCTCTAGATTTTCCATGTCCACTTTGTAGAGCACCAAAAATGAGGAATAATGACATTGAAATCACTTTATTTGGACGTCAAATGAGCGAGATATGAGAAGATGAAGTTTAAATAATTAAACTTATGATAATTTGCATACAAGCCCCTGGATATTATTAATCTTTAGAAAATACCCTTATTCTTATTCCCAGACTAAAATCGTCATATCTTCTTCATTTGACATTGGAATTGAGCGATTCTAGTATCATTTTGAAGGTATTTCCAAGACATACTAATGTAGGCCAAGATCCATTGGATAGGAAGATTTAATTTAGAAATCATTGTAAATTTTATTTCTGTTGCTTTAGTTTTATTTTAGAGTTTTACTTCTATTGGGATGGTAGTTTCTCTTTTTATTTATTTTATCAGTTTGTATTAGTTATGGGTCCATCATCCCTTAGACGTAGGTGAGTATTAGTATTTGAGTTGATTTCTAATTAGTAGTTGAGTTTAATTAGAACTCTTATATTAAAGTCATATTTGAGTTCTAATTGTGTTTTTAGAGTTTCAGTCTAATTAGGATTGTATGTTTATTTAAAGACATTATTGTTAATGAAATTGGTGGTTGATGATTATTGAGAAGAAAGAAAAGAAGAGGCTCTCAACTCTCTCCCTCCCTACGATATCCCTCCGATCTCTCTCTTTGAGTTCCCTTTCTCCCTTGCTGTTTGGACAGCTTCTTTCTCCTCTCTATATCTTTCTCTTTCTTGGTTTCCCCTCCCTATACCATAAGGTATATTCCTATATCTCTTTTTTTTTAATTCTTTATTTTGACTCCCTAGAATTATCCCACCATCCCATTAATTATCCCTAAAATCATCCTACGTTACTTTTTGGTTCTCATCCATTTTCCTCCCTTACTTGATAATGGTGTTTTCGATATTCTCCATTGATATTCTCTTTCATCCCTTTAAGTGAGATTCAGTCTCCATTAATTGGTATCAGAGCCTAGGTTGAGTATAGGTTAGGGAAATGGCAAATTTTAAATGTTGAGAGGATATTTTAAAGGTTCATCTGCGTCAACAACAAGTAACCTTAAACCTTTTTCTTGAAGCCAGTTTTGAGGGTTTACAACAAATAGAAAACAGAGTGGCTAGGTTGGAGCAATGTATGGGTATTCCACTCATAGCAGAAGAACCTACTGTTGCATCAAAAGAGGACCCAACCACTCCACCTGATATGGAAGCATTAGTATATGAAGCCAATGTCAATGACGAGGCGTTTCCAATAATTCTTGACGGCAAGGCAGAATTCCCTGATGTTCCTATGGTAGATGACTATAGTGAAGAGGTCACAAGTGAGGTTGTGATTATGGTACAGGCTGAGGTTATGGCTCAAGGAAACAAACTGCAACAAGCATTCAAGAAGGATGTTTCCGGTGCATTTGATTTTGTTTGCGATGATGCGATCATAGAATATGTAATCCCATCGTCGTTCTTTGACGAATAGATCCCTCGACTTACAAATTACATCCCCACCATTTGTGTTACCGGATTTTCGTTACCGTCTGCTGCTAGATGTGTCTCCCATGAGATTATTTCGTCGTCTCTATAAAATTCGAGGATGAATTTTTCTAAGTGGGCGAGAATTGATGCAGGCCAAGATCCGTTGGATAGGAAGATTTAATTTAGAAATCTTTGTAAATTTTATTTCTATTGCTTTAGTTTTATTTTAGAGTTTTACTTCTATTAGGAAGGTAGTTTCTCTTTTTATTTATTTTATTAGATTGTATTAATTGTGGGTCCCTCATCCCTTAGACGTAGGTGAGTATTAGTATTTGAGTTGATTTCTAATTAGTAGTTGAGTTTAATTAGAACTCTTATATTAAAGTCATATTTGAGTTCTAATTGTGTTTTTAGAGTTTCAGTCCAATTAGGATTGTAGGTTTATTTAAAGACATTATTATTAATGAAATTGGTAGTTGATGATTATTGAGAAGAAAGAAAAGAAGAGGCTCTCGGCTCTCTCCCTCCCTACGATATTTCTGTGATCTCTCTCTTTGAGTTCCCTTTCTCCCTTACTGTTTGGACAGCTTTTTTCTCCTCTCTATATTTTTCTCTTTCTTGGTTTCCCCTTCCTATACCATAAGGTATATTTCTATATCTTTTTTTTTTAATTCTTTATTTTGACTACCTACAATTATCCCACCATCCCATTGATTATCCTTAAAATCATCCTACGTTACCATTTTGGTTCTCATCCATTTTCCTGCCTTACTTGATAATGGTGTTTTCGATATTCTCCATTGATATTCCTTTTCATCCCTTTAAGTGAGATTCAGTCTCCATTACCTATGCATCCTTGCAGGTTGCAACCCATTTCCTTATTATAGGGCTCATCAAAAATCTCCTCAAAGTCACAGCCAAAATCCAAACCTTGCATTGGGATTCACCAACCTGCCATATAGTTTCACTTAAGCTCCTGGACACTAGGGATCATCTCAGTTATTCTCAAAACATTATAGAGAGCATGTCGGGGCTAATCGACTGTCATTTTTGAGAGAGTTTCACTCACCTCCCCTGTATTTTCCAAACTTTCTCTTACTTCTCCCACTTTGATGTCTACTCTCCAGTAAGACTTTGTTCAACTAGGGATGGTAAAAATGGGGTACTTACACAGACCCTAGAAGCATGTAGACCATACCTGAATCTGCCTACTTAGGTCTACAAGCAGGCCTGAGTAGCACGCTGACCATACTTGAATCTGCCTACTATGGTCCACAAGCAAACCGGAGTATAACACGAAGACCATACCTGAATCTGCCTACTAAGGTCATAAGCAAGCCTGAGTAGCACGCTGACCATACTTGAATATACTTACTCAGGCCCACAAGTAGATGTGAGTAGCACATAGAACATGCTTAAATCTGCCTACTCAGGTCCACAAGCAGACCTGAGTAGCATATAGACCATATTTGAATCTGCCTACTCAGGTCCACAAGTAGACCTGAGTAGCATGCAGACCATACCTGAATCTGCCTACTCCAGTCTACAAGTAGACCTGAGTAGCACATATACCACATCTGAATCTGTTTACTTAGGTCCGTAAGCAGGCTTGAGTAGCACGCAGACCTCACGCATCTCTGCTTGCTCAATTTCACAAGCAGACTTGAGCAGGGCAAGGGGTAGGTAGATTTGACCCAACCTAGTTATGTCAATACTCGGCACATTCAACACTTAGTAATTTTCTTAGTCCTCTACAAGCACATTCGGGGTAGCAACATGTAATACTGACTAGTCGGACTCAGCTAAACTGTTAGTTGTCGAGCTGCCATACCACACCCCTACCTTCAGGATAATGGCATAACTGACATGGCTTGTCTTTATATGTATGTCCCTGCCTTTGGGATAACTTCGGAGTCAACTTGGCTTGTCCTCTATGCATCTCTGAATCCACAGCATTCACAACTGACAGCAGCTAGCTGGTGCTCAATCAAACTTTAAAGCGCAAAGATGTTCAAGTTGTCAATATTTAGCCAACCTGCAAGGCTTTATTCTGCACCTCCGAATTTACACATCTGCAAGTACAAAGGGCAATTGATCAATACGGCATGGCCAATGGAAAGACGTTTGCACTATCGAACCCTTCGTGTCAGAGTAGTGCAACATGATGCCGACCATTATGGACATGTGACCAAGCAGGTAACGACACATGTCAGTCTCATCCTGACTGACTTAGCTTCCTTGGCTACAATCTCCTACTCCTGCTTGGAGTATATGACCTAGGCATCCCACAGCGCGACACCTGGCAATCTTATTAGTGAACTACCTCCTACAGTCCCGGTACCTTTATGCTTCTTGCCTACTCTTATAAATAGAGGACGACCCCTTAAGGTAAAAGGAGGAACTTACCTCATCTCTTTTGCACTCAAAATTTTTCTACGTTCCCCTCTCTTTAAATTGGAGGTAGCTTCCGACTATCTCTTGATTATATTGGGAATCTGACTTAGGCATCAGAGTGTACCCGGGGCTTAATCGCTCAACTCACTTGTCTAATCTTTGTGATTGCAGGTTATCCGGATAATAGATTGGTGGGACAATTTCCAACAGTAACAATGCTATAACATGAAGTATTTGAGATATGGTTATGGTTTAATTAGAGTTATGGTTGATACTAACATTGGGCATTTACAGATTTGCCTTATCAACCTACGTTAGTAATAAGTAGTGCCTCCAAGGAGAAGGCCTAGAGGAAGGCCTACAAATGTGAATCATCCAGCTGAGGATGAGGGTAGTGTGGGCTATGGTGGTTCAAATTAACCACCACATGTACCACGTGTACCTCCTTCTCCTCTGCCTTAGGTTAACTTACCACATGCACCACCCATATAGAATGTGGCAGATATGAGAACTGTAATGGACGGATTAGTCCGCAACTTAGAAGACCAATAGAGAAATACGGCGGCAGTTTTTTCCAAGTTATTGGCCACTTTTTGTGGTGCCCCATAAGCACCATTGGCCCATGCACAAGTATAAGGGGGAGGTATACCTCCAATTCCTCCAACACCGTTGGTGCATGAGCATGTGCACATAGTACCACCAGCTCCTTATGTGCATGTACCGGAAGTGCAGACTCACCCCACCATGGCCAGCATTCACCTACAACCTCAGGTTGATGGAGGGAAGGTAATGATTAATTTTTAGCCGATACACCCATTCAAATTCACTGGTGTGGGGACAAACCCAATGTATCCTGTAATTTGGATTCAGGCGATGGAGAAGACTCTAGAGACTCTTATGTGCACTGAAGCATAGAAGTTGTCGTGTGCCACCTTTCAGCTAGAGGGAGTACCGTATGATTGGTGGAAGCACATCCAACCCACCCTTATTCGGCGCCATGGAGAAATTACATGGCAAATCTTCAAGGAAGCGTTCTACAAGAATTTCTTCCCCCCAAACTTTAGAGATAGAAAAGAGGTGGAGTGCCTCAATCTATTGCAATGGAGCTCATCTGTTGAGGCATATCAACAAAAATTTAAAGAATTATTTTATTTATCTCTAGTCTCAATGAAGGAAGAAAAGCCCAAGTTAAGGAGGTTTGTGGCAAGGCTTGAGGGGAGACCTCAAGGTTATCGTGGAATCTATGCAGTTGACAAAGTACAGTGACATTGTGCAAGCGGGGAAAAGTGTGGAAGAAGGATACCGCCAGAATTATCAAAGCCAAAAGTGGCCTATGAGCTTCATAGATAATCAGGTCACTAACAAGCCTTTCTGTACCCAGTTTCTGAGTTTTTCAGTGGCGGCTTCCTGTGCTCCTTCTATAGTGAGGCCCACCTATAGTACTCCAGCCTCGAGTCAAAGCAAGCCAGCCGCATTTGCACCTAGGATGACTCATCCTAGGCCTGCAGCCTCTACTGCTTCATCTGTGCCATATGGCACGTGTTTTAACTGTGGCATGATGGGCCATTTTGCAAGAGTTTGCCCAGAACCAAAGAAAGCACCACCACCAGGTCAAGGCAAGGCATATGCCCTATCTACTGAGGAAGCTAAGGGATCACTTGGAGTTGTCACAGGTATTTTAAGTTAGTAAATTAAGCACCATCTTGCATGACATATTGTAACTCATGAAAATACATGTGTAGGTACTATTTCTATTTATGGCATACCTGTACGTGTATTGTTTGACTCTGGAGCCATGCACTTCTTCATGTCTTTGGCATTCTTTGCTAAATTGGGAATTCCTTCTCTCAAGATGAAGTGTAAATTAGAAATACATACACCTATGGGGACAAAATCTGGTCTAGAGGACTATTATGGACCATGCAATGTGGTCATAGGGGATAAAGTTATGGAAGCTAATCTTGTCCACTTCGAGGTTATTCTGGGAATGGATTTGTTGGAAAAGCACCAAGCTAATGTCCTATGTTCCAAGCGGTAGATCTTATTCCAACCTACCGCTAGAGAAACATTTGTCTACACTGGGGACAAGAACAAGAACCGCAAGCTATTTTTAATGGCAATTTAAGCTTCAAAACTACTGCACCAAGGCTGTAAGAGTTACTTGGTGTTAGTGCTAAACATGGAGGCCCAATTATCGAGAATGGAAGACATACCAGTGGTCAATGAGTATCTAGATATATTTCTTAAGGAGCTACCTAGTCTATCGCCAGATCGCGAAACAGAGTTCGTTATTGACCTAGTTCCAGGAGCAGCTCCAGCTTCAAAAGCTCCTTACCGTATGGCTCCCACTGAGTTGAAAGAACTTAGAGTGCAGCTTCAGGAGCTTCTAGATAAAGATTTTATCAGGCCTAGCATATCACCGTGGGAGGCACCGGTGTCATTTGTGAAGAAGAAGGACGATAGTGTTTGTTTGTGTATAGATTATCAGGATCTGAATAAGTTGACAATTAAGAACCGGTATTCCTTACCCAAAATTGATGATTTATTTGATCAACTCCAAGGGGTAAGTGTATTCTCCAAGATAGACCTACAGTTGGGCTATCATCAATTGAAAATAAAGGGGAGTGATATACCCAAGACCACATTCAGGACAAGGTATGGCCACTTTGAGTTCTTGGGGCATGTCATATCAGCTGAAAGATTAGTATTGGACCCCGACAAGGTTAGTGCGATCATGGATAGGAAGACACCCACTTTTGTAATAGATGTTTGAAGTTTTCTTGCATTGGTCGGCTATTATCGGTGTTTCATTGAGGGGTTTTCCCATATAGCGATACCACTAACGGTATTAACTAAGAAAGGAATAAAATTTGAATGGACTGACAAGTGTAAAGAAAGTTTTTAGACTCTCAAAGAAAAATTGGTAACTGCTCTAATTTTGACTCTTCCATCTGAGAGGGCTTCATTTATAGTGTACACTATTGCATCTAAGTACAGATTAGGTTGTGTATTGATGCAAGATGAAAAGGTGATTGCCTACGCCTCTATGCAATTGAAGGTTCACGAAAAGAACTATCCCACTCATGATTTGGAACTTACCGCAATTGTCTTCGCCTTGAAGATATGGAGGCATAACTTATATGGGGAAAAGTTCTACATCATGTCAGATCATAAGAGTTTGACTCATATCTTTAATCAGAAGGAGCTGAACATGAGACAATGGAGATGGTTGGAACTATTATGATTGTGACATCAAGTACCACCCAAGAAAAGGTAATGTGGTGGTAGATGCTTTGAGCCAAAAAGCGTTAATGGCAACCTGGGTTCTTGACTTTGATTCTATCATCCCTAGCGAGGGACGTCATATGGCTCACGCACTGATCTCTGCTCCTCCACCTAATGGGGAAGCTTTTACTATAGAGAGTGCCCTCCTTTTTATAGGACTCATGGAGAGAGAGTGTCCTACTCTTTCTCAATCAGCAGAAGCAAGTGGCAGCCCATTCCTCCGGTACGTGCCTTTGGTTGAACTTAAAGCTTATCTGGGCCTAGTTTCATGGGTCCAATTTGATGGTTATGCTTCCTAAACTTCAAATATCTACTCTCACATGATCTAGTATCCCTAGGTGATCAAAGGGGCCGACGCACATCATATTTAGGGTTAAAATACAGAGTGCCAAAGATTGGCATAGTAAGACCCAATACAAAGAGATCCAAATTGTGTGGATTTCAGAGTGGGTCTTACATATGCAACAAACCATTTGAGGCCCTTGTTCATAAATATGGTATTACCCATAAATTGGCGATCCCTTACCATCCTCAGACTAGTGGACAAGTTGAAGTGTCCAATCGATAAATCAAGTAAATTTTAGAAATAATTGTCAATTCAACTCGTAAGGATTGGTCAATTCGCCTCATAGATGCTTTGTGGGCTTATAGGACTGCTTTCAAGACCATTCTTGGTCAATCCCCCTATCGTTTGGTGTACGAAAAATCTTGCCATCTACCAGTAAAATTGAAACACAGAGTGTTTTGGGCAATTAAGAAATTAAATTTTGATTTGTCTGATACTAGCACTCATAGGGGCCTCTAACTATCTGAGTTGGAAGGATTACGAAATGATGCCTACGATAGTGTCCAAATCTATAAAGACAAGACCAAGGCTTACCATGACCGACATATCCTTCGGAAGTCTTTCACCCCTGGTGATAAGGTCTTGCTTCATAATTCATGTTTGCATCTTTTTCTTGGTAAACTTAGATCCCGTTGGGAGGCTCTTTATATTATTCAGAATGTTTTCTCATCGGGTGCCATTGAGATTTTGAATGTAGGTGTAGGTGCGATCTTTAAAGTGAACGGACAATGTTTGAAGTCATTTTTGGAGCTTCCACATGATTCCACTAAAGAGGTCATGGATCTCCATGAGCCTTTTTACCTCGATCCTTGATTTAGGAAGCTTTTCTTTCCCTTGTCTTTGTTTTTATTTTTCTGCATATATTGAGGACAATGCATTATTTAAGTGTGGGGAAAGGATTGAGCTTTCATTGAAGAATTTTAACATTGATTTGATAAAGTTATACACTCTTTCTATGATTTTGACATAAACGTGAAAGGAGAGAGAAACTTAGGACACCATTACATGCGAAGTAATAAAAACCTATGTGAGGATAGTACCTGGTTTGTATCTTGTGATGGGAATCGAGTTAGAAAATACATATTACCTCACCTAAAGGTATGAATCTTTTATGGTTCTAGTTGGTAATTTTAGCCTTTGATTAAAGTTGAGACCTTCTTAAAAAAAAATAAAAGAGCGATCATACTAAGAATTTATGTTCTTGGAACTAGACAGGGCATTCCACCTCAGGAAGCTAGGTGTCTTAATTGAAATTCATTGGATGAGATTTCTTGAAAAAAAAAAAAAGTTACTCTCTAACATCAATGTCCTTAAGGATATATGCAAAAAGCGAAGCTACATAAGTAACATGAGAATGCATAATCACCTACACCTCTCAAGTTAACTATAGTGGAGTAGCTTAGAGAGGAAAAGTGTAAAAAAAATGTAAAATAGAAGTGTTGAAATCTGAATATGATCAAATAGGCTCTAAATCTTGGGTCTGGGTTGCCAATGTGTTACCATAGGTTTTACTTTAAGGAAATGTATGATTGGAAGATATAACAAGGTTTTCTAATTAAAAATGTATGCTTAATGTTTGAATCATATGAGAAAATAATGTTTAAGTGTGGGGGTGTCTATGTTTTCTTGATCCCAAGTTGAGTGTCTTGACTAATAGGATGTGTGTATGTTCTTTTTCCTAAATACCAAAGTCAAAGTTTGAAATTTTATATGAATTTTGTGTGTTTATTTTCTAAAAACACTCACGAGACACAACTTGTCCACTAAGGGTGACCTAGAGTTTTAAAGGCTTGTTGCACGTGCTAAGTGCAATGGTGATTCCTATAAAAATGAGTTAAGGTTTTATTTTAGTTTCTTTTTCTTTGTCCAAGGATCTGCAGAAGCTTAACTGTTGGGATATTTAATAAGTGTATATTTTTTATATTTTTATTCCATTTGCACTATGCTTTTTAATATGTTTTATGCCTTATTGAACTGAATAGAATTAATTTTATAAGTTTGCATATTTTAGAGACTTTGTGAATTAATTACTAAAAGATAAAAAAATTCCAGCATTCTTAATATTGATGTTTTGAGCTTCATGTAGGTTTTTGACATGGAAAGAGTTCTTGAATTAAAAAGTGGTCCTTAATAAAGTTGTAAAGGACATCTCAACCTTTTCGGAATGGTATTATGAAAAAAATTCCGAGTTCGTTTGGGCCTCTAAATGTTATCTCAAAGTCTAATACAAAAATCTGATCTGAATCCGAATCTAAGCAACCGTACTATCTGATTAAAGCATTCAATGGTGGATAAAATTTTCATAAAGAGTTTTTTAATCAAGTTAGAAAACCTATAATAGATGAGGTTGAATTGATTTGGTATTTAAGTCAGATGAGGAAACTACCATTCTAGAAGACTCCAAGGGAAGAAGAAAACTCTACAATTCTAGGAGTCTAAACAAAGAAGGAATTCTAAGCTACAAAAGATTGATATTCTATATATAGAGAGCACTGGTGTTGAAGATAGTATCTCTCTTTTCGGCTGAAAATTTCTATCTCTTTCTCTTTTTCTCTTTAGTTAATGATATTTCTTTTTTCTCTCTCTTAAAGAATAATTGTAATGACTAGCTAGTTTATTCATTCGGTTCAACGAATTCAATTGTAAGTTTTTTTAGTATTGAAAATTTATTTAAGGGAGAGTTCAAGAAACTTAGTTTCTTCTTTTTAAGTTGTGTTCTTCTTGCTTAATTTCTTTTATCAAGTTTTAATTTCATATTTAGAATTTTATAATAGGGTAAATCGATATAGGTTGTATCCCATTACTATTTTAATTTAGGGGAGAAGGCTCCCTTTGTTATCCTATGCATATCACCTTGAAGTGACAACAAGATGACGAGCGACGACAGAGAAATATTCCAACGAGATAATTTTTTTTATATTCTTTTATTTTTAATTTTATCCCTTCATGTAATAGATTTGTATTACTCTATGGTTAATATAGTGATTTTGTAAATCTTTGTGCCTTTAGGAATTGGTTATTATTGTTTCTATTTCTTAATTAGTTTTTATTTGAAGTGATTAGGGTGTTAATTTATTCAAATCATTTAGGTATACTTTGCCCGGTTTAAGTTAGGAAAATAGCGCTTCTTCATTGAGTTTGACTCGTTATTGCACGATACCATGCACTTGCGGTTACACTTTTAATCCCTATCAGTGGGTAGTGGTTGGGGCGGAGGTAGCGGCGGCTGTGGTGGTAGTGGCAGCGGTGGTGGTGGGTGATGGTGGTGGAGGTAGTGGTGGTGGTGGATGGTGGCGATAACAGAGGTAGCGACACCTGCGGCGATGGTGGTGGAGGCGGTGGTGGTGGTGGGTGGTAGCAGTAGTTGTGGTGGTGGTGGTGGTGGTGGTGGTGGTGGGTGGTGGTGGAGGTGGTAGTGGTAGTGGGTGGTGGCGGTGGTGGTAGTGGTGGTTGCGGTAGTGGTAGGGGTGGTAGCAGCTGCAGTGGTGGCGGGTGGTGGGTGGTGTTGGCGACTGCGGTGGCAATGGTAGTAGTGGTGTTGGGTGGTGGCAACGGTGGTGGTGGTGTGTTGACAGTAGTGGTGGTGGGTGATGGGTGGTGGTTGTGGTGGTGATCAAGTAAGAGTCAGGTGAGAGTAGACTCTTTTTCTTCTCCAAAAACTTGCTCCAACATGTTGGAACAAGTATTAGTTACTCCAAAATTTTGGATTCTGAAGCCATTTTCAATCCTGTTCACTCTGTGGGAGCTCGAATCCAACCAGGCCTATCAAACTCCCTTTAACTCCAAAATGGCTCCCTCAAAGCCAGAATCCATAGAATCCAGAATCTGAAGTTTTATCAAATAGGCCCTAAATCGCTGCTCAAAGGAAAATTTTTTCCAATATATTAATAAATAAATAAATTCAAGAAAAGAGAAAATTTTGATGGGCCAGTGCTCAATGCATGCATTGTAAGACCCGCACTCCACTAACTTGGTCTAACCGTGTCGTGCCAGGTCTTCCTATCATTCCTGGACCAAGTGGACCGAGCATGTGAAGATAGATCACAAACCAGGTATGAGAATCAACTTAAAAACACTAAAAACATACCTAAGGTCGCATGCCTGGGTAAGTATGGTCGACCATAAGGAAGAGAACCAAAAATCTCAAATCCTGAACCCCATGGTCGATGATTTCGACCCTACGGTCGACGGTTTATGCGACCGTATGATTGATCGTGAAAACCCAGATTAGACTCCGAGTTTTGGAAACTTTCCTAAACTAAGGGATTGGTTTCCTAATTGAAAGAGGACTCTATATGGAGAGTTTTTCTCTATATAAAGGACGTCCCTCAGTCCTTTTTCAGTCTTTTAGAACATTAGTAAAACCTAGAGAAAGAGAAGGAAGAGAAGGAAGAGAAGGAAGAGAAGGAAGAGAAGGAGAAGAAGAAAAAGCTAAGGAGTAGAATTTGCTAAGAAGAGATCGGCTCTCTATCACAGGCAAACGTATGAAACGAATGTCTGGAGATGTAAACTCTAAGGAATAAGACTTCTACGAAGAATAGGTAATACCAACCTATTATGATCTATGTGATTTCCATGAGAAAATCCCAAGGAGAACCATGAGCAATGAATTTGATGATTAGGGATGATAAGAAATTATTAATGATGGCCACAGGATGACCTTAGAATAAAACCCATTGAAGATAAGAAGAATTGACCCTGGAAGAACTCAAATTGCATGTAGTCTGTGACCAAAAATCTCAAGGTCGCAGCTACGGTCGACCATAGCATGACCAGTATAACCAGAGGATCGACCATAGGCATTTAAGAAGATTTTAGAAATCATATGGTCAATACAGCATGAGACCATAGGACTAATCAGACACCAATCAGTGCTCTGTTTCAATTTTCGACTACTGTAACATGTCACATATGAACCCTAACTTAAATTCATATAACTTTTATGTTCTTAAATCAATTCAAAGAGAATTTCAAGGCTTGGAAGGACATCGAGAATTGCTAATAGGTGAGGGAACAAAACCTAAACTAATTTGATAATAACAAACTGTTTATTTTTATTGAGTCCAATGCCATGATTGATTCTATGCTTGTATGCTTGTAATGTGCATCTCACATGTCATCCAATATTTCAGCTATTACTATTCATGCATATTTAATTTCATTTATTTATAACACGATGATGATGATGAAGCTAGGAATAGGCATGTGAACGTATGTGTATTGTTGGTGTGTTGGATGCGAGTTGAGAATCAAGGGGAGGACGTGGCATGGTGGTCTTCAACCTCGTCACCAGATTCTAGCTCTATCTCTACTCAATTCTTACCCACTAATATCGTCGTATCACCATTACCTTAGCAGAACTATTATGTCGTAGGGCATCGGGGGAGGTCGTCTCGGACCGTGTGGTCTCTGACTCTGCTGGGGGGCCTTAGCTCTATCTCTATAGACGTATTGAAGGATGCTGGGGTGAGACCTTGGATACACTGTTTGGCATTAAGATTGGTTAGTTGCAAGCCCAGTTTGTAAGCCCTCGCCAATAGGGGCTTACGTGTTGGTATGGATAGGGCATCAGGGGAAGTGTTGGCGGTGTTTGATCCGAACACTTTAGCTCTATCTTTATTCCATTATGGGTGCTTGTGGGATGGCAATGGTGTTTGATCCATTGGACGGATTCACACACTCATGTATACAGGTGCGGTAGCCACCAAACCTTTCTATAGCACATTACAATCTTATAAACCAAACCAAAGATATGAATTGAAATGCATGCATATGTTTGTTGCATTGTTTTGTTTGCTCACTGAGCCGTGATGTGTGCTCACCCTTTCGACATCGAATATTTTTAGTTGATGATGCAGGTCCTACTATTGAAGAATATATGAATGCGTCGACGTATGGACACGTTACTGCGATGGACATTGACGCTGAAAAAGATGCGCATGATTCATCATGCGAGTGCAACCAATGTGTTTTTGCTTAAGTTTAGTTATAATTTGAACATTAGATATGTAATTGATTATTTATTTTTATGTCTTGTGGTTTGGAGATAACTGGATTAAATGCTTATTTATCACTGTTGGACTCTCAGTTCATTATCTGTAAGACTTCCGCTTATTTGTTTATTATCTCTAATTATTAATGTGGAATGTGTGTGTGGTTTGATATGGTCGGTACGACCTATGCGAGATCCTGGATGAACCATTGATTTATTGGCGGTTCATCACACCATTTTGGTTAGACCAGAATTTGGGTGTGATAACTTGGTATCAAAGCCTCTCAGATTCTACCCATTGACCTAACTACTTCCACATGAGTCATGAACTGAGTTTGGATAAAATTTAAAAGCTATAATAAGAATACACCATAAGCACCTGTGTTGTATGAGACATAAACTATGAAAAAGAATAATACACATATGTAAAGGAGAAACAAGTTATATATATATATATATATATATATATATATATATATATATATATATATATATATATATATATATATATATATATATATATATGGGAATAAGACAAATGTACATCAAATTCAGAGTACAGTCTACAATCCGGATAGTTACTCTGTAGTATAAAAAGGGAAAAATATATAAATAGCAATCATGGAGCTGGAGGTGCTGGAGGAGGAGGTGCCTCACGATCTCTATCTTAGTCCTCAGCATATACTCTCACAAGCCAGGCCACCTGAGTCTGAGTCGCTCAGAGACTAGCCGTCAAATCCGCTACCCGCTAGTCTATAGAGCGTTGGGCATCTAGAAGTTTTCCTACTCTCCAGTCAGTTATGCGCTGAGCCTCTTTAATCTCACGTAACAACCCCATCATGTCATCTGGTGGTGGGCGTGAAGGGCCAGCTGAATGAGAAGCCCTAGAAGGGCTAGCTCCAATAGAATGTTGTGGCGATGGAGGAGGGATGGAATCCACATCCATGTACATTCGATCATCATCCTCCTCATCATCACCCTCGAGTGCTGCTACCTCTGCTGCTGTTGCTGCTGCCACCTCTGCATCTGCTGCCGCTACCAGAGTGAGAGGACGTCTCATAGCATTCCTCTCATCATCACTGACCTGTATTTCTCTCATGCCCATCTTGGCTGATGGCCTCCCAATCAAGGTCAGCTGAGAAGGTGTCCTCAACGATCCTCTCATCCACTAGGTCCACCTATAGACGAGCGAGCAAGGTGGAGATCAGCCGCCCATAGGGCAAGTTGCCTTTCGAGTCAGGCAATGTAGCTCGGTGCATAGTCCGTAGAATAATATACAGAAGACAAACATGCTGCCTAGTACAGATACAGTCCAGAAGGTACTAAGTCAGCTGAGAGATCATCTCATAATGTTCACCCTGGGGAATCAGATTATGCTGGATAATCTGGCAGTAGACACGTGGCTCTGGATGCAGGTTGACTGCTCTTACCTCCCAACGGTCATCCTGAAGAATCTGACTATCTATTTCTGCATGCATCTGTGTAGATAAAACTATGGCTCTCTGGGTGGCAGTAAACCAACTGTCCATCATTGGAGATACCTAGGAGATCAGCCAACTCCTGGCAGTTGAAAGAAATCAAAACCCCTTTCACCCAGTTGGTGATCTGAAGCTCTCTGCCCCTCTCCACATCCTCTAGGTTACCCTCCACGTGAAGGTGACAGTAAAACTGCTTAACCAAGTTCGGGTGAGTGCAAGCCTCATATAGGACCACTGGAAGCCAGCCCATATCGTCAAATGCCCTCTATACATCAAACAGGGCCAAGTGGGCTAGGTTCACACATCTACCCCCTTTAACCTTCTTTCAGTCAAACCAAGGGTATCACACTTCTGCTTCCATAGACGTAAAGCGAAGTGGGTCATGAACTCGAGGAAATTTGGTGCGAACCATGATAGCTGTAAGAGAAGAAAATAAGAAAACAAGTTAGAAAATCTGGAAAAAAAAAATTTGACAGTATAACGACGTAAAATGAGAAAAGCCTCACTTTTCACCCAAACATTTGGGCAGGAGGACTTACATAGGTCCCAAACCATCTTGCAATGCATATCCAATCGGAAATTTTAACTAGGTAGGTCGAATTTGAAAATTTTTGATAATTGAGCAAAAACCCCAAATTTTAGGTCAAAATGGTAATTTCAAATTTTTACCAAACCAACTGATGAAACTCAAATTTTCTTGAGGGCTTTCATCCATTGGGTGGCCAATAGCAAAAGCCCCCAATAAAAATTAAATTTTTACGGTTAGAAAAATATTAATTAGAAGAAAACCCTACAAATGGTAAAAACCCTAGGTATAAAAGCTTAAAAATGAAAGAGAGTCGAGAACATACCTTATGGAACGGAATGTAGGCCGTAGATCGAAGGAAAAATCACCAAGTTTGTTTGGTCGACACTGTAGCAACTCACTGGAGGCGAGTTGAGTAGAGACCATAGGAGAAAGAAGTAGAATGAGAGGGAAAACTCTTGAAATAGGTTTTTAAAAACTGATTTTGGATCTTACGGACGCACAATTCGACCAAAACCATCGATTGTAAGATCGACCATATGATCGACCATAGGGTCTCGGTAAGTTGCTAGGGATGTGATAGTCGCACCTAAGGTCGCACAACATGCGACCGTAGGCCATCGACCGTATGACCTACTGTTGTCTGCATTTGATTCTGTTTGAACTTTTTCCTATTGATTTTGTTTTTTCTCTAGCCTTCCATTGTGAGACTAACCCAATACTACCATCATATCATGTCTCACATGTACAACCTTTTCAAATACCATTCAACCAAGAGTTTAAATGGCTAGACGCAGAGTAAGTAGAAGGAAACAGAATGCAAACCCATCTCCACCACCTATGGAGACTAATGACAATGAAGGTCAGCAAGGACAAGAAGGAAATATTGGAACTCAAAATGCTGCACCTCAGAATGTGCACACCCAAGCCAACCCAACCAACCTACCTGCACCACCTATAGAATTGGCTACTGTGGTCATGAATTTAGCACAACAATTGCAGCAAATACAGCAAGTGCAAGCCAACATGCAAGCTACTATGGGAATGGCATTCCCAGCTGCAAACACGACACCTCTACCTGCAGGACAAGCTAGTACTGCACCTGGTGGTAGCAACACCCTACCCAAAACACCGCAAACACCAGCAGTACAAGGCCAAGTGCAAAACCCTGAAGCACCGGAAGGCGGTGGTATAACCAAGGAAATTATCAGTACCAGCCGCCTATGTATGGAGTATATGCATAGTATTAGCTTGATCACTCTAGAATGATCGAACATTTTCTGAAGTTGAAACCAAAGGAATTTACAGGCAAGCCATCAGATCCGTTATGGCCAGCTCACTGGATCAATGAGATGAAAAAAAACTTTATGATGATGACTATAAATGAATAAGAGAAGGTGTTATGTGCCACTTTTATACTGAAAGGTGATGTGCACCATTGGTGGAAATCTACTCGGAGTTATCTATTAACAAAGCACGCCCAACTGACATGGGCTATTTATAAAGAAGCTTTCTTCGAGAAGTATTTTCCCAGGAGTTTCAGAGATCAAATGGAAAAGGAGTTTCTAAGTCTGTATCAAGGACAAATGACTGTAGATGCATATCAACAGCGTTATGAAGAATTATTTTTCTTTGCTCCATCTAGCATGAAGGAGAAAAATACCAAAACCCGAAGGTTCGTCATGGAACTTAGGGGAAGCATCTGTGAGCATGAATTGGGACTGGAAAAGAATATTTATAATGAAGCTATACAGATTGCTTGAGTGATGGAATCGATCCAGAGGAAAAGTTATTTTGCTCAGAACAGAGGTATGAAAAGGCCTAATGGAAACTCATACAACGGAGGGAACTCAAAGACATTTAAACCCTTCTGTACTCAAGGCTTCAATGTTACAGCCAAGACTACTCCGACAGTCCAACCTCAACAGAAGCAAAGTAATGCTGGAGTCAAATGCTTCAATTGTGATCAAGTTGGACATTATTCAAGAGAGTGACCTAAGCCAAGGAAGCAGCTACAGCAAGGAAAAGTTTATGCAGTTACTTTTGAGGATGCTGCCACATCACCTGATGTGGTCACAGGTACGACCTGAACTGTTCATTTCGTACTACCTTGTGTAAGCATGTAAACTAAATTAAATCAAATCACAGGAAACGTACCTATTAATGGTTTACCCGCCAGAGTACTCTTTGACTCTGGAGCTACTCATTCTTTTATATCTGTGTCGTTTGGAAAGAAGTTAAATCTACCCCTCAGACCTTTAGACTACAAACTGCTTGTACGATCACCTATGGGATTAGAAGTGGAACTAGACAAAGGTTATGGACCATGTCTAGTTCTTATCGGTGAGAAGATTTTAGATGCAACCTTAATTCAACTTGAGATGGCAGACTTTGATGTTATCTTGGGAATGGATTGGTTAGCTCGGCACTCTACAAACCTATTATGTGTAGTAAAGAAATTGACATTTAAAGACAAGGATGAAGCAGAGTTTAATTTTGTGGGAACCAAACTTTCCCGTAAACGAAAACTCATTCTCTCTGCATTGAAGGCTAGAAAATGCCTCGAGAAAAGAGGAATTGGGTATCTAGTATCTGTGGTCGATCTCACCAAGGAAGCACCACGAATGGAGGATGTTGAAGTTGTGCATAAATTTTTGGATGTATTTCCTGAGGAACTATCAGGACTACCACCCGACCAAGCGACAAAGTTCGTTATAGATCTTATACCCAGAGCCGCACTAGTTTCGAATGCACCTTATCGAATGGCTCCTACTGAACTGAAAGAACTGAAGGTACAATTATAGGAATTACTGGACAAGGGTTATATCAGACCCAGCATATCACCATGAGGAGCGCTAGTATTGTTCGTGAAAAAGAAGGATGGTACCATTCGACTGTGTATAGACTATCGAGAATTGAATAAGCTTATAATCAAGAATCAGTACCCGTTGCCTTAGATTGATGACTTGTTCGATCAGTTGCAAGGTGCCAAAGTGTTCTCCATAATTGATCTTTGGTCAGGATACCAACAGTTGAAGATTAAGGAAGGTGATATTCTAAAGATAGCATTTAGAACCAGATATGGACATTATGAATTTTTAGTCATGTCTTTTGGATTGACTAATGCACCAGCAACTTTTATGGAACTCATGAATCAGGTATTCCATGATATGTTGGATACGCCAGTCATTGTATTTATTGATGACATGCTAGTCTACTCCAAGGACAAAGAAACTCATGTCATAAATCTAAGAGCTGCTCTGCAGTGACTAAGAAAAGAGAAGCTTTACGCAAAATTTACAAAGTGTGAGTTTTGGCTAAATGAAGTCGCTTTCTTAGGCCATGTGGTATCCGCTGAAGGAATTAAAGTGGATCCTAGCAAGATTGAAGCCATTGTGAAATGGGAAGCACCTAAGAATGTTGCAGAAAGCTAAAGTTTCTTAGGTTTAGCTGGTTACTATCGACGATTCATGGAAGATTACTCTTGAATCGCCGTACCTCTCACCAGGCTGACAAAGAAAGGAGAAAAGTTTATTTAGATCGATAAATGTGAAGAGTGTTTTCAAACATTGAAGGCTAAATTGATATCAGCTCCCATCTTGACTATTCTGATCCCAAGACAACCATTTATCTTGTACACTGATGCATCTGGGTTAGGTTTAGAATGTGTGCTTATGCAAGGAGAACAAGTAGTTGCGTATGCCTCAAGACAACTGAAGACACATGAGAAGAACTATCCCACTCATGACTTGGAATTAGCAGCAGTAGTACATGCTGTTAAGATATGGAGACATTATTTGTATGGAGAGAAATTTTAGATTAAATCAAATCGTAAGAGTCTCACTCATCTTTTTAATCTGAAGGAGTTGAACATGAGACAAAGAAGATGGCTGAAATTATTGAAGGATTATGATTGCGATATCCAGTATCATCCAGGAAAAGCTAATGTAGTTGCTGACGCACTAAGTAGGAAAGCTATGACAGAATCCCAAGAAGAGGTTAGTGCAAATGTTGTGGCGTATGTCACAGGGAGAGTATTTAATTACGGTAAAGAGCAGTTTGTGATTGATATTTTGAATAAATCAACCGACCAAGGGTTTATTCATTTATTCTCAAACATGTTTGCTACATTGAAGATTGTACCTGATCTATTAGACGAAGTGAAAGCCGCTATTAAATCAGACCCTTATCTGAGAACGATGCAAGAAGACCTCAAAAAAGGTAGGACTACTCCTGAGTTCACCTTGGACGTTGAAAAGGTACTAAAATACAAAGGAAAGGTATGTGAAAATGAAAACTTAGATATTAGACACAGACTAATGAAGGAAGCTCACACCACCTCTCATTCGGTTCATCCTAGAAGTACGAAGATGTAACATGATCTGAAGAAACTATATTATTGGAGAGGAATGAAAGCGGATGTAGCTAAATTTATGTCTCAATGCTTAAATTGTCAGCAAGTAAAGGCTGAAAGGTGAAGACCTATAGGATTGTTGCAACCACTGCCAGAACCAGCCTGGAAATGGGACTGCATCACTATGGACTTTGTCACCGGGTTACCATTGACTCCCAGAGTAGTTGACGCGATCTGGGTGATTGTGGATCGTTTGACCAAGACTGCTCCTTTCATAGCTATACGACCTCAGTATACCCTCGAGAGGTTAGCTAAGCTTTATGTAGATAATATTATCTGATTACATGGTGTACCTCAAAGCATTGTGTCCGACAAAGACCCACGCTTTACTTCAAAGTTTTGGAAAGGATTACAGAAGGCTATGGGTACAACATTGAAGTTTAGTACTGCATTCCATCCTCAAACAGACGGACAGTCGGAGCGTACTATTCAGATTTTAGAAGACATGCTTCGAGCTTCTGTTATTGACTTTAAAGGATCATGGGATGAGAAATTACCATTGATTGAGTTCGCTTATAACAACAGCTATCAAGCGACTATACAGATGTCACCCTATGAAGCACTGTATGGTAGGAAATGTCAAACTCCTTTTTTTTTTTGGAATAAAGTTGGAGAACGGAGTATTGTTGGACCAGAGTTTGTTAAAGAGACTTGTCGAGTAGTCGACATTATCAAAGAAAGAGTCTGAATAGCTCAGAATCGTCAAAAGAAATATGCAAATAATAGGTGGAGAGATCTAGAATTCACCATAGGAGATAAGATATTTCTGAAAATATCTCCTATGCGTGGTTTGAAAAGGTTTGGACAGAAGGGAAAGCTGTGTCCCAGATATATTGGACCTTATGAAGTTCTCGATAGATGTAAAAAAGTAACATATCAGTTAGCCCTACTACCATCCATGTCAAGTGTGCATGATGTATTTCATATCTCATTACTAAAGAAGTACGTTAGAGATCCAACACACGTGTTAACAACGGATCCATCGGATTTTACTGAAGATTTGACGTTCGAAGTAGTACCTTTTGAGATCACTAGCCAGAAGGTGCAACATCTTTGCAACCGCGACATTTACAATGTTAATGTTACTTGGAGAAGCCAAAATATAGATGAAGTTACATGGAAAGAAGAGAACGCTATGCGGAAGCAATATCCTCACTTATTCAACTCGGAAGGTATGCGTAAATTTTAAGGACAAAATTTATATAAGAGGGGGGGAGTTGTAAGACCCGCACTCCACTAACTTGGTCTAACCGTGTCGTGCCAAGCCTTGCCATCATTTCTGGACCAAGTGGACCGAGCGTGTGAAGATAGATCACAAATCAGGTATGAAAATCGAGTTAAAAAAACTAAAAACATACCTAAGGTCGCATACCTAGGTAGGTATGGTTGACCATAAGGAAGGGAACCAAAAATATCAAATCTAGAACCCCACGGTCAATGATTTTGACCCTTCATCGATGGGTTATGGGACCGTATGATCGACCGTGAGAACCCAGATCAGACTCCAAGTTTTGGAAAATTTCTTAAACTAAGGGATTGCTTTCCTAATTGAAAGAGGACACTATATAGAGAGTTTTCCTCTATGTAATGGACATCTCTCAGCCCTTTTTCACTCTTTTAGAACATTAGTAAACCCAAGAGAAAGAGAAGGAAGAGAAGGAAGAGAAGGAAGAGAAGGAGAAGAAGAAAATCTAAGGAGAAGAATTTGCTGAGAAGAGATTGGCTCTCTATCACAGGCAAAGGTATGAAACGAATCTCTGGAGATGTAAACTCTAAGGAATAAAACTTCTATGAAGAATAGACAATATCAACCTATTATGATCTATGTGATTTCCATGAGAAAATCCCAAGGAGAACCATGTAGAGTGAATTTGATGATTAGGGTTGATAAGAAATTATTAATGATGGCCATAGGATGACCTTAGAATAAACCCAATTGAAGATTAGAAGAATTGACCCTGGAAGAACTCGAATTGCATGTAGTCTGTGACCAGGAATCTCAAGGTCGCAGCTACGGTCGACCATAGCATGACCAGTATGACCAAAGGATCGACCATAGGCATTCAGCAAAATTTTAGAAATCATATGGTCGCAGCTACGGTGGAACCATATGCGACCATAGGGTATCGACCGTAGACAGTAAGGTCGATACAGCATGAGACCATATGACTAATCAGACACCTATCAGTGCTCTGTTTCGATTTTGGACTACTGTAACATGTCACATATGAATCCTAACTTAAATTCATATAACTCTTAGGTTCTTAAATCAATTCAAAGAGAATTTCAAGTCCTGAAAGGACATCGAGAATTGCTAATAGGTGAGGGAACAAGACCGAAACTAATTGGATAATAACAAACTATTTATTTTTATTGAGTCCAATGCCATGATTGATTCTATGCTTGTATGCTTGTAATGTGCATCTCACATGTCATCCAATATTCATGCATACTGTTCATGCATATTTAATTCTATTTATTTATAACACGATGATGCTGATGATGCTAGGAACAGGCATGTGAATATATGTGTGTGGTTGGTGTGTTGGATGCGAGTCGAGCATCAGGAGGAGGATGTGGCATGGTGGTCTTCGACCTCGTCACCAAACTCTAGCTCTATCTCTACTCAAGTCTTGCCCACTAACATCGTCGTATCTCCATTACCTTAGCAGAATTATTACGTCGTAGGGCATCAGGGGAGGTGGTCTCGGACCGTGTGGTCTCTGACTCTGTCGGGGGGCCTTAGCTCTATCTCTATGGAAATTTTAAGGGATGCTTGGGTGAGGCCTTGGATACACTGTTTGTCATTAGGATTTTTAGTTGCGAGTCCAGTTTGCAAGCCCTCGCCAATAAGGACTTATGTGTTGGTATGGATAGGGCATCAAGGGAAGTGTTGGCAGTATTTGATCCAGATACTTTAGCTCTATCTCTATTCCATGGTGGGTGCATGTGGAACGACAATGGTGTTTGATCCATTGGACGGATTCACACACTCGTGTTTAGAGGTGCGGCGGCCACTAAACCTTTCTATAACAGATTGCAAACTTATAAACCAGACCAAAGATTTGAACTGAAATGCATGCATATGATTTTGTTTGCTCACTGAGCCGTAATGTGTGCTCACACTTTCGACGTCGAATATTTTTAATTGATGATGCAGGTCCTACTGTTGAAGAATATATGAATGCGCCGACATATGGACACGTTGCTGCGATGAACGTAGATGCTGAAGAAGATGCGCATGATTCATCATGCTAGTGCAACCAATGTGTTTTTGCTTAAGTTTATTTATAATTTGAACATCGGACATGTAGTTGATTATTTATTTTTATGTCTTGTGGCTTGGAGATAACTAGATTAAATACTTATTTATCACTGTTAGACTCTCAGTTCATTATCTGTAAGACTTTCACTTATTTGTTTATTATCTCTGATTATTAATGTGGAATGTGTGTGTGGTTTGATATGGTGGGTACGACCTATGTGAGATCCTGGGTGAACCGTTGGTTTATTGGCGGTTCATCACACCATTCTGGTTAGACCAAAATTGGGGTGTGACATGCATGGCTATCTATCATTCAAAACAAAGCTGACTACTAAGTAAGTTGAATAGGTTGTCTAGTAAGAAAAGAGGAAATTTAATGGGCCAGTGCTCAATTCATGCGAGGCTATCATTCAAGATAAACAAAGCTGATTACTAAGTAACAGTATAGTAGAGCTGAATGGGCTACCCAGTACAATTCGCACCTAAGTTCCATTAAAATTTGATCTTGAAGAGGGATAGGTGGCACAATGAATTGTAGATAAGCAACGAAACATACAAGCCTATCTTCACCGCAACATACAAATCATGAAACCTTATTTTAAGGGTTTTATCCGAATGACACCGGACCGGTGTCAATTAAGCATTGACACTAGTACCCTCATGTGCACAAATGCTTCCTTTTATTAACCAAGTTACTATCTTACCTCCTATTTAAGAGTTTTCCCGTGATACCGGCACTCCAAATCCCATATTTTAATCCTCTCATGCCCCTCATCCCGGCATGAGGGAAACCAGTGGTTGTAGTTTACAATGTGTACATGTCAACCTATTGGTATACGCGCACTATGGATGACAGCCACTAAATTTCTCATGCCAACACAAGGGGCATAAGAGGATTTGAATCTCCCAATCCCCACCCCTCTCCAAATCAATGTCAAATCTTCTCGACCGGCTGGAATAAAAAAGAAAGAACCAAAATAGAGAAAAACAGCTAGAGATACGGGGATGATAGATCAGATCCCTTTTTTCTCTCTCTCGTACAGAGAGAGGGCAGCAGAGGGCCTGAAGCATTTATTTTCTGGGTAATAAATCTCACTTTGGGAGGATCCAAATCGTCTCTTGCGAGTGTATCCGCAGGAGACGTTGCTGCTTTCGACAGATGCACGCCACGTGAATTTGTTGGTATCCAACGTCTTAAAACATCCCGCCATAGGACATGAAACATGAACCGATATGTTCCTTATCAAATATCTGTTTCAGAGATGAGAGAGAGGGCAGAGGAAGAAGAAGGTTGGATGGATTTCAGAGGTGAGAGAGAGAAAGAGCATAGGAAGAAGGTTGGATGGAGGGTTCCTGAAATGATCGCTAACACCGAAAGAAACTCATAGTTGAAAATGGAATCAAGATCCAAGTTGAAAAGAGCTACAGCTCTGAAATCAGAAGAAAACCAAACAAAATCAAGATCTGAGTTAAAGGAAACCATAGATCTGGAAAAAAAAAAAAACAACAACGAATCGAAGAAACACAATCTTGCAACAAAATCAGAGGCGAGAACGAAGATGAAAGATCTTACCAAAGGAAATAATCAAGAGATGAAACAAGATGATATGGTGGCGAAAAGAGAGAAAGATCGACGAAAACGTTCACAGATCTGGGTTTCTTGCTACGATTCTCTGAAATTTCTTGGTCTTCTTCAGTTCTTGAAAATTCTTTGTCTTCATTCCTCTGAAATTTCTAGATCCTTCTCGTTTTTTCCTGAAATTTCTAGATTCTTGTTTCTTTGGTCTTCTTCAGTTTTAGAACTTGGAAGCAATGGATTGTTTGTTATTTGTTATCTGAGAAAAAGGAAACATAAAAAACCAGGAAAAAAAATATTGGAATGATTTCTTGTGGACTCTTTGTGATGGATGGTGAAATCTTTGTCAAACCAGATATTGGTGAAGATGAAGAGTTGCAGAAGAAGTGGAAGAAGAAGAGTTGCAGAAGAAGTAAAAGAAGAAAAGTTGCAGAGAGAAAATCAGAAGTAGAAAAAGAGGGATACGAAGGGTTTCATATTTCATAGAATGTATCACGGTTTAATTTTCATTTCCTGCGGCAATCTGCTTTTGAGGCGTTGGATACGAAAGGTTCCACGTGGCACGTATTTATCCCACGTAGCAACATCTCCTACGGATACCCTCGCGCGAGACGATTTCAATCCACAAAAGATATGCTGAGCTTGGGAAACCGCATAGCCTTTTGCAACATTTCACCCTCGGTCTTCCTTCGTCCCTTATTTTCCAATTTTAATTATTTACTATCGTCTTTTTCCTTATTTTATTTGTTAAAAATGAATTTTAACATTGGAAAACCACCACGACCAACCCTTTTTTGTCTTTGGAGTTTACACTTTAGAGAGATCCGAAAGAAGATTACAAGTTGCAGAACCAGCATGCATTACCTTTGTAGTTATTCGATCCTTCTGTGCAAGCAACGGACGTGCATTCACTTTTATGGTAACCAACAAACAAAAGCATGCATGCAGGCTTTTATAGCCGTCGGATCCTCTGTATCTTTGGATTCTTCCCAAAAATGTACCTGGAACGGGGAAGAGAGAAAGATGAAAGGATGGACTCGGGCTTGATTCATTAACTGGCAGTGACACGGAGAAAATCATGAAAAGGCATTTAATCGTCAGGATTGTAATGCATATCAAGATTCTAGACATCTAAAGGAATGGACGAAGCCACAAGGACAAGCAAAGATGACTTAACCAAACAAAGTTAGCTCCCTCATAAGGGTGATTGGGTAAACATTATCCGAGTCAATTTAGTTGAATTTGGTTAAGCCATGTGTTCGGTCTTGGGACCTCGTGATTCAAAAAATGGATAGTCTGGCCACTTGGGTTATCGAATTTCAATGAAATTGAAATGTATATATTAATCCATTGTCCTTATTAGGGATGGTTAGCAAAAGTGGTTCATAGAGGAACAAACTAGTAAATTTCTTCTTGACCCCCATGGTATCTATGTCTGGACAAGGATTTTTTGCTCGTTTTTTGAAATCGACGTGTTAACAATGAGAGATTCGACACATCGAGCTTACTTAATAGATGGTGTATAGTGACCGTCTACTATGATGTAGAATAGGCGTATACATACCTCATACTCCCATTGGGTGAGAGTTTAAGATGCTCATCGTATAGATTCTAACATGTTGACCATTCGAGGATAAAAACGGGCAGAAATTTGACGTCTCGAACATGGATGTCATGGTTAAGGGAATTTTACTGGGTAGGTTCAGGGATGAACCAAAAATAACAAACATTAGACTACAATCTGGGTTAGGACAGAAAAGGCCACCTTGACAAGAACGGGGTAACCTTTTACCGAATGCACAATGAATAATGGGCCCCCAATCCCTTTATGTACTATGTTGCAAGAATCAAGCAATGTGGAGTAGCATAACACATTCCCAAGAGGACCCAAGAAACGCTCGTTAGAGGTTGCTCGCCGATCGTGATCTCACAAAGTACAGGCCAAGGTTGTATGTTTCGCCTAGCGGGCTGCCCCATATGCATGGGACCCGGTTCGGCTACTCACACAAATGTATGACTGAATCCATTCCCCCTAAAACAATATTATACAAGCACAAATATAGTATCCTAAGAGCTAGCATCCAAATCACACAAGGAAAGTTTTCATTTAGGAGTCTGACGTTTATCTCCCCAGTGGAGTCGCCAGTGTGAGGAGAAAGATCGTAATCTTTTTGGAAGTCGCCACCTAGATTAAGGTCTAGGACCTTAGAAATGTGAAATCTCACCCTATGGTAAAACTTCGATTGACTCATTACCCTTTGATTGGATTTTTGGTCGAACAGGGATTGGGTAAGCGTCAGGTTACGATTATGGGAAGGGGTTAGGTACCCAAACCGTCCGATCAAAATTGGTCTCCTATACCTTTCCTATGCTAAACTCTATCTATTAAACCGAACCAAACCAAGTGGTTTGATATCATTGAACCGAATCTGTATCCATCAGATTATCTACGTATCACAAAATTATTCCCAAAATCAGATTCACCATCGAAGTTCAGGTGTGATTAAAGCTTATGGCTATGATTTATGCTTATGCATAATTAAGTTTATTGTTCAAGTCGAAGTTTATGTTTGAAAGGCTAAGAAACCCAATGGGTTAGTATTTGGATAGTCCATACGAACTGATAGATAGTCCTAGTGGATCTAAGAATGGATAAACCTTTTTGTGTCAAAATATGGTTAACCCTTTCTAGGTTGGAATGTGGATAACCCTATTTTGGTCAAAATATTGATAACTCTTTTCTGGGTTGGAATGTGGATAACCTTATTTGGGTTGGAATATGGATGGATATCCTAGTGGATCTATGGATAGACCGAGTGGACTAAGGTGTGGATCCGAATTTGAGATTCTCCCAAATGGCCTACGTATCCTAGGGTTTGCCCTAGGAATCAGAATCTGCGTAGTTCAAAAATGACTAAAATAACCTGTTCTAGGTTAAGGATTGAGAACCTATTAGGTTTAGGGTTGAGAACCTATTCTAGGTTTAGGTTATAGAACCTATTCTAGGTTTAGGATTTACGGAGGGGCAAAAATCATTATGGACTACCCTTTCATCCTAAGCTCTAATTTTGGAAGGTTCGACAAAGCATTCTCTTTCTCTATTAAGATTTTTATTATTTCTCATTATGCCCTTGACAAGAATGTGGGTGCTTAAATGCATGTCCCCATGCCTAGATTGTCTTCTAAAAGTGTGCATACATGGCAGTTCAACTAGGGTGTTGCAAAAAAAATGAAATTATTGCCATAAATGGAATATGCTATCTAAGCATGGCATGCATGATGTTTATGGTAACTATCACAACATATAGTAAGATTATAAAAATCTCCCTAACATGGCATATGATACCATAAAAATTTATTTAAACATGGTAAAACTTAATATGCCATATTCTAAGCATGACAAGTCTAAACATGGCATGTCTAAATATGATAATTATCAAGATATTGCTAAATATGACAAAAAAAATTCTATTTATTCTACCAAATATAGCAACACATGGATATGGCAAACATGGTACGTGCACAATCCAAACAAAGCATGTGAATACTCTAAATGTGGCCATTTATCCAAATATGGCATGTGGATACTTTAAATGTAACGAGTATGCAATCAAATATGGTAGAATTCACCAAATCACTCAAGTAATCAATTGCAGATTACAGTGAATGACACATCAATGAAACCTTTCTGAAAACCCAAAATTTTCAAAAATATATGTTCAAGAAGTTCTTTAAAAATATTATAACTTTTAAGAAGACATTTGAAATGAATAATGACTCAAAAATATCAAAATTGAATCAAAATGAACATACTACACCTAAATGAACATAAAAAGGTCTTTTATAACTCAAATTAAGCCCTATTTTTTTTTCACAGAAATATGACTTGACAACTACATTTCTGTCACACCGCAATTCCGTACTATTCAGAATGGTGTGAAGAACCGCTAACAAACCAATGGTTCAACCAGGATCTCGAGTAGGCTATATCCGTGTTATCTAAACCCCTAACATCCACATTCATAATCAGAGTAAATATACAATAGCGAAACTTTTATAATAAAATGAACTGAAAAATCTAAATGTGATACTAATATTTAAATACCAAATTATTCTGCATCAACTAAGACATAAATAAATATCCTTACATCCCTTTAATAAATCCAAATAATTAAATAAAAGAAAAACCCTAAACGAACACACATGAGTTGCACTCGCAAGAGGAGTCATGCGTATCCTCTACATCTTCAGCTTCAATCGCCGCCACATGTCCATACGCTGGAGCATCAATATAATCTACAACAGTGGTACCTACATCATCAACTAAAAATATTCGATGTCGAGAGGGTGAGCACACATCATGGCTCAGTAAGCAAACAAAATAATGCAACAATACATATGCATGCGATTCAATTCATATCTTTGGTCTAGTTTTACGTTTGCACTGTGCTATAAAAAGGATAGGAGGCCGTCGCACCTCTATGCACGAGAATGTGGATACGCCCGATGAACCTCTCACTGTCGCCCACAGCACCCACAATGAACATTGTACAACGAACGTCACGTTTATCGATGTACAACTCCATACCAACAAATAAACCCCTGATGGCTAGGGCTGTAAACGGGGCTCGCTACTAACCAATCCTAATGTCAAACAGCATATCCAAGGCCTCACCCCAGCATCTCTCAGAGCACCCGTAGAGATAGAGCTAAGGCCCCCCGGTAGAGTATAGGACTCAAAGACCGAAACCCTCCTTGATGCCCAACGTCGCAATAGTTCTGCTAAGGTAATGGTGATACGACGATGCTAATGCACAAGACTTGAGTTAAAGATAGAGCTAAAGTGCCCAGATCAAACACCACCTAACACTTCCCCTGATGCCCTACTCGCATCAAGCACACTAACCATACACAAACATTCACATGCCTATTCCTAGCATCAATCATCATCATCATGTTATAAGTAAACAAAATTAAATATGCATGAACAATAATAGCAGGAATATTGGATGACATGTTGAATGCACATTACAAACATATTCGCATAGAATCAAGCATGGCACTAGACTAAAAAAAATAAAAATAATTTATTATTAACCAGTTAATGTAGGTCTTGTTTCCTCACCTTAGCTTCATAGTAGATCCTCTTTCAAGCTTTAAGAATCACCTTTATATTGATATTATATTGCTAGAAGACCTAACAAAGTCGATAGAATTTAATAAGATTTAATTCCAATTTTCTAACTTGCTATTATCTATAGGGTCGCAGGATGGGTCGCAGGTAGGGTAGCAGTATACTGCGACCCCCTGTAACAGGGTCGATATCAGGATCGATGGGTTTATCGACCCTATGTGCGACCACCTCTGGTTTTGGTCGATATTCTCATGTTTTGATCCATTCATCCTTGTTTAACTCCTATGGCTTCTTCCATAGTCCATTCCACATACTTTCTATGGATTAAAACTTCTCTTCACCCAATATATAGTCTAATTAATATCCTCCATGGTTTCCATTGAAACCTAACCATGGATGGATGGATTGGGTTTCTCCTACATCTTCCTTCAACTATTCTAAGTCTCACGAAATTCATAGGATTAGTATTCTTACCTGAGAAGAACACTCCTTCTCTGCAACTCTTCTCCTTTTTCTTCTTCTCTCCTTTCCTTCTCTTCTTCCTCTCTTCCTTCTCTTTTCTTTTTCTCAATTCAATTAGGGTTCTAAAAGGAGTGAAAGAGGCCTAGGGACGTCCTTCAAATAGAGTAGAAACATCCTAAAATAAGTCCCTTTGAGATTAGGAAAGAGCCCCAACCGAAATTTCCTAATTCTGTTTTCGACGGCAACTGAGGGTCGATGAGGGGGTCGATGATCCTGTCGACCCCTAAATCCTAAAGTGTCCGACCCCCTCTGTAAAACAGGGGGTCTGACTTTCTGTCTTGGGGGTCCAACCCTCCCTTGCTGGGTATGTGATCCTCTCCTTTATTTAGGTATTTTTGGGTCGATTTGATACCTGGGATCACGATCTCCTTCACGCCCTTGGTCCATTTGGCTCGCCCATGATTGGTAAACCTGATTCAAGGTGGTAAGACCGGGTTAGTTTGATACGGGTCTTACAACTCCCCCCTACTTATAAAAATTTCATCATCGAAATTGTACATACCTTCTGAATCAAATAAGTGAGGGTATTGCTTTCGCATAGCATTCTCTTTTTCCCATGTAATTTCTTCCATATCTCTACTTCTCCAAGTGAGCTTAACATAATAGATATCTCGGTTGCGTAGTCGTTGAACCTTTCGGCTGGTGATTTCAGTTGGTGTTACTTCAAATGTCAAATCATCAGTCAAATCCAGTAGGTCTACTGTTAGGACGTGCGTTGGATCCTTGACATACTTCTTCAATAGAGAGATATGAAATACGTCATGCACACTTGACATAGATGGTGGTAGTGCTAGCTGATAAGCTACTTTTCCACGCTTAGCTAAAATCTCATATGGCCCGACATATCTTGGACTTAGTTTCCCTTTCTGTCCGAACCGTTTCAATCCTCGCATAGGCTATGCCTTCAAGAATACTTTATCACCTACAGCGAACTCAAGATCTCTACGTCGAGTATCTGCATATTGCTTCTGACGGTTCTGAGCTGTTCTTATCCTTTCCTTGATAATGTCGACCACGCAACAAGTCTCTTCGACAAATTCTGGCCCAACAATACTGCGTTCTCCAACTTCATTCCAAAACAACGAAGTTCGACACTTTCAGCCATACAGTGCTTCATAGCGTGACATCTGTATAGTAGCCTGGTAGCTATTGTTATAAGCGAACTCGATCAGTGGTAACTTTTCATCCCATGATCCTTTGAAATCAATTACACATGTTCGTAGCATATCTTTTAGAATCTGGATTGTACGCTCTGACTGTCCATCTGTCTGTGGATGGAATGTAGTACTAAACTTTAATGTTGTACCCATAGCCTTTTGCAATCCTTCCCAAAACTTGGAAGTGAATCGTGGATCTCTATCGGACACAATGCTCTCTGGTACACCGTGTAATCGAACAATATTATCCACATACATCTTTGCTAACCTTTCCAGTTTATACTAAGGTCATATCGGTATAAAGCGAGCTGTCTTAGTCAGACGGTCAACAATCACCCAAACTGCGTCAACCACTCGAGGAGTCAGTGGTAATCCTGTGACGAAGTCCATAGTGATGCAGTCCCATTTCCATGCTGGTTCCGTTAACGGCTGTAACAGTCCTGCGGGTCTTTGTCGTTCAGCCTTTACTTTCTGACAATTTAGGCATTGAGACACGAACTTAGCTACATCTGCTTTCATTCCTCTCCACCAATATAGTTTCTTTAGATCATGATACATTTTTGTACTTCCAGGATGTATCGAATAGATGGTGGTATGGGCTTCTTTCATCAGTCAGTGTCTAATGTCCACACTTTCTGTTTCGGGTACAGATATCCTTCCTTTGTACTTCAGTACCTTCTCTTCGTCTAAGGTGAACTCAGGGTTAGTTCTACCTTTTTCAATGTCTTCTTGCACCGTTCTCAGGTAAGGGTTTGCTTTGATAGCTGTCTTCACTTCATCAATTATATCTGGTATAATCTTCAATGCAGCGAACATTTTTGAAAATCGATGAATAAACCCTGGGTTGGTTGATCCATCCGCTGTATCTATCACATACTGCTCGTTGCCGTGATTAAATACCATTCCGATAGTACACATTGCTGCAGTTGTGCTAACCTCTCCTTAAGATTTTATCATTGCCTTTCTGCTCAACGCATCCGCTACTACATTATCTTTCCCCAGATGATACTGGATACCACAATCATAGTCTTTCAATAGTTCCAGCCATCTTCTTTGTCTCATATTCAACTCCTTTTGATTAAATAAAGTAAGGCTTTTATTATCCGACTTAATCTGGAACTTCTCTCCGTATAGGTAATGTCTCCATATCTTGACAGCATGTACGACTGCTGTTAACTCCAAGTCATGAGTGGGATAGTTTTTCTCATGTGTCTTCAACTGTCTTGAGGCATAAGCAATTACTTGTTCTCCTTGCATAAGCACACCTCCTAATCCCAGTCCTGACTCATCAGTGTATAGGGTAAATGGCTGTCCTGGGACAGGAATAGTTAAAATCGGAGCGGATATCAATCTGGTCTTCAATTTCTGGAAGCTCTTCTCACATTTATCCGTCCACACAAACTTTTCACCTTTCTTAGTCAAACTGGTGAGAGGTACGACAATCCGGGAATAGTCTTCCACAAATCTCTGATAATAACCAGCGACACCCAGAAAACTTCTAATTTCTGCAACGCTCTTTGGTGCTTCCCACTTTACAATAGCCTCGATCTTGCTAGGGTCCACTTTGATTCCTTCAGCGGATACTACATGGCCTAGGAAGGCGACTTCACTTAGCCAAAACTCACACTTGGTAAATTTGGCATATAGCTTCTCTTTCCTTAAACGTTGTAGGGCGGCGTTTAGGTTCTTAATATGGGTTTCTTTGTCCTTGGAATATACCAATATATCATCAATAAATACAATAACCGACGTATCCAACATATCGTTGAAAAACCAGTTCATAAGTTCCATGAAAGTTGCTGGCGCGTTTGTTAATCCAAAAGACATGACCAAGAATTCATAATGTCCATATCTGGTCCTGAAAGCTGTCTTAGGAATATCACCCTCTTTAATCTTCAACTGATAGTAGCCTGACCGAAGATCGATCTTAGAAAATAATTTTTCCCCTTGCAACTGATCGAACAAGTCATCGATCCTAGGTAGTGGATATCGATTATTGATTATCAGCTTGTTCAACTCCCGATAGTCGATACATAATCGAATGCTACCGTCCTTCTTCTTTACGAACAATACTGGCGCTCTCCATGGTGATATACTGGGTCGAATATAACCCTTGTCCAGCAGTTCTTGTAGTTGCACTTTCAATTCCTTCAGTTCAGTAGGAGCCATTCTATAAGGTGCTTTTGATACTGGTGCGGCTCTAGGTATAAGGTCTATCACAAACTATGTGGCTCTGTCGGGTGGTAATCCTGGTAGTTCCTCTGAAAATACGTCGGGATAGTCCCGCACGACATCAATATCTTCCATTCGTGGTGCTTCCTTGGTTAGGTCGACCACTGATACTAGATACCCGACTGCCCCCTTTTCAAGGCATTTCTTAGCCTTTAGTGATGAGAGTATGAGCTTGCGTTTACGGAGAAGTTTGGTTCCCGCAAAACTAAATTCTGCTCCTTCTTTGTCTTTAAATGTTAGCTTTTTTTCGGCGCATAATAGGTTCGCTGAATGCCGAGCTAACCAGTCCATTCCCAATATGACATTAAAGTCTGCCATCCCAAGTTGGATCAAGGTTACATCTAAGGTTTTTTTGCCAATGAGAACTGGACATGGCCCATAACCTTTCTCTAATTCCACTTCTAACCCCATCAGTGACCGTACAAGTAGTTTGTAGTCCAATGCTTTGATGGGTAAGTTCAGCTTCTTTCCAAACGACACAGATATAAAGGAATCAGTAGCTCCTGAATCAAAGAGTACTCTAATGGGTATGCCATTTATAGGTACGATACCTGCGATTTGTTTAAACTTAGTCTACATGCTTACACAATGTAATACAACTTAAAGGTTTAGGTCATACCTGTGACCACATCGGGTGATGCGGCAGCTTCCTCAGACGTAACAGCATAAACTCGTCCTTGATGTTGTTGCTTCCTGGGTTTAGGACACTCTCTCATCATATGTCCCACTTGATTACAGTTATAACATCTTGGACTTTCAATATTTGGCATTGGTTGCTGCTGAGCTGCTTGAGTGGTCTTGGGTGCAGCGGTAAAATTCTGAGTACGGAAAGGCTTGTATGTCTTGTTATTACCTCCGTTGTAAGAATTACCAGCTGGCCTTTTCACACCTCTGTTTTGCATAAAATAGCTTTCCTTCTAGCTCGACTCAATAACTCGAGCAATTTACACGGCTTCATTATAAATTCTCTTGTCTAAGCCCAGTACGTACTCTTTGATGCTTCCTCTGAGTCCCGTGACAAACCTACATGTTTTGGTGTCCTCTTCTTGCATGCTCAGTGGTGCGAAGAAAAATAGCTCCTCATAATGCTGCTGATACGCGTCCACTGTCATCTGTCCCTGATACAAACTCAGGAACTCTTTCTCCATAGAATCCTTGATGCTTCGGAGAAAATACTTCTCAAAGAAAGCTTCCCTATATATAGCCCAGGTCAATAGGGCATGTTTGGTTATCAAATAGTCCCTTGTAGATTTCCACCAATGATGTGCGTCACCTTTTAGCATGAAGGTGGCACATAATACCTTCTCCTCCTCTGTAATGGTCATCATCAAGAAAATTTCTCTCCATCTCGTCGATCCAGTGTGCTGGCCATAATGGTTCGAACGATTTACCGTTGAACTCCTTGGGTTTCATCTTTAGGAATCTCTCAATAAGTCGAGAATGATCTAACTGCACCGGAGCATATGCTCCATACATAGGTGGTGGATATTGGAAATCCCTTGCACTGGTTCCGGGTGATGGGCTGGAATCTGTGCAGATGGTGGTTGTGGTGCTGGGTGGTTACCCACCGGTGTTGCATTGGCTTGCCCAGCCGGCATAGGTGTAGTTTGTGCCGCCTGGAACATCATTCCCATCATAGCCTACATATGGGCTTGTGCATGTTGCATCTGCTGAAGTTGTTGTGCCAGATTTATCACCACGGTAGTCAGTTCCGGTGGTGGGGGTGGCAGATTAGTAGGAATTGCCGGGCCCTGGTTCACTGGTGGTGCAACTTGCGGATTACCCTATGCATTCAGATTGTCTGGACTGGTTTCCTCCACTGGTGGCGGTGGTGGAACCGTGTTACGACTTTGCCTGGTTACTCTTTGTCCGGCCATGTTCCTCACTGGTAGTGGTGATGCCTGAAAATCATAAGATACGTGAGGCAATCATTTATACTTCATGTAGATACACTAACCAATATAAATTTTAAAATTTTCAGATCATTCTGGGTAAATTACTGTCCTTTCTATATAGGGTCGATAGTGAGGGTCGATGGTATATGTGACCCTAAGATCGACCTTGGGAATTTCTGATTTTTCCCAAGAGTCGAGGGTCGATGTGAGGGTCGATGGGTGTGCGACCCTCGATGCGACCCCTGGTTCCCTGTCAGGTTACCGAGAGCAGTGGGTCGATATAGGGGTCGATGTATGTTCGACCCTGTATTTGACCCTTGGTTTTCTGTCAGATCACTGAAAGCCGTGGGTCGATATGGGGGTCGATATGAGGGTCGACTCTTTGGGTCGAATTCTACGACCCTCGGACTAAAAATTAGATTTTTAAGGTCCGATTTGAGTTCATTTCTCATTCTTTCCCCTCCGTTTCAACTTAGCTTCTTTCCTCTGGGTTGCTACAGTGCCGATTCCACTACATTGGCCATTTGGGTTACGTTTCTCGACACCTACATCCTCCCTACAGTTTTCTTCTCCATTTACCTGTTTTTAGGTTTTCTTTTCTAGGTTTTCATTTACATAATACGTTTTCTTCAAATTAAACTTTTCCAACCGTAAAAATTCGATTTTTATTGGGGGCTTTTGTTGTTGGTGAGTCAATGGACGAAAGCCCTAAAAAATATTTGAGTTTGATCGATTGGTTATCGAGAAACTCGAAATTTTCTCTTTTTGCCCTAATTTGTCAAGATTTTAGGATTTCTCAAAATTTCTTCAAATTGGGTTCCGTTAGTTAAAATTTCTAACTGTATGAGTATTGCAGGATAGTTTAGAACCTACGTAAGTCCTCCTGCCCACGTGTATGGGTGACAAGTGAGGCTTTTGGTCAACTTACGTCGTTATAATGTCGAAATTTTTGTGATTTTTCTATCTTACTAATCCATTATCTATTTTTCATTGTGGTCTACAGATATCATGGCTCGCACCAAGGTTCCTAGTGTTCGCGACCATCTCCGCTTCCATACCAATGAAGCTGAGACTCAGTATGCCCGCTTTGCCCGTAAAAAGGTAGAGAGTGGTCGACTGGTGGACTTGGCTAGCCTAGCCTTGTTCAATGTAGAGGGAGCATTTGGTGACATGGGTTGGCTTCCTGTCATCACCTATGACGCCTGCACCTGCCCGGATTTGGTGCGCCAGTTTTATTATAACCTCCAGGTGGTGGGGGATTACAATGATGTGGATAGGGGTTACGAGCTCAGGATTACTAGCTACGTCAAGGGAGTTGAGGTCTCCTTTGACTACCGGCAGCTAACGGATTTGTTGGGCATTTCCTATGATGGCCCTATGGTGTTCTGTGCTCCTAGAGAGCACCAGTTCCTTTCTTTGCAGATGAGGGCTGAGATAGACAGACAGCTCATCCGATTTGATCGCTGGGAGATGAAAGAGAGTTATCTACGTTCGGATCCACGGGTGTACTGCAAGATCATTCAGCACAACCTAATTCTGTAGAGTGGACACTATGAGAGGATCTCCCAGTTGACCCAGTATCTGCTATACTGCATTTGTATTAGGCAGCCTGTATGCCTACCTTACATCATCATGCGGACTATGATCAGTGCCACATTGCCCAGTCATAGGGGTAATCTACCCTATGGACGTATGATCACTAAACTGCTGACCCGCCTGGGTGTGGATTTGTTGAATGAGAAGATTCAGGAAAATCCTTCTCTGCTCCTCTGGATTGGGATGCCATCTGTAGGATGGGTATGCGGGATGCCCAGGTCAGTGATGAGGAGAGGAATGTGATGTTGCGCCCTCGCACTCGCGTGGAGATGGCTGACGCTGAGGCAGCAACCACCGCTGCTGGAGTTCATACTGAGCCTGCTGATGATGACGACCGCATGTACATGGATGTAGACTCGATACCACCGCCTTCACCTACACATGCTACTGGAGCAAGTACATCTTTTGCGGCTGGTCCTTCACATGCAGCTGGTCCTTTACACCCACCTTCTGATGACGTGCTGAGAATGTTCGAGATATCAGAGAGGCTTAGCGTGCATCAGATCTGAGGATGGGGGAGCTTCTAGACGCTCAGCGCCAGACTGATCAGCGGGTGGCTGATCTCACAGCTAGTCTTCAGGCGACCCAAAGTCAGGTAGCCTGGTTGACTAGAGTCTATGCTAAGGACTATGACAGAGACCGCGAGGCACCGCCTCCTTCATCACCTCCAGCTTCGTGATTGTATTTCTTTACTTTTTCTTTGTAATACAGAGTAACTGTTTGGGTTGTGGACTGTACTCTGCTTTAAATATTAATACATATTTATTTCTCTCTTATTGTATTTAAAATTGTTTCTCCTTTAATTAGATGCATTATTTTCTTTTTAAATTTGGTCTCAAACATCACTTGTGCTTATAGTGTGTTATTATTACGGTTTTTACTTTTATCCTATCACAGTTCATAATCTGTCGTGAAGGTATGTTGATTTAGCGGACAAGGCCTATAAAGCTCTGATACCAAGTTGTCACACCCTAATTCCGCACTATTCAGAATGGTGTGATGAACCGCTAACAAACCAACGGTTCAACCAGGATCTCGAGTAGGCTATATCCTTGTTATCTAAACCCCATACATCCACATTCATAATTAGAGTAAATATACAATAGCGGAAGTCTTATAATAAAATAAACTGAAGAATCTAAATGTGAAACTAATATTTAAATACCAAATTATTCTGCATCAACTAAGACAAATAAATATCATTACATCCCTTTAATAAATCCAAATAATTAAAGAAAAGAAAAACCCTAAACGAACATGCATGAGTTGCACTCGCAAGAGGAGTCATGCGTATCCTCTACATCTTCTGCTTTAATCGCCGCCACATGTCCATACGCTGGAGCATCAATATAATCTACAACAGTGGTACCTGCTTCATCAACTAAAAATATTCGACGTCGAGAGGGTGAGCACACATCATGGCTCAGTGAGCAAACAAAACAATGCAACAATACATATGCATGCGATTCAATTCATATCTTTGGTCTGGTTTTACTTTGCACTGTGCTATAGAAAGGATAGGAGGCCACCGCACCTCTATGCACGTGAGTGTGGATATACCCGATGAACCTCTCACCGTCGCCTACAGCACCCACAATGAACATTGTACAACAAAGGTCACGTTTATCGATGCACAACTCCATACCAACAAATAAACCCCTGATGGCTAGGGCTGCAAACGGGGCTCGCTACTAACCAATCCTAATGTCAAATAGTGAGATAGAGCTAAGGCCCCCCAGTAGAGTATAGGACTCAAAGACCGAGACCCTCCTTGATGTCCTACGTCGTAATAGTTCTGCTAAGGTAATGGCGATACGACGATGCTAATGCACAAGACTTGAGTTAGAGATAGAGCTAAAGTGCCCGGATCAAACACCGCCTAACACTTCCCCTGATGCCCTACAAGCATCAAGCACACTAACCACACACAAACATTTACATGCCTATTCCTAGCATCAATCATCATCATCATGTTATAAGTAAACAAAATTAAATATGCATGAACAATAATAGCAGGAATATTGGATGACATGTTGAATGCACATTACAAGCATATTCGCATAGAATCAAGCATAGCACCGGACTAAAAAAGAAAATAAAATAAAATTTATTATTAACCAGTTAATGTAGGTCTTGTTTTCTTATCTTAGCTTGCTAGTAGATCCTCTTTCAAGCTTTAAGAATCACCTTTATATTGATATTATATTGCTAGAAGACCTAACAAAGTCGATAGAATTTAATTAGATTTAATTCCAATTTTCTAACTTGCTGTTATCTATAGGGTCGCAGGATGGGTCGCAGGTAGGGTAGCAGTATACTACGACCCCCTATAACAGGGTCGATGGGTCTATCGACCCTATGTGCGACCACCTCTGGTTTTGGTCGATATTCTCATGTTTTGATCCATTCTTCTTTGTTTAACTCCTATGGCTTCTTCCATAGTCCATTCTACATACTTTCTATGGATTAGAACTTCTCTTCACCCAATATATAGTCTAATTGATATCCTCCATGGTTTCCATTGAAACCTAACCATGGATGGATGGATTGGGTTTCTCCTAATCTTCCTTCAACTATTCTAAGTCTCACGAAATTCATAGGATTAGTATTCTTACCTGAGAAGAACACTCCTTCTCTGTAACTCTTCTCCTTTTTCTTCTTCTCTCCTTTCCTTCTCTTCTTCCTCTCTTCCTTCTCTTCTCTTTCTCTCAATTTAATTAGGGTTCTAAAAGGAGTGAAAGAGGCCTAGGGACATCCTTAAAATAGAGTAAAAACATCCTAAAATAAGTCCCTTTGAGATTAGGAAAGAGCCCCAACCGAAATTATGGAAATTTCCTAATTCTGTTTTTGGCGGCAACTGAGGGTCGATGAGGGGGTCGATGATCCCGTCGACCCCTAAATCCTAAAGTGTCCGAGCCCCTCTGTAAAACAGGGGGTCTGACTTTCTGTCTTGGGGGGTCCGACCCTCCCTTGCAGGGTATGCGACCCTCCCCTTTATTTAAGTGTTTTTGGGTCGATTTGATACTTGGGATCACGATCTCCTTTACGCCCTTGGTCCATTTGGCTCAACCATGATGGGTAAACCTGATTCAAGGTGGTAAAACCGGGTTAGTTTGATACGGGTCTTACAATTTCATCTGAAGGGTCAAATCCCAACAGAGGATGAAACCAGGTCAAATGAATGCCACAAGACCGGATATGTGCACTGGTCAAGTCTGTTCCAGATTTTTGACCAGTTGCACCATAAATTCCGTATAAAATTCCATAATGAAAATTAAATCCAAACATATGTCCATGTAGATAATTGATATATCTAAAATTTCATCAAGAAAAACAAGTAAAAACATAATATTCTCATTGTAAAAAAGATACTTTACAGTCATGCCAATCAGTATATCCTAACAAATTCAAAAAACAAAGCACTATGCACTTCAAAATCAATATCAATTCAATGTAAAATTAAAAAAATCTGAAACTAGTGCCATTTTTTTAGAAGACTTCCATATCTAAAAAATTCATATGAGATTGCTTTTCTGGTTTGGCGGTAAATTCCTTTTCTAGAGACTTTTTGATAAGGGATTGCATTATACCCGAGTAAGGCAGCAATGCCAAAGAAGAATTTTTTTGATAAACATTCCCAATTCCAAATGGAACAAAATTTCTAGGGGACTCTTCTAACATACCACAGAGAATCCCATAAAATTCAAAATATAAAAAAACTACATGAAATGTACGTCCAAAATTTGGATCCTAAATCTGGAAATTTCAGATTAGAAATCCACTTATAAAATTTATCAAAAACATCAAACATCATCATATAGCACTCAAATCTTCATCATTGAATAGTTTAAACAAATTATCATGCATAAAATATATTAGACATGAGAATCCTATCATCAACATGCATGCAATAGGGCATTCCTGATCGAGATTTAATGAAAATAACATTTTCAAGCAAAATCAATATTCAAACCTTCTAAAGACCACTAAATTCGTTTTAGGGTACTAACTTGTGCTCGAATGGAGCACAACCTTTGATGTAGGATTTATTTGGAGATCGTATCAAGATTTCTGATGGTGAATCCTCATTCTCCTCTTCTCTGCTCCATTCTCTCTTCTCTTTCTCTTTCATGTTTTCTTTTTTTTTCTTTTTCTCTTCTTCTTCTCTCTTCTTTCTCTCTCTTTCACGTTTTTTCTCTCTTCTGGAAAAAAAATCCCTCTCTCTCTTTCTCTTGGCCTTTTTATCCTCTCTTCTCCTCTTTTAGAAGATCCCTTCTTTCCTTTTCTTCTTCTTCTTCTAGAAAATCTCTTCTTTCGTTTTCTTCTTCTTTCCTTTCTTCTCTTCCTTCCCCACGTTTTTTTTTCTTTTCTTCTTTTCTAGAAAACCTCTTCTCTCTTTCCTTTTTCTGTTCCTTCCTCCTTCTCTTCTTTCCTTTTTCTCTTCCTTCCTCTTTCTCTTCCACGTTTTTTCTTCTTCTTTTCTTTCCTTTTCTCCTTTCTTTTCTAGAAAATCCCTTCTTTGCTTTCCTTCTTCTTTCCTTGTTCTCTTCCTTCCTCTTTCTTTTTCCATGTTTTTTTTTTCTTCTTTTCTTTCCTTTTCTTCTTTCTTCTTCTAAAAAATCCCCTCTTTCCTCTTCTTCTTTCCTTTCTTCTCTTCCTTCCTCTTTCTCCTTCTTTCCCATGTTTTTTCTTTTCTTTTCTTTTCTTTCCTTTTTTTTTTGGCTTCTTCTCTTCTCTCCTTCTCACGGCTTTTTCCTTCTCTCTTTCTTTTTTCGGCTTATTCTCTTCTCTCTTTCTTTTCCTCTTCTTCTTCTCGGCTTCTCTCATTCTTTCCTATATATATATATATATAAAAGAAATACATGTATATGGGCCGACGTGACTTGGTCCGGATTGGTCTAAGCTGGGTCGGGCTGAGTTGGACTAAGTTGGGTTGAACTGGTTTGGACCAAGTTGACTTCTTCTATCATTTTATAGTCCATTTCTACTGCCATTCCACATAGAATTTTTTGATAGCTTCTATTCCAAATTTTCTACGTTCACTTTGTAGAACACTAAAAATGAGAAATATTAGAACTTGAATCACATCATTTGAAAATAAAATGGCCAACTTATGAATTTCTGAAATTTAAACAGGCCAATTATCGATAATTTGGCTAACCATTCTGCATGGGATCCTTCGAAGACTTCTGCCTGAAATCCTTTACGTTCACTTTCTAGAGTACCAAAAATGGAACATATTGAAATTGAAATCACCTGATTTGGATGTGGGGTGATCAAAATATGAATTTTCAAAGATTAAACAACCATTTCTATGTGTAATTTTGCATAGGACCCTTCAGAGACTTCTGTACTAAAATTCTTCACGTCCACTTTATAGAACATCACAAATGAAGAATAATGGCCTTTGAATCATCTGAATCTAACATAGAATGGCAAAGATATGAAGCTTTGAGGTTCTATCGATAATTTTGCATGAAAGCTTGCATGGGACCCACCGGTAACCTTTGCCTGGGATTTTTCACGTCCACTTTGAAGATGACTGAAAATAAGGAATATTGGCCTTTGAATCATCTGATTCCAATATCAAATGACCAAGATATGATGATTTAAAGTTTAAACGATAATGCATGCATCAAACGTTAATTACGTAAATGCCCTTGCACTTTCAAACTGTGATATCTTCCTTGTTTGATGTCAGAATTTGATGATTCCGGTCTTATTTTGAAGATAATTTCACGACCTATACATCCAAGTAGGTAATAGCCTATGACACTGCTGTGGGATTCATTACAGAGTCACAAAAATTTGGGTTAAATGCTAGAAACTTGTCATGTGGATTTACTTATGCTGAGGATATCAAAAATGGGGTGCTTACAGGTTCATTCCAAGATCTCGTAAGATTGTGCCAATAATCTAAACCAAACACATTCCACATCATAATCAGAGATAATAAAATAAATAGCAGAAGTCTTTAGTAATAATGAACTGTGTGTCTACAATGATAAGTAAATAATAAACCTGTTATCTCCAAGTAACGAAAACATAAATATAACAAACTATTACAAATACTAAAATACCAAAGTTAAACTAAGTGTAAACATAGTTTAAACACTCGCTTGACGAGTCATATTCGTTCTCTACAGTTTGCTTGTCGATAGTTGCCACATGTCCATACATGGGCCATTGATATTACCTTCAATAGTAGTACCTGCAACATCAGAAACTAAAAAGAATTGCACACGAGAGGGTCAGCTCTCCAACTTGAGCTCAGTGAGTAAACAAAACAATGTGCAAACATATACATGCATTCAATTCATATCTTTAGTTTGATTTTAAGTTTGTAACTGTGCTATAGAAAGGATTAGTAGCCACCACACCTCTATACACGAGTGTGTGAATCTGCCCAATGGATCAAATACCATTGTCGTCCCACATGCACCCACCATGGAATAGAGATAGAGCTAAAGTGTTCGGATCACACATCGCCAACACTTCTCCTGATACCCTACCCATACCAGCACTTATGACCCTACTGGCGAGGGCTTGCAAACTGGGCTCGCAACTAACCAATCCTAATGCCATCCAAATATATCCAAAGTCTCACCCCAGCATCCCTCAATACATTTATAGAGAAAAAGCTATGGCCTCCTGGCAGAGTCAAAGACTACATGGTCCGAGACCACCTCCCCTGTTGCCCTACCATGTAATAGTTTCGCTAAGGTAATGGAGATACAATGATGTTAGTAGGTATGACTTGAGTAGAGATAGAGCTAGAGTCTGGTGACCAGGCTGAACCACAATGCCACGTCCTCCCCCTGATGCTCCACTAACATCCAACACACCAACTACACATATACAATCACATGTATATTCTTAGCATAATCATCATCATGTTATAAATAGATAGAAAAAATATCCATGAGCAGAAATAATAGTAATATTAAATGACATGTGAGATGTATATTACATGCATACAAGCATAGAATCGTTCATGGCATTGGACACAGTAAAAGAAACATAGTTTATTATTATCCAATTAGTTTAGGTCTTGTTCCATCATCTTTGATTGATGTTTGTTCCTCTTTTAAGATTTGAAAATTACTTTAAATCTATTGGGAACCTAAAAAATTTATGGATTTAAGTTAGGGTTCGATTGTACCAAGTTACAGTAGTCAAAAACCTTGTTTGGTCTTAAACTATACTTTTTGAAAATGTGTGGTTGATCTTGTGGTCTCAGTATATGTCGACCACACACTGAGTGGTTGACCCCTGTGGTCGCACTACATGCGACCACAGCATGCAACCCCATGATTTTTGGGAACATCCCAAATAGTTGTGGTCGACCCTGTGGTCACCCTGTGGTCGACCATAGGCTACGACAATAAGAAGTTTGGTCGATCTCTGTCTTTCAATCTGAGTTCTTCATGAGTCAATTTATGGACTGAGCAATAGAGTTCATCCTATGGTCCATCTATGGCCATTAAATCATAGTTTTACATGGCTATTTACCCTAACCCATTCTTCATGATCCTCCCTTATAATTTGCTTAGAGATTCATATTGACATCTCTACTAACAATGGGAAAACTCTATCCTATGTGATCTACTTCTACAGAGATAAGTTCCATACCTTGGCTTACTATAGAAAGCTAGAACCTTCTCTATAAAAACCTTCCTCTCAGCCTTCTTCTCCAAATTTCTTTCTCTTTCTCTTCCTCTCTCTTTCTTTCCTAAGTTTAGGGTTTGAGATTGATCCAAAAGAGTAAGAGAGAGTAGAGGGACATCCTCTTTATAGGGAGAAAATCTCCATATAGAGCCGCACTTCAATTAAGAAAGTGATATCTTAAGATTTGGAAAGTTTTCAAATCATGGAGTCAGATCTGGCAACATACGATCGATACGTATGGTCACAAAATCCATCGACCACACCCCTCAAAAATGTAACCACACATTCATTTTTGAGAGGTCTCATTTCCTTTATGGTGTGGTTGACCATACTAGTTCAGTTAATCGACCACACACTCACAATTCATTATTTTTGGGTCGATTTACATACCCAGCCTTGTGGTTTCTTTACACGCTTGGTCCATTCGATCCTGCTATGATAGGAAGGCCTAGCACGACATTGTTAGACCAGGTTAGTAGAGCGTGGGTCTTACAACTCTCCCCTTATATAAATTTAGTCCTCAAAATTTATACGAACAGATCTTACAACTTCCCCACCCTCAAAAGAAATTCCATCATCGAAATTTGAATCTACTTCAGAGTCAAATAGGTGGGATTATTATTTTTGCATGGCATTTTTCTTCTTCTCATGTAATCTCTTTCACGTCTTGGCTTCGCCAGGTTACCTTTACATAATAAATATCCCGGCTCCAGAATGATACACCTTCCAACTGATAATCTAGGCTAGTACCACTTAAAAGTTAAGTCTTTTATCAAATCCAGTGGATCCACCATCAATAGCCAGGATGGATCTCTAACCTACTTCTTCAATAAAGACACGCGAAATACGTCGTGCATACTAGACATGGATGGCAGTAAAGCTAGTTGATATGTAACTTTTCCACGTGTCTCTAAAATTTTTATAACTCTGACACAACTACCTATTCTTACCATACCGTTTCAAATCACATATAAGTGACATCATCAAGAACACTTTTCCACATACGGAAAATTCGAGGTCTTGGTGTCTCTTCTAACAACCTTGAGCTGTCATGGCACTTTCTTTGATCATGTTTACCACTCGACAGGTTTCTTCAACAGACTCAAGTCTTATAATTCCTCGTTCTTCGACTTCATTCCAAAATAGAGGAGCTCGTCATTTCTAACCACACAATGCTCATAGGTGACATCTATATGGTAGCATGGTAGCAAAATTGATCAGTGGAAACTTCTCTTCTCAAGCTCCTTGAAGTTAGTCACACAAGCTCGAAGCATGTCTTCTAGAATTTGAATGGTCCGCTTTGACTGTCCGTTAGTTTAGAGGGTGAAATGCGGTATTAAACTTTAACTTTGTTCCCATCACTTTCTGTAGTCCCTACTAAGACTTTGAGGTAAAGCGTGAGCCTCTATCCAACACTATGCTCTCAGGCGTACCCTTTAATCTGGCAATATTATCCACATACAGCTTGCTAGCTACTCCAAGGCGTACTGAGGTCTTATAGCAATGAAACGAGCTTCTTCATAAGGTGATCAACTATCACCCAGACTATGTCAGCTAATCTCGGTGTCAATGGTAAACCAGTGACATTGTCCATTGTAATGTCGTTCCACTTCCAAGCTGGGTCCGATAGTGGTTGTAGTAAGTCTATTGGTTTTTGTATTTCAACCTTTACTTGTTGGTAGTTTAGACACTGAAACACACACTAAGCCACATCTGTTATCATTCCTCTCCACCAATATAATCTCTTCAGATCATGGTATGTTTTCATACTACCGAGATGTACTGAATATAGTGTGGAATGAACTTCTAGCATTATTCTCTATTGAAGGTCCAAATCTTCGCCTTCAGGTATGCTCAACCATCTTCTATATCTTAGGACCATATCTATATCTAAATGTAAAATAAAGATTTAATTTGCCCTTCTCTAAATCTTCTTGTATTGTCCTAAGACACAGATCTAACAGAATTGCTGCCTTTACTTCGTCCATCAAATCAGAGATGATCTTTAATGGTACGAATGCAAGCGATGAATAATTTCTCCATAAGTTTATCCACAAGTTTTCACTCAATTAGATCATCATGAGTTTTTATTATATATTGCTCTTCCTCTAAATCTTTTATTGCAGTGGAACATAAGGCGGCGTTTGTACTAGGTTTTCCTTCTGGCTTCATTATTTCCCCTTTTGCTCAAAGCCTCAGCTACTACATTAGCCTTGCTCGGGTGACACTGAATATCACAGTTTTAATCCTTCAGGAGTTCCAACCACCTTTTTTGTTTCATGTTCAACTCTTTTTGGGTGAAGAGATAGGTAAAATTCTTGTAATTCGACTTGATAAAAAATTTCTCGCCTTACAGATCGTGTCTCCAAGTCTTGCTTACATGAATCACTACTACTAACTCCAAGTCATGAGTCAGATAATTCTTTTCATGCTCTTTTAGTTGTCTTGAAGCATAGGCAATTACTTGTTCTCCTTGTATTAGCAAGCATCCTAGACCCAATCTGAAAGCATCGGTGTATAGGATAAAAAGGTTCCTTTGGTGCCGAAACGATCAAGATGGGAGCTGATATCAGCCTTGCTTTCAAGGTTTGGAAACATTCTTCACACTTGTCAGTCCATGTAAAATTTTCTCCTTTCCTGGTCAACTTGGTAAGAGGTACAACGATCCTATAGTAGTCCTCTACGAACCGTCTATAATAATCACCTAAGCCCAAAACTTCTAATCTCTCCAATGTTCTTAGGTGCTTCTCACCCTATGTTTTCTTTTATCTTACCAGGGTTCACTTTCATCCCTTCTGATGACACTACGTGACCTAAGAATGTCACCTTGTTCAACCAGAACTCACACTTCTTGAATTTGGCATAAATCTTCTCATTTCCAACTGTTGTAAGGCTACTATAAAATCTGTTGTATGAGTTATTTCGTCTTTGGAATAAACTAAAATATCATCGATAAAAGTTATGACCAAGTGTCCAACATGTCATGGAATACCCGGTTCGTAAGCTCCATAAAATATGCTGGTGCATTGGTCAAACCAAAAGGTATGACCAAGAATTCATAATGTCCGTACCTAGTTCTGAAAGCTATCTTCAGAATGTCACTAGCCTTAATCTTCAATTGATGGTATCCTAACCGTTGATCGATCTTGGAGAATACCTTCGCACCTTTTAGCTGATTAATCAAGCAATCTTTTCAAGGTAATGTATACCAATTCTTGATCGTGAGCTTGTTTAATTCTCAGTAGTCTATGCACAGCTAAATACTATAGTCCTTCTTCACGAACCATACTAGTGCTTCCTAGGTGGTATACTGGGCTGGATAAAACCTTAGTCTAATAACCTTGTAATTAGGTCTTGAGTTCCTTCAACTCTATGGGAATTATTCGATAGGGTGCCTTTGACACCGGTGCTAACCCTGGTAACAAATCGATAAAGAACTCGATCGCATGATTAGGTGGCAACCCGGGTAAGTTTCCTAGGAAAAAACAAATCAAGAAATTTATGCATCACATCAATATCTTCCATCTGTGGTGCTTCTTTAGTAATGTCTACCATAGATATTAGATATCCAACTCTTTTCCTTTCACAGTATCTCTTCACCTTTAGTACAGGGAGGATTGGATTTCGCTTCTTAGGCAATACGCTTCCAACAAAACTAATTATGTTCCATCTTGCTCTTGAATAACAACCTCTTTTATGCACATAACATCTTTATAGAGTGTTGAGATAACCAGTCTGTCCCCAAGATGATGTCAAGGTCTACCATCTCATGTTGAATTAGATTGCATCCAAATTTCATCTATCCATACGATTCAGACATTGTTTATAACACTCATTTAATACAATCTCTAGTCCAAAAGGACTTAAACTGGAAAACTTTGGTCTAAAGGTCTTAAATGGCACATCTAATCTCCTTTTACCTCTTAGTTTTTTAAAGACTATCAACAATAATCTCATATTGAACTCATTAGCTTACATCTCTTTCATCACTACTGTTCTACCTTGATCTCTCTTCCATATATCCCGAAAACATCTTTTGATTGGTTACTCATCTACTTATTCACCATGTCTACTTATAAGCATTAGGGTATATACTTATAATTTCATTAATTCTACTAAACTCTCTTGATCTTTACTTAACTATCTCGTTCGACATTGGGCATAACTCAGTATTACTTGTACTAATCCGAATACTATCGATGCCATGATTTTTGACTTTATCCTTGTACCCACTCTTAGATATCCTTTTAGAAATCTTCTATCTTGCCAAAATTCATACTGATATAGCCTTCTTTAATTATACTCGAGCGCTATCTACTATTTACTAGCTGCTCTTGATAGTTCTTACTTCTTGCTAATGCACTCTTTTATAGACCATGACTCAAATCGATCCACCTATTAATTTTAAAATTGATTTTCCATTTATTCATTTGAGATTTCTTGGCTATAGAGATTTATCTGAATTCAATCGTCTTGCCTCCAATAATTCCCTTATTAACTAAGTATCTTTATCAACGAAGATCGGGGGATGTAAGAATCAAAATGTTTATCCAAAAATAATTCATTTCCTTCTTTCGAATTCAGTATGATGATGAATACTTGTTTTATCTAGTGAACTTAGGTTTAAAGGATCAAGAGTAAACCTATGGTAACCGAACCGACTATGAATTGAATTGGTCCTATGGTTGTTGGTTGCAAAGTGGTCCGAATACAAGAAATAGAGGTTCTACAGCTCTTAGCATCATGGTTACAGGTTCTATTGAGTATATATTGCCATTGGTCATGGCATTACAAGAAAAAATCTAGAGAAAATTTTGGTACATCAATAACTCTGATATAAAATTGAAAAGATGTACATTTGAAATGATTAAACCGTTAGGCTATTCTATTAGATCATATTTGTATTCATGTTGTTGGTCATAAGGGTAGCTTTGATTGGTATAATCATGACTAAATCTAAGAAAACAACATCTATAACTCCAATTGACAGGTTGAATCAAGAAGGTATCTTGTCAAGGCCCGATAATTTAGAATCAGGTATGTGCATCCTCTATAATCATAAGGGTAAGTCAATGATACACTACATCCTTTATACACCTATGTAGATATATGGCCATAATAGATTTGATACCTTGCTAAAAATGTTCGAGGCTTCATCTTTAGGAATTGTTCCTCAACCCTTGTCAGATCATTCTGCCATGGTGCAGCATCCCATACATCGGTGGCTGATATGGGTAACCACCTTGATATACTATTTGTTGTGTACCAAGATACTGCACTGGGATGTGCATTACTGGGACTTACTGTACGGTAAGTACTGTGTTATGGCCAATAGGTACTAGAGGTACAGTGTTGCTACCAACTGGTACCTTACTTGGTCTGACCTGAAGGTATTGGTGTAGCATTAACAACTTGGGTAGTGATTCCCATGGTAACTTGTATAGTTGATGATATCTATGTTGCTCTTGTATTTTGTTAGGCCAAATTTGTTACAATTGTGGTCAATGCACTTGGCGGTCTTGGTAGATTGGTTGGAGTGGCCTGGTTATTCATCCCCCTTTGATTTGCTCCAGTCTGATTATCATTATTTGACATCTACTCAGATAGGTTTTCGTTACCAGTTATCGACCCAGATACTGGGGGGTCGGGTTGCAACCTTTTCTTAATGGTCAGCCAGTAATGGATCAGTGTATGGCAGATCTCACTCTTAGTCTCTACGTCACCCAGGAGTAGAGTTTTTTCTCCTTTTATAGTTACTCTTATTTTTGGTGTATGGCCATTGTTCTCCTATCTCTATTGGATTTGACCCATGATCTTTCCCTTTACCTCAGTAGGGATTTAGGCGTTACTAGCAATTTTCCTTCTCCCTCTGTTATACATCGAGTTTCACATCATGCGAGTACCAACTCGATATTCTAATTTTCTACTTTATAGATGCTCCCTTCTTGCTACTATACTACATCCTTTGTACACTATGCGACTTGTAGATCATACCATATGTTATTTATTTATCAAGATATATTTAAATCTTTTTCTTTCTTCTATCAGTATATACATATGGTTTCACCTTTTATATGTACATTATTGTCATGTTTAAGTTATGTCTCAACCAACTCATGTCTTTATGGTGTGTTTGTATTAAAGCTTTTAAATTTATCCTAACTTAGTTTATAAACACAATTGTAAAAGTATTCAGGCTTAATTGGGAGAACCCAAGGGCTCTGATACCAAGTTGTCACACCCCAATTCTGGACTAACCAGTAGTGTGATGAATCATCATAAGAACCAATAGTTCACACCAGGATCTCTTAAGACCGTGCCAATAATCCAAACCAAACACATTCCACATCACAATCATAGATAATAAAATAAATAACGAAAGTCTTTAGTAATAATGAACTAAATGTCCACAATGATAAGTAAATAATAAACCAGTTATCTCCAAGTAACCAAAATAAAAATTTAACAAACTATATTATAATTACCAAAATATGAAAGCTAAACACTAAGCATAATCATAGTTGAAACACTCGCTTGACGAGTCATATTTATTCTCCACAGCTTGCTCGTCCATAGTCACCACATATCCATACGTGGGCGCATTGATATTACCTTCAACAGTAGTACCTGCAACATCAGAAACTAAAAAGAATTACGCACGTGAGGGTCAGGTTTCCAACTTGAGCTTAGTGAGTAAACAAAATAATGTGCAAACATATGCATGCATTCAATTCCTATCTTTGGTCTGGTTTTAAGTTTGCAACTGTGCTATAGAAAGAATTGTCGGCTACTACACCTCTATACACGAGTGTATGAATCTGCCCAATGGATCATACACCATTTTCGTCCCACATGCACCTACTATGGAATAAAGATAGAGCTAAAGTATCTGGACCACACACCGCCAACACTCTCCTTGATGCCCTAGCCATACCAGCACGTATGCCCCTACTGGCAAGGGCTTGCAAATTGGGCTCGCAACTAACCAATCCTAATGCGATCCAAATGTATCTAAGGCCTCACCCCAGTATCCCTTAATACGTCCATAGAGATAGAGCTAAGGCCTCTAGGTAGAGTCAAAGATCACACGGTTTGAGACTACCTCCCCTAATGCCCTATAACGTAATAGTTCTGCTAAGGTAATGGCAATGCGACGATGTCAGTAGGTAGGACTTGAGTAGAGATAAAGCTAGATTCTGGTGACCAGGCTGAAACACAATGCCAGGTCCTCTCTCTGATGCTCCATTGGCATCCAACACACCAACCATATACATACAATCACATGCCTATTCCTAACAACATCATTATCATGTTATAAATAGACAGAAATAAATATGCGTGAGTAGAAATAGTAGTAATATTGGATGACATGTGAGATGCATATTACACTCATACAAGCATAGAATCATTCATGTCATTGGACATAATAAAAGAAACATAGTTTAATATTATCCAATTAGTTTATGTCTTGTTCCCTCACCTTTGATTGATGTTTGTTCCTCTTTTAAGCTTTGAAAATTACTTTGAATCTATTGGGAACCTAAGAAATTTATGGATTTAAGTTAGGGTTTGATTGTACCAAGTTACAGTAGTCAAAAACCTTCTTTGGTCTCAAAATATGCTTGCTGAAATTATGTGGCCGACCCCTATGGTCGCACTACATGTGACAGCAGCATGCAACCACACGATTTTTGGGAACTTCCCAAATAATTGTGGTCGACCATAGGTTGTGACGACATGAAGTTTGGTCGATCTCTATCTTTTAATCTGAGTTCTTCATGAGTAGATTTCTCGGCTCAACAACAGGGTTCATCCTATGGTCCATCTATGGCCATTAAATCATAGTTTTACATGGCTATTTACCTTAACCCATTCTCCATGATCCTCCATTATAATTTGCTTAGAGATTCATATTAACATCTCAATTAACAATGGGAAAACTTTATCCTATGTGACTACTTCTACAGAGATAAGTTCCATACATTGGCTTACTATAGAAAGCTAGAACCTTCTCTGCAAAAACCTTCCTCTCAGCCTTTTTCTCCAAATCTCCTTCTCTTTCTCTTTCTCTCTCTTTCTCTCTTAAGTTTAGGGTTTGAGATTGATCCAAAAGAGTGAGAGAGGGTAGAGGGACATCCTTTTTATATGGAGAAACTCTCCATTTAGAGCCCCACTTCAATTAGGAAAGAGATTACTTAAGATTTAAAAAGTTTTCAAATCACAGAATCTGATCTGGAAACTTGTGGTCAATACATGTGGTGGTAAAATCCGTCGACCACACCCCCAAAAATGCGACTACACATCCATTTTTGATAGGTCTCACTTCCTTTATAGTGTGGTCGACCATACCAGTTTAGGTAGTCGACCACACACTCACAATTCATTATTTTTGGGTCAATTTACAAACCTAGCCTTGTTGTTTCTCATACGCTTGGTCCACTCGATCTGGCTATGATAGAAAGACCTGGCACAATACGGTTATACCGAGTTAGTAAAGTGCGGGTTTTACAACTCCCCTCCTTACATAAATTTTGTCCTCAAAATTTGCACGTATAGATCTTATAGAACAAGAAGTGTAAAACGATGGGAAGCAACAATAGAGATGAAACCAAACAAAAGAAAAACATACCTGAAAAGTTAAACTAGGGGAGCTAAGGATACCACTCCGACTATCAATCGAGCAATATAGGTGCTGGCTGCTGTTGGAAGCGGTCAGGTGAACTCTCATTAATCAAAAAGCCAGAGCCCATGACAAAATGGTTTGAGATTGCCAGAACTGAGATGGGATACTAGCAAATTGAACACCAGATTCGGCCAAAATATGTGGGATACACCTCGAAGCTTGTCGATGATCTACAATAGCCAAAGTCGATTAAGCAAACAGATAAAACCTCTAAAATTTTTGGTGACCAATAATCGCCCCTTTACTTGAAACCCCTTTCCCTATTAAATCCTAACTCTTAAAAAATGAAACTGAAAAATAGAACACATATACCTCTAAACCGGAACCACAGGGAAAAGAGAACATAGAGATAGCATGGTTTTAGGGACATCCGACATATAGATAATAAATTCAGTAGATAAATAGGACTCACCTAAATTGAGAGCGATGGAGGCTATTGTGATTTCTTCTCGCTCTTAATCTTAGCCGCACCGTTCATTTGTTCTTCCTTCCTTGGTGAACCCGAAGAGAGTTTCCTATATATATATATATATATATATATATATATATATATATATATATATATATATATATATATATGATAACAATTGCTTGTTACAATTGACTTTCTAGGTACTTTTATCGACTAGCTGTAGATCTGCACTTTCTCGACCTGGAGGATACGTGCCTCTGGTTCGAGACTCTGGTTAGTTCATTATCAATTAGCCAAGGCCTTTGCCTTGGTGGTACTATGGTCTGGGATAACCGAAGAATGGATATGACCGTCTTGCCGGTACGTAGCTCTAATACAGAACCAGAAGCTAGGTTACAAATGGAGCAGGATTCTCAAGTTTAGGAACTTGCGCCCCACTTCATTATTGCCATTTTGGTTGGTAGGGAACTCATTCCCACCATTAATATTCATAACGGGAGCCAATGATGGCTCCAATAACTCCCTTAGTGGAGTTGGTGAACAAACCCTAGGTTTTATAGGTCATAATGAGATCTCCATTAATGTAGCTCTAACCACCAAGCATTCTTGCATTCATTTCCCCAAGAAAGAGAGAAAGGAGGGTAACTCTACCTCATTAACTCCTTAAGGAGTGGGGGAAAAACCAACCTAGGTCTTCTAGAGTCATTAATGGTGGTCACCCTTAATGGTGCTCGACCCCCATGGTTGCTAGCCACTACATAAAGGAGAAGGAGGAAGTTCAAGAACACTTACTTCCAAAGAGATGGCTAGGGTGTGAGTTCCTTGAGCTCAAGCTCTTCTCCTTCCTTCTTCTTCTTCCCACTCTACTCTCTATTCTCTCCCAAAGCCCCACAGTGCAAGAAGAGAGAAAATGATGGTTTTAGTCCCCATTTATAGGAAATTAGGGAGAGAGAGTGGGACTGGCTCGAGTTCAAGCTGTTGAACTCAACCAGATGAACGTTATACCAGTACATTCTATCGGTTAGGCTAAAACATAGTCAATTGATCTTTTCTTTGGCTCAAATGCTTTGGGATGCATGTCCTATTCATCCCAAGCCTACTAGGACACCTTATACTATCGACTATGTGCATTGAAGACTTACCTACGATTCAAATACCACCATCGGGTGCATAGCAGGTACTCCACTAGTCGATGTGTTGAGACTTGACACAAGAGGAATCCGGGTTAGTAAATGGATTTTGGGTGTAGGTCTCTCATTAATTGCGTCACCAAACAGAGGTCAGGATGATTTACAAAAGGCTATTATGATACAATGCAGAATGGAGTGCAGATTGTGATGCTGGGGAAATTCCTGAAATGTTATGAGAGTATAATGCAGAATGAAACGTAGACCATGATATCTATGGTGGATGAATAATGCCATACCTTATAGGTGTAACACTAGTCTAGAGTTAGCCAAGGTGCCACCATAGATAGTGGTGTGATTGTGGTGGGTTGGCCTAACCTAGTAGTGAAAGAAGAGTTCTAGTGGTTGGATTAGTGCCCAATCCAAATGAGCAGTCCAACATAAGCAAAAGGTAGCTTGCAAACAGATTCGGGATATGCAATGCACTAGGCCTAGTGCTGCATATGATGTATGCAAAGTGTGCTGAGGACATGACTGAAAATAAACAAGATGTTTTGGGATAGTTCATGGGCATTCAGTGAGATGATGGACCAATATGTGAAGGGGCCAGTGTCCTAATGAGGGAAGTATTGGGTTATGTGTGAATGTGCACTAGCCAGGGCATTGTGAAGTGAAATGCATAGTAGTGTACCTAACTTGGTCAATTTGGTACCACCCTTGAACAGCATTAAGTCAACAAGGTGGGCAGTCTAGCCAAACCCATAGGCTACCCATGATTTAATTTTAAGCTTGCAATTAAGCCAAGTGTTACAGGTGCAAAAAATGTGCATGGTGTAAGCACCCCATTTTTGCTACCCTCAGCATAAGTGAATCTACATGGCAGATTTTCGTCTTTTAACCCAAAGGTTTGTGATTTTGTAATGAATCCCACAGCAGGGTCATAGGCTATTACCTACTTGGATTCTTCAAAATCAGACCGGAATCATCAAATTCTGACATCAAACAAGGAAGATATCACAGTTTGAAAGTGCAAGGGCATTTACATAATTATCGTATGATGCATGCATTATCATTTAAACTTCAAATCATCATATCTTGGTCATCTGATATCGGAATCAGATGATTCAAAGGCCAATATTCCTTATTTTCAGTCCTCTTCAAAGTGGACATGAAAAATCCCGAGCAAAGGTCACCGGTGGGCCCCATGCAAGCTTTCATGTAAAATTATCGATAGAACTTCAAAGCTTCATATCTTTGCCGTTCTACGTTAGATTCAGATGATTCAAAGGCCATTACTCTTCATTTGTGATGTTCTATAAAGTGGACGTGAAAAATTCAGTACAGAAGTCTCCGAAGGGTCCCATGCAAAATTACACATGGAAATGATCATTTAATCTTTGAAAATTCATATTTTGGTCACCTCACATCCAAATCAGGTGATTTCAGTTTCAATTTGTTCTATTTTTAGTACTCTACAAAGTGCACGTAAAGGATTTACAGTAGAAGTCTCCAAAGGATCCCATGCAGAATGGTTAGCCAAATTATCGATAATTGACCTGCTTAAACTTTAGAAATTCACAAGTTCGCCATTTTATTTCAAAATGAGGTGATTCAAGTTTCAATATTCCTCATTTTTAGTGTTTTACAAAGTGAACATTGAAAATTTGGAATAGAGGCTATCGAAAAATTTCATGTGGAATGGTGGTAGAAATGGACTATGAAATGATAGAAAAAAGTCAACTTTGGTCCAAACCAGTTCAACCCAACTTAGTCCAACTCAGCCCGGCCCTGCTCAGACCAATCTGGACCAAGTCACATTGGCCCATATGCATGTATTTATTTTATATATATATATATATATATATATATAATGTATAATATATTATCATATATAATATATATGATATATTATAGGAGAAAAAAAGTCGAAAGAGAGAGAGGTCGTGAGGAGAGAAATTTTTTTTTTCTAGAAGGAGCCGTGAGAAAGAGAGAGGGAGAAGGAAAAAAGGAAAGAAGAGAGGAAGGAAAGAAGAAGAAAAAGGAAAGAAGAAAAAAAGGAAGGAAGAGAGAAGAAGGGAAGCCGTGAGAATGAGAAGAGGAAGATTTTCTAGAATAAGCCATGGGAAAGAGAGAGGGAGAAGGGAAAAAGGAAAGAAGAGAAAGAAGAAGAGAGGAAGGAAAGAAGAAGAAAAAGGAATGAAGAGAAAAAGGAAGGAAGAGAGTAGAAGGGAAGCTGTGAAAAGGAAGGGTAGGATTTTCTAGAAAAAAAACGTGAAAAGAGAGAGGGAGAAGGGAAAAAGGAAAGAAGAGAAGAAGGAAAGAAGAAGAAAAGGAAGGATGAGAGAAGAAGAAAAGGGAGAAAAGGGAAAAGGGAGAACGTGAGCAAAGGGAGGAAGGAGATTTTTCTAGAAGAGGGTTTTCTAGCCAAGAAAAGAAAAAGAAAAAAAGAGAGGAGGAGAGAAAAAAAATGTGAAGAGAGAGAGAAGAAAGAGAGGAAGCCAAGGGGAATATTTCCTAGAAGGGAAGAGAGCAAAAAATGTGAAAGGGAGAGAAGCCAAGAGAAAGAGAGAAGAAGAAGAAGATAAAAGAAAGAAAAGAGAAAACATGAAAGGGAGAAAGAGAAGATTGAAATGAGTAGAGAAGAGGAGAATGAGGATTCACCATCCAAAAGCTTGATACGATCTCCAAAAATCCTACATCAAAGGTTACGCTCCATTCGAGCACAAGCTTGGTACCCTAAAACGAATTTAGTGGTCTTTAGAATGTTTGAATGTTGAATTTGCTTGAAAAGACTTATTTTCATTAAATCTCGATCAGGAATGCCCTATTGCATGCATGTTGATGTTAGGATGCTCATGTCAAACATTTTTTATGAATGATAATTTGTTTAAACTATTCATGATGAAGATTTGAATGTTATATGATGATGTTTGATGTTGTTGATAAATTCTACAAAGTGAATTTCTAATCTGAAATTTCAAAATTTAGGATCCAAATTTGGGACGTGATTCTCATGTGGTATTTTTTAGATTTTGAAGCCCAAAATTTTATGGGATTCTCTCTGATATGTTAGAAGACTCCCCTAAAAATTTCTTTCCATTTGGAATTGGGAATGTCTATCAAAAAAAAATTTCTTTGGCATTACTGCCTTACTCGGGTATAATGTAATCCCCTATCAGAAAGTCTCTAGAAAAGGATTTTATGGCCATAATTAGAAAAGAAACTTCATATTAATTTTTTAGATATGGAAGTTTTCTAAAAAATAGCACTAGTTTTGGATTTTTTTTTATTTTTTATTGAATTGATATTGATTTTGAAGTGCATAGTGCTCTGTTTTTTATTCTGTTAGGATATACTGATTGGCATGACTGAAAAGTATCTTTTTCACAAAGAGAATGTTATGTTTTCACTTCTTTTTCTTGATGAAATTTTGGATTTGTCAATTATCTATATGGACATATGTCTGGATTTAATTTTCATTAAGTATGAGATTTTATATGGAATTTATGGTGCAACTGGTCAAAAATCTATAACAGACTTGACTAATTCATATATCCGGCCTTTTGGCATTCATTTGACCAGGTTTCATCCTCTGTTGGGATTCGACCCCTTCAGATGAAATGTACATGTCAAGTCATATTTTTGTGAAAAAAATGTAGGGCTTAATTTGAGTTACAAATGACCTAATTATGGTCATTTTGGTGTAATGTAACAGAATTTGAAAGCAGTTCCTAGTTTGTGCAATACTTGAAATTTTGTGTCACAATTTTGACCTTTTTGAGCCATTATTCATTCCAAATGTCTTCATGAAAGTTACAATATTTTCGAAGAACTTCTTGAACATATGTTTTTGATAATTTTGGATTTTTCAGAAAGGTTTCATTGATGTCTCATTCACCGTAACATGCAAATGATTGCTTGAGTGATTTGATAAATTCTATCATATTTGATTGCATACTTGCTACATTTAGGATATCCACATGCCATATTTGGATAAATGGCCACATTTAGAGTATTCACATGCTTTGTTTAGAATATGCACATACCATATTTTCCATTTTCATGTGTTGCTATTTTTGGTAAAATAAATAGATTTTTTTCTATATTTAGCAATATTTTGATAATTACCATATTTAGACATGCCATTTTTAGACTTGCCATGCTTAGAATATAGCATAGTAAGTTTTACCATGATTAAATAAAATTTTAAGGTATCATATGCCATGTTAGGGAGATTTTCATAATCTTACTATATGTTGTGATAGTTACCATAATTATCATACATGCCATGCTTAGATAGAATATTATATTTATGGCAATAACTTCATTTTTTGCAACAACCTAGTTGAACTGCCATGTATGCACACTTCTAGAAGACAATCTAGGCATGGGGACGTGCATTTAGGCACCCACATTCTTGGGAAGGGTATAATGGAAAATAATAAAAATCTTAATAAAGAAAGAGAATATTTTGCCAAACCTTCTAAAATTAGAGCTTAGGGTGAAAAGGATAGCTCAGGATGATTTTTGCCTTTCAGTAAATCCTAAACCTAGAATAGGTTCTCAATCCTATACCTAGAATAGGTTCTAAATCCTAAACCTAGAATAGGTTCTCAATCCTTAACCTAGAATAGGTTATTTCAGCCATTCTCGAACTACGTGGATTCTGATTCCTAGGTCAAACCCTAGGATACGTAGGCTATTTGGGAGAATCCCAATTTTGGATCCACACCTTAGTTCACTCGAACTATCCATAGATCCACTTGGATATCCACCCACCATTTCAAACTACATGGATTTTGATTCCTAGGTAAACCCTAGGATACGTAGGCCATTTGGGAAATCCCAAATTCAGATCCACACCTTCGTCCAGTCAGACTATCCATAGATCCACTAGGATATCCATCCACATTTTAACCTAGATAGGGTTATCCACATTTTGACCGAAATAGGGTTATCCACATTCTGACCCAGAAGGGGTTATCCATTCTTAGATCCACTAGGACTATCTATCAGTTCATATGGACTATCCAGATACTAACTCATAGGGTTTATCATCCTTTCAAGCATAAACTTCAACTTGAACAATGAACTTAATCATGCACAAGCATAAATCAGAGCCATAAACTTTAATCACACTTGAACTACAATGGTGAATCTGATTTTCAAAATAATTCCATATTATGTAGGCAATCTGATGGATACAGATTCGGTTTAATGATATCAAATCACTTGGTTTGGTTCGATTTAACAGATAGAGTCTAGCATAGGAAAGGTATAGAAGACCGATCTTGATCGGGCGGTTTAGGTGCCTAACCCCTTTCCATAACCATAACCTGACGCTTAGCCAATCTTTGATGGACCAGAAATCCAATCTAAGGGTCATGAGTCAATCGAAGTTTTACCTTAGGGTGAGATTTCACATTTCTAAGGTCTAGACCTTAATCTAGGTGGTGACTTCCAAAAAAAGATTACGATCTTTGTCCTCACAGTGGTGACTTTACTGGGGATATAAGCGTCAAACTCCTAAATGAAAGCTTTCTGTGTGAATTGGATGATAGCTCTTAGGATACTATATTTATGCTTGTATGATATTGTTTTGGGGGAATGGGTTCAGTCACACATTCGTGCGAGTAGCCGAATTGGTCCCATGCATATGGGGCAACACGCTAGAAGAAACATACAACCTTGGCCTGTACTTTGTGAGATCATGACAGGCGAGCAGCCTCTAACCAGCGTTTCTTGGGTCAACCTAGGAATGCGTTATGCTACTCCATGTCGCTTGATTCTTGCAACATAGTATATAAAGGAATTGGGGGCCCATTATTCATGGTGCATTCGGTGATAGGTTACCCCATCCTTGTCAAGGTGGCCTTTTCTGTCCTAACCCAAATTGTAGCCCAATGTTTGTTATTTTTGGTTCATCACTGAACCAGTCTAGTAAAATCTTGCTTAACCATGCCATCCATGCTCTTGACGTCAAATTTCCACCCGTTTTTGTCCCCGATAGGTCAACATGTTAGAATCTACACGATGAGCATCTTGAACTCTCACCCATCGGGAGTCTGAGGTATGAATACACCTGTTCTACATCATAGCAGACGGTCACTATACACCCTCCATTAAGTAAGCTCGATGTGTCGAATCTCTCATTGTTAACACGTCGATTTCAAAAAACGAGCAGAAAATCCTTGTCAAGACACAGATACCATGGTCAAGAAGAAATTTACTAGTTTGTTCCTCCAAGAACCAATTTTGCTAACCATCCCTAATAAGGAAGATGGATTAATATATCCATTTCAATTTCATTAAAATTCGGTAACCCAAGTGGCCAGACCTTGGTACCACTGATTATTTATTTTGGGAATCACGAGGTCCCAAGACTGAACACATGGCTTAATCAAATTCAATTAAATTGACTTGGATAATGTTTACCCGATTACCCTTATGAAGTAGCTAACTCTTGTTTGGTTGAGTCATCTTTAATTGTGCATATGACTTCTTTCTTCTCCCGTCATCCTAGGGTCCTAATATTTATCACTTTTGGGTTCTTTTCCGGTACAAGCCAAGGAGTTAGCCTAAACCACAACCATTTCTACCTCTTGGATAAGGGATCCCATTACTCAGAGGTTGTCTGGGGTGTACACACCAGAGCCAGTTAGTCCCACCTCAACCACATCAACCTAATCAATGGCTGATGGATCACACCAAGTCCCAATCACTATGGATGCTAGGATGGAGAAGATGGAGGATACCATGGGGATGATAGCTGCCGCAGTAAGGGATATACAATTGCAATTGCATGCTCAAGGGTCGACCTCTGAAAGGGTAAATATGGCACAGCCACAAGGATCGGGGACCCCTAACCCAGATGTGTCAAAATTCTTCATAAACCCGGCATTCGAAGATATGGAAGGTGTCATACCCCATAAATCGTCAATCGTTCAGTCTACCCGTGTGACCAAGAAATTGAAGGAAGAAGATATCCCATACGACGATAGACTGAGTCAAGTGGAAAAAATACTGAGGGCCATGAAAGGAGTAGAAAGTAAAATCATTGATTCTGAAGGATTGTGCTTCTTTCTAGAAACTAAGTTGCCTTCCAAATTTAAATGGACCACTGAGCAATTTGATGGGACAGGAGACCCCAGGACCCACTTAAGATCATTCACGGGCTTATTGAAGCAAGGCGAAGGGTTTACTGATAAGCAGTTAGGATAAGCATTCCAATTCTCACTCACGGGTGGGGCTCAACAATGTTTGATGAATTTGAACCCATCAAAGATACATTCATGGTCAGACATCACCAAAGCATTTATCAGTTTCTATTCCTACAACACAGAGATAGAGACCCACCGTAGGCAATTGGAAACCATGTCCAAGCATAGGGAAAGACATTCACGGCCTATTTAACTCGGTTCAGAAGTGTAGCAGCAATGCTTTGGGATCGACCTTCCGAGAGAGATCAGGTGCAGATAATGATGAGTGGCTTAAGTGGGCCATATAAGACATATAATTTCGGCCAGGTCATCCTATCATTCGAAGGGCTCGTTGTTGCAGGTCAACAAGTAGAGGACGCCATAACCCGGGGAGATATATTACCAGGAAAAATAGAAAGGTCAGAAGGGGCTTCGAATAGAAGGGCATACCCACCAAGAAATCCAGTGAATCAATTAGCAAAGCAAGTAGCTAATACCAATTCTGAGCCATTGATCTTGGGAAGTTCAAGTCATACCCACCACCGCAAGTAAGGCCAAGGAGACAGTTCACGGATTTGGGAATGACCCGATCCAAGGCTCTAGATAAATTGATACAAGCTAGAAGTTGACAGTGCTCGACCCTCATCTACCTCTAAGTCCTCTTCCACCGAATTTTCATATGGACCTGTTCTGTAAGTACCACAATCAACATGGACATGACACAGACAATTGCTACACATTAAGGCATGCCATACAGAATCTATTGGATTTTGATAAATTTAAGGTTTAGCCGAGGCAAGTCTCGATGGCAAATAATCCCCTCCCTCACCACAGTGTCAATTTCATAAAATGGGGAGATGAGCCTTTGGACTTTATGCCCGTCATAGAAGGAGTAAGCAGTATGGCTGTCACATCTGGTGACGAAGTAAACATGTTGGGTAGCCATCAAGAAGAAGAAGAAAAATATTATTTTTTATTTTGCAGAAGATTCATCACACCCAATAACATAAGTACAGCAGGAAGAAGAAGAAGAACCATTCATCATCTACCTCTCATATGAGGAAACAGAGATAAATCAAGTTGGCAACCGTTTCCTTGAGATGGAGTTCGTATTCTTAGAAGATGAGCAAGAAGTAGCAAAACCAGAACAAGGAAGAACTACAAACCATCTCACCTGATGGTAAATGATTCGGCCCAACCCGTGAAAGAGAAAGGTAAAGGACCTGCCAACCAACCAGAGCCTCCAAATCTGATATTGAAACACTTACAAAAGACCCAAGCCAATGTGTCCATTTGGGAAATTTTGATGGCTTCCAAGGTCCACAGGGATGCAGTATTGAAATCTCTAGTAAGCATTCAGGTCTCATTTTCAATGGACAGAGAAGAACTAGCCATGCTAGTAGGAGGCATATATGCCGTTAATGCAATCATCTTTGGAGATGCCGATCTCCCTCAAGGAGGTAAGAATCATATACAAGCTTTACATATTACCATCGGATGTCGAGACAAGAGCATTGTCCAAGTCCTAGTTGATAACGGGTCAGCTTTGAATGTATTCCCTTTTTGTACCTTCAAGCATCTAGGCTTCAACGAGTCAGAGTTGAAACCTTCAGATATGACCATCAAGACGTATGACAATACCAGAAGGGCTATATTGGGTGTCTTCACAGTACCAATTCAAGTAGGACTGGCTGAATTTGAAACAGAGTTCCAAGTCATTGATATTTCTGCCTCATTCAGCATGCTTCTGGGTAGGCCTTGGAACCATCAGGACAATGTAGTGGCATCTACTTTGTACTAGAAGATTAAGTTCATCCACAAGGGTACTACTGTGACAATACATGTAGACTCTGTAGTCGTGAATACATTGGCCACTGGACAGAATGGTGAAGAATCACAAGGGGATACTAGACAAGATTTCTCTCTCGAAGGGTTCCAGGTTGACAACATCCTAGCCACAACTGAGCCAGATCCTACAAGTACACATCTGTCCTTTTCATTTTGTCAATTACTTAACATGCTCTACTTTCCAGGTATGGGCCTTGGTTCCCACCAACATGGTGATGTCACTTTCTTATCTCTATTGGTCAATGAGTATAGATTTGGACTGGGGTATACCCCCACCGAAGGGGATCTAAAAGTAATCAAGCAAAAGCAGAGGGGAGTTGACGAAAGATTTTGGAAGCTCGAGAGGATGGAATACAAGTATAGTAGTCAGTATGGTAGCAGCACAATAAGAGCATCAGACAGAGCTAGTGGGGACTGGCGACCCCAAAGGATGGATGAAGCAGTCTATCAAGCAATATCTGAGGGGTTATACAATATGCAAGACATCCAGTTTTTGAAGACCCTCAATGGGTATTTTGTCAAAGAAGGAGAAGTTAACATCTATTGCGTTCAATGCCCACCTTCAAAAGCAAGTACCCGGGTTCAAAATATTCCATGACTGTACTTTTGATTGGGAAGATCTCGAGCAAGCCATGATCCAAGAGCAGAGTAAGGAGCAAAAATCCGAGATAGAGGCGATCAACATTAGCAACCTGTTTGATGACGATCAAGTGATGATGCTCACCGGTGAAGATCAAGATAGGAGTCCCGATTTACAACAATTCACCCTTCCCATCAATGAAATAATCCCCAATTGGAGTTGTTATGATAATTTTGTTTACCCAAAGGGGTTGTCATGTAATCCACATATTATGATTATGTCTGAGCCTATGGTCCTTAGGTCTTTAGATAATATTGAGTCCTTTCGAAGTTTTGAGTTTGTTCCACTAGGAACCATTTCCTCTGTACCTCTGCTTTTGAATATGAATAAAGATGATATTTTGAATTACACTGCGTCTACTTCTTCCTTTCCTTCTCCTTCTAACTTTAACTTTGAAAATGATGAAAATGATGAACCATCTCCTGAAATATTACAATCCATCCAAGCCTCGGAGGAGAAGAAGACTCAACCTGTCGGCAAAGACTTCAAAATAATTAACCTCGGTTCAGTAGAGCAACCTCAAAAAATAAAGATCGGTGCTACCTTGACGGAAGAAGAAGCCAAACAAATGACAGAATTACTGATGGAGTTCCAAGAAGTGTTTGCCTGGTCCTATGAAGATATCCCCGGCATAGACCCTGAAGTTGTACAGCATAAGATACCTTTGATATCAGATGCAAGGCCATATAAGCAGAAGCTGAGGCAATTAAGGCCTGAATGGACACTCAAGGTTAAAGAAGATATCATGAAGCAGTTTGACGTAGGATTCCTAGGGGTCACAAAGTACCCAGAGTGGTTAGCAAATGTGGTCCTCGTACCTAAAAGGATGGAAGACTGAGGGTGTGCATAGATTACAGAAATCTTAATAAGGCTAGTCCCAAAGAAAACTTTCCATTACCAAAGATAGACATCTTAGTGGATAACCCTACAAATCATGCTCTTTTGTCCATCATGGATGGATTCTCAGGGTATAATCAGATAAAGATGGCACCTAAAGACAAGGAGAAAACCACCTTCATAACAGACTGGGGCACCTATTGTTACACTGTGATGCCATTTGCGTTGAAGAATGCTGGGGCAACAGCTCAAAGAATGGCTACTACAATCTTGCATGACCTAATATATAAGGAGGTAGAGGTATATGTAGATGATATGATCGTAAAATCATTCACCAGAGAAGGTCACATCCCAGCACTAAGGAAGTTCTTCGAGAGGATCAAGCAATATAAACTAAGGCTTAACCCCCAAAAATGTGCATTTGGGGTAGTAGCGGGCAAAATGCTAGGCTTTATGGTCAGCCAAAGAGGAATTGAAATTGATCCGTTCAAGATGAAAGCCATCTTTGAAATGCCATCTCCTCAAACAGAATAGGAAGTAAGAGGCTTCTTGGGAAGACTTCAATACATCAACCGGTTTGTTGCACATCTCACTGCAACATGCGAACCAATTTTCAAGCTACTCTGGAAAGACCAGCCAAAAGATTGGAACCCTCAATGTCAGATGGCTTTCAACAAAATCAAGACCAATCTGTTGAACCTACCAGTCTTAGCCCCACTAGTACCAGGGAGACCACTACTCCTTTACTTATTAGTACTAGAGGGTTCCATGGGATCAATGATAGCCCAGCATGATACGGATGGAAAGACAGAAAAACAATATAATACTTGAGTAAGAAATTTACAGGCTACGAAGCCAACTGTACACAGCTGGAGAAGACATGCGAAGCCCTGGTATGGATAACAAAGAGATTGAGGCATTATATGTTATTGCTATGTGGGAAAAATCCCATCCATTTAAAATCTTACATGTGTCAAGCTTCACCTTCGGAGCCGATCGCTCGGAGTATCATGCGCTCGGCTTATGAGGCGTTCAGTATCTTACGCCCGGCCTCTCATGCGCCCGGCTTGTCGCACTCGTCCTATGCCGTCAAGTTATCATCATCTTTGGTAGCGCTCGGAGTCATAGTCCTACTCGGCTACATTTCCCAGTCGATAGTCAAAGTCCTAATGTGATTATGCTACGTCCGAGGAGTCCTTCTCCCAGTTTGATACGACGTCGACTATCGTGGTCCGTGATTACTCATACGTTGACATGTGTCAGTCCCAGAGCTGACCGACCTAGCTTCCTTGGTTAAGGTCTCTTACTCCTACTCGGAGTCTACCACACGGGTGTCCCTCAGAGCGACACGTGGCAATCCTATTGGCGATCTACTTCTCTGAGTCCTAGTACCTCCATGCTTCTTCCCAATGTCTATAAGTAGAGGACGACCCCTCAAGGTAATCTCAATTACTAGTTACTAATTCACAGTCTCTCTCTCATTCATCATTCTCGCACGCTCAAACTCTCTCATCGTCCCACACTCTTTAAACTGGAGATAGCTTTCTGCTATCTCTTGACTGTTTACGTTGGGAATCTGACTTAGGCATCGGAGTGTAGCCGGGGCTTAGATGCCCAACTCCCTTGTCTCATCTCTGTGATTGCAGGTAGCTCAGATCGTAGACCGGCGGGCGATTTCCAACCGTAACAGTTTGGCGCCCACCGTGGGGCCTCTTTTGACTGAGTTTGAAGATTAGCGCGCGAGCGCTCTGGTTTCAATGGCTCACAGAAGAACTCGAGCACAAGCATCTCATGCACCTTCGGAGCCGTCTGCGCAGGTTCAGGTGGGCAGCAGTGGAAGTACGACGAGGATGAACCACGCACCCAAGCCTGTACCAGCACCAATACCACCACCGGTACCAACACCGGTTCCAACTTATACGCCAACGGCGACGGCGCCACCACCACCCCCTCAGTATGTTACTCGTCAGCAGTTTGATGAGTTGAGACAATAAATCGAATAGCTGGCTAGAGTCTTGAGGGGCGCTCGAGCAAGCGGTTCAGCAGCAGGAGGAGAAAATCCCTATCCGATACCGAATGCGCCCCCTGAAGCCCCGCCAGTGGTCCATCAGCAGCCAGTGCCGACGGCTTCTACCAGAACCTTGCCGAGCAATCCCCCCATGGGAGATCAAGCACCCGCATGGAGTGTGGCGGGGTCAGCCGCTCAGCATCCCCCGACGAATCAGCACCAGGCGCCGACAGCGCCACCTCCGGTGAGGGGCGCGAGGTCCTTCCTCGACGCCCTCCACCAGGAGAGGGTTAATGTAGAAACACCAGCAACAGTTGTGCCACCTTCGGATACGCCTCAGTCCGAGGTCGAGTGGCGTTTACTGGAGCTAACAACTCGGCTTCAGCAGGTGGAGCAGAATCGGGTAACTCCGCCGAGGACAGCCTATACTGCCATTACGGCACTCTCAGACTAGATCATGAGGGCACCCCCTCCTGACAACTTCAAGATGTCAGTCCTGGACTCATACAATGGGAGTACCGACCCCAAGCAGCATCTAGATGCGTTTGTCTCTACGACGCTATTCTATCCTCTGAGCGACGGCCTTATCTTCAGAGCGTTTCCTTCAATGCTCTGAGGCGTTGCTCGTACATGGTTTAATAACCTGCCTCCGAGGAGTATTACTTCGTTCGAGCAATTATCGAACAAATTTTTGATGCACTTCCAGGCCAGCCAAGTGCCCAAGAAGACATCTTATCACCTATCTATGGTGAAACAGCAAAAAGACGAGTCCTTGAGGGACTTTATCAAGCGCTTCAATGCTGAAGTGCTGGAAATCAAGGACGTCGAGCCCGTGGTGCACATGTCCAGTCTGTAGGCCGGGGTCACCGACGTACAGCTTTGTTGGTCCCTTGCCAAAAAGCCGCTCAAGAATCTGGATGACCTGCTGGCCAGGTGTGAGAAGTACGCCGCAGCTGACGAGATGACAAAGGCTCAAAAGAGTAATGCGGTCAACAACCTGAAGGCCAATCCTAAGCCTGTCGACAAGAAGAGATCTGAGTCGGCCGACCAGGCGCCGAACTCAGTTGACCCCAATAAGCAAAAGTGCGGTAATGATAAAACCTACCGGCTTCTATACAAGACATTCGAGTATTATACTCCACTCAACACTTCGATGATGGAGATTCTCGAAGTGGTCAAGAACGATCGAAACCTCCGACCTCCGCCAAAACCCCTCGGTGATGGGAGGAATAAAGATCGCTCCCGATACTGTCGCTTCCATCGTGACTACGGCCATGAAATGGAGGAGTGTAAGTACCTTAAAGGAGAGATTGATGACCTCATCCGACGAGGATACTACGACAATTTTGTTCGGAACACTGACTGTGGACCGGCTCCCGCTCGGAGAGACCGGGGATTACCACCTCCACCTCCGAGGAACCCCCAACCCAACAACTGCCGAGCAAACGCTGGCGATAATCAAAACGCCGCTCGGAGGGATGATAGAGACCCTGATGAAGGACCGGCTGCCCCCAGATAGTGGGTCGGCGCCATTCAGTTTGGGTCGATAGAAAGCTCATCTGGAGCTGGAAAAGAAAGGGTGTCGGTAAAAGAAAGGCTTGGAGGCCGATAGCACATCCAATCTGGGTCCATCCCGTCCTGCCAGAACCAGAAAAACGAGGAAGAAGAAGAAAGAAGTTCCATCCGGCTTCAAAGAGAAGAAAAGTCGAGCGGAGGTTCGTGGGCAGTCCGCAGCCCAAGGACCGACCGCGCACGGCAATGGGCTTGCGCATCCCTGGTAACAATGGTGTCTATACCATCACTAAGGGACCCCTAGCCGAGGGCAAGTCAGTCCTCACCATCATAGGAGGACCAGCGGTCGGAAACACCTCCAACAGGTCGGCCAAGGCCTACTCGCGTCTGGTATCCAAGACAGAGTGGCCATCAAAAAGAGCTCGAACCGGAGAGGTCATCACCTTTAGCGATGAGGATCTCGTTAACGTCACGGTCCTCCATGAGGATGCCATCATCTTCACGGTCGGGATCGGACACTACGACGTCGCAAAGTGTTTAGTAGACATCGGAAGCTCGGTAGACATCATATTCTATCATGCCTACCAAATGATGTAGCTGGCGGACGACCAGCTCCAACCCATCACTTTCGACCTCATCAGCTTCTCCGGAGACCCGATCACGGTGAAGGGGGGCATCCAATTGCCTGTCATCCTCGGCTAGAAGCCCAAACAGTGGAGGGTGATGGTCGAATTCATGGTGGTCGATCGGCCATCCGCTCACAACGACATCTTCGGCTGCCCTTCGCTGAACAAGTTGAAGGCATGCATGTCCACCTACTACCTGGTGATGAAATTCCTGATAGAGGATGGAGTCAGAGAGTGCCGAACAGATCAGGGCACATCACGAAGATGGTACGCCACCGAGCTGAAGAACAATTAGCGAGCCTTGAAAACCGCACAGGTAAACATGATAGATGTTCAAAAAAATGCCTCTCCGAGTAGAGAGAGCCCACGGAGGAACTCCTACAAATTCTGATCGCGGACGATCAGCCCGAGAAGACATTCCCGGTCGGCTCCCTGCTGCCCAAGGAACAAAGGGAAGAATTGATCGAATTTTCGAGGTAGAACCTCGATGTTTTTGCATGGTCGGACGACCGGGCTCGTACAAGCTAACCACCCTCGACGGTAAGGAAATTCCGAGGACATGGCATGCCACCAACCTTCGGAAATATTATCAATAATTAGCAAGTGTTTATTTTCAGTTTATTAGAGAATTTTTTAATTATTTTTTCCAGCAAGTCCTAGTTGTAAACCGGACCCCCTGAGGGCATCCGCATGGTTTCTTTTTATACAAGAAGTGATTTCATTCAGAGTGCAGCAAGCAACACTCAGCAAAATCGCTCCTTCCGGTATGGCCGACCTGCCCACTAGCCCATGTAGGCTTGGGCAGCATGCCGGCCCCTATGACCCTGCCTACTCGTACCCCCCAGTGAGCACGAGTAGCATGCAGACGATTGTACGATCGGCCTACCCCCGCCCACAAGCAGGCAAAGGTAGCACATTGATCAAAATTGACACTACCTGTTCACACCCACAAGCTGGTGTAAACAGCATGCAAGTGTTCAATCACTCGGTCCACCCACGCCCACAAGCAGGCAAGGGGTGCAGGCCGATCAAAAAAAACACTGCCTGTTCGACCGCTCCTTCCGGTATGGCCGACCTCCCCACTAGCCCATGCAGGCTTGGGCAGCATGCCGGCCCCTATGACCTACCTACTCGTACCCCCCAGCGAGCGCGAGTAGCATGCAAGTGTTCAATCACCCTGCCTACCCATGCCCACAAGCAGGCAAGGGTAGCACACAGACCATAAATGAAGCACGCGAACGCATACGGTATGAGTGGCGAGGGCAGTAGTCGAAAGCATACCGAACACTTGGCCACTCAGAGTCCGAGACCAACAAAGCCATTTTTCAAAAATACCTAAGTGTTCTTGGCAGGCCAAAGCACCGAGCCAATAACACTCCCGGGCTATGGGCACCTTTGCCATTTCTCGAAATAGAACCAATGCTCGGACCGAGCCGCACTCAACATTGTTCGCACTCAGCATTACTACTTAATTTTCCTCGGCCTACCAGAGCGCCGAGCCGACAATACTTCTAGAGTAACCGCACAATGGGAACCAACATTCGAGAGGAAAGAAAGAAGACAAGTATGCTTTATTAATAAAAGTCCAAGAAGGGCGGTCGTACAATTACACATGAAAAGAAGAAAAAAAAATACATGTACATATTTACAAGGCACGACTCGGAAGTCCTCAAGACCGGTTCTCCTCAGCAGTCGGGTCTATGGGACCCTCATAAGGCAGCGGAAGGTCCGAGAGCTCCATGATCGGCGTCTGGGGCACTTCGTACGGAGGAAGGTCATCCTCCTGCATACGGTCAGCCTCCGTAGGGGCCGTCGGCTCCACCTGATCATCCTCGGCCATGACCGGGGCCTCCACGGGCACCGTCGGCTCCACCCGATCATCCTCGGCTACGACCGAGGTCTCCACAGGCACCGCTGGCTCCACCCCAAGTACCTCGGCCATAATCGGGATCTCCGACCAGTTGAAGTTGGCGCCCCTTTCCACGAGCTGTTCCTTCAAGTATTTGGCACCCCTTTGGAAAAACCCGCAAGCGGCCTCCTCGACGTCCTCCTCATACTAAGGAGAGGATCTGTACTCGGCCATAGCCCGACCTAAGGCCTCCCGGTGTGCCTCTTCGGCCTTGGCCAGCGCCTCCTTGGCGGATCTAGCCTCGTCCTCAGACTTCCGAAGCTTATCCTCCAAGACCATCCGTACCTTTTCCGTAACTTGCAGGGCATACGCGGTAGTCCGCCGCTTGTCCTCGGCCGACCGAAGCTTTTCCTCTGCCTAGTGCACTCTCTTGTGCTCCTCATCGAGGGCGGCCTCGGCTTTGTCCAGCAAAGCCCGGAGGGTGACCTTCTCTGCAGCAAGGCCCTCGACCTTCGAGGATTTATTGTTGAGGTTTTCCTCGGTTGCCTTCAGAACCTCACGCAGGGAGATCTCCAGGACCTCCTTCTTGTCCAAGTCAAGCATGGCATGGACGGATTGTTGGCTGACCTCGGCTAGAAGATTGCTCGTCTACACAAAAGGAGACGACAGTGTCAAAACGACAAACATAGCAACACAAAAAAGAGAAAAGAAGAAATTGGGAATTTTAAACTTTACATGAGAGCACGCGAGGAACGCTCGCTTGAAGACCTCATCGTTCTCCAAGGTGGACATGAAGGCCACATCGTCCGGGAGGCGTCCCTCTGTGACGATGATCCTCGCCACCTTCGCGCTCTTGAATACCGAGTCCATCAACTTCAGTCCGAGCGCAGGAGAGAAGGCCGTTGTCGCCACCTTCAGCTTGTCGCTCCTCTGTTGAGGAGCGGGCTCGGCCTCCCCCTTAGAGACGCCGGTGGCCTCGGTCAGATTGACCACCTTCGGACCTTGATGGGTCTTCTTCGCCGAGGGCGCCGCCGCGCCCTGGCGGGCCGAAACCGGTTTCTTCGTGGCCGCCTCGCGGGGCTGGACTTTCTTTGTCGCAGCCCCTTCACGAGGCTGGACTTCCTTCGTCGCAGCCTCCATCCTTGTCTCATCTTATCGGCCCAGCTTAGGCACCGGCCTCGTCTTGTAAATGTCGGCCAGGAGTTCCATGGCCTGTCACACCCCAATTCCGCACACTTCAGAATGGTGTGATGAACCATTAGGAAACCAACGGTTCAACTAGGATCTCGTACAGATGGTATCCGACTAATCTAAACCTCATACATCCACATTCATAATCAGAGTAAATACACAATAGCGGAAGTCTTATAGTAAAATGAACTGAGAATCTACTATGATATTAATATTTAAATAGGAAATTATTTTGTATCAATTGAGACATAAATAAATATCAAATACATGTCCTTAATAAATTCAAATAAATAAATCTAGAATAAAAAAAACATCTAATCGAGTACACATGAGTTGCACTCGCAAGAGGAGTCATGTGTATCCAATGCATCTTCCACTTCCATCATCGCCACATTCCCGTACACTGGAGCATTTATATAATCTTCGACGGTAATACCTACATCATCAACTAAAAATATTCGACGTCGAGGGGTGAGCACACATCATGGCTCAGTGAGCAAACAAAACAATGCAACAATACATATGCATGCAGTCAAATCATATCTTTGATCAGGTTTATAGTTTGCAATGTGCTATAGAAAGGATAGGTGGCCGCCGCACCTCTATACACGAGTGTGTGGAAACGCCCAATGAAAACGGCACCATCGCCCCTCATGCACCCAGAATGGCACAATATACACCCCATGAAAAAGGTCATGGCTGTACCGGTTAATACCATACCAACAAATAAACCCCTGCTGGCTAGGGTTACAAACTGGGCTCGCAACTAACCAATCCTAATGCCAAACAGTGTATCCAAGGCCTCACCCCAGCATCCCTCAGAACATCCATAGAGATAGAGCTAAGGCCCCCGGTAGAGTCAGAGACTACAAGGACCGAGACCACTTCTCTTGATACTCTACGACATAATAGTTCTGCTAATGTAATGGCGATACGACGACGTCAGTGGACATGACTTGAATAGGCTATGGCACAATATACCCCGATGAAAACGGCATCGAAGTATCGATTGATACCATCCCTACCCGCACCATATACACTAGCCAAACACAAACATTCACATGCCTATTCCTATCATCATCATCATCATCATGTAATAAACAATAAAGAAAATATACATGAACAAATAATAGAAATATTGGATGACATGTTGAATGCACATACAAACATACACGCATAGAATCAATATGGCATTGGACTCAAGAAATAAAATAGTTTATTATTAACCAATTAGTTTAAGTCTTGTTCCCTCACCTTAGCTTGTTAATAGATCCTCTTCTAAGCTTTAGAATCACCATTATATTGTTATTATATTGCTAGAAGACCTAACAAAGTCGATAGAACTTAATTAGAATTTATTCTGAATTTAAAAACCATGCTGTTAACTGGGGGTCAGGGGTAGGGTCGGAGTAATGATCGACCCCTAGTGCGACCACCCCTATTCTGGACTTCCCGAACACTAGGGGTCGATGCTCAGGGTCTGGTAGGGTCGATTGGCCATCAACCCCCCATGCGACCCCTGTGGGTTTTGGTCGATTTTTCTACTTTCAGTCCATTCTTCGTGTTTGGGGTCCTATGGCTTGCTACTACAGTCCATATTACACATGTTCTTCGGCCTAGAACCATGTTTCATTTACCTAAATGGCTTTCATGACTTCCCCATGGTTTTCCATGAAAACCTAACCATGGGTTGATGGTTTGGGATTCTCCGAGATCATACTCTCTTCATTATCTAACCTAAGGTCTGTAGAAACTCATAGAATTAGTATCCATACCTAAGAAGAATACTCCTTCTCTGCAACTCTTCTCCTTTTTGCTTTCTTCTTTTCCTTGCTTCTCTTCTTCTTCTCTTTCTCTCAATTCAATTAGGGTTGTAAAAGGAGTGAAAGAGGCTTAGGGACGTCCTATTTATAGAGTAGAAACTCCTAAAATAAGTCCCATTGAGATTTTGAAAGAGTCCAATAGAAATTAGGAAACTTTCCTAATTTCTGTTTCTGGCGGCAACTGGGGGTCGATGAGGGGGTCGATGATCCCGTCGACCCCTAGTTCCTATAGTGTCCGACCCCCTCTGTAAAACTGTGGGTCTGACCTTCTATCTTGGGGGATCCAACCCTCCCTTGCTGGGTATGTGACCCTCCCCTTAATTTAAGTATTTTTAGGTCGATTTAATACCTGGGATCACGATCTCCTTCACGCCCTTGGTCCATTTTGCTCAACCATGATGGGTAAACCTGGTTCAAGGTGGTAAGACCGGGTTAGTTTGATACGGGTCTTACATGGCCGACTTGATTTTTTTCTTGGGCGGACCCTCTGGCATGGGCCCCTTGCCCTTTGCCTCGATCGTCGCCCTCTGTTCCTTGCGAGGAGGCGCGCTCGTTGGCTCACCCACCGGCTGGACCCCCTTGGCAGCATCGGTCGTTCGCTTGCGCAGGATCCGAGCAACGATATGATCGTCGGCAAAGTTCAGTGTAATGAGACAAGAGATGACGGTTAGTAACAAAATTGGAATAACAGCAGTGTACAGTCTGAGTCCTACAATTAATAAACTCACCAAGGAGGCCATGCTCGGCCAACTGCACGGGATCCGTGAGGTCGGCATAGCACACCGTCTTCCCGGCCATCATTTTGCGCTGAACCCGTCTCTCCTCCGTCGTTAGAAAGGGGACTTTGTTGAACCCTGTGGCGTCGACCACCAGCCAAACGTTCGACAGAGGGAGAGCGGGACCGCCCGCGGGAGGGCCTACGAAGAAAATTTTATCTTTCCACCCGTGGATGGAAGAAGGCTTTTGGGAGATGGTCGGGAGCTTCTTTACGCTCCTCTGACTAAAAAAGTACCACCCGGTCATAGAGCGGGGCTCGGTCAGACTGGCCAACTGGAAGAGTGACCGAAACAAGTTCACGGTCGGCGTCTCTCCCAGTCGGCGGACAAACAAGTTGAAGGCGTATATGCATTGCCACCCATTCGGAGCTAGTTGGGAGGGGGCGATATGGTAGACTTGGAGAATTTCTACTGCTAGAGGATGAAGAGGAAACCGGAGCCCAGACTTTAAGGCATGTTCGTACACGCAGATCTCTGACCTATTCATGGTACAAGCCCATTCATCGGAGGAAGGGAGCCGAACCCGGACATCCGTCATCGGCTCTACAAGCTGGTATGCCCGACAGATCAATGACAAAGCCGGTTCGGTCCCTCCATGCAGGGAGTGCGTTGATAGAAGGGACAGATGGTCGGCCGCCTCTCTGGCGAGAAGCCCGTCGAGCTGAGGTGCCAACAGGACGACCACGCTCGTCGGCCTCAGAGGAACTCTCCTTGAGTTCCTCCTCTGGAGCCGGATCGGAAGCCATAAGGATGGCTTCTGGAAATTTTTGGATGATGGCCTCTGCTCCATTACCTATCGATTCTGAGGTCCTGGACTCGAACTCTCGGCTAAAGGAATCTCAAATCCGTCCCGAAGGTTCGGTAGTAGAAGAAAATCCCTCCATAAAGAAGGATGACCTTTCGGAGGAAGAGGTCCGAGATTGGGCCATTCTCTCACTCACTTTCACTCTACCGGAGGATGTAAAATTATTGAACGAATGGGAACTACTAAGCATGAAATGGCAATAAAAAGGAAGGAAAAGAGGAAGAGGACTTACTGTTGGAAGAAATGGGACTCCGAATGCATGAAGAAAGCTTGAAGACTCGATGAACCAGGAAGATCCGACTGCTCAGAGGAAACTCCGATCGCGACTCAACCAAATGGTCGAATGAATGAATCGAAGGAGTATTTATAGGCGTTGCAATTGTGAACCGTCTCTTCGGGTTCCGATGACGTGGCTCAATGCCATTGGTTGTCGTCTGCAGCGCCGGACCCGACGTGACAGTCTGATGTCACGCGCAATGATGGCGCTCCTTCTCGAGACGATCAGATCGATTACAGCCGTCCGATGCATTCGACCGTTCGAAGACGAGCGGCTATTGATACCGCTCCTTCTCGAGGCGCACCGCCTCTTGGTGGCCGTCGGATCAAGGTGTCGATCCATGTCACTTCGAAGATCGACGGGCGAGCAGAGTTGCGGAACCCGAGTTTAACACCTCGAGCCCCGTGCATCCATCAATCGTGTAGACGGTTGGTGACAACCGTCTCCCACTCAGAGGATTGTCCTAAAATACCTTCTTGACCTAAATCTTTAATTTTGAAAGATTAGGCTAGGCATCATCTTTCTTGATTTAGATTTTTAAGGTTTTCTTCCCTTGCCCTTGTCCATGAACGTGAGTGCCTACATGCACATCCCAACACCTAAATTTGTCTTCTAAGTGTGTTTAACATGGCAGTTTACTAAGGTGTTGCAGGAATTAAATTATTATCCAACATAGATGTTCTATCTAAACATGACAATTATCACACATACACACACATACACACAACACAAACACACACATACACACGCACACACACACACACACACACACACACACACACACACACACACACATATATATATATATATCAACGCATATAGAAAAATGGTATCTTTCAAGCATGGTGAAAACATGGCATGTCAAGTTTATCATATATAGCATGAATGATGATGCACACATAGTAAGAAGATGACATTCATGCTAAATTAATCATGAGTGGAATTTAAGAAACATGCTTTCCATGTGAGAATTCAAATCGATGCCAAACCTTATTCTAAGAGTCCAAACTATGCATGGAGCGCATTCAATCAAGGACATTTTAATAGGAAGTATTCCCCTTGAAAAGGGTGAAACCAAACTACGGTTTCCTACTGGTCAAGGTAAAGCCACTAAGTTAAGCTAGAAAGTTGTCTAGGCTTGTCTTGGGTCTAGACTAATCATGGGGGGATATTCATATTATATTTGGAGAATTCCCAAAATTATGAAATTTTAAGAAGGCTTTCTAGATTCCTAGGGCTAACTCCTCCTTAAAGAATGAATCCAAACAATATCCTAATGACCTAAATATTGACCAAACAACATGATGTTCATGCATTGTGACAGATTATGTTGACCTATGCAAGAACAATAATAACAGACACTTCCCGTGCTCAAATTGGGCTCAAAATGATGCACTAGAAAGAGGACTTAAGACCTTAGGTTTTATTATTATTGAACCTTAATAAAGACCATAAATAGGCTAAAATAGCACCACAAGTGCATGTATGTGAACTGGCAGAATCTGTTCTAGATTCTGACCAATTACATTATAAAATCCATTAAAAATTGAAAACCTAACGAAAACATAATCCGTTAGTTTGCACAGTCAGCGAACTCATATATCTAACTAGTATGAATAAATAGCATGCAGATTTAACACTAACATGTTTTCATTTAAGAAATACAGTCATGCAAGAACATTTCCCAGAATTATCTTTTTACCAAACCAGTACTCACTCAAAAAATCATATCAAATCAAACAAAAGTCTAAAAAATATGAGGCCAGTTGGAGAAATTGGCTAACATCCTTGCCTAAAAGCATGAGAATTCATCTCCAAAATATGGTCATATGACCCTATTCTATGGCCCACAATAGAGGTGCTCTACACTGTACCCGAAGAGGTTACAAAGACTTTAGGGATTTTTCTTAGGGTCTTCTTGAATTCAAAACATGCCGAAAATTTTAGGGGACCTTCCTAACATATGAATGAAGTTTAAATTATGTCCCTCATCGACATGTTCAATGGAGTGAACGAGTTCCAATCGAATGGCTTGGAGGATTTGCTGGGAAATCCATCTTTCCCCGACTTCAACTTCTTGTTAATGGCTACAGTGGCTGCTTTCTTCATTGGTGGATCTGCTCTTTTCTTATCAATTGTGTTTCCTAACTTTCCCTTCCATATTTCTATCTCTAGATTTGCTACTTCCTCTACAAGCGCATACTTGTCACAGCGGGCTCGAAGATCAAGGAGATCTTTAGGTGGCTTCTTACGCAATGACTACTTCAAGTCAGGGTCTATGACCCCCCCCCCCAATAGTGTAAAACCTGCACCCAGAAAACTAGGCCTAACTCAGATTTTCTTTCGTGCCAGGGTTTTCCACTGTAGATGAACCCAACATGATGTTAAATGAAGGACCAATGTGACAGGTTCCCCTTTTAGAATCATTTTATTCTGTTCTAACTATATGTGATATAATTAGTAGTCTTTAAGGGGAGCCGGTTGATACTAGCCAGTGGGTAATCCCGATAGTCCATGGACCAGTACCATCGACCGCTAAGGGTAAAATTGGCCTAATTTTGAAACTCAAATTGATTTCGAATGAGGAAATCATTTGGGAAATTCCTAGAACCCATAGAAGGATCTAGAGGCGCCCATACCTATCTTAACTACTTTGGAGTTGAAAAGGGAAGGAATCTCTCCCCAAATTCAAATTCTTATCACTTTGCAACTCCTTATGAGTCCCCATTCAAACTAAGAGTTTGACTCTAATAAGGAAATATGAGATAAATAAAAATCCTACATTTTACCCTCCTCTGAATACGTATCAACCTCAGAAAGTTCTGACACATTCTCAAGAGGAAGGGAGAAAGGGAGGAAGGAAAAGGAGAAGGTAAAACCCTGCAGCACTCGTGTGAGGGAAAATTATCGGCAAGAGCACCGTCGATTAGCAGTGACCAAACCAATGTCAGTAAACCCTAACTCATGTAAATTTTAATGAGGAATTTGATGTTTTAGTGGAGGAGGTGAGTCTGATATGATAAACACTCATCCTTCTTCGGTAATGAAGATAATGTATGTTGTAGGAGGGATAATAACTCTCCCTAATGATGGCCTAGTTTAGGTAATCGATTCCACACTTGCTAGGGTGAAATATAAACCTAAGGGACACCCAATCACCGAACTACCCTACACAAGTAAGGAATGAATGAAATCATGAAAAGAATTCCCCAATCACTGATAAAAAAATGGCCTCTAGGAAGAGGTGGTCGATACACCAGACTGTATTGCAAGGACCAGCATAGTGATCGACAAATCCCAGAAGGGTCTCGGAGAGTTAGCCGGACAATGTCACGGTCGATATTCTGTACCGACCGATATATCGATTGATAAATGGCAGAAGGTCTGGATTTTCTATCGGACCATGAGCTGGTCGATAATGTAGCGATCGATATATCGATCAGTAAAGCCCAAACTTGTACAAATCAAAAGTAAATCAGGTAAGACTTCAAATTAATGACCATGCACCTTGTGGAGGCATAGAACACCTCATAAACATGGCCCTTACTAGTGGGAACAATCTCAAACAAGTCATATCAGGTGAAGAATAAACCCTTGACTAATTTTGGAGTGTTTTGAATATATAAATGTTGTGCCACATGCTTGTTATAATAACATGTCATCCAATAACTGCTTGTGCATGCATTCGCATTTTGTACTATGACCTATTGTGTGAGTGTATGTGACTAAAATTGATAATTAATGGTGAAACGGTCGAGGACCACTAGATTAACCCTTTGTTATGATAATTGACGAGTATGTCACTCACCCTTAGTGGGATGACAGCATCTTGGGGGTGGGGGGGGGGGCAAAATGGATGGCCTGGGATTCCTACTAAGTTTGGTAAGAGGGATACATTAAATGGCATGTAGGTTTTTGGTTAGTGGCACTACCCCTATATGCAACCCTGGCCAGTAGGGGATTAGGTACTGGTAGAGTAGAGTGATGAGGGTGAAGGGTCGATAGTGTTCGTTGTAGTGTCACTGGCTAAACTTGCTGCCCAATCACCATTCTGATTGGGACATAATGTGGAGGCACCAGGGCTACTGGGTAGGCTGGTGAGTACCCAACACTCCCATGCATGGAGGTCTTATTCAGTCTTTGGGAGGTGTGGTTAGGCCTTACCATAGCACATGGCATACATGATACCTGACTACTGCATTTGTTGTATATAATAAATTGATTGTGCATACTTATTGCTTGTCTGTCTGTTTTTCACTGAGCTCATGTTGGAGAGCTGACCCTCAGTTATGCCAAATTTTTAAATGGTCTTGCAGGTACTATCGTGGCTGACTATATGAACATGTCGGTGATTACTCATCTAGCTCAGCTAGGAGAAGTTCCGTATGAGGATGAAGCACATGACGCAGACTGCGAATGCAATACGTGTGTTTTTTATGAATAGTTATTGTGGGAGAGGAGATCTTGAGTCATGCACTATTTTCTGTTTAAGTATTCCTTTGGTTTAATTACTATGTTTTAATAGCTCGGGATTTACAGGGCAAAGTTACCTTAAATTTATTTTATTTTAATAATGAACCTCATTTTGAGGATGTCATACATTGATAATATTAGTCTTATTTATCATTATAGAGCTCAAGGTTATTTAATACCTTTTGCTATTTATTACTCTAAATTATGATTACGGCACTGTGACAGTGGTAGTTGGTATGTGTGTGCACTGTTTATGAGGTTTTAGTTGGATCACATCTAAACTTTGGTGTTGATTCCAATCGTATCCCAAAAGAAAGAAAAAATTTTAGACCCGTATTTTTGGGGTGTGACAAACAGTGTGGTAAATTTTACATCTTCAGTTACCCCTCTAATGTTGAAAGCTTCGAGGTTAAATCGGTTCAAGAAACTATGAAAAGTTTCATCTAGCTTTTGCTTAACATTCAGTAGGTTTATTATAGTTTTTTATGGACCTGCTTGGGTTTGGAAATGTTCAAAAATAGATCTTTGAGCTGGTTAAAATTGTAAATGGAATGGACAGGCAAACTGTTGAACCAAAGCCGTCCAGTACCCTGGAGAGTGGATGGAAAAGTAAGGCATAAAATGGGATATGAATAATTATGCAGAAGCATCTTAGTTGAGAAATGATCTAAATGGGCTTGGGGATCTTTTGTCTCATTGTATGTGTTCAACTCAGGGAGAGTAAAGTGCTTCAGAAGGGGAGTCTTCATCAACTCTGGTGATAATGCCATATCGACATTATATTCTTTCTTCTGATTGACTAAATAGTATGTGGATTTTCCTTTCTCGACCTCTACCAGTCGAGATTGGAGTCCCTTGATCATTTCCTCTAGAGGTGCAGTTTGAGGATTAACTTCTGAGGTTATTTGAGGGACTTGTTGCTGTGAATTTACTGTTGTGGTCTGAACAACCTATGAAACTGAAACCTTTTAAGTGACCTGTGCTACTGGTATAGTCTGCACAACTTGCACAATGGCTGGTGTCAGAATGGCATGCTGTGTTGTTGGAGGTATTCTTGTCATCGTTGCAAGATTTGCTGCTGCTGCTATATTCATTGTTACGGCCTCTTCTTTTGCTTGGGCTACTGCTAATTCTACCGCAACTCACTTAGCAATGATTTATTCAGTAGTCTCCTCAAGTTGTTCAACCGCTGCTCTGGCTGCATCCAAACATGCCTGGACACTATCATGGATGGAGCAAGAGCAATGAAAATGGTGAGAAACCATTCTTTTACCAAGCCTTTCATGAATTAGACGACTTGGAGGCTCCTCACCAAGTCTATCATCCATAGATCGTTTAATCCAGTCATGGACCGAAATTCAGTTAGACTTGGATTGTTTTGTAGAACTGCTGGAGGAGGATTCTGATTGGTTCCTGGTTCATTCTCAGATTGGTGGAATCACTTGTTGTGCAAGGGGATCTCAGACCCTACCATGGCTTCTGTGTTCATGGTGAGATCGCGTCAGACCCTGTGGTAGGCATGATCCGCCAACTCCTCCGACTGAAGGTAGAGTTTTCTTTTTTCTGTGAGTCAGAACTTGAATTGCAGCTCCTGTCGACATGATCATCTATTTTATTTCCTCCAATTGTTTGTTGAAAATTGTATCTACTTGTCAACAACCATGATTCTAGGTGGAGGGAGTTTTACCGAAGGAACTCCAGTAACTAGCAATTGAACTATGTTTGATGTTTGATTCTATCTTTTGCCTTGATTTACTTCTTGGCCATCAGGGTTGGCTTCTTGTTGGGAGATGTTACCGCTTCAAAGGGTATCCATTTTGAGAAAGAACTCAACGATTTGCCACAGACGGCGCCAATCTATTGATGCAGAAAACTGAATGGTGTGATTTGCTCAGTAGGGTCATCTACAACTTATGAGAGCTATACAACATGAATAGAGTGGTCCGCAATATTAAACGAGTTATTCATTGGTATAACTGACGTATAGAAGGGTGCCTAAAACAATAGAGATAAAACACAAAGAGGTAGACTGGAGAGTCAAAGGGCCACTCCGATGCTTAAGTCAGTTCTCAAATCAAGCAAAATGAAGTGTCTATTGGAAGGACACTTCTTAGAATGTATGGTAAGGTTTGAGTCTATCAAAGGGATGGTTACCGATCCTTCCACTTACCTTGCTCAATGTGCTTTGGTGCTTTTATAGACCTCTGAACAACTGATTGGAGTGGTTGGAAGTAGTGTGATGATGTGCGTGGTTGTATAACTGCTTTGTCGGGTTTCTACCGTTGGATATGGATCTAACGGTAGGATGAGATCAGAAAATGGTCATCGTGGTCAGTTGCACATGATCCACCATTGAAGATAGTAGCCATTGAGTGAGGAGTGCTCCTTCGCATGTATGGAATTGCTCGGGGCAGGTAGTTTCGACACGTGGTGTACACGTGTTAATAATTGAGACAATCTTAGTGACTGTCCGTGTCGCCACTAGATTGAACCATGTGTCTTCATTTGGGTTGAACCATGTGTTATCATATCATTGGTAGGCAAAAATATTGTATTAACAGGGTTGAGATTGAAAAGTTATAGAAAACCTAGAAACATCTTCTGGTCGACTCTGTAATTGTATCAGTGACATCGACAGGGCTACGACCGACTGCATGTCGGCGTCGACAAAACCTAACTCAAGGTCATGAATCAGTATTTCTACTTAAAGACCTAGGCCGAGACCACCAAGCTCTAAGCCTAAAACCTGGTTCTTTTTGGGCTTTGGGCCACTTTTGGCCCGTCTGGGCTGGGAATGGACAAATTCTAGTTCACGGGACAACAGGACCGGTTACTTAAAACTTATAATGGCTATATCTTTTGATTCTAGACTCTGATTAACTTTTGGATTGACTGAGTCTACTCAAAGATAGGGGTATTTTGATAATTTTGACCACTATGGTTAGAATCTCGGGAATGACTCTTAGCATTGGTTGGATGCATCTAAGACACCTGGGACCTGAGAATGGATTCTAAACCTGGTAGAATTGGAATTTTATTGTCTCCCTATGGTTATTTAAAGGATGAAACAAAATGAAGTGCTTACAAGTATTATTCCCACAAAGTCATCATCTTTTTTGGGTAAGTAGATATTATAAGACCCCGCAAAGTCATCATTGCTGAGGGAAAAGGTGGCAAAATTTGTTGTCTATAGTAAATAAGATTTTATTCGAAGTTCATACTTGTATATAAGTATGGGAGGGCGGGATTTACCAATTATTTAAAATGGGACCATTGAATGACACCTCAATAGGCATCTTTAAAACATGGTACCTTATTTAAATTTCCCTTTGTTTTATTCCTAAAAGTTATTTAAGTAAGAGTAAAATAAGTTATTTACAAATTTTTTAAAAGTGACCTACCATTATATCGTGATATCATGACAAGGGTTATCATTTTCTTGTATGTTTTTCTAATAAGCATGTGAAATGACAAGAATTATAAAAAATAAAAAATAAAAAACCAATTCTATTATATTAAGAGGACAAAAAAGTATGACACTATATTATTTGACATCTTACGAGGAGTCGATAAGAAGATCCTATTTAAATTTGACATATTATAGTGATATTGCACGGGAAAATAATTTCCCATAGTAAAAACTACTTGGCCTACGAAGGTTTGTGTGCCTATGGTTCACTGGTTCTAGAGTGTTTAAAGTGTGGACTGGAAAACTTGAATCCTACAACCAAGCACTCCAAGGAATGGGTGATCATCAATATTAATATTAAAGCTCTATTTGTTTCAACATAAAATTTTACATGTTACATTTTATATGTTAAAATTTTTTCCAATATTTATTTCCAAGAGCTAAAATATAGTTATCTCCAAAGATGAGGAGAAAGGGGGTTCCCTTTTCTTTTATTCCACGAAACTAAGGGTGTTAATCTATGTGGTTTGATTTCGATTCAATGTGTAATGAGTAAAACCTAAACCAAACTATTTATAATTAAACAGTTTCAAAATGCTTATCAAAATCGATTATTAATCATTTTCAACTTTTCGATTTTTAAATGGTTTCATTGCTGGGTGTTTCAGCCCTGATCCGTCTCGTAGGCCCACCAAGCTGACTAGACTGCAAGACAAGCAAAGACAAGGGGACGAGGCGAGCCTGTGGCCCCATGTCCACTCCGATGCCAAAGTTAGGGCTCTGTGAATAGTTGATGGGCTCGGTGTCGAGCCCACAATGATAGTTAACTGTAATTGGGGTAGGTAAGAGATTCTCCATCCCAGGTGTCAGTGCGAGAATCCCAAGGATGAGTAATGAGTAATAAATATTCTCGTACCTGAATTCTCCAGATTTACCCTATTTATAGTTAATAGTGTATTTTTTTAAATACTGCTTTTGCCCATTGCTCTTGTGTTCGGGTTCGTGAAGATGCTTTCTTATATCCAATCGGGAACATCTACGTGGCTTGTTGGTCGAGTCCTATGTGTCATGGTTCTATTGATAGCGTAGCAGATTTCCCAACACTTGCCTCGTTGCCCTGCTGAATCTGTAGGGTTCGGCTGAGCAAAAAAGAAGGACGGAAATTCCCCCCAATAACTTGCCTCGTTGCTCTGTTAAATCCGTAAGGTTCGACTGTGCATAGGTTCTTGCCAATATGGATAAGCTGTTGTCACGTTATTCTCTGCGCGGAAGACGGAGACCGATGTTGGATTTGGGGGTGTGCAAGATGCGTTGATGTCAAGTTGGGGATGAGGGTACTTATGTGAGCACCGCGGCCAATACACATCGGTCGAACTAAGAAGTTACTCTGATGTGGTCACGAGAATATCACGTGACCCATGCAGCAGTGGTGATCACAGGATTGTCATGTGACCTCTCTGCCATTGTTGATCCGATGTGACTGATCCGATGTGACTAGACCGATGTGACTAATCCGATGTGACCGATCCTATGTGACGGATCGGATGTGATCGATCCGATGTGACTGGACCGATGTGACTGATCTGATGTGATCGATCCGATATGATTGATCCGATGTGACTGGACCGATGTGACTGGTCCGATGTGACTGGACCGATGGCGCTGATCCGATGTGACCGATTCGATGTGATCGATCAGATTTGACCGATCCGATGTGATCGATCCGATGCGACTGGACCGATGTGACTGGACCGATGTGACTGATCCGATGTGACCGATCCGATGTGACTAGACCGATGTGGGCACCGCGGCTAGCAATACACATCGGTCGAATTGAGATGCTACTCCGATGTGGTCACAGGAATATCACGTGACCCATGCAGCGGTGGTGATCATGGGATTGTCACGTTACCTCTCTACCGTTGTTGATCCGATGTGACTGATCCGATGTGATCGGACTGATGTGACTGATCCGATGTGATCGATCCGATGTGACTGGACTGATGTGACCGATCCGATGTGACTAGACCGATGTGACTGGAGCGATGTGACCGATCCGATGTGACTGGACCGATGTGATTGGAACGATGTGATTGATCCGATATGATTGATCTGATGTAACCGATCTGATGTGACTGATCTAATGTGACCGATCCGATGTGACTGGACCGATGTGGGCTCCGCGACCAATACACATCGGTCCATTTGAAGAAATTCACCGATGTGGTCACGGGATTGGCACGTGACCTATCTTCTAAAAAGTCAAGACGATGTGGGCACTGCGGCCAGTACACATCGGTCCATTTAAAGAAATTCACCGATGTACACACGGTATTGGCCGCATGGGTCACAGTTGAAGTTGGAGCTCTGTCTACCCTCCTTGGCCAAATGTGTCCATAAGTTAGTGAACTCTTTTGGCCGCATGGGTCACAACTGAGGTTGGAGCTCTGTCTACCCTCCTCGGCCAAATGTGTCCACAAGTTAGTGAACTCTTTTGGCCGCATGGGTCTCAATTTAGGTTGGAGCTCTGTCTACCTTCCTCGGCCAAATGTGTCCACAAGTTAGTGAACTCTTTCGTCCGCATGGGTTTCAATTTAGGTTGGAGCTCTGTCTACCCTCCTCGGCCAAATGTGTCCACAAGTTAGTGAACTCTTTTGGCCGCATGGGTCTCAATTTAGGTTGGAGCTCTGTCTACCCTCCTCGGCCAAATGTGTCCACAAGTTAGTGAACTCTTTTGGGGTGCTCCTCCTCGGCCAAATGTGTCCACAAGTTAGTGAACTCTTTTGGCCGCATGGGTCTCAATTTAGGTTGGAGCTCTGTCTACCCTCCTCGGCAAAATGTGTCCACAAGTTAGTAAACTCTTTTTGCCGCATGGGTCGCAACTGAGGTTGGAGCTCTGTTTACCCTCCTCGGCCAAATGTGTCCACAAGTTAGTGAACTCTTTTGGCTACATGGGTCGCAGCTGAGGTTGGAGCTCTGTCTACCCTCCTCGGCCAAATGTGTCCACAAGTTAGTGAGCTCTTTTGGCCTCATGGGTCTCAATTTAGGTTGGGGCTCTGTCTACCCTCCTCTCTTCTCGACCTCTTGTGCTCTCCTGGACGTATGAGGTCTTGCCTTTCGTCTATTCGCTTGTTGGGAGTGTCAACTAAGCCCTTGCTGGCTTCGTAGATCTCGTTAGCTATGGTGATCTTCTCACATCGAGCCAAGAGCTCTTGCAAGTCGGCCGGTTCTTTTTTGGCGATGGAAAATCTGAGTTTTGGGTCAATGACCGCTGCTCTCAACTTAGCGAAATGAACCGCCTCATCGATGTTTTTCACCTGTAGTACCTCCAAGTTGAATCTGGCCAAGAAGGCCTGCAAGGTCTCATCGGTTGTCTCATATTCATGAGGTGCGCGCTTGTCTTCCGCTGCACCCTACTTCCTTGGAAGTGAATTCTGAAGAGCTTTCCCATGGTTTTGAAAGAGTCAATAAATCGTCGAGGTAGGTTGTTAAACCACATCTGAGTCGCGCCTTTTAAAGTAAGGGGAAAGGTCCTGCACATAATCACATCCGGGTTCGCGTGGAGGACCATCGCGCCCACAAAATTATTCAAATGGTCGATTGGGTCGGTGGACCCGTCGTAAGAATCTACTGGCGGCATGCTGAACCGCATGGGCAAGGGGACCCTCATGATGATATCGGTCAAAGGGTTGTCCGTAGAATAATCTCTGTCCTCATCCTAAGTCACCCCTGCCTTCTCCATCGTCTCGACCTTGCGGTGCAAGACAGCTAATTGGTCCGCTATTTTTGCAGCTACCTCCGGGTCCATGGAAGCACTTTGTTTATCTGTGCCCATGACGACCTCTGGTAGCGCTACGCGTCGCGGAACCAAAAGCTCTTCCAGGGCATCTTCTCCTCGCCCCACTGTTGCTCTAGGCTGGGGGCCGAGCCTTTCTCTAGTAGGGATCCTCCCGCACTGTGACGTTGATCCCGTCCCACTTAATTCTGGAACTGGGTGAGCGCTGGTCCCATGTCTGACGGTTCTAGCTCCACTTTGCCCATGAGGTGGATCTCTAGGAGGGTCAGCTTCCTTATGCGGTTCGATTGGAGAGACGATGCCTATTGGGGGACAAGATGTAGCCTCAGCGACCGGGGGCTGTAGCCCTTGTACAAATCTGGTTAACACCACGAGCTGTTGTGCCACGGTCTCAAATTGTTTGTATGTGACGAACTCCTCATGCGCGGGTATTTGCTTGGCCACTCGCTTTCCTCTATCTCAGCTAGGTCTCGGTTCTGACCTATCTCCGTCTTCAGGATTCATCCGCTGGTCAATCAGAGGGGGGTTGGGATTGACCATTTGGCTTCGGGTCCTCCTCGGACTCATAACTCAAGATTTTTCTCTGGCTTTTATCTTTCAACGTCAAGTCTCAAACGGCCCCACGGTGGGCGCCAAACTGTTTCAGCCCTGATCTATCTCGTAGGCCCACCAAGCTAACTAGACCTGTAAGACAAGCAAAGACAAGGGGAGGAGGCGGGCCTGTGGCCCCGTGTCCACTCTGATGCCAAAGTTAGGGCTCTGTGACAGTCGATGGGCTCGATGTCAAGCCCACAACAATATTTAAGTGTAAGTGGGGTAGGTAAGAGATTCTCCGTCCTAGGTGTCAGAGCGAGAATCCCAAGGATGAGTAATGAGTAATAAATGTTCTCGTACCTGAATTCTTAGGATTTGTCCTATTTATAGTGAATAGTGTATTTTCCTTAAATACCGCTTTTGCCCTTTGTTCCTGTGTTCGGGTTCGTGAAGATGCTTTCTTATATCCAATCGGGAACATCCATGTGGCTTGTTGGTCGAGTCTTACGTGTCATGGTTCTATTGATAGCGTAGTAGATTTCCCCAACACTGGGAGAGAGAGGAAGAGAGTTAGGAACAAATGTGAGAGAAAGCCAAGGAAAATACTTAAATAATTTTAATTACACATGAAAGTGGACTTATGATATAGAAGTATGTCATGAGTAAAGTATTAATATAAAATGTATTTCTACAAATATAGATATTTAGTACTAAGGAATTAAAGTAAAAGTTTAATCGGTTTTAAAAGTATCAAAGAGTCAGTTTAAACGGTTTCATTTTTGAAATCAAAATAGAACGTACTGTTTAATTAAACTGTATTATCTTTTAAAACAGAATCGAACTATCTATTAGTCAATTCCACAGTTTTGATTTAAACGATTCAATTTAATTCCGTTACACAATTTGATTCATTTTTTACCCCTAATGAAAACAAACATCGACAAAAATTTCAAATAACGTGTAAATGGTTACATGTAAAATTTTCAAACAGAACCTAATAATTGTCAAATCCAATATAATCATGACCAAAAAAAAAAAAAAAAACAAATCCACTATAATATATAATAGATAGAGGATATGACTCAGTACACCTGTCCCACGAAGAAAATGCGTAGCTTTTGTCATTTGGGAGTGGAAGCCGTGGGCGCCAGTTACGCCAGTTACAAGGCTTAACGGACAGTCGGACACCGATCACCTCGTCTCAACTATCTTCCGTTACATGGCTCCGGACTAGCATCGATGCCTAACAGAACGGAAATAAATTCTCTCATGTCTTCATGTAGGTATTAGAAAATCTAATGGTTCAAGAAGTATGAGTGGATTTGAATTTAACAAAACCCACCTACTTCTCATGGCTTCTTCGCACATCAATCATGAGAAATGGTCATTTCTCATGGCTTCTTCGCACATCAATCATGAGAAATGGTCATTTCATTCGATGGATTGATAGATTGACGAACGGTAACGGAAAAAAAAATATGAGTGTGGGTTAGGAATGAATATAGAGAAGCTCAGCCCAAGAGATTAGAGAGAGCAAGAGAGCACAAACAGAGACCGATTGCAGAGGCGGAAGAGATTTTGAGGTTGAAACTTCGAAGTGGTGTAGGTTTAAGTGGGAGGAAGGAAGTGTACTGTGAATTTCTTGGTTCTGAAATAACAACCTCCACTCGACAACCGCCAACACCCACTCTAACTGTCGGCACCGCTGCCGCCTCTGCTTCGTCTTGACCTGCCCTGTGGTCTATTATTCTTATCACAACCATACTCCTCTCCATCGTCTGCTTCTTCCCCGCGTCTCTAACTTACCTGAAGAGGAGCTTTTATCATCTTGCTTAATCTATCTGTATTATTGCATGAGTTGGTTATCTGAATTCTGATCCTTGTGATGAACTGGGCTCCTGTCTTCCGTCCTTTTTATCTTTTATTCAGAATGACTGCGATTGGTCAGTGTTACGGTTGAAAATCGCCCGTTGATCCGCACTCTGAATGACCTGCAATTACAGAGATGAGACAAAGGAGGGGGCGCCTAAGCCCCGGGTACCCTCCGATGCCTAAGTTAGATTCCCAAGGTAAACAGTCAAGAGATAGCAGAAAGCTATCTCTAGTTTAGAGAGAGTGGGACGATGAGTGAGTTTGAGCGTGAGGGATGAATAACAATGGCTTGTAACTAACTGGTAAGTGCGTAAGTGCATAAGGGCTTACCTTGAGGGGTTGCCCTCTACTTATAGATCAGGAAGAGGCATGGAGGCACCAGGACTCAAGGAGATAGATCGCCAATATGATTGCCACGTGTCGCTCTGCGGGACACTCATGTGGTAGACTCCGAGTAGGAGTCGGAGACCCTAGCCAAGGAAGCTAGGTCGGTCAGCTCTGGAACTGACACGTGTCAACGTGTGAGTGATGGCCGACCGGAATAGTCGGTGTCGTATCAGACTGAGATAAGGACTCTCCGGAGGTAGCAAAATCTTTATAGGACTCTGGCTCCCAAGACTGAGTTGGATCATAACTCCGTGCGCTACCCGAGAGGCCGGACACAAGGGAGGCCGTGCGCATGAGAGGCCGAGAGGCAAGAGAGGCCGAGTGCATGGGAAGCCGAGTGCGAGACACTCCGAGCGCTCAGGCTCCGAAGGCGCACTTGACACGTGTAAGATTTTAAGTGGAGGGATCATTTCCCTCCTAACAGTCAGGTAGGAAGGAATCCAGATTAAACCAGTTCCCCTCTGCTACTGTGCTTCCACCGAACTCGTTTTCCTGTAATTTCTCTCTCACCGATTGGGACGTTTCCCTTGTCCGCTGTTTGCCAAAACCACTTCTGATTTTTTTTTCCTCTCTTCTTTTATCTCATCCCACAGCGACCGTACCTTACAAGAGGTGTTAGCAGATTAATATTATTCGATTTTGGTCTCTGCATTATGTCATTTATGTGAGAAGAGAAGATATCATCATTTATCGTAAAGAGAAGAAGATCTTCGAAGATTTGTTTGGATATCTTGCATATTACTTTCGTTAATATTATTCCTTTTGTTTTAAGGCTAACAGGCAAGGAGATCAGGTGTTGAAAGGAAATCCGCACTCAGGTAACGATGCCGTTGTAATCTTCTTTGCATAAATACTCAGAGGACTAGAGACAGACACGTCGTGTTCACTATCTCTCTGTCTCTCTCTCTCTCTCAAATGCCAAAGACAACTCTCCGAGAAATCCCGTATGATCTTTTTTATTTGCACGAACCAGCACCACACCCACCTCCTTCAATTAGTATATAAGAGTTAGATAGAACACATAAAGATAGATGCAGGAAGAGTGTAGTGGAGGAAGAGTGGAGGAAATGGGTGGGCTTCAGCATCAACAGCACGATCGGAGGGTGAAACCACCGACAGCTGAAAATCAACAACCACAGCAGCCTAAAAAATGCCCTCGTTGTGAATCTCTCAATACCAAGTTTTGTTATTACAACAACTACAGCCTCTCTCAGCCTCGTTATTTCTGTAAGACTTGCAGAAGATACTGGACTCAAGGTGGAACCCTCAGGAATGTCCCTGTTGGAGGCGGATGCTCGAGGGGGAAACGTTCCAAGAGACCCTCTACAACCGAAAATCCTGCTGCATAGCTACGAATTCAGCAGCAACAATTAATTTCAGTCTCAACTACATCTTCAAATGATTCCTTTATATCCGCCGGAGACGGCAACAGTCCTACCTTGTTAAGCAAAATAGAAACTGATCCGATCCCTTCTGGATACTATCCCGGTGGAGGATTCTTGTCTTCCTTGCCAACGATTCAGCCTTTCAATCAGCCCATGAACGCCAGTGGGGATTTTGGAGTTTCAAATTTTTCTGTACTTTAGGGATTTGGTCTCCCTTCTTTCACCCCACAACAGCAACCCCCACAGCAACAGCAGCTTCAGGACTGGGATCAAAACTACATCAATGCTAGTAACCTCAACAAGTCTGAACCAGCGTATTGGACCAGCAACGGCCCAAATAGCAACAGTGGTGGTTCTTCTTCGATCCCAAGTTAGTCGATGTCTGATCCACTAGGTTATGGTCCTTCTTCCCAACCCTTGGTATGATTCTTCCAAGGTTGATGACCCGACTGGCTGACTCTAGTATGAGTAATTCTTTGGTCTTTCTATACAAACCATTGAATCCTCTTTCTTTGTTTATTTTTCCATAACTTGAGTTGGTTTGGTTCTGCTCATGTTGACATGGGTTAAACTCATGACTGGTTATTTTGATGTGGGTTTTTTCATGGTTCGTGTATATAAAAGACTCAGAGAGATGAGAGAGGCTATATTTCTTCTTTATTGAGACTTTGTAGGTTTCCATTTTAGGTGGATTATTGTTATTTTGATCAGAACATGTATCTCTATATATAAAAAAAAACCCTGTTATATCGCAGTGAGCTCTGATAGTTGTTGGTAGTTCTAGATTAGTAGGGTCTTGAATTCAATAACTGTAAGGAATAGTTTGAGCCTTCCTATGAGAGAAGCAATCGAGGAGATAGACGTAGTCTGATCTCTGATGATGATGGTTTGTTCAAGGAGACAAGATGGTTCGTTTTTGTGCATATATCCTCCATTGGGTTTTAATGCCTTTGGAAAAGAGAATCAAACTGCAACCATATCCACCCTTTTAGGGTGGGAGGCCCCTACAAGTAGAGAATTGTCATGATCTCCCACCTTAAGATCCATCCATGTTATCTTTCTAAATGAATCAATGGAAGCCATGAGTCTAGATCTTGATTGAACATCAAATTTTGTATGAAAGGAGGCAACCAGATTTGGGAACACAATCAGTAACTCAGCCAATCTGGTCCAATAAAGCATTTAGTTTAGGCAGTGACAAGCACCTATACCTGAAAAAGTTTACAATATTCTCGTAAGTTAGTCCTTGGGCTTACTCAAATATCATATTCAATTCTTCTCATAATCAAGGAGAGTTTTAGCCCCTAGGCAAATCCAATCACTGTTCTCAATGTACCTCAGAATTAAGGAAAGATTCAGCCCCTAGGCAAATCAAATCATAGTTCTCGATTCATCTATGAATTAAGGAGAAATTTAGCCCCTAGGCAAATCCAATCATAGTTCTCGATTCATCTCTGAATTAAGGAGAGATTTTGCCCCTAGGCAAATCCAATCACTGTTTTCAATTCATTTCAGAATTAAGGAGAGATTCAATCCCTAGGCAAATCAAATCACCATTCTCCATTCACCTCTAAATTAAGGAGAATTTCAATCCCTTGGCAAAGTCCAATCACCTTTCCTGATTTACCTTTGAATTAAGGAAAGATTCAGCCCCTAGGCAAGTCCAATCATCATTTTAGTTCATCTAAAATTAAGGAAAGATTCAGCCCCTAGGCAGATTCAATCACATCCAGTTCATCTCAGAATAAAAGAAATATTTAGCCCCAGATTCAACCACCATTTTTGGTTCATCTTAGAACTGAAGAAAGGTTTAACCCCTAGGCAAGTTCAATCATCACTCCCAGATCATGTTAAAATGGAGGAGGCATTCGGCCCCTAGGCTTTTTCACCCTTCACCTCCTGTTTAGGTTCCTATTCATGTCGGAACTAGGAAAATTTCCATTCATCTGAATTTATTTAGCCACTAGGCTTATCCAACCATCAACTTTGGTTAGGATTCTGATTCATGTCAGAACTAAGAAAAGTTCCATTCATCTAAATTTAATTAGCCACTAGGCTTATCCAACCATCAACTTTGGTTAGGGTTCTGATTCATGACGGAACTAGGAAAAGTTCCATTCATGTGAATTCAATTAGCCACTAGGCTTATCCAACCATCAACATTGGTTAGGGTTCTGATTCATGTCAGAACTGTGAAAAGTTCCATTTATCTGAATTCAATTAGCCACTAGGCTTATCCAACCATCAACTTTGGTTAGGGTTCTGATTCATGTTGAAACTGTGAAAAGTTCCATTCATCTAAATTCAAATAGCCACTAGGCTTATCCAACCATCAACTTTGGTTAGGGTTCTGATTCATGTCGAAACTGTGAAAAGTTCCATTCATCTTAATTCAATCAGCCACTAGGCTTATCCAACCATCAACTTTGGTTAGGGTTCTGATTCATGTTGGAACTAAGAAGAGTTTCATTCATCTGAATTCATTTAGCCACTAGGCCTGTCCAACCATCAACTTTGGTTAGGGTTCTAATTCATGTCGGAACTAGGAAAAGTCTCATTCATCTGAATTCATTTAGCCACTAGGCTTATCCAACCATCAACTGTGGTTCAAGTTCTGATTCATTTTGGAACTAAAATGAGTTGCATTCATTTGAATTTAATTAGCCCCTAGGCTTGTCCAACCATCAACTCCAGTTCAGGTTTCGATTCATGTTGGAACTGAGAAAGGTTCCATTAATATGAACTCAATGTGAGCATGAGTTAGCCTCTAGGCCTGTTCAACCATTACCTCTGGTCCATGTTCCATTTCATGAAGGAATCGAAGAGAATTTTAGCCATTTCAACTCAATCAATCCATCATCTCTAGCAATTAGAGTCTAATCCATGATTATCATCCTTGGCCTCTATCAATCAGAGCCCAACTCAAGCAATCTTTGCCTCTAGTGATTAGAGTTCAGTCCATGACTGTCAATCTTTATCTCTATCAATTAGAGACCAATTCAATGTCAATCCTGATCTCTATTAATTAGAGACCAGTTTAAAGTCAACCTTGTCTCTATTAATCAGAGATCAATTCAAAATCCACCTCTGGCTCTGTCAATTAGAGCCCGATCCATGTCCATCATAGCCCAGTGCTACAAGTTAGGATCGCTCGTCAGGAATGGTGAATGAGAAGCAGTCCTCATTGCCTGTCAGTAAAGATCAATTCTAGATTCTGGAGTCATCAGGAGACCATGAAACTTCAGCTATGATAGTGCTATCCCATCTTGGGCATTTCTGCCACATTGGCCAAGGAAATGCTAGAATCCAAAGAGTTGCCCTCATATTTTTCATTATTCAAAGAGGAGTGAAATTTTTCCTAGAAGTAGGTTAGACCAAAGAAGATATCCAATGTACCCTAGGCTAGGATAGAAACCAGAATTACGGCAAGGGAATGGTCCAATGATGAAACCCTTAACCCATAAACTGGGGCATGAACCAGATTCAACTTGGACCCAAATTGAGTGCGGTGCAATGATGAAAGCCAATGACCCTTGAACTGGGTCATGAACCGGATTGACCTTGGGCCTGAATTGGGTATGGTTCAATGAGGAAAGCCCATGAGCCCTAAGTGGGGCATGAACCCGATTGACCTTGGGCCTGAATTGGGTATGGTTCAATGAGGAAAGCCCTTGAGCCCTAAGTTGGGCATGAACCAAATTAACCATGGACCCAAATTGAGCGCGGTCCAATGAGGAAAGCCATTGGGCCCTAAGCTGGTCACGGACTGAATTGACCTTGGACACAAATTGAGTGCAATCCAATGAGGAAAGTCATTGAGCCCTAAGCTGGTCATGAACCAAATTGACCTTGGACCCAAACTGAGAGTGGTCTAATGAAGAAATCCATTGAACCCCCTAAGCCGAGGCATAAACTAGTCTAATCTTGGACTCAAAATGGTGTAGTACGATGACGATACCCCTTGCTCTTCAAGCTGAGGCATAAGCTAGAATGATTTTGAACTCAACTAGAAGCGGTCCATTGGTGAATTCATTGAACCCCAAACTAGGGCATGAACCAGAATAACCTTAAGCTTAAAAAGCAATAGTCCGGTTATGAATGAATCCCAAACTGGGGAAAAAAAAACAAGGTAAGAATTGTATGGAACCCTGAAAGGCAAGCATCTTGCACCTATTGATAGAGGGGTAGGATAAGTCCTGCTGTTGGAGGTCTGAGGGAAGATTTATTCCCACAACGACTAAAGTTGGTCGTCGAAGGCATTATGCCCAACTGGAGCCACTTGGACCAACTAGTTGTTTCAACTTTCTATTATCGGTATTCGATAGGTCATCTATGTTTGGGTCCAAGATCAATATACTTGTTGACAAGTCCAATCCAATTTGCCTTGTAAGTAAAAAGAAATCACCCCATTTGGGATTTCAATCTCTGTGCTTTGTTTCTTCCATACATTTCCTCCCAGTTTCATACATCCTCCTATTCTACGTGTGCAGTCAATTCTGACTCTGAAGATGATTGAAACAATGAGCCATCTCCTGAACTTCTACGCCACCCGGCCTCTTGAGAAAGAAAGGTCCAACCAGTCTGGGAAAGCTTTAAATGATCAATCGGGAGACACAAGAGTACTCTCAAGAAACATGTATTGGAGAAGCTGCCATTTGTTCTACCTATGAAAAGATTCCAAGGAAAGCATTAGATAGTAAAAAATCATATCAACAGGTTAGCCAATCAATACAAATGAGTGGAGGACAGATGTGCCACCAAAAGGATAGAAATTTCAAAGTTCTTACAAAGTACATTATCTACAAGCAAGCGATACATGATGAATGATCAATCTCAAAATCAAAGAATGAGGTCATAGGTATACCAAAAAAAACAAAGAAAAAAAGAAAAAAAAAGAAAATTCAAGCCTATGTTTTATCTACATCAATAATGGAAGGTAGTCACATCAGACAGAAGATGATGATTAACTTCCAGAGGACAGCATATGGATTCATCATTCAGATAAAATCAAATCTAGATGAGCAGTAACAAATGTTCATAAAGTTTACAGAAGATCAAAGTACTAACTGGGGCAAAGATGTTCTATTTGATTGGAAATGTTTAGATGAAGAAGATTTAAATCCAATATTGAAAGTTATGATTCAACTTTGCAATCAAGCGAAGCACTACATTATGTGTCCTCTACATCATCAAAAAAAAAAAAAAACAAAAACAAAAAACAAAAAAAAAGAAGAAAAAAAGAAAAGAAAATAGTAAGATGTTGATGGCATTGGAGCTTGATAGTAAGCCAATTGTCCCTCTCACTTCAAGAGGATGGTAGTTCCAATCAAATCCTGATAGCAAGTTTGATCGTTTGTCGAGATTCACAACATGTTGGACCAAACTTTTGATTTTGGCCAATTACATCCCGCCTTTACAGGAGACGATCTCATCACTTCTTCATCATCAAAGAAAGATTTCTCATTGGCATTAGACTCTCTCTCCTGTCTATCAATCTGATGGCCTTCCAAGGAGTCTCTATCATAAGCCTTTCTTTTGATTGTCAGTTTTTATGGCATTGTATCTCGTGAGCATGTCATCATTTTATGTACAAATTCATGAATCTGGCTAGAACTCTCATCTGTCGTTCATTACATCAGACGGCTTTCCCAAGGTTCCCATAAGCCCTTCATTTCTCAAGCCAATAAAATGGCTCGGTAAGATAAACCAATTCTACAAAACAACCAAACACTCTCCCAATGGTAGACCCATGTGGACAGTTTCACATCAGTCCTCCTAGACCTTCAACATCAATACTTGTCAACAAACTTAAAGGTTTCAGGCCCAGATATGATCGCGACTGATTCGGCTTCTCGATGTAGTTTGTTGAAACACGTGTTCCATCTGAACATCTCGAAGAAAGGAAAACATAATTCAGCACGTTTTTAATTTTGGTGTGGGACAACATTTCCCTAAGGTCGCTTTTAGTGATGATTCAAATAGCTACCCGCCTATCAATGCGTGTAGGTGTCAACTTAAACAGTGGGGCAAGGCTACCCATCTGGCATGAAAGTCATGTCGTTGGAACTTTCCCTAAGGGTTTTAAACCATTGGATAGGACCATAATTTTGGCAATATCCTCACCATATTAGGACACTTTATTCAACCCAGGGGTTTGCAAAAAAAAAAAAAAATTAAAAAATATATATAATAAAAGAAAAAGAAAATTCAAAGAAAAATATGAAAAAATGAAAAAGGAACCTCGGCAAGGAAAAGCAACCCTAGAAACCTCAATGAGCAACCCATAATACCTCAGTGGGGATAGGTGACCTGATGCAACCCTAAAGCATTGCCCTCATTGACCCTTCATAGAAAAATTCAGTGGTTCATGTGGACAAGTGGCATACCCAGTCTATCCACCATAAGGAAAGGAACCCCTCTTGCTCTCCAGTGAATTATACTCAGAGGAGTTAAATAAACCATCATTTGTTTACCTTTTGGGCTCCATAGCATTGCCTTTTAACAGAATTCTATCTTCAAATCCTTTTGTCACGTTAGGGAGAGAGAAAATTCTAATGGCCTGGTTACGGATGTAGCCAAGTTCATCAAATCATCAGTTCTCTTATTTTTCAAGATTCAAGAAGAGCTTATCTAAGAAGTCACTTTCTGCAATCAATCTGTTAATCTTCCCTTGACCTTGGAAGCATGGTCAAGTTCTTGATGCTATCCAGATTCTACCTAATTCCAACTCTGTTAGATTGCCAGTTTCCTTTTATCTTGCCCCTAGCACACTATAGTAGCAGTCTGTCACAACATGCAGACACTGGGGCATAGATATACCCTATGTAGAGGTATTGAACATGATCATGAGCATTACATCTAGGATCCATTGTCTAGTCTGAAGTCACTGACTTTCCTAGTCAATAAAAGTAGGTTCGTCCAAGTTGGTTTTGCCAATTTCTCAGTTCTCCTATTCCTGTTGATGAAGAAAATCCAATGTGGTCGCTCACCTATTAGGATTTGGTCATCAAATTCTCTGAAGGAATACTTCAAATCCTTTGCTCCTCGTGCCTACTTTGGGGCCATGGTTCATTCATCTTTCAAAATTGGCACAACAATGTTGCAAGGCCCTGAGCTTTTCATGAGCCTAGATCAAGGGCGAAACCCATGTCACATTTCATTGCCGCTTGGCTGTTCTACCAATTTGGTCTACCATAGTGCACAGTCAAAGAACTTAGTTGACCAGATGCCCCTCGACAGTTTAACATCAAGGTTAATCAATAAATCACTTTGGTTAGAGACTGTCAAGCTCCCCTCATTCTTGTCCAAAATCCTCGCTAGAGTTTTTTTCAATCCAAAAATCCAACAACACCAATGTTGGCTGAAGAAAATCATAACTTTCAAATTACATGGAACCCTTCCAAGGGAGCAACCAAGTCATCACTACTGTGCTAAAATTGAGTCAAACTTACAATACCAGGTCATAAATGGAAAATTTCAAATCTAAGTATCATGCCAGCAAAGTCTATGACACCATTTCCATTGATGCCATGTTTTATGCCTTCACCAATAAAGCAGGGGAAAAAACCTTGAAAAACTACCAAAGAATTCACCATCATTTCAAATATGTCCAGCACTCTATAGGTTCAAAGTCAAGAGACTTCCAAGATGGGTCAAATTTCAACCCTAAAGGTTCAAAGTCGACAAAGACTTTATGTATGGGTCACTTTCGAGCATCCCAATGGTTCATAACAACAAAGCTACTTAAGAGGATATTCTAGTTTCCATTCCCAAAGGTTCATCGCCATAGAGCTTCCAAGAAGGATATTCCAATTTTCAATCCCGAAGGTCCAAAGCTGGTAGGAACTTCAAAGACAAGTCATTCAGTATCACCCTATAAGTGACCTTCTGAGTTCTTGCTCATTTCAGAGTCAATAGCAAATTCCTCACCTTAAAAGTGACCTTCTGAGTTCCTGCTCATTTCATAATCAAATGCAGAGCCCTAGCTCATCCAAAGTTTAAATCAATCTCAACCTATTAGTGAATCAAATGCAGAGCCCTAGCTCATCCAAAGTTCTAATCAATCTCAGCCTATTAGTAAATCAAATGTAGAGCCCTAGCTCATTCAAAGATCAAGTCAATCTCAGCCTATAAGTGAATCAAATGCAGAGCCCTAGCTTAATCAGAAAATCAATCTCAAAGTCTCAGTCAAAAGAGCCTCAATTCAATCAAAGGAAAAACAATAATTCCTCCATCCAGAGAAATTAAAGTCGAGCCCAAGCTCGTGCAACCAGCCTTGTATTCACAGTCCAGCTCCATACAAGATGAGGTTCCCAGCCTATAAATAAGCCTTATATTCACAGCCTAGCTTCATACAAGAAGAGGTTTATCAGCCTATAAATGGATCAAGCCAGGTTCAAGCCCGCGCGTACCTTGCATCATGAGTCCCACCTCAGCAAGAAGAGGTTTCTAGCCTACAAATGAGTCTTGAATTCACAGTCTAACTTCATACAAGAAGAACAATCATCAATTTTCCAAGAAGAACAAACCTTCTTGCCAGTCGAACTACGTTCTAGGCTTGATTTCTAGGAAATCCTTAGAATACGTAGGCAGTTTAGGACAAATTATCCTAAGTGCAGCCTAATAAGCAATCTCACTCATATAAAAAATATGGTTCTTTTATCTTTAGCCTTCAATTGGTAATAATCTCAGCTAAAGAGGGGCATCTGTAAGCACCCCATTTTTGCTATCCTCAGCATAAGAGAATCCACATGACAAGTTTTCGGCTTTTAACCCAAAGGTTTGTAATTCTGTAATGAACCCCACAACAGGGCCATAGGCTATTACCTACTTGGATGTATAGGTCATGAAATATCTTCAAAATGAGACCGAAATCATCAAATTTTGATATCAAACAAGGAAGATATCACAGTTTGAATGTGCAAGGGCATTTACGTAATTATCATATGATGCATGCATTATCGTTTAAACTTCAAATCATCATATCTTGGTCATCTGATATCGGTATTAGATGATTCAAAGGCCATTATTCCTTATTTTCAGTCCTCTTTGAAGTGGATGTGAAAAATTCTGGACAAAGGTCATCGGTGGGCCCCATGCAACTTTCATGCAAAATTATCGATAGAACTTCAAAGCTTCATATCTTTGCCGTTCTACGTCAGATTCAAATAATTCAAAGGCCATTATTCTTCATTTGTGATGTTCTCAAAGTAGACGTGAAGAATTTGGTACAGAAGTCTCTGAAGGGTCCCGTGCAAAATTACACATGAAAATAGTTGTTTAATCTTTGAAAATTCATATTTTGGTCACCCCACATCCAAATTAGGTGATTTCAGTTTCAATATGTTCCATTTTAAGTACTTTACAAAGTGGGCGTAAAGGATTTCAGGCAGAAGTCTCCGAAGGATCCCATGCAGAATGGTTAGCCAAATTATCGATAATTGGCCTGCTTAAACTTCAAAAATTCATAACTTGGCCATTTTATTTCCAAATGAGGTGATTCAAGTTCCAATATTCCACATTTTTAGTGTTCTACAAAGTGAACGTAGAAAATTTAGAATAGAGGCTATCAAAAAATTTCATGTAGAATGACGGCAGAAATAGACTATGAAATGATAGAAGAAGTCAACTTGGTCCAAACCAGCTCAACCCAACTTAGTCTAACTCAGCCTGGCCCAGCTCAGACCAATCCGGACTAAGTCACGTCGGCCCATATGCATATATTTCTTTTATATATTTAATGTATAATATATTATCATATATAATATATGTCTTATATTATATATATATATTATAGGAAAGAATGTGAGAAGCCAATAATAAGAAGAGGATGAGAGAGAGAGAGAGAAGAGAAGAAGCCAAAAAAGGGAAGAGATAAGGAAAAGCCATGAGAAGGAGAAGAGAGAAGAAGCCCAAAAAAGGAATGAAAAGAAAAGAAAAGATATGGGAAAGAAGGAGAAAGAGGAAGGAAGAGAAGAAAGGAAAGAAGAAGAAAAGGAAAGAGGGGATTTTCTATAAGAAGAAAGAAGAAAAGGAAAGAAAAGAAGAAGAAAAAACATGGAAGAAGAAAGAGGAAGGAAGAGAAGAAGGAAAGAAGAAGGAAAGCAAGCAAGGGATTTTCTAGAAGAAGAAAAGAGAAAAGTAAAGAAAAGAAGAAGAAAAACCGTGGAAGAGAAAGAGGAAGGAAGAGAAAAAGGAATGAAGAGAAGGAGGAAGGAAGAGAAAAAGGAAAGAGAGAAGGGTATTTCTAGAAAATAAAAAAAGAAAAAAAACATGGGGAAGGAAGAGAAGAAAGGAAAGAAGAAGAAAAGGAAAGAAGCGATTTTCTAGAAAAAGAAGAATAATAATAAAGAAGGGATCTTCTAGAAGAGTAGAGGAGAGGATAAAAAGGCCAAGAGAAAGGGAGAGAGGGATTTTTTTTTCAAAAGAGAGAAAAAATGTGAAAGATAGAGAAAGAAGAGAGAAGAAGAAGAGAAAAAGAAAAAAAAAAGAAAATGTGAAAGAAAGAAAGAGAGAAGAGGGAAAAGAGCAGAGAAGAGGAGAATGAGGATTCACCTTCAGAAATCTTGATACGATCTCCAAATAAATCCTACATCAAAGGTTTCACTCCATTTGAGCACAAGGTTAATACCCTAAAACGAATTTAGTGGTCTTTAGAAGGTTTGAATATTGATTTTGCTTAAAAAGACTTATTTTCATTAAATCTCGATCAGGAATGCCCTATTGCATGCATGTTGATGATAGGATGCTCATGTCTAATATTTTTTATGTATGATAATTTGTTTGAACTGTTCATTGATAAAGATTTGAGTGCTATATGATGATGTTTGATGTTTTTGATAAATTTTACAAAGTGAATTTCTAATCTGAAATTTTTAGATTTAGGATCCAAATTTGGGACGTGCATCTCATGTGGTTTTTTTTAGATTTTGAAGCCCAAATTTTTATGGGATTCTCTCTGATATGTTAGAAGACTTCCCTAGAAATATCATTCCATTTGGAATTGGGAAAGTCTATCAAAAAAATTCTTCTTTGGCATTTCTGCCTTACTCGGGTATAATGCAATCTCCTATCAGAACGTCTCTAGGAAAGGATTTTACGGTCATAATTAGAAAAGAAACTTCATATGAATTTTTTAGATATGGAAGTCTTCTAAAAAATGGCACTAGTTTTGGATATTTTCATTTTTTTTATTGAATTGATATTGATTTTGATGTGCATAGTACTCAGTTTTGAATCTGTTAGGATATACTGATTGGCATGACTGAAAAGTATCTTTCTCACAATGAGAATGTCATGTTTTCACTTGTTTTACTTGATGAAATTTTAGATATATCAATTATCTATGTGGACATATATTTGGATTTAATTTTCATTAAGTATGGGATTTTATACGGAATTTAGGGTGCAACTGGTCAAAAATCTGGAACAGACTTGACCAGTGCACATATCCAATCTTGTGGCATTCATTTGACCTGGTTTCGTCCTCTGTTGAGATTCGACCCCTTCAGATGAAATGTAGCATGTCAAGTCATCTTTCTGTTAAAAAAAATAGGGCATAATTTGAGTTACATAAGACCTTTTTATGTTCATTTTGGTGTAGTATGTTCATTTTGATTCAATTTTGATATTTTTGATTCGTTATTCATTTCAAGTATCTTCATAAAAGTTACAATATTTTCAAAGAAATTCTTGAACATATGTTTTTGATAATTTTAGGGTTTCAGAAAGGTTTCTTTGATGTCTCAACCACTGTAATATGCAATTGATTGCTTGAGTAATTTGGTGAATTCTACCATATTTGATTGCATACTCGCTACATTTAGAGTATCCACATGCCATATTTGGATAAATGGCCACATTTAGAGTATTCACATGCTTTGTTTGGATTGTGCGCATACCATGTTTTCCATATCCATGTATTGCTATATTTGGTAGAATAAATAGATTTTTTTGCCATATTTTGTAATATCTTTATAATTATCATATTTAGACATGCCATGTTTAGACTTGCCATGCTTAGAATATAGCATATTAAGTTTTACCATGTTTAAATAAATTTTTATGGTATCATATGCCATGTTAGGGAGATTTTTATAATCTTACTATATGTTGTGATAGTTGCCATAAACATCATACATGCCATGCTTAGATAGAATGTTCCATTTGTGGCAATAATTTCATTTTTTTGCAACACCCTAGTTGAACTACCATGTATGCACACTTCTAGAAAACAATCTAGGCGTGGGGATGTGCATTTAGGCACCCACATTCTTGGGAAGGGCATAATGGAAAATAAAAAGATCTTAATAAAGAAAGAGAATGCTTTGCCAAACCTTCCAAAATTAGAGCTTAGGATGAAAGGGTAGTTCAGAACAATTTCTACTCCTTAGTAAATCATAAACCTAGAATAGGTTCTATATCCTAAACCTAGAATAGGTTCTCAACCCTAAACCTAGAATAGGTTCTATATCCTAAACCTAGAATAGGTTCTCAACCCTAAACCTAGAATAGGTTCTCAATCTTAAACCTAGAACAGGTTATTTCTGTCATTTTCGAACTACGGGGATTCTGATTCCTAGGGTAAACCCTAGGATACATTGGCCATTTGGGAGAATCTCAAATTCGGATCCACACCTTATTCCACTCAGTCTATCCATAGATCCACTAGGATATCCATCCATATTCCAACCCAAATAAGGTTATCCACATTCTAACCCAGAAAAGGGTTATCAACATTTTGACCAAAATAGGATTATCTATATTCCAACCTAAAAAGGGTTAACCATATTTTGACCCAGAAAGGTTTATCCGTTCTTAGATCCACTAGGACTATCTATCAGTTCGTATGGACTATCCAAATACTAATCCATATGGTTTCTCGGCCTTTCAAGCATAAACTTCAACTTGAACAACGAACTTAATCATGCATAAACATAAATCACAGCCATAAACTTTAATCACACCTGAACTACGATGGTGAACCTGATTTTGGGAATAATTCCGTGATACATAGACAATCTGATGGATACAGATTCAGTTTAATGATATCAAACCACTTGGTTTGGTTTGGTTTAATAGATAGAGTCTAGCATAGGAAAGGTAGGAGATTGATTTTGATCGGACGATTTGGGTGCCTAACCCCTTCCCATAATCGTAACCTGACGCTTACCCAATCTCTGATGGACTAGAAATCCAATGTAAGGGTCATGAGTCAATCAAAGTTTTACCATAGGGTGAGATTTCACATTTTCTAAGGTCCTAGACCTTAATCTAAGTGGCGACTTCCAAAAAATATTTTGATCTTTGTCCTCACAGAACCACTAATTCTTATGAGAGTTCATCACACTACTGGTTAGTCCAGAATTAGGATGTGACATATTTCCTGATCTATTCCACTATTAATCCCAGTGGATATCTATCCAATATCCATAAAGGTTAGCTTGTTAGATTTTTCAGGTCTCTTTTGGGTTTCCCAGTGAACCCATTACGGTTCTGTTAACCCAAGGATCTCCACACAATACCTAGAACACAATGGAATACATAATAACAATTTAAATCATAAACCTATACATTGAAGATTGTTTTTCGCCATTCCATGCTTTGGTTTGAGTCTTCCATAGCCTGCGAGAGATCCCTTTGCTTCTCTCTGCTTATGGGAATAGGAGAGGATGGCGTCCACTCTCACACCCCAATTCTGAACCAACCTGAATAGTGTGATGAACCGTCTATGAACCAACGGTTCTACCAGGATCTCGTATAGGCCATGCCCATTTGATCAAACCAGATACAACCACAACCATAATCAAAGTAAATAAACAATAGCGGAAGTTTTTAATATTAATGAACTGAGTATCTAACAGTGATAATATAATTAATTATCCAATTATTTCCAAATGACTCAAGACATAAAATAAAATAAAGTAATCAATTACATGTTCTGATAATCCAACAACTAAATCTAATCGAAAACACATGAGTTTCACTCGCACGACGAATCATGCGACTCCACCATAGCTTCCATATCCATCGCAGCAATATGTCCGAACATTGGTGCATTCATATAATCTTTCACGGTAAGACCTGCATCAACAACTAAAAATATTCAACGTCGAAAGGGTGAGCACACATCATTGCCCAGTTAGCAAACAAAACAATGCAACAAACATATGCATGCATTCAATTCATATCTTTGGTCTGGTTTATAAGTTTGCAATGTGCTATAAAAAGGATTGGTGGTCGTCGCACCTCTATACACGAGTGTGTGAAGCCACCCAATGGATCAAACACCATTGTCGTCCCACATGCACCCATCATGGAATAGAGGTAAAGCTAAAGTACCCAGATTAAACACCGCATAACACTTCCCCTGATGCCCTACCCATACCAACACATAAGCCCCTATTGGTGAGGGCTTGCAAACTGGGCTCGCAACTAACCAATCCTAATGCCAAACGGTGTATCCAAGGCCTCACCCCAACATCCCTCAATACGTCTATAGAGATAGATCTAAGGCCCCCCGACAGAGTCAGAGACTACACGGTCCGAGACCACCTCCCCTGATGCCCTACGATGTAATAGTTCTGTTAAGGTAATGGTGATATGAAGACATTAGTGGGCAAGACTTGAGTAGAGATAGAGCTAGAGTCTAGTGACCAAGATGAACCACAGTGTCACGTTCTCCCCCTGATGCTCCACTCGCATCAGGCACACTAACCACATACATACATTCACATGCCTATTCCTAACATCATCATCATCATCATGTTAAATAAAAAAAATTAAATATGCATGAGCAGTAATAGCAGAAATATTGGATGACATGTGAAATGCACATTACAAGAATATAAGCATAGAATCATTCATGACATTGGACTCAATAAGTAAAACAGTTTATTATTAGCCAATTAATTTAGGTCTTGTTCCCTCACCTTTGGTCGATGGTTGTTCCTCGTCTAAGCTTTGTAAATCACTTTTAGACCACTTGAAAACCTAACAAATTTATAGATTTTAAATTATAGTTTATTTTCATAAATTCAAACTTCCAGAAGCTGAGTGGTCGCAGGTGCGGCTGCACCTGTGGTCTCAGTTTCTGCGACCACAGGGTGTGTGGTCGCTATGTGTGGTCACATATCATGCAACCATACATGCGACCACACCCTCCCTGAAATTTCCCTGAGGGTGTGTGGCCGCTATGTGTGATCGCATACCATGCCACCATACATGCGACCACACCCTCCCTGGAACTTTCCCAAGGGCATGTGGTCGATATGTGTGTCTCGTGTAGTCGCATATCATGCGACCACATATGCGACCACACCCTCCCTGGAATTTTCTCGAGGGCATGTGGTCAATCATATGTGTCTCGTGTGGTCGCATATCATGCTACCACACATGCGACCACACCCTCCCTGGAATTTTCCCGATGGCATGTGGTCGATCATATGTGCCTTGTGTGGTCGCATATCATGCGACCACACATTCGAGCACACATGTGATGGTCAACTTTTCAACTCTCAACTCAATTCCTTCATGTTTTGATTCTTTAGCTTATCATCATGATCCTTCTTATAATTGTTCTACGGTTTAAAATCTATATTTTTGCATAATCCATCATCCTAATAGATTCCCTCCATGGATCTCTTAGAATTTGTCAATGGTTTTATGATTGGGATCTCACTTTGAATCACTATCTCGTCCATGATCTATTCTAGGTATTCAACAGATGTGGGGAATGTTTTCATACATTAAACTTGTTCAAGAATCAGAGTTCTCTCTGAATTTCCTTCTCTTAGTCTTCCTCTTCAATTCTTCTTATCTTCCTCTTATTCTCTTTCTCTCTCTTTTAGTTTGAGTTCTAAAAGGATGAAAGAGGCTAAGGGACGTCCTATACATAGAGGGAAACCCTTCATATAGAGTCCTACTTAGATTAGGAAAGAACCCCCTTTGAATTAGGAAGGTTTCCTAATCACGGAGTCAATTTGACTTCGTGTGGTCGCACGTGGGGTTGCAGAACCCATCGACCACACATCAAAAAATGGCGACCACACATCCCAGACTCCAGTGGTCGCATTATTTTGAGGTGTGGTTGACCACACCTATTTAGGTATGCAACCACACACTCCTATATAGATGATTTTGGGTTCAATTTCATACCTAGCCTTGTGGTTTCTTCACTAACTTGGTTCGCTTGGCCCAACCATGATAAGAAGATCTGATACAAGGTGGTAAGACCGATTAGTACGATACGGGTCTTACAACTCCCCCCCTCTTATTACAAATTTCGTCTTCAAAATTTACACATGCCTTTCGAGTCGAAAAAGTGAGGATATTTCTTTTGCATAGCATTCTCTTCTTTCCATGTGATCTCTTCAACATCTTGGCTCCCTCAAGTAACCTTAACATAATAAATGTCACGGTTGCATAGACGTTGAACCTTCCAACTGATAATTTCGATTGGTACTACTTTGAATGTCAAATCATTAGTTAGACCGGGTGGATCTGCTGTTAACACATGTGTTGGATCTCTGATGTACTTCTTCAATAATGAGATATGAAATACATCATGCACACTTGACATAGATGGAGGTAGTGCTAACTGATACACCACTTTCCCACATTTATCTAGAATCTCATATGGCCCAACATATCTCGAACTTAGCTTTCCTTTCTGTCCGAACCATTTTATGCCTTGCATAGGTGATATTTTCAAGAATACCTTATCACCTACTACGAATTTAAGGTCTCGATGTCAATTATCTGCATATTGTTTCTGATGGTTCTGAGCTATTCTAACTCTTTCCTTGATAATGTCGACTACTCGACAAGTCTCTTCAACAAACTCTGGTCCAACAATACTCTGTTCTCCAACTTCATTCCAAACAAAGGAGTTTGACACTTCCTACCATACAGTGCTTCATAGGGTGACATCTGTTTAGTAGCCTGATAGTTGTTGTTATAGGTGAACTCGATCAATGGTAGTTTCTCATCCCATGATCCTTTAAAATCGATGACATAAGCTCGAAGCATGTCTTCTAAAATATGAATGGTACGCTCCGACTATCCGTTTGTCTGAGGATGGAATGCAGTACTAAACTTCAACATTATACCCATGGCCTTCTGCAATCCTTCCCAAAACTTTAAGGTAAAGTGTGGGTCTCTGTCGGACACAATGCTTTCAGGTACACCATGCAATCTGACAATATTATCCACATATAGCTTGGCTAACCTCTCTAGGGTATACTGAGGTCGTATAGCTATGAAACGAGCTATCTTAGTCAAATGATCCACAATCACCCAGACCGCTTCAACTACTCGGGGAGCCAATGGTAACCCGATGACGAAGTCCATAGTGATGCAGTCCCATTTCCATGCTGGTTCTAGCAATGGCTGCAACAATCCTGTAGGTCTTTTCCTTTCAGCCTTTACCCTCTGACAATTTAGGCATTGAGACATAAATTTAGCTACATCCGCTTTCATTCCTCTCCACTAATATAGTTTCTTCAGATCATGATACATCTTCGTACTTCCAGGATGTACCGAATAAGCGTTAGTGTGAGCTTCCTTCATTAGTCTGTGTCTAATATCCATGTCTTCATTTTCAGAAACACATACTCTTCCTTTGTATTTTAACACCTTTTCAATGTCCAAGGTGAACTCAGGAGTAGTCCTACCTTTTTCGAGATCTTCTTGCACTGTTCTCAGATAAGGGCCTGATTTAATAGCTGTTTTTACTCCGTTTATCAGATCAGGTATAATCTTCAATGTGGCAAACATATTTGAAAACTGATGAATAAACCCGTGGTTGGTTGATCCGTCCGATGTATCTATCATGAACTGATCATTACCATAATTGAATACTTTTCCTGTAACACACATTGCCGCAGTCGTGTTAACTTCTCCCTGGGATTTTATCATTGCTTTTCTGCTTGGCGCATCAGTAACTACATTAGCCTTCCCTGGATGATACTGGATATCGCAATCATAACCTTTTAGCAACTCCAGCCATCTTCTCTGTCGCATATTCAATTCCTTTTGATTGAAAAGATAAGTAAGACTCTTATGATCTGATTTAATCTGAAATTTCTCACCATAAAAATAATGTCTACATATCTTGACAGCATGTACTATGGCTTCTAATTCCAAGTCATGAGTGGGATAGTTATTCTCATGCATCTTCAGTTGTCTTGAGGCATACACAACTACTTATTCTCCTTGCATAAGTACACATCATAAACCTAACCCAGACGCATTAGTGTACAAGGTAAATGGTTGTCCTAGGATAGGAATAGTCAAGATTGGAGATGATATTAAATTAGCCTTCAATGTTTGGAAACCCTCCTCACATTTGTAGGCCTAAATAAACTTTTCTCCTTTCTTAGTCAAACTGGTGAGAGGTACGGCGATTCTAGAGTAATCTTCCATGAATAGTCGATAATAACCAGCAAAACCTAAGAAACTTCTAATTTCTGCAACATTCTTAGGTGCTTCCCATTTCACAATGGCTTCAATCTTGCTAGAATCCACTTTAATTCCTTCAGCGGATACTACAAGGCCTAAGAAAGCGACTTCATTTAGCCAGAACTCACACTTTGTAAATTTGGCGTAAAGCTTCTCTTTTCTTAGTCGTTGCAAAGTGGCTCTTAGATTGTGACATGAGTTTCTTTGTCCTTGGAGTAGACTAGTATGTCGTCAATAAATACAATGACTGACGCATCCAACATATCATGGAATACCCGATTCATGAGTTCCATAAAAATTCGGGTACATTAGTCAATCCAAAAGACATGACTAAAAATTCATAATGTACATATCTTGTTCTGAATGATGTCTTCGGAATATCACCTTCCTTAATCTTCAACTGATTGGTATCCTGATCGAAGATCAATTTTGGAGAACACTTTGGCACCTTGCAACTGATCGAACAAGTCATCGATCCGAGGCAATGGGTATCAATTCTTGATTGTAAGCTTATTCAATTCTCGATAATCTATACACAATCAAACGCTACCATCTTTCTTTTCACGAACAATACTGGCGCTCCCCATGGTAATATGCTAGGTCTGATATAACCATTGTCCAGTAATTCCTGTAATTGTACCTTCAGTTCCTTCAATTCAGTAGGAGCCATTCGATAAGGTGCTTTGGATACTGGTGCAGCTCTGGGTACAAGATCCATAACGAACTCTGTCGCTCGGTCAGGTGCAAGTCCTGGTAGTTCCTTAGGAAATACATCCGAAAAGTCTTGCACAACATCAATATCCTCCATTCGTGGTGCTTCCTTGGTGAGATCGACCACGAATACTAGATACCCAATTCCTCCTTTCTCAAGGCATTTTTTAGCCTTCAATGCATAGAGAATGAGTTTTTGTTTACGGGGAAGTTTGGTTCCCGCAAACTAAACTCTGCTCCTTCCTTGTCTTTAAATGTCAATTTCTTTTCTACATATAATAGGTTTTTAGAGTGCCGAGCTAACCAATCTATTCCCAAGATAACGTCAAAGTCTGTCATCTCAAGTTGAATTAAGGTTGCATCCAAAATCTTTTCACCGATAAGAACTGGACATGGTCCATAACCTTTTTCTAGTTCCACTTCTAATCCCAAAGGTGAACGTACAAGTAATTTGTAGTCTAAAGGTCTGAGGGGAAGATTTAGCTTCTTTCGAAATGACACAGATATAAAAGAATGAGTATCTCCAGAATCAAAGAGTACTCTGGTGGGTATTGTCACACCCCAATTCTGTACTATTCAGAATGATGTGATGAACCGCTAATAAACCAACGGTTCAACCAGGATCTCAATAGGCTATCCCCGCATTATCTAAACTTACACACATCCGTAATCATAATCAGAGTCAATACACAATAGCGGAAGTCTTATAATAACATAAACTGAGAAACTAAAATGATATTAATAATTTAATAGCAAATTATTCTGTTTTCAACTAAGACATAATTAATTATCAAATACATGTCTTAATAAATCCAATAAAGAAACCTATAAAATATCTAATCAAATACACACGAGTTGCACTCGCAAGAGGAGTCGTGTGTATCCACTTCAGCTTCAGCTTCCATTGCTGCCACGTTCCCATACGCAGACGCATTCATATAGTCTTTAACGGTATAACCTGCATCATCAATTAAAAATATTCGACGTCGAGGGGTGAGCACACATCACGGCTCAGTGAGTAGCCAAAACAATGCAACAATACATATGCATGCAATCAATTCATATCTTTGGTCTGGTATATAAGTTTGTAGTATGCAATAGAATGGTTTAGGTAGCCAAAGGTCGCGTTTATTGATCCCGCCTCTATACACGAGTATGTGACGTTACCCGAAGATCACGTTTATCGTCAATTCACATGCACCCAATCATGAACATTATATAACAAAGGTTACGTTTATTGCTATATAGTGCCATACCAACACGTAAGCCCCTGTTAGCGAGGGCTGCAAACTGGGCTCGCAACTAACCAATCCTATTGCCAAAAAGTGTATCCAAGGCCTCACCCCAGCATCCCTCAGAATGTCCATAGAGATAGAGCTAAGGCCCCCCAGTAGAGTCAGAGACTACAAGGACCGAGACCACCTCCCCTGATACTCTACAACATAATAGTTCTGCTAAAGTAATGGTGATACGACGATGCCAATGCACAAGACTTGAGTTAGAGATAGAGCTAAAGCGCTGAGACCCGCCAAAGGTTAACGTTTATTGACGTTCTCATCACACCTCCCCTGATACTCGCTCGCATCAAGTACATCAACCACACACATACAATCACATGCCTATTCCTATCATCATCATCATCATCATGTTATAAACAATAAAGTAAATATGCATGAACAAGTAATAGAAATATTGGATGGCATTTTGTATGCACATTACAAACATATTCGCATAGAATTAAGCATGGCATAGGACTCAAGAAATAGAAAACAGTTTTTATATTAATCCAATTTAGTTTGGAATCCTGGTTCCTCACCTTAGCTTGCTAATAGATACTTTTCCAAGCTTTAGAATCACCTTTAGAGTGTTATTATATTGCTAGAAGACCTAACAAAGTCGATAGAATTTAATTAGAATTAATTCCAAATTTAAAAACCATGTTGTTAACTGAGGGTTGGAGGTAGGATCGGAGTCAGGATCGACCCTGGGTGCGACCCTTCCCAGATTCTGAACTTCCCGAACACTGAGGGTCGATGGTCAGGAACACCTAGGGTCGGATGGTCATCGACCATTTGTGCACTTTGGTCCAATTCCCTCTTTTAATCCATTCTTCGTGTTTGGGCTCCTATGGCTTGCTCCTACATTCCATTCTACATTCATTCCATGGTCTGAAACCATGTATAATCCATTTAAAATAGTTTTCATGCATTCTCCTAGGGTTTTCCATGAAAACCTAAACATGGGTTGATGGTTTGGGTTTCTCCGAGATCACACTCTCAATAATAACTAACCTAAGGTCTGTAGACACTCATGGAATTAGTATCCATACCTGAGAAGAATAATCTTTCTCTGCAACTCTTCTCCTTTTTGCTAAGTTCTCTTCCTTGCCTTTCTTCTTCCTCTTTTCCTTCTCCTCTCTTTCTCTCAATTCAATTAGGGTTGTGAAATGAGTGAAAGTGCCTTAGGAACATCCTTTAAATAGAGTAGGAACATCCTAAATAAGTCCCATTGAGATTTGGAAAGAATCCCAATCGAAAATTAGAAAATTTCCTAATTTTATTTTCCTACGGAAATCGAGGGTCGATGGGAGGGTCGATGATCCCATCGACCCTAGGGTCTTAAGCTGTCCGACCCTCCCTTCAAAACTGAGGGTCTGACTCTCTGTTTTGGGAGGTCCGACCCTGCTTATCTGGGTATGCGACCCTTCCCCTATTTTAAGTGTTTTTGGGTCGATTTGATACCTGGGATCTCGATCTCCTTCACGCCCTTGGTCCATTTGACTCGACCATGATGGGTAAACCTGGTTCAAGGTGGTAAGACCGGGTTAGATTGACACGGGTCTTACAACTCCCCCCAACTTATAAAAATTTTGTCCTCGAAATTATACGTACCTTCTGAATCAAATAAGTGAGGGTATTGCTTTCGCATAGCATTTTCTTCTTCCCATGTAATTTCTTCCATGTCTCTACTTTTCCATGTGACCTTAACATAGTAGATATCTCTATTGCGTAGACGTTGAACCTTTCGACTAGTGATTTCTGTTGGTGTTACTTCAAATGTCAAATCATCAGTCAATTCCGACAAATCCACTGTCAAAACATGCGTTGGGTCTTTGACATACTTCTTCAATAGGGAAATGTGAAATACGTCATGCACACTTGACATAGACAGTGGTAGTGCTAACAGATAAGCCACTTTTCCACGCTTAGCTAGAATTTCATACGGCCCGACATATCTTGGACTTAGTTTCCCTTTCTGTCCGAACCTCTTCAATCCTCGCATGGGCGATACCTTCAAAAATACTTTATCACCTACTGCGAACTCCAGATCTCTTCGTCGAGTATCTGCATATTGCTTCTGACGGTTCTGAGCTGTTCTCACTCTTTCCTTGATAATGTCGACCACTCGACAAGTCTCTTCAACAAATTCCGGCCCAACAATACTACGTTCTCCAACTTCATTCTAAAACAAGGGAGTTCGACACTTCCGGCCATACAGTGCTTCATAAGGTGACATCTGTATAGTAGCCTGATAGCTATTGTTATAAGAGAACTCGATCAGTGGTAATCTTTCATCCCATGATCCCTTGAAATCAATTACACATGCTCGTAGCATATCTTCTAGAATCTGAATTATACGTTCCAACTTTCCATCTGTCTGTGGGTGGAATGCAGTACTGAACTTCAACGTTGTACCCATAGCCTTTTGCAATCCTTTCCAAAATTTGGAAGTAAATCGTGGATCTCTATCCGACACAATGCTTTCTGGAACACCATGTAATCGAACAATATTATCCACATACAGCTTCGCTAATCTTTCCAGTGTATACTGAGGTCGTATAGGTATGAATCGAGCTGTTTTAGTCAGACGGTCCACAATCACCCAAACTACGTCAACTACTCGAGGAGTCAATGGTAGCCCTGTGACGAAGTCCATAGTGATGCAGTCCCATTTCCATGCTGGTTCCGATAATGACTATAACAATCCTGTGGGTCTTTGTCGTTTAGCCTTTACTTTTTGACAATTTAGGCATTCAGACACAAACTTAGCTACATCTGCTTTCATTCCCCTCCACCAATATAGTTTCTTTAGATCATGATACATTTTTGTACTTCCAGGATGTATCGAATAGATGGTAGTGTGGGCTTCCTTCATCAGTCGGTGTCTAATGTCTGCACCTTCTGTTTCAGGTACACATATTCTTCCTTTGTATCTCAGTACCTTCTCGTCATCCAAGGTGAACTTAAGGTTGGTCCTACCTTTCTCAATATCTTCTTGTACTGTTCTCAGATAAGGATCTGCTTTGATAGCTGTCTTCACTTCATCCACTATATCCGGTATAATCTTCAATGCCGCGAACATGTTCGAAAACCGATGAATAAACCCTTGGTTGGCTGATCCATCCGTTGTATCTATCACATACTACTCGCTGCCATGATTGAATACCCTTCCAGTAGTACACATTGCTGCAGTCGTGCTAACTTCTCCTTGCGATTTTATCATTTCTTTTTTGGCTTAACGCATCCGCTACTATGTTCGCATTTCCCGGATGATACTGGATATCACAATCATAGTCTTTCAATAGTTCCAGCCATCTTCTCTGTCTCATATTCAACTCCTTCTGATTAAATAAATAAGACTTTTATGGTCCGACTTAATCTGAAATTTCTCTCCGTATAAGTAATGTCTCCATATCTTGACCGCCTGTACTACTGACGCTAACTCCAAATCATGAGTGGGGTAGTTTTTCTCATGTACCTTCAACTGTCTTGAAGCATAAGCAATCACTTGCTCTCCTTGCATAAGCACACATCCCAATCCCAATCTCGATGCATCAGTGTATAAGGTAAACGTCTGTCCTGGAATAGGAATAGTCAAAATCGGGGCGGATATCAATCTGGACTTCAATGTCTGGAAGCTCTTCTCACATTTATTTGTCCACACAAACTTTTCACCTTTCTTAGTCAAACTGGTGAGAGGTACGGCAATCCGAGAATAGTCTTCTACGAATCTCCGATAATAACCAGCTAGACCCAGAAAACTTCTGATTTTTAAAACGCTCTTTGGTGCTTCCCACTTCACAATAGCCTCGATCTTGCTGGGATCCACTTTGATTCCTTCAGCGGATACTACATGGCCTAGAAAGGTGACTTCCCTTAGCCAAAACTCGCACTTTGAAAATTTGGCATATAGCTTCTCTTTCCTTAAACGCTGTAGGGCTACGTTTAGGTTCTTGATATGGGTTTCCTTGTCCTTGGAGTATACCAATATATCATCAATGAATACTATAACCGACGTATCCAACATATCGTGGAAAACTCGGTTCATAAGTTCCATGAACGTTGCCAGTGCATTAGTTAATCCGAAAGACATAACCAAAAATTCATAATGTCCGTATCTGGTCCTGAAAGCTGTCTTCGGAATATCACCTTCTTTAATCTTCAACTGATGATAGCCCGATCGAAGATCGATCTTAGAAAACACTTTCGCTCCTTGCAACTGATCGAACAAGTCATCGATCCGAGGTAGTGGGTATCGATTCTTGATTGTCAGTTTATTCAACTCCCGATAGTCGATACATAATCGAACGCTACCATCCTTCTTCTTTACGATCAACACCGGTGCCCCCCATGGAGATATACTGGGTCGAATATAACCCTTGTCCAGCAGTTCTTGTAGTTGCACTTTTAATTCCATCAGTTTAGTAGGAGCCATTCTATAAGGTGCTTTAAACACTGGTGCGGCTCCGGGTATAAGGTCAATCACAAACTCCGTGGCTCGGTTGGGTGGTAATCCGGGTAGTTCCTCCGAAAATACGTCAGGATAGTCCCGCACGACATCAATATCTTCCATTTGTGGCGCTTCCTTGGTTAGGTCGACCACGGATACTAGATACCCGATTGCCCCCTTCTCAAGGCACTTCTTAGCCTTTAATGCTGAAAGTATGAGCTTGCGTCTCCGGGGAAGTGTAAGACCCATGTCAATCTAACCCGGTCTTACCACCTTGAACCAGGTTTACCCATCATGGTCGAGTCAAATGGACCAAGGGCGTGAAGGAGATCGAGATCCCAGGTATCAAATCGATCCAAAAAAACACTTAAAATAGGGGAAGGGTCACATACCCAGCTAAGCAGGGTCGGACCTCCCAAAACAGAAAGTCAGACCCTCAGTTTTGAAGGGAGGGTCGGACAGCTTAAGACCCTAGGGTCGACGGGATCATCGACCCTCCCATCAACCCTCGGATTCTGCCGAATATAGAAATTAGGAAATTTCTATATTTTTCGATTAGGATTCTTTCCTAATCTCAGAGGGACTTATTTAGGATGTTCCTACTCTATTTAAAGGACGTTCCTAAGCCACTTTCACTCCTTTCACAACCCTAATCTAATTGAGAGAAAGAGAGGAGAAGGAAAAGAGGAAGAAGAAAGTAAAGGAAGAGAACTTAGCAAAAAGGAGAAGAGTTTCAGAGAAAAAGTTATCTTCTCAAGTATGGATAATAATTCCATGAGTTTCTATAGACCTTAGGTTAGTTATTGTTGAGAGTGTGATCTCGGAGAAACCCAAACCATCAATCTATGGTTAGGTTTTCATGGAAAACCATAGGAAAGTGCATGAAAGCTATCTAGGTGGGTTATACATGGTTTCAGACCATGGAATGAATGTAGAATGGAATGTAGGAGCAAGCCATAGGATTTTAAACTCGAAGAATGGATTAAAAGAGGGAATTGGACCAAAGTGCACCGAGGGTCACACCGAGGGTAGATGACCATCCGACCCTAGGTATACCTGACCATCGACCCTCAGTGTTCGAGAATTTCAGAGTTAAGGGAGGGTCGCACCCAGGGTCGATCCTGACTCTGACCCTACCTCCGACCCTCAGTTAACAGAGTAATTTTTAAATTCCAAATAAATTATAATTAAATTCTATCGACTTTGTTAGGGCTTCTAGCAATACAATAACACTGTAAAGGTGATTCTAAAGCTTGGAAAAGTATCTATTAGCAAGCTAAGGTGAGGAACCAGAACCCCAAACTAAATTGGTTAATAACAAATTGTTTTTCTATTTTTTGAGTCCTGTGCCATGTTTGATTCTATGCGAATATGTTTTAATGTGCATACAGCATGCCATCCAATATTTCTATTACTTGTTCATGCATATTTACTTTATTGTTTATAACATGATGATGATGATGATGATAGGAATAGACATGTGCTTGTATGTGTGTGGTTGATGTACTTGATGCGAGCGAGTATCAGGGGAGGTGTGATGAGAACGTCAATAAACGTTAACCTTTGGCGGGTCTCAGCACTTTAGCTCTATCTCTAACTCAAGTCTTATGCATTAGCATCGTCGTATCGCCATTACTTTAGCAAAACTATTATGTCGTAGAGTATCAGGGGAGGTGGTCTCGATCCTTGTAGTCTCTGACTCTACCGGGGGGCCTTAACTCTATCTCTATGGACATTCTGAGAGATGTTGGGGTGAGGCCTTTGATACACTTTTTGGCATTAGGATTGGTTAGTTGCGAGCCCAGTTTGCAACCCTCGCTAACAGGGGCTTACGTGTTGGTATGGCACTATATAGAAATAAACGTAACCTTTGTTATATAATGTTCATGATTGGATGCATGTGAATTGACGATAAACGTGATCTTCGGGTAACGTCACACACTCATGTATAAAGGCGGGGTCAATAAACGTGACCTTTGGCTACCTAAACCTTTCTATTGCATACTGCAAACTTATATACCAGACCAAAGATATAAATTGACTTTTTGCATGCATATGTATTGTTGCATTGTTTTGGCTACTCACTGAGCCGTGATGTGTGCTCACCCCTCGACGTCGAATATTTTTAGTTGATGATGCAGGTTATACCGTTGAAGATTATATGAATGCGTCTGCATACGGGAACGTAGCGGCGATGGAAGCTGAAGCTGAAGTGGATACACATGACTCCTCTTGCGAGTGCTACTCGTGTGTATTTGATTAGATATTTTATAGGTTTCTTTATTGGATTTATTAAGACATGTATTCGATAATTAATTATGTCTTAGTTGAAAACAGAATAATTTGTTATTAAATTATTAATATCATTTTAGTTTCTCAGTTCATGTTATTATAAGACTTCTGCTATTGTGTATTTACTCTGATTATGATTCTGGATGTGCGTGAGTTTGGATAACGCGGGGATAGCCTATTTGAGATCCTGGTTGAACCGTTAGTTTATTAGCGTTCATCACACCATTCTGAATAGTACGGAATTGAGGTGTGACAACTTGGTATAAGAGCATCTCAGGCCTTGCCCGTCGAACTAACACATATTCATAACCATTGTGAACTGAGATAGGATAAAAGTAAAAGCTTTAATATAAACACACTGTAAGCACAAGTGATGATTGAGACCAAATTTAAAAAGAGAATAATGCATCTATTAAAGGGAAAACAAGTTACATACAATGAGTGAGAAAAACAAAACGTATATACATAACTAAAGCAGAGTACAGTCCACAACCCGGACAGTTACTCTGTAGTACAAGAAAAATAAATACAATCATGAAGCTGGAGGTGAAGGAGGAGGCGGTGCCTCACGATCTCGGTCATAGTCCTCAGCATAGACCCTAGTCAACCAGGCCACCTGGGTCTGGGTCGTCTGGAGACTAGCTGCCAGATCGGCTACTCTCCTATCAATCGCCCGCTGGACCGATAACAGCTCATCCACCCTCATACACTAGGCGTCTAGCAACTCCTCCATCCTCAGATCAGATCTGCGCTGAGCCTCCCTGATCTCCTGCAGCATCTCCATCATGTCAAAAGGTGGAAGAGAAGGACCAGCCGCTTGCGAAGGACCAGCCTCAGGTACAGGGTCCACCGTAGAAGAAGTGCCAACACCAGCCGCATGTGTAGGTGAAGGCGGTGGTATCGAATCGACATCCATATACATACGATCATCATCGTCAACAGGATCCACGCGAGCTCTAGCAGCAGCAGCAGCCTCAGCATTAGCCATCTCGATACGAGTGTGAGGGCGCACCATCGCGTTCCTCTCCTCATCACTAACCTGGGCATCCCGCATACCCATCTTGCAGATTGCCTCCCAATCTAGAGGCGATGAGAAGGTCTTCTCCTGGATCTTTTCATCTAACAGGTCAACCCCCAGACGGGTCAGAAGGACTGTAATCATGCATCCATAGGGTAGATTACCCCTATGCCCAGCCAATGTATCACTAATCATAGTCCGCATGATGATGTAGGGAAGACAGACGGGCTGGCGAGTGCAGATTCTATAAATCAGGAACTAGGTCAGCTGAGAAACCCTCTCATAGTGCCCACTCTGCTGAATCAGATTATGCTGGATAATCTTACAGAAGACCCATGGAGCTGGACGCTGATAACAAGCCCTCATCTGCCAACGATTAGGACGGAGCAACTGATTATCGATCTCTGCCCTCATCTCCATCTCAACAAACTGTGGCTCTCCAGGCGCACAGTATACCATGGGGCCATCATAAGGAATGCCCAACAAGTCGGCCAGCTGCCGATAGTCGAAGGAGATATCTACCCCTTTGACGTAGCTGGTGATGTGCAACTCCTAACCATGCTCAACGTCATTGTAATTCCCCACCACCTGGAGATTACAAAAGAACTGACGCACCAAATCCGGGCAGGTGCACGCATCGTATGTAATGACAGGAAGCCACCCCATGTCACCAAAGGCTCCCTCTACGTTGAACACGGCTAACTCAGCCAAGTTCACCATACGACCACCCTCAACCTTCTTACGGGCATAGTCAGCATACCGTGCCTCGGCTTCATTGGAACAGAAGCAAAGGGGATCACGAACTCGGGGTACCTTAGTACGAGCCATGGTATCTGCAAAATAAGAAAGAGATGGAAAACAAGGAGTTAATAGGATAAAAATTCAAAACTTGATTTTAATAACGACGTAAGTTGACCATAAAGCCAATTCCTCACCATACAAGTGGGCATAAGGACTTACGAAGGTTTAAACATATCCTACAACCCACATGCAGTAGGAAATTTTAACTGACAATGTCCAATTTGAAGAAATTCAAGAAAAATAAAAAATGTCGACAAATTAGGGCAAAAAGAGAAAATTTCAAGTTTCTCGATAACCAACCGATGAAACTCAAAAAATTTTGAGGGCTTTCATTCCTCGAGACATCAATAACAAAAGCCCCCAATAAAAATCAAATTTTTACGGTTGGAAAAAGTTTAATTCGAAAAAATACAAGTTAAATGGATAAAAACTTAAAAATGAAAACCTAAAAACAGGTAAAAATGGGAAGACATACCTGTAGTGATGATGTGGACGTCAAAACCGGAGTCAAACCGATCCAAAACAGTAGAGTAGCACTGTAGCAACTCAGAGAGGAGAGACGAGTCGAAACGGAGGAGGAATAGTGAGAAATGACCCAGAATCGGATCTTAAAAATCTGATTTTTGGCCCGAGGGTCGGACAATTCGACTAGCACAATCGACCCTCGAATCGACCCTCCCATCGACCCCCGGCTCTCGGGAATCTGACAGAAAACTAAGGGTCGGAACTGAGGGTCAGATACCCATCGACCCTCGCATCGACCCTCAGCTCTCGGGAACCAAACTTCCCCGGAGACGCAAGCTCATACTTTCAGCACTAAAGGCTAAGAAGTACCTTGAGAAAGGGGCAATCGGGTATCTAGTATCCGTGGTCGACCTAACCAAGGAAGCGCCACGAATGGAAGATATTGATGTCGTGCGGGACTATCCTGACGTATTTTCGGAGGAACTACCCGGATTACCACCTGACCGCGCCACGGAGTTTGTAATAGACCTTATACCTGGAGCCGCACCCGTATCAAAAGCACCCTATAGAATGGCTCCTACGGAACTGAAGGAACTGAAGGTGCAACTACAAGAACTACTGGACAAGGGTTATATTCGACCCAGTATATCTCCATTGGGTGCACCGGTGTTGTTCGTAAAGAAGAAGGATGGTAGCGTTCGATTACCTGAAGATTAAAGAAGGTGATATTCCAAAGACAGCATTCAGGACCAGATATGGACATTATGAATTTTTGGTTATGTCTTTCGGATTAACTAATGCACCGGCAACGTTCATGGAACTTATGAACCGAGTTTTCCACGATATGTTGGATACGTCGGTTACAGTATTTATTGATGACATATTGGTATATTCCAAGGATAAGGAAACCCATATCAGGAACCTAAACGCAGCCCTACAGCGTTTAAGGAAAGAGAAGCTATATGCCAAATTTTCAAAGTGTGAGTTTTGGCTAAGTGAAGTTGCCTTTCTAGGCCATGTAGTATCCGCTGAAGGAATCAAAGTGGATCCCAGCAAGATCGAGGCTATTGTGAAGTGGGAAGCACCAAAGAGCGTTTCAGAAATCAGAAGTTTTCTGGGTCTAGCTGGTTATTATCGGAGATTCATAGAAGACTATTCTCGGATTGCCGTACCTCTCACCAGTTTGACTAAGAAAGGTGAAAAGTTTGTGTGGACCGATAAATGTGAGAAGAGTTTCCAAACGCTGAAGACCAGATTGATATCCGCCCTGATTTTGACTATTCCCGTTCCAGGATAGACATTTACTTTATACACTGATGCGTCGAGACTGGGACTAGGATGTATGCTTATGCAAGGAGAGCAAGTGATTGCTTATGCTTCAAGACAGTTGAAGGTACATGAGAAAAACTACCCCACTCATGATTTGGAGTTAGCGGCAGTAGTACATGCTGTCAAGATATGGAGACATTACCTATACGGAGAGAAATTTCAGATTAAGTCGGAACATAAAAGTCTTACTTATTTATCTGATCAGAAGGAGTTGAATATGAGGCAACGAAGATGGCTGGAACTATTGAAAGACTATGATTGTGATATCCAGTATCATCCGGGAAAAGCGAATGTAGTAGCGGATGCATTAAGCAAAAAAGCAATGATAAAATCTCAAGGAGAAGTTAGCACGACCGCAACAATGTGTACCACCGGAATGGTATTCAATCACGGTAATGAGCAGTATGTGATAGATACAACGGATGAATCTAGCTTACCAAGGGTTCATTCATCGATTTTCAAATATGTTCGCGGCATTGAAGATTATACCGGATATAGTGGATGAAGTGAAGACAGCTATCAAAGCAGATCCTTATCTGAGAACAGTACAAGAAGATATTGAGAAAGGTAGGACTAACCCTGAGTTCACCTTGGATGATGAGAAAGTACTGAAATACAAAGGAAGAATATGTATACCTGAAACAGAAAGTATGGACATTAGACACCGACTGATGAAAGAAGCCCATACCACCATCTATTTGATACATCCAAGAAGTACAAAAATGTATCATGATCTGAAGAAACTATATTGGTGGTGGGGAATGAAGGCAGATGTAGCCAAGTTCGTGTCTCAATGCCTAAATTGTCAGAAAGTAAAGGCCGAACGACAAAGACCCGCAGGACTGTTACAGCCATTACCGGAACCAGCATATAAATGGGACTGTATCACTATGGACTTCGTCACGGGACTACCATTGACTCCTCGAGTAGTTGACGCAGTTTGGGTGATTGTGGACCGTCTGATTAAAACAGCTCGCTTCATACCTATACGACCACAGTATACACTGGAAAGGTTACCGAAGCTGTATGTGGATAACATTGTTCGATTACATGGTGTTCCAGAAAGCATTGTGTCCGATAGAGATCCATGATTTACTTCCAAATTTTGGGAAGGATTGCAAAAGGCTATGGGTACAACGTTAAAGTTCAGTACTGCATTCCACCCACAGATAGATGGACAGTCAGAGCGTACAATCCAGATTCTAGAAGATATGCTACGAGCATGTGTGATTGATTTCAAGGGATCATGGGATGAAAGGTTACCACTGATCGAGTTCGCTTATAACAACAGCTATCAGGCTACCATACAGATGTCACCTTATGAAGCACTGTATGGCAGGAAGTGTCGAACTCCCTTGTTTTGGAATGAAGTTGGAGAACGTAGTATTGTTGGACCGGAATTTGTTGAAGAGACTTGTCGAGTGGTCGATATTATCAAGGAAAGAGTGAGAACAGCTCAGAACCATCAGAAGCAATATGCCGATACCCGACGAAGAGATCTAGAGTTCGCCGTTGGTGATAAAGTATTTTTGAAGGTATGCGAGGATTGAAGAGGTTCGGACAGAAAGGGAAATTAAGTCCAAGATATGTCGGGCCGTATGAAATTCTAGCTAAGCGTGGAAAGGTAGCTTATCAGTTAGCACTACCACCATCTTTGTCAAGTGTGCATGACGTATTTTACATTTCCCTATTGAAGAAGTATGTCAAAGACCCAACGCATGTTTTGACAGTGGATTTGCCAGAATTGACTGATGATTTGAAATTTGAAGTAACACCAACAGAAATCACTAGTTGAAAAGTTCAACGTCTACGCAATAGAGATATCTACTATGTTAAGGTCACATGGAAAAGTAGAGACATGGAAGAAGTTACATGGGAAGAAGAGAATGCTATGCGAAAGCAATACCCTTACTTATTTGATTCAGAAGGTACGTACAATTTCGAGGATGAAATTTTTATAAGTTGGGGGGAGTTGTAAGACCCGTGTCAATCTAACCCGGTCTTACCACCTTGAACCAGGTTTACCTGTCATGGTCGAGTCAAATGGACCAAGGCGTGAAGGAGATCGAGATCCCAGGTATCAAATCGACCCAAAAAACACTTAAAATAGGGGAAGGGTCGCATACCCAGCTAAGCAGGGTCGGACCTCCCAAAACAGAAAGTCAGACCCTCAGTTTTGAAGGGAGGGTCGGACAGCTTAAGACCCTAGGGTCGACGGGATCATCGACCCTCCCATCGACCCTCGGATTCTACCGAATATAGAAATTAGGAAATTTCTATATTTTTCGATTGGGATTCTTTCCTAATCTCAGAGGGACTTATTTAGGATGTTCCTACTCTATTTAAAGGACGTTCCTAAGCCACTTTCGCTCCTTTCACAACCCTAATCGAATTGAGAGAAAGAGAGGAGAAGGAAAAGAGGAAGAAGAAAGTGAAGGAAGAGAACTTAGTAAAAAGGAGAAGAGTTTTAGAGAAAAAGTTATCTTCTCAGGTATGGATAATAATTCCATGAGTTTCTACAGACCTTAGGTTAGTTATTGTTGAGAGTGTGATCTCGGAGAAACCCAAACCATCAATCTATGGTTAGGTTTTCATGAAAAACCATAGGAAAGTGCATGAAAGCTATCTAGGTGGGTTATACATGGTTTCAGACCATGGAATGAATGTAGAATGGAATGTAGGAGCAAGCCATAGGATTCTAAACATGAAGAATGGATTAAAAGAGGGAATTGGACCTAAGTGCACCGAGGGTCGCACCGAGGGTCGATGACCATCCGACCCTAGGTGTACCTGACCATCGACCCTCAGTGTTCGGGAAGTTCAGAGTTAAGGGAGGGTTGCACCCAGGGTCGATCCTGCCTCCGACCCTACCTCCGACCCTCAGTTAACAGAGTAGTTTTTAAATTCCAAATAAATTCTAATTTAATTCTATCGACTTTGTTAGGGCTTCTAGCAATACAATAACACTGTAAAGGTGATTCTAAAGCTTGGAAAAGTATCTATTAGCAAGCTAAGGTGAGGAACCAGAACCCCAAAATAAATTGGTTAATAACAAACTATTTTTCTATTTTCTTGAGTCATATGCCATGTTTGATTCTATGCGAATATGTTTGTAATGTGCATACAGCATGCCATCCAATATTTTTATTACTTGTTCATGCATATTTACTTTATTGTTTATAACATGATGATGATGATGATGATAGGAATAAACATGTGCTTGTATGTGTGTGGTTGATGTACTTGATGCGAGCGAGTATCAGGGGAGGTGTGATGAGAACGTCAATAAACGTTAACCTTTGGCGGGTCTCAGCACTTTAGCTCTATCTCTAACTCAAGTCTTATGCATTAGCATCGTCGTATCGCCATTACTTTAGCAGAACTATTATGTCGTAGAGTATCAGGGGAGGTGGTCTCGGTCCTTGTAGTCTCTGACTCTATCGGGGGGCCTTACCTCTATCTCTATGTACATTCTGAGGGATGCTGGGGTAAGGCCTTGGATACACTTTTTGGAATTAGGATTGGTTAGTTGCGAGCCCAATTTGCAGCCCTCGCTAACAGGGGCTTACGTGTTGGTATGGCACTATATAGCAATAAACGTAACCTTTGTTATATAATGTTCATGGTTAGGTGCATGTGAGTTGACGATAAACGTGATCTTCGGGTAACGTCACACACTCGTGTATAGAGGCGGGGTCAATAAACGTGACATTTGGCTACCTAAACCTTTCTATTGCATACTGTATACTTATATACCAGACCAAAGATATAAATTGACTTTTTGCTTGCATATGTATTGTTGCATTGTTTTGGCTACTCACTGAGCCGTGATGTGTGCTCACCCCTCGACGTCGAATATTTTTAGTTGATGATGCAGGTTATACCGTTGAAGATTATATGTATTAGTGTGCATACGGGAACGTAGCGGCGATGGAAGCTGAAGCTGAAGTGGATACACATGACTCCTCTTGCGAGTGCAACTCGTGTGTATTTGATTAGATATTTTATAGGTTTCTTTATTGGATTTATTAAGACATGTATTCGATAATTAATTATGTCTTAGTTGAAAACAGAATAATTTTCTATTAAATTATTAATATCATTTTAGTTTCTCAGTTCATGTTATTATAAGACTTCTGCTATTGTGTATTTACTCTGATTATGATTATGGATGTGCGTGAGTTTGGATAACACGGGGATAGCCTATTTGAGATCCTGGTTGAACCATTGGTTTATTAGCGGTTCATCACACCATTCTGAATAGTGCAGAATTGGGGTGTGACAGGAAGTTTGGTTCCCGAGAAACTTAATTCTGCTCCTTCTTTGTCTTTGAACGTTATCTTCTTTTCGGCGCATAATAGATTTGCAGAATGCCGAGCTAACCAGTCCATTCCCAAGATGACGTCAAAGTCTGCCATCTCAAGTTGTATCAAGGTTGCATCTAAGGTCTTCTCTCCATTGAGAACTGGACATGGTCCATAACCTTTCTCTAGTTCCACTTCTATCCTCATCGGTGATCGTACAAGTAATTTGTAGTTTAATGTTTTGATGGGTAAGTTTATCTTCTTTTCGAATGACACAGATATAAAGGAATGAGTAGCTCCTGAATCAAAGAGTACTCTGGCGGGTACACCATTTATAGGTACAATACCTATGATTTATCTTTACTTAGTCTATATGCTCATTCAATGTAATTATAACTTTAAAAGTTTCAGTCATACCTGTGACCACATCGGGTGATGCGGCCGCATCCTCGGACGTAACAACATATACACGTCCCTGATGGAATTGCTTCTTGGGCTTAGGGCACTCCCTTGCCATATGTCCCGGTTGGTTGTAGTTAAAACACTTCAGGACTTCAGAATTTGGCTTTGGCTGAGGTTGAGCTGCTGGAGTAGTCTTGGTTGCAGCAGTAAAATTCCGAGGACGGAAAAGCTTATATGTCCTGTTATTGCCTCCGTTGTAAGAATTTTCGGCTGGCCTTTTGATGCCTCTGTTCTGAGTAAAATAACTCACCTTCTGGCTCGATTCTATAACTCGAGCAATCTGGACAGCTTCATTATAAATTCTCTTTTCTAAGCCCAGAACATGTTCTCTGATGTTTCCTCTCAGTCCCGTGACAAACCTACGGGTTTTAGTTTCTTCTTCTTGCATACTCAGTGGTGCGAAGAAAAACAGCTCTTCATAACGTTGTTGGTACCCATCCACTGACATCTGTCCCTGATAAAGACTCAGGAACTCCTTCTCCATCGAATCTCTGAAGCTCCGTGGAAAATATTTCTCAAAGAAGGCTTCTTTATATATAGCCCATGTCAGTAGGGCGTGCTTGGTCAGTAAATATGCCTTCGTGGATTTCCACCAATGATGTGCGTCGCCCTTGAGCATGAAGGTGGCGCATAGTACTTTCTCTTCCTCTGTGATAGTCATCATGAGGAAATTTCTCTCCATCTCGTCTATCCAGTGTGCTGGCCACAATGGATCAGACGGTTTGCCGTTGAATTCCTTGGGATTCATCTTCAAAAATCACTCCACTAGTCGGGAGTGGTCCAGCTAATTTTGGGGGTTTGCCCCAAACATATGGGGTGGATACTGGTAATTCCCTTGAGCTGCTTCTGGAACCTGCACTGGAATCTGTGCAACCGGTTGCTGAGGTGTCTGAGGAGCTGGGTGGTTACCCACCGGTGCTGCACTGGCTTGTCCTGTGTGCATGGGTGCAGTCTGAGTGGCTTGAAACATTATTCCGCATGGCAACCTGCATCTGAGCCTGCGCGTGTTGCATCTACTGCAGCTGCTGTGCCAAATTCATCACCACGGTTGTTAGCTCTGGTGGTGGAGGTGGCAAATTTGTAGGGTTTGCCAGTTCTGGATTACCCGGTGCATAGTTATTTTCTTGACTAGTCTCCTCCACGGGTGGTGGTGGTGGGACTGCATTTTGGGTCTGTCGGGTCACCCTACGTCCAGACATAATTCTCTTATGTGGTTTGTGGTGCCTGAAAATCATCAAAATAGGTGAGAAGTCATTTATATTTCATGTAAGCACGCTAACCAATAATCAATTCCAATTCTAGTTCATTCTATAAAAAAAAATATTGTCTTTTCTATGCAGGGTCGATGGTGAGGGTCGATGGTATGTCCGACCCTTGGTATCCGACTTTGGGAATGACCTATTCTTCCCGAGAGCTGAGGGTCGATGTGAGGGTCGATGGGTATCCGACCCTCAGTTTCGACCCTTAGTTTTCTGTCAGATTCCCGAGAGCTGAGGGTCGATGGGAGGGTCGATTCGAGGGTCGATTGTGTTAGTCGAATTGTCCGACCCTCGGACAAAAAATCAAATTTTTAAGATCCGATTCTAGGTCATTTCTTATTATTTCCCTCCCGTTTCGACTCGCCTCTCCACTCTGAGTTGCTACAGTGCTACTCCACTGTTGTTGGTCGATTTTAGTCCGAGTTTCGACGTCTACGTCATCCATACAGGTATGTTCTCTCATTTTTACTTGTTTTTAGGTTTTCTTTTCTAGGTTTTCATCCATTTAACTCGTATTTTTCAAATTAAACTTTTTTCAACCGTAAAAATTTGATTTTTATTGGGGGCTTTTGTTATTGGTGTCTCGAGGAACGAAAGCCCTCAAAAATTTTTGAGTTTCATCGGTTGGTTATCGAAAAACTTGAAATTTTCTCTTTTTGCCCTAATTTGTCGACATTTTTTATTTTTCTTGAATTTCTTCAAATTGGACATCGTCAGTTAAAATTTCCTACTGTATGTGGGTTGGAGGATGTATTTTAACCTACGTAAGTTCTCATGCCCACTTGTATGGTGAGAAATGGGGCTTTATGGTCAACTTACATTGTTTATTAAATCAATTTTTGGGTTTTTATCCTATTAACTCCTTGTTTTCCTTCTCTTTCTTACTTTGCAGATACCATGGCTCGTACCAAGGTACCCCGAGTTCGTGATCCCCTTCACTTCCGTTCCAATGAAGCCGAGGCACGGTATGCTGACTATGTCCATAAGAAGGTTGAGGGTGGTTGTAAGACCCGTGTCAATCTAACCCGGTCTTACCACCTTGAACCAGGTTTACCCATCATGGTCGAGTCAAGTGGACCAAGGGCGTGAAGGAGATCGAGATCCCAGGTATCAAATCGACCCAAAAACACTTAAAAAGAGGGAAGGGTCGCACACCCAGCTAAGCAGGGTCGGACCTCCCAAAATAGAAAGTCAGACCCTCAGTTTTGGAGGGAGGGTCGAACAGCTTATGACCCTAGGGTCGACGGGATCATCGACCCTTGGTTACCGCAGAAAATAGAAATTAGAAAATTTCCATATTTTCGAATGGGATTCTTTCCAAATCTCAGAGGGACTTATTTAGGATGTTCCTACTCTATTTAAAGGACGTCCCTAAGCCACTTTCACTCCTTTCACAACCCTAATTGAATTGAGAGAAAGAGAGGAGAAGGAAAAGAGGAAGAAGAGAGGCAAGCAAGAGAACTTAGCAAAAAGGAGAAGAGTTGCAGAGAAAGATTTATCTTCTCAGGTATGGATACTAATTCCATGAGTTTCTACAGACCTTAGGATAGTTATTGGAGAGAGAGTGATCTCGGAGAAACCCAAACCATCCATCCATGGTTAGGTTTTCATGGAAAACCCTAAGAGAATGCATGAAAGCCATCTAGGAGGATGATTCATGATTTCAGACCATGGAATGAATGTTCAATGGAATATAGAAGCAAACCATAGAACCCAAACACGAAGAATGGATTAAAAAGTGGAAATTGGACCAGAGTGCACCGAGGGTCGCACCCAGGGTCGATGACCAACTGACCCTAGATGTTTCTGACCATCGACCCTCAGCATTCGGGAAGTCCAGAAAGAGGGGAGGGTCGATAGACCCATCGACCCTAGCATCGACCCTCAGTTGACAGAATGGTTTTAAATTCAGAATTTATTCTAATTAAATTCTATCGATTTTGTTAGGTCTTCTAGAATATAATAACATTGTAAAGGTGAATTTAAAGCTTGGAAAAGTATCTTATAGCAAGCTAAGGTGAGGAATCAGAACTCCAAACTAAATTGGTTAATAACAAAAACTGTTTTCTATTTCTTGAGTCCTATGCCATGCTTGATTCTATGTAAATATGTTTGTAATGTGCATACAGCATGCCATCCAATATTTCTATTACTTGTTCATGTATAGTTACTTTATTGTTTATAACATGATGATGATGATGATGATGATGATAGGAATAGGCATGTGCTTGTATGTGTGTGGTTGATGTACTTGATGCGAGCGAAGATCAGGGGAGGTGTGATAAGAACGTCAATAAACGTTAACCTTTGGCGGGTCTCAGCACTTTAGCTCTATCTCTAACTCAAGTCTTGTGCATTGGCATCGTCGTATCGCCATTACTTTAGCAGAACTATTATGTCGTAGAGTATCAGGGGAGGTGGTCTCGGTCCTTGTAGTCTCTGACTCTACCGGGGGGCCTTAGCTCTATCTCTATGGGCATTCTGAGGGATGCTGGGGTGAGGCCTTGGATACACTGTTTGGCATTAGGATTGGTTAGTTGCGAGGCCAGTTTGCAGCCCTCGCTAACAGGGGCTTACGTGTTGGTATGGCACTATATAGCAATAAACGTAACCTTTATTATATAATGTTCATGGTTGGGTGCATGTGAGTTGACGATAAATGTGATCTTCGGGTAACTTCACACACTCGTGTATAGAGGCGGAGTCAATAAACGCGACCTTTGGCTACCTAAACCTTTCTATTGCATACTGCAAACTTATATACCAGACCAAAGATATAAATTGACTTTTTGCATGCATATGTATTGTTGCATTGTTTTGGCTACTCACTGAGCCGTGATGTGTGCTCACCCCTCGACGTCGAATATTTTTAGTTGATGATGCAGGCTATACGATTGAAGACTACATGGGTGCGTCTCCGTACGGGAACGTGGCAGCAATGGAAGCTGGAGCTGAAGATGATACACATGACTCCTCTTGTGAGTGCAACTCGTGTGTATTTGATTAGATATTTTTATAAATTTCTTTATTTGGATTTATTAAAGACTTGTATTGATATTTACTTATGTTTCGGTTGATACAGAATAAATTGTTACTTAAATTTTAATATCACATAGATTCTCAGTTCATGTTATTATAAGACTTCCGCTATTGTGTATTTACTCTGATTATGATTACGGATGTGTGTAAGTTTGGATAATACAGGGATAGCCTATTGGAGATCCTGGTTGAACCGTTGGTTATTTAGCGGTTCATCACATCATTCTGAATATACCAGAATTGGGGTGTGACAACTTGGTATCAGAGCATCTCAGGCCTTGCCCGCCGACTAACATACATTCGAGAAAATTGTGAACTGAGATAGGATAAACTAAAAGCTTTAATACAAACACATTGTAAGCACAAGTGATGATTGAGACCAAATTTAAAAAGAGAATAATACATCTATTAAAGGGGAAACAAGTCACATACAATTAGAGAGAGAAACAAGATGTATATACATAACTAAAGCACAACCCGGACAGTTACTCTGTAGTACAAGGGAAAAATAAAAGTACAATCAAGAAGCTGGAGGCGAAGGAGGAGGCGGGGCCTCACGATCCTGGTCATAGTCCTCAGCATAGACTCTAGTCAACCAGGCTATCTGAGTCTGAGTCGTCTGTAGACTAGCTGTGAGACCGGCTATCCTCTGATCAGTCGCACGCTGCACCTCTAGGAGCTCTCCCATCCTCGTCTCTGATGCGTGCTGAGCAACCAACAGCTCATCCATCCTCAGATCAGATCTGCGCTGAGCATCCCTGATCTCCTGTAACATCTCCATCATGGCTGAAGGTGGAAGTGAAGGACCAGCCTCAGGTGCAGGAGCCGTAGCAGAAGAAGTACCAACTCCAGCCACAAGTGTAGGTGAAGGCGGTGGTATCGAGTCGACGTCTCTATACATACAATCGTCATCGTTGACCGGATCCCCACGAGCTCTAGCAGCAGCGGCAGCAGCCTCAGCATCAGCCATCTCGACCCGAGTGTGAGGGCGTACCATCACGTTCCTCTCCTCATCACTAACCTCAGCATCTCGCAGCCCCATCTTACAGATAGCCTCCCAATCTAGAGGCGACGAGAAGGTATTCTCCTGGATCTTCTCATCTACCAGATCCACCCCCAGACGGGTCAGTAGCACTGTAATCATGCGTCCATAGGGTAGATTACCCCTATGACCGGACAATGTAGCACTAATCATCGTCCGCATGATGATGTATGGAAGGCAGACGGGCTGTCGAGTGCATATACTGTAAATCAAAAACTGTGTCAACTGAGAGACCCCCTCATAGTGCCCACTCTGCGGGATTAGATTATGCTGGATAATCTTGCAGAAGACCCGTGGAGCTGGACGCAAGTAGCAGGCTCTCATCTGCCATCGATCAGGACGGAGCAACTGGTTGTCGATCTCTGCTCTCATCTCCATCTCAACAAACTGTGGCTCTCCCAGCGTACAGTACACCATGGGGCCATCATAGGGAATGCCCAACAGATCGGCCAGCTGTCGATAATCAAAGGAAATGTGTACCCCCTTGACGTAACTGGTGATGTGCAACTCCTGGCCATGCTCAACGTCGTTGTAATTCCCCACTACCTGGAGATTATAATAGAACTGGTGCACCAAATCTGGACATGTGCACGCGTCGTATGTGATGACAGGGAGCCACCCCATATCACCAAAAGCTCCCTCTACATTGAACAAGGCTAGATCAGCCAAGTTCACCATGCGACCCCCTTCAACCTTCTTACGGGCATAGTCAGCATACTGTGCCTCAGCTTCATTCGAACGGAAGCGAAGTGGATCACGCACTCTGGGTACTTTGGTACGGGCCATAGTATCTGCAAAATAAGAAAGAAAAAGGAGACAAGGAGTTAGTAGGATAAAAATCCAAAATTTGATTTAATAACGACGTAGGTCGACCATAAAACCCCATTTCTCACCATACAAGTGGGCATGAGAACTTACGTAGGTTAAAACATATCCTCCAACCCACATACATTAGGAAATTTTAACTGACGAAGCTCAATTTGAAGAAATTCAAGAAAAATAGAAAATGTCGACAAATTAGGGAAAAAAGAGAAAACTTTAAGTTTCTCGATAACCAACTGATGAAACTCAAAAAATTTTGAGGGCTTTCGTTCCTCGAGACACCAATAACAAAAGCCCCCAATAAAAATCGAATATTTACGGTTGGAAAAGTTTAATTTGAAAAATACAAGTTAAATGGACACAAACCTAGAAAAGAAAACCTAAAAACAGGTAAAAATGAGAGAACATACCGGTACGGATGACGTGGACATCGAAACCCGGAGTCAAATCGATCGAAAACGGTAGAGTAGCACTGCAGCAACTCAGAGAGGAGAGACGAGTCAAAACGGAGGAGGAATAGTGAGAAATGACCCAGAATCGGATCTTAAAAATCTGATTTTTGGTCCGAGGGTCGAACAATTCGACTGGATCCATCGACCCTCGAATCGACCCTCCCATCGACCCTCGGCTCTCGGGAACCTGATAGAAAACTAAGGGTCGGACATACCAGCGACCCTCACCATCGACCCTGCATAGAAAAGATAGTACTTTTTTTATAAAATGAGCTAGAATTGGAATCGATTATTGGTTAGTGTGCCTACATGAATTATGAATGACTTCTCACCTATTTTGATGATTTTCAGGCACCACCAACCACAGAAAAGAATTATGTCCGGACGTAGAGTGACCCGACAGACCCAAAACACAGTCCACCACCACCACCAGTGGAGGAGACTAGTCAAGAGAATAACCATGCACTGGGAAATCCAGAAGTGGTAAACCCTACAAATTTGCCACCTCCACCACCCGAGCTAGCAACAGTGGTGATGAATCTGGCACGGCAGCTGCAGCAGATGCAACACGCGCAGGCTCAGATGCAGGTTGCCATGGGAATAATGTTTCAAGCCACTCAGGCTGCACCCATGCACACCGGACAAGCTAGTGCAGCACCAGTGGGTAACCACCCAGCTCCTCAGACACCTCAGCAACCGGCTGCACAGATTCCAGTGCTGGCTCCAGAAGTAGCTCAAGGGAATCACCAGTATCCACCCTATATGTTTGGGGCAAACCCCCAAAACCAGCGGGATCACTCCCGACTAGTGGAGCGATTTTTGAAGATGATACCCAGAGAATTCAATGGCAAGCCGTCTGATCCATTGTGGCCAGCACACTGGATAGACAAGATGGAAAGAAACTTCCTCATGATGACTATTACAGAGGAAGAGAAAGTACTATGTGCCACCTTCATGCTCAAGGATGACATACACCATTGGTGGAAATCCACGAAGACATATCTACTGACCAAGCACGCCCTACTGACATGGGATATATATAAAGAAGCCTTCTTTTAGAAATATTTTCCACGAAGCTTCAAAAATTCGATGGAGAAGGAGTTCCTGAGTCTTTATCAGGGACAGATGTCAGTGGATGCATATCAACAGCGTTATAAAGAGCTGTTTTTCTTCGCACCACTGAGTATGCAAGAAGAAGAAACCAAAACCCATAGGTTTGTCACGGAACTAAGAGGAAGCATCAGAGAAAATGTTCTGGGCTTAGAGAAGAAAATTTACAACGAAGCTGTCCAGATTGCTCGAGTGATTGAATCGAGCCAGAAGGAGAGTTATTTTACTCAGAACAAAGGCATCAAAAGGCCAGCCGGAAACTCCCAAAATGGAGGCAATAACAGGACGTATAAGCCTTTTCGTCCTCAAAATTTTAATGCTGCAACCAAGACTACCCCAGCAACTCAACCTCAGCCAAAGCCAAATTCTGAAGCCCCGAAGTGTTTTAACTGCAACCAGCCGGGACATAGGCAAGGGAGTGCCCTAAGCCCAAGAAACAATTCCATCAGGGACGTGTATATGCTGTTACGTCTGAAGATGCGGCCGCATCACCTGATGTGGTCACAAGTATGACTGAAATTTTTAAAGTTAAAATTACATTGAATGAGCATGTAGACTAAGTAAAGACAAATCACAGGTATTGTACCTATAAATGGCGTACCTGCCAGAGTACTCTTCGATTCCGGAGCTACTCATTCATTTATATCTGTGTCATTTGGAAAGAAGACAAAATTACCCATCAAAACATTAGACTACAAATTACTTGTACAATCACCGATGGGGTTAGAAGTGGAACTAGAGAAAGGTTATGGACCATGTCCAGTTCTCATTGGGGAACAGATTTTAGATGCAACTTTGATACAACTTGAGATGGCAGACTTTGATGTCATCTTGGGAATGGACTGGTTAGCTCGGTATTCTACAAATCTGTTATGCACCGAGAAGAAGCTAACATTCAAAGACAAGGAAGGGGCAGAGTTCAGTTTCTTGGGAACCAAACTTCCCCGGAGACGCAAGCTCATACTTTCAGCAGTAAAGGCTAAGAAGTGCCTTGACAAGGGAGCAATCGGGTATCTAGTATCAGTGTTTGACCTAGCCAAAGAAGCACCACGAATGAAAGACATTGATGTCGTGAGGGAGTATCCTGAAGTATTTTCGGAGGAACTACCCGGATTACCACCCGACCGTGCCACAGAGTTTGTAATAGACCTGATACCTGGAGCAGCACCCGTATCAAAAGCACCTTATAGAATGGCTCCTATTGAACTGAAGGAATTATTAGTGCAATTACAAGAACTTCTGGACAAGGGTTATATTCGACCCAGTATATCTCCATGGGGGGCACCGGTACTATTCGTGAAAAAGAAGGATGGTAGCGTTTGATTATGTATCGACTATCGGGAGTTAAACAAACTGACAATCAAGAATCGATATCTATTACCCAGGATCGATGACTTGTTCGATCAGTTACAAAGAGCAAAAGTATTTTCTAAGATCGATCTTCGATCGGGTTACCATCAGCTGAAAATTAAAGAAGGTGATATTCCAAAGACAGCATTCAGGACCAGATATGGACATTATGAATTTTTGGTCATGTCATTCGGATTAACCAATGCCCCAGCAACGTTATGAACCGAGTTTTCCACGATATGTTGGATACGTCGGTTATAGTATTTATTGATGACATATTGGTATACTCAAGGACAAGGAAACCCATATCAAAAACCTAAACACAACCCTACAGCGTTTAAGGAAAGAGAAACTATATGCCAAATTTTCTAAGTGTGAGTTTTGGCTAAGTGAAGTCGCATTCCTAGGCCATGTAGTATCCGCTGAAGGAATCAAAGTGGACCCCAGCAAAATCGAGGCTATTGTGAAGTGGGAAGCACCAAAGAGCGTTTCAGAAATTAGAAGTTTTCTGGGTCTAGCTGGTTATTATCGGAGATTCGTAGAAGACTATTCTCAGATTACCGTACCTCTCACCAGTTTGACTAAGAAAGGTGAAAAGTATGTGTGGACTGACAAATGTGAGAAGAGCTTTCAGACATTGAAGGCCAGATTGATATCCGCCCCAATTTTGACCATCCCCGTTCCCGGACAGACGTTTACCTTATACACCGATGCATCGGGACTGGGATTAGGATGTGTGCTTATACAAGGAGAGCAAGTGATTGCTTATGCTTCAAGACAGTTAAAGGTACATGAGAAAAATTATCCCACTCATGATTTGGAGTTAGCGGCAGTAGTACATGCTGTCAAGATATGGAGACATTACCTATACGGAGAGAAATTTTAGATTAAGTCGGACCATAAAAGTCTTACTTATTTATTTAATCAGAAGGAGTTGAATATGAGACAACGAAGATGGCTGGAATTATTGAAAGACTATGATTGTGATATCCAGTATCATCCGGGAAAGGCGAACGTGGTAGCAGATGCATTGAGCAGAAAAGCAATGATCAAATCTCAAGGAGAAGTCAGCACGACTGCAGAAATGTGTACTACCGGAATGGTATTCAATCACGGCAACGAGCAGTATGTGATAGATACAATGGATGAATCAGCTAACCAAGGGTTTATTCATCGGTTTTCAAATATGTTCACGGCATTGAAGATTATACCGGATATAGTGGACGAAGTGAAGACAGCTGTCAAAGCAGATCCTTATCTGAGAACAGTACAAGAAGGTGTTAAGAAAGGTAGGACTAACCCTGAGTTCACCTTGGACGACAAAAAAGTACTGAAATACAAAGGAAGAATATGTGTACCTGAAACAGAAAGTATGGACATTAGACACCGACTGATGAAAGAAGCCCATACCACCATTTATTCAATACATCCTGGAAGTACAAATATGTATCATGATCTAAAGAAGTTATATTGGTGGAGAGGAATGAAAGCAGATGTAGCCAAGTTTATGTCTCAATGCCTAAATTGTCATAAGGTAAAGGCTGAGCGACAAAGACCCGTTGGACTGTTGCAGCAATTACCGGAACCAGCATGGAAATGGGACTGCATCACTATGGACTTCGTCACGGGACTACCATTGACTCCTCGAGTAGTTGACGCAGTTTGGGTGATTGTGGACCGTCTGACTAAGGCAGCTCGCTTCGTACCAATACGACCCCAATATACACTGGAAAGGTTAGCGAAGCTGTATGTGGATAACATTGTTCGATTACATGGTGTTCCAGAAAGCATTGTGTCCGATAGAGATCCACGATTTACTTCTAAATTTTGGAAAGGATTGCAAAAGGCTAAGGGTACAACGTTGAAGTTCAGTACTGCATTCCACCCACAGACAGATGGACAGTCAGAACGTACAATCCAGATTCTAGAAGATATGCTACGAGCATGTGTGATTGATTTCAAAGGATCATGGGACGAAAAGTTACCATTGATCGAGTTCGCCTATAACAACAGCTATCAGGCTACTATACAGATGTAACCTTATGAAGCACTGTATGGCAGGAAGTGTCGAACTCCCTTGTTTTGGAATGAAGTTGGAGAACGTAGTATTGTTGGACCGGAATTTGTTGAAGAGACTTGTCGAGTGGTCGATATTATCAAGGAAAGAGTGAGAACAACTCAGAATCGCCAGAAGAAATATGCGGATACTCGACGAAGGGATCTGGAGTTCGCCGTAGGTGATAAAGTATTTTTGAAGGTATCGCCTATGCGAGGATTGAAGAGGTTCGGACAGAAAGGGAAACTAAGTCCAAGATATGTCGGGCCATATGAAATTCTAGCTAAGCATGGAAAAGTGGCTTATCAGTTAGCACTACCACCATCTATGTCAAGTGTGCATGACGTATTTCACATTTCCCTATTGAAAAAGTATGTCAAAGACCCAATGCATGTTTTGACAGTGGATTTTTTGGAATTGACTGATGATTTGACGTTTAAAGTAATACCAACAGAAATCACTAGTCGAAAGGTTCAACGTCTACGCAATAGATATATCTACTATGTTAAGGTCACATGGAAAAGTAGAGACATGGAAGAGATTACATGGGAAGAAGAGAATGCTATGCGAAAGCAATACCCTTACTTATTTGATTCAGAAGGTACGTACAATTTTGAGGACGAAATTTTTTATAAGTTGGGGGGAGTTGTGAGACCCGTGTCAATCTAACCCGGTCTTACCACCTTGAACCAAGTTTATCGATCATGGTCGAGTCAAGTGGACCAAGGGCGTGAAGGAGATCGAGATCCCAGGTATCAAATCGACCCAAAAACACTTAAAAAGAGGGAAGGGTCGCACACCCAGCTATGCAGGGTCGGACCTCCCAAAACAGAAAGTCAGACCCTCAGTTTTGGAGGGAGGGTCGGACAGCTTAAGACCCTAGGGTAGACGGGATCATTGACCCTCCCATCGACCCTCGGTTACCGCAGAAAATAGAAATTAGGAAATTTCCATATTTTCGGATGGGATTCTTCCCAAATCTCAGAGGGACTTATTTAGGATGTTCCAACTCTATTTAAAGGACGTCCCTAAGCCACTTTCACTCCTTTCACAACCCTAATTGAATTGAGAGAAAGAGAGGAGAAGGAAAAGAGGAAGAAGAGAGGCAAGCAAGAGAACTTAGCAAAAAGGAAAAGAGTTGTAGAGAAAGATTTATCTTCTCAGGTATGGATACTAATTTCATGAGTTTCTACAGACCTTAGGATAGTTATTGGAGAGAGAGTGATCTCAGAGAAACCTAAACCATCCATCCATGGTTAGGTTTTCATGGAAAACCCTAAGAGAATGCCTGAAAGCCATCTAGGAGGATGATTCATGGTTTCAGACCATGGAATGAATGTTTAATGGAATGTAGAAGCAAACCATAGAACCCAAACACGAAGAATGGATTAAAAAGTGGAAATTGGACCAGAGTGCACCGAGGGTCGCACCCAGGGTCGATGACCATCCGACCCTAGGTGTTTCTGACCATCGACCCTCAGCATATGGGAAGTCCAGAAAGAGGGGAGGGTCGATAGACCCATCGACCCTAGCATCGACCCTAGCATCGACCCTCAGTTGACAGAATGGGTTTAAATTCAGAATTTATTCTAATTAAATTCTATCAATTTTGTTAGGTCTTCTAGCAATATAATAACATTGTAAAGGTGAATTTAAAGCTTGAAAAAGTATCTTATAGCAAGCTAAGGTGAGGAACCAGAACTCTAAACTAAATTGGTTAATAACAAAAACTGTTTTCTATTTCTTGAGTCCTATGCCATGCTTGATTCTATGCGAATATGTTTGTAATGTGCATACAGCATGCCATCCAATATTTCTTTTACTTGTTCATGCATAGTTACTTTATTGTTTATAACATGATGATGATGATGATGATAGGAATAGGCATGTGCTTGTATGTGTGTGGTTGGTGTACTTGATGCGAGCGAGTATCAGGGGAGGTGTGATGAGAACGTCAATAAACGTTAACCTTTGGCGGGTCTCAGCACTTTATCTCTATCTCTAACTCAAGTCTTGTGCATTGGCATCGTCGTATCGCCATTACTTTAGCAGAACTATTATGTCGTAGAGTATCAGGGGAGGTGGTCTCGGTCCTTGTAGTCTCTGACTCTACCGAGGGGCCTTAGCTCTATCTTTATGGGCATTCTGAGGGATGCTGGGGTGAGGCCTTGGATATACTGTTTGGCATTAGGATTGGTTAGTTGCGAGCCTAGTTTGCAGCCCTCGCTAACAGGGGCTTACGTGTTGGTATGGCACTATATAGCAATAAACGTAACCTTTGTTATATAATGTTCATGGTTGGGTGCATGTGAGTTGACGATAAACGTGATCTTCAGGTAACGTCACACACTCGTGTATAGAGGCGGAGTCAATAAATGCGACCTTTGGCTACCTATACCTTTCTATTGCATACTGCCAACTTATATACCAGACCAAAGATATAAATTGACTTTTTGCATGCATATGTATTGTTGCATTGTTTTGGCTACTCACTGAGCCGTGATGTGTGCTCACCCCTCGACGTCGAATATTTTTAGTTGATGATGCAGACTATACGGTTGAAGACTACATGGGTGCGTCTGCGTACGGGAACGTGGCAGCAATGGAAGCTGGAGCTGAAGATGATACACACGACTCCTCTTGCGAGTGCAACTCGTGTATATTTGATTAGATATTTTTATAAATTTCTTTATTTGGATTTATTAAAGACTTGTATTGATATTTACTTATGTTTCAATTGATACAGAATAAATTGTTACTTAAATTTTAATATCACATAGATTTTCAGTTCATGTTATTATAAGACTTCCGCTATTGTGTATTTACTCTGTTTATGATTACGGATGTGTGTAAGTTTGGATAACGCGGGGATAGCCTATTGGAGACCCTGGTAGAACCATTGGTTATTTAGCGGTTCATCACATCATTCTGAATAGACCAGAATTGGGGTGTGACAGTGGTCGTATGGTGAACTTGGCTGAGTTAGCCGTATTCAACGTAGAGGGAGCCTTTGGTGACATGGGGTGGCTTCCTGTCATTACATACGATGCATGCACATGTCCGGATTTGGTGCGCTAGTTCTATTGTAATCTCCAGGTGGTGGGGAATTACAATGACGTTGAGCATGGTCAGGAGTTGCACATCACCAGCTACGTCAAAGGGGTAGATATCTCTTTCGACTATCGGCAGCTGGCCGACTTGTTGGGCATTCCCTATGATGGCCCCATGGTGTACTGTGCGCCTGGAGAGCCACAGTTTGTTGAGATGGAGATGAGGGCAGAGATCGATAATCAGTTGCTCCATCCTGATCGTTGACAGATGAGAGCTTGTTATCTACGTCCAGCTCCACGGGTCTTCTGCAAGATTATCCAGCATAATCTGATTCCGTAGAGTGGGCACTATGAGAGGGTTTCTCAGCTGACCCAGTTCCTGATTTACAGTATCTGCACTCGCCAGCCCATCTGCCTTCCATACATCATCATGCGGACTATGATTAGTGCCACATTGTCCGGTCATAGGGGTAATCTACCCTATGGACGCATGATTACAGTCCTGCTGACCCGTCTGGGGGTTGACCTGGTAGATCAGAAGATTCTGGAGAAGACCTTCTCGTCGCCTCTAGATTGGGAGGCAATCTGCAAGATGGGTATGCGGGATGCCCAGGTTAGTGATGAGGAGAAGAACGTGATGGTGCGCCCTCACACTCGTATCGAGATGGCTGATGCTGAGGCTGCTACTGCCGCTGCTAGAGCTCATGTGGATCCCGTCGACGATGACGATCGCATGTATATGGATGTTGACGTGATACCACCGCCTTCACCTACTCATGCGACTGGTGTTGGTACTTCTTCTACGGCGGATCCTGTACCTGAGACTGGTCCTTCTTATGCGGCTGGTCCTTCACGCCCACCTGCTGATATGATGGAGATGCTGCAGGAGCTCAGGGAGGCTCAGCGCAGATCTGGTCTGAGGATGGAGGAGTTGCTAGACGTCAGCGTATGAGGTGGATGAGCTGTTATCGGTCCAGCGGGCGACTGATAAGAGGGTAGCCGATCTTGCAGCTAGTCTCCAGACAACCCAGACCCAGGTGGCCTGGTTGACTAGGGTCTATGCTGAAGACTATGACCAAGATCGTGAGGCCCCGCCTCCTCCTTTGCCTCCAGCTTCTTGATTGTACTTTATTTTCTTTTACTATAGAGTAACTGTCCGGGTTGTGGACTGTACTCTGCTTTAGTTATGTATTTACATTTTATTTCTCTCACTCATTGTATGTAACTTGTTTCCCCTTTAATAGATGCATTATTCTCTTTTTAAATTTGGTCTCAATCATCCCTTGTGCTTACAGTGTGTTTGTATTACTGTTTCTACTTTTATCCTATCTCAGTTCACAATTGCCTTGAATGTTTGTTAGTTCGGCGGGCAAGGCCTGAGATGCTCTGATACCAAGTTGTCACACCCCAATTCTGCACTATTCAGAATGATGTGATGAACCGCTAATAAACTAACGGTTCAACCAGGATCTCAATAGGCTATCCCCACGTTATCTAAACTTACACACATCCGTAATCATAATCAGAGTAAATACACAATAGCGGAAGTCTTATAATAACATGAACTGAGAAACTAAAATGATATTAATAATTTAATAGCAAATTATTCTATTTTCAACTAAGACATAATTAATTATCAACTACATGTCTTAATAAATCCAATAAAGAAACCTATAAAATATCTAATCAAATACACCCGAGTTGCACTCGCAAGAGGAGTCGTGTGTATCCACTTCAGCTTCAGCTTCCATTGCTGCCACGTTCCCGTACGCAGACGCATTCATATAGTCTTCAACGGTATAACCTGCATCATCAACTAAAAATATTCGATGTCGAGGGGTGAGCACACATCACGGCTCAGTGAGTAGCCAAAACAATACAGCAATACATATGCATGCAATCAATTCATATCTTTGGTCTGGTATATAAGTTTGCAGTATGCAATAGAAAGTTTTAGGTAGCCAAAGGTCGCGTTTATTGACCCCGCCTCTATACACGAGTGTGTGACGTTACCCGAAGATCACGTTTATCGTCAACTCACATGCACCCAATCATGAACATTATATAACAAAGGTTACGTTTATTGCTATATAGTGTCATACCAACACGTAGGCCCCTATTAGCGAGGGCTGCAAATTGGGCTCGCAACTAACCAATCCTAATGCCAAAATATTTATCCAAGGCCTCACCCCAGCATCCCACAGAATGTCCATAGAGATAATGCTAAGGCCCCCCGGTAGAGTCAGAGACTACAAGGACTGAGACCACCTCTCCTGATACTCTACAACATAATAGTTCTGCTAAAGTAATGGTGATACGACGATGCCAATGCACAAGACTTGAGTTAGAGATAGAGCTAAAGTGCTGAGATCCGCCAAAGGTTAACGTTTATTGACGTTCTCATCACACCTCCTCTGATACTCTCTCGCATCAAGTACATCAACCACACACATACAAGCACATGCATATTCCTATCATCATCATCATCATCATGTAATAAACAATAAAGTAAATATGCATGAACAAGTAATAGAAATATTGGATGGCATGCTATATGCACATTACAAACATATTCGCATAGAATCAAGCATGGCATAGGACTCAAGAAATAGAAAACAGTTTTTGTATTAATCCAATTTAGTTTGGAGTCCTGGTTCCTCACCTTAGCTTGCTAATAGATACATTTCCAAGCTTTAGAATCACCTTTACAGTGTTATTATATTGCTAGAAGACCTAACAAAGTCGATAGAATTTAATTAGAATTAATTCCAGATTTAAAAACCATGCTATTAACTGAGGGTCGAAGGTAGGGTCGGAGTCAGGATCGACCCTGGGTGCGACCCTCCCCAGATTCTGAACTTCCCGAACACTGAGGGTCGATGGTCAGGAACACCTAGGGTCGGATGGTCATCAACCCTCGGTGTGACCCTCTGTGCACTTTGGTCCAATTCCCTCTTTTAATCCATTCTTCGTATTTGGGGTCCTATGGCTTGCTCCTACATTCCATTCTACATTCATTCCATGGTCTGGAACCATGTATAATCCATCTAAAATAGTTTTCATGCATTCTCCTATGGTTTTCCATGAAAACCTAACCATGGGTTGATGGTTTGGGTTTCTCCGAGATCACACTCTCAACAATAACTAACCTAAGGTCTGTAAAAACTCATGGAATTAGTATCCATACCTGAGAAGAATAATCTTTCTCTGCAACTCTTCTCCATTTTGCTAAGTTCTCTTCCTTGCCTTTCTTCTTCCTCTTTTCCTTCTCATCTCTTTCTCAATTCAATTAGGGTTGTGAAAGGAGTGAAAGTGGCTTAGGAACGTCCTTTAAATAGAGTAGGAACATCCTAAATAAGTCCCATTGAGATTTGGAAAGAATCCCAATCGAAAATTAGAAAATTTCCTAATTTTATTTTCCTACGGCAACCGAGGGTCGATGGGAGGGTCGATGATCCCGTCGACCCTAGGGTCTTAAGCTGTCCGACCCTCCCTTCAAAACTGAGGGTCTGACTCTCTGTTTTGGGAGGTCCGACCCTGCTTAGCTGGGAATGCGACCCTTCCCCTATTTTAAGTGTTTTTGGGTCGATTTGATACCTGGGATCTCGATCTCCTTCACGCCCTTGGTCCATTTGACTCGACCATGATGGGTAAACCTAGTTCAAGGTGGTAAGACCGGATTAGATTGACACGGGTCTTACAGGTATGCCATTAATAGGTATAATACCTGTGATTTGATTTAATTTAGTCTACATGCTCACACAAGGTAGTTCAAAATGAAAGGTTCAGGTCATACCTGTGACCACATCAGGCGATGCGGAAGCATCCTCAGATGTAATTGCATAAACCACTCCTTGTTGTAGCTGCTTCCTTGGCTTAGGACACTCCCTTGAATAATGTCCTATTTGATTACTGTTAAATAATTTTACTCCATCACCACCTTGCTTCTATTAAGGTTGAGTTGTCGGAGTAGTCTTGTTGCAGCATTGAAGCCTTGAGTACGAAAGGGTTTATATGTCTTTGTGTTCCCTCCATTATATGAATTTCCATTAGGCCTCTTTATACCTCTATTCTGAGCCAAATAACTTTCCCTCTGGCTCGATTCCAGTACTCGAGCAATCTGTACCGCTTCATTATAAATCTTCTTTTCCAATCCCAATACATGCTCACGGATGCTTCCCCTAAGTCCCATGATGAACCTTTGGGTTTTGGTATTTTCCTCCTGCATCCTAGAGGGAGCAAAGAAAAATAGCTCTTCATAACACTGCTGATACGCATCCACAATCATCTGTCCCTAATACAGACTCAGAAACTCTCTTTCCATCACATCTTTGAAACTTTTGGGAAAATACTTCTCGAAGAATGCTTCTTTATAGATAGCCCAGGTCAATTGGGCGTGCTTTGTTAACAGATAACTTCGAGTAGACTTCCACCAATGGTGTGCATTGCCCTTCAGCATAAATGTGGCACATAGCACTTTTTCCTCTTCATTTACAATCATCTTCATGAAGTTTATTTCCATTTCGTTGATCCAGTGAGCTTGGCACAAAGGATCCGATGGCTTTCCATTAAACTCCTTAGGCTTCATCTTCAGGAAATGCTCGATCAGTCGAGAATGGTCCAACTGATACTGAGCATATGCTCCATATATAGGTGGTTGATACTGGTAATTGCCTTGGTTGTATATGCCTTGAGCTACTTCAGGGTTTTGTACTTGAGCTTGTACAAATGGCGTTTGAGGTGCTTGAGGTACCGTGTTATTCATAGTCGATGCTTGAGGTACGGTGTTGCTACCCCCTGGTACGATATTAGCTTGTCTCGTTGATAAAGGTGTAGTGTTTGCAGCTGGGAAAGCCATTCCCATAGCAGCTTGCATGTTGACTTCTACTTGCTGTATTTGCTACAACTGTTGTGCTAAATTCATCACCGCATTAGCCGAATCTGCAGGTGGGGCTGGTATGTTTGTGGGGTTGGCCTGGTCGTTGACTCCTGGCGGTACCATATTCTGGTTCTCCTGTTCCTCAGGGTTTTCATGGCTATTCTCCTCCACAGGTGGTGGTGGAGGTGGAATTGGGTTACGTCCTTTCCTGGTTATTCTTCACCCAGCCATTCCCTGTTTCCAACGGTGGTAGGTCCGAAAGTCAAGGTACATATGAGGCAATCATAATATACGTCATTCTCATGTCAAAATCCAAATAAACTAGGCAAAATTTCAATCTTTAAAGTAATTCAGTCAAAACAGAACATTTTTCATCGTGGGGTCGATGGTGGGGTCGCAGTTTATGCGACCACAGGGTTGCGACCACACAAACCCTGTCAGCTCACTGAGAGCCTGTGGTTGATCGTGTGGTCGCACTATATGCGACCATAGGGTTGCGACCATACAAACCCTGTCAGCTCACCGAGAGCCTGTGGTTGATCGTGTGGTCGTGCTATATGCGACCACAGGGTTGCGACAACACAAACCCTGTCAACTCACCGAGAGCCTGTGGTCGATCATGGGGTCGCATTTTTTGTCAAATTATGCGACCACATGATCCCAAATCAGGTTTTTAAACTTGATTTTCGAGCCATTCTCCATATTTCTATTTTGTCTTCAACTCAACAAGCCACCACTGAGTTGCTACAGTATCGACCGTACAAATTTGGTGATTCTTTCATCGATCTACGACCTACGTTCCGTTCTTCCAGGTATGTTTCCTAATCTTTCTCCTTTTTAAGTTTTCATACCTAGGTTTTTCCCCATTTATAGGGTTTTCTTCAAATTAATATTTTTCTGATCGTAAAAATTTGATTTTTATTGGAGGTTATTGCTATTGGCCACCCAATGGATGAAAGCCCTCAAGAAAATTCGAGTTTCATCGGTTAGTTTAATAGTAACTTGAAAATTCCCATTTTTTACCTAAATTTTGGGGTTTTTCCCAATTGTCAAAAAAAATTCAAATTTGACCCAGCTAGTTTAAATTTTCGATTGTATGAGCCTTGTAGGATGGTTTGGATCTATGTAAGTCCTCCTACCCAAATGTTTGGATGAAAAGTGAGGTTTTTGTCCAAATCATACCGTCATAATGCCAAAATTTTGAATTTTCACTATATCTGATATGTTGCTTGTTGGTCTATACTCATGCAGATAACATGGCTCGCACTAAAGTCCCCAGAGTTCTTGATCCCCATTGCTTTTGGTCTACTGAAACAGAAGCACAGTATGCTTGGTACGAGCATAAAAAGGTGGAAGGGGGTCGTTGTGTCAACTTGGCCAACTTAGCCCTATTTGATGTGGAGGGAGCATTCGGTGATCTGGGCTGGCTCCCTGTGATTCTATATGAGGATTGCACCTGTCATGAGTTGGTGAAACAGTTTTACTGCAATTTACAGGTGGAGGGTGACCTAGAGGATATAAATATGGGTAGAGAGCTCAGGATCACCAGTTTAGTTAAAGGGATGGAGTTCTCCTTTAACTGCCAGGAGTTGACTGATCTCTTGGGTATCTCAAATGATGGTCCCTTGGTATACTGCGCACCTAAGGAACCCCAGTTCCTGTCAGTGAGAATGCACATAGAGATTGACTACCAGATTCTTAGGGATGATCGCTGCCAGATGAAGGCAATCAACCTACGGTCGGAACCCCGAGTGTATTGCAAGATCATCCAGTACAACCTGATTCCCCAGAGTAGACACTATAAGAAGGCTTCACAATTGACCCAGTACCTTCTGTACTGCATCTGCACTAGGCAACCTGTCTGCCTTCCTTATATCATTATCAGGACCATGCACCATGCCACGATGCCTGGTCTGGTGGGTAACCTACCCTATGGGCCTTTGATCACCACTCTGCTCACTCGCCTGCAGGTAGACTTGGTCGATGAGAGGATTCATGAGGATACTTTTTCGAATGACCTTGACTGGGAGGCTATCTGCAGGATGGGGATGCGAGATGTGTAGGTCAGTGACGAGGAGAGAAACGCTTTGGTGAGTCCCCGTACTAGAGTAGAGGTAGCAGACGTCGAGGCGGCAGCAGCAGCAGTAGTAGAGGTTCACAGGGGCGATGATGAGGAGGATGATGATAGGATGTTCATGGACGTGGATGCCATACCTCCTCCATCACCATAGCATTCCACTAGAGCTGGCCCTTCTCGGGTTCCTTACCACTCAGCTGTTCCTTCGCACCCACCACCAGATGACGTGATGGGGCAGCTGCGTGAGATTCGGGAGGTCCAGCGTGCTATTGATCAGCGGTTGATGGATCTGGCAGCTAGTCTCCAGGTGACCCAGACTCAGATAGCCTGGCTTACGAGAGTATATGCTGAGGATTATGATCGAGATCGTGAGGCACCTCCTCCTCCAGCACCCCCAGCTCCATGATGCCTTTATTTCTTTTTACTTTATACTATAGAGTAACTGTCTAGATTGTGGACCATACTCTGATTCGGATATATATTAGTTTTATTCTCATTTGATAAATACATAAAACTTGTTTCTCATTTTCATATGTGCATTATTCTCTTTCTTAGTTTATTGTCTCATACAACACAGGTGCTTATGGTGTGTTCTTATTAAAGCTTTTAAATTTTCCTAACTCAGTTCACGAACTCTTGTGAAAGTATACAGGTTTGATAGACATAGCCCAAGGGCTCTGATACCAAGTTGTCACAACCCAATTCTGAACCAATCAGAATAGTGTGATGAACCGTCTATGAACCAACGATTCAACCAGGATCTCATATAGGCCATGCCCATTTGATCAAACTAGAGACAACCACAACCATAATCAGAGTAAATAAACACTAGTGGAAGTCTTTAATATTAATGAACTGAGTATCTAATAGTGATAATATAATTAATTATCCAATTTTCTCCAAATGACTCAAGACGTAAAATAAAATAAAGTAATCAATTACATGTTCTGATAATCCAACAACTAAATCTAATAAAAAACAAATGAGTTGCACTCACACGACGAATCATGCGACCCCACCATAGCATCCATATCCATCGCAGCAACATGTTTAAACATTGGGGCATTCATATAATCTTCCACAGTAGGACCTGCATCATCAACTAAAAATATTCAACGTTGAAAGGGTGAGCATACATCATGGCTCAGTTAGCAAATAAAATAATGCAACAAACATATGCATGCATTTAATTCATATATTTCGTCTATTTTATTAGTTTACAATGTGTTATAGAAAGGATTGGTGGCCGCCGCACCACTATACACGAGTGTGTGAAGCCACCCAATGGATCAAACACCATTACCGTCCCACATGCACCCATCATGGAATAGAGATAGAGCTAAAGTGCCCGGATCAAACACCGCATAACACTTCCCTTGATGCCTTACCCATACCAACAGGTGAAGGCTTGCAAACTGGGCTCGCAACTAACCAATCCTAATGCCAAACGGTGTATCCAAGGCCTCACCCCAACATCACTCAATACATCCATAGAGATAGAGCTAAGACCACCCGGCAGAGTTAGAGACTACACGGTCTGAGACCAACTCCCCTGATGCCCTACGACGTAATAGTTCTGCTAAGGTAATGGTGATACGATGACATTAATGGGCAAGACTTGAGTAGAGATAGAGCTAGTGTTTGGTGACTAGGATGAATCACAGTGTCACGTCCTCCCCCTTATGCTCCACTCGCATCAAGCACACTAACCACACACATACATTCACATGCCTATTCCTAACATCATCATCATCATCATGTTATAAATAAATAGAATTAAATATGCATGAGCAGTAATAGCAAGAATATTAGATGACATGTGAAATGCACATTACAAGCATATAAGCATAGAATCATTCATGGCATTGGACTCAATAAGTAAAACAGTTTATTATTAGCCAATTAATTTAGGTCTTGTTCCCTCACCTTTGGTCGACGGTTGTCCCTCATCCAAGCTTCGTAAATCACTTTTAGACCACTTGAAAACCTAACGAATTTATAGATTTTAAATTAAAGTTTATTTTCATAAATTCAGAATTCCAGAAGCTGAGTGGTCGCAGGTGCGGCTGCACCTGTGGTCTCAATTTCTATAACTACAGGGTGTGTGGTCGCTATGTGTGGTCGCATATCATGCGACCTTATATGTGACCACAGATATGCGACCACACATGTGACCACACCCTCCCTGAAACTTCCCTGAGGGCATGTGATCGCTATGTGTGGTCGCATACCATGCGACCATACATGCGACCACACCCTCCCGGGATCTTTCCCAAGGGCGTGTGGTCGATATGGGTGTCTCATGTGACCACACATGCGACCACACCCTCCCTGGAATTTTCCCAAGGGCGTGTGGTCGATCATAAGTGTCTCGTGTGGTCACATATCATGCTACCACACATGTGACCACACCCTCCTTGGAATTTTCTTGAAGGCATGTGCTCGATCATATGTGCCTCGTGTGGTTGCATATCAATCGACCACACATGTGATGATCGACTTTTCCACTCTTAACTGAATTCCTTCGTGTTTTAATTCTTTGGCTTATCATCATGATTCTTCCTATGATTGTTCTATTGTTTAAAATCCATATTTTTACATAATCCATCATCCTAATAGATTCCCTCCTGTGAGGATAATGAGAAATCGATGATCCTCCTCGGGATGAATGTGGATCCGTATCTATTGGAGTCACCACCTAGATTAAGGTCTAGGACCTCTAAAAATGTAGCCTCACCCTAAAATAAGACTTCTATTGACTCGTGACCCAATGTATCAGTTCTTTGGTCTGCAAGAGATCGGGTAAGTATTCAGGGTACGGTTATGGGAAGGTGTTAGGCACCCAAACCGCCCGATCAATATCGGCCTCCTAAATTTTCCTTAGACTCTAATTTTGACTGTGCTTGGTCAACTGGAAGACTAGGTTCAATGGGGGATGTCCTAAACTAAGTTGCTAAGTTATTCTAACCTAGGGTTCAGCCAATCATGTTTTAAAGCAAATAAACAAGCAAATGTAATATACAATATTAAACAGTGAACCGATCCAAAGATGTTTCGGTCTTGGACTGAATCTGAGACGTGTAAGCCATCTCAAACTGCCTACGTATTCCAATCCTGGAAATCAAGTCCAAAAACATAGTTCTAAAAGGGTTTTGTGATTAAAGATTATGAAAGTGATTTATGCATGTGCTTCAATTAGATTCTTTGTTCAAGTTGAAGTTTATGCTGAATGGATGATTGACGGGTGGCTATGTACCGTATTTGGGATTCCCAAACTGCCTACGTATTCCAGGGTGTGCCCTAGAAATCAGGTACGACGTAGTTCAAAAATATTTGTGAGAGTCAGATTTGGAATGTGTACCAAATTCCTTCTATTTTTGTCAATAGTTTATAAGGATGAGACCTAAATTCCTATCATTTTATTTTAGAATGTGTACCAAATTCTTTCTATTTTTGTCAATAGAATCTAGGGATGAGACCTAAATTCCTACCATTTTTGTTTAGGATGTGTACCAAATTCTTTCTATTTTTGTTAATTGGATCTAGGGATGAGACCTAAATTTCTACCATTTTTATTTGGGATGTGTACCAAATTCTTTCTATTTTTGTCAATAGGATCTAGGGATGAGACCTAAATTCCTACCATTTTTATTGTTTTTATTTTTAGGTTTTTAGGGTTTCCTATCCCTTTTCATTGTGATTTTCATTTTTTAAGGTTTCATACCCAAATTATTCTCTTCATTCTAGGGTTTATCTTGCCCTAATTGTTCTTTCCATTTTTAGGGTTTCACTTTCCCTAATTACTGTATTCTTTTCATTTTTAGGGTTTCCTACCCTTATTGCTGTGCTCTTTCCATTTTTAGGGTTTTCTACCCTGATTACTATTTTTCCAATTTTTTAGGGTTTTCTACCTTAATTATAGTTTTCTTTCCATTTTTAGGGTTTTCTACCCTAATTGTTATTTTCTTTCCATTTTTAAGGTTTTCTACCCTAATTTCTATTCTCTCCATTTTTAGGGTTTTCTACCCTAATTGCTATTTTCTTTCCATTTTTAGGGTTTTCTACCCTAATTGCTATTTTATTTCCATTTTTAGGGTTTTCTATCCTAATTTCTATTTTTTCAACTTATCTCTTTCCAAAACAAATATGACAAATGAAAACATTCCAACTATAGCAGTGGTAGTAATCCAAACATAGCAGTATGCATCCAAACATGGCAGTGAGCATCTAAACATGACAATGAGCATCTAAACATGGCAGTGAGCATCTAAACATGGCAGTGAGCATCTAAATATGGCAATGAGCATCCAAACACTCATGATGAAAAATTCAATGGTATAAATCACTATTGATGGTAATATAACAGTTCAGATTGCTTTAAGACACTCATGATCAAGATCTAATGGTTCATATTTCCTTAAAACACTCATGATCAAGATCTAATGGTTCAGATTGCTTAAAATCACATCTTTATGTCATCCAATGCTTCAGAATTAGAACCAACATCCAATGGTCCATATTTGATCATATGATCCAAATAAAATATTGTCATCCAAGGGATCAAATTTATCAATCAATGGCTCAAGACAAAGGCCATAATTTAATCACATGAGAATTCCATATCAATGGTCCATATTCAACTCATTAAAATTCTAAATCAATGGTCCATATTCAATTCATTAAAATTCTAGGACCAATGGACAAAATTACATGAATCAAATGATCAAATTAATGTTCAAAATTAAATAAATCAAATAATCAAAATTTAATTCATCATATCAACAGATTCATTGTCACACCCCAATTCTACACTATTCAGAATGGTGTGATGAACCGCTAATAAACCAACGGTTCAACCAGGATCTCAAATAGGCTATCCCCGCATTATCCAAACTCGCCCACATTCATAATCATAATCAAAATAAATACACAATAGCGGAAGTCTTATATTAACGTGAACTGAGAAACTAAGATGATATCATTTAATTTAATAACAAATTATTCGGTTTTCAACTGAGACATAAATATTTAAATACCAAATACAGGTGTCTTAATAAATCCAAATAAGAAACCTATAAAATATCTAATCAAATACACACGAGTTGCACTCGCAAGAGGAGTCGTGTGTATCCACTTCAGCTTCAGCTTCCATCGCTGCCACATTCCCGTACGCAGACGCATTCATATAGTCTTCAACGGTATAACCTGCATCATCAACTAAAAATATTCGACGTCAAGGGGTGAGCACACAACACGGCTCAGTGAGTAGCCAAAACAATGCAACAATACATATGCATGCAAAAAGACAATTTATATCTTTGATCCGGTTTTAAAGTTTGTAGTATGCAATAGAAAGGTTTAGGTTGCCAAAGGTCGAGTTTATTGACTCCGCCTCTATACACGAGTGTGTGACGTTACCCGAAGATCACGTTTATCGTCAACTCACATGCACCCAACCATGAACATTATATAACAAAGGTTATGTTTATTGCCATATAGTGCCATACCAATACGTAAGCCCCTGTTAGCGAGGGCTGCAAACTGGGCTCGCAACTAACCAATCCTAATGCCAAACAGTGTATCCAAGGCCTCACCCCAGCATCCCTCAGAATGTCCATAGAGATAGAGCTAAGGCCCCCGGTAGAGTCAGAGACTACAAGGACCGAGACCACCTCCCCTGATACTCTACGACATAATAGTTCTGCTAAAGTAAGAGCGATACGACGATGCTAATGCACAAGACTTGAGTTAGAGATAGAGCTAAAGTGCTGAGACCCGCCAAAGGTTAACGTTTATTGACGTTCTCATCACACCTCCCCTGATACTTGCTCGCATCAAGCACATCAACCACACACATACAAGCACATGCATATTCCTATCATCATCATAATCATCATGTTATAAATAATAAAGTAAATATGCATGAACAAGTAATAGAAATATTGGATGGCATGCTGTATGCACATTACAAACATATTCGCATAGAATCAACCATAGCATAGGACTCAAGAAACAGAAAATAGTTTATTATTAACCAATTTAGTTTGGGGTTAAGGTTCCTTACCTTAGCTTGCTATAAGATACTTTTCCAAGCTTTAGAATCACCTTTACAGTGTTATTGTATTGCTAGAAGCCCTAACAAAGTCGATAGAATTTAATTAGAATTTATTCAGAATTTAAAAACTACTCTGTTAACTGAGGGTCGGAGGTAGGATCGATGCTAGGGTCGATGGGTCTATCGACCCTTCCCTCTTTCTGGACTTCCCGAATGCTGAGGGTCGATGGTCAGGAATACCTAGGGTCAGATGGTCTATCGACCCTAGGTGCGACCCTTGGTACACTTTGGTCCAATTCCCTCTTTTAATCCATTCCTCGTGTTTGGGATCCTATGGCTTGCTCCTACATTCCATTATACATTCATTCAATGGTCTAAAACCATGTATAACCCACCTAGATAGCTTTCACGCATTCTTTTATGGTTTTCCATGGAAACCTACCCATAGGTTGATGGTTTGGGTTTTCTCCGAGATCACACTCTCAACAATAACTAACCTAAGGTCTGTAGAAACTCATGGAATTAGTATCCATACCTGAGAAGATTACTTTTTCTCTGAAACTCTTCTCCTTTTTGCTAAGTTCTCTTGCTTGCCTCTCTTCTTCCTCTTTTCCTTCTCCTCTCTTTCTCTCAATTCGATTAGGGTTGTGAAAGGAGTAAAAGTGGCTTAGGGACGTCCTTTAAATAGAGTAGGAACATCCTAAATAAGTCCCTTTGAGATTTGGAAGGAATCCCAATCGAAAAATATAGAAATTTCCTAATTTATATATTCGTCAGAATCCGAGGGTCGATGGGAGGGTCGATGATCCCGTCAACCCTAGGGTCTTAAGCTGTCCGACCCTCCCTCCAAAACCGAGGGTCTGACTTTCTGTTTTGGGAGGTCCGACCCTGCTTAGCTGGGTATGCGACCCTTCCCCTATTTTAAGTGTTTTTGGGTCGATTTGATACCTGGGATCTCGATCTCCTTCACGCCCTTGGTCCATTTGACTCGACCATGACGAGGTAAACCTGGATCAAGGTGGTAAGACCAGGTTAGATTGACACGGGTCTTACAACTCCCCCCAACTTATAAAAATTTCGTCCTCAAAATTGTACGTACCTTCTGAATCAAATAAGTAAGGGTATTGCTTTCTCATAGAATTTTCTTCTTCCCATGTAACCTCTTCCATGTCTCTACTTTTCCATGTGACCTTAACATAGTAGATATCTCTGTTGCGTAGATGTTGAACCTTTCGACTAGTGATCTCTGTTGGTGTTACTTCAAATGTCAAATCATCAGTCAATTCTGGCAAATCCACTATCAAAACATGCCTTGGATCCTTGACATACTTCTTCAATAAGGAAATGTGAAATACGACATGCACGCTTGACATAGATGGTGGTAGTGCTAACTGATAAGCCACCTTTCCCCGCTTAGCTAGAATTTCATATGGCCCGACATATCTTGGACTTAGCTTCCCTTTCTGTTCGAACCTCTTCAATCCTCGCATAGGCAAAACCTTCAAAAATACTTTATCACCTACGGCGAACTCCAGATCCCTTCGTCGAGTATCCGCATATTGCTTCTGGCGGTTCTGAGCTGTTCTCACTCTTTCCTTGATGATGTCGACCACTCGACAAGTCTCTTCAACAAATTCCGGTCCAACAATACTACGTTCTCCAACTTCCTTCCAAAACAAGGGAGTTCGACACTTTCTGCCATACAGTGCTTCATAAGGTGACATCTGTATAGTAGCCTGATAGCAGTTATTATAAGCAAACTCGATCAATGGAAATCTTTCATCCCATGATCCCTTGAAATCAATTACACATGCTCGTAGCATATCTTCTAGAATCTGAATTGTACGCTCTGACTGTCCATCTGTATGTGGGTGGAATGCAGTACTGAACTTCAACGTTGTACCCATAGCCTTTTGCAATCCTTCCCAAAGTTTGGAAGTAAATCGTGGATCTTTATCGGACACAATACTTTTTCTGGAACACCATGTAATCGAACAACATTATCCACATACAGCTTTGCTAACCTTTCCAGCGTATACTGAGATTGTATAGGTATGAAGCGAGATGTTTTGGTCAAACGGTCCACAATCACCCAAATTGCGTCAACTACTCGAGGAGTCAATGGTAGTCCCGTGACGAAGTCCTTAGTGATGCAGTACCATTTCCATGTTGGTTCCGATAATGCCTGTAACAATCCTGCGGGTCTTTGTCGTTCAGCCTTTACTTTCTGACAATTTAGGCATTGAGACACGAACTTAGCTACATCTGCTTTCATTCCCCTCCACCAATATAATTTCTTTAGATCAGGATACATTTTTGTACTTCCAGGATGTATCGAGTAGATGGTGGTATGGGCTTCTTTCATCAGTCGGTGTCTAATGTCCATACTTTCTGTTTTAGGTACACATATTCTTCCATTGTATCTCAGTACTTCCTCGTCATCCAAGGTGAACTCAGGGTTAGTCCTACCTTTCTCAATATCTTCTTGTACTGTTCTCAGATAAGGATCGGCTTTGATAGCTGTCTTCACTTCATCCACTATATCTGGTATAATCTTCAATTCCGCGAACATATTCAAAAACCGATGAATAAACCCTTGGTTAGATGATTCATCCGTTGTATCTATCACATACTGCTCGTTGCCGTGATTGAATACCATTCCGGTAGTACACATTGCTGCAGTCGTGCTGACTTCTCCTTGAGATTTGATCATTGTTTTTCTGCTCAATGCATCTGCTACCACGTTCGCCTTTCCCGGATGATACTGGATATCACAATCATAGTCTTTCAATAGTTCCAGCCATCTTCGTTGTCTCATATTCAACTCCTTCTGATTAAATAGATAAGTAAGACTTTTATGGTCCGACTTAATCTGGAATTTCTCTCCGTATAGGTAATGTCTCCATATCTTGACAGCATGTACTACTGCCGCTAACTCCAAATCATGAGTGGGGTAGTTTTTCTAATGTACCTTCAACTGTCTTGAAGCATAAGCAATCACTTGCTCTCCTTGCATAAGCACACTTCCTAATCCCAGTCTCGACGCATCGGTGAATAAGGTAAACGTCTGTCCTGGAATAGGAATAGTCAAAATCGGGGCGGATATCAATCTGGTCTTCAGTGTTTGGAAACTCTTCTCACATTTATCGGTCCATACAAACTTTTCACCTTTCTTGGTCAAACTGGTGAGAGGTACGGCAATCCAAGAATAGTCCTCTTCGAATCTCCGATAATAACCAGCTAGACCTAGAAAACTTCTGATTTCTGAAATGCTCTTTGGTGCTTCCCATTTCACAATAGCCTCGATCTTGCTGGGTCCACTTTGATTCCTTCAGAGGATACTACATGGCCTAGGAATGCGACTTCACTTAGCCAAAACTCACACTTTGAAAATTTGGCATATAGCTCATCTTTCCTTAAACGCTGTAGGGCTGCGTTTAGGTTCTTGATATGGGTTTCCTTGTCCATGGAGTATACCAATATGTCATTAATTTATACTATAACCGACGTATCCAGCATATCGTGGAAAACTCGGTTCATAAGTTCCATGAACGTTGTCGGTGCATTAGTTAATCCGAAAGACATAACCAAAAATTCATAATGTCCATATCTTGTCCTGAATGCTGTCTTCGGAATATCACCTTCTTTAATCTTCAGCTGATGATAGCCTGATCGAAGATCGATCTTAGAAAATACTTTTGCTCCTTGTAACTGATCAAACAAGTCATCGATCCGAGGTAGTGGATATCGATTCTTGATTGTCAGTTTATTCAACTCTCGATAGTCGATACATAATCGAACGCTACCATCCTTCTTCTTTATGAACAACACCAGTGCACCCCATGGAGATATACTGGGTCGAATATAACCCTTGTCCAGCAATTCTTGTAGTTCCACCTTCAGTTCCTTCAGTTCCGTAGGAGCCATTCTATAAGGTGCTTTTGATACGGGTGCGGCTCCAGGTATCAGGTCTATTACAAACTTCGTGGCCCGGTCGGGTGGTAATCCGGGTAGTTCCTCCAGAAATACGTCAGGGTAATCCCGTACGACGTCAATGTCTTCCATTCGTGGTGCTTCCTTGGTTAGATCGACCACTGACACTAGATACCCGACTGCTCCCTTGTCATGGCACTTCTTAGCCTTTAATGCTGAAAGCATGAGCTTGCGTCTCCGGGGAAGTTTGGTTCCCGAGAAACTTAATTCTGCTCCTTCTTTGTCTTTGAACGTTAGCTTCCTTTCGGCGCATAATAGATTTACAGAGTGCCGAGCTAACCAGTCCATTCCTAAGATGACATCAAAGTCTGCCATCTCCAGTTGTATCAAGGTTGCATCTAAAGTCTTCTCTCCAATGAGAACTGGACATGGTCCATAACCTTTCTCTAGTTCCACTTCTAACCCCATCGGTGACCGTACAAGTAATTTGTAGTCTAATGTTTTGATGGGTAATTTGGTCTTCTTTCCAAATGACACAGATATAAATGAATGAGTAGCTCCGGAATCGAAGAGTACTCTGGTGGGTACGCCATTTATAGGTACAATACCTGTGATTTATCTTTACTTAGTCTACATGCTCATTCAATGTAATTACAACTTTAAAAGTTTTAGTCATACCTGTGACCACATCGGGTGATGCGGCCGCATCCTCGGACGTAACAGCATATACACGTCCCTGATGGAATTGTTTCTTGGGCTTAGGGCTCTCCCTTGCCATATGTCCCGGCTGGTTGCAGTTAAAACACTTCGGGGCTTCAGAATTTAGCTTTGGCTGAGGTTGAGCTGCTGGGGTAGTCTTGGTTGCCGCATTAAAATTCTGAGGACGGAAAGGCTTATACGTCCTGTTATTGCCTCCGTTGTAGGAGTTTCCGGCTGGCCTTTTGATGCCTTTGTTCTGAGTAAAATAACTCTCCTTCTGGCTCGATTCAATCACTCGAGCAATCTGGACAGCTTCATTATATATTGTCTTCTCTAAGCCCAGAACATGTTCTCTGATGCTTCCTCTCAGTCCCGTGACGAACCTACGGGTTTTGGTTTCTTCTTCTTGCATACTCAGTGGTGCGAAGAAAAATAGCTCTTCATAACGTTGTTGGTACACATCCACTAACATCTGTCCCTGATAAAGACTCAGAAACTCCTTCTCTATTGAATCTCTGAAGCTTCGTGGAAAATATTTCTCGAAGAATGCTTCTTTATATGTAGCCCAAGTCAGTAGGGCGTGCTTGGTCAGTAAATATGTCTTCGTGGATTTCCACCAATGGTGTGCGTCGCCCTTGAGCATGAAGGTGGCACATAGTACTTTCTCTTCCTCTGTAATAGTCATCATGAGGAAGTTTCTTTCCATCTCGTCTATCCAGTGTGCTGGCCACAATGGATCAGACGGCTTGCCATTGAATTCTCTGGGTTTCATCTTCAAAAATCTCTCCACTAGTCGGGAGTGGTCCAGCTGATTCTGGGGGTTTGCCCCGAACATATAGGGTGGATTGAGGTAATTTCCTTGAGCTGCTTCCAGTACCTGCACTGGAATCTGTGCAGCCGGTTGTTGAGGTGTCTGATGAGCTGGGTGGTTACCCACCGGGGCTGCACTGGCTTGTCCAGTGTGCATGGGTGCGGTCGGAGTGGCTTGAAACATAATTCCCATAGCGACCTGCATCTGAGCCTGCACGTGTTGCATCTGCTGCAGCTGCTGTGCCAAGTTCATCACCACGGTTGTTAGCTCTAGTGGTGGAGGTGGAAAATTTGTAGGGTTTGCTGGTTCTGGATTACCCGGTGCATAATTGTTCTCTTGACTAGTCTCCTCCACGGGGTGGTGGTGGTGTGACTGCATTTTGGGTCTGTCGGGTCACCCTACGTCCAGACATATTTCTTTTCGGTGATTGGTGGTGCCTTAAAATCATCAAGTAGGTTAGAAGTCATTTATATTTCATGTAGGCACGCTAACCAATAATCAATTCCAATTCTAGCTCATTTTATAAAAAAATGTTGTCTTTTCTATGCAGGGTCGATGGTGAGGGTCGATGGTATGTCCGACCCTTGGTATCCGACCCTGGGAATGACCTATTCTTCCCGAGAGCTGAGGGTCGATGAGAGGGTCGATGGGTATCCAACCCTCAGTTCCGACCCTTAGTTTTCTGTCACATTCCCGAGAGCCGAGGGTCGATGGGAGGGTCGATTCGACGGTCGATTGTGCTAGTCGAATTGTCCGACCCTCGGACCAAAAATCAGATTTTTAAGATCCGATTCTGGGTCATTTCTCACTATTCCTCCTCCGTTTCGACTCGTCTCTCCTCTCTGAGTTGCTACAGTGCTACTCTATTGTTTTGGATCGGTTTAACTCCGGGTTTCGACGTCCACGTCATCACTACAGGTATGTCCACTCATCTTCACCTATTTTTTAGGTTTTCTTTTCTAGGTTTTTGCACATTTAACTTGTATTTTCCCAATTAAACTTTTTCCAATCGTAAAAATTCGATTTTTATTGGGGGCTTTTGTTATTGGTGTCTCGAGGAACGAATGCCCTCAAAAATTTTTGAGTTTCATCGGTTGGTTATCAAGAAACTTGAAATTTTCTCTTTTTGCCCTAATTTGTCGATATTTTCAATTTTTCTTGAATTTCTTCAAATTGGACATCGTCAGTTAAAATTTCCTACTGCATGTGGTTTGTAGGATATGTTTAAACCTTCATAAGTCCTTATGCCCACTTGAATGGTGAGAAATGGGGTTTTATGGTCAACTTACGTCGTTATTATATCATATTTCGGATCTTTATCCTATTAACTCCTTGTTTCCTTTCTCTTTCTTGTTTTGCAAATACTATTGCTCGTACCAAAGTACCCAGAGTGCGTGATCCACTTCGCTTCCGTTCGAATGAAGCTGAGGCAGAGTATGCTGACTATGCCCGTAAGAAAGTGGAAGGGGGTCGCAAGGTGAACTTGGCTGAGCTAGCCTTGTTCAATGTAGAGGGAGCATTTGGTGATATGGGGTGGCTCCCTGTCATCACATACGACGCGTGCACATGTCCAGATTTGGTGCGCCAGTTCTATTGTAATCTCCAGGTAGTGGGGAATTACAATGACGTTGAGCATGGTCAGGAGTTACGCATCACCAGTTACGTCAAGGGGGTGCACATTTCCTTTGATTATTGGCAACTGGCCGATCTGTTGGGCATTCCCTATGATGGCCCCATGGTGTACTGTGCGTCGGGAGAGCCACAGTTTGTTGAGATGGAGATGAGGGCAGAGATCGACAACCAGTTGCTCCGTCCTGATCGTTGGCAGATGAGAGCTTATTATCTGCGTCCAGCTCCACGGGTCTTCTGTAAGATTATCCAGCATAATCTGATCCCGCAGAGTGGGTACTATGAGAGGGTCTCTCAGCTGACACAGTTTATGATTTACAGTATATGCACTCGACAGCCCGTCTGCCTTCCATACATCATCATGCGGACGATGATTAGTGCTACATTGTCCGGTCATAGGGATAATCTACCCTATGGACGCATGATTACAGTGCTACTGACCCGTCTGGGGGTGGATCTGGTAGATGAGAAGATCCAGGAGAAGACCTTCTCGTCGCCTTTAGATTGGGAGGCTATCTGCAAGATGGGGCTGCGAGATGCTGAGGTTAGTGATGAGGAGAGGAACGCGATGGTGCACCCTCACACTCAGGTTGAGATGGCTGATGCTGAGGCTGCTGCTAGAGCTTGTGTGGATCCGGTCAATGATGACAATCGTATGTATATGGACGTCGACTCGATACCACCGCCTTCACCTACACATGCGGCTAGAGTTGGTACTTCTTCTGCGGCGGCTCCTGCACCTGAGGCTGGTCCTTCCCATTCGGTTGATCCTTCACTTCCACCTTCAGCCATGATGGAGATGCTACAGGAGATCCGGGATGCTCAGTGCAGATCTGATCTGAAGATGGATGAGTTGTTGGCTGCTCAACGCACATCAGACGCGCGGATGGGAGAGCTCCTAGAGGTGCAGTGTGCGACTGATCCGAGGATAGCCGGTCTCACAGCTAGTCTACTGACGACCCAAACTCAGATAGCCTGGTTGACTAGAGTCTATGCTGAGGACTACGATAGAGACCGGGAGGCCCCGCCTCCTCCTTCGCCTCTAGCTTCTTGATTGTACTTTATTTTCATGTACGACAGAGTAACTGTCTGGGTTGTGGACTGTACTCTGCATTAGTTATGTATATACATTTTGTTTCTATCACTCATTGTATTTAACTTGTTTCCCCTTAATAGATGCATTATTCTCTTTTTAAATTTGGTCTCAATCATCACTTGTGCTTACAATGTGTTTGTATTAAAGCTTTTAATTTATCCTATCTCAGTTCACAATGGTCTTTAATGTGTGTTAGTTCGGCGGGTAAGGCCTGAGATGCTCTGATACCAAGTTGTCACACCCCAATTCCGTACTATTCAGAATGGTGTGATGAACCGCTAATAAACCAACGGTTCAACTAGGATCTCAAATAGGCTATCCCCGCGTTATCCAAACTCGTGCACATTCATAATCATAATCAAAATAAATACACAATAGCGGAAGTCTTATATTAACATGAACTGAGAAACTAAGATGATATCATTTAATTTAATAGCAAATTATTCTGTTTTCAACTGAGACATAAATATTTAAATACCAAATACAGGTGTCCTAATAAATCCAAATAAGAAACCTATAAAATATCTAATCAAATACACACGATTTCCACTCGCAAGAGGAGTCGTGTGTATCCACTTCAGCTTCAGCTTCCATCGCTGCCACGTTCCCGTACGCAGACGCATTCATATAGTCTTCAACGGTATAACCTGCATCATCAACTAAAAATATTCGACGTCGAGGGGTGAGCACACAACACGGCTCAGTGAGTAGCCAAAACAATGCAACAATACATATGCATGCAAAAAGTCAATTTATATCTTTGGTCCGGTTTTAAAGTTTGCAATATGCAATAGAAAGGTTTAGGTAGCCAAAGGTCACGTTTATTGACTCCGCCCCTATACAAGAGTGTGTGACGTTACCCGAAGATCACGTTTATCGTCAACTCACATGCACCCAACCATGAACATTATATAACAAAGGTTACGATATAGTGTCATACCAACACGTAAGCCCCTGTTAGCGAGGGCTGCAAACTGGGCTCGCAACTAACCAATCCTAATGCCAAATAGTGTATCCAAGGCCTCACCCCAGCATCCCTCAGAATGTCCATAGGGATAGAGCTATGGCCCCCCGGTAGAGTCAGAGACTACAAGGACCGAGACCACCTCCCCTGATACTCTACGACATAATAGTTCTGCTAAAGTAATAGTGATACGATGATGCTAATGCACAAGACTTGAGTTAGAGATAGAGCTAAAGTGCTGAGACCCGCCAAAGGTTGACGTTTGTTGACGTTCTCATCACACCTCCCCTGATACTCGCTCGCATCAAGCACATCAACCACACACATACAAACACATGCCTATTCCTATCATCATCATCATCATCATGTTATAAACAATAAAGTAAATATGCATGAACAAGTAATAGAAATATTGGATGGCATGCTATATGCACATTACAAACATATTCGCGTAGAATCAACCATAGCATAGGACTCAAGAAACAGAAAACAGTTTATTATTAACCAATTTAGTTTGGGGTTAAGGTTCCTCACCTTAGCTTGCTATAAGATACTTTTTCCAAGCTTTAGAATCACCTTTACAGTGTTATTGTATTGCTAGAAGCCCTAACAAAGTCGATAGAATTTAATTAGAATTTATTCAGAATTTAAAAACTACTCTGTTAACTGAGGGTCGGAGGTAGGGTCGATGCTAGGGTCGATGGGTCTATCGACCCTTCCCTCTTTCTGGACATCTCGAATGCTGAGGGTCGATGGTCAAGAATACCTAGGGTCGGATGGTATATCGACCCTGGGTGCGACCCTTGGTGCACTTTGGTCCAATTCCCTCTTTTAATCCATTCCTCGTGTTTGGGATCTTATGGCTTGCTCCTACATTCCATTCTACATTCATTCAATGGTCTAAAACCATGTATAACCCACCTAGATAGCTTTCACGCATTCTTCTATAGTTTTCCATGGAAACCTAACCATAGGTTGATGGTTTGGGTTTTCTCCGAGATCACACTCTCAACAATAACTAACCTAAGGTCTGTAGAAACTCATGGAATTAGTATCCACACCTGAGAAGATTACTTTTTCTCTAAAACTCTTCTCCTTTTTGCTAAGTTCTCTTGCTTGCCTCTCTTCTTCCTCTTTTCCTTCTCCTCTCTTTCTCTCAATTCGATTAGGGTTGTGAAAGGAGTGAAAGTGGCTTAGGGACGTCCTTTAAATAGAGTAGGAACATCCTAAATAAGTCCCTTTGAGATTTGGAAAGAATCCCAATCAAAATATATAGAAATTTCCTAATTTCCATATTCGTCAGAATCCGAGGGTCGATGGGAGGGTCGATGATCCCGTCGACCCTAGGGTCTTAAGCTGTCCGACCCTCCCTCCAAAACCGAGGGTCTGACTTTCTGTTTTGGGAGGTCCGACCCTGCTTAGCTGGGTATGCGACCCTTCCCCTATTTTAAGTGTTTTTGGGTCGATTTGATACCTAGGATCTCGATCTCCTTCACGCCCTTGGTCCATTTGACTCGACCATGATGGGTAAACCTGGTCCAAGGTGGTAAGACCGGGTTAGATTGACACGGGTCTTACATTCATCATCACATTAAACAATCAAATCACATGGCTCAGATTTATTAGGGCTTGTCAAGGATGTGATATTGATCAAAAGGGGTACCAATCAATGGTTTGGTGGTATGTAGATTCATGGTGGCCAGTAGAGGGTATCGGGTTAGGTGCATGACGGGGGACGCATAGCTGGGTCTTAATGGTTTGCCAGGTATAGGTTGATAGTGGGCAAAAGTGTGGGTAAATGGAGGATATCGGGTTGGGTGGTCAGTAGGATCTGCTGTGTTGTAGCAGGTCATGAATGGATGGGGGTTTGCTGCATGTTATTTTGTTTTTTTTTTTGTTACCGATGGCCAATCTTTTGTGAATGGGAGAGTTAGTGGGAGAAGGTGGTCGATGGTTGTATGGGATTAAATGGTGAGTGGCAACAACAAGTGGCTGGGTTTGACCTTGGTTTTCTGCTTCTTCTTCTTGCTTCTCCTCTCGGTCTGCCGTCCTCTCTTCTGAACCGAAAAAAAAAACCCTCAAACCTCTCTTTTAATCTCCCTCTTCTTTCCTTCTTCTCCTCATCTTTATCTCGATCTTCCCGCCTTTTTTTTATTTTCCTTTTCTCGATCTTCTCCTCTCTCTCTCTCCCGATTCTTTCCTTTTTTTTTATTATTATTTTTTCTTTTTCTCAATCTTATCCTCTTCTCCTCGATTCTTTCCTTTTTTATTATTATTTTTTCTTTTCTCGATCTTCTTCTCTTTTATCTCCACCGCCCTATCTCTCTCTCTCTTCTTTTGGTCCCTCTCATTTTCTCCTCGATCTTCTCCTCTTTTCCACTTCTAGATCTTCTCTTTTTTTTTATTCTACCTCTCTCTCTCTCTCCTCTTCTTTCAGTCCCTCTCTTTTTTTTATTTTTTTTCCTTTTTAATTCTCCCTCTTCTTTCCTTCTTCAATTTCTTCTTTCCTTCTTCAATTTCTTCTTTCCTTCTTCAATTTCTTTGATTTTTTTCCTTCTTCGACAATCTCACTGAGTCCCTTTTATTTGGATCCTACTTGCCCTATTTTTTATAAATAGAAAATATATATATAAATATATAATATATTAATATACTAATATATATGATATAATATACATATAGGACATATGCATATATTATATGATATATTATAATATATTATACATTATATAATAATATATAAAAGAAATACATGCATATGCATCGACATGAATTGGTCCGGATTGACAAGGATTGATTGGATTGGGCCAAGACTGGCTTGGGTTGAGCTGAGTTGACTGGATTGACTGGAATTAACTGGGTTTTCTATCTCTATCATTTCATGGGTCATTTCCACTGTTATTCCGCACAAAATTTTTCGATAGCCTCTATTCCAAATTTTATACTTTCACTTTGTAGAACACTAAAAATGAGGAATATAGGTGCTTGAATCACTTCATTTGGAAATAAAATGGCCAACTTATGAATTTCTGAAGTTTATGCAGGCCAATTATCGATAATTTAGCTGACCCTTCTACATGGGATCCTTCGGGGACTTCTATCGAAAATCCTTTACGTCCACTTTGTAGAGTACTAAAAATGGAACATAATGAAACTAAAATTACCTGATTTGGATATAGGGTGACCAAAATATGAATTTTCGAAGATTAAATGACCATTTCCATGTGTAATTTTGCATGGGACCCTCCGGAGACTTCTACCCAAGATTTTCCATGTCCACTTTGTAGGACATCACAAATGAAGAATAATGGCTTTGAAATCATCTGAATCCGACGTAAAACGGAAAAGATATAAAGCTTTGAAGTTTTAACGATAATTTTGCATTAAAGCTTGCATGGGGCCCACTGGTGACTTCTACTTGGGATTTTTCACGTTCACTTTGAAGAGGATTAAAAATAAGGAATAATGGTACTTAAACCATATGATTCAGATGTCGGATGATCAAGATATGATGATTTGAAATTCAAACAATCCAACTTACGATAATTTGCATGAAAGCCCCTAGGATTATTTATGATAATTTTAGAAACCTCCCTTGTACGTATCATCCGACTAAAATGATCATATCTTCTTCATTTGATATCAGAATTGAGTAATTCTGGTCTCATTTTGAAGATAATTCCATGACCTATGCAACCATGCAGATTACTGCCTGTGACCTTGTTGTGAGATCCACTAAAAATTACCTCGAGGTCGTAGTCAAAATCTAAATTTTCACTCATCTTTCTTACCTTGTTGTCCACACACTAGTAGGACTTTATTCAATTGGAAATGACAATAATGGGGTGCTTACAGATGCCCACAATTGAGGCCGAAGACAAATTGGCCCATTTTTGTATTATTTTGCACTTGATCTGGATTCTACCATTGCACAACAAACAACTGTAGATGTTAAGCTCCTTGAGTAGCGACCTCATCGGATCTGTAACTTTGGCTCAAAACCGCTCATGATGTGACTGTAACTATCAAGCTTCTTGAGTAGCGACCTCATCAGGTCTATGACTTTATCTCAAGACCGCTCATGATGTAACTGTAACGGTCAAGCTTCTTGAGTAGTGACCTTATCAGGTCTGTGACTTTAGCTCGAGACCACTCATGATGTAACTGTAACTATCAAGCTTCTTGAGTAGCGACCTCATCAGGTCTGTTACTTTAGCTCAAGACCGCTCATTATGTAATTGTAATTGTCAAGCATCTTGAGTAGTGACCTTATCAGGTCTGTGACTTTAGCTCAAGACCGCTCATGATGTAACTGTAATTGTCAAGCTTCTTGAGTAGCGACCTTATCAGGTCTGTGACTTTAGCTCAAGACCGCTCATGATGTAGCTGTAACTATGATTTGTGTTTTGGATTTGTAACCTCTGAATGTATAACCTTTGGCTGTGTAGACTTTGGATGTGTTGTGTTTGGATGTGCAGCCTCTAGATCGAATTTGGCGTATCCCAAATTGCCTACGTATCCTTTGGGACATCTATCCCTCCGGAATCAGGTTCCGCGTAGTTCAGGCCTTTGCTAATCTGAAGATAGGATCTAGGAACACTTCAACCTAAACTCCTATCATTATGTACTGTGCCTTGCTATAGCGGTCAGATATGGACATTTCCATTCCTTCCCTTCCAATGTATGTTGTACTCTTTTCTTGTCTTTCCTTTTTCTTTGTGCTTTCCTCTTTTGTGCTATCTTCTTTGTGCTTTATCTTTCTTTCCTTGATCTTTCATTCTTTCTTTTCTTTTCTCTTTTCTTTTCTTTTTTTTTTTCATGTTTGTATTCAATTCCTTTCTTCATCTTTCTTCATTTCCAAAACGGGTTGAACTTTCCATAAATATTGAGGTGGCCACCATAGGGCTCAGAACCTGCACTTTGTTTACTAACATTACTTGGAATCTAAGAGGAACTAGAGATCATGATTTGATAAATTTTCCTCGGCTAGACTTAATCTAGACTGAGAGAAACATGTTTCTTTCCTTTAAAAGGTAATCTTTATATGTTCTGCATTCTTGCCAAATTTATATGGGTTTCACTTTGATCAAAGGGCAATCAGGTCTTTTTAATGAGGGGCAAACGAGGACATTGACTCAAATTTGTATGAGTCATCTTTCTCTTACATTCAAATAAACTCAGCTAGAGTTTCAAACAGGGGGCTCAACTAAACTCATGATGTTTGGATAAATGGGTGATTTTGCCCCAGTGTCTAAGTTCAAGTCTGCACACATTGATAGGCAGGCGACTTTTGAGTCATCAATAGAAATAACCTTAAGGAGATGCAACCCTACACTAATATTTAGAAAAAACGTCAAAGAATGCTTTCTCCTCTCGGTATCATTCAGATAGAAAACAAATTTCAACAAGCTATGCTCAGATGCTGAATCGGTTATAACCATATTTGGGCCCAAATCCTTTAAGTTTGTATACAAGTATGATGACGAAGGTCCAGATGGACAGATAAGAAACTGTCCAATGGGTCTGCCATTGGGAGAGTGTTTGGTTGTTTATGTAGAATGGCTTGATCTCCATTAGGCGATGCCATTTTATTGGCTAGCAATAAAAGACTATGGAATTCTTGGATGCTGTCGGAATGATGAATGACTGATAGATATTCCAGTCAGATTTATTGAACAATATTTATGCATAACAAGACGACATGTTCACAAAAAACAATACCATAAAATTTTGTGACATTTGAAGTAAGGGCATTTAATGTAGACTCTGTGGAAGACCGTCAGATTGATGAACGGGAGAGAGAGTCTTTAGCCGGAAAAAAATCCTCTGATGACAACAAAGTGATGAGACCACCCCCTGTATGGGCGGGATGTAGTGACCCATATCAAAATCCAGCTCAACACACAACATGAATCACAACAAATAATCAGGTTCTAAGAAATGGTGTCTATATGTCATTGTACAAGAACCAATTGTCTTATTGCTCTATAACTGAACTCGTCCATCAGCAAGGCTCCAAAGGAGTTGCCCCATGTATATGCCTTGTAATCGAACTCACTCATCATTAGTGTTTCGAAGTAGTTGCTCCATGTCTATGCACCATAGTTGAACTTGTCCACCATCATTGTTCCAATGTAGTATGCTAACCAACCTCATTATTTTGTATAGCTCTTTCTTTCTTTTTCTCTTTTTTTCTTCTTTTTTCTTCTTTTTTTCTTTCTTTCTTTCTTACTTCTTCTTTTTTTTTTTTTTTTTTGAGCTCATCTTTGACTTTGAGGTTGATCTGTAGCATGTTTTATGTCTGTTGACTTCATGCACTTGTAGAAGACTTAATCATTTGGATTGATGTAAACTTGATGATGCCTTTGTAGACCCATTCTTGTAAAACTAAATGAACCACTTGTATGAGTCTGCAAATGTTCTCTACTTTCAAGGAATATCCCAAAAAAAATTCTTTCTATAAATCGACCAAATGGGATGACATTTTGATGTTCCAACTTGTATCTTTGAAAATGCTTCCATGACTTTAACTTAATCATTTGTAAGTTTCACATGTGTGTTGAACTTTCATTTCTCTAAAGGCCAGTGGAGTAGATGTTCAGGTTGTGGCTCATCATCCCAATTGTCATCAGAGTCAGAATTGACAGTGAACATCGAAAGAGGAAGAAGTATCAAACTGGGGATGAATGGATTGGAAGTAGTAAAAGCACTGCAGTTGATGTCTCAAATGAGATGATTATTGTTCATTTTTTCAGAGCATTTTGGACTGGACCATCTACAGACACATCGAACTTAATCCCAAACATAGATGACCTATCAGATACCAATGGTTCGAGTTTGACATTCACCTGGCCAATGCCTTAATTTGGGTTAAATGTATTCCAATCTTATGTCCCAGTTTGGATGTCATGAAACTCTGACCTATACCCCAGTTGGTCCATCACCTTTTTGGTTTGCCCCACTTTGAATCCATTAACATTTTAATTATGCCCCAATTTAGGGTGCACTGATATTTTTGCTGTGCTCCAATTTAGGGTACACTGACATTTTGGTTGTGCCCCAGTTTAGGGTGTACATGAAGTTCATTTCCAGGCTACCTTAATTTTGGGATACAATTGACCACATGGTCGTCCTTTTCATCTTGGATTTTGGGAGGTTGGTGGGCCATTCTTGAAGGTTTGAGGGCTACTCCTTTGAGTTTAGGTCACCTTGGGTGATGAAAGTAATTAGGGAGTCAGAAACCAACTCCTTCAGTCAAAGTGGCTCAATTGCCAAGGGTGAATGAAATGCTTTCCAATCTCAGTTTTTTCCATTTAAATTTGACAGGTATGCTAGTATGGGAAAGAAACATGTAATCTCTCAGAATCTATTATTTAGCTTTCTAACCTCTTGGATTCCTTAACTCCGATCTGGGAATTTCAATTCCGCTCTGTAATATTTGGGCTCTGCAATATACTGTCTTCCAACCATTCCAATACTTTGTGGTACAAAAGTCCACCTTATGAACATGAACCGAGACATGAACCGGTGATGATGAGACCTTCCTATGATTGGATGTAATAAGAGTGGATGCTTTGTCTACTCACTCAGGTGTTCTCTTAAGTCTAGACAATCCTATCCTCCCTAGTTCAACCTTCTTTTTTTCTTTTTTTTTCTTTTTTTTTTTTTTTGGTTTTTTGGTTTTTTTGGTTTTTTTTCTCTCTTTCTATATAAACAATGAACGAAGGTTAAGACTCAGAAGTGACTGGACACGAGAAGAATACACATACACATACAAGCTGACTCGACCAAACAATGTTAGCTCCTTTATGAAAACTGACCATTAGATATCATCTGTAACAATTTATTTGTATTTGAATAACCCCATGATTGGTCTTGGGGTCTCAAGATTCCGAATGGATCATTGTAGCACCAAGGTTTGACCATGTGGTTCATAAAATTCCAAGAAATTGAAATGGATATGCTTATTTATAGTTTTCATAAAGGATGACAAAAGTGGTTCATGATTAAACAAACCAGTAAATTTCGACTTGATCACAGTATCTATGTCGTGACAGGGATTTTTTGATCGTTTTTTGAGATTGATATATCAATATTGAACGGTCAACACAATGAGCTTTTTATGATGGAGGGCGTGTATAGACTGCCCACACTAATTTGTATGCGGGTATACGTAACCCTCACCCTCTCAACGAGTGAAAGACAAGAATACTCAAGTGTGGATCCAAACATGTTGACAAGTCAAGGACAAAAACGGACAGAACTTTGATGTCTCGGATGTAAATGTTATGATCGAGTAGAGTTACCAAGTTGTTTCAAATATGGACCAAAAATAACTTACATGTGGCTCAAACTGGGTTAGGACAGAAAAGGCCACCTTGACGAGGATGGGGTAACCTATCACCGAATGCACGATGAATAATGGGCCCCCAATCCCTTTATATACTATGATGCAAGAATCAAGCGACGTGGAGTAGCATAACACATTCTTGGGTGGACCCGAGAACGCTCGTCAGAGGCTGCTGGCCGGTCGTGATCTTACAAAGTGCATGCCAAGGTTGTATGTTTCGCCTAGTGGGCTGCCCCACATGCATGGGACCCGGTTCGACTACACGCACGAAAGTGTAACTGAACCCATACCCCCCAAAGCAATATGTACAAACAATAAATAATAGTACCCTAGATCTAGCAACAAATGTCAAGCAAATCAATATAAGAAAAGTATTCTAGGAGTCTAAATATTATTCCCCAGCGGAGTCGCCACTATGAGGACAATGGGAAATCGATGATCCTCCTCGGGATGAATGTGGATCCGTATCGATGAAGATCAATGGTTCTATTGGAGTCACCACCTAGATTAAGGTCTAGGTCCTCTAAAAATGTAGCCTCACCCTAAGGTAAGACTTCTATTGATTCGTGACCCAATGTATCAGTTCTTTGATCTGCAAGAGATCGGGTAAGTATTCAGGGTACTATTATGGGAAGGTGTTAGGCACCCAAATCTCCCGATCAATATCTGCCTCCTAAACTTTCCTTAAACTTTAATTTTGACTGTGCTTGGTCAACTGGATTACTAGGGTTCAATGGGGGGATGTCTTAAACCAAGTTGCTAAGTTATTCTAACCTAGGGTTCAGCCAATCATGTTTTAAAGCAAATAAACAAGCAAATGTAATATACAATATTAAACAGTGAACCGAACCAAAGATGGTTTGGTTTTGGACTGAATCTGAGACATGTAAGACATCTCAAACTGCCTATGTATTCCAATCCCAGAAATCAAGTCCAAAAACGTAGTTTAAAAAGGGTTATGTGATTAAAGATAATGGAAATGATTTATGCATGTGCTTCAATTAGATTCTTTGTTCAAGTTGAAGTTTATGCTGAATGGATGGTTGATGGGTGGTGTAAGACCCATATCAAACTAACCCGGACCTACCACCTTGAACCAGGTCTACCTATCATGGTTGAGCCAAGTGGACCAAGTGCATAAAGGAGATCACGATCCTAGGTATTAAACTGACCCAAAAATACTTAAATAAGGGGAGGGTCGCATACCCAGCAAGGGAGGGTCAGACCCCCCCAGTATAGAAGTCAGACCCCCAGTTTTATATGGGGGGTCGGACATTTTATGGACCAGGTGTCACACCCCAATTCCGTACTATTCAGAATGGTGTGATGAACCGCTAATAAACCAACGGTTCAACCAGGATCTCAAATAGGCTATCCCCGTGATATCCAAACTCATGCACATCCATAATCATAATCAGAGTAAATACACAATAGCGGAAGTCTTATAATAACATGAACTGAGAAACTAAAATGATATTAATAATTTAATAGCAAATTATTCTATTTTCAACTAAGACATAATTAATTATCAAATACATGTCTTAATAAATCTAATAAAGAAACCTATAAAATATCTAATCAAATACAGACGAGTTGCACTCGTAAGAGGAGTCATGTGTATCTACTTCAGCTTCAGCTTCCATCGCCGCTACGTTCCCGTATGCAGACGCATTCATATAATCTTCAACGGTATAACCTGCATCATCAACTAAAAATATTCGACGTCGAGGGGTGAGCACACATCACGGCTCAGTGAGTAGCCAAAACAATGCAACAATACATATGCATGCAAAAAGTCAATTTATATCTTTGGTCTGGTATATAAGTTTGCAGTATGCAATAGAAAGGTTCAGGTAGCCAAAGGTCACGTTTATTGACTCCGCCTCTATACACGAGTGTGTGACGTTACCCAAAGATCACGTTTGTGGTCAACTCACATGCACCCAATCATAAACATTATATAACAAAGGTTACATTTATTGCTATATAGTGTCATACCAACACGTAAGCCCCTGTTAGCGAGGGCTGGAAACTGGGCTCGCAACTAACCAATCCTAATGCCAAAAAGTGTATCCAAGGCCTCACCCCAGCATTCCTTAGAATGTCCATAGAGATAGAGCTAAGGCCCCCCGGTAGAATCAGAGACTACAAGGACCGAGACCACCTCCCTTGATACTCTACGACATAATAGTTCTGCTAAAGTAATAGCGATACGACGATGCTAATGCACAAGACTTGAGTTAGAGATAGAGCTAAAATGCTCAGACCCGCCAAAGGTTAACGTTTATTGACGTTCTCATCACACCTCCCCTGATACTCGCTCGCATCAAGTACACCAACCACACACATACAATCACATGCCTATTCCTATCATCATCATCATCATCATGTTATAAACAATAAAGTAAATATGCATGAACAAGTAATAGAAATATTGGATGACATGTTGTATGCACATTACAAACATATTCGCATAGAATCAAGCATGGCATTGGAATCAAGAAACAGAAAATAGTTTGTTATTAACCAATTAGTTTAGAGTTCTGTTTCCTCACCTTAGCTTGATAATAGATACTTTTCCAAACTTTAGAATCACCTTTATACTGTTATTGTATTGCTAGAAACCCTAACAAAGTCGATAGAATTTAATTAGAATTTATTCAGAATTTAAAAACTACTCTGTTAACTAAGGGTCGGAGGTAGGGTCGGAGTCAGGATCGACCCTGGGTGCGACCCTCCCTTAACTCTGAACTTCCCAAACATTGAGGGTCGATGGTCAGGTACACCTAGGGTCGGATGGTCATCGACCCTTGGGGCAACCCTCGGTGCACTTTGGTCCAATTCCCTCTTTTAATCCATTCTTCATGTTTAGAATCCTATGGCTTGCTCCTACATTCCATTCTACATTCATTCCATGGTCTGAAATCATGTATAACCCACCTAGATAGCTTTCATGCATTCTTCTATGGTTTTCCATGGAAACCAAACCATAGATTAATGGTTTGGGTTTCTCCGAGATCACACTCTCAACAATTACTAACCTAAGGTCTGTAGAAATTCATGGAATTAGTATCCATACCTGAGAAGATAATTTTTTCTCTGGAATTCTTCTCCTTTTTGCTAAGTTCTCTTCCTTCCCTTTCTTCTTCCTCTTTTCCTTCTCCTCTCTTTCTCTCAATTTGATTAGGATTGTGAAAGGAGTGAAAGTGGCTTTGGAACGTCCTTTAAATAGAGTAGGAACATCCTAAATAAGTCCCTCTAAGATTAGGAAAGAATCTCAATCGAAAATTAGGAAATTTCCTAATTTCTATATTCGGCAGAATCCGAGGGTCGATGATCCCGTCGACCCTAGGGTCTTAAGCTCTCCGACCCTCCCTTCAAAACTGAGGGTCTGACTTTCTGCTTTGGGAGGTCTGACCCTGCTTAGCTAGGTATGCGACCCTTCCCCTATTTTAAGTGTTTTTGGGTCGATTTGATACCTGGGATCTCGATCTCCTTCACGCCCTTGGTCCATTTGACTCGACCATATTGGGTAAACCTGGTTCAAGGTGGTAAGACCGGGTTAGATTGGCACGGGTCTTACAACTCCCCCCAACTTATAAAAATTGTGTCCTCGAAATTGTACGTACCTTCTTAATCAAATAAATGAGGGTATTGCTTTCGAATAGCATTCTCTTCTTCCCATGTAATTTCTTCCATGTCTCTACTTTTCCATGTGACCTTAACATAGTAGATATCTCTGTTGCGTAGACGTTGAACCTTTCGACTAGTGATTTCTATTGGTGTTACTTCAAATGTCAAATCAATCAGTCAATTCTGGCAAATCCACTGTCAAAACATGCGTTGGGTCTTTGACATACTTCTTCAATAAGGAAATATGAAATACGTCATGCACACTTGACATAGATGGTGGTAGTGCTAGCATGTAAGCCACTTTTCCACGCTTAGCTAGATTTTCATACGGCCCGACATATCTTGGACTTAGTTTCCCTTTCTGTCTGAACCTCTTCAATCCTCGCATGGGCGATACCTTCAAAAATACTTTATCACCTACGGCGAACTCCAAATCTCTGCGTCGAGTATCTGCATATTGTTTCTGACGGTTCGGAGCCGTTCTCACTCTTTCCTTGATAATATCGACCACTTGACAAGTCTCTTCAAAAAATTCTGGTCTAACAATACTACGTTCTCCAACTTCATTCCAAAACAAGGGAGTTCGACACTTCCTACCATACATTGGTTCATAAGGTGACATCTGTATGGTAGCCTGATAGCTATTGTTGTAAGCGAACTCGATCTGTGGTAACCTTTCATCCCATGATCCCTTGAAATCGATCACACATGCTCGTAGCATATCTTCTAGAATCTGGATTATACGCTCCGACTGTCCATCTGTCTGTGGGTGGAATGCAGTACTGAACTTTAATGTTGTACCCATAGCCTTTTGCATTCCTTCCCAAAATTTAGAAGTAAATCGTGGATCTCTATCGGACACAATGCTTTCTGGAACACCATGTAATCGAATAATGTTATCCACATACAGCTTCGCTAACCTTTCTAGTGTATACTGTGGTCGTATAGGTAAGAAGCGAGCTGTTTTAGTCAGACGGTCCACAATCACCCAAACTGCGTTAACTACTCGAGGAGTCAATGGTAGTCCCATGACGAAGTCCATAGTGATACAGTCCCATTTCCATGCTGGTTCCGGTAATGGCTGTAACAGTCCTGCGGGTCTTTGTCATTCGACCTTTACTTTCTGACAATTTAGGCATTGAGACATGAACTTGGCTACATCTGCCTTCATTCCCCACCACCAATATAGTTTCTTCAGATCATGATACATTTTTGTACTTCCAGGATGTATCGAATAGATGGTGGTATGGGCTTCTTTCATCAGTCGGTGTCTAATGTCCATACTTTCTGTTTCAGGTATACATATTCTTCCTTCGTATTTCAGTACTTTCTCGTCATCCAAGGTGAACTCAGGGTTAGTCCTACCTTTCTCAATATCTTCTTGTACTGTTCTCAGATAAGGATCTGCTTTGATAGCCGTCTTCACTTCATCCACTATATCCGGTATAATCTTCAATGCCGCAAACATATTTGAAAACCGATGAATAAACCCTTGGTTAGCTGATTCATCCGTTGTATCTATCACATACTGCTCGTTGCCGTGATTGAATACCATTCCGGTGGTACACATTGCTGCGGTCGTGCTAACTTCTCCTTGAGATTTTATCATTGCTTTTCTGCTTAATGCATCCACTACTACGTTCGATTTTCCCGGATGATACTGGATATATTAATCATAGTCTTTCAATAGTTCCAGCCATCTTCGTTGTCTCATATTCAACTCCTTCTGATTAAATAAATAAGTAAGACTTTTATGGTCCGACTTAATCTGAAATTTCTCTCCGTATAGGTAATGTCTCCATATCTTGACAGCATGTACTACTGCCGCTAACTCCAAATCATGAGTGGGGTAGTTTTTCTCATGTTCCTTCAACTGTCTTGAAGCATAAGCAATCACTTGCTCTCCTTGCATAAGCACACATCCTAGTCCCAGTCCCGACGCATCAGTGTATAAGGTAAACGTCTGTCCTGGAATAGGAATAGTCAAAATTAGAGCGGATATCAATCTGATCTTCAGTGTTTGGAAACTCTTCTCACATTTATCGGTCCGCACAAACTTTTCACCTTTCTTAGTCAAACTGGTGAGAGGTACGGCAATCCGAGAATAGTCTTCTACGAATCTCCGATAATAACCAGCTAGACCCAGAAAACTTCTGATTTCCGAAACGCTTTTTGGTGCTTCCCGCTTTACAATAGCCTCGATCTTGCTGGGATCTACTTTGATTCCTTCAGCGGACACTACATGACCTAGGAAGGCGACTTCACTTAGCCAAAACTCGCACTTTGAAAATTTGGCGTATAGGTTATCTTTCCTTAAACACTGTTGGGCTGCGTTTAGGTTCTTGATATGAGTTTCCTTGTCCTTGGAATATATCAATATGTCATCAATAAATACTATAACCGACGTATCCAACATATCGTGGAAGACTCGGTTCATAAGTTCCATGAACGTTGCCGGTGCATTAGTTAATCCGAAAGACATAACCAAAAATTCATAATGTCCGTATCTGGTCCTGAATGTTGTCTTCGGAATATCACCTTCTTTATTCTTCAGCTGATGATAGCCTGATCGAAGATCGATCTTTGAAAATACTTTTGCCCCTTGTAACTGATCGAACAAGTCATCGATCCGAGGTAGTGGATATCGATTCTTGATTGTTAGTTTATTCAACTCCCGATAGTCGATGCATAATCGAACGCTACCATCTTTCTTCTTTACGAACAACATCGGTGCACCCCATGGAGATATACTGGGTCGAATATAATCCTTGTCCAGTAGTTCTTGTAGTTGCACCTTCAGTTCCATAGGGGCCATTCTATAGGGTGCTTTTGATACGGGTGGGGCTCCAGGTATAAGGTCTATTACAACTCCGTGGCTCAGTCGGGTGGTAATCGGGGTAGTTCTTCCGAAAATACGTCAGGGCAGTCCTGCACAACATCAATATCTTCCATTCGTGGCGCTTCCTTGGTTAGGTCGACCACGGATACTAGATACCCGATTGCCCCTTTCTCAAGGCATTTCTTAGCCTTTAGTGCTAAAAGTATGAGCTTGCGTCTCCGGGGAAGTTTGGTTCCCGAGAAACTTAATTCTGCTCCTTCTTTGTCTTTGAACGTTAGCTTCTTTTCGGCGCATAGTAGATTTGCAAAATGTCAAGCTAACCAGTCCATTCCCAAGATGACATCAAAATCTACCATCTCAAGTTGTATCAAGGTTCCATCTAAAGTCTTCTCTCCAATGAGAACTGGACATGGTCCATAACCTTTCTCTAGTTCCACTTCTAACCCCATCAGTGATCGTACAAGTAATTTGTAGTCTAATGTTTTGATGGGTAGTTTTGTCTTCTTTCCAAATGACACAGATATAAATGAATGAGTAGCTCCAGAATCAAAGAGTACTCTGGAGGGTACGCCATTTATAGGTACAATACCTGTGATTTATCTTTACTTAGTCTACATGCTCATTCAATATAATTACAACTTTAAAAGTTTCAGTCATACCTGTCACCACATCGGGTGATGCGGCCGCGTCCTCGGACGTTACAGCATATACACGTCCCTGATGGAATTGCTTCTTGGGATTAGGGCACTCCCTTGCCATATGTCCCGGCTGGTTGCAGTTAAAACACTTCGGGGCTTCAAAATTTGGCTTTGGCTAAGGTTGAGCTGCTGGGGTAGTCTTGGTTGCAGCATTAAAATTATAAGGACGAAAAGGCTTATATGTCTTGTTATTGCCTCCATTGTAAGAATTTTCGGCTGGCCTTTTGATGCCTCTGTTCTGAGTAAGGTAACTCTCCTTCTGGCTCGATTCTATAACTCGAGCGATCTAGACAGCTTCATTATAAATTCTCTTTTTTAAGCCCAGAACATGTTCTCTGATGTTTCCTCTTAGTCCCGTGACAAACCTACGGATTTTGGTTTCTTCTTCTTGCATACTCAGTGGTGCGAAGAGAAACAGCTCTTCATAACGCTGTTGGTACGCATCCACTGACATCTGTCCCTGATAAAGACTCAGAAACTCCTTCTCCATCGAATCTCTGAAGCTCCGTGGAAAATATTTCTCAAAGAAGGCTTCTTTATATATAGCTTAGGTCAGTAGGGCGTGCTTGGTCAGTAGATATGCCTTCGTTGATTTCCACCAATGATGTGCGTCACCCTTGAGCATGAAGGTGGCGCACAGTACTTTCTCTTCCTCTGTGATAGTCATCATGAGGAAATTTCTCTCCATCTCGTCTATCCAGTGTGCTGGCCACAATGGATCAGACAGTTTGCCGTTGAATTCCTTAGGTTTCATCTTCAAAAATCTCTCCACTAGTCAGGAGTGGTCCAGCTGATTTTGGGGGTTTGCCCCAAACATATGGTGTGGATACTGGTAATCACCCTGAGCTGCTTCTGGAACCTGCACTGGAATCTGTGCAGCCGGTTGCTGAGGTGTCTGATGAGCGGGGTGGTTACCCACCGGTGCTGCACTGGCTTGTCCTGTGTGCATGGGTGCAGCCTGAGTGGCTTGAAACATAATTCCCATGGCAACTTACATCTGAGCCTGTGTGTGTTGCATCTGCTGCAGCTGCTGTGCCAGATTCATCACCACGGTTGTTAGCTCTAGTGGTGGAGGTGGTAAATTTGTAGGGTTTGCCCGTTCTGGATTACCCGGTGCATAATTGTTCTCTTGACTAGTCTCCTCCACGGGTGGTGGTGGTGGGACTGCATTTCAGGTCTATCGGGTCACCCTACGTCCAGACATAATTCTTTTCTATGATTGGTGGTGCCTGAAAATCATCAAAATAGGTGAGAAGTCATTTATATTTCATGTAGGCACGCTAACCAATAATCAATTCCAATTCTAGCTCATTTTATAAAAAAAATACTGTCTTTTCTATGCAGGGTTGATGGTGAGGGTCGATGGTGTGTCCGACCCTTGGTATCCGACCCTGGGAATGACCTATTCTTCCTGAGAGCTGAGGGTCGATGCAATGGTCGATGGGTATCCGACCCTTAGTTTCGACCCTTGATTTTCTGTCAGATTCCCGAGAGCCGAGGGTCGATGGGAGGGTCGATTCGAGGGTCGATTGTGCTAGTTGAATTGTCCGACCCTCGAACCAAAAATCAGATTTTTAAGATCCGATTTTGGGTCATTTCTCACTATTCCACCTCCGTTTCCACTCGTCTCTCCTCTCTGAGTTGCTACAGTGCTACTCTACTGTTTTGGATCAGTTCGACTTCGGGTTTCGACGTCCACGTCATCACTACAGGTATGTCTTCCCATTTTTACCTGTTTTTAGGTTTCCATTTCTAGGTTTTCGCACGTTTAACTTGTATTTTCCAAATTAAACTTTTTCCAACCGTAAAAATTCGATTTTTATTAGGGCCTTTTGTTATTGGTGTCTCGAGGAACGAAAGTCCTCAAAAATTTTTGAGTTTCATCGGTTGGTTATCGAAAAACTTGAAATTTTCTCTTTTTGCCCTAATTTGTCGACATTTTTTATTTTTCTTGAATTTCTTCAAATTGGACATCGTCAGTTAAAATTTCCTACTGCATGTGGGTTGTAGGATATGTTTAAATCTACGTAAGTCCTTATGCCCACTTGTATGGTGAGGAATGGGCTTTATGGTCAACTTATGTCGTTATTACATCAAATTTCAGAATTTTATCCTACTAATTCCTTATGTTTCATTCTCTTTCTTATTTTGCAGATATCATGGCTCGTACCAAAGTACCCAGAGTTCGTGATCCCCTTCGCTTTCGTTCCAATGAAGCCGAGGCACGGTATCCTGACTATGCCCGTAAGAAGGTTGAGGGTGGTCGTATGGTGAACTTGGCTGTGTTAGCCGTGTTCAACGTAGAGGGAGCCTTTGGTGACATGGGGTGGCTTCCTGTCATTACATACGACGCGTGCACTTGCCCGGATTCGGTGCATCAGTTCTATTGTAATCTCCAGGTGGTGGGGAATTACAATGACGTTGAGCATGGTCAGGAGTTGTGCATCACCAGCTACGTCAAAGGGGTAGATATCTCCTTCGACTATCGGCAGCTGGCCGACTTGTTGGGCATTCCTTATGATGGCCCCATGGTATACTGTGCGCCTGGAGAGCCACAGTTTGTTGAGATGGAGATGAGGGCAAAGATCGATAACCAGTTGCTCCGTCCTGATCGTTGGCAGATGAGAGCTTGTTATCTGCGTCCAGCTCCATGGGTCTTCTGTAAGATTATCCAGCATAATCTGATTCCACAGAGTGGGCACTATGAGAGGGTTTCTCAGCTGACCCAGTTTTTTATCTATAGCATCTGTACTCGTCAGCCCGTCTGTCTCCCCTACATCATCATGCGGACTATGATTAGTGCTACATTGGCCGGGCATAGGGGTAATCTACCCTATGGATGCATGATTACAGTCCTTCTGACCCGTCTGGGGGTTGACCTGTTAGATGAGAAGATCTAGGAGAAGACCTTCTCGTCACCTCTAGATTGGGAGGCAATCTGCAAGATGGGAATGCGGGATGCCCAGGTTAGTGATGAGGAGAGGAACGCGATGGTGCGCCCTCACACTCGTATCGAGATGGCTGATGCTGAGGCTGCTGCTGCTAGAGCTCGCGTGGATCCTGTCGACGATGATGATCGTATGTATATGGATGTCGACTCGATACAACCGCCTTCACCTACACATGCGGCTGATGTTGGCACTTCTTCTGCGGCGGACCCTGTACCTGAGGCTGGTCCTTCGCATGCGGCTGGTCCTTCACTTTTACCTTCTGACATGATGGAGATGCTGCAGGAGATCAGGGAGGCTCAGCGCAGATCTGATCTGAGGATGGAGGAGTTGCTAGACACCCAGCGTATGAGGGTGGATGAGCTGTTATCGGTCCAGCGGGCGACTGATAGGAGAGTAGCCGATCTGGCAGCTAGTCTCCAGACGACCCAGACCCAGGTGGCTTGGTTGACTAGGGTCTATGCTGAGGACTATGACCGAGATCGTGAGGCACCGCCCCCTCCTTCACCTCCAGCTTCATGATTGTATTTATTTTTCTTGTACTACAGAGTAACTGTCCGGGTTGTGGACTGTACTCTGCTTTAGTTATGTATATACGTTTTGTTTTTCCCACTCATTGTATGTAACTTGTTTTCCCTTTAATAGATGAATTATTCTCTTTTTAAATTTGGTCTCAATCATCACTTGTGCTTACAGTGTGTTTGTATTAAAGCTTTTAATTTATCCTATCTCAGTTCACAATGGTCTTGAATGTGTGTTAGTTCGGTGGGCAAGGCCTGAGATGCTCTGATACCAAATTGTCACACCCCAATACCGTACTATTCTAAATGGTGTGATGAACCGCTAATTAACCAACGGTTCAACCAGGATCTCAAATAGGCTATCACCGCGTTATCCAAACTCACGCACATCCATAATCATAATCAGTGTAAATACACAATAACGGAAGTCTTATAATAATATGAACTGAAAAACTAAAATGATATTAATAATTTAAAAGCAAATTCTTCTGTTTTCAACTAAGACATAATTAATTATCAAATACATGTCTTAATAAATCCAATAAAGAAACCTATAAAATATCTAATCAAATACACACGAGTTGCACTCGCAAGAGGAGTCATGTGTATCCACTTCAGCTTCCATCGCCGCTACGTTCCCGTATGCAGACGCATTCGTATAATTTTCAACGGTATAACCTGCATCATCAACTAAAAACATTCGACGTCGAGGGGTGAGCACACATCACGGCTCAGTGAGTAGCCAAAACAATGCAATAATACATATGCATGCAAAAAGTCAATTTATATCTTTGGTCTGGTATATAAGTTTACAGTATGTAATAGAAAGGTTTAGGTAGCCAAAGGTCGCGTTTATTGACTCCGCCTCTATACACGAGTGTGTGACGTTACCCGAAGATCACATTTATCGTCAACTCACATGCACCTAATCATAAACATTATATAACAAAGGTTACATTTATTTCTATATAGTGTCATACCAACACGTAAGCCCCTGTTAGCGAGGGCTGCAAACTGGGCTCGCAACTAACCAATCCTAATGCCAAAAAGTGTATCCAATGCCTCACCCCAGCATCCCTTAGAATGTCCATAGAGATAGAGCTAAGGCCCCCGGTAGAGTCAGTGACTACAAGGACCGAGACCACCTCCCCTGATACTCTACGACATAATAGTTCTGCTAAAGTAATGGCGATACGACGATGCTAATGCACAAGACTTGAGTTAGAGATAGAGCTAAAATGATGAGACCCGCCAAAGGTTAACGTTTATTGACGTTCTCATTACACCTCCCCTGATACTCGCTCGCACCAAGTACACCAACCACACACATACAATCACATGCCTATTCCTATCATCATCATCATCATCATGTTATAAACAATAAAGTAAATATGCATGAACAAGTAATAGAAATAATGGATGACATGTTGTATGCACATTACAAACAAATTCGCATAGAATCAAGCATGGCATTGGACTCAAGAAATAGAAAACAGTTTGTTATTTACCAATTAGTTTAGAGTTTTGTTTCCTCACCTTAGCTTGCTAATAGATATTTTTTCAAGCTTTAGAATCACATTTATACTGTTATTATATTGCTAGAAACCCTAACAAAGTCGATAGAATTTAATTAGAATTTATTCAGAATTTAAAAACTACTCTGTTAACTGAGGGTCGGAGGTAGGGTCGGAGTCAGGATCGACCCTGGGTGCGACCCTCCCTTTACTCTGAACTTCCCGAACACTGAGGGTCGATGGTCAGGTACACCTAGGGTCGGATGGTCATCGACCCTCGGTGCGACCCCCGGTGCACTTTGGTCTAATTCCCTCTTTTAATCCATTCTTCGTGTTTAGAATCCTATGGCTTGCTCCTACATTCCATTCTACATTCATTCCATGGTCTGAAACCATGTATAACCCACCTAGATAGCTTTCATGCATTCTTCTACGGTTTTCCATGGAAACCTAACCATAGATTAATGGTTTGGGTTTCTCCGAGATCACACTCTCAACAATTACTAACCTAAGGTCTGTAGAAATTCATGGAATTAGTATCCATACCTAAGAAAATAACTTTTTCTCTGGAATTCTTCTCCTTTTTGCTAAGTTTTCTTCCTTTCCTTTCTTCTTCCTCTTTTCCTTCTCCTCTCTTTCTCTCAATTCGATTAGGGTTTTGAAAGGAGTGAAAGTGGCTTAGGAACGTCCTTTAAGTAGAGTAGGAACATCCTAAATTAGTCCCTCTGAGATTAAGAAAGAATCCCAATCGAAAATTAGGAAATTTCCTAATTTCTATATTTGGCAGAATCCGAGGGTCGATGGGAGGGTCAATGATCCTGTAGACCCTAGGGTATTAAGCTGTCCGACCCTCCCTTCAAAACTGAGGGTCTGACTTTCTGCTTTGGGAGGTCCGACCCTGCTTAGCTGGGTATGCGACCCATCCCCTATTTTAAGTATTTTTGGGTCGATTTGATTCCTGGGATCTCGATCTCCTTCACGCCCTTGGTCCATTTGACTCGACCATAATGGGTAAACCTGGTTCAAGGTGGTAAGACAAGGTTCGATTGGCACGGGTCTTACACCAGGGGTCGACGGAATCTCCGACCCCCCTATCGACCCCCGGTACTCGGTAAAAATTGAAATTAGAAAACTTTCCTAATTTCAATAGGATTCCTTCCTAATCTCAATTGGACATATTTTAGGAGTTTCTACTCTATAAATAGGACGTCCCTAAGCCTCTTTCACTCCTTTTGCAACCCTAATTGAATTGAGAGAAAGAGAAGAGAAGGAAGAAAAGAAGAAGAGAAGGAAAGAAGAAAAGAAGGCAAAAAGGAGAAGAGTTGCAGAGAAGGAGTATTCTTCTCAGGTATGGATACTATTTCCATGAGTTTCTAAAGACCTTAGGGTAGATAATGAAGAGGGTGATCTCAGAGAAACCCAAACCATCAACCCATGGTTAGGTTTTCATGGAAAACCCTGGGGGAAATCATGAAAGCCATATAGGTGAATGAATCATGGTTATAGGCCATAGAACATGTGTGGAATGGACTGTAAGAGCAAGCCATAGGATCCCAAACACGAAGAATGGGCTGAAGGAAGAAAAATCGACAAAACCCACAAGGGGTCGCATGGGGGGTCGATGGCCAATCGACCCTACCAGACCCTGAGCATCGACCCCTAGTGTTCGGGAAGCCCAGGATAGGGGTGGTCGCACCCAGGGTCAATCAAACTCCGACCCTAGGTATCGACCCCCAGTTAACAGTATGGTTTTTAAATTCAGAATTAATTTTAATTAAATTCTATCGACTTGGTTAGGTTTTCTAGTGATATAATATCAATATAAAGGTGATTCTTAAAGCTTGAAAGAGGACTTATGATCAAGTTAAGGTGAGGAAACAAGATCTAAACTAATTGGTTAATAACAAACTATTTTTATTTCTTGAGTCCAATGCTATGCTTGATTCTATGCGAATATGCTTGTAATGTGCATTCAACATGTCATCCAATATTTTTATTAATTGTTTCATGCATATTTATTTTGTTGTTTATAACATGATGATGATGATGATGATGATAGGAATAGGCATGTGGATGTATGTTTGTGGTTGGTGTACTTGATGCGAGCGAGTATCAAGGGGAGGTGTCATAGGCCGGGCCTCAGCACTCTAGCTCTATCTCTAACTCAAGTCTTGTGCATTAGCATCGTCGTATCGCTATTACTTTAGCAGAACTATTACGTCGTAGAGTATCAGGGGTGGTGGTCTTGGTCCTTGTAGTCTCTGACTCTACCGGGAGGCCTTAGCTCTATATCTATGGGCGTTCTGAGGGATGCTGGGGTGAGGCCTTGGATACACTGTTTGGCATTAGGATTGGTTAATTGCGAGCCCAGTTTGCAAGCCCTCGCCAGTAGGGGCTTACGTGTTGGTATGGCACTGTACAGCAATAAACGTTAACCTTTGTTGTACAATGTTATGGTAGGGTAGATGGGGACGACAAAAAACATTAACCTTTGGGCGGACTTCCACACCCTGTGTATAGAGGCGGGGTCAATAAACGTTAACCTTTGACCACCTAAACCTTTCTATTGCGCATTGCAAACTTTAAACCAGACCAAAGATATGAATTGACTACATGCATATGTATTGTTGCATTGTTTTGTTTGCTCACTGAGCCATGATGTGTGCTCACCCCTCGACGTCGAATATTTTTAGTTGATGATGTAGGTACTACCGTCGAAGATTATGTAAATGCTCCAGTGTACGGGCACATGGCGGCGATGGAAATTGAAGATGAAGTGGATACGCATGACTCCTCTTGTGAGTGCAACTCATGCGTATTCGATTAGATTTTATTTTCATTATTTGGATTTAGTAAAGACATGTATTTGATATTTATTTATGTCTTAGTTGACATAGAATAATTTACTATTTAAACATTAATATCACAGTTGATTCTCAGTTCATTTTACTATAAGACTTTCACTATTGTGTATTTATTCTGATTATGAATGTGGATGTATGAGGTTTAGATAAAATGGATATCGTCTGTCCGAGATCCTGGTTGAACCGTTGGTTTGCTAGCGGTTCATCACACCATTCTGAAGAGTACAAAATTGGGGTGTGACAGGTGGCTTTGTACCGTATTTGGGATTCCCAAACTGCCTATGTATTATAGTGTGTGCCCTAGAAATTAGGTACGACGTAGTTCGAAAATGTTTGTGAGAGTAGAATTTGGAATGTGCACCAAATTCCTTCCATTTTTTGTCAATAGGATATAGGGATGAGACCTAAATTCCTACCATATTATTTTGGAATGTGTACCAAATTTTTTTTATTTTTGTCAATAGGATATAGGGATGAGACCTAAATTCCTACCATTTTATTTTAGAATGTGTACCAAATTCTTTCTATTTTTGTCAATAGGATCTAGGGATAAGACCTAAATTCCTACCATCTTAGTTTGGGATGTGTACCAAATTCTTTCTATTTTTGTTAATAGGATCTAGGGATGAGGCCTAAATTCCTACCATTTTTATTTGGGATGTGTACCAAATTCTTTCTATTTTTGTCAATAGGATCTAGGGATGAGACCTAAATTCCTACCATTTTTGTTGTTTTCATTTTTAGGTTTTTAGGGTTTCCTATCCCTTTTCATTATGATTTTCATTTTTTAGGGTTTCATTCCCAAATTATTCTCTTCATTCTAGGGTTTATCATTCTAGGTTGATAGTGGGCAAAAGTGTGGGTAAATGGAGGATATCGGGTTGGGTGGTCCGTAGGATCTGCTGTGTTGTAGCAGGTCATGAATGGATGGGGGTTTGCTGCAGGTTATTTTGGTTTTTTTTTGTAACCGATGGCCAGTCTTTTGTGAATGGGAGAGTTAATGGGAGAAGGTTGTCGATGGCTGTATGGGATTAAATGGTGAGTGGCGACAACAAGTGGCTGGGTTTGAAGAGCATGTGTAATAGCAACGATGGAGTGATAAAAAAAAATCAATAATCATAGCAGAGGGTTGGTGTCTTACCTTGGTTTTCTGCTTCTTCTTCTTGCTTCTCCTCTCGGTCTGTCGTCCTCTCTTCAGAACTGAAAAAAAAAACCCTCAAACTCTCCCTTAAACCTCTCTTTTAATCTCCCTTTTCTTTCCTTCTTCTCCTCCTCTTTATCTCGATCTTTCCCCCTTTTTTTATTTTCCTTTTCTAGATCTTCTCCTCTCTCTCTCTCTCTCGATTCTTTCCTTTTTTATTATTATTTTTTTTCCTTTTCTCGATCTTCTCCTGTTCTCCTCGATTCTTTCCTTTTTTATTATTATTTTTTCTTTCCACGATCTTCTTCTCTTTTATCTCCACCGCCATTTCTCTCTCTCTTCTTTCGGTCCCTCTCGTTTTCTCCTCCTCTAGATCACCTCGATCTTCTCCTCTTCTCCTCTTTTAGATCTTCTCCTTTTCAGTTTTATCTCCACCACCCTTTCTCTCTCTCTCTTCTTTCGGTCCCTCTCTTTTTCTCCTCTTCTAGTTCTCCTCGATCTTCTCCTCTCCTCCGCTTCTAGATCTTCTCCTTTTCTATTTTTTATTATACCTCTCTCTCTCTCTCTCTCCTCTTCTTTCGGTCCCTCTCTTTTTTTCTATTTTTTTTTCTTTTTATTCTCCCTCTTCTTTCCTTCTTCAATTTCTTCTTTCCTTCTTCAATTTCTTCGATTTTTTTCCTTCTTCGACAATCTCACTGAGGCCCTTTTATTCGGATCCTACTTCCCCTTTTTTTTATATATATAGAAAACATATATATATAAATATATAATATATTAATATATTAATATATATGATATAATATACATATAGGACATATGCATATATTATATGATATATTATAATATATTATACATTACATAATAATATATAAAAGAAATACATGCATATGCACCAACATGATTTGGTTCGGATTGACAATGATTGATTGGATTGGGCCAAGATTGGCTTGGGTTGAGCTGAGTTGACTGGATTGACTGCAATTAACTGGGTTTTCTCTCTCTATCATTTCGTGGCCATTTTCACTGTTATTCCGCACGAAAAATTTCGATAGCCTCTATTTCAAATTTTCTACGTTCACTTTGTAGAACACTAAAAATGAGGAATATAGGAGCTTGAATCACCTCATTTGGAAATAAAATGGCCAACTTATGAATTTGTGAAGTTTAAGCAGGCTAATTATCGATAATTTAGCTGACCCTTCGGCATGGGATCCTTCGGGGACTTCTATCAAAAATCCTTTACGTCCACTTTGTAAAGTACTATAATGAAACTGAAATTACCTGATATGGACATGGGGTGACCAAAATATGAATTTTTTAAGATTAAATGACCATTTCCATGTGTAATTTTGTATGGGACCCTCCGTAGACTTCTATCCGAGATTTTCCATGTCCACTTTGTAGGACATCACAAATGAAAAAAATGGCCTTGGAATCATCTGAATCCGACGTAGAATGGAAAAGATATGAAGCTTTGAAGAGGATTTTTCACGTCCACTTTGAAGAGGACTAAAAATAAGGAATAATGGTACTTAAACCATATGATTCAGATGTCGGATGATCAAGATATGATGATTTGAAATTCAAACAATCCAATTTACGATAATTTGCATGAAAGCCCCTGGGATTATTTATGATAATTTCAGAGACCTCCATTGTACATATCGTCCGACTAAAATGATCATATCTTCTTCATTTGATATTAGAATTGAGCAATTCTAGTCTCATTTTGAAGATAATTCCATGACCTACGCAACCATGCAGATTACAGCCTGTGACCTTGTTGTGGGACCCACCAAAAACTACCTCGAGGTCGTAGTCAAAACCTAAATTTTCACTCATCTTTCTTACCATGTTGTCCACACACTAGTAGGACTTTGTTCAGTTGAAAATGGTAAAAATGGGATGCATACAGATGCCCCTCTTCAGCCGAGATTGTAAACAATTGAGGCCGAAGACAAAGTGGCCCATTTTTGCATTATATTACACTTGATCTGGATTCTATCATTGCACAACAAACAACTATAGATGTTAAGCTCCCTGAGTAGCGACCTCATCGGATCTCTGACTTTGGCTCAAAATCTCTCATGATGTGACTATAACTGTCAAGGTTCTTGAGTAGCGACCTCATCAGGTCTGTGACTTTATCTCAAGACCGCTCATGTTGTAACTGTAACTGTCAAGCTTCTTGAGTAGCGACCTTATCAGGTCTGTGACGTTTGCTCGAGACTGCTCATGATGTAACTGTAACTGTCAAGCTTCTTGAGTAGCGACATCATCAGGTCTGTGACTTTAGCTCAAGACCGCTCATGATGTAATTATAATTGTCAAGCTTCTTGAGTAGCTACCTTATCAAGTCTGTGACTTTAGCTCAAGATCGTTCATGATGTAACTGTAATTGTCAAGCTTCTTGAGTAGCAACCTTATCAGGTCTGTGACTTCAGCTCAAGACCATTAATGATGTAGCTGTAATTGTGCTTTGTGCTTTGGATTTGTAACCTCTGAATGTATAGCCTTTGGCTGTGTAGCCTTTGGATGTGTAGCCTTTGGATGTGTAGCCTCTTGACCGAATTTGGGGTGTCCCAAATTGCCTACGTATCCTTTGGGACTTCTATCCCTCCGGAATCAGGTTCCGCATAGTTCTGGCCTTTGCTAATCTGAAGATAGGACCAAGGAACACTTCAACCTAAACTCCTATCATTATGTACTATGGCTTGCTATAGCGATCGGATATGGACATTTCCACTCCTTCCCTTCCCTTCCAATGTGTGCTGTACTCTTTTCTTGTCTTTCCTTTCTCTTTGTGCTTTCCTCTTTTGTGCTCTCTTCTTTGTGCTTTCTCTTTCTTTCCTTGATCTTTCATTCTTTCTTTTCTTTGCTCTTTTCTTTTCTTTTCTTTTTTTCATGTTCTTATTCAATTCCTTTCTACATCTTTCTTCATTTTCAAAATGGGTTGAACTTTCCATAAATATTGAGGTGGCTACCATGGGGCTTAAAACCTGCACTTTGTTTCCTAACATTACTTGGAATCTAAGAAGAACTAGAGATCATGATTTGATAAACTTTCCTTGACTAGACTTAATCTAGACTGAGAGAAACATGTTTCTTTTCTTTAAAAGGCAATCTCTTGATATAATCTGCATTCTAGCCAAATTTATATGGGTTTCACTTTGATCAAAGGGCAATCTGGTCTTTTTAATGAGGGGCAAATGATGACAATGACTCAAATTTGTATGAGTCATCTTTCTCTTACATTCTTTTAAACTCAACTAGAGTTTCAAACAAGGGGCTCAACTAAACTCATGATGTTTGGATAAATGGGTGATTTTGCCCCAGTGTCTACGTTCAAGTCTGCACACATTGATAAGTAGGCGACTTTTGAGTCATCAATAGAAATAACCTTAAGGAGATGCAACCCTACACTAATCTTTAGAAAAAATGTCAAAGAATGCTTTCTCCTCTCGGTATCATTTAGATAGAAAACAAATTTCAACAAGCTATGCTCAGATGCTGAATCAGTTATAACCATATTTGGGCTCAAATCCTTTAAGTCTGTATACAAGTATGACGACGAAGGTCCAGATGGACAGATAAGAAACTGTCCAATGGGTCTGCCATTGGGAGAGTGTTAGGTTGTTTATGTAGAATGGCTTGATCTCCATTAGGCGATGCCATTTTATTCGCTAGCAACAAAAGACTATGGAATTCTTGGACGCTGTCGAAATGATGAACGACTGATAGATATTCCAGTCAGATTTATTGAACAATATTTATGCATAACAAGACGACATGTTCACAAAAAACAATACCATAAAATTTTGTGACATTTGAAGTAAGGGCATGTAATGTAGACTCTGTGGAAGACCGTCAGATTGATGGACGGGAGAGAGAGTCTTTAGCCGGAAAAAAATCCTCTGATGACAACAAAGTGATGAGACCACCCCCTGTATGGGCGGGATGTAGTGACCCATATCAAAACCCAGCTCAACACACAACATGAATCACAACAAATAATCAGGTTCTAAGAAATGGTGTCTATATATCATTGTACAAGAACCAATTGTCTTATTGCTCTATAACTGAACTCGTCCATCAGCAAGGCTCCAAAGGAATTGCCCCATGTATATGCCTTGTAATCGAACTCACTCATCATTAGTGTTTCGAAGTAGTTGCTCCATGTCTATGCACCATAGTTGAACTTGTCCACCATCATTGTTTCAATGTAGTATGCTAACCAACCTCATTATTTTGTATAGCTCTTTCTTTCTTTTTTTTCCCTTTTTTTTTTCTTTTTTTTTTCTTTCTTTCTTTCTTTCTATCTTTTTTTTATTTTTTTATTTTTTTGAGCTCATCTTTGACTTTGAGGTTGATCTGTAGCATGTTTTATGTCTGTAAACTTCATGCACTTGTAGATGACTTGATGACTTGGATTGATGTAAACTTGATGATGCCTTGTGTGTAAACCCATTCTTGTAAAACTAAATGAACCACTTGTATGAGTCTGTAAATGTTCTCTACTTTCAAGGAATATCCCAAAAAAAAAAAATTTCTATAAATCGACCAAATGGGATGACATTTTGATGTTCCAACTTGTATCTTTGAAAATGCTTCCATGACTTTAACTTAATCATTTGTAACTTTCACATGTGTGTTGAACTTTCATTTCTCTAAAGGCCAGTGGAGTAGAAGTTCAAGTTGTGGCTCATCATCCCAAATGTCATCAGAGTCAGAATTGCCAGTGAACATCGAAAGAGGAAGAAGTATCAAACTGGTAATGATTAGATTGGAAAGAGTAAAAGCACTGCAGTTGATGTCTCAAATAAGATGATTATTGTTCATTTTTTCAGAGCATTTTGGACTAGACCATCTACAGACACACCGAACTTAAGCCCAAACATAGATGACCTATCAGATACCAATGGTAGCCCGTTTAGACAAGTAATTCACTGAGTTTCCCCAATTGGATATGACATCATTGACGCCAACATATGATTGATTGTGGACCGAATCTCCATTCAAACTTTCGCTAGTAAGGCTCATTACGCCTATCTATCGACATGTGTTTGACCCTTTCTATCTTGAGCTAAACCCCTCTTGAGTCTATTACCATTTTGATTTATGCCCCAGTTCGGGTTTGACATTCACCTGGCCAATGCCTCAATTTGGGTTAAATGTATTCAAATCTTATGTCCCAGTTTGGATGTCATGAAACTCTAACCTATACCCTTGTTGGTCCATCACCTTTTTGGTTTGCCCCACTTTGAATCCATTAACTTTTTAATTATGCCCCCATTTAGGGTGCACTGATATTTTTGATGTGCTCCAATTTAGGGTACACTGACATTTTGGTTGTGCCCCAGTTTAGGGTGTACATGAAGTTCATTTACAGGCTACCTTAATTTTGGGATACAATTGACCACATGGTCTTCCTTTTCATCCTAGATTTTGGGAGGTAGATGGGCCATTCTTGAATGTTTGAGGGCTACTCCTTTGAGTTTAGGTCACCTTGGGTGATGAAATTAATTAGGGAGTCAGAAACCAACTCCTTCAGTCAAAGTGGCTCAATTGCCAAGGGTGAACAAAATGCTTTCCAATCTCAATTTTTTCCATTTAAATTTGGCAGGTATGCTAGTATGGGAAAGAAACATGTAATCTCTCAGAATCTATGATTTAGTTTTCTAACTTCTTGGATTCCTTAACTCTGAACTGGGAATTTCAATTCCGCTCTGTAATATTTGGGCTCTCAATATACTGTCTTCCAACCATTCCAACACTATGAGGTACAAAAGTCCTCCTTATGAACATGAACCAAGACATGAACCGGTGATGATGAGACCTTCCTATGAGTGGATGTAATAAGAGTGGATGCTTTGTCTACTTACTCAGGTGTTCTCTTAAGTCTAGACAATCCTATCCTCCCTAGTTCAACCATCTTTTTTTCTTTTTTTTCTTTTTTTTTTTTTTTTTTGGTTTTTTGATTTTTTTTTTTTTTTTTTGTTTTTTTTTCTCTTTCTATATAAACAATGAATGAAGGTTAAGACTCAGAAGTGACTGGACACAAGAAGAATACAAATACACATACAAGCTGACTCGACCAAACAAAGTTAGCTTTTTTATGAAAATCGACCATTAGACATCATCTGTAAAAATTTATTTGTATTTGAATAACCCCATGATTGGTCTTGGGGTCTCAAGATTCCGAATGGATCATTGTAGCACCAAGGTTCGACCATGTGGTTCATAAAATTTCATGAAATTGAAACGGATATGCTTATTTATAGTTTTCATGACGGATGACAAAAGTGGTTCATGATTGAACAAACCGGTAAATTTTGACTTGATCACAGTATCTATGTCGTGACAGGGATTTTCTGATCATTTTTTGAGATTGATATATCAATATTGAACAGTAAACACAATGAGCTTTTTACGATAGAGGGCGTGTATAGACCACCTGTTACGGTTGGAAATCGCCCGTCGATCCGTGCTCTGAATGACCTGCAATCACAGAGATGAGACAAAGGAGTTGGGCGCCTAAACCCCGGGTACACTCCGATGCCTAAGTTAGATTCCCAATGTAAACAGTCAAGAGATAGCAGAAAGCTATCTCCAGTTTAAAGAGTGGGACGTTGAAAGAGTTTGAGTGATAATAGCTTGTAACTTAGGGTTTACCTTGAGGGATGGCCTCTACTTATAGATTGAAGAAGCATGGAGGTACCAGGACTCAGGGGGGTAGACTGCCAATAGGATTGCCATGTGGCGCTCTGTGGGACACTCATGTAGTAGACCCCGAGTAGGAGTCGGAGACCTTAGCCAAGGAAGCTAGGTCGGTCAGCTCTGGGACTGACACGTGTCAACGTGTGAGTAATGGCCGACCGGAATAGTCGGTATCGTATCAGATCGGGAGACGGACTCCCGGAGATAGCATAATCACATTTGGACTCTAGCTTCCGACTGAGAACCATAGCCGAGTAGGACTGTAACGCCGAGCGCTACCCGAGAGGCCGGGCGCATGATAGGCCGAATACATGATGCCGAGTGCTCGACACTCCGAGCGCTCAGGCTCCGAAGGCGCAGCTTGACATGTGTAAGATTTTAAATGGAAGGGATTTTTCCCTCTTAACAGATGCCCCTTGCGCTGTCGGATGCAACGAATTCGATAGTGTAATAAGTCAACCGTTGAGAAAACCTGCGCCTATGAGGCCGATTGCCAAATTGATGGCTGCATCGAATGACTCTGGGTGCTCCTTGCACCAACCGTCTGCACGATTGATTGAGGCACGGGGCTCGAGGCGTTAAACTCGGGTTTCGCAAACATGTTCGACCATCGATCTTTTGATTTGACGTGGATTGACCCTTGATCCGATGGCCACCAGGAGGCGGTGTGCCTAAAGAAGGAGCACCATTAACTGCCGCTCGTCTTTGAATCAGTCGAATGCATCGAATGGCTGAGACTGAATCGACACAGATCGACATATTGATCCGACGGCTACCAGGAGGCGGTGTGCCTCGAGAAGAAGCGCCATCATTGCGCATGACGTCAGATTGTCACGTCGCGTCCGGTGCGGCAGACGACGACCAATGGTGCTGAAGCACGTGTCTGGAACCCGAAGAGATGGTTCACGGTCACAGGACCTATAAATACTCTTCTATTTTGTTCATTCAACCATTTGCTTCAGTTGCAATCGGAGTTTCATCAGAGCACTCGGAGTCTAGTCGAACATCCCTGTTTTCGAGCTTTGCTTCTGCAGTCGGAGTTCAATTTCTTCCAAGCAGTAAGTCTCCTTACATTTCCTTTCTTGTTCTTTTATGCTTAGTAGCTTTTCCTCCAATAGTATTACCTCTTCCGGTAGAGTGAGAGAGTGAGAAAATGGCCCTTTCCCGAACTTCTTCTTCTGTGGAATCATCCTCCTCCAGGGAAGGATGGTCCACTACCTCCGAGGCTTTTAATCCGGTTTCAGAGGAGGAACTAGAAAAGAGTTCCTCTGAGGCCGAAGAGCGTAGTTGCCCCGCGGGCCCCCCGGCTCAACTGGCTTCTCGTTAGAGAGGCGGCCGACCGTCAGTAACTGCAATTGGCACCGTCCCAGCATGGAAGGTGCCGAGTAAGATCAAAACTGAGGCAGCTTTGGTATCAGTCTGTCGGGCATACCAGCTCGTAGAGCCAATGACGAATGTCCGCGTTCGGCTCCCAACCTCCGATGAGTGGGCCTGTACCGTGAATACGTCAAAGATTTGTGTGTATGAACACACCCTGAAGTCTAGGCTCCGGTTTCCTCTTCACCCATTAGTTGTAGAAATCCTTCAAGCCTACCGTATCGCCCCCTCCCAGCTTGCTCCGAATGGGTGGCGTTGCATATTTGCCTTCATCCTGTTCGTCCGCCGACTAGGTGAGACTCCGACCTTGAACATGTTTCGGTCAGTCTTCCGGTTGGCCAGTCTGACCGAGGCCCGGGCTATGACCGGGTGATACTTTTTCAGCCAGAGGGGTGGAAAGAAGCTCCCGGTTATCGCCCAAAAGCCTTCCTCCATCCACGGGTGAAAGGACAAGTTTTTCTTCGTGGGCCCTCCCACGGACGGCCCGGCCCTCCCTCTGTCGAATGTTTGGCTGGTGGTCAACGCCACAGGGTTCAACAAAGTCCCCTTCCTAATGATAGAGAAGAGAAAGGCTCAACACAAGATGATGGCCGGGAAGATTGTACGCCTCTCCGACCTTACGGATCCCGTGCAGTTGGCCGAGCACGGTCTCCTCGGTGAGTTTAATAATTTTAGGACCCAGACTATGTACTGTTGCAGTCTTGATGTTGTCGCTAACCATTTTTTCATTGCAGTGAACTACAAAGACGATAAGATCGTTGCCTGGATCCTGGCCAAGTGGACGGCCGAGGCCTCGAAGGGGTTCAGCCAGCTGGCGGGCAGGCGGGCACACCTCCACGGAAGGAACCAAGGGCCACGGCCAAGGCAAAGGGTAAGGAGCCCTTGCCCGAGGAGCCACCAAAGAAGAAAATAAAGTCGACCGCGGAGCTTCCGGCCGATATATATAAGACAAGGCCGGCCCCTAGGCTCAGCCGTCAAAAGGAGACAAGAGCGGGGGCTGCGACGAAGGAAGTCCAGCCCCGCCAAGGGGCTGCGAAGGAGGCCCAGCCCCTTCAGGTGGTCGCTGCGAAGGAAACCAAGGCCGATCAGGGCGCGGTGATGCCTGCGGCGAAGAGGGCTACCGAAAGTCCGAAGGTGGTTGATCTGACCGGGGTCACTGGGGCCTCCAAGGAGGAAGCCGAGCACACGGCCCGCCAGAGGGGTGAAAGGCAGGAGGTTCCGAAGATAGCCTTCTCTCCTGTGCTCGGACTGAAGTCGACGGACTCAGTCTTCAAGAGCACAAGGGTGGCTAGAATCATAGTCACCGAGGGACGCCTTCCAGAGGATGTGGCATTCACCTCCGGCTTGTCGAACGAAGACGTCTATAGATGAGCATTCACAGCGTGCTATCAGGTAATGTTCGGATTCCTTTGCTTTTCTCTTTTTATTAATATTTTCATTTTCTGAGTGATCCCTTTTGTGCAGATGAGCAATCTTCTGGCTGAGGTCAGCGAGCGGGCTGCCCGGGCCTTCTTCGACCTGGACGAGAAGGACATCTTGGAGATCTCCCTACGCGAGGCTCTGAAGGCCACCGAGGAGAATCTAACCAATAAATCTTCAGAGTTTAAGGACCTCATTGCAGAAAAGATCGCCCTCCGGGCGTTGCTGGACAAAGCCGAGGCCGCCCTCGACGAAGAGCATAAGAGAGTGCATTCGTCCGAGGAAAAGCTTTAGTCATCCGAGGACAAGCGGCGGAAGACCGAGGAAGATCTGCAGGCTGCGGAGAAGGCGAAGCTGGTCCTGGAGGAGAAGCTTCGGAAGTCTGAGGACGAAGCCAGATCTGCCAAGGAGGTGTTGAACAAGGCCGAGGAGGCTCACCGGGAGGCCTTGGCTCGGGCTGTCGCCGAGTACAAGTCTTCGACTCAGTACGATGAGGACGTCGAGGAGGCCTCCTGTGTGTATTTCGAGAGGAGGGTCAAGTATTTGAGGGAACAACTAGTGGATAAGGGCGCCCTCAAGATAAACTGGTCGGAGATCCCGATTGTCGCCCAGATTGATGGGTTGGAGCCCCCGGTACTTGTGGAGACCCCGCTTGTCGCTGAGAAAGACCTGGCGGAACCGACAGCAGCTATGGAGGCTGACCGTATGCTCGAGGACGACCTTCCTCCTTACGAAGTACCGTAGACACCGCTCGTGGAGCTCCCGGACCTTGCACCGCTATCCGAGGATCAAGTACACCCGACCGCTGAGGGGAACCGGCCTTGAAGAGGCAGCACTTGTGTATATTTTGTCTTTTTTACACCTGTATATTTGTACCACTGCCCTTCTAGGGCCTTTATCAATAAAATATTCATTATTTCTATCTGTTTTCTTCCTTCTTACATTTTGTTACCTGTTTGGCGGTTTTCCCAGAAGTGTTGTTTGCTCGGCCCTTGGTAGGCCGAGAACACTTAAGTAATTAAAGTAGCTGGGGCTATTAGCTTGTAGTAGAGTCCGAGAACGAACGATGTTGAATCCAGCCGCTGGCATTCCTTAGAAAAATGGCTAAGGCATTGTTGTCTTGACCGCCTCTTACCCCGAAAGTGTTTTTGGCTTGGCGCTTTGGCTAGCCGAGAGCACTTAGGTATATCCACGCAGCTCGATGTTTGAGATACGAGTATGGTTTGCCCCAGTCGGGCTACTGATGCCCGATCGCATAGTTAGGTAGATGCTATTTGCTACCGGAGTCTACGTGTGGACCGTGGTAGGCAGATACAAGTATGGTCTGCATGCTACCATGGCCTGCTTGTGGGCCGTGGTAGGCAGATACGGGTGTGACCTTCGTGTTACCATGGTCTGCTTGTGGACCATGGTAGGAAGGTACGATTATGGTCTTCATGCTACCTTGGTCTGCTTGTGGACCATGGTAGAAAGATACGGGTGTGACCTTCATGCTACCATGGTCTGCTTGTGAACCATGGTAGGAAGGTACGAGTATGGTCTTCATGCTACCTTGGTCTGCTTGTGGACCGTGGTAGGAAGATACGGGTATGACCTTCATGCTATCGAGGTCTACTTGTGGACCGCAGTAGGAAGATACGAGTATGGTCTTCATGCTACCAAGGTCTGCTTGTGGACCACGGTAGGAAGATACGAGTATGGTCTTCATGCTACCGAGGTCTGCTTGTGGGCCGCAGTAGGAAGATACGAGTATGGTCTTCATGCTACCGAGGTCTGCTTGTGGACCGCGGTAGGCGGTAGGAAGATACGAGGATGGTCTTCATGCTACCAGGGTCTGCTTGTGGACTGTGGTAGGAAGATACGAGTATGGTCTTCATGCTACCGAGGTCTGCTTGTGGTCCACGGTAGGAAGATATGAGTATGGTCTTCATGCTACCGAGGTCTGCTTGTGGACCGCGGTAGGAAGATACGAGGATGGTTCATGCTACCGGGGTCTGCTTGTGGACCGTGGTAGGAAGATATGAGTATGGTCTTCATGCTACCGAGGTCTGCTTGTGGACCGCGGTAGGAAGATACGAGTATGGTCTTCATGCTATCGAGACCTGCTTGTGGACCGCGGAAGGAAGATACGAGTATGGTCTTCATGCTACCGAGGCCTGCTTGTAGACCGCGGTAGGAAGATACGAGTATGGTCTTCATGCTACCGAGGCCTGCTTGTGGAACCGCGGTAGGAAGATACGTCGAGGTCAATATTTGACCTATGTCTGATTGTGATTGGCTAGGCCGGAAGGAACGGCTATGGAAGATTTGCTGAGTTGACTGAACTATATGTGTTGTTTTGTATTAAAAAAAACCAAGTGGATGCCCTCAGGGGGTCCAGTATACAACTGAGACTTGCTGGAAAAAAAAAGTTGAAAAAAATTCTGTAATGAACTGAGAATAAAAACTTGATAATATTTCCGAAGGATGATGGCATGCCACGTCCTCGGAATTTCCTCCCGCCAAGGGTGGTTAGCTTATACGAGCCCGGACTGTGATGCCCGGAAGTACGCGGTAGTGTCCGTCCCTTTGTTTCTCGGGCAACAGGGAGCCCACGGGTTCTCCTGTATACGGACAGGTCTTTTCGATCGTTGGTCCTCCTATGTTGGCGAGGACCGACTTGACCTCTACTTGGTGTCCCTTAGTGATGGCATTGACTCCATTGTCACCAGGGATGCGCAAGCCCATTGCTGTGCGCGGTCGGTCCTTCGGATGCCGACTGCCCACGAACCTCTGCTGGGCTTTTCTTCTCTTTGAAGCAGAATGGGACTTCTTTCTTCTGCCCCGGCTTTCTTGTTCCGACCAGGATGGGATGGAGTCGGACTGGGTGCGTTGTCGGCCTTCAAGCCTTTCTTTTACTGATACCCTTTCCTTCCCAGCTCTAAATGAGCTTTCGATCAACCCAAACTGGATGGCGCCGACCCACTGTCTGGGGGCAGCCGGTCCACCATCAGGGTCTCTGTCATCCCTCCGAGCGACGTTCTGGTTATCCCAAGCGTCCGCTCGGCAGTTATTGGGTTGAGGGTTTCTTGGGGGTGGAGGTGGTAATCCCTGCTCCCTCCGAGCGGGAGCCAGCGCTCGGTCAGCATTCCAAACAAAATTGCCATAGTATCCTTGACGCATGAGGTCCTCAATCTCTCCTTTGAGGTACTTGCACTCCTCCATTTCGTGGCCGTAGACGCGATGGAAGCGATAGTATCGGGAGCGATCTTTATTCCTAGCGTCGCCGAGGGCTTTTGGCGGTGGTCGGAGGTTTCGATCATTTTTTATCACTTCGAGAATCTCCGTCACCGAAGTGTTGAGTGGAGTATAATACTCGAAGCTTTTGTACGGATGTCGGTAGGTTGGATCCTTACTGGACTTTTGTTTCTTGGGGTCGACTGTGTTCGGCACCTGGTCGGTCGACTCCGACCTCTTCTTGTCTTCAGGCTTTGGATTGGCCTTTAGATTGTTTGCCGTGTTATTCTTTTGAGCCTTTGTCGTCTCGTTGGCTGCGGCGTACATCTCACACGTGGCCAGCAGGTCATCCAGATTCTTGGGCAGCTTTTTGGCAAGGGACCAATAGAGCTTCCCATCGGTGACTCTGGCCTGCAGATTGGACATGTGCACTGCAGGCTCAACATCCTTGATTTCCAGCACTTCAGCATTGAAGCGCTTGATAAAGTCCCTCAAGTACTCGTCTTTTTGCTGCTTGACCGTCGACAGGTGGTAGGAAGTCTTCTTGCGCACTCGGCTGGCCTAGAAGTGCGTCAGGAATTTGTTTGATAATTGCTCGAACGAAGTAATACTTTTCAGAGGCAGGTTATTAAACCATGTACGAGCGGCGCCTCGGAGCGTTGAAGGAAACGCTCTGCAGATAAGGCCGTCACTTAGAGGGTAGAATAGCGTCGTAGAGACGAACGCGTCCAGGTGCTGCTCGGGATCGGTACTCCCGTTGTATGAGTCCAAGACCGGCATCTTGAAGTTTTCAGGAGGGGGTACCCTCATGATCTCGTCCGAGAGCGCCGTAATTGCAGTATAGGCTGTTCTCGGCGGGGCTACCCTGTTCTGCTCCACCTACTGAAGCCGAGTGGTTAACTCCAATAGACGTTGCTCGACCTCGGACTGGGGCATGTCCGGAGGTTAAGCACCCGTTCCTGGTGTTTCTTCATTGACTCTTTCCTGGCAGAGGGTATAGAGGAAGGGCTCCGCGCCTCTCACCGGGGGCGGCACAACTGGCACCTGGTGTTGATGTGGCGGGGGATGCCGAACGGCAGGCCCCGCCACGCTCCTTCCAGGAGCTTGATCTCCTGCTGGGAGATTATTTGGACAGGCGTTTGCAGGATCCGCCCTCGCCCTTGGTGGATGGGCCGCTTGCGGAGCTTTCGGTGGTGGATTCGGTACCAGGTGGGGATTCTCCCCTCCTGCTGCCGAACTGCTCCCTCGTACTCCTCTCAAGACTCTCGCTAGCTGCTCAATTTGTTGTTTCAGCTCATCAAACTGCTGACGGGTGACGTATTGGGGAGGAGGTGGTGGTGGTGTTACCGTCGGCGTGTGGCTCGAAAATGGCGCTGGCGTCGATGGTGGTACTGGTGCTGGTTCCGGTACTGGTGCGGGTTTCGATACTGGTGCGGGTGCAGGCTCACGGTCTACCCTCGTCGTACTTTCACTACTACCCACATGCACTGATGACTCAGAATGGGGGTGTGACACCCGTGCTCGGGTTCTTCTGTGAGCCATCGAAATCAGAGTTCTCACGTGTTAATCTTCAAACTCAGTCAAAAGGGGCCCCACGGTGGGCGCCAAATAGTTACGGTTGGAAATCGCTCGTCGATCCGTGCTCTGAATGACCTGCAATCACAGAGATGAGACAAAGGAGTTGGGCGCCTAAGCCCCGGGTACACTCCGATGCCTAAGTTAGATCCCCAATGTAAACAGTCAAGAGATAGCAGAAAGCTATCTCCAGTTTAGAGAGTGGGACGTTGAGAGAGTTTGAGTGATAATAGCTTGTAACTTAGGGTTTACCTTGAGGGATGGCCTCTACTTATAGATTGAAGAAGCATGGAGGTACCAAGACTCAGGGGGGTAGACTGCCAATAGGATTGCCACATGTCGCTCTGTGGGACACTCATGTGGTAGACCCCGAGTAGGAGTCGGAGACCTTAGCCAAGGAAGCTAGGTCGGTCAACTCTGGGACTGACACGTGTCAACGTGTGAGTAATGGCCGACCGGAATAGTCGGTATCGTATCAGACCGGGAGAAGGACTCAAGAGATAGCATAATCACATTAGGACTCTAGCTTCCGACTGAGAATCGTAGCCGAGTAGGACTATAACGCCGAGTGCTACCCGAGAGGCCGGGCGCATGATAGGCCGAATACATGATGCCGAGTGCAAGACACTCCGAGCGCTCAGGCTCCGAAGGCGCAGCTTGACATGTGTAAGATTTTAAATGGAAGGAATTTTTCCCTCTTAACACCGCCCATACTAATTTGTATGCGGATATACGTAACCCTCACGCTCTCAACGAGTGAGAGACTCAAGTGTGGATCCAAACATGTTGACATGTCAAGGACAAAAATGGACAGAACGTCGACGTCTCGGATGTAAATATTATGATCGAGTAGACTTTACCATGTTGGTTCAAAGATAGACCAAAGATAACATACATGTGGCTCAAACTGGGTTAGGACAGAAAAGGCCACCTTGACGAGGATGGGGTAACCTATCACCGAATGCACGATGAATAATGGGCCCCCAATCCCTTTATATACTATGATGCAAGAATCAAGCGACGTGGAGTAGCATAACGCATTCCCGGGCGGACCCAAGAAACTCTCATTAGAGGCTGCTTGCCGGTCGTGATCATACAAAGTACAGGCCAAGGTTGTGTGCTTCGCCAAGCGGGCTGCCCCACATGCATGGGACCCGGTTCGACTATTCGCACGAAAGTGTGACTGAACCCATACCCCCCAAAGCAATATGTACAAACAATAAATAATAGTACCCTAGATCTAGCAGCAAATGTCAAGCAAATCAATATAAGAAAAGTATTCTAGGAATCTTTCCCCAGCGGAGTCGCCACTGTGAGGACAATGGGAAATCGATGATCCTCCTCGGGATGAATGTGGATCCGTATCGATGAAGATCAATGGTTCTATTGGAGTCACCACCTAGATTAAGTTCTAGGACCTCTAAAAATGTAGCCTCACCCTAAGGTAAGACTTCTATTGGCTCGTGACCCAATGTATCAGTTCTTTGGTCTGCAAGAGATCGGGTAAGTATTCAAAGTACAGTCATGGGAAGGTGTTAGGAACCCAAATCGCCTGACCAATATCGGCCTCCTAAACTTTCCTTAAACTCTAATTTTGACTTTGCTTGGTCAACTAGATGACTAGGGTTCAATGGGGGATGTCCTAAACCAAGTTGCTAAGTTATTCTAACCTAGGGTTCAGCCAATCATGTTTTAAAGCAAATAAACAAGCAAATGTAATATACAATAATATACAGTGAACTGAACCAAAGATGGTTCGGTCTTGAACTGAATCTGAGACGTGTAAGACATCTCAAACTGCCTACGTATTCTAATCCTGGAAATAAAGTCCAAAAACATAGTTCGAAAAGGGTTTTGTGATTAAAGATTATGGAAGTGATTTATGCATGTGCTTCAATTAGATTCTTTGTTCAAGTTGAAGTTTATGTTGAATGGATGGTTGATGGGTGGCATTGTACTGTATTTTGGATTCTCAAACTGCTTACGTATTCTAGGGTGTGCCCTAGAAATTAGGTACGACATAGTTCGAAAATATTTGTGAGTGTCGGATTTGGAATGTGTACCAAATTCCTTCTATTTTTTCAACAGGATATAGGGATGAGACCTAAATTCCTACCATTTTATTCTAGAATGTGTATCAATTCTTTCTATTTTTGTCAGTAGGATCTAGGGATGAGACCTAAATTCTTACCATTTTTGTTTGGGATGTGTACCAAATTCTTTTTATTTTTATTAATAGGATCTCGGGATGAGACCTAAATTCCTACCATTTTTATTTGGGATGTGTACCAAATTCTTTCTATTTTTGTCAATAGGATCTAGGGATGAGACCTAAATTTCTACCATTTTTGTTGTTTTCATTTTTAGGTTTTTAGGGTTTCCTATCCCTTTTCATTGAGATTTTTATTTTTTAGGGTTTCATACCCAAATTATTCTCTTCATTCTAGGGTTTATCTTGTCCTAATTATTCTTTCCATTTTTAGGGTATCACTTTCCCTAATTGCTGCATTCTTTCCATTTTTAGGGTTTCCTACCCTAATTGTTGTGCTATTTCCATTTTTAGGATTTTCTATCCTGATTGCTATTTTTCCAATTTTTTAGGGTTTTCTATCCTAATTATTGTTTTCTTTCCATTTTTTGGGTTTTCTACCCTAATTGCTATTTTCTTTCCATTTTTAAGGTTTTCTACCCTAATTGTTATTCTCTCCATTTTTAGGGTTTTCTACCCTAATTGCTATTTTCTTTTCATTTTTAGGGTTTTCTACCCTAATTGCTATTTTCTTTCCATTTTAGGGTTTTCTACCCTAATTGCTATTTTTTCAACTTATCTCTTTCCAAGACAAATATGGCAAATGAAAACATTCCAACTATAGTAGTGGTAGTAATCCAAACATAGCAGTATGCATCCAAACATGGCAGTGAGCATCTAAACATGACAATGAACATCTAAACATGGCAGTGAGCATCTAAACATGACAGTGAGCATCTAAATATGGCAATGAGCATCCAAACAGTCATGATGAAAATTCAATGGTATAAATCACCATTGATGGTAATCTAACCGTTCAGATTACTTTAAGACACTCATGATCAAGATCTAATGGTTCATATTTCCTTAAAACACTCATGATCAAGATCTAATGGTTCAGATTGCTTAAAATCACATCTTTATGTCATCCAATGCTTCAGAATTAGAACCAACATCCAATGGTCCATATTTGATCATATGATCCAAATAAAATATTATCATCCAAGGGATCAGATTTATCAATCACTGGCTCAAGACAAAGGCCATAATTTAATCACATGAAAATTCCATATCAATGGTCCATATTCAACTCATTAAAATTCTAAATCAATGGTCCATATTCAATTCATTAAAATTCTAAGATCAATGGCCAAAATTACATGAATCAAATGATCAGATTAATGTTCAAAATTAAATGAATCAAATAATGAAAAAATAATTCATCATACCAACAGATTCATCATTACATTAAACAATCAAATCACATGGCTCAGATTTATTAGGGCATGTCAAGGATGTGATATTGATCAAAAGGGGTACCAATCAAAGGCTTGGTGGTATGTAGATTCATGGTGGCCAGTATAGGGTATCGGGTTAGGTGCATGACAGGGGACACATGGCTGGGTCTCAATGGTTTGCCTGGTATAGGTTGATAGTGGGCAAAAGTGTGGGTAAATGGAGGATATCGGGTTGGGTGGTCGGTAGGATCTGCTGTGTTGTAGCAGGTCGTGAATGGATGGGGGTTTGCTGCAGGTTATTTTGGATTTTTTTTTGTAACCGATGGCCAGTCTTTTGTGAATGGGAGTGTTAGTGGGTGAAGGTGGTCGATGGCTGTATGGGATTAAATGGTGAGTGGCGACAACAAGTGGCTGGTTTGAAGAGCATGTGTAACAGCAACGATGGAGTGATAAAAAAAATCAATAATCATAGCAGAGGGTTGGTGTCTTACCTTGGTTTTCTGCTTCTTCTTCTTGCTTCTCCTCTCGGTCTGTCGTCCTCTCTTCAGAACCGAAAAAAAAACCCTCAAACTCTCCCTCAAACCTCTCTTTTAATCTCCCTTTTCTTTCCTTCTTCTGCTCCTCTTTATCTCGATCTTTCCCCCTTTTTTTATTTTCCTTTTCTCGATCTTCTCCTCTCTCTCTCTCGATTCTTTCCTTTTTTATTATTATTTATTTTCCTTTTCTTGATCTTCTCCTCTTCTCCTTGATTCTTTCCTTTTTTATTATTATTTTTTCTTTCCTCGATCTTCTTCTCTTTTATCTCCACCACCCTTTCTCTCTCTCTCTCTTCTTTCGGTCCCTCTCATTTTCTCCTCTTCTAGATCTCCTCGATCTTCTCCTCTTCTCTTCTTTTAGATATTCTCCTTTTCTATTTATCTCCACCACCCTTTCTCTCTCTCTCTCTTCTTTCGGTCCCTCTCTTTTTCTCCTCTTCTAGATCTCCTCGATCTTCTCCTCTTCTCCTCCTCTAAATCTTCTCCTTTTCTGTTTTTATTCTACCGCTCTCTCTTTCTCTCCTATTCTTTCGGTCCCTCTCTTTTTTTCTATTTTTTTTCCTTTTTTATTCTCCCTCTTCTTTCCTTCTTCAATTTCTTCTTTCCTTCTTCAATTTCTTCTTTCGTTCTTCAATTTCTTCGATTTTTTTCCTTCTTCGACAATCTCACCGAGTCCCTTTTATTCGGATCCTACTTGCCCTTTTTTCAATATAAAAAACATATATATAAAAATATAATATATTAATATATTAATATATATGATATAATATACATGTAGGACATATGCATATATTATATGATATATTATAATATATTATACATTATATAATAATATATAAAAGAAATACATGCATATGCATCGACATGAATTGGTCCGAATTGACAAAGATAGATTGTATTGGGCAAAGACTGGCTTGGGTTGAGTTGATTTGACTGGATTGGTTGAAATTAACTGGGTTTTCTCTCTCTATCATTTCATGGGCCATTTCCACTGTTATTGCGTACGGAATTTTTTGATAGCCTCTATTCCAAATTTTCTACGTTCACTTTGTAGAACATTAAAAATGAGGAATATAGGTGTAAGACCCGTGTCAATCTTACCCGGTCTTACCACCTTGAACCAGGTTTACCCATCATGGTCGAGTCAAATGGACCAAGGGCGTGAAGGAGATCGAGATCCCAGGTATCAAATCGACCCAAAAATACTTAAAATAGGGGAAGGGTTGCATACCCAGTTAAGCAGGGTCAGACCTCCCAAAACAGAAAGTCAGACCCTCGGTTTTGGAGGGAGGGTCGGACAGCTTAAGACCCTAGGGTCGACGGGATCATTGACCCTCCCATCGACCCTTGGTTTCTGCCGAATATAGAAATTAGGAAATTTCTATATTTTTCGATTGGGATTCTTTCCAAATCTCAATGGGACTTATTTAGGATGTTCCTACTCTATTTAAAGGACGTCCCTAAGCCACTTTCACTCCTTTCACAACCCTAATCGAATTGAGAGAAAGAGAGGAGAAGGAAAAGAGGAAGAAGAAAGGGAAGGAAGAGAACTTAGCACAAAGGAGAAGAATTTCAGAGGAAAAGTTATCTTCTCAGGTATGGATACTAATTCAATGAATTTCTACAGACCTTAGGTTAGTAATTGTTAGGAGTGTGATCTCGGAGAAACCCAAACCATCAACCTATGATTAGGTTTCCATGGAAAACCATAGAAGAATGCATGAAAGCTATCTAGGTGGGTTATACATGGTTTTAGACCATTGAATGAATGTAGAATTGAATGTAGGAGCAAGCCATAGGATCCCAAACACGAGGAATGGATTAAAAGAGGGAATTGGACCAAAGTGCACCAAGGGTTGCACCCAGGGTCGATAGACCATCCGACCTAGGTATTCCTGACCATCGACCCTAGCATCGACCCTACCTCCGACCCTCAGTTAACAGAGTACTTTTTAAATCTGGAATTAATTCTAATTAAATTCTATCGACTTTGTTAGGTCTTTTAGCAATATAATAACATTGTAAATGTGATTTTAAAGCTTGAAAAAGTATCTTATAGCAAGCTAAGTTGAGGAACCTTAACCCCAAACTAAATTGGTTAATAATAAACTATTTTCTGTTCTTGAGTCCTATGCTATGGATGATTCTATGCGAATATGTTTGTAATGTGCATACAGCATGCCATCCAATATTTCTATTACTTGTTCATGCATATTTACTTTATTATTTATAACATGATGATGATGATGATGATAGGAATCGGCATGTGCTTGTATGTGTGTGGTTGATGTGCTTGATGCGAGCGAGTATCAGGGGAGGTGTGATGAGAACGTCAATAAACGTTAACCTTTGGCGGGTCTCAGCACTTTAGCTCTATCTCTAACTCAAGTCTTGTGCATTAGCATCGTCGTATCGCCATTACTTTAGCAGAACTATTATGTCGTAGAGTATCAGGGGAGGTGGTCTCGGTCCTTGTAGTCTCTGACTCTACCGGGGGGGCCTTAGCTCTATCTATAAGGATATTCTGAGGGATGCTGGGGTGAGGCCTTGGATACACTGTTTGGCATTAGGATTGGTTAGTTGCGAGCCCAGTTTGCAGCCCTCGCTAACAGGGGCTTACGTGTTGGTATGGCACTATATAGCAATAAACGTAACCTTTGTTATATAATGTTCATGATTGGGTGCATGTGAGTTGACGATAAACGTGATCTTCGGATAACGTCACACACTCGTGTATAGAGGCGGAGTCAATAAACGCGACCTTTGGCTACCTAAACCTTTCTATTGCATACTGCAAACTTTAAAACCGGACCAAAGATATAAATTGACTTTTTGCATGCATATGTATTGTTGCATTGTTTTGGCTACTCACTGAGCCGTGTTGTGTGCTCACCCCTCGACGTCGAATATTTTTAGTTGATGATGTAAGTTATACCATTGAAGACTATATGAATGCGTCTGCGTACAGGAACGTGGCAGCGATGGAAGCTGAAGCTGAAGTGGATACACACGACTCCTCTTGCGAGTGCAACTCATGTGTATTTGATTATATATTATATAGGTTTCTTATTTGGATTTATTAAGATACTTGTATTTGGTATTTAAATATTGATGTCTCAGTTGAAAATAGAATAATCTGCTATTAAATTAAATGATATCATCTTAGTTTCTCAGTTCATGTTTGTCACACCCCAATTTCACACTGTTCAGAATGGTGTGATGAACCGCCAAAAAACCAACGGTTCAACCAGGATCTCTAATAGGCTATCCCCGCGTTATCCAAACTTTACACGCATCCACAATCATAATCAGAGTAATACACAATAGCGAAAAATTTATAAACAATGTTAACTGAGAACTGAAATGATACCCATAAATAATAGCAAATTATTCTGTGTTTAACTAAGACATAAATATTTAAATACCAAATACATGTCTTATAAATCCAATGAAGAAACCTACAAAAATATCTAATCGAATACACACGAGTTGCACTCGCAAGAGGAGTCGTGTGTATCATCTTTAGCTCCAACTTCCATAGCTGCTACAGTTCCGTACGCCGATGCGTTCATATAATCTTCGACTGTATAACCTGCATCATCAACTAAAAATATTCGACGTCGAGGGGTGAGCACACAACACGGCTCAGTGAGTAGCCAAAACAACGCAACAATACATATGCATGCAAAAAGTCAATTCATATCTTTGGTCTTGGTTTATAGTTTGCAATGTGCAATAGAAAGGTTGGGTGATCAAAGGTTAACGGTTATTGATACCGCCTCTATACACAAGGTGTGGAAGCCCGCCCGAAGGTTAACGGTTATCATCGTCCCCATCCACCCTACCATAACATTATACAACAAAGGTTAACGGTTATTGCTATATAATGCTATACCAACACGTAAGCCCCTGTTAGCGAGGGCTTGCAAACTGGGCTCGCTACTAACCAATCCTAATGCCTAACTGTGTATCCAAGGCCTCACCCTAGCATCCCTCAGAATATCCATTAAGATAGAGCTAAGGCCCCCCGGTAGAGTCAGAGACTACAAGGACCGAGACCACCTCCCCTGATACTCTACGACATAATAGTTCTGCTAAGGTAATGGCGATACGACGATGCCAATGCACAATACTTGAGTTAGAGATAGAGCTAAAGTGCTGAGACCCGCCAAAGGTTAACGTTTATTGACGTTCTCATCACACCTCCCCTAATACTCGCTCGCATCAAGCACATCAACCACACACATACAAGCACATGCCTATTCCTATCATCATCATCATCATCATGTTATAAACAATAAAGTAAATATGCATGAACAAGTAATAGAAATATTGGATGGCATCTTTGTATGCACATTACAAACATATTCGCATAGAATCAAACATGGCATAGGACTCAAGAAATAGAAAACAGTTTATTATTAACCAATTTAGTTTGGGGTTAAGGTTCCTCACCTTGGCTTGCTAAAAGATATTTTTCCAAGCTTTAGAATCACCTTTATAATGTTATTATATTGCTAGCAAACTTAACAAAGTCGATACAATTTAATTAGAATTAATTCAGAATTTAAAAACCATTCTGTCAACTGAGGGTCGATGCTAGGGTCGATGCTAGGGTCGATGGGTCTATCGACCCTCCCTCCATTCTGAACTTCCCGAATGCTGAGGGTCGATGGTCAAAAACACCTAGGGTCGGATGGCCTATCGACCCTCGGTGCGACCCTTGGTGCACTCTGGTCCAATTTCCACTTTTAATCCATTCTTCGTGTTTGGGGTCCTATGGCTTGCTTCCTACATTCATTCAACAGTCATTCCATGGTCTAGAACCATATATAAACCATCTAAATAGTTTTCGTGCATCCTCCTATGGTTTTCCATGAAAGCCTAACCATGGACGGATGATTTGGGTTTCTCCGAAATCCTACACTCAACCATATCTAACCTAAGGTCTGTAGAAACTCATGGAATTAGTATCCATACCTGAGAAGACTACTTTTCTCTGCAATTTCTTCTCCTTTTTGCTAAGCCTTCTTCCTAGCCTCCTTTCTTCCTCTTTTCCTTCTTCTCTCTTTCTCTCAATTCAATTAGGGTTGTGAAAGGAGTGAAAGTGGCTTAGGAACATCCTTTAAATAGACTAGAAATGTCCTATAATAATCCCATTGAGATTTGGAAAGAATCCCAACCGAAAATTAGGAAATTTCCTAATTTCAGTTTTCGTCAGAAACCGAGGGTCGATGGGAGGGTCGATGATCCCGTCGACCCTAGGGTCTTAAGCTGTCCGACCCTCCCTTCAAAACGAGGGTCCGACTTCCTGTTTTGGGAGGTCCGACCCTACTTCACTGGGTGTGCGACCCTCCCCTAGAATTAAGTGTTTTTGGGTCGATTTCGTACCTCGGATCTCGATCTCCTTCATGCCCTTGGTCCATTTGACTCGACCATGATGGGTAAACCTGGTTCAAGGTGGTAAGACCGGGTTAAATTGACACGGGTCTTACAACTCCCCCCAACTTATAAAAATTTCGTCCTCGAAATTGTACTTACCTTCTGAATCAAACAAGTCAGGGTATTGCTTTCTCATAGCGTTTTCTTCTTCCCATGTAATCTCTTCCATGTCTCTACTTTTCCATGTGACCTTAACATAGTAGATATCTCTGTTGCGTAGACGTTGAACCTTTCGACTAGTGATTTCCATTGGTATTACTTCAAATGTCAAATCATCAGTCAGTTCCGGCAAATCTACTGTCAACACATGTGTTGGATCTTTGACATACTTCTTCAATAAGGATATGTGAAATACGTCATGCACACTTGACATAGATGGTGGTAGTGCTAACTGATAAGCTACTTTCCCACGCTTAGCCAGAATCTCATATGGTCCGACATATCTTGGACTTAGTTTTCCTTTCTGTCCGAACCTCTTCAATCCTCGCATAGGCGATACTTTCAAAAATACTTTTTCGCCTACAGCGAACTCTAGATCTCTTCGTCGAGTATCTGCGTATTGCTTCTGACGGTTCTGAGCTACTCTTACTCTTTCCTTGATGATGTCGACCACTCGACAAGTCTCTTCAACAAATTCTGGTCCAACAATACTACGTTCTCCAACTTCATTCCAAAACAAGGGAGTTCGGCACTTCCTACCATACAGTGCTTCATAAGGTGACATCTGTATAGTAGCCTGATAGCTGTTATTGTAAGCGAACTCGATCAATGGTAACTTTTCGTCCCATGATCCCTTGAAATCAATCACACATGCTCGTAGCATATCTTCTAAAATCTGAATTGTACGCTCCGACCGTCCGTCTGCTTTGTGGGTGGAATGCGACTCGAACTTCAATGTTGTACCCATAGCCTTTTGCAGTCCTTCCCAAAATTTGGAAGTAAATCGTGGATCTCTATCGGACACAATGCTTTCTGGAACACCATGTAACCGAACAATATTATCCACATACAGCTTTGCTAACCTTTCGAGTGTATATTGGGGTCGTATCGGTATGAAGTGAGCTGTCTTAGTCAGACGGTCTACAATCACCCAAACTGCGTCAACTACTCGAGGAGTCAATGGTAGTCCTGTGACGAAGTCCATAGTAATGCAGTCCCATTTCCATGCTGGTTCTGGTAATGGTTGTAACAGTCCTACGGGTCTTTGTCGTTCAGCCTTTACTTTCTAACAATTTAGGCATTGAGACACGAACTTAGCTACATCTGCCTTCATTCCCCTCCACCAATACAGTTTCTTTAAATCATGATACATTTTTGTACTTCCAGGATGTAACGAGTAGATGGTGGTATGGGCTTCTTTCATGAGTCGGTGTCTAATGTCCACACTTTCTGTTTCGGGTACACATATTCTTCCTTTGTATTTCAGTACCTTCTCGTCATCCAAGGTGAACTCAGGGTTAGTCCTACCTTTCTCAATATCTTCTTGTACCGTTCTCATATAAGGATCTGCTTTGATAGCTGTCTTCACTTCATCCACTATATCCGGTATTATCTTCAATGCCGCGAACATATTTGAAAACCGATGAATGAATCCTTGGTTGGTTGGTCCATCCGGTGTATCGATCACATACTGCTCGTTACCGTGGTTGAATACCATCCCGGTAGTACACATTGCTGCAGTTGTGCTAGTTTCTCCTTGAGATTTTATCATTGCTTTTCTACTCAATCGGCGCTACTACTTTCGCTTTTCCCGGATGATACTGGATATCACAATCATAGTCTTTCAATAGTTCCAGCCATCTTCTTTGTCTCATATTTAACTCCTTCTGATTAAATAGATACATAAGGCTTTTATGGTCCGACTTAATCTGAAATTTTTCTCCGTATAGGTAGTGTCTCCATATCTTGACAGCATGTACTATTGACGCTAACTCCAAATCATGAGTGGGGTAATTCTTCTCATGTACCTTCAACTGTCTCGATGCATATGCAACTACTTGTTCTCCTTACATAAGCACACATCCTAATCCCAATCCCGATGCATCAGTGTATAAGGTAAATGTCTGTCCTGGAACGGGAATGGTTAAAATTGGAGCGGATATCAATCTGGTCTTCAGTGTTTGAAAGCTCTTTTCACACTTATCCGTCCATACGAACTTTTCTCCTTTCTTGGTCAAACTGGTAAGAGGTACGGCAATCCGAGAATAGTCTTCTACGAATCTCCGATAATAACCAGCTAGACCCAGAAAACTTCTAATTTCTGAAACGCTCTTTGGTGCTTCCCACTTCACAATAGCTTCGATCTTACTGGGGTCCACTTTGATTCCTTCTGCGGATACTACATGGCCTAGAAAGGCGACTTCACTTAGCCAAAACTCACACTTCGAAAATTTGGCGTATAACTTCTCTTTCCTTAAACGCTGTAGGGTTGCGTGTAGGTTCTTGACATGGGTTTCCTTGTCCTTGGAATATACCAATATGTCATCAAAAAATACTATGACCGACGTATCCAACATGTCGTGGAACACCCGGTTCATAAGTTCCATGAATGTTGCCGGTGCGTTAGTCAGTCCGAAGGACATCACTAAGAACTCATAATGTTCATATCTTGTCCTGAAGGCTGTCTTCGGAATGTCCCCTTCTTTAATCTTCAGTTGATGATAGCCTGATCGAAGATCGATCTTTGAAAATACCTTCGCTTCTTGTAACTGATTGAACAAGTCATCGATCTTGGGTAGTGGGTATCGATTCTTGATGGTCAGTTTATTTAATTCTCGATAGGCGATACATAATCGAACACTACCATTCTTCTTTACGAACAACACCGGTGCTCCCCATGGAGATATATTGGGTCTAATATAACCCTTATCCAGTAGTTCTTGTAATTGCACTTTTAATTCCTTTAGTTCCGTAGGAGCCATTCTATAAGGTGTTTTTGATACTGGTGCGGCTCCGGGTATAAGGTCTATTACAAACTCCGTGGCTCGGTCGGGTGGTAGTCCGGGTAATTCCTCCGGGAATACATCAGGAAAATCCCACACGACATCAATATCTTCCATTCGTGGTGCGTCCTTAGTTAGGTCGACCACTGATACTAGATATCCGACCGCTCCTGCCTCAAGGCACCTCTTAGCCTTTAATGCTGAGAGTATGAGCTTACGTCTCCTGGAAAGTTTGGTTCCCGAGAAACTGAATTCTGCTCCTTCTTTGTCCTTGAACGTTAGCTTCTTCTCGGCGCATAACAGATTTGCGGAGTGCCGAGCTAACCAATCCATTCCTAAGATGACGTCAAAGTCTGCCATCTCAAGTTGTATTAAGGTTGCATCCAAGGTCTGCTCTCCAATGAGAACTGGACATGGTCCATAACCTTTCTCTAATTCCACTTCTAATCCCATCGGTGACCGTACAAGTAATTTGTAGTCTAATGTTTTGATGGGCAGATTGGTCTTCTTTCCAAACGACACAGATATAAATAAATAAGTAGCTCCTGAATCAAAGAGTACTCTGGCGGGTACGCCATTGATATGTACGATACCTGTGATTCGTTTTTACTTAGTCTACATACTCAATCAGTGTGATTATAATCTTAAAGTTTCGGTCATACCTATGACCACATCGGGCGATGCGGCTGCATCCTCTGATGTAACAGCATATACCCGTCCTTGATGTAACTGCTTCTTGGGTTTTGGGCACTCTCTTGCCATATGCCCTGGTTGGTTGCAGTTATAACACCTCGGGGCTTCAACATTTGACTTTGGCTGTGGTTGAGCTGCGGGGATAGTCTTGGTTGTAGCATTAAAATTCTGAGGACGGAAAGGTTTATATGTCCTGTTATTGCTTCCATTATAAGAATTCCCAGCTGGCCTCTTTATACCTTTGTTTTGAGTGAAATAACTCTCTTTCTGGCTCGATTCAATCACTCGAGCGATCTGGACAGCTTCATTATATATGTTCTTCTCTAATCCCAGAACATGTTCCCTTATACTTCCTCTTAGTCCCGCAATGAATCTACGGGTTTTTGTATCTTCTTCTTGCATACTTAGTGGTGCGAAGAAAAACAGCTCTTCATAACGTTGTTGGTACGCATCCACCGACATCTGTCCCTGATAAAGACTCAGGAACTCCTTCTCCATCGAATCTCTGAAGCTTCGTGGAAAATATTTCTCAAAGAAAGCTTCTTTATATATAGCCCAAGTCAGTAGGGCGTGCTTAGTCAATAGATAGGCCCTGGTCGATTTCCACCAATGATGTGCGTCGTCTTTGAGCATGAAGGTGGCACACAATACTTTCTCCTCTTCAGTAATAGTCATCATAAGAAAATTTCTTTCCATCTCGTCTATCCAGTGTGCTGGCCATAGTGGATCAGACGGCTTGCCATTGAATTCTCTTGGCTTCATTTTCAAAAATCTCTCTACTAGTCGGGAGTGATCCAGTTGATTTTGGTATACCCCAAACATAGGGGGTGGATACTGATAGTTCCCTTGGGCTGCTTCTGGGACTTGCACTGGAATTGGTGCAGCCGGTTGTGGAGGTGTCTATTGAGCTGGGTGGTTACCCACCGGTGCTGCACTAGCTTGCCCAGTGTGCATGGCTACAGCCTGAGTGGCTTGAAACATAACTCCCATCGCAACCTGCATTTGAGTTTGTGCATGTTGCATTTGTTGTAGCTGTTGAGCCAGATTCATCACCACTGTTGTTAGCTCAGGTGGTGGTGGTGGCAAATTCGTAGGGTTTGCCGGCTCGGGATTACCCTGTGCATAATTGTTCTCTTGACTAGTCTCATCCGTCGGTGGTGGTGGTGGGACTGTGTTTTGGGTCTGTCGGGTAACTCTACGGCCAGACATATTTACTTTTGAGGTGGGTGGTGCCTGAAAATCATCAAAATCAATGAGAAATCATTTATACTTCATGTAGGCACGTTAACCGATATAAAATTTGAATCCTCAATTCATTCTGAAACAAAATACTGTCTTTTCTATGTAGGGTCGATGGTGAGGGTCGATGCTATGTCCGACCCTTAGTATCCGACCCTGGGAATGTCCTGTTCTTCCCGAGAGCTGAGGGTCGATGCGAGGGTCGATGAGTGTCCGACCCTCAGTCCGACCCTTGAATTTCTGTCAGATTCCCGAGAGCCGAGGGTCGATTGGAGGGTCGATCCGAGGGTCGATGGTGTCGATCGATTTGTCCGACCCTCAGACCAAAAATCAGATTTTTAAGATCCGATTTCGGATCAATTCTCACTATTCTTCCTCCGTTTCGACTCGTCTCTACTCTCCGAGTTGCTACAGTGTTACTTCACTATTGTGGATCGTTCTTACTCCGAGTTTCGACGTCCACATCACTTCTACAGGTATAATTTCCCAACTTCCCCTGTTTTTAGGTTTTTATTTCTAGGTTTTTACTCATTTAGCTCGTCTTTTCCAAATTAAACTTTTTTTTCCAACCGTAAAAATTCGATTTTTATTGGGGGCTTTTGTTATTGGGGTCTTGAGGAACGAAAGCCCTCAAAAAATTTTCAGTTTCATCGGTTGGTTATCGAGAAACTTAAATTTTCTCTTTTTGCCCTAATTTATCGAAATTTTGATTTTTCTTGAATTTCTTCAAATTGGACCTTATCCGTTAAAATTTTCTACTGCATGTAGATTGTAGGATATGTTTAAACCTTCGTAAGTCCTTATGCCCACTTGTATGGTAAGAAATAGGGCTTTATGGTCAACTTACGTCGTTATTTACTCAAATTTTGGATTTTTATCCTACTAACTCCTTGTTTCCTTTCTCTTTCTTATTTTTGCAGATACTATGGCCCGTACCAAAGTGCCAAGATTGCGTGATCCACTTCGCTTTTGTTCGAATGAAGCTAAGAAAGTGGAAGGGGGTCGCATGGTAAACTTGGCTGAGCTAGCCTTGTTCAATGTAGAGGGAGCATTCGGTGACATGGGGTGGCTCCCTGTCATCACATACGATGCATGCACGTGTCCAGACTTGGTGCGCCAGTTCTATTGTAATCTCCAGGTGGTGGGGGATTACAATGATGTCGAGCGTGGTCAGGAGTTGTGCATCACTAGCTACGTCAAAGGGGTGCACATCTCCTTTGATTATCGGCAGCTGGCCGATCTGTTGGGAATTGCCTATGATGTCCCTATGGTGTACTGTGCGCCGGGAGAGCCACAGTTTGTTGAGATGGAGATGAGAGCTGAGATCGACAATCAGTTGCTCCGTCCTGATAGATGGCAGATGAGAGCTTGCTACTTGCGTCCATCTCCACGAGTCTTCCGCAAGATTATCCAAAGATAATCTGATTCCGTAGAGTGGGCACTATGAGAGGGTGTCTTAGCTGACCCAGTTCTTGATTTACGATATATGCACTTCGACGGCCGGTCTCGCCTTCCTTACATCATCATGCGGACAATGATCGGTGCCACATTGTCCGGTCATAGGGGTAATCTACCCTATGGACGCATGATTACAAGTGCTACTCGACCCGTTTGGGGGTGGATCCGGTTGATGAGAAGATCCAAGAGAAGACCTTCTCGTCGCCTCTAGATTGGGTGGCTATCTGCAAGATGGGGCTCCGAGATGCGGGAGGTTAGTGATGAGGAGAGGAACGCGATGGTGCGCCCTCACACTCGGGTTGAGATGGCTGATGCTGAGGCTGCTGCTAGGGCTCGTGGGGATCCGGTCGACAATGATCGCTTATATATGGATGTCGATGTGATACCACCGCCATCACCTACGCATGCGGATCGGGTTGGTACTTCTGCTGCGGCGGCTTCGGTACCCGAGACCAGTCCTTCTCATGATGCAGGTCCTTCACGCCCATCTTCTGATATGATGGAGATATTGCGCGAGATCAGAGAGACTCAGCGCAGATCGGACCTGAGGATGGAGGATTTGCTAGATGCTTAGCGCATGAAAGTGGATGAGTTGTTGGCTGCTCAGCACACATCTGACGCGTGGATAGGTGAGCTCATGGAGATCCAGCGTGCGACCGACGGGAGAGTAGCCGATCTCACGGCTAGTCTAGAGCGACCCAGACTCAGATAGCCTAGTTGACTAGAGTCTATGCTGAGGACTACGACAGAGATCGTGAGGCACCACCTCCTCCTTCACCTCCAGCTTCTTGATTGTACTTTACTTTTCTTGTCCTACAGAGTAACTGTCCGGGTTGTGGACTGTACTCTGCTTTAGCGATGTATATACGTTTTGTTTCTTTACTCATTGTATGTAACTGGTTTTCCCTTTAATAGATGCATTATTCTCTTTTTAATTCGGTTTCAATCATCACTTGTGCTTACAGTGTGTTTGTATTAAAGCTTTTAATTTATCCTATCTCAGTTCACAATGGTCTTGAATGTGTGTCGGTTTGGCGGGCAAGGCCCGAGATGCTCTGATACCAAGTTGTCACACCCCAATTCCACACTGTTCAGAATGGTGTGATGAACCGCCAAATAACCAACGGTTCAACTAGGATCTCTAATAGGCTATCCCCGCGTTATCCAAACTTTACACGCATCCACAATCATAATCAGAGTAATACACAATAGCGAAAAATTTATAAATAATGTGAACTGAGAACTGAAATGATACCCATAAATAATAGCAAATTATTCTGTGTTTAACTAAGACATAAATATTTAAATACCAAATACATGTCATATAAATCCAATGAAGAAACCTACAAAAATATCTAATCGAATACACACGAGTTGCACTCGCAAGAGGAGTCGTGTGTATCGTCTTCAGCTCCAACTTCCATAGCTGCTACAGTTCCGTACGCCGATGCGTTCATATAATCTTCGACTGTATAACCTGCATCATCAACTAAAAATATTCGATGTCAAGGGGTGAGCACACAACACGGCTCAGTGAGTAGCCAAAACAATGCAACAATACATATGCATGCAAAAAGTCAATTCATATCTTTGGTCTTGGTTTATAGTTTGCAATGTGCAATAGAAAGGTTGGGTGATCAAAGGTTAACGGTTATTGATACCGCCTCTATACACAAGGTGTGGAAGCCCGCCCGAAGGTTAACGGTTATCGTCGTCCCCATCCACCCTACCATAACATTATACAACAAAGGTTAACGGTTATTGCTATATAATGCTATACCAACACGTAAGCCCCCCGTTAGCGAGGGCTTGCAAACCGGGCTCGCTACTAACCAATCCTAATGCCAAACAAGTGTATCCAAGGCCTCACCCCAAAGCATCCCCTCGGAACATCCATAGAGATAGAGCTAAGGCCCCCGGTAGAGTCGAGACTACAAGGACCGAGACCACCTCTCCCGATACTCTACGACATAATAGTTCTGCTAAGGTAATGGCGATACGACGATGCCAATGCACAAGACTTGAATTAGAGATAGAGCTAAAGTGCTGAGACCTGCCAAAGGTTAACGTTTATTGACGTTCTCATCACACCTCCCCTGATACTTGCTCGCATCAAGCACATCAACCACACACATACAAGCACATGCCTATTCCTATCATCATCATCATCATCATCATGTTATAAACAATAAAGTAAATATGCATGAACAAGTAATAGAAATATTGGATGGCATCTTGTATGCACATTACAAACATATTCGCATAGAATCAAACATGGCATAGGACTCATGAAATAGAAAACAGTTTATTATTAACCAATTTAGTTTGGGGTTAAGGTTCCTCACCTTGGCTTGCTAAAAGATATTTTTCCAAGCTTTAGAATCACTTTTATAATGTTATTATATTGCTAGCAAACCTGACAAAGTCGATACAATTTAATTAGAATTAATTCAGAATTTAAAAACCATTCTGTCAACTGAGGGTCGATGCTAGGGTCGATGCTAGGGTCGATGGGTCTATCGACCCTCCCTCCATTCCGAACTTCCCGAATGCTGAGGGTCGATGGTCAGAAACACCTAGGGTCGGATGGCCTATCGACCCTCGGTGCGACCCTTGGTGCACTCTGGTCCAATTTCCACTTTTAATCTATTCTTCGTGTTTGGGGTCCTATGGCTTGCTTCCTACATTCATTCAACAGTCATTCCATGGTCTAGAACCATGTATAAACCATCTAAATAGTTTTCGTGCATCCTCCTATGGTTTTCCATGAAAGCCTAACCATGGACGGATGGTTTGGGTTTCTCCGAAATCCTACACTCAACCATATCTAATCTAAGGTCTGTAGAAACTCATGGAATTAGTATCCATACCTGAGAAGATTACTTTTCTCTGCAATTTCTTCTCCTTTTTGCTAAGCCTTCTTCCTAGCCTCCTTTCTTCCTCTCTTCCTTCTTCTCTCTTTCTCTCAATTCAATTAGGGTTGTGAAAGGAGTGAAAGTGGCTTAGGAACGTCCTTTAAATAGACTAGGAATGTCCTATAATAATCCCATTGAGATTTGGAAAGAATCCCAACCGAAAATTAGGAAATTTCCTAATTTCAGTTTTCGTCAGAAACCGAGGGTCGATGGGAGGGTCGATGATCCCGTCGACCCTAGGGTCTTAAGCTGTCCGACCCCTCCCTTCAAAACTGAAGGTCTGACTTTCTGTTTTGGGAGGTCCGACCCCGCTTCACTGGGTGTGCGACCCTCCCCTAGAATTAAGTGTTTTTGGGTCGATTTCTGCACTGGGATCTCGATCTCCTTCATGCCCTTGGTCCATTTGACTTGACCATGATGGGTAAACCTGGTTCAAGGTGGTAAGACCGGGTTAAATTGACACGGGTCTTACAACTCCCCCCAACTTATAAAAAATTCGTCATCGAAATTGTACGTACCTTCTGAATCAAACAAGTCAGGGTATTACTTTCTCATAGCATTTTCTTCTTCCCATGTAATCTCTTCCATGTCTCTACTTTTCCATGTGTGACGGTTCCGAGCTACTCTTACTCTTTCCTTGATGATGTCGACCACTCGACAAGTCTCTTCAACAAATTCTGGTCCAACAATACTACGTTCTCCAACTTCATTCCAAAACAAGGGAGTTCGGCACTTCCTACCATACAGTGCTTCATAAGGTGACATCTGTATAGTAGCCTGATAGCTGTTATTGTAAGCGAACTCGATCAATGGTAACTTTTCGTCCCATGATCCCTTGAAATCAATCACACATGCTCGTAGCATATCTTCTAAAATCTGAATTGTACGCTCCGACGTCCGTCTGGTCTCGAGGGTGGAATGCATCTTGAACTTCAATATTGTACCCATAGCCTTTTGCAGTCTTTCCCAAAATTTTGAAGTAAATCGTGGATCTCTATCGGACACAATGCTTTCTGGAACACCATGTAACCGAACAATATTATCCACATACAGCTTTGCTAACCTTTCGAGTGTATATTGGGGTTGTATCGGTATGAAGCGAGCTGTTTTAGTCAGACGGTCTACAATCACCCAAACTGCGTCAACTACTCGAGGAGTCAATGGTAGTCCTGTGACGAAGTCCATAGTGATGCAGCCCCATTTCCATGCTGGTTCTGGTAATGGTTGTAACAGTCCTGCGGGTTTTTGTCGTTCAGCCTTTACTTTCTGACAATTTAGGCATTGAGACACGAACTTAGCTACATCTGCCTTCATTCCCCTCCACCAATACAGTTTCTTTAGATCATGATACATTTTTGTACTTCCAGGATGTAACGAGTAGATGGTGGTATGGGCTTCTTTCATGAGTCGGTGTCTAATGTCCACACTTTTTGTTTCGGGTACACATATTCTTCCTTTGTATTTCAGTACCTTCTCGTCATCCAAGGTGAACTCAGGGTTAGTCCTACCTTTCTCAATATCTTCTTGTACCGTTCTCATATAAGGATCTGCTTTGATAGCTGTCTTCACTTCATCCACTATATCCGGTATTATCTTCAATGCCGCGAACATATTTGAAAACCGATGAATGAATCCTTGGTTGGTTGGTCCATCCGGTGTATCGATCACATACTGCTCGTTACCGTGGTTGAATACCATCCCGGTAGTACACATTGCTGTAGTTGTGCTAGTTTCTCCTTGAGATTTTATCATTGCTTTTCTACTCAATGCGTCTGCTACTACGTTCGCTTTTCCCGGATGATACTGGATATCACAATCATAGTCTTTCAATAGTTCCAGCCATCTTCTTTGTCTCATATTTAACTCCTTCTGATTAAATAGACACGTAAGGCTTTTATGGTCCGACTTAATCTGAAATTTTTCTCCGTATAGGTAGTGTCTCCATATCTTGACAGCATGTACTACTGCCTCTAACTCCAAATCATGAGTGGGGTAATTCTTCTCATGTACCTTTAACTGTCTCGATGCATATGCAACTACTTGTTCTCCTTACATAAGCACACATCCTAATCCCAATCCCGATGCATCAGTGTATAAGGTAAATGTCCGTCCAGGAACGGGAATGGTTAAAATTGGAGCGGATATCAATCTGGTCTTCAGTGTTTGAAAGCTCTTTTCACACTTATCCGTCCATACGAACTTTTCTCCTTTCTTGGTCAAACTGGTAAGAGGTACGGCAATCCGAGAATAGTCTTCTACGAATCTCCGATAATAACCAGCTAGACCCAGAAAACTTCTAATTTCTAAAATGCTCTTTGGTGCTTCCCACTTCACAATAGCTTTGATCTTACTGGGGTCCACTTTGATTCCTTCTGCGGATACTACATGGCCTAGAAAGGCGACTTCACTTAGCCAAAACTCACACTTCGAAAATTTGGCGTATAACTTCTCTTTCCTTAAACGCTGTAGGGCTGCGTTTAGGTTCTTGACATGGGTTTCCTTGTCCTTGGAATATACCAATATGTCATCAATAAATACTATGACCGACGTATCCAACATGTCGTGGAACACCCGGTTCATAAGTTCCTTGAATGTTGCCGGTGCGTTAGTCAGTCCGAAGGACATCACTAAGAACTCATAATGTCCGTATCTTGTCCTGAAGGCTGTCTTCGGAATGTCCCCTTCTTTAATCTTCAGTTGAAGATAGCCTGATCGAAGATCGATCTTTGAAAATACCTTCGCTTCTTGTAACTAATCGAACAAGTCATCGATCCTGGGTAGTGGGTATCGATTCTTGATGGTCAGTTTATTTAATTCTCGATAGTCGATACATAATCAAACACTACCATCCTTCTTCTTTACGAACAACACTGGTGCTCCCCATGGAGATATACTGGGTCTAATATAACTCTTATCCAGTAGTTCTTGTAATTGCACTTTTAATTCCTTTAGTTCCGTAGGAGTCATTCTATAAGGTGCTTTTGATACTGGTGCGGCTCCGGGTATTAGGTCTATTACAAACTCTGTGGCTCGGTCGGGTGGTAGTCCGAGTAATTCCTTCGGGAATACATCTGGAAAATCCCACACGACATCAATATCTTCCATTCGTGGCGCGTCCTTAGTTAGGTCGACCACTGATACTAGATATCCGACCGCTCCTTTCTCAAGGAACCTCTTAGCCTTTAATGCTGAGAGTATGAGCTTACGTCTCCTGGGAAGTTTGGTTCCCGAGAAACTGAATTTTGCTCCTTCTTTGTCCTTGAACGTTAGCTTCTTCTCGGCGCATAACAGATTTGCGGAGTGCCGAGCTAACCAATCCATTCCTAAGATGACGTCAAAGTCTGCCATCTCAAGTTGTATTAAGGTTGCATCCAAGGTCTGCTCTCCGATGAGAACTGGACATGGTCCATAACCTTTCTCTAATTCCACTTCTAATCCCATCGGTGACCGTACAAGTAATTTGTAGTCTAATGTTTTGATGGGCTGATTGGTCTTCTTTCCAAACGACATAGATATAAATGAATAAGTAGCTCCTGAATCAAAGAGTACTCTGGCGGGTATGCCATTGATAGGTACTCGACGAAGGGATCTGGAGTTCGCCGTAGGTGATAAAGAATTTTTGAAGGTATCGCCTATGCGAGGATTGAAGAGGTTCGGACAGAAAGGGAAGCTAAGTCCAAGATATGCCAGGCCATATGAAATTCTAGCTAAGCGGAGAAAGGTGGCTTATCAGTTAGCACTACCACCATCTATGTCAAGCATGCATGACGTATTTCACATTTCCTTATTGAAGAAGTATGTCAAGGATCCAACGCATGTTTTCGTAATGGATTTGCCGAAATTGACTGATGATTTGACATTTAAAGTAACACCAATAGAGATCACTAGTCAAAAGGTTCAACGTCTACGCAACAGAGATATCTACTATGTTAAGGTCACATGGAAAAGTAGAGACATGGAAGAGGTTACATGGGAAGAAGAAAATGCAATGAGAAAGCAATACCCTTACTTATTTGATTCAGAAGGTATGTACAATTTCGAGGACAAAATTTTTATAAGTTGGGGGGAGATGTAAGACCCGTGTCAATCTAACCCGGTCTTACCACCTTGAACCAGGTTTACCCATCATGGTCGAGTCAAATGGACCAAGGGCGTGAAGGAGATCGAGATCCCAAGTATCAAATCGACCCAAAAACACTTAAAATAGGGGAAGGGTCACATACCCAGCTAAGCAGGGTTGGACCTCCCAAAATAGAAAGTCAAACCCTCGGTTTTGGAGCGAGGGTCGGACAGCTTAAGTCCCTAGGGTCGACGGGATCATCGACCCTCCCATCGACCCTCGGTTTCTGCCGAATATAGAAATTAGGAAATTTCTATATTTTTCTATTGGGATTCTTTCCAAATCTCAATGGGACTTATTTAGGATGTTCCTACTCTATTTAAAGGACGTCCCTAAGCCACTTTCACTCCTTTCACAACCCTAATCGAATTGAGAGAAAGAGAGGAGAAGGAAAAGAGGAAGAAGAAAGGGAAGGAAGAGAACTTAGTACAAAGGAGAAGAATTTCAGAAGAAAAGTTATCTTCTCAGGTATGGATACTAATTCCATGAATTTCTACAGACCTTAGGTTAGTAATTGTTAGGAGTGTAATCTCGGAGAAACCCAAACCATCAACCTATGGTTAGGTTTCCATGGAAAACCATAGAATAATGCGTGAAAGCTATCTAGGTGGGTTATACATGATTTTAGACCATTGAATGAATGTAGAATGGAATGTAGGAGCAAGCCATAGGATCCCAAACACGAGGAATGGATTAAAAGAGGGAATTGGACCAAAGTGCACCAAGGGTCGCACCCAGGGTCGATAGACCATCCGACCCTAGGTATTCCTGACCATCGACCCTCAGCATTTGGGAAGTCCAGAAAGAGGGAAGGGTCGATAGACCCATCGACCCTAGCATCGACCCTACCTCCAACCCTCAATTAACAGAGTAGTTTTTAAATCTGGAATTAATTCTAATTAAATTCTATCGACTTTGTTAGGTCTTCTAGCAATATAATAACATTGTAAAGGTGATTTTAAAGCTTGGAAAAGTATCTTATAGCAAGCTAAGATGAGGAACCTTAACCCCAAACTAAATTGGTCAATAATAAACTATTTTTTGTTCTTGAGTCCTATGCTATGGTTGATTCTATGCGAATATGTTTGTAATGTGCATACAGCATGCCATCCAATATTTTTATTATTTGTTCATGCATATTTACTTTATTGTTTATAACATGATGATGGTGATAATGATAGGAATAGGCATGTGCTTGTATGTGTGTTGTTGATGTGCTTGATGCGAGCGAGTATCAGGGGAGGTGTGATGTGAACGTCAATAAACGTTAACCTTTGGCGGGTCTCAGCACTTTAGCTCTATCTCTAACTCAAGTCTTGTGCATTAGCATCGTCGTATCGCCATTACTTTAGCAGAACTATTATGTCGTAGAGTATCAGGGGAGGTGGTCTCGGTCCTTGTAATCTCTGATTCTACCGGGGGGCCTTAGCTCTATCTCTATGGATATTCTGAGGGATGCTGGGGTGAGGCCTTGGATACACTGTTTGGCATTAGGATTGGTTAGTTGCGAGCCCAGTTTGCAGCCCTCGCTAACAAGGGCTTACGTGTTGGTATGGCACTATATAGCAATAAACGTAACCTTTGTTATATAATGTTCATGATTGGGTGCATGTGAATTGACGATAAACGTGATCTTCGGGTAACGTCACACACTCGTGTATAGAGGCGGAGTCAATAAACGCGACCTTTGGCTACCTAAACCTTTCTATTGCATACTGCAAACTTTAAAACCGGACCAAAGATATAAATTGACTTTTTGCATGCATATGTATTGTTGCATTATTTTGGCTACTCACTGAGCCGTGTTGTGTGCTCACCCCTCGACGTCGAATATTTTTAGTTGATGATGCAAGTTATACCGTTGAAGACTATATGAATACGTCTGCGTACGGGAACGTGGCAGCGATGGAAGCTGAAGCTGAAGTGGATACACATGACTCCTCTTGCGAGTGCAACTCATGTGCATTTGATTAGATATTTTATAGGTTTCTTATTTGGATTTATTAAGACACCTGTATTTGGTATTTAAATATTTATGTCTCAGTTGAAAACAGAATAATCTGCTATTAAATTAAATGATATCATCTTAGTTTCTCAGTTCATGTTAATATAAGACTTTCGCTATTGTGTATTTATTCTGATTATGATTATGAATGTGCGCGAGTTTGGATAACGTGGGGATAGCCTATTTGAGATCCTAGTTGAACCGTTGGTTTATTAGCTGTTCATCACACTATTCTGTGACAATAGGAGCTTGAATCACCTCATTTGGAAATAATATGGCCAACTTGTGTTTCTGAAGTTTAAGCAGACCAATTATCGATAATTTAGCTGACCCTTCTGCATGGGATCCTTCGGGGACTTTTATCGAAAATCCTTTACGTCCACTTTGTAGAATACTAAAAGTGGAACATAATGAAACTGAAATTACCCGATTTGGATATGGGGTGACGAAAATATGAATTTTCGAAGATTAAATGACCATTTTCATGTGTAATTTTACATGGGACCCTCCGGAGAATTCTACCTGAGATTTTCCACGTCCACTTTGTAGGACATCACAAATGAAGAATAATGGCCTTGGAATCATCTGAATCCGATGTAGAACAGAAAAGATATGAAGCTTTGAAGTTCTAACGATAATTTTGCATGAAAACTTGCATGGGGTCCACTGGTGACTTCTACCCGAGATTTTTCACGTCCACTTTGAAGTGGACTAAAAATAAGGAATAATGGTACTTATACCATATGATTCAGATGTCGGATGATCAAGATATAATGATTTGAAATTCAAACAATCCAACTTACGATAATTTGCATGGAAGCCCCTGGGATTATTTATGATAATTTCAGAAACCTCCCTTGTACGTATCATCCGACTAAAATGATCATATCTTCTTCATTTGGTATCAGAATTGAGCAATTCTAGTCTCATTTTGAAGATAATTCCATAACCTATGCAACCATGCAGATTACAGCCTGTGACCTTGTTATGGGACCCATCGAAAACTATCTTGAGGTCGTAGTCAAAACCCAAATTTTCACTCATCTTTCTTCCTTTGTTGTCCACACACTAGTAGGACTTTTTTCAGTTGGAAATGGTAAAAATGGGGTGCTTACACCTCCATGGATCTCTTAGAATTTGTCCATGGTTTTATGATTGGGATCTCACTTTGAATCACTATCTCCTCCATGATCTATTCTAGGTATTCAACTGAAGTGGGGAATGTTTTCTTATCTTAAACTTGTTGAAGAATCAGAGTTCTCTCTGAATTTCCTTCTCTTAGTCTTCCTCTTCAATTCTTCTTCTCTTCCTCCTCTTCTCTTTCTCTTTCTTTTAGTTTGGATTCTAAAAGGATGAAAGAGGCTAAGGGACGTTTTATATATAAAGGAAAACCCTCCATATAGAGTCCTACTTAGATTAGGAAAGAATCCCCTTCGGATTAGGAAGGTTTCATATTCTCGGAGTAAGTTTTACTTCGTGTGGTCGCACGTGGGGTCGCAGAACCTATCGATCACACATCCAAAAACTGCGATCACACGTCCCAGACTCCAGTGGTTGCATTATTCTGAGGTGTGGTCGACCACACCTGTCTAGGTATGCGCCCACACACTTCTAAATTGATGAATTTTGGTTCAATTTCATACCTAGCCTGGTGGTTTATTCATGCACTTGGTCCGCTTGGCCCGACCATGATATGAAGACCTGATACAAGGTGGTAAGGCTGATTTGTACGATACGGGTCTTACATTCATGGTGGGTACCCTAACCATTCATATATATACTACCACCCTAACCATAGACCAATCCCACAGTGGAACAGGTTGGTCCATCTCTAATCATACTTAAACTGGTCTACTTGCAATCATACTCCAACTAAACTAACTAATCGCATAATTAATTTAGCCTACATTAATATTCTTACATTTTCCCACTTGGGGTATATTAATTATAAAGTCACCATTGACTAGTGTGGCCATGGAATCTACTTACACTAAAACCCATCACTTACTTTGATTCTATCATCAAGCCTACCAATGTTGAAAAACAACGGAAAGTACTCCAACACATCTGGTATACTACCTTCTGTCAGCTACATATGAAGGTCTACTTAATGACATAAACCGCTTTGAGATGAAAAATAAGTTCAATGATCGAATTACCACGATCCCATTATCTTAGGGGCTATTTGATAAAACTTCAACTCTGGGATTCTTACTTCTGGTTCAAATTTCTACTTCTGCTTCAAAAGGATTCAAGAGTATATTGGAGTAGAAACATGTTTGTTAACCTAATTTAGTCATGGACTCTAGAGTGGTGGTGGTGGGTGGTGGGTGGTGGATGTTGGCACTAGTGGTGAGTAGTGATGGTTGGTGATGATGGTAGTGGGTGGGAGGTGGTGACAAAGGATGGTAGTGGGTGGTGGTGGTGGGTGGTGGTGGGTGGTGGTAGTGGTGGTGGTGGGTGTTGATGGAGGGTGGCAATGTTGGGTGATGATTGGTGGTGGTGGAGGTGGGTAATGGTGGCGATGGTGGGTGGCTGGTGGTGGTGGAGATGGGGGCTGGTAATAGGTGGTGGTGGTGGTGGTGGGTGGTGGTGGTGGTGGTGGTGGAGGGGGTGGTAGTGGGTGATGGTTGGTGGTGGTGGTGGTGGCGACAATAGGTGGTGGTGGATGGTGGTGGTAGTGGTAGGTAACTAGTGTTGGTAGCGATGGTGGGTGGTGGTGGGTAGTGGTGGCGGTCGATGATGGTGGTGGTGGCAAGGGGTAGTGGAGGGTGGGTAGTGGTGGTTGAGGATAGTGGCTGTGGTGGGTGGTGGTGGAGGCAGTGGATTGTGGAGGGTGGTAGCGGTGGTGGTTGGTAGGTGGTGGTGGTGGTTGTAGTAGTGGTCATGGTGGTGGTTGGTGGTAGTAGTGGTGTGGGATGATTCTTTATACTCTGAAGTAGAAAAGCATCTATTAGATGATCCAAAAAATTGGATCCTAAAGCCCATATGGAGTCAGTTCACTCATGGATTCTCTAGAAGTCCGAACCGGATTACCAAACAGACTTCTATTCCATTTATGCTCTAGAAGTCAGAATCCAACTTCCAGAGTGTTATCAAACACCCCCTTAAAATCCTTATAGGTCAACACACTTTAACATTATCTAACTTATAGGCAAACCGCCTCCAACTTAGACTAATATCACACTTTGGCTTACCGCCTTGTAACTTTGACATGTCTTGTAAATAACTAAGATGCATACAAGTAATGAAATAAATGCTCACCAATAATTCTACCCATTAGACCACAGGCAACACAAACAACCATAGATAAACCATCAATTATCAAATCTCCCACTAACCAACTAGATTTAAATACTCCCACTGTCTAAGAGAATCTCAAGATTCCCACTAACAAAATATTTTCAATCATTCCAAGAAAACTACCTTAACCTATCTCTTCTTTGTCCTAGAGATCAACTGTGACTAGTACAACAAGTTGAACCTAAGATTGTACAGTTAAACATTGAAAAAACTATCCACCACATTACAGAACAAACATTATCAACATTATAGATATTCATTTACCTTTCAACATCATAATTACCATAAAAGCATAATTTCATTCTATTTAGTTAAAAAGGAAAACTTTCAATCCGATATTTCAAGTAACATTAATCACATTTTCAACGTAAAAAAAAATTTTAAGTCAAACAACAAACATAAATACAAATTAAACAATTAAAACCAAAAGAGCGAAAAAAACCATCTGAATGCAAAAAAAAAAAAAAATTAATAATTCCACTTGCGTTCAAGCTAATTGTCTTCAAAACCCTCCTACTCCAAATACCAAGGGAGTTTTAGAATCTTTATCCTTTTTTAGCTATGCCTATCTAACTTAATAGTATTTGGTCAAACCACCTATCTTTGGTCAATCTTTCCATCTTTGAGCAATCCACCTAGAAGTTACCTAATAACAACCTTATCACTGGCTCTATCTCTCTCCTTTTGGTTATAAAAGCTACCTACACCTGAATATACTTTTCTAGCAAGGAATGGGATGTTTAATATATCATTTACTTTGGTCTCATTGGCCTTGAGCTTTTTAGTAATAACTAATACCTCCCAAAAGTACTTCCTCACATTACCATTTCCAACAGAACTAGATCAATAAACTATCTCCTAACCACTTTCAAAAATTTATTCCTATCCCTCGGATTTTTCTTAGATAATCCCTTCGTAATATTTCTCATCTTAATACTGCTACACATAACCTCAATAGTAGAATACCTCACAACTAATGTAAACTACTATGAAAGATGCATCTAGATCAAATGATCCTAGACTAGTCTATAATCTTTTCATAACAAATCTTATCCTTTGTCCCAGGTAAAGTGGGAATTAAAACTACCATGCCACCTAGAAAATTCACTGAAATAGACATCTTAGGAGACATAAGCCATCATCATTATATGAGTCCAAACACGAACATCAAGCAATAAATGAATTATACAAGTTTCATATACACACATGCAATTATATTTACTTATACTTTGTCCCAAATAGAAAGAAATAGATATCAAAACACTCTTTGGGACAGCCACACTTAGATGAATACAATAGTGCATGAGTCTAAATATAATATCAAACAATAGAAGACTCATATACACACCATTTACTTGCACTAATCATATTAAAACATTCATGCAAGTATATATCAATTTTTCCAAGAGTTAACTAACTACACATTCTCCTTTGGGATAAACATGCAGTGGTTTTCTCAGTGTCTGCGCAGTAACTACAAAAGAATAATGATTCTCGAAATCCTACCACCTTTGGGTTAATGAGAACCCTAAAGCCAAAATCCTTTCAACTCATGTGCATGAACATACCTTTAAACTTTGACATTGCCACCTTTGGGTTAACACTGCCTTTCACAATTGGGAGAACAATGTATTAAATAATGTATCCTTTTATTGTATATGTAAATGCATAAATTTAGAGTTTGAGAACACCATGTTGGAACTGAGTATACCACTTTGATGCATTCCACCCAATCTTCACATGACACCCACAAACCTTAATTTGAACAAAATTGACAATGTTACCTTTGGCTGTACATCACCCTTACACAAGCATTTACAAATACATGAACTTTGAATTTGAAAACATCATGATGAAACTAAGTGTACCACCTTGGTGGGATCAACCTAATTCTACAATGATAACCCCAAATCCTACTTTGTAGCACCATTGGGGTCAATAAGTAAAACCTCATGCACACATAACCTTTTACATGCATTTGGTACAAAAATAACTGACAAACAAACAAAAAACTATAAATCGAACTAATTTAGGGCACCTTTTAGTCAAAAATACATTCCCTAAGTCCCCAAAATGTGTTAAACTATATACCAAACTGTAGAGCACCAAAATATGGACGCAACTCAAAAAACCTCGTTAAAATTTGACTCTCCTAGCGTCCACAATCGTCGATCAAAGTCGGCACATGCATCTTTCATCCTGAACCAGTTTTGGGCAGTTCAGCCTGGTTCGATTAGGTCAGGCCGGGCTTAATAGTTGTTGTTATAAGTGAACTCGATCAATGGTAATTTCTCATCCCATGATCCTTTGAAATCAATGATACAAGCTCGAAGCATGTCGTCTAGAATCTAAATAGTACGCTCCGACTGTCTGTCTGTCTGAGGATGGAATGCAGTACTAAACTTCAATGTTGTACCCATAGCCTTCTGTAATCCTTCCCAAAACTTTGAGGTAAAGCGTGGGTCTCTGTCGGACACAATGCTTTCAGGTACACCATGTAATCTGACAATATTATCTACATATAGCTTAGCTACCTTCTCTAGGGTATACTGAGGTCATATAGCTATGAAACGAGTTGTCTTAGTCAAACGATCCACAATCACCCAGACCGGGTCAACTAGTCGGGGAGTCAATGGTAACCCGTTGACGAAGTCCATAGTGATGCAGTCCCATTTCCATGCCGGTTCTGGCAGTGGCTACAACAATCTTGTAGGTTTTTTCCTTCCAACCTTTACCTGTTGACAATTCAAGCATTGAGATACAAATTTCTCTACATCCGCTTTCATTCCCTCCACCAATATAGTTTCTTCAGATCATGATACATCTTTGTACTTCCAGGATGTACTGAATAAGCGATGGTTTGGGCTTCCTTCATTAGTCTGTGTCTAATATACAAGTCTTCATTTTCAGGAACACATACCCTTCTTTTGTATCTTAGTACCAACGTGCAAGGTGAGCTCAGGAGTAGTCCTACCTTTTTTGAGGACTTCTTGCACCGTTCTCAGATAAGGTTTTGATTTAATAGTTGTTTTCACTTCATCTAATAGATCAGGTACAATCTTCAATGTAGCAAACATGTTTTAGAATAGATAAATAAACCCTTGGTCAGTTGATTCATTTGGAATATCAATCACAAACTGCTCTTTAACGTAATTAAATACTCTCCCTGTAACACACGCTACAGCATTTGCACTAGCTTTTTATTGATTCTGTCATTGCTTTCCTGCTTAGTGCGTCAGCAACTACATTAGCTTTTCCTGGATGATACTGGATATCGCAATCATAATCCTCCAATAGTTTCAGCCATCTTCTTTGTCTCATGTTCAACTCCTTCTGATTAAAAAGATGAGTGAGAATCTTATGATCTGATTTAATCTAAAATTTCTCTCCATATAAATAATGTCTCCATATCTTAACAGCATGTACTACTACTGCTAATTACAAATCATGAGTGAGATAGTTCTTCTCATGTGTCTTCAGTTGTCTTAAGGCATACACAATTACTTCTTCTCCTTGTATAAACACGCATCCTAAACCTAACTCAGGCGCATCGGTGTACAAGGTAAATGATTGTCATAGGATCGGAATAGTCGAGATGAGAGCTGATATCAATCTAGCATCTAATGTTTGAAAATACTCTTCACATTTATCAGTCCAAACAAACCTTTCTCCTTTCTTAGTCAGACTGGTGAGAGGTAGGCGATTCTAGGGTAATCTTCCACGAATCGTCGATAATACCCAGCTAGACCTAGGAAACTTCTAATTTCTGCACCACTCTTAGGTGCTTCCCACTTCACAATGGCTTCAATCTTGCTAGGATTCACTTTAATTCCTTCAGCGGACACAACATGGCCTAAGAAAGCGACCTCATTTAGCCAAAACTTACACTTTGTAAATTTGGCGTAAAGCTTCTCTTTTCTCAGTCACTGCAGAGCGGCTCTTAGATTCGTGACATGAGTTTTCTTGTTCTTAGAGTAGACCAATATATCATCAATAAACACAATGACTAATGTATCCAACATATCATGGAATACGCGATTCATGAGTACCATAAAAGTTGCGGGTGCGTTAGTTAATCCAAAAGACATGACTAAAAATTCATATTATCTATATCTGGTTCTGAATGCTATCTTTGGAATATCACCTTCCTTAATCTTCAACTGATGGTATCTTGATTGAAGATCAATTTTAGAGAACACTTTGACACCTTGCAACTGATCGAACAAGTCATCGATCTGAGACAACGGATATCGATTATTGATTGTAAGCTTATTCAATTCCCGATAGTCTATACACAGTCGAACGCTACTGTCCTTCTTTTTCACGAACAATACTAGCGCTCCCCATAGTGATATGCCGGATCTAATATAGCCCTTGTTCAGTAATTCCTGTAATTGTACCTTCAGTTCCTTCAATTCAGTAGGAGCCATTCGATAGGGTGCTTTCGATACTGGTGTGGCTCCAGGTATAAGATCTATAACGAACTCTGTCGCTCGGTCAGGTGGTAGTCCTGGTAGTTCCTCAGGAAATACATCCAAAAATTCATGCACAACTTCAATATCTTCCATTCGTGGTGCTTCCTTGGTGAGGTCGACCCCGGATACTAGATACCCAATTCATCCTTTCTCGAGGCATTTTCTAGCCTTCAATGCAGAGAGAATGAGTTTTCATTTACGAGAAAGTTTGGTTCCCGCAAAACTAAACTCTGCTCCTTCCTTGTCTTTAAATGTCAATTTTTTTCCGTACATAATAGGTTTACGGAGTGCCGAGCTAACCAATCCATTCCCAAGATAACGTCAAAGTCTGCCATCTCAAGTTGGATTAAGGTTGCATCCAAAATCATCTTGCCGATAAGAACTGGACATGGTCCATAACCATTGTCTAGTTCCACTTCTAATCCCATAGGTGACCGTATAAGCAGTTTGCAGTCTAAAGGTCTAAGAGGTAGATTTAACTTCTTTTCAAACGACATAGATATAAAAGAATAAATAGCACCAGAGTCAAAGAGTACTCTGACGGGTATGCCATTAATAGGTACGATACCAGTGATTTGATTTAATTTAGTCTACATGCTTACACAAGGTAGTACAAAACGAAAGGTTTAGGTCATACTTGTGACCACATCAGACGATGCAGCAGCATCCTCAGATGTAACTGCATAAACCTTTTCTTGTTGTAGCTGCTTCCTTGGCTTAGGACACCCCACCTGATCATAGTTGAAGCATTTAACTCCAGCACTACTTTGCTTCTGTTGAGGTTGAACTGTCGAAATAGTCTTGGTTGCAGCATTGAAGCCCTGAGTATGGAAGGGTTTAAATGTAAGACCCGCACTCTACTAACTTGGTCTAACCGTGTCGTGCCAGGTCTTCCCATCATTCCTGGACCAAGTGGACCAGACGTGTGAAGATAGATCACAAACCACATATGAAAATCGAGTTCAAAACACTGAAAACATACCTAAGGTCACATATCTGGGTAGGTATGGTCGACCATAAGGAAGGAAACAAAAATCTCAAATCCAGAACCCCACAGTCAATGATTTCAACCCTACGGTCGACGGTTTATGTGACCGTATGATCGATCGTGAGACCCCAGATCAGACTTCGAGTTTTGGAAATTTTCCTAAATTAAGGGATTGCTTTCCTAATTGAAAGAGGACTCTATATGGAGAGTTTTTCTCTATATAAAGGATGTCCCTCAGCCCTTTTTTACTCTTTTAGAACATTAACAAACCCTAGAGAAAGAGAAGAAGAGAAGGAGAAAAAGAAAAAGCTAAGGAGAGGAATTTACTGAGAAGAGATTGACTGTCTATCACAGGCAAAGGTATGAAACGAATCTCTGGAGATGTAAACTCTCAGGAATAAGACTTCTATGGAAGAAAGGCAATATCAACCTATTATGATCTATGTGATTTCCTTGAAAAAATCTCAAGGAGAACCATGAGGAGTGAATTTGAAGATTACGGTTGATAAGAAACTATTAATGATGGCCATAAGATAACTTTAGAATAAACCCCAGTGAAGATCAGAAGAATTGACCCAGGAAGAACTCGAATTGCATGTAGTCTATGACCAAAAATCTCAAGGTCGCAGGTACAGTTGACCATAGCATGACCAGCATGACCAGAGGATCGACCATAGGCATTCGAAAAGATTTCAAAAATCATATGGTTGCAGCTACGGTCGCACCATATGCCACCGTAGGGTATCTACCGTAGGCAGTAAGGTCGATACAGTATGAGACCAAAGGACCAATCGGACACCTATCAGTGCTCTGTTCTGATTTTCGACTACTGTAACATGTCACATATGAATCTGAACTTAAATTCATATAACTTTTAGGTTGTTAAATCAATTCAAAGAGAATTTTGAGGTTTGGAAGGAGATCGAGTATTGCTAATAGGTGAGGGAACAAGACCTAAACTAATTGGTTAACAACAAAATATTTATTCTTATTGAGTCCAATGCCATGATTGATTATATGCTTGTATGCTTGTAATGTGCATCTCACATGTCATCCAATATTCCTGCTATTATTGTTCATACATACTTAATTCCGTTTATTTATAACATGATGATGATGATGATGCTAGGAATAGGCATGTGAATGTATGTGTGTGGTTGGTGTGTTGGATGCGAGTGGAGCATCAGGGGAAGGACTTGGCATAGTGGTCTTTGACCTCGTCACCAGACTCTAGCTCAATCTCTACTCATGTCTTGTCCACGAACATCGTCGTATCGCCATTACCTTAGCAGAACTATTACGTCATAGGGCATCAGGGGAGGTGGTCTCAGACCGTGTAGTCTCTGACTCTGTCGGAGGGCCTTAGCTCTATCTCTATGGACATATTGAGGGATGCTGGGGTGAGGCCTTGGATACATTGTTTGGCATTAGGATTGGTTAGTTGCGAGCCCAATTTGCGAGCCCTCGCCACTAGGGGCTTACCTGTTGGTATGGGTAGGGCATCAGGGGAAGTGTTGGCGGTGTTTGATCCAGACACTTTAGCTCATCTCTATTCCATGGTGGGTGCATGTGGGATGGCAATGGTGTTTGATCCATTGGACGTATTTACACACTCGTGTATAGAGGTGCGGCGGCCACCAAACCTTTCTATAGCATATTGCAACCTTATAAACCAGACCAAAGATATGAATTGAATGCATGCATATGTTTGTTGATTGTTTTGTTTGCTCCTGAGCCATGATGTGTGCTCACCCTTTCGACGTCGAATATTTTTAGTCGATGATGCAGGACCTACTGTTGAAGAATATATGAATGTGTCAACGTATTGACACGTTGTTGCGATGGACGTAGAAGTTGAAAAAGATGCACATAATTCATCATGCAAGTGCAACCAATGTGTTTTTGCTTAAGTTTAGTTATAATTTAAACATCAGATATGTAATTAATTATTTATTTTTATGTCTTGTGGTTTGGAAATAATTGGATTAAATACTTATTTATCACTATTAGACTCTCAGTTCATTATCTGTAAGACTTTCGCTTATTTGTTTATTACCTCTGATTATTAATGTGGAATGTGTGTATGGATTGATATGGTGGGTATGACTTATACGAGATCCTGAGTGAACCATTGCTTTATAGATGGTTCATCACACCATTCTGGTTAAATCATAATTGGGGTGTGACATTAAATGTCTTTGAGTTCCTTCCATTGTATGAGTTTTCATTGGGTCTCTTTATTCCACTATTCTGAGCAAAATAACTTTCCCTCAGGCTTGATTCTAGTACTCGAGTAATCTGTACTGCTTCATTATAAATCTTATTTTATAATCCCAATACATGCTCATGGATGCTTCCCCTAAGTCTCATAACAAACCTTCGGGTTTTGGTATTTTCCTCCTGCATGGTAGAGGGAGCAAAGAAAAATATTTCTTCATAACGCTGTTGATATACGTCTACAGTCATCTGTCCTTAGTATAAACTCAAGAACTCCTTTTCCTTTTGATCTCTGAAGCTCCTTGGAAAATACTTCTCGAAGAAAGCTTTTTTTATAAATAACCCATCTCAGTTGGGCATGCTTTGTAAACAGATAACTTCTAGTTGATTTCCACCAGTGATGTGCGTCACCTTTCAACATAAATATGGCACAGAATACCCTCTCTTCTTCATTTATAGTCATCATCATAAAGTTTCTTTCCATTTCGTCGATCCAGTGAGCTTGTAAGACCCGCACTCCACTAACTTGGTCTAACCGTATTCTGTCAGGTTTTCCCTTCATTCCTGGACCAAATGGACTGAGTGTGTGAAGATAGATCACAATCCAGGTATGGGAATCGAGTTAAAAACACTAAAAACATACCTAAGGTTGCATACCTGGGTAGGTTTGGTCGACCGTAAGGGAGGGAAACAAAAATCTCAAATCCAGAACCCTACGAATGATGATTTCGACCCTACGGTCAATGGTTTATGTGACATATTGATCGACTGTGAAAACCCAGATTAGACTCCGAGTTTTGGAAACTTTCCTAAACTAAGGGATTGCTTTCCTAATTTAAAGAGGACTTTATATGGAGGGTTTTCCTCTATATAAAGGACGTCCCTTAACCCTTTTTCACTCTTTTAGAACATTAGTAAACCCTAGAAAATGAGAAGGAAGAGAAGGAAGAGAAGGAGAAGAGGAAAAAGCTAAGGAGAAGAATTTGCTGAGAAGAGATTGGCTCTCTATCATAGACCAAAGATATGAATTAAATGCATGCATATGTTTGTTGCATTGTTTTGTTTGCTCACTGAGCCGTGATGTGTGCTCACCCTTTCGACGTCGAATATTTTTAGTTGATGATGCAAGTCCTACTGTTGAAGAATATATGAATGCGCTGATGTATGGACACATTGCTGTGATGGACGTAGAAGCTAAAGAAGATGCGCATGATTTATCATGCGTGTGCAACCAATGTGTTTTTGCTTAAGTTTAGTTATAATTTGAATATCAGATATGTAATTGATTATTTATTTTTATGTCTTGTGGTTTGGAGATAATTAGATTAAATACTTATTTGTCACTGTTAGACTCTCAGTTCATTATCTGTAAGACTTTCACCTATTTGTTTATTACCTCTGATTATTAATGTGGAATGTGTGTTTGGTTTGATATGGTGGGTATGACCTATACGAGATCCTGGGTGAACCATTGGTTTATTGGCAGTTCATCACACCATTCTGGTTAGACCAGAATTGGGGTGTGACAGAGCTAGACACAACGGATCTGATGGTTTGCCTGTGAATTTCTTCGGCTTCAACTTCAGGAAACGCTCGATTAGTCTGGAGTGATCAAGATGATACTGTGCATATGCTCCATACATAGGTGGATGGTACTGATAATTACCTTGGTTATACCCGCTTTGCGGTGCTTTAGGGTTTGGCACTTGGCCTTGTACTGCTAGTGTTTGCGGTGCTTGGGGTACAGTGTTGCTATCACCAGGTGCCGTACTAACTTGTCTTGTAGGTAGAGATGTTGTGTTTGCAACTGGGAAAGCAATTACCATAGCAGCGTGCATGTTGGCTTGCATTTGTTGTATATGCTGCATTTGTTGTGTCATATTCATCACCGCAGTAGCCAAATCCGTAGGTGGTGCAGGTAAGTTGGTTGGCTTGGCTTGGGTGTGTACATTCTGAGGCATAGCATGTTGAGTTCCAATATTTTCTTCCTATCCTTGCTGACCTCATTGTCATTAGTCTCCATAGGTGGTAGAGATGGATTTGCATTCTATGTCCTTCTACTTACTCTGCATCTAGCCATTTAAACTCTTGGTTGAAAGGTGCTTGGAAAAGCTGTACATGTGAGACAAGGTATGATGGTAATATTGGGTTAGTCTCACAATGGAAGGTGAGAGAAAAACAAAATCAATAGGCAAGAGTTCGAACATAATCAAAATGCAGGCAACAGTCAGTCATACGGTCGATGGCCTATGGTCGCATGTTGTGCAACCATAGGTGCGACCTTCAAAATCTTGAAAACTTACCGAGACCCTATGGTCATTCATACGGTCGATCATACGGTCGCATGTTTTGGTTGAATTGTGCGACCGTATGGTTCAAAATCATGTTTTTAAACTTGTTTTCGAGATTTTTCCCTCTCATTCTCCTTTCCTTTCCTACGGTCACAACTGAACTCGCCACCACTGAGTTGCTACAGTGTCTACCATACGAACTTGGTGATTTTTCCATCGATCTACGATCTCCATTCTATTTCTTGAGGTATGTTATCTAATTTTCTCCATTTTTAAGCTTTCATACCTAGGGTTTTTGCCATTTGTAAGGTTTTCTTCTAATTAATATTTTTTTTAAACGTAAAAATTTGATTTTTATTGGGGGCTTTTGCTATTGGCCACCCAATGGATGAAAGCACTCAAGAAAATTTGAGTTTCATCGGTTGGTTTGGTAAAAATTTCAGAATTTCCATTTTTGACCTAAATTTTGGGGGGTTTTTTCAATTGTCAAAATTTCTTCAAATTCAACCTACCTAGTTTAAATTTCCAATTGTATATGCCTTGCAGGATGGTTTGAGACCTATGTAAGTCCTCTTGGCCAAACGTTTGGGTGAAAAGTGAGGCTTTTTCCTATTTTACGTCGTTATGTTGTCAAATTTTCAAATTTATCTTACTTGTTTTTCTCATTTTCTTCTCTTGCAGTTATCATGGTTTACACTAAGGTTCCTTGAGTTCATGACACACAATGCTTCAGGTCCGTTGAAGCAGAGATGCGATATCCTTGGTTTGATCGGAATAAAGTGAAAGGGGGTCGGTGTGTGAACTTAGCCCATTTAGCCATGTTTGATGTGGAAAGGGCGTTTGGTGATATGGGCTGACTTCCAGTGATTCTATACGAGGCTTGCATTCGCCTGGACTTGGTCAAGCAGTTTTACTATCACCTACAGGTAGAGGGTGACTTAGAAGATGTTGATAGGGGTAGAGAGCTTCAGATCACCAACTGGGAGAAAGGGGTTCCGATCTCTTTCAACTGTCAGGAGTTAGCTGATCTCCTAGGCATTTCCAACGATGGTCAGTTGGTTTACTGTGCACCTAGGGAGCCATAGTTTCTATCTACACAGGTGTGTGTAGAAATAGACAACCAGATTCTTCGAAATGACCGCTGAGAGATGAAAGCATTCAACTTGCATCCAGAGCCACGGGTCTACTGCAAGATTATCCAGCATAATCTTATTCCCCAGGGTGGACACTACGAGATGGTCTCATAGCTGACTCAGTACCTGCTGTACTGTATCTGTACTAGGTAGCCAGTCTGCCTCCCATATATTATTCTTCGAACTATGCACAAAGCTATGTTGCCTAACTCGAGAGGTAACTTGCCCTATGGGCAGCTGATCTCCGCCTTACTCGCTCGTCTACAGGTGGACCTAGTGGATGAGAGGATCCTTGAGGACACCTTCTCAGCTGACCTTGATTGGGAGGCCATCAACAGGATGGGCATGAGAGAGATACAAGTCAGTGATGACAAGAGAAATTCTATGAGACGTCCTCTCACTCGGATAAAGACAGTAGATGCAGAGGCAGCAACAGTAGCAGCAGCGGCAGAGGCAGTAGCAGAGGCACACGTAAGTGATGATGAGAATGATGACGATCGGATGTGCATGGATGTGGATGCCATCCCTCCCCCATTACCCCAGCATTCTACTGGAGCTGGCCCTTCTCGGGCTTTTCATTCAGCTAGCCCTTTACGCCACTACCAGATAAAATGATATGTTGTTATGTAAGATTTGGGAGGCTCAGTGCATGACTGATTGGAATGTAGGAGAGCTTCTAGATGCCCAGCGCTTTACAGACCAGCGGGTAGCAAATCTGACAGCTAGTCTCCGAGTGACTCAGACTCAGGTGGCCTGGCTCGCGAGAGTATATGCTGAGGACTATGATAGAGACCGTGAGGCACCTCCTCCTTCAGCACCTCCAGCTCCATGTTATCATTTATTTCTTTTTCTCATTTATTTTATGGAGTAACTATCTAGATTTATGGACCGTACTGATTCGGATATATCTTGTCTTACTCCCATTTAGATATATATATATAATTGGTTTCACATTTACATAAGTGCATTATTCTCTTTTTAGTTTATGTCTCAAACAACACAGGTGCTTATGATGCGTTCTTATTACAGTTTTTAATTTTATCTTAACTTAGTTCATGATTCACGTGGAAGTAGTTAGGACAATGGATAGAACCTGAGATGCTTGGATTGTAAGACCCGTGTCAGTCTAACCCGGTCTTACCACCATAAACCAGGTTTATCCATCATGGTCGAGTCAAATGGACCAAGGGCGTGAAGGAGATCGAGATCCCAGGTATCAAATCGACCCAAAAACACTTAAAATAGGGAAAGGGTCGCATATCCAGCTAAGCAGGGTCGGACCACCCAAAACAGAAAGTCAGACCCTCAGTTTTGAAGGGAGGGTTGGACAGCTTAAGACCCTAGGGTCGACGGGATCATCGACCCTCGGTTGCCGTAAGAAAATAAAATTAAGAAATTTCCTAATTTTCGATTGGGATTCTTTCTTAATCTCAAAGGGACTTATTTTAGGATATTCCTACTCTATTTAAAGGACATCCCTAAGCCACTTTCACTCCTTTCACAACCCTAATTGAATTGAGAGAAAGAGAGGAGAAGAGAAAGAGGAAAAAGAAAGGCAAGGAAGAGAACTTAGCAGAAGGAAAAGAATTTCAGAGAAAAAGTAATCTTCTCAGGTATGGATACCAATTCCATGAGTTTCTACAGACCTTAGGATAGTTATTGGAGAGAGTGTGATCTCGGAGAAACCCAAACCATCAAGCTATGGTTAGATTTTCATGGAAAACCATAGAAGAATGCATGAAAGCTATCTAGGTGGTAGATTCGTGGTTCCAGACCATGGAATGAATGTTTAATGGAATGTAGAAGCAAACCATAGGACCCCAAACACGAAGAATGGATTAAAGAGAGGGAATTGGACCAAAGTGCACAGAGGGTCGCACCGAGGGTCGATGACCATCCAACCCTAGGTGTTCTTGACCATCGACCTTCAGTGTTCGGGAAGTTCAGAATCTGGGGAGGGTCGCACCCAGGGTCGATCAGGACTCCGACTCTACCTCCGACCCTCAGTTAACAGAGTGGTTTTTAAATCTGGAATTAATTCTAATTAAATTCTATCGACTTTGTTAGGTTTTCTAGCAATATAATAACATTGTAAAGGTGATTCTAAAGCTTGGAAAAGCATCTTATAGCAAGCTAAGGTGAGGAACCAGAACTCCAAACTAAATTGGTTAATAAAAAAAACTAATTTCTATTTCTTGAGTCCTATGCCATGCTTGATTCTATGCGAATATGTTTGTAATGTGCATACAGCATGCCATCCAATATTTCTATTACTTGTTCATGCATATTTACTTTATTATTTATAACATGATGATGATGATGATGATAGGAATAGGCATGTGCGTGTATGTGTGTGGTTGATGTACTTGATGCGAGCGAGTATCAGGGGAGGTGTGATGAGAACGTCAATAAACGTTAACCTTTGGCGGGTCTTAGCATTTTAGCTCTATCTCTAACTCAAGTCTTGTGCATTAGCAACGTCGTATCGCCATTACTTTAGCAGAACTATTATGTCGTAGAGTATCAGGGGAGGTGGTCTCGGTCCTTGTAGTCTCTAACTCTATCGGGGGGCCTTAGCTCTATCTCTATGGACATTCTGAGGGATGCTGGGGTGAGGCCTTGGATACACTTTTGGCATTAGGATTGGTTAGTTGCGAGCCCAGTTTGCAACCCTCGCCAACAGGGGCTTACGTGTTGGTATGGCACTATATAGCAATAAACGTAACATTTGTTATATAATGTTCATGATTGGGTGCATGTGAGTTGACGATAAACGTGATCTTCGGGTGACGTCACACAGTTGTGTATAGAGGCGGGATCAATAAACGCGACCTTTGACTACCTAAACCTTTCTATTGCATACTGTAAACTTTAAACTGGACCAAAGATATAAATTGATTGCATGCATATGTATTGTTGCATTGTTTTGGCTACTCACTGAGCCGTGTTGTGTGCTCACCCCTCGACGTCGAATATTTTTAGTTGATGATGCAGGTTATACCATTGAAGACTATATGGATGCGTCTGCGTACGGAAACGTGACAGCAATGGAAGCTGAAGCTGAAGTGGATACACACGACTCCTCTTGCGAGTGCAACTCGTGTGTATTTGATTAGATATTTTATAGGTTTCTTTATTGGATTTATTAAGACATGTATTTGGTATTTAAATATTTATGTCTCAGTTGAAAACAGAATAATTTGCTATTAAATTATTAATATCATCTTAGTTTCTCAGTTCATGTTATTATAAGACTTCCGCTATTGTGTATTTACTCTGATTATGATTACGGATGTATGTAAGTTTAGATAACGCGGGGATAGCCTATTTGAGATCCTGGTTGAACCATTGGTTTATTAGCGATTCATCACACCATTCTGATTAGTCCAAAATTGGGGTGTGATAACTTGGTATCAGAGCTTCTCAGGCCTTGTCCGCTAAACTAACATACATTCGAGACAATTGTGAACTGAGATAGGATAAAAGTAAAAACAGTAATATTAACACACTGTAAGCACAAGTGATGATTGAGACCAAATTTAAAAAAGAGAATAATGCATCTACTAAAGGAGTAACAAGTTACATACAATGAGTGAGAGAAACAAAACGTATAAACATAACTAAAGCAGAGTACAGTCCACAACCCGGACAGTTACTCTGTAGTACAAGAAAATAAGTACAATCAAGAAGCTAGAGGTGTAGGAGGAGGCGGGGCCTCACGATCTTGGTCATAGTCCTCAGCATAGACTCTAGTCAACCAGGCTATCTAAGTCTGGGTCGTCTGTAGACTAGCAGTGAGATCGGCTACCCGCCGATCAGTCGCACGCTGAACCTCTATAAGCTCTCCCATCCGTGTGTCTGATATGCGCTGGGCAGCTAACAGCTCATCCACTCTCACACGCTGAGCGTCTAGCAACTCCTCCATCCTCAGATCAGATCTGTGCTGAGCCTCCCTGATCTCCTGCAGCATCTCCATCATGTCAGAAGGTGGGAGTGAAGGACCAGCCTCAGGTACAGGATCCGCCGCAGAAGAAGTACCAACACCAGTCGCATGCATAGGTGAAGGCGGTGGTATCGCGTCAACATCCATATACATGCGGTCGTCATCATCGACAGGATCCACATGGGCTCTAGCAGCGGCAGCAGCAGCCTCAGCATCAGCCATCTCGATACGAGTGTGAGGGCGCACCATCACGTTTCTCTCATCATCACTAACCTGGGCATCTCGCATACCCATCTTGCAGATTGCCTCCCAATCTAGAGGCGACGAGAAGGTCTTCTCCTGGATCTTCTCATCCACTAGGTCAGCCCCCAGACGGGTCAGAAGAACAGTAATCATGCGTCCATAGGGTAGATTACCCCTATGACCAGACAATGTAGCACTAATCATGGTCCGCATGATGATGTAAGGAAGGCAGACCGGCTGTCTGGTGCAGATACTGTATATCAGAAACTGGGTCAGCTGAGAAACCCTTTCATAGTGCCCACTCTGCGGGATCAGATTATGCTGGATAATCTTGCAGAAGACCCGTGGAGCTGGACGCAAATAACAAGCTCTCATCTGCCAGCGATCAGGTCGTAACAGCTGGTTGTCGATCTCTGCCCACATCTCCATAGAAACAAACTGTGGCCCTCTAGGCGCACAGTACACCATGGGGCCGTCATAAGGTATGCCCAACAGATCGGTCAGTTGCCGATAATCAAAAGAAATGTGCACCCCTTTAACATAACTGGTGATGCGCAACTCCTGACCATGCTCAACGTCATTGTAATTCCCCACCACCTGGAGATTACAATAGAACTGGCGCACCAAATCCGGACATGTGCATGTGTCGTAGGTGATGACAGGGAGCCACCCCATGTCACCAAAGGATCTCTCAACGTTGAACATGGCTAACTCAGCCAAGTTCACCATACGACCACCCTCAACCTTCTTACGGGCATAGTCAGCATACCGTGCCTCGGCTTCATTGGAACAGAAGCGAAGGGGATCACGAACTCTGGGTACCTTGGTACGAGCCATGGTATCTGCAAAACAAGAAAGAGAAGGAAAAATAAGGAAATTATGAGATAAAAATCCGAAATTCGATTTAATAATGACGCACCACCAATCACAGAAAAGAAGTATGTCTGGATGTAGGGTAACCCGACAGACCCGAAATGCAGTCCCACCACCACCACCCGTGGAGAAGACTAGTCAAGAAAATAACTATGCACCGGGTAATCCAGAACCGGTAAACCCTACAAATTTTCCACCTCCACCACCAGAGCTAGCAACAGTGGTGATGAATCTGGCACAGCAGCTGCAGCAGATGCAACACGTACAGGCTCAGATGCAGGTTGCCATGGGAATTATGTTTCAAGCCACTCAGGCTGCACCCATGGACACAGGACAAGCCAGTGTAGCACCGGTGGGTAACCACCCAGCTCCTCAGACACCTCAACAATCGGCTGCACAGATTCCAGTGCAGGTACCGGAAGCAGCTCAGGGGAATTACCAGTATCCACCCCATATGTTTGGGGCAAACCCCCAAAATCAGTTGGACCACTCCCGACTAGTGGAGAGATTTTTGAAGATGAAACCCAAAGAATTCAACGGCAAACCGTCTGATCCGTTGTGGCCAGCCCACTGGATAGACGAGATGGAGAGAAATTTTCTCATGATGACTATCACAAAGGAAGAGAAAGTACTATGCGCCACCTTCATGCTCAAGGGCGATGCACATCATTGGTAGAAATCCACGAAGGCATATCTACTGACCAAGCACGCCCTACTGACATGGGCTATATATAAAGAAGCCTTCTTTGAGAAATATTTTCCACGGAGCTTCAAAGATTCGATGGAGAAGGAGTTCCTGAGCCTATATCAGGGACAGATGACTGTGGACTCATATCAACAGCGCTACGAAGAGCTATTTTTCTTTGCACCGATTAGCATGCAAGAAGAAGATACCAAAACCCGTAGGTTCGTCACGGGACTGAGAGGAAGCATCAGAGAACATGTTCTGGGCTTAGAGAATAAAATTTATAACGAAGCTGTCCAGATTGCTCGAGTGATTGAATCGAGCCAGAAGGAGAGTTATTTTACTCAGAACAGAGGCATCAAAAGGCCAGCCGGAAATTCCTACAACGGAGGCAATAACAGGACGTATAAGCCTTTCCGTCCTCAGAATTTTACTGCTGCAACCAAGACTACTCCAGCAGCTCAACCTCAGCCAAAGCCAAATTCTGAATTCCTGAAGTGTTTTAACTGCAACCAACCCAGTCATATGGCAAGGGAGTGCCCAAAGCCCAAGAAGCAGTTACATTAGGGATGGGTATATGCTGTTACATCAGAGGATGCTGCCGCATCACCCGATGTGGTCATAGGTATGACTGAAACTTTTTAAAGTTATAATTACATTGAATGAGCATGTAGACTAAGTAAAGATAAATCACAGGTATTGTACCTATAAATGGCGTACCCGCCAGAGTACTCTTTGATTCCGGAGCTACTCATTCATTTATATCTGTGTCATTTGGAAAGAAGACGAAATTACCCATCAAAACATTAGACTACAAATTACTTGTACGGTCACCGATGGGGTTAGAAGTGGAACTAGAGAAAGGTTATGGACCATGTCCAGTTCTCATTGGAGAGAAGACTTTAGATGCAACCTTGATACAACTTGAGATGGCAGACTTTGATGTCATCTTGGGAATGGACTGGTTAGCTCGGCATTCTACAAATCTATTATGCGCCGAAAAGAAGCTAACGTTCAAAGACAAAGAAGGAGCAGAATTCAGTTTCTCGGGAACCAAACTTCCCCGGAGACGCAAGCTCACACTTTCAGCACTAAAGGCTAAGAAGTGCCTTGAGAAGGGGGCAATCGGGTATCTAGTATCCGTGGTCGACCTAACCAAGGACGCGCCACGAATGGAAGATATTGATGTCGTGCGGGACTATCCTGACGTATTTCTGATGGAACTACCCGGATTACCACCCGACCGAGCCACGGAGTTTGTGATAGACTTTATACCTGGAGCAGCACCAGTGTCAAAAGCACCTTATAGAATGGCTCCTACGGAACTGAAGGAATTAAAAGTGCAACTACAAGAACTGTTGGATAAGGGTTATATTCGACCTAGTATATCTCCATGGGGGGCACCGGTGTTGTTCGTAAAGAAGAAGGATGGTAGCGTTCGATTATGTATCGACTATCGGGAGTTGAATAAACTGACAATCAAGAATCGATATCCACTACCTCGGATCAATGACTTGTTCGATCAGTTACAAGGAGCGAAAGTATTTTCTAAGATCGATCTTCGATCGGGCTATCATCAGTTGAAGATTAAAGAAGGTGATATTCCGAAGACAGCTTTCAGGACCAGATACGGACATTATGAATTTTTGGTTATGTCTTTCGGATTAACTAATGCACCGGCAACGTTCATGGAACTTATGAACCGAGTTTTCCACGATATGTTGGATACGTCAGTTATAGTATTTATTGATGATATATTGGTATATTCCAAGGATAAGGAAACCCATATCAAGAACCTAAACGTAGCCCTACAGCGTTTAAGGAAAGAGAAGCTATATGCCAAATTTTCAAAGTGCGAGTTTTGGCTAAGTGAAGTCACCTTTCTAGGCCATGTAGTATCCGCTAAAGAAATCAAAGTGGACCCCAGCAAGATCGAGGCTATTGTAAAGTGGGAAGCACCAAAGAGCATTTTGGAAATTAAAAGTTTCCTGGGTCTAGCTGGTTATTATCGGAGATTCGTAGAAGACTATTCTCGGATTGCCGTACCTCTCACCAGTTTGACTAAGAAAGGTGAAAAGTTTGTGTGGACGGATAAATGTGAGAAGAGCTTCCAGACATTGAAGACCAGATTGATATTCGCTCCGATTTTGACTATTCCTATTCCAGGATAGACGTTACCTTATACACTGATGCGTCGGGACTGGGATTAGGATGTGTGCTTATGCAAGGAGAGCAAGTAATTGCCTATGCCTCGAGACAGTTGAAGGTACATGAGAAAAACTACCCCACTCATGATTTGGAGTTAGCGGCAGTAGTACATGCTGTCAAGATATGGAGACATTAGTTATACGGAGAGAAATTTCAGATTAAGTCGGACCATAAAAGTCTTACTTATTTATTTAATCAGAAGGAGTTGAATATGAGACAAAGAAGATGGCTGGAACTATTGAAAGACTATGATTTTGATATCCAGTATCATCCGAGAAAAATGAACGTAGTAGCGGATGCATTAAGCAGAAAAGCAATGATAAAATCTCAAGGAGAAGTTAGCACGACTGCAACTATGTGTACTACCGGAATGGTTTCAATCACGGCAACGAGCAGTATGTGATAGATACAATGGATGGAGCAGCCAACCAAGGGTTTATTCATCGGTTTTCGAATATGTTCGCGGCATTGAAGATTATACCAGATATAGTGGATGAAGTGAAGACAGCTATCAAAGCAGATCCTTATCTGAGAACAGTACAAGAAGATATTAAGAAAGGTAGGACTAATCCTGAGTTCACCATGGATGACGAAAAAGTACAGAAATACAAAGGAAGAATATGTGTACCTGAAACAGAAAGTGTAGACATTAGACACCGACTGATGAAGGAAGCCCACACAACCATCTATTCGATACATCCTGGAAGTACAAAAATGTATCATGATCTAAAGAAACTATATTGGTGGAGGGGAATGAAAGCAGATGTAGCTAAGTTCGTGTCTCAATGCCTAAATTGTCAGAAAGTAAAGGCTGAACGACAAAGACCCGCAGGACTGTTACAGCCATTACCGGAACCAGCATGGAAATGGGACTGCATCACTATGGACTTCGTCACGGGACTACCATTGACTCCTCGAGTAGTTGACGCAGTTTGGGTGATTGTGGACCGTCTGACTAAAATAGCTCGCTTCATACCTATACGACCTCAGTAAACACTGGAAAGGTTAGCGAAGCTGTATGTGGATAATATTATTCGATTACATGGTGTTCCAGAAAGCATTGTGTTGGATAGAGATCCACGATTTACTTCCAAGTTTTGGGAAGGATTGCAAAAGGCTATGGGTACAACGTTGAAGTTCAAGATCGCATTCCACCCACGCACGCAGGTACTGTCGGAGCGTACAATTCAGATTCAAGAAGATATGCTACGAGCATGTGTAATTGATTTCAAGGGATCATGGGATGAAAGATTACCACTGATCGAGTTCGCTTATAACAATTGCTATCAGGCTACTATACAAATGTCACCTTATGAAGCACTGTATGGCAGGAAGTGTCGAACTCCCTTGTTCTGGAATGAAGTTGGAGAACGTAGTATTGTTGGACCAAAATTTGTTGAAGAGACCTGTCGAGTGGTCGACATCATCAAGGAAAGAGTGAGAACAGCTCAGAACCGTCAGAAGCACTATGCGGATACTCGACGAATAGATCTGGAGTTCGCCGTAGGTGATAAAGTATTTTTGAAGGTATCGCCCATGCGAGGATTGAAGAGGTTCGGACGGAAAGGGAAACTAAGTCCAAGATATGTCGGGCCGTACGAAATTCTAGCTAAGCATGGAAAAATGGCTTATCAGTTAGCACTACCACCATCTATGTCAAGTGTGCATGACGTATTTCACATTTCCCTATTGAAGAAGTATGTCAAAGACCCAACACATGTTTTGACAGTGGATTTGCCAGAATTGACTGATGATTTGACATTTGAAATAATACCAACAGAATTCACTAGTCGAAAGGTTCAACGTCTACGCAACAGAGATATCTACTATGTTAAGGTCACATGGAAAAGTAGAGACATGGAAGGAATTACATGGGAAGAAGAAAATACTATGCGGAAGCAATACACTCACTTATTTGATTCAGAAGGTACGTAAAATTTTGAGGAAGAAATTTTTATAAGTTGGGAGGAGTTGTAAGACCCGTGTCAGTCTAACCCGGTCTTACCGCCTTGAACCAGGTTTACCCATCATGGTCGAGTCAAATGGACCAAGGACGTGAAGGAGATCGAGATCCCAGGTATCAAATCAACCCAAAAACACTTAAAATAGGGGAAGGGTCGCATACCCAGCTAAGCAGGGTCGGACCTCCCAAAACAGAAAGTCAGACCCTCAGTTTTGAAGGGAGGGTCGGATAGCTTAGGACCCTAGGGTCGACGGTTTCATCGACCCTCCCATCGACCCTCGGTTTCCGTAAGAAAATAAAATTAGGAAATTTCCTAATTTTCTATTGGGATTCTTTCCTAATCTCAAAGGGACTTATTTTAGGATATTCCTACTCTATTTAAAGGACATCCCTAAGCCACTTTCACTCCTTTCACAACCCTAATTGAATTGAGAGAAAGAGAGGAGAAGGAAAAGAGGAAAAAGAAAGGCAAGGAAGAGAACTTAGCAGAAGGAAAAGAAATTCAGAGAAAAAGTAATCTTCTCAGGTATGGATACTAATTCCATGAGTTTCTACAGACCTTAGGATAGTTATTGGAGAGAGTGTGATCTCGAAGAAACCCAAACCATCAAGCTATGATTAGGTTTTCATGGAAAACCATAGAAGAATGCATGAAAGCTATCTAGGTGGTTGATTCGTGGTTTCAGACCATGGAATAAATGTTTAATGGAATGTAGAAGCAAGTAATAAGACCCCAAACACGAAGAATGGATTAAAGAGAGGGAATTGGACCAAAGTGCACAGAGGGTCGCACCGAGGGTCGATGACCATCCGACCCTAGGTGTTCCTGACCATCGACCCTCAATGTTCGGGAAGTTCAGAATCTGGGGAGGGTCGCACCCAGGGTCGATCAGGACTGCGACCCTACCTCCGACCCTCAGTTAACAGAGTGGTTTTTAAATCTGGAATTAATTCTAATTAAATTCTATCGACTTTGTTAGGTCTTCTAGCAATATAATAACACTGTAAAGGTGATTCTAAAGCTTCGAAAAACATCTTATAGCAAGCTATGGTGAGGAACCAGAACTCCAAACTAAATTGGTTAATAACAAAAACTGTTTTCTATTTCTTGAGTCCTATGCCATGCTTGATTCTATGCGAATATGTTTGTAATGTGCATACAGCATGCCATCCAATATTTCTATTACTTGTTCATGCATATTTACTTTATTGTTTATAACATGATGATGATGATGATGATAGAAATAGGCATGTGCTTGTATGTGTGTGGTTTATGTACTTGATGTGAGCGAGTATCAGGGGAGGTGTGATGAGAACGTCAATAAACGTTAACCTTTGGCGGGTCTCAGCACTTCAGCTCTATCCCTAACCCAAGTCTTGTGCATTGGCATCGTCGTATTGCCATTACTTTAGCAGGACTATTATGTCGTAGAGTATCAGGGGAGGTGGTCTCGGTCCTTGTAGTCTCTAACTCTACCGGGGGGCCTTAGCTCTATCTCTATGGACATTCTGAGGGATGCTGGGGTGAGGCCTTGGATACACTTTTTGGCATTAAGATTGGTTAGTTGCGAGCCTAGTTTACAACCCTCGCTAACAGGGGCTTACGTGTTGGTATGACACTATATAGCAATAAACGTAACCTTTGTTATATAATGTTCATGATTGGGTACATGTGAGTTGACGATAAACGTGATCTTCGGGTAACGTCACACACTCGTGTATAGAGGCGGGGTCAACAAACACGACCTTTGGCTACCTAAACCTTTCTATTGCATATTGCAAACTTATATACCAGACCAAAGATATAAATTGATTTTTGCATGCATATGTATTGTTGCATTGTTTTGGCTACTCACTGAGCCATGATGTGTGCTCACCCCTCGACGTCGAATATTTTTTGTTGATGATGCAGGTTATACCGTTGAAGACTATATGAATGGGTCTGCGTACGGGAGCGTGGCAGCAATGGAAGCTGAAGCTGAAGTGGATACACACGACTCCTCTTGCGAGTGCAACTCGTGTGTATTTGATTAGATATTTTATAGGTTTCTTTATTGGATTTATTAAGACATGTATTTGGTATTTAAATATTTATGTCTCAGTTGAAAACAGAATAATTTGCTATTAAATTATTAATATCATCTTAGTTTCTCAGTTCATGTTATTATAAGACTTCCGCTATTGTGTATTTACTCTGATTATGATTACGGATGTGTGTAAGTTTAGATAACGCGGGGATAGCCTATTTGTGATCCTGGTTGAACCGTTGGTTTATTAGCGGTTCATCACACCATTCTGGTTAGTCTAAAATTGGGGTGTGACACGGATATCAAATTGTCACACCCCAATTCTAGTCTAACCAAATTAGTGTGATGAACCACTAATAAACCAACTGTTCAACCGGGATCTCGTATAGGTTGTACCCACAATATCAAACCACACACACATTCTACAATAATAATCAGAGATAATAAACAAATAAGTAGAAGTCTTACAGATAATGAACTGAGAATCTAACAGTAATAAATAAGTATTTAATCCAATTATCTCCAAACCACAAGACATAAAAATAAATAATCAATTACATATCTGATGTTCAAATAATAACTAAACTTAAGCAAAAACACATTGGTTGCAATCGCACGATGAATCATGCGCATCTTCTTCAGCTTCTACGTCTATCGTAGCAAAGTGTCCATACGTTGGCACATTTATATGTTTTTCAATAGTAGGACATGCATCATCAACTAAAAATATTTGACGTCGAAAGGGTGAGCATACATCACGGCTCAGTGAGCAAACAAAACAATGCAACAAACATATGCATGCATTCAATTCATATCTTTGGGTCTGATTTATAAGTTTGCAATATACTATAGAAAGGTTTGGTGGCTGCCGCACCTCTATAGACGAGTGTGTGAATCTTCCCAATGGATCAAACACCATTGTCGTCCCACATGCACCCACCATGGGATAGAGATAGGATCAAACACCGCCAACACTTTCCCTGATGCCCAACCCATACCAATACGTAAGCCCCTATTGACGAGGGCTTGCAAACTGGGCTTGCAACTAACCAATCCTAATGCCATGCAGTGTATCCAAGGCCTCACCCCCAGCATCCCTCAATACGTCCATAGAGATAGAGCTAAGGCCTCCCGACAGAGTCAGAGACCACACGGTCCAAGCCCACCTCCCCTGATGCCCTACGATGTAATAGTTCTGCTAAGGTAATGGTGATACAACAATGTTAGTGGGCGAGACTTGAGTAGAGATAGAGCTAGAGTCTGGTGACGAGGTCAAAGACCACCATGCCAAATCCTCCCCCTGATGTTCCACCCACATCCAACACTCCAACCACATACATACATTCACAGGCCTATTCCTAGCATCATCATCATCATCGTGTTATAAATAAATAGAATTAAATATGCATGAATAGTAATAGCAAAAATATTGGATGACATGTGAGATGCATATTACAAGCATACACGCATAGAATCAATCATGGCATTGGACTCAATAAAAATAAATAGTTTCTTATTATCCAATTAGTTTAGGTCTTGTTCCCTCACCTATTAGCAATACTCGATTTTCTTCCAAGCCTTGTAATTATTTTTCAATCAATTTAACAACCTAAAATTTATATGAATTTAAGTTAGGGTTCATATGTAACATGTTATAGTAGTCGAAAATCAAAACAGGGCACTGATAGGTGTCTGATTGGTCCTATGGTCTCATACTGTATCGACCTTACTGCCTACAGTCGATACCCTATGGTTGCATATGGTGCGACCGTAGCTGCGACCATATGGTTTTTGAAATCTTTCCGAATGTCTATGGTCGATATTTTGGTCATGCTAGTCATATTATGGTCAATCATAGCTGCGACCTTGTGATTTCTGGTCACAGACTACATGCAATTCGAGTTCTTCCTGGGTCAGTTCTTCTGATCTTCAATGGGGTTTATTCTAAGGTCATCCTATGGCCATCATTAGCAGTTTCTTATCAACTTTAACCATCAAACTCATCCCTCATGGTTATCCTTGGAAATTACTCAAGGAATCACATGGATCATGATAGATTGATATTGTTTATCTTCCATAGAAGTCTTATTCCTTAGAGTTTACATCTCTAGAGATTATGTTCATATCTTTGCCTGTGATAGAGAGCCAATCTCTTCTCAGCAAATTCCTTTCCTTAGTTTTTTCTTCTTCTTCTCCTTCTCTTCCTTATCTACCCTTCTCTTTCTCTAGGGTTTACTAATGTCCTAAAAGAGTGAAAAATGACTGAGGGACGTCCTTTATATAGAGGAAAGATCTCGATATAGAGTCCTCTTTCAATTAGGAAAGCAATCCCTTAATTTAGAAAAGTTTTCAAAACTCGAAGTCTGATTTGGGGTCTCATGGTCGATAGTTACAGTCACAGAGCCCGTCAATCGTAGGGTTGAAATCATCGACCGTGGGGTTCTGGACTTGAGATTTTTGTTTCCTTCCTTATGTTCGACCATACCTACCAAGGTATTCGACCAAAGGTAGTTTTCAGTATTTTTAACTCGATTCTCATACCTAGTTTGTGATCTATCTTTACACGCTCGGTCCACTTGGTCCAGGAATGATAGGAAGATCTGGCACAACACGGTTAAACCGGGTTAGTGGAGTGCGGGTCTTACACTCTTGATGTGATGATGATAGGGGACTCCAATGAGTCCAACCCCGTACGGATCTCAGATCTTGTGCTGACCTATGTGGGCCCACTTAACTTGAGGGCAAACCATACCTCAAGTCTGGATCTATAAGTGCCATGTGTAATCATTGTACTAATGTGATGAATGTTTGGTTGATGATTGAGATTGGGCTTGTAGCTTTGGGTTGTTTTTTTTTCCTGAAGCTGGGAATTGAGTGAGATTAGTTGACCCCAATCGAGTATAGGGAGTTGAGGCAGTGGCCTCTTGAGTGTTGCTACGTGGGATCCATGGCCTGTCATCCATGCGAACTACATTGATCGATTCTCATTTGAGATACGTAGGCAGTGAGGAGCTGCTTGGCTTCGCACACGGTCAATTGGAGGTATATAAGTCCCTTGATTCAGACATTACCTCAGTGAGGGGACATTCTTATGAGTTAGAAAGTACCTCATACAATGGATGGGTTCCATGATTTTGGGAACATCCACCTCTATGATGTGTCTCATGATTATGGGAACATCCGCTACACACACACTTGTCCACATCCCCGCCCGATCTACGTTTGGCTTGACTCCCGCCACTTAAGGGGATATATAGGCAGTTTGGGATGTCTCCCAAACTTGGTTATATCGTTGTTGTATTTTTTTTTTTTTATATTTAGAATCAATTGTCATCACCGTTTCATTCTTTTATTAATTTATTTGTACATTCATTTTTTATTTCCCATCAATTGTAGAATTGTTAGCTTGCAATGAGATACCTTAAGGTAACGAGAATTAGAGACATTGCCTAGCGTTCCCCGTCATGTTGCATAAGATAAATTAGATAACCCAAGTCATAGACCTTACCTAGGTGGCGACTCCAGATTTCTCTCCACTGACATGATTGGATGAGATCTTAAGGTGAAAACCTTTCAATCTCCATTGTCTGTTCAGAGTAGAGAGTTTAAAAAATCAAACAATTTAAAAAAAAAACGAGGATGATCATAATCATTAAGAGGGAATCGCTATCCAGATTTTGCCTTCGTCGTCCTCAAAGGTGGACGTATTGACAAAAGATTGGATGATGGCTTTGAGAGATACCGGGGGAATCTGATATATGTGGAACTTGGATGCCGGGCTAGCAGGGCTTCCTTTGTGGTCTACATTGTATGGAGGTCGGCGACCGATGTGGTTGGCCTCGGCTGATATCGTGACTTTACTAGGTGTCAATTTTTTATTGATGGGGTATTTTATCTCCCTAACACCACCCTATCCGAAGTAACCCATCAAGTGGAGGCCCCCAAGAAAGGGGCTGCAACGCATCAAGTTGTTTACTGTAGTGCCTTACGTGATAGGAGAGAGAGACAAGTACACATGTAGGGATGAGTCAGAGTACTCTTTTTTTTTTTGGTTGAAAGTCAAGAGTATTTCTACATGGACTAGAAATTCATTGCTCGAACGTGAACGTAACAGTGTCGGCCTGTGGCACCGTGCACCCATACAATGACAAGTGCATAAAGATGTTAATCAAGTCCGGTCCGAATTGGTTTTGATCTTGCACGGCTAAAACCAAATCGTTAAGAAAATCTCAATACCAAAACCAAACAGTTAAGAAAATCCCATTTTTGGTCTGGTTTAATTTCGTTTCTTTATGGGGTTATCTTTATGGGCTCTTATCGATCTATTATCAGATTGTTATCGATTTGGTTTGATTTGTTTTCTTATATGTAGATATATTAAAAGATTAGCTAAATATATAGGCTCTTATCGTAATCTTATTGTTATGAGATCTATTCGGTTTCTTATATGTATATTTATTATAAAAAAAAAATTGGTTTTTTATCGATCCATTATCAAGTTGTTATCCATTCGTTTTACTCTTATTTGTAGATCTGGTCTCATTTCAATTTTTTGTCATCCTTAAAAAACCAAATTCGATTGTGGCCCAATAAGAATTTAGCTCGGTTTCATCTTATTTTCTTCAACCGATTTGGATTTCGGATCCAGTTTTCGATTGTGCTCAGTTATGAACTTATGACACCCCACAAGTGAGTAAAACGCTCTTCCTCTTATTTCTTCATTCTCTATTCTCTGCATGGAAATTATACACAGGGCTTGCGAATGTAATCAATCTTATCCAATAAGACTTCCTTTCCAACCGACTGGGGTCCGGTCTCCAGTCTTCAGTCAAAGAAAATTTCACCGCCTTGATGGGTTATGCATCTTGGGTTGACCCGGTTATCGCCTTTTTTACAAGTCGGGTCCAATTGAGGGATTGAACAACCTACCTCTGGTGCATGTTCAATATCCGATTTTAGTCTAATCATAATCATAGAAGTCATATCGACCAATTTATAAACCAAGCCTGGTTTTACTCCTGACCACTTTCCGGCTCTAAAACATGATTCGAACTTGAACCGGGTCAGCCAAGTAGGTGCCCCGTTCGCACAGGTTTTACCTTCTCCTATTGCAGCATTTTTATGTTTTGTATAGACCTGATTCAATAAAATTTTCTAGTTTTCCCTTTTTTTCCTTTAAAAAAATATTTATAAAAATTGCATGCTGAAGGAGGAAGGAAAAAAAAAAACAAAGTTTGCCCATCCAAAGCATTTGATGAGTCCTAATCCTCATAAATAAGTTATGCCAAACAACACATGGTAAAATAAAGTGAACTTAGTCCAATATTTTTCAATAAAGCACTTGCGTTATTTTCAATTCTTCTATTTTAATGTATCTGTTTTAATGTTAGGTTATATTTGTTTTGACGTAAAATATTAATAAAATATTATGTTTTAATGTTAGGTTATATTTGTTTTGACGTAAAATATTAATAAAATATTATATGTAGAATAAAAAATCTAATATTTCTTTCTAATAGGTAAAAGAAAAGATGAAGTTCATTTTCTCAGCGGTTTACAAATCACTTTATTTTATCTCTTAGAAATAAACATTGAAAAAAAAAATTCTTACATATAAAAAAAATTATACATAACGTTTTACAGTAAAATTTTACATTAGGACAAAAGGAGCCTTACGGGACAAAATTCCATATTGCTCCAAGAAACCCTTATCATCAAATTGTCCCTTTTTAACCACTTGGATTGATGATTTAACAAATTTTTCCCTTGGCACATATCAAATTTGGCAGCGGAATTAGAACATATGCCCCACCATATATATATATATATATTTGCATTTTTCCCTTCTTTAGTTTCCAATCCTATGGTGTCCATGTTTGAATTGATCACTTCTAAAACTACAATTATTTTCAAGCCTCTATAAGGAAACAAGGGTATTTTAAATTGATCTAGAGATTTCATCATTAATAAATAAGGATGTCGATAATATATGTCCACGCCCAAAAAAAAAAGGGTGGGACACTGGATCCCAACTCCTTAAAGGAAATGCTATATAAGCCTTTGATCTCAAAATCATACTTTTAAAACATCATCTAGAATTTTGGATTAAGTTTGGCTTTGTTGGAACCTTGGTCAAGTTGAGCAATATTGAGCAGTTATGAATAGTATTGTCATTGTTGGCAACCTTGGCAGAATGATGAGGAGAAGAGAGAATATGACGGTCTACATTGTGCTCTATGTGTATGTGCAGTGCAATGCAAGCAAGGTAGAGAAAGAAGGAGAAAGACAGAGAGAAAGAAGAGATGGATGAAGAGAGAGAGAGAAAGTAGAGAGAGAAGGAGGAGAGAGTGTGGGGACCAGGCGGGTCCCACTTGAGTTGGCCAGCCACCTAGGTAGCTCTGCTAGCCAAGCCATGCCGTAGCACAGCCCAGCAAGCCATGAGCACAGCAGTAGGGCCACGCCGCGCGCATAGTCGTAGGTCCATGCCGAGCGCATAGCAGCAAGACAATGCCGTGCGCACAGCAGCAGGACCATGCCACGCTCACAGCAACAGGGCCATGTTGCGCACACAGCACAACAAGCCAGTCGCGGGCGCAAGGCATTTTGGGAATTCGGAGGGGCATTTTGGTCCTTAGGGAAAAAGAGAAGATTCGAGATGGAGGGCCAAGGATGAGCCACATCGTTCAGATTCCCATCAGAAGGCTAAAAATTATGCGGGCTATGGTGTGGTACAGCCGATGCGTCAAGATGCTCCTGCGAAGGATTCTATTGGCTAGATGCAGCATAAATTCATGATTCGCAATGCATTGAATGATAGCCTCGATTCAATGTGGCGCACATATGATATACTGGAGGAGAGATCCAGATCGCACTACAATTATTTGCTCCAAGTTCGTCTGATGCGATAAGATTGATCTAACGGTCTACAGTAAATCCCGCTTTCATCTGACACATCCAACGGTGATTAAGCAAGATTCCAGGTTTCGCGAATCGGAAGTCAACCCCGCACCTACTGTGTCAGCGGCGGTGTGGGTACGGTGTATTGCAGGTGTACTAAATAGCCTCTGAAGATTTTGTTTCCTATAATTTGATTGGTTGTACTTTGGATGGTCATATCTCAGCCATCCGATGTCCGTTTGGAGTGATTCAAGTATCCACGAACTCATCTCTTCGAAATCTATGGACCTGCAATAGAAAAACAGTGGTTTTGGGTGAGTAGCTACTGGTTTTGTGAAGAAGAAGGCCTTTGAGCCTCTTTGGTGTGTAGGAATCATCCCGACCTGCCTCTCTCTGAGTTTAATGGCCATATGGAGCATAAGAGAGGTAGTGTGAGAACCCATGGTGAGTTGTGAGTGATTTGGAATGTGTGTGGAGTGTTGGAAAACTACCAACTGCTGTGTGAGCTTGAAAATGAACATCCACCAATACTGAAGAGCTTGAGAGACCAAATGATGAGCATTTCTCAGTCTTGAGCACGTTGGGAAGGTAACCACTTACATAAGCCCTATTTATTTATATCAATGCCATATGGGAAGGGTTTGTAATATCTATTTGAAAAATACATTATATCCTATCAAGTTGGGGGCTTGACAGGAATGAGGGTAGTTGCCTAGGACTCAGTTGCATCTGAGAATGTAGTCAATGTTGCAGCATCATCTGGGTTGTAGGTGCAACCATAGCATTAAAGTTGCGTATTGGGTATAATATGAAACCCTGGTTAGGGTATTACCCCGTGGAGTAACCATTACAGTGTGTGATAGGTGAACCACGTTGCATAGTGTATCATGTGGATGTGGATGTGCCTGTTTATATTGTGCATTTGAAGTGTGTGGGTTGCAGATCTAGGTGTACACACTTGGTAGGCTAAGCCTCTGGTATGGATACCTATAGGTGTGTGGCATGGTGTGTTATACATGTGATTCTCAGGTTGACACTGAGAGTGGGGTGTATCAGTGACCACTAAAAATCTTCCCAACACTGTGAAGTCTGTCCAACCAAAAACACATACTGCTGCCAAGAGCTGTCTATTAACACTTGCTGTCTTGAGTTGACTGTGGTGGTTATTCAAACATTTATCATGTTAACACATTTTGTGTAATACACTATGCCATACACCTACAGTTATCCATACCAGAGGCTTGGCCTACTAAGTGTGCACACCCAGACCTGCAACCCACACACTTCAAATGTACAGCACAAGCAAACACATCCACATCCACAGACACACTATGTAACATGGTTCACTTATCACACACTGTGATGGCTACTCCACGGGGACATACCCTAACCAGGGTTTCGTATTATACCCAATACACTACTTTAATGCTATGGTTGCACCTATAACCCAGATGCTACAACATCGACCACATTCTCAGCTGCAACTGAGTCCTAGGCAACAACCCCCACTCCAGTCAAGCCCCCAACTTGACAGGTTACAAAGTATTTATCAAATAAAGATTACAAACCCTTCCCATATAACATTGGTACAAATAAATAGGGTCTGTGTGCGTGATTACCTTCCCAGCGTGATCACGGCATGTGTGGTGCTCACTAAATGAGCTTCTCAGGCTCTCCAATGGTAGTAGGTGAGCTTCTTCAACAATATGGGAGTTTGGCACTCTCCCAATACCTCTCATATAATATGAATCTCACCAAAACCTCACAAGATACTCACACTACCTCTCTCATGCTTTATATGCCATTAAACTCAGAGAGAGGTGAGTGGAGATGGATTTTACACACCAAATGAGCTCAAGAAGCTTCTTTCTTCACAAAACCGGACCTACTCTCACCAAAACTGATTTTCTTTGTTGTAGGTGAACAGTACTCGAAGAGATGAGTTCCGAGCAATTTGAATCACTCAAATCGGACATTGGATGGCTGAGATATGGCCATTGAAGTCCAGCCAATCAGATTAAAAGAAACAGAATCTTTGGACTTGATTTGGTGCGCCACGACACATACTAGCGCCGCCGCCTCTGTCGTATCTAAGGGTGTCAACGGGCCGGTCTAGGCCAGTTTTGGTCCGGGCTGAACCGATGTCGGGTTTTATAAGCCCAGACCAAAACATGTCCATTAAGAGTTGGGCTGGGGTGGGTTGCGCTGGACACAATAACTAACGGGCTGGTCCGGTGTCGATTTGATATCGGGCTAGGTTTATTGAGGTGATTTAGGGTTGGTTCGGTCCGGATTGGATTTATCGAGCTTACCGGGTGTCACACCCCAATTCCGCACATTTCAGAATGGTGTGATGAACCGCTAAATAACCAACGGTTCAACCAGGATCTCAAATAGGCTATCCCCGCGTTACCTGAACCTTCATATACTCACCATCATAATCAGAGTAAATACATAATAGCGGAAGTCTTATAAATAAATGAGCTGAGAAATAAAATGATATCCATAAATAATAGCAAATTATTCTGTGTTTAACTGAGACATAAATATTTAAGTACCAAATACATGTCTTATAAATCCAATAAAAAACCTATAAAAATATCTAGTCAAATACACACGAGTTGCACTCGCAAGCGGAGTCGTGTGTATCATATTCAGCTCCAGCGTCCATGGCTGCTACATTCCCGTACGCAGACGCGTTCATAAAATCTTCAACTGTATAACCTGCATCATCAACTAAAAATATTCTACGTCGAGGGGTGAGCACACAACACGGCTCAGTGAGTAGCCAAAACAATGCAACATTACATATGCATGCAAAAATCAATTTATATCTTTGGTCTTGGTTTACAGTTTGCAATGCGCAATAGAAAGGTTGGGTGGTCAAAGGTTAATGTTTATTGACACCGCCTCTATACACAGGGTGTGGAAGCCCGCCCGAAGGTTAACATTTATCATCGTCCCCATCCACCCTACCATAACATTATACAACAAAGGTTAACGTTTATTACTATATAATGCTATACCAACACGTAAGCCCCTGTTAGCGAGGGCTTGCAAACTGGGCTCGCTACTAACCAATCCTAATGCCAAACAGTGTATCCAAGGCCTCACCCCAGCATCCCTCAGAATGCCCATAGAGATAGAGCTAAGGCCCCCCGGTAGAGTCAGAGACTACAAGGACCGAGACCACCTCCCCTGATACTCTACGACACAATAGTTCTGCTAAGGTAATGGCGATACGACGATGTCAATGCACAAGACTTGAGTTAGAGATAGAGTTAAAGTGTTGAGACCCGCCAAAGGTTAACGTTTATTGATGTTCTCATCACACCTCCCCTGATACTCGCTCGCATCAAGCACATCAACCACACACATACAAGCACATGCCTATTCCTATCATCATCATCATCATCATCATGTTATAAACAATAAAGTAAATATGCATGAACAAGTAATAGAAATATTGGATGGCATGCTGTATGCACATTACAACATATTCGCATAGATTCAAACATAGCATAGGACTCGAGAAATAGAAAACAGTTTATTATTAACTGATTAGTTTGGGGTTAAGGTTCCTCACCTTAGCTTGCTAAAAGATATTTTCCAATCTTTAGAATCACCGTTATGACGTTATTATATTGCTAGCAAACCTAACAAAGTCGATAGAATTTAATTAGAATTAATTCAGAATTTAAAACCATTCTGTCAACTGAGGGTCGATGCTAGGGTCGATGGGTCTATCGACCCTCCCTCCATTCTGAACTTCCCGAATGCTGAGGGTCGATGGTCAGAAACACCTAGGGTCGGATGGTCTATCGACCCTCGGTGCGACCCTCGATGCACTCTGGTCCAATTTCCACTTTTAATCCATTCTTCGTGTTTGGGGTCCTATGGCTTGCTTCCTACATTCATTCAACAGTCATTCCATGGTCTAGAACCATGTATAATCCATCTAAATAGTTTTCGTGCATCCTCCTATGGTTTTCCATGAAAACCTAACCAAGGATGGATGGTTTGGGTTTCTCCGAGATCACATTCTCATCAATATCTACCCTAAGGTCTGTAGAAACTCATAGAATTAGTATCCATACCTAAGAAGATTAATCTTTCTCTGTAACTCTTCTCCTTTTTGCTAAGTCTTCCTCCTTGTCTCCTTTCTTCTTCTTTTCCTTCTTCTCTCTTTCTCTCAATTCAATTAGGGTTGTGAAAGGAGTGAAAGTGGCTTAGGAACGTCCTTTAAATAGACTAGGAATGTCCTATAATAGTCCCATTGAGATTTGGAAAGAATCCCAATCGAAAATTAAGAAATTTCCTAATTTCAGTTTCGTCAGAAACCGAGGGTCGATGGGAGGGTCCTTTCTGTTTTGGGAGGTCCGACCCTGCTTAGCTGGGTGTGCGACCCTCCCCTAAAATTAAGTGTTTTTGGGTCGATTTTATACATGGGATCTCGATCTCCTTCATGCCCTTGGTCCATTTGACTCGACCATGATGGGTAAACCTGGTTCAAGGTGGTAAGACCGGGTTAGTTTGACACGGGTCTTACAGCGGGCCCCTTTTATATGTAAACTATATAGCCTATTTTATTATTTCTATCTATAAAATTATCATTATTCATTCCATATGTATGTAATTTAATAAACTATAACAATTAACATAATCTTTTCAACTATAGATTCACATAATCTTCTAGATCATGAAGTGAACCCTAATAGTGTAACACAATCTATTAAAATTTAAAACCATTAAAATTAAAAAATTGGGCCCGAACGGACCTTACCGGTGTTCGGGTTGGGTTTTATCGGTTTGGGCTAATTCGGGCTTCTTAACAAACCGGTTCGGTTTGGTTTCGATTTGGACTGAAACGGTGTCGGGCTTTACAAGCTCAGACCAAAACCTGTCAATTAAGGCTCGGTCCAGGCTGTGTTCGGGTTATATCGGGCTTGTAAGACCCGTGTCAATCTAACCCGGTCTTACCACCTTGAACCAGGTTTACCCATTATGGTCGAGTCAAATGGACCAAGGGCGTAAAGGAGATCGAGATCCCAGGTATCAAATTGACCCAAAAACACTTAAAATAGGGGAAGGGTCGCAAACCCAGCTAAGCAGGGTCGGACCTCCCAAAACAGAAAGTCAGACCCTCAGTTTTGAAGGGAGGGTCGGACAGCTTAAGACCCTAGGGTCGACGGGATCATCGACCCTCCCATCGACCCTCGAATTCTGCCGAATATGGAAATTAGGAAATTTCCTAATTTTCGATTGGGATTATTTCTTAATCTTAGAGGGACTTATTTAGGATGTTCCTACTCTATTTAAAGGACGTCCCTAAGCCACTTTTACTCATTTCACAACCCTAATCGAATTGAGAGAAAGAGAAGAGAAGGAAAAGAGGAAGAAGAAAGGCAAGGAAGAGAACTTAGCAAAAAGGAGAGAAGAATTTCAGAGAAAAAGTAATCTTCTCAGGTATGGATACTAATTCCATGAGTTTCTACAGATCTTAGGTTAGTTATTGTTGAGAGTGTGATCTCGGAGAAACCCAAACCATCAATCTATGGTTAGGTTTTCATGGAAAACCATAGGAGAATGCATGAAAACTATTTAGATGGATTATACAAGGTTCCAGACCATGGAATGAATGTTTAATGGAATGTAGAAGCAAGCCATAGGACCCCAAACACAAAGAATGGATCAAAGAGAGGGAATTGGACCAAAGTGCACAGAGGGTCGCACCGAGGGTCGATAACCATCCGACCCTAGGTGTTCCTGACCATCGACCCTCAGTGTTCGGGAAGTTCAGAGTTAAGGGAGGGTCGCACCCAGGGTCGATCCTGACTCCGACCCTACCTCCGACCCTCAGTTAACAGCATGATTTTTAAATTCTGAATAAATTCTAATTAAATTCTATCGACTTTGTTAGGGCTTCTAGCAATACAATAACACTGTAAAGGTGATTCTAAAGCTTGGAAAAGTATCTATTAGCAAGCTAAGGTGAGGAACCAGAACTCCAAATTAAATTGGTTAATAACAAACTGTTTTCTATTTTCTTGAGTCCTATGCCATGCTTGATTCTATGCGAATATGTTTGTAATGTGCATAGCATGCCATCCAATATTTCTATACTTGTTCATGCATATTTACTTTATTGTTTATAACATGATTATGATGATGATGATAAGAATAGGCATGCGCTTGTATGTGTGGTTGATGTACTTGATGCGAGCGAGTATCAGGGGAGGTGTGATGAGAACGTCAATAAACGTTAACCTTTGGTGGGTCTCAGCACTTTAGCTCTATCTCTAACTCAAGTCTTGTGCATTGGCGTCGTCGTATCGCCATTACTTTAGCAGAACTATTATGTCGTAGAGTATCAGGGGAGGTGGTCTCGGTCCTTGTAGTCTCTGACTCTATCGGGGGGCCTTAGCTCTATCTCTATGTACATTCTGAGGGATGTTGGGGTGAGGCCTTGGATACACTTTTTGGCATTAGGATTGGTTAGTTGCGAGCCCAGTTTGTAGCCCTTGCTAACAGGGGCTTACGTGTTGGTATGCCACTATATAGCAATAAACGTAACCCTTGTTATATAATGTTCATGATTGGGTGCATGTGAGTTGACGATAAACGTGATCTTCGGGTAACGTCACACACTCGTGTATAGAGGCAGGGTCAATAAACGCGATCTTTGGCTACCTAAACCTTTCTATTGCATATTGCAATACCAGACCAAAGATATAAATTGATTTTTGCATGCATATGTATTGTTGTATTATTTTGGCTACTCACTGAGCCGTGATGTGTGCTCACCCCTCGACGTCGAATATTTTTAGTTGATGATGCAGGTTATACCATTGAAGACTATATGAATGCGTCTGCGTACGGGAACGTGGCAGCGATGGAAGCTGAAACTGAAGTGGATACACACGACTCTTCTTGCGAGTGCAACTCGTGTGTATTTGATTAGATATTTTTATAGGTTTCTTATTTGGATTTATTAAGACATGTATTGGTATTTAAATATTTATGTCTCAGTTGAAAATAGAATAATTTGTTATTAAATTAAATGATATCATCTTAGTTTCTCAGTTCATGTTACTATAAGACTTCCGCTATTGTGTATTTACTCTGATTATGATTATGGATGTGCGTGAGTTTGGATAACGCGGGGATAACCTATTTGAGATCCTAGTTGAACTGTTGGTTTGCTAGCGGTTCATCCCACCATTCTGAACAGTGCGGAATTGGGGTGTGACAACTTGGTATCAGAGCATCTCAGGCCTTGCCCGCCGAACTAACATACATTCAAGACCATTGTGAACTGAGATAGGATAAAAGTAAAAGCTTTAATATAAACACACTGTAAGCACAAGTGATGATTGAGACCAAATTTAAAAAAGAGAATAATGCATCTACAAAAGGGGAAACAAGTTACATACAATGAGAAAGAGAAACAAAATGTATATACATAACCAAAACAGAGTACAGTCCACAACCCGGACAGTTACTCTATAGTACAAGAAAATAAATACAATCATGAAGCTGGAGGTGAAGGAGGAGGCGGTGCCTCACGATCTCGATCATAGTCCTCAGCATAGACCCTAGTCAACCAAGCCACCTGGGTCTGGGTGGTCTGGAGACTAGCTGCAAGATCGGCTACTCTCCTATCAGTCGCCCGCTGGACCGATAACAGCTCATCCACCCTCATACGCTGGGCGTCTAGCAACTCCTCCATCCTCAGATCAGATCTGCGCTGAGCCTCCCTGATCTCCTGCAGCATCTCCATTATGTCAGAAGGTGGAAGTGAAGGACCAGCCGCATGCGAAGGACCAGCCTCAGGTACAGGGTCCACCGCAGAAGAAGTGCCAACACCAGCCGCATGTGTAGGTGAAGGCGGTGGTATCGAGTCGACATCCATATACATACGGTCGTCATCGTCGACAGGATCCACGCGAGCTCTAGCAGCGACAGCAGCAGCCTCGGCATCAGCCATCTCGATACGAGTGTGAGGGCGCACCATCGCGTTCCTCTCCTCATCACTAACCTGGGCATCCCGCATACCCATCTTGCAGATTGCCTCCCAATCTAGAGGCGACGAGAAGGTCTTCTCCTGGATCTTCTCATCCACCAGGTCAACCCCTAGACGGGTCAGTAGGACTGTAATCATGCGTCCATAGGGTAGATTACCCCTATGACCGGACAATGTAGTACTAATCATAATCTGCATGATGATGTATGGAAGACAGACGGGTTGGCGAGTGCAGATGCTATAAATCAGGAACTGGGTCAGCTGAGAAACCCTCTCATAGTGCCCACTCTGTGGAATCAGATTATGCTGGATAATCTTACAGAAGACCCGTGGAGCTGGACGCAAGTAACAAGCTCTCATCTGCTAACGATCAGGACGAGCACAGCGATTATCGATCTTTGCCCTCTTCTCCATCTCAACAAACTGTGGCTCTCCAGGCGCACAGTACACCATGGTGCCATCATAAGGAATGCCCAACAAGTCGGCCAACTGTCGATAGTCGAAGGAGATATCTACCCCTTTGACGTAGCTGGTGATGCGCAACTCCTGACCATGCTCAACGTCATTGTAATTCCCCACCACCTGGAGATTACAATAGAACTGACGCACCAAATCCGGGCATGTGCACGCGTCATATGTAATGACAGGAAGCCACCCCATGTCACCAAAGGCTCCCTCTACGTTGAACACGGCTAACTCAGCCAAGTTCACCATACGACCACCCTCAACCTTCTTACGGGCATAGTCAACATACCGTGCCTCGGCTTCATTGGAACGGAAGCGAAGGGGATCACGAACTCGGGGTACCTTAGTACGAGCCATGGTATCTGCAAAATAAGAAAGAGAAGGAAAACAAGGAGTTAATAGGATAAAAATCCGAAACTTGATTTAATAACGACGTAAGTTGACCATAAAGCCCCATTCCTCACCATACAGGTGGGCATGAGAACTTACGTAGGTTAACATACATCCTACAACCCACATACAGTAGGAAATTTTAACTGACGATGTCCAATTTGAAGAAATTCAAGAAAAATCAAAAATGTCGACAAATTAGGGCAAAAAGAGAAAATTTCAAGTTTATCGATAACCAACCGATGAAACTCAAAAATTTTTGAGGGATTTCATTCCTCGAGACACCAATAACAAAAGCCCCCAATAAAAATCGAATTTTTATGGTTGGAAAAAGTTTAATTTGGAAAATACAAGTTAAACGTGCGAAAACCTAGAAATGGAAACCTAAAAACAGGTAAAAACGGGAATACATACCTGTAGGGATGAAGTGGACGTTGAAAACCCGGAGTCAAATTGATCAAAAACGGTAGAGTAGCACTGTAGCAACTCATAGAGGAGAGACGAGTCGAAACGGAGGAGGAATAGTGAGAAATGACCCAAAATCGGACCTTAAAAATCTGATTTTTGATCCGAGGGTCGGACAATTCGACTAGCACAATCGACCCTCGAATCGACCCTCAGCTCTCGCGAATCTAACAGAAAATCAAGGTTCGGAACTGAGGGTCGGACACTCATCAACCCTCGCATCGACCCTCAGCTCTCGGGAAGAATAGGTTATTCCCAGGGTCGGATACCAAGGGTCGGACATACCATCGACCCTGCATAGAAAAGACAGTATTTTTTTTATATAATGAGCTAGAATTGGAATTGATTATCGGTTAGCGTGCCTACATGAAATATGAATGACTTCTCACCTATTTTGATAATTTCCAGGCACCACCAATCACCGAAAGGAATCATGTCTAGACGTAGAGTGACCCGACAGACCCGAAATGTAGTCCCACCACCACCACCCGTGGAGGAGACTAGTCAAGAAAATAACTATGCACCGGGTAATCCAGAACCGGCAAACCCTACAAATTTGCCACCTCCACCACCAGAGCTAACAACCGTGGTGATGAACTTGGCACAGCAGCTGCAGCAGATGCAACACGCGTAGGCTCAGATGCAGGTTGCCATGGGAATTAGGTTTCAAGCCACTCAGGCTGCACCCATGCACACAGGACAAGCCAGTGCAGCACCGGTAGGTAACCACCCAGCTCCTCAGACACCTCAGCAACCGGATTCTAGATTCCAGTGCAGGTTCCAGAAGCAGCTCAGGGTGATTACCAGTATCCACACCACATGTTTGGCGCAAACCCCCAAAATCAGCTGGACCACTCCCGACTAGTGGAGAGATTTTTGAAGATGAAACCCAAGGAATTCAACGGCAAACCGTCTGATCCATTGTGGCCAGTACACTGGATAGACGAGATGGAGAGAAATTTCCTCATGATGACTATCACAGAGGAAGAGAAAGTACTATGCGCCACCTTCATGCTCAAGGGTGACGCACATCATTGGTGGAAATCAACGAAGGCATATCTACTGACCAAGCACGCCCTACTGACCTGGGCTATATATAAAGAAGCCTTCTTTGAGAAATATTTTCCACGGAGCTTTAGAGATTCGATGGAGAAGGAGTTCCTGAGCCTATATCAGGGACAGATGACTGTGGACTCATATCAACAGCGTTATGAAGAGCTGTTTTTCTTCGCACCACTGAGTATGCAAGAAGAAGATACCAAAACCCGTAGATTCATCACGGGACTGAGAGCAAGCATCAGGGAACATGTTCTGGGCTTAGAAAAGAGAATTTATAATGAAGCTGTCCAGATCGCACGAGTTATAGAATCAAGCCAGAAGGAGAGTTATTTTACTCAGAACAGAGGCATCAAAAGGCCAGTCGGAAATTCTTACAACGGAGGCAATAACAAGACATATAAGCCTTTCCATCCTCAGAATTTTACTGCTGCAACCAGGACTACTCCAGCAGCTCAACCACAGCCAAAGCCAAACTCTGAAGTCCTGAAGTGTTTTAACTACAACCAGCCGGGACATATGGCAAGGGAGTGCCCTAAGCCCAAGAAGCAATTCCATCAGGGACGTGTATATGCTGTTACGTCTGAGGATGCGGCCGCATCACCCGATGTGGTCACAGGTATGACTGAAACTTTTAAAGTTGTAATTACATTGAATGAGCATGAAGACTAAGTAAAGATAAATCATAGGTATTGTACCTATAAATGGCGTACCCGCCAGAGTACTCTTCGATTCCGGAGCTACTCATTCATTTATATCTGTGTCATTTGAAAAGAAGACAAAATTACCCATCAAAACATTAGACTACAAATTACTTGTACGATCACCGATGGGGTTAGAAGTGGAACTAGAGAAAAGTTATGGACCATGTCCAGTTCTCATTGGAGAGAAGACTTTAGATGCAACCTTGATACAACTTGAGATGACAGACTTTGATGTCATCTTGGGAATGGACTGGTTAGCTCGGCATTCTGCAAATCTATTATGCGCCGAAAAGAAGCTAACGTTCAAGGACAAAGAAGGAGCAAAATTAAGTTTCTCGGGAACCAAACTTCCCCGGAGGCGCAAGCTTATACTTTCAGCACTAAAGGCTAAGAAGTGCCTTGAGAAAGGGGCAATCGGGTATCTAGTATCCGTGGTCGACCTAACCAAGGAAGCGCCACGAATGGAAGATATTGATGTCGTGTGGGACTATCCTGACGTATTTCCGGAGGAACTACCCGGATTACCACCCGACCGAGCCACGGAGTTTGTAATAGACCTTATACCTGAAGCCGCACCCGTATCAAAAGTACCCTATAGAATGGCTCCTACGGAACTGAAGGAACTGAAGGTGCAACTACAAGAACTACTGGACAAGGGTTATATTCGACCCAGTATATCTCCATGGGGTGCAGCGGTGTTGTTCGTAAAGAAGAAAGATGGTAGCGTTCGTTTATGCATCGACTATCGGGAGTTGAATAAACTGACAATCAAGAATCGATACCCACTACCTCGGATCGATGACTTGTTCGATCAGTTACAAGGAGTGAAAATTTTTTTCTAAGATTGATCTTCGATCAGGCTATCATCAGCTGAAGATTAAAGAAGGTGATATTCCGAAGACAGCATTCAGGACCAGATATGGACATTATGAATTTTTGGTTATGTCTTTCGGATTAATTAATGCACCGGCAACGTTCATGGAACTTATGAACCGAGTCTTCCACGATATGTTGGATACATCGGTTATAGTATTTATTGATGACATATTGGTATATTCCAAGGACAAGGAAACTCATATCAAGAACCTAAACGCAGCCCTACAACGTTTAAGGAAAGAGAAGTTATATGCCAAATTTTCAAAGTGTGAGTTTTGGCTAAGTGAAGTCGCATTCCTAGGCCATGTAGTATCCGCTGAAGGAATCAAAGTGGATCCCAGCAAGATCGAGGCTATTGTAAAGTGGGAAGCACCAAAGAGCATTTCGGAAATCCGAAGTTTTTTGGGTCTAGCTGGTTATTATTGGAGATTCGTAGAAGACTATTCTCGGATTACCGTACCTCTCACCAGTTTGACTAAGAAAGGTGAAAAGTTTGTATGGACTGATAAATGTGAGAAGAGTTTCCAAACACTGAAGACCAGACTGATATCTTTCCCAATTTTAACTATTCCTATTCCAGGACAGACATTTACCTTATACACTGATGCGTCGGGACTGGGACTAGGATGTGTGCTTATGCAAGGAGAGCAAGTAATTGCTTATGCTTCAAGACAGTTAAAGGTACAAGAGAAAAATTATCCCACTCATGATCTGGAGCTAGCGGCAGTAGTACATGTGGTCAAGATATGGAGACATTACCTATACGGAGTGAAATTTCAGATTAAGTCTAACCATAAAAGTTTTACTTATTTATTTAATCAGAAGGAGTTGAATATGAGACAACGAAGATGGCTGGAACTATTGAAAGACTATGATTGGGATATCCAGTATCATCCGGGAAAAGCGAACATAGTAGCGGATGCATTAAGTAGAAAAGCAATGATAAAATCTCAAGGAGAAGTTAGCACGACCGCAGCAATGTCCACCACCGGAATAGTATTCAATCACGGCAACGAGCAGTATGTGATAGATACAACGGATGAATCAGCCAACCAAGGGTTTATTCATCGATTTTCGAATATGTTCGCGGCATTGAAGAATATGCCAGATATAGTGGACGAAGTGAAGACAGCTATCAAAGCAGATCCTTATCTGAGAACAGTACAAGAAGATTTTGAGAAAGGTAGGACTAACCCTGAGTTCACCTTGGATGACGATAAAGTACTGAAATACAAAGAAAGAATATGTGTACCTGAAACAGAAAGTGCAGACATTAGACACCGACTGATGAAGGAAGCCCACACCACCATCTATTCGATACATCCTGGAAGTACAAAAATATATCATGATCTAAAGAAACTATATTGGTGGAGGGGAATGAAAGCAGATGTAGCTAAGTTCGTGTCTCAATGCCTAAATTGTCAGAAAGTAAAGGCCGAACGACAAAGACCCGCAGGACTGTTACAGCCATTATTGGAACCAGCATGGAAATGGGATTGTATCACTATTGACTTCGTCACGGGACTACCATTGACTCCTCGAGTAGTTGACGCAGTTTGGGTGATTGTGAACCGTCTGACTAAAACAGCTCGCTTCATACCTATACGACCTCAGTATACACTGAAAAAGTTAGCGAAGCTGTATGTGGATAATATTGTTCGATTACATGGTGTTCCAGAAAGCATTGTGTCCGATAGAGATCCACGATTTACTTCCAAGTTTTGGGAAGGATTGCAAAAGGCTATGGGTACAACGTTGAAGTTCAGTACTGCATTCCACCCACAGACAGATGGACAGTCAGAACGTACAATTCAGATTCTAGAAGATATGCTACGAGCATGTGTAATTGATTTCAAGGGATTATGGGACGAAAGATTACCACTGATCGAGTTCGCTTATAACAATAGCTATCAGACTACTATACAGATGTCACCTTATGAAGCACTGTATGGCAGGAAATGTCGAACTCCCTTGTTTTGGAATGAAGTTGGAGAACGTAGTATTGTTGGACCGGAATTTGTGGAAGAAACTTGTCGAGTGGTCGACATTATCAAGGAAAGAGTGAGAACAACTCAGAACCATCAGAAGCAATATGCAGATACTCGACGAAGAGATCTGGAGTTCGTCGTAGGTGATAAAGTATTTTTGAAGGTATCGCCTATGCGAGGATTGAAGAGGTTCGGACAGAAAGGGAAACTAAGTCCAAGATATGTCGGGCCATATGAAATTCTAGCTAAGCGTGGAAAAGTAGTTTATCAGTTAGCACTACCACCATCTATGTCAAGTGTGCATGACGTATTTCACATTTTCCTATTGAAGAAGTATGTCAAAGACCCAACGCATGTTTTGACAGTGGATTTGCCAGAATTGACTGATGATTTGACATTTGAAGTAACACCAACAGAGATCACTAGTCGAAAGGTTCAACGTCTACGCAACAGAGATATCTACTATGTTAAGGTCACATGGAAAAGTAGAGACATGGAAGAAATTACATGGGAAGAAGAAAATGCTATGTGGAAGCAATACCCTCACTTATTTGATTCAGAAGGTACGTACAATTTCGAGGACGAAATTTTTATAAGTTGGGGGGAGTTGTAAGACCCGTGTCAATCTAACCCGGTCTTACCACCTTGAACCAGGTTTACCCATTATGGTCGAGTCAAATGGACCAAGGGCGTGAAGGAGATCGAGATCCCAGGTATCAAATCGACCCAAAAACACTTAAAATAGGGGAAGGGTCGCATACCCAGCTAAGCAGGGTCGGACCTCCTAAAACAGAAAGTCAGACCCTCAGTTTTGAAGGGAGGGTCAGATAGCTTAAGACCCTAGGGTCGACGGGATCATCGACCCTCCCATCGACCCTCGAATTTTGCCGAATATGGAAATTAGGAAATTTCCTAATTTTCGATTGGGATTCTTTCCTAATCTCAGAGGGACTTATTTAGGATGTTCCTACTCTATTTAAAGGGCGTCCCTAAGCCACTTTCACTCCTTTCACAACCCTAATTGAATTGAGAGAAAGAGAAGAGAAGGAAAAGAGGAAGAAGAAAGGCAAGGAAGAGAACTTAGCAAAAAGGAAAAGAATTTCAGAGAAAAAGTAATCTTCTCAGGTATGGATATTAATTCCATGAGTTTTTACAGACCTTAGGTTAGTTATTGTTGAGAGTGTGATCTCGGAGAAACCCAAACCATCAATCTATGGTTAGGTTTTAATGGAAAACCATAGGAGAATGCATGAAAACTATTTAGATGGATTATACAAGATTTCAAACCATGGAATGAATGTTTAATGGAATGTAGAAGCAAGCCATAGGACCCCAAACACGAAGAATGGATCAAAGAGAGGGAATTGGACCAAAGTGCACAGAGGGTCGCACCGAGGGTCGATGACCATCCGACCCTAGGTGTTCCTGACCATCGACCCTCAGTGTTCGGGAAGTTTAGAGTTAAGGGAGGGTCGCACCCAAGGTCGATCCTGACTCCGGCCCTACCTCCGACCCTCAGTTAACAGCATGGTTTTTGAATTCTGAATAAATTCTAATTAAATTCTATCGACTTTGTTAGGGCTTCTAGCAATACAATAACACTGTAAAGGTGATTCTAAAGCTTGGAAAAGTATCTATTAGCAAGCTAAGGTGAGGAACCAGAACTCCAAATTAAATTGGTTAATAACAAACTGTTTTCTATTTTCTTGAGTTCTATGCCATGCTTGATTCTATGCGAATATGTTTGTAATGTGCATACAGCATGCCATCCAATATTTCTATACTTGTTCATGCATATTTACTTTATTGTTTATAACATGATTATGATGATGATGATAGGAATAGGCATGTGCTTGTATGTGTGTGGTTGATGTACTTGATGCGAGCGAGTATCAGAGGAGGTGTGATGAGAACGTCAATAAACGTTAACCTTTGGCGGGTCTCAGCACTTTAGCTCTATCCCTAACCCAAGTCTTGTGCATTGGCATCGTCGTATCGCCATTACTTTAATAGAACTATTATGTTGTAGAGTATCAGGGGAGGTGGTCTCGGTCCTTGTAGTCTCTGACTCTACCGGGGGGCCTTAGCTCTATCTCTATGGACATTCTGAGGGATGCTGGGGTGAGGCCTTGGATACACTTTTTGGCATTAAGATTGGTTAGTTGCGAGCCTAGTTTACAGCCCTCGCTAACAGGGGCTTACGTGTTGGTATGACACTATATAGCAATAAACGTAACCTTTGTTATATAATGTTCATGATTGGGTGCATGTGAGTTGACGATAAACGTGATCTTCGGGTAACGTCACACACTCGTGTATAGAGGCGGGGTCAATAAACACGACCTTTGGCTACCTAAACCTTTCTATTGCATATTGTAAACTTATATACCAGACCAAAGATATAAATTGATTTTTGCATGCATATGTATTGTTGCATTGTTTTGGCTAGTCACTGAGCCGTGATGTGTGCTCACCCCTCGACGTCGAATATTTTTAGTTGATGATGCAGGTTATACCGTTGAAGACTATATGAATGCGTCTGTGTAAGGGAACGTGGCAGCGATGGAAGCTGAAGCTGAAGTGGATACACACGACTCCTCTTGCGAGTGCAACTCGTGTGTATTTGATTAGATATTTTTATAGGTTTCTTATTTGGATTTATTAAGACATGTATTTGGTATTTAAATATTTACGTCTCAGTTGAAAACAGAATAATTTGCTATTAAATTAAATGATATCATCTTAGTTTCTCAGTTCATGTTACTATAAGACTTCCACTATTGTGTATTTACTCTGATTATGATTATGGATGTGCGTGAGTTTGGATAATGCGGGGATAGCCTATTTGAGATCCTGGTTAAACCGTTGGTTTGCTAGCGGTTCATCACACCATTCTGAACAGTGCGGAATTGGGGTGTGACAGGGCTGGCTCGGTTCGTGCTACCGGGCCGGGCCCAGTTTTGACACCCTTAGTCGTATCGTAGGACGTTGTCGATTTGTGATTGGTATAGAGAGAATCTTTAGTTAATCGCCGTTGCATCGGTCAGGTAAAAGCGGGATGGAGATACGGTCGTCGGATCTTCTCAAATCACGTTAGTCGATCTTGGGATTGAATCTAACCATGCGATCAGGACCTGCTCCGTCGAACCATCGTAGTACAAGCACACACAATCAAGAATCTTTTCCCTGTACCGTGGCTCAACGTAATAAGATAAAACACCCAATCACCTTTCTCGAGGCCGAATCTTGACGCGTCCTTAAGACACACTGGATCCCGCCTTTTGTTATCTGCTGGATTTGTATCTGCTATGTGTGGCTTCATCTTGGCCCTTAGTATCGGATCTGCTACATATGCAAAGGACGAAAAAATCCCTGAACAAATATGAAATGGCATCTGTGACCGAAAAGTATCACCTACAGAGAAGGGAACTCCAGTAGGGTGATGTGGGGTTCCTTCTCTGCAGCAAATGGTAGAACAGGTGCAGGGCATGCTGCTGTTGTGCACCTTGCGCGCGCGGCTAGGCCCTCCGAGCCTTGCGGGCTTGCGGGAGCCAGTTGCTGTGCAGCGGTCTTGCGAGGCTGGCTGCGTGCTGGACTTGTAAGGCTGGCTGCTGGCTGTGCGCACGGCTTGCCCTGCTGCTATGCGCATGGCATGTTGGGTGTGCGCATGGCATAGCCTGGCTGGTAGAGCTGCCTAGGTGGGCTTGGCCTACTGGCCTGGTGCCACGACTGCTGGCCTCGGCTACGGCTGCTGGCTTGGGCTGGCTGCCATGCTGGCCTGGCCACCTCAGGTGGGACCCACCACTCTCTCTCCTCTTATCTCTCTTCTTTATCTCTCCTCTTTCTCTCTCTTCTTTCTATTCTTCATTCTCTTTCTTATGCTAGTCTCTCTCATCAACTGCTATCAGTACACCAACCCAGTCACCATGTCTGTCAGTGGAACTTTAATGGGACCCACAGACACTCTCTCTCCTCTTTCTTTCTCTACTTTGTCTCTCTACTTTATATGTCTTCTTTCACTAAACTGTAAGCACTGTAAACTGGCTTCCAAATAGGCTTCTGACTGTCCAACCATGCCTGCTGACTGTCTACTCTGTCTGCTTACTGGATACACTGCCTGCTGATATTCTCTCTCCTCCATATCACTTTGCCAACTATCGAGAGGTCGCCAAGGTTGCCAACAATGACAACACACACAAAGATGCTCTCAACTGCTTAACTTATCCAAGGTTCCAACAATCTCCCCCTTTGGAATTGTTGGCCACCTACATGATATCTCCACATGAAATCAAGCACTCTCTCCCCCTTTGTCAACAAGTACAAAGGAAAAAATGATGCTCCCCCTTCTTCACTGCTCCCCCTACATTAGAACTCCCTCTGCATAGACTCACCTATAGGAGTTCCCACCGCATCTTTCCAATCCTATAGATGAACAATGATGCTATGCAGTCACCAACTCCCCCTACACCTGTGCCATCAATAGCGCACTAAGAGCCACAACTTCTAGCTTGTCTCTGAGAGTCTCAATGAATCTTTTGGGAAGGTCTTTGTGAAGACATCTACCACTTGATCACAACTGATTGTAGCTGCTATGTACTCTATTCTTGCTTTGCTAGGCCACAAAACTTTCTCCAAAAAGAATGCACCACCACTAGTGCCTATTCTGTCATCAACACACTTGGCCAAGCACACTGCTAGTAGACTATCAGTTTTCTAAAAGAACATACAGGTTGCCCTGTGTTCTTGTCCCTTGTGCCAAAAATTTTCCTTTTTAAACATCTTTCACCACAAAACCATCCTTGGTGAAGGTTATTTCATTGGCTTGATCACAAACTTGGCTCACACTCAAGAGATTGTGTTTCAGGCCATTGACAACCAAAACCTTTTGGGATTTTAAATCTGCACTGCAAATGTTGACAATTCCTTTTCTTTTGATCCTTGCACCATCATTGTTTCCAAATCTAACTGATCCACCTTCTTCAGTATTCAGACTTGAAAATATCTCTCAATCCCCTGTCATGTGAGTGGAGCACCCACTGTCCAAGATCCATGGTGTAGGTCTACTTTTGGCCTTAAGAGTTGTCTGCACAATGAGAGATTTGTTGCCCTTATTTTTGTTCTTCTCAACCCACACCGCTTTTTCTTTCACTGTTATGGGTTTTCTTGCCTTTTCTTTCACAACTCTTTCTTCTCTTTTAGCTGATCTTCTAGGAGGATTTCTTCTAATATTCCCTCTTGGTTGCCTTTGAGATGGAAGGAGTGTTTGACAATTTCTGACTATGTTACCAAATCTCTGACACGTGAAGCGTTCAATCTTGTCTTCTTCCAAAGGAGCAAATCTATTTCTTCTTGTGAACATTGGTTGTCTAACTTGTCTTCTACATTCTATAATTTTGTGTCCATACCCTTCACAGCCATAACAGTACCCTCTGAAGCTGTCTCTCTGCCTAGGATTGTTGCCTTGCATCCTCTGCTTGTACTGGTTGATTGTACTGAAACCATCTCTGTCATTCTTGTTCTCAGGTTATTTTTCAACGTGTACCCTTCTTTGTTTAGCTTTAACAAAAATAGTGTGGTTTTCAGCTGACCCTTTGCCCTTAGCTTTTTCAGTCCTCTGCTTCTCATAACCAAGTCCAGACTTGATGTGAGATGACCTCTGGTAGCTTAGAATCTCATCCAGAATATTCTCCTCTTCCATTTGTGAGCAATCATCCTCAACCTCTTAATCTGTCATTGTCTTCTCCTTTGATTTTAGGATAGTTACTGATGGAGATGATGTTGTAGCTTCCATGTAACTTCTCTTCTCCTTCACAGAGCTTGCAAGCTCAGTTTCTAGTCTCAGAATCTCTTCCTCAAGCTTTGCACATTCTTCTGATTTTGAGGACAGCTCACTATTCAGATCATTAGCTATCTTCTTTGATTCTTCAATGGTGACTTTCAGTAAACTGATCAGCTCAGTTGCTTCATTATATTGATCATTCAAATTTTTGTTCTTTTTCCTCTCTGTTCTAAGTTCTGTAAGAGCTACAAATAACTCAGCCTCAAGATCAAGCTCTTATTCAACACCATCTTTCTTTTTAGATTTTTTCTTATTTCCTTGAATCTCATCAAGAAGGACAATGAAAAGGACCTCATCATCATCATCCTCTGCTGATTCATCTGAGGAATATTTGTTCTTCTTTGTAACCAGACTTCTCTTCTTGGGCACAAATTTTTTCTTTCCTTTCTGGTCTTGACTCTCATTGAGATCTTCATCATCTAAGTCATATACTCTTCCCTTCTTTGGACACTTGGATGCAAAGTGTCCTATGCCTCCACAATTAAAGCATGTCAATGTTGACTTGCCTTTATATTTCTCACTTTTCTTTTTAAGTTTTTTGGCAAGATAGGCAATCAACTCATCATCTAAGTCATCAGACTCACTAACCTCTTTTGCTTTTGACTTCTCACTTGGTTCTTTGATTTTTAATTTTCTCATGGCTTTAAAAGCTGCCTCTTTTTCTACTGGCTCTGGTTCAATCATCCTCATTTCATATGTGGTCAAGATGTCATGTAGGTCATTAGTGGTCAAGCTGTCCAAGGTAGATAGTTCTTCTAATGCAGACATTTCATTGTATAACTTGGGCAGAGTTCTTAAAATCTTCTTGACAACATGTATCTCCTTCATCTCTTCCCCCATTGCTTTGATTGCATTGGTGATATCATTTACCCTATTGAGATAGAACTTAATGGTCTCTCCTTCAGGCATTTTTAGACTCTAAAACTGAGATCTCAAAATTTATAACTTGGCCTCTTTTATCTTGTTGTCTCCCTCATGTACACTTTTTAGCTTGTCCCAAATTTCTTTAGAGGTGGGACAATTGATTACTCTGGTGAGTTCATTTCTCACTAGTGATGCCAGAAGAGCTGTAACTGCTTGGCTTCATTTTCCCTTTTCTTCATCTCCACTGCATCAGTGATGTCTTCTGTGGTGTGCTTATAGCCATTCTTCACAGCTAACCATACACCATAGCCTTGAGCTATCAGATATGCTTCCATTCTAACTTTCCATACACTATAGTTTGACCCATCAAATATGAGAATCCTTCCATTCTTGTGGTGGTCTTCACTAGATACCATTTTCACTGCCTCTCACTTCTGTCTGTATCCGAAGCTGTTAGTCTTCCTCCCTAGGGAACTCAGCTCTGATACCAATTGTGATTCTCAGGTTGACATTGAGAGGGGGGTGAATCAGTGACCACTAAAAATCTTCCCAACATTATGAAGTCTGTCCAACTAAAAACACGTACCGCTGCCAAGAGCTGTCTGTTAACACTTGCTGCCTTGAGTTGATTGTAGTGGTTATTCAAACATTTATCCTGTTAACACATTTCATGTAACACACTATGCCACACACCTACAATTATCCATGCCAGAGGCTTGGCCTACCAAGTGTGCACACCCAGACCTGCAACCCACGTACTTCAAATGTACAGCACAAGCAAACACATCCACATCCACAGACACACTATGTAACGTGGTTCACCTATCACATACTATGATGGCTACTCCAAGGGGCAATACCCTAACCAGGGTTTTGTATTATACCCAATACACTACTTTAATGCTATGGTTGCACCTATAACCCAGATGCTACAACATCGACCACATTCTCAGTTGCAACTGAGTCCTAGGCAACAACCCCCACTCCAGTCAAGCCCCCAACTTGACAGGTTACAAAGTATTTATCAAATAAAGATTACAAACCCTTCCCATATGGCATTGGTGCAAATAAATAGGGTATGTATTCGTGATTACCTTCCCTGCGTGATCACAACATGTGTGGTACTCACCAAATGGGCTTCTCAGGCTCTCCAATGGTAGTAGGTGAGCTTCTTCAACAATATGGGAGTTTGGCACTCTCCCAATACCTCACATACAATCTGAATCTCACCAAAACCTCACAACATACTCACACTACCTCTCTCATGCTTTATATAGCCATTAAACTCAGAGAAAGGTGAGTGGAGATGGATTTTACACACCAAATGAGCTCAAGAAGCTTCTTTCTTCACAAACCCAAAGCCACTCTCACCAAAACTGATTTTCTTTGTTGCAGGTGAACAGTACTCGAAGAGATGAGTTCGGTGCAATTTGAATCACTCAAATCGGACATCCAATGGCTGAGATATGGCTATCTGAAGTCCAGCCAATCAGATTAAAAGAAACAAAATCTTCGGACTAGATTTGGTGCGCCACGACACACACTAGCGCCGCCGCCTCTGTCGTATCATATGACGTTGTCGATTTGCGATTGGTGGAGAGAAAATATTTAGTTAATTGTCGTTGGATCGGTCAGGTAAAAGCGGGATGGAGATACGGTCGTCGGATCTTCTCAAATCACGTCAGTCGATCTCGAGATTGAATATGACCGTGCGATCAGGACCTGCTCCGTCGAACCACTGTACGCGCACCACACACAATCAAGAATCTTTTCCATGTACTGCGGCTCAAGGTAATAAAATAAAACACCCAATCACTTTTCTCACGGCCGAATCTTGATGCGTCCGTGAGACACACTGGATCCCGCCTTTTTGTTATCCACCGGATTTGAATCTGCTATGCGTGGCTTCATCTTGGCCCTTAGTATCGGATCTGCTACATATGCAAAGGACGAGAAATCCCTGAACAAATATGAAATGGCCTCTGTGATTGGAAAGTATCACCTACAGAAAAGGGAACTCCAGTAGGGTGCTGTGGGGTTCCTTCTCTGTGGCAAATGATCGAACAGGTGCGGGGCATGTTGCTGTTGTGCACCTTGCGTGCGCTCGGCTAGGCCTTGCGAGCCTTGCATGCTTGCGGGAGCCAGCTGCTGTGTGGCGATCTGGCGAGGCTGGCTGCGTGCTGGCCTTGCGAGGCTGGCTGCTGGCTGTGCCCGCGGCTTGCCCTGCTGCTGTGCGCATGGCATGCTGAGTGTGCGCATGGCATAGCCTGGCTAGCAGAGCTGCCTAGGTGGGCTTGGCCTGCTGGCCTGGTGCCGCGACTGCTGGCCTAAGCTGCTGCTACTGGCCTGGCCACCTCAGGTGGGACCCACCATTCTCTCTCATTTTCCCTCTCTTCTTTCTCTCTCCTCTTTCTCTCTCTTCTTTCTGGTCTTCATTCTCTTTTTTATGCTAGTCTCTTTCATCAACTGCTGTCAGTGCACCAACCCAGTCACCATGTCTATCAGTGGGACTTTATTGGGACCCACAAACACTCACTCTCCTCTTTCTTTTTCTACTTTGTCTCTCTACTTTATATGTCTTCTTTCACTGAGCTGTAAGCACTATGAATTGGCTTCCAAATAGGCTTCTGACTGTCCAACCATGCCTGCTGACTGTCTACTCTATCTGCTGACTGGATACACTGTATGCTGATATTCTCTCTCCTCCATATCACTTTGCCAACTATCGAGAGGTCGCCAAGGTTGCCAACAATGACAACACACACAAAGATGCTCTCAACTGTTCAACTTGTCCAAGGTTCCAACAATACAAAATGTGGTAACATGATAAATGTATGAATGACCACCCTGGTCAGCTCAAGGCAGCAAAGTGTTAACAAACAGCTCTTGACAGCAGTGTGTGTTTTAGTTGGGCAGACATCACAGAGTTGAAAAGAATTTTAGTGGTCATTGATTCACCCCCTCCCTCTCAATGTCACTTGAGAATCACAAACTTCACCCTTGATGAAGAGATATCATGTACATCTTTACTGCCATCAGATAATAAGACTCGAAGGGTAGTGTCGGACTTTGTACAATAAGAGGGGATGATTATGACCTCATCCTCTTCAACTTAAGTGAAGAAAAACTTTCTCCCATTTTTTTATAATGTGTTAGACTTGAAAATTGAAGAGAGAAAAAGTAATCATGAAAGTATACAAATCTCCATGGTTAAAATGATATGTGAAAATCACTTAGGCTCCATTTGTTTCCATATAAAAGTGGTGAGGTTTATTTATTTATTTATTTATTTTATGTGTGTGTAAAATAAGATTTTCTATTGTTTGTTCTAATGTATATATAAAAAAAGAAACTATTGAAAAATGAAAAAATTTTATATGAAATAAATTTTTATGTAAAATATTATTTGCATAAATTACAACAGAACAAACTGGACCTTAACCCAAAACAATAATTGCCATTAAATCTCCTTTACACTAATGATTATCATACAAAGGAATAAAACTATTTCAACTACTACGATTCTGGAACTGTAATTAAGAGTTTTTGTGTTATTCACGTCAAATTCAATGGAATCGTTCCTTTAAAAAAAAAATTATGAACGAATTGAAGTTCATTTTTATCATCCAACATTAATACTTTCTCCTTGCAACCATTTGAAACTTTAATTCTGTTTTGTCAATTATACTGTTACATTCATTATAATTGAGTGTTTGGTAGGCCACCGGAACATGAACACGCATATTTAATTTTCGAAGCCGGCTCATAGAAAACCTCAAAACCACATGGAAGGAACCAACCTCGTATATATGCTTCTTAAATGAGCTTGTAAATTGTAATGGACCATCACGATTATATATATTAAAAAAAGAAAAAGAAAATAGGCGAATGAACTCTGAGTAGCAGCATGCATGGTTCATACTTTATTTATTTTTGAAGTTAAGAGTGAAAAAAATAGAAAAAAAAATGTGAGAGATCCGTACCCTACGTACTATATACATGCTTGTCGAGTTACCATGACAGGTCAATATTAGAGTCAGGAAGCTCAGAAAAATCTACAAGAAGTCTAGATTCCAAACCCAGATTGAGTTGGGCGATCTTAGCCTGAATCAATCACCGAAAAATTCGCAATGCACTAACTCTTGAATGAATTTCAAGTTAGTTAATAGCAACGCCCGAACTCTTAAACGAATTTCATTCAATTCATTGGCTATGACTTTCTAGCTTTATATATCTTGTTTTCTGCCTAGTCCACCAGAGAAGAACTTTTTAGGTGGGCCTCATATTTGCCATATAGCATTCATTGTGACTATGTTTGGTTGCCACGGGAATTGAAGGGAAGGAATGAGAAATTTTTAAACTTAAAATGGAAATTTTTATAATTGTAACACAAAATGATTGTATAAACTACTTAAATTTCTTAACATATTTAATAATGATATTAATAAGATGTAAAATTTATTTTACTTTTTAAATGCAAGAGATTTGAATGCAAAGTAAAGTGTAAGTTAATAACTAAAAATAGAATAATTTAGAATTAATTATATAGTCATGTGATAGCATGTGTTGTAATCATTACAAAAAATTTTCTTTTTAACTTAAAAAATTTCACTTCCCTTCCCTTCAATTCCCATGCAATCAAACACAACCTGTAGATGTTGTTAGCTAGATAATGATCATGCTAGATTGAGCATGATCGTGATAAGATCTTCTATTGAAGGAAAGTTGGTTGGTGTGATTGATGCAAGATTGGTAATTTGATTGGTGGGTAGGTGATTGTGGTAAGATCTCTTATAGAAGGAAAGTTGGGTAGGCTGATTTGATTGGTGTACAAATTGTATGGATTGTATTACTATCTATGGATGGTTTTTCTTGTATTATTTCCTCTATTTAAAGGATAATAAACCTCCCTAAGAAGTATGAAGAACTTGGGGATTCTCACCGTGGAGTAGACTTCTGTGGTAGAAGTTCAAACCACGTAAATATTTTCTCGTCTTTCCTTTATGCATAAGTTAACATGGTATCAGAGCAGATACAGATCTGATCGTGGTGTTTAGGGCACTTTGTTCGCTCTCGTCGTGGTTTGCTGCCCGCATACTCTGATAAGTTGTTATTTTCTCTTGTTATTCTTTTAAATCATTTATCATGACTAGTTCCAGCACTGTTGATAATAGTAAAGCTAGTTCTGGTTCTCATGAGATGAATACTCGTCTCACCTCTATCCTTCTCACTGGCCGCAATTACTTGCCATGGTCAAGGGCAGTAACTGTTGCCCTTGGAGGCCGTGCCAAGCTTGGTTACGTTAATGGTCAAATCAAGGCTCCTGCCTCTACGGATAATAAATTCCCTGATTGGGAAGCCAATGATAATATGGTCATGTCATGGCTTTTTAATTCTATGGAACCACAAATATATGAAATATTTACTTATTCAGAAACTTCTAAGATCCTTTGGGATTCCTTAAAGGACATGTATGGCCAAGTTGATAACTCCTCTCGAATCTTTGAGTTACAACAGGAGATTGCTCATCTTGAACAACCTCCCGGCCAACCATTTACAGAGCATCTTGGTTCCTTAAAGAAAAAGTGGGATGAGTTACGTCAGTACCGCCCTCCTGCCCAATCAATTGATACTTACATTCAACGTGAAGAGTAGGATCGCATTTTTCAATTGTTGGCAAGTATTCGTCCTGAATATGAAGATCTTAAGCGTCAAATTCTCATGAGTGCTACTCTTCCTTCATTTACCAATGTCTGTGCGACTATTCAACGAGAGGAAACTCGTCGTCGTGTAATGAGCTCCAAACCTGTGATGAATGAATCCATTGAAAATTCTGCTCACTCAGCCAATGGTCATGTTGCTATTGAGGGAAACACCCGTGGTACAGGTCGATCTTTCTCTCAAGGGAGAGGAAAAGGACGCAGTTCTCGTGCACCTTTCCGTTGTGATCACCGTAATCGGGATGGTCATACCAAGGACGGATGTTGGTCTTTATATCCTCACTTGCGTCCTCCCAAAGATAAAGGATCAGATACACCTCTTGCTGCTCAAGTTAGTTCGTCCACACCACAATTCTCGATTGAACAACTCGCTGCCCAACTCCATCAGCTTATGTAGTCACATGGAACTCCCACTTCCACCACAAATTCCGTGACTTCCGCATCCGGTAATGCCTCTCTTGCTCTGTCCGTTTCTACTAAAGATTCTTTTATCATAGATTCGGGGGCTACCGATCATGTGTTGCTCATCGTATTTTTATCCGATATTCGTCATGATAATGGTCATCGGCGTTTATTACCGTGGCTAATGGTGCAAAGGTTCCTATTGAAGGAATTGGAAAAATCAATATTTTTTCAAATACCGTTGATGTTTTATTTGTACCTTCTCTATCTTGTAACCTATTATCTGTCAGCAAGATTACTAAAGACCTACATTGCATTGTTATGTTTTTTCCCAACAAGGTCATATTTCAGGACAGGTTCACCGGGAAGACGATTGGTGAAGGTCGGTTCCTTCAAGGTGTTTACATTTTGGACTTTTCTCCTGCAACATTGGTTGTTCAACAAAATCCATCTAAGGACTCACAGCTATGGCATTGGCGAATGGGTCACCCATCGGATTCTGTCCTCCATTCTCTTAATCCCTCATTGTCTCTTGATTCTAGTACTTGTGAGACATGTCATTATTCCAAGCAACATAGATTACCTTTCCCTACTCGTAATCATACTTCCACTGAATTGTTTAAATTAATTCATTCTGATGTTTGGGGCCCCGCTCCAATTGACTCTCGGGATGGTTTTAGATACTTTGTCACATTTATTGATGATAAATCTAGATCTACTTGGTTGTATTTATTACGCTCTAAAAGTGAAGTGTTACAAGTTTTTCAGGAATTTTGTTGCATGGTTCAAACTCAATTTGATACTCCCATAAAATACTTGAGGACTGATAATGGCACCGAATATACCAATACCTCATTTGAGTCATTTCTTAAAGGTCTAGGTATTATTCACCAAACATCCTGTGTTGGTACCCCTCAACAGAATGGTATTGCCGAGCGTAAAAATCACCATCTCCTTGAAGTAACACGATCACTTCTTTTTCATGGGCATATTCCCAAGTCCCCTACTGGGCCGATCTTTGTTCTCACCAGATTGTTACTTGATTAATCGACTACCAAGTCAAACCTTACATGTCAAATCCCCTATGGAGGTTCTTTACGGTCGCTCCATTGATATTTCCCACCTTCGTGTGTTTGGGTGTATTTGTTATGTTCATTCTCAAGCGGGTGGAAAGCTGGATCCTCGGGCTCATAAGTGCATTTTTTGGGATATTCTTCCGTTAAAAAGGGTTACCGCTGCTATGATCCTTCGGTTCGAAAAATGTACATTTCTCGTGATGTCTTTTTCTTGAACGTCACCTCTTCTTTCTGGCGGGACCAAAATTCGGGGGGAGATTGATACCGACTATGGTGAATTTGCTCCTCTCATACCTATTGTACATGGTGACAATAGTGAATTTAGTGATCGGAGTAATCATCCTATTGCGGATCATCCTCACCCTGTTGAAGCCGTTCTGCGAGAAATAGAGACAGTTGAAGAAAGTCCCGATCTACCGATGCCGGTAAGAAGATCTACTCGGGTGTCACAACCTTCTACTAGATTACGAGATTACTTCACCTATCACACTGCTTGAATATCCAATTCAACAACATGTTTGCTATGACAATGTTTCTTCCGAATTTTTGGCATTCTTGCGCGATTGATTCTCACAAGTGAACCAATTAATTTTCTTGAGGCTAAGGTCTCTTCTGTATGGATTAAGGCCATGAATGATGAGCTTTCAGCTCTTGATAGAAACCACACTTGGGACATAGTACGTCTACTTGCCGGAAAGCGTCCTGTTGGCTGTCGATGGGTATACAAGATCAAGTACAAAAGTGATGGATCTATTGAAAGACACAAGGCAAGACTTGTTGCCAAAGGTTATACACAAACATATGGAGTTGACTACAAGGAAACCTTTGCTCCGGTCATGAAAATGAACACCGTGAGAGTGTTAATGTCGGTGCTGAGAAATTGTGGTTGGTCTTTATTTCAAATGGACGTGAAAAATGCATTCTTGCAAGGAGACTTAGAAGAAGAAGTATACATGACCACTCCTCCTGGTCATCCCTTAGAACATCAAGCTGGAGTCGTGTGTAAGCTCAACAAAGCCATTTATGGGCTTAAACAGTCTCCACGGGCATGGTATGGTAAGTTGAGTACTGTTCTTATAAGTTTTGGCTTTCGTCGGAGTATGTCTGATTCATCGATGTTTGTTAGAAAGAACACCAACGACATCATTGTTGTGTTGGTTTATGTTGATGACATTGTCATCACTGGTGATAATCTCTATGACATAGCGGCTCTCAAACAGTATTTGAATGAGAAATTTGACATCAAGGATCTAGGAAAATTACGGTACTTTCTCAGAATTGAAGTAGCCACATCGACTAAGGGTTTGTTTATCTCTCAAAGAAAGTATACTTTGGATCTCTTGAAAGAGACCGGCAAGCTCGGTGCCAAACCCGCCGATTCCCCATGGACTATAATAGTAAATTTCTCATAGATACTACTCCATTACAAGACAAGAGCCGCTTTCAACGGTTAGTGGGAAGATTAATATACTTAACAATTACCGGCGCCCGACATCTCTTATGCAAGTAAGTTATGTGAGTCGGTTTATGCAAGCACCTACCGAAGGACATATGGAACTTATTGACCGCATCCTCGCGCTACCCGAAATCTTGCCCGGGAAGAGGTATTTGGATGCGAAACATAATCACACAAGAATTGTGGGTTACACCGATTCCGGGGTGGAAGTCCCTCGGACGGGAAAATCCACTCATGGATTTTGCACCTTTGTGGGTGACAATTTGGTCACGTGGAAAAGTAAGAAACAACATGTTGTGGCTCGTTTTAGCGCCGAAGCGAATCCGAGGGCAATGGCTTCCACTACTAGCGAACTCGTCCCGGCTTCGAGCTTTGTTACGGGGAATTGGATCTTGTGACTTCTAACCGTTCGATGCAACTATATTGTGACAATCAAGCGACCACTTATATTGCTTCTAATCCCCGTCTTTCATGAACGGACCAAACATATAGAGGTGGATTGTCACTTTGTGCGTGAAAAAGTCCAGGATAACACCATTGAAACTCCTTATATCCAGAGTGAGGATCAGCTCGCAGATGTGTTCACCAAAGCTCTACCCACAAAATCCTTTCACAAGATGTTGATCAAGTTGACCTCCGATGATATCTTCGCCCCAACTTGAGGGGGAGTGTTAGCTAGATAATGATCATGCTAGATTGAGCATGATCGTGATAAGATCTTCTATTGAAGGAAAGTTGGTTGGTGTGATTGATGCAAGATTGGTAATTTGGTTGGTGGGTAGGTGATTGTGGTAAGATCTCTTATAGAAGGAAAGTTGGGTAGGCTGATTTGGTTGATGTATAAATTGTATGGATTGTATTACTATCTATGGATAGTTTCCCTTGTATTATTTCATCTATTTAAAGGATAATAAACCTCCCCAAGAAGTATGAAGAACTTGGGGATTCTCACCGTGGAGTAGACTTCTGTGGTAGAAGTTCAAACCACGTAAATATTTTCTCGTCTTTCCTTTATGCATAAGTTAACAGTTCAATTAGGTTTTTCTATTCGCATGTCACATTTTAATTAAAATGGAAGCTGATATGATGGCAAATGAAGTGTTAAAAATCTTTTTAAAAAATAATTAAATATAATAGATGGTTTTTTTTTTATCACTACCCATGCATAGGGTCATCATTGCTCTTGGATGGAACTTTGGAAGAAAACAATGAAAAGTATTTTGAGTCTTCAACATACAAAGGAATGTGTTATGATGGTACATTGTTTATTGAAGAGTTCTGCGTGGGTGGAGAAAAACTCTCCTAAATGGATTGTCAAAAGGAAGAAACACTAATACATATGATGGTATGTGATTGAATTTGATAGTGGTCTATGGAGATTATACATATGAGGCCAACAATTGAAACTACCAGATCATTTTATCACATGACATAAGTAAAGTAGGTGGACCATGGTGAAAGGCCTTCCTAAGTGAGCTCTATATAGAACCTTTCGCTATCAAATTACAAAAACCTAATTATTTTCAATGGCTTAGGGTTTAATATGATTTGGTATAGTAAAATAAGATCAATAAATCAGTAGACAGCGCTGCATTCCTACCCATAAAATTCATGTGGGAGAATATCAATTTTTACGCAAAAGTTTTTCTTCACCAAATTTAAGTAATCTACTCTCTATGTACGAAATACCGAAAATGCTCAAACCACTGCATCTTACAGTCCAATCTAACCGCCCAACCCGGGGATTGAAGACATTCCAACTGACCCACGAAAAATTCTCCCCCAAAATTTTATGAGCTGGTTTACCCATCTTTGAAATTATAATTGGTCGTACACGCTAAAAATAGGATGTATATTAGGAGCATGAGAAATTTTAGCCATTCTTCGCCGATACCCAACCACCTAAAAAAAAGCAAAGAGAGGAGTAAGAAACGGACACCGATATAGATTCTGTGAACCCAATGTAAAATACCCAAACCGCACAAACAGACCTTTAAGTCCATTACCCAAAAGCCTAACCATCACCACAGCCACCACCACCACCACCACCACTTTAATAAGACCAGGCAGAGACAAAATCCATATAAGAGAAAATAAAACACCTCTCTCATTCGTAAGAGTGTCTTCCTTCCTCTCTTACCCATCCTGCTGCAAGTGTGCGTACCCTAGCAATGGCTATTCGCTTCTCACTCGTCCTCCTTCTCTTGGCCTTAGCATTGGTGGCTGAGTCGTCGACACCGTTGTCCGGTGATGCTTACTGGGGTCTCCCCACCTTGGGTGGTGGTAGACAACTGGAAGAAGGTGGGTGTGATGATGCCGCTGGGGAGTGCACTGTCGGCGGGTTTGGTTCCGAAAGCGTTCGACGAGGCCTTCAAGCCAGAAAGTACATTAGTTATGCTGCATTGAAGAAAAACATGGTCCCCTGCAACAAACGCGGCGCATCTTACTACAATTGCGTGAAAACTACAAAGGCTAACCCTTACAACCGAGGTTGCAGCGTTATCACTCACTGTGCAAGGGATCTCAGCTAAAAAAGGAAGGAGAGAGAACTCCCCCTTCCTATGGGTTTTAGCACTAATAAAATGGGTATATCAGTAGCCTCTGAATCTTTTTCTTGCCATTGTTCCTCCTCTGATCTCCATTTACATGACATAGTAGTCTTTTGTTTTTTTTTTTTTTTTTTTCCTCCCTTTCCCTTTCCGTTATTACTATGTTCACGTTTGTTTTGTTTAACCAGGATGTAATAAGAAGACACTCGTCACCTGTACTTGATTGGCTATCGTAATCCAATATTCTTCCTCTCCTTTCTCTTCTTTCTTTCTTTTTTTATGTTTTGTTGAGAATGAAATAAAGATTGAGATTGCGGGAGTTATATCTTGAACTCCATCAATTGTAAATCCAGGAATGGTTGTGATTGGTATCCTTTCGTATTTTATTGTTCCATCAATTGTAAATCCAGAAGGAAAAAACAGAACATCAATACTACATACAATCATGTTTCAGATTTTTTTTTTTTTTTTTTTCCAGTTCCATTGCGTGGTTTCTCTTTCGACATTATTTCATATGGTTTGTTTAGTTCATCGTGGAGGTACAACTCGCTAGTAAAGGTGTAAATCGGTCCAGTTTTGAGGTTCAATATATTTTACACATAAATCAAAACCAAATTGGTTAATAATCTGTTCCAAGTATGGCAAAACCAAATCCGATTTCTAATCAGATCGGTTCAATCCGTTACTAATCTGATTTATAGCAATGTTGTAGAAAACACTTCCCATGGTGGAGTCACAATGGCAACAATCTTGAGGAGGCTAGAGAAGTGTCGTGTACATAATACTGCCTGATAGAAACGTGCCACATCGACATAGCACCTACTTGTGAGAGAGCGACACGTCGACCCGTGCTTTGAACAGTAGCCGAGGAGAGCATGACTCGTTGGCCAGCATAGTGCTATGGCCTACAGCATGCTCGGCCTGTCTACAGATAATGTGCCGAACACGCAACATTTATTGCACTTGTAGTGTACAAAGCACCTAGCATTAATTGTGTCATCCCAAGCACACAACATTTATTGCATTTGTAGTATACAGAGCATACAACATTTATTGCGTAACTCCCTACTCCTTCGCCGAACCCTATGGCATTGACCGTGTAAGACCCACTCCAAAATTTTCATAATTCGGATCTCTCTGTATCGGGTCTTACTGTGCCAACACCTGGCACCCTATTTTATGATCCTCCATATGATGTGGGTCAGTCCCTTGGATCGCTTAGTAATACTAGGTCATGTGGAAGGAGGTACATGAAAACTAGAAAGCATCCCATCTGATTGGGCCCACAAAACTAAACCTAAATGTATTTTAAGCTCAACCAGAAGCATAACTGGTTGAATGATCATCTGCTTGACTACCACCAGTTGTACAAGAGTAGGGTACTTTCTCTCTCCACGAGTCCTATAAAAGGGAGCCCATATACCCTTGTTTTTCTCTTGTTGAACCGTGGAAAAGTGAGAAAGGGTGAATGTGTGGAACTCAAGCTTGGAACTCAAGCTCAAGCACCGGTTCCCATAAGATAAGTGTTCTTCCCTCTTTCCCTCTTCCATTCTTGTGGGAAATGCATGCTAAGACCATGGTGGAACTCCACCATTAATGGCCTCCATTAATGGAAACCGAATCCAACCTTGAAAACGTAGGTTATCGCCCCCTCTATGAATGGAGGTGATAATGGAGTTTAAATGACTCCCATTGTGTTTAATAATGATAGGTATGTCTTTTCCACCACTTAGAATGAAGGAAACCACGGTGGAAAACCTTCCTCAAAGAGGAAAACCTTCTTTGGTTCGTGCTTGGCTTCTAGGCCTGAACCAGAGACACGAGCTAGAGGACTGGCAGTGGCCCTAACTCCAGTTGACTCAAAACTAGTCCTCCGCCAGGGCAAATGCCGTGGCCTAACAAACCAAGTAATACTTGGAGTCATCTATCCAGAGCCACCTATCCGTAGCCACCTGATCGGATAAATGACCCTCCGAGTAGGTACCACTGGTAAAGTGCATGGCTCTATTTAGCCATGCCTCTGAACAAGCTTAAGGACAAGTAGAGGCATTACTGGATGGCCGAACACCTAGCCTAGCCTCCGATTAACCCATTAGAACCCCACTGTATGGTAGTGGATATGAAGTAGATGGTCTAACGAATGACCGACCATCCGATTCATCCTTCGTTTCAGTATACTTAAGAAATGACTAAGTGTTAATCGGACTCTTATACCAGAGGAACGAACAATCGGTTCTATCCGTTGGTTTAGTTTATTTTGATTTATAAGCCTAGTAATGATTAGGAAGATCACTTGTTCGGTTCTCGACTTATCTTGGGACCCGTGCATGGATTCTAGGACTTGTCTATACTGATTTAAAAGATGTTTACCAACCTAATAAAACTTATCTAACTAATTAGGTAAAATACTGTGGATTGTGGACGGAACCTTCTGTTAGTTTTAAGGTTGAACATCACTTTTGGTGTCTACAGGTGAGGTGTCGAATCATGTAGAGTTTGAGCATATGTTTGTTGTATGTTCATCTCTTTGCTATAACATTGTAGACGCTTCAAATTTGTCGAGGAAACTAAATTATAGCTCAGAAAAAATAAAAAAAATAAAAAACAATGAATAATGATAATAATAAGTAGATAAACAATAATAACCATAAATAAATAATAAAATATAATAAGTAAGCAATATGTAATGATAAAAAAATAAATTAAAATAATTATGACAAAAATATAATATATATTTTTTAGTTTAATTGTTCCACTTTAAATTTAAATAAAATAAGATAAAAAATATACATATAAATAATAATAAAAAAAAAAAACAAGCAAAAAACAAATGCCCCCGTGGTTGGAGAAGGGAACTCCAACCACGTCATCATAAATAAAAAAACATAAATATATATATATATATATATATATATATATATATATATATATATATATATATATATATATATATAAACGCAGAAAGAGTCATTTCTCTCTGCGTTCGAAATAAGAAAACAGAGAGGGCGGAGGTCTGAAGGTCAAAACAGAGGAAGTTTGAGAAAACGAAAGAGAAGAAGAGGAAGGAGAAGAAGAAGAAAGAGAGATAATAGAGGTTCGATCAATGGCGATCAACGCTTTCTGGTGCGATTCCCTACTCCGGCGAAGTGAGTTTTCAGATCTGGTTTTCCAGATCTGAAATCTTGTTTCTTCTCCGACGTGTTTCGACGGAAACATCGACAGATCTGAAATTTTCCTTTCCTCTCCAAGATTCTTTGAAAGTCTTCGACCTGGTTTTGAAAATCGTCGATCTGTCGAAACATCGACAGATCTGAAATTTTTCTTTCCTCTCCAAGATTCTTTGAAAGTCTTCGACCTGGTTTTGAAAATCGTCGATCTGGTTTTAGATCTGAAGTTCGATTTCTCCTCCGACGTGGTTCGGCGGAAACACCGACAGATCTGAAATTGTTCTTTCCTCTCCAAGCTTCTCTGAAAGTCGTCGATCTAGTATCTTCCGATGTCAAGCAGTGTTGTTCGGCGAGATATTCTCAGATTTGGTTCCTAAATCCAGATCTGAGGTTCGGTTCCATCTCTTGCAACAAGATTCGGTGAACTTCTCAATGAGGTGAGTATGCTTTTAACCTGCAAATGATAAGTCAATCCTTGTAGTTAGTTCCAAATGAAAGAATATATTATTTATTAATTTCTGATTTGAGGTTCCTGATTTCAGATTCGATTTTATTGTGAATCTGAGATCAGATGTCAAGAACCTGTATAGTAATTTGATTCTTTATGATTTTTGATCCCGACTGGTTTTTTTAAAAAAAATTCTGTCTGATAATTGAATCTTATGTATTTCAGAATTCTTTATTCTTTTCTTTTTCCAATGTACATTGAGATATGATTTCAATTGAAATCTTCTTGAATTTTTTTTTCTTTTCTTTTAAGGCTATACATGATCATTTTAGGTATTTTGAAAGAATAAGGGTGTTTCGAGTATTTTAGACCAAATAAAATCATTTCACTACGGGGGAGGGGACTTAGGAAAGAGAAGAAATCGTCCATGATGTTGTCCTCGTGATCATTTGAAGCTCCATGTTAGAATACATGGCCTTCAAATTTGGATGCCTATGTTTTTTATTACAGCTCAAATATTATGGATGGAAAGAAACTTTTCATATTTAGAAGGTCGTCGAAGATATCTAGCAAGGATCTTGAGGAATCTGGAAAAATTTATCGGTGAGTTTTTGGTTCGTTCCCCTTATTTTATTAAAACAATACAAGATTGGATCGCAAATCTACTGTTATTCAACTTAAATGGACTTACCCACCAAATAATTGGTTCAAATTAAATGTTGATGGATGTTCTGGTGGTAACATGGGTAGAGCAGGAGCAGGGGGCATTCTATGTTCCTCATCTCGAGCTACTATCTAGAAACACCACCAAAAAAAAAAAAAAAAACTCTTGGGTTTATGTTTTTATTGGGTTGAGTCAATTTTGATGTACTCAATTTTCTTGCTACTTTGACCATTCAATTTCAGTTATATTTGTCTTTTGGGTTGTCTTTCTTATTATTTTTTCCCCTAAGTCTTTTGTTACCTTTATATAGGCATCATTAGAACATCAAAGTTTACCACTTCTCCATGATTTTGTTGTTTTTTTATTATTAAATATACTAAAAATGAATTTCAGTTTGGAATTTCAATATTGAAAATCAGTTTTAAAGTTTCAGTTATCATTCCTACTGCCACATGTATGTTGTTCTCTCTTATACTTCATTTCAATATGTCATTTAAAGCTTGCATTATGTTCGATTTGTTCATTATTAGTCTTGATATAGTAATCCGTCTTAATCATGTTTAATGAAGTCTCAAGCATGCTCCATTGATGGGTAGTTTATTAAACTTGTTGTGATGCCTATTACTTCCATATATTTATGAAATAAGTTATTGTTAATTTTATTGTAGTTAAATTCAAAAATTCATATAGATTTCTGTTCCGTTTATTCCATATATTTTATGAGTTTGATAGAATTATTTTTACAAAATCAGATGGGCATAATTTTCTTTATCGATCAACCCCTATAACCCTACTATTTTTAATTGAACTAATTTTATCTTTATCGATTCCTAATTTGATTGAATTAATTTCCATGTCTAATAACACCAAATTTTAAATTTGTCAGACGAAACCTACCTTGATCATCATGTTAATATTTAAATGGAGTTTTCTATCCAAACCTGAATCGTATTAGTTAAGTAAACTGACCCTATAACTTTATTAGATAAAAAAACTGGTATTTTAATTGGTTAATTTTTCATTTATATAATGAATTATTTATACCTATCAATTTCTTTTCCACTTTCATTATCACCTACCATATCCCACCTATATACATACTTATACGGGTTTAGTCAAATTTAAAAATGTTATTTGCTAGTTTATAGTTTGTTTGACATTTCCTATATACAAAAAGTCCATAGTTATACGTCTTCAATTATTCATATTTCATTCAGCTACTGTTCTCATATTTGTAAATATCAACATTGGAACGTGCAACTTAGGCTTTCACATATACAAGTACGGCGTAAGAGCACGCAAGATCATTTTCTCTCTTGGCGTCCACCTTTACTCATAGGCAGGTAACGCCCTAACTCTATGTTTTTATTTTATGTGGTATATGGGTTCGGCCATCGTGCGTCCATTAATTATTCGATGCGGGTGGGTAACACGACATGCATGCGGCACTTGCCATCCCTAGCATAGTGACGGGCGGGATAGAGTAGGACGTCCCCTACTCCTTCAATGTATCCCACGAATGTGAAAGGAAATGTATTAATAGTTTTGATTCTCGATCTCCACTTATGTATCTCATAGGAATTTCTTATGAATTTTGTAATTATTTTCGAGCAATGCGCACTCACGCACTTGTGATGCGCAAATAAATATAGACGTGTGGATGTATGTATGAATAAAGCGAGGTACCGATGCCTATTGTCCAATGTCAAGATTATCCTCTCATATGATGACAAATTATAATTGTTTTCATTTTTGCATGTAGTTCATTTCGAACTACGTATGGACTTGATTCTCGAATTCCATCCCGAGATATGTAGGCTGTTTGGGAATCCATTATCCAAACTCAGTCTAATGGCAATGAGGGTTACAACAATACCCAATTTGCATCATAATGTATTCTGTACATTTTTTTAAAATTGTATTCTTTTCAATTTTACTATTTCAATCATCTGGTATAGTTTTAAAATTCAAATTTCAAGAAAATTAAGTTCAATTTGCATCATAAAATATTTTTATATTATATTTAGCACACTGCTTTCAAAAATGGTGTTTTTTTTAGATTTTATTGTTCAATCATCAAACGTAATTTCAAAAAATTAAAAATTCAAGAAAATTCAAAATTTAATTCATTTTCAATTCCAATTTTATTCAAATTTCAATGTCAATTTCAAATTCAAAGTCAAATTTCAAAAATTCAATTTCAATTTAATTTCTATTTCAATTTCTATTCAATTTTTATTTCAATTTCAATTTAAATTTTAAATCTATTTTCAATTTCAAATTCAATCTAATTTCTATTTCAATTTCAATTTAAATTTCAAATCTATTTTCAATTTCAAATGTAATCCAATTTCTATTCCAACTTCAATTTAAATTCCAAATCTAATTTCAATTTCAAATTTCAATTCAATTTCTATTTCAATTTTAAGTTTCAATTTCAATTTTAATTTCAAATTCAATTTTAATTCAATTTTCAAAATTCAAATTTCATTTCAATTCTCCATCTTCGCATGAAATTTTTGGCAAACATTCCATCATCGCATGGAAGTCCCTTTCAATTTTGGACAAACATTCCATCATCGCATGAAAGTTTCTTTCAATTTTGGGCAAACATTCCGTCATCGTTTGGAAGTCTCTTTCGATCCTGGGCAAGGATTTCATCATCGCCTGGAAGTTCCTTTCAAGCCCTATTTTACATAGACGGTCTATCAGCTTGACTAGTGGCTATAGAAGTCTATTCGATATGTCTTACATGGAAAGTCAATCAGTTTGACTAGTGGTTGTAGAAGTCTATTTGATTGTTTTATATAGACGACCTACCAGTTTGACTAGTGACTGTAGGAGTGAATTCAATATTCTAAACCTAGATGATCTATTAGCTTGACTAGTGGCTATAGGGATTTACCATCTTATCAACCCAAGCGGTTGAATTATGTTGGGCTTGATTCTTGGGCTTGTTCTGAGATACGTAGGTAGCTTGGGTGTTAATCATTCATGTTCAGACCTAAATTAATTTATTTTAATTACCTTTATTTTTTTTCATCTATAGATTTAATTTCAAAATCATTGCATTTGAACTTTGGACTACGCTACAATAGCTAAAAAATGATTTTTGTCTGTCAACATGTTGAGTGGTATGTTTGTCATCCGAAATTGGTTGATTGATCCGTCATCCAATCATTTTATTTTGATCTCTATTGCATTTTAATTTTTCTTACTGTTATATTGATTGCTTGCTCCTAGATTGAAATACATTTAGAACTTAGGTTTGGTGCTTATTAAAAGTTGTTTAGCCACTGCCTGTAATTTAAATTAGGATAAGAAAGGATAGTATATGAAGACCAATCTTTGGATTAGGCAATTTCGGTGCCTAATATTTTCTCAAATTGTAACATGACACTTACACATTATTTCTTTGGTTTGACCATAAGCCTTAATCCATGACGTGAGTAATTAGTATTTCTCATATGAAAAATCATACATAGGTCTTAGACCTTATTTAGGTGGTGATTCCATTTCATTTTTACATTTTATCATTTCATGCAAATTACAAAACCATTCGTCCCTACAGTGGCGACTTCACTGAGGATAATATGTCAGGCTTCAGATTTACTATCCTTTCCTAAGATCAGTTTATCAGCTATGTTTTCTTGTATGTTAGGTGCCATGTAATTATTGTTGAATGAACTGTTGTGTGATATAAATTGTTATGTGTTATATATTGTAGTTTCTTGGGGGTGTGCTACAAAATTGAGTGGCTAGCGGTAACATGTTCCTAGTTTATACTGGATGACCTGTCAAGCAAAACCACAACTTTGACCTCGTACCTTCGGGTATATTAAAAGGATGTAGAGTCGATGATTCGATGTTTATATACTGTTAGACATTTTCGTCCTTGTCAAGGTAACCCTTTGCCGAACCTATCATCTACACTACTAACATTTGTTGTGATCCGGTTCATTATCAAATAATTTGAGTAAGATTATGTTAATCAAGATATTCATGTCGATGTATTCAGAATTGCTATACTCTCAACTTGATATATTGATTTTCTTAAATCTATTCATGAGCTTACAACTCATATAATAGACTTATCATGATCAATGACAAGGATGAGGGTGATTCGATTCTTTCTTATATCAACCCAAATATTTTGATTGAAGTGTTTTCTCACTTATTCATTTTGAACCAAAAAATTTGTTGATATCTTTCGTTGGAGTTGGCATGCTAACGGATCTGTGCCAAACTTTTCAAATTTGACAAGTCTGTGTAGTTGGTGATCATGTAATCTATCTTGGAATTATATTTTCAGAAACCATCTATAAGGTTATTTAATTTAAGGAGTTTGGCACGGATAGGTTAATTTGCCTTCGCTTATGAAAGAACTAACCATGATATGGTCGAGTCATTGTATGTGTATGTGTACTCCTTCCAAGACCTTTGTCCTAAACCTTATTCTCTCCTGATTATTTCTTTCCTTTTATTTTTCGGTCCCAACACAGTGATCATCCATTTCTTTAACCATTTGGACTCGAGATCCCACCATTAGGAGGCTTTTTAGAGCGTCTATCAAAAAATCCTTGTCTCCAGTCACAAGCAATTTATCGGACACCATAGAGGGTCAAGATCATCCAGAACAGTCAACCATTGTCAATGAAGATAGGGAGAGAATAATACAATTGGAGAGAACCGTTAATGCCCTAATAGATCTGGTAAAGCAAAATCAATTCTACATAGAGCAGAGCATGAAAGACCATGGGAAAAACTAGAAAGAAAAGAGGTAAAGAGAAATTTGATACTCCAAAAACCCAAGCCTCAAGCTCTAGAGAGCCTTCTCCACAAGATCTTGGGTCTGATGGTGAGGAGGATGAAGAAGAGATCTTATACGAAACACTTAAATTCACCAAGAAGCCTCATCCCAAGATTGATAAGAGGATGGATAATGTAGAATAGTTGCTTAGAGGTCAGAAAGGAGTGGAGAGTCAAATAATTGACTCAGAAGGTCTATGTTTCTTTCCAAATGCCAAATTGCCATCAAAGTTTAAGTGGACTACAAAGAAATTCGATGGAATGGGTGACCCAAAGACCCATCTAAGATCTTTCACCGGACTACTCAGACAAGGTAGAGGGTTTTTTGATGAACAATTAGGACAAGCCTTCCAATTTTCACTTATTGGCGGTGCCCATAGGTGGTTGATGAATCTAAGACATTTTCAAATTCATTCATGGGGAGATATTACTAGAGCATTTAGTGAACAATACTCCTATAATACAAAGTGAGACCAATAGGAGACAATTGGAAACCATGAATCAATTGCCCAATGAAGGATTCATCTCTTACCTGAACCGATTCAGATCAGTGGCTGCACAAATGTGGGATAGACCTTCAAAAAGAGATCAAGTAGCATTGATAATGAAGGGTTTGAATAAAGTGTACAAAGGTTATTTGTTTGCCCAAGAGATTTTGTCTTTCGAAGTGTTGACGGTTGCTGGACAACAAGTGGAGGATAGCATCAATCATGGAGATGAGTTACCAATTAAGATAGATGCAACCCCAATGAGGAAGTCTTACCCGTCTAAGCCAACAACAACTGCAATACCCCCGGCTGTAAAAAGTATAGCATCTACCAATATAGAACCGTTGGTCATTGAAAGTAGCAGCTCTGGTTATTCTACTTCATCTCAGGGAAACAGAAGGCAGTTTACTGAGTTAGGTTTACCTCGAGTCGTTATTTTGGATAAGCTTGTAAGTGCTGACAAACTCAAAATCCTTGATCCCATACCTCTCCCAAATCCTTTACCAGCAAGTTTTCGACCAAATAGTTTCTGCAAATACCACAATCAGAATGGACATGAAATCGAATATTGCTTTAAAATGAAACATGTCATCCAAGATATGTTGGAGAATGGATCATTCAGGATTGGAAATAAGCTAGCTTCAGTAACCAAAAACCCTTTCCCGCACCATTCTACAAATGGCATAGAAGTTTTTGAAGAAAATTTTGATCCTACTTGTCTTATCACTTCTGAATTTGATCCTGTTACCATACCCTCTCATACTATTCATCTTGAAACTTTACCTGAGTTCATAAAATCTGATAGTCAAGTTAATATGCTTCAAGAAGCTGGACATCATTTGGATGTATATTTTCCAGAAGACCCAGAGTATGCCAATGCTGAAATTGGTGTCAATAAGCCTTTGACAATTTACATGATAGGTCATGAGACAAAAGTATCTCAAGTGAGCAGAAGTTTTGAAAATCTGGAAATATACTTCCTGGAAGATGAAGAATTTACAGTGAGTGAAACAAGGAGTGGTCAATCATTCAAACCAGTATCTTTGTCAGTGGATAATCCGGCACAACTTGTGAGAGAAAAAGAACAAGGTCAAATTAGTCAACCAGAGCCTCAGAGTCCAGTTTTAAAGCAACTACAGAAGACACGACCAAACGTGTCAATCTGGGGTTTGTTAATGGCTTTTAAAACCCATAGAGATGCAGTTCTGAAGTCATTGGCAAGTATTCAGGTACCAATCTCTACTGACAGCACAGAGTTGGCTAATCTGGTGGGTGGTGTATATGCCATGAATGCTCTAACTTTTGGAGATGTTGATTTAACCCAAGATGGAAAAAATCACACCAAAGCCCTATACATCACAATCTGTTGCCGAGGAAATTTTATACCTCAAGTCTTGGTTGATAATGGGTCTGCTCTTAATGTGTTCCCATTCAGAACATTCAAACATTTGGGGTTTAAGGAAGAAGAATTACGTCAATCTGACTTGAGCATCCGCGCTTATGATAACACCCGGAGGACTATCTTGGGAGAAATTTTCATTCCGATCAGGGTAGGATGTGCTGAGTTCAATACAGAATTTCAAGTGATCGACATTCCAGCGCCTTTCAATATGCTTATGGGAAGACCTTGGTTACATTAGGCAGGGGTTGTAGCATCATCTCTCCACCAAAAGATCAAATTCATCCATGATGGGGTAACCATAACTGTTTTGGCTGACTCAGAACTAGTAACTGCTTTGGTCGTAGGCAGTACTGGATCTGACAGTGCTTCAACCACCTCTCTTGAGATCTGCCTGGGTGGATTTCAAATAAGCCCCATCCAAGCTACCAACAATCCAGAACCATCAAGTAAAAAAATCTTGTATTTCCATTGTTTCAATTGCTTAACATGGCTTATTTTCCAGGCATGGGTCTTGGCTTGCATCAACAAGGCAATGTGAATATAATCTCTATCTTAGTGAATGAGTACAAATTCGGAATAGGGTACATCCCAACAAAGGAAGAGTTGAATAGAATAAAAGAAAAATAAAAAATAGTCGATGACAAATTCTCGAGGCTAGAAAAAAGAAAGTACAAGAATAATGGACAGTTCAGAGAAGATGTGAGAATAAAGAGGAAGACATGGAAACAACAAAGATCAGATAAAGCAATCAATCAAGTCTATTTCGAAGGGTTACATGAAGAAGAAAATACATACTTCAAGACATTGAATGGGTACTTCATTCGTGAAGGAGAGTTTTCCATACTGTGGGTTCCCAGAGCCTTGGTTTGATGTACATTTTTCTGTTCGAGTGCCTGGATTTGAAATTTTCTTTGATTTTAATATTGATTGGATGGAATTAGAACAAATGAATATTTAGAATAAAAAGCAAGATAAGTCAAGGCCAGAAGCAGAAGTGTTCGATGTTAGCAACTTATTTGACAACAATCAAGTGATGACTCTCATTGAAGAGATCGAGAATAAAAATCTGGATCCTCCACAGTTCATCCTACCGATCAATGGGCTAGTTCCGAATTAGACTTGTTTATATCATTTCATTCTCCCTTCTGAGTTGTCATGTCAACTTGATAGTACGAACATGTCTAGGTCAAAGGTTATTGAGTCTTTAGATAAGATAGTCTTTTCCTAGCGTTGAATTTGTTCCACTTGGAACCACCTCTTCTGAAAATTTGCATGATATAAATAAAGTTCAACATTTTGACTATACTGTTTCTACTCTTCTGATTCTGTTTTTAACTCTAACTCTAACTCTGATAATGATGATGATGATGAACCACCGTCTGAAATATTATAATCTATAAAAGCTTCAGAAGAGATGAAAGTTCAACCAGTTGGTGAAGAGTTCAAGATGATTAATTTGGGCACAGAGGAGCAACCTAAGGAAATTAAGATTGGAGTCACTCTGAATGATGAAGAGACTATTAAAATTTTAGACCTGTTGATTCAATTTCAAGAAGTGTTTGCTTGGTCTTATGATGATATGCCTGAAGTGGATACTACTGTGGTACAACATAAAATCCCTCTACTCCCTGGATTCAAACCTCATAAGCAAAAGTTGAGGAGATTAAAGCTAGAATGGGCATTAAAAGTAAAGGAGGATATCATGACGCAATTAAATGTTGGTTTCTTGGAAGTAGCTACCTATCTTGATTGGTTGGCAAATATAGTGGTTGTGCCTAAGAAAAATGGAAGGCTGAGGGTTTGCGTAGATTACAGAAACTTGAATAAAATAAGTCCAAAGGATGATTTTTCGCTACCCAAAATAGATATTTTGGTCAATAACATTGCCAAACATGCCTTATTATCTCTCATGGATGGATTTTCTGGATATAATCAAATCAAGATGGCCCCTGAGGATAAAGATAAGACCTCTTTTATAACAGATTGGGGTACATACTGTTATACTGTGATGCCATTTGGATTGAAGAATGCTGGAGCTATATATCAAAGAATGGCTACGATGGTACTCCATGACATGATCCATAAAGAAGTGGAAGTATATGTTGATGATATGATCGTAAAATCAATCAATAGAGAAGATCATTTTATAGCTTTGAGAGCTTTCTTTGAGAGAATCAAGCTGTACAAGTTAAGATTAAATCCTCAAAAATGTACTTTTGGAGTCATAGTCGGTAAAATGTTGGGTTTCATGGTTAGTAATAGAGGAATTGAGATAGATCCATCAAAGATAAAAGTTATATCTGAAATGTCACCTCCCACAACAGAAAAATAAATAAGAGGTTTTCTGGGAAGAGTTCAATACATAAACAGATTCATAGCTCACCTGACAGCAATCTGTGAGTCAATATTCAAACTATTAAAGAAAGATCAGGCAAAAACTTAGAATCCTCAATGTCAATTGGCTTTTGACAAAATCAAAGCATATCTAATGGAGCCACCAGTGTTGGTTCCTCTAGTCCCAGGAAAGCCTTTGTTGCAATACTTATCTATTTTGGATGGTTCAATGGGGTCTTTGATAGCTCAACATGATATTGATGATCATACAGAAAGAGCCATTTATTATTTGAGCAAAAAGTTTACTGGATATGAAACCAAGTACACACCTCTAGAGAAAACATGTACATCATTAGTGTGGGTCACAAGAAGGTTCAGACACTATATGCTTTCATACCCAATCATTTTAATCTCTCGAATGGATCCTTTGAAATATTTGTTTGAAAAACTAGCATTGACAGGAAGGCTGACACGTTGGTTATTGCTTCTATCAGAATTTGACATCACTTATACCACTCAGAAGGCTATTAAAGGAAGTGTGATCACTGAACGTTTATCTGCACATCCAGTGGAAGATAATACAAGACAATTGGAGGATGTGTTCTCGGATGAAGAAATAGATAACATTCAGCAGGAAGAAAGAGGCGATGGCTGGATAATGTTCTTTGATGGAGCAGCAAATCATCGTGGTTGTGGAGCTGGGGTATTGCTCATTGATCCAGAAGGAACATTTACCCCTTTGTCATTTCGGTTGGATTTTGAATGTACTAATAACATAGTTGAATATGAAGCTTGTATTTTGGGTCTCAAAGCAGCAATGGCCATTGGGATCCAGTGTTTGAAAGTTTATGGAGATTCATCTGTAGTCATTTATCAAATCAGAGAAGATTGGAAAACCAGAGATGAGAAGCTCATACCCTATAAGCAATATGCTTTAGCACGAGCTCAATCTTTTCAAGAAATTGAATTTGACTATTCTCCAAGGGAAACAAACAAATATGCTAATGCTTTGGCGATGCTGGTTTCAATGGTTAGTTGTGGATTAGATGAACAAACAAAACCATTGATATCGAGAAGAGAACACAGTCTGCATACCTAGAAGAAATAAATGCTTTGACAGTTGATGACCGACCATGGTTTGCACAAATAGTGGATTTTATTAAAGAAGGGAAGTACCCAATTGATGCATCCTCCGGTGATAAAAGAGCTTTACGATGACATGCTACCCAATTTGTGTTGTGTGAAGATATTCTATACAAGAGGTCCTATGATGGTGTACAATTGGTGTGTGTTGATGAAGATCAGACACAAAATATCATAGAGCAAGTCCATCAAGGAGTTTGTGGTCCACATATGAATGCCAGAATGCTAGCAAGGAAAATTCTCCGGTTGGGGTATTTCTAGAACACCATGGAAGTTGATTGTGTTGAATTTGTGAAGCATTGTCATAAGTGTCAGATTTTTGCTAATTTGATACATGTTTCACCCACAGAGCTGCATACCCTCAGTTCTCCATGGCCTTTCTCAACCTGGGGTATAAATGTAATAGGGAAGATCCATCCCAAAGCTTCAAATGGACATGAGTTTATTCTAGTGGCCATAAATTATTTCACAAAATGGATAGAAGCTCAATCTTATGCCAAGTTGACTACAAACAAGGTTGCCAAGTTTCTATAAGAATTCATCATCTGTCGACATGGGATGCCTCATAGCATTATTTCGGATCAAGGGCAACATTTCAGAGGAAAAGTACAAGGGTTGTGTGACAAATTTCATATCCAAAGGCATAGGTCCTCTCCTTATTGCCCACAGACCAACGGAACAGTAGAGGCAGCTATCAAAAATGTCAAAGTCATACTTCAGAAGATGGCTGAAACTTATTCAAACTGGGTTGATAAACTGTCATATGCACTCTGGGCGTATTGAACATCTATTAGGACCTTTACTGGTGCCACTCCATATTCATTGGTTTACGGCATAGATGTTGTGCTCCCTATCGAGATAGAAGTGCCCTCATTGAGAGTCCTCATGGAATGTAAGATCCAAAAGCTGACTGGATGCAAAATAGATATGATGAACTAAATTTCATTGATGAGCGAAGAATGAGATCCATGGATAATGCTAAAAAGTATCAACAAAGGATTGTTACTGCTTTCAATAAGAAAGTCAAAGTTCGTCATCTAGCAGTTGGAGATTTAGTGTTGAAGGAACAAAGAGCTCAAATTTTTGATTCAAAAGGAAAATTCCGCTCAAATTGGATTGGACCTTATACAGTCAAAGAGATTCTACTAGGGAAAGCTGTTCGTCTGAGAGACCTTGATGGAAATGAGTTGCAATATTTGACAAATTTGGATCAAGTGAAAAAATATTACGTGTAGTCTCCACATCTATTCAAAGAAATAGAATCAAGGCCTTTAAAAAAAAAAAAAAAAAAAAAAGAGAAAAAAAAAAGAAGGCTATACAAAAGCAAAGATGTTGGATGACACATAATAAAGAGCGGAGTAGCATGTCGACATTGAAACTATTGTTTGGTTGATCTGAACTCTTGGATGAAGCTATCATAATCATCAAATTCACAAGTGGTTTATCATCTCATCATTATTTGGGAAAGAATCCTGTTTTCTGATAGAACTCTTCTAACCGTTCATTAATTCGACGGTTGTTCTAGGAGTTCAATTTTAGTCCTACTATAATATGCAGACATTTGTCTCTTGGCTATGTCAATCTTTTAAGCTTCCTCACATAAATCTGCAACTGTAGTACCTGCATCATCAACTAAAAATATTTGACGTCGAGAGGGTGAGCACACATCATTGCTCAGTGAGCAAAAAAAACAATGCAGCAAACATATGCATGCATTCAATTCATATCTTTGGTCTGGTAAGTAAGTTTGCAATGTGCTATAGAAAGGATAGGTGGTCAAAGGTCACGTTTACTGATGCCGCACCTCTATACACGAGTGTGTGGAGTCGCCCAAAGGGAACATTTATTGTCAACCCACATGCATCCACCATGAACAATGTACACGCAAAGGTCACGTTTATTGTTGTACCCGTTGCCCATACCAACACGTAAGCCCCTGCTGGCGAGGGTTCGCAAATTGGGTTCGCAACTAACCAATCCTAATGTCAATCAGTGTATCCAAGGCCTCACCCCAATATCCCTCAATACGTCCATAGGGATAGGGCTAAGGTCCACCGACAGAGTCAGAGACTACACGGTCCGAGACCACCTCCCCTCATACCCTACGACGTAATAGTTCTGCTAAGGTAATGGCGATACGACGATGTCAGTTGACAAGACTTGAGTTAGAGATATAGCTAAAGTGCTGAGGCCCCGTCTATGACACCTCCCTTTGATACTCGCTCGCATCAAGCATACCAACCACACATATACATTCACATGCCTATTCCTATCATCATCATCATCATGTTATAAACAATAATTAAATATGCATGAACAGTAATAATAGAAATATTGGATGACATTTGAATGCACATAACAATCATACACGCATAAAATCAATCATGACATTGGACAGTTTATTATTAATCAATTAGTTTAGGTCTTGTTCCCTCACTTTTGCTTGATTGTGGGTCCTCTTTCAAGCTTTAAGAATCAACTATATATCGATATTATAACACTAGAAGACCTAATCAAGCCGATAGAATTTAATTAGAATTAATTCTGACTTTGAAAAGCATGCTGTTAACTGGGGGTCGATGTCAGGGTCGGAGGTTCCATCGACCGTGGGTGCGACCACCCACAGTCTGGACTTCCCGAACACTGGGGGTCGATTATTAGGGTCTGGTAGGGTCGATTGGCCATCGACCCCCCGTGCGACCCCCTGTGGGTTTCTTCAAATTTTCATCCTTCAGTCCATTCCTTCGTGTTTGGGGTCCTATGACTTACTTCTACAATCCATTCCACACATGTTCTATGGTTTAGAACCGTAGTTCATTCACCTATATGGTTTTTATGATTTCTCTCATGGTTTTTCATGAAAATCTAACCATGGATGGATGATTTGGGTTTCTTCTAGATCATTCCCTCTTCACTATCCATTCTAAGGTCTGTAGAATTACATGGAGATAGTAACCATACCTGAGAATTAGACTTGTCTCTCTAAAGCCTTCTCTTTGATCTTCTTCTCCACTTTCCTTTTCTTCTCTTTCTCTTCTCCTTCTCTTCTCTTTCTCTCAATCCAATTAGGGTTCTAAAAGGAGTGAAAGAGGCTTAGGGATGTCCTATTTATAGAGTAAAAACTTCAAAAATAAGTCCCATTGAGATTAGGAAAGAATTCCATTGAAATTTGGAAAGTTTCCAAATCACGATTTCTTTCGACAGACTGGGGGTCGATGAGGGGGTCGGAGATCCCGTCAACCCCTGGTTCTAAAATGTCGGAATCCCGGTTAAAAACTCAGGGTCTGACTTTCTATCTTGGGGGGTCCGACCCTGCCTAGTTGGGTGTGCGACCCTCCCCCTATTTTTAGTGTTTTTGGGTCAGTTTAATACCTGTGATCGTGATCTTCCTCACACACTTGATCCATTTGGCTCGACCATGATGGGTAGACCTGGTTCAAGGTGGTAAGACCGGGTTAGCTTGATACGGGTTTTACAGCGGCGGCCACCAAACCTTTTTATTGCACATTGTAAACTTATGAACTAGACCAAAGATATGAATTGAATGCATGCATATGTTTGTTGCATTGTTTTATTTTCTCACTGAGTCGTGATGTGTGCTCACCCTTTCGTCGTCGAATATTTTTAGTTGATGCGGGTACTACTGTAGAAGACTATATGAATACTCCGATGTACGGACATGCTGCGGCGATGGATGCAGAAGCTATGGAGTCGCATGATTCATCATGCGAGTGCAACTCATGCGTCTTCGATTAGATTTATAGTTGGATTATTAAGAACATGTAATTGTTTAATTTATTTTATTTTATGTCTTTGTCATTTGAAGATAATTGGATAATTTATTTATTTTATCACCGTTAGACTCTCAGTTCATTAAATATTAAAGAATTTTGCTATTGTGTATTTATTCTGATTATGGTTGTGGATGTGTATGGTTTAAGCAAATGGACACAGCCTATTTGAGATCCTGGTTGAACCGTTGGATCATAGACAGTTCATCACACCATTCTGGTTGGTACGGAATTGGGGTGTGACAACTTGGTATCAGAGTTCTCGGGCCCTATCTATTAAATCGATATACTTTCACAATAGTTTGTGAACTGAGTTAGGATAAAATTTTTAAAAGCTTTAATAAGAACACACTATAAGCACTGTGTTGTATGAGACATAAATTAAGAAAGAGAATAATGCATATATAAAAGGAGAAACAAATTTCATATATACATCGAATAAAAAAAAGAAACATATATACATATCCAAATCAGAGTACGGTCCACAACCCGGACAGTTACTCTATTGTACAAGGAAAAAAAAATATACATCATGGAGCTGGAGGTGCTGGAGGAGGAGGTGCCTTACGATCCCGGTCATAGTCCTCCACATACACTCTAGTCAGCCAGGCTACCTGAGTCTGGGTCACCTGGAGACTAGCTGTCAGATCGGCCATCCACTGATCAGACACTCGTGGGGCATCTAGAAGCTCTCCTAGTCTCTCATTAGTCATGCGCTGAGCCTCTCTAATCTCACGTAGTAGCCCCATCACATCATCAGATGGTGGGTGTGAAGGACCAGTAGTGTGTGAATGAACCCGAGATGGGCCAGCTCCAGTGGGATGCGGTGGTGATGGAAGAGGTATGGCGTCTACATCCATATACATACGATCATTATTCTCAGCATCACCCCCATGGACTCTTGCTGCTGCTGCTGCTATTGCCGCTTCGGTATCTGCCATCTCTACCCGGGTATGAGGACTCACCAGAGCGTTCTTCTCCTCGTTACTGACCTGCGCATCTCGCATCCCCATCTTGCAGATGGCGTCCCAGTCAAGATCAGAAGAGAAAATATCCTCATGAATCCTTTCATCCAATAAGTCGACATGCAGGCGTGTGAGCAGGGTAGTGATCAAACGCCCATAGGGCAGGTTACCTACTAGACCAGGCGTCGTAGCATGGATCATCGTCCTAATGATAATGTATGGCAAGCAGACGGGCTGTCTAGTGCAGGTGCAGTACAAGAGGTACTGGATCAGTTGGGAAATCCTATCATAATGCCCACTCATAGGAATCAGGTTATGCTAAATGATCTTGCAGTACACCCGAAGTTTCGGCCATAGGTTGATTGCCTTCATCTCCCAATGATCACCTCTAAGAAACTGGCGATCAATCTCAGCACGCATCATCAAGGAAAAGAATTGGGGTTCCTTGGGTGCACAGTATACCAAGGCCGTCATTTGATATACCCAGGAGATCAGCTAACTCCTGGCAGTTGAAGGAAACTTCCACCCCTTTCACATAACTGGTGATCCTGAGTTCCCTACCCTTGTCTGTATCATTGCAATCACCCATTACTTGGAGGTTGCAATAGAATTGCTTCACCAGAGCAGGACAGGTGCAAGCCTCATATGTGATCACGGGAATCCAACCCATGTCCCTAAAAGCCCCCTCCACATTAAACAAAGCTAGACTAGCAAGTTTACATAGCGACCCCCTTCCACCTTTTTACGCTCATAACTAGCATACTGAGCCTCTGCCTCATTAGAGCGAAAATGAATGGGATCATGAGCTTTGGGAACTTTGGTCCGAGCCATGCTATCTGCAAAAACACAAACAAATAGACAAGATATTAGAAATGGTGAAAAACTTAAAAATTTTATGCATTATAACGGCGTGATTTGGCCAAAAGCCTCACTTTTCACTCAAAAAGTTGGGCAAGAGGACTTACATATGTTCTAAACCACCTTGCAAGGTTCATACAGTTGGAAATTTAAACTAGGAAGGTCGAATTTAAAGGAATTTCAACAATTTGAAAAAACCCCAAAAATTAGGTCAAAAATGCAAAATTTTAAGTTTCTAAAAAACTAACCGATGAAACTCAAATTTTCTTAAGGGCTTTCATCCATTGGGTGACCAATAGCAAAAACCCCCAGTAAAAATCAAATTTTTACGGTTAGAAAAAGTTTAATTTGAAGAAAACGATGTAAATGGAGAAAAACCTAATTTTAAAAGCTTAAAAATGAAGACCAGTAGAGAACATACCTGAAGGAACAAAGCGGAGGTCGTAAATGGAAGAAATAATCACCAAACACGAGGGGTCGATACTATAGCAACTCAGGGGAAGCGAGTTGAGTTGAAGGAAAAGAGAAAGTGAGAAATGATTCCAAAAATTAGGTTTAAAAACCTGATTTGGGGTCGTGCAGTCGCATAATTCGACTAAACATGCGACCCTATGACCGACCCCAGGATCGACCCCAGGATCGACCCTAGGCTCTCGGTGAGCTAATAGACATCGTGTGGTCGGACCCTGTGGTCGGACATATACCGACCCCAGGGTCGACCCTAGGCTCTCGGTGATCTGACAGACATCGTGTGGTCGGACCCTGTGGTCGGACATATACTGACCCTACGTCCGACCCTAGGCTCTCGGTGAGCTGACAGGGTTTTATGAGGTCGCATACCCTGTGGTCAGACACAAAGCGACCCTACCATCGACCCTACGATGGAAAATACAGTATTTTGACTGAATGACTTGGAAAGTTGGAATTTTACATTGATTAGTTGGATTTTGACATGGGAAAGACTTATATAATGATTGCCTCACATGTTCTAAGATTTTTTCAGACACTACCACCACCAGAACAGGAAATGGTTGGGTGAAGAGTAACTAGGTTAGGTCATAATCCAATTCCACCACCACCACTTGTGGAGGAAGACAGCCATGAAAATCCTGAAGGACAAGAGAATCAGAATATGACAATACAAGGAGCTAATGGCCAGGCAAATTCTACAAACTTGCCAGCCCTACCTACAGATTTGGCCATAGCAGTAATGAACCTGACACAATAGCTACAGCAAATACAGCAGGTGCAAGCCAATATGCAAGCTGCTATAGGAATGGTTTTTTCAGCTGCACATACTACACCTATGCCAGTCGGACAAGCTAGCACAGTACCAGGGGGTAGCAACATGGTGCCCCAAGCACCTCAAATGCCAGTGGTATAGGCTCCAATACAGAACCCTGAGGTAGCCCAAGGCAGCTACCAGTATCAACTACCTATGTATGAGGCCTATGCTCCGTATCAGTTGGACCACTCTCGACTGATCGAGCGTTCTCTGAAAATGAAGCCTAAAGAATATAATGGTAAACCAGGAGATCCTCTATGGCCAGCTCACTGGATCGATGAAATGGAAAGGAATTTCATGATGATGACAGTTAATGAGGAGGAGAAAGTACTGTGTGCAACATTTATGCTAAAAGGCGATGCACACCACTGGTGAAAGTCTACTTGGACCTATCTGTTAACCAAGCACGCCCAATTGACCTGGGCTATCTATAAAGAGGCATTCTTCAAGAAGTACTTTCCCAGAAGTTTCAGAGATGCTATGGAAAGAGAGTTTCTGAGTCTGCATCAGGGACAGATGACGGTGGATGCATACCAACAACGTTATGAAGAGCTGTTTTTCTTTGCTCCCTCTAGCATGCAGGAGGAAAATACTAAAACCTGAAGGTTCATCATGGGACTTAGGGGAAGCATTCGAGAGCATGTTTTGGGGCTGGAAAAGAAAGTTTATAATGAAGCAGTGCAGATTGCTCGAGTACTCGAGCCAGAGAGAGCTATTTTGCTCAGAATAGAGGTATCAAGAGGTGGCAAATTTGTAGGGTTTGTCGGTTCTGGATTTCCCGGTGCGTAGTTATTCTCTTGACTAGTCTCCTCCACTGGTGGTGGTGGTGGGACTGCGTTTCGGGTCTGTCGGGTCACTCTACGTCCAGACATATTCCTTTTCGGTGATTGGTGGTGCCTGAAAATCATCAAGTAGGTTAGAAGTCATTTATATTTCATGTAGGCACGCTAACCAATAATCAATTCCAATTCTAGCTTATTTTATAAAAAAAATGCTGTCTTTTCTATGCAGGGTCGATGGTGAGGGTCGCTGGTATGTCCGACCATTAGTTTCCGACCCTGGGAATGACCTGTTCTTCCCGAGAGCTGAGGGTCGATGGGTATCCGACCCTCAGTTCCGACCCTTAGTTTTCTGTCAGATTTCCAAGAGCCGAGGGTCGATGGGAGGGTCGATTGTGCTAGTCGAATTGTCCGACCCTCGGACCAAAAATCAGATTTTTAAAATCCAATTCTGAGTCATTTCTCACTATTCCTCCTCCGTTTTGACTCGTCTCTCCTCTCTGAGTTGCTACAGTGCTACTCTATTGTTTTGGATCGGTTTAACTCCGGGTTTCGACGTCCACGTCATCACTACAGGTATGTCTTCCCATTTTTACCTGTTTTTAGGTTTCCATTTCTAGATTTTCGCACGTTTAACTTGTATTTTCCAAATTAAACTTTTTCCAACCGTAAAAATTTGATTTTTATTGGGGGCTTTTGTTATTGGTGTCTCGAGGAACGAAATCCCTCAAAATTTTTTGAGTTTCATCGGTTGGTTATCGAGAAACTTGAAATTTTCTCTTTTTGCCCTAATTTATCGACATTTTTGATTTTTCTTGAATTTCTTCAAATTGGACGTCGTTAGTTAAAATTTCCTACTGCATGTGGGTTGTAGAATATGTTTAAACCTTCGTAAGTCCTTATGCCCACTTGAATGGTGAGAAATGGGGCTTTATGGTCAACTTACGTCGTTATTACATCAAATTTCAGATTTTTATCTTATTAACTCCTTGTTTCCTTTCTCTTTCTTATTTGCAGATACTATGGCTCGTACCAAGGTACCCAGAGTGCGTGATCCACTTCGCTTCCGTTCGAATGAAGCTGAGGCACAGTATGCTGACTATGCCCGTAAGAAAGTGGAAGGGGGTCGCATGGTGAACTTGGCTGAGCTAGCCATGTTCAATGTAGAGGGAGCATTTGGTGATATGGGGTGGCTCCTTGTCATCACATACGATGCGTGCACATGTCCAGATTTAGTGCGCCAGTTCTATTGTAATCTCCAGGTGGTGGGGAATTACAATGACGTTGAGCATGGTCAGGAGTTGCGCATCACCAGTTACTTCAAGGGGGTGCACATTTCCTTTGATTATCGGTAGCTGGCCGATCTATTGGGCATTCCCTATGATGGCCCCATGGTGTACTGTGCGTCGGGAGAGCCACAGTTTGTTGAGATGGAGATGAGGGCAGAGATCGACAACCAGGTGCTCCGTCCTGATCGTTGGTAGATGAGAGCTTGTTATCTGCGTCCTGCTCCACGGGTCTTCTGTAAGATTATCCAAAGCATAATCGATCCCGCAGAATGGGCACTATGAGAGGGTGTCTCGCCTGACCCAGGTTCCGATATACAATATATGCACACGCGTCGGTCGGTTCGCCTTCCATACATCATCATGCGGACGATGATTAGTGCTACATTGTCCGGTCATAGGGGTAATCTACCCTATGGACGCATGATTACAAATGCTACCGATCCGTCCGGGGGGTAGATCTGATAGATGAGAAGATCCGGGAGAAGACCTTCTCGTCGCCTCTAGATTGGGAGGCTATCTCGCAAGATGGGGCTGCGAGATGCCGAGGTTAGTGATGAGGAGAGGAACGCGATGGTGCGCCCTCACACTCGGGTTGAGATGGTCGATGCTAAGGTGCGCTGGCTGCCGCCGCTAGAGCTCGTCTGGATCCGGTCGACGATGACGACCGTATGTATATGGACGTCGACTCGATACCACCGCCTTCACCTACACATGCGGCTGGAGTTGGTACTTCTTCTGCGGCGGCTCCTGCACCTGAGGCTGATCCTTCCCATTTGGCTGATCCTTCACTTCCACCTTCAGTCTATGCTGAGGACTACGACAGAGACCGTGAGGCACCGCCTCCTCCTTCGCCTCCAGCTTCCTGAGTGTACTTTTATTTATTTCTTTTTTCCTTGTATTACAGAGTAACTGTCCGGGTTGTGGACTGTACTCTGCTTTAGTTATGTATATACGTTTTGTTTCTCTCACTCATTGTATGTAACTTGTCTTCCCTTTAATAGATGTATTATTCTCTTTTTAAATTTGGTCTCAATCATTACTTGTGTTTACAATGTGTTTGTATTAGAACTTTTAATTTATCCTATCTCAGTTCACAATGGTCTTGAATGTGTGTCAGTTCGGCGGGCAAGGCCTGCGACGCTCTGATACCAAGTTGTCACACCCCAATTCCACACTGTTCAGAATGGTGTGATGAACCGCCAAATAACCAACGGTTCAACCAGGATCTCAAATAGGCTATCCCCGCGTTATCCAAACTTACGCACATCCGTAATCATAATTAGAGTAAATACACAATAGCGGAAATCTTGTAAATAAATGAACTGAGAATCTATGTGATATTAAAATTTAAATAACAATTTATTCTCTATCAACTGAGACATAAATAAATATCAATACAAATCTTTAATAAATCAAGTAAAGAAACCTATAAAATATCTAATCAAATACACACGAGTTGCACTCGCACGAGGAGTCGTGTGTATCCACTTCAGCTTCAACTTCCATCGCTGCTACGTTCCCGTACGCAGACGCATTCATATAGTCTTCAATGGTATAAGCTGCATCATCAACTAAAAATATTCGACGTCGAGGGGTGAGCACACAACACGGCTCAGTGAGTAGCCAAAATAATGCAACAATACATATGCATGCAAAAAAAGTCAATTTATATCTTTGGTCCGATTTAAAGTTTGCAGTATGCAATAGAAAGGTTTAGGTAGCCAAAGGTCGCATTTATTGACTACGCCTCTATACACGAGTGTGTGACGTTACCCGAAGATCACGTTTATTGTCAACTTGATACTCTACGACATAATAGTTCTGCTAAAGTAATGACGATACGACGATGCCAATGCACAAGACTTGAGTTAGAGATAGAGCTAAAGTGCTGAGACCCGCCAAAGGTTAACGTTTATTGACGTTCTCATCACACCTCCCCTGATACTCACTCGCATCAAGCACATCAACCACATACATACAAGCACATGCCTATTCCTATCATCATCATCATCATCATGTTATAAACAATAAAGTAAATATGCATGAACAAGTAATAGAAATATTGGATGGCATGCTGTATGCACATTACAAACATATTCGCATAAAATCAACCATAGCATAGGACTCAAGAAATAGAAAACAGTTTATTATTAACCAATTTAGTTTGGGGTTAAGGTTCCTCACCTTAGCTTGCTATAAGATATTTTTTGAAGCTTTAAAATCACCTTTACAATGTTATTATATTGCTAGAAGACCTAACAAAGTCGATAGAATTTAATTAGAATTAATTCTAGGTTTAAAAACTACTCTGTTAACTGAGGGTCGGAGGTAGGGTCGATGCTAGGGTCGATGGGTCTATCGACCCTTCCCTCTTTCTGGACTTCCCGAATGCTGAGGGTCGATGGTCAGGAACACTTAGGTTCGGATGGTCATCGACCCTCGGTGCGACCCTTGGTTTACTTTGGTCCAATTCCCTCTTTTAATCCATTCCTCGTGTTTGGGATCTATGGCTTGCTCCTACATTCCATTCTACATTCATTCCATGGTCTGAAACCATGTATAACCCACCTAGATAGCTTTCACGCATTCTTCTATGGTTTTCCATAGAAACCTAACCATAGGTTGATGGTTTGGGTTTCTCCGAGATCACACTCTCAACAATAACTAACCTAAGGTCTGTAGAAACTCATGGAATTAGTATCCATACTTGAGAAGATTACTTTTTCTCTGAAACTCTTCTCCTTTTTGCTAAGTTCTCTTTCTTGCTTTTCTTCTTCCTCTTTTCCTTCTCTTCTCTTTCTCTCACTTCAATTAGGGTTGTGAAAGGAGTGAAAGTGGCTTAGGAACGTCCTTTAAATAGAGTAGGAACATCCTAAATAAGTCCCTTTGAGATTAGGAAAGAATCCCAATCGAAAATTATAGAAATTTCTTAATTTCTATATTCGGCAGAAACCGAGGGTCGATGGGAGGGTCGATGATCCCGTCGACCCTAGGGTCTTAAGCTGTCCGACCCTCCCTCCAAAACCGAGGGTCTGACTTTCTGTTTTGGGAGGTCCGACCCTGCTTAGCTGGGTATGCGACCCTTCCCCTATTTTAAGTGTTTTTGGGTCGATTTGATACCTGGGATCTCGATCTCCTTCACGCCCTTGGTCCATTTGACTCGACCATGATGGGTAAACCTGGTTCAAGGTGGTAAGACCGGGTTAGATTGACACGGGTCTTACACAAGGAACCCAAATGACCAATGTAGCAGAGTTGGCACTGTAGCAACTCAGAGGAAGGAGACGAGTCGAAACGGAGGAGGAAGAATGGAAAATGAACTCAGAATCGGACCTTAAAAATCTGATATTTGGTCCGGGGGTCAGAGAATTCAACCAGGACCATCGACCCACCCATCGACCCCCGCATCGACCCGCAGCTCTCGATAATCTGACAGAAAACCAGGGGTCGAACCTAGGGTCGGACATACCATCGACCCCCGCATCGACCCGTAGCTCTCGGTAATCTGACAGAGAACCAGGGGTCGCACCTGGGGTCGAACTCCCATCGACCCCCGCATCGACCCCCGACTCTCGGTAAGAATCAGTGATTCCCAAGGTTGATCCTAGGGTCGGACATACCATCGACCGCCACCATCGACCCTGCATAGAAAAGACAGTATTTTTCACAGAATGATCTGAAAAATTTGAAAAAAAAAACATCGGTTAGTGTATCTACATGAGGTATAAATGATTGCCTCACGTATTTTAATAATTTTTAGATTTCACCATTATCAGAGGAAAAATATGGCTGGGCGTAGAGTAACCAGGCAGAGCCGAAACGTAGTTGTCACACCCCAATTCCGCATTATTCAGAATGTTGTGATGAACCGCTAACAAACCAACGGTTCAACTAGGATCTCGAGTAGGCTGTATCCGTGTTATCTAAACTCCATACATCCATATTCATAATCAGAGTAAATATATAATAGCGGAAGTCTTATAGTAAAATGAACTGAGAATCTACTATGATATTAATATTTAAATAGAAAATTATTCTGTATCAACTGGGACATAAATAAATATCAAATATATGTCCATAATAAATCCAAGTAAAGAAAACTAAGAAAATATCTAATCAAATACACATGAGTTGCACTCGCAAGAGGAGTCATGTGTATCCACTTCAACTTCAACTTCCATCGCCGCTACGTTCCCGTACGCTGGAGTGTTTACATAATCTTCAACGGTATAACCTGCATCATCAACTACAAATATTCGACGTCGAGGGGTGAGCACACATCATGGCTCAGTGAGCAAACAAAACAATGCAACAGTACATATGCATGCAATCAATTCATATCTTTGGTCTGGTTTATAGTTTGCAATGCGCAATAGAAATGTTGGGTGGTCAAAGGTTAACGTTTATTGACCCCGCCTCTATACACAGGGTGTGGAAGTCCACCCACAGGTTAACGCTTATTGTTGTCCCCATCCACCCTAATCATGAACATAATACAACAAAGATTAACGTTTATTGTTGTATAGTGCCATACCAACACGTAAGCCCCTGCTGGCGAGGGATTGCAAACTGGGCTCGCAACTAATCAATCCTAATGCCAAACAGTGTATCCAAGGCCTCACCCTAGCATCCCTTAGAATATCCATAGAGATAGAGCTAAGGCCCCCCGGTAGAGTCAGAGACTACAAGGACCGAGACCACCTCCCTTGATACTCTACGACATAATAGTTCTGCTAAAGTAATGGCGATACGATGATGCTAATGCACAAGACTCGAGTTAGAGATAGAGCTAAAATGCTGAGACCCGTCAAAGGTTAACGTTTATTGACGTTCTCATCACACCTCCCCTGATACTCGCTCGCATCAAGTACACCAACCACACACATACAATCACATGCCTATTCCTATCATCATCATCATCATCATCATCATGTTATAAACAATAAAGTAAATATGCATGAACAAGTAATAGAAATATTGGATGACATGTTGTATGCACATTACAAACATAGTCGCATAGAATCAAGCATGGCATTGGACTCAAGAAAAGAGAAAACAGTTTGTTATTAACCAATTAGTTTAGAGTTCCGTTTCCTCACCTTTGCTTGCTAATAGATACTCTTCCAAGCTTTAGAATCACCTTTATAATGTTATTATATTACTAGAAGACCTAACAAAGTCGATAAAATTTAATTAGAATTTATTCTAATTTTTAAAACCATTCTGTTAACTGAGGGTCGGAGGTAGGGTCGGAGTCATGATCGACCCTGGGTGCGACCCTCCCCAAATCTGGACTTCCAGAACCCTGATGGTCGATACTCAGGATCACATAGGATCGGATGGTCATCGACCCTCTGTGCGACTCTCGGTGGGTTTTGGTCAATTTTCCTCTTTTTAATCCATTCTTCGTGTTTGGGGTCCAATGACTTAGTCCTACAGTCCATTGAACATGCATTCCATGGTCTAGAACCATGAATCACCCACCTAAATAGCTTTCATGTATTCTCCCATGGTTTTCCATGAAAACCTAACCATGGGTTGATGGTTTGGACTTCTCCGAGATCACACTCTCATCATTATCTAACCTAAGGCCTATAGAAACTCATGGAATTAGTATCCATACCTGAGAAGAACACTCCTTCTCTGCAACTCTTCTCCTTTTGCTTTCTTCTCTACCTTGTTTCTCTTGTTATTCTCTTCCTTCTCTTCTCTTTCTCTCAATTCAATTAGGGTTGTAAAAGGAGTGAAAGAGGCTTAGGGACGCCCTTTAAATAGAGTAGAAACATCCTAAAATAAGTCCCTTTGAGATTAGGAAAGAATCCAAATAAAAATTATGGAAATTTCCTAATTTCAGTTTCGACGGCAACTGAGGGTCGATGGAAGGGTCGATGATCCCGTCGACCCTAGGTTTCCTAATGTGTCTGACCCTCCCTGAAAAACAGAGGGTCTGATTTTCTGTCTTGGGGGGGTCCGACCCTCCCTTGCTGGGTATGTGACCCTCCCCCTAATTTAAGTGTTTTTGGATCGATTTGATACCTGGGATTACGATCTCCTTCACGCCCTTGGTCCATTTGACTCAACCATGATGGGTAAACTTGGTTCAAGGTGGTAAGACCGGATTAGTTTGATACGGGTCTTACAGCAGTTCTACCACCACCGCTCGTGGAGGAAGCCAGTCAAGAAAATATAAATGTACAGGGTAATCCGCAGGTTGCACCACCAGTAAACCAGGGTCTGGCAAATCCTACTAACTTGCCACCCCCACCATCGAAACTGACTACTGTGGTGATTAATCTGGCACAACAACTTCAACAAATGCAACACGCGTAAGCCCATATGCAGGCAATGATGGGAATGATGTTCCAGGCGGCAGAAACTACACCTATGTCGGCTGGGCAAGCCAATGCAACACCGGTGGGTAGCCACCCAACACCTCAACCACCAGCTGCACAGATTCCAGTACCACATCCTGAGGGAGTGCATGGAAATTTTTAGTATCCACCACCTATATATGGGGCATATGCTCCTAATCAGCTGGATCACTCTCGACTCATTGAGAGATTCTTAAAGATGAAACCTAAGGAGTTCAATGGAAAACCGTCTGATCTGCTCTGGCCGGCACACAGGATTGACGAAATGGAGAAAATTTTTCTCATGATGACTATCACAGAGGAGGAAAAGGTATTATGTGCCACCTTCATGCTAAAAGGTGATGCACATCATTGGTAGAAATCTACAAAGGACTATTTAATAACCAAGCACGCCCTATTGACCTAGACTATATATAAAGAAGCTTTCTTTGAGAAGTACTTTCCCCGAAGCTTTAAAGATTCTATGGAGAAGGAGTTCCTGAGTTTATATCAGGGACAGATGACAGTGGATGCCTATCAGCAGCGTTACGAAGAGCTGTTTTTCTTCGCACCACTAAGCATGCAAGTGGAAGACACTAAGACCCGTAGGTTTGTCACGGGACTAAGAGGAAGTATCAGGGAGCATGTTCTGGGCCTAGACAAGAAGATTTATAATGAAGCTATGCAAATTGCTCGAGTTATAGAGTCGAGCCAGAAAGATAGCTATCTACTCCAAAACAGAGGTATAAAAAGGCCAGCTGGTAATTCATACAACGGAGGTAATAACAAGACATACAAACCCTTCCGTACTCAAAGTTTTACCGCTGCACCCAAGACTACCCCAGTAGCTCAACAGGAGCCAAAGCCAAATACTGAAGGTCCAAAATGTTATAACTACAATCAAGCGGGGCATATGGCAAAGGAGTATCCTAAGCCCAGGAAGCAGCTACATCAAGGACGAGTTTATGCTGTTACATCTGAGGATGCTGCCGCATCACCCGATGTCACAGATATTGTACCTATAAATGGCAGACCCACCAGAGTACTCTTTGACTCAGGAGCTACTCATTCTTTTATATCTATGTCATTTGGAAAGAAGCTGATTTTACCCATCAAAACATTAGACTACAAACTACTTGTACGGTCACCAATGGGGTTAGAAGTGGAGTTAGAAAAAGGTTATGGGCCATGTCTAGTTCTCATTGACGAGAAAACCTTAGATGCAACCTTGATCCAACTTGAGATGGCAGACTTTGACGTCATCTTGGGAATGGACTGGTTAGCTCGGAATTCTGCGAATCTATTATGCGTTGAAAAAAAGCTAACATTTAAAGACAAAGAATGAGCAGAATTCAATTTTGCGGGAACCAAACTTCCCCGTAAATGCAAGTTCATACTCTCAGCACTCAAGGCTAAGAAGTGCCTTGAGAAAGGAGCAGTCGGGTACTTAGTATCAGTGGGCGACCTTACCAAAGAAGCACCACAGATGGAAGATATTGATGTCGTGTGGGACTATCCCGATGTATTTTCTGAGGAACTACCAGGATTACCACCCGACCGAGCCACAGAGTTTGTAATAGATCTTATACCTGGAGCCGCACCAGTATCAAAAGCACCTTATAGAATGGCTCCTACTGAACTGAAAGAATTGAAAGTACAACTACAAGAACTACTGGACAAGGGTTATATTCGACCCAGTATATCACCATAGGGAGCGCCAATATTATTCGTGAAGAAGAAGGACGGTAGCGTTCGCTTGTGTATAGACCATCGAGAACTAAATAAACTGACAATCAAGAATCGGTACCCATTGCCTCGGATTGATGACCTGTTCGATCAGTTGCAAGGTGCCAAAGTGTTCTCAAAGATTGATCTTCGGTCAGGCTACCATCAGTTGAAGATTAAGGATGGTGATATCCCCAAGACAACATTCAGGACCAGATATGGACATTATGAAATTTTGGTCATATCTTTTGGATTGACAAACGCACCAGCAACCTTTATGGAACTTATGAACCGGGTTTTCCACGACATGTTGGCTACGTCGGTTATTATATTCATTGATGATATATTAGTCTACTCCAAGGACGAGGAAATGCATGTGAAGAATCTAAACACCGCTCTGCAGCGACTACGGAAAAAAAGCTCTACGTCAAATTTACAAAGTGTGAGTTTTGGCTAAAGGAAGTTGCATTTCTAGGCCATGTAATATCCGCTGAAGGAATTAAAGTGGATCCCAGCAAGATCGAGGCTATTGTAAAGTGGAAAGCACCGAAGAGCGTTGCAGAAATTAGAAGTTTCTTGGGTCTAGCTGGGTATTATCGACGATTTGTGGAAGACTATTCCCGAATTGCCGTACCTCTTACCTGTTTGATTAAGAAGGGCGAGAAGTATGTTTGGACGGATAACTGCGAGAAGAGTTTTCAAACCTTGAAGGCTAGATTGATATCAGCTCCAATCATGACCATCCCGATTCCAGGACAACCATTTATCTTGTATATTAATGCGTCATGACTGGGATTAGGATGTGTACTTATGCAAGGAGAACAATTAATTGCTTATGCCTCAAGACAACTGAAGACACATGAGAAGAACTATCCTACACATGATTTGGAACTAGCGGCAGTAGTACATGCTGTCAAAATATGGAGACATTATCTGTACAGGGAGAAGTTTCAGATTAAATCAGACCATAAAAGTCATACTTATCTATTTAATCAGAAGGAGCTGAATATGAGACAAAGAAGATGGCTGGAACTATTGAAAGACTATGATTGTGATATCTAGTATCATCCGGAGAAAGTTAATGTAGTAGCCGATGCGTTAAGTAGAAAGGCAATGATAAAATCTTAGGGAGAGGTTAGCACAACTGCCGCAATGTGTACTACCAGAAAGGTATTCAAGCACGATAATGAGCAGTTTGTGATAGATGCACCAGATGGATCAACCAACCAAGGGTTTATTCATCGGTTTTCAAATATGTTCACCGCATTGAAGATTATACCGGATATAGTTGATGAAGTGAAGACAACTATCAAATCAGACCCTTACCTAAGGACGGTACAAGAAGACATCGAAAAAGGTAGAACTAACCCTGAGTTCACCTTTGACGAAGAAAAGGTACTGAAGTACAAAGGAAGAATATGTGTACCCAAAACAGAAAGCTTAGACATTAGACATCGATTGATGAAAGAAGCCCACACCACCATCTATTCGATACATCCAAGAAGTACAAAAATGTATCATGATCTAAAGAAACTATATTGGTAAAGAGGAATGAAAGCAGATATAACTAAGTTCGTGTTCAATGCCTAAATTGTCAGAAAGTAAAGGCTGAACGACAAAGAAAGGCAGGACTATTACAGTCGTTATCGGAACCAGCATGGAAATGGGACTACATCACTATGGACTTCGTCACAAGATTACCACTGACTCCTCGAGTAGTTGAGGCAATTTGGGTGATTGTAGACCGCCTGACTAAAACAGCTCGCTTTATACCAATACAACCCCAGTATACACTGGAGAGGTTTGCTAAGCTGTATGTGGAAAACATTGTGCAATTACACGGTGTACCTGAAAGTATTGTCTCCGATAGAGATCCACGATTTGCTTCAAAGTTTTGAGAAGGATTGCAAAAGGCTATGGGTATAACATTGAAGTTTAGTACTGCATTCCACCCACAGACAGATGGACAGTCGGAGCGTACAATTCAGATTCTAGAAGATATGCTTCGAGCATGTGTAATTGACTTCAAAGGATCATGGGATGAAAAGTTATCACTGATTGAGTTCGCTTATAACAATAGCTATCAGGATACTATACAGATGTCACCCTATGAAGCACTGTATGGCAGAAAGTGTCGAACTCCTTTATTTTGGAATGAAGTTGGGGAACGTAGTCTGGTTGGAACAGAATTTGTTGAGGAGACTTGTCGAGTGGTCGACATTATCAAAGAAATAGTGAGAACAGCCCAGAACCATCAGAAGCAATATGCAGATACTCGACGCAGAGATCTTGAGTTCGTTGTGGGTGATAAAGTATTCTTAAAGGTATCGCCTATGCGAGGTCTGAAACGGTTCGGACAGAAGGGGAAACTAAGTCCAAGATATGTCGGGCCATATGAGATCTTAGCCAAACGTAGAAAAGTGGCTTATCAGTTAGCACTACCCCCATCTATGTCAAGTGTACATGACGTATTTCATATTTCCTTATTGAAGAAGTACGTCAAGGATCCGACGCACGTTTTGACAATGGATCTACCAAATTTAACTGAAGATTTGACCTTTGAAGTAGCACCAATTGAGATCACTAGTCGAAAGGTGCAACGTTTACGCAACCGTGATATCTATCATGTCAAGGTCACCTGGAGAAGCAGGGATATAGAAGAAGTCACATGGGAAGAAGAGAATGCTATGCGAAAGCAATACCCTCACTTATTTGATTTAGAAGGTACGTATAATTTTGAGGATGAAATTTTTATAAGTAGAGGGGAGTTGTAAGACCCGTGTCAATCTAACCCGGTCTTACCACCTTGAACCAGGTCTACCCATCATGGTCGAGCCAAATGGACCAAGTGCGTGAAGGAGATCGTGATCCTAGGTATTAAACTGACCCAAACACACTCAAAAAGGGGCGAGGGTCGCACACCCAGTGAGGTGGGGTCGGACCCCCCCAGTACAAAAAGTCAGACCCTCAGTTTTTAATCGGGGGTCGGACATTTTAAAACCAGGGGTCGACGAGAACATCGACCCCCTCATCGACCCCCAGTTGCCGCCAGAAATAGAAATTTGGAAACCTTCCTAATTTCAATTGGAACCTTTCCTAATCTCAATGGGGCTTATTTTAGGAGTTTCCACTCTATATATAGGAAGTCCCTAAGCCTCTTTCACTCCTTTTAGAACCCTAATTGAATTGAGAGAAAGCGAAGAGAAGAAAGAGAAGAAGAAGAGAAGGAAAGTAGAGAAGAAGGCAAAAAGAGAAGAGTTTCAAAGAAGGAGTACTCTTCTCAGGTAAGAATACTAATTCTATGTATTTTGTGAGACTTAGAATAGTTAATGAGAAAAGTATGATGTAGGAGAAACCCCAAACCATTAATCCATGATTAAGTTTCAATGGAAACCATGGAGGAGATCAACTAAACCATATGATATGTAAAGAGTAGTTCTAAACTATAGGAAGTGTATAAAATGGGCTATGGAAGGAAGCCATAGGATTCAAACAAGAGAGAATGAACCAAAAGGTGATTTATCGACCAAACCCACGGGGGGTCGCACCTAGGGTCGATGGACCCATTGACCCTGGCATCGACCCTACTATAGGGGGTCGCAGTATACTGTTACCCTTGCATCGACCCGTCCTGCTACCCCCAGTTAACAGCAAGTTGGAAAAATTAGAATAAAATCTAACTAAATTCTATCGACTTTGTTAGGTCTTCTAGAAATATAATATCAATATAAAGGTGATTCTTAAAGTTTGAAAGAGGATCTACTAGCAAGCTAAGGTGAGGAAATAAGACCTAAACTAATTGGTTAATAACAAGCTGTTTTTATTTCTTGAGTCCAATGCTATGTTTGATTCTATGCGAACATGCTTGTAATGTGCATTCAACATGTCATCCAATATTTTTATTTATTGTTCATGCATATTTACTTTATTATTTATAACATGATAATGACCATGATGATAGGAATATGCATGTGAATGTATGTGTGTGGTTGGTGTACTTGATGCGAGCGAGTATCAGGGGGAGTGTCATAGGCGGGGCCTCAGCACTCTAGCTCTATCTCTAACTCAAGTCTTGTGCATTAGCATCGTCGTATCGCCATTACTTTAGCAGAACTATTATGTTGTAGAGTATCAGGGGAGGTGGTCTCGGTCCTGTAGTCTCTGACTCTACCGGGGGGCCTTAGCTCTATCTCTATGGGCGTTCTGAGGGATGCTGGGGTGAGGCCTTGGATACACTATTTGGCATTAGGATTGGTTAGTTGCGATCCCAGTTTACAAGCCCTCGCCAGTAGGGGCTTACGTATTGGTATGGCACTGTACAACAATAAACGTTAACCTTTGTTGTACAATGTTCATGGTAGGGTGGATGGGGATGACAATAAACGTTAACCTTTGGGCGGGCTTCCACACCCTGTGTATAGAGGAGGGGTCAATAAACATTAACCTTTGACCTCCAACCCTTTCTATTGCATATTGCAAACTTTAAACCAGACCACAGATATGAATTGAATGCATGCATATGTATTGTTGCATTGTTTTATTTGCTCACTGAGCCATGATGTGTGCTCACCCTCACGACGTCGAATATTTTAAGTTGATGATGCAGGTACTACCATCGAAGATTATGTCAACGCTCCAGTGTACGGGCACATGGCGGCGATAGAAGTTGAAGACGAATTGGATACGCATGACTCCTCTTGCGAGTGCAACTCATGCGTATTCGATTAGATTTTATTTTAATTATTTAGATTTAGTAAAGACATTTAATTGGTATTTTATTTATGTCTCTATTGAAACAAAATAATTGGATATTTTAATATGATTATCATATTTAGATTTCTCAGTTCATTTTATTATAAAACTTTCGCTATTGTGTATTTACTCTGATTATGAATGTGGATGTATGAGGTTTAGATAAAACGGATATAGCCTACTCGAGATCCTGGTTGAACTATTGGTTTGTTGACGGTTCATCACACCATTCTGAATAGTGTGGAATTGGGGTGTGACAGTCAGCTTCTTTTCGACACATAATAGGTTTGCAGAATACCGAGCTAACTAGTCCATTCCCCAGATGACGTCAAAGTCTGCCATCTCAAGTTGAATCAAGGTTGCATATAGAGTTTTCTCGTCAATAGGAACTGGACATGGTCCATAACCTTTTTCTAATTCCACTTCTAATACCATCGGTGATCGTACAAGCAGTTTGTAGTCTAAGGATTTAAGGTGTAGATTTAGCTTCTTTCCAAATGACACAGATATAAAAGAATGAGTAGCTCCTGAATCAAAGAGTACTTTGGCGGGAATGCCATTAATAGGTATGATACCTGTGATTTGTTTCGATTTAGTTTACATGCTCACACAATGTAACACAAAATGACAAGATTCAGGTCATACCTGTGACTACATCAGGCGATGCGGCAGCATCCTCAGATGTAACAGCGTAAACTCTTCCTTGTTGTAGTTGCTTCTTGGGCTTAGGACACTCCTTTTCCATATGCCCCAATTGATTGCAGTTAAAGCATTTTATTCCTTCACCATTTTGCTTTGGTTGCGGTAGGGTTGCTGAAGTAGTCTTGGCTGCAGCATTGAAGCCTTGAGTACGGAAGGGTTTGAATGTCTTGGTGTTCCCTCCGTTATAAGAATTCACATTAGGCCTTTTGATTCTCCTATTTTGAGCAAAGTAGCTCTCTTTCTGGCTTGACACTATCACTCGAACAATTTGTACAGCTTCATTGTAGATTTTCTTCTCAAGTCCCAGAACATGTTCATGTATGCTTCCCCTAAGTCCCATGACGAACCTTCGGGTCTTTGTATCTTTCGCTTGCATACTGACTGGTGTAAAGAAGAACAACTCCTCATAACGCTGTTGATATGCATCGACAGTGTCAAACCCCAATTCCGCACTATTCAGAATGGTGTGATGAACCACTAGCAAACCAATGGTTCAACCAGGATCTCGAATAGGCTATATCTGTGTTATCTAAACTCCATACATTCACATTCATAATCAGAGTAAATACACAATAGCGGAAGTCTTATAATAAAATGAACTGAGAATCTATGTGATATTAAAATATAAATAAAAAATTATTCTGTATCAACTGAGACATAATTAATTAAATACCAAATACATGTCTTTAATGAATCCAAATAAATAAACCAAAAATCTAATTGAATACACATGAGTTTCACTCGCAAGAGACGTCATGTGTATCCACTTCATCTTCAGCTTCCATCGCCTCTACGTTCCCGTACTCTGGAGCTTTTACATAGTCTTCTACGGTAAAACCTGCATCATCAACTAAAAATATTCGACGTCGAGGGGGGAGCACACATCATGGCTCAGTGAGTAAACAAAACAATGCAACAGTACATATGCATGCAATTAATTCATATCTTTGGTTCAGTTTATAGTTTGCACTGTGCTATAGAAAGGATAGGTGGCCGCCGCACCTCTATACACAAGTGTGTGGATACACCCAATGACTCCTGCACTGTCGCCCACAGCACCCAAAATGGCACAATATACATCCCATGAAAACGGCATGGTTGTACCGGTTGATACCATACCAACAAATAAACCCCTACTAGCTAGGGTTACAAACTGGGCTCGCAACTAACCAATCCTAATGCCAAACAGTGTATCCAAGGCCTCACCCTAGCATCCCTCAGAGCACCCGTAGAGATAGAGCTAAGGCCCCTCAGTAGAGTATAGGAATCAAGGACCGAGACCCTCCTTGATGCCCTACGTCGCAATAGTTCTGCTAAGGTAATGGCGATACGACGACATCAGTGGACATGACTTGAGTAGACCATAGCACAATATACACCCCAAGAAAACGGTCATGGTTGTACCAGTTGATACCATTCCTACCCTCACCATATACACTAGCCAAACACAAACATTCACATGCCTATTCCTATCATCATCATCATCATCATGTTATAAACAATAAAGTAAATATGCATGAACAAATAATAGAAATATTGGATGACATGTTAAATGCACATATAAGCATACACGCATAGAATCAATATGGCATTGGACTCAAGAAGTAAAACAGTTTATTATTAACCAATTAGTTTAGGTCTTGTCCCTCACCTTAGCTTGCTAATATATACTTTTCCAATCTTTAGAATCACCTTTATAATGTTATTAGATTGCTAGAAGACCTAACAAAGTCGATAAAATTTAATTAGAATTTATTCAGAATTTAAAAACCATTCTGTTAACTGAGGGTCGGAGGTAGGGTCGGAGTCCTGATCGACCCTGGGTGTGACCCTCCCTAAAATCTGAACTTCCCGAACACTGAGGGTCAATACTCAGGATCACCTAGGGTCTGATGGTCATCGACCCTCTGTGCGACCCTCGGTGTACTTTGATCAATTTCCCTCTTTTAATCCATTCTTCGTGCTTGGGATCCTATGGCTTGCTCGTACATTCCATTCAACATTCATTCCATGGTCTGGAACCATGAATCGTCCACCTAAATAGTTTTCATGCATTCTCCTATGGTTTTCCATGAAAACCTAACCATAGATTGATGGTTTGGGTTTCTCCGAGATCATACTCTCATCATTATCTAACCTAAGGTCTGTAAAAACTCATGGAGTTAGTATCCATACCTGAGAAGATTACTCCTTCTCTGCAACTCTTCTCCTTTTGGTTAAATTCTCTCCCTTGCTTCTCTTCTTCTTCTTTTCCTTATCTTCTCTTTCTCTCAATTCAATTAGGGTTGTAAAAGGAGTGAAAGAGGCTTAGGTACGTCCTTTAAAAAGAGTAAGAACTTCCTAAATTAAGTCCCTTTGAGATTAGGAAAGAATCCAAATCGAAAATTAGGAAATTTCCTAATTTTAGTTTCGACGGCAACTGAGGGTCGATGATCCTACGACCCTAGGTTTCTAAGTTGTCTGACCCTCCCTTCAAAACTGAGGGTCTGACTTTCTGTTTTGGGGGGCCGACCCTCCTTGGTTGGGTATGCGACCCTCCCCTTAAATTAAGTGTTTTAGGGTCGATTTGATACCTGGGATCTCGATCTCCTTTACGCCCTTGGTCCATTTGACTCGACCATAATGGGTGAACCTGGTTCAAGGTGATAAGACCGGGTTAGATTGACTTGGGTCTTACAATTCCCCCTACTTATAAAAATTTCCTCCTCGAAATTATACGTACCTTCTGAATCAAATAAGTGAGGGTATTGCTTTCGCATAGCATTTTCTTCTTCCCATGTAATTTCTTCCATGTCTCTACTTTTCTATGCGACCTTAACATAATAAATATCTCGGTTGCGTAGCCGTTGAACCATTCGACTGGTGATTTCAGTTGGTGTTACTTCGAATGTCAAATCATCAGTCAATTCCGGTAAATTTACTGTCAAAACGTGCGTTGGATCCTTGACATACTTCTTTAATAGGGAAATGTGAAATACGTCATGCACACTTGACATAGATGGGGGTAGTGCTAACTGATAAGCCACTTTCCCACGCTTAGCTAGAATTTCATACGCCCCGACATATCTTGGACTTAGTTTCCCTTTCTGTCCGAACCTTTTCAATCCTCGCATAGGCGATACTTTTAAAAATACTTTATCACCTACAGCGAACTCCAGATCTCTACGTCGAGTATCTGCATATTGCTTCTGACGGTTTTGAGCTGTTCTCACTCTTTCCTTGATAATATCGACCACTCGACAAGTCTCTTCAACAAATTCCAATCCAACAATACTACGTTCTCCAATTTCATTCCAAAATAAAGGAGTTCGACACTTCCTGCCATACAGTGCTTCATAAGGTGACATCTGTATAGTAGCCTGATAGCTATTGTTATAAGCGAACTCGATCAGTGGTAGTCTTTCATCCCATGATCCTTTGAAATCAATTACACATGCTCGTAGCATATCTTCTAGAATCTGAATTGTACGCTTTGACTGTCTGTCTGTCTGTGGGTGGAATGCAGTACTGAACTTCAATGTTGTATCCATAGCCTTTTGCAATCCTTCCCAAAACTTGGAAGTACATCGAGGATCTCTATCGGATAAAATGCTCTCTGGTACACCGTGTAACCGTACAATATTATCCACATACAACTTTGCTAACCTTTCTAGTGTATACTGAGGTTGTATTGGTATGAAGCGAGCTATTTTAGTCAGACGGTCTACAATCACCCAAACTGAGTCAACTACTCGAGGAGTCAGTGGTAATCCCATGTCGAAGTCCATAGTGATGCAGTCCCATTTCCATGCTGGTTCCGGTAACGGCTGTAACAGTCCTGCAGGTCTTTGTCATTCAGCTTTTACTTTCTGACAATTTAGGCATTGAGACACGAACATAGCTACATCTACTTTTATTCCTCTCCACCAATATAGTTTCTTTAGATCATGATACATTTTTGTACTTCCAGGATGGATCGAATAGATGGTGGTATGGGCTTCTTCATCAGTCGGTGTCTAATGTCCACACTTTCTGTTTCAGGTACACATATTCTTCCTTTGATTTCAGTACTTTCTCTTCGTCCAAGATGAACTCAGGATTAGTCCTACCTTTCTTGATATCTTCTTGTACTGTTCTCAGATAAGGATATGATTTAATAGCTATCTTCACTTCATCCATTATATCCGGTATAATCTTCAAAGCAACAAATATATTTGAAAACCGATGAATAAACCCTTGGTTGGCTGATTCATCCGTTGCGTTTATCACATATTGCTCATTGCCGTGATTGAATACCATTTCGGTAGTACACATTGCTACAGTTGTGCTAACCTCTCCTTGAGATTTTATCATTGCCTTTCTGCTCAACGCATCCGCTACTACATTAACTTTTCCCGGATGATACTGTATATCACAATCATAGTCTTTCAATAGTTACAACCATCTTCTTTGTCTCATATTCAACTCCTTCTGATTAAATAAATACTTAAGACTTTTATGGTCCGACTTAATCTGAAATTTCTCTCCGTATAGGTAATGTCTCAATATCTTGATAGCATGTACTACTGCCGCTAACTCCAAATCATGAGTGGGGTAATTTTTCTCATGTATCTTCAACTGTCTCGAGGCATAAGCAATTGCTTGCTCTCCTTGCATAAGCACACATCCTAATCCCAGTCCTGACGCATCAGTGTATAAGGTAAATGTCTGTCCTGGAATAGGAATAGTAAAAATCGGAGCGGATATCAATCTGGTCTTCAATGTCTGGAAGCTCTTCTTACACTTATCCATCCACACAAACTTTTCACCTTTCTTAGTCAAACTGGTGAGAGGTACAACAATCCAGGAATAGTCATTTATGAATCTCCGATAATAACCAGCGAGACCCAGAAAACTTTTAATTTTTGACACGCTCTTTGGTGCTTCCCACTTTACAATAGCCTCGATCTTGTTGGGATCCACTTTGATTCCTTCAGCGGAATACTACATGGCCTAGGAAGGCGACTTCACTTAGCCAAAACTCACACTTTGAAAATTTGGCATACAGCTTTTCTTTCCTTAAACGCTGTAGGGCAACGTTTAGGTTCTTGATATGGGTTTCTTTGTCCTTGGAATATACCAATATATCATCAATGAATACAATAACCGACGTATCCAACATATCGTGGAAAACCCAGTTCATAAGTTCCATGAAAGTTGCCGGTGCGTTTGTTAATCCAAAAGACATGACCAAGAACTCATAATGTTCGTATCTGGTCCTGAAAGCTGTCTTAGGAATATCACCTTCTTTAATCTTCAACTGATGTTAGCCTGACCGAAGATCGATCTTAGAAAATACCTTTGCTCCTTGCAACTGATTGAACAAGTCATCGATCCGAGGTAGTGGATATCGATTCTTGATGGTCAGTTTATTCAACTCCTGATAGTCGATGCATAATCGAACGCTACCGTCCTTCTTCACGAATAATACCGGTGCTCCCCATGGTGATATACTGGGTCGAATATAACCCTTGTCCAGCAGTTCTTGTAGTTGCACTTTCAGTTCCTTTAGTTCAGTAGGAGCCATTCTATAAGGTGCTTTTGATACTGGTGCGGCTCCAGGTATAAGGTCTATCACAAACTCTGTGGCTCGGTCGGGTGGTAATCCTGGTAGTTCCTCCGGAAATACGTCGGGATAGTCCCGCACGACATCAATATCTTTCATTCGTGGTGCCTCCTTGGTTAGGTCGACCACTGATACTAGATACCCGATTGCCCCCTTCTCAAGGCACTTCTTAGCCTTCAGTGCTGAGAGTATAAGCTTACGTTTACGAGGAAGTTTGGTTCCCGAAAAACTGAATTCTGCTCCTTCTTTGTCTTTAAATGTTAGCTTCTTTTCGGCGCATAATAGATTTGCAGAATGCCGAACTAACCAGTCCATTCCCAAGATGACGTCAAAGTCTACCATCTCAAGTTGTATCAAGGTTGCATCTAAGGTTTTCTCGCCATTGAGAACTGGACATGGTCCATAACCTTTCTCCAATTCCACTTCTAACCCCATTGGTGATCGTACAAGTAGTTTGTAGTCCAATGTTTTTATGGGTAAATTCATCTTCTTTCCGAATGACACAGATATAAAGGAATGAGTAGCTCCTGAATCAAAGAGTACTCTGGCGGGTACGCAATTTATAGGTACGATACCTGTGATTTATTTTACTTAGTCTACATGCTCATATAATGTAATTACAACTTAAAAGGTTTCGGTCATACCTGTGACCACATCGGGTGATGCGGCAGCATCCTCAGATGTAACAGCGTATACTCATCCTTGATGTACTTGCTTCTTGGGTTTAGGACACTCCCTGATCATGTGTCCCACTTGGTTGCAGTTGTAACATCTCGGACCTTCAGAATTTGGCTTCGGTTGTTGCTGAGCTGCTTGAGTGGTCTTGGGTGCAGCAGTGAAATTCTGAGGACGAAAAGGTTTGTATGTCTTGTTATTACTTCCGTTGTACGAATTTCCCGCTGGCCTTTTCATGCCTCTGTTCTGTGTAAAGTAGCTTTCCTTCTGGCTCGATTCAATAACCCAAGCGATTTGGACAGCTTCATTATAAATCTTCTTTTCTAAGCCCAGAACATGCTCTCTGATGCTTCCTCTAAGTCCCGTGACAAACCTACGGGTTTTGGTGTCCTCTTCTTGCATACTGAGCGGTGCAGAGAAAAACAGCTCCTCATAACGCTGTTGATATGCATCCACTGACATCTGTCCTTGATATAAACTCAGGAACTCCTTCTCCATAGAATCTCTGAAGCTTCGTGGAAAATACTTCTCAAAGAAAGCTTTCTTATAAATAGCCCAAGTCAATAGGGCGTGCTTGGTCAGTAAATAGGCCCGGGTAGATTTCCACCAATGATGTGCGTCACCCTTTAACATGAAGGTGGCACATAGTACTTTCTCTTCTTCGGTGATAGTCATCATCAGAAAGTTTCTCTCCATTTTGTCGATCCAATGTGCTGGCCATAACGGATCTGACGATTTACCGTTAAATTCCCTGGGCTTCATCTTCAGAAATTTCTCAACCAGTCGAGAGTGATCCATATGATTTTGGGGGTATGTCCCAAACATAGGTTGTGGATACTGATAATTAACCTGGGCTGCTTCCAAACCCAGTACTGGAATCTGTGCAACTGGTGGTTGAGGTGTTTGAGGTGCTCGGTGGTTACCCATCGGTGCTACACTGGCTTGTCCCGTCTGCATGGGTGTAGCATGTTTGGCTTGGAACATGATTCTCATGGCAACTTGCATTTGAGCCTGTGCATGTTGCATCTATTGCAGCTGTTGTGCTAAGTTCATCACCACTGTTGCTAACTCTGGTGGTGGAGGTGGCAAATTTGTAGGATTTTCCTGATCTGGATTTCTTGGGACATATATATTCTCCTGGCCCGTTTCCTCCACAGGTGGTGGTGGTGGAACTGCATTCCGACTCTGTCTGGTTACTCTATGTCCAGACACAATTTCTTCTGAGATTGGTGGTGCCTGAAAATCATCAAATAGGTGAGAAAATCATTGATACTTCATGTAGGCATGTTAACCGATGTAAAATTTCAAATTTCAACTCATTTTATAACAAATTACTGTCTTTTCTATGCAGGGTCGACGGTATGTCTGACCCTTAGTATCAGACCCTGGGAATGACCTGTTCTTCCCGAGAGCTGAAGGTCGATGTGAGGGTCGATGGGTGTCCGACCCTCAGTATCCAACCCTTAGTTTTCTGTTAGATTCCCGAGAGCCGAGGGTCGATGGGAGGGTTGATCCGAGGGTCGATGGTTCTGGTCGAATTATCCGACCCTCAGACCAAAAATCAGACCTTTAAGATCCGATTCTGGGTTCATTCTCTCTTATTTCCCTCCCATTTCGACTCGTCTCTCACCTCTGAGTTGCTACAGTGCCACTCCGCTATTTTGGTCAATTTGGATCCGTGTTTCAACATCAACATCATCCCTACAGGTATGTTTTCTCATTTTTACCTGTTTTTAGGTTTCCATTCCTAGGTTTTTACCCATTTAAATTGTATTTTTCAAATTAAACTTTTTCCAACCATAAAATTTGATTTTTATTGGGGGCTTTTGCTATTGGTGTCTCGAGGAACGAAAGCCTTCAAAAATATTTAAGTTCCATCGGTTGGTTACTGAGAAACTTGAATTTTTGCTCTTTTTGCCTTAATTTGTCGAAATTTTGATTTCTTGAAATTTCTTCAAATTGGACCGCATTTGTTAAAATTTCCTACTATATGTGTGTTGTAGGATATGTTAGAACCTACGTAAGTCCTCCTGCCCACGTGTATGGGTGACAAGTGAGGCTTTTGGCCATTTACGTCGTTATAATGTCAAATTTTGGATTTTTATCCTATTAACTGATTATCTGATTTTCTTTGCAGATACCATGGCTCGTACTAAGGTACCCAGAGTTCGTGATCCGCTTCGCTTCCACTCCAACGAAGTCGAGGCACAGTATGCCCACTATGTTCGTAAGAAAGTGGAGGGTGGTCGTATGGTGAACTTGGTTGAGCTAGCCTTGTTCAACGTAGAGAGAGCATTCAGTGATATGGGGTGACTCCCTGTCATCACTTACGATGCGTGCACATGCCCGGATTTGGTGCGCCAATTCTATTGTAATCTCCAGGTGGTGGGGAATTACAATGACGTTGAGAGTGGTCAAGAGTTACGCATCACCAGCTATGTTAAAGGGGTGCACATTTCATTTGACTATCGACAATTGGCTGACCTACTGGGCATTCCTTATGATGGCCCCATGGTGTATTGTGCGCCTGGAGAGCCCCAGTTTGTTTCCATGGAGATGAGGGCAGAGATCGACAATCAGTTGCTACGACCTGATCGCTGGAAGATGAGAGCTTGTTACATGCGTCCAGCTCCACGGGTCTTCTGCAAGATTATCCAGCATAATCTGATTCCGCAGAGTGGGCACTACGAGAGGGTTTCTCAGCTGACACAGTTTCTGATACATAGTATCTGCATTAGACAGCCAGTCTACCTTCCCTACATCATCATGCGGACCATGATTAGTGCTACATTGTCCGGTCATAGGGGTAATCTACCCTATGGACGTATGATTACTGTTCTACTAACCCGCCTGGGGGTTGACTTAGTGGATGAGAAGATTCAGGAGAAGACCTTATCGTCGCCTCTAGATTGGGAGGCTATCTGCAAGATGGGCCTACGGGATGCCCAAGTCAGTGATGAGGAGAGGAACGAGATGGTACGCCCTCACACTCGCGTCGAGATGGCTGACGCTGAGGCCGCTGCTGCCGCTACTAGAGCTCATGTGGATCCTGTCGATGATGACGACCGTATGTATATGGATGTCGACTCGATACCACCGCCTTCACCTACGCATGCGGCTGGAGTTGGTACTTCTTCTGCGACGGATCTTGTACCTGAGACTGGTCCTTCTCATGCGGCTGGTCCTTTACGCCCACCTTCTGACCTGATGGAGATGTTGCAGGAGATCAGGGAGGCTCAGCGCAGATCTGATCTGAGGATGGAGGAGTTACTAGACGCTCAGCGTGTGAGAGTGGATGAGCTGTTAGTCGCCCAGAACATATCAGACACGCGGATGGGAGAGCTCATAGAGGTTTAGCGTGCGACTGATCGGAGGGTAGCCTATCTCACAGCTAGTCTACAAACGACCTAGACTCAGATAGCCTGGTTGACTAGAGTCTATGCTGAGGACTATGACAGAGATCGTGAGGCACCACCTCCTCCTTCACCTCTAGCTTCTTGATTGTTTTTATTTTTCTTGTACTATAGAGTAACTGTCCGGGTTGTGGACTGTACTCTGCTTTAGTTATGTATATACGTTTTATTTCTCTCTCATTGTATGTAAACTTATTTTCCCTTTAATAGATGCATTATTCTCTTTTTAAATTTGGTCTCAACCATCACTTGTGCTTACAGTGTGTTAATATTATTGTTTTTACTTTTATCCTATCTCAGTTCACAAATTTTCTTGAATGTATGCTAGTTCAGCGGACAAGACCTGAGATGCTCTGATATCAAGTTGTCACACCCCAATTCTGCACTATTCAGAATGGTGTGATGAACCGCTAGCAAACCAACGGTTCAACCAGGATCTCGAATAGGCTATATCCGTGTTATCTAAACTCCATACATTTACATTCATAATCAGAGTAAATACACAATAGCGGAAGTCTTATAATAAAATGACCTGAGAATCTATGTGATATTAAAATTTAAAAAAAAATTATTCTGTATCAACTGAGACATAATTAATTAAATACCAAATACATGTCTTTAATGAATCCAAATAAATAAACCAAAAATCTAATTGAATACACATGAGTTGCACTCGCAAGAGACGTCATGTGTATCCACTTCATCTTCAGCTTCCATCGCCGCTATGTTCCCGTACTCTGGAGCATTTACATAGTCTTCAATGGTAAAACCTGCATCATCAACTAAAAATATTCGACGTCGAGGGGTGAGCACACATCATGGCTCAGTGAGCAAACAAAATAATGCAATAATACATATGCATGCAATCAATTCATATCTTTGGTCCGGTTTATAGTTTGCACTGTGCTATAGAAAGGATAGGTGGCCGTCGCACCTCTATACACAAGTGTGTGGATACGCCCAATGACTCCTGCACTGTCTCCCTCAGCACCCAAAATGGCACAATATATACCCCATGAAAACGGCATGGCTGTACCGGTTGATACCATACCAACAAATAAACCCCTGCTGGCTAGGGTTGCAAACTGGGCTCGCAACTAACCAATCCTAATGCCAAACAGTGTATCCAAGGCCTCACCCCAGCATCCCTCAGAGCACCCGTAGAGATAGAGCTAAGGCTCCTCGGTAAAGTATAGGACTCAAGGACCGAGACCCTCCTTGATGCCCTACATCGCAATAGTTCTGCTAAAGTAATGGCGATATGATGACATCAGTGGACATGACTTGAGTAGACCATAGCACAATATACACCCCATGAAAACGGTCATGGTTGTACCGGTTGATACCATTCCTACCCTGACCATATACAATAGCCAAACACAAACATTCACATGCCTATTCCTATCATCATCATCATCATCATCATCATATTATAAACAATAAAATAAATATGCATGAACAAATAATAGAAATATTGGATGACATGTTAAATGCACATACAAGCATACACGCATAGAATCAATATGGCATTGGACTCAAGAAGTAAAACAGTTTATTATTAACCAATTAGTTTAGGTCTTGTTCCCTCACCTTAGCTTGCTAATAGATACTTTGTCAAGCTTTAAAATCACCTTTATAATGTTATTATATTGTTAGAAGACCTAACAAAGCCGATAAAATTTAATTAGAATTTATTCAGAATTTAAAAACCATTCTGTTAACTGAGGGTCGGAGGTAGGGTCGGAGTCCTGATCGACCCTGGGTGCGACCCTCCCCAAATCTGAACTTCCCGAACACTGTGGGTCGATGGTCAGGATCACCTAGGGTCGGTTGGTCATCGACCCTCGGGGCGACCCTCGGTGCATTTTGGTCAATTTTCCTCTTTTTAGTCCATTCTTTGTGCTTGGGATCCTATGGCTTGCTCCTACATTCCATTCAACATTCATTCCATGGTCTGGAACCATGAATCATCCACCTAAATAGCTTTCATGCATTCTGCTATGGTTTTCCATGAAAACCTAACCATAGATTGATGGTTTGGGTTTCTCCGAGATCATACTCTCATCATTATCTAACCTAAGGTCTGTAGAAACTCATGGAGTTAGTATCCATACCTGAGAAGATTACTCCTTCTCTGCAACTCTTTTTTTTTTTGGCTAAATTCTCTCCCTTGCTTCTCTTCTTCTTCTTTTCCTTCTCTTCTCTTTCTCTCAATTCAATTAGGGTTGTAAAAGGAGTGAAAGAGGCTTAGGACATCCTTTAAATAGAGTAGGAACATCCTAAATTAAGTCCCTTTGAGATTAGGAAGGAATCCAAATCGAAAATTAAGAAATTTCCTAATTTTAGTTTCGACGGCAACTGAGGGTTGATGGGAGGGTCGATGATCCTGTCGACCCTAGGTTTCTAAGTTGTCCGACCCTCCCTTCAAAACTGAGGGTCTGACTTTCTGTTTTGGGGGGTCCGACCCTCCTTGGATGGGTATGCGACCCTCCCTTTAAATTAAGTGTTTTAGGGTTGATTTGATACCTGGGATCTCGATCTCCTTTACGCCCTTGGTCCATTTGACTCGACCATGATAGGTGAACCTGGTTCAAGGTGATAAGACCGGGTTAGATTGACACGGGTCTTACAGACAGTCATTTGTCCCTGATACAAACTCAGGAACTCTTTCTCCATAAAATCTCTGAAACTCCTAGGAAAATATTTCTCAAAGAATGCCTCTTTATATATATCCCAAGTCAATTGGGTGTGCTTTGTCAACAGATACGTCCGTGTGGACTTCCACCAGTGGTGTGCATCGCCTTTCTGCATGAACGTTGCACACAATACTCTCTCCTCTTCATTCACCGTTATCATCGTAAAATTCCTCTCCATCTCATCGATCCAGCGTGCTGGCCACAACGGATCAGCTGGCTTACCACTATACTCCTTGGGCTTCATCTTCAGAAAATGCTCAACTAGTCTGGAGTGGTCTAGTTGATGAGGAACATAAGCCCCATACATTGGTGATTGGTATTGATATCCACCTGGAGCTACTTCAGGGTTTTGTACTTGAGCCTGCATGATGGGAGTCTGAGGTGCGTGGGGTACTGTGTTACTCCCCCCTTGTACTGTGCTTGCCTGTCCTACTGGCATCGGTGTCGTCTGTGCAGCTGGAAAAGCCATGTCTATGGCAGCTTGCATAGTAGCTTGTACCTGTTTTATTTGCTGTAGCTGTTGTACCAAATTCATTACGGCTGTAGCCAGGTCTGTAGGTGGAGCTGACAGATTTATAGGATTTGTCTGCCCATTAACTATGGACGGTGCCATGTTCGGATTCTCCTATGTTTCAGGATGTATATGGCTGTCTTCCTCCATAGGTGGTGGTGGAATAGAGTTACGACTTTGTTTGGTCACTCTGCGTCCAGCCATTATCTATTCTGGTAGGGGTAATGCCTGAAAATCATAGAATACGTGAGGCAATCATCATATACTTCATTCTCATATTTAAATCCACTAGTCAATGATATTTTCAATTTTTTTCAGATCATTCTGTTAAAAATACTGTAATTTTCATCGTAGGGTCGATGGTGGGGTCGATGGATGTCCGACCCTAGGGTATGCGACCCTAAGAATCACTGATACTTACTAAGAGCCTAGGGTCGATGGTAGGGTCGATGGGTGTCCGGCCCTAGGATCGACCCCTAGTTCTCTGTCAGATCACCGAGAGGCTAGGGTCAATGAGGGGGTCGGAGGTAGGGTTGGATGTTTTGGTCGAATTATCCGACCTTAGAACTGAAAACCAGGTTTTTAATCCCGATTTTTGAATCCATTTCTCATTCTTTCTCCTCTTTTCCGATTCGACTCGTTCCTCTGAGTTGTTACAGTGACAACTCTGACCCATTAGTGATTTTTTCTTCTCTTTTCGACGTCTACTCCTCTTCTACAGGTATGTTCTCTACAGTTTCATGTTTTTAGGGTTTATTAACTAGGTTTTTGCTCGTTTATATCGTTTTCTTCAAATTAAACTTTTTCCAATCTTAAAAATTTGATTTTTATTGGGGGATTTTGTTGTTGGTGACTCAATGGGTGAAAGCCCTCAAAAATATTTGAGTTTCATCGGTTGGTTATCGAGAAACTTGAAATTTCCCCTTTTTGCCTTAATTTGTCGAGATTTTTGATTTTCTTGAAATTTCTTCAAATTCAATCTCCTTAGATAAAATTTCCATGTGTATGAGTCTTACAGGATCATTTAGAATCTATATAAGTCCTCCTGTCCATGGGTATGGGTGAAAAGTGAGGCTTTTGAGCAATTTATGTCGTTATAAAGTCAAAATTTTTGGATTTTTCATCTTTACTAAGCCATTATCTGTTTTTCTTTGTTTTTGCAGATAACATGGCTTGTACCAAGATACCTAGGGTTCATGATCCAGTCCGTTTCCATTCTAATGAGGCTGATGCGCAATATGCTCGCTACGTTCGTAAGAAGGTAGAGGGAGGTCATCGGGTGGACTTGGCTAGCCTGACCTTGTTCGATGTAGAGAGAGCTTTTGGTGACATGGGCTGGCTTCCTGTGATCACCTATGATGCCTGTACCCATCCAGATTTGGTGAGATAGTTTTATTGTAATCTCCAGGTAGTGGGAGATCACAATGATACTGAGAGGGGTAGAGAGCTCAGGATCACGAGCTACGTCAAGGGAGTTGAGGTTTCCTTTGATTATTGGCAGCTAGCGGATCTATTGGGCATTTCATACGATGGCCCCTTGGTGTACTGTGCTCCCGGAGAGCCCCAGTTCTTTTCCTTGGAGATGAGGGCGGAGATAGACCATCAGCTTATCAGAGAGGATTGCTGGGAGATGAAAACGATCTACCTACGTCTAGTGCCTTGGGTGTACTGTAAGATCATTCAGCACAACCTGATACCTCAGAGTGGGCACTACGAGAGGATCTCCCAGTTAACCCAGTTCTTACTCTACTGTATCTGCACTAGGCTGCCTGTCTGCCTTCCTTATATTATTATGTGGACGATGTTCAGTGCCACACTGTCCGGACATATTGGTAACCTGCTTTATGGACGCATGATCACTACACTGCTTACCCGCCTGGGTGTTGATTTGGTGGATGAGAGGATTCAGGAGAAATCCTTCTCATCACCTCTGGATTGGGAGGCCATCTGTAAGATGGGCATATGGGATGCTCAGGTCAGCGACGATGAGAGGAACGCTCTGGTGCGTTCGCGTACTCGGGTGGAGATGGCTGACGCTGAGGCAGCAGCGGCTGACGCTGAGGCAGCAGCAGCAGCCGCTGGAGCAGGGGTTCATGGGGGTGATGCTAGGGATGATGATCGTTTGTACTTGGATGTGGACTCCATACCTCCTCCATCACCTACACATACTACAGGATCTGGTCCTTCACATGCAGCTGGTCCTTCACACCCACCTTCTGATGACATGATGGGGATACTGCGTGAGATTAGAGTGGCTCAGTGCATGTCTGATCTAAGAGTGAGAGAGCTTCTAGTTGCTCATCGCGTGACTGATCGACGGGTGGCTGATCTCACAGCTAGTTTTCAGATGACCCAGACTCAAATAGCCTGGTTGACTAGGGTCTATGCTGAGGATTATGACAGAGACCGCGAGGCACCACCTCCCCCATCACTTCCAGCTTCCTGATGTATTTTCTTTTTATTTTTCTTTTGTACTTCAGAGTAACTGTCCGGATTATGGACTGTACTCTACTTTAGATATGTGTATATTCGTTTGTTCTTCCTTCGAGTGTATATAAATTTGTTTCTCATTTAATAGATGCATTATTCTCTTTCAATTTTTGTCTCAAACAACACAGATGCTTATAATGTGTTATTATTATAGTTTTTAAATTTTACCCTATCTCAGTTCTGAACTTTTGTGGTAGTATACTGGTTTAAAAGACAGGGCCTGAGAGCTCTGATACCAAGTTGTCACACCCCAATTCTGCACCTTTCAGAACGGTGTGATGAACCGCTAATAAACCAACGATTCAACCAGGATATCTAATAGGCTATGTCCCTTTAAATTAAATCATACACATCCACAACCATAAATCAGAATAAATACTTAATAGCGAAAGTCTTAATATTAAATGAATTGAGAATCTAACTGTGATAATCATAAATAAAATATCAAATTATGTTGTATCAACTGAGACATAAATAGATAAGGTATCAAATTACATTTCCTTAATAGTTCAAACAAAATCTAATAAAAAACACATGAGTTGCACTCGCATGAGGAGTCATACGTCTCCACTATATCTTCAACCTCCATCGTAGCCACGTGCCCGTACACAGAAGCATTCATATAATCTTCCACAGTGGTACCTGCATCATGAACTAAAAATATTCAGAATTCAAAAAGGGTGAGCACACATCACGGCTCAGTGAGCAAACAAAACAATGCAACAAACATATGCATGCATTCAATTCATATCTGTGGTATTGTATTTAAGTTTTCAATGTGCTATAGAAAGGTTTGGTGGTCGCCTCACCTCTATACACGAGTGTGTGAAGCTGCCCAAAGGTAACGTTTATTGTCGTCCCTCTTGCACCCATCATGACATAATATACCCCCATGAAAACGGCGTGGCAGTACCGGTTGCATCATACCAATACATATGCCCCTGCTGGCGAGGGCTTGCAAATTGGACTTGTAACTAACCAATCCTATTGTCAAACAGTGTATCCAAGGCCTCATCCCAGCATCCCTCAATACATCCATAGAGATAGAGGTAAGGTCCCCTGGCAAAGTCGAAGACTATACGGTCTGAGACCACCTCCCCTGCTACCCTACGACATAATAGTTCTGCTAAGGTAATGGTGATACGACGATGTCAGTGGATAAGACTTGAGTAGAGATAGAGCTAGAGTCTGGTGACCAGGACACACCACAATATCACGTCCTCCCCCTGATGCTCCACTCGCATCAAGCACACTAACCACACACAAACAATCACATGCCTATTCCTAGCATCATCATCATCATCATCATGTTATAAATAAAATAGAATTAAATATGCATGAACATTAATAGCAGGAATATTGGATGATATGTTGAATGCACATTACAAGCATACACACACAGAATCAGTCATGGCATTGGACTCAAGAAATAAAAATAGTTTATTATTAGCTAATTAGTTTAGGTCTTGTTCCCTCACCTTTGCTTGAGTGTAAATCCTCTTTCAAGCTCTAAGAATCACCTTTATATCAATAGGAAAACCTAACAAGTCGATAGATTTTAATTAGAATTCATTCCGATAGTTTTAAGCTTGCTGTTAAGCTAGGGTCGCAGGTAGGGTAGCAATTTTTTGCGACCCCAGGGTATAGGGTCGATGCTAGGGTCGGATGTTCCATCGACCCTAGGTGCGACCGCAGCTTCCCTAGACTTCCCGAAAGCTAGGGGTCGATCCTGTGGTCTGGTAGGGTCGATTCCCAATAGACCCTATGTGCGACCGCACGTGTTTTGAGTCGACCTTTTCATTCTACAGTCTAATCTTTCAAGTTTGGGTCCTATGGCTTACTTCCACAGTCCATTCTATGCTTGTTCTATGGCTTAAAACTCCAAGTTACTTCCTTACTTTGTCTACCATGATTCCCTCAATGGATTTCATTAAAATCTTCCCATGAATGGATGATTTGGGTTTCTCCTAGATCATACCCTCTTCATAAACTATTCTAAAGTCTTAAACAATTCATGGAAAGCATATCCATACCTTAGGTTTGCTGAGATTCAGAGGTTTCTCTGAATTCTTCTCTTTAGTCTTGTTTTCCAACTTTCCTTCTCTTCTCCTTCTCCTCTCTTTCAATTAAGATTTCAAAAGGAGTGAAAGAGGCTAAGGGACGTCCTATTTGTAGAGAAAAACCTCCCAAAATAAGTCCCATTGAGATTTGGAAAGAATCCCCTTGAAACTTGGAAAGTTTCCTATTTATGGTTTTTATTGGTGATCCTAGGGTCGATGAGGGGGTCGGAGATCCCGTCGACCCTAGGGTCTAAATTGTCGGACCCTAGGTCTAAAATTTAGGGGTCTGACTTCCTAATGAGGTGGGGTCGACCCTGTCTATTTGGGTATTCGACCCTACCCCCTATTTTACTATTTTTGGGTCAGTTTAATACCTGGTCTTGCTATTTCCTTCACGCACTTGGTCCATTTGGCTCGACCATGATTGGTAGACCTGGTACAAGGTGGTAAGACTGGTTAGTTCGATAGCGGGTCTTACACTTTAGGTTTACTAGAATCTGTACCTGTGGTTCACTCAAACTGTACATCCCTTAGGTACTCTTGAATCTGTACCTGTGGTTCACTCGAACGTACATCCTTTAGGTTCACTAGAATATGTACCTGTGGTTCACTTGAACTGTACACCCTTTAGTTTCTCTTGAATATGTACCTATGGTTCACTCAAACGATACACTCTTTAGGTTCTCTTGAATCTGTACCTGTGGTTCACTAGAACTGTACATCCTGTAAGTTCTCTTGAATCTGTACCTTTGGTTCACTGGAACTGTACATCCTTTAGGTTCACTAAAATCTGTACCTGTGGTTCACTCAAACTGTACACCCTTTAGGTTCTCTTGAATCTGTACCTGTGGTTCACTTGAATTATACATCCCTTAGGTTCTCTTGAATCTATACCTGTGGTTCACTTGAATTGTACATCCTTTAGGTTCACTAGAATATGTACCTATGGTTCACTCGAACTGTACACCCTTTAGGTTCTCTTGAATCTGTACCTGTGGTTCACTCGAACTGTATACTCTTTAGGTTCTCTCGAATTTGTACCTGTGGTTCACTCGAATTGTACATCCCTTAGGTTCTCTTGAATTTATACCTGTGGTTCACTTGAACTGTGCACCCCTTAGGTTCTCTTGAATCGGTACATGTGGTTCACTAGATTGTACACCCTTTAGGTTCTCTTGAATCTGTAACTGTGGTTCACTCGAACTATACATCCTTTAGGTTCACTCGAATCTGTATCCGTGGTTCACTCGAACTGTACACTCCTTAGGTTCCTATCCTGTATCTGTGGTCCACTCGGACTGTACACACTTAGGTCCCAAACCGTACCTTAGATCCACTTGGGTTGTATGCACTTTAGCCTTCTTTAGTCTTCTTTAGGACATCCACATCTATCTACAACCCATCACAACGAACTACGTTGTATCTGATTTTCAGGACCTCTGAAATACATAGGCAACTCGGAGGACCTCTCCAATTATGGTACCACATCTTAGTATCATTAGGTCCCCCATATCCATATCTATATCCATATCATATCCATATTCACTTCAACCCTCATAGGCTATCTCTAGAATCAATCTCAATCATCATCAAGCATAAACTTCAACTTGAAAAATTGAATCTAAGAAAGCTTAAACATAAACCACATCCATAAACCTTAATCACATCCATTCGAACTATGTTTTGTACTTGATTTTCAGGATTGGAATACATAAGAAATTTGAGTTGTCTTGGATGTCTCAGATTTAGTCCATCACCGAACCATCTTTGGTTCGATTCACTGTATATTATTTTGCTTGTTTATTTATTTTTAAAAATATGTTTGGCTGAACCTAGGTTAGAAGAATTTAAAAACTTGGCATAGGATCCCCCATGAGCCCTAGTCATCATCCATTGACCATGAACAATCAGAACCATAGAGTCTAAGGAAAGTAGAATCACATAGGAGGCTGATTTTTGGATCGAACAGCTTTGGGTTCTTAACACCTTTCCAAACTGTACCTTAAACTCTTACCTATTCTCTGATAGATCAAAGTCAATATATTGGGTCAAATGAGTTAATAAAAGTCTTTTCTTATGATGAGACTACATTTTATAGGTCCTAGACCTTAATCTAGGTGGCAACTCCATAAATCATTTTTCGTCCATCTGAGATGGGTGGAAGAGACCCTTAGTTCTCACAGTGTCATGGTTCCCTGGAATTATTGGGATGAGCTGATCTTAACCTTGGGTGTTCAAATTGTACCTTTTTAGATTTCACCTAAGGCTAGCTAATGTGTCGCCGCCCAAGCACCCTAATGATAGGCCTACCCTTAAGTCCCCTGCATCGAGAAGTGGACTAGAAAAACATTAGTGCATCATCTCCAACGTGTTGACAAACCACCAGCCTACACCAGTCAGTGAACCTAATGGTTAAAATGGAGAACTACCACTTTTCTCCGCATTTCATGGAGTAGACTTGAATACTGCATATGACACTATGGAGAGTTTTCAACAACTGAACCTAGAATAATTTAATGGGTCATGTGCAAGTTCATTTCACCTAAGGCATTGGATTCAAACTATGGAGAAAACTATTAGCAACCTCCAGTGTTATGATGCACAAAAGGTTATGTGTGCTACTTACTAACTGGTAGGCGGACCATATGAATGCTGGCGAATAACTCAGCCCACTCTTCTACGGCACCATAAAGTCATAACTTGGGACATTTTTTGTGAAGTCTTCTTGGCTAACCATGCTCCACAACAAGGGTAACCTAGCCCGAAATTGCTTGAAGCCATTCGAAGGGTCCGAGCAGGCTTATCTGCATGAAGAGGCTTCGTCTAGATATGGGTAGACTGTCAAAACATTTGTCCTGGGGAAAGTAGCAATTCGGACCCCCATGACCAAGGTAACCCCTAAACTATGAGTCACTTTGATTGTTTTGAGAATTGAATAGCATAACATTTATGAATGCTTTGAATAAACTCACATGATTTCATTATGCACAAGGAATTAGAATATTGCCTCCATCAAGTATTCCAATTCCTTGATACAAACTCATCATGCAACTTGTCGAATAATGTGATGACATAAATCAATTTTAAGGGAGGACATAACTTAAATTGTACTAGTTGATTATGGTCACATGATTATTTACCGCCCCATTGTTACGTATGAGAGTTATACAAATGGCATAGTCACGATGCAAGGGGATCATACATAGACAATCGAAAATGCATGATGTGTATGGGGGCTATGGAATAGCGAGGATAGAGAATTCACAAGTGCTGTGGCCAAGATGCCCTTGGTTGGACTTGGATATAGTATTGGAAAAATAATGGGAGAACTAAAGCAGTAGGAAGTCTTACTGATTAGTATTTAATACACCTAGGCATAATTACGTGAGTAAGATTTTTGAAGAATATCACATAATGTTGGATGTAACGAATTGTGTGCCAAAACTATTGGAAATCGAAAATGCATGTTTTGACTTGAATTGATGACTGCATGGATTGTTATTATTGAGTTCTTGTCTCAAATGTCTTGTAAATGAGGTTCTACTAATGAGTTGGGAATGTGCTAGGTAATGTGTAAGACCCGCACTCCACTAACCTGATTTAACAGTGTCGTGCCAGGTCTTTCCATCATAAGCAGCTCGAACAAACCAATCGTATGAGGAAACCATAAGACTAGGTAAGCAAAACAATCAAATTCAGTTTTGTGGTCGACTGTTAGTACTTGTGTGGTTGACCAGTCAAACTTAGTAATCAGACCAGTCAAACTAGTCAACTTATAGGCTGACCGGTCGACTGTTTTGGATTATGTGGTCGATGGATTTTGTGACCATAGAGTCGATTGATCAAGCCCAGAACCAACTCTATGTTTAGAAAACTTTCTTAATTTGAGATGGTCTCTTTCCTAATTATGAGAGGACTCTATATGGAGATTTTCTCTCTATATTGAGGATGTCCCTCTACCCTCTCTCACTCTTTTGGATCAATTTCAAACCCTAGAACTGAGAGAAAGAGTGGAGAATAAGGAGAAGGAGACTTGGAGAGGACGGCTTGAAGAAAGATTTTTACTGAGAAGCTTACTGATGGTTTCCATCTCTCTACAACAAGGAACCTAAGGTCTCTGTAGATGTTAGGTCGATTAGAATAGATCTGTCATCATTGTGTTGGTGAGTTGAATTCAATATTGTGACTGAGATTGTGAGATCTTCCAAGTAATCTAAAGGAAAATCTTGAACAATAGGTTAGGGTTAATTGTTAATTGAAAACCAATGAATAAAGGCCATAGGATGACCCTAGGATACATAACAATGTTGAGCCAAAGAGTTGACTTAGTAGAAGTTTGGACTGAAAGATAACTTGACCAGAAATTTGTGTGGTCAGATCACTGGTTGACTACATGGTGCGACCAGTGAGTCGACCACAGACTCTCTGGAAGTGCCCAGGGTTTGTGTGGTTGCTTCAGAGGTCGACCAATGTATAACCACAGAGTCGACCGTACAATATCTGGTCGACATATAATGGAAACGACAAAGTCAACTAGTCATTGATTGAAAGCATATTTTGGGGACCAGACAAGGTTTTAGACTGTCGTAACTTGATGAAATCAAACCTTAATTTAAATTCATAAATTGTTTAGGTTTTCAATTAGTTTAGAGTAATTTCCAAAGCTTGGAAGAAGAACAAGCATTAACCATAGGTGAGGGAACAAGACCTAAACTAATTGGTTAATAACAAACTTCCTTTACATTTTGTTAATCTGTTATGATGCCATGCTTCGTATGATTGTTTGTGCATCTCATAAGTCATTTAATATTTGTTTTATATCTATTCTTGCATATTTATTTATGTCTCTTTATGATATTGATGATGATAGGAATAGGCATGTGATGTGTATGTGGTCGGTGTATTGGATGGGGAGTGGTTATAGCTCCGAACCATTCGTCACATTGACATCGTCGTATCGTCGTTACCTTAACAGAACTAGTATATCGTAGGGTATCAGGGGGTGATCATGGATGTGTGGTTGTAAGCCCTATCGGCGGATCCTAGCTCTATCTCTATGGACGTATTGAGGGATGCTGGGGTAAGGCCTTGGATATAAAGCTGTGATGACATCTAGGATTGGTTAGACATGAACCTAGTTTGCAAGCCCCCGCTAGTAGGGGCATACATATTGGTATGGGGTAGGGTATAAGGCGGAGTATTGGAGGTGTGTGATCCAGGTACTTAGCTCTATCTCTATTCTGTAGTGGGTGATGTGGGGCGACAGTGGTGTGTGATCCGTTGGGTGTGCTCATACTCTCGTGCATGGAGGTGTGGTGGCTGCCTATCCTTACTATAGCACCTTGTAAACTTATACCAGACAAAAGATATGAATTGAATGCATGCATATGTTTGTGCATTATTTTATTTTCTCATTGAGCCATGTTGTGTACTCACCCCTCGACATCGTATATTTTTAGTTGATGATATAGGTACCACTGTGGAGGAGTAGATGACGGCGCCATCATATGGACACGTGGTGGCTATAGAGGTGCAGACTGTGGAGGATGAGCATGTTTCTTCATGTGAGTGTTTTCAGTGTGTTTACTCTTAGATTTAATTTCTTATTTGGCTATGGGACATGTTATAGGGGAAAAACATCATGCAATTAAAACCTTACACATGGCAATCAATATCCTCGAAGCCGACCATGTATGATAGATTGGTGTTCGGCTTACCCCTGCTCGGAGTTACAATCCTGTTAGGACATGGTGCTGGTCGGAGGTATAAACCTATTTGGTTATGTTTCTTGGTCAGAGGTTAGAGTCTAAGGTGACTTGGTTACGTCAGAGGAGTCCTTCTCCTTATATGATATGGTGCCGATCGTCACCGTCATACGGCCACCCGTGTGGTGGCACGTGTCACTCTTGTCATTCACTGACTTGGCTTCCTTGGCTATAGTCTCACACTCCTACTCGGAGTCTATGACCTGGGCGTCCCTCAGAGCGACACCTGGCAGTCCTATTGGCGATCTATTTCCCTGGGTCCTGGTCATTTTATGCTTCTTCCCAATCTCTATAAATAGAGGATGACCCCCCAAGGTAGAAGGAGGAATTCACTCCATCTCTCATACACTCAAACTCTTTCTACGTTCCCCTCTCTTTAAACTAGAGATAGCTTCCTGCTATCTCTTGACTGTTTACATTGGGATTCTGACTTAGGCATCGGAGTGTACCTGGGGCTTAGTCACCCAACTCCCTTGTTTAACTTTTGTGATTGTAGGTTGCTCGGATCATAGACCGACGTGATGATTTCCAACCATAACAGTTTGGCGCCCACCATGAGGTCCTAGACTGAGTTTGACGAATAGTGTACGAGAGAATTCAGCCATTATCCATAACTCACCGAAAAATTTGTGCTCAAGCCTCAACAACCTCTGTAAAGGAAGACAATGACACCAGCACTACCAGAGTGGCTCCAAACTTGAGCCGGCAGACACCCCTCTTGTGGCACCGCCAGCACCACCTCGACCGGCATAACCAGCACCATCGGCTGATCAGTATGTGACTTGATAGAAGTTTGAAATCCTAAGTCAATAGATCACACAACTACTTCCTCACGGCCGACCAGCCATCCTTAGGCGTGTTCGTGGCCACTTGCTCATGGCTGACCTGCCATCTTTCGGCATGTTTGTGGCTGACTTGCTCGCGGTCGACTTGCCATCCTTAGGCTTGTTCGTGGCCAGTCCTTCGAGGCCGACCGGCCATCTTTAGAGTATTTGTGGCTGACTTGCTCACTGTCGACTTGCCATCCTTAGACTTGTTCGTGGCCACATGCTCAAGGTAGACTGGCCATCTTTATACGTGTTCGTGGCCAACTTGCTCATGGTTGACTTGCCATCCTTAGGCTTGTTCAAGGCTAATTAGCTCTTGGCCGACTAGATCACGGTCGACCAGCTTAGGGTCTACCTGCTCACATCTGACTTGTTCTTGGTTGACTTGCTTAGGGCCTACCAGCTCATAGGTAACCTGATCAAGGCCAACCAGCTCATGGCTGACCAGTTCAATTTCAACCTACTCATAGCTGACTTGTTCTAGATCGACCTAGTCAGCGGTAACCAGCTCAAGGCCGACTTGCTCACGGTCAACTTGCTCACGGTTGACCTGCTCATGGCCGACCAGCTCATGATTTACTTGCTCATGCTGACCTACTCACAGCTGACCTGCTTAGTGCCGACAAGATCATGGCCCATCAGCTCGTGACTGACTTGCCTGCGGTCGACCTGCTCATGGGTGACTGCTCACAATCGACCTGCTCATTGCCGACCTACTCACAATCGACCTGCTCATGGTCGACTGCTCATGGCCGACCTGTCACACCCCAATTCTGGACTACCAAAATGGTGTGATGAACCGTCAATAAACCAATGGTTCAACCAGAATCTCGAATAGGCTATGCCCACATTGTTAAACTAAAACACATTCCACATTAATCAGAGCTAATAAAGTAAATAGCAAAAGTCTTACAGATAATGAACTAAGGTTTAGTCATATAAATAATTAATATTCTATTTATCTCCAAGTAACCAAAACATAATTTAATACATATTACAATATTCAAATACGAAAATTGAACATTAAGCGTATCCATAGTTGAAATGCTTGCGTAATGAACCATGTTCGTCGTCCACAGCTTGCTCATCATAGCCGCCATCTGTTCAAATATTGGCATGTCGACATAATCTTCAATCATAATAACTGCAACATCAGAAACTAAAAAGAATTGCGCGCACGAGGGTCAGCTCTCCAACTTGAGCTCAGTGAGAAAACAAAACAATGCAACAAATATATGCATGCATTCAATTCATATCTGTGGTCTGGTATATAAGTTTGCAATGTGCTATAGAAAGGTTCGGTGGCCACCTCACCTCTATACACGAGTGTGTGAAGCCGCCCAAAGGTTAACGTTTATTGTCGTCCCACATGCACCCACTATAAAATAGAGATAGAGCTAAAGTGCTTAGGACCGTACCGCATCACACTTCCCCTGATACTCTACCCATACCAACACGTAAGCCCCTGTTGGCGAGGGCTTGCAAACTGGCTCGCAACTAACCAATCCTAATGTCAAACAGTGTATCCAAGGCCTCACCCTAGGATCCCTCAATATGTCCATAGAGATAGAGGTAAGGCCCCCCGGTAGAGTCAAAGACTACACGGTCCGAGACCACCTCCCCTGGTACCCTATGACGTAATAGTTCTGCTAAGGTAATGGCGATACGACCATGTCAGTGGACAAGACTTGAGTAGAGATAGAGCTAGAGTCTGGTGACCAGGCTGAACCACAATGTCACGTCCTCCCCCTGATGCTCCATCCGCATCAAGCACACTAACCACACACATACATTCACATGTCTATTCCTAGCATCATCATCATCGTCATGTTATAAATAAAATATAATTAAATATGCATGAACTTTAATAGCAGGAATATTGGATGACATGTTGAATGCACATTACAAGCATACACGCATAGAATCAGTCATGGAATTGGACTCAAGAAAAAAAATAGTTTATTATTTGCCAATTAGTTTAGGTCTTGTTCCCTCACCTTTGCTTGACTGTAGATCCTCTTTCAAGCTTTAAGAATCACTTTTATATCAATAGGAAAACCTAACAAGTCGAAAGATTTTAGTTAGAATTCATTCCGATAATTTTAGGCTTGCCGTTAAGCTAGGGTCGTAGGACAGGTCGCAGGTAGGGTCGCAGGTTTCTGTGACCCCAGGGGTAGGGTCGATGCCAGGGTCAGATGTTCCATCAACCCTGGGTGCGACCACCACATCCCTAGACTTCCCGAACGCTGGGGGTCGATCCCGTGGTCTGGTAGGGTCGATTCCGAATCGACCCTACATGCGACCCCCCATGGTTTGAGTCGATCTTTTCATCCTACAGTCCATTCTTTCATGTTTGGGTCCTATGGCTTACTTCCACAATCCATTCTATGCTTATTCTATGTCTTAAAACTCTAGGTTTCTTCCTTACATTGCCTACCATGATTTCCTCCATGGATTTTATTGAAATCCTCCCATGGATGGATGATTTGGGTTTTTCCTAGACCATACTCTCTTCATGAACTATTCTAAGGTCTTAAATCATTAATGGAAACATACCCATACCTTAGGTTTGCTGAGATTCAGAGGTTTCTCTGAATTCTTCTCTTTAGTCTTCTTCTCTAACTTTTCTTCTCTTCTCCTTCTCTTCTCTTTCTCTTACTTTCAATTAGGGTTTCAAAAGGAGTGAAAGAGGCTAAGGGACATCCTATTTGTAGAGGAGAACCTCTCAAAATAAGTCCCATTGAGATTAGAAAAGAATCCCCTTGATATTTGGAAAGTTTCCTATTTATGGTTTCTGTCGGCATGACGGGGTCGATGTGGGGGTCGGAGATCCCATCGACCCTCAGGTCTAAATTGTTCGACCCTCGGTCAAAATTTCAGGGGTCTGACTCCCTAATGAGGGGGGTTCGACCCTGCCTTTCTGGGTATGCGACCCTGCCCCTTATTTTACTATTTTTGGGTCAGTTTAGTATCTGGTCTCGCTATTTTCTTCACGCACTTGGTCCATTTGGCTCGACCATGATAGGTAGACCTGGTACAAGGTGGTAAGATCGGTTAGTTCGATACGGGTCTTACAACTCCCCCCTGCTTATAAAAATTTTGTCCTCGAAATTGTACATACCTTTCGAGTTGAATAGATGAGGGTATTGCTTTCGCATAGCATTCTCTTCGTCCCATGTGATTTTTTCTATATCTCTGCTTCTCCAGGTGACCTTAACGTAATAAATGTCACGGATGCCTAGTCGTTGAACCTTTCGGCTAGTGATTTCAGTTGGTGTTACTTCAAATGTCAAATCATCAGTCAATTTAGGTAGATCTACTGTCAAAACGTGCGTTGGATCTCTGACATACTTCTTTAATAAGGAGATATGAAATACATCATGCACACTTGACATAGATGGTGGTAGTTCTAATTTGTCAGCCACTTTTCCACGTTTAGCTAGTATCTCATATGGCCCGACATATCTCGGACTTAGTTTCCTTTTCTGTCCGAACCGTTTCAAACCTCGCATAGGTGACACTTTGAGAAATACCTTATCACCTACGGTAAATTCAAGGTTTCGGCGTCTAGTATCTGCATATTGCTTCTGACAATTCTGAGCTGTTCTTACTCTTTCCTTGATAATGTCGACTACTCGACATGTCTCTTCAACAAATTCTGGTCCAACAATACTATGTTCTCCAACTTCATTCCAAAACAAAGGAGTTCGACACTTCTTGCCATACAGTGCTGATAGCTATTGTTATAAGCGAACTTAATTAGTGGTAACATTTCATCCCATGATCCTTTAAAATCAATTACACAGGCTAGGAGCATGTCTTCTAGAATCTGAATGTTGCGCTCCAATTGTCCGTCTGTCTGAGGTTGGAATGCAGTACTGAACTTCAATGTTGTACCTATAGCCTTCTGCAATCCTTCCCAAAACTTTGAAGTAAATCGTGGATCTCTGTCGGACACAATGCTTTCAGGTACACCGTGTAATCTGATAATATTATCCACATACAACTTAGCTAACCTCTCCAGTGTATACTAAGGTCGTATAGCTATAAATCGAGCCGTTTTAGTCAGTTGGTCTATAATCACCCAAACTGCGTCAACTACTCGGGGAGTCAATGGTAACACTATGACGAAGTCCATAGTGATGCAGTCTATTTCCATGCTTGTTTCGATAACGGTTATAACAGTCTTGCTGGTCTTTGTCGTTCAGCTTTCACCTTCTGACAATTTAGGCATTGAGACACGAACTTGGCTATATCTACTTTCATTCCTCTCCACCAATATAATTTCTTTAGGTCATGATACATTTTTGTACTTCCATGGTGTATCGAATAGGCGGTGGTATAGGCTTCCTTCATTAGTCGGTGTCTAATGTCCAAACTTTCTATTTTAGGTACACATATTCTTCCTTTGTACTTCAGTACCTTTTCATCATCTAAGGTGAACTCAGGAATAATCCTACCTTTTTTGATATCTTCTTGTATCGTTCTTAGATAAGGGTTTGATTTAATCACTGTTTTCACTTCATCAAGTATGTCGGGTACAATCTTCAACGTGGAGAACATATTTGCAAACTGATGGATAAACCCTTGGTTGGTTGATTCACCCAGTGCATCTATCACAAACTGCTCATTACCATAATTGAATACTTTTCCGGTAGTACACAGTGCAGCAGTGGTGCTAACCTTCCCTTGAGATTTTATCATTGCTTTTCTACTCAGCGCGTCAGCAACCACAGTAGCTTTCCCTGGATGATACTGGATATCACTATCATAGTCTTTCAATAGTTCCAGCCATCTTCTTTGTCTCACATTCAACTGCTTCTGATTAAAGAGGTAAGTAAGACTCTTATGATCTGATTTAATCTGAAATTTCTCTCCGTACAAGTAATGTCTCCATATTTTGACAGCATGTAATACTGCTGCTAATTCCAAATCATGAGTGGGAAAGTTCTTCTCATGTGTCTTCAATTTTCTTGAGGCATAAGCAATTACTTGTTCTCCTTGCATAAGTACACATCCTAATCCCAATCCTGATGCATCAGTGTACAAAATAAATGGCTGTCCTAGAATCGAAATGGTCAAGATTGGAGCAGATATCAATCTAACCTTCAATGTTTGGAAACTCTTCTCGCATTTATCAGTCCAAACAAACTTTTTGCCCTTCTTAATCAAACTGGTGAGAGGTACGACAATTCGGGAATAGTCTTCCACAAATCGTCGATAATACCCAGCTAGACTTAAGAAACTTTTAATTTTTGCAACGCTCTTTGGTGCTTCCAACTTTACAATAGCTTCGATCTTGCTAGGATCCACATTAATTCCTTCAGTGGATACAACATGGCCTAAAAAAACGACTTCCTTTAGCCAAAACTCACACTTTGTAAATTTGGCATAGAGCTTCTCCTTCAGTAATTACTGCAGAGCGGCGTTTAGATTCTTAATATGAGTTTTCTTGTCCTTAGAGTAGACCAATATATCATCGATGAATACAATAATCGACGTATCCAACATATCGTGGAATACCCGATTCATAAGTTCCATAAAAGTTGCTGGTGCATTCGTCAATTCAAAAGATATGACCAAAAATTTATAATGCCCATATCTGGTCCTGAATGCTGTCTTTACTCTTGAATGATAATCTCTTCTATGCACATAACAACTTTGTAGAGTGTTGAAACAACCAGTCTATTCCCAAGATGATGTCAAAGTCTGCCATCTCATGTTGATTTAGGTTGCATCCAAATTCTGTCCATCCCTATGATTCGAACATTGTTAATAACACTCATTTAATACAACATCTAGTCCAAAGGGCTTGAACTAGAAAAATCTGGTATAAGGTCTTAAGAGCTTGTGTAGTTCCTTCATCACTTAGTTTTTCAAAGACTATTGCTTGAAATCTCATATATCCCAAAAAGCTCATTAGCTTACACCTTCTTTTATCATTCTATCATATATCTCGAAAAGCATCTTCTGACTATTTACTCATTACATATCCCAAGTCTAAGCATTAGGGTATATGCTCAAAATTTCATTAATTCTGCCAAACTGTCTTGGTCTTTGCTTAATCATTTCCTTTAACATTGGGCATAACTCAGTATTACTTGTACTAATCTGAATACTATCAATGCCATGATTTTTGACTTTATCCTTGTATCCACTCTTAAATTTTCCTTTAGGAATCTTCTGCCTTGTCAAAATTCATACCGATATAGCCATCTTTAACTTTACTTGAGTGCTATCTACTCTTTCTTAGTTACTCTTGATAGTTTTCACTTTTGCTCATGCACTCTTTTATGACCATATCCATCTATTTAGCAATCTCGAAACAGATCCTCCATTTCTTTATCTGAAGTTCCTTGGCTATAGAATCTAATCTGAATTTAAGCATCTTACTTCCCATAATTCCTTATTCACTAAACATCTTATCAATGGATGTCGAGAAATGTAAGAATCAAAATGTTTATCCAAAAACAATTCATTTCCTTCTTTCAATTTAGCATATTGACAAACACTTACTTTATCTAATGATCTTATGCTTAAAGGATCAGGAGTAAATCTGTGGTAATCCAACCGGCATCCAAAGGTCGTTAAGTTGCAAGGTGGTCCAAATACATGGAAAATAGAGGTTTTACAGTTCTTAACCTCCTGATTATAGGTTGTATTGAGTATATAATTCCATTGGTCAAGGCACTATAAGAATAAATCTGGAGAAAGTTTTCGTACATCAGTAAATCAGGTAATAATCAGTAGTTATACGCTCAACATGATGAATCATTTAACTGTTCATTCAGTTCATATCTCTGTTCATGTTGTCGATCATGAGAGTGGCTTAGGTTGGTATAATCAGGACTAATACTAAAGAAACAATATCTATAACTCCAATTGACAGGTTAAATCAAGAAGGTATCCTATCAAGACACGAGAAATTAAAATCCGGTATGTGCATCCTCTATAATCATAAGAGTAAATCAATAATGCACCGCATCCTATATAAACATATCTAGTTATATGGCCACAATAGATTTGATCCTTTGCTGAAAATGTTTGAGGCTTCGTCTTTAGAAAATATTCCTCAATCCTTGGTCGGATCATTTTATCATGATGCAGCTATCCCATACATTGGTGGCTGATAAGGGTAACCACCTTGATACACTGCTTGTTGTGCACCAAGCTTTTGCACTGAGATGTGCATTACAGGGTCTTGTTGTATGATAGGAACTGTGTTATAGGTAACAGGTGCTGGGGGTACAGAGTTGATACCAATCGATACCGTACTTGGTTTGACCCGGAGGTGTTGATCTAGCATCGAAAACTTGGGTAGTGATTTACATAGCAACTTGCATAGTCGGTCTCATCTGTTGTTGCTCTGGTATTTTATTGGGCCAAGTTTATTACAACCATGGCCAAGGTAATTGGTATTCCAGATGGATTGACTGGAGTGGCCTGGTTGTTCACCTCTTTTGATTTGTTCCAATCTGATTATCATTTTTTAGCATCTACTCAGATGAGTTTTCATTACCCATTCTCGACCTTGATAGTGGTGGGGTCAAGTTGCAACCTCTTCTTAATGCTCAGCGGACAATGGATCAGCTTGTGGTGGATCTCACTCTGAGTCTCCATCTCACCGAGGAGTATAGCTTTATCTTCTTGTAGTTACTCTTATTCTTAATGTATGACCATTATTCTCTTATCTCTGTTGGATTTAGCCCGAGATCTTTTCCTTTATCTCTATAGGGATTTTTGCATTACTAGCCATTTTCCTTCTTCCTCTGTCATACATCGAGTTTCACATCTTGTGAGTATCAACTCGATATTCCAATGTTCTGGCTATTGTACTATATCCTTTGTATACTTAGACAACTGCCCGACTTATAGATAATACCCTATATTATTTGTTTATCAGGATAAATTTTGAATTTTCTTCTTTCTGTTTGTGTATATATATGATTCCACCTTTAATATGTACATTATTGTCTTGTTTAAGTTCTGTCTCAACCAATACAGGTGCTTATGTGGGTTTGTATTAAAGGTTTTAATTATCCTAACTCAGTTCATGGACTCTAGTGGAAGTATTCAGGTTTCATGGGAAGGCCTGAGAGCTCTGATACCAAGTTGTCACACCCCAATTCTGGACTAACCAAAATGGTGTGATGAACCATCAATAAACCAACGGTTCAACCAGGATCTCGAATAGGCTATGCCCACGTTGTTAAACCAAAACACATTCCACATTAATCAAAGGTAATAAAGTAAATAGTGGAAGTCTTATAGATAATGAACTGAGGTCTAGTCATGATAAATAATTAATATCTATTTATCTCCAAGTAACCAAAACATAATTTAATACATATTACAATATTCAAATACGAAAATTAAACACTAAGCGTATCCATAGTTGAAACGCTCGCTTAATGAACCATGTTCGTCCTCCACAGCTTGCTCATCATAGCCGCCACCTGTTCATATGTTGGCGTGTCAATATAATCTTCAATCATAATAACTGTAGCATCAGAAACTAAAAAGAATTGCGCACGCGAGGGTCAGCTCTCCAACTTGAGCTCTGTGAAAAAACAAAACAATGCAATAAACATATGCATGCATTCAATTCATATCTGTGGTCTGGTATATAAGTTTGCAATGTGCTATAGAAAGGTTCGGTGGCCGCTTCACCTCTATACGCGAGTATGTGAAGCCGCCCAAAGGTTAACATTTATTTTCGTTCCACATGCACCCATTATGGAATAGAGATAGAGCTCAAGTGCTTAGGACCACACCGCATCACACTTCCCCTGATACTCTACCCATACCAACATGTAAGCCCCTGCTGGCGAGGGCTTGCAAACTGGGCTCGTAACTAACCAATCCTAATGTCAAACAGTGTATCCAAGGCCTCACCCCAGCATCCCTCAATACATCCATAGAGATTGAGCTAAGGCCCCCCGACAGAGTCGAAGACTACATGGTCTGAGACCACCTCCCCTGATACCCTATGACGTAATAGTTCTGTTAAGGTAATGGCGATACGACGATGTCAGTGGACAAGACTTGAGTAGAGATAGAGCTAGAGTCTGGTGACCAGGCTGAACCACAATGTCACGTCCTCCCCCTAATGCTCCACTCGCTTCAAACACACTAACCACACACATACATTCACATGTCTATTCCTAGCATCATCATCATCATCATGTTATAAATAAAATAAAATTAAATATGCATGAACATTAATAGCAGGAATATAGGATGACATGTTGAATGCACATTACAAGCATACATGCATAGAATCAGTCATGGCATTGGACTCAAGAAAAAAAAAAGGTTATTATTAGCCAATTAGTTTAGGTCTTGTTCCCTCACCTTTGCTTGAGTGTATATCCTCTTTCAAGCTTTAAAAATCACTTTTATATCAATAGGAAAACCTAACAAGTCGATAGATTTTAGTTATAATTCATTTTGACAATTTTAGGCTTGCTGTTAAGCTAGGGTCGCAGAAACCTGCGACCCCAGCGGTAGGGTCGATGCCAGGGTCGGATGTTCCATCGACCCTGGGTGCGACCACCGCATCCCTGGACTTCCCGAATGCTGGGGGTCAATCCTGTGGTCTGGTAGGGTCGATTCCTAATCGACCCCACGTGCGACCCCCCTATGTCTTACTTCCAGAATCCATTCTATGCTTGTTCTATGGCTTAAACTTTAGGTTTCTTCCTTACTTTGCCTACCATGATTTTCTCCGTGGATTTCATTGAAATCCTCCCATGGATGGATGATTTGGGTTTCTCCTAGACCATACCCTCTTCATGAACTATTCTAAGGTCTTAAATCATTAATGAAAATATACCCATACCTTAGGTTTGCTGAGATTCAGAGGTTTCTCTGAATTCTTCTCTTTAGTCTTCTTATTCAACTTTCCTTCTCTTCTCCTTCTCTTCTCTTTCTCTCACTTTCAATTAGAGTTTCAAAAGGAGTGAAAGAGGCTAAGGGACGTCCTATTTATAGGAGAGAACCTCCCAAAATAAGTCCCATTGAGATTAGAAAAGAATCCCCTTGAAATTTGGAAAGTTTCCTATTTACAGTTTCTGTCGGCAATGAGGGGGTCGATGAGGGGGTCGGAGATCCCATTGACCCTCAGGTCTAAATTGTTCGAACCTCGGTCAAAATTTCAGGGGTCTGACTCCCTAATGAGGGGGGTCCAACCCTGCCTTTCTGGGAATGCGACCCTGCACCCTATTTTACTATTTTTGGGTCAGTTTAGTACCTGGTCTCGCTATTTCCTTCACGCACTTGGTCCATTTGGCTGGACCATGATAGGTAGACCTGGTACAAGGTGGTACGACCGCTTAGTTCGGTACGGGTCTTACATGACCTGGTCATGGTCCACTATGCACGGCCAGCTTGTTCACATCTTATCATATCTCGACTTGCTTACAGTCGACAAAAAGAGATCTAAGCAGCAGAATCAAAACTCAAAATAATGGTGACACAAAGAAGCAAAAATCTAGTAGAACCAGTAATAGACACCCCTACAAAACCTTCGATTATTACATGCAGCCCACAACATCCATGCCAAAAAGCCTTGGTGTAGTGAAAGGTGATAGAAGCCTGGCCCGCTAGGGGCACCCACTCAGCTTACTCAAGTCCTCCAATTGACTTGCACAATCAATGCCAACCAGTGTGGGTTGAAGATAACACTTCAAACGTACTCGACATTGCACGAAGCAATATCGACTACGCTTCAGGGCTACCATGGCATGCACTCAACAACACACAACAAATGAAGACAGTAAAAAAAACTACTACAAATTATGACCGACCGCGAAAGGCCGATCAACAAACGAGTGCCATGTCAATGGTCGACTGCGAAGGGACGACCAGCAAAGGAGTGTCATGTCAACGATAGACCACGAAAGGCCGACCACAAAGGGTCGACTGTGCCATGTCAATGGCTGACCTCGAAAGGCCGACCAATAAAGGAGTGCCATATCAATGGCCCACCACGAGGGCCAACCAACAGAGGAGTGCCAAGTCAATGGTCGATTGTGTCATGCCAGTGGTTGACGGTGCCAGGTCAAAGGGTTTGCACTATTTTTAAAAGAAGCAGGTACGTAAGGTAAAACTCCCGACTTCGTAACACACCAGATGAAGTTTCAGGTAGTTGCGCCAAGCATTGTCAGTTCAGAATAAAGACTCGATCAGGTAGCTAGACCCGCTAGGGGCACTCGACGTTCACAGTCATAAATTCAGAGGTCTTTTATTCCAATAAGGGTCTACAGTGCAAAGTTCAACAACTCTCCAGTCCCATTCCATTCGACTCCACCATACCTGAATCTGCCTACTTCGGTCCACAAGTAGACCAGAGTAGCACGCAGACCATACGTGAATCTGCCTACTCCGATCCACAAGCAGACCCAAGTAGCATGTAGACCATACCTGAATCTGCCTACTCTGGTCCTCAAGCAGACCCGAGTAGCACGCAGACCATACCTGAATCTGCCTACTCTGGTCCACAAGTAGACCCAAGTAGCATGCATACCATACCTGAATCTGCCTACTCTGGTCCACAAGTAGACCCAAGTAGCATGCATACCATACCTGAATCTGCCTACTCCGGTCCATAAGCAGACCTGAGTAGCACGCAGATCATACCTAAATCTACCTACTCTGGTCTATAAGCAGACCCGAGTAGCACGCAGACCATACCTGAATCTGCCTACTCTGGTCCACAAGTAGACCCGAGTAGCATGCAGACCCCACTTGAATCTGCCTACTTTGGTCCACAAGCCGACCTGAGTAGCATGCAGATCACACCAGAATCTACCTAATTAGGTCTGCAAGCAGGCCTGAGTAGCATGCAGAGTCCACAAGCATCTGCCTACCTAAACCCACAAGCAGTTAGAGGTAGCATGCAGACCATACCTGACACCGCCTACTCACACCTACAAGCAAGTATGAGCAGCATGCAGGTGCTCAGGAATTCTGTCTACCCATACCCACAAGCAGGTAAGGGTAGCATGTAGACCACACATGATACCGCCTACTCACACCCACAAGAAGGTATGAGCAGCAGGCAGGTGCTTAACAATTCTGCCTACCCATACCTACAAGCAGGTAAGGATAGCATGCAAACCACACATGACACTGCCTACTCACACCCACAAGCAGGTATGAGTAGCATCTGGGCACCCGGTGACTTTGTCTGTTCATAACCTCATGTAGGCATGACTGGTGCTCAGCTCCCCTTAACTTTCTCCGCTTAGTGATACACGACGAGACGAGCGCAACATACCACTCAGGGGTACTTCCCAAAATTTCCCATGCCTTAGCCATATCAGTCAGGATTTAAGTGTCCTCGGCCTGCTCAATTGCAAAGCCGACAATACTTCAGGGGTAGGGGCAGTACAACACCAAGACATGGAAACACTGAAGCTGAATAACACAGAAGGAACGAGAAAGACAAGTTTCATTTATGAAAGCCCACAAGGGGCAGCAGTACAAAACCCCACGAAGAAGGGGCAGAACTTTACAAAAATAATAGAAAACATATAAAGTAGCTGTGCGGAGCCGAAGAAGCCTTAAACGGGTCCACCCTCTGGTCCACCTTCGACAGCTGGGAGCACAGGGGCGTCTCTCGGAAGGAGGAGATCAAGATGCTCTATGATCGGTGTCTCAGGAACCTCGTAGGCCGGCAGATCATCCTCCTGCATGTCCTCGGCTTCCAACCGTTCAGACTCCTCCATCCCCTCCTGCTCCTCCAAGATTGGTATGCCAGAGTAGTCGATCATGGCCACCTTCGCGACGAGCTGCTCCTTTAAGTAGACCGCCCCCTTTTGGAAGAACCCACTGGCTGCCTCCTCCAACTCATCGGCATACTGAGCAGACTATCGATAGTCAGTCATGACCTGTTCCTGGCTCTCTTCCTAGAACTCCTCTGCCTTGGCTAACGCCTCCTTGGCCGACTTAGCATCGTCATCGGCCACCCATTTAGCATCCTCTGCCGCTCGGAGTTTCTCTTCGACATGGTGCACCCTCTGATGCTCCTCTGAAAGGGCATTTTTGGCCTTGTACAAAAAAGTCCAGAGGTTAAACTTCTCCAAGGCAAGGCATTCAGCCTCGGAGGCCTTTTCGCTGAGCTTCTCTTCGGCTGCCTTCAGAGCCTCTCGAAGGGAGGATTCCACCGCCCTCCTCTCTTCTAGCTCCATCGTCATGGACGCAGCCTTCTGACACAGATCGGCCATGAGGTTGCTGCCCTACATATCAAAAAAGGGGAACACTTAGTCAAACTTCTAAAACAAAGCGGAAGTAGAAGTGATGGAAAGAGAACCAACCATCTTACCTGGGTGCTAGCGAGGAAGATCCTCTTCAGCAGATCCCCCATCTCCAAAGAAGAAGTGAAGGCCATATCCTCGGGAAGGTGGTTCTAGGTCAGCATAATCCTCGCCACCCGCGATCTCTTGACCACCGAATCGGTGTCCTTAAAGTTGAGTACAGGAAAAAACATCGCCGCCTCCACCTTCTTCTCAATGTCGTCCTCCATAGGCGGAACGGACTCCCCCTACGCTTTTGCGTAAAGGGCCTCTGTCAAGTCGACCACCTTAATTGCTCGAAGGGGCTGGACTTCCTTCGCCACAGCCCCCTTCCGATCGTCCTCTCGTTGAACAACCATTACGGTCGGCCTGGTCTTGTATATGTCGACTGGCAATTCTTGGGCCGATCGGATCTTCTTCTTCTTGGGGCCTTCCGGAGCAGGCCTCTTACCCTTGGGGTCATCGACCACTGCATGTGGATATGTGGCAGCCCCGCCCACATGGTCATCCCTCTAATCGGCTTTCTTTCTTGCTTTTGCGACCCGTTTGTACAGAATCCGGGCCACCAGCTGGTTGTTGGAGAAGTTTACTACAACAAAAGAAACAAGCAAACGATCAGTACTGACGGTAAAATATCTGATCAGATCCCAACATTTAGAGACAAAAACTCACCAAGCAGGCCGTGTTCGGCCAAATTTCAGGGATCTGCCAGGTCGGTGTACCAAACTGTCTGGCCCTCCTTTACCTTGCGAAAGACCCGCTTCTCCTCTGAGGTCAGGAAGGGCACCTTTTGAACCCCGTCATGTCCACCACGAGCCACGCATTGGACAGAGGTAATGCAGGACCGTCCGTCGAAGGACCCACAAAGAAAAACTTCTCCTTCCACCCATGGATGGAAGAAGGCTTCTAGGAGATCAGCGGGAGCTTCATTGCATCCCTCTGACTGAAATAGTACCACCTACTCATGGAGCGGGTTTCAGTAAGGCTAGAAAACTAAAACAAAGACCGGAACAAGTTCACGGTCAGAGTTTCGCCCAGTCGGTAGATGAATATGATGAAGGCATAGATGCACCGCCACCCGTTCGGAGTCAATTGGGAGGGAGCGATGTGATACACCTTCAAAATGTCGACTATGAGGAGGTGTAGTGGGAATCGAAGATCGGACTTTAGAGCGTGTTCATACACACAAATCTCAGAAAGGTTTAGGCTGCAAGCCCTCTCCTCAGACCCAGGAGGTCGGACCAGGACATCTGTTGTGGGGTCCTCGAGCTGATAATCCCTACAGATTTGAGTCAAGGCTCTATCAGATACCACCTTGCTCGACACTCTCCAGGCGGGGAGTTTATCTAATGGCGGCATTTCAGGACTACCCTCCGAGCAGAAGTACCAGCCGTTCAGCTCCGCTTGGCAGCATCGAAAGAACCTTGCTCAAGTTCCTCCTCAGAGGCAGGCCCAGAAGCCAAAGAGACGACTTTCAGAGATTTGTGGACACTAGCCACCTTACTAGAGTCCTCCGACTCAGTAGCTTCAGAGTCAAACTCTAGACTGACGGAGTCTTGGGTTTTCCTCTTCCTACTGGGAGACCTTGGGGCCACTGACAGTTCCTTAAGCGAATCAGAAGACCTCTCCGAAGAAGAGGTCCAGTACTGGGCCATGGGTTCCCTCTCTCTCACTCTTTCTAGTGGTCTGATGCTATTAGAAGAAGACGAACTAGCAAGCATGAAAAGGAAAAGAAAACGGAAGAGACAAGAGAAGGAAGGACAAGGGAAGGGAAACTTACTGATTTGAAAGAAGGCGGAGAAGGCGCGCGAGTGAGTTGAAGATTTGTGAAGGTTTCGACCAGGCAACAAAGACTCCCACCTCAATTCAACCAAATGATCGAATGTAAGCATTGGAGCATACTTATAGGCGTGGAGTTTGAAATGCACCTATTTAGCTTCCAAGCACGTGGTGCTACAGTAGTGGCTGGATGTCTGCAGCGTCGGGCGCGTGTGACAGGCTAACGTCAGCCATCATGATGGCTCTGAGGACGATTAAAGGCTCTGATTCTCAAAACTAGTGGATCAAATGTCCACCGTCCGATGAAACCGATCGTTTGTCATCAGAACGGTTACTTATGGCCCTTCATGTCGAGATGCGTCGATTAATTCCTGGCCGTCAGATGAGTGTAACGATTCGAATCGTGTGGTGATCAACGGCTTAGACGCGCAATGTTTTGCGGCTCTGATGCCTCAAATTTCATACCCCATTTGGTGGTGGTAATATCTGGCGATAACTTCCATGCACTCACCCAAGAGATCCAATGGCAATGGGGAATTCTCGGAGGACGACAAGACGACAGATGATCGTGACTCATTAAATTCCACGTATGTCCGAGCGGACCTATATTATTTTGTTAGGTATATTTGCACTATCGAATTCCTCGAATCCGACAGCGCAAGGGGCATCTGTTATAGGGAAAAAACATCATCCAATTAAAACCTTACACGTGGTAATCAATATCCTCGAAGCCGACCATGTATGATAGATTGGTGCTCGGCTTACCCCCGCTCGAAGTTACAGTCCTGTTAGGACACGGTGCTAGTTAGAGGTATAAACCTATTCGGTTACTTTTCTTGGTCGGAGGTTAGAGACCAAGGCGACTAGGTTATGTCAGAGGAGTACCTCTCCTAGTACAATATGGTGCCGATCGTCACGGTCATACGGCCACCCTTGTGGTGACACGTGTCACTCTTGTCATTCACCGACTTGGCTTCCTTGGCTATTGTCTCCCACTCCTAATCGGAGTCTATGACCTAGGCGTCCCTTAGAGTGACACCTGTCAGTCCTATTGGCGATCTACTTCCCTGAGTCCTGGTCATTCTATGCTTCTTCCCAATCTCCATAAATAGAGGACGATCCCCCAAGGTAAAAGGAGGAATTCACTCCATCTCTCATACACTCAAACTCTTTCTACGTTCCCCTCTCTTTAAACTGGAGATAGCTTCCTGCTATCTCTTGACTGTTTATATTGAGAATCTGACTTAGGCATCGGAGTGTACCCGGGGCTTAGTCGCCTAACTCCCTTGTTTAACTTTTGTGATTGCAGGTTGCTCGGATCGTAGATCGGCGGGACGATTTCCAACCGTAAGAGGACATGTAATAGTTTATTTATTATGTTTTGGTTTGTTTGAAGATAACTGGATTTATTTTTTTTAATTATAAGACCCGCACTTCACTAACCTGATTAACCGTGTCGTGCCATGTTTTTCCATCATAGCTGGCTCGATTAGACCAACCGTATAGAGGAGCCACAAGACTAGGTAAGTCAAGCAATCCAAAAATAGTGAATTTTAGTTGTGTGGTCAACTACCTAAACTTATGTGATCGACCAGTCAAATTGTAAAGTGAAATCAGTCAATTTTTCTTTGTGTCGTCAGCACTTTTGGATTATGTGGTCGACGGATTCTACGACCACACAGTCGACCACACAAACCCAATTATGACTCCGTGATTTGGAAACTTTTCAAAATTTGGGAGATCTCATTCCTAATTGAGAGATGACTCTATAAGGAAGGTTTCTTTCTATATAGAGGACATCCCTCTACCTTCTCTCACTCTTTTGGATCAATCTCCAACCTTAAAACTAAGAGAGAAAGAGATAGGAGAATCTTAGAGGAGAAGCTTAAAGGAAGGAACTCAGTGGCTTGGAGCTAGCAGCGGTGATTCATGCAATCAAGACATGGAGACATTACTTGTACGGTGAGAAATTCTAGATTAAATCAGATCACAAGAGTTTTACCTATCTCTTCACCCAAAAAAAGCTGAACATGAGACAGAGAAGGTGGTTGGAACTTCTGAAGGACTATGACTGTGATATTCAATATCATACGGGAAAGGCTGATGTAGTAGCTCATACATTGAGAAAGAAAGGTGTATTGAAGATAACGAAGGACCAAGTACCAATGCTGCCTTATGCTCCGCAGCAACAACATAGGATTGGAAAGGAAAGCAGCATATCATAGAAATGAGTATAGTTCGAGTAGATCAAGGACTGATCCATAAGTTCTTGCTAATGTTTGCAGATTTAAAGATCGTTCTAGATTTTATGGATGACGTAAAGACAGCAATTTTATTGGATCCATATCTCAGAAAGGTACAAGAAGACTTGGAGAAGGGTAAGTTAAACCCTGACTTTACATTGGATTTAGATAAGACTTTAAAGTACAGAGGACGGTTGTGTTTACCTGAAAGTGAATATTCAGACCTTCGATAAAGAATTATGTTAGAAGCCCATTCAACACCATACTTGGTACATCCCTAAAGTACTAAAATGTATCAGGATCTGAAGAGGCTATATTGGTAGAGAGGACTGAAAGCAGAGGTGGCTAGGTATTTGTTTCAGTGTCTAAATTATCAGCAAGTAAAGACTAAAAACAAAGAGCAACAGAATTACTACAACCATTACCTGAGCTAGTATGGAAGTGGGACTGCATCACTATGGACTTTATTACCAGTTTACCACTAACTCCCAGATCGATTGATGCAGTTTGGGTGATTATCGATCGTCTTACCAAGATAGCTTATTTCATTGCTATATGACCTTAGTATACTTTAGAGAGGTTAGCTAAACTGTACGTGGATAATATTGTTTGATTACATGGTGTACCTGAAAGCATAGTATCTGACAGAGATCCATGCTTTACTTTAAAGTTTTGAAAAGAATTATAGAATGCAATGGAAATAAAGTTGAAGTTTAGTACCACTTTTCATCCTCAAATCGACAGACAGTCGGAGCGGACCATCCAAATTCTAGAAGACATGCTCCGAGATTGTGTGATTAACTTCAAAAGAGCATGGGATGAGAAGTTGCCACTGATTGAGTTCACTTATAACAGCAGCTATCAAGCTAATATACAGATGTCACCCTATGAAGCATTGTATGGTAGAAAGTGTTGAACTCCTTTATTCTGGAATGAAGATGGAGAGCGAAGAATCGTCGGACATGAGTTTATTGAAGAAACCTGTAAAGTAGTGGACATAATCAAGGAGAGAGTTAAGATGGTTCAAAATTATCAGAAACAGTATGTAGATAATCGGCATCGAGACTTTGAATTCGCTGTAGGTGACAAAGTATTTCTGAAGGTATCACCTATGTGTGGTTTGAAGCGGTCTGATAAGAAAGGAAAGTTGTGTCCCAGATACGTTGGACCATATGAGGTTTTGGCTAGAAGTTGGAAGGTAGCGTATCAACTAGCACTACCACCAACTATGTCTGGTGTACATGATGTATTTTATGTCTCATTGTTAAAGACGTACATCAGAGATCTAACACACATTTTAACAGTAGATCCATCGGATTTGACTAAAGATTTGACATTTGAAGTAGTGCCTTGTGAGATCACTATTGGAAAGGTTCAACGTCTTTGTAACCATGACATCTATTATGTTAAAGTTACCTGGAGAAGCCAAGATGTGAAAGAGATAACATGGGGAAAAAAAAATGCTATGCGAAAGCAATATCCTCACCTATTCGACTCAGAAGGTATGTATAAATTTTGAGGACAAAATTTATTTAAGAGGGGAGAATTGTAAAACCCACACTCCACTGACCCTATTTAACCGTGTCATGCAAGGTCTTCCCATCATAGTCGGCTCGGGTGGACCAATCGTATGAAGGAGCCACAAGGCTAGGTAAGTGAAACAATCCAAAAATAATGAATTTTAGTTGTGTAGTCGACTACCTAGACTTGTGTGGTTGACTACCTAAACATGTGTGGTCGACCAATCAAATTGTAAAGTGAGACCAATCAATTTTTCTTTGTGTGGTCGATACTTTTAGATTGTATTGTTGACAGATTCTGTGACTACACGGTCTCTAATACAAACCCAGTTATGACTATGTGATTTGGGAACTATTTAAGATTTGGGAGATCTCTTTCCTAATTGAGAGATGACTCTATATGGAGAGTTTCTCTCTATGTAGAAGATGTCCTTTTACCCTCTCTCACTCTTTTGGATCAATCTCTAACCCTAAAACTAAGAGAAAAAGAGAGAGATGAAGCTTGGAGGAGAATCTTGAAGGAAAGAGCTTAAAGGAAGGAGAATGTCATGCAAAAGGAAATTGCCATTGGATCTCAGCCAGCTGCATAGAGAAGCCAACATAAGTATCCTTGTCTTTGCAATGGACTAAGTTAGGAATCGAATGGAATTTAATTTTTAGATCAGCTTAAGGTGGAGTCTAGATAATGTTGAGTATGGGATTGTAATGGAAATACTATGGTTAGGGCAAAGAGGAAGGAATTGAACATGTATTATGGTCATAGAATGACCATAGGATGAACCCTATTAAGGAGCCAAGAAGTTGACTCAGGAAGAACATAGACTAAAAGATAGAAATCGACTAAACCTTGTGTGGTCCCATCACTGGTCAACCATAGTGCGACTAGTGAGTCGACCATAGACCTCAAGAAGTTTTTTAGAGTTGTGTGGTTGCATTAGTGGTCGCATGATGCCCAACCACAGAGTCGACCACACAATGAGTGGTTGACATATATATGAGATCATAGAGTCGACCAATCAACCATTAAGGACTGTTTTGTTTTTTGACTATTGTAACGTGATACAATTGACCCCTAACTTGAATCCATAACTTTCTTAGGTTTCCAATTAGTTCAAAGTAACATCCAAGGCTTGAAAGGGGATCAAACATAGTTTACAAGTGAGGGAACAAGACCTAAACTAATTGGATAATAACAAGCCATTCTCTTTTATGTTTTCCTATCAATTTGATCTGATGCCATGCTTCCATAATTGTTTATGCATCTCACATGTCATTCAATATTTATTTTATATCTGTTCATGCAATATTTATTTCTGCCTACTTATGATATGATGATGATGCTAGGAATAGGCATGTGCTTGTATGTATAGTTGGTGTGTTGGATTTGAGTGGAGTATTAGGGGAAGGACATGGTATTGTGGTCTTTGGCCTGGCCATAGACTTTAGCCCTATATCTACCCTGTCCTATGCATTGACATCATTGTATCATTGTTACCTTAGAGGAGCTAGTACGTCATAAGGTATTAAGGGGAGGATGCGGTATTGTGGTTCAGCCTGACCGTCAGACTCTATCTCTATCCCTATGGATGTATTGAGGGATGCTAGGGTAAGGTCTTAGATACATCTGTATGACATCTAGGATTGGTTAGTTACGAACCTAGTTTGTAAGCCTTTACCAGTAGGGGCATACGTGCTGGTATGGGTAGAGTATTAAGGGGGTTCTGGCGGTGTGTGATCTGGGAACTCTAGCTCTATCTCTAGTAGGTAATGTAGGGTAACAACAGTGTGTGATCCATTGGGTGTGCTCACACTCTCATATATGGAGGTGATGTTGCAAACTATCCTTACCATAGCACATTTGCAAACTTATACCAGACCAAAGATATAAATGTGACTGCATGCATATGTTTGCTCATTGTTTTGTTTACTCACTGAGCCATGATGTGTGCTCACCCCTCGACGTCATATATTTTTAGTTGATGATGTAGGTACTAAAGTGGAGGACTACATAAACACGTCGTCGTACGAACATGTGGCCATTATGGACGTACAAGCTATGGAGTACGTGCATGATTCTTTATGCTAGTGCTTCTAATGTGTTTTTGAATAGTTTATTTATTTTTTAAGATTTGGAAGATGTAATAGATTATTACTTTATGTTTTGAATTTATTTGGAGATAACTGGTTTAAATATTTATTTATCTTGTTAGACCTTAGTTCATTATTAATAAAGACTTCTGCTATTTATTTATTATCTCTGATTACAAATGTAAAATGTATTTTGTTTGGTTTCGTTGGCACGGTCTTTATGAGATCCTGATTTGAATCGTTGCTTCGTATGATGGTTTATCACATTATGAGTTAGTTGAAAATTAGGGTGTGACATTTATCAGGTTAGACACTCAGTAAATTATTAATAAAGACTTTCGCTATTTATTTTATTATCTTTGATTGTGATGTGGAATGTGTATGGTTTGGATTGTTGGCATGGTCTTGCGAGATCTTAGCGTGAATCATTGGTTCATATGATGATTCATTCACGGTTCTGGTTTGTTAAGAATTAGAGGTGTGACAACTTAAAGCACTATACAAAGAACTACCCTAAGCTCAAGAAGCAATTACAACAAGGGAATGTTTATGCTGTGACTTCTGAAGACACTGCCACATCACCTGATGTGGTCAAACATATGATCCGACCTTATTATTTTATAGTACTTTGTGTGAGCATATAGACTAAACCTAGGTAAAAGTATAGCTATTGTAACCATAGCTAGTGTACCCGCTAGAGTTCTCTTTGACTCTGAGGCTACTCATTTTTTTGTATCCGTCACCTTCAAGAAAAAGTTGAACATGCCCCTCAGACCTTTAGATCTTAAGATGTTAGTCAGATCACCATTGGGATTAGAGGTTGTTTTAAACGAATGTTATGGACTATGTCCAGTCCTTATAAATAGATGGAATTTGGATGCAAATTTAGTGCAGGTCGAGATGGCAAACTTTGACGTCAGCTTAGAAATGGACTAGTTGTCTCAGCATTCCACAAGTCTGCTTTATATTGAGAAGAAGTTTTGATTCAAGGGCAAGGATGGTGCAGACTTTGGTTTCTTTGGAACCAATCTTCCTTGTAAATGGAAGTTTATTCTCTCTGCACTTAAGGTGAAGAAATGCCTCGAAAAAGGTGGAGTTAGATATTTGGTATCTGTTATGGACATTACCAAAGAAGCACCATGGATGGAAGATATTAAGGTTGTATGGAAATTTCTGGATGTATTTCCAAAGATCTACCCAGGTTGCCACCTGATCAAGCAACTGAGTTCGTCATAGACTTATTGCCAAGATCGGTACCTGTGTCTAAGGCACCCTATTGGATGGCTCCTACCGAATTGAAGGAACTGAAGATTCAACTACAGGATTTATTAGACAAGGGTTTTATCCTTTTGAGTATTCAGGAGCGCCAGTGTTTTTTGTCAAGAAGAATGATGGTAGTGTTTGACTGTGTATAGACTACCGAGAGTTTAACAAGCTCACGATCAAAAATCGATATCTACTACCTCGGATAGATGTCTTGTTCTATCAGCTACAAGGTAGGAAGGTATTATTTAAAATTGATCTTCGGTTAGGATATCATCAGTTGAAGATCAAGGACAGCGATTTTTGAAGATAGCTTTCAAAACCAGGTACGGACATTATGAGTTCCTAGTTATGTCCTTTAGGTTGACCAATGCACCAGCATCTTTTATGAAGCTTATGAATCAAGTATTCAATGACATGTTGGAAATTTTGGTCATAGTCTTCATAGATGACATATTGGTTTATCCCAGGGATGAAGCGGCTAGGAAGGGAGAAGCTTTATGCCAAATTCAAGAAGTGCGACTTTGGGTTGAACAAGGTGACTTTCTTAGGTTATGTGGTGTCATCAAAAGGAATAAAAGTAGACCCCCAGCAAGAGTGAAGCAATTGGAGGGTGGAAAGTGCCTAGGAACTTTGTCGAGATTAGAAGTTTCTTGAGGTTAGCTGGTTATTATAGATGGTTCATGGAGGACTACTCTAGAATTGTCTTACCTCTTACCAAACTGACTAGGAAAGGAGAGATGTTTATTTGGACCAACAAGTGTAAAGAGTGTTTCCAAACTTTGAAAGCAAGGTTGATATCGGCTCCCATCTTGACCATTTCAGTACCAGGGCAGCCATTTACCCTGTACACTGATGCTTCTGGATTGGATCTAGGATGCGTGCTGATGAAAAGTGAACAAGTAATTGTTTATGCTTTAAGACAATTGAAGGAACATGAAAAGAATTACCTTACTCATGATTTAGAGCTAGCAGCGGTGATTCATGCAATTAAGACTTGGAGATATTACTTATATGGTGAGAAATTTTAGATTAAGTTGGATCATAAGAATCTTACCTATTTCTTCACCCAAAAAGAGTTGAACATGAGACAGAGAAGGTGGTTCAAACTCCTAAAGGATTATGACTGCGATATCTAGTATCATCAAGGTAAGGCTAATGTAGTAGCTGACGCTTTGAATAGGAAAGGAATATTGAAGTCAGAAGGAGGACCCAGTACAAACGCCACCTTGTGCTTTGCAGCAACAGTTTTGGATTGGGAAGAAGAGTAGCATATTAAAGAAATGATGAAGATCCGATAGAGCATGGACTGATCTATAATTTCTTGCTTATGTTTGCTACATTGAAGATTCTACTAGATTTGACTGACGAAGTGAAGGGAGAAATTTCATTAAACTCGTATATGAGAACAATACAAGAAGATTTGGAGAAGGATAAGCCAAACCCTGACTTTACATTGGATTCAGATAAGATTCTGAGATATAGAGGATGGTTGTGTATACCTGAAAGTGAAGATTCAGACCTTTGACAAAGAATAATGTTAGAAGCTCATTCCATACTGTATTCGGTACATCTTAAAAGTACTAAAATGTACCATGATCTGAAGAGAATGTATTGGTGGAGAGGAATGAAAGCGGATGTGGCCAGGCATGTGTTCTAGTGTCTAAATTGTCAGTAAGTAAAGGTTAAAAGACAAAGACCAGTAGGTTTGTTACAACCATTACCTGAACTAGCCTGGAAATATGATTACATCACTTTGGATGTAAGGCCTGCACGCCATGAACCAGGTTTAATCTTACGTTCTCGTGTCGTGACCGGTCTTCCCATCATAACCGGCTCAAGTGAATCAATTGTATGAAGAAACCACAAGATAAGATAAGAAACAAGTCAAATTTAGTTGGTGTGATTGACTGGTTAAGTTGTGTGGAAGGAACCAATCAAAAACTAAAAAACCAATAAATTTTAGATCTGTGGTGGTAGTTTTGAGGGGTATGGTTGATACGTGTGGTCACACATGAGACCACACGCATGAGACCACATGAAGTGTGGTCGATATGTGTGGTTGCACATGAGACCACACAACATGAGACCACACGCATGAGACCACACAATGTGTGGTCACATATTTTAGACATGTGGTCGATGGATTTTGCGACCACACGTGAGACCACAAGATGCTGAACAGACTCCGAGTTTTGAAAAAACTTTCCAAAACTTAGGGATCTTTTTCCAAATTAAAGTGGTACTCTATATGGAGGTTTTCCTCTATATAAGGGACGTTCCTTAGTCTCTCTTACTCTTTTAGCACCTACATTGAAACTCTAAACCTAAGAGGAAAAGAGAGAGAGGAAGAGAAGGAGAAGAAGGAGATTTGGAGAAGAAGGCTGAGAGAAAGGTTTTGCATGAGAAGGTTCTAGCTCCCTACAGCAAGCTTAAGGTATGGACTTGACTATGTAGGGTAGATCAGATAGAATAAGTTCTTTAAAAGTTAATGTGTGGAACCTAATACAATGATTCGGTTATAGGTTTTCCATGGGAAACCATAGAAAATTGATTAGGGATAATGGATGAGGGAAAAACTTTGATTAGAGGCCATAGAATGATCTTAGGGTAAATCCCATTGATGAGCCATGAGGAAGAACTCGTATGAGAAGTAAAATCAACCAAACATCATGTAGTCGCAGCCTGTGGTCGACTACAGGGTGACCATAGGATCGACCACAGCTATTCAGGAAGTTCCCAGGAAAGGTGTGGTCATAGGGTGTGGTCGCATAAATTGCAACCATAGGGTTCGACCACATAGTGTATGGTCGCATATATTGTGACTACAGGTTCGACCACATGTGTGTCCACATGATAACATCAAGCATATTTTGAGACCAAACAAGGTTTTTGATTATTGTAACTTGGTAAACTTGAACCCTAACTTACATACATTAATTGTTTAGGTTCCCAATAAATTCAATGTAACTTCCAAAGCTTTGAAGAGGAATAAACATCGATCAAAGTTAAGGGAACAAGACCTAAACTAATTGGTATAACTATTTTATTTTATTATGTCCAATGCAATGACTGATTCTATACTTATATGCTTGTAATGGGTATCTCACATGTCATCCAATATTACTGTTATTACTTCCCATGCATATTTACTTTTGTCTATTTATAACAAGATGATGATGATGCTAGGAATAGGCATGTGATTGTGTGTGTGTGGTTAATATGTTGGATGAGAGAAGAGCATTAGGGGGAGGACATGACATTGTGGTTCATCCTGGTCACCAGACTCTCTCTCTATCTCTACTCAAGTCTTGCCTACTGACATCGTCGTATTGCCATTACCTTTGCAGAACTATTACATTGTAGGGCATCAGGAGAGGTAGTTTCGGACCGTGTAGTCTTCAACTCTGCCGAGGGGCCTTAGCTCTATCTCTATGGACATATTGAGGAATGCTGGGGTGAGGCCTTGGATAGATTGGATGACATTAGGATTGGTTAGTTGTGAACCTAGTTTTCAAGCCCTCGCCAGCAGGGGCTTACGTGTTGGTATGGGTAGGGCATCAGGGAAAGTATTGGCGCTGTGTGATCCGAATACTTTAGCTCTATCTCTATTCTGTGGTGGGTACATTTAGGATGGCAATGGTGTTTGATCCATTGGGTGGATTCACACACTCGTGTATAGAAGGGCGGGGGCCACCAAACCTTTCTATAGCACATCAGAAACTTAAAAATCAGACCAAAAATATGAATTGAATGCATGCATATGTTTGTTGCATTATTTTGTTCACTCACTAAGCTCAACAAGTTGGAGAGCTGACGTTCGCGCACGTAATCCTTTTTAGATTATGATGTTGAAGGTGTTACTGTTAAAGACTACATCGATATTCCAATGTATGGACATGGTGGCTATAGATGTGCAAGCTGTGGAGGATGAGCAAGACTCATCAAGCGAGTGTTTCCATCATGGTTACGCTTAGTGTTTAACTTTCGTATTTTGATACTTGTAATATGTATTAATTATGTTTTGATTAATTGGAGATAACTGAATCATTTAATTATTTATCATGTAGACCTCACTTCATTATTAATAAGACTTTCGCTATTTATTTAAATATCTCTGATTATTACTTTGGAATGTATTTTGGTTTAACATGGTTGGCATAGCCTATACGAGATCCTGGTTTGAACCGTTGGTTTTCATGATGGTTCATCACACCATTGGTTGGTCGAGAATTGAAGTGTGATAACTTGGTATCAGAGATCTCAGGCCTTGCCCATCAAACTTGAATACTTTCACAATAGTTCAAGAACTAAGTTAGGATAAACTTAAAAGATTTAATACAAACACACCATGAGCACTTGTGTTGGTTGAGATAAAACTTAAACAAGACAATAGTACACATAATTAAAGGTGGAACCATATGTATATATAGACAGAAGAAAAAGAGAATCTAAATGTATCCCAATAAATAAATAACATATGGTACGGTTTACAAGTCGGACAGTTGCCTGAGTATACAAAAGATATAGTACAATAGAAAGAAGGGAGCATCTGTAAAGTAGAAAACTAAAATACTGTATTGGTACTCACAAGATGTGAAACTCGATGTATGACTGAGGAAGAAGGAAAATGACTAGTAATGCCTAAATCCTTGCAGAGGTAATGGAAAAGATCTCGGGTCAAATCCAAGAGAGATAAGAAAACAATGGCCATACATAAAAAATGAGAGTAATTATAAAAGAAGATAAAGCTATACTCTTGGGTGACGTGGAGACTTAAAGTGAGATCTGTCACACGCTGATCCATCACCCCCTGAGCATTAAGAAGAGGCCACATCCCGAACCTACCACTGTCTGGGTCGAGAATGGATAATGAGAACTTGTCTGAGCAGATATCAAATAATGATAATCAGACTGGAGCAAGTCAAGGGGTGAACAACTAGGCCACTCCAGCCAATCTACCTGGACTACCAAGTGCCTTGGCCATGGTTGTAATAAACTTGATTCGGTAAAATATAAAAGCATCAATAGATGATATCGGCTATGCAAGTTACCATGAGAATCACTATCCTAGTTGCCAATGCTATACCAACACGTCCAAGTTAGACCAAGTACGATACCAGTTAGTAGCGACACTATATCCAGCACCTGTTAGCCATAACACAGTGCCTACCATATAGCAGGTCCCAGTAACACACAACCTAATGTAGAAGCTTGGTGCACAACAAGCAGTGTATCAAGGTGGTTACCCTTATCAACCACTAATGTATGGGATAGTTGCCCCATAATAGAATGATCCAACAAGGATTGATGAATGTTTTCTGAAGATAAAGCTTAGATGCTTTTATCAAGGGATCAAATCTATTGTGGCCATATAACTAGACAGATTTATATAGGATGGGGTGCATCATTGACTTACTATTATGATTATACAGGATGCACATACCTGATTTTAAATTCTCGTGCCTTGACAGGATACCTTCTCGATTCAACCTGTTAATTGGAGTTATAGATGTTGTTTCCATAGAATTAGTCCTAATTATACCAATCTAAACCACTCTCATGATAAAAAACATGAATACAAATATAAACTAAATGAACAGTTAAATGTTTAATCATTCTGAATGTACATCTTTTCGATTTACACTTGATTTATTGATGTACCAAAACTTTCTCCAGATTTACTCTTGTAGTGCCTCGACCAATGGCACTATATACTCGATGATACCTGTAACCATGAGGCTAAGAGTTGTAGAACCTCTATTTTCATGTATTCATACCACCTTGCAACCAACAACCAAGGGTCCAATTCATTTTGTATTTTTTTTCGATTATCATAGATTTACTCTTGATCCTTTAAATCTAAGTTCACTAGATAAAACAAGTGTTCGTCATCATACTAAATTCGAATTAAAGAAATGAATTGCTTTTGGATAAATATTTTGATTCGTACACTCCCTGACCTTCGTGGATAAATATGCTTAGTTAATAAGGGAATTATTAAAGGAAAGGCGATTGAATTCAGATAAATTTTTATAACCAAGATACCTCAAATGAAGTGAATGGAGAATCTATTTTGAGATTGCTGAATGGATGGATTGAGTCATGGCCTGTAAAAGAGTGCATGAGCAAGAAGTGAGAACTATCAAGAGTAGCCAGTACAGAATAAATAGTGCTCAGTTAGAGTTAAAGATGGCTATATCGACATGAATTTTGATAAGGCAAAAGATTTCTAAAAACATATCTAAAAGTGGATACAAGGATGAAATTGAAAATGGTGGTATTGTTAGTACTGAGTTTAGTACAAGTAATACTGAGTTATGCCCAATGTCGAGTGAGATGATTAAGTAAAAACCAAGAGAGTTTAATGGAATTAATAAGAATATAAGCATATACCCTAATACTTATAGGTAGACTTGGGATATGTAATGAGTCAACAATCAGAAGATGCTTTTCAAGATATATAAAAGATTGATCAGGGTAGAACAGTAGTGATAAAAGAAATGTAAGCAAATAAGTGCAATATGAGATTATTGGTGCAAGCTAATGAGCTTTTCGAGATAATAGATTATTGACGATAGTCTTTGAAAAACTAAGAGGTAAAAGGGGACTAAACATGCTCTTAACACCTTTAAACCAGATTTTGTTAGTTTAAGCCCTTTCAGACTAGATGTTGTATTAGGTGAGTGTTATGAACAATGTCTGAATCGTATGGATGGACGAAATTTGGTTGCAACCTAATTATACTTGAGATGGCAGACTTTGACATCATTTTGAAGACAGATTGATTTTCTCAACACTCTACAAAGTTATTAGGTGCATAGAAGAGGTTGTTAATCAAGAGAAAGATGACACAGAATTTAGTTTATTGGAAGCGTATTGCCTAGGAAGTGAAAGCTTATCCTCTCTGCACGAGGAAGAGATGCTTTGAAAAGAAAGGAGTTGGATATATGGTATCTGTAGTAGATTACTAAAGAAGTACCATAGAAGGAAGGTTTTGATGTGATGTGTAAATTCCTTGATGTGTTTCCAGAAGACTTACCTGGGTTGCCACTTGATCGTGCGACCGAATTCGTTATCAACTTGTTATCAAGGACGACACCTGTGTCAAAGGCACCCTATAAAATAGCTCCTATAGAGTTGAAGAAATTGAGGCTCAACTATGAGAGTTATTAGACAAAGGTTCTAATCGGCTAAGTATTTCATTACGAGGAGCGCCAATGCAATTTGTGAAGAAGAAGGACGATAGTGTTTGGCTATGTATGGACTATTAGGAATTGAACAAGCTCACTATAAAGAATTGATATCCATTGCCATGGATTGATGACTTGTTTGATCAGTTGCAAGGTGCAAAGGTATTTTCTAAGATTGATCTCCGTTCAAGATATCATCAGCTGAAGAATTTGGTCAGTGATATTTCGAAGATAGCTTTTGGAACCAGGTATGGACATTATAAGCTCCTGGTTATGTCTTTTGGTTTGACCAATGCCCTTACATCTTTTATGGAACTGATGAACCGGGTGTTTCATGACATGTTGGACATGTCGGTTATAGTTTTCATAGACTATATATTGGTTTATTCCAAAGATGAATAAAGTCTTGTAACGGACCTTAGAGCAGCCTTACAATGGCTGAGAATGGAGAAGCTTTATGTCAAGTCCAAGAAGTTTGAGATTTGGTTAAACTAAGTGATCTTCTTGGGTCACATAGTATCATCAGAAGAAATAAAGGTGGACCCAGCAAGATAGAAGTAATCGTATGGTGAGAAATGCCTAAGAACATTGCGAAGATCATAAGTTTATTGGGGTTAGCTGGTTATTACAGACGATTCATGGAGGACCATTCTTTGATCGCAATACCTCTTACCAAGCTGACCAAGAAAGGAGAGAATTTTATTTAGACTGATAAGTGTGAAGAATGTTTCTAGACTCTAAAAGCAAGGTTGATATCAGCTCCCATCTTGATCATTCTGGCACTAGGGAAACCTTTTACCCTACACACCGATGCTTTAGGATTGGGTCTAGGATGCGGGTTGATGTAAGATAAACAAGCAATTGCATATGCTTCAAGATAACTAAAGGAGCATAAGGAGATTTACCTTACTCATGACTTTGAGTTAAAGGGGTGATTCATGCAATCGAGACTTAGAGACATTATCTATATGGAGGATAATTTCATATTAAATCAGATTACAAGAGTTTTACTTAGCTCTTCACCCAGAAAGAGTTGAACATGAGGCAAAGGAGATGGTTGGAACACCTGAAGGATTAAGACTGTGATATTCAATGCCACTCGTGCAAGGCTAATGTGGTAGTTGAAGCCTTGAGCAAAAAGGGCAATATGAAGTCTGAGGAAGGACCCAGTATAAATGCTGTCTTATATTCCACAGTAACATATTCAGATTTGGTCCCAGTTAAAGCAGTAAATCTATTAGATCCACATCTAAGAGCAGTGCAAGAATACTTAGAGAAAGGAAAACCTAACCTTGACTTACCTTGGATGCGGAGAAGGTCTTGAGATACAGAAGATGATTATGCATACCTGAAAGCAAAAAACTCGGATCTTAGATACAAAAATAATGCTAAAATCCCATTCCATTCCCAATTGGGTACATCCTAAAAGTATAAAATGTGCCAAAACATGAAGAGATTGTACTGGTAAAGAGGAATGATAACAAATGTGGCTTAGTGTGTGTTTCAGTGTCTGAATTGTCAGTAAGTAAAGGCTGCAAGATAAAGACTAGCAGGCTTACTACAACCACTACCTAAACTAGTCTGAAAATGAGATTGCATTACAATGGACTATTTTACCATTTTACCACTGACTCACAGATTGGTTGATGCAGTTTGGGTGATTGTTGATTGCCTCATAAAGATAGCTTGTTTCATTGCTATACGACCTTGGTATGCTTTGAAGCGACTAGCTAAGCTATATGTGGATAGTATTTTCAGATTGAATGGTTCACCTGAGGGCATAGTGTCAAATAAAGGCTCACGCTTTACCTCAAAGTTTTGGGAGGGATTAAAGAAAGCGATGGGAACAAAGTTAAAGTTTAGTACTGGATTTCACCCTCAAATCGACAGACTGTTGGAGCGGACTATATAGATCTTTGGAGGTATTCTTCAAGCCTATAAATTTTTTTTAAAGGAGCTTGAATTGAGAAATTTCCATTAATTAATTTTACTAGCAAGCTACCATATAGACATCACCTATGAAGCATGATAAGGTAGAAATGTCAAACTCCTTTATTTTGGAGTGAAGTAGGAGAACGAGGAATTGTAAGACTTGAGTCTATTAAAAAAACCTATTGAGTGGCAAACAAAATCAAAAGGAAAGGGCTAAAACAGCTCAAGGTTGTCAAAAGACACCAAGACCTCGAGTTCACTATAAGTGACAAAGTATTCTTGATGATTTCACTTTTGCGTGGTTTAAAACGGTGTGGTAAGAAGGGAAAGTTATGTCCTATATATTTTTAGACCTTATAAAATTTTTGAGAGACATGGAAAAGTTGCATATTAACTAGCGTTACCGCCATCCATATCTACTGTACATGACGTATTTTACGTGTCTCTATTGAAAAAGTACGTTAGAGATCCATCACGGGCATTGATTGTGGATCCATTGGAAATGATAAAAGACTTAACTTTTGAAGTGGTACCAGTCTAAATCGCTAGTTGGAAGGTACAACATCTCTAGAGACGAGATATTTATTAGGTGAAGGTAACCTGGCGAAACCAAGATGGGAAGGAGATTACATGGGAAGAAGAAGATGCAATGCGTAAGCAGTATTTCCACCCATTCGACTCCAAAGTACATTCAAATTTTGAGGATGAAATTTCTTTTAAGGGTGGTGGAGTTGTAAGACCCACACGCCACGAACCTAGTCTAACCTTACGTTCTCGTGTCATGATAGGTCTTCCCATCATAACCGGCTCAAGTAAATCAATTATATGAAGAAACTACAAGATAAGATAAGCAACAAGTCAAATTTAGTTGGTGTGATTGGCTGGTTAAGTTATGAGGAAGCAACCAGTCAAAAACTAAAAACCAGTAAATTTTAGATCTATGGTGGCAGTTTTGAGGGGTGTGGTCGATACGTGTGGTCGCACATGAGACCACACAACATGAGACCACATGCATAAAACCACACGACGTGTGGTCCCATATTTTAGACTTGTGGTCGATGGATTCTGCTACCACATGTGCGACCACAATATGTTGAATAGACTCTATGTTTTGGAAACTTTTCAAAACTTAAGGGATCTTTTTCTTAATTAATGTGGGACTCTATATGGAGGTTTTCCTCTATATAAGAAATGTTCCTTAGTCTCTCTTACTCTTTTAGAAACCAAATTGAAACTCTAAACCTAAGAGGAAAAGAGAGAGAGGAAGAAAAGGAGAAGAAGGTGATTTGGAGAAGAAGGTTGAGAGGAAGGTTTTGCAAGAGAAGGTTTTAGCTCCTTACAGCAAGCTTAAGTTATGGACTTGACTCTGTAGGGTAGATCAGATAGAATAGGTTCTTTTCAAGTTGATGTGTAGAACCTAATACAATGATTCGATTCTAGGTTTTTCATGGAAAACCATAGAGAATAGGTTAGGGATAATGGATGAGGGAGAAACTATGATTAGAGGCCATAGAATGATCTTAGGGTGAATCCCATTGATAAGCCATGAGGAAGAACTCGTATGAGAAGTAAAATCAAACAAACATCATGTGGTCGCAGCATGTGATCGACCATAGGGTGACCAAAGGATCGACCACAGCTATTCGAGAAGTTCCCAGGAAAGGTGTAGTCGCAAGGTGTGGAAGCATAAAATGTGACCACAGGGTTCACCACACAGTGTTTGGTCGCATATATTGCGACCATAGGTTCGACCAAACGTGCGACCACACGATGATAACAAGTATATTTTGAGACCAAACAAGGTTTTTGACTACTGTAACTTGGTGAACTTGAACCTTAACTTACATACATTAATTTTTTAGGTTCCCAATAGATTCAAAGTGACTTCCAAAGCTTAGAAGAAGAACAAACATCGATCAAAGGTGGGGGAACGAAACCTAAACTAAGTGGCTAATAAAAAGCTATTCTATTTTATTGTGTCCAATGCAATGATTGATTCTATGCTTGTATGCTTGTAATGTGCTTCTCAATGTCATCCAATATTACTGTTATTATTGCCCATGCATATTTACTTTTGCCTATTTATAACATGATGATGATGATGCTAGGAATAGGCATATGATTGTGTGTGTGTGGTTAGTGTGTTGGATGCCAGTGAAGCATCAGGGGAGGACGTGACATTGTGGTTCATCCTGGTCACCAGACTCTAGCTCTATCTCTACTCAAGTCTTGCCCATTGACATCATCGTATCGCCATTACCTTAGCAGAACTATTATGCTGTAGGGCATTAGGGGAGGTAGTTCTGGACAGTGTAGTCTTTGACTTTATTGGGGGGGCTTAGCTCTATCTCTATAGACGTATTGAGGGATGCTAGGGTAAGGCCTTGGATACACTGGATGACAATAGGATTGATTAGTTGTAAACCCAGTTTGCAAGTCCTCACCAGCAGGGGCTTACGTGTTCTTATGGGTAGGGCATCAGGGGAAGTGTTTACGGTGTGTGATCTGGACACTTTAGCTTTATCTCGATTCCGTGATGGGTGCATGTGAGATGGCAATGGTGTTTTATCCATTGGGCGGGTTCACACACTCGTGTATAGAGGTGCGGGGGCTACCAAACCTTTCTATAACACATTGCAAACTTAAAAACCAGACCAAAGATATGAAATGAATGCATGTATATGTTTGTTGCATTGTTTTGTTCACTCACTGAGCTTAAGTTGGAGAGCTAGCCCTTGTGTGCATAATTGTTTTTAGTTTCTGATGTTGCAGGTGTTCCTGTTGAAGACTACATGGATACGTCAACGTATGGACATGTAGCGGCTATGGATGTGCAAGCTGTGGAGGACGAGCAAGACTCGTCAAGCGAGTGTTTCCACCGTGATTACGCTTAGTATTTAACTTTTATATTTTGATACTTGTAATATGTATTAATTATGTTTTGGTTAATTAGAGATAACTGGTTCATTTAATTGTCTATTATGTAGACCTCAGTTCATTATTAATAAGACTTCTGCTATTTACTCAAATATCTCTGATTATTATTGTGGAATGTGTTTTGGTTTAACGTGGTTGGCATAGTCTATACGAGATCCTTGTTTGAACCATTGGTTTTCATGACGGTTCATCACACCATTGGTTAGTCCAGAATTGGGGTGTGACAATGGACTTCTTCACCAATTTACCACTGACTCCCAGATCAGTTGACACAGTTTGGGTGATTATCGATCATCTTACTAAGATAGCTCATTTCATTGCCATATGACCTCAGTATACTTTGGAGCGATTAGCAAAGTTGTATGTGGACAACATTGTTAGATTACATGGTGTACTTGAGAGCATGGTATCTGACAGAGATCCCTATTTTATCTCAAAATTTTAGAGGGATTACAAAAGGCAATGGGAAAAAAGTTAAAGTTAGTACCGCATTTCACCTTCAAACCGATAGATAGTCAGAGTGAACCATTCAATTTCTAAAAGATATGCTTCGAGCCTGTGCAATTGATTTCAAAGGAGCATGGGATACAAAGTTGTCATTGATCGAGTTTTCTTATAACAGTAGTTATTAGGCTACCATACAAATGTCTCCCTATGAGGCATTGTACAATAGGAAGTGTTGAACCCCTCTATTTTGGAATGAAGTTGGAAAACAAAGAATCGTAGGACCTGAGTTTGTCGAAGAAACCTGTCAAGCGGTAGACATAATCAAGGAAAGGGTTAAGATGATCGTCAGAAACAATATGTGGATAATTGACGTAGAGACTTTGAATTCACTGTAGGTGACAAAGTATTTCTAAAGATTTCACCTATGCATGGTTTGAAGTGGTTTGATAAGAAGGAAAAGTTGTGTCCTAGATACATTGGACCTTATGAGAATTTACCAAGACAAGGGAAGGTAGCATATCAGCTTGCATTACAACCATCTATGTCTGGTATACATGATGTATTCCATGTCTCACTATTGAAGATATACATTAGAGATTCTACACATGTTTCAACCACGGATCCATTGGATTTGACTGAAGACTTGACGTTCGAAGTGGTGCCATTTGAGATCACTAGTCAGAAGCATTAACGTCATTGCAACTGTGACATCCATTATGTTAAGGTTACCTAGAGTAGTCAAGATGCGGAGAAGATAACGTGGGTGTAAACACCCCATTTTTGCCACCCTCTGCATAAGTGAACCAATATGGCAGGTTTTCGGCCTTTAACCCAAAGATTTGTGATTCTCTACTGAACCCCACAGCAGGGTCATGGGCTATTATCTACTTGGATGAATAGGTTGTGAAATTTTCTTCGAAATGAGACTGGAATCATCAAATTCTAACTTCAAACAAGGAAGATATCGTAGTTTGAAAGTGCAAGGGAATTTACGTAATTATCGTATGATGCATGCATTATCATTCAAACTTCAAGACATCATATCTTGGTCATCTGATATCAGAATCAGATGATTCAAAGGCCAATATTCCTTATTTTCAGTCCTCTTCAAAGTGGACGTGAAAAATCCCGGGTAGAAATCACCAGTGGGCCCCATGCAAGTTTTCATGCAAAATTATTGTTAAAACTTTGAAGCTTCATATCTTTGTCTTTCTACATCAGATTCAGATGATTCCAAGGCCATTATTCTTCATTTGTAATGTTCTACAAAGTGGACGAAAAAAAAATCTCGGGTAGAAGTCTCCGAAGGGTCCCATGCAAAATTACACATATAAATGATCATTTAATCTTTAAAAATTCATATTTTGGTCACCCCATTTCCAAATCAAGTAATTTCAGCTACATTATGTTCCATTTTTAGTATTCTATAAAGTGGACGTAAAAAATCTCGGGTAGAAGTCTCCGAAGAATCCCATGCAGAATGGTCAGCCAAATTATCAATAATTGGCCTACTTAAACATCAGAAATTCCTAAGTTGGCCATTTCATTTCCAAATGAGATGATTCAAGTTCCAATATTCCTCATTTTTAATGTTCTACAAAGTGAACGTAGAAAATTTGAAATAGATGCTATCAAAAAATTTCATATAGAAGGGTGACAGAAATGGACTATGAAATGTCAACCTTAGTCCAAACCAGCTTAATCCAGCTTAGTCTAACTTAGTTCGGCCCAGCTCAGACCAATCCAGACCAAGTTATGTCAGTCCATATGCATGCATTTCTTTTATATATGTATAATGTATAATATATTATTATATATAATACATATATAGATTTTTGGTTTTATATGTACTATCATTGTATTTATATATATATATGGATATGTATATATGTACTATATATATATATATATATATGTATATATATATATATATATATATATATATATATATATATACATATATATTAGGAAAGAGAGAGGAAAGCGAGGCCGTGGAAAGAGAGAGGAAAGAGAAGCCATAGGAAAGAGAATGGGAGAAAGAAAAAAGGAAAGAGAGGGAAATAAAAAAAAAAGAAAAGGAAAAAAAAGAAAAGATTCCCCTTCACGTTTTCTAGAAAGAAAACGTGAAAGAGAGAGGGAGAAAGAAAAAAAAGGAAGGAAAGAGGAAGGAAAGAAAAAAAAAGAAAAAAAGAAGAAAAAGAAAAAAATGTTTTCTAAGAAAGAAAACGTGAAAAGAGAGGAAGAAAAAGGAAGGAAAAGAAGGAAGAAGAAAAGAAAAGAAGAAAGAAAGGAAAGAGAGAAGGAATTTTCTTGAAGAAGGAAAGAGAAAAAGAAAAGAGAGAAGGGATTTTCTAGAAGAAGAAGGGGAAAAAGGAAAGAAAGGAAGAAGAAAAAATGTGGGAAGGAAGAAAAGAAAGGAAAAAAGAAAAAAAATGGAAAGAAAGGATTTTCTAGAAAAAAAAAAAGAAGAAAAGGAAGGAAGAGAGAAGAAAGAAAGAGGAAGAGAGGATTTTCTAGAAGAGGGAGAGAGGGAAAACGTGTAGAATAGAGAGGGAGAAGAGAAAAGGGAAGGAAGGGAAGAAAGGAAAGAAGAAAAAAGAAAGAAAAAAAGATTTTTTGGAAAAAGAAGAAAGGAAAGAAGGATCTTCTAGAAAAGGAGAAAAAAGATAAATAGGCAAGAGAAGAGAGAGGAGGGGCTCTTTTGTAGACCATAGAGAGGGGAGAACATGAGGGAGGGAGAGGAGAATGTGAGTGAGAGAGAGAAAATGTGAGAGAGGGAGAAAGAAAGAGAGAAGAAAAGAGAAAAGAAAGAAAAGAGAAAAGAAAGAAAAGAGAGAAAGAGAAAAGAGAGAGAGAAGCAGAAGAGAGGAGAAGGAGGATTCGCATTCAAAGGGGGTTGATATAACCTCCAATCACCCTTCATCGATGGTTTTGCTCGATTTGAGCATAAGGTTATTACTCTAAACAAATTTAAAGGTCATTAGAATGCTCGAATGCCAATTTTGCTTGAAAAAGACTAATTTCCATGAAATCTCAATCATGAATGCTCTATTACATGCTTGTTATTGTTAAGATGTCTATGTCTAACATTTTTCATGAATGATAATTTGTCTAAGCTATTCAATGATGAATTTTTGAATGATATACAATGATGTTTGATGTTTTTTGCAAATTTGATAAAGTGGTTTTCTGATCTAAAAATTCCAGATTTAGGATTCAAAATTAGGACGTACATCACATGTATATTTCTATGCTTTTGAAGCCCAAATTTTTATGGGAGTCTCTCTGATATGTTAGAAGACTATCCTAAAAATTTCGTTCCATTTGGAATTTGGAAAATATATCAAACATATTGACTTTGACATTGATATTTTTCTCGAATGTAATGCAATCCTCCATCCGAAAGTCTCTAGACAAAGGTCTTATGGCCATAATCAGAAAATCCACTTAATATGAACTTTTTAGACATGAAAGTATTCTAAAAAATGGCACTAGTTTCATATTTTTTTTAATTTTTTTTGAATTGATATCAATTTTAAGTGCATAGTGCTCTGATTTTGAATCTGTCATGATGTACTGATTTGCATGATTGAAAAGAGTCATTTTTCACAAAGAAAATATACTGTTTTAACTTGTTTTTCTTAATGAAATTCTAGATCAGACATTTATCTACATAGTCATATGTCTGTATTTAATTTTCATTAAGAATAAAATTTTATTTGGAATTTATGGTGCAACTGGTCAAAAATCTGGAACAGATTTGACCAATGCACATGTTTAGTCTTAGGGCATATATTTGACCTATTTTTTTTATTTCTGTTGGGATTCAAATCCTTCAGATGAAATATAATATATTAAGTCATCTTTCTATGAAAAAAAGTTGAGTTTTATTTGAGTTTCAAAAGACCTACTTATGGTCATTCTTGTGTAATGTGACAAAATCTGAATACAGTTCATAGTTTTGTCCATTATCTGAAATCTTATATCACAATTTTGATAGTTTTGAGTCATTAATCTTCCCAAATTTCTTCGTAAAAGTTAAAATTTTTTCAAAGAACATTGAACATATGTTTTTTTTTGATAATTTTATACTTTAAAAAAAAAAGGTTTCATTGATGTCTCATTCATTATAACATCAATGATTGTTTAAGTGAATTCTACCATATTTGGATAAATGACTATATTTGGAGCATTCATATGCTTTGTTTGGATTGTGCATACCATGTTTGCCACATTCCATGTGTTGCTATTTTTGGTAGAATAGATAAATTTTTAACATATTTTTATAAAATCTTAATAATTACTATTTTTAAGTCTTACTATGCTTAGAAAATAGCATACAAGATCTTTTCTTTTTTTGAAAAATTCATGTCATATATGTATTCTATGATTGGTACTTACCATATTGATATATAGATGCATATCAGATCTTGCATATCAGATCTCGCCATATTAGATCTTGCCATATTAGATCTTGCCATGCTTAGATCTTGCCATATTAGATTTTTCCATGCTTAGATCTTACCATATTAGGTTCTTGCCTTATTTGCAATACATGCCATATTAGGGAGACTTTCATAATCTTACTATATGATATGATAGTTACCATAAATATCATACATGCCATGCTTAGAATATTTCTTTTTTGACAATAATTTAATTTATGTTGCACCCTAGTTGAACTGCCATATCTGTACACCTATCAAACATATAAGGTTTGGGGACATGCATTTAGGCACCCACATTCTTGGGAAGCGTATAATGAGAATAATAAAAATCTTAATAAAGAAAGATAATGCTTTGCCAAACCTTCCAAAATTAGAATTCAGGATGAAAAGGATAACTCAGGACGATTTTCACCTCTCAGTAAACCCTAAACCTAGAATAGGTTCTCAATCCTAAACCTAGAATAGGTTTCAAACCCTAAACCTAAAATAGGTTCTCACATTCTAACCTAGAACTGGTTGTCATAACCCGAACTACATGAATTCTGATTCCTAGGGCAAACCCTAGGATACGTAGGCCATTTGGGAGAAACCCAAATTAGAATCCACACCTTAGTCCACTCGGACTATCCATGATCCACTAGGATATCCACCCATTTCAACCCAGATTTCGAACTACGTAGATTCTGATTCCTAGTGCAAACCCTAGTATACGTAGGCCATTTAGGAGAATCCCAAATTCGGATCCACACCTTAGTCCACTCGGACTAACCGTAGATCCACTAGGATACTTACCCACATTTTGACCCAAATAGGGTTATCCACATTCCAACCCAGAAAGTATTATCCACATTTTGACCCAAATAGGGTTATTCTTAGATCCACTAAGACTATCTATCAGTCCACATGGACTATCCAGATCCTAACCCATAGGGTTTATCATCCTTTTAAGTATAAATTTTAACTTGAATAAAGAACTTAATCATGCACAAGCATAAATCACATCCATAAACTTTAATCACATCTGAACTACGATGGTGAACCTGATTTTCAGATAATTCCGTGATACGTAGGAAATCTGATGGATACAGATTCGGTTCAATGATATCAAACCACTTGGTTTGGTTCGATTTAATAGATAGAGGCTAGCATAGGAAAGTTATAGGAGACCGATTTTGATCAGACGGTTTGGGTGCCTAACCCCTTCCCATAATCGTAACCTGATGCTTACCCAATCTCTGATGGACCAGAAATCCAATCTAAGGGTCATGAGTCAATTGAAGTCTTACCTTGGGGTGAGATTTCACATTTTCCAAGGTCCTAGACCTTAATCTAGGTGGCGACTTCTAAGATTTCCATCTTTGTTCTCATAGTGGCAACTCCACTGGGGATATAAACATCAAACTCCTAAATGAAAATTTTCCTTGTGTGAATTGGATGCTCTTTAGGATACTATATTTATGTTTGTATAATATTGCTTTGGGGGGAATGGGTTCTGTCACATATTCGTGCGAGTAGCCGAACTGAGTCCCATGCAAATGGGGCAGCCCGCTAGGTAAAACACACAACCTTGGCCTATACTTTGTGAGACCATGACCGGTGAGTAGCCTCTAACGAGCATTTCTTGGGTCTGCCTGAGAATGCGTTATACTACTCTACGTCGCTTGGATCCTTGCAACATAGTATATAAAGGATTGGGGGCCCATTATTCATCGTAGCTCAATGCTTGTTATTTTTGGTTCATCCCTGAACCGAACTAGTCAAATCTTCTTAACAATGACATCCATGCTCGAGACGTCGAATTTCTGCCCGTTTTTGTCCTCGATTGGTCAATATGTTAGAATCAACATGATGAGCATTTTAAACTCTCACCCATTGGGAGTATGAGGTATGTATACACCTATTCTACATCATAGTAGACGGTTACTATACACCCTCCATTAAGTAAGCTTGATGTGTCGAATCTCTCATTGTTAACACGTCGATTTCGAAAAATGAACAGAAAATCCCTGTCAAGACATAGATACCATGGTCAAGAAGAAATTTACTAGTTTGTTCATCTATGAACTGCTTTTGCTAACCATCCCTAATAAGGACGACGGATTAATATATTCATTTCAATTTCATTGAATTCGGTAACCTAAGAGGCCAGACCTTGGTACCACTGATTATCCATTTTTGGAATCACGAGGTCCCAAGACTGAACACATGGCTTAATCAAATTTAATTAAATTGACTCGGATAATGTTTACCCAATCGGCCTTATGAGGGAGCTAAATCTTGTTCGGTTGAGTCATCTTTGATTGTGCATGTGACTTCTTCCATTCCTCTAGATGTCTAGAATCTTGATATTTCTCCATTGGATTTCAATGCCTTTAGAAAAGAGAATCAAACTGCAACCATATCCACCATTTAGGGTGAGAGGCTCCTAAAACTATGGAATTGTATTGATCTCCCACCTTGAGATCCATCCATGTTATCTTTCTAAATGAATCAATGGAAGCCATGAATCTAGATCTTGATTGAACATCAAATTTTGTAAGAAAGAAGGCAACCAGATTTGGGAACACAATCAGTAACTCAACCAATCTGGTCCAATAGAGCATTCAGTTTAGGCAGCGACAAGCACCTATACCTGAAAAAGTTTACAATATTCCTGTACAGTTAGTCCCTGGGCCTACTCAAATATCATATTCAATTCATCTCAAAATCAATGTAAGATTTAGCCCCTAGGCAAATCCAATCACTGTTCTCAATTCATCTTAGAATTAAGGAAAGATTTAGCCCCTAGGCTAATCCAATCATAGTTCTCAATTCATCTCAAAATTAAGGAAAGATTCAGCCCCTAGGAAAATCCAATCATAGTTCTCGATTTACCTCAGAATTAAGGAAAGATTTAGCCCCTAGGCAAATCCAATCACTGTTCTCAATTCATTTCAGAATTAAGGAAAGATTCAGCCCCTAGGGAAATCCAATCATAGTTCTCAATTCATCTCAGAATTAAGGAAGGATTTAGCCCCTAGGCAAATCCAATCACTGTTCTCAATTTATCTCAGAAATAAGAAAAGATTCAGCCCCTAGGAAAATCCAATCACCGTTCTCAATTTACCTCAGAATTAAGGAAACATCTAGCCCCTAGGTAAATCCAATCACCTTCTCGACTCACCTCTGACTTAAGGAGAAATTTAGCCCCTAGGCAAATCCAAGTATTGTTTCATATTCACCTTTTAATTAAGGAATGATTTAGCCCCTAGGCAAATCCAATTATTGTTCCCTATGTACCTTAGAATTAAGGAAAGTTTCAGCCCCTAGGCAGGTCCAATCATCATTTCGGTTCATCCAAAATTAAGGAAAGATTCAGCCCCTAGGCAGATTCAGTCACATCCAGTTCATCTTAGAATCAAAGAAATATTCAGCCCCATATTCAACCACCATTTCTGGTTCATCTCAAAATTGAAGAAATGTTCAGCCCCTAGGCAGGTCCAATCATCATTTTGGTTCATCCAAAATTAAGGAAAGATTCAGCCCCTAGGCAGATTCAATCACATCCAGTTCATTTCAGAATCAAAGAAATATTCAGCCCCAGATTCAACCACCATTTCTGGTTCATCTCAGAACTGAAGAAAGGTTCAGCCCCTAGGCAGGTCGAATCATCATTTCGGTTCATCCAGAATTAAGAAAAGATTCAGCCCCTAGGTAGATTCAATTACATTCAGTTCATCTCAGAATCAAAGAAATATGCCTTAGATTCAACCACCATTTTTGGTTCATCGCAGAACTGAAAATTTTTTTAACCCCTAGGCAGGTTCAATCATCACCTCCTAGATCATGTTAAAATGGAGGAGGCATTCGGCCCCTAGGCTTTTTTTCACCCTTCACCTCCTGTTTAGGATCTGGTTCATGTTGGAACTAGGAAAAGTTCCATTCATCTCAATTTAATTAGCCACTAGGCTTATCCAACCATCAGCTTTGGTTAGGGTTCTGATTTATATCGGAACTAAGAAAAGTTCCATTCATCTGAATTCAATTAGCCACTAGGCTTATCCAACCATCAACTTTGGTTAGGGTTATAATTCATGTTGGAACTAAAAAGAGTCCATTGGCCAACCATCAATTTTGGTTAGGGTTCTGATTCATGTCAGAACTAAGAAGAGTCCTATTCATCTGAATTCATTTAGCCACTAGCCTTATCCAACCACCAACTTTGGTTCAGATTCTAATTCATGTTAGAAATAAGAAGAGTCCCATTCATCTGAATTCAATTATCCACTAGGCTTATCTGACCATCAACTATGGTTCAAGTTCTGATTCATGTTGGAACTAAGAAGAGTTCCATTCATTTGAATTTAATTAGCCCCTAGGCTTGTCCAACCGTAAACTCCAGTTCAGGTTTCGATTCATGTTGGAACTAAGAAAGGTTCCATTCATATGAACTCAATGTGAGCATGAGTTAGCCTCTAGTCTTGTTCAACCATTATCTCTGGTCTATATTCCATTTCATGAAGGAATCGAAGAGAATTTCAGTCGTTTCAACTCAATCAATCCATCATCTCTAGCAATTAGAGTCCAATCCATGATTGTCATCCTTGCCCTCTATCAATCGGAGCCCAACTAAAGCAATCATTGCCTTTAGCAATTAGAGCCCAGTCCATGACTGTCAATCTTGATCTCTATCAATCAGAGACCAATTCAAAGTCAATCTTGATCTCTATTAATCAGAGACCAATTCAAAGTCAATCTTGATCTCTATCAATCAGAGACCAATTCAAAGTCAATCTTGATCTCTATCAATCAGAGACCAATTCAAAGTCAATCGTGATCTCTATCAATTAGAGACCAGTTCAAAGTTATCTTGATCTCTATCAATCAGAGATCGATTCAAAATCCACCTCTGGCTTTATCAATTAGAGCTCGATCCATGTCCATTATAGCCCAGTGCTACAAGTTAGGATCGCTCGTCAGGAATGGCGAATGAGAAGCATTCCTCATTGCCTATCAGTAAAGATCAAATCTAGATTTTGGAGTCATCAGGAGACCATAAAACTTTAGCTATGACAGTGCTATCCCATCACAGACATTTCTACCCCATTGGCCAAGGAAATGCTAGAATCCAAAGAGTTGCCCTCATATTTCTCATTATTCAAAGAGAAGAAATGAAAATTTTTCGAGCAGTAGGTTAGGCCAAAGAAGAGATCCAATGTACCCTAGGCTAGGATAGAAACTAGAATCACAGCTAGAGAGTGGTCCAATGATGAAACCCTTAACCCTGTACTGGGGCATGAACCGGATTGACCTTGGACCTGAATTGGGTATGGTTCAATGATGAAAGCCCTTGAGCCCTAAATTGGGCATGAACCAAATTGACCTTGGACCCAAATTGAGTGTGGTCCAATGAGGAAAGCCAATGACCCCTGAACTGGGGCATGAACCGGATTGACCTTGGGCCTGAATTGGGTATGGTTCAATGAGGAAAGCCCTTGAGCCCTAATTGGGGACATGAATCAAATTGACCTTGGACCCAAACTGAGAGTGGTCTAATGAAGAAATCCATTGAACCCTTTAAGCCGAGGCATAAACTAGTCTAATCCTGGACTTAAAATGGTGCAGTGCAATGGCGATACCCCTTGATCCCCAAGTTGGGGCACAAGCTAAAATAATTTTGAACTCAACTAGAAGCGGTCCATTGATGAATCAGTTGAACCCCAAACTAGGGCATGAACCACAGTAACCTTGAGCTTAAAAAGCAATAGTCCGGTTATGAATGGATTCCAAACTGAGAAAAAAAAAAAAAAACAGGGTAAGAATTGTATGGAACCCTGAAAGGTAGGAATCTTGCACTTATTGATAGAGGGGTATGATGAGTCCTACTATTAGAGGTTTGAAGGAAATTTATTCCCACGACTGAAGGTGGTTGTCAAAGGCGTTATGCCCAACTTGAGCCGCTTGGACGAACTAGTTGTTTCAACTTTCTATTATTGGTATTCGATAGGTCATTTATGTCTGGGTCCAAGATTGATATGCTTGTTGACAAGTCCAGTCCAATCCATCCTAAGTAAAAGAAAATCATCCCATTTGGGATTTCAAACTCTATACTTTGTCTCTTCCATACATTTCCTCCCAATTTTATACATCCTCCTATTCTACGTGAGCAGTCAATTCTGACTCTGAAGATGATTGAAACGATGAGCCGTCTCTTGAACTTCTATGCCACCTGGCCTCTTAAGAAAGAAAGTCCAACCTGTCTGGGAAAACTTTAAATGATCAATCGGGAGACACAAGAGGACTCTCAAGAAACATGTATTGGAGAAGCTATCATTTGTTCTACCTATGAAAAGATTCCAAGGAAAGCATTAGTAACAGATCATATCAGCAGGTCAGCCAGTCAGTACAAAGGAGTGGAGGACAGATGTGCCACCAAAAATGATAGAAATTTCAAATTTCTTACAAAGTACATCATCTACAAGAAAGAGATACATGATGAATAACCAATCCCAAAATCAAAGAATGAGGTCATAAGAATACCAAAAATAAAAATAAAAATTCAAGCCTATATTTTATCTAGATCAACAATGGGAGGTAGTTACATCAGACAGAAAGTGATGATTAACTTCTAGAGGATAGCATACGGATTCACCATTCAGATAAAATCAGCTACTAGATGAGTAGTCGTAAATGTTCATGAAGTTTACAGAAGATCAAAATACTGACTGGGGCAAAGATGTTCTATCTGATTGGAAATGTTTGGAAGAAGAAGATTTCAATCCAATATTGAAAGTCATGATTCAACTTTGCAATCAAGCGAAGCACTGCATTATGTGGCCTCCACATCCAAAAAAAAAAAAAAAAAAAAAAAGAAAAGAAAAGAAAATAGTAAGATGTTGAATGGCATTGGAGTTTGACAGTAAGCCAATTGTCCCTCTCACTTCAAGAGGATGATAGTTTCAACCAAAGCCTGAAAGCAAGTTTGATCGTTCGTCGAGATTCACAACATGTTGGACCGGACTTTTGATTTTGGCCAATTACATCTCGCCTTTACAAGAGACGATCACATCACTTCTTCATCATCAGAGAAAGATTTCTCATTGGCATTAGACTCTCTCTCCCGTCTATCAATTTGATGGCCTTCCAAGGAGTCTCTATCACAAGCCCTTCTTTTGATTATCAGTTTTCATGGCATGTATCTCGTGATCATGTCATCATTTTATATACAAATTCATGAATCTGGCTGGAACTCTCATCTGTCGTTCATTACATCCGACGGCTTCCCAAGGTTCCTATAAGTCCTTCATTTCTCAAGCCAATAAAATGGGATCTTCTCGGTAAGATAAACCCATTCTACATGAACAACCAAACACTCTCCCAATGGTAGACCCATGTGGACAGTTTCACATCAGTCCTCTTGGACCTTCAACATCAATTCTTGTCAACAAACTTAAAGGTTTGAGGTCCAGATATGATCGCGACTGATTCGGTATCTCAATGTAGCTTGTTGAGACACGTGTTCTATCTGAACATCTCCAAGAAAGGAAAACATAATTCGACACCATTTAATTTTGGAGTGGGACTGCATTTTCCTAAGGTCGCTTTCAGTGATGATTCAAATAGCTGCCCACTTATCAATGCGTGTAGGTGTCAACTTAAACAGTGGGGCAAGGCTACTCATTTGTCAAGAAAGTCATGCTGTTCAGACTTCCCCTAAGGGTTTCAGACCATTGGACAGGATCATAATTTTGGCAATATCCTTACCATTTTAGGACTCATTATTCAACCCAAGATGGTTTGCAAAAAAATAAAAAACTAAAAAAATAAAGAAAGAAGAAAATTAAAAAAAATGAAGGGAATAAAAGAAACCTCAACAAGGAAAGGCAACCCAAGAAACCTCAACGGGCAATCCATAATACCTAAGTAGGGATAGGTGACCTGATGCAACCCTAAAGCATTGCCCTCATTGGCCCTTCATAGAAAAATCTAGTGGTTCATGTAGACAAGTGTCGTACCCAGTCTACCCTCCATAAGGAAAGGAACCCCTCTTGCTCTCCAGTGAATCATACTCGGAGAAGTTGAACAAACCATCATCTGTCGGGCTCCAAAGCATTGCCTATCAATAGAATTCTATCTTTAAATCCTTTTGTCCCGTTAGGAAAAGAGAAAATTCTCATGGCCTGATTATGGATGTAGCCAAATTCATCAAATCACCAATTCCCTCATTTTTCAAGATTCAAGAAGGGCTTATCTAAGAAGTCACTTTCTGCAATCAATCTGTCAATCTTCCCTTGACCTTGGAAGCATGGTCAAATTCTGGATACAATCCAGATTCAACCTAGTTCCAACTCTGTTAGATTGTTTGTTTCCTTCTATCTTGCCCCTAGCACACTATAGTAGCGGTCTGTCACAACATGCAAACACTGGGGCATAGATATACCCTATGTAGAGAAATTGAACTTGATCATGAGCATCACATCTAGGATCCATTGTTTAGTCTGAAGTCACTGACTTTCCTAGTCGATAAAAGTAGGTCTGTCCAAGTTGGTTTTTACCAAATTCTCAGTTCTCCCAATCATGTTGATGAAGAAAAGCCAATGTGGTCGTTCACCTGTTAGGATTTGGTCACCAAATTCTCTGAAGGAACACTTCGAATCCTTTACTCCTCGTGCCAACTTTGGGGCCATGGTTCATTCATCTTTCAAAATTGGCACAACAATGTTGGAAAGCCTTGAACTTTTCCATGAGCCTAGATCAAGGGCCAAACCCATGTCACATTTCATCGCTGCTTGGCTGTTCTACCAATTTGGTCTACCATAGTGCACAGTCAACGAACTTAGTTGACCAGATGCCCCTCGACAGTTTAACACCAAGGTCAATCAATAAAATCACTTTGGTTAGAGACTGTCAAGCTCCCCTCATTCTTGTCCAAAATCCTCGCTAGAGTTTCTTTCAATCCAAAACCCAACAACACCAATGTTGGCTAGAGAAAATCATTACTTTCAAATTACATGGAACCCTTCCAAGTAAGCAACCAAGTCATCACTACCGTGCTGAAATTGAGTCAAACTTTCAGTACCAGGTCATAAATGATAAATTTCAAATCTAAGTATCATGCCAGCAAAGTCAATGACACCATTTCCATTGATGCCATGTTTTATGCCTTCATCAACAAAGCAGGGGCAAAAACCTTGGAAAACTGCCAAGGAATTCACCATCATTTCAAATATAACAACACCCTATAAGTTCAAAGTCAAGAGACTTCCAAGATGGGTCAGATTTCAATCCTAAAGGTTCAAAGTCAACAAAGACTTCCTGTTTGGGTCACTTTCGAGCATCCTAAAGGTTCATAGCAACTAAGCTACTTAAGAGGATATTCTAGTTTCCATTCCCGAAGGTTCATAGGCATAGATCTTCCAAGAAGGATATTACAATTTTCAATCTCGGAGGTCCAAAGCTGGTAGGAACTTAAAAGATCACCCTATAAATGACCTTATGAGTTCTTGCTTATTTCAGAATAAATAGCAAATTCCTCACCCCATAAGTGACCTTCTAAGTTCTTACTCATTTCAGAATCAATAGAAAATTCTTCACCTTAAAAGTAATCTTCTAAGTTCTTGTTCATTTCATAATCAAATGCAGAACCCTAGCTCATCTAAAGATCAAATCAATCTCAGCCTATAAGTGAATCAAATGCAGAGCCCTAGCTCATCCAAAGTTCAAATCAATCTCAGCCTATTAGTGAATCAAATGTAGAGCCCTAGCTCATCCAAAGTTTAAAGCAATCTCAACCTATAAGTGAGTAAAATATAGAGCCCTAGCTCATTCAAAGATTAAGTCAATCTTAGCCTATAAGTGAATCAAATGCAGAGCCCTAGCTTATTCAGAAAATCAATCTCAGAATCTCAATCAAAAGAGCCTCAGTTCAATCAAAGAAAAGACAGCAAGTCCTCCATCCAAACAAATTAAAGCCGAGCCCAAGATCGTGTAATCAGCCTTGTATTCATAGCCTAGCTCCATACAAGAAGAGGTTCCAAGCCTACAAATGAGCCTTGTATTCACAGCCTAGCTTCGTACAAGAAGAGGTTTATCAGCCTAGAAATGGATCAAGTCGGGTTCAAGCCCACACATACCTTGCATCATGAGTTCCACCTCAGCAAGAAGAGGTTCCCAGCCTACAAATGAGCCTCGTATTCACATCCTAGCTTCATACAAGAAGAGGTTTATCAGTCTACAAATGAATCAAGCCGGGTTCAAGCCCCTGAGTACCTTGCTACATGAGTTCCACCTCAGCAAGAAGAGGTTCCCAGCCTACAAATGAGCCTTGTATTCACAGCCTAGCTTCATATAAGAAGAGGTTTATCAGCCTACAAATGGATCAAGTCGGGCTCAAGCCCGTGCATACCTTGCATCATGAGTTCCACCTCAGCAAGAAGAGGTTTCCAGCCTACAAATGAGCCTTGTATTCACAACCTAGCTCCTTACAAGAAGAGGTTTATCAGCCTATAAATGGATCAAGCCGGGTTCAAGCCTGCACATACCATGCATCATGAGTTCCATATCAGCAAGAAGAGGTTCCCAGCCTACAAATGAGCCTTGTATTCACAGCCTAGCTCCATACATGAAGAGGTTTATCAGGCTATAAATGGATCAAGCAAGGTTCAAGCCCGCGTGTACCTTGCATCATGAGTTCCACCTCAGCAAGAAGAGGTTCCCAGCCTACAAATGAGCCTTGTATTCACAGCCTAGCTTCATACAAGAAGAACAATCATCAATTTTCTAAGAAGAGCAAACCTTTTTACCAATCGAACTACGTTCTGGGCTTGATTTCTAGGACACCCTTAGAATACGTAGGCAGTTTAGGACAAATTACCCTAAGTGTAGGCCAATAAGCAATCTCACTCATATCCCAAAAATATGGTTCTTTTATCTTTAGCCTTCAATTGGTAACAATCTTGGCTAAAGAGGGGCATCTATAAGCACCCCATTTTTGCCACCCTCAGCATAAGTGAACCAATATGGCAGGTTTCTGGCCTTTAACCCAAAGATTTATGATTATCTACTGAACCCTACAGTAGGGTCATGGGCTATTATCTACTTGGATGAATAGGTTGTGAAATTATCTTCGAAATGAAACCAGAATCATCAAATTCTAACTTCAAACAAGGAAGATATCACAGTTTGAAAGTATAAGGGCATTTACGTAATTATCGTATGATGCATGCATTATCATTCAAACTTCAAGACATCATATCTTGGTCATCTGATATCGGAATCAGATGATTCAAAGGCCAATATTCCTTATTTTCAGTCCTCTTCAAAGTGGACGTAAAAAATCCCGGGTAGAAGTCCCCAGTGGGCCCCATACACGCTTTCATGCAAAATTATCGTTAGAACTTCAAAGCTTCATATCATTGTCGTTCTACATCGGATTCAGATGATTCCAAGGCCATTATTCTTCATTTGTAATGTTCTACAAAGTGGACAAAAAAAATTCTCGGGTAGAAGTCTTCGAAGGGTCCCATGCAAAATTACACATGGAAATGGTCATTTAATCTTTGAAAATTCATATTTTGGTCACCCCATATCCAAATCAAGTAATTTCAGTTTCATTATGTTCCATTTTTAGTATTCTACAAAGTGGATGTAAAAAATCTCGGGTAGAAGTCTCCGAAGAATCCCATGCAGAATGGTCAGCCAAATTATCAATAATTGACCTGCTTAAACTTCAGAAATTCATAAGTTGGCCATTTCATTTCCAAATGAGATTATTCAAGTTTCAATATTCCTCATTTTTAATGTTCTACAAAGTGAATGTAGAAAATTTAGAATAGATGCTATCGAAAAATTTCATATGGATGGGTGATTGAAATGGACTATGAAATGTCAACCTTAGTCCAAACCAGTTTAATCCAGCTTAGTCTAATTTAGCCCTGCCTAGCTCAGACCAATCCAGACGAAGTTATGTTAGTCCATATGCATGCATTTCTTTTATATATGTATAATGTATAATATATTATTGTATATAATACATATATATATTTTATGGATATATTATATGTATTAATACATTTATATATATATATATATATATATTAGGAAAGAGAGAGGAATGTGAGGCCGTGGAAAGAGAGAGGAAAGAGAAGCCATAGGAAAGAGAATGGGAGAAAGAAAAAAGAAAAGAGAGAGAAATAAAAAAAAGGAAAAAAAAAAGAAAAGATTCCCCTTCATGTTTTCTAGAAAGAAAACGTGAAAGAGAGAGGGAGAAAGAAAAAATAAGAAAGGAAAGAGGAAGGAAAGAAAAAAAAGAAAAAAAAAAGAAGAAAAAGAAAAAAAAAATGTTTTCTAAGAAAGAAAAAGTGAAAAGAGAGGAAAAAAAAAGGAAGGAAAAGAAGGAAGAAGAAAAGGAAAGAAGAAAGAAAGGAAAGAGAGAAGGAATTTTCTAGAAGAAGGAAAAAGAGAAAGGAAAGAGAGAAGGGATATTCTAGAAGAAGAAGGAGAAAAAGGAAAGAAAGGTAGAAGAAAAGACATGGGAAGGAAGAAAAGAAAGGAAAAAAGAAAAAAAAATGGAAAGAAAGGATTTTCTAAAAGAAAAAAAAAAAGAAGAAAATGAAGGAAGAGAGAAGAAGGAAAGAGGAAGAGAGGATTTTCTAGAAGAGGGAGAGAGGGAAAATGTGTAGAATAGAGAGGGAGAAGAGAAAAGGGAAGGAAAAGAAGAAAGGAAAGAAGAAAAAAGAAAGAAAAAAAGATTTTTTGGAAAAAGAAGAAAGGAAAGAAGGATCTTCTAGAAAAGAAGAGAAAAAATATAAATAGGCAAGAGAAGAGAGAGGAGGGGATCTTTTGGAGACCATAGAGAGAGGAGAACGTGATTGAGGGAGAGGAGAACGTGAGTGAGACAGAGAAAACGTGAGAGAGGGAGAAAGAAAGAGAGAAGAAACGAGAAAAGAAAGAAAAGAGAAGAAGAAAAGAGAGAAAGAGAAGAGAGAGAGAAGCAGAAGAGAGGAGAAGGAGGATTCACATTCAAAGGGGGTTGATACAACCTCCAATCATCCTTCATCGATGGTTTCGCTCGATTTGAGCATAAGGTTAGTACTCTAAACAAATTTAGAGGTCGTTAGAATGTTCGAATGCCAATTTTGCTTGAAAAAGACTAATTTCCATGAAATCTCAATCATGAATGCTCTATTAAATGCTTGTTAATGTTGGGATGCCTATGTCTAACATTTTTCATGAATGATAATTTGTCTAAGCTATTCAATGATGAATTTTTGAATGATATACAATGATGTTTGGTGTTTTTTGCAAATTTCATAAAGTGGTATTCTGATCGAAAAATTCCAGATTTAGGATTTAAACTTAGGACGTACATCACATGTATTATAAGACCCATATCAAACTAATCCGGTCTTACCACCTTGAACCAGATCTACCCATCATGGTTGAGCCAAATGGACCAAGTGCGTGAAGGAGATCACGATCCCAGGTATTAAACTGACCCAAAAATACTCAAAATAAGGGGAGGGTCGCATACCCAGCAAGGGAGGGTCGGACCCCCAGTATAAAAGTCAGACCCCCACTTTTACATGGGGGGTCAGACACTTTAAGGACCAGGGGTCGACGGGATCATCGACCCCCTATCGATCCCCGGTAGTCGGTAAAAATAGTTTGAAACTTAAATTAGGAAACCTTCATAATTTTAATGGGATTCCTTCCTAATCTCAATGGGACTTATTTTAGGAGTTTCTACTCTATAAATAGGACATCCCTAAGCCTCTTTTACTCCTTTTAGAACCCTAATTGAATTGAGAGAAAGAGAAGAGAAGGAAGAGAAGAAGAAGAGAAGGAAAGAAGAGAAGAAGGCAAAAGTAGAAGAGTTGTAGAGAAGGAGTATTCTTCTCAAGTATGGATACTACTTCCATAAATTTCTAAAGACCATATTGTAGATAATGAAGAGGGTGTGATCTCGGAGAAACCCAAATCACCCACCCATGGTTAGGTTTTCATGGAAAACCATGGGGAAAGTCATGAAAGCCATAGAGGTGAATGAATCACGGTTCTAGACCATAGACCAAGTGTAGAATGGACTGTAGTAGCAAGCCATAGGACCCCAAAAATGAAGAATGGACTTAAGGAAGAAAAATTGACAAAACCCACAGGGGGTCGCATGGGGGGTCGGTGGCCTATCGACCCTACCAGACCCTGAGCATCGACCCCCAGTGTTCGGGAACTCCAGAATAGGGGTGGTCGCACCCAGGGTCGATCATGACTCCGACCCTAGCATCGACCCCCAGTTAACAACATGGTTTTTAAAATCAAAATTAATTCTAATTAAATTCTATCGACTTTGTTAGGTCTTCTAGCAATATAATATCAATATAAAGGTTATTCTTAAAGCTTGAACGAGGACTTACAATCAAGTTAAGGTGAGGAAACAAGACCTAAAAACTAATTGATTAATAACAAACTATTTTTATTTCTTGAGTCCAATGCTATGCTTGATTCTATGCAAATATGTTTGTAATGTGCATACAACATGTCATCCAATATTTCGATTATTTGTTCATGCATATTTACTTTATTGTTTATAACATGATTAAGATGATGATGATAGGAATAGGCATGTGAAAGTATGTGTGTGGTTGATGTACTTGATGCGAGCGAGTATCAGGGGGGTGTCATAGGCTGGGCCTTAGCACTCTAGCTCTATCTCTAACTCAAGTCTTGTGCATTAGCATCGTCGTATCGCCATTACTTTAGCAGAACTATTACGTCGTAGAGTATCAGGGGAGGTGGTCTCGGTCCTTGTAGTCTCTGACTCTATCGGGGGGCCTTAGATCTATCTCTATGGACGTTCTGAGGGATGCTGGGGTGAGGCCTTAGATACACTATTTGGCATTAGGATTGGTTAGTTGCGAGCCCAGTTTGCAAGCCCTCGCCAGCAGGGGCTTACGTGTTGGTATGACACTGTACAACAATAAACGTTAACCTTTGTTGTATAATGTTCATGGTAGGGTGGATGGGGACGACAATTAACGTTACCTTTGGGCGGACTTCCACACCCTGTGTATAGAGGAGGGGTCAATAAACGTTAACCTTTGACCATCGAACCTTTCTATTACGCATTGCAAACTTAAAACCAGACCAAAGATATGAATTGAATGCATGCATATGTATTGTTGCATTGTTTTGTTTGCTCACTAAGCCATGATGTGTGCTCACCCCTCGACGTCGAATATTTTTAGTTGATGATGCGGGTACTACCGTCGAAGATTTTATCAACGTTCCAGTGTATGGGCCCATGGCGATGATGGAAGTTGAAGACGAAGTGGATACGCATGACTCCTCTTACGAGTGTGACTCATGCGTATTCGATTAGATTTTATAGATTTTATTTTCATTACTTGGATTTAGTAAAGACATGTAATTGATATTTATTTATGTCCTAGTTGATACAAAATAATTTATTATTTAAACATGATTATTACAGTTAGATTTATCAGTTCATTTTACTATAAGACTTCCGCTATTGTGTATTTAACATGATTATGAATGTGGATGTATGAGATTTAGATAAAATGGATATTGCCTACTCGAGATCCTGGTTGAACCGTTGGTTTGCTAGCGGTTCATCACTCCATTCTGAATAGTGCGGAATTGGGGTGTGACAACTTGGTATCAGAGCATCTCAGGCATTGTCCGCTAAACTAGCATACCCTCCCGACGAAGTGTGAACTGAGATAGGATAAAAGTAAAAACTATAATATTAACATACTATAAGCAAAAAGTGATGTTTGAGACCAAATTTGAAAAGAAAATAAGGCATCTATTAAAGGGAGAATAGTTTTAAATACAATGAGAGAGAAAAAAACGTATATAAATAGCTAAAGCAGAGTACAATCCACAACCGGACAGTTACTCTGTAGTACAAAGAAAGAAAATAAATACAATCAGGAAGCTAGAGGTGAAGGAGGAGGCGGTGCCTTACGATCTCTATCATAATCCAAAGCGTAGACTCTAGTCAACCAGGCTACCTGAGTTTGGGTCGTCTGAAGACTAGCTGTGAGACCAGCCAACCGCAGATCAGTCATGCGCTAAGCACCCAAAAGCTCCTTCATACGCATATCTGACCGGCGCTGAGCATCTATGAGCTCTCCAATCCTCATGTTCGCTGGGTGTCTAGTAGCTCATTAACTCTCACACGCTGAGCGTCTAGTAACTCCCCCATCCTCAGATCAGATCTGCGCTGAGCCTTTCTGATCTCATGCAATATCCCCATCATATCAGAAGGTGGGTGTGAAGGATCAGCCGCATGAGAAGGACCAGCCGCGTAAGAAGTACTAGCTTCGACGGCATGTGGAGGTGAAGGAGGTGTTATGGAGTCCACATCCATGTACAAACGGTCATCATCACCAGCAGGCTCCATATGAACTCCAACAGCGGTGGCAGCTGCCTCAGCGTCAGCCATCTCGACGCGAGTGCGAGGGCGCACCATCGCGTTCCTCTCCTCATCACTGACCTGGGCATCTCGCATGCCCATCTTGCAAATAGCTTCCCAATCCAGAGGTGATGAAAAGGATTTCTCCTGAATCTTCTCATCCAATAAGTCAACCCCCAGGCGGGTAAGCAAGGTAGTGATCATGCGTCCGTAAGGAAGGTTACCCGTGTGATTGGGCAACGTGGCACTGATCATGGTACACATGATGATGTATGGAAGGTAGACAGGCTGCCTAGTGCATATACAGTATAGGAGATACTGGGTCAGCTAGGAGACCCTCTCGTAATGACCACTCTGCGTATAAAGTTATGCTGAATGATCTTACAATATACCCGTGGATCCGAACGTAGATAACACGCCCTCATCTGCCAACGATCAGGTCGGATGAGCTGACTATCGATCTCAGCCCTCATCTGTAGAGAGAAGAACTGGGGCTCTCCAGGAGCACAGAAATCCATGGGGCCAGCATAGGAAATGCCCAGTAGGTTGGCCAGCTGCCGATAATCAAATGAGATGTCAACTCCCTTGACGTAGCTCGTGATGCGCAGCTCATCACCCCTCTCCACATCATTGTAATCCCCCACCACCTGGAGGTTACAATAGAACTGGCGTACCAAGTCAGGGTAGGTACAGGCATCATAGGTGATGACAGGAAGCCATCCCATATCACCAAATGCTCTCTCCACCTTGAATAGGGCTAACTCAGCCAAGTTCACCTTACGACCTCCCTCTACCATTTTGCGAGCGTAGTGGGCATATTGTGCCTTGGCTTCGTTGGAACGGAAACGAAGACGGTCGCGAACTCTGGGTACTTTGGTATGGGTCATAGTAACTGCAGATAAGAAAGAAAAATAGATAATGTGTTAATAAGGTAGAAAAATCCAAAAATTTGACATTATAACGATGTAAGTTGGCCAAAAGCCTCACTTTTCACCCATACACGTGGGCAGGAGGACTTACATAGATCCTAAACTAACTTGTGAGACTTAAATAGGCGGAAATTGCAACTAATTAGATTGAATTTCAAGAAATTCAAAATTTCTCCAAAATTAGGGCAAAAAGTGAAAATTTTGAGTTTCTCAATAACCAACCGATGAAACTCGAATATTTTTCTAGGGCTTTCGTTCCTCGAGTCACCAATAACAAAATCCCCCAATAAAAATCAAATTTTTATGGCTGGAAAAAGTTTAATTTGAAGAAAACGAGATATACGGGTGAAAACCTAGAAAAGAAAACCTAAAAACATGTAAAGGTAAGATACATACCTGTAGGGAAGGGGTAGACGTCGAAACAACGAACCCAAATGACAAATGTAGCGGAGTTGGCACTGCAGCAACTCAGAGGAGGGAGACAAGTCGAAACGGGGAGGGAAGAGTGGAAAATAAACTCAGAATTGGACCTTAAAAATCTGATTTTTGGTCCGGGGGTCGGAGAATTCGATTAGAACAATCGACCCCAATATCGACCCCCGCATCGACCATCGGCTCTCGGGAACCTGACAGAGAACCAGGGGTCGGATACCCATCGACCCTCGGCTCTCGGGAAAAATAGGTGATTTCCCAGGGTCGGACATATCATCGACCCCCACCATCGACCCTGCATAGAAAAGATAGTGTTTTTCATAGAATGATCTGAAAAACTTAAAAATTAACATCGATTAGCGTACCTACATGAAGTATAAATGATTGAGTCACGTATGTTAATGATTTTCAGGCATCACCATTATCAGAGGAAAATTAGGGCTGGGCGTAGAGTAACCAGGTAGAGCCGAAACGCAGTTCCACCACCACCACCCGTGGAGGAAGCCAGTCAAGAAAATATATATGCACAGGGTAATCCGCAGGTTACACCACCAGTAAACCAGGGTCAGGAAAATCCTACCAACTTGCCACCTCCACCACCGAAGTTGGCAACCGTGGTTATGAACCTAGCGCAACGGCTGCAACAAAGGCAACAAGCACAGGTTCAAATGCAAGCAACAATGGGAATAATGTTTCAGGCAGCACATGCTACACCAATGCCGACTGGACAAACAACTGCAGCACCGGTGGATAACCAACCACCCAGCACCTCAAACACCTCAACCACCAGCTGCACAGATTCCAGTACCAGGTCCTGAAGCAGTTTAGGTTAATTACCAGTATCCACAACCTATGTTTAGGGCATACCCTCAAAATCAAATGGACCACTCCCGACTGGTGGAGCGATTCTAGATGAAACCCAAGGAGTTTAACGGAAAACCGTCCGATCCTTTATGGCCAACACATTGGATTGACGAGATGGAGAGGAATTTTCTGATGATGACTATTACAGAAGAAGAGAAGGTATTATGTGCCACCTTCATGCTAAAAGGTGATGCACATCATTGGTGGAAATCTACCAAGGCCTACCTATTAACCAAGCACGCCCTATTGACCTGGGCTATATATAAAGAAGCTTTATTTGAGAAGTACTTTCCCTGAAGCTTCAAAGACTCTATGGAGAAGGAGTTCCTGAGTTTATATCAGGGACAGATGTCCATGGATGCATATCAACAGCGTTATGAGGAGCTGTTTTTCTTTGCACCACTCAGCATGCAAGAAGAAGACACTAAGACCCGTAGGTTTGTCACGGGACTTAGAGGAAGCATCAGAGAGCATGTTCTAGGTTTGGAGAAGAAAATATATAATGAAGCTGTGCAAATTGCTCGAGTTATAGAATCGAGCCAGAAGGAGAGTTATTTCATGCAAAACAGAGGTATAAAAAGGCTAGTTGGAAATGCTTATAATGGAGGGAATAACAAGACATTCAAACCCTTCCGTGCTCAAGGCTTTACTGTTGTACCCAAGACTACCCCAGTAACTCAACAGCAGCCAAAGCCAAATACTGAAGGTCCAAAATGTTTTAACTGCAATCAAGCGGGGCATATGGCAAGGGAGTGTCCTAAGCCCAGGAAGCAGCTACATCAAGGACGAGTTTATGCTGTTACATCTGAGGATGCTGCCGCATCACCCGATGTAGTCACAGGTATGACTGAAACCTTTTAAGTTGTATTACATTGTGTGAGCATGTAGACTAAGTTAAAATAAATCACAGGTATCATACTTATAAAAGACATACCCGCCAGAGTACTCTTTGACTCAGGAGCTACTCATTCTTTTATATCTGTGTCATTTGGAAAGAAGCTGAATTTACCCATCAAAACATTAGACTACAAACTACTTGTATGGTCACCGATGGGGTTAGAAGGGGAGTTATAAAAAGGTTATGGGCCGTGTCTAGTTCTCATTGGCGAGAAAACCTTAGATGCAACCTTGATCCAACTTGGGATGGCATACTTTGACGTCATCTTGGGAATGGACTGGTTAGCTCGGCATTCTGCGAACCTATTATGTGTCGAAAAGAAGCTAACATTTAAAGATAAAGAAGGAGCAGAATTCAGTTTTGCGGGAACCAAACTTCCCCATAAATGCAAGCTCATACTCTCAGCACTAAAGGCTAAGAAGTACCTTGAGAAAGGAGCAGTCGGGTATCTAGTGTCAGTGGTCGACCTTACCAATGAAACACCACGGATGAAAGATATTGATGTCGTGTGGGACTACCCCGACGTATTTCCTGAGGAACTACCAGGATTACCACCCGATCGGGCCACAGAGTTTGTGATAGATCTTATACCTGGAGCCGCACCAGTATCAAATGCACCTTATCGAATGGCTCCTACTGAACTAAAGAAATTGAAAGTACAACTACAAGAACTACTGGACAAGGGTTATATTTGACCCAATATATCACCATGGGGAGCGCCAGTATTGTTCATAAAGAAGAAGGACAGTAGCGTTCAATTATATATCGACTATCGGGAGTTGAACAAACTGAAAATCAAGAATCGATATCCACTACCTCGGATTGATGACTTGTTCGATCAGTTGCAAGAAGCAAAAGTATTTTCTAAGATCGATCTTCGGTCAGGCTACCATCAGTTGAAGATTAAATATGGTGATATTCTTAAGACAACTTTTGGGACCAAATATGGACTTTATGAATTCTTGGTCATGTCTTTCGGATTAACAAAGGCACTAGCAACTTTCATGGAACTCATGAACCGGGTTTTCCACGATATGTTGGATACGTCGGTTATTGTGTTTATTGATGATATATTGGTATATTCCAAGGACAAGGAAACCCATATTAAGAATCTAAACGCCACTCTATAGCGTTCAAGGAAAGAGAAGCTGTATGCCAAATTTACCAAGTGTGAGTTTTGGCTAAGTGAAGTCACCTTCCTAGGCCATGTAGTATCTGCTGAAGGAATCAAAGTGGATCCCAGCAAGATCGAGGCTATTGTAAAGTGGGAAGCACCAAAGAGTATTGCAGAAATTAGAAGCTTTCTGGGTCTAGCTGGTTATTATCGGTGATTTGTGGAAGACTATTCCTGGATTGCCGTACCTCTCACCAGTCTGACTAAGAAAGGTGAAAAGTTTGTGTGGATGGATAAATGCGAGAAGAGCTTTCAAACCTTGAAGACCAGATTAAAAAACCGCTCAGATTTTGACTATTCCTATTACAGGACAGCCATTTGTCTTGTACACTGATGCGTCAGGACTGGGATTAGGATGTGTGCTTATGCAAGGAAAACAAGTAATTGCTTATGCCTCAAGACAGTTAAAGACACATGAGAAAAATTATCCCACTCATGATTTGGAGTTAGCGGCAGTAGTACATGTTGTCAAGATATGGAGACATTACCTATACGGAGAGAAGTTCTTGATTAAATTAGACCACAAAAGTCATACTTATCTATTTAATCAAAAGGAGTTGAATATGAGACAAAGAAGATGGCTGGAACTATTGAAAGACTATGATTGTGATATCCAATATCATCCGGGGAAAGCTAACGTAGTAGCGGATGCATTGAGCAGAAAGGCAATGATAAAATCTCAAGGAGAGGTTAGCACAACTGCAGCAATGTATACTATTGGAACGATATTCAATCACGGCAATGAGCAGTATGTGATAAATACAATGGATGGATCAGCCAACCAAGGGTTCATTCATTGATTTTCCAATATGTTCGCTGCATTGAAGATTATACCGGATATAATTGATGAAGTGAAGACAACTATCAAATCAGACCCTTACCTGAGAACGGTACAAGAAGACATCGAAAAAGATAGAACTGACCCTGAGTTCACCTTGGACGAAGAGAAGGTATTAAAGTACAAAGGAAGAATATGTGTACCCAAAACAGAAAGTGTGGACATTAGACACCGACTGATGAAAGAAGCCCATACCACCATCTATTCGATACACCCGGGAAGTACAAAAATGTATCATGATCTAAAGAAATTATATTGGTGGAGAGGAATGAAAGCAGATGTAGCTAAGTTCGTGTCTCAATGCCTAAATTGTCAGAAGGTAAAGGCTGAACGACAAAGACCCACAGGATTGTTACAGCCGTTACTGGAACCAGCAAGGAAATGGGATTGCATCACTATGGACTTCGTCACAGGGTTACCATTGACTCCTCGAGTAGTTGACGCAGTTTGGGTGATTGTAGACCGCCTGACTAAAACAGCTCGCTTTATACCGATACGACCTCAGTATACACTAGAGAGGTTAGCAAAGCTGTATGTGGATAATATTGTTCGATTACACGGTGTACCAGAGAGCATTGTGTCCGATAGAGATCCATGATTTACTTCCAAGTTTTGGGAAGGATTGCAAAAGGCTATGGGTATAACATTGAAGTTTAGTACTACATTCCATCCACAGACAGATGGACAGTCGGAACGTACAATTCAGATTCTAGAAGATATTCTTCGAGCATGTGTAATTGATTTTAAAGGATCATGGGATGAAAGGTTAGCACTTATCGAGTTTGCTTGTAACAATAGCTATCAGGCTACTATACAGATGTCACCTTATGAAGCACTGTATGGCAAAAAGTGTCGAACTCCTTTATTTTGGAATGAAGTTGGGGAACGTAGTCTCGTTGGACCAGAATTTGTTGAGGAGACTTGTCGAGTGGTCGACATCATCAAGGAAAGAGTGAGAACAACCCAGAATCGTCAGAAGCAATATGCAGATACTCGACGCAGAGATCTTGAGTTCATCGTGGGTGATAAAGTATTCTTAAAAGTATCGCCTATGTGAGGATTGAAACGGTTCGGACAGGAAAGGAAACTAAGTTCAAGATATGTCGGGCCATATGAGATTCTAGCTAAGCATGGGAAAGTGGCTTACCAGTTAGCACTACCACCATCTATGTCAAGTGTGCATGACGTATTTTATAGTTCCTTATTAAAGAAGTATGTCAAAGATCCAGTGCACGTTCTGACAGTAGATCTTCCTGATTTGACTGATGATTTGACATTTGAAGTAACACCAATTGAAATCACCAGCCGAAAGGTTCAACGACTACGCAATCGAGATATCTTTTATGTTAAGGTCACTTGGAGAAGTAGAGACATGGAAGAAATTACATGGGAAGAAGAGAATGCTATGCGAAAGCAATACCCTCATTTATTCGACTCAAAAGGTATAACAATTTCGGGGACAAAATTTTTATAAATAGGGGGGAGTTGTAAGACCCGTATCAAACTAACCCGGTCTTACCACCTTGAACCAGGTCTATCCATCATGGTTGAGCCAAATGGACCAAGTGCGTGAAGGAGATCACGATCCCAGGTATTAAACTGACCCAAAAACACTCAAAATAAGGGGAGGGTCACATACCCAGCAAGGGAGGGTCGGACCCCCCAGTATAAAAGTCAGACCCCCAGTTTTACATGGGGGGTCGGACACTTTAAGGACCAGGGGTCGATGGGATCTCCGACCCCCCTATCGACCCCTGATAATCGGTAAAAACAGTTCGAAACTTAAATTAGGAAACCTTCCTAATTTCAATGGGATTCCTTCCTAATCTCAATGGGACTTATTTTTGGAGTTTCTACTCTATAAATAGGACGTCCCTAAGCCTCTATCACTCCTTTTAGAATCCTAATTAAATTGAGAGAAAGAGAAGAGAAGGAAGAGGAGAAGAAGAGAAGGAAAGAAGAGAAGAAGGCAAAAGGAGAAGAGTTGCAGAGAAGGAGTATTCTTCTCAGGTATGGATAATACTTCCATGAATTTCTAAAGACCTTAGTGTAGATAATGAAGAGGGTGTGATCTCGAAGAAACCCAAATCACCCACCCATGGTTAGGTTTTCATGGAAAACCATGGGGAAAGTCATGGAAGCCATATAGGTGAATGAATCACGGTTCTAGGCCATAGAACAAGTATGGAATGGACAGTAGTAGCAAGCCATAGGATCCCAAACACGAAGAATGGACTGAAGGAAGAAAATTGACAAAACCCACAGGGGGTCGCATGGGGGGTCGATGGCCAATCGACCCTACCAGACCCTGAGCATCGACCCCCAGTGTTCGGGAGGTCCAGAATAGGGGTGGTCGCACCCAGGGTCGATCAAGACTCTGACCCTATCATCGACCCCTAGTTAATAGCATGGTTTTTAAAGTCAAAATTAATTCTAATTAAATTCTATTGACTTTGTTAGGTCTTCTAGCAATATAGTATCAATATAAAGGTTATTCTTAAAGCTTGAAGGAGGACTTACGATCAAGTTAAGGTGAGGAAACAAGACCTAAAAACTAATTGATTAATAACAAACTATTTTTATTTATTGAGTCCAATGCTATTCTTGATTCTATGCGAATATGTTTGTAATGTGCATACAACATGTCATCCAATATTTTTATTAATTGTTCATGCATATTTACTTTATTGTTTATAACATGATGATGATGATGATGATAGGAATAGGCATGTGAAAGTATGTGTGTGGTTGATGTACTTGTTGCGAGCGAGTATCAGGGAGGGGGGTGTCATAGGCTGGGCCTTAGCACTCTAGCTCTATCTCTAACTCAAGTCTTGTGCATTAGCATCGTCGTATCGCCATTACTTTAGCAGAACTATTACGTCGTAGAGTATCAGGGGAGGTGGTCTCAGTCCTTGTAGTCTCTGACTTTACCGAGGGGCTGGGGTGAGGCCTTGGATACACTGTTTGGCATTAGGATTGGTTAGTTGCGAGCCTAGTTTGCAAGCCCTCGCCAGTAGGGGCTTACGTATTGGTATGACACTGTACGGCAATAAACGTTAACCTTTGTTGTACAATGTTCATGGTAGGGTAGATGGGGACGACAATAAACGTTACCTTTGGGTGAACTTCCACACCCTGTGTATAGAGGAGGGGTCAATAAACGTTAACCTTTGACCATCGAACCTTTCTATTGCGCATTGCAATCTTAAAACCAGACCAAAGATATGAGTTGAATGCATGCATATGTATTGTTGCATTGTTTTGTTTGCTCACTGAGCCATGATGTGTGCTCACCCCTCGACGTCGAATATTTTTAGTTGATGATGCAGGTACTACCGTCGAAGATTATGTCAATGCTCCAGTGTACGGGTACATGACGGAGATGGAAGTTGAATACGAAGTGGATACGCATGACTCCTCTTGCGAGTGCAAGTCATGCATATTCGATTAGATTTTATAGATTTTATTTTCATTACTTGGATTTAGTAACGACATGTAATTGATATTTATTTATGTCTTAGTGGATACAAAATAATTTATTATTTAAATATGATTATCACAGTTAGATTTCTCAGTTCATTTTACTATAAGACTTCCGCTATTATGTATTTACTCTGATTATGAATGTGGATGTATGTGGTTTAGATAAAATGGATATAGCCTACTCGAGATCCTAGTTGAATCGTTGGTTTGCTAGCGGTTCATCACACCATTCTGAATAGTGCGGAATTGGGGTGTGACATGTATCTTTTCTAAGATTTTGAAGCCCAAATTTTTATGGACGTCTCTCTGATATGTTAGAAGACTACGGTAAAAATTTCGTTTCATTTGGAATTGGGAAAATATATCAAACAATTTGTCTTTGACATTGCTGTTTTTCTCGGATGTAATGCAATCCTCCATCAGAAAGTCTCTAGACAAAGGTCTTATGGCCATAATCAGAAATTCCACTTAATATTAAATTTTTAAACATGAAAGTTTTCTAAAGAATGGCACTGGTTTCATATTTTTTTAATTTGTTTTTGAATTGACATCAATTTTTAAGTGCATAGTGCTCTGATTTTGAATCTGTCATGATGTACTGATTTGCATGATTGAAAAGAGTCATTTTCACAAAGAAAATATACTATTTTAACTTGTTTTTCTTAATGAAATTTTAGATCAGATAGTTATCTACATAGACATATGTCTGTATTTAATTTTCATTAAGAATAGAATTTTATTTGGAATTTATGGTGCAACTGGTCAAAAATCTGGAGCAGATTTGACCAATGCACATGTTCGGTCTTAGGGCATATCTTTGACCTTTTTTTGATTTTTTTTGGGATTCAAATCCCACATATGAAATATAATATATTAAGTCATCTTTCTATGAAAAAATTTTAAGCTTTATTTGAGTTTTGGAAGACCTACTTATGGTCATTCTTGTGTAATGTGACAAAATCTGAATACAGTTCATAGTTTTGTCCATTATCTGAAACCTTGTATCACAATTTTGATAGTTTTGAGTCATTAATCTTCCCAAATTTCTTCATAAAAGTTACAATTTTTTCAAAGAACATTGAACATATGTTTTTTTGATAAATTTGTACTTTTAAAAAAAAAAGGGTTTCATTGATGTCTCATTCATTATAACATCAATGATTGTTTAAGTGAATTCTACCATATTTGGATAAATGGCTATATTTGGATCATTTATATACTTTGTTTGGATTGTGCATACCATGTTTGCCACATTCCATGTGTTGCTATTTTTGATAGAATAGATAAATTTTTATCATATTTTTATAAATTCTTAATAATTACTATTTTTAAGTCTTACTACACTTAGAAAATAGCATATAAGATCTTTCTATTTTTTGAAAAATTCATGTTATATATGCATTCTATGATTGGTACTTACCATATTGATATATAGATGCATATTAGATCTTGCATATTAGATCTCGCCATATTAGATCTTGCCATATTAGATCTTGCCATGCTTAGATCTTGCCATATTAGATTTTGCGATGCTTAGATCTTACCATATTATGTTCTTGCCTTATTTGCAATACATGCCATATTAAGGAGATTTTCATAATCTTACTATATGATATGATAGTTACCATAAATATCATACATGCCATGCTTAGAATATTCTTTTTTTTTTACAATAATTTAATTTATGCTGCACCTTAGTTGAACTGCCATATCTGTACACCTAGAAAAGATATTAGGTGTGGGGACGTGCATTTAGGCACCCACATTCTTGGGAAGGGCATAATGCGAATAATAAAAATCTTAATAAATAAAGAGAATGCTTTGCCAAACCTTTCAAAATTAGAATTCAGGATGAAAAGGGTAACTCAGGACGATTTTCACCTCTCAGTAAACCCTAAACCTAGAATAGGTTCTCACATTCTAACCTAGAACAGGTTATCATAATCCAAACTACGCGGATTCTGATTCCTAGGGCAAACCCTAGGATACGTAGGCCATTTGGGGGAAACCCAATTTTGAATCCACACCTTAGTTAACTCGGACTATCCATAGATCAGCTAGGATATCCACCCAAAGACCCAAACTACACAGATTCTGATTCCTAGGGCAAACCCTAGGATACGTAGGCCATTTGAGAGAAACCCAAATTCGGATCCACACCTTAGTCCACTCGGACTATCCATGATCTCCTAGGATATCCAACCATTTCAACCCAGATTTCTAACTACATAGATTCTGAGTCCTTGGCAAACCCTAGGATACGTAGGCCATTTGGGAGAATCACAAATTCAGATCCAAACCTTAGTCTACTCGGACTATCCATAGATCCACTAGGATACTTACCCATATTTTGACCCAAATAGGGTTATCCACATTCCAACCCAGAAAGGGTTATCCACATTTTGACCCAAATAGAGTTATTCTAAGATCCACTAAGACTATCTATCAGTCCACATGGACTATCCAGATCCTAACCCATAGGGTTTCTCATCCTTTTAAGCATAAATTTTAACTTGAACAAAGAACTTAATCTTGCACAAGCATAAATCACATACATAAACATTAATCACACCTCAACTACAATGGTAAACCTGATTTTTTGAATAATTCCGTGATACGTAGGCAATTTGATGGATACAGATTCGATTCAATGATATCAAACCACTTGGTTTGGTTCGATTTAATAGATAGAGGCTAGCATAGGAAAGGTATAGGAGACCGATTTCGATCGGACGGTTTGGGTGCCTAACCCCTTCAAATAATCGTAACTTGATGCTTACCCAATCTCTGATGGACCAGAAATCCAATCTAAGGGTCATGAGTCAATCGAAGTCTTACCTTGGGGTGAGATTTCTTATTTTCCAAGGTCCTAGACCTTAATCTAGGTGGCGACTTCTAAGATTTCCATCTTTGTTCTTACAGTGGGAATAAAAAAAGTACTATGTGAAAACAATATCCTCACCTATTTGACTCGAAAGGTATGTAAAAATTTTGAGGACAAAATTTATTTAAGGGAGAAGTGTAAGACCCGCACTCTACTAACCTGATTTAACCATGTCATGCTAAGTCTTCCATCATAACCGGCTCGAGCGAACCAATCGTATGCAGAAACCACAAGACCAGTTAAGCAAAATAATCAAATTCAGTTTTGTGGTAGACTATTAGTACTTGTGTGGTCGACCAGTCAAACTTAGTAATCAGACTAGTGAAACCAGTCAACTTATAGGTTGACCGATTGACTATTTTGGATTGTCTGGTCGATGGATTTTGCGACCACAGAGTCAACTGGTCAAGCCTAAAACCGACTCTGTGTTTCAGAAACTTTCTTAATTTGATATGGTCTTTCCTAATTGTGAGAGGACTCTATATGGAGATTTTTTTTCTCTATATAGAGGACGTCCCTCTACCCTCTATCACTCTTTTGGATCAATCTCAATCCTTAGAACTGAAAGAAAGAGAGGAGAAGAAGGAGAAGGAGTCCTGGAGAAGGATTTTTGTAGAGAAGCTTGCCGACAGTTTCCATCTGTCTACAACAAGGAACCTAAGGTAAAAACCTATCTCTGTAAATGTTCGGTTGATTAGAATAGATCTCCCATCATTGTGTTGGTGAGTTGAACCCAACATTGTGACTGAGATCGTGAGATCTTCCAAGTAATCTAAAGGAAAATCATGAACAATAGGTTTGAGATAATTGTTAATTGGAAACCAATGATTAAAGGACATAGGATGATCCTAGGATAAACCCTAGTGTTGAGCCAAAGAGTTGACTTCGATGAAGTTCGGACTAAAAGATAACTTCCCCAAAAATTTGTATAGTCGGATCACTGGTCGACTACATGGTGCCACCAGTGAGTGGACCACAGACTCTCAGGAAGTGCCTAGGGTTTGTGTGGTCTCTTCAGCGGTCGACCAATGTACTACCACAGAGTCGACCGCACAATGTCTGGTCGACATATAATGGAGACCACAGAGTTGACCAGTCATTGACTAGAAGCATATTTTGGAGATCAGACAAGGTTTTCGACTATCGTAACTTGATGAAATCAAATCCTAATTTAAATTCATCAATTGTTTAGATTTTCAATTAGTTCAAAGTAATTTCCAAAGCTTAGAAGAGGAACAAGCATTAACTACAGATGATGGAACAAGACCTAAACAAATTGGTTAATAACAAACTACCTTTATATTCTGTTAATCTATTATGATGCCATGCCTTGTATGATTGTTTATGCATCTACATGTCATTTAATATCTATTTTATATCTATTCATGCATATTTATTTATATCTCTTTATGATATTGATGATGATAGGAATAGGTATGTGATGTATGTGTGGTCGATGTGTTGGATGGGGAGAGGTTGTAGCTTCGAACCATTCGTCACATTGGTCGTATCACCGTTACCATAGCAAAACTAGTATGTCGTAGGGTATTAGGGCAGTGATCGTAGATGTGTGGTTGTAAGCCCTTCTAGTGGACCCCAGCTCTATCCTTATGGGCGTATTAAGGGATGTTGGGGTAAGGCCTTGGATACAAAGCTGTGATGACATCGGGATTGGTCAAACATGAATCTAGTTTACAAGCCCTCGCTAATAGGGGAATACGTATTGGTATGGGGTAGGGTAAGAGGGGGAGTATTGGCAGTGTGTGATTTGGGTACTTTAGCTCTATCTCTATTATGTAGTGGGTGATGTAGGGAGACAACATTATATGATCTATTGGGCATGCTCACACTCTCTTGCTGCATGGAGGTGTGGTGGCTGTCTATCCTTACCATAGCACATTGTAAACTTATACTAGACTAAAGATATAAATTGAATACATGTATATGTTTGTGCATTATTTTGTTTTCTTACTGAGCCATGTTGTGTGCTCACCCCTAGATGTTGTATATTTTTGGTTGATGATGTAGGTACCACTATGAAGGAGTATATGACACATCGTTCTATGGATACATGGCGGCTACGGACGTACAGACTGTGGAGGACGAGCATGATTCTTCATGCGAGTGCTTTTATGTTTACTCTTAGATTTAATTTCCTATTTGGCTATGAGACATGTAATAGTTTATTTAGTATGTTTTGATTTGTTTGAAATAACTGGATTTATATTTATTTATCATGTTAGATGCTCAGTTAATTATTAATAAAAACTACTGCTATTTATTTTATTATCTCTGATTGTGATGTGGAATGTATATGGTTTGGATTGTTGGCACGGTCTTACAAGATCTTGGCGTGAACCGTTGGTTCATATGATGGTTCATTCACACTTCAGATTTTTCCAGATTGGGGGTGTGACATAATGGATCGTGCACAACTCCCTAATCCCTCTTACTCAAAGATGAAGACTCGTAAAGCTGAAAATCCTGGCAATAAAATGGACCAAAGTGTGACTTCGTCTCACTTATTTCAAGACACTTGGGATATTGCGACAGTGATAGATGAGGCCACAAGAGTGGTTTACAAGAAACATTGTGAGTTTTAGCAAAGGACAATAGGAACTCTTGCAAGGGCTATGCGCGATGGCACAACCTCTATATCAGTGTTGGCAAAAGTATCATACATATTGGGACATCTTGCCCAAAGTCTCCAAGAACAACAGAGGGGCATGGTAGCTTGAATAGTAGCAGAGTGCTGTAACCAAGGAACTCATCAAGGGCCTCAAGGGGAGGTGTCGGTAGCACAAGGAAAGGGTAAACAGGTGAAGAGAACCCTAGAAGAAGAAGCAACATGAAAAGTCTGAAAGGTGCCTTGAATTGGGAATGAAGAACTTTCCGCGGAACCACCATCCGTCGCTATTAAGACCCAATGCCACTTAATATGGGTCCCTGAAAATGTTATCAGTGTAGAGGTCGACAGCACCTCATGCAACAATGTACTCGACCAGCCGAAAGGGCACCATCGTCAAAACCTGAGGAGGTTGTGGCATACCTTTCTTGTAGAGCGGTTGGGGCATGAGGCTCATGACTGTTAAAAGTATTGGGAATGCTATGCCTCTATGTGAGCGTAGGCCTCGATTACTCCCTCTATGAGGCTCATGACTGTTAAAAGTTTTGAGATTTAGGTAAGCCTTGAACTGCCTTGATTACTAGATATCATATCTGATATGTGTTGATATCATGAATTATGTCGCATGATAGACACCCATATGTATGGGATTATAACTTACAACTAAGACTTGATTTCGGGGGCAAAATCCTTATAAAGTGGGGGTATTGTAAGACCCACTCCGAAATCCTCATAATTCGGGTCTCTCTGTATCGTGTCATACTATGCCAACACTTGGTACCCTATCTTGTGACCCTCTATATGATGTGGGTCAGCCCCTTTGATCAATTAGTAATACTAGGTCATGTGGGAGGAGGTACATAAAACCTAGGAAGCATCCCTATCGGATTGGACCCACAAAACTAAGCTTAAATGAATTTTAAGCTCAACTGGAGGCATAACTAGATGAATGATGCTTTGCTTGACTACCACCGGTTGTACAAGAGTTGGGCACTTTCTCTCTCCATGAGTCCTATAAAAGGGAGCCCATATATCCTTGTTTCTCTCTTGCTGAACCATGAAAAAGTGAGAGAGGGTGAAGGTGTTGAATTCAAGCTCAAGCTCTGGTTCCCTTGAGGTAAGTATTCTTCCTCATCCCTCTTCCATTCTTATGGGAAATGCGTGCTAAGACCATGGTGGAACTCCACCATTAATGGCCTCTATTAATGAAGACCGAATCCAACTTAGGAAAGGTAGGTTATCTCCCCTTCCATAAATGGAGGTGATAATGGAGTCCAAATGACTACCATTGTGTTCAATAATGATAGGTATGTGTTTCCCACCACTTGGAATGAAGGAAACCACGGTGGAAAACCTTCCCCAAGGAAGGAAACCTTCTCCGGTTTATGCTTGGCTTCTGGGCCTGAATCAGAGGCACGAGCCGGAGGACGGGTAGTGGCCTTCAGTCTGGTTGACTCAAAACCAGTCCTCCGCTAGGGAAAATGTCGTGGCCTAATAGACCAAGTAATATCTGGAGCCACTTATTCGGAGCTACCTAATAGGAGCCATCAGACCCAAAGAACGACCCTCCGATTAGGTACCACCAGTAAGGTGCATCGCTCCGTTTAGCCATGCCTCCACGCAGGCTTATGGACAAGCAGAGGCACTATTAGATGGCTGAACATCCATCCTAGCCTTTGATTAACCCACTAGGACCCCACTGTATGATAGTGGATATGAAGCGGATGGTCTATCGGATGACTGACCATCCTATTCATCCTCCGATTAGTATACTTAAGAAATGCCTAAGTGTTAATCGACGTCTTGTACTGGAGGAACGACCAACAGGTTCTGTCTATCGGTTCAGTTTATTTTGATTTATAAGCTTAGTAATGATTAAGAAGACCAACCGTTCGATTTTCAACTTATCTTGGGACCTGTGCATTGACTCTAGGACTTGTCTATGCTGATTTAAATGATGTTTACCATCCTAATGAAACTAATCTAACTAATTCAGTAAAACCCCATGAGTAGTGGATGGAGCCTTCTACCAGCTTCAAGGTTTAGTAGCACCTTTAGTGTCTTCAGGTGAGGGGTCGGGTCACATAGAGTTTGAGAATGTGTTTATTGTATGTGCATTTCTTTGCTATAACATGTCATCCAATGAGTTGTTTATATAACTCTTCATGCATTTGCATTATAACAACAACTACGTATGCTTGTTGTGTGTGATGGACGTGCAACGTGTGGGAGTACAATACACGGGCCATGCTGGTGGTTGTTGGCACCCTAGTAGGGACACGGTGATCTATGGGAGTAGGGATCTGGGGTTCCCTGTGGGGTGTAGTCTTTCATATCATTATGTTACATGACCATCTATGGTGGTGCGTGTAATGTGTGGGGGTATGACATAAAAAGGAAAAGGTTTTATCGGTTCCAAAAATGGAATTATCAATTGAGGGTGATTGCTTCTGCAATTTGTGTCTACTGGTGGCTGGAGGCCGTCGATGCCTGGCGTCGGTGTTATTGGAGGAGGGAAAGGGTATGGACATGGTGCTGGTTTGGAGTCTAATCCTAATGCACTAATTTTGTAGGAGAGTGATTTTTTTTTGTAGCCGAGGGTTGCTACTGAATTGGATGGAATGAGACAGTCCAGTGTGCTGTAGCAAGTATCTTCGATGGCTCTATTGGTATCTTCTCAACCATTGGCTGGGGGAGGACCTCAGCCATTTCTGAGTTTTGCTATGGGATTTTCTGATATGGTGAGCAGATCTGAACCTATATCGAGGCAGGTTAATTTTGATGCTGGGCAGTCCCAAGAGGTAAGGATTGGTACATGTGATCAGGTATCCCGAGGAACTCTGAATGGTATGCCACCTAACCTCTAAGAAGGGTCAGTTACATCAGGGATGTCTAGTTGTGCTCTGGCAATGTTGATGGTAGGGAGGAATGGTGGTGCTCCGAAGAGGGAAGGTGGTGGCTCGGCATGCGGTTCAAATATGGAAAGTTATCGGGTGTATCTAGGAAGGTTCTTAGGATTTCCAACTTTGGAAGATCCATTATCTAATATTGATAACAAATCTGTTGGCGGTGAGGCCACAGGGGATAGTAATGGAGCAGGCAAGGTGTCACATAGACAAGCAAGGAAACATTGGCATTGGGTAACAGCTAAAAAAGGAAAGGGGCGAAGTGTTAAATCTGGTCGACAAATTGATAAGCAAGAGCAGATTTAGAGATGTACTCAAAGTAACCAAGTCCGAGTGGACTTGGGTTAGTTGCCTATGGAGAATATAAAGCAAGGTGGTAGGAGTTTCATAGAGGTGACTGTAGGCTTTCTTGATTTGAATGCCCTGCCCGATCAAGTAGTCTCTGGAGAGACAATAAGAGTGGTTATCCCTCAGGCAGCCTATGACCGACAAGTGGAGAATTTCAAATCGGCTTTAATTGGTCGTGTATTTACGAAGGGACTATTGCCTAAGGAATTGGTCTGCATTTTATCTAATCAATGGAGAGCAGGAGTTAAGTTCAAAATGACAGCATTGGGTAAGGGTTATTTTGTATTTCGAGTTTTTCTCGTTAGAAGCAATGATGTCGGTTTGGAGACGAGGGCTGACTCGTGTTAATGGGTAACCATTGAGGTTGCAAAATGGGTCCCAAATTTTATTGTTGATTAAGCTCAGATGGATTTCCAGCGACAATGGGTGAGATTTACTGGGCTTGATCTGTTATATTGGGATAAGGATATTATTTTTTCTATGGGCAAAGCCTTGGGGCATCCAGTTCAACTGGATAACAAAAAGAAAAAAGTTATTGGCAAGTTTGCTAGGCTTTGTGTGGAAATGGTGAAAAGGGGGGCCATGACCAACTTAAATCATGGTGGAGCACTATTCTAGGGGTCATCAATACCTTTTTAAATAAATGGTGGCCTATGAGGAAGCTCCATCTAGATGCTCAACTTATTGTACACTTGGACATAATAGTGAGATCTGTCCCTCTATGAGAAGGAAAGACTAGGAAGAGTCTATTCCTGAGGTGGGGATGATTAATTCAGACCCGATAGCTCATGATAGAATGCAGCATAATCATACAGGAGCTGCAAATGTGAATTCTCTTGAAGAGGTGAGTCAACAACAACCTAGGAGTAAAGTACTAGGTGGTCAGTAGATACCTTCTAGGGGAGTGGATCCTAAGAAGGTGAGGCCTTATGTGATACCAGAAATTGTTAGTTTTTCTAGAGCTACAGTGGGTCGTTGGGTAGATGTTGAAGATGATGATGATTTTGAAGAAGAGGATGATGAGATGCATGACCATGAAGCTACTGCCCATGGTATGAAGAATGAGGATGTTTTTGGGTTACCTAAAAATAATCAGATGGTTCCTTCTGGTACTATCATTACAAGTAGTCTAGGGTGAGTTGAAGTCGTATATGATGATATCCTGGCAGTGGATGAAGCTTTGCAGACGGCTGCTGGAGCTTTTACACATGTGGGAACGTGTTATCGAGGTCGACGACTTGGTAAGAGGAATTCACATAGGGTTGATGCTGGTTAGACTTCAAGAGTAAATCTTGAGGAGATTGTCGACGTTGTGGTAGGGAATCATAATAAGGATGTAAAACTTGGTACCTTCTCTCCAAGGCTGACTCGTAGTACGAGGGGTGCAGGTTTATGGTTTGGTTTATCTATCATTGGTACTGGTACTTTCTTTCTTTTTGGTTTTGCTTGCGACTTTCTGCTATGACTTAGAAGCTGAAAGTGGGTTGCATGTCTAGTAGGACTTTAGTTGTAATTTTTATCTTCCTTTTCTTTATAAAAATAAAATTGGACTTTTAGAAAAAAAAGAAGTGTGGGGGCATGGGCATACATACAATGTTGGTGTGTAGGTATCCTAGTAGAGACACGATGATCTATGGGACTGGGGATCTGGGGTTCTCTATTGGGGTGCCACCCATATATGGTAGTTCATGTAACAGGTGACATCATAAATCACATTGGGATAGGCTATACCTTAGTGGGGGCACAACGAACCATGGGAGTGGGGAGTCGGGGATCCTTGTTGGGTGCAGTCTTTCTTGAGACCATGTATGATGGGCATGTATTCTGTAGGAACACAATACATGGGCCATGTTGGCATGCTATACTCTAGTAGGGAGAATCCATTGGAGTGGAACGGAGATTTCTATTGGAGTATAGTTTTACTTATTGCGTACACATGCCATGTTGAGTGATTGTTGTTATGGATGTGATTGTGTATGGGGTATATGATCATGTAGCGTGTGGGCGTACGATACATGGCCATATATTCGGTTACACCTAAGTAGGGGCACAATCAGCCCATTGGAGTGGAACGGAGATCTCTGTTGGGGTGTAACCCTATTCATTACATGCTCATGCATCATGCATCAACTTAGCCAAACGACTTATGCCTTAGTGAAGGGTGAACGAGCCACTGATCACTGAGGGTTTTCTTAGGTCAAGGATGTCAGGGTTTGCTTAGGTCAGGGATGTCATTGATTGTTTGGGTTCTTCTCAAGATCAATGACGGTTTACCCAGTGACAAGCCACTGATTATTGAGGGTTTGCTTGGGTCAATGGTGTCATTGATTGTCTGGGTTTGTCTCGAGATCAATGATGGTTGAGCTATGGTACAAGCTCACCATTGATGTATACACATTGACTTCCACTCACAATTGTTTATTTGTTTGCTTCTATACTGCATTCATTAAATTATTGCTTAGGATTGCATGGATACATGACTTCTCGTTGCACTAAGATGTGAGCTCACCCCTCGATATTTAAATCTTTTTAACTTTGGTTACAGGTACCTATTCTGTGATGGTTGATATGATATGGATTCTATTGATGTAGAGGGCACTTTTCTTGGTGGAGGGCCACTAAGGGGTCACGTCGAGGGCTATACCTATAAAGACTGTGTTTATGGGACCTAAGGCAATGTCTCGCTCCCATGATTTTGATGTCTGTAGATAAATGTGGTTTGGTCTATCTACAGTATTTTATTCGGATTTACTCTAGTTATTTAGTATGGGATATATGTAACATGAATATTACTTGTGGAACAGTTTGTAAGACATAACTGACTTATAATGTAACGATAACATTACAAGCATTTGTTCTATATTATGATTCTGCTGAACTCTTATAAATTTCACTGTAACTTCTATTAATTATTATTGATTATGTTGGATATTTTATGCCTGACTGTAGGGGTTTGTTTGGTAGATCACTTTGGCTATCAATCGCTGAAAGATTCGGGTTGTCTCTTGGATGAGTCAGATATTAACACTAGATTCCCCATAATGGGTGTGACTGATCGTACTGTCCAACAAGAACTCGACATGTCAAAACACGCTTAATTCTCAGAACCTTCAGACGTGACCCCTGTCTATCTGCAAGCAACAAACTGAGCACATAAGCATACCAAATGTAAGATCCGTGCGTGTAAATTTTGAGGGTGAAATTTCTATTAAGGGTGGTGGAGTTGTAAGACCCGCACGCTACGAATCCGGTTTAACCTTAAGTTTTTGTGTCATGACCAGTCTTTCCATCGTAATTGACTCAAGTGAACCAATTGTATGAAGAAACCACAAGATGAGGTAAGCAATAAGTCCAATTTAGTTAGTATGGTTGACTGTTTAAGTTTGTGTGGAAGCAACTAGTCAAAAACTGAAAACCAGTAAATTTTGGGCCTATGGTGGTAGTTTTGAGGGCTACGGTCGCACCTTTGGTCGATCGTAGTGAGACCGTATGACCTATGGTCGCATGTTTGGGTGATATGGTCAACGTTTTATGCGACCGTATGATCGACCGTACGAACCCATAACCAACTCCGTGTCTAGGAAACTTTCTTAATTTGAGGAGGACTCTTTCCTAATTAAAGTGAGACTCTATATGGAGGTTTTTACCTTATATAAGGGACGTTCCTTAGCCTCTCTCACTCTTTTAGAACCCATATAGAAACTCTAAACCTAAGAGAGAAAGAGAGAGAGGAAGAGAAGGAGAAGGAGAGTTGGAGAAGAAGGCTGAGAGGAAGGTTTTGCAGAAAAAAGTTCTATCTCTCTACAACAAGCTTAAGGTATGGACTTAACTCTATAGGATAGATCAGATAGGATAGGTTCCGTTCCATCAAGTCGACGTGTTGAATCTAATGTAACGATTTCGATTAGGGAATTTCTAAGCAAAACAATGAGAGAATAGATTAGAAATAATTGATAAGGATAAACTGTGATCAAAGGCCATAGAATGATTATAGGATGAATTCCATTAACGATCCATGAGGAGAAACTCATATGAGAAGTAAAAATTAACTTGACTATGTATGGTCGCAGCTATGGTCGACCATCAGATCCGAAAATAGTCGACCATAGCCATTCGGGAAGAATTCAGAAAACATACGGTCGCAGGTACGGTCGCATGTAATGCGACCATAGGGTATCGATCGTATATCCTACAGTGGCATATATTGCGACCATAGGATCAACCATAGCATCGATCGTAGGAAAACAGCAAGCATATTTTAAGACCAAACAAGGTTCTTTGACTACTGTAACTTGGTAAACATGAACCCTAACTTACATACATTAATTGTTTAGGTTCCTAATAGATTCAAAGTGACTTCCAAAGCTTGGGAGAGGAACATGGAGAGGAACAAACATTGATCAAAGGAGAGGGAACAAGACCTCAACTAATTGGATAATAACAAACTGCTTTATTTTTTTTTGAGTCCAATGCTATGATTGATTATATGCTTGTATGCTCGTAATGTGCATCTCACATGTCATCCAATGTTTCTGATACTACTGCTCATGGATATTTAATTCTATTTATTTATAACACAATGATGATGATGCTAGGAATAGGCATGTGATTGTATGTGTGTGGTTGGTGTATTGGATGCAAATGGAGCATCAGGAGGAGCATGTAGCATGGTGGTCTCTGACCTCGTCACCAGACTCTAACTCTATCTCTACTCAAGTTTTGCCCACTAACATTTTTGTATCGCCATTACCTTAGTAGAACTATTACGTCGTAGGGCATCAGGGGAGGTGGTCTTGGACCGTGTGGTCTCTGACTCTGTCGGGGGGCCTTAGCTCTATCTCTATGGATGTATTGAGGGATGCTGGGGTGAGGCCTTGGATACACTATTTGGAATTATGATTGGTTAGTTGCGAGCCCAGTTTGCAAGCCCCCTCTAATAGGGGCTTACGTGTTGGTATGGGTAGGGCATCATGGGAAGTTGGCGGTGTTTGATCTGAACACTTTAGCTCTATCTCTATTCCATGGTGGGTGCATGTAGGATGGCTGATGTAGATTAAGTAGGTATGTAACCGCAAGTGCACGGTATCATGCAGTAACGGGTCGATCTTAGGGAGGAATTGCTATTATCCTAACTCAAATAAGGCAAAACATACCAAAGGGATTTGATTGAATTAACACCCTAATCACTTCAAATAAAAATTAATCAAGCAATAAAAACAATGATAAGCATTCATAACCGTACGAAAATTTACGAAACCACTAACCATAAAGTAACATAGATCTATTACAGGAAAGGAACGAAATTAAAAGTAAAAGAATGTAAGAAAAGCTTATCTCGATAGAAGATTACTCTGTCATTGCTCGTCGTCTTGTTGTCACTCCAAGGCGATGTGTAAATGATTACAAAGGGAGCCTTCTCCCCTAAATTAAATTAGTAATGGGGTACAACCTATATTTATTTACCCTACTACAGAGATCCAAATCTGAAATTAAAACTTAAAACAAATAAATAAATAAAAATAAACTTAAGCAAGAAGAACACAACTTGAAAGAAAAAACTAAGAATCACATACTCTCTCATAAATTCTCAAAACTAAAAAAAAAACTCATAATAGAATTATTGGATGGTTTTTCTATTGCTGAGCATCACATATATATACAAGTGAGTAATGATCACAATCAATCTTTACAATTGAATTACAAGAGATTTTGTGGAGATAATTTTGGTAACCAAATTCCAATCTTGTAGGTTCATTGTATATGGATGATTCTTGAGTAGAAAAAATCTTGCACCAACTCATCATATCTTTAGCGTCATTATCTCTTCTTGAAAACTTCCATAATCTATTGGAGCTTTCCATTCTTCCATGCCATGCCAATCTTGTAAATTTGATTCCAAATAAGTAAAGAATATTTTCTCAAGAGAATAGAATCTTTCACATGAGATTGGGCTACTCTTTGACTTGGTCCAAGCCTGATCTTATACACAAAATTCATGGCTCTCTTCATAAAATTCATCTTATGCCCGCCTGCTTAGTTGACTGGGTGAGTTAACTAGACAGGATCACAAAAAATTCATAAAATGATCTTTTCAAGCTCAAATTTCTCCATTCTTTCACCTACATCCAACAAATATAAAATCAACATTAAATACCCAAGAAGCATCATAAATAGAATAAGAGATGTATATTTTATGCCCTAAATTCACACATAAAATGTGTTCATCAGATTCCCCCACACTTGCGCTTTCGTAATTCACTTTCGTAGGAATCACGATTGCACTTAGCACGTGAAACAAGCCTTTAAACCCCTAGGTCACCCCTAGTGGACGAGTTGCGTCTCGTGAGTATTTTCAGAGAATGAACACACAAAATTTATATAGAAATTTCAAAATTTAATTTTGGTATTAAGGAAAGAGAGCACACACACATCTTATTAGTTAAGACACTCAACTTGGGATCAAGAAAACATAGAAACCCCCACACTTGAACTTTACTACCTCATATGATTCAAACACTAAGGTTGCATCTCAATTAGGAAACCTTGTTATATCTTCCAAACATATCTTTCCTTAGGGTAAACCCTTTGTAACATACTGGTAACCAAGACCCAAGAATAGGTTTCAACACTTGTATATATATATATATATATATTTTTTCTTTCTTCCTCTTTAAGCTACTCCATTACAATTGGCTTGAGAAGTACAGGTGGTTATGCATTCCCATGTTACTTTGTAGCTTCACTTTTGACATATATCTTTAAAGACATTGAAGCTAAAGAGTACTTTTTATTTATTTTTTATTTTTTTAACAATAGCGGTATCCAAGGAATTTCAATCAAGACACCTTGCTTCTTGAGGTGGAATGTCCTGTATAGTTCCAAGAACAAAAAACTCTTATATTATTATTTTTTTATTATGAATTTTTTATAGTACAAGGAGGTCTCAACTTTATTCAAAATTTGAAATTACCAACTATAACCATAAAATATTCATCCCTTCAGGAGAGGTAAGACGTATTTTCTAATTTAATTTTCATCTCAAAATACAGCCTAAGTACTATCCTCACATAGGGTTTCATTACTTCGTATGTGATAGTTTTCTAGGTCTCTTTCTCCTTCCTCTTTTGTTCAAAACTATATAAATAGTGATTGACTTTCCCAAAAACCAAAGTTAAAAAGTTAAAATTTACAATGAAAGCTCAAAATTCATTTTTTTAATGAAATTTCAACCCGTCCCCCATACTTAAATCATGCATTGTCCTCAATGTATACAGAAAAATAAAAGACAAGGACAAGGGGAAGAAAAAAACTCCCTGAATCAAGGATTAGTGTAAAAAGGCTTATGGAGATCCATGACCTCTTCAGTGGAGTCGTGTGGAAGCTCCAAAAATGGCTTCAAACGCTGGCGAGTCACTTTGCTGGTTGCACCTGCACCTAGATTTAAAATCTCAATTGCACCCGATGAGAAAACATTTTGAACAATATAAGGGCCCTCCCAACGAGATCTAAGTTTACTAGGAAAAATATGCAAATGAGAATTATAAAGCAAAACCTTGTCCCCAGGGGTGAAAGACTTCCGAAGGATATGTCTGTCATGATAAGCCTTGGTCTTGACTTTATAGATGCGGGCACTGTCGTAGGCATCATTTCTCAATTCATCTAACTCAGAGAGCCGGAGTCCTCTATGAGTGCTAGCATCTGACAAATCAAAATTTAATTTCTTAATTATCCGAAATGCCCAAAGTTCTAATTCAACTAGTAGATGGTAGATTTTTTCGTACACTAGATGGTAAGGGGATTGACCAAGAATGGTCTTGAAAGCAGTTCTATAAGCCCACAAAGCATCTATGAGGCGAATGGACCAATCCTTACGAGTAGGATTGACAGTTTATTTCAAAATTTGCTTGATTTGTCGATTGGACACTTTAACCTATCCACTGCTCTGAGGGTGGTAAGGGGTTGCCAATTTATGGGTAATACCATATTTTTGATCAAGGACCTCAAATGGTTTGTTACAGAAATGTTTCCCCCTATTGCTAATGATAACTTGACGGGTACCAAATCGGGAGAATATATTCTCCTTTAAAAATTTAATGACTACCTTGTGGTCATTGGTCTTAGTAGCAATAGCTTCTATCCATTTGGACACGTAGTCTACAGCTAACAAGATATACTCATTCCTAAAAGACTTTGGGAATGGACCCATAAAATCGATGCCCCAAACATCAAAAACTTCAACCACCAGAATTGGGTTTAGTGGCATCATATATCGCTTGGTAATGTGGCCTAAAGACTAACAAGAAGAGCATGCCTTACAGTAATTAAAGGCATCCTTAAAAAGACTAGGCCAGTAGAATCTAGACTGTAAAACCTTGGCCATGGTCTTATTTGGCCCGAAGTGGCCACTACATGCTTGATCATGACAAAAAGACATCACAGATTGATGTTCATGGTCAGGTAGACATCTCCTGATAATCTGATTAGGGCATGTCTTGAACAGATATGGATCGTCCCAAAAATAGTACTTGACTTGGGAATAAAATCTATACCTATCCTGGGCGGACAAATGGGAAGGGGTTACACCCGTTACCAAGTAATTTACAATATCAGCGAACCAAGGTTCACTAGATACTGCAAAACTACTCATCTGGGAAAGACTCGTTGACTGGTGAATCGACAGTCAAAGAATTAGGCAATCGGGATAAGTGGTCAGCAACCAGATTTTCTATTCCAGGTTTATCCCTAATCTCTAAGTTAAACTCTTGTAAAAGCAAAACCCATCTAATGAGACGAGCTTTGGCATCTTTTATTTTTGCAAGAGATGCTTGAGAGCGGCATGATCCGTATACACAATGACATGAGATCATCAAGTAAGCACAAAATTTCTCTAAAGCAAATACAACAGCTAAGAATTCCTTTTCAGTGGTGGTGTAATTAAGCTGTGCATCGTTTAAAGTCCTACTTGCATAACAAATTACGTCGGGTAACTTATTGATCCGTTGCCCAAGGACAACTCCTAATGAAAAATCAGAAGCATCACACATAAGCTCAAAGGGCTCTGTCCATATGGGTGCCTGAATAATGGGGGCAGTGGTCAAAATCTTTTTGAGTTGATTAAAACTCTCAAGACAGGCATCATTAAAATCAAAGAGTTGGTCTTTAGCAAGCAAAGAGGTGAGAGGATGAGCAATTTAACTAAAATCTTTAATGAACCTCTGATTGAAATCAGCATGTCCTAGAAAGGAGCGAATGTCCTTAATACATTTGGGAACAGGTAGCTTTTCAATCAATTATACTTTGGCTCTATCAACCATGATCCCATCTTTGGAAATGATGTGACCCAACACTATGCCCTGTTTTACCATGAAGTGGCATTTCTCCCAATTTAAAACTAATTCTTTCTCTGTACACCTGACAAGAACTAAGGAAAGATTATGTAGGCAATCAGAAAAAGTAGACCCATGTACAGAAAAATCATCCATGAATAATTCTAAATATTTCTCTACCATATCTGAGAAGATGCTCTTCATGCACCTTTGAAAAGTGGTAGGGGTATTGCATAGCCCAAAAGGCATGTGCCGGTAAGCATAGGTTCCCTAGGGGCATGTGAAAGTGGTCTTGTATTGGTCATCTAAGGCAATGGAGATTTGATTGTAACTGGAGTATCCATTTAAGAAGCAATAGTATTCATGTTCGGCCAACCTCTCTAACATTTGGTCAATGAAAGGCAAAGGGAAGTGATCCTTCCATGTTTCCGTATTCAGCTTTCTGTAGTCTATGCAGACTCTCCATCCTATTTGGATGTGGGTTGGAATCAATTCATTGTCAGCATTAGCAACTACAGTGACTCCTGACTTCTTTGGTACCACATGTACCGGACTTACCCACTCACTGTCAGGTATGGGATATATGATCCCATGAGCTAAGCACTTTAGAATCTCTTTCTTAATGGCTTCCTTCATCATAGGATTTGCCCATCTCTGAGGTTCCCTTGAGGGGTTGGTATCTTCCATAAGGTGTATATGGTGCTGAACAATAGACAGACTAATACCTTTGATGTCAGCCATAGTCCAACCTAAGGCTTCCTTGTAATTTTGTAAGAGTTTGACTAACTCTTCTTCCTGATTAAAAGTCAAATCAGACGCAGTAATAATAGGAAGAGTCTGGTCAAGTCCTAGGAAGGCATACTTTAAAGTGGATGGTAACTCCTTTAATTCTAAGCTAGGTGGTTCAACCATTGAGGGCTTGGGATTGAAAGTGGATAGAGGTCCTAGAGGTTCCACAGGTATGTGGATACTCCATGCCTCTGATGAGAAAGTGTCCTCTACTCCTCCCAACTCTTCCATACACTGCAGGAATTCTTAGTCAAAATTAATGTCAAAAGTGGTCTCTACAAGATCAGGGAATTCTTGGAGCATATGTACTTCCTCATTCGGTTGCTTACCCAGCCTAAATACATTTAAATCAACAGTTTGGTTACCAAATGATAGTTTCATCAGACCATTCCTGTAATTTATCAGTGCATTGCTTGTAGCCAGAAACATTCTCCCTAAAATGATAGGGATTTGATCCCTATTGGAGACAGGAAGTGTTTCTAAAACAATAAAATCCACAGGAAAAAGAAATTCTCCTACCTTTAACAAAACATCCTCTACCATTCTTTTAGGAATTTTTACAGAGCGATCAGCTAGTTGAAGTGAGATGGACGTTGGTTTCAACTTTCTCAATCCTAATTATTGGTAAACATGGTAAGGTAGAAGATTCACACTTGCACCTAAGTTTAGCAGAGCATGATCAATAAAGGTGTTGCCTATGATGCAAGAGATGGTAGGACAGCCAGGGTCCTTGTATTTGGCTGTCACAGGATGGTTCAGAAGGGAACTAAAATGTGCAGCCAAGAATACTTTTTTAAGAATTTGACTAATCCTCTTTTGTGTGCATAAGTCTTTAAGGACTTTTGCATAAATAGGAATTTGGTCAACTGCATCCAAAAGTGGGATATTCAATTCTACCTATTTGAAGACCTCTAAAATTTTATCAATTAAAGCAGTCTTCTTTTGGTTTACCAACCTATTAGGGAATGGGGCTGGTGGAGTAAAAACTCTGTCTGGGACAGTCTCTTTGGGTCTTTCAGGTACATCAGACGAACATAAAGAAAGAGGATCAGTAGCTGCCTTAGATTGGGGAACCTTAACGGGAGCATCTGTAGGTTTGTTCTTTGGTGCTTCATCCCATAGGTACTCTTGGCCACTCCATAATGCATGGAATGCATTGCATTGTTTGGAGGACCCTGATTGACTCTCTATGCCATTCACTTGAGGGTTTGACCTATTTGGTTGTAGGTGATGGCGTGGGTTGGTCTCTGGTTGGTTGGGCAGAATACCCTTGTTCTTTTCACACATTAGGGTAACCATTTGGGTAAGTGTCCTCTCCATAATGGTATGCCCTGCCATTAGAGCTGCCACATTCTTCTCCAACTCATTGAGTTTGGCTGGCTCACCCATGTTAGAAAACCCAAGGGATTGCTAAAAATTACCTTGGGGAACAAAATTGGGTCTAGGGGGAGCATATGGCCTGGTGTAACCGGAAGGACCTTGATTTGGAAATTACAGTGGGTCCACACAGTTCCCTTGGTTTCAGGAGAAATTTGGATGATTTGTCCATCCTAGGTTGTATATCACACCCCAATTCCACACTATTCAGAATGGTGTGATGAACCGTTAATAAACCAACGGTTCAACTAGGATCTCGAATAGGCTGTGTCCATTTGCTTAAACCATACACATCCACAACCATAATCAGAGTAAATAAACAATAGCGAAAGTATTATATATTAAATGAACTAAGAATCTAAGAATGATAACATAAATAAAATATCCAATTATCTTTCATTGACTAAGATATAAGTAAATAAAATAATCAATTACATTTCCTTGATAATCCAAATAAAATCTAATAAAAAATGCATGAATTGCATTCGCATGACGAATCATGCGACTCCATTATAGCCTCTGTGTCCATCGCCGCAACATGCCCATTCGTTGAAGCATTCATATAATCTTCCACGATGGTACCTGCATCATCAACTAAAAATATTCGATGTCGAAAGGGTGAGCACACATCACGGCTCAGTGAGCAAACAAAACAATGCAACAAACATATGCATGCATTCAATTCATATCTTTGGTCTGGTTCATAAGTTTGCAATGTGCAATAGAAAGGATAGGTGGCCGTCTCACCTCTATACACAAATGTGTGGAACCACCCAATGGATCAAACACCATTTCCGCCCCCACATACACCCACCATGGAATAGAGATAGAGCTAAAGTTCTTAGGACCGCACTGCATCACACTTCCCCTGATGCTCTACCCATACCAATGTGTAAGCCCTTGCTGGCGAGGGCTTGCAAACTGGGCTCGCAACTAACCAATCCTAATGTCAAACAGTGTATCCAAGGCCTAACCCCAGCATCCCTCAATACGTCCATAGAGATAGAGCTAAGGCCCTTCGACAGAGTCAGAGACAATACTGTCAGAGACCACCTCCCCTGATGCCCTATGACGAATAGTTCTGCTAAGGTAATGGCGATATGATGATGTTAGTGGACAAGACTTGAGTAGTGATAGAGCTAGAGTCTGGTGACCAGGATGAACCATAATGTCACGTCCTCCCCCTGATGCTCCACTTAGATCAAGTACACTAACCACATACATACATTCACATGCCTATTCCTAGCATCATCATCATCATCATCATGTTATAATAAATGGAATTAAATATGCATGAACAGTATTAACAGGAATAGTGGATGACATGTGATATGCACGTTACAATCATACAAGCATAGAATCATTCATGATATTGGACTCAATAAACGAAAATAGTTTATTATTAGTTAATTAGTTTAGGTCTTGTTTCCTCACATTTAATTGCTAGTAGATCATCTTTCAAGCTTTATAATTCACTTTTAAACCACTGAAAAGACCTAACAAGTCGATAGATTTTAATTAGAATTAATTATAATATGTTTAAATTAACATAAATCGTAGGGTCGCAGTTAGGGTAGCACCTAGGGTAGCAGTTTCTACGACCATAGGGGTAGGGTCGCAGGGTAGGGTAGCACCTAGGGTGGCAGTTTCTGCGACTCCAGGGTGTAAGGTCGCAGGTGGGGTCAGATACCTTTCGACCCTATGTGCGACCACACCCTCCCTGGGACTTTCCAAGGGCATGTGGTCGATCATATGGTCTCGTAGGATCGGTAATCATTCGACCCTACGTGCGATCACACGTATTCTGTGTCGACCTTTCACTCTACAGTCCATTCCTTCATGTTTGGATCCTTTGACTTATTATCATGGTCCATTCTATGATTATTCTATGGCTCAAAACTACAATTCATACACCATTCATTGTCCATAATGATTTTCCTCAATGGAATCTCTTAGAATTTATCCATGGATGGATGATTTGGGTTTCTCCTAATCCTATGTTCTTCATAAACTATTCTAAGCTCCCAATTCATGTAGGGATTTAGGTTCATACCTTGGATTTGCTGAGATTCAGAGGTTTCTTTCAACTTCTTCTTCCTTAGTCTTCTTTTTTAAGTTTCCTTCTCTTCCTTCCCTTCTCTTTCTCCCACTTTCAATTAGGGTTCTAAAGGTATTAAAGAGGATAAGGGACATCCTATTTATAGAGGAAAACCCTCCATAATAAGTCCCAATGAGTTTAGGAAAGACCCCCTTTGAATTAGGAAGGTTTCTTAATTTCTGATTTTTGACTGTCATCATAGGGTCGAACGTAGGGTCGCAGAATCCGTTGACCCTACGTCTTTTCAGTTATGCGACCCCACGACTAAAATGTCATGGGTTGGACTCTTTTGAGGTGGGGTCAATCATACCTGTTTAGGCATGCGACCCTACCCTCATATTTGATAGTTTTTGGGTTAGACTTCATACCTGGTCTTGTGGTTTCTTCATGCACTTGGTCCACTTGGCTCGACCATGATAGGTAGAACTGGTACAAGGTGGTAAGACCGGTTAGTTCGATACGGGTCTTACATTGTTAGTGTTGCTATACGGATTGTACAGTGCACTTACATTAGCATTCTGAGAATTTTTCCTGTGAAGGGATTTCCTCTACTGTGTGTCCAGGAGTTTGACACCAGTTGCACATTAGGACTTGCTTTTGGATAGGGTCTTTAGGAACTAAAGCTTCTGTCCTTTTGATAAGATTATCTAAGTGTGTCTCCTTAGCTACTATGCCATTGACAAAGTAACCTTTACCTTTTTGGGTTTGATCTGTCTCCTGCACAGACTCCCACTCTCCTGTTTTTTCGGCGAGATCCGCCAAAAAGTTCCAAGCATCATTAGCATCCTCATAGGAAGTGAATCCTTGAGGACACATAGACTTAAGCATTTTTTTGGTAGAAAAGTCTATCCCCTCATAAATAATTTGACAAAGTTGCCAAGTTTCAATACTATGGTGAGGGCACTCATGGAGTAGACCTTGGAACCTTTCCATGAGTCATGAAAAAGATTCATTTGGCTCTTGTTTGAACCACATTATATCCCCTTGAAGTTTATTTGTCTTGTGAAGAGGAAAAAACTTTTTAAGGAATAACACAGTAAATTTATCACATGATGTAATGGAAGTTGTGGGAAGACCATAAAGCCATTTTTTAGCTCCATCCTTGAGTGAAAAAGTGATACACCTCAATTTGACAGCATCATCACTAAGCTGTTGCATCTTAATGAGGGTACACACCTCCTCATACTCGCGGAGGAACAAGTATGCATCCTCTGAAGATAACCCATGAAAATGGGGAAGCATGGTAATGAATTGAGTTTTCAATTCATAGTTGTTGCCTGTGGCAGCTGGCAATTGAATACATGAAGGTTGTGCTGCCCTAGTAGGGTAGAACCTATCCTTAAGTGTCATCTTTGGTTCAACCATTGTAAATGATGGGACTCTTAGTAGACGATTGCTAGAATCACGAGTCCATACACATGTACAAAATTGTTTCAAATGATAAAATTTTCTATTTCTTTTTCCTCAAAATTTGATGCGAAAAGCTAGATTTTTTCAAATCGGGATCAATGCAAACCTCCTGACGATCAATGGCTTAGAGACTGGTCATATCCGCAATTACATTGAGAAACAATGTCGTTACCTCCGAAGCTATTGGTTGTTATTCCTCTTGATAATTCGATAGTCATCATCCCTTAACACCATATCATGGTCAGGATTGGACCATCGATTGTACTGTTCCAACCTAACGGATCGGAGGTGCAAAGAAAGGCATAAAAAGCCAATGTAAACTTTTTGCATTTTTCTTTTCCCTTTTGTTTTTTGTTTTTTTTTTTAAATCACTTTGAACTCAATGAAATTTTTTTTGGCATTTTTTTAAATCACTTTGAACTATTTAAAATAGGAAAAATAACAGCTTGCCTCCTCGGCAACAGCGCCAAAAACTTGATGTGGATTAAATATGTACGTAATCACAAGTGCACGATATTGTGCAGTAATGGGTCGATCTCAAGGAGGAATCACTATTATCCTAACTCAAATAAGGCAAAGCGTACCAAAGGGATTTGATTGAATTAACACCCTAATCACTTCAAATAAAAATTAATCAAGCAATAAAAACAATGATAAGAATTCATAACAGTACAAAAATTTATGAAACCACTAACCATAGAGTAACACATATCTATTGTAAGAAAGGAACGAAATTAAAAATAAAAGAATATAAGAAAAACTTATCTCGATAGAAGATTTCTCTGTCGTTGCTCGTCGTCTTGTTGTCACTCTAAGGCGATGTGCAAACGATTACAATGGGAGCCTTCTCCCCTAAATTAAATTAGTAATGGGGTACAACCTATATTTATCTACCCTACTACAGAGTTCTAAATCTAAAATTAAAACTTAAAAAAATAAATAAATAAAAATAAACTTAAACAAGAAGAATACAATTGGAAAAGAAAAAACTAAGAATCTCAAACTCATTCATAAATTCTCAAAAGTAAAAAAAAAAACTCATAATAGAATTCTTGGACGGTTTTTCTATTGCTGAGCATCACATATATATACAAGTGAGTAAAGATCACAATCAATCTTTACAATTGAATTACAAGATGTTTTGTGGAGATAATTTTGGTAACCAAATTCCAATCTTGTAGGTTCATTGTATATGGACGATCCTTGAGTAGAGAAAATCTTGCACCAACTCATCATATCTTTAACATCATTATCTATTCCTGAAAACTTCCATAATCTATTGGAGCTTTCCATTCTTTCATGCCATGCCAATCTTGTAAATTTGATTCCAAATAAGTAAGGAATATTTTCTTAAGCGAATAGAATCTTTCACATGAGATTGGGCTACTCTTTGACTTGGTCCAAGGCTGATCTTATGCACAAAATTCATGGCTATCCTCATAAAATTCATCTTACGCCCGACTGCTGAGTTGACTGGGTGAGTTAACTGGACAGGATCACCAAAAATTCATAAAATGATCCTTTCAAGCTCAAATTTCTCCGTTCTTTTACCTACACCCAACAAACATAAAATCAACATTACATACCCGAGAAGCATCATAAATAGAATAAGAGATGTATATTTGATGCCCTAAATTCATACATAAAATGTGTTTATCAATGGCAATGGTGTTTGATCCATTGGACGGATTCACACACTCATGTACAGAGGTGCGGGGGCCACCAAACCTTTCTATAGCACATTGTAAACTTATAAACCAGACCAAAGATATGAATTGAATGCATGCATATGTTTGTTGCATTGTTTTGTTTACTCATTGAGCTCAAGTTGGAGAGCTGACCCTCGCGTGTGTAATTCTTTTTAGTTTATGATATTACAGGTGTTACGATTGAAGATTATATGAATACGCCAACGTGTGGACATGCAGCGGCTATGGATGTGCAAGCTGTAGAGGACTAATATGGCTCGTCAAGCTAGTGTTTCAACTATCTTTACGCTTAGTGGTTAACTTTCATATTGTGATACTTGTAATCAGTATTAATTATGTTTTGGTTACTTGAAGATAACTTGTTAAATATTTTATTATCACTGTAGGCTCTCAGTTCATTATTAATAAGACTTCCGCTATTTATTTATTTACTCAGATTATTATTATGGAATGTGTTTTGGTTTAACATGATTGGCATAACCTATATGAGATCCTGGTTTGAACCATTGGTTCTCATGACGATTCATCATACCACTGGTTAGTCCAGAATTAGGGTGTGGCAACTTGGTATCAGAGCTCTTAGGCCTTGCCCATTAAACTTAAATACATTCACCATTGTGTCTATGAACTGAGTTAGGATAAACTTAAAAGCTTTAATACAAACACACCATAAGCACCTATGTTGGTTGAGCCATAACTTAATTAAGACAATAATGTACATATTAAAGGTGGAACCATATGTATATATATATAGAAGAAAAAGAAAATTTAAATGTATCCCGATAAATAAATAACATAGGATATGGTCTATAAGTTGGACAGTTGCCTGAATATACAAAGAGTATAATACAGTAGTAAGAAGGGAGCATCTATAAAGTAGAAAATTAGAATACCGAGTTGGTACTCACAAGATTTGAAACTCGATGTATGACAGAGGAAGAAGAAAAATGACTAGTAACGCCTAAATCCCTATAGAGGTAAAGGGAAAGATCTCGGGTTAAATCAAACAGAGATAGGAGAACAATGGCCATACACCAAAAATGAGAGTAACTATAAAAGAAGATAAAGCTATGCTCCTGGGTGACATGGAGACTCAGAGTGAGATACACATGACTCCTCTTGCGGCGATGGAGGTTGAAGCTGAAGTAGATACACATGACTCCTCTTGCAAGTGCAACTCATGTGTATTCGATTAGATATTTTTTTAGTTTTTTTTACTTGGATTTGTTATGGACATGTATTTGATATTTATTTATGTCTCAGTTGATACAGAATAATTTTCTATTTAAATATTAATATCACAGTAGATTCTCAGTTCATTTTATTATAAGACTTCCGCTATTGTGTATTTACACTGATTATGATTATGGATGTATGGGAGTTTAGAAACACGGATATAGCCTACTCGAGATCCTGGTTGAACCGTTGGTTTATTAGCGGTTCATCACACCGTTCTGAATAGTGTAGAATTGGGGTGTGACAACTTGGTATCAGAGCATTTCAGGCCTTGTCCGTTGAACTAACATACATTCTAGACAATTGTTAGCTGAGATTGGATAAAAGTAAAAACAGTAATATTAACACATTATAAGCACAAGTGATGGTTGAGACCAAATTTAAAAAGAGAATAATGCATCTATTAAAGGGGAAACAAGTTACATACAATGAGAGAGAAACAAAATGTATATACATAACTAAAGCAGAGTACAGTCCACAACCCGGATAGTTACTCTGTAGTACAAGAAAAATAAAGTACAATCAAGAAGTTGGAGGTGAAGTAAGAGGCGGCGCCTCACGGTCTCTATCGTAGTCCTCAGCATAGACTCTAGTCAACCAGGCTATCTGAGTCTGAGTCGTCTATAGACTAGCTGTAAGATCGGCTACCCTCCTATCAGTCGCACGCTGAACCTCTATGAACTCTCCCATCCGCGTGTCTAATATGCGTTGGACGGCTAGCAGCTCATCCACTCTCACACGCTGAGCGTCTAGTAACTCCTCCATCATCAGATCAGATCTGCGCTGAGCCTCCCTGATCTCATACAACATCTCCATCATATCAGAAGGTGGGCGTGAAGGATCAGTCGCATGAGAAGGACCAGTCTCAGGTACAGGATCCGTCGCAAAAGAAGTACCAACTCCAGCCGCATGCATAGGTGAAGGCAGTGGTATCGAGTCGACATCCATCTACATACGATCGTCATCATCGACAGGATCCATAGGAGCTCTAGCAGCGGCAGCAGCGGCCTCAGCGTCAGCCATCTCAATGCGAGTGTGAGGGCGTACCATCTCGTTCCTCTCCTCATCACTGACTTGGGCATCCGCATACCCATCTTGCAGATAGCCTCCCAATCTAGAGGCGACGAGAAGGTCTTCTCCTGAATCTTCTCATCTGCTAAGTCATCCCCCAGGCGGGTCAGTAGAACAGTAATCATACGTCCATAGGGTAGATTACCCCTATGACCGGACAATGTAGCACTAATCATGGTCCACATGATCATGTAGGAAAGGCAGACTGGCTGTCTGGTGCAGATACTATATATTAGAAACTGGGTCAGCTGAGAAACCCTCTCATAGTGCCCACTCTGCGAAATCAGATTATCCTGGATAATCTTGTAGAAGACCCATGGAGCTGGACGCAGGTAACAAGCTCTCATCTGCCAGCGATCAAGTCATAGCAGCTGATTGTCGATCTCTGCCCTCATCTCCATGGAAACAAACTGGGGCTCTCTAGGCGCACAATAAACCATGGGGCCAAGGAATGCCCAGTAGGTCGGCCAGTTGTTGATAGTCAAATGAGATATTCACCCCTTTGACGTAGCTGGTGATGCGCAACTCTTAACCCCTCTCGACATCATTGTAATTCCCACCCACCTAGAGATTACAATAGAACTGGCGCACCAAATCCGGACATGTGCACCCGTCGTAAGTGATGACAGGGAGCCACCCCATGTCACCGAATGCTCTCTCTACGTTGAACAAGGCTAGCTCAGCCAAGTTCACCATACGACCACCCTCTACTTTCTTACGAGCATAGTTGGCATACTGTGTCTCGGCTTCATTGGAGTGGAAGCGAAGCGGATCACGAACTCTGGGTACCTTGGTACGAGCCATGGTATCTGCAGATAAGAAAGAAAAAGGGAGACAAGGAGTTAATAGGATAAAAATCCAAAATTTGACATTATAACGACGTAAGTAGGCCAAAAGCCTCACTTTTCACCCATACACGTGGGCAGGAGGACTTACATAGGTTCCAACATATCCTACAACAGTCACACAGTAGAAAATTGGAACTAAGGAAGTCCAATTTGAAGGAATTTCAAGAAATAAAAAAATTTCGATAAATTAGGGCAAAAAGAGAAAAAATCTAACTTTCTCGATAACCAACCGATGAAACTTGAAAATTTTTTAGGGCTTTCGTTCCTCGATACACCAATAACAAGAGCCCCCAATAAAAATAAAATTTTTACGGTTGGAAAAAGTTTAATTTGAAAAATACAAGTTAAGTGGGCAAAAACCTAGAAATGTAAACCTAAAAACAGGTAAAAATGAGAAAACATACCTGTAGGGATGATGTGGACGTCGAAACCCGGACTCAAACTAACCAATAATAGTGGAGTGGCACTGTAGCAACTCAGAAGGGAGAGACGAGTCGAAACGGGAGGGAAATAATAAAAAAAGACCCAAAATCGGATCTTAAATATCTGATTTTTGGTCTGAGGGTTGGACAATTCGACCAGAACCATTCACCCTCGGATCGACCCTCCCATCGACCCTCGGCTCTCGGGAATCTGACAGAAAACTAAGGGTCGGAACTTAGGGTCGGACACCCATCGACCCTCACATCGACCCTCAGCTCTCGGGAAGAATAGGTCATTCCCAGGGTCTGATACTAAGGGTCGGACATACCATCGACCCTCACCATCGACCCTGCATAGGAAAGACAATAAATTTGTTATAAAATGAGTCAAAAATTTGAAATTTACATTAGTTAGTGTGCCTATATGAAGTATAAATGAATTTCTCACCTTTTCAATGATTTTCAGGCACCACCAATATCAGAGAAAAATATGTCTGGACGAAGGGTAACCAGGCAGAGTCGGAATGCAGTTCCACCACCACCACCTGCGGAGGAGACCAGTCAGGAAAATTTGAATGTACCAGAAAACCCAGTTCAGGCAAATCCGACTAACTTGCCACCTCCACCCCAGGAGTGAGCAACTGTGGTAATGAATTTAGCACAACAGCTGCAACAAATGTAATACGCACAGGCTCAAATGCAAGTTGCAATGGGAATCATGTTCCAAGCTGTTCATGCTAGACCCATGCAGACGGGACATGCCAGTGCAGCACCGGTGGGTAACCACCCAACACCTCAATCACCTCAACAACCTGCTGCACAGATTCCAGTACCAGGTCCGGAAGTAGCTCAGGTTAATTACCAGTATCCACCACCTATGTTTGGGGCATACCCCCAAAATCAGTTGGATCACTCTCGACTGGTTGAGAGATTCTTGAAGATGAAGCCCAAGGAGTTTAATGGCAAACCTTTTGATCCTTTATGGCCAGCACACTGGATAGACGAGATGGAGAGAATTTTTCTTATGATGACTATCACCGAAGAAGAGAAAGTACTATGTGCCACCTTCATGCTAAAGGGTGAGGCACATCATTGGTGGAAATCTGCTAGGGCTTACTTATTGACCAAGCATGCCCTATTGACTTGGGCTATATATAAAGAAGCTTTCTTTGAGAAGTATTTTCCACGAAGCTTCAGAGATTCTATGGAGAAGGAGTTCCTGAGTTTATATCAGGGACAGATGTCAATGGATGCATATCAACAGCGTTATGAAGAGCTGTTTTTCTTTGCACCACTTAGTATGCAGGAAGAAGACACAAAAACCCATAGGTTTGTCACGGGATTGAGAGGAAGCATCAGAGAGCATGTTCTGGGCTTGGAAAAGAAGGTATACAATGAAGCTGTCCAAATTGCTCGAGTCATAGAATCGAGCCAGAAGGAGAGTTATTTCACACAGAACAGGGGTATAAAAAGGTCAGCTGGAAATTCATACAACGGAGGCAATAACATGACATATAAGCCTTTCCGCCCTCAGAATGTTACTGCTGCAACCAAGACTATCCCAGTAGCTCAACCTCAGCCAAAGCTAAATTCTGAAAACCCGAAGTGTTATAACTGCAACCAACCGGGACATATGGCAAGGGAGTGCCCTAAGCCCAAGAAGCAGTTCCATCAGGGACGGGTATATGCTGTTACATCTGAGGATGCTACCGCATCACCTGATGTGGTCACAAGTATGACTGAAACCTTTTAAAGTTGTAATTACATTGTATGAGCATGTAGACTAAGTAAAATAAATCACAGGTATCGTACGATAAATGGCGTACCCGCCAGAGTACTCTTTGATTTAGGAGCTACTCATTCCTTTATATCTGTGTCATTCGGAAAGAAGATAGATTTACCCATCAAAACATTAGACTGCAAATTACTTGTACGGTCACCGATGGGGTTAGAAGTGGAATTAGAAAAGGGTTATGGACCATGTCCAGTTCTCATTGGCGAGAAAACCTTAGATGCAACCTTGATACAACTTGAGATGGCAGACTTTGACGTCATCTTGGGAATGGACTGGTTAGCTCGGCATTCTGCAAACCTATTATGCGCCAAAAAGAAGCTAACATTTAAAGACAAAGAAGGAGTAGAATTCAGTTTTGTGGGAACCAAACTTCCCCGTAGACGCAAGCTCATACTCTCAGCACTAAAGGCTAAGAAGTGCCTTGAGAAGGGGGCAGTCGGGTATCTAGTATCAGTGGTCGACCTAACCAAGGAAGCACCACGAATGGAAGATATTGATGTCGTGCGGACTACCCTGCCGTATAGAATGGCTCCTACTGAACTGAAAGAACTGAAAGTGCAACTACAACAACTACTAGACAAGGGTTATATTCGACCCAGTATATAACCATGGGGAGCGCCAGTATTATTCGTAAAGAAGAAGGACGATAGCGTTCGATTATGCATCGACTATCGGGAGTTGAATAAACTGACAATCAAGAATCGATATCCACTACCTCGGATCGATGACTTGTTCGATCAGTTGCAAGGAGCAAAGGTATTTTCTAAGATCGAGCTTCGATCAGGCTATCATCAATTGAAGATTAAAGAGGGTGATATTCCTAAGACAGCTTTCAGGACCAGATATGGACATTATGAGTTCTTGGTCATGTCTTTTGGATTAACAAACGCACCAGCAACTTTTATGGAACTTATGAACCGGGTCTTCCACGATATGTTGGATACGTCGGTTATAGTATTGATTGATGATATATTGGTATACTCCAAGGACGAAGAAACCCATATCAAGAACCTAAACACCACCCTCCAGCGTTTAAGGAAAGAGAAGTTATATGCCAAATTTCCAAAGTGTGAGTTTTGGCTAAGTGAAGTCGTCTTCTTAGGCCATGTAGTATCCGCTGAAGGAATCAAAGTAGACCCCAACAAGATCGAGGCTATTGTAAAGTGGGAAGCACCAAAGAGCATTTCAGAAATTAGAAGTTTTCTGGGTCTAGCTGGTTATTATCAGAGATTCGTGGAAGACTATTCCTGGATTACCGTACCTCTCACCAGTCTGACTAAGAAAGGTGAAAAGTTTATGTGGACGGATAAATGTGAGAAGAGTTTCCAGACATTGTAGACCAGATTGATATCCGCCCCGATTTTGACTATTCCTATTCCAGGACAGACATTTACCTTATACACTGATGCGTCGGAACTAGGATTAGGATGTGTGCTTATGCAAGGAGAGCAAGTAATTGCTTATGCCTCGAGACAGTTGAAGATACATGAGAAAAATTACCCCACTCATGATTTGGAGTTAGCGGCAGTAGTACATGCTGTCAAGATATGGAGACATTACCTATACGGAGAGAAATTTTAGATTAAGTTGGACCATAGAAGTCTTACTTATTTATTTAATCAGAAGGAGTTGAATATGAGACAAAGAAGATGGCTGGAACTATTGAAAGATTATGATTGTGATATCCAGTATCATCCGGGAAAAACGAACGTAATAGCGGATGCGTTAAGCAGAAAGGCAATGATAAAATTGCAAGGAGAGGTTAGCACAACTGCAGCAATGTGTACTACCAGAATGGTATTCAATCACGAAAATGTGCAATATGTGATAGACACAACGGATGAATTAGCCAACCAAGGATTCATTCATCGGTTTTCAAATATGTTTGCCACCTTGAAGATTATACCGGATATAATGGATGAAGTGAAGACAGCTATTAAATCAGATCCTTATCTAAGAACAGTACAAGAAGATATCAAGAAAGGTAGGACTAATCCTGAGTTCACGTTGGATGAAGAGAGAGTACTGAAATACAAAAGAAGAATATGTGTACCTGAAACAGAAAGTATGGACATTAGACACCGACTAATGAAAGAAGCCCATACTACCATCTATTCAATACATCCTGGAAGTATAAAAATGTATCATGGTCTAAAGAAACTATATTGGTGGAGGGGAATGAAAGCAGATGTAGCCAAGTTCGTGTCTCAATGCCTAAATTGTCAAAAAAGTAAAGGCTGAACGACAAAGACCCGCAGGACTGTTACAACCATTATCGGAACCAGCATGGAAATGGGACTGCATCACTATGGACTTCGTCATGGGACTACCACTGACTCCTCAAGTAGTTGACACAGTTTGGGTGATTGTGGACCGTCTGACGAAAACGGCTCGCTTCATACCTATACTACCTTAGTATACTCTAGAAAGGTTAGCAAAGCTTTATGTGGATAATATTGTTCGATTACATGGTGTTCCAGAGAGCATTGTATCCGATAGAGATCCACAATTTACTTCCAAGTTTTGGGAAGGATTGCAAAAGGCTATGGGTACAACGTTGAAGTTCAGTACTGCATTCCACCCACAGACAGATGGACAGTCAGAGCGTACAATCCAGATTTTAGAAGATATGCTACGAGCATGTGTAATTGATTTCAAAGGATCATGGGATGAAAAGTTACCATTGATCGAGTTCGCTTATAACAATAGCTATCAGGCTACTATACAGATGTCACCTTATGAAGCACAGTGGTATGACAGGATGTGTCGAACTCCTTTGTTTTGGAATGAAGTTGGAGAATGTAATATTGTTGGACCGGAATTTGTTGAAGAGACTTGTCGAGTGGTCGAAATTATCAAGGAAAGAGTGAGAACAGCTCAGAACCGTCAGAAGCAATATGCAGATACTCGACGTAGAGATCTGGAGTTCGCTATAGGTGAAAAAGTATTCTTGAAGGTATCGCCTATGCGAGGATTGAAAAGGTTCTGATAGAAAGGGAAACTAAGTCCAAGATATGTCGGGCCATATGCGATTCTAGCTAAGCGTGGGAAAGTGGCTTATCAGTTAGCACTACCACCATCTATGTCAAGTGTGCATGACGTATTTTTACATTTTCCTATTGAAGAAGTATGTCAAGGATCCAATGCACGTGTTGACAGTAGATTTACCCGAATTGACTGATGACTGGACATTTGAAGTCACACCAATAGAAATCACCAGTCGAAAGGTCCAACGTTTATGCAACCGAGATATCTATTATGTTAAGGTCACATGGAAAAGTAGAGACATGGAAGAAATTACATGGGAAGAAGAAAATGGTATGCGGAAGCAATACCCTCACTTATTTGATTAAGAAGGTACGTAAAATTTCGAGGATAAAATTTTTATAAGTAGGGGGGAGTTGTAAGACCCGTGTCTAACTAATCCGGTTTTATCACCTTGAACCAGGTTTACCCATCATGGTCAAGTCAAATGGACCAAGGGCGTGAAGGAGATCGAGATCCCAGGTATCAAATCGACCTAAAAACACTTAAATTAGGGGAAGGGTCGCATACCCAGCCAAGGAGGGTCAGACCCCCCAAGACAGAAAGTCAGACACTCAATTTAGAAGGGAGGGTCAGACTCATTAGAAACCTAGGGTCGACGGGATCATCGACCCTCCCATCGACCCTTAGTTGTCGCCGAAACTAAAATTAGGAAATTTTTAAATTTTTGATTTGGATTCTTTCCTAATCTCAAAGGGACTTATTTTAGGATGTTCCTACTCTATTTAAAGGATGTCCCTAAGCCTCTTTCACTCCTTTCACAACCCTAATTGAATTGAGAGAAAGAGAAGAGAAGGAGAAGAAGTAGAAGAGAAGCAAGGAAGAGAAATTAGCCAAAACAAGAAGAGTTGCAGAGAAGGAGTATTCTTCTCAGGTATGGATACTAATTCCATGAGTTTCTCCAGACCTTAGGATATATATTGATGAGAGTGTGATCTCGGAGAAACCCAAACCATCAACCCATGGTTAGGTTTTCATAGAAAACCATGGGAGAATACATGAAAGCTATTTAGGGGGATGATTCATGGTTCTAGACCATGGAATGCATGTTGAATGGACTATAAGAGCAAACCATAGGACCCCAAACACGAAGAATGGACTAAAAGGAGAAATATTGACCAAAATACATCGAGGGTCGCATCGAGGGTCGATGACCATCCGACCCTAGGTGATCCTGAGTATCGACCCTCAGTGTTCGGGAAGTTCAGATTTTGGGGAGGGTCGCACCCAGGGTCGATCAGGACTCCGACCCTACCTCTGACCCTCAGTTTACAAAATGGTTTTTAAATTCAGAATTAATTCTAATTAAATTCTATCGACTTTGTTAGGTTTTCTAGCAATATAATAACATTATAAAGGTGATTCTAAAACTTAAAAAGTATCTATTAGCAAGCTAAGGTGAGGAAACAGAACTCTAAACTAATTGATTAATAACAAACTATTTTCTATTTTCTTGAGTCCAATGCCATATTTGATTCTATGCGAATATGTTTGTAATGTGCATACAACATGTCATCCAATATTTCTATTATTTGTTCATGCATATTTACTTTATTGTTTATAACATGATGATGATGATGATAGGAATAGGCATGTGATTGTATGTGTGTGGTTTGTGTACTTGATGCGAACGAGTATCAGGGGAGGTGTAATGGGAACATCAATAAATATTAACCTTTGGTGGGTCTCAGCACTTTAGCTCTATCTCTAACTCAAGTCTTGTGCACTAGCATCGTCGTATCGCCATTACTTTAGCAGAACTATTATGTCATAGAGTATCAAGGGAGGTGGTCTCGATCCTTGTAGTCTCTGACTCTACCGGGGTGCCTTAGCTCTATCTCTATGGACATTCTGAGGGATGCTGGGGTGAGGTCTTGGATACACTGTTTGGCATTAGGATTGGTTAGTTGTGAGCCCAGTTTGTAAGCCCTCGCCAACAGGGGCTTACGTGTTGGTATGGCACTATATAGCAATAAACGTTAACCTTTGTTATATAATGTTCATGATTAGGGTGGATGGGGACGACGATAAACGTTAACCTTCGGGTGGACTTCTACACCCTGTGTATAGAGGTGGGGTCATTAAACGTTAACCTTTGACCACCCAACCTTTCTATTGCGCATTGCAAACTATAAATCAGACCAAAGATATGAATTGATTGCTTGCATATGAAATATTGCATTGTTTTGTCTACTCACTGAGCCGTGATGTGTGCTCACCCCTCGACGTCGAATATTTTTAGTTGATGATGCAAGTTATATCGTTGAAGATTATATGAATGCTCCAACGTACGGGAACGTAGCGGCAATGGAGGTTGAAGCTGAAGTGGATACACATGACTCCTCTTGCGAGTGCAACTCATGTGTATTCGATTAGATATTTTTCTAATTTTCTTTACTTGGATTTGTTATGGACATGTATTTGATATTTATTTATGTCTCAGTTGATACAAAATAATTTTTTATTTAAATATTAATATCATAGTAGATTCTCAGTTCATTTTATTATAAGACTTCCTCTATTGTGTATTTACTCTGATTATGATTATGGATGTATGGGAGTTTAGATAACAATGTATGGGAGTTTAGATAACACGGATATAGCCTACTCGAGATCCTGGTTGAACCGTTGGTTTATTAGTGGTTCATCACACCGTTCTGAATAGTACGGAATTGGGGTGTGACATGTTAGCCATAACACAGTGCCTACCATACCATAGGTCCCAGTAATGCACATCCCAGTGTAGAAGCTTGGTGCACAACAAGTAGTGTATCAAGGTGGTTACCCTTATCAGCCACTGATGTATGAGATAGCTGCATCATGGCAAAATGATCTGACAAGGGTTAAGGAATATTTTTTGAACATGAAGCATTAAATGTTTTCAGCAAAGGATCAAATGTGGCCATATATCTAGACAGGTGTATATAGGATGCGGTGCATCATTGACTTATCCTTATGATTATAAAGGATGTACATACCTAATTTTGAATTCTCGTGCCTTAACAGGATACCTTATCGATTTAACCTGTCAATTGAAGTTATAGATATTGTTTCCTTAGTATTAGTCTAAATTATACCAATCTAAGCTACTCTCATGATCGATAACATAAATAGATATATCAACTGAATGAACAGTTAAAGGTTTAATCATTTTGAACATACATCTTTTTGATTTATACCTGATTTATTGATGCTCCAAAACTTTTTCAGATTTACTCTTGTAGCCCTTGACCAATGATATTGTATACCTGATAGAACCTATAACCATGAGGTTAAGAGCTGTAGAACCTCTATTTCCATGTATTTAGACCACCTTGCAACTAGTGGTCCTTGGTTGTTGGTTCGATTACCATAGATTTACTCCTGATCCTTTAAACTGAAGTTCACTAGATAGAACAAGTGTTCATCATCATACTAAATTCGAAAGAAGGAAATGAATCTCTTTTGGATAAATATTTTGATTCTTACATTCGCAACCTTGGTGGATAAGATGCTTAATTAATAAGGGAACTATTGGAAGGAAGATGATTAAATTCAGATTAGATTCTATACCCAAAGAACCTCAGATGAAGTAGTGGAGGATTTGTTTCGAGATTGCTAGATGGATGGATATGAGTCATGTCTATAAAAGAGTACATGAGCAAAAAGTGAGAACTATCAAGAGTAGCCAGTAAAGAAATATGTAGCACTCAAGTAGAGTTAAAGATGACTATATCGGTATGAATTTTGACAAGGCCAAAGATTTCTAAAATCATATCTAAGAGTGGATACAAGGATGAAGTAAAAAATAATTATGGCATTGATAGTATTCGGATTAGAACAAGTAATACCGAGTTATGCCCAATGTTGAGTGGGATGATCAAGTAAAGACCAAAAGAGTTTGACTGAATTAATGAAATTATAAGCATATGCCCTAATGCTTATAGGTAGACTTGGGATATGAAGTAACAATCACAAGATATTTTTTGAGGTATATGATAGAGATATCAGGATAAAGCAGCAGTGATAAAAGAGATGCAAGCTACTGAGTGCAATATGAGATTTTTGACGATAGTCTTTGAAAAATCATAACAGATAAAGGAGCTAGATGTGCTCTTAAGAAATTTAAACCAGATTTTGCTAGTTCAAGCCCTTTTGGACTACATATTGCATAGGTGAGTGTTATGAACAATGTTCGAATCGTATGGATGGATAAAATTGAGATGCAACCTAGTTCTACTTGAGATGACAGACTTCAACGTCATCTTGGGGATAGACTGGTTGTCTCAACACTCTACAAAGTAGTTCTATGCATAGAAGAGGTTGTCATTTAAGAACAAAGATGTCACATAATTGCCCAGGAATTAAAAGCTTATCCTCTCTGCACTAAAGGCGAAGAGATTCCTTGAAAAGAAAAGAGTTGGATATATGGTATTTGTGGTGTACGTTACTAAAAAAGAACCACAGAAGGAAGATATTGATGTGATGCATAAGTTCCCTGATATATTTCCAGGAGACTTACTTGGGTTGTCACCTGGTCGTACGATTGAGTTCATTATTAACTTGTTACCAGGGATGACACCTATGTCTAAGGCACCCTATAGAATAGCTCTTATAGAATTGAAGGAACTGAAGACTCAACTACAAGAGTTATTAGACTTAGGTTTTATCCAGTCTAGTATACCACCTAGGAAGCACTGGTGTGGCCCATCAAGAAGAAGGATGGTAGTGTTTGTCTGTGTATAGACTATCAAGTATTGAACAAGCTCACGATCAAGAACCAATATCCACTACCTCAGATCGATGACTTGTTTAAACAGTTGCAAGGAGCAAAGGTATTTTTTAGGATTGATCTTCGGTCAAGATATCATCAGCTGAAGAATTTGGATAGCAATATTTCGAAGATAGTTTTTAAAACCAAGAATAAACATTATGACCCTGGTTATGTTATTGGATTAACCAATGCCCTTACATATTTTATAGAACTTATGAACCGGGTATTCCATGATGTATAGGACATGTCAATCATAATTTTTATAGCCTATATATTGGTTTATTCCAAAGATGAAGAAAGTCCTATAACAAATTTTAGAGCAACCTCACAATAGTTGAAAAGGGAGAAGCTTTATGCTATGTCTAAGAAGTGTAAGATTTGGTTAAACTAAGTGATCTTCTTGTGTCACATAGTATCATAAAAAATAATTAAGGTGGACCCAACTAAGATAGAAGTAATCATATGGTGAGAAACACCTAAAGAACATTGCAGAGATCAGAAGTTTCTTGGGTTAACCTAGTTATTATAGATGATTCATAGAGGACTACTCTAGGATAGCAATACCTCTTACCAAGCAAACCAAGAAGGGAGAAGAGTTTATTTGGACTGATAAGTGTGAAGAATGTTTTTAGACTCTAAAAGTAAGGTTGATATTAGCTCCCATCTTGATTGTTTTGGCACCAGGGGAACCTTTTACCCTACATACTGATGCTTTCGGATTGGGTCTGGAATGCGTGTTGATACAAGGCGAACAAGTGATTGTCATGCTTTAAGACAACTGAAGGAGCATGAAAATAATTATCTGACAAAGGATTTCAGATTAAATCTGATTATGAGAATTTTACTTAGCTCTTCACCTAGAAAGAGTTGAACATGAGGCTAAGGAGATGATTGGAACTTATGAGGGACTAAGACTACGATATTAAATGTCACTCGTGGAAGGCTAATATGGTAGCTAAGGTTTTGAGCAACAAGGAATAATGAAGCCAAAAGGAAGACCTAGTACAATAGTTACCTTGTGTTCCGCAGCAACATATTCAGATTTAGAGGAAGAGCCGCATATGATAAAAACTCGTGATGATCCAGTTGAGTGAGAACTTATGGAGCAATAGTTCCTCGCTTAGGTTCACAGCATTAAAGATCATCTATGATTTTATGGATGAAGTAAAGACAACAATTCGGTTAGATACGTATCTAAGAACGGTGCAAGAAGATTTAGAGAAAGAAAAAACCTAACCCTGACTTATTTTGGATGCGAAGACGGTACTCAGATACAGAGGCATATTCTGAATACCTAAAGGTGAAGACTCTGATATCATGAAGAGGATAATGTTAAGAGTCCATTGTACTCTATATTCAGGACATCTTGGAGTACCAATATGTATCATGACCTGAAGAGATTGTACTGGTAAAAATGAATGATAATAGATGTGGTTTAGTGCGTGTTTCAGTGTCTGAATTGTTAGCAAGTAAGGGCTGAAAGACAAAGACCAACATGGCTTACTGCAACCACTATCGTTGCCAGTCTGAAAGTAAAACTGCATTACAATGAACTATGTCACCGATTTACCACTGACTCCCAGATCAGTTGATGTAGTTTGGGTGATTGTTAATCGCCTTATGAAGATAGCTCATTTCATTGCTACACGACCTCGGTGTGCTTTGGAGTGGCTAACTAAGCTATATGTGGATAATATTGTCAGATTGAATGGTATGCCTAAGACCATAGTATCGGTCAGAGGCTCATAATTTATCTCAAAGTTTTGGGAGGATCTACAGAAAATAATGGGAACGAAATTGAAGTTTAGTACCGCATTTTACCTTAAAATGACGGACAGTCGGAGCAGACTATACAGATCCTAAGAGATATGCCCTGAGCTTGTGAAATTGATTTCAAGGAGCTTGAGTTGAGAAGGTACCGCGGATTGAATTTACTACCAAGCTACCATGTAGATGTCACTTATGAAGCATGGTACGGTATAAATGTCGAACTCTTCTATTTTGGAATGAAATTGGAGAACAAGGAATTGTAAGACCTGAGTCTATTGAAGAAACCTATCGAGTGGTAGACAAGAACAAAGAAAAAGGGCCAAGACAGCTTAAGATTATCAGATGAGATGCTAAGAACTCGAGTTTTTAGAGATATTACTTATGCATGGTTTAAAATAATTCAACAAGAAGGGAAAGTTGTATCCTATATATATTTTAAACTTTATAAAATTTTGGAGAGATGTGGAAAAGTAGTATATTAACTCACATTACCACCATCCATGTCTAGTGTACACAATGTATTTCGTGTGCCTCTATTAAAGAAGTACGTTGGAGATCCATATCATGTATTGATTGCAGATCCACTGGATTTGATAAAAGACTTAACTTTTGAAGTGGTATCAACCTAGATCACCAATTAGAAGGTACAACATCTCCAGAGCTAGGATATTTTTTATGTGAAAGTAACCTGGCAAAGCCAAGATATAGAAGAGGTTGCATGGAAAGAGAAAAATGCAATGCTGAAACAGTATTCCCACCTATTCGACTCTAAAGGTACATCTAAATTTCGAGGATGAAATTTCTTTTAAGGGTAGGGGAGTTGTAAGATCCGTGTGTGTAAATTTTGAGGACAAAATTTTTATTAAGGGTGGTGGAGTTGTAAGACCCGCACGCTACGAATCTGGTTTAACCTTACGTTCTTGTGTCGTGAACGGTCTTCCCATCATAATTGACTTAAGTAAACCAATTGTATGAAGAAACCACAAGATGAGGTACGCAATAAGTTCAACATAGTTGGTATGGTTGACTGTTTAAGTTTATGTGGAAGCAACCAGTCAAAATGAAAAACCAGTAAATTTTGGGCCTATGGTGACAGTTTTGAGGGCTATGGGCACACCTATGGTCGACAGTAGTGAGACCGTATGACCTATGTCTCATGTTTTGGTAGTATGGTCGACGATTTATGTGACCGTATGATCGACCATAGGAACCCAGAAACGACTCCGTGTTTAGGAAACTTTCTTAATTTGAGGAGGACTCTTTCCTAATTAAAGTGGGACTCTATATGGAGGTTTTTCCCTTATATAAGGGATGTTCCTTAGTCTCTCCCTCTTTTAGAACCCATATTGAAACTCTAAACCTAAGAGAGAAAGAGAGAGGAAGAGAAGGAGAAGGAGATTTGGAAAAGAAGGCTGAGAGGAAGGTTCTGCAGAGAAGAGTTCTATCTCTCTACATCAAGCTTAATGTATGGACTTGACTCTGTAAGATAGATCAGAAAGGATAGGTTCCGTTCTATTAAGTTGATGTGTTGAATCTAATGTAATGATTTCAGTTAGGGAATTTCTAAGCAAAACCATGAGAGAATAGGTTAGGGATAATTGATAAGGATAAACTATGATCAAAGGCCATAGAATGATTTTAGGATGAATCTCGTTGATGATCCATGAGGAGAAACTCATTTGAGAAGTAAAAATTAACTTGACTACGTATGGTCACAGCTATGGTCGACCATAGGATCAGAAAAGAGTCGACCACAACCATTCGGGAAGAATTCAAGAAACATACAGTCGCAGGTTTGGTCGCATGTAATGCAACCATAGGGTATTGACCGTATGTCCTACAGTGGCATATATTGCGACCATAGGATCGACCATAGCATCGACCATAGGAAAACAACAATCATATTTTAAGACCAAACAAGGTTTTTTGACTACTACAACTTGGTAAACTTGAATCCTAACTTACATACATTAATTGTTTAGGTTCCTAATAGATTCAAAGTGACTTCCAAAGCTTGGGAGAGGAACAAGGAGAGGAACAAACATCGATCAAAGGTAAGGGAACAAGACCTAAACTAATTGGATAATAACAAACTGCTTTATTTTTATTGAGTCCAATGCCATGATTGATTCTAAGCATGTATGCTCATAATATGCATCTCACATGTCGTCCACCTGCTATTACTACTCATGCATATTTAATTCTATTTATTTATAACATGATGATGACGATGATGCTAGGAATAGGCATGTGCTTATATGTGTGTGGCTGGTGTGTTGGATGCAAGTGGAGCATCAGGGGAGGACATGGCATGGTGGTCTCTCACCTCGTCACCAAACTCTAGCTCTATCCCTAGTCAAGTCTTGTCCACTAACATCCTCGTATCGCCATTACCTTAGCAGAACTATTATGTCATAGAGAGTCAAGGGAGGTGGCTATGGACCATGTGGTCTCTAACTCTGTCGGGGGGCCTTAGTTTTATCTATATGGATGTATTAAGGGATGCTAGGGTGAGACATTGGATACACTATTTGGCATTAGGATTGGTTAGTTGCAAGCCCAGTTTGTAAGCCCTCGCCGGTAGGGGCTTACATGTTGGTATAGGTAGGGAATCAGGGGAAGTATTCGTGATGTTTGATCCAGACACTTTAGCTCTATCTCTATTGCATGGTGGGTGCATGTAGGATGACAATGGTGTTTGATCCATTGGGCGGATTCACATACTCGTGTATAGGGGTGCGGGAGCCACCAAACCTTTCTATAGCACATTGCAAACTTATAAACTAGACCAAAGATATGAATTAAATGCATGCATATATTTGTTGCATTGTTTTGTTCACTCACTAAGCTCAAGTTGGAGAGCTGATCCTCACGCATGCAATTCTTTTTAGTTTCTGATGTTGTAGGTGTTACGGTTGAAGATTATATGAATACGCCAACGTGTGGACATGCAGCGACTATGGATGTGCAAGCTGTGGAGGACAAATTTGGCTCGTCAAGCTAGTGTTTCAACTATGTTTATGCTTAGTGGTTAACTTTGGTATTGTGATACTTGTAATTAGTATTAATTATGTTTTGGTTACTTGAAGATAACTTGTTAATTATTTAATTATCACTGTAGACTCTCAGTTCATTATTAAAAAGACTTTCGCTATTTATTTATTTACTCTGATTATTATTGTGGAATATGTTTTGGTATAACATAATGGCATAGCCTATAGGATATCCTGGTTTGAACCTTTGGTTCTCATGATGGTTCACCACACCACTGGTTAGTCCAAAATTGGGGTGTGACACCTAACACACAACTGCCTACACCATGCTTAAGTCAACGTAAATCCAGTTTAATTTACCACTACAAATGACCTTAGCAACACAAATGCAAGGTTAGACTCTTATTGTAGTTGTTATTGCCCTGAGCTTCCTATAACCCCTTTTTATATCTCCTTAGCTCATTCTCTCTTGAGCTGACCCGATCTATTACTTGCTGGGAGAATATTGATTTTGGCATTGGAGCGATCATAGGGCCCAGAGCCCAATCTCCCTTCATTCACCTTGTCTGTGTGTCTTTTGCAGATCATCTCATCTTGGAGGACCATGTTAGCCAATTCTAGTAGCAACAGATTGGTGCCCACCGTGGGGCATATGGAAAGAATTCTTATCAACCAGCCTGTAAATTTCACCATGATGAAACGAGTAACAGGATGTCACAACACTGACCTTCCTCCGAGGGATGAAGTCCTCATCAAGAATGTCCATGAAGAAGACAATAACAGATATAGCTATTGCATCTCCCCGCTCGAAGAAAGATTTGTGACCAGGGCCCAACTTGATTCCTTGGCATAACAAATAGCACAAGTGGATAGCTTCTTCAACAAGCTCAATCAACCAACCCCGAACTCAAAAAATGGGACTTAGATCCCACTATCCCAGCTTGAGGTCTAATAAATAAGAGCCAAACGGCAAGGGCTCGACCTATCGATATCCAACAGCTGAGTCAATCGACGAGAAGATATCAAACCTCCCACTCTAAATGAGGTTCAACCATCTCAAAATGATGAGCTAGTGACCAAGGGGCCACTGAGCTTGGAGCACCGCAACTACTATTGGCAGTCGATTAGCTTTGACTACATTAAGCAGTCGAGTTTTAGTCCATGAAAGGTTTGGAGCATGTCCACCTAGGCTATATCGGAGCATGACTTCAACCCCGAGCTCAGATGCCAACCTCCATATGATGACGAGGAAGTACCTCGGGCTGACCGGGTGAAGGCCCTATTGATCAAGACCAAAGACGAACTATTGAGGACCAAATGCACCTACTCGAAGAATGCATGAACTAGGTCATGTAGCAGCGTACAGGACAAACTAAGAGGGGCTATATCATGGAGACTGCTCTCAATGATGAAATCATCTATGCTCCCTTTCTACTGAACTTCAAGATGTCTGTGGTCGATACTTAAAACGATACCACCAACCCCGAATAGCACTTGCACAACTTCATGTCCATGATGTGTTTGCATGGCTATCAGGACGCTATCATCAGCCAAGCGTACACCTCAACCCTCTAAAAAATGGCTAAGATGTGTTCAAAAGCTTCAGACCGAGTTCAATCCATAGTTTTGGGGACCCCGGCCAAGTAATCCTCATCCATATCTAGAGCAGCAAAGCTCATGAAAAAAATGTGCTCCACTTGATGGGCATTATGCAATAGATAGGAAAAACCTTTTGTGTCATAGCCCATTATGGAGGATCGGGCATGATATCTGGGTCAACCCTTGTTGCACCCGAATACATCCAAGATTACTACCACAATGATTACAAAATAAATCCCACAGTCTACACATGCAATGACCACAATAATCAAGAAGCAATATTAATATAAGCGAAAGCATTTAATATTGATAGATGCTTCTAATGATAACATATCCCATACTATGTATCAAATTATCTGTTACAAACCAGTTGTGCTCCGCAAAATACTGTAATATCCATATACACATACCCAAATACAAAAGCAGTAAATTTGTTACATTGTCCTTGATAGATATCTTCATCTACCAACAAAAAGGATTGTATCATAACAATCCATAGTATATCTGGGAAGGGAGAAAGTAAGGGGAGGGCTACATCATGCGTAGATGCAGTCGCTGAAAGTGTAGCCCTCGTCGTGCTCTCCACTAACATTGTCAGTACCAGCAACCATGCTAACAAGAGAAGATTCCATAAACTCAGCAATAGAGAAGTCACCTGTAGAAGAATCAGAAAAAAAGTATCGACACGAGGGTAAGCTCGCATCCTAGCTCAGTGAGAAATCTAGTATCACATGTGTGCAACATGCAACATCAAATGATATGAAATGCAATTCATTTTATTTTAGGTCTCAGGCTTGTGATTCTACATCCTAGGAAAAGATAGAAGCTGAATAAATGACCCTGGGCCGTTAAATGTCTTTTACAAGTAAACTCTCCCCTTGGGGACACCCATCCTTATAGGGTTCGTTACCTCCCATGAGAGACCCCACATACGCTAGCTACCATACACCCATACATCACTGACTCCCCCGAGGGTCACCCAACCTTTAGGAGTGCAAAGCTATGTTAGTATCTTTATCCCTACTAGAACGGAATAGGAAAATAGGGAATGACACCACCTATGTCTATTATGTTCATTTATTTCACTTTGGTTCCCTGATAATTGAAGCCCTCGGATCACCACTGCTATGGATCACCGTACCCCTACTTTCATGTTGACATAAACATCGTGCTATCCACAAGTAGAGAACCCCGACTCTACTCCCATAGATCACCATGTCTACCACTAGCATGTTCACATTCCAAGGTGATCCATGTGTTCGCACTCCCATGCATTACACGAACCACCATACATGGTTGGAATCCAACAAGACCCATGCACCCATACTTCTATGCTTCATACAAGCCATCATACATGGTAGCATAAATTTATAAATAAAATCTATGCCCTAACGACGAACCTTGGCTCCACTCCTATGGATTACCGTGCTCCTGCTAGAGCCTAGCATTAATAACATGGCCCGTGTATTGTGCTCCCATAAGCCATAAGTCTACCATTCCCAAACAATCATACAAACAGTCATAGTTGTTATAATGTGATGCATGCTCATACATAGAAATAATGAAAAACATACAATTAAATAACAACCTAAGCATGTTACTAGTAAAACAGACATGTTAAGAATGCCCTATGTCTATGGACTAGACCCCTCACCTAATTGCATAATATGTGCAACAGTAATCCAAAGCCAAACAGAAAGCTTCACAATTAACTAAGTCAAATACCAATTTAAACACATAAGACTTCATTAGATTGGTTGCATAGCTTTTAATTAACCAGGACAGGTCTTACATGTCCATATACGAGTCCCAAGATAAGTCAAGAATTTAATGGTTGGTCTCTCTAGTCATTTCTAGGCAAACTGGTTTAAATAAATTGAACTGGAGGATAGAACTAGTATAGGGATCCTCCAGTATAGTCAATCGGTTAACACTTAGAATATTTTCTAAGTGGATAGAATCGAAGGGATGAGAGGATGCTCGATCATCAGGCTAGTCATCCAGTTTGTATACTATTATACACCTTGGGATTCCAGTAGGTCTTTTGGAGGCTTTGCCAGGTGATCATTCATCCGGCACTGACTCCGCTTAATCATTAAACCTAAATGGAGGATCCGAATTAATCAGACCCACTGGAAAACGAGTTGGACGGTTGGGGCTAATGCAGAGGATCATGGTAACAACCCATGTTTTTTTGAGTGATCTCGGTTGCTCATTATGTTGAAACAGGTGGAAGGGATTGATAGTTGGGGGCTGTGATACTAGGATGATTGTTCTATGTCTATGGTGGAAATAGGTAATGTTTACTTTTAAATAGTGTGAGATAATGTATGTGTTGACTTGTGGATATTGGTATGCTTAAAAATTCAGATTTATAATGCTTAAAAATTGTGTTTTGTCTATAAAGTAGGAAATGAGTTGTTGTGCTAGCATAGTTGTTTATTTTCATAAGTGATCTTACCTGTATGAAATTATTAATGAAAGTAAATATTAGATTTAAAGAGTTAGCTTAATGGTATATTTTTTTTTTTTAGTGCTTGATGGAATTAAAACTTGGAGGTCTTGAGTTCAAACCTCCTAGGAGGCGAAATGGAATTAACTCTGTTGGAATTTACACATTGATTTTAGTAGATACCCAATAGTGATTCACTATTGGTGGATGATGGGTTTTCACTTTTAGGAAAAAGGGAGGACACAAGAGGAATTTGGTGAATTAGTTGAAGGTCATTTTTGGTGGCTGAAATATAAGGGGTGACTTAAACCTTTAAAATATGAAGGCATGCATGTCAAGATAATGGAATCTTGGAAGGGTAAAATAGGCATGGAAGAATTGGAGGGATACCCATGAAGTATAGGCAGCCCCTTCATGCATTGGGTGACTGTTGAGGGCAAGAGGGGGATTTCACCAAAACATTTAATTTTAGAATTTTAGAAAATAGAAGAAAATAGAGTCTACAAAAGAAGGATCTGATATCAGTTCAGTTTTTTTGTTTGAGCTGGGAAATTCGTTGGTAGAGAAGAGAGTGGAAGCTTGCTTTCGTTGTATGAGATTTTAATAGTTGGGGAGCTTGTGGATTGGATTGAGGTGCTAGAACATGGGATTTTGAATGCAAGGAGGAGTGCTCACCAGGAGATCATCAGTCCAAGGAAGCTCTCAAGGAAGAAATTCATTTTTGGGGTATCCTTGAAGGAGTTGCAGCAAAGCCAAGGAATAAATTAAAGTTAGAGTTGCTGTCCTTGGTGGTTCAAGCTTGGGAACTATCTTGTGAGTGCTCATGTGAGTTTCTTATACCCTATGGTGAAGGGAATGTGGTTTGCATGTTGAATCAATAAAAAATAAATAAATAAAGTGGAGTTTTGGAATCATTTAGGTTTCTAGTGAAAGAGATGATGAACAGTAACATTGTTCATCAAATCTCAAGCAAAGTATATTTAAAAGTGATTTTGGGCATGTAGAAATTGGGAAAAATAGAAATTTAAATATGATTAACATCTACAGAGGTGATTTCTGAGTTTAAATGATGACTTAAGAGTGTTAGATGGTAGTGGTTAAGAGAAAAAGAAGAAGAAAATGACCTTAGATGATCCAACCCGTTTTGGGTTAACCCGTCATGGACTGGCAGCATGACCCATGATCAGTCCAAAAGCCATAACTTCCTACATACAGATCGGAATTTGATGATTCTTGATGCGTTGAAAAGGTATTTCAAAGGAGCACGTATTGTGGTAAAAGGGACACCAAAATTCGAACTCCATCCTGCCCAAAGCTCATGTTAAAATTAGTATAAATACATGGGAAAAATCTAGGTATCAATGGTTTCAATAGATAGGTTATTTTGACCATTTGAGATCGATTCATGGTGAGATTTATTCTCAGAGATCTTTGGTGATATGTAAGGCATATGTGATCCAAATTTGATAATTTTTTATGAATTTTTAGGCATTCAAATTAATTTATTATTGATTGAAGGTTCATTGTACAGCAAATGTTGTTACAGCAAATAGGTAAAAATATAGGGCTATTTTGGCCAATCTAAAATAGTTTTTAATGAAATTATTTTTCAGAGACTTCTATTAGCCAGTAAACTATATGTGGTCCAAATTTGGTAATTTTTCATGAAGTTTTGGATACTCTAATGCAACCATTGTTTAATTAAGGTCTATATTACCGAAGTTGCTGTTACATCAGGTTTTGGGGTTTAATTATTGAGGTTTCCTATCTAAGGGACCTAAATAGATTGGAAAACTAAACAAAAGTTTATAGGGCTTTGTTATGATGCCTAATAAGGGGTTAAAAGATGATTCCTACATTGATTAAAGCTTTATATATTCAGGTATTCCAAATAAGACAACATAGTAGGGAGTTTCTAACTTAAGCCAAGCAGGGGTCATTTTTGGCCAAGAGGTTCAGGTAAGCAAACCAGGTATCCCAATAATTTTAATATCATATTTGGGGTTTGCTCATGCATTTTATAGGTGAAGATTATCGCTTTATGGCTGTAGGAGGTGAAAGTTTTGCTTGTTGCACTCAAATTTGGTTAGAAGTTCAAGAAGCTATAAATAGGGTAGTTGTGAGTTGCAAAGTGAGTAACTAACCTCTTGTAGTAGGCTAATACTGTAAATATATTTATGTATAGGTGTGGTGATGAATGCTTCTTGAGTTTGATACTTATGTATTCATCTATGTAAACCTGAAATGTTATTCCACTTTGGTATATAGTTTATGAGTGGTACGGTGAAAATTATCAGATGTTTTAAGTGTATTGATATTTATTGTTGTTATATTGTGTTATACATATAGTTATGAATGTAGAAAGTTTCTTCAATATGGTACATGACCCCTAAACTTGAAACAAGAGATGAGATCATTTTAATGAAGAATAATTACAAGTTGTAAAATAAAAGGTAGACTAATGGATGTATCCAATGGACAACAAACTTTGTACTTGTAAGTTTTAATTTTCTAAATGCTACCGGTGATCATAACACCTTAGTAAACTACTATAAGCAGGTAGGAAAGTCACGAGGACAAAGAAATGTAAGAAATAGGCTTATACTAGTGAAGATAAGCATAAAGGTATAGTCAAATTAAACTACAGTAGAAATGAAAATCCCTTCTAATAGGTTATAAAAGATATGGATAGCAAGATGAATTGAAACTAATATAAATAACTCGTAACAGATGTACATGTGCCGATAAAATGATAAACAATACCATATGTAAATTTATATACGGAATGAATAAATGGATAGCAAGTCCAAGTTTATATTTTATAGAAAGAAAAGTCCTAGAAATTCAGCCTAGGAATACAGGTACGTCATGATTAAGTGATGGCAAATGTAAATATCTGTTGAGTCAAACAAGTGGCAAGATGCGGGAGCATCCGGTGAGCCAAACATGTGACAGTAAATGGAAGCAGCTGTTGAGTCAAACATGTGGCAAGATACGGGAGCATCCGGAGTGCCAAACATGTAACAATAAATGGAAGCAGCCGTTGAGTCAAACAAGTGGCAAGATACGGGAGCTCCCGGTGAGCCAAACATGTGACAATAAACAGAAGCAGTCGTTGAGTCAAGCCTAACAAGTGACAATAAATGGAACAAGCCGTTGAGTCAAACCAGTGATGAGAAATAGAGGCATCCAATGAGTCAAAGCATGATGTACAATTGACTTGAAACGGAAGTATCCGTTGAGTCCAGAAATGTTAACAAATAGACATGTCATGAAAGAAAATAGTGGCCTACAAGAAAAACAGAATGCAAGTCAGTCATATAATGAAATGGCCTTGCGCACAATGGGGCAAGATATGAATACATCCATTGAGCCTAAGTTAACAATTTGTAGTCAAGTCAAGCAAGAACAGTGAAAGCAAGACAACAAATAAAAATAAATAAATACACAGATCAGTATCATGGAACTATAGGAAAACAAGGAAGTATACATGAGTGGGAATATGATCACGTTATGATAAAAAAAAAAACAAGAACAAAATGTGAAATATTAGCAAGTAAATAGCAGTTAGATATAATACAGAACAAAGACAGCTTCCTTGTTTATTACATATTTGATATGACGTTTGTTGCATGTATTCCTGCCAAGCTGTTAGCTATTCACTGAGCTTTGGCTCATTCCAGTTGATTCATATGTTTTACAGGTGATTATAGCAAGCTCAAGGAAAAGAGACAACCGTAGATGGTAGTCCAAGAGGATGTTTGGGCCTCTTGGTTAATTAAAGTATTTTGATTATGTATTTGTATAATGTAAATTCCATGTAGTTGATATTTCAGCTGTGTGGGCATTAAGTTTTTGTAATAGGCCCACACCTTGAATGTAATTTAAGAAATTAAGTTTATTTATGTAATGAGTAGTTTTGCCATCAGTTTAATAGAATATATGGTTTAGGACTTTTGCTGTATATTTTAAAGTATTAAACATAGATCAAAGTTGATGACAGATGAGATAATAGGTACTATCAGATGAGATGATATATGTTTGGAAGAAGAAAAAAAATTATACAGGTTTAACTAAGCTTTTTATTGTTTTTAATGTGATTAGTGATTCATTTCCCTCACCTGGGAAGGGGATGTTATAGTGGTGGTATCAGAGCAAATGGATCTCTGGTCTAAGAATATATAAATGTATCTATTAGAACTAGGGTTAACAACGCACAAATTATCCAAGATGAAACTAATCGATTCAGAGATAAATAAGATGATTATGAGACAAAAAAAAATGAGCAGCATCAATATTATTGTTTGTAGGAAGATCTCTGGAGACTGGCAGGTAAGTAGAGGCTATAGTTTAGAGATAAAAAAGAAAGCATTTTTATTGGATATGATATTGTTATGGATGAAGGAACTTAGGGTGATGAGGGGCATTGGTTGATTGTTTACATGCCTGTTATTACTTTCTGCTTAGAAATAAAGTAAAAATTTAGATCTTAGAGAAAATAGGAACTAAGAAGACAATACTAAGTAGGGACTATTGTTCCATGGCAAGAGAGGATTTAAGTACATGAATTATTTGAAGTGAACTAAGATTATAGACTAAATCTATGATGTTATTGGTGAATAATGCTTAGAGGCTATGATAAATTACTCATTGGTCATATGATGGATTGTTTTGTAGCAGAATATGAAATAATAAGATATCATTTTGGTTCTCAAATGTCTCCAAGACAAGGATCTTCAGATATCAGAGTGGAATAAGAGAAGGAAGGAAAACACTCACTATTATCCTCTGAACCAGAAACTCCTGGAATGACACCTCAGGAATACCTGGAGGCATTTGCCACATATGTACTTCAGAGACAGCAGTTAGAAGTTGGAGGAATGGCTCAGGTTTCCCCTCCAGGATGGACTCCAGAGGATTTTAAGGGCATTTTTGCAGAGTTTATGGAACATTGGAATCAACAAAAAGCTTCCGGTGTGGCAGTATCAAGCTTACAGCCTACTAGGGAGAAAGCCCATCATAGTGAGGGAATTGGTTTTATTGAAAAGATGCGCAGAAAGAGACCCTTAGAGGGAAAGGACCCATGTCAGCCCATCAAAGTTTCAAAGCAAGTTGAGGGACCCACAAGGAAAACCAAGTGCACTTTGTGTAGAAGAAATCATGAAGGTGATTGTAGGTGGGGCACAGATATTTGCTACCGATGTGGAGGCAAAGGACATTTTGCTAGAGACTGGAGACTCAGGTATGCAAGAAATTTGATTCTTACCATAGTAATTGCTTTGCATTATATTTCTTCTGATGTGAACATTAAAGGCAAGAAATTAGGAAGTTAATAAATTCTAAGGTATGTATGACTCGTTGTGTGAGGATTTAGCATTTAAACTATGACCTAGTAGTATTTAGATAGATAAAATTCTAAGGTATGGATGGAATAAGGTAAGTACACTCCAAATCATGATACAATATAATAGCGTAAAGAAGGACAATGTAACTTGGGAAGAAATTTTTTTTTTCTAAAATTATAATTTAATCTGGATACAGAAACCTAATGGATATGCTCTGTGATGTATTAAGGCATACTTTAGTTGAAGTAAAGAATTGAAATTGAATTTCGAGCTAATTTTAATAAAGTGTGCTTAGCTGATGCGTAACAGGTAATGTAAATAGTAGATGTTTTATCAAATGCTAAAAAGGTTTGAGGATCAAGCAAGTGAACTACTTATGAGGTAGGTATGGATTAATGAGATGATGACCAGGTTATTGAATTATTGTATATGAGTTGCTGTAAATTAAATCGATGAGATTGGGAATAGGATAATGGATGTCTAAGAAAATTTTAAGAGACACTTCTGGACAGGTTAAAGATACAAAGGTAGGTGTAATGACCATTTGGGAAATAAAAAAGGATCTGACTGTGGTTGTTGTAGAAAGTATATAGAGTTTGATGAATGTGTAATTATTTCTAAGGATGTACTACAATAATTAAGTTTAAAGGATCATGGGTTAATAGCTATGGAAAGATCAACTAGTAAGAAATCAAAACTTTATGTTGAAGATATAAAAAAAAATGATGAATAGTATATGTTATGTGTAAAAAATTTAATTTTTTTAGCAAGTAATTCCAGATTATATAGTAAGAAATAGTGTTAACTAGATAGAGGTGATGATCATACTATTGTGGTGTTAGCCAAGAGAAAGCTAAGAGTTGTGAAAATTTTAGTGCAGGTTTATGATTATGAATTCTTATACTTCATAGTAGGTAATGGATCATGGAAAGTTGTAAGAGAAAAGAAAACTTATGGAATGGTTAAGTATTGAAGGAAACCATAGAAAGTTAGATGTTAACAGAGACTTGAACTGCCATGAGATGTTATGAGCTGATATAAAATGCAATACCATGAAGAAGAATTTTTACTGAAATGTATAGGATTAAAAGGATGGATGTTAGTAGAACTGAGTTAGTAAGAAATGGTATACCAAGAGATGAAATTGAAATAAAAGCCAAGAATCTAAATGAATAGACCCGTCAATTGTGGTGGTAGGTAACAGGTATGTTAAAGAGACTGATTCTATATTCTAAAGTATAGGGTGCTGATTTTCTTCATGTAAAAGTGGTTATGTTGTCACACCCTAATTCTGCACTATTCAGAATGGTGTGATGAATCACTAATAAACCAACGGTTCAACCAGGATCTCAAATAGGCTATCCCCGCGTTATCCAAACTCACACACATCCATAATCATAATCAGAGTAAATACACAATAGCGGAAGTCTTATAATAACATGAACTGAGGAACTAAAATGATATTAATAATTTAATAGCAAATTATTCTATTTTCAACTAAGACATAATTAATTATCAAATACATGTCTTAATAAATCCAATAAAGAAACCTATAAAATATCTAATCAAATACACACGAGTTGCACTCGCAAGAGGAGTCATGTGTATCCACTTCAGCTTCAGCTTCCATCGCCGCTACGTTCCCGTATGCAGACGCATTCATATAATCTTCAACTGTATAACCTGCATCATCAACTAAAAATATTCGACGTCGAGGGTGAGCACACATCACGGCTCAGTGAGTAGCCAAAACAATGCAACAATACATATGCATGCAAAAGGTCAATTTATATCTTTGGTCTGGTATACAAGTTTGAAGTATGAAATAGAAAGGTTTAGGTAGCCAAAGGTCGTGTTTATTGACCCCGCCTCTATACACGAGTGTGTGACGTTACCCGAAGATCACGTTTATCGTCAAGTCACATGCACCCAATCATGAACATTATATAACAAAGGTTACGTTTATTTCTATATAGTGCCATACCAACACGTAAGCCCCTGTTAGCGAGGGTTGCAAACTAGGCTCGCAACTAACTAATCCTAATGCCAAAAAGTGTATCCAATGCCTCACCCCAGCATCCCTCAAAATGTCCAAAGAGATAGAGCTAAGGCCCCCCGGTAGAGTCAGAGACTACAAGGACCGAGACCACCTCCCCTGATACTCTACGACATAATAGTTCTTCTAAAGTAATGACGATACGACGATGCTAATGCATAAGACTTGAGTTAGAGATAGAGCTAAAGTGCTGAGACCCGCCAAAGGTTAACGTTTATTGACGTTTTCATCACACCTCCCCTGATACTCGCTCGCATCAAATACATCAACCACACACATACAAGCACATGCCTATTCCTATCATCATCATCATCATGTTATAAACAATAAGGTAAATATGCATGAACAAGTAATAAAAATATTGGATGGCATGCTGTATGCACATTACAAACATATTCGCATAGAATCAAACATGGCATAGGACTCAGGAAAATAGAAAAATAGTTTGTTATTAACCAATTTAGTTTGGGGTTTGGTTCCTCACCTTAGCTTGCTAATAGATACTTTTCCAAGCTTTAGAATCACCTTTACAGTGTTATTGTATTGCTAGAAGCCCTAACAAAGTCGATAGAATTTAATTAGAATTTATTTGGAATTTAAAAACTACTCTGTTAACTGAGGGTCGGAGGTAGGGTCGAAGTCAGGATCGACCCTGGGTGCGACCCTCCCTTAACTCTGAACTTTCAGAACACTGAGGGTCGATGGTCAGGTACACCTAGGGTCGGATGGTCATCGACCCTCGATGCACTTTGGTCCAATTCCCTCTTTTAATCCATTCTTCGTGTTTAGAATCCTATGGCTTGCTCCTACATTCCATTCTACATTCATTCCATGGTCTGAAACCATGTATAACCCACCTAGATAGCTTTCATGCACTTTCCTATGATTTTTCATGAAAACCTAACCATAGATTGATGGTTTGGGTTTCTCCGAGATCACACTCTCAACAATAACTAACCTAAGGTCTGTAGAAACTCATGGAATTAGTATCCATACCTGAGAAGATAACTTTTTCTCTGAAACTCTTCTCCTTTTTGCTAAGTTCTCTTCCTTCACTTTCTTCTTCCTCTTTTCCTTCTCCTCTCTTTCTCTCAATTCGATTAGGGTTGTAAAAGGAGTGAAAGTGGCTTAGGAACGTCCTTTAAATAGAGTAGGAACATCCTAAATAAGTCCCTTTGAGATTAGGAAAGAATCCCAATCGAAAAATATAGAAATTTCCTAATTTCTATATTCGGCAGAATCCGAGGGTCGATGATCCCGTCGACCCTAGGGTCTTAAGCTGTCCGACCCTCCCTTCAAAACTGAGGGTTTGACTTTCTGTTTTGGGAGGTCCGACCCTGCTTAGCTGGGTATGCGACCCTTCCCCTATTTTAAGTGATTTTGGGTCGATTTGATACCTGGGATCTCGATCTCCTTCACGCCCTTGGTCCATTTGACTCGACCATGATGGGTAAACCTGGTTTAAGGTGGTAAGACCGGGTTAAATTGACACGGGTCTTACATATGTTATATGGTATGTTTTGACAAGAAGCAGTGAGATAACTAGATCTGCACATGTTGGAGGTTAGTTGGTATAAGGTACTTACATTGTGGTGTTATCCCAATAGTATAAGAAACTTTGAGTTTAACAAATGCTCAGTGGTGATGTGGACTGATTTGAAAAGAAAGGAAATTTTGTGAGATTTATTTCTAAAGTCGACACTATCGTTGGGTATAAGAGGAAATTAAATTGTCACCGATTTCTGGTACCGAAGAAGAGTATTGATGTGCAAAGTGTTAAAGTATGAACTAAAAGTTAGTGCAGGTAACAGTTCAAGTGTAAGTGTAAGAATTAATTATTTACTATGAATATAAATTGAGAATAGAGATACTATCTTGATCTTAGGTAAAGATGGATAATTAAGATACTAAGAGTTTGAGATTTCATTAACTGTGGGGACATTAGCTGGTGTCCAAGTACGATCTAACTTCGAGGACGAAATTATTTTAAGGGGAGTGCATTGTAACAACCCAAGTTTTTTTGAGTGATCTCGGTTGCTCATTATGTTGAAACAGGTGGAAGGGATTGATAGTTGGGGGCTGTGATACTAGGATGATTGTTCTATGTCTATGGTGGAAATAGGTAATGTTTACTTTTAAATACTGTGAGATAATGTGTGTGTTGACTTGTGGATAATGGTATGCTAAAAAATTTAGATTTATGATGCTTAAAAATTGTGTTTCATCTATAAAGTAGGAAATGAGTTGTTATGCTAGCATAGTTGTTTATTTTCATAAGTGACCTTACCTTTATGAAATTTTTAGTGAAAGTGAGTATTAGATTTAAACGCTTAATGATTTTTTATTTTTTTTTTAGTGCTTGATGGAATTAAAATTTGGAGGTCTTGAGTTCAAACCACCTAGGAGGCAAAATGGAATTAACTCTATTGGCATTTACTTATTGATTGTAGTAGATACCCAATAGTGATTCACTATTGGTGGATGATGGATTTTCACTTTTAGGAAAAAGGGAGGACACAAGAGGAATTTGGTGAATTAGTTGGAGGTCATTTTTGGTGGTTGAAATATAAGAGTGACTTAAACCTTTAAAATATGAAGGCATGCATATCAAGATAATGGAATCTTGGAAGGATAAAATAGGCATGGAAGAATTAGAGGGATACCCTAGAAGTTTTGACAGCCCCTTCATGCATTGGGTGACTGTTGAGGGCAAGAGGGGGATTTCACCATAAAATTTAATTTTAGAATTTTAGAAAATAGAAGGAAATAGAGTCTACAAAAGAAGGATCTGATATCAGTTCAGTTTTTTTGTTTGAGCTGGGAAATTCGTTGGTAGAGAAGAGAGTGGAAGCTTGCTTTCGTTGCATGAGATTTTAATAGTTGGGGAGCTTGTGGAGTGGATTGAGGTGCTAGAACATGGGATTTTGAATGCAAGGAGGAGTGCTCACCTGAAGATCATCAGTCCAAGGAAGCTCTCAAGGAAGAAATTCATTTTTAGGGTAGCCTTGAAGGAGTTGCAGCAATGCCAAGGAAGAAATTAAAGTTAGAGTTGCTGTCCTTGGTGGTTCAAGCTTGGGAACTATCTTGTGAGTGCTCAGGTGAGTTTCTTATACCCTATGGTGAAGGGAATGTGGCTTGCATGTTGAATCAATAAAAAAAAAAAATAAAGTGGAGTTTTAGAATCATTTAGGTTTCTAGTGAAAGAGATGATGAACAGTAACATTATTCATCAAATTTCAAGCAAAGTATATATAAAAGTGATTTTGTGCATGTATAAATTGGGGAAAATAGAAGTTTAAATATGGTTAACATTTGCAGAGGTGATTTCCGAGTTTAAATGATGAGTTAAGAGTGTTAGATGGTAGTGGTTATGAGAAAAACAAGAAGAAAATGACCTTAGATGTTCCAACCCGTTTTGGGTTAACCCGTCATGGACTGGCAGCATGACCCCTGCTCAGTCCAAAGGCCATAACCTCCTACATACAGATTGGAATTTGATGATTCTTGATGCGTTGGAATGCTATTTGAAAGGAGCACGAATTGTGCTAAAATAGACACCAAAATTCGAACTCTATATTGCCCAAAGATCATGTTAAAATTAGTATAAATGCATGGGAAAAATCAAGGTATCATTGGTTTCAATAGATTGGTTATTTTAACCATTTGAGATCGATTCTTGGCGAGATTTCTTCTCAGTGATATTTGGTGATATGTAAGACATATGTGATCCAAATTTGATAATTTTTTATGAATTTTTGGGCATTCAAATTAATTTATTATTGATTGAAGGTTCATTGTACAGCAAATGCTGTTACAGCAGATAGGTAAAAATATAGGGCTATTTTGACCAATCAAAAATATTTTTTAGTGAAATTATTTTTCAGGGACTTCTATTAGCCACTAAACTATATGTGGTCCAAATTTGGTAATTTTTCATGAAGTTTTGGACACTCTAATGCAACCATATTTTAATTAAGGTCTATATTACCGAAGATACTGTTACAGCAGGTTTTGGGGTTTATGTGTTGGGGTTTCCTATCTAAGGGACCTAAATAGATTGAAAAACTGAACAAAAGTTTAGAGGGCTTTGTTACGATGCATGCTAAGGGTTTAAAAGATGATTCCTACATTGATTAAAACTACATATGTTCAGGTATTCCAAATAAGACAGCATAGTAGGGAGTTTCTAACTTAAGTCAAGTAGGGGTCATTTTTGGCCAAGAGGTTCAGGTAAGCAAACCGGGTATCCCAATAATTTTAATATCATATTTGGGGATTGCTCATGCATTTTATAAGTGAAGAATATCGCTTTATGGCTGTAGGAGGTGAAGGTTTTGCTTGTTTCACTCAAAGTTGGTTAGAAGTTCAAGGAACTATAAATAGGTGTAGTTGTGAGTTGCAAAGTGAGTAACTAACCTCTTGAAGTTGGCTAATACTGTAAATATATTTATGTATAGGTGTGGTGATGAATGCTTCTTGTGTTTGATACTTATGTATTCATCTATGTAAACTTGAAATGTTATTCCACTTTGATAGTTTATGAGTGGTACGGTGAAAATTGTCAGATGCTGCAAGTGTATTGATATTTATTGTTGTTATATTGTGTTATACATACAGTTATGAATGTTGAAAGTTTCTTCAATATGTTACATGACCCCTAAACCTGAAACAAGAGATGAGATCATTTTAGTGAAGAATGTTTACAAGCTGTAAAATAAAATGTGGACTAATGGATGTAACCAATGGACAACAAACTTTGTACTTGTAAGTTTTGATTTTCTAAATGCTACCGGTGATCATAACACCTTAGTAAACTGCTATAAACAGGTAGGAAAGTCACGAGGACAAAGAAAGGCAAGAAATAGGCTTATACTAGTAAAGATAAGCGTAAAGGTGAAGTCAACTTAGACTACAATAGAAATGACAATCCCTTCTAATTGGTTATAAAAGATATGGATAGCAAGATGAATTGAAACTAATATAAATAACTCTTAAAAGATGTACATGCGCCGATAAAATATTAAACAATACCATCTGTAAATTTATATACGAAATGAATAAATGGATAGCAAGTATAAGTTTATATTTTTTAGAAAGAAAAGTCCTAGAAAATCAGCCTAGAAATACAGGTACATCATGATTAAGTGACGGCAAATGGAAACATCTGTTGAGTCAAACAAGTGGCAAGATACGGGAGCATCCTGTAAACCAAACATGTGACAATAAACCGAAGCAGTCGTTGAGTCAAACAAGTGGCAAGATACGGGAGCATCCGGTGAGCCAAACATGGTACAATAAACGGAAGCAGCCGTTGAGTCAAACAAGTGGAAAGATACGGAAGCATCTGGTGAGCCAAACATGTGACAATAAACGGAAGCAGCTGTTGAGTCAAACCAGTGACAAGAAACAGAGGCATCCAATGAGTCAAAGCATGATGTACAATTGACAAGAAACGAAAGCATCCGTTGTGTCCAGAAATGTTAACAAATAGATAAGTCATGAAAGAAAATAGTGGCCTAGAAGAAAAACTGAATGCAAGTCAGTCATATTATGAAATGGCCAAGCGCACAATGGGGCAAGATATGAATACATCCATTGAGCCTAAGTCAACAATTTGTAGTCAAGTCAAGCAAGAACAGTGAAAGCAAGACAACAAATAAAAACAAATAAATATACAGATCAGTATCATGGAACTATAGGAAAATAAGGAAGTATACATGAGTGGGAATATGATCACGTTATGATAAAAAAAAAAGAACAAGTTGTGAAATATTAGCAAGTAAATAGCAGTTAGATATAATACAGAACAAAGACAGCTTCCTTGTTTATTACATATTTGATATGATGTTTGTTGCATGTATTCCTGCCAAGTTGTTAGCTATTCACTGAGCTTTGGCTCATTCCAGTTGATTCACATGTTTTACAGGTGATTATAGCAAGCTCAAGGAGAAGAGACAACCATAGATGGTAGTCCAAGAGGAAGTTTGGGCGTCTTGGTTAATTAAAGTAATTTGATTATGTATTTGTATAATGTAAACTCCATGTAGTTGATATTTCAGCTGTGTGGGTAGCAAGTTTTTGTAATAGGCCCACACCTAGATTGTAATTTAAGTAATTAAGTTTATTTATGTAATGAGTAGTTTTGCCATCAGTTTAATAGAATATATGGTTTAGGACTTTCGTTGTATATTTTAAAGTATTGAAAATAGATCAAAGTTGATGACAGATGAGATAACAGGTACTATCAGATGAGATGATATATGTTTGGAAGAAGAAAAAAAATTATACAGGTTTAACTAAGCTTTTTATTGTTTTTAGTGTGATCAGTGATTCATTTCCCTCACCTGGGAAGGGAATGTGTTACATTGTGCCTCTAGGATGAGACTCTAGTATGTTCACTGGTCACAAGCCAAGGCATTTGCCTTGGCGGTGCCATGGTTTAAGTCAAGCAGATGAATGGACATATCCATGACTCCGGTACGTAGCTCCGATTCAGACCCAGAAACCAGGTCACCAATCAAGATCCATTCCGAAGGTTGGGAACTTGGTTACTACTTCAATGCTTTCTCAATAGTTGGTAGGAATCATTATTCCACCCAAGTGTGACTCAAATGGAGCCATTCAAGGTTTTATTTAACTCCATTGGTGGAGTAGGTGAACAAATCTAGCATCCTAGGTTAAGTGGTGATCTCTATTAATGGAGATCATTAATGGTGATCACCCACCATGCCGTCCTACATTTATTCCCTCAAGGGAAGAGGAAGGGATGAAAACTTACCTTCAAGGGAGTGGGTAAACCTAAATTTCTTGGTCATTAATGGCGGATACCATTAATGGTGCTCAACTACCAAGCATTCTAACATTTAACCCCAAGGAAAAAGGAGAAAGCTCATTGTACTTACCTCCGAAGGAAAAGCTAGTGTTTGAGTTCCTTGAGCACCAAGCCTCTTCTACTTCCTTTCTTCTCTTCCACTCTCCCAAGCACCCATGGTTCTAAGAAGGAAGGAAAAAGGGGTGTTATCCTCTCTTTTATGGAAATCAGGGAGAGAGAAAGTGTCTAGCTCGAGTTCAACTAGCTGAACTCAATCGAGTGATCGATCCTTTGGTGTGATCCACCAGTTGGGCCAAATTATAGTATATTGGCCGTCTATTTGGCCCGAATGCTTTGGGATGCATACCCCCTTCACCCAAGCTCTACTAGGACACCTTATACTACCAAGTGTACATAGTGAAGACTCACCTAAGGTTTGGATACCATCATCAAGTTTGCATCAGTTGCTCTAACAGTCGATGTGTTGAGACCTGGCATAGGAGGAATCTGGGTTAGTAAAAGGGCTTTTAGGTGCGGGTCTCACAACCCCCCCAATTTGTAAGAATTTCACCCACGAAGTTAAGGCATACCTAAATCTTCAAATAGATGCAAATATTTCTCTCGCATTGCATCTTCACTTTCCTAAGTGCATTCTTCAATTGCATAACTGTGCCAATGAACCTTCACATAGGGAATAGATTGGTTCTACAGTTGTTGTACTTTTCTGTTTAAAATTTTCACTGTATCTATAGTGCAAGATAGATCTCTATCAATCTGAGGAACTTCCACAGTTAAGATATGTGATGGATCATGAACGTACTTCCTTAGAAGTGAAATGTGGAAGACGTCATGAACTTCTGATAGTGTGGGAGGCAAAGCCAACTGATATGCCACTTTAGCACTTCTCCTCAAATTCTCATATGGACCAATATATCTAGGACTCAGCTTCCCCTTCTTGCCAAAGCATTGAATACCATGGTGGGGCAATACTTTAAGGAAGACTTTGTTACCAACTTAAAATTATAAGTCTTTACGTCGCTCATCAGCGTAACTCTTCGGCCTGCTTTGAACTGCCATGATTTTCTTCCTGATTAGGTCCACTTATTACTAGTGTCTTGTATAATATCAAGCCCCAATATTCTTCGTTCACCTACCTCATTCCAATATAGTAGTGTTTTGCATCGCCTACCATACAATACCTCATATTGAGTAGGGTTAAGGGTATCCTGGTAACTACTGTTGTAAGTAAACTCTATCAAAGATAGATATTTATCCTAACTACCATTAAAATCCAATGCGTATGCTTGAAGCATTTGCTCTAAAATCTATACTATGCACTCAGATTGTCCATCAGTCTCTGGATTGAATGCAGTACTGAACTTCAATTGTGTGCCCATAGCTTTTGTAAACTGTCCCATAGCTTGGAAGTGAATCTCAGATCTCTATCCGACACAATGCTCGTCGGCACACCATGTAATCTCACTATGTTGTCAACATATAGCTTGGCCAACCTATCCATAGTGTATGTTGGCCTAACAGCTACAAAACAGACTACCTTTATGAGACGATCAACGATTACCCAAACTACATCTATATTGTTTGGTGTCAAGGGTAATCTTGTCACAAAGTCCATGGTGATATGATCCCACTTCTACTCTAGGATCGGTAATGGTTGAAGTAATCCAGTGGGTCTTTGTCTATCTACCTTTACTTATTGACAAGTAAGGCACTTGTATACAAAAACTGCTACATCATCTTTCATCTCTCTCCACCAATAGCACTTGTTTAAATCCGGATACATCTTGTTACTGCCAGGGTGCACTGAAAAAGGAGAGGAATGAGCTTCAATTATGATGGTCTCCTTTAGTGACTGGGCAGATTTTGGCACACATGCCCTTCCTTTGTATCTTACCAATCCCATATTGTACACAAAGAAGTTTGGGTCTTATTTTCCCTTCTTTAGATCCTGCTTTAGAGTCTTCAAATGCGCATCATTATCAATAGCATCTTTGATCTCATCTAGTAGGGTAGGTTGAATAGTCAATGTATTGAGTAGCACCGCTGTTGCCTCAACCCACTTGGACACAACATCATCAGTGGTAGAGGGTTCAATCTCAGGAGGAGGTTCAAAAACCAATGTATGGGCCATATTGCACCCTTCCTTATGCTTTGCTGACTCGAGGGTTTTTCCTTACAATATGACTAATGACTTCATATTGAGAGCATCAGCCACCACATTAGCCTTGCCAAGGTGATACTTAATGATGCAGTCATAATCCTTTGGTAACTTAATCCACCTTTGCTGCTTCATGTTTAGTACTTTCTGGTTGAAAAAATGGGTCAAACTCTTGTGATCTAGCATTATGCAAAACGTCTCCCCAAATAGGTAATGATGTTATATCTTGAAGGCGAAGACAATTGTTGCAAGTTTTAAATCATGGGTAGGCTAGTTCTTCTCATGCACCTTTAGCGGTCTCGAAGCATAAGCTACAACATAGTCATCATGCATGAGTACACAACCTAACCCATACTTTGAAGCATCTGTATAGACCACGAGTTTACCCTCCTTTTCAAATGGAATGGTTAAAATAGGGGAGAAGACAAGCTTTTGTTTGAGAGTCTGAAAACTTTCTTTACATTTATTTGACAACTCAAACTTTATGCCCTTTTTGGTTAATCCCGTCAGTGAGATTGGCATTGAGGAAAAACCCTCAATAAACCACAGGTAATAGTCGGCCAATCTAAGGAAACTTCTGACATTTGTCACTGAAATGTGTGTCTTTCTGTCCATGACTGTACTAACCTTACTAGGGTTCATTACTAATCCTTCAGCTGATATAATATGCCCTAAGAATGCTACTTTCCTGAGCCAAAACTCACATTTTTTGAATTTGGCATACAACTTTTCATGCCTCAGCTTTTGCAATGCCAAGCGGAGGTGCTCCGCATGGGTGGCATCATTGGGTGAGTTGATGAGAATGTCATTGATGAAAACGATGACAAACATATCTAAGAACTCATGGAATACCCGATTCATGAGTTGCATCAATAAGGCTGGTTTTTTTGTTAATCCGAAGGACAAGACCAAGAACTCGAAGTGGCCATACCTTGTCTTGAACGCTGTCTTCAGCACATCACTCCCTTTAATCTTCAACTGGTGATAGCCTGAATATAGGTCTATCTTCAAAAACATACTTGTCCCTGAAGTTGGTTAAACAAATCATCGATTCAGGCAAGGGATACTAGTTTTTGATTGTTAACTTGTTCAGATCCTAGTAATTTATACATAAACAGACACTGCCTTCCTTCTTCTTCACAAATAACACCGATGCTCCCCATGGTGAGATATCGGGTCTAATGAAACTCTTATCCAGTAGCTCTTGAAGCTGTACCTTGAGTTCTTTTAACTCAATAGGACCCATATGGTATGGAGCCTTAGAAGTTGGAGCTGCTCCTAGGACTAAGTCGATCACAAACTCCATTTCTCGATGGTGGTAGACCTGGTAGCTCTTCAGGAAATACATCAGGGAATTTATTTGCTATTGGTATGTCTTCCAATCTTGGCATTTCAGCTTTGGTATCCAACATCGATACTAGATAACTTTCACACCCCTGGTGTATGAGCTTAGAGGCTTGCAATGCTGATAAAAAAAATTTATGACACTTTTTGATCTTGTTGTCGGTGTAAACAAATGCTTCTCTAATGGTAGGCCGAAACAAAATGTGGCACCTTGAACATAGGACATTGGCCTGGTGTTTTACCTACCAATCCATTCCCAAAATTATCTCAAAATACTTCATCTCAAGACAAACGAGGTTAGCTTCCAATACCTTACCCTCTATAACCACGTTATATGTCCATAATAATCTTCTAGATCAGATTTGGATCCCATAGGAATATGTACTATCAGTCCACAAGTCATCTTGTGTGATGGCATTCCCAACTTAGCTACGAATGCAGGGGAAATGAATGAATGCATATCCCTGGAATCAAAAAATACATGTGTAGGTATGCCAGATATAGAAATAGTACCTACACATACACATATGAATTACTACATGTCATGTAAGATGATGCTCCTCTTCAAAATTTAAAATACCTGTGACGACTCTAGGTGAGCCTTCTGCATCATCAACGGATAAAGCAAAGACCTTGCCTTGCCCCGATGGTGGTGCCTTCTTTGGTTCTGGGCACACCCTTGTAAAATGGCCTAAATTTCCATAGTTAAAACAAGTACCATAGAATACAGATGAAGCACTTGAGGTTGCAGGCCATGGCTGAGTTGTCCTGGGTGTAAAGGTTATAGGCTTGCTTTAAGTGGAGGTCGGATTGCTATATGTGAGCGTCACTATGAATGAGGCAGAAGAAGTTTCCATAGAAAAACTGGGGTAGTGAGCCTGAAACTGCTTGTTGGGGCGGTTGTCAGTAAAGCTCATGGGCCTCTTCTGACCCTAGTAATTCTGACGGTAGCCATCCTCAATACCCTTTGCCTCTTGTACGGCATCACTATACTCCATTAGTCTCATGTACTCCACTACCACTTTGATATCTCCCCTCAAACCTTGTACAAAGCGCCTCAGTTTAGGCTCTTCATCCCTCATGGACACGGGGGAGAAATAGAAGAACTCCTCAAACTTCTGTTGATATGCCTCAACACTAGTACTGTCCTGAGTATGATTGAGGTACTTAACTTGCTTACAATCTCTGAAGTTTTGGGGAAAGAAGTTCTTATAAAATGTCTCTTTAAAGATCTGCTAGGTAATCTCTCAATGGCACAGCATCAAGGTAGGTTGAATGCCCTTCCACCAATCATATGGCACCCCTTCCAGTTAAAAGGTTACACATAACAACTTTTGTGCCTCTGTGCACATCAGGGTCTCTAGGGTCTTCTCCATACTTTGGATCCAAATAGCTGGCTATATTGGATTGGTATCAACCCCAGTAAACTTTAGTGGATGTATCAGCCAAAAATTATTCATCACTTTTGCCCCATCTAGTTGAGACTGCAAATGAATGCCTGCCATTGCAGGGTGTGTATGAGCTGCAGGCACTAGTGCTTAAACGTGATGAACAAGTAGAACTAGGGGCACCTGCTCATGCACATGTGGTGAAGGAGGAATTAGAGGTATGCCCCCACCTTGTGCTTGTCCTAGAGCCTATGGGGCTGGAGGCACACCACGTAGAGCTGCCAATAATTTGATAAAAACTATTGCCGTATTCCACTGTTGGTCTTCCAAGTTGCTCACCAATCCACCCATAATTGTTGCCATATTTGCTGCCGTTTACACTAGAGGTGGCGATGGAAGATTAATTGGTGGCAGTGGAGGAGTTGGTGGTGGTGGTGGTGGTGAATTTGAACCACCCTAACCCACACTACCCTCATCCTTAGCTGTAAGAATTGCATTGGCATTCCTCCCTCTTGGTCTTCTCCTTAGAGGCATTGTTCAATAAGGTCGATAGTTGGTAGGGAAAATCTGTAAATGCCTACGTGTTCTACGTGTTAGTATCGACCAAAAGTTTAATTAAATCATAACAATATCTTAAATACTTCATGTTATGCAAGATATAAATAATGCATAAATTTTTTTCCCATTTTCTATGTCATTTTTGCCTGTTTTCTAAACTGGTAGCAGTAACTGGGAGCACGCTCCACCGGTTAGGTGGTACTGGTTAATAACCCCCCCAATTTATTGGGGAAACTGGATGATCGGCATAGCGTGAACTACCCTCGGGATATTCATCTTGTTCATATCACTTATAGGACAACCTACTTCCAGTAGGTTAATCGGAGGAAGTAGCGGATGATCAACCATCTGGTTGTTCTGCTGGTTGAACACTAAGAAAATTTTCTAAGTTTACAATTAAAAAACCGGAGGCACTAAAGTGGTGTTATGTGACTTGGTTATTTTGAATGACTCTGGTAAATTTTTGGCACCAAAATTCCAAATGGGCACGACTCTTGGTCAACCGATGAATCAAAGCAGAAGCCGGGATTAAGTGACCGCCATCAATTCTGCAAAACCCAAAACTCTGTAAAATGCCCATGAGGCTTTATTTGGAGCCCACAAAAGAGTGGCTCTGGGAGAAAAAGTGAGAGAAAGAGGTTCCAAAGGTGTATCCCCCATTCTCGTTGGTGTTCGCTTACATTGGTCGACACAACCCATCATCTTCCATCTAGGTATGATTCTTCATCCTTCTCTTTGTTTATTTTAGTTCATTGGTCATACCTAAGGTTTTTCCCAAAAGTTGTATGGGAAAGGGAGAACTCTTATAGGTTATCACAAGTAGGAATGACTTCCTAGTGTTGGGGACATTGGTTCCCACACCAAAGTTTCTCTTAGTTTTCTAGACAAAATCACATCTTTCCTAACTGTCATTTCCCCTTGCCTTACCTGCAAACATTATGGCCCCCTGACAGAGAGGGTAGGATTATCCCAGCCAGGAGGTTTGACAGGGCACGATTCTTATCATATGACTATAGCCAAAATTGGGTAAAGTTTGGTACAACCAAGATTGAAGTAGGGCGTTACATTATCCTGGAGGAGTTAACCAGGTTTGCTACTAGGGTGCACTTTGATACACTAGGTTGGACCCCAGTTTTGGGTATTAACAATGACATGTACCACAACATTGTGAGGCATTTCTTTTGTAACATAGGCCACATAGTTGATGAGGTGGGTGTACTTTGTCTTATTAGCATGGTGAAAGGCTTGTGTATCACTCTGAGCATTTCCAGTCTGATCGAAATACTCGACACATCCATTGCTGGAAGAGCGGTGTATTTTGGGCCTCGTTAGGTTGTAGACTACCCAGAGGATTAGTGGATCACTTCATGGAGGGAGCTCATCCTTCCCAATAAACTGGACATAGAGAACGGAAACATTGAGCCCGACTGCAAACCCATTCCTAGGATCATCAGTTGCATCCTACAACACAATATCCTTCCCAGAGCTGGATACAAAGATGAACTGAACACCTTAGGTATGTACATGACACACTATGTATTGCAGGGAGAGTAGCTATGTCTCCCATACATCATTTTGAGATGCATACTATTCTTAGCAGACCACTTAGGTCCAGATGGAAGTTGTTATGTGTAACCTTTTAACTATCGAAATGAGACTGAAACCATCAAATTTTGACATCGAACAAGGAAGATATCACAGTTTAAAGTGCAAAGGCATTTACGTAATTATCGTATGATGCATGCATTATCATTTAAACTTCAAGTCATCATATCTTGGTCATCTGATATCGGAATCAGATGATTCAAAGGCCAATATGCCTTATTTTCAGTCTTCTTCAAGGTGGACGTGAAAAATCCCCGGTAGAAGTCACCGGTGGGCCCATCCAAGCTTTCATGCAAAATTATCGATAAAATTTCAAAGCTTCATATCTTTGTCGTTCTACATCAGATTCAGATGATTCCAAGGCCATTATTCTTCATTTTTAATGTTCTATAAAGTGGACGTGAAAAATCTCAGGTAGAAATCTCCGAAGGGTCCCATGCAAAATTACACAAGGAAATTATCATTTAACCTTTGGAAATTCATATTTTAGTCACCCCATATCCAAATCAGATGATTTCAGTTTCATTATGTTCCACTTTTAGTACTCTACAAAGTGGATGTAAAGGATTTTCGATAGAAGTCTCCGAAGGATCCCATGCAGAATGGTTAACCAAATTATCGATAATTGACTTGCTTAAACTTTAGAAATTCATAAGTTGACCATTTTATTTCCAAATGAGGTGATTCAAGTTCCAATATTCCTCATTTTTAGTGTTCTACAAAGTGAACGTAGAAAATTTGGAATAGAAGCTATCAAAAAATTCCATGTGGAATGGTGGCAGAAATGGATTATGAAATGATAGAAAAAGTCAACTTTGGTCCAAACCATCTCATCCAAACCCAGTTAACCTAAGCTAGTCCAGTCCTGTCAATCTCGAGTAGTCTTGCTTGACCCAACCTGGACCGGTCTGGACCAATTCATGTCGGTGCATGCGCATGTATTTCTTTTATATATTATTTATATGTTTATATAATGTATAATATATCATATAATATATACATATGTCTTATATGTATATTATATTATATATATATATATTAATATATTAATATATTAATATATTATATATTCATATATATGTTTTATATATAAAGAGCAAGTAAGATCCGATTGGAAAAGAAAAAGGAAAAGAATTTGAGAAAGAGAAAAGAGAAAGAGAAGCAAGTCGGTGGGGGAGTTGCCAAATATTAAAAAAAGAAAAAAAGGGGAAACTTCCAAACTGGCCATGGGTTTGGTTTAAGAAAGAGAACAGCAAGAGCTGTCACCTGGAAAAAAAAATATATAAAAGGAGAAAGTAAATCATGGAAAAAAATCTCAAAGACCAAGGAAAGGAAAGAAATCAAAGAGGAGGCGACATCTGAAGGAAAGAAGAAAAATTAGAGAGAGGGAGAGATATTAGAGAGAGGCGAGACCTGAAAGGGGAAAAAACGGAAGAGAGGATGAGAGGAAGAAAGAGACGAGATTAAAAAAAAAAAAAAAAGAAAATCTAGTAGAAACCGAGATGAATCAATGATCAGAGGAGAATTGCAGAGGAAAAGTGGATCAGAGGAGGAGAATTGAGATCGAGATTGAGAGGTAAGGGACTGACCTCTACAACCTTTCTTTTTTTTTTTTCAAAAATCATCTACAGATCCTTTTCATCATTGAATGAAGAGTTACTTTCATCACCCTCCACTTTAATCCCCTCCTATTGCCATCTGTCTCAACCCAGGTTTAAAACCATCATCACCCCTCTCTTAGCAACCTGTACAGCTTGCAACGCCACCACTCCATTCCTCCTCGCCACGACACCACCACATGCTGCCATCTCAACCCTGCAAGCACACTTGAGGTCAACTACCCCAACCGATGGCCAAACCCACTCAGACCTTTCTAACTTCTACTCCACTGAAGCCCATCCATCTGTCAACGCAATCTTCAACCTGTAAGCCTACCTGCTAGCCAGATTTTCTTAATATTTGATCTGCTTCATTACCCAGCCTACACATCATTCTCACAACTCACTCCCATAAACCTCTACAATACTTCCACTCACCATCAAAACCCAGCCATCGATTGTCACTAAGCTCCCACATACCATCTGTCCATGAAACTGGTTACCCCACTTGGTTTTATACCTCACACCATTGCTGTCCACCTGGCAACACTTCCACTACCAATGCCATTTTCTTACCATATCTAACTAACCTGTTGTTACCCCAGCCGTAGCTGACACAACTCCATAACCTGCTGTGATTTAAATACCTGTAGCAACTTACCATACCCCCAACCTGCAAACTAATTTCCTTAATCTCACAACCAATGAGCTACATCTGATCAGCCATGCATCTCCACCTTTCTGTCCCAATCAAATCAGATACATGTCACTGCTGCAACCTTCACATCTCCACTCCCATCTCACCTGCATCATTGATCTCTTCCCTATATGATCAGAACCACCTGATCAACATCATTAATTAAGTCTGAATTGCAACCTTAATAATTTGATGAACTTGATGTTTGATCTGAACAGTTAAACCATGATAATTTTGATTATTAAATTTGAATCATTGGTTGTTAACTGAATTTGAACCATTGATCTTGATCATGTGATGATAATAGATATGAGCCATGGATCAAGTGATGTTATGGCCATTGGATGAATTTTGAATGTGATTAAATCATGGCCATAGATTTTGAATTTTTGTGATATAGCCTTTGATCTTGAATTTCATGAGAATAAAAAATACGGCCATTTGATTTAGCATTTCAATATGAAGTTAATATGGCCCCTTGATTTGGATCTTTTTGATGTATTGAAAATCAAGCCATTGACCATGAATTTTGACCATGTGATGATATAAAAATAAGAACCATAGGATAATTGATTTTTATTCTAATCATGTGATGATATGGGCCATTGGATGTTTATTTTGAACTTAAACCATTAGATGGTCATTTATGAGTTGATTAGATAGATCTGGATCGTTGGATTGTCTTCAAGACTGATTTAAATGTATCTTAATGGTTAGATTATCATTTTGGATGATCTAAACCGTTGGATTGTCTTCAAGAGTGATTTTAATGATCTTTGACGGTTAGATTATTATTGTAAGTGATTTGAACCATTGGATGATCATCACGAGTTGATTAGATGAATCTAAGCCAATCTAAGCCATTAATTTTGGCTAATTTGATGAATTTTGAGCCGTTGATCATGATTATCATGTTTTGAAGAGATTCGACCGTTAGATTGAGGGTTTGAGCCAATATTTATGCATCTATGATGTTTATATTGTTATATTTGCATATTCTGCCATGTTTGAATGTTTCCATTTATGACAATAACTTTATTTTTTGCAACACCCTAGTTGAACTGCCATGTATGCGCACTTCTAGAAGACAATCTAGGCGTGGGGATGTGCATTTAGGCACCCAGATTCTTGGGAAGGGTATATTGGAAAATAATAAAAATCTTAATAAAGAAAGAGAATGCTTTGCCAAACCTTCCAAAATTAGAACTTAGGATGAAAAGGGTAGCTCAGGACAATTTCCACCTCTCAATAAACCCTAATCCTAGAATAGGTTCTCAATCCTAAACCTAGAATAAGTTCTAAACCCTAAATCTAGAATAGGTTTTAAACTCTAAACCTAGAATAGGTTCTCAATCCTTAACCTAGAACAGGTTATCCGATTTCGAACTACGTAGATTCTGATTCCTAGGGTAAACCCCAGGATACGTAGGCTATTTGGGAGAATCTCAAATTCAGATCCACACCTTAGTCCACTCGGACTATCCACAGATCCACTAGGATATCTATCCCCATTTCGATCTAGATTTCGAACTATGCGGATTCTAATTCCTAGGGCAAACCCTAGGATACGTAGGCCATTTGGGAGAAATCTAAATTCGGATCCACACCTTAGTCTACTTGGACTATCCATAGATCCACTAGGATATCCATTCATATTTTGACCCAAATAGGGTTATCCACATTCTAACCCAGAAAAGGTTATCCACATTTTGACCCAAATAGGATTATCCACATTCCAACCCAGAAAGGATTATCCACATTTCAACATAGAAAGGGTTATCCACATTTTGACCCAAATATGGTTATCCAAATTCATTGACCCAGAAAGGGTTATCCATTCTTAGATCCACTAGGACTATCTATCAGTCCATATGGATTATCCAGATCCTAACCCATAGGGTTTCTCATTCTTTAAGTATAAACTTCAACTTTAACAATGAACTTAATCATGCACAAGCATAAATCACAGTCATAAACTTTAATCACATCTGAACTACGATGGTGAACCTGATTTTTGAAATAATTCCGTGATACATAGGCAATCTGATGGATACAGATTTGGTTCAATGATATCAAACCACTTGGTTTGGTTCGGTTTAATAGATAGAGTCTAGGATAGGAAAGGTATTGGAGACTGATTTCGATTGGACGGTTTGGGTGCCTAACCCCTTTCCATAACCATAACCTGACGCTTACCCAATCTCTGATGGAACATAAATCCAATCTAAAGGTCATGAGTCAATCGAAGTTTTACCTTAGGGTGAGATTTCACATTTTCTAAGGTCCTAGACCTTAATCTAGGTGGTAACTTCCAAAAAAGATTACAATCTTTGTCCTCACAATAAGAAAAAGCATTTAATATTAACAGATGCTTCTAATAATAACATATCCCATACTATATATCAAATTATCTGTTACAAACCAGCTGTGATACTGTAATATCCATATATACATACCCAAAAACAAAAAGAGTAAATCTGTTACATTGTTCTTGATAGATGTCTTCATCTACCAACAAAAAGAATTGAATCATAATGATCCATAGTGTATCAGGGATGGGAGAAAGTAAGGGGAGGGCTATGTCATGCATAGATATAGTCGCTGCAGGTGCAGTCCTCGTCGTGCTCTCCACCAACATCCTCCGTACTAGTAATCACGCTAGCAAGAGGAGACTCTATAAAATGAGCAATAGAGAACTAGAGAAGTTATCTACAAAAGAATTTGAAAAGAAGTGTTGACACGAGGGTGAGCTCACATGCCAGCTCAATGAGAAATCTAGTATCACATGCGTGCAACACACAATATCAAATGATATGAAATGCAATTCATTTTATATTAGGTCTCAATTTTGTATTTCTATATCCTGGGTAAAGATAGAAGCTAAATAAACAACCCTGGGCCTCTAAGTGACTTTTACCGATAAATTCCCCCTTTGGAGACACCCATCCTTACAGGGTTCGTCACCTCCCATCACAAACCCCACATACGCTAGCTACCATATACATCACTGACTCCCCCTAGGAGTGCGAAGCTATGTCAGTATCTTTATCTGTACTAGAAGGGCATAGAATAACAGGGAATGATACCATCTATGTCTATTATGTTCATTCATTTCACTTTGATTGCCCGACAACAGAAGCCCTTGGATCACCACTCCCATGGATCACCATACCCCTACTAGCATGTTGACATAAACATTGTGCTATCCACCAGTAGAGAACCTCGGCCCCACTCCCTTGTATCACAGGGTCTACCACTAGCATGTACACATTCCAAGGTAATCCATGTGTCTGCACTCCATGCGTCACACGAACCACCATACATGGTTGGAATCTAACATGACCCATTCACCCACACTCCTATGTGTTACATAAGCCATCATACATGATTGCATAAATTTATAAATAAAAGATATGCCTTAATGGTAAACCCCAGCTCCACTCCCGTGGATCCCTGCGCTCCCGCTTGAGCCTAGCATCAACAACGTGTCACTGTATTGTGCTCCCATATGCCACATGTCCACTATACCCAAACAGTGATACAGACATTTATAGTTGTTATAATGCAATGCATGCTCATACATAGCAATAATGGAAAGCATAAAATTAAATAACTACCTAAGCATGTTACTTGTAAAATAGATATGTTAAGACTGCCCTATGTCTATGGACTAGACACTCACCTGATTACATAATAGGTGCAGCAGTAATCCGAAGCCAAATAGAAGGCTTCACAATCAACCGAGTCAAATACCTATTTAAACACATATGTCTTCATTAGATTGGTTGCATAGCTTTTAATTAACCAAGACAGGTCTTACATGTCCATACACAAGTCCCAAGATAAGTTAGGAACCCAACGATTGGTCTCTTTAGTCATTTTTAGGCAAATCGATACAAACAGACTGAACCAGAGGATGAAACTGGTAGAGGGTTCCTTCGGTATAGTAAAATGGTTAACACTTAAAATATTTTTTGAGTGGATTGAACTAGAGGGATGAGCAGATGCTCGACCATTCGACTGGTCATCCGATTTGAATACTGTTATACACCTCGGGATTCCAGTAGGTCTTTCAAAGGCTTTTTCGGGTGATCATTCACCCAGCACTGACTCCACTTAATCGTTAAACCTAAATGAAGGATCCAAACCAATCGGACCCACTAGGAAACCGGTTGGACCGTTGGTGCTAATGCAGAGGATCATGCCTCAAGGACGATACTTGATATGTTCACTGGTCACAAGCCAAGGCATTTTCCTTGGTGGTGCCATGGTTTAAGCGAAGCGGATGAACGGACATATCTATGGCTCCGGTATGTAGCTCCAGTTCAGACCCAAAAACTTACCTTCAATAGCTTGGTGGTGCCATGGTTTAAGGAAGGAATGAAAACTTACCTTCAATAACTCCCTAAGGGAGTGAGTAAACCTAAACCTAGGTTTTTTGGGTCATTAATGGTGGTCACCATTAATGGTGCTCAACCACTAAGCATTTTAACATTTAACACCAAGGAAGAAGGAGGAAGCTCATTGTACTTACCTCCAAAGGAAAAGCTAGGGTTTAAGTTCCTCGAGCTCCAAGACTCTTCTACTTCTCTTTTTCTCATCCACTCTCCCAAGCACCTACGGTTCTAAGAAGGAAAAGGAGGTGTTTCCCTCCCTTTAATAGAAATTGGGGAGAGAGAAAGTGTCTGGCTTGAGTTTAATTGGCTAAACTTAATCACGAGATCGATCCTCCGGTACAGTTTATCGGTTGGGCCAAAATATAATATATTGGCCATCTCTTTGCCCAAATGCTTTGGGATGCATACCCCCTTCACCCAAGATTTACTAGGACACCTTATACTACCAAGTATACATAGTGAAGACTCACCTATGGTTTAGATACCATCATCGGGTCCGCATTAGGTGCTCCATCAATCGATGTGTTGAGACCTGGCACAGGAGGAATCCGGGTTAGTAAAACGGATTCTGGGTGCGTGTTTCACATTTTGAGCATTAGAAGCCGGTTTAACATGGAGGTCCTAGAAATAAAAAATATAGAGCCATCGGTGGTCTTTGCAATGCTAGGAATGGTATCTGGGTCGACCCATGAGACTACCTGAATTCACCCAGGAACCGACAACTACAGTTATTTACAAACAAATCCCACAGTATACATAGGCAATATCCACAATAATCAATTGGGAAAATTTCACCCACCCACCCTGAACTTAAACTTTAAATCATCCAACCCCAAACCTTACCTATAATTCAACCTACACCCTATGCAGTTAAGTATATGGAAAATGGAAAAGTCTATTTTACCCTCATTGTAAAAAGCATAGATTTCTCTATAAAAAAATAAATAAAAAGAGAAATTATGGCATTATATAATTTTTAAGACTTTGCACCTTCTCCCTAAACCCACCGTAATTGGAAGGCATTTCCTTCAACTTAAACAATAAATCATCTTTTGAGAATTGATTTGGGATTTCCAAAAACCAAGAAGTGAAGAGCTGATGGAAAGAGAGTTGTAGGAGAGGATTGCTTCATCCTCAACCACTCGTTGGTGCATTTAGTGAAACCTCTAGAGAAAATTTGTTAAATCAAAACCAAATCTGAGAATTTCCTCTTTGGTCTTCCCATAAATTCCTTTATCCTCCTCGGTCACCACCGACAATGACCAACAACGTTTGGGTGGCCAGGCACCTTCTATAGCAATCGTGCTGCTTGCCTAATGCAAATAGAGCCTATCGATTGTGAATCCATCATCAACGAGTGCTCACTAGCTCTACAATACAGCCCCAATACATTTGAGCCCTTCTCTATCGTGCCAGGACTTTTGAGGCTTGTGGTCAGTACGGAATGGCGATTCAGAATGTGCAAGCCCTCTTGGTTGCTGATCTCAATCACCGAGATGCTTTAGAGATTGATCGTCACTTACAGGTTGCACTCCAGCTTCACTAAGAAGTTCAACAGGATCTCTAGAGCTGCCCTTCTCTTGCTGCCCTCGGTGCTTCTGCCATTTGTGGTGCCCCAATTGTCTTGCAGTTTGTGATCTCATGTTTTAATCTTCAGTATGACTATGCGAATATTATTCTTTTTGGGTGTTTATCTTTTAATAATTTTACAAATAGTTGATAAATTCTCCTATGACATCGATAACTTTCCATGTTCATGAAGGCAAATATGTTATGCGATAACGGCATCTGATTATCGTATTGTGGTTTGTCGATTTTCTGTCCTTTATCTTCGGCCCATAGTAGTTGTTTCTTTTTCACGATTGTAGAACAAGAAATCCAAATATCACAAAATAGAATCAGAGTCACAACCAGACTATGCTCTTTCTTTCCCTATTTTAGCACACTTTGCTTCTTCTTCCTTTAATCCTGCCTTTGCTCTATTTCGTCTCCTCCCTAAAAAGAAAAAGAGAAAAGAGAGGGAGAGATTGGATTGCTAAAGGGTAATTTTGGCATTATATAATTTTTATCACTACCACCTCATCACTTAACAGATCAATTTGTTATGTCTGGACATGTGTGATACATATTTCACATATGAAGGAGGGGGGTGGGAGAAATTTTCCCTAATCAATTTAAACAACCAGAGTAGTACTAGCGGAAGTGATTTAATATGTGACAGATGTTAACTGCATAATACCATAACATAAGTAAGGTGTTGTTATAAATTATATCTCATGGTTCGACAAAAGACATAACGTATCCCATATACAAATAGCCAAAGCTAAAACAGTAAATCTAAATAGTAATAGATTGTACAATCTATCTACAAAATGAATCATGGGGTATGGGGAGTATGGGGAGGGTTGCATCAAGCATAGATGCAATCGCTGTAGGTACAACACTTATCATGTTCCTCATAATAGTCCATGCCCATGGAAGCGTCGCCCACCAACGGAGACTCCATGTAATTGGCCATGGGATAGTCACTTGCATCGGAATTTAAAATAAGTATCGATACGAGGTGTGAGCTCCCATCGTAACTCAGGGAAGAATCAGGTATCACATGCTATGCACAAAGGAATATGATGTAGTTCTAATGTTAAGGTCAATGGTATAGGTCTATATAAGAATGTAAATGGATAGTCAAAAATTTATTCACCCAAAAAAAAAAAGTGGATAGCCAAAAATTCAAATTCAATTTGAATCTGCACCCATTTAGAAGAATCTGAATCAAACAATCGAATTCGGATGGGAATTCGAGTATTACTGGTAGGATTCGAAGACGATTTGGATATAACTCAAAACCAGTGTATATAATCCACTCCAGATCAAGTAAAAGGTAAAAAAATCCCAAAATATAAGAAGATAGATATTAAAGAAAATAAAGTTGGACACAGTTGTCGTTTCTTATTTATTTATTATAATAATAAATATATTATAATAATGAATGCCTTTATTACTTAATATTTTAATAAAAATAAGAAGTCTGAAAGATTTAGTAGACTTTTAGGTTTCTGACTATCAGCAGAAACATTTAGGCTTTCTTATCGCGAGCAGCCGAGTAAGGATATTAGAGGGATGGGGGAAGGAGGAAGGAGGGAGGAGGGAAAGACAAATAGAAGGGAATCTAGATGGGAAGAGGATGGAGGGGAAAGGAAAGGGCAAATAGAAGCACAGTTACTTTTCTCCTTCTGTCTTTGTGGCGCCCTGTCAAGAACCTCTTCGTCGTCGGTGGCGGTGGCAAGGTTTTCTATGATACTTGCTGCTATGGTTTTGAAATCAACACCGCCCCTTACATTTTTGGTAAAATCATAGAGCAGTGTTCATCATTTTTCCCACTCTTCTTCGTCTTCTTCTTCTTCTTCTCTCTTTCCATCTTAACCCTTGTCTTCTTTATCTTGCTATTTTTTTTCCCTTAGCATTGCTGAAGTAGAATCTTACTTCACCTTCCAGTCTCTAATCTGTAAATTTAATATTAGAGATTGATCAAGGTTCTGTTTCAATACTAAAAACCTAGAATGATTTTGCCATTCTATTTCATACTCTTTGAGGAAAATTTAGACCTTTGAAATGTTTTCACTATTCATGTTTAGTTGTTTTTTTCAATCTATAAATCTGATTTTAATCTTAATTTTCAGTATTTTTCATCTCAAGTTTCAATAGATTTTTCTTTAGTTCTCTCCTGGATTCTTCAAGTATCCCATTTGGATTAACCAATTCTCTCATCACATATTCCCATTTTTAATTGATTCTGTGAATCTCACATTCAAACTATTTGTTTTTTAAGATTCGAATCAGATTTTAATTGTATTTCCTGTTAAATTTCAAATTCAAATTTGAATTTGGATCTTATAAATATGATGGAGTTTGGATTGAATTCGGCTAGCCTAGTTGGTAAACAAATTCGAATTTGGATAATGCCCCATCTATGTCGAATCCGATTCGTTTACATCCCTAGTTCTATAAGTGCCATATTGATGTGTCTACCGCAACTTTTGACCTTGCCTATGGCTCGACAGCTTTCACATGTCATGCATTGGGCTAAGATAGAAGCAGGATGCCCAAGTCTCTTTTGCCAAATTGCATGTACAAGTGGATCCCCTTGTATTTTCAGTCCAAGGCATGCCACCTCCCTTAGGCTAGAATCAAGGTGATGGAACCTATTAATGCCTATCATGTGAACAGCACGAACAAAAAAAAAAAAGGGCTGCACTGAAGTAGAAATCCCCGGTCCCTAATCCCTTGGGCCACCATGCCCTCGTTAAGGTTCTAGTAATAAATCTAGACCAGTATACCCATGCGTCACCTTCCCTTCTTACTTGTATGTCACACAAGCCCAAGACCCGTGTACCCATGCATTACCTTCCCTTGGTACCCGCACGTCACACAAGCCACACACACCACCAACCACACAACCATCCAATCAAACATAGTTATAATACAAATGCATGCTCAAGTATAACAATAACTGGATGACATGTTATGTAGCACACAACATAGACATACACATATGTCCTAAGTCTATGGACCCGACCCCTCACCTATAGGCACCATAAGAGCTACTGAACCTCGAAAGTCGACAGTAAGCTCATTCACTACCCGTGTCGGTTTACCTATTATATTACATACATTTTATCATTATTAGTTAAGTATTTTTCAACATGCATGGACATGTCCTAAATGTCACTATGTGGGTCCCAAGGTAAGCCGAGAACCTAATAGTTGGTCCTCGAAGGATCTAACTAAGCAAACTAGCTAGTAGTAGCCAAGGTGGGGGATCGAGCCGGGGGATGGTGGCTCCGAAATCATCTACCGAATGAGTCTCTATTATAATAGGGAAACTTATAGAGAGGGAGGCGATGGTACAAGCGGATGGTTGTGCCATCGCCTTTGCATCCATCTCCTAGTATGGATTAGCCGGCCCAATATGGGTATGGCGGCCCCAAGAGCACAGCCAGGGGATGCCACTCTGTAGATCGTGTCGTCGGCTAAGCTAAAACCTAAATATATTCTAAGTATGGGTCTGGCAGAGGATGGGGCCTTTCCGGCCCCTCCGCTAGCCAAACCATATAAGGTCAACATGCTGGATCCTGAGGTAGAGGTAGTTTCTCAGCCTCTAGCATAGGTCAGCTGGTTAAGTCCGAAAACCAGACTCAGTGGGGTCGATGAGCACAAAATGGGGAGCATTGACTCCCTAACTTGGTCCAACCTAATTGCATGTGGTGGGAAGCTTGTTCACACCCCTTAGTATCATTATGAGTCTAATTATACCTTCGTTGGAGGTAGGGTGAACAATTCCTATATCTAGGGTTTAGTTGGCCACCATTAATGGTGCCATTTATGGTGGAACCACTACCATCAATGGTGGGTGTTATTCACAAAAAGAAACGGAAGAGCTTATGAGAGCTTACTTGAAGTGGATGACTGTTCTTGAGCTCCAAACCTCCTCCAGAAGCCTCCAAATCACTCCCTTTCTCCACGATTTTAGCAAGAAGAGGAATAGAGTTTTGGGTCTATATTTATAGATCCGATGAGGGAGAAAGATGGCATCATACATCAAGCCGTCGGTAGATAGCCGATGAACTCATCCCCGGTAGTGCTGCCGATTGGGTCTAAAGCAGCCCTTTGCTCAGTTTAATGGGCCTCAATCATTGGGAACCTACAAAGGGCCACCCAAGGTTCGTTATTGATCCCAACCCCTCACGGGTGATCCTAACTATGACCCAGTACACACATCAACCATGATGCCGGGTGTGTCAGGTGTCAGTGTGGGAAGACCTAGCACAATACAAATCCAGGTTAATGGGGGATTTTGGGTGTGGGTCATACAATCCCCCAACTTATAGGAATTTTGTCTCCGAAATTAAGGTCTAGTGTTGTATCTGAACCCATATCAATACCCTGAATTGACTTGCTCATGGTAACTTAATCTCTAACTCATTCTGAGGTGATACATGTGGTTAGTGCATGTTGGCAACAGTTCAAAATGATAGCTAGAGGGGTTTGGAATCTTACCTGTTCCCAAAAACTTTCTTGAGGGGCATTAGGCCCACGATCTGGTCGGGGGCCGAGCATTTACTGATTTCCTGGCAATCACAAGCCTACTGTCCCATCTTGCCACATCCATAACATGCCCAAACTACCCTGATGGAAGTGCCTATATACTGGGTGTTGTACAACTTCATACCAGGTGTCTCCACTCACAGCACTAGTAGCATTTCTCGTGCTGGTTATTGTATGACATGAAGGCCTCATGCTTCATTAATTGTTGGCCCACTGGTGAGGGGCTGATCTTAGGGGGCTTAACTTTCAACACCTTATGTGATGTATCTTGCTCAGGGAGACCCATGGGTCGTTTGTTGACCCCCTTGTCTCTCGGTGCATCCTCCTTAGGATCCTTGGATTTTGTTTGCACCTTAAAAGTGTGACGAGGTCACCATTTGTGAAACAACCTCACAATGTTGCTAATGAAGGACCTGAATAAATTTTCCCAACATTTTCAACACCTTAACCATGACTGACACTGGTGTGGGATCATGTTGTATAGCTTCAACCAATGAAGTCAACATCCCTTACTAGAATGGCCCTCTTGACCCTATTCAGTACTGTCACTATATCTTGAGTGCCCTGACATAAGTTGGATGAGGGCATGACATTATCCACAAAATTTATAGAATTTCCTAGGTTGGGAGCTTTAGGCATGGCAAAGTTTTATGTAGGGAGGTGAACACGATTTGTCATCTGCCAAAATTCTCCATTCTGTTAGTAAAATTTCATCCCAAGACCATACCAACATTAATAACTTCATCAATCATCGATGTGTGCAATTTAGGCAGAATTTGGTACAAACCCCAAAATTCTCATGCCCGTCGTACTTCCCAAACTTTCATATTGTCACGAGATAACCAGTCAATTAAAAGGTCATATCTATATTGCTCAAAGCCCATGACTTTTTATTATCTGTATTAATTTTTTAGGTAGATGACATTCAGGTCATCATCGTTTTAACTCGGGTTACCCATCAATCATAAGGTCATATTTGCATTACAACTTCCTCAATATCAACAATGTGTGTACCCAATAATATATTCCATTTCTCAAAGTCCATAACTTTTGTTGACACCCTGTCCAGTCAGTGCAGTTAGTGTTGTCATTGTTGGCAACCCAAGCAGAGAAAGTGATTTAGAGGAGAGAGAGTATATGTAGGACTCTCCGTCAGTCAAGCAGCCAAAGAGAATGAAGCTTAATTGATGAAAAAGTCCATCTGAAGTGGAGAGAAAGAAGGGAGAGAAAGAAGAGAGAGAAGGAAGAGAGAGAAAATGGAAGAGAGAGAAAGAGGAGAGAGAATGGGTGGGGACCAGGTGGGTCCCACCTTGGGTGGCCAGGCCAGCATGGCAGCCAGCCCAGGCCAGCAGGGCAGAAGCACGCGGCACCAGGCCAGCAGGCCTTGCCAGCATGCCAGGGCCATGCCACACGCAAGCCAGCAGCAGCACGCACAGCAGGGTCACGCACAGCAGGGCCACGCAGCAGCAGCCCCGCGTGCAAGGCCATGCTGCGCGCGCAAAGCACGGCCAGCGCCGCGCAAGGCATGCCGCGCGCAAGGCTTGCTCGGCCAAGCCACGCAGCCAGAGCCCCACACGCACGCAGCAAGCCAGCCGCCGCGACGCAGCAAGCCAGCGCCGCACTCACGCAGCAAGCCAGGGCCGCGCGCACGCAGCAAGCCAGCGCTGCGCGCATGCGCTGGGCAGAGGCATGCACGCAACCTGTTCGACCAAATGCCGCAATGAAGAAGAAATCTCGGACCCTACTGGAATCGGCTTCTCTGTAGGTGATACTCACCGGTTACAGAGGCCATTTCCGAAATTGTTAAGGGCATTTTGGTCCTTTCAAAAAGAAGAAAATTCGATATTGATGGCTCGGATCAAGCCACGGCAGCAAGATTCCGAATCGGCGATCCTCAAAAAGGCGGGCTATGGTGTAGCGCGAAATCGCGCTCGGATTCCATCGCGACGCTTTCCATTGGCTGGAGGCAACTTAATGCTGTGACTCGCTCGCATGGAGCCGAGCCCAAGATACAGTGTAGCGCGCACATGATTCGGCGGCGCCGAAGATTACAATCCGAAGGTCTGTATTGACGCCGAATTTTGTTGACGGGATCTGATCGATCTGACGATCCAAAAGAGATCCCGCCATTAAGAGACCGATCCAGCGGTCTAAAATTTCAGATGCTCTCTCCGCCAATCAGAAGACGACAATGACGTACGTTGCGTCAGATTGCGGCGTCGCTATGGTGCGTCGCGGCGCACCGAATCAAGGCCGGAGATTCCATTTGGAATAATCTCACTGGCCGAACTGCTTTTGGCCATATCTTGGCCGTCCGAGCTCCGATTGAGGCGATTCAAAAACTCACGGCTTTCTCTCTCCGAGTAGAATCTGCTGAAATGAAAAAATCAAGGTTTTGAAGGAAAGAGCTACGGGTTTTGGGGGAAATGGTGTTTTGGAGCTTTCTTTGAAGAGCAAACCTCTCTTTACCTTCTTCCTTCTGATACACATGGGTATTTGAGCAGTTTGGAGTGAAGTGTGAGTATGAGTGACAGTTTGATGTGACTGATGGTGTACGAGATGCGTTAGAAGAAGGCCGAAGGTCCATTCCATTGACGAAGCGTATCTATCATTATTGGAGAGCTTGGAACATCCATTTGATGAGAACTAATCCTTCTGTGATCACGCCGGGAAGGTAATCACGCACACAAATCCTACTTATTGTATCATAGATATATGGGAAGGGTTTGTAATGATTTATGATATCCATTTTGTATAACCTGTCAAGTGGGTGCTTGACTGGAGTTGGGGTAGGTGCCTCGAGCACAGTTGTAGCTGTGAATGCGGTTCATGTTGTAGCATCAGGGTTGTAGGTGCAAGCGTAGCATTTCTGTTGTGTATCGGGTATATACGAAACCCTGGTTAGGGTATTGCCCCGTGGAGTAGCCCATCACAATGTGTGATTGGTGAACCACGTTATATTGTGTGTCCCATGCGTGTGATTGTGATTATGGAATAGAAGTCCGTGTGCTGCAGGTCTGGGTGTACACACTTGGTAGACCAAGCCCCTGGTATGGATACCTGTGGGTGGGTGGTTGGTGTGTGCACAAAATGTGTTTGATAGATTATCTGCGAGAAGGTCTCAAGAAATCAGCTCAAGGCAGCATAGCATAGTTTGATCAACAGCTCTTAGCAGCAGTGTTCATAGCATCAGGGCAAATCGTTTAGTGAAAAAGTTTTTAGTGGCCACTGATTCACCCCCTCTCGGTGTCAACTGGGACTAACAAGTGGTATCGGAGCTGAGTTCCCAAGGGAAGAAGACCGACGACTTCGGGTACGGATAAGATTGAGACTAAGATATGGCTACACATGAAGAACATCATGGGCACAGCAGAATTCCAATGTTTGATGGCTCCAACTACAGCATATGGAAAGTCAGGATGGAGGCTTACCTGATTGCACAAGGATATGGGGTATGGTTGGCAGTGAAAAATGGGTACAGGCACACAACTGAAGATATCAGTGATGCTGTTGAGATGAAGAAGAGAGAAAATGAAGCTAAGGCTGTCACAGCACTTCTAGCCGCGCTTTCAAGTAATGAACTTACTAGAGTGATCAGTTGCCCAACATCAAAGGAGATATGGAACAAGCTACAGAGTGTACATTAAGGAGACAGTAAAATCAAGGAGGCTAAATTGCAGATACTGAGATCTCAATTTGAAAGTCTGAGAATGAGTGAAGGTGAGACAATTGAGTTTTACCTGAACAGAGTAAACAAGATCACCAATGCAATCAGAGCATTGGGTGAAGAGTTGAAAGAGATTCATGTGGTTAAGAAGGTGTTGAGGACACTTCCAAAATTGTATAATGCCAAGGTGTCAGCCCTTGAAGAAATTGCCACCCCGGATACATTAACCATAGATGAACTGCATGGTATCTTGACCACCTATGAGATGAGAATGCTTGAGCCAATGCCGGTTGAGAAGGAAGCTGCTTTTGAAGCTTTTAAAAATTAAAAATGAAGGAGCCAAGTGGAAAGCTCAAAAGCTGATGCAGAGGAGGACACAGATGATTCAGATGATGAGCTCATAGCTTATCTGGCTAACAAACTCAAAAGGAGATCTGAGAAGTTCAAAAATAAGTCTTCAATGAGATGTTTCAACTGTGGAGGCTTAGGACACTTTGCCTCTAAGTGCCAGAAAAAGGGTAGAGTGTATGACTCTGATGAAGAAGAGTCCAAAGGAAGCCAAGAAAAGAAAGGAAAGAAGAAATTCATTCCAAGAAAGAGAAGTTATCTGTCAAAGCATGATGACCTCTCTGATGAGTCTAAAGATGAAGATGATGATGATATTCTCTTTATGGCAAGACTTGAAGAGACTCCTACAGGGAGTGATACAACAAAAAGGAAAGGTGATAGTATCAAGAAAAGAATTGAAGATGATGACAATCCAGACCTTGAAGCGGAGTTGCTTTCTGCACTTACTGAGCTCAGGTCAGAAAGAAAGAAGAACAAAAACTTGAATGAGCAACTCAACCAAGCAAAGGAGATCAATGCTGAAATTATGGAAACTCTCAGAAAAGCAAAAATAATTGCTGATGAGCTTGACAATGATCTTAAACAAAAGACTTCTGAGTGTAAGAAGCTTGAGGAAGTGATTGTAAGACTTATGGAAGATCTGGCCAAGTCTACAAAAACAAAAACTTATGCTGAAGCTACTACGAAAGTCCCTCATGTAACCATTCTAAAGTCAAAAGATAAGAATGTTAGGTTACAGGAAGATGAAGAAAGCAGCAGTTCTGAAGATGAAGACAAGGAGGAAGACAACATCCTTGATGAGATTCTGAGTTACCAGAGATCCTCTCATATTAAATCCGGACTTGGATATACCGAGCAGCTATCTGAGCATATGAAAGAAAAGGGATCTGCAAGTAATCCCATTATGTTTGTGAAAGAAAAGCAGAAGGAGCCACCAGCTACGAGAGCTACTAATGGCAAGAATGATGAAGAGAGCTTCAAGACAGTCGGGCAAGCGCGTCGGAGAAAACAAAGTCGGTTTCGGAGGAATGGTCGGTTTCGGAGAAACAAAGTGTGCACGGAGTCGATTCAGAGGATACTGTTATGGCTGTAATGCCTATGGACATCGAGTGGCAGAATGTAGAAGACAACAAAGACCTCCAGTGTTCATTGACAGAAACAGATTTGCTCCTCTTGCTGATGAGAGAATAATATGCTATAGATGTGAGAGACTTGGGCATATAGCCGTAAACCGCAAGACAATCCTTCCATCTCAAAGGAAAGCTAAGAGGAAGAAAAGAGAAGATCCTCCAAGAAAACCAATTCCGAGAGAAGAAGAAAATGAAATGGTGAGAAATACAAGAAAGCCAATTACAGTGAAAGACAATGCTACATGGGTGGAAAAACCACAAAAGAAAGGGAACAATTCCTTGTTGGTGCAAGCAGCACTTAAAGCAAACAAAGGAAAACAATCTCCATGGATTCTTGATAGTGGATGCTCAACACATATGATGGCAACAAAGAAAAATTCACAAGTCTTGATCTTTGCGGAAGGAGGAACCGTGAAGTTTGGAAACAATGAAGGCGCCGAGTTGAAGGAAGAGGTTCGGTGAACTTTAACAATGGGAAGATAAAGTCCCACAATGTTTTGTACGTTAATGGGTTGAAACATAATCTACTCGTGTGTGAGTCGGATATGTGATCAAGGACATGAGATCACTTTCAACAATGAAGGTTTTGTTGTTCACAAGGTTGGAACAGGAAAGGCAAAGTGGGTGGCTGGTGAAAGAACAATTGGAAATCTGTATGTGTTGACAGATGCCATCAACAAGTGCATGATAACTCAAGAAGATGAAAATTGGTTGTGGCATAGAAGAATGGGACACATTCATTTCAAAAAACTAACTAAAATTACCAAGGAGCAAGCAGTGAGAGATCTTCCCATCATAAAGACTCTAGAAAGTCATATATGTGGTTCATGTCGAAGGGCAAGCGGGGCAAGAGCTACTTATAAATCAAAGAAGTACCATTCAAGTAAACCACTTGACTTGATACACACGATTTGTGTGGACCAATGAGAACACAGGCCATAGGAGGTGAGAGATACTTCATCCTATTTATAGATGAGTATTCCAGAATGACCTGGGTGATGTTTCTGAAGGACAAAACTGAAGCTCTTGACAAGTTCAAAGCATTCAAGAAGAGAGTTGAAAATGAGACAGGAAACACAATCAAGTGTTTAAGGTCCGATCAAGGCAAAGAATTTACATGGAGTGAATTCTCAAACCTGCAGTGAAAGTGGGATAAGAATTCAACACTCACCCGCGAACACCTCGGCAAAATGGAGTGGTTGAAAGGAAGAACGAACGAGTGCAAGAAATGGCTAGAACTATGATGGCAGAGAATAACACAAGCAAAGCATTTCGGAGAGAAGGTATCTACTATTGCAGTGCATATCACTAACGGATGTCTTCTAAGGCCTCATGAGAACAAAACACCTTATGAATTGTGGTTTGGGAGGAAAGCTACAAGTGAAGTATCTCGGGGTTTTTGGTTCTAAGTGCTACATCAAGCCGAAAGGAAGAAAATCTTGGCAAATTTGATGACAGAGCTGATGAAGGCATATTCCTTGGGTACTCCTTCAAAAGTAAGGCATACATGTGCTACAACAAGAGACTAGGAAAAATTGTTGAGAGCTCAGATGTGAAAATTGATGAGAATGTAGGGAATCAAAAGGGGACTGAACCAAAAGGGTCCATTCTTGAAGAACTTGATGAAGATGACACTCTATCAGTTGACAAAGGGGAACAAGATGAAGAAGAATCTGAAGTGCAAGAGATTCATCTTGAAGTCCGAGAGAGATGGCAGACCAAAAGATAACAAATGGTTGAGAATTCACCCTAATCATCAAGTGATAGGAGATCCGGATGCGGGCATTGAAACCAGAAGGATGAAAGCTACCACTTATTCATTATTGTCTGAGATAGAGCCTAAAACTGTGCATGAAGCTAGCAATGATGAATCTTGGTTGAAAGCTATGAATGATGAGCTTGACCAAATTGAAAAGAACAACACTTGGGAGCTAGTTCCTAGACCAGCGAGACAAGAATGTGATTGGCACAAAGTGGGTTTTCGGGAACAAATTAAATGAAGAAGGCCAGGTTGTGAGAAAAAGGCCAGACTTGTATGCAAAGGATACGCTCAAGTAGAAGGAATTGATTTTGATGAGACTTTTGCACCCGTGGCAAGGCTGGAGTCTATCGGAATGTTCTTAGCATTAGCCGCGTACGGAGGATTCAAGGTTTATCAAATGGATGTGAAATCTGCATTCTTGAATGGCAATTTAGAAGAGGAAGTGTACATTGAGCAACCTGAAGGGTTCTAACTCAGCAATGATGAAGATATGGTATGCAAGTTGAAGAAGGCTCTATATGGGTTGAAGCAAGCTCCAAGAGCGTGGTATGAAAGGCTTGATACATATCTGCATAAGTTGGGTCTACGAAGAGGAGTTGTGGACAGCAACCTATATGTCATGACAGAAGACAGCAGTCAACTGGTAGTTGTGGTCTATGTGGATGATATCATTTTTGGGGGGCACTGTGAGAAGCTTTGCAAGCAGTTTGCTGAGAGGATGAGAACAGAGTTTGAGATGTCTATGCTTGGAGAGATGTCCTACTTTCTGGGGCTGCAAATTCATCAAAGAGAAAATGGCATCTTCATCTCTCAAATGAAGTATACCAAGGAGATGTTGAAGAAATTTGTGATGGAGGACTGTAAACCAGTGGGGACACCAATGACAGTGAATATCAAGTTGAGTTCAGAAGATGATTCTCCAACAGTTGATCAGACACTGTATAGGTCAATGATTGGTAGTTTACTATATTTGACAGCTTCAAGACCTGATATTCTGCAAGCAGTATGCCTAATGGTCAGATTTCAAGCATGTCCAAAAGAAACTCATTTGATGGCAGTGAAGAGAATACCCAGATATCTGAAAGGCACAACAGACTATGGTTTGTGGTATCCAAATATTGGAAGTTTCACTTTGACGGCATTTTCAGATGCAGACTGGGCTGGTAGCATTGATGACAGAAAGAGCACTAGTGGTGGTGCATTCTTTTTGGGAGAGAGCTTAGTAGCATGGCACAGCAAGAAACAGGAGTCTGTCTCCTTATCTACAGCAGAGGTAGAGTACATTGCAGCAGCAGCTACATGCACTCAGGTAATCTGGATGAAAAGGCAGATGTCAGATTTCCGTGTTATTTGTGAAGAACCAGTGGTCATCAAATGTGATAACATGAGTGCCATCAACATATCCAAGAATCCTGTGCAACACTCAAGGACCAAGCATATTGACATCAGATATCATTATTTGAAGGAGAAAGTGCTTGAAGGGGAAGTGAGATTGGACTTTGTTCCTACAGCAGATCAAGTGGCAGACATCTTCACCAAGGCTCTTCCAAAAGACTCTTTTGAGAAACTCAGAGCTCAGCTAGGAGTAGTGACTTTGAGCACATTGTAGATGACAGATATGTAGGGGGAGTTGCTGACTACATAGCATCACCTTTCATCTGTAGGATTGGAAAGATGCGGTGGGCACTCCTACAGGTGAGACTATGTAGGGGGAGTTGATATGAAGGGGGAGCTCATTCAGCCTTTGGTACTTGTTGTCAAAGGGGGAGAAGATAGCATGGATGGGGAGTTTTTTGATTGAGTTTTGTTGCCAACAATTCCAAAGGGGGAGATTGTAGACACCCTGTCCAGTCAGTGCAGTTAGTGTTGTCATTGTTGGCAACCCAAGCAGAGAAAGTGATTTGGAGGAGAGAGAGTATCTGTAGGACTCTCCGTCAGTCAAGCAGCCAAAGAGAATGAAGCTTAATTGATGAAAAAGTCCATCTGAAGTGGAGAGAAAGAAGGGAGAGAAAGAAGAGAGAGAAATAAGAGAGAGAAAATGGAAGAGAGAGAAAGAGGAGAGAGAATGGGTGGGGACCAGGTGGGTCCCACCTTGGGTGGCCAGGCCAGCATGGCAGCCAGCCCAGGCCAGCAGGGCAGACGCCCGCGGCACCAGGCCAGCAGGCCTTGCCAGCATGCCAGGGCCATGCCACAAGCAAGCCAGCAGCAGCACGCATAGCAGGGCCACGCACAGTAGGGCCACGCACAGCAGGGCCACGCAGCAGCAGCCCCGCGCGCAAGGCCATGCCGCGCGCAGCAAGCCAGCGCTGCGCGCAAGGCATGCCGCGCGCAAGGCATGCCGCGCGCAAGGCTTGCTCAGCAGCACCGCGCAGCAGAGCCCCACACGCACGCAGCAAGCCAGCGCCGCGCGCACGCAGCAAGCCAGCGCCGCGCGCACGCAGCAAGCCAGCGCTGCGCGCATGCGCTGGGCAGAGGCATGCACGCAACCTGTTCGACCAAATGCCGCAATGAAGAAGAAATCTCGGACCCTACTAGAATCGGCTTCTCTGTAGGTGATACTCACGGGTTACAGAGGCCATTTCCGAAATTGTTAAGGGCATTTTGGTCCTTTCAAAAAGATGAAAATTCGATATTGATGGCTCGGATCAAGCCACGGCAGCAAGATTCCGAATCGGCGATCCTCAAAAAGGCAGGCTATGGTGTAGCGCAGAAATCGCGCTCAGATTCCATCGCGACACTTTCCATTGGCTGGAGGCAACTTAATGCTGTGACTCGCGTCGCATGGAGCCGAGCCCAAGATACAGTGTAGCGCGCACATGATACGGCGGCACCGAAGATTACAATCCGAAGGTCTGTATTGATGCCGAATTTTGTTGACGGGATCTGATCGATCTGACGATCCAGAAGAGATCCCGCCATTAAGAGACCGATCCAGCGGTCTAAAATTTCAGATGCTCTCTCCGCCAATCAGAAGACGACAACGACGTACGTTGCGTCAGATGCGGCGTCGCTATGGTGCGTCGTGGCGCACCGAATCAAGGCCGGAGATTCCATTTGGAATAATCTCACTGGCCGAACTTCTTTTGGCCATATCTTGGCCGTCCGAGCTCCGATTGAGGCGATTCAAAAACTCACGGCTTTCTCTCTCCGAGTAGAATCTGCTGAAATGAAAAAATCAAGGTTTTGAAAGAAAGAGCTGCGGGTTTTGGGGGAAATGGTATTTTGGAGCTTTCTTTGAAGAGCAAACCTCTCTTCACCTTCTTCCTTCTGATACACATGGGTATTTGAGCAGTTTGGAGTGAAGTGTGAGTATGAGTGACAGTTTGATGTGACTGATGGTGTGCGAGATGCGTTAGAAGAAGGCCGAAGGTCCATTCCATTGACGAAGCGTATCTATCACTACTGGAGAGCTTGGAACATCCATTTGATGAGAACTAATCCTTCTGTGATCACGCCGGGAAGGTAATCACGCACACAAATCCTACTTATTGTATCAGAGATATATGGGAAGGGTTTGTAATGATTTATGATATCCATTTTGTATAACCTGTCAAGTTGGTGCTTGACTGGAGTTGGGGTAGGTGCCTCGAGCACAGTTGTAGCTGTGAATGCGGTTGATGTTGTAGCATCAGGGTTGTAGGTGCAATCGTAGCATTTCTGTTGTGTATCGGGTATATACGAAACCCTGGTTAGGGTATTGCCCCGTGGAGTAGCCATCACAATGTGTGATTGGTGAACCACGTTATATTGTGTGTCCCATGCGTGTGATTGTGATTGTGGAATAGAAGTCCGTGTGCTGCAGGTCTGGGTGTACACACTTGGTAGACCAAGCCCCTGGTATGGATACCTGTGGGTGGGTGGTTGGTGTGTGCACGAAATGTGTTTGATAGATTGTCTGCGAGAAGGTCTCAAGAAATCAGCTCAAGGCAGCATAGCACAGTTTGATCAACAGCTCTTAGCAGCAGTGTTCATAGCATCAGGGCAAATCGTTTAGTGAAAAAGTTTTTATTGGCCACTGATTCACCCCCTCTCTCAGTGTCAACCTGGGACTAACAACTTTTAATCATTGTTTTCATGTGTAAACCTCATAAACGGCCTTGGGTTATTATCATTCATTCATAAACTCCTACCCCACTTTAGAATTCTTGGATGCATCCTTGTTCGGGGTCAGGACCCGTTCATGGCACGCCCCTTTGGGGCTTATATTCTTGGATTCTTTGGATCCTCCACCCCCTAGGGAAGGCCATGATTAAATTGACCTTTGTTTTCTGTCAGCATAATTTTACTTAGAATAGGAGTGATGCGGATGGCAGGGAAAAGACGATGGTAGTCAAGGAATCAAGGTTGCAGTCTCAAGTCCCAAGCCCTGGCCATGATACCCTCGTATCCTTAACATGGTCCTCTACCTTAATAAGTTGTGCATCGAGTTCAGGATAAGCAATTTGAATTCTTGATGGAGGAAACATTAAAATTTCATATTATAAATGAATCATAGGAGAATGTCCGTATACAATTAGGCAATTTTATAGCTTTAACCCTATCAGATGGGTATAAGATGGTTTGTGGACTTACATTGGTTGTGCGACTCTAGCCGACTGCACTCACTGGTTTGAGACACTTGGTGCTCACTTCTTATCTCAGCAAAACCCTAATGGCCTCTAAAATTTTTGCGTTGAGTTCATGCCTTTGCGGAGCAAAGTTGGCCAGGAAGGCCTCTCAAAATATCTCCTATGTGATCTTCCTGTGTTACTATATTAATACACGTTGACTGCTCTGCCACCACATGTAGGGTATGCCTTTTAGCTGGTAGATGGCGCACATGACCTTATACGCATCGAAACAACAAAGTTTTCTGATTGTCTCCTCCATAGTTTGGATCTAGTTCCATGGTTGTGAGAAGTCTCCATATGTCCCGTTGAACTGATCTAGATTCAACACTTAGAAGCTATACATGGCTTTTAATGCCATTGATTGGTCCAAGTCTAGGCCCAGAAAAGGTGATGTAGTCTCACTAACACCTCATAGTCAGTAAGGTGGATGAACTCCCTACCTATGACCCAATTATTCGGGTGGGCCTAGGGGTTGCCAACATGTCGGTGGGGAATTGTTAATGGTGTTCATAACGAACATCTATTGTGGGTGTGGGAATATTTGACATGGTTTGCTTGGATGTAGGCCTCACACTAAGGTACTTACGGGGCGAAGTTGCTCAACTTGGTTTGGGAGAACTAAAAATTTTGCACGCCTCAAATTAGTACAAGTATTCACAGGAATCACTCATTAATAAAATTTATATCATGTCTCTTGGGTAGAGAGGGTAGCATAGCTTGGAAGGGGTATGGGTCGAGTTCCCACCCCTTTTATATACTGAACTAACTATGAGGCAGGGGTAGCAATAAGGGGCTAGTGCCTCCGATTAGGATTAGCAATCTAAGACCCCCAACTTATATAGGATTTGGTGGGAGGTGCCGGAGGCTAGGTCATCGAGTACATGCCTATGGATCCCTCTTGGATCCTTCTGTGAGGGAGGTAGAGGATCAGACGAATGATTATTCCTCTACCTCTAGGAACCTCCGGCTCCCATCTGATCAGCCTCATAGACTTTTCGAGACGGAGGCGGCGGCATAAGTGGATGTGTGTGCCTTTAGATATGCCAAAGCCACTTCCCCATTTTTACTCGTAGAAAAATTTTGTGACCCTTTGTTCATGGCAGAGGCAAGAGGTAGAGGATTGATCTGCCGATTACCAGGATTTCATTGGCTATTTATGTCACAGCCCATTCTAGAGAATCGAGAGTGATATTCGAGTCATCCTAGAGACAATCGAAACCTTCTAGGGATCGATAACCAAAATGATCTACCAGCAAACCCCACATCCTACACACACAATATCTACCATAATCAATAGTAGATAATAATAATACTTGCAATGAAATATCAGAGTTGCAGTGGAATCATAATAGGGAACCAGATGCCAACTAAGAATACTTAATATCATAAGTTTGTTATCCATTATAGTTGTTCTACAATATTCATAATACTGTATATAACCATATTATATAACTATAGTAAATTTGAATAGGTTCTTGTGGATAGACCAAACCATTATTTATCAACAGATAGCAAAATCAAAAAAATCAAGAGCTGACTTAGGTCCCATAGATACAATCCCTACAGGTACAACCCTTGATTTGATCATGGAGAGGAACCCCACCAAGAGTAGTATTATAAGACCCGTACTTTGCTAACCCGGTCTTACCACTTTGTATTAGGTCTTCCTATCATGGTCGGACCAAGCGGACCAAGTGCATGAAGAAACCACAAGGCCATGTATGTAATTCCAACCATAAATCATCTAATTGAGACGTGTGGTCGACAGATATTGCGACCCCACGTGCGACCACACAATGGTATACTGACTTCAAAATTATGAGACCTTCCTAATCTGAAAGGGGGTTCTTTCCTAATCAAAGTGGGACTTTATATGGATGTTTTCCTCTATATAAAGGACGTCCCTTAGTCTCTTTCACTCTTTTAGAACCCAAACTGAAAGAGAGAGAAAGAGAGGAGGAGGAAGAGAAGGAAAATTGAAGAGGAAGACTAGGAGAAGGAATTACAGAGAAAGCTCTTTAATCTCCAGCAAGTTTAAGGTATGGAATCATTCCCTACATTAATTAAATTCCTAGAATAGGTTATGAAGGGGAGATTGATTGAAAGTAAGATCTCAATCCTAAGACCATGAACAAAACTCTAAGGAGATTCATGCATAATGGATTAAGGTGAAGGACTATCTAAAAGTATAAATTTTAAGCCATAGAACAATCATAGGAAGGATCATAATGTTAGCCATGGAATCAAGTTATGAAAGGATGTGACTGAGAGTAATAAGTCGACCAAAAACTCATGTGGTCACAGTTTGATCGACCACACGAGGCACATATGTCCGACCATACGCCCTCAGGAAGTTTCCAGGGAGGGTGTGGCATCATGTGTGTGGTCTCATGATATGCAACCACATGTATTGACCCCCTACCCTATGGTCGTAGAAACTAAAACCACCGGTGCAGTCATACCTGCGACCACTCAGCTTTTGGAAGTCTATTGATTCTTGGTTGGATCATTGAGTACTGTAATTTGATGAACTTGAATCCTAACTTAGAACTTACAAATTTCTTAGGTTTCCAAGAGGTTCAAGAGTGAGTTAAGAAGCTTAGAGAAGATTAAACATTTCTAGCAGGTGAGGGAATAGAACCTAAACTAACTGGCTAATAATAAACTGTTTACTTTTATTGAGTCCAATGCCATGATTGATTCTATGCTTGTATGCATGTAATGTGTATCTCACATGTCATCCAATATTCCTGTTATTACTGCTAATGCATATTTATTTCTGTCTATTTATAATATGATAATGATGATGTGATAGGAATAAGCATGTAATTGTGTGTGCGTGGTTAGTATTCTTGATGCGAGTGGAGCATCAAGGGGAGGATGTGACGTTGTGGTTCATCCTATTCACCAGACTCAAGCTCTATCTCTACTTAATTCTTGTTCACTGACATCGTCGTATCGCTATTACCTTAGTATAACTATTACGTCGTAGGGCATCAACGGAGGTGGTCTCAAATCGTGTAGTTTCTGATTCTGCCAGGGGGCCTTAGCTCTATCTCTATCGACGTATTGAGGGATGCTGGGGTGAGGCCTTGGATATACTGGATGACATTTAGGATTGATTAATTGCGAGCTCAGTTTGCAAGCCCTCACCAATAGGGGCTTATGTGTTGCTATGGGTAGGGCATCAGGGAAAGTGTTAGTGGTGTTCAATCTAGACACTTTAGCTCTATCTCTATTCCATGGTGGGTGCATGTGGGACAGCAATGATGTTTAATCTATTGGGCAGATTCACACACTAGTGTATAGAGGTGCGGTGGTTGCCAATCCTTTCTATAGCATATTGCAAACTTACGAACCAGACCAAAGATATGAATTGAATGCATGCATATGTTTGTTGCATTGTTATGTTTGCTCACTGAGCTATGATGTGTGCTCACCCTTTCGACGTCGAATATTTTTAGTTGTTGATGCAGGTCCTACCATTGAAGATTACATAAACAAGTCAATGTATGGATACTTAGCGGCGATAGATGTGGAAGCTATGGAAGAGCCGTGATCTATTGTGCGAGTGCAATTCATGTGTTTTCGATTAGTTTGGTTATTTGGTTATCGAAACATGTAATTGATTAATTTACTTTATTTTATGTTTTGAGTTACTTTGGAGATAATTGGATAATTAATTATGGTATTACTGTTAGATACTCATTTCATTAGTATTAAAGAATTCTGCTATAGTTTATTACTCTGATTATGCTTGTGCAATGTATTTGGTTTAATCGGATGGGCACGGCTTATGCAAGATCCTGGTTGTACCATTGGTTTTCTTTGACGGTTCATCACACCACTGGTTAGTCCAGATTTGGGGTGTGATAACTTGGTATCAGAGCTCTCAGGCTCTGCCCTATTAAACCAAAATACTACCACAAGGGTCGTGAACTGAGTTGGGACAAATTAAAAATCGTAATAAGAACACACGATAAGCACCTATGTTGTTTGAGACATAAGTTAAGAAAGAGAATAATGCACTTCTGTAAGGGAGAAACAAATTTTGTATTTATACCAAAATGAGAATAAGAAAAATGTACATCTGAATCAGAGTATAGTCCATAATCTGGATAATTACTCTGTAGAATAAAAGACAAAGAAAATAAATGGGACAATCATGGCACTAGAGGAGGAGATGCCTCTCGGTCTTGCCCACGGTCCTCGGTAAACACCCTTATCAACTAAAAATATTCGACGTCAAAAGGGTGAGCACACATCACGGCTCAGTGAGCAAACAAAATAGTGCAACAAACATATGCATGTATTCAATTCATATCTTTGGACTGGTTTTTAAGTATGCAATGTGCTATAGAAAGGTTTAATGGCTGCTGCACCTCTATACACGAGTGTGTAAATCCGCCTAATGGATCAAATACCATTGTCGTCCCACATGCATTCATCATGGAATAGAGATAGAGCTAAAGTGTCCTGATCAAACACTGCCAATACTTCCCCTGATGCCCTACCATACCAACACGTAAACCCCTATTGGCGAGGGCTCGCAAACTGGGCTCGCAACTAACCAATCCTAATGCCAAACAGTGTATCCAAGGCCTCACCCCAGTATCCCTGAATACGTCCATAGTGATAGAGCTAAGCCCCTTGGCAGAGTCAGAAACCACATGGTCTGAGACCACCTCCCCTGTTGCCCTACGACATAATAGTTCTGCTAAGGTAATGGAGATATGACGATGTTAGTAGGCAAAACTTGAGTAGAGATAGAGCTAGAGTCTGGTGACGAGTTCGAAGATCACCATGCCATGTCCTCCCTTTGATGCTCCACTCGCATTGTCACACCCTAATTCTGCACCAATCAGAATGGTGTGATGAACCGTCAATAAACCAACGGTTCAACCAGGATCTCGTATAGGCTATTCCCACTTTGTTAAACCAAAACACATTCCACATTAATTAGAGATAATAAAGTAAATAGCGAAAGTCTTACAGATAATGAACTAATGTCTAGTCATGATAAATAATTAATATTTCATTTATCTCCAAGTAACCAAAACATAATTTAATACATATTACAATATCCAAATACGGAAATTAAACTCTAAGTGTATCCACAGTGAAACGCTCGCTTAACAAATCATAATAGTCCTCCACAGCTTGCTCATCATAGCCACCACATGTTCATATGTTGGCATGTTGACATAATCTTCAACCGTAATACCTGCAACATTAGAAACTAAAAAGAATTGCATGCGCGAGGGTCAGCTCTCCAACTTGAGCTCAGTGAGAAAACAAAACAATACAACATACATATGTATGCATTTAATTCATATATGTTGTCTGGTATATAAGTTTGCAATGTTCTATAAAAAGGATTGGAGGCCACCGCACCTATATACATGAGTGTGTGGAACCGCTCAACGGATCAAACACCATTGCTGCCCCCACATGCACCCACCATGGAATAGAGATAGAGCTAAAGTGCTTAGGACCGCACCGCATCACACTTCCCTTGATGCTCTACCCATACCAATACGTAAGCCTCTATTGGCGAGGGCTTGCAAACTGGGCTCGCAACTAACCAATCCTAATGTCAAACAGTGTATCCAAGGCCTCACCGCAACATCCCTCAATAAGCCCTCCCGGTGGAGTCGAAGACTACATGGTCCGAGACCACCTCCCCTGATGCCCTACAACATAATAGTTCTGCTAAGGTAATGGTGATACGACGATGTTAGTGGACAAGGCTTGAGTAGAGATAGGGCTAAAGTGCTTAGGACCGCACCGCATCACACTTTCCCTGATGCTCCACTCGCATCAAGTACACTAACCACACACAAACATTCACATGCCTATTCCTAACATCATCATCATCATCATGTGGTAAATAAACATAATTAAATATGCATGAACAGTAATAACATGAATAGTAGATGACATGTGATATGCACACTACAATCATACAATCATATAATCATACATGGAATTGGACTCAATAAACAAAAATGGTTTATTATTAGCTAATTAGTTTAGGTCTTGTTCCCTCACCTTTGGTTAAGCTTAGGTCCTCTTTCAAGCTTTAAGGATCACTGATATATCACTAGAAAGACCTAACAAGTCAATAGAATTTAATTAGAATTTATTCCAATAATTTTAAGCTTGCTCTATTGCTAGGGTCGTAGGTTGGGTCGCAGGTAGGGTAGCAGTTTTCTGCGACCCCAGGGGTAGGGTCGATCATAGGGTCGGTTATCCATCGACCTTAGGTGCGACCATAGCTTCCCTGGACTTTTCGAGAGCTTGGGGTCGATCCTGTGGTCTGATAGGGTCGGTTGCCAATTGACCCACGTGCGACTACAGTCTATTGTTTCATGTTTGGGTCCTTTGACTTACTTCCATAGTCCATTCTATGATTGTTTTATGGCTTAAAACTCCAAGTTACTCACTTTACATAGTTTTCAATGATTTCCTCCATGGATTCCATTGGAATTTATCCATGAATGGATGATTTGGGTTTCTCCCAGATCCTACCCTCTTCATAATCTCTTCTAGGCTCTTAAATAAATCATGGAGAATGTATTCATACCTTAGGTTTGCTGAGATTCAGAGATTTCTCTGAATTTCCTCCTCCTTGGTCTTCTTCTTCAATTCTCCTTCTCTTCTCCTTCTCTTCATTCTCTTCTCTTTCTCTCACATTTAATTAGGGTTCTAAAAAGAGTGAAAGAGGCTAAGGGACATCCTATTTATAGAGAAAAACCTCCAAAAATAAGTCCCATTGAGTTTAGGAAAGGTCCCATTTGAAATTAGGAATGTTTCTTAATTTTCGGTTCGTGCTATTTTTTGCTGTTTTCCTAGGGTCGATGCTAGGGTTGATCCTAGGGTCGCATAATCTGAGAGACCCATGCGACCCCAAGATGAAAAAGTCATGGTCGCATAATCCGAGAGACCCATGTGACCCCAAGATGAAAAAGTCATGGGTTGGACTTCTATTGAGGTGGGGTCGACCCTACCTGTTTAGGCATGAGACCCTTCCCTCCTTTTGACTATTTTTGAGTTAAATTTCATATTGGGTCTTGGGTTATTCACGTACTTGGTCAACTTGGCTCGACCATGATATGTATACTGGTCACGACATGAAATGTAAGGTTAGACCGGGTTCGTGGCGTGCGGGTCTTACACACATCCATTACACTAACCACACACAAACATTCACATGCCTATTCCTAGCGTCATCATCATCAACATGTTATAAATAAACAAAATTAAATATACATGAACAGTAATAGCAGGAATATTAGATGACATGTGATATGCACATTACAAGCATATAAGCATAGAATCAATCATGGTATTGGACTCAATAAAAACAAATAGTTTGTTATTATCCAATTAGTTTAATTCTTGTTCCCTCACCTGTTAGAAATTCTCGATTTTCTTCCAAGCCCTAAAATTCTCTTTGTTTGATTTAACAACCTAAAAGTTATATGAATTAAAGTTAGGGTTCGTATGTGACATGTTACAATACTCAAAAATCGAAACAGTACACTGATAGGTACCTAATTGGTCCTATCGTCCCATGCTGTATCGACCTTACTGTCTACGATTGATACCCTATGGTCGCATATGGTGCGATCGTAGCTGCAACCATATGATTTCTGAAATCTTTCCGAATGCCTATGGTTGATCTTCTGGTCATACTGGTCATGCTATGGTCAACCGTAACTGCGACCTTGAGATTTCTGGTCACAGTCTACATGAAATTCAAGTTTTCCTGAGTTAATTCTTTTGTTCTTCAATTGGGTTTATTCTAAGGTCATCCTATCGCCATCATTAGTAATTTCTTATCAGCCCTAATCATCAAATTCATTCCTCATGGTTCTCCTTGGGATTTTCTCAAGGAAATCACATAGATCATAATAGGTTGATATTATCTATCATCCATAGAAGTCTTATTCTTAAAGTTTACATCTCGAGAGATTCGTTTCATACCTTTACCTATGATAGAGAGCCAATCTCTTCTCAACAAATTCTTCTCTTTAGCTTTTTCTTCTTCTCCTTCTCTTCCTTCTCTTCCTTCTCTTTCTCTAAGGGCTTACTAATGTTCTAAAAGAGTAAGAAAAGGCTGAGGGACATCCTTTATATAGAGGAAAACTCTCCATATAGAGTCCTCATTCAACTAGGAAAGCAATCCCTTAGTTTAGCAAAGTTTCCAAAACTCAGAGTCTGATCTGGGTTCTCACGGTTGATCATACGGTCCCATAAACCATCGATCATAAGATTGAAATCATCTACCGTGGGGTTCTAGATTTGAGATTTTTGGTTCCCTTCCTTATGGTCGACCATACCTACCCAGGCATTCGACCTAAGGTATGTTTTTCATGTTTTTAACTCAATTCTCATACCTGGTTTATGATCTGTCTTCACACGCTCGGTCCACTTGGTCCAGGAATGATGGAAAGACCTAGCACAACACGATTAGACAAAGTTAGTGGAGTGCGGGTCATACAACTCCCCCCTCTTATATAAATTTCATCTTCCAAATTTGCACATACCTTTCGAGTCAAATAAGTGAGGATATTGTTTCTGCATAGCGTTCTCTTCTTCCCATGTAACTTCTTCTACATTTTTACTTCTCCAAGTAACCTTAACATAGTAAATGTCGCGGTTGGGAAGACGTTGCACCTTTTGGCTGGTGATCTCAAAAGATACTACTTCGAACGTCAAATCTTCAGTCAAATCTGGTGGATCCGTTGTTAACACGTGTGTTGGATCTCTGACGTACTTCTTCAGTAATGAGATATGAAATACATCATGCACACTTGACATGGATGGTGGTAGTGCTAACTGATATGTTACTTTTCTAAATCTATCTAGAACTTCATAAGGTCCAATATATCTGGAACACAACTTTCCCTTTTGTCCAAACCTTTTCAAACCATGCATAGGAGATATTTTCAGAAATACCTTATCACCTATGGTGAATTCGAGATCTCTGCATCGATTATCTGGATATTGCTTCTGATAGTTCTGAGCTATTCAGACGCTTTCCTTAATATTTTCGACACTCGACAAGTCTCTTCCATAAACTCTAGTCCAACAATACTCCATTCTCCAACTTTATTTCAAAACAGATGAGTTGAACATTTCCTACCATATAGTGCTTCATAGGGTGACATCAGTATAGTTGCTTGATAGTTATTTTTATAAGCAAAATCAATCAATGGTAATTTCTCATCCCATGATCCATTGAAATCAATGACACAAGCTCGAAGCATGTCTTCTAAAATCTGAATAGTATGCTCTGACTATCCATCTGTATGAGGATGGAATACAGTACCAAACTTCAATGTTGTACCTATAGCCTTCTGTAATCCTTCCCAAACTTTGAGGTAAAACGTGGGTCTCTGTTGGACACAATGCTTTCAGGTACACTATGTAATCGGACAATATTATCGACATAAAGCTTAAATAACCTCTCTAGGGTATACTGAGGTTGTATAGCTATAAAATGAGCTGTCTTGGTCAAACGATCCACAATCACCCAGACCACGTCAACTACTTAGGGAGTCAATGGTAACCCGGTGACGAAGTCCATAGTGATGCAGTCCCATTTCCATGCTGGTTCTGGCAATGGCTGCAACAATCATGCAGGTCTTTTCCTTTCAGCCTTTACTTGTTGACAATTCTAGCATTGAGACACAAATTTAGCTACATCTGCTTTCATTCCTCTCCACCAATATAGTTTCTTCAGATCATGATACATCTTCGTACTTCCCGGATGTACCGAATAAGCCGTGGTGTGAGCTTCTTTCATTAGTCTATGTCTAATATCCAAGTCTTCATTTTTAGGAACATATACCCTTCCTTTGTATCTTAGTACCTTTTCAATGTCCAAAGTGAACTCAGGAGTAGTCCTATCTTTTTCGAGGTCTTTTTGCAACATTCTCAGATAAGGGTCTGATTTAATAGCTGCTTTCACTTCGTCTAATAGATCAGGTACAATCTTCAATGTAGCAAACATGTTTGAGAATAGATGAATAAACCCTTGGTCAGTTGATTGATTTGGAATATTAATCACGAACTACTCTTTATTGTAATGAAATACTCTCCCTGTGACACATGCCATAGCATTTGCACTAACTTCTTCTTGGGATTCTATCATTGCTTTCCTGCTTAGTGCATCAGCAACTACATTAGCTTTTCTTGGATGATACTGGATATCCCAATCATAATCCTTCAATAATTCTAGCCATCTTCTTTGTCTCATGTTCAACTCCATCTGATTAAAAAGATGAGTGAGACTCTTATGATCTGATTTAATCTGAAATTTCTCTCCATACAAATAATATCTCCATATCTTAACAACATGTACTACTACTGCTAATTCCAAGTCATAAGTGGGATATTTCTTCTCATGTTTCTTCATTTGTCTTGAGGCATACATAATTATTTGTTCTCCTTGCATAAGCACACATCCTAAACCTAACCCAGACGCATCAGTATACAAGGTAAACGGTTGTCCTGGGATCGAAATAGTCAAAATGGGAGCTGATATCAATCTGGCCTTCAATGTTTGAAAACACTCTCACATTTATCAGTCCAAATAAACTTTTCCCCTTTCTTTGTCAGACTGGTGAGAGGTAGGACGATTCTAGAGTAATCTTCCACGAATCGTCGATAGTAACCATCTAAACCTAAGAAAATTCTGATTTCTACGACATTCTTAGGTGCTTCCCATTTTACAATGGCTTCAATCTTGCTAGGATCCACTTTAATTCCTTCAGCAGATACAACATGGCCTAAGAAAGTGACTTCATTTAGCCAAAACTCACACTTTGTAAATTTTGCATAAAGGTTCTCTTTTCTTAGTCGCAGCAGAACGGCTTTTAGATTTGTGACATGAGTTTCTTTGTCCTTGGAGTAGACTAGTATGTCGTCAATAAATATAATGACTGACGTATCCAACATATCATGGAATACCCGATTCATGAGTTCCATAAAAGTTGCAGGTGCATTAGTCAATCCAAAAGACATGACTAAAAATTCATAATGTCTTTATTTGGTTCTGAATGCTGTCTTCGGAATATCACCTTCCTTAATCTTCAACTGATGGTATCCTAACCGAAGATCAATTTTGGAGAATACTTTGGCACCTTGCAACTGATAGAACAAGTCATTGATCCAAGGCAATGGGTATCGATTCTTGATTGTAAGCTTATTCAATTCTCGATAATCTATACATAGTCGAACGCTACCGTCCTTCTTTTCACGAACAATACTGGCGCTCCCCATGGTGATATACTGGGTCTAATATAACACTTGTCCAGTAATTCCTGTAATCGTACCTTCAGTTCCTTCAGTTCAGTGGGAGCCATTCGATAAGGTGCTTTAGATACTGGTGCGGCTTGGTGCATAAGATCTATAACGAACTCTATCACTCGGTCAGGTAGTAGTCCTGGTAGTTCCTTAGGAAATACATTTGGAAATTCATGCATAACTTCAATATCCTCCATTCGTGGTGCTTCCTTAGTGAGGTCGACCACGGATACTAGATACCCAATTCCTCCTTTCTCGAGGCATTTTCTAGCCTTCAATGCAGAGAGAATGAGTTTTCATTTACGGGGAAGTTTGGTTCCCGCAAAACTAAGCTCTACTCCTTCCTTGTCTTTAAATGTCAATTTATTTTCAGCACATAATAGGTTTGCAGGGTACCGAACTAACCAATCCATTCCCAAGATAACGTCAAAGTCTGCCATCTTAAGTTAAATTAAGGTTGCATCCAAAATCTTCTCGCCGATAAGAACTGGACATGGTCCATAATCTTTGTCTAGTTCCACTTCTAATCCCATAGGTGATTGTACAAACGGTTTGTAGTTTAAAGGTATGAGGAGTAAATTTTACTTCTTTCCAAACGACACAGATATAAAAGAATGAGTAGCTCCAGAGTCAAAGAGTACTATGGCGGGTAAGCCATTAATAGGTACGATACCTATGATTAGATTTAATTTAGTCTACATGCTCACACAAGGTAGTACAAAATGAAAGGTTCAGGTCATACCCGTGACCACATCAGGCGATGCGACATGTAACTGCATAAACCATTCCTTACTATAGCCGCTTCCTTGGCTTAGGACACTCCCTTGGATAATGTCTTACTTGATTACAGTTAAAGCACTTAACTCTAGCACTACTTTGCTTCTGTTGAGGTTGGGCTGTCGGAGTAGTCTTGGCTGTAGCATTGAAGCCTTGAGTATGGAAGGGTTTGAATGTCTTTGAATTCCCTTCCTTATAAGAATTTCCATTAGGCCTTTTAATACCTGTATTCTAAGAAAAATAACATTCCCTCTGGTTTGATTCTAGTACTCGAGCAATCTGTACAGCTTCATTATAAATCATCTTTTCCAGTCCCAATACATGCTCACGGATGCTTCCCCTAAGTCCCATGACGAACCTTTGGGTTTTGGTATTTTCCTCTTGCATGCTAGAGGGAGTAAAGAAAAAGAGTTCGTCATCATGCAGTTGATATGCATCTACAGTCATCTGTCCCTGATATAGACTCAGAAACTCCATTTCCATTTGATCTTTGAAACTCCTGGTAAAATACTTCTTGAAGAAAGCTTCTTTATAAATAGCCTAGGTCAGTTGGGTGTGCTTTGTCAACAGATAACTCCGAGTAGATTTCCGCCAATGGTACGCATCACCTTTCAGCATAAAAGTGGCACATAATACCTTCTCTTCTTCATTTATAGTCATCATCATAAAGTTTCTTTCCATCTCATCGATCCAGTGAGCTGGCCATAATGGACTTGATGGCTTGCCTGTAAATTCCTTCGGCTTCAACTTCAAAAAATGCTTGATCAGTCTGGAGTGATCAAGTTGATACTGTGCATATATTCCATACATAGACGGTTGGTACTGATAATTTCCTTGGTTATACCCGCCTTGCGGTGCTTCAGGGTTTTGCACTTGGCCTTGTACTGCTGGTGTTTGTGGTACTTGTAGTACAGTGTTGCTACCACCAGGTGCAGTACTAGCTTGGCCTGCAGGTAGAGGTGTCGTGTTTATAGCTGGAAAAGCCATTCCCATAGCAGCTTACATGTTGGCTTGCACTGGCTGTATTTGCTGCAACTTGCATGTTGGCTTACAGTGGCTATATTTGCTACAATTGTTGTGCTAAATTCCTCACCACAGTAGCCAATTCTGTAGGTGTTGTAGGTAGGTTGGTTGGGTTGGCTTGGGTGTGCACATTCTGAGGTGCAGCATTTTAAGTTCCAATATTTCATTCCTATCCTTGCTGACCCTCATTGTCATTAGTCTCCATAGGTGGTGGAGATGGGTTTGCATTCTGTCTCCTTCTACTTACTCTGCGGCCACCATTTAAACTCTCGGTTGAATGGTACTTGGAAAGGCTGTACATGTGAGACAAAATATGATGGTAGTATTGCCTTAGTCTCACAATGGAAAGCGAGAGAAAAAACAAAATCAATAGGCAAAAGTTCAAACAGAATCAAAATGTAGACAACAATAGGTCATACGATCGATGGCCTACAGTCGCATGTTGTTGTACCATGTGTGTGACCATCACATCCATGGCAACTTACCGAGACCCTGTGGTCGATCATACGGTTGATCCTACGTTCGATGGTTTTGGTTGAATTGTGCGACTTTAAGATCCAAAATCAATTTTTAAAAACCTAAATTCGAGAGTTTTCCCTCTCATTCTCCTTCTTCCTCCTACAGTCTCTACTTAACTCGCCACCAGTGAGTTGCTACAGTGTCGACCATACAAACATGATAATTTTTCCATCGACCAACAACCGTTACTCCATTCCTTGAGGTATGTTCTCTATTTTTCTCGATTTTTAAGCTTTTAAACCTAGGGTTCTTGCCATTTGTAGGTTTTCTTCTAATTAATATTTTTCTGATCGTAAAAATTTAAGTTTTATTGGGGCTTTTGCTATTGGCCACCCAATAAATGAAAGCCCTCAAGAAAATTTGAGTTTCATCAGTTAGTTTAGTAGAAACTTGAAAATTCCCATTTTGGACCTAAATTTTGGGGTTTTTCCCAATTGTTAAAATTTCTTCAAATTCGACCTACCTAGTTTAAATTTCTAATTGTATAAGCCTTGTAGGATAGTTTGGGACCTATATAAGTCCTCCTGCCAAAATATTTGGGTGAAAAGTGAGCCTTTTTCCATTTTACGTCGTTATGCTGTCAAATTTTTCAAATTTATCTAACTAGTTTTCTTGTTTTCTTTTCTTATAGCTATCATGGTTCGCACCAAGGTTCCTCAAGTTCATGACCCACTTCGCTTCAGGTCTATGGAAGCAGAAGTGCGATATCCTCGGTTTGACCGAAAGAAAGTTGAAGGGGGTCGGTGTGTAAACCTAGCCCACTTAGCCTTATTTGATGTGGAGAGGGCATTTGGCGATATGGGCTGGCTTCCAGTGATCGTATATGAGGCTTGCACTCGCCCAGTCTTGGATAAGTAGTTCTACTATTGCCTTCAGGTAGAGGGTAACCTAGAGGATGTAGAGAGGGGCAAAGAGCTTCAGATCACTTGCTGGTTGAAAAGGGTTCCGATTTCATTCAATTTCCAGGGGTTGGCTGATCTCCTAGGTATCTCCAATGATGGGCAGTTGGTTTACTGTGCACCTAGGGAGCCACAGATTCTGCCTACACAGATGCGTGCAAAGATAGATAGTCAAATTCTTCGGGATGACCGCTGGGAGGTAAAAGCAGTCAACCTGCGTCCAGAGCCACGCGTCTATTGCAAGATTATCTAGCATAATCTGATTCCCTAGGGCAGACATTATGAGATGATCTCACAGCAGACTTAGTACCTTCTGTACTGTATTTGTTGTAGGCAGCATGTCTGCCTCCCAGACATTATTCTCTGGACTATGCACCGAGCTACATTGCCTGACTCGAGGAAACATTCCCTATGGGTGGCTGATCTCCACCTTGCTCGCTCGTCTACTGGTGGACCTAGTGGATGAGAGGATCATTGAGGACAACTTCTCAGCTGACCTTGATTGGGAGGCCATCAGTAAGATGGGAATGAGAGAGACACGGGTCAGTGATGATGAGAGGAATGCTATGAGATGTCCTCTTACTCGGGTAGCGATAGCAGATGCAGAGGCGGCATCAGTAGTAGAGGCACACGACGGTGATGATGAGGAGGATGATGAACGGATGTACATGGATGTGGATGCCATCCCTACTCAATCGCCACAACATTTTACTAGAGCTGGTCCTTCTAGGGCTTCTCATTCAGCTTGCCCTTCATGCCCAGCACCAGATGACATGATGGGGTTGTTATGTTAGATTAGAGAGGCTCAGCCCATGACTGATTAGAGAGTATGAGAGCTTCTAGATGCCCAGCGCTCTACAGACCAGTGGAAAACGTATCTGGCAACTAGTCTCTAAACAACTCAGACTCAAGTGGCCTGTGTAAGACCCGCACGCTACGAACCCAGTCTAACCTTAAATTTTGTGTCGTGACCCATCTACATATCATGGTCGAGCCAAGTGGACCAAGTATGTGAAGAAACCCAAGACCCAATATGAAATTTTACTCAAAAAACAGTCAAAATGAGGCTAGGGTCGCATGCCTAAACAGGCAGGTCCAACCCCCCCCCATCGACCCCCACCATCGACCCGTGACCAGGGGTCGCAGGGGTCTCGAATTGTCTGACCCCCCCATCGACCCCCGGTAATCAGGAAAAACAACACAAACCGAAAAATAGGAAACTTTCCTAATTTCAATTGGAACCTTTTCTAAACTCAATGGGATTTATTTTGGGAGGTTTTACTCTATAAATAGGACGTCCCTAAGCCTCTTTCACTCCTTTTACAACCCTAATTGGATTGAGAGAAAGAGAAGAGAAGGAAGAGAAGGAGAAGAGAAGGAAAGTGGAGAAAAAGACCAAAGAGAAGGGATTCAGAGGAAGAAGCATACTTCTCAGGTATGGATACTATTTCTATGAATTTCTAAAGACCTTCGTGTTGATAATGAAGAGGGTATGATCTAAGAGAAACCCAAATCACCCATCCATGGTTAGGTTTCAATGGAAACCATGGAGGAGATCATTGAAACCATGTAGGGAATAAAGAATAGTTCTACACCATAGAACATTTATGGAATGGACTATAGAAGGAAGCCATAGGACCCAAACATGAAAGAATGAATGAAATTGATATTCTCGACTCAAACCATGGGGGGTCGCACCTAGGGTCGATGGAACATCCGACCCTAGCATCGACCCCCAGCATTCGGGAAGCCCAGGAAAGGGGTGGTCACACCCAGGGTCGATGGAAGGTCCGACCCTGGCATCGACCCCCAGTTAACAGCAAGCTGTAAAAATTAAAATAAATTCTAATTAAATTCTATCGACTTTGTTAGGTCTTCTAGCGATATAATATTGATATAAAGGTGATTCTTAAGGCTTGAAAGAGGACCTACAAACAAGTAAAGGTGAGGGAACAAGACCTAAACTAATTGGTTAATAATAAACTATTTTTATTTCTTGAGTCCAATACCATGATTGATTCTATGCGTATATACTTGTAATGTGCATTTAACATGTAATCCAATATTTCTGCTATTACTGTTCATGCATATTTAATTCCATTTATTTATAACATGATGATGATGATGATGATAGTAATAAGGATGTAAATGTTTGTGTTTGGCTGGACTACATGGTGCGAATAGAGATGGTATCAACCGGTACTTCGATGCCATTCTCATCGGGGTATATTGTGCCATGGTCTATTCAAGTCATGTCCACTAACAAGTGTTAGTTTGCTTGATGCGAGTGGAGCATCAGGGGGAGGATGTGACATTGTGGTTCAGCCTGGTCACTAGACTCTAGCTCTATCTCTACTCAAGTCATGTCCACTAACATCGTCGTATCTCCAATACCTTAGCGGAACTAATATGTCGTAGGGCATCAGGGGCGGGACATGGCATTGTGGTTCAGCCTGGTCACCAGACCCTAGCTCTATCTCTATGGATGTATTGAGGGATGCTGGGGTGAGGCCTTGGATACATTGTTTGACATTAGGGTTGGTTAGTTGCGAGCCCAGTTTGTAAGCCCTCGCCAACAGGGGCTTACGTGTTGGTATGGGCAACCGGTACAGCCATGCCATTTTCATGGGGTGTATATTGTCCACGGTGGGTGCATGTGGGGTGACAGTGCCGTTTTCATTGGGCGTTTCCACACATTCGTATATAGAGGTGTGGCGGCCACCTATCTTTTCTATAGCACATTGCAAACTTATTTATCAGATCACAGATATGAATTGAATGCCTGCATATGTTTGTTGCATTGTTTTGTTTACTCACTGAGCTCAAGTTGGAGAGCTGACCCTCGCGCGTGCAATTCTTTTTAGTTTCTGATGTTGCAGGTACTATGATTGAAGATTATGTCTACACGCCAACATAATAATGGGTAGAGGCTATGAATGAGCAAGCTATGGAGGACTATTATGATTCGTTAAATGAGTGTTTCAGTGGTAGATACCTTTAGTGTTTAGTTTTCGTATTTGGATATTGTAATATGTATTAAATTATGTTTTGGTTACTTGGAAATAAATGGAATATTAATTATTTATCATGATTAGACCTCAGTTCATTATCTGTAAGACTTTCGCTATTTACTTTATTACCTCTGATTAATGTGGAATGTGTTTTGGTTTATCGTATGTGGGATAGCCTATTTGAGATCCTGGTTAAACCGTTGGTTTATTGACGGTTCATCACACTGTTCCGAATGATTCGGAATTGGGGTGTGACAACTTGGTATCAGAGCTCTCGTATGCCTTACCCATTAAACCTGAATACTTCCACTGGAGTCCATGAACTGAGTTAGGATAAATTAAAAACTTTAAAACAAGCAAACCATAAGCACCTGTGTTGGTTGAGACAGAAATTAAACAAGACGATAATGTACATATAAAAGGTGGAACCATATATATACACTCAAATAGAAATTGAAGACCAAAAAAATAAAATTATCCTAATAAATAAATAATATAGGGTATTATCTATAAGTTGAGTAGTTATCCAAGTATACAAGGATATAGTACAATAGCAAGAAGGGAGCTTCTGTAAAGCAAAAAATTGAATACCGAGTTGGTACTCACAAGATGTGAAACTCAATGTATGACAAAGGTAGGAGAAAATGGCTAGTAATGCCTAATTCCCTGCAAAGGTAAAGGGAAAGATCTTGGGCCGAATCCAACAGAGATAAGAGAATAATGGTCATACATTAAGAATAAGAGTAACAATACTCCTGGGTGACATGGAGACTCAGGGTGAGATCTACCACAAGCTGATCCATTACCCATTGAGCATTAAGAAGAGGTTGCAACTTGACCCCACCACTATCATGGTCGAGAATGGATAATGAATACTCATCTGAGCTGATGCTAGATAATGATAATCAGATTAGAGAGAATCAAGGGAGGTGAACAACTAAGCCATTCCAACCAATCACCTGGACTACCCAAGTTGCCAATGTTACATCAACACCTCCGAGTCAAACCAAGTACGGTACCTGTCACACCCCAATTCCGTACATTTCAGAATGGTGTGATGAACCGCTAAATAACCAACGATTCAACCAGGATCTCAAATAGGCTATCCCCGCGTTACCTGAACCTTCGTACACTCACCATCATAATCAGAGTAAATACACAATAGCAGAAGTTTTATAAATAAATGAACTGAGAACTAAAATGATATCCATAAATAATAGCAAATTATTCTGTGTTTAATTGAGACATAAATATTTAAATACCAAATGCATGTCTTATAAATCCAATAAAGAAACCTATAAAAATATCTAGTCAAATACACACGAGTTGCACTCGCAAGAGGAGTCGTATGTATCATCTTCAGCTCCAGCGTCCATTTTTGCTACCATCCCGTACGTAGAAGCATTCATGTAGTCTTCAACTGTGTAACCTGCATCATCAACTAAAAATATTCGACGTCGAGGGGGTGAGCACACAACACGGCTCAGTGAGTAGCCAAAAAAATGCAACATTACATATGCATGCACATTCATTTATCTCTTTGGTCTGGTTTATAGTTTGCAATGCGCAATAGAAAGGTTGGGTGGTCAAAGGTTAACGTTTATTGACACCGCCTCTATACACAGGGTGTGGAAGTCCGCCCGAAGGTTAACGTTTATCGTCGTCCCCATCCACCCTACCATAACATTATACAACAAAGGTTAACATTTATTGCTATATAATGCTATACCAACACGTAAGCCCCTGTTAGCGAGGGCTTGCAAACTAGGCTCGCTACTAACCAATCCTAATGCCAAACAGTGTATCCAAGGCCTCACCCCAGCATCCCTTAGAATGTCCATAGAGATAGAGCTAAGGCCCCCCGATAGAGTCAGAGACTACAAGGACCGAGACCACCACCCTTGATACCCTACAACACAATAGTTCTGCTAAGGTAATGGCGATACGACGATGTCAATGCACAAGACTTGAGTTAGAGATAGAGCTAAAGTGCTGAGACCCGCCAAAGGTTAACGTTTATTGACGTTCTCATCACACCTCCCCTGATACTCGCTCGCATCAAGTACATCAACCACACACATACAAACACATGTCTATTCCTATCATCATCATCATCATCATGTTATAAACAACAAAGTAAATATGCATGAACAAATAATAGAAATATTGGATGGCATGCTGTATGCACATTACAAACATATTAGCATAGAATCAAACATGGCATAGGACTCAAGAATTAGAAAATAGTTTATTATTGACCGATTTAGTTTGGAGTTAAGGTTCCTCACCTTAGTTTGCTATAAGATACTTTTCCAAGCTTTAAAATCACCTCTACAGTATTATTATAATGCTAGCAAACCTAACAAAGTCGATAGAATTTAATTAGAATTAATTCCGAATTTAAAAACCATGCTGTTAACTGAGGGTCGATCAGAGGGCCGATGCTCAGGATACATAGGGTCGATGGGTCTATCGACCCTACCCTCTGTCTGAACTTCCCGAATGTTGAGGGTCAATGGTCAGGGTGCCTAGGGTCGTTGGGTCTATCGACCCTGTGTGCGACCCTCGGTGCACTCTGGTCCAATTTCCACTTTTTAATTCATTCTTTGTGTTTGGGGTCCTATGGCTTGCTTCCACATTCCATTAAACATTCATTCCATGGTCTGAAACCATGATTCATCCTCCTAGATGGCTTTCATGCATTATACTCGGGTTTTCCATGGAAACCTCACCATGAATGGATGGTTTGGGTTTCTCCAAAATCCTACACTCAACCATATCTAACCTAAGGTCTGTAGAAACTCATGGAATTAGTATCCCTACCTGAGAAGATTACTTTTCTCTGGAAATTCTTCTCCTTTTTGCTAAGTCTTCTTCCTTGCCTCCTTTCTTCCTCTTTTCCTTCCTCTCTCTTTCTCTTAATTCAATTAGGGTTGTGAAAGGAGTAAAAGTGGCTTAGGGATGTCCTTTAAATAAAGTAGGAATGTCCTATAATAGTCCCATTGAGATTTGGAAAGAATCCCCAATCGAAAATTAGGAAATTTCCTAATTTCAGTTTCGACAATAAGTGAGGGTCGATGAGAGGGTTGATTATCCCGTCGACCCTGTGGTCTGACACTGTCCGACCCTCTCCCAACTTTTAAGGGTCTGGGTTTCTGATTTGGGAGGGTCGACCCTGTTTAGCTGGGTATGCGACCCTTCCTCTATTTTAAGTGTTTTTGGGTCAATTTGATACCTGGGATCTCGCTCTCCTTCACGCCCTTGGTCCATTTAACTCGACCATAGACCTGGTTCAAGGTGGTAAGACCGGGTTAGTTTGACACAGGTCTTACAGTACCAATTGGTAGCAACACTGTATCCCCAATACCTGTTAGCTATAACACATTGCCTACCATACAGCAAGTCCCAGTAATGTACACCCCAGTGTAGAATTTTGGTGCCCAACAAGCTGTGTATCAAGGTGGTTAACCTTATCAGCCACCGATGTATGGGATAGTTACATCTTGACAGAATGATCTGATAAGGATTGAAGAATGTCTTCTGAAGACGAAGCCTTAAACATTTTCAGCAAAGGATCAAATCTATTGTGGCCATGTAACTAGATATGTTTATATAGGATGCAGTGCATTATTTATTTACTCTTATGATTATAGAGGATGCACATACCAGATTTTAATTTCTCGTACCTTGACAGGATACCTTATTGATTTAACCTGTCAATTGGAGTTATAGATATTGTTTCTTTAGTATTAGTCCTGATTATATCAATCTAAGCCACTCTCATGATCAACAACATAAACAGAGATATGAACTGAATGAACAGTTAAATGTTTAATCATGTTGACGTACATATTTTCGATTTTACCTGATTTACTGATGTACGAAAACCTTCTCCAGATTTATTCCTATAGTGCCTTGACCAATGGCATTATATATACACAATATAACCTGTAACCATGAGGTTAAAAACTGTAAAACTTCTATTTCCATGTATTTGGACTACCATGCAACTTAACCATCTTTGGATGCCGGTTGGATTACCATAGATTTACTCCTGATCCTTTAACACTAAGTTCATTAGATAAAGAAAGTGTTTGTCGTCATACTAAATTGAAAGAAGGAAATGAATTGTTTTGGATAAATATTCTGATTCTTACATTTCTCGACATCCATTGATAAGATGTTTAGTGATAATAGAATTATTGGAAGAAAAATGATTGGATTCAGATTAAGATTCTATAGCCAAGAGACCTCAGATAAAGTAATGGAGAATCTATTTTGAGATTGCTGAATGGATGGATATGAGTTATGTTTATAAAAGAGTGCATGAGCAAAAGTGAGAACTATCAAGGGTAGCCAGCAACGAAATAGATAGCACTGAAGTAAAGTTAAAGATGGTTATATCGGTATGAACTTCGACAAGGTAGAAGATTCCTAAAGACAAATCTAAGAGTGGATACAAGGATAAAGTCAAAAATCGTAGCATTGATAGTATTCAGTATAAGTAATACTGAGTTATGCCCAATGTTGAGTGATATGATTAAGAAAAGACCAAAAGTGTTTAACTGATTTAATGAAATTATAAGCATATACCCTAATGCTTATAAATAGATTTGGGATATTAAATTTTGACGATAGTCTTTGAAAAATCATAAGAGATGAAGAAACTAGGCAAGCTCTTAAGACCCTTACACCAGATTTTTCTAGTTCAAGCCCTTTTGGACTAAATGTTGCATTAGATGAGTGTTATGGACAATGTTCGAATCGTATGGATGGATGGAATTTGGACGCAACCTAATTAGACTTGAGATGGCAGACTTTGACGTCATCTTGGGGATAGACTGGTTGTCTCAACACTCTACAAAGTTGTTGTGTGCATAGAAGAGATTATCATTCAAGAATAAAGATGACATATAATTTAGTATTATTGGAAGTATGTTGCCTAAAAAATAAAGCTAATCCTCTCTATGCTAAAGGCAAAGAGATGCTTTGAAGAGAAAGAAGTTGGATATATGATATCTGTGGTATACATTACCAAAGAAGCACCACAGATTGAAGATATTGATGTGATGCATAAATTTTCTAATGTGTTTCAAGAAGACTTACTTAGGTTACCATCTTATCATGTGACCGAGTTCGTCATCGACTTGTTACCAAGGATGATACTTGTGTCAAAGGCACCTATAGAGTAGCGTCAATGGAGTTGAAGGGATTGAGACTCAACTATGGGAGTTATTAGACAAGGTTTATAATCAGCTAAGTATTGCATCATGGGGAGCACCAATGCAATTCATCAAGAAGAAGGATGGTAGTGTCCGATTATGTGTAGACCACCGAGAAGCGAACAAGCTTACGATCAAGAATCGATAACTACCACCTCGGATCGATGACTTGTTTAAATGGTTGCAAAGAGCAAAGGTATTTTCTAAGATTGATCTTCGATCAAGATATCATCAGCTGAAGAATTTGGATAGCAATATCTCGAAGATAGTTTTTAGAATCGAGATAGGCCAATTATGAGTTTTTGATTATGATTATGATGTTTAGATTAACCAATGCCCTTACAAATTTTATGGGATCGATGAACTGGGTGTTTCATAACATGTTGGATACGTCGCATAACTTTCTTAGATGATATTTTGGTTTATTCCAAGAATGAAGCAACTCATACAATGGAGCTTAGAACCGCTTCACAACAGTTGAGAAGTGAAAAGCTTTTGGCCAAGTCCAAGAAATATGAGACCTGATTAAACAAAGTGATCTTATTAGATCACGTAGCATCATAAAAAGGGATTAAAGTGAACCCTATTAAGATAGAAGCAATTGTATGGTGAGAAACACCTGAAGAATATTGCGAAGATCAGAAGTTTCTTGGGTTTAGCTGGTTATTACTGACGATTTTGGAGGACCACTCTAAGATCGCAATACCTCTTACCAAGCTAACCAGGATGGGAGAGGAGTTTAATTGGACTAACAAGTATGAAGAATGTTTCCAAACTCTAAAAGCAAGGTTGATATCAACTCCCATCTTGATCATTCTGACACCAGGGAAACCTTTTACCCTATACATCGAAGCTTTCAGATTGGATTTAGGATGCGGGTTGACGCAAGGTAAATAAGCGATTTCATATGCTTTATGAAAACTGAAAAAGCATGAGAAGAGTTACCCAACTCATGATTGGAGTAAACAATTGTGATTCATGCAATCAAAACTTGGAGACATTATTCAAACGGAGAAGAATTTTAGATTAGATCGGATTACAAGTGTTTTATTTATCTCTTCATTAGAAAGAGTTGAAAATGAGGATAAGGAGATGATTAGGAATACTTGAAGGATTAAGACTGTGATATTTAATGTCATCTGAGCAAGGCTAATGTAGTAGCTAAGGCCTTAAGCAAAAAGGGAATTATGAAGTCCGAAGAAGGACCCAGGATAAATGCTACCTTATGTACCGCAACAACAGATTTAGATTTGGAAGAAGAGTAACATATAATAGAAACTCGTGATGATCCAATTGAGCAAGATCTTAGGAATGAAGAAAAAGTAGTAATTTTGTTATATCTATCTATAAGAATGGTACAAGAAGATTTAGAGAAAGAAAAACCTAACCCTGACTTACTTTGGATGCGGAGACGGTACTCAGATACAGAGGTAGACTCTGAATACATGAAGGTCAAGACTCGGATATCATGAAGAGGATAAGGATAAGAGCCCATTGTACTCCATATTCAGGACATACTGGAGTACCAATATGTATCATTACCTGAAGAGATTGTACTGGTAAAGAGGGATGATAACAAAGGTGTCTTAGTACGTGTTCCAGTGTCTGAATTATCAGTAAGTAAAGGCTGAAAGACAAAGATCAACATGGCTCACAACTAAAATTATCGGAGCCAGTCTGAAAGTGGAACTGCATTACAATGAACTATGTCACTGATTTGCCACTGACTCCTAGTTCGGTTGACACAGTTTGGGTGATTGTTGATCGCCTTATGAAGATAGCTCATTCCATTGCTATACGACCTCAGTATGCTTTGGAGCGGCTAACTAAGCTATATGTGGATAGTATTGCCAAATTGAATGGTGTGCATGAGAGCTTAGTGTCAGTCTGAAGCTCATGCTTTATCCCAAAGTTTTGGGAGAATCTACAAAAAACAATGGGAACAAAGTTGAAGTTTAGTACCGCATTTTACCTTAAACCGACGGATAGTCGGAGCGGACTATACAGATCCTAAGAGATATGCTCCAAGCTCGTAAAATTGATTTCAAAGAGCTTGAGTTGAGAAGTTACCGTGAATTGAAGTTGCTTTAAGCTACCATGTAAATTTCACCTATGCAGCATGGAACGGTAGAAATGTCAAACCCCTCTATTTTGGAATGAAGTTGGTGAATGAAGAATTTTAAGACCTAAGTCTATGGCAGAAAACTGTCGAGTGGCAGACAAGATAAAAAAAAAGAAGGGCTAAGACAGCTCAAGATGTCAGAAGAGACACCAAGACCTTGAGTTCACCATGTGTTTTTGGAAATATCACTTATGCGTAGTTTGAAATGATTAGACAAGAAGGGAAGTTATATTCTATACATGTGTTGGATCTTATAAACTTTGGAGAGATGTAGAAAAGTTGCATATCAATTAGCGTTACCGCTATCCATGTCTAGTATGCATGACGTATTTTGTGTGTCTCTATCGTAGAAGTACATTGGAGATTTATATCAAAGGTACAGATCATAGAACCAATGGATTAGATAAAAGATTTAACTATTAAAGTGGTGCCAGCCTAGTTCACTAGTTGGAAGGTACAACATCTCCAAAGCTGGGATGATTAGTATGTGAAGACAACTTAATAACTCGACGAAGACAAGACGGGGAGAAGATTTTGCATGGAAAGAAGAAGATGCAATGCGAAAATAGAATTTTTACCTAAATTCATATTTTGAGGACCAAATTTAAGAAAGTTGTAAGATCCGTACGTTCAAATTTCGAGGACAAAATTTCTTTTAAGGGTGGTGGAGTTGTAAGACCCTTACACCACGAACCCGGTCTAACCTTACATTTCGTGTCGTGACCCGTCTACATATCATGGTCGAGCCAAGTGGACCAAGTGTGTGAATAAACCCAAGACACAATATGAAATTTTACTCAAAAAATAGTTAAAATGAGGGTAGGGTCATATGCCTAAACAGGCAGGTCTGACCCCCCCCATCGACCCCCACCATCGACCCGTGTCCAGGGGTCGCAGGGGTTAGGAATTGTCCGACCCCCCCATCGACCCCCGATAATCGAGAAAAATTGCACAAACCGAAAATTAAGAAACTTTCCTAATTTCAATTGGAACCTTTCCTAAACTCAATGGGACTTATTTTGGGAGGTTTTACTCTATAAATAGGACGTCCCTAAGCCTCTTTCACTCCTTTTACAACCCTAATTGGATTGAGAGAAAGAGAAAAGAAGGATGATAAGGAGAAGAGAAGCAAAGTGGAGAAGAAGACCAAAGAGATGTGATTCAGAGGAAGAAGCATACTTCTTAGGTATGGATACTATTTCCATGAATTTTTAAAGACCTTAGTGTAGATAATGAAGAGGGTATGATCTAAGAGAAACCCAAATCACCCATCTATGATTAGGTTTCAATGGAAACCATGGAGGAAATCATTGAAACCATGTAGGGAATAAAGAATAGTTCTACACCATAGAACATGTATGGAATGGATTATAGAAGGAAGCCATAGGACCCAAACATGAAAGAATGAACGAAACTGATATTCTCGACTCAAACCATGGGGGGTCGCACCTAGGGTCGATGGAACATCCGACCCTAGCATCGACCCCTAGCATTCAGGAAGCCTAGGAAAGGGGTGATTGCACCAAGGGACGATGGAAGGTCCGACCCTGGCATCGACCCCCAATTAACAGCAAGCTGTAAAAATTAGAATAAATTCTAATTAAATTCTACCGACTTTGTTAGGTATTCTAGAGATATAATATTGATATAAAGGTGATTCTTAAGGCTTGAAAGAGGACCTGCAAATAAGCAAAGGTGAGGGAACAAGACCTAAACTAATTGGTTAATAATAAACTATTTTATTTCTTGAGTCCAATACCATGATTGATTCTATGCGTGTATGCTTGTAATGTGCATTTAACATGTCATCCAATATTCCTGCTATTACTGTTCATGCATATTTAATTCCATTTATTTATAACGTGATGATGATGATGATGATAGTAATAGGCATGTGAATGTTTATGTTTGGCCGGTGTACATGGTGCGAGTAGAGATGGTATCAACCGGTACTTCGATGCCGTTCTCATCGGGGTATATTGTGCCATGGTCTATTCAAGTCATGTCCACTAAGCAAGTGTTAGTGTGCTTGATGCTAGTGGAGCATTAGGGGGAGGACGTGACATTGTAGTTCAGCTTGGTCACCAGACTCTAGCTCTATCTCTACTCAAGTCTTGTCCACTAACATCGTCGTATTGCCATTACCTTAGCGAAACTAATATGTCGTAGGGCATCAGGGGGGACGTGGCATTGTGGTTCAGCCTGGTCACCAGACCCTAGCTCTATCTATATGGATGTATTGAGGGATGCTAGGGTGAGGCCTTGGATACATTATTTGACATTAGGCTTGGTTAGTTGCGAGCCCAGTTTGCAAGCCCTCGCCAACAGGGGCTTACGTGTTGGTATGGGAAACCGGTACAGCCATGCCATTTTCATGGGGTGTATATTGTCCATGGTGGTTGCATGTGGGGCGATAGAGTCATTTTCATTGGGCGTTTCCACACATTCGTGTATAGAGGTGCGGCAGCCACCTATCCTTTCTATAGCACATTGGAAACTTATTTATCAGACCACAGATATGAATTGAATGCATGCATATGTTTATTGCATTGTTTTGTTTACTCACTGAGCTCAAGTTGGAGAGCTGACCCTCGTGCGCGTAATTCTTTTTAGTTTCTAATGTTGCCTGCTATGATTGAAGATTATGACTACACGCCAACATATTAACGGGTGGAGGCTATGAATGAGCAAGCTGTGGAGGACTATTGTGATTCGTTAAACGAGTGTTTCAACGATAGATACGTTTAGTGTTTAGTTTTTGTATTTGGATATTGTAATATGTATTAAATTATGTTTTGGTTATTTGTAAATAAATGGAATATTAATTATTTATTATGATTAGACCTCAGTTCATTATCTGTAAGACTTTCGCTATTTACTTTATTACCTCTGATTAATGTGGAATGTGTTTTGGTTTATCGTATGTGGGATAGCTTATTTGAGATCCTGGTTGAACCGTTGGTTTATTGACGGCTCATCACACTGTTCCGAATGATGCAGAATTAGGGTGTGACAGCCTAGCTCGCGAGAGTATATGCTGAGGACTATGATAGATATCGTGAGGCTCCTACTCCTCCAGCACCTCTAGCTCCGTGATTGCCCTTTTTATCTTTTTCCTTTTCATACTACAGGGTAACTATTCGGATTGTGGACTGTACTCTGATTTGATGTTCATTTGTCTTATTCCCATTTATATATAAAATTGGTTCCTCCTTTACATATGTGTGTTATTCTCTTTCTTAGTTTATGTCTCATGCAACAAGTGCTTATGGTGTGTTCTTATTACAGCTTTTAAATTTTTTCCTAACTCAGTTCATGATTCATGTGGAAGTAGTTAGGTCAATGGGTAGAACCTGATTGCTCTGATACTAAGTTATCACACCTCAATTCTGGTCTAACCAGAATGATGTGATGAACCACCAACAAACCAATGATTTACCCAAGATGTCGTATAGATCGTACCCACCATATCAAACCAAACACACATTCCACATTAATAATCAGAGGTAGTAAACAAATAAGCTAAAGTCTTACAGATAATGAACTGAGAGTCTAACAATGATAAGTAAGTGTTTAATCCAATTATCTCCAAACCACAAGACATAAAAATAAATAATAAATTATATCTGATGTTTAAATTATAACTAAACTTAAGCAAAAACACATTAGTTGCACTCGCATGATAAATCATGAGCATCTTTTTCAGCTTCTACGTCCATCGCAGCAATGTGTCCATATGTAGGCACATTTATATATTCTTCAACAATAGGACCTGCATCATCAACTAAAAATATTCGATGTCGAAAGGGTGAGCACACATCACGGCTCAGTGAGCAAACAAAACAATGCAACAAACATATGCATGCATTCAATTCATATCATTGGTCTACTTTTTAAGTTTGCAATGTGCTATAGAAAGGTTTGGTAGCCGCCGTACCTCTATACACGAGTGTGTGAATCCACCCAATGGATCAAACACCATTGTCGTCCCACATGCACCCATCATGGAATAGAGATAGAGCTAAAGTGTTCGGATTAAATATCACCAATACTTTCCCTGATGCCCTGCCCATACCAACACGTAAGCCCCTATTGGCGAGGGCTTGCAAACTGGGCTCGCAAACTAACCAATCCTAATGCCAAGTAGTGTATCCAAGGCCTCACCCCAGCATCCCTCAATATGTTCAAGCCCCCCCGACAGAGTCAAAGACCACACGGTCCGAGACCACCACCCCTGATGCCCTACGACTTTATAGTTCTGCTAAGGTAATGGCGACGCAATGATGTTAGTGGGCAAGACTTGAGTAACGATAGAGTTAGAGTATGGTGATGAGGTCAAAGACCACCATGCCACGTCCTCCCCCTGATTCTCCACTCGCATCCAACACACTAACCACACACATACATTCACATGCCTATTCCTGGCATCATCATCATCATCATGTTATAAATGAACGGAATTAATGAATGGTAATAGTAGGAATATTGGATGACATGTGAGATGCAAGTTACAAGCATACAAGCATAAAATCAATCATGGCATTGGACTCAATAAAAATAAATAGCTTCTTATTATCCAATTAGTTTAGGTCTTGTTCCCTCACCAGGTAGAAATTCTCGATGTCATTTCAAGCCTTGAAATTCTCCTTGAATTGATTTAACAACCTAAAAGTTATATGAATTTAAGTTAGGGTTCATATCTGACATGTTATAGTAGTCGAAAATCAAAATAGAGCACTGATAGATGCCTGATTGGTCCTTTGGTCTCATGCTATATCGACCTTATTGTCTACTATCGATACCCTAGGGTCGCATATGGTGCGACCATAGTTGCGACCATATGATTTCTGAAATCATCTCGAATGCCTATGGTTGATCTTCTGGTCATACTGGTCATGCTATGGTGGACCATAGCTGCGACCTTGAGATTTCTGGTCACAGTCTACATGAAATTCAAGTTCTTCCTGAGTTAATTCTCCTGTTCTTCAATGGGGTTTATTATAAGGTCATCCTATGGCCATCATTAGTAATTTCTTATCAACCCTAATCATCAAATTCATTCATCATGGTTCTCCTTGGGATTTTCTCAAGGAAATCACATAAATGATAAGAGATTGATATTGTCTATCCTCCATAGAAGTCTTATTCTTAAAGTTTACATCTCCAGAGATTCGTTTCATACCTTTGCCTGTGATAGAGAGCCAATCTCTTATCAGCAAATTCTTCTCCTTCCCTTCCTTCTCTTCCTTCTCTTTCTCTAGGGTTTACTAATGTTTTAAAAGAGTGAAAAAGGACTAATTGACGTCCTTTATATAGAGGAAAAATCAACATATAGAGTTATCTTTCAATTAGGAAATCAATCCCTTAGTTTAGGAACATTTCCAAAACTCGGAGTCTGATCTGGGTTCTCACGATCGATCATACGGTCGCATTCTCTATCGACCATAAGGTTGAAATCATCGACCGTGGGGTTTTAGATTTGAGATTTTTGGTTCCCTTCCTTATGGTCAACCATACCTACCCAGGCATGCGACCTTAGGTATGTTTTTAGTATTTTTAACTCGATTCTCATACTTGGTTTGTGATCTATCTTCACACACTATGTACACTTGGTCTAGGAATGATGGGAAGACCTGGCATGACACGGTTAGACCAAGTTATTGTAGTGTGGGTCTTTCACCCTATAGAATGTCTCTTACTGAATTGAAGGAACTGAGGGTACAACTATAGGATTTACTAGACAGGGGTTTTATCCGACCAAGCATATCGCCTTGGGGAGCGCAGTGTTATTTGTTAAGAAGAAGAACAGTAGCGTCAGATTATGTGTAGACTATCGGGAACTAAACAAGCTCACGATCAAGAATCGATATCCCCTACCTCGAATCGATGATTTATTTGATCCGTTGCAAAGAGCAAAGGTGTTCTCCAAGATCGATCATAGGTTTGGGTATCACCAGTTGAGGATCAATGATGGTGGCATTCCAAAGACAGCATTTATGACCCGACATGGACTTTACGAGTTCCAAGTGATGTCATTTGGATTAACAAACGTACCTGCATCTTTTATGGAACTTATGAATCGGGTGTTTCATGACATGTTGGACATCTCGGCTATCGTGTTCATAGATGATATATTGATATACTCCAAAGATGAGGTAACTCATGCATCAAATCTTAGATCAGCTTTACAGTGACTAAGGAAAGAAAAGCTTTATGTCAAATTCAAGAAATGTGAGTTCTGGTTAAAAGAAGTGTAATTCTTATGTCATGTGGTATCATAGAAGGAATCAAAGTGGATCCCAGCAAGATTGAAGCCATTGTAAAATGAGAAGCACCCAAGAATGTTGCCAAAATAAGAAGTTTCTTAGGTTTAGCTGGATATTATCAACGATTCATGGAAGACTATTCTAAAATCACCGTACCCCTCACCAATCTAACAAAGAAAGGAGAAAGTTTGGACCGATGAATGTGAAGAGTGTTTCCAAACATTGAAGACATGATTAATATCAGCTCCCATCTTGACTATTTTGATTCTAAGAGAACCATTTATCTTCTACAACGATGCATCTGGATTAGGTTTGGGATGTGTGCTCATGCAGGGAGAAGAAGTATTTGCGTATGCTTCTAGACAATTAAAGACACATGAGAAGAATTACCCATCCCATGACTTGGAATTAGTAGCGGTGATACATGTTGTCAAGATATGGAGATACTATTTCTATGGAGAGAAATTTCAAGTTAAATTAGATCATAGAAGTCTCACTTATCTTTTCAATTAGAAGGAGTTGAACATGAAACAGAGGAGATGGCAGGAGTTGCTAAAGGATTATGATTGTGACATCCAGTATCATCTAGGAAAGGCTAATGTGGTTGTGGATGCATTCAGCAGGAAAGCTATGACAAAATCTCAAGAATAAGCCAACTCAAATACTGCAATGTGTGACACAACAAGAGTACTCAATTGCGACACTGAGCAGTTCGTAATTGATAAACCAGATCATTCCACCAACCTAGTGTAAGCACCCCATTTTTGCCACCCTCTGCATAAGTGAACCAATATGGCAGGTTTTCGACTCATAACCCAAGTGTTTATGATTCCCTAATGAACCCCACAGTAGGGTCATAGGCTATTTACTACTTGGATAAATAGGTCATGAAATTATCTTCGAAATGAGACCGGAATTATCAAATTCTGACATCAAACAAGGAAGATATCGTAGTTTGAAAGTGCAAGGGTAGTTACGTAATTATCGTATGATGCATGCATTATCATTCAAACTTCAAGACATCATATCTTGGTCATCTGATATCGGAATCAGATGATTCCAAGGCCAATACTCCTTATTTTCAGTCCTCTTCAAAATGGATGTGAAAAATCCAGGGTAAAAGTCACTGGGGGCCCCATGTAAGCTTTCATGCAAAATTATCGCTAGAACATCAAAGCTTCATATCTTTGTCGTTCTACGTCAGATTCAGATGATTCCATGGCCATTATTCTTCATTTGTGATGTTCTACAAAGTGGACGTAAAAAATCTAACGTAGAAGTCTCCGAAGGGACCCATGCAAAATTACACATGGAAATGGTCATTTAATCTTCTGAAATTCATATTTTGGTTACCCCATATCCAAATCAAGTAATTTCAGTTTCATTATGTTCCATTTTTAGTACTCTACAAAGTGGACATAATGAATTTTTGGTAGAAGTCTCCGAAGGATCCCATGCAAAATGGTCAGCCAAATTATCGATAATTGACCTGCTCAAACTTAAAAAATTCATAAGTTGACAATTTTATTTTCAAATGTGATGATTCAGGTTCCAATATTCCTCATTTTTAGTGTTCTACAAAGTGAATGTAGAAAATTTAGAATAATGGCTATCGAAAAATTCCATGCAGAATGGCAATGGAAATAGCCCATGAAATGACAGAGAGAGAAACCCAGTCAATCCAGTCAACTCAGCTTAATCCAAGCTAGTCTTAGCCCAACCCGTCAATCCTTGTTAATCCGGACCAAATCTATTCAACCCATGTGCATGCATATTATGTATATTATACATATTATTATGATTATGTATTGCATTAGGCATTAAATTATATTTTATGGGTTGCATATATATATATATATATATATATATATATATATATATATATATATATATATATATATTAGTTGAAATGTTTGGCTTATGGTTCGGTTAGGAAAGGGATAGAGAGAGATCTCAGAGAATCAACAAAAAAAAAAAAAAAAGAGGGTGGAAATCAAAAAAATGAAAGGAAATAATGGAGAGATTATATTCAATGTGTTTTAAATAGAAAGATAAGAAAGAGAAGCTATGGGTTTTGGATTTCCAGAAGATGGTGATGTGTCAATTTAAGAAAAAAAAAGTAGAGGATTGTCGTGGGGAGTCTTAGTTGGAAAGAGAATGAGAAAGGAAATCCGCCAGCTGGGTTGGATTCGAAGGGAAAAGGAGAATATCAGATTAGGAGGGAGATGGAGAAAAGGAAAAAAAGATCTGGAGAAAGATTGAGGGGACCAGGCCGAAAGAAAGAAATTAAAAGAGAAAGGAGAGAGATCGGGAGAGAGGAGGAGAAGAGGAGAAGAGAGTATCTGATTAGGGAGAGAGAAGAGAAGAGGAGATTGGAAAAAGAGAGTGGGGGCAAAAAAATTCAGAATGAGAGAAAGAAAGAGACCGAGAAGGGGGATTGCCAAAAGAAAAAAAAAGGAGAGGGATGAGAGAATAAGGAGATCAGGAGAGAGGAGGAGAACTAGAGAGAGGGAGGCAAGATCTGAAAGAGGGGCTGAAACGAGAAAGAAGGCAGATCGGGGAGAGAGATAGGAAAGAAAAAAAAAAGAAAATCAGAAAGGAGGAGGAGATCAGGAAAAGGGAGAAAAATGAGAAGAAAAGACAGAAGAAGTAGAAATGGCAGATTGAGGAGAAGAAGAAGGAGAAAAAAGAAGAAAAAATAAAAAATCAGAGAGAGGTGTTGAAAAGAGAGGGAGAGAGAGCGATCGAGATTAAGAGATGAACCGAACGAAGACAAAAGTAGAAGAAGAAGGAGAGCAGGGAGGGAACCCTGTGCATCTCAGGTAAACCCGCCCCCACTGTTTTTGTTTTGTGTTGTTCTTTTGTTTTTGCTCTTGTTCATTTGGATACCGATTACCCATGGCCGAAACCTGGCCATACACTTAAGTAGGAGCCACCTATCACACTAGAAATCTCCCTAACCGCCACCTCCTGCGGCAAACTCTTTAGACCCATCACCGCCCTTCATCCAGTCATCATTATGAAACCTGTTGCACCTTTCATTACCACTCCACCTCCATCCACTTGTTTCATACTTGTTCCATCATATTACCCACCTCTGCAAGCCACCTGTAGAGCAACCTATGAGCCCATTGCAAGTGACCGTCAGCCTGATAACCTTACCCGTGGCCTACCATAATCCCACTTCCCTGACATCTTCTTAATACGTACACCTGTCCACCCCATCTAACCACAAAGCCTACTATTACCTAGCATACCTATTGCTAATCTCCTCTATAATCCCAACCCGAAGCCATCTGTCCCATCAACTATTAAACCTTCTCACTCACAAACCAATTCTCTTTGCCCCCACCATCGCAACACCTGGCTATCCCAACTGATCTTGAAGCCACCGTGAGCCACACCACCATTATCACCTGTACAGCCAGCATTGCACACCTCAACACCTACCACTGAATAGATCCCCATCTCACAAACTAGTCCACATTACCAAAACCTCTCACACCTGTCCACCCCTTCACGAACCATCACTTAACCAATCCTTGAAACCCATTGCTTCGCATATGATTTCTTTTGATCTATCTTGAATTTGATTAATTGATATGATTGGTTGGGTTTTGATTGTGAATTGAAATGTTCTAATAAAATATTAGCGGTGGGATGATAATTTGATTTTTGATCATGTGATAATGTGATTGGTGAGTGATAATTTTATCATGTTATGAAATTGATTTGAACACATCTTTGAAATCAGATGTGATGAAATTGATCCACATGTATGGAATTCTAAGTGATTTAATATTGGCAATTGATCTTGGAATTTTAAGCGATTTAATTTTGGGCCATTGATCTTGGATGTTTTGATAATCACATTTGGACCATTGATTTTAGATGTTTTAATGCTTGAATTTGAACCACTGGATATTGATTATGAATGATTTAGAGGAATGGAAATGGTTAGATTATCATTATGCATGATTTAAACTATTGGGTGATCGTCATGAGTTGATTAGATGAATCTGAGCCTTTGATCTTGGCCCTTTTTGATGAATTTTGAGTCATTGATCATGATTATCATTTTTTGATGTGATCTGACCGTTAGATCGAGGATTTGATTTTGATGCATTGAGAGATTCACTTTAGATCTGAACCATAGATCTAGAGACTTCCATCTGACACATTGAAATATACTTTGTAGGAGAAACATGAGATGCCATGCTTTCTTTCCATATTGATTCATATGCTCTTGCTATCTCTGAGATGCCTGCTTTTTCTTGCCATATCATGAGATGCCATGCTTGTTTCTTGCGTTGTTTGGATACTTCCATTTTTGGCAATAATTTACTTTTTCCTACACCCTAGTCGTACTGCCATGCTTGTACACCTAGCAGACATATTAGGTGTGGGGACGTGCATTTAGGCACCCACATTCTTGGGAAGGGTATAACGGGAAATAATAAAAATCATAATAAAGAAAGAGAATGCTTTCACAAACCTTCCAAAATTCATATTCAGGATAAAAAGGGTAGCTCAGGACGATTTCCACCTCTCAATAAACCCTAAACCTACAATAGGTTCTCAATCCTGAACCTAGAATAGGTTTTAAACCCTAAACCTAGAATAGGTTATCCCATCAATCCCGAACTACGTGGATTCTGATTCTTAGGACAAACCCTAGGATACGTAGGCCATTTGGGAGAATCCCAAATTCTGATCCACACCTTAGTCCACTTGGACTATCCATAGATCCACTAGGATATACATCCATATTTTGACCCAAATAGAGTTATCCACATTCCAACCCAAATAGGGTTATCCAGAAAGGGTTATCCATAGATCCACTAGGACTATCTATCAGTTCGCATGGACTATCCAGATCCTAACCCATAGGGTTTCTTAATCTTTCAAGCATAAACTTCAACTTGAACAATGAACTTAATCATGCACAAGCATAAATCATAGCCCTAAACTTTAATCATACCTGAACTACGATGGTGTACCTAATTTTTGGAATAATTCCATGACACGTAGGCAATCTGATGGATACAGATTCGGTTCAATGATATCAAACCACTTGGTTTGGATCGGTTTAATAGATAGAGTCTAGCATAGGAAAGCTATAGGAGATCGATTCTGATCGGGCGGTTTGGGTGCCTAACCCCTTCCCATAACCGTAACCTGATGCTTACACAATCTCTGATGGACTAGAAATCCAATCTAAGGGTCATGAGTTAATCGATGTTTTACCATAGGGTAAGATTTCACATGTTCTAGGTTCTAGACCTTAAACTAGGTGGCGACTTAGAAAAAAAAAGATTACGATCATTGTCCTCACAGTGGCCACTCCATTAGGGATATAAATATCTGACTCCTAAATGAAAACTTTCCTTACATTAATTGGATGCTAGCTCTTAGGATACTATATTTATTCTTGTATAGTATTGCTTTGGGGGGAATGGGTTTAGTCACAGATTCGTGCGAGTAGCCAAAAGGGGTCCCATGCAGATGGGGTAGCTTGCTAGGCGAAACACACAACCTTGGCCTATACTTTGTGAGATCACGACCGACGAGCAGCCTCAAACGAGCATTTCTTGGGTCCGCCTGGGAATGCGTTATGCTACTTCACGTCCCTTGATTCTTGCAACATAGCATATGAAGGGATTGGGGGCCCATTATTCATCGTGCATTCGGTGATAGGTTACCCCGTCCTTGTCAAGGTGGCCATTTCTATCCTAACCCAGATTGTTGCCCAATGATTGTTATTTTTGGTTCATCCCTGAACCGACCAAGTAAAATCAACTTAACCATGACATCCATGTTTGAGACATCGAATTTCTACCCTTTTTTGTCCTCGATTGGTCAGCATATTAGAATCCACACGACGATCATCTTGAACTCTCACCCATTGGGAGTATGAGGTATGTATACACATGTTCTACATCATAGTAGACAGTCACTATACACTCTCCATTAAGTAAGCTCGATGTGTCGAATATCTCATTGTTTACATGTCGATTTCAAAAAAAACGAACAGAAAATCCCTGTCAAGACATAGATACCGTGGTCAAGAAGAAATTTACTAGTTTGTTCCTCCATGAACCGATTTTGCTAACCATCCCTAATAAGGACAATGGATTAATATATGCACTTCAATTTCATTGAATTCGATAACTCAAGTGGCCATTGGTGCCACTGATTATCCATTTTTTGAATCACGAGGTCCCAAGACCGAACACATGGCTTAACCAAATTCAATTAAATTAACTCAGATAATGTTTACCCAATCGCCCTTATGAGAGAGCTAACTTTGTTTGGTTAAGTCATCTTTGATTGTGTATGTAACTTCTTTCATTCCTCTAGATGTATAGAATCTTGATATTTCTCCATTAGATTTCAATGCCTTTGGAAAAGAGAATCAAACTGCAACCATATCCACCCTTTAGGGTGAAAGGCCCTTACAATTAGGGAATTGTCTCGATTTCCCACCTTGATCCATCCATGTTATCTTTCTAAATGAATCAATGAAAGTCATGAATCTAGATCATGATTGAACATCAAATTTTGTAAGAAAGAAGGCAACCAGATTTGGGAATACAATCAGTAACTCAGCCAATTTGATCCAATAGAGCATTCAGTTTAGGCAGCAATAAGCACCTATACCTGAAAAGGTTTACAATATTCCCGTACAGTTAATCCTTGGGCTTACTCAAATATCATATTTAGTTCATTTCATAATTAAAGAAAGATTCAGCCCCTAGGCAAATCCAATCATAGTTCTCGATTCACCTTAGAATTAAAGAGGGATTCAGCCCCTAGGTAAATCCAATCATAGTTTTTGATTCATCTCTGAAATAAAGAGAGATTCAGTCCCTAGGTAAATCCAATCATTGTTCTCAATGTAACTCAGAATTAAGGAAAGATTGAGCCCTTAGGCAAATCCAATCACAGTTCTCAATTCATCTCTGAATTAAGGAAAGATTCAGCACCTAGGCAAATCCAATCATAGTTCTCGATTCACCTCAGAATTAAAGAGAGATTCAGCCCCTAGGTAAATCCAATCATAGTTCTCGATTCATCTATGAAATAAGGAAAGATTCAGCCCCTAGGCAAATCCAATCACTGTTCTCAATGTACCTCATAATTAAAGAAAGATTCAGTCCCTAGGCAAATCCAATCGTAGTTCTCGATTCATCTCTGAATTAAGGAAAGATTTAGCCCCTAGGCAAACCAAATCATAGTTATCGATTCATCTCTGAATTAAGGAAAGATTTAGCCCCCAGGGAAATCCAATCATAGTTCTCGATTCATCTCTGAATTAAGGAGAGATTCAGCCCCTAGGCAAATCCAATCACTGTTCTCAATTCATCTCAGAATTAAGAAGAGATTCAGTCCCTAGGTAAATCAAATTATCATTCTCTACTCACCTCTGAATTAAGGAGAATTTCAATCCCTTGGCAAATCCAATCACCGTTCTCAATTCACCTCTGACTTAAGGAGAGATTTAGCCCCTAGATAAGTCCAATCACCCTTCTTGATTTACCTTTAAATTAAGGAAAGATTTAGCGTCTAGGCAGGTCCAATCATAGTTCTCGATTTACTTCAGAATTAAGGAAAGATTCAGCCCCTAGGTAGACTCAATCACATCCAGTTCATCTCAGAATCAAAGAAATATTTAGCCCCAAATTTAACCACCATTTCTGGTTCATCTCAGAACTGAAGAAAGGTTTAACCCCTAGGCAGGTTCAATCATCACTTCATGATCATCCTAGAGTAGAGGAGACATTCGGCCCCTAGGCTTTTTCACCCTTCACCTCCTGTTTAGGTTCCGGTTCATGTCGAAACTAGGAAAAGTTCCATTCATCTGAATTCAATTAGCCACTAGGCTTATCCAAGAATTAATTTTGGTTAGGGTTCTGATTCATGTTGGAACTAGGGAAAGTTCCATTCATCTGAATTCAATTAGCCACTAGGATTATCCAACCATCAACTTTGGTTAGGGTTCTGATTCATGTTAGAACTAAGAAGAGTTCCATTCATCTGAATTCATTTAGCCACTAGGCCTGTCCAACCATCAACTTTAGTTCAGGTTCTTATTCATGTTGGAATTAAGAAGAGTCCCATTCATCTGAATTCATTTAGCCACTAGGCTTATCCAACCATCAACTGTGGTCCAAGTTCTGATACATGTTGTAACTAAGAAGAGTTCCATTCATTTGAATTTAATTAGCCCCTAGGCTTGTCCAACCGTCAACTCCAGTTCATATGAACTCAATGTGAGCATGAGTTAGCTTCTAGGCCTGTTCAAGCATTACATCTGTTCCATTTCATGAAGGAATCGAAGTGAATTTTAGTCATTTCAACTCAATCAATCCATCATCTGTAGCAATTAGAGTCCAATCCATGATTGTCATCCTGGCCTCTATCAATCAGAGCCCAAATCAAGCAATCTTTGCCTCTAGCAATTAGAGCCCAGTCCATGACTGTCAATCTTAATCTCTATCAATCAGAGACCAATTCAAAGTCAATCTTGATCTCTATCAATCAAAGACCAGTTCAAAGTTAACCTTGTCTCTATCAATCGGAGACCGATTCAAATCAATCTCCAACTCTATTAATTAGAGCCTGATCCATGTCCACCATAGCCCAGTGCTACAAGTTAGGATCACTCGTCAGGAATGGCGAATGAGAAGTATTCCTCATTTCCTGTCAGTAAAGATCAATTCCAGATTCTGAATTCATCAGGAAACCATGAACCTTCAGCTATGATAGTGCTATCCCATTTCGGGCAATTCTGCTTCATTGACCAAGGAAATGCTAGAATCCAAAGAGTTGCCCTCATATTTCTCATTATTCAAAAAGGAGGAACAAAATTTTCTCGAACAGTAGGTTAGACCAAAGAAGAGATCCAATGTACCCTAGGCTAGGGTAGAAGCCAGAATCACAGCTAGGGAATGGTCCAATGGTGAAACCCTTAACCCATAAACTGGGGCATGAACCAGATTAAACTTGGACCCAAATTGAGTGCGGTCCAATGAGGAAAGCCCTTGAGCCCTAAGTTGGGCATGAACCAGATTGAACTTGGACCCAAATTGAGTGCAGTCCAATGAGGAAACCCTTGAGCCCTAAGTTGGGCATGAACTAGATTGAACTCGGACTTGAATTGAATGCAGTCCAATGAGGAAAGCCATTGAGCCCTATGCTGGTCATGAACCAAATTGACCTTGGATCCAAATTGAGTACGGTCTAATGAGGAAAGCCATTATGCCCTAAACTGGGGCTTGGACCAAATTGACCTTAAACCCAAATTGAGAGTGGTCTAATAAAGAAATCCATTGAACCCCCCAAGCCGAGGCATAAACTAGTCTAATCTTGGACTCAAGATGGTGTAGTGCAATGGCGATACCCCTTGATTCCCAAGTTGGGGCATAGGCTAAAATGATTATGAACTCAACTAGAAGCAGTCCATTGATGAATCCATTGAACCCCAAACTGGGGCATGAACCAGAGTAACCTAGAGCTTAAAATGAAATAGTCCGGTTATGAATGGATCCTAAACTGAGAGAAAAAAAAAGAAAGAAAAAAACAAGGTAAGAATTGTATGGAACCCTGAAAGGTAGACATCTTGCACCTATTGATAGAGGGGCATGATGAGTCCTACTGTTAGAGGTCTGAAGGAAGATTTATTCCCACAACGACTGAAACTGGTCATCGAAGGAGTTATGCCCAACTGGAGCCGCTTGGACGAACTAGTTTTTTCAACTTTCTATTATCGGTATTTGATAGGTCATCCATGTCTAGGTCCAAGATTGATATGCTTGTTGACAAGTCCAGTCCAATCTGCTCTGTAAGTAAAAAAAAAAATCACCTCGTTAGAGATTTCAAACTCTATGCTTTGTTTCTTCCATACATTTCCTCCCAGTTTCATACATCCTCCTATCCTATGTGCACAGTCAATTCTGACTCTGAAGATGATTGAAACGATGAGCCGTCTCCTGAACTTCTACACCACTAGGCCTCTTAAGAAAGAAATGTCCAACCTGTTTGGGAAAGCTTTAAATGATCAATCGGGAGACACAAGAGTACTCTCAAGTAATATGTATTGGAGAAGCTACCATTTTCTCTACCTATGAAAAGATTCCAAGGAAAGCATTAGATAGTAACAGATCATATCAATAGGTCAGCAAATCAGTATAAATGAGTGGAGGACAGATGCGCCACCAAAAGGATAGAAATTTCAAAGTTCTTACAAAGTATATCATCTACAAGCAAGTGATACATGATGAATGATCAATCTCAAAATCAAAGAATGAGGTCATAGGAATACCAAAAAGCAAAAAAAGAAAAAAAAAAGAGAAAAAGAAAATTCCAGCCTATGTTTTATTTACATCAATAATGGGAGGTAGTCGCATCAGACAGAAGGTGATGATTAACTTCCAGAGGACAGCATATGGATTCACTATTCAGATAAAATCAGATACTAGATGAGCAGTCACAAATGTTCATAAAGTTTACAAAAGATCAGAGTACTAACTGGGGCAAAGATATTCTATTTGGTTGGAAATGTTTGGAAGAAGAAGATTCAAATCCAATATTGAAAGTTATGATTCAACTTTGCGATCAAGCGAAGCACTGCATTATGTGGCCTCCACATCCAAAAAAAAAAAAAGAGAGAGAAAGAGAAAAAGAAAAGAAAATAGTAAGATGTTGAATGAAATTGGAGCTCGACAGTAAGCCAATTGTCCCTCTTACTTCAAGAGGATGGTAGTTCCAATTAAAGCCTGATAGCAAGTGCAATCGTGCTTCGAGATTCACAGGATGTCGGACCGAACTTTTGATTTTGGCCAATTACACCCATCCTTTACAGGAGTCGATCTCATCACTTCTTCATCATGAGAGAAAGATTTCTCATCGACAATAGACTCTTTCTCCCGTCAATCAATCTGATGGCCTTCCAAGGAGTCTCTATCACAAGCCCTTCTTTTAATTATCAGTTTTTATGGCATTGTATCTCGTGATCATGTCATCATTTTATTTCCAAATTCATGAATCTGGCTGGAACTCTCATCTGTCGTTCATTACATCCGATGGCTTCCCAAGGTTCTTATAAGCCCTTCATTTCTCAAGCCAATAAAATGGGATCTTCTCGGTAAGATAAACCCATTATACATAAACAACCAAACACTCTCCCAATGGTAGACCCATGTGGACAATTTCACATCAGTCCTCCCGGACCTTCAACATCAATACTTGTCAACAAACTTAAAGGTTTCAGGCCCAGATATGATCGTGACTGATTCAACATTTCGATGTAGTTTGTTGAGACACGTGTTCCATCTGAACATCTCCAAGAAAGGAAAACATAATTCGGCATCATTTTTAATTCTGGTGTGGGACTGCACTTCCCTAAGGTCACTTTTAGTGATGATTCAAATAGCTGCCCGCCTATAAATGTGTATATGTGTCAACTTAAACAGTGCGGCAAGGCTACCCATTTACCATGAAACTCATGCAGTTTGGATTTCCCCTAAGGATTTCAGACCACTGGATTGGACCATAATTTTGGCAATATCCTCACCATATTAGGACTCTTTATTCAACCGAAGCTGGGGTTTGAAAAAAAAAAGGGGAATAAAAGAAACCTCAGCAAGGAAAAGCAACCCAAGAAACCTCAATGGGCAACCCATAATACCTCAGTAGGGATAGGCGACCTGATGCAACCTTAAAGCATTGCCCTCATTGGCCCTTCATAGAAAATTCAGTGGTTCATGTGGACAAGTGTCATACCCAGTCTACCACCCATAAGGAAAGGAACCCCTTTTGCTCTCCAGTGAATCATACTCAGAGGAGTTGAACAAACCATCATCTGTTGGGCTCCAAAGCATTGCCTTTTAACAGAATTCTATCATGAAATCCTTTTATCACGGCCTGGTTACGGATGTAGCCAAATTCATCAAATCATCGGTTCCCTCATTTTTTCAAGATTCTAGAAGGGTTTATCTAAGAAGTCACTTTCTGCAATCAATCTGTCAATCTTCCCTTGACCTTGGAAGCATGGTCAAATTATGGATGCAATCTAGATTCAACCTAGTTCCAACTATGTTGGATTGCCTGTTTCCTTCTATCTTGCCCTTAGTACACTATAGTAGTGGTCTGTCACAACATACAAACACTGGGGCATAGATATACCCTATGTAGAGGAATTGAACTTGATCATGAGCATTACATCTAGGATCCATTGTGTAGTCTGAAGTCACTGACTTTCCTAGTCAATAGAAGTAGGTCCGTCCAAGTTGGTTTTTGTTAATTCTCAGTTCTCCCAATCCTGTTGATGAAGAAAATTCAATGTGGTCGCCCACCTGTTAGGATTTGGTCACCAAATTCTCTTAAGGAACACTTCGAATCCTTTGCTCCTTGTGCCTACTTTGGGACCATGGTTCATTCATATTTCAAAATTGGCACAACAATGTTGCAAAGCCCTGACCTTTTCATGAGCCTAGATCTAGGGCCAAACCCATGTCACATTTCATTGTTGCTTGGCTGTTATACCAATTTGGTCTACCATAGTGCACAGTCAAGAAACTTAGTTGACCAGATGCCCCTCGATAGTTTAACATCAAGGTCAATCAATAAAATCACTTTGGTTAGAGACTGTCAAGCTCCCCTCATTCTTGTCCAAAATCTTCGCTAGAGTTTCTTTCAATACAAAATCAAACAACACCAATGTTGGCTGAAGAAAATCATCACTTTCAAATTATATGGAACCCTTCCAAGAAAGCAATCAAGTCATCACTACCATGCTGAAATTGAGTCAATCTTGCAGTACCAAGTCATAAATGATAAATTTCAAATCTAGGTATCATGCCAGCAAAGTCTATGACACCATTTCAATTGATGCCATGTTTTATGCCTTCACCACTAAACCAGGGGCAAAAACCTTGGAAAATTGCCAAGGAATTCACTATCATTTCAAATATGTCCAGCATTCTATAGGTTCAAAGTCAAGAGACTTCTAAGATGGGTCAGATTTAGACCCTAAAGGTTCAAAGTCAACAAAGACTTCCTGTATGGGTTACTTTCGAGCATCCTAATGGTTCATAGCAACAAAGCTACTTAAGAGGATATTCTAGTTTCCATTCCCAAAAGTTCATAGCCATAGAGCTTCCAAGAAGATATTCTAATTTTCAATCCCGAAGGTCCAAAGCTGGTAGGAACTTCAAAGTTGAGTCATTCAGTATCACCCTATAAGTAACCTTCTGAGTTCTTGCTCATTTTAGAATCAATAGAAAATTCCTCACCCTAAAAGTGACCTTCAGAGTTCTTGCTCATTTCATAATAAAATGCAGAGCCCCAAGCTCATCCAAAGTTTAAATTAATCTCAACCTATTAGTGAATCAAATGCAGAGCTCTAGCTCATCCAAAGTTCAAATCAATCTCAGCCTATAAGTGAACCAAATGCAAAGCCCTAGCTCATCCAAACTTCAAATCCATCTCAGTCCATTAGTGAATCAAATGTAGAGCCCAAGCTCATTTAAAGATCAAGTCAATCTCAGCTTATAAGTGAATCAAATGCAGAGCCCTAGCTTATTCAAAAAATCAAATCTCAAAATCTCAATCAAAAGAGCCTCTTTTCAATCAAGGAAAAGACAACAAGTCCTCCATCCAAACAAATCAAAGCCGAGCTCAAGCTCATGCAACCAACCTTGTATTCACAGTCTATCTTCATACAAGAAGAGGTTCCATGCACAAATTAGCCTTGTATTCACAGCCTAGTTCTATACAAGAAGAGGTTTATCAGCCTATAAATGGATCAAGCGGGGTTCAAGCCCGCGAGTACCTTGCATCATGAGTTCCACCTCAGCAAGAAGAGGTTCCCAGCCTACAAATGAGCCTTGTATTCATAGCCTAGCTTCATACAATAAGAGGTTTATCAGCCTATAAATGGATCAAGCCGGGTTCAAGCCCGCGTGTACCTTGCATCATGAGTCCCACCTTAGCAAGAAGAGGTTCCCAGCCTACAAATGAGCCTTGTATTCACAGCCTAGCTTCATACAAGAAGAACAATCATCAATTTTCCAAGAAGAACAAACCTTCTTGTCAGTCGAACTACGTTCTGGGCTTGATTTCTAGGACACCCTTAGAATACGTAGGCAGTTTAGGATAAATTACCCTAAGTACAGCCCAATAAGCAATCTCACACATATCCCAAAAAAGTGGTTATTCTATCTTTACCCTTCAATTGGTAATAATCTCGGCTAGAGAGGGGCATCTGTAAGCACCCCATTTTTGCCACCCTCAACATAAGTAAACCAAAATGACAGGTTTTAGGCTTTTAACCCAAGGGTTTGTGATTCTCTAATGAACCCCACAGTAGGGTCATAGGCTATTTACTACTTGGATGAATAGGTCGTGAAATTATCTTCGAAATGAGACCAAAATCATGAAATTTTGACATCAAACAAGATATCACGGTTTGAAAGTGCAAGGGCATTTACATAATTATCGTATGATGCATGCATTACCATTCAAAGTTCAAGACATCATATCTCCGATATCAGATGATTCAAAGGTCAATACTTCATATTTTCAGTCCTCTTTAAAGTGGACAGGAAAAATCCAGGCTAAAATTCACCGGCGGGCCCCATGCAAACTTTCACGTAAAATTATTGTTAGAACTTCAAAGCTTCATATCTTTGTCATTCTACGTCGGATTAAGATGATTCCAAGGCCATTATTCTTCATTTGTGATGTTCTACAAAGTGGATGTAAAAAATCATGGGTAGAAGTCTTCGAAGGGTCCCATGCAAAATTACACATGAAAATGGTCATTTCATCTTCGAAAATCTATATTTTGGTCAACCCATATCCAAATCAGGTAATTTCAGTTTCATTATGTTCCATTTTTAGTACTCTACAAAGTGGTCGTAAAGAATTTTCGATAGAAGGCTCCGAAGGATCCCATACAGAATGGTCAGCCAAATTATCGATAATTGGGCTGCTCAAAGTTCAGAAATTCATAAGTTGACCATTTTATTTTCAAATGTGATGATTCAAGTTCCAATATTCCTCATTTTTTGTGTTCTACAAAGTGAACGTAGAAAATTTAGAATAAAGGCTATCAAAAAATTCCATGCGGAATGGGAACGAAAAATAGCCCATTAAATGACAGAGAGAGAAACCCAGTCAATCCAGTCAACTCAGCTCAACCCTAGCCAGTCTTGGCCTAACCCAGTCAATCCTTGTTAATTCGGACCAAATCTATTCGACCCATGTGCATTCATATTATGTATATTATACATATTATTATGATAATGTATTGCATTAGGCATTAAATTATATTTTATGGGTTGCATATATATATATATATTAGTTGAAACATTTGGCTAATTGTTCGGTTAGGAAAGGGATAGAGGGAGATCTCAGAGAATCAACAAAAAAAAATAAAAAGAGGGTGGAAATCAACAAAAAGAAAGGAAAGAATGGAGTGATTATAATCAATGGGTTTTAAATAAAAAGATAAGAAAGAGAAGATATGGGTTTTGGATTTGCAAAAGATGGTGATGTGTCAATTTAATAAAAAAAGAAGAGGATTGTCATGGGGAGTCTTAGATGGAAAGAGAATGAGAAAGGAAATCGGCCAGCTGGGTTGGATTCGAAGGGAAAAGGAGAATATCAGATTAGGAGGGAGATGGAGAAAAGGAAAAAAAGATCTGGAGAAAGATTGAGGGGACCATGCCGAAAGAAAGAAATTAATAGAGAAAGGAGAGAGATCGGGAGAGAGGAGGAGAGGATGAGAAGAAAGTATCCAATTGGGGAGAGAGAAGAGAAGAGGAGATTGGAAAAAGAGAGATTGGGGGCAGAAAAATTCAGAACGAGAGAAAGAAAGATATCGAGAAGTGGGATTGCCGAAAGAAAAAAAAAGAAGAGGGACGAGAGAATAAGGAGATCAGAAGAGAGGAAGAGAACTAGAGAGAGGGAGGCAAGATCTGAAAGAGGGGCTGAAACGAGAGAGAAGGCAGATCGGGAGAGAGATAGGAAAGAAAAAAATAAAATAAGACAGGAGGCGGAGATCAGGAAAAGGGAGAAAAACGAGAAGATGAGACAGAAGAAGGAGAGATGGCAGATCGAGGAGAAGAAGACGGAGAAAAAAGAAAAAAAAATAAAAAAATCAAAGAGAGGTATTGAAAAGAGAGAGAGGGAAGCGGTGTAGATTAAGAGAAGAACCGAACGAACACAAAAGAAGAAGAAGAAGGAGAGCAGGGAGGGAACCCTGCGCATCTCAGGTAAACCCGCCTCCACTATTTTTTGTTTTTTGTGGTTCTTTTGTTTTTGCTCATGTTCGTTTAGCTACCGATTACCCATGGCCGAAACCTGGCAAGACACTTAAGTAGGAGCCACCTATCACAGTAGAAATCTCCCTAACCGCCACATCCTACGGCTACCTCTTTAGACCCATCATCGCCCTTATCCAGTCATCATTATGAAACCTGTTGCACCTTTCATTACCACTCCACCTCGATCCACTTGTTTCATACTTGTTCCATCATATTACCCACGTCTGCAAGCCACCTGTAGAGCAACCTATGAGCCCATTGCCAGTGACCATCTGCCTGATAACCTTACCCGTGGCCTGCCATAATCCCACTTCCCTGACATCTTTTTAATACGTACACCTATCCACCCTATCTTACCACAAAGCCTACTGTTACCCAGCATACCTATTGCTAATCACCTCTACAAACCAAACCCGAAGCCATCTGTCCCACTCAACTATTAAACCTCCTCACTCACAAATCGATTCTCTTTGCCCCACCATCGCAACACCTGGCCATCCCAAATAATCTTTTAGCCACCGTGAGCCACACCACCATTATCATCGGTACAGCCAGCCTTGCACACCTCAACACCTACCACTGAATACTGACCCCCATCACACAAACCAGTCCACATTACCAAAACCCCTCACACCTGTCCACCCCTTCATGAACCATCACTTAACCAATCCTTGAAACCCATTGCTTACCATATGATTTCTTTTGATCTATCTTGAATTTGATTAATTGATATGATTGGTTGGGATTTGATTGTGAATTGACATGTTCTAATAAAATATTAACGATGGGATGATAATTTGATTTTCGATCATGTGATAATGTGATTGGTGAGTGATAATTTTATCATGTTATGAAATTGATTTTAACACATCTTCGAAATCATATGTGATGAAATTGATCCACATGTTTGGAATTCTAAGTGATTTAATATTGGCAATTGATCTTGGAATTTTAAGCGATTTAATTTTGGGCCATTGATCTTGGATGTTTTGATAATCAAATCTGGACCATTGATTTTAGATGTTTTAATGCTTGGATTTGAACCACTGGATATTGATTATGAATGATTTAGACGAATCGAGACGGTTAGATTATCATTATGTATGATTTAAACTATTGGATGATCATCATGAGTTGATTAGATGAATTTGAGCCTTTGATCTTGGCCCTTTTTGATGAATTTTGAGCCATTGATCATGATTTTCATGTTTTGATGTGATCTGACCATTAGATCGAAGATCTGATTTTGATGCATTAAGAGATTCACATTAGATCTCAACCATAGATCTAGAGAATCCCATCTGACACATTAAAATATACTTTGTTGGAAAAACATGAGATGCCATGCTTTCTTTCCATATTGATTTATATGCCTCTTGCTATATTTGAGATGCCTGCTTTTTCTTGCCATAACATGAGATGCCATGCTTGTTTCTTGCCTTGTTTGGATACTTCCATTTTTGGCAATAATTTACTTTTTGCTATACCTTAGTCGAACTGCCATGCTTGTACACCTAGCAGACATATTAGGTGTGGGGATGTGCATTTAGGCACCCATGGGAAGGGCATAACGGAAAATAATAAAAATCTTAATAAAAAAAGGGAATGCATTCCCAAACCTTCCAAAATTAGAATTCAGGATAAAAAGGGTAGCTCTGGACGATTTCCACCTTTCAGTAAACCCTAAACCTAGAATAGGTTCTCAATCCTAAACCTAGAATAGGTTATAAACCCTAAACCTAGAACAGGTTATCCCATCAATCCCGAATTACGCAAACTCTGATTGCTAGGGCAAACCCTAGGATAAGTAGGCCATTAGGGAGAATCCCAAATTTAGATCCATATCTTAGTCCACTCGAACTATCCATAGATCCACTAGGATATCCATCCATATTTTGACCCAAATAGTGTTATCTATATTCCAACCCAATTAGGGTTATCCACATTCAGCTCTAGAAAGAGTTATCCATAGATCTACTAGGACTATCTATCAGTTCGCATGGACTATCCATATCCTAACCCATAGGGTTTCTCCATCATTCAAGCTTAAACTTCAACTTGAACAATGAACTTAATCATGTACAAGCATAAATCACAGCCATAAACTTTAATCACACCTGAACAACAATGGTGAACCTGATTTTTGAAATAATTCCATGATACGTAGACAATCTGATGGATACAGATTCGGTTCAATGATATCAAACCACTTGGTTTGGTTCGGTTTAATAGATAGAGTCTAGCATAGGAAAGGTATAGGAGATCGATTTCGATCGGGCGGTTTGGGTGCCTAAACCCTTCCCGTAACCGTAACCTGACGCTTACCCAATCCCTGATGGACTAAAAATCCAATCTGAGGGTCATGAGTCAATCGAAGTTTTACCTTAGGGTGAGATTTCACATTTTCTAAGGTCCTAGACCTTAATCTAGGTGGTGACTTCAAAAAAAAAAAGATTAAGATCTTTGTCCTCACACCTAGGGTTTATTCATCGATTTTTAAACATGTTTCCTACATTGATGATTGTAACTGATCTGATAGAAGAAGTGAAAATAGCTATTCAATCAGACCCCTATCTGAGAACAGTACAAGAAGCCTTGATAAGGAAAGGACTGTTCCTGAATTCACTTTGGATTCTGATAAGACATTAAGATACAATGGAAGGATATGTGTTCTTGAAAGTGAAGCCTTAGAGATCAGACATAGACTAATGAAGGAAGTCCACACGACTGCCTATTTGGTACATCCAGGAAGTTCAAAGATGTATCATGATTTGAATATTGGTGGAGAGGAATGAAAATGGATGTAGCTAAATATGTGTCCCAATGCCTGAATTATCAGTGGGTAAAAGAAAAAAGGGAAGAGCCTACAGGATTGTTGCAACCATTACCAGAACCAGCTTGGAAATGGGACTGCATTACTATGGACTTCATCACTTGATTACCATTGACTCCTAGATCAGTAGACACAGTTTGGGTAATTGTGAATCGACTTACCAAAACAGCTCGTTTCATTATCATACAACCTTAGTATACTTTGGAGCGATTAACTAAGTTATACGTGGATAACATTATCAGATTGCATGGAGTACCTGAAAGCATCGTATCTGACAAAGGCCTACACTTTACCTCAAAGTTTTGGGAAGGATTACAGAAGCCTATGGGAACTATTCATATTCTAGAAGACATGCTCCGAGCTTTTGTTATTGATTTCGAAGGATCATGGGATGAGAAGTTTCCATTGATCGAGTTCGCATATAACAACAGCTATCAGGCTACTATACAGATGTCACCTTATGAAGCACTGTATGGTAGGAAGTGTCAAGCACCTTTGTTTTGGAATGAAGTTGGAGAGCGAAGAACTATGGAAGAAACTTGCAAAGTAGTTGACATAATCAGGGAAAGAGTTAAAACAGCTCAGAATCATCAAAAATAGTATGCAGATAATCGACGCTGAGACCTTTTGTTCGTCATTGGTGATAGTGTATTCCTGAAAATATCACCTATGCAAGGCTTAAAACGGTTCAGACAGAAAGGAAAATTAAGTCTGAGGTACGCCGGGCCATATGAAATTCTAGCTAAGCGCAAGAAAGTATAATATCAGTTAGCACTACCCCCATTAATGTCAAATGTGCATGATGTATTTCATATCTCGTTACTGAAGAAGTACATCCAAGATCCAACACACGTCCTAATAGCAGATCCACTAGGTTTAACTGAAGATTTGACATTCGAAGTAGTACCATTTGAAATTATCAGCCGAAAGGTTCAAAGTCTACACAACCGTGACATCTACTATGTTAAAGTTACTTGGAGAGGCCAAGATGTGAAAGAAATCGCATGGGAAGAAGAAAATACTATGTAAAAGAAATATCCTCACCTTTTCAACTTGAAATGTATGTGCTAATTTTGAGGATGAAATTTATATAAGAGGGGGGAGTTGTAAGACCCGTACTTTACTAATCCGGTCTTACCACTTTGTATTAGGTCTTCCTATCATGGTCGGACTAAGTGGACCAAGTATGTGAAGAAACCACAAGGCTAGGTGTGTAATTCCAACCATAAATCATCTAATTGAGACGTGTGGTTGCATACCTAAACAGGTGTGGTCGACCACACCTCAGAATATTGAGACCACTCGAATATGAGACGTGTGGTTGACGGATACTGCGACCCTACGTACGACTACACGATGGTATAGTGACTCCAAAATTAGGAAACCTTCCTAATCTGAAAGGGGGTTCTTTCCTAATCAAAGTGGGACTTTATATGGATGTTTTTCTCTATATAAAAGGACGTCCCTTAGTCTCTTTCACTCTTTTAGAACCCAAACTGAAAGAGAGAGAAAGAGAGGAGGAGGAAGAGAAGGAGAATTGAAGAGGAAGACTACGAGAAGGAATTGTAGAGAAAGCTCTGATTTTCCAGCAAGTTTAAGGTATGGAATCATTCTCTATATTAATTGAATGCCTAGAATACATTATAGAAGAAAGATTGATTCAATGTAAGATCTCAATCCTAAGACCATGAACAAAACTCTAAGGAGATCCATGAAGAATATATTAAGGTGAAGGACTATGTAAAAGTGTGAATTTTAAATCATAGAACAATCATAGGAAGAATCATAATGTTAGCCATGGAATAAAGTTATGAAAGGATGTGACTGAGGGTAGAAGTCGACCAAAAACTCATGTGGTCGTACTTTGATCGACCACACGAAGCCCATATGTCCGACTACACACCCTCAGGAAGTTTCTAGGAAGGGTGTTGTATCATGTGTGTGGTCGCATGATATGTGACCACACGTATTGACCCCACACCATGTGGTTGCTGAAACTGAGACCACAGGTGCAGTCACACCTGCTACTACTCAACTTCTAGAGGTCTATTTGATTCTAGGTTAGATCATTGACTATTGTAATTTGATGAACTTGAACCCTAACTTAGAACTAACAAATTTTTTAGGTTTCCAAGAGGTTCAAGAATGAGTTAAGAAGCTTGGAGAAGATTGAACATTTTTAGCAGGTGAGGGAACAGAACCTAAACTAACTGGCTATTAATAAACTATTTATTTTTATTGATTCCAATGCCATGATTGACTCTATGCTTGTATGCTTGTAATGTGCATCTCACATGTCATCCAATATTGCTGTTATTACTGCTCATGCATATTTATTTCTGTCTATTTATGATATGATGATGATGATAATGCTAGGAATAGGCATGTGATTGTGTGTCTGTGGTTAGTGCACCTGATGCGAGCGGAGCATCAGGGGGAGGATGTGACAGTATGGTTCATCCTGGTTACCAGACTCTAGCTCTATCTCTACTTAAGTCTTGTTCACTGATATCATCGTATCGCCATTACCTTAGCATAACTATTACGTTGTAGGGCATCAGGGGAGGTGGTCTTGGACCATGTAGTCTCTGACTCTGTCGGGGGGCCTTAGCACTATCTCTATGGACTTATTGAGGGATGCTGGGGTGAGGCCTTGGATAGACTGGATGAAATTCAGGATTGGTTAGTTGCGAGCCCAGTTTTCAAGACCTCGCCAATAGGGGCTTACGTGTTGGTATGGGTAGGGCATCGGGGAAAGTGTTGGTGGTATTTTATCTGGACACTTTAGCTCTCTCTCTATTTCATGGTGGGTGCATGTGGGATGACAATGGTGTTTGATCCATTGGACAGATTTACACACTCGTGTATAGAGGTGCGGTGGCTACCAATCCTTTCTATAGCATATTACAAACTTAAAAATCAGACCAAAGATATGAATTGAATGCATGCATATGTTTGTTGTATTATTTTATTTTCTTATTGAGCCGTGATGATTGCTCACCCTTTCGACGTCGAATATTTTTAGTTGTTGATGAAGGTCCTACCGTTAATGATTACATTAACACACCGATGTATGGACACGTAGCGGCGCTAGATGTGGAAGTTATGGAAGAGGCGCATGATCTGTCGTGCGAGTGCAATTCATGTATTTTTTATTAGTTTAGTTATTTGGTTATCGAAACATGTAATTGATTAATTTTCTTTATTTTATGTTTTGAGTTATTTTAGAGATAATTGGATAATTAATTATGCTATTACTGTTAGATACTCAGTTCATTAGTATTAAAGACTTCCACTATTATTTATTTACTCTGATTATGCTTATGGAACGTATCTGGTTTAATTGGATGGGTACGGCTGATACGAGATCCTAGTTGAAGCATTGGTTTTCTTTGATGGTTCATCACACCACTAGTTAGTCCCGATTTGTGGTGTGACAAGTATCCTCAGCATCAGCGGGATCCGTATTTGCATTGACATTAGCGGTACCTGCAAACAAAGCTAAAAGATTCAATATTGAGGGGTGAGCTCACATCCCAGCTCAGCAAAGAATCAGGTATCCAAAGCAACTCCTAGACAATAATATATGAATGCAGTACATAAGAAAATAAATAAGCAATTGTGGGTGTCATACAAGTGTGTATGCAAATCATGGTCGATCTGTATCCTAGCGAGGATCTTGTGCCGTACCCCACCGCCTGAGCATATACACCAGTATCCTACAGCATCAGTGCTCCGTACCCCATCGCCTAGATTACATATACCCATACCCCACCGCTTGAGTATTCTGTACCCCACCGCCTAGACTATATTCACCTTACTAAAGCACAAATCACTTGACCAAGTTGATGTATGATGCATGAGCATGTTATTAACGGGTTACAACCCAGCAGAGATCCCCGTTCTACTCCCATGGATTGATCGTGTCCCCACTAAAGTGCAATAGCACATATGGCTATGTATCATGCCCTCACATGTTACATGATCATATACCCCGCATACAAAGACATCCATATCCAATCAATCAATCACCCAACATGGTATGTGCATGCAATAAAGAAAACTATACTCCAGCAGGAATCCTTGTTCCATTCCCATGGACTGACCATGTCCCCACTTGAGCATAGAGTGCCAACATGACACGTGTATCGTACTCCCATACTGTACATGCCCATCATACATGGTCTTATCCAAAACTACACCCAGCAGAGGGCCCTAACTCCCCACTCCCAAGGTTCATTGTGCCTCTACTAACGTACAACCACTCCCAATGTGATTCATTTGGTCACTCATTACATGAACCACCATACATGGATGGTAACCCAAAATAGAACCCAGGATCCCCACCCCATGGATCACCATGTCTCTACTAGGATACGGCACGCCAAGATTGTATGCATGCCTGTACTCCCATACGCCACATGCACCATTATACATGGTTGTGCACATAACAAAAACATCAACAACTACACCTTTCAGGAAACCCCAGATCCCCACTAGCATGATCCGTCGTATCTCTACCAAGGCAACCACAACCTAAACAACATACATAGTTACAGTTATTTGCAAATGCATGAACAGTTATATACATTTCAGCGGATGATATGTTATAAAAGAAAAACATCAATAACAAATAACAAACACATGCTTAAACTCTACGTGACCCAACCCCTCACCTGTTGACACTAAAGGTGTTGTTGAACCTTGAAGCCGGCAGAAGGCTTCATCTATGACCCACGGTGTTTAACCTAATTGATTAGATAAATTGATTAAGTTCGTGAATATCTTTCAAACTAGCATATACAGGTCCTAGAGGCCATACATGGGCCCCAAGATAAGCCAAAAATCGAAAGGATAGTCTTCCTAACCAATTCTAGGCTTATAAGCCAATACTGATTGAACCGGTAGAAGGAACCGATTGTGCGTTCCACTAGTACATGGTGCCGATTAACACTTAGTCAATTCCATCATATATAGAACCGGAAGACTGATCAGATGATTGGTCATCCAGTTGGTCATCTGCATCATATATTAGTGAGTTTTTTGAAAGCTAGGATGGATCATCGATCATTCGACAGTTGCTCTGCTTGGGATTAATCCTACATAGAGGCACTACCAGTGGTACCTCGTATATACCAGTGTGACATACCCAGCAGATCGTGCTTTCAATTTGTGATAATGGTTAGGGTGGCATCGGTTATTACTTAGTCAAATATATTTATATATTTACCCTAGTGATACACTGTCGCGAGTCAATCTGTATTAGGGCCACTACCAGTCTACTAGTTCGTGCTACCGGTTCTGGCCCAGAAGCCAACCAAGAACCAGAGAGGGTTTCCTCTTTGGGAAAAGCTTTCCCATCATGGTTTCCCTTACTTTAAAGGGTGGGAAACTACTATTCATCATTATTAAGGACAATGGAGGTCATTTAGACTCCATTAACATCTCCATTCATGGAGGAGGGTGAAACCCTAACTTCTAGGTCATGGTTCAGTTGCCATTAACGAGAACCATCAATGGAGAGCTCCGTCATGGCTTCAAGCTTACCTTCCTATGATAATGGAAGAGGAAAGAAGGATGAAGAACTCTTACCTTTAGGAAGAGATCGGCGTTTGAGTTCCAAGTCTATAAGCTTGAGCTTCAAGCTTCCCTTCCCAAAGCACTGACTCTCCCACGGTTCAGCAAGAGGGGAGAAAAGAGAATGTGCCCTCCTTTTATAGAACTCATGGAGAGAGTGTCCTACTCTTTTTCAACCGACAAATGTCAACTGAAAGAGCGTTCATTTGGTACGTACTACTGGTTAAACTTTAAACACTGCTGGGCCAAGTTTTATGGGCCCAATTTAATGGTGATGCTCCCTAGATTTCAAGTATCTACTCCCACATGATCTAACATCACTAGATGACCTAAGGTGTAAGACCCATATCGAACTAACCGGTCTTACCACCTTGTTCGAGGTCTACCTATCATGGTGGAGCCAAGTAGACCAAGTGCGTGAAGAAATCACAAGACCAGGTATGAGTCTAACCTAAAAACAGTAAATGTGAGGGTAGGGTCGCATGACTAAACAGGTAGGGTTGACCCCAACTCAGCAGAAGTCTAACCCATGACTTTTTATGTAAGACCCATATCAAACTAACCCGGTCTTACCACCTTGAACCAAGTTTACCCATCCTGGACGAGATGAATGGACCAAGGGCATGAAGGAGATTGTGATCCTAGGTATCAAATCGACCCAAAAATACTTAATTTAAAGGGGGGTCGCATACCTAGCAAGGGAGGGTCGGACCCCCCAGGACAGAAAGTCAGACCCCCTGTTTTACAGAGGGGGTCAGACACTTTAGGAAACCAAGGGTCGACGGGATCATCGACCCTCTCATCGACCCTCAGTTGCCGCCAAAAACTGAAATTAGGAAAGTTTCCAAATTTCGATTGGATTCCTTCCAAATCTCAATGGGACTTAGTTTAGGAGTTTCCACCCTGTAAATAGGATGTCCCTATGCCTCTTTCACTCCTTTTACAACCCTAATTGAATTGAGAGAAAGAGAAGAGAAGGAAGAGAAGAAGAAGAGAAGCAAGGGAGAGAAGAAAAAGTAAAAAGGAGAAGAGTTGCAGAGAATGAGTACTCTTCTCAGGTATGGATACTAATTCCATGAATTTCTACAGCCCTTAGGTTAGATAAGGATGAGAGTGTGATCTCGAAGAAACCCAAACCATCAACCCATGGTTAGGTTTCCATGGAAAACCATGGGAGAATACAAAAAAGCTATATAGGTGGATGATTCATGGTTCTAGACAATGGAATGTATGTTGAATGGACTGTAGGAGCAAGCCATAGGACCCCAAACACGAAGAATGGACTAAAAGGAGGAAAATTGACCAAAACCCACAGGGGGTCGCACAGAGGGTCGATGACCATCCGACCCTATGTGACCCTGAGTATCGACCCCCAGGGTTCTGGAAGTCCAGATTAGGGAGGGTCGCACCAGGGGTCAGTCATAACTCAGACCCTACCTCCGACCCTTAGTTAATAGAATGGTTTTAAAAATTAGAATAAATTCTAATTAAATTTTATCGACTTTGTTAGGTCTTTTAGCAATATAATAGCAATATAAAGGTGATTCTAAAGCTTGGAAGAGTATCTATTAGCAAGCTAAGGTGAGGGAACAAGACCTAAACTAATTGGTTAATAATAAACTACTTTTATTTTCTTGAGTCCAATGCCATGCTTGATTCTATGCGAATATGCTTGTAATGTGCATTCAACATGTCATCCAATATTCTTGCTATTATTGTTCATGCATATTTAATTTTGTTTACCTATAACATGATGATGATGATTGATGCTAGGAATAGGCAAGTGAATGTTTGTGTGTGGTTAGTGTGCTTGATGCGAGTAGGGCATCAGGGGAGGTGTTATGCGGTGTTTGATCCGGGCACTTTAGCTCTATCTCTAACTCAAGTCTTGTGCATTAGCATCGTCGTATCGCCGTTACCCTAGCACAATTATTGCGACGTAGGGCATCAAGGAGGGTCTCGGTCCTTGTGTCCTATACTCTACCGAGGGGCCTTAGCTCTATCTCTACGGGTGATCTGAGGGATGCTAGGGTGAGGCCTTGGATACATTGGTTGACATTAGGATTGTCACACCCCAATTCTGTACTGTTCAGAATGGTGTGATGAACCGCTAAATAACCAACGGTTCAACCAGGATCTCAAATAGGCTATCCCCGTGTTATCTAAACTTATACACATCCGTAATCATAATCAGAGTAATACACAATAGCGGAAAATCTATAATAAAATGAACTAGGCAACTAAGATGATATCAGTAATTTAATAGCAAATTATTCTGTTTTCAACTGAGACATAAATATTTAAATATCAAATACATGTCTTATAAATCCAATAAAGAAACCTATAAAAATATCTAATCAAATACACACGAGTTGCACTCGCAAGAGGAGTCGTGTGTTTCATCTTCAGCTCCAGCATCCATTGCTGCTATATTCCCGTACGCAAACGCGTTCATATAGTCTTCAACTGTGTAACTTGCATCATCAACTAAAAAATATTCTACGTCGAGGGGTGAGCACACAACATGGCTCAGTGAGTAGCCAAAACAATGCAACATTACATATACATGCACATCAATATATATCTTTGGTCTGGTTTGAAGTTTGTAATATGCAATAGAAAGGTTGAGGTAGCCAAAGGTCACGTTTATTGACTCTGCCTCTATACATGAGTGTGTGACGTTACCCGAAGATCACGTTTATCGTCAACTCACATGCACCCAATCATGAACAATATATAACAAAGGTTACGTTTATTGCTATATAGTGCCATACCAACACGTAAGCCCCTATTGGCGAGGGCTACAAACTGGGCTCGCAACTAACCAATCCTAATGCCAAACAGTGTATCCAAGGCCTCACCCCAGCAGCCCTCAGAATATCCATAGAGATAGAGCTAAGGCCCCCCGGTAGAGTCAGAGACTACAAGGACCGAGACCACCTCCCCTGACACTCTACGACATAATAGTTCTGCTAAAGTAATGGCGATACAACGATGCTAATGCACAAGACTTGAGTTAGAGATAGAGATAAAGTGCTGAGACCAGCCAAAGGTTAACGTTTATTGACGTTCTCATCACACCTCCCCTGATACTCGCTCGCATCAAGCACATCAACCACACACATACAAGCACATGCCTATTCCTATCATCATCATCATCATCATCATGTTATAAACAATAAAGTTAATATGCATGAACAAATAATAGAAATATTGGATGGCATGCTGTATGCACATAGCAATCATATTCGCATAGAATCAAACATAGCATAGGACTCAAGAAATAGAAAACAGTTTATTATTAACCAATTTAGTTTGGAGTTAAGGTTCCTCACCATAGCTTGCTATAAGATACTTTTCCAAGCTTTAAAATCACCTCTACAGTGTTATTATAATGCTAGCAAACCTAACAAAGTCGATAGAATTTAATTAGAGTTAATTTCTAATTTAAAAACCATGCTGTTAACTGAGGGTCGATCAGAGGGTCGATGCTCAGAATGCATAGGGTCGATCATCGACCCTGTCCTCTGTCTAAACATCCCGAATGCTGAGGGTCGATGGTCAGGGTGCATAGGGTCAATGGGTCTATCGACCCTGTGTGCGACCCTCTGTGCAATCAGGTCCAATTTCCAGTTTTTAATTCATTCTTCATGTTTGGGGTCCTATGGCTTGCTTCCACATTCCATTAAACATTCATTCCATGGTCTAAAACCATGATTCATCCTCTTAGATGGCTCTCATGCATTATCCTATGTTTTTCCGTGACAACCTAACCATGGATGGATGGTTTGGGTTTTTTCGAAATCCTACACTCAACCATATCTAATCTAAGGTCTGTAGAAACTCATGGAATTAGTATCCATACCTGAGAAGATTACTTTTCTCTTAAAATTCTTCTCCTTTTTGCTAAGTCTTCTTCCTTGCCTCTTTTCTTCCTCTTTTCCTTCTTCTCTCTTTCTCTCAATTCAATTAGGGTTGTGAAAGGAGTGAAAATGGCTTAGGGACGTCCTTTAAATAGAGTAGGAATGTCCTATAATAGTCCCATTGAGATTTGGAAAGAATCCCAATCGAAAATTAGGAAGTTTCCTAATTTCAGTTTCGGTAGTAAGTGAGGGTCGATTAGAGGGTCGATGATCCCGTCGACCCTGTGGTCTGACACTGTCCGACCCTCTGTCCATTTTTCAGGGTCTGAGTTTCTAATTTGAGAGGGTCGACCCTGTTTAGCTGGGTATGCAACCCTTGCTCTATTTTAAGTGTTTTTAGGTCGATTTGATACCTGGGATCTCTCTCTCCTTCACGCCCTTGGTCCATTGACTCGACCATGATGGGTAAACCAGGTTCAAGTTGGTAAGACCGGGTTAGTTTGACACGGTCTTACAAGGATTGGTTAGTAGCGAGCCCTGTTTGTAGCCCAAGCCCTCAGGGGTTAATTTGTTGGTATGGAGTTGTGCATCGATAAACGTTACCTTCATTGTACAATGTTCATTATGGGTGTTGTGGGTGACGGTGAGAGTCATCGGGCGTATCCACACTCTTGTGCATAGAGGTGCGGTGGCCACCTATCCTTTCTATAGCATAGTGCAAACGTAAAACCAGACCAAAGATATGAATTGATTGCATGCATATGTATTGTTGCATTATTTTCTTTGCTCAGTGAGCCTTGATGTGTGCTCACCCTTCGACGTCGAATATTTTTTTAGTTGATGATGCAGGTACAACCGTTGAAGATTATATAAATGCCCCAAAATACGATAACGTTGCAGCGATGGTAGCTGAAGATGAAGTGGATACACATGACATCTCTTGTGAGTGCAACTCATGTGTATTCGATTGGATTTTTAGTTTTATCTATTTGGATTTATAAAAGACATGTATTTGATATTTATTTATTTATGTCTTAGTTGATACAGAATAATTTGTTATTTAAATATTGATATCACAATAGTTTCTCGGTTTATTTTATTATAAGACTTCCGCTATTGTGTATTTACTCTGATTATGATTATGGATGTATGGGGTTTAGATAACATGGATATAGCCTACTCGAGATCCTGGTTAAACCGTTGGTTTGTTAGCGGTTCATCACACCATTCTGAATAGTACGGAATTGGGGAGTGACAACTTGGTATCAGAGCCTTCAGGCCTTGTCTGCTAAGCCAACATACTTTCACAACCAATTATGAACTGAGATAGGATAAAGAGTAAAAACTGTAATATTAACACACTATAAGCACAAGTGATGTTTGAGACCAATTTAAAAAAAGAATAATGCATCTATTAAATGAGAAATAAATTTTAAATACAATGCGAGAGAAACAAATATATATATTAATACTTAAAGCAGAGTACATTCCACAACTAGGACAGTTACTCTGTATTACAAAGAAAAAAAAGTAAAGAAATGTAATCATGAAGCTGGAGGTGAAGGAGGAGGCGGTGCCTCGCGGTCTCTGTCATAGTCCTCGGCATAGACATTAGTCAACCAGGCCACCTGAGTCTGAGTCGCCTGAAGACTAGCTGTGAGATCAGCCACCCCCTGATCAGTCCGGCGCTAAGCGTCTAGAAGCTCCACTATCCTCAGATCCGATGCACGCTGAGCCTCTCTAATCTCGTGAAACATACTCAGCACGTCATCAGAAGGTGGACGCGAAGGACCAACTGCATGTGAAGGACCAGCCGCAAAAGATGTACTAACTCCAGCATCATGTGTAGAAGAAGGAGGTGATATGGAATCCACATCCATGTAAAGACGATCATCATCCCCGACAGCACCACCAGGGACCCCAGCTGCAGCTGCTGCTGCTTCAGCGTCAGCGATCTCGATGCGAGTGTGAGGGCGCACCATCTCATTCCTCTCCTCGTCACTAACTTGGGCATCCCGCAAGCCCATCTTGCAAATATCCTCCCAATTTAGAGGCGATGAGAAGGTTTTCTCCTGAATCTTCTCATCCACTAAATCAACTACCAGGCGGGTCAGCAACATAGTGATTATACGTCCATAGGGTAGATTACCCCTATGACTGGGCAATGTGGCACTGATCATAGTCCGCATGATGATGTAAGGAAGGCAGACGGGCTGTCTAGTGCAAATGCTGTATAGAAGATACTAGGTCAACTAAGAAACCCTCTCGTAATGGCCACTCTGTGGAATCAGATTATGCTGGATAATCTTGCAAAAGTCCCATGGAGCCGGACGCATATAGGAAGCCCTCATCTGCCAGCGATCAGGTCGTAGCAACTGACTATCAATCTCAGCCCTCATCTCTGTAGAGACGAATTGGGGCTCTCTAGGAGCACAATAAACCATAGGGCCATCATAGGAAATGCCCAACAAATTTGCTAGCTGTCGGTAGTCAAAAGAGACCTCAACTCCTTTGACATAGCTAGTAATCCTGAGATCGTGACCCCTATCCACATCATTGTAATCCCCCACCACTTGGAGATTACAATAAAATTGTCACACTAAATCCGGGCATGTGCAAGCGTCGTAGGTAATGACAGGGAGCCACCCCATATCACCAAAGGCTCTCTCCACGTTGAACAAGGCTAACTCAGCCAAGTTCACCATACGACCTCCCTCCACTTTTCTATGAACAAAGTGGGCATATTGTGCCTCGGCTTGTTTGGAACGGAAGCGAAGAGGATCACGAACTCTGGGTACCTTGGTACGAGCCATGGTATCTGCCAATAAGAAATAAAAGAAAATAGATAATACAGTGCTTCATAAGGTGACATCTGTATAGTAGCCTGATAGCTATTATTATAAGCGAACTCGATCAATGGTAATCTTTCATCCCATGATCCCTTGAAATCAATTACACATGCTCGTAGCATATCTTCTAGAATCTGAATTGTGCGCTCTGACTGTCCATCTGTCTGTGGATGGAATGCAGTACTGAACTTTAATGTTGTACCCATAGCCTTTTGTAGTCCTTCCCAAAACTTGGAAGTAAATCGGGGATCTCTATCCGACACGATGCTTTATGGAACACCATGTAATCGAACAATATTATCCACATACAGCTTCGCTAACCTTTCCATTGTATACTGAGGTCGTATAGGTATGAAACGAGCTGTTTTTGTCAGTCGGTCTACAATCACCCAAACTGCATCAACTACTCGAGGAGTCAATGGTAGTCCTGTGACGAAGTCCATAGTGATGCAGTCCCATTTCCATGCTGGTTCCGGTAGCGACTGTAACAGTCCTGCGGGTCTTTGTCGTTCAGCCTTTACTTTCTGACAATTTAGGCATTGAGACACGAACTTAGCTACATCTACTTTCATTCCCCTCCACCAATATAGTTTCTTTAGATCATGATACATTTTTGTACTTCCAGGATGTATCGAATAAATGGTGGTATGAGCTTCATTCATCAGTCGGTGCCTAATGTCCACACTTTCTGTTTCGGGTACACATATTCTTCCTTTGTATTTCAATACTTTTTCTTCATCAAAGGTGAACTCGGGGTTAGTCCTACCTTTCTCAATGTCTTCTTGTACTGTTCTCAGATAAGGATCTGCTTGGATAGCTGTCTTCACTTCATCCATTATATCCGGTATAATCTTCAATGCCGCGAACATATTCGAAAACCGATGAATAAACCCTTGGTTAGCTGATTCATCCGTTGTATCTATTACATACTGCTCGTTGTCGTGATTGAATACCATTCCGGTAGTGCACATTGCCGCAGTCATGCTAACTTCTCCTTGAGATTTTATCATTGCTTTTCTGCTCAATGCATCTGCTACTACGTTCGCTTTTCCTGGATGATACTGGATATCACAATCATAGTCTTTCAATAGTTCTAGCCATCTTCTTTGTCTCATATTCAACTCCTTCTGATTAAATAAATAAGTAAGACTTTTATGGTCCGACTTAATCTAGAATTTCTCTCCGTATAGGTAGTGTCTCCATATCTTGACAGCATGTACTACTGCCGCTAACTCCAAATCATGAGTGGGGTAATTTTTCTCATGTACCTTCAATTGTCTCGAGGCATTGGCAATCACTTGCTCTCCTTGCATAAGCACACATCCTAATCCCAATCCCGACGCATTGGTATATAAGGTAAATGTTTGTCTTGGGATCGGAATAGTCAAAATTGGAGCGGATATCAATCTGGTCTTCAGTGTTTGAAAACTCTTTTCACACTTATCCGTCCATACAAATTTTTCTCCTTTCTTGGTCAAACTGGTAAGAGGTATGGCAATCCGAGAATAGTCTTCTACGAATCTCCGATAATAACCAGCTAGACCTAGAAAACTTCTAATTTCTGAAACGCTCTTTGGTGCTCCCCACTTTACGATAGCCTCGATCTTACTGGGGTCCACTTTGATTCCTTCAGCGGATACTACATGGCCTAGAAATGCGACTTCACTTAGTCGAAACTCACACTTTGAAAATTTGGCGTATAACTTCTCTTTCCTTAAACGCTGTAGGGCTGCGTTTAGGTTCTTGACATGGGTTTCCTTGTCCTTGGAGTATACCAATATGTCATCAATAAATACTATAACCGACGTGTCCAACAGATCGTGGAAGACTCGGTTCATAAGTTCCATGAATGTTGCCGGTGCATTAGTTAATCCGAATGACATTACTAAGAATTCATAATGTCCGTATCTTGTCCTGAAAGCTGCCTTCGGAATGTCACCTTCTTTAATCTTCAGCTGATGATAGCCCGATCGAAGATCGATCTTTGAAAATACTTTTGCTCCCTGTAACTGATCGAACAAGTCATCGATCCTAGGTAGTGGGTATCGATTCTTGATGGTCAGTTTATTCAACTCTCGATAGTCGATACATAATCGAACGCTACCATCCTTCTTCTTTACGAACAACACCGGTGCTCCCCATGGAGATATACTGGGTCTAATATAACCCTTATCCAGCAGTTCTTGTAATTGCACTTTTAATTCCTTCAGTTCAGTAGGAGCCATCCTATAAGGTGTTTTTGATACCGGTGCGGCTCCGGGTAGAAGGTCTATTACAAACTCTGTGGCTCGGTCAGGTGGTAATCCGGGTAGTTCCTCCAGAAATACATCGAGAAAATCTCGCACGACATCAATATCTTTCATTCGTGGCACGTCCTTGGTTAGGTCGACCACTGATACTAGATATCCGGCAGCCCCTTTCTCAAGGCACTTCTTAGCCTTAAATGCTGAGAGTATGAGCTTTCGTCTCCTGGGAAGTTTGGTTCCCGAGAAACTGAATTCTGCTCCTTTATCTTTAAATGTTAGCTTCTTTTCGGCGCATAACAGATTTGCAGAATGCCGAGCTAACCAGTCCATTCCGAAGATGACATCAAAGTCTGCCATCTCAAGTTGTATCAAGGTTGCATCCAAGGTCTGCTCTCCAATGAGAACTGGACATGGTCCATAACCTTTCTCTAATTCCACTTCTAATTCCATCGGTGACCGTACAAGTAATTTGTAGGCTAATGTTTTGATGGGCAAATTGGTCTTCTTTCCAAACGACACAGATATAAATGAATGAGTAGCTCCTGAATCAAAGAGTACTCTGGCGGGTATGCCATTGATAGGTACGATACCTGTGATTTTTTTTACTTAGTCTACATGCTCAATCAATGTAATTAAAACCTTAAAAGTTTTGGTCATACCTGTGACCACATCGGGCGATGCGGCAGCATCTTCTGATGTAACAAAGATATACCCATCCTTGATGTAATCGCTTCTTGGGTTTTGGGCACTCTCTTGCCATATGCCCTGGTTGGTTGCGATTAAAGCTCCGGGACTTCAAAATTTGACTTTGGCTGTGGTTGAGCTGCTGAAGTAGGCTTCGATGGAGTAGCCAAATTCTGAGGACGAAAAGGTTTATACGTCCTATTATTGCCTCTGTTGTAGGTGTTTCCAGCTGGTCTCTTGATTCCTCGGTTCTGGGAGAAATAGCTCTCCTTCTGGCTCGATTCAATTACTCGAGCGATCTGGACAACTTCGTTGTAAATCTTCTTCTCTAAGCCCAGAACATTTTCACTTATGCTTCCTCTTAGTCCCGTGACGAACCTACGGGTTTTTGTATCTTCTTCTTGCATACTCGCCGGTGCGAAGAAAAATAGTTCTTCGTAGCGCTGTTGATATGCGTCTACGGTCATCCGTCCCCTGGTACAAACTCAGGAACTCTTTCTCCATTGAGTCTCTGAAGCTTCGTGGGAAATATTTCTCGAAGAACGCTTCTTTATATATAGCCCATGTCAGTAGGGCATGTCTGGTCAATAAGTATGTTTTTGTAGATTTCCACCAATGGTGTACGTCGCCTTTGAGAATGAAGGTGGCACATAATACTTTCTCTTCTTCTAAAATAGTCATCATAAGGAAGTTTCTCTCCATCTTGTCTATCCAGTGTGCTGGCCACAACGGATCAGATGGTTTACCGTTGAATTCCTTAGGTTTCATCTTCAGAAATCTCTCTACTAGTCGGGAGTGATCCAGTTGGTTTTGGGGGTTTGCCCCAAACATATAGTGTGGATACTGGTAGTTCCCTTGGGCTGCTTCTGGGACTTGCACTGGAGTGGGTGCAGCCGGTTGTTGAGGTGTCTGTTGAGCTGGGTGATTACCCACTGGTGCTGCACTAGCTTGCCCAGTGTGCATGGTTGCAGCCTGAGTGGCTTGAAACATAACTCCCATTGCAACCTGCATTTGAGCTTGTGCGTGTTGCATTTGCTGTAGTTGTTGTGCCAGATTCATCACCACTGTTGTTAGCTCTAGTGGTGGTGGTGGCAAATTTGTAGGGTTTGCCGGTTCGGGATTACCCTGTGCATAATTGTTCTCTTAACTAGTCTCATCCTTCGGAGGTGGTGGTGGGACTGTGTTTCGGGTCTGTTGGGTAACTCTACGTCCAGACATAATTCTTTTCGATGATTGGTGGTGCCTGAAAATTATCAAAATCGGTGAGAAATCATGTATATGTCATGTAGGCACGTTAACCAATAATCAATTCCAATTCGAGCTCATTTTATAAAAAAAATACTGTCTTTTCTGTACAGGGTCGATGGTGAGGGTCGATGGTTTGTCAGACCCTTAATGTCCGACCCCGTAGTTTCTGTCGGATTCCCGAGAGCAGAGGGTCGATTAGAGGGTCGATCGGAGGGTCGATGGCCCCTGGTCGAGTTGTCCGACCCTCTGACCAAAAATCAGATTTTTAAAGTCCGATTTTGGGTCATTTTCTATTATTTCCCTCCCATTTCGACTCGTCTCTTCTCTCCGAGTTGCTACAGTGCTACTTCACTGTTGTGGATCATTCTTAGTCTGAGTTTCGACATCCGCATCACCTCTACAGGTATACTTTCCCAACTTTACCTGTTTTTAGGTTTTTATTTCTAGGTTTTTGCTCATTTAACTTTTATTTTTCAAATTAAACTTTTTCCAACCATAAAAATTCGATTTTTATTGGGGGCTTTTGTTGTTGGTGTCTTGAGGATCGAAAGCCCTAAAATTTTTTGAGTTTCATCGGTTGGTTATCGAGAAACTTAAATTTTTCTCTTTTTGCTCTAATTTGTCGAAATTTTTCGATTTCTTGAAATTTTTTCAAATTGGACCTTGTCAGTTACCATTTCCTTCTGTTTAACTATTGTGTGATATGTTGGAACTTACGTAAGTCCTCCTGCCCACTTGTTGTATGGGTGAAAAGTAGGCTTTTGACCAACTTACATCGTTATAATGCCCGATTTTTAAATTTTTATCCTATTAACTCCTTGTTTTCCTTTTTTTTTCTTATCTGTAGATACTATGGTTCGTACCAAAGTACCCAGAGTTCGTGATCCACTTTGCTTCCATTCCAATGAAGCCGAGGCACAGTATGCCTACTATACAGGCAAGAAAGTGGAAGGGGGTCGTATGGTGAACCTGGCTGAGCTAGCCTTAGATTGTGGGAAACCACAACGATGTGGAGCTTGGTCAGGAGTTGCGCATTACTAGCTACGTCAAGGGGGTGCAGATTTCTTTTGATTATCGGCAGCTGGCCGACCTGTTGGGCATACCATATGACGGTCCTATGGTGTACTGTGCACCTGGTGAGCACGACTTTATTGAGACGTGGTTGCGGGCCGAGATTGATAGTCAGTTACTACAGCCCGATCGCTGGCAGATGAGGGCGTGCTACTTGCGTCCGGCTCCACGGGTGTTTTGTAGGATCATTCAAAGATAACCTCGATCCCGCAGAGTGGGCATTATGAGAGGGTGTCTCAACTGACCCAGTTTTTGATCTACAGTATATGCACTCATCAGCCCGTCTGTCTTCCGTACATCAACATGTGGACGATGATCAGTGCTACATTGTCCGGTCATAGGGGAAATCTACCCTATGGACGCATGATTCCCGATGCTACTCGACCCGTGCGGGGGTGGATCTGGTAGACGAGAAGATCCAGGAGAAGACCTTCTCGTCGCCTCTAGATTGGGAGGCTATATGCAAGATGGGACTTCGAGACGCTCAGGTTAGCGATGATGAGAGGAACGCGATGGTGCGCCCTCACACTCGGGTTGAGGTGGCTGATGCTGAGGCTGCTGCTGCTGTTGCTAGAGCTCAGGTGGATTCCATCGACGATGATGATCGTATGTATATGGACATCGACGCGATACCCCCGCCATCACCCACACAGGCGGATGGAGTTGGTACTTCTACTGCGGCGGCTCTTGCACCGGAGACCGGTCCTTCTCATGAGGTTGGTCCTTCGCATCCACCTTCTGATATGATGGAGATATTGCGTGAGCTCAGGGATGCTCAACGCAGATCTGATTTGAGGATGGATGAGCTGTTGGCTGCTCAGCACGCATCAGATGCTCGGATGGGAGAGCTCCTAGAGGTGCAGCGTGCGACTGATCAGAGGATAGCCGGTCTCACAGCTAGTCTACAGACGACCCAGACTCAGATAGCCTGTTTGACTAGAGTCTACGTTGAGGACTACGACAGAGACCGTGAGGCACCGCCTCCTCCTTCGCCTCCAGCTTCCTGATTGTACTTTTATTTTTTCTTTCTTGTACTACAGAGTAACTATCCGGGTTGTGGACTGTACTCTGCTTTCATTATATACATTCTATTTCTCTCTCTCATTGTATGTAACTTATTTCCCCTTTAATAGATATATTATTCTCTTTTAAATTTGGTCTCAATCATCACTTGTGCTTACAGTGTGTTTATATTAAAACTTTTAATTTATTCTATCTCAGTTCATATTTGTCTCGAATGTATGTTAGTTTAGCGGGCAAGGCCTGAGAAGCTCTGATACCAAGTTGTCACACCCCAATTCCACACTGTTCAGAATGGTGTGATGAACCGCTAAATAACCAACGGTTCAACCAGGATCTCAAATAGGCTATCCCCGTGTTATCTAAACTTACACACATCCGTAATCATAATCAAAGTAATACACAATAGCGGAAAATCTATAATAAAATGAACTGAGCAACTAAGATGATATCATTAATTTAATAGCAAATTATTCTGTTTTCAACTGAGACATAAATATTTAAATATCAAATACATGTCTTATAAATCCAATAAAGGAACCTATAAAAATATCTAACCAAATACACACGAGTTGCACTCGCAAGAGGAGTCGTGTGTATCATCTTCAGCTCCAGCGTCCATTGCTGCTATATTTCCGTACGCAGACGCGTTCATATGGTCTTCAACTGTGTAACCTGCATCATCAACTAAAAAATATTCGACGTTGAGGGGTGAGCACACAACACGGCTCAGTGAGTAGCCAAAACAATGGAACATTACATATGCATGCACATCAATATATATCTTTGGTCTGGTTTGAAGTTTGCAATATGCAATAGAAAGGTTGAGGTAGCCAAAGGTCGTGTTTATTGACTCCACCTCTATACACGAGTGTGTGACGTTACCCGAAGATCAAGTTTATCGTCAACTCACATGCACCCAATCATGAACAATATATAACAAAGGTTACGTTTATTGCTATATAGTGCCATACCAACACGTAAGCCCCTATTGGTGAGGGCTGCAAACTAGGCTCGCAACTAACCAATCCTAATGTCAAACAGTGTATCCAAGGCCTCACCCAAGCATCCCTCAGAATATCCATAGAGATAGAGCTAAGGCCCCCCCGGTAGAGTCAGAGACTACAAGGACCGAGACCACCTCCCCTGACACTCTACGACATAATAGTTCTGCTAAAGTAATGGCGATACGATGATGCTAATGCACAAGACTTGAGTTAGAGATAGAGATAAAGTGCTGAGACCAGCCAAAGGTTAACGTTTATTGACGTTCTCATCACACCTCCCCTGATACTCGCTCGCATCAAGCACATCAACCACACACATACAAGCACATGCCTATTCCTATCATCATCATCATCATCATCATCATGTTATAAACAATAAAGTAAATATGCATGAACAAATAATAGAAATATTGGATGGCATGCTGTATGCACATAGCAATCATATTCGCATAGAATCAAACATAGCATAGGACTCAAGAAATAGAAAATAGTTTATTATTAACCAATTTAGTTTGGAGTTAAGGTTCCTCACCTTAGCTTGCTATAAGATACTTTTCCAAGCTTTAAAATCACCTCTACAGTGTTATTATAATGCTAGCAAACCTAACAAAGTTGATAGAATTTAATTAGAGTTAATTTCCAATTTAAAAACCATGCTGTTAACTGAGGGTCGATCAGAGGGTCGATGCTCAGAATGCATAGGGTCGATGGGTCTATCGACCCTATCCTCTGTCTGAACTTCCCGAATGCTGAGGGTCGATGGTCAGGGTGCATAGGGTCGATGGGTCTATCGACCCTGTGTGCGACCCTCTGTGCAATCAGGTCCAATTTCTAGTTTTTAATTCATTCTTCATGTTTGGGGTCCTATGGCTTGCTTCCACATTCCATTAAACATTCATTCCATGGTCTGAAACCATGATTCATCCTCCTAGATGGCTCTCATGCATTATCCTAAGTTTTTCCATGACAACCTAACCATAGATGGATGGTTTGGGTTTCTCCAAAATCCTACACTCAACCATATCTAATCTAAGGTCTGTAGAAACTCATGGAATTAGTATCCATACCTGAGAAGATTACTTTTCTTTGGAAATTCTTCTCCTTTTTTCTAAGTCTTCTTCCTTGCCTCTTTTCTTCCTCTTTTCCTTCTTCTCTCTTTCTCTCAATTCAATTAGGGTTGTGAAAGGAGTGAAAGTGGCTTAGGGACGTCCTTTAAATAGAGTAGGAATGTCCTATAATAGTCCCATTGAGATTTGGAAAGAATCCCAATCGAAAATTAGGAATTTTCCTAATTTCAGTTTCGGTAATAAGTGAGGGTCGATGATCCCGTCGACCCTGTGGTCTAACACTGTCCGACCCTCTATCCATTTTTCAGGGTCTGAGTTTCTAATTTGAGAGGGTCGACCCTGTTTAGCTGGGTATGCGACCCTTGCTCTATTTTAAGTGTTTTTAGGTCGATTTGATACTTGGGATCTCGCTCTCCTTCACGCCCTTGGTCCATTGACTCGACCATGATGGGTAAACCTGGTTCAAGGTGGTAAGACCGGGTTAGTTTGACACGGTCTTACAAGGATTGGTTAGTAGTGAGCCCCGTTTGTAGCCCTAGCCATCAGGGGTTAATTTGTTGGTATGGAGTTGTGCATCGATAAACGTGACCTTTATTGTACAATGTTCATTATGGGTGTTGTGGGCGACGGTGAGAGTCATCGGGCATATCCACACTCTTGTGCATAGAGGTGCGGTGGCCACCTATATGCACTATAGCAGAGTGCAAACGTAAAACCAGACCAAAGATATGAATTGATTGCATGCATATGTATTGTTGCATTATTTTCTCTGCTCACTGAGCCTTGATGTGTGCTCACCCTTCGACGTCGAATATTTTTTTAGTTGATGATGCAGGTACAACCGTTGAAGATTATATAAATGCTCCAAAATAAGAGAACGTTGCAGCGATGGTAGCTGAAGATGAAGTGGATACACATGACATCTCTTGCGAGTGCAACTCATGTGTATTCGATTGGATTTTTAGTTTTATCTATTTGGATTTATAAAAGACATGTATTTGATATTTATTTATTTATGTCTTAGTTGATACAGAATAATTTGTTTTTTAAATATTGATATCACAATAGATTCTCGGTTTATTTTATTATAAAACTTCCGCTATTGTGTATTTACTCTGATTATGATTATGGATGTATGGGGTTTAGATAACATGGATATAGCCTACTCAAGATCCTGGTTGAACCGTTGGTTTGTTAGCGGTTCATCACACCATTCTGAATAGTACGGAATTGGGGTGTGACAACTTGGTATCAGAGCCTTCAGGCCTTGTCTGCTAGGCCAACATACTTTCACAACCAATTATGAACTGAGATAGGATAAAGAGTAAAAACTATAATATTAACACACTATAAGTACAAGTGATGTTTGAGACCAATTTAAAAAGAGAATAATGCATCTATTAAATGAGAAATAAATTTTAAATACAATGCGAGAGAAACAAATATATATATATTAATACTTAAAGCAGAGTACAGTCCACAACCAGGACAGTTACTCTGTATTACAAAGAAAAAAAAGTAAAGAAATGTAATCATGAAGCTGGAGGTGAAGGAGGAGGCGGTGCCTCGCGGTCTCTGTCATAGTCCTCGGCATAGACATTAGTCAACCAGGCCACCTGAGTCTGAGTCGCTTGAAGACTAGCTGTGAGATCAGCTACCCACTGATCAGTCCGGCGCTAAGCGTCTAGAAGCTCCACTATCCTCAGATCTGATGCACGCTGAACCTCTCTAATCTCGTGAAACATACTCAGCACGTCATCAGAAGGTGGACGCAAAGGACCAACTGCATGTGAAGGACCAGCCGCAAAAGATGTACTCGCTCCAGCATCATGTGTAGAAGAAGGAGGTGGTATGGAATCCACATCCATGTAAAGACGATCATCATCCCCGACAGCACCACCAGGGACCCCAGCTGCAGCTGCTACTGCTTCAGCGTCAGCGATCTCGATGCGAGTGTGAGGGCGCACCATCTCGTTCCTCTCCTCGTCACTGACTTGGGCATCCCGCTAGCCCATCTTGCAAATAGCCTCCCAATTTAGAGGCGATGAGAAGGTTTTCTCCTGAATCTTCTCATCCACTAAATCAACTACCAGGCGGGTCAGCAACATAGTGATTATACGTCCATAGGGTAGATTACCCCTATGACTGGGCAATGTGGCACTGATCATAGTCCGCATGATGATGTAAGAAAGGCAGACGGGCTGTCTAGTGCAAATGTTGTACAGAAGATACTAGGTCAGTTGAGAAACCCTCTCGTAATGGCCACTCTGCGGAATCAGATTATGCTGGATAATCTTGCAAAAGACCCATGGAGCCGGACGCATATAGCAAGCCCTCATTTGCCAATGATCAGGTCGTAGCAACTGACTATCAATCTCAGCCCTCATCTCTGTGGAGACGAACTGGGGCTCTCCAGGAGCACAATAAACCATAGAGCCATCATAGGAAATGCCCAACAAATCCGCTAGCTGCCGGTAGTCAAAAGAGACCTCAACTCCCTTGACATAGCTAGTAATCCTGAGCTCATGACCCCTATCCACATCATTGTAATCCCCTACCACTTGGAGATGACAATAAAATTATCGCACTAAATATGGGCATGTGCAAGCGTCGTAGGTAATGACAGGGAGCCACCCCATATCACCAAAGGCTCTCTCCACGTTGAACAAGGCTAACTCAGCCAAGTTCACCATACGACCTCCCTCCACTTTTTTACGAACAAAGTGGGCATATTGTGCCCTCGGCTTCGCTGGAACGGAAGCGAAGAGGATCACGAACTCTGGGTACCTTGGTACGAGCTATGGTATCTGCCAATAAGAAATAAAAGAAAACAGATAATATGTTAATAAGATAGAAAATCTGAAATTTTGACATTATAACGATGTAAGTTGGCCAAAAGCCTCACTTGTCACCTAGACACATGGGCAGGAGGACTTACGTAGGTCCCAATATGTCCTACAACACTCAGACAGTAGGAAATTCTAGCTAATGAAGTCCAATTTGAAGAAATTGTGAGAAATCAAAAATTTCGACAAATTAGGGCAAAAAGAGCAAAAATCGAAGTTCTCGATAACCAACCGATGAAACTCCAAAATTTTTGAGGGCTTTCGTTCCTCGAGACACCAATAACAAAAGCCCCCAATAAAAATCGAATTTTTACGGTTGGAAAAAGTTTAATTTGGAAAATACAAGTTAAATGGACAAAAAACTAGAAATGGAAACCTAAAAACAAGTAAAAATGAGAAAGCATACCTGCAGGGATGATGTGGACGTCGAAACACGGATCCAAACTGACCAAAATAGCAGAGTGGCAATGTAGCAACTTAGAGGTGGGAGACGAGTCGAAACGGGAGAGAAATGATGGGGAATGAACCCAGAATCGGATCTTAAAGGTCTGATTTTTGGTCTGGGGGTCAGACAATTCGACCAGGATCATCGACCCTCGGATCAACCCCCAGATCGACCCTCAGCTCTCGGGAATCTGACAGAAAACCAGGGTCGGATACTGAGGGTCGGATACCCATCGACCCCCACATCGACCCCCAGCTCTCGGGAAGAACAGGTCAATCCCAGGGTCCGATACTGAGGGTCGGACATACCATCGACCCCCACCATCGACCCTGCATAGAAAAGACAGTATTTTTCAAAAAATGAGCTGAAAATTTTGGAATTTTACATCGGTTAGCATGCCTACATGCAGTATAAATGATTGACTCACCTATTTTGATGGTTTTCAGGCACCACCAGTCTCAGAAGAAAACATGTCTGGACGTACAGTAACCAGGCAGAGTCGTAATGCAGTTTCACCACCACCTGTGGAGGAAACTAGCCAGGAGAATATATATGCAGAGGAAAATCCACAGGTTGTACCCCTAGGAAATCCAGACCAGGCAAATCCTACCAACTTGCTACCTCTACCACCGGAGTTAGCAACCGTGGTAATGAATCTAGCACAACAGCTACAACAGATGCAACATGCACAGGCTCAAATGCAAGTTGCAATAGGGATTATGTTCCAGGCCGCACATGCTACACCCATGCAGACTGGACAAGCCAGTGCAGCACCGGTGGGTAACCACCCAGCACCTCAAACACCTCAACCACCAGCTGCACAGATCCCAGTACCTGGTCTGAAAGCAGCTCAGGTTCAGTATCAGTATCCACAACCTATATTTAGGGCATACCCCCAAAATCAGATGGATCACTCTCGACTGGTTGAGAGATTTCTGAAGATGAAGCCCAAGGAATTTAACGATAAACCGTCGGATCCGTTATGGCCAGCACATTGGATCGACGAGATGGAGAGAAACTTTCTCATGATGACTATTACTGAAGAAGAAAAGGTGTTACATGCCACCTTCTTGCTGAAAGGCAATGCACACAATTGGTGGAAATCTACCAGGGCATATCTACTGACCAAGCACGCCCTATTGACTTGGGCTATTTATAAAGAAGCGTTCTTTGAGAAGTATTTTCCCCGAAGCTTCAGAGATGCTATGGAGAAGGAGTTCCTTAGTTTATATCAGGGCCAGATGTCTGTGGATGCGTATCAACAGCGCTATGAGGAGCTGTTTTTCTTTGCACCACTTAGTATACAAGAGGAAGACACTAAGACCCATAGGTTTGTCACGGGACTTAGAGGAAGCATCAGAGAGCACATCCTGGGTTTAGAGAAGAAGATATATAATGAAGCTATTCAAATCGCTTGAGTTTTCGAATCGAGCCAGAAGGAAAGTTACTTTACACAAAACAGAGGCATAAAAAGACCAGCCAAAAATGCTTATAATGGAGGGAATAACAAAACATTTAAACCTTTCCGTGCCTAAGGCTTTACCGCTGCACCCAAGACCACTCAAGCAGCTCAGCAGCAACCAAAGCCAAATACTGAAAGTCCAAGATGTTATAACTGCAATCAAGTGGGACATATGATGAGAGAGTGTCTTAAACCCAAGAAGCCACAACATCAAGGACGAGTTTATGTTGTTACGTCTGAGGAAGCTGCCGCATCACCCGATGTGGTCACAGGTATGATCTAAACCTTTAAGTTGTATTACAATGTGTAAGGATGTAGACTAAGTTTAAATAAATCACAGGTATCGTACCTATAAATGGCATACCCGCCAGAGTACTCTTCAATTCAGGAGCTACACATTCCTTTATATCTCTGTCGTTTGGAAAGAAGCTGAACTTACCCATCAAAACATTGGACTAGAAACTACTTGTATGATCGCCGATGGGGTTAGAAGTGGAATTAGAGAAAGGTTATGGACCATGTCCAGTTCTCATTGGCGAGAAAACCTTAGATGCAACCTTGATCCAACTTGGGACGGCAGACTTTGTTGTCATCTTGGGAATGGACTGGTTAGCTAGGCATTCTGCAAACCTATTATGCGCCAAAAAGAAGCTAACATTTAAAGACTAAGAAGGAGCAGAATTCAGTTTTGCAGGAACTAAATTGCCCCGTAAACGCAAGCTCATACTCTCAGCACTAAAGGCTAAGAAGTGCCTTGGGAAGGGGGCAGTCGGGTGTCTAGTATCAGTGGTCGACCTAACCAAGGTAGCACCATGAATGGAAGATATTGATGTCGTGCGGGACTATCCCGATGTATTTTTGGAGGAACTATCAGGATTACCACCCGACAGAGCCACCGAGTTTGTGATAGACCTTATACCTGGAGCCGCACCAGTACCAAAAGCACCTTATAGAATGGCTCCTACTGGACTGAAGGAATTGAAAGTGCAACTACAGGAACTGCTGGACAAGGGTTATATTCGACCCAGTATATCACCATGGGGAGCACCGGTATTATCCGTAAAGAAGAAGGACGGTAGCGTTCGATTATGTATCGACTATCGGGAGCTGAACAAACTGATAATCAAGAATAGATATCCACTACCTCGGATCGATGATTTGTTCGATCAGTTGCAAGGAGTGAAAGTATTTTCTAAGATCAACCTTCGGTCCGGTTATCATCAATTGAAGATTAAAGAGGGTGATATTCCTAAGACGGCTTTCAGGGCCAGATATTGACATTATGAATTCTTGCTCATGTCTTTTGGATTAACAAACGTACCAGCAACTTTCATGGAACTTATGAACTGGGTTTTCCACGATATGTTGGATACGTCAGTTATAGTATTTATTGATGACATATTGGTATATTCCAAGGACAAGGAAACCCACGTTAAGAATCTAAACGCTGCCCTACAGCGTTTAAGGAAAGAGAAGCTGTATGCAAAATTTTCAAAGTGTGAGTTTTGGCTAAGTGAAATCGCCTTCCTAGGCCATGTGGTATCTGCTGAAGGAATCAAAGTGGACCCCAGCAAGATTGAGGCTATTGTAAAGTGGGAAGCACCAAAAAGCGTTGCAGAAATAAAAAATTTTCTGGGTCTCATTGGATATTATCGGAGATTTGTAGAAGACTATTCTCGGATTGCCGTACCTCTCACCAGTTTGACTAAGAATGGTGAAAAGTTTGTGTGGACGGATAAATGTGAGAAGAGCTTCCGGACATTGAAGACCAGATTGATATCCGCTCTGATTTTGACTATTCCTATCCCAGGACAACCATTTACCCTATACACTGATGCGTCAGGACTGGGATTAGGATGTGTGCTTATGCAAGGAGAACAAGTAATTTCTTATGCCTCAAGACAGTTAAAGATACATGAGAAAAATTATCCCACTCATGATTTGGAGTTAGCGGCAGTAGTACATGCTGTCAAGATATGGAGACATTACCTATACGGAGAGAAGTTCCAGATTAAGTCGGACCCTAAAAGTCTTACTTATTTATTTAATCAGAAGGAGTTGATATGAGACAAAGAAGATGGTTAGAACTATTGAAAGACTATGATTGTGATATCCAGTATCATCCGGGGAAAGCTAATGTAGTAGCGGATGCGTTGAGCAGAAAGGCGATGATAAAATCTCAAGGGGAGGTTAGTACAACTATAGCTATATGTACTACCGGAATGGTATTCAATCATGGCCATGAGCAAATGTGATAGATACAACGGATGGATCAGCCAACCAAGGGTTTATTCATCGGTTTTCAAATATGTTCGTGGCATTGAAAATTATACCGGATATAATGGATTAAGTGAAGACAGCTATCAAATCAGATCCTTATCTGAGAATAGTACAAGAAGATATCGAAAAAGGTAGGACTAACCCTAAGTTCACCTTGGACGAAGAGAAAGTATTGAAATACGAAGGAAGAATATGTGTACCCGAAACAAAAAATGTGGACATTAGACACCGACTGATGAAAGAAGCCCATAGCACCATTTATTCGATACATCCTGGAAGCACAAAAATGTATCATGATCTAAAGAAACTATATTGGTGGAGAGGAATGAAAGCAGATGTAGCTAAGTTCGTGTCTCAATGCCTAAATTGTCAGAATGTAAAGGCTGAACGACAAAGTTCTCAGGACTGTTATAGCCGTTACCGAAACCAGCATGGAAATGGGACTGCATCACTATGGACTTCGTCACGAGATTACCACTGACTCCTCGAGTAGTTGACGCAGTTTGGGTGATTGTAGACCGTCTGACTAAGACAGCTCGCTTCATACCGATACGACCTCAGTATACACTGTAAAGGTTAGCAAAGCTGTATGTGGATAATATTGTTCGGTTACACGGTGTACCAGAGAGCATTGTATCTGATAGAGATCCCCGATTTACTTTTAAGTTTTAGGAGGGATTGCAAAAGGCTATGGATACAACATTGAAGTTCAGTACTGCATTCCACCCACAGACAGATGGACAGTCAGAGTGTACAATCCAGATTCTAGAAGATATGCTACGCGCATGTGTAATTGATTTCAAAGGATCATGGGATGAAAAGTTACCACTGATCGAGTTCGCTTATAACAATAGCTATCAGGCTACTATACAGATGTCACCATATGAAGCACTGTATGGCAGAAAGTGTCGAACTCCGTTGTTTTGGAATGAAGTTGGAGAACGTAGTATTGTTTGGCCAGAATTTGTTGAAGAGACTTGTCGAGTGGTAGACATTATCAAGGAAAGGGTAAAAACAGCTCAGAACCGTCAGAAGCAATATGCAGATACTCGACGCAGAGATCTTGAGTTTTCTATAGGTGATAAAGTATTCTTGAAGGTATCACCTTTGCGAGGATTGAAACGGTTCGGACAGAAAGGGAAACTCAGTCCAAGATATGTCGGGCCATATGAGATTTTAGCTAAGCGTGGAAAAGTGGCTTATCAGTTAGCACTACCACCATCTATGTCAAGTGTGCATGACGTATTTCATATTTCCCTATTGAAGAAGTATGTCAAGGATCCAACGCACGTTTTGACAATAAATTTACCAGATTTGACTGATGATTTGACATTTGAAGTAACACCAACAGAAATCACCAGTCGAAAGGTTCAACGACTACGCAACCGAGATATTTATTATGGTAAGGTCATTTGGAAAAGTAGAGACATGGAAGAAATTACTTGGGAGGAAGAGAATGCTATGCGAAAGCAATACCCTCACTTATTTGATTCAGAAGGTACGTACAATTTTGGGGATGAAATTTTTATAAGTAGGGGGGAGTTGTAAGACCCGTATCAAACTAACCTGGTCTTACCACCTTGAACCAGGTTTACCCATCCTGGACGAGATGAATGGACCAAGGGCGTGAAGGAGATCATGATCACAGGTATCAAATCGACCCAAAAACACTAAATTTAAAGGGAGGGTTGCATACCCAGCAAGGGAGGGTCGGACCCCCCAAGACAGAAAGTCAGACCCCCTGTTTTATAGAGGGGGTCAGACACTTTAGGAAACCAAGGGTCGACGGGATCATCGACCCTCAGTTGCCGCCAGAAACTGATATTAGGAAAGTTTCCAAATTTCAATTGGATTCCTTCCAAATCTCAATGGGACTTAGTTTAGGAGTTTCCACCCTATAAATAGGACGTCCCTAAGCCTCTTTCACTCCTTTTACAACCCTAATTGAATTGAGAGAAAGAGAAGAGAAGGAAGAGAAGCAAGGGAGAGAAGAAAAAGTAAAAAGGAGAAAAGTTGCAGAGAAGGAGTATTCTTCTTAGGCATGGATACTAATTCCATGAATTTCTACAGAGCTTAGGTTAGAGAAGGATGAGAGTGTGATATCGGAGAAACCCAAACCATCAACCCATGGTTAGGTTTCCATGGAAAACCATGGGAGAATGAATACATAAAAGTTATATAGGTGGATGATTCATGGTTCTAGACCATGGAATGTATGTTGAATGGACTGTAAGAGCAAGCCATAGGACCCCAAACACGAAGAATGGACTAAAAGGAGGAAAATTGACCAAAACCCATAGGGGGTCGATGACCATCCGACCCTATGTGATCCTGAGTATCGACCCCCAGGGTTCTGGAAGTCCAGATTAGGGAGGGTCGCACCAGGGTCGGTCATAACTCAGACCCTTCCTCCGACCCTCAGTTAATAAAATGGTTTTAAAAATTAGAATAAATTCTAATTAAATTTTATCGACTTTGTTAGGTCTTATAGCAATATAATAGCAATATAAAGGTGATTCTAAAGCTTGGAAGAGTATCTATTAGCAAGCTAAGGTGAGGGAACAAAACCTAAACTAATTGGTTAATAATAAACTACTTTTATTTTCTTGAGTCCAATGCCATGCTTGATTCTATGTGAATATGCTTGTAATGTGCATTCAACATGTCATCCAATATTCCTGTTATTATTGTTCATGCATATTTAATTTTGTTTACCTATAACATGATGATGATGATTGATGCTAGAAATAGGCATGTGAATGTTTGTGTGTGGTTAGTGTGCTTGATGCGAGTAGGGCATCAGGGGAGGTGTTATGCGGTGTTTGGTCCAGACACTTTTTCTCTATCTCTAACTCAAGTCTTGTGCATTAGCATCGTCATATCGCCGTTACCTTAGCAGAACTATTGCGACGTAGGGCATCAAGGAGGGTCTTGGTCCTTGAGTCCTATACTCTACCGAGGGGCCTTAGCTCTATCTCTACGGGTGCTCTGAGGGATGCTGGGGTGAGGCCTTGGATACATTGGTTGACATTAGAATTGGTTAGTAGCGAGCCCCATTTTACAGCCCTAGCCATCAGGGGTTAATTTATTGGTATGGAGTTGTGCATCGATAAATGTGACCTTCGTTGTACAATGTTCATTATAGGTGCTGTGGGCGACGGTGAAAATCATCGGGCGTATCCACACTCTCATGCATAGAGGTGTGGTGGCCACCTATCCTTTCTATAGCACAGTGTAAACGTAAAACCAGACCAAAGATATCAATTGATTGCATGCATATATATTATTGCATTGTTTTGTTTGCTCACTGAGCTGGGATGTGTGCTCACCCTTCGACGTCGAATATTTTTTTAGTTGATGATGCAGGTAAAATCGTTGAAGATTATATAAATGCTCCAGAATATGGGAACGTTGCAGTGATGGTAGCTGAAGATGAAGTGGATACACATGACATCTCTTGCGAGTGCAACTCATGTGTATTCGATTAGATTTTTAGTTTTTTCTATTTAGATTTATTAAAGACTTGTATTTGATATTTATTTATTTATGTCTTAGTTGATATAGAATAATTTTTTATTTAAATACTGATATCACAATAGATTCTCAGTTTATTTTATTATAAGACTTCCGCTATTTTGTATTTACTCTGATTATGATTATAGATGTATGGGGTTTAGATAACATGGATATAGCCTACTCGAAAGCCTGGTTGAACCGTTGGTTTGTTAGCGGTTCATTACACCATTCTGAATAGCGCGGAATTGGGGTGTGACATTTTAGTCGTAGGGTCGAATGACTAAGAAGTGTAGGGTCGATGGATCCTACGACCCTACGTCCGACCCTACGATGACAGACAGAAACCAGAAATTAGGAAACTTTCCTAATTCCAAGGGAATCTTTCCTAAACTAATTGGGACTTATTATGGAGGGTTTTTCTTTATAAATAGGACATCCCTTAGCCTCTTTTTCTCCTTTACAACCCTAATTGAAAGTGGAAGAACGAGAAAGAGAAGGAAGAGAAGAAGAGAAGGAAACTTGAAGAAGAAGACTAAGAAAGAGAAGGATAGATCAGAGAAACCTCTGAATAAAGGTATGAACCTAATTCTTTTCCTGAATAAAAGATCCTAGAATAGTTATGAAGAACATAGGATTAGGAGAAGCCCAAATCATCCATCCAAGGACAAGTTCAAAGAGATTCCATGGAGGAAATTGTTATGGATAATGAATAGGGTATAATTTTGAGTTTTGAGCCATAGAACAATTTTAGAATGGACCATGAAGGTAAGCCAAAGGATCAAAACATGAATGAATGGACATTAGAATGAAAGGTCGACTCAGAATACATGTGGTCGCACTATGAGACCATAGGATTGATCACATGCCCTCGGAAAGTCCCAGGGAGGGTGTGGTTGCATGTAGGGTTGAATGGTATCCGACCCCACGTCTGACCCTACACCTTAGGGTCGTAGAAAACTGCTACCCTAGGTGCTACCCTACCTGCGACCCTACGATTTTAGTTAGTCTAAATTTATTAGAATTAATTCTAATTAAAATCTATCGACTTGTTAGGCCTTTCTAGTGATTTAAAGGTGATTCATAAAGCTTGAACGAGGATCTACACTCAATCAAAGGTGAGGGAACAAGACCTAAACTAATCGGCTAATAATAAACTATTTTTGTTTATTGAGTCCAACACCATGGATGATTCCATGTTTGTATGATTGTAATGTGCATATCACATGGTATCCAATATTCTTGCTAATATTGTTCATGCATATTTAATTCCGTTTATTTATAACATCATGATGATGATGATGCTAGGAATAGGCATGTGAATATTTATGTGTGGTTAGTGTACTTGATGCGAGTAGGGCATCAGGGGAAGTGTTTTACGGTGTTTAATCTGGGCACTTTAGCTCTATCTCTACTCAAGTCTTGTCCACTAGCATTGTCATATCGCCATTACCTTAGCAGCACTATTACGTCGTGGGGCATCAGGGGAGATGGTCTCGGACCGTATAGTCTCTGACTCTGCTCGGGGGGCCTTAGCTCTATCTCTATGGACGTATTGAGGGATACTGAGGTGAGACCTTGGATACACTGTTTGACATTAGGACTGGTTAGTTGCGAGCCCAGTTTGTAAGCCCTCACCAATAGGGGCTTACGTATTGGTATGGGTAGGGCATAAGGGAAAGTGTTATGCGGTGTTTGATCCGAGCACTTAGCTCTATATCTATTCCATGTTGGGGTGGATGTGGACGACAATGGTGTTTGATCCATTGGGTGGGCTTACACACCCTGTGTATAGAGGTGCGGCGGCCACCAAACCTTTCTATAGCACATTGCAAACTTATGAACCAGACTAAAGATATGAATTGAATGCATGCATATGTTTGTTGCATTGTTTTATTTTCTCACTGAGCCGTTATGTGTGCTCACCCTTTCGATGTCGAATGTTTTTGGTTGATGATGCATGTACGACTGTAGAAGATTATATAAATGGTCTTATGTATGGACATGCGGCGGTGATGGATGCAGAAGTCATGATGGAACCGCATGATTCATCATGCGAGTGCAACTCTTGCGTCTTCTATTAGATTTTTATTATTAAGGAAATGTAATTGATTATTTTATTTTATTTTTTATCTTAGTTAATGGAGAATAAATGGATAATTTATTTATGTTATCATTCATAGATTCTCAGTTCATTTAAAATATAAGACTTCCGCTATTGTTTATTTACTCTGATTATGGTTGTCGATGTGTATGGTTTAAGCAAACGGACAAAGCCTATTCGAGATCCTGGTTAAACCGTTGGTTTATTAGCGGTTCATCACACCATTCTGAATAGTATAGAATTGGGGTGTCACAACTTGGTATCAGAGCTCTCAGGCCCTGTCTATTAAACTAGTATACTTCCACAAAATTTTGTGAACTGAGTTAGGATAAAATTTATAACCTTTAATAAGAACACATTGTAAGCACCTGTATTGTTTTAGACAAAATTAAGAAAGAGAATAATGTATATATAAAAAAGAGAAACATGTTTCATATACATTAAATAAAAAGCACGTTTATACATATCCAAATCAGAGTACAGTCCACAACCCAGACAGTTACTCTGTAGTACAAAGAAGGATAAAAAGAAAATATACATCATGGAGCTGGAGGTGATGAAGGAGGAGGTGCCTCGTGATCTCTGTCGTAGTCCTCAGCATATACTCTAGTCAACCAGGATACCTGAGTCTGGGTCGTCTGGAGACTAGCTGTCAACTCTGCCATCCGTTGATCAGACGCACGTTGAGCATCTAGAAGCTCGCCCACTCTCCCATCAGTCGCGCACTGAGCATCTAGGAGCTCTCCTACTCTCCTATCTATCGTGCACTGGGCATCTAGAGGCTCTTCCACTCTCAAGTCCATCGTGCGCTGAGCCTCTCTGATCTCATGCAGTAATCCGATCATATCATAAGATGGTGGGTGTGAAGGACCAGCCATGTGTGAAGGAGCCCGAGATGGACCAACTCCAGTAGAATGTCGAGGTGATGGAGGAGGTATGGCATCTTCATCCATAAACATATGATCATCATCCTCGCCATCACCCCCAGGGACCCCTGCTCCTGCTGCTCCTGCTGCTGCTGCTGCCACCGTGGTATCTGCTACCTCTACTCAAGTACGAGGACGCACCATAGCATTCCTCTCAGCATCACTGACCTGAGCATCCCACAAACCCATCTTACATATGGCCTCTTAGTCAAGATCCGATGAGAAGGACATCTCCTGAATCCCCTCATCTACTAAGTCAATGTGTAGACGGATGAGCAATGTGGTGATCAGACATCCGTAGGGTAGGTTGCCCAACTGACCAGGCAGCGTAGCACGGATCATCGTTTGGATAACGATATAAGGAAGGCAGACAGGCTGCCTGGTGTAGATACAGTAGAGGACATACTAAGTCAACTAGGAGATCCTTTCATAATGTCTACTCTGGGTATCAGGTTATGCTGGATAATTTTGCAGTACACCCGAGGCTCAGACGAAGGTTGATCGCTTTTATCTCCCAGCGATCATCTCTGAGGAGCTGACTATCAATCTCAGCACGCATGTCCAAGGATAGGAACTGGAGCTCCTTGGGAGCACAGTACACCAAGGGGCCGTCATTTGATATTCCCAAAAGATTAGCCAACTGCTGGCAGTCAAATAAAACCTCTACCCCTTTGACGTAGCTGGTGATCCTGAGCTTCCTACCTCTCTCTCTGTCATTGCGATCCCCCACTACCTGGAGATTGCAATTAAATTGTCTCACCAGATCAAGACGGGTACAAGCCTCATAAGTGATCACAGGGAGCCAGCCCATGTCACCAAAAGCAACCTCCACGTTGAACAAGGCTAGACTAGCCAAGTTTACACAGCGACCCCCCTCTACTTTCTTACGCTCATAGCGAGCATACTGAGCTTCGGCCTCATTGGAGCGGAAACGAACTGGGTCATGAGCCCTAGGTACCTTGGTACTAGCCATATTATCTATCAAGACACAAAAAAACAAACAAGATATTAGTAATGGTAAAAAACTCAAAATTTTGGCATTATAACGGCATGAATTGGTCAAAAGCCTCACTTTTCACTCAAACAACTGGGCAGGAGGACTTACATAGGTTCCAAACCATCCTGCAAAAGCCCATACAGTTGGAAATTTAATCTAGAAAGATCGAATTTGAAGAAATTTTAATAAATTTAAAAATTTTCAAAAATTAGGTCAAAAATGGAAAAATTCAAGTTTCTCGATAACCAACCGATGAAACTTGAATATTTTTGAGGGCTTTCGTCCATTGGGTGACAAATATCGAAAGCCCCCAATAAAAATTAAATTTTTACGATTAGAAAAAGTTTAATTTGAAGAAAATGATGTAAATAGACAAAAACCTAGTTTAGAAAGCTTAAAAATGCGAAAACAGTAGAGAGCATACCATTAGAGAAGGAGCGGAAGTCGCAAACGGAAGGAAAGATCACCAAACACTAGTAGTCGATACTGTAGCAACTCAGGAAAATGGGTTGAGATGGAAGAAAGGAGAAAGAATGGGAAATGAAACCAAAATCGGGTTTAAAAACCTAATTTTGGATCATAGGGTCGTAGAATTCGACAAAAATGTGCGACCCTACGTCAGACCCTACCATCGACCCTAGGCTCTCGGTGATCTGACAGAGAACCATGGTCGGACCTAGGGTCGGATAATTACCGACCCTACCATCGACCTTAGGCTCTCGGTGATCTGACAGAGGACCATGGGTCAGACATATACCGACCCTACAATCGACCCTCGGCTCTCGGTAAGCTGACAGGGTTTATTACGGTCGCATACCCTAGGGTCGCATAAGGATCGACCCTTACATCGACCATACGATGGAAAATACAGTATTTTGTCAGAATGATCTAAAAAATTGGAAATTTATATTAATTAGATGGATTTTTACTTGAGAACAACTTATATTGATTGTCTCACATGTGCTATGTTTGTTTTCAGACACTACCACCACCAGAACAGGAAATGGCTGGGCAAAGGGTGACCAGATGAGGCCGTAACCCAATTCCACCTCCACCACCTGTACAGGAAGACAGCCATGTAAATCATGAAGCACAGGAGAATCTGAATATGGCACCGCCAGTGGCTAGTGGCCAGGCAAATCCTACAAACTTGCCAGCCCCACCTATAGAACTGGCTACAGTAGTAATGAACTTGGCATAACAGCTGCAGCAAATACAGCAGGTGCAGGCCAATATGCAGACTGCTATAGGCATGGCTTTTCAACTGCACATACGACACCTATGCCAGCAGGACAAGCTAGCACAGTACCAGGGGGAAGTAACATGGTACCCCACGCACCTCAATCACCAGTCATGCCGGCTCAAGTACAGAATCCTGAGGTAGCTCAAGGCAAGTATCAACCACCTATGTATGGAGCCTATGCTCCGTATCAGTTGGACCACTCTCGGCTGATCGAGCATTTTCTAAAGATGAAGCCCAAAGAATATAATGGCAAGCCATTAGATCCTTTATGGCCAGCACACTGGATTGATGAAATGGAAAGAAATTTCATGATGATGACGGTAAATGAAGAGGAGAAAGTATTGTGTGCAACCTTCATGCTGAAAGGCGATGCACACTACTGGTGGAAGTCTGTTAACAAAGCACACCCAATTGACCTGGGTTATATATAAAGAGGCATTCTTTGAGAGGTATTTCCATAGAAGTTTTAGAGATTCTATGGAGAGAGAGTTCCTGAGTTTATATCAGGGGCAAATGACTATGGATGCATACCAACAGCGTTATAAGGAGCTGTTTTTCTTTGCACCCGCCAGCATGTAGGAAGAAAACACAAAAACCTGAAGGTTCCTCATGGGACTCAGGGGAAGCATCTGTGAGCATGTTCTGGGATTGGAAAAGAAGGTCTACAATAAAGCAGTACAAATTGCTCGAGTAATAGAGTCGAGCCAGAAAGAGAGCTATTTCGCACAAAGTAGGGGTATTAAAAGACCAAATGGGAATTCTTATAATGGAGGGAATACAAGGACATTCAAACCTTTCCGTACTCAATGATTCAATGCTGCAGCTAAGACTACTCCAACAGCTCAACCGCAACAAAAGCGAAATAATGAAAGAGTAAAATGCTATAACTGCAATCAAGTGGGATATTATTTCTGGGAGTACCCTAGACCTAGGAAGCAGTTACAACAAGGAATGATTTATGCTGTTACATCTGAGGATGCTACCGCATCAGCTGATGTGGTAACAGGTATGACCTAAACCTTTCATTTGTGTTACATTGTGTGATTATGTAGACTAAAACTAAAACAAATCACAAGTATTTTACTTGTTAATGGCATACCCGCTAGAGTACTCTTTGATTCTAGAGCTACTCATTCTTTTATATCTGTGTCATTTAGAAAGAAGCTGAATCTATTCCTCAGATCTTTAGACTACAAACTGCTTGTACGATCACGGATGGGATTAGAAGTGGAATTAGAAAAAGGTTATGGACCATGTCTAGTTCTTATTGACGAGAAGACTTTGGATGCAACCTTGATTCAACTTGAGATGGCAGACTTTGACGTCATCTTGGGAATGGACTGGTTAGCTCGGCATTCTGCAAACCTATTATGTGCAAAAATGAAACTGACATTTAAATAGAAGGAAGGAGCAGAGTTTAGTTTTACGAGAACCAAACTTCCCCGTAAACAAAAACTCATCCTCTCTATATTAAAGGCTAGGAAATGCCTCGAGAAAGGAGGAGTTGGGTATCTAGTATCAGTGGTCGACCTCACCAAGGAAGCACCACAAATGGAGAATATTGATGTTGTGCGTGACTTTCCAGATGTATTTCTTGAAGAACTATTAGGACTACCACCCGACCGAGCGACAGAGTTCGTTATAGATCTGATACCCGGAGCCGCACCAGTATCTAAAGCACCCTATAGAATTGCTCCTACTGAATTGAAGGATTTAAAAGTACAGTTACAGGAATTACTGGACAAGGGTTACATCAGACCTAGCATATCACCAAGGAGGGCGCCAGTATTGTTTGTAAAGAAGAAGGACGGCAGTGTTCGACTGTAGATAGACTACCGAGAACTGAATAAGCTGACAATCAAGAATCGGTACACATTGCCTTGGATCAATGACTTGTTCGATCAGTTGCAAGGTTCCAAGGTGTTCTCCAAGATCGATCTTTAGTCAGGATACCATCAGTTGAAGATTAAGGACGGTGATATTCCAAAGACAGCATTCAAAACAAGATATGGATATTATGAATTTTTAGTCATGTCTTTTGGATTGGCTAATGCACTCGCAACTTTTATGGAACTCATAATCGGGTATTCCATGATATGTTGGATACGTCTATCATTGTGTTTATTGATGATATATTGGTCTACTCCATGGACAAGGAAACTCATGTCATGAATTGAAGAGCTGCTCTGCAGCGATTAAGGAAAGAGAAGCTTTATGCCAAATTTGCAATGTGAGTTTTGGTTAAATGAGGTCGCTTTCTTAGGCCATGTTGTATCCACTGAAGGAATTAAAGTGGATCCTAGCAAGATTGAAGCCATTGTGATGTGGGAAGCACCGAAGAGCATTGCAGAAATTAAATGTTTCCTAGGTCTAGCTGGGTATTATTGATGATTCATTGAAGACTATTCCAGAATTTTCGTACCTCTCACCAGTTTGACTAAGAAAGCAGAAAAGTTTGTTTAGACTGATAAATGTGAGAAAAGTTTCCAAACATTGAAGGCTAGATTGATATCTGCTCCGATCTTGACTACTCCTATTCCAGGACAGCCATTTATCTTGTACACTGATGCGTCTGGATTGGGTTTAGGATGTGTACTTATGAAAGGAGAACAAGTAATTGCGTATGCTTCAAGACAACTGAAGACACATGAGAAGAACTATCCCACTCATGACTTGGAATTGACGGCAGTAGTACATGCTGTCAAGATATGGAGACATTACTTGTATGAAGATAAATTTTAGATTAAATCAGATCATAAGAGTCTCACTTATCTTTTTAATCAGAAGGAGTTAAACATGAGACAAAGAAGATGGCTGGAATTATTGAAGGATTATGATTGTAATATCCAGTATCATCCAGGAATGGCTAATGTAGTTGCTGATGCGCTAAGCAGAAAAGCAATGATAATATCTCAAGGAGAGGTTAACACGACTGTAGCAATGTGTACTATAGGAAAAGTGTTCAATTACAGTAATGAGCAGTTTGTGATAGATGCACCGGGTGAATCAACCAACCAAGGGTTTATTCATTGGTTTTCAAATATGTTCACAACGTTGAAGATTGTACCTGATATAATTGATTATGTTAAAGCAGCTATTAAATCAGACCCTTATCTGTCAATGATACAAAAAGACATCGAAAAAGGTAGGACTATTCCTGAGTTCACCTTAGACGATGAAAAGGTACTGAGGTACAAAGAAAGAGTATGTGTTCCTAAAATAGAAAATTTAGACATTAGACACCGACTAATGAAGGAAGCTCACACCACCACCTATTCGGTATGTCCTGGAAGTACAAAGATGTATCATGATTTGAAGAAATTATATTGGTGGAGAGGAATGAAAGAAGATGTAGCTAAATTCGTGTCTCAATGCCTAAATTGTCAGAGGGTGAAGGCTGAACGACAAAGACCTGCAGGACTGTTGCAGGCGTTGCCAGAACCAGCATGGAAATGGGACTGCATCACTATGCACTTCGTCACCGGGTTACCATTGACTCCTCGAGTAGTTGACGCGGTCAGGGTGATTGTAGATCGTCTGACTAAGACAACTCGCTTTATAGCTATACGACCACAGTATACCCTGGAGAGGTTAGCCAAGCTATATGTGGATAACATTGTCAGATTACATGGTGTACCTGAAAGCATTGTGTCTGATAGAGACCCACGCTTTACTTCAAAGTTTTGGGAAGGATTGCCAAAGGATATGGGTACACCGTTAAAGTTCAGTACTACATTCCATCCTCAAACAGATGGACAGTCAGAGCGTACCATTCAGATTTTTGAAGACATGCTTCGAGCCTGTGTTATTGATTTCAAGGGATCATGGGATGAGAAACTACCATTGATCGAGTTCGCCTATAACAACAGCTATCAGGCTACTATACAGATGTCACCCTATGAAGCACTGTATGGAAGGAAGTACCAAACTCTTTTGTTTTGGATTGAAGTTGGAGAACGTGGCATCGTTGGACCAGAGTTTGTTGAAGAGACTTGTCGAGTAGTCGACTGTAAGTCCCGTATCGAACTAACTGGTCTTACCACGTACCAGGTCTACCTATCATGGTCGAGCCAAATGGACTAGGTACGTGAAGGAAATAACAAGACCAGGTATGAAACTGACCCAAAAATTATAAAATAGAGGGTAGGGTCACGTACCTAAACAAGTAGGGTCGACCCCACCTCATCAGAAGTCAGACCCATGACTTTTAGTCCTAAGGTCGGACAACTGAAACCCTAGGGTCGACGGGATCTGTGACCCTAGCATCGACCCTGGGCAACCTGATAGAAATAAAAAATTAGGAAACTTTCCTAATCCAAAGGGAACCTTTCCTAAACTCGTTGGGATGGATTTTGGTGGTTTTCCTCTATAAATAGGATGTCCCTTAGTCTCTTTCACTCCTTTTGAAACCCTAATTGAAAGTGAGAGAAAGAGAAGAGAGGAGAAGAGAAGGAGAATTGGAGAAGAAGACTAAAGAGATGAAATTCAGAGAAACCTTTGAATCTCAGCAAACCTCAGGTATGGATATGCTTTCCATGAATTGTTTAAAACCTTCAAATAGTTCATGAAGAAGGTATGATCTAGGAGAAACCCAAATCATCCATCCATGGGAAGATTTCAATGGAATCTATGGAGGGAATCATGGTGGACAAAGTAATGAAGTAACCTGGAGTTTTAAGCCATAGAACAAGAATAAAATGGACTGTGGAAGTAAGCCAAAGGACCCAAACATAAAAGAATAGACTGTAGAATGAAAAGATCGACTCAAACCACGTGCGGTCGCACGTAGGGTCGATTGGGAATCGACCCTACCAGACCACAGGATCGACCCCTAGCTCCCATGAAGTCCAGGGAAGCTGCGATCGCACCTAGGATCGATGGGACAACCGACCCTAGGATCGACCCTATACCCTGGGGTCGTAGAAACCTACGACCCATCCTGCGACCCTAGCTTTATAGCAAGCTTAAAATTGTTGAAATAAATTCTAATGAAAATCTATCAACTTGTTAGGTTTTCCTATTGATATAAAGATGATTATTAAAGCTTGAAAGAGGATTTACACTCAAACAAAGGTGAGGGAACAAGACCTAAACTAATTGGCTAATAATAAACTATTTTCGTTTATTGTGTCCAATCCCATGTATGATTATCTGATTGTATGATTGTAATGTGCATATCACATGTCATCTACTATTCCTGTTATTACTGTTCATGCATATTTAATTTAGTTTATTTACAACATGATGATGATGAGAATGTTAAGAATAGGCATGTGAATGTTTGTGTGTGGTTAGTGTACTTTATGTGAGTGGGGCATCAGGGGAAGCGTGATACGGTGCGGTCCTAAGCACTTTAGCCTTATCTCTACTCATGTCTTGTCCACTGACATCATCGTATCGCTATTACCTTAGCATAACTATTACGTCGTAGGGCATCAGGGGAGGTGGTCTTGGACCGTGTAGTCTCTGACTGTGTCGAGGGCCTTAGCTCTATCTCTATGGACGTATTGAGGGATGTTGGGGTGAGGCCTTGGATACACTATTTGACATTAGGATTGGTTAGTTGCGAGCCCAGTTTACAAGCCCTCACCAACAGGGGCTTACGTGTTGGTATGGGTAGAGCATAAGGGGAAGTGTGATGCGATGCGGTCCTATGCACTTTTGCTCTATCTCTATTCCATGGTGGGGTGGATGTGGACGACAACAGTGTTTGATCCGTTGGGTGGGCTTATACACCCTGTGTGTAGAGACAAGGCACCGAACCTTTCTATAGCACATTGCAAACTTATATACCGGACCATAGATATGAATTGAATGCATGCATATGTTTGTTGCGTTGTTTTGTTTGCTCACTGAGCCGTGATGTGTGCTCACCCTTTCAAATTCTAATATTTTAGTTGATGATACAGGTACTACTGTGGAAGATTATATGAATGCTCCTGTATACGGACACGTGGCTTCTATGGAGGCTGAAGATATTGTGGAGACACATGACTCCTCATGCGAGTGCAACTCATGCATTTTCGATTAGATTTTTTATTTGAACTATTAAGGAAATGTGATTTAATATTTTATTTATTTATGTCTCGATTGATACAACATAATTGGATATTTTATTTACGATTGTCACAGTTAGATTCTCAGTTCATTTAATATTAAGACTTCTGCTAGTGTCTATTTATTCTACTTATGGTTATAGATGTGTATGGTTTAAGATAATGGACACAGCCTATTTGAGATCCTGGATTGAACCGTTGGTTTATTAGCGGTTCATCACACCGTTCTGAATAGTGCAGAATTGGGGTGTGACAACTTGGTATCAGAGCTCTCAGGCCTTGTCTTTTAAACAAGTATACTACTACAAAAGTTATGAACTGAGATAGGATAAAATTTAAAAGCTGTAATAATAACACACTATAAGGACCTGTGTTATTTGAGACAAAATTTGAAAGAGAATAATGCATCTATTAAATGAGAAACAAGTCCATATACACTCGAATGAAAAACAGACGTATATACACATATCTAAAGCGGAGTACAGTCCACAATCCAGACAGTTACTCTGTAGTACAAAAGAAAAATAAAAGAAAAATACATCATGAAGCTGGAGGTGATGGGGGAGGCGGTGCCTAGTGGTCTCTGTCATAGACTCTAGTCAACCAAGCTACCTGAGTCTGGGTCATTTGAAGACTAGCTGTAAGATCAGCAACCCACCGATCAGTCACGCGTTGAGCATCTAGAAGCTCTCCCACCCTCAGATCAGACATGCACTGAGCCTCTCTAATCTCACACAGTAGCCCCATCATGTCATCAGAAGGTGGGTGTGAAGGACCAGCTGCATGTGAAGGACCAACTCCCGTAGTATGTGTAGGTGATGGAGGAGGTATGGAGTCCACATCCATGTACAAACGATCCTCATCCCCAGCATTACCCCCATGAACCCCTGCTCCAGTGGCTGCTGCTGCTGCCTCAACGTCTGCCATCTCCACCTGAGTACGAGGACACACCAGAGCGTTCCTCTAATCGTCGCTGACCTGAGCATCCCGCATGCCCATCTTACAGATGGCCTCCCAATCCAGAGGTGATGAGAAGGATTTCTCCTAAATCCTCTCATCCACTAAGTCAACACCCAGGCGGGTAAGCAATGTGTGATCAGGCGTCCATAAGGCAGGTTGTCTACCTGACTAGGCAGCGTAGCACTGATCATCGTCGGCATAATAATATAAGGGAGGCAGACAGGCTGCCTAGTGTAGATACAGTAAAGCAAATACTGGGTCAACTGGGAGATCCTCTAGTAGTTTCCACTCTGAGGTATCAGGTTGTGTTGGATGATCTTACAGTACACCCAAGGCTCTGGACGTAGGTAGATCGCTTTCATCTCCTAGTGATCCTCTCTGATAAGCTGACGGTCTATCTCAGCCCTAATCTCCAAGGAAAAGAACTAGGGCTCTCTGGGGGCACAGTATATGAAGGGGCTGTCATATGAAATGCCCAAGAGGTCCGCTAACTGTCGGCAGTCAAAGGAAATCTCTACTCCTATAAGGACAATGGGAAATCGACGTGATCCTCCTTGGGATGGAAATGTGTATCCCGTATCGATGAAGATCGATTTGTTCTGTTGGAGTCGCCACTTAGATTAAGGTCTAGGACCTCGAAAAATGTAGCCTCACCCTAAGGTAAGACTTCTATTGACTCGTGACCCAATGTATCGGTTCTTTGGTCTGCAAGAGATCGGGTAAGTATTCAGGGTACGGTTATGGGAAGGTGTTAGGCACCCAAACCGCCCGATCAATATCGGCCTCCTAAACTTTCCTTAAATTCTAATTTTGACTGTGCTTGGTCAACTGGATGACTAGGGTTCAATGGGGGATGTCCTAAACCAAGTTGCTATGTTGTTCTAACCTAGGGTTCAGTCAATCATGTTTTAAAGCAAAAAAACAAGCAAATGTAATGTACAATATTATACAGTGAACCGGACCAAAGATGGTTCGGTCTTGGACTGAATCTGAGATGTGTAAGACATCTCAAACTGCCTACGTATTCCAATCCTGGAAATCAAGTCCAAAAATGTAGTTCGAAATGGTTCTGTGATTAAAGATTATGGAAGTGATTTATGCATGTGCTTCAATTAGATTTTTTTGTTCAAGTTGAAGTTTATGCTGGATGTATGGTTGATGGGTGGCTTTGTACCGTATTTGGGATTCCCAAATTGCCTACGTAGTCTAGGGTGTGCCCTAGAAATCAGGTACGATGTAGTTCGAAATTTATGAGAGTCGGATTTGGAATGTGTACCAAATTCCTTCCATTTTTGTCAATAGGATCTAGGGATGAGACCTAAATTCCTATCATTTTTATTTGGGATGTGTACCAAATTATTTCTAATTTTGTTAATAGGATCTAGGGATGAGACCTAAATTCTAACCATTTTTAATTGGGATGTGTACCAAATTATTTTTAATTTTGTTAATAGGATTTAGGGATGAGACCTAAATTCCTACCATTTTTATTTGGGATGTGTACCAAATTATTTCTAATTTTGTTAATAGGATCTAGGGATGAGACCTAAATTCCTACCATTTTTAATTGGGATGTGTACCAAATTATTTCTAATTTTGTTAATAGGATCTAGGGATGAGACCTAAATTCCTACCATTTTTATTTGGGATGTGTACCAAATTATTTTTAATTTTGGTAATAGGATCTAGGGATGAGACCTAAATTCCTACCATTTTTAATTGGGATGTGTACCAAATTATTTCTAATTTTATTAATAGGATATAGGGATGAGACCTAAATTCCTACCTTTTTTATTTGGGATGTGTACCAAATTATTTCTATTTTTGTTAATAGGATCTAGGGATGAGACTTAAATTCCTATCATTTTTATTTGGGATGTGTACCAAATTATTTCTAATTTTATTAATAATATCTAGGGATGAAACCTAAATTCCTACCATTTTTAATTGGGATGCGTACCAAATTATTTCTAATTTTGTTAATAGGATCTAGGGATGGGACCTAAATTCCTACCATTTTTATTTGGGATGTGTACCAAATTATTTCTAATTTTGTTAATAGGATCTAGGGATGAGACCTAAATTCCTACCATTTTTAATTGGGATGTGTACCAAATTATTTCTAATTTTGTTAATAGGATCTAGGGATGAGACCTAAATTCCTACCATTTTTATTTGGGATGTGTACCAAATTATTTTTAATTTTGTTAATAGGATCTAGGGATGAGACCTAAATTCCTACCATTTTTATTTGGGATGTGTACCAAATTATTTCTAATTTTGTTAATAGGATCTAGGGATGAGACCTAAATTCCTACCATTTTTAATTGGGATGTGTACCAAATTATTTTTAATTTTGTTAATAGGATCTAGGGATGAGACCTAAATTCCTACCATTTTTATTTGGGATGTGTACCAAATTATTTCTAATTTTGTTAATAGGATCTTGGGATGAGACCTAAATTCCTACCATTTTTATTTGGGATGTGTACCAAATTATTTCCATTTTTTCTCTTTCCAAGACAAATATGGTAGGTGAAAGCATTCCAATTATAGCAGTGATAGTATTCCAAATCTAACAGTATGCATCCAAGTATGGCAATATGCATGTGGCAGTCAGATGCGGCAATAAGCATGTGGCAGACAGATGCGGCAATAAGCATGTGGCAGACAGATGTGGCAATAACCATGTGTAGCGGACAGATGTCGTAATGAGCATGTGTAGCAGACAAATGTAGCAATGAGCATGTATAGCAGACAAATGTAGTAAGAAGCATTCCAAACATAACAAATGAACATCTAAAAACATAGCAATATGTGAGTATGTGAGTTGTCAATCACATGGTGACGATGATGATGATGGTGATGACGATCAGATGGTGTAGATGATGATTAGATGGGGTGATGGGCAGATCAGATGGTGTAGATGATGATCAAATAGTGTGAGATAGAGTTTTGATGATGATCTAATTTGACGGTGATGATAATCTGATCTGGTGGTGAGGATGATCTGACAGGATGATGGCTTGATCAGATGGTGGGGATGATGGTTTGATGTGATGGTGAGATGGTGGCTTGATCTGATCAAATGGTTCTATAGATGCTGAGCAGATGGTAGGGATCATGATCAAAAGGGTAAGGATCAAATCAGTTGGTAAGGATCATGATCAGATGGGTAAAAATCAAATCATATGGATCAATGGTTCAGATTGAGCATTAAAATTATCATGATCACATGGTCAAGATCAACATATTAAAATTATCATGATTGACGTTCAACATCAGCACATTAAAATGATCAATGGTCAAGGTCAACACTTTAAAATTATCATGATTGACGATCAAGATCAATACATTAAAATTATCATGATCAAAATCAATGCCCAACCTATGGTTTATATTGATTAAATCGATGATCAACATACAAAACAAATATGATCAAATTATTGGAATAAGAAGCAAGGGTTCATGATGGGTACATCAGATCATAGAGTAGGGTGCAGGTGATTCAGGGGAGTTGTGACAGGTAAGAGTGAGGATGAGGTATTGAGTTTGCTTGGGTGTTAGGTTTATGCATGGGACAACAAGGTGTATTGGATTTGGTTTCAGCATGCACAGTTGCATGGAGGGTTGGGGTTGAGGACAGGTGTAGTGTAAGTAGCATGGCCAGGTATATGGGATTGGGAAGGGAGTTTAACAAGTGGTGCTGTATGGGATTAAGTGGTGTTGCAGCAAATCAGGATGGAGTGTTGTGGTGAGGCTAGGCATTTGATGTGGCAGGAGGAAAAATTGGAAGATATGCCATGCAGGTGTGGGTATTGAGTAGAGGTGGTTTCAGATTGTAGGGGATGGATGAGGCAGCTTGGTTGGTGGTGCTACAATTCCAAAAGAAAAAAAAAAAAAAAAACTAAACTTACCTCAATGTACGTCTCTCTCCTCCTCTCCTTCTCTCTTCTTCTCTCCTTTCAATCTTTAATTTCTTTTCTCCACTCCTTCTCTCTCTCCCTCCCCAAAACAGAAAATTCCTCCTCTCTTCACGTCCCCTCACCTCTCTTTTATCATATTCTTCTTTCCTTCTTCTTCACTCAATCTTTTCCTCCATCTCAATCTTTCCTTTTTCATTTCTTTCCCAATTTTCCCAAAATAGAAAAAAAAAGCTTTCTCTCTCTCTCTCACGTCTTTCTCACTCTCAATCTCTCTTCCTCTTCTTTCCTTCTTCCTCACTCAATCTCTCACTCTCATTCTTTCCTTTATTCTTTTTCATTTTCTTTCCTTCTTTTTCACTCAATCTCTCTCTCACTCTCAATCTTTCTCTTAATAAAAAAATTCCTCTCTCTATCTCTTAATCTCTCAATCTCTCAATCTCTCTCTAAATTTCTCTTCCAATTTTCCCAAAACAGAAAAAAAAACTCTCTCTCTCTCTCTCTCACGTCAATCTCTCCTTTCCTCTTCTTCCTCTTCTTTCCTTCTTCTCCACTCAATCTCTCTCTCACTCTCAATCTTTCCTTTTTTTTTCTTTTTTTTTTCTTTCCTTCTTCTTCACTCAATCTCTCTCTCACTCTCAATCTTTCTCTCAATAGAAAAAAAAATCCTTCTCTCAATCTCTCAATCTCTCTCTCAATTTCTCTTCCAATTTTCCCAAAATAGAAAAAAACTCTCTCTCTCTCTCTCACATCAATCTCCTTTCCTCTTCTTCCTCTTCTTTCCTTCTTCTTCACTCAATCTCTCTCTCACTCTCAATCTTTCCTTTTTTCTTTTTTTTTCTTTTTTTTCTTTCCTTCTTCTTCACTCAATCTCTCTCTCACTTTCAATCTTTCTTTCAAATAGAGAAAATCCCTCTCTCTATCTCTCACGTCTTTCTCACAATCAATCTCTCCTTTCTTTATTTCCTTTTTTTATTATTTTTTCTTTATTTTATACTTATATCTTATATATTTAATAAATATCATATATTATACTAATATACATAGACATAATATCATATAATACAATATATATAATATATCATATAATACAATATATATAGTACAATATATATGACGCACATGTACATACTTGGACCGAATTTATTTGGTTTGGACTGGTCTGAGTTGGACTAAACTGGGTTGATCTGGGTTGGGCCAAGACTAAACTGGATTGAGCTGAGTTGACTGGATTGACTGTAATTCATTGGGTTTTCTCCCCTTGTCATTTCATGGGTCATTTCCGCTGTTATCCCGCATGGAATTTTCCGATGACCTTTATTCCAAATTTTTTTTTTGTGTTCAATTTGTAGAACAATAAAAATGAGGAATATCGAAGCTTGAATCACCTCATTTGGAAATAAAATGGTCAACTTATGAATTTTTGAAGTTTAAGCAGGTCAATTATCGATAATTTGGCTGACCATTCTGCATGAGATCCTTCGGAGGCTTCTACCGGAAATATTTTACGTCCACTTTGTAGAGCACTAAAAATGGAACATAACGAGACTGGAATCACCTGATTTGGATATGGGATGATCAAAATATGAATTTTTGAATATTAAATGATCATTTCTATATGTAATTTTTCATGGACCCTCCGGAGACTTTTACCTGAGATTTTCCTCGTCCACTTTGTAGGACATCACAAATGAAGAACAATGGCCTTGGAATCGTCTGAATCCGACGTAGAATGGAAAATATATGAAGCTTTGAAGTTCTAACAATAATTTTGCATGAAAGCTTGCATGGGACCCACTGGTGACTTCTACCCGGGATTTTTTACATCCACTTTGTAGAACATCATGAATGAAGAATAATGGCCTTGGAATCATCTGAATCCGATGTCGGATGATGAAGATATGATGATTTGAAATTCAAACAATCCGGCTTACGATAATTTGCATGAAGGCCCCTGGGATTATTTATAATAATTTCATAAACTTCCCTTATATGTATCATCCGACTAAAATGGTCATATCTTCTTCATTTGATATCAGAATTGAGCAATTCTGGTCTCATTTCGAAGATAATTCTATGACCTATCAACCATGCAGATTACAGCCTGTGACCTTATTATGGGGCCCACCGAAAACTTCCTCAAATTCATAGTCAAGAATCCAAACTTTCAATCACCTTTCTTCCTTTTGTTGTCCACACACCAGCAGGACTTTGTTTAACCGGGATGACAAAAATGGGGTGCTTACAGATGCCCCTCTTCAGCCGAGATTGTGGGAAATTGAGGCCGAAGATAAAAGTAGCCCATTTTTGCATTATTCTGCACTTGATCCAAATTCTACCATTGCTCTCTTGAACTGATGCTGTAACTACTCTCCTTTTTTTTTTTTTTTTTTTTTTTTTTTTTTGTTCACACTGTACAACAAACAATCGTAGATGTCAAGATCCTTGAGTAGCGACCTCATCAGTGTCCGTGACTTTGGCTCAAGACCGCTCATGATGTAATCAGAATCGTCAAGCTTCTTGAGTAGCGACCCTCTCAGGTCTGTGACTTTGGCTCAAGACCGCTCATGATGTAACTGTAACTGTCAAGCTTCTTGAGTAGCGACCCTATCAAGTCTGTGACTTTGGCTCAAGACCACTCATGACGTAACTGCAACTGTCAAGCTTCTTGAGTAGCGACCTTATCAGGTCTATGACTTTGGCTCAAGACCGCTCATGATGTACATCAGAATCCAAGCTTCTTGAGTAGTGACCTTATCAGTCCGTGACTTTGGCTCAAGACCGCTCATGATGTAATCAGAATCGTCAAGCTTCTTGAGTAGCGACCCTATCAAGTCGTGACTTTGGCTCAAGACCACTCATGATGTAAATCAGAATCGTCAAGATTCTTGAGTAGCGACCTTATCAGGTCCCGTGACTTTGGCTCAAGACCGCTCATGATGTAATCAGAACCGTCAAGCTTTGTGCTTTGTGCTCTGAATTTGTAACCTCTGAATGTATAGCCTTTGGCTGTGTAGCCTTTGGATGTGTAGCCTTTGGATGTGTAGCCTTTGGACCGAATTTTGGGTGTCCCAAATTGCCTACGTATCCTTTGGGATTTCCGTCCCTCCAGAATCAGGTTCCGCGTAGTTCGGGCGTTCTTCTTCTTCTTCTTCTTCTTCTTCTTTTTTAATTCTTCTTCCTTCTCTTTGTTCTTTGATCATCACCTTTTCTTTGTGCTTTCATTTTTCTTTTGCTGATCTTTCATTCTTTTCTTTGCTTGTATCTTGTTCACTTTTCTATTCTTATTCTGCTTTCATTCAGTCTTCTTTCTTCTCTGTACTTTCACCTTTCTTTTTCTTTTTTTTTTCATTTCTCTTCTTCTTTTTCTTGTTCTTTTCAATTCCTTTCTTCATCTTTCTTCACTCCCAAAATGGGTTGAACTTTCCATAAATATTGAGGTAGCCACAATGGGACTCAACATCTGCACTTTGTCCACTAACATTGCTCGAAATCCAAGAGGAACTAGAGATCATGATTTGATCAACTTTCCTTGACTTGCCTTAATCTAGACCGAGAGAAACATGTTTCTTTTCTTTAAAAGGAAATTTTGATATGTTCTGCATTCCTGCCAAATTTATATGGGTTTCACTTTGATCAAAGGGCAATCAGATTTTTTTAATGAGGGGCAATGATGACAATGACTCAATTTTGTATGAGTCATCTTTCTCTTACATTCAAATGAACTCAGCTAGTGTTTAAAACAGAGGGCTCAACTAAACTCATGATGTTTGGATAAATGGGTGATTTTGCCCCAGTGTCTATGTTCAAGTCTGCACATATTGATAGGCAGACAACTTTTGAGTCATCACTAGAAATAACCTTAAGAAGATGCAACCCTACACTAATCTTTAGAAAAAACGTCAAAGAATGCTTTCTCCTCGCGGTATCATTCAGATAAAAAACAAATTTCAACAAGCTATGCTCGGGATCTTTGAATCAGTTGTAACCATGTTTGGGCCCAAATCCTTTAAGTCTGTATACAAGTATGACGATTAAGGTCCAGATGGACAGATAAGAAACTGTCCAATGGGTCTGCCATTGGGAGAGTGTTTGGTTGTTTATGTAGAATGGCTTGATCTCCACTAGGCGATGCCATTTTATCGGCGAGCAAAAAAGGACTATGGAATTTTTGGACACCGTCGAAATGATGAACGACAGATAGATATTCCCGTCAGATTTATTAAACAATATTTATGCATAACAAGACGACATGTCACAAGAAACGATACCATAAAATTTTGTGACATTTGAAATAAGGGCATGTAATGTAGACTCTGTGGAAGACCGTCAGATTGATGGACGGGAGAGAGAGTCTTTAGCCGAAAAGAAAAAACCTCTGATGACAACAAAGTGATGAGACCACCCCCTGTATGGGCGGGATGTAGTGACCAAAATAAAAAATCTAGCTCAACACACAACGTGAATCACGACAAATGATCAACTCTCCAATCAGGTTCTAAGAAATGGTGTTTATATGTCATTGTACGAGAACCAATTGTCTTATTTGCTTTATAACTGAACTTGTCCATCAGCAAGGCTCCAAAAGAGTTGCCCCATGTACATGCCTTGTAATCAAACTCACTCATCATTAGTGTTTCAAAGTAGTTGCTTCATTTCTATACACCATAGTTGAACTTCTCCACCATCATTGTTCCAATGTAGTATGCTAACTAACCTCATTATTTTGTATAGCGCTTTTTTTTTTTTTTTTTTTTTTTGAGCTCATCTTTAACTTTAAGGTTGATCTGTAACACATTTCATGTCTGTAGATGTCATGTACTTGTAGAAGACTTGATCATTTGAATGGTCCTTGTCTGTAGACCCATTTTTACAAAACTGAATGAACCACCTTTATGAGTATATAAATGTTCTCTACTTTTAAGGAAATATCCCATAAAAAATTCTTTCTGTAAATTGACCAAATGGGATGACATTTTGATGTACCAACTTGTATATTTGAGAATGCTTGCATGACTTCAACTTAATCATCTATAACTTTCACGTGTGTGTTGAGCTTTCATTTCTCTAAAGGCCGATGGAGTAGAAGTTTAGGTTGTGGCCCTTCATCTCAATCGTCATCAGAGTCAGAATTAGCAACGGACATGGAAGAGGAAGAAATATCAAATTGGGAAGGAATGGATTGGAAGTAGTAAAGCACTGTTGTTGATGTCTCAAATGAGATGATTATTGTTCATTATTTTCAGAGCATTTTGGACTGGACCGTCTATAGACACATCAAACTTAAGCCCAAACATAGATGACCTATCAGATACCAATGGTAACCAGTTTAGACAAGTAATTCACTGAGTTACCCCAATTGGATACGACATCATTGACGTCAACTTATGATCGGTTGTAGGACCGAATTTCCGTTCAGATTTTCGCTAGTAAGGCTCATTACGCCTATCTATAGACATGTGTTCGACTCTTTCCATCTTGAGCTAAACCCCTCTTGAGTCTATTATCATTTTGATTTATGCCCCAGTTTGGGTTTGACATTCACTTGGCCAATGCCTCAATTTGGGTTAAATGTATTCCAATCTTATGCCCTAGTTTGGATGTCATGAAACTCTGACCTATACCCCAATTGGTCCATCGCCTTTTTGATTTGCCTCACTTTGAATCCATTAACATTTTAATTATGCCCCAGTTTATGGTGCATTGATATTTTTGTTGTGCCCCAATTTAGGGTACACTGATATTTTGGTTGTGCCCCACTTTAGGGTGCACATGAAGGTCAACTTTCAGGCTACCTTAATTTTGGGATACAATCGACCACATGGTCTTCCTTTTCATCCTGGATTTTGGGAGGTGGGTGGGATATTCTTGAAGGTTCAAGGGATACTCCTTTGAGTTTTGGTCACCTTGGGTAATGAAAGTAATTTGGGAGTCAGCACTCCGTCGGTCAAAGTGGCTAAATCGGGTGAACGAAATGCTTTCCAATCTTAGTTTTTTCATTTAAAATTGATAGGTATGCTAACATGGGAAAGAAACATATAATCTCTCAGAATCTATGATTCAGATTTCTACCCTCTTGGATTCCTCAACTCTGATCTTGGAATTTCAATTCCATTTTGAAATATTTGGGCTCTCAATATACTGTCTTCCAACCATTCCAACACTTTGAGGTACAAAAGTCCTCCTTATGAACATGAACCGAGACATGAACCGGTGATGATGAAACCTTCTTATGAGTGGATGTAATAAGAGTGGATGCTTTGTCTACTCACTCAGGTGTTCTCTTAAGTCTAGACAATCATATCCTCCCTAGTTCAACCTTTCTTCCTCTTTTTTCTTTTTTTTTTTTTTTTTTTTTTTTTTTTTTTTTTTTTTTTTTTTTTTTTTTTTTTTTTTTTTTTGTTTTAATTTTATTTTTATATAAACAATGAACGAAGGTTAAGACTCTGAAGTGACTGGACACGAGAAGGATGCACATACACATACAAGCTGACTCGACCAAACAAAGTTAGCTCCTTCATGAAAACCGACCATTAGACATCATCTATAACAATTTATTTGTATTTGAATAACCCCATTATTGGTCTTGGGGCCTCAAGATTCCGAATGGATCATTGTAGCACCAAGGTTCGACCATGTGGTTCATCAGATTTCAAAAAATTGAAACGGATATGCTTATTTGTAGTTTTCATGATGGATGACAAAAGCGGTTCATGATTGAAAGAATCGATAAATTTCTACTTGATCACAGTATCTATACCGTGATGAAGATTTTCTGATCATTTTTTGAGATTGACGTATCAATATTGAACAGATCAACACAATGAGCTTTGTACGATGGAGGGCGTGTATAGACCGCCCACACTAATGTGTATGCGGGTATACGTAACCCTCACGCTCCCAACAAGTGAGAGACAAGAATACTCAAGTGTGGATCCAAACATGTTGACAAGTCAAGGATAAAAATGGGCAAAACTTCGACGTCTCGGATGTAAATATTATGATCGAGTAGATTTTACCATATTGGTTCAAAGATGGACCAAAAATAACATACATATGGCTCAAACTGGGTTAGGACAGAAAAGGCCACCTTGACGAGGACGGAGTAACCTATCACCGAATGCTCGATGAATAATGGGCCCCCATTCCCTTTATATACTATGTTGCAAGGATCCAAGCGACGTGGAGTAGCATAATGTATTCCCAGGTGGACCCAAGAAACGCTCGTTAGAGGCTGCTCGCCGGTCGTGGTCTCACAAAGTACAGGCCAAGGCTGTGTGTTTCGCCTAGCGGGCTGCCCTACATGCATGGGACCCGGTTCGACTACTCGCACGAAAGTGTGACTGAACCCATTCCCCCCAAAACAATATGTACAAACAATAAATATAGTACCCTAGATCTAGCATCAAATGTCAAGCAAATCAATATAAGGAAAGTATCTTAGGAGTCTGAATATTCATCCCCAGCGGAGTCACCACTGTGAGGACAATGGGAAATCGACGTGATCCTCCTCGGGATGGAAATGTGTATCCCGTATCGATGAAGATCGATTTGTTCTGTTGGAGTCGCCACCTAGATTAAGGTCTAAGACCTCTAAAAATGTAGCCTCACCCTAAGGTAAGACTTCAATTGACTCGTGACCCAATGTATCGATTCTTTGGTCTGCAAGAGATCGGGTAAGTATTCAGGGTACGGTTATGGGAAGGTGTTAGGCACCCAAACCGCCCGATCAATATCGGCCTCCTAAACTTTCCTTAAATTCTAATTTTGACTGTGCTTGGTCAACTGGATGACTAGGGTTCAATGGGGGATGTCCTAAACCAAGTTGCTAAGTTGTTCTAACCTAGGGCTCAGCCAATCATGTTTTAAAGCAAATAAACAAGCAAATGTAATGTACAATATTATACAGTGAACCGGATCAAAGATGGTTCGGTCTTGGACTGAATCTGAGATGTGTAAGACATCTCAAACTGCCTACGTATTCCAATCCTGGAAATCAAGTCCAAAAATGTAGTTCGAAATGGTTGTGTGATTATAGATTATGGAAGTGATTTATGCATGTGCTTCAATTAAATTTTTTTGTTCAAGTTGAAGTTTATGCTGGATGTTTGGTTGATGGGTGGCTTTGTACCGTATTTGAAATTCCCAAATTGCCTACGTATTCTAGGGCGTGCCCTAGAAATCATGTACGACGTAGTTCGAAATTTGTGAGAGTCGGATTTGGAATGTGTACCAAATTCCTTCCATTTTTATCAATAGGATCTAGGGATGAGACCTAAATTCCTACCATTTTTATTTGGGATGTGTACCAAATTATTTCTAATTTTGTTAATAGGATCTAGGGATGAGACCTAAATTCCTACCCTTTTTAATTGGGATGTGTACCAAATTATTTTTAAATTTTGTTAATAGGATCTAGGAATGAGACCTAAATTCCTATCATTTTTATTTGGGATGTGTACCAAATTATTTCTAATTTTGTTAATAGGATCTAGGGATGAGACCTAAATTCCTACCATTTTTAATTGGGATGTGTACCAAATTATTTCTAATTTTGTTAATAGGATCTAGGGATGAGACCTAAATTCCTACCATTTTTATTTGGGATGTGTACCAAATTATTTCTAATTTTGTTAATAGGATCTAGGGATGAGACCTAAATTCCTACCATTTTTATTTGGGATGTGTACGAAATTATTTCTAATTTTGTTAATAAGATCTAGGGATGAGACCTAAATTCCTACCATTTTTATTTGGGATGTGTACCAAATTATTTCTAATTTTGTTAATAGGATCTAGGGATGAGACCTAAATTCCTACCATTTTTAATTGGGATGTGTACCAAATTATTTCTAATTTTGTTAATAGAATCTAGGGATGAGACCTAAATTCCTACCATTTTTATTTGGGATGTGTACCAAATTATTTCTAATTTTGTTAATAGGATTTAGGGATGAGACCTGAATTCCTACCATTTTTATTTGGGATGTGTACCAAATTATTTCTATTTTTTCTCTTTCCGAGACAAATATGGTAGGTGAAAGCATTCCAATTATAGCAGTGATAGTATTCCAAATATAACAGTATGCATCCAAGTATGGCAATAAGCATGTGGCAGACAGATGCGGCAATAAGCATGTGGCAGACAGATGCGGCAATAAGCATGTGGCAGACAGATGTGGCAGACAGATGTGGCAATAAGCATGTGTAGCAGACAGATGTGGTAATGAGCATGTATAACAGACAAATGTAGCAATGAGCATGTATAGCAGACAAATGTAGTAATAAGCATTCCAAACATAACAACTGAACATCTAAAAACATAGCAATATGTGAGTATGTGAGTTGTCAATCACATGGTGACGATGATGATGATGGTGATGACGATCAGATGGTGTAGATGATGATTAGATGGGATGATGGGCAGATCAGATGGTGTAGATGATGATCAGATAGTGTGAGATAGAGTTTTGTTGATGATCTAATTTGACGGTGATGATAATCTGATCTGGTGGTGAGGATGATCTGACAGGATGATGGCTTGATTAGATGGTGGAGATGATGGTTTGATGTGATGGTGAAATGGTGGCTTGATCTGATCAAATGGTTCTATAGATGCTGAGCAGATGGTAGGGATCATGATCAAAAGGGTAAGGATCAAATCAGTTGGTAAGGATCATGATCAGATGGGTAAAAATCAAATCATATGGATCAATGGTTCAGATTGAGCATTAAAATTATCATGATCACATGGTCAAGATCAACATATTAAAATTATCATGATTGACGTTCAACATCAACACATTAAAATGATCAATGGTCAAGATCAACACTTTAAAATTATCATGATTGACGATCAAGACCAATACATTAAAATTATCATGATCAAAATCAATGCCCAACCTATGGTTTATATTGATTAAATCGATGATCAACATACAAAACAAATATGATCAAATTATTGGAATAAGATGCAAGGGTTCATGATGGGTACATCAGATCATAGAGTAGGGTGCAGGTGATTCAGGGGAGTTGTGACAGGTAAGAGTGAGGATGAGGTATTGAGTTTGCTTGGGTTTTGGGTTTATGCATGGGACAGCAAGGTGTATTGGATTTGGTTTCAGCATGCACAGTTGCATGGAGGGTTGGGGTTGAGGACAGGTGTAGTGTAAGTAGCATGGCCAGGTATATGGGATTGGGAAGGGAGTTTAAGAAGTGGTGATGTATGGGATTAAGTGGTGTTGCAGCAAATCAGGATGGAGTGTAGTGGTGAGGCTAGGCGTTTGATGTGGCAGGAGGAAAAATTGGAAGATATGCCATGCAGGTGTGGGTATTGAGTAGAGGTGGTTTCAGATTGTAGGGGATGGATGAGGCAGTTTGGTTGGTGGTGCTACAATTCCAAAAGAAAAAAAAAAAAAAAAAACTAAACTTACCTCAATGTACGTCTCTCTCCTCCTCTCCTTCTCTCTTCTTCTCTCCTTTCAATCTTTAATTTCTTTTCTCCACTCCTTCTCTCTCTCCCTCCCCAAAACAGAAAATTCCTCCTCTCTTCACGTCCCCTCACCTCTCTTTTATCATATTCTTCTTTCCTTCTTCTTCACTCAATCTTTTCCTCACTCTCAATCTTTCCTTTTTCCTTTCTTTCCCAATTTTCCGAAAATAGAAAAAAAAGCTCTCTCTCTCTCTCACATCTTTCTCACTCTCAATCTCTCTTCCTCTTCTTTCCTTCTTCTTCACTCAATCTCTCCCTCTCAATCTTCCCTTTATTCTTTTTCTTTTTCTTTCCTTCTTCTTCACTCAATCTCTCTCTTACTCTCAATCTTTCTCTTAATAGAAAAATTCCTCTCTCTATCTCTCAATCTCTCAATCTCTCAATCTCTCTCTAAATTTCTCTTCCAATTTTCCCAAAACAGAAAAAAAGCTCTCTCTCTCTCTCTCACGTCAATCTCTCCTTTCCTCTTCTTCCTCTTCTTTCCTTCTCCTCCACTCAATCACGTCAATCTCTCCTTTCCTCTTCTTCCTCTTCTTTCCTTCTCCTCCACTCAATCTCTCTCTCACTCTCAATATTTCCTTTTTTCTTTTTTTTTCTTTTTTCTTTCCTTCTTCTTCACTCAATCTCTCTCTCACTCTCAATCTTTCTCTCAATAGAAAAAAAAATCCTTCTCTCAATCACTCAATCTCTCAATCTCTCTCTTAATTTCTCTTCCAATTTTCCCAAAATAGAAAAAAAACTCTCTCTCTCTCTCTCACGTCAATCTCCTTTCCTCTTCTTCCTCTTCTTTCCTTCTTCTTCACTCAATCCCTCTCTCACTCTCAATCTTTCCTTTTTTCTTTTTTTTTCTTTTTTTTCTTTCCTTCTTCTTCACTCAATCTCTCCCTCACTTTCAATCTTTCTCTCAAATAGAGAAAATCCCTCTCTCTATCTCTCACGTCTCAATCTCTCCTTTCTTTATTTCCTTTTTTATTATTTTTTCTTTATTTTATACTTATATCTTATATATTTAATAAATATCATATATTATACTAATATACATAGACATAATATCATATAATACAATATATATAATATATCATATAATACAATATATATAGTACAATATATATGACGCACATGTACATACTTGGACCGAATTTATTTGGTTTGGACTGGTCTGAGTTGGACTAAACTGGGTTGATCTGGGTTGGGCCAAGACTAAACTGGATTGAGCTGAGTTGACTGGATTGACTGTAATTCATTGGGTTTTCTCCCCTTGCCATTTCATGGGTCATTTCCGCTGTTATCCGGCATGGAATTTTCCGATGACCTTTATTCCAAATTTTTTTTTGTGTTCAATTTGTAGAACAATAAAAATGAGGAATATCGGAGCTTGAATCACCTCATTTGGAAATAAAATGGTCAACTTATGAATTTTTGAAGTTTAAGCAGGCCAATTATCGATAATTTGGCTGACCATTCTGCATGAGATCCTTCGGAGGCTTCTACCGGAAATATTTTACGTCCACTTTGTAGAGCACTAAAAATGGAACATAACGAGACTGGAATAACCTGATTTGGATATGGGATGATCAAAATATGAATTTTTGAATATTAAATGATCATTTCTATATGCAATTTTGCATGGACCCTCCGGAGACTTTTACCTGAGATTTTCCACATCCACTTTGTAGGACATCACAAATGAAGAACAATGGCCTTGGAATCGTCTGAATCCGACGTAGAACGGAAAAGATATGAAGCTTTGAAGTTCTAACGATAATTTTGCATGAAAGCTTGCATGGGACCCACAGGTGACTTCTACCCGGGAATTTTTACGTCCACTTTGTAGAACATCATGAATGAAGAATAATGGCCTTGGAATTATCTGAATCCGATGTCGGATGATGAAGATATGATGATTTGAAATTCAAACAATCCGACTTACGATAATTTGCATGAAGGCCCCTGGGATTATTTATAATAATTTCATAAACTTCCCTTATATGTATCATCCGACTAAAATGGTCATATCTTCTTCATTTGATATCAGAATTGAGCAATTCTGGTCTCATTTCGAAGATGATTCTATGACCTATCAACCATGTAGATTACAGCCTGTGACCTTATTATGGGGCCCACCGAAAACTTCCTCAAATTCACAGTCAAGAATCCAAACTTTCAATCACCTTTCTTCCTTTTGTTGTCCACACACCAGCAGGACTTTGTTTAGCCGGGATGGCAAAAATGGGGTGCTTACAACTCCCTTGACGTAGCTCGTGATCCTGAGCTCCTTACCCCTCTCAATGTCATTGTGATCTCCCACCACCTAGAGATTACAATAGAACTGTCTCACCAAATCCGGACGGGTATAGGCATCGTTGGTGATCATGGGAAGCCAGCCCATGTCACCAAAAAGCTCTTTCTACATCGAACAAAGCTAGGCTAGCCAAGTCTACACGACGGCCTCCCTCTACCTTCTTACGAGCGTAGCGGACATACTGTGCCTCGGCCTCGTTAGAACAGTAACGAACTGGGTCGTGAACCCTAGGTACTTTGGTACGAGCCATATTATCAGCAAAAACAAAGAAAAACAGATAATAACTTAGTAAGGTGAAAAACCCAAAAAAAAAAAAATTCGGCATTATGACGGCATAAATTGGGCAAAAGCCTCACTTTTGACCCATACACATGGGCAGGAGGACTTATATTGATTTTAAACTATCCTAAAAAAAGTTATACAGTTGTGAATTCCATCTTAGAAGATTAAATTTGAAGAAATTTCAAGAAAATAAAAAATATCGACAAATTAGGTTAAAATTGGAATTTTTTAAGTTTCTCGATAACCAACCGATGAAACTTGAATATTTTTGAGGGCTTTCATCCATTGACTGATGAACAAAAAAAGCCCCCAATAAAAATCGAATTTTTACGGTTGAAAAAAGTTTAATTTGTAGAAAACGGTGTAAACGAGCAAAAACCTAGTTATGAAACCCTAAAAACATGAAACCGTAGTGAACATACCTATAGAGAAGGAGTAGAAGTCGAAAATAGAAGCAAAAATCACCAACGGGTTAGAGTTGTCACTGTAGCAACTCAGAGGAACGAGCCGAGTCGGAAAGGAGGAGAAAGAATGAGAAATGGATAAAAAAATTGGGATTAAAAACCTGATTTTCAGTCCTAGGGTCGCATAATTCGACCAAGACATGCGACCCTACCTCCGACCCCCTCATCGACCCTAGCCTCTCGGTGATCTGATAGAGAACTAGGGGTCGATCCTAGGGTCGGACACCCATCGACCCTAGGCTCTCGGTAAGTGACAGTGAATCTCAGGGTCGCATACCCTGGGGTCGCATAGGGATCGACCCTACCATCGACCCTAGGTTGGAAAATACAGTATTTTTGTCAAAATGATCTGAAAAATTTGAAAATTTCATTGACTAGTGGATTTAAATATGGGAATGAATTATATGATGATTTCCTCACGTATCCTATAATTTTCAGGCATTACCACTACCAGAGCAGATAATGGCTGGACGAAGAGTGACCAGACGAAGTCATAACTCTATTCCACCACCACCATCTGTGGAGGAGGGCGGCCATGAAAACCCAGAAGTACAGGGTAATCCGAATGTGGCATAGCTAGTGACTCAAGACCAGGCAAACCCTACAGATTTGCCAGCTCCACCTACAGACCTAGCTACAGCCGTACTGAATCTGGCACAACAACTGCAGCAAATACAACAGGTACAAGCTACTATGCAAGCTGCCATAGGCATGGCTTTTCCAGCTGCACAGACGTCACCGATGCCAGCAGGATAGGCAAGCACAATACCAGGGGGAAGTAACACAGTACCCCACGCACCTCAAACTCCTATCATGCAGGCTTAAGTACAAAACCCTGAAGTAGCTCAAGGTGGTTATCAGTACCAACCAATGGGGCCTATGTTCCTCATTAGCTGGACCACTCTAGACTGGTTGAGCATTTTCTGAAGATGAAGCCCAAGGAGTATAATGGTAAGCCAGTTGATCCTTTGTGGCCAGCACACTGCATTGATGAGATGGAGAGGAATTTTACGATGATGACGGTGAATGAAGAGGAGAAAATATTGTGCGCAACATTCATGCTGAAAGGCGATTCACACCACTGGTGGAAGTCCACACGGACGTATCTGTTGACAAAGCACGCCCAACTGACCTAGGATATATATAAGGAGACATTCTTTGAAAAGTACTTTCCTAGAAGTTTCAGAGATTCTATGGAGAAAGAGTTCCTGAGTTTGTATCAGTGACAGATGACTGTCGATGCATATCAACAGCGTTATGAGGAGTTGTTCTTCTTTGCACCAGTCGGCATGCAAGCGGAAGATACAAAGACCCGAAGGTTCGTCATGGGACTTAGGGGAAGTATTCGTGAACATGTACTAGGACTTGAGAACAAAGTCTACAATGAAGCGGTACAAATTGCTCGAGTGATAGAGTCGAGCCAGAAAGAGAGCTAACTGGAAATTCATATAACGGAGTGAATACAAGGACATTCAAACCCTTCCGTACTCAAGGGATTAACACTACAGCCAAGACTACTCCAGCATCTCAACCGCAAAAAAAGAAAAATAATGAAGAAGTAAAATGCTATAACTGCAATCAAATAGAACATTATTCAAGGGAGTGTCCTAAACCCAGGAAGCAGCTACAACAAGGAAAGGTTAAAGCTGTTACATTTGAGGATGCTGCCGTAATGCCTGATGTGGTCACAAGTATGACCTGAACCTTTTCATTTTGTGTTACATTGTGTGCGCATGTAAGACCCGTATCAAACTAACCCGGTCTTACCACCTTGAATCAGGTCTACCCATCATGGATGAGCGAAATGGACCAAGTGTGTGAAGGAGATCACGATCCCAGGTAATAAACTGACCCAAAAATACTTAAATTAAGGGGAGGGTCGCATACCCAGCAAGGGAGGGTCGGACCCCCCCAAGACAGAAGTCAGACCCCCAATTTTACATGGGGGGTCAGACAATTCAGGAACCAGGGGTCGACGGATCTCTAACCCCCCCTATCGACCCCCGATACTCGATAAATCTGAAAAATTAGGAAAATTTCCTAATTTCGATGGGATTCCTTCCAAATATCAATGGGACTTATTTTAGGAGTTTCTACTCTATAAATAGGACGTCCCTAAGCCTCTTTTACTCCTTTTACAACCCTAATTGAATTGAGAGAAAGAGAAGAGAAGGAAGAGAAGGAAGAGAAGGAAAAGAGAAGGAAAGAAGAGAAGAAGGCCAAGGGAGAAGAGTTGCAGAGAAGGAGTATTCTTCTCAGGTATGGATACTAATTCCATGAATTGCTAACGAATTTAGGATAGATAATGCAGAGAGTATGACCTCGGAGAAACCCAAACCATCAACCTATGGTTAGGTTTTCATGGAAAACCATGGGGGAAAATCATAAAAGCCATATAGGTGGTAGAATCATGGTTCAAGAACATAGAACATGTGTAGAATGGATTATAGGAGCAAGCCATAGGACCCCAAACACGAAGAATGGATTGAATGAAGAAAATCAACTAAAACCCACAGGGGGTCGATGGCCAATCGACCCTACCAGACCCTTAGCATCGATCCCCAGTGTTCGCGAAGTCCAGAATAGGGGTGGTCGCACCCAGGGTCGATCGTTACTCCTACCCTACCTCCGACCCCCAGTTAACATAATGGTTTTTAAATTCAGAATTAATTCTAATTAAATTTTATTGACTTTGTTAGGTCTTCTAGCAATATAATAACAATATAAAGGTGATCTTAAAGTTTGTAAGAGGGTCTATTAGCAAGCTAAGGTGAGGAAACAGAACTCTAAACTAACTGGTTAATAACAAACTATTTTCTCTTTTCTTGAGTCCAATGCCATGCTTGATCCTATGCAAATATGTTAGTAATGTGCATACAACATGTCATGCAATATTTCTATTATTTGTTCATAAATATTTACTTAATTGTTTATAACATGATGATGATGATGATGATAGGAATAGGCATGTGAATGTATGTATGTGGTTGGTGTACTTCATGCAAGCGAGTATCAGGGGAGGTGTAATGGGAACGTCAATAAATGTTAACCTTTGGCGGGTCTCAGCACTTTAGCTCTATCTCTAACTCAAGTCTTGTGCATTAGCATCGTCGTATCGCCATTACTTTAGCAGAACTATTATGTCGTAGAGTATCAGGGGAGGTGGTCTTGGTCCTTGTAGTCTTTGACTCTACCGGGGGGCCTTAGCTCTATCTTTATGGACGTTCTAAGCGATGCTCGGGTGAGGCCTTGGATATACTGTTTGGCATTAGAATTGGTTAGTTGCGAGCCCAGTTTACAAGCCCTCGTCAGTAGGGTCTTACGTGTTGGTATGGCACTGTACAGCAATAAACGTTAACCTTTGTTGTACAATGTTATGCTAGGGTGGATGGGGACGACAATAAATGTTAACCTTTGGGCGGACTTCCACACCCTGTGTATAGAGGCGGGATCAATAAACGTTAACCTTTGACCACTCAACCTTTCTATTGCGCATTGCAAACTTTAAACCAGACCAAAGATATGAATTGACTTCATGCATATGTATTGTTGCATTGTTTTGTTTGGTCACTGAGCCATGATGTGTGCTCACCCCCTCGACGTCGAATATTTTTAGTTGATGATGCAGGTACTACCATCGAAGATTATGTCAATGCTCCAGTGTACGGGCACATGGCGGCGATGGAAGTTGAAGATGAAGTGGATACACATGACTCCTCTTGCGAGTGCAACTCATGTGTATTCGATTAAATTTTTAGTTTTCTTTATTTAGATTTATTAAAGACATGTATTTGATACTTATTTATGTCTTAGTTGATACAGAATAATTTGCTATTTAAATATTAATATCACAGTAGATTCTCAGTTCATTTTACTATAAGACTTCTGCTATTGTGTATTTACTCTGATTATGAATGTGGATATATGAAGTTTAGATCATCCAGATACCGTCTGTACGAGATCATGGTTGAGCCGTTGGTTTGCTAGCGGTTCATCACACCATTCTGAATACTGTGAAATTGGGGTGTGACAACTTGGTATCAGAGCATCTCAGGCGGTGTCTGCTAAACTGGCATACATTCACGACGAACTGTGAACTGAGATAGGATAAAAGTAAAAACTGTATTATTAACACACTATAAGCACAAGTGATGTTTGAGACCAAATTTGTAAAGAAAATAATGCATCTATTAAAGGAAGAACAATTTTAAATACAATGAGAGATAAATAAACATGTACAAATAGCTAAAATAGAGTACAGTCCACAACCCAGACAGTTACTCTGTAGTACAAAGAACGAAAATAAGTACAATCATGAAGCTGGAGGTGAAGGAGGGGACGGTGCCTTACGATCTCTGTCATAATCCTCAGTGTAGACTCTAGTCAACCAGACTATCTGAGTCTGGGACGTCTGAAGACTAGCTGTAAGATCAGCCACCCGCTGATCAGTCCGACGCTAAGCCTCGATGAGCTCTCCCATCCTCATGTCTAATGTACGCTGGGTGTCTAGTAGCACATCTACTATCACCCGCTGAGCTTCTAGTAACTCCCCCATCCTCAGATCAGATCTGCACTGAGCCTCTCTGATCCCATGCAATATCTCCATCATATCAGGAGGTGGGTGAGAAGGACCAGCCGCATATGAAGTACTAGCCCCAGCCGCATGTGTAGGTGAAGGAGGTGGTATGGAGTCTACATCCATGAACATATGATCATCATCACCAGCAGGCTCCGTATGAACTCCAGCGGCGGCGGCAGCTGCCTCAGCGTCAGCTATCTCTACGCGAGTGTGAGGGCGCACCATCACGTTCCTCTCCTCATCACTAACCTGAGCATCCTGCATGCCATCTTCCAAATAGCCTCCCAATCTAGAGGCGATGAGAAGGACTTCTCTTGAATATTCTCATCCACTAAATCAACCCCCAGGTGGGTAAGCAGAATAGTAATCATACGTCTGTAAGGAAGGTTACCAGTGTGACTGGGCAACGTAGCAGTGATCATGGTACGCATGATGATGTACAGAAGGCAGACGGGCTGCCTGGTGCAAATACTATATAGAAGATATTGGGTCAGCTGGGAAACCCTCTCGTAATGACCACTCTGCGGGATCAGGTTATGCTGAATGATCTTGCAATATACCCATGGAACTGGACGCATATAACATGCCCTCATCTGCCAGCGATCAGGACGAAGGAGCTGGTTATCGATCTCGGCCCTCATCTGTAGAGAGAAGAACTAGGGCTCTCCTGGAGCACAGAAAACCATGGGGCCATCATAGGAGATGCCCAGTAGATCAGCTAGCTGCCGATAGTCAAACGAGATATTCACCCCTTTGACGTAACTCGTGATACGCAACTCGTGACCCCTCTCAACATCATTGTAGTCCCCCACCACCTGGAGGTTACAATAGAACTGGCGTACCAAGTCGGGGCAGATGCACGTGTCGTAAGTAATGATAGGGAGCCACATCATATCACCAAATACTCTCTCCACATTGAACAGGGCTAACTCAGCCAAGTTCACCTTACGACCTTCCTCTACTTTCTTGGGAGCATAGTGGGTATACTGTGCCTCGGCTTCGTTGGAACGGAAACGAAGAGGATCACGAACTCTGGGTACTTTGGTACGAGCCATAGTATCTGCAAATAAGAAAGAGAAACCAATAATGGGTTAGTAGAGAGTAAAAACCGAAAATTTGACATTATAACGACGTAAGTTGGCCAAAAGCCTCACTTGTGACCCAAACACGTGGGCTGAAGGACTTACGTAGGTTCTAATAGATCCTACAACACTCACATAGTAGGAAATTCTAACTAATGGAATCCAATTTGAAGAAATTGCGAGAAATAAATTTTTTTGACAAATTAGGGCAAAAAGAGCAAAATCCAAGTTTCTTGATAACCAACCGATGAAACTCAAAAAATTTTGAGGGCTTTCGTTCCTAGAGTCACCAATAACAAAAGCCCCCAATAAAAATCAAATTTTTACGGTTGGAAAAAGTTAAATTTGAAAAATACAAGATAAATGGACAAAAACCTAGAAATGAAAACCTAAAAACAGGTAAAAATGAAAAGACATACCTGTAGGAATGATGTGGACGTCGAAACATGGAACCGAAATGACCAATATAGCGGAGTGGCACTATAGCAACTCAGAGGTGGGAGACGAGTCAAAATGGGGAAGGAATAATGGGAAATGAACCCAGAATCAGACTTTAAAAATCAATTTTTTTGTCCGGGGGTCGAAGAATTCTACCAGGATAATCGACCCCCACATCGACCCTTATATCAACCCCCAGCTCTCAGGAACCTGACAGAAAACCAGGGGTCGCACCTGGGGGTCGGACATCCATCGACCCCCATATCGACCCCCAGCTCTCGGGAATCTGACAGGAAACCAGGGGTCGCACCTAGGGGTCAGACATCCATCGACCCCCGCATCGACCCCCAGCTCTCGGAATGAATTGGTACATTCCCAGGGTCGGATACTGAGGGTCGGACATACCATCGACCCCCACCATCGACCCTGCATAGAAAAGATAGTATTTTTCATAGGATGATCTGAAAATTTTGAAAATAACATCGGTTAGTGTGCCTACATGAAGTATAAATGATTGTCTCATGTATTTTAATGATTTTTAGGCATCAGACATCCCCATTATCAGAGGAAGATATGGCTGGACATAGAGTAACTAGGCAAAGCCGAAACGCAGTTCCACCACCACCACCTGTGGAGGAAACTAATCAAGAAAATATATATGCACAGGGAAATCCATAGGTTGCACCACCAGTAAATCCGGTTCAGGCAAATCCTACAAAGTTTCCACCTCCACCACCGGAGCTAGCAACCGTGGTTATGAACTTATCGCAACAGCTGCAACAAATGCAATACGCACAGGCTCAAATGCAAGCAGCAATTGGGATTATGTTCCAGGCAGCCCATGCTACACCAAGGCCGATTGGACAAACCAGTGCAGCACCGGTGGGTAACCACCCAGCACCTCAAACACCTCAACCACCAGCTGCATAGATTCCAGTACCAGGTCCGAAAGAAGCTCAGGTTAATTATCAGCATCCACAACCTATGTTTGGGGAATACCCCCAAAATCAGATGGATCACTCTCGACTGGTTGAGAGATTCTTGAAGATGAAGCACAAGGAATTTAACGGTAAACCGTCTGATCCTTTATGGCCAGCACATTGGATCGACGAGATGGAGAAAATTTTTCTTATGATGACTATTACACAAGAATAGAAGGTATTATGTGCCACTTTCATGCTAAAAGGTGATGCACATCATTGGTGGAAATCCACCAGGGCCTACCTATTAACCAAGCACGCCCTATTGACTTGGGATATATATATAAAGAAGCTTTCTTTGAGAAGTATTTTCCCCAAAGCTTCAAAGATTCTATGGAGAAGGAGTTCCTGAGTTTATATCAGGGCCAGATGTTCGTGGATGCATATCAACAGCGTTATGAGGAGCTTTTTTTCTTTGCACCACTCAGCATGCAAGAAGAAGACACTAAGACCCGTAGGTTTGTCACGGGACTTAGAGGGAGCATCAGAGAGCATGTTCTAGGCTTGGAGAAGAAGGTATATAATGAAGCTGTGCAAATTGCTCGAGTTATTGAATCGAGCCAGAAGAAAAGCTATTTTACACTGAATAGAGGCATGAAAAGGCCAGTCGGAAATGCTTATAACAGAGGGAATAACAAGCCATTTAAACCCTTCTGTGCTCAAGGCTTTGTTACTGCATCGAAGACTACCCCAGTAACTCAACAGTAGCCAAAGCCAAATTCTAAAGGTCCGAAATGTTATAACTGCAATCAAGCGGGGCATATGGTAAGGGAGTGTCATAAGAAAAAGAAGCAGCTACATCAAGGACGAGTTTATGATGTTACATCCGAGGATGCTGCCGCATCACCCGATGTGGTCACAGGTATGGCTGAAACCTTTTAAGTTGTATTACATTGTATGAGAATGTAGACTAAGTAAAATAAATCACAGGTATCGTACCTATAAATGGCATACCCGCCAGAGTACTCTTTGATCTAGGAGCTACTCATTCCTTTATATCTGTGTCATTTGGAAAGAAGCTGAATTTACCCATCAAAACATTGGACTACAAAATACTTGTACGATCACCGATGGGGTTAGAAGTGGAGTTAGAGAAAGGTTATGGGCCATGTCCAGTTCTCATTGGCGAGGAAACTTTAGATGCAACCTTGATCCAACTTGGGATGGCAGACTTTCATGTCATCTTGGGAATGGACTGGTTAGCTCGGTATTCGGCAAACCTATTATGTGCCAAAAAGAAGCTAACATTTAGAGACAAAGAATGAGCAAAATTCAGTTTTGCGGGAACCAAACTTCCCCGTAAATGCTAGCTCATACTATCAGCACTAAAGGCAAAGAAGTGCCTTGAGAAGGGAGCAGTCGTATATCTAGTATCAGTGGTCGACCTTACCAAAGAAGCACCACGGATGGAAGATATTGATGTCGTGCGGGATTACCCGACGTATTTCCTGAGGAACTACTAGGATTACAACCAGACTGAGCCACAGAGTTTTTGATAGATCTTATACCGTGAGCCGTACCAGTATCAAAAGCACCTTACCAAATGGCTCCTACTGAATTGAAGGAATTAAAAGTACAATTACAAGAACTACTGGACAAGGGTTATATTCGACCCAGTATATCACCATGGCGAGCGCCAGTATTGTTCGTAAAGAAGAAGGATGGTAGCGTTTGACTCTGTATAGACTATCGGGAGTTGAACAAACTGACAATCAAGAATCGATATCCACTACCACGGATCGATGACTTGTTCGATCAGTTGCAAGGAGAAAAGGTATTTTCTAAGATCGATCTTCGATCAGGCTACCATCAGTTGAAGATTAAAGATGGTGATATTCCTAAGACAGCTTTCAGGAACAGATATGGGCATTATGATTTCTTGGTCATGTCTTTTGGATTAACAAACGCACCAGCAACTTTCATGGAACTTATGAACCGGGTTTTCCATGATACGTTGGATACGTCGGTTAACGTATTTATTGATGATATATTGGTATATTCCATGGACAAGAAAACTCATATTAAGAATCTAAATGCCACTCTACAGCGTTTAAGGAAAGAAAAGGTATATGCCAAATTTACCAAATGTGAGTTTTGGCTAAGTGAAGTCGCCTTCCTAGGCCATGTAGTATCCGCTGAAGGAATCAAAGTGGACCCTAGCAAAATCGAAGCTATTGTAAAGTGGGAAGCACCAAAGAGCATTGCAGAAATTAGAAGTTTTCTGGGTTTCGCTGGTTATTATCGGAGATTTGTAGAAGACTATTCCTGGATTGCCGTACCTCTCACTAGTCTGACTAAGAAGGGTGAAAAGTTTGTGTGGACGGATAAATGCGAGAAGAGCTTCCAAACCTTGAAGACAAGATTGATATCTGCTCCGATTTTGACTATTCCTGTTCCCGGACAGCCATTTACCCTGTACACTGATGCGTCAGGATTGGGATTCGGATGTGTGCTTATGCAAGGAGAACAAGTAGTTGTTTATGCCTCAAGACAGTTAAAGACACATGAGAAAAATTATTCCACTCATGATTTGGAGTTGGCGACAGTAGTACATGCTGTCAAGATATGGAGACATTACCTATACGGAGAGAAGTTTCAGATGAAATCGGACCATAAAAGTCTTATTTATTTAATCAAAAGGAGTTGAATATGAGACAAAGAAGATGGCTGGAACTACTGAAAGACTATGATTGTGATATCCAGTATCATCCGGGGAAAGCTAATTTAGTAACGGATGCGTTGAGCAGAAAGGCAGTGATAAAATCCCAGGGAGAGATTAGCACAACCGCAGCAATGTATACTACTGAAATGGTATTCAATCACGGCAATGAGCAGTATGTGATAGACACACCAGATGGATCAGCCAACCAAGGGTTTATTCATCGGTTTTTAAATATGTTCATTGGATTGAAGATTATACCGGATATAATTGATGAAGTGAAGACAGCTATCAAAGCAGACCCTTACCGGAGAACAGTACAAGAAGACATCGAAAAGAGTAGAACTAACCCTGAGTTCACCTTAGACGAAGAAAAGGTATTGAAGTACAGAGGAAGAATATGTGTACCTGAAACAGAAAGTGTGGACATTAGACACTGACTGATGAAAGAAGCCCATACCACCATTTACTCGATACATCCTAGAAGTACAAAAATGTGTCATGACCTAAAGAAACTATATTGGTGGAGAGGAATGAAAGCAGATGTAGCTAAGTTTGTGTCTCAATGCCTAAATTTTCATAAAGTAAAGGCTGAACGACAAAGACCCGCAGGACTGTTACAGCCGTTATCGGAACCAGCATGGAAATGGTACTGCATCACCATGGGCTTCGTCACAGGGTTACCATTGACTCTTCGAGTAGTTGACGTAGTTGGGTGATTGTAGACCGTCTGAACAAAACAGCTCGCTTTATATTGATACTATAAGACCCGTGTCAATCTAACCCGGTCTTACCACCTTGAACCAGGTTTACCCATTATGGTCGAGTCAAATGGACCAAGGGCGTGAAAGAGATCGAGATCCCAAGTATCAAATCGACCCAAAAATACTTAAAATAGGGGAAGGGTCGCATATCCAGCTAAGCAGGGTCGGACCTCCCAAAGCAGAAAGTCAGACCCTCAATTTTGAAGGGAGGGTCGGACAGCTTAAGACCCTAGGGTCGATGGGATCATCGACCCTTGGATTCTGCCGAATATAAAAATTAGGAAATTTCCTAATTTTTTATTGGGATTCTTTCCTAATCTCAGAGGGACTTATTTAGGATGTTCCTACTCTATTTAAAGGACGTCCCTAAGCCACTTTCACTCCTTTCACAACCCTAATCGAATTGAGAGAAAGAAAGGAGAAGGAAAGAGGAAGAAGGAAGGGAAGGAAGAGAAATTAAGCCAAAAGAGAAGAGTTGCAGAGAAAGATTATCTTCTCAGGTATGGATACCAATTCCATGAGTTTCTACAGACCTTAGGTTAGTTAATGTTGAGAGTGTGATTTCGGAGAAACCCAAACCATCAAGCTATAGTTAGGTTTCCATGGAAAACAATAGAAGAATGCTGAAAGCTATCTAGGTGGGTTATACATGGTTTCAGACCATGGAATGAATGTAGAATGGAATGTAGGAGCAAGCCATAGGATTCCAAGTACGAAGAATGAATTAAAAGTGGGAATTGGACCAAAGTGCACCGAGGGTCGCACCGAGGGTCGATGACCATCCGACCCTAGGTGTTCCTGACCATCGACCCTCAGTGTTCGGGAAGTTCAGAGTTATGGGAGGGTCGCGCCCAGGGTCGATCCTGACTCTGACCCTACCTCCGACCCTCAGTTAACAGAGTAGTTTTTAAATTCCAAATAAATTTTAATTAAATTCTATCGACTTTGTTAGGTTTTCTAGCAATATAATAATACTGTAAAGGTGATTCTAAAGCTTGGAAAAGTATCTATTAGCAAGCTAAGGTGAGGAACCAGAACTCCAAACTAAATTGTTTAATAACATAAACTATTTTCTATTTCTTGAGTCCAATGCTATGCTTGGTTCTATGCGAATATGTTTGTAATGTGCATACAGCATGCCATCCAATATTTCTATTACTTGTTCATGCATATTTACTTTATTGTTTATAACATGGTGATGATGATGATAGGATTAGGCATGTGCTTGTATGTGTGTGGTTGATGTACTTGATGCGAGCGGGTATCAGGGGAGGTGTGATGAGAACGTCAATAAACGTTAACCTTTGGTGGGTCTCAGCACTTTAGCTCTATCTCTAACTCAAGTCTTGTGCATTAGCATCGTCGTATCGCCATTACTTTAGCAAGAACTATTATGTCGTAGAGTATCAGGGGCGGTGGTCTCAGTCCTTGTAGTCTCTGACTCTACCGGGGGGCCTTAGCTCTATCTCTATGGACATTCTGAGGGATGCTGGGGTGAGGCATTGGATACACTTTTTGGCATTAGGATTGGTTAGTTGCGAGCTCAGTTTGCAACCCTCGCTAACAGGGGCTTACGTGTTGGTATGGCACAATATATTAATAAACGTAACCTTTGTTATATAATGTTCATGATTGGGTGCATGTGAGTTGACGATAAACGTGATCTTCGGGTAAGGTCACACACTCGTGTATAGAGGCGGGGTCAATAAACGCGACCTTTGGCTACCTAAACCTCTCTAATGCATACTGCAAACTTATATACCAGTCCAAAGATATAAATTGATTTTTGCATGCATATGTATTGTTGCATTGTTTTGGCTACTCACTGAGCCATGATGTGTGCTCACCCCTCGACGTCGAATATTTTTAGTTGATGATGCAGGTTATACCATTGAAGACTATTTGAATGCGTCTGCGTACGAGAACGTGGCAGCGATGGAAGCTAAAGCTGAAGTGGATACACACGACTCCTCTTGCGAGTGTAACTCGTGTGTATTTGATTAGATATTTTTATAGGTTTCTTATTTGGATTTATTAAGACATGTATTTGTTATTTAAATATTTATGTCTCAGTTGAAAACAGAATAATTTGCTATTAAATTAAATGATATCATCTTAGTTTCTCAGTTTATGTTATTATAAGACTTCCGCTATTGTGTATTTACTCTGATTATGATTACGGATGTGTGTGAGTTTAGATAATGCGGGGATAGCCTATTTGAGATCCTGGTTGAACCGTTGGTTTGCTAGCGGTTCATCACACCATTCTGAACAGTGCGGAATTGGGGTGTGACAACTTGGTATCAGAGCATCTCAGGCCTTGTCCGCTGAACTAGCATACATTCAAGACAATAGTGAACTGAGATAGGATAAATTAAAAGCTTTAATACAAACACACTGTAAGCACAAGTGATGATTGAGACCAAATTTAAAAGAGAATAATGCATCTATTAAAGAGAAAACAAGTTACATATAATGGGTGAGAGAAACAAAACGTATCTACATAACTAAAGCAGAGTACAGTCCACAACCCAGATAGTTACTCTGTAGTACAAGAAAATAAACCTTAGTACAAGCTGGAGGTGAAGGAGGAGGCGGGGCCTCACGATCTTGGTCATAGTCCTCAGCATAGACCCTAGTCAACCAAGCCACCTGGGTCTGGGACGTCCGGAGACTAGCTGCAAGATCGGCTACTCTCCTATCAGTCACTCGGTGGACCGATAACAGCTCATCCACCCTCATAAGCTAGGCATCTAGCAACTCCTCCATCCTCAGATCAGATCTGCGCTGAGCCTCCCTGATCTCCTGCAGCATCTCCATCATGTCAGAAGGTGGAAGTGAAGGACCAGCCGCATGCGAAGGACCAGCCTCAGGTACAGGGTCCCCCGCAGAAGAAGTGCCAACACCAGCCGAATGTATAGGTGAAGGCGGTGGTATCGAGTCGACATCCATATACATACGGTCAACATCGTCGACAGGATCCACGCGAGCTCTAGCAGCGGCAGCAACAGCCTCGGCATCAGCCATCTCGATACGAGTGTGAAGGCGCACCATCGCGTTCCTCTCCTCATCACTAACCTGGGCATCCCGCATACCCATCTTGCAGATTGCCTCCCAATCTAGGGGCGACGAGAAGGTCTTCTCCTGGATCTTCTCATCTACCAGGTCAACCCCCAGACGGGTCAGTAGCACTGTAATCATGCGTCCATAGGGTAGATTACCCCTATGACCGGACAATGTAGCACTAATCATAGTCCGCATGATAATGTATGGAAGGCAGACGGGCTGGCGAGTGCAGATACTATAAATCAAAAACTGGGTCAGCTGAGAAACCCTCTCATAGTGTCCACTCTGCGGGATCAGATTATGCTGGATAATCTTGCAGAAGACCCGTGGAGCTAGACGCAGATAATAAGCTCTCATCTGCCAATGATCAGGATGAAGCAACTGATTATCGATCTCGGCCCTCATCTCCATCTCAACAAACTGTGGCTCTCTAGGCACACAGTACACCATGAGGCCATCATAAGGAATGCCCAACAAGTCGGTCAGCTGCCGATAGTCGAAGGAGATATCTACCCCTTTGACGTAGCTGGTGATGCACAACTCTTAACCATGCTCAACGTCATTGTAATTCCCCACCACCTGGAGATTACAATAGAATTGACGCACCAAATCCAGGCATGTGCACGCATCGTAGGTGATGACAGGAAGCCACCCCATGTCACCAAAGGCTCCCTCTACGTTGAACACGGCTAACTCAGCCAAGTTCACCATACGACCACCCTCAACCTTCTTACGGGCATAGTCAGCATACCGTGCCTTGGCTTCATTGGAACGGAAGCGAAGGGGATCACGAACTCTGGGTACCTTGGTACGAGCCATGGTATCTGCAAAATAAGAAAGAAAAGGAAAACAAGGAGTTAATAGGATAAAAATCCGAAACTTGATTTAATAACGACATAAGTTGTCCATAAAGCCCCAATTCTCACCATACAGGTGGGCATAAGGACTTACGTAGGTTTAAACATATCCTACAACCCACATGCAGTAGGAAATTTTAACTGACGATGTCCAATTTGAAGAAATTCAAGAAAAATCGAAAACGTCGACAAATTAGGGCAAAAAGAGAGAATTTCAAGTTTCTCGATAACCAACCGATGAAACTCAAAAAAAATTGAGGGCTTTCGTTCCTCGAGACACCAATAACAAAATCCTCCAATAAAAATCAAAATTTTATGGTTAGAAAAAGTTTAATTTGGAAAATACAAGTTAAACGTGCGAAAACCTAGAAATGGAAACCTAAAAACAGGTAAAAATGGGAATACATACCTGTAGGGATGAAGTGGACGTTGAAACCCAGAGTCAAACCGATCAAAAACGGTAGAGTAGCACTGTAGCAACTCAGAGAGGAGAAACGAGTCGAAACGGAGGAGGAATAGTGAGAAATGATCCAAAATCGGATCTTAAAAATCTGATTTTTGGTCCGAGGGTCGGACAATTCGACTAGCACAATCGACCCTCCCATCGACCCTCGACTCTCGAGAATCTAACAGAAAATATAGGGTCGGAACTGAGGGTCGGACACCCATCGACCCTCACATCGACCCTCAGCTCTCGGGATGAACAGGTCATTCCCAGGGTCGGATACCAAGGGTCGGACATACCAACGACCCTCACCATGGACCCTGCATAGAAAAGACAGTATTTTTTTTTATAAAATGAGCTAGAATTGGAATTGATTATCGGTTAGCATGCCTACATGAAATATGAATGACTTCTCACCTATTTTGATAATTTTCAGGCACCACTAATCACCGAAAGGAATCATGTCTGGACGTAGAGTAACCCGATAGACCCGAAATGCAGTCCCACCACCACCACCCGTGAAGGAGACTAGTCAAGAAAATAACTATGCACCGGGTAATCCAGAACCGGAAAACCCTACAAATTTTCCACCTCCACCACCAGAGCTAACAACCATGGTGATGAATTTGGCACAACAGCTGCAGTAAATGCAACACACGTAGGCTCAGATGCAGGTTGCCATGGGAATTATTTTTCAAGCCACTCAGGCTGCACCCATGCACACAGGACAAGCCAGTGCAGCACCGGTGGGTAACCACCCCGCTCATCAGACACCTCAGCAACCGGCTGCACAAATTCCAGTGCAGGTTCCAGAAGCAGCTCAGGGTGATTACCAGTATCCACACCATATGTTTGGGGCAAACCCCCAAAATCAGCTGGACTACTCCCGACTAGTGGAGAGATTTTTAAAGATGAAACCCAAAGAATTCAACGGCAAACCGTCTGATCCGTTGTGGCCAGCCCACTGGATAGACGAGATGGAGAGAAATTTCCTCATGATGACTATCACAGAGGAAGAGAAAGTACTATGCGCCACCTTCATGCTCAAGGGCGACGCACATCATTGGTGGAAATCCACGAAGGCATATTTACTGACCAAGCATGCCCTACTGACCTGGGCTATATATAAAGGAGCCTTCTTTGAGAAATATTTTCCACGGAGCTTCAGAGATTCGATGGAGAAGGAGTTCCTGAGTCTTTATCAGGGATAGATGTCAGTGGATGCGTACCAACAGCGTTATGAAGAGTTGTTTTTCTTCGCACCACTGAGTATGCAAGAAGAAGAAACTAAAACCCGTAGGTTCATTACGGGACTGAGAGGAAGCATCAGGGAACATGTTCTGGGCTTAGAAAAGAGAATTTATAATGAAGCTGTCCAGATCGCTCAAGTTATAGAATCGAGCCAGAAGGAGAGTTATTTTACTCAAAATAGAGGCATCAAAAGGCCAGTCGGAAATTCTTACAATGGAGGCAATAACAAGACATATAAGCCTTTCCGTCCTCAGAATTTTACTGCTGCAACCAGGACTACTCCAGCAGCTCAACCACAGCCAAAGCCAAACTCTGAAGTCCTGAAGTGTTTTAACTGCAACCAGCCGGGACATATGGCAAGGGAGTGCCCTAAGCCCAAGAAGCAATTTCATTAGGGACGTGTATATGCTGTTACGTCTGAGGATGCGGCCGCATCACCCGATGGGGTCACAGGTATTGTACCTATAAATGGCGTACCCTCCAGAGTACTCTTCGATTTCGGAGCTACTCATTCATTTATATCTGTGTCCTTTGGAAAGAAGACAAAATTACCCATCAAAACATTAGACTACAAATTACTTGTACGATCACCGATGGGGTTAGAAGGGGAACTAGAGAATGGTTATGGACCATGTCCAGTTCTCATTGGAGAGAAGACTTTAGATGCATCCTTGATACAACTTGAGATGACAGACTTTGATGTCATCTTGGGAATGGACTGGTTAGCTCGGCATTCTACAAATCTATTATGCGCCAAAAAGAAGCTAATGTTCAAAGACAAAGAAGGAGCAGAATTAAGTTTCTCGGGAACCAAACTCCCCCGGAGGCGCAAGCTCATACTTTCAGCACTAAAGGCTAAGAAGTGCCTTGAGAAGGGGGCAATCGGGTATCTAGTATCCGTGGTCGACCTAACCAAGGAAGCGCCACGAATGGAAGATAATGATGTCGTGCGGGACTATCCTGACGTATTTCTAGAGGAACTACCCAGATTACCACCCGATCGAGCCACGGAGTTTGTGATAGACCTTATACCTGGAGCCGCACCCGTATCAAAAGCACCCTATAGAATGGCTCCTACGGAACTGAAGGAACTGAAGGTGCAACTACAAGAATTACTGGACAAGGGTTATATTCGACCCAGTATATCTCCATGGGGTGCACCGGTATTGTTCGTAAAGAAGAAAGATGGTAGCGTTCGATTATGTATCGACTATCGGGAGTTGAATAAACTGATAATCAAGAATCGATATCCACTACCTTGGATCGATGACTTATTCGATCAGCTACAAGGAGCGAAAGTATTTTCTAAGATCGATCTTTGATCAGGCTAACATCAGCTGAAGATTAAAGAAGGTGATATTCCGAAGACAACATTCAGGACCAGATATGGACATTATGAATTTTTGGTTATGTCTTTCGGATTAACTAATGCACCGACAACGTTCATGGAACTTCTGAACCGAGTTTTCCACGATATGTTGGATATGTCGGTTATAGTATTCATTGATGATATATTGGTATACTCCAAGGACAAGGAAACCCATATCAAGAACCTAAACGCAGCCCTACAGCGTTTAAGGAAGGAGAAGCTATATGCCAAATTTTCAAAGTGCGAGTTTTGGCTAAGTGAAGTCGCATTCCTAGGCCATGTAGTATCTGCTGAAGGAATCAAAGTGGATCCCAGCAAGATCGAGGCTATTGAAAAGTGGGAAGCACCAAAGAGCATTTCGGAAATCAGAAGTTTTCTGGGTCTAGCTGGTTATTATCGGGGATTCGTAGAAGACTGTTCTCGGATTGCCGTACCTCTCACCAGTTTGACTAAGAAAGGTGAAAAGTTTGTATGGACCTATAAATGAGAGAAGAGTTTCCAAACACTGAAGACCAGATTGATATCTGCCCCAATTTTGACTATTTCGGTTCCAGGACAGACATTTACTTTATACACTGATGCGTCGGGACTAGGACTAGGATGTGTGCTTATGCAAGGAGAGCAAGTAATTGCTTATGCTTCAAGACAGTTAAAGGTACATGAGAAAAATTATCCCACTCATGATCTGGAGCTAGCGGCAGTAGTACATGCGGTCAAGAAATGGAGACATTACCTATACGAAGAGAAATTTCAGATTAAGTTTGACCATAAAAGACTTACTTATTTATTTAATCAGAAGGAGTTGAATATGAGACAACGAAGATGGATGGAACTATTGAAAGACTATGATTGTGATATCCAGTATCATCCGGGAAAAGCGAACGTAGTAGCGGATGCATTAAGTAGAAAAACAATGATAAAATCTCAAGGAGAAGTTAGCACGACCGCAGCAATGTGCACCACCGGAATAGTATTCAATCACGGCAACGAGCACTATGTGTTAGATACAACGGATAAATCAGCCAACCAAGGGTTTATTCATCGGTTTTTGAATATGTTCGCGGCATTGAAGATTATACCGGATATAGTGGATGAAGTGAAGACAGCTATCAAAGCAGATCCTTATCTGAGAACAGTACAAGAAGATATTAAGAAAGGTAGGACTAACCTTGAGTTCACCTTGGATGACGAGAAGGTACTGAGTTACAAAGGAAGAGTATGTGTACCAGAAACAGAAAGTGTAGACATTAGACACCGACTGATGAAAGAAGCCCACACCACCATCTATTCGATACACCCTGGAAGTACAAAAATGTATCATGATCTAAAGAAACTATATTGGTGGAGGGGAATGAAAGCAGATGAAGCTAAGTTTGTGTCTCAATGCCTAAATTGTCAGAAAGTAAAGGCCGAACGACAAAGACCCGCAGGACTGTTACAGCCATTACCGGAACCAGCATGGAAATGGGACTGCATCACTATGGACTTCGTCACGGGGCTACCATTGACTCCTCGAGTAGTTGACGCAGTTTGGGTGATTGTGGACCGTCTGACTAAAACAGCTCTCTTCATACCTATACGACCTCAGTATACACTGGAAAGGTTAGCGAAGCTGTATGTGGATAACATTGTTCGATTACATGGTGTTCCAGAAAGCATTGTGTCCGATAGAGATCTATGATTTACTTCCATGTTTTGGGAATGATTGCAAAAGGCAATGGGAACAACGCTAAAGTTTAGTACTGCATTCCACCCACAAACAGATGGACAGCCAGAGCGTACAATTCAGATTCTAGAAGATATGCTACGAGCATGTGTGATTGATTTTAAAGGATCATGGGACGAAAAGTTACCATTGATCGAGTTCTCTTATAACAATAGCTATCAGGCTACTATACAGATGTCACCTTATGAAGCATTGTATGGCAGGAAGTGTCGAACTCCCTTGTTTTGGAATGAAGTTGGAGAACGTAGTATGGTTGGACCAGAATTTGTGGAAGAGACTTGTCGAGTGGTCGACATCATCAAGGAAAGAGTGAGAACAGCTCAGAACCGTCAGAAGCAATATGCCGATACTCGACGAAGAAATCTAGAGTTCGCTGTAGGTGATAAAGTATTTTTGAAGGTATCGCCTATGCGAGGATTGAAGAGGTTCGGACAGAAAGGGAAATAAGTCTAAGATATGTCGGGCCATATGAAATTCTAGCTAAGCGTGGAAAAGTAGCTTATCAGTTAGCACTACCACCATCTATGTCAAGTGTGCATGATGTATTTCACATTTCCTTATTGAAGAAGTATGTCAAGGATCCAACGCATGTTTTGACAGTAGATTTGCCAGAATTGACTGATGATTTGACATTTGAAGTAACACCAACAGAGATCACTAGTCGAAAGGTTCAACGTCTACGCAACAGAGATATCTACTATGTTAAGGTCACATGGAAAAGTAGAGACATGGAAGAGGTTACATGGGAAGAAGAAAATGCTATGCGAAAACAATACCCTCACTTATTTGATTCAAAAGGTACGTACAATTTCGAAGATGAAATTTTTATAAGTTGGGGGGAGTTGTAAGACCCGTGTCAATCTAACCCGGTCTTACCACCTTGAACTAGGTTTACCCATTATGGTCGAGTCAAATGGACCAAGGGCGTGAAGGAGATCGAGATCCCAGGTATCAAATCGACCCAAAAATACTTAAAATAAGGGAAGGGTCGCATACCCAGCTAAGCAGGGTCGGACCTCCCAAAGCAGAAAGTTAGACCCTCAATTTTGAAGGGAGGGTCGGATAGCTTAAGACCCTAGGATCGACGGGATCATCGACCCTCCCATCGACCCTCGAATTCTGCCGAATATAGAAATTAGCAAATTTCCAATTTTCGATTGGGATTCTTTCCTAATATCAGAAGGACTTATTTAGGATGTTCCTACTCTATTTAAAGGTCGTCCCTAAGCCACATTCACTCCTTTCACAACCCTAATCGAATTGAGAGAAAGAGAGGAGAAGGAAAGAGGAAGAAGGAAGGGAAGGAAGAGAAATTAAGCCAAAAGAGAAGAGTTGCAGAGAAAGATTATCTTCTCAGGTATGGATACTAATTACATGAGTTTCTACAGACCTTAGGTTAGTTAATGTTGAGAGTGTGATTTCGGAGAAACCCAAACCATCAAGCTATGGTTAGGTTTCCATGGAAAACCATAGAAGAATGCATGAAAGCTATCTAGGTGGTTTATACATGATTTCAGACCATGGAATGAATGTAGAATGGAATGTAGGGGCAAGCCATACGATTCCAAGTACGAAGAATGAGTTAAAAGAGGGAATTGGACCAAAGTGCACCGAGGGTCGCACCGAGGGTCGATGACCATCCGACCCTAGGTGTTCCTGACCATCGACCCTTAGTGTTCGGGAAGTTCAGAGTTAAGGGAGGGTCGCACCCAGGGTCGATCCTGACTCCGACCCTTCCTCCGACCTTCAGTTAACAGAGTAGTTTTTAAATTCTGAATAAATTCTAATTAAATTCTATCGACTTTGTTAGGTTTTCTAACAATATAATAACACTGTAAAGGTGATTCTAAAGCATGGAAAAGTATCTATTAGCAAGCTAAGGTGAGGAACCAGAACTCCAAACTAAATTGTTTAATAACAGAAACTGTTTTCTATTTCTTGAGTCCTATGCTATGCTTGGTTCTATGCGAATATGTTTGTAATGTGCATACAGCATGCCATCCAATATTTCTATTACTTGTTCATGCATATTTACTTTATTGTTTATAACATGGTCATGATGATGTTAGGAATAGGCATGTGCTTGTATGTGTGTGGTTGATGTACTTGATGCGAGCGGGTATCAGGGGAGGTGTGATGAGAACGTCAATAAACGTTAACCTTTGGCGAGTCTCAGCACTTTAGCTCTATCTCTAACTCAAGTCTTGTGCATTAGCATCGTCGTATCGCCATTACTTTAGCAGAACTGTTATGTCGTAGAGTATCAGGGGAGATGGTCTCGGTCCTTGTAGTCTCTGACTCTACCGGGGGGCCTTAGCTCTATCTCTATGGACATTCTGTGGGATGCTGGGGTGAGGCCTTGGATACACTTTTTGGCATTAGGATTGGTTAGTTGCGAGCCCAGTTTGCAGCCCTCACTAACAGGGGCTTACGTGTTGGTATGACACTATATAGCAATAAACGTAACCTTTGTTATATAATGTTCATGATTGGGTGCATGTGAGTTGACGATAAACATGATCTTCGGGTAACGTCACACACTCCTGTATAGAGGCGGGGTCAATAAACGCGACCTTTGACTACCTAAACCTTTCTATTGCGTACTGCAAACTTATATACCAAACCAAAGATATAAATTGATTTTTGCATGCATATGTATTGTTGCATTTTTTTGGCTACTCACTGAGCCGTGATGTGTGCTCACCCCTCGACGTCGAATATTTTTAGTTGATTAGGCAGGTTATACCATTGAAGACTATGTGAATGCGTCTGCGTATGGGAACGTGGCAGCGATGGAAGCTGAAGCTGAAGTGGATACACACGACTCCTCTTGCGAGTGCAACTCGTGTGTATTTGATTAGATATTTTTATAGGTTTCTTATTTGGATTTATTAAGACATTTATTTGGTATTTAAATATTTATTTCTCAGTTGAAAACAGAATAATTTGCTATTAAATTAAATGATATCATCTTAGTTTCTCAGTTCATGTTATTATAAGACTTTCGCTATTGTGTATTTACTCTGATTATGATTACGGATGTGTGTGAGTTTAGATAACGCGGGGATAGCCTATTTGAGATCCTGGTTGAACCGTTGGTTTGCTAGCGGTTCATCACACCATTCTGAACAGTGCAGAATTGGGGTGTGACAGATACGACCTCAGTATGCACTAGAAAGGTTAGCAAAGCTGTATGTGGGCAATATTGTTCGATTACACGGTGTACTAGAGAGCATTGTGTCCGATGGAGATCCATGATTTACTTCCAAGTTTTGGGAACGATTGCAAAAGGCTATGGGTACAACATTGAAATTTAGTACTGCATTTCATCCACCGACAGTTGGACAGTTAGAGCGTACAATTCAGATTCTAGAAGATATGCTATGATTATGTGTGATTGACTTTAAAGGATCATGGGAAGAAAAGTTACCGCTGATCGAGTTCGCCTATAACAATTGCTATCAGACTACTATACAGATGTCACCCTATGAGGCACTGTATGGCAGAAAGTGTCGAACTCCTTTATTTTGGAATGAAGTTGGGGAGCGTAGTCTCGTTGGACCAGAATTTGTTGAAGAGACTTGTTGAATGGTCGACATTGTCAAGAAAAGAGTGAGAACAGCCCAGAATCGTCAGAAGCAATATGCAGATACTCGACGTAGAGATCTTGAGTTCGTTGTGGGTGATAAAGTATTCTTGAATGTATCACCTATGCGAGGTCTGAAACGGTTCGGACAGAAAGGGAAACTAAGTCCATGATATGTCGGGCCATATGAGATTCTAGCTAGGTGTGGGAAAGTGGCTTACCAGTTAGCACTACCACCATCTATGTCAAGTGTGCATGATGTATTTTATATTTCTTTATTGAAGAAGTATGTCAAGGATCCAACGCACGTTTTGACAGTAGATCTACCTGATTTAACTGAAGATTTGACTTTTGAAGTAACAACAACTGAAATCACCAGCCGAAAGGTTCAACGACTACGCAACCGAGATATCTATTATGTCATGGTCACTTGGAGAAGTAGAGACATGGAAGAAATTTCATGGGAGGAAGAGAATGTTATGTGAAAGCAATACCCTCACTTATTCGACTTAGAAGGTATAAACAATTTCGGGGATGAAATTTTTATAAGTAGGGGGGAGTTGTAATACCCGTATCAAACTAACCCTGTCTTACCACCTTGAATCAGGTCTACCCATCATGGATGAGCCAAATGGACCAACTGCGTGAACGAGATCACGATCCTAGGTATTAAACTGACCCAAAAACACTTAAATTAAGGGGAGGGTCGCATACCCAGCAAGGGAGGGTCGGACCCCCCCAAAACAGAAGTCAGACCCCCAGTTTTACATGGGGGGTTAGACACTTCAGGAACCAGGGGTCGACGGGATCTCCGACCCCCTTATCGACCCCAGGTACTCGGTGAATCTGAAAATTAAGAAAATTTCTTAATTTCGATGGGATTCCTTCCAAATCTCAATGGGACTTATTTTAGGAGTTTCTACTCTATAAATAGGACGTCCCTAAGCCTCTTTTACTCCTTTTACAACCCTAATTGAATTGAGAGAAAGAGAAGAGAAGGAAGATAAGGAAAAGAGAAGGAAAGAAGAGAAGAAGGCCAAGGGAGAAGAGTTGCAGAGAAGGAGTATTCTTCTCAGGTATGGATACTAATTCCATGAATTGCTAAAGACCATAGGATAGATAATGCAGAGAGTATGATCTCGGAGAAACCCAAACCATCAACCTATGGTTAGGTTTTCATGGAAAACCATGGGGGAAAATCATGAAAGCCATATCGGGGGTAGAATCATGGTTCTAAACTATAGAACATGTGTAGAATGGAATATAGGAGCAAGCCATAGGACCCCAAACACGAAGAATGGATTGAAGGAAGAAAATCGACTAAAATACACAGGGGGTCGCATGGTGGTCGATGGCCAATCGACCCTACCAGACCCTGAGCATCGACCCCCAGTGTTCGCGAAGTCCAGAATAGGGGTGGTCGCACCCAGGGTCGATCATTACTCTGACCCTACCTCCGACCCCCAGTTAACAGAATGGTTTTAAAATTTAGAATTAATTCTAATTAAATTCTATCGACTTTGTTAGGTCTTCTAGCAATATAATAACAATATAAAGGTGATCTTAAAGCTTGTAAGAGGATCTATTAGCAAGCTATGGTGAGGAAACAGAACTCTAAACTAATTGGTTAATAACAAACTATTTTCTCTTTTCTTGAGTCCAATGCCATGCTTGATCCTATGCGAATATGTTTGTAATGTGCATGCAACATGTCATCCAATATTTCTATTATTTTTTCATGCATATTTACTTTATTGTTTATAACATGATTATGATGATGATGATAGGAATAGGCATGTGAATGTATGTGTGTGGTTGGTGTACTTGATGCGAGCAAGTATCAGGGGAGGTGTGATGGGAACGTCAATAAATGTTAACCTTTGGCGGGTCTCAGCACTTTAGCTCTATCTCTAACTCAAGTCTTGTGCATTAGCATCGTCGTATCGCCATTACTTTAGCAGAACTATTACGTCATAGAGTATCAGGGGAGGTGGTCTCGGTCCTTGTAGTCTTTGACTCTACCGGGGGGCCTTAGCTCTATCTATATGGACGTTCTGAGGGATACTGGGGTGAGACCTTGGATACACTATTTGGCATTAGGATTGGTTAGTTGCGAGCCCAGTTTGCAAGCCCTCGTCAGCAGGGGCTTACGTGTTGGTATGGCACTGTACAGCAATAAACGTTAACCTTTGTTGTACAATGTTATGCTAGGGTGAATGGGAACGACAATAAATGTTAACCTTTGGGCGGACTTCCACACCCTGTGTATAGAGATGGGGTCAATAAACGTTAACCTTTAACCACCCAACCTTTCTATTACGCATTGCAAACTTTAAACCAGACCAATGATATGAATTGACTGCATGCATATGTATTGTTGCATTGTTTTGTTTGCTCACTGAGCCATGATGTGTGCTCACCCCCTCGACGTTGAATATTTTTAGTTGATGATGCAGGTACTACCGTCAAAGATTATGTCAATGCTCTAGTGTACGGGCACATGGTGGCGATGGAAGTTGAAGATGAAGTAGATACACATGACTCCTCTTGCGAGTGCAACTCATGTGTATTCGAATAGATTTTTAGTTTTCTTTATTTGGATTTATTAAAGACATGTATTTGATACTTATTTATGTCACTACAGAATAATTTGCTATTTAAATATTAACATCATAGTAGATTCTCAGTTCATTTTACTATAAGACTTTCGCTATTGTGTATTTACTCTGATTATGAATGTGGATATATGAAGTTTAGACCAGCCAGATACGTCTGTATGAGATCCTAGTTGAGCCGTTCGTTTGCTAGCGGTTCATCACATCATTCTGAATAGTACAAAATTGGGGTGTGACAACGCATGTAGACTAAATAAAAACAAATCACAGGTATCGTACCTATTAATGGCATTCCGACAAGAGTACTCTTCGATTCAGGAGCTACTCATTCTTTTATATCTGTGTCATTTGGAAAGAAGATGAATATACCCATCAAAAATTTAGACTATAAATTGCTTATACGATCGTCGATGGGATTAGAAGTAGAATTAGAAAAAGGTTATGGACCATGTCAAGTCCTTATTGACGAAAAAACTTTAGATGCAACCCTGATTCAACTTGGGATGGTAGACTTTGACGTCATCTTGGGAATGGACTGGTTAGCTCGACATTCTGGAAACCTATTATGTGTTGAAAAGAAACTGACATTTAAAAACAAGGAAGGAGCAGAGTTCAGTTTTGCGGGAACCAAACTTCCTCATAAATGAAAGCTCATACTCTCTGCATTAAATGCTAGGAAGTGCCTTGAGAAAGGAGCAGTTGGGTATCTAGTATCTGTGGTCGATCTTACCAAGGAAACACCACGAATGGAGGATATTGATGTTGTGCGGGACTTCCCAGATGTATTTCCTGAAGAGTTACCAGGACTACCATCCGATTGAGCGACAAAGTTCGTTATAGATCTTATACCCGGAGCCGTACCAGTATCTAAAGCACCTTATAGAATGACTCCTACTGAACTAAAGGAATTAAAAGTACAACTACAAGAACTACTTGACAAGGGTTACATCCGACCTAGCATATCACAATGGGGAGCGCCAGTATTATTCGTAAAGAAGAAGGGCGGTAGTGTTTGATTGTGTATAGATTACCGGAAACTGAATAAGCTGACAATTAAGAATCGATATCCATTGCATCTGATCGTTGACTTGTTCGATCAGTTGCAAGGTGCCAAGGTGTTCTAAAAAATCGATCTTCGGTCAGGCTATCATCAGTTGAAAATCAAAGACGGTGATATTCCCAAGACATCATTCAGGACCAGATATGGACATTATGAATTTTTGGTCATGTCTTTTAGATTGACGAACGCACCAGCAACTTTTATGGAACTTATGAACCGGGTATTCCATGATATGTTGGATACGTCGGTTATTGTATTCATCGATGATATATTGGTCTACTCCAAGGACAAGGAAACTCATATTAAGAATCTAAACGTCGCTCTGCAGCGATTACGGAAGGAGAACCTTTACGCAAAATTTAGAAAGTGTGAGTTTTGGCTAAATGAAGTCGCATTCCTAGGCCATGTTGTATCCGCTGAAGGAATTAAAGTGGATCCTAGCAAGATCGAAGCCAATGTAAAGTGGGAAGCACCAAAGAGCATTGCAGAAATTAGAAGTTTCCTGGGTCTAGCTGGTTATTATCGATGATTTGTGGAAGACTATTCCCGAATTGCCGTACCTCTCACCAGTTTGACTAAGAAGGGCAAAAAGTTTGTTTGGACTGAGAAATGCGAGAAGAGTTTCCAAACATTGAAGGCTAGATTGATATCTGCTCCGATCTTGACCATTCTGATTACAGGATAGTCATTTATCTTGTACACTGATGCGTCAGGATTGGGATTAGGATGTATACTTATGCAAGGGGAACAAGTAATTGCTTATGCCTCGAGACAATTGAAGACACATGAGAAGAACTATCCCACTCATGATTTGGAATTAGCGGTAGTAGTACATGCTGTCAAGATATGGAGACATTACTTGTACGGAGAGAAATTTCAGATTAAATTAAATCATAAGAGTCTTACTTATCTCTTTAATCAAAAGGAGTTGAATATGAGACAAAGAAGATGGCTGAAACTATTGGAATACTATGATTGTGATATCCAGTATCATATGGGAAAAGCTAATGTGGTTGCTGACGCCATAAGTAGAAAGGCAATGATAAAATCTCAACGAGAGGTTATCACAACTGTCGCAATGTGTACTACCGAAAAAGTGTTCAATTACGGTAATGAGCAGTTTATGATAGATGCACCGAGTAAATCAACTAACCAAGGGTTTATTCATCGGTTTGTAAGTATGTTTGCCACATTGAAGATTGTACCTGATATAATTGATGAAGTGAAAACAGCTATTAAATCAGACCCTTATCTAAGAACGGTACAAGAGGACATTAAAAAATGTAGGACTATCCCTGAGTTCGCCATGGACGATGAAAAGGTATTGAAGTATAAAGGAAGAGTATGTGTACCTGAAACAGAAAGTTTGGACATTAGACATCGACTAATGAAGGAAGCCCATACCACCGTCTATTCGATATATCCTGGAAGTACAAAAATGTATCATGATCTAAAGAAATTATACAGGCGGAGAGGAATGAAAGCAGATGTAGCTAAGTTCATGTCTCAATGCCTAAATTGTCAGAGAGTGAAGGCTAAGCGACAAAGACCTGCAGGACTATTATAGCTATTACCGAAACCAGCATGGAAATGGGACTGCATCACTTTGGACTTCGTCCCCGGGTTACCATTGACTCCCCGAGTAGTTGACTTAGTTTTGGGTGATTGTAGACCGCCTGACTAAATCGGCTCGATTTATAGCTATACGACCTCAGTATACACTGGAGAGGTTAGCTAAGTTATATGTAGATAATATTGTTAGATTACACGGTGTACCTAAAAGCATTGTGTCCGACCGAGATCCACGATTTACTTCAAAGTTTTGGGAAGGATTGCAAAAGGCTATGGGTACGAAATTAAAGTTTAGTACTGCATTCCATCCTCAAACAGACGGAAAGTCGGAGCATACCATTCAGATTCTAGAAGACATGGTCCGAGTCTGTGTAGTTGATTTTAATGGATCATGGGATGAAAAATTACCATTGATCGAGCTCGCTTATAACAACAGCTATCAGACTACTTTACAGATGTCACCCTATGAAGCATTGTATGTTAGAAAGTGTCGAACTCCTTTGTTTTGGAATGAAGTTGGAGAACGTAGCATTGTTGAACCAGAATTTGTTGAAGAGACTTGTTAGGTGGTTGACATCATCAAGGAAAGATTGAGAACGGCTCAGAATCGTCAGAAGCAATATGCAGATACTCAACGCCGAGACCTTGAATTTGCCGTAGGTGATAAGGTATTCCTCAAAGTGTCACTACGCGAGGTTTGAAATGGTTCGGACAGAAAGGGAAACTAAGTATGAGATATGTCGGGCCATATGAAATTCTAGCCAAACGTGGAAAAGTGGCTTACCAGTTAGCACTACCACCATCTAGGTCAAGTGTACATGATGTATTTCATATCTTTTTATTGAAGATGTACGTTAGAGATCTAATGCACGTTTTGACAGTGGATCCACCTGAATTGACAGATGATTTGACATTTGAAGTAGCACCAACTGAAATCACCAGCCGAAAGGTTCAACGACTACACAACCGTGACATCTATTATGTTAAGGTCACCTGGAGAAGCAGAGATATAGAAGAAATCACATGGGAAGAAGAAAATGCTATGCGAAAGCAATACCCTCATCTATTCGACTCAGAAGGTATGTACAAATTTCGAGGATGAAATTTTTATAAGCAGGGGGGATTTGTAAGACCCATATCGAACTAACCGGTCTTACGACCTTGTACCAGGTCTACCTATCATGGTCGAGCCAAATGGACCAAGTGCGTGAAGGAAATAGCAAGACCAGGTATGAAACTGACCCAAAAATTATAAAATAGAGGGTAGGGTCATGTACCTAAACAGGTAGGGTCGACCCCACCTCATCAAAAGTCAGACCCATGACTTTTAGTCCTAGGGTCGGACAACTGAAACCCTAGGGTCGACAGGATCTGCGACCCTAGCATCGACCCTGGGTAACTTGACAGAAACTAAAAATTAGGAAACTTTCCTAATTCAAAGGGAACCTTCCCTAAACTCATTGGGACAGATTTTGGGAGGTTTTCCTCTATATATAGGATGTCCATTAGCCTCTTTCACTCCTTTTGAAACCCTAATTGAAAGTGAGAGAAAGAGAAGAGAAGGAGAAGATAAGGAGAATTGGAGAAGAAGACTAAAGAGAAGAAATTAAGAGAAACCTCTGAATCTCAGCAAGCCTCAGGTATGGATATGCTTTCCATGAATTGTTTAAGAGCTTAGAATAGTTCATGAAGAAGGTATGATCTAGCAGAAACCCAAATCATCCATCCATGGGATGATTTCAATGGAATCTATGGAGGGAATCAGGGTGGACAATGTAAGGAACTAACCTAGAGTTTTAAGCCATAGAACAAACATAGAATGGACTGTGGAAGTAAGCCAAAGGACCCAAACATGAAAGAATAGACTGTAGAATGAAAAGGTTGACTCAAACCACGTGCGGTCGCACGTAGGGTCGATTGGGAATCGACCCTACCAGACCACAGGATCGACCCCTAGCTCCCGAGAAGTCCAGGGAAGCTGCGGTCACACGTAGGGTCGATGGGACAACCGACACTAAGATCGACCCTATACCCTGGGGTCACAGAAACCTGTGACTCATCTTGCGACTCTAGCTTTACAACAAGCTTAAAATTGTCAGAATGAATTTAAATTAAAATCTATCGACTTGTTAGGTTTTCCTATTGATATAAAGGTGTTTCTTAAAGCTTGAAAGAGGATTTAAACTCAAGCGAAGGTGAATGAACAAGTCCTAAACAAATTGGATAATAATAAACTGTTTTCGTTTATTGAGTCCAATCCCATGTATAATTCTCTGATTGTATGATTGTAATGTGCATATCATATGTGTAAGACCCGTGTCAATTTAACCTGGTCTTACCACCTTGAACCAGGTTTACCCATCATGGTCGAGTCAAATGGACCAAGGGCATGAAGGAGATCGAGATCCCAGGTACGAAATCGACCCAAAAACACTTAATTCTAGGGGAGGGTCGCACACCCAGTGAAGCAGGGTCGGACCTCCCAAAACAGAAAGTCAGACCCTCAGTTTTGAAGGGAGGGTCAGACAGCTTAAGACCCTAGGGGCAACGGGATCATCGACCCTCCCATCGACCCTCGGTTTCTGACGAAAACTGAAATTAGGAAATTTCCTAATTTTCGGTTGGGATTCATTCCAAATCTCAATGGGATTATTATAGGACATTCCTAGTCTATTTAAAGGACGTTCCTAAGCCACTTTCACTCCTTTCACAACCCTAATTGAATTGAGAGAAAGAGAGAAGAAGGAAAAGAGGAAGAAAGGAGGCTAGGAAGAAGGCTTAGCAAAATGGAGACGAAATTGCAGAGAAAAGTAATCTTCTCAGGTATGGATACTAATTCCATGAGTTTCTACGGACCTTAGGTTAGATATGGTTGAGTGTAGGATTTCGGAGAAACCCAAACCATCCGTCCATGGTTAGGCTTTCATGGAAAACCATAGGAGTATGCACGAAAACTATTTAGATGGTTTATACATGGTTCTAGACCATGGAATGACTGTTGAATGAATGTAGGAAGCAAGCCATAGGACCCCAAACACGAAGAATGGATTAAAAGTGGAAATTGGACCAGAGTGCACCAAGTGTCGCACCGAGGGTCGATAGGCCATCCGACCATAGGTGTTTCTGACCATCGACCCTCAGCATTCGGGAAGTTCAGAATGGAGGGAGGGTCGATAGACCCATCGACCCTAGCATCGACCCTCAGTTGACAGAATGGTTTTTAAATTCTGAATTAATTCTAATTATATTGTATCGACTTTGTTAGGTTTGCTAGCAATATAATAACATTATAAAGGTGATTCTAAAGCTTGAAAAAATATCTTTTAGCAAGCCAAGGTGAGGAACCTTAACCCCAAACTAAATTGGTTAATAATAAACTGTTTTCTATTTCTTGAGTCCTATGCCATGTTTGATTCTATGCGAATATGTTTGTAATGTGCATACAGCATGCCATCCAATATTTCTATTACTTGTTCATGCATATTTACCTTATTGTTTATAACATGATGATGATGATTATGATAGGAATAGGCATGAGTTTGTATGTGTGTGGTTGATGTGCTTGATGCGAGCGAGTATCAGGGGAGGTGTGATGAGAACGTCAATAAACGTTAACCTTTGGCGGGTCTCAGCACTTTAACTCTATCTCTAACTCAAGTCTTGTGCATTGGCATCGTCGTATCGCCATTACCTTAGCAGAACTATTATGTCGTAGAGTATCAGGGGAGGTGGTCGCAGTCCTTGTAGTCTCTGACTCTACCGGGGGCCTTAGCTCTATCTCTATGGATGTTCCGAGGGATGCTTTGGGGTGAGGCCTTGGATATCCTGTTTGGCATTAGGATTGGTTAGTAGCGAGCCCGGTTTGCAAGCCCTCGCTAACGGGGGGCTTACGTGTTGGTATAGCATTATATAGCAATAACCGTTAACCTTTGTTGTATAATGTTATGGTAGGGTGGATGGGGACGACGATAACCGTTAACCTTCGGGCGGGCTTCCACACCCTGTGTATAGAGGCGGTATCAATAACCGTTAACCTTTGATCACCCAACCTTTCTATTGCACATTGCAAACTATAAACCAAGACCAAACATATGAATTAACTTTTTGCATGCATATGTATTGTTGTATTATTTTGGCTACTCACTGAGTCGTGTTGTGTGCTCACCCCTCGACGTCGAATATTTTTAGTTGATGATGCAGGTTATACAGTCGAAGATTATATGAACGCATCGGCGTACGGAACTGTAGCAGCTATGGAAGTTGGAGCTGAAGACGATACACACGACTCCTCTTGCGAGTGCAACTCGTGTGTATTCGATTAGATATTTTTGTAGGTTTCTTCATTGGATTTATAAGACATGTATTTGGTATTTAAATATTTATGTCTTAGTTAAACACAGAATAATTTGCTATTATTTATGGGTATCATTTCAGTTCTCAGTTCACATTATTTATAAATTTTCCGCTATTGTGTATTACTCTGATTATGATTGTGGATGCGTGTAAAGTTTGGATGACGCGGGGATAGCCTATTAGAGATCCTGGTTGAACCGTTGGTTATTTGGCGGTTCATCACACCATTCTGAACAGTGTGGAATTGGGGTGTGACAACTTGGTATCGAGCGTCTCGGGCCTTGCCCGCCAAACAGACACACATTCAAGACCATTGTGAACTGAGATAGGATAAATTAAAAGCTTTAATACAAACACACTGTAAGCACAAGTGATGATTGAAACCGAATTAAAAAGAGAATAATGCATCTATTAAAGGGAAAACCAGTTACATACAATGAGTAAAGAAACAAAACGTATATACATCGCTAAAGCAGAGTACAGTCCACAACCTGGACAGTTAGTCTGTAGGACAAGAAAAGTAAAGTACAATCTAGAAGCTGGAGGCGAAGGAGGAGGCGGTGCCTCACGATCTCTGTCGTAGTCCTCAGCATAGACTCTAGTCAACCAGGCTATCTGAGTCCGGGTCGTGCCGTAGACTAAGTCGTGAGATCGGCTACTCTCCTTTCGGTCGCATTTGGATCTCCATGAGCTCACCTATCCGCGCGTCGGATGTGTGCCGAGCAGCCAACAGCTCATCCACTCTCATGCGCCGAGCATCTAGCAAATCCTCCATCCTCGAGTCCGATCCGTCTTGAGTCTCTCTTATCTCGCGCAACATCTCCATCATATCGGAAGATGGGCGTGAAGGACCAGCATCATGAGAAGGACTGGTCTCGGTACCGAAGCCGCCGCGAGAGAAGTACCAGCCCGATCCGCATGCGTAGGTGATGGCGGTGGTATCGCATCGACATCCATATATAAGCGATCATCGTCGACCGGATCCCCACGAGCCCTAGCGGGCAGCCTCGGCATCAGCCATCTCAACCCGAGTGTGAGGGCGCACCATCGCGTTCCTCTCCTCATCACTAACCTCCGCATCTCGGAGCCCCATCTTGCAGATAGCCTCCCAATCTAGAGGTGACGAGAAGGTCTTCTCCGGGATCTTCTCATCAACCAGATTCACCCCCAAACGGGTCGGTACCCATCGTAATCATCCGTCCATAGGGTAGATTACCCCTATGACTTGACAATGTGGCACCGATCATCGTCCGCATGATGATGTAAGGAAGGCGGACCGGGCTGTCGAGTGCATATACTATAAATCAAGAATCGGGTCAGTTGAGACACCCTCTCATAGTGCCCACTCTGCGGAATCAGATTATGCTTTGGATAATCATGCGGGAGACTCGTGGAGATGGACGCAAGTAGCAAGCTCTCATCCGCCATCTATCGGGACGGAACAAGCGATTGTCGATCTCAGCTCTCATCTCCATCTCAACAAAGCGTGGCTCTCCCGGCGCACAGTACACCATAGGGCCATCATAGGCAATGCCCAACAGATTGGCCAGCTACCGATAATCAAAGGAGATGTGCACCCCTTTGACGTAGCTAGTGATGCGCAACTCCTGACCACGCTCGACATCATTGTAATCCCCCACCACCTGGAGATTACAATAGAACTGGCGCACCAAGTCTGGACACGTGCACGCGTCGTATGTGATGACAGGGAGCCACCCCATGTCACCGAATGCTCCCTCTACATTGAACAAGGCTAGCTCAGCCAAGTTCACCATGCGACCCCCTTCCACTTTCTTACGGGCATAGTCAGCATACTGTGCCTCAGCTTCATTCGAACGGAAGTGAAGTGGATCACGCAATCTTGGCACTTTGGTACGGGCCATAGTATCTGCAAAATAAGAAAGAGAAAGGAAACAAGGAGTTAGTAGGATAAAAATCCGAAATTTGAGTAAATAACGACGTAAGTTGACCATAAAGCCCCATTTCTTACCATACAAGTGGGCATAAGGACTTACGAAGGTTTAAACATATCCTACAATCTACATGCAGTAGAAAATTTTAACGGATAAGGTCCAATTTGAAGAAATTCAAGAAAAATCAAAATTTCGATAAATTAGGGCAAAAAGAGAAAAATTTAAGTTTCTCGATAAGCAACCGATGAAACTGAAAAATTTTTGAGGGCTTTCCTTCCTCAAGACCCCAATAACAAAAGCCCCCAATAAAAATCGAATTTTTACGGTTGGAAAAAGTTTAATTTGGAAAAGACGAGCTAAATGAGTAAAAACCTAGAAATAAAAACCAAAAAATAGGGGAAGTTGGGAAATTATACCTGTAGAAGTGATGTGGACGTCGAAACTCGGAGTAAGAACGATCCACAATAGTGAAGTAACACTGTAGCAACTCGGAGAGTAGAGACGAGTCGAAACGGAGGAAGAATAGTGAGAATTGACCCATAATCGGATCTTAAAAATCTGATTTTTGGTCCGAGGGTCGGACAAATCGACTGACACCATGGACCCTCGGATCGACCCTCCAATCGACCCTCGGCTCTCGGGAATCTGACAGAAATTCAAGGGTCGGACTGAGGGTCGGACACCCATCGACCCTTGCATCGACCCTCAGCTCTCGGGAAGAACAGGACATTCCCAGGGTCGGATACTAAGGGTCGGACATACCATCGACCCTCACCATCGACCCTACATAGAAAAGACAGTATTTTGTTTCAGAATGAATTGAGGATTCAAATTTTATATCGGTTAGCGTGCCTACATGAAGTATAAATGATTTCTCACTGATTTTGATGATTTTCAGGCACCACCCACCTCCAAAGTAAATATGTCTGGCCGTAGAGTTACCCGACAGACCCGAAACACAGTCCCACCACCACCACCGGCGGATGAGACTAGTCAGGAGAACAATTACGTACAGGGTAATCCCGAGCCAGCAAACCCTACGAATTTACCACCACCACAACCTGAGCTAACAACAGTGGTGATGAATCTGGCTCAACAGCTACAACAAATGCAACATGCACAAACTCAAATGCAGGTTGCGATTGGAGTTATGTTTCAAGCCACTCAGGCTACAGCCATGCACACTGGGCAAGCTAGTGCAGCACCGGTGGGTAACCACCTAGCTCAACAGACACCTCCACAACCTGCTGCACCAATTCTAGTGCAAGTCCCAGAAGCAGCCCAAGGGAACTATCAGTATCCACCCCCTATGTTTGGGGTATACCAAAATCAACTGGATAACTCCCGACTAGTAGAGAGATTTTTGAAAATGAAGCCAAGAGAATTCAATGGCAAGCCGTCTGATCCCTTGTGGCCAGCACACCGGATAGACGAGATGGAAAGAAATTTTCTTATGATGACTATTAGCGAAGAGGAGAAAGTATTGTGTGCCACCTTCATGCTCAAAGGCGATGCACATCATTGGTGGAAATCGACCAGGGCCTATCTATTGACTAAGCACGCCCTACTGACTTGGGCTAATTATAAAGAAGCTTTCTTTGAGAAATATTTTCCACGAAGCTTCAGAGATTCGATGGAGAAGGAGTTCCTGAGTCTTTATCAGGGACAGATGTCGGTGGTTGCATACCAACAGCGTTATGAAGAGCTGTTTTTCTTCGCACCACTAAGTATGCAAGAAGAAGATACAAAAACCCGTACATTCGTTGCGGGACTAAGAGGAAGTATAAGGGAACATGTTCTGCGATTAGAGAAGAACATATATAATGAAGCTGTCCAGATCGCTCGAGTGATTGAATCGAGCCAGAAAGAGAGTTATTTCACTCAAAACAAAGGCATAAAGAGGCCAGCTGGGAATTCTTATAATGGAAGCAATAACAGGACGTGTAAACCTTTCCGTCCTCAGAATTTTAATGCTGCAACCAAGACTATCCCCGCAGCTCAACCACAGCCAAAGTCAAATGTTGAAGCCCCGAGGTGTTATAATTGCAACCAACCAGGGCATATGGCAAGAGAGTGCCCAAAACCCAAGAAGCAGTTACATCAAGGACGGGTATATGCTGTTACATTAGAGGATGCAGCCGCATCGCCCGATGTGGTCACAGGTATGACCGAAACTTAAGATTATAATCACACTGATTGAGTATGTAGACTAAGTAAAAACGAATCACAGGTATCGTACCTATCAATGGCGTACCCGCCAGAGTACTCTTTGATTCAGGAGCTACTCATTCATTTATATCTGTGTCGTTTGGAAAGAAAACCAATCTGCCCATCAAAACATTAGACTACAAATTACTTGTACGGTCACCGATGGGATTAGAAGTGGAATTAGAGAAAGGTTATGGACCATGTCCAGTTCTCATCGGAGAGCAGACCTTGGATGCAACCTTAATACAACTTGAGATGGCAGACTTTGACGTCATCTTAGGAATGGATTGGTTAGCTCGGCACTCCGCAAATCTGTTATGCGCCGAGAAGAAGCTAACGTTCAAGGACAAAGAAGGAGCAGAATTCAGTTTCTCAGGAACCAAACTTCCCAGGAGACGTAAGCTCATACTCTCAGCATTAAAGGCTAAGAGGTGCCTTGAGAAAGGAGCGGTCGGATATCTAGTATCAGTGGTCGACCTAACTAAGGACGCGCCACGAATGGAAGATATTGATGTCGTGCGAGATTTTCCTGATGTATTCTCGGAGGAATTACTCGGACTACCACCCGACCGAGCCACGGAGTTTGTAATAGACCTTATACCCGGAGCCGCACCAGTATCAAAAGCACCTTATAGAATGGCTCCTACGGAACTAATGGAATTAAAAGTGCAATTACAAGAACTACTCGATAAGGGTTATATTAGACCAAGTATATCTCCATGGGGAGCACCGGTGTTGTTCGTAAAGAAGAAGGATGGTAGTGTTCGATTATGTATCGACTATCGAGAATTAAATAAACCGACCATCAAGAATCGATACCCACTACCCAAGATCGATGACTTGTTCGATCAGTTACAAGGAGCGAAGGTATTTTCAAAGATCGATCTTCGATCAGGCTATCATCAACTGAAGATTAAAGAAGGGGACATTCCGAAGATAGCCTTCAGGACAAGATACGGACATTATGAGTTCTTAGTGATGTCCTTCGGACTGACTAACGCACCGGCAACATTCATGGAACTTATGAACCGGGTGTTCCACGACATGTTGGATACGTCGGTCATAGTATTTATTGATGACATATTGATATATTCCAAGGACAAGGAAACCCATGTCAAGAACCTAAACGTAGCCCTACAGCGTTTAAGGAAAGAGAAGTTATACGACAAATTTTTGAAGTGTGAGTTTTGGCTAAGTGAAGTCGCCTTTCTAGGCCATGTAGTATCTGCAGAAGGAATCAAAGTGGACCCTAGTAAGATCGAAGCTATTGTGAAGTGGGAAGCACCAAAGAGCGTTTCAGAAATTAGAAGTTCTTGGGTCTAGCTGGATATTATCGGAGATTCGTAGAAGACTATTCTCGGATTGCTGTACCTCTTACCAGTTTGACCAAGAAAGGAGAAAAGTTCGTATGGACGGATAAGTGTGAAAAGAGCTTTCAAACACTGAAGACCAGATTGATATCCGCTCCAATTTTAACCATTCCCGTTCCAGGACAGACATTTACTTTATACACTGATGCATCGGGATTGGGATTAGGATGTGTGCTTATGCAAGGAGAACAAGTAGTTGCATATGCATCGAGACAGTTGATGGTACATGAGAAGAATTACCCCACTCATGATTTGGAGTTAGCGGCAGTAGTACATGCTGTCAAGATATGGAGACACTACCTATACGGAGAAAAATTTCAAATTAAGTCAGACAATAAAAGCCTTAAGTATCTATTTAATCAGAAGGAGTTAAATATGAGACAAAGAAGATGGCTGGAACTATTGAAAGACTATGATTGTGATATCCAGTATCATCCGGGAAAAGCGAACGTAGTAGCAGATGCATTGAGTAGAAAAGCAATGATAAAATCTGAAGGAGAAACTTGCACAACTGCAGCAATGTGTACTACCGGGATGGTATTCAACCACAGTAATGAGCAGTATGTGATCGATACACCGGATCGACCAACCAACCAAGGATTCATTCATCGATTTTCAAATATGTTCGCGGCATTAAAGATAATACCGGATATAGTGGATGAAGTGAAGACAGCTATCAAAGCAGATCCTTATCTGAGAACGGTACAAGAAGATATTGAGAAAGGTAGGACTAACCCTGAGTTCACCTTGGATGACGAGAAGGTGCTGAAATACAAAGGAAGAATATGTGTACCGAAAGCGGAAAGTGTGGACATTAGACACCGACTCATGAAAGAAGCCCATACCACCATCTACTCGGTACATCCTGGAAGTACAAAAATGTATCATGATCTAAAGAAACTGTATTGGTGGAGGGGAATGAAGGCAGATGTAGCTAAGTTCGTGTCTCAATGACTAAATTGTCAGAAAGTAAAGGCTGAACGGCAAAGACCCGCAGGACTGTTACAGCCATTACCAGAACCAGCATGGAAATGGGACTGCATTACTATGGACTTCGTCACAGGACTACCATTGACTCCTCGAGTAGTTGACGCAGTTTGGGTGATTGTAGACCATCTGACTAAAACAGCTCGCTTCATACCAATACGACCCCAATATACACTCGAAAGGTTAGCCAAGCTGTATGTGGATAATATTGTTCGGTTACATGGTGTTCCAGAAAGTATTGTGTCCGATAGAGATCCACGATTTACTTCCAAATTTTGGGAAGGACTGCAAAAGGCTAAGGGTACAACATTGAAGTTCAGATCCCCTTACGAGGCACTGTATGGTAGGAAGTGCCGAACTCCCTTGTTTTGGAATGAAGTTGGAGAACGTAGTATTGTTGGACCAAAATTTGTTGAAGAGACTTGTCGAGTGGTTGACATCATAAAGGAAAGACTAAGAGTAGCTCAGAACCGTCAGAAGCAATACGCAGATACTCGACGAAGAGATCTAGAGTTCGCCGTAGGCGAAAAAGTATTTTTGAAAGTATCGCCTATGCGAGGATTGAAGAGGTTCGGACAGAAAGGAAAACAAAGTCCAAGATATGTCGGACCATATGAGATTCTGGCTAAGCGTGGGAACGTAGCTTATCAGTTAGCACTACCACCATCTATGTCAAGTATGCATGACGTATTTCACATATCCTTATTGAAGAAGTATGTCAAAGACCCAACACATGTGTTGACAGTAGATTTGCTAGAACTGACTGATGATTTGACATTTGAAGTAATACCAATGGAAATCACTAGTCGAAAGGTTCAACGTCTACGCAACAGAGATATCTACTATGTTAAGGTCACATGGAAAAGTAGAGACATGGAAGAGATTACATGGGAAGAAGAAAACGCTATGAGAAAGCAATACCCTGACTTGTTTGATTCAGAAGGTACATACAATTTCGAGGATGAAATTTTTATAAGTTGGGGGGAGTTGTAAGACCCGTGTCAATTTAACCCGGTTTTACCACCTTGAACCAGGTTTACCCATCATGGTCGAGTCAAATTAACCAAGGGCATGAAGGAGATCGAGATCCCAAGTACGAAATCGACCCAAAAACACTTAATTCTAGGGGAGGGTCGCACACCCAGTGAAGCAGGGTCAGACCTCCCAAAATAGAAAGTCAGACCCTCAGTTTTGAAGGGAGGGTCAGACAGCTTAAGACCCTAGGGTCGACGGGATCATCGACCCTCCCATCGACCCTCGGTTTCTGACGAAAACTGAAATTAAGAAATTTCCTAATTTTCGGTTGGGATTCTTTCCAAATCTCAATGGGATTATTATAGGACATTCCTAGTCTATTTAAAGGACGTTCCTAAGCCACTTTTACTCCTTTCACAACCCTAATTGAATTGAGAGAAAGAGAGAAGAAGGAAAAGAGGAAGAAAGGAGGCTAGGAAGAAGGCTTAGCAAAAAGGAGAAGAAATTGCAGAGAAAATTAATCTTCTCAGGTATGGATACTAATTCCATGAGTTTCTACGGACCTTAGGTTAGATATGGTTGAGTGTAGGATTTCGGAGAAATCCAAACCATCCGTCCATGGTTAGGCTTTCATGGAAAACCATAGGAGTATGCACGAAAACTATTTAGATGGTTTATACATGGTTCTAGACCATGGAATGACTGTTGAATGAATGTAGGAAGCAAGCCATAGGACCCCAAACACGAAGAATGGATTAAAAGTGGAAATTGGACCAGAGTGCACCAAGGGTCGCACCGAGGGTCGATAGGCCATCCGACCCTAGGTGTTTCTGACCATCGACCCTCAGCATTCGAGAAGTTCAGAATGGAGGGAGGGTCGATAGACCCATCGACCCTAGCATCGACCCTAGCATCGACCCTCAGTTGACAGAATGGTTTTTAAATTCTGAATTAATTCTAATTAAATTGTATCGACTTTGTTAGGTTTGCTAGCAATATAATAACATTATAAAGGTGATTCTAAAGCTTGGAAAAATATCTTTTAGCAAGCCAAGGTGAGGAACCTTAACCCCAAACTAAATTGGTTAATAATAAATTGTTTTCTATTTCTTGAGTCCTATGCCATGTTTGATTCTATGTGAATATGTTTGTAATGTGCATACAGCATGCCATCCAATATTTTTATTACTTGTTCATGCATATTTACTTTATTGTTTATAACATGATGATGATGATGATGATGATAGGAATAGGCATGTGCTTGTATGTGTGTGATTGATGTGCTTGATGCGAGCGAGTATCAGGGGAGGTGTGATGAGAACGTCAATAAATGTTAACCTTTGGCGGGTCCCAACACTTTAGCTCTATCTCTAACTCAAGTCTTGTGCATTGGCATCGTCGTATCGCCATTACCTTAGCAGAACTATTATGTCGTAGAGTATCAGGGGAGGTGGTCTCGGTCCTTGTAGTCTCTGACTCTACCGGGGGGCCTTAGCTCTATCTCTATGGATGTTCTGAGGGATGCTGGGGTGAGGCCTTGGATACACTGTTTGGCATTAGGATTAGTTAGTAGCGAGCCCAGTTTGCAAGCCCTCGCTAACAGGGGCTTACGTGTTGGTATAGCATTATATAGCAATAACCGTTAACCTTTGTTGTATAATGTTATGGTAGGGTGGATGGGGATGACGATAACCGTTAACCTTCGGGCGGGCTTCCACACCCTGTGTATAGAGGCGGTATCAATAACCGTTAACCTTTGATCACCCAACCTTTCTATTGCACATTGCAAACTATAAACCAAGACCAAAGATATGAATTGACTTTTTGCATGCATATGTATTGTTGCATTGTTTTGGCTACTCACTGAGCCGTGTTGTGTGCTCACCCCTCGACGTCGAATATTTTTAGTGGATGATGCAGGTTATACAGTCGAAGATTATATGAACGCATCGGCGTACGGAACTGTAGCATCTATGGAAGTTGGAGTTGAAGACGATACACACGACCCCTCTTGCGAGTGCAACTCGTGTGTATTCGATTAGATATTTTTGTAGGTTTCTTCATTGGATTTATAAGATATGTATTTGGTATTTAAATATTTATGTCTTAGTTAAACACAGAATAATTTGCTATTATTTATGGGTATCGTTTCAGTTCTCAGTTCACATTATTTATAAATTTTCCGCTATTGTGTATTACTCTGATTATGATTGTGGATGCGTGTAAAGTTTGGATAACGCGGGGATAGCCTATTAGAGATCCTGGTTGAACCTTTGGTTATTTGGCGGTTCATCACACCATTCTGAACAGTGTGGAATTGGGGTATGACAATATGTCATCTACTATTTCTGTTATTACTATTCATGCATATTTAATTCAGTTTATTTACAAGATGATGATGATGATGATGCTAAGAATAGGCATGTAAATGTTTTTGAGTGGTTAGTGTACTTGATGCGAGTGGGGCATCAAGGGAAGTGTGTTGCAGTGTGGTCCTAAGCACTTTAGCCCTATCTCTACTCAAGTCTGGTCCATTGACATCGTCGTATCCCTATTACCTTAGCAGAACTATTACGTCGTAGGACATCAGGGGTGGTGGTCTCGCACCGTGTTGTAAGACCCATGTCAATCTAACCCGGTCTTACCACCTTGAACCAGGTTTACCCATCATGGTTGAGTCAAATGGACCAAGGGCGTGAAGGAGATCGAGATCTCAGGTATCAAATCGACGTAAAAACACTTAATTTGAAGGGAGGGTCGCATACCAAGCTAAGCAGGGTCGGACCTCCCGAAGCAGAAAGTCAGACCCTCAATTTTGAAGGGAGGGTCGGACAGCATAGAACCCTAGGGTCGACGGGATCATCGACCCTCGGTTACTATAGGAAATAGAATTAGGAAATTTCCAAATTTTCGATTGGGATTCTTTCCTAATCTCAAAAGGACTTATTTTAGGATGTTCGTACTCTATTTGAAGGACGTCCCTAAGCCACTTTCACTCCTTTCACAACCCTAATAGAATTGAGAGAAAGAGGAGAGAAGGAAAAGAAGAAGAAGAGAAACAAGGAAGAAAATTTAGCCAAAAGAGAAAATTTGCAGAGAAGGAGTATTCTTCTCAGGTATGGATACTAATTTCATGAGTTTCTACAGACCTTAGGTTAGATATTGATGAGAGTGTGATCTCGGAGAAACCCAAACCATCAACCCATGGTTAGGTTTTCATGGATAACCATAGGAGAATGCATGAAAGCTATCTAGGTGGGTTATACCTAGTTTCAGACCATGGAATGAATGTAGAAGGGAAAGTAGGAGCAAGACATAGTATCCCAAGCACGAAGAATGGACTAAAAGAGGGAATTGGACCAAAGTGCACCGAGGGTCGCACCGAGGGTCGATGACCATCCGACCCTTGGTGATTCTGACCATCAACCCTCAGTGTTCGGGAAGTTCAGAGTTAAGGGAGGGTCGCACCCAAGGTCGATCAGGACTCTGACCCTACCTCCGGGTCTCAGTTAACAGAATGGTTTTTAAATCTGGAATTAATTCTAATTAAATTCTATCGACTTTTTTAGGTCTTCTAGCAATATAATAACATCGTAAAGGTGATTCTAAAGCATGGAAAAGTATCTTTTAGCAAGCTAAGGTGACGAACCAGAACTCCAAACTAATTGGTTAATAACAAAACTATTTTCTATTTTCTTGAGTCCTATGCCATGCTTGATTCTATGCGAATATGTTTGTAATGTGCATATAGCATGCCATCCAATATTTATATTACTTGTTCATGCATATTTACTTTATTGTTTATAACATGATGATGATGATGATGATAGGAATAGGCATGTGCTTGTATGTGTGTGGTTGGTGTAGTTGATGCGAGTGAGTATCATGGGAGGTGTGATGAGAACGTCAATAAACGTTAACCTTTGGTGGGTCTCAGCATTTTTGCTCTATCTCTAACTCAAGTCTTGTGCATTAGCATCGTTGTATCGCCATTACTTTAGCAGAACTATTATGTCGTAGAGTATCAGGGGAGGTGGTCTCGGTCCTTGTATTCTCTGACTCTACCGGGGGGCCTTAGCTCTATCTCTATGGACATTCTGAGGGATGCTGGGGTGAGGCCTTGGATACACTTTTGGCATTAGGATTGGTTAGTTGCGAGCCCAATTTGCAGCCCTCGCCAACAGGGGCTTACGTGTCGGTATGGCAATATATAGCAATAAACGTTAACCTTTGTTATATACTGTTCATGGTTGGGTGCATGTGAGTCGACGATAAACGTGATCTTCGGGTGACGTCACACACTTGTGTATAGAGGTGGGCCAATAAACGCGACCTTTGACTACCTAAACCTTTCTGTTGCATATTGCAAACTTTAAACCGGACAAAAGATATAAATTGATTGCATGCATATGTATTGTTGCATTGTTTTGGCTACTCACTAAGCTGTGATGTGTGCTCACCCCTCGACGTCGAATATTTTTAGTTGATGATGCAGGTTATACCGTTGAAGATTATATGAATGCGTCTGCGTACGGGAACGTGGCAGCAATGGAAGCTGGAACTGAAGTGGATACACACGACTCCTCTTGCGAGTGCAACTCGTGTGTATTTGATTAGATATTTTATAGGTTTCTTTATTTGGATTTATTAAGACATGTATTTGGTATTTAAATATTTATGTCTCAGTTGAAACAAACTAAATTGTTATTTAAATTTTAATATCACATAGATCCTCAGTTCTTCTTATTATAAGACTTGCGCTATTGTGTATTTACTCTGATTATGATTACGGATGTGTATAAGTTTAGATAACGCGGGGATAGCCTATTTGAGATCCTGGTTGAACCGTTGGTTTATTAGCGGTTCATCACACCATTCTGGTTAGTCCAATATTAGGGTGTGACAACTTGGTATCAGAGCATCTCCGGCCTTGTCCGCTAAACTAACATACATTCGAGACAATTGTGAACTGTGATAGGATAAAAGTAAAAAAAGTAATATAAACACACTGTAAGCAAAAGTGATGGTTGAGACCAAATTTAAAAAGAGAATAATGCATCTATTAAAGGGGAAACAAGTTACATACAATGAGTGAGAGAAACAAAATGTATATACATAACTAAAGCAGAGTACAGTCCACAACTCGGACAGTTACTGTGTAGTACAAGAAAATAAGTACAATCAAGAAGATGGAGGCGAAGGAGGAGGCGGGGCCTCATGATCTCGGTCATAGTCCTCAGCATAGACTCTAGTCAACCAGGCTATCTGAGTCTGGGTCGTCTATAGACTAGCTGTGAGATCGGCTACCCTCCGATCAGTCGCATGCTGTACCTCTATAAGCTCTCCCATCCGTGTGTCTAATATGCGCTGGGCGGCTAACAGCTCATCCACTCTCACACGCTGAGCGTCTAGCAACTCCTCCATCCTCAGATTAGATCTGCACTGAGCCTCCCTGATCCCCTGCAGCATCTCCATCATGTCAGAAGGTGGGAATGAAGGACCAGCCTCAGGTGCAGGAGCCGCCTCAGAAGAAGTGCCAACTCTAGCCACATGTGTAGGGGAAGGAGGTGGTATCGAGTCGACATCCATATACATACGGTCGTCATCGTCGATAGGATCCACACGAGCTCTAGCAGCGGTAGCAGCGGCCTCAGCGTCAGCCATCTCAATGGGAGTGTGAGGGTGCACCATCGCGTTCCTCTCCGCATCACTAACCTGGGTATCCCGCATACCCATCTTGCAAATAGCCTCCCAATCTAGAGGAGACGAGAAGGTCTTCTCCTGGATCTTCTCATCTACTAGGTCAACCCCCAGACGGGTCAGTAGCACTGTAATCATGCGTCCATAGGGTAGATTACCCCTATGACCGGACAATGTAGCACTAATCATGGCCTGCATGATGATGTAAGGAAGGCAGACCGGCTGTCTGGTGTAAATACTGTATATCAAAAACTAGGTCAGCTGAGAAACCCTCTCATAGTGCCCACTCTGCGGGATCAGATTATGCTGAATAATCTTACAGAAGACCTGTGGAGCTGGACGCAGATAACAAGCTCTCATCTGCTAGCGATCAGGTCATAGCAGCTGATTGTCGATCTCTACCCTCATCTCCATGGAAACAAACAGGGGCTCTCCTGGCGCACAGTACACCATGGGCCCATCATAGGGTATGCCCAGTAGGTCGGCCAGTTGCCGATAGTCAAATGAAATGTGCACCCCTTTAACGTAACTGGTGATGCGCCACTCTTGACCATGCTCAACGTCATTGTAATTCCCCACCACCTGGAGATTACAATAGAACTGGCGCACCCTCCAGAGTACTCTTTGATTCAGGAGCTACTCATTCATTTATATCTATGTCATTCGAAAATAAGATAAACTTACCCATCAAAACATTAGACTACAAATTACTTGTATGATCACTGATGGGGTTAGAAGTCGAATTAGAGAAAGATTATGGACCATGCCCAGTTTTCATTGGAGAGAAGACCTTAGATGCAACCTTGATACAACTTGAGATGGCAGACTTTGATGTTATTTTGGGAATTGACTGGTTAGCTCGGCATTCTGTAAATCTGTTATGCGCCGAAAAGAAGCTAATGTTCAAAGACAAAGAAGGAGTAGAATTTAGTTTCTTGGGAACCAAACACCCCCGGAGACGCAAGCTCATACTTTCAGCACTAAAGGCTAAGAAGTGCCTTGAGAAGGAGGCAGTCGGGAATCTAGTATCAGTGGTCGACCTAACCAAGGAAGCACCACGAATGTAAGACATTGACTTCGTGCGAGACTACCCTGACGTATTTCCAGAGGAACTACCCAGATTACCACCCTACCGAGCCACAGAGTTTGTGATAGACCTTATACCTGGAGCCGCACCAGTGTCAAAAACACCTTATAGAATGGCTCCTACTGAACTGAAGGAATTAAAAGTGCAACTACAAGAACTGCTGGACAAGGGTTATATTCGACCCAGTATATCTCCATGGGGGGCACCGGTGTTGTCCGTAAAGAAGAAGGATGGTAGCGTTCGATTATGCATCGACTATCGGGAGTTGAATAAACTGACAATCAAGAATCGATATCCACTACCTCGGATCGATGACTTATTCGATCAGTTACAAGGAGCAAAAGTATTTTCGAAGATCGACATTCGATCAGGCTATCATCAGCTGAAGATTAAAGAAGGTGATATTCCAAAGACAGCTTTCAGGACCAGATATGGACAATATGAATTTTTGGTTATGTCTTTCGGAATAAATAATGCACCGGCAACGTTCATGGAACTTATGAACCGAGTTTTCCACGATATGTTGGATATGTCGGTTACAGTATTTATTGATGATATATTGGTATACTCCAAGGACAAGGAATCCCATATCAAGAACCTAAACGCAGCCCTACAGCGTTTAAGGAAAGAGAAGTTATAAGCCAAATTTTCAAAGTGCGAGTTTTGGCTAAGTGAAATCGCCTTCCTAGGCTATGTAGTATCCGCTGAAGGAATCAAAGTGGACCCCAGCAAGATTGAAGCTATTGTGAAGTGGGAAGCACCAAAGAGCGTTTCAGAAATTAAAACTTTTCTGGGTCTAGCTGGTTATTATCGGAGATTCGTAGAAGACTATTCTCGGATTGCCGTACCTCTCACCAGTTTGACTAAGAAAGGTGAAAAGTTTGTGTGGACGGATAAATGTGAGAAGGGCTTCCAGACATTGAAGTCCAGATTGATATCCGCCCGGATTTTGACTATTCCTATTCCAGGACAGACGTTTACCATATACACTGATGCGTCGGGATTAGGATTTCGATGTGTGCTTATGCAAGGAGACCAAGTAATTGCGTATGCCTCGAGACAGTTGAAGGTACATGAGAAAAATTACCCCACTCATGATTTGGAGTTAGCGGCAGTAGTACATGCTGTCAAGATATGGAGACATTACTTATACGGAGAGAAATTCCAGATTAAGTCGGACCATAAAAGTTTTACTTAGCTATTTAATCAGAAGGAGTTGAATATGAGACAAAGAAGATGGCTAGAACTATTGAAAGATTATGATTGTGATATCCAGTATCATCCGGGAAAAGCGAACGTAGTAGCGGATACCTTAAGCAAAAAGGCAATGATAAAATCGCAAGGAGAAGTTAGCACGACTGCAGCAATGTGTACTACCGGAAGGGTATTTAATCACGGCAACGAGCAGTATGTGATAGATATAACGGATGGATCAGCCAACCAAGGGTTTATTCATCGGTTTTCAAATATGTTCGCGGCATTGGAGATTATACCGGATATAGTGGATGAAGTAAAGACAGCTATCAAATCAGATCCTTATCTGAGAACAGTACAAGAAGATATCGAGAAAGGTAGGACTAACCCTGAGTTCACCTTGGACGAAGAGAAAGTACTGAAATACAAGGGAAGAATATGTGTACCCAAAACAAAAAATGTAGACATTAGACACCGAATGATGAAAGAAGCCCATACCACCATTTATTCGATACATCCTGGAAGCACATAAATGTATCATGATCTAAAGAAACTATATTGGTGGAGAGGAATGAAAGAAGATGTAGCTAAGTTTGTGTTTCAATGCCTAAATTGTCAGAAAGTAAAGGCTGAACGACAAAGACCCACAGGACTGTTACAGCCGTTACCGGAAGCAGCATGGAAATGGGACTGCATCACTATGGACTTCGTCACGGGATTACCACTGACTCCTCGAGTAGTTGACGCAGTTTGGGTGATTGTGGACCGTCTGACTAAAACAGCTCGCTTCATACCTATACGACCTCAGTATACACTGGAAAGGTTAGCGAAGCTGTATGTGGATAATATTGTTCGGTTACACGGTGTACCAGAAAGCATTGTGTCTGATAGAGATCCACGATTTACTTTCAAGTTTTGGGAGGGATTACGAAAGGCTATGGGTACAACATTGAAGTTCAGTACTGCATTCCACCCACAGATAGATGGACAATCAGAGCGTACAATCTAGATTCTAGAAGATATGCTACGAGCATGTGTAATTGATTTCAAAGGATCATGGGATGAAAAGCTACCATTGATCGAGTTCGCGTATAACAACAGCTATCAGGCTACTATATAGATGTCACCTTATGAAGCATTGTATGGCAGGAAGTGTCGAACTCCTTTGTTTTGGAATGAAGTTGGAGAACGTAGTATTGTTGGGCCGGAATTTGTTGAAGAGACTTGCCGAGTGGTCGACATTATCAAGGAAAGATTGAGAACGGCTCAGAACCGTCAGAAGCAATATGCATATACTCGACGCAGTGATCTGGAGTTCGCTGTAGGTGATAAAGTATTTTTGAAGGTATCACCTATGCAAGGATGGAAAAGGTTCAGACAGAAAGGGAAACTAAGTCCAAGATATGTCGGGCCGTATGAAATTCTAGCTATGCGTGGTAAAGTGGCTTATCATTTAGCACTACCACCATCTATGTCGAGTGTGCATGACGTATTTCACATTTCCCTATTAAAGAAGTATGTCAAGGATCCAACGCATGTTTTGACAGTAGATTTCCCAGAATTGACTGATGATTTAACATTCGAAGTAACACCAACAGAAATCACTAGCCGAAAGGTTCAACGTCTACGCAAATGAGATATCTATTATGTTAAGGTCACTTGGAAAAGTAGAGACTTGGAAGAAATTACATGGGAAGAAGAGAATGCTATGCGAAAGCAATACCCTCACTTATTTGATTCAGAAGGTACGTACAATTTCGAGGACGAAATTTTTATAAATAGGGGGGAGTTGTAAGACCCGTGTCAATCTAATCCGGTCATACCACCTTGAACCAGGTTTACCCATCATGGTTGAGTCATATGGACCAAGGGCGTGAAGGAGATCGAGATCCCAGGTATCAAATCGACCCAAAAACACTTAATTTGAAGGGAGGGTCGCATACCCAGCTAAGTAGGGTCGGAGCTCCCAAAGCAGAAAGTCAGACCCTCAATTTTCAAGGGTGGGTCGGACTGCTTAGAACCCTAGGGTCGACGAGATCATCGACCCTCCCATCGACCCTCGGTTACCGTAGGAAATAGAATTAGGAAATTTCCTAATTTTTGGTTGGGATTCTTTCCTAATCTCAAAGGGACTTATTTTAGGATGTTCCTGCTCTGTTTAAAGGACGTCCCTAAGCCACTTTCACTCCTTTCACAACCCTAATTGAATTAAGAGAAAGAGGAGAGAAGGAAAAGAAGAAGAAGAGAAACAAGGAAGAGAATTTAGCCAAAAGAGAAGATTTGCAGAGAAGGAGTATTCTTCTCAGGTATGGATACTAATTCCATGAGTTTCTACAGACCTTAGGTTAGATATTGATGAGAGTGTAATCTCGGAGAAACCCAAACCATCAACCCATGGTTAGGTTTTCATGGATAACCAAAGGAGAATGCATGAAAGCTATCTAGGTGGGTTATATCTAGTTTCAGACCATGGAATGAATGTAGAAGGGAAAGTAGGAGCAAGACATAGTATCCCAAGCACGAAGAATGGACTAAAAGAGGGAATTGGACCAAAGTGCACCGAGGGTCGCACCGAGGGTCGATGACCATCCGACCCTTGGTGATTCTGACCATCGACCCTCAGTGTTCGGGAAGTTCAGAGTTAAGGGAGGGTCGCACCCAGGGTCGATTAGGACTCCGACCCTCAGTTAACAGAATGGTTTTTAAATCTGGAATTAATTATAATTAAATTCTATTGACTTTGTTAGGTCTTCTAGCAATATAATAACATTGTAAAGGTGATTCTAAAGCTTGGAAAAGAATCTTTTAGCAAGCCAAGGTGAGGAACCAAAACTCCAAACTAATTGGTTAATAACAAAACTGTTTTCAATTTTCTTGAGTCCTATGCCATGCTTGATTCTATGCGAATATGTTTGTAATGTGCATACAGCATGCCATCCAATATTTCTATTACTTGTTCATGCATATTTACTTTATTGTTTATAACATGATGATGATGATGATCGGAATAGGCCTGTGCTTGTATGTGTGTAGTTGGTGTACTTGATGCGAGCGAGTATCAGGGGAGGTGTGATGAGAAAGTCAATAAACGTTAACCTTTGGTAGGTCTCAATACTTTAGCTCTATTTCAAACTCAAGTCTTGTGCATTAGCATCGTCGTATCGGCATTACTTTAGCAGAACTATTATGTCGTAGAGTATCAGGGTGGTGGTCTCGGTCCTTGTAGTCTCTGACTCTACCGGGGGGCCTTAGCTCTATCTCTATGGACATTCTGAGGGATGCTGGGGTGAGGCCTTGGATAAACTTTTGGCATTAGGATTGGTTCGTTGTGAGCCCAATTTGCAGCCCTCGCCAACAGGGGCTTACGTGTTGGTATGACACTATATAGCAATAAACGTAACCATTGTTATATAATGTTCATGGTTGGGTGCATGTGAGTCGATGATAAACGTGATCTTCGGGTGACGTCACACACTCGTGCATAAAGGCGGGGTCAATAAACGTGACCTTTGGCTACCTAAACCTTTCTATTGCATACTGTAAACTTTAAACCGGACCAAAGATATAAATTGATTGCATGCATATGTATTATTGCATTGTTTTGGCTACTCACTGAGCCGTGATGTGTGCTCATCCCTCGACGTCAAATATTTTTAGTTGATGATGCAGGTTATACCTTCGAAGACTATATGAATGCGTCTGCGTACGGGAACGTGGCAACGATGGAAGTTGAAGCTGAAGTGGATACACACGACTCCTCTTGCGAGTGCAACTCGTGTGTATTTGATTAGATATTTTATAGGTTTCTTTATTGGATATATTAAGACATGTATTTGATATTTAAATATTTATGTCTCAGTTGAAAACAAAATAATATGCTATTAAATTATTAATATCATCTTAGTTTCTCAGTTCATGTTATTATAAGAATTCGGCTATTGTGTATTTACTCTGATTATGGTTACGGATGTGTGTAAGTTTAGATAACGCGGGGATAGCCTATCTGAGATCCTGGTTGAACCGTTGGTTTATTAGCGGTTCATCACATCATTCTGAATAGTACAGAATTGGGGTGTGACAAGCACACATCACGGCTCAGTGAGTAGCCAAAACAAAGCAACAATACATATGCATGCAATCAATTTATATCTTTGGTCCGGTTTAAAGTTTACAGTATGCAATAGAAAGGTTTAGGTAGCCAAAGGTCACGTTTATTGACCCCGCCTTTATACACGAGTGTGTGACGTCACCCGAAGATCACGTTTATCATCGACTCACATGCACCCAACCATGAACATTATATAACAATGGTTACGTTTATTGCTATATAGTGTCATACCAACACGTAAGCCCCTGTTGGCGAGGGCTGCAAATTGGGCTCACAACGAACCAATCCTAATGCCAAAAGTTTATCCAAGGCCTCACCCCAGCATCCCTTAGAATATCCATAGAGATAGAGCTAAGGCCCCCCCGGTAGAGTCAGAGACTACAAGGACCGAGACCACCTCCCCTGATAATCTACGACATAATAGTTCTGCTAAAGTAATGGCAATACGATGATGCCAATGCCCAAGACTTGAGTTAGAGATGGAGCTAAAGTGTTGAGACCAACCAAAGGTTAATGTTTACTGACGTTCTCATCACACCTCCCCTGATACTCGCTCGCATCAAGTACATCAACCACACATACAAGCACATGCCTATTCCTATCATCATCATCATCATCATGTTATAAACAATAAAGTAAATATGCATGAACAAGTAATAGAAATATTGGATGGCATGTTGTATGCACATTACAAACATATTCACATAGAATCAAGCATGGCATAGGACTCAAGAAATAGAAAAAAGTTTTTGTTATTAACCAATTTAGTTTGGAGTTCTGGTTCCTCACCTGAGCTTGCTATAAGATGTTTTTCCAAGCTTAGAATCACCTTTACAGTGTTATTATATTGCTAGAAGACCTAACAAAGTCGATAGAATTTAATTATAATTAATTCTGAATTTAAAAACCATGCTGTTAACGGAGGGTCGGAGGTAGGGTCGGAGTCCTGATCGAGCCTCGGTGCGACCCTCCCCAGATTCTGAACTTCCCGAACCCTGAGGGTCGATGGTCAGGAACACCTAGGGTCGGATGGTCATCGACCCTCGGTGCAATCCTCTGTGCACTTTGGTCCAATTCCCTCTTTTTAATACATTCTTCGTGTTTGGGGTCCTATGAGTTGCTTCTACATTCCATTAAACATTCATTCCATGGTCTGGAACCATGTATAATCCATCTAAAATAGTTTTCATGCATTCTCCTATGGTTTTCCATGAAAACCTAACCATAGTTTGATGGTTTGGGTTTCTCCGAGATCACACTCTCTCCAATAACTATCCTAAGGTCTGTAGAAACTAATGGAATTAGTATCCATACCTGAGAAGATTACTTTTTCTCTAAAATTCTTCTCCTTTTTGCTATGTTCTCTTCCTTGCCTTTCTTCTTCCTCTTTTCCTTCTCCTCTCTTTCTCTCAATTCAATTAGGGTTGTGAAAGGTGTGAAAGTGGCTTAGGGAAGTCCTTTAAATAGAGTAGGAATATCCTAAAATAAGTCCCTTTGAGGTTAGGAAAGAATCCCCATCGAAAATTAGAAAATTTCCTAATTTTATTTTCTTACGACAACCGAGGGTCGATGGGAGGGTCGATGATCCCGTCGACCATAGGGTCCTAAGCTGTCCGACCCTCCCTTCAAAACTAAGGGTCTGACTTTTTGCTTTGGGAGGTCCGACCCTGCTTAGGTGGGTATGCGACCCTTCCCCTATTTTAAGTGTTTTTGGGTCGATTTGATACCTGGGATCTCGATCTCCTTCACGCCCTTGGTCCATTTGACTCGACCATGATGGGTAAACCTGGTTCAAGGTGGTAAGACCGGGTTAGTTTGACACGGGTCTTACAACTCCCCCCTACTTATAAAAATTTTTTCCTCGAAATTGTACGTACCTTCTGAATCAAATAAGTGAGGGTATTGCTTCCGCATAGCATTTTTTTCTTCCCATGAAACTTCTTCCATGTCTCTACTTTTCCATGTGACCTTAACATAGTAGATATCTCTATTGCGTAGACATTGAACCTTTCGACTAGTGATTTCTGTTGGTGTTACTTCAAATGTCAAATCATCAGTCAATTCTGGAAAATCCACTGTCAAAACATGCGTTGGGTCTTTGACATACTTCTTCAATAGGAAAATGTGAAATACATCATGCACATTTGACATAGATGGTGGTAGTGCTAATTGATAAGCCACTTTTCAACGCTTAGCTAGAATTTCATACGGCCCGACATATCTTGGACTTAGTTTCCCTTTCGATCCGAACCTCTTCAATCCTCGCATGGGCGATACCTCCAAAAATACTTTATCACCTACGGCGAACTCCAGATCTCTTCGTCGAGTATCCGCACATTGCTTCTGACGGTTCTGAGCTGTTCTCACTCTTTCCTTGATGATGTCGACCACTCGACAGGTCCCTTCGACAAATTCTGATCCAACAATACTACGTTCTCCAACTTCATTCCAGAATAAGGGAGTTCGACACTTCCTGCCATACGGTGATTCATAAGGTGACATCTGTATAGTAGCCTGATAGCTATTGTTATAAGCGAACTCGATCAGTGGTAATCTTTCATCCCATGATCCCTTGAAATCAATTACACATGCTCATAGCATATCTTCTAGAATCTGAATTGTATGCTCCGACTGTCCATCTGTCTGTGGGTGGAATGCAGTACTGAACTTCAATGTTGTACCCATAGCCTTTCGCAATCCTTCCCAAAACTTAGAAGTAAATCGTGGATCTCTATCCAACACAATGCTTTCTGGAACACCAAGTAATCGAACAATATTATCCACATACAGCTTCGCTAACCTTTCCAGTGTATACTGAGGTCGTATAGGTATGAAGCGAGCTGTTTTAGTCAAACGGTCCACAATCACCCAAACTGCGTCAACTACTCGAGGAGTCAATGGTAGTCCCATGAAGAAGTCCATAGTGATGCAGTCCCATTTCCATGCTGGTTTCGGTAATGGCTGTAACAGTCCTGCGGGTCTTTGTCGTTCAGCCTTTACTTTCTGACAATTTAGGCATTGAGACACGAACTTAGCTACATCTGCTTTCATTCCCCTCCACCAATATAGTTTCTTTAGATCATGATACATTTTTGTACTTCCAGGATGTATCGAATAGATGGTGGTGTGGGCTTCCTTCATCAGTCGGTGTCTAATGTCTACACTTTCTGTTTCAGGTACACATATTCTTCCTTTGTATTTCAGTACTTTTTCATCATCCAAGGTGAATTCAGGATTAGTCCTACCTATCTCAATATCTTCTTGTACTGTTCTCAGATAAGGATCTGCTTTGATAGCTGTCTTCACTTCATCCACTATATCCGGTATAATCTTCAATGTCGCGAACATATTCAAAAACCGATGAATAAACCCTTGGTTGGCTGATCCATCCATTGTATCTGTCACATACTGCTCGTTGCCGTGATTGAATACCATTCCGATAGTACACATTGCTGCAGTCGTGCTAACTTCTCCTTGAGATTTTATCATTGCTTTTCTGCTTAATGCATCGGCTACTATGTTCGTTTTTCCCGGATGATACTGGATATCACAATCATAGTCTTTCAATAGTTCCAACCAATTTCTTTGTCTCATATTCAACTCCTTCTGATTAAATAAATAAGTAAGACTTTTATGGTCCGACTTAATCTGAAATTTCTCTCCATATAAGTAATGTCTCCATATCTTGACAAAGATGTACCTCGCCGCTAGCTCCAAATCATGACTGGGGTAATTTTTCTCATGTACCTTTAACTGTCTTGAAGCATAAGCAATTACTTGCTCTCCTTGCATAAGCACACATCCAAATCATGACTGGGGTAAGACTTTTATGGTCCGACTTAATCTGAAATTTCTCTCCATATAAGTAATGTCTCCATATCTTGACAGCATGTACTACTGCCGCTAGCTCCAAATCATGACTGGGGTAATTTTTCTCATGTACCTTTAACTGTCTTGAAGCATAAGCAATTACTTTCTCTCCTTGCATAAGCACACATCCTAATCCCAATCCCGACGCATCAGTGTATAAGGTAAATGTCTGTCCTGGAATAAGAATAGTCAAAATCGGGGCTGATATCAATCTGCTCTTCAACGTTTGGAAACTCTTCTCATATTTATCGGCCCATATGAAATTTTCACCTTTCTTAGTCAAACTGGTGAGAGGTACAGCAATCCGAGAATAATCTTCTACGAATCTCTGATAATAACCAGCTAAACCCAGAAAACTTCTGATTTTCGAAACACTCTTTGGTGCTTCCCACTTTACAATAGCCTCGATCTTGCTGGGGTCCACTTTGATTCCTTCAGCGGATACTACATGGCCTAGAAAGTCGACTTCACTTAGCCAAAACTCACACTTTGAAAATTTGGCATATAACTTCTCTTTCCTTAAACGCTGTAGGGCTGCATTTAGGATCTTGATATGGGTTTCCTTGTCCTTGGAGTATACCAATATATCATCAATGAATACTATAACTGACGTATCCAACATATCGTGGAAAACTCGGTTCATAAGTTCCAAGAACGTTGCCGGTGCATTAGTTAATCCGAAAGACATAACCAAAAATTCATAATGTCCATATCTTGTCCTGAAAGCGGTCTTTGGAATATCACCTTCTTTAATCTTCAACTGATGATAGTCCGATCGAAGATCGATCTTAGAAAATACTTTCTCCCCTTGTAGCTGATCGAACAAGTCATCGATCCGAGGTAGTGGATATCGATTCTTGATTGTTAGTTTATTCAACTCCCGATAGTCGATACATAATCGAACGCTACCATCCTTCTTCTTTACGAACAACACCGGTGCCCCCCATGGAGATATACTGGGTCGAAAATAACCCTTGTCCAGCAGTTCTTGTAGTTGCACTTTTAATTCCTTCAGTTCCGTAGGAGCCATTCTATAAGGTGCTTTTGACACTGGTGGGGCTCCAGGTATAAGGTCTATCACAAACTCCGTGGCTCGGTCGGGTGGTAATCCGGGTAGTTCCTCTGGAAATATGTCAGGATAGTCCCGCACGACATCAATATCTTCCATTCGTGGTGCGACCTTTGTTAGGTCGACCACGGATACTAGATACCCGATTGCCCCCTTCTCAAGGAACTTCTTAGCCTTTAGTGCTGAAAGTATGAGCTTGCGTCTCCAGGGAAGTTTGGTTCCCGAGAAACTTAATTATGCTCCTTCTTTGTCTTTGAACGTTAGCTTCTTTTCGGCGCATAATAGATTTGTAGAATGTCGAGCTAACCAGTCCATTCCCAAGATGACATCAAAATCTGCCATTTCAAGTTGTATCAAGGTTGCATCTAAAGTCTTCTCTCCAATGAGAACAGGACATGGTCCATAACCTTTCTCTAGTTCCACTTCTAACCCCATCGGTGATTGTACAAGTAATTTGTAGTCTAATGTTTTGATGGGTAAATTTATCTTCTTTCCAAATGCCACAGATATAAAGGAATGAATAGCTCTGGAATCAAAGAGTACTCTTGCGGGCATGCCATTTATAGGTACGATACCTGTGACTTATTTTACTTAGTCTACATGCTCATACAATGTAATTACAACTTTAAAAAGTTTCAGTCGTACCTGTGACCACATCGGGTGATGCGGCCGCATCCTCAGACGTAACAGCATATACCCGTCCCTGATGGAATTGCTTCTTGGGCTTAGAGCACTCCCTTGCCATATGTCTCGGCTTGTTGCAGTTAAAACACTTCGGGGCTTCAGAATTTGGCTTTGGCTGAGGTTGAGCTACTGAAGTAGACTTGGTTGCAGTAGTATAATTCTGAGGATGGAAAGGCTTATACGTCCTGTTATTGCTTCCGTTGTAGGAATTTTCGGCTGGCCTTTTGATGCCTCTGTTCTGAGTAAAATAACTCCCCTTCTGGCTCGATTCAATCACTCGAGCAATCTGGACAGCTTCGTTAAAAATTTTCTTTTCTAAGCCCAGAACATGTTCTCTGATGTTTCCTCTCAGTCCCGTGACAAACCTACGGGTTTTGGTTTCTTCTTCTTGCATGCTCAATGGTGCGAAGAAAAATAACTCTTCATAACGCTGTTGGTATGCATCCACTGACATCTGTCCCTGATAAAGACTCAAGAACTCCTTCTCCATCGAATCTCTGAAGCTCCGTGGAAAATATTTCTCAAAGAAGGCTTCTTTATATATAGCCCATGTCAGTAGGGCGTGCTTGGTCAGTAGATATGCCTTCGTGGATTTCCACCAATGATGTGCGTCGCCCTTGAGCATGAAGGTGGCGCATAGTACTTTCTCTTTCTCTTCCTCTGTGATAGTCATCATGAGGTAATTTCTCTCCATCTCATCTATCCAGTGGGCTGGCCACAACGGATCAGACGGTTTGCCGTTGAATTCTTTGGGTTTCGTCTTCAAAAATCTCTCCACTAGTCGGGAGTGGTCCAACTGATTTTGGGGGTTTGCCCCAAACATATGGGGTGGATACTGGTAATTCCCCTGAGCTGCTTCCGGTACCTGCACTGGAATCTATGCAGCCGATTGTTGAGGTGTCTGAGGAGCTGGGTGGTTACCCACCGGTGCTGCACTGGCTTGTCCCGTGTGCAAGGGTGCAGCCTGAGTGGCTTGAAACATAATTCCCATGGAAATCTGCATCTGAGCCTGTGCGTGTTGCATCTGCTGTGCCAGATTCATCACCACTGTTGTTAGCTCTGGTAGTGGAGGTGCCAAATTTGTAGGGTTTGCCGGTTCTGGATTACCCGATGCATAGTTATTTTCTTGACTGGTCTCCTCCACGGGTGGTGGTGGTGGGACTGCATTTCGGGTCTGTCAGGTCACTCTACGTCCAGACATAATTCTTTTCTGTGATTGGTGGTGCCTGAAAATTATCAAAATAGGTGAGATGTCATACGACGATGCCGCCCGTTTTCATTTCGTGGAAGTCCCCGGCAGAGGAAAGGGCTGTAGGTGATGGCGCGTTCTGCTTCTTATCTAGTCTAGAGAGGGGCGCAGAAATCGTTCCTATTGGGTCGTGCGTGCGCTCATGGAGTTTCTTCTTTTCTTCGCTTGGAGAGAGAAATTATTTTATCGCGCTCCACATCTAATGAGATTTTTGTTCCAGCCCGGACTTTAGTTCATCAGTTCATCGAGGAAAGGAGAATTTACTACGAGAGTGCAGGGTTCCAAACCTCAATAGGTATCGGGGTACAGAAAGAGTACATTGACACATATTGATTGGTCGCTTGACGAATGGCTTTCTACGACGGTAGGCACGCTAACCAATAATCAATTCCAATTCTAGCTCATTTTATAAAAAAATGCTGTATTTTCTATGCAGGGTCGATGGTGAGGGTCGATGGTATGTCCGACCCTTAGTATCCGACCCTGGGATGACCCGTTCTTCCCGAGAGCTGAGGGTCGATGCGAGGGTCGATGGGTATCCGACCCTCAGTTCCGACCCTTAGTTTCTGTCAGATTCCCTAGAGCCGAGGGTCGATGGGAGGGTTGATTCGAGGGTCAATTATGCTAGTCGAATTGTCCGACCCTCGGACTAAAAATCAGATTTTTAAGATCTGATTTTGGGTCATTTCTTATTATTTCTCTCCCATTTCGACTCGCCTCTCCTCTCTGAGTTGCTACAGTGCTACTCCACTGTTGTGGGTCGATTTTACTCCGGGTTTCGACGTCCACTTCATCCCTACAGGTATGTCTTCCCATTATTACCTGTTTTTAGGTTTTCATTTCTAGGTTTTTGTACATTTAACTTGTATTTTCCAAATTAAACTTTTTCCAACCGTAAAAATTTGATTTTTATTGGGGGCTTTTGTTATTGGTGTCTCGAGGAATGAAAGCCCTCAAATTTTTTTGAGTTTCATCGGTTGGTTATCGAGAAACTTGAAATTTTCTCTTTTTACCCTAATTGTCGAAATTTTCGATTTTTCTTGAATTTCTTCAAATTGGACTTCGTCAGTTAAAATTTCCTACTGTATGTGGGTTGTAGGATGTATTTTAACCTACGTAAGTTCTCATGCCCACTTGTATGGTGAGAAATAGGGCTTTATCGTCACTTACGTCATTATTAATTCGAATTTCGGATTTTTATCCCATAATTTCCTTATTTTTCCTTCTCTTTCTTGTTTTGCAGATACCATGGCTCGTACCAAGGTACCCAGAGTTCGTGATCCCCTTCTCTTTCGTTCCAATGAAGCCGAGCCACAGTATGCTGACTATGCCCATAAGAAGGTTGAAGGTGGTCGTATGGTGAACTTGGCTGAGTTAGCCGTGTTCAACGTAGAGGGAGCCTTTGGTGACATGGGGTGGCTCCCTGTCATTATATACGATGCGTGCACATGTCCGGATTTGGTGCGCCAATTCTATTGTAATCTCCAGGTGGTGGGGAATTACAATGACATTGAGCATGGTCAGGAGTTGTGCATCACCAGTTACGTTAAAGGAGTTCACATTTCATTTGACTATCGACAACTGGCCAATCTGTTGGGCATTCCCTGTGATGGCCCCATGGTGTATTGTGCGCCTGGAGAGCCCTAGTTTGTTGAGATGGAGATGAGGGCAGAGATCGACAATCAGTTGCTCCATCCTGATTGATGGCAGATGAGAGCTTATTATTTGCGTCCAGCTCCACGGATCTTCTGCAAAATTATCCAGCATAATCTGATCCCGCAGAGTGGGCACTATGAGAGGGTTTCTTAGCTGACCTAGTTCTTGATATACAGTATCTGCACTCGCCAGCCCGTCTGCCTTCCATACATCATCATGCGGACTATGATTAGTGCTACATTGTCCGGTCATAGGGGTATTCTACCCTATGGATGCATGATTACAGTGCTACTGACCCGTCTGGGGGTTGACCTGGTGGATGAGAAGATCTAGGAGAACACCTTCTCTTTGCCTCTAGATTGGGAGGCAATCTGCAAGATGGGTATGCGGGATGCCCAAGTTAGTGATGAGGAGAGGAACACGATGGTGCGCCCTCACACTCGTATCGAGATGGCTGATGCTGAGGCTGCTGCTGCCACTGCTAGAGCCCATGTGGATCCTATCGATGATGAAGACTGCATGTATATGGATGTTTACGTGATACCACCATCTTCACCTACACATGCGGCTGGTGTTGGTACTTCTTCTATGGCAGATCCTGTACCTGAGGCTGGTCCTTCTTATGCGGCTGGCCCTTCACGCCCACCTCCTGATATGATGGAGATGCTGCAGGAGGTCAGGGAGGCTCAGCGCAGATCTGATCTGAGAATGGAGGAGTTGCTAGAGGCTCAGCGTGTTAGAGTAGATGAGCTATTAGCCGCCCAGCGCATATCAGACACACGGATGGGAAAGCTTATAGATGTACAGCGTGCGACTGATCGAAGGGTAGCCGATCTCACAGCTAGTCTACAGACGACCCAAACTCAGATAGCCTGGTTGACTAGAGTCTATGCTGAGGACTATGACAGAGACCGTGAGGACTACTTTAGATTCCTTGTACTTCAGAGTAACTGTCCGGGTTGTGGACTGTATTCTGCTTTCATTATGTATATACGTTTTGTTTCGCTCTCATTATATGTAAACTTGTTTTCCCTTTAATAGATGCATTATTCTATTTTTAAATTTGGTCTCAATCATCACTTGTGCTTACAGTTAGTTAATATTACTATTTTTACTTTTATCCTATCTCAGTTCACGATTGCCTTCAATGTATGCTAGTTCAGCGGACAAGGCCTGTGATGCTCTGATACCAAGTTGTCACACCCCAATTCTACACTATTCAGAATGATGTAATGAACCGCTAATAAATCAACGGTTCAACCAGGATCTCAAATAGGCTATCCCCGCGTTATCTAAACTTACACACATCTGTAACCATAATCAGAGTATATACACAATAGCGAAAGTGTTATAATAACATGAACTGAGAAACTAAGATGATATTAATAATTTAATAGCAAATTATTCTGTTTTCAACTGAGACATAAATATTTAAATACCAAATACATGTCTTAATAAATCCAATAAAAAAACCTATAAAATATCTAATCAAATACATACGAGTTGCACTCGCAAGAGGAGTCGTGTGTATCCACTTCAGCTTCAGCTTCCATCGCTGCCACGTTCCGGTACGCAGATGCATTCATATAGTCTTCAAAGGTATAACCTGCATCATCAACTAAAAATATTCGACGTCGAGTGGTGAGCACACATCACGGCTCAGTGAGTAGCCAAAACAATGCAACAATATATATGCATGCAAATCAATTTATATCTTTGGTCCGATTTAAAGTTTGCAGTATGCAATAGAAAGGTTTAGGTAGCCAAAGGTCGCGTTTATTGACCCCACCTCTATACACGAGTGTGTGACGTCACCCGAAGATCACGTTTATCGTCGACTCACATGCACCCAAACATGAACGTTATATAACAAAGGTTACGTTTATTGCTATATAGTGTCATACCAACACGTAAGCCCCTGTTGGCGAGGGCTGCAAACTGGGCTCGCAACTAACCAATCCTAATGCTAAAAGTGTATCCTAGGCCTCACCCCAGCATCCCTTAGAATATCCATAGAGATAGAGCTAAGGCCCCTCGGTAGAGTCAGAGACTACAAGGACCGAGACCACCTCCCTTGATACTCTACGACATAATAGTTCTGCTAAAGTAATGGCGATACGACGATGCCAATGCACAAGACTTGAGTAGAGATAGAGCTAAAGTGCTGAGACCCACCAAATGTTAACGTTTATTGACGTTCTCATCACACCTCCCCTGATAATCGCTCGGATGAAGTACATCAACCACCCACATACAAGCACATGCCTATTCCTATCATCATCATCATCATCATGTTATAAACAATAAAGTAAATATGCATGAACAAGTAATAGAAATATTGGATGGCATGCTGTATGCACATTACAAACATATTTACATAGAATCAAGCATGGCATAGGACTCAAGAAATAGAAAATAATTTTTGTTATGAACCAATTTAGTTTGGAGTTCTGGTTCCTCACCTTAGGTTGCTATAAGATGTTTTTCCATGCTTTAGAATCACCTTTACAGTGTTATTATATTGCTAGAAGACCTAACAAAGTCGATAGAATTTAATTAGAATTAATTCTGAATTTAAAAACCATGCTGTTAACTGAGGGTCGGAGGTAGGGTCGGAGTCCTGATCGACCCTGGGTGGGACCCTCCCCAGATTCTGAACTTCCCGAACACTGAGGGTCGATGGTCCGGAACACCTAGGGTCGGATGGTCATCGACCCTCGGTGCGACCCTCTGTGCACTTTGGTCCAATTCCCTCTTTTTAATCCATTATTCGTGTTTGCGGTCCTATGGCTTGCTTCTACATTCCATTAAACATTCATTCCATGGTCTGGAACCATGTATAATCCATCTAAAATAGTTTTCATGCATTCTCCTATGGTTTTCCATAAAAACCTAACCATAGCTTGATGGTTTGGGTTTCTCCGAGATCACACTCTCTCCAATAACTATCCTAAGGTCTGTAGAAACTCATGGAATTAGTAACCATACCCTGAGAAGATTACTTTTTCTCTGAAATTCTTCTCCATTTTGGTAAGTTCTTTTTCTTCCCTTTCTTCTTCCTCTTTTCCTTCTCCTCTCTTTCTCTCAATTCAATTAGGGTTGTGAAAGCAGTGAAAGTTGCTTAGGGACGTCCTTTAAATAGAGTAGGAATATCCTAAAATAAGTCCCTTTGAGATTAGGAAAGAATCCCAATCGAAAATTAGGAAATTTCCTAATTTTATTTTCTTACGGCAACTGAGGGTCGATGGGAGGGTCGATGATCCCATCGACCCTAGGGTCCTAAGCTGTCTGACCCTCCCTTCAAAACTGAGGGTCTGACTTTTTGTTTTGGGAGGTCCGACCCTGGTTAGCTGGGTTTGCGACCCTTCCCCTATTTTAAGTGTTTTTGGGTCGATTTGATACCTGGGATCTCGATCTCCTTCACGCCCTTGGTTCATTTGACTCGACCATGATGGGTAAACCTGGTTCAAGGTGGTAAGACTGGGTTAGTTTGACACGGGTCTTACAGTGCTCACCCCTCGACGTCGAATATTTTTAGTTGATGATGCAGGTTATACCGTTGAAGATTAAATGAATGCGTTTGCGTACAGGAACGTGGTAGCAATGGAAGCTGGAGCTGAAGTGGATACACACGACTCCTCTTGCGAGTGCAACTCGTGTGTATTTGATTTGATATTTTATAGGTTTCTTTATTTGGATTTATTAAGACATGTATTTGGTATTTAAATATTTATGTCTCAGTTGAAAACAAAATAATATGCTATTAAATTTTAATATCACATAGATTCTCAGTTCTTCTTATTATAAGAATTCCGCTATTGTGTATTTACTCTGATTATGATTACGGATGTGTGTAAGTTTAGATAACGCGGGGATAGCCTATTTGAGATCCTGGTTGAACCGTTGGTTTATTAGCGGTTCATCACACCATTCTGGTTAGTCCAAAATTGGGGTGTGACACGTGTAGTCTTTGACTCTGTCGGGGGGCCTTAGCTCTATCTCTATGGACGTATTCAGGGATGCTGGGGTGAGGCCTTGGATACACTATTTGACATTAGGATTGGTTAGTTGCGAGCCCAGTTTGCAAGCCCTCGCCAATAGGGGCTTACGTGTTGGTATGGGTAGAGCATCAGGGGAAGTGTGATGCGGTGCGGTCCTAAGCACTTTAGCTCTATTTCTATTCCATGTGGGGTGGATGTGGACGACAACGGTGTTTGATCCGTTGGGTGGGCTTACACACCCAGTGTATAGAGGCGAGGCGGCCACCAAACCTTTCTATAGCACATCGCAAACTTATAGACCCGACCACAGATATGAATTGAATGCATGCATCTGTTTGTTGCATTGTTTTGTTTGCTCACTGAGCCGTGATGTGTGCTCACCCTTTTGAATTCCAATATTTTTAGTTTATGATGCAAGTATGGAAGATTATATGAATGCTCTTGCATACGGGCACGAGGCTGCTATGGAGGCTGAAGATATAGTGGAGACGCATGACTCCTCATGCGAGTGCAACTCATGCGTTTTCGATATGATTTTTATTTGAACTATTAAGGAAATGTAATTTGATATTTTATTTATTTATGTCTCGGTTGATTCAACATAATTAGATATTTTATTTATGATTATCACAGTTAGATTCTCAGTTCATTTATTATTAAGACTTCTGCTAGTGTGTATTTATTCTAATTATGGTTGTGGATGTGTATGGTTTAAGCTAATGGACACAGCCTATTTGAGATCCTGGATTGAACCATTGGTTTATTAGCGGTTCATCACACCGTACTGAATAGTGCAGAATTGGGGTGTGACATCGACATTATCAAAGAAAGAGTTAGAAAGGCTCAGAATCGTCAGAAACAATATGCAGATACTCGACGCCGAGACCTTGAATTTGCTATAGGTATAAGGTATTCTTGAAAGTATCACCTATGCGAGGTTTAAAACGATTCGGACAGAACGGGAAACTAAGTCCGAGATATGTTGGGTCATATGAGATTTTAGCCAAACGTGGAAAGTTGGCTTATCAGTTAGCACTACCACCATCCATGTCAAGTGTGCATGATGTATTTCATATCTTATTATTAAAGAAGTATGTCAGAGATCCAACACACATTTTGACAGCGGATCCACCAGATCTAACTGATGATTTGATATTTGAAGTAGCACAAACTGAAATCACTAGTCAAAAGGTTCAACGACTATACAATCGTGACATCTATTATGTTAAGGTTACCTGGACGACCCGAGATATAAAAGAGATCACGTGGGAAGAAGAGAACGCTATGCGGAAGCAATATCTTCACCTTTTCGACTCAGAAGGTATGTATAAATTTTGAGGATGAAATTTTTAATAATAGGGGAGAGTTGTAAGACCTGTATCGAACTAACCGGTCTTACCACCTTGTACCAGATCTACCTATCATGGTCGAGCCTTGTGGACCAAGTACGTGAAGAAATCACAAGACCAGGTATGAGTCTAACCCAAAAATAGTAAATGTGGGGGTAGGGTCGCATGCCTAAACAGGTTGGGTCGACCCCACCTCAGTTGATGTCCAACCCCTGACTTTTTAGTTGTAGAGTCAGATGACTAAGAAGTGTAGGGTCGATGGATCCTGCGACCCTACGTCCGACCCTACGATGACAGACAGAAATAAAAAATTAATAAACTTTCCTAATTCTAAGGGGATCTTTTCTAAACTCATTGGGACTTATTATGGAGGGTTTTTTCCTATAAATAGGATGTCCCTTAGCCTCTTTCACTCCTTTACAACCCTAATTGAATGTGGGAGAATGAGAAAGAGAAGGAAGAGAAAAAGAGAAGGAAACTTGAAGAAAAAGACTAAGGAAGAGAAGGATAGATCAGAGAAACCTCTGAATAAAGGTATAAACCTAATTCCTTACCTGAATAAGAGATCCTAGAATAGTTATGAAGAACATAGGATTAGGAGAAACACAAATCATCCATCCATGGACATGTTCCAAGAGATTCCATGGAGGAAATTATTGTGGACAATGAATAGTGTATAACTTGGAGTTTTGAGCCATAGAACAATTTTAAAATGGACCATGAAGATAAGCCAAAGGATCAAAACATAAAGGAATGGACTTTAGAATGAAAGGTCGACTCAGAATACGTGTGGTCGCATGTAAGGTCGAATGATATCCCACCCTACGAGACCACAGGATCGACCACGTGCCCTCGGGAAGTCTCAGGGAGGGTGTGGTCGGACCTAGGGTCGAATGGTATCCGACCCCACGTCCAACCCTAAACCCTAGAGTCGTAGAAAACTGCTACCCTAGGTGCTACCCTACCTGCGACCCTACGATTTCAGTTAGTCTAAATTTATTAGAATCAATTCTAATTAAAATCTATTGACTTGTTAGGCCTTTCTAGTGATTTAAAGGTGATTCATAAAGCTTGAACAAGGATTTACACTCAATCAAAGGTGACGGAACAAGACCAAAACTAATCGGCTAATAATAAACTTTTTTTTTATTGAGTCCAACACCATGAATGATTCCTTGTTTGTATGATTGTAGTGTGCATATCACATGTCATCCAATATTCCTACTAATATTGTTCATGCATATTTAATTATGTTTATTTATAGCATGATGATGATGATGATGCTAGGAATAGGCATGTTAATGTTTGTGTGTGGTTAGTGTACTTGATGTGAGTGGGGCATCAGGGGAAGTGTTATGCGGTGTTTGATCCGAACACTTGAGCTCTATCTCTATTCAAGTCTTGTCTACTAGCATCGTCGTATCGCCATTACCTTAACAGAACTATTACGTCGTAGGGCATTAGGGGAGGTGGTCTCGGACCGTGTAGTCTATGAGTCTACTGGGGGACCTTAGCTGTATCTCTATGGACGTATTGAGGGATGCTGGGGTTGAGGCCTTGGATACACTGTTTGACAATAAGATTGGTTAGTTGCGAGCCTAGTTTGCAAGCCGTCACCAACAGGGGCTTACGTGTTGGTATGGGTAGGGCATTAGGGAAATTATTATGCGGTGTTTGATCTGGGCACTTTAGCTCTATCTCTATTCCATGGTGGGGTAGATGTGGACGATAATGGTGTTTGATCCGTTGGGTGGGCTTACACACCCTGTTTATAGAGGTGCGGCGACCACCAAACTTTTCTATAGCACATTGCAAACTTATGAACCAGACCAAAGATATGAATTAAATGCATGCATATGTTTGTTGCATTGTTTTGTTTGCTCACTGAGCCGTGATGTGTGCTCACCCTTTCGACGTCGAAAGGTTTTAGTTGATGATGCAGGTATGACTGTAAAAGATTATATAAATGCTTCTATGTATGGACATGCGGCGGCGATGGAAGCAGAAGTCATGATGGAACCGCATGATTCATCATGCGAGTGCAACTCTTGCGTATTCGATTAGATTTTTATTATTAAGGAAATAAAATTGATTATTTTATTTTATTTTATGTCTTAGTCAATGGAGAATAAATTGATAATTTATTTATGTTATCATTCTTAGATTCTCAGTTTATTTAATATATAAGACTTCCGCTATTATTTATTTACTCTGATTATGGTTGTGGATGTGTATGGTTTAAGCAAACGGACACAGCCTATTCGAGATCCTGGTTGAACCGTTGGTTTATAAGCAGTTCATGAAACTATTCTCAATAGTACGGAATTAGGGTGTAACATAAGGAGGATGACTTACATCATATGTATGGTCCCCAACGAGTATGCCAACGGTTGGCACAGTACGACCCATTACGAAGAGATCCGAATTATGAGGATTCCGGAGTGGGTCTTACAATAACCTTAATTTATAAGGGTTTCACCCCCAAAATCAGGTTGTAAGTTCTTATCTCATACCTATGAGTGTCTATTCTACACCATATCCATGAGGTCATTATGTATTGTTGAAACCCTGTCCAGACAGTGCTATAAGTGTTGTCATTGTTGGCAACCTTAGCAAAGAGAGTGTGATATGGAGGAGAGAGAGTGTCTGTTGAACTCTCTGTCAGTCAAGGTGACTGGGTTGATGCAGCAGCCGAAGAGAATAAAGCCCAACTGATAAGAAAGTCCAGCAGAAGAGAGAGAAAGAAGAGAGAGAAAATAGAGGAGAGAGAAAGAGGAGAGAAAATGGGTGGGGACCAGGTGGGTCCCACCTTGGGTGGCCATGCCAGCCCAGGCCAGCTCGGCAGATGCCCGCGGCACCAGGCCAGCAGGCCATGCCAGCATGCCCAGCAGCAAGCTCAAGCCCATGCCAGCATGCCGGGCCAAGCACATGCCAGGGCCATGCACACAGCACAGCCGCGCACATGGAGGCAGCCACGCACAGCTCAACAACAGCATGCCGCAAGCCATGCCATGCCGCACACAAGCAGACAGCGCAGCAGCGAGCAGCAGCACAGCAAAGAAGCATAGCGCAAGCCGTGCGCGTGCCGTAAGCCACAGCAGGGTTCTTCGGCATGCGCTCATGGTGTTCGACGAATTGCCGCAATGGACAGGTTTTTCAGACCCTACTAGAGTCGAAAACCCTGTAGGTGATACTAATGGTTGCAGAGGCCATTAGTTATATTGTCAGGGGCATTTTAGTCCTTCTAAATGGGTGCATATTCGGTATGGGTGGCTCAGATCAGGCCACGATAGCAAGATGACAGATCTAGGGGTCACAAAAAGGCGGGATTCAGTATTGCACCGAAATCACGCTCAGATTCTTGCGCGATGCTTCTCATTGGCCCAAGGCAGTATAAACGTAAGAGTTTCATCGTACGGAAGAAGATCCATGATACAGTGTTGCGCGCATGAAGTGCGCACGCACAGAAGATGCGCATCTGAAGGCCGAGGCGCATCCCGATCGCGTCTGACGTGTTGTGGCCGATCAGAGGGATCAGAGGAGATCTCGCATTTCTCTGATTGATCCAATGATCGAATGAGGTTGATTCCTTCTCCGCCAATCAGATGACGACAACGGCGTACGTTGCGTCAGACGCGACAGTGATAGATTGCATCGCAGCGCACCGAATCAGGGCCAGAGATTCCATTTGGAATAATATCACTGGCCAACCTTCTTTTGATCATATCTCAATCGTCTGATGTTGGATCGAGGCCTATAATATGTCAAATTGAAGGATTTTAGAGTTAGAAGACAATAAGAAGGGTTTGAGCTCGAGCAGAAAGTCTGAAAGGGCGATTTTGACGAATACCTTACATTGAAGCTTCTCGGAGAGATTTTGAGACTCCTACAGGTGGTGTGAGGCCATGAAAGCTTCGTTGAAGCCTAAAGAAAGTGTGTGGACCAGCTGTGAGCATCCAATGGAGTCCTTATGGTGAAGAATGAGCTATGCAGCCCGAGAGGAGGCCGAAATGCTAGCATAGAGAGGCTTGCATCAGTAGTGAACAAGACCGGGAGGTAAACTCGCACACAAACTATATTTACTGTATCAGTGCTATATGGGAAGGGTCTGTAATCATTTGATATACATATTGTATGACCTGTCAAGTGGGTGCTTGACTGGAGTTGGGGTTGATGCCTAGGACACAGTTGTAGCTGTGAATGTGGTTGATATTGTAGCATCAAGGTTGTAGGTGCAATCGCTGCATTATTGTTGAGTATTGGGTATATACAAAACCCTGGTTAGGGTATTGCCCCATGGAGTTGCCATCACAGTATGTGATTGGTGAACCATGTAATATTGTGTGTCCTATGTATATGCTTCTGAATGTGGATTAGAAGTCTGTGTGCTGCAGGTCTGGCTGTACACACTAGGCAGGCCAAGCCCCTGGTATGGATACCTGTGAGTGTGCGGTTGGTGTGTGCATGAAATGTGTTTGACAGATTGACTGTGAGAAAGTTCAAGTAATTAGCTCACGGCAGCATAGCACAAATTGATCAACAGCTCTTTGCAGCATTGTCCATAGTAGTTGACCAGACCATTATTGTGGAAAAGGAATTTTTAGTGGTCATTGATTCACCCCCCCTCTCAGTGTCAACCGGGGTATAACAAGTGGTATCAGAGCTGAGTTCCCAAGGGAAGAAGTTTGACAGCTTCAGGTAAGATAGTGCATTAAGACTGAGTTATGGCTACAAATGAAGAACATCATGGGCACAATAGAATTCCTATGTTTGATGGCTCCAACTACAGTATATGGAAGTCAGAATAGAGGCATACCTGATTGCACAAGGATATGGGGTATGACTAACTGTGAAGAATGGGTACAAGCATACAACAGAAGATATCAATGATGTAGTTGAGATGAAGAAGAGAGAAAATGAAGCTAAGGCTGTCACAGCTCTCCTAGATGCACTTGCAAGTAATGAGCTTACTAGAGTAATCAGCTGTCCAACATCAAAGGAGACATGAGACAAGTTGCAAAGCGTACATAAAGGTGACAACAAAATCAAGGAGGCTAAATTACAGATACTGAGATCTCAATTTGAAAGCTTGAGAATGAGTGAAGGTGAGACAATTGAGTTTTACCTGAACAGAGTAAACGAGGTCACCAATGCAATCAGAGCATTGGGTGAAGAACTGAAGGAGATTCATGTGGTCGAGAAGGTGTTGAGGACACTCCCAAAACTATATAATGCCAAGGTGTCAGCCCTTAAAGAAATTGCCAGTTTGATACTTTGACCATAGATGAACTACATGGTATCTTGATTACCTATGAGATGAGAATGATTGAGCCAGGCTGAAAAGGAAGCTGCTTTTAAAGCCTTTAAAAAATTAAAAATGAAAGAGCCAGTGGAAAACTCAAAAGCTGATGCAGTGGAGGACACAAATGATTCAGATGATGAACTTATAGCCTATCTGGCTAACAAACTCAAGAAGAGATCTGAGAAGTTCAAAAACAAGTCTTCAATGAGATGTTTCAACTGTGGTGGCTTAGGACACTTTGCCTCTAAGTGCCAGAAAAAGGGTAGAGTGTATGATTCTGATGAAAAATAGTTTAAAGGAAGCCAAGAAAAGAATGGAAAGAAGAAATTCATTCCAAGAAAGAGAAGTTATCTGTCAAAGCATGATGACCTCTCTGATGAGTCTGAAGATGAAAATGATGATGATATTCTCGTTATGGCAAGACTTGAAGAGACTCCTATAGGGATTGAAACAATAAAAAGGAAAGGTGACAATGTCAAGAAAAGAATTGAAGATGATGACAATCTAGATCTTGAAGCAGAGTTTCTTTCTGCACTTACAGAGCTCAAGTCAGAAAGAAAGAAGAACAAAAACTTGAATGAGCAACTCAACCAAGCAAAGGAGATAAATGCTGAAATTATGGAAACTCTCAGGAAAGCAAAAATAATTGCTGATGAGCTTGACAATGATCTTACACTAAAGGCTTCTGAGGGTAAGAAGCTTGAGGAAGTAATTGTAAGACTTGTGGCTGATTTGGCCAAGTCTACAAAGGAGAAAAATCATGCTGAAGCTACTACAAAAGTCCCTTATGTAACCATTCTAAAGTCAAAAGATAAGAATGTCAGGTTACAGGAAGATGAAGAAAGCAGCAGTTCTGAAGATGAAGACAAGGAGGAAGACAACATCCTTGATGAGATTCTAAGTTACCAGAGATCCTCTCATATTAAATCTGGACTTGGATACACTGAGTAGCTATCTGAGGAGATAAAAGAAAAGGGGTCTGCAAGTAATCCCATTGTGTTTGTGAAGGAAAAGCAGAAGGAATCACTAGCTATGAGAGCTACTAAAAGCAAGAATGATGAAGAGGGCTTCAAGACAGTCAGGCAAGGTAGTCAGAGAAGACAAAGTCAGCTCCAGAAGAATGGTCAGTTTCAGAGAAATAGGTAGGTACAATGAATCAGATTTAGAGGATACTGTTATGGCTGTAATGCCTATGGACATAGAGTGGCAGAATGTAGAAGACAACAAAGACCTCCAGTATTCATTGACAGAAACAGATTTGCTCATCTTGCTGATGAGAGAGTAATATGCTCTAGATGTGAGAGACTTGGGCATATAGCCAGAAACTGCAAAACAATCCTTCCATCTCAAAGGCAAGCTAAGAGGAAGGAAAGAAAAGATTCTCCAAAAATACCAGTTCAGAGAGAAGAAGAAAATGAAATGGTGAGAAATACAAGGAAGCCTATTACAGTGAAAGACAAGGCTACATGGGTGGAAAAACCACAGAAGAAAAGGAACAATTCTTTGTTGGTGCAAGCAGCTTTTAAAGAAAACAAAGGAAAACAATCTCCATGGATTCTTGATAGTGGATGCTCGACACACATGACTGGCAACAAAGAAAAATTCACAAGCCTCGATGCTGCAGAAGGAGGAACAATGAAATTTGAAAATAATGAAGGTGCCAGAGTTGAAGGAAGAGGTTCAGTAAACATTAACAATGGGAGGATAAAGTCTCACAATGTCTTATATGTCAATGGATTGAAACATAATCTACTCAGTGTGAGTCAGATATGTGATCAAGGACATGAGATCACTTTCAACAATGAAGGGTTTGTCGTTCATAGAGTTGGAACAGGAAAGGTAGTGGCTACTGGTGAAAGAACAGTTGGAAATCTTTATGTGTTGACAGATGCCATCAACAAGTGCATGATAACTCAAGAAGATGAAAATTGGTTGTGGCATAGAAGAATGGGACATATTCAATTCAAAAATTTAACTAAAATTAGCAGGGAGCAAGTAGTGAGAGATCTTCCCAAAATAAAAACTCCAGAGAACCATGTATGTGGTCCATGTCAGAAGGGTAAGTAGGCAAGAGCTAAATATAAATCAAAGGAGTACCATTCAAGTAAACCACTTGACTTGATACACACAGACTTGTGTGGACCCATGAGAACACAGGCCATAGGAGGTGAGAGATACTTCATCTTGTTCATAGATGAGTATTCTAGAATGACCTGGGTGATGTTTTTGAAGGACAAAATTAAAGCTCTTGACAAGTTTAAATCATTCAAGAAGAGAGTGGAAAATGAGACAGGAAACACAATTAAGTGTTTAAGGTCTGATCAAGGCAAAGAATTTACATGGAGTGAATTCTCAAACATCTACAGTGAAAGTGGGATCAGAATTCAACATTCAGCAGCCAGAACACCTCAGCAAAATGGAGTGGTTGAAAGGAAGAACAGAACAGTGCAAGAAATGACTAGAACTATGATGGCAGAAAATAACACAACAAAGCATTTTTGGAGAAAAGGCATCTGTACTGCAGTGCATATCACCAACAAATGTCTCCTAAGGCCTCATGAGAACAAAGCACCTTATGAATTGTGGTTTGGAAGGAAAGCTACAGTGAAGTATCTCAGGGTTTTTGGTTTAAAGTGCTACATCAAGCGAAAGGAAGAAATTCTTAGCAAATTTGATGACGGAGCTGATGAAGGCATATTTATTGGGTACTCTTTCAAGTGTAAGGCATACAGGTGCTACAACAAGTGACTGGGAAGAATTGTTGAAAGTTTAGATGTGAAAATTGATGAGAATCTAGGGAACCAAAAAGGGGCTGAACCAAGAGGGGTCCATCTTTGAAGAACTTGATGAAGATGACAGTTTAGCAGATGACAAAGGACAACAAGATGAAGAAGAATCTGAAGTGCAAGAGATTCATATTGAAATGCAGAAAGATGGCAGACCAAAAGACAATAGATGGTTGAAAATTCATCCTAATCATCAAGTGATAGGAGATCCAAATGCAGGCATACAAACCATAAGGATGAAAGCTACTGCTTATTCACTATTGTCTGAGATAGAGCCTAAAACATTGCATGAGGCTAGCAATGATGAATTTTGGTTGAAAGCTATGAATGATGAGCTTGACCAAATTGAAAAGAACAATACTTAAGAGCTAGTTACTAGACCAGCAGACAAAAATGTGATTGGCACAAAGTGGGTTTTTAGGAACAAATTAAATGAAGAAGGCCAGGTTGTGAGAAATAAGGCCAGACTTGTATGCAAGGGATATGATCAAGTTGAAGGAATTGATTTTGATCAGACTTTTGCACCTGTGGCAAGGCTAGAGTCTATCAAAATGTTCTTAGCATTAGCTGTGCATAGAGGATTCAAGGTTTATCAAATGGATGTGAAATCTACATTCCTGAATGGCAATCTAGAAGAGGAAGTGTACACTAAGCAACCTGAAGGGTTCCAACTCAGTAATGATGAAGATATGGTCTGCAATTTAAAGAAGGCTCTATATTGGTTGAAGCAAGCTCCAAGAGATTGGTATGAAAGGCTTGATACATATCTGCATAAATTGGGTCTACGAAGAGGAGTTGTGGACAGCAACCTATATGTCATGACAGAAGACAGCAGCCAACTGGTAGTTGTGGTCTATGTGGATGATATCATCTTTAGGGGCCACTGTGAGGATCTTTGCAAGCAGTTTGCTGAGAGGATGAGCACAGAGTTTGAGATGTCTATGCTTGGAGAGATGTCCTGCTTTCTGGGGCTACAAATTCATCAAAGAGAAAATGGCATTTTCAACTCTCAAATGAAGTATACCAAGGAGATGTTGAAGAAATTTGTGATGGAGGACAATAAACCAGTGGGGACACCAATGACAGTGATTATCAAGCTGAGTTCAGAAGATGATTCCCCAACAGTTGATCAGACACTGTATAGGTTAATGATTGGAAGTTTACTGTACTTGATAGCTTCAAGGCCTGATATTCTGCAAGCAATATGCCTGGTGGCCAGATTTCAGGCTTGTTTGAAGAAGACTCATCTGATGGCAATGAAGAGGATACTCAGATATTTGAAAGACACAATAGACTATGGACTGTGGTATCCTAAGATTGGAAGTTTCACTTTGATAACATTTTCAAATGCAGACTGGGCTGGTAGCATTGATGACAGAAAGAGCACTAGTGGTGGTGCATTATTTTTGGGATAGAGCTTAGTAGAATGGCACAGCAAGAAACAGGAGTCTGTCTCCTTATCTACAGTAGAGGCAGAGTACATTGTAGCAGCAACTACATGCACTCAGGTAATCTGGATGAAAAGACAGATGTCAGAATTCAGTGTTATCTGTGAAGAGCTAGTGGTCATCAAATGTGACAACATGAGTGCCATTAACATATCCAAGAATCCTGTGCAACACTCAAGGACCAAACACATTGACATCAGATGTCACTATTTGAAGGGGAAAGTTCTTGAAGGGGAAGTGAGATTGGACTTTGTTCCTACAGCAGATCAAGTGGCAGACATCTTCACCAGGGATCTTCGAAAAGACTCTTTTGAGAAACTCTGAGCTTAGCTAGGAGTAGTGACTCTGAGCACATTGTAGATGGCACATGTGTAGGGGGAGTTGCTGACCACATATCATCATCTTTTATCTGTAGGATTGGGAAAATGTAGTGGGCACTCCTACATGTGGGGCTATGTAAAGGGAGTTGATATGAAAGGAGAGTGCCTATGAAGGGGGAGCATTCCTAGGGGGAGTTCATTCATCCTTTGGGACTTGTTGTCAAAGGGGGACAAGATGGCAAGAAGACTGTGTCACATTGAGAGAGATACCTCAAGTATGTTCCCAACAATTCCAAAGGGGAGATTGTTGAAACCCTGTCCAGACAGTGCTATAAGTGTTGTCATTGTTGGCAACCTTAGCAAAGAGAGAGTGATATAGAGGAGAGAGAGTGTCTGTAGAACTCTCTATCAGTCAAGGTGACTGGGTTGATGCAGTAGCCGAAGAGAATGAAGCCCAGTTGATAAGAAAGTCCAGCTGAAGAGAGAGAAAAAAGAGAGAGAAAATGGAGGAGAGAGAAAGAGGAGAGAGAATGGGTGGGGACAAGGTGGGTCCCACCTTGGGTGGCCCGGCCAGCTTGGTAGCCAGCCCAGGCCAGCTTGGCAGATGCCTGCGGCACCAGGCCAGCAGGCCATGCCAACATGCCCAGCAGCAAGCTCAAGCCCATGCCAGCATGCCATGCCGCGCACATGCCAGGGCCATGCACACAACACAGCCACACACATGAAGGCAGCCACGCACAGCTCAGCAGCAGCATGCGCAAGCCATGCCATGCCGCACACAAGCAGACAGCGCAGTAGCGAGCAGCAGCACAGCGCAAGCCGCGCGCATGCCACAAGCCACAACAGGGTTCTTCGGCATGCGCTCACGGTGTTCGACGAATTACCACAATGGAGCAGGGTTTTCGGACCCTACGGGAGTCCGAAACCCTACAGGTGATAATAATGGTTACAGAGGCCATTAGTTATATTGTCAGGGGCATTTTAGTCCTTTTAAATGGGTGCATATTCGGTATGGGTGGCTCGGATCAAGCCACGGCAACAAGATGCCAGATCTAGGGGTCACAAAAAGGCGGGATTCAGTGTTGCACAGAAATCGCGCTCAGATTCTTACGCGATGCTTTTCATGGCCGAAGGCAGTATAAACGTATGAGTTGCGCCGCACGGAAGAAGATCTGTGATACAGTGTTGCGCCCATGAAGTGCGCATGCACAGAAGATGCGCATCTGAAGGCCGAGGCGCATCCCGATCGCGTCTGACGTGATGTGGCCGATCAGAGGGATCAGAGGAGATCCCTCATTTCTCTGATCGATCCAACGGTGGAATGAGGTTGATTCCTTCTTCGCCAATCAGACGACGACAACGACGTACGTTGCATCAGACGCGGAAGTGATAGAGTGCATCGCGGCGCACCGAATCAGGGCCAGAGATTCCATTTGGAATAATATCACGGGCCAACCTTCTTTTGATCATATCTCAGCCGTCCGATGTTGGATCGATGCCTATAATATGTCAAATTGAAGACAATGAGAAGGGTTTGAGCTTGAGCAGAAGTTCTGAAAGGGAGATTTTGATTAATACGTTACATTGAAGCTTCTCGGAGACATATTGAGACTCCTACTAGTGGTGTGAGGCCATGAAAGCTTCGTTGAAGCATAAAGAAAGTGTGTGGACCAGATATGAGCATCCAATGGAGTCCTTATGGTGAAGAATGAGCTATGCAGCCCGAGAGGAGGCCGAAATGCTAGCATAGAGAGGCTTGCATCAGTAGTGAGCAAGACCGAGAGATAACCTTGCACACAAACTCTATTTATTGTATCAGTGCTATATGGGAATGGTCTGTAATCATTTGTTATACATATTGTTGACCTATCAAGTGGGTGCTTGACTGGAGTTGGGGTTGATGCCTAGGACACAGTTGTAGCTGTGAATGCAGTTGATGTTGTAGCATCGGGGTTGTAGGTGCAACCGTAGCATTATTGTTGAGTATTGGGTATATACGAAACCCTGGTTAGGGTATTTCCCCGTGGAGTAGCCATCAAAGTATGTGATTGGTGAACCACGTTATATTGTGTGTCCAATGTATGTGCTTGTGAGTGTGGATTAGAAGTCTGTGTGCTGCAGGTCTGGGTGTACACACTTGGCAGGCCAAGCCCCTGGTATGGATACCTATGGGTGTGTGGTTGGTGTGTGCACGAAATTTGTTTGACAGATTGACAGTGAGAAAGTTCAAGTAATCAGCTCAAGGCAGCATAGCACAAATTGATCAACAACTCTTGGTAGCATTGTCCATTGTAGCAGACCAGACCATTATAGTAAAAAAGGAATTTTTAGTGGTCACTGATTCACCCCCCCCTCTCAGTGTCAACCTGGGTATAACAAGTATTTCCCCCAACATTTAGTAATTAAGGGAGTTCAAGGCTTACTAATTTCTTAAAATTTCCTCCAATTAGCACGAGGTCTGCGCTCACATAGAGGCATAGCGTTTCTCTTGCCATTTATTCTTTTTGGTCTCATATTCCCAAAACTTCTGGTAGTCTTGAGCTTCATGCCCTACCATTCCACAGGAAGAATATGTATCGACTTCCTCATGTCTTGAGGATTATTCCTTGTTAATGGTTAGGGTGTATTGCTACGTGATGTGATTTTGATTTCCACACCGATAACATCTTTGGTGACCTACCATTGGTGGCAATTGGGTTTCTACAATGGCGGATGATGGTTCCGCCAGAGTTTCCTCAATCCCAAAATGAGGCATCTTAAACACACCTTGTGGCACTTCCTCTTCTAGGGCTCTTTTTATTTGTTTACCCTTCTCTTGCACCACCGATACTTCCTTTTGAGGTCCTGGACGATCTCCTTGGTTTTAGCTCTCGACTACTATTCACACCACCATGCCCCTCTATTATTCCTAGAGACCCTGAGTAAATCGTCCCAAGGAGTCTGACACTTCTGCCAAAGGTAACATAGAGGTGGTGCCATCGCGTATAGCCTTTGCTAGAGTTCCTATTTTCGTTTGTTAGACTCACCATGTTGCTTGTAGACCATTCTTGTGGCCTCGTCTATCACTGTCACAACATCTTGAGTGTCCTAACAAAAGTGTGCCGAAGTCGCACTTTGATCCATTACCTAGCACATTCCCAACTTGTTAGTAGAATCCTAATTTATAAGACATTCGAAATGGGAACTCAATGTTAGCAATCCATACGTTTATCAATCAATCTCATCATATATTTCAAATCTCCCAATTTATTGGCACACAAGTCATCACTTCCAACTTCATGGTTTAATCTTAATGACATATGACCCAAACTATGTGCCATCTTGTAGTGATACAAATCAGTAGAACCCCTTATCAGTTTAGTTCCCTCTTTGTTCTCCTCATGAACCTCATACTTGTCTTGAGTTTGATTGGTCACGTATTATTTTCTCTTTCTACATGCCAATACCCAGCATATACCTATAATATATGACAACATATAGTTAGTACTCATATAAACAAAATAATCACAAGGACATGTGCTCCCAAATCTCACCTGTATCACTATGTAATTTGACAATTGCATGATGAGTTTACATCAAGGAATTGGAATACTTGGTGGAGACAACATTCTAATTCCATATGCATAATGAAATCATGTGTTGTATATGAGGAATTCATGCATGTCATGTTAAGGCTTAGTAAATGCAGAGCACATTATTGTTTAGGGTTTACCTGGGTCATAGGGTTCTGAATTGCCACTCTCCCCAGGGTATAGGTCTCGATAGTTTGCCCTTATTTTGGCAGTGCTTTTCCCCGCAGTCAAGCCATCTCGAACCCTACCAATAGTCTCAAGCAACACCAGGTTAGGTTCCCTGCTTTTGCGGAGGATAGTTAGCTAAGAAGGTATCACAAAAAATATCCCAAGTTATGACCCCATGGCGCTGCAATAGGATGGGCTGAGTCATTCTCCACCATTCATATGGCACACCCACCAGGGAAGGTGGCACACATTATTTTTCGGGCATCTGAACAATGGAGTTTGCCAATAGTTTCATGCATGGATTGAATCCAATTTCCAAGGTGGAAAGGACTTGCACATGACCCATCAAATTATTTTGGGTTCAATTGTAGAAAATTATCCATCGTGTCCTCTATAGTGTTTGGGTCCACCCCATGACATGGGGAGCAAGGTGGTAGCTCCCTATTAGCCCCATTAGGATGCTTAGGTGGCGATATGGTGCTTAACCTGGAGTGTAAATTTGGAAACTACCAATAAATCACCCAAGGTTAGTGTCAATTTATCCCAATAACATAAGGAATGGACAGTTATATGCCAAACAATTTCTATGATATAACTAATAGGCCAAGTGAAAGTCTCTACGGAGCATATGCATAATTTTAGGTGATATGGCAATCCTTAACCTCATACTAACTGTTAGGAGGGAAATGATCCCTCCACTTAAAATCTTACACGTGTCAAGTGCGCCTTCGGAGCCTGAGTGCTCGGACTGTCTCGCACTCGGCTTCCCATGCACTCGGCCTCTCATGCGCATGGCCTCCCTTGTGCCCGGCCTCCCGGGTAGCGCTCGGAGTTATGATCCTACTCGGTGGTGGGAGCCAGAGTCCTATTGAGATTCTACTACCTCCGGAGTGTCCTTCTCTCAGTCTGATACGACATGACTATTCTGGTCGGCCATTACTTACACGTTGACACGTGTCAGTCCCAGAGCTGACCGACCTAGCTTCCTTGGCTAAGGTCTCCAACTCCTACTCAGAGTCTACCACATGAGTGTCCCGTAGAGCGACACGTGGCAATCCTATTGGCGATCTATCTCCCTGAGTCCTGGTGCCTCCATGCCTCTTCCCGATCTATAAGTAGAGGGCAACCCCTCAAGGTAAGCCTTATGCACTTACGCATGCACAAGTTACAAGCAGTTATTGTTCATCCCTCACTCACGCTCAAACTCACTCATCGTCCCACTCTCTCTAAACTGGAGATAGCTTTCCGCTATCTCTTGACTGTTTACCTTGGGAATCTAACTTAGGCATCGGAGGGTACCCGGGGCTTAGGCGCCTCCTCTTTTGTCTCATCTCTGTGATTGCAGGTCATTCAGAGCGTGGATTGATGGGCGATTTCCAACCGTAACAGTTTGGCACCCACCGTGGGGCCTCTTTTGACTGAGTTTAGCGTGTACGTATTTCTATTTCAATGGCTCACAGAAGAACTCGAGCACGGGCGTCGCGCGCCCCTTCTGAGACATCGGTGCATATGGGTAGTACCAAAAGCGCACGACGAGGGCAGACCGTGTGCCTGCACCCCTAATGCCAGAACCCACACCAATACCAGAACCAGCACCAGTACCACCGCCGGCGCCGGTGCCAGCCCCGAGCAATACGCCATCTGTAACTCCACCGCAACCTCCTCCCCAATACGTCACTCGTCAGCAGGTTAACGAGATGAAGCAGCAAATCGAGCAGCTTGAGAAAGTCCTGAGAGGGGCTTAAGCAAGAAATTCGGTAGGGGGAGGAGAGAATCATCATCCGGCGCCGAATCCGCCACCAGAAGTCCCGCAAGCGGCCCATCCGCCAAGGGCGAGGGCGGATCCGGCAAACGCTTTGCCAAATATTTTCCCGACAGGTGATCAAGCTTCTGGACGAAGCGTGGCGCAGCCCATCGGTCGGAATCCCCTGCCACATCAACACCAGGCGCCGGTGGCGCCACCTCCGGTGGGAGGCCCGGGGTCCTTCCTCGATAACCTCTGGCGGGAAAGAGTCAACGAAGAAATACCAGGTTCTGGCGCTCAGCCTCCAGACACTCCCCAGTCTGAGGTCGAGCGGCGTCTGCTCGAGATAACTACTCGGCTCCAGCAGGTGGAGCAAAACAAAGTAGCCCCACCGAGAATAGCCTATACTGCAATTACGGCACTCTCGGACGAGATTATGAGGGCACCACCCCCTGAGAACTTCAAGATGCCGGTCTTAGACTCCTACCATGGGAGTACCGACCCCGAGCAGCACTTAGACGTCTTCATCTCCACAACACTATTCTACCCCCTAAGCGACGGCCTCATCTGCAGGATGTTTCCTTCAATGCTCAGGGGAGCTGCTCACACGTGGTTCAATAATCTCCCGACCAAGAGCATTACCTCGTTCGAACAGCTATCGAACAAGTTCTTGACGCACTTCCAAGCAAGCCGAGTGCACAAGAAAACATCGTACCATCTGTCAACAGTCAAGTAGCAGAAGGACGAGTCCCTAAGGGAATTCATCAAGCGCTTCAATAACGAGGTGCTTGAAATCAAGGACGTCGAGCCCGCGATGCATATGTCTAGCCTGCAGGCCGGCGTCACCGATCGTCAGCTTTGTATGTCCCTTGCCAAAAAGACACCGAGGAACCTGGACGACTTGCTCGCCAGGTGCGAGAAGTACGCCTCCGCAGACGAGACGACACGGGCCCAGAAAAATAACACCGTGAATAATCTGCAGGCCGCACCAAAGCCGGCAGACAAGAAAAGGTCTGAGGCGGCCGACCCGGCACCAAGCCCGGGAGATTCAAAGAAGCAGAAGTCCGGTAGGGATCAGACCTATCGGCACCCCTACAAGACATTCGAGTATTACACTCCACTGAACTCTTCGATGATAGAGATCCTCGAAGTAATCAAGAACGATCGGAACCTCCGACCGCCTCCAAAAGCACTCGGCAACGGGAGGAATAAGGACCACTCCCGTTTCTGTCGCTTCCATCGCGACTATGGCAATGAAACGAAAGAATGCAAGTATCTCAAAGGGGAAATTGAGGACCTCATTAGGCGAAGATACTATGGCAACTTTGTCAAGAATGCAGACAGGGGACCAGCCCCTGCTCGGAGGGATCGTGGGTTACCACCTCTATAGGCGATAATCCAAACGCCACTTGGAGGGACGACAGAGACCCTGAGGGTGGGCCGGCTCCCCCCAGGCAGGGGGTCGGCACCATCCAATTTGGGACAGTGGAAAGCTCATCTAGAGCGCAAAGAGAAAGAGTGTCGGTGAAAGAAAGACTCGGAGGCCGACAGCATACCCAATCCGAGTCCATCTCGGCTTGTTCGGAGCCAGAAGGCCGACGAAAGAGGAGAAAGAAGTCCCACCCGGCTTCAAAGAGAAGAAAGGCCGAATGCAGGTTTGTTGGCAGTCCGCCCCCAGAGGACCGACCGCGCACAACAATGGGTTTGCGCATCCCTGGTGACAATGGGGTCTATACCATCACCAAGGGACCTCAAGATGAGGGCAAGTCAGTCCTCACAATCATAGGAGGACCCGCTGCCAGGAACACCTCCAACAGGTCGGCAAAGGCCTACTCGCGTCTGGTGGCCAAGACTGAGTGGCTGTCGAAGAGAGCCCAAACTGGAGAAGTCATCACCTTCAGTGACGAAGATCTTGTCAATGTCGTGGTCCCCCATGAAGATGCCCTTGTCTTCACGGCCGGGATCGGGCACTGCGATGTTGCAAAGTACCTAGTAGACACCGGGAGCTCGGTGGACATCATATTTTATCATGCCTACCAGAGGATGCAGCTGACGGACGACCAGCTCCGTCCCATCACTTTCGATCTTATCAGCTTCTCCGAGGACCCAGTCATGGTGAAAGAAGGCATCCAATTGCTTATCATCCTCGGCCAGAAGCCCAAACAGCGACAAGTGGTGGTCGAATTCATGGTGGTTGATCGGCCATCGGCTCACAATGTCATCCTCGACCGGCCTTCGCTGAACAAGTTAAAGGCATGTATGTCCACCTACTACCTGGTGATGAAATTTCCAACCGAGGATGGAGTCGGAGAGTGTCGAACAGATCAAGATACTTCACGAAGGTGGTATGCCACCGAGCTGAAGAACAGCCAGCGGGCCCTAAAGACCGGGCAGGTGAACATGGCGGATGTTCCAAAGAAGCCCTCTCCCAACAGGGGAGAGCCAGTAGAGGAACTCCTGCAGGTACCGATTGCGGATGATCAACCCGAAAAGACGCTCCAGGTTGGCTCCTTGCTGCCTGAAGAACAAAGGGAAGAGTTGATCTAATTTCTGAGGCAGAACTTAGACGTTTTCACATAAAGTCGGCCTCTGAGATGCCTGGGATACCTAGGGATGTAATTGAACACCACCTAGCAGTCGACCCGCAGCATCGGCCTGTTCGACAAAAGAAGAGAAGCTTTGCACCCGCTCGGCAGTCTGCCATAGACGAGGAGGTGCAGAAGCTGCTGACGGAAAACTTCATACTGGAGGTCGACTACCCGGACTGGTTGGCCAACGTGATCATGGTGCCAAAGTCTAACGGCAAGTGGTGGATTTGCATAGACTTCACCGATCTCAACAAAGCCTGTCCAAAGGACAGCTATCCGCTGTCGCGCGTCGACCAGCTGATTGATGCTACGGCCGGACATGAACTTCTAAGTTTCCTTGACACGTATTCCGGCTACAACCAGATAAAGATGTGGAAGGCCGACGAAGAATGCACATCCTTTGTCACAAATCAGGGGCTCTTCTGCTATACGGTCATGCCTTTTGGCCTATAAAATGCGGGAGCCACCTATCAGAGGCTAGTCAACAAAGTCTTCAGACGACAGATTGGCAGGAACATGGAAGTGTATGTCAATGATTTCCTTGTCAAGAGTCGACATTTCGGTCGGCACCTGGCCGACCTCGGTGAAGCATTCCAGGTCCTCCGAAGGCACAATATGAAGCTCAACCCTACAAAGTGTGCCATCGGAGTCGGATCAGGAAAATTCCTGGGATTCATGGTCTCGCAAAGGGGTATTGAGGCAAATCCCTCGAAGATCAAGGCAATCCTGGACATGGCCATGCGGACCAGAGGCAAACATGTACAGGAGCTAAATGGCCGAATAGCCGCACTCGGCCGCTTCATGTCCAAATCGGCCGAACGCTGCCTCCCCTTCTTCAAAACTCTGAAGGGAGCCGGGAAGTTGGAGTGGACCGAAGAATGCCAGAGAGCTTTTAAAGACCTGAAGGCATATTTATCCTCGCCTCCCCTACTGGTGAAGCCGAACTCGGGGGATGAGTTGCAGTTGTACCTCGGGGTATCCGACCGCGCAGTCAGCGCCGTCCTTTTAAAGGAAGAAGACAAGGTCCAGCAACCAATTTACTACGTCAGCAAAGTATTGCTTGACGCCGAAACCAGGTACAAGCCGATTGAGAAACTGGCACTTGCCTTGGTCACATCCGCGTGGAAGCTCTGACCGTACTTCTAGGCATACCCAATATCGGTACTGACAAACACACCACTGAAGAAGGTGTTGTCAAAGCCCGACGTATCGGGATGACTCATCAATTGGGCAGTAGAGCTTGGGGAGTTCGACATAAAGTATGTCCCCAGAACGGCCATCAAAGCATAAGCCTTGGTGGACTTTATCGTCGAAAGTACCCTACTAGGCCAAAACTTTGCAGAACCTCGGGACACACCGAATAAAGAGCAGGCCGAAGCCGCCTGGATCCTGAATGTGGACGGTTCCTCCATGGAAGATAAAGCAGGGGCAGGCATAATTTTGAGAAGTCCAGAAGGATTTAAAATACACTCGGCTATAAGGTTCGGATTCAGGGCCACAAATAACGAGGCCGAGTACGAAGCTTTACTGGTTGGACTCAGGCTCGCCAAAAGCTTAGCCGTCCGTCGGCTACTCATACAAGGCGACTCACAGTTGGTCATTCGCCAAGTACAGGGAGACTACGAGGCCAGACAGCCCGAGATGCAGAAATACCTCGAGAAGGTGAATTCGGCCATCGCGACTTTCCAAAGCGTACAGCTGCAATACGTCGTCCGCGAGGAAAACACCGAAGCAGATGAGTTATCAAGATTATCCCTTGAAGACATCCATGCGCTGGACTCTGCCATGTACGTGGAATTCTTGGACCACGCCAGCAACTCTGTCGAAGTCGTAGCTCCCGTCGGGGTCGTATCTAGCTGGTACGATGACATTTACCAGTACCTCCGGATGGGCGCCCTTCCAACTGACAGGAAAGATGCTCGCCGCATCCAAGCGAAGTCCCGACAGTACACCATACACAAAGATGTACTATACAGGAGATCCTACACCCTACCACTGCTTAGGTGCTTGCGATCAAACGAAGCCGAGAGCGTTATGAGAGAAGTCCATGAGGGTATCTGTGGCCGACACCAGGGCGGATGATCGCTTTTCCAAAATATCCTTTGCCAAGGCTACCATTGGCCGAAAATACACGACGACTGCATCGAACTTGTCCGCAGGTGCGACAAGTGCCAGTTTTATGCACCCGTCCAACATGGTCCGACCTCTCCACTGCAGCCGATAACAAGTCCCCTCCCCTTCGCTATATGGGGTATGGACATAATGGGGCCCTTCCCCCAAGCCACCTATCAATGGAAATATGTCATCGTGGCTATCGATTACTTCACCAAATGGATTGAAGTCGAAGCCGTAGCCAAGATCGACACCTGTAAAGTGGAGCAGTTCTTCAGACACTCGGTGGTGTATAGGTTCGGAGTACCGAGGGTACTAGTGACTGACAACAGTACTCAGTTCACCATAGCATCCTTCGCCAACTTCTGCGAAGAGTTCCAGATAGACCACAGATTCGGGTCAGTCGGACATCCGCAGACAAGCGGCCAGACCGAGGCCACCAACAAAACAATATTGGGGGGCCTAAAAAAGATGGTAGAAGACCAGAAAGATAAGTGGGTGGATATGTTACCCAGTAACGTCTGGTCGTATAGGACGACCAGCCGAACACCCACTGGGGAGACGCCCTTCATGCTTGCCTTCGGCACGGAGGCGGTCGTCCCCGTTGAAGTATTCCATCCCACTTTCTGAATGCTGAACTTCAATGAGCACACCAACTCCGAAGACCTACGGACAAACCTTGACAACCTTGAAGACGTGCGTGAATCGACAGCATTCCGAAAGGCGAACTACCAGCAGACTACAGCCCGTCATTACGACAAGACAGTCCGACTTAAACAATTTAAGGTCGGAGATCTTGTCCTCCGAAAAACAGCAGTCTCCGACCCCACCAATCAAGGAAAGATGGCCAAAAACTGAGAAGGTCTGTATCGCGTACTCAGAACGGGGCGCCCGGGCTCGTACAAGCTAACCACCATGGAAGGTGAAGAAATCCCGAGGACGTGGCATGCCACCAACCTTCGGAAATATTACCAATAGTTCGAAGTCTTTTACAAATTTGTCAGTTTTTTAATTTCAATTGTAATACCGGGCCCCATGAGGGCATCCATTTATTTTCTTTGAATACAAGGCAGTAAGTATCATTCAGTCATCACAGCGCATCTTTGCCAGTCCATTCTGCCAGCCGAGTCGATTGCAAATATAGATAAATCTCATTCGTACCATCCAACCATTGTCCACAACTAGACCATGCTGGCATGAAGGATACAATCAAATCTTCCTACCAAGGTCCACGAGCAGACCAAGGTAGCATGAAGATCACTCGTACCTTCCGACCATGGTCCACAAGCAGACCATGCTCGCGTGAAGGATACACCCATATCTTCCTACCAAGGTCCACGAGCAGACCAAGGTAGCATGAAAATCACTCGTACCTTCCGACCATGGTCATCAAGCAGACCATGCTCGCATGAAGGATACACCCATATCTTCCTACCAAAGTCCACGAGCAGACCAAGGCAGCATGAAGATCACTCGTACCTTTCGAACATGGTCCACAAGCAGACCATGCTCGCATGAAGGATACACCCATATCTTCCTACCAAGGTCCACGAGCAGACCAAGGTAGCATGAAGATCACTCCTACCTTCTGACCATGGTCCACAAGCAGACCATGCTCGCATGAAGGATACAACCATATCTTCCTACCAAGGTCCACGAGCAGACCAAGGTAGCATGAAGATCACTCGTACCTCCCGACCATGGTCCACAAGCAGACCAGGCAGAATAAATAACACATCTTTTACCATGGTCCACAAGCTGACCATAGTAACATGAAGACCATGCCCAGGCCTACCCAAAAACATAATCGGACGTCCAAAGCCACACTGGGGCAACCATGCCCATCCCCCAAGCACCTCGCCGCCCAGATAAACCTAAGTGCCCTCGGCTAGCCTTTGTACCAAGCCGACGACACTTCCGGGGTAGGAAGGCAGTCGAAACAAAATACTACGCAGCCAGATTTGGAGTCATGAAGTTTCCTAATTATTATCGGATTCGGAGTCGTGAAGTTTCCTAATTATTACAGGATTCGGAGTCGTGAAGTCTCCTAATTATTATAAGCTACTAGGCCTTAACTACTTAATTTTGGCCTACCGAGGGCCGAGCAAAACACAATGGAAGAAAAAGATAGACAAAGTCGATTTTCATTAATGACAGCCCTAGAATGGCAATATTACAGATATACAAAGAAAAAAATATATATACAAGTTTACAAGGGAAGCTTCTTCTCCTCGGTGGTCACAGCTGCCAGGTCTCCCAGATCCTCGGCGGGCAGAGCAAGTTCGGGGAGCTCCACTAGTGGAGTCTGCGGCACTTCGTAGGGAGGAAGGTCGTCCTCGGGCACAGGGGCAGCCTCTATAGCCATAGCCGGCTCCACCAAACCTTCCTCAGTGGCAGGCAGAGTTTCCCCGGATGCCGAGGCCCCTAGTCCGTTAATTTGGGCGACAATCAGAATTGTCGACCAGTTTATCTTGAGGGCCCCCTTATCCCTCAGCTGCTCCCTCAGGTACTTCACACCCCTCTCGAAGTAGCTGCAGGCCGCCTCATCAACGTCGTCATCGAACTGGGCCGATGACTTGTATTCGTCGACAGCTCGAGCCAACCCTGCTTGGTAGTCCTCCTCGGCCTTGACAAGTGCCTCCCTGGCAGCCCGAGCCTCATCCTCAGACTTCTGCAGACGCTCCTCCAGCTTCAACTTTGCCAGCACCTCAGCCTACAGGTCCTCCTCGGCCTTCTTCCGTCTGTCCTCGGAAGACCGGAGCCTCCCTTTAGTGGCGAGCACCTTCTTGCGCTCCTCATCAAGATCGGCCTCGGCCTTGGTTAGGGACGTACGGAGGGTGGCCTTCTCCTTAACGAGGCCCTCAACCTCCGAGGATTTGTTTACCAAGTTCTCCTTGGTGGCCTTCAAACTCTCGCGCAAGGAAATTTCCAGAACCTCCTTCTCGTCCAAGTCAAAGAAAGCACGGCACGCTCATTCGCTGAGCTCGGCGAAAAGGTTGGCAGCCTGCACCAAAGACAACAAAGATAACAGTCGATCAGTACATATGGAAATACTGAAAACAAAAATGACAAACAAGCGCCGATCATTACCTGGGCGCAGGCAGTGAACCCCCGGGAGTAGACATCCTCGTTGGGCAGGTCGGACGTAAACTTGATGTCCTCCGGCAGGCGCCCCTTCATGACAATGATCCTGGCCGCCCTCTGGCTCCTGAAAACTAAGTCCGAAGGCCTCATCTTGAGCGCGGGGTTGAAGGCCGTTGTCGGAACCCTTTGCTTCTCGCCCTGCTAGCGAGCTGTACCCTCGGCTTCCTCCCTGGTGGCCCTGGGGGCCCCGGTCAGATCAACGACCTTGGGGCTGCCGGTAGCCCCCTTGCCGTAGACGTTGCAGTGCCCTTGGTCTTGGCTGCCGAAGGGACGACCGTCTGCAGGGGCTGGACCTCCATCGCACCCCCTTGGGCGGGCTGGACTTCCTTCATCGCAGCCTCCGCCGTTGCCTCCTCTCCACCGTCGAGCCGAGGAGTCGGCCTCTTCTTGTGTATGTCAGCTGGGAGCTCGGCGGCCGACTTTATCTTTTTCTTCGGTGGCTCCTCAGGCATGGGCCCCTTACCCTTGGCCTCCACCATGGCCACTGGCCCCTTCCGAGGGTGAGTTCATGCGTGGCTGCTGGCAGGTTGGACTTTCGATCCCGCCTGGCCGCTAGAGGGCTGAACTCCCTTCTCGGTCTCGACCTTCCGCTTGGCCATTATCCGGGCAACAATCTTGTCGTCCCTGAAGTTCACTATGATGAGAGAATGGTAAGTAACATAAACAAAATAGCAGTGCATAGTCAAGCCCTAAAACTATTACTCACCCAGTAGACCATGCTCGGCCAATTGCGTGGGATCCGCAAGATTGGACAGGCGAACCGTCTCCCAGGTCATCATCTTGCGTTGGATCTTCCTCTCCTCCGTCGTCAGAAAGGGAACTTTGTTGAACCTTGTGGCATCGACCACCAACCAGACATTCGACAGAGGGAAAGGCGGACCGCCGCGGGAGGGCCCACGAAGAAGAACTTATCCTTCCACCCGTGGATGGAGGAAGGTTTTTGGGAGATAGCCGGGAGCTTCTTCCCGCCACTTTGGCTAAAGAAGTACCACCCGGTCATAGCTCGGGTTTCGTTCAGACTAGCCAGCTGGAAGACCGACCGGAACAGGTTCACGGTCGGAGTTTCACCCAGTCGGCGGACAAACATAATGAATGCAAAGATGCACCGCCACCCATTTGGAGCAAGTTGGGAGGGGGCGATGCGGTATGTCTGAAGAATTTATACAACTAATGGGTGGAGAGGGAACCTGAACCCTGATCTCAGAGTGTGTTCGTACACACAGATCTCCGATGTAATCACGGTGCAGGCCCGTTCGTCGGAGGTAGGGAGCCGAGCACGGACATCTGTCATGGGCTCCTCGAGCTGGTATGCCCGGCAGATCGATGACAAAGCCGCCTCGGTTTTGATTTTACTCGGCACTTTCCAGGCTGAAACTGTGCTAAATGCCGCTACCGGTGGTCGGCCACCCCTCTGGCGGGAAGCCTGTTGGGGTGGAGGGCCCACGGGACGACCGCGCTCTTCCGCCTCAGAGGAACCCTTCTTGAATTCCTCCAAGCCGGAGGCCCTAGATTCAGCGGACCATCCTCCCGAAGAGGAAGATGATTCATCAGAAGAGGAAGAAGTTTGGGACCGGGTCATTCTTCTGATCACTCTCACCATACCGGAAGACGTGATGCTATTAGAAGAAAAGCTACTAAGCATGAAATGAAATGGAAACGATTAGAAGATTTACTGGTTTCAAGATAGGTGACCGAATGTACGAATGGAAGCTCGAAAACAAAGATCGACTGGGCTTCGAGTGCTCTGATAGAACTCCGATTACAATTGAAGCAAATGATCGAATGAATGAGGTGGGAAAGTATTTATAGGATAAGTGACCGAGAACTGTCTCTTCGGGTTCCGGACACGCGTTTCAGCTCCATTGGTTGTCGTCTGGCGCGCTGGATGCGACGTGACGGGCTGACATGCACAATGATGGCGCTTCTTCTCGAGGCGCTCCGCCTCCTGCGGACCGTCGGATTAGTATGACGATCTGTGTGAACTTCAGTCTCAGCCATCCAATGCACTCGGTCGATTCGAAGAAGAGTAGCATTTAATGGCGCTCGTTCTCGAGGCGCACTGCCACCCGGTGGCCATTGGATGATGGATCGATCCGTGTCAAGTTGGGAGATCGACGGTCAAGCACTCTCGCATAAACTGAGATTAATGCCTCGAGCCCTGTGCCTCAATTAATCGTGCAGACGGAGCGTAACCGCCTCTTCTTGGGAATACCCTGAGTCATTCAATGTAGCCATTAGTCTGATGGTCGGCCTCATACTGCGCAGGCATTTTCAAAAGTTTGACTTGTTGCACTATCGAATTCGCTGAATCCGACAGCATAAGGGGCATCTGTTAGGAGGGAAATGATCCCTCCACTTAAAATTTACACGTGTCAAGTGCGCCTTTGGAGCCTGAGCGCTCGGAGTGTCTCGCACTCAGCTTCCCATGCACTCGGCCTTTCATGCGCATGGCCTCCCTTGTGCACGGCCTCCCGGGTAGCGCTCGGAGTTATGATCCTACTCGGTGGTGGGAGCCAGAGTCCTATTGAGATTCTGCTACCTCCGAAGAGTCCTTCTCTCAGTCTGATACGACACCGACTATTCCGGTCGGCCATTACTTACACGTTGACACGTGTCAGTCCCAGAGCTGACCGACCTAGCTTCCTTGGCTAAGGTCTCCGACTCCTACTCGGAGTCTACCACATGAGTGTCCCGCAGAGCGACACGTGGCAATCCTATTGGCGATCTATCTCCCTGAGTTCTGGTGCCTCCATGCCTCTTCCCGATCTATAAGTAGAGGGCAACCCCTCAAGGTAAGCCTTACGCACTTACGCACGCACAAGTTACAAGCAGTTATTGTTCATCCCTCACTCATGCTCAAACTCACTCATCGTCCCACTCTCTCTAAACTGGAGATAGCTTTCCGCTATCTCTTGACTGTTTACCTTGGGAATCTAACTTAGGCATCGGAGGGTACCTGGGGCTTAGGCGCCCCCACCTTTGTCTCATCTCTGTGATTGCAGGTCATTCAGAGTGCGGATTGACGGACGATTTCCAACCGTAACACTAACTATGGGGTTAGGATGCCTTTGGTTAGTATGCAAAAAGTCCATTGGGGTACCCCCAATTTATAGGAATGAGCCCTACACAAGAGGGTAAAGCAATTGGATAAACCCCCAATCCTAACAAATCCTTATTCTGTTAATTGGCAGATCTACCAGTTGATTGTAATTTTAGTTAATCCTGTTGAGCCGGTTTTTAAACTTTCATAGCCTTAACACTTCCAGAAGGTTTTCTAGAAGCAATGGTGAATGTACGATCATCCGGTTATTCTTCCGGTTATTAACCCTAACGGGATCGACTGAACGAGATGGGGTAGTGGTCTACCAGTTATGTTTGTAAATCTGGTTAATTAGGAAGCAAAACCTTAAAATTTTGGACTCTTGGTCTAACCAATATAACACAACCGGCAGCGACTATTAAGTTACCGATTGACCAGTACCGCAGGAGATTCCTGTTATAAAAGGGCTTGAGGGCCCTTATTTGGTACCCACTCTAACCGTAAGTGGAAGAAACACCAGAGAAGATACTTCGATGATTATCCCAGTGCTCCCTCCTTTCATTTATTTGGCGAACTTTGAGATTCTTCTCCCCATTCCACTTCAAGGTATGATTCTTCATTCCCTTCTCCATTTTTTCATAAACTGAACGTCATATTTATGCATCCTCAGTCATTTTTGGGGGTTTCCATGGTTTTACACTCAATGGAGACATGAATACATCAATTCACTAGCCGAGTGGGGGGATTTCCTTCATACCCCACTCCTTTGAACTGCACTAATGCCCACTGAACTGGTGTGTTAAGCCACCATAGTAGGGTTTTCTGCCCTAGAAAGATGGACACTATGGCCTTATCCTCTACAGACCAAGGGACATAGACTCCCATGGGCGACATCCATCACTGGCCACCCCAGATTATAGGGGCCCCCATATGGCTCTGCTGCCATTGACAGCTACCTAGGCCTAGCCACCGCTGTAGGTCGCATTTGGTGCCTAACCAGCCACTCAAGTTGGGCCACGCTGGATTGGATGGGAAAGATGGTCACCCCTTTGTTAGGGTAGGCTACTCTATGGTACTGCCCACCTAAAGCCTTAGCTGTTAATTGCTTAACACAACCGACACTTGCACAAGTTTGGTGCGTACTTTTGAACTTCTACAAACATGCACCCTTATTCAGTAACCATGGCATTACTCTCATTATATGGTTGCCTATCAAGCAATGACATAGTGCATAATACCAAGGCCCCATATTTACATGGATCGACTTGACGTTGATTAGGGGTGATCACACCAAGTACCTAGCTCAGATAAACTGATCCCAGTGGGTAGGGCACCAAGTTGGCTAGGCTAGGTACATCACCGTGCATTCACTTCGACATGTTGCCCTTGCTAGTGCACACTCATATACAACCAAATATTTTCCCCTTATGCTTATCCCATCGTTATACTGATTAACCACGCACGGCCATGTCATGCTAAATTCCCACAAAAGCACCTCTTCTACATTGTATCACCTTCGTTTCATTTTAGAACACATGGAAATTAGCCATGTGCATTATGTGCCTTGTATCTGTGATACCTGACCTAGTGCATCATATGTTGGTCTTCCCTAATGACTGCCAATGAATTGTGATGAACTGCCCACTTAGACTGGGCACCAAGCCAGCTAGTAACACTCCACTTACACTACCAGGTGATGGAAAAATCCCACAACACCCTTTCCCATGGTAGTACACCAATTACACTTGGACCAGTACTGAATCAAAATGGTATAACACTGGTTAATCACCTCAAGCTTTAAAATTCTGCACTCATACATCATCCTTACATCCATTTGTTGCTGTAGTTAACAGGGGTAATTAATGATCCAATAGGCTAGTCACGCATATCTTCCTTTAACTTTGGGGTACAAATACCCCTGATTTATAAGATAGACTGGGATCATTAAAGCCATGCATTTCACTCATGAACCACATGCATCCATTAATATGCATCTTGTCAAGTTCATACTTATTTATTTACGTAACAAACTCATACCTTTTGCTTCAATTTTCAGACATTATGCCACCTAGGGGAGAGGCTGAGCCAGCAGCTCAAGGCTATAAAGTTGGTCGCTTCATTTCCTACCATGCCAGCAAATGCTGGGATAGGTTTGGGGAGAGCCCGTTCATAGCTGGCCAGAGCATACTTTTTGAGGAGCTGATCAAATTCGGCCTATACGATGCATTTGACTACTTTCACTGGACACCAGCCACGCTAATCTAGGTTGATACTTACCTGAACATGGTGTGCCATTTCTTCTACAACATTGGCCAACAGGTGGATGAGGCCACAGGTGAGTTGACAGTGACCAGTAGGGTCAAGGGTGTACACATCTCACTGTCAGTTGTCTCTCTGGCTACCATATTGGATGTATCACCAGATGGGGAGCGGATCTACAAGGCTCCTAGGGAGTCTATAGGCATGACAAAGGATGCTTACTTGCATATGCGGCAGGGACTCACTCGGCTCGATGCGATAGGGAAGGTATATGAGGAAAGGGAGTTATCATTCAAGCCCACTCCCCAACCAGTTAGCAGGATCATTTAGCACAACGTCACACCCAGATCTGGTCATCTCGAGGAGTTGAACCAGCTCTGCATCTTCCTGACTGATTGACTGGTTTAGAGGGGACCTATGTGCTTCCCCGACTTGGTTTTGCACACCATTCTACATTCCTTCAAGTACTTACCCTACAGAGGCCATCTTTTTTAAGGGCATCTCTTGACCCGCATCTTTACATACATCGGCATGAGCCTCGAGGGGAGGCCATGGAGAATGGGAAGGACTAATCTATGCTCAACTGGGACACCATCACATAGATTTAGCTAGTTGACATAGCCATGGAGGATCCAGTTCATGAGGTTTTCTCTAAACCACGCAGAGCAACACAACCTTCCAAGATAGCTAGAGTAACAGCAGCAGCAGTAGCCAGAGTAGCAACAACAGCTACTAGAGCCAATACTGGATTGGTGAGGGCACCAAATGTGGTATCCAAAGAGTGACCAAAGCACATCGATCATCATCTAGCAATGAGGTGGAGTATGAGGATGATGATGATGACAGTGAGGAGGGTGAGGGAAATGAGGATAATGAAGGTAGTGAGGACAGTGAGGATGGCGATGATGATGACCACAAGGATGTGGACATTGTTGTCCCCACTGGTGACGTGGCTCCAGCTTCCAAAGTGGCACCTACAGCCACTCATGCCAAAGAGGTACTAGTTGCTGCCCGCCTTTCCATGCCATCTATACTCCATCATTGTGACCCACAACAGACTTGGGTGAGGTGCTAGGGATACTCCAGCTCATGCATTGGGAGATGGAGAGGCTCGCTGACAGCTAGACTAGACTGGAGAGAGATGGGGCGCAGCTTTGGAGAGGTAGAGACTAGGTTGGGTACCATTAAGACTGACGTAAGGGATGCTAGAGGTAGGTTAGGCGAGGTGGAGACTCATGTGGGAGACATTCACGATGTGATGGTCACAGCCGGTCACTTGCATCACTATATACGGCGTAGACCTATTATCACCCCAGCTCCCCAACAGGACGTGACCTCAGTTACTACCCCGTAGGACGTCCCTCCAGTACCTACAACTCTAAGCACTACATAGCCATCATCATCACATGATGCGCCGGTAGGACCTACAGTTTGGGGTGATCATTCCCCTACCTTACCGGACTACGAGCCTTCTACTTTAATGTAGTAACTCAACACTTTTCTTTTGCCAGTTCCCTCTTTTATCTCATGTACATAGGGTAACTGTTCAGATTGTACACTGTACCCTACTTGACTTATGCACATTTTGTTTATCTTCACTTTATATATGTACATCTTCAACTGTATCTTGTCAGTACTTGTATTTATCTTTCATTCGATTAGGATGGAATCATGAGATAACGGTTTCGATTGTGAATCGTATCTCCATTTTTTGTAAATAAATTGGGTACACACACACACACACACACACACACACACACACACACACACACAGAGATATATATATATATATATATATATAGACATAGACATGTCTTTCCTTGTTCTTAGTTCATATTTTGTATTATTCTCTTTTTTTTTTAAATTTTATGTAATAGAATGTAACTTAACTTACTATTCTCCTAACTTACTACTTGTTGGTTCATGAAACCTTTGAATTAGCCTAGGCATCTATTTCGACACATGGAAACACATGTGTAGGGGAAGTCTATAAGTACAGTCAGAGTGGTTACTCTGATACTAGTGTTGTCATAGCCTATTATGAAGAATTGGGCGTGATATCCGAATCATCCAAGAGACAACCCGAACCTTCCTGCGATGGACAACCAAAATGATCTACTAGCAAACCCCGCAGTCTACACACACAATATCCACCATAATCAGTAGTAGATAATAATAATACATGCAGCGGAATATCAGAGTTACAGCGAAACCATAAAAGGAAACCAGGTGCCGATTAATAATACTTAATATCATAAGTTTGCTATCCATTACAGTTGTATTCATAATACTATATACATTCATATTACATAACCAGAGTAAATTCAAATAGGTTCTTGTAGATAGACCAAACCATCATCTATCCACAGATAGCAAAATCAATAGAATCAAGAGCTGACTTAGGTCCTGTAGATACAATCCTATAGGTGTAACCCTTGACGTGATCACTGAGAGGAACCCCACCATGAAAAGTATCCTCAGCATTAGCGGGATCCCTATCTGCATCAGCAGTAGCGGTACCTGTAAATAAATCTAAAAGACTCGATATCGAGGGGTGAGCTTACATTCCAGCACAGTAAGGAATCAGGTATCCAATGTAACCTTAGACAATAATTTATGAATGCAGTACAGATGCAAATAAACAAGCAATTATGGGTGTCATACAAGTGTGTAAGCAAATCATGGTCGATCGTGCCCCACACGTTACATGATCATATATTCCACTCACAAACACATCCATATCCAATTAATCAATCACTCAATATGGCATGAAAACGTAATAAACAAAACTATACTCCAACAGGAATCCTCATTCCATTCCATGGACTGACCATGTCCCCACTAGAGCATAAAGTGTCAACATGGCATGTGTATCGTACTCCCATACTCTACATGCCCATCATACATGGTCTAATAAAAAATTGCACCCAATAGAGGACCCCAACTCCCCACTCCGATGGTTCATTATGCCTCTACTAAGGTACAGTCACTCCCAACGTGATTCATGTGGTCACTCGATAGATGAACCACTATACATGGGTGGTAATCCAACGAACAACCTCTGATCCCCATCACATGGATCACCGTGTCTCTACTGGGATACTGGCATACAAACATGGTATACATACCCATACCCCCATATGTCACATGCACCATCGTACATGGTTATGAACACAACAACAACATTAACAACCACACCTTGCAGTGAACCACGGATCCCCACTCCTATGATTTGCCGTGTCTCTACCAAAGCAACCACAACCAAAACAACAAACATAGTTATAGTTATATGCAAATGCATGAACAATTATATAAATTTCATTGGATGACATGTTATAAAAGAAAAATATCCATATCAAATAACAAATACATGCTCAAACTCTACGTGACCCAACCCCTCACCTGTTGACACCGGAGGTGCTGCTGAACCTGAAAGCCTATAGAAGGCTTCGTCCACTACCCGTGGTGTTTTACCTAATTGATTAGATAAATTAATTAGGTTGGTGAATATCTTTTAAACCAGCATAGACAGGTCCTAGAGTCCATGTACGGGTCCCAAGATACATCAGAAACCAAAAGGATAGTCTTCATAACCAATTCTAGGCTAATAAGTCAATACTGACTGAACCAGCAAAAAGAACCAGTTGTGCATTCCCCCAGTACATGGTGCCAGTTAACACATAGTCAATTCCATCATACGTAGAACTAGAAGACTAATCGGATGATTGGTCATCCGATTGGTCATTCGCTTCATATACTATTTATAGTATTAGGATTCTAGTGAGTTTTTTGAAAGCTAGGTAGGATGATCAGTCTTCCAATAGTGGCTCAGCTTAGGATTAAGCCTACGTAGAGGGACAACCAGTGGTACCTCGTACATACTGGTGTAACATACCCGACAGATCATGCTTGTGGTTCATGATACTGGTTAGGGTGGCACCAGTTATTACTTAGTCTGATATGTTTAGATATTTACCATGGTGGTAGATTGATCGTGAGTCAATCGATATTAGGGCCATTACCGGTTCGTGCTACCGGTTCTAGCCTAGAAGCCAAATATAAACCAAAGAGTGTTTCCTCCTTGGGAAAGGCTTTTCCATCATGGTTTCCCTTACTTTAAATGGTGAGAAACTACTATTCATCATTATTAAGGACAATGGAGGTCATTTAGACCCCATTAACATCTCCATTCATGGAAGAGGGTAAAAACCTGACTTCTAGGTCAAGGTTCGATTGCCATTAAGGAGAACCATCAATGTAGAGTTCCATCACGGCTTCAAGCTCACCTTCCTAGGAGAATGGAAGAGGAAAGAAGGATGAAGAACTCTTACCTTCAAGAGGAGACTAGTGTTCGAGTTCCAAGTCCACAAGCTTGAGCTTTAAGCTTTCCATCCCAAAGCACTCACTCTTCCATAGTTCAACAAGAGGAAAGAAAGGAGAATGTGCCCTCCTTTTAAAGGACTCGTGGAGAAAGAGTGTCCTATTCTTTCTCAACTAGCATAAGTCAAGCGACGGAACGTTCATCCAATACGTGATGTCGGTTGAACTTAAAACATTGCTTGGTCTAGTTTCATGGGTCCAATTTGATGGTAATGCTTTATAGACTTTAAGTATCTACTCCCACATGATCTAACATCACTAGATGACCTAAGGGGCTGACCTACATCATATGTATGGTCCCCAGACAGTGTGGCAAGGGTTGGCAGAGTAAGACCCAGTATGGAGAGATCTGAATTATGAGGATTTCGGAGTGGGTCTTACAATTTGGGTGCCAAAAATTTGAAAAGGCATGACTTTTGGCCTATCCATTGGAATCGAGCCAGTGGCAGGTACTTCAGTGATCGATCCACCTGTTTAACGAAACACTATCTGTTATAAAAGGGCTCATGGGTTTCATTTTGAAACCCAACCAAGGTACAAACAAGAGGGGAAGGAATAAAGAGAGACTTAAGGTGCTAGCAAAGAATCTCCCACCTTCCTTATTCACTACAGGAGTCACCCCGATTCCCACTTTGTCACTCTAAATTTTGGTAAGCCCCCTTATCTCCTGGATTCTCTCTTGTTTTCTTTTTGTTTGATTCGGTTAGGCTATTCCTTGGTCTCATATGCTGCCAGGGTAGGAGGGTGTGTCCTGAGGTTATGTTTACTCCAATTGAACCATCAGATTTTAGAGCCCTGACTAGCCATGGAAGGATCATTGGCGGAGTCGGCAGGGCCTTAGGGCTCCACCAGGGGTTAACCCCCTTCCCTTGGCCACTCAGTTAATAACTTATCCCACTCTTTTGGGTAGGGACTCTTAGTCAAATGGGGCTTTTGGGGTTCCTTCCCTATGGCCATGCAACGTTGACCCATTGCAGATCCCATGTTCCTTTATTGGTGTGCCAATGTGGCATGCTATTCTAATAGGATCATCCATGGTAGGGAAAAAGGATTCACCATAACCCATTCTAGTTAGGTTACTTGGCCACACTTGTCACACCCCAATTCCGTACATCTCAGAATGGTGAGATGAACCGCTAATAAACCAACGGTTCAACCAGGATCTCAAATAGGCTATCCCCGCGTTATCCAAACTCACGCACATCCACAATCATAATCAGAGTAAATACACAATAGCGAAAATCTTGTAAATAAATGAACTGAGAATCTATGTGATATTAAAATCTAAATAACAATTTATTCTGTATCAATCGAGACATAAATAAATATCAATACAAATCTTTAATAAATCCAAGTAAAGAAACCTATAAAATATCTAATCAAATACACACGAGTTGCACTCGCAAGAGGAGTCGTGTGTATCCACTTCAGCTTCAACTTCCATCGCTGCCACGTTCTCGTACACAGACGCATTCATATAGTCTTCAATGGTATAACCTGCGTCATCAACTAAAAATATTCGACGTCGAGGGGTGAGCACACAACACGGCTAAGTGAGTAGCCAAAACAATGCAACAATACATATGCATGCAAAAAGTCAATTTATATCTTTGGTCCGGTTTTAAAGTGTACAGTATGCAATAGGAAGGTTTAGGTAGCCAAAGGTCACGTTTATTGACTCCGCCTCTATACACGAGTGTGTGACGTTACCCGAAGATCATGTTTATAGTCAACTCACATGCACCCAATCATGAACATTATATAACAAAGGTTACGTTTATTGCTATATAGTGCCATACCAACACGTAAGCCCCTGTTAGCAAGGGCTGCAAACTGGGCTCGCAACTAACCAATCCTAATGCCAAACAGTGTATCCAAGGCCTCACCCCAACATCCCTCAGAATGTCCATAGAGATAGAGCTAAGGCCCCCCGATAGAGTCAGAGACTACAAGGACCGAGACCACCTCCCCTGATACTCTACGACATAATAGTTCTGCTAAAGTAATGGCGATACGACGATGTCAATGCACAAGACTTGAGTTAGAGATAGAGCTAAAGTGCTGAGACCCGCCAAAGGTTAACGTTTACTGACATTCTCATCACACCTCCCCTGATACTCGCTCGCATCAAGCACATCAACCACACACATACAAGCACATGCCTATTCCTATCATCATCATCATCATCATGTTATAAACAATAAAGTAAATATGCATGAACAAGTAATAGAAATATTGGATGGCATGCTGTATGCACATTACAAACATATTCGCATAAAATCAAGCATACCATAGGACTCAAGAATTAGAAAACAGTTTATTATTAACCAATTTAGTTTGGGGATAAGGTTCCTCACCTTAGCTTGCTAATAGATACTTTTCCAAGCTTTATAATCACCTTTATATTGTTATTGTATTGCTAGAAGACCTAACAAAGTCGATAGAATTTAATTAAATTTAATTCTCAATTTAAAAACCATTCTGTTAACTGAGGGTCGGAGGTAGGGTCGATGCTAGGTTCGATGGGTCTATCGACCCTTCCCTCTTTCTGGACTTCCCGAATGCTGAGGGTCGATGGTCAGGAACACCTAGGGTCGGATGGTCATCGACCCTCGGTGCGACCCTTGGTGCACTTTGGTCCAATTCCCTCTTTTAATCCATTCTTCGTGTTTGGGATCCTATGGCTTGCTCCTACATTCCATTCTACATTCATTCCATGGTCTGAAACCATGTATAACCCACCTAGATAGCTTTCACGCATTCTTCTATGTTTTTCCATGGAAACCTAACCATAGGTTGATGGTTTGGGTTTCTCTGAGATCACACTCTCAACAATTACTAACCTAAGGTCTGTAGAAATTCATTGAATTAGTATCCATACCTGAGAAGATAATTTTTTCTCTGAAATTCTTCTCTTTTGTGCTATGTTCTCTTCCTTCCCTTTCTTCTTCCTCTTTTCCTTCTCCTCTCTTTCTCTCAATTCAATTAGGGTTGTGAAAGGAGTGAAAGTGGCTTAGGAACGTCCTTTAAATAGAGTAGGAACATCATAAATAAGTCCCATTGAGATTTGAAAAGAATCCCAATCGAAAAATATAGAAATTTCCTAATTTCTATATTCGGCAAAAACTGAGGGTCGATGGGAGGGTCAATGATCCCGTCGACCCTAGGGTCTTAAGCTGTCCGACCCTCCCTCCAAACTGAGGGTCTGACTTTCTGTTTTGGGAGGTCCGACCCTACTTAGCTGGGTATGGACCCTTCCCCTATTTTAAGTGTTTTTGGGTCGATTTGATACCTGGGATCTCGATCTACTTCACGCCCTTGGTCCATTTGACTCGACCATGATAGGTAAACCTGGTTCAAGGTGGTAAGACCGGATTAGATTGACACGGGTCTCACAACTTCCCCCAACTTATAAAAATTTCATCCTCGAAATTGTACATACCTTCTGAATCAAACAAGTGAGGGTATTGCTTTTACATAGCAATTTCTTCTTCCCATGTAATTTCTTCCATGTCTCTACTTTTCCATATGACCTTAACATAGTAGATATCTCTGTTGCGTAGACGTTGAACCTTTCGACTAGTGATTTCTGTTGGTGTTACTTCAAATGTCAAATCATCAGTCAATTCCGGCAAATCCACTGTCAAAACATGCGTTGGATCCTTGACATACTTCTTCAATAAGGAAATGTGAAATACGTCATGCACGCTTGACATAGATGGTGGTAGTGCTAACTGATAAGCCACCTTTCCCCGCTTAGCTAGAATTTCATATGGCCCGACATATCTTGGACTTAGCTTCCCTTTCTGTCCGAACCTCTTTAATCCTCGCATATGCGATACCTTCAAAAATACTTTATCACCTACGGCGAACTCCAGATCTCTTCGTCGAGTATCCGCATACTGCTTCTGGCGGTTCTGAGCGGTTCTCACTCTTTCTTTGATGATGTCGACCACTCGACAAGTCTCTTCAACAAATTTTGATCCAATAATACTACGTTCTCCAACTTCATTCCAAAACAAGGGAGTTCGACACTTTCTGCCATACAGTGCTTCATATGGTGACATTTGTATAGTAGCCTGATAGCTATTGTTATACGCGAACTCGATCAATGGTAACTTTTCATCCCATGATCCCTTGAAATCAATTACACATGCTCGTAGCATATCTTCTAGAATCTGGATTGTACGCTCTGACTGTCCGTCTATTTGTGGGTGGAATGAAGTACTGAACTTCAACGTTGTACCCATAGCCTTTTGCAGTCCTTCCCAAAATTTGGAAGTAAATCGTAGATCTCTATCAGACACAATACTCTCTGGTACTCCATGTAATCGAACAATATTATCCACATACAACTTCGCTAACCTTTCCAGTGTATACTGAGGTCGTATAGGTATGAAGCGAGCTATTTTGGTCAGACGGTCCACAATCACCCAAACTGCGTCAACTACTCGAGGAGTCAATGGTAGTCCCATGACGAATTCCATAGTGATGCAGTCTCATCTCCATGCTGGTTTCGATAATGGCTGTAACAGTCCAGGGGGTCTTTGTCGCTCAGCCATTACCTTCTGACAATTTAGGCATTGAGACACAAACTTGGCTACATCTGCTTTCATTCCCCTCCACCAATATAGTTTCTTCAGATCATGATACATTTTTGTACTTCCAAGATGTATCGAATAGAGGGTGGTATGGGCTTCTTTCATCACTCGGTGTCTAATGTCCATACTTTCTGTTTCAGGTACACATATTCTTCCTTTGTATTTCAGTACTTTCTCGTCATCCAAGGTGAACTCAGGGTTAGTCCTACCTTTCTCAATATCCTCTTGTACTGTTCTCAGATAAGGATCTGTTTTGATAGCTGTCTTCACTTCATCCACTATATCCGGTATAATCTTCAATGCCGCGAACATATTTGAAAACCGATGAATAAACCCTTGGTTGGCTGATTCATCCATTGTATCTATCACATACTGCTCGTTGCCGTGATTGAATACCATTCCGTTGGTACACAATGCTGCAGTCGTGCTAACTTCTCCTTGAGATTTTATCATTGCTTTTCTGCTTAATGCATCCGCTACTACGTTCGCTTTCCCTGGATGATACTGGATATCACAATCATTGTCTTTCAATAGTTCCAGCCATCTTCTTTGTCTCATATTCAACTCCTTCTGATTAAATAGATAAGTAAGACTTTTATGGTCCGACTTAATCTGAAATTTCTCCCCGTATAGGTAATGTCTCCATATCTTGACAGCATGTACTACTCCCGCTAACTCCAAATCATGAGTGGGGTAATTTTTCCCATGTACCTCCAACTATCTTGAAGCATAAGCAATCACTTGCTCTCCTTGCATAAGCACACATCCTAATCCCAGTCTCGACGCATCAGTGTATAAGGTAAACGTCTGTCCTGGAATAGGAATAGTCAAAATTAGAGCGGATATCAATCTGGTCTTCAGTGTTTGGAAATTATTCTCAAATTTATCGTCCATACAAACTTTTCACCTTTCTTGGTCAAACTGGTGAGAGGTACGGCAATCCGAGAAGAGTCTTCTACGAATCTAATAACCAGCTAGACCCAGAAAACTTCTAATTTCCGAAACACTCTTGGTGCTTCCCACTTCACAATAGCCTCGATCTTACTGGGATCCACTTTGATTCCTTCAGCGGATACTACATGGCCTAGGAATGCGACTTCACTTAGCCAAAACATGCACTTTGAAAATTTGGCGTATAGCTTCTCTTTCCTTAAACGCTGTAGGGCTGCGTTTAGGTTTTGGATATGAGTTTCCTTGTCCTTGGAGTATACCAATATGTCATCAATAAACACTATAACCGACGAATCCAACATATCGTGGAAGACTCGGTTCATAAGTTCCATGAACGTTGCCGGTGCATTAGTTAACCTGAAAGACATAACCAAAAATTCATAATGTCCATATCTGGTCCTGAAAGCTGTCTTCAGAATATCACCTTCTTTAATCTTCAACTGATGATAGCCCGATCGAAGATCGATCTTAGAAAATACTTTCGCTCCTTGTAACTGATCGAACAAGTCGTCGATCCGAGGTAGTGGATATCGATTCTTGATTGTCAGTTTATTCAACTCCCGATAGTCGATGCATAATTGAACGCTACCATCCTTCTTCTTTACGAACAACACTGGTGCACCCCATGGAGATATACTGGGTCGAATATAACCCTTGTCCAGCAATTCTTGTAGTTGCACCTTCAGTTCCTTCAGTTCCGTAGGAGCCATTCTGTAGGGAGCTTTTGATACGGGTGTGGCTCCAGGTATCAGGTCTATTACAAACTCCGTGGTACGGTCGGGTGGTAATCTGGGTAGTTCCTCCGAAAATACATCAGGATAATCCCGCACGACATCAAGGTCTTCCATTCGTGGTGCTTCCTTGGTTAGGTCGACCACTGACACTAGATACCCGACTGCTCCCTTGTCAAGGCACTTCTTAGCCTTAAATCCTGAAAGTATGAGCTTGCATCTCCGGGGAAGTTTGGTTCCCGAGAAACTGAATTCAGTCCCTTCCTTGTCTTTGAATGTTAGCTTCTTTTCGGCGCATAATAAATCTACAGAATGCCGAGCTAACCAGTCCATTCCGAAGATGACATCAAAGTCTGCCATCTCAAGTTGTATCAAGGTTGCATCTAAGGTCTGCTCTCCAATGAGAACTGGACATGGTCCATAACCTTTCTCTAGTTCCACTTCTAACCCCATCGGTGATCGTACAAGTAATTTGTAGTCTAATATTTTGATGGGTAATTTTGTCTTCTTTCCAAATGACACAAATATAAAGGAATGAGTAGCTCCGGAATCGAAGAGTACTCTGGCGGGTACGCCATTTATAGGAACAATACTTGTGATTTATCTTTACTTAGTCTACATGCTCATTCAATGTAATTACAACTTTAAAAGTTTCAGTCATACCTGTGACCACATCGGGTGATGCGGCCGCATTCTCGGACATAACAGCATATACACGTCCCTGATGGAATTGCTTCTTGGGCTTAGGGCACTCCCTTGCCATATGTCCCGGCTGGTTGCAGTTAAAACACTTCGGGACTTCAGAATTTGGCTTTGGCTGAGGTTGAGCTGCTGGGGTAGTCTTGGTTGCAGCATTAAAATTCTGAGGACGGAAAGGCTTATATGTCCTGTTATTGCCTCCGTTGTAGGAGTTTCCGGCTGGCCTTTTGATGCCTTTGTTCTGAGTAAAATAACTCTCTTTCTGGCTCGGTTCAATCACTCGAGCAATCTGGACAGCTTCGTTGTAAATTTTCTTCTCTAAGCCCAGAACATTTTCTCTGATGCTTCCTCTTAGTCCCGTGACAAACCTACGGGTTTTGGTTTCTTCTTCTTGCATACTCAGTGGTGCGAAGAAAAACAGCTCTTCATAACGCTGTTGATACGCATCCACTGACATCTGTCCCTGATAAAGACTCAGGAACTCCTTCTCCATCGAATCTCTAAAGCTTCATGGAAAATATTTCTCGAAGAATGCTTCTTTATATATAGCCCATGTTAGTAGGGCGTACTTGGTCAGTAAATATGTCTTCGTGGATTTCCACCAATGATGTGCGTCGGCCTTGAGCATGAAGGTGGCACATAGTACCTTCTCTTCCTCTGTAATAGTCATCATGAGGAATTTTCTCTCCATCTCGTCTATCCAGTGGGCTGGCCACGATGGATCAGATGGCTTGCCGTTGTATTCTCTGGGTTTCATCTTCAAAAATCTCTTCACTAGTCGGGAGTGGTCCAGCTGATTCTGGGGGTTTGCCCCGAACATATAGGGTGGATTGTGGTAATTCCCTTGAGCTGCTTCCGGTACCTGCACTGGAATCTATGCAGCCGGTTGTTGAGGTGTCTGATGAGCTGGGTGGTTACCCACCGGGGCTGCACTAGCTTATCCAGTGTGTATGGGTGCGGCCTGAGTGGGTTGGAACATAATTCCCATAGCGACCTGCAACTGAGCCTGCGTGTGTTGCATCTGCTGCAGCTACTGTGCCAAGTTCATCACCACGGTTGTTAGCTCTGGCGGTGGAGGTGGAAAATTTGTAGGGTTTATCGGTTCTAGATTACCCGGTGCATAATTGTTCTCTTGACTAGTCTCCTCTACGGGTGGTGGTGGCGGGACTGCATTTTGGGTCTGTCAGGTCACCCTACGTCCAGACATAATTCTTTTCTGTGATTGGTGGTGCCTGAAAATCATCAAGTAGGTTAGAAGTCATTTATATTTCATGTAGGCACGCTAACTAATAATCAATTCCAATTCTAGCTCATTTTATAAAAAAAATACTCTTTTCTATGCATGGTCGAAGGTGAGGGTCGCTGGTATGTCCGACCCTTAGTTTCCGACCCTGGGAATGACCTATTCTTCCCGAGACCTGAGGGTCGATGCGAGGGTCGATGGGTATCCGACCCTTAGTTCCGACCCTTAGTTTTCTGTCAGATTCCCGAGAGCCGAGGGTCGATGGGAGGGTCAATTCGAGGGTCGATTGTGCTAGTCGAATTGTCTGACCCTTGGACCAAAAATCAGATTTTTAAGATCCGATTCTGAGTCATTTCTCATTATTCCTCCTCCGTTTCGACTTGTCTCTCCTCTCTGAGTTGCTACAGTGCTATTCTATTGTTTTGGATCGGTTTAACTCTAGGTTTCAACGTCCACGTCATCACTACAGGTATGTCTTCCCATTTTTACCTGTTTTTAGGTTTCCATTTCTATGTTTTCGCACGTTTAACTTGTATTTTCCCATTTAAACTTTTTTCCAATCGTAAAAATTCGATTTTTATAGGGGGCTTTTGTTATTGGTGTCTCGAGGAAGGAAAGCCCTCAAAAAATTTTAAGTTTCATCGGTTGGTTATCGAGAAACTTGAAGTTTTCTCTTTTTGCCCTAATTTGTCAAAAATTTCAATTTTTCTTGAATTTCTTTAAATTGGACATCGTCAGTTAAATTTTCCTACTGCGTGTGGGTCGTAGGATATGTTTAAACCTTCGTAAGTCCTTATGCCCACTTATATGATAAGGAATGGGCTTTATGGTCAACTTACGTCGTTATTATATCATATTTCGGATTTTTATCCTATTAACTCCTTGTTTCCTTTCTCTTTCTTATTTTACAGATACTATGGCTCGAACCAAAGTACCCAGAGTGCGTGATCCACTTCGCTTCCGTTCGAATGAAGCTGAGGCACAGTATGCTGACTATGCCCGTAAGAAAGTGGAAGGGGGTCGCATGGTGAACTTGGCTGAGCTAGCCTTGTTCAATGTAGAGGGAGCATTTGGTGATATGGGGTGGCTCCCTGTCATCACATACGACGCGTGCACATGTCCAGATTTGGTGCACCAGTTCTATTGTAATCTCCAGGTGGTGGGGAATTACAACGATGTTGAGCATGGTCAGGAGTTGTGCATCACCAGTTACGTCAAGGGGGTGCACATTTCCTTTGATTATCGGCAGCTGGCCGATCTGTTGGGCATTTCCTATGATGGCCCCATGGTGTACTGTGCGCCGCGAGAGCCACAGTTTGTTGAGATGGAGATGAAGGCAGAGATCGACAACCAGTTGCTCCGTCCTGATCGTTGGCAGATGAGAGCTTATTATCTGCGTCCAGCTCCACGGGTCTTCTGTAAGATTATCCAGTATAATCTAATCCTGCAGAGTGGGCACTATGAGAGGGTGTCTCAGCTGACCCAGTTCCTGATATACAGTATATGCATTCGACAGCCGGTCTGCCTTCCATACATCATCATGCGGACGATGATTAGTGCTACATTATCCGGTCATAGGGGTAACCTACCCTATGGACGCATGATTATAGTGCTACTAACCCATCTGGGGGTGGATCTGGTAGATGAGAAGATCCAGGAGAAGACCTTCTCATTGCCTCTAGATTGGGAGGCTATCTGCAAGATGGGCCTACGAGATGCTGAGGTTAGTGATGAGGAGAGGAATGCAATGGTGCGCCCTCACACTCGGGTTGAGATGGCTGATGCTGAGGCTACTGCTGCTGCTGCTACAGCTCGTGTGGATCCGGTCGATGATGACGATCGTATGTATATGGACGTCGACTCGATAACACCGCCTTCACCTACACATGCGGCTGGAGTTGGTACTTCTTCTGCTGCGGCTCCTGCACCTGAGGCTGGTCCTTCCCATTGGACTGATCCTTCACTTCCACCTTCAGCCATGATGGAGATGCTGTAGGAGATCAGAGATGCTCAGCGCAGATCTGATCTGAGGATGGATGAGCTGTTGGCTGCCCAGTACGTATCAGACACGTGGATCGGAGAGCTCCTAGAGGTGCAGCGTGCGACTGATCAGAGGATAGCCGGTCTCATAGCTAGTCTCTAGACGACCCAGACTCAGATAGCCTGGTTGACTAGAGTCTATGCTGAGGACTACGACAGAGACCGTGAGGCACCGCCTCCTCCTTCGCCTCCAGCTCCTAAGTGTACTTTTATTTTTCCTAGTACTACAGAGTAACTGTCCGGGTTGTGGACTGTACTCTGCTTTCATTATGTATATACATCTTGTTTTTCTCACTCATTGTATATAACTCGTTTTCCCTTTAATAGATGCATTATTCTCTTTTTAAATTTGGTATCAATCATCACTTGTGCTTACAGTGTGTTTATATTAAAGCTTTTACTTTTATCCTATCTCAGTTCACAATGGTCTTGAATGTGTATTAGTTCGGCGGGCAAGGCCTGAGATGCTCTGATACCAAGTGGTCACACCCCAATTCCGCACATCTCAGAATGGTGTGATGAATCGCTAATAAACCAACGGTTCAACCAGGATCTCAAATAGGCTATCCCCGCATTATCCAAACTCACGCACATCCACAATCATAATCAGAGTAAATACACAATAACGGAATCTTGTAAATAAATGAACTGAGAATCTATGTGATATTAAAATCTAAATATCAATTTATTCTGTATCAACCGAGACATAAATAAATATCAATACAAATCTGTAATAAATCCAAGTAAAGAAACATATAAAATATCTAATCAAATACACACGAGTTGCACTCGCAAGAGGAGTCGTGTGTATCCACTTCAGCTTCAAATTCCATCGCTGCCACGTTCCCGTACGCAGACGCATTCATATAGTCTTCAACAGTATAACCTGCGTCATCAACTAAAAATATTCGACGTCGAGGGGTGAGCACACAACACGGCTCAGTGAGTAGCCAAAACAATCCAACAATACATATGCATGCAAAAAGTTAATTTATATCTTTGGTCCGGTTTTAAAGTTTGCAGTATGCAATAGAAAGGTTTAGGTAGCCAAAGGTCGCGTTTATTGACTCCGCCTCTATACACGAGTGTGTGACGTTACCCAAAGATCACGTTTATCGTCAACTCACATGCACCCAATCATGAACATTATATAACAAAGGTTATGTTTATTGCTATATAGTGTCATACCAACACGTAAGCCCCTGTTAGCGAGGGCTGCAAACTGGGCTCACAACTAACCAATCCTAATGCCAAATAGTGTATCCAAGGCCTCACCCCAGCATCCCTCAGAATGTCCATAGAGATAGAGCTAAGGCCCCCCGGTAGAGTCAGAGACTACAAGGACCGAGACCACCTCCCCTGATACTCTACGACATAATAGTTCTGCTAAAGTAATGGTGAGACGACGATGTCAATGCACAAGACTTGAGTTAGAGATAGAGGTAAAGTGCTGAGACCCGCCAAAGGTTAACGTTTATTGACGTTCTCATCACACCTCCCCTGATACTCGCTCGCATCAAGCACATCAACCACACACATACAAGCACATGCCTATTCCAATCATCATCATCATCATCATGTTATAAACAATAATGTAAATATGCATGAACAAGTAATAGAAATATTGGATAGCATGCTGTATGCACATTACAAATATATTCGCATAGAATCAAGCATAGCATAGGACTCAAGAATTAGAAAATAGTTTACTATTAACCAATTTAGTTTGGGGTTAAGGTTCCTCACCTTAGCTAGCTAATAGATACTTTTCCAAGCTTTATAATCACCTTTATATTGTTATTGTATTGCTAGAAGACCTAACAAAGTCGATAGAATTTAATTAAAATTAATTCTCAATTTAAAAACCATTCTGTTAAATGAGGGTCGGAGGTAGGGTCGATGCTAGAGTCGATGGGTCTATCGACCCTTCCCTCTTTCTTGACTTCCCGAATGCTGAGGGTCGATGGTCAGGAACACCTAGGGTCGGATGGTCATCGACCCTCGGTGCGACCCTTGGGGCACTTTGTTCCAATTCCCTCTTTTAATCCATTCTTCGTGTATGGGATCCTATGGCTTGCTCCTACATTCCATTCTACATTCATTCCATGGTCTGAAACCTTGTATGAACCCACCTAGATAGCTTTCACGCATTCTTCTATGGTTTTCCATGGAAACCTAACCATAGGTTGATGGTTTGGGTTTCTCCGAGATCACACTCTCAACAATTACTAACCTATGGTCTGTAGAAATTCATGGAATTAGTATCCATACCTGAGAAGATAACTTTTTCTCTGAAATTCTTCTCCTTTGTGCTAAGTTCTCTTCCTTCCCTTTCTTCTTCCTCTTTTCCTTCTCCTCTCTTTCTCTCAATTCGATTAGGGTTGTGAAAGGAGTGAAAGTGGCTTAGGGACGTCCTTTAAATAGAGTAGGAACATCCTAAATAAGTCCCATTGAGATTTGGAAAGAATCCCAATCGAAAAATATAGAAATTTCCTAATTTCTATATTCGGCAGAAATCGAGGGTCGATGATCCCGTCGACCCTAGGGTCTTAAGCTGTCCGACCCTCCCTCCAAAACCGAGGGTCTGACTTTCTGTTTTGGGAGGTCCAACCCTGCTTAGCTGGGTATGCGACCCTTCCCCTATTTTAAGTGTTTTTTGGTCGATTTGATACCTGGGATCTCAATCTCCTTCACGCCCTTGGTCCATTTGACTCGACCGTGAAGGGTAAACCTGGTTCAAGGTGGTAAGACCGGATTAGATTGACACGGGTCTCACAACACTGACCATCTCCACAGAGTTGAGTTTATTTGGAACATAACCCCAGGACGATTAGGGTGTCCCAGTCTAAGTTGGAGACCCCCGTGAGGCTTCCCATTCTTTTGAAATCAGGCATGATGGCCCCAACACTTGCCTTAAATGGGGTCTTTCCAAATGATAGCACCCATGAGCTCTTAGGCTTCTTGATCTTGAGGGGTCATTGGTAGTGCCCCACCTTGTCGTGGCTTTTAGCCTTCTTCCATTTCAGCCCTTTACCTAATAGGATATAATGGTTATAGGGCCTAACTCCCTACTGACCCCACCAGATGAGTCCCTTTTGAGTTTTATTTGGGCCTTTATCTTGCACCCATTGGGGAGAGTAACTCCTAGCTAAACAGCCTTTTGGGTCCTCCTCGGATAACCTTGACAGTGTTTGTGTGTTCTTTCCAGGACACCTGACCTTGAATCATTTACATGGTTAGTTACATTTTTGTTCCCTTTACCTTAAACAATCCTTGTAAAGGGAACCCAAGACTTTGGGTAGCACCGTTGGTTGGTTTGGAAAATCCTTGCTTCAGGCCCAAAGTCGCAACATTTGCCTTGGGTGGGTAGAGTGTGGTATCACTCTCCTTAACAATTCAGTAGGTTTGTTGCTTAGCCCTGGTGGTGCCACTGCCTTGGTGGTAAACTTGTGGGTATCAAACTTTCCCAACTGAACTAGGCCCGCTTAGTGAAGCACTCTTCTGGTCAGTTCTAGCACCAGATGGTTGGGGATCAGAGTGTGTATTATGCCCCCATACCCTTTTTGATTTGCATCTTAACTATCTTAGTAACACTTTTTGCTTTGCTGTTTAGCCCTAGTGGTGCCACTACCTTAGTGGTAAGCGTATGGGTATCACACTTCCCTAACTAACCTAGGCCCGCTTGGTGTTAGCATTCTTCTGGTCAGTTTTAGCACCAGAGGCTTGGGGCTCAGAGTGTACCACCTGAGGTCTAGGGTTTTGACTCACATTAGTTCGGTCCTACAGGGAGATTCAAAACTAGGCCAAGTACGATGTGACCAATGTAGAGGCTGGTCAATGTGTCGTGTTTGATGAGCTCACCCGATTCGGGATGTGGGAGTCTTTTGGTAGGTTCGGCTAGACCCCAGCGATGTGCATAAAGGATGATGTGTACCCTCATCTCGTGCACCATTTCTACTATAATTTGAGTTACAACCATAGATTAGACCATAGGGATGTTGCGCCTCACTAGCAAGGCAAAGGGCTTAGAGATTGAGCTGCACGTTGTGGGTCTGGCTGCTTTATTAGAGATTTCCCCAGGAGGGGTACACTACTATAAGGCTCCTCGGGAGCCCTAGGAAACCACAATGGAGGAGTGGGAAAGATACAAAGCCCCTTATCCAACTTCACCTACTGAACAAGCCCGTGGTCAATGTAGAGTCAGACATCTTTCTTTTTCCTAGGATCCTCAGTATGTTGGTGCAGCATAACATCCTCCCTCGTGCTGGACACCTGGAGAAGCTGAACCTCTTCTATAAGTATGTGACCTACAACATCCTCATGGAGAAGCTGCTATGTACCCCCTATAAATTATTTTGCACTATTGTCTATACCTCCCAGCACTTGGTTAAGGGCAAGTTCCCTTACGGTCGTTTGATGACTTGTATTTTTGCTAGCGTCAGGGTGGTACTACAGGGAGAGGCCATTGAGAATGGCCAAGAGTCATCCAACTTTGGCAAGGATACTATTGTCAGAATGGACCTCGACAAGACAATCATGTTAGAGCCCGAGCTAAAGGCACCACCCAGATCACTGAGAGCAGGTCACTCTTGGAAATGTGCTGCTGCATCTATAGTCGGTGTTGGGGTAGGGGCTACTACAAGTTGTGGTGTACAAGCCATGGATCTGAGAGCTGAGTCATCCATCAGTAATGAAGGGGGGATGACTCTGATGACACCGAGGATAGTGATGATGATGATGAGGGAGACTACACGGAGGAGGATGTGGCCACCGAAGCACAAGATGCTCCTTTAGCCGGCAGGAATCCTAGGTTTCATAGTCATCTTTACCTAGTTGAGGGACATCAACATGGGTATCCTCAAGGATGCCATGATATCAGCTGGTGACATACACTATGTCAAGCATAAGCCCCCACTACCAGCAGACCAGTAGAGTTGATTTCTATCCACTTTTTACTTTTGATGTTCTACCTATATGCAATAGACTCTTTTTTTGTGTGTTTATGGGATAACTGCTCTGTAAGACCCACTCTGAGATTCTCATGATTCAGATCTCTTCGTAACGGGTCTTACTGTGCCAGCCCTTGGCACACTGTCTTGGGACTCTACATATGATGTGGGTTAGCCCCTTAGGTGACATAGGAGTGCTAGATCATGTGGGAGGAGATACTAAAAGCCTAGGAAGCATCACCTTCAATTGGGCCCATGAAAGTAAGCCCAGATATACTTTAAGTCCAATCGGTTGCACAATCGACAGAACATTCCTCCGCTTGACTTCTACCGGTTGAGCAAGAGTAGGACACTTTCTTTCTCTACGAGTCCTATAAAAGGAGGGCTCACTCTCTTTTTTCCTCTCTTGTTGAACCATGAAAGAGGGACAGTGCTTGAGAGAAGGACATTTGAGCTCAAGCTTAGAACTCAAGCTCATGAACCGATCCTCTTGAAGGTATGAGTTCTTCATCCTTCTTTCCTCTTCCATTCTTGTAGGGATGTAGGCTTCTGACCATGGTAAAACTCTGTCATTGATGGCCTCCATAAATGGAGAACAAACCTTGACCTACATGCATAAGTTTTCACCCTCTCCATGAATGGAGATGATAATGGAGACTAAATGGCTCCCATTGAACTCAATAAGGGTAGGTTGGTGTTTCCCACCATTTAGAGTGAAGTAAACCATGTTTGGAAATCTTCCCCAAAGAAGGAAATCCTCTCTGGTTCGTGCTTGATTTCTAGGCCAGAATCAGAAGCAAGAATGGTAGACTGGTAGTGGCCCTAATGCCAGATGACTTATGACCAGTCTACTACTAGGGCAAATACTTAACCTAATTGACTAAGTAATATCCAGTGCTATCCTAACCAATATCACCTGACCGAAAGAATGACTTATCGGGTATGTCACACCGGTTATGTCCATGACACTATTTGACCATGCCTCAATGTAAGCTAAATTATAAGCACCCGGCCTTGCTTTCAAATAACCCACTGGAATCCCATTGTTGTAAACAATATATGAAGTAGATGACCAACCGGATGATCAATCATCCAATCTGTCTTCCAGTTCAGTATACATGAGAAACGGTAAAGTATTAACCAACATCACATACCAATGGAACGTACAACTGGTTCTATCTATTGGTACAGTCTGTATTGACTTATAAGTCTAGAAATGATTAGGAAAACTATCCTTTCGGTTTTTGACTTATCTTGGGACCCGTACATAGAATCCAGGACTTGTATATGCTGGTTTAAAAGATCTTTACCAACCTAATGAAGCTCATTTAATTAAATTAGGTAAAACACCATGTGTAGTAATGGAGCCTTCTACTGGCTTCATTGTTCAACAACACCACTGGTGTCTACATGTGAAGGGTTGGGTCATGTAGAGTTTGAGCATGTATTTGTTGTGTGTTTATTATTGCTTTTTTTTTCTAACATATCATCTAATGAAATGTATATAACTGTTCATGCATTTGCATATAACTATAACAATGTATGTTGTTCGTTACTGTTACCTTGGTACAGACATGGTAAACCATGGAGTGGAGATCTGGGGTTCTCTACAAGGAGTGGTTGTTGACATTGTTTGTGTACATAAGCATGTACGATGGTGCATGTAAAGTATTAGAGTACGAGCATGCATAAGATGTTGATGTGTGGGTGTCCTAGTAGAGACACAGTGATCCATGGGAGTAGGGATCTTGAGTTCTCTATTAGGATGCCACCCATGTATAGTGATTCATGTAACAAGTGACCACATGAATCATGTTGGGAGTGGCTATACCTTAGTAGAGGCACAATGAAGCATGGGAGTGGGGAGTTGGGGTTCTCTGCTGGGTGAAGTCGGGTTAAGACCATGTATGATGGGCTTATAGAGTATAAGAGTACAATACATGTGCTATGTTGGCACTCTATGCTCTAGTGGGGACATGGTTAGTCCATGGGAGTGGAATGAGGATTCCTACTAGAGTATAGTTTTACTTATTGCGTACACATGCCATGATGAATGATTGATTGTTTAGATATGATTGTATTGTGGGGTAGACAATCGTGGGGTGTATGGGATTACGTCACTCAGCCATATACTTGGTTACACCTTAGTAGGGATACGGTCAGTCTATGGGAGTGGAATAGGGATCTCTACTGGGGTGTAACCCTATTAATTCATATGTTATCATTTCATGCATAAACTTGGTCGAGTGATTTGTACTTTAGCAAGGGGAATATAATCCAGGCAATGGGGTACGGGTATAAATCATCTAGGAAGTGGGTTACGAAGTACTCAGGCTGTGGGGTACGGGTATATGCTCAGATGGTGGGGCACCAGATAATTGCTCAGGCGATGGGGTAAGGGGTAGATCCTTGCTAGGGTACAGATCGACCATTATTTGCATACACAATTGTATGAAACTCACAATTGCTTGTTTATTTGCTTCTATACTGCATTCATAAATTGATGCATAGGATTGCATTTGATACCTAACTTCTTGCTAAGTTGGGATGTGAGTTCACCCCTCGATATCAAATCTCTTTTAGCTTTGATTGCAAGTACCTTCACTGGTGACGTAGCTACGGATCCTGTTGATCATAAGGGTACTTCTCTTGGTGGGGTTCCTTTGAGAGACAATGTCAAGGGTTGTACCTATAGGGATTGTATCTATGGGACCTGAGTCATCTCCTTGATTCTGTTGATTTTCCTATATGTGGATAGATGGTGGTTTAGCCTATCCACGGGAACATATTTTGATTTATTTTAATTATTATAATGGGATGTATATAATATTAAAAACATTGTGAAACAATTATATTGAATAATAGATTTATGATATTAAAGTATCATTAGTTGGCATCTTGTTCTTTATTATGATTTCTGCTGCAACTTTGATATTCCACTCCATTTGATTATTATCATCTATTGTTGATTATGGTGGATATGTATGTATAGATTATGGGCTTTACTGGTACATCATTTTGGTTATCGATTGCTGGAACGTTTGAGTTGTCTCTAGGATGACTCAAATATCATGCCCGATTCCCCAAATAGGCTGTGACATGGTCGACTTGTGAGTTGTATCCCACTTTTGTTTCATTAGATGTACATTTATAGAAATCATGGGTAACTATTCGGGTTGGGGACCGTACCCAATTTTGTTCTTAAATTGGAAAGTAATGAACAGTTCTCACTTATTACTTGTTCATTATTGTCTTCATTAAATTTTGGTAATGTGGTGTGAATCTTACAACTATCTTTTAATTTACTACTCATTGGTTTGTACATGTCTTTTAAATTTAACCCCTATACATCTGTTACTAGACTATGAAAGCATACATGCAGGGAAAATTTATAGGTAGAATTAGAATAGTTGTGCTTTTATACCAGTGCTGTTACAACTCAGTTTGAGAATCTAACATGATATCTGGGTTAACCCATGATGTCACACCCCAATTCTGCACCAACCAGAATGGTGTAATGAACCATCAATAAACCAATGGTTCAACTAGGATCTCGAATAGGCTGTGTCCGTTTGCTTAAACCATATACATCCACAACCATAATCAGAGTAAATAAACAATAATGAAGTCCTTAATACTAATGAACTGAGAGTCTAACAGTGGTAACATAAATAAATTATCCAATTATATTCAAATGACTAAGACATAAAATAAAATACTTTAAACAATTACATCTTCTGAATAATTCAAATAAAAATCTAATCGAAGACGTAGGAGTTGCACTCGCATGATGAATCTTGCGACTCTATCATAACTTCTGCATCCATCGCCGCAGCATGTCCGTACATCGGAGCATTCATATAGTCTTCTACAGTAGTACCTACACCATCAACTAAAAATATTCGACGTCGAAAGGGTGAGCACACATCATAGCTTAGTAAGAAAACAAAACAATCCAATAAACATATGCATGCATTCAATTTATATCTTTGGCCTGGTTAATAAGTTTACAATGTGCAATAGAATGGATAGGTGGCCGCCACACCTCTATACACGAGTGTGTGAAGCCGCCCAATGGATCAAACACCATTTCCATCGCACATGAACCCACCATGGAATAGGGATAGAGCTAAAGTACTTAGGACCGTACCGCATCACACTTCCCCTAGTGCCCTACCCATACCAACACGTCAGCTCCTATTGGCGAGGGCCTACAAACTGGACTCGCAACTAACCAATCCTAATGTCAAACAATGTATCCAAGGTTTCACCCCAGCATCCCTCAATACATCCATAGAGATAGAGCTAAGGCCCCCCGACAGAGTCAGAGACTACATGGTCCGAGACCACCTCCCCTGATGGCCTATGACGTAATAGTTTTGATAAAGTAATGGCGATACGACGATTTCAGTGGACAAGACTTGAGTAGAGATAGAGATAGTGTCTGGTGACCAGGATGAACCACATTGTCACGTCCTCCCCCTGATACTCCACTCGCATCAAGTACACTAACCACACACATAGATTCACATGCCTATTGCTAGCATCATCATCATCATCATGTTATAAATTAACTGAATTAAATATGCATGAGCAGTAATAACAGGAATATTGGATGACATGTGAAATGCACAATACAATCATACAAGAATAGAATCATTCATGGTTTTGGACTCAATAAATAAAAACAGTTTATTATTAGACATTTAGTTTAGGTCATGTTCCCTCACCTTTGATTGATCGTAGATCCTCGTCCAAGCTTTATGAATCACTTTTAAATCATTGAAAACCTAATCAAGTTGATAGATTTTAATTAAAATTAATTCCCTTAAGTTTAGACTAATAGAAGCCGAGGGGTCACAGGTGGGGTAGCACCTGGGGTCTCAGTTTCTGTGACGACAGGGTGTAGGGTCGTAGGTGGGGTCGGATATACTTCAACCCTACATGCTACCACACCCTCCCTGGAACTTCCCAAGGGCATGTGGTCGAACATGTGTGTCTCATGGGGTCGGATATCATGCGACCCTACGTGTGACCACATGTGTCATGGTCGACCTTTCATTCTTAAGTCCATTCCTTCATGTTTGAATCCTTTGGCTTACCATCATGGTCCTTCCTATGATTGTCCTATGGCTCAAAACTATAATTTTATACATTATCCATTGTCCACAATGATTTTCTCCATGAATTCTCTTGAAATTTGTCCATGGATGGATGATTTTGGTATCTCCTAATCCTATCTTCTCCATAAACTATTCTAGGCTCTTAATTCATGTAGAGAATTAGGTTCATACCTTAGGTTTGCTGAGATTCAGAGTTTTCTCTGAACCTTCCTCTTCCTTGGTCTTCTTCTTCAATTCTCCTTCTCTTCCTTCTCTTCTCTCTCTCTCACTTTCAATTGGAGTTCTAAAGGATGAAAGAGGCTAAGGGACGTCCTATTTATAGAGAAAACCCTCCATAATATGCCCTAATGAGTTTCGAAAAGAACCCCCTACGAATTAGAAAGGTTTCCTAAATTCGGTTTCTGACTGTTTCCATGGGGTCGCAGGTGGGGTCACATAATCCATCGACCCTACCTTTTTAAAACATCCGACCCCATGACCAAAAGTCAAGGGTTGGACTCTTTTGAGGTGGGGTCGGTCATAGCTGTTTAGGCATGCGACCACACACTCATATTTGATTGTTTTTAAATTAAATTTCATACCTGGTCATGTGATTTTTTTCACGCACTTGGTCCACTAGGCTCGACCATGATAGGTAAACCTGATACAAGGTGGTAAGACCGGTTAGTTCGATACGGGTCTTACAACTCCCCCCTCTTATTAGAAATTCCATCCTCAAAATTTGCACAAACCTTCCGAGTCGAAAAGGTGAGGATATTGCTTCCGCATAGCATTCTCTTCTTCCCATGTGATCTCTTCTATATCTCGGCTCCTCCAGGTGACCATAACATAATAAATGTCATGGTTGCGTAGATGTTGAATCTTTCGGCAGCTGATTTCAGTTGGTGCTACTTTGAATGTCAAATCATCAGTTAGATCTAGTGGATCCGCTGTCAAAATGTGTGTTGGATCTCTGACATACTTCTTCAATAATGAGATATGAAATACATCATGCACACTTGACATAGATGGTGGTAGTGCTAGCTGATAAGCCACTTTTCCACGTTTAGCTAGAATCTCATATGGCCCAACATATCTCAGACTTAGCTTCCCTTTCTGTCCGAATCGTTTTAAACCTTGCATAGGTGATACTTTCAAGAATACCTTATCACCTACAACAAATTGAAGGTCTCGATGTCGAGTATCTGCATACTATTTATGACGATTCTGAGCCATTCTAACTCTTTCCTTAATAATGTCGACTACACGACAAGTCTCTTCAATAAATTCTGGTCCAATGACACTCCATTCACCAACTTCATTCCAAAACAAAGGAGTTCGACACTTCCTACCAAACAGTCCTTCATAGGGTGACATCTGTATAGTAGCCTGATAGTTGTTGTTATAGGAAAACTCGATCAATGGTAGTTTCTCGTCCCAAGATCCTTTGAAATCAATAACACAAGCTCGAAGCATCTCTTCTAAGATCTGAATGGTACACTCCGACTGTCCGTCTATCTGAGGATAAAATGCAGTACTAAACTTCAACATTGTACCCATAGCCTTCTGTAATCCTTCCCAAAACAATGAGGTAAAGCGTGGGTCTCTATCGGACACAATGCTTTCAAGTACACCATGTAATCTGACAATATTATCCACATATAGCTTGGCTAACCTCTCCAAGGTATACTGTGGTCGTATAGCTATAAAGCGAGCTGTCTTAGTCAGACGATCTACAATCACCCAGACTGCGTCAACTACTTGGGAGTCAATGGTAACCCGATGACGAAGTCCATAGTGATGCAGTCTCATTTCCATGCTGGTTCTGGCAGTGGTTGCAACAATCCTACAGGTCTTTGCCGTTCAACCTTCACCTTCTGACAATTTAGGCATTGAGACACAAATTTAGCTACATCTACTTTCATTCCTCTCTACCAAAATAATTTCTTCAAATCATGATACATCTTTGTACTTCCAGGATGTACCGAATAAGCGGTGGTGTGAGCTTCCTTCATTAGTCTGTGTCTAATGTCCAACTTTTCCATTTCAGGAATACATACTCTTCCTTTGTATTTCATTACCTTTTCATCATCCAAGATGAACTCAGGAATAGTTCTACCTTTTTTGATGTCTTCTTGTACAGTTCTCAGATAAGGGTCTGATTTAAGAGCGGCTTTCACTTCATCAATTATATCATGTACAATCTTCAATGTGGCAAACATATTTGAAAACCGATGAATAAACCCTTGGTTGGTTGATCCACCCGGTGCATCTATCACGAACTGCTCATTACCATGATGGAATATTTTTCCTGTAACACACATTGCTGCAGTCGTGTTAACCTCTCCTTAGGATATTATCATTGCTTTTCTGCTTAGCGCATCAGCAACTACATTAGCCTTTCCTGGATGATACTGGATATCACAATCATAATCCTTCAACAATTCCAGCCATCTTCTTTGTCTCATGTTCAACTCCTTCTGATTAAAAAGATAAGTGAGACTCTTATGATGTGATTTAATCTGAAATTTCTCTCCATACAAATAATGTCTCCATATCATGACAGCATGTATGGCTGCCAATTCCAAGTCATGAGTGGGATAGTTCTTCTCATGTGTCTTCAGTTGTCTTAAGGCATACGCAACTAGTTGTTCTCCTTGCATAAGCACACATCCTTAACCCAATCCAGACACATCAGTGTACAAGGTAAATGGTTGTCCTAAAATAGGAATAGTCAAGATGGGAGCAGATATCAATCTAGCCTTCAATGTTTGGAAACTTTTCTCACATTTGTCGGTCCAAACAAACTTTTCTCCTTTCTTAGTCAAACTGGTGAGAGGTACGGCAATTCTGGAATAGTCTTCCACGAATAGTCGATAATACCCAGATAGACCTAGGAAACTTCTAATTTCTACAACACTCTTAAGGTCTTCCCACTTCACAATGGCTTCATTCTTGCTAGGATCCACATTAATTCCTTCAGTGGACACAACATGGTCTAAGAAAGTGACCTTATTTAGCCAAAAGTCACACTTTGTAAATTTGGCGTAAAGCTTCTCTTTTCTCAGTAGCTGCAGAGCGGCTCTTAGATTCATGACATGTGTTTCCTTGTCCTTGAAGTAGACCAATATATCATCAATAAACACAATGACTAACGTATCCAACATATCATGGAATACCTGATTCATGAGTTCCATAAAAGTTGCGGGTGCGTTAGTCAATCCAAAAGACATGACTAAAAATTCATAATGTCCATATCTTGTTCTAAATGTTGTCTTTGGAATATCACCTTCTTTAATCTTCAACTGATGGTATCCTAACCGAAGATCAATCTTGGAGAACACCTTGGCACCTTGCAACTGATCGAACAAGTCATCGATTCAAGTCAATGGGTACCGATTCTTGATTGTAAGCTTATTCAATTCTCGGTAAACTATACACAATCGAACACTACCGTCCTTCTTTTCACAAACAATACTGGCGCTCCCCATGGTGATATGTTGGGTCTGATATCACCCTTGTCCAGTAATTCCTGTAACTGTACCTTTAATTCCTTCAGTTCAGTAGGAGCCATTCAATAGGGAGCTTTAGATACCGTCACGGCTCTGGGTATCAGAACTATAACTAACTCTGTCGCTTGATCGGGTGGTAGTCCTGGTAGTACCTCAGGTAATACATCTAGAAAGTCACACACAACATCAATATCCTCCATTCGTGGTACTTCCTTGGTGAGATCAACCATGGATACTGGATACCCAACTCCTCCTTTCTCGAGGCATTTTCTAGCCTTTAATGCAAAGAGGATGAACTATCGTTTATGTGGAAGTTTAGTTCCCACAAAACTAAACTTGGCTCGTTCCTTGTCTTCAATGTCAGCTTCTTTTTTGCACATAATAGGTTTACAGAATGCCGAGCTAACCAATCCATTCCTAAGATAATGTCAAAGTTTTCCATTTTGAGTTGAATCAGGGTTGCATCCAAAATCTTCTCCCCGATAAGAACTGGACATGGTCCATAACCTTTTTCTAATTCCACTTCTAATCCCATAGGTGATCGTACAAGCAATTTGTAGTCTAAAAATCTGAGGGGTAGATTTAGCTTCTTTCCAAATGACACAGATATAAAAGAATGAGTAGCTCCAGAATCAAAGAGTACTCTAGCGGGTATGCCATTAATAGGTACGATACCTGTGATTTGTTTTAATTTAGTCTACATGCTCACACAATGTAACACAAAATGAAAGGTTCAGATTATACCTGTGACCACATTAGGCGATGCGACAGCATCCTCAGATGTAACTGCATAAACCATTCCTTGCTGTAGCTGCTTCCTGGGCTAAGGACACTCCCTTGAATAATGTCCTATTTGATTACAATTAAAGCATTTTACTCCTTCATTATTTTACTTTTGTTGTTATTGGGCTGTTGGAGTAGTCTTGACTGTAGCATTAAAGCCTTGTGTACGGAGGGGTCTAAATAACTTTGTGTTCCCTCCATTGTATGAATTTTCGTTAAGCCTTTTGATACCTCTATTCTGAGCAAAGTAGCTCTCCCTCTGGCTCGACTCTATCACTCGAGAAATCTGAACTGCTTCATTGTAAACTTTCTTTTCTAATCCCAGAACATGCTCACGAATGTTTCCCCTATTGTCCCATGACAAACCTTCGGGTCTTAGTATTTTTCTCTTGCATGCTAGAGGGTGCAAAGAAAAACAGCTCTTCATAACGATGTTAGTATGCATCCATAGTCATCTGTCCCTGATGTAAACTCCGGAACTCTCTCTCCATAGCATCTCTGAAACTTCTGGAAAAGTATTTCTCAAAGAATGCCTCTTTATAGATAGTCCAGGTCAATTGGGTGTGCTTTGTTAATAGATATGTCCGGGTAGACTTCCACCAGTTGTGTGCATCACCCTTCAGCATAAATGTGGTGCATAACATTTTTTCTTCCTCATTAACTGTCATCATCATAAAATTCCTTTTCATCTCGTTGATCAAATGAGCTGGCCACAAAGGATTTGCTAGCTTGCCATTATATTCTTTAGGTTTCATTTTCAGGAAGCGCTCGATCAGTCACGAGTGGTCCAACTGATACTGAGCATAGGGCCCGTACATAGGTGGTTGATACTGGTAACTGCCTTGAGCTGCCTCAGGGTTCTGTACTAGAGCTTGCACAACTGGTGATTGAGGTGCATGGGGTATCATGTTGCTCCCCCCTGGTACTGTGCTAGCTTGTCCTACTGGCATAGGTTTAGTATGTGCAGCTGGAAAAACCATTCCTATAGCAGCTTGCATATTGGTTTGCACTTGTTGTATTCGTTGCAGCTGTTGTGCCAGGTTCATTACTGCTGTAGCAAAATTTGTAGGTAGGGCTGGCAAGTTTGTAGGATTTGCCTGGCCATTAGCTCTTGGCGGTGCCACATTCGGATTCTCTTGTACTTCAGGAATTTCATGGCTAGTTTCCTCCACAGGTGGTGGTGGTGGAATTGGGTTACGTCCTCGTCTGGTTACTCTTCGTCCAACCATTTCCTATTCTGGTGGTGGTAGTGTCTGAAAATATCATAGAACATGTGAAGCAATCATTATATAAGTCATTCCCATGTCAAAATCCAACTAATCAATGTAAAATTTCAATTTTCCAAGTCATTCAGACAAAATACTATATTTTCCAAAGTAGGGTCGATGGTAGGGTCGCTCTATATTTGACCACAAGGTATCCGACTTCACAAAACCCTGTCAGCTCACCGAGAGCCTAGGGTCGGTCGTAGGGTCGGACATTTTGTCGAATTCTACGACCGCACAACCAAAAATTAGGTTTTTAAACCCAATTTTGGAGTCATTTCTTACTCTTTCTTCTTTCCTCCAACTCAACTCACTTCCCCTGTGTTGCTACAGTATCGACCCCTAGTGTTTGGTGATTATTTCTTCCATTCACGACTTTTGTTCCTTTCCTTCAGGTATGCTCTCTATTGTTTCTCATTCTTAAGCTTTCAAAACTTGGTTTTTCTCCATTTACATCGTTTTCTTCAAATTAAACTTTTTCTAATCGTAAAAAGTCGATTTTTATTAGGGGCTTTTGCTATTGGCCACCCAATGGACAAAAGCCCTCAAGAAAATTTGAGTTTCATTGGTTAGTTTTTGAGAAACTTGAAATTTTTCATTTTTTACCTAATTTTTGGGATTTTTCCAATTTGTTGAAATTTCTTCAAATTCGATCTTCCTAGTTTAAATTTCCAATTATACGAGCTTTGCAGGATGGTTTGGAACATATGTAAGTCCTCCTGCCCAGCTGTTTGGGTGAAAAGTGAGGCTTTTGGCCAAATCATGCCATTATAATGCTAAAATCTTTGAGTTTTTCACCGTATCTAATATCTTGTTTATTTTTCTGTGTCTTTGCAGATAGCATGGCTCGTACTAAGGTTCCTAAAGCTCATGATCCCATTCATTTCTGCTCTAACAAGGCAGAGGCTCAGTATGCTCGTTATGAGCGAAGGAAGATGGAAGGGGGTCGCTGTGTAAACTTGGCTAGTCTAGCCTTGTTTAACGTAGAGGGAGCCTTCTGTGACATGGGTTGGCTTCCCGTGATCACATATGAGGCTTGTAACTGTCCTGCTTTGGTGAAGCAGTTCTATTGCAAATCTCTAGGTAGTAGGGGATCGCAATGATACAGACAGGGATAGGGTGTAAGACCTGTATCGAACTAACCGGTCTTACCACCTTGTACCTGGTTTACCCATCATGGTCGAGCCAAATGGACCAAGTGCGTGAAGGAAATAGCAAGACCAGGTATGAAACTGACCCAAAAACAGTAAAATAGGGGGTAGGGTCTCATACCTAAACAGGTAGGGTCGATCCCAACTAATCAAGAAGTCGGACCCATGACTTTTAGTCTTAGGGTCGGACAACTGAAACCCTACGGTCGACGGGATCTCCGACCCCCTCATCGACCCTAAGATCACCGATAGAAATCGTAAATAGGAAACTTTCCTAAATTCAAGGGGATTCTTTCCTAATCTCAATGGGAGTTATTTTGGGAGCTTTTCCTCTATAAATAGGAAGTCCCTTAGCCTTTTTCACTCCTTTTGAAACCCTAAAAGAATGTGAGAGAAAGAGAAGAGAAGGAGAAGAGAATGAAAGTTGAAGGAGAAGACTAAAGAGAAGAAATTCAGAGAAACCTCTGAATCTCAGCAAACCTTAGGTATGGATATGCTTTCCATGAATTGTTTAAGACATTATAATAGTTCATGAAGAGGGTATGATCTAGGAGAAACCCAAATCATCCATCCATGGGAGGATTTTAATGAAATCCATGGAGGGAATCATGGTAGACAAAGTAAGGAAATAACTTGGAGTTTTAAGCCATAAAACAAGCATAGAATGGACTGTGGAGGTAACCTGAAGGACCCAAACTTGAAAGACTAGATTGTAGAATGAAAAAAAAGTTGACTCAATCCACGTGCGGTCGCACGTAGGGTCGATTGGGAATCGACCCTACCAGACCACAAGATCGACCCCTAGCTCCCGGGAAGTCCAGGGAAGCTACTGTCGCACCTAGGGTCGATGGGACAATCGACCCTAGCATCGACCCTATACACTGGGGTCGCATAAACCTGCGACCCATCCTGCCACCCTAGCTTTACAGAAAGCTAAAAACTGTCAGAATGAATTCTAATTAAAATCTATCGACTTGTTTGGTTTTCCTATTGATATAAAGGTGATTCTTAGAGTTTAAAAGAGGATTTACCCTCAAGCAAAGGTGACGGAACAAGACCTAAACTGATTGGCTAATAATAAACTATTTTTATTTCTTGAGTCCAATGCCATGACTGATTCTATGCGTGTATGCTTGTAATGTGTATTCAACATGTCATCCAATATTCCTGCTATTAATGTTCATGCATATTTAATTATATTTTATATATAACATGATGATGAGGATGATGCTAGGAATAGGCTTGTGAATGTATGTGTGTGGTTAGTGTGCTTGATGCGAGTAGAGCAACAGGGGGAGGACGTGATATTGTGGTGTGTCCTGGTCACCAGACTCTAGCTCTTTCTCTACTGAAGTCTTGCCTACTGACATCGTCGTATCACCATTACCTTAGCAGAACTATTACGTCGTAGGGCATCAGGGGAGGTGGTCTCGGACCTTGTAGGCTTTGACTCTGTCGGGGGGCCTTAGCTCTATCTCTATGGACGTATTGAGGGATGCTGGGGTGAGGCCTTGGATACACTGTTTGACATTAGGATTGGTTAGTTGCAAGCCCAGTTTGCAAGCCCTCGCCAACAGGGGCTTACGTGTTGGTATGGGTAGAGTATTAGGGGAAGTGTGATGCGGTGCGGTCCTAAGCATTTTAGCTCTATCTCTATTCCATGGTGGGTGCATGTGGGATGGCAATAACGATATTCATTGGGCGGCTTCACACACTCGTGGATAGAGATGAGGCGGCCACCGATCCTTTCTATAGCACATTTCAAACTTATATACCAGACCACAGATATGAATTGAATGCATGCATATGTTTGTTGCATTGTTTTGTTTGCTCACTGAGCCGTGATTAGTGCTCACCCTTTTCGAATTTGAATATTTTTAGTTGATGATGCAGGTACCACTGTGGAAGATTATACGAATGCTTCTGTGTACGGGCACGTGGCTGCGATGGAGGCTGAAGATATAGTGGAGACGCATGACTCCTCATGCGAGTGCAACTCATGCATTTTTTATTAGATTTTTATTTGAATTATTAAGGAAATTTAATTTGATATTTTATTTATTTAGGTCTCGGTTGATACAACATAATTTGATATTTTATTTATGATTATCACAAATAGATTCTCAGTTCATTTAATATTAAGACTTCTACTATTGTGTATTTATTCTGATTATGGTTATGGATGTGTATGGTTTAAGTTAAAGGACACAGTCTATTAGAGATCCTAGTTGAACCGTTGGTTTATTAGCAGTTCATCACACCGTTCTGAATGGTACGGAATTGAGGTGTGACAACTTGGTATCAAAGCTCTCAGGCCATGTCTCTTAAACTAGAATACTACCACAAAAGTTGTGAACTGAGATAGGATAAAATTTAAAAGCTGTAATAATAACACACCATAAGCATCTGTGTTGTTTGAGACAAAAATTGAAAGAGAATAATGCATCTATTAAATGAGAAACAAATTCATATACACCCGATTGAAAAACAAACGTATATACACATATCTAAAGCGGAGTACAGTCCACAATCCAGGCAGTTACTCTGTAGTACAAAAGAAAAATAAAAGAAAAATACATCAGGAAGCTGGAGGTGATGGGGGAGGCAGTGCCTCGCGGTCGCTTTCATAATCCTCAGCATAGACTCTAGTCAACCAAGCTACCTGAGTCTGGGACGTCTGAAGACTAGCTGTGAGATCAGCAACCCACTAATCAGTCACGCACTGAGCGTCTACAAGCTCTCCCACCCTCAGATCAGACATGCTCTGAACCTCTCTAATCTCACGCAGTATCCCCATCATGTCATCAGAAGGTGGGTGTGAAGGTCCAGCTGCATGTGAAGGACCATCTCCCGTAGTATGTGTAGGTGATGGAGGAGGTATGGAGTCTACTTCCATGTACAAATGATCATCATCCCCAGCATCACCCCCATGAACCCCTGCTCCAGTGGCTGTTGCTGTTGCCTCAGCATCTGCCATCTCCACCTGAGTACAAGGACGCACCAGAGCATTCCTCTCATCGTCACTGACCTGAGCATGCCGCATGCCCATCTTATAGATGGCCTCCAAATCCAAAGGTGATGAGAAGGATTTTTCTTGAATCCTCTCATCCACCAAATCAACACCCAGGCGGGTAAGCAATGTAGTGATCAGGCGTCCATAAGGCAGGTTGCGAACCTGACCGGGTAGTATGGCACTGATCATCGTCTGCATAATAATATAAGGGTGGCAGACAGGCTGCCTAGTGCAGATACAGTGGAGTAAGAACTGGGTCAACTGGGAGATCCTCTCGTTGTTCCGACTCTGAGGTATCAGGTTGTGCTGAATGATCTAATAGTACACCCGAGGCTCTGGACGTAGGTAGATCGCTTTCATCTCCCAACGATCCTCTCTGATAAGCTAACGATCTATCTCAGCCCTCAACTCCAAGGAATATAACTGGGGCTCTCTGGGGGCACAGTACACCAAGGGGCCATCGTATGAAATGCCCAAGAGGTCCGCTAATTGCTGATAGTCAAAGGAAACCTCTACTCCCTTGACGTAGCTCGTGATCCTGAGCTCTCTACCCTTCTCAGTATCATTGTCATCTCCCACCACCTGGAGATTACAATAACCTATCTCACCAAATCTGGACGGGTACAGGCATCATAGGTGATCATGGGAAGCCAGCCCATGTCACCAAAAGCTCTCTCTACATTGAACAAGGCTAGACTAGTCCACACGACGACCTCCCTCTACCTTCTTACCAGCGTAGCGGGCATATTACGCCTCATCCTCGTTAGAATGGAAACGAACTGGGTCGTGAACCCTAGGTATTTTGGTACGAGCCATATTATCTACAAAAACAAAGAAAAATAGATAATAACTTAGTAAAGATGAAAAACCCAAAATTTTTGGCATTATAACGACATAAATTGGTCAAAAGCCTCACTTTTCACCCATACACATCGGTAGGAGGACTTATATAGGTTCTAAACTATCCTGTAAGACTCATACAGTTAGAAATTTTATCTAAGGAGATTGAATTTGAAGAAATTTCAAGAAATTCAAAAATCTCGACAAATTAGTGCAAAAAAGGGAAATTTCAAGTTTCTCGATAACCAACCGATGAAACTCAAATATTTTTGAGGGCTTTCATCTATTGAGTCACCAACAACAAAAGCCCCCCCCAAAAAAAAAAAAAAAAATTGAATTTTTACGGTTGGAAAAAGTTTAATTTGAAGAAAACGATATAAACGAGCAAAAACATAGTTAAGAAACCCTAAAAACATGAAACCGTAGAGAACATACTTGTAGAGGAGGAGTAAACGTCAAAAAGAGAAGCAAAAATCACCAATGGGTCGGAGTTGTCACTGTAGCAACTCAGAGGAACGAGCCGAGTCCGAAAGGAGGAGAAGGAATGAGAAATGAATCCAAAAATCGGGATTAAAAACCTGATTTTCAGTCCTAGGGTCGCATAATTTGACCAAGGATTTTTACCCTACCTCCGACCCCCTCATCGACCCTTGCCTCTCGGTGATCTGACAGAGAACTAGGGGTCGATCCTATGGTCGGACACCCATCGACCCAAGGCTCTCGGTAAGTAACAATGATTCTCAGGGTCGCATACCCTATGGTCGGACATCCATCGACCCTACCATCGAACCTACGATGGAAAATATAGTATTTTTGACAAAATGATCTAAAAAACTTGAAAATATCATTGACTAGAGGATTTAAATATGAGAATGAAGTATATGATGATTGCCTCACGTATTCTATGATTTTCAGGCATTACCACTACCAGAGCAGATAATGGCTGGACGCAGAGTGACCAGACAAAATCATAACTCTAATCCACCACCACCACCTGTGAAGGAAGACAACCATATACATCTAGAAACACAGGAGAAACCGAACACGCACCGTCCATAGTTAATGGGCAGACAAATCCTACAAATCTGCCAGCTCCACCTACAGACCTGGCTACTGCCGTAATGAATTTGGCACAACAGCTGCAACAAATACAATTGGTACAAGCTACTATGCAAGCTGCCATAGGCATGGCTTTTCCAGCTGCACATACGACACCGATGCCACCAGGACAGGCAAGCATAGTAAAAGGAGGAAGTAACACACTACCCCACGCACCTCAGACTCCCATCATGCAGGCTCAAGTACAAAACCCTGAAGTACCTCCAGGTAGATATCAATACCAACCACCTATGTATGGGGCTTATGTTCCTCATCAACTAGACTACTCTAGACTAGTTGAGCTTTTTCTGAAGATGAAGCCCAAGGATTATAGTGGTAAGCCAGCTGATCCATTGTGGCCAGCACACTGGATCGATGAGATGGAGAGGAATTTTACTATGTTGACGGTGAATGAAGAGGAGAAAGTATTGTATGCAACGTTCCTGCTGAAAGGCGATGCACACCACTAGTGAAAGTCCACACGGACGTATCTGTTGACAAAGCACACCCAATTGACCTGGGATACATATAAGGAGGCATTCTTTGAGAAGCATTTCCTAGGAGTTTCAGAGATTCTATGGAGAAAGAGTTCCTGAGTTTGTATCAGGGATAAATGACTGTCGATGCATATCAACAGCGTTATGAGTAGCTATTCTTCTTTGCACCAGTCAGTATGCAAGTGGAAGATACAAAGACCCGAAGGTTCGTCATGAGACTTAGGGGATGCATAGGTGAACATGTTCTAGGACTTGAGAAGAAAATCTACAATGAAGCTGTACAAATTGCTCGAGTGATAGAGTCGAGCCAGAAAGAGAGCTACTTTGCTCAAAATAAGGGAATCAAAAGGCCTAATGGGAATTATTATAACGGAGGGAACACCAAGACATTCAAACCCTTCTGTATTCAAGGCTTCAATGCTACAGCCAAGACTACTTCAGTAGCTCAACAGCAACAAAAGCCAAATAATGAAGGGGTAAAATGCTTTAACTGCAATCAACTGGGACATATTGAAAGGGAGTGTCCTAAGCCCAGGAAGCAACTACTACAAGGAAGAGTTTACACTGTTACATCTGAGGATGCTTTCGCATCGCCTGATGTGGTCACAGGTATCGTACCTATTAATGGAATTCCTGCCAGAGTACTCATTTATTCAGGAGCTACTCATTCTTTTATATTTGTGTCATTTGGAAGGAAGCTAAATCTACCCCACAAATCCTTAGACTACAAACTGATTGTACGATCGCCGATGGGATTAGAAGTGGAATTAAAAAAAGGTTATGGACCATGTCCAGTTCTTATTGACGAAATGACTTTGGATGCAACCTTGATTCAACTTGAGATGACAGACTTTGACATCTTCTTGGGAATGGACTGGTTAGCTCGGCATTCTGCAAACCTATTATGTGCCGAAAAGATGCTAACATTTAAAGACAAGGAAGGAGCAGAGTTCAGTTTTACAGGAACCAAACTTTCCCATAAACGAAAGCTCATACTCTCTGCATTAAAGGCTAGGAAGTGTCTTGAGAAAGGAGCAGTTGGGTATCTAGTATCTGTGGTCTATCTTACCAAGGAATCACCACGAATGGAGGATATTGATGTTGTGCGTGACTTTCCAGATGTATTTCCTGAAGAACTACCACCCGACCGAGTTACAAAGTTTGTTATAGATCTGATACCCAGAGCCGCACCAGTATCTAAAGCACCTTATCGAATGGCTCTTACTGAACTGAAGGAATTAAAAATACAACTATAAGAACTGCTAGACAAGGGTTACATCCGACCTAGCGTATCACCATGGGGAGAGCTAGTATTATTCGTAAAGAAGGATGGTAGTGTTCGATTGGGTATAGACTATCGGGAACTGAATAAACTGACAATTAAGAATTGATATCCATTGCCTCGGATCGATGACTTGTTCGATCAGTTGTAAGGTGCCAAGGTGTTCTCCAAAATCGATCTTCGGTTAGGTTACCATCAGTTGAAGATCAAAGACGGTGATATTCCCAAGAGCATTCAAGACCAGATATGGACATTATGAATTTTTGGTCATGTCTTTTGGATTAACAAACACACTAGCAACCTTTATGGAACTTATGAACCTGGTATTCCACGATATGTTGGATACATCAGTTATTGTATTCATCGATGATATATTGGTCTACTCCAAGGACAAGGAAACTCATATTAAGAATCTAAACGCCGCTCTGCAGTGATTACGAAAAGAGAAGCTTTATGCCAAATTTACAAAGTGTGAGTTTTAGCTAAAGGAAGTTGTTTTTCTTGGCCATGTTGTATCCGTTGATGGAATTAAAGTGGATCCTAGCAAGATCGAAGCTATTGTGAAGTGGGAAGCACCGAAGAGCGTTGCAGAAATTAGAAGTTTCCTACCTCTAGCTGGTTATTATCGACGATTTGTGGAAGACTATTCCCGAATTGCCATACCTCTCACCAGTTTGACTAAGAAGGGAAAAAAGTTTGTTTGGACTGAGAAATGCGAGAAGAGTTTCCAAACATTGAAGGTTAGATTGATATCTGCTCCAATCTTGACCATTCTGATTCCAGGATAGCCATTTATTTTGTACACTGATGCGTCAGGATTGGGATTAGGATGTGTACTTATGCAAGGAGAACAAGTAATTGCTTATGCCTCAAGACAATTGATGACACTTGAGAAGAACTATCCCACTCATGATTTGGAATTAGCGACAGTAGTCCATGCTGTAAAGATATGGAGACATTACTTGTACGGAGAGAAATTTCAGATTAAATCAGATCATAAGAGTCTTACTTATCTCTTTAATCAGAAGGAGTTGAATATGAGACAAAGAAGATGGTTGAAACTATTGAAAGACTATGATTGTGATATCCAATATTATCCGGGAAAAGCTAATGTGGTGGCTGACATGCTGAGTAGAAAGGCAATGATAAAATCTCAAGGGGAGGTTAGCACAACTGCCACAATGTGTACTACCAGAAATGTGTTCAATTATGGTAATGAGCAGTTTGTGATAGATGCACCGAAAGAATCAACCAACCAAGGGTTTATTCATCAGTTTTCAAGTATCTTTACCACATTGAAGATTGTACCCTATATAGTTGGTTGATGAAGTGAAAACAACTATTAAATTAGACCCCTATCTAAGAACGGTAAAAGAGGACATTGAAAAAGGTAAGACGATTCCTGAGTTCGCCTTGGACGATGAAAAGGTACTGAAGTACAAAGGAAGAATATGTGTACCTGAAACAGAAAGTTTGGACATTAGACACCGATTAATGAAGGTAGCCCATACCACCGCCTATTCGATACATCCGGGAAGTACAAAAATGTATCATGATCTAAAGAAATTTTATTGGTGGAGAGGAATGAAAGCAGATGTAGCAAACTTCATGTCTCATTGCTTAAATTGTCAGAGAGTGAAGGCTGAACGACAAAGACCTGTAGGACTGTTATAGCCGTTATCGAAACCAGCATGGAAATGGGACTGCATCACTATGGACTTCATTACCGGGTTACCGTTGACTCCCCGAGTAGTTGACACAGTTTGGGTGATTGTAGACCGCCAGACTAAAATGGATCGATTTATAGCTATACGACCTTAGTATACAGTAGAGAGGTTAGCTAAGTTGTATGTGGATAATATTTTCAGATTACACGGTGTACCTGAAAGCATTGTGTCCGATAGAGATCCATGATTTACTTCAAAGTTTTGGGAAGGATTGCAAAAGGCTATGGGTACAATATTGATGTTCAGTACTGCATTCTATCCTCAGACAGACGGACAATCAGAGCATACCATTCAGATTCTAGAAGACATGCTCCGAGCCTGTGTATTTGATTTTAAAGGATCATGGATGAGAAGTTACCACTGATTGAGTTTGCTTATAACAATAGCTATCAGGCTACTATACAGATGTTACCCTATGAAGCACTGTATGGCAGGAAGTGTCGAACACCTTTGTTTTGGAATGAAGTTGGAGAACGTAGTATTGTTGGACCAGAATTTATTGAAGAGGCATGTCGAGTAGTCAACATTATCAAGGAAAGTGTAAGAATGGCTTCTAATTGTCAGAAGCAATATGCTGATACTAGACGCCGAGACCTTGAATTTGTCGTAGGTGATAAGGTATTCCTCAAAGTATCGCCTATGTGCGGTTTGAAACGGTTTGGATAGAAAGGGAAACTAAGTCCGAGATATGTCGGTCCATATGAGATTTTAGCTAATCATGGAAAAGTGGCTTACCAGTTAGCACTAGCACCATCTATGTCAAGTGTGCATGATGTATTTCATATCTCCTTATTGAAGAAGTATGTCAGAGATCCAACGCACGTTTTGACAGTAGATCTACCTGATTTGACAGATGATTTGACATTTGACGTAGCACCGACTAAAATCACCAGCCGAAAGGTTCAACGACTACACAACCGTGACATCTATTATGTTAAGGTCACCTGGAGAAGCAGAGATATAGAGGAAATCACATGGGAAGAAGAGAATGTTATGCGAAAGCAATACTCTCATCTCGACTCTGAAGGTATGTACAAATTTTGAGGATGAAATTTTTATAAGCAGGGGGAGTTTTAAGACCCGTATCGATCTAACCGGTCTTACCACCATGTACCAGGTCTACCTATCATGGTCGAGCCAAATGGACCAAGTGCGTGAAGGAAATAGCAAGACCAGGTATGAAATTGATCCAAAAATAGTAAAATAGGGGGTAGGGTCGCATACCTAAACAGGTAGGGTCTATCCCACCTAATTAGGAAGTCAGACCCATGACTTTTAGTCCTAGGATTGGACAACTGAAACCCTAGGGTCGACGGGATCTCCGACCCCCACATTGACCCTAGGATCACCGACAGAAACCGTAAATAGGAAACATTCCTAAATTCAAGGGGATTCTTTCCTAATCTTAATGGGACTTATTTTGGGAGGTTTTCCCCTATAAATAGGATGTCCCTTAGCCTCTTTCACTCCTTTTGAAACCCTAAAAGAAAGTGAGAGAAAGAGAAGAGAAGGAGAAGAGAAGGAAAGTTGGAGGAGAAGACTAAAGAGAAGAAATTCAGAGAAACCTCTGAATCTCAGCAAACCTCGGGTATGGATATGCTTTCCATGAATTGCTTAAGACCTTAGAATAGTTCATGAAGAGGGTATGATCTAGGAGAAACCCAAATCATCCATCCATGGGAAGATTTTAATGAAATCCATAGAGGGAATCATGGTAGACAAAGTAAGGAAATAACCTGGAGTTTTAAGCCATAGAACAAGCATAGAATGGACTGTGGAGGTATGCCAAAGGACCCAAACTTGAAAGATTTGACTATAAAATGAAAAGGTCGACTCAAACCACGTGTGGTCGTACATAGGGTCGTTTGGGAATCGACCCTACCAGACCACATGATCGACCCTTAGCTCCCAGGAAGTCCAGGGAAGCTACGATTGCACCTACGGCCGATGGGACAACCGACCCTAGCATCGATCATATACCATGGGGTCACATAAACCTGCGACCCTACCTGCGACCCTAGCTTTACATAATGCTTAAAACTGTCGGAATGAATTCTAATTAAAATCTATCAACTTGTTAGGTTTCTCTATTGTTATATTGATGATTCTTAGAGCTTGAAAGAGGATTTACACTCAAGCAAAGGTGAGGGAACAAGACCTAAACTAATTGGCTAATAATAAACTATTTTTATTTCTTGAGTCCAATGCCATGACTGATTCAATGCGTGTATGCTTTTAATGTGCATTCAACATGTCATCCAATATTCCTGCTATTAATGTTCATGCATATTTAATTCTATTTTATTTATAACATGATGATGAGGATGATGCTAGGAATAGGCATGTGAATGTATGTGTGTGGTTAGTGTGCGTGAGGCGAGTGGAGCATCAGGGGGAGGACGTGGTATTGTGGTGTGTCCTGGTCACCAGACTCTAGCTCTATCTCTACTCAAGTATTATCTACTGACATCGTCGTATCACCATTACCTTAGTAGAACTATTACGTCGTAGGTCATCAGGGGAGGTGGTCTCGGACCGCGTAGTCTTCGACTCTGTCGGGGGGCCTTAGCTCTATCTCTATGGATGTATTGAGGGATGCTGGGGTGAGGCCTTGGATACACTGTTTGACATTAGGATTGGTTAGTTGCGAGCCCAGTTTGCAAGCCCTCGCCAACAGGGGCTTACGTGTTGGTATGGGTAGATTATCAAGGATAGTGTGATGCGGTGTGGTCCTAAGCATTTTAGCTCTATCTCTATTCCATGGTGGGTGCATGTGGGACGACAATAACGATATTCATTGGGTGGCTTCACTCACTCGTGTATAGAGGTGAGGCGGCCACCGAACCTTTCTATAGCACATTGCAAACTTATATACGTGATGTGTGCTCACCCTTTTTAAATTTGAATATTTTTAGTTGATGATGTAGGTACAACTCTGGAAGATTATACGAATGCTTCTGTGTACGGGCACGTGGCTGCGATGGAGGCTGAAGATATAGTGGAGACGCATGACTCCTCATGCGAGTGCAACTCATGCGTTTTTTATTAGATTTTTATTTAAAATATTAGGAAAATGTAATTTAATATTTTTTTTATTTATATCTCGGTTGATACATCATAATTTGATATTTTATTTATGATTATAACAGATAGATTCTCAGTTCATTTAATATTAAGACTTCCGCTATTGTGTATTTATTCAGATTATGGTTATGGATGTGTATGGTTGAAGTTAAAGGACACAGCCTATTAGAGATCCTGGTTGAACCATTGGTTTATTAGTGGTTCATCACACCGTTCTGAATGGTGTGGGATTGGGGTGTGACATAGGGAGCTCAGGATCACTAGCTATGTGAAAGGGGTGGAAGTTTCCTTCAACTGCCAGGAGTTGGCCGATCTCCTGGGCATATCAAACGACGGCCCCTTGGTGTACTGTGCTCCTAAGGAACTCCAGTTCCTATCCTTGATGACGCATGCTGAGATTGATAGCCAGCTTCTTAGAGGTGATTGTTGGGAGATGAAGGCAATCAACCTACGGCCAGAGGCTCGGATGTACTACAAGATCATTCAACACAACCTAATTCCCTAGAGTGGCCATTATGATAGGATTTCTCAGTTGACCCAGTATGTCTTGTACTGCATTTGCACTAGGCAGCCAGTCTGCCTTCCATACATTATCATCCGGACGATGATCTGTGCTACGATGCCTGGTCAGATAGGCAACCTGCCCTACAGACGTCTGATCACTACTATGCTCGCATGCCTACAGGTCGAGTTATTGGATGAGAAGATTCATGAGGATACTTTCTCTTCTGACCTGGACTGGGAGGCCATCTGCAGGATGGGGATGCGAGATGCGCAGGTTAGTGACGATGAGAGGAATACTCTGGTGCATCCCCGTACCCAGGTAGAGATAGCAGACGCTGAGGCGGTAGCAGCAGTAGCAGGGATCCATGAGGGTGATGCTGAGGATGATGATCGTATGTTCATGGATGTAGACGCCATTCCTCCTCCATCGCCACCGCATTCTACCGGAGCTGGCCCATCTCGAGTTCATTTACACACTGCTGGTCCTTCACACCCACCATCTGATGATGTGATGGGGCTACTGTGTGAGATTAGAGAGGCTCAGCGTGTGACTGATGGTAGAGTAGGAGAGCTTCTAGATGCCCAGCAAGTGTCTGATCAACGGATGGCCGATCTGATAGCTAGTCTCCAGGTGACCTAGACTTAGGTAGCCTGGCTAACTAGAGTGTAAGTTGAGGACTATGACCGGGATCGTGAGGCACCTCCTCCTCAAGCACCTCCAGCTCCATGATGTATATTTTCTTTTGTTTTTCCTTGTACTACAGAGTAACTGTCCGGATTGTAGACCGTACTCTGATTTGGATATGTATATATGCTGCTTTTTATTCGATGCATATATGAAACTTGTTTCTCTTTTTATATATTCGTTATTTTTTTTCTTAATTTTTGTCTCATACAACACAGGTGCTTATAGTGTGTTCTTATTAAAGCTTTTCGATTTTATCCTAACTCAGTTCACGGATTTTTGTGGAAGTATACAGGTTTAAAAGACAAGACCCGAGAGCTCTGATACCAACTTGTCACACCATAATTCTGGACCAACTAGAATGGTGTGATGAACCGTCAATAAACCATCTGTTCAACCAGGATCTCGAATAGGCTGTGTCCGTTTGCTTAAACCATACACATCCACAATCATAATCAGAGTAAATAAACAATAGTGGAAGTCTTCAATACTAATGAACTGAGAGTCTAACAGTGGTAACATAAATAAATTATCCAATTATTTTCAAATGACTAAGACATAAATAAAATAATTTAATCAATTACATCTTCTGAATAATTCAAATATAAATCTACAACCATACTAAGTTGCACTCGCATGACGAATCATGCGACTCCATCATAACTTCTGCATCCATCGCCGCAGCATGTCCATACATCGGAGCATTCATATAGTTTTTTATAGTAGTACCTGCATCAACAACTAAAAATATTTGACGTTAAAAGGGTGAGCACACATCACAGCTCAGTGAGCAAACAAAACAATGCAACAAATATGCATGCATTCAATTCATATCTTTGGTCTGGTTCATAAGTTTACAATGTGCAATAGAAAGGATAGGTGGCGCCGCACCTCTATACACGAGTGTATGAAGCTGCCCAATGCATCAAACACCATTGCCGTCCCATATGCACCCACCATGGAATAGGGATAGAGCTAAAGTGCTTAGGACCGCACCGCATCACACTTCCCCTGATGCCCTACCCATACCAACACGTAAGCCCCTATTGGCGAGGGATTGTAAACTGAGGTCGCCAATAACCAATCCTAATGTCAAACAGTGTATCCAAGGCCTCACCCCAGCATCCCTTAATACGTCCATATAGATAGAGCTAAGGCCCCCTGACTGAGTCAGAGACTATACGGTCCAAGACCACCTCCCTTGATGCCCTACGACGTAATAGTTCAGCTAAAGTAATGGAGATACGACGATGTTAGTGGACAAGACTTGAGTACATAAAGAGCTAGAGTCTAGTGACCAGGATGAACTACAGTGTCACGTCCTCCCCCTGATGCTCCACTCAAATCAAGCACACTAACCACACACATACATTCAAATGCCTATTCCTAGCATCATCGTCATCATCATGTTATAAATAAACTGATTAAATATGCATGAGCAGTAATAAGTGGAATATTGGATGACATGTGAAATGCACATTAGAATCATATAAGCATAGAATCATTCATGGTTTTGGACTCAATAAATAAAAATAGTTTATTATTAGCCATTTAATATAGGTCTTGTTCCCTTACATTTGATTGATCGTAGATCCTCGACCAAGCTTTATGAATCACTTTTAAATCACTGAAAAACAGAAGATGAGGGATCACAGGTGGGGTAGCACCTGGAGTCTCATTTTCTGCGACCACGGGGTGTAGGGTCGCAGGTGGGGTCGGACATACTTCGACCCTACGTGTGGCCACACACTCCCTAAAACTTCCCGAGGGCATGTGGTCAAACATGTGGGTCTCGTGGGGTCATATATCATGTGACCCTACGTGCGACCACACGTGTCATGGTCGATCTTTCACTCTTAAGTCCATTCCTTAATGTTTGAATCCTTTGGCTTACCATCATGGTCCTTCCTATAAATGCTCTATGGCTCAAAACTATAATTTTATACATATCCATTGTCCACAATTATTTCCTCCATGCATGGAATTTATCCATGGATGAATGATTTGGGTTTTTCCTAATCCTATCTTCTTAATAAACTATTCTAGGCTCTTAAATAATGTAGGGAATTAGGTTCACACATTAGGTTTGCTGAGATTCAGAGTTTTCTCTGAACTTTCCACTTCTTTGGTCTTCTTCTTCAATTCTCCTTCTCTTCCTTCTCTTCTCTCTCTCACACTTTTAATTGGAGTTCTAAAGGACGAAAGAGGCTAAAGGACGTCCTATTTATAGAGAAAAATCCTCCATAATATGCCCTAATGAGTTTAGGAAAGAACCCCCTTTGGATTAGGAAGGTTTCTTAAATTCAGTTTCTGACTGTTTCTGTGGGGTCGCAGGTGGGCTTGCAGAATCCGTCGACCCTACCTTTCTAAAACATCTGACCCCACGACCAAAAGTCATGGGATGGACTCTTTTGAGGTGGGGTCGGTTATACCTGTTTTGGCAAGCAACCACACTCATATTTGACTGTTTTTAAGTTAAATTTCATACCTGGTCTTGTGGTTTCTTCATGCACTTGGTCCACTTGGCTCAACCATGATAGGTAGACCTGATACAAGGTGGTAGGACCGGTTAGTTCGATACGGGTCTTACACATGAGATGACCCAAATTCACCGAGGAACCAACAACTATAGTGATTATTAGGGAACTACGCCCACGCTGGCAATGAGGCCCTGACACATAAGACTCAATCTCAGAGCCACGTGGAGACCCCCTATTCGACATAACAAGGCCCCTCAAATACAAGAACAAAGGGTAAAATCGGTATTTTGGGATTTTACACTATTCACTTTAAATAGGGCGAACCTCGAGGTTTTTTACACACAACATTTACTACTCATTTACTCCTAGATATTCACACTCTGACACTTGGGACGGAAAATATCACATCACCCCACACTTTTCTATAATATCTTAGTAGGCTCGACACCGAGCCCACAGACTGTTCACAGATCCCTAACTTTGTCATCGGAGTGGACCCGGGGCATCCTGCCCGCCTCCCCACTCCTTTGCATTTCCTTGTCTTGCAGGTCTAGTCAGCTTGGAGGACCCACAGGACGAATCTGGGCCGAAATAGTTTGGCGCCCACTGTGAGGCCCGTGAGATTCGGCATCGTAAGATAAAGCCAGAGAGGAATCTTTAGTCATGAGCCCAAGAAGAACTCTAAGCCAGATGATTAGTCCCAACCCCCCCTTGATCGATCAACGGGTGAATCCCAAGGAAGGAGACAGGTCTGAAATATTGTCCAGCAAGGACCGAGGAAAACGCACAGCTGATCCAGTCCCCGCATATGAATCCTTTGTCACATACGAACAGTTCGAGACCGTGGCACAACAGCTTGCAGTGCTAACATGGTTCGTACATGGGCTACAGTCCCCAGCTGCCGAAGCCACTTCTCGTCCCCCTGTCGGAGTTGTCCCACCAACAGACCCGCATAGGAAGACTGACCTCCCCAGAGAACCTCGTCACCACCTTGGGCGAGATGGAGCTCGACCTTCGAGACCAGGAACCAGCGCTCGTCCCGTCTCAGAATTGAGTGGCACAGGATCAACTTCACAGCTCGGAAGAATCCCTGCTTGAGAAAGGCTCGGTCTACAGCCTGGGGCAGTGCCTCGACTGGATGAGGACGCGATGGATGAGCTTTTGGTCCCGCGGCGCATAACTCTACCAGAGGTTGTCATGGGCGCAGACAAACCAAATGCTCCCATGGACCCAGAGGTAGCGGCGACTTTAGCGGACCAACTGGTGGCATTGCACCGAAAAGTCGAGACTATGGCAAAGCCCGGAGTCACCCAGGACGAAGATAGGGATTATTCAATAGATAAACCTCTCACCGATATTATCATGAGGGTGCCCTTACCGAAACGGTTTACCATGCCGCCGGTGGATTCTTATGATGGATCTACAGATCCTGTCGATCACCAGAACAATTTCATGGGCGCGATGGTACTCCATGCAAACCCCGACGCCATCATCCTTCCCCCTTACACTAAATGGCACGGCTCGGATGTGGTTCAACAACCTACCACCACGATCTATTGTCTCTTTTAAGACCATGGGCAAACTATTCAGGATGCACTTCCAAGGAAGCAGGGTGCAACGGAAGACCAACGCACACCTGATGAACATGAGACAAAGGTCCGGTGAGACCCTGAGGGCATTCTTGGCCAGATTTAACCTTGAAGTACTACAAGTCAAGGACATCGATGAGGCAGTTCACTTTGCCACATTGAGAGCAGCGGTCACCGACCCAAAGCTCAGATTTTTAATAGCTAAAAAAGAACCGGCAGACTTATAGGAGCTCTTGGCAGGGTGCGAGAAGTTCACCACCGCTAACAAAATCTATGAGGCAAGCAAAGGCTTAGTCGATACTCCCCACAAGCGAATGGATGGGAGGCAAGACCTCGCACGGCCAGGAGAGAACAAGAGGTCGAGGAGAGAAGAAGCGCGAGCTAGAGGGTTACTTCAGAAGAAATTCAATGATTATACCCCACTCAACCAATCCCTCGGGGATGTGTACACTCTCATTGCTAATGACGGGTATCTACAGAAGCCCCAGAAGATCGTAACCAAAGCAAAAAGGAGAAATCCGAACAAGTACTGCCAGTATCACAGGGACATCGACCACACCACCGATGAATTCCGAAACTTGCAAGATAAAATAGAAGACCTCATCCAACGAGGATATTATAGGCAGTACATGGACCATAATGCTACGAGAGTTCCAGCTGCTATAGCCGAGGATCGGAGAAGACAACCTCCCCCACCGCGGGCGAGGACTCCAGAGAGAGAACCAAGAAGGCAAGAGGAAAGAGAACCCAGGAGGGGTGAAAGAAGAGAAGTTCGCAGAGATCCTCCTAGGGAGGACAGAAGAAGAGATAGGGCAGCTGAGCCCCGATACCAAGAAAGGCACATCGACCAAGAGCCCGCTCAACATGTGGAGAGAAGAGAAAGAGGACCTACCCCAGCACATCAAGACATCGGTGTCATCCTCTACCAGCTCGCTCGCACCCCCCAGCAGATACATGAACGAGGCAGAGTCCTGAATTCATTGGAAACCCAGGGGAGGACAAAGCTGAGGACTGACCCTAGGTTGGCAAGACAACGCCTGGACCAAACGCGACCGCTGCCTCCATTGCATGTCATCGACCCACCTTCAGAAGCGGACATTCCTTACGAACGTGTGTACATGGTCAGGCGCGCGACGCCTCGATGTAGTTCAACAGTTAGCCATGACATTCCCAGACCAGTAACAATCGAATCAGGATGCGGCGAGAGTCCGTCGAGCGGCCAACCTGTATTGGCCGAGACGGCCAGCTCTACCGCGGATGACACTATCATAATCCACTGACCTTGAGTGGCCAAAGCGGCCACCTCGGCCTCAAAAGAATCAAAAGATAATGAAATTCGTGACCCTTCCACACAAGGGCGGAAGGCCATGACCATCATCGGTGGTCCAGCGGCAGGAAATACATCAACCAAAGCCAGAAAGGCATACACAAGAAGCGTTAAATCGACTGAATGGCCAGGAAAGAGAGGCCGTACAGGGGATTTCCTGACCTTCAGCGACGAAGACATGTGCGGGTTAGAGCTACCTCACGAAGATGCCATAGTTATCACTATGCGGATAGAAGACAGTGATGTTCACAAAATCATGGTGGACACCGGCAGCTCTGCCGCTATCATTTACTGGCAAGCCTTTCAGCGGATGAAGGTCCCGTTGGAGCGGTTGCTACCCGTGGATTACCCTCTGGTCAGTTTCTCGGGTGACCTAGTCAGTGTAAAAGGATCAATTCGGTTGCCCGTAAGGTGGGTACTTACCCACGGGAGTCGAGGATAACCATGAATTTCCTGGTGGTCGATGTCCCATCTTCTTACAATGCATTACTGGGGAGGCCTGGGATGATCGCCCTTAGGTCAGTCCCATCCCCTTATCATTTGGTCATCAAGTTCCCTACCCCAGAGGAGCAGGGGAATGTAGGACAGACCAATTAGTCCCGTAAGTGTTATTCGACCGAGCTCACCGATTTCAAGAAGCCAGTCCCGCGAAGGACAGATCAGCTAATGTCCCGAAAAGATTACTCGGACGAGCTTACCGACCATAAAAAGCCAGCCCAAGCTATACAAGTTCAAATTGAGGATCTCCGTGACGATCCAAAACAGCAATGAGGTGCACCCGCAGAAGACCTGATCCAAATCCCGCTAACAGAAGAGAATCCGGATAGGATGATCCAGATTGGATCCTCCCTCGGAGAGCCACCGAGGATGGAGCTTGTCAACTTCCTAAGGACCAACGCTGATATCTTCGCCTGATCTGCAGTTGATATGCCAGGTATCCCAAGGGACATAGCGCAGCATTGCCTCAATGTGGATCCCCAATGCCGGCCGAAAAGACAGAAGAAGCGGTCATTCGCCGCCTCCCGTCAGCGGGTCAATGATGAGGAAGTGGGGAAATCGCTAGATGCTGGATTTATCCAGGAAATTCATTATCTAGAGTGGCTCGCCAACGTTGTCATGGTCCCAAAAGCTGGGAATAAATGGAGAATTTGTATCGACTTTACTGACCTCAACAAGGCCTGCCCCAAGGACAGTTTCCTCCTCCCCAGGATTGATCAACTCATTGATGCTACTGTCGGTCATGCGCAGCTGAGCTTTATGGACTCCTTCTCCGGCTACAACCAGATCTTGATTCACGTAGCTGACTCGGAGAAGACAGCCTTCGTGACCAATTGAGGCCTTTTTTGCTATGACGAAATGCCCTTCGGTCTTAAAAATGTCGGGGTAACCTACCAGAGGTTGGTTAACAAGATCTTCGCAGCACAGATAGGCCGGAATGTGGAGGTCTACGTGAATGACATGCTGGTGAAGAGTTTGGCCGGGAGCAACCATGTATGGGACTTAGAAGAGGCATTCGGAGTACTGCGTAGGCACAGGATGCGCCTCAATCCAGCCAAATGCGCATTCAGAGTCACTCCTGAGAAATTCCTTGGATTCATGGTCTCCAGCCGTGACATCGAGGCAAACCCCCTAAAAAATCATGGCCATTCTTGACATGCCAGCACCTACCAGAATAAAGGAGGTACTGGAGCTCATCGGGTAGGTGGCCGCGCTCAGTCGATTCATGTCCCGATCAGCGGATAAATGTCTGCCATTCTTTTAGACCCTCGAGGGCAACAAAACCTTCCTATGGATGACCGAATGTCAACAGGCATTCAAGGCACTGAAGACCTACTTGGCATTTCCCCCATTATTGGTTAAGCAAGAAACTGGGGATACTTTGGAGTTGTACTTGGCTGTGTCGCCAAAAGCGGTGAGTGCGGTGCTCATCAAGGAAGTGGAGGACGTCCAGCGCCCCATTTAATGCGTGAGTAAAATCTTGTTGGAGGCCGAGACCAGATATAAGTTTATCGAGAAGGTCACCTTGGTGCTGGTGACATCTGCGCGAAAGCTACGACCTTACTTCCAGGCGCATTCCATCACCGTCGTGACCGACCAGCCCCTCAAGAAAATCTTGTCCAAACCTGATATCTCGAGTTGGGTAATCAATTGGGTGGTTGAGCTAGGAGAATTTGACCTTAGCTACAAGCCTCGCACGGCTGTCAAACCTCAGGCGTTGGCCGACTTCCTAATCGAATCCTCCCCTCAAGAGGAACAAGTCACAAACAGCCCGGCCTCTACAGAACCTTCGCTGCCATGGACCATATTTGTCAATGACACTTCCAACAAAACTCACTGTGGCGCAGGCTTCATCCTCACCAGTCCGAACGGATTTGAAATTCGGTGCGCTCTCCTTTTCATGTTTCAGGTATCCAACAATGCGGCCGAATATGAAGCGCTCATTGCTGGACTTCGCCTGGCCAAGGCTGTAATGGCTCGGAGGGTAGAGGCGTCCAGCGATTACCAGCTCGTGGTGCGTTAGGTCAATGGCGAATACGAGGCGAAGAAGGCCAGCATGTCCGCCTACTTGAGAAAGGTGCAGGAGGCCGCATCAACATTCGAATATTTCATGTTACGCCATGTACTCCGGGACCAAAACACATTGGCCGATTCCCTCTCCAAGCTAGCCACATCGAACTTCAGTGATTTGGATCATTCAGTATACACCGAAATTTTGGCCCATTCATCGGTGGATCCTACCTCCAAGGCCATACTACCGGCCACATCAGAGCCATCCTAGATCGACCCAGTCTTGTCTTTTCTTAAAACAGGTCAATTACCAGAGGATAAGAAGAGGCGAGGCGGATCCAATCCAAAGCCAATCACTATGTCATTGAGGGGGATATCCTCTACAAAAGAGCCTTCACGTTTCCCTTGTTACGATATTTACGACCTTTCGAATCGGCCCAAGCCATCAAGGAAGTCCATGAGGGTATATGCGGTGCACATCAGGGGGAAGAGTCCTAGCCCATAAAATACTGCGTCAGGGATATTATTGGCCAACAATGCGAAAAGATTGCATTGACTACGTCAAGAAGTGTGCCAAATGCCAAATGTACGCACCAGTGTCTCACCTCTCAGCCGCACCACTCCGATCCATTGAAGCAGCTCCCATTCCCTTCGCCACTTGGGGCATGGATATCATGGAGCCATTCCCACCGGCCCGATATAAATGTAAGTTTGTGGTCGTCGCGGTGGATTATTTCATTAAATGGGCCGAGGCCGAGGCATTATCCAGTATACGAAACAACGCTATTCATGAATTTTTTATCAAGTCGGTGATGTTTCGGTATGGAGTCCCCAGGGTGCTCATCACGGATAATGGTAAGCAATTTGACAACAAAGCCTTCGCGACATTCTGTGCAGAGAATCGCATTGACTACCGACGCGGAGCCGTAAAGCACCCGCAAACCAGCGGACAGACAGAGGCCACCAATAAAATCTTATTGAAAGGGATAAAGTCCAGACTAGATGGGGCAAAAGGTCGGTGGTTGGACGAACTGCCTCGCATACTATGGGCAGACCGCACCACTCTGAAAACTACCACAGGAGAATCACCGTTCCGGCTTGCCTTTGGAACGGATGCAGTGGTCCCATTGGAGGTCAGGATTACATCCCACCAGATCGCCAACTATGACCCAACCTCCAATGAGCCGGGCCTACGTGCAAATTTGGACCTAGTGGACGAAGTGCGAGATCATGCCCAGATCCGAATTGCGACCAATCAACAACAAGTAGCCAAGCACTACAATAAGAAGGTGTGCCCGCGATCATTCAAAGTTGGAGACCTCATCCTCAAACGGACCATTGCCTCCGACCCAACCAAACAGGGGAAGCTCGCTCCAAATTGGGAAGGGCCGTATCATGTCACCGAAGCACTGCAGACAGGATCCTATCACCTCAGGGATATGGATGGTAAAGCCTTGCCACGAGCATGGAACGCGGAGCACCTTCGCCCATTCTACCAGTGACTATCCCCACCCTTGTAAATAGGCCACGATAGCCCCCTTTTCATCTAAATGAAATTCCAAATTCAGATTTCTACTCCATTCTCAGCACCAGCGGCCATAAGGTCGACAACATGACAAGATCAATAACGCACGGCCTTATGCCGATACGAATACCGTCCCGGCCCCTTGCCGAAGTATGACCCATTCGGCCCAAATGATTTCACCAAGTGTCGAATCTTTGGGTCGAGGAGGGTAGATATGGCTCCACGTCGACACGAATATCGTTCCGGCCCCATGCTGATGTGAGGCCCATTCGGCCCAATGATTTCACCACGTGTGGAATCTTTGGGCCGAGGAGGGTAGATATGGCTCCGCGCCGACATGAATATCGTCCCAGCCCCGTGCCGATGCCATTCGGCCCAAAGATTTCACCAACTATGGAACGCATTGGGCCTAGGAGGGTAGACACGGCTCCGTGCCAAAATGAATATCATCCCGGCCCCGTGCCGATGTGAGACCCATTCGGCCCAAAGATTTCTCCAAGTATGGAATGCATTGGGCTTAGGAGGGTAGACACGACTTCACGCCAAAACGAATATCATCCCGGCCCCATGCCGATGTGAGACCCATTCGGCCCAAAGATTTCACCAAGTGTGGAATCGTTGGGGCAAGGAGGGTAGACACGGCTCCACGCCAACACAAATATCGTCCCAGCCCCGTGCCGATGTGAGGCCCAATCGGCCCAAAGATTTCTCCAAGTGTGGAACGCTTGGGCCAAGGAGGTAGACACGGCTCCGTGCCAAAATGAATATCTACCCGGCCCCGCACCGATGGGAGACCCATGTGGTCCAAAGATTTCTTCAAGTATGGAACACACTGGGCCGAGGAGGGTAGACACGGACTGACACACTGACCTTTACAAAAACAAAAGAAGACGATACGAGACGAGACAATTCAATTCAAAGGCTTTTGTCATTGATTCAAATATCAAGCTTACATGGGTGCCAAAAAGAGGCGAGGATGCACGATACATCGGTGCAACAAAAACAAAGAGAAAAGCTTACAAAAAAAAATTCCTAAGTTAAGTGTTATCATCAGGGTGGTTCACCCCGATGCGAGTAAAATCCCAAGTACTATCTTCAGGAGGGTTCGTCCCGCTGCACCCCGCTTCATCCGCGCCATGTGGAAGGGAAACGCCAGGAGTTTGGGGAGGGCCCATCGGCAATGCCGTGCTGTCATGGGGGGTCGTAGGAGTCTCCTCCTGGTCGGGAGAGACCGGAGGTTCCTCACCCTTGAAAACCTCATCCAACCTTCGAAACATTTCGGCGTCATCCATTTCCGGGATCTCAAGTTCCTCATCAACAGGGATGAGGCATTCAGCTCTGGTGTAGTCTAGCCCTGGCACCCTCTCATCCAGGAACTCCTTTAGAGCCAGCGCCCCCTCGGTGAAACTTTGGAGGGAGAAGCGCTACACCAGCTCCTTGAAGTCCTCAGACTTCTGGTAGAGCCGAACCGCCCCAGTAGCAAGGGAGCGCGTCTTTATGAAAGCATCCTTGAATCTCGCCCCGCGGTCCCTTGCGCTCTTCAAGGCCGACATCAGCTGGCCGACCCGGTCCTCCCTCGCCTTTGCATCCTCCTCAAGGCAGCACTTGTCCTCATGTACCTGGGCAACCTCTCTCTAAAGGCGGGTGACCTCGGCGGGAAATGGACCTCACCTCCCGCTCTTCGTACCGAAGTTGCGTTTGGGCATTGTCCCGCTCTTCCTCGGCCGTATGCAGTTTACTCTCCGTCTCGGCAAAGTTCTGGGCCGTTTCCTTGGCACGCTCCTTAAGGTCTCCATATATACACTGAGATGCACCAAAACACGAAGAACAGTTAGATGAAGAAAAACAAGAACAAGTTAGATTGGAGAGGGGCGGAACTACCATGCCCTGATTACTTATCGACGCACCCAAAGTGTCCGCCCTGGAAATCAACGAAGGCATGGGAACCTCTCACACCACTGAACGGTCCCGAGGCAAGATGGCCCTTTCATCAGCTCCCTAGTGGCGCGGATATCGCCCATGGCCGTATCCTCCTCGATCAGCACCCAATCCGGGCAGAAAGCGTCACTAGTGCGGTCCCGCGGACGGGGAACCATCAGGGGGAGGAGTCTAATCTCACTAGGGTCTCCCCCCTACCCCTGAATCACCCTTGGCCTCGCTGGTGGTGAAGCCGGGGATGTCTGAACCCATATCGGGGTAGGCTGCCTGGCCACGCTGACTCCTGATGCCTCTCTAAGTGCAAGGACTGCCTCCGGCCCGGCCGGGGTACTCCCTTTTCTTGAAAAATCCAGCACACGGTACCACATAGTCAGTGGTATTGCATAGACACGCGCGGCCTCGACCAAGGCAGTATCAGGTGAGAACTTACGTGTCCTCTTTGATGGCCTTTTCGTCAAGTCCACCTCAGCACCGGCCTAATCCATCGACGCCTTCATGATTTGCTCCTCCTGGGCCCTCTTCGTTGCGGCCTCCTTCCGAGCCGCATCCTTCTTCCTCAGCTCAATCAGGTAGGTCTTGTTTAGCTTCACTGCGAGAAACAACAACAGAACCAGCCGAGTTAGTAGGTCGACATCGGCCAGCTATATGTCAAAATAATACTCACACAGACGGTTCTCATGCAAAACGAGGGGATCCTTCAGTTTGGCCATGCGGACGGGAGCCCGCTCGGAATGCCGAGCACGCCACAACATCTCAGACTCCACGAGCATCAAGGGTACGTCCGTTTTGAGTGTCTCAGCATCCAACTTCTTCCATACTTTCTCCAGCAGCACGTCATCACCACGGATGTAGAAGAATTTATTCTTCCACAGCTTGATTGAGGTCGGCTTGTCGGCTAGGAGGTGACCGGAGTCGGGCTTCTTGGCAAAATAATATCACCCCATCCTACAGTAGTCGTTGAAGGTGAACATGTGGCGGAACATGTTCAGTGTCGGTACGTGCCCCAACCTTTGGAAGTAGATGACGAACGCCATTAGGTTCTTCTAAGAGTTCGACATCAGTTGGGTAGGGGCCACTTGGTAATACTTAAGGATTTCGCCCACCAACTTTGGTACCGGAACTCGAAAGCCAGCCTTAAACATCTCAATGTGGATGCACAGTTCCGACCTCCGACTCCAGCAGGCTCGCTCCCCCTTAGTGGGCATTCTAATCTCCATGTCATCCGGTATCTGGTACCGCTCCCGGAGACTGTCGAACTCAGCCTTATAAAAAAGGCAAACCTTACCACGAGCATCAAACTTTAGGGGAGCCTCGGCCTCTTCTCGAGCCTGGATCAGACTTTGGAGCCGACCTCATGCGTTGACACGCCCACCAAAAGATCACGTCGTGAGGGCCTAGCGGTGGGTCCTGGCTACCCCCCCTTCGACCTCTTCCTCGGTAAACAACTCCACCTCGGGACCGCACTCGGATACCCGTCCCACTGATTCACTAGGCGAGGACGTGCCCGAGGTCGTCCCACTTTCGGACGAGGACGAGCTACTACTACTGTTGCTAGAAGATGTCCCCGCATTTTCTATGTCTACTTCCACTTCGGCCTCCCTACCCTCGTCAGCCATATTTCAAAAAGACTAAGAAGAAAAGATGAATACTTACTGATTACTGATCTGAAGGCAGTACCGACGTCAAAGGTCCGAGCTGCTGTGAGATATCCGAGCCGATGCACAAAGAACGTGCCGAGGTGAAGAGGAGAAACCGACGTAAGCGGCTAAAACAGTGATTTCAGAGTGAGGGACCTCCATACCCCACCATCCCTTTTTATAATGCACCATTCTCGCTCGAGTCCACGAGGGAACTCATCATTGGACCAATGATCAGTGCATTTATTATCGACAAAACGTAACGGGTCCGTCGAACGGGGCCCGCCTTGCGATATCCATGACCGACCAGGATCTGAAGCTGGATCCAAGTGCATTCCTTCCAGACTCCCATCAGTCAGAAGCATTTCATGAAGGCCTTGGACTTCCTTCCTTAGCAAAGACCGATGTATGTTGGTCGCAGTGCCCGCAACGGTCAAATTGGCTCGGATCACGTGAACAATGCGTAACGGCCTCTGATATTCATCCTCAGCAAAGGCCGATGTGTATTGACTGCAGTGCCCACATCGACCAAATTGGCTTGGATCATGTGATCAATGCGTGACGGCCTCGGACTTCCTTCCTCAGCAATGACTGATGTGTATTGGCCGCAGTGCCCACATCGGTCAAATTGGCTCGGATCACATGATCAACGCGTGACGGCCTCAGACTTCCTTCCTCAACAAAGATCGATGTGTATTGGCCGCAGTGGCCACATTGGTCAAATTGGCTCGGATCACGTGAACAACGCGTGATGGCCTCGGATATTCATCCCCAGCAAAGACCGATGTGTATTGGCCGCAGTGCCCACATCGGTTAAATTGGCTCGGATCACGTGAACAATGCGTGACGGCCTTGGATATTCATCCTCAGCAAACATCGATGTGTATTGGCCGCAATGCCCACATCGGTCAAATTGGCTCGGATCACGTGAACAACATGTGACGGCCTCGGATATTCATCCTCAGCAAAGACCGATGTGTATTGGCCACAGTGCTCACTTCAGTCAAATTGGCTCGGATCACGCGAACAACGTGTGACGGCCTCGGATATTCATCCTCAGCAAAGACCGATGTGTATTGGCCGTAGTGCCACATCAGCCAAATTGGCTCGGATCACATGATCAACGCGTGACAGCCTCAGACTTCCTTCCTCAACAAAGACCGATGTGTATTGGCCGCAGTGTGCACATCGGCCAAATTGGCTCGGATCACGTGATCAATGCATGATGGCCTCAGACTTCCTTCCTTAGCAAAGATCGATGTGTATTGGCCGTAGTGCCCACATCGGTCATATTGGCTCGGATCACGTGATCAGCGCGTCACGGCCTCGGACTTCCTTCCTCAGCAAAGACGGATGGGTATTGGCCGCAGTGCCCACATCGGTCATATTAGCTCGGATCACGTGATTAGTGCGTGACAGCCTCGGACCTAAGCCCTCAGCAATGACCGACGTGAACGGGCAGTAGTGCCCACATCGGCCTCGGACCTCTGCCCTCAGCAATGGCCGATGTGATCGAGCCGTGGTGCCCACATCGGTCTTGTTCAGCCTCGGCCTCTCTCCCGCCCCTCTGACCGAGGAAGATGGGCCGCTGGGACCACCTCGGCACGGTATTTTTCAGCATCAATCTTTTCACCACAGCCCAACCCTGAGGCAGTTAACCACAGAAGTTGGCCCGAACCGCCCACCTCAACAGGAAAGAAAGTACAAATAGGCTGAATCTTTCGAATTCAGTAGAGCAACGAGGCAAGTTGTTAGGGGGAGAACCCATTACTTTATTTTTTGCTCAGCCAAACTTTACAGATTCGGCAAGGCAACGAGGCAAGGGTTAGGGAACTATGCCACACTGGCAATGAGGCCCTGACACGTAGTGTCACACCCTAATTCCGTACTATTCAGAATGGTGTGATCAACCGCTTTCAAACCAACGGTTCAATCAGGATCTTGAGTAGGCTATATCCGTGTTATCTGAACCCCATACATTCACATTCATAATCAAAGAAAATATATAATAGCGGAAGTCTTATAGTAAAACGAACTAAGAATCTATTATGATATTAATATATAAATAACAAATTATTCTGTATCAACTAAGACATAAATAAATATCAAATACATGTCTTTAATAAATCCAAATAACAAATTATTCTGTATCAACTAAGACATAAATAAATATCAAATACATGTCTTTAATAAATCCAAATAAAGAAAACTAGAAAAAATATCTAATCGAATACACATGAGTTGCACTTGTAAGAGGAGTCATGTGTATCCACTTCAGCTTCAACTACTATCGCTATAACGTTCTCGTACTCTGGAGCATTTATATAATCTTCAACGATTGTACCTGCATCATCAACTAAAAATATTCGACGTCGAGGGGTGAGCACACATCATGGCTCAGTGAGCAAACAAAACAATGCAAGAATACATATGCATGCAATCAATTCATATCTTCGGTCTGGTTTTACGTTTGCACTGTGCTATGGAAAGGATAGGTGGCAGCCATACCTCTATGCACGAGAGTGTGGATACGCCCGATTACTCTCACCGTCGCCCACAACACCCAAATGAACATTGTACAAGGAAGGTTACATTTATCGATGCACAACTCCATACCAACAAATGAACCCCTAATGTCTAGGGCTGCAAATGGGGCTCGCTACTAACCAATCCTAATGTCAAACAATGTATCCAAGGCCTCACCCCAGCATCCCACAGAGCACCCGTAGAGATAGAGCTAAGGCCCCCCGGTAGAGTATAGGACTCAAGGACCGAGATCTTTCTTGATGCCCTACGTCGCAATAGTTCTGCTAAGGTAATGGCGATACGACGATGCTAATGCACAAGACTTGAGTCAGAGATAGAGCTAAAGTGTCCAGATCAAACACTGCATAACACCTCCCCTGATGCCCTACTCGCATCAAGCACACTAACCACACACAAACATTCACATGCCTATTCCTAGCATCAACTCATCATCATCATGTCATAAGTAAACAAAGTTAAATATGCATGAACAATAATAGCAGGAATATTGGAAGACATGTTGATTGCACATTACAAGCATATTCGCATAGAATCAAGCATAGCATTGGACTCGAGAAAATAAAAATAGTTTATTACTAACCAATTAGTTTAGGTCTTGTTTCCTCACCTTAGCTTGTTAATAGATCCTCATCACCTTTATAATGTTGTTATATTGCTAGAAGACCTAACAAAGTCGATAGAATTTAATTAAAATTTATTCAGAATTTAAAACCATTATGTTAATTGAGGGTCGGAGGTAGGGTCGGAGTCATGATCGACCCTGGGTGTGACCCTCCCCATTCTGGACTTCCCGAACACTGAGGGTCGATCCTCAGGATCATATAGGGTCGGATGGTCATCGACCCTCTGTGCGTCCCTCAGTGGATTTTGGTCAATTTCCCTCCTTTTAGTCCATTCTTCATGTTTGGGGTCCTATGACTTTCTCCTACAGTCCATTCAACATTCATTCCATGGTCTTGAGCCATGAATCATCCACCTAGATAGATTTCATGTAATCTCCCATAGTTTTCTATGAAAACCTAACCATGGGTTGATGGTTTGGGTTTCTCTGAGATCATACTCTCATCATTATCTAACCTATGGTCTGTAGAAACTCATGGAATTAGTATCCATACCTGAGAAGAGTACTCCATCTCTGCAACTCTTCTCCTTTTTGCTTTCTTCTCTCCCTTGCTTCTCTTCTTCTTCTTTTCCTTCTCTTCTCTTTCTCTCAATTCAATTGGGGTTGTAAAAGGAGTGAAAGAGGCTTAGGGACGTCCTATTTATAGAGTAGAAACATCCTAAAATAAGTCCCTTTGAGATTAGGAAAGAATCCAAATTGAAAATTAGAAAATTTCCTAATTTCAGTTTCGGCGGCAACTATGGGTCGATGGGAGGGTCGATGATCCCGTCGACCTTAGGTTCTTAAGATGTCCAACCCTCCCTGTAAAACAGAGGGTCTGACTTTGTGTTTTGGGGGGTCTGACCCTCCTTAGCTGGGTATGCGACCCTCCCCTTAAATTGAGTGTTTTAGGGTCGACTTGATACCTGGGATCTTGATCTCCTTCATGCCCTTAGTCCATTTGACTCGACCGTGATGGGTTAACCTGGTTCAAGGTGATAAGACCGGGTTAGATTGACACGAGTCTTACAACTCCCCCCTACTTATAAAAATTTCATCCTCGAAATTGTACGTACCTTCTGAATCAAATAAGTGAGGGTATTGCTTTCGCATGGCATTTTCTTCTTCCAATGTGATTTCTTCCATGTCTCTACTTTTCCATGTGACCTTAACATAATAGATATCTAGGTTGCGTAGACGTTGAAATTTTTGGCTGGTGATCTCCGTTGGTGTTACTTCAAATGTCAAATCATCAGTCAATTCCGGTAAATCTACTGTCAACACGTATGATGGATCCTTGACATACTTCTTCAATAGGGAAATATGAAATATGTCATGCACACTTGACATAGATGGTGGTAGTGCTAACTGATAAGCTACTTTCCCACGCTTAGCTAAAATCTCATACGGCCCGACATATCTTGGACTTAGTTTCCCTTTCTGTCTGAACCTTTTCAATCCTCGCATAGGTGATACCTTCAAGAATACTTTATCACCTACAGTGAACTCAAGATCTATGCGTCGAGTATCTGCATATTGCTTCTGACAGTTCTGAGCTATTCTCACTCTTTCTTTGATAATGTCAACCACTCGATAAGTCTCTTCAACAAATTTTGGTCCAACAATACTACGTTCTCCCACTTCATTCCAAAACAAAGGAGTTTGACACTTTCTGCCATACAGTGCTTCATAAGGTGACATCTCTATAGTAGCCTGATAGCTATTGTTATTAGCGAACTCGATCAGTGGTAATCTTTCATCCCATGATCCCTTGAAGTCAGTTACACATGCTCGTAGCATATCTTCTCGAATATGAATTGTACGCTCTGACTGTCCATCTATCTATGGGTGGAATGCAGTACTGAACTTCAATGTTGTACCCATAGCTTTTTGCAATCCCTCCCAAAACTTGGAAGTAAATCGTGGATCTCTATCGGACACAATGCTTTCTGGTACACCGTTTAATCGAACAATATTATCCACATACAGCTTCGCTAACCTTTCTAGTGTATACTGCGGTCGTATTGGTATGAAGCGAGCTATTTTAGTCAGACGGTCTACAATCACCCAAACTGCGTCAACTACACGAGGAGTCAGTGGTAATCCTGTGACGAAGTCCATAGTGATGCAGTCCCATTTCCATGCTGGTTCTGGTAACGGTTGTAACAGTCCTACGGGTCGTTGTCGTTCATCTTTTACTTTCTGATAATTTAGGCATTAAGACACGAACTTAGCTACATCTGCTTTCATTCCTCTCCACCAATACAGTTTCTTTAGATCATGATACATTTTTGTACTTCCAGGATGTATCGAATAGATGGTGGTATGGGCTTCTTTCATCAGTCGGTGTCTAATGTCCATACTTTCTGTTTTAGGTACACATATTCTTCCTTTATATTTCAGTACTTTCTCTTCATCCAAGGTGAACTCAGGATTAGTCCTACCTTTCTCGATATCTTCTTGTATTGTTCTCAGATAAGGATCTGATTTAATAGCTGTCTTCACTTCATCCATTATATCCGGTATAATTTTCAATGCAACGAACATATTGGAAAATCGATGAATAAACCGTTGGTTGGCTGATCCATCCGTTGTATCTATCACATACTACTCACTGTCGTGATTGAATACCATTCCGGTAGTACACATTGCTGAGGTTGTACTAACCTCACCTTGAGATTTTATCATTGCTTTTCTGCTCAACGCATCTGCTACTATGTTAGCTTTCCCCAGATGATACTGAATATCACAATCATAGTCCTTCAATAGTTCCAACCATCTTCTTTGTCTCATATTCAATTCTTTCTGATTAAATAAATAAGTAAGACTTTTATGGTCCGACTTAATCTGAAATTTCTCTATGTATAGGTAATGTCTCCATATCTTGATAGCCTGTACTACTGCCGCTAACTCCAGATCATGACTGTGTTAATTTTTCTCATGTACCTTTAACTGTCTTGAAGCATAAGCAATCACTTTCTCTCTTTGCATAAGCACACATCCTAATCCCAATCCTGACGCATCAGTGTATAAGGTAAATGTCTGTCCTAGAACAGGAATAGTCAAAATCGGAGCAGATATCAATCTGGTTTTCAATGTCTGGAAGCTCTTCTCACATTTATCCGTCCACACAAACTTTTCACCTTTCATAGTCAGACTGGTGAGAGATACAGCAATCTGGGAATAGTCTTCCACGAATCTCCAATAATAACCAGCGAGACCCAGAAAACTTCTAATTTCTGAAACGCTCTTTGGTGCTTCCCACTTTACAATAGCCTCGATCTTGCTGGGGTCCACTTTGATTCCATCAGTGGATACTACATGGCCTAGGAAGGCGACTTCACTTAGCCAAAACTCACACTTGGTAAATTTGGCATATAACTTCTCTTTCCTTAAACGTTGTAGGGCGGTATTTAGGTTCTTGACATGGATTTTCTTGTCCTTGGAGTATACCAATATATCATCAATAAATACTATAACCGACGTATCCAACATATCGTGGAAAACCCGGTTCATAAGTTCCATGAAAGTTGCTGGTGCGTTTGTTAATCCAAAAGACATGACCAGAATTCATAATGTCCATATCTAGTCTTGAAAGCTGTCTTCGTAATATCACCTTCTTTAATCTTCAACTGATGATAGCCTGACCAAAGGTCGATCTTAGAAAATACTTTTGCTCCTTGCAACTGATCGAACAAGTCATCGATCCGAGGTAGTGGGTATCGATTCTTGATTGTCAGTTTATTCAACTCCCGATAGTCGATACATAATTGAACGCTTCCGTCCTTCTTCTTTATGAATAATACCGGTGCTCCCCATGGTGATATACTGGGTCGAATATAACCCTTGTCCTGCAGTTCCTGTAGTTATACTTTTAATTCCTTCAGTTCAGTAGGAGCCATTCTATAAGGTGCTTTTGATACTGGTGTGGCTCCAGGTATAATGTCTATCACAACTCAGTGGCTCTGTCGGGTGGTAATCCTAGTAGTTCCTCCCAAAATATGTTGGGATAGTCCTGCACGACATCAATATCTTCCATTCATGGTGATTCCTTGGTTAGGTCAACCACTGATACTAGATACCCGACAGCCCCCTTCTCAAGGCAGTTCTTAGCCTTCAGTGCTGAGAGTAAAAGCTTGCGTCTACGGGGAAGTTTGGTTCCCGAAAAACTCAATTCTGCTCCTTCTTTGTCTTTGAATGTTAGCTTCTTTTCGGCGCATTATAGGGTTACAGAATGCCGAGCTAACTAGTCCATTCCCAAGTTGACGTCAAAGTTTGCCATCTCAAGTTGTATCAAGGTTGCATCTAAGGTTTTCCGCCAATGAGAACTGGACATGGTCCATAACCTTTCTCTAATTCCACTTCTAACCCCATTGGTGACCGTACAAGTAGTTTGTAGTCCAATGTTTTGATGGGTAAATTCAACTTCTTTCCGAATGACACAGATATAAAGGAATGAGTTGCTCTTGAATCAAAGAGTACTCTGGCGGATACGCCATTTATAGGTACGATACCTGTGATTTATTTTACTTAGTCTACATGCTCATATAATGTAATTACAACTTAAAAGGTTTCAGTCATACCTGTGACCACATTGGGTGATGCGGCAGCATCCTCGGATATAACAGCATACACTCGTCCTTGTTGTTGTGGCTTCCGGGGTTTAGGACACTCTCTGATCATATGTCCCACTTAATTGCAGTTATAACATCTTGGACTCCCAATATTTGGCTTTGGTTGCTGCTGAGCTGCTTGAATGGTCTTGGGTGCAGCGGTGAAATTCTGAGTATGGAAAGGCTTGTATGTCCTGTTATTACCTCCGTTGTAAGAATTTCGAGATGGCCTTTTCACACCTCTATTTTTTTATAAAATAGCTTTCCTTCTTGCTTGATTCAATAACACGAGCAATTTGAACAGCTTCAATATATATCTTCTTTTCCAAGCCCAGGACGTGATCTCTGATGCTTCCTCTAAGTCGCGTGACAAACCTACGGGTCTTAGTGTCTTTTTCTTGCATACTAAGTGGTGCAAAGAAATACAGCTCTTCATAACGCTGTTGATATGCATCCACTGACATTTGTCCCTGATATAAACTCAGGAATTCCTTCTTAATCGAATCTCTGAAGCTTCGGGGAATGTACATCTCGAAGAACGCTTCCTTATATATGGCCCACGTCAATAGGGCGTGCTTGGTCAGTAGATATGCCCTGGTAGATTTACACCAATGATGTGCATCACCCTTTAGCATGAAGGTGGCACATAGTACTTTTTCTTCTTCCGTGATAGTCATCGTGAGGAAGTTTCTCTCCATCTCGTCGACCCAATGTGCTGGCCATAACGGATCCGATGGTTTACCGTTAAATTCCTTGGGCTTCATCTTCAGAAATCTCTCAACCACTCGAGAGTGATCCAGTTGATTTTGGGGGTATGCCCCAAACATGGGTTGTGGATATTGATAGTTAACCTGAGCTGCTTTCGGTCCTGGTACTAGAATCTGTGCAGCTGGTGGTTGAGGTGTTTGAGGTGCTAGGTGATTACCCACTGGTGCTGCACTGGCTTGTCCCGTCTGCATGGGTGTAGCATGAGCGGCTTGGAACATAATTTCCATTGCAACTTGCATTTGGGCCTATGCATGTTGAATCTGTTGCAGCTACTGTGCTAAATCCAGATCAGGCAAATACTACAAATTTCCTCCACAGGTGGTGGTGGTGGAACTACATTTCGACTCTGTCTGGTTACTCTACATCTAGACATAATTTATTCTGAGATTGGTGGTGCCTGAAAATCATCAAAATAGGTGAGAAATCATTGATACTTCATGTAGGCACGCTAACCAATGTAAAATTTCAAATTTTAGCTCATTTTATAAAAGAAATACTGTCTTTTCTATGCAGGGTCGATGGTGGGGGTCGATGGTATGTCCGACCCTCAGTATCCGACCCTGGGAATGACCTGTTCTTCCCGAGAGCTGAGGGTCGATGTGAGGGTCGATGGGTATTCGACCCTCAGTATCCGACCTTGGGTTTTCTGTCAGATTCCCAAGAGCTGAGGGTCGATGGGAGGGTCGATCCGAGGGTCGATTGTCCTGGTTGAATTGTCCGACCCTCAGACCAAAAATCAGAATTTATAAGATCCGATTTTGGGTTCATTCTCTATTATTTCCCTCCCGTTTCGACTCGTCTTTCCTCTGAGTTGCTACAGTGCCACTCCGCTATTTTGGTCAATTTGGATCCGTGTTTCAACATCAACATCATCCCTATAGGTATGTTTTCTCATTTTTACCTGTTTGTAAGTTTCCATTTCTAGGTTTTGGTTCAATTAACCCATATTTTTCAAATTAAACTTTTTCCAACCGTAAAAATTCGATTTTTGTTGGGGGCTTTTGTTATTGGTGCTTCGAGGAACGAAAGCCCTCAAAAATTTTTGAGTTTCATCGGTTGGTTATCGAGAACTTGGATTTTTGCTCTTTTTGCCCTAATTTGTTGAAATCATCGATTTATTGAAATTTCTTCAAATTGGACCCCATTAGTTAAAATTTCCTACTATATGTGTGTTGTAGGATATGTTAGAGCCTACGTAAGTCCTCATGCCCACGTGTATGGGTGACAAGTGAGGCTTTTGGCCATTTATGTCGGTATAATGTCAAATTTCAGATTTTTATCCTATTAACTCATTATCTATTTTTCTTTGTAGATACCATGGCTCGTACTAAGGTACCCAGAGTTCGCGATCCGTTGCGCTTCTGCTCGAATGAAGCCGAGGCACAGTATGCCCACTACACTCGTAAGAAGGTAGAGGGTGGTCGTATGGTGAACTTGGCTGAGCTAGCCCTGTTCAATGTGGAAAGAGCATTTGGTGATATGGGGTGGCTCCCTATCATCACTTACGACGCATGCACATGCCCGGATTTAATGCGACAGTTCTATTGTAATCTCCAGGTGGTGGGGGATTACAATGACGTGGATAGGGGTCACGAGCTACGCATCACTAGCTATGTAAAAGGAGCGAACATTTCTTTTGATTATCGGCAGCTGGCCGATCTACTGGGAATTTCCTCTGATGGCCCTATGGTTTATTCTGCGCTTGGAGAGCCCAGTTTGTTTCCATAGAGATGAGGGCAGAGATCGACAGTCAGTTGCTAAAACCTGATTGCTGACAGATGAGAGCTTGTTACATGCGTCCAGCTCCACGGGTCTTCTGCAAGATTATTTAGCATAATCTGATTCCGCAGAGTGGCCATTACGAGAGGGTTTCTCAGCTGACCTAGTATCTGCTATACAGTATCTGCACTAGACAGCTCGTCTGCCAGCCGTACATCATCCTATGGACTATGATCAGTGCCACATTGCCCAGTCATAGGGGTAATCTACCCTATGGACGTATGATCACAGTCCTGCTTACTCGCCTGGGGGTTGATTTGGTGGATGAGAAGATTCAGGAGAAAACCTTCTCGTCGCCTATCGATTGGGAGGCCATCTGCAAGATGGGCAAGCGGGATGCCCAAGTTAGTGACGAGGAGAGGAACGAGATGGTGCGCCCTCACACTCGCATCGAGATGGCTGACGCTGAGGAAGCTACTGTCGCTGCTAGAGTTCATGCGGATCCTACTGATGATGATGAACGCATGTATATGGATGTTGACTCGATACCACCGCCTTCACCTACGCATGCGGCTGGAGTTGGTACTTCTTCTACGGTGGATCCTACACCTGAGTCTGATCCTTCTCATGCGGCTGGTCCTTTACGCCCACCTTCTGATATGATGGAGATGTTGCATGAGATCAAAGAGGCCCACCACAGATCTGATCTGAGGATGGAGGAGTTGCTGGATGCTCAGGTGAGAGTGGATGAGTTCATAGACGCCCAGCGTACATCAGACATGAGGATGGGAGAGCTCATGGAGGCTCAGCACCGTACTGATAAGCGGGTAGCCGATCTTACAGCTAGTCTGCAGACGAGCCTGACTTAGATAGCCTGGTTGACTAGAGTCTATGCTGAGGACTATGACAGATATCGTGAGGCACCGCCTCCTCATTCGCCTCCAGCTTCATGATTGTATCTTTTCTCTTTCTTTGTACTACAGAACAACTGTCCGGGTTGTGGACTGTACTCTGTTTTAGCTATGTATATACGTTTATTTCTTTCACATTGTATTTAAATTTATTCTTCCTTTAATAGATGCATTATTTTCTTTTCAAATTTGGTCTCAAACATCACTTCTGCTAATAGTGTGTTAATATTACTATTTTTTTACTTTTATCCTATCTCAGTTCACAATAGTCTTGAATGTATGCTAGTTCAACGGACAAGGCCTGAGATGCTCTGATACCAAGTTGTCACACCCCAATTCTGCACTATTCAGAATGGTGTGATGAACCGCTAACAAACCAATGGTTTAATTAGGATCTCGAGTAGGCTATATCCGTGTTATCTGAATCCCATACATTCACATTCATAATCAGAGAAAATATATAATAGCAGAAGTCTTATAGTAAAACGAACTGAGAATCTATTATGTTATTAATATTTAAATAACAAATTATTCTGTATCAATTAAGACATAAATAAATATCAAATACATGTCTTTAATAAATCCAAATAAAGAAAACTAGAAAAAATATCTAATCGAATACACATGAGTTGCACTCGCAAGAGGAGTCATGTGTATCCACTTCAGCTTCAACTACCATCGCTGCAACGTTCCTGTACTCTGGAGCCTTTATATAATCTTCAACGGTTGTACCTGCATCATCAACTAAAAATATTCGACGTCGAGGGGTGAGCACACATCATGGCTCAGTGAGCAAACAAAATAATGCAACAATACATATGCATGCAATCAATTCATATCATTGGTCCGGTTTTACGTTTGCATTGTGCTATAGAAAGGATAGGTGGCCGCCGCACCTCTATGCACGAGAGTGTGGATATGCCCGATGACTCTCACCATCGCCCACAACACCCAATTGAACATTGTACAACGAAGGTCACATTTATGGATGCACAACTCCATACCAACAAATGAACCCCTGATGGCTAGGGTTGCAAACAGGGCTCGCTACTAACCATTCCTAATGTCAAACAATGTATCCAAGGCCTCACCCCAGCATCCCTCAGAGTACCCGTAGAGATAGAGCTAAGGCCCCCCGGTAGAGTATAGGACTCAAGGACCGAAACCCTCCTTGATGCCCTACGTCGCAATAGTTCTGCTAAGGTAATGACGATACGACGATGCTAATGCACAAGACTTGAGTCAGAGATAGAGCTAAAGTGTCCAGATCAAACACCGCATTACACCTCCCTTGATGCCCTACTCGCATCAAGCACACTAACCACACACAAACATTCACATGCCTATTCCTAGCATCAACTCATCATCATCATGTTATAAGGAAACAAAGTTAAATATGCATGAACAATAATAGCAAGAATATTGGATGAGATGTTGAATGCACATTACAAGCATATTCACATAGAATCAAGCATAGCATTGGATTTAAGAAAATAAAAGTAGTTTATTATTAACCAATTAGTTTAGGTCTTGTTTCCTCACCTTAGCTTGTTAATAGATCCTCTTCCATGCTTTAGAATCACCTTTATAATGTTATTATATTGCTAGAACACCTAACAAAGTCGATAGAATTAAATTAGAATTTATTCAAAATTTAAAAACCATTCTGTTAACTAAGGGTCGGAGGTAGGGTCGGAGTCAAGATTGACCCTGGGTGCGACCCTCCCCATTCTTGACTTCCCGAACACTGAGGGTCGATCCTCAGGATCACATAGGGTCGGATGGTCATCGACCCTCTATGCGACCCTCGGTGGATTTTGGTCAATTTCCCTCCTTTTAGTCCATTCCTCGTGTTTGGGGTCCTATGGCTTTCTCCTACAGTCCATTGAACATTTATTCCATTGTCTAGAGCCATGAATCATCCACCTAGAGAGCTTTCATGTAATCTCCCATAGTTTTCTATGAAAACCTAACCATGGGTTGATGGTTTGAGTTTCTCTGAGATCATACTCTCATCATTATCTAACCTAAGGTCTGTACAAACTCATGGAATTAGTATCCATACCTGAGAAGAATACTCCTTCTCTGCAACTCTTCTCCTTTTTGCTTTCTTCTCTCCCTTGCTTCTCTTCTTCTTCTTTTCCTTCTCTTCTTTTTCTCTCAATTCAATTAGGGTTGTAAAAGGAGTAAAAGAGGCTTAGGGACGTCCTATTTATAGAGTAGAAACATCCTAAAATAAGTCCCTTTGAGATTAGGAAAGAATCCAAATCTAAAATTAAGAAATTTCCTAATTTCAGTTTTGGCGACAATTGAGGGTCAATGGGAGGGTCGATGATCCCGTCGACCCTAGGTTCTTAAGATGTCCGACCCTCCCTGTAAAACAGAGGGTCTGACTTTCTGTTTTGGGGGGTCCGACCCTCCTTAGCTGGGTATGCGACCCTCCCCTAAATTGAGTGTTTTAAGGTCAACTTGATACCTGGGATCTCGATCTCCTTCATGCCCTTAGTCCATTTGACTCGACCGTGATGGGTAAACCTGGTTCAAGGTGATAAGACCGGGTTAGATTGACACGGGTCTTACACATTGCACTCAATCTCAGAGCCACGTGGAGACCCCATATTCGACATAAAAAGACCCCTCAAATACATGAACAAAGGATAAAACTGGCATTTTTGGATTTCGCACTATTCACTACAAATAGGGCGAATCCCGAGGTTTTTTACACGCAATATTTACTGCTCATTTACTCCTAGAGATTCACGCACTGACACTTGGGACAGAAAATCTCACATCACCCCACACTTTTATATAATATCTTAGTGGGCTCAACACTGAGCCCACAGACTGTTCACAGAGCCCTAACTATGGCATTGGAGTGGACCCGGGGCATCCAGCCCACCTCCCCCTTCCTTTGCCTTCCCTTATCTTGCAGGTCTAGTCACCTTAGAGGACCCACAGGATGGATCTGGGCCGAAACAGTGATCTACCAATAAATCCCACAGTCTACATAGGCAATATCCACAATAATCAATTTAAATAAGCAGAATACTAACAGAAGCGATTTAATATGTGACAGATGCTGGCTACATAATTCCATAACATAAGGTGTTGTTGTGAATTACATCTCATGGTTCCACAAAATACATAACGTATCCCATATACAAATAGCCAAATAAAAAAATAAATATGAACACTACCTTTTAAATAGACTATACAATCTATTTACAAAATAATCATGAGGTATGGGAAGTATGCGGAAGGCTGCGTCAAGCGTAGATGCAATCGTTGCAGGTGTAGCCCTTGCTACACTCCTCAGAATATTTCCCGACCATGGACATGTCACCCACCAATGAAGACTCTATATAATCAGCCACAGAATACTCACCTGCATTAGAGTCTAAAATAAGTATCGATATGAGGGATGAGCTCCCATCCCAGCTCAGTAAGGAATCAAGTATCACATGCAAGGTACAAATAAATATGATGCAGTTTTAATGTTAGGTCAATGGTGTGGTTCTATAGGTTCCATATGGACGCATGTACAATAACTTTTAACCCTGCCTATAAATCGATGGCTTTCACACCTCATGTACTGGGCTAAGGAAGAAACAGGATGTCCAAGTTTATTTTGTCAAATTGCTATTATAAGCAGACCCTCCTTCGAATTTTCAGTCTAAGGCATGCGACCTCCCTTGGGCTAGAACCAGGGGATTAAAACCTCCTAATGCCTATCATGTAAACATCATGATAAATATAACAGGACTGAACCCCAATAGAGATCCCCGTTCCCCATTCCCTTGGGCCACCGTGCGCTTGCTAAGGTGCTAGCAATAAATCTAGACCTCTATTCCCATGTGTCACCTTCCCCTGGTACCCACATGTCACACAACCCTAGGACCCGTGAAACCATGCATTACTTTTTCTTAGTATACAGAGGTCACACAAGCCACATATACCACCAACCACACAACCAACCAATTAAACATAGTTGTTATAATGCAAATGCATGATCAACTATCCCAATAATTAGATGACATGTTATATAGCACATAACATAAACATACACATATGTCCAAAGTCTACGGACTCAACCCGTTACCTATAGGCACCACAAGTGCTGTTGAATATCCAAAGCCAAAAGTAGGATCCTTCACTACTCGCATTGGTCTACCCATTAGATTACATACATTTTATCATTGTTTGTTAAGTATCTTTTAACCTACATGGACATGTCCTAAATGTCACCATGTAGGTCCCAAGGTAAGCTGGGAACCCAATAGTTGGCCCCGAAGGATCTAACTGGGTAAACTGGCTAGTAGTAGCTAAGGTGGTGGATAGAGCCAGGGGACGGTGCCTCCGAAATCATCTCTTGGATGAGTTTTTGTTATAACAGGAAACTCACAGAGAGGGATGTGGCAGCATAGGTTGATGGTTATACCACTGGCCTTGCCTCCACTTCCCAGTATGGCTTAAGTGGCCCCCTATGGGTATGGCGACCCCAAGATCACAGTCGGGGATGCCACTCGACGGATCATGCCTCCGGCAGACTCAAACCCAAATATATTCTAAGTATGGGTCTGACAGAGGATGGGGCCTTGACAGTCGGTCAACCAGCGAGACCATATAAGGTCCATGTGCTAGATCTGAAGGCAGAGGTAGTGCCTCAACCTCCTACACGGGACCGCCGACTGAGTCTGAGAACCACACTCAGCGGGGACAATGAGCTCAAAATAGAAAGCATTGACTCCCAAACTTGGTCCAACCTAATTCCATACAGTGGGAAGCTTGTTCCCACCCCTTAGCATCAATATTTGTCTAATTATACCTCCATTGGAGTAATGTTGAAAAATTCCTATATCTAAGGTTTGGTTGGCCACCATTAATCGTGGCCATTTATGGTGGAACCACTACCATCAATGACGGAAGTTAATCACATGAAAAAGAGGGAAGAGCTTATGAAAGCTTAATTGAAGTGGATGATTGTTCTTGTGCTCCAAGCCTCCTCTATAAGCCTCAAAATTACTCTCTTACTCTATCCATGATTTCAACAAGAAGAGGGATGGAGTTTTGGGTTGATATTTATAAACCCAAGGAGAGAGAAAGAGGGCATCACAAGGGTTAGAGAGCCTATGGACTCATCTGTTGGTTGGGTCTAATGACAACCCTTTGTTAATTTTAATGGGTCCCATTCATTGAGAACCCACAAAAGCCCATCCAAAGTTTGTTACTGATCCAAACCTCTCATGGGTGATCCTAACTATGACCTAGTACACACATCGGCCATGATGTCGGGTGTGTCAGTTGTCGGTTCGGGATAACTCGACACTGTATAAATCTGGGTTAGTTGGAGATTTCAGCAGTGGTCTTACATTACACCTTCCTCAATGTCACACCCAGTTCCTGACGTATTGATACTATGTAATGCAATATGATCTTTCTATCCTATCCAGGCACTAGAAATCCCCTTCCAGGATCGCATATTCAGGGTATTCCACTAGTTAAGCCAAACTTAAAAATTATCGAAGTAAATTTAGCATCTTATTTTAAAACATAGAGTTATTCAAACTAAAAGAATATAAATTAGCGGAAGACTTACAAATTAAACCATTAAATTAATGCTAAGAACTTACTAAATAATATATTATATTAAACGTCCAAAGTTTTTACAACTGTAATTCATTTTTCAATATTTGCAAAATAATTAATCCAAATTAAAATAATTCATACTAAAAGAGTTCCCAATTAATAGTATTGTTCGTAGTTTATTTACTGTGTAAACCCAAAATAAATAGAATAGTCCCAACAAAAAGGAGAAAACATAGGCATAGCCTATGCCCATGCTCATCTCTATGAAATGCTTCAAGAATCAGATAGCGTCCTCCATAGGCTTAGAGTCTTCACCTTTCATACCAGACAGACTAGCATCAGAAGAGTCACACGAGGTACCTACAATATCTAAAAGAGTTTATGCGGATAGGGTATGCTCAACCACCAAGCTTAGTAAGAAAACCAAATATGCAACATACAATATGCATGCAACTATCAACTATGGTTAGGTATCTAGCTACAAATGCCAGCTCAAGATAACCAACAAATGGAGTCTCTAGACTGCACAGGTCATCCCCCATCAAATGATACCGTCTTGCTCAGGGTACAGTACCACCCCCATGTATGGGTATGTCATTGAGGTGCAGGTCCGTATTACAATACTCGCCTATCTACAACTTAGCCCAAGTCCACCTTGTGGCACTTGAGGAGATGGTAATCCCACTAGTCGACTCATCCAACCATCCACACTACGTCATGTATGGGGAACATCGCAGCTATGTTCATACCATCTTTTTATTGCACCTATGACATTACATAAGCCCCTAATGGTTAAGGGTACAACTATCAGGAGAATCATGTTCAACTAACCATGTCCACCTAATTAGATATATTACTGGACAATAACTTTGCCAAGCTTTTGACCCCCTTCAATCCCCACTTATGACATCGTGACTTGTCTAGGTCACATATAGTCAATGCAAAGCAGTGCCAGTATAGTGGTGCAAGCATCCAATTCCACCCACCTTCCTCCTTACTGACTTAACCAGACATCATGAATCACCAAGACCAGCTCTACCGTTCATAGAGCGGTCACGAGGCATCCCATTCCATCCCGCTTCCAAACCACTACGGGTTTTACTGATTGCAAACAAGAGAATGCATATGCATGGGCAAACAATACAGTTTATTGGATGGCATGTTATCATACACAAAAGCATGTTATCAATCTCATAACATCACTCAGCATAATTCAAAAGAACTAATCTACCAAACAAAGGTTTAGTTCCCTTATTGTAAGTTAGAGAATAGGTCCTCAGCAAGTCGTTCGAGTAGTTATCTACCAGGGTTTTTGTAGCTAAGGATTCAACATGATAAATAATAATGTTTGTTAATAAATTATTCAATAAAATTAATTAAACTTTTGTTCTAGTTTATTATTCGGGTGTTCATAGCTTAGTAGCTTATCTGACATTTAGTGCCTTCCATTTACAGTTTTCTTATCATGTTATGGCATTTAGGGTTCATTACTAAATTTGCTTATTATTGTTCATAACTCTTGGGTATATTTATACTTGTATGGAGCCTGTTGTCCATAGGAGTCAATTGTTATCAGTCTCAATCCTCTATTGGATGGTACACTCCCTTGCAAGGATTTCCTTCTAAAAGTTTTAATACTAAAAAAAAACTTCTTATCACAAAGTCATGGGTTCTATCATCATATAGGGTTTGGTTCCTCATTCCTAAGATTCCTTATATGATGTCTAAGTTATTTGTGAATTGAAATAATAAACAGCAAATTACATTAAGGTTTAACTGGTTATAACATCCTACATAACACCTATGAGCATCTGATTTTGGACATTTAAACCTATAGGCAAACTTATAGAAGTCCTACAGAGTCACTGACCAAAGATGGTCCTTAATAGAGGTAAGAATCTCGTGTGGCACATGGTCAACCAGATGGTCATTGGCCACCATGTGTGCGACACACGGTCAATTGCACATCGAACCATGGCTTTTGGTAATGTCGACACCTCAGACAGTCACCTAGCCTCTGTAGGGTTTGTTTCAGGTCCTATCTTTCCATAACAATTTGTGATTAATGAGTTTAAGGTGTAAACTATCATTTATTCCGAGTATTCATGATGTGCATCATGACATATAAATTTTGGGGTTCCAGTCCCTCAATATATTTTAATAAATTATCAGGGAGTCAACAGCCAAGTTTGGTCAACTTTTGGTGTCGGAATGGCGTGTGGCGCGTATGTGACCACACGTTACGATAGCCAGGCTGTGCGGCTCATCATCGATGTACTTAAGATCGTGGCCATCTGGACTCCAAATTTCTTTTGATTTGTTTCTTACATATTTAATGGTCTATACAACGAGTTTGGGTTCAAAACTCAACTTCTATGTATAGTTACAAATACCGCTCACTTGTCCGTTTAACTGAAATATCAGATCTGGCTTCAATAGCTTTAGATCTGATCTCAAGGCATTTGGATCCATCTATTTACACATGATCTGAGTCTCTAATGGTCAACTAAGGATCCCTAATAGTCATTCTATGGCTTTCTAACATCCATTTTTCCTTTGTTTAAAATTTTCAATTATCCATTTGAACTTTTAGTTATGCCACTTGTACCAGTGTCAACTATTTGGATCGGTGAATAGTGGTCTACGCTCATGGCTCCACCATGAATAATGTTTTGAGCATATAGCATCTTACAACCAATATGGATCCTTACTCCCTTTAATCCATGTTTATTCTAAATCATTACTTAACCCATTACCTTACACTCCATTATCTTACATTAAAAGATTTAAGCATCCAGTTGAAGGTGTACTTACAGTGATTTAGTGCTCAATCGAATCCTCAGCAATAAAGTGTCAATCCAGAGGCACATGCTTCTTCCCTCTGCTTTCCCTTCTCTTTCTTTCTTTCTTTTTCCTGCTGGGCTGTATTAAGAGAGAAGAGCTTCTCTCATCTTCATTTATTATTCTCCTTTCTTCTTCCTATCATTTTCTCTCTGGTCATGCATCAGAGTTCTCTTTCTCAATTTCATTTCTTTTTGTTAGATTGAGAGAATAGAGAGAATAAATCTCCCTTTGTTCCCATTACGTAAGCATGAGATGACTATGATGGAAAGGGGGAGGATCTTCTCCTTACCTTCCTTTTGTGATTCAATCAATGTCGATTACCATGCAGGAAAATCAAATTTAATTGGTTATAGAGGGAGAAAAGATTGATTTTTGAACCATGGGTCCCATTCTCAGTCTGTTATCAAATCGATTCATAGACAATGGGTGAGATCGGTAGTCGACCGCACATCCTCTGCATAGTGCCAGACCTCATTTTTGGTCTGCCAGTTTAGGTTCGTGTGTCAAACTTTTGGGGTTCGTACAGGCTGGGTCCAAGATTTCTTATGGATTCCTCTACATTCTTAGGTGACGTAAGAGGTTCATGACTAGTGTTTTGTGTCACCTCGTGGTTATTCCTTCCTCTTTGGACATGTTGATATGATAGGTTCATGCGTGGGAAGACCCAACACATGCCCCCAAAATAGATGTATCGTAATGGGATTTGGGCACGGGTCTTACAACTCCACCCCCTTGAAAGAATTTTGTCCTCAAAATTTGGGCATAACTACACCCTTAATCATAGGGTATTACATACACACATCGTTCATCCACTTACTTTGAATCTCTAAAATCCTTTGACCTTACAGTCCTCTATTATGGACTCCAGTTTCTCAAGTTATCGAAACATGAGTCTCTGGCCTTTTCATTTGTTCAATAGTCAATGGTTCTACTATATGCACGAGTCAACTTATGATTGAAGTGATTTAAGCGTTCAATAGTCAAAGGTTCTACTGTATCAAATGAACCTGCCAGGGTTGGAGCAGTTAGGGGTTGGTGCATAGGGTCCTTGTTGTTTCCAGTTCATCTATAAGACCCGTACTTTGCTAACCCAGTCTTACCACTTTGTATTAGGTCTTCTTATCATGGTCGGACCAAGTGAACCAAGTGCGTGAAAAAACCATAAGGCTAGGTATGTAATTCAAACCATAAATCATCTAATTGAGACGTGTGGTCGTATACCTAACCAGGTGTGGTCGACTACACCTCAAAATGTTGAGACCACTCGAATCTGAGACGCGTGGTCATAGTTTTAAGATGTGTGGTCGACGGATATTGCGACCCCACGTGCCACCACAATATGGTATACTGACTCTGAAATTAGGCAACCTTCCTAATTTGAAAGGGGGTTCTTTCCTAATCAATGTGGGACTTTATATGGATGTTTTCCTCTATATAAAGGAAGTCCCATAGCCTCTTCCACTCTTTTAGAACCCAAACTGAAGGAGAGAGAAAAAAAGAGGAGTAGGAAGAGAAGGAGGATTGAAGAGGAAGACTAAGAGAAGGAATTATAGGGAAAGCTCTGATTCTCCAACAAGTTTAGGGTATCTAATCATTCCCTACATTAATTAAATGCCTAAAATGGGTTATGGAGGAGAGATTGATTCAAAGTAAGATCTCAATCCTAAGAGCTTGGACAAAACTCTAAGAGATCCATGGAGGGAATCTATTAGGGTGAAGGATGATGTAAAAGTATGAATTTTAAGCCATAGAACAATCATAGGAAGGATCATAATGATAAGCTAAAGAATCAAAACATGAAGGTATTGAATTGAGAGTGGAAAAGTCGACCAACACTCGTGAGGTTGCAGTTTGATCGACTGCCCCAGACACATGTGTCGACCACATGCCCTCGGGAAGGTTTTAGGGAGGGTGTGGTCTCATGTGTGTTATCAACCCCGCACCCTGCGGTCGTAGAAATTAAGACCACAGGTGCATTCATACCTACGACCATTCAGCTTTTGGAGGTCTCTTTGATTCCAGGATTAGACAATTAACTATTGTAATTTGATAAACTTAAACCCTAACTTAGAACTTACAAATTCCTAGGTTTCCAAGAGGTTCGAGAGTGAGTTAAGAAATTTGGAGAAGATTGAACATTCCTAACAGGTGAGGCAATAGAACCTTAACTAACTGGCCAATAACAAGCTATTTATTTTATTGAGTCCAATGCCATGATTGATTCTATGCTTGTATGCTTGTAATGTGCATCTCACATGTCATCTAATATTTTTGTTATTACTGCTCATGCTTATTTATTTTTGTCTATTTATAATATGATGATATGATGATTCTAGGAATAGGCATGTGATGATGTGTGTATGGTTAGTGTACTTGATGCTAGTGGAGCATCAGGTGGAGGATGCGACATTGTGGTTCATCCTGGTCACTAGACTTTAGCTCTATCTTTACTCAAGTCTTATTCACAGACATCGTCGTATCGCCATTACCTTAGCAGAACTATTACATCATAGGGCATTAGGATAGGTAGTCTCGGATCGTATAGTCTTTGACATTGTCGGGGGGCCTTTGCTCTATCTCTATGGACGTATTGAAGGATGCTGGGGTGAGGCCTTTGATACATTGGATAACATTAGAATTGGTTAGTTGTGATCCCAGTTTGCAAGCCCTCACCAGCAGGGCCTTACGTGTTGGTATGGGTAGGGCATCAGGGAATGTGTTGGCGGTGTGTGAGCCGAACAATTTAGCTATGTCTCTTTTCTATGATGGGTGCATGTGGGATGGCAATGGTGTTTGATCCATTGGGCGGATTCAAACACTCATGTATAGAGGTATGGGGGCCTCCAAACATTTCTATAGCACATTGTGAACTTAAAAATCAGACCAACGATATGAATTGGATCCATGCATATGTTTGTTGCATTGTTTTGTTTTCTCACTGAGCTCGAGTTGGAGAGCTGAACCTCGCGTGCATAATTCTTTTTAGTTTATGATGTTGCAGGTGTTACTATTGAAGACTACATGGATACACCAACATATGGACATGTAGCCACTATGGATGTGCAAGCTATGGAGGATGAGCAGGACTCGTCAAGCGAGTATTCCTACCGTAGTTACTTAGTGTTTAATTTTCGTATTTCAATACTTGTAATATGTATTAATTATGTTTTGGTTAATTGGAAGTAACTGAATCATTTAATTATTTATCATGTAGACCTCAGTTCATTATTAATAAAACTTCTACTATTTACTCAAATATCTCTGATTATTACTGTGGAATGTGTTTTGGTTTAACATGGTTGGCATAGCCTATGCGAGATTCTGTTTAAACCGTTGGTTCTTATGATGGTTCATCGCACCATTGGTTAGTTCATAATTGGTGTGTGACAACTTGGTATCAGAGCTCTCAGGCTCTGCTCCATTAAACCAAATTATTTCCACAAGAGACGTGAACTGAGTTAGGATAAACTAAAAACTGTAATACGAACACACCATAAGCACTTGTGTTGTTTGAGACATAAATTAAGAAAATAAATAATGCAAGTATGTAAATGGGAAACAAATGGATATAGCTATATATAGAATTGAATTTGAAATAACAAGTGTACATTGTGGGCCAGAGTATAGTCCACAACCCGAACTATTACTCTATAATACAACTAGAAGGAAAATGTACATGTCATGGAGCGGGAGGAGGAGATGCCTCTCGGTCTCCTCCACGGTCCTCAGCAAATACCCTCGTGAGCTAGGCTACCTGTGCCTGGGTCGCTCGAAGACTCTTGGTGAGACTCACCACCCGTCCATAGTCGTATGCTGAGCATCTATGATCTCTCTTACCTGACGATCTGTCGCACGCTAAACATTGTGAATCTCACACAATAAATCCATCAGGACATCTGATGGTTGGCTTGAAGGACCATTCGAATGAGAAGCCCAAGAAGGTTTGACTCCTGTAGAATGCTGTGGTGATGGAGGAGGTATGGCATCCACATCCATGTACATCATATCATCATCCTCCTCATCATCACTCTACGATGCCTCTACTTTCACCGAGGCTGCTACCTTTGCATCTGCTGCCGCCACTCTAGTAAGGGGAAGCACCATAGCATTTCCCTTTTCATCACTGACCTGTGCATCTCGCATCCCCATTCTGTAGATGACCTCCTAGTCTAGGTCAACTGAAAGGTACACTCATGAATCTTCTCATGTACCAGGTCCACCTGTAGGCGAGTGAGTAGAGTGGTGATCAAGCACCCATAGGGTAGGCGGGACCATGTACTGGGATTGAAAAAGAAAATTTATAATGAAGTTGTACAGATTGTTCGAGTACTAAAATCAAACCAGAGGGAGAGCTAATTTACTCTAAACAGGGGGAATGAAGAGGCCTAATGGAATACATATAACGAAGGGAACACCAAGACATTTAAACCCTTTCATACTCAAGGCTTCAATATTGCAGCCAAGAGCTTCAACCGTGATCAAGTAGGGCATTATTCGAAGGACTGCCCTAAACTAAAGAAGCAACTGCAACAAGGCATGGTTTATGCAGTAACTGCTATAGACACAGATGCATCACCTGATGTAGTCACGGGTATGATTCAACCTTTTTGTTTTGTAGTACCTTGTGTGAGCATATAGATTAATTTTAAGAAGGATAAAATCACAGGTATCGTACCCATTAATGGCATACCTGCCAGAGTACTCTTCAACTCTGGGGCCACTCATTCTTTTATATCTGTATCATTTGGGAAGGAGCTAAGTCTACCCGTCAGACTTTTTGACCGTAAATTGCTAGTATGATCACCTATGGGATTAGAAGTAGAATTAGACCAAGGTTATGGACCATGTCCAGTTTTCATAAATGGATGAAGTTTGGACGCCAACCTGGTGCAACTTGAGATGGCAGACATTGACGTCATCTTAGGGATGGACTGGTTATCCCAGCATTCCACGAGTCTACTTTGTGCTGAAAAGAAGATATCATTTAAAGATAAGGAAGGAGCAGAGTTCAGTTTTGTGGAAACCAAACTTCCTCGTAAACAAAAACTCATTCTTTCTACATTAAAAGCTAAGAGGTGCTTCGAGAAAGAGGGAACTGGTTACCTGGTGTCAGTGGTCAATCGTACCAACGAAGCACCACAATTGGAAGACATTGAAGTGGTACGAGAATTTACAGATGTATTTCCTGAGGAATTACCTAGTTTGCCACCTGATCGAGTGATAGAGTTTGTTATAGACCTTATACTTGGAGCCGCACCAGTATCTAAGGCACCCTATAGAATGGCTCCTACCGAATTAAAGGAACTGAAGGTACAATTATAGGATTTATTGGACAAGGGTTTTATCCGACAAAGCATATCACCTTGGGGAGTGCCATTTTTATTTGTTAAGAAGAAGGATGATAGCATCAGATTATGCATAGACTACCGGGAACTAAACAAGCTCATGATCATGAATCGATATCCCCTACCTCAAATCGATGATTTATTTGATCAGTTGCAAGGGGCAAAGGTGTTTTCCAAGACCAAGTCTAGGTATCATCAGTTGAAGATCAAGGATGGTGACATTCCAAAGACAACATCTCGGACCCGATATGGACAGTATGAGTTCCTAGTGATGTCATTCGGATTAACAAATGCACCTGCATCTTTTATGGGACTTATGAACCGAGTGTTTCATGACATGTTGAACACCTCGCTATCGTATTCATTGATGATATATTGATATACTACAAATATGAGGTAACTCATGCATCAGATCTTAGATCAGCTTTACAGTGACTAAGGAAAGAAAAGCTTTATGCCAAATTCAAGAAATGTGAGTTCTAGTTAAAAGGAGTACAATTCTTAGGTCATGTGGTATCTGCAGAATGAATCAAAGTGGATCCCAACAAGAATGAAGCCATTATAAAATGGGAATCACCCAAGAATGTTGCTGAAATCAGAAGTTTCTTAGGTTTAACTGGATATCATCGACGATTCATGGAAGACTATTATAAAATTTTCGTACCCTCACTAGTCTGACTAAGAAAGGAAAAAAAATTTTTGGAGCAACGAATGTGATGAGTGCTTCCAAACATTGAATACAAGATTAATTACAGCTCCCATCTTGATTATTTTGATTCCAGGAGAACCATTTACCTTGTACACCGATGCATCTGGATTAAGTTTGGGATGTGTACTTATGCAAGGAGAACAAGTAATTATGTATGCTTCCAGACAATTAAAGGCACATGAGAAGAATTATCCAACCCATGACTTGGTTAGCAGCAGTGATACATGCTGTCAAGATATGGATGTACAGTAGGGGCATTACAGATGTACAAGCTAGTAAAACATCTAATCGAAGTGACTACAATGGAAAAATAGGACATGCGGCTAGGAAAACACACATACTTGTCATAATACATTTTCTTTCAGGTTTCATAGGTGCTTTAAGGCTAGCACTTCCTCATTCATCATCAAATCACTTCATCAATGTAACTTTCATATCGATTTCTCATTTTTTGACCTAAACACATTTTTGTTTCGAATCTGGGTGATATTCCTTATAATGGTTCGAAACGATGGGGTTCTGTCCAAAATCACTTTAAAAGAGTTCCATCTTATATGTCATCATCTCTATAACCATTTCTATTCATCCATGTACATCATTCAGAGCAAAAATCACCCTTTTATCGCATTTCCTCAAAACTTTAAAAATCAACTATGCTCATTGTTTGCTTCTCTTCTCAATTGATATGTCTGTCATCAAAACTACCGCATAGATCATTCAAACCCCAATCAAAAGACATCAACTCTTCGAAAAATAATTTCTCTCAACTTTCATCTTCCGACATATAATTCGCACCATTGACACCCTCTTTTATCATTATGGTATATGGGTGCACTTATCTATTCTTGTACTTTAACTAAACTTCTTTCCCTTGATCTATTTCTTTTCTCTTAAATTGGCTTGGTTGCAAATGACTTTTCCAACCATTTTGGTTTATCGCAGGAAGGAGTCATCCGTTGCAGGGCCAACAAGACTTGTATCGTCTTAGTCTTCAATGTATGACCGATGAAAAATTTTGATCAGTAGAGGTAGCTAGCAATTGGCATTGTTTTGAAAATAGACTAGTTGAATTAGGTCAGTGTGTGAGATGTGACAAATTAAAAAAGTTTGTGGTTTGTCAAGCATTAATAGATATGGGTTGGTTACCGGTTCTTCAATATCAAATACCTACACGTTTTAACCTTGTGAGGCAGTTTAATTTTAATCTTCAGGTAGAACAAGGTATAGCTAATGGTGCAGATGATTCATCCTTATGCATTTCCAGTTCCGTACTAGGGCAAGAGATTACTTTGGACATTTATAGTCTTGCCCGTCTCTTAGATATCTCGATACAAGGTGAATTACTCTATGTAGAGCCAAAGATTTTAGATATAGCTGAGATGGGCCTTGCACTGATACGGAAGCAGATGATGTTGGGTCCTAGATTAAGAGAAAATAACTGTCGACCAGTTCCCAGAGTATACAATCGCATCATCCAGCACAACATTGTCCTCAGAAGTGGTCAAAGGGATGCTATTATGCATTTATGCTAGTTTGTCACTTATTGTATCAGGTGCGATGACAGTTCTATCTACCATATTTAGTTTTGTGAATACTGATTACTTCAGTACTCTATTCTTGGTCTGGTAGTCTTCCTTATGGGAGGTTACTCACTCACTTATTCATTCAACTAGGGATAGACCTTCCATAAGATGATTACTTGGGGAGGTCTTGCCATTCTGACTTCGGTTGGAATTCTCTATATAAGAGTTAGAGGAGATTCCTCATCCAAATTTGTGATCTAGGCAATGATCGGTAAAGCAAATTTAGTGTAGGGTGATTCCATCTTCATCAAGGATTGAGTCAGCTTCAACAATGGGTAGCAGTGATCCGACATACATCCCTACATTTTTTCTCTTGCTCAAAGCTCATAAGATATGGCATCGTTAGCAATTGAACAAAAAGATATGCCACAACGGCGAGGGGTTTGTGATGATATGTCGCGGTGATGGTTCCTCAGACTTTGGTTCTTGATGCTGTAGAGCTGCAAGGTGTGTTGGTATATGCTCACGCTTTTGTGTCTAGGTTACATGAGTATCATTGAAAAGCATAGATAACATTTTTGCCTATGGAGTATCACCTACTACAAGGCATTTTAGGTGCTGATTGATGTGTGTGTGTGTGTGTGTGTGTGTGTGTGTGTAACTGATTTAATTACAAAATAGGGATACGGTTCACAATCCAGACCGTTATCTCAAGATACAACTTCTGATCAAATGAAAGGTAAATACAAATACTTTCAAATGAGAAATAAATATACATGTATAAGGTGAAGATAAACATAATGTGCATAAATCAAAATGTGGGGTCCAGTCCACAACTCAGATAGTTACCCTGTACACATGAGACAAACAAAAGGAAACTAGCAAAAGTAAAGTGCTAGATCAGGTCTCTGTCTACTGAAGACCACTCGGTGAGACAAGAAGATGGAGTCTAGAAGGGTGATCTGAAGTAAAAGGCTCATAATCTGGTAGAGCAGGAGAATGATCACCTGAACTGTAGGTCCTGCCAGCACATCATGTGAAGATGATGGCTGTGTAGTGCTCAGAGCTGTGGGTGCTGTAGGGGCATCCTGTGGGATAGATGTTGGAGGGATGTCCTACTGGGGTGCTGGTGGTGAAACACTCGAAAGAGCTAGGGTAATAACAGGTCTACACCATACATAGTGATGCAAATGATCGATCGTAACCATCGCATCATGAATGTATCCCACGTGAGTCTCCACCTCGCCTAACCTAGCCCTAACAGCCCTTACGTCTATCTCAATGGGGCCAAATCTAGTCTCCACCTCTCCCAAATGGTGCTTTACCTGACACCCCAATCTAGCCTGACCATCAGACATGGCATCCATCTGCTGATGCAAGAGCCAAAGAACCTCTAACACTTGACCCAAGTCAGCTATAGGTGTTTGTAAAGAAGTAGTTGCAGGTGGCCCCAAAGCACTAGCTGTGGATGGTGCCTCTCTGGTATGAGTAGCTGCAGGTGCCATTTGGTGCTAGCAGCTAGAGGTGCATCATCTATAGGGGCAGCTATGTCCACCTCCATGTGGTCATCACTATCGCTACAATCATCATTTTCCTTGTCCTCCTTGCTCTCATTATCATCATCCTCGTACTCCTCATTACTAGATGACTACTGCTGTGTTGTGGTCACTCTTCAAATAACATGGCTGGTGCCTTCACCAGTCCTAGTACCCACTTCAGTAGCTATTGCTTCTGCTTGAGCTCTCTTAGAAGGCTGTGTTGCTCTGGGTGGTTTGGAGCATCTCTCAAGAACTGGGTCCTCCATGACTATGTCAGCAAGTTGCATCCACGCGATGGTGTCCTAGTTGAGCACATATGAGTCCTTCTTGTTTTCCATGGCCTCTCCCTTCAGGCTCATGCCGAAGTGTGTAAAGATACGGGTCAAGAGATGCCCATAGGATAGGTGACCTCTATAGGGCAATTACCAAAAGGAATGTAGAATGGTGTACCGAACCAAGTAGGGGAAGCACACAGGTCTTTACGGCACTAGTCGGTCTGCCAAAAAGACGTAGAACTGGTTCAAATCTTCACGATGACTAGATCTAGGTATGACATTATGCTGAATAATTCTGCTAAAGAGTGAAGGAGTGGGCTTGAAGGATGACTCCCTCTCCTCATATTCCTTCCCTATTGCATCAGGGTGAGTGAGTGTGTCACACCCCAATTATTGATGAACCAAAAGTATGAATAAACCATCTCTAAACCGTCGGTTCAAGCTAGGATCAAATGGGACCATGTCAACAATTCAAACCAAACACATTCCATATTACAATCAGAGATAATAAAATAAATAGCGAAAGACTTTACTAATAAAAAACTGAGTGTCTAACATGATAAACAAATATTTTAATCAGTTATCTCCAAATGACTCAGAACATAAATAATATCTATTACAAGTTTCGTGTCTCAAAATAGAAAATAAACTAAGAGTAATCACATTGGAAATACTTGCATAAAGAATCATGTTCATCCTCCATAGCTTGCACATCTATAGCCACCACATATCCATACGATGGGGCATTCATATAGTCCTCCACAGTAGTACCTGCATCATCAACTAAAAATATTAGACGTCGAGGGGTGAGCACACATCAGGGCTTAGTGAGTATACAAAATAATGCACAAACATATGCATGCAGTCACATTATTATCTTTGGTCTAGTATAAGTTTGCAATGTGCTTTGGTAAGGAAAGGCGGCCACTACAACTCCATGCACGAGAGTGTAAGCATGCCCAACGGATCACACACTGCTGTCGCCCCACATCACTTACTACAAAATAGAGATAGAACTAGAGATCCCAGATCAAACACCGTTAGAACTCCCACTGATACTCTACCCGTACCAATATGTATGCCCCTACTGGAGAGGGTTTGCAAACTGGGATCATAACTAACCAATCCTAGATGTCATCAAAGGTTTGCATCCAAACTTTACCCAAGCATCCCTCAATATGCCTATAAAGATAGAACTAGGGTCTTCTAGCAGGGCTGACAACTACACATTCCTGATCACCCCCTGATACAATATGACATACTAGTTCTGCTAAGGTAACAATGATACGATGATGCACAAAAGTAAGTTAGTTGCATTCATGGGGCTTGGGCTTCTCATGCCACTCGTTCCCACCCCTACATAGCACTGTTGACCCGAAACGCAAGGATGCTCATGCATGATCAATCATAACAATATTGGATGGCATGTTATAACACAAATGATGAATCAACAATAAGAAATAATATATGCATGAACAGTAATAGTATCTGTGGGATGGCATGTGAGAAGTACAACAACAACAAATCATAGCATTAGAAATAAGGTAGCTTGTTATTAACTAATTAGTTTAAGTCTTGTTTTCTCACCTGTAAAAGATATTTGTTATTCTTCAAAACCTTAGAAATTACTTTGAATATGATAGAAACCTAGACAATTTATAAATTTAAGTTAGGGTTTGATTTCATTGAGTTAAGATAGTTGAAATCAGAAATATTCCTACTAACAATTGACTGGTCGACATTGACTGGTCGTGCATCATGCGACTAGTGATCCGACCAAAGAATTCCTATCAACTTCCCAAGAGTCACTGGTCGACTCACTAGTCGAACATATAGTCTACTAGTGATGCGACCACACAAAATTTGGTCAGGTTGTTTTCTAGTCCGAATTCCCTTTTGAATCAACACCTTGGCTCATCAATGGGGGTTCATCTTAGAGTCATTCTATGGCCTCAAACCAGTGGTTTCTATTTGACAATTTACAGTTAACAATTATCAATTAACCCTAACCTACTATCCATAACCTCCTTTGGTTTGCTTAGAAGGTCTCATGATCTTAATTGCCATGTGGGGTTCAATTCACCAACACAATGATGAAAGATCTATCCTAACCAATCTAACAGCTATAGAGATAGTCCTCTTACTTTTTCCTTGTGGTAGAAGGATGGAAATCGTTGGCAAGCAAGCTACTCTGCAACTCCTTCTCCAAGCTTTCTCCTTCTCTTCTCTTTTCTCTTAGTTCTAAGGTTTAAGAATAAGAAAAAATAGTAGGAGAGAGTAGAGAGTTGTCCCCCATTTAGGAAAAAAATTTCCGTATAGAGTCCCCTCTACGTTTGGAGAGTAGTCTCTTTAATTTAGGAAAGTTTTCTAAATTCTGAATCCAATATGGGTTTCACTGGTTGCAAAATCCATCGTCCAGTAAACCTACAACTGTTGATCGGTGAACCTAAAAGTTGATTGATTGACATGGTTCGCTTACTTGGCATTGTGTTTTCCTTACATGGTTGGTTCGATCGAGTCAGTCACGATGGGAAGACCTGGCACAACATGGTTAAACTGGGTCAGTGATGTGTGGGTCTTACAACTCCCCCCTTAAATAAATTTCATCTTCAAAATTTGTACATACCTTCCATGTCACACCCCAATTCTTGTCTAACAGTAGTGTGATGAACCATCACCAGAACCAATGGTTTAAACCAGGATCTCGTATAGGCCGTACCCACAATAATAAATCAAACACATTCCACAATAATAATCAGAGATAATAATTAAATAACGAAACTCTTTATTAAAAATGAACGGACGCCTAACAATGATAAATAAATAATTAAATCTAATTATCTCCAAATGACTCAAGACATAAAGTAAAATAATCAATTAAATGTCCAGTATTCAAATATAACAAAACTAATAAAAAAATACATTGATTGCATTCGCATAATGGATCATGTGCTTCCTCCATCGCTTCTACGTCCATAGCCACCGCGTGTCCGTACAATGGCTCGTTCATGTAATCCTTCACGATGGTACCTGTTTCATCAAATAAAAGTATACAACATCGTGGGGTGAGCACACATCATGGCTTAGTGCGCAAACAAAACAATGTGCAACCATATGCATGCATTCAATTCATATCTTTGGTCTGATTTTAAGTTTGCAACTGTGCTGTAGAAAGGATTGGCGACCACCACACCACTATACATGAGTGTGTGAATCAGCCCAACGGATCAGACACCATTACTATCCCACATGCACCCACCATGGAATAGAGATAAAGCTAAAGTGTTCGGATCACACACCGCCAATACTTTTCCTTATGCCGTACCCCTACTAACACGTATGGCCCTACTGGTAAGGGCTTGCAAACTGGGCTTGCAATTAATCAATCCTAAAGCCATCTAAATGTATCCAAGGCCTTACCTGAGCATCCCTCAATACATCCATAAATATTGAACTAAGGCCCCTTGACAAAGTAAAAAACCACACGATTGGAGACTACCTCCCCTAATGCCCTATGACACTAATAGTTCAGCTGAGGTATCAGCAATACGATGATATCAGTGGGTAGAACTTTAGTAGAGATAGAGCTAGAGTCTGGTGGTCTGGCTGAGCCATAGTACCACTTCCTCTCCCTGATGCTCCACTAGCATCCAACACACTAACCACACTTACAATCACATGTCTATTCCTAGCATCATCTTTATCATGTTATAAATAGACAAAAATAAATATGCATGAGTATAAATAGCAGTAATATTGGATGACATATGAGATGCACATTACACGCATACAAGCATTGTATCAATCATTGCATTTGACAAATAAAATAAAATAATTTGTTATTATCCAATTAGTTTAAGTCTTGTTTCCTTACCTATGAATGGTATTTGATCTCCTTCCAAGCTTTGAAAATCACTTTGAACTATTGGGAAACCTAGAAAATGTATGGATTTAAGTTAGGGTTAAATTGTACCAAGTTACAGTAGTAAAAAACAATGTTTGGTCTGAAGGTATGCTTCATGTTAGGTTGTAGTCGACCTATGTGGTCTCAGTATATGTAAACCACAGCTTGTGTGGTCGATATGTATGGTCGCATATCATGCAACCATAGCATGTGACCACACCATTCCTGGGATCATCCCGAATAGCTGTGGTCGACCCTCTAGTCTCCCTGTGGTCAACCATAGGCTACGACCACATGATGTTTGGTCAGTTTTTATCTTCAATCTGAATTCTTCATGAGTAGATTCATTGGCTCATCAATAGGGTTTCTCCTATGATCAATCTATGGCCATTAAATCACAATTTTACAAAGTTATTTATCCTAATCTATTCTCCATGATTTTTCTTGGATATTTGCTAAGGGAATCCCATAGTCAAAGTCTTACATTAGTTCAATACCTTAATAAACAATAGAAACTCCTATGCTTTGTGTTCTACTGCTATAGGGATGAGTTCCATACCTTGAGCCTGTTGTAGGAACCTTCTCTACAAAGTTTTCTCCCAATCTCTCTCTAAGCTTCCTTCTCCTCCTTCTCCTTTCTCTTTGTCTCTTAGGTTTAGGGTTTGAGATTTCTCCAAAAGAGTAAGAGAGGGTAAGAATGATCTCTATATAGAGAGAAACTCTCCATATAGAGCTCTCCTATAATTAGAAAAGAGATCCCCTTTGATTTGGAAACTTTCCAAATCATAGAGTCTAATCTAACAGCGTGATGTTGATATGTGTTGTCATAAAATCTGTCAACACATAGCTCAAATATGCGACCACACATCTAATGTTGACTGGTCTCACTTTCTTTCTGGTGTGGACGACCATACTAGTTTAGGTAGTCGACCATACACTCATAATTTACTATTTTTTGGTCAATTTACATACCTAGCCTTGTAGTTTTTTCACACACTTCATCCACTCGATTTGACTATGATAGGAAGACCTGGCACGACATGGTTAGACCGAGATAGCAGAGTGTAGGTCTTACATTCTGAGTCGAATAGGTGAGGATATTGCTTTCACATAGCATTTTCTTCTTCCAATGTTACCTCCTCAACATCTTGACTTCATCAAGTAGCCATAACATAATGGATGTCACCTTTGCGAAAGACGTTGAACCTTTTGGCTAGTGATCTCAAATGGAATCACCTTAAACATCAGGTCTTCAGTTAAATCCGGTGGATTTGCAGTTAACACTTGTGCTGGATCTCTAATATAGGTCCTCAGTAGCGAAACATGGAATACATCATGTAAACCAGACATAGATGGTGGTAGTGCAAGCTGATATGCTAGCTTTCCACGTCTAGCCAAAACCTCATAATTTCCCCTTCTTACCAAACTGCTTCAGACCATGCATTGGTGATATCTTCAAGAATACTTTGTCACCTATGGCAAATTCAAGGTCTCATCGTCAGTTATCAACATATTGCTTCTGACAATTTTGAGTTATTCTAACCATTTCTTTAATTATGTCTACCATTTGATAGTTTTCTTCGACAAACTTAGGTTCTATGATTCTTTGCTCTCTGACTTCATTCCAAAATAGAGGGGTTTGACATTTCCTACCATACAATGCCACATAGGGTGACATTTATATGGTAGCCTGATAGTTGTTGTTTTATGCGAACTCAATTAATGGTAATTTCTCATCCCATGCTCCTTCAAAATCAATTACAGAGGCTCAAAGCATATCTTTTAGAATTTGAATGGTCTGCTCAGACTGTCTATCGGTTTGAGGATTGAATGCAATACTGAACTTTAACTTTGTTCCCATAGCTTTCTCTAGTCCCTTTCAAAACTTTAAAGTAAAGCATGGGTCTTTGTCAGATACTATGCTCTCAAGTACACTATGTAATCTAACAATATTGTCCACATATAGCTTAGCTAATCGCTCCAGTGTATACTAAGGTCGTATAGAAATGAAATGAGCTATCATAGTAAGATGATCGATAATCACCCAAACTGCGTTAATCGATCTGGGAGTCAGTGGTAAACTGGTGGCGAAGTCGATGGTGATACAGTCCCATTTCCAAGTTGGTTTCGATAATTGTTGTAATAAACCTACTGGTCTTTGCCTTTCAGCCTTTACTTGTTGACAATTCATACACTGAAATACATGCTTAGCTATGTCCGCTTTCATTCCTCTCCACCAGTATAATTTCTTCAAGTCATGGCACATTTTTGTACTTTTAGGGTATACCAAATATAAAGTGGAATGAGCTTCAAGCATTATTCTTTGTCGAATGTTTGAATCTTCACTTCCAAGTATACATTACTGTCCTCTGTATCTCAGAATCATATCTGAATCCAATATAGAGTCAGGGTTTGACTTACCCTTTTTCCAAATCTTCTTGGACTGTGCTTAAGTAAGGATCTAATAGAATTGCAGCCTTTACTTAACCTATCAAGTTTCGGATGATCTTTAATGTTGTGAACATTAGACAAAACTTATGGATCAGTCCTTGCTTCAATGGATTGTTAGGGGTTTTGATAGTATGCTACTCTTCATCCCAATCCGAATCTATTGCTCCAAAGCACAAGGCTGCCTTTGTACTAGGTCCTTCTTCAGGCTTCATTATTCCCTTCCTGCTCAAAGCATCAGCTACCACATTTCCCTTAACGAGGTGATACCGAATATCGTAGTCAAAGTCCTTCAGATGTGCCAACTATCTCCTTTGCCTCATGTTCAACTCCTTCTGAGTAAACAGATAAGTGAGGCTCTTGTGATCTAACTTAATTTGAAATTTCTCATCGTACAACTAATGTCTCCAAGTCTTAATTGTGTGGATCACCGTTGTTCGCTCCAAGTCAGGAGTCGGTAATTCTTCTCATGCTTTTTTAGTTGTCTTGAAGCATACGCAACTACTTGTTCACCTTGCATCAGCACGCACCCTAGACCTAATATGAAAGTATTAGTCTACAGAGTAAATGGCTGCCCTGGTACCAGAATGGTATGATGGCAGCCGATATCAACCTTGTCTTCAATGTCTGGAAACATTCTTCACACTTGTAGGTCTAAATAAACTTCTCACCATTCCTGGTCAACTTGGTAAGAGGTATGGCAATCCTATAGTAGTCCTCCATGAACTGTCGATAGTAACCAGCTAAGCCTAAGAAACTTCTAATCTCGGTAACATTTTAAGGCGCTTTCCACCCTACAATAGCTTCTATTTTGCTGGGGTCTACATTGATTCCTTAGGATGATACTACGTGACCTAAGAACTGCATTTCGTTTAGCCAGAAATTACATTTCTTAAACTTGGCATAAAGCTTCTCCCTTTTCAGCGGTTGTAAGGCTGCCCTAAGATTCATCGCACGAGTCACTTAATCCTTGGAATAAACTAGAATATCATCTATGAAAACTATAATCGATGTGTCTAGCATGTCATGAAACACTCGGTTCATAAGCTCCATAAAGGATGCTGGTCACTAGCCAAACCAAAAGACATATCAGGAACTCATAATGACCATACTTGGTTCTGATAGCTATCTTTGGAATAGCTTATCTTTAATCTTCAGTTGATGATATCCTAACCAAAGATCAATTTTGGAAAACACCTTTGCACCTTGTAACTGGTCAAATAAGTCAATGATATGTGGTAGTGGATATTGTTTTTTAACCGTCAGCTTGTTTAGTTCCTGGTAATCTATGCATAATCTAATAATACCATCTTTCTTCATCACAAACAATACTGGTGCTCCCCAGGGCAATATACTTGGTCGGATGAAACCCTTGTCCAACAACTCTTGTAGTTAAGTCTTCCATTCCTTCAGTTCGGTAAGAGCCATCCAATAGGGTGCCTTAGACACAGGCACTGATCCTGGTAATAGACCTATGATGAACTGTGTAGCTCGATCAGGTGGCAATCTAGGTAAATCTTCTAGGAACACATCTAGAAATTTTCGTATAACTTCTATATCTTCCATATATGGTGCTTCTTTGGTAATGTCCACCACAGACACCAAATATTTGACTCCACCTTATCAAGACATCTCTTCGCCTTAAGTACAGAGAGAATAAGCTTTCGTTTATGATGAAGTTTGGTTCGAATGAACCCAAAGTTTGCACCATCATTGCCTTTAATGTCAACTTCTTCTAGGCACAAAGCAGGCTCGTGGAATGTTGAGATAACCAATCCATTCCTAAGATAATGTCAAATTCTGTCATCTCGAGTTGTACCAGTGGTGAGGACAAAGATAGACAAAGATATAAATCTTCGAAGTTGCCACCTAGATTAAGGTCTAAGACCTTAGAAATGTGAAATCTCACCCTAAGGTAAAACTTCGATTGACTCATGACCCTTAGATTGGATTTCTGGTCCAACAAAGATTGGGTAAGTATCAGGTTACGATTATGGGAAGGGGTTAGGCACCCAAATTATCCGATCGAAATAGGTCTCCTATACCTTTCCTATGCTAGACTCTATCTGTTAAACCAAACCAAACCAAGTGGTTTGATATCATTGAACCGAATCTGTATCCATCAGATTGCCTACGTATCATGAAATTATTCCAAAAATCAAGTTCACCGTCGTAGTTTAGGTGTGATTAAAATTTAGGGATGTGCTTTATGCTTGTGCATGATTAAGTTTATTGTTCAAGTTGAAGTTTATGCTTGAATGGATGAGAAATCCAATAGGTTAGGATCTGGATAGTACATGTAGACTGATAGATAGTCCTAGTGGATCTAAGAATAACCTTATTTGGATTAAAATATGGATAATCCATTATGAGTTGGATTGGGGATGGATATCCTAGTGGATTTATGGATAATCCAAATGGACTGAGGTTTGGATCTGAATTGGGGATTCTCCCAAATCCCCTACATATCCTAGGGTTTGACCTAGAAATTAGAATCTACGTAGTTCGTAATGATGGGTGGATATCCTAGTGGATCTATGGATAGTTCGAGTGGACTAAGGAGTGGATCCGAATTTAGGTTTCTCTCAAATGGCCTACGTATCCTAGGTTTTGCCCTAGGAATTAGAATCCGCGTAGTTCGGGTTGATGACCCATTCTGGGTCGAAATGGGGGTAAATATCCAAGTGGATCTATGAATAGTCTGAGTGGACTAAAATATGGATCTGAATTTGGGATTCTCCCAAATGGCCTGCGTATCCTGGGGTTTGACCTAGGAATCAGAATCCACATAGTTCGGGATGAAAACCCATTCTGGGTTAATGATTATGAACCTATTCTAGGTTTAGGGTTGAGACCTGTTCTAGGTTTAGGGTTGAGAACCTATTCTAGGTTTAGGGTTGAGAACCTATTCTACGTTTAGGGTTGAGAACCTATTCTAGGTTTAGGGTTTACTGAGGGGAAAAATCATCCTGAATTACCCTTTTTAACCTAAGCTCTAATTTTGGAAATTTTGGCAAAGAATTTTCTTTCTTTATTAAGGTTTTTATTATTCCCATTATGCTCTTCCCAAGAATGTGGATGCCAACATGCACGTCCCCACACCTAATATGTTTGCTAGGTATACAGAAATGGCAGTTTGACTAGGGTGCAGCATAAATTAAATTATTGCCAAAATAGAAAATATCATTCAATTATGGCAACAAACAACATATATCATCTCATGTATGGCAAGAAACTCACATACAATAAGATTGTTAAAAATCACTCAAATATGGCATGTATTGCAAATAAGGCAAGAGCCTATATGACATGATCAAATATGCTATCTTCTAAGCATGCCAAGACCTAATATATCAGTGAGCATTTAAACATGGCAATGAGCATCCAAACATGACAGTGAGCATCTAAACATGTCAGTGAGCATCTAAAAACACTCATGATGATAAATTCAACGGTATAAATCACTATTGATGGTAATCTAACCGTTCATATTGCTTTAAGACACTTATGATCAAGATCTAATGGTTCATATTTCCTTAAAACACTCATGATCAAGATCTAGTGGTTCATATTCATGCATCAACACACTTAAAATCAAGGTTTTAGATTTGATCATTAAAACATCCAAGATTAATGACCAATATTAGTCACTTAAAATTCTAAGATCAATGGCCAATATTCATCACATAAAATTCCATTCATGATTGGATCAATTTCATTACATTGAAATTCCACTCATGATTGGATCAATTTCATCACATCGAAGAATGGTACGATCAAACATATTAAATTCCAGCATGGGTATCAATCTCAAAAAAATTCAAAGCATCCGATGGGATCGATTTTCATCATATTAAGCATGGTACGATCAAACACATTAACATTCAAGCATGGGGATCAATCACATTAAAAATCCCAGCCACAGGTTGGACCAATCATATTAAAATCCCAGCTATAAGGATCAATAACATTAAAAATCCCAGTGGACCAATCATATTAAAATTCGAAATCATATGATTGGAATCACATACAGAAAAATTCATGATCTAAGATGGTCATACTTTGTCACATTCAACTCAAGATCAGATGGTTAACCACATTAAATTCGCAAAGACAAATGGTGAGATGGTCGGTTGAGTTAGTGGGGTGCATGCATGAATATCGATGGATGTTGGTCTGATTTCAGGAGGGGAAAGAAGGCAGCATGTGGTGTGGTGTTGTTGTTTTTTTCTTAAAAGTAGCAACAGCAGGTGGTGCGGTTTATGTAGAAGGTATGTGTGTTGCAGGTGTGGGAGATTATAGCAGATGTAGTGGAGTTGGTTGTGTAACAGGTTTGTAGCAAAGGTGGGTGGTGATAATACAGGTAATGGTGGGGTAGCAAAAGTAGATTTGGTTTAGAAATTTACCTCATCTTTCCTCTTTCTTCTTCCTTGTAGCACCACTGAACTAGAACTTCCCCGGCTCCCAGCTCTCTCGAAACACTCTTTTCCTTATTCTTCAACTCCTATCCCTCTTTCTCTTCTTCTTCATCTTCATCTCTCTCTCCCCTCTCTCTTACCCGATTCTGCCATCTCTTTTATTTTATTTTTTTTCTTCTCCTTCTTCCTCTCCTCGATCTGCCATCTTCTCGGTACTTCTGTTTCTTTTTTTCTTTTTCTATTCTCTCCACTTCCTTCCGCCCTCTCTCCTCCTTCTCCATCTTCTCAGTTCTTCTCTTTTTTTTCTTTTCTTTTTTTATTCTATCCACTTCCTTCCACCCTCTCTCCTCCTTCTCCATCTTCTCGGTTCTTTTGTTTCTTCTTTTTTTTCTTTTTTTATTCTCTTTTTTTTCTTCCTCTCCTCCCGATTCTTCTCGGTCCCTTTCTCTCCCGTTCTCAATTTTTCCACCCTTCAGACCTCTCTCCCTCTCTTCACCCCCGGATCTTCTCTTCCTCTCTCTTTATTATTATTTTTCTTTTCTCTCTCTCCCTCCATTCTTCTCGGGTTTTTTTTTCCTTTTTTAAATTTTCTCCCTTATCGAAGAAGCTCCTCCCAGATTTCTTTCTATATCTCCCTCTCTCTCCGATATCTTTCCATTCTCTTTTATATCTCTCCCACTCTCTTTTTTTGCCAGTCCAAAAGAAGATCCCCTCCTTCTTTTTTCCTAGATTTTTTAATATCTTTCTCCTTTTTCACTTCTCTTTCCTTCTTTAATCCCTCCCACGGATCTTTATTCAATCTTTTTCGGATCTCTTTCCTAGCTTAACCGAACCATTAGCCAGCTACCTCCTCCAATAAATATATATACATATATTCAATCCATAAAAATATAATTTAATACCTAATGCAATACATAATCTAATAATATGTATAATATACATAATATGCATGCACATGGGTCCAATAGATTTGGTCTGGATTGACAAGGATTGACTGGGTTAGGCCATGATTGGTTTGGGTTGAGCTGAGTTGACTGGATTGATTGGGTTGGGACAAGACAGGCTTGGGTTGAGCTGAGTTGACTGGATTGACATGGGCTATTTCAGTTGCCATTCCGCATGAAATTTTTCGATAGTCTCTATTCTAAATTTTCTATGTTCACTTTGTAGAACACTAAAAATGAGGAATATTGGAGCTTGAATTACTTCATTTGGAAATAAAATGGTCAAGTTATGAATTTTTTAAGATTAAACGGGCCAATTATCGATGATTTGGCTGACCATTCTGCATAGGATCCTTCGGAGACTTCTACTAAAAATTCTTTACATCCACTTTGTAGAGTACTAAAAATGGAACATAATGAAACTAAAATCACCTGATTTGGATATGGGGTGACCAAAATATGAATTTCCAAAGGTTAAATGACCATTTCCATGTGTCATTTTGCATGGGACCATTCGTAGACTTCTACCCGAGATTTTTTATGTCCACTTTGTAGAACATTACAAATGAAGAATAATGGTCTTGGAATCATCTGAATCCGACGTAGAACGGAAAAGATATGAAGCTTTGAAGTTCTAACGATAAATTTGCATGAAAGCTTGCATGGGACCCACTGGTGACTTCTACCCAGGATTTTTCACGTCTACTTTGAAGAGGACTGAAAATTAAGAATATTGGCCTTTGAATTTTCTGATTCCGATATCAAATGACCCAGATATGATGTCATGAAGTTTGAATGATAATGCATGCATGATACGATAGTTACGTAAATGCCCTTACACTTTCAAACTGTGATATCTTCCTTGTTTGAAATCAGAATTTGATGATTTCGGTCTCATTTCGAAGATAATTTCACAACCTATTCATCCAAGTAGATAATAACCCATGACCCTATTATGGGGTTCAGTAGAGAATCATAAATCTTTGGGTTAATGGTCGAAAACCTGCCATATTGGTTTACTTATGCAGAGGGTGGCAAAAATGGGACGCTTATAGATGCCCCACTTTAGCCGAGGTTGTTACCAATTGAAGGCTGAAGATAAAAGAACCACATTTTTGGGATATGAGTGAGATTGTTTATTGGGCTGCACTTGGGGTGATTTGTCCTTAGATGTCTATGTATTCTAAGGGTATCATAGAAATCAAGCCATAACGTAGTTCGACTGGCAAGAAGGTTTGCTCTTCTTGGAAAATTGGTGATTGTTCTTTTTGTATGAAGCTAGGCTATGAATACAATGCTCATTTGTAGGCTGGGAACCTCTTCCTGCTGAGGTGGGACTCATGATGCAAAGTACATGCGGGCTTGGACCTTGCTTGGTCCATTTATAGGCTGATAAACCTCTTCTTCTACTAAGCTAGACTGTGAATACAAGGCTCATTTGTAGGCTGGGAACCTCTTCTTGCTGAGGTGGAACTCATGATGCAAGGTACTCGCGGGCTTGAACCCGGCTTGATCCATTTGTAGGCTGATAAACCTCTTCTTATACGAAGCTAGACTGTGAATACAAGACTCATTTGTAGGCTGGGAACCTCTTCTTGCTGAGGTGGAACTCATGATGCAAGGTACTCGGGAACACGACTTAATCCATTTGTAGGCTGATAAACATCTTCTTGTATGAAGCTAGGCTGTGAATACGAGGCTCATTTGTAGGCTGGGAACCTCTTCTTGTTGAGGTGGAACTCATGATGCAAGGTATGTGCGGGCTTGGACCCGGCTTAATCCGTTTGTAGGCTAATGAACCTCTTCTTGTATAAAGCTAGACTGTGAATACAAGGCTGATTTGTAGGTTTAGAACCTCTTCTTGTGTGGAGCAAGGCTGTGAATACAAAGCTGATTTGTAGGCTTGGAACCTCTTCTTGTATGGAGCTAAGCTATGAATACAAGGTTAGTTGCATGAGCATGGGCTCGGCTTCGATTTGTTTGGACAGAGGACTTGCTGTCTTTTCTTTGATTGAACTGAGGCTCTTTTGATTGAGATTATGAGATTGATTTTCTGAATATTCTAGGGCTCTGCATTTGATTCACTTATAGGCTGAGATTGACTTGATCGTTGAATGAGCTAGGGCTCTACATTTGATTCACTAATAATCTGAGATTGATTTGATCTTTGGATGAGCTAGGGCTCTGCATTCACTTATAGGCTGAGATTGACTTGTTCTTTGAATGACCTAGGGCTCTACATTCGATTTACTAAAAATTTGAGAATGATTTGATCTTTGGATGAGCTAAGGCTCTAAATTCACTTATAGGCTGAGATTGACTTGATCTTTAAATGAGCTAGGGCTTTACATTTGATTCACTAATAATCTGAGATTGATTTGATCTTTGGATAAGCTAGGGCTCTGCATTCACTTATAGACTGAGATTGACTTGATCTTTGGATGAGCTAGGCCTCTGCATTTGATTCACTTATAGACTGAGATTGATTTGAACTTTGGATGAGCTAGGGCTCTCTGCATATGGTTTTTTTAAACGGAGATTGATTTGATCTTTGGATGAGCTTGGGCTTTGCATTTGATTCACTAATAGGCTGAGATTGATTTGATCTTTGGATGAGCTTAGGCTCTGCATTTGATTCACTTATATGCTGAGATTGATTTGAACTTTAGATGAGCTTGGGCACTGCATTTGATTCACTAATAGGCTAAGATTGATTTGAACTTTGGATGAGCTAGGGATTTACATTTGATTCACTAATAGGCAGAGATTGATTTGAACTTTGAATGATCTAGGACTCTACATTTGATTATGAAATGAGCAAGAACTCAGAAGGTCACTTATAGGGTGAGGAATTCGCTATTGATTTTGAAATGAGCAAGAACTCAGAAGGTCACTTTTAGGGTGAGGAATTTGCAATTGATTCTGAAAAGAGCAAGAACTCAGAAGGTCACTTATAGGGTAAGGAATTTGCTATTGATTCTGAAATGAGCAAGGACTCAGAAGGTCACTTATAGGGTGAGGAATTTGCTATTGATTCTGAAATGAACAAGAACTCAGAAGGTCACTTATAGGATGATACTGAATGACTCATCTTTTAAGTTCCTACCAGCTTTGGACCTTCGGGATTGAAAATTGGAATATCCTTCTTGGAAGCTCTATGACCATGAACCTTCGGGAATGGAAACTAGAATATCCTCCTAAGTAGCTTTGATGCTATGAGCCTTTAGGAAGCCCGAAAGTGACCCATACAGCAAGTCTTTGTTGACTTTGAACCTTTAGGGTTGAAATCTAATCCATCTTGGAAGTTTCTTGACTTTGAACCTATAGAGTACTGGACATATTTTGAAATGATGGTGAATTCCTTGGCAGTTTTCCTAGGTTTTTGCCCCTGCTTTGTTAGTGAAGGCATAAAACATGGCATTAATGGAAATGGTGTCATGGACTTTGCTGGCATGATAATTAGGTTTGAAATTTACCATTTATGACCTGGTACTAAAAGTTTAACTCAATTTCAGCACGATAGTGATGACTTGGTTGCTCCCTTGGAAGGGTTCCATGTAATTTAAATGTGATGGTTTTCTTTAGCCAACATTGGTGTTGTTGGATTTTTGATTGAAAGAAACTCTAGCGAGGATTTTGGACAAGAATGAGGGGAGCCTGACAGTCTCTAACCAAAGTGATTTTATTGATTGACCTTGGTGTTAATTTGTCGAGGGGCATCTGATCAACTAAGTTTTTTGACTGTGCATTATGGTAGACCAAATTGGTAGAATAGCCAAGCAACAATGAAATGTGACATGGGTTTGACCCTTGATCAAGGCTCATCAAAAGCTCAGGGCTTTGCAACATTGTTGTGCCAATTTTAAAAGATGAATGAACCATGGCCACAAAGTAGGCACGAGGAGCAAAGGATTCGAAGTTTTCCTTCAGAGAATTTGGTGACCAAATCCTAATAGGTGAGCAACCACATTGGATTTTCTTCATCAACAGGATTGGGAGAACTGGGAAATTGGCAAAAACCAACTTGGATTGACCTACTTCTATTGACTAGGAAAGTTAATGACTTCAAACTAGACAATGGATCCTAGATGTAATGCTCATGATCAAGTTCAATTCCTCTACTTAGGGTATATGTATGCCCCAATGTCTGCATATTGTGATAGACCACTACTATAGAAGGAAACGAGCAACCTAACAAAGTTGAGACTAGGTTGAATCTGGATTGCATCTAGAAATTGGACATGCATCCAAGGTCAACGGAAGATTAATAGATTGAATGCAGAAAGTGACTTCTTAGATAAGCCCTTCTTGAATCTTGAAAAATGATGGAGCTGATGATTTGATGAATTTGGCTACATCCGTAACCAGGCCGTGAAAAAAGGATTTGAAGATAGAATTTTGTTGAAAGGCAATGCTAGCCCAACAGATGATGGTTTGTTCAACTCCTCCGAGTATGATTCACTGGAGAGCAAGAGGGGTTCCTTTCCTTATGGAGGGTAGACTGAGTATGACACTTGTCTACATAAACCACTGAATTTTTCTATGAAGGGCCAATGAGGGCAATGCTTTAGGGTTGCATCAAGTCACCTATCCCCATTGAGGTATTATGGGTTGCTCATTGAGGTTTCTTGGGTTGCTTTTCCTTGCTGAGGTTTTTCTTTTTTCTTTTTTTTTTCATTGCAAATCCCATCCTGGGTTGAATAAAAAGTATTAATATGGTGAGGATATTGCCAAAATTATGGTCCTATCCAATGGTTTGAAATCCTTAGGGGAAGTCAGACAGCATGACTTCATGACAAATGGGTAGCCTTGCCCCACTGTTTAAGTTGATACATACAAGCATTGATAGGCGGGCAGCTATTTGAATCATCACTAAAAGCAACCTTAGGGAAATGTAGTCCCATAACAAAATTAAATGGTGCCGAATTATGTTTTCCTTTCTTGGAGATGTTCAGATGGAACATGTGCCTCAACAAGCTACATCGAGATGTCGAATCAGTCATGATCATATCTAGGCCTGAAACCTTTATGTTTGTTGACAAGTATTGATGTTGAAGGTCTGGGAGGACTGATGTGAAACTGTCCACATGGGTCTACCATTGTGAGAGTGTTTGCTTGTTTATGTAGAATGGACTTATCTTACCGTGAAGATCCCATTTTATTGGTTTGAGAAATGAAGGGCTTATAAGAAACTTAGGAAGCCGTCAGATGTAATGAACGATAGATGAGAGTTCCAGCCAGATTTATGAATTTGTACATAAAATGATGACATGATCACGAGATACAATGCCATAAAAACTGATAATCAAAAGAAGGGCTTGTGATAGAGACTCCTTGGAAGGCCATCAGATTGATAGATGGGAGAGATAGTCTAATGCCAATGAGAAATCTTTCTCTGACGATGAAGAAGTGATGAGATCATCTCCTGTAAAGGTAGGATGTAATTGGCCAAAATCAAAAGTTCGGTCCAACATGCTGTGAATCTCAAAAAACGATCGCAGTTGCTATTAGGCTTTGATTGGATCTACCATCTTCTTGAAGTGAGAGAAACAATTGGCTTACTGTCGAGCTCCAATGCCATTCAACATCTTACTATTTTCCCTTTTTTTCTTTTTTTTCTTTTGTTTTTTTTTTGTTAGATGTGGAGGCCACACCACATAATACAGTGCTTTGCTTGATCGCAAAGTTGAATCATGACTTTCAATATTGGATTTAAATCTTTTTCTTCCAAACATTTCTAATCAGATAGAACATCTTTGCCCCAGTTCGTACTCTGATCTTCTGTAAACTTTATGAACATTTGTGACTGCTCATCGAGTATCTGATTTTTTCTTAATGGTGAATCCGTATGCTGTCCTCTGGAAGTTAATCACCACCTTCTGTCTGATGTGACTACCTCCCATTATTGATGTAGATAAAACATAGGCTTGAATTTTTTTTCTTTCTTTTTTTTTCGGTATTCTTATGACCTTATTCTTTGATTTTGATATTGATCATTCATCATGTATCTCTTTCTTGCAGATGATGTACTTTGAAAGAACTTTGATATTTTCATCTTTTTGGTGGCACTTCTGTCCTCTACTCATTTGTACTGATTGGCTGACCTGCTGATATGATCTGTTACTTTTCAATACTTTCCATGGAATCTTATCATAGGTAGAACAAATGACAGCTTCTCCAATACATGATTCTTGAAAGTACTCTTGTGTCTCTCGATTGATCATTTAAACCTTTCCCAGACGGGTTGGACCTTTCTTTCTCAAGAGGCCGGGTGGCCTAGAAGTTCAGGAGATGGCTCATCATTTCAATCATCTTCAGAGTCAGAATTGACTGCGCACGTAGAATAGGAGGATGTATGAAACTAGGAGGAAATGTATGGAAGAGAAAAACACAGAGTTTAAAATCCTAAACGGGGTGATTTTATATTACTTATAGGATAGATTAGAATAGACTTGTCAACAAGTATATCAATCTTGGACCTAGACATGGATGACCTATCGAATATCGATAAAAGAAAGTTGAAACAACTAGTTCATCCAAGAGGCTCCAGTTGGGCATAACGCCTTCGACGACCACCTTCAATCGTTGTGGGAATAAATCTTCCTTCAGACCTCTATCAATAGGATTCATCATGTCCCTTTATCAATAAGTGCAAAATGCCTACCTTTCAGGGTTTCATACGATTCTCTCTTTATTTGTTATTTCATTGAGTTTTGGGATCAATTCATAATCGGACTATTGCTTTTTAAGCTCAATGTTACTCTGGTTTATGCTCATGTTTGGGGTTCAATGGATTCATCAATGGACCGCTTCTAGTTGAGTTCATAATTATTCTAGCCTATGCACCAGCTTGGGGAGCAAGGGGTATCACCATTGCACTACACCATTTTGAGTCCAAGATTAGACTAGTTTATGCCTCAGCTTGGGGGGTTCAATGGATTTCTTCATTAGACCACTCTCAATTTGGGTCTAAAGTCAATTTGGTCCATGCCCCAATTTAGGGCATAATGCCTTTCCTCATTAGACCGCACTCAATTTGGGTCCAAGTTCAACCTGGTTCATCCCCAACTTAGCGTTCAATGGTTTTCCTCACTGGACTGCACTCAATTCAGGTCTAAGTTCAGTCTGGTTCATGCCCAACTTAGGGCTCAAGGGCTTTCCTCATTAGACCGCACTCAATTTGGATCCAAGGTCAAATTTGATTCATGCCCAACTTAGGGCTCAAGGGCTTTCCTCATTGAACCATACCCAATTCAGGCCCAAGGTCAATCTGGTTCATGCCCCAGTTCAGGGGTCAATGGCTTTCCTCGTTGGACCGCACTCAATTTTGGTCCAAGTTTAATCTGGTTCATGCCCCAGTTTATGGGTTAAGGGTTTCATCATTGGACCATTCTCTAGCCATGATTTTGGTTTCTATCCTAGCCTAGGGTACATAGGATCTCTTTTTTGGTTTAACCTACTGCTCGAAAAAAATTCATTCCTTCTCTTTGAATAATGAGAAATATGAGGGGCACTCTTTGGATTCTAGCATTTCCTTGACCAATGGGGCAGAAATGCCTGTGATGGGATAGCACTATCATAGCTGAAGTTTCATGGTCTCCTGATGACTCTAGAATCTGGAATTGATCTTTACTGATAGGCAATGAGGAATGCTTCTCATTCACCATTCCTGACGTGCTATCCTAACTTGTAGCACTAGGCTATGATAGACATGGATCAGGCTCTAATTGATAGAGCCAGAGATTGATTTTGAATTAGCCTCCGATTGATAGATATCAAGATTAACTTTGAATTGGTCTCTGATGGATATAGATCAAGATTGACTTTGAATTGATCTCTAATTGATAGAAATCAAGATTGACAGTCATGGACTGGGCTCTAATTGCTAGAGGCAAGGATTGCTTGAGTTGGGCTCCGATTGATAGAGGCCAAGGATGACAATCATGGATTGGACTCTAATTGCTAGAGATGATGGATTGATTGAGTTGAAATGACTGAAATTCTCTTTGATTCCTTCATGAAATGGAACATGGACTAGAGGTGATGGTTGAACAGGCCTAGAGGCTAACTTATGCTCACATTGAGTTCATATGAATGGGACCTTTCTTAGTTCCAACATGAATCAGGACCTGAACTGGAGTTGATGGTTGGACAAGCCTAGGGGCTGAATCTTTCCTTCAGTTCTGAGATGAACCAAAAATTGTGGTTGAATCTGGGGCTGAATATTTCTTTGATTCTGAGATGAACTAGATGTGATTGAATCTGCCTAGGGGCTTAATCTTTCCTTAATTTTGGATGAACCGAATGATGATTGGACCTACCTAGGGGCTGAATCTTTCCTTAATTCAAAGGTGAATAGGGGACATTGATTGGATTTCCCTAGGGACTGAATCTTTCCTTAATTCAAAGGTGAATAGGGAACAATAATTGTATTTGCCTAGGGGCTAAATCTTTCCTTAATTCAGAGGTGAATATGAAACAATAATTGGATTTGCCTAGGGACTGGATCATTCCTTAATTCAAAGGTGAATAGGGAACCATAATTGGTTTGCCTAGGGGCCGGATCTTTCCTTATTTCAAAGGTAAATGGAGAATGGTGATTTGATTTGCCTAGGGACTAAATCTTTTCTTAATTCTGAGATGAATCAAGAGCTATGATTGGATTTGCCTAGGGACTAAATCATTCCTTAATTCAGAGATGAGTCGAGAACTATGATTGGATTTGCCTAGGGACTGAACCATTCCTTAATTATGACTTACATTGAGAACAGTTATTGAATTTGCCTAGGGGTTGAATCTCTTTTTAATTATGAGATGAACTGAATATGATATTTGTGTAAGCCCAAGGACTAACTGTACAGGAATATTATAAACTTTCTCAAGGATAGGTGCTTGTCGCTACCTAAACTAAATGTTCTATTGGACCAGATTGGCAGAGTTACTAATTGTGTTCCCAAATCTGGTTGCCTTTTTTCTTACAAAATTTGATGTTCAATGAAGATCTGGATTCATGACTTCTATTGATTCATCTAGAAAGATAACATGGATGGATCTCAAGGTGGGAGATCAAGACAATTCCCCAGTTGTAGGGGTCTCTCACCCTAAAAGGGTGGATATGGTTGCAGTTTGATTCTCTTTCCCAAAGACATTGAAACCCAGTAGAGGAATATCAAGATTCTAGACATCTAAAGGAATGGGAGAAGTCACATGCACAATCAAAGATGACTTAACCAAACAAAGTTAGCTCCCTCATAAGGGCGATTGCGTAAACATCATCCGAGTCAATTTAATTAAATTTGATTAAGCCATGTGTTCAGTCTTGGGACCTCATGATTCCAAAATGGATAATCAGTGGTACCAAGGTCTGACCAATTGGACTACCGAATTCGATGAAATTAAAATGGATATATTAATCCATCGTCCTTATTAGGGATGGTTAGCAAAAGCGGTTCATAGATGAACAAACTAGTAAATTTCTTTTTGACCATGGTATCTATGTCTTGATAGAGATTTCATGTTCGTTTTTTCAACATCGACGTGTTAACAATGAGAGATTCAACACATCGAGCTTACTTAATGGAGGGTGTATAGTGACCGTCTACTATAATGTAAAATAGGTGTATACATACCGCATACTCCCAATGGGTGAGAGTTCAAGATGCTTATCATGTAGATTCTAACATGTTGACCAATCGAGGACAAAAGGGCAGACTTTGACGTCTCGAGCATGGATGTCATGATTAAGCAGATTTTACTGGGTTGGTTCAGGGATGAACCAAAAAATAACATGCATTGGGCTACAATCTGGGTTAGGACAGAAAAGGCCACCTTGACAAGGATAGGGTAACCTATCACCGAATGCACGATGAATAATGGGCCCCCAATCCCTTTATATACTATGTTGCAAGGATCCAAGTGACGTGGAGTGCATAATGCATTCTCAGGCGGATCTAAGAAACGCTCGTTAGAGGCTGCTGTCGGTCGTGGTCTCACAAAGTACATGCCAAGGTTGTGTGTTTCGCCTAGCGGGCTGCCCCATATGTATAGGACCCGGTTCGGCTACTCGCACGAATGTGTGACTGAACCCATTTCGCCCAAAACAATATCATACAATTCACAAAAGAAAAGTTTTCATTAAGGATTTTGATGTTTATATCCCGTGTGGAGTCGCCACTGTGAGGACAAAGATGGAAATCTTAGAAGTCGCCACCAAGAATAAGGTCTAGGACCTTAGAAATGTGAAATCTCACCCTAAGGTAAAACTTCGATTGACTCATGACCCTTAGATTGGATTTTTGATCCATCAGAGATTGGGTAAGCGTCAGGTTACAGTTATAGGAAGGGGTTAGGCACCCAAACTACCCGATCGAAATCGGTCTCCTATACCTTTCCTATGCTAGACTCTATCTGTTAAACCAAACCAAATCAATTGGTTTGATATCATTGAACAGAATCTCTATCCATCGGATTGCCTACGTATCACAGAATTGTTCCAAAAATCAGGTTCACCATCGTAGTTCAGGTGTGATTAAAGTTTATGGATGTGATTTATGCTTGTGCATAATTAAGTTTATTGTTCAAGTTAAACTTTATCCTTGAATGGATGAGAAATCCTATAGGTTAGGATCTGAATAGTCCATGTGGATTGATAGATAGTCCTAGTGGTTCTAAGAATAATCCTATTTGGGTCAAAATATGGACAATCCATTATGAGTTGGAATGTGGATGGATATCCTAGTGGATCTATGGATAATCCAAATGGACTGAGGTTTAGATCCGAATTTAGGATTCTCCCAAATAGCCTATGTATCCTAGGGTTTGACCTAGCAATCAGAATCTGCGTAGTTTGAAATGATGGATGGATATCCTAGTGGATCTATGGATAGTCCGAGTGGACTAAGGTGTGGATCCGAATTTGGGTTTCTCCCAATTGGCCTACGTATCCAAGGGTTTGCCTTAGGAATCAGAATCCATGTAGTTAGGGTTGATGACCCATTCTGGGTTGAAATGGGGGTAAATATCCAAGTGGATCTATGGATAGTCCGAGTGGACAAAAACGTGGATCCGAATTTTGGATTCTCCCAAATGGCCTACGTATCCTAGGGTTTGACCTAGAAATCAGAATCCGTGTAGTTCGCGATGATAACCCATTATGGGTTAATCATTGAGAACCTATTATAGGTTTAGGGTTAAGAACCTATTATAGGTTTAGGGTTGAGAACCTATTATAGGTTTAGGGTTGAGAACCTGTTCTAGGTTTAGGGTTGAGAACCTATTCTAGGTTTAGGATTTACCAAGGGACAAAATCATCCTGAATTACTCTTTGTAACCTAAGCTTTAATTTTAGAAAGTTTGGCAAAGAATTTTCTTTCTTTATTAAGGTTTTTATTATTTCCATTATGCCCTTCCCAAGAATGTGGATGCCTAAATGCACGTCCCCACACCTAATATGTTTGCTAGGTATACAGTTATGGCAGTTTGACTAGGGTGCAGCGTAAATTAAATTATTGCCAAAATAAAAAATATCATTCAAATATGGCAATAAACAACATATATCATCTCATGTATGGCAAGAAATTCACATATAATAAGATTGTTAAAAATCTCTCAAATATGGCATGTATTGCAAATAAGGCAAGAGCCTATATGACATGATCTAATATGCTATCTTCTAAGCATGGCAAGACCTAATATGGTAGTGAGCATTTAAACATGACAATGAGAATCCAAACATGACAGTGAGCATCTAAACATGTCAGTGAGCATCTAAAAACACTCATGATGAAAAATTCATCGGTATAAATCTCTATTGATGGTAATCTAACCATTCAGATTGCTTTAAGACACTTATGATCAAGATATAATGGTTCATATTTCCTTAAAACACTCATGATCAAGATCTAGTGGTTCATATTCATGTATCAACACACCTAAAATCAAGGGTTTAGATTTGATCATTAAAACATATAAGATTAATGACCAATATTAAATCACTTAAAATTCTAAGATCAATGGCCAATATTCATCACATAAAATTCCATTCATGATCGGATCAATTTCATTACATTGAAATTTCACTCATGATTGGATCAATTTCATCACATCCAAGCATGGTACGATCAAACATATTAAATTCCAGCATGGGTATCAATCTCATAAAAATTCCAAGAATCTAATGGGATCTATTTTCATCATATTAAGCATGGTACGATCAAACACATTAACATTCAAGCATGGGGATCAATCACATTAAAAATCTCAGCCAAAGGTTGGACCAATCATATTAAAATCCTGACCATAAGGATCAATAACATTAAAAACTCAGTCCATTTATAAGGACTGGACACGATCCATAACATTCATCTAATATAACCTCTGATCCCAAAGGTGATCTAACTAATAGCTTGAGATCTAATGGTTTGAAGGGCATGTTGAACTTCTTTCCAAATGAGATGGATACAAAAGAATGGAAAGCCCCAGAGTCAAAGAGAACTTTGTCCAGTACACCAGCTATAGTTACAATACCTATAATTTTACCTAGGTTTAGTCTACATGCTCACACAAGGTACTATAAATATCAAAGGTCAGGTCATACCTGTAACCACGTCAGGTGGTGCGACTACGTCTTTAGAAGTCACAACATACATATTTCCTTGCTGCAACTGCTTCTTAGGCTTAGTGTAGTTCTTTGCATAATACTCATCTGATCATAGTTGAAGCACTTGATGTTAGCAATCACCTACCTTGGTTGAGGTATAACCCTTTGGGTAGTGTTGGCTGCCCCATTATTATCTTGTGGCCTAAATGGTTTGAAAGTCTTCAAGTTTCCTCCATTGAATGAATTCCCAGTGGGCCTTTTCGGACCATGATTTTGAGTGAAATAACTTTCTTTCTGGCTCGACTCCAGCCCTCGAGTGATCTACATAGCTTAATTATAAATCTTCTTTTCTAATCCCCGCACATGCTTACAAATACTACCCCATAATCCCCTTACGAACCTGGGGTCTTAGTATCCTCCTCTCGCATACTGGTAGGAGCAAAAAAGAATAACTCTTCATACCTCTATTGGTACGCATCTACCGTCATCTGTCGTTGGTACATACTCAAGAACTCTTTCTCCATCTGATCTCTAAAGCTTCTGGGAAAGTACTTCTCAAAAAATGCCTCTTTAAATATATCCCAAGTTAATTGAGGGTACTTAGTTAGCAAGTAACCACAAGTGGACTTCCACCAATGGTTCGCATTTCTTTTCAACATAAAAGTTACACACAATACCTTTTCCTTTTCGAAAATAATCATCATCATGAAATTCTTTACCATTTCGTCATTCCAATGAGTCGACCATAATTGGTCAGATGGCTTACCCATGAACTCCTTCGGTTTTATCTTCAAAAATTGATTTATTAGTCTCGAGTGGCCCAACTATCCATACACTCCATACACTGGTGGTGCATAATGATAACCACCTTGGTTTACTCTTGGCTGTGCCCCCATAGTTATATATGGGTATGTGTATTTCTAGAGGTTGTTGTGCAACAGGCACTATGTTGTTTGCAATGGGTGCTAGAGGCACAATGTTGCTAGCAACCGGTATTATACTGGTCTTTCCTGGGGGGTGTTGGTGTTACGTTGGCAGTTGGAGCAGCAATTCCCATTTCTTCCACTTGCCGTGCTAGATTTGTCACAACTATGGCCAATTCAGTTGGTGGACCTGGTAAGTTGGCTGGATTGGCCTAATTATTGACCCCTTATGGTGCGACAGTCTGATTCTCATTGTTTTTAGCTTGTTCCATAGGGTTTTTGTTCACATTCCCCATTCTAGGTGGTGGTGGGGTTGGGTTTTTGCCTCGTCAGCTATTTCTACTGGTACGACAAGCCATTTCAGATTATACACTATGGATGTCTCTGCATAGTCAATAGATGTCAGACATGTATAGTAATGGAATTTTATAAGGTTAGTCTTACAATATACGAAAATCCCCAACACACAGAACCAAAATAGGGAAATGCAGAAAAAAATTTCACTGTTTGACATTGGCTGGTCCAGCATCATGGGACCAGTTATGCGACCAGACAAACCTTGGGAACTTCTCGAAAGTCACTGGTCGACTCACTGGTCAACATATTGGTCAGATTAGCCAACCCGTGAACCCAGAAATCATCTTTTAAGCTTGAGACCGAGTCATTCCTCTAATTTCTCTTTTGTTTTCTTCTGTATTCTGACCCAGCTCGCTACCTGTGAGTTGCTACAGTACCAACCAGTCAAGAAAAAAACAAAATTTTCTTCATTGGTCGATGACTCCCAATCATCTATAAAGGTATGTTCCCCATCTCTTCCTTCTTTTGGATTGTTATACCTAGGTTTTCATCGCTTTTTTCTATTCTTTCCAAATTAAATTTTATTCTGCCGTAAAACTATTATCTTGATCACTTGAGCTTGCTGTTGGGCACCTAATGGATGAAAGCCCTCAAGAAATTTTGGGTTTCATCAGCTGGGTTGGCCAAACACCAAAAATTTTAATTTTGCCCTAGAAATTGATGTTTTGCCCAAAATTCGATTTTTCTTGAAATTTCATAAAATTTATTGCAATTTCCTATTAGATATACCTTGCCGGATGATTTTAAACTTATGAAAGTCCTCCTACCATCATAATTGGGTAAAAAATGTGGCTTTAGACAAATTTATATCATTATGCTGCTGAAATTTCTGAAATTTTTACTAACTTATTTATTCCTTTCTTGTTTTGCAGTCATTATGCCTCGAACCAAGAATCCTCGGCCTATCTCTTCCATTCAGCTAAGGCAAAGTACCCCAAGTTTCAACATAAGTATGTAGAGGGGGATCATTTTTTCAATTTGGCCAGTCTCGCATTATTCGACGTTGAGGATGTATTCAGGGCCATGGGTTGGCTCTCGGTGATTCAGTATCATGCATGCACCTATCAAGAGCTGGTAAAGAATTTTTTTTATTGCAATATATAGCTCGAGGGTGATCCAGAAGATCTGGATAGAGATAGAGAACTGAGGATCACTAGTTGGGTGAAAGGGGAACCCATCCCATTTGATACATAGCAGTTGTTGGAGCTTATTGGCATCTCCAATGCTGCACAGTTGGTTTACTGCACTCCAATATAGCAGAAATTTCTTCCAGAGATGGTACCAGCCGAGGTGAACAATTAAATTCTACTGGATGGTCACCTTGGTATGTGGGCTATCAACCTTTGTCCTGAGCCTCGAGTGTACTGCAAGATTATCCAACACAACCTCGTACCTCAAAGTGGGCATTACGACATAGTATCACAGCTTACTCAGTACCTCCTATACCTTATCTGCACTAGGTAGCCTGTCAACCTACCTATATTATCATCCGCACCATGCACCGCGCCGCATAGCCTAACTTGAAGGGTATCCTTTCCTACGATCGCTTGGTCTCTACCTTTTTTACGTGCCTTCACGTAAGTCAAGAGGGAAAGAGGTTTTGTGAGGAAACGATGTTGACAGACTTGGACAGTGATGCCATCTGTAGGATGGAGATGCAGGAGGAGCAGGTCAGTGATGAAGAGCAAAATGCTCTAGTGTGTCCTTTAGGCCAAGTAATAGTAGCACCAGCAGTAGAGACAGCAGTAGTAGTAGCAGATTTTGAGGCAATAGTAGAGGACGGTTGTGGGGATCATGATTAGATGTACATGGATGTAGATGCCATTTCCCATACGTCACAACACACTACTGGAGCTGGCCCTTCTCATACTACCCCCTCAGCTGGTCCTTCATATTCCCCTCCTGATGACATGATGGCTATGCTCCGAGAGATCCAGACATCTCAGCGCACCATGGAGCAATGAGTATGAGAGATCCTGGATGCCCAGTAGACTCTACTGGAGGCCCAGCAAATGATAGACCAGCAGGTGGTAGCTCTTGCTACGAGTCTCGATGCAACTCAAGAGCAAGTAGCTTGACTCGCGCGAGTCTACACAGAGGACTATGACAGAGATAGAGAGTCTACACCTCATCCTCCACCAGCTCAAGGCTACTTCCTCATTTCCTTTCTGTTACTAATACATTGATTTTGGAGTTTGTCATTAGGGTAACTGTCTGGATTGTGGGAAGTACCCTGATTCTTGATAGATATACTTGATTTCCATTGTTATTTCGGGTTATCCTTATATATGCATATAGTTTCACCTTTAGTATGTGCATTATTGTCTAATTTAAATTTCTGTCTCAACCAATAGTGTGCTTATGGTATGTTTATATTAAGGCTTTTATTTTTATCCAAACTCAGTTCATGGACTCATGTGTATGTATTTGTGTTTAACTGGCATAGCTCTAGCACTCTGATACAAAGTAGTTACACCCCAATTTTGGATGAAATAGATGTGTGAATGAAACGTCTCTAAACCATTGGTTCAAGCTAAGAACACATGGGACCATGCAAATAATTTAAACCAAATACATTCTCTATCATAATCAGAGATAATAAAATAAATAGAGAAAGTCTTTACTAATAATGAATTGAGTGTCTAACATGATAAACAAATATTTAAACCAGTTATCTTCAAATGACTCAAAACATAAATAATATCTATTACAAGTTTCGTATCTCAAAATAAAAAATAAACTAAGAGTAAACATATTTGAAACACTCGCATGAAGAATCATGCTTATCCTCCATAGCTTGCATGTCCATAGCCGCCACGTATCCATACGATAATATATTCATGTAGTCCTCCATAGTAGTACCTACATCATCAACTAAAAATATCCAATATCGAGGGATGAGCGCACATCACGGCTCAGTATGTAAACAAAACAATGCATAAAGATATGCATGCAGTCATATTATTTTCCTTGGTCTGGTATAAGTTTGCAATGTGCTATGTTAAGGATAGGTGGCCACCACACCTCCATGCACTAGAGTGTAAGCATGCCCAATGGATCAGACACCACTGTTGTCCCACATCACTCACTATGAAATAGAGATAGAGCTAGAGATCCTGGATTACACTGCCAGAATTCTCCCTAATACTCTACTCGTACCAATACATATGCCCCTACTAAAGAGGGATTACAAACTGAGATCGTAACTAACCAATCCTAGATGTCAACAAAGGTTTATATCTAAGCTTTACCCCAACATCCCTTAATACGCCCATAGAGATAGAGTTAAGGTCCGTCGATAGGGCTGACAACCACACATCCCCCCTGATACGTTATGACATACTAGTTTCGCTAAGGTAACAACAATATGACAATAAACAAACATTGGTCAGTCGCATACATGGGACTTGGGCTTCTCATGCCACTCGTTCCCTCCACTACATAGCACTGCTGACCCTAAATGCAAGGGTGTTCATGCATGATCAATCATAAAAATATTTGATGATATGTTATAACACAAATGACGAATCAACAACAAGCAACATAATGTATGCATGAACAGTAATAGCATATGTGGGATTGCATGTAAGAAGTACAACAACAGATCATAGCATCAGAAATAAGGCAGCTTCTTACAAATCAATTAGTTTAGGACTTGTTTCCTCACCTGTAAACAATATTTGTTCTTCTTCAAAACCTTAGAAATTACTTTGAATTACTTAGAAACCTAGACAATTTATAAATTTAAGTTAGGGTTTGATTTCATCGAGTCACAATAGTCAAAATCCAAAACATGGCTGCTAACAATTGACTGGTCAACATTGACTAGTCACGCATCATGCGACCAGTAATGCTACCAGAGAATTCCTGGCAACTTCTCAAGATTCATTGGTCGACTCACTAGTCGCACATATAGTCGACCAACGATGTGACCACACAGACTCTAGTCAAGTTATTTTCCAATCCGAATTCCCTCTTGAATCAACACCTTGGCTCATCAATGGGGTTCATCCTAGAATCATTCTATGGCCTGAAACTAGTGGTTTTCCGTTAACAATTTACAGTTACTAATTATCGATTAACCCTTACCTACTATCCATAACCTCTTTTGGTTTGCGTGGAAGATCTCACGATCTTAATCACCATGTGGGGTTCAATTCACCAACACAATGATGAATGATCTATCCAAACCAATATAACAACTACAAAGATAGTCCTCTTACCTTAGTTTCCTTACAATAGAGGGATGAATACCATCGGCAAGCAAGCTCCTCTACAATACCTTCTCGACGCTTTTTCCATTTCCTTGTTCTTCTTCTCTTATCCTTTTTCTTAGTTCTAAGGTTTGAGAATAAGCAAAAAAAAGTAAAAAAGAGTAGAGGGTCATCTTCTATATAGGGAGAAAATCTCCATATAGAGTCCTCTCTAATTTTGGAGAGTAGTCTCTTCAATTTAGGAAAGTTTCCTAAACTCAAAATCCAATCTCGGTTTCACTAGTCAACTTCACTAATCGTAAAATTCGTCGGCCAGTGAACCTACAACTATCAATCGGTGAACCTAAAAGTTGACTGGTTGACATGGTTCGCTTACCTGGCATTGTGATCTCCTTACACGGTCGGTTCGGAATAAGTCGATCATGATGGAAAGACCTGGCACAACATGGTTAAATGAGGTTAGTGGTGTGTAGGTCTTAAAGAGTGTCTACCACATATGCATGTAATCCTCCTCTCACATGCCTATAGACTCCTTGGGAGCCTTGGAGATTGGCTCCCCATCTAGTGATACATCCAATATGGTAGCTAGAGAGGTAACTAATAGTAAGATGTCTATCCCCATGACCCTGCTAGTCACTGTCAGCTCACTTATGACCTCATCCACCTATTGGCCAATGTTGTAGAAGAAATGGTGGACCAGGTTGCGGTAAGTATCATCCTAGATGCACATGGCTGGTGTCCAGTAAAAGTGGTCAAATGCATCGTATAGACTGAATCTGACCAGCTCCTCAAAATGTTTGCTATGGTCAGCTATGATCGGACTATCACCAAACCTATCCTAGCATTTACTGGCGTGGTAGAAAATGAAGCAATCAGCATCAATGTCATACCCTAATTATGGTCTAACCAGAATGGTGTGATGAACAGCCAATAAACCAACGGTTCACCCAGGATCTCATATATGTCGTACCCAACATATCAAACCACACACACATTCCACATTAATAATCAGAGGTAATAAATAAATAAGTGGAAGTCTTACAGATAATGAACTGAGAGTCTAACAGTGATAAATAAGTAGTTAATCCAATTATCTCCAAACCACAAGACATAAAAATAAATAATCAATTACATATCTGATGTTCAAATTATAACTAAACTTAAGTAAAAACACATTGGTTGCACTCGCATGATGAATCATGCGCATCTTCTTTAGCTTCTACGTCAATCGCAGCAACGTGTCCATACATCGGTGCATTCATATATTCTTCAACAGTAGGACATGCATCATCAACATAAAATATTCAACATCAAAAGGGTGAGCACACATCATGGCTCAGTGAGCAAACAAAACAATACAACAAACATATGTATGCAATCAATTCATATCCTTGGTCTAGTTTATAACTTTGCAATATGCTATAGAAAGGTTTGGTGGCCGCCGCACTTGTCACACCCCAATTCTGATCCAACCAGAATGGTGTGAGTGAACCGTCATCGAACCAACGGTTCACACCAGGATCTCAAATAGGTCGTGTCCACTCATACAAACCATCACACATAACCACAATCAGAATATAAATATACAGCGGAAGACTTTAAATAGAATGAACTGAGTATCTATTGATAATTTAAATAAATATCCAATTATTCAAATTCAAACACATAAAATAATATCCGTACATCCATTTAATCCAATCGAAAATAACTGAAAGAAATAAATAAAATCCAATCAAAGGTACACACAGAAAGGGCACTCGCATGAAGCGTCATGCTCGTCCTCTCCTGCCTGTACACCCAGAGCAGCAACATCACCATAGGTCGGGGCATTCACGTAATCATCCACAGTGTAACCTGCATCAACATCTAAAACAATGTACATACAAAGGGTGAGCTCACAACACAGCTCAGTAAGACAATCAGACAGTTTCACAATATTATGCATGAGTAATAATCAATTTATGCAGTGGTCTGGTTTTAAGTTTGCAATGTGCTATAGAAAGGTTTGGTGGCCCCCGCACCTCTATACACGAGTGTGTGGTACCTCATGGATCACACCCCCATTGGCCCACATGCACCCATCATGGAATAGAGATAGAGCTAAGATACCCCCGTACCTCCCCTGATGCTCTACCCATACCAGTACCTAAGCCCCCCTCGGCCAGGGCTCGCAAACTGGGCTCGCAACTAACCAATCCTATATGTCATCAATGTATGCTCTTTCCCAGCACAGCCGTCTACGGCATAGAGATAGAGCTAAGGCATTCCCACACCTCCCCTGATGCCCTATCCGTAACTGACCCACTAGGATAGAAACAATACGCAGGTAGACCCTATCCCAACATAACTCCCTATGGCATAGAGATAGAGCTAAAGCATCGTGGACAAGCCAGCGTCGACTCGGAGACCACAGTGCCACATAACAATGGCCAGGCCAGCATCAACATCGGAGACCACCGTACCACGACCTTCCCCTAATGCCCCACCCGTACCAAGTATGTTAAGACAGAATACTACAAAAGGTGCTAGTTTGAGGAGCGATCCCAGGCCCATGCCCCACTCTACACACTAACGAAAACAATCACATGCTTAACAATCACATCTTAACAATGCATGAACAGTAATAATAATTGAAATTAAAAGATGGCATGTGAATATGCACAAACATCACTTCACATATAATCAGGTGATTAACAATGACTTACTATCCATTAATTATTAGGTTTAGGTCAGATTCCCTTACCTGATGCTCGTTCGATAACTTGCTCCACGTCGCAAGATCCAAATGATATGTCACAAAATCCTACAACATTATTAGGGTTTCATTAGAATATTTTTCTTAGGGTTTCATGTTGGTCGGAAACCAACATGGTTACAAAATACCCTCACAGAGCTGACCGGTGGCATGTACCGGTCGTAGCTCTGTGGGGAAGACTGGCGACCGGTATGGTCAGCCGGTCCCCACAGACCAGCCTCCCGAGGGATACCGGTGGCAACATACCGGTCGCACCATGTGCAACCAGTATAGTCGACCGGTATGTCTCCGAAAGACCATACATTGGTTTTCGATTGTCGTCGATCATCCTCCATGGATTTCTAAGGTTTTTCCTATCCATTCTAAGTCTAAACTTGGAGTTAGAGTTATTCCCAACTCATTCAAGTCTCGTTTCGATGAATATCATCTCGAAACTCGAATCTAGGGTTTGACGGCAACTTAGGGTTTATTGGCCAATTTAGGGTTTTAGATCAATACTTACTTTGCATGGTATTGATCCACCCACACAACTAACATAGGGTAAGAAGATTGATTCAAACACTTACCGTTGACTAGCGTAGCGTGAGCTTCGTCGAACGGTAATGGCGGCACCTTCTTCTTCTTCCTAGCTCTTTCTCCTTTCCAACCTCCTTCTCTTCTCTAGACTTTGTGAGAGTTTATGAAAAGGATTTGAGGAGGTCTAAGGGTGTATTTATAGGCTAGAATTAGGGTTTAGTAACCCTATTAGGATTAGGAAAGTCTGGGATTCGAAATCAAGAAAATGGGACCCGTAGAGACCAATTTCCAGATCCCCGCACTTAGCTGCGCAGGCCATACCGGTCGACCGGTACCATCGACCGGTCAACATAAAATGATAACTATTTGGTCGTGTTTGATCCGATTTCACCTGTTTGTCAGCCGCTCGTCCCGTCTGGCCTGGTGATGATCGGAAGACCTGTTACGACATAAAACCAAGGTTTAGACCGGGTTTAAGGAGTGTGGGTCTTACAGCACTTCCATAGACGAGTGTGTCAATCCGCCCAATGGATCAAACACCATTGCAGTCCCACATGTACCCACCATGGAGTAGAGATAGAGGTAAAGTGTCTGGATCAGACACCGCTAATACTTCAGCTAATGCCCTACCCACACCAACATGTAAGCCCCTATTGGAGAGGACTCGCAAACTGGGCTCACAACTAACCAATCCTAATGCCAAATAGTGTATCCAAGGCCTCACCCCAGCATCTCTCAATACATCCGTAGAGATAGAGCTAAAGACCCTCAATAGAGTCAGATACTACATGGTCCGAGACCACCTCCCTTGATGCCCTACGACGTAATAGTTTGGCTAAGGTAATGGCGGTTCGACGATGTTAGTGGGCAAGACTTGAGTAATGATAGAGCTAGAGTCTGGTGATGAGGTCTAACACCACCATGCCATGTCCTCCTCCTGATGCTCTACTCACCTCCAACATAGCAACCATACACATACATTCACAAGCCTATTCCTAGCATCATCATCATCATGTTATAAATAAATAGAATAACAGGAATATTGGATGACATGTGAGATGCACATTACAAGCATACAAGCATAGAATCAATCATGGCATTGGACTCAATAAAAATAAACAGTTTGTTATCAACCAATTAGTTTAAGTCTTGTTCCCTCACCTGTTAGCAATACTCAATCTCCTTCCAAGCCTTGAAATTCTCTTTCAATTGATTTAATTACCTAAAAGTTTTATGAATTTAAGTTCGGGTTCGTATGTGACACGTTACAGTAGTCAGAAATCAAAACAGAGCACTGACAGGTGTCTAATTGGTCCTATGGTCTCATAATGTATCCACCTTACTGCCAACGGTCGATACCCTATGGTCGCATATTGTAAGACCAAAGCTGTGACCATATGATTTCTGAAATCTTCCCGAATGCCTATGGTTGATCCTCGGGTCATGCTGGTCATGCTATGGTCGACCATAGCTACGACCTTGAGATTTCTAGTCACAGACTACATGCAATTTGAGTTCTTCCAGGGTTAATTCTTTTGATCTTCAATAGGGTTTATTCTAAAGTTATCCTATGGCCATCATTAGTTGTTTCCTATAAACCCTAATCATCAAATTCACTCCTCATGGTTCTCTTTGTGATTTTCTCAAGGAAATCACATAAATCATAATAGGTTGATATTGCCTATCTTACATAAAAGTCTTATTCCTTAGAGTTTATATCTCCAGAGATTCAGTTCATACCTTTGCCTACGATAGAGAGCCAATCTCTTCTCAGTAAATTCCTCTCCTTAGCTTTTTCTTCTCCTGTTTCTCTTTCTTCTCTTCCTTTTCTTTCTTTAGGTTTACTAATGTTCTAAAAGAGTGAAAAAAGGCTGAGGGACGTCCTTTATATACAGGAAAGCTCTCCATATAGAGTCCTCTTTCAATTAAGAAAGCAATCCCTTAATTTAGGAAAGTTTCCAAAACTCGGAGTCTGATCTGGGGTCTCACGATCGATCATATAGTCGCATAAACCGTCGACCGTAGGGTCAAAATCATCGACCGTGGGGTTCTGGATTTGAGATTTTTGTTCCCTTCCTTATGGTCGACCATACCAACCCAGGTATGCTACCTTAGATATGTTTTTAATGTTTTTAACTCGATTCTCATACTTGGTTTGTGATCTATCTTCACACGCTCGGTCCACTTGGTCCAAGAATGATGGAAAGACCTAGTATGACACGGTTAGACCAAGTTAGTGGAGTGCGGGTCTTACAACTCCCCCCTCTTATATAAATTTTATCCTCAAAATTTGTACATACCTTTTGAGTTAAATAGGTGAGGATATTGCTTTCGCATAGTGTTCTCTTCTTCCCATGTAATTTCTTTTACATTTTGGCTTCTCCAAGTAACCTTAACATAGTAAATGTTGTGGTTGTGATATTGTTGCACCTTTCGGCTAGTGATCTCAAAAGGTACTACTTCGAATGCCAAATTTTCAGTCAAATCCGGTGGATCCATTGTTAACACGTGTGTTGGATCTCTGACATACTTCTTCAATTGTGAGACATTGAATACATCATGTACACTAGACATTGATGGTGATAGTTCTAATTGATATGCTACTTTTCCACATCCATCAAGAACATCATAAGGTCTAATATATCTAGGACACAGCTTTCTCTTCTGTCCAAACCTTGTAAAACCAGGCATAGGAGATATTTTCAGAAATACCTTATCACCTATGGTGAATTCGAGATCTCTGCTAGATTATCTACATATTGCTTCTGACGATTCTGAGCTATTCGAACTCTTTCCTTGATAATGTCGACTACTCGACAAGTCTCTTCAACAAACTCTGGTCTAACAATACTCCATTCTCCAACTTCATTCTAAAGCAAAGGAGTTCGAATACAGTGCTTCATAGGGTGACATTTGTATAGTCGCTTGATAGCTGTTGTTATAAGCGAACTCAATCAATGGTAATTTCTCATCCCATGATCCTTTGAAATCAATGACATTAGCTTGAATTATGTCTTCAAAAATCTAAATAGTACGCTCCGACTGTTCTTCTGTCTGAGGATGGAATGTAGTACTAAACTTTAATGTTGTACCCATAGCCTTCTGTAATCCTTCCCAAAACTTTGAGGTAAAGTGTGGGTCTCTATCGGACACAATGCTTTCAAGTACACCATGTAATCGAACAATATTATCTACATAAATCTTAGCTATCCTCTCTAGGGTATACTGAGGTCGTATAGCTATGAAACGAGTTGTCTTGGTCAAACGATCCACAATCACCCAGACCGCGTCAACTACTCAGCGAGTCAATGGAAACCCGGTGACGAAGTCCACAGTGATGTAGACCTATTTTCATGTTGGTTCTGGTAGTAGCTACAATAATCCTACAGGTCTTTGCCTTTCAACCTTTACCTGCTGACAATTCAAGCATTGAGACACAAATTTAGATACATTCTCTTTCATTCCTCTCCACCAATATACTTTCTTTAGATCATGAGACATCTTTGGGCTTCCAAGATGTACCGAATAAACAGTGGTGTGAGCTTCCTTCATTAATCTGTGTCTAACATCCAAGTTTTCATTTTTAGGAACACATACCCTTCCTTTGTATCTTAGTACCTTTTCAATGTCCGAGGTGAACTTAGGAATAGCCCTACCTTTTTTGAGGTCATCTTGCACCGTTATTAGATAAGGGTCTAATTTAATAGTTGTTTTTACTTCGTCTAATAGATCAGGTATAATCTTCAATGTAGCAAACATGACTGAGAATAGATGAATAAATCCTTGGTCAGTTGATTCATTCAGAATATCAATCGCAAACTGCTCTTTACCATAATTAAATATTCTCCCTCTGACAAACGCTACAACATTTACACTAACTTTTTCTTCGAATTATGTCATTGCATTCCTGCTTAATGCCTCAGCAACTACATTAGCTTTTCCTGGATGATACTGGATATCGCAATCATAATCCTTCAATAATTCCAGCCATCTTCTTTGTCTCATGTTCAACTCCTTCTTATTAAAAAGATGAGTAAGACTCTTATGATCTAATTTAATCTGAAATTTCTCTCCATACAAATAATGTCTCCATATCTTAACGGCATGTACTACTGTTGCTAATTCTAAGTCATGAGTGGGATAGTTCTTCTCTTGTGTCTTCAGTTATCTTGAGGTATATGCAATTACTTGTTCTCCCTGTATAAGCACACATCCTAAACCTAACCTAGACGGATCGATGTACAGGGTAAATGATTGTTCTGGGATCAGAATAGTCAAGATGGGAGCTGATATTAATCTAGCCTTCAATGTTTGGAAACACTCTTTATATTTATCGATCCAAACAAACTTTTCTCCTTTCTTTGTCAGACCAGTGAGAGGTACGGTGATTCTAGAGTAATCTTCCACGAATCATCGATAATAACCTACTAAACCTAAGAAACATCTGATTTCAGGAACATTATTAGGTGCTTCCCATTTCACAATGGCTTCAATCATGCTAGGATCCACTTTAATTCCTTCAGCGGATACAACATGGCCTAAGAAGGTGACTTCATTCAGCCAGAATTCACACTTGTAAATTTTACGTAAAGCTTCTTTTTTCTTAGTCACTGTAAAGCGGCTTCTAGATTTATGACGTGAGATTCTTTGTCCTTGGAGTAGACTAGTATGTCGTCAATAAATACAATAACTAATATCCAACATATCATAGAATACTCGATTCATGAGTTCCATAAAAGTTGTGGATGCATTAGTCAATCCAAAAAACATAAATAAAAATTCATAATGTCCATATCTGGTTCGGAATGCTATCTTTGGAATATCACCTTCCTTAATCTTCAACTGATGGTATCCTAACCAAAGATCAATTTTGGACAACACTTTGGCACCTTGCAACAGATCGAACAAGTCATCGATTCGAGGCAACAGGTATCGATTCTTAATTTTAAGCTTATTCAATTCCTGATAATCTATACACAGTCGAACGCTACCGTCCTTCTTTCTCACGAACAATACTGGCGCTCCCCATGGTGATATGCTGGGTCTGATATAACCCTTGTCCAGTAATTTCTATAATTGTACCTTCAGTTCCTTCAGTTCAGTAGGAGCCATTTGATAGGGTGCTTTCGATCCTTGTGCGGCTCTGGGTATAAGATCTATAACAAACTCTATCGCTCAATCGGGTGGTAGTCCTGGTAGTTCCACAGGAAGTACATCTGGAAATTCATGCACAACTTCAATATCCTCCATTCAAAGTGCTTCCTCGGTGAGGTCGATCACGGATACTAGATCCCTAATTCCTCCTTTCTTGAGGCATTTTCTAACCTTCAATGCAGAGAGAATGAGTTTTTGTTTTTGGGAAATTTTGGTTTCCACAAAACTAAACTCTACTACTTCCTTGTCTTTAAATGTCAATTTCTTTTCCGCACATAATAGGTTTACAGGGTGTCAAGCTAACCAATCCATTCCCAAGATAATGTCAATGTCTGCCCTCTCAAGTTGAATTAAAGTTGCATCCAAAATCTTCTCGCTGATAAGAGCTGGACATGGTCCATAACCTTTATCAAGTTCCACTTCTAATCCCATAGGTGATCATGCAAGTAGTTTGTAGTCTAAAGGCCTGAGGGGTAGATTTAACTTCTTTCCAAATGACACAGATATAAAAATGAGTAGCTCCAGATTCAAAGAGTACTCTGGCGGGTAAGCCATTAATAGGTACGATACTATGATTTGATTTAACTTAGTCTACATGCTTACACAAGGTAGTACAAAATGAACTGTTCAGGTCATACCTGTGACCACATCAGGCGATGCGACAACATCCTCAGATGTAACTGCTTGAACCTTTCCTTGCTGTAGTTGCTTCCTTTGCTTAGGTCACTCTCTTGAATAATGTCTTACTTGATCGCAATTAAAGCATTTGACTCCAACATTACTTTGCTTCTGTTGAGGTTGGGTTGTAGCAGTCTTGGCTGCAGCATTGAAACCTTGAGTACGGAAGGGTTTAAATGTCTTTGAGTTCCCTCCATTGTATGAGTTTCCATTGGGCCTCTTTATACCTTTGTTCTGAGCAAAATAAATTTCCCTCTGGCTCGATTCTAGTACTCGAGCAATCTATACAGCTTCATTATAAATCTTCTTTTCCAGTCCCAATACATGCTCACGGATGCTTCCCCTAAGTCCCATGACGAACCATTGGGTTTTGGTATTTTCCTCCTGCATGTTAGAGGGACCAAAGAAAAATAGTTCTTCATAACGCTGTTGATATGCGTCTACAGTCATCTATCCCTGATACAGACTCAGAAATTCCTTTTCCATTTGATCTCTGAAACTCTTGGAAAAATACTTATCGAAGAAAGCGTCTTTATAGATAGCCCAGGTCTATTGGGCATGCTTTGTCAACAGATAACTCCGAGTAGATTTCCACCAATGGTGTGGATCACCTTTCAGCATAAAAGTGGCACATAATACCTTCTCTTCTTCATTTATAGTCATCATCATAAAGTTTCTTTCCATCTCATCGATCTAGTGAGCTGGCCATAACTGATCTGATGGCTTGCCTGTAATTCCTTTGGCTTCAACATCAGGAAACGCTCGATTAGTCTAGATTGATCAAGCTGATACTGTGCATATGCTCTATACATAGGCGGTTGGTACTGATAATTACCTTGGTTATACCCGCCTTGCGGTGCTGCAGGGTTTGGCACTTGGCCTTCTACTATTGGTGTTTGTGGTGCTTGGGGTACAGTGTTGCTACCACTAGGTGCCATACTAGCTTGTCCTGTAGGTATAGATGTTGTGTTTGTAGCTGGAAAAACAATTCCCATAGCAGCTTGCATGTTAGCTTGCACTTGCCATATATGCTGCATTTGTTGTGCCAAATTCATCACCGCAGTAGCCAAATTCGTACATGGTGCAGGTAGGTTGGTTGGGTTGGCTTGGGTGTATACATACTAAGGTGCAGCATTTTGAGCTTCAATATTTCCTTCCTGTCCTTGTTGACCCTCTATTCTTTCTCCTTTTTAAGCTTTCATACCTAGGGTTTTCGCTATTTCTAGGGTTTTCTTCTAATTAATATTTTTCTGACCATAAAAATTTAATTTTTAATGGGGTCTTTTGCTATTGGCCACCCAATGGATGAAAGCCCTTAAGAAAATTTGTGTTTCATCGGTTAGTTTAGTAGAAAATTGAAAATTTCCATTTTTGACCTAAATTTTGGGGTTTTTCCCAATTGTCAAAATTTCATCAAATTCGACCTACCTAGTTTAAATTTCCAATTGTATGAGCCTTGCAGGATGGTTTGGGACCTATGTAAGTCCTCCTGCCCAAATGTTTGGGTGAAAAGTGAGGCTTTTCCATTTTACGTCATTATGCTGTCAAATTTTTAAATTTATCTAACCTGTTTTCTTATTTTCTTCTATTGCAGTTATCATGGTTTGCACTAAGGTTCCTCAGGTTCATGACCCACGACGCTTTAGGTCTATTCAAGCAGAGGTGCAATATCCTTGCTTTGACCGGAAGAAAGTAGAAGGGGGTCGGTGTGTGAACTTAGCCCATTTATCCCTATTTGATGTGGAAAGGGCGTTTGGTAATATGGGCTGGCTTCCAGTGATCTTGTATGAGGCTTGCACTAGCCCAGACTTGGTCAAGTAGTTCTACTATCACCTACAGGTAGAGGGTGACTTAGAAGATGTTGACAGGGGTAGAGAGCTTCGGATCACCAGTTGGGTGAAAGGGGTTCAAATCTCTTTCAACTGTCAGGAGTTGGCTAATCTCCTAGGCATTTCCAATGATGGTCAGTTGGTTTACTATACAGCCAGGGAGCCACAATTTCTGTCTACATAGGTGCGTTCAGAAATAGATAATCAGATCCTTCGGGATGACCGCTGGGAGATGAAAGCAGTCGACCTGCGTCTGGAGCCATGGGTCTACTGTAAGATTATCCAGCATAATCTTATTCCCTAGGACAGACACTACGAGATGGTTTCACAGCTGACTCAGTACCTACTATATTGTATCTGTACTAAGTAGCCTGTCTGCCTCCCATATATCATTCTTCGGACCATGCACAGAGCTACGTTGCCTAACTCGAGAGGTAACTTGCCCTATGGAGAGCTGATCTCCACTTTGCTCGCTCGTCTACAGGTGGACCTAGTGGATGAGAGAATCCTTGAGGACACCTTATCAGCTGACCTTGATTGGGAGGCCATCAGCAGGATGGGCATGAGAGAGATACAAGTTAGTAATGATGAGAGGAATGCTATGACACGTCTTCTCACTTGGGTAGCGACAACAGATGTAGAGGTGGTAGTAGAGGTAGCAGCAGAGGCAGCAGAGGCACACGAGATGATGATGAGGAGGTTGATGATTGATGTGGATGCCATCCCTCCTCCATCATCACAACATTCTACTAGAGCTAGCCCATCTAGGGCATCTCATTCAGCTGGCCCTTCATGCCCACCACCAGATGACATGATGGGGCTATTACGTGAGATTCAAAAGGCTCAGTGCATGACTGAATGGAGAGTAGAAGAGCTTCTAGATGCCCAGTGCTCTACAAACCAGCGAGTAGCGGATCTGACAGCTAGTCTCCGAGCGACTCAGACTCAGGTGGCCTGGCTCACGAGAGTATATGCTAAGGACTATGATAGAGATCGTAATGCACCTCCTCCTCTAGCACCTCCAGCTCCATGATATCATTTATTTCTTTTTTTTTCCATTTATACTATAAAGTAACTATCTGGATTGTTGACTGTACTCTGATTTGGATGTACACTTGTCTTATTCCCATTTGGATATATATATAAATAAAATTGGTTTTCCCTTTACATATGTGCATTATTTTCTTTCTTAGTTTATGTCTCATACAATATAGGTGTTTATTGTGTGTTCTTATTACAGCTTTTAATTTTATCCTAACTCAGTTCATGACTCATGTGGAAGTAGTTAGGTCAATGGGTAGAACCTACGTAGCTCTGATACGAAGTTGTCACACCCCAATTCTGGTCTAACCAGAATGGTGTAATGAACCGCTAATAAACCAATGGTTTACCCAATATCTCGTATAGGTCGTACCCACCATATCAAGCCACACACACATTCCACATTAACAATCAGAGGTAATAAAAAAACAAACGAAAGTCTTACAGATAATGAACTGAGAGTCTAATAATGATAAATAAGTATTTAATCCAATTACCTCCAAACCACAAGATATAAAAATAAATAATTAATTACATATCTGATGTTCAAATTATAACTAAACTTAAGCAAAAACACATTGGTTGCACTCGCATGATGAATCATGCGCATCTTCTTCAGCTTCTACGTCCATCGCAGCAACGTGTCCATACATCGGTGCATTCATATATTCTTCAACAGTAGGACCTGCATCATCAACAAGAAATATTCGACGTCGAAAGGGTGAGCACACATCATGGCTCAGTGAGCAAACTAAACAATGCAACAAACATATGCATACAATCAATTCAGATCTTTGGTCTAGTTTATATGTTTGCAGTATGCTATAGAAAGGTTTGGTGGCCGCCGCACCTCTATACATGAGTGTGTGAATCCACCCAATGGATCAAACACCATTGTCGTTCCACATGCACCCACCATGGAATATAGATAAGCTAAACTATCCAGATCAAACACCACTAACACTTCCCTTGATGCCCTACCCATACCAACACATAAGCCCTATTGGCGAGGGCTTGCAAACTGGGCTCACAACTAACCAATCGTAATGCCAAACAGTGTATCCAAGGCCTCACCCCAATGTCCCTCAATATGTCCATAGAGATAGAGGTAAGGCCCCCTGGAAGAGTCAGAGACCACACGGTTCGAGACCACCTCCACTGATGTCCTACAACGTAATAGTTCTGCTATGGTAATGGCGATACGATGATGTTAGTGGGCAAGACTTGAGTAAAGATAGAGCTAGAGTCTGGTGACGAGGTCGAAGACCACCATGCCAGGTCCTCCCCCTGATGTTGCAATTTTATCCAACACACCAACTACAGACATACATTCACATGCCTATTCCTAGCATCATCATCATCATCGTGTTATAAATAAATGGAATTAAATATGCATGAACAATAATAACAGGAATATTGGATGACATGTGAGATGCATATTACAACCATACAAGCATTGAATCAATCATGGCATTGGACTCAATAAAAATAAACAGTTTGTTATTAACTAATTAGTTTAGGTCGTGTTCCCTTACCTGTTAGCAATACTCGATCTCCTTCCAAGCCTTGAAATTATTTTTGAATTGGTTTAACAACCTAAAAATTTTATGAATTTAAGTTAGGGTTCATATGTGACATGTTACAGTAGTCAAAAATCAAAACTGAGCACTGACAGGTGTTTAATTGGTCCTATGGTCTCATAATGTATCTACCTTACTGCCTACGGTCGATACCCTACGGTCGCATATGGTGCTACCGTAGCTGCAACCATATGATTTATGAAATCTTCCCGAATGCCTATGGTCGATCCCCTGGTCATGCTGGTCATGCTTTGGTCAATCGTACCTATGACCTTTAGATTTTTGGTCACAGACTACTTGCAATTGAAGTTCTTTTTGGGTCAATTCTTCTGATCCTCAATGGGGTTTATTCTAAAGTTATCATACGGCCATCATTAGTAGTTTCCTATTGTTAGGGGGGAAAAATATCACCCAATGAAAATCTTACACGTGTCAAGCTTCACCTTCGGAGCCGACCGCTCGGCTTATGAGGCATTCGGTGTCTTACGCCCGGCCTCTCATGCGCCTGGCATGTCGCATTCGTCCTATGCCGTCTAGTTATCATCATCTATGGTAGCGCTCGGAGTCATAGTCCTACCCGGCTACGTTTTTCAGTCGGTAGTCAGAGTCTTAATGTGATTATGCTACGTTTGAGGAGTCCTTCTCCCAGTCTGATACGACACTGACTATCGTAGTCTGTGATTACTCATACTTGACATGTGTCAGTCCCAGAGCTGACCGACCTAGCTTCCTAGGCTAAGGTCTCTTACTCCTACTCGGAGTCTACCACATGGGTGTCCCTCAGAGCGACACGTGGCAATCCTATTGGCGATCTACTTCTCAGAGTCCTGGTACCTCCATGCTTCTTCCCAATGTCTATAAGTAGAGGACAATCCCTCAAGGTAATCACAATTAGTAATTCACAGTCTCTCTCTCATTCATCATTCTCGCATGCTCAAACTCTCTCATCGTCCCACACTCTTTAAAATGGAGATAGCATTCTGCTCTCTCTTGACTGTTTACATTGGGAATCTGACTTAGGCATCGGAGTGTACTCAGGGCTTAGGCGCCCAACTCCCTTGTCTCATATTTGTGATTACAGGTAGCTCAGAGCACGGACCGGCGGGCGATTTCCAACCGTAACAGTTTGGCGCCCACCTTGGGGCCTCTTTTGATTGAGTTTGAAGATTAACGGGCGAGCACTCTAGTATCAATGGCTCACAGGAGAACTCGAGCACAGGCATCTCATCCACCTTCGGAGCCGTCTGTGCAGGTTCAGGTAGGCAGTAGTGGAAGTGCGACGAGGACGAACCGCGTGCCCACGCCTGTACCAGCACCAATACCAACACCGGTTCCAATGCCTACGCCAACGGTGATGGCGCCACCACCACCCCCTCAGTATGTTACTCGTCAGTAGTTTGATGTATTGAAGCAACAAATCAAATAGCTGGCTAGAGCCTAGAGGGGCGCTCGAGCAAGCGGTTCGGCAGTAGGAGGAGAAAATCCCCATCCGGTACCGAATGCACCCCCTGAAGCCCCGCCAGCGGTCCATCCGCAGCCAGCACCGACGGCTTCTACCAAAACCTTGCCGAGCAATACCCCCATGGGAGATCAAGCGCCCGCACGGAGTGTGGCGGGGCCAGCCGCTCGGCATCCCCCAGTAAATCTGCACCATGCGTCGGCAGTGCCACCTCCGGTGAGAGGGGCGAGGTCCTTCCTCGACGCCATCCGCCAGGAGAGGGTTAATGTAGAGACACCAGCAATGGTTGCGCCATCTCCGGATACGCCTCAGTCCGAGGTCGAGCGGCGTTTACTGGAGCTAACCACTCGGCTTCAACAGGTGGAGTAGAACCGGGTAGCTCCACCGAAGACGGCCTATACTGCCATTACGACACTCTCGGATGAGAACATGAGGGCACCCTCTCCCGATAACTTCAAGATGCCTGTCCTGGACTCGTACAATGGGAGTACCGACCCTGAGAAGCATCTGGTTGCGTTCATTTCTACGACGCTATTCTATCCTCTGAGCGACAGCCTTATCTGCAGAGCGTTTCCTTCAATGCTCCGAGGCGCCGCTCATACATGGTTTAATAACCTACCTCCGAGGAGTATTACTTCGTTCGAGTAATTATCGAACAAATTCCTGACACACTTCCAGGCAGCCGAGTGCCCAAGAAGATATCTTATCACCTGTCTACGGTGAAACAGCAAAAAGACGAGCCCTTGAGGGACTTTATCAAGCGCTTCAATGCAGAAGTGCTGGAAATCAAAGATGTCGAGCCCGCAGTGCACATGTCCAGCCTGCAGGTCGGGGTCATCGACGGGCAGCTTTGTTGGTCCCTTGCCAAAAAGCCGGCCAAGAATCTGGATGACCTGCTGGCTAGGTGTGAGAAGTACGCCGCAGCAGACGAGACGACAAAGGTTCAAAAGAGTAATGCGGTCAACAACCTGAAGGCCGATCCTAAGATGACAACAAGAAGAGATCTGAGTCGGCCGACCAGGTGCCGAACTTAGTCGACCACAAGTCCCAGTTGTAAACCGGACCCCCTGAGGGCATCCGCTTGATTTCTTTTAATACAAGAAGTGATTTCATTCAGAGTGCAGCAAGCAACACTTAGCAAAACCGCTCCTTCCGGTATGGCCGACCTGCCCACTAGCCCATGCAGGCTTAGGCCGCATGCCGGCCCCTACGACCCTGCCTACTCGTACCCCCCAGCGAGCGTGAGTAGCATGCAGACGATCGTACAATCGGCCTACCCCCACCCACAAGCAGGCAAAGGTAGCACGCCGATCAAAATTGACACTGCCTGTTCACACCCACAAGCAGGTGTAAACAGCATGCAAGTGTTCAATCACTCGGCCCACCCACGCCCACAAGTAGGCAAGGGTAGCAGGCCGATTAAAAGAAAGGGTGTCGGTAAAAGAAAGGTTTGGAGGCCGACAGCACGTCCAGTCCGGGTCCATCCCGTCCTGGTCAGAACCAGAAAACCGAGGAAGAAGAATAAAGAAGTCTCATCCGGCTTCAAAGAGAAGAAAAGCCGAGCGGAGGTTCATGGGCAGTCTGCAGCAAAACTGCTCCATCCGGTATGGCCGACTTGCCAACTAGCCCATGCAGGCGTGGGTAGCATGCCGTCCCCTACGACCCTGCCTACTCGTACCCCCCAGCGAGCACGAGTAGCATGTAGACGATCGTACAATCGTCCTAACCCCCGCCCACAAGCAGGCAAAGGTAGCACGCCGATCAAAATTGACACTTAGCAAAACCGCTCCTTCCGGTATGGCCAACCTGCCCACTAGCCCATGCAGGCTTGGGTAGCATGCCAGCCCCTACGACCCAGCCTACTCGTACCCCCCAGCAAGTGCGAGTAGCATGCAGACGATCGTATGATTGGCCTACCCCCACCCACAAGAAGGCAAAGGTAGCACGCCGACCGCAAATGAAGCACGCGAACGCATACGCAGTCGGTAGGAGCGGCGAGGGCAGTAGTCAAAAGCATACCGAACACTTGGGCACTCAGAGTCCGGTACTAACAAAGCCATTTTTCGAAAAGGAGTAAGTGTTCTCGGCAGGCCAAAGTGCCGAGCCAATAACACTCCCGGGGTAGGGGCACTGTCATTTCTCGAAACAGAACCAGTGCTTGGACTGAGCCGCACTCAACATTGTTCGCACTCAGCATTACTACTTAATTGCCCTCGGCCTACCAGAGCGCCGAGCTGACAACACTTCCGGGGTAAGCGTAGAATGCCCAACCTCACGACCGACGAGCTCACAGCCGACCTCAAGACCAGCATGCTCGCGGCTGACTTGTCCACGGCCGACCACAGGACCGACCTGCTCGCGGATGACTTGTTCTTGGCCAACCAGCTTATGGCCGACCTTCTCATGGTCAACTTGCTCACTACTGACTAGCTCTCGGATGACTTCCCAGGGCCGACCAGATCATGGCCGATCAATTACGGTCGGCTTGCTCAAGGGTGACTTGCTCACGGTCGACTGGCTCATGGCCGACTTGCCCATGGGAAACTTCAGAATCTATGCAGTTCCATTCAGCTTACTTAAGTCCAACTGACTTACACAATCAATGCCAACCAGCGTGGATTGAAGACAACACATCAAACGTACTCGACATTGCACGAAGCAAACCAACTACGCTCCAGGGGTACTATAGCATGCACTCTGCAACACACAACAAATAATGACATTGAAAAAGAAAAAGTACAAATTACAGCCGACCATGAAAGGCCGACCAACAAACGAGTGCCATGTCAGTGGCCGACTACGAAGGGCCGACTGTGCCATATCAACGACCGATCATGTAGGCCGACTGAGATATGTCAGTGGGCAACCCCGAAGGGCCGACTGTGCCATATCAACTACCGACCACGAAGGGCCCACTGTGTGGCCGACGTAATCCAAGCCCGCTAGGGGCACCCGACAGGCTTGGGGCACCCGACGTTCATAGTCGCAAATCCAGAAGTCTTTTATTCCAATAAGGGTCTACATTGCAAAGTTCAACAACTCTCCAATGCCGTTCCATTCGGCTTCATCATACCTGAATCTACTTACCCCGGTCCACAAGCAGACCTCGGTAGCACGCAGACCATACTCAAATCTACCTACCACGGTCCACAAGCAGACCTCGGTAGCACACAGCCCATACTTGAATCTGCCTACCAAGGTCCACAAGCGGACCTCAGTAGCACGCAGACCATACTTGAATCTGCCTACTCCGGTCCACAAGCAGACCTTGGTAGCACGCAGACCATACTCGAATCTTCCTACCACTGTCCATAAGCAGACCTCGGTAGCACGCATGCCATACTTGAATCTGCCTACTCCGGTCCACAAGCATACCAGAGTAGCACGCAGACCATAATTGAATCTGCCTACTCCGGTCCACAAGCAGACCAGAGTAGCACGCAGACCATACCTGAATCTGTCTACTTATGTCAACACTCAGCACATTCAACACTTAGCAATTTCTCTAGTCCTCTACAAATGCACTTGGCATAGCAACATGCAATACCGACTAGTCAGACTCGGCCAAACTGTTAGTTGTCGAGGCTGCCAACTAAAGGACATTTGCACTATCGAATCCCTCGCATCCGACAGTAGAAGGGGCATCTGTTAAGGGGAAAAATATCACCCAATGCAAATCTTACACGTGTCAAGCTTTACCTTCGGAGCCGATCGCTCAGAGTATCTTGCGCTCGGCTTATGAGGCATTCAGTATCTTACGCCCGGCCTCTCATGCGCCCGGCATGTCGCACTCGTCCTATGCCGTCTAGTTATCATCATCTATGGTAGCGCTCGGAGTCATATTCCTACCCGGCTATGTTTTCTAGTTGGTAGTTAGAGTCCTAATGTGATTATGCTACATCCGAGGAGTCCTTTTCCCAGTCTGATACGACGTCGACTATCTCGGTCCGTGATTACTCATACTTGACATGTGTCAGTCCTAGAGCTAATCGACCTTGCTTCCTTGGCTAAGGTCTCTTACTTCCACTAGGAGTCTACCACACGGGTGTCCCTCAGAGCGACACGTGGCAATCCTATTGGCGATCTACTTCTCTGAGTCCTGGTACCTCCATGCTTCTTCCCAATGTCTATAAGTAGAGGATAATCCCTCAAGGTAATCTCAGTTACTAATTCACAGTCTCTCTCTCATTCATCATTCTCGCACGCTCAAATTCTCTCATCATCCCACACTCTTTAAACTGGAGATAGCTTTCTGCTATCTCTTGAGTGTTTACATTGGGAATCTGACTTAGGCATCGGAGTGTACCCGGGGCTTAGGCACCCAATTCCCTTGTCTCATCTCTGTGATTGCAGGTAGCTCAGAGCACGGACCGGCGGGCGATTTCCAATCGTAACACCTATCAACCCTAATCATAAATTTCACTCCTCATGGTTTTCCTTATGATTTTCTCAAGTAAATCACACAGATCATAATAGGTTGATGTTGCCTATCTTACATAGAAGTCTTATTCCTTAGAGTTTATATCTCTAGAGATTCGTTTCATACTTTTGCCTGTGATAGAGAGCCAATCTCTTCTCAACAAATTCCTCTCCTTAGCTTTTTCTTTTTCTCCTTTTCTTTCTTCTCTTCCTTCTCTTTCTTTAGGATTTACTAATGTTCTAAAAAAGTGAAAAAGGGCTGAGGGACGTCCTTTATATAGAGAAAAACTCTCCATATGGAGTCCTCTTTCAATTAGGAAAGCAATCCCTTAGTTTAGAAAAGTTTCCAAAACTCAGAGTCTGATCTAGGGTCTCAAGGTTGATCATATGGTCGCATAAACCGTCGACCGTGGGGTTCTGGATTTGAGATTTTTGTTCACTCAACATTGGCATAACTCAATTATCATTGTATTAAATCGAGTACTACTTATGCCATGACTTTATCCTTGTATCCACTCTTAAATTTACCTTTAGGAATCTTCTACCTTGTCAAAATTCGTACCGATATAGCCATCCTTAACTCTACTTGAGTGCTATCTATTTTTTTACTGGCTACTCTTAATAGTTCCCACATTTTCTCATGCACTCTTTTATAGACATGATTCATATCCATCCATTTAATAACCCAAAACAAATCCTCTATTACTTCATCTGAGGTTCATTGGCTATGACATTTAATCTGAATTTAATCATCTTTCTTTCAATAATTCCATTATCACTAAACATTTTTATCAACAATGGTCAGGGAGTGTATAAATCAGAATGTTCATCCAAAAGCAATTCACTTGCTTCTGTCGATTTAGTATGACGGCAAACACTTGCTTTATCTAGTGAACCTAGGTTTAAAGAATCAGGAGTAAATCTATGGTAATCCAACCGGCATACAAAGGTCGTTAGGTTGCACGGTGGCCCAAATACATGGAAATAGAGGTTCTACAGCTCTTAACCTCATGGTTACAGGTTCTATCGAGTATATAATGCCATTGGTTGAGGCACTATAGGAGTAAATCTGGAGAAAGATTTCGCACATCAGTAAATCAGGTATAATCTGGAGAAAAATTTCGTACATCAATCTTCAGAAGATATTCCTCAACCTTATTGGATCATTCTGCCATGATACAATTGTCCCATATTTCGATGACTGATAAGGGTAACCACCTTGATACCTTACTTGTTGTGCACCAAACTTCTGTACTGAGGTGTGCATTACTGGGACTAGCTGTATGGTAGGTACTGTGTGCTAGCATGTACTGGGGTACAGTGTTGCTACTAGTTGGTACCGTACTTGTTTGACCCGAAGGTGTTGATGTAGCATCGATAATGTGGGTAGTGATTTACATAGCACCTTGCATAGTCGGTCTCATCTGTTGTTGCTCTTGTATCTTTATTGGGCCATGTTTATGACAACCATAACCAAGGTACTTGGTAGTCCAGGTAGATTGGCTGGAGTGGCCTAGTTGTTCACCTCCTTTGACTCGCTCTAATCTGATTATCATTATCTAGCATCTGCTCAGATGAGTTTTCATTACCCATTCTCGACCCAGATAGTGGTGGGGTCAAGTTGTAACCTCATCTTAATGCTCAGTGGTTAATGGATTAGCGTGTAGTGGATTTCACTCTGAGTCTCCATGTTACCTAGGGGTATAGCTTTATCTTCTTGTAGTTATTCTTATTCTTAAGGTATGGCCATTATTCTACTATCTCTGTTGGATTCGGCCCGAGAACTTTCCCTTTACCTTTGCAGGGAATTAGGCATTACTAGCCATTTTCTCCTTCCTTTGTCATTCATCGAGTTTCACATCTGGTGAGTACCAACTCGGTATTCAATTTTCTACTTTATAGAAGCTCCCTTCTTGCTACTGTACTATATCCTTGTATACTTGGATAACTACCCAACTTATAGATAATACCCTAAATTATTTGTTTATTAGGATAATTTTTGGTCTTCTCTTTCTGTGTGAGTGTATATATATGGTTCCACCTTTTATATGTACATTATCGTCTTGTTTAATTTCTGTCTCAACCAACACAAGTACTTATGGTTTGTTTGTATTAAAGCTTTTAATTTATCCTAACGCATTTCATGGAATCCAGTGGTAGTATTCAGGTTTAATGGGTAAGGCCTATGAGAGCTCTGATACCAAGTTGTCACACCCCAATTCTGCACCAACCAGAATGGTGTGATGAACCGTCAATAAACCAACGGTTCAACCAGGATCTCAAAATAGGCTATCCCATATATGGTAAATCAAAACACATTCCACATTAATCAGAGGTAATAAAATAAATAGCGAAAGTCTTACAGATAATGAACTGAGGTTTAATCATGATAAATAATTAATATTCCATTTATTTCCATATAACCAAAACATAATTTAATACATATTACAATATTCAAATACGAAAACTAAACACTAAACGTATCCACCATTGAAACGCTCGCTTAACGAACCATGTTCGTCCTCCACAGCTTGCTCATCATAGCCACCACATGTTCATATGTTGGCATGTCGACATAATCTTCAATCATAGTACCTGCAACATCAGAAACTAAAAGGAATTGCACGCGCGAGGGTCAGCTCTCCAACTTGAGCTCAGTGAGTAAACAAAACAATGCAACAATACATATGCATGCATTCAATTCATATCTTTGGTCTGGTATATAAGTTTGCAATGTGCTATAAAAAGGATAGGTGGCCGCCACACCTCTATACACGAGTGTATGGAAACGCCCAATGAAAATGGCACTGTCGCCCCACATGCACCCACCATGGACAATATACACCCCATGAAAATGGCATGGCTGTACCGGTTGCCCATACCAACACGTAAGCCCCTGTTGGCGAGGGCTTGCAAACTGGGCTCGCAACTAACCAACCCTAATGTCAAACAATGTATCCAAGGCCTCACCCCAGCATCCCTCAATACATCCATAGAGATAGAGCTAGGGTCTGGTGACCAGGCTGAACCATAATGCCACGTCCCCCCCCCTGATGCCCTACGACATATTAGTTCCGCTAAGGTAATGGCGATACGACGATGTTAGTGGACAAGACTTGAGTAGAGATAGAGCTAGAGTCTGGTGACCAGGCTGAACCACAATGCCACGTCCTCCCCCTGATGCTCCACTCGCATCAAGCACACTAACACTTGCTTAGTGGACATGACTTGAATAGACCATGGCACAATATACCCCGATGAGAATGGCATCGAAGTACCGATTGATACCATCCCTACCCGCACCATGTACACCAGCCAAACACAAACATTCACATGTCTATTTCTACCATCATCAACATCATCATGTTATAATCAATAAATTTAAATATGCATGAACAGTAATAATAGAAATATTGGATGACATGTTGAATGCACATAACAATCATACACGCATAAAATCATTCATGGCATCGGACTCAAAAAATAAAAACAATTTATTATTAACCAATTAGTTTAGGTCTTGTTCCCTCACCTTAGCTTGTTAATAGATCCTCTTCCAAGCTTTAGTATTACCTTTATAATGTTATTATATTGCTAGAAGACCTAACAAAGTCGATAGAATTTAATTAGAATTAATTTTGAATTTAAAAACCATTCTGTTAACTGAGGGTCGGAGGTAGGGTCGGAGTCATGATCGACCCTGGGTGCGACCCTCCCCCTAATTTGAACTTCCCGAACACTGAGGGTCGATGCTAGGGTCGGATCTGCCATTGACCCTAGGTGCGACCCTCCATGGTTTGAGTCAAAAAATATCAGATTTCGTTCTCTCTTTCATGGTTGGGTCCTATGGCTTACTTCCACAATCCATTCTATACATGTTCTATGGTTTAGAACTATACTTTATTCACCTACATGATTTTAATGATCTCCTTCATGGTTTTCCATGAAATCCTAACCATGGATGGATGATTTGGGTTTCTTCTGAGTCATATCCTCTTCATAAACCACTCTAAAGTCTTAAATAAATCATGGGGAATGTATCCATACCTTAGTTTTGCTGAGATTCAGAGTTCCTCTGAATTTCCTCTTCTTCCTTAGCATTTTCTTCAAGTTTTCTTTCTCTTCTTCTCTTCCTTCTCTTCTCTTTCTCTCAATCCAATTAGGGTTGTAAAACGAGTGAAAGAGGCTTAGGGACGTCCTATTTATAGAGTAAAACCTCCCAAAATAAGTCCCATTAAGTTTAGGAAAGGTTCCAATCGAAATTAGGAAGGTTTCCTAATTTTAGATTCGTACTGTTTTTCTCGAGTACCGAGGGTCGATGGTGAGGGTCGATGGGAGGGTCGGACAACTCATAGACCCTGCGACCCATGGTTGAGGGTCGATGGTGAGGGTCGATGGGAGGGTCGGACCTGCCTATTAAAACATGTGACCCTACCCTCATTTTGACTGTTTTTGGGTAAATTTTCATATTGGGTCTTAGGTTTCTTCATACACTTGGTCCACTTGGCTCGACCATGTTATGTAGATGGATCCCGATACGAAATGTAAGGTTAGGCCGGATTCGTGGCGTGTGGGTCTTACAGTTATACCATTTTGATTTATTATTTATCAGGTGTAATTGGTGTACTACCATGGGAAAGGGTGTTGTCGGATTTTGGCCATCACCTGGAAGTGTAAGAGGAGTGTTACTAGTTGGCTTGGTGCCCAATCCAAGTGGGCAGTCTGGCATAAGTTGAAGAGAGCTCAGCCATGCCACGAACCATAGGGAAACCATGGTGGTAAGCAAAAGTTAGTTTAATTGGGCAACTAAATTATGAAGTCTTCATAAGGTTTAGATCTAATTATGCTACATGAATGGGGCTGCCATTAGTGGTTAGCCTTGTCTTCCTATGAATGGGCAGTTCATCATAATTCATTGGCAGGCATTAGGGAAGGCCAGCATATGATGCACTGCGTCAAGTATCACAGATACGAGGCATAGAATGCACATGGCTAAAATAATCAAGATATTTCCATATGATCTAAAATGAAATAAAGGTGACACAATACAGAAGAGGTGCTGTCATGGGAATTCAGCATTACATGGCAGAGTGTGAATAATCAGTGCAATGATGGGATAAGCATATAATGCATTAAGTCATGCATCAAGAATGTGCATGGCTAAGGTGATCAAAATGTTGTTTTATTACTATTATTCGGCTCAGTTTTTGGTCTGTGCATGGATTATGTAATGGAGTGATGGGACAGTGCATAAGAGACCCAAGTGGTTATGATCGAAGAATAAACTGGGGGTTAGTGATGCCACGCATTTTGCATGGCTGTTAAGGATTGAGAAGCCACCTGCAATCAGTTGGTGGGGGGTGCCAAGGGGGTAGTACCTACTGTAGGTGCATGCTAACTTGTAGTCAATTGGAGACACCAAGACTGAGGTCAAACAGATGTTGTGCAGTCAATTTGGGAGACTTTTAGTGACCATGAGTGCATAAAGGAAGGCTATGTTTAGGCCAAATATTGGCCCAATGGATGGGTAGTATTGTAGGTTCGATCAACACTTGTGACCAGCAAAGCCAAGGTATTGGCTATCCTTGTGGGCTACTGCACCAAATTCCGCCAAAGGCAAATAGCATGGCACATGTATGTGGGTTAAGGGCAACACTAGGTGGCCCGAGGCACCTGGAGTTGCTCTGGTAGATCAGGGGTCCCTATGGTTGCATGGCCAATAATGGATGTAGATTATGGGGGCACCAATTCCCCTTGGACTGTGGATGAGAATAGTGTAGTACCCTCCTAGATAGGATCAATAGCCACACCAAGGTGACCAATGATGCCTGGAAAATGTAGAGTCAGTGGGTAGTGATGCCCTAACTCTGTGATTGGGTTCTAATAAGGCTGGCCGAAACCTTTGGGCAGTCCAATGGAGTAGGGTGTGAAGGAAACTCTACTCGGTGAGTGGATTTATCACACAGGTGCTTCCAGTTAAGTGGGAAAACCATGAAAGCCCAAAGAAAATGAGAATGAATGCATTGTAGAGAATGAAAATGGAGAAGAAGTGAAGAATAGTACCTGCACAGTGGAAATGTGGGGAAAACTCCAAGGTTTCGCCAGAAAATCAAGTAAGGGAGCACTAGGATGATCATTGGAGTTTCGTTTTCTCTGGTTCCTTCTGCTTACTGTTGGTGTGGGGACCAAATGAGGGCCCTAGAGCCCTTTTATAAAAAGAATTTCCTATGGTACGGGTCAACCGGTAACTTAACCGTTGCTGTTGGTTACGTCCATCCAATTAGACCAAGAATCAGAATTTTAGGGTTTTGCCGCCTAATTAACCGGAACTATGAACACAACTAGTGCAATGTTATTCTGTTTCACTCTACCGGTACTATTAGGGTTAAATAATTAGAAGAATGACCAGATGATCGTATATTTACCACTACTTTTGGAAAACCTTCTGGAAGTGTTAAAATTCTAACAATCTGAGAACCGGCTAAATTGCCTTATCCAATTGCCTTACCCTCTTATATGGGGCTACCTGTTGACAAAATAAGAACTATTTGGATTAGGAACTTATCCAATTGCCTTACCCTCTTATATGGGGCTTATTACTATAAATTGGGGGTACCCCATTAGAAATTTTGGCGTAATAACCAATGGCACCCTACCCCATAGTTAGCATGAGGTCAAAGATTGTTGTACCACTTGAAGTTATGCATATGCTCCATAGATATTTCTACTTTAGCCCTTAAATAGAAATTGTTTAGTTCATGATAGCATTCCCTTTATGTTATTGGGATAAGTTGACAGTAACCTTGGGTGATTTACTGGCTTTTCCACACTGACACTTAAGATAAATCATATGTTGCCAACCAAGCACCCTAATGGGAAGCTTACCTCCAAGGCACCCGCTTTGGACAGTGATCTAGAAGACCGTCGACACACCTTAGCAAACACGTTGCCGCCTATTAGTCTCCACCAACTAGTGGACCAATTAGGGAACTACTATCTTTCTCCTTACTTCATGATGTAAACCCGGGCACCACTTATAACACCATGGTTGATTTTCAGGAATTGGACCTAGAACAGTTCAATGGTTCTTGTCCAAGTTCCTTCCACCTAGGGAATTATATCTAAACCATATAGATGACCATTATCAACCACTACTGTTTGGATGCACAGAAAATAAAGTGTGCTACCTACCATTTTGGTTGGCGCACCATATGAATGGTGTAGAATGGCTCAACCCATCCTACTGTAGTGCCATGGAGTCATAACTTGGGATATTTTCTGTGAAACCTTCTTGGTAAAATATGCTCCACGAAGTAGGGAACTTGACCCAGTATTACTTGAAGAGTCCGAGAGGGCTTGGCTGCATGGAAAAGCACTACTAAGATAAGGGTAGATTGTCGAAACCTTTATCCTGGGGAAAGTAGCAATCCAAAACCCAACGACCCAATTAAACCTTAAATGATAAAATACTCTGATTGTGTAAGCATTGAATAACATGATGTTCGTGAGCATTATATACACTACATGATTTCATTATGCATAATGAATTGGAATAGTTGATGAAATTGTCTTCGTCAAGTATTCCAATTCCTTGGTGCAAACTCATAATGTGACTTAACGATCTATGTGGTGACATGAGTAACATTTTTAATATGATTTTAGGTAAATTGTGATTAGCTATCTGAATCATGTGAGTATTGACCATTAAGCTATTGCTGATGAGAAAAATACGCAGAACATAAATGTGCAAAAAAAGAAAAATGTACTTCGCGAACAGAAACTCATGACCAGTATAGGGATTATGGGGAGGACAAAGAAGTAAATAATGTAGTAAGAGGTTCTACTGATTTGAATCTATCACCCATGGGCACAATAGCTTGAATTATACATCATTAAGATTAAACCATGAAATTGGATATAATAAATTGTGTGCCAAGAAATTGGGACATTTGAAGTGTATGATATGAATGATTGATAAATGTATGGAGTGTTAACATTGAGTTTCCATCTCGAATGTCGCATAAAGAAGGATTCTACTAACATTTTGGGAATGTGCTAGGTAATGGATTACACACAACTCCTTAACTTAACTTACCTGGAGTCTAGCACTCACAGAGCAAAAAGTCATGGTAATGAAATGGATCAAAGTGCCACTTCATCCCACTTTTGTCAGGACACTTGGGATGTTGCAACATTAATAGACGAGGCCAGAATAATTGTCTATAAGCAACATGTGGATTTCCAGCAATGGACAATTAGAACTCTAGCAAAGGCTATGCGTAATGGCACCACCTCTATATCAGTTTTGGTAGAATCGTTAGACTCCTTCCGGCGATTTGCTCAAGGTCTCCAGGAACAACAGAGGGGCATGGTGGTGTGAATAGTAGTCGAGTTCCAAAACCAAGGAAATCATCAAGGACCATAAAAGGAAGTGTCAGTGGCGCAAGAGAAGGGTAAACTAGCAAAGAGAACCCTAGAAGAGGAAGTGACAAAAGGAGTGTTTAAGATGCCTCATTTTGGAAATGAGGAAATTTTGATGGAACAATCATCTGCCATTGTAGAAACCTAATTGCCCCAAGGTCAAGTCACCAAAGAAGTTATCGGTGTGGAAATCAAAATCACCTCAAGCGACAATGAACCCTAACTGTTGACAATGCACATTCATCAAAAACCTTAGGAAATCGATACGTGTCTTTTCTGTGGACCGGTGGGGCATGAAGCTTAGGACTACTAGAAGTTTTGGGAATGCTATTTCTCTATGTGAGCGTGAACCTCGCGCTAGCTAGAAGAAATTTTAGGAAATTGGTAAGCCTTGAACTCCCATAATTACTAGATAGTGTAACTAATATATATCGACCTGATGAGTTATTATATGGAACATAAAATCATAGGTATGAGATAAGAACTTACAACTACGACCTAATTTTGTGGATGAAATCCTTATAAATTGGATGTATTATAAGGCCCACACTGAAATCGTTACAATTTGGATTTCTCCGTACTGGGTTTTACTGTGCCAATCCTTGGCACTCTGTATTGTGACCCTAAATATGATGTGATTCAGCCCCTTAGATCACCTAGGGCTACTAGGTTATGTAGGAGTAGATACATGAGGTCTAAGAGGCATCACCATCAGATTGGCCCCATGAAACTAGGCCAAGCTATGTTTTAAGTTCAACCGTTGCATGTACCAAAGGCACATTCTGCCTCTTGAATTCTGCCAGTTCAGAAAGAGTAGGACATTCCCTCTCCATGAGTCCTATAAAAGGGAGGGCTCCATCTCTTTTTCCCTCTTATTGAACCATGGGAGAGTGAAAGTAGGGAGTTTGAGAAGGAAAGCTTGGAGCACAAGCTTAAAGACCTGGAACACAAGCACCAGTCTTTTCTTGAAGGTAAGAGTTTTTCATCCTTCCTTCCTCTTCCCTTCATGTAGGAATGTGAGCTTGAAGCCATGATGGAGCTCTCCATTGATGGTCTTCCTTAATGGCAACCAAACCTTAACCTAGAAGTTAGGTTTTCACCCTCCCCCATGAATGGAGATATCAATGGGGTCCAAATGACCCCCATTGTACTCAATGAGAGTTGCTAGTAGTTTCCCATCCTTTAGAGTAGAAGAAACCATAGTGGGGAAGCCCTTTTCCCAAAGAAGAAACCATCTTTGCTTCATGTTTGGCTGCTAAGGCGGAACCGATAGCATGAACTAGTAGACTGGTAGTGGCCCTAATACCATTTGACTCACAACCAGTCTACCGACAGGGTAAATATCTCGACATGTCAGACCAAGTAATATTCGGTGTTACCCTAACCGGGGTCACGTATTATAAGCACGATCAACTGGATAAGGTCAACCTGTTAAGTTCACTGTACCATTTGATCTTGCCTCCGCATAGGCTTAATTTTAAGCAAAGCCACTATCGAATGATTGATCACCCGGCTTAGCCTCCGCATAACCTACTAGAATTATTTTCCTATAAACAGGATATGAAGCAGATGACCAACCGGATGACCATTCATCCGGTCAATCTTTTAGTTTTATATATGAGGGAATTGACTAAGTGTTAACCGGCACCATGTATCGATAGGACGCTCAACCGGTTTCTTCTATTGGTTCAGTCAGTATTGACTTATAGGCCTCAAAATGATTAGGAATACTATCTTATCGGTTCTCAGCCTATCATGGGACCCGTCCATGGACTCTAGGACTTGTCTATGCTGTTTTAAAAGTTATTCACCAACCTAATGAATCTTATTTAATTAAATTAGGTAAAACACAGTGGGTAGTGGATGGAGCCTTTTGCTGGCTTCAAGGTTCAGCGGCACCTCTAGTGTCTACAGATGAGAGGTTGGGTCACGTAGAGTTTGAGCATGTATTTGTTTTTTGTTATGGATGTTTTTCTTTTATAACATGTCATCCAATGAAATGTATATAACTATTCATGCATTTGTATTTGACTATTACTATGTATGTTGATTTGGTTGTGGTTACCTTGGTAGAGACACGACGAACCATGGGAGTGGGGATCCGGGGTTCTCTGCAAGGTGTGGTTGTTGATGTTATTGTTGTGAATGTATGATGGTGCAGGTGACCAATGGGAGTATGGGCCTGCGTACCATGTTTGTTTGTCGGTGTTCTAGTGGAGACACAATGAACAATTGGAGTGGGAATCCAGGGTTCTTCGTTGGGTCACCACCATGTATGGTGGTTTATGTAACGAGTGACCTCATGAATCATGTTGGGAGTGGTTGTACCTTACTGGAGGCACAACGAACCATGGGAATGGGGAGTTTGGGTCCTCTGCTGGGTGTAACTTGGATAAGGCCATGTATGATAGGCATGTAAAGTATGGGAGTACGATAGACGTGCCATGTTGGTACTCTATACTCTAGTGGGGACACGATCAGTCCATTGGAGTGGAATGGGGATTCCTGCTGGAGTATAGTTTTACTTAATGTGAGCACATGCCATAATGATTAATTGATTGTTTGGATATGAATCTGTGGGGTATATAATCATGTAACTTATGGGGGCACGATACATGGCCATATGTCTACTATGGTGTAACCATATTAATAACTTGCTCATACATCATGCATCAACTTGGTCATGTGATTTGTGCTTTAGCGAGGGGAATATAATCCAGGCAGTGGCATACGGTATAAATAATCCAGGCAGTGGGGTACAGAGCACTCAGGGGGTGAGGTATGGGTGTATATGCTTAGGCGGTGTGGTATGGGGCAAGATCCTTGCTAGGGTACAGATCGACCATGATTTGCATACATACTTGTTTGACACTCACAATTGCTTGTTTATTTGATTTTGTACTGCATTAATAAATTATTGCATAGGATTGCATTGGATACCTAATTCCTCGCTGAGCTGGGATGTGAGCTCACCCGTTGATATCAAATCTTTTTAACATTATTTGGAAGTACCGCTACTGTCGATGCAGTTATGGATCCCGCTGATGCTGAGGATACTTCTCTTGGTGGGGTTCCTCTACGAGATCATGTCCAGGGCTATGCCTGTAGGGACTATATATATAGGACCTGAGTCAGCTCCTTGATTTTGTTAATTTTACTATCTGGATGATGGTTTGGTCTATCCATAGGAATGTATTTGGATTTACTCTGTTTATGTAATGTGGGTGTATGTAGTACTATGGATATCGTGGAACAAATGTAATGGAAAACAAGCTTATGATATTAAAGTATTATTAATTAGCATTTGGTTCCTTATTATAACTCTACTGTAACTCTGATATTCCGTTGCAAATATTATTATTATCTACTATTTATTTTGGTGGATATTGTGTGTGTAGATATGGGGTTTGCTGGTAGATCATTTTGGTTGTCAATCGCTGGAAGATTTGGGCTGTCTCTTGGATGACTCGGATATCACGTCCGATTCCCCATAATGGGCTGTGACACCTAAAGTTCCTTATATGATGTCTATGGTTACTTGTCAATTGAAATAATAAATAGCATGTAACATTATGGTTAACTGATTATAACATCCTACATAACACCTATGAATATCTGATTTTGGACATTCAAACCTATAAGCAAGCTTATAGAAGTCCTGTAGAGTCACTGACCAAAGATGGTCATTAATAGAGGTAAGAATCTCAAGCAGCACATGGTCAACAGCACGGTCATTGGCCACCAGCTGTGTGGCACATGGTCGACCACATATTGAACCCTGGCTACTTGGCAGTGTCGACACCTCAAATACTTACTTAACCTCTGTAGGGTTAGTTTCAGGTCCTATCTTGCCATAACAACTCGTGATTAATGAGTTTAAGGTGTAAACTATCATTTATTTCCAGTATTCACGATGTGCGATGAATTTTTACATCAAGACATAAAAATTTCGGGGTTCCAGACCCTCATAAAATTCTAATAAATTATCAGGGAGTCACAAGCCAAGTTTGGTCCACTTTTGGGTCGGAATGGCGTATGACACGTGTGCGATGGCACGTCACGATAGCCAAGCGGTGCAGCTTGTCATCGACCACATGTTAGATTATGGCCATCTGGACTCTAAATTTCTTTTGACGTATTTCTTACATTTTTAATGGTCTATACACCGAGTTTGGGTTCAAAACTCAACTTCTATGAAATGTTATGGATACCGCTCACTTGTCCGTTTAACTAAAATATCAGATCTGGCATCAATAGCTTCAGATCCAATCTTAGGGCTTTCAGATCCATCTATCTACTCATGATCCGAGTCTCCAATGGTCCACTCAGGATCCCTAATAGTCTTTTTATGGATTTCTAACATCCATGATCCTTTGTTTAAAATTGTCAATGATCCATTCGAACTTATAGTTATGCCACGTATACCATTGTTAACTACTTGGATAGGTGAACAATGGTCTACACTCGTGGATCCGCCATAAATAATGGTTTGAGCATATAGTATCTTATAACCAATATGGATCCTTACTCCTTTAATCCATGTTTATTCTAAATCATTACTTAACCCATTACCCTACACTCCATTATTTTACATTAAAAGATTTAAGCATCCAGTTGAAGGTGTACTTACAAAGATTTGGTCCTCTCTCAAATCCTCAGCAATGGGTGTTAATCCAGAGGTACGTGCTTCTTCCCTTTGCTTTTCCTTCTCTTTCTTCTATCTTCTTCCTACAGGGTGGTATTAGGAGAGAGGAGCTTCTCTATTCTTCTTTTCTACTTCTCCTTTCTTCTTCCTCTCCTTCTTTTTCTCTTTGGTCGTGTATCAGAGTTTTGTCTCTGAATTTCTTTTCTTTTGGTTAGATTGAGAGAATAGAGAGAATAAATCTCCCTTGGGTCTACTTGGGTAAGCATGGAGTAACCAAGATGGAAAGGGTGAGGATCTTCTCCTCACCTTATATTTGTGATTCAATTAATGTCGAATACCATGTAGGGAAATCCAATTTCAGTCGGTTATGAGGGGAGAAAAGACTGATTTCCGAGCCATGGGTCCCATTCTTAGTCGGTTATCAAATCAGTTAATGCATAGCGAGTGCGGCTGGATAGGTGCGGTTGGTAGGCTAGCACACGTCCTCTACATAGTGTCAGACCAAATTTTTGGTCAGCCAGTTTAGGTTCGTACATGTCAGATTTTTGGGTTTCGTACTGGCTAGGTCCAAGATTTCTTCTAAGGTTCCTCCGCATCCTTAGGTGACATGAGAAGTTCATGACTAGTGTTTTGTGTCACCTCATAGTTATTCTTTCATCTTTGGACTTGTCGATATGATAGGTTCGTGTGTGGGAAGACCCGACACATGCCCAAAATAGAGGTATCATAATGGGATTTGGTCATGAGTCTTACAAGGATTGCAGATCACGGTACTCCACAAATCAACCCCAAGGCCTAAATTTTAAATACCAAAGTAACAGTGAATATTTTTAAAATTTAGTCTTGATTAAAACATTAGCATAAATTAATAGATCATTGAATAGTGGAAGACTAAAAGCTTAAACAAATTTATTCAAGAGCTGACATATTATAAATTTAAAACAATATTAAATTCTAAATCAATAATTAATTTCATTATCTAATTATTCCATAATAAATAATCCACGGTAAAGTAAAATATTATTCAAACTTTAATTCCATCGTAAACCCAAAATAAAATAAATAATCCCAACTAAGGAAAGAAAAACATGGGCACAGCCTAAACCTATGCACAACACTACACATCGCATCAAGAATTAGAGATGTCTTCTTAGGTTCTCAATCCACATCCTCCACAATAGATGGACTGCTACTTGAATCATCAACCGAAGAACCTGCAACATCTAAAAACACTTTGTGAGCAGAATGTAAGCTCAACCACCGAGCTTAGCAAGCAAACTAAAAGTGCAACAAGCGAATGCATGCAACTATCAACTATGATATAGTAAATAATTGTAAGTACCAGCTTAGGACAACCCTGACATTGAGTCTCCAGGCTGCATGGGTCTTCTCCCATCAAATGATACCACCTCACTTGGCCGATAGTATCACCCCCAAGTATGGGTACATCGTTATGGAACAAGCCTGTATTACGCCGACCACTTGCCACAACTTATCCCAAGCCTATATTATTCCAGCCACTTGAGGAGATGGTAATCCCACTAGTCGACTAACCCGCCCATCCACACTACATTGGGTGTGGGGAGCATCACAACTATGTTCATAACACCTCTTATTGCACCCATGCTATTACATAACCCCCTAATGGCTAGGGGTACAATTATACTGGTAATCATGTTTAACTAGCTATGTCTACGTAATTAACCATATTACTGGACCGTAATGTCGCCAAGCTTCTGACTTAACCAGACATATGTTGTCACACCCCAATTTTTGACTAACCAAAATGGTGTGATGAACCGTCAATAAACCAACGGTTCAACCAGGATCTCGAATAGGCTATCCCACATATGATAAACCAAAACACAATCCACATTACTCAGAGATAATAAAGTAAATAGCGAAAGGCTTATAGATAATGAACTGAAGTCTAGTCATGATAAATAATTAATATTCCATTTATTTCCAAATAACCAAAACATAACTTAATACATATTACAATATCCAAATACGAAGTCTAAACATTAAACATATCCACAGTTGAAACGCTCTCTTAACGAACCATGTTCGTTCTCCACAGCTTGCTCATTCATAGCCTCCACCCATTCATATGTTGGCGTGTAGACATAATCTTCAATCATAGTACCTGCAACATCAGAAACTAAAAGACTTTGTGCACGCGAGGGTCAGCTCTCCAACTTGAGCTCAGTGAGAAAACAAAACAATGCAACAAACATATGCATGCATTCATTCATAACTTTGGTCTGGTATATAAGTTTGCAATGTGCTATAGAAAGGATTGGTGGCCAAAGGCTACGTTTATTGACACCTCACCTCTACACACGAGTGTGTGAAGCCACCCAAAGGTAACGTTTATTGTCGTCCCACATGCACCCACCATGGACAATGTACACGCAAAGGTTACGTTTATTGCTGTACCGGTTAACCATACCAACACGTAAGCCCTTGCTAGCGAGGGCTTGCAAACTAGGCTCACAACTAACCAATCCAAATGTCAAATAGTGTATCCAAGGCCTCACCCCAGCAACCCTCAATACGTCCATAGATATAGGGCCAAGGCCCCCCGGCAGAGTCAGAGACTATACGGTTCGAGATCACCTGCCCTCATACACTATGACGTAATAGTTCTGCTAAGGTAATAGTGAAACGATGGTGTCAGTGGACAAGACTTGAGTTAGAGATAGAGCTAGAGTGTTGAGGCCGGGCCTATGACACCCCCCTGATACTCACTCGCATCAAGCACACTAACCACACACATACATTCACATGTCTATTCCTATCATCATCATCATCATCATGTCATAAACAATAAATTTAAATATACATGAACAGTAATAATAGAAATATTGGATGACATGTTGAATGCACATACAAGCATACACGCATAGAATCAGTCATGGCATCGGACTCAAGAAATAAAAATAGTTTATTATTAACCAATTAGTTTAGGTCTTGTTTCCTCACCTTTGCTTGATTGTAGATCCTCTTTCAAGCTTTAAGAATATACTAAATATCAATATTATATCACTAGAAGACCTAATCAAGTCGATAGAATTGAATTAGAATTAATTCTGAGTTTAGAAATTTACTGTTAACTGGGGGTTGATGTCAGGGTCGGAGCTTCCATCGACCTTGGGTGCGACCACCCCTTTATTGGGCTTCCCGAATGTTGGGGGTCGATGCTAGGGTCGGATATTCCATCGACCCTAGGTGCGACCCCCCATGTTTAAGTCAAGAATTTCATCCTACGGTCCATTATTTCATGTTTGGGTCCTATGGCTTACTTCCACAATCCATTCTATGCTTGTTCTATGGCTTAAAACTCTCGGTTTCATCCTTACTTTTCTTACCATGATTTTCCTCCATGGATTTCATTGAAATCCTCCCATGGATGGATGATTTGGGTTTCTAATAAGTCATACCCTCTTCATAAATCATTCTAAGGTCTTCAATAAATCATGGACAATGTATTCATACCTTAGGTTTGTTGAGATTCAGAGTTTCCTCTGAATTTCCTCTTTCTTGGTCTTCTTCTTCAATTCTCCTTCTCTTCACCTTCTCTTCCTTCTCTTCTCTTTCTCTCAATCTAATTAGGGTTGTAAAAGGAGTGAAAGAGGCTTAGGGACGTCCTATTTATAGAGTAAAACCTCCCAAAATAAGTCCCATTGAGTTTAGGAAAGGTTCCAATTGAAATTAGGAAGTTTCCTAATTTTTGATTTGTCGGCAACAGGGGGTCGATGGGGGGGTCGGCTAATTCGAGACCCCTGCGACCCCCTGACCAAAAAGTCATGGGTCAGACAGGGAGTCGACCCTGCCTGTTTAGGCATGCGACCCTACCCTCATTTTGATTGTTTTTGAGTAAAATTTCATATTGGGTCTTGGGTTTCTTCACACACTTGGTCCACTTGGCTCGACCATGATATGTAGACTGGTCACGACACGAAATATAAGGTTAGATTCGTGACGTGCGGGTCTTACAACTCCACTACCCTTAAAAAAAATTTTGTCCTTGAAATTTGAATGTACGGATCTTACAACTCCCCCATCCTTAAAATAAATTTTGTCCTCAAAATTTGAAATTAGGTGGGAATTCTATTTCCGCATTGCATCTTCTTCCTCCCATGCAATCTCCTCCACATTTCGTCTTCGCCAGGTTATCTTTGTAAGACCCGTGTCAAACTAACCCAGTCTTACCACCTTGAACCAGGTTTACCCATCATGGTCGAGTCAAGTGGACCAAGGGCGTGATGGAGATCGAGATCCCAGGTATCAAATCGACCAAAAAACACTTAAAATAGGGGAAGGGTCGCATACCCAGCCAAGTAGGGTCGGACCTCCCAAAACAGAATGTCAGACCCTCAGATTTGAAGGGAGGGTCAGACAGCTTAAGACCCTAGGGTCGACGGGATCATCGACCCTCCCATCGACCCTCGATTTCTGACTAATATAGAAATTAGGAAATTTCCTAATTTTCGATTGGGATTCTTTCCAAATCTCAATGGGACTATTATTGGACATTCCTACTCTATTTAAAGGACGTCCCTAAGCCACTTTCACTCCTTTCACAACCCAAATTGAATTGAGAGAAAGAGAGAAGAAGGAAAAGAGGAAGAAAGGAGACAAGGAGGAAGACTTAGCAAAAAGGAGAAGAGTTACAGAGAAAGATTAATCTTCTCAGATATGGATACTAATTCCATGAGTTTCTACAGACCTTAGATTAGATATGGTTGAGTGTAGGATTTCGAAGAAACCCAAACCATCCATTCATGGTTGGTTTTCATGGAAAATCATAGGACGATGCATGAAAACTATTTAGATAGATTATACATTGTTATAGGCCATGGAATGACTGTTGGATGAATGTAGGAAGCAAGCCATAGGACCCCAAACACGAAGAGTGGATTTAAAAGTGGAAATTGAACCAGAGTGCATCGAGGGTCGCACCGAGGGTCGATAGACCATCCGACCCTAGGTGTTTCTGACCATCGACCCTCAGCATTCGAGAAGTCCAGAATGAGGGGAGGGTCGATAGACCCATCGACCCTAGCATCGACCCTCAGTTGACAAAATGGTTTTAAATTCTTAATTAATTCTAATTAAATTCTATCGACTTTGTTAGGTTTGCTAGCAATATAATAAAGTTATAACGGTGATTTTAAAGCTTGGAAAAGTATTTTATAGCAAGCTAAGGTGAGGAACCTTAACTCCAAACTAAATTGGTTAATAATAAACTGTTTTCTATTTCTTGAGTCATATGCTATGTTTGATTCTATGCGAATATGTTGTAATGTGCATACAGCATGCCATCCAATATTTCTATTACTTGTTCATGCATATTTATTTTATTATTTATAACATGATGATGATGATGATGATGATGATAGGAATAGGCATGTGCTTGTATGTGTGTGGTTGATGTGCTTGATGCGAGCGAGTATCAGGGGAGGTGTGATGAGAACGTCAATAAACGTTAACCTTTGGCGGGTCTCAGCACTTTAGCTCGATCTCTAACTCAAGTCTTGTGCATTGACATCGTCATATCGCCATTACCTTAGCAGAACTATTATGTCGTGGAGTATCAGGGGAGGTGGTCTCGGTCCTTGTAGTCTCTGACTCTACCGGGGGGCCTTAGCTCTATCTCTATGGATGTTCGAGGGGACTTTGGGGTGAGGCCTTGGATACACTGTTTGGCATTAGGATTGGTTACTAGCGAGCCCAGTTTGCAAGCCCTTGCTAACAGGGGCTTACGTGTTGGTATAGCATTATATAGCAATAAACGTTAACCTTTGTTGTATAATGTTATGGTAGGGTGGATGGGGACGACGATAAACGTTAACCTTCGGGCGGGCTTCCACACCCTGTGTATAGAGGCGGTGTCAATAAACGTTAACCTTTGACCACCCAACCTTTCTATTGCACATTGCAAACTATAAACCAGACCAAAGATATAAATTGACTTTTTGCATGCATATGTATTGTTGCATTGTTTTGGCTACTCACTGAGCCGTGTTGTGTGCTCACCCCTCGATGTCGAATATTTTTAGTTGATGATGCAGGTTACACAGTGGAAGATTATATGAACGCGTCTGTGTGTGGGAATATGGCAGCAATGGACGCTGGAGCTGAAGATGATACACACGACTCCTCTTGCGAGTGCAACTCGTGTGTATTTGATTAGATATTTTTATAAGTTTTCTTTATTTGGATTTATTAAAAACTTGTATTGATATTTACTTATGTCCCGGTTGATACAAAATAATTTTCTATTAAATTATTAATATCATCTTAGTTCTCAGTTCATTTATTTATAAGATTTCCGCTATTGTGTGTTTACTCTGATTATGATTGTAGATGCGTGTAAGTTTGGATAACGCGGGGATAGCCTATTTGAGAATCTGGTTGAACCGTTGGTTATTTAACTGTTCTTCACACCATTCTGAATAGTGCAAAATTGAGGTGTGACAACTTGGTATCAGAGCTTCTCAGGCTTTGCCCGTTGAACTGACACACATTCAAGACCATTGTGAACTGAGATAGGATAAAATAAAAGCTTTAATACAAACACACTGTAAGCACAAGTGATGATTGAAACCAAATTAAAAAGAGAATAATGCATCTATTAAAGGGAAAACCAGTTACATACAATGAGAGAGAAACAAAACGTATATACATCGCTAAAGCAGAGTACAGTCCACAACCCGGACAGTTACTCTGTAGTACAAGGAAAAAAATAAAAGTACACTCAGGAAGCTGGAGGCGAAGGAGGAGGCGGTGCCTCACGGTCTCTGTCATAGTCCTCGGCATAGACCCTAGTCAACCATGCCACCTGGGTCTGAGTCACCTACAGACTAGCTGTAGATCAGCCACCCTCTGATCAGTCCGGCGCTGGGCGTCTAGGAGCTCCCCTATCCTCAGATCCGATGCGTGCTGAGCCTATCTAATCTCGTGAAACATACTCAGCACGTCATCAGCTGGTGGGCGTGAAGGACCAGCCCCATGAGAAGGACTGGTCTCCGGTACCGAAGCTGCCGCAGCAGAAGTACCAGCCCTATCTGCATGTGTGGGCGATGGCGGTGGTATCGCATCGACATCCATATACATGCGATCGTCATCGTCGATCGGATCCCCACGAGCCCTAGCAGCAGCCTCAGCATCAGCCATCTCAACCCGAGTGTGAGGGCGCACCATCGCGTTCCTCTCCTCATCGCTAACCTCCGCATCTCGCAGCCCCATCTTGCATATAGCCTCCCAATCTAGAGGCGACGAGAAGGTCTTCTCCTGGATCTTCTCATCTACCAGATCCACCCCCAGACGGGTCAGTAGCACTGTAATCATGCGTCCATAGGGTAGATTACCCCTATGACCAGACAATGTGGCACTAATCATCGTCTGCATGATGATGTAAGGAAGGCAGACCGGCTGACGAGTGCAGATGCAGTAGATCAAGAACTGGGTCAGCTGAGACACCCTCTCATAATGGCCACTCCGTGGGATCAGATTATGCTGGATAATCTTGCAGAAAACCCGTGGAGCTGGACGCAAGTAGCAAGCCCTCATCTGTCATCTATCGGGACGGAGCAACTGGTTGTCGATCTCTGCTCTCATCTCCATCTCAACAAACTGTGGCTCTCCCGGCGCATAGTACACCATAGGGCCATCATTGGTAATGCCCAACAGATCGGCCAGCTACCGATAATCAAAGGAGATGTGCACCCCCTTGACGTAACTGGTGATGCGCAACTCCTGGCCGTGTTCAACATCATTGTAATTCCCCACCACCTGGAGATTACAATAGAACTGGCGCACCAAATCTGGACAGGTGCACGCATCGTATGTGATGACGGGGAGCCACCCCATATCACCAAATGCTCCCTCTACATTGAACAAGGCTAGCTCAGCCAAGTTCACCATGCGACCCCCTTCCACTTTCTTATGGGCATAGTCAGCATACTGTGCCTCAGCTTCATTTGAACGGAAGAGAAGTGGATCACGCAATCTTGGCACTTTGGTACGGGCCATAGTATCTGCAAAATAAGAAGGAGAAAAGAAACAAGGAGTTAATAGGATAAAAATTTGAAAAATTTAAAATAGAGCCCCATTTCTCACCATATAAGTGGGCATGAGAACCTAAGTAGGTTAAAACATATCCTACAACCCACATGCAGTAGGAAATTTTAACTCACGATGTCCAATTTGAAGAAATTCAAGAAAAATCGAAAATGTCGACAAATTAGGGCAAAAAGAGAAAATTTTAAGTTTCTCGATAACCAACCGATGAAACTCAAAAATTTTTGAGGGCTTTTGTTCCTCAAGACCCCAATAACAAAAGCCCCCAATAAAAATTGAATTTTTAAATTTGGAAAGAGTTTAATTTGGAAAATATGAGTTAAATGAGCAAAAACCTAGAAATTAAAACCTAAAAACAGGTAAAGTTGGGAAAGTATACCTGTAGAGGTGATGTAGATGTCGAAACTCGGACTAAGAATGATCCACAACAGGGAAGTAGCATTGTAGCAACTTGGAGAGAAGAGGCGAGTCGAAACGGAGGAGGAATAATGAGAAATGACCCAAAATAGGATCTTAAAAATCTGATTTTTGGTCCGAGGGTCGGACAATTCGACTGACACCATCGACCCTCGGATCGACCCTCCCATCGACCCTCGGCTCCCGGGAATCTGACAAAAAATCGAGGGTCGGACTGAGGGTCGGACACCCATCGACCCTCCCATCGACCCTCAGCTCTCGGGAAGGACAGGTTATTCCCAAGGTCGAATACCCAGGGTCGGACATACCAGCAACCCTCACCATTGACCCTGCATATAAAAGACAGTATTTTTTTATAAAATGAGTTAGAAATTGAAATTTCTTATCGGTTAGTGTGCCTACATGAAATATAAATGAGTTCTAACCTACCTTGATGAATTTTCAGGCACTGACAATAACCGAAAGGAATTATGTCTGGCCGTAGAGTTACCCGACATACCCGAAGTACAGTCCCACCACCACCACCAGTGGAGGAGACTAGTCAAGAGAATAACCATGCACAGGGTAATCCAGAACCAGCAGGCCCTACAAATTTTCCACCTCCACAACCGGAGCTAGCAACTGTGGTTATGAATCTGGCACAACAGCTACAGCAAATGCAATACGCACAAGCTCAAATGCAAGTTGCAATGGGAGTTATGTTTCAAGCCACTCAGGCTGCAACCATGCACACTGGGAAAGCTAGTGCAGCACCAGTGGGTAATCACCCAGCTCAACAGACACCTCAACAACCGGCTACACCAATTCCAGTGCAAGTCCCAGAAGCAGCCCAAGGGAACTATCAGTATCCACCCCCTATGTTTGGGGCATACCAAAATCAACTGGATCACTCCCGGCTAGTGGAGAGATTTTTGAAGATGAAACCTAAGGAATTCAACGGCAAGCCGTCGGATCCATTGTGGCCAGCACACTGGATAGACGAGATGGAGAGGAACTTCCTTATGATGACTATTACCGAGGAAGAGAAAGTACTATGCGCCACCTTCATGCTCAAAGGTGACGCACACCATTGATGGAAGTCTACAAAGACGTATTTATTGACCAAGCACGCCCTACTGACATGGGCTATATATAAGGAAGCATTCTTCGAGAAGTATTTCCCAAGAAGCTTCAGAGATTCAATGGAGAAGGAATTTCTGAGTCTGTACCAGGGGCAGATGTCCGTAAACTAATATCAATAGCGCAATGAAGAGCTATTTTTCTTCGCACCGGCTAGTATGCAGGAAGAAGATACCAAAACTCTTAGGTTTGTCACGGGACTAAGAGGAAGGATAAGAGAAAATGTTCTGGGCTTAGAGAAGAAAATCTACAACGAAGCTGTCCAGATTGCTCGAGTGATCGAATCGAGCAAGAAGGAGAGTTATTTCTCCCAGAACAGAGGCATCAAGCGACCAGCCGAAAACTCCTACAACGGAGGCAATAATAGGACGTATAAACCTTTTCGTCCTCAGAATTTTGCCACTGCACCAAAGTCTATTTCCATAGCTCAACTACAGCCAAAGTCAAATTCTAAAGCCCCGAAGTGTTATAACTGCAACCAACCAGGGCATATGGCAAGAGAATGCCCAAAACCCAAGAAGCAGTTACATCAAGGACGGGTATATGCCGTTACATCAGAGGATGCAGCCGCATCACCCGATGTGGTCACAGGTATGACCTAAACTTTTAAGATTATAATTTCATTGATTGAGCATGTAGACTAAGTAAAACGGATCATAGGTATTGTACCTATCAATGGCGTACCAGCCAGAGTACTCTTTGATTCAGGAGCTACGCATTCATTTATATCTGTGTCGTTTGGGAAAAAGACCAATTTACCCATCAAAACATTAGACTACAAGTTACTTGTACGGTCACCGATGGGATTAGAAGTGGAATTAGAGAAAGGTTATGGGCCATGTCCAGTTCTCATTGGCGAGAAAACCTTGGATGCAACTTTAATACAACTTGAGATGGCAGACTTCGATGTCATCTTGGGAATGGACTGGTTAGCTCGGCATTCCGCAAATCTATTATGCGCCGAGAAGAAGCTAACGTTCAAAGACAAAGAAGGAGCAGAATTTAGTTTCTCGAGAACCAAGCTTCCCAGAAGACGCAAGCTCATACTCTCAGCATTAAAGGCTAAGAAGTGCCTTGAAAAGGGAGCCGTCGGATATCTAGTATCAGTGGTCGACCTAACCAAGGACGCACCACGAATGGAAGATATTGACGTCGTGCGGGATTACCCAGATGTATTTCTGGAGGAACTACCCGGATTACCGCCCGACCGTGTCACAGAGTTTGTAATAGACCTGATACCTGGAGCCGCACCGGTATCAAAAGCACCGTATAGAATGGCTCCTACTGAACTGAAGGAATTAAAAGTGCAATTACAGGAACAGCTGGATAAGGGTTATATTAGATCGGGTATATCTCCATGGGGAGCACCGGTGTTGTTCGTAAAGAAAAAGGATGGTAGTGTTCGATTATGTATCGACTATCGAGAGTTGAATAAGCTGACAATCAAGAATCGATATCCACTACCCAGGATCGATGACTTGTTCGATCAGTTACAAGGAGCGAAGGTATTTTCAAAGGTCAATCTTCAATCAGGCTATCATCAGCTGAAGATTAAAGAAGGTGACATTCCGAAGACAGCTTTCAGGACAAGATACGGACATTATGAGTTCTTAGTGATGTCCTTCGGATTAACTAATGCACCGGCAACATTCATGGAACTTATGAACTGAGTTTTCCACGATATGTTGGATACGTCGGTTATAGTATTTATTGATGACATATTGGTATACTCTAAAGACAAGGAAACCCATGTCAAGAACCTAAACACAGCCCTACAACGTTTAAGGAAAGAGAAGTTATACGCCAAATTTTCGAAGTGTGAGTTTTGGCTAAGTGAAGTCACCTTTCTAGGCCATGTAGTATCCACAGAAGGAATAAAAGTGGACCCCAGTAAGATCGAGGCTATTGTGAAGTGGGAAGCACCAAAGAGTGTTTTAAAAATTAGAAGTTTTCTGGGTTTAGCTGGATATTATCGGAGACTCGTAGAAGACTATTCTTGGATTGCCGTACCTCTCACTAGTTTGACCATGAAAGGAGAAAAATTTGTATAGACGGATAAGTGTGAGAAGAGTTTTCAAACACTGAAGACCAGATTGATATCCACCCGAATTTTGACCATTCCCGTTCCAGGACAGACATTTACCTTATACACTGATGCATCGGGATTGGGACTAGGATGTGTGCTTATGCAAGGAGAGCAAGTAATTGCGTATGCCTCGAGATAGTTAAAGGTACATGAGAAAAATTATCTCACTCATGATTTGGAGTTAACGGCAGTAGTACATGCTGTCAAGATATGGAGACATTACCTATACGGAGAGAAATTCCAAATTAAGTCGGACCATAAAAGTCTTACTTATCTATTTAATCAGAAAGAGTTGAATATGAGACAAAGAAGATGGCTGGAATTATTGAAAGACTATGATTGCGATATCCAGTATCATCCGGGTAAAGCGAACGTGGTAGCATATGCATTGAGCAGAAAAGCAATGATTAAATCTCAAGGAGAAGTTAGCACGACTGCAGCAATGTGTACCAATGGGATGGTGTTTAATCACGGCAACGAACAATATGTGATAGATACAACGGATGAATCAGCTAGCCAAGGGTTTATTCATCGATTTTCAAATATGTTCACGGCATTGAAGATTATACCGGATATAGTGGACGAAGTGAAGACAGCTATCAAAGCAGATCCTTATCTGAGAACGGTACAAGAAGATATTGAGAAAGGTAGGACTAACCCTGAGTTCACCTTGGACGAAGAAAAAGTATTGAAATACAAAGGAAGAATATGTGTACCCGAAACAGAAAATGCAGACATTAGACACCGACTGATGAAGGAAGCCCACACCACCATCTACTCGATACATCTTGGAAGCACAAAAATGTATCATGATCTAAAGAAACTATATTGGTGGAGGGGAATGAAAGCATATGTAGCTAAGTTCGTGTCTCAATGCCTAAATTGTCAGAAAGTAAAGGCGGAATGATAAAGACCCGCGGGACTGTTACAACCATTACCGGAATCAGCATGGAAATGGGACTGCATCACTATGGACTTCGTCACAGGACTACCATTGACTCCTCGAGTAGTTGACGCAGTTTGGGTGATTGTAGACCGTCTGACTAAAACAGCTCGCTTCATACCGATACGACCCTAGTATACACTGGAAAGGTTAGCAAAGTTGAATGTGGATAATATTGTTCGGTTACATGGTGTTCCAGAAAGCATTGTGTCCGATAGAGATCCACGATTTACTTCCAAATTTTGGGAAGGACTGCAAAAGGCTATGGGTACAACATTGAAGTTCAGTACTGCATTCCACCCACAGATAGACGGACAGTCAGAGCGTACAATCCAAATTCTAGAAGATATGCTACGAGCATGTGTGATTGATTTCAAAGGATCATGGGACGAAAAGTTACCATTGATCGAGTTCGCCTATAACAACAGCTATCAGGCTACTATACAGAAGTTACCTTATGAAGCACTGTATGGCAGGAAGTGTCGAACTCCCTTGTTTTGGAATGAAGTTGGAGAACGTAGTATTGTTGGACCGGAATTTGTGGAAGAGACTTGTCGAGTGGTCGACATCATCAAGGAGAGAGTGAAAACAGCTCAGAACCATCAGAAGCAATATGCAGATACTCGACGAAGAGATCTAGAGTTCGCCGTAGGTGATAAAGTATTTTTGAAAGTATCGCCTATGAGAGGATTGAAGAGATTCGGACAGAAAGGAAAATTAAGTCCAAGATATGTCGGGCCAAACGAAATTCTATCTAAGCATGGAAAAGTAGCTTATCAGTTGGCATTACCACCATCTATGTCAAGTGTGCACGACGTATTTCTCATTTCTCTATTGAAGAAGTATGTCAAAGACCCAACGCATGTCTTGACAGTAGATTTTCCGAAATTGACTGATGATTTGACATTTGAAGTAACACCAACAGAAATCACTAGTCAAAAGGTTCAACGTCTACGCAACAGAGATATCTACTATGTTAAGGTCACATGGAAAAGTAGAGACATGAAAGAGATTACATGGGAAGAAGAAAACGCTATGAGAAAGCAATACCTTGACTTGTTTGATTCGGAAGGTACGTATAATTTCGAGGACAAAATTTTTATAAGTTGGGGGGAGTTGTAAGACCCGTGTCAATTTAACCCGGTCTTACCATCTTAAACCAGGTTTACCCATCATGGTCGAGTCAAATGGACCAAGGGCATGAAGGAGATCGAGATCCCAGGTACGAAATCGACCCAAAAACACTTAATTCTAGGGGAGGGTCGCACACCCAGTGAAGCAGGGTCGGACCTCCCAAAATAGAAAGTCAGACCCTCAGTTTTGAAGGGAGGGTCGGACAGCTTAAGACCCTAGGGTCGACGGGATCATCGACCCTCCCATCGACCCTCGGTTTCTGACGAATATAGAAATTAGGAAATTTCCTAATTTTTTATTGGGATTCTTTCCAAATCTCAATGGGACTATTATTGGACATTCCTACTCTATTTAAAGGACGTCCCTAAGCCACTTTCACTCCTTTCACAACCCTAATTGAATTGAGAGAAAGAGAGAAGAAGGAAAAGAAGAAGAAAGGAGACAAGGAGGAAGACTTAGCAAAAAGGAGAAGAGTTACAGAGAAAGATTAATCTTCTCAGGTATGGATACTAATTCCATGAGTTTCTACAGACCTTAGATTAGATATGGTTGAGTGTAGGATTTCGGAGAAACCCAAACCACCCATTCATGGTTGGTTTTCATGGAAAACCATAGGATGATGCATGAAAACTATTTAGATGGATTATACATGGTTATAGACCATGGAATGACTGTTGGATGAATGTAGGAAGCAAGCCATAGGACCCCAAACACGAAGAGTGGATTTAAAAGTGGAAATTGGACCAGAGTGCATCGAGGGTCGAACTGAGGGTCGATAGACCATCCGACCATAGGTGTTTCTGACCATCGACCCTCAGCATTCGGGAAGTCCAGAATGAGGGGAGGGTCGATAGACCCATCGACCCTAGCATCGACCCTAGCATCGACCCTTAGTTGACAGAATGGTTTTAAATTCCAAATTAATTCTAATTAAATTCTATCGACTTTGTTAGGTTTGCTAGCAATATAATATAGTTATAACGGTGATTTTAAAGCTTGAAAAAGTATTTTATAGCAAGCTAAGGTGAGGAACCTTAACTCCAAACTAAATTGGTTAATAATAAACTGTTTTCTATTACTTGAGTCCTATGCTATGTTTGATTCTATGCGAATATGTTGTAATGTGCATACAGCATGCCATCCAATATTTCAATTACTTGTTCATGCATATTTACTTTATTGTTTATAACATGATGATGATGATGATAGGAATAGGCATGTGCTTGTATGTGTGTGGTTGATGTGCTTGATGCGAGCGAGTATCAGGGGAGGTGTGATGAGAATGTCAATAAACGTTAACCTTTGGTGGGTCTCAGCACTTTAGCTCTATCTCTAACTCAAGTCTTGTGCATTGACATCGTCGTATCGCCATTACCTTAGCAGAACTATTATGTCGTGGAGTATCAGGGGAGGTGGTCTCGGTCCTTGTAGTCTCTGACTCTACCGGGGGGCCTTAGCTCTATCTCTATGGATGTTCTGAGGGATGCTGGGTTGAGGCCTTGGATACACTGTTTGGCATTAGGATTGGTTAGTAGCGAGCCCAGTTTGCAAGCCCTTGCTAACAGGGGCTTACGTGTTGGTATAGCATTATATAGCAATAAACGTTAACCTTTGTTGTATAATGTTATGGTAGGGTGGATGGGGACGACGATAAACGTTAACCTTCGGGCGGGCTTCCACACCCTGTGTTTAGAGGCGGTGTCAATAAACGTTAACCTTTGACCACCCAACCTTTCTATTGCACATTGCAAACTATAAACCAGACCAAAGATATAAATTGACTTTTTGCATGCATATGTATTGTTGCATTGTTTTGTTACTCACTGAGCCGTGTTGTGTGCTCACCCCTCGACGTCGAATATTTTTAGTTGATGATGTAGGCTACACAGTGGAAGATTATATGAACGCGTCTACGTACGGGAATATGGCAATAATGGACGCTGGAGCTGAAGATGATAAACACGACTCCTCTTGCGAGTACAACACGTGTGTATTTGATTAGATATTTTTATATGTTTTCTTTATTTGGATTTATTAAAGATTTGTATTGGTATTTATTTATGTCCCGGTTGATACAGAATAATTTTCTTTTAAATTATTAATATCATCTTAGTTCTCAGTTCATTTATTTATAAGATTTCCGCTATTGTGTATTTACTCTGATTATGATTGTGGATGCGTGTAAGTTTGGATAACGCGGGGATAGCCTATTTGAGATCCTGGTTGAACCGTTGGTTATTTAACGGTTCATCACACCATTCTGAACAGTGCAGAATTGGGGTGTGACAATCTTCATATACGAACTATCCCAGCTTTGGAGATGTTTTACCTTTCAACCAGTGTACTAGGCTGGTACCACTTCAATAGTTGAATCTCCTATCTAAACCAGTGGATCCATGGTCATTATCTCTGATATGGATCTCCAATGTACTTCTTCAATAGAGACACGTGAAATGCATCATGCGCACTAGACATGGACAGTAGTAACGCTAATTGATATGCAACTTGTCTCTCCAAAGTCTATAAGATCCAACACCTATATAGAATATAACTTTCCCTTCTTGTTTAATCGTTTGAAACTCTTCATAAGTGATATCATTAAGAACACTTTGTCACTTATGGCGAACACAAGGTCTTGGTGTCTCTTCTGACATCTGGAGCTATCTTGGCCCTTTTCTTTGATATTGTCTGCTACTCGATAGGTTTCTTCAATAGACTTTGGTTTTAAAACTCTTAATTCACTAACTCCATTCCAAAACAAAGGAATTTGACATTTCTACCTTACCATGCTTTATAGGTGACATTTACATAGTACCTTGGTAGCAACTTCAATTCACGGTTAACTTCTCAACTCAAGCTCCTTGAAATCAATTTCACAAACTCGGGCATATCTCTTAGGATCTATATAGTCCGCTCCGACTATCCATCGGTTTGAAGAAAAGTGCGGTACTAAACTTTAACTTTGTCCCCATTATTTTCTGTAGATCCTCCCAAAACTTCAAGATAAGGCGTAAGCCTCTAACCGACACTAAGCTCTCATGCATACCATTCAATTTGGCAATATTATCCACATATAGCTTATTTAGCCGCTCCGAAGCATACCGAGGTCATATAGCAATGGAATGAGCTATCTTCATAAGGCGATCAACAATCCTCCAAACTGCATCAACCGCTCTGGGAGTCTATGGCAAATCAGTGACATAGTTCATTGTAATGCAATTTCACTTTCAGACTGGCTTTGATAGTTATTGTTGTAGCCATGTTGGTCTTTGTCTTTCAGCCTTTACTTACTGATAATTCAATTACTGAAACATGCATCTAAACCACATTTGTTATCATTCCTCTTTACCAGTACCATCTCTTCAGGTCATGATACATATTGGTACTCCAGTATGTCCTGAATATTGAGTACAATGGATTCTTATCATTATCCTATTCATAATATCCGAGTCTTTATCTTCATGTATTCATAATCTACCTTTGTATCTGAGTACCGTCTCCGCATCCATAGTAACTCAGGGTTGGGTTTTCCTTTTTCTAAATCTGCTTACACCGTTCTTATTTACAGATCTCAAAAAATTACTACTTTTACTTCATCCATCAATTTAGAAATGATCATTAATGCCACAAGCACAGCCGAATTATTGCTCCATAAGTTCATTCATAAGTTCTTGCTCTATTGGATCATCACAAGTTTCTATTGTATGTTACTCTACTTCCAAATCTGAATCTGTTGTTGCGGAACATAAGACAGTATCTATACTCGTTCCTTCCTCAAACTTTGAAATTCTCATTTTGCATAATGCCTTAGCTACTACATGTGCACTGGTCAAAATAGGACAAAGATATGCCCTAAGACAGAACATGTGCAGTGGTCAAATCTGTTCCAGATTTTTGACCAGTTGCACCATAAATTCCAAATAAAATTCTATTCTTAATAAAAAAATTAAATACAGACATATGTCTATGTAGATAACTGTCTGATCTAAAATTTCATTAAGAAAAACAAGTTAAAACAGTATATTTTCTTTGTGAAAAATGACTCTTTCAATCATGCAAATCAGTACATCATGATAGATTTAAAATCAGAGCACTATGCACTTAAAAATTGATATCAATTCAAGAAAAAATGGAAAAAATATGAAACCAGTGCCATTTTTTAGGAGACTTTCATGTCTAAAAAAATCATGTTAAGTGGATTCTCTGATTATGGCCATAAGGCCTTTGTCTAGAGACTTTTCGATGGAGGATTGCATTGCATCCGAGAAAAATAGCAATGTCAAAGACAATTTTTTTTGATATATTTCCCCAATTCCAAATGGAACGAAATTTTTAGGGTAGTCTTCTATCATATCCGAGAGACTCCCATAAAATTATGGGCTTCAAAATCTTAGAAAAAATACATATGATGTACGTCCTAAGTTTGAACCCTAAATCTGGAATTTTTAGATCAGAAAACCACTTTATGAAATTTGCAAAAAACATCAAACATCAGTGTATATCATTAAAAAATTCATCATTGAATAGCTTAGATAAATTATAATTCATGAAAAATGTTAGACATAGGCATCCTAACATTAACAAGCATGTAATAGAGCATTCATGATTGAGATTTCATGAAAATTAGCTTTTTTCAAGCAAAATTGGCATTCGAGCATTATAATGACCTCTAAATTTGTTTAGAATACTAACCTTGGGCTCAAATCGAGCGAAACCATTGATGAAGGGTGATTGGAGGTTGTATCAACCCCCTTTGAATGTGAATCCTCCTTCTCCTCTCTTCTGCTTCTTTCCTCTTCTCTTTCTCTCTTTTCTTCTTCTCATTTCTTTCTTTTCTCTTTTCTCTCTCTTTCTTTCTCCCTCTCTCACGTTTTCTCTCTCTCACTCACATTTTTCTCTCCCTCACCCACGTTCTCCTCTCTCTATGGTCTGGAAAAAGAGACCCTCCTCTCTCTTCTCTTGCCTATTTATAATTTTTCTCTCCTTTTCTAGAAGATCCTTCTTTCCTTTCTTCTTTTTTCTAGAAAATCTTTTTTTCTTCCTTTTTCTTCTTTCCTTTCTTCTTTTCCTTCTTTTTTCTCTTCTCCTTCTCCATTCCACACGTTCTCTATCTCTCCCTCTTCTAGAAAATCCTCTCCTCCTCTTTCCTTCTTCTCTCTTCCTTCCTTTTCTTCTTTTTTCTATAAATTTTTTTTTACTTTTTCTTCTTTCCTTTCTTTTCTTCCTTCCCACGTTATTTCTTCTTCCTTTCTTTCCTTTTTCTCCTTCTTCTTCTAGAAAACCCCTTCTCTCTTTCCTTTCTCTCCTTCCTTCTCTTTCCTTTTTTCTTTTGGAAATCATCTAGAAACCCTAAATCCTCCTCCTTTTCACGTCTCCTCTCCCTTTTCTTTCCTTTTTTCAAAAAAATCTTTTGGATTCTTCCTTTTTTTCTCTAAATCACGTCCTCTCTTCTTCTCCTTCCTTTTTTTCTTTTTCTTTTTATTGCATTCTATCCAAAAAAAACTAAATCCCTCTCCTTTTCACGTCCTCTCTCCCTTTTCTTTCCTTTTTCTTTTCTTTTTATTGGATTCTATGCAAAAACCCTAAATCCTCCTTCTTTTCACATCTCCTCTCTCCTTTCTTTCCTTTTTCTCAAAAATCTTTTGGATTCTTCCATTTTCTCTCTTAATCATGTCCCCTCTTCTTCTTCTTTTCTTCCTTTTTTATCCTCTTTTGGATCTTACCTCCAAAATCCCTAAATCTTTCTCTCTTCCACATCTCCTCTCTCTTTTCTTTCCATTTTCTCAATCTCCTTTTGGATTTTATCATTTATATATAATAATATATATTATATACATATATACATATATATTTAATAACATACATGTATATAGTATACAATATATATAATATATATAAATATTATGCACCTAGATGAACTGATTCAAAAATGGGTTGAGACTGGCTTGGGTTGACTGAGTTAAACTGATATGGGTTGAGCTAGGTTGGACTAGAACTGACTTGAACTGAGTTGACTGCATTGATTAAAATTAATTGGATTTTCTCTCTCTATTACGTCATGGGCCATTTCCGCTGTCATCCCGCACGAAGTTTTCTGATAACCTTTATTCTAAATTTTCTATGTTTACTTTGTAGAACATTAAAAATGAGGAATATTAGAACTTGAATCACCTCATTTGGAAATAAAATGGCCAACTTATGACTTTCTGAAGTTTAAGCAGGCCAAGAATCGATAATTTGGCTGACCATTCTGCATGAGATCCTTCGGAGGCTTCTACCGGAAATATTTTACGTCCACTTTGTAGAGCACTAAAAATGGAACATAATGAGACTGAAATCACCTGATTTGGATATGGGATGATCAAAATATGAATTTTTGAAGATTAAATGACCATTTACATATGTAATTTTGCATGGGACCCTCCGGAGACTTCTACCCAAGATTTTCCACGTCCACTTTGTAGGATATCACAAATGAAGAATAACGACTTTGGAATCATCTGAATCCGATGTAGAATGAAAAAGATATGAAGCTTTGAAGTTCTAACGATAACTTTGCATGCAAGCTTGCATGGGGCCCACTGGTGACTTCTACCGGAAATCCTTTACGTCCACTTTGAAGAGGACTAAAAATAAGGAATAATGGTACTTAAACCATACGATCCAGACGTCGGATGATCAAGATATGATGATTTGAAATTCAAACAATCCAACTTACGATAATTTGCATGAAAGCCCCTGGGATTATTTATGATAATTTCATAAACGTCCCTTGTACGTATCATCTGACTAAAATGACCATATCTTCTTCATTTGATATCAGAATTGGGCAATTCTGGTATCATTTCGAAGATAATTCCATGACCTATGCAACCATGCAGATTACAGTCTGCGACCTCATTGTGGGGCCCACTGAAAACTACCTCGAGGTCATAGCCCAAAACCCAAATTTTCACTTATCTTTCTTCTTTTGCTGTCCACGCACTAGTAAGACATTGTTCAGTTAGAAATGGCAAAAATGGGGTCCTTACACTACCATAGATAAATACCTTACACTTGTTGCCTAGAATTGCAAATGCATAAATATCCAAAACAGCAAACATATAAGGCATAAACATTGGTTTTTAATCAAAACTATGGAGCATACCTATTCAAACATAAAGTTCTAGGTATATAAACATACAGGCAGGTTCATAAATTTTCCAGAGAGGTGGTGACAAAAGATGGCCTTCATCTGCGATCGATTTACCATGCGCCAAGTGACCAACCGCATGATTACTGGCCATAGGTGTACGACAGGTAATCGACCTCAAGTCAAAATGTTGCCAGATCTCATTGAAACTATCTAGTGGTTTTCTTTAATTCTAATAGGTCTAATCCAGGAGTTTGGGTTCAAAAAAAACATTCTAACTCATACATACAATACTGATTCTAGCTTTTCCTACAAATCGATATTGCTGAATCTGATTTCTATTCTTTAGATCCTTTTCCAGCAATACCAGGGTGATTTTCTTTGGATTTGGATCCACCATAAAATCATTCAGATGAAACCTCAAGGTTTAAGGTCCTCAGATCCATTCAATAATCATTTAGATTTGTTTTTCATTATGAACCTCAGTTCTTCACCGAGCCAGATCCATGTTCTAGTTAGATCTTTGAATGGATTTCAATACTCATTACAATGGATAATGATCTGAGAAACATGTTAAGAAATCCTTTGGGTTCCTACTGATTTAATTTAACTATAATAGAAACAAAGAGATGGGGGAAATCGATACCAGTTATGGATCTCTAGTGTCGGTGATCTCCAGCGGTGTTTTCCTTTGGTGGCGGAGGCTTCTTCCTCTTTCTCCCTTTTCTTTTCATCTCCAGATGTGGTAGAGCCCCTCTCTCTCACCTTTCTCTTTTGGTTTGCAGAGAATGAAGGTGAGAAGGATGGAGTAAAATCAAATCCCATATTCCATTCACGTTGGAGTAATTTGGGGGCTCTAATCAAGGTGGATTAGAGGATTCCCTCCTCTCTATCTAATTTGAATCACGTAATGAATCTGGATATCCATTTGGATGAGTCCATAATGAGACCAAGTCTGACCAATGATCTAAAAAAATGGATTCTCCAAACCATTCCCATTACAAGGGGTGCGGCACGTGACCGACAACAGCTAGGTGTAACGTGCCGGACCCCTAGTGTAAGTGTTGAATTTATATTTTTGGGTATCAGGGTTAAAATAGATTAAATTTATTGAGTTTCATTGGTCTGGTCCACCTTGGTTTGAGTCATTTGTGGTGGTAAGACCAGTTGAAAAGTCAAAATTTCAAATTAAGATCAAAATTTTGGGTGTTGGTGTTACAAAATCTCTTTCGACATGTCCCGTGGTAGATTGGTGAGAGACTAACCCAAACTATTTGAGAGATGGTCTTTGGTCCATCCTCATGGTCCATTGTTGGGTTGACAATCCACCATGGTCAAACAAAAACCAAAACCCTTTGGTTTAGGTGTTGGTAGACTAATTTTTTTGGTTTTAGCCGAGCCCGGGGCTTATGGACCAAAAACCAGTCCGTCGACTACATGTGGCTGATGTCCATATGCACGTCATTTCTTCACAGGCTACGTGCGGCTGATGTCCATCTGCACTACCAAAATAGAGTGCAAACTCCTGTGTATCGTGTGGGATCAACTCTAACCTTCCTTCATTGTGTTTTGCCCACTTTGTCCATGTCTTACTGACCCGTTCATTATGGTAAACTTAAGACTGAAATTTGGGAAAGGGTCTTACAGTGACCGCATCGGTTTGATTTATTTTAGAGCTTATGATCTATGTGCAGTGTAGGTTTTACTATGTAGGTAATATAATGAGAACAGCTACAATTATAGCATGAGTTCCACCACGTACAATTACAGCTTCAATGTAGGAAAGTAGTGGCAGTTGACTCTGATTAAGGCCAAAATTATGCAAAAATTGTCACACCTTGTTCCCGACGTATCGGTACTATGGAATGCAATGGGATCTCTCCGTCCTATCAGGGCATAAGAAATCCCCTTCTAGGATTGCAAATCACGGTACTCTATAAGTCAATACAGACATAATTATGATCAGAGTAAAAATTTACAAGCTTATTTTAAAAAAATTATTCATGCTAAAGAATGTAAACTAACGAAAGACTTAAAGCTTAAAATCCAATTATCAAGAGCTACCAAAATACTAATTAAAATATAAATTTATTTTAAATTCCAATCCATAAGTAAAATCATTATCCAAATATTCCATAATAATTTATCTAAGGTAAAATAAATATGGTTCAAAGTTTATCTCCAACGTAAACCCAAAAAAAATTAAACAATCCCAACTAAAGAGATGAAACATGGGCACAGCCTAAGCCCATGCACATCACTACTCATCGCATAAAAAATTAGAGATATCATCCTCAGGTTTGTAGTCCTCATCCTCCACACCAGATGGACTGCAACCCAAAGCATCACACGAAGAACCTAAATATCTAAAATAATTTGTGCGTACAAAGTAAGCTCAACCACTAAGCTTAGCAAGAAAACTAAACATGTAACAAACAAAATGCATGCAACTATCAACTACGGTCTAGTAAATATAATTGTAAGTGCCAGCTTAGAACAACCCACAGACGGAGTCTCCAATCTACACAGGTCTCCTCCCATCAGATGATACGGCCTCACTCGATCTACAGTATCACCCCCAAGTATGGGTATGTCATTATAGAATAAGCACATATTACGCTGGCCACTGGTCCATAACTCATCCCAAGTCCACACTATGTTGGGCAATTGAGGAGATGGTAATGGCACTAGTCGACTCGTCCACCAATCCACATTACTTCGGGTATGGGGAGCAATGCAACTATGTTCATACTACCTTTTATTGCACCCATGCCATTACATAACCCCCCTAATGGCTAGGGGAACAACTATAGGGATAAATATGTTTGATTAATTATGTAAACATAATCATGTCTACATAATTAATCATTTTACTCGACAGTAAAGTTGCCAAGCTTCAAACCCCATCTGTCCTCCCACCTAGGACATATGACATGGCTAGGTTACATATCATCAATGCAAAGCAACGTCAGTAAGAAGTGGTGCAAGAGTCTCATACCACCCACCTTCCTCCTTACCAACTTAACCAGACATCATGCATTAAAAAGGTAGCAGGTGTTCGATACCCCTGGCCCTCCAATCCTTACCAGCACTACTGATCCAAAACACAAGAATGCATATGTAAGATCACACAAAGTAGTTTATTAGATGGCATGTTATCACACAAAAGCATGTTATCAATCGCATCAATCACTCAGCATAAATCAATATAACTAATTCTACCAAATAAAGGTTTAGTTTCTTTATAGACAGTTAGAGAGTAAATCCTTGGCAAATCGATCGGGTAGCTGCTTACAAGAGTCCACATAGCTAAGGATCAAGATCATAAACATTCGTTAATGTGTTATTCAATAGAATTAATTAGATTCCTCTTTAAGTTCATTATTCGGGTGCTCATAGCGTTCATAGCTTATTTGATATCTTATGCCTATTGTTTACCATTTACTTATCATGACATAGCATTAAGTGGTTCATTATTCCTTTCATTCATCATAATTTGTAACTAAGGATAACTCCGAACATATAATAGCCATGCTATCCAAACAAGGTAGAAACAGTGTGGCTATCACACCATGAGGTAGCACAATCATTTAGTTAGAGGTCACCTTCAAATAGCTTTATTACTAAGAAGGACTAATTACTAATCTCTAAGGTTCCACATTTTCTGTCCAAAGGTTTCTTTCCATTTTAAATAGTAAACAACATGCTACCGAACATCTTACAAGGCATTTAGCTTAACCAACAAAAATAACACTCATAGGCTTTCGATTCCAGGGATCTAAACCCATATGCAGGCGCATAGAAATTCTAGAGATCCACCGACCAAAGATGGTCGACAACAGTGGTCAGATTTATGTGCGGCATGTAGTGGATAGAACAGTCTAGCTACCAGGGGTGTGCTAACTGTCACCGACTGCACATCGAAACATGGTCATTTGACAGTACTGGCACCCCCGAAAAGGTTGCCAAGCTCCTGTAGATTAGGTATAAGCTCATGACTAGTAAGGGTGGTCTGAGATTGATTTAGTTCAGGTGTAAAACCAGTCCTTAAATCTGTCCAAATGAAGTACCAGGGGATTCTTACCCTAAGAACACTATTTTTGGGTTCCAAGCCCATAATAAATTCATAATAAATTTTAGGAAGTCACCGGCCATATTTGGCCGAGATCCGCCATCGGAATGGCATGCGGTTGGTGTTCGACCACAAGTCATGATGATTGGGATGTGCAGCTCATCCCATCGACCGCACATTAGAACTTGGTCCGACGGTCTCCAAACTGTTTTGACATGATTCTCATAATTTTCTTGTTCAGATTGTGGAGTTTTAGGTAGAAATTTATATGGTACGTTTTAGGTACCATTTCTATTATCTATTAACCGAGATTTCAGATATGATCTTGATACTTCAGATCTGGCTTCTAGACATTTAGATCCTTTCATTGATCCATGATGCAAGTCTTCAAGGGTTAACTCAAGATCCGTAAAGGTCATTCTATGGTTTTCAAAATCCGTGCATCATTTTTTTACATTTTCGATGATCCGATGTCACCATTTTGATAAACCATACATGCTACTGTCCACGGTTCATCTTCGTGAGCAGTGACTTGCATGTTCATGGCTCCGCCATGGATGGTGGATCATTTATATGGTCTTTCAAATATTATAGATTTTTTCGTTAATTTATTCAATCCATGCTTTACTCTACAGCCATTACTTAACTAGTTCCATTAATGATTTATGCATTTTAGATTGAGAGAATACTTATAAGGTTTATTCCCTCGCTCTCCAAGTTTTCCAACAATGGTTAAGAGGTACGTGCTTCCTCGCTCTTGCACATTCTTTTCTTTCTTTCTTCTCTGCAACTTCTCTTACTGGGCAGTAATGAGAGAGAGTTCTCCATTTATTATCTTCTTCTTCTTTTTTTCTCCTTTCTTTCTTCCCTCTTAGCTCATGCGTCAAAAATTTTTCTCCCAAAAATTCTTTGGGTTTAATAGATTTGACAAGAGAGTTGAGAGAATGAAAATCCACCTCTTCCCAAATCGATAATCAGGGATATCTATTGATCTATTGATGGAAAAGGAGAATATTTTCTCCTCTCCATTCAGTATTAGATTAATCAAGGCTGCCTACCATAAAAGGAGTCTCTCTCAGTTGGCCATGGAGGAAGAAAACCCAATTCAAATTCTGGGTCCCGCTTACAGTTCATCTCAATCCGAGTTCTGCAATAGGGGGTGCTGCTGGACAGTGTGCAGCACGTGTTCGATCACACCTCCTGGGTCACGAGCCTGACCTCCTGTTGGCCTGCCAGCTTATGTTTGTGCATGCCTGACTCTTCGGTGTTGTTTGGTTTAGGTCCGAGGTTTCTTCTAGTGCCATCTACGCACTCTAGTGACACGAGAGGCTCAAGGTAGCGTCTTTGTTTCACCTCATGAGCATGTCATTACCATTGCTCATGTTGATATGATACATTTACATGTGAGGAAACCTGACACATGCCCATAATGGTTATATCATAATGGGAATTGGGTACGGGGTTTGCAACTCCACCCCCTACAAAAAATTGTGTCCTCCAAATTTAACTGTAGCTACTCCCTTGATCATTGGGGTATTACCTATATGTATCATCCACTTTCTTTCCCATTTAAATCCTTTGACCCTACGGTCCCTTTCCACTAGGCTCAAGATCCAAGAGGTAGTGAAACTTGAGTCTTTTGCCATTCTTGGCATTCAATAGTCAAAGGTTCCATTGTTCAAAACAAATCAACTTGTGATTGGGAAATTTGTCTACAATAGTTGACGGTTCCACCATATATGACAAACCTGCCAAGGTTGGGGTACTTAGATTGTCGGTGTGTAGGGTTCTTGTTGTGTTTCCTTACATTACCTATGGAACATGGTGTGATTACTAGAGTAGTCAATAGAATAGCTGTCTGGTAGCACAGCTATATTCGTTCGACACTTCTTAAGGTTAGAATTCTCCATTTCATTTCTGCTTGACACCTCTTACTTCATTGAAAAGAAATCTTTTTATGATACCAACTTTGTTGAAGAGTAATGAAATTCAAATTCTTATTTCCTTCAACTTTTTTGATTATTTCAAGTTTTTTAGATCATTTCTTCTACCTTTCCTATCATTATCCTCAATCAAGTGTAAAATCGATGTACATTTTCTTCTCCATTATCCCTTTATATTTTCATAAGCCATGTACATTAAGCATCTTTTGTTGAGACACATCATTTTCTTTATATTATCCATATCCACTGCCCCAGTTGTTAACATCAATGCCCAGATCATTTATTTAAGTCGTTCATAGATTCATATCAATTTCAAATTCTATCTCCTTAGTTTCAATGAGTAGGACATAGTATAAATGTCATTTAATATATAGTAGATATTTCTTCACCTTTCGTTACTCTTAATCTTTCCTTGAGATGTAGAGATTTATTAACTCTCATTACCATTGAAGCTTGATTAATCTCGATCAATTTCATTAGTATCTAACTTAGATCAGAACATTCGAAATAGACTTCTCATATTAACATCTCACTTCTTAGTTACATTAAAATTCTTATCCTCAAGTATATGGTAGTACCATGTGAGAAATTTAATATATTACCAATCCTAGGTAGAAGGTATCATCTCCGTAATTCATACCCTAAGCCACTAATGGATTCTTTTCCCATTACGGGTTCTATCCTATAGGTAAACCTTTAATACAAGTGCTGGTCCTAGGGGAGGTCGACATCATATTCAAGTTCTTTGTCAGAAGTAACTAATCAACTATTCTAATTCACTGAAGATTTACTCAATCCCCACAATGTTGACTATTTTTGGGGTCATAATGATAATTTCTCCATTAAACTTCACATCATGAAGAAATTTTCTATTTGTATCATCTGACTTGTTTGACATTTATCATTATTCATCACAATCATATTTTTCTTCAATTCAAATACTGGTTCATCAATCGATTCATTCACTTTATTTTCATACAATTATTTGATTCCAGTAACTCAATTTTCCTTAATAACTACTTATTAAATTTTGTTCTTCTTGGTGTTTCTTTATATAAATTCCAAATGTTCTCATCCTTCATATTATGATTTCAAGAGTCTTGGTCAAGTTTTCAACTTTCAAATTGCTTCCTCATAAAATATATCGCATGGTTTCCATTGAGAACTAAAATTTTACAAACTTAAATTTCCTATTTCCCATTGATGTAGTACGTTAATTGTCCATGCAATAATTTCATATTCGGTATGCATGAATAAAACTCAATATAAGACTCGGAGGTAAAAGAAGTACATGTGATCCTTATGGCGATTGTGGCTATTTTTTCTACTTACGAAGTGAGAATCTCACCCTTACATTGCTTTTGTTCCTCCTGGAAGGAACAACCCTTTCACGAACTGGTGTCTCTATAGCTGATAGTGCAACAACTACCAGTGGCACTACTTGCACTGGGGAACTCTTCTGAATTGCTACCATAGGTACCTATGCAATTGAATTTGTCGTGGTGTATGACTCCATGGCTGCGGAAGGTGCTGGTGTTGGGGTCACCAGAGGGTTTGGTCCTCTCTAAATGGTAGCCAAGATTTCCTTACATAGACATTGTTGCTCATCCCTGATACCTTGAGCTATGTTCCTCAAAGCCTATAGCACATCCTCTACAGTGGGGGACCTTGGTATGGCTGGCATCCGGATTGGATTCTCCAATGGTACATACACTGGAGGAGCAGGTTCAGCACCCCTTTTAGTAGTTACCATCTCAGATGGAGCAACATTCCTAGGGGAATCTTTTACGGGTACTTGGGGCCATTTGGTGAAGTTAGCACTCGGACCTGGGAAAAATTTTAATAGTTAGTCGCGTCACGAATAATATGATTCAAAGATAGCATCATGCAATGTAATAAGTATGCTCAAGGTCAGAAATAAAGAATCAAATAAGGTTATTGTAGATATACAAGAGAATAAAACATCCAAATGGAGTCACAATAATGAAAAATAGGTTGAGCGGCTGCACAATAGGTGTGGTAGGGGCGTGCGTTAGTGGTGTCCGACCTCACGTCGACATCTTCAGGTTTAATAGAGACCTGGCATGGTTTCTTATTTCCCTTCATTTTGGTCTGATGTGCGAGTAGAGACACAATCATAATTCCAGTATAACTTCTCTTAAAGGTTCATTGGGTGATTAATTCCTGTACCTCATCATAGATCATCCAATCACATCATCAAGGTAACTCTCATATCGATTCCTCATTTCTTTGCCTTAAAAACATTTTAGTTTTAAATCCTGGGTAATATGTAAGACCCGCACTCCACTAACCCAGTTTAACCGTGTCGTGCCAGGTCTTCCCATCATTCCTGAACTAAGTAAACCAAGCGTGTGAAGATAGATCACAAATTAGGTATGAGAATCGAGTTAAAAACACTAAAAATCAACCTATGGTCAAAAACTTGGGTAGGTATGGTCGACCGTAAGGAAGGAAACAAAAATCTCAAGTCCAGAACCCCACGGTCGATGATTTTGACCATATGGTCGACGGGTTCTGCGACCATACCATCGACCATGACCCCAGAGATCAGACTCTGAGTTTTGGAAACTTTCTCAAATTAAGAGATTGCTTACCTAATTGAAAGAAGACTCTATATGGAGAGTTTTCCTTTATATAGAGGATGTCCCTCAGCCTTTTTTCACTCTTTTAGAACATTAGTAATCTCTAGAGAAATAGAAGGGAAGAAAAGGAAGAAAAGGAGAAGAAGAAAAAGCTAAGGAAAGGAATTTGGTGAGAAGAGATTTGCTCTCTATCACAGGCAAAGGTATTAACCAAATCTCTATAGTTGTAAACTCTAAGGAATAAGACATCTATGGAAGATAGGCAATATCAATCTATCATGATCCATGTGATTCCTTAAGTAATTTCCAAGGATAACCATGAGGGATGAGTTTGAGGGTTAACGTTGATAAGAAACTGCTAATGAAGGCCATAGGATGATCTTAGAATATACCCCATTGATGATCAGAAGAACTGACCCAGGAAGAACTCGAATTGCATGTAGTCTGAGTCCAGGAATCTCAAAGTCGTAGCTACGATCGACCATAGCATGACCAGCATGACCAGAGGATCGACCATAGGCATTCGGGGAGATTTTAGAAACCATATGGTCGTAGCTATGGTCCCACCATATGCGACCGTAGGGTATCGACCGTAAGCTATAAGGTTGATACAATATGAGACCATAGGACCAATCAGACACCTATCAATGCATTGTTTTGATATTCCACTACTGTAACATGTTACATATGAACCCTAACTTAAATTCATATAACTTTTAGGTTATTGAATTGATTGAAAGAGAATTGCAAGGCTTGAAAGGAGATCGAGTATTGCTAACAGGTGAGGGAATAAGACCTAAATAAATTGGATAATAACAAACTATTTATTTTATTGAGTCCAATGCCATGATTGATTCTATGCATGTATGGTTGTAATGTGAATTTCACATGTCCGATATTCCTGCTATTACGGTACATGCATATTTAATTCTATTTATTTATAACATGATGATGATGATGATGCTAGGAATAGGCATATGAATATATGTGTGTGGTTGGTGTGTTGGATGTGAGTGGAGCATCAGAGGGAGGATCTGGCATGGTAGTCATTCATCACCAGATTCTAGCTCTAACTCTACTCAAGTCTTGCCCACTAACATCGTCGTATCACCATTACTATAGCAGAACTATTACGTCATAGGGCATCAGGGGAGGTGGTCTCAGACCGTGTGGTCTATGATCTATCGGGGGGCCTTAGCTCAATTACTATGGACATATTGAGGGATGCTGAGGTGAGGCCTTGGATACACTGTATGGCTTTAGGATTGGTTAGTTGCGAGCCCAGTTTGCATGCCCTCGCCAATAAGGGCTTACGTATTGGTATAGGTAGGGCATCAGGGGAAGTGTTGGCGATGTTTGATCTAGACACTTTAGCTCTATTTCTATTCTATGGTGGGTGCATGTGGGACACAATTTTGTTTGATCCATTGGGTGTACTCACACACTCGTGTATAGAGGTGCGATTTCCACTAAACCTTTCTGTAGCATATTCCAAACTTAAAAACCAGGCCAGAGATATGAATTGAATGCATTCATATGTTTCTTGCATTGTTTTGTTTGCTCACTAATCCATGATGTGTGCTCACCCTTTCGACGTCAAATATTTTTAGTTGATGATGTAGGTCCTACTATTGAAGAATATATAAATACGCCGACGTATGGACACGTTGCTGCCATGGACGTAGAAGCTGTTGAAGATGCGCATGATTCATCAGACGAGTGCAACCAGTGCATTTTTTATTTTTATAGTTATAATTGATTAATGGAACATGTAATGGATTATTTATTTTTATGTCTTGTGGTTTGGAGATAATTAGATTAAATACTTATTTATCACTGTTAGACTCTCAGTTCATTATCTGTAAGACTTTCGCTTATTTGTTTAATACCTCTGATTATTATCGTAGAATGTGTGTGTGGTTTGATATGATGGGTACGACCTATATGAGATCCTGTTTGAACAGTTGGTTTATTAGCGGTTCATCACACTAATCTGGTTAGACCAGAATTGGGGTGTGACAACTTGGTATCAGAGCATCTCAGGTTCTATTCATGACCTTACTACTTTCACGTGAGTCATGAACTGAGTTAGGATAAAATTAAAAATTGTAATAAGAACACACAATAAACACCTGTGTTGTTTGAGACATAAACTAAAAAGAGAATAATCCACATATGTTAATGGGAAATCAATTTTATATATAAATCTAAATGAGAGTATGACAAGATATATCCAAATCGAAGTACGGTCCACAAATCCAGACAGTTACTCTATAAAATAAATGAGAAAAAGAAATAAATGATATCATGGAGTGGGCGGTGTTGGAGGAGGAGGTGCCTTATGGCCTCTATCATAGTCCTCAGAATATGCTCTCGTGAGCCAAGCCACTTGAGTCTGAGTCGCTCTAAGACTTGCTGGCAATTCCACTACCCACTGGTCTGTAGAGCGCTGGGCATCTAGAAGCTTTCCTACTCTCCAATTAGTCACACCCAGAGCCTCTCTATTCTCACGTAAAAGCCCCATCATGTCATCTAGTGGTGGGTGTGAAGGCCAGCAAAATGAGAAGTCCAAGAAGGGCCAGCTTCAGTAGAATTCTGTGGTGATGGGGGAGGGATGGCATATATATCCATGTACATCCGATCATCATCCTCATCATCATCACTCACGTGTACCTCTACTGTTGTTGCTGCTACCTCTGGTAGTGTTGATGCTACTGCCTCTGCATCTGCTGTCGTTACCGAGTGAGAGGATGTCGCATAGCATTTCTCTCATCATCACTGACATGTATCTCTCTCATGCCCATCCTGCTGATGGCCTCCCAAGGATCCTCTCATCTACTAGGTCCACCTATAGACGAGTGAGTAAGGTGGAGATCAGTAACCCATAGGGCAAGTTACCTCTCGAGTCAGGCAACATAGCTCTGTGCATAGTCCAAAGAATAATATATGGGAGGTAGACAGGCTGCCTAGTATAGATATAGTACAGCAGGTTCTGAGTCAGTTGTGAGACCATCTCATAGTGTCCACCCTGGGGAATAAGATTATGCTGGATAATCTTGCAGTAGACCCGTGGCTCTAGACGTAGGTTGACTGCTTTCATCTCCCAGCGGTCATTCTAAAGAATCTGGTTATCTATTTCTGTATGCACCTATGTAGATAGAAACTATGGGTCCCTGGGTGCACAGTAAACCAACTGACCATCATTGGAAATGCTTAGAAGATCAGCCAACAGTTGAAAGAGATCGGAACCCCTTTCACCCAACTGGTGATCCGAAGCTCTCTACCCCTGTCAACATCTTCTAAGTCACCCTATACCTGTACGAGACAGTAGAATTGCTTAACCAAGTCCAGGCAAGTGCAAGCCTCGTATAAAATCACTAGAAGCCAGGCCATGTCACCAAACACCCTTTCCACATCAAACAGGGCTAAATTGGCTAAGTTTACACCCCCGACCCCCTTCCACATTCTTTCGATCAAACCAAGGATATCGCACCTCTGCTTCAATGGACCTGAAGCATCGTGGGTCATAATCTTGAGGAACCATAGTGCAAACCATGATAAATGCATGCGAAGAAAATATGAAAAACAAGTTTGATAAATTTGAATTTGACAGCATAACGACATAAAAAAGGAAAAAACCTCACTTTTCACCTAAACATTTGGGCAGGAGGACTTATGTCACACCCTAATTCTGCACCTTTTAGAAAGGTGTGATGAACCACTAATAAACCAACGGTTCAACCAAGATCACTAATAGGCTGTGTCCTTTAATTTAAACCATACACATCCACAACCATAATCAGAATAAATACACAATAACGGAAGTCTTAATATTAAATGAACTGAGGATCTACTGTGATAATCATAAATAAAATATCAAATTATGCTGTATCAACCGAGACATAAATAAATAAAATATCAAATTACATTTCCTTAATAGTTCAAATAAAAATTTAACAAAAAACTCATGAGTTGCACTCGCATGAGGAGTCATGCGTCTCCACTATATCTTCAGCCTCCATTGCAGCCATGTGCCCGTACATAGAAGCATTGATATAATCTTCCACAGTGGTACCTGCATCATCAACTAAAAATATTCAAATTCGAAAAGTGTGAGCCCACATCACGGCTCAGTGACCGAACAAAACAATGCAACAAACATATGCATGCATTCAATTCATATCTGTGGTCTGGTATATATGTTTGCAATGTGCTATAGAAAGGTTCGGTGGCCGCCTTACCTCTATTCACGAGTGTGTGAAGCGGCCCAAAGGTAACATTTATTGTCATCCTACATTCATCCACCATGGAATAGAGATATAGTTAAAGTCCTTAGGACCACACCGCATCACACTTCCCCTAATACTCTACCCATACCAACACGTAAGCCCCTACTGGCGAGGGCTTACAAATTGGGCTTGCAACTAACCAATCCTAATGTCAAACAGTGTATCTAAGGCCTCACCCCAGCATCCCTCAATACGTCCATAGAGATAGAGCTAAGGCCCCCCGACAGAGTCGAAGACTACACGGTCTGAGACCACCTCCCCTGATACCCTACGACATAATAGTTCTACTAAGGTAATGGCGATACGACGATGTCAGTGGACAAGACTTGAGTAGAGATAGAGCTAGAGTCTGGTGACCAGGACACACTACAATATCACGTCCTCCCCCTGATGCTCCACTCGCATCAAGCACACTAACCACACACATACATTTACATGCCTATTCCTAGCATCATCATCATCATCATGTTATAAATAAAATTAAATATGCATGAACATTAACAGTAGGAATATTGGATGACATTTGAATGTACATTACAAGCATACATGCATAGAATCTATCATTGCATTGGACTCAAGAAATAAAAATAGTTTATTATTAGCCAATTAGTTTAGGTCTTGTTCCCTCACCTTTGCTTGAGTGTAGATCCTCTTTCAAGCTCTAAGAATCACCTTTATATCAATAGAAAAGCCTAACAAGTCGATAGATTTTAGTTAGAATTCATTCTGACAGTTTTAGGCTTGTTGTTAAGCTAGGGTCGCAGGACGGGTTGCAGGTAGGGTAGCAGTTTTCTGTGACCACAGGGTATAGGGTCGATGCTAGGGTCAAATGTTCCATCGACCCTAGGTGCGACCGCAGGTTCCCTGGACTTCCTGAAGGCTAGGGGTCGATCTTGTGGTCTGGTAGGGTCGATTCCCAATCGACCCTACGTGCGATCGCACGTGGTTTGAGTCAACCTTTTCATTCTACAGTCTAGTCATTCAAGTTTGGATCCTATGGCTTACTTCCACAATCCATTCTATGCTTGTTCTATGGCTTAAAACTCTAGGTTACTTCCTTACTTTGTCTACCATGATTTTCTCCATGGATTTTATTGAAATCTTCCCATGGATGGATGATTTGGGTTTCTTCTATATCATACCCTCTTCATGAATTATTCTAAGGTCTTAAACAATTCATGGAAAGCATATCCATACCTTAGGTTTGCTGAGATTCAGAGGTTTCTTTGAATTCTTCTCTTTAGTCTTCTTCTACAACTATCCTTCTCTTCTCCTTCTCTTCTGATTCAATTAGGGTTTCAAAAGGAGTGAAAGGGGCTGAGGGACGTCCTATTTATAGAGGAAACCCTCCCAAAATAAGTCCCATTGAGATTAGGAATGAATCCCATTGAAATTTGGAAAGTTTCTTATTTACGATTTTTGTCGGTGATCCTAGGGTCGATGACGGGGTCGGAGATCCCGTCGACCCTAGGGTCTCAGTTGTCCGACCCTAGGTCTAAAAATCAGGGGTTTGACTTCCTAATGAGGTGGGGTCGACCCTGCCAGTTTGGGTATGCGACCCTACCCCCTATTTTACTATTTTTGGGTCAGTTTAATACCTGGTCTTGCTATTTCCTTCAGGCACTTGGTCCATTTGGCTCGACCATGATTGGTAGACCTGGTACAAGGTGGTAAGACCGGTTAGTTTGATACGGGTCTTACAACTCCCCCCTGTTTATAAAAATTTCATCCTCAAAATTTGTACATACCTTCTGAGTCGAATGGATGTGGGTATTGCTTTCGCTTAGCATTCTCTTATTCCCATTGATTTCTTCTATATATCTGTTTCGCTAGGTGACCTTAACATAATATAAGTCACGGTTGCATAATCATTGAACCTTTTGGCTGGTGATTTCAGTTGGTGCTACTTCAAATGTCAAATCATCCGTCAATTCAGTTAGATCTACTGACAAAACGTGCGTTGGATCTTTGACATACTTCTTCAATAAGGGGATATAAAATACATCATGCACAGTTGACATAGATGGTGGTAGTACTAACTGGTAAGCCACTTTTCCACGTTTGGCTAGAATCTCATATGGTCCGACATATCTCAGACTTAGTTTCCCTTTCTATCCGAACCGTTTCAAACCGCGCATAGGTGACACTTTGAGGAATACCTTATCACCTATGACAAATTCAAGGTCTCGGCGTCTAGTATCTGCATATTGCTTCTGATGATTCTGAGCCGTTCTTACTCTTTCCTTGATAATGTCGACTACTCGACATGTCTCTTCGACAAATTCTGGTCCAACAATACTACGTTCTCCAACTTCATTCCAAAACAAAGGAGTTCGACACTTCCTACCATACAATGCTTCATAGGGTGACATCTGTATAATAGCCTGATATCTATTGTTATAAGCGAACTCAATCAGTGGTAATTTCTCATCCCATGATCCTTTAAAATCAATTACACAGGCTCAGAGCATGTCTTATAGAATCTGAATGGTACGCTCCGATTGTCCGTCTGTCTAAGGATGGAAGGCAGTACTGAACTTTAATGTTGTACCCATAGCCTTTTGCAATCCTTCCCAAAACTTTGAAGTAAATCGTGGATCTCTGTCGGACACAATGCTATCAGGTACACCGTGTAATCTAACAATATTATCCACATACAACTTAGCTAACCTCTCCAGTGTATACTGAGGTCGTATAGCTGTAAATTGAGCCGTTTTAGTCAGGCGGTCTACAATCACCCAAACTGCATCAACTACACAGGGAGTCAATGGTAACCCAGTGACGAAGTCCATAGTGATGCAATCCCATTTCCATGCTGGTTCCGGTAACGGCTGTAACAGTCCTGTAGGTCTTTGTCGTTCAGCCTTTACTCTCTAACAATTTAAGCAATAAGAGAAAAACTTATCTATATCTGCTTTCATTCTTCTCCACCAATATAATTTCTTTAGATCATGATACAGTTTTCTACTTCCAGGATGTATCGAATAGGCGGTGGTATGGGCTTCCTTCATTAGTCGGTGTCTAATGTCCAACTTTCTATTTCAGGTACACATATTCTTCCTTTGTACTTCAGTACCTTTTCATCATCTAAGGTGAACTCAGGAATAGTCCTACCTTTTACGATGTCTTCTTGTACCATTCTTAGATAAAGGTCTGATTTAATAGCTATTTTCACTTCATCAATTATATTTGGTACAATCTTCAATGTGACGAACATATTTGAAAATCGATGGATAAACCCTTGGTTGGTTGATTCACCCGGTGCATCTATCACAAACTGCTCATTACCGTATTGAATTCTTTTTCGGTAGTACACAGTGCTGCAGTTGTGATAACCTCCCCTTGAGATTTTATCATTGCCTTTCTACTTAGCACGTCAGCAACCACATTAGCTTTCCCGGATGATACTAGATATCACAATCATAGTCTTTCAATAGTTCCAGCCATCTTCTTTGTCTCATATTCAACTCCTTCTGATTAAAGAGATAAGTAAGGCTCTTATGATCTGATTTAATCTGAAATTTCTCTCCGTACAAGTAATGTCTCCATATCTTGACAGCATGTACTACTGCCGCTAGATCCAAATCATGAGTGGGATAGTTCTTCTCATGTGTCTTCAATTATCTTGAGGGATATGCAATTACTTTTTCTCCTTGCATAAGTACACATCATAAACCCAATCCTGACGCATCAGTGTACAAAATAAATGGCTATCCTGGAATCGAAATGGTCAAGATTGGAGCAGATATCAATCTAGCCTTCAATGTTTGAAAACCCTTCTCGCATTTCTCAATCCAAACAAATTTTTCGCCCTTCTTAGTCAAACTGGTGAGAGGTACGACAATTCGGGAATAGTCTTCCACAAATCGTCAATAATACCCAGCTTGACCTAAGAAACTTCTAATTTCTGCAACGCTCTTCGGTGCTTCCCACTTCACAATAGCTTCGATCTTGCTAGGATCCACTTTAATTCCTTTAGTGGATACAACACAGCCTAGAAAAGTGACTTCCTTTAGCCAAAACTCACACTTTGTAAATTTGGCGTAGAGCTTCTCCTTCCGTAATCACTGCAGAGCAGCGTTTAGATTCTTAATATGAGTTTCCTTGTCCTTAGAGTAGACCAATATATCATCGATGAATACAATAACCGACGTATCCAACATATCTTAGAATACTCGATTCATAAGTTCCATGAAAGTTGCTGGTGCATTTGTCAATCCAAAAGACATGACCATAAATTCATAATGTCCATATCTGGTCCTGAATGCTGTCTTGGGAATATCACCGTCCTTAATCTTCAACTGATGGTATCCTGACCGAAGATCGATCTTGGAGAACACTTTGGCACCTTGCAACTGATCGAATAGGTCATCGATCCGAGGCAATGGATACCGATTCTTGATTGTCTGCATATTCAGTTCCCGATAGTCTATACACAATCGAACACTATCGTCCTTCTTCTTTAGGAATAATACTGGCGCTCCCCATGGTGATATGCTAGGTCGAATGTAACCCTTGTCCAACAGTTCTTGTAGTTGTACTTTTTAATTCCTTCAGTTCAGTAGGAGCCATTGGATAAGGTGCTTTAGATACTGGTGCGGCTCCTTGTATCAAATCTATAACAAACTCTGTAGCTCGGTCAGGTGGTAGTCCTGGTAGTTCTTTAGGAAATACATCTGGAAAGTCACGCACGACATCAATATCCTCCATTCATGGTGCTTCCTTAGTAAGATCAACCATAGATACTAGATACGCAACTGCTCCTTTCTCAAGGCACTTCCTAGCCTTTAATGCAGAGAGTATGAGCTTTCCCCGCAAAACTGAACTCTGCTCCTTCCTTGTCATTAAATGTCAACTTTTTTTTGGCACATAATAGGTTTGCAGAATGCTGAGCTAACCAGTCCATTCCCAAGATGATGTCAAAGTCTGTCATCTCAAGTTGAATCAAGGTTGCATCTAGAGTTTTCTCGTCAACAAGAACTGGACATGGTCCATAACCTTTTTCTAATTCCACTTCTAAGATACAAATTGCTCAAGCAATTTGTATAGCTTCATTGTAGATTTTCTTCTCAAGTCCCAGAACATGTTCATGTATGCTTCCCCTAAGTCCCATGACGAACCTTTGGGTCTTTGTATCTTCCGCTTGCATACTGACTGGTGCAAAGAAGAACAACTCCTCATAACGCTATTGATATGCATCGACAGTCATCTGTCCCTGATACCAACTCAGGAACTCCTTCTCCATGGAATCTCTGAAACTCCGAGGAAAATACTTCTCAAAGAATGCCTCTTTATATATATCCCAGGTCAGTTGGGGGTGCTTTGTCAACAGATACGTCTGTGTGGACTTCCATCTGTGGTGTGCATCACCTTTCACCATGAACGTTGCACACAACACTTTCTCTTCTTCAATCACTGTCATCATCGTGAAATTTCTCTTCATCTCATCGATCCAGTGTGCTGGCCACAATGGATCAGCTGGCTTACCACTATACTCCTTGGGCATTATCTTTAGAAAATGCTCAACTAGTCTGGAGTGGTCTAGTTGATGAGGAACATAAACCCCATACATAGGTGGTTGATACTAATAACCACCTGGAGCTACTACAGGGTTTTGTACTTGAGCCTGCATGATGGGAGTATGAGGTGCGTGGGGTACTGTGTTACTTCCCCCTAGTACTGTGCTTGCCTGTCTTGCTGGCATCGGTGTCGTCTGTGCAGTTGGAAAAGCCATGCCTATGGCAGCTTGCATAGTAGCTTGTACTTGTTGTATTTGCTGTAGATGTTGTACCAAATTCATTACGGTTGTAGCCAGGTCTGTAGGTGGAGCTGGCAGATTTGTAGGATTTGTCTGCCCATTAACTATGGATGGTGCCGTGTTCGGATTCTCCTGTGTTTCAAGGTGTATATGGTTGTCTTCCTCCACAGGTTGTGGTGGTGGAATAGAGTTACGGCTTTGTCTGGTCATTCTGCATCCAGCCATTTTCTGTTCTGGTAGTGGTGATGCCTGAAAATCATAGAATACGTGAGGCAATCATCATATACTTCATTCTCATATTTAAATCCACTAGTCAATGATATTTTCAAATTTTTCAGATCATTCTGTCAAAAATACTATATTTTCCATCGTAGGGTCGATGGTGGGGTCGATGAATGTCCGATCCTAGGGTATGCGACCCTGAGGATACTAACCGAGAGCCTAGGGTCGATGGGTGTCCGACCCTAGGTTCGACCCCTAGTTCTCTGTGAGATCACCGAGAGGCTAGGGTCGATGAGGGGGTCGAAGGTAGGGTCGAATGTTTTGGTCGAATTATCCGACCCAAGGACTGAAAACCAGGTTTTTAATCCCGATTTTTGAATCCATTTCTCATTCTTTCTCCTCCTTTCCGACTCAGCTCGTTCCTCTGAGTTGCTACAGTGACAACTCCGACCCATTGGTGATTTTTGTTTCTCTTTTCGACGTCTACTCCTCCTCTACAGGTATGTTTTCTATCGTTTCATGTTTTTAAGGTTTCTTAACTAGGCTTTTGGTCGTTCATATCGTTTTCTTTAAATTAAATTTTTTCTAACCATAAAAATTTGAATTTTGTTGGGGGCTTTAGTTGTTGGTGACTCAATGGATGAAATCCCTAAAAAATATTTGAGTTTCATTGGTCGGTTATCGAGAAACTTGAAATTTCTCCTTTTTATCCTAATTTGTCAAGATTTTTGAATTTCTTGAAATTTCTTCAAATTCAATCTCCTTAGATAAAATTTTCAACTGTATGAGTCTTACAAGATAGTTTAAAATCAATATAAGTCCTCCTGCACACGTGTATGGGTGAAAAGTGAGGCTTTTGACCAATTTATGTCGTTATAATTTCAAAAAAATTTTGGGTTTTTCATCTTTTATAAGCCATTATCTATTTTTCTTTGTTTTTGCAGATAGTATGGCTCGTTCCAAAGTACCTAGGGTTCATGACCCAGTCCGCTTCCTTTCTAACGAGGTTGAGGCACAGTATGCCCGCTACGCTCGTAAGAAGGTAGAGGGTGGTCGTCGGGTGGACTTGGCTAGCCTAGCCCTGTTTGATGTAGAGAGAGCTTTTGGTGACATCGGCTGGCTTCCTGTGATCACCTACGATGCCTGTACCCATCCAGATTTGGTGAGATAGTTTTATTGTAATCTTCAGGTGGTGGGAGATCACAATGATATTGAGAGGGGAAGAGAGCTCAGGATCACGAGCTACGTCAAGGGAGTAGAGGTTTCCTTTGACTATCGGCAGTTAGCAGACCTATTGGGCATTCATACGACGGCCCCTTGGTGTACTGTGCTCCCAGAGAGCCCCAATTCTTTTCCTTGGAGATGAAGGATGAGATAGACCGTCAGCTTATCAAAGAGGATCGTTGGGAGATGAAAGCAATCTACCTACGTCCAGAGCCTCAGGTGTACTGTAAGATCATTTAGCACAACCTGATACCTCAGAGTGGGCACTACGAGAGGATCTCCCACTTGACCCAGTTCTTACTGTACCGTATCTGCACTAGGCAGCCTGTCTGCCTCCCTTATATTATTAAGCAGACGATGATCAGTGCCATACTACCCGGTCAGGTTGCCAACCTACCTTATGGACGCATGATCACTACATTGCTTACCCGCCTTGGTGTTGATTTGGTGGATGAGAGGATTCAGGAGAAATCTTTTTCATCACCTCTGGATTGGGAGGCCATCTGTAAAATGGGCATACGGGATGCTCTACAGCGATGATGAGAGGAACACTTTGGTGCATCCTCGTACTCGGGTGGAGATGGTAGATGCTGAGGCAGCAGCAACAGCCGCTGGAGCAGGGGTTCATGGGGGTGATGCTGGGGATGATGATCATTTGTACATAGATGTGGACTCTATACCTCCTCCATCACCTACACATACTACGGGAGCAGGTCCTTCACATGCAGCTGGTCCTTCACACCCACCTTCTGATGACATGATGGGGATACTGCGTGAAATTAGAGAGGCTCAGCGCATGTCTGATCTGAGGGTGGGAGAGCTTCTAGATGCTCAGTGCGTAACTAATCGGTGGGTTGCTGATCTAACAGCTAGTCTTTAGACGACCCAGACTCAGGTAGCTTGGTTGACTGGAGTCTATGCTGAGGACTATGACAGAGACCGTGAGGCACCGCCTCCCCCATCACCTCTAGCTTCCTGATGTATTTTTTTTTATTTTTCTTCTGTTACAGAGTAACCGTCTGGATTGTGGACTTTACTCTGCTTTAGATATGTGTATATACGTTTGTTTTTCCTTCGAGGGTATATGAATTTGTTTCTCATTTAATAGATGTATTATTCTCTTTCAATTTTTATCCCAAACAACACAAATGCTTATAATGTGTTATTATTACAGCTTTTAAATTTTATCCTATCTCAGTTCATAACTTTGTGGTAGTATTCTGGTTTAAGAGACAGGGCCTGAGAGCTTTGATACCAAGTTGTCACACCCCAATTCCGTACCTTTCAAAACGGTGTGATGAACCGCTAATAAACCAATGGTTTAACCAGGATCTCTAATAGGCTGTGTCCTTTAATTTAAACCATACACATCCACAACCATAATCAGAATAAATACACAATAGTGGAAGTCTTCATATTAAATGAACTGAGGATCTACTGTGATAATCGTAAATAAAATATCAAATTATGGTGTATCAACTAAGACATAAATAAATAAAATATCAAATTATATTTCCTTAGTAGTTCAAATAAAAATCTAATAAAAAATGCATGAGTTACACTCGCATGAGGAGTCATGCGGCTGCACTATATGCTCAGCCTCCATTACAGCCACGTGCCCGTACACAGAAGCATTCATATAATCTTCCACAATGGTACCTACATCATTAACTAAAAATATTCGAATTCAGAAAGGGTGAGCACACATCATGGCTCAGTGAGCAAACAAAACAATGCAACAAACATATGCATGCATTCAATTCAAATTTGTGGTCTGGTATATAAGTTTGCAATGTGCTATAGAAGGTTTCGGTGGCCGCCTCACCTCTATACACGAGTGTGTGAAGCCACCCAAAGGTAACGTTTATTGTCATCCCACATGCACCCACCATGGAATAGAGATAGAGCTAAAGTGCTTAGGACCACACCGCATCACACTTCCCCTGATACTCTACCCATACCAACACGTAAGCCCCTACTGGCGAGGGCTCGCAAACTGGGCTCGTAACTAACCAATCCTATTGTCAAACAGTGTATCTAAGGCCTCACCCCAGCATCCCTCAATACGTCCATAGAGATAAAGCTAAGGCCCCCCGATAGAGTCGAAGACTACATGGTCCGAGATCACCTCCCCTGATACCCTACGATGTAATAGTTCTGCTAAGGTAATGGTAGTACGACGATGTCAGTGGACAAGACTTGAGTAGAGATAGAGCTAGAGTCTGGTGACCATGACACACCACAATATCATGTCCTCCCCCTGATGCTCCACTAGCATCAAGTACACTAACCACACACATACATTCACATGCCTATTCCTAGCATCATCATCATCATCATCATGTTATAAATATAATTAAATATGCATGAACATTAATAGAAGAAATATTGGATGACATGTTGAATGCACATTATAAGCATACACGCATAGAATCAGTCATGGCATTGGACTCAAGAAATAAAAATAGTTTATTATTAGCCAATTAGTTTAGGTCTTGTTTACTCACCTTTGCTTGAGTGTAGATCCTCTTTCAAGCTATAATAATCACCTTTATATCAATAGGAAAGCCTAACAATTCAATATATTTTAGTTATAATTCATTCTGACAGTTTTAGGCTTGTTGTTAAGCTAGGGTCGCAGGACGGGTCGCAGGTAGGGTAGCAGTTTTCTGCAACCCCAGGGTATAGGGTCGATGCTAGGGTCGGATGTTCCATTGACCCTAGGTGCGACCGCAGCTTCCCTGGACTTCCCGAAAGCTAGGGGTCGATCCGGTGGTTTGGTAGGTTCGATTCCCAATCGACCCTACATGCGATCGCATGTGGTTTGAGTCGACCTTTTCATTCTACAGTCTAATCTTTCAAGTTTGGGTCCTATGGCTTACTTTCACAGTCCATTCTATGCTTGTTCTATGGCTTAAAACTCCTAGGTTACTTCCTTACTTTGTCTACCATGATTTCCTCCATGGATTTCACTAAAATCTTTCAATGGATGGATGATTTGGGTTTCTCCTTGATTATACCCTCTTCATGAACTATTCTAAGGTCTTAAACAATTCATGGAAAGCATATCCATACCATAGGTTTGCTGAGATTCAGAGGTTTCTCTAAATTCTTCTCTTTAGTCTTCTTCTACCACTTTCCTTCTCTTCTCCTTCTCTTTTCTTTCAATTCGGGTTTCAAAAAGAGTGAAAGGGGCTGAGGGACGTCCTATTTATAGAGGAAAATCTCCCAAAATAAGTCCCATTGAGATTAGGAAAGAATCCCCTTGAAATTTGGAAAGTTTCCTATTTACGGTTTTTGTCGGTGATCCTAGGGTCGATGAGGGGGTCGGAGATCCCGTCGACCCTAGGGTCTCAGTTGTGCGACCCTAGGTCTAAAAATCAGGGGTCTGACTTCCTAATGAGGTGGGGTCGACCCTGCCTGTTTGGGTATGCAACCCTACCCCCTATTTTACTATTTTTAGATCAGTTTAATACCTGGTCTTGCTATTTCCTTCAGGCACTTGGTCCATTTGGCTCGACCACGATTGGTAGACCTGGTACAAGGTGGTAAGACCGGTTAGTTCGATACGGGTCTTACAACTTACATAGGTACCAAACCATCCTGTAAGGCATGTACAATAGGAAATTTAAACTAAGTAGGTCGAATTTGAAGAAATTTTGACAATGGGGAAAGACCCCCAAAATTTAGGTCAAAATGAAAATTTCTAAATTCTTACTAAACCAACTGATGAAAATCAAATTTTCTTGAGGGCTTTCATCCATTGGGTGGCCAATAGTAAACGCCCCAAATAAAAATCAAATTTTTATGGTTAAAAAAATATTAATTAGAAGAAAACCTTACAAATGGCAAAAACCCTAGGTTTGAATGCTTAAAAATGGAGAAAATTAGATAACATACCTCAATGAATGGAATGGTGATCGTGGATTGATGGAAAAATCACCAAGTCCGTATGGTAGACACTGTAGCAACTCAGTGGTGGGGAGTTGAGTTGTGACCATAGGAAAGGAAAGGAGAATGAGAGGGATAAATCTCGAAAAAACAGGTTTTCAAACTGATTTTGAATCTTATGGTCGCACAATTCGACCAAAACCATCAACCGTATGATTGACCGTAGTGTCTCGTCAAGTTGTCAGGGATTCGATGGTCGCACCTATGGTCGCACAACATGCTACCATAGGCCATCGACTGTATAACTGACTGTTGTTTGCATTTTGATTTTATTCGAACTTTTGCCTATTGATTTTGTTCTTCTCTCACCTTCCATTGTGAGACTAACCCAATACCACCACGCTATTTCATCTCACCTGTGTAGCTTTGTCAATAACAAATCAACCAAGAGTTTAAATGGCTGGATGTAGAGTAAATAGAAGGAGACAGAATGCAAACCCATCTCCACCACCTATGGAGACCAACGACAATGAAGGTCAGCAAGGGCAGGAAGGAAATATTGGAGCTTAGAATGCTGCACCTCAGAATGTTCACACCCAAGCCAACCCAACCAACTTACCTGCACCACCTATGGATTTCGCTACTGCGGTGATGAATTTGGCATAGCAAAAGCAGCATATACAGCAAATGCAAGCCAACATGCACACTGCTATGGAAATTGCTTTCCCAGTTGCAAACACAACATCTCTACCTACAAAACAAGCTAGTACGGTACCTAGTGGTAGCAACAATGTACCCCAAGCACCGCAAACACCAGCAGTATAAGGTCAAGTACCAAACCCTGATGCACCACAAGGCGGGTATAACCAAGGTAATTATCAGTACCAACCACCTATGTACAGAGCATATGCACAGTATCAGCTTGATCATTCCAGACTAATCGAGCGTTTCCTAAAGTTGAAGCCAAAGGAATTCACAGGCAAACCATCCAATCCGTTGTGGCCAACTCACTTAATTGATGAAATGGAAAAAAAACTTTATGACGATGACTATAAATGAAAAAGAGAAGGTATTATGTGCCACATTTATGTTGAAAGGTGACACACACCACTGGAGGAAATCAATTAGAAGTTATCTATTAACAAAGCATGCCCAACTGACATGGGTTATATATAAAGAAGCTTTCTTTGAGAAGTATTTTCCAAGGAGTTTTAGAGATTAAATGGAAAAGGAGTTTCTGAGTAAGTATCAGGGACAGATGACAGTAGATGCTTATCAACAGTGTTATGAGGAGTTGTTCTTCTTTGCTCCCTCTAGCATGCTGGAAGAAGATACCAAAACCCAAAGGTTCATTATGGAACTTAGGGGAAGCATCCGTGAGCATGTGTTGGGATTAGAAAAAAAGATTTATAATGAAGCAGTACAGATTGCTCGAGTACTGGAATTGAGCTAGAGGGAAAGTTATTTTGCTCAGAACAAAGGTATTAAAAGGCCTAACGAAAATACATATAATGGAGGGAACACCAAGACATTCAAACCCTTCCATAATCAAGGCTTCAATGATGTAACCAAGACTATTCCGACAGCCCAACCTCAACAGAAGCAAAGTAATGCTGGAGTCAAATGCTTCAACTGTGATCAAGTAGGACATTATTCAAATGAGTGTCCTAAGCCAAAGAAGCAGCTACAACAAGGAAAGGTTTATGCAGTTACATCCGAGGATGCTACCACATCGCTTGATGTGGTCACAGGTATGATTGGAACCTTTCATTTTGTACTACGTTGTGTGAGCATGTTGAATAAATTAAATCAAATCACAAGTATCATACCTATTAATGGCATACCCGCCAGAGTACTCTTTGACTCTGGAGCTACTCATTCTTTTATATCTGTGTCGTTTGGAAAGAAATTAAATCTACCCCTTAGACTTTTAGACTGCAAACTCCTTGAACGATCGCCTATACGATTAGATGTGGAACTAAACAAAGGTTATGGATCATGTCCAGTTCTTATCGGCGAGAGGATTTTGGATACACCTTAATCCAACTCAAGATGGCAGACTTTGACGTTATCTTGGGAATCCATTGGTTTGCTCGGCACTCCGTAAACCTATTATGTGCCGAAAAGAAACTGATATTTAAGGGCAAGGAAGGAGCATTGTTTAGTTTTGAGAGAACCAAATTTCCCCGGAAACAAAAACTCATTATCTCTGCATTGAAGGCTAGAAAATGCCTCAAGAAAGGAGGAATTTGGTATCTTGTATCCATGGTCAACCTCACCAAGGAAGCACCACAAATGGAGGATATTGAAGTTATGCATGAATTTCCGAATGTATTTCCTGAGGAAATACCAGGACTACCACCTGACTGAGCGACATAGTTCGTTATAGATCTTGCCACACAACAATTCCGTACTATTCAGAATGATGTGATGAACCGCTAGCAAACCAACGGTTCAACCAGGATCTCGAGTAGGCTATATCTATTTTATCTAAACCTTATACATCCACATTCATAATCAGAGTAAAATACACAATAGCAGAAGTTTTATAGTAAAACAAACTGAGAAATCTAGATGTGATAATCATACTTAAGTAGCAAATTATTCTGTATCAACTAAGACATAAATAAATATCAATTACATGGATTTACTAAATCCAAATAATTAAAATAAAATCTAATCGAATACGCATGAGTTGCACTCGCAAGAGGAGTCATGCGTATCCACTTCATCTTCAACTTCCATCGCCGCCATGTGCCCGTACACTGGAGCGTTGACATAATCTTCGACGGTAGTACCTACATCATCAACTAAAAATATTCGACGTCGAGAGGGTGAGTACACATCATGGCTCAGTGAGCAAACAAAACAATGCAACAGTACATATGCCTGCATTCAATTCATATCTTTGGTCTGGTTTAAAGTTTGCAATGCGCAATAAAAAAGTTCGGTGGTCAAAGGTTAACGTTTATTGACCCCTCCACTATACACAGGGTGTGGAAGTTCGCCCAAAGGTTAACATTTATTGTCGTCCCCATCCACCCTACCATGAACATTGTACAACAAAGGTTAATGTTTATTGTTGTACAGTACCATACCAACACGTAAGCCCCTGCTGGTGAGGGCTTGCAAACTGGGCTCGCAACTAACCAATCCTAATTCCAAACAGTGTATCCAAGGTCTCACCCCAGCATCCCTCAGAACGCCCATAGAGATAGAGCTAAAGCCCCCCGGTAGAGTCAGAGACTATAAAGACCTAGACCACTTCCCCTGATACTCTACGACGTAATAGTTCTGCTAAAGTAATGGCAATACGACCATGCTAATGCACAAGACTTGAGTTAGAGATAGAGCTAGAGTGCTGAGGCCCAGCCTATGACAGCCCCCCTGATACTCGCTCGCATCAAGTACACCAACCACACACATACATTCACATGCCTATTCCTATTATCATCATCATCATCATCTTGTTATAAACAATAAAGTAAATATGCATGAACAACAAATAGAAATATTGGATGACATGTTGAATGCACATTACAAGCATATTCGCATAGAATCAAGCATAGCATTGGACTCAAGAAATAAAAATAGTTTGTTATTAACCAATTAGTTTAGATCTTGTTTCCTCACCTTTACTTGATCGTAAGTCCTCTTTCAAGCTTTAAGAATCAACTATATATCGATATTATATCTCTAGAAAACCTAACCAAGTCGATAGAATTTAATTAGTATTAATTCGGACTTTGAAAAGCATGCTGCTAACTAGGGGTCGATGCTCAGGGTCTAGTAGGGTCGATTGGCCATCGACCCCCCATGCGACCCCCTGTGGGTTTTGTCAATTTTTCTTCCTTCAGTCCATTCTTCGGGTTTGGGGCCCAATGGCTTGCTCCTACAGTCCATTTCACACATGTTCTATGGCCTAGAACCGTGGTTTATTCACCTATATGGCTTTCATGATTCCCCCCATGGTTTTTCATGAAAACCTAACCATTGGTGGATGATTTGGGTTCCTCCTAGATAATCCCCTCTTCATTATCTACTCTAAGGTCTTAAGAAATTCATGGAGATAGTATCCATACCTGAGAAGTATGCTTCTTCCACTGAATCCCTTCTCCTTGGTCTTCTCCACTTTCCTTCTCTTCCTTCTCTTCTCTTTCTCTCAATCCAATTAGGGATGTAAAAGGAGTAAAAGAGGCTTAGGGAAGTCCTATTTATAGAGTAGAAACTCCTAAAATAAGTCCCATTGAGATTAGGAAGGAATCCCATTGAAATTAGGAAGGTTTTCTAATTTTTTGTCCGAACTATTTTTACCGACTACCGGGGGTCGATAGGGGGGGTCGGAGATCCCGTCGACCCTTGGTCCTTAAAATGTCCGACCCCCCATGTAATACTGGGGGTCTGAATTTTATACTGGGGGGGGTCCGACCCTCCCTTGCTGGGTATGCGACCCTCCCCTTATTTTGAGTGTTTTTGGGTCAGTTTAATACTTGGGATCGTGATCTCCTTCACGCACGTGATCCATTTGGTTCGACCATGATGGGTAGACCTAGTTCAAGGTGGTAAGACCGGGTTAGTTTGATACGGGTCTTACAGATCTTATACTCGAAGCCGCACCAGTATCGAAAGCACCGTATCGAATGTCTCCTATTGAACTAAAAGAACTAATGGTACAATTACAGGAAATATTGGACAAGGGCTATATTATACCCAGCATATCACCATGGGGAGCATCAGTATTTTCATGAAAGAAAAGGACGGTAGCATTCGACTGTGTTTAGATTATCGAGAATTGAATAAGCTTACAATTACAAATCGATACCTGTTGCCTCAGATCGATGACTTGTTCGATCAGTTGCAAGGTGCCAAAGTGTTCTCCAAATTTGATCTTCGATCAAGATACCATCAGTTGAAGATTAAAGAAGGTGATATTCCAAAGACAGCATTCAAAACCAAATATGGACATTATGAATTTTTAGTCATGTCTTTTGGATTGATTAATGCACCCGTAACTTTTATGGAACTTATGAATCGGGTATTTCACGATATGTTGGATACGTCAGTCATTGTATTCATTGACGACATACTAGTCTACTCCTAGGATAAAGACAAATCTAAAAGCCGCTTTGCAGCGACTAAGAAAAAAGAAGCTTTACGCTAAATTTACTAAGTGTACGTTCTGGCTGAATGAAGTCGCTTTCTTAGGCCATGTTGTATCCGCTGAAGGAATTAAAGTGGATCCTAGCAAGATTGAAGCCATTGTGAAATAGAAAGCACCTAAGAATGTTACCGAAATCAGAAGTTTCTTAGGTTTAGATGGTTATTATCGACGATAAATGGAAGATTACTAAAGAATCGTCATACCTCTCACCAGTCTGACTATGAAAGGAGAAAAGTTTGTTTGGACCAATAAATGTGAAAAGTGTTTCCAAACATTGAAGGCTAGATTGTTATCAGCTTCCATCTTGACTATTTCGATCCTAGGACAACCATTTACCTTGTACACCGATGCGTCTGGGTTAGGTTTGGGAAGTATGCTTATGCAAAGAGAACAAGTAATTGCATATGCCTCAAGACAATTGAAGACACATGAGAAGAACTATCCCACTCATAACATAGAATTAACAACAGTAGTACATGCTGTTAAGATATGGAGACATTATTTGTATGGAGAGAAATTTTAGAATAAATCAGATCATAAGAGTCCCACTAATCTTTTTAATCAGAAGGAGTTGAACATGAGACAGAGAAGGTGGGTAGAACTATTGAAGGATTATGATTGTGATATCCTGTATCATCAAGGAAAAGCTAATGTAGTTGCTGATGCATTAAGTAGGAAAGCAATGACAAAATCCCAAGAAGAAGCTAGTACAAATGCTATAGCGTGTGTCACCGGGAGAGTATTTAATTACGGTAAAGAGCAGTTCATGATTGATATTCCCGATGAATCAACTGACCAAGGGTTTATTCATCTATTCTCAAACATGTTTGCTACATTAAAGATTCTACCTGATTTATTAGACGAAGTGAAAGCAGCTATTAAATCAGACCCTTATCTGAAAACGGTGCAAGAAGACCTCGAAAAAGGTAGGACTACTCCTGAGTTCACCTTGGACGTTGAAAAGGTACTAAGATACAAAGAAAGGGTATGTGTTCCTGAAAATGAAGACTTGGATATTATATACAGGCTAATGAAGGAAGTTTAGACCACCGTTTATTCGGTACATCCTAAAAGTACAAAGATGTATCGTGATCTGAAGAAACTATATTGGTGGAGAGGGATGAATGGGTAGGTAGCTAAATTTGTGTCTCAATGCTTGAATTGTCAGGAGGTAAAGGCTGAAAGGCAAAGTCCTACAGGATTATTGCAGACACTGCTAGAATCGGCATTGAAATGGGACTGCATCACTATGGACTTCGTCACCGGGTTACCATTGACTCCCCGAGTAGTTGACGCGGTCTGGGTGATTGTGGATCGTATAACTAAGACAGATCATTTTATAGCTATACGACCTCAGTATACCCTAAAGAGGTTAGCTAAGCAATATGTGGATATTATTGTCAGATTACATGGCTTATCTAAAAACATTGTGTCCGACAGAGACCCACGCTTTACCTCAAAATTTTGGAAAGGATTACAGAAGGCTATGGGTACAACATTGAAGTATAGAACTACATTTTATCCTCAGACAGATAGACCGTTGGAGCATACTATTCAGATTCTAGAAGACATGCTTCGACCTTGTGTCATTGATTTCAAAGGATCATGGGATGAGAAATTACCATTGATTGAGTTCACTTATAACAACAGCTATCAAGCGACTATTCAGATGTCACCCTATGAAGCACTATATGATAGCAAATATTAAACTCCTTTATTTTTAAATGAAGTTAGTGAATGGAGTATTGTTGGACCAGAGTTTGTTGAAGAGACTTGTCGAGTGGTCGACATCATCAAGGAAAGAGTTCGAATAGCTCAGAATCGTCAAAAGCAATACATAGTTAATCGACATAGAGATCTCAAATTTACCATAGGTGATAAGGTATTTTTGAATATATCTCCCATGCGTGGTTTGAAAAGGTTTGGACAGAAGGGAAAGTTGTGTCCCACATATAATGGACCTTATGAAATTCTAGTTAGAGGTGAAAGGGGAGCATATCAGTTAGCACTACCACCATCAATGTCTAGTGTACATGATGTATTCCATGTCTCACAATTGAAGAAGTACATTAGAGATCGAACATACGTGTTAACAACGGATCCACCAGATTTCACTGAAGATTTAACATTCGAAGTAGTACCTTTTGAGATCACAAGTTAGAAGGTGCAACGTCCTTGCAACCGCAACATCTATTATGTGAAGGTTACTTAGAGAAGCTAAAATGTAGAAAAAATTGCATGGTAAGAAGAGAATGCTATGCAGAAGTAATATCCTCACTTATTCGACTCGAAAGTTATGTGCAAATTTTAAGGACAAAATTTATATAAGAGGGGGGAGTTGTAAGACCCACACTCTACTAACCCAATTTAGTCGTGTTGTGCCAGGTCTTCCCATCATTCTTGACCAAGTGGACCGAGCGTGTGAAAATAAATAACAAACCAGGTATGAGATTCGAGTTAAAAACACTGAAAAACTACCTATGGTCGAATACCTAGGTAGATATAGTCGACCATAAGGAAGGAAACAAAAATCTCAAGTCCAGAACCCCACAATCGATGATTTCAACCCTACGGTCGATGGGTTCTGCTACCATAGCCATCGACTGTGAGACCCCAGATTCGACTCCGAGTTTTATAAACATTCCTAAATTGAGGGATTGCTTTCCTAATTGAAAGATGACTCTATATAGAGAGTTTTCCTTTATATAAAGGACGTCCCTCAGCCCTTTTTCTGTAAGACCTGTGTCAATTTAACCCGGTCTTACCATCTTAAACCAGGTTTACCCATCATGGTCGTGTCAAATGGACCAAGGGCATGAAGGAGATCGAGATCCCAGGTACGAAATCGACCCAAAAACACTTAATTCTAGGGGAGGGTCGCACACCCAGTGAAGCAGGGTCGGACCTCCCAAAACAGAAAGTCAGACCCTCAGTTTTGAAGGGAGGGTCGGACAGCTTAAGTCCCTAGGGTCGACGGGATCATCGACCCTCCCATCGACCCTCGGTTTCTGACGAAAACTGAAATTAGGAAATTTCCTAATTTTCGGTTGGGATTCTTTCCAAATCACAATGGGATTATTATAGGACATTCTTTCCAAATATCAATGGGATTATTATAGGACATTCCTAGCCTATTTAAAGGACGTTCCTAAGCCACTTTCACTCCATTCACAACCCCAATTGAATTGAGAGAAAGAGAGAAGAAGGAAAAGAGGAAGAAAGGAGGCTAGGAAGAAGGCTTAGCAAAAAGGGGAAGAAATTGCAGAGAAAAATAATCTTCTCAGGTATGGATACTAATTCCATGAGTTTCTACAGACCTTAGGTTAGATATGGTTGAGTGTAGGATTTTGGAGAAACCCAAACCATCCATCCATGGTTAGGCTTTCATGGAAAACCATAGGAGGATGCACGAAAACTATTTAGATGGTTTATACATGGTTCTAGACCATGGAATGACTATTGAATGAATGTAGGAAGCAAGCCATAGGACCCCAAACACGAAGAATGGATTAAAAGTGGAAATTGGACCAGAGTGCACCAAGGGTCGCACCGAGGGTCGATAGACCATCCGACCCTAGGTGTTTCTGACCATCGACCCTCAGCATTCGGGATGTTCAGAATGGAGGGAGGGTCGATAGACCCATCGACCCTAGCATCGACCCTAGCATCGACCCTCAGTTGACAAAATTGTTTTTAAATTCTGAATTAATTCTAATTAAATTCTATCGGCTTTGTTAGGTTTGCTTGCAATATAATAACATTATAAAGGTGATTCTAAAGCTTGAAAAAATATCTTTTAGCAAGCCAAGGTGAGGAACCTTAACCCCAAACTAAATTGGTTAATAATAAACTGTTTTCTATTTCTTGAGTCCTATGCCATGTTTGATTCTATGCGAATATGTTTGTAATGTGCATACAACATGCCATCCAATATTTCTATTACTTGTTCATGCATATTTACTTTATTGTTTATAACATGATGATGATGATGATGATGATAGGAATAGGCATGTGCTTGTATGTGTGTGGTTGATGTGCTTGATGCGAGCGAGTATCAGGGGAGGTGTGATGAGAACGTCAATAAACGTTAACCTTTGGCGGGTCTCAGCACTTTAGCTCTATCTCTAACTTAAGTCTTGTGCATTGGCATCGTCGTATCGCCATTACCTTAGCAGAACTATTATGTCATAGAGTATCAGGGGAGGTGGTCTCGGTCCTTGTAGTCTCTGACTACCGGGGGGCCTTAGCTCTATCTCTATGGATGTTCTGAGGGATGCTGGGGTGAGGCCTTGGATACACTGTTTGGCATTAGGATTGGTTAGTAGCGAGCCCAGTTTGCAAGTCCTCGCTAACAGGGGCTTACATGTTGGTATAGCATTATATAGCAATAATCGTTAACCTTTGTTGTATAATGTTATGGTAGGGTGGATGGGGACGACGATAAACGTTAACCTTCGGGCGGGCTTCCACACCCTGTGTATAGAGGCGGTATCAATAAACGTTAACCTATGATCACCCAACCTTTCTATTGCACATTGCAAACTATAAACCAAGACCAAAGATATGATTGACTTTTTGCATGCATATGTAATGTTGCATTGTTTTGGCTACTCACTGAGCCGTGTTGTGTGCTCACCCCTCGACGTCGAATATTTTTAGTGGATGATGCAGGTTATACAGTCGAAGATTACATGAATGCGTCGGCGTACGAAACTGTAGCAACTATGGAAGTTGGAGCTGAAGACGATACACACGACTCCTCTTGCGAGTGCAACTCGTGTGTATTCGATTAGATATTTTTGTAGGTTTCTTATTTGGACTTATAAGACATGTATTTGGTATTTAAATATTTATGTCTCCGTTAAACACAGAATAATTTGCTATTATTTATGGATATCATATTAGTTCTCAGTTCATATTATTTATAAATTTTCCGCTATTGTGTATTACTCTGATTATGATTGTGGATGCGTGTAAAGTTTGGATAACGAGGGGATAGCCTATTAGAGATCCTGGTTGAACCGTTGGTTATTTGGCGGTTCATCACACCATTCTGAATAGTGTGGAATTGGGCACACAACACGGCTCAGTGAGTAGCCAAAACAATGCAACAGTACATATGCATGCAAAAAGTCAATTCATATCTTTGGTCTTGGTTTATAGTTTGCAATGTGCAATAGAAAGGTTGGGTGATCAAAAGTTAACGGTTATTGATACCGCCTCTATACAAAGGGTGTGGAAGCCCGCCCGAAGGTTAACGGTTATCGTCGTCCCCATCCACCCTACCATAACATTATACAACAAAGGTTAACGTTTATTGCTATACCAACACGTAAGCCCCGATTAGCGAAGGCTTGCAAACTGGGCTCGCTGCTAACCAATCCTAATGCCAAACAGTGTATCCAAGGCCTCACCCCAGCATCCCTCAGAATGCCCATAGAGATAGAGCTAAGCCCCCCCGGTAGAGTTAGAGACTACAAGGACCGAGACCACCTCCCCTGATACCCTACTACATAATAGTTCCGCTAAGGTAATGGCGATACGACGATGTCAATGCACAAGACTTGAGTTAGAGATAGAGCTAAAGTGCTGAGACACGCCAAAGGTTAACGTTTATTGACGTTCTCATCACACCTCCCCTGATACTCGCTCGCATCAAGCACATCAACCACACACATACAAGCACATGCCTATTCCTATCATCATCATCATCATCATGTTATAAACAATAAAGTAAATATGCATGAACAAGTAATAGAAATATTGGATGGCATGCTGTATGCACATTACAAACATATTCGCATAGAATCAAACATGGCATAGGACTCAAGAAAAGAAAACAGTTTATTATTAACCAATTTAGTTTGGGGTTAAGGTTCCTCACCTTAGCTTGCTAATAGATACTTTTCCAAGCTTTAGAATCACCTTTATAATGTTATTATACTGCTAGCAAACCTAACAAATTTGATAGAATTTAATTAGAATTAATTCAGAATTTAAAAACCATTCTGTCAACTGATGGTCGATGCTAGGGTCGATGGGTCTATCGACCCTCCCTCCATTCTGAACTTCCCGAATGCTGAGGGTCGATGGTCAGAAACACCTAGGGTCGGATGGTCTATCGACCCTCGGTGCGACCCTCGGTGCACTCTGGTCCAATTTCCACTTTTTAATCCATTCTTCGTGTTTGGGGTCCTATGGCTTGCTCCCTACATTCACCCAACACTCATTCCATGGTCTAGAACCATGTTTAAACCATCTAAATAGTTTTCGTGCATCCTCCTATGGTTTTCCATGAAAACCTAACCATGGATGGATGGTTTGAGTTTCTCCGAAATTCTACACTCAACCATATCTAACCTAAGGTCTGTAGAAACTCATGGAATTTGTATCCATACCTGAGAAGATTACTTTTCTCTGAAATTCTTCTCCTTTTTGCTAAGTCTTCCTCCTTGCCTCTCTTCTTCCTCTTTTCCTTCTCCTCACTTTCTCTCAATTCAATTAGGGTTGTGAAAGGAGTGAAAGTGGCTTAGGGACGTCCTTTAAATAGACTAGGAATGTCCTATAATAATCCCATTGAGATTTGGAAAGAATCCCAACCGAAAATTAGGAAATTTCCTAATTTCAGTTTTCGTCAGAAACCGAGGGTCGATGATCCTGTCGACCCTAGGGTCTTAAGCTGTCCGACCCTCCCTCAAAAACTGAGGGTCTGACTTTCTGTTTTGGGAGGTCCGACCCTGCTTCACTGGGTGTGCGACCCTCCCCTAGAATTAAGTGTTTTTGGGTCGATTTCATACCTGGGATCTCGATCTCCTTCATGCCCTTAGTCCATTTGACTCGACCATGATGGGTAAAGCTGGTTCAAGGTGGTAAGACCGGGTTAGATTGACACGGGTCTTACCCACCTATCCGCGCGTCAGATGTGTGCTGAGCAGCCAACAGCTCATCCACTCTTATGCGCTGAGCATCTAGCAAATCCTTTATCCTCAGGTCCGATCTGCGCTGAGTCTCTCTGATCTCGCGCAACATCTCCATCATATCAGAAGATGGGTGTGAAGGACCAGCATCATGAGAAGGACTGGTCTCGGGTACTGAAGCCGCCACAGCAGAATTACCAGCCCGATCCGCATGCGTAGGTGATGGCGGTGGTATCGCATCGACATCCATATATAAGCGATCATCGTCGACCGGATCCCCACGAGCCCTAGCAGCAACCTCAGCATCAGCCATCTCAACCCGAGTGTGAGGGCGCACCATCGCGTTCCTCTCCTCATCACTAACCTCCGCATCTCGGAGCCTCATCTTGCAGATAGCCTCCCAATCTAGAGGCGACGAGAAGGTCTTCTCCTGGATCTTCTCATCAACCAGATCCACCCCCAAACGGGTCAGTAGCACTGTAATCATGCGTCCATAGGGTAGATTACCCCTATGACCGGACAATGTGGCACCGATCATCGTCCGCATGATGATGTAAGGAAGGCGGACCGGTGTCGAGTGCATATACTGTAAATCAAGAACTAGGTCAGTTGAGACACCCTCTCATAGTGCCCACTCTACGGAATCAGATTATCTTTGGATAATCTTGCGGAAGACTCATGGAGATGGACGCAAGTAGCAAGCTCTCATCTGCCATCTATCGGGACGGAGCAACCGATTGTCGATCTCGGCTCTCATCTCCATCTCAACAAACTGTGGCTCTCCGGCGCACAGTACACCATAGGGCCATCATAGGCAATGCCCAACAGATCGGCTAGCTGCCGATAATCAAAGGAGATGTGCACCCCTTTAACGTAGCTAGTGATGCGCAACTCCTGACCACGCTCGACATCATTGTAATCCCCCACCACCTGGAGATTACAATAGAACTGGCGCACCAAGTCTGGACACGTGCACGCGTCGTATGTGATGACAGGGAGCCACCCCATGTCACCGAATGCTCCCTCTACATTGAACAAGGGTAGCTCAGCCAAGTTCACCATGCGACCCCCTTCCACTTTCTTACGGGCATAGTCAGGATATCGTGCCTCGGCTTCATTCGAACGGAAGCGAAGTGGATCACGCAATCTTGGCACTTTGGTACGGGCCATAGTATCTGCAAAATAAGAAAGAGAAAGGAAACAAGGAGTTAGTAGGATAAAAATCTGAAATTTGAGTAAATAACGACGTAAGTTGATCATAAAGCCCCATTTCTTACCATACAAGTGGGCATAAGGACTTACGAAGGTTTAAACATATCCTACAATCGACATGCAGTAGAAAATTTTAACGGATAAGGTCCAATTTGAAGAAATTCAAGAAAAATCAAAATTTCGATAAATTAGGGCAAAAAGATAAAGATTTAAGTTTCTCGATAACCAACCGATGAAACTGAAAAAAAAATTTTGAGGGCTTTCATTCCTCAAGACCCCAATAACAAAAGCCCCCAATAAAAATCGAATTTTTACGGTTGGAAAAAGTTTAATTTGGAAAAGACGAGCTAAATGAGTAAAAACCTAGAAATAAAAACCTAAAAACAGGGGAAGTTGGGAAATTATACCTGTAGAAGTGATGTGGACGTCGAAACTCGGAGTAAGAACGATCCACAATAGTGAAGTAACACTGTAGCAACTCGGAGAGTTGAGACGAGTCAAAACGGAGGAAGAATAGTGAGAATTGACCCAGAATCGGATCTTAAAAATCTGATTTTTGGTCCGAGGGTCGGACTGAGGGTCGGACACCCATCGACCCTCGCATCGACCCTCAGCTCTCGGGAAGAACAGGACATTCCCAGGGTCGGATACCCAGGGTCGGATACACCATCGACCCTCACTATCGACCCTACATAGAAAAGACAGTATTTTTTTCAGAATGAATTGAGGATTCAAATTTTATATCGGTTAGGATTTTGATGATTTTCAGGCACCACCCACCTCAAAAGTAAATATGTCTGGCCGTAGAGTTACCCGACAGGCCCGAAACACAGTCCCACCACCACCACCGGCGGATGAGACTAGTCAAGAGAACAATTACGCACAGGGTAATCCCGAGCTGGCAAACCCTACGAATTTGCCACCACCACCACCTGAGCTAACAACAGTGGTGATGAATCTGGCTCAACAGCTACAACAAATGCAACATGCACAAACTCAAATGCAGGTTGCGATGGGAGTCATGTTTCAAGCCACTCAGGCTGCAGCCATGCACACTGAGCAAGCTAGTGCAGCACCAGTGGGTAACCACCCAGCTCAACAGACACCTCCACAACCGGCTGCACAAATTCCAGTGCAAGTCCCAGAAGCAGCCCAAGGGAACTATCAGTATCCACCCCCTATGTTTGGGGTATACCAAAATCAACTGGATCACTCCCGACTAGTAGAGAGGTTTTTGAAAATGAAACCAAGAGAATTCAATGGCAAGCCGTCTGATCCATTGTGGCCCACACCTTGGATAGACGAGATGGAAAGAAATTTTCTTATGATGACTATTACTGAAGAGGAGAAAGTATTGTGTGCCACCTTCATGCTCAAAGGCGACGCACATCATTGGTGGAAATCGACCAAGGCCTATCTATTGACTAAGCACGCCCTACTGACTTGGGCTATATATAAAGAAGCTTTCTTTGAGAAATATTTTCCACGAAGGTTCAGAGATTCGATGGAAAAGGAGTTCCTGAGTATTTATCAAGGACAGATGTCGGTGGATGCGTACCAACAGCGTTATGAAGAGCTGTTTTTCTTCGCACCACTAAGTATGCAAGAAGAAGATACAAAAACCCGTAGATTCATCGCGGGACTAATAGGAAGTATAAGGGAACATGTTCTGGGATTAGAGAAGAACATATATAATGAAGCTGTCCAGATCGCTCGAGTGATTGAATCGAGCCAGAAAGAGAGTTATTTCACTCAAAACAAAGGCATAAAAAGGCCAGCTGGGAATTCTTATAATGGAAGCAATAACAGGACGTATAAATATTTTCGTCCTCAGAATTTTAATGCTGCAACCAAGACTATCCCCGCAACTCAACCACAGCCAAAGTCAAATGTTGAAGCCCCAAGGTGTTATAACTGCAACCAACCAGGGCATATGGCAAGAGAGTGCCCAAAACCCAAGAAGCAGTTACATCAAGGACGGGTATATGCTGTTACATCAGAGGATGCAGCCGCATCACCCGATGTGGTCACAGGTATGACCGAAACTTTAAGATTATAATCACACTGATTGAGTATGTAGACTAAGTAAAAATGAATCACAGGTATCGTACCTATCAATGGCGTACCCGCCAGAGTACTCTTTGATTCAGGAGCTACTCATCCATTTATATCTGTGTCATTTGGGAAGAAGACCAATCTGCCCATCAAAACATTAGACTACAAATTACTTGTACGGTCACCGATGGGATTAGAAGTGGAATTAGAGAAAGGTTATGGACCATGTCCAGTTCTCATCGGAGAGCAGACCTTGGATGCAACCTTAATACAACTTGAGATGACAGACTTTGACGTCATCTTAGGAATGGATTGGTTAGCTCGGCACTCCGCAAATCTGTTATGCGCCGAGAAGAAGCTAACGTTCAAGGACAAAGAAGGAGCAGAATTCAGTTTCTCGGGAACCAAACTTCCCAGGAGACGTAAGCTCATACTCTCAGCATTAAAGGCTAAGAGGTGCCTTGAGAAAGGAGCGGTCCGATATCTAGTATCAGTGGTCGACCTAACTAAGGACATGCCACGAATGGAAGATATTGATGTCGTGCGGGATTTTCCTGATGTATTTCCGGAGGAATTACCCGGACTACCACCCGACCGAGCCACGGAGTTTGTAATAGACCTGCTACCCGGAGCCGCACCAGTATCAAAAGCACCTTATAGAATGACTCCTACGGAACTAAAGGAATTAAAAGTGAAATTATAAGAACTACTGGATAAGGGTTATATTAGACCCAGTATATCTCCATGGGGAGCACCGGTGTTGTTCATAAAGAAAAAGGATGGTAGTGTTCGATTATGTATCGACTATCGAGAATTAAATAAACTGACCATCAAGAATCGATACCCACTACCCAGGATCGATGACTTGTTCGATCAGTTACAAGGAGCGAAGGTATTTTCAAAGATCGATCTTCGATCAGGCTATCATCAACTGAAGATTAAAGAAGGGGACATTCCGAAGACAGCCTTCAGGACAAGATACGTCCGAAGGACATTATGAGTTCTTAGTGATGTCCTTCGGACTGACTAACGCACCGGCAACATTCATGGAACTTATGAACCGGGTCTTCCACGACATGTTGGATATGTCGGTCATAGTATTTATTGATGACATATTGGTATATTCCAAGGACAAGGAAACTCATGTCAAGAACCTAAACGCAGCCCTACAGCATTTAAGGAAAGAGAAGTTATACGCCAAATTTTCGAAGTGTGAGTTTTGGCTAAGTGAAGTCGCCTTTCTAGGCCATGTAGTATCCGCAAAAGGAATCAAAGTGGACCCTAGTAAGATCGAAGCTATTGTGAAGTGGGAAGCACCAAACAGCGTCTCAGAAATTAGAAGTTTTCTGGGTCTAGCTGGATATTATCGGAGATTCGTAGAAGACTATGCTCGGATTGCCGTACCTCTTACCAGTTTGACCAAGAAAGGAGAAAATTTCGTATGGACGGATAAGTGTGAAAAGAGCTTTCAAACACTGAAGACCAGATTGATATCCGCTCCAATTTTAACCATTCCCGTTCCAGGACAGACCTTTACCTTATACACTGATGCATCGGGATTGGGATTAGGATGTGTGCTTATGCAAGGAGAACAAGTAGTTGCATATGCATCGAGACAGTTAAAGGTATATGAGAAGAATTACCCCACTCATGATTTGGAGTTAGCGGCAGTAGTACATGCTGTCAAGATATGGAGACACTACCTATACGGAGAAAAATTTCAGATTAAGTCGGACCATAAAAGCCTTACGTATCTATTTAATCAGACGGAGTTAAATATGAGACAAAGAAGATGGCTGGAACTATTGAAAGACTATGATTGTGATATCCAGTATCATCTGGGAAAAGAGAACGTAGTAGCAGACGCATTGAGTAGAAAAGCAATGATAAAATCTCAAGGAGAAACTAGCACAACTGCAATAATGTGTACTACCGGGATGGTATTCAACCACGGTAACGAGCAGTATGTGATCGATACACCGGATGGACCAACTAACCAAGGATTCATTCATCGGTTTTCAAATATGTTCGCGGCATTGAAGATAATACCGGATATAGTGGATGAAGTGAAGATAGCTATCAAAGTAGATCCTTATCTGAGAACGGTACAAGAAGATATTGAGAAAGGTAGGACTAACCCTGAGTTCACCTTGGATGACAAGAAGGTACTGAAATACAAAGGAAGAATATGTGTACCCGAAACAGAAAGTGTAGACATTAGACACCGACTCATGAAAGAATCCCATACCACCATCTACTCGGTACATCCTGGAAGTACAAAAATGTATCATGATCGAAAGAAACTGTATTGGTGGAGGGGAATGAAGGCAGATGTAGCTAAGTTCGTGTCTCAATGCCTAAATTGTCAGAAAGTAAAGGCTGAACGACAAAGACCCGCCGGGCTTTTACAGCCATTACGGAACCAGCATGGAAATGGGACTGCATCACTATGGACTTCGTCACAGGACTACCATTGACTCCTCGAGTAGTTGACGCAGTTTGGGTGATTGTAGACCGTCTGACTAAAACAGCTCGCTTCATACCGATACGACCCCAATATACACTCGAAAGGTTTGCAAAGCTGTATGTGGATAATATTGTTCGGTTACATGGTGTTCCAGAAAGCATTGTGTCCGATAGAGACCCACGATTTACTTCCAAATTTTGGGAAGGACTGCAAAAGGCTATGGGTACAACATTGAAGTTCGATCGCATTCCACCCACAGACAGACGGACAGTCGGAGCGTACAATTCAGATTTTAGAAGATATGCTACGAGCATGTGTGATTGATTTCAAGGGATCATGGGACGAAAAGTTACCATTGATCGAGTTCGCTTATAATAACAGCTATCAGGCTACTATACAGATGTCACCTTATGAAGCACTGTATGGTAGGAAGTGTCGAACTCCCTTGTTTTGGAATGAAGTTGGAGAACGTAGTATTGTTGGAGCAGAATTTGTTGAAGAGACTTGTCGAGTGGTCGACATCATCAAGGAAAGAGTAAGAGTAGCTCAGAACCGTCAGAAGCAATACGCAGATACTCGATGAAGAGATCTAGAGTTCGCCGTAGGCGAGAAAGTATTTTTGAAAGTATCGCCTATGCGAGGATTGAAGAGGTTCGGACAGAAAGGAAAACTAAGTCCAAGATATGTCCGACCATATGAGATTCTGGCTAAGCGTGGGAAAGTAGGTTATCAGTTAGCACTACCACCATCTATGTCAAGTGTGCATGACGTATTTCACATATCCTTATTGAAGAAGTATGTCAAAGACCCAACACATGTGTTGACAGTAGATTTGTCGGAATTGACTGATGATTTGACTTTTGAAGTAATACCAACAGAAATCACTAGTCGAAAGGTTCAACGTCTACGCAACAGAGATATCTACTATGTTAAGGTCACATGGAAAAGTAGAGACATGGAAGAGCATGGGAAGAAGAAAACGCTATGAGAAAGCAATACCCTGACTTGTTTGATTCGGAAGGTACGTACAATTTCGAGGACAAAATTTTTATAAGTTGGGGGGAGTTGTAAGACCCGTGTCAATTTAACCCGGTCTTACCATCTTAAACCAGGTTTACCCATCATGGTCGAGTCAAATGGACCAAGGGCATGAAGGAGATCGAGATCCCAGGTACGAAATCGACCCAAAAACACTTAATTCTAGGGGAGGGTCGCACACCCAGTGAAGCAGGGTCGGACCCCCCAAAATAGAAAGTCAGACCCTCAGTTTTGAAGGGAGGGTCGGACAGCTTAAGACCCTAGGGTCGACGGGATCATCGACCCTCCCATCGACCCTCGGTTTCTGACGAAAACTGAAATTAGGAAATTTCCCAATTTTTGGTTGGGATTCTTTCCAAATCTCAATGGGATTATTATAGGACATTCCTAGCCTATTTAAAGGACGTTCCTAAGCCACTTTCACTCCTTTCACAACCCTAATTGAATTGAGAGAAAGAGAGAAGAAGGAAAAGAGGAAGAAAGGAGGCTAGGAAGAAGGCTTAGCAAAAAGGGGAAGAAATTGTAGAGAAAAGTAATCTTCTCAGGTATGGATACTAATTCAATGAGTTTCTATAGACCTTAGGTTAGATATGGTTGAGTGTAGGATTTCGGAGAAACCCAAACCATCCATCCATGGTTAGGCTTTCATGGAAAACCATAGGAGGATGCACGAAAACTATTTAGATGGTTTATACATGGTTCTAGACCATGGAATGACTGTTGAATGAATGTAGGAAGCAAGCCATAGGACCCAAACACGAAAAATGGATTAAAAGTGGAAATTGGACCAGAGTGCACCAAGGGTCGCACCGAGGGTCGATAGACCATCCGACCCTAGGTGTTTCTGACCATCGACCCTCAGCATTCGGGAAGTTCAGAATGGAGGGAGGGTCGATAGACCCATCGAAACTAGCATCGACCCTAGCATCGACCCTCAGTTGACAAAATGGTTTTTAAATTTTGAATTAATTCTAATTAAATTCTATCGGCATTGTCAGGTTTGCTAGCAATATAATAACATTATAAAGGTGATTCTAAAGCTTGGAAAAATATCTTTTAGCAAGCCAAGGTGAGGAACCTTAACCCCAAACTAAATTGGTTAATAATAAACTGTTTTCTATTTCTTGAGTCCTTTGCCATGTTTGATTCTATGCGAATATGTTTGTAATGTGCATACAGCATGCCATCCAATATTTCTATTACTTGTTCATGCATATTTACTTTATTGTTTATATCATGATGATGATGATGATGACAGGAATAGGCATGTGCTTGTATGTGTGTGGTTGATGTGCTTGATGCGAGCGAGTATCAGGGGAGGTGTGATGAGAACGTCAATAAACGTTAACCTTTGGTGGGTCTCAGCACTTTAGCTCTATCTCTAACTCAAGTCTTGTGCATTGGCATCATTGTATCGCCATTACCTTAGCAGAACTATTATGTCGTAGAGTATCAGGGGAGGTGGTCTCTGTCCTTGTAGTCTCTGACTCTACCGGGGGGCCTTAGCTCTATCTCTATGGATGTTCTGAGGGATGCTGGGGTGAGGCCTTGGATACACTGTTTGGCATTAGGATTGGTTAGTAGCGAGCCCAGTTTACAAGCCCTCGCTAACAGGGGCTTACGTGTTGGTATGGCATTATATAGCAATAACCGTTAACCTTTGTTGTATAATGTTATGGTAGGGTGGATGGGGACGACGATAACCGTTAACATTCGGGCGGGCTTCCACACCCTTTGTATAGAGGCGGTATCAATAACCGTTAACTTTTGATCACCCAACCTTTCTATTGCACATTGCAAACTATAAACCAAGACCAAAGATATGAATTGACTTTTTGCATGCATATGTACTGTTGCATTGTTTTGGCTACTCACTGAGCCGTGTTGTGTGCTCACCCCTCGACGTCGAATATTTTTAGTTGATGATGCAGGTTATACGGTCGAAGATTATATGAACGCATCGGCGTACGAAACTGTAGCAGCTATGGGAGTTGGAGCTGAAGACGGTACACACGACTCCTCTTGCGAGTGCAACTCGTGTGTATTCGATTATATATTTTTGTAGATTTCTTCATTGGATTTATAGGACATGTATTTTGTATTTAAATATTTATGTCTTAGTTAAACACAGAATAATTTGATATTATTTATGGGTATCATTCTAGTTCTCAGTTCATATTATTTATAAATTTTCTGCTATTGTGCATTACTCTGATTATGATTGTGGATGCGTGTAAAGTTTGGATAATGCGGGGATAGCCTATTAGAGATCCTGGTTGAACCGTTGGTTATTTGGCGGTTCATCACACCATTCTGAACAGTGTGGAATTGGGGTGTGACATTTTCACTCTTTTAGAACATTAGTAAACTCTAGAAAAAGAAAAGGGAAGAGAAGGAAGAGAAGGAGAAGAAGAAAAAGCTAAGGAAAGGAATTTTCTGAGGAGAGATTGGCTCTCTATCACAGGCAAAGGTATGAACCTAATCTCTAGAGATGTAAACTCTAAGGAATAAGACTTCTATGGAAGATAAACAATATTAATCTATCGTGATCCATGTGATTCCTTGAGTAATTTCCAAGGATAACCTTGAGGGATGTGTTTGATGGTTAAGGTTGATAAGAAACTGTTAATGATGGCCATAGGATGACCTTAGAATAAACCCCATTGATGATCAGAAGAACTGACCCGGAAAGAACTCGAATTGCATGTAGTCTGTGACCAAAAATCTCAATGTCTCAGCTACGATCGACCATAGCATGACCAGCATGACCAGAGGATCGGCCATAGGCATTTGGGAAGATATCTAAAATCATATGGTTGCAGCTATGGTTGCGCCATATGCGACCGTAGGGTATCGACTGTAGGCAGTAAGGACGATACAGTATGAGACCATAGGACCAATCAGACACCTATCAGTGCTCTGTTTCGATTTCCTACTACTATAATATGTTACATATGAACCCTACCTTAAATTCATATAAATTTTAGGTTGTTAAATTAATTGAAAGAGAATGACAAGGCTTGAAAGGAGAACTTAATTACGTGGAGCCAAAGATTCAAATGTTGAGAGGGATCTCGCATTGATACGGAAGTAGATGATGTTAGGTTCCGAATTAAGAGAAAGTAACTATTGACTAGTTCCTAGAGTATATAATCGCATTATCCAGTACAACATTGTTCCCAGAAGCGGTCATAAGGTAAGGATGCTATTATGCATGTATGTGAGTTTGTTGCTTATTGTGTTATTGTATGATGACAACTCTGTCTTCCATACTTGATTTTGATAACATTGATTACTATAGCGCTTTAAGGGAGGTTGCTCACTCACTTATTTATTCATCTAGGGATAGACCTTCCTATAGATGATTATGTGGAACAGTCCTTTTACTATGACTTTGGTTAGATTTCATTATACAGGCTCGGCCTTCACGACATAGTCTTTAGTGATGATGAGTTAGAGGTAGTTCCTCGTCTAAAATGATGATCTAGGACAGATCGATTAAGCAGATTCTACGTAGGGTACATCCTTTTTCATTAAGGATTGAGTTCGCTTAAACAGATGGCAGCGATCTGACATACGTCCCTACAGATTATTCTCTTGCTCAAAGCTTAGATGATACAATATCATTGGTAATTGAGAAAAAAGGTATGCCATAACGATGAGAGGTTTACGTTGTTGTGTCACGTTTGATGGTTCCTTATACTAAAGTTCTCAATGGTGTAGAGCTGCGAGGTGTATTGGTAGGGGCTCGTGCTCTAGTGTCTGAGTTACATGAGTACCGTCAGAGAACACAAGTAGCATTGTCATCTTTCGAGTAGCGCATGTTGCAAGGCATCTCAGGTGTGAATTGCCTTGTGATAGCGACTGAGAATGTGGCATTGCAGTTACTCGACACACAGGAATTTCAAGAAAGAAAGTGTCCTCTCTACAGAATGCATTGACTTCAGCAGATCTTGTCTCACCATTTTGCTGAGGTATAAGTGAAGACTATTACGAAATGTAAGAGGGTTTGCAAACATCATATTGGGTTCCATAGCTGAAATTTAATAGGTGGAAGGAGTCAGTGATGGCATCCTTCATTTGTTTATCAGTTTCGTTGGTTTAGCTTGTTCGATAGAATGATTATGATCTGTTAAGCTTAAACTCGTAGTTAAGCCTTTGTTCACTTCCATCATAATGTCTAAGAGTAGAGGATTCAACTTAAGACTATCTACCCTTCCCGCTTAAATATTGTTTCACTCATTATAGCTTATCTCACTCAGTTTGTACATTATACTTTTTAGTTTTGTAGTTGTTCTTTGGTCTCTGCCTATAGTATATTCTCATTTGTATATCATTTGTTCCACCTAATGTTAGCATTTATGTTTTTATATGAGTATGATTGATACTAATGTATAACATCTTTATTTGAGTATATGGATTGATCATGGCATAGCGTGATATTCTCTAGTACCAACATCTGGTATTGATGTATATTGAATTGGTAGTAGTTATATCGTGACATGCTCCAACACCAACATCTGTCACACCCTGTTCCCAATGTATCGGTACTATGGAATGCAACAGGATATCTCCGTCCTATCAGGGCATTAGAAATTCCCTTCCAGAATCGCACAACACGGTACTTGACAAGTCAATCCAAACATAATTATGATCAGAGTAAAAATTTACAAACTTATTTTAAATAATTATTCATGTTATAGAATGTAAACTAGCAGAAGACTTAAAACTTAAAATCCAATTACCAATAGCTGACAAAATTCTAATTAAAAATTATATGTTAAGGATAACTCTTAACACATAATAACCATGCCATCCAAACAAGGTAGAAATAGTGTGCCTATCACACCACAATGTAGCACAATCATTTAGTTAGAGGTCACCTTCTAATAGCTTCAATACTAAGAAGGACTTCTTATAATGAAGTCAGGGGTTTTAGCATCATAGAAGGGGTCTAATTACTAATCCCTAAGGTTCCACCCTTGCTGTCCAAAGGTTTCTTGCTATTTTAAATAGCAAACAACAAGCTACCTAAACATCTTACAAGGCATTTAGCTTAACCAATAAAAATAACACTTACAGGCATTCAATTTTGGGGATCTAAATCCATAAGCAGGTACATAGAATTTTTAGAGGTCCATCGACCAAAGATGGTCGACAACAGTGGTCAGATTCATGTGTAGCACATGGTCCATCGCACGGTCTAGCTACCAGGCGTGTGGTAATTGTCACTGACTAGATGTCAAACATGGTCGTTTGACAATGCCGGCACTCCAAAAAAGGTTGCCAAGCTCCTATAGATTAGGTTTAAGGTCTTGACTCGTAAGGGTGGTTTGAGATTGATTTAGTTCAGGTGTAAAACCAGACCTTACATCTGTACAAATGAAGTAACGGGGGATTCTTACCCTAAGAATACCATGCATCATTTCTTTTGCATTTTTGATGTTCCGATCTCACCATTCTGATATACCATGCATGCTACTATCTACAGTTCATCTTCGTGAACAGTGGCTTGCATGTTCATGGCTCCACCATGGATGGTGGTTCATTCATATGGTCTTCCAAATATTATAGATTTTTTCCTTGATCCATTCAATCCATGCTTTACTCTATAACCATTACTTAACTCGTTCCATTAACAATTTATGCTTTTAAGATTAAGAGAATAGTTATAAGGTTTGTTCCCTCGATCTCCAAGCTTTCCAGCAATGGTTGAGAGGTACGTGCTTCCTCTATCCTACTCTTTTTTTTTCATTCATTCTTCTTCGCGACTTCTCTTGCTGGGAGGTAATGAGAGAGAGTTATCACTCTCTTTTCTTCTCCTTTCTCTCTTCCCTCTTAGTTCATGCATCAGATATTTTTCTCCCATAAATTCTTTGGGTTTGATAGATTGGACGAGAGAGTTGAGAAAATGGAAATCCACCTCCTCCCAAATCGATAAGTAGGGATTTCTATTGATGGAAAGGAGATGATTTTCTCCTCTCCTTCCATTCTTGGATCAATCAAAATTTCCTACCATGAAAGGAGTCTCTCTCAGTCGACCATGGATGGAGAGAGTTGAATTCAAACTGTGGGTCCTGCTTACGATTCGTCTCAATCCAAGTTTGGGCATAAGGAGTGCAGCTGGACCGTTCAGCATGTGTTCGACCGTACCTCCTTGGCTGCGAGCCGAACCTCTTATTGGCTTGCCAGCTTAAGTTCATGCATGCCAGACTCTTGGATGTTGTTTGGTCTGGGTCGGAGGTTTCTTTTAGGGCCATTCTCCACACTCTCGCCGTACGAGACGCTCAAGGTAGCCGCTTTGTGTAAACTCATGAGCACGTCATTATCATTTCTCATGTCGATACAATACATTTGTATATGGGAAAACCCGACACATGCCCATAATGGTTATGTTGTAATAGGAATTGGGCACGGGGTTTACAAATATGGTTTGCTTTTTGTCTTTAGCCTCAATCGCTCACATTCTAGACCGAAGAGGGGCATCTGTAAGCACCCCATTTTTGTCACTCATGTCTACAAAGCTCAAATTCTCTTCACATGCAGAAAGGAAAGTAGAGCAAGGGATTATGTGTGACCCACCCAGTGTAACTCCCCGTGTCTTTACCCCTTAGGTTGTATATATGCTACTTACAAACTCTCATAGTGCTTAAACCATAAGTTAGGTTAAAAGTGTCACGTACCTCCCCTGGGGTTTGCTCTAATCTCATCAATTTCCCTTGTACTTTGCATTCAAATTTATCCAGTCCCAACTTTGTAATTAATTTCGCATATGTATGATTCATACTCTACTAACCCGGCCTAACCTGGATAACATGTCGTGATATGTCTTCCCATAATAATCGAGTCAGACAAACAATCCAGATGAAGGACCATAAAGCTAGGTATGGAAAACACTCAACTTGAAGCTTTTCCAATCAGACAACCTAAGTTGTCTAGCATGCGCATTTGGCAACTAGTCCAGCGACTGGTCAAACCCAGGATATGATTATGAGTTTAAGAAAGTTTCCTAATTTGGGATACTACTCTCTTAATTAGGAGACGACTATGTATGGAGGTTTCTCCTTTATATAGAGAATGTCCCTTGACTTTCTCTCACTTTTTTGATCCCTTACAAACCCTAAAAGTGAGAGAGAGAGAGAGAGAGAGAGAGTTGAGAAAAGGGCTTAGAGAAGAAGAAAGCTTTGGAGAAGGAAGAAGGAGAAGGAAGAACTCACTGTCGGTTTTCAGCCATCTTTGTCGAGAGACCAACAGTAAGTCGTTGTATTACTCTGAATAGGTTAAAGTGTGCATGAGGTTATATGATTTCACCACCGTTAGAGTTGAAGCTTTAGGGTTATATGATTAAGTGTTCTTGAAACCCTAATGGCAATGTATTCTTGACCTTAAAGTAAATAGGATGAATACTAGGAAGAAGTCAAAGAATCAACTCTGAAGGAATCAGATTGGAAGACAGCCTGGAGAATGACCCATAGGTTGTCTAATCCATGTTGTCCAGAAGCACCAAGAGAGGGACTGTACAAGCAATCGCATACTCTTACAAAGAATCTTAAGATTGTCTAGTCTGTTGTCCGGTCACACATTATATAGTGCCAGATAGTTGACCAGACAACGTCCGGAGGGCTGATATGCCAGACCAAAAAATGAGTCTGATCACTATAAAATTATCAGATTGGAACCCTAACTTAATCCTATTGATTGTCTAGTACTTGTAGTGAACTCAAGCTATTTGCAAGGTCTTCGAGAGAGACAACATTACTCAATAGGCAAGGGACAAGACCTAAACTAATTTGTTAATAACAAGCTACCTCGTTTATTACTTGTTTTGATGTTTGGTTGTTTGTGCATATAACATGTCACCCAAATATGTTTATATTGTTCATGCATATTTATTTATATTTCATTACGCTGATAATGATGATAATAGGCATGTGTTTGTGTGTAGTTGGTGTTTTAACTGGAAAGAGGTGATAGTGTTAGACCAGCACTCTACTAACCTAGTATAACCTGGCTAGCGTGTCGTGACAAGTCTTTCCATGATAACCATATTAGATGAACCAAACAAATAATGGAACATGAAGCTTGGTATGAAAAAATGTCGACTCAAATTGTGTCCAATTGGACAATCTAGTTTGTCCAGTTTACGTATTAGGCGACTGGTCAAGTGACCGATCAAACCCAGAATAGGACTTCGAGTTTAGGAAATTTCCTAATTTTGTAAGACCACTCTCCTAATTGGGAGAGGACTATGTATGGAAGTTTTCCCTCTATATAGAGGACGTCCCTTCACTTTCTCTTACTCTTTTGATCACTTACAAACCCTACAAGTGAGAGAGTGAATTGAGAGAAAGGTTGAGAGAAGAAGAAAGCTTGGGACAAGAAAGAAGGAGATGAAAGAACTCACTCAGATTCTAGCTATCTTCACCGAGGGACCAACGGTAAGTCCTTTCATTATTATGAATAGGTTAGAGTATGTCCGAGTTTAGACTCACAGTCATTAGTGACAATGATTTCATTTACCATTATTAGGGTTGCAGATTTAGGGTTATAATTCTCAAGTATTCTTGAACCCTAATCATAATATATTATTGACCTTAGAATGATGTAGGGGGAACCCTAGGAAGAATTCGATGAATCAACTCTGAAGAAAATCAGACTAGAAGATAACCAGGAGAATGCTCCTTAGGTTGTCCGATATGTGATGTCTAGAAGCACCCAAAGATGGACCGGATAGATGACTGGATACTCTCGAGAAGTATCTCAGGGTTGTCTGGTCTGTTGTCCATTGGCACATAATACAGTGTCGGACAATCGATCCGACAATGTTTGAAAGCCTAAAATGCTAATCCAAATAGTGTCTGATCACTGAAAGTTGTTAAAATGGAACCCTAACCTAATTATATTAATCTTTTAGGAATTGTACTCAAGCAAAGTTGATTTCAAGGTCATGAAGAAACTCAACAAACACCCAATAGGTAAGGAACAAGACCTAAACTAATTGGTTAATAACAAATTATCCTGTTTTATTGCATGTTCTGGTGTTTTATTGTTTATGCATATAACATGTCATCTAATAGCTATTTATATTACTCATGCATATTTATTTATATTTATTTATGCTGATGATGTTGAGGATAGGCATGTGATTGTGTATGATTAGTGTATTGAGTGGGGAGAGGTTTTACTGCACTAACATCATCGTCTTACTGTTAACTTAGCAGACCTAATACGTCGTAGAGTATCAAGGGGAGTGATGGCAGTGTCGACTATAGCTCTGCCAGGGGGATCTAATTCTATCTCTGTGTTGTATTAAAGGACGTTGTGGTAAGGCCTGGGATACACTTTGATGACATCTAGTATTTGTTAGTGTCAAACCCAGTTTACAAGCCCTCGCCAATAAGGGCATACATACTGGTATGGGATAGGGTATCAGGGGGTGCTAACAGTGTGTGATCCATTAGGCTCTAGCTTTATCTCTATCTTGTAGTGAGTGTTATGGGGTGACATCTGTTTTGATGGGTACCTGACCGATGGGTGTGCTCATACTCTCATGCATAGAGGTGTAGTGGCCGCCTATCCTTACCATAACACATTGCAAACTTAAACAAGACCAAAGAGTTAAATGTTACATCATGCATATGCTTGCTGCATTATTTTGTTTCTCACTGAGCTAAGTTGTGAGCTCACCCCATGATATCATTTCCCTTTTTTATTGATGATGCAGGTACTACTGTAAAAGACTATATCAATGCGCCAACGTATGGACACGTGGTGGCTATGAAGGTGCAACCGATGGAGGATGAGCATGATTCTTCATGCGATTATTTCCATTGTGTCTACCTTTACATTTATTTCTGTATTTTGATTAAGAACTTGTAAGGATATTTATTAGGATTTGTTTTACATTGAGATAATTGATTAAGTATCTATTTATCATGTGGACTCTCAGTTCATTAATGATAAAGACTTTCGTTATTTATTTATTATCTCTGATTGTGATTTGGGTGAGTTGGTTTGAATATTGACATGGTCCTATGTGATTTTAGCTTGAGCCGTGGTTTGTTATAGTTCATTCACACTTCTGGTTAGACCAGAATTAGGGTATGACAACTCAGTATCAGAGAACTTGGGCTTCGCCAGTCAAACTAGCACATTATCGCTTGAGTCAATGAACTGGGATAGGTTCAATTAAAAGCTTTAATATAAACACATATAAGCACGTTGTTGGTTGGGACATAGACAGTAAATAAGATCATAATGCACCATAGGAAATTAAAGAACTATATGCAAAACCGAAAATAACGTGTTCAATAAATGAAGGGTACGGCCTACAGATTGGACAGTTACCCAAACACAAAGGAATATAGTAACTAATAGCAAAAGTAAAGAAAAAACTATCACTGGGCTGGTAGAGGAGGTGATGTGGCCCAATCTCTCTCATAGTCCTCTTTATATGTCGTCTGGAGTCAATGCGCTTCATCTTGAGTGACACGGAGGCTTTAAGAAAGCTTCGCTATATGGTGAACCATCGTACGCTGAGCCTCCCAAATCTCAAAAAAGAGTAACATCATCTGGTCTGTAGGGGCTGTAATGGACGAGCCTCAGAGGTATATTAAGGTGTAGGAGGGGGATGTCATCCACTTCCATCTACATATGGTCCCCTCTACCACCCTCAGCTGCTGCTATTATTGTAGCTGCTGCTACTGCTGTTGCCCATCTCGGAGGCGGCTCTAGTGCTTCCAATGCAGCATCACTAATGACGGCATCATCAAAGCCCATCATGTAGATGGCCTCCTACTCAAAGTCCGCCATGATAGTCTGCTTGTACATCCGCTCTCCCTCTATATCCACACCAAGATGGTCTGGGAACGTGGTGATCAGACAATCATAAGGCAGGGTGCCCTTCAGATTGGGTGTCGTAGCCCTGTGCATTGTGAGGATGAGAATATAAGGCTGGCACACCTCCTGCTTAGTAGGTACTGAGTCAACTGGGATACCTCACCTTATTAGAGTGGCCGCGCTGTGGGAAGGTGTTATACTAGATGATATGACAATAGACTCAGGAAAGATAATGTAGGTTGGCCGCCTTCATCACCCGGTGGCCACCCTACATTATCTGGCTCCATACCTTAGCGCGAAGCCCCTCAGACAAGTACTTGCACTCTTTCGGCATGCAATAAACCAACTCTCCTATGTTGGAGATGCCCATTAGGTCTGCCAACTCCTGGGTGTTGAATGAAATGCTCACACCCTTCACCCAATTGGTGATGCAAAGTTCCCTACCCTATCAAAGTCCTCTGGATCCCCATCTAGCTGTAGATTATGGTTAAACTGCTTCACCAGGTCAAGGTGAGTGGACCTCTGGTACTGGGTATTGGGCAGCCAACCCAATGCACCAAATGCTTCCTTTACTTCAAGCCTCTCTAGCTCTCTGAGGTTCACAAAATGCCACACCTCAACGCTTTTGTTCCTAAACCAAGGATACAGAGCATCTGCCTTGGTTGAACAAAATCAAAAGGCCTAGGAGGTGGGGGTAGACCACAACCACCTGCATTTTTGGCAGTTGCTCTATATCTTGACATAATGCACCTACATTAAAGAGAATAAAACAAACAAGTGCTATGAAAATTTCTAGAAAGTTCGACAGCATAATTCTATAAATTTGTCAAAAGCCTCTAATTTGCTCAATTCATGGGCAATAGGACTTACATCAATTGGGAGTCAAACAACCATACCAAACAAGCAACCAATTGATCAACAAATTAGAGAAATTAAGGGAAAATTCAAAAATTTTGAAAAAAAAAACCCCAATTTTTAGGGAAAAAATTCAAATTCTGAAGAATTTCCAAAAACTAACAAAAGAAAACTCAATTAGAATGAGGGCTTTCATTCATTGGGAGCCCAACATCAATTATAAGCAAAGAAATTAAGTTTCTTACAGTTGAAAAATTTTTAATTTGATAAAGACAAGAAAAAGGCAATAAAACCCTAGAAAATTTACAAACAAAAGAGTAGAAGTGCAATGCAGTCACCTCTGAAAGGTTGCCGCATGTGTAGATGGGGGGAGAAACCTCTGAAATTGACCAGAGGCACTGTAGCAACTTACTAGAGCCGAGTTTAGTCATAGCCTAAGAGAAAACACTAAGAGGAACAGTGGAAAATGACTCAAAATCGTAGAATTTAAAGCGATTCTGAGTTGTCCGGTTGGACTTTTCGACTCATAAACATGACAAGACAGTCGACATGACACTCTTGGGAAGTGTTTTAGAGTTTGTCTGATATGTTATCCGATGCAGTTATTAACCAGACTGGACAGCAGACTGGACAAAATTTTTCAAGATGTCCGAACATGTTTGGTAAGCTGACTGGTAGGTCAAATTGAGCAAAAATAGGGACCAGTCAAGGGCGGCCAAACAAATTTCATCTATACATATTTTCTTTCTCTTCCTTCTGAGATTTCTTGCACTATGTGGGACTAACTTATAAAAGTTGGAAATATTGTATATTGTCTCACACTTGTTGATTATGCAGAAACTTCGATAGTTGTAGACTGAAATAGCATAACGTACTCGCAGAAATAGTCAAAGGGACCCTACCCCGACCCCAGCACTACCTAGAGTAGGCGAGGAGAAGGAAAACCAAGTTGAGAAGGACACAAAATAATGAGAATTCCCTAGCAGGAATCCTAGGGCCAATCTATCAACCACACAGAATCCCCTACCTGGACCTCCAAGGGACATGGGTATAGTGGTGAACAACTTGGCCTATAAAATGCAGGAACAATGCTAGATGTTGACAGAGCTGAGAGCTACATTGGGTACCCCTATGCCACCTACTACCAATACCGCAACAACCCCTCATGGCCAGAACAATACAACACCGATAGGCAGTAACACCTTTCCTGTAGCTCAACAACACCAACCACAAATTCCAGTGTTGAACACCACTGTGCAGAACTAGGGTGTCTATCAAGGTGTTTACCAAGGTGGTTACCAATATTAACCACCTATGTATGGAGTGAATGCTGTAGGATAGAATGACCTGACAAGGCTAGTGGAAAGATTTATGAAGATGAAGCTTCAGACCTTCTCAGACAAGGGATCAAGCCCACTTTGGCTAGCATAGTGGATTAATGATATGGAGAAGACATTCCGGATGATGGTTATCATGGAAGAGGAAATGGTCCTGTAAGCTACTTCCATGCTTTGAGAGGGAGCGAACCATTGGTGGAGATCAACTCCCACCTACCTGCTGACCAAGCATACTCAGTTGACTTTGACCATTTTCAAGGAAGCATTCTTCAAGAAGTGTTTCCCTAGAAGCTTCAGAGATCAGATGAAGCAAGAGTTTTTAGCCTACGCCAATGACAGATGACTGTGGATGCCTACTAGCAGCTTAATGAAGAGAGGTTCTTCTTTTCTCCTACCAGAATGCAAGAAGAAGATACGAAGACCCAATAATTCACTATGGGACTTAGGAGAAGCATCCATGAGCATGTGCTGGGATTGGAGAATAAGATCTACAATAAGGCAATACATATTGCTCGTGTTCTAGAGTTAAGTCAGAAAAAAAGTTTCTTTGCCCAAAATCGTAGACTGAGATGGCCAAACATTGATATGTCGATTGGAGGGAACTCAAACCTTTTCAAACCATTTACGCCATAGAACAATGCTGGACCAGCCAAGGCTACCTCAACTAATGGGCAACAAGAAGGCAGTCAGTTGGCAAATTTAAAGTGCTTCAACTACAATCAAATGGGGCATTATGCAAAGAAATGCCCTCCACCTAAGAAGTTGCTACAGGAAGGAAACGTGTATGCTGTGACATTTAAAGACATAGCCGCATCGCCCGATGTGGTCACAGGTATGACCTGAGCTTTGTTTACAATAAACTTGTGTGAGCAAATTGAGTAAACCTAGGTAAAAACTATAGGTACAGTAACCATAGCTGGTGTATCCCCTAAACTTTTCATTGACTCTAGGTGTCACACCACAATTTTGGACTAACCAGAATGGTGTGATGAACCACTAACAAACCAACGGTTCAACCAGGATCTCAAATAGGCTATCCCCACGTTATCTAAACTTACACACATCCGTAATCATAATCAGAGTAAATACACAATAGCGGAAGTCTTATAATAAGATGAGCTGAGAAACTAAGATGATATTAATAATTTAATAGAAAATTATTCTGTTTTCAACTGAGACATAAATATTTAAACACCAAATACATGTCTTAATAAATCCAATAAAGAAACCTATAAAATATCTAATCAAATACACACGAGTTGCACTCGTAAGAGGAGTCGTGTGTATCCACTTCAGCTCCAGCTTCCATTGCTGCCACGGTCCCGTACGCAGACGCATTCATATAATCTTCAACGGTATAACCTGCATCATCAACTAAAAATATTCGACGTCGAGGGGTGAGCACACATCACGGCTCAGTGAGTAGCCAAAACAATGCAACAATACATATGCATGCAATCAATTTATATCTTTGGTCCGGTTTAAAGTTTGCAGTATGCAATAGAAAGGTTTAGGTAGTCAAAGGTCGCGTTTATTGACCCCGCCTCTATACACAATTGTGTGATGCCACCCGAAGATTACGTTTATCATCGACTCACATGCACCCAACCATGAACATTATATAACAAAGATTACGTTTATTGCTATATAGTGCCATACCAACACATAAGCCCCTGTTGGCGAGGGCTGCAAACTGGGCTCACAACTAACCAATCCTAATGCCAAAAGTGTATCCAAGGCCTCACCCCAGCATCCCTCAGAATGTCCATAGAGATAGAGCTAAGGCCCCCCGATAGAGTCAGAGACTACAAGGACCGAGACCACCTCCCCTGATACTCTATGACATAATAGTTCTGCTAAAGTAATGGCGATACGATGATGTCAATGCACAAGACTTGAGTTAGAGATAGAGTTAAAATGCTAAGACCCGCCAAAGGTTAACGTTTATTGATGTTCTCAACACACCTCCCCTGATACTCGCTCGCATCAAGTACATCAACCACATACATACAAGCACATGCCTATTCCTGTCATCATCATCATCATCATCATCTTATAAACAATAAAGTAAATATGCATGAACAAGTAATAGAAATATTGGATGGCATGCTGTATGCACATTACAAACATATTCGCATAGAATCAAGCATGGCATAGGACTCAAGAAATAGAAAACAGTTTTTGTTATTAACCAATTTAGTTTGGAGTTCTGGTTCCTCACCTTAGCTTGCTAATATATTCTTTTCCAAGCTTTAGAATCACCTTTACAGTGTTATTATATTGTTAGAAAACCTAACAAAGTCGATAGAATTTAATTAGAATTAATTTTAGATTTAAAAACCACTCTGTTAACTGAGGGTCGGAGGTAGGGTCGGAGTCCTGATCGACCCTGGGTGCGACCCTCCCCCTAATCTGAACATCCCGAACATTGAGGGTTGATGGTCAGGGACACCTACGGTCGGATGGTCATCGACCCTCGGTGCGACCCTATGTGCACTTTGGTCCAATTCCCTCTCTTTAAACCATTCTTCGTGTTTGGGGTCCTATGGCTTGCTTCTACATTCCATTAAACATTCATTCCATGGTCTGGAACCACGAATCAACCACCTAGATAGCTTTCATGCATTCTTCTATAGTTTTCCATGAAAACCTAACCATAGCTTGATGGTTTGGGTTTCTCCGAGATCACACTCTCTCCAATAACTATCCTAAGGTCTGTAGAAACTCATGGAATTAGTTTCCATACCTGAGAAGATTAGTTTTTCTCTAAAATTATTCTCCTTTTTGCTAAGTTCTCTTCCTTGCCTTTCTTCTTCCTCTTTTTCTTCTCCTCTCTTTCTCTCAATTCAAATAGGGTTGTGAAAGGAGTGAAAGTGGCTTAGGGACGTCCTTTAAATAGAGTAGGAATATCCTAAAATAAGTCCCTTTGAGATTAGGAAAGAATCCCAATCAAAAATTATGAAGTTTTCTAATTTTATTTTCTTACGGCAATCGAGGGTCGATGGGAGCGTCGATGATCCCGTCGACCTTAGGGTCCTAAGCTGTCCGACCCTCCCTTCCAAACTGAGGGTCTGACTTTCTGTTTTGGGAGGACCGACCCTGCTTAGCTGGGTATGCTACCCTTCCCCTATTTTAAGTGTTTTTGGGTCGATTTGATACCTGGGATCTCGATGTCCTTCACGTCCTTGGTCCATTTGACTCGACCATGATGGGTAAACCTGGTTCAAGGTGGTAAGACCGGGTTAGATTGACACGGGTCTTACAACTCCCCCCAACTTATAAAAATTTCCTTCTCGAAATTGTACGTACCTTCTAAATCAAATAAGTGAGGGTATTGCTTCCGCATAGCATTTTCGTCTTCCCATGTAATTTCTTCCATGTCTCTACTTTTCCATGTGACCTTAACATAGTAGATATCTCTGTTGCGTAGACGTTGAACCATTCGACTAGTGATTTCTGTTGGTGTTCCTTCAAATGTCAAATCATCAGTCAATTCCGGCAAATCCACTGTTAAAACATGCGTTGGGTCTTTGACATACTTCTTCAATAGGGAAATGTGAAATACGTCATGCACACTTGACATATTTGGTGGTAAAGCTAACTGATAAGCCACTTTTCCATGCGACATAGAATTTCATACGGCTCGACATATCGTGGACTTAGTTTCCCTTTCTGTCCGAACCTCTTCAATCCTCGCACGGGCGATACCTTCAAAAATACTTTATCACCTACGACGAACTCCAGATCTCTTCGTCGAGTATTCGCATATTTCTTCTGACGGTTCTGAGCTGTTCTCACTCTTTCTTTGATGATGTCAACCACTCGACAGGTCTCTTCAACAATTTCCGGTCCAACAATACTACGTTCTCCAACTTCATTCCAGAACAAGGGAGTTCGACACTTCTTGCCATACAGTGCTTCGTAAGGTGACATCTGTATAGTAGCCTGATAGCTATTGTTATAAGAAAACTCGATCAGTGGTAATCTTTCATCCCATGATCCCTTGAAATCAATTACACATGTTCGTAGCATATCTTCTAGAATCTGAATTGTACGCTCCGACTGTCCATCTGTCTGTGGGTGGAATGCAGTACTGAACTTCAACATTGTACCCATAGCCTTTTGCAATCCTTCCCAAAACTTGGAAGTAAATCGTGGATCTCTATCCGACACAATGCTTTCTGGAACACCATGTAATCGAACAATATTATCCACATACAGCTTCGCTAACCTTTCCAGTATATACTGAGGTCGTATAGGTATGAAGTGAGCTGTTTTAGTCAGACGGTCCACAATCACCCAAAGTGCGTCAACTACTCGAGGAGTCAATGGTAGTCCCGTGACGAAGTCCATAGTGATGCAGTCCCATTTCCAAAGTGCGGGTCTTTTTCGTTCAGCCTTTACTTTCTGACAATTTAGGCATTGAGACACGAACTTAGCTACATCTGATTTCATTCCCCTCCACCAATATAGTTTCTTTAGATCATGATACATTTTTGTACTTCTAGGATGTATCGAATAGATGGTGGTGTGGGCTTCCTTCATCAGTCGGTGTCTAATGTCTACACTTTCTGTTTCAGGTACACATATTCTTCCTTTGTATTTCAGTACTTTCTTGTCATCCAAGGTGAACTCAGGATTAGTCCTACCTTTCTCAATATCTTCTTGTATTATTCTCAGATAAGGATCTGCTTTGACAGCTGTCTTCACTTCATCCACTATATCCGGTATAATCTTCAATGCCGCGAACATATTCGAAAACCGATGAATAAACCCTTGGTTGGCTGATCCATCCATTGTATCTATCACATATTGCTCGTTGCCGTGATTGAATACCATTCTGGTAGTACACATTGCTGCAGTCGTGCTAACTTCTCCTTGAGATTTTATCATTGCTTTTCTACTTAATGCATCCGCTACTACGTTCGCTTTTCCCGGATGATACTGGATATCACAATCATATTCTTTCAATAGTTCCAGCCATCTTCTTTGTCTCATATTCAACTCCTTCTGATTAAATAAATAAGTAAGACTTTTATGGTCCGACTTAATCTGAAATTTCTCTCCGTATAAGTAATGTCTCCATATCTGGACAGCATGTACTACTGCCGCTAACTCCAAATCATGAGTGGGGTAGTTTTTCTCATGTACCTTCAACTGTCTGGAGGCATAGGCAATTACTTGCTCTCCTTGCATAAGCACACATCCTAATCCCGGTCCCGACGCATCAGTGTATAAGGTAAACGTCTATCCTGGAATAGGAATAGTCAAAATTAGAGCGGATATCAATCTGGTCTTCAATGTCTGGAAGCTCTTCTCACATTTATTCGTCCACACAAGCTTTTTACCTTTCTTAGTCAAACTGGTGAGAGGTACGGCAATCCGAGAATAGTCTTCTACAAATCTTCGATAATAACCAGCTAGACCCAGAAAACTTTTAATTTTTGAAACGCTCTTTGGTGCTTCCCACTTCACAATAGCCTCGATCTTGCTGTTGTCCACTTTGATTCCTTCAGCGGATACTACATGGCCTAGAAAGGCGACTTCACTTAGCCAAAATTTGCACTTTAAAAATTTGGCATATAGCTTCTCTTTCCTTAAATGCTGTAGGGCTGCATTTAGGTTCTTGATATGGGTTTCCTTATCCTTGGAATATACCAATAAATCATCAATAAATACTATAATCGATGTATCCAACATATCGTGGAAAACTCGGTTCATAAGTTCCATGAACGTTGCCGGTGCATTAGTTAATCCGAAAGACATAACCAAAAATTCATAATGTCCGTATCTGGTCCTGAAAGCTGTCTTCGGAATATCACCTTCTTTAATCTTCAACTGATGATAGCCCAATCGATGATCGATCTTAGAAAATACTTTCGCTCCTTGTAACTGATCTAACAAGTCATCGATCCGAGGTAGTGGATATCGATTCTTGATTGTCAGTTTATTCAACTCCCGATAGTCGATACATTATCGAACGCTACCATCCTTCTTCTTTACGAACAACACCGGTGCCCCCCATGGAGATATACTGGGTCGGATATAACCCTTGTCCAGCAGTTCTTGTAGTTGCACTTTTAATTCCTTCAGTTTTGTAGGAGCCATTCTATAAGGTGCTTTTGACACTGGTGCAGCTCCAGGTATAAGGTCTATCACAAACTCCGTGGCTCGGTCGGGTGGTAATCTGGGTAGTTCCTCTGGAAATACGTCAGGATAGTCCCACATGACATCAATCTCTTCCATTCGTGGCGCGTCCTTGGTTAGGTCGACCACGGATACTAGATACCCGATTGCCCCCTTCTCAAGGCACTTCTTAGCCTTTAGTGCTGAAAGTATGAGCTTGTGTCTCCGGGGAAGTTTGGTTCCCGAAAAACTTAATTTTGCTCCTTCTTTGTCTTTGAACATTAGCTTCTTTTCAACGCATAATAGATTTACAGAATACCGAGCTAACCAGTCCATTCCCAAGATGACATCAAAGTCTGCCATCTCAAGTTGTATCAAGGTTGCATCTAGAGTTTTCTCTCCAATGAGAACTGGACATGGTCCGTAACCTTTCTCTAGTTCTACTTCTAACCCCATCGGTGACCGTACAAGAAATTTGTAGTCTAATGTTTTGATGGGTAATTTCGTCTTCTTTCCAAATGACACAGATATAAATGAATGAGTAGTTCCGGAATGAAAGAGTACTCTGGCGGGTATGCCATTTATAGGTACAATACCTGTGATTTATATTTACTTAGTCTACATGCTCATTCAATGTAATTATAACTTTAAAAAGTTTCAGTCATACCTGTGACCACATCGGGTGATGCGGTCGCATCCTCGGAGGAAACAGCAAATACCCGTCCCTGATGAAATTGCTTCTTGGGCTTAGGGTACTCCCTTGCCATATGTCCCGACTGGTTGCAGTTAAAACACTTCGGGGCTTCAGAATTTGGCTTTGGCTGAGGTTGAGCTGCGGAAGTAGTCTTGGTTGCAGCAGTAAAATTCTGAGGACGGAAAGGCTTATATGTCCTATTATTGCCTCCATTGTAAGAATTTCCGGCTGGCCTTTTGATGCCTCTGTTCTGAGTAAAATAACTCTCCTTCTGGCTCGATTCTATAACTCGAGCAATCTGGACAGCTTCATTATAAATTCTCTTTTCTAAGCCCAGAACATGTTCTCTGATGTTTCCTCTCAGTCCCGTGACAAACCTACGGGTTTTGGTTTCTTCTTCTTGCATACTCAATGGTGCGAAGAAAAACAGCTCTTCATAACGTTGTTGGTACGCATCCACTGACATCTGTCCCTGATAAAGACTCAAAAACTCCTTCTCCATCGAATCTCTGAAGCTCCGTGGAAAATATATCTCAAAGAAGGCTTCTTTATATATAGCCCATATCAGTAGGGCGTGCTTGGTCAGTAGATATGCCTTCGTGGATTTCCACCAATGATGTGCGTTGCCCTTGAGCATGAATGTGGCACATAGTACTTTCTCTTCCTCTGTGATAGTCATCATGAGGAAATCTCTCCATTTCGTTTATCCAGTGGGCTGGCCACAACGGATCAAACGGTTTGCCGTTGAATTCTTTGGGTTTTATCTTCAAAAATCTCTCTACTAGTCGGGAGTAGTCCAATTGATTTTGGGGGTTTGCTCTAAACATATGGGGTGGATACTGGTAATTCCCCTGAGCAGCTTCTGATACCTGCATTGGAATCTATGCAGCCGGTTGTTGAGGTGTCTGAGGAGCTGGGTGGTTACCCACCGGTGCTGCACTGGCTTGTCCTGTGTGCATGGGTGCAGCCTGAGTGGCTTGAAACATAATTCCCATGGCAACTTGCATCTGAGCCTATGCGTGTTGCATCTGCTGCAGCTGTTGTGCCAGATTCATCACCACTGTTGCTAGCTCTGGTGGTGGAGGTGGCAAATTTGTAGGGTTTGCCGGTTCTGGATTACCCGGTGCATAGTTATTTTCTTGACTGGTCTCCTCCACGGGTGGTGGTGGTGGGACTGCATTTCGGGTCTGTCGGGTCACCCTACGTCCAGACATAATTCTTTTCTGTGATTGGTGGTTCCTGAAAATCAATAAAATAGGTGAGAAATCAATTATATTTCATGTAAGCATGCTAACCAATAATCAATTCCAATTCTAGCTCATTTTATAAAAAAAAATACTATCATTTCTATGCACGGTCAATGGTGAGGGTCGATGGTATGTCCGACCCTTAGTATCCGACCCTGGGAATGACCTGTTCTTCCCGAGAGCTGAGGGTCGATGCGACGGTCGATGGGTATCTGACCCTCGGTATCCGACCCTTGATTTTCTGTCAGATTCCTGAGAGCCGAGGGTCGATGGGAGGGTCGATTCGTGGGTCGACGGTTCCAGTCGAATTGTCCAACCCTCGGACCAAAAATCAGATTTTTAAGATCCGATTCTGGGTCATTTCTTATTATTTCCCTCCCGTTTCGACTCGCCTCTCTACTCTGAGTTGCTACAGTGCTACTAAAGTGTTGTTGGTCAATTTTATTCTGGGTTTCGATGTCCACTTCATCCCTACTGGTATGTCTTCCCATTTTTACCTGTTTTTAGGTTTCCTTTTCTAGGTTTTTGCACATTTAACTTGCATTTTCCAAATTAAACTTTTTCCAACCGTAAAAATTCAATTTTTATTGGGGGCTTTTGTTATTGGTGTCTCGAGGAACGAAAGCCCTCAAAAAATTTTGAGTTTCATCGGTTGGTTATCGAGAAACTTGAAATTTTCTCTTTTTGCCGTAATTGTCAAAATTTTTGATTTTTCTTGAATTTCTTCAAATTGGACTTCGTCAGTTAAAATTTCCTACTGTATGTGGGTTGTAGGATGTATTTTAACCTACGTAAGTTCTCATTCCCACTTTTATGGTGAGAAATAGGGCTTTATCGTCACTTACGTCATTATTAAATCGAATTTTGGATTTTTATCCCATAATTTCCTTATTTTTCCTTCTCTTTCTCATTTTGCAGATACCATGGCTCGTACCAAGGTACCCAGAGTTCGTGATCCCCTTCGCTTCTGTTCCAATGAAGCCGAGGCACGGTATGCTGACTATGCCCGTAAGAAGGTTGAGGGCGGTCGTATGGTGAACTTGGCTGAGTTAGCCGTGTTCAACGTAGAGAGAGCCTTTGGTTACATGGGGTGGCTCCCTGTCATCGCCTACGATGCGTGCACATGTCCGGATTTGGTGCACCAGTTCTATTGTAATCTTTAGGTGGTGGGGAATTACAATGGCGTTGAGCATGGTCAGGAGTTGCGCATCACCAGTTACGTTAAAGAGGTGCACATTTCTTTTGATTATCGGCAACTGGCCGATCTGTTGGGGATACCTTATGACGGCTCCATGGTGTACTGTGCACCTGGAGAGCCACAGTTTGTTTCTATGGAGATGAGGGTAAAGATCGACAATCAGCTGCTACGACCTGATCGCTGGCAGATGAGAGCTTGTTATTTGCGTCCGGCTCCATGGGTCTTCTGCAAGATTATCCAGCATAATCTGATCCCGCAGAGTGGGCACTATGAGAGGGTTTCCCAGCTGACCCAGTTCCTGATATACAGTACCTGCACCAGACAGCCGGTCTGCCTTCCTTACATCATCATGCGGACCATGATTAGTGCTACATTGTCCGGTCATAGGGGTAATCTACCCTATGGACGCATGATTACAGTGCTACTAACCTCGTCTGGGGTTGACCTGGTGGATGAGAAGATCCAGGAGAAGACCTTCTCGTCGCCACTAGATTGGGAGGCAATCTGCAAGATGGGTATGCGGGATGCCCAAGTTAGTGATGAGGAGAGGAACTCGATGGTGCGCCCTCACACTCGTATCGAGATGGCTGATGTCGAGGCTGCTGCTGCCGCTGCTAGAGCTCATGTGGATCCCGTCGACGATGATGACCGTATGTATATGGATGTCGACGTGATACCACCGCCTTCACCTACTCATGCGGCTGGTGTTGGTACTTCTTCTGTGGCGGATCCTGTACCTGAGGCTGGTCCTTCGCATGCGGCTGGTCCTTCACTCCCACCTTCTGACATGATGGAGATGCTGCAGGAGATCAGGGAGGCTCAGCGCAGATCTAATCTGAGGATGGAGGAGTTGCTAGACGCTCAGTGTGTGAGAGTGGATGAGCTGTTAGCTGCCCAGCGCATATCAGACACACGGATGGGAGAGCTTATAGAGGTACAGCGTACGACTGATCGGAGGGTAGCCGACCTCACTGCTAGCCTACAGACGACCCAGACTCAGATAGCCTGGTTGACTAGAGTCTATGCTGAGGACTATGACCGAGATCGTGAGGCCCCGCCTCCTCCTTCGCCTCCAGCTTCTTGATTGTACTTATTTTCTTGTACTACAGAGTAACTGTCCGGGTTGTGGACTGTACTCTGCTTTAGTTATATATACGTTTTGTTTCTCTCACTCATTGTATGTAACTTGTTTCCCCTTTAGTAGATGCATTATACTCTTTTTTTAAATTTGGTCTCAATCATCACTTGTGCTTATAGTGTGTTAATATTACTGTTTTTACTTTTATCCTATCTCAGTTCATAATTGCCTCGAATGTATGTTAGTTCAGCGGACAAGGCCTGAGATGCTTTGATACCAAGTTGTTCAACCCCAATTTTGGACTAACCAGAATGGTGTGATGAACCGCTAATAAACCAACGGTTCAACCAGGATCTCAAATAGGCCATCCCCGCATTATCTAAACTTACACACATCCGTAATCATAATCAGAGTAAATACAGAATAACGAAAGTCTTATAATAACATGAACTAAGAAACTAAGATGATATTAATAATTTAATAGCAAATTATTCTGTTTTCAACTGAGACATAAATATTTAAATACCAAATACATGTCTTAATAAATCCAATAAAGAAACCTAAAAAATATCTAATCAAATACACATGAGTTGCACTCGCAAGAGAAGTCGTGTGTATCCACTTCATCTCCAGCTTCCATTGCTGCCACGTTCCCGTACGCAGACGCATTCATATAATCTTCAACGGTATAACCTGCATCATCAACTAAAAATATTCAACGTCGAGGGGTGAGCACACATCATAGCTCAGTGAGTAGCCAGAACAATGCAACAATACATATGCATGCAATTAATTTATATCTTTGATCCGGTTTAAAGTTTGCAGTATGCAATAGAAAGGTTTTGGTAGTCAAAGATCGCGTTTATTGACCCCGCCACTATACACAAGTGTGTGACGCCACCCGAAGATCACGTTTATCGTCGACTCACATGCACCCAACCATGAACATTATATAACAAAGGTTACGTTTATTGCTATATAGTGCCATACCAACACGTAAGCCCCTGTTGGCGAGGGCTGCAAACTGGGCTCGCAACTAACCAATCCTAATGCCAAAAGTGTATCGAAGGCCTCACCCCAGCATCCCTCAGAATGTCCATAGAGATAGAGCTAAGGCCCCCCGGTAGAGTTAGAGACTATAAGGACCGAGACCACCTCCCCTGATACTCTACGACATAATAGTTCTGCTAAAGTAATGGCGATACGACGATGCCAATGCACAAGACTTGAGTTAGGGATAGAGCTAAAATGCTGAAACCCACCAAAGGTTAACGTTTATTGACGTTCTCATCACACCTCCCCTAATACTCGCTCGCATCAAGTACATCAACCACACACATACAAGCACATGCCTATTCCTATCATCATCATCATCATCATGTTATAAACAATAAAGTAAATATGCATGAACAAGTAATAGAAATATTGGATGGCATGTTGTATGCACATTACAAACATATTCGCATAGAATCAAGCATGGCATAGGACTCAAGAAATAGAAAAGAGTTTTTGTTATTAACCAATTTAGTTTGGAGTTCTTGTTCCTCACCTTAGCTTGCTATTGATTCTTTTCTAAGCTTTAGAATCACCTTTACAGTGTTATTATATTGCTAGAAGACCTAACAAAGTCGATATAATTTAATTAGAATTAATTACAGATTTAAAAACCACTCTGTTAACTGAGGGTCGGAGGTAGGGTCGGAGTCCTGATCGACCCTGGGTGCGACCCTCCCCCTAATCTGAACTTCCCGAATACTGAGGGTCGACGGTCAGGAACACCTAGGGTCGGATGGTCATCGACCCTCAGTGCGATCCTCTGTGCACTTTGGTCCAATTCCCTCTCTTAAATCCATTCTTCGTGTTTGGGGTCCTATGGCTTGCTTCTACATTCCATTAAACATTCATTCCATGGTCTGGAACCACGAATCAACCACTTAGATAGCTTTCATGCATTCTTCTATGGTTTTCCATGAAAACCTAACCATAGCTTGATGGTTTGGGATTCTCCGAGATCACACTCTCTCCAATAACTATCCTAAGGTCTGTAGAAACTCATGGAATTAGTATCCTTACCTGAGAAGATTACTTTTTCTCTGAAATTCTTCTCCTTTTTGCTAAGTTCTCTTTCTTGCCTTTCTTCGTACTCTTTTCCTTCTCTCTTTCTCTCAATTCAATTAGGGTTGTGAAAGGAGTGAAAGTGGCTTAGGGACGTCCTTTAAATAGAGTAGGAATATCCTAAAATAAGTCCCTTTGAGATTAGGAAAGAATCCCAATAAAAAATTAAGAAATTTCCTAATTTTATTTTCTTACGGCAACCGAGGGTCGATGGGAGGGTCGATGATCCCGTCGACCCTAGGGTCCTAAGCTATCCGACCCTCCCTTCAAAACTGAGAGACTGACTTTCTGTTTTGGGAGGTCCGACCCTGCTTAGCTGGGTACACGACCCTTCCCCTATTTTAAGTGTTTTTGGGTCGATTTGATACCTGGGATCTCGATCTCCTTCACGCCCTTGGTCCATTTGACTCGACCATGGTGGGTAAACCTAGTTCAAGGTGGTAAGACCGGGTTAGACTGACACGGGTCTTACACTAGGGCTATCCATTCTTTTTGCGTCTGTCTCGTTTAGAAAGAGATTGGATTTACCCATTAAACCTTTAGACCATAAACTGTTAGTACTATCTCCTTTGGGACTAGAGGTGGTATTGGATGAATATTACGGACCGTGTCTAGTTCGCAACAATGGATGGGATTTGGATGCAAACCTAGTCCAACTCGAGATGGCAACCTTTGACGTCATCTTAGGGATGGACTGTTAGCTTAACATTCAGAAAAGTTGCTTTGTGTTGAGAAGAGTTGTCATTCAAACGTATGTATGGCACCAAATTTGGTTTCAGTGGGAGCAAATTACCTAGGAAACAAAAGCTTATACTATTTGCACTCAAGGCAAAGAAGTGTCTCAAGAAGGGTAGAGTCGGCTATCTCGTGTCCATGATGGATGTTACCATAGAAGTACCGTGGATGGAAGACATGGAAGTGGTGAAAACTTCCTAGATGTGTTTTTCCAGAAGACCTACTTAGGTTGCCAGCTGATCGAGCAACTGAGTTCATGATAGACCTTTTACTTGGTTTGATAGTAGAGTTTAAGGCACCTTATCGAATGGCTCCTACAGAATTAAAAGAATTGAAGATCCAACTACAAGAGTTGTTGGACAAGGGTTTTATATAGCCAAATATTTCTCCTTGGGGAGCACCAGTGCTGTTCGTTAAGAAGGATGGTAGTGTTTGACTATTTATAGACTACCGAGAATTGAACATGCTCACCAAAAATAATAGATATCCATTGCCTCGGATTGATGACTTATCCGATCAGTTGTAAAGAGCCAAGTTGTTCTCCATAAACAATAGATAATACTAAAAGACATGTATCTAAGAACTATGCAAGAAGATTTAGAGAAAAGGAAACCTAACCCTGACTTTACCATGGATGGGGGAAGATACTCAGATACAGAAATGTTGTGTATACCTGAGACTGAAGACTCCAACATTAGGAACAGGATAATGGTAAAGGCTCATTGTACTCTATATTTAGTGCATCTCAGAAGCACCAAGTTGTACCATGATCTGAAATGATTTACTGGTAGAGAGGAATGAAAGCAGGTGTGGCTCGATTAGTGCTCCAATGTCTAAACTGACAGCAAGTAAAGATTGATGGGTAGAAACTAGTGGATTTACTACAACCATTGCCTAAACCAGCATGGAAATTATATTGTATAACTATGGACTTCGTCATTGGGTTACCATTGCCTCCCAGATTTGTCGACACAGTCTAGGTGATTATAGATCATCTCACGAAGACAATTTCATTCATAGCAATCAGAACTCAGTATACATTGGAGAGATTAGCCAAGCTGTATGTAGATAACATTCTCAGACTCCATGGTATACTAGAGAGCATTTACATCTAAGTTTTGGTAAGGGCTATTGATGGCTATGGGGACAAAGTTGAAGTCTAGTACAGTATTTTACCCTTAGAGGAATGGTAAGTCATAGATACTCAGATCTTAGAAGACATGCTCCAAGCCTGTACAATTCACTTCAAGGGGGCTTGGGATGAGAAACTACCATTTATTGAGTTTGCTTACAACAACAATAACTACCAAGCTTCCATATAGATGTTACCCTATGAAGCACTGTATGGTAGGAAGTGTTGGATCCCTCTATTTTGGAATGAAGTTGGTAAGTGGAGAATAATGGGGCCAGAGTTTGTTGAAGAAACCTATCAAGTGGTGGACCAGATCAAGGAAAGGTGAAAGACTACTCAAGTATGACAAAAGAATTATGTGGATAATAGACGCCGAGATCCTGAGTTCGTTGTAGGTTACAAAGTGTTGCTGAAGATATCACATATTTGTGGGTTAAAGCAATTTGGTAAGAAAAGCAAGTATTGTCCTGGTATGTGGGACCATATGAGATCTTGGCAAGACATGGAAAGGTGGCGTATCAGCTTAAGCTACCACCATCTTTATCTGGAGTACACAATGTGTTCCATGTGTCTCTATTAAAGAACTACATCAGAGACCCGTCTAACATATTGACTGTAGATCCTCTAGACATAATAGAGGAACTAACGTTTGAAGTTGTGTCAGTCGAGATGACAAATCGAAAGGTATGGAAGCTTTGAAATCGGGATATCTTGTCACACCCCAAATTTTGCTCCAACCAGAATGGTGTGATGAACCGTCGATAAACCAACGGTTCAACCAGGATCTCACAATAGGCTATCCCACATATGATAAATGAAAACACATTCCACATTAATCAAAGGTAATAAAATAAATAACGGAAGTCTTACAGATAATGAACTGAGGTTTAATCATGATAAATAATTAATATTCCATTTATTTCCAAGTAACCAAAACATAACTTAACACATATTACAATATCCAAATACGAAAACTAAATACTAAACGTATCCACCATTGAAACGCTCACTTAACGAACCATGTTCATTCTCTACAGCTTGCTCATTCATAGCCTCCTCCCGTCCATATAATGGCATGTAGACAAAATCTTCAATCATAATACCTGCAACATCAGAAACTAAAAAAAATTGCATGTGCGAGGGTCAGCTCTTCAACTTGAGCTCAGTGAGTAAACAAAACAATACAACAATCATATGCATGCATTCAATTCATATTTGTGGTCTGGTTTACAGTTTGCAATGTGCTATAGAAAGGATAGGTGGCTGCCGCACCTCTATGCACGAGAGTGTAGATACGCCCGATGAACCTCTCACCGTCGCCCACAACACCCAGAATGGCACAATATACACCCCATGAAAACGGCATGGCTCTACCGGTTGATACCATACCAACAAATAAACCCCTGCTGGCTAGGGTTACAAACTGGGCTTGCAACTAACCAATCCTAATGTCAAATAGTGTATCCAAGGCCTCACCCCAGCATCCCTCAGAGCACCCGTAGAAATAGAGCCAAGGCCCCTCGGTAGAGTATAGGACTCAAGGACCGAGACCCACCTTGATGCCCTACGTCGCAATAGTTCTGCTAAGGTAATGGCAATACGATGATGCTAATGCACAAGACTTGAGTTAGAGATAGAGCTAAAGTGCCAGGATCAAACACCGCCTAACACTTCCCCTGATGACCTACTCGCATCAAGCACACTAACCACACACAAACATTCACATGCCTATTCCTAGCATCAATCGTCATCATCATGTTATAAGTAAACCAAATTAAATATGCATGAACAATAATAGGAGGAATATTAGTTGACATGTTGAATGCACATTACAAGCATATTCGCATAGAATCAAGCATGGCATTGGACTCAAGAAAATAAAAGTAGTTTATTATTAATCAATTAATGTAGGTCTTGTTTCCTCACCTTAGCTTGCTAATAGATCCTCTTTCAAGCTTTAAAATCACCTTTATATTGTTATTATATTGCTAGAAGACCTAACAAAGTTGATAGAATTTAATTAGAATTAATTCTGAATTTAAAAACCATGTTTTAAACTGGGGGTCGGAGGTAGGGTCGGAGTCATGATCGACCCCTGGTGCAACCCCCTATTCTGGACTTCCCGAACACTGGGGGTCGATGCTCAGGGTCTGGTAGGGTCGATTAGCCATCGTCCCCCTATGCGACCTCCTGTGGGGTTTGGTCAATTTTCTTCCTTTCAGTCCATTCTTCGTGTTTGGGATCCTATTGCTTGCTCCTAAAGTCCATTCTACACACATTCTATGGTGTAAACCATGAATCATTCACCTATATAGCTTTCATGAATTCCCCAATGGTTTTCCATGAAAACCTAACCATGGTTTGATGGTTTGGGACTCTCTAAGATCATACTCTCTTCATTACCTAACCTAAGGTCTATAGAAACTCATGGAATTAGTATTCATACTTGAGAATAATACTCCTTCTCTGCAACTCTTCTCCTTTTTGCTTTCTTCTCTTCCTTGCTTCTCTTCTTCTTCTCTTCCTTCTCTTTTCTTTCTCTCAATTCAATTAGGGTTGTAAAATGAGTGAAAGAGGCTTAGGGACATCCAATTTATAGAGTAGAAACTCCTAAAATAAGTCCCATTGAGAATTGGAAAGAGTCCAACCGAAATTAGGAAACTTTCCTAATTTTAGTTTCTGACGGCAACTGGGGGTCGATGATCCCGTCGACCCCGAAATCCTAAAGTGTCTGACCCCCTCTATAAAACAGGGGGTCTAACTTTCTGTCTTGGGGGGTCTGACCCTCCCTTGCTGGGTATGCGACCCTCCCCTTAATTTAAGTGTTTTTGGGTCGATTTGATACCTGGGATCACGATCTCCTTCACGCCCTTGGTCCATTTGGCTCGACCATGATGGGTAACCTGATTCAAGGTGGTAAGACTGAGTTAGTTTGATACGGATCTTACAACTCCCCCATCCTTAAAATAAATTTTTTCCTCAAAATTTGAATTTACTTCAGAGTCAATAGGTGGGAATTCTATTTCCGCATTGCTTCTTCATCCTCCTATGCACTCTTTACCACGTCTTGTATTTGTTGGGTTACCTTCATATAATAATTATCCCGACTTTAGAAACATTGTAGCTTCCCACTAGTGAACTAGGCTGGTACCACTTCAATAGTCAAACATTCTATCTAATCCAGTGATTCCGTGGTCAATACCTTTAATATGGATCTCTAATGTACTTCTTCAATAGAGACACACGAAATACATCATGCACACTAGACATGGGTAGGGGTAATGCTAATTGATATGCAACTGTTCTACGTCTCTCCAAAGTTTATATGATTCAACACATATAGAGAATATAACTTTCCCTTCTTGTCTAATCGTTTCAAGCTACTCATAAGTGATATCTTCAAGAACACTTTGTCACTTATGGCGAACTCAAGGTCTTGGTGTCTATTCTGACAACTTGAGCTATCTTGCCCCTTTTCTTTGATCTTGTCTGCCACTCGATAGTTTCCTTCAATAGACTCATGTCTTAAAATCCTTCATTCACCAACTTCATTCCAAAGTAGAGGAATTTGACATTTCTACCGTACCATGCTTTATAGGTGACATTTACATGGTAGCTTAATAGCAACTTCAATTCACAGTAACTTCTCAACTCAAGCTCATTGAAATCAATTTCATAACTCGGAGCATATCTTTTAGGATCTGTATAGTTCGCTCCGACTATTCATCGGTTCAAGTTAAAATGCGGTACTAAACTTCAACTTTGTTCCCATTTTTTCTGTAGATCCTCCCAAAACTTCGAGATAAGCATGAGCCTCTGACTGACACTAAGCTCTCATGCATACCATTCAATCTGGCGATATTATCCACATATCGATTAGTTAGCCGCTCCAAAGCATACCAAGGTCGTATAGCAATGGAATGAGCTATCTTCATAAGGCAATCAACAATCACCCAAACTGCGTCAACCGATTTAGGAATCAATGGTATACTGGTGACATAGTTCATTGTAATGCAGTTCCACTTCCAGACTGGCTTTGATGTTTATTGCTGTGAGCCATGTTGGTCTTTGTCTTTCAGCCTTTACTTGCTGATACTTCAGACACTGGAACACGCACTAAACACCTTTGTTATCATTCCTCTTTACAATCTCTTCAGGTCATGATACATCTTGGTACTCTAGGATGTACTGTATATTGAGTACAATGACTCTTATCATTATCCTCTTCATGACATTTTAATCTTTTTCTTCAGGTATTCAAAATCTACCTCTGTATCTGAGTACCGTCTCCGCATCCAATTCAGGGTTAGGTTTTTCTTTCTCTAAATCTTCTTGCACCGTTCTTATATACAGATCTAACAAAATTACTACTTTTACTTCATTCATCAACTCCGAGATGATATTTAATGTAATGAACGCAAGCGAGGAATTATTGCTCCTTAAGTTCTATTTTATGTTACTCTTCTTCCAAATCTAAATCTATTGTTGCGAAACATAAGGCAGCATTTATATTGAGTCCTTCCTTGGACTTCATAATTCCCTTTATGCTTAAGGCCTTAGCTACTACATTAGCCTTGCTTGGATGACATTGAATATCACAGTCTTAATCCTTCAGGTATTCCTAACCATCTCCTTATCCTCATGTTCAAATATTTCTAATGAAGAGATAAATAAAACACTTGTAATCCGATCTAATCTAAAATTCTTCTCCGTTTAAATAATGTCTCCAAGTCTTGATTGCATGAATCACAATTGTTTACTCCATTCATGAGTTGGGTAACTCTTCTCATACTCTTTCAGCATATGAAATCGCTTATTTATCTTACAATAACCCGCATCCTAGATCCAATCCGAAAGCTACGATGGATAGGGTAAAAGGTTCCCTAGTACCGGAACGATCAAGATGGGAGCTGATATCAATCATTCTTCACACAGTATTATCTTATAATAAGAGCACGCCTGCTTTTAGCTTGAAGTTTCACTCTTGCTTTTGCCTTTCAGTCCACTTAAACTCATTTTCCTTCCTGGTTAGCTTGGTAAGAGGTTTTGCGATCTTAAAGTGGTCCTCCAAAAATCGTCTGTATTAACCAACTAAACCCAAGAAACTTCTGATCTTCACAATATTCTATACAATTGCTTCTATCTGAATAGGGTCTACTTTAATCCCATTATATGATGCTACGTGATCTAAGAAGATCATTTTGTTTTATCATGTCTCATATTTCTTGGACTTGACATGAAGCTTTTCACTTCTCAACTATTGTGAAGCTGTTCTAAGATCCATTATATGAGTTGCTTCATTCTGGGAATAAACCAAAATGTCATCTATGAAACCTATGACCGACGTGTCCAACAGGTCATGAAACACCCAGTTCATCAGTTCCATAAAAGATGTAGGGGCATTGGTTAATCCCAATGTCATAATCGAGAACTCAAAATTACCCAATCCCGATTCTAAAAGCAATTTTTGAGATATTTCTGTCCAAAATTCTTCAGCTGATGATATCTTGACTGAGATCAATCTTAAAAAATACCTTTGCTCCTTGCAACTATTTAAACAAGTCATTGATTCTGAGGTAGTAGATATCGATTCTCGACTGTGAGCTTGTTTAGTTCCCGGTAGTCTATACGCAAACTACACTACCATCCTTCTTCTTCATGAATTGCATTGGCGCTTCCGATGATGCAATACTTAGCCAATTAGAACCCTTGTCTAATAACTGTTGTAGTTGAGTCTCCATTTCTTCAACTCCATAGGAACTACTCTACAGGTTCCTTTGACACAGGTATCGTCCTTGGTAACAAGTCGATGACGAACTCGGTCGCATTATCACATGGCAACCCCAGGTAAGTCTCCTGGAAGCACATCAGGGAATTCACGCATCATATCTATACCTTCCATCTCTGGTGCTTCTTTGGTAACGTATACCACAGATACCATATATCCAACTTCTTTCTCTTTAAAGCATCTATTGGCCTTTAGCATAGTGAGGATCAGTTTTCTGTTCTTAGGAAACATACGTCCAATAATACTAAATTATATTTTGTCTTTATTCTTGAATGATAACCTCTTCTATGCACTTAACAACTTTGTAGAGTGTTGAGACAACCAGTCTATCCCCAAGATGACGTTAAAGTCTGCCATCTCAAGTCTAATTAGGTTGTGTCCAAATTTCATCTATCCATTAATATGATTCAATCATTGTTCGTAATACTCATCTAAAACAACATTTACCCCAAAAGGGCTAAACTAGAGAAATCTGGTGTAAGGGTCTTAAGAGCTTGCCTAGTTTCTTCATCTCTTTATGATTTTTCAAAGACTATCGTCAAGATCTCATATTGTACTCATTAGATTATATTTCTTTTATCCTTATTGATCACTTTTAGATTTACCTTTAGGAATCTTCTACCTTGTTAAAATTTCATACTGATATAGCCATCATTAACTCCATTAGAGTGCTATCTATTTCTTTACTGGCTACCCTTGATAGTTCTCACTTTTGTCGCATGCACTCTTTTATAGACATGATTCATATCCACCCGTTTAGAAATCTCAAAATAGATTCTCCATTACTTCATCGGAGGTCTCTTGGCTATAAAATCTTATCTGAATTTAATCATCTTCCTTCCAAATAATTTCATTATCACTAAACGTCTTATCAATGGATGTCGAGAAATGTAAGAATCAGAATGTTTATCCAAAACAATTTATTTCCTTCTTTCAAATTCAGTATGGTAAAGGACACTTGTTTCATTTAGTGAACCTAGGTTTTGAGAATCAGGAGTAAATCTATGGTAATCCAACCGGCATCCAAATATCATTACGTTGCACGGTGGTCTAAATGCATAGAGGTTTTTTAGTTCTTAACCTCATGGTTATAGGTTTTATCGAATATATAATGTTATTGGTCCAAGCACTATAGGAGTAAATCTAGAGAAAGTTTTTGTACATCAGTAAATCAGGTATAATCTGGAGAAAGATTTCTTAAATCAATAAATCAGGTATAAATCAGAAGATGTACGCTCAACACGATTAAACATTTAACTATTCATTTAGTTCATATCTCTGTTCATGTTGTCGATCATGAGAATGGTTAAGATTGGTATAACCAGGACTAATACTGAAGAAACAATATTTATAACTCCAATTGACAGGTTAAATCAAGAAGGTATCCTGTCAAGGCCCGAGAAATTAAAATCTGGTTTGTGCATCCTCTATAATCATAAGCATAAATCAATAATGCACCACATCCTATATAAACTTATCTAGATATATAGCCATAATAGATTTGATCCTTTGCTGAAAGTGTCTGAGGTATCATCTTCAGAAGACATTCTTCAATCCTTGTCGGATCATTCTGTCATGATGCAACTATCCCATACATCGGTGGCTGATTAGGTTAACCACCTTGATACACTGCTTGTTGTGCACCAAACTTCTGCACTGAGATGTGTATTACTGGGACTTACTGTATGGTAGGCACTGTGTTATAGCTAACATATGTTGGGGTACAGTGATGCTACCAATTGGCACCGTACTTAGTTTGACCCGGAGGTGTTGATGTAGCATTGGCAATTTGGGTAGCAACTTGCATAGTTGGTCTCATCTGTTGTTGCTCTTGTATTTTATTGGGTCAAGTTTACGACAACCATAACCAAAGTACTTAATAGTCCAGGTGGTTGGCTGGAGTCGCCTGGTTGTTCACTTCCTCTTATTTGCTCTAATCTGATTACCAACTCAGATGAGTTTTCATTACCCATTCTCGACCCAGATAGTTGTGGGGTCAAGTTGTAACATCATCTTAATGCTCAGCGGGTAATGTATCAGTGTGTAGTGGATTTCACTCTGAATCTCCATGTCACTCAGGGGTATAGCTTTATCTTCTTGTAGTTACTCTTATTCCTAATGTAGGGCCATTATTCTCTTATCTCTGTTGGATTTGGCCCGAGATCTTTTCCTTTATCTTTGCAGGGAATTAGGCATTACTAGCCATTTTCCTTCTTCCTCTCTCCTACATCGAATTTCACATCTTGTGAGTACCAACTCGGTATTTTAATTTTCTGCTATACAGATGCTTCCTTCTTGCTACAGTACTATATCCCTAGTATACGTAGATAACTACCCAACTTATAGATAATACCCTATATTATTTATTTATTAGGGAAATTGGTCTTTTCTTTCTGTTTGAGTGTATATATATGGTTCCACCTTTTATATGTACATCATCGTCATGTTTAATTTATGTCTCAACCAACATAGGTGCTTATGGTTTGTTTGTATTAAAGCTTTTAATTTATCCTAACTCAGTTCATGGACTCCTATGGAAGAATTCAGGTTTAATGGGTAAGGCCTACGAGAGCTCTGATACCAAGTTGTCACACCCCAAATTCTGCTCCAACCAGAATGGTATGATGAATCGTCGATAAACCAACGGTTCAACTAGGATCTCACAATAGGCTATCCCACATATGATAAACAAAAACACATTCCACATTAACCAGAGGTAATAAAATAAATAGCGAAAGTCTTACAGATAATGAACTGAGGCCTAATCATGATAAATAATTAATATTCCATTTATTTCTAAGTAACCAAAACATAACATAATACATATTACAATATCCAAATATGAAAACTAAACACTAAATGTATCCACCGTTGAAACGTTCGCTTAACGAACCATGTTTGTTCTCCACAGCTTGCTCATTCATAGCCTCCACCCATCCATATGTTGGCGTGTAGACAAAATCTTCAATCATAGTACCTACAACATCAGAAACTAAAAAGAATTACGTGCGTGAGGGTCAGCTCTCCAACTTGAGCTTAGTGAGTAAACAAAACAATGCAACAATCATATGCATGCATTCAATTCATATTTGTGGTTTGGTTTATAGTTTGCAATGTGCTATAGAAAGGATAGGTGGCCGCCGCACCTCTACGCACGAGAGTGTGGATACGCCCGATGAACCTCTCACCATCACCCACAACACCCAGAATAGCACAATATACATCCCATGAAAATGGCATGGTTGTACCCGTTGATACCATACCAACAAATAAACCCCTGCTGGCTAGGGTTGTAAACTGGGCTCACAACTAACCAATCCTAATGTCAAACAGTGTATCCAAGGCCTCACCCCACCATCCCTCAGAGCACCCGTAGAGATAGAGCTAAGGCCCCTCGGTAGAGTATAGGACTCAAGGACCGAGACCCTCCTTGATGCCCTACGTCGAAATAGTTCTGCTAAGATAATGGCGATACGACGATGCTAATGCACAAGACTTGAGTTAGAGATAGAGCTAAAGTGCTTGGATCAAACACCTCCTAACACTTCCCCTAATGCCCTACTCGCATCAAGCACACTAACCACACATAAACATTCACATGCCTATTCCTAGCATCAATCGTCATCATCATGTTATAAGTAAACCAAATTAAATATGCATGAACAATAATAGCAAGAATATTGGATGACATGTTGAATGCACATTACAATCATATTCCCATAGAATCAAGCATGGCATTGGACTCAAGAAAATAAAAGTAGTTTATTATTAACCAATTAATGTAGGTCTCGTTTCCTCACCTTAGCTTGCTAATAGATCCTCTTTCGAGCTTTAAAATCACCTTTATATTATTATTATATTGCTAGAAGACCTAACAAAGTCGATAGAATTTAATTAGAATTAATTCCAAATTTAAAAACCATGTTTTAAACTGGGTGTCGGAAGTAGGGTCGGAGTCATGATCGACCCCTGGTGCAACCCCCCTATTCTGGACTTCCCAAACACTGGGGGTCGATGCTCAAGGTCTGGTAGGGTCGATTGGCCATCGACCCCCTATGGGTTTTGGTCAATTTTCTTTCTTTCAGTCCATTCTTTGTGTTTGGGGATCTATGGCTTGCTCCTAAAGTCCATTCTACACAAATTCTATGGTCTAAACAATGAATCATTCACCTATATATCTTTCATGAATTCCCCCATGGTTTTCCATGAAAACCTAACCATGGGTTGATGGTTTGGGACTCTCTGAGATCATACTCTCTTCATTACCTAACCTAAGGTCTGTAGAAACTCATGGAATTAGTATTCATACCTGAGAAGAATACTCATTCTCTGCAACTCTTCTCCTTTTTGCTTTCTTCTCTTCCTTCTCTTCTCTTTCTCTCAATTCAATTAGGGTTGTAAAAGGAGTGAAAGAGGCTTAGAGACGTCCTATTTATAGAGTAGAAACTGAGGCTTAGGGACGTCCTATTTATAGAGTAGAAATTCCTAAAATATGTCCCATTGAGATTTGGAAAGAGTCCAACTGAAATTAGGAAACTTTCCTAATTTCAGTTTCTGGCGGCAACTAGGGGTCGATGATCCCGTCGACCCCTAAATCCTAAAGTGTCCGACCCCCTCTATAAAACAGTGGGTCTGACTTTCTGTCTTGGGGGGTCTAACCCTCCCTTGCTGGGTATGCGACCCTCTCCTTAGTTTAAGTATTTTTGGATCGATTTGATACCTGGGATCACGATCTCCTTCACCCCCTTGGTCCATTTGGCTCGACCATGATGGGTAACCTGATTCAAGGTGGTAAGACCGGGTTAGTTTGATACGGGTCTTACATATCTTCTATGTTAAAGTAACATTGAGAAGCTAAGACATTGAAGAGGTGACATGGGAAGAAGAAGCAGCCATGAAACAGCAATAACCTTACCTATTCAATTAATAAGGTACTTGTGAATTTCATGGATTAAATTTCCTTTTATGGGGGGGAGGAGTTGTTAAACCTGTACTTCTTTGCGGTCTAACCTAGTTAACGTGTCGTGATGGAATTCCCATCAAAATCTGTTCAGATGAACCAACCAGATGACAAACCATGAAGCTAGGTATGGAAAACTGTTGACTCGAACCTTGTCCTATTGAACAATTGTAAGCACCCAATTTTTGCTACCCTTAGCATAAGTGAACCCATATGGCAGGTTTCTGGCTTTTAACCCAAAGGTTTGTGATTCTCTAATGAACCCCACAGTAGGGTCATAGGCTATTACCTACTTGGATGTATAGATAATGAAATTATCTTCAAAATGAGACCGGAATCATTAAATTATGACATCAAACAAGGAAGATATCACAGTTTGAAAGTGGAAGGGCATTTATGTAATTATCGTATGATGGATGCATTATCATTTAAACTTCAAATCATCATATCTTGGTCATCTGATATCGAAATCTGATGATTCAATGGCCAATATTCCTTATTTTCAGTCCTCTTCAATGTGGACTTGAAAAATCTCGGCCAAAGGTCACCGGTGGGCCCCATTCAAGCTTTGCTAAATTATCGATAGAACTTCAAAGCTTCATATCTTGGCCGTTTTACGTCAGATTCAGATGATTCCAAGGCCATTATTGTTCATTTGTGGTGTTCTACAAAGTGGACAAGAAAAATTTGCTACAGGTCTCCGAAGGGTCCCATGCAAAATTACATACGAAAATGGTCATTTAATCTTTGAAAATTCATATTTTGGTCACCCCACATCCAAATCAGGTGATTTCAATTGAAATATGTTCCATTTTTAGTACACTACAAAGTAGATGTAAAGGATTTTAGGCAGGAGTCTCCGAGGGATCCCATGCCGAATGGTTAGTCAAATTATCGATAATTGACCTCCTTAAACATCAGAAATTCATAAGTTGGCCATTTTATTTCCAAATGAGGTCATTCAAGTTCTAATATTTCTCATTTTTAGTATTCTACAAAGTGAACATTGAAAATTTGGAATAGAGGCTATCGAAACATTTCATGTGGAATGGTGGCAGAAATAGTCTATGAAATGATAGAACAAGTCAACTTGGTCCAAACCAGATTAACCCAACTTAGTCTAACTCAGCCCGACCCAGCTCAAACCAATCTTGACCAAATTATGTCAGCTCATATGCATACATTTCTTTTATATATATTTATATATATATATAATGTATAATATATTATTATATATAATACATATATGTCTTATAAGTATATTATATATATATATATATATATATTAATATATATATATATATAATATAGGAAAGAAAGGAGGAGAGGCCGTGAGAAAGAGAGAGAAGAGAAGAAGCCAAAAAATGGAAAAAGCCAAGAAAAAAAAGGGAAAGAAAAAGCTGAGAAGAAGAAGAGGAATGAAGAAGAAAAAGAAAAGAAAAGAAAAAAGGAAAGAAAGAAACGAAAAAAAAAACGCAAGGAAGAGAGGAGATTTTCTAGAAGAAAGAGAATAGGAAAGAAGAAAAGATGGAAAGAAGAAGAAAAGGAAGAACGAGAAAAGAAGGAAAGAGAGAAAAGGAAGGAAGAGAGAAGATTTTTTTAGAAGAGAGGAAAGAGAGGCCGTGAGGAGAGAGAGGAGAAGAGAGGCCGTAAGAAAGAGAGAGGGAGAAGAAAAAAAGGAATGAAGAGAAGAAGGAAAGGGAAAAAGAGAAGAAGAAGAGAAAGGAAAGAAGAAAAGGAAAGAAGAGAAGAAGGAAAGAAGAAGAAAAGGAAGGAAGAGAGAAGATGGAAAGGAAGAAAAGGGAAAAGGGAGAATGTGAGAGAGAGGAAGGAGGATTTTTCTAGAAGAGAAAAAAAAAAGAGAAGATGAGAGAAAGAAAAAACGTGAAGGAGAGAGAAGAAAGAGAGAGAGGGGATTTTTTCTCTAGAAGAGAGAAAAATCTGAAAAGGAGAGAAGCCAAGAGAAAGAGGAAGAAGAAAAAGAGAAAAGAAAGAAAAGAGAAGAAGGAAAGAGAGAAAGAGAAGAGTGAAAGGAGCATAGAAGAGGAGAATGAAGATTCACCTCCAAAAAGCTTGATACGATCTCCAAAAATCCTACATTGAAGGTTTCGCTCCATTCGAGCACAAGGTTGATACCCTAAAACGAATTTAGTGGTCTTCAGAATGTTTGAATTCTGATTATGCTTGGAAAGACTTATTTTCATTGAATCTCGATCAGGAATGCCCTATTGCATGCTTGCTGATGTTAGGATGCTCATGTCTAGCATTTTTTATGTATGATAATATCTTTAAACTATTCAATGATGTAGCTTTAAATGCAATATGATGATGTTCGATGTTTTTGATAAATTTTACAAAGTAGATTTTTAATCTGAAATTTCTAGATTTAGGATCCAAATTTGGGACGTACATCTCATATGGTTTTCTTAGATTTAGAAGCCCAAATTTTTATTATGGGATTCCCTCTGATAAATTAAAAAACTCCCCTAGAAATTTCTTTCCATTTAGAATTGGAAAATTCTATCAAAAAAATTCTTCTTTGGCATTTCTGTCCTACTAGGGTATAATGCAATCCCCTATCAAAAAGTCACTAGAAAAGGATTTTATGGCCATAATCAGAAAAGCAACTCCATATGAATTTTTTAGATATAGAAGTGTTCTAAAAAATGGCACTAGTTTCAGATTTTTTTTTTGATTTTTTATTGAATTGAAATTGATTTTGATGTGCATAGTACTCTGATTTCGAATCTAATAGGATATACTGATTTGAATGATTGAAAAGGATCTTTTTCACAAAGAGAATGTTCTATTTTCACTTTTTTTTCTGGATTTAATTTTAAATCCGACAGTTATCTACATGGACATGTATCTAGATTTTATTTTCATTAAGTATGAGATTTTATACGGAATTTATGGTGCAACTGGTCAAAAATCTGGAATAGACTTGACCAGTGCAAATATCTTGTGGCATTCATTTGACGTATTTTTGCTCTCTGTTGGGATTCAGCCCTTATAGATAAAATATAACATGTCAAGTCATCTTTCTGTGAAAAAAATAGAACTTAATTTGAGTTACAAAAGACCTACTTATGGTCATTTTTGGGTAAAGTGACAGAATTTGAAAGTAGTTCATAGTTTGTGTAATATTTAAAACTTTGTGTTACAATTTTGACATTTTTGAGTCATTAGTCATTCCAAATGTCTTCATAATAGTTACAATATTTTTAAAGAATTTCTTGAACATATGTTTTTGATAATTTTAGATTTTTTAAAAAGGTTTCATTGTTGTCTCATTCACTGTAATATACAATTGATTTGAGTGATTTGATGAATTCTACCATATTCGATTGCATACTTGCTATATTTAAAGTATCTACATGTCATATTTGGATAAATGACTATATTTAGAGCATTCACATGCTTTGTTTGGATTGTGCACATACCATATTTGCCCTATCCATGTGTTGCTATATTTGGTAGAACAAATAAATTATTTTATCATATTTAGCAAAAATCATGATAATTATCATTTTTAAGTTTTATTATGCTTAGCAAATAGCATATAAGATCTTACCTTATTTTGGATAATTTTTTCATATTTGCATTCTATGTTTGGTACTTACCATATTGAAATATAGATGCATACATTAATTTCTTACCATGTTAGGTCTTACCATGCTTAGAAAATAGCATATAAGATCTTACCTTTTTGGATGATTCATGCGATATTTTGCATTCCATGTTTGGTACTTGCCATATTGACATATAGATGCATATATTGATTTCTTGCCATATTAGGTCTTGTCATGCTTAGATTAGCATATTAGATCTTGCCGTATAGGTTCTTGCAATACGTGCCATAATAGGAGATTTTTAACAATCTTGTTATATGTGTATTTCTTGCCATAAATGTATTATATGTCATATTTAGATGAATAATTTATTTTTGACAATAATTTAATTTATGCAACACCCTAGTTGAACTGTCATGAATGCATAGTTCTAGAAGACAATCTAGGCGTGGGGACGTGCATTTAGGCATCTACATTCTTGGGAAGGGAATAATGGGAAATGATAAAAATCTTAATAAAAAAAGAGAATGCTTTGCCAAACCTTCCAAAATTAAAACTTAGGATGAAAAGGGTAATTCAGGACAATTTTGCTCCTCAGCATATCCTAAACCTAGAATAGTTTCTAAACCCTAAACCTAGAACAGGTTCTCAACCCTAAACCTAGAATAAGTTTTCAATCCTTAACCTAGAACAGGTTATGTCACCCTTTAGCCCTAACTACATAGATTCTGATTCCTAGGACAAACCCTAGGATACGTAGCCATTTGGGATAATCCCAAATTTGGATCCACACCTTAGTCCATTCGAACTATTCATAGATCTACTAGGATATCCACCCATCATCCCAAACTATGTAGATTCGGATTCCTAGGTCAAACCCTAGGTTATGTAGGCCATTTGGGATATTTCCAAATTCGGATCCACGCCTTAATCCACTCGGACTATCCATAGATCCACTAGGATATCCATCCACATTTTTTACCCAAATAGGGTTAACCACATTCTAACCTAGAAAGGGTTATCCATATTCCAACCCAAATAGGGTTATCCATATTTTGACCCAGAAAGGGCTATACATTCTTAAATCCACTAGGACTACCTATCAGTTCACATGGACTATCCAGATCCTAATCCATAGGGTTTCTCAGCCTTTTAAGCATAAACTTCAACTTGAACAATGAACTTAATCAAGCACAAGCATAAATCCCAGTCATAAACTTTAATCACACCTGAACTACGATGGTGAACCTGATTTTTAGAATAATTCCATGATATGTAGGTAATCTGATTGATATAGATTCGGTTCAATGATATCAAACCACTTGGTTTGGTTTGGTTTAATAGATAGAGTCTAGCATAGGAAAGGTATAGGAGATCGATTTCGATTGGGCAATTTGGGTGCCTAACCCCTTCCCATAACCGTAACCTAACACTTACCAAATCTTTGATAGACCAGAAATCCAATCTAAGGGTCATGAGTTGATAAGTGTAAAATTTTACATTTCTTTATTCCTTTTGCATTATGATTTTAGGATGTTTTATACCTTATTGAGCTTAATAGAATTTATTTCATGAGTTTAATATATTTTAGAAACCTTGTTAATTAATTAATAAAAGATGAAAAGATTCTAGCACTCTCAATATTAATGTTTTGAATTTCATGTAGGATTCTGACATGGAAAGAGTTCATTTGGGCTTCCAAATGTGGTTTTAAAATCTGATATGGAAAATTGATCCAAATCTATACCAAAGAAGGAAGGTTGCTACACACGGAAGGTTCACTATCGGAAGACCTTGATTGATTGTTGAAAATCATGAGGAGAATATACACAACTATAGAATCATACAAAATTTGGTAGATTTCGAGGTGGAAATTGTCTATTAATGGAATGATTTCATCTAATCTAGTAATGAGGATTTTGTTTAATTTTTATTTCCATGTAATAAGGTTGTCAAATCTAGGCATACCAATTTTAGTCTTCATATTTTGGCTATTTAACCAATGTAAAGCCTATGTAAAGATCATCCAAGAGTGATTGAGAAAAAAGGCAGTGGCTGAAGAACAACTTTCTTTCTTTTATTCTTGTGTTCTTGAAGAATTCATGTATGGCTAACTTTCTTATCTTTGGTTAGACGGAACTGAAGTCATCATTGTAAACTTGTGAGACTTGTTCTTATTTATTAATTTTTAATTGAATATTTATTTTCTTCCAATTTATGTGTAGAATGATTGATGAATGGGTTGATTAGGAGTACTACTAATTGATCTATTTATCTAATCGATTGTTAGATAAGAATTGGATTGCTATCAATTGATTATTCTAGGTCAGTGGCAATGGGGATTTATGTTAATGGACAAGTTAATGTTATATTCCTAGGATAAATCAGATTAAAGTAATTAAACCACGTTGGTGTGTGTTTAACGTTTAATTTTAATTGTCTTTCTAATTGTTAATGCTACTCCTGAATCAAATCGAGAGCCTAGTCTTGAGATTGATTTAAGAGTAAGGGTAATATTAATAAGTTTTCTTTTAATAGACAAATCTCAAGGAAAGACTGAGGATTTTAGGTCTAGTCCTAATTTCCTTAATTGATTATTCAATTGGAATTGATTTTCCTTTATGTCGACGAACAAGTTTACGAAGATGGTGTAAGTATCCCTTTGACCGAAGTTTTCTCTTATTGGTTTAATCTTCAATATTTGTATTACCTTACTCTTTATTCTTGCATTTTAGATAATTAATTACTGTTCTTTTCTATTTCGAACATACCCCCCTCCATACGTAGGATATCCAATGAAGTTGTACTAATAAGATTAATCAGAATCTTATTTAGTACAACAATTGGTCATTTTCTGAGTATTATTTCATTTTCATTTGTTTTTCTCTCTTTAGGTTAATTAAATATTTTAACTTGATCATACAGTCCTTGTGGATTCGACCCTTACTTTCTACTACCTACGTTCCAAAGTAAGGTAATTTAATTTGAGTGCTCGACACGCATCAAAATTTGGCGCCATTGTCGGGGATTGTTTTGATTAAGTTGATTTGTTTGGTTATTTAATTGATTTTTTATTATTTCTCTATTTTCTTGTTCTTTTAAGTGAATGGCCCAGTCTTCTCATTCGGGAGAATTGCAATTTGATCCAGAAATAGAAAGAACTCTCCACAAGGTAAGGAGAGAAAGTAAAAAGACAGCCAAAAATTTTTCACGAGGCAACAACGTAGCCATTGATTTAGCTTCTGGAAGCACTAGTAATTCAGACTTTGAAGAAATGGTAAACAACAACAACCACACTCTTAAGGAGTTAGCGGCTCCTAATCTGAGCCAACAACCACTCTGTAGCGAGTATCTTAATTTCGATGTTGCCTTTGAACCTAAATCTAGTCTAATCCATATCCTTCATACTTTTCGTGGTCTTGTAGGTGATGACCCACACAGGCATCTAAAAGAATTGCATGTGGTATGTTCGAGCATGAAACCAACCAAAATTTCTGAGGAGCAAATCAAGCTGAGGGCGTTTCCATTCTCATTAGTGGACAATGCAATATATTAGCTTTATTACTTGCCATCAGGATCCATTACCACATGGAATGAGATGAGGCAGCTTTTCTTGGAGAATTATTTTCCAGCTCCAAGGGCAGCCAATATTCGAAAGAAAATCTACGGTATTAGGCAATATAATGGAGAAACACTTTATGAATTCTGGGAGCGATTCAAGAAGCTCTGCGCCAGCTGCCCTCATCACCTAATTAGCGAGCAATTACTCATTCAATAATTCTACGAAGGGCTTTCTCATAATGATAGGGGTATGATTGACGCAGCGAGTGGAGGAGCATTAGTGGACAAAACTCTAGGGGCAGCCCATAATTTGATTGCAAATATGGCTGCTAACTCTCAATAATTTGGTGTAAGAAATGACCCTCCATCGAACAAGGTTAATGATGTAAGCACTTCTTCTCTTGAATTAAAAAGTATAGAATTGTCTTCACTTGTTCGTCAATTGGCTATGGATAAGGTACAACAGGTTTAAACTTGAGAAATTTTCTACATCGTGGGACACCCAACTGATATGTGTCCCACGCTTCAAGAGGAATCTACAGAGCAAGCAAATGTTGTGGGTGGATTTCCAGGACAGCCTCAATGTAAGTACCATCCATACTCAAATACTTACAATTCGGGATGGAGGAATCATCCAAATCTCATCTATGGTAATCAAGATGGCCCCAATCTTCAGTATGGGTATCAACAAGGCCAACAATCTTTTCAATCCAGACAACAAGCACCTTCAAGTTCAGGTATGACCTTGGAAGATATTGTTAAAACACTTGCCAATGATTCATTACAATTTAAACAGGAAACATGGGCAGGTATAAAGAACTTAGACTCAAATAAGTCAACTGGCCACTTTAATGAGTAGATTAGAGGCTTGAGGCTCGGGAAAGCTACCTTCACAACCGATGGTGAATCCAAAGGAAAATGAAAATGCCATAGTCTTGAGAAGTGGAAAAGAAGTTGAAAATATTGAAAAGGAAAAAGAGAAAGCGACCTCAAAATCAGCTCCGACATCTATTTCCTCATTCGGGGTAAACTCTAAACCTTCTATTTCTTCTATTCCTATTTAGCCTCATTTTCCTAGCAGGTTTGCTCAATCTAGAAAGGAAGAAAAAGAAAAGGAGATGTTGGAGAATTTTCAGAAGGTAGAGATAAATATACCTCTCATTGAAGCAATTAAACAAGTGCCACGGTATGCTAAATTTCTCAAGGAATTGTGCACATCCAATAGGAAATTGAAAGGAGATGAAAAGGTAAGTATGGGTGAAATGTCTCAGCCATTATTCAACGGAAGATTCCCCCTAAGTGTAAAGACCCAGGTACATTCACTATCCCATGCAAAATAGGTAACACTAATTTCAATAAAGCTATGATAGATTTAGGAGCATCAATTAATGTCATGCCTTATTCAATATATGCTTCGTTAAATCTAGAACCTTTAAAAGGCACTGGTGTAACTATTCAATTAGCTGATAGATCAAATGTATATCCTGAAGGTGTGATTGAGGATGTGTTAGTTCAAGTTAATAAATTGGTGTTTTTTGCTGATTTTTATGTATTAAAAATGGAGGATGACTCATCTCATAATTCTACACATCTTTTGTTGGGTAGACCATTCATAAAGACTGCTAAAACAAAAATAGATGTTCATGATGGTACCTTATCTATGGAATTTGATGGCGAGATAGTTCGCTTTAATATTTTTGAGGCGATGAGGTATCCTAGTGATATAAATTCTATTTTTACTGTTGATATAATTGATTCTATGGTACAAATAAGTTTTTTAATTAAATGGTGAAGATGAGTTGATTGTGGTCATTAGCAAACTTTTGAATAACACCTATTATTGAGCTGAAACCACTTTCAGACCATCTCAAATATGTCTACTTATGAGACAATGAGATGTTACCTGTGATAATAGCAAGGGACTTGACCAAGCTACAAGAGGAGAAACTCATTTGAGTTTTGAGAGATCATAAGACAACCATTGAGTGGACAATAGCCGACATTAAGGGAATCAGCCCGGCCATGTGCATGCATCGCATACTTCTTGAGGAGGGTGCCAAACCGATTAGAAAAGCACAGCGTAGACTCAACCCTCCTATGATGGAAGTTGTGAAGAAGGAGATACTAAAACTCCTTGCTGTTGGAATTATCTATCCCATCTCTGATAGTAAGTGGGTAAGTCCGGTTCAGGTGGTACCTAAAAAGACGGGCATAACTGTTGTTAAGAATCAAAATAATGAGTTAATCCCTACTAGGATACAAAATGGGTGGCATGTTCGTATTGATTACAGGAAATTGAATGCTTCAACTCGTAAATATCACTTTCCTCTTCCATTTATTGATCAAATGTTGGAGAGGTTAGCAGGTCATTCACACTATTGTTTTCTTGATGGTTATTCAGGTTACTATCAAATTGTGATTGCACCTGAAGATCAGGAGAAAATGACATTCACCTGCCCATTTGGTACCTTTGCTTACCGACGAATGCTATTTGGTCTTTGGACCGCCCCAGCCACATTCTAGAGGTGTATGGTTAGCATTTTTTCTGATTATGTAGAAAACATTATAGAAGTTTTCATTGATGACTTTACTATTTATGGAGACTCTTTTGAAACATGCTTGGATAACCTTACACTTGTTCTTAAAAGGTGCATAGAAACTAACCTTGTTTTGAATTCTGAGAAGTGTCATTTTATGGTAACACAAGGAGCAGTTTTAGGTCATGTGATATCTTCTAGAGGTATAGAAGTTGACAAAGCAAAGATAGATCTTGTTCAATCTTTACCTTACACCACAACTGTGAGGGAAGTGCATTCCTTTCTTGGACATGCAGGCATTTATGGGCGCTTCATCAAGGATTTCTCAAAAATTTCATTGCCCTTATGCAAGCTCTTATAAAAAGAAGTGGTGTTTGACTTTAATGATGAGTGCAAAAGAGCTTTTGACAAGCTCAAAGAACTACTAACAACAGCCCCAGTGATTCAATCACCGAACTGGAAACTCCCATTTGAGATCATGTGTGATGCTAGCAATTATGCTATTGGGGTTGTTTTGGGCCAACGTGTGGGCAAAGTTACTCATGGTATCTATTATGCCTCATGAACACTAACTGAAGCACAGTGTAACTACTCCACAACGGAGAAAGAGCTATTGGCTATAGTTTTTCCTTTGGAAAAATTTAGATCTTATTTATTGGGAACTAAAGTTATTGTCTATTCAGATCATGCAGCTCTTTGGAATTTGCTGGCGAAAAAAGAATCTAAGCCAAGATTGATCAAACGGATCCTTCTTCTTCAAGAATTTGATTTGGAGATTAAGGACAAGAAGGGAGCTGAGAATTTAGTTGCAGACCATCTCAATTGGGTGGTTAAGGAGGGTGATGCGATACCATTACAAGATTTCTTCCCAGATGAACAACTACTAAAGGTGACAAATGTAATGCCCTGTTATGCAGATTTAGTCAATTATTTGGCTACCAAAACCTTACCACCAGAGCTACCTAGAGTACGAAGAGAGAAAATCAAGAGTGATGCTCGGTACTACATTTGGGATGACACTTATCTTTGGAAGCAATGTTCAGACCAAATGCTAAGAAGGTACGTACCCAAAACTGAATTTGAATCCATTCTTATCTTTTGTCATTAATATGCATGTGGTGGACATTTCGGTCCTAAAAGAATAGCAAGAAAACTGCTTGAATGTGGCTTCTTTTGGCCATCTTTATTTCATGATGCATATATATTTTGTAAGTCATGCACTAGTTGCCAATACTCAGGTAATGTGGCCCATAGGGATCAAATGCCATAAATCCCCATACTTATTTGTCAAATTTTTGATGTTTGGGGCATTGACTTTATGGGTCCTTTTCTTAATTCTTTTGGCAATGTTTATATTTTACTTGCTATTGATTATGTGTCAAAGTGGGTGAAAGCAAAAGCCACCCAAACTTATGATTCTAAAGTGGTTGAAGATTTTGTCAAGTCTCACATTTTTGTAAGATTTGGGATCCCACGAGCAATGATCAATGATAGAGGGACTCACTTCTGTAACTGCACTGTAGCAGCACTGCTTAAGAGGTATGCTGTAACCCATAAGATTTCAACTGCCTACCATCCACAAACTAATGGATAAGCTGAGGTATCTAATAGAGAGGTGAAGTCAATTTTAGAAAAAACAGTTAATCTGAATAGGAAAGACTGGAGTACAAGACTTGACGATGCACTATGGGCTTATAGGACTGCTTATAAGACACCTATAGGGATGTCTCCATATAAGTTGTTTTATGAAAAATGATGTCATCTACCGGTGAAATTAAAGCACAAGGAATTTTGGGCAATTAAGCAGTGTAACATGGAGACGGATAAGGCGGGGGAGCAATGAAAGTTGCAATTGTAGGAGTTAGAGGAGATTCGCAATGGAACTTATGAGAACTCTCAGATTTATAAGGAAAAGACGAAGGCCTTTCATGATAAAATGATTTCTAAGAGGCAATTTTTTATCGAAAAAAAATGCTCCTTTATAATTCAAGGCTTCGGTTATTTCCTGGTAAGTTACAGTCTCACTGGATTGGTCCTTTTATTGTTATTAATGTCTTTCCACATGGTGCAGTTGAGATTCAAAGTTTAGACACTCAAAATATTTTCAAGGTCAATAGATATAGACTTAAACCTTACCATGAAGGTTTTCAAGTTAACTCGTTGGTTGAGAAAGCTATGGACTTAGATGATCAACTTTATTCAGATTGAGGAAAGCTGCAGAGTTGAGCGAATGATGTTAAACAAAAGCGCTGTTGGGAGGCAACCCAAGAAATCAGATTTGCTTTCTCAACCCTTTCTCTTTTTATTTTCATAGATATTATGTTTGTTTTTGTCTTTTTCTTTTCATTTAGCCGTACATTAGGAACAATGTAAGTTTTAAGTATGGGGGCATTCTAGGATGTGTTTTGTTTTTATTTTTACATGTTTTTAGTATATATTGGTTGTATATACTAATTGAAAAAAAAAATATTGGTTGTATATACTAAAAAAAAAATTGACTTAAAATTTTCTTTCAAAAAAAAAAAAATTTGTTCAGTTACAAGTTTGGATTAATTCTCTAAAGTGACCATGTTGAACTTTATAAATATGATTAAATTATTAGGATTCTGGAACCTTAGATTAGATATGCAACTAAATTTGAATCACCATCTGAGATAAAGTTTTATTGTTATGTATCTTTGTATTTTACGTTTGCACCAACTCTTAGTTGTGGGGAATAAACGGTGAATTTTAGAAATGGCAATTCCAAAAAAAAAAAAAAAAAAAAAAAAAAAAAACTTGACAAAGAATAAATAACTTCTTTAATGTCCAAAATGTCTCAAAAACAAAATAAAAATTGAGATGATGGTTATAAGCAGTTTAATTGACTAAGTCTAATTTTGTGGCCTTTGTTACTTGAGTTATTAAGTCCTAGGGGTGTCTCTACACCTAGTGCCCTAAAGCCAACTGGTTTGGGAGTCACTGACCCAACACTTGTTACATGGGTAGCTTAGAAAGCCTAAGAAAATGGACATTGCACAAGTCGATGAAAAAAAAAAAAGGTGTTATTTTTCTTGAAGTATACTATAAATCCCCTTACTAATTGAGTTACATCACTTCACACTATAGATGCATATTAATATGAATTTGTTGAAGATGGTGACTAAAATGAAGTTATTATATCTTTGATAAGATTTAAGTTGTCTATTGAGTTGAATTCTGTTTTTGAGTTATAACTGTGGAGTACTTAGAGTTTTATTTAATTCTTGAAATTTGTCAAATCTAAAAATATTTTTCTTTGAATTTTGTGGGTAAATTTATTGCAAATCCTCATGAGACATAACTCGTCCACTAGGGGTAATCTAGGGGTTCAATGACTTGTTGTACATGCTAAATGCAATCGTGGTTCCTACGAAAGTGGAATAGTTTAGGATTTTTTTATTTTATTTTGCCCAAGGACGTGTAAAGGCTGAGTGTGGGGGAATTTGATAAGTGTATAATTTTACATTTTTTTTATTCCTTTTGCATTATGATTTTTAGGATGTTTTATACCTTATTGAGCATAATAGAATTTATTTTATGAGTTTGATATATTTTAGAAATCTTGTTAATTAATTAATAAAAGATGAAAAGATTCTAGCACTCTCAATATTAACGTTTTGAATTTCATGTAGGATTCTGACAAGGAAAGAATTCATTTGGCTTCCAAATGTGGTTTTAAAATATAATCTGGAAAATTGATCCAAATCTAAACCAGAGAAGGAAGGTTGCCACACACGGAAGGTTCACTATTGGAAGACCTTGATTCATTGTTGAAAATCATGAGGAGAATATACACAACTATAGAAGTATACAAAATTTGGTAGATTTTGAGGTGGCAATTGTCTAATAATGGAATGATTTTATCTAATCTAGGAATGAGGATTTTGTTTAATTTTTATTTCCATGTAATAAGGTTGTCAAATCTAGGCATACCAATTTTAGTTTTTGTATTTTGGCTATTTAAACAATGTAAAGCCTATGTAAAGATCATCCAAAAGTGATTGAGAAAAAAGACAGTGGCTGAAGAACAACTCTCTTTCTTTTATTCTTGTGTTCTTGAAGAAGTCATGTGTGGCTAACTTTCTTATTTTGGTTAGACGGAACTGAAGCCATCATTGTAAACTTGTGAGACTTGTTCTTATTTATTGATTTTTAATTGAATATTTGTGTTCTTCCAATTTATGTGTAAAATGATTGATGAATAGGTTGATTAGGAGTACTACTAATTGATCTATTTATCTAATCGATTGTTAGAATAGAATTGGATTGCTATCAATTGATTATTCTATGTCAGTGGCAATGGGTATTGATGTTAATGGACAAGTTAATGTTATATTCCTAGGAAAAATCAGATTAAAGTAATTAAACCACGTTGGTGTGTGCTTAATGTTTAATTTCAATCGTCTTTCTAATTGTTAATGCTACTCCTGAATCAAAGAGCCTAGTCTTGACATAGATTTATGAGTAAAGGTACTATTAATAAGCTATCTTTTAATAGACCAATCTCAAGGAAAGACTAAGGATTTTAGGTCTGGTCCTAATTTTCTTAATTGATTATTCAATTGGAATTGATTATCCTTTATGTCGATGAAGAAGTTTACGAAGATGGTGTAAGTATCCTTTTGACTGCAGTTTTCTCTTATTGTTTTAATCATCGATATTTGTTTACCATGCTCTTTATTCTTGCATTTTAGATAATTAATTACGGTTCTTTTCTATTTCAAACTTACCCCCCTCCATACGTAGGATATCCAATGTAGTTGTGCTAATAAGATCAATCAGAATCTGATTTAGTACAACAATTGGTCATTTTCTGAGTCTTATTTTATTTTCATTTGTTTTTCTCTCTTTATGTTAATTAAACATTTTAATCTTGATCATACAATCTTTGTGTGTTTGACCCTTACTTGTTACTATCTACTTTTCAAAGTAAGGTAATTTAATTGAAGCGCTCGACACGCAGCATGAGTCAATCGAAGTTTTACCTTAGGGTGAGATTTCACATTTCTAAGGTCCTAGACCTTAATTTAGGTGGCGACTTCGAAAAAGATTACGATCTTTGTCCTCACAGTAGCGACTTCACTGGGGATATAAATGTCACACTCCAAAATGAAAACTTTTCTTGTATGAATTAGATGCTAGCTCTTAGGATACTATATTTATGCTTGTATAATATTGTTTTAGGGGGAATGGGTTTAGTCACACATTAGTGCGAGTAACGAACCGGGTCCATGCATATGGGGCAGCCAACTAGGCGAAACACACAACCATGGCCTGTACATTATGAGTCCACGATCGGTGAGCAGCATCTAACGAGTGTTTTTGGGTCCGCCTGGGAATGCGTTATGCTACTCTTACGTCACTTGATTCTTGCAACATAGTATATAAAGGGACTGGGGGCCCATTATTGATCGTGCATTCGGTGATAGGTTACCCCATCCTTGTCAAGGTGGCCTTTTCTGTCCTAACACAGATTGTAGCCCAATGATTGTTATTTTTGGTTCATCCCTAAACCGACCCAGTAAAATCTGCCTAACCATGACATCCATGTTTGAGACGTCGAATTTCTGTCAATTTCTGTCCTCGATTGGTCAACATGTTAGAATCTACACGATTAGCATCTTAAACTTTCATCCACTGGGAGTATGAGGTATGTATATACCTGTTCTACATCATAGTAGACGGTCACTATACACCCTCCATTAAGTAAGCTCGATTTGTCGAACCTCTCATTGTTAACACGTCGATTTTAAAAAACGAGCAAAAAAACCCTGTCAAGACATAGATGCCATGGTCAAGAAGAAATTTACTAGTTTGTTCCTCCATGAATCACTTTTGCTAACCTTCCATAATAAGGACAATGGATTAATATATCCATTTTAATTTCATTGAAATTCGGTAATCCAAGTGGCCAGACCTTAGTACCACTGATTATCTATTTTTGGAATCACGAGGTCCCAAGACTGAACACATGGCTTAACCAAATTCAACTAAATTGACTCGGATAATGTTTACCCAATATCCCTTATGAAGGAGCTAACTTTGTTTGATTATGTCATCTTTGATTGTGCATGTGACTTCTTCCATTCCTCTATATGTCTAGAATCTTGATATTTCTCCATTGGACTTCAATGCCTTTGGAAAAGAGAATCAAACTGCAACCATATCCACCCTTTTAGGGTGAGAGGCCCCTACAACTATGGAATTGTCTTGATCTCGCACCTTGAGATCCATCAATGTTATCTTTCTAAATGAATCAATCGAAGCCAAGAATCTAGATCTTGATTGAACATCAAATTTTGTAAAAAATGAGGCAACTAGTTTTGGGAACACAATCAATAACTCAGCCAATCTGATCCAATAGAGCATTTAGTTTAGGCAACGACAAGCACCTATACCTGAAAAAGTTTACATATTCCTATATCGTTAGTCCTTGGGCTTACTCAAATATCATATTCAGTTCATCTCATAATCAAGGAATGATTTAGCCCCTAGGCAAATCCAATCACTGTTCACAATGCACCTCAGAATTAAGGAATGATTCAGCCCCTAGGTAAATCCAATCATAGTTCTCGATTCATCTTTAAATTAAGGAATGATTTGGTCCCTAGGCATATCAAATCACCATTCTCCATTCACCTCTGAATTAAGGAGAGTTCCAATCCCTTGGCAAATCAAATCACCATTCTCCATTCACCTCTGAAATAAGGAGAGATTCCAATCCCTTGGCAAAACAAATCACCATTCTCCATTCACCTCTGAAATAAGGAGAGATTCAGCCCCTAGGCAAATTCAATCACCGTTCTCAATTTACTTCAGAATTAAGGAAAGATTTAGCCGCTAGGAAAATCCAATCATAGTTCTCGATTCACCTTTGAATCAAGGAAAGATTCAGGCCCTAGGCAAATACAATCACTGTTCTCAACTCATCTCAGAATTAATGAGAGATTTAGCCCCTAGACAAATCAAATAACCACTCTCCATTCACCACTGAATTAAGGAGAGCTTCAATCCCTTGGAAAATCCAATCACCATTCTCGATTTACCTCTGACTTAAGGGGAGATTTAGCCCCTAGGTAAATCCAATCACCCTTCTGGATTCACCTTTAAATTAAAGAAATATTTAGTCCCTAGGCAGGTCCAATCATCATTTCAATTCATCCAAAATTAAGGAAAGATTCAGCCCCTAGGCAGATTCAATCACATCCAGTTCATCTCAGAATCAAAGAAATATTCAGCCTTAGATTCAACCACCATTTGTAGTACATCTTAGAACTAAAGAAAGGTTTAACCCCTAGGCAGGTTCAATCATCACTCCCAGACCATGTTAAAATGGAGGAGGCATTCGGCCCCTAGGCTTTTCACCCTTTACCTCCTGTTTAGGTTCCGGTTCATGTCGGTACTAGGAAAAGTTCCATTCGTCTAAATTTAATTAGCCACTAGGCTTATCCAACCATCAACTTTGGTTAGGGTTCTGATTCATGTCAAAATTAAGAAAATTTCCATTCAGTTGAATTCAATTATCCACTAGGCTTATCCAACCATCAACTTTGGTTAGGGTTCTGATTCATGTTGGAACTAAGAATAGTTCCATACATCTAAATTTATTTAGCCACTAGGCCCGTCCAAACATCAACTTTGGTTGAAGTTCTGATTCATGTTGGAATTAAGAAGAGTCCCATTCATCTGAATTCATTTAGCCACTAGGCTTATCCATCAATCAACTGTAGTTCAAGTTCTGATTCATGTTGGAACTAAGAAGAGTTCCATTCATTTGAATTTAATTATCCCCTAGGCTTGACCAACCATCAACTCCAGTTCAGGTTTCGATTCATGTTGGAACTAAGAAAGGTTCCATTCATATGAACTCAATGTGAGCATGAGTTAGCCTCTAGGCCTGTCCAACCATTACCTCTGGTCCATGTTCCATTTCATGAAGGAATCGAAGAGAATTTTTGTCATTTCAACTCAATCAATCTATCATCTTTAGCAATTAGAGTCCAATCCATGATTGTCATCCTTGGCCTCTATCAATCGGAGCCCAACTCAAGCAATCCTTGCCTCTAGAAATTAAAGCCCAGTCCATGACTGTCAATCTTGATCTCTATCGATCAGAGACCAATTCAAAGTCAACTCTGTCACTATTAATCAGAGACTAGTTTAAAATTAACCTTGTCTCTATCAATCGGTGACCGATTCAAAATCCACCTCTGGCTCTGTCAATTAGAGCCCGATCCATGTCCATCATAGACCGGTGCTACAAGTTAGTATCGCTCGTAAGGAATGGAAAATGAGAAGCATTCCTCATTGCCTGTCAGTAAAGATCAATTCCAGATTCTGGAGTCATCAGGAAAACATGAAACTTCAGCTATGATAAGGCTATCCCATCACAGGCATTTTTGCCCCATTGGCCAAGGAAATACTAGAATCCAAAGAGTTGCCCTCATATTTCTCATTATTGAAAGAGGAGGAATGAAATTTTTTCGAGCAGTAGGTTAGACCAAAGAAGAGTTCCAATGTACCCTAGGCTAGGATAGAAACCAGAATCACGCCTAGGGAATGGTCCAATGATGAAACCCTTAACCCATAAACTGGGGCATGAACCAGATTGAACTTGGAACCCAAATTGAGTGTGGTCCAATGAGGATGAGGAAAGCCAATGACCCCTGAACTGGGGCATGAATCGGATTGACCTTGGGCTTGAATTGGGTATGGTTCATTGAGGAAAGCCCTTGAGCCCTAAGCTGGGCATGAACCAAATTGACCTTAGACCCAAATTGAGTGCGGTCCAATGAGGAATGACATTGAGCCCTAAGCTGGTCATGAACTGGATTGACCTTGGGCCTGAATTGGGTATGGTTCAATAAGGAAAGCCCTTGAGCCCTAAGTTGGGCATGAACCTAATTGACCTTGGACCCAAATTGAGTGCGGTCCAATGAGGATAGCCCTTGAGCCCTAAGATGGGCATGAACCAAATTGACCTTGGACCCAAATTGAGTACGGTCCAATGAGGAAAGCCCTTGATCCCTAGTTGGGCATGAACCAGATTGACCTTGGGCCTGAATTGGGTATGGTTCAATGAGGAAAGCCATGAGCCCTAAGCTCGACATGGACCAGATTGACCATAGACCCAAATTGAGTATATTATAATGAGTAAAGCCATGATCCCTAAGTTGGTCATGAACCAAATTGACCTTGGACCCAAATTGAGAGTGGTCTAATGAAGAAATCCATTGAACCCCCCAAGCCGAGGCATAAACTAGTCTAATCCTAGACTTAAAATGGTGTAGTGCAATGGCAATACCCCTTGCTCCCCAAGTTAGGGCATAAGCTAGAATGATTTTGAACTCAAATAGAAGCGGTCCATTGATGAATCCATTGAACCCCAAACTGGGGCATGAACCAGAGTAACCTTGATCTTAAAAAGCAATTGTCCATTTATGAATGGATCCCAAACTAAAAAAGAAAAAGAAAAAAAGAAAAAGGGTCAGAATTGTATCGAACACTGAAAGGTAGGCATCTTGCACCTATTGATGGAGGGGCATGATGAGTCCTATTGTTAGAGGTCTGAAGGAAGATTTATTCCCACAATGACTGAAGGTGGTCATCAAAGGTGTTATGCCCAACTGGAGCCACTTGGATGAACTAGTTGTTTCAACTTTCTATTATCGGTATTCGATAGGTCATCCATGTCTAGGTCACAGATTAATATGCTTGTTGATAAGTCCAGTCCAATCTGCCCTGTAAGTAAAAGAAAATCACCCCGTTTGGGATTTCAAACTCTGTGCATTGTCTCTTCCATGCATTTCCTCCCAGTTTCATGCATCCTCTTATTCTACGTGCACAGTCAATTTTGGCTCTGAAGATGATTGAAACGATGAGCCGTCTCTTGAAATTCTATGCAATCTGACCTCTTAAGAAAGAAAGGTCTAACCCGTCTGGAAAAGCTTTAAATGATCAATCGGGAGACACAAGAGTACTCTCAAGAAACATGTATTGGAGAAGCGACCATTTATTCTACCTATGAAAAGATTCCAAAGAAAGCATTAGATAGTAACAGATCATATTAGCAGGTCAACCAATCAGTACAAATGAGTGGAGGACAGATGTGCCACCAAAAGGGTAAAACTTTCAAAGTTCTTACAAAGTACATCACCTCCATGCAAGAAATACATGATGAATGATCAATCTCAAAATCAAAGAATGAGGTCATAAGAATACCAAAAAAAAAAAAAAAAAAACAAAAAACAAAAAACAAAAAAAAAGAATGAAAAAGAAAATTTAAGCCTATGTTTTATCTACATCAATAATGGGAGGTAGTCACATCAGACAGAAGTTGATGATTAACTTCCAGAGGACAGCATATGGATTCACCATTAAGATAAAATCAGATCTAGATGAGCAGTCACAAATGTTCATAAAGTTTACAAAAGATCAGAGTACTAACTGAAACAAAGATGTTCTATCTGATTGGAAATATTTAAAAGAAGAATATTCAAATCCAATATCGAAAGTCATGATTCAACTTTGTAATCAAGTGAAACACTGCATTATGTGGCTACCACATCAAAAATAAATAAAATAAAATAAAATAAAATAAAATAGTAAGATGTAGAATGGCATTAGAGCTTGACAGTAAGTCAATTGTCCCTCTCACTTCAAGAGGATGGTAGTTCCAATCAAAGCCTGATACCAAGTTCGATCATTCATTGAGATTCATAACATGTTAGACCGGACTTTTGATTTTAGCCAATTACATCCTGCCTTTACAAGAGACGATCTCATCACTTCATCATCAGAGAAAGATTTCTCATCGGCATTAGATTCTCTCTCCCATCTATCAATCTGACAGCCTTCCAATGAGTCTCTATCACAAGCCCTTCTTTTGATTATCATTTTTTATGGCACTGTATCTCATGATCATGTCATCATTTTATGTACAAATTCATGAATCTGGCTAGAACTCTCATCTGTCGTTCATTACATCCGATGGCTTCCCAAGGTTCCTACAAGCCCTTCATTTTTCAAACCAATAAAATGGGATCTTCTTGATAAGATAAGCCCATTCTACATTAACAACCAAATACTCTCCCAATGGTAGACCCATGTGAACAGTTTTACATCAGTCCTTCAGGACCTTCAACATTAATACATGTCAACAAACTTAAAGGTTTCAGGCCTAGATATGATCGCAACTAATTCGGCATCTCGATGTAGTTCGTTGAGACACGTATTCCATCTGAACATCTCCAAAAAAGGAAAACATAATTCGACACCATTTTTAATTTTGGTGTGGGACTGCATTTCCCTAAGGTCGCTTTTAGTGATGATTCAAATAGCTATCCGCCTATCAATGCATGTAGGTGTCAACTTAAACAGTAGAGCAAAGCTACCCATTTGTCATCAAAGTCATGCCATTTAGATTCCCCTAAGGGTTTCAGACCATTGGATAGGATCATAATTTTGGCAATATCATCACCATATTAGGACTCTTTATTCAACCCAAGATGGGGTTTGCAAAAAAAATGATGAAAAAAAAATAAATAAATAAGAAGAGAATAAAACAAACCTCAACAAGGAAAAGCAACCCAAGAAACCTCAATGGGAAACCCATAATACCTTAGTGGGGATAGGCGACCTGATGCAACCATAAAAAGCATTGCCCTCATTGACCCTTCATAGAAAAATTCAGTGGTTCATGTGGACAAGTGTCATACCCAGTCTACCCTCCATAAGGAAAATAACCCCTCTTGCTCTCCAGTGAATCATACTCGAAAGAGTTGAACAAACCATCATCTGTTGGGCTCCAAAGCATTGCCTTTCAACAAAATTCTATCTTTAAATCCTTTTGTCATGGCCTGGTTACCAATGTACCAAATTCATCAAATCATCAGCTCCCTCATTTTTCAAGATTCAAGAAGGGTTTATCTAAGAAGTCACTTTCTGCAATCAATCTGTCAATCATTCCTTGACCATGGAAGCATCTTCAAATTCTTGATGCAATCCAGATTCATCCTAGTTTCAACTCTGTTAGATTGCCCATTTCCTTCTATCTTGCCCCTAGCACACTATAGTAGTGGTCTGTTACAACATGCAGACACTAGGACGTAGATATACCCTATGTAGAGGAATTTAACTTAATCATGAACATTACATCTAGGATCCATTGTCTAATCTTATGTCACTGACTTTCCTAGTCAATAGAAGTAGGTCCGTCCAAGTTGGCTTTTGCCAATTTCTCAGTTCTCCTAGTCCTGTTGATGAAGAAAATCCAATGTGGTTACTCACCTGTTAGGAGTTGGTCACCAAATTCTCTAAAGAAACACTTTGAATCCTTTGCCCCTCGTGCCTACTTTGGGGCCATGGTTCATTCATCTTTCAAAATTGGCAAAACAATATTGCAAAGCCCTGAGCTTTTCATGATCCTAGGTCAAGGGCCAAACCCATGTCACATTTCATCGCCGCTTGGCTGTTCTACCAATTTGGTCTACCATAGTGCACAGTCAAAGAACTTAGTTGACCAGATGCCCCTCGACAGTTTAACACCAAGGTCAATCAATAAAATTACTTTGGTTAGAGACTATCAAGCTCCCCTCATTCTTGTCCAAAATCCTCGCTAGAGTTTCTTTCAACAACACCAATATTGGCTGAAGAAAATCATCAATTTCAAATTACATGGAACCCTTCCAAGGGAGCAACCAAGTAATCACTACCGTGTTGGAATTGAGTCAAACTTGTAGTACCAGGTCATAAATGGCAAATTTCAAATTTAAGTATCATGCCAGCAAAGTCCATGACACCATTTCCATTGATGCCATGTTTTATGCCTTCACCAATAAAGCAGGGGCAAAAACCATGGAAAACTGCCAAGAAATTCACCATCATTTCAAATATGTCCAGCACTCTATAGGTTCAAAGTCAACAAAGACTTCCTGTGTGGGTCACTTTCGAGCATCCTAAAGGTTCATAGCAACAAAGCTACTCTAGTTTCCATTCTCGAAGGTTCCTAGCCATAGAGCTTCCAAAAAAGATTTTTCAATTTTCAAATCCAAAGGTCCAAAGTTGGTAGGAACTTTAAAAATGAGTCATTCAGTATCACCCTATAAGTGACCTTCTGAGTTCTTGCTCATTTCAGAATCAATAACAAAAGTAATCTTCTAAGTTCTTGCTCATTTCATAATCAAATGCAGAGCCCTAGATCATTCAAAGATCAAATCAATCTTAGCCTATTAGTGAATCAAATGTGGAGCCCTAACTCGTTTAAAGATCAAGTCAATCTCAGCCTATAAGTGAATCAAATGCAGAGCCCTAGTTTTTTCAGAAAATCAATCTCAGAATCTCAATCAAAAGAGCCTCAGTTTTATCAAAGAAAAGACAGAAAGTCCTCCAAAGAAATCAAAGTAGAGCCCTACCTCATGCAACCAGCCTTGTATTCACAGCCTAGCTTCATACAAGAAGAGATTTATCAGCCTATAAATGATCAAGCCGGGTTCAAGCCCGCATGTACCTTGCATCATGAGTCCCACCTCAGCAAGAAGAGGTTCCCAGCCTACAAATGAGCCTTGTATTCACAGCCTAACTTCATACAAGAAGAGGTTTATCATCCTACAAATGGATCAAGCCGGGTTCAAGCCCGTACATACCTTGTATCATGAGTCTCACCACAGCAAGAAGAGGTTCCCAACCTATAAATGAGCCTTGTATTTACAGCCTAGCTTCATAAAAGAATTGGTTCCCAGCCTACAAATGAGCCTTGTATTCACAGCCTAGCTTCATACAAGAAGAACAATCACCAATTTTTCAAGAAGAGCAAATCATCTTACTAGTCGAACTACATTCTGGGCTTGATTTCTAGGATACCCTTAGATACGTAGGCAGTTTAGGACAAATTACCCTAAGTGCAGCCTAATAAGCAATCTCACTCATATAAAAAATGTGATTCTTTTGTCTTTAGCCTTCAATTGGTAAAATTCTCGACTAAAGAGGGGCATCTGTAAGCACCCCATTTTTGCTACCCTTATCATAAGTAAACCCATATGGCCGGTTTTCAGCTTCTAAACCAAAGGTTTGTGATTCTCTAATGAACCCCATAGCAGGGTCATAGGCTATTACCTACTTGGATGTATAGGTCATGAAATTATCTTCAAAATGAAATCGGAATCATCAAATTCTGACATCAAACAAGGAAGATATCACAGTTTGAAAGTGCAAGGGCATTTACGTAATTATTGTATGATGCATGCATTATCATTTAAACTTCAAATCATCATATCTTGTTCATATGATATCGAAATCAGATGATTCAAAGGCCAATATTCCTTATTTTCAGTCCTCTTCATAGTGGATGTGAAAAATCCCCGACAAAGGTCACTGGCGGCCCCATGTAAACTTTAATGCAAAATTATCGATAGAAATTCAAACCTTCATATCATTGCCGTTCAACTTCGGATTCAGATGATTCCAAGGCCATTATTCTCCATTTGTGGTGTTCTACAAAGTGGATGTAAAAATTTTGGTACTGAAGTCTCCGAAGGGTCTGATGCAAAATTACACAAGGAAATGGTCATTTAATCTTTGAAAATTCATATTTTGATCACCCCACATCCAAATCAGGTGATTTCAATTTCAATATGTTTCATTTTTAGTACTCTACAATGTGGACATAAAGGATTCAGGCAGGAGTCTCCGAAGGATCCCATGCAAATTGGTTAGCCAAATTATCAATAATTGGCCTGCTTAAACTTCAAAAATTTATAAGTTGGCCATTTTATTTTCAAATGATGTGATTCAAGTTCCAATATTCCTCATTTTCAGTATTCTACAAAGTGAACGTAGAAAATTTGGAATAAAGGCTATCAAAAAATTCCATGTGGAATGGTGGCAGAAATAGACTATGAAATGATAGAAGAAGTCAACTTGGTCTAAACCAGATCAACCCAACATACTCCAACTCAGCTCGACCTAGCTCAGACCAAGCCCGACGAAGTCACGTCAGCCCATATGCATACATTTCTTTTATATATATATATATATATATATATATATATATATATATATATATATATATATATATATATATATTATAGGAAAGAAAGGAGGAGAGGCCGTGAGAAAGAGAGAGAAGCCGAAAAAAGGAAAAAGCTGAGAAAAAAAGAGAGGGATAGAAAAAGCCGAGAAGAAGAAGAGGAAGGAAGAAGAAAAGGAAAGAAAAGACAAAAGGAAAGAGAGAAAAGAAAAAAAAACGTGAGGAAGAGAGGAGATTTTCTAGAAGAAAGGGAAAAGGAAAGAAGAGAAGAAGGAAAGAAGAAGAAATGGAAGGAAGAGAGAAGATGGAAAGAGAGAAAAGGAAGGATGAGAGAAGATATTTCTAGAAGAGAGGAAAGAGAGGCCGTGAGGAGAGAGAAGAGAAGAGAGGCCGTGAGTAAGAGAGAGGGAGAAGGAAAAAAAGGAAATAAGAGAAGAAGTAAAGGGAAAAAGTGAAGAAGAAGAGAAAGGAAAGAAGAAAAGGAAAGAAGAGAAGAAGGAAAGAAGAAGAAAAGGAAGGAAGAGAGAAGAAGGAAAGGGAGAAAAGGTAAAAGGGAGAACGTGAGAAAGAGGAAGGGGAATTTTTCTAGAAGAGGAGAGAAAGAAAAAACGTGAAAGAGAGAGGAGAAAAAGAGAGAGGGATTTTTTCTCTACAAGAGAGAAAAATGTGAAAGGGAGAGAAGCCAAGAGAAAGAGGAAAAACAAAAAGAGAAAAAAAAGAAAAGAGAAGAAGGAAAGAGAGAAAGAGAAGAGAGAAAGGAGCAGAGAAGAGGAGAATGAAGATTCACCTTCAAAATGCTTGATACGATCTCCAAAAATCCTACATCGAAGGTTTTGCTCCATTCGAACACAAGGTTGGTGCCCTAAAATGAATTTAGTGGTCTTTTGAATGTTTGAATGTTGATTTTGCTTGAAAAGGATTATTTTTATTAAATCTCGATCAGGAATGCCCTATTGCATGCATGTTGATGTTAGGATTATCATGTCTAGCATTTTTTATGTATGGTAATTTATTTAAACTATTTAATGATGAAGCTTTGAATGCTATATGATGATGTTTGATGATTTTGATAAATATTACAAAGTAGATTTCTAATATGAAATTTCTAAATGTAGGATCCAAATTTGGGCCGAGCATCTCATGTGTTTTTTCTTAGATTTAGAAGCCCAAATTTTTATGAGATTTTCTCTGATATGTTAGAAAACTCCCCTAGAAATTTCCTTCCATTTGGAATTGGAAAAGTCTATCAAAAAAATTTTTCTTTGGCATTCCTGTCCTACTAGAGTATAATGCAATCCCCTATCAGAAAGTCTCTATAAAAGGATTTTATGGCCATAATCATGAATAAAAATTCATATGAATTTTTTAGATATGGAAGTCTTCTAAAAAATTTCATTGGCTTTGGATTTTTTCTATTTTTTGTTGAATTGATATTGATTTTTAAGTGCATAGTGCTCTGATTTTGAATCTGTTAGGATATACTGATTTGGATGATTGAAAATGATCTTTTTCACAAAGAGAATGTTCTATTTTCACTTATTTTTCTTAATGAAATTTTATATCTGACAGTTATCTATGTGGACATATGTCAGGATTTATTTTCATTAAGTATGAAATTTTATACGGAATTTATGGTGCAACTGGTCAAAAATCTGGAACAGACTTGACCAATGCACATATTCGGTCTTCTGGCTTTCATTTGACCTATTTTTGCTCTCTGTTGGGATTCAACCCTTTCAGAAGAAATATAGCATGTCAAGTCTTATTTTTGTGCAAAAAAATAGAGCTTAATTTGAGTTACAGAAGACCTACTTATCGTGTTTTTTGTGTAAAGTGATAGAATTTGAAAGTAGTTCATAGTTTGTGCAATATTTGAAACTTTGTGTCACAATTTTGATATTTTTGAGTCATTATGCATTCCAAATATCTTCATAAAGGTTACAATGTTTTCAAAGAACTTCTTGTACATATTTTTTTTGATAATTTTGGATTTTTTAAAAAGGTTTCATTGTTGTCTCATTCACTGTAATATACAATTGATTGTTTGAGTGATTTGATGAATTCTACCATATTCGATTGCATACTTGCTATATTTATTGTATCCACATACCATATTTAGATAAATGGATATATTTAGAGTATTCACATGCTTTGTTTGGATTGTGCACATACCATATTTTCCCTATCCATGTGTTGCTATATTTTGGTAGAATAAATATATTTTTTTTACCATATTTAGTAAAATCTTGATAATTACCATTTTTAAGTCTTATTATGCTTAGAAAATAACATATAAGATCTTACCTTATTTTGGATAATTTTTTCATATTTGCATTCTATGTTTGGTACTTACCATATTGATATACAGATGCATACATTAATTTCTTACATGTTAGGTCTTACCATGGTTAGAAAATAGCATATAAGATCTTAACTTTTTGGATAATTCATGTCATATTTTACATTCTATGTTTGGTACTTGCCATATTGACATATAGATGAATATATTGATTTCCTTCCTAATTAGGTCTTGCCATGCTTAGATTAGCATATTAGATTTTACCATATAGGTTCTTGCAATACATGCCATATTTGAAGATTTTTAACAATCTTGCTATATGTGTATTTCTTGCCATAAATGTATTATATGCCGTATTTAGATGAATAATTTATTTTTGGTAATAATTTAATTTATGCAACACCCTAGTTGAACTGCCATGTATGCACACTTCTAGAGGACAATCTAGGCGTGGGGACATGCATTTAGGCACCCACATTCTTGGGAAGGGCATAATGGAAAATAATAAAAAACCTAATAAAGAAAGAGAATGATTTGCCAAACCTTCCAAAATTAAAGCTTAGGAAGAAAAGGGTAATTTAGGATGATTTTACCCATCAGCATATCCTAAACCTTGAATAGGTTCTAAACCTTAAACTTAGAAGTGGTTCTCAACCCTAAACCTTGAATAGGTTTTCAATCCTTAACCTAAAACAGGTTATGTCACCCATCATCCCGAACTACACGGATTCTGATTCTTCGGGCAAACCCTCGGATACGTAGGCCATTTGTGATAATCCCAAATTCGGATCCACACCTTAGTCCACTAGGACTGTCCATAGATCCACTAGGATATCCACCATCATCCCGAACTACACGGATTATGATTCCTAAGTCAAATATTAGGACACGTAGGCTATTTGGGAGAATCCCAAATTTGGATCTACACCTTAGTCCACTCGGACTATCCATAGATTCACATGGATTTTCACCCATCATTCTGAACTACACGGATTATGGTTCCTAGGTCAAACCCTAGGATACGTAGGCCATTTGAGAGAAACCCAAATTCGGATCCACACCTTAGTCCACTCAGACTATCTATAGATCTACTAGGATATCAATCTAAATTTTTGACCAAATAGGGTTATCCACATTCCAACCCAGAAAGGGTTATCCACATTCCAACCCAAATAGGGTTATCCATATTTTGACCCTGAAAGGGTTATCCATTCTTAGATCCACTAGGACTACTATCAGTTCACATGGACTATCCAGATCCTAACCCATAAGATTTCTCAGCCTTTCAACCATAAACATTAACTTGAACAATGAACTTAATTATGCACAATCATAAATCACAGCCATAAACATTAATCACACCTGAACTATGATGGTGAACCTGATTTTTAGAATAATTCTGTGATACGTAGGCAATCTGATGGATACAGATATGGTTCAATGATATCAAACCACTTGGTTTACTTTGGTTTAATAGATAGAGTCTAGCATAGGAAAGGTATATGAGACTGATTTTAATCGGGCAGTTTGGGTGCCTAACCCCTTCCCATAACCGTAACCTGACGCTTACCCAATCTCTGATGGACCAAAAATCCAATCTAAGGGTCATGAGTCAATCGAAGTTTTACCTTAGGGTGAGATTTTACATTTCTAAGGTCCTAGACTTTAATCTAGGTGGCGACTTCCAAAAAGATTACGATCTTTGTACTCTCCACAATCTAATTTATTCTGTCTGCTTATTAGGTGACTGGTCAAACCCAGAATAGGACTCTGAGTTTGGGAAAGTTTGTAATTTTGGGAGATCACTCTCTTAATTGCAGGACGACTCTGTACAAAAGTTTTCCCTCTATATATAGGACATCCCTTAACTTTCTCTCACTCTTTTGATCACTTACAAACTCTACAAGTGAGAGAGAAATTGCAAGGTAGGTTGGGCGAAGAAGAAAGATAGGGATAAGGAAGAACTCATAGTCAAATTTTAGCTATCTTCATCGAGAGTCCAATAGTAAGTCCTTTCATTATTGTGAATAGGTTAGAGTGTGCCTGGGGTTAGACTTACAGTCATTAGTGACAGTGATCTAATTTCACCATCATTAGGGCTGTAGATTTAAGGTTATAATGATTAAGTGTTCTTGAAACCCTAACCATAATATGTTCTTGACCTTAGAATGATGTAAGACGAACCGTAGGAAGAAGTTGAAGAATCAACTCTAAAGGAAATCAGACTGCAAGATAGCCAGGAGAATGCTCCGTAGGTTATCAGGTCTGTGTTGCCTAAAAGCACCTAAAGAGGGACCAGGCAGATGATCGGAATACACTCGGGAAGTGTCATAGGATTTTCTAGTCTGTTGTTTGATCGCACATTATACAGTGCTGGACAGTGTATAGAACAATGTCAGGAAGGCTAAAATGCCAGACTAGGCAGTGAGTCTAATCACTGAAAATTATAGGAATGGAACCCTAACCTAATTCTAATAATTTTATAGGAACTGTAGTCAAGCAAAGTTGATTTCAAGGTCTTGAAGAAACTCAATAAACACCCAGCAGGTGAGGGACAAGACCTAAACTAATTGGTTAATAACAAACTATCCCATTTTATTACATGTTCGATTGTTCTGTTGTTTGTGCATATAACATGTCATCCAATAACTATTTATATTGTTCATGCATATTTATTTATATTTCCTTATGCTGATGATGTTGAGGATAGGCATGTGATTATGTGTGGTTGGTGTGTATAGTGGGGAGAGGTGGTAGCCTCAAAGCATTCACTGCACTGACATTATCGTATTGCTGTTACCTTAGTGGACTTAGTACGTCATAAAGTATCAGTGTAAGACTCGTACCCAGTTTTCATTACGATCTGATCATTTTGGGCATGTGTCGGGTCTTCTTTTGTGCAAATGTATCATACCGGCATGACCAATGTTGACAATGTAGTTATGTGGTGACATTGAGCCACTACCTTGAACCTCTTTGACCCTAAGGTACGCAGTAATGCACTAGAAGAAGTCTCAGACCCAGCCGATACAGCTACCAAGATCCTGGCAAGCATGCCAAAACTTACGGACCCAAAAGAAGGTCCTGCCGGAGACATGGGTGGTGTGGCAGTACACCAGCCCTAAGATGTCCAGCCGCACCTCCAGGCATGAATTAGATTTGGTGGCCGATTTAAATGTGGGTCCTACCAATTGGATTTGAGCCTGGACTCTCTCCCTGCATGTAAAGCCTATTACTAAGCGTTTAAAGAAGGTATGAATGGAGGGAAATCCTTCCCTTCCCATTATAGGATCCTACACTTATCGATTTGAACAAAGAGAGATTTTAATCTCTATTATCTCAATCAGATTGACAAACCCAAGAGATTAAGAGAGGGGCTCTGACGAACGAATTTGAGAGGAGAAGAAGATAGGAAGAACTCCTTTTCTAATACCGCCCAGAGAAGAGAGAGAGAAACCATAGAGAAGGAAAGGAGGATGATCAAACCTCTGAACCGTTGACTTCACTACTAGAAAATTTAGAGACTGAGGGAGATTGAACCTTGTAAATAAATTCCCTCACTCTGAAACCTGAATAGTTTAATGGAAAATATTAAAATATAAGGGAATGATTCAAATAATGGCTGAAGAAAATAGTGTGGATCATAGCCATGATCTATAGTGGTTGAATGGAATGTCTCCATGACTAAATCAAAGGAAAAGGAACAAACCACCATCCATGGTGGAGCCATGAACATGCAGGCCACTGTTCACAAAGATGAACTATGGACAGTAGCATGTATGGTATAGTAGAATGGTGAGATCGAATAATTAAAAATATATATAAATGATTTACAGATTTTGGAAGTTGTAAGATGACCATTAGTGATCTTGGATTGATCCTAGGAGACTCGGATCATGGACCCATGAAGGGATCCAAATGTCTAGAAGTCAGAGCTAAAGTATAAGATCATATCTAACATCTTGGTTAAATGGACAATCTAAACAGTACCTAAAACCTAGTGTACAAATCGAATTTGGAGCTCAAACTCCTTCATCAGACTAAGAAAAATAAAAGAATTATGTGAGAAGTTAGGTGGCCGTCGGACCACATTTTGATGTGCGGTCGACGGATGTGCCACACGACCTGGCCATCAAGACGTACGGTCGATGCCATTAGCTGCACGTCATTTTGACATCAGAATCTGGGAAAACTTGGCCAGTGACTATAATTTATTAGGAATTTATCAAGGCCTTAGAACACAGAAATAGTATTTCTTTGATGCAAAATGCCTTGCGCATCATGTATACCAAAGGTAAGTTTTGGTTTACACTATGAAACAACCAACCAAGCATTTCCTCTATGAGACCATAAACCTAACCTACATGAGCTAGGTAAACCTTATAGGGTGCCGACACTGTCAAACGACCATGTGCGGTTTATGACAAGTGCCGCATGCTTAGTTGTTAGACCGTGGGGTCGATGCCACTTGCCACATGGGATTTTGAACCTGCTATTGACTAGCTTTGGTTAGTGGTTTTCTAGAATTTTTAGGAACCTATTTATGGCTTTAGATCTTTGAGATCAAACTTCTATGAACGTTCTTTACGTTATTTTGATTAAATACTCTATAACCTGTGTAGGTAGCTTGCTGTTCACTACTTTAAATGTTATAAAACCGTGGGCAACAAGTGTTGAACCTTAAAAACTAGTAACCTTGTAAGACCCGTATTGAATTAACCTGGTCTTACCACCTTGAACCAGGTCTACCCATCATGGTCGAGTTAATGGACCAAGTGCGTGAAGGAGATCACGATCCCAGGTATTAAACTGACCCAAAAACACTAAAATAGGGGGGGGGGGAGGGTCGCACACACAGTTAGGTAGGGTCGGACGCCCCCAATATAAAAGTCAGACCCAGAGTTTCTAACTTGGGGTCGGACAATTTATAACCAAGGGTCGACGGGATCTCCGACCCCCTCATCGACCCCCAGTCTGTCGGCAGAAATCGTGAATTGGGAACTTTCCAAATTTCAATGGGATTCTTTCCTAATCTCAATGGGACTTAATTTGGGAGTTTCTACTCTATAAATAGGACGTCCCTAAGCCTCTTTCACTCATTTTAGAACCCCAATTAGTTTGAGAGAAAGAGAAGAGAAGGAGAAGGGAAAGAAAAGAGATTGAAAGTAGAGAAGAAGATCAATGAGAAGGCTTCAGAGAAACAAGCCTAATTCATCTCAGGTATCGATACTATCTCCATGTAATTCTAAAGACCTTAGAATAGATAGTGAAGGGGGTATGATCTAGGAGAAACCCAAATCATCCACCCATGGTTAGGTTTCAATGGAAAACCATGGAGGAGATCATTAAAACCATGTGGGTGAATAAACTATGGTTCTAAACCATTGAACATGTATGGAATGGATTATAGAAGCAAGCCATAGGACCCAAACATGAAGGAATGGACTGTAGGATGAAAATTTCAACTAAACCCACGGGGGGTCGACTCCATCGACCCTACCAGACCCTAACATCAACCCCCAGTGTTCGGGATGTCTAGAATGTGGGAGGTAGCACCCAGGGTCGATGGAACATCCGACCCTGGCATCGACCACCAGTTAACAATAATCTTTTTAAAATCAGAATTAATTCTAATTAAATTTTATCGACTCGATTAGGTCTTCTAGTGCTATAATAGTGATATTTAGTTGATTCTTAAAGCTTGAGAGAGGATCTACGATCAAGCAAAGTTGAGGGAACAAGACCTAAACTAATTAGTTAATAACAAACTATTTTTATTCTTGAGTCCAATGCCATGATTGATTCTATGCGTGTATGCTTGTCATGTGCATTAAACATATCATCCAATATTTCTATTATTACTGTTCATGCATATTTAAATTTATTGTTTATAACATGATGATGATGATGATGATGATGATAGGAATAGACATGTAAATGTATGTGTGTGGTCAGTGTGCATGATGCGAGCGAGTATCAGGGGGGTGTCATAGGCTAGGCCTCAGCACTCTAGCTCTATGTATAACTCAAGTCTTGTCCACTAACATCGTCGTATCGCCATTACCTTAGCCGAACTATTACGTCGTAGTGTATGAGGGCTGGTGGTCTCGGACCGTGTAGTCTCTGACTCTATCGGGGGCCTTAGCCCTATCTCTATGGACGTATTGAGGGATGCTGGGGTGAGGCCTTGGATACATTGATTGCCATTAGGATTGGTTAGTTGCGAGCCCAGTTTGCAAGCCCTCGCTAGCAGGGGCATACATGTTGGTATGGGTAGAGTATCAAGAGAAGTGTCATAGGCCGGGCCTCAGCACTTTAGCTCTATCTCTATTCCATGGTAGGGTGGATGGGGACGACGATAAACGTTAACCTTTGGGCGGGTCTCCACACCCTGTGCATAGAGGCGAGGGGGCCACCGAACCTTTCTATAGTGCATTGCAAACTTATTTACCACACCACAGATATGAATTGAATGCATTCATATGATTGTTGCATTGCTTAATTTTCTCACTGAGCCATGATGTATGCTTACCCTCTCGACGTTGAATATTTTTAGTTGATGATGCAGGTACCACTGTCGAAGATTATATGAATGCTCCTGTGTACGGGCATGTGGTGGTGATGAAAGCTGAAGACTTAGTGGATACGCATGACTCCTCATGCTAGTGCAACTCATGCGTATTCGATTAGATTTTGTTTGAATTATTAAAGGAATGTAATTCATATTTTATTTATTTATGTCTCAATTGATACAACAATAACATGATATTTTATTTATGATTGTCACAGTTAGATTTCTCAGTTCATTTACTATAAGTCTTCTGCTATTGTGTATTTATTCTGATTATGGTTGTGGATGTGTATGCTTTTATTTTAATGGACATATCCTATTAGAATCCTGGTTGAACCGTTGGTTTATTGGCGGTTCATCACACCATTTTGAATAGTACGGAATTAGGGTGTGACAACTTGGTATCAGAGCATCTCAGGCCCTGTCTGTGAAACCAGTATACTTCCACAAAAGTTCGTGAACTGAGATAGGATAAAAATTTAAAAAGATATAATAATAACACACCCTAAGCATCTGTGTTGTTTGAGACAAAACTGAAAGAGGATAATGCATCGATTAAATGAGAAATAGATTTATATACAACCAAAAGAAGAACAAACGTTTATATATATGACTAAAGCATAGTATGGTCCACAACCTGGATAGTTACTCTGAAGCACAAAAGAAAGATAAAGGAAATACATCAAGAAGCTGGAGGTGATGGGGGAGGCAGTGCCTCACGGTCTCTATCATAGTCCTCAGCGTAGACTCTAGTCAACCAAGCTATCTGAGTATGGGTTGTCTGGATACTAGCTATGAGATCAGCCACCCGCTGGTCAGTCACGCGCTGAGCATCCCTAAGCTCTCCCACCCGCTGATTCGACATGCGCTGAGCAGCCAGAAGGTCTCCCACCCACTGATTGGACAAGTGCAGAGCCTCTAGAAGCTATCCCATCCTCAAATCAGACTTACGCTGAGCCTCTCGTATCTCATGCAATATCCCCATCATGTCATCAGAAGGAGCATACGAAGGATCAGCTGCATGTGAAGGACCCGCTGAAGAAGAAGCACCAGCTCCAGTAGCATGAGTAGGTGATGGAGAAGGTATGGCATCCACATCTATGTACAGATGATCGTCATCATCCCCATGAACCCCTACTCCAGTGGCTGCTGCTGCTGCCTCAGCATCAGCCATCTCCACTCATTTGTGAGGGCGCACCATCGTGTTCCTCTCCTCATCGTTGACCTGGGCATCCCACATACCCATCTTACAGATGGCCTCCCAATCCTGAGGCGATGAGAAGGATTTTGCCAGAATCTTCTCATCCAACAAGTCAACACCCAGGTGGGTAAGCAACGTGGTGATTATGCATCCATAAAGCAGGTTGCCAGTATGACTGGGCAACGTGGCACTGATCATCGTCCACATGATGTTGTAAGGAAGGCAGACCGGCTGCCTAGTGCATATGCAGTATAGCAAAAATTGAGTCAACTGGGAGACCCTCTCAAAATGTCCACTATGTGGTACCAGGTTGTGCTGAATAATCTTGCAGTACACCCGTGGATCTGAACGCAGATAACTCGCTTTCATCTCCCCGTGATCAGGTCTGATGAGCTGATGGTGTATCTCAGTCCTCATCTATAATGAAAAAAACTGGGGCTCTCCAGGGGCACAAAATACGAAGGAACCATCATATGAGATGCCCAACAAATCCGCTAGCTGTCGATAGTCAAAGGAAATCTCAATTCCCTTGACATAGCTAGTGATCCTAAGCTCACTACCCCTCTCAACGTCGCTGTAATCCCCCACCACTTGGAGATTACAATAAAACTGGCGTACCAAGCTAGGACAGGTACAGGCATCATAGGTGATGATAGGGAGCCATCCCATATCGCCAAAAGCCCTCTCTACGTCGAACAAGGCCAAGCTAGCCATGTCCACCTTGCGGCCTCCCTCTACTTTCTTACGAGCATAGCGGGCATACTGCGTCTTGGCATCAGTGCAACGGAAGCGAAGAGGTTGCAAACACTAGGTACCTTGGTACGAGCCATAGTATCTGCAAATAAGAAAGAAAAACAAATAATGGCTTAGTAGAGATGAAAAACCCGAAATTTTGACATTAGAACGACGTAAATTGGTCAAAAGCCTTACTTTTCACCCATACACGTGGGAAGGAGGACTTACATAGATTCTAAACAATCCTATAAGTCTCATACAGTCGGAAATTTTAGCTAATGGGATTGAATTGGAAGAAATTTCAAGAAATTCAAAATCTCGACAAAATTAGGGCAAAAAGGGTAAATTTTGAGTTTCTCGATAACTAACCGATGAAACTCAAATATTTTTGAGGGCTTTCGTTCCTTGAGTCACCAACAATAAAAGCCCCCAATAAAAATCAAATTTTTATGATTGGAAAAATTTTAATTTGAAGAAAACGAGATATATGAGCAAAAACCTAGGTAAGGAAACCTAAAAACATGAAAACGTAGAAGATATACCTGTAGAGGAGGTGTAGACGTCGAAACGAGAAGAACAAACCACCAACGGATCGGAGTTGTCACTATAGTAACTAAGAGGGACGAGATGAGTCAAAGTGGAGGAGAAAAAATGGGAAATGGACTCAGAATTGGAACTTAGAAATCTGATTTTTAGTCCGGGGGTCGGAGAATTCGACCAAAACAATCGACCCACCCATCGACCCCCGCATTGACCCTCGGCTCTCGGTAATTTGATAGAGAACCAGGGGTCGCACCATGGGTCGGACATCCTCCGACCCCCCCATCTACCCCCGGCTCTGGGGAAGAATTGGTGATTCATCAGGGTCGCAGACTGAGGGTTGGAGATCCATCGACCCTGTAGTGAAAATACAACATTTTCAACAAAATGATCTGAAAAATTTGAAATTTACATTTGTTAATGGTTTTAACAAATGAGAATGAATTATATAATGATTATCTCACGTGTTCAATGATTTTCAGACAATCCCACTACCAGATTTGATAATGGCTAGACGCAGAGTAACCAGACAAAACCGTAACTCTATCCCACCACCACCACCTGTGGGGGAAGATAGCCAGACACACCCAAAAACACAGGGGAGCACGAACACGACACCGTCCGTCATAAATGGGCAGACTAATCATACAAATCTGCCTGCTCCACCTACAGACTTGGCCACAGTCGTAATGAACTTGGCCCAACAACTGCAGCAAATGCAACAGGCACAAGCTACTATACAAGCTGCCATAGGCATAACTCTTCCAGCTGCACAGACACCTCCAGTGCGAGCAGGACAGGCAAGCACTGCTCCAGGGGGAAGTAACACAGTACCCCACGCACCTCAGACTCCTATCATGCAGGCTCAAGTACAAAATCCTGAGATAGCTCAAGGTGGATATCATTACCAACCACCTATGTATGGGGCGTATGTCCCGCAACAACTAGACCACTCCAGACTGGGGGAGCATTTTCTGAAACTGAATCCCAAAGAATTTAATGGCATGCCAGCAGATCCTTTATGGCCGGCACTGTCACACCCCAATTTTGGTCTAACCAGAATGGTGTGATGAACCGCTAATAAACCAACGGTTTAACCAGGATCTCTAATAGGCTATCCCCGCGTTATCCAAACTTTCACACACCCATAATCATAATCAGAGTAATACCCAATAGCGGAAAATCTATAATAAAATAAACTGAGCAACTAAGATGATATCATTAATTTAATAGAAAATTATTCTGTTTTCAACTGAGACATAAATATTTAAATACCAAATACATGTCTTTATAAATCCAAAGAAAGAAACCTATAAAAATATCTAATCAAATACACACGAGTTGCAGTCGCAAGAGGAGTCGTGTGTATCATCTTCAGCTCCAGCGTTCATTGCTGCTATATTCTCGTACGCAGACGCGTTCATATAATCTTCAACTGTGTAACCTGCATCATCAACTAAAAATATTCGACGTCGAGGGGTGAGCACACAACACGGCTCAGTGAGTAGCCAAAACAATGCAACACTACATATGCATGCACATTAATTTATATCTTTGGTCTGGTTTGAAGTTTGCAATATGCAATAGAAAGGTTGAGGTAGCCAAAGGTCACGTTTATTGACTCCACCTCTATACACTAGTGTGTGACGTTACCCGAAGATCACGTTTATCGTCAACTCACATGCACCCAATCATGAACATTATATAACAAAGGTTACGTTTATTGCTATATAGTGCCATACCAAGACGTAAGCCCCTGTTGGCGAGGGCTGCAAACTGGGCTCGCAACTAACCAATCCTAATGCCAAAAGTGTATCCAAGGCCTCACCCCAGCATCCCTCAGAATGTCCATAGAGATAGAGCTAAGGCCCCCCGGTAGAGTCAGAGACTACAAGGACCGAGACCACCTCCCCTGATATTCTACGACATAATAGTTCTACTAAAGTAATGGCGATACGACGATGCCAATGCACAAGACTTGAGTTGGAGATAGAACTAAAGTGCTGAGACCCGCCAAAGGTTAACGTTTATTGACGTTCTCATCACACCCCCCCTGATACTCGCTCGCATCAAGCACATCAACCACACACATACAAGCACATGCCTATTCCTATCATCATCATCATCATCATCAACATGTTATAAACAACAAAGTAAATATGCACGAACAAGTAATAAAAATATTGGATGGCATGCTGTATGCACATTACAAACATATTCGCATAGAATCAAGCATAGCATAGGACTCAAAAATAGAAAACAGTTTATTATTAACCAATTTAGTTTGAAGTTAAGGTTCCTCACCTTAGCTTGCTAAAAGATACTTTTTCAAGCTTTAAAATCACCTTTATACTGTTTTTATATTGCTAGAAGACCTAACAAAGTCGATAGAATTAATTAGAACTAATTTCGAAATTTAAAAACCATTCTGTCAACTGAGAGTCGATGCTAGGGTCGATGGGTCTATCGACCCTCCCCTCATTCTGGACTTCCCGAATGCTGAGGGTCGATGGTCATAAACACCTAGGGTCGGATGGCCTATCGACCATGGGTGCGACCCTCGGTGCACTCTGGTCCAATTCCCACTTTTAAATCTATTCTTCGTGTTTGGGGTCCTATGGCTTGCTTCCTACATTCATTCAACATTCATTCCATGGTCTAGAACCATGTATAATCCATCTAAATAGTTTTCATGCATCCTCCTATGGTTTTCCATGAAAACCTAACCATAGCTTAATGGTTTGGGTTTCTCCGAGATCACATTCTTATTAATTACTACCCTAAGGTCTGTAAAAACTCATTGAATTAGTATCCATACCTGAGAAGGTTAATCTTTCTCTGAAACTCTTCTCTTTTGGCTTAATTTCTCTTCCTTCCCTTCCTTCTTCCTCTTTCCTTCTCCTCTCTTTCTCTCAATTCGATTAGGGTTGTGAAAGGAGTGAAAGTGGCTTAGGGACGTCCTTTAAATAGACTAGGAACATCCTAAATATGTCCCATTGAGATTTGGAAAGAATCCCAATCGAAAAATATAGAAATTTCCTAATTTCTATATTCGGCAGAAACCGAGGGTCGATGGGAGGGTCGATGATCCCGTCGACCCTAGGGTCTTAAGCTGTCCGACCCTCCCTTCAAAACCGAGGGTCTGACTTTCTGTTTTGGGAGGTCCGACCCTGCTTAGCTGGGTGTGCGATCCTCCCCTAATTTTAAATGTTTTTGGGTTGATTTTATACCTAGGATCTCGATCTCCTTCACGCCCTTGGTCCATTTGACTCGACCATGATGGGTAAACCTGGTTCAAGGTGGTAAGACCGGGTTAGATTGACACGGGTCTTACAACTCCCCCCAACTTATAAAAATTTCATCCTCAAAATTGTACGTACCTTCTGAATCAAATAAGTGAGGGTATTGCCTCCGCCTAGCATTTTTTTCTTCCCATGTAATTTCTTCCATGTCTCTACTTTTCCATATGACCTTAACATAGTAGATATCTCTGTTGCGTAGACGTTGAACCTTTTGGTGAGCTGTTCTTACTCTTTCCTTGATGATGTCGACCACTCGACAAGTCTCTTCAACAAATTCCGGTCCAACAATACTACGTTCTCCAACTTCATTCCAAAATAAGGGAGTTCGACACTTCCTGCCATACAGTGCTTCATAAGGTCACATCTGTATAGTAGCCTGATAGCTGTTATTGTAAGCGAACTCGATCAATGGTAACTTTTCGTCCCATGATCCTTTGAAATCAATCACACATGCTCGTAGCATATCTTCTAGAATCTAGATTATGCGTTCGACTGCCCATCCGTGCGTGGGTGGAATGCAGTACTAAACTTCAATGTCGTACCCATAGCCTTTTGCAGTCCTTCCCAAAATTTAGAAGTAAATCGTGGATCTCTATCGGACCCAATGCTTTCTGGAACACCATGTAATCGAACAATATTATCCACATACAGCTTTGCTAACCTTTCTAGTGTATATTGGGGTCGTATCGGTATGAAGCGAGCTGTTTTAGTCAGACGGTCCACAATCACCCAAACTGCGTCAACTACTCGAGGAGTCAATGGTAGTCCTGTGACGGTCCATAGTGATGCAATCCCATTTCCATGCTGGTTCTGGTAATGGCTGTAACAGTCCTGTGGGTCTTTGTCGTTCAGCTTTTACTTTCTGACAATTTAGGCATTGAGACACGAACTTAGCTACATCTGCTTTCATTCCCCTCCACCAATATAATTTCTTTAGATCATGAAACATTTTTGTACTTCTAGGATGTATCAAATAGATGGTGGTATGGGCTTCTTTCATCAGTCGGTGTCTAATGTCCATACTTTCTGTTTTAGGTACACATATTCTCCCTTTATATTTCAGTACCTTCTCGTCATCCAAGGTGAACTCAGGGTTGGTCCTACCTTTCTCAATATCTTCTTGTGTACTGTTCTCAGATAAGGATCTGATTTGATAACTGTCTTCACTTCGTCCACTATATCCGGTATAATCTTCAATGCCGCGAACATATTCGAGAACCGATGAATAAACCCTTGGTTGGCTGATTCATCTGTTGTATCTATCACATACTGCTCATTGTCGTGATTGAACACCATTCCGTTGGTACACATTGATGCAGTCGTGCTAACTTCTCCTTGAGATTTTATCATTGCTTTTCTGCTCAATGCATCCGCTACCACGTTCGCTTTTCCCAGATGATACTGGATATCACAATCATAGTCTTTCAATAGTTCTAGCCATCTCCTTTGTCTCATATTCAACTCCTTCTGATTAAATAGATAAGTAAGACTTTTATGGTCCGACTTAATCTGAAATTTCTCCCCGTATAAGTAATGCCTCCATATCTTGACCGCATGTACTACTGTCGCTAGCTCCAGATCATGAGTGGGATAATTTTTCTCATGTACCTGTAACTGTCTTGAAGCATAAGCAATCACTTGCTCTCCTTGCATGAGCACACATCCTAATCCCAATCCCGATGCATCAGTATATAAAGTAAATGTCTGTCCTAGAACGGGAATGGTCAAAATCGAGGCGGATATCAATCTGGCCTTCAATGTCTAGAAGCCCTTCTCACGTTTGTCGGTCCACACAAACTTCTCGCCTTTCTTAGTCAAGCTGGTGAGAGGTACGGCAATCCGAGAATAGTCTTCTACGAATCTCCGATAATAACCAGCTAGACCCAGAAAGCTTCTAATTTCTAAAACGGTCTTTGGTGCTTCCCACTTCACAATAGCCTCGATTTTGCTGGGGTCCACTTTGATTCCTTCAGCGGATACTACATGGCCTAGAAAGGCGACTTCACTTAGCCAAAACTCACACTTTGAAAATTTGGCGTATAACTTCTCTTTCCTTAAACATTGTAGGGCTGCGTTTAGGTTCTTGATATGGGTTTCCTTGTCCTTGGAGTATACCAATATGTCATCAATAAATACTATAACCGACGTATCCAGCATATCGTGGAAAACTCGGTTCATAAGTTCCATGAACGTTGCCGGTGCATTAGTTAATCCGAATGACATAACCAAAAATTCATAATGTCCATATCTGGTCCTGAATGCGGTCTTCGGAATATCACCTTCTTTAATCTTCAGCTGATGATAGCCCGATCGAAGATTGATCTTAGAAAATACTTTTGCTCCTTCTAACTGATCGAACAAGTCATCGATCCTGGGTAGTGGATATCGATTCTTGATTGTCAGTTTGTTCAACTCCCGATAGTCGATACACAATCGAACGCTACCATCCTTCTTTTTCACGAATAGTACCGGTGCCCCCCATGGAGATATACTGGGTCGAATATAACCCTTGTCTAGCAGTTCTTGTAGTTGTACTTTTAATTCCTTCAGTTCAGTAGGAGCCATTCTATAAGGTGCTTTTGATACGGGTGCGACTCGAGGTATCAGGTCTATTACAAACTTTGTAGCACGATCGGGTGGTAATCCGGGTAGTTCCTCCGAAAATATGTCAGGGTAATCCCGAACAACGTCAATGTCTTCCATTCGTGGTACTTCCTTGGCTAGGTCGACCACTGATACTAGATACCCGACTGCTCCCTTCTCAAGACACTTCTTAGCCTTTGATGCTGAAAGTATGAGCTTGCGTCTCTGGGGAAGTTTGGTTCCCGAGAAACTGAATTCTGCCCCTTCTTTGTCTTTGAATGTTAGCTTCTTTTCGGCGCATAACAAATTTGCAGAATGCCGAGCTAACTAGTCCATTCCCAAGATGACATCAAAGTCTGCCATCTCAAGTTGTATCAAGGTTGCATCTAAGGTCTGCTCTCCAATGAGAACTAGACATGGTCCATAACCCTTTTCTAGTTCCACTTCTAACCCCATCGGTGACCGTACAAGTAATTTGTAGTCCAATGTTTTGATGGGTAATTTTGTCTTCTTTCCAAATGACACTACTTCGAACTTCAGAATTTGACTTTGACGGAGGTTGCCTTGCTAAAGTGGTCTTGGGTGGAGTAGTAAAGTTCCGAGGACGGAAAGGCTTATACGTCCCGGCATTTCCTCCGTTGTAGGAGTTTCCGGCTGATCTCTTGATGCCTCCGTTCTGGTTCGGATAACTCTCCTTCGGCTCGATTCAATCACTCGAGCAATCTGGATGGCTTCATTATATATTGTCTTTTCTAATCCCGGAACATCTTCCCCGATGCTTCCTCTCGGTCCCATGACAAACCTACGGGTTTTAGTTTCTTCCTCTTGCATACTCGGTGGTGCGAAGAAAAACAGCTCTTCATAACAGCTGTTGGTACGCATCCACCGACATCCGTCCCCGATAAAGACTTAGGAACTCCTTCTCCATCGAATCTCGAAGCTTCATGGAAAATATTTCTCAAAGAAAGCTTCTTTATATATAGCCCAAGTCAGAGGGCGTTCTTAGTCAATAGATAGGCCCCGGTCGATTTCCACCAATGATGTGCGTCGCCTTTGAGCATGAAGGTGGCACACAATACTTTCTCCTCTTCGAGTAATAGTCATCATAAGAAAATTTCTTTCCATCTCGTCTATCCGGTGTGCTGGCCATAATGGATCAGACGGTTTGCCATTAAATTCCCCTGGGCTTCATCTTCAAAAACCTCTCGACCCGGTCGAGTGATCCATCCGGTTTTGATATCCCCCAAACATATGGGGTGGATACCGATAATTAGCTGTCTTTGCTTAGGGACCTGCACCGGAATCTATGCAGCCGGTTCTTGAGGTGTCTCGAGGAGCTGGGTGGTTACCCACCGGTGCTGCACCGGCTTGCCCCGTGTGCATGGGTGTAGCCCGAGTGGCTTGAAACATTATTCCCATGGCAACCTGCATCCGAGCCTGCGCGTGTTGCATCCGCTGCAGCTGCTGTACCAGATTCATCACCACCGTTGCTAGCTCGGTGGTGGAGGTGGCAAGTTTATAGGGTTTACCGGTTCTGGATTTTTTCGGTACATGGTTATTCTCTTGACTAGTCTCCTCCACGGGTGGTGGTGGTGGGACTGTGTTTCGGGTCCGTCGGGTCACTCTATGTCCAGACATATTTCCTTCTGAGATGGGGGGTGCCTGAAAATCATCAAAATCAGTGAGAAATCATTTATACTTCATGTAGGCACGCTAACCGATATAAAATTCAAAATCCTCAATTCATTCTGTAAAAAAAAATATTGTCTTTTCTATGTAGGGTCGATGGTGAGGGTCGATGTTATGTCCGACCCTTGGTATCCAACCCTGGGAATGACCTGTTCTTCCCGAGAACTGAGGGTCGATGCGAGGGTCGATGGGTATCCGACCCTCAGTTCGACCCTCGATTTTCTATCAGATTCCCGACAGTCGAGGGTCGATTGGAGGGTCGATCCGAGGGTCGATGGTGTCAGTCGAATTGTCTGACCCTCGGACCAAAAATCAGATTTTTAAGATCCGATTTTGGGTCATTTCTCACTATTCCTCCTCCATTTCGACTCGTCTCTACTCTCTGAGTTGCTACAGTGCCACTCTACTGTTTTTGGTCGGTTTAACTCCGGGTTTCGACGTCCACGTCATCCCTACAGGTACGTCTTCCCATTTTTACCTGGTTTTAGGTTTTCTTTTCTAGGTTTTTACCCGTTTAACTCCTATTTTTCAAATTAAAATTTTTCCAACCGTAAAAATTTGATTTTTGTTGGGGGCTTTTATTATTGGTGTCTCGAGGAACGAAAGCCCTCAAAAATTTCTGAGTTTCATTGGTTGGTCATCGAGAAACTTGAAATTTTCTCTTTTTGCCCTAATTTGTCGACATTTTTGATTTTTCTTGAATTTCTTCAAATTGGATATCGTCAGTTAAAATTTCCTACTGCTTGTGGGTTGTAGGATATGTTTTAACCTACGTAAGTTCTTATGCCCACTTGTATGGTGAGAAATGGGGCTTTATAGTCAACTTACGTCATTATTAAATCAAATTTTGGATTTTTACCCTATTAACTCCTTGTTTCCTTCCTCTTTCTTATTTTGCAGATACTGTGGCTCGTACCAAAGTACCCAGGGTGCGTGATCCACTTCGCTTCCGTTCGAATGAAGCCGAGGCACAATATGCTGACTATGCCTGAAAGGGGTTGCATGGTGAACTTGGATGAGCTAGCCTTGTTCAATGTAGAGGGAGCGTTTGATGATATGGGGTGGCTCCCTGTCATCACATACGACGCGTGGAAATGGCCAGACTTGGTACGCCAGTTCTATTGTAATCTCCAGGTGGTGGGGAATTACAACGACGTTGAGCACGGTCAGGAGTTGCGCATCACCAGTTATGTCAAGGGGGTGCACATTTATTTTGATTATCGGCAACCGGGCCGATCTGTTGGGCATTCTCTATGATGGCCCTATGGTGTCTTGTCGCCGGGAGAGCCACGGTTTGTTGAGATGGAGATGAGGGTAGAGATCGACAACCGGTTGCTCCATCCCAATAGATGGCGGATGAGAGCTTGCTACTTGCGTCCAGCTCCACGGGTCTTCGCAAGATTATCCAAGCATAATCTGATCCCGCGAGTGGGCACTATGAGAGGGTGTCTCGACTGACCCGAGTTCTTGATCTACAAAGCATCGCACTCGTCGGCCCGGTCCGCCTTCCTTACATCATCATGCGGACGATGATTAGTGCCACCTTGTCGGTCATAGGGGTAATCTACCCTATGGATGCATGATTACAAGTGTTCTCGAACCGTGCGGGGGTGGATCCGGTAGATGAGAAAATCTAGGAGAAGACCTTCTCGTCGCCTCAAGATTGGGAGGCTATTCGCAAGATGGGTCCGCGAGATGCCGAGGTTAGCGATGAGGAGAGGAACGCGATGGTGCGCCCTCACACTCGTATCGAGATGGCTGATGCCGAGGCTGCTGCTGCTGCTGCTAGAGCTCGTGGGGATCCGATCGACGATGACGATTGCATGTATATGGATGTCGACGCGATACCCCCGCCATCACCCACACAGGAGGATGGAGTGGGTACATCTTTTGCGGCGGCTCCTGCACCTAAGGCCGGTCCTCCTTATGAGGCTGGTCCTTCGCATCCACCTTTTAATATGATGGAGATATTGCATGAGCTCAGGGATGCTCAGTGCAGGTTTGATTTGAGGATGGATGAGCTGTTGGCTGCTCAAGACGCATCGGACGCGCGGATGGGAGAGCTCCTAGAGGTACGGCGTGCGACCGATCGAGAGGATAGTCGGTCTCACGGCTAGTCTCCGGGACGACCCGGACCCGGATAGCTTGGTTGACTAGAGTCTATGCTCGAGGACTACGACAGGGGCGTGAGGCACCGCCTCCTCCTTCGCCTCCGGCTTCCCGAGTGTACTTTTATTTTTCCTTGTACTCCGAGTAACCTGTGCGGGTTGTGGACTGTACTCTGCTTTAGCGATGTATATACGTTTTGTTTCTCTCACTCATTGTATGTAACTTGTTTTCCCTTTAATAGATGCATTATTCTCTTTTTAATTTGGTTTCAATCATCACTTGTGCTTACAGTGTGTTTGTATTAAAGCTTTTAATTTATCCTATCTCAGTTCACAATGGTCTTGAATGTGTGTCGATTCGGCGGGCAAGGCCCCGAGACGCTCTGATACCAAGTTGTCACACCCCAATTTTGGTCTAACCAGAATGGTGTGATGAACCGCTAATAAACCAACGGTTCAACCAGGATCTCTAATAGGCTATCCCCGCGTTATCCAAACTTTCACACCCATAATCATAATCAGAGTAATACCCAATAGCAGAAAATCTATAATAAAATGAACTGAGCAACTAAGATGATATCATTAATTTAATAGCAAATTATTCTATTTTCAACTGAGACATAAATATTTAATACCAAATACATGTCTTTATAAATCCAATGAAAGAAACCTATAAAAATATCTAATCAAATACACACGAGGTGCACTCGCAAGAGGAGTCGTGTGTATCATCTTCAGCTCCAGCGTCCATTGCTGCTATATTCCCGACGCGGCGACGCGTTCATATAATCTTCAACTGTGTAACCTGCATCATCAACTAAAAATATTCGACGTCGAGGGGTGAGCACACAACACGGCTCATTGAGTAGCCAAAACAATGCAACACTACATATGCATGCACATCAATTTATATCTTTGGTCTGGTTTGAAGATTGCAATATGCAATAGAAAGGTTCAGGTAGCCAAAGGTCGCGTTTATTGACTCCGCCTCTATACACGAGTGTGTGACGTTACCTGAAAATCACGTTTATCGTCAACTCACACGCACCCAATCATGAACATTATATAACGAAGGTTACGTTTATTGATATATAGTGCCATACCAACACGTAAGCCCCTGTTGGCGAGGGCTGCAAACTGGGCTCGCAACTAACCAATCCTAATGCCAAAAGTGTATCCAAGGCCTCACCCAAACATCCCTCAGAATGTCCATAAAGATAGAGCTAAGGCCCCCCGGTAGAGTCAGAGACTACAAGGATCGAGGCCACCTCCCCTGATACTCTACGACATAATAGTTATGCTAAAGTAAGGGCGATACGACGATGCCAATGCACAATACTTGAGTTGGAGATAGAGCTAAAGTGCTGAGACCCGCCAAAGGTTAACGTTTATTGACGTTCTCATCACACCCCCCTTGATACTCGCTCGCATCAAGCACATCAACCACACACATATAAGCACATGCCTATTCCTATCATCATCATCATCATCATCATGTTATAAACAACAAAGTAAATATGCATGAACAAGTAATATAAATATTGGATGGCATGCTGTATGCACATTACAAACATATTCGCATAGAATCAAGCATAGCATAGGACTCAAAAATAGAAAACAGTTTATTATTAACCAATTTAGTTTGGAGTTAAGGTTCCTCACCTTAGCTTGCTAAAAGATTATTTTCCAAGCTTTAAAATCACCTTTATAATGTTTTTATATTGCTAGAAGACCTAACAAAGTCGATAGAATTTAATTAGAATTAATTCGAAATTTAAAAACCATTCATCACTGAGGGTCGATGCTAGGGTCGATGGGTCTATCGACCCTCCCCTCATTCTGGACTTCCCGAATGCTGAGGGTCGATGGTCATAAACACCTAGGGTCAGATGGCCTATCGACTCTGGGTGCGACCCTCGGTGCACTCTGGTCCAATTCCCACTTTTAAATCCATTCTTCGTGTTTGGGGTCCTATGGCTTGCTTCCTACATTCATTCAACATTCATTCCATGGTCTAGAACCATGTATAATCCATCTAAATAGTTTTCATGCATCCTCCTATGGTTTTCCATGAAAACATAACCATAGCTTAATGGTTTGGGTTTCTCCGAGATCACATTCTTATTAATTACTTCCCTAAGGTCTGTTGAAACTCATAGAATTAGTATCCATACCTGAAAAGGTTAATCTTTCTCTGAAACTCTGCTCTTTTGGCTTAATTTCTCTTCCTTCCCTTTCTTCTTCCTCTTTCCTTCTCCTCTCTTTCTCTCAATTCGATTAGGGTTGTGAAAGGAGTAAAAGTGGCTTAGGGACGTCCTTTAAATAGACTAGGAACATCCTAAATAAGTCCCATTGAGATTTGGAAAGAATCCCAATCGAAAATTATAGAAATTTCCTAATTTCTTTATTCGGCAGAAACCGATGGTCGATGGGAGGGTCGATGATCCCATCGACCCTAGTGTCTTAAGCTGTCCGACCCTCCCTTCAAAACCGAGGGACTGACTTTCTGTTTTGGGAGGTCCGACCCTGCTTAGCTGGGTGTGCGACCCTCCCCTAATTTTAAATGTTTTTGGGTCGATTTTATACCTGGGATCTCGATCTCCTTCACGCCCTTGGTCCATTTGACTCGACCATGATGGGTAAACCTGGTTCAAGGTGGTAAGACCGGGTTAGATTGACACGGGTCTTACAGGCACACTTGGTTGATGAAATGGAAAGAAATTTTATGATGATGACATTAAATGAAGAAGAAAAAGTGTTGTGAGCCACCTTTATGCTGAAAGGAGATGCACACCATTGGTGGTGGTCTACCAGGACAAATTTATTAACAAAGCACGCCCAACTGACTTGGGATATTTATAAGGAGGGGTTCTTGGAGAATTACTTTTCGAGAAGTTTCAGAGATTCTATGGAAAGAGAGTTCCTGAGTTTATATCAAGGGCAAATGACCATGGATGCGTATCAACAGCGTTATGAGGAGCTGTTCTTCTTTGCACCCGCCAGTATGCAAGAGGAAAACACCAAGACCCGAAGGTTCGTCATGGGACTTAGGGGAAGCATCCGCGAGCATGTTCTAGGACATGAAAAGAAAATCTATAATGAAGCAGCACAAATTGCTCGAGTTATAGAATCGAGCCAGAAGGAGAGTTATTTCATGCAAAACAGAGGTATAAAATGGCCAGCTGGAAATTCTTATAACGGAGGGAATAACAAGACATTCAAACCCTCTCGTGCTCAAGGCTTTACCGCTGCAACCAAGACTACTCCCATAGCTCAACAGCAACAAAAGCCAATTACTGAAGGGATAAAATGTTTTAACTGCAACCAAGTGGGACATATGGAAAGGGAATGTCCTAAGCCCAGGAAGCAGCTACATCAAGGACGAGTTTACGCGGTTACATCTGAGGATGCTGCCGCATCGCCTGATGTGGTCACAGGTATGACTTAAATTTTTAGTTAGTTGTATTACATTGTATGAGCATGTAGACTAAACCAAAATAAATCACAGGTATCGTACCTATTAATGGCATTCCTGCCAGAGTACTCTTTGATTCAGGAGCTACTTATTCTTTTATATCTGTGTCATTTGGAAAGAAGCTGAATTTACCCATCAAAACATTAGACTACAAACTACTTGTACGATCACTGATGGGATTAGAAGTGGAGTTAGAAAAAGGTTTTGGACTATATCTAGTTCTTATTGATGAAAAGACCTTGCATGCAACCTTGATTCAACTCGAGATAGCTGACTTTGACGTCATCTTGGGAACGGACTGGTTGGTTCGGCATTCTGCACATCTATTATGGGCCGAAAAGAAGCTAACAATTAAAGACAAAGAAGGAGCAGAGTTCAATTTTTTGGGAACCAAACTTCCCCATAAACGAAAGCTCATACTCTCTGCGCTAACGGTTAAGAAGTGCCTGGAGAAAGGAGCAGTCGGGTATTTAGTATCTGTGGTCAACCTTACCAAGGAAGCACCATGAATGGAAGATATTGATGTCGTGCGTGACTTTCCAGACGTATTTCCTGAAGAACTACCAGGATTACCACCCGACTGAGCTACAGAGTTTGTTATAGATCTTATACCTGGAGCCGCACCAATATCGAAAGCACCTTATCGAATGGCTCCTACTGAACTGAAGGAATTGAAAGTGAAACTACAAGAACTGCTGGACAAGGGTTACATTCACCCTAGCATATCACGATGGAGAGTGCCAGTATTATTCGTAAAGAAGAAGGACGGTAGTTTTCGCTTGTGTATAGACTATCGAGAACTGAATAAACTGACAATCAAGAATCGATATCCATTGCCTTGGATCGATGACATATTCGATCAGTTGCAAGGTGCCAAAGTGTTCTCCAAGATTGATCTTCGATCAGGCTACCATCAGTTGAAGATTAAAGATGGTGATATTCCTAAGACAGCATTCAGGACCAGATATGGACATTATGAATTCTTGGTCATGTCTTTTGGATTGACAAACGCACCAGCAACCTTTATGGAACTTATGAATCGGATATTCCATGATATATTGGATACATCGGTTATTGTATTCATCGATGATATATTGGTCTACTCCAAAGATGACGAAACTCATATTAAGAATCTAAACGCCATACTGCAGTGATTACGGAAGGAGAAGCTCTACGCCAAATTTACAAAGTCTGAGTTTTGGCTAAAAGAAGTCACTTTTCTAGGCCATGTAGTATCCGCTGAAGGAATTAAAGTGGATCCCAGCAAGATCGAGGCTATTGTAAAGTGGGAGGCACCGAAGAGCATTACAGAAATTAGAAGTTTCTTGGGTCTACCTGGGTATTATCGATGATTTGTGGAAGACTATTCCCGAATTACCGTACCTTTCACCAGCTTGACTAAGAAGGGAGAGAAGTTTGTTTAGACGGATAAATGCGAGAAGAGTTTCCCGACCTTGAAGGCTAGATTGATATCAGCTCTAATCTTGACCATTTTGATTCCAGGACAGTCGTTTATTTTGTACACCGATGAGTCAGGACTGGGATTAGGATGTGTACTTATGCGAGGAGAACAAGTAATTTCCTATGTCTCAAGACAATTGAAGACACATGAGAAGAACTATCCCACTCATGATTTGGAACTAGCGGCAGTAGTACATGCTGTAAAAATATGGAGACATTACGGGGAGAAGTTTCAGATTAAATCAGACCATAAAAGTCTTACTTATCTATTTAATCAGAAGGTGCTGAATATGAGACAAAGAAGATGGCTGGAATTATTGAAAGACTATGACTGTGATATCCAGTATCATCCGGGGAAAGCTAATGTAGTAGTTGATGCATTGAGTAGAAAGACAATGATAAAATCGCAGGGAGAGGTTAGCACAACTACCGCAATGTGTACTACCGGGAAGGTATTCAATCACGATAATGAGTAGTTTGTGATAGATGCAACAGATGGATCAGCCAAGCAAGGGTTTATTCATCGGTTTTCAAATATGTTCGCCGCATTGAAGATTATACCGGATATAATTGATGAAGTAAAGACAGCTATCAAATCAGATCCTTACCTAAGAACGGTACAAGAGGACATCGAAAAAGGTAGGACTATCCCTGAGTTCACCTTGGACGAAGAAAAGGTACTGAAGTACAAAGGAAGAATATGTGTACCTGAAATAGAAAGCTTGGACATTAGACACCGATTGATAAAAGAAGCCCATACCACCATCTATTCGATACATCCTGGAAGTACAAAAATGTATCATGATCTAAAGAAATTATATTGGTGGAGAGGAATGAAAGCAAATGTAGCTAAGTTCGTGTCTCAATGCCTAAATTGTCAGAATGTAAATACTGAACGACAAAGACCGGCAGGACTATTACAGCCGTTACCGGAACCAGCATGGAAATGGGACTACATCACTACGGACTTCGTCACAGGATTACCAATGACTCCTCGAGTAGTTGACGTAGTTTGGATGAATGTAGACCGCCTGACTAAAACAGCTCACTTTATACCTATACGACCACAGTATACACTAGAGAGGTTAGTTAAGCTGTATGTGGATAACATTGTGCGATTACACGGTGTACCTGAAAGCATTGTGTCCAATAGAGATCCACAATTTACTTCAAAGTTTTGAGAAGGATTGCAAAAGCTTATGGGTACAACGTTGAAGTTTAGTACTGCATTCCATCCACAGACAGATGGACAGTCAGAGCGTACAATTCATATTCTAGAAGATATGCTTTGAGCATGTGTAATTGATTTTAAAGGATCATGGGATGAAAAGTTACCACTGATTGAGTTTGCTTATAACAATAGCTATCAGGATACTATACAGATGTCACCCTATGAAGCACTGTATGGCAGGAAGTGTCGAACTCCATTGTTTTGGAATGAAGTTGGGGAACGTAGTATTGTTGGACCAAAATTTGTTGAAGCGACTTGTCGAGTGGTCAACCAACATTATCAAGGAAAGAGTGAGAATAGCTCAGAATTGTCATAAGAAATCTGCAGATACTCGACGCCGAGACCATGAATTCGTCGTGGGTTGTAAAGTATTCTTAAAAGTATTGCCTACGCGAGGATTAAAACGGTTCAGACAAAAAGGGAAACTAAGTCCAAGATATGTCGGGCCATATGAGATTCTAGTTAAGCGTGGAAAAGTGCCTTACCAGTTAGCACTACCACCATCTATGTCAAGTGTGCATGACGTATTTCATATTTCCTTATTGAAGAAGTATGTCAAGGATCCAACGCACGTTCTGACAGTAGATCTACCTGATTTGACTGATGATTTGACATTTGAAGTAACACCAACTGAAATCACCAGCCGAAAGGTTCAACGACTACGCAACCGTGATATCTATTATGTTAAGGTCACCTGGAGAAGTAGAGATATGGAAGAAATCACATGGGAAGAAGAGAATGCTATGCGAAAGCAATATCCTCATTTATTCGACTCGAAAGGTATGTATAATTTCGAGGACAAAATTTTTATAAGTAAGGGGGAGTTGTAAGACCCGTATTGAACTAACCCGGTCTTACCACCTTGAACCAGGTCTACCCATCATGGTCGAGCTAAATGGACCAAGTGCGTGAAGGAGATCACAATCCCAGGTATTAAACTGACCCAAAAATACTAAAATAGGGGGGAGGGTCGCACACCCAGCTAGGCAGGGCCGGACCCCCCAATATAATGGTCAGACCCTGAGTTTCTAACTAGGCGTCGGACAATTTAGAACCAGGGGTCGATGGGATCTCTGACCCCCTCATCTACCCCCAGTATGCCGACAGAAACCTTGAATTGGAAACTTTCAAAATTTCAATGGGATTCTTTCCTAATATCAATGGGACTTAATTTGGGATTTTCTACTCTATAAATAGGACATCCCTAAGCCTCTTTCACTACTTTTAGAACCCTAATTAGATTGAGAGAAAGAGAAGAGAATGATAGTAGAGAAGAAGATCAAAGAGAAGGTTCAGAGAAACAAGCCTAATTCGTCTCAAGTATGGATACTATCTCCATGTAATTCAAAAGACCTTAGAATAGATAGTGAAGATGGTATGATCTAAGAGAAACCCAAATTATCCACCCATGCTTAGGTTTCAATGGAAAACCATGGAGGAGATCATTAAAACCATGTAGGTGAACAAACTATGGTTCTAAACCATAAAATATGTATGGAATGGATTATAAAAGCAAGCCATAGGACCCAAATATGAAGGAATGGACTGTAGGATGAAAATTTCGATTAAACCCACGGGGGGTCGCACGGGGGGTCGATGGAGAATCAACCCTACCAGACCCTAACATCGACCCCCAGTGTTCAGGAAGTCCAGAATGTGGGTGGTAGCACCCAGGGTCGATGGAACATTCGACCCTGGCATCGACCCCCAATTAACAGCAAGCTTTTTAAAATCATAATTAATTCTAAATAAATTTTATCGACTTGATTAGTTCTTCTAGAGATATAATAGTGATATTTAGTTGAGTCTTAAAGCTTGAGAGAGGATCTACGATCTAGCGACGGTGAGGGAACAAGACCTAAACTAATTGGTTAATAACAAACTGTTTTTATTCTTGAGTCCAATGCCTTGATTGATTCTATGCGTGTATGCTTGTCATATGCATTCAACATGTCATCCAATATTTATATTATTACTGTTCATGCACATTTAAATTTATTGTTTATAACATGATGATGATGATGATGATAGGAATATTCATGTGAATGTATGTGTGTGGTTAGTGTGCTTGATGCGAGCGAGTATCAAGGGGGGTGTCATAGGCTGGGCCTCAACACTCTAGCTCTATCTTTAACTCAAGTTTTATCCACTGACATCATCGAATCGCCATTACCTTAGCCCAACTATTACATCGTAGTATATGAGGGGAGGTGGTCTCGGATCATGTAGTCTCTAACTACACCGGGGGGCCTTAGCCTTATCTCTATGGACGTATTGAGGGATGCTGGGGTGAGGCCTTGGATACACTGATTGGCATTAGGATTGGTTAGTTGCAAGCCCAGTTTGCAAACCCTCGCCAGCAGGGGCTTACGTGTTGGTAGGGTAGAGTATCAGGGGAAGTGTCATAGACTGGGCTTCAGCACTTTAGCTCTATCTCTATTCCATGGTAGGGTGGTTGGGGACAACAATAAACGTTAACCTTTGGGCGGGCCTCCACACCCTGTACATAGAGGTGAGGCGGCCACCGAACCTTTCTATACCGCATTGCAAACTTATTTACCAGACCACAGATATGAATTGAATGCATGCATATGATTGTTGCATTGTTATGTTTGCTCACTGAGCCATGATGTGTGCTCACCCACTCGACGTCGAATATTTTTAGTTGATGATGCAGGTACCACTGTCGAAGATTATATGAATGCTCCTGTGTATGGGCACATAGCGGCAATTGAAGCAGAAGACTTAGTGGATACGCATGACTCTTCATGCGAGTGCCACTCATGCATATTCGATTAGATTTTGTTTGAATTAATAAAGGAATATAATTGATATTTTATTTATTTATGTCTCAGTTGATACAACAATAACTTGATAATTTATTTATGATTATCACAGTTAGATTTCTCAGTTCATTTACTATAAGACTTCCGCTATTGTGTATTTATTCTGATTATGGTTGTGGATGTGTATGATTTTATTTTTAATGGACACAGCCTATTAGAGATCCTGGTTGAACCGTTTGTTTATTGGGGGTTCATCACACCATTCTGAATAGTGTGGAATTGGGGTGTGACAAACCTGACCCCTATAGGGTGTTAGAATACCTTTGACTTCTTTAGAGGAAGTCCTTCTTATTTTAAGGTTCTTAAAAGGAGAATCTAGCTAGTGAGTATGTTGCCTTGTGGAGGATTAATGTTCATTTCACTTATCTCCTATGGACAACAGTTTTGTTATAGAGTTTAGACATACCCTAAGGTTATGAACAATAATGAATGAAACAAATAATGGACCCCTTGATGCTATGACATGATAAATAGGCAGTAGGCGATAGGCATAAGTTATTAAATGAGAACTTAACACTATGAATACCAGAATAATGAACTTCAAGAGAAATCTTATTAATTTTATTGGATAATGTATTAATGAAAAATATTACTTATGACATGATAAAGCTACCAGGATTCTGGTAGGCCAGCTACTTGATCGGCTTGTTGAGGATTTACTCTTTAACTTTCTATAAGGAAACTAGACCTCTTGGATGCGTATGTTTCATTATTTTATTATGCTGTATGATGGATGCAATTGATAACATGCTCTTATGTGATAACTTTCCATCCAATAAATTATTTTGTGTGAACATGCATATGCATATTTATGTTTGGGATCAGTAATGTCGGGAAGGATTGGAGGGCCGTTGGTATGGGACACTTGCTACCTTTCCTGAAAAGTGACTGATCCATGTTTAATTCATGATGTCTGGTTAAGGCAGTAAGGAAGAAGGTGGATGGTATGGGATGCTTCCACCACTTTTTACTGACGCTGCTTTGCATTGACCATATGTAACCTATCCAAGTCACTATGTCCTATGTGGGGGCTCGGAGAGGGTCAAAATCATGACGATGTTACAGTCCAATAATATGATTAATTAAGTGGATATGGCTAGTTGAACATAATTACCCCTATAACTATACCCCTAGCCATTAGGCGGTTATGTAATGGCATGGTACAATAAAAAGGTGGTATGAACATAGTTGCGATGCTCCCCATACCCCATGTAGTGTGAATAGATGGGTAATTCGATTGGTGGGATTACCATATCCTTAAGTAGGTGGTGTAATACAGGATTAGGATGAGTTGTGGGCAAGTGGCCGATGTTGTAAGACCCGCTTGCCATGAACCCGGTCTAACCTTACATTTCATGTCATGACTGGTCTACATATCATGGCCGAGCCAAGTGGAACAAGTGTGTGAAGAAACCCAAGACCCAATATGAAATTTTACTCAAAAACAGTCATAATGATGGTAAGGTCGCATGCCTAAACAGGCAGGGTTAACCCCCTGTCCAACCCATGACTTTTTGGTCTGGTGGTCGCAGGGGTCTCGAATTGTCAGACCCCCCCATCGACCCCCTACCATCGACCCCCGAAAAATAGCAAAAACAGCACGAACCGAAAATTAGGAAACTTTCCGAATTTCAATGGGAACCTTTCCTAAACTCAATGGGACTTATTTTGGGAGGTTTGACTCTATAAATAGGATGTCCTTAAGCCTCTTTCACTCCTTTTACAACCCTAATTGGATTGGGAGAAAGAGAAGGAAGAGAAGGAGAAGAGAAGCAGAATTGAAGAAGAAGACCAAGGAGGAGGAAATTCAGAGGAAACTATGAATCTCAGCAAATCTAAGGTATGAATACATTCTCCATGATTTATTTAGGAGCCTAGAATGGTTCATGAAGAGGTTATGACTTAGGAGAAACCCAAATCATTCATCTATGGGAGGATTTCAATGAAATCCATGGAGGAAATCATGGTAGGCAAAGTAAGGAAGAAACCTAGAGTTTTAAGCCATAGAACAGGCATAAAATGGATTATGGAAGTAAGCCATAGGACCCAAACATCAAAGAATGGACTGTAGGATGAAATTCTTGACTCCAACCACGGCGGGTCGCAACCAGGGTCGATGGAACAGAAAACTGCTACCCATCCTGCTACCCGTCCTGCTACCCCCACTTAACAACAAGCCAAAAATTATCGAAATGAATTCTAACTAAAATCTATCGACTTGTTAGGTTTCCTAGTGATATAAAAGTGATTCTTAAAGCTTGAAAGAGGATCCACAATCAAGCAAAGGTGAGGGAACAAGACCTAAATTAATTGGTTAATAATAAACTATTTTTATTTCTTGAGTCCGATGCCATGACTGATTCTATGCGTGTATGCTTGTATGTGCATTCAACATGTCATCTAATATTTCTATTATTACTGTTCATGCATATTTAAATTTATTATTTATAATATGATGATGATGATGATGATAGGAATAGGCATGTGAATGTATGTGTGTGGTTAGTGTGCTTGATGCAAGCGAGTATCAGGGGGTGTCTTAGGCCGGGCCTCAACACTTTATCTCTATCTCTAACTCAAGTATTGTCCACTGACATCATCGTATCGCCATTACCTTAGTAGAACTATTACGTCGTAGAGTATCAGGGGAGGTGGTCTCGGACCGTGTAGTCTCTGACTCTGCCGGGGGGTCTTAGCTCTATCTCTATGGACGTATTGAGGGATGCTGGGGTGAGGCCTTGGATAAACTGTTTGACATTAGGATTGGTTACTTGCGAGCCCAGTTTGCAAGCCCTCGGCAACAGGGGCTTACGTGTTGGTATGGGTAGAGTATCAGGGGAAGTGTCATAGGTCGGGCCTCAACACTTTAGCTCTATCTCTATTCCATGGTAGGGTGGATGGGGGACGACAATAAACGTTAACCTTTGGGCGGGCCTTCACACCCTGTGCATAGAGGCAAGGCGGCCACCGAACCTTTCTATAGCGCATTGCAAACTTATATACCAGACCAAAGATATGAATGAATGCATGCATATGTTTGTTGCATTGTTTTGTTTTCTCACTGACCTCAAGTTGGAGAGCTGACCCTCGCACGTGTAATTCTTTTTAGTTTCTAATGTTGCAAGTATTACAATTGAAGATTATGTCGACACGCCAATATATGAACGGGAGGAGGCTATGAATGAGCAAGCTGTGGAGAACGAACATGGTTCGTTAAGAGAGCGTTACAACTGTGGATACGTTTATGTTTAGACTTCGTATTTGGATATTGTAATATGTATTAAGTTATGTTTTGGTTATTTGAAATTAAATAGAATATTAATTAATCATCATGACTAGACCTCAGTTCATTATCTGTAAGACTTCTGCTATTTACTTTATTATCTCTGATTAATGTGGAATGTGTTTTGGTTTATCATATGTGGGATAGCCTATTCGAGGTCCTGGTTGAACCGTTGGTTTATTGACGGTTCATCACACCATTCTGAATGGTGCGGAATTGGGGTGTGACAGATGTAATATGGGCTTGTTCCATAACAACGTACCCATATTTATGGGTGATGCTGTACGTCGAGTAAGGAGGCATCATCTGATGGGGGAAGACCCATACAGCCTGGAGACTCCATGCATGGATTGTCTTGAGTTGGTACTTACAATTATTTACTAAACCGTAGTTGGTAGTTTCATATATTTGTTTGTTGCTCGTTTAGTTTTCTTGCTAGGCTTGGTGGTTGAGCTTACCTTGTTCGTACAAATTTTTTTAAAAGTTATAAGTTCTTTGGTTGATGCTTTGGTTGGTGTGGAGGATAAAGAAAGTGAACCTAAGGAGGACGACTCTGATCTATTAGGCGATGCATACTGTTTCTTCTAGGCCTTGGAAGCACTTATTTCATTATTGCTTTAGCTTTGGGATTTTATTCTTTTAGGTTTTCATTTTGTATAAGATTTGAATAATGGTTCTTACTTTTATTTGAATTATTCTAGATAATTGGATAATGGTTTTAGTTAATGTGGGTTTGGGATAATACTATAATGGTTCATTTAAAACATTAATAATTATGGGAATTTGGATAACATGGATAAGTTCCATTTTAATTTGTTTGATGTTGGTATATGATAATTGGTTTATAATACTTTTGCTTCATAATCATTTTTATGTTCTTATTAAATGCTTTAGTTGGGAATGGAAATGGAAATGTTTATGTTACTCTGATATTTCTATAATTAATGATTTTAGGGTTGACTTGTGGAGTACCAAGATGTGCGATCCGATAAGGGGATTTCTTATGCCCTGATAGGATGGAGAGATCCTGATGCATTCCATAGTACTGATATTTTAGGAATAGAGTGTGACAATAAAGGGGGAGTGATCACGACGTGGACCATAGCTCTGCCAGTGGACTCTAGCATTATCTCTATGCCATATTAAAGGATGCTAGGATAAGGCCTTGGATACACTTTGATGACATATATGATTGGTTAGTGATGAATCTAGTTTGCAAGCCTCACCAGTAAGGGCATACATACTGGTATGGGATAGAGTATCAGGGGGTGCTGGTGGTGTATGATCCGTGAGGCTCTATCTCTATCTCTATCTTATAGTAAGTGTTACAGGACAACATCACTTTTGGTGGGTGTCTGACCGGTGGGTGTACTCACACTCTCGTATATGGAAGTGTGGTAGCCACCTATCCTTATCATAGCACATTGCAAACTTAAACTAGACCAAAGAGTTGAATGCTACATCATGTATGTGCTTGCTGCATTATTTTGTTTCTCACTGAGCTAAGTTGTGAGCTCACACGATGATATCATTTTCTTTTTAGTTGATGATGAAGGTAATACTGTAGAGGATTATATCAATGTGCCATCATATGGACACATTGTGGCTATGAATGTGCAAACTATGGAGGAGAAGCACGACTCTTCATGGGAGTGCTCAATTGTGTTTATCATTAGATTTACTCTCATATTTTTGGTTAAGAACATGTAAGGGATATTTATTGTGTTTTGTTCATCTTTGAGATAATTGATTTATTATTTATTTATAATGTAGACTCTCAATTCATTAATGTTAAAGACTTTTGCTATTATTTATTATCTCTGATCATGGTTTTGATGAGTTAGTTTGGATGTTGGCATGGTCCTATGTGATCCTGGCCTTAACCGTTGGTTCACTGATGGTTCAATCACACTTTTGGTTTGACCAGAATTGGGGTGTGACAACTTGATCTCAGAACTCTTGGGCTCTACTAGTCAAACTAGCACACTATCACTTGAATCTATGAACTGAGATAGGTTAAACTAAAATCTTTAATATAAACACATTTAAGCATGTTGTTGCTTGGGACACAGATAGTAAATTGGATCACAATGCACCATGGAAAAAAAATAACTATATTCATAACCAAGAAGAGTGTGTTCAAACAAAAATGAAGGGTACAGTCTACAAGCTTAATAGTAACCCTAGCACAAAAAAAAGATGATGACAAAACAGGGGAAATCCTATCACGCGCTGGTGGGGGAGGTGATGTGGCCTGATCTCTCTCATAGTCCTCTTCATATGTCAATCGGAGCCTGTACACCTTGTCCTGAGTGACATGAAGGCTCTGAGCAAGCTCTGCAAAACATCGATTAGTCTCTCGTTGGGCCTCCAAGATCTCTCCTATGCACTGATTTATCATACACTGAGCCTCCTAAATCTCAAGGAGGAGTGACATCATCGGATCTGGAGAGGGGGTGATGGACCTGCCTCGAAGGTTTACTTGGGTGCAGGAGGACGGATATTTCTACATCCATATATATGTAGTCCCCTCCACCATCCTCAACTACTACTACTATCACTGATGTTGCTACTAGTGCTGCCACTGCTACTGCTACCAGTCGTGGAGGCTGCTCTTGTGCCTCTAACGTAGCGTCACTAATGACGGCCTCATCTAGGCCCATCTTGCAAATGGCCTCCCAATCTAGATCTGCCATGACAGTCTCCTCGTAAATCTGCTCTCCTTCCATATCCATGCCAAGACGAGCTAGGAGAGTGCTTATCAGGCGACCATAGGGTAGGTTGCCCTTTAGATTGGGCATCACCGCCTTGTGCATAGTGCAGATGATGATATAGGCTAGGCATTCCTGCTTGGTACACATAGTAAATGAGGTACTGAGTCAACTGGGATACCTCATTATAGTAGCTGCTCTGGGGGACTATGTTGTGCTGTATAATGCGACAATAAACTCGGGGATGATGATGTAGGTTGACCGTCTTCATTACTCTGTGGCCACCCTAAAAGGAATAGAACAAACAAGTGTTAGAAAAATTTCTAGAAAATTTGCAGCATAACGATGTAAAATGGTAAAAAGCCTCAAACTTACCCCAAAACGAAGGTAGGAGGACTTACATGGTAATAAACCATCCTGCAACGACAAACTAATAGGGAATTTTGACCAATTTCAAGCGAAACACGAAAAATTTTGAAATTGGAAAAAAAAACCCCAATTTCTATTGGCAAAAGCTTTAATTTTTAGGATTTCAAAGAATCCAACTGACGAAAACCCAATAATTGAGGGCTTCCGTTTGTTGGGTGTCCAACATTAATTCTAAGAAAATAAATAAAATTTCTACGGTTTGAAAAGATGTAATTTAAGAAAAACAATAAAACATCATGGAAACCCTAGAAAAATCCAATGAAAGGTAAGAAAGAGACTTACCTTGTAGGGAGGTTGCCGCACGTGTTGACCAGAGAGAATGGCATCGAAATTGTCTAGAAGGACTATAGCAACTCACCGGCAACGAGTTGGGTCAAATACACAGAAGAAGACATGAAATAAAAGTGAGAAAATGACCCAACTTGTGGGTTTAAAAAGTGAATTTTGGTTGTTCGATCGGACTTTTTGACTAATAAAGCTGATCAGACAATCAACCGGACACACTCAGGAAGTGTCTCAGAGTTTGTCCAAAATGTTGTCCAGCGCGACTATTAACCAGATCGGACAGTCGATGGGAAAAAAATTTCAAATTGTTTGAAGGTGTCCGGTAGGCTAACAAATATGTCAAATTGAGCAAAAATAGGGACCGGTCAAGGGCGGCCTCACAAATTTCATCTGTACATATTTTCCTGCTCTGCTTTCTAGGATTTCATGCACTATTTAAGACTAACTTGTAAATGTTAGAAATATTGTATATTGTCTCATGCTTGTTGGCTATGTAGAAACTTCGACTGTTGTAGACTAAAATGGCACAACGTACTCGCAGAAGCAGTGGAAGGGACTGTACCCGACCCCACCACTACCACCACCAAGAGTGGGTGATGAGAACAAAACCCAATTGAGCAGAACACGAATGATGAGAATCCCCCAGCAAGAAACCTAGGGCCATATGTGTCAACCATACAAAATCCCTACCTAGACCCCCAGGGGTCTTAGCTACAGTGGTGAACAACTTGGCTAGTCAAATCCAGGAGCAACATCAAATGTTGAAAGAGCTGAGATCTGCACTAGGTACCACTATCCCACTTATTACTAATACCACAACAACCCCTCAAGGCTAGAACAATAGGCATCGATAGGCAGTATCACTGTTCCTATGGCCCAATAATGCCAACAGCAGATTCCAGTGCTGAATATCCCAATACAGAACCAGGGTGTCTATCACACCCCAATTCTAGACTAACTAGAATAGTGTGATGAACCGTCAATAAACAAATGGTTCAACCAAGATCTCATTAAGGTAGTACCCACCATATCAAACCACACACACATTCCACGGTAATAATAAGAGATAATAAATAAATAAGCAAAAGTCTTTATAATTAATGAATTGAGTATCTAACAGTGATAAATAAATATTGAATCCAGTTATCTCCAAGTAACTCAAAACATAAAATAAAATAATCATTTACATGTCCATGAACCAAAATATAACTAAACTAATCAAAGATGCATTGATTACACTCACATGAAGGATCATGTGCATCTTCAACAGCTTCTATGTCCATAAATGACATGTGTCCATACGATGGCGCATTCACATAATCATCAACAGTAGTACCCACATCATCAACTAAAAATATTTGACGTCGGAAGGGTGAGCACACATCACGCCTCATTGAGTAAAACAAAACAATACAACAAACATATGCATGCATTAAATTCATCTCTTTGGTCTGATTTTTAAGTTTGCAATGTGCTATTGAAAGGTTTGGTGGCCACCGCACCTCTATACAGTGGTGTGTAATCCCACCCAATGTATCAAACACCATTTTCATCTACATCCACCCTACCATGGAATTGAAATAGAGCTAAAGTGTCTAGATCACATACCACCAACACTTCCCCTAATGCCCTACCTATACCAACACGTAAGCCCCTATTGGCGAGGGTTTGAAAACTGGGCTCGCAAATAACCAATCCTAAATGTCATTCAGTGTATCCAAGGACTCACCTTAATATCCCTCCATACGTCCATAGAGATAGAGTTAAGGCCCCCCGACAGAGTTAAAGACCACACGGTTTGAGACCACCTCCCCTGATGCCCTATGACTTAATATTTCTGCTAAGTTAATGGTGATACAACGATGTCAATGGCAAGAGAGGAGTATAGATAGAGATAGAGTCTAGTGACTAGGTCAGAGATCACAATGCCACCTCCTCCCCCTGATGCCCTACTCGAATCCAACACACTAACCACACACACAATCACAAGCTTATTCCTATCGTCATCAACCAACATCATTGTAAATAGACAAAAGTAAATATGCATGAGCAGTAATAACATTTATATTAGATGACATGTGAGATGCACATTACAAGAATAAAAGCATAGAATCAATCATGGAATTAAACTCAATAAAATAATAGTTTATTATTATCCAATTAATTTAGGTCTTGCTCCCTTACCTATTAACAAAGCTCGATCTCCTTCCAAGCCTTATAACTCTCTTTGAATAAATTTATAACCTAGAGGTTACATGAATTTAAGGTAGACTTCATGTGTAACATGTTACCGTAGTCAAAAATCAAAACAGATCTCTGATAGGTGACTGATTGGTCATATGGTCGCAAGCTGTGTCGACCTTACCACGTATAATCGATACCCTACAGTTCCTGGGTTCTTTTCGAATGTCTATGGTAGATACTTTGGTCCTGCTATGGTCGACTATATCTGCGACCAAATGAGTGTAATGTGGTCTATTGCTTTCAATACGAATTCCTCCTCTAAGCTTATCAACAGGGTCCTCCCTAGTGATCATTCTAAAGCCAAAACTCTTAGTTTTACCATGTTAATTGCTCTAACCCATTCTCCATGACATCCTCTAGAAGGTTTGCTCAAAGAATCTCATAACTGAATCCTTACATTGGGTTTGGTATTACAATTACACTAGAAATTCCTACTCTTGATGTTCTAAGGCTACAGAGACAAAGCTCATACCTTACTTATTGTAGAGAGTCAGTAGAACTCTTCTCTCAGCCTTCTCCATAGTTTTCTCTCCTTCTCCTTATCTTTCTTTTCTTCCTCTAGGGTTTGATAGTGTTCCAAAAGAGTGAAAAAGGGTGATGGAATGTCCTTAATATAGAGATAAACTCTCCATATAAGTTTCTCCAATAGTAAGAAAGAGAACCTCTTTTTATTTGAAAAGTTTCTAAACTCGGAGTCTAGTTTGGGTTCGTACGGTCTAATGGTATGGTCGTAGAATCCATCCACCATATGCTCAAAACCATCGACCGTATGCTTTAAAATTAGTGGTCTTTATTTTCCATCGTATGGGACCATACCTACCCAGGTAATCAACCATACAATTAATTTTAAGTGCTTTGGGTCTATTTTCATACCTAGTCTTGTAGTCCTTCTTCATGCAGTAGGTCCACTTGATCCAGCTATGATAGGAGGACCTGGCACAACACAGTTAAATCGGGTTAGTGGAGTACGGGTCTTAACACTCCCCCCATTACATAATTTTCTTCCTCAAAATTTAAACATACCTTCAAAGTCGAATTGGTGAGGATATTGCTTTCGCATAGCATTCTCTTCTTCCCATGTGACTTCTTCCACGTCTTACCTTTTTCAGATAACTTTAACATAATAGATGTCGCGGTTGCAATGAACCTTTCGACTAGTAATTTCAAAAGGTACCACTTTAAACATAAAATCTTCAGTCAAATCTGGTGGATCCTTCGTTAACACGTGTACCGAGTCTCTGACATACTTCTTTAGTTGTGAAACATGGAATGCATCATGTACACTTGACATCGATGGTGGTAGTGCTAACTGATACGCTACCTTTCCATACCTTGCCAGAATCTCATAAGGTCCAATATATCTAGGGCATAGCTTTCCCTTCAATCCAAACCATTTTAGACCACGCATAGGAGATATCTGCAAAAATACCTCCCCTATGGTAAATTCAAGAACTCGGCGTCAATTATCTGCATATTGTTTCTGATAATTCTGAGCTATTCAAACCCTTTTCCTTGATTATGTCTACAACTTGACAAGTTTCTTTAAAAATTTTGGGTCCAACAACTCTTACACTTACTACCATATAGTGCTTCATAGGGCGACATCTGTATCGTAGCTTGATAACTATTGTTATAAGCGAACTCGATCAATGATAATTTCTCATCCCATGATCCTTTGAAATCAATTACACAAGCTCGGAGCATATCTTCTATAATCTGAATGGTGTGCTCCGACTGTCCATTGGTCTGAGGATGGAATGAGGTACTAAACATTAACTTTATACCCATAGCCTTCTGTAATCCTTCCCAGAACTTTGAGGTAAAGCATAGGTCTCTGTCGAACATGATGCTTTCAGGCACACCATGTAATCTAAAAATATTATCCACATACATCTTGGCTAGCCTTTTTAGTGTATTTTAGTGTATACTAAGGTTGTATAGCTATAAAATGATCTATCTTAGTCAAACAATCTTTAATTACCCAGACTGCATCAACTACTCTGGGAGTCAAAGGTAATCTTGTGACGAAGTCCATAGTAAAGCAGTCCCATTTCCAAGCTGGTTTAGGTAATGGTTGTAACAAGCCTGCAGGTTTTTGCCTTTTAGCCTTTACTCTTTCATAATTCAAGCATTGCAACACATATTTAGCTACATCCGCTTTTATTCCCCTCTACCAATATGGTCTCTTTAGATCATGATACATCTTTGTACTCCCAAGATGTACCGAATAAGCAGTAGTGTGAGCTTCCTTCATTGATCTATGTCTAATATCTAAGTCCTCACTTTTAGGGACACATACTCTCCCTTTGTATCGTAGTACCCTTTCAAGGTCTAAGGTAAAGTTAGGAGTAGTCCTACCTTTTTCAAGGTTTTCTTGCACTATTCTCAGATAAGGGTCTGATTGAATAGCTGCTTTTACTTCGTCTATCAGATCAGGTATAATCTTCAATGTAGCAAACACGTTTGAAAATTGATGAATAAACCCTAGGTCGGTCGATTCATCTGGTTTATCAATCATGAACTGCTCATTGCCATAATTAAATACTTTTCTTAAGACATATATTGCAGCATTTGTGCTAGCTTCTTCATGTGACTTTGTCATTGCTTTTCTACTTAGTTCATTGGCCACTACAATAGCCTTTTCCTAGGTGATACTGGATATCACAATCGTAATCTTTTAGCAACTCTAGCCATCTTCTCTGTCTCATGTTCAACTCCTTCCGATTGAAAAGATGAGTGAGACTCTTATGATCTGATTTAATCTGAAATTTCTCTCTATACAAATAATGTCTCCATATCTTAACAGCATGTACCACCACTGCTAATTCCAAGTCATGAGTGGGGTAATTATTCTCGTGCGTCTTTAATTGTCTAGAAGCATGGGCAATTACTTGCTCTCCTTGCATGAGCACACATCCAAAACCTAACCCAGACACATCGGTGTACAAGATAAATGGTTCTTCTAGTACTGGTATGGTCAAGATGGGAGTTGATATCAGTCCTGCCTTCAATGTTTGGAAACACTCCTCACATTTGTCGGTCCAAATAAGCTTTTCTCCTTTCTTGGTCAGACTGGTAAAAGGTACGACAATTTTGGAGTAATCTTCCATGAATCGTCAATAATACATAGCTAAACCTACTTAGGTGCTTCCCATTTCAGAATGGCTTCGATCTTTATAGGATCCACTTTAATTCCTTCAGTTGATACAACATTGCCTAAGAAAGTGACTTCACTTAGCCAGACACACACTTAGTAAATTTAGCGTAAAGCTTTTCTGTTCTTAGTCGTTGTAGAGTGGCTCTAAGATTTGTGATATGATTTTCCTTGTCCTTGGAGTTGACCAAGATGTCATCTATAAATACAATGATTGATGTATCCAGCATATCATGGAATACGCGATTCATGAGTTCCATGAAAGTTGCGGTGCCTTAGTCTATCCGAAAGACATAACTAGGAATTCATAATGTCCATACCTTGTTCTGAATGTTGTCTTCGGAATACCACCTTCCTTGATCTTTAACTGATGGTATCTTGATCAGAGATCAATCTTGGAGAACACTTTGGCACCTAGCAACTGGTCGAATAAGTCATCGATCCGAGGAAACGGATATCGATTCTTTATCGTAAGCTTGTTTACTTCCCGATAATCTATACAAAGTTAAACACTACTGTCCTTCTTTTTAACAAATAATACCGGCACTCTCCATGATAATATTGATGGATTCATAATTTTATATATTTATTTCCCTTATATTTAGTCTATTTAACATATTATATGTCTTATGGTACTAATTTGTGATGATTCCTTATATATAAGACATTGGTGGAAAGTATTGATGATTTATGTTTAAAATAAAAAAAATTATGATATTTTCAATAATGACCTTATGAATTTCATGAAGGTTTCTTAATATGGAAAGAATTTTAGAAATCAAATGTGATCCAAAAATCTGATCTGGAAAACTGATTTGAATTCAAACCAGAGAACGAAGACTACCACCCATAGAAGGTTTACTTTTGGATGGATTTGATTGATTGTCAGAAATCTTGAGGAGAATATATACCTCTATGAAATATTACAAAGATTGGCAAGTCTAGAGGTGGGATTTGGTTAATGATGGGATGTTTTTTATCTAATCTAGGCAAGATGATTTTGTTTGATCTTTATTTCCATGTAATAAGGTTGTCAATTCTAGACGTACCGATATTAATATTCTCTACTCTGGCTATTTAAGCAATGTAAAGGCTACATAATAGAGCATCCAAGAATTATTGAGAAGATAGTTTTATTTCTTTTGTCTTTTTTTCTATCATGTCTAGCTAAGTTCTTTAGTCGACTCAAGGAGAATTCAATCCGGTTAGTAAAATTGTGAGACTTTGTTCATAGTTTTAATTATTCTTCTATTCAAATATTTATGTTTCTAGGTTTTTCAAGTTAATGACTATATGATTCAGTTTACTAAGAGGCATATTAATTGAGTAAGTTATGTGATTTATAGCTAACAAGAATCCATAATCCGTAATTGTTATGATGTTCAGGAAAAGTAGCAATTGAGCAAAACAATTATGATCCATGTTTTTGTTACTTGCTTAAAGGAAACATAGAATGAATTAAATAATCTGACGTTTGTTAGATTGTTGTTCATCTTTAACTCCCTCCAAGAGTGTAATGCTATCAGTAAATTCATGAGGATTGCTTAATACTAATTGATTTATTGATAAGAATTAAATTGTGTCCTGGGCTCAAATTAATGAAATTAGGAAAGGTAAGGATTGTCTAGCTTTTTGATAATCCTTGGTTAAATATTTGAAAAGAGAATAATATATATATATATATATATATATATATATATATATATATATATATATATATATATATATATATATATATATATATATGAGGTCAGTGATCAATTTGCTGCCGTGAGTAAATTTCCTTGAATCGACGTCGTCTTCCATTAAATTTTTGTTACTTAATTTTTCTATCTATTAAATTGCAGAGGAAAAACCCCCTTTTTCTTGGTAAGTAGACAATTTGATTAACTAGTCTCTGTGGTTCGACCTTTACTTATCATTACTATTCATTGTTGGTAGAGTAATTTATTTTTTGTTGCGCTTGATACGCAGATATATACTGGGTCGAATATAACCCTTGTCCAGTAATTTCTATAATTGTACTTTCAGTTCCTTCAGTTTAGTAGGAGCCATTCAATAAGGTGCCTTAGATACTGGTGCGGCTCTTGGTATAAGGTCTATAACGAATTCTGTCGCTCGATCATGTGGTAATCCTAGTAATTCCTTAGGAAATCCATATGGAAATTCACGCACAACTTCAATATCTTCCATTCATGGTGCTTCCTTAATGAGATTGACCACGGATACTAGGTACCCAACTCTTCCTTTCTCGAGGCATCTCCTAGCCTTTAATGCAGAAAGAATGAGTTTTCATTTACGGGTTAGTTTGGTTCTTGCAAAACTGAATTCTGTGCCTTCCTTATCTATAAATGATATCTTCTTCTCCGAACAAAGCAAACTTGCTGAATGCTAGGATAACTAGTCCATCCCTAGGATGCACCACGTTGGCGTCCAAACTTTGTCCATTTATAAGAACTAGACATGGTCCATAACCTTGATGTAATTCCACTTCTAATCCCATAGTTGACCATACTAGTAGCTTGTAGTCTAACGGTTCGAGGGATATATTTAACTTCTTTCTAAAAGACACTGATATAAATTACTGTGTGGCTCCAGAGTAAAAGAGTACTCTGGTAGGTATGCTATTATTAGGTACGAGACCTGTGATTTTTTTGCTTAAATTAATCTATATGCTCACACAAAACATTACATACAAAATTTTGAATCATACTTGTGACCACATTAGGCAATTCGACAGCATCCTCAGAAGTGACTGCATAAACCATTCCTTGCTATAGCTACTTCTTTGGCTTTGGGCAATCTCTTGAATAATGCCCTACTTGATCACTGTTGTAGCATTTAACTCCAGCATTACCTTGCGTCTGTTGAGGTTGGGCTGTTGGAGTAGTCTTCGCTGCAGCATTGAAGCCTTGAGTATGGAAAGATTTAAATGTCCTGGAGTTGTCTCTATTGAATGAGTTTCCATTCGGCCTGTTTATATGCCTACTTTGAGCAAAGTAACTCTCTCTTTGGCTAAACTCCAAAACTCGTGCTATCTGCATAGCTTCATTGTATCTTTTCTTTTCCAGCCCCAAAACATGCTCTCAGATGCTTCCCCGAAGTCCCATAACGAACCTTCATGTTTTGGTATCTTCTTCCTACATGCTAGAGGGAGCAAAGAAGAACAGCTCTTCATAATGCTGCTGATAAGCGTCTACAGACATTTATCCTTGATATAGACTCATAAATTATTTCTCCATTTCATCCCTGAAACTCCTGGGAAAATACTTCTCAAAGAAGGCTTATTTGAAGATAGCCTAGGTTAATTGGATATGCTTTGTCAATAGATAACTCCGAGTGGACTTCCACCAATGATGTGCATCACTTTTTAGCATAAACATGACACATAAACTTTCTCTTCTTCACTAACAGTCATCATCATAAAGTTTTTCTCCATCTCGTCCATTCAGTAGGCTGGCCATAGAGAATCCGATGGCTTGCCAGTAAATTTTCTCGGTTTCATCTTTATAAAATGCTCGATCAGTCTGGAGTGATCAAGCTGATTTTGTACATATGCTCCATACATGGGCGGTTGGTAATGATAATTACCTTGGTTCTACCTGCCTTGTGGTGCTTCAGGGTTCTCCACTTGAGTTTGCACAACTGGTGTTTGCGGTGGTTAGGGTACGTGTTGTTCATAGCAGATGCTTGGGGCATAGTATTGTTACCCCCAGGTATAGTACTAGCTTGCCCTGCTTGTATAGGTGTTGTGTTTGTAGCAGGGGAAGCAATTCCCATAGCAGCTTGCATATTCGTTTGCATTTGTTGTATCTATTGCACCTGTTGTGCGAAATTCATCACCATAGTGGGAAACTCTTTTGGTGGTGCAGGTAAGTTGGTTGGGTTGACATGGCTGTGAACCTCATGAGGTGTAACATTTTGATTCCCAATATTTCCTTCTTACTCTTCATGAGATTCATTGTCATTGACCTTTGTAGGTGGTGGAGGTGGGTTTGCATTCTGTCTCCCTCTGGTCAATCTATGCCCAGACATTTAAATTTTTGGGTGGAATAGTATTGGGAAGGTACACATGTGAGACAAGATAGAATGGAAATATTTTGTTAGTCCCACAGTGTAAGAAGAGAGAAGAAACAAAATCATGAGGCAACAGTTCTAGTAGAATCACAAACAGATAGCAATCAATCATAGGGTTAATATCGTACAATTGCATGTAGCACAACCATAGGTTCTACCTTACAAATCCTGGCAACTTACTAAGACCCTATGGTCAACCGTATAGTCGATTGGTATGGTCGATTATTTTGGTCGAATTGTGTGACTGTACGAATTGAAAATCGATTTTTAAACCTATTTTTGAGATTTTCCCTCTCATTTCTCGTTCTTCTTCCTACGGTCTCAACTCAGCTCGCAACCACTGGATTGCTACAGTGTCAATCGTACGAACTTGGTGATTCTCCATCAATCAACTATCTTCATTACGTTCCCCAAGGTATGTTCTTTATTTCTTCTTCCTTTTCAAGATTTCATACCTAGGTGTCCGTCATAATTAGAGTTTTCTTCAAATTAACATCTATTTGTCTGTAAAAATTTGATTTTTATTAGGGGTTCTTGCTATTGGCTACCCAACGGATTAAAGCCCTCAAGAAAATTTGAGTTTCATCAATTGGTTTAATTAACATATGAAATTCCCCATTTTTGATCTAGAAATTGGTGTTTTTCCCAATTTTATGATTTTTCCAAATTCAATTTACCTAGTTGAAATTTTCGATTGAATGAGCCTTGCAGAATGGTTTGTGACCTATGTAAGTCCTCCTGCCTAAGTATTTGGGTGAAAAGTGAGGCTTTTTCCCATTTTACATCGTTATGCTCCCCAAATTTTAAATTTCTCTAACTTGTTTTTCTCATTATCTTTTCTTGCAGTTATCATGGTTCCCACAAAGGTTCCTCGAGTTCATGACCAGTGTTGCTCTCGGTCCATCGAAGCGGAGGTTCAATATCCATGGTTTCAGTAGAAAAAGGTGGAAGGGGGGTCGGTGTGTTAACCTAGCCTATTTATCCATTTTTGATGTGGAGAGGGCATTTGGTGATATTGTAAGACCCGCACTCTGAAAACCCAGTCTAAACCTTGGTTTTGTGTCATGACAGGTCTTTCGATCATCACCGGGCCAGACGGGGCAAGCGGATAACAAACAGGTACAAAATCGGACCGAAGTCGACCAATTATACCTGATTTTAGGTATACCGGTCGATGGTACCGGTCTTGGTACCGGTCGACCGGTATGGCCTGCGCAGCTATGTGCGAGAATCTAGAAATTGGTCTCTGCGGGTCCCGCTTTCCTGATTTCGAATCCTAGAAGTTTCCTAATCCTAGTAGGGTTACTAAACCCTATTTCTAGCCTATAAATACACACTTAAACCTCCTCAAATCCTTTTCATTGTCTCTCACAAACCCTAGAGAAGAGAAAGAGGTTGGAAAGGAGAAGGGGCTAGGAAGAAGAAGGAGGTGCCGCCATTACCGTTTGACGACGCTCTCGTTACGCCAGTCAACGGTAAGTGTTTGAATCCATCTTCTTACCCTATGTTACTTGTGTGGGTGGATCAATACCATGCAAAGTAGGTATTGATCTAAAACCCTAAATTGGCCAATAAACCCTAAGTTGCCGTCAAACCTTGGATTTGAGTTTCGAGATGATATTCATCGAAATAAGACTTGAATGAGTTGGGGATAACTCTAACTCAAAGCCTAGACTTAGAATGGATAGGAGAAACCCTGAAAATCCATGGAGGATGATCGTCGGCAGTCGAAAAACCCATGTATGGTCTTCCAGAGACATACCGGTCGACTATACCGGTTGCACATAGTACGACCGGTATGTTGCGACTGCTATGTCTCGGGTCGTTGTCTGTGGGGACCAGCTGACCATACCGGTCGCCAGTCTTTCCCATAGAGCTGCGACCGGTACATGCCACCGGTCAGCTCTGTGAGGGTATTTTGTAATCTATGTTGGTTTCCGACCAACATGAAACTCTAAGAATGTTATTTTAATGAGACCTTAATAATATTGTAGGACTTTGTGACTTGCCGTTTGGATCTTGTGACATGGAGCAAGCTAACCAACGAGCGTCAGGTAAGGGAATCTGACCCAAACCTAATAATTAATGGACAGTAAATTATTGTTAATCACCTGATTATATGAGATGTGTTGTTTGTGCATATTCACATGCCATCCTTTATTTTCAGTTATTATTACTGTTCATGCATTGATAGGATGTGATTGTTAGGCATGTGATTGTTTTTGTTAGGGTGTGGAGTGGGGCATGGGCCTGGGATCGGTCATCACAATAGCACCTTTTGTAGTATTCTGTCTTAACATGCTCGGTACGGGTGGGGCATCAGGGGAAGGTCATGGTACGGTGGTCTCCAATATTGATGTTGTCCCAGCCATTGTTATGTGGTACTGTGGATTCTGAGTCGACGCTGGCTTGTCCATGATGCTTTAGCTCTATCTCTATGCCGTAGGGAGTTATGTTGGGGTAGGGTCTACCTGCGTATTGTTTCTATCCTAGTGGGTTAGTTGCGGATAGGGCATCAGGGGAGGTGTGGGAATGCCTTAGCTCTATCTCTATGCCGTAGACGGCTGTGCTGGGATAGAGCATACATTGATGACATATAGGATTGGTTAGTTGCGAGCCCAGTTTGCGAGCCCTAGCCAGTAGGGGCTTAGGTACTGGTATGGGTAGAGTATCATGGGAGGTACGTGGGTATCTTAGCTCTATCTCTATTCCATGGTGGGTGCATGTGGGCCAATGGGGATGTGATCCATGAGGTGCCACACACTCGTGTATAGAGGTGCGGGGGCCACCAAACCTTTCTATAGCACATTCCAAACTTAAAACCAGACCACAGCATAAAACTGATTGTTACTCATGCATAATCTTGTGAAACTGTCTGATTGTCTTACTGAGCTGTGTTGGTAGCTTACCGTTTGTATATACATTGCTTTTAGATGTTGATGCAGGATACACCGTGGACGACTACGTGAACGCTCCGGCGTACGGTGGTGTGGCTGCTCTGGATGTACAAGCAGGGGAGGACGAGCATGATGCTTCATGCGAGTGCCCTTTCTGTGTGTACTTATGATGGATTTTTATTTAGTTGTTCCCGTTATTTTTGTTTGGTATTAAGAGATGTAAAAGATATTATAGTTTATGTTTGGATTTGAATAATTGGATATTTTATTTAAATTATCAATAGATACTCAGTTTATTCTATTTAAAGTCTTCCGCTGTAATATTTATATTCTGATCGTTGGTTATGTGTAATGGTTTGTATGAATGGACATGGCCTATTCGAGATCCTGGTGTGAACCGTTGGTTCAATGACGGTTCACTCACACCATTCTGGTTGGATCAGAATTTGGGGTGTGATAACTTGGTATCAGAGCTCTCAGGCTCTGTTCCAACAAACCATGTTGCACTTAACTGAGTCGATGAACTGAGCTAGGAGAAAATTTAAAAATCTTAATACAAACGCAGCTTAAGCATTGTTTGATACCTGAGACGGACTAAGAAAGAAAATAATATACTATGTTAAATATGAAACTTAACATGTTCACATACACTAGTTAGGAAAAACCTTGAAACTTTCAATAACTAAGAAAATGAGTATTTGATAAATAGTTCTACAGGGTACGGTCCACAAACCGGACAGTTACCCTGTTATATGTAAAACAGTCATGGGTAAGTGAAAGAAAAATCATGGGGTAGGGGGCCTAGGAGGTATGGGGTCCGCTATATCATAGTCTCGCTCGTAAGCGACCCTGAGCCAGTGAACCTGATCATGTGTGACTCGGAGGCTGTGAGTCAACTGTGCTAAATCACGGCTCATCTCCCGCAGAGCGTCCCTGAGCTCCATAAACATACCCATCACTGAGTCGGGAGGAGGCTGAGATGGTCCAGCTGTGGGGACAGATGGTGGTGGTGCAGGTGCAGGCTGTGGGGCAGGCACTGGTGCTTCCCCAGCCATATCGTCATCATCGTCATCACCCATCTCTGCCGCATAGGCCGTGGCTGCTGCTGCTGCTGCCGCTGCTACTCTCCCAAGTGGATGAGGGCGAGCCTCCAACTCGTCGTCACTAACCGCCAGATCGACCATCTGCATCCTCTGAATAGCATCCCAGTCGATGTCGGAGGTCATGGTGTCCTCAATGGCTACCTCACCTCTCATGCTCACACCCAGACGACAAAGAAGGAAAGTGACGACACGGCCATATGGAAGGTTGCTGGCCCGATCGGCCACGGCCACGCGATGCATGGTCCTGATGATGAGATAGGGAAGTGAGATTCGCTCCCCTGTGCAGACGCAATAAGTGACGTACTGGGTGAGCTGGGACAACTCACTGTAGTGGCCGCTCTGTGGTACTATGTTGTGCTGAATAATGCGACTATATACCCGAGGTATAGGCCTCAGGCTAGCCGCCTTCATAGGGGCTCCAGGGTTTAAGATCTGATGCGCTATCTCTCGGCGCAAATCATCAATCAAATAACCTTTCGCCTTGGGGGCGCAGTATACCAAATCTACATCGTTGGGAATCCCAAGAAGATCAGCCAACTGATGGGTGTTAAATGAAATATGTACACCCCAGACGTAGCTAGTGATGCGTAGATCCCTACACTGGTTCATATCTTCGACATCCCCTTCAAGTTCCAAGTTCGCATAGAAGTGCTTGACCAAGTTAGGGCGTGTGGTCTCTGTGTATGAAATAACCGGCAACCAACCTAGAGCACCAAAAGCCGCCTCCACATTGAACCGGTGCAGTTGTTCCAGGTTGACCCGGCACCCTGATTCAATACTTTTATTATCGAACCATGGAAACCGAGCTTGTGCTTCCAAGGAACGAAACCATAGCTCATCTAGCTGTGGAACTGGTGGTGAGGGAGCCCGAGAACTAAAGCCATGAGGGTGTTTCCCGAGAGCGCGTCTAGGAGCCATTTAAACTGCAAAACAAAAGAAAATAAGATAAAAGTTAGAAAATTTTCGAAATTTCGACAGGATAACGACAGCATTTTGAAAAAAAGCCTCGAACTCACCCAAAACATGGGGAGGAGGACTTACGTAACCCCCACACTCTTCAACAAACCAATCACAAGAAATTCAAATGAAAAATTTCAAGAATTTAAGAAAAATTAGAAATTTCGAAATTTTTTTTTGAAAACCTAGGTCAAAATATGAAAAATTCGATTTTTATGTAAACCATTCGGTGGAACCCCAAATTAGTTGAGGCATTTTTCTCTTGGGGGTCCCTAAACCCTTTCCAAGCCGAAGGAAAAGAGGTCCTACGGTTGAAACTTCTCGAACAAAGAAAAACCTAGAATTCTACATATAGACGATATGGGAAAATGATAAAGAGATGATGGGGAGGGAAGGATCATACCTAGAGACGATGTACTAGCTCTTGAGTGGAAGAAATCGCCTTCAAATAGCACCGGTCGGACTGTAGCAACTCAGTCTCCAAAGAAGAATCGCCACCGGAGAAGAAAGGAGGAGAAAAAGTGAGAAAATTTCACTTTTTCCCGATTTTATAACCAATATAGGCATACCGGTCGATGGTTTTGCCTATACCGGTCGACTGGTATCACACAGATATATGCGACCGCTATGTCTCGGTCAGAAATTTTGTTCTGACCGGTCGACTATACCGGTCGCAACACTGTATACAGGGTGTCGACCGGTATGTTGCGACCGCTATGTCTCGGTCAGAATTTTAATTCTGACCGGTCGACTATACCGGCCGCAGCATATCCCACAGGGGTGCGACCGGTATGTTGCGACTGGTACGCACCAAAGAGCCAGGAAAATTGAATTTAAAATTTTTAAAAATTGTGTAAATTGAAATGTTACTTCTCGACTATTTCCCCTTGCATTATTCAAGACTAACACTACTATTATTGATGTTCTCACATGTTATGTCTTCTTCTCAGATCCAAATAAAATAGTCTGAGATGGCAGGCGGGAACGGTCGAAGGGGTCGGAAGCGTCATCAGGCCAGGATGCACCTTGAAGAAGAACAAGCTGAACAAGACCAGGTTAGAGAACCAAGTCCTGAAGTGGAGGAGGAACAGGTTCTAGAAGTACCGACAAATTTACCTGGCCCACCTCACAGGAATTCTGAGACCATTGTTACAAACTTGGTCTACCAGATGCAAGCTCAGTAGAAGGAATTCCTGAGTGAAGTACTGAAGATGCTCAGACCATCGGGTTCTGTTCCCGCTGGAAATACGCCCGAGTCTGGAGGAAATAATACTACCCAACCGATGCAGAGTAGCCCAAGGCCGAGGGGCCAAGCACAGAATGTACGACCACCGCATCAGTTTTCATCGCCTTCTGCTTACCTGGGAGCTTATCCGTACCCACCACCTTGGTACGGAGCAGACATGCAGGGACAGCATGATCTGAGCAGGTCAGTGGATAGATTCTTGAAGTTGAAACCTTCATCGTTCACGGGCAGGACAGGGAAACCATTGTGGCCAGCACAATGGGCTGCAGAGATGGAAAAGAACTTTCGATTGATGACTTGTACTGAGGAGGAAAAAGTATTATTTGCCACTCATATGCTGAAAGAAGACGCAAATGCTTGGTGGAATTCTACACGGACATATCTGGAAATCAAGTATACACTGGTTGATTGGGAAGTGTTTAAAGCTGCTTTCTTCGACAAGTATTTTCCAAAGAGTTTCAAAGATCAAATGGAGAAAGAGTTTCTCAATCTGTAGCAGTCTCAGTTGACCGTAGATGCTTATCAATAGAGGTACGAAGAGCTATTCTTCTTCGCACCGGCCAGTATGCAAGAGGAGGAGACCAAGACACGTAGGTTCACCATGGGACTATGTGGAAGCATCAGAGAGCACATCTTGGGTCTGGACAAGAAGATTTACAATGAGGCTGTGCAGGTTGCGAGGGTGATAGAGTCCAGTCAGAGGGACAGCTTCTTTGCTCAGAACAGGGGAGCGAAGAGACCTGCTAGTGAGAGCTCGGGTGGCGGTAATACTAGACCATTCCACCCATACAGGGCTCAGACCACTACAGTACCTGCGAGAAACAACCCGGCACCACCTGTGCCACAGTTCGCTGGACACAACCCAAATATCAAATGTTATAACTGTCAGTAGTTGGGACATGTCGCAAGGAACTGCACTCTACCTAAGAAGCAACCTCCACAGCAAGGAAAAGTGTATGCGGTCACCACTGAAGAGGCAGCCGCATCACCTGATGTGGTAACTGGTATGACTCTATACCTTACTATTTGGCTTATTCTTTCATTTTGCATGAGCATGTAGATCTAAGGGGCAATAAATTCCAAGAATTGTAAATGTAGCTGGTATACCCGCCAGAGTTTTATTTGACTCTGGGGCCACGCACTCCTTTGTTTTTATTTCTTTTGGGAAGCGAATGGAGTTACCAATCAAGCATTTGAACCCAAGCTTGATAGTTCGCTCTCCACTAGGAGTCGAAGTGGCTTTGACCAAATATTATGGACCATGTACTGTATGTATTGAGGGCCGAGACTTAGAAGCAAACCTAGTACTACTTGAGATGGCAGACTTTGATGTCATCTTGGGAATGGATTGGCTAGGCCATCATTTGGCCGTCCTTTTATGTAGTGAAAGGAAGCTTGTGCTTACTGACAAAGAGGGAAGGGAGTATAGTTTCACTGGGTTCAAGCTATTTAGGAAGCGGAAGTTGATTCTCTCTGCCCTAAAAGCCAAGCGATGACTAGAGAAAGGGGGAATGGGGTATCTAGTATCTGTAGTCGATCTCACGGCAGAGTCAGTCAAGATGGAAGATATAGATGTGGTTCGGGAGTTCCCAGATGTATTTCCAGAGGAGCTTCTAGGCTTACCATCGGACAGGGCTACAGAATTTGTAATAGACCTTATGCCAGGTTCGGCGCCGGTGTCTAAAGCACCATACAGAATGGCTCCGACCGAGTTAAAGGAGTTGAAGACCCAGTTACAAGAATTATTGGATAAGGGCTTCATACGACCTAGCATATCACCTTGGGGAGCACCTGTATTATTTGTCAAGAAGAAGGATGGAAGTGTACGGCTCTGCATTGACTACCGCGAGCTGAACAAGTTGACGATCAAGAATCGGTATCCTTTGCCTAGGATCGATGACTTGTTTGACCAGTTACAGGGTGCAAAGGTTTTCTCGAAGATTGATCTCCGATCGGGGTATCACTTATTGAAGATCAAGGCCGGAGATATTTCAAAGACTGCTTTTAGAACGAGGTACGGGCATTATGAGTTTCTAGTTATGTCTTTCGGGTTGACCAATGCTCCAGCGTCGTTTATGGAACTGATGAACCGAGTGTTTCATGATATGTTGGACACTTCGGTCATCGTATTCATCGATGACATATTGATCTACTCTAAGGACATGGAGACTCATACAGCACATTTGAGGGCAGCCCTACAACGGCTGAGACAGGAGAAGCTTTATGCTAAGTTCAAGAAGTGTGAGTTTTGGTTGAAGGAAGTGGCTTTCTTAGGCCATGTTGTATCTGAAGATGGTATCAAGGTTGATCCAAGTAAGATAGCTGCTATAGTAGGATGGGAAGCACCAAAATCTATTGCGAAAATTCGTAGTTTCCTTGGGTTGGCTGGTTATTATAGAAGATTCGTGGAAAATTACTCCAAGATCGCTGTTCCACTCACCAGATTGACCAAGAAGGGAGAGAAATTCGTATGGACAGATGAGTGTGAGAAGTGTTTTCAGACTTTGAAGTCAAGACTAGTCTCTGCACCGATCTTGACCATCCCAGAACCAAGCGTACCGTTTACTTTATATACGGACGCTTTGGGGTTGGGTATTGGGTGTGTATTGATGCAAGGAGAACAGGTGATTGCTTACGCATCAAGACAGTTAAAGGAGCATGAGAAGAACTTTTCTACGCATGATTTGGAGCTAGTAGCGGTTATACATGCAATCAAGACTTGGAGACACTACTTGTACGGTGAGAAGTTTCAGATCAAGTCAGATCACAAGAGCTTAACCTACCTTTTCACTCAGAAGGATCTGAATATGAGACTGAGGAGATGGTTGTAATTATTAAAAGATTATGATTGTGACATCCAGTATCATCCGGGTAAAGCAAATGTCATGGCTGACGTCTTAAGTAGGAAGTGGGCATCGAAACCTGAGGCAGGACCAAGTACAAATGCTGCATTGTTTGCCGCAGCCTCTAGTTCAATCGAAGGTGATGAAGAGCATATAATTGAAACTGCAGAAGATCCAGTTGAGCAAGGCTTGATTCATAAGTTCACTATGATGTTCGCCGCATTGAAGATCTCACCGGATCTAGTTGATGAAGTCAAGGTAGCAATCCTACAGGATCCATATCTTAAGACAGTGCAAGAAGACTTAGAGAAGGGTACGAGCAATCCTGACTTTACCTTGGATTCAGACAAGGTGCTCAGGTATCGCGGAAGGTTATGTATACCTGAGAGTGAGGACTGCGATATCAGAGACCGAGTTATGACTGAAGCTCATTACACTCCATATTCGGTACATCCAGGAAGTACCAAGATGTACCATGATTTAAGAAGATTATATTGGTGGAGGGGTATGAAAGCTGATATAGCTCGCTTCGTGTTCCAGTGTTTGAATTTCCAACAAGTTAAAGCGGAAAGGCAGAGACCCGCAGGTTTACTACAGCCATTACCAGAACCAGCATGGAAGTGGGATTGCATCACAATGGATTTCGTCACTGGCTTACCTTTGACACCAAGGTCAGTGGATGCAGTCTGGGTTATAGTGGATCGGCTCACCAGGACAGCTCGATTTATTACGGTCAGACCTCAGTATACCATTGAGAAACTGGCCAAGTTATATGTAGATAATATAGTCAGACTTCATGGCGTTCCAGAAAGTATAGTATCTGACAGAGATCCCCGTTTTACATCGAAGTTCTGGGAAGGATTACAGAAAGCTATGGGAACCAAGTAGAAGTTCAGTACAGCTTTCCATCCTCAGACGGACGGACAGTCAGAGCGAACTATTTAAATTTTGGAAGATATGCTCCGAGCTTGTGCAATAGATTTCAAGGGATCTTGGGATGAGAAGCTATCACTTATCGAGTTCGCTTACAACAACAGCTATCAGGCTACAATTCAGATGGCCCCATATGAAGCACTCTATGGGAAGAAGTGTCATACACCTCTGTTATGGAACGAGGTGGGATAAAGAAGAATTGTAGGACCAGAGTTTGTTGAAGAAACTTGCCGAGTGATTGATCAGATCAAAGAGAGAGTAAAGACAGCTCAAGTTCGATAGAAGCACTATGCGGATAACCGATGTCGAGATCTGGAGTTTGCAGTGGGTGACAAAGTGTTCTTGAAGGTATCACCGGTGCGAGGTCTGAAACGGTTTGGTAAAAAGGGGAAGCTATGCCCCAAGTATGTGGGACCGTATGAGATATTGACCCGACGTGGTAATGTAGCATATCAATTGGCTCTACCACCATCTATGTCCAGCGTTCATAACGTGTTCCACGTATCATTACTGAAGAAGTATGTCAAAGATCCATTGCATATCTTGATCGCTGATCCTCCAGACGTGACTGAAGACTTAACTTTCGAAGTGGTGCCTGTAATGCTCTCAAGCCGAAAAGTTCAGCAACTTCGAACCAAGGATATCCACTATGTGAAGGTGCATTGGAGAAGCCAAAATGTGGAGGAAATTACTTGGGAAGAAGAGAGCGCGATGAGGAAGGAGTACCCTAACCTTTTTGACGATCAAGGTACGTTCAAATTTCGAGGCCGAAATTTCTTTTAAGGGTGGGGGAGTTGTGAAACCTATATGCAAATTTTGGGATGAAATTTCTTTTAAGGGTGGTGGAGTTGTAAGACCCGCAGTCTGAAAATCCGGTCTAAACCTTGGTTTTGTGTCATGACAGGTCTTCCGATCATCACCGGGCCAGACGGGGCAAGCGGATAACAAACAGGTACAAAATTAGACCGAAGTCGACCAATTATACCTGATTTTAGGTATACCGGTCGATGGTACCGGTCTTGGTACCGGTCGATCGGTATGGCCTGCGCAGCTATGTTTGGGAATCTAGAAATTGGTCTCTGCGGGTTCCGCTTTCCTGATTTAGAATCCTAGAAGTTTCCTAATCCTAGTAGGGTTACTAAACCCTATTTCTAGCCTATAAATACACCCTTAAACCTCCTCAAATCCTTTCCATTATCTCTCACAAACCCTAGAGAAGAGAAAGAGGTTGGAAAGGAGAAGGGGCTAGGAAGAAGAAGGAGGTGCCGCCATTACCGTTCGACGACGCTCTCATTACGCTAGTCAACGGTAAGTGTTTGAATCCATCTTCTTACCCTATGTTACTTGTGTGGGTGGATCAATACCATGCAAAGTAGGTATTGATCTAAAACCCTAAATTGGCCAATAAACCCTAAGTTGCCGTCAAACCTTGGATTTGAGTTTCGAGATGATATTCATCGAAATAAGACTTGAATGAGTTGGGGATAACTCTAACTCAAAGCCTAGACTTAGAATGGATAGGAAAAACCCTGAAAATCCATGGAGGATGATCGTCGGCAGTCGAAAAACCCATGTATGGTCTTCCGGAGACATACCGGTTGACTATACCGGTTGCACATAGTGCGACCGGTATGTTGCGACCGCTATCTCTCGGGAGGTTGTCTGTGGGGGACCGGCTGACCATACCGGTCGCCAGTCTTTCCCACAGAGCTGCGACCGGTACATGCCACCGGTCAGCTCTGTGAGGGTATTTTGTAATCTATGTTGGTTTCCGACCAACATGAAACTCTAAGAATGTTATTTTAATGAAACCCTAATAATATTGTAGGACTTTGTGACTTGCCGTTTGGATCTTGTGACGTGGAGCAAGCTAACCAACGAGCGTCAGGTAAGGGAATCTGACCCAAACCTAATAATTAATGGACAGTAAATTATTGTTAATCACCTGATTATATGAGATGTGTTGTTTGTGCATATTCACATGCCATCCTTTACTTTCAGTTATTATTACTGTTCATGCATTGATAGGATGTGATTGTTAGGCATGTGATTGTTTTCGTTAGTGTGTGGAGTGGGGCATGGGCCTGGGATCGCTCTTCACATTAGCACCTTTTGTAGTATTCTGTCTTAACATGCTCGGTACGGGTGGGGCATCAGGGGAAGGTCGTGGTACGGTGGTCTCCGATATTGATGTTGTCCCGGCCATTGTTATGTGGTACTATGGATTCCGAGTCGATGCTGGCTTGTCCACGATGCTTTAGCTCTATCTCTATGCTGTAGGGAGTTATGTTGGGATAGGGTCTACCTGCGTATTGTTTCTATCCTAGTGGGTTAGTTGCGAATAGGGCATCAGGGGAGGTGTGGGAATGCCTTAGCTCTATCTCTATGCCATAGACGGCTGTGCTGGGATAGAGCATACATTGATGACATATAGGATTGGTTAGTTGCGAGCCCAGTTTGTGAGCCCTGGCCAGTAGGGGCTTAGGTATTGGTATGGGTAGAGTATCAGGGGAGGTACGTGGGTATCTTAGCTCTATCTCTATTCCATGGTGGGTGCATGAGGGCCAATGGGGGTGTGATCCATGAGGTGCCACACACTCGTGTATAGAGGTGCCGGGGCCACCAAACCTTTCTATAGCACATTGCAAACTTAAAACCAGACCACAACAGAAAACTGATTGTTACTCATGCATAATCTTGTGAAACTGTCTGATTGTCTTACTGAGCTGTGTTGGTAGCTCACCCTTTGTATATACATTGCTTTTAGATGTTGATGCAGGATACACCGTAGACGACTACGTGAACGCTCCGGCGTACGGTGGTGTAGCTGCTCTGGATGTACAAGCAGGGGAGGACGAGCATGATGCTTCATGCGAGTGCCCTTTCTATGTGTACTTATGATGGATTTTTGTTTAGTTGTTCCCGTTATTTTTGTTTGGTATTACGAGATGTAAAAGATATTATAGTTTATGTTTGGATTTGAATAATTGGATATTTTATTTAAATTATCAATAGATACTCAGTTCATTCTATTTAAAGTCTTCCGCTGTAATATTTATATTCTGATCGTTGGTTATGTGTAATGGTTTGTATGAATGGACACGGCCTATTCGAGATACTGGTGTGAACCGTTGGTTCAATGACGGTTCACTCACACCATACTGGTTGGATCAGAATTTGGGGTGTGACAGATATGGGTTGGCTACCCATAATCTTGTACGAGGCTTACACCTTTGCAGACCTAGTAAAGCAGTTCTATTGCCACATACAGGGCGAGGGTGATCTAGAGGATATGGACAGGGGTAGAAAGCTTCGGATCACTAATTGGGTGAAAGTGGTTCCTATCTCTTTCAACTATCAGGAGTTAACTGATCTCCTGCGCATTTTCAATGATGGGCCATTGATTTATTGCGTAAAAAAGGAGTCATAGTTTCTATCTACTTCTATGCACGCAGAGATATGCAATCAGATTCTTTATGATAACCGTTTAAAGATGAAGGCTGTCAACCTGCGTCCTGAGCCACTGGTATATTGTAAGATAATTCAGCATGATCTGATTCCTCAGGGTGGACACTACGACATGGTCTCCCAGTTGACTCAGTACCTATTCTACTGTATATGCACCAGGCAGCCTGTTTGTCTGCCAAACATTATTATCCGGACTATGCATAGGGCTACTTTGTTTGCTTCATGAGGTAACCTGCCCTATGGAAGGTTGATATCAACTCTGCTGACTCGTCTCCAAGTGAATTTGGAGGATGAAAGGATTTATGAAGACACCTTCTCTGTTGATCTAGACTGGGATGCCATCTGCAAGATGGGAAGAGAAAGGTATAGGTCAACGATGATGATAGAAATTCCATGAGACATCCTCTTACTCGGGTGGTGGCAGCAGATGCAGAGGCGGTAGCGGCGGTAGCAACAGAGACAGACGAGTGTGATGATGAAGAGGATAATGACAAGATTTACATGGATGTGATGCCATACCTCCTCCATCACCACAATGTTCTACTAGAGCCGGCCCTTCTCGAACTTCTCACTCGACTGATCCTTTAAGCCCACCATCAGATGACATGATGGCAGTACTGTGTAAGATTCAGGATGCCTAGCGTTCTACGGATCGGAGGGTATGAGAGATCCTAGATGCTCAACACTCTACAGACCAGCTGGTAGCAGATCTTACTGTTAGTCTCTAAACGACCCAGAGTCTGGTAACATGGCTCATGAGAGTATATGTTGAAGACTATGATCAAGACCGTGAGGCACCTCTCCCTCCAGCGCCCCTAGCTCCATGATTTCTACTTTTACTTTCTCTTATTTATACTACAGAGTAACTGTCCTGGTTATGGATCGTATTCTGGTTCGGATATATATTTTTCTCATTTTTTATAAGTTTTGGCATATATATATATATATATATATATAATTTATTTTTCCTTTAATTATGTGCATTATTCTCTTTCTTAGTTTATATCTCAAACAACACAAGTGCTTATGGTGTATTTGTATTACAGTTTTTAATTTATCCTAACTCAATTCATGACTCACGTAGAAGTAGTTAGGTCAATGGGTAAACATGAGAGAGCTCTGAAATAAAGCTGTCACACCCTAATTCTGGACTAACCAGAATAGTGTGATGAACCATTAATAAATCAATGGTTCAACAAGGATCTCGTTTAGGTAGTACCTACCATATCAAACCACACACACATTCTATGGTAATAATCAGAGATAATAAACAAATAAGCAAAAGTTCTTATAATTAATGAACTGATTATCTAACAGTGATAAATAAATATTGAATCTAGTTATCTATAAGTAACTCAAAACATAAAATAAAATAATCAATTACATGTTCGTTAACCAAAATATAACTAAACTAATCAAAGATGCATTGATTGCACTCACATAAAGGACCATGCGCATCTTCAACAACTTCTACATCCATAAATGCCATGTGTCCATACGATGGTGCATTCACATAATCCTCGACAGTAGTACCTGCATCATCAACTAAAAATATTCGATGTCGAAAGGGTGAGCACACATCACGGCTCAGTGAGCAAAAGAAAACAATGTAATAAACATATGCATGCATTTAATTCATCTCTTTGGTCTGATTTTTAAGTTTACAATGTGCTATAGAAAGGTTTGGTGGCCACCGCACCTTTATACATGGGTGGGTAAGCCCACCCAATGGATTAAACACCAATGTCGCTTACATCCACCCTACCATGGAATAGAGATAGAGATAAAGTGTCTGAATCATACACGACCAATACTTCCCCTGATGCCTTACCCATACCAACACTTAAGCCCATATTAGCGAGGGCTGGAAAACTGGGCTCCCAACTATCCAATCCTAAATGTCATCTAGTGTATCCAAGGACTCACCCCACCATCCCTCAATACGTCCATAGGGATAGAGCTAAGGCCCCCTGACAAAGTCAAAGACCATATAGTCTGAGATCACCTTCCCTGATACCCTACGACTAAATAGTCCTGCTAAGGTAATGATGATACGATGATGTCAATGGGCAAGATTGAGTAGAGATGGAGCTAGAGTCTAGTGACTAGGTCAGAGACCACAATGCCACGTTCTCCCCCTGATGCCCCACTCGCATCTAACACACTAACAATACACACAATCACATGCCTATTCCTATCATCGTCAACCAACATGGTAGCAAATAGACAGATGTAAATATGCATGAGCAGTAATAATAGTAATATTGGATGATATGTGAGACACAAATTATAAGCATACAAGCATAGAATCAATCATGGCATTGGACTCAATAAAATAACAATTTATTATTATCTAATTAATTTAGGTCTTGTTCCATCACTTGTTAGCAAAGCTCAATCTACTTCCAAGCCTTATAACTCTCTTTGAATCAATTTGGCAACCTAGAAGTTACATAAATTTAAGTTAGACTTCATGTTTAACATGTTACAATAGTCGAAAATTGAAATAGGTCGCTCATTGGTCCTATGGTCTCATGCTGTGTTGACCTTACCACGTAAACTCGATACCCTACGGTCACACTATATTCGACCATACACCTGCGACCATACTGTTCCTTGATTCTTCTAGAATGCCTATGGTCGATACTCTGGCCCTATGATGGTCGACCATATTTGTGACCATACGAGTGTAATGTGGTCTCTTGCTTTCAATATGAATTCCTCCACTAAGCTTATCAACGGGGTCCTCCCTAGTGATCATTCTAAGGTCAAAACTTTTACCATGTCAATTGCTCTAACAGATTCTCCATGACCCCCTCTTGAGGTTTGCTCAGAGAATCCCATAACTGAATCCATACATTGGGTTTGGTATTATAATTACACTTGAAATTCCTACTCTTGATGTTCTAAGGCTACAGAGACAAGGTTTATACTATACTTATTGCAGAGAGTCTGTAGAACTCTTCTATCAGCTTTCTCCTTAGTTTCTCTCCTTTTCCTTCTCTTCCTTTTCTTCCTCTAGGGTTTGATAATGTTCCAAAAGAGTAAAAAAGGGTTGAGGAACGTCCTTTATATAGAAAGAAACTCTCCATATAAGATTCTCCAACAATAGGAAAGAGATCCTCATTTTATTTGGAAAGTTTCCAAACTTAGAGTGTGGTTTGGGGTCATACGGTCAGATGGTACGTCGTAGAATCCGTCGACCATATGCTTAAAAACATCGATTGTATGCTTCAAAATCAGTTGTCTTTATTTTTCATTGTATAGTCGACCATACCAACTCAGGTAGTCGACCATACACTTGATTTTAAGTGTTTAGGGTCCATTTTCATACTTGGCCTTATGGTCTTTCTTCATGCGATTGGTCCACTTGATCCAGCTATGATAGGAAGAACTGGCACGACATGATTAAACCGGGTTAGTAGAGTGCGGGACTTACAGTGTCTACCAAGGTGTTTATCAAGGAGGTTATCAATACCCACCACTGGTGTATGGATTGAATACCACTAGACAGAACGATCTGACAAGGCTGGTAAAGAGGTTTATAAAGGTGAAGCCATAGACCTTCTCAGGCAAGGGATCGAACCCACTGTGGCCAGTATAGTGGGTTGATGAAATGGAGAAAACCTTTTTTATGACAGTGATCACTAAAGAAGAAAAGGTCTTATGCTCCACCATCATGCTAAGAGAGGGTGTGAACTACTGGTGGTGGTTTACTCGGACCTACCTACTGACCAAACATGCCTAGGTGACTTGGGAAATCATCAAGGAAGCATTCTTCAAGAAGTATTTCCCTAGAAGCGTCATAGATCAGATGGAGTGAGAGTTTCTGAGCCTACACCAAGGACAGATGACTATGGATGCTTATCTACAGTTTTATGAAGAACTATTCTTTTTTTCTCCTAACAGTATACAAGAAGAAGATACAAAGACTCGATGGTTGACTATGGGACTTATGGGCAGTATCAAAGAGCACCTGCTGGGTTTGGAAAAGACGATTTACAATGAGACTGTGTAGATTGCTCATGTTTTGGAGTCAAGTAAAAAAGAAAGCTTCTTTGCCCAGAAATGTGGACTGAAATGGCCTAACATTGATACGTCAACTGGAGGGAACTCAAAGCCTTTTAGACCATTGAGGCTATAGAGCAATGCTGGACAAGCCAAGGCTGCCTCATCTAACAGGCAACAAGAAGGTAGTAAGTTAGCAAATGTAAAGTGCTTCAACTGCAATCAAATGGGGCACTATGCAAAGACATGCCCTCAGCCTAAGAAGCCACTATACTAAGGAAATTTGTATGCTGTGACATTTGAAGATGCAGTTGCATCACTCGATGTGGTTACAGGTATGACCTGACCTGTATTTATTGTATACTTGTATGAGCATGTAGACCAAACCATGGTAAAAACTACAAGTACTATAGCTATAGCTGGTGTACCCGCTAGAGTTCTCCTATATTCTAGGGCCACCGACTCATTTTTTTTGGGAAGAGATTGGATTTACCCATCAGACCTTTAGACCTGAAACTACTAGTATGATCTCCTTTGGGACTAGAGGTAGTTTTGGATGAATGTTACAAATCATGTTTGGTTCGCATCGATGAACGGGATTTAGAATCATACTTAGTTCGTCTCGAGATGGGCAACATTGACATTATCTTAGGGATGGACTGGTTAGATCAACGTTCAGTGAAGCTGCTATGTGTCAAAAAGAAGTTATCATTTAAGGGCAAGGATGGCGTAGAGTTCAGTTTCATTGGAATTAAATTATCAAGGGAACAAAAGCTTATACTATCTGTACTCAAGGCGAAAAGGTGTCTCAAGAAGGGTGGAATAAGATATCTAGTATCCATGGTGGATGTTACCAAAGAAGCACGCAGATGGAAGACATCGAAGTAGTGTGAGAGTTTTTAGACGTGTTTCTAGAGGACCTACTAGGGTAGCCATCTGATAATGTGACTAAGTTCGTGATAGACCTTTTACCGAGGTCGGCACCAATATCTAAGGCACCCTACCGAATGGTGCCTATAGAATTGAAGGAATTGAAGACCCAACTACAGGAGTTATTGGATGAGGATTTTATATGAACGAGTATTTTACCTTGGGGAGCACCAGTGCTGATCATGAGAAGAAAGATGGTAGTTTTTTTAATGTGTATAGACTACCGAGAACTGAATAAGCTTACGATAAAGAAATAGGTATCCACTACCTTGGATTGATGACTTGTTCGATCAGCTGCTAGGTAGAAAGGTGCTTTCAAAGATGAACCTTCGATCAAGTTTTCATCCGCTAAAGATCAAGGATGGTGACATTCCAATGATAGCATTCAGAAGCAGGTATACATTATGAGTTCCTGGTTATGTCTTTTGGGTTGACCAATGCTGCTACATTTTTTATAGGGCTTATGGATCGAGTGTTTCATGATAGGTTTGACACCTCGGTCATAATCTTCATAGACAACATTTTAGTTGACTCCAAGGATAATGAAACTCATGCAACGCATTTTAAAGTTGCCTTACAATGGCTGGAAAGGGAGAAGTTCTTACAAAATTCAAGAAATGTGAGTTCTAGTTGAATAAAGTGGCCTTCTTGGACCATGTGGTGTCATCATAAGGGATAAAAGTAGACCCCAGCCAGATCAAAGCTATTGTAGGTTGTGAAGCACTTAAGAATGTTGCTGAGATACGAATTTTCTTGGGTTTAGCTGGTTATTACAGAAAGCTCGTAGAAGACTACTCCAGGATTGTAGGGCCTCTTACCAAGCTGACCAAAAAGGGGAAAATTTTTGTCTGGACTGATATGTATGAAGAGTATTTCTAGACTCTGAAGTCGAAGTTGATATCAGCACCCATCTGGACCATCTTGGCACTAGGGGAACCCTTTGCCCTATACACAGTTGCCTACGGATTGGGTTTAAGATGTGTTCTGATGCAAGGTGAACAGGTGATTGCTTCTGCTTCGGGGTTATTAAAGGAGCACGGGAAGAATTACCCTACTCATGACTTGGAGCTAGCAGCGGTGATTTATGCAATCAAGATGTGGAGACACTACTTGTACAATGAAAAATTCCAGATCAAGTCAGACCACAATAGTGTCACCTATCTCTTTACTCAGAAGGAGTTGAATATGAGACAAAGAAGGTGGCTAGAACTGTTAAAGGACAATGATTGTGACATTCAGTATTACCCAAGCAAGACAAACATTGTAGCGGATGCTTTAAGCAATAAGGGAATACTGAAGCCTGAAGGAGGACCTAGTAAGGATGCCACTCTAGGTTCTGTGGTATCAGCCACCTAAGGGGATGTTTACTGGAGTCTCTAGATGACCCTATAGAGCAAGGACTAATCTATAAGTTTTTGCTTATGTTTGTGGCATTGAAGATCTTTCCAGACCTGATGGATGAGATAAAAGCCGTAATCCTAAAAGACTCGTATCTAGGTCATTGTTGCCATCTTCATGATGGATTGTTAAAGTTTCTATATCGTTGTGTGATGGTTTTTGGTTTGCATACTTTTGTTCATACTTTATGGCTTAATGAATTATTGAGTGTCTCTTCATGGATTTATTAAATTTCTCAAGGGTTCTCAATGGATTTCTTCTTGTGCAAGATGAGATTCGATTTTGCATGTCCTTTCAAATGGAATTTGATTATATATCATTGGTTTTAAAAATAAAAGTTCCACTGAAAAGAAGGAAATTTGATTGTGATTGTATAGATTTGTTGAGTAGAAGTTACCTTCGACATGTGGTAGGAAAATTCATGTTTTGTGTTCTATGGGGATTTTTATTGGTTTGTTGATATAGGACAAAGATATGATTTTGTAAATTGTAAGCCTACTCGCCAAGGAGAACAGATTTGTGCATTCTCCTTCCTTGAGAACTTCTAGGTGATCTTTATGGATAAGAAATGATAAATGTGCCACATTTGGTTATCCTCTTGGTTTGGATGTATTTTTCTATTGGTTCCATTGTTATCCATGTTGATGGACCTTCGTTCTTTGGAGCATGTTGCTGTCCATATGGATAGGTTTCTTGTCAAAGGCTTTACTAATTAGTTTCTCATGGTTAGGATTTTTTTTTTTGTGAGATTCTTGTGGTTTCCTATTTAAAAAGGAAAATGAAAAGTTTATGAGATGTTTTCAATGAAGAAATTCTGGTTTCATCTCTAGGTGATATCTACATTGTTTTCCAACAAAATTCTGGTTTTCTATTGAAAATGATATCTAGACTCGTTTTGCATGAAGGAAAATTCTGATTTCTCCTAAGAATGACATATCTAATGTTGGTTTGAATGAAAGAAAATTCTGATTTCCCCTAAGAATGATGATTTATTGCTTGCAAATAAAAAGAAAAATTATGTTATGTCTCAAAGAGTGATATCCTTGCTTGCAAATGAAAGAAAATTTCTATTTTTATTATAAAAGTAACATCAATGCTGTTTTCAATGGTGAAAATTCTGGTTTCTTGTCAAAGTGGTATCTATGTTATTTCAATGAGTGGAAAATCTAATTTCATGTCAATGTGACATCTATGTTTTCAATGGGAAAAATTCTGGTTTCTTGTCAAAGTGGTATCTATGTTATTTCAATGAGTGGAAAATCAGGTTTCTTATGAAAGTGATATCTATGTTGTTTCAATGAGTGAAAATTCTGGTTTTATTCGAAAAGTGACAGCTATGTGGTTGTAATGAAGAAAAATCTGGTTCTCTTGTCTAAATGATATCTATGTTTGGTTTCAATGGTGAAAATTTTGATTACTTGTCAAAGTGATATCTTTGTGGTTTCAATGAGTGAAAATTTTGTTTTTCTTGTCAAAGTGATATCTATGTGGTTTCTTGCATAAATATTCAGTACAAACCTAATAGGGATAGACAAATTTGGTAAACCTAAAATAGGGATAGGCAACCCTGGTAAACCTAAAGAACATAACAAATAGGCATAGGCAATAGGGTAAACCTAAAAATGAGAAGATAGGGATATGCAACCCTAATAAACCTAAAAATGAAAACAATAGGAATAAGCAATCATGACAAACCTAAAAAGGATGATAATAGGGATAGGCAACCCTAGCAAGCCTAAAAATCAAAATATAGGGATAGGCAACCCTGGCAAACCTAAAATTGAGAATATAGGGATAGGTAATCCTGGCAAACCTAGAAATGAGAATATAAGGATAGGCAACCCTGGCACACCTAAAAAAGAAAACAATAGGGATAAGCAACCCTTGTAAACCTAAAGAATAGAACATAGGGATAGGCAACCCTAGAAAACCTATAAGGGAAAGGCTTTTCAAATTACGTTGTACCTAATTTCTTGGACCTCAGGAATACGTAGGCAATTTGGAGGACTCTCTATGTATGGTACTCCTAGTCCATTTGGACAATCCTGATTCAATATCAATCATACATCAAGCATATATCTCAACTTGAACAATTGAATTTAATAAAGCTCAAGCATAAATCACATCTATAAGCTTTAAAAATAACCTTTTCGAACTGCACTATGGACTTGATTTCCAGGATGAGATACATACGCAGTTTGAGATGGACGTCTCAAATTCAGTCCATCATCGAACCATCTTCGGTACGATTTACTACGTTGTATATTTTGCTTGTTTATTTGCTTCAAGACAAGCTTGGCTGAACACTAAGTTAGCAAAACTTAGCAACTTGGTTTAGGACTTCCCCCATTGAACCCTAGTCATACTGTCACACCCCAAATTCTGCACCATTCAGAACGGTGTGATGAACTGCTATAAACCAACGGTTCAACCAGGATCTCTATTAGGCGGTATCCATTAGAAATAAAATCACGCACATCCACAACCATAATCATAATAAATACACAATAGCGGAAGTCTTATAGTAAATGAAATGAGCACTCTAAATGTAATAATAATAATTAAAATATCAAATTATTATTGTATCAACTGAGACATAACTAATTAAAATATCAATTACATCTTTTATAAATCCAAATAAAATCCTAATGGAACATACATGAGTTGCACTCGCATGAGGGGTCATGCGTATCCTCTAAGTCTTCAACCTCCATTGCAGCAACGCGTACATACACTGAGTCATTTATATAATCTGTAACTGTTGTACCTGCATCATCAACTAAAAATATTCGACGTCCATAGAGCTAGGGTCTGGTGACCCCAGAATCCCTCAATACGTCCACTGAGTCATTCAAGGCCTGACCCCAGAATCCCTCAATACGTCCATAGAGCTAGGGTCTGGTGACCAGGATGAACCACAGTGTCACGTCCCCCCCTGATACCCTACGACATATTAGTTCCACTAAGGTAATGGTGATATGACGATGTTTAGTGAACAAGACTTGAGTTAGAGATAGAGCTAGAGTCTGGTGACCAGGATGAACCACAGTGTCATGTCCTCCCCCTAATACTCGCTCGCATCAAGCACACCAACCATACACATACATACACATGCCTATTCCTATCATCATCATCATCATCATGTTATAAACAATAATTAAATATACATGAACGGTAATAATAGAAATATTGGATGACATGTTGAATGCACATAACAAGCATACACGCATAGAATCAATCATTGAATTGGATTCAAAATAAAGCAGTTTATTATTAACCAATTAGTTTAGGTCTTGTTCCCTCACCTTTACTTGATCGTAGGTCATCTTTCAAGCTTTAAGAATCAACTATATATCGATATTATATCACTAGAAAACCTAACCAAGTCGATAAAATTTAATTAGAATTAATTCAGACTTTAAAAAGCATGCTGCTAACTAGGGGTCGATGCTAGGGTCGGAGGTTTGATCGACCCTGGGTGTGACCACCCCTATTCTGGACTTCTCGAACACTGGGGGTCAATGATCAGGGTCTGGTAGGGTCGATTGTGTAAGACCCATGTTAATCTAACCCAATCTTATCACCTTGAATCAGGTTCACCCATCGTGGTCGAGTCAAATGGACCAAGGGCGTAAAGGAGGTCGAGATCCCAGGTATCAAATCGACCATAAAACACTTAATTTAAGGGGAGGGTCACATACCCAGCCAAGGAGGGTTTGACCCCCCAAAACAGAAAGTCAGACCCTCAGTTTTGAAGGGAGGGTCAGATGAATTAGAAACCTAGGGTCGACGGGATCATCGACCCTCCCATCGACCCTCAGTTGCCGCCGAAACTAAAATTAGGAAATTTCTTAATTTTTGATTTGGATTCTTTCCTAATCTCAAAGGGACTTAATTTAAGATGTTCCTACTCTATTTAAAGGACGTCCCTAAGCCTCTTTCACTCCTTCTACAACCCTAATTGAATTGAGAGAAAGAGAAGAGAAGGAAAAGAAAAAGAAGAGAAGCAAGGGAGAGAATTTAGCTAAAAGGAGAAGAGTTGCAGAGAAGGAGTAATCTTCTCAGGTATGGATACTAACTCCATGAGTTTCTACAGACCTTAGGTTAGATAATGATGAGAATATGATCTCGGGAAAACCCAAACCATCAATCTATGGTTAAGTTTCATGGAAAACCATAGGAGAATGCATGAAAGCTATTTAGGTAGATGATTCATGGTTCCAGACCAAGGAATGAATGTTGAATGGAATGTAGGAGAAAGCCATAGGATCCCAAGCACGAAGAATGGACTAAAAAGAGGGAAATTTACCAAAGTACATTGAGGATCGCACAGAGGGTCGATGACCATCTGACCCTAGGTGATCCTGAGTAACGACCCCTAGTGTTCGGGAAGTTCAGATTATGGGGAGGGTCACACCCAGGGTCGATCAGGACTCCGACCCTACCTTCGACCCTCAGTTAACAGAATGGTTTTTAAATTTTGAATAAATTCTAATTAAATTTTATCGACTTTGTTAGGTCTTATAGCAATCTAATAACATTATAAAGGTGATTCTAAAGCTTGAAAAAGTATCTATTAGCAAGCTAAGGTGAGGGAACAAGACCTAAACTAATTGGTTAATAATAAACTGTTTTACTTCTTGAGTCCAATACCATATTGATTATATGCGTATATGCTTGTATGTGCATTTAACATGTCATCCAATATTTCTATTATTTATTCATGCATATTTACTTTATTGTTTATAACATGATGATGATGATGATGATAGGAATAAGCATGTGAATGTTTGTGTTTGGCCAGTGTATATGGTGAGGGTAGGAATTGTATCAATCGGTACAACCATGACCATTTTCATGGGGTGTATATTGTGCTATGGTCTCAAGACATGTCCACTGATGTCGTCGTATCGCCATTACCTTAGCAGAACTATTGCGACGTAGGGCATCGAGGAGGGTCTCGGTCCTTGAGTCCTATACTCTATCGAGGGGCCTTAGCTCTATCTCTACTGGTGCTCTGAGGGATGCTGGGGTGAGGCCTTGGATACACTGTTTGGCATTAGGATTGGTTAGTTATGAGCCCAGTTTGCAACCCTAGCCAGCAGGAGTTTATTTGTTGGTATGGTATCAACCGGTACAGCCATGCCGTTTTCATAGGGTGTATATTGTGCCATTTTGGGTGCTGTGGGCGACAGTGATGGAGTCATTGGGCGTATCCACACACTTGCGTATAGAGGTGCGGTGGCCACCTATCCTTTCTATAGTACAGTGCAAACTATAAACCGGACCAAAGATATGAATTGATTGCATGCATATGTATTGTTGCATTGTTTTGTTTGCTCACTGTGCCATGATGTGTGCTCACCCCCCTAACGTCGAATATTTTTAGTTGATGATGCAGGTTTTACCGTTGAAGACTATGTAAATGCTCCAGCATATGGGACCGTAGCGGCGATGGAAGATGAAGATGAAGTGGATACACATGACGTCTCTTGCGACTGCAACACATGTGTATTCAATTAGATTTTTGGTTTATTTATTTGGATTCATTAAAGACATGTATTTGGTATTTAATTAATTATATCTCAGTTGATACAAAATAATTTGTTATTTAAATTTTAATATCACATAGATTCTCAGTTCATTTTATTATAAGACTTCCGCTATTGTGTATTTACTCTGATTATGAATGTGGATGTATGAAGTTTAGATAACACGGATATTGCCTATTCGAGATCCTGGTTGAACCATTGGTTTGCTAGCAGTTCATCACACCATTCTGAATAGTGCAGAATTGGGGTGTGACAGATTGGCCATCGACCCCCGTGCGACCCCCTGTGGGTTTTATCAATTTTCATCCTTCAGTCCATTCTTCGTGTTTGGGGTCCTATGGCTTGCTCCTACAGTCCATTCTACACATGTTCTATGGCCTAGAACCGTGGTTTATTCACCTATATAGCTTTCATAATTTCCCCTATGGTTTTCCATGAAAGCCTAACCATGGGTGGATGATTTGGGTTCCTCCTAGATCATTCCCTCTTCTCTATCTATTCTAAAGTCAGTGGAATTACATGGAGTTGGTATCCATACCTGAGAATTAGGCTTGTTTCTCTGAAGCCTTCTCCTTGATCTTCTTCTTCACTTTCCTTCTCTTCTCCTTCTCTTGTCATTCTCTTCTCTTTCTCCCAATCCAATTAGGGTTCTAAAAGGAGTGAAAGAGTCTTAGGGACATCCTATTTTTAGAGTAAAAACTCCAAAATAAGTCTCATTTAGATTAGGAAGGAATCCCATTAAAATTAGGAAAGTTTCCTAATTTTCGGTTCGTACTGTTTTTACCGATTACCGGGGGTTGATAGGGGGGTCGGAGATCCCGTCGACCCCTGGTTCTTAAACTGTCCGACCCCCAGTATAAAACTGGGGGTCTGACTTTTATACTGGGGGAGTCTGACCCTTCCTTGCTGGGTATGCGACCCTCCTCCTAATTTTAGTGTTTTTGGGTCAGTTTAATACCTGGGATCGTGATTTCCTTCACGCACTTGATTCGTTTGGTTCGACCATGATAGGTAGACCTGGTTCAAGGTGGTAAGACCGGGTTAATTTGATACGGGTCTCACAACTCCCCCCTACTTATAAAAATTTTGTCCCCGAAATTGTTCATACCTTCTGAGTCGCATAGCATTCTCTTCTTCCCATGTAATTTCTTCCATGTCTCTACTTCTCCAAGTGACCTTAACATAATAGATATCTCGATTGCATAGTCGTTAACCTTTCGGCTGGTGATTTCAGTTGGTGTTACATCAAATGTCAAATCATCAGTCAAATCAGGCAGATCTACTATCAGAACGTGCGTAGGATCTTTGACATACTTCTTCAATAAGGAAATATGAAATACGTCATGCACACTTGACATAGATGGTGGTAGGGCTAACTGGTAAGCCACTTTCCCACGCTTAGCTAGAATCTCATATGGCCCGATATATCTTGGACTTAGTTTCCCTTTCTGTTCGAACCGTTTCAATCCTCGCATAGGCGATACTTTTAAGAATACTTTATCACCCACGACGAACTCAAGGTCTCGGCGTCGGGTATCGGCTTATTGCTTCTGACGATTTTGAACTGTTCTCACTCTTTCATTGATAATGTCGACCACTCGGCAAGTCTCTTCAACAAATTCCGGTCCAACAATACTACGTTCCCCAACTTCATTCCAAAACAATGGAATTCAACACTTTCTGCCATACAGTGCTTCATAGGGTGCCATCTGTATATAGTAGCCTGATAGCTATTATTATAAGAGAACTCAATCAGTGGTAACTTTTCATCCCATGATCCGTTGAAGTCAATTACACATGCTCGAAGCATATCTTCTAGAATCTGAATTGTACGCTCCGACTGTCCGTCTGTCTATGGGTGGAATGCAGTACTAAACTTCAATGTTGTACCCATAGCCTTTTGCAATCCTTCCCAAAACTTTGATGTAAATCGTGGATCTCTATCGAACACAATACTTTCAGGTACACCGTGTAATCGCACAATGTTATCCACATACAGCTTAGCTAACCTCTCTAGTGTATACTAGGGTCGTATAGGTATAAAGCGAGTTGTTTTAGTCAGACGGTCTACAATCACCCAAACTGCGTCAACTACTCGAGGAGTCAGTGGTAATCCCGTGATGAAGTCCATAGTGACACAGTCTCATTTCCATGCTGGTTCCGGTAACGACTGTAACAGTCCTGCCGGTCTTTGTCGTTCAACCTTTACCTTCTGACAATTTAGGCATTGAGACACGAACTTAGCTACATATGCTTTCATTCCTCACCACCAATATAGTTTCTTTAGATCATGATACATTTTTGTACTTCCAGGATGTATAGAATAGATGGTGGTGTGGGCCTCTTTCATCAATCGATGTCTAATGTCCAAGCTTTCTGTTTCAAGTACACATATTCTTCCTTTGTACTTTAGTACCTTTTCTTCGTCCAAGGTGAACTCAGGGTTAGTTCTACCTTTTTCGATGTCTTCTTGTACCGTTCCTAGGTAGGGGTCTGATTTGATAGCTGTCTTCACTTCATCAACTATATCCGGTATAATTTTCAATGCGGCGAACATATTTGAAAACTGATGAATAAACCCTTGGTTGGTTGATCCATTTGGTGCATCTATCACAAACTGCTCATTACCGTGCTTGAATATCTTTCTGGTATTACACATTGCGGCAGTTGTGCTAACCTCTCCCTGAGATTTTATCATTGCCTTTCTACTCAATGCGTCGGCTACTACATTAGCATTTCTCGGATGATACTGGATATCACAATCATAGTCTTTCAATAGTTCTAGCCATCTTCTTTGTCTCATATTCAGCTCTTTCTGATTAAATAGGTAAGTAAGACTTTTATGGTATGATTTAATCTGAAACTTCTCCTCGTACAATGTCTCCATATTTTGACAGAATGTACTACTGCCGCTAATTCCAAATCATGTGTGGGGTAGTTCTTTTCATGTGTCTTTAGTTGTCTTGAGGCATAAGAAATTACTTGTTCTCCTTACATAAGTACATATCCTAATCCCAGTCCTGACGCATCGGTGTACAAGATAAATGGTTGTCTTGGAATCGGGATGGTCAAGATTGGAGCTGATATCTATCTAGCTTTCAATGTTTGGAAACTCTTCTTGCATTTATCCGTCCAGACAAACTCCTCTCCCTTCTTAGTCAAACTGGTAAGAGGTACAAAAATTCAGGAATAGTCTTCCATAAATCGTCAATAATACCCAGCTAGACCCAGAAAATTTCAAATTTCCGCAACGCTCTTCGGTGCTTCCCACTTTACAATAGCTTCGATCTTGCTGGGATCCACTTTAATTACTTTAGCGGATACTACATGGCCTAGAAATGCGATTTCCTTTAGGCAAAACTCACACTTTGTAAATTTGGCATAGAGCTTTTCCCTTCGTAGTCGCTGTAAAGCGGTGTTTAGATTCATGACATGAATTTCCTCATCTTTGGAGTAGACTAATATATCATCAATGAATACAATAACCGACGTATCCAACATGTCGTGGAAAACCCGGTTCATAAGTTCCATTAAGGTTGCTGGTGCGTTTGTCAATCCAAAAGACATGACCAAAAATTCATAATGTCCATATCTGGTCCTGAATGCTATCTTGGGGATATCACCATCCTTAATCTTCAGCTGATGATAACCTGACCGAAGATCAATCTTTGAGAACACTTTGGCACCTTGCAACTGATCGAACAGGTCATCGATCTGAGGCAATGGATACCGATTCTTGATTGTCAGTTTATTCAGTTCTCGGTAGTCTTTACACAAGCGAATGCTACCGTCCTTTTTCTTCACGAATAAATCTGGCGCTCCCCATGGTGATATGCTAGGGCGAATGTAACCCTTGTCCAGTAGTTCCTGTAGTTGTACTTTGAATCCCTTCAATTCAGTAGGAGTCATTCGATAGGGTGCTTTCGATACTGGTGCGGCTCCAGGTATAGGTTCTATAATGAACTCTGTAGCTCGGTCGGGTGGTAATCTTGGTAATTCTTTTGGGAATACGTCAGGATAGTCACGCACGACATCCATATCTTCCATTCTTGGTGTTTCGTTGGTAATGTTAACCACAGACACTAAATAACCGACTGCTCCTTTCTCAAGGAACTTCTTAGCCTTTAGCGCCGAGAGTATGAGCTTTTGTTTTCAGGGAAGTTTCGTTCCTGTAAAACTGAACTCGGCTCCTTCCTTGTCTTTAAATGTCAGCTTCTTTTTGGCACATAATAGGTTTGCAGAATGCCAAACCAACAAGTCCATTCCCAAGATGACGTCAAAGTCTGCCATCTCAAGTTGGATCAAGGTCGCATCCAAGGTCTTTTCATCAATAAGAACTGGACATGGTCCATAACCTTTTTCTAACTCCACTTCTAATCCCATAGGTGATCGTACAAGTAGTTTGTAGTCTAAGGATTTAAGGGGTAGATTTAACTTCTTTCCAAACATCACAGATATAAAGGAATGAGTAGCTCCTGAATCAAAGAGTACTCTGGCGGGAATGCCATTAATAGGTACGATACTTGTGATTTGTTTTGGTTTGGTCTACATGCTCATACAATGTAATAGAACTAACAAAATATAAGTCATACCTGTAACCACATCAGGCGATGCGACAGCATCCTCGGATGTAACCGCGTAAACTCGCCCTTGATGTAGCTGCTTCTTGGGCTTAGCACATTCCCCTGCCATATGTCCCACTTGTTGGCAGTTAAGACATTTTATCCCTTCAGTAATTGGCTTCCGTTGCTATTGAACTACGGGGATAGTCTTGCCTATAGTGGTAAAGCCTTGAGCACGGAAGGGTTCGAATGTTTTGTTATTCCCTCCATTATAAGAATTTCCAACTGGCCTTTTTATACCCTTATTTTGCATGAAATAACACTCCTTCTGGCTCGATTCTATAACTCGAGCAATTTATGCCGCTTCATTATAGATTTCCTTTTCATGTCCCAAAACGTGCTCACGGATGCTTCCCCTAAGTCCCATGACGAACCTTCGGGTCTTTGTGGTTTCCTCTTGCATACTAGTGGGTGAAAAGAAGAACAACTCTTCCTAACGCTGTTGATAAGCATCCACAGTCATCTATCCCTGATATAAACTCAGGAACTCTCTTTCCATTGAATCTCTGAAACTTCTTGGAAAGTACTTCTCAAGGAACATTTCCTTATAAATATCCCATGTTAATTGGGCGTGCTTTGTAAGTAAATATGTTCTGGTAGACCTCCACCAATAGTGTGCATCTCCTTTCAACATAAAGGTGTCACACAACACTTTCTCTTCTTCATTTAATGTCATCATCATAAAGTTTCTTTCCATTTCATTGACCCAGTGTGCCAGCCATAAAGGATCTGCTAGCTTCCATTAAATTATCTGGGCTTTAATTTCAGAAAATGCTCCACCAGTCTGGAGTGGTCTAGAGGCTATGGAACATATGGCTCCATATGTAGGTGGTTGGTATTGATATCCACCTTGAGCTATTTCAGGATTCGGTATTTGAACCTGCTTGATAGGAGTCTGAGGTGCGTGGGGTACTGTGTTACTTCCCCCGGGAGCTGTGGTTGCCTGTCCAGCTGGCATTGGAGGTGTTTGTGCAGCTGGAAGAGTTATGCCTATGGCAGCTTGGATAGTAGCTTGTGCCTCTTGCATCTGTTGTAGCTGTTGGGCCAGGTTCATTACGACTGTGGCCAAGTCTGTAGGTGGAGCTGGCAGATTGGTAGGATTTTCCTGCCCATTTATGATGGATGGTGCCGTGTTCCTGTCCCCCTGTGGTTCCGGCTGTGTCTGGTTATCTTCCCCCACAGGTGGTGGTGGGATAGAGTTACAGCTCTGTCTGGTTGCTCTGCGTCCCGCCATAAATAAATCTGCTAGTAGGATTTCCTGAAGTCATTGAACACGAGAGATAATCATTAACTACTTCATTCCCATATTTTAAATCCACTAACAAATGCAAATTTCCAATATTTCAGATCATTCTGTCGAAAATACTATGTTTTCACTACAGGGTCGATGGTGGGGGTCGATGGGTATCCGACCCTCAGTATCCGAGCCTGGGAAATTACCCATTCTTCCCGAGAGCCGGGGATTGATTGGGGGGTCGGAGGATCTCCGACCCAGGGTGCAACCCCTGGTTCACTGTCAGGTTCCCGAGAGCCGAGGGTCGATGCGGGGGTCGATTGTTTTAATCGAATTTTCCGACCCCCGGATAAAAAATCTGATTTTTAAGTCCGATTCAAAGTTCATTTCCCATTCATTCTTCTCCGCTTCGACTCAACTCGTCCCTCTGAGTTGCTACAGTGCTCATTTCGATCCGTTGGTGGTTTGCACTACTCGTTTCATCATCTACACCTCCGCTACAGGTATTTCTTCTACCTTTTCATGTTTATAGGTTTCTTAACCTAGGTTTTTACTCGTTTATCTTGTATTTTTCAAATTAAACTTTTTCCAACCATAAAAATTCGATTTTTATTTTGGTCTTTTGTTATTGGTGACTCGAGGAACGAAAGCCCTCAAAAATATTTGAGTTTCATCGGTTGGTTATTGAGAAACTCAAAATTTTTACTTTTTGCCCTAATTTTGTCGAAATTTTGAATTTCTTGAAATTTTTTGCAATTCAATCTAATTAGTTGCAATTTCCGACTGTTTGAATCTCAGAAGTTAGTTTAGGATCTATGTAAGTCCTCCTGCCCACGTGTATGGGTGAAAAGTGAGGTTTTTGTCCAATTTACATCGTTGTTACGTCGAAATCTTGGGTTTTTCCTCTCTACTAACTCATTATTTGTTTTTCTTTCTTCTTTGCAGATACTATGGTTCGTACCAAGGTACCCAGAGTTCGCGATCATCTTCGCTTCCGTTCCAGCGAAGCCGAGACACATTATGCCCACTACGATCGCAAGAAGGTAGAGGGAGGCCACAAAGTGAAGTTGGCTGAGTTAGCCTTGTTTAATGTGGAGAGAGCATTTGGTGATATGGGATGGTTCCCTGTCATCACTTATGACGCGTGTACCCATCCTGATTTGGTACGCCAGTTCTACTGTAATCTCCAGGTGGTGGGAGATTACAATGATGTGGAGAGGGGTGATGAGCTGCACATCACGAGCTACGTCAAGGGAGTTGACATCTCACTTGATTATCGATAGCTAGCCGACTTACTGGGCCTTTCCTATGCTAGCCCCATTGTGTTCTGTGCTCCTGGAGAGCCCTAGTTCTTCTCTCTACAGATGAGGGCTGAGATCGATGGTCAGCTCATCCGACCTGATCGCTAGTAGATGAGAGCGTGTTATCTGCGATCAGATCCATGGGTATACTGCAAGATCATTCAGCATAACCTGATACCGCAGAGTGGTCATTACGAGAGATTCTCCCAGCTGACCTAGTATCTCTTATACTGTATATGCACTAGGCAGCCCGTCTGCCTTCCATACATCATTATGCCTACCATGATCAGTGCAACGTTGCCGAGTTACACTGGCAACCATCCTTAGGAACGCATGATCACTACCTTGCTTACCCGCCTGGGGGTTGACCTAGTGGATGAGAAGATTCAGGAGAAATCCTTTTCATCGCCTCTGGATTGGGAGGCCATTTGCAAGATGGGCATGCGGGATGCCCAGGTCTATCATGAGGAGAGGAACGCGATGGTGCGCCCTCGCACTTGAGTGGAGATAGCTGATGTTGAGGCTGCAGTAGCAGCCGCTGGAGTAGGGGTTCCTGGGGATGATGACGATTGGCTGTACATAGATGTAGATGCCATACCCCCTCCATCACATACTCATGCTACTGGAGCTGGTCCCTCTTCTTCAGCTGGTCCTTCGCACACTGCTGGTCCTTCGTATACTCCATCTGATGACATGATGAGGATATTACACGAGATACGAGAGGCTCAGCGTATGACTGACCTGAGGATGGGAGAGCTTAAAGAGGCTCAGCGTATGACTGACTAGCGAGTCATTGATCTCATAGCTAGTCTCTAGACAAGCCAGACTCAGATAGCCTGGTTGACAAGGGTCTACGCTGAGGACTATGATAGAGACTGTGAGGCACCACCTCCCCAGCACCTCCAGCTTCTTGATGTACTCCTTTTATTTTTCTTTTTGTACTTCAGAGTAACTGTCCGGACTATGGACTGTACTCTGTTTGATCATATATATATATATATACACGTTTGTTCTTCCTTTTGGTTGTATATAAATTTGTTTCTAATTTAATAGATGCATTATTCTCTTTCAGTTTAGTCTCAAACAACACAGGTGCTTATGGTGTGTTATTATTACATCTTCTTTATTTTTATCCTATCTCAGTTCACACCCATTTGTGGAAGTATATGGTTTCACAGATAAAGCCTGAGATGCTCTGATACCAAGTTGTCACACCCCAAATTCTACACCATTCAGAACGGTGTGATGAACCACTATAAACCAACGGTGCAACCAGGATCTCTATTAGTCGGTATCCATTAAAAATAAAACCACGCACATCCACAACTAGAATCAGAATAAATACACAATAGCGGAAGTCTTATAGTAAATGAACTGAGCTTTCTAAATGTAATAATCATAATTAAAATATCAAATTATTATTGTATCAACTCAGACATAACTAATTAAAATATCAATTACATCTTTTATAAATCCAAATAAAATCCTAATGGAACACGCATGAGTTGCACTCGCATGAGGGGTCATGCGTATCCTTTAAGTCTTTAGCCTCCATTGCAGCAACGCGCGCATACACCGAGTCATTTATATAATCTGCAAGTGTGGTACCTGCATCATCAACTAAAAATATTCGATGTCGAGAGGGTGAGCACACATCATGGCTCAATGAGCAAACAAAAAAATGCAACAAACATATGCATGCATTCAATTCATATCTTTGGTCTGGTAAATAAGTTTGCAATGTGCTATAGAAAGGGTTGGAGGGCAAAGGTCACGCTTATTGACCACTCCTCTATACACGAGTGTGAGAAGCCGCTCAATGGTCACACTTATGGTCGTCCCACATGCACCCACCATGAACATTGTACAACAAAGGTTAAAGCTTATTGCTGTACAGTGCCATACCAATACGTAAGCCCCTGCTGGCGAGGGCTTGCAAACTGGGCTCGCATCTAACCAATCTTAATGCCAAACAGTGTATCCAAGGCCTCACCCCAACATCCCTTAATACGTCCATAGAGATAGAGCTAGGGTCTGGTGACTAGGATAAATCACAGTGTCAGGTCCCCCCTGATACCCTATGACGTATTAGTTCCACTAAGGTAATGGTGATACGACGATGTTTAGTGGACAAGACTTGCGTTAGAGATAGAGCTAGAGTCTGGCGACCAGGATGAACCACAGTGTCACGTCCTCCCCCTGATACTTGCTCACATCAAGCATACCAACCATACACATACATCCACATGCCTATTCCTATCATCATCATCATCATCATCATGTTATAAACAATAATTAAATATGCATGAACGATATAATAGAAATATTGGATGACATGTTGAATCCACATAACAAGCATACACGCATAGAATCAATCATGGCATTGGACTCAAAATAAAACAGTTTATTATTAACAAATTAGTTTAGGTCTTGTTCCCTCACCTTTACATCATCGTAGGTCCCCTTTCAAGCTTTAAGAATCAACTATAAATTGATATTATATCACTAGAAAACCTAACCATGTCGATAGAATTTAATTAGAATTAATTTGGACTTTAAAAAGCATGCTGCTAACTGGGGGTCGATGCTAGGGTCGGAGGTTCGATCGACCCTGGGTGCGACCACCCCTATTCTGGACTTCTCGAACACTGGGGGTCGATGATCAGGGTCAGGTAGGGTCGATTGGCCATCGACCCCCCGTGCGACACCCTGTGGGTTTTGTCAATTTTTCATCCTTCAGTCCATTCTTCGTGTTTGGGATCTTATGGCTTTCTCCTACAGTCCATTCCACACATGTTCTATGGCCTAGAACCGTGGTTCATTCACCTATATAGCTTTCCTAATTTCCCCAATGGTTTTGCATGAAAACCTAACCATGGAGGGATGATTTGGGTTCCTCCTAGATCATTCCCTCTTCTCTATCTATTTTAAGATCTACAGAATTACATGGAGTTGGTATCCATACCTGAGAATTAGGCTTGTTTCTCTGAAGCCTTCTCCTTGATCTTCTTCTCCACTTTCCTTCTCTTGTCTTTCTCTTCTCCTTCTCTTCTCTTTCTCTCAATCAAATTAGGGTTCTAAAAGGAGTGAAAGAGGCATAGGGACGTCCTATTTATAGAGTAGAAACTCCCAAAATAAGTCCCATCGAGATTAGGATGGAATCCCATTGAAATTAGGAATGTTTTCTAATTTTCGGTTTGTGCTGTTTTTACCGATTACCGGGGGTCGATAGGGGGGGTCGGAGATCCCGTCGACCCCTGGTCCTTAAACTGTCCGACCCCCAGTATAAAATTGGGGGTCTGACTTTTATACTGGGGGGGTCCGACCCTCCCTTGCTGGGTATGCGACCCTCCCCCTAATTTTAGTATTTTTGGGTCAGTTTAATACCTGGGATCGTGATCTCCTTCACACACTTGATCCGTTTGGTTCGACCATGATGGGTAGGCCTGGTTCAAGGTGGTAAGACCGGGTTAGTTTGATACGGGTCTTACACATGCAGTTGACCAAGCACAGTCAGAATTAGAGTCTAAGGAATGTTTAGGAGGCCGATCTAGATCGGATGGTTTGGGTGTCTAACTTCTTCCCAAAATCATACCCTGAATAATTACCCAATCTCTTGTAGACCAATAAACCGATATAATGGATATGAATTAATAGAAGTCTTATCTTATAGCGAGATTACACTTTTAAAGGTCTAGACCTTAATCCATGTGGTGACTCCAACAATAAATTTTCTTTGATCATCTCGAGGAGGAGGGTGAATCACCTCACCATTGACCTCGCAATCACCAAGACCAGCACTACTTTTCGTGCAGAGGTTATGAAGTGTCCCATACCACTCACTCCCAAACCACTTGAAGCATTACTAATCACACACAATTGTTGAGGCCATATTTTTTCTTCCAATAGTTAGAGGACACGTGTCCTTAAGTGTCGGCATATTAAGCACCTCCACGTGTCCTGGTTAGCTTGACCTATTCTCCCATGTGAGATGGCGTTCACCACTGTTTACTAGTCGTGTCTCACCAGTCCTCCTGGGTGAGATTATCACACCCCAATTTTGGACTAACCAATGGTGTGATGAACTGTCATGAAAACCAATGGTTCAAACCAGGATCTCGTATAGGCTATGCCAACCGTGTTAAACAAAAACACATTCCACAGTAATAATCAGAGATATTTTAATGAATAGCGAAAGTATTATTAAAAATGAACTGAGGTCTACATGATAAATAATTAAATGATCTAGTTACCTCCAATTACCAAAACATAATTAATTCATATTACAAATATCAAAATATGAAAGTTAAGCACTAAGTGTAACCATGATGGAACTACTCGTTTGACGAGTCTCACTCGTCCTCCACAGCTTGCACATCCATAGCCGCTATATGTCCATACGTTGGCATAACGATGTAGCCTTCAACAGTAACACCTGCAACATCAAAAACTAAAAAGGGTTGCCCGCGCGAGGGTCAGCTCTCCAACTTGAGCTCAGTAACTTAACAAAACAATGCAACAAACATATGCATGCATTCAATTCATATCTTTGGTCAGGTTTTTAAGTTTGCAATGTGCTATATAAAGGTTTAGTGGCCCCCACACCTCTATACACGAGTGTGTGAATCTGCCCAATGTATCAAACAATAACTCTATCCCACATGCGCCCACCATGGAATAGAGATATAGTTAAAGTGTCCGGATCACACACCGCCAACACTTCCCCTGATGCCCTACCCATACCAACACCTAAGACCCTGCTAGAGAGGGCTTACAAACTGGGCTCGCAACTAACTAATCCTAATGCCAAACAGTGTATCCAAGGCCTCACCCCAGTATCCCTCAATACGTCTATAGAGATAGAGCTAAGGCCCCCGACAAAGTCGATGACTACATGGTCTGAGACTACCTCTCCTGATGTCCTACGACGTAATAGTTCTGCTAAGGTAATGGCAATATGACCATGTCAGTGGGCAAAACTTGAGTAAAGATAGAGCTAGAGTCTGGTTACGAAGTCAAAGACCACCACGCCACGTCCTCCCCCTGATGCTCCACTCACATCCAATACACCAACCACACACATACAACCACATGCCTATTCCTAGCATCATCATCATCATCATGTTATAAATAAATAGATGTAAATATGCATGAGCAGTAATAGAAAGAATATTGGATGACATGTAAGATGCACATTACAAGCATACATGCATAGAATCAATCATGGCATTGGACTCAATAAAAGTAAACAATTTTTTATTAACCAATTAGTTTAGGTTTTGTTCCCTTACTTGTTAGCAATACTCGATCTCCTTTCAAGTCTTGAAATTCTCTTTCAATCAATTTAACAACCTAAAAGTTATATGAATTTAAGTTAGGGTTCATATATAACATATTACAGTAGTAGGAAATCGAAACAGAGCACCGATAGGTGTTTGATTGGTCTTATGGTCTCATACTGTATCGACCTTACTGCCTACGATTGATACCCTATGGTCGCATATGGTGCGACCATAGCTACAACTATATGGTTTCTGAAATCTTCTCGAATGCTTATGGTCGATCCTCTGGTCATGCTGGTCATGCTATGGTCAACTATTTACGTGGCCATGAGATTTCTGATCACAGACTATATGCAATTCGAGTTCTTCCTTGGTCAATTCCTCTACTCTTCAATTGGGTTTATCCTAAGGTCATCCTATGACCATCATTAATAGTTTCTTATGAACCCTAATCATCAAAATCATCCCTCATAGTTATCCTTGGGATTTTCTCAAGGAATTACATAAGTCATAATAGGTTGATATCTTCTATACTCCATAGAAGTCTTATTCCTTATAGTTTACATCTAGAGATTAGGTTCATACCTTTGCCTAAGGTAGAGAGCCAATCTCTTCTCAGCAAAATCCTCTCCTTAGCCTTTTCTTCTTCTCCTTCTCTTCCTTCTCTTCCCTTCTCTTTCTCTAGGGTTTACTAACATTCTAAAAGAGTGAAAAAGGGCTGAGGGACGTCCTTCATATAGAGGAAAACTCTCCATATAGAGTCCTCTTTCAATGAGGAAAGAAATCCCTTAATTTAGGAAAGTTTTCAAAACTCAGAGTCTGACCTAAGGTCTCACGATCGATGGCTACGGTCGTAGAACCCATCGATCGTAGGTTAAAATCATCGACCATAAGGTCATTGATCAGTAACCATTGCTTCTTTCCATATGGTTGACCATACATACCCAAGTATGCGACCATATGCATATAGTTTTGGGTGTTGAGTCAATTTTTATACCTAGTTTGTGATCCATCTTCACACGCTACATCCACTTGGACTAGGAATGATGGGGGGACTTGGCAAAACAGTTAAACTGGGTTAGTGGAGTGTGGGTCTTATAGAGATGGCATTCACCACTGTTTACTAGTCGCGTCTCGCTGGTCCTCCTGGGCAAGATGGTATTTACCATTTGTAAGTTGCGTCTCACCAGCTTGTCACCTAGATAATGGGACCTCATGGTTGCCTGCTGAATCTGTCATCACATGTATTTACTTGTCTATAATTATGGTGATGGGCGCATGTGGGGATCTTTAACTGTTCTTGGAGTGGTTATTTCGGCGGTTATTAAGCTTAATGGTCATAACTGACACGGCATTAATGTTAGCCTTTGGATCTTTATCCGATGGTCATGCGAGAACATCACAGACGCTCCTGACTATTAGGCGGTTAAGCTAGAGGTTTGCTGGGAACTCTCTCTCTCAATCTATATAAGACGGCAATCGGTAAAAGGTAAAGGACAAGGAAACATCTAAACTCTTAGCTTCTAGCCATTCATGCTTTTCTTGAATTTTATTCATCCCCATACCCTCCAAGATAACCATTCTAGTATAGCTTTGGACTGTTTGCTCTATTACTGACATTATCATCGGAGCGGACACTGGGATTTTGATCCTAGTCCCGTTAACCCTTTGTTTCTGTTTGACCGGATACGGACGAGGTAGTCAGATCAGTTTTTAGCAGCAACTATTTGGCACCCACCTTGGGGCCTACTATTTGAACGTGAATTCAAGAATTCCTTGCTCATACTTCTTGAACGATCGTACAAACTCAAAATCAACCCCCTGGGAATAACAATGATGGGAGCGATGACGTACCAGAGGAAGGACAGCCACAGATCAATCGTCCTTAAGGAAACAATGGCATAAATTCCTCAATCGTCTGTAAGTCACCACCCCCTGTTCTTGAAAGTCACAGGATAGTGCTGCAATACATTACCATTGATTAGTTCAACGCCTTGAACTAAAAATTGGTAGAAGAAAGGCTCCTCAAGCTGCCTCTACCACCAACTCATCCAAGATCCCCCAGAGATCTAACAAGATCCAAAACTCCATCCGCAAACCAAGACCTGTCAATCGAAAAAGATCTACCTAATACAGGGAAGAAATGATGAATTGGGGAAGAAGACTATCTGTCGGCGCAAGACTCAGATGTGGAAGAAATCATAGCTCCTCAATATAAAGAAAAGGATAACAGTCGACGACCCGACAATGAAATACAAGATTGAGTAAACGTTGCTTGAACGAAAAGAATTTCCATCAAAAGTCGCATGAAGGAGCAGAGACGCGCCACAATGAATGAAACATCGGCAAGCGCCACGACAATGTTTTTAGAACAATAGCTCCTGACCAAGCAGACTCGTATGGCAGAAATGGAGAAGAAATAGTCAGCATCCGCAGCGGCTTCAAGAAAAAAATATTACTACACCAACATGGCCTTTACCAATGAAATAATGAATGTTCCTCGGCCCGAACACTTCTTTATGCCGAAAGTAGACTTATATGATGGTACAACTGTAAGACCCGTATCAAACTAACCAGGTCTTACCACCTTGAACCAGGTCTACCCATCATGGTTGAGCCAAATGGACCAAGTGTGTGAAGGAGATCATGACCCATGTATTAACTGACCTAAAAAGACTTAAATAAGGGGAGGGTTGCATACCCAGCAAGGGAGGATCGGACCCCCCCAGTATATAAGTTAGACCCCTAGTTTTATATGGGGGGTCTGACATTGTAAGGACCAGGGATCAATGGTAACTCCGACCCCCCCTATCGGCCCCCGGTACTCTGTAAAAATTGAAATTAGGAAACTTTCCTAATTTCAATGAGATTCCTTCCTAATCTCAATGGGACTTATTTTAAGAGTTTCTACTCTATAAATAGGACGTCCCTAAGCCTCTTTCACTCCTTTAAGAACCTTAATTGAATTGAGGGAAAGAGAAGAGAAGGAAGAGAAGAAGAAGAGAAGGAAAGAAGAGAAGGAAAGAAGAGAAGAAAGCAAACGGAGAAGAGTTGCAGAGAAGGAGTAATCTTCTCAGGTATGGATACTATTTCCATGAGTTTTAAAGACCTTAGAGTAGATAATAAAGAGGGAATGATCTCGGAGAAACTCAAACCATCCACCCATGGTTAGGTTTTCATGGAAAACCATGGGGGAAATCATGAAAGCCATATAGGTGAATGAATCATGGTTTTAGGCCATAGATCATGTGTGGAATGGACTGTAGGAGCAAGCCATAGGACCCCAAACACAAAGAATGGGCTAAAGGAAGAAAAATTGACAAAACCCATAGGGGGTCGCATGGGGGGTCGATGGCCAATTGACCCTACCAGACCCTGAGCATCGACCCCTAGTGTTCGTGAAGCCCAGAATAGGGGTGGTCGCACCTAGGGTCGATCAGAACTCTGACCCTAGGCATCGACCCCCAGTTAACAGCAAGCTGTAAAAATTAGAATAAATTCTAATTAAATTCTATCGACTTTGTTAGGTCTTCTAGCAATATAATATTGATATAAAAGTGATTTTTAAGGCTTGAAAGAGGATCTACAAATAAGCAAAGGTGAGGAAACAAGACCTAGAAACTAATTAGTTAATAATAAGCTGTTTTTATTTTCTTGAGTCCAATGCTATGCCTGATTTTATGCGAATATGTTTGTAATGTGCATACAACATGTCATCCAATATTTTTATTATTTGTTCATGCATATTTACTTCATTGTTTATAACATGATGATGATGATAGGAATAGGCATGTGAATGTATGTGTGGTTGGTGTACTTCATGCGAGCGAGTATCAGGGGAGGTGTGATGGGAACGCCAATAAACGTTAACCTTTGACAGGTCTCAGCACTTTAGCTCTATCTCTAACTCAAGTCTTGTGCATAAGCATCGTCGTATCGCCATTACCTTAGCAGAACTATTACGTCGTAGAGTATCAGGGGTGGTGGTCTCGGTCCTTGTAGTCTCTGACTCTACCGGGGGGCCTTAGCTCTATCTCTATGGATGTTCTGAGGGATGCTGGGGTGAGGCTTTGGACACACTGTTTGGCATTAGGATTGGTTAGTTGTGTGCCCAGTTTGCAAGCCCTCGCCAGTAGGAGTTTACGTGTTGGTATGGCACTGTACAGCAATAAACATTAACCTTTGTTGTACAATGTTATGGTAGGGTGGATGGGGACGACAATAAACTTTAACCTTTGGGCAGACTTCCACACCCTGTGTATAGAGGTAGGGTCAATAAACATTAACCTTTGACCACCTAAACCTTTCTATTGCGCATTGCGAACTTAAAACCAGACCAAAGATATGAATTAACTGCATGCATATGTATTGTTGCATTGTTTTGTTTGCTTACTGAGCCATGTGTGCTCTCCCCTCGACGTCGAATATTTTTAGTTGATGATGCAGGTACTACCATCGAAGATTATGTAAATGCTCCAGTGTACGGTCACATGGCGGCGATGGAAGTTGAAGATGAAGTGGATACGCATGACTCCTCTTGCGAGTGCAACTCATGCGTATTCGGTTAGATTTTATTTTCATTACTTGGATTTAGTAAAGACATGTATTTGATATTTATTTATGTCTTAGTTGATACAGATTAATTTGCTATTTAAACATTAATATCACAGTAGATTCTCAGTTCATTTTACTATAAGACTTCCGCTATTGTGTATTTATTCTGATTATAAATGTGGATGTATGAGGTTTAGATAAAATGGATATCATCTTTCCGAGATCCTGGTTGAACCATTGGTTTGCTAACGGTTCATCACACCATTCTGAAGAGTGTAAAATTGGGGTGTGACAACTTGGTATCAGAGCATCTCAGCCGTGTCCGCTAAACTAGCATACCTTCACAACAAATTGTGAACTGAGATAAGATAACAGTAAAAACTGTAATATTAACACACTCTAAGTACAAGTGATGTTTAAGACATAATTGAAAAGAGAATAATGCATCTATTAAAGGGGGAACAATATTAAATACAATGAGAGAGAAACAAACGTATATAACTAGCTTAAGCAGAGTACAGTCCATAACCTGGACAGTCACTCTGTAGTACAAAGAAAGAAAATAAATACAATCATGAAGCTGGATGTGAAGGAGGAGGCAGTGCCTCACGATCTCTGTCATAAACCTCAGCGTAGACCGTAGTCAACCAGGCTACCTTAGTCTGGGTCGTCTGAGGACTAGCTGTGAGACCAGCCAACAGCTGATCAGTCACGCGCTGAGCTCCCAAAAGCTCCTCCATACGCATGTCTGATCGGCGCTGAGCCTCTATGAGCTCTCCCATCCGCATGTCCGAGATGCATTGGGCGTCTAATAGCTCATCCACTCTCACATGCTGAGTATCTAGTAACTACCCCATCCTCAGATCAGAACTGCGCTGAGCCTCTCTGATCTCATGCAATACCTCCATCATATAAGAAGGTGGGTGTGATGGACCACCCGCAGGAGAAGGACCAGTCGCATAAGAAGTACTAGCTCTAGCAACATGTGTAGGTGAAGGAGGTGGTATGGAGTCCACATCCATGTACAGACGGTCATCATTACCAGCAGGCTCCTTATGAACTCCAGTGGCGGCGGTAGCTGCCTCAGTGTCAGCTATCTCTACGTGAGTGCGAGGGCGCACCCTCGCGTTCCTCTCCTCATCACTGACCTGAGCATCCTACATGCCCATCTTGAAAATAGCCTCCCAATCTAGAGGCGATGAGAAGGACTTCTCCTGAATCTTCTCATCCACTAAATCAACCCCTAGGCAGGTAAGCAAGGTAGTGATCATGCATCCGTAAGGAAGGTTACCGGAGTGACTGGCCAACATGGCAGTGATCATGGTATACATAATGATATATGGAAGGCAAACGGGCTGCTGAGTGCATATACAGTATAGGAGATACCGGGTCAGTTGAGAGACCCTCTCGTAAGGACCACTCTGCGGTATCAGGTTATGCTGTATGATCTTGCAATACACCCGTGGACCCGAACGCAGATAGCACGCTCTCATCTGCCAGCGATCAGGTCGGATGAGTTGACTATCGATCTCGGCCCTCATCTGTAGAGAGAAGAACTGGGGCTCTCCAGGAGCACAAAAAACCATGGGGCCAGCATAAGAAATGCCCAGTAGATTAGCCAGCTGCCGATAATCAAACGAGATGTCAACTCCCTTGACGTAGCTCGTGATGCAAAGCTCATCACCCCTCTCCACATCATTGTAATCCCCCACTACCTGGAGGTTACAATAGAACTGGCGTACCAAATCCGGATGGGTGCACGCGTCGTAAGTGATGACAGGGAGCCATCCATATCACCAAATGCTCTCTCCACATTGAACAGGGCTAACTCAGTCAAGTTCACCTTACGACCTCCCTCTACTTTCTTGCGAGCGTAGTGGGCATACTGTGCCTCGGCTTCGTTGGAACGGAAACGAAGAGGATTGCGAACTCTGGGTACTTTGGTACGAGCCATGGTATCTACAATAAGAAAGAAAATTGATAATATGTTAGTAGGGTAGAAAATTCTGAAATTTGGACATTATAACGACGTAAGTTGGGCAAAAGCTTCACTTTTCACGCATACACGTGGGCAGGAGGAGTTACGTAGGTTCTAACATATCCTGCAACACTCACACAGTAGGAAATCCTAACTAATGGAATCCAATTTGAAGAAATTACGAGAAATCAAAAATTTTGACAAATTAGGGCAAAAAGAGCAAAATTCAAGTTTCTCGATAACCAACCAATGAAACTCAAATATTTTTGAGGGCTTTTGTTCCTCGAGTCACCAATAACAAAAGCCCGCAATAAAAATCAAATTTTTACGATTGGAAAAAGTTTAATTTGAAAAAATACAAGGTAAACGAGCAAAAACTTAAAAAAAAACCTAAAAACATGTAAAGGTACGATACATACCTGTAGGAATGATGTAAACGTCGAGACACGGAACCAAAATGACCAATGTAGCAGAGTTGGCACTGTAGCAACTCAGGCGAAGGAGACGAGTCTAAACAGAGGAGGAAGAACGGGAAATGAACTGAGAATTGGACCTTAAAAATCTGATTTTTTGTCCGGGGGTCGGAGAATTCGACCAGGACCATCGACCCCCAACTCTCGGGAACCTGACAGAAAACTAGGGGTCGCACCTGGGGGTCGGACATCCATCGACCCTCGCATCAACCCCCGGCTCTCGGGAAAAATTTGATTGTCGAGGGTCAGATACTGAGGGTCGAACATACCATCGACCCCCACCACCGACCCTGCATAAAAAAAACTGTATTTTTCACAGAATGATCTGAATATTTTGAAAATAACATCGATTAGCATGTCTACATGAAGTATAAATGATTGCCTCACATATTTTAATGATTTTCAGACACCACCAATCGCAGAGAAATATATGGCTGGGTATAGAGTAACCAGGCAGAGTCAAAACGTAGTTCCACCACCACCACCTGTGGAGGAAGGCAGCCAAGAAAATATATATGCACAGGGTAATCCGCAGGTTACACCTCCAATAAACCAGGGTCAGGCAAATCCTACAAATTTGCCACCTACACCACCGGAGCTGACAATCGTGGTTATAAACCTAGCACAACAGCTATAGCAAACGCAACGAGCACAGGCTCAAATGCAAGAAACAATGGGAATGATACTTCAAATGACACATGCTACACCAATGCAGACTGGGCAAACAAGTGCAGCACTGGTGGGTAACCACCCAGCACCTCAAACACCTCAACCACCAGCTGTACAGATTCCAGTACCAGGTCCTGAAGCAGTTCAGGTTAATTACCAGTATCCACAAACTATGTTTGGGGCATACCCTCAAAATCAGATGGACCACTCCCGACTGGTTGAGTAATTCTTAAAGATGAAGCCCAAGGAGTTTAACGGTAAACCGTCCGATCCTTTATGGCCAGCACATTGGATCGACGAGATGGAGAGGAATTTTCTTATGATGACTATTACAGAAGAAGAGAAGGTATTATGTGCCACTTTCATGCTAAAAGGTGATGCACATCATTGGTGGAAATCGACCAAGGCCTACTTATTAACCAAGCACGCCCTATTGACTTGGGCTATATATAAAGAAGCTTCCTTCGTGAAGTACTTTCCCCGAAGCTTCAAAGATTCTATGGAGAAGGAGTTCCTGAGTTTATATCAAGGACAGATGTCCGTGGATGCATACCAACAACGTTATGAGGAGCTGTTTTTCTTTGCCCCACTCAGCATGCAAGAAGAAGACAGTAACACCAGTAGGTTTCTCACGGGGCTTAGAGGGAGCATCAGAAAGCATGTTCTAGGTTTAGAGAAGAAGATATATAATGAAGCTGTGTAAATTGCTCGAGTTTTAGAATCTAGCCAGAAGGAGAGCTATTTAACACAGAACAGAGGTATGAAAAGGCCAGCCGGAAATACCTATAACGGAGGGAATAATAAGACATTTAAACCCTTCCGTGCTCAAGGGTTTACTACTGCACCCAAGACTACCCCACTAACTCAACAGCAACCAAAGCCAAATTCTGAAGGTCCAAAATGTTATAACTGCAATCAAGCAGGGCATATGGCAAGGGAGTGTCCCAAGCCCAGGAAGCAGCTACATCAAGGACGAGTTTATGTTGTTACTTCCGAGGATGCTGCCGCATCAGCCGATGTGGTCACAGGTATGATTGAAACCTTTTAAGTTGTATTACATTGTGTGAGCATGTAGACTAAGTTAAAATAAATCACAGGTATCGTACCTATAAATGACATACCCACCAGAGTACTCTTCGACTCAGGAGCTACTCATTCTTTTATATCTGTGTCATTTGGAAAGAAGCTGAATTCACCCATCAAAACAATAGACTACAAAATACTTGTACGGTCACCGATTGGGTTAGAAGTGGAACTAGAAAAAGGTTATGGGCCTTGTCCAGTTCTCATTGGCGAGAAAACCTTAGATGCAACCTTTATCCAACTTGGGATGGCAGACTTTGACTTCATCTCGGGAATGAACTGGTTAGCTCGGCATTCTGCGAACCTATTATGCGCCGAAAAGAAGCTAACATTTAAAGACAAAGAAGGAGCAAAATTCAGTTTTGCGGGAACCAAACTTCCCCGTAAACGCAAGCTCATACTCTCAGCACTAATGGCTAAGAAGTGCCTTGACAAGGGAGCAGTCGGATATCTAGTATCAGTGGTTGACCTCACCAAAGAAGCACCACGGATGGAAGATATTGATGTCGTGCGGGACCACCCTGACGTATTTCATGAGGAACTACCAGGATTACCACCCGATCGAGCCACAGAGTTTGTGATAGATCTTATGCCTAGAGCCGCACCCGTATCAAAAGTACCTTATCGAATGGCTCCTACTGAACTAAAAGAATTGAATGTACAACTACAAGAACTACTGGACAAAGGTTATATCCGACCCAGTATATCACCATGGGGACTGCCAGTATTGTTCGTAAGGAAGAAGGACGGTAGCATTCGATTATGTATCGACTATCGGGAGTTGAACAAACTAACAATCAAGAATCGATATCCACTACCTCGGATCGATGACTTGTTCGATCAGTTGCAAGGAGCAAAAGTATTTTCTAAGATCGATCTTCGGTCAGGCTACCATCAGTTGAAGATTAAAGATGGTGATTTTCCTAAGACAGCTTTCAGGACCAGATATGGACATTATGAATTCTTGGTCATGTCTTTTGGATTAACAAACGCACCAGCAACTTTCATGGAACTTATGAACCGGGTTTTCCACGATATGTTGGATACATCGGTTATTGTATTTATTGATGATATATTGGTATATTTCAAGGACAAGGAAACCCATATTAAGAATCTAAACGCCACTCTACAGCGTTTAAGGAAAGAGAAGCTATATGCCAAATTTACCAAATGTGAGTTTTGGCTAAATGAAGTCACCTTCCTAGGCCATGTAGTGTCCACGGAAGGAATCAAAGTAGATCCCAGCAAGATCGAGGCTATTGTAAGGTGGGAAGCTCTAAAGAGCATTTAGAAGTTTTTTAGGTCTCGCTGGTTATTATCGGTGATTTATAGAAGAATATTCCTGGGTTGTCGTACCTCTCACCAGTCTGACTAAGAAAGGTGAAAAGTTTGTGTGGACGGATAAATGCGAGAAGAGCTTCCAAAACTTAAAGACCAGATTGATATCTGCTCTGATTTTGACTATTCCTGTTCCCGGACAACCATTTACCCTATAGACTGATGCGTCAGGACTAGGATTAGGATGTGTGCTTATGCAAGGAGAACATGTAATTGCTTATTCCTCAAGACAGTTAAAGACACATGAGAAAAATTATCCCACTCATGATCTGGAGTTAGTGGCAGTAGTACTGCTGTCAATATATGGAGACATTACCTATACGTAGAGAAGTTCCAGATTAAATCGGACCATAAAGTCTTACTTATTTATTTAATCAATAGGAGTTGAACATGAGACAAAGAAGATGGCTGGAACTATTGAAAGACTATGATTGTGATATCCACTATCATCTGGGGAAAGCTAATGTAGTAGCGGATGCCTTGAGCAAAAAGGGCAATAATAATATCCCAGGGAGAGGTTAGCACAACTTTAGCAATGTGTACTATTGAAATGGTATTCAATCACGGGAATGAGTAGTATGTGATAGATACAACGGATGGATCAGCCAACCAAGGGTTTATTCATCGGTTTTCAAATATGTTCGCTGCATTGAAGATTATACCGGATATAATTGATGAAGTGAAGAAAGCTATCAAAGCAGACCCTTACCTGAGAACGTTACAAGAAGACATCGAAAAAGGTAAAACTAACCCTGAGTTCACCTTGGACGAAGAGAAGGTATTGAAGTACAAAGGAAGAATATGTGTACTCGAAACAGAAAGTGTGGACATTAGACACCGACTGATGAAAGAAGCCCATACCACCATCTATTCGATACATCCTGGAAGTACAAAAATGTATCATGATCTAAAGAAGTTATATTGGTGGAGAGGAATGAAAGCAGATGTAGCGAAGTTCGTGTCTCAATGCCTAAATTGTCAAAAATTAAAGGCTAAACGACAAAGACCCGCAGGACTGTTACAGCCGTTACCAGAAACAGCATGGAAATGGGACTGCAACACTATGGACTTCGTCACGGGATTACCACTGACTCCTCGAGTATTTAACGCAGTTTGGGTGATTGTAGACCATCTGACTAAAATAACTCATTTTATACCGATTCGACCTCAGTATACAAGAGAGAGGTTAGCAGAGCTGTATGTGGATAATATTGTTCGATTACACGGTGTACCAAAGAGCATTGTGTCCGATAGAGATCAATGATTTACTTCCAAGTTTTGGGTACGACTGCAAAAGGCTATGGGTACGACATTGAAGTTTAGTACTGCATTCTATCCACAGACAGATGGACAGTCAGAACGAACAATTCAGATTCTAGAACATATGCTTCGAGCATGTGTAATTGATTTTAAAGGATCGTGGGATGAAAAGTTACCACTTATCGAGTTCGCTTAAAAAAATAGCTATCAGGCTACTATACAGATGTCACCCTATGAAGCACTGTATGGCAGAAAGTGTCAAACTCCTTTATTTTGAAATGATGTTGGGGAACGTAGTCTCATTGGACCAGAATTTGTTGAGGAGACCTGCCGAGTGGTGGACATCATCAAGGAAAGAGTGAGAACAACCCAAAATCGTCAGAAGCAATATGCAGATACTCGACGCAGTGATCTTGAGTTCGTCGTGGGTGATAAAGTATTCTTAAAAGTATCGCCTATGCGAGGGTTGAAACGGTTCGGATAGAAAGGGAAACTAAGTCGAAGATATGTCGGGCCATATGAGATTTTAGCTAAGCGTGGGAGAGTGGCTTACTAGTTAGCACTACCACCATCTATGTCAAGTGAGCATGACGTATTTCATATTTCTTTATTGAAGAAGTATGTCAAGGATCCAACGCACATTCTGACAGTAGATCTACCTGATTTGACTGATGATTTGACCTTTGAAGTAACACCAACTGAAATCAACAGTCAAAAGGTTCAACGACTACGCAATCAAGATATCTATTATGTTAAGGTTACTTGGAGAAGTAGAGACATGGAAGAAATTACATGGGAAGAAGAGAATGCTATGCGAAAGCAATACCCTCATTTATTTGACTCTGAAGGTATGAACAATTCGGGGACAAAATTTTTATAAGTAGGGAGGAATTGTAAGACCCGTATCAAACTAACCTGGTCTTACCACCATGAACCAGGTCTACAGATCTTGGTTGAGCCAAATGGACCAAGTGCATGAATGAGATCACGATCCGAGGTATTAAACTGACCCAAAAACACTTAAATAAGGGGAGGGTCGCATACCCAGCAAGGGAGGATCAAACCCCCCCAGTATAGAAGTCCGAACCCCAATTTTATATGGGGGGTCAGACATTTTAAGGACTAGGGGTCGATGGGATCTCCGACCCCCCTATCGGCCCCCGGTACTCGGTAAAAACTGAAATTAGAAAACTTTCCTAATTTCAATGAGATTCCTTCCTAATCTCAATGGGACTTATTTTAGGAGTTTCTACTCTATAAATAGGATGTCCCTAAGCCTCTTTCACTCCTTTGAAAACCCTAATTGAATTGAGAGAAAGAAAAGAGAAGGAAGAGAAGAAGAAGAGAAGGAAAGAAGAGAAGAAAGTAAAAGGAGAAGAGTTACAGAGAAGGAGTAATCTTCTCAGGTATGGATACTATTTCCATGAGTTTCTAAAGACCTTAGAGTAGGTAATGAAGAGGAAATGATCTCGGAGAAACCCAAACCATCAACCCATGGTTAGGTTTTCATGGAAAACCATGGGGGAAATCATGAAAGCCATATAGGTGAATGAATCATGGTTCTAGGCCATAGATCATGTGTGGAATGGACTGTAGGAGCAAGCCATAGGACCCCAAACACGAAGAATGGGCTAAAGGAAGAAAAATTGACAAAAGCCACAGGGGGTCGCATGGGGGGTCGATGGCCAATCGACCCAACCAGACCCTGAGCATCGACCCCCATTGTTCGGGATGCCCAGAATAGGGGTGGTCGCACCCAGGGTCTATCATAACTCCGACCCTAGGCATTGACCCCCAGTTAACAACAAGCTGTAAAAATTAGAATAAATTCTAATTAATTTCTATTGACTTTGTTAGGTCTTCTAGCAATATAATATTGATATAAAAGTGATTCTTAAGGATTGAAAGAGGATCTACAAATAAGCAAAGGTGAGGAAACAAGACCTACAAACTAATTGGTTAATAATAAGCTGTTTTTATTTTCTTGAGTCCAATGCTATGCCTGATTTTATGTGAATATGTTTGTAATGTGCATACCACATGTCATCCAATATTTCTATTATTTGTTCATGCATATTTATTTCATTGTTTATAACATGATGAAGATGATAGGAATGGACATTTGAATGTATGTGTGTGGTTGGTGTACTTGATGTGAGCGAGTATTAGGGGAGGTGTGATGGGAATGTCAATCAACGTTAACCTTTGGTGGGTCTCAGCACTTTAGCTCTATCTCTAACTCAAGTCTTATGCATTAGCATCGTCGTATCGCAATTACCTTAGCAGAATTATTACGCCGAAGAGTATCAGGGGAGGTGGTCTCGGTCCTTGATGTCTCTGACTCTACCAGGGGGTCTTAGCTCTATCTCTATGGACGTTCTGAGGGATGCTGGGGTGAGGCCTTGGATACACTGTTTGGCATTAGGATTGGTTAATTGCGAGTCCAGTTTGCAAGCCCTCGCCAGTAGGGGCTTAAGTGTTGGTATGCCACTCTACAGCAATAAACGTTAACCTTTGTTGTACAATGTTATGGTAGGGTAGATGGGGATGACAATAAACGTTAACCTTTGGGTGGACTTCCACACTCTGTGTATAGAGGCGGGGTCAATAAACGTTAACCTTTGACCACCTAAACCTTTCTATTGATCATTGCAAACTTAAAACCAGACCAAAGATATGAATTGACTACATGTATATGTATTGTTGCATTGTTTTGATTGCTCACTATGCCATGATGTGTGCTCACCCCTCGACGTCGAATATTTTTAGTTGATGATGAAGGTACTACCATTGAAGATTATGTAAATGCTCCAGTGTACAGTCACATGGCGGCAATGGAAGTTGAAGATGAAGTTGATACGCATGACTCCTCTTGCGAGGGCAACTCATGCGTATTCGATTAGATTTTATTTTCATTATTTGGATTTAGTAAAGACATGTATTTGATATTTATTTATGTCTTAGTTGATAAAGAATAATTTTCTATTTAAAAATTAATACACAGTAGATTCTCAGTTCATTTTACTATAAGACTTCCGCTATTGTGTATTTATTCTGATTATGAATGTGGATGTATGAGGTTTAGATAAAACGGATATCGTCTGTCCAAGATCTTGGTTGAACCATTGGTTTGCTAGCGGTTCATCACACCATTCTGAAGAGTACGAAATTGGGGTGTGACAACAACAGATCCTCAATTGCACCTCGATAATTTTTCAGCATAATGGTGTTGCACCGTTATGGCGACACAATTCTTTGTCGAGTTTTCCCGTCTCCATTGCGAGGAGCGGGGTGACTCTGGTTTAATAGCCTGCCCACCAATTCAATTGAATCATTTGATCAACTGAGTGATCGCTTCTTCGAATACTTCCAGACCCAGACAACACCCAAGAAAACTTCAGCCAACCCTATCAGTGTAAAGCAAAGGCCAGAAGAAACCCTACGCGCGTACTTGTGAAGATTTAATCATGAGGCTGTTGAAATCAAGAACATCAGCTCAGGGATAAAAATGACGGCACTACAAGGCGGCATAGATTTGCTGAAATCAATCTACAAAATGTCACCTCTATCTTACACCAAATTGATGAATAAGGCCTAAAAGTATACAGGGATGAATGAGGCCCTCCTCCTTACTCACCCCAAGTCAGAGTAAAAAAGGAGAAGCAAGATGGAAGTCATCAATAAGTCGCCAAGCGAGACATCCATGAAATAGAAAACTAGAAAGACCGGGTTTCTGGACAGGTAGGTCAACAGAGTCGACTTCAACTGAGATCAATTTACCAGGTTGATTGTACCCATGTCGCAACTCCTACACAATCTCAAGGGCACACAATATGAGCTATCCCGTCCACCACCAATGAAGCTGGACCCGAGGAGAGAGAGGTCAAGGAAGTACTGTCACTATCATCGCGAGAATGGCCAAGATACTTATAAGTGTCGCGCGTTAAGATACGTAGTTATAGATCTGATTGCACGCGGCCACATTCACAAATATGTGGAAAATCCTGCAACTGTCGACAACAAGCTGATAGGTAAACAGCCTGCTAAGCAAGAAGACAATACAGAGTTGCGACGTCCTCGCCATAATAGGGAAGTGTTTTAAGATGACGACTCAGACTCTCCACCTTTAAACAAGATCGGAGACCATCGTGGCCGTATCGACATCATCACAAATATGATTTTGTCTTCCCTCCAGAATAAGTGACATTGCGAGACCCTATTACTGAGGACCAGCGAGATACACTCTCGATGTCGTGGGACCAGGTCGCAAATAGACCTTCAGCTAATGAAGTCAGTGGCAGGCCTAATACAACGACTTGACCATCTTACCCTACGGCATGAGCATCAAACAAAAGAGGCAAAGTTTGTAGTCCAAAATAAGTCAGAGCAAACCCCGAGTCCATTAAATAATTAAGTTGGAACCCCACAAAAGAATACCTGCCTTTCCCTACAAGAGTGTGAATATATAGGATGGCAATACTATGGATCACAACCAACACACTATTCTGGGATGATTATCAGGGGACCCGCAGCTGGCAACACATCCAAGAATATCAGAAGGTCATATGCAAAGCAAGAATGCTAATCAGCAAGCTCCTCCACGCCTTATAAATAGGATGACAGCATAACCTTTTTTGATGAAGACCTCACTGGCGTTGAATTACCACATGAAGATGCCATTGTGATCTCCATGGTGATCGATAAACTCAATGACGTGGAAAGGTTACTTGGGGACACGGGAAACTTGTTAGATATATTATTCTTCCACACTTTTAAAGCAATGCGCCTAGATGAAAGGCTACTTACTTCAAAAAAATTCTCACTTATCAGCTTCTCTAGCAACATCATCAAAGTCAATGGTGCAATAATCTTAGAAATGAGGGTCAGAACCAAACCTAGAAGGACCATTCTCTCTCTCTCCTACCTGGTAGTAGACGTCCCTTTGAGCTATAATGTCATCCTCAATAGACCAGGTCTTAATCTCCCTCGAGCATGTATCTCAACCTACTACTTGATAGTAAAATTTTGAACTACACCAGGGATAGGGTGTTGCAAGGCACACCAAAAGCTATCTCGCAGTTGTTATGGATTTGGATGCCAATATCAAGAAACTCACAGGCCCTATTCAAATTGAAGATATGCGAGATGACCTAGAGTAGGATCATGGGTCCCCAGTAGAGGATCTAATACACATCGCAGTTTTCGAGGAGAATCCATAAAGCTATTTCAGGTCGTCATTACCCAGGGAACAACAAGATGAAATCATTGCCTTCCTCTGAGAAAATCTCAATGTATTTGTTTGGACAGCATTGTAGATGCCAGGTATCCCCCGAGAGATTATGAAACACCACCTGGCGATCGATCCCCAATTCAAGCCGGTTCAGCAAAAGAAGCACAACTTTGTACCGGAGAGAGAAGCCGCAATTAAAGTTAAAGTCAAGAAGCTTCTTGCAGCACAGTTTATAAAAGAGGTCAAATACCCACAATAGGTATCCAATGTTTTAATGGTCAAGATAGCCAATGGTAATTAGCGCATCTGTATAGATTACTTAGACCTCAATAAAGCATGCCCTAAAGACTACTACCCTCTTCCTAGGATTGACAGATTAATTGACGCCACTGCCGGTCACAACATGCTTTCATTCTTGGATGCTTATTCAGGCTATAACCAAATCAAAATGTAAAAACTTGACGAGATTAATACTGCCTTTATTACAAGCAATGGACTTTACTATTATAATGCGATGCCTTTCGGCCTAAAAAATGCTAGCGCCACATATCAGCGTCTTGTCAACAACGTATTCGAGCAACAAATTGGCAGGATTATGGAAGTATATGATGATGACTTCTTAGTTAAAAGCAAGGAAACCACCCAACATATTGGCGACTTGAAGAAAGCATTCGCTATGTTAAGGAAATATCAGATGAAGCTCAACCCCACAAAGTGTGCCTTTGGGGTCGCATCTGAAAAATTTCTGGTGTTCATGGTATCAAACAGAGGTATCGAAGCAAATCCTACAAAGATCAAAGCTATAATGTGTATGTCACCTTCAACAAAACCAAAACAAGTTCAAGAGCTAACTGGATGGATAGCGGCCTTGGGTAGATTCATATTCAGGTCGGGAGACCACTGTTTTCCATTCTTTAAAACCCTGAAGGGAACTAAGCAATTTGAATGGACCGATGAATGCCAGAAATCCTTCGACGACTTGAAAGCTTTCCTAACAACACCTCCTTTGCTCGCCCACCCAGACGTCGGGGATCAACTGCAGCTCTATCTTGCTACCTCGCACGTGACTGTTAGTTCTGTACTAATAAAAGAGATTGACAAAGCCCCGCTACCAGTGTATTATGTCAGCAATGTACTGCTGGATGCTGAAACAAGATACAAACTGGTAGAAATATTGGCATTAGCACTGGTCAATTCTGCTCACAAGCTAAGGCCTTACTTCTACGCGCAAACTATCTCGGTATTGACTGATAAACCTTTGAAGAAAATACTTGCATGTCCCGACATATCAGGGAGCCTGGTAAACTGGGCAATCGAGTTAGGAGAATTTGACATTCAATTTTGAGCCATGTACGACAATTAAAGCACAAATGCTAGCAAACTTCCTTCTTGAAATGTCGACTGATGACAGTGATGAATTAGATAGAACCCTGGAACAGGAGACCCGCGAGCATATAATAAAAAGACAAAAGTAAGAACCATCACCAGTATGGGCATTGTTCATGGATGGCTCTTCAAATGACGAATATTCAGGTGCTGGAATTATCCAAACAAGCCTAGAAAACTTCAGAGTACAAGTCGCTCTTCGATTTGACTTCTGTGACTAATAACACTGCTGAATATGAAGCTTTGTTGGCAGAACTCAGGTTGGCGAGATTCCTTATGGTACGAAAACTTGACATCTACAGTGACTCATAGGTCGTGGTGTCACACCCCAATTTTGGTCTAACCAGAATGGTGTGATGAACCGCTAATAAACCAACGGTTCAACCAGGATCTCAAATAGGCTATCCCCGCGTTATCTGAACCTCCATACATCCATGTCATAATCAGAGTAAATACACAATAGCGGAAGTCTTATAATAAAATGAACTGAGAAACTAAATGATATTAATAATTTAATAGCAAATTATTCTGTATTTAACTGAGACATAAATATTAAATATCAAATACATGTCTGAATAAAATCCAATTAAAGAAACCTATAAAATATTTAATCAAATACACACGAGTTGCACTCGCAAGAGGAGTCGTGTGTATCCACTTCAGCTTCAACTTCCATAGCTGCCACGTTCCCGTACGCAGACGCATTCATGTAGTCTTCGACGGTATAACCTGCAACATCAACTAAAAATATTCGACGTCGAGGGGTGAACACACAACACGGCTCAGTGAGTAGCCAAAACAATGCAACAACACATATGCATGCAAAAAGTCAATTTATATCTTTGGTCCGGTTTAAAGTTTGCAGTATGCTATAGAAAGGTTGAGGTAGCCAAAGGTTGCGTTTATTGACTCCGCCTCTATACACGAGTGTGTGACGTTACCCGAAGATCACGTTTATCGTCAACTCACATGCACCCAATCATGAACATTATATAACAAAGGTTACGTTTATTTCCATATAGTGCCATACCAACATGTAAGCCCCTATTGGCGAGGGCTGCAAACTGGGCTTGCAACTAACCAATCCTAATGCCAAACAGTGTATCCAAGTTCTCACCCCAGCATCCCTCAGAATGCCCATAGAGATAGAGCTAAGGCCCCCCGGTAGAGTCAGAGACTACAAGGACCGAGACCATCTCCCCTGATACTCTACGACATAATAGTTCTGCTAAAGTAATGGCGATACGACGATGCTAATGCACAAGACTTGAGTTAGAGATAGAGCTAAAGTGCTGAGACCCGCCAAAGATTAAAGTTTATTGACGTTCTCATCACACCTCCCCTGATACTCGCTCGCATCATGCACATCAACCACACACATACAAGCACATGCCTATTCCTATCATCATCATCATCATCATGTTATAAACAATACGGTAAATATGCATGAACAAATAATAGAAATATTGGATGGCATGCTGTATGCACATTACAAACATATTCGCTTAGAATCAAACATAGCATAGGACTCAAGAAATAGAAAACAGTTTATTATTAACCAATTAAGATTGGGGTTAAGGTTCCTCACCTTAGCTTGCTAAGATACTTTTCCAAGCTTTAAATTCACCTTTACAATGTTATTATATTGCTAAAAGACCTAACAAAATTGATAGAATTTAATTAGAATTTATTCGGAATTAAAAACCATTCTGTCAACTGAGGGTCGATGCTAGGGTTGATGCTAGGGTCGATGGGTCTATCGACCCTCCCTTCTTTCTGGACTTCCCGAATGCTGAGGGTCGATGGTCAGAAACACCGAGGGTCGGATGGTCATCGACCCTGGGTGCGACCTTCGGTGCACTCTGATCAATTTCCACTTTTTAATCCATTCTTCGTGTTTGGAGTCCTATGGTTTGTTCCCACATTTCATTAAACATTCATTCCATGGTCTGAAACCATGAATCATCCTCCTAGATGGCTTTCATGCATTCTCTTAGGGTTTTCCATGAAAACCTAACCATGGATGGATGGTTTGGGTTTCTCCGAGATCGCTCTCTCTCCAATAACTATCCTAAGGTCTGTAGAAACTCATGAAATTAGTATCCATACCTGAGAAGATTAATCTTTCTCTGTAACTCTTCTCCTTTTTGCTAGGTTATCTTCCTTGCCTCTCTTCTTCTTCTTTTCCTTCTCCTCTATTTCTCTCAATTCAATTAGGGTTGTGAAAGGAGTGAAAGTGGCTTAGAGACATCCTTTAAATAGAGTAGGAACATCCTAAATAAGTCCCTCCCTCCGAGATTTGGAAAGAATCCCAATCAAAAAATATAGAAATTTCCTAATTTCTATATTCGACAGAATTCGAGGGTCGATGGGAGGGTCGTTGTTCCCGTCGACCCTAGGGTCTTAAGCTGTCCGACCCTCCCTCCAAAACCGAGGGTCTGACTTTCTGTTTTGGGAGGTCTGACCCTGCTTAGCTGGGTATGCAACCCTTCCCCTATTTTAAGTGTTTTTGGGTCGAGTTGATACCTAGGATCTCGATCTCCTTCACGCCCTTGGTCCATTTGACTCGACCATGATGGGTAAACCTGGTTCAAGGTGGTAAGACCGGGTTAGATTGACACGGGTGTTACAACTCCCCCCAACTTATAAAAATTTCATCCTCGAAATTGTACATACCTCCTGAATCAAATAAGTGAGGGTATTGCTTTCTCATAACATTTTCTTCTTCCCATGTAATTTGTTCCATGTCTCTACTTTTCCATGTGACCTTAACATAATAGATATCGCGGTTGCGTAGGCGTTGAACCTTTCGACTAGTGATTTCTGTTGGTGTTACTTCAAATGTCAATTCATCAGTCAATTCTGGAAAATCCACTATCAAGACATGCGTTGGGTCTTTGACATACTTCTTCAATAGGGAAATGTAAAATACGTCATGCACACTTGACATAGATGGTGGTAGTGCTAACTGATAAGCCACTTTTCCACGCTTAGCTAGAATTTCATATGGTCCGACATATCTTGGACTTAGTTTTCCTTTCTGTCCGAACCTCTTCAATCCTCGCATAGGCGATACCTTCAGAAATACTTTATCACCTACGGCGAACTCTAGATCTTTTCGTCGAGTATCTGCATATTGCTTCTGACGGTTCTGAGCTGTTCTTACTCTTTCCTTGATGATGTTGACTACTCGACAAGTCTCTTCAACAAATTCCAGTCCAACAATATTACGTTCTCCAACTTCATTCCAAAACAAGGGAGTTCGACACTTCCTGCCATACAGTGCTTCATAATGTGACATCTGTATAGTAGCCTGATAGCTGTTATTGTAAGCGAACTCGATCAATGGTAACTTTTCATCCCATGATCCCTTGAAATCAATTACACATGCTCGTAGCATATCTTCTAGAATTTGAATTATACGCTCTGACTGTCCGTCTGTCTGTGGGTGGAATGCAGTACTAAACTTTAGCGTTGTTCCCATAGGCTTTTGCAGTCCTTCCCAAAATTTGGAAGTAAATTGTGGATCTCTATCGGACACAATGCTTTCTGGTACACCGTGTAACCGAACAATATTATCCACATACAACTTTGCTAACCTTTCTAGTGTATACTGAGGTCGTATAGGTATAAAGCGAGCTGTTTTAGTCAGATGGTCCACAATCACCCAAACTGCGTCGACTACTCGAGGAGTCAATGGTAGTCCCGTGACGAAGTCCATAGTGATGCAGTCCCATTTCCATGCTGGTTCCGGTAATGGCTACAATAGTCCTGCGGGTCTTTGTCGCTCAGCCTTTACTTGCTGACAATTTAGGCATTGAGACACGAACTTAGCTACATCTGCTTTCATTCCCCTCCACCAATATAATCTCTTCAGATCATGATACATTTTTGTACTTCCAGGATGCATCGAATAGATGGTGGTATGGGCTTCTTTCATCAGTCGGTGTCTAATGTCCATACTCTCTGTTTCAGGTACACATATTCTTCTTTTGTATTTCAGTACTTTCTCGTCGTCCAAGGTGAACTCAGGGTTAGTCCTACCTTTCTCAATATCTTCTTGTACTGTTCTCAAATAAGGATCTGCTTTGATAGCTGTCTTCACTTCATCCACTATATCCGGTATAATCTTCAATGCCGTGAACATATTTGAAAACCGATGAATAAACCCTTGGTTAGCTGATTCATCCGTTGTATCTATCACATACTTCTCGTTGCCGTGATTGAATACAATTTCGTTGGTACACATTGCTGCAGTCGTGCTAACTTCTCCTTGAGATTTAATCACTGCTTTTCTGCTTAATGCATCCGCTACTACGTTCGCTTTTCCCGGATGATACTAGATATCACAATCATAGTCTTTCAATAGTTCCAGCCATCTTCTTTGTCTCATATTCAACTCCTTCTGATTAAAAAAATAAGTAAGACTTTTATGGTCCGACTTAATCTGAAACTTCTCTCCGTATAGGTAATGTCTCCATATCTTGACAGCATGTACTACTGCAGCAAACTCCAAATCATGAGTGGGATAATTTTTCTCATGTACCATTAGCTGTCTTGAAGCATAAGCAATCACTTGCTCTCCTTGCATAAGCACACATCCTAATCCCAATCCCGATGCATCAGTGTATAAAGTAAATGTCTGTCCTGGAACGGGAATGGTCAAAATCAGGGTGAATATCAATCTGGCCTTCAATGTCTGGAAGCTCTTCTCACATTTATCCACACAAACTTTTCACCTTTCTTGGTCAAACTGGTGAGAGGTACAGCAATCCGAGAATAGTCTTCTACGAATCTCCGATAATAACCAGCTAGACCCAGAAAACTTTTAATTTTTGAAACGCACTTTGGTGCTTCCCACTTTACAATAGCCTCGATTTCGCTGGGGCCACTTTGATTCCTTCGGCGGATACTATATGGCCTAGGAATGCGACTTCACTTAGCCAAAACTCGCACTTCGAAAATTTGGCATATATCTTCTCTTTCCTTAACCGCTGTAGGGCTGCGTTTAGGGTCTTGATATGGGTTTCCTTGTCCTTGGAGTATACCAATATGTCATCAATAAATACTATAACCGACGTATCCAACATATCATGGAAAACTCGGTTCATAAGTTCCATGAACGTTGCCGGGGCATTAGTTAATCCGAAAGACATCACCAAAAATTCATAATGTCCATATCTGGTCCTGAATGCTATCTTCGGAATGTCCCCTTCCTTAATCTTAAGCTGGTGGTAGCCTGATCGAAGATCGATTTTAGAAAATACTCTTGCTCCTTGTAACTGATCGAACAAGTCATCGATCCGAGGTAGTGGGTATCGATTCTTGATTGTCAGTTTGTTTAACTCTCGATAGTCGATACATAATCGAACGCTATCATCCTTCTTCTTTACGAACAACACTGGTGCCCCCCATGGAGATATACTGGGTCGAATATAACCCTTGTCCAGCAGTTCTTGTAATTGCACTTTTAATTCCTTCAGTTCAGTAGGAGTCATTCTATAAGGTGCCTTTGATACTGGTGCGGCTCCAGGTATCAGGTCTATTACAAACTCTGTGGCACGGTCGGGTGGTAATCCGGGTAGTTCCTCTGGAAATACATTAGGGTAATCCCGCACGACGTCAATGTCTTTCATTCGTGGTGCTTCCTTGGTTAGGTCGACCACTGATACTAGGTACCCGACTGCTCCCTTCTCAAGGCACTTCTTAGCCTTTACTGCTGAAAGTATGAGCTTGCGTCTCCGGGGTAGTTTGGTTCCCGAGAAACTGAATTCTGCCCCTTCTTTGTCTTTGAATGTTAGCTTCTTCTCGGCGCATAACAGATTTGCAGAATGCCGAGCTAACCAATCCATTCCTAAGATGACATTGAAGTCTGCCATCTCAAGTCGTATCAATGTTGCATCTAAAATCTGTTCCCCAATGATAACTGGACATGGTCCATAACCTTTTTCTAATTCCACTTCTAACCCCATCGGTGACCGTACAAGTAATTTGTAGTCTAATGTTTTGATGGGTAATTTTGTCTTCTTTCCAAATGACACAGATATAAATGAATTAGTACCTCTGGAATCGAAGAGTACTCTGGCGGGTACGCCATTTATAGGTACAATACCTGTGATTCATCTTTACTTAGTCTACATGCTCATTCAATGTATTTAAAACTTTAAGGGTTTCAGTCATACCTGTGACCACATCGGGTGATACGGCCGCATCCTCGGACGTAACAGCATATACACGTCCCTGATGGAATTGTTTCTTGGGCTTAGGGCATTCCCTTGCCATATGTCCCGGCTGGTTGCAGTTAAAACACTTCGGGGCTTCAGAATTTGGCTTTGCCTGAGGTTGAGCTGCGGGGGTAGTCTTGGTTGCAGCATTAAAATTCTGAGGACGGAAGGGCTTATACGTCCTGTTATTGACTCCGTTGTAGGAGTTTCCGGCTGGCCTTTTGATGCCCTTGTTCTGAGTAAAATAACTCTCCTTCTGGCTCGATTCAATCACTCGAGCGATCTGGACGGCTTCATTATAAATTTTCTTCTCTAAGCCCAGAACATGTTCTCTTATGCTTCCTCTCAGTCCCATGACAAACCTACGGGTTTTGGTTTCTTCCTCTTGCATACTCCGTGGTGCGAAGAAAAGTAGTTCTTCATATCGCTGTTGATATGCATCTACTGACATCTGTCCCTGATAAAGACTCAGGAACTCCTTCTCCATTGAATCTCTGAAGCTTCGTGGAATATATTTCTCAAAGAAGGCTTCTTTATATGTAGCCCAAGTCAGTAGGGCGTGTTTAGTCAATAGATAGGCCCTGGTTGATTTCCACCAATGATGTGCGCCGCCTTTGAGCATGAAGGTGGCACACAATACTTTCTCCTCCTCTGTAATGGTCATCATCAGAAAATTTCTTTCCATCTCGTCTATCCAGTGTGCTGGCCATAATGGATCAGACAGTTTGTCGTTAAATTCTCTGGGTTTCATTTTCAAAAACCTCTCGACTAGTCGGGAGTGGTCCAGCTGATTCTGTGGGTTTTCCCCGAACATATAGGGTGGATACTGGTGATTCCCTTGAGCTTCTTTTGGAGCCTGCACTGGAATCTGTGCAGCCGGTTGCTGAGGTGTCTGAGGAGCTGGGTGGTTACCCACCGGTGCTGCACTGGCTTGTCCTGTATGCATGGGTGCAGCCTGAGTGGCTTGAAACATTATTCCCATGGCAACCTGCATCTGAGCCTACGCGTATTGCATCTGCTGCAGCTGGTGTGCCAGATTCATCACCACTTTTGCTAGCTCTGGTGGTGGAGGTGGCAAATTTGTAGGGTTTACCGGTTCTGGATTTCCCGGTACATGGTTATTCTCTTGACTAGTCTCCTCCACGGGTGGTGGTGGTGGGACTGTGTTTCGGGTCTGTCGGGTCACTTTACGTCCAGACATATTTCCTTCTGAGATGGGTGGTGCCTGAAAGTCATCAAAATCAGTGAGAAATCATTTATACTTCATGTAGGCACGCTAATCGATATAAAATTCAAAATCCTCAATTCCTTCTGTGAAAAATACAGTCTTTTCTATGTAGGGTCGATGGTGAGGGTCGATGGTATGTCCGACCCTTGGTATCCGACCCTGGGAATGACCAGTTCTTCCCGAGAGCTGAGGGTCGATGCGAGGGTCGATGGGTATCCGACCCTCAGTCCGACCCTCGATTTTCTGTCAGATTCCCGAGAGCTGAGGGTCGATGGGAGGGTCGATCCGAGGGTCGATGGTGTCAGTCGAATTGTCCGACCCTCGGACCAAAAATCAGATTTTTAAGATCCGATTCTGGGTCATTTCTCACTATTCCTCCCCCGTGTCGACTCGTCTCTACTCTCTGAGTTGGTACAGTGCCACTCTACTGTTTTTGGTCGGTTTAACTCCAGGTTTCAACGTCCACGTCATCCCTACAGGCATGTCTTCCCGTTTTTACCTGTTTTTAGGTTTTCTTTTCTAGGTTTCTGCCCGTTTAACTCATATTTTTCAAATTAAACTTTTTCCAACCGTAAAAATTCGATTTTTATTGGGGGCTTTTGTTATTGGTGTCTCGAGGAACAAAAGCCCTCAAAAATTTTTGAGTTTCATCGGTTGGTTATCGAGAAACTTGAAATTTTTTCTTTTTTCCCTAATTTGTCGACATTTTTGATTTTTCTTGAATTTCTTCAAATTGGACCTCGTCAGTTAAAATTTCCTACTGCATGTGGGTTGTAGGATATGTTTTAGCCTACGTAATTTCCCATACCCACTTGTATGGTGAAAATTTGAGGTTTTCTGGTCAACTTACGTCACCATTAAATAAATTTTGGATTTTTCTCCTACTAACTCCTTGTTTCTTTTCTCTTTCTTATTTTGAAGATACTATGGCCCGTACCAAAGTACCCAGGGTGCGTGATCCACTTCGCTTCCGTTCGAATGAAGCCGAGGCACAGTATGCTGACTATGCCCGTAAGAAGGATGAAGGGGGTGGCATGGTGGAGCGTTTGGTGATATGGGGTGGCTCCCTGTCATCTCATACGATGCGTGCACATGTCCAGACTTGGTGTGCCCGTTTTATTGTAATCTCCAGGTGGTGGGGAATTACAATGATGTTGAGCACGGTCAGGAGTTGCGCATCACCAGTTACGTCAAGGGGGTGCACATTTCCTTTGATTATCGACAGCTGGCCGATCTGTTGGGCATTCCCTATGATGGCCCCATGGTGTACTGTGCGCCGGGAGAGCCACAGTTTGTTGAGATGGAGATGAGGGCAGAGATCGACAACCAGTTGCTCCATCCTAATCGATGGCAGATGAGAGCTTGTTACTTGCGTCCAGCTCCACGGGTCTTCTGCAAGATTATCCAGCATAATCTGATCCCGCAGAGTGGGCACTATGAGAGGGTCTCTCAGCTGACACAGTTCTTGATCTACAGTATATGCACTCGACAGCCAGTCTTCCTTCCATACATCATCATGCGGACGATGATTAGTGCTACATTGTCCGGTCATAGGGGTAATCTACCCTATGGACGCATGATTACAGTGCTACTGTCCCGTCTGGGGGTGGTTCTGGTAGATGAGAAGATCCAGGAGAAGACCTTCTCGTTGCCTCTAGATTGGGAGGCTATCTGCAAGGTGGGGCTGTGAGATGCTGAGGTTAGTGATGAGGAGAGGAACGCGATGGTGCGCCCTCACACTCGGGTCGAGATGGCTGATGCTGAGGCTGCTGCTACTGCTACTAGAGCCCGTGGGGATCCGATCGACGATGACGATCGTATGTATATGGACATCGACTCGATACCACCGCTATCACCCACACACGCGGCTAGAGTTGGTACATCTTTTGCGGCGGCTCCTGCACCTGAGGCTGGTCCTTCCCATTCGGCTGATCCTTCACTTCCACCTTCAGCCATGATGGAGATGCTGCAGGAGATCACGGATGCTCAGCGCAGATCTGATCTGAGGATGGATGAGCTGTTGGCTGCTCAGCACGCATCAGGCGTATGGATGGGGGAGCTCCTAGAGGTGCAGCGTGCGACTGATCAGAGGATAGCCAGTCTCACAGCTAGTCTCCTGACGACCCAGACCCAGGTGGCCTGGTTGACTAGAGTCTATGCTGAGGACTATGACAGAGATCGTGAGGCCCCGCCTCCTCCTTCGCCTCCAGCTTCTTGATTGTACTTTATGTTTCTTGTACTACAGAGTAACTGTCCGGGTTGTGGACTGTACTCTGTTTTCGTTATATATATATATATATATATATATATATATGTTTTGTTTTGCTCTCATTGTTATGTAAACTTGTTTCTCTTTTTAATAGATGCATTATTCTCTTTTAGATTTTGCCTCAAACATCACTGGTGCTTACAATGTGTTAATATTACTGTTTTTTTTTATTTTTATCCTATCTCAGTTCACAATTGTGTTGAATGTATGCTAGTACAGCGAACATGGTCTGAGATGCTCTGATACCAAGTTGTCACACCCCAATTTTGGTCTAACCAGAATGGTGTCATGAACCGCTAATAAACCAACGGTTCAACCAGGATCTCAAATAGGCTATCCCCACGTTATCTGAACCTCCATACATCCATGTCATAATCAGAGTAAATACACAATAGCGGAAGTCTTATAATAAAATGAACTGAGAAACTAAATGATATTAATAATTTAATAGCAAATTATTCTGTTTTCAACTGAGACATAAATATTAAATATCAAATACATGTCTGAATAAAATCCAATTAAAGAAACCTATAAAATATCTAATCAAATACACACGGGTTGCACTCGCAAGAGGAGTCGGGTGTATCCACTTCAGCTTCAACTTCTATAGCTGCCACGTTCCCATACGCATACGCATTCATGTAGTCTTCGACGGTATAACCTGCAACATCAACTAAAAATATTCGACGTCGAGGGGTGAGCACACAACATGGCTCAGTGAGTAGCCAAAACAATTCAACAACACATATGCATGCAAAAAGTCAATTTATATCTTTGGTCCGGTTTAAAGTTTGCAGTATGCTATAGAAAGGTTGAGGTAGCCAAAGGTCACGTTTATTGACTCCGCCTCTATACATGAGTGTGTGACGTTACCCGAAGATCACGATTATCGTCAACTCAGATGCACCCAATCATGAACATTATATAACAAAGGTTATGTTTATTGCCATATAGTGTCATACCAACACGTAAGCCCCTACTGGTGAGGGCTGCAAACTGGGCTCGCAACTAACCAATCCTAATGCCAAAAGTGTATCCAAGGCCTCACCCCAGCATCCCTTAGAATGCCCATAGAGATAGAGCTAAGGGCCCCCGGTAGAGTCAGAGACTACAAGGACCGAGACCACCTCCCCTGATACTCTACAACATAATAGTTCCGCTAAAGTAATGGCGATACGACGATGCTAATGCACAAGACTTGAGTTAGAGATAGAGCTAAAGTGCTGAGACCCGCCAAAGATTAACGTTAATTGACGTTCTCATCACACCTCCCCTGATACTCGCTTGCATCAAGCACATCAACCATACACATACAAGCACATGCCTATTCCTATCATCATCATCATCATCATGTTATAAACAATACGATAAATTTGCATGAACAAGTAATAGAAATATTGGATGGCATGCTGTATGCACATTACAAACATATTCGCATATAATCAAACATAGCATAGGACTCAAGAAATAGAAAACAGTATATTATTAACCAATTTAGTTTGTGGTTAAGGTTCCTCACCTTAGCTTGCTATAAGATACTTTTCCAAGCTATAAATTCACCTTTACAATGTTATTATATTGCTAGAAGACCTAACAAAATCGATAGAATTTAATTAGAATTTATTCGGAATTAAAAACCATTCTGTCAACTGAGGGTCGATGCTAGGGTTGATGCTAGGGTCGATGGGTCTATCGACCCTCCCTTCTTTCTGGGCTTCCCGAATGCTGAGGGTCGATGGTCAGAAACACCGAGGGTCGGATGGTCATCGACCCTGGGTGCGACCCTCGGTGTACTCTGGTCCAATTTCTACTTTTTAATCCATTCTTCGTGTTTGGGGTCCTATGGTTTGTTCCCACATTCCATTAAACATTCATTCCATGGTCTGAAACCATGAATCATCCTCCTAGATGGCTTTCATGCATTCTCTTAGGGTTTTCCATGAAAACCTAACCATGGATGGATGGTTTGGGTTTCTCCGAGATCGCTCTCTCTCCAATAACTATCCTAAGGTCTATAGAAACTCATGGAATTAGTATCCATACCTGAGAAGATTAATCTTTCTCTGTAACTCTTCTCCTTTTTGCTAGGTTCTCTTCCTTGCCTCTCTTCTTCCTCTTTTCCTTCTCCTCTCTTTCTCTCAATTCAATTAGGGTTGTAAAAGGAGTGAAAGTGGCTTAGGGAAGTCCTTTAAATAGAGTAGGAACATCCTAAATAAGTCCCTCTGAGATTTGGAAAGAATCCCAATCAAAAAATATAGAAATTTCCTAATTTCTATATTCGACAGAATCCGAGGGTCGATGATCCCGTCGACCCTAGGGTCTTAAGCTGTCCGGCCCTCCCTCCAAAACCGAGGGTCTGACTTTCTGTTTTGGGAGGTCTGACCTTGCTAAGCTGGGTATGCGACCCTTCCCCTATTTTAAGTGTTTTTGGGTCGATTTGATACCTGGGATCTCGATCTCCTTCACGCCCTTGGTCCATTTGACTCGACCATGATGGGTAAACCTGGATCAAGGTGGTAAGACCGGGTTAGATTGACACGGGTCTTACACGTGGTCAGACAGATTAATGGCAAATATGGGGCAAAACAGCCTTGCATGCTGGAGTACCTCACCAAAGTAAAATCATAACTCACCAAATTTGAAACATATCAAATCAGTAACGTGGACCATAACAACAACACTGAAGCCGATGCCCTCCCGCGGCTAATGGATGAAGACTTGTCAGGAATAAATTCATCAGTTTACATCGACGTTCTAAAAAAATCAAGTATTGGTGACATATTGAGATCAAAGAAGTCAGTTGCGAGATGACTTGGATCGACCCAATCAAGCCTTACATCGAAACTGGCGAATTACCTGAATATCGGCTAGAACGCCGATGAGTTCACGCAAAATTTCAAGGTTATACTGCCCTCAATGGAAAGTTGTACAGAATGTCCTTCAGTCGTCCTTTCCTGCTATGCTTCAGACCAACTGAAGGAAAAGATGTCATGAGGGAGGTACATGCCAGCGACTTCTGCGGCAAGGCTATTATTGGCCAACCATGTTCGCAGACTGCACAGATTTCACCACCAAGTGCAAATCATGCAAGTGACACATCACAGTTAGCAACCTCCCAGAAAATGAATATATAGCCCGTTGCGAGCCCACTAACTTTTGCTATGTGGGGAATCGATATTATGGGACCTATGCCTGGGAAAAAAGGAACAAAGAAATTCCTCATTGTGGCCATTTACTATTTTTCAAAATGGGTAGAAGCAGAAGCTGGGACAACCACTGACCAGAAAAACTGGAGGCTTTCACCAGACAGAACATAATATACCGATATAGCATCCCACGAGTCATCGTTACCGATAATGGGCCACAATTTATCAGCCATTAGTACCAAAGCTTTATCAAAGGATTTACCAGCAATGCTTTGCTTTGGTATATCATCCTGAAGCTACGGGGCAAGTCGAGGCCACCAACAAGACAATCTCTCTCGGCATTCCCCGATGACTTAGCCAGGCCAAGGAAAAATGGGCCGATGAGCTCCTAAGTGTCCTTTGGTCCTGCAGAACTACGAGTAGAAGGCCTACCGGTGAAACTCCTTTCATGTTGGTCTATGGGGCTGAGGCAGTTATTCCTATTGAAGCCACTCACCCTACCATTGGGATTACCATCTATGATGAAATGCTCAACTCAGAATAAGTTAAGACTAATTTGGACCTCATGGAAGAGACCCATGAGAAAACACAACTTAAGATATTAGCATATCAACAAAGGGTGGTGCGACATTACAACTCGCGGATCAAAGTGCAGAATTTCAAAGTCAATGACTTAGTACTAAGTTGTATAGTAGTCTCAAAGCCCACACAGCAAGGCAAACATATGCCGACATGGGAATGACTATACAGAATAATTTGAGTAACACGGCCGGGCACTAACTATCTCAAAACAATGAAAGAAAAGTATATCGAGAAGCTTTAGTACAGTAAAATCTTACGAAAGTTTTACCAATAATGTAATATGACTCTACTAATGATAATGAATCATTTTTAAATTACGCATCCTCTCTCCTACTACAATCTATAGTAACCTTTCAGTACAGTCCAAACTTATGTTGCCTTGTGGATCTCTCAGACTACAACAAAACTGAGTTGACATATCCCCAAAGCACATACAATGCGGATTGGCACCCCACTGCACTCCTTTATATTTTACTGGAACATACAGGATATCAAGTCGCCAAACACGCCCCGACTGATCACCTAATTATTTGTCATCCTGGGGCACTATTACATAGATTTCTTTACACAACATGTTGCAACAATTTTTGGACTCGCATATGGAGTTTACAGTCCCAAGTTCATACAATAGGCAGCAAGGAATCAAAAAAGCAAAAGACATGTTCTTACACAAATATTTATTAAAGCACATTCTTTATTGTCGGACAAAATACAAAATGTTTGAATTATAGATTAGTTCCTACTAGTGTACAACATTCCCCACTACGAACTCATGGGGTAGAACACAGCTATGTAATCATACAACAAACTTACACTCACTTGCTGCGCGTTAATTCGGGAGGAGGTTCCCTTAGCTTCCCACGCTTTCCAGCAAATTCTTTGCAACAACAACAGCCTCGTATCGGCCAACTACACTCTGCTGTGACAAAGTTGCATACAATGTGTCAAACGAAGGGTAAGGACTTTGGTAATACCTACCTTTACGCCTCTACTCGCCCATCAACTCGGCAACCCTCTCCTCAGCCTTGGTAAGTTTCCCTATGAGATTACCCACTCCCGCCTTAGCTGTGACTAGCAAGTGACGATCTTCATCTCCCTTTTTTCGCCACCAAATCAATTTTTTTCGTAATTGAACAAGTTCCTGATAGTCCATCGTGTGAATCCTACGAGCTACAACACTCTGCCCTCTTTAGCAGCTCTCTTTTGCCAATTACATAGTAATCTCTGGCAACTCGCCTCTTACCTCCCCCAATGTTCACTTAATGTATCCTCCAATTGGTCATACGTTGGACTGAAGTTGAGGCAGTCGACACACAGCGCATTGAGATCCTGCTCCATCTTTACTACTTGCGTCAAAAGGGCATCTCTCTCCGCTGTAAGACTCTGAATCTGAATCGCAAGTGCATGCACAAAAGTAGGAGGGGCTGGCATTCATAATAACTGAATGGAAGAAAGTTCTCCTCCATGATATACCTAATACAAACAAAGCGATTGTCAATCAGAAGTCCAATGCATGAAAGAAACCACCCATGGGACACTTGGAGATAAGCAAAATATGTTTATTTCAAACATCTGATTATAGGAAGTCTTAAGTGCTGAATCCAGCATGTTACAAACAAAAACAAAAAAAAAAAAAAAAAAAAAAAAGTGGACTGATGATTAAGGGCGATTAAGGGCCATCAAGGATTTTGTCTTTTGACCTCTATCACCATCTCCCGAGATTGGTCTGTTGCAGCGGCTCTCTGAACTGACGATGCGGAAGAAGAAGATGGTGCTTTAGGAAGAATCATGAGGATTGGAGATACTGCCCTAGGAGTAGAGCTGGCTCCCTGATCGCATCCCGAACCACCCATGACTTCATTTTGTTCGCCACCAGCTGCTACCTCTAATCCATCTCCCTCTTCACCGCCACCTTCCTCCTCCTCACCTTCTTCCTCTTTAGCATCCTCTAGCATTGGCTCTGGAGAGATTGGAGCATTGATGGGGAGCGGGAATGCAGATAAGTCGGCTTCCAATTGGAGCTTTTCTCTGACAAACTTTGCCAAATTCCTCACTCCATCCACAAAATGTTCGGCACCCCACCGAAGTCAGAACCCTTCCATGGTGGGGTCTTTAGCAACATACACTTCAAGGTCTTTCGACTTTTTAAAGTCGCTCACTGGTTTCTCTATGCGGTCGAAGATCCCTGCCTCTAGCTCATCCTTGTCGCTAAGCACATCTTGCACTTGGGTCACTAGATTCATGTACATCCTTATAAAGTCCTCCTTCTATTAGGCTAGTAGTTTGGATTTCACCTTCTCTGTGGTAAGGGCTTCCTCTAGGCGCTTCTTCTCTATTGCAGCATCTTTCTTAGCTTGAAGATGTTCCTCTAGCCGCTCTTTCTCCGTGCGGTGGTGAACTCGCAAGGTATCTATTTCCTGCTTCAAACTGTCACGTTCCACCGTCAGACTCTCATTTGCCTCAGAGAACACCCGCCTCACCTCGATGGAGCTATCCCGAGTCCTTTTGGATGAACGAGCATGCTCTAGGGCGTTGTCCCTCTCCAGCGCTAACCGACTGGCCTCAATATTGGCATTCTCTTCGCCCTGCCTCAACGCCTTGATGGTGTGGGCACTCTATAAAGTCATGACAAATCATGTGTTAGAATTACGACTTACCTATACAATGTCAGTCTCCAAAATGCGATAAAGCGCTGCCTGCTTAGATCGCAAGTAAAAATCTTCAACTGATGGGAGGCAGATTTTGGCCACTAACTGCCTCGCCACCTCCTAGTTAAGGGGGTTTGAATCCCTCCCTACCATCTACTACGGCTAGTAAGAACCACCTGGTCTAGGTGAAACCCATTGGGACTAATCCCCTGGTTGGCCTGCTTCTAATGATTCTGCCTAGGGCAATTGAGTCGGAGACTCCCTGATTTGCTTGCTCCATGGTACTAGAAACTCCTCCCTTCTCGTTGGGTTCGAGCTGTGCTAGATTGGGTCTAACAACACCTCGCCTTGAGGTAGTCTTCCATTACTAGCTCTATCTCCTGGGATGGCGAGGGGTGGGATTTCCACCAAGTCCTCTTGTTCGTTGACAAGATTCTCGCCCCTGGAAGCAGCCTCTCCGGTGGTCTCACGACTTATGGACAATTTGGTGCTTCCCTCCATGGTTGTCTCGGAGCCCCTTCTGTTTGTCGTAGACTTGCTCGTAGTCACTTTCATTACCTGTGCTTTCTTTACTCCCTTGCTTGTTCTGATGGCCGGCCTCTTTCTTTGCTTTGGGCCTTGGCTCTGTGCCGCAAGCAAGCTGGCAATCTTGCTGGGGTCTAGCCCTTTCTAACCACTGCAAGGACAAAGGAAATATTATATTAGCCTAATAGCGATTAGGAATGTACAACCCGGTAATAGGGGCAAGACCTACTTGAGCATTCATTCTCACTCTCATCCACCAATCTGTCGAGACCCGGCAGGTGGTGGTCTCGAGAACCTGAGGATCCAGGTACGAGCCTTTCTTCATCACTATCATCAGGGTTGTTCAAGTCAAGTTTTGTGAGATGAGAATAGGGGATGGGGTTGTAAGTTCTCATCATAATACAACACTCTTTCTCCTCGCTGGTTAGGATTGGTGGTGTATTATTGTTGCTGATCTTAGGAAGAGGCCATATCTTAGCAAGCGACATGGGTTTTCCATCTCGCCTACTGATAAAGAAGAATTTATTTTTCCAGTTATGGACCTTGTTTCGTGTGCTCATGACTTTAGGCACTCCCGACCTCATTTTAAAGAAATACCAACCCATAGGGGGTTGGCTATGGGGTTGGCTATTTGGTTCATCCTTGTTCAAAACAAAAAGGCTTCGAAATAACGGCACTGTCACCTGCCTCTTGATAGCACGGAGCATAACTATAAAACCTATGACTGACATCCAGGAATTCGCATACAGTTGCGATGGAGCCAGGTCATTGTAGGCTAAGATGTCTCTCACCTCTCTGGCGATAGGGATTTTAAACCTAGAATCGAAATACTCTAGGTATACACTGGATTCCATAGTACTGGTTCAACAGATTCTCTCATCTTCTGTAGGAATTTGGCATTCGTAAAGCTCTGAGATTGTCTACGATCCGTTCAAAATCGGGATCATACTGGGTATGTTTGTTCTTGAACCCCACAGCTGCGACATTCAAGGTCTGAGGGATGGGTGTAGTCTCTCTACGGGACTGCATTTTTGTTTGTACAACAATGAGGTTCGCAATCCTAGGAAGGTAGGTGCTTGAACCTTCAAAACGAAAAGGAAAAAATACCCAGAAAACCAAAATACGAAGGAGAAGAGGTGGAACATACTAGTTAGCACTGATCTAAGGAATAAGTTCTCTGCAATCAACGAAGATGACAAGAATTGGAGGTGCGATGCCTTCAGATATTCTTTTATGGGAGTGCAAAAGTCGAAGGAATATGAGAAGTTTTTGCTAGGGGCAATCAGAAGTTTTATAGCTACCGTGTGTCATCATTGCTTCTCTAATCACGATCATGGTTAGGGAAACGTGCGTCTCGAAACGCCTCTCTACATTTAATGCTTGACATGAAAGGATGGGGGTGTGATAATCCTTCAACATTACAATTTGCAGTGTCTTATCAGGATAACGACGCGTGGCGCCCCTTTTTGAATTTGAGTTTTGGCGGTTGAAAGTTTTGTACAAGCATGTGTGCAAGATTATTGGAATTCATTTTAAGATTATCATGACCCCGGAGACTACGTGGCCCTAGAATGGACAAAATATTAGTTTTGTTAGGATTGTTCCATCGCACGTCTAGTACACTGGAACAAGGGGCAACCGTTGAGGCCATATTTCATCTTCCAATAGTTAGAGGACACGTGTCCTTAAGTGTCGGCATATTGAGCACCTCCACGTGTCCTGGTTAGCTTAACCTGTTCTCCCATTCGAGATGGATTTCACCACTGTTTACTAGTCGCGTCTCGCTAGTCCTCCTGGGCGAGATGGTTTTAACCACTGTTTACTCTTCGCGTGTTGCCGGTTCTCCTGGAAGAGATGGTATTTACCATTTGCAACTCGCGTCTCGCCAGCTTGTCACCTAAATAATGGGACCTCGTGGTCGCCTGATGAATCTGTCATCATGCGTGTTTACTTGCCTATAATTATAGTGAAGCGCACATGCAGGGATCTTTAACTGTTCTTGGGGTGGTTATTTCAACAGTTATTAAGCTTGATGGTCATAAGTGACACGGCATTAATGTTTGCCTTTGAATCTTTATCCGACGGTCAAGCCAGAACATCACAGACTCTCTTGACGGTTAGGCAGTTAAGCTAGAGGATTGCTGGGGACTATCTCTCCCAATCTATATAAGATGGCAATCGGGTAATAGATAAAGAACAAGGAAACAACTGAACTCTTGACTTACAACCATTCATGCTTTTCTTGAATTCTATTAATCCCCACACCTTCCAGGCTAACCATTCCGGTATAGCCTTGGACTGTTTGCTCTATTACTGACTTTATAATTGGAGCGGACACTGGGATTTCGATCCCGGTCCCATTAACTATTTGTTTCTATGTCACAGGATACGGATGAGCTAGTCGGATCAGTTATTAGCAGCAACAACAATGTTAATGCATATACATGAGCAAACAAAATAGTATATTAGATGGCAAATTATAACATAAGGCATGTTATCAATCTCACAACAAGCATCATAATATCAAGTTCATACACAAACAAGAGGGTCTAATCCCCTTACCTGAGTGGTAGTATGATATACTATTGAAGCATAGTATGAACAGCCATTTTAAGCTTCCCAAAGCTCTAATAGTATCATGACAAATAATTATTAATTCCTTGGCTAATCTTTGTCTATACCATTTGCTCATCATAGCATCTTATTAATTACTGGTTATTCCATATGGTCTGCTAGTCGAGACCAAGTATATTATAGGTTGTTGTCTAAGTGTTATAAGTGGCATAAAGAACGGATATTAAATTTACAGCCTGATTTCACCACACTAGCACTCATAACAATAAGGAAAAAAATAGTCTAACATGGTCATAGGATCCAATGCTTTCCTAAAAAATTCTAATAGGTATTGTAGCAAGTCACTGGCTAAGCATGGGAAACCACAGCAGTTAAATGGCGTGCTGCTGGTGGTTGCAACCACAATCTATAGCGTGGCTCAGTGTCTACGACTTCACTTTTGGGGTGATACCCAGACTCCATCAAGTGTTCCTGTGGCTTTTGAGTTCGTTGATCTTTGTCTATAGCACTATTTGGATACTGTTTCTATCCATATGATGTCTAAACTGCTCGATCCAAATTAAAATCCTTTGGATCTGAGTTCCAACATTCGAATCAATAGGGTTTCTTAGCTTTAGTACATCTAGAGTCTTCCTTAGTCATCCATGAATGACATAGGATGCTTTGATTAATTTATCATGGGTAAAATTGGTTTTACCCATTTTCTTATCATTCCTACGGTTATAGATTTCCAATTGAAATGGATCTGACACCCAAATCCATACTTGGGTGGTCACCACTAATGGTGAGTGAGGATTCCTTCTAGGTAGCCTTGGGGATATAATCCCTTAACGTTTTAGTTAGTATTAACAACTTGAAAGGACCCCAAGGGGGTAGCTCAGTTGGCAAAAGACCAACACCTCAAAATGAAGAGGTCATGAGTTCAATTCTCATTGGGGCTCTACTTACCCAAAAAAAAAAAAAAACCACTCGAAAGGAATTAAAAGAGTTAGGAGATCGATACTAGCAATCATCATTCTATCGAAAGTTGTACCAAATACTCGATCCGATAGTGACCGAGACTCTTATCCTTCTCTTCTTCTTCTTCTTTCAGACCTTTATTTTTCCTCTTTTTTTTCCAAGTTGCAACAAACATCTTTTCTTCTCTCTTTCTCCCGGTCAGTCTTAGGAGGTGAAATGGTGGAATAGAGAAAACGCTTTCCACGTCGGAGATTGGTAGGAGATCTCTAGGATTGCAAAAATTGTAAGTTGGAGGATTTCCCTCCCTCCTTTCTTATTTCAAATCATGCTTACTCACTCTACCAAGTTTGGATAAAATCCAATCCAATCAGTAGGTTCGATACATGGTTGGTAACCAACCATGTTCGTAGCTTTATGCACCTAGGAAAGCTGATGGCTACATTCGTGGCCAAACCTCCTTTGCCCAGTCGGACCTCATTTCAGTGTAGCATTCTCAAATTAACTTAAGGTGGTTTTTATGGTTCAAGATTTGTTACCTCCACTGGGCTTTGTTTGTTTGATTCATGTAAAACCCACAGTAGGAATCCCCACCAGTTTGGATCCTCTCTCTGTGCCGGGACTTACTGTTCCAATACTTGGCACCCTGACATCTTGACCCTCAAAATGATGTCGGTTTAAATACTATGGTCAACTAGTGATGGTAGAGTATGGAGAATAAGATTCAAGTAACCTTGAAGGCATCCCTACCAATTCAGGCCCACCAAACCAAGTTTAAACCCATTTTTAAGCCCAACCAGATGCTGTGCAAGATGGTGCATTATCTAGTTGTCAGCATCCGATTTGTGTCTGAGTAAAACAATCTCTCACCTCGGGATTCTCCTCCTTATTTCTCTCTTATTGCCTTGAGAGTGAGTGTGAGTGCCTAAGATAGGACTTGTAATGTTAAGCTTGGATCTCAAGCTTAGTGCTCCCTTGAGGTAGGTCTCATCCACTCTTTCCCTTCCATTCCTAGTCGATAATGTATGCAAGACCTATGGTGAAGCTTCACCATTAATGGTCTCCATTAACGAAGATTGATTCTAACCTAGAAGATCTAGGTTGTTCTCCCCCTCATGTGTGGTGGTGTTGATGGAGTCTAAATGACTCCCATTATGTCTTCATATGATGGAAAAATATTTCCCACCACGTAGAATAAAGGAAACCAAGTGGGGAGACCATCCCCCAAGAAGGAAACCTTTTCCAGTTCGTGCTTGGTTTCTGGGCCTGAACGAGAGGCTTGGCCTTAACCCTACCACCAGGTGACTGAAACCAGTCCTCTGCCAAGGTAAATTTCTTGGTATGCTAGACCAACACATTACGAGAGGACCCAAACCGGAGTCATCCAACCGTGAGCACAACCCTCCGGGTAAGTCCCTCCGGTGATTAATGGCTCTGATTGGCCCTAGCCTTCGAATAGGCTTAATAATAAGCAGAGGCATTGCCGAATGGTACACTACCAAGCTAAGCCTCTAGATAACCTTCTGTAACGTCAATGTTATGACAGTGGTAATAAACCGGACGGTTTGCTAGAGGATCACTACAATAATTTTTACCTTTTACGACGGTTTTTTCTGTCCTAAAATGTTTTTACCATCGCAAATAACCTTTTCTGAGCATAAAAACCCATCTTAAATAAGCCAATTACCGTCTATGTATAGCCATCATAAATGTTAACAACAGGGATTGGGTGCCATCTGGAAAAATCTATTTACGACGGTATTATAAAACCGTCGCAAATACTCTTTAAAAGACGGGAAAAAATGGTTTTCAAACGTAGGATATATGTGACGGAATTTATGTTCGGTCGTATATAATTATTTACGATGGAATTTTTCTATCGTAATAAGAACTTATTTACGACAGAGCATTACATTCCATCGATATAAAGTACTATTTTCCAAAGGTAAATTACGTTGTTATGTTACTTTTAACGACGGTTTATTATAACCTTCGTTAAAAAGTTTTTTTCTTTCAATATAGAAAATTGATTGAAAGTATGTTCCCTATAATAAAAATTCTTATACTCCACATTTACATACATTCCCTATATGGCATTCCACACCAAAAACATCATATGTACAATAATCATAAACTCGCAACTTTAACAATTATGAACACATTGCCATTAACATTAATAGTTCTCTTCATTGAAAAAAAAAAATATAAAAGAAAATTATTTGATCAAGGTATCACTAAATGATCACAACCAGAGACAACCTAACAATTGGATCTTTTCATTTCTTTTATATTGACTTCAGATTACTAGATTAAAATGTTGACATCCTTCCCATTTTAACCTTATATAATGACGATGCATCGGATGCCTACTCCTTTAAGCATTAAATTGAAGGCCTTATTGATCTCCGAGAATGGGACTGAATGGGTTATGAACTTCTCCACCTCATGTTCCTGCACCCAAACAATATAAAGACCCACATTAATTAGCTTCTAATTTTTGTTACAAGACCAATGTCTTCTTTTTTCTTTTCTTTTTTTTTCCACAATAAATAGCCAACATAGCTTTCTAACCTTATTCATGTATTTTTCTACAATAGATGGCAGATCTAAACACTGCTTGTAGTTCCCAAATTAAGAAGGTTCCCTTGAGAGTCCTTTCGTTAAATAGGTTCATATGATGGGTCTTGAATTCAACATCTTTGTGTGGACCACCAACCAGAACAGCAACACCCCAACCCCTATTGTGATTGGGATGCAACCAATGTTATTATAGGTAGTAAATTTTCACACTTAGCCAAAAGAGATCTAATGATTCAGGAAATAAATAAATATAAATAGGAGAATAGGATGCTGGCCAGAACATACATCATGAACGCATTTAAAGGCGAAGATCATGGCACTAATATTTCCTATACACTTGACGCTCCGGTCAACTCCCCCATTAGTTAACTCAGCAAGCACTTAAATAGAGTAGTCAAATAATAGTCATATATACTATGTTGGATAAAAACTCTGTATAGAAAATCAGAACTGCATTCACAGACAAACAACTAAAGAGAGGTAGACACAGGATTCTGTATCAATAAAAAGCCATATTTTCGTATGAAAGAGACCTCTTGAACTGATTTCGCATAGTCTTTTGGGCTAATGAACTTAATTACTCTGAACTTCTTTTCTGTTTAGAAAGAACATTTAAACATTAACCTGTAATAAATATATAAACTTTTTCCTATAATGATCCCTACTATATTATATTGCAATACTACCCACCAGCAATGTATGATCCAATGATTCTGGGTATTGACAATCTTCAACATTTTGTGCGATCATTGAGAAGGTTCCTCTCATCTTGACTACATCCTTTGCTAGCACTAGCATGTAATGTAATAACCCATTTCCAATGGTTAGTCTTGCTTAAGCCTAAATCATATATAATAGCATAACAAAATAACCGAAATATATGTCTTTAGCTACAAATTACCAGTAATAATTACTTGATAATCCAACGCCATTGATGATTCTACCATCCCCAAGGATAACTTTACCTGGGATACTCCTATCTATGTTACAAGCAGCAACACCCATTACCCATGGACTAAATGATAGGATGCAGGATGGAGGATGGAGGATGGAGTTAGACCTTCATTCCTTGCAGCTTGGTCGATGAAAACACATGCTTTCCACAAAAACAACATAATAATCTCATACAAGATTAAGAAAATTGGTGTATCTTCTGAAGCTGAATCAGGCCCAATGGAGAGTACTACGACATCTAATTAATCTAGAACTACCTACGTCGCCATATAGATACCTTAGAATATTAACCATATTAATCTAACATCATTAGATCTCTTTGATGCATTGAAAATTTCTTTTACCATAGACCATTTTGTATTCATGACAGGTCATTCTAGTACATGAAACATAGTTACAAGGTCCCACTCACAATTCAAGAATGAGGGATTTTTTATTATACAAATAAGAAGCAAAATCTGATAAGCACTAGCTGTGGAGATGGAATGAAGAGCATACCTGATCAATTGTAGCAATCACATCTGCCATAGTTCCTATGCTAGAGAATATTGCCTTGTATATTGAAAGAACTAGGGAATATTGCCTTGTATACTGCAATTCTGATTAGACAAAGAACTGCCAATTGATGTCAGATTAAAACTATTAGTTTCAGATGAAATGCCAAATTTGTTCACTCTAATAGGCACAGGGGATATCCTTAATCACTAGGAAATGTTGGTATTCTTAACCAAGTAAAAACAACATGGAAACTGGAAAACACATTATGGCCTCTGGGCATCAAGAACGGGGTTAAGAAGGCAAGGTGTACCTGCTTAAATGGTACTTTGGACTTTCTATCAGGCTTATGTAGAGCTTTTGCAATCAAAAGATCATAGGCACAGATAATTCAAGGAATGTGAATATCCTTCCGATCAAAACATATGCTGCACTTTTGCAATTGTATTATTTATAAAATAATAATTCTATACATAAGCAACCAATAATAATAAATTATTGAACCAATAATAATAAATTATTGCCAACCTGGTCTTGTGCATTTCATTAGCTCTAAAAATAATAATGAATCTATAGTTAACAGAAACCAAAGCTTGCAAAGATATCAAAATTTGATGACAAGTGATAAACCTATTAATTAAAAGCATAATTCAAAGATATATGAGGTTAAAACTTCAAACAGTACATCTATAATTTCAAGCTGTCCAATAAATGATAAGAAATAGAAAGTTCTTCATTGACGGTAACTAATTGTATGCATCATATCACTTCTCCCAACAGTGGTCAAAGGAAATCCACTACAAAGGAAAAGGTGGGGGATGAAAATTAGTATACAAAAATTAAGATGGGAATGAGAGAGAGCATTCAAGAGAAATTAAATAAACATACCTGGCTCGCTTACTGATTTTATCATTCCTGCATTAATTGATTCAACATATATGATTGGGATACCATTTGATCTTACATCACACCCCAATTCCGGATGAACCATAAGTGTCAATGAATTGTCATACGAACAAACAGTTTATGGCAAGATCACATAGGCCCATGCCAACAATCCAAACCACACACATTTCAAACAATTAGAGATAATAATAAATAGTAGAATTATATTAATATTGAACTGAGTGTCTAATATGTCAAATAATTATTAAACCAGTTATCTCCAAGTAACCAAAGCATAAGTAAATAACTATTTACAACCATAATTCAAAATACAGAAATAAACCTATGCATAGATATAATGAAAACACTCGCCTGAAGAGTCATGCTCGTGTTCCACCTCTTCTACGTCTATAGCTGTCACGTGTCCATACTATGGCACGTTAATATAATCTTCAACAGTCGTAGCTGCATCATCAACTAATAAAAATATGATATCATAGGGTGAGCACACAACATAGCTCAGTGAGACAAGAAAATAATAGACAAACATATACATGCAGTCATATTCATATATTTGGTCTTGTATAAGTCTGCAATGTGCTATGGTAAGGATAGACGGCCACTACACCTCCATACAAGAGAGTGTGAGCATGCCCAATGGATCACACACCGTTGTCGTCCTACATCACCCATTATAGAATAGAGATAGAGCTAGAGCCTAACGTATCACACACCACTAGCACTCCCCCTAATATTTTACCCCATACCAATATGTATGCCCCTACTAGTGAGGGCTTGCAGAGTGGGTTCGTGACTGACAAATCCTAGATGTCATCAAGATGTATTCAAGACCTCACCCCAACATCCCTTAATACAGCCATAGAGATAGAGCTAGTGTCCGTCGGCAGAGCTTATAGCCACACACCGCAATCACTCCCCTTGATACCCTATGACGATTAAGTTTGACTAAATTAATGGCAATACGATGATGTTAACGTGGTGAATGGTTCGATGCTACAACCTCTCTTCATCCAACACATCGACCACACACACAAAAACATGTCTACTTTTATCATCATTATCATAACAGAATAAGAACAATAATAAAATATGCATGAACAATAAGTAGTTATTGGATGACATGTGAGATGCATAAATAATCATATTAGGATGGCATCAGTCAAATTAACAGAAAGTAAAGGGTAGCTTTAGCCTATTAGTTTAGGTTTTGTTCCTCACCTGTGAGTGATGTTTATTCCTCTTCCAAGCTTTGGAGACTATCTTGAACTAGTAGAATGCCTAAACAATTAATAGAATTAAATTAGGATTCTATATTGTTAAGTGCTTGTTCCCTGTTTCATTGTCCAGTCTTCTATATATGTCCTCCGAACACTGTCCAATCGAGTCACCAGTCTTGCATTGGTCGATTGATGAGTCCACCAGACAAAACCCTATCGACTTCCCGAGACTCATCGATTACCTCATCGATCTCTTATATAGTTAACCGATCAACGGACCGGGTAACTCCTGAGTCATACTTCAGGTTTGTCTATCCATCTGAATTCTTTCTAAGTCGATTCTTCAGCTCAACAATGGGATTGATCCTAAGGCCATTCTATGGCCATTACACATCATTTAACTCATTCCATCTAACCTAAACCGTTGTAATGTTGTTATAAATTTATATTCAAAATATTAGAATCAAAGCATGGGATTGATCTGATCACCCCTACAGTATGATCTCTAAACCAAAACCTACTATAACCTAACCTTTTACAGAGACAAGGTATTTATTGTGGATCCTTGCTACGATTGGTTGAATTTCCAATGGCAATTCCTCTTTCTATGAAATATCTTTTCCTTCCGCTAAGCTTTCTTCTTCCCCAAGCATCCTTCTCCTTCTTTTCCTCTCTTTCATTCTCTCTTTCTTAGTTCTAAGGTTTCGAAAAGAGTAAAAATAGTGAGAGAAGGTAGAGGGACATCCTCTATATAGAGTCCTTTCTAAATTAGGAGAGTCAAATGTTATTATAAATTTATATTCAAAATATTAGAATCAAAGCATGGGATTGATCTGATCACCCATACAGTATGATCTCTAAACCAAAACCTACTATAACCTAACCTTCTACAGAGGCAAGGTATTTATTGTGGATCCTTGCTACGATTGGTTGAATTTCCAATGGCAATTCCTCTTTCTATGAAATATCTTTTCCTTCCGCTAAGCTTTCTTCTTCCCCAAGCATCCTTCTCCTTCTTTTCATCTCTTTCATTCTCTCTTTCTTAGTTCTAAGGTTTTTGAAAGAGTAAAAATAGTGAGAGAAGGTAGAGGGACATCCTCTGTATAGAGTCCTTTCTAAATTAGGAGAGTGACCTCTCTAAATTAGGAAACCTTGCTAAATATGGACTTAGAACTGAACCTGACCAGTCCACTCACCGATCACAAAATACAAGGACCAGACAACCTAAACACTTGATCAGACAACCTATTAATGACTGGTTTCCCTTACCAATAGTTGGTTTGCTTGAGCCAGTTGTGATAAGAAGACTTGGCAGTCTTTCCAAGATCTCATAATGTCCAATGTTTCTGGGACATAATTTTCCTTTCTTACCAAATCATTTCAGACCCTGCATATGTGATATTTTTAGGAATACCTTGTCACCTACAACAAACTCAAGGTCTCATCATCTGGTATCCACATACTGTTTATGACAATCATGAGCTGTCTTGATCCTTTCTTTGATCTGGTCAACCACTCGACAAGTCCCTTCCATAATCTCTGGTCCTATTATTCTTCATTTACGCATCTCATTTCACAGCAAAGGGGCTCGACACCTGCTACCATACAATGCCTCATAGGCTGACATATGTATGGTAGCCTGGTAGCTTTTGTTGTAAGCGAACTCAATTAGTGGCCACTTCTCATCCCAAGCTCCTTTGAAATCAATAGCACAAGCTCAAGGTATATCCTCTAAAATTTGAATGGTTCGCTCCGACTGACCATAAATCTTCAGGGTAAAATTCTGTGCTAAATTTTAACTTCATTCCCATTGCCCTATGTAGTCTCTCCCAGAACATCGAAGTAAAGCATGGATCCCTGTCGGATACTATGCTCTCAGGTACATCATGTAGTCTGACAATATTATCCACATATATCTTGGCTAATCACTTTAGGGTATATTAAGGTCATATAACAATGAGACGAGCTGTCTTAGTAAGAGGATCAATAATCACCCAAATTGCATCAAATGATCTAGGAATTAGTAGAAAATCGGTGATGAAGTTCATTGTGATGCAGTCACATTTCCATACTGGCTCAGGTAGTGGTTATAGTAAGCATGCTGGTCCCTGTCTTTCTAACTTTACTTACTGGAAATTCAGACAATGGAATACGTGCTTAGCCACATTTGCCTTCATTCCTCTCTACTAATATAACCTCTTCATGTCGTGGTACATTTTAATACTTCCACGATGTACCGAATACAGTGTGGAATGGGCTTCTATAATTATTCTATCTCTAAGGTCTGAGTCTTTACTTTCAGGTATACACAATCACCCTCTATATCTTAGGACCTTATCTGTATCCAAAGTAAAATCAGGATTTGGCTTACCCTTCTCCAAATCTTCTTGTACTGTCCTTAGATGTGGGTCCAGTGGAATTACAGCTTTCACTTCATCCGTAAAATCAGGTAGAATTTTTAATGCTGTGAACATCAGCAAAAACTTGTGAATCAAACCTTATTCTATTGGATCTTCACACATTTCTATTATAGGCTACTCTTTATTCCAATATGAAACTACAGTATCAAAACACAAGACGGTGTTTTACTCAGTCTTCCTTCAGGCTTCTTTATTCCCTTTCTACTCAAAGAGTCAGCTACCACGTTAGCCTTGCCTAGGTGATACTAAATAACACAGTCGTAATCCTTTAGAAGTTCCAACCATCTCTTTTGCCTCATGTTCAACTCTTTCTAAGTGAAGAGATAAGTAAAACTCCTGTGATCCAACTTAATCTGAAATTTCTCACCGTACAAGTAATGTTTCAAAGTCTTGATTGCATGAATCACCGCTGCTAGTTCCAAATCACGAATAGTGTAATTCTTCTCATGCTCCTTCAATTGTCTTAACGTACCCACCATATCAAACCAAACTCACATTCTACATTCATAATAAGAAGTAATAAACAAATAAGCGAAAGTCTTATTGATAATGAACTGATCTAACAGTGATAAATAAGTATTTAATCCAATTATCTCCGGACCATACGACATAAAAATAACTAATCAATTACATATCGGATGTTCAAATTATAACTAAACTTAAGCAAAAACACATTGGTTGCACTCGCATGATGAATCATGCGCATCTTCTTCAGCTTATACGTCTATCGCAGCAACGTGTCCATACATAGGCGTATTCATATATTCTTTAACAGTAGGACCTGCATCATCAACTAAAAATATTCAACGTCAAAAGGGTGAGCACACATCACGGCTCAGTGAGCAAACAAAACAATGCAACAAACATATGCATGCATTCAATTCATTTCTTTGGTTTGGTTTATAAGTTTGCAATATGCTATAGAAAGGTTAGGTGAGCGCTGCACCTCTATACACGAGTGTGTGAATTCACCCAATGGATCAAACGTCAATGCCGTCCCACATGCACCCACTATGGAATAGAGATAGAGCTAAAGTGTCTAGATCAAACACCGTCAACACTTCCCCTGATGCCCTACCAATACCAACACGTAAGCCCCTATTGACGAGTACTTGCAAACTGGGCTCGCAACTAACCAATCCTAATGCCAAATAGTATATCCAAGGCCTCACCCCAGCATTCCTCAATACATCCATAGAGATAGAGCTAAGGCTCCCCGATAGAGTCTGAGACCACCTCCCCTGATGTACTATGACGTAATAGTTCTGCTAAAGTAATGGTGATACGATGATGTTAGTGGGCAAGACATGAGTAGAGATAGAGCTAGAGTCTAGTGACAAGGTTGAAGACCACCATGGCACGTCCTCCCCCTGATGCTCCTCTGGCATCCAACACATAAACTACATACATACATTCAAATGCCTATTCCTAGCATCATCATCATCATCATGTTATAAATAAACGAAATTAAATATGCATGAACAGTATTAGCAGAAAGATTGGATGACATGTGAGATGCACATTACAGGCATACACATATAGAATCAATCATGTCACTAGACTTAATAAAAATAAATAGTTTGTTATTATTCAATTAGTTGAGGTCTTGTTCCCTCACCTGTTAGCAATACTCGATGTTCTTCCAAGCCTTGAAATTCTCTTTGAATTGATTTAACAACCTAAAAGTTATATGAATTTAAATTAGGATTCATATGTGACATGTTACAATAGTCAAAAATTGAAACAGAGCACTGATAGGTGTCCGATTATTCCTATGGTCTCATGTTGTATCGACCTGAGTGTCTATGGTCGATACCCTATGGTCACATATGGTGCAACCGTAGCTGCAACCATATGATTTTTAAAATCTTCTCGAATGCCTAAGGTCGATCCTTTGTTCATACTGGTCATGCTATGGTCGACCGTAGCTGCGACCTTGAGATTTCTAGTCACAGTCTACATGAAATTCGATTTCTTCCTGGGTCAATTCTTCTGTTCTTCAATGGGATTTTTTCTAAGGTCATCCTATGGCCATCATTAGTAAATTTTTATCAACCCTAATCATCAAATTCACTCCTCATGGTTCTCCATGGGATTTTCTCAAGGAAATCACATAGATCATAATAGGTTGATATTGCCTATCTCCCATAGAAGTCATATTCCTTAGAGTTTACATCTCTAGAGATTCGTTTCATACCTTGGCCTATGATAGAGAGCAAATATCTACTCAGCAAATTCTTTTTCTTAGCTTTTTCTTCTACTCCTTTTCTTCCTTCTGTTCTTTCTCATTCTTTAGGGTTTACTAATGTTTTAAAAGAGTGAAAACTCTCTATATAAAGTCCTCTGTCAATTAGGTAAGCAATCCCTTAGTTCAGGAAAGTTTCCAAAACTCGGAGTCTGATCTGGGTTCTCATGGTTAATCATACGATCGCATAAACAGTCGACCATAGGGTCAAAATCATCGCCCGTGGGGTTTTAGATTTGATATTTTTGGTTCCCTTCCTTATGGTTGACAATACCTACCCAGACATGCGACCTTAGGTATGTTTTTAGTATTTTTAACTCAATTCTCATACCTGGTTTGTGATTTATCTTTACAAGCTCGGTCCACTTGGTCCAAGCATGATGGAAAGACCTGGCACGATACGGTTAGACCAAGTTAGTTGAGTACAGATCTTACAATCAGGGGAGGTGGTCTTGGACTGTGTGTTCTCTGACTCTACTGGGGGGCCTTAGCTTTATCTCTATGGACGTATTAAGGGATGCTGGGGTGAGGCATTGGATACACTCTATGGCATTAGGATTGGTTAATTGCGAGTCCATTTTGCAAGCCCTCGCCAATAGGGACTAACGTATTGGTATGGGTAAGGCATCAGGGAAGTGTTGGTGGTGTTTGATCCAGACAGTTTAGCTCTATATCTATTCCATGGTGGGTGTATGTGGAATGACAATGGTGTTTGATCTATTGGGCAGATTCACATACTCGTGTATAGAGGTGCGGCGGCCACTAATCCTTTCTATAGCATATTGCAAACTTAAAAACTAGACCAAAGATATGAATTAAGTGCATGCATATGTCTGTGGCATTGTTTTGTTTGTTCACTGAGCGGTGATGTGTGCTTAGACTTTCGACGTCGAATATTTTTAGTTCTTAACGTAGGTCCTACTGTTGAAGAATATATGAATGCACTGACGTATGGATAAGTTGCTGCGATGGTTGTAGAAGCTGAAAAAGATGCGCATGATTTGTCGTGCAAGTACAACTCATGTGTTTTTTATTAGCTTAGTTGTTTGATTATTTTATTTTACTTTATGTCTTGAGGTACATTGAAGATAATTGGATACTTAATTATGCTATTACTGTCAGATTCTCAGTTTATTAGTATTAAAGACTTCTGCTATCATTTATTTACTCTGAATTTTCTTAGGGGATGTATCTGGTTTAATCGAATGGGTACGGCCTATACGTGATCGTGGTAGAACCGTTGGTCGATGGACGGTTCATCACACCATTCTGGTTGGTTCAGAATTGAGGTGTGACAACTTAGTATCAGAGCTCTCAAGCTCTGCTCTATTAAACCAAATTACTACCACAAGGGTCATGAACTGAGTTAGGATAAATTAAAAACTATAATAAAAATACACCATAAACACCTGTATTTTATGACACATAAACTAAGAAAGAGAATAATGCACATATGTAAATAGGAAATAAATTATTTATATATATATATATATATATATATATATATATCCAAAAGAGAATATGAAAAAGATACATCCGAATCAGAGTACGGTTCACAACCCGGACAGTTACTCTATAGTAAAAAAAAGAAATAAATGGTATCATGAAGTTGGGAGTGCTGGAGGAGGAGGTGCCTCACGATCTCGGTCATAGTCCTCAACATATACTCTCGTAAGCCAGGCTACCTGAGTCTGGGTCACCTGGAGACTAGCCGCCAGATCTGCTACCCTCTGATCTGTGATACGCTGGGCCTCCCGAATCTCATGTAATAGCCCCATCATGTCATCTGGTGGTGGGCGCGAAGGACCAACTTAGTGAGAAGGAGCTCAAGAAGGACCAGCTCTAGTGGAATGCTGTGTTGATGGAGGAGGTCTCGCACCTACATCCATGTACATCCAATCAACATCCTCCTCATCATTACTCTCGTGTGCCTCTGCTCCTACATTTGCTGCTGCTGCTGGCTCTGCATCTACTGCCGCTACTCAAGTGAGAGGACATCTCATTGTGTTTCTCTCCTCATCACTAACCTGCACATCTCACATCCCCATCCTACAGATGGCCTCCCAGTCAAGGTCATTCGAAAAAGTGTCCTCGTGAATCCTCTCATTGACCAAGTCTATCTGCAGGCGAGTGAGTAGAGTGGTGATCAAACGGCCATAGGGTAGGTTACCCACCAGACCAGGCATCATGGCATGGTGCATGGTCCTGATAATGATATATGGAAGGCAGATAGGCTGCCTAGTGCAGATGCAGTACAAAAGGTACTTGATCAACTGTGAAACCTTCTTATAGTGTCTACTCTGGGAATCAGATTGTGCTGAATGATCTTGCAATACACTCGGGGCTCTGGACGTAGGTTAATTACCTTCATCTGCCAGCGATCATCCCAAAGAATCTGGCTAACTATTCCTACGTGCATTCGTGCTGATAGGAACTGGGGTTCCTTGGGTGCATAGTATACTATGGGACCGTCATTAGAGATACCCAAGATAACAGCCAACTCCTAGCAGTTAAATGAAATCTCTACCCCTTTAACTAAACTTGTGATCCTAAGCTCTCTGCCCCAATTTATATCCTCTGGGTCACCCTCCTCCTATAAATTACAGTAAAACTATTTCACCAAGTCAGGATAGGTGCAACCCTCATACAGAAACACAGGGAGCCAGGCTATATCACCAAAAGCTTCCTCCACATCAAATAGGGCTAGGCTGGCCAAGTTGACACAACGACCCCTTTCTACCTTCTTGTGCTCTTACCAAGGATACTGTGCCTCTGTTTCAATGGACCTGAAGCGACGGGGATCGTGAACTCTGGGGACTTTAGTATGAGCCATGTTATCTACAATGGCATAGACCAACAAGCAATATATCAAATATAGTGAAAATTTAAAATTTTACATTATGACGGCGTGATTGGCCAAAAGCCTCACTTTTTACCCAAACATTTGGGTAGAAGGACTTACATAGGTCCCAGCCCATCCTACAAGGTTCATACAATCAGAAATTTAAACTAGCTGGGTCGAATTTGAAGAAATTTTTACAATTGGGAAAAATCTCAAAATTTAGGTCAAAAATGGGAATTCTTAAGTTTCTATTAAACTCACCGATGAAATTAAAATTTTCTTGAGGGCTTTCATTCATTGGGTGGCCAATAGTAATAACCCCCAATAAAAATCAAATTTTTACTGTCAGAAAAATATTAATTTGAAGAAAACCCTATAAATGGAGCAAAAAATAGGTATGAAAGCTTAAAAAGGAGAAAGAGTAGGGATCATACCTGGAGCAATGGAATGTAGGTTGTAGACCGATGAAAGAATCACCAAATTCATACGGTTGACACTATAGCAACTTAGTGGTGGCGAGTTGAGTTGTGAATAATAGAATACAAAAGTGAAAATAAGAAAATGGCTTGATATTAGAATTTAAAAACCTGATTTGGTGTCGTGTGGTCGCAAAATTCGACCAAAAATGTGACCCCATGATCGAGCCCATGATCGACCACAGGCTCTTGGTGTGCTGACAGGGTTTGTGTGGTCACAACCCTGTGGTCCCATATAGTGCAACCCCATGATCGACCCCATGATGAAAATGCCCTGTTTTGACTGAATAACTTTAAAATTGAAACTTTGCCTTCTTTATTTGGAAATTAACATGAGATCATCATATATTATGCTTGCCACATATGTTACCTAGATTTTCAGACACTACCACCATCAAAAATAGGAAATGGCTGGCCGTAGAGTAAGTAGAAGGAGACAGAATGTCAACCCATCTCCACCACCTATGGAGACCAATGACAATGAAGGTCAGTAAGGACAAGGAAGGAAATATTGGAACTCAACATGCTACGCCTTTGAATGTGCACACCCAAGCCAACCCAACTGACTTACCAACACCACCTACAGATTTGGCTACTGCGGTGATGAATTTGGCACAGCAAATGCAGCATATACAGCAAATGCAAGCAAAGATGCATGCTGCTATGGGAATTGCTTTCCCTATTGCAAACACAACATCTCTAGCTGTAGGACAGGCTAGTACTGCACCTAGTGGTAGCAACACTGTACGCCAAGCACCGCAAACACCAACAGTATAAGACCAAGTACCAAATCCTGAATCACCGCAAGGCGGGTACAATCAAGGTAACTATCAGTATCAGCCACCTATGTATGGGGCATATGCTTAGTATCAGCTTGATCACTCCAGATTGATTGAGAATTTCCTGAAGTTGAAGCTGAAGGAATTCACAGGCAAACCATTACATCCGTTGTGGCCAGCTTACAAGATCAATGAGATGGAAAGAAACTTTACGAAGATGATTTTAAATGAAGAAGATAAGGTATTATGTGCCACATTTATGTTGAAAGGTGATGCACACCACTGATGGAAATCAACTAGAAGTTATTTGTTAACAAAGCACGCCCACCTGACATGGGTTATTTATAAAGAAGCTTTCTTCGATAAATATTTTCCAAGGAGTTTTAGAGATCAAATGAAATAGAAGTTTTTGAGTTTGTATCAGGGACAGATGACTGTAGACGCGTATCAATAGGGTTATAAAAAACTATTTTTCTTTGCTCCCTCTAGCATGTAGGAGGAAAATACCAAAACTTGAAGGTTTGTTATGGAACTTAGGGGAAGCATCCGTGAGCATGTATTGGGATTAAAAAAGAAAATTTATAATGAAGCTGTACAGATTGCTCGAGTACTAGAATTGAGCCAGAGGGAAAGTTACTTTGCTCAAAACAGAGGTATGAAGAGGCACAATGGAAACTCATACAACAGAGGGAACTCAAAGACATTTAAGAACTTCCATACTCAAGGCTTCAATGCTGCAACCAAGACTACCCCAACAGCCCCACCTATACAAAAGCAAAGTAGTGCTGGAGTTAAATGTTTTAACTGTGATCAAGTAGGATATTATTCAAGGGAGTGTCTTAAGCCAAGGAACCAGCTACAACAAGGAAAGGTTTATGCAGTTACTTCTGAGGATGCTGCCGCATCACCTGATGTGGTCACATGTATGACCTGAACTGTTCATTTTGTACTACATTGTGTGAGCATGTAGACTAAATTAAATCCAATCAAAGGTATCGTACCCATTAATGGCTTACCTGCCAGAGTACTCTTTGACTCTAGAGTTAATCATTCTTTTATATCTGTATCTTTTGGAAAGAAGTTAAATCTATCCCTCAGACCTTTAGACTACAAAGTGCTTGTACGATCACCTATGGGATTAGAAGTGGAACTAGACAAAGATTATGGACCATGTCCAGTTCTTATCGACGAGAAGATTTTGGAGGCAACCTTCACCCAACTCGAGATGGTAAACTTTGACGTTATCTTGGGAATGGAATGGTTAGCTCGACACTCCACAAACCTATTATGCATGGAAAAGAAACTGACATTTAATGACAAGGAAGGAGCAGAGTTGGTTTTTGTGAGAACCAAACTTCCCCATAAATGAAAACACATTCTCTCTGCATTAAAGGCTAGAAAATGCCTCACGAAAGGATTTGGTATCTAGTATCCATAGTCGACCTCACCAAGGAAGCACTACGAATGGAGGATATTGAAGTTGTGCGTGAAATCCTGGATGTATTTCCTGAGGAACTACCAGGACTACCACCTGACCGAGCGACAGAGTTTGTTATAGATCTTATACCTGGAGATGCACCAGTATCGAAAGCACCCTATCGAATGGCTCCTACTGAACTAAAGGATATGAAGGTACAATTACAAGAATTACTGGACAACGATTATATTAGACCCAGCATATCACCATGGGGAGTGCTAGTATTGTTCGTAAAAAAGAAGGATTGTAGCATTCGACTGTGTATAGATTATCAGGAATTGAATAAGCTTACAAACAAGAATCGGTACCCATTGCCTTAGATTAATTATTTACTCGAATAGTTGCAAAGTGCCAATGTGTTCTCCAAAATTGATCTTCGGTCAGGATACCATCAGTTGAAAATTAAGGAAGGTGATATTTCGAAGACAACATTCAGAACGAGATATGGACATTATGATTTTTAGTCAGGTCTTTTGGATTGACTAATGCACCCACAACTATTATGGAACTCATGAATCGAGAATTCCATGATATGTTGGATACGTCAGTTATTGTATTTATTGATGACATACTAGTCTACTCTAAGGACAAAGAAACTCATATCATAAATCTAAAAGCCGCTTTGTAGCGACTAAGAAAAGAAAAGCATTACGTAAAATTTACTAAGTGTGAACTTTGGCTAAATGAAGTCACTTTCATAGGCCATGTTATATCCGCTGAAGGAATGAAATGGGAAGCACCTAAGAATGTTGCCAAAATCAGAAGTTTCTTAGGTTTAGTTGGCTATTATCGACGATTCATGGAAGATTACTCTAGAATTGCGTTACCTCTCACCAGTTTGACAAATAAAGGAAAAATTTTTATTTGGACTTACAAATGTAAAGAGCATTTCCTAACATTGAAGGCTAGATTGATATCAGCTCCCATCTTGATTATTTTGCTCCCAGGACAACCATTTACCTTGTACACTGATGCGTCTGGATTAGGTTTGGGATGTATGCTTATGCAAGGAGAACAAGTAATTGTGTATGCCTTAAGATTACTGAAGACACATGAGAAGAACTATCCCACTCATGACTTGGAATTAGCAGCGATGGTAGATAATGTCAAGATATGGAAAATTTATTTCTATGGAGAGAAATTTTAAATTAAATCAGATCATAAGAGTCTCTGTCACACCCCAATTTCGTACTATTCAGAATGATGTGATGAACCGCTAATAAACCAACGGTTCATCCAGGATCTCTAATAGGCTGTGTCCATTAAAAATAAAACCATACACATCCATAACCATAATCAGAATAAATACACAATAGCGGAAGTCTTATAGTAAATGAACTGAGAAATCTAACTGTGATAATGATAAATAAAATATCAAGTTATTGTTGTATCAACTAAGACATAAATAAATAAAATATCAATTACATTCCTTTAATAATTAAAACAAAATCTAATCGAATATGCATGAGTTGCACTCGCATGAGAGCCATGCGTATCCACTAAGTCTTCAGCTTCCATTGCAGCAACATGCCTGTACACTCGAGCACTCATATAATCTTCGACAGCGGTAACTGCATCATCAACTAAAAAATATTCGACGTCGAGAGGGTGAGCACACATCTTGGCTCAGTGAGCAAACAAAACATAGCAACAAACATATGCATGCATTCAATTCATATCTGTGGTCTGGTAAATAAGTTTGCAATGCACTATAGAAAGGTTCGATGGCTGCCTCGCCTTTATGCATAGGGTGTGGAGGACTACCCAAAGGTTAACATTTATTGTCGTCCCCATCCACCCTACCATGGAATAGAGATAGAGCTAAAGTGCTGAGGCCCGGCCTATGACACTTCCCCTGATACTCTACCCATACCAATACGTAAGCCCCTGCTGGCGAGGGCTTGCAAACTGGGCTCACAACTAACCAATCCTAATGCCAATCAGTGTATCCAAGGCCTCACCCTAGCATCCCTCAATACGTCCATAGAGATAGGGCTAAGGCCCCCCGACAGAGTCAGAGACTACACCGTTCGAGACCACCTCCCCTCATACACTACGACGTAATAGTTCGGCTAAGGTAATGGCAATACGATGATGTCAATAGACAAGACTTGAGTTAGATATAGAGCTAGAGTGCTGAGGCCCACCCTATGACACCCCTCTTGATACTCACACGCATCAAGCACACCAACCACATAGATACAATCACATGCCTATTCCTATCATCATCGTCATCATCATGTTATAAATAATAATTTAAATATGCATGAACAGTAATAATAAAAATATTGGATGACATGTTGAATGCAAATGACAAGTCTACACTCATAGAATCAATCATGGCATTGGACTCAAGAATAAAAACTGTTTGTTATGAAATAATTAGTTTAGGTCTTGTTCGCTCACCTTTGCTTGATCGTAGATCCTCTCTCAAGCTTTAAGAATCAACTAAATATCACTATTATATCACTAGAAGACCAAATCAAGTCGATAAAATTTAATTAAAATTAATTCTAATTTTAAAAAGCATACTGTTAACTGGGGGTCGATGCTAGGGTCGGATGTTCCATCGACCCTGGGTGCTACCATCTACATTCTAGACTTCCTGAACACCAGGGGTCGATGTTAGGGTCTGGTAGGGTCGATTCTCCATCGACCCCATGTGTGACCCCTCGTGGGTTTAGTCAAAATTTTCATCCTACAATCCATTCTTTCACGTTTGGGTCCTATGGCTTGCTTCTATAATCCATTACATACATGTTCTATGGTTTAGAACCATAGTTTATTCACCTACATGGTTTTAATGTTCTCCCCCATGGTTTTCCATTGAAACCTAACCATGGGTGGATGATTTGGGTTTCTCCTAGATCATACCCTCTTTACTATCTATTCTAAGATCATTAGAAGTACATGGAGATAGTATCCATACCTGAGAAGAATTAGGCTTGTTTCTCTGAATCCTTCTCTTTGATCTTCTTCTCTACTTTCCTTCTCTTCTCCTTCTCTTCTCTTTCTCTCAATCCAATTAGGGTTCTAAAAGGAGAGAAAGAGGCTTAGGGACGTCCTATTTATAGAGTAGAAACTCCCAAAATAAGTCCCATTGAGATTAGGAAAGAATCCAATTGAAATTTAGAAAGTTTCCAAATCACGGTTTCTGTCGGCAGACTAGGGGTCAAAGAGGGGGTCGGAGATCCCGTCGACCCCTGGTTCTAAATTTTTCGACCCCCGAATATAAACTCAGGGTCTGACTTCTATATTGGGGGGTCCGACCCTGCTTAGCTGGGTGTGCGACCCTCCCCCCTAATTTAGTGTTTTTTGGTCAGTTTAATACCTGGGATCGTGATCTCCTTCACGCACTTGGTCCATTTAGCTCGACCATGATGGGTAGACCTGGTTCAAGGTGGTAAGACCGGGTTAGTTCGATACGGGCCTTACAACTCCCCCCTACTTATAAAAATTTTGTCTTCGAAATTTTTCATACCTTCCAAGTCGAATAGATGAGGGTAATGCTTTCGCATAGCATTCTCTTCATCCCATGTGATTTCTTCCATATCTCTACTTCTCCAGGTGACCTTAACATAATAGATATCACGATTGCGTAGTTATTAAACCTTTCGGCTAGTGATTTCAGTTGGTGTTACATCAAATGTCAAATCATCAGTCAAATCAAGTAGATCTACTGTTAGAATGTACGTTGGATCCTTGACATACTTCTTCAATAAGGAAATATGAAATACGTTATGCACACTTGACATAGACGGTGGTAGTGCTAACTAGTAAGCCATTTTTCCACGCTTAGCTAGAATCTCATATCGCCCGACATATCTTGGACTTATTTTCCCTTTCTGTCTGAACCGTTTCAAACCTCGCATAGGCGATACTTTTAAGAATACTTTATCACCCACGATGAATTCAAGGTCTCGGCGTCGAGTATCTGCATATTGCTTCTGACGATTCTGAGCTGTTCTCACTCTTTCCTTGATAATGTCGACCACTCGACAAGTCTCTTCAACAAATTTTGGTCCAACAATACTACGTTCCCCAACTTCATTCCACAACAAAGGAGTTCGACACTTCTTGCCATATAGTGCTTCATAGGGTGACATCTGTATAGTAGCCTGATAGTTATTGTTATAAGCGAACTCAATTAGTGGTAACTTTTCATCCCATGATCCTTTAAAATCAATTACACATTCTCGAAGCATATCTTCTAGAATCTGAATTGTATGCTCTGACTGTCCATCTGTCTGTGGATGAAATGCGGTAATAGACTTCAATGTTGTACCCATAGCCTTTTGCAATCCTTCACAAAATTTAAAGTAAATCGTGGATCTCTATCGGACACAATGCTTTCAGGTACACCGTGTAATCGTACAATGTTATCCAGATACAGCTTAGCTAACCTCCCCAGTGTATACTGTGGTCGTATAGGTATAAAGCGAGATGTTTTAGTCAGGCCATCTACAATCACCCAAACTGCGTCAACTGCTCGAGGAGTCATTGGTAATCGTGTGACGAAGTCCATTGCCATTTCCATGCTGGTTCCAGTAATGGCTGCAACAGTCCTGTCGGTCTTTGTCGTTCAGCCTTTACTTTCTGACAATTTAGACATTGAGACATGCACTTAGCTACATCTGCTTTCATTCCTCTCCACCAATATAATTTCTTTAGATCATGATATATTTTTGTACTTCCAGGATGTATCGAATAGATGGTGGTATGGGCTTCTTTCATCAATCGGTGTCTAATGTCCAAGCTTTCTGTTTCAGGTACACATATTCTTCCTTTGTACTTCAGTACCTTTTCTTCGTCCAAGGTGAACTCAGGGATAGTCCTACCTTTTTTGATGTCCTCTTTTACCGTTCTTAGGTAAGGATCTGATTTAATAGCTGTCTTTGCTTCATCAATTATATTCGGTATAATCTTCAATGCGGCGAACATATTTGAAAACCAATGAATAAATCCTTGGTTGGCTGATCCATCTGGTGCATCTATCACAAACTGCTCATTATCGTAATTGAATACCTTCCCGGTAGTACACATTGCGGCAGTTGTGCTAACCTCTCCCTGCGATTTTATCATTGCCTTTCTACTCAACGCATTGGCTACTACATTAGCTTTCCCCGGATGATACTGGATATCACAGTCATAGTCTTTCAATAATTCCAGCCATCTTCTTTGTCTCATATTCAGCTCCTTCTAATTAAATAGATAAGTAAGACTTTTATGGTCTGATTTAATCTAAAAATTCTCCGTACAGATAATGTCTCCATATTTTGACAGCATGTACTACTACCGCTACTTCCAAATCATGAGTGGGATAGTTCTTCTCATGTGTCTTGAACTGTCTTGAGGCATAGGCAATTACTTGTTCTCCTTGCATAAGTACACATCCTAATCCCAGTCCTGACGCATCGGTGTACAAAATAAACGGCTGTCCTGGAATCGAAATGGTCAAGATTGAAGCTGATATCAATATAGCATTCAAGGTCTGGAAACTCTTCTCGCATTTATCCATCCAAACAAACTTTTCGCCCTTCTTAGTCAAGCTGGTGAGAGGTACGATAATTCAGGAATAGTCTTCCACAAATCATCGATAATATCCAGCTAGACCCAAGAACCTTCTAATATCTGCAACGCTCTTCGGTGCTTTCCACTTTACAATAGCCTCGATCTTGCTGGGATCCACTTTAATTCCTTCAACGGATACTACATGGCCTAGAAAAGTGACTTCCTTTAGCCAAAACTCACACTTTGTAAATTTGGCGTAGAGCTTCTCCTTCCGTAATCGCTGCAGAGCGGCATTTAGATTCTTAATATGAGTTTCCTTGTCTTTGGAGTAGACCAATATATCATCGATGAATACAATAACCGACGTATCCAACATATCTTGGAATACCCGATTCATAAGTTCTATAAAGGTTGCTGGTGCGTTTGTCAATCCAAAAGACATGACCAAGAATTCATAATGTCCATATCTGGTCGTGAATGCTGTCCTAGGAATATCACCATCTTTAATCTTCAACTGATCGTAGCCTGACCGAAGATCGATCTTGGAGAATAGTTTGGAACCTTGCAACTGATCGAATAGGTCATCGATCTAAGGCAATGGATACCGATTCTTGATTGTCAATTTATTCAGTTATCGGTAGTCTATACACAAGCGAACACTACCGTCCTTCTTCTTCACGAATAATACTGGCGCTCCCCATGGTGATATGCTAGGGCGAATGTAACCCTTGTCCAGCAGTTCTTGTAGTTGTACTTTCAATTCTTTTAGTTCAGTAGGAGCCATTCGATAAGGTGCTTTCGATACTAGTGCGGCTCTAGGTATAAGAACTATAACAAACTCTGTAGCTCGATCGGGTGGTAATCCTGGTAGTTCTTTAGAAAATACGTCTGGAAAGTCACGCACGACATCAATATCTTCCATTCGTGGTGCATCCTTGGTAAGGTCGACCACAGATACTAAATACCCGACTGCTCCTTTCTCTAGGCACTTCTTAACCTTTAGTGCAGAGAGTATGACCTTTCGTTTACGGGGAAGTTTTGTTCCTGAAAAACTGAACTCTGCTCCTTCTTTGTCTTTAAATGTCAGCTTCTTTTTGACACATAATAGATTTGCAGAATGTCGAACCAACCAGTCCATTCCCAAGATGACGTCAAAGTCTACCATCTCAAGTTGGATCAAGGTTGCATCCAAGGTCTTTTCATCAATAAGAACTGGACATGGTCCATAACCTTTTTCTAACTCCACTTCTAATCCCATCGGTGATCGTACAAGTAATTTGTAGTCTAATATTTTGATGGGAAAATTCAGCTTCTTTCCAAATGACACAGATATAAAAGAATGAGTAGCTCCTGAATCAAAGAGTACTCTGGCAGGAATGCCATTAATAGGTACGATACCTATGATTTGTTATGATTTAGTCTACATGCTCATATAATGTAATACAACTAACTAAAAATTTAAGTCATACCTGTGACCACATCAGGTGATGGGGCAGCATCCTCAGATGTAACCGCATAAACTCGTCCTTGATGTAGCTGCTTCCAAGGCTTAGGACATTCCCTAGCCATATGTCCCACTTGGTTGCGGTTAAAACATTTTATCCCTTCAGTAATTGGCTTTTGTTGCTGTTGAGCTACGGGAGTAGTCTTGGTTGCAGCGGTAAAGCCTTGAGCACAGAAGGGTTTGAATGTCTTGTTATTCCCTCCGTTATAAGAATTTCCAGCTGGCCTTTTTATACCTCTGTTTTGCATGAAATAACTCTCCTTCTGGCTCGATTCGATAACTCGAGAAATTTTTGCCGCTTCATTATAGATTTTCTTTTCATGTCCTTAAACGTGCTCGCGGATGCTTCCCCTAAGTCCCATGACGAACCTTCAGGTCTTGGTGTTTTCCTCTTGCACACTGGCGGGTGCAAAGAAGAACAGCTCCTCATAACGCTGTTGATACGCATCCACGGTCATCTGCCCCTGATATAAACTCAGGAACTCTCTTTCCATAGAATCTCTGAAACTTCTCGGAAAGTACTTCTCAAAGAACGCCTCCTTATAAATATCCCAAGTTAGTTGGGCATGCTTTGTTAATAAATATGTCCTGGTAGACCTCCACCAATGGTGTGCATCTCCTTTCAGCATAAAGGTGGCACACAACACATTTTCTTCTTCATTTAATGTCATCATCATAAAATTTTCTTCCATTCCGTCAGCCCAGTGTGCCGGCCATAAAGGATCTACTGGCTTGCCATTAAATTCTTTGGGCTTTAGTTTCAGAAAATGCTCCACCAGTCTAGAGTGGTCTAGTTGTTGCGGGACAAACGCCCCATACATAAGTGGTTGGTATTGATATCCACCTTGAGCTATCTCAGGATTTTGTACTTGAGCCTACATGATAGGAGTCTGAGGTGCGTGGGGTACTGTGTTACTTCCCCCTGGTTCTGTGCTTTCCTGTCCTGCTGGCATTGGAGGTGTCTGTGCAGCTGAAAGAGTTATGCCTATGGCATCTTGTATAGTAGCTTGTGCCTGTTGCATTTGCTACAGCTGTTGGGCCAAGTTCATTACGACTGTGGCCAAGTCTGTAGGTGGAGCTGGCAGATTTATAGGATTTGTCTGCCCATTTATGGACGGTGCCGTGTTCGTGTTCCCCTGTGTTTTCAGGTGTGTTTGGCTATCTTCCCCCACAGGTGGTGGTGGTGGGATAGAGTTATGACTTTGTCTGGTTACTCTACGTCCAGCCATTATCTAATCTGGTAGTGGGATTGCCTAAAAATCATTGAACACGTTAGACAATCATTATATACTTCATTCTCATATTTTAAAAACACTATCGAATGCAAATTTCAAATTTTTCAGATCATTCTGTCGAAAATGCTGTATTTTCACTGCAGGGTCGATGGATGTCCGACCCTCAGTATGCGACCCTGAGAAATCACCAATTCTTCCCGAGAGTCGGGGGTCGATGGGGGGGGGTCGAAGGATGTCCGACCCAGGGTGTGACCCCTGGTTCTCTGTTAGATTATCGAGAGCCGAGGGTCGATGCGGGGGTCGATGAGTGGGTCGATGGTTTTAGTCGAATTTTTCGACTCCCGGACTAAAAATCAGATTTTTAAGTTCCGATTCAGTCCATTTCCCATTCTTTCGTCTCCGCTTTGACTCGTCTCGTCCCTCTGAGTTGCTACAGTGACAACTCCGATCCATTGGTGTTTGGGTGTAAGACCCATGTCAATCTAACCCAGTCTTATCACCTTGAACCAGGTTCACCCATCATGGTCGAGTCAAATGGACCAAGGGCGTAAAGAAGATAGAGATCCCAGGTATCAAATCGACCCTAAAATATTTAATTTAAGGGGAGGGTCGCATACCAAGCCGAGGAGGGTCGGACCCCCCAAAACAGAAAGTCAGACCCTCAGTTTTGAAGGGAGGGTCGGACAACTTAGAATCCTAGGGTCGACGGGATCATCGACCCTTCCATCGACCCTCAGTTGCCGCCGAAACTAAAATTAAGAAATTTCTTAATTTTCGATTTGGATTCTTTCCTAATCTCAAAGGGACTTAATTTAGGATGTTCCTACTCTATTTAAAGGATGTCCCTAAGCCTCTTTCACTCCTTTTACAACCCTAATTGAATTGAGAGAAAGAGAAGAGAAGGAAAAGAAGAAGAAGAGAAGCAAGGGAGAGAATTTAGCCAAAAAGGAAAAGATTTGCAGAGAAAGAGTAATCTTTTCATGTATGGATACTAACTCCATGAGTTTCTATAGACCTTAGGTTGGATAATGATGATAGTATGATCTCGGAGAAACCTAAACCATCAATCTATGGTTAGGTTTTCAGGGAAAACCTAGGGAGAATACATGAAAGCTATTAGGGGGTTGATTCATGGTTCTAGACCATGGAATGAATGTTGAATGGACTGTATGAGCAAGTCATAGGACCCCAAACACGAAGAATGGACTAAAAAGAGGGAATTGGACCAAAATACATCGATGGTCGCACAGAGGGTCGATGACCATCCGACCCTAGGTGATCCTGAGTATCGACCCTCAGTGTTCGGGAAGTCCAGATTGGGGAGGGTCGCACCCAGGGTCGATCAGGACTCCGACCCTACCGCCGACCCTCAGTTAACTGAATAGTTTTTAAATTCTGAATAAATTCTAATTAAAGTTTATCGACTTTGTTAGGTCTTCTAGCAATATAATAACATTATAAAGGTGATTCTAAAGCTTGGAAAAGTATCTATTAGCAAGCTAAGGTGAGGGAACAAGACCTAAACTAATTGGTTAATAATAAACTATTTTACTTCTTGAGTCTAATGCCATAGTGATTCTATGCATGTATGCTTGTATGTGCATTTAACATGTCATCCAACATTTCTATTATTTGTTCATGCATATTTACTTTATTGTTTATAACATGATGATGATGATGATGATGATGATGATAGGAATAGGCATGTGAATGTTTGTGTTTGGCCAGTGTATATGGTGAGGGTAGGAATGGTATCAACCGGTACAACCATGACCGTTTTCATGGGGTGTATATTGTGCTATGGTCTACTCAAGTCATGTCCACTGATGTCGTCGTATCGCCATTATCTTAGCAGAACTATTGCAACGTAGGGCATCAAGGAGGGTCTCGGTCCTTGATTCCTATACTCTACCGAGGGGCCTTAGCTCTATCTCTACGGGTGCTCTGAGGGATGCTGGGGTGAGGCCTTGGATACACTGTTTGGCATTAGGATTGGTTAGTTGCGAGCCCAGTTTGCAACCCTAGCCAGCAGGGGTTTATTTGTTGGTATGGTATCAACCGGTACAGCCATGCCGTTTTCATGGGGTGTATATTGTGCCATTTTGGGTGATGTGGGCGATAGTGCAGGAATCATTGGGCATATCCACTCAATTGTGTATAGAGGTGCGGCAGCCACCTATCCTTTCTATAGCACAGCGCAAACTATAAACCGGACCAAAGATATGAATTGATTGCATGCATATGAATTGTTGCATTGTTTTGTTTTCACACTGAGCCATGATGTGTGCTCACCCCTCGACGTCGAATATTTTTAGTTGATGATGCAGGTTTTACCGTTGAAGACTATGTAAATGCTCCAGAGTACGGGAACTTAGCGGCGATGGAAGTTGAAGATGAAGTGGATACACATGACGTCTCTTGCGAGTGCAACTCATGTGTATTCAATCAGATTTTTGGTTTATTTATTTGGATTCATTAAAGACATGTATTTGGTATTTAATTAATTATGTCTCAGTTGATACAGAATAATTTGTTATTTAAATTTTAATATCACATAGATTCTCAGTTCATTTTATTATAAGACTTCCGCTATTGTGTATTTACTCTGATTATGAATGTGAATGTATGGAGTTTAGATAACACGGATATAGCCTATTCGAGATCCTGGTTGAACCATTGGTTTGCTAGCGGTTATCACACCATTCTGAATAGTGCGGAATTGGGGTGTGCAACTTGTTATAAGAGCATCTCAGGCCTTGTCCACTGAACTAGAATACATTCAAGAAAATTTGTGAACTGAGATAGGATAAAAGTAAAAATAGTAATATTAACACACTGTAAGCACAAGTGATGGTTGAGACCAAATTTAAAAAGAGAATAATGCATCTATTAAAGGGAAAACAAGTTTACATACAATGAGAGAGAAATAAAACGTATATACATAACTAAAGTAGAGTACAGTCCACAACCCGGACAGTTACTCTGTAGTACAAGGAAAATAAAAATAATCAAGAAGTTGGAGGTGAAGGAGGAGGCGGTGCCTCACGATCTCTGTCATAGTCCTCAGCATAGACTCTAGTCAACCAGGCTATCTGAGTCTGGGTCGTCTGTAGACTAGCTGTGAGATCGGCTACCCTCTGGTCAGTTGCACGCTGGCTCGCCCATCCGCGTGTCTGATATGTGTTGGGCGGCTAACATCTCATCCACTCTCACACGTTGAGCATCTAGTAACTCCTCCATCCTCAGATCAGATCTGCGCTGAGCCTCCCTGCTCTCTTGCAACATCTCCATCAGGTCAGAAGGTGGGCGTGAAGGACCAGCCGCATGAGAAGGACCAGACTCAGGTACAGGATCCTCCGTAGAAGAAGTACCAACTCCAGTCGCATGCGTAGGTGAAGGCGGTGGTATCGAGTCGACATCCATATACATACGGTCGTCATCATCGACAGGATCCACATGATATCTAGCAGCGACAGCAGCGGCCTCAGCATCAGCCATCTCGATACGAGTGTGAGGGCGTACCATCTCGTTCCTCTCCTCATCACTGACTTGGGCATCTCACAGGCCCATCTTGCAGATAGCCTCCCAATCTAGAGGCGATGAGAAGGTCTTCTCCTGAATCTTCTCATCCACTAAGTCAACCCCCAGGCGGGTCAGTAGAACAGTAATCATACGTCCATAGGGTAGATTACCCCTATGACCGGACAATGTAGCACTAATCATGGTCCGCATGATGATGTAGGGAAGGCAGACTGGCTGTCTAGTGCAGATACTATATATCAGAAACTGGGTCAGCTGAGAAACCCTCTTGTAGTGCCCACTCTGCGGAATCAGATTATGCTGGATAATCTTGCAGAAGACTCGTGGAGCTGGACGCATGTAACAAGCTCTCATCTGCCAGCGATCAGGTCATAGCAGCTGATTGTCGATCTCTGCCCTCATCTCCATGGAAATAAACTGGGGCTCTCCAGGCACACAGCACACCATGGGGCCATCATAAGGAATCCCCAATAGGTCGGCCAATTACCGATAGTCAAATGAAATGTGCACCCCTTTAACATAACTGGTGATGCGCAACTCATGACCACTCTCAACGTCATTGTAATTCCCTACCACCTGGAGATTACAATAGAACTGACGCACTAAATGCGGGCATGTGCACACATCGTAAGTGATGACAGGGAGCCACCGAATGCTCTCTCTACGTTGAACAAGGCTAGCTTAGCCAAGTTCACCATACGACCACCCTCCACTTTCTTACGAACATAGTGGGCATACTGTGCCTCGGCTTCGTTGGAGCGGAAGCGAAACGGATCACGAACTCTGGGTACCTTAGTACGAGCCATGCTATCTGCAAAGAAAATCAGATAATGAGTTAATAGGATAAAAATCCAAAATTTTACAATATAATGACGTAAGTGGCCAAAAGCCTCACTTGTCACCCATACACGTGGGTAGGAGGACTTACATAGGTTCTAACATATCCTACAACACACATACAGTAGAAAATTTTAACTAATGAGGTCTAATTTGAAGAAATTTCAAGAAATCAAAAATTTCAACAAATTAGGGCAAAAAGAGCAAAAATCCAAGTTTTTCGGTAACCAACTGATGGAACTCAAAAATTTTTGAGGGCTTTCATTCCTCGAGACACCAATAACAAAAGCCCCCAATAAAAATCAAATTTTTACGGTTGGAAAATGTTTAATTTGAAAAATACAATTTAAATGGGTAAAAAAACCTAGGAATGGAAACCTAAAAACAGGTAAAAATGAGAAAACATACCTGTAGGGATGATGTTGATGTTGAAACACAGATCCAAATTGACCAAAATAGCGGAGTGGCATTGTAGCAACTCAGAGGTGAGAGACGAGTCGAAACGGGAGGGAAATAAGAGGGAATGAACCCAGAATCGGATCTTAAAGGTCTGATTTTTGGTCTGAGGGTCGGACAATTCGACCAGAACCATCGACCCTCGGATTGACCCTCCCATCGACCCTCGGCTCTCGAGAATCTGACAGAAAACTAAGGGTCGGATACCGAGGATCGGACACCCAACGACCCTCACATCGACCCTCAGCTCTCGGGAAGAACAACTCATTCCCAGGGTCTGATACTAAGGGTCGGACATACCATCGACCCTCACCATCGACCCTGCATAGAAAAGACAGTAAATTTGTTATAAAATGTGTTGAAATTTGAAATTTTATATCAATTAACGTGCCTACATGAAGTATCAATGATTTTCTCACCTATTTGATGATTTTCAGGCACCACCAATCTCAGAAGAAATTATGTCTGGATGTAGAGTAACCAGACAGAGCCGGAATGCAGTTCTACCACCACCACCTGTGGAGGAAACGGGCTAGGAGAATATATATGTCCCAGGAAATCCAGATCAGGCAAATCCTACAAATTTGCCACCTCCACCACCAGAGTTAGCAACAGTGGTGATGAACTTAGCACAACAGCTGCAACAGATGCAACATGCACAGGCTCAAATGTAAGTTGCCATGGGAATCATGTTCCAAGCCACACATGCTACACCCATGCAGACGGGACAAGCCAGTGCAGCACCGGTGGGTAACCACCCAGCACCTCAAACACCTCAACCACCAGCTGCACAGATTCCAGTACCGGGTCCGGAAGCAGCCCAGGTTAATTATCAGTATCCACAACCTATGTTTGGGGCATACCCCCAAAATCAGATGGATCACTCTCGACTGGTTGAGAAATTTCTGAAGATGAAGCCCAGGGAATTTAACGGTAAACCGTCGGATCCGTTATGGCCAGCACATTGGATCGACGAAATAGAGAGAAACTTTTTGATGATGACTATCACCAAAGAAGAGAAAGTACTATGTGCCACCTTCATGCTAAAGGGTGATGCACATCATTGGTGGAAATCTACCCGGGCCTATTTACTGACCAAGCACGCCCTATTGACTTGGGCTATTTATAAGGAAGCTTTCTTTGAGAAGTATTTTCCACGAAGCTTTAGAGATTCTATGGAGAAGGAGTTCCTGAGTTTATATCAGGGACAGATGTCAGTGGATGCATATCAACAGCATTATGAGGAGCTATTTTTCTTTGCACCGCTCAGTATGCAAGAAGAGGACACCAAAACCCGTAGGTTTGTCACGGGACTTAGAGGAAGCATCAGAGAGCATGTTCTGGGCTTAGAAAAGAAGATTTATAATGAAGCTGTCCAAATCGCTCGGGTTATTGAATCGAGCCAGAAGGAAAGCTACTTTACACAGAACAGAGGCATGAAAAGGCCAACGGAAAATTCGTACAACGGAGGTAATAACAAGACATACAAACCTTTCCATCCTCAGAATTTCACTGTTGCACCCAAGACCACTCAAGCAGCTCAGCAGTAGCCGAAGCCAAATTCTGATGGTCTGAGATGTTACAACTGCAACCAAGTGGGACACATGATCAGGGAGTGTCCTAAACCTAAGAAGCAAGTACATCAAGGACGAGTATACTTTGTTACATCCGAGGATGCTGCCGCATCACCCGACGTGGTCATAGGTATGACCGAAACCTTTTAAGTTGTAATTACATTGTATGAGCATGTAGACTAAGTAAAATAAATCACAGGTATCGTACCTATAATTGCGTACCCGCCAGAGTACTCTTTGATTCAGGAGCTACTCATTCCTTTATATCTGTGTCATTCGAAAAGAAGATGAATTTACCCATAAAAACATTGGACTACAAACTACTTGTACGATCACCAATGGGGTTAGAAGTGGAATTGGAGAAAGGTTATGGACCATGTCTAGTTCTCATTGGCGAAAACCTTAGATGCAACCTTGATACAACTTCAGATGGCAGACTTTGACGTTATCTTGGGAATGGACTGGTTAGCTCGACATTCTGCAAATCTATTACACGTCGAAAAGAAGCTAACATTTAAAGACAAAGAAGGAGCAGAATTCAATTTTTTGGGAACCAAACTTCCCCATAAATGCAAGCTTATACTCTCAGCACTGAAGGCTAAGAAGTTCCTTGAGAAGGGGGCAGTCGGGTATCTAGTATCAGTGGTCAACCTAACCAAGGAAGCACCACGAATGGAAGATATTGATGTCGTGCGGGACAATCCCAACGTATTTTTGGAGGAACTACCATGATTATCACCCGACCGAGTCACAGAGTTTGTGATAGACCTTATACTTGGAGCCGCACCAGTATCAAAAGCACCTTATATAATGGCTCCTACTGAACTAAAGGAACTGAAAGTGCAACTACAGGAACTGCTGGACAAGGGTTATATTCGACCCAGTATATCACCATGGGAGCACCGGTATTATTCATGAAGAAGAAGGATGGTAGCGTTCTACTATGCATCGACTATCGGGAGTTGAATAAACTGACCATCAAGAATCGATATCCACTACCTCGGATCGATGACTTGTTCGATCAGTTGCAAGGAGCAAAGGTATTTTCTAAGATCGATCTTCGGTCAGGCTATCATTAGTTGAAGATTAAAGAAGGTGATATTCCTAAGACAGCTTTTCGGACCAGATGCGGACCTTATGAGTTCTTGGTCATGTCTTTTGGATTAACAAACGCCCCGAAACCATTCATGGAACTTATGAATCGGGTTTTTCCATGATATGTTGGATACGTCGGTTATTGTATTCATTGATGATATATTGATATATTCCAAGGACAAAGAAACCCATATCAAGAACCTAAACGCCGCCCTACAGCGTTTAAGGAAAGAGAAGCTGTATGCCAAATTTTCAAAGTGTGAGTTTTGGCTAAGTGAAGTCGCCTTCCTAGGCCATGTAGTATCCGCTGAAGGAATCAAAGTGGATCCCAGCAAGATCGAGGCTATTGTAAAGTGGGAAGCACCAAAGAGCGTATCAGAAATTAAAAGTTTTCTTGGTCTCGCTGGTTATTATCGTAGATTCGTAGAAGACTATTCCCGGATTGTTGTACCTCTCACCAGTTTGACTAATAAAGGTGAAAAGTTTGTGTGGACGGATAAGTGTGAGAAGTGCTTTCAGACATTGAAGACCAGATTGATATCCACTACGATTTTAACTATTCCTATTCCAGGATAGACATTTACCTTATACACTGATGCATCAGGACTGGGATTAGGATGTGTGCTTTTGCATGGAGAGCAATTAATTGCTTATGCCTCGAGATAGTTTAAGATACATGAGAAAAATTACCCCACTCATGATTTGGAGTTAGTGGCAGTAGTACATGATGTCAAGATATGGAAACATTACCTATACGGAGAGAAATTTCAGATTAAGTCGGACCATAAAAGTCTTACGTATTTATTTAATCAGCAGGAGTTGAATATGAGACAAAGAAGATGGCTGAAACTATTGAAAGACTATGATTGTGATATCCAGTATCATCCGAGAAAAGCTAATGTAGTAGCGGATGCGTTGAGCAGAAAGGCAATGATAAAATCTCAAGGAGAGGTTAGTACAACTGCAGCAATGTGTACTACCGGAATGGTATTCAATCACGACAATGAGCAATATGTGATAGACGCAATGGATGAATTAGCCAACCAAGGGTTTATTCATTGGTTTTCAAATATGTTCGCTGCTTTGAAGATTATACCGGATATAATGGATGAAGTGAAGACATCTATTAAATCATATCCTTATCTGAGAACAGTACAAAAAGATATCGAGAAAGGTAGGACTAATCCTGAGTTCACCTTGGACGAAGAGAAAGTACCAAAATACAAAGGAAAAATATGTGTACCTGAAACAGAAAGTGTGGACATTAGACACCGACTGATGGAAGAAGCCCATACCACCATCTATTTGATCCATCCTGAAAGTACAAAAATGTATCATGATCTAAAGAAACTATATTGGTGGAGAGGAATGAAAGCAGATGTAGCTAAGTTCATGTCTCAATGCCTAAATTGTTAGAAAGTAAAGGCTGAACGACAAAGACCCGCAGGACTGTTATAGCCATTATCAGAACCAGGATGGAAATGGGACTGCATCACTATGGACTTCGTCACGGGATTACCACTGACTCCTCGAGTAGTTGACGAAGTTTGGGTGATTGTAGACCGTCTGACTAAAACAGCTCGCTTCATACCAATACGACCTCAGTATACATGGGAAAGGTTAGCAAAGTTGTATGTGGATAATATTATACGGTTACACGGGGTACCAGAGAGCATTGTATCCGATAGAGATCCTCGATTTACTTCCAAGTTTTGGAAAGGATAGCAAAAGGCTATGGGTACAACATTGAAGTTCAGTACTGCATTCCACCCACAGATAGACGGATAGTCAGAGCATATAATTCAGATTCTAGAAGATATGCTACGAGCATGTGTAATTGATTTCAAAGGATCATGGGATGAAAGACTACCACTGATCGAGTTCGCTTATAACAATAGCTATCAGGCTACTATACAGATGTCACCTTATGAAGCACTGTATGGCAGGAAGTGTCGAACTCCTTTATTTTGGAATGAAGTTGGAGAACGTAGTATTGTTGGACCGGAATTTATTGAAGAGACTTGTCGATTGGTCGACATTATCAAGGAAAGATTGAGAACAGCTCAGAACTGTCAGAAGCAATATGCAGATACTCAACGCAGAGATCTGGAGTTCGCTGTAGGTGATAAAGTATTTTTGAAAGTATCTCCTATGCGAGGATTGAAAAGGTTCGGACAGAAAGGGAAACTATGTCCAAGATATGTCGGGCCGTTTAAAATTCTAGCTAAGCGTGGGAAAGTGGCTTATCAGTTAGCACTACCCCCATCTATGTCAAGTGTGCATGATGTATTTCACATTTCCCTATTAAAGAAGTATGTCAAGGATCTAACGCACGTTTTGACAGTAGATTTACCGGAATTGACTGATGATTTGACATTCAAAGTAACACCAACTGAAATCACCAGCCAAAAGGTTCAATGGCTACGCAACCGAGATATCTATTATGTTAAGGTCACATGGAAAAGTGGAGACATGGAAGAAATTACATGGGAAGAAGAAAATGCTATGTGAAAGCAATACCCTCACTTATTTGATTCAGAAGGTACGTACAATTTTGAAGACAAAATTTTTATAAGTAGGGGGAGTTGTAAGACCCGTGTCAATCTAACCCGGTCTTATCACCTTGAACCAGGTTCACCCATCATGGTCGAGTCAAATGGACCAAGGGCATAAAGGAGATCGAGATCCCAGGTATCAAAACGACCCTAAAACACTTAATTTAAGGGGAGGGTCGCATACCCAGCCAAGGAGGGTCGGACCCCCCAAAACAGAAAGTCAGACCCTCAGTTTTGAAGGGAGGGTCGGACAACTTAGAAACCTAGGGTCGACGGGATCATCGACCCTCCCATCGACCCTCAGTTTCCGCCGAAACTAAACTTAGGAAATTTCCTAATTTTTTATTTGGATTCTTTCCTAATCTCAAAGAGACATAATTTAGGATGTTCCTACTCTATTTAAAGGACGTCCCTAAGCCTCTTTCACTCCTTTTACAATCCTAATTGAAATGAGAGAAAGGGAAGAGAAGCAAAAAAAGAAGAAGAGAAGCAAGGGAGATAATTTAGCCAAAAGGAGAAGAGTTGCAGAGAAGGAGTAATCTTCTCAGGTATGGATACTAACTCCATGAGTTTCTACAGACCTTAGGTTGGATAATGATGAGAGTATGATCTCGGACAAACCCAAACCATCAATCTATGGTTAGGTTTTCATGGAAAACCTAGGGAGAATACGTGAAAGCTATTAGGTGGTTGATTCATGGTTCTAGACCATGGAATGAATGTTGAATGGACTATATGAGCAAGTCATAGGACCCCAAACACGAAGAATGGACTAAAAAGAGGGAATTGGACCAAAATACACCGAGGGTCGCACAGAGGGTCGATGACCATCCGACCCTAGGTGATCCTGAGTATCGACCCTCAGTGTTCGGGAAGTCCAGATTGGGGAGGGTCACACCTAGGGTCGATCAGGACTCCGACCCTACCTCTGACCCTCAGTTAACAGAATGGTTTTTAATTCTGAATAAATTCTAATTAAATTTTATCGACTTTGTAAGGTCTTCTAGCAATATAATAACATTATAAAAGTGATTCTAAAGCTTGGAAAAGTATCTATTAGCAAGCTAAGGTAAGGGAACAAGACCTAAACTAATTGGTTAATAATAAACTGTTTTACTTCTTGAGTCCAATGCCATATTGATTCTATGCGTGTATGCTTGTATGTGCATTTAACATGTCATCCAATATTTCTATTATTTGTTCATGCGTATTTACTTTATTGTTTATAACATGATGATGATGATGATGATAGGAATAGGCATGTGAATGTTTGTGTTTGGCCAGTGTATATAGTGAGGGTAGGAATGGTATCAACCGGTACAGCCATGACCATTTTCATGGGGTGTATATTGTGCTTTGGTCTACTCAAGTCATGCCCACTGATGTCGTCGTATCGCCATTATCTTAGCAGAACTATTGCGACGTAGGGCATCAAGGAGGGTCTCGGTCCTTGAGTCCTATACTCTACCGAGGGGCCTTAGCTCTATCTCTATGGGTTCTCTGAGGGATGCTTGGGTGAGGCCTTGGATACACTGTTTGGCATTAGGATTGGTTAGTTGCGAGCCCAGTTTGCAACCCTAGCCAGCAGGGGTTTATTTGTTGGTATGTATCGACCGGTACAGCCATGCCATTTTCATGGGATGTATATTGTGCCATTTTGAGTGCTGTGGGCGACAGTACAGGAGTCATTGGGCGTATCCACACACTTGTGTATAGAGGTGCGGCGGCCACCTATCCTTTCTATAGCACAGTGCAAACTATAAACCACACCAAAGATATGAATTGATTGCATGCATTTGTATTGTTGCTTTGTTTTGTTTACTCACTGAGCCATGATGTGTGCTCACCCCTCGACGTCGAATATTTTAGTTGATGATGCAGGTTTTACCGTTGAAGACTATGTAAATACTCCAGAGTACGGGAACGTAGCGGCAATGGAAGCTGAAGATGAAGTGGATACACATGACGTCCCTTGCGAGTGCAACTCATGTGTATTCAATTAGATTTTTGGTTTATTTATTTGGATTCATTAAAGACATGTATTTGGTATTTAATTAATTATGTCTCAGTTGATACAGAATAATTTGTTATTTAAATTTTAATATCACATAGATTCCCAATTCATTTTATTATAAGACTTCCGCTATTGTGTATTTACTCTAATTATGAATGTGAATGTATGGAGTTTAGGGCCCCGTTTGATAACACTCCAGCTCCCATGGAGCTACTTTTGGTCTGGAGTCATTTTTTACTTCTTTTCCAGAGTCAGGATTTTTGGAGTAGAATGTTGTTTGATAACGCAGCTCCAAAATTAAAAGACTATGCTTTAAGAATGTTGTTTGGTGGTGGTGGTGGTGGTGGTGTTGGTGGCAGTGGGGGTGGTGGTAGTGGTGGGGGTGCTGGTGGGTGGTGGTGGCGGCGGTGGTGGTGGGTGGTAGCGGTGGGTAGTGTGGCGACAGTGGTGGTAGGTGGTGGGTGGGTGGTAGTGGCGACAGTGGTGGTAGGTAGTGGGTGGTGGTAGTTGTGGTGGTGGTGGTGTTGGTGGCATTGGGGGGTGGTGGTAGTGGTGGTGGTGCTGGTGGTGCTAGTGGGTGGTGGTGGGTGGTGGCGGTGGGTAGTGGTGGTAGGTGGTGGGTAGGTGGTGGTGGCGATAGTGGTGGTAGGTGGTGGGTGGTGGTGGTGGTGTTGTTGGTGGCAGTGGGGGGCTGGTGGTAGTGGTGGTGGTGGCGACAGTGGTGGTAGGTGGTGGGTGGGTAGTGGTGGCAACAGTGGTGGTAGGTGGTGGGTGGTGGTGGCGGCATCAATGGTAAGTGGTGGGTGGTGGTGGGTGGTGGTGGCGGCATCAATGGTAAGTGGTGGGTGGTGGTGGCAGCGGCGGCGGCGGTGGTGGTGGTGGCGATGGTGGTGGTAGGTGGTGGTGGTGGTGGCGATGGCGGTGGGGGGTGGTGGGGTGGTGCCTTGGAGTGGGGGGTTGTGGGGATGGTAGCGGTGGAGGGGTGGTGGTGATTATGGCAGTGCTAGTGGTGGTGGTGATTATGGCAGTGCTAGTGGTGGTGGTGATGGCAGTCAGTAGTGATAATAGCTCCAGAGCAAGAGAAGTAAGTTTTTTTAGCTCCAGTTTTTTAGCTCCCAGAGACATTTTTGGAGCGGTTCACTCCATGGGAGTCAAAACTTGAATCGTGTTTATCAATCGCCATTCTACTCCGGATTAGCTTCGGAGCTAAGAAGTAAGGAGCTGGAGTGTTATCAAACGGGGCCTAGATAACACGGATATAGCCTATTCGAGATCCTGGTTGAACCGTTGGTTTGCTAGCGGTTCATCACACCATTCTGAATAGTGCGGAATTGGGGTGTGACATTGGGGTTCTTGTTTTGTCGTCTACACCTTCGCTACAGGTATATCTTCTATATTTTCATGGTTTTAAGTTTTCTTACCTAGGTTTTTGCTCGTATATCTCGTATTTTTCAAATTAAATTTTTTCTAACCATAAAAATTCAATTTTTATTAGGGGCTTTGGTTGTTGGTCACTCAAGGAACGAAAGCCCTCAAAAATATTTTAGTTTCAGCGGTTGGTTATCGAGAAACTCAAAATTTACCCTTTTTGCCCTAATTTTGTCGTAATTTCAAATTTCTTGAAATTTCTTCCAATTAAATCTCATTAGCTAAAATTTCCAACTGTATGAGTCTTATAGGATAGTTTAGGATCTATGTAAGTCTTCCTGCCCACGTGTATGGGTGAAAAGTGAAGCTTTTGACAAATTTTCGTCGTCCTAATGTCAAAATTTTAGGTTTTTCATCTCTACTAAGCCATTATTTTTTTTTCTTTCTTATTTGCAGATACTATGGCTCATACCTAGGTATCTAGTGTTCGTGACCGTCTTCGCTACCATTCCACTAAAGTCGAGACGCAGTATGCCCGTTACGCTTGTAAGAAAGTAGAGGGAGGCCGCAATCTGGACTCGGCTAGCTTGGCCTTGTTCGATGTATAGAGGGCTTTTGGCGATATGGGATGACTCCCTGTCATCACCTATGACGCCTGTACCTGTCCTGACTTGGTATGCTAGTTTTATTGTAATCTCCAAGTGGTGGGGATTACAATGACGTTGAGAGGGATAGTGAGCTCAGGATCACTAGCTATGTCAAGGGAATTGAGATTTCCTTTTATTATCGGCAGCTAGCCATTTGCTGGGCATCTCAAATGATGGCTCCTTCGTATTTTGTGCCCCTAGAGAGCCCCAGTTATTTTCATTACAGATGAGGGCTGAGATAAACCGTCAGCTCATCAGAGAGGATCGCTGGGAGATGAAAGCGAGTTACCTACGTTCAGATCCACGGGTGTACTGCATGATTATTCAGCCCAACCTGGTACCACAGAGTGGACATTTCGAGAGGGCCTCCCAGTTGACTCAGTTTCTGTCGTACTGCATATGCACTAGGCAGCCGGTCTGCCTTCCTTACATCATCATGCGGACGATGATCAGTGCCACATTGCCCAGTCATACTGACAACTTGCCTTATGAACGCATGAGCCCCACGCTACTTACCCGCTTGGGTGTTGACTTGTTGGATGAGAAGATTTAAGAGAAATCCTTCTCATCGCCTCTGGATTGGGAGGCCATCTGTAAGATGGGTATGCGAGATGCCCAGGTCAGTAATGAGGAGAGGAACGCAATGGTACGCCCTCGCACTCGAGTGGAGATGGCTAACACTGAGGCAGCAGCAGTAGCCGCTGGAGCAGGGGTTCATGGGGATGATGACGATCATTTGTACATGGATGTAAATGCCATACCTCCTACATCACCTACTCATACTACAGGAGCTGGTCCGTCTTCTTCAGCTGGCCCTTCACATGCAGCTAGTCCTTCGTATGCTCCTTCTGATGACATGATGGGGATATGGCATGAGATACAAGAGGCTCAGCGTATGTCTGACTTGAGGATGGGAGAGCTTATAGAGGCTCAGCACCTGTCTGATCAGCGGGTGGGAGAGCTTCTGGCTGCTCAGCGTATGTCGGATCAGCCGGTGGGAGAGCTTAGGGATGCTCAGCGGGTGACTGACCAGCGGGTGGCTGATATCACAGCTAGTCTCCAGACGACCCAGACTCAGATAGCTTGGTTGACTAGAGTCTATGCTGAGGACTATGATAGAGACCGTGAGGCACCGCCTACCCCATCACCTCCAGCTTCATGATGTATTTCTTTTATCTTTCTTTTGTACTTCAGACTAACTGTCTGGATTGTGGATTGTACTCTGCTTTAATCATATATACATAAATGTTTGTTCTTCTCTTGGTTGTATATAAATTTGTTTTTCATTTTATAGATGCATTATTCTCTTTCAGTTTTGTCTTAAATAATACAGATGCTTATGGTGTGTTATTATTACAACTTTTAAATTTTTATCCTATCTCAGTTCACGACCTTTTGTGGAAGTATACGGGTTTCACAGACAGGGCCTGAGATGCTCTGATACCTAGTTGTCACACCCCAATTCCGTACTATTCAGAATGGTGTGATGAACCGCTAATAAACCAACGGTTCAACCAAGATCTCTAATAGGTTGTGTCCATTAAAAATAAAACCATACACATCCACAACCATAATCAGAATAAATACACAATAGCAGAAGTCTTATAGTAAATGAACTGAAAAATCTAACTGTGATAATCATAAATAAAATATCAAGTTATTGTTGTATCAACTGAGACATAAATAAATAAAATATCAATTACATTCCTTTAATAATTCAAACAAAACCTAATCGAATACGCATGAGTTGCACTCGCATGAGGAGTCATGCTTATCCACTAAGTCTTCAGCTTCCATTGCAGCAACACGCCCGTACACTGGAGAACTCATATAATCTTCGACAGTGGTACCTGCATCATCAACTAAAAAATATTTGACGTCGAGAAGGTGAGCACACATCTTGGCTCAGTGAGCAAAAAAAACAATGCAACAAACATATGCATGCATTCAATTCATATCTGTGGTCTGATAAATAAGTTTGAAATGCCCTATAGAAAGGTTCGGTGGCCGCCTCGCCTCTATGCACAGGGTGTGGAGGCCCGCCCAAAGATTAACGTTTATTGTCGTCCCCATCCACCCTACCATGGAATAGAGATAGAGCTAAAGTGCTAAGACCCGGCATATGACACTTCCCCTAATAGTCTACCCATACCAATACGTAAGCCCTTGCTGGCGAGGACTTACAAACTGGGCTCGCAACTAACCAATCCTAATGCCAATCAGGGTATCCAGGGCCTCACCCCAGCATCCCTCAATACATCCATAGTGATAAGGCTAAGGCCCCCCGACAGAGTCAGAGACTACACGGTCCGAGACCACATCCCCTTATACACTACGACATAATAGTTCGGCTAAGGTAATGGCGATACGATGATGTCAATAGACAAGACTTGAGTTAGAGATAGAGCTAGAGTGCTGAGGCCCAGCCTATGACACCCCCCCTGATACTCGCTCCCATCAAGCACACCTACCACACACATACATTCACATGCCTATTCCTATCATCATCATCATCATCATCATCATGTTATAAACAATAATTTAAATATGCATGAATAGTAATAATAGAAATATTGTATGACATGTTGAACGCACATGATAAGCAAACACGCATAGAATCAATCATGGCATTGGACTCAAGAATAAAAATAGTTTGTTATTAAAAATTAGTTTTGGTCTTGTTCCCTCACCTTTGCTTCATCGTAGATCCTCTCTCAAGCTTTAAGAATCAACAAAATATCACTATTATATCACTAGAAGACCTAATCAAGTCGATAAAATTTAATTAGAATTAATTCTGATTTTAAAAAGCTTACTGTTAACTGGGGGGTGATGCCTGGGTCGGATGTTCCATCGACCCTGGGTGCTAGCACCCACATTCTGGACTTCCCGAACACTGGGGGTCGATGTTAGGGTCTGGTAGGGTCGATTCTCGATCGACCCCATGCTCAATCCCCTTTGGGTTTAATCAAAATTTTCGTCCTACAGTACATTCTTTCGTGTTTGGGTCCTATGGCTTGCTTCTATAATCCATTCCATACATGTTCTATGGTTTAGAACCATAATTTATTCACCTACATGGTTATAATGATCTTCCCATGATTTTCCATTGAAACCTAACCATGGGTGGATGATTTGGGTTTCTCCTAGATCATACCCTCTTCACTATCTATTCTAAGGTCTTTAGAATTACATGGAGATAGTATCCATACCTGAGAAGAATAAGGCTTGTTTCTCTGAAGCCTTCTCTTTGATCTTCTTCTCTACTTTCCTTTTCTTCTCCTTCTTTTCTCCTTCTCTTCTCTTTCTCTCAATCTAATTAGGGTTCTAAAAGGAGTGAAAGAGGCTTTGGGACATCCTATTTATAGAGTAGAAACTCCCAAAATAAGTCCCATTGAAATTAAGAATGAATCCCATTGAATTTGAAAAGTTTCCAAATCAGAGTTTCTGTCGACAGACTGGGGGTCGATGAGGGGGTCGGAGATCCCGTCGACCCCTGGTTCTAAATTTTTTGACCCCCGATTAGAAACTCAGGGTCTGACTTTTATATGGGGGGTCCGACCCTGCCTAGCTGGGTGTGGGACCCTCCCCCCTATTTTAGTATTTTTGGGTCAGTTTAATACCTGGGATCGTGATCTCCTTCACGCACTTGGTCCATTTAGCTCGACCATGATGGGTAGACCTTGTTCAAGGTGGTAAGATCGGGTTAGTTTGATACGGGTCTTATAGTCTCACTCATCTTTTTAATCAGAAGGAGTTGAACATGAGAGAGAGAAGATGGCTGAAATTACTGAAGGATTATGATTGCGATATCCAGTATCATCCAGGAAAAGCTGATGTAGCTGCTGACGTACTAAGCGGGAAAGCTATGATTGAATCCCAAGAAGAAACTAGTGCAAATGTTGCAGTGTATGTCACAGGAAGAGTATTTAAATACGATAACGAACAGTTCATGATTGATATTCTAAATGAATCAACTGATCAAGGGTTTATTCATCTATTTTTAAACATGTTTGCTACATTGAAGATTGTACTTGATCTATTAGACGAAGTGAAAGCAGCAATTAAATTAGCTCCTTATCTAAGAATGGTACAAGAAAACCTTAAAAAAGGTAGGACTACTCCCGAATTCACCTTGGACGTTGAAAAGTTACAAAAATATAGAGGAAGGGTATGTGTTCCTAAAAATGATGACTTTGATAATAGACATAGATTAATGAAGGAAGCCCACACCATCGCTTATTCGGTACATTCTAGAAGCACGAAGATGTATCATGATCTGAAGAAACTATATTGGTGGAGATGAATGAAAGTGGATGTAGCTAAATTTGTGTCTCAATGCCTGAATTGTTAGCGGATAAAGACTGAAAGGCAAAGACCTGTAAGATTGTTGCAGCCACTGCCAGAACCGACATGGAAATGGGATTGTCTCACTATGGACTTCGTCACCAGGTTACCATTGACTCCCCGAGTAGTTGACGTAGTCTGGTTGATTGTAGATCTTTTGACTAAGATAGCTCGTTTCATAGCTATACGACCTCAGTATACCCCATAGAGGTTAGCTATGTTGTATGTTGATAATATTGTCAGATTGCATGGTGTACCTGAAAGCATCATGTCAGACAGAGACCCATGCTTTACCTCAAGGTTGTTGAAAGGATTAAAAAAGGCTATGGGTACAGCGTTGAAGTTTAGTACTGCATTCCATCGTCAGACCGATGGACAGTCAGAACGTACCATTCAGATTTTAGAAGGTATGCTCCGAGCTTGCGTAATTAATTTCAAAGGATCATGGGATGAGAAATGACCATTGATTGAGTCCGCTTTTAACAACAGCTATCAAGCGGTTATACATATGTCACCCTATGAAGCACTGTATGGCAGGAAATTTTGAACTCCTTTATTTTGGAACAAAGTTAGAGAATGGAGTATTGTTGGACCAGAGTTTGTTGAAGAGACTTATCGAGTGATCGACATTATCAGGAAAGAGTCTAAATAGCTCAGAACCATCAGAAGCAATATGCAGATAATCGACGCAGAGATCTCAAATTCACCATTGCTGATAAGGTATTTTTGAAAATATCTCCTATATATGGTTTGAAAAGGTTTGGACAGAAGGGAAAGCTCTATCCCAGATATAATGGACCGTATGAAGTTCTAGCTAGCTGTGGAAAGGTAGCGTATCAATTAGCACTACCCCCATCCATGTCAAGTGTGCATGATGTATTTCATATCTCATTACTGAAGAAGAACATCCAAGATCCAACACACGTCCTAACAACGGATCCACCAGGTCTAATTGATGATTTGACATTTGAAGTAGCACCAATCGAAATTATCAGCCCAAAGGTTCAACGTATACTCAAGCATTGCATTTACTATGTTAAAGTTACTTAGAAGAGCCAAAACGTGGGAGAGATAACTTGGGAAGAAGAGAATGCTATGCAAAAGTAATATCCTCACCTTTTCGACTCGAAAGGTATATGCAAATTTAATTAATGAATATGAACTCTAACTTAGAATCCATAAATTTATTAGGTTTCCAAGTGGTCCAAAAGTGATTTACAAAGCTTGGAAGAGGAACAACCAACGATCAAAGGTGAGGGAACAAGACCTAAACTAATTGGATAAAAACAAACTATTTTATTTTTATTGAGTCCATTGCCATGATTGATTCAATATTTGTATGCTTATAATGTGCATCTCACATGTCATACAATATTCTTGCAATTACTATTCATGCATATTTAATTCTGTTTATTTATAACATTATGATGATGATGATGCTGGGAATAGACATGTGAATGTATGTGTGTGGTTGGTGTATTGGATGCGAGTGGAGCATCAGGGGAAGGACGTGGCATGGTGATCTTTGACCTCGTCACTAGACTCTAGCTCTGTCTCTACTTAAGTATTGTCCACTAAGATCATCGTATTGACATTACCTTAGCAGAACTATTACATCATAGGGCATCAGGGGAGGTGGTCTCAGATTGTGTGGTCTCTGACTCTGTCGAAGGGCCTTAGCTCTATCTCTATGGATATATTGAGGGATAATGGGGTGAGACCTTGATACACTGTATGGTATTAGGATTGGTTAGTTGCAAGCCCAGTTTGTAAGCCTTCGCCAATAGAGGCTTACGTGTTGGTTTAGGTAGGGCATTAGGGGAAGTGTTAGCGGTGTTTGATTAGGACACTTTAGCTCTATCTCCATTCCATGGTGAGTGCATGTGGGATGAAAATGGTGTTTGATCCATTAAGTGTATTCATACACTCGTGTATAGAGGTGCAGTGGCCACCAAACCTTTCTATAGCATATTACAAACTTAAAAATCAAACCAAAGATATGAATTGAATGCATGCATATGTTTATTGCATTTTTTTTTGTTTGCTCACTGAGCCGTGATGTGTGCTCACCTTTCGACGTCGAATATTTTTAGTTCTTTATGCAGGTCCTACTGTTGAAGAATATATGAATGCGCCGATGTACGGACACATTACTGCGATGGACGTAGAAGCTGAAGAAGATGCGCATGATTCGTCGTGCGAGTGTAACTCATGTGTTTTGCTTATTTGGTTAACCATTGGGACGTGTAATTGATTATTTTACTTTACTTTATGTCTTGAGGTACATTGGAGTTAATTGGATACTTAATTATGCTATCACTGTCAGATTCTTAGTTCATTAGTATTAAAGACTTTCGCTATCATTTATTTACTCTGAATTTGCTTGTGGGATGTATCTGGTTTAATTGAATGGGCATGGCTTATACGAGATCTTGGTTAAACCATTTGTCTATGGACGGTTCATCATGCCATTCTAGTTGGTTTAGAAATGGGGTGTGACAACTGTAACTTGAGAAAATTAATCCCTAACTTAATTACATTAATTGTTTAGGTTTTCAACTTGTATAAAGTAATTTTCAAGGCTTGGAAGAGGAACAACCATCAATTGTAGGTGAGGGAACAAGACCTCAACCGAAAGTCGAATAACAAGCTACTTTTTATTCTATTTTTTGTTATCAAATATGATGCCATGCCTTGTATGATTGTTTGTGCATCTCACATGTCATCCAATACTTATTATATATCTACTCGTGTATATTTAATTCTGTTCACTTATGATATATGATGATGCTAGGGATAGGCATGTGCTTGTTTATGTGGTTAGTGTGTTGGATGCAAGTGGAGCATCAGGGGGAGGACATGGTATTGTGATTCATCCTAGCCACCAGACTCTAGCTCTATCTCTACTCAGTCCTACCCATTGACATTGTAGTATCGCTGTTACCATAGTGGAACTAGTATGCCATAGAGTATCAGGGGGAGGACATGGTACTATGGTTCATCCTAACCGCTAGACTCTAGCTCTATCTCTATGTGCATATTGAGAGATGCTAGGGTAAGGCCTTGGATACAAATTGTGATGACATCTAGGATTGGTTAGTTACAAGCCCAGTTTGCATACTCTCACCAGCAGGGGATTACGTGTTGGTATGAGTAGGGCATTAGGGAAAGTGTTGGCACTGTGTGATCTAGACACTTTAGCTCTATCTCTATTCCATGGTGGGTGCACGTGGGACGATGATAGTGTTTGATCCATTGGGTAAATTCACACACTCGTGTATAAAGGTACTGTGGCCACCAATCCTTTCTATAGCACAGTTACAAACTTAAAACCAGACCAAAGATATGAATTTGACTGCATACATATGTTTACGCATTGTTTTGTTTTTTCACTGAGCTAGGTTGTGAGCTCACCCCATGTTAATATTTTCTTTTTAGTTTCTAATGATGTAGGTAACACCGTTGAAGACTACATGAACATGCCAACGTGTGGACATGCGGTGACTATGGACGAGCAAGCTGTGGAGGATGAATATGACTCATTAAGAAGTGTTTATCTTTCGTATTTTAGTATTTTTAATATTTTGTTATATTTATATTTTAATTACTTGGAGATAACTGGTTTATTATATACTTATCATTGTAAACACTCAGTTCATTATTAATAAAGAATTTTGCTATTTATTTTATTATCTCTGATTATGATGTGGAATGTGTTTGATTTGAATTGTTAGCAGAGTTTTACTAGATCCTGGAGTGAACCGTTGGTTCATATGACTGTTTATTCTTACTTCTGGTTAGTCCAAATTTTGGGTATGACATTGTTGGTACATCTAGGCCGTCTATAGCTGCACCTTCATTGATTCCTACAACCAACTTGGGCGAATTACTAGGGGTACTCTAGCTCATGCATTGAGAGATAAAGAGGCTTGCCGACAATCAGACTAGACTGGAGAGAGATATGGGGTGACGCCTTGGAGAGTTGAAGTAAGGATTGGGAACCACTGCGATGGACATGAGGGATGCTAGGGCCTGGTTAGGCAAGGTGGAGACTCACATGGGATACATTCACGATACAATGGTCACGGCTGGTCATTTGAATTGCTATGTGTGGCGTAGACCTGTTATTACCCTAGCTCCTTCGAGTATTCAACTACCATTACCCCAATAGGACGTCCCTCTAGCATCTATCCCGCAGGATATCCCTGCAGTACCCATAGCTTCGAGCATTACATAGCCATCATCTTCACATGATGCACCGACAGCACCTGTAGTTCAAGGTGATTCTTTACCTATATTATCGGATTACGTGCCTTCTTCTTCAGCACCTATTACTGGACTTGAGCCTCCCGTCTCATTGAATGATCCTCAGTAGACAGAGACCTGATCCAGCACTTTACCTTTGTCAGTTTCTTTTGATATCTCATGTACATAGGGTAATAGTCCCGATTGTGGACTGTACCCTACTTTTGTCTTATGCACACCATGATTGCTCATCTTATACATATAATTTTTCTTTCCTACTTTGACAGTACTTGTAGCTTGAGATAACGGTCAAAATTATGAACCGTATCTCAATTTTTGTCCTAAATTAGATTCACATATACATACATGTCATTACTTGTTTTTAGTTCATACTATGCATTATGCTCTTTCTTTAGTTGTTGTAATAGAATGTACCCTAACTTACTGTTCTCTTTACGTAATAATTGTTGGTTCATAAAAGCTTTTATTTAACCTAGGCATCTATTATGACACATGAAAATGCATGAGTAGGGGAAGTCTGTTGGTAGAGTAAGAGTGAATGTGCTCTGATACCAGAATTGTCAGAACCTATTCTAGGGAATTGGGCATGATATCCGAGTCATCCAAGAGACAAATCGAATCTTTCAACGATCAACAACCAAGGTGATCTACTATAAAACCACATAATCGACACATAATATTCACCATAATCATAGTAGATAACAATAATACTTATAGCGGAATATCAAAATTGCAGCAAAAATCATAAAAGAGAATAAGATGACATCTAATGTTACATTAACATAATAGTTTGTTATGTCTTACTAGTTATTCCATAATATAATTAGTATTACATACATCCCATATTACATAACTAAAGTAAATCCAAATATGTTCCAGTGGATAGACCAAACCATCATCTATCCATAGATAGCAAAAAGTATAAAATCAAGGAGCTGACTTAGGTCTCGTAGATGCAGTCCCTATAGGTATAACCCTTTACATGATCATGGAGATGAACCCCACCAAGAGAAGTATCCTTAGCATCAACGGGATCCATAGCTATGACGGCAGTAGCAGTACCTACGAACAAAGATAAAAAGATTCGATATCGAGGGGTGAGCTCACATCCCAGCTCAGGAAGGAATCAAGTATCCAATGCAAACCTAGGCAATAATTCATGAATGCAGTACAAAAGAAAATAAACAAGAAATTGTGAGTGTCACACAAGTGTGTATGCAAATCATGGTCAATATGTACCCTACAGATGATCTTGCCCCATACCCCACTGCCTGAGCTATGCCCTATACCCCACCACTTGAGTTCTCCGTACCCCACCGCCTGGATTACATATACCCATAATGCACCGATTGAGTATTCCGTACCCCACTGCCTACATTATATTTACCTTGCTAAAGCACAAATCACTTGACCAAGTTGATGCATGATGCATGAGCATGTTATTAATAGGGTTACACCCCAGCAAAGATCCCTATTCCACTCCCATGGACTGACTGTGTCCCCACTAAGGTGTAACTGGATATATGGCATTTATCGTGCCCCCACACATTACATTATCATATACCCCACACACAGACACAACCATATCCAATTAATCAATCACCCAACATGGCATGTCCACCCAATAAATGAAACTATACTCCAGTAGGAATTCTAGTTCCACTCCCATAGACTGATCGTGTCCCCATTAGAGCATAGAGTGCCAACATGGTGAGTGCATCGTACACCCATACTCTACACCCCCATCATACATGGTCATATCCAAAACTACAACCAGCAGAGGACCCCAGCTCCCCATTCCCATGGTTCATTATGCCTCTACTAAGATATAGCTACTCCCAACATGATTCATGAGGTCACTCGTTACATGAACCACTATAGTAGGGTGGTAACCCAATGTAGAACCTTGAATCCCCATCCATTGGATCACCGTGTCTCCACTAGGATACCGGTATACCAACATGGTATATATGCCCGAACTCCTATACATCACATGCACCATTATACATGATTATGCACACAACAACAACATCAATAACGACACCTAGCAGAGAACCCCGGATCCCCACTCCCATGGTTTGCTTTGTCTCTACCAAGGCAACCACAACCAAAACAACATACATAGTTATAGTTATATACAAATGCATGAACAGTTATATGCATTTCATTGGATGACATGTTATAAATGAAAAACATCCATAACAAACAATAAACACATGATCAAACTCTACATAACACAACCCCTCACCAGTAGACACAAGAGGTGTTGTTGAGCCTTAAAACCGGTAAAAGGTTTTCTCCACTACCTGTGTTGTTTTACCTAATTTAATTAAATAAACTTCTTTAGGTTGGTGAATATATTTTAAACTAGCACATACAGGTCCTAGAGTCTATGCCTGGGTCCCAAGATGGGTCGAAAACTAAAAGGATAGTCTTCCTAATCTTTTCTAGGCTTATAAGACAATATTGACTGAACTGGTAGATGGAACCAATTGTACGTTCCACTGATACGTGGTTTTGTTTAACACTTAGTCGATTCATACTTATAACAAATTAAAAAACTGATCGGATTAATGGTCATCTGATTGGTCATCAACTTCACAAACTGTTTATAGTAGTGAAGGTTCCAGTATGTCAAGCTGAACTTAAGTCGGGTGATCGGTCATCCGGTAGTGGCTCTACTTAGAATTAAACCTATGCGGAGGCATGATCAAATGGTACCATGAACTAAATCGGTATGAATTTATCCTGTAGATCGTGCTTCTGGTCGGTGATATCTGTTAGGGTAACACCCAATATTACTTGTTCTGACTTGTTGAGATGTTTACCCTGCCGGTAGACTGGTCATGAGTCAACTGGTATTAGGGCCACTACCAGTCTACCAGCTCATGCTACCGGTTCTAGCCCAAAATCCCAACATGAACCAGAGAGGGTTTCTTTATTAGGGAATGTTTCCCCACCATGGTTCCTTTTACTTTAGAGGATGGGAAACTACTAGCAACTCTAATTGGGTACAATGGGGGTCATTGAACATGCCCATTCATGGAGAGGGTGGTGGCATAGGTCACTATGTCAAATTTTGGTCTCTATTATTGGAGGCCAACAATGATGGAGTTCCACCATGGTCTCTAGCTTACATCCCTACGAGAATGGAAGAAGGAGGAAGGAGGGATGATAACCTACCTCAAGGAAGATCAGCTCTTGAGCTTGAATCCCAAGCTTGAGCTCCAAGCTTTACTTCTCAAAACACACACTCTCATTCTCCCACAGTTCAGCAAGGGGAGAGAAAGGAGAGTATGCCCTCGTTTTAGTGGACTCTTAGAGAGAGAGAGTGTGTGTCCTACTCTTTCTCAACCGAAAGAAGTCAAGCGGTAGCACGTTCCTTCGGTATAGGCCTCTATGTTCCTTCGGTACAGGCCTTTATGTTCCTTCGGTACAGTCCTCTTGTTGAACATAAAGCTTATCTGGGCCTAGATTCTTGGGCCCAGCTTGATGGTGATGCTTTATAGACATCAATTATATTTATAGACTTTTATTCAGAATAGGGCCAACTATTTCCGATTAGAGAAGTTTCTTGGGCCCAGCTTGATGGTGATGCTTTATATACTTCTATTCAGAATAGGGCCAACTTCTCTAATCGGTAATACTGGTGCTCATAGATCTTAATTCATATCAGTACCAAATTATATCTCCTTTGGGTATATTGACTAGAATGTGGTATAGGCATCCATCAATATATATATATTCTCCCAATACAGAATTCATTCCTCAAGGTTTGGCAATTAATTATCTCTTAATAAGGTTGGGAATCAGTTTACCTCGGTCAAAATCTTTGGCAAACTCATTTAGGTAAGGGTCCTTAGATATAGATTCTTTCATATCAACTTTTGATAAGACGGCTTTGTCTTAAGATATTAATTTGTGCTTACATAGGCATAATAATTTCCACCACCATCTTCTTTTCATAGATTGTATTACCAAATTCCCATCTCTTCGTCGTTATAACAACTTCTTATCCTTAAGTGTACGGTGGTTCCTTGTAGTTGATCCAATAGATTGTTAATCTTGGGCAATGGATATCCCTTTCATAATCAACTTCCTAAAGCATACTTGGATTATTTTCCCATTATAAGTTCTGTCCTGTGGATCTTAGTACTGATGTCAATCATAAGGGTAGATTGACTTCACAATCTATCTCCTTATCTGAGGTAGACTGGTTATGTTCTAAATATTTATTCCCAAAATCACTTCCAAATTTCATTCTTCAGCCCAATGTCATCTGTTTTATGGGTTTTAATGGTAGTTTCCCCCAGAGGCATCATATCCTTAAAATGAATATTTACTAGTGAATCAAGGTTGAGAGGAACAATTCTTCTATTTCTCCCACTTGTCTCTAATAAGTATGATCAACTTACATCGTCGTATACCTCAACTATTATTTTCCTCACTATAATTAGGACGTTGCCCTTGAGTTTAGACCTTCAATCCATCATAAAGTCTGTATTAATAACTTATTGCCAAAAATTTGGGCTCAACATAGTTCTGGGTAATATGACAGTCCAGCTTGGTGTCCTAATGGTTATCACCTTTCCTATTTGACTTTGAAAGTCTTGGTTAAGTTCTTAACCTTTCTCATAATAATCTAAGATATAACTATGCGAATTTCATATGAGTCCACAAGACTTTGATTCCAAAATATTGATATCTATAATTTGCACCAATAGTATGTAGTAACTTAACTAATCATGCACAAAATTTCAGACTCTACTCGAATGTGCAATGCCAAATTATGAGTTTTTCTTTGTAGTGGTTCCTGGTCCGTATGGTAAGGACATTTATCCTGAGTGGGGCCCCTCTTACAACATGAAGGGCATTTGGGGAAATATGGTTGGAAGTCTCTCCCTACAAAGTAACATAATCGCCTTTTGGACAAAACTTTATTGAAGGGTTAACTGTTGCCTTCCTTACCCAGGTTAGTAGGAATTTTACTTTGGGCGCCAGTAGTTAGAGAGCTAGTAATTGGCACACTTGATTTTTACAGCTTCAGACAATTGCAAATTTCCCATAGATCCTTACAGGGCTTGAATCCATGTCCGAGGTCTATCTAAATCTATACGCATCCTAGTGAACTGTTCATGATGCTTTTCTAGAAGTCGGTGCATGCCTTCTTGTACGTGGTCCTCGGCAGCCCTTGAGGTAGTGTCCTAGTTTTTTTTTGTAGCCATTGGTATTAGAAGTTGCACAGAACTTGTAATAATTTAATCCATTAGTCGCCTCACGAATGTGAATGTTTCAAAGAGAACATTAGGCAATAATGAATATGCTCGAGGTTAGCAATAATGGTTTAACATGAGCATTGTAGATATAACAAGCGAATAAACATCCACAATGGAGTGGCAATAGTAAAATGGGACGTGCGGGTGCACAATTTGTGCAGCAGGGGTGTGCGGTTGAGATGTTCAAGTGCACATCAACTTCTTCGTTTCAATTCAGTCACAACTTATATTTCTCATTTTCTTTTGTTTTGGTCTAATGTGCAACTGAGGGAGTACACACCCTTATCATACTACATCCCCTTGAGAACTCATTGGCGATTTAAAGCTTGTATCTCATCATTCATCGCCCTAATACATTGTCATACTAAATTTCATATCAACTTCTTTTATTACTTCCCTAGACCATTTTTAGTTTTGATTCCTGGTGTATTGTTCCTTATAATGGTTTTGAACGATGTGGTTTTGTCTTGCAATCATGCTGGGAGTTGTGGTCATGCTTAACCTCATATATAACCTCATTTCTATTGACTCATTTTGGTCATAAAGGCAAAAATCACATTTCATCACTATTTTCTTTAAAAAAAAATAAGGAACTCAGTTTTCTTGTTACTTGCTTTCCTTCAATAATTGTTGTGCTTGTCATTAAAATCTCTTCATAGATCACACCAACCTCGATTTAGAGAATGTTAGTCTCTCAAGCAAAAATTTCTTTTGAACTCTAATTTTTTTCCATTTCACTTAATGCTTACTTTAGCCTTTCCAAATTGATAATTTGCACCATTTGTAATTTCTTCTAATCATTGCCATGTACTGGTGCACTCATTTCACCATGTACTCCAATGCTAAAATTTCTTTCTTTCGATAGATAATCATCACTTTGGGTCAGCCCGGTTGCAATGATTTTGAGACATTTTGATTTCTGTTGGGGAGGAGTTATCTGCTGTAGGGGCAGCAAGTCATACATCACCTCGGTCACCAGGGTACGATCGGCCACTATTTCTGTCAGCAAAGGTAGCTGAGAATTGGCACCGATTTGAGCATATACCGGTTGATTCAGTCCATTTTATTAGATGTGATGAATTAGAGAGGTTTGCTATTCATCGAGCATTAATTGATATGGGTTGGCTACTAATACTTGGATACCAGATACCTACAGATCCTAACCTTGTGAGGAAGTTTTATAGTAACCTTTAGGTAGAATGAGATACAAAGAACGGTGCAGAGGATTCATCCGTGTAGATTTCCAATTGGGTACTTGGATGAGAGTTCATTTTGGACATTCATAGTCTTGCTTGTCACTTAGGTGTCTCTATAAATGGAAAACTTGTTTATGTGGAGGCAAAAATTTCAATTATGGCTGAGTGGGAGCTTACGCTGATACTAGAACAGATGATATTAAGTCCCGAACTAAGAGAAAGTAATTGTCGACTAGTTCCCAAAGCATATAGTCAAATAATCCAGAACAATATTGTACCTATAAGCTGACATAGGGATGTTATTGTACATTTCTATGAGTTTATCGCTTACTGTGTTACCTACCTTCCATACTAGATCTTGAGAACAATGAATAGTACAACACACTATTCTTGTCCTGGCAATCTTCCTTATGGGAGGTTGCTCACCCACATATTCATTTAGCTAAGGATAGACCTTTCTCAAGATGATTTAATAGAGTGGTCTGTCCATTCTGATCTTAGATGGAATTTAATGTTTAGGCTTGGCCTGTAGGATATTGTTCTTAGCGATGACGAGTTGAGGAGATTCTTGGTCCAAATTCCACAGCCTTGCCAACGACCAGCTAAGAAAATTGAGCATAGAGTGATACAATCCTCAAATAGGATTGAGTCAGCTTCGATGAGTGATAGTTGTGATACGACATACATCCCTATAGATTCTAGGGAGGATTCTTCCCTTAATGATGGTTTAGAGGATACAACATCATTAGCAAATGAGCAAGAATGTACGCCATAACAACGAGAGATTTGTGACGATGTGCCATGTGTAACGGTTCCTCAGGCTGGGGCTCTTGATGGAGATTTAAAATTGTAACCGCAAGTGCAATGTATCGTTCAGTAATGGGTCAAACTCAGGGAGGAAGTATTATTTTCCTAACCTAAATAGGGTAAAGTCAACCCAAGTGATTCGAATAAACTAGACAACCTAAAATATTTATTAACAACTTAATCGAGCAACAAAAATAATGATAAAACATATCCTAATTACACAAAAAATTTAAGCCATCCTAAATTAACCACAGAGTAACAACTAGCAATTGCATGAAAGAAAATGAAATTAAAAATAAAACATTTCTCTAGAAGATTTCTCCATCATCACTCGTCGTCTCATTGTTACTCCAAGCTGATGCACACACGAGTACAAAGGGGTCCTTCTCCCCTAAATTAAAATAGTAATGGGATACTACTTATACTGATTTACCTTAATATAGTATTCTAAATCTGAAATTAAAACTTGAGAAAAAAATTAAGCAAAAAGAACACAACTTGAAAGAAGAAACTATGACTCTTAATCTCTCCCTTAAATATATTTCTAAAATAAAAAAAAACTTACAATTGAACTCGTTGAACCAATTGAATAAACTAGCGAGGCATTATAATCTTCCAGAGAATGAGAAAAGAGAAATCATAAAGAAAAAAAAAGATTGGAATTTTCAGCAAAAAAGAGAGATTGGCTATCTTCAACACAACTGCTATATATATTAAATAGCAATCCTTTGTAACTTAGGATTCCTTTTTTGTTTAGAAATATTAGAGTTGTAGAGTTTCCTTCCTTTCATGGAGTCTTCTAGAATGTATGTTTTCCTACCCAACTGAAATACCAAATCCATTCAACCTCTTCTATTGTAGGTTTCCTAACTTGATTAATAGACTTTTTGGAAATTTCATCCATCGTTGAATGCTCTAATCAGATCATAAGGCCGCTCCAATTCGAATTCGGATTAGATTTTTGTGTCAGACGTTGAGTCAACGTTTGGAGGAAGAAATGAACTTGGATTTTTTTTCCATAATATCATTTTGAAGAGCTTGCGATGTCCTCTACAACTTTAGGGAAGAATACTTTTCAATTCAGGAAATCTTTCTACATAAAAAACCTACATAAAGCTCAGAACATCAATATTAAGAATGCTAGAATTTTCTCATATTTTAGCAATTAATTCACAAAATCTCTAAAATATGTCAATACTTATAAAATAGACTCTAATAGGCTCACTAAGGAATAAAATGCATTAAAAAATATAGTGCAAAGGGAATAAAAATATAAAAATCACACACCTATCAAATACCCCCATACTTGAACTTTATACATCCTAGGATAAAGAAAAATATAAAAAGAAAATAAAACAAAACCCTAACTCACTTTCGTAGGAATCACGATTGTACTTAGCATGTACAATAAGCCTTTAAATCCCCAGGTCACCCCTAGTGGATGAGTTGTGTCTCGTGAGTGTTTTTAGAGATTAATCACATAATATTCATATAAAAACTTCAAACTTTAACTTTGGTATTTAGGAAAAAGAGCATACACACATCCTATTAGTCAAGACACTCAACTTGGGATCAAGAAAATAAGGAAACCCCCACACTTAAACTTTATTACCTCATATAATTCAAACAGTAAGCATGCATCTTTAATTAGGGGAACCTTGTTATATCTTCTAAACATACATTTTCTTAAGGTAAAACCTATGGTAACATATTGGAAAAAGACGCAAGATTTAGAGCCTATTTGACCATATTCAGATTTCAATACTTTTATTTCACTTTTTTTTGTGCTTTTCCTCTCTATGCTACTCCACTACAGTTGGCTTGAGAACTGCGAGTGGTTATGCATTCCCATGTTACTTATGTAGAATCGTTTTTTGCATATATCCTTAAAGAACTTGATGCTAGAGAGTACCTTTTACATCTTTTCAAGAAATCTCATTCGAAGAATTTTAGTCAAGATACCTCAATTCTTGAGGCAGAATGCCCTGTCTAGTTCCAATAACATAATATTTTTTTTTGAAACTTTTAGCTTTAATCAAAGGCTTCAATTACCAACTAGAAACATAAAATATTCATACCTTTAGGTGAGGTAATATGTATTTTCTAACTCCATTCCCATCTCATGATATAAACTAGGTATTTTTTGAATCTTAAGTAGGAGGCTTAGCCCTCCCGTCCTCACAGAGGTTTTATTACTTCACATGTGATAGTGCACTAAGTCTCTCTTTCCTTTCTCTTTTGTGTCAAAACCATAAAAAGAGTATATTATTTTACCAAAAACCAATGTTAAAATTTTTCATTAAAAGCTCAACCCTTCCTCTACACTTAAATCATGTAGTGTCCTCAATGTACACAGAAAAATAATAATAAGGACAAGGGGAAGAAAAACACCCTAAATCTAGGATCGAGGTAAAAAGGCTCATAAAGATCCATGACCTTTTTAATGGAATTGTATGGAAGCTCTAGAAATGGCTTCAGACGCTGTCCGTTCACTTTAAAGATCGCACCTGTACCTGCATTCAAAATCTCAATGGCACCCGATGAGAAAACAGTTTTTACAATATAAGGACCTTCCCAACGGGATCTATGTTTACCAAGAAAAAGATGTAAGTGAGAATTATAAGGCAAGACCTTATCACCAGGGTTAAAAGACTTTTGAAGGATATGTCTGTCACAGTAAGCCTTGCTTTTGTCATTATAGATTCAAGCACTATCGTAGCTAGAGTCCTCTATAGATTAGCATCTGACAAATCAAAATTTAATTTCTTAATGTCCCAAAATGCATGGTGTTCTAATTTCACTAGTAGATGGTAAGCTTTCCTGTACACCAAACGGTAAGGGGATTGACCAATAATGGTGTTAAAAGTGGTCTTGTAAGCCCATAAAGCATTTATGAGTAAGGGGTCACCAATTTATGGGTAATACCGTATGTGCAAACAAGGGCATCAATGGTTTGTTGTAGAAGTGCTTCTCCCTATCGCTAATGATAGCTCGGGGGGTACCAAATCAAGAGAAGATATTCTCCTTTAAGAATTTGATGACTACCTTGTCGTCATTGGTTTTAGTGGCAACTATCTATATCCATTTGGACACGTAGTCCATAGCTAAGAAGAAATACTCATTCCCAAAAGACTTTGGGAACGGACCTATAAAATCAATGCCCCAAACATTAAAAAATTTAACCACCAGAATTGGGTTGAGTGGCATCATGTTTCGCTTCATGATGCTACCTAAAGTGTCGCAAGAAGGGCACATCTTACAGTAATTAAGGGCATGCCTTAAAAAGACTAGGCCAGTAGAATCCAGACTGTAAAACCTTGGCCGTGGTCTAACTTAGCCCAAAGTGGCCACCATACTCTTGACCATGACAGTAACATAGCACAAATTGTTGTTCATGGTCAGGTACACATCTCCTGATTATCTGATCAGGGCAAGTCTTGAATAGATATAGATCATTCCCAAAATATTACTTGACTTGGGAATCGAATCTATACCTATCCTTGGTAGACCATTGGAAAGGGGTCGCACCCATTACCAAGTAATTTACAACAACAGCGAACCAAGGTTCACTAGATACAACAAACTGCTGCTCATCTGGGAAAGACTTATTGACTGGTGAATCGACAATTAAAGAATTAGAAAGTCAGGATAAGTGGTCAACAACCAAATTTTCTAATTTTTTTGTCCCTAATCAATAAGTCAAACTCTTGTAACAGCAAAACCCATCTAATGAGACAGGTTTTGGCATCCTTTTTGTAAGAGATACCTGAGGGCTGCATGATCCGTGTACGCAATGATGTGTGATCATATCAAGTAGTCACAAAATTTCTTTAAAGCAAATACAATAGCTAAGAATTCTTTTTCTGTAGCGGTGTAATTAAGTTGTGCATCATTTAGAGTCCTACTTGTATAAGAGATTACATGGGGCAACTTATTGATCCATTGCCCCAAGACAGCCCCTAGTGCAAAATTAGAAGCATCACACATAATCTCGAAGGGGTCTATCCATATATGTGCTAGAATGATAGGGCCGTGGTCAATGCCTTTTTTATTTGATTAAAACTCTCAAGGTAGGAAACATCAAAGTCAAAAAGTTGGTCTTTAGCAAGTAAAGAAGTGAGAGGGCTAGCAATCTTACTAAAGTCCTTTATGAATCGTCGATAGAAATCGGCATGTCCCTGAAAGGAGTGAATGTCCATAATAGATTTTGGAATAGGTAACTTTTCAATCAGCTCTACCTTGGCTCTGTCAACCATGATTCCCTCTTTGGAAATGATGTGACGTAACACTGTGCCTTGTTTTACCATGAAATGGCATTTCTCTTAATTTAAAACCAAATTATTCTCCATACATCTGACAATAACCAAGCAAAGATTATATAAGAAATCAATAAATGTAGACCCATGCATAGAAAAATCATCTTTGAATACTTTTAAAAATTACTCTATCATATCTGAGAAGATGCTCATCATGTACCTTTGGAATGTAGTAGGAGCATTGCGTAACCCAAAAGGCATGCGTCGATAAGCATATGTTCCACAAGGATATGTAAAGGTGGTCTTGTTAGTCATCTAAGGCAATGGGGATTTGTTTATAATCAAAGTATCCATCTAAGAAACAATAGTACTCATGTCTGAGAAACATCTCTAACATTTGGTTAATGAAAGGCAAAGGGAAGTGATCTTTCCACATTGTCGTGTTCAGCTTTTTGTAGCCTATGCATACTCTCCATCCTGTTTGGATAAGAGTTGGAATCAACTCATTATCAGCATTAGCAACTACAGTGACTCCTGACTTCTTTGGTACAATAGGTACTGGGCTTACCCACTCATTGTTAGATATGGGATATATGATCCCATGATCCAAGCACTTTAGAATATAATTCTTAATGACTTCCTTTATTACAAGATTTGCCTGTCTCTGAGGTTCCCTTAAGGGTTTGGCACCTTCTATAAGGTAGATATGATGCTGTATAATAAACAGACTAATACCCTTGATGTTAGCCATAGTCCAACTTTAAGCTTCCTTGTGGTTTTTTAAAAGTTTGATCAACACTTTTTCCTAACTAGAAGTCAAATCTGATGCTACGATAATAGGAAGAGTCTGGTCAGTTCCTAAGAAGACACTTTAGATTGGATTATAACTCCTTTAATTCTAAGGAAGGTGGATCAATAATTGAGGGCTTAGGAGTGGAAGTGGATAAGGGTCCTAGAGGTTCCACTGGTGTGTGGATACTATATGCCTTTGAGGACAACGTGTCCTCCACTCCTTCTGGCTTATCAATACACTTCAAGAATTTTGAGTCAATGTCAATGTGAAAAGTGGTCTCTACATGGTCGGAGAATCCTTGAAGCATGTATACTTCCTCATTAGGTTTCTTACCTAACCTGAATACATTTAGATCAACAGTTTAGGCACCAAAAGATAATTTTATGAGACCATTTCTGCAATATATTAGTGCATTGCTTGTAACAAGAAATGGTCTTCTTAAAATGATAGGGATTTGATCCCTATCAGAGACAAGATGTGGTTCTAAAACAATAAAATCAACAGGAAAAAAAAAATTCCCCTACCTTTAATAAAACATCCTCTACTATTCCCTTAGGAGTCTTTACAGAACGATCAGCTAGTTGAAGTGAGATTAACGTTGGTTTCAATTTTCCCAACCCTAACTGTTGGTATACATGATCAATAAAAGTGTTATCTAAGATGCTAGATATGGTAAGGCATCCAAGGTCCTTATATTTGGCTACCACAAGATGGTCTATAAGAGAACTTAAATGTGTAGTCAAGAACACCTTTTTGGGTACTTGACTAATCCACTTTTGTGTGCATAAGTCTTTAAGGACTTTTGCATAAGTAGAGATTTGGTCAATTGCATCAAAAAGTGGAATGTTCAATTCTACCTATTTAAAGACTTCTAAAATTTTATCAACTAAAGTAGTCTTCCTTCTATTTACCAACCTATTAGGGAATGGGGCTGGTGGAGTAAAGACTCTATCCAGGGCAGTCTCTTTCGGTTTTTCAGGTTCATCAGACGAACCTAAAAAAGGAGGCTCAGCAGCTGCCTCAGATTGGGGAACATCAACAGGGTCAGCTATGAGTTTGGTCTATGGTGCATCATCCCGTTGGTACTCTCTGCCAGCCCATAGAGCATGGACTACATTACATTGTTTGGAGGGCCCTGATTGACTATCTATACCATTAACCTGAGGGTTTGGCCTATTTGGTTATGGGTGATGGCATGGGTTGGTCGCTGGTGGTTGGGCAGAATACCCTTGTTCTTTTCACGTATCAGGGTAACTAAATGGGTGAGTGTCCTCTACATACTAGTATGCCCTGCCATACGAGCTGCCGCATTCTTCTCCAACTCACAAAGTCTGGCCGGTTCTCCAATGTAGAAAATCCAGGGAGTTGCTGAAAAGTACCTTGGGGAACAAAATTAGGTCTAGGGGGAGCATATGGCCTTGAATGACCTGGTGGACTTTGATTTGTAAACTGCGGTGGGTCAATATGGTTCCCTTGGTTCTAGAATAAATTTTGGGTGATTTTTCCATCCTGGATTGTAGGTGTTACTATATGGATTGTAAAGTGCACTTACATTCATATTTTGAGAATTACCCCTAGAAGGTCATTCCTCCATAGTGTGTCCAGGAGTTTGACACCTACTGTACATTAGGAATTGCTTTTGGATAGGGTCTCTGGGAACTAAAGCTTTTATCTTTTAGATAAGGCTATCTAAGTGTGCCTCCTTAGCTATTATGTCATCGACAAAGTAACATTTACCTTTTTGGGTGCTGTCTATTTCCTGCGTAGACTCCCACTCTCTTGTTCTTTCGACGAGATCCATAAAAAAATTTCAAGCATCAGTAGCATCTTCATAGGAAATGAATGCTTAAGGACACATAGACTCAAGCATTTGCTTAATAGGGAAGTCTATCCCCTCGTAGATAATTTGGCAAAGCTGCTACATCTCAATACCATGGTAGGGGCACTCTTGGAGTAGACCTTGGAAGCTCTCCATGAGATATGAAAAAGACTCATTTGGCTTTTGTTTGAACTGAATTATATCCCTTCCAAGTTTATTTGTCTTATACAAAGGAAAATACCTTTTGAGGAATAACATAGTAAATTGGTCCCTTAAAGTAATAGAATTTGTAGGAAGACCATAAAGCCATTTTTTCACTCCATCCTTGAGTGAAAAAGTGATGCAAGCATCATCACTGAGCTATTGTATCTTGATTAGGGCATACACCACTTCATACTCATAGAGGAACAAGTATGTATCCTTGAAAGTAACCCATGAAAATGGGGAAGCATGGTAATGAATTAAGTTTTTAATTCATAGTTATTGCCTGTGGCAGTCGATAATTGTATACATGAGGGTTGAGCCACACTAGTAGGGTAGAACTTATCTTTAAGTGTCATCATTGGTTTAATCATTGTTAAAGATTGGACTCTTACCAAACGATTGTTCAAAATATCGATTCCACACACGCATGCATAAACCTCGTTAATTGATAAAAAAAATTTCATTATTTTTTTTTGAATTTTTTTATTTTTTAAAATTTTTGTATTATTTTATATATATATATCATAAGTGACTCGGGATCTAAACACAAGACCAGACTAATAAATTTTATGCGGAAATTGAATTTGAAATAAAACCAACCATTAAGGCGGTATATGCAAGATGCAAATATAATTTATATAACATAAACTGAAATTAAAATGAAATACAAGTTACAATCAGAAATGAAATATAAAATGTAAGTTGAAAATGAAAACAGAGTACTGAAAGAACTAAAAAGAACTTACAGGACACTGCTACAATTTGATAGCAAGTAGGTTACAAGCTTCAAGGAAGGATGAACCCAAAGTTATGGAGGTTTAAGTACAGAAGGGATGCTAAGAAACTAAAGGAACACTCGTTGGTGAAGTCTCCCACTTTCGAGGGTGAATGCTCTCTCTAACTTCTATCTTCTGACTCTATTTTGCCTCCCCGAATGCAGAGGAGTTCTTCTCCATTTATAGAAGAAGTCTTGGTGCTACTTTGGATGCCTTGGGGCATTGTATTCTACTTTGATTGCAAGTGTGGGGCCTTGCTTTTGATAAAGGAAAGCTGATTGAAATTTGTCTCTCCTTTCTTTTTGAATTTTGAATTTCTTTTGGAAAGAATTGGTTTGCTTTTGAAAAGCAAAGGAGTAATAATTCTTCTTTTGACTTTCTTTAGAAATTATTCTCAATCAGCTTACTTTTGCTTTTGTTGTTGTCGGCCGTGAATCACGGGAGCTGATCACAGGATTTGGGTCTTCTAGATCTGCACCGAGGCATTCCACATGTCCGCAGACACTGTTTTCTCCTTTAATTTGGATCAGGTTTTGTACCGTATTAGTGTGGGCCCGGTAGTGGCTTGACTATCTAGACTGAGATAGTTACAGAATACGTTTGGCTACGATTACGTAGTATACCCGACTATCTATACTGAGATAGTAACAGAATACGAATGGATATAGTTTTGTATTATACCGAATGCATTTTGATACGGGCTGCATTAGATCTGAATACGTTTTGATACATGTGGTATTATACCTGAATACAATTGGATACAGGCTGTATTAGACCTGTGCCATTCTTTTGTTGACGTCATGGCTGACGTGATGTAGTTTTTTTGGGAAAGACTCAGCCTTTGAACAGATTTGATATGCCTTTACCACGAGCCGTTTGCTGTGGGCTAGCCAAGACTTTAACCGGGTCTTGGTCCATTGTGCCCAAATTGGAACTTATTTGCGAGATCCTATTTGGGATCCTTTTTTGGTGCGATTGGAGCACCTTCTTTGTGTAACAAATTGTTGGGCCAGTTCTTCAAGGCCGGCATATGCATCAGGGTCTGAGTCTGGAGCATAAGGATCTTGAGCTAACTGTTCATGAGACAGGTGAACGGATCCATGTGCGGAACCGGTGGATTCTTCATATGTAATTTGAGGTTTATTTTGCAAGAGTGCCAATTGAGCTTTAATCTCCACTTGTTTGGCCTTCAAGATTTGATATGGTGTTAATGGAACTTGCTGTTCTTTGAGGATAGCATTTGCTGCTTCAATGCCTATGACGGCTTTGATGATATATTCTTTTGTACAAAATTTTGTTTCACAATTTGCCCACCATTTGACATGGAAGGTTCTGATGAGGAAAGGTATTTGAAAATCCTCAAAATGTTTGATGATTTGGTCATAACTCCAATACATAATCCATGCCAGATGGCAAGTGATAAAAAACCAGAGTAATGGAGGTTGAGATGTAATTGGAGTGGCTTTGGCACAATAATATTGATAAAGATTTTGAATTTGTTCAGGCAAGATTTCAATGATGGGACCGAAGATGTTCGACCATAAGGAAAATCATGCTGGTAATTTGCTATGGAATCGGTGGTCAAAAGATAAGAACCACGAATGTTGATTTGTAGAATTTTGAAATAAAAATGCTCTATGCCAAGCATCAATATAATCAAAATAATGATAATTTGGGGGTTGATAACTTTGAGAGAAAGATTTGGGAGTCAATGGATTTTGGGACCATTCTTCAATGGTGATGATTTTGTGGATAATAACAGTTGAATGGGTTACTAATCCGGGTTTGATTTTGTCAAAATGTTGTTTGATTGTGATTGAATCAGTGTCTATGAGTATAAACTCATAAAACTCCTGAGTTTTGAAGGGAGATTGGTTATAGAAGTGCCAATCTTTCCAGAAATGCCTTTGAGCTAATTGGAGAGGATTATCACATCCTCGGACATGGGGTTCATCCAAAGGAAATAATTCCTCATAAGGATCTTTTGTGAAATATTGTGGTCTATTTGCTGATGATTTTGGAGATGGATTTTGGGGGGTTTTGTTGACTGATCTGGTAATAGAATGGGTCATACCAATATCAGGAGCAATTTGACTAGAATTTCGAACCACAATTTGAGTAAATTGAGTACCTGGTTGGATGGTTGAAGTTGAGGCTTGAGAGGGTTTGGCGTAAATTGATTTTGATTTGGAGATTGACTTTGGAGGCTCTTTTGGAGTAGCCATGATGGCCGAGATTTCTTTTGGACTAGAATCCTGAAGGAATTCACGGGTTAGGAAATCCGGTATTAAATTTGATTCTCCTTTGATATATGTAATGTCAAAATCAAAATTTGATAGCAATGCTTGCCATCATGCAAAAATTTGTTTTGATGCAATGTTTTGAACATCATTTTGTAAAACATGTTTGGCGGCACTGCAATCGACTCGAACAAGAAATCTTTTGTTGAGTAAATCACTTTGAATTTTTTGAATGCAAAGTACAATAGATAAAATTTCTTTTTTGATTGTACTATAATTTTTCTGGGCTGGGTTCCAAACACCAGAAGTGAATTAAACCAATTGTTCTCTGTTGTTTGAAACTTGTTTGAGTATCCCCCCATATCCTAAATTAGAGGCATCGATTTCAACTATTTTTGGTAAATTTGGGTCTGCCAAATGGAGGCAAGGAATTGTTTTGACAAGTTGTTTGTTTTTTTGGATAGCTTGAGTGTGTTCTTCCATCCAAGGCTTAGGTTGTTTCCTAGGACGTTGATGTAAGACCCGCACTCCGTAAACCCGGTCTAAACCTTGGTTTTGATGTCGTAACAGGTCTTCCAATCATCATCGGGCCAGACGGGATGAGCGGATGACAAACAGGTATGAAATCGGACCAAAGACGATCGAATCAACATAATTTTATGTTGACCGGTCGATGGTACCGGTCTTGGTACCGGTCGACCGGTCAGGTCTGCGCAGCTAAGTGTGGAAATCTGGAAATTTACTTCTGAGGGTCCCACTTCCCTGATTTCGAATTCTAGGACTTTCCTAATCCTAATAGGTTACTAAACCCTAATTCTAGCCTATAAATACACCCTTAAACCTCCTCAAATCCTTTCCGTTGTCTCTAACAAACCCTAAAAAAGAGAAAGAGGTTGGAAAGGAGAAGGAGCGAGGAAGAAGAAGAAGGTGCCGTCATTACCGTTCGATGACGCTCATGCTACACCAATCAACAGTAAGTGTTTGAATTAATCTTCTTATCCTATGTTAGTTGTGTGGGTGGATCAATACCATGCAAAGTAGGTATTGATCTAAAACCCTAAATTGGCCAATAAACCCTAAGCTGCCGTCAAACCCTAGATACGAGTTTCGAGATGACATTCATCGAAACGAGACATTAATGAGTTGGGGATAACTCTAACTCCAAGTTTAGACTTATAATGGATAGGAAAAACCTGGGAAATCTATGGAGGATGATCGTCGGCAGTCGAAAAACCCATGTATGGTCTTCCGGAGACATACCGGTCGACTATACTGGTTGCTCATAGTACGACCGGTATGTTGCCACTGGTATCCCTTGGGAGGCTGGTCTGTGGGGACCGGCTGACCATACCGGTCGCCTGTCTTTCCCACAGAGCTGCGACCGGTACATGCCACCGGTCAGCTCTGTAAGGGTATTTTGTAACCTTGTTGGTTTCCGACCAACATGAAACCCTAAGCAATATATTCTAATGAAACCCTAATAACATTGTAGGACTTTGTGATTTCCCGTTTGGATCTTGTGATGTGGAGCAAGCTATCAAATGAGCGTCAGGTAAGAGAATCTGACCTAAACCTAATAATTAATGGACAGTAAGTTGTTGTTAATTACCTGAATATCTGTGATGTGATGTTTGTGCATATTCACATGCCATCCTTTACTTTCAGTTATTATTATTGTGCATGCATGGATAGGAATGTGATTGTTAAGCATGTGATTGTTTTCGTTAGTGTGTGGAGTGGGGCATGAGCCTAGGATCGTTCCTCACACTAGTACTTTTTGTAGTATTCTGTCTTAACATGCTTGGTACGGGTGGGGCATCAGGGGAAGATCGTGGTACGGTGGTCTCCGATGTTGATGCTGGCCTGGCCATGGTTATGTGGCATTGTGGTCTCCGAGGTCGATGCTGGCTTGTCCACGATGCTTTAGCTCTATCTCTATGCCGTAGGGAGTTATGTTGGGATAGGGTCTACCTGCGTATTGTTTCTATCCTAGTGGGTTAGTTGCGGATAGGGCATCAGGGGAGGTGTGGGAATGCCTTAGCTTTATCTCTATGCCGTAGACGGCTGTGCTGGGATAGAGCATACATTGATGACATGTAGGATTGGTTAGTTGCGAGCCCAGTTTGTGAGCCCTGGCCAGTAGGGGCTTAGGGACTGGTATGGGTAGAGCATCAGGGGAGGTACGGGGGTATCTTAGCTCTATCTCTATTCCATGATGGGTGCATGTGGGCCAATGGGGGTGTGATCCATGAGGTGCCACACACTCGTGTATAGAGGTGCGGGGGCCACTAAACCTTTCTATAGCACATTGCAAACTTAAAACCAGACCACAGCATAAAATGATTGTTACTCATGCATAATATTGTGAAACTGTCTGATTGTCTTACTGAGCTAAGTTGTGAGCTCACCCTTCGTACGTACATTGTTTTAGATGTTGATGCAGGTTACACTTTGGATAACTACATGAATGCCCCGACTTATGGTGGTGTTGCTGCGTTGGATGTACAGGCAGGAGAGGACGAGCATGACGCTTCATGCAAGTGCCCTTTCTACGTGTACCTTTGATTGGTTTTTCTTTATTTATTTTACTTATTTTTTATTGGATTAAAGAGATGTAATGTTATTATTTTATGTGTTTGAATTTGGATAATTAGATACTTATTTAAATTATCAATAGATACTCAGTTCATTCTATTTAAAGTCTTCCACTGTATATTTATATTCTGATTGTGGTTATGTATATTGATTTGTATGAGTGGACACGGCCTATTCGAGATCCTGGTGTGAACCATTGGTTCAATGATGGTTCACTCACACCATTCTGGTTGGATCAGAATTGGGGTGTGACAACTTGGAGACACTACTTGTATGGTGAGAAGTTTCAGATCAAGTCAGATCACAAGAGCTTAACTTATCTTTTCACTCAGAAGGATCTGAATATGAGACAGAGGAAATGGCTGGAATTGTTGAAAGATTATGATTGTGACATCCAGTACCATCTGGGTAAAGCAAATGTGGTGGCCGACGCCTTAAGCAGGAAGTGGGCATCGAAACCTGAGGCAGGACCAAGTACAAATGCTACATTATGTGCCGCAGTTTCAAGTTCAATTGAAGGTGATGAAGAGTGTATTATTGAGACTGCAGAAGATCCAGTTGAGCAAGGCTTAATTCATAAGTTCACCATGATGTTCGCAGCTTTGAAGATCTCGCCGGATCTAGTTGATGAAGTCAAGGTAGCAATCCTACAGGATCCTCATCTCAAGACAGTGCAAGAAAACTTAGAGAAGGGTACAAGAAATTCTGACTTTACATTGGATTCAGACAAGGTACTCAGGTATCGTGGACAATTATGTATACCTGAGAGCGAAGACTGCGATATCAGAGACCGAGTTATGACTGAAGCTCATTACACCCCATATTCGGTACATCCAGGAAGTACCAAAATGTACCATGATTTAAGAAGACTATATTGGTGGAGCGCTATGAAAGCAGATATAGCTCGTTTCGTGTTCCAGTGTCTGAATTGTCAACAAGTTAAAGCGGAAAGGCAGAGACCCACAGGTTTACTACAGCCATTACCGGAACCTGCATGGAAGTGGGATTGTATTACTATGGATTTCGTCACTGGCTTACCTTTGACACCAAGGTCAGTGGATGCAGTTTGGGTTATAGTTGACCGACTCACCAAGACAACTCGATTTATTGCGGTTAGACCTCAGTATACCATGGAGAAACTGGCCAAGTTATATATTGATAATATAGTCACACTTCATGGCGTTCCAGAGAGTATAGTATCTGACAGAGATCCCCGTTTTACATCAATGTTCTGGGAAAGATTACAGAAAGCTATGGGAACCAAGTTGAAGTTCAGCACAGCTTTCCACCCTCAGACGGACGGACAATTAGAGCGAACTATTCAAATTTTGGAAGATATGCTCCGAGCTTCTGCAATAGATTTCAAGGGAGCTTGGGATGAGAAGCTATCACTTATCGAGTTCGCTTACAACAACAGTTATCAGGCTACAATTCAGATGGCCCCATATGAAGCACTCTATGGGAAGAAGTGTCGCACACCTCTGTTATGGAACGAGCTGGGAGAAAGAAGAATTGTAGGACCGGAGTTTGTTGAAGAAACTTGCCGAGTGATTGATCAAATCAAGGAGAGAGTAAAGACAGCTCAAGTTTGACAGAAGCACTATGCGGATAATCGATATCGAGATCTGGAGTTTGCAGTGGGTGATAAGGTATTCTTGAAGGTATCACCAGTGCGAGGCCTGAAACGGTTTGGTAAAAAGGGGAAGCTTTACCCCAGGTATGTGGGACCGTATGAGATATTGACCTGACGTGGTAATGTAGTATATCAATTGGCTCTACCACCATCTATGTGTAGTGTTCATAATGTGTTCCATGTATCATTACTGAAGAAATATGTCAGAGATCCATCGCACATTTTGACCGCTGATCCCCCAGACTTGACTGAAGACTTAACATTCGAAGTGGTGCCTGTGATGCTCTCAAGTCGAAAAGTTCAGCAACTTTGAACCAAGGATATCCATTATGTGAAGGTGCATTGGAGAAGCCAAAATGTGGAGGAAATTAGTTGGGAAGAGGAGAGCATAATGAGGAAGGAGTACCCTAACCTTTTCAACGATCAAGGTATGTTCAAATTTCGGGGCCAAAATTTCTTTTAAGGGTGGGGGAGGTTTGAAACCTACATGCAAATTTTGGGGACGAAATTTCTTTTAAGGGTGGGGGAGTTGTAAGACCCACACTCCGTAAACCCGGTCTAAACCTTGGTTTTGATGTCGTGACAGGTCTTCCGATCATCACCGGGCCAGACGGGACGAGCGGATGACAAATAGGTATGAAATCGGACCAAAGATGATCGAATCAACATAATTTTATGTTGACCGGTTGATGGCACCGGTCTTGGTACCGGTCGACCGGTCAGGTCTGCGCAGCTAAGTGTGGAAATCCAGAAATTTACTTCTAAGGGTCCCACTTGCCTGATTTTGAATTCTAGGACTTTTCTAATCCTAATAGGTTACTAAACCCTAATTCTAGCCTATAAATACACCCTTAAACCTCCTCAAATCCTTTCCATTGTCTCTCACAAATCCTAGAGAAGAGAAAGAGGTTGGAAAGGAGAAGGAGATAGGAAGAAGAAGAAGGTGCCGCCATTATCGTTCGACGACGCTCACGCTATGCCAGTCAACGGTAAGTGTTTGAATTAATCTTCTTACCCTATGTTAGTTGTGTGGGTGGATCAATACCATGCAAAGTAGGTATTGATCTAAAACCTTAATTTGGCCAATAAACCCTAAGTTGCCATCAAACCCTAGATTCGAGTTTCGAGATGATATTCATCGAAACGAGACTTTAATGAGTTGGGGATAACTCTAACTCCAAGTTTAGACTTATAATGGATAGGAGACACCTGGGAAATCTATGGAGGATGATCGTCGGCAGTCGAAAAACCCATGTATGGTCTTCCGGAGACATACCGGTCGACTATACCGGTTGCACATAGTGCGACCGGTATGTTGCCACCGGTATCCCTCGGGAGGCTGGTCTGTGGGGACCGGCTGACCATACCGGTGACCAGTCTTTCCCACAGAGCTGCGACCGGTACATGCCACCGGTCAGCTCTGTGAGGGTATTTTGTAACATTGTTGGTTTCTGACCAACATGAAACCCTAAGCAATATATTCTAATGAAACCCTAATAACATTGTAGGACTTTGTGATTTCCCGTTTGGATCTTGTGACGTGGAGCAAGCTATCAAACGAGCGTCAGGTAAGAGAATCTAACCTAAACCTAATAATTAATGGACAGTAATGAAACCCTAAGCAATATATTCTAATGAAACCCTAATAACATTGTAGGACTTTGTGATTTCCCGTTTGGATCTTGTGACGTGGAGCAAGCTATCAATCGAGCATCAGGTAAGAGAATCTAACCTAAACCTAATAATTAATGGACAGTAAGTTGTTGTTAATTACTTGAATATCTGTGATGTGATGTTTGCGCATATTCACATGCCATCCTTTACTTTCAGCTATTATTATTGTTCATGCATGGATAGGAATGTGATTGTTAAGCATGTGATTGTTTCGTTAGTGTGTGGAGTGGGGCATGGGCCTGGGATCGCTCCTCACACTAGCACTTTTTGTAGTATTATGTCTTAACATGCTTGGTACGGGTGGGGCATCAGGGGAAGGTCGTGGTACGGTGGTCTCCGTTGTTGATGCTAGCCTGGCCATGGTTTTGTGGCATTGTGGTCTCCGAGGTCGATGCTGGCTTGTCCATGATGCTTTAGCTCTATCTCTATGCCGTAGGGAGTTATGTTGGGATATGGTCTACCTGCGTATTGTTTCTATCCTAGTGGGTTAGTTGCGGATAGGGCATCAGGGGAGGTGTGGGAATTCCTTAGCTTTATCTCTATGCTGTAGACGGCTGTGCTGGGATAGATCATACATTGTTGACATGTAGGATTGGTTAGTTGCGAGCCCAGTTTGTGAGCCCTGGCCAGTAGGGGCTTAGGTACTGGTATGGGTAGAGCATCAAGGGAGGTACGGGGGTATCTTAGCTCTATCTCTATTCCATGATGGGTGCATGTGGGCCAATGGGGGTGTGATCCATGAGGTGTCACACACTCGTGTATAGAGGTGCGGGGGCCACCAAACCTTTCTATAGCACATTGCAAACTTAAAACCAGACCACAGCCTAAAATGATTGTTACTCATGCATAATATTGTGAAACTGTCTGATTATCTTACTGAGCTAAGTTGTGAGCTCACCCATTGTACGTACATTGTTTTAGATGTTGATGTAGGTTACACTATGGATAACTACATGAATGCCCCGACTTATGGTGGTGTTGCTGCGTTGGATGTACATGCAGGTGAGGACGAGCATGACGCTTCATGCAAGTGCCCTTTCTGCGTGTACCTTTGATTGGTTTTTCTTTATTTATTTCACTTATTTTCGATTGGATTAAAGAGATGTAATGATATTATTTTATGTGTTTGAATTTGGATAATTGGATACTTATTTAAATTATCAATAGATACTCAGTTCATTCTATCTAAAGTCTTCCGCTGTATATTTATATTCTGATTGTGGTTATGTGTAATGGTTTGTATGAGTGGACACGGCCTATTCGAGATCCTGGTGTGAACCGTTGGTTCAATGGTGGTTCTCTCACACCATTCTGGTTGGATCAGATTTGGGGTGTGACAGTTGATATAGAGGAGCACATAGTTTTGCAATTTGGGGGAGGAAATCTCGAACATAATTTAAGCTTCTTTTGGGAAAGAACTAAACCGCTTGTTTTGATTGATCCTTCGATCGGGATAATTTGGCCCTGATGAATATAATGTCCTTAAATTGGACACGAGTAAGGAATAGTTCCATCTTCTTTTGGGAAAGAACTAAACCGCTTGTTTTGATGACCTTGAAAAAGGTTTTGAGAAGTTTGAAGTGTTGTTCAATTGATTTGGAAAAGACTTAAACAACATCTATGTAGACAATGGTAAAGTCAAAGGGGTTGAGGATATCATTCAAGATATTTTGAAATTCACTTGGGGTATTTTTGAGCCCGAATGGCATTACATTCCATTCGTAATGGCCAAAAGGGGTTGTAAAACCGGTTTTATACCGATCGTCAGGATGAATCTGAATCTGCTAGAATCCAGACTTCATGTCAAATTTTTAAAAGATTTTGTTTTGTTGAAGACGTTGTAATAGGTCTTTTTTGTTTAGATTGGATATCGAATCCATTGAAGAACTTTGTTTAAGGGTTTGTAATTAATTACGAGCCTAGGTGTGCCTCGCTCGAGTTCAGCATTTTTATTTACATAAAAAGCTACACAACTCCAAGGTGATTTGCTAAGACGAATTAATTTTTTGGTGAGGAGATCATTGATCTCTTTTTTGCAAGTTTCTTGCAATTATTTTTTCATTTGAATGGGACGAGCTTTGGTTGGAATTTGAGATTCAGAAAACCCTTGCTCATAGGGTAATCGAACAATGTGTTTTTGACGTGACCGAAATGCATCTGGGAATTCGAAACATAATTCATGTTCGAATTGTTGTCGCAAAGTTTTGATTTGATTTTGAACTGAGGATTGTTTTAAATGTTCCTCAATACGTTTGTTTGAGAGTTCTTATTTGAGAAACTCCAGATGGGTTTCTTGGTTTTTGATAGATCGGCTTGGGTGATCTAATGGGTTTGGTGTGTGATTTATCGACCTAATTTGTTTATCTTGTCGAATGAATTTGAGCATGATTTGTTGGCCGAAACCCTTTCTTTTGATTCCTTTATCCATAACAGAAAAAGGTTTGATCTGGTCTAGGAAGGGTTGTCCTAGAATTATATTTGTGTTTAAGTCTTTATCTAGGCAAAATTGTTGTTGAAGATAAAAACCTTTGTTGCAAATATAGACATTTGATAATTTGTAATCAACCTGGAGGAATGTTCCATTTGCTCCAGTGCATTTTTGAAACGTTTTTTCAAAGAATTGGGAAGGAACCAATCCTTCTTTGAGACAGTTTAATTGGGAACCTGAATCAATCAAGGCATAAGTTTCCATTTTAAAAACACTAGAGATGACTAACTGAATGATGGTGTACCATGGTTGCCAAATGGGTTTATGAATAGTTTGGAGTTGTAAGGTGTCCTTTTGATTAGATCCATATGTTGAATCTTTTAATTTAGAAATCTCACTTTTGATTTGTTTAATTTCTTTTTGGAGATTTTGCACAATACTCTCAGAAGATGAGTTTTGAGGCTGAGTTGGTTGGCATAATTGATTGCTAATTGGATGACTTGATATAATCATGCCAATGTTTTGATGCAAATCAAGGCTACTATTTTGAAGTTCACAAGTTTAATTGATCCGTTGAACAAGATTCAATATTGAATTTTGTTTTTGGATTCTTGCTTTGTGTAAAATAGTCCTATATCTTTGATATTTCCACTGTTTACAAATTTTGGGATTTGTTTTCAATTTTGAAAAAATTTTGTTTTGACCAAGTCGTTTGACTTGTTGGTTTTGAGGGTGGTCTAGTGGTGACCTTTGATGGAGCATAAATCGGGCCATAGGACCTTGTTTCCTAGGGTCTGTGTTGGTGATTTTGTTCCATAGTTTGATTAACATTTTTTAGTTCCTTAATTTCTAAGGATTGTATAGAAATGTTAATTTGTTTGGGAAACTTTCCCTTCTGATTTTTGGAAATTGAAATTGTGTTAGATTCTAACAACTTATTGCTAGGATCCTTAACATTGATTTTGAGAAGATAACCTTTTGAATTATCTTTTTGGTTTGGACATTCTTGAGAATATGTGTTTGATTTCTTATCAGGAATTTGTTTTGAATTTTGGGTAGAGTTAGGCTGTGTACCGGACTCGTTTGCTTTTGACTTGTCAGTTCCTTCTGCAAGAATCATGTCCTAGTTTGTAGTAGATGGATGGTTGGACTTACCATCTACTAATTTGGATTTGGATGAGGATCCTGTAACCATCCGGATTAAATCCGGTGGAATACCTGATTCAGAATCATCTATTAATTTCCATCCATTATCTTGAGGATCTCCCGGTTGCGGGGATCGATCTTGATTGATAGGAATGAACTTTTGTTTATCTTGTGGATTTTGGTTAAGTTTTGAAACTTTTTGTTTTTGGTCTTGGAGTTTCCTCTTTTTTCGTTCCAAAGCATCAGCTAATCCATTAACGAATAAGATGAATTTTGGATGAATACGAGTTTGAGGAAAAGGATATTTGATGTTATGAATTTGAGTAAAAACATATAAATAAACATAAAAGGACATGGTTCATTCTATGTTTTCCATATGTTCATACCAATTTTGTTTCATATTTTGTTGTTCTTCGTAGGGGAAATAGTTAAATAACCATTCTCTATTGTGTCTATGTCTAGGATGATTGAAATCTATCCTAAGTATTGGTTTGTCAATCTGGAATTTTGATAAGTTTGGTTTTGGTTTTGGTACAAAAGGTAGATAGCAGTTTTGAAAAATATTTGGAACACCCCAATCAAAACCGAATTCTCTATTTGATGTACTCGGTCCTTCCTCATGAATGATATTAGAAAACATTTTTCTAAATTATAAACAGAAATTGGGAATAGTGTAAGATATTTTGGTTGAGTACTACTCTTACCCACTAAATGGAAATAGTGTAAGATATTTTGAAATAATTAAGCTACTGTCTGCAATATACTAGGAATAGTGTATAGTATTTTGAAAGAGTTATGCTCTTACCCTCCGTACCGGACAATGGCAAGGGATTGGTTAGACCTTGTTCAGGCTCAGACTCTGTCGTGTTCGTCGGGACTTACAGTCTCATCTGCCCTTCACGATCTCATCCTATTGCCATATACCTCTGTCTAGTCCCTCTCTCCGAGGTGGGTTTTAAGCAAACAACCGGCAAAATACTAACATACACCAAATATTGATGCTAGATCTAATCTTAACAAAGACAAAATATAAAGCATACGTCCACTTTGCAGGGATTAAGTAAACAACAAACAAAATATAAACATACACCCAATACCCGCCTATTTTTTCAGGAAAATGGCTCTGATACCATAAGTGACTCAGGATCTAAACATAAGACCAGAGTAATAAATTTTATGCGGAAATTGAATTTGAAATAAAATCGACCATTAAGGCGGGCATATGCAAGATGAAAATATAATTTATATAATATAAACTGAAAGTAAAATGAAATACAAGTTACAATCATAAATGAAATATAAAATGCAAGTTGAAAATGAAAACAGAGTACTGAAAGAACTAAAAAGAACTTACAGGACACTACTACAATTTGATAGCAAGTAGGTTACAAGCTTCAAGGAAGGATGAACCTAAAGCTATGGAGGTTTAAGTACAGAAGGGATGCTAAGATACTAAAGGAACACTCGTTGGTGAAGTCTCCCGCCTTCAAGGGTGAATGCTCTCTCTGACTTCTATCTTCTGACTCTATTTGCCTCCCCGAATGAAAAGGAGTTCTTCTCCATTTATAGAAGAAGTCTTGATGGTGCTTTGGATGTCTTGGGGCATTGGATTCCATTTTGATTGCAAGTGCGGGGCCATGCTTTTCATAAAGGAAAGTTGATTGAAATTTGTCTCTCCTTTTGCTTTTGCTTTTTGAATTTCTTTTGGAGAATAGTTCATCTTTTGACTTTTGAATTATTTTTAATAACTTTTGCTTTTATCGACTATGAATCACGGGAGTTGATCACGGGATTTGAGTCATCAAGATCCACACTGAGGCATTCCACATGTCCGAAGACACTGTTTTCCCCTTTGGTTTGGATCAAAGTTTGAACCATATTGGTATGGGCCCGGTAGTGGCTTGACTATCTAGACTGAGATAGTTACAGAATACGTTTGGATACGGTTATGTATTATACCCGACTATCTATACTGAGATAGTGGCAGAATACGAATGGATACGATTTCGTATTATACTAAATGAAGTTTGATACGGGCTGCATTAGACCTGAATACGTTTTGATACAGGTGGTATTATACCTTAATACAATTTGATACAGGCTGTATTAGACCTGAGCCATTCTTTTGTTGACGTCATGGCTGACGTGATTCCAACATCACGATTTGGAATCTGACCGTCTATCCTTCCATCATATTGTCGATGTTGGCATCGCCAATAGTGTCGAATAAATATGAGGATCCAGCTGGGGACCCATAGTTTGGAGAATTTTGGGAGTCGAGCTCATTGTCACTGTCCCAATAATTTCATTTGAAATCTTCGTTGTTTTGGTCCAGCAATTTGGTGACAGCCAGGCTGGCATTGATTTGATTACTGGAAATAGCATATGCCAATTGAGAATCTTTTGGCATGTTGGATAGACATGTGATGATCATCCTTTGGCCTTCTACAAGGATTTGTTTGCTGCGACAAGAGCAACAACATAATTTGTTTTGAAAATTGTAAATGCTTGTTGTGCGAATCTGCTTGAGATCCATTTTTGCTGCTGGAGATGTGATGGCAGGCCATACATCATCTGATCTTGGAATGATGCGGTTGAAATTTGTAGTTGGGATGAATTCTTGATACTGCCCGTCGTTGATCCATTCTGGAGGAATGGTGATGAATTTGAGACGTACTGGCTGCTCAAGAAAATTGAACCCTTGGATGGCGTTGATAAGGATTTCGGGTAGACCACATAAGTCTTGGGGACCATGTATCCATAAATTTTTGATGAAACCCATTTCATATAACCATAATTTGAAATATTGGGGATGATTTGCTTTGATGTTGCATTGGTAAAACCTTGGTACACTGGAAGGTGCAGGGGTAATAGTTGAGGTCCAACGGACATTTGGGTTTTCAAGTTTTTGATGGAAAGCTAACCAGGATTCCTCAGTCAGGGTATGATGGGAAAGATGGCTAGATTCATATTCAAAGTTTGCTTTTGGTTGGGCCATATTTTGGGCCAATTGATGCATGGTGGCTATGAAACCAATTTTGTTGGAATTTTGAAAATGATGTAACATTTGGTTCAACATTTGGTGTTGGGTTGGGTCCAGTTGATGGTTGGTTCGAAAAACTGAAAGTTTGGTTTGTGGTCTTTTTGGCAAAGACTCCAGCCATAACGGATTTGATGTTCCTTTACCATGAGCCGTTTGCTGTGGTCTAGCCAAAACATTACCTGGGTTTTGGTCCGTTTGGTCACCATTCTTGATTGGTGAAATTTGTTGGTCTGTTGCTTTGTCTATTTCTGCAATAAAAAGGAAAATAACTTTCTGACCACAGATGTTAGTTGAAATTCCAGAATCAACAACAGAAAATGGTTTGATTGAATTTTAATATGGTTGGTCGAGAATAATCTCAGTGTTGAGATTTTGAACAAGAAAGAATGTCTGGGTAATTTGAAAATTGTACATACAAATTTTGACATTTGTCAATTTTGAATGTACATGCAATCATAATCCATTGGCTCCGGAGAGTCTATGGGAAGTTGGTTCAAAATATTGATTTGGAACCAGATATTCTTGAATGTAATTTGATTGAGCACCAGTATCAATAATTGCAGTTGACTGTAAACAAAATGCATTTGAAATAATCAAATTTGTATGAATGTACCATGGAATGTTTTGGATGGTATCCACAAAATGATTAAGATTTTGATTCACAACATTGGGGGTATCATTTTGATTTTGAATTTGACTTTTGATGTTATCAATCTCTTGATAAAGAGTTTTGATGACATCCTTTTGAGTTATTAATTCATGATGTTGGATTTGAGAGTTTGGCAACTGATTTTTCTTTGAAAATCTTTGGTAAATTTGACTCAAATCGTAATTTGGGGTTGGAATAAATTTCCTTTGAAAATTTTGATTTAGATGTAGAGAAGCAGGAAGAAACTCTAAATACTTTTGTTTTGACTCAACTGAACCCATTTGATCAAGGATATCAGAGAGATAATTTGGGGTTACTTGTCGAAACATGTTGACAGTAGATTCTTCAGACGTGGATTCTTTAGAATCATTGGTTTGACAAAACAATCCATTGTCATTTTGATGGCTTGATATGATCATACCCATTTGTGAAAAATTTTGGATTATATTTTCTTTGTAGCGTCTTCGGCTCCATCGTTTGAAAGTTTTATATTGAATTAATTTATGGGAGTTGCAAAATCGTTTTAAGAGATTGCGTTTGAAACCAGAGTTTGGTCATTCGTGAGGAATCATTTGTTCTGGTTTATCCCTAAAGGATTTTAAGTTGATTTTGAACTTTTTATGGGTTTGATTAATTGGAAGAATCTTAGAATCTACTATCTGATTCGTAGAATGTTTGAGATGGATTTTGATAAAATATTCTTGATTTCTTTTAGGAATTTGAGATATTTCTGGAATAGCAATTTTTTGTTTTTTGGATTTTTGAATTGAGTCAGACTCATAATTGGACTAAAAATTTGTGATCAAATTAGAACATCTGTCATGGGGAGATGCAGATATAGTAATCTTTTTTAGACTGCCAGATTTGTTATGGAAAATTGGATCCTATTGTTTGAAGGTAGGCTTTGATTTAGACCTAATGTCCATCAATTTTGAATTTGAATGGGCATTCTATTTCTCTAATATAGACAAAACAGGGACCTTGTAGGGGACTTGAGAAGTAGATACTTGGTGTGTGGCCAGACCTATAGATTTTAGGTTTTGATTTGGAATAGAAGACTTTTCTTCAACTATTCGAGCTTTTATTGGAATTTGGGATTCGGAAAACCCTTGCTCATAGGGTAATCGAACAATATGTTATTAAAGCGACCAGAATGCATCTGGAAATTCATAACATAATTCATGTTCGAATTGTTGTTGCAAAGTTTTGATTTGATTTTGTGTTGAGGGTTGTTTGGGACGTTCCTCAAGACGTTTGTTTGAAGGTTCTCCTTTGAGAAACTCAAGATGGGTTTCTTTGTTTTTGATAGAACGATTTGGGTATCTAAAGGTTTGGATGTTTGGTTATTGTCCGAATTTGTGTTTCCGAACGAATAAAATTAAACATAATTTGTTGGCCAAAGGCCTTTGTTTTGATTCATTTATCCGTAACAGAAAAAGGTTTGATATGATCTAGGAAAGGTTGACCTAGAATTATATATGTGTTTAAGTCTTAAACTAGACAAAATTACTATTGAAGACAAAAACCTTTGTTGCAAATACGGACATTTGATAATTTATAATCAACCTGGAGGAATTTACCATTTGCTCCAGTGAGTTTTTGGAATGTTTTTTCATAGAATTGGGTAGGAACCAATCGTTCTTTGAGACAGTTTAGTTGGGCACCTGAATCAATCATGGCACAAGTTTTGATTTTGAAAACACCAGAGATGACTAACTAGATTGTAGTATACCATGGTTGCCAAATGGGTTTATGAATGGTTTGGACTTGTAAGGTGTCCTTTTGATCAGATCCAGTTGTTGAATCTTTTAATTTGAAAATCTCACTTTTGATTTGTTTAATTTTTTTTTTGGAGATTTTGCATAGTATTCTCAGAAGATGAGTTATGAGATTGGGTTGGTTGGCCTATTTGATTGATATTTGATTGGCTTGATGTAACCATGCCAATATTTTGATACAAATCTAGGCTACTGATTTAAGGTTCACAAGTTTGATTGATTTTTTTAAAGGGATTCAATATTTTATATCTTGATTTGTGTAAAACAGTTCTATATCTTTGATATTTCCACTCTTTACAAATTTTTGGATTTGTTTTTAATTTTGAAGAAATTTTGTTTTGACCAAGTCGTTTGACTGGTTGGCCTTGAGGGTGGTCTATTAGTGACCGTTGATGGAGCATAAACCGAGCCATAGGACCTTGTTTCCTAGGGTCTGTTTGTTGATTTTGTTCCATTGTTTGATTAACATTCTTTTGTTCCTTAATTTCTAAGGATTTTATAGAAATGTTAATTTGTTTGGGAAACTTTCCCTTTTAATTTTTGGAAATTGAAATTGTCTTAGATTCTAACAAGTTATTATTAGGATCCTTAACATTGATTTTGAGAAGATAATATTTTGAATTATCTTTTTGGTTTGGACATTCTTGAGAAGAGGTGTTTGATTTCTTATCAGGAAATTGTTTTGACTTTTGGGTAGAGTTAGGTTGTGTGCCGGACTCGTTTGCTTTTGACTTGTCAGTTCCTTCTGCAGGAATCATGACCTGGTTTGTAGTAGATGGAAGGTTGGACTTACCGTCTACTAATTTGGATTTGGATGAGGATCCTGTAACCATCCGGATTAAATCCGGTGGAATACCTAATTCAGGATCATCTATTAATTTCCATCCATTATCTGGAGGATCTCCCGGTTGCGGGGATCGATCGTGATTGATAAGAATGGACTTTTGTTTATCTTGTGGATTTTGGTTAAGTTTTGAAACTTTTTGTTTTTGGGCTTGGAGTTTCATCTTCTTTCGTTCCAAAGCATCATCTAATCCATTAACGAATAAGATGAATTTTGGATGAATACGAGTGTGAGGAAAATGATATTTGATGTTATGAATTTGTGTAAAAACATCTAAATAAACATAAAACGACATGGTCCATTCTATGTTTTCCATATGTTCATACCAATTTTGTTTCATATTTTGTTGTTCTTCATGGGAGAAATAGTTAAAGAACCATTCTCTTTTGAGTCTATGTCTAGGATGATTGAAATCTATCCTAAGTGTTGGTTTGTCAATCTAGAATTTTGATAAGTTTGGTTTTGGATTTGGTACAAAAGGTAGATAGCAGTTTTGAAAAATATTTGGAACACCCCAATCAAAACCGCATTCTCTGTTTGATGCACTAGGTCCTTCCTCATGAATGATATTAGAAAACATTTTTCAAAATTATAAATAGAAATTGGGAATAGTGTAAGATATTTTGGTTGAGTACTACTCTTACCCACTAAATGGAAATAGTATAAGTTATTTTGAAATAATTAAGCTATTGTCTGCAATATACTAGATTCATACTCAAAGTTTGCTTTTGGTTGAGCCATATTTTGGGCTATTTAATGCATAATGGTTATAAAACCAGCTTTGTTGGAATTTTGGAAATGATGTAACATTTGGTTCAACATTTGGTGTTGGTTTGGGTCCAGTTGATGGATTGTCTGAAAAACTGGAAGTTTGGTGTGTGGTCTTTTTGACAAAGACTCCAGCCATAACGGATTTGATATGCCTTTACCCCGAGCCGTTTGCTGTGGGCTAGCTAAACCATTAACCGGGTTTTGGTCCGTTTGATCACCATCAGAGATTGGTGAAATTTGTTGGTTTGTAGATTTGTCCATTCCTGCAAGGAAAAGGAAAACAACCTTTTGTCCACAGATGTTAGTTGTAATTCCTGAATCATGAACAGAAAATGGTTGTCCGAGAATGATCTCGGTGTTGAGATTTTGAACCAGAAAAATTGCCTGGGTAATTTGAAAATTATTGATGCAAATTTTGACATTTGTTAATTTTGAATGTACATGCAGTCTTGATCCATTGGCTCCGGAGAGTCTATGGGAGGTTGGTTCAAAATACTGGTTTGGAACCAGATATGCTTGAATGCAATTTGATTGAGCACCAGTATCAATAAGTGCAGTTGATTGTAAACAAAATGCATTTGAGATAATCAAATTTGTATGAATGTTCATACTAAAATGACGATGATTTTGATTCACAATATTGTTGGTTTTATTTCAAATTCAATTTCCGCATAAAATTTATTACTCTGGTCTTGTGTTTAGATCCTGAGTTACTTATGGTATCAGAGCCATTTGCCTGAAAAAATAGGCGGGTATTGGGTGTATGTTTATATTTTGTTTGTTGTTTACTTAATCCCTGTGGTGTGGACGTATGTTTTATATTTTGTGTTTGTTAAGCTTAGATCTAGCATCAATATTAGGCGTATGTTAGTATTTTGCCGGTTGTTTTCTTAAATCCCACCATGGAGAGAGGGACTAGATGGAGGTATATGGCAATAGGACGAGATCATGAAGGGCAGATGAGACTGTAAGTCCCGACAAACACGACAGAGTCTGAGCCTGAACAAGGTCTAACCAATCCCTTACCGTTGTCCGGTACGGAGGGTAAGAGCATAACTCTTTCAAAATACTATACACTATTCCTAGTATATTCCAGACATTCGCTTAATTATTCCAAAATATCTTACACCATTTCCATTTAGTGGGTAAGAGTAGTACTCAACCAAAATATCTTACAGTATTCCCAATTTCTGTTTATAATTTAGAAAAATGTTTTCTAATATCATTCATGAGGAAGGACCTAGTACATCAAACAAATAATGCGGTTTGATTGGGGTGTTCCAAATATTTTTCAAAACTACTATCTACCTTTTGTACCAAAACCAAAATCAAACTTATAAAAATTCCAGATTGACAAACCAACACTTAGGATAGATTTCAATCATCCTAGACATAGACTCAAAAGAGAATGGTTCTTTAACAATTTCTCCCATGAAGAACAACAAAATATGAAACAAAATTGGTATGAACATATGGAAAACATAGAATGGACCATGTCCTTTTATGTTTATTTCGATGTTTTTACACAAATTCATAACATCAAATATCCTTTTCCTCATACTCGTATTCATCCAAAATTCATCTTATTCATTAATGGATTAGATGATGCTTTGGAAATAAAGAAGTGGAAACTCCAAGCCCAAAAACAAAAAGTTTCAAAACTTAACCAAAATCCACAAGATAAACAAAAGTCCATTCTTATCAATCAAGATCGATCCCCGCAACAGGGAGATCCTCCAGATAATGGATGGAAATTAATAGATGATCCTGAATCAGGTATTCCACCGGATTTAATCCAGATGGTTACAGGATCCTCATCCAAATCCAAATTAGTAGACGGTAAGTCCAACCTTCCATCTACTATGAACCAGGTCATGATTCCTGCAGAAGGAACTGACAAGTCAAAAGCAAATGAGAACGGCACACAGCCTAACTCTACCCAAAATTTAAAACAAATTCTTGATAAGAAATCAAACACTTCTTCTCAAGAATGTCCAAACCAAAAAGATAATTCAAAAGATTATCTTCTCAAAATCAAAGTTAAGGATCCTAACAATAACTTGTTAGAATCTATGACAATTTCAATTTCCAAAAATCAAAAGGGAAAGTTTCCCAAACAAATTAACATTTCTATAGAATCCTTTGAAATTAAGGAACTAAAAAATGTTAATCAAACTATGGAACAAAATCTCCAACACAGACCCTAGGAAACAAGGTCCTATGGCCCGATTTATGCTCCATCAAAGGTCACCACAAGACCACCCTCAAAACCAACAAGTCAAACGACTTGGTCAAAAAAAAATTTCTTCAAAATTGAAAACAAATCCCAAAATTTGTAAACAGTAGAAATATCAAAGATATAGGACTGTTTTACACAAAGCAAGAATCCAAAAACAAAATTCAATATTGAATCATGTTCAACGGATCAATCAAACTTGTGAACTTCAAAATAGTAGCCTTGATTTGCATCAAAACATTGGCATGATTATATCAAGTCATCCAATTAGCAATCAATTAGGCCAACCAACTCAGCCTCAGAACTCATCTTCTGAGAGTACTGTGCAAAATCTCCAAAAAGAAATTAAACAAATCAAAAGTGAGATTTTTAAATTAAAAGATTCAACATATGGATCTGATCAAAAGGACACCTTACAAGTTCAAACTATTCATAAACCCATTTGGAAACCATGGTACACCACCATTCAGTTAGTCATTTCTGGTGTTTTCAAAATTAAAACTTATGCCTTGATTGATTCAGGTGCCCAATTAAACTGTCTCAAAGAAGGATTGGTTCCTACCCAATTCTTTGAAAAAACATTTCAAAAACTCACTGGAGCAAATGGTACATTCCTCTAGGTTGATTACAAATTATCAAATGTCCATATTTGCAACAAAGGTTTTTGTCTTTAATAGTAATTTTGTCTAGTTAAAGACTTAAACACAAATACAATTCTAGGACAACCCTTCCTAGACCAGATTAAACCTTTTTCTATTATGGATAAAGGAATCAAAACAAAGGCTTTTGGCCAACAAATCATGTTCAAATTCATTCGACTAGATAAATAAATTAGGTCGATAAATCAAACACCAAACCCATTAGATCACCCAAGTCGATCTATCAAAAACAAAGAAACCCATCTAGAGTTTCTCCAAGAAGAACTCTCAAACAAACGTATTGAGGAATGTTTAAAAAAATCCTCTGTTCAAAATTAGATCAAAGCTTTGCAACAACAATTCGAACATGAATTATGTTCTGAATTTCCAGATGCATTCTGGTCGCTTCAAAAACACATTGTTCGATTACCCTATGAGCAAGGGTTTTCCGAATCCCAAAATCAAAGCTCGAATAGTTGAAGAAAATTCTTCTATTCCAAATCAAAATCCAAAATCTATAGATCTGGCCACACACCAAGTATCTACTTCCCTAGTCCCCCACAAGATCCATGTTTTGTCTATATTAGAGAAACAGAATGCCCATTTAAAATCAAAATTGATAGACATTAGGTCTAAATCAAAACCTACCTTCAAACAAAAGGATCCAATTTTCCATAATAAATCTGGCAGTCCAAAAAAGATTACTATATCTGCATCTCCCCATGACAGATGTTCTAATCTGATCACAAATTTTGAGTCGAATTATGAGTCTACTCAATTCAAAAATCCAAAAAACAAAAAATTACGATTCCAAAAATATCTCAAATTCCTAAAATAAATCAAGAATATTTTATCAAAATCCATCTCAAACATTCTACGAATCAGATAGTAGATTCTAAGATTCTTCCAATTAATCAAACCCATAAAAAGTTTAAAATCAACTTAAAATCCTTTAGGGATAAACCAGAACAAATGATTCCTCACGAATGGCCAAACTATGGTTTCAAACACAATCTCTTAAAACGATTTTGCAACTCCCACAAATTAATTCAATATAAAACTTTCAAATCGTGGCGCAGAAGACGCTACAAAGAAAATTTAATCCAAAATTTTTCACAAATGGGTATGATCATATCAAGCCATCAAAATGAAAATGGATTGTTCTGTCAAACCAAGGATTCTAAAGAATCCACGTCTGAAAAATCTACTATCAACATGTTTCGACAAGCATCCCCAAATTATCTCTCTGATATCCTTGATCAAATGGGTTCAGTTGAGTCAAAACAAAAGTATTTAGAGTTGCTTCCCACTTCTCTACATCTAAATCAAAATTTTCAAAGGAAATTTATTCCAACCCCAAATTACGATTTGAGTCAAATTTACCAAAGATTTTCAAAGAAAAATTAGTTGCCAAACTCTCAAATCCAACATCATGAATTAATAACTCAAAAGGATGTCAAAACTCTTTATCAAGAGATTGATAACAAAAGTCAAATTCAAAATCAAAATGATACCCCCAATGTTGTGAATCAAAATCTTAATCATTTTGTGGATACCATCCAAAACATTCCATGGTACATTCATACAAATTTGATTATTTCAAATGCATTTTGTTTACAATCAACTGCACTTCTTGATACTTGATTGAGCACCAGTATCAATAAGTGCAGTTGATTGTAAACAAAATGCATTTGAGATAATCAAATTTGTATGAATGTTTATACTAAAATGACGATGATTTTGATTCACAATATTGGGGGTGTGATTTTGAGGTTGAATTTGATGTTTGCTCTTGACTACCTCTTGGTAGATAGTCTTGACATCCTTTTGAAGACCTTGAGTTATTAATTCAAGATTTTGGATTTCAGAATTCGGTAAATATTTTTCCTTTGAAAACCTTTGATAAATTTGGCTCAAATCGTAATTTATGGTTGGAATAAATTTCCTTTGAGAATTTTGATTTTGATGTAGAGAAGCAGGAAGCAACTATAAATACTTTTGTTTTGACTCATCTAAACCCATTTGATCAAGGATATCAGAGAGATAATTTAGGGTTGCTTGTCGAAACATGTCGATAGTAGATTCTTCAGAAGTAGATTCCTTAGAATCATTGGTTTGACAAAATAACCATTGCTATTTTATGTCTTGATATGATCATACTAATTTAAGAAAAAATTTGGATTAAATTTTCTTTGTAGCATCTTCTGCGCTACCATTTGAAAGTTTTATATTGAATTAATTTTTGGGAGTTGCAAAATTGTTTTAACAGATTGCATTCGAAACCAGAGTTTGGCCATTCGTAAGGAAACATTTGTTCTGGTTTATCCCTAAAGGGTTTGAAGTTGATTTTAAATTTTTGAATTGAGTCAGACTCATAATTAGACTCAAAATTTGTGATCAGATTAGAACATCTTTCATGGGGAGATATAGATATAGTAATCTTTGTTGGACTGCCAGATTTATGGGAAATCGTGGCCTTTTGTTTGAAGGTAGTTTTAGATTTAGACCTAATGTCGACCGGTTTTGAAAAAAATTTGTTTTGTTGAAGACGTTGTAATAGGTCTTTTTTGTTTGGGATTGGATATCGAATCCATTGAAGAACTTTGTTTAAGGGTTTGTAATTAATTACGAGCCTAGGTGTGCCTCACTCGAGTTCAGCATTTTTATTTACATAAAAAGCTGCACAACTCCAAGGTGATTTGCTAGGACGAATTAATTTTTTGGTGAGGAGATCATTGATCTCTTTTTTGCAAGTTTCTTGTAATTCTTGGTTTATTTGAATGGGACGAGATTTGGTTGGAATTTGAGATTCAGAAAACCCTTGCTCATAGGGTAATCGAACAATGTGTTTTTGGCGTGACCAAAATGCGTCTGGGAATTCAGAACATAATTCATGTTCGAATTGTTGCCGCAAAGCATTGATCTGATTTTGAACTGAGGATTGTTTTAAACGTTCCTCAATACGTTTGTTTGAGAGTTCTTCTTGGAGAAACTCTAGATGGGTTTCTTTGTTTTTGATAGATCGACTTGGGTGATCTAATGGGTTTGGTGTTTGATTTATCGACCTAATTTGTTTATCTAGTCGAATGAATTTAAACATGATTTGTTGGCCAAAACCCTTTGTTTTGATTCCTTTATTCGTAAAAGAAAAAGGTTTGATCTGGTTTAGGAAGGGTTGTCCTAGAATTATATTTGTGTTTAAGTCTTTAACTAGACAAAATTACTGTTGAAGACAAAAACCTTTGTTGCAAATATGGACATTTGATAATTTGTAATCAACTTGGAGGAATGTACCATTTGCTCCAGTGAGTTTTTGAAATGTTTTTCCAAAGAATTGGGTAGGAACCAATCCTTCTTCGAGGCAGTTTAATTGGGCAGCTGAATCAATCAAGGCATAAGTTTTGATTTTGAAAACACCAGAGATGACTAACCGAATGGTGGTGTACCATGGTTGCCAAATGGGTTTATGAATAGTTTGGACTTGAAAGGTGTCCTTTTGATCAGATCCATATGTTGAATCTTTTAATTTAGAAATCTCACTTTTGATTTGTTTAATTTCTTTTTAGAGATTTTACACAGTACTCTCAGAAGATGAGTTCTGAGGCTGAGTTGGTTGGCCTAATTGATTGCTAATTGGATGACTTGATATAATCATGCCAATGTTTTGATGCAAATCAAGGCTACTATTTTGAAGTTCACAAGTTTGATTGATCCGTTGAACCGGATTCAATATTGAATTTTGTTTTTGGATTCTTGCTTTGTGTAGAACAGTCCAATATCTTTGATATTTCCACTGTTTACAAATTTTGGGATTTGTTTCAATTTTGAAGAAATTTTGTTTTGACCAAGTCGTTTGACTTGTTGGTTTTGAGGGTGGTCTGGTAGTGACCTTTGATGGAGCATAAATCGGGCCATAGGACCTTGATTCCTAGGGTCTGTTTGGTGATTTTGTTCCACAGTTTGATTAACATTTTTTAGTTTCTTAATTTCTAAGGATTTTATAAAAATGTTAATTTGTTTGGGAAACTTTCCCTTTTGATTTTTGGAAATTGAAATTGTCTTAGATCCTAACAAGTTATTGTTAGGATCGTTAACATTGATTTTGAGAAGATAATCTTTTGAATTATCTTTTTGGTTTGGACATTCTTGAGAAGAAGTGTTTGATTTCTTTTCAGGAATTTGTTTTGAATTTTGGGTAGAGTTAGGCTATGTGCCGGACTCGTTTGCTTTTGACTTGTCAGTTCCTTCTGCAGGAATCATGACCTGGTTTGTAGTAGATAGAAGGTTGGACTTACCGTCTACTAATTTGGATTTGGATGAGGATCCTGTAACCATCCGGATTAAATCCGGTGGAATACCTGATTCAGGATCATTTATTAATTTCCATCCATTATCGGGAGGATCTCCCGGTTGCGGGGATCGATCTTGATTGATAAGAATGGACTTTTGTTTATCTTGTGGATTTTGGTTAAGTTTTGAAATTTTTGTTTTTGGGCTTTGAGTTTCCTCTTATTTCGTTCCAAAGCATCATCTAATCCATTAACGAATAAGATGAATTTTGGATGAATACGAGTGTGAGGAAAAGGATATTTGATGTTATTAATTTTTGTAAAAACATCTAAATAAACATAAAAGGACAAGGTCCATTCTATGTTTTCCATATGTTCATACCAATTTTGTTTCATATTTTGTTGTTCTTCGTGGGAGAAATAGTTAAAGAACTATTCTCTTTTGAGTCTATGTTTAGGATGATTGAATCTATCCTTAGTGTTGGTTTGTCAATTTGGAATTTTGATAAGTTTGGTTTTGGTTGTGGTACAAAAGGTAGATAGCAGTTTTGAAAAATATTTAGAACACCCCAATCAAAACCACATTCTCTGTTTGATGTACTAGGTCCTTCCTCATGAATGATATTAGAAAACATTTTTCTAAATTATAAACAAAAATTGGGAATACTGTAAGATATTTTGGTTGTGTACTACTCTTACCCACTAAATGGAAATAGTGTAAGATATTTTGAAATAATTAAGCTACTGTCTGCAATATACTAGGAATAGTGTATAGTATTTTGAAAGAGTTATGCTCTTACCCTCCGTACCGGACAACGGCAAGGGATTGGTTAGACCTTGTTTAGGCTCAGACTCTTTCGTGTTCGTCGGGACTTGCAGTCTCATCTGCCCTTCACGATCTCGTCCTATTGCCATATACCTCCGTCTAGTCCCTCTCTCCGAGGTGGGATTTAAGCAAACAACCGGCAAAATACTAACATACGCCTAATATTGATGCTAGATCTAAGCTTAACAAAGACAAAATATAAAACATACGTCCACACCGTAGGGATTAAGTAAACAACAAACAAAATATAAACATACACCCAATACCCCCCTATTTTTTCAGGCAAATGGCTCTGATACCATAAGTGACTCAGGATCTAAACACAAGGCCAAAGTAATAAATTTTATGCAGAAATTGAATTTGAAATAAAACCGACCATTAAGGCGGTATATGCAAGATGCAAATATAATTTATATAACATAAACTGAAAGTAAAATGAAATACAAGTTACCATCAGAAATGAAATATAAAATACAAGTTGAAAATGAAAACAAAGTACTGAAAGAACTAAAAAGAACTTACATGACACTTCTACAATTTGATAGCAAGTAGGTTACAAGCTTCAAGGAAGGATGAACATAAAGCTATGGAGGTTTAAGTACAGAAGGGATAACAGATGTTAAAATTGAGAAGTATAACATTCTAAATAAATATAAAATGAAATATTCATTTCACAAGTATTCATATGTTCATACCATTTGTGTTTGAGTGTCTGTTGGTGTTTGGGGGAGAAATGGGAGAAAAACCATTCTCTTTTGGCTTGATTTTGAGGGTGATTGAAATCGACTTTAAGTTTTGGTTTATCAATTTGGAAACCCGTTTGGATTTGAATCATGTTGGTATGATGATACATGTCATCATCATTTATTTTGGGTAACATTTCTGATACCGTAGGAGATCTTGGTGGAGAGTCCTGATTTGGACTGTAGACTCCTTTGGTAATATTATTTTGAGTTTGAATTCCAGATAACTGGATTTGGGCTAATAATTTTGAAAGCCTTTTGTTTTCTTGATAAAGATCAAAAATCTTGTTTTGAGTTTGGGGATTGTATTTGGAATTTGAAGGAGTTCTATTGATTTGGTAATAGCCTTGTATTGTATTCGATGGATTATAGCTATGGGAATTGATCCCAGTTTTATTCTATATCCATACATTTTTATGTTGATTTTGAGTACATCTTTGAGATTTGGATCATACAGTGGTAATGTTATATCCGGATAACAATTAAAGTATACCGGCCCACTGCAGAGAGTTGTTTCTATGATTCCCAATAATGAATCATCAAAATTGAGGAATCTTTGATCTCGTAAGGCAAAGATCATTGATGTATTTAATCCTTCCCTATGGAGGGGTTTGATGGCCACTTGAATAAGACCTATATGAATATAGGCAAATTTGGACTGGATTTTGGATAAGGATTTTGGATCTAACAATTGAATCTCCTGAGAATCAGAAGATAAATTGATAGTTTGTTCTATGGTTTTTGTGGTTTCCCGAACTAACCATTTTTTTTATAAATTTCTTTAGTTGGAACTCTTGGAAGAGACCAATTTGAGAGGTTATATTCTTCTATTTGTTCATCCTCATAAATTATATTACTTTCAGATGTGGAAGTTTCTTCATCAGCAAATGACCTCAAAGACATTGTCATTGTTAATCGGTGCATACTGAGAATAGTGTAAAATATTTTGGTTGAGTTATACTCTTACCCACTAAATGGAAATAGTGTAAAATATTTTGAAATGATTAAGCTACTATCTGCAATATACTAGGAATAGTGTATAGTATTTTGAAAGAGTTATGCTCTTACTCTCCGTACCAGACAACGGCAAGGGATTGGTTAGACCTTGTTCAGGCTCAGACTCTGTCGTGTTCGTCGGGACTTACAGTCTCATCTGCCCTGCACGATCTCGTCCTATTGCCATAGACCTCTGTCTTGTCCCTCTCTATGAGGTAGGATTTAAGCAAACAACTGGTAAAATACTAACATACACCTAATATTGATGCTAGATCTAAGCTTAACAAAGACAAAATATAAAACATACGTTCGCTTTGCAGGGATTAAGTAAACAACAAACATAATATAAACATACACCCAATACCCACCTATTTTTTTAGGTAAATGGCTCTGATACCATAAGTGACTCAAGATTTAAACACAAGACCAGAGTAATAAATTATGCGGAAATTGAATTTGAAATAAAACCGACCATTAAGGCGGTATATGCAAGATGCAAAATTAATTTATATAACATAAACTGAAAGTAAAATGAAATACAAGTTACAATAAAAAATGAAATATAAAATGCAAGTTGAAAATGAAAACAGAGTACTGAAAGAACTAAAAAGAACTTACAGGACACTGCTACAATTTGATAGCAAGTAGGTTACAAGCTTCAAGGAAGGATGAACCTAAAGCTATGGAGGTTTAAGTATAGAAGGGATAACAGATGTTATTTTGAGAAGTATAACATTCTAAATAAATATAAAATAAAATATTCATTTCATAAGTATTCATATATTCATACCATTTGTGTTTGAGTGTCTGTTGGTGTTCGGGGGAGAAATGGGAGAAAAACCATTCTCTTTTGGCTTGATTTTGAGGGTGATCGAAATTGACCCTAAGTTTTGGTTTATCAATTTGGAAACCCGTTTGGATTTGAATCATGTTGATATGATGATACATGCCATCATCATTTGTTTTTGGTAACATTTTTGATACCGTAGGAGGTCTTGGTGGAGAGTCCTGATTTGGACTGTAGACTCCTTTGGTAATATTATTTTGAGTTTGAATTCCAGATAACTGGATTTGGGCTAATAATTTTGAAAACCTTTTGTTTTCTAGATAAAGATCAGAAATCTTGTTTTGTGTCTGATGATTGTATTTGGAATTTGAAGGAGTTATATTGATTTGGTAATAGTCTTGTAATGTATTCGATGGATTATAGCTATGGGAATTGATCCCAGTTTCATTCTATATCCATACATTTTTATGTTGATTTTGAGTGCATCTTTGAGATTTGGATTATACAGTGGTAATGTTATATCCAGATAACAATTAAAGTATACCGGCCCACTGCAGAGACTTGTTTCTATGATCCCCAATAATAAATCATCAAAATTGAGGAATCTTTGATCTCGTAAGGCAAGGATCATTGATGTATTTAATCCTTCCCTATGGAGGGGTTTGATGGCCACTTGAATAAGACCTATATGAATATAGGCAAATTCAGACCGGAGTTTGGATAAGGATTTTGGATCTAACAATTGAATCTCCTGAGAATCAGAAGAGAAATTGATAGTTTGTTCTATGGTTTTTGTGGTTTCCCGTACTAACCATTTTTGTTTATAAATTTCTTTAGTTGGAACTCTTGGATGAGACCAATTTGAGAGGTTATATTCCCCTATTTGTTCATCCTCATAAATTATATTACTTCCAGATGTGGAAGTTTCTTCATCAGCAAATGACCTGAAAGACATTGTCCTTGTTAATCGGTGCATACTGAGAATAGTGTAAAATATTTTGGTTGAGTTCTACTCTTACCCACTAAACGAAAATAGTGTAAAATATTTTGAAATGATTAAGCTACTGTCTGCAATATACTAGGAATAATGTATAGTATTTTGAAAGAGTTATGCTCTTACCGTCCATACCGGACAACGGCAAGGGATTGGTTAGACCTTGTTCAGGCTCAGACTCTGTCATGTTCGTCGGGATTTACAGTCTCATCTGCCCTTCACGATCTCGTCCTATTGCCATATACCTCCGTCTAGTCCCTCTCTCTGAGGAGGGATTTAAGAAAACAACCGGTAAAATACTAACATACACCTAATATTGATGCTAGATCTAAGCTTAAGAAAGACAAAATATAAAACATACGTCCGCTTTGCAGGGATTAAGTAAACAACAAACAAAATATAAACATACTGGTGCTTATATTTAATTACTTTGAACTATTTGAAATAAGAACATTAATGGCTTGCCTCCCCGGCAACGGTGCCAAAAACATGGTGGAGATTTAAAAGTGTAACCGTAAGTGCACGGTATCATGCAGTAACGAGTCGAACTAATGGAGGAAGTATTATTTTCCTAACTTAAACAAGGCAAAGTGTACCCAAGTGATTTGAATAAATTACAACCTAAAATACTCTAATAACAACCTAATCAAGCAACAAAAATAATGATAAGATGAATTCTTAATTCCACAAAAATTTAAGGCATCCTAAATTAACCCTAAAGTAAGAACTAGCAATTCCATAGAAGAAATCAAAATTACAAATAAAAGAGTGTAAAAAGAACTTATCTCGGGAAGATTTCTCCGTCATCACTCGTCGTCTCGTTGTCACTCCAAGGCGATGTGCATATAATTACAAAGGGAGCCTTCTCCCCTAAATTAAAATCATAATGAGATACTACCTATATTGATTTACCCTACTATGGAATTCTAAATCTGAAATTGAAACTTGAGAAAATAAATTAAGCAAAAAGAACACAACTTGAGAAGAAGAAACTATGACTCATGAACTCTCCCTTATATAAATTTCAAAACAAAAAAAACATACAGTTGAATTCTTTGAACCAAATGAATAAACTAGCTAGGCATTACAATCTTTCAGAGAAATAGAAAAGAAAAATCATAAAGAATGAGAAAAAGGCTGGATTTTTCAGCAAAAGAGAGAGATTGACTATCTTCAACAAAAGTGATCTCTATATATAAAATAGCAATCCTTTGTAACTTAGGATTCTATCTTTGTTTAGAACTACTAGAGTTGTAGAGTTTTATTCTTTAATTGGAGCCTTCTAGAATGGTAGTTTTACTATCCAACTCAAATACCAAATCCATTCAACCTCTTCTATTATAGGTTTCCTAACTTGATTAGGAAAATTTTTATGAAAATTTCATCCACCGTTGAATGCTCTAATCAGATCGTAAGGATGCTCCGATTCGGATTTGGATCAGATTTTCATGTCAGACTTTGAGACAATGCTTGGAGGCCCAAACGAACTTAAATTTTTTTGCATAATACCATTTCAAAAAGCTTGCGACATCCTATATAACTTTATTGAAGAACACTTTTCAATTCGATCTCTTTATACATCAAAAACCTGCATGCAGCTCAGAAGGTCAATATTAAGAATGCTAGAATTTTCTCATATTTTAGCAGTTATTTCACAAAGTCTCTAAAATATGTCAATACTTGTAAAATAGATTCTAATAGGCTCAATAAGGCATAAAACACGTTTAAAGACATAGTGCAAAGGGAATAAAAATATAAAAATCACATACATTTCAACTCTTAAGGATGAGGAGCTATAAGATGTATTGGTAGATGCTTGCACTCTAATGTTTGAGTTACAGGAGTATCATCAGATGACATAGGCAGGATTATCAACATACAAGAGGTGCATGCTGCAAAACATCTTAAGTGGGGAGTAACATGTAATAGCGACTAAGCATGCTATGTTGAGTTGCGTTACACTCTCGAGGTTACTAGACAACGGGTGTCCTTTCTATGAAACAAGTTGACTTCAACATGTTTAATCTCACCTATTCCTATTGAGGTAGAGGCGGAGGCTATGGCTGAGCATGAGAGGGCTCACCAATGTAGAGTTAGATCTATGGCTGGGTCAGTAAGTGGGCTGAACTAAACTAGGAAACGGATATAGTATCTGCCTAGGTATGGTTCAGTCTGCTTACCTCATTTCTTCTAAGGGTAAGGTTTTGACCAATGATTAACTACGCATCCAGCTTTAAACATTGTTCACTTGTTAAATCTTATTTTATTTGCTTTGTATATTATGCTCTTTAATTTCTATAGTTTTTCCTTGGTCTCTTCTTATAGCTTATTTTCATTTGGTACGTTATTTTGTTTTACCTATTGTCAGTATTTATGATTTTACATGTGAGTATAATTGATATAGCATGACATGCTCTGATACCATTTTCTATCATACCCCGTTCCCAACGTATCGTTACTATGGAATGTAACAAGATCTCTTCATCCTATTAGGATAACAGAAATCTCCTTCTACGATCACACAATATAGTATAACCATCTAAAGAACCACATCAGTACTCAAAAAACTATCAAAGTAAAATAAAACATCTCAATTAAATAAGTTATCAATATTAAGAAAGTAAATAATGAAAGTCTTATTGTTTAAATACCAATTTTAAAGATGACAAACAAATGTTCCAAGTTCCACGAATGTTCAAATTTTCAAAATAATTAAGAACATTGTTCCATGTTTAACCATAAAATAAAATGTATCCCAAAATAATCCAACCCAAAACCAAAAGTTCTAAGATAAATAAGCACATCCTAAGCCTACGAGCAGTCTCTATGAATGACACGAATGATCATGGATACCTTCCTCAGGTTCACTAATATCATCCTCCACACTAAATGAATAGCTTCCTGAAGCATTGAACAATGTACCTATAATATCTAAAATAGTTGTGTGCACAAGGGTAAGCTCAACCACCGAGCTTAGTAAGAAAACCAAACATGCAATAAGCAAATGCATGCAATTATAATTATGGTCATGATGATAATTATAAGTGCCCGCTCAAGACAACCCACACATTGAGTTTTTAGGCTACATGGGTCACCCCCATCATAATGAATTCCCCCTTACATCCCCCATGTATGGGTCCATTGTCTTGGTCCTCCCTGACCACGATTCATCCCAACTCCATCTTATGGCACTTAAGGAGGTGATAACCCCACTAGTTGACTCGACCATCCATTCACACTATGTTGGACATGGAGAGCATCGTAGCTACGTTCATACCACCATTTATTGAACCCATACTAATACATAACCCCTTATTGGCTAGGGGTATAGTTATACAAGTATTTATGTTCAACTAGCCATGTCCACCTAATTAATCTTATTACTGGACCGTAACAATGCCAAGCTTCTGACCTCATCCGGTCCCCACTTAAGACATCATGACTTGGCTAAGTAAAATATGGTCAATGCAAAATAGTGCCGGTAAGAAGTGGTGCAAGCATCCCATACCACCCACCTTCCTCCTTACCAACTTAATCAGACAGCATGAATCACCCACACCAGTCGCTTTCATGGAAAAAGGTCATGAGTGTTCCATACTACTAGTTTTTACTACTGCAAGCACTACTGATCGCATACAATAAAAATGCCTATGCATGAGCAAACAGAATAGTATATTGGATGGCATGTTATTACACAATAGCATGTTATCAATCTCACATCAATACACAACGTAACTAATAGAGAAAAATAAAATCTTCTAAAGTTTTAGTTCCCTTACCAAATGCTAGAGGAAAAAACTACCGCAATCTCGATCGAGTAGCTTTCTATTTGAGTGCTCTTCGTATCTCTATCAGAATTATATACAATATTATCTGTTAATTTATCGTCAAATGAATTCGTTATAGTATAGCTTACATTTTGATTATTGGTTTAGCATTAGTAGTATCATTCACTAGTCATTAATTAATGCCTACTGTCTATTTGTCTTGGCACAACATTTAGGATTCATTACCGTTCATGGCCTAAGGGTACATCTAATGTATGATAGACTTGTTGTCCGCATGCGATAGGTGGTGTGTGGATTGATATTCCATAAGATAGCCAATTGGTTATGTAAAATGCACTTTGAAATCCTCACGATGTGGATCTCTCCGTATCAGGTCTTACTGTGCCAACCCTTGGCACATTGTATTGGGACGCTACATGTGATGTGGGTCAGCCGCTTGGGTCACATATGTAATAACCACACTCCACTAACTTGGTCTAACTGTGTCGTGTCAGGTCTTCCCAATCATTCCTAGACCAAGTGGACCGAGCGTGTGAAGATAGATCACAAACTAGGTATGAGAATCGAGTTAAAAATACTAAAAACATACCTAAGGTTGCATGCCTGGGTAGGTACGGTCAACCATAAGGAAGGGAACCAAAAATCTCAAATCCAGAACCCCATGATTGATGATTTTGACTTTACATTCGACGATTTATGCGACCATATGATCGACCGTAAGAACCCAGATCAGACTCCGTGTTTTGGAAACTTTTCTAAACAAGGGATTGCTTTCCTAATTGAAAGAGGACTCTATATGGAGAGTTTTACTCTATACAAAGGACATCCCTCAGCCATTTTTTACTCTTTTAGAACATTAGTAAACATTAGAAAAAGAGAATGAAGAGAAGGAAGAAAAGGAGAAGAAGAAAAAGATAAGGAGAAGAATTTGCTGAGAAGGGATTGGCTCTCTATCACAGGCCAAGGTATGAAACGAATCTCCGGAGATGTAAACTCTAAGGAATAAGACTTTTATGGAAGATAGGTAATATCCACCTATTATGATCTATGTGATTTCCTTGAGAAAATCCCAAGGAGAACCATGATGAGAGAATTTGACGATTAGGGTTGATAAGAAATTACTAATGATGGCCACAAGATGACCTTAGAATAAACCCCATTGAAGAACAAAATAATTAACTCAGGAAAAACTTGAATTTCATGTAGATTGTGACCAGAAATCTCAAGGTCACAACTACAGACGACCATAATATGACCAGTATGACTAGAAGATCGACCATAGGCATTCGGGAAGATTTCAAAAATCAAATGGTCGCAGCTGCGGTCGCACCATATGCGACCATAGGTAGTAAGGTTGATACAGTATGAGACCATTGGACCAGTCAGACACCTATCAGTGCTCTGTTTTAATTTTCAACTACTGTAACATGTCACATATGAACCCTAACTTAAATTCATATAACTTTTAGGTTGTTAAATCAATTCAAAGAGAATTTCAAGGCTTGGAAGGACATCGAGTATTGCTAATGGGTGAGGGAACAAGACCTAAACTAATTGGATAATAACTAACGGTTTATTTTTATTGAGTCCAATGCCATGATTTATTATATGCTTGCATGCTTGTAATGTGCATCTCACATGTCATCCAATATTCCTGCTATTACTGTTCATGCATATTTAATTTTATTTATTTATAAAATGATGATAACGATGATGCTAGGAATAGGCATGTGAATGTACGTGTATGGTTGGTGTGTTGGATGTGAGTGGAGCATCAGGGGGAGAACGTGACATGGTGGTCACCAGACTCTAGCTCTATCTCTACTCAAGTCTTACCCACTAACAACGTCATATCGCCATTACTTTAGCAAAACTATTATGTCATAGGGCATCAAGGGAGGTGGTCTCAGACCGTATGGTCTCTGACTCTATCGGGGGGCCTTAGCTCTATCTCTATGCACGTATTGTGGGATTCTGAGATGAGGCCTTGGATACACTGTTTGGCATTAGGATTGGTTAGTTGTGAGCCCAGTTTGCAAGCCCTCACCAATAGGGGCTTACGTATTGGTATGGGTAGGGCATCAGGGGAAGTGTTGATGGTGTTTGATCCGAACACTTTAGTTCTATCTCTATTCCATGGTGGTTGCTTGTGGGATGACAATGGTGTTTGATCCATTGGGTGGATTCACACACTCATGTATAGAGGTGTGGCGGCCACCAAACCTTTCTATAGCGTATTGCAAACTTATAAACCAGACCAAAGATATGAATTGAATGCATGCGTATGTTTGTTGTATTGTTTTGTTTGCTCACTGAGCCATGATGTGTACTCACCCTTTCAACGTCGAATATTTTTAGTTGATGATGCAAGTCCTACTGTTGAAGAATATATGAATGCGCCGACGTATGGGCACGTTGCTGTGGTGGACGTAGAAGCTGAAGAAGATGCGCGTGATTCGTCATGCGAGTTCAGCCAATGTGTTTACTTAAGTTTAGTTATAATTTGAACATCAGATATGTAATTGATTATTTATTTTTATGTCTTGTGATTTGAAGATAATTGGATTAAATACTTATTTATCACTGTTAGACTATCAGTTCATTATCTGTAAGACTTCTGCTTATTTGTTTATTACCTCTGATTATTAATATGGAATGTGTGTGTGCTTTAATATGGTGGGTACGACCTAGACGAGATCCTAGGTAAACCGTTGGTTTATTGGCTATTCATCACACCATTCTGGTTAGACCAGAATTGGTGTGTGACAACTTGGTATCAGAGCATCTCAGGTTTTACCCATTAACCAAACTACTTCCACATGAGTCATGAACTGAGTTAGGATAAAATATAAAAGTTGTAATAAGAACACATCATAAGCACCTGTGTTGTATGAGACATAAACTAAGAAAGAGAATAATGCACATATGTAAAGGGAAAACCAATTTTATAAATATATATGCCAAATAAAAAACAAGACAAATATACGTCAAATTCAGAGTACAGTCCACAATCCAGACAGTTACTCTGTAGTATAAAATGGAAAAAGATATAAAGGGCAATCATAGAGCTGGAGGTGCTGGAGGAGGAGGTACCTCACGATCTCTATCATAGTCCTCAGCATATAGTCTCGTGCGCTAGGCCACCTGAGTGTAAGTCTCTCGGAGACTAGCTATCAAATCTGCTATCTGCTGGTCTATAGAGCACTGGGCATCTAGAAGCTCTCCTACTCTCTAATCAGTTATGTACTGAGCCTCTCTAATCTCACGTAACAGCCCCATCATGTCATCTGGTAGTGGACATGATGGGCCAGCTAAATGAGAAGCCCTAGAAGGGCCAGTTGAATGAGAAGCCCTAGAAGGGCCAGCTGAATGAGAAGGCCTAGAAGGGCCAGCTCCAGTAGAATGTTATGGCGATGGAGGAGGGATGGCATCCACATCCATGTACATCCGATCATCATCCTCCTCATCACCTTCCTCGTATGCCTCTGCTGCTACCTCTGCTACTGCTGCTGTTGCAGCCTCTGCATCTGCTACCGCTACCCAAGTGAGAGGACGCCTTATAGCATTCCTCTCATCATCACTAACCTGTATCTCTCTCATGCCCATCCTGTTGATGGCCTCCCAATCAAGGTCAGCTGAAAAGGTGTCCTCAAGGTCCTCTCATCTACTAAGTCCACCTGTAGATGGGCATGTAAGGTAGAGATCAGCCGCCCATAGGGTAAGTTACCTCTCGAGTCAGGCAACATAGCTCTGTGCATAGTCCAAAGAATAATATATGGGAGGCAGAGAGGTTGCCTACTACAGATTCAATACAGTAGGTACTGAGTCTACTGTGAGACCATCTTGTAGTGTCCGCCCTGGGGAATAAGATTATGCTGGATAATCTTACAGTAGACCCGTGGCTCTGGCCACAGGTTGAATGCTTTCATCTCCTAGCGGTCATTCTGAAGAATCTGATTATCTATTTCTGCATGCACCTGTGTAAACAGAAACTGTGGCTCCTCGGGTGCACAGTAAACCAACTGACCATCATTGGAAATGCCTAAAAGATCAGCCAACTCTTGACAGTTGAAAGTGATCGAAACCCCTTTCACCCAGCTGGTGATCCTAAGCTCTTTACCCCTATCAATAACTTCTAAGTCACACACTACCTGTAGGTGATAGTAGAACAGTTTCACCATGTACGAACGAGTGCAAGCCTCGTACAAGATCACTGGAAGCCAACCCATGTCACCAAACGCCCTTTCCACATCAAACAGGGCTAAATGGGCTAGGTTTACACACCGACCCCCTCAACTTTCTTCCTAACAAACCAAGGATATCCCACCTCTGCTTCAACAGACCTGAAGCGTTGTGGGTCATGAACTCGAGGAACATTAGTGCAAACCATGGTTACTGCAAGAGAAGAAGATAAGAAAACAAGTTAGATAAATTTGAAAAATTTGATAGTATAATGATGTAAAGTGGAAAAAGCCTCACTTTTCACCAAAACAATTGGGCAGGGGGACTTACATAGGTCCCAAACCATCCTGCAAGGCTCATACAATCAGAAATTTAAACTAGGTAGGTCGAAATTGAAGAAATTTTAACAATTGGGAAAAACCCCAAAATCTAGGTCAAAAATGGGTATTTTCAAGTTTCTACTAAACTAACCGATGAAACTCAAATTTTCTTGGGGGCTTTCGTCCATTGGGTGGCCAATAGCAATAGCCCCCAATAAAAATAAAATTTTTACGATCAGAAAAATATGAATTAGAAGAAAACCCTATAAATAGCAAGAACCCTAGGTATAAATGCTTGAAAATGGAGAAAAGTAGAGAACATACCTCAAGGAATGGAGTGACGATTGTTGATCGATGAAAAAATCACCAAGTTTGTATGGTCAACACTGTAGCAGGTCATTGGTGGCGAGTTGAGTAGAGACCGTAGGAGGAAGAAAGAGAATGAGTGGGAAAAATATCAAAAAACAGGTTTAAAAACCTGATTTTGAATCATACAGTCGTACAATTCGACCAAAACCATCGACCATATGAACAATCGTACGATCGACCATAGGGTATATGTAAGTTGCTAAGATTTTGAAGGTCGCACCTCTGGTCGCACAACATGCGACCATAGGCCATCGACCGTATGAATAACTATTGTCTGCATTTTGATTATGTTTGAACTTTTGCCTATTGATTTTGTTTTTTCTCGCCTTCCATTGTGAGACTAACCCAATACTACCATCATATCTTGTCTCACATGTGCAGCCTTTCCAAGTACCATTCAACCAAGAGTTTAAATGGCTGGACGCAGAGTAAGTATAAGGAGACAAAATGTAAACCCATCTCCACCACCTATGGAGACTAATGACAACGAAGATCAGCAAGGATAGGAAGAAAATATTTAAACTCAAAATGTTGTACCTCAGAATGTGCACAGCCAAGCCAACCCAACCAACCTACCTGCACCACCTACAAATTTGGCTATTGCGGTGATGAATTTAGCACAACAAATGTAGCAAATACAGCAAGTGCAAGCCAACATGCAAGCTGCTATCAGAATTACTTTTGCAGCAGCAAACACAACACCTCTACCTATAGGACAAGCTAGTACTACACCTGGTGGTTGCAACACTGTACCTCAAGCACCACAAACACCAGCAGTACAAGGCCAAGTGCAAAACCCTGAAGCACCGCAAGGCAGGAATAACCAAGGAAATTATCAGTACCAACTGCCTATGTGTGGAGCATATGCACAGTATCAACTTGATCACTCTAGACTGATCGAACATTTCCTGAAGTTGAAGCCAAAGGAATTTACAGACAAACCATCAGATCCATTATGGCCAGCTCATTCGATCGAGGAGATGGAAAGAAACTTTATGATGATGATTATAAATGAAGAAGTGAAGGTATTATGTGGCACTTTTATGCTGAAAGGTGATGCGCACCATTGGTGGAAATCTACTCGGAGTTATCTGTTGATAAAGCATGCCCAACTGACCTGGGCTATCTATAAAGAAGCTTTCTTCGAGAAGTATTTTCCCAGGAGTTTCAGAGATCAAATTGAAAAGGAGTTTCTGAGTCTGTATCAGGGACAGATGGCTGTAAACGCATATCAACAGCGTTATGATGAACTATTTTTCTTTGCTCCCTCTAGCATGTAGGAGGAAAATATCAAAACCCGAAGGTTCGTTATGGGACTTAGGGGAAGCATCCGTGAGCATGTATTGGGACTAGAAAAGAAGATTTATAATGAAGCTGTACAGATTGCTCAAGTACTAGAATTGAGCCAGAGGGAAAGTTATTTTGCTCAGAACAGAGGTATAAAGAGGCCCAATGGAAACTCATACAACGGAGGGAACTCAAAGACATTTAAACTCTTTCGTACTCAAGGTTTCAATGCTGTAGCCAAGACTACTCTGACAGTCCAACCTCAACAGAAGTAAAGTAATGCTGGAGTCAAATGCTTTAATTGCATTAAAGTAGGACATTGTTGAAGAGAGTGTCCTAAGCCAAGGAAGCAGCTACAACAAAGAAAGGTTTATGCAGTTACATTTAAGGATGTTGTCGCATCGCCTGATGTGGTCACAGCTATGACCTAAACTATTCATTTTGTACTACCTTGTGTAAGCATGTAGACTAAATTAAATCAAATCATAGGTATCGTACCTATTAATGGCTTAACTGCAAGAGTACTCTTTGACTCTGGAGCTATTCATTCTTTTATATCTGTGTCATTTGGAAAGAAGTTAAATCTAACTCTCAGACCTTTAGACTACAAACTACTTGTACAATTACCTATGGGATTAGAAGTCGAACTAGACAAAGGTTATGGACCATGTCCAGTTCTTATCGGCGAGAAGATTTTGGATGTAACCTTAATCCAACTCGAGATGGTAGACTTTGAATTATCTTGGGAATGGATTGGTTAGCTCGGAACTCCATAAACCTATTATGTGCAGAAAAGAAACTGACATTTAAAGACATGGAAGGAGCAGAGTTTAGTTTTGCGGGAACCAAACTTCTCCGTCAACAAAAACTCATTTTCTCTGCATTGAAGGCTAGAAAATGCCTCAAGAAAGGAGGAATTGGGTATCTACTATCCATGGTCGACCTCACCAAGGAAGCACTATGAATGGAGGATATTGAACTTTTGTGTAAAATTATGGATGTATTTTCTGAGGAACTACCAGGACTACCACCTGACAAAGCGACAGAGTTCATTGTAGATCTTATACCCAAAGCAACACTAGTATCAAAATAACCATATCGAATGGTTCTTACTGAGCTGAAGGTACAATTACAGGAATTACAAGAGAAGGGTTATATCAGACCCAACATATCACCATGGGGAGTGCCAGTATTGTTTGTGAAAAGAAGGACGGTAGCGTTTGACTGTGTATAGATTATCGAGAATTGAAGAAGCTTACAATCAAAAATCAATACCCGTTGCCTCGGATCGATGACTTGTTCGATCAGTTGCAATGAGCCAAAGTGTTCTCCAAAATTGATCTTCGGTTAGGATACCATCAATTGAAGATTAATGAAGGTTATATTCCAAAGATAACATTCAGAACCAGATATGGACATTATGAATTTTTAGTTATGTCTTTTGGATTTACTAATGCACCCACAACTTTTATGGAACTCATGAATCGAGTATTTCATGATTTGTTGGATACGTCAATCATTGTATTCATTGACGACATACTAGTCTACTCCAAGGACAAAGAAACTCATGTCACAAATCTAAGAGCCGCTTTGCAGCGACTAAGAAAAGATAAGCTTTACGCAAAATTTTCGAAGTGTGAATTTTGGCTGAATGAAGTCACTTTCTTAGGCCATGTTGTATCCGCTAAAAGAATTAAAGTGGATCCTTGCAAGATGGAAGCCATTGTGAAATGGGAAGCACCTAAGAATGTTGCAGAAATTAGAAGTTTCTTAGGTTTAGCTGGTTATTATCGATGATTCGTGGAAGATTACTCTAGAATCACCGTACCTCTCACCAGTCTGACACAGAAAGGAAAAAAGTTTGTTTGGACCGATAAATCTAAAGAGTGTTTCCAAACATTGAAGGCTAGATTGATATCATCTCCCATCTTGATTATTTCGATCCTAGGACAACCATTTACCTTGTACACCGATGTATCTGGGTTAGGTTTGGGATGTGTGCTTATGCAAGGAGAACAAGTAATTGCTTATGCCTCAAAACAACTAAAGACACATGAGGAGAACTATCCCACTCATGACTTGGAATTAGCAGTAGTAGTACATGATGTTAAGATATGGAGACATTATTTTTATGGATAGAAATTTTAGATTAAATCAGATCATAAGAGTCTCACTCCTCTTTTTAATCAGAAGGGGTTGAACGTGAGAAAAAGTAGATGGTTGGAATTATTGAAGGATTATGATTGCGATATCCAGTATCATCCAGGAAAAGCTAATGTAGTTGCTGAAGCAGTAAGCAGGAAAGCAATGACAGAATCCCAAGAAGATGTTAGTACAAATGTTGTGGCGTGTGTCACAGGGATAGTCTTTAACTACGGTAAATAGCAGTTCATGATTGATATTTCGAATGAATCAACTGACCAAGGGTTTATTCATCTATTCTCAAACATGTTGACTACATTGAAGATTGTACCTGATCTATTAGACGAAGTGAAAGCCGCTATTAAATCAGACCCTTATCTGAGAACGGTGCAAGATGACCTTAAAAAAGGTAGGACTACTCCACCTTGGACATTGAAAAGGTACTAAAATACAAAGAAAGGGTATGTATTCCAAAAAATAAAGACTTGGATATTAGACACAAACTAATGAAGGAAGCTCACACCACTTATTCGATACACCCTAGAAGTATGAAGTTGTATCATGATCTAAAGAAACTATATTGGTGGAGAAGAATGAAAGCGGATGTAGCTAAATTTGTGTCTCAACGCTTAAACTTTCAGTAAGTAAAGGCTGAATGACAAAGACCTGTATGATTGTTGTAGCCACTACCAGAACCTGCATAGAAATGGGACTGCATCACTATGGACTTCGTCACCGGGTTACCATTGACTCCTCGAGTAGTTGACGTGGTCTGGGTGATTGTGGATCATTTGACTAAGACAGCTCGTTTCATAGCTATACGACCTCAGAATACCCCAGAGAGATTAGCTAAGCTTTATGCAGATAATATTGTCTGATTACATGGTGTACCTAAAAGCATTGTATCCGACAGAGACCCACACTTTATCTCAAAGTTTTGGAAAGGATTACAAAAGGCTATGGGTACAACATTAAAGTTTAGTACTGCATTCCATTCTCAGACAGACAGACAGTCGGAGCATACAATTTAGATTTTAGAAGACATGCTTCGAGCTTGTGTTATTGATTTCAAAGGATCATAGGATGAGAAATTACCATTGATTGAGTTCGCTTATAACAAAAGCTATCAAGCGACTATACAAATGCCAACCTATGAAGCACTGTATGGTAGGAAATGTCGAACTCCTTTGTTGTGGAATGAAGTTGGAGAACGGAGTATTGTTGGACCAGAGTTTATTGAAGAAACTTGCCGAGTAGTCAACATTATAAAGGAAAGAGTCCGAGTAGCTCAGAACCGTCAGAAGCAATATGCAGATAATCGATCCAGAGATCTCGAATTCACCATTGGTGATAAGGTATTTCTGAAAATATCTCCTATGCGTGGTTTGAAAAGGTTTGGATAAAAGGAAAAGTTGTGTCCTAGATATATTGGACCTTATGAAGTTCTAGATGGACGTAGAAAAATAGCATATCAGTTAGCACTACCACCATCCATGTCAAGTGTGCATGATGTATTTTAAATCTCATTACTATAGAAGTATGTCAGAGATCCAACACACGTGTTAATAACGGATCCATCGGATTTTACTGAAGATTTGACGTTCAAAGTAGTAACTTTTGAGATCACTAGCTAGAAGGTGCAACATCTTCGCAACTGTGATATTTACTACATTAAGGTTACATGGAGAAGCAAAAATATAGAAGAAGTTACATGGGAAGAAGAAAACGCTATGCGAAAGCAATATGATCACCTATTCGACTCGGAAGGTATGTGTAAATTTTGAGGATGAAATTTATATAAGATGGGGGAGTTGTAAGACCCGCACTCCATTAACTTGGTTTAACCATGTTGTGCTAGGTCTTCCCATCATTCCTGGACCAAGTGGACCGAGCGTATGAAGATAGATCACAAACCAAGTATGAGAATCAAGTTAAAAATAGAAAAAATTTACCTAAGGTCGCATGCTTGGGTAGGTACGGTCGACCATAAGGAAGGGAACCAAAACTCTCAAATCCAGAACCCCATGATCGATGATTTTGACTTTACGGTTGACGGTTTATGCGATCCTATGATCGACCGTAAGAACCCAAATCAGACTCCATGTTTTGGAAACTTTTCTAAACTAAGGGATTGCTTTCCTAATTGAAAGAGGACTCTATATAGAGAGTTTTCCTCTATATAGAGAGTTTTCCTCTATACAAAGGACGTCCCTCAACACTTTTTTACTCTTTTAGAACATTAGTAAACCCTAGAGAAAGAGAATGAAGAGAAGGAAGAGAAGGAGAAGAAGAAAAAGCTAAGGAGAAGAATTTTCTGAGAAGGGATTGGCTCTCTATCACAGGCCAAGGTATGAAACGAATCTCTGGAGATGTAAACTCTAAGGAATAAGACTTTTATGCAAGATAGGCAATATCCACCTATTATGATCTATGTGATTTCCTTGAGAAAATCCCAAGGAGAACCATGACGAGTGAATTTGATGATAAGGGTTGATAAGAAATTGCTAATGATGGCCATAAGATTACCATAGAATAAACCCATTGAAGAACAAAAGAATTAACTCCAGAAGAACTCGAATTTCATGTAGATTGTGACTAGAAATCTCAAGGGTCGCAGCTATGGTTGACCATAATATGACCAGTATGACTAGAAGATCGACCATTTCCATTCAGGAAGATTTCAAAAATCAAATGGTCGCAGCTGCGGTCACATATGGGGCGAACGTAGGGTATCGATCGTAGGTAGTAAAGTCGATATAGTATGAGACCATACGACCAATCAGACACCTATCAGTGCTCTGTTTCGATTTTCGACTAGTGTAACATGTCACATATCGACCCCAACTTAAATTCATTTAACTTTTAGATTGTTAAATCAATTCAAAGATAATTTCAAAGCTTGGAAGGACATCGAGTATTGCTAACAGGTGGGGGAACAAGAGCTAAACTAATTGGATAATAACAAACTGTTTATTTTTATTGATTCCAATGCCATGATTGATTCTATGCTTGTATGCTTGTAATGTGCATCTCACATGTCATCCAATATTTCTGCTATTATTGTTCATGCATATTTAATTTCATTTATTTATAACATGATGATGATGATGCTAGGAATAGGCATGTAATTGTATGTGTGTCGTTGGTGTGTTGAATGTGAGTGGAGCATCAGGGGGAGGACGTGGCATGGGGGTCTATGACCTCGTCACCAGACTCTAGCTCTATATCTACTCAAGCCTTTCCCACTAACATCGTCGTAGGGCATCAAGGGAGGTGGTCTCTAACTCTGCCGGGGGGCCTTAACTCTATCCCTATGGACGTATTGAGGGATTCTGGGTTGAGACCTTGGATACACTATTTGGCATTATAATTGGTTAGTTGCGAGCTCAGTTTGCAAGCCCTCGCCAATAGGGGCTTACGTGTTGGTATGGGTAGGGCATCAGGGGAAGTGTTGGCGATGTTTGATCCGAACACATTAGCTCTATCTCTATTCCATGGTGGGTGCATGTGGGACGGCAATAGTGTTTGATCCATTGGGTAGATTCACACACTCGTGTATATAGGTGCGACGGCCACCAAACCTTTCTATACCATATTGCAAACTTATAAACTAGACCAAAGATATGAATTGAACGCATGTATATGTTTGTTGTATTGTTTTGTTTGTCACTGAGCCGTGATGTGTGCTCACCCTTTCGACGTCGAATATTTTTAGTTGATGATGCAGGTCCTACTATTGAAGAATATATGAATGGACCGACGTATGGACACATTGCTGCGATGGATGTAGAAGCTGAAGAAGATGCGCATGATTCATCTTGCGAGTTCAACCAATGTGTTTTTGCTTAAGTTTAGTTATAATTTGAACATCAGATATGTAATTGATTATTTATTTTTAAGTCTTGTGGTTTGGAGATAATTGGATTAAATACTTATTTATCACTGTTAAAATCTCAATTCATTATCTGTAAGACTTTTGCTTATTTGTTTATTACCTCTGATTATTGATGTGGAATGTGTGTGTGGTTTGATATGGTTGGTTCGACCTATACGAGATACCGGGTGAATCGTTGATTTATTGGCAGTTCATCACACCATTCTGGTTGGACCAGAATTGGGGTGTGACAACATAGGAGTAATAAACCATATGGGAAGAGATACTTGAAGTCTAGAAAGCATCATCATCCAATTGGGTCCCTAAAACAAAGCCCAAATAAGCTTTAAGTATAATTCGAGGCATGTACCGGAGGGATGCTCTGCCACTTGACTTCTACCTATTGAAAAATAGTAGGACACTCTCTCTTCATGAGTCCTATAAAAGGAGGACTCACACTCCTTTCTCTTTTCTTGTTTAATCAAGAGAGAGTGAGAGTGGTTGGGAAAGAGACTTAGAGCTCAAGCTTGGAGCTCAAGCTTAAGAACCGATCTTCCTTGAGGTAGGTTCTCATCCCTTCTCCTTCCTCCATTCCTGTAGGGATGTGTGCTAGATGGTGGAACTTAACCATTGATGGCCTCCATGAATGGAGATCAAACTTTAACCTAAAAGCTTAGGTTTTCACCCTCTCCATGAATGGGGATGTTAATGGAGCTTTAATAGCTCCTGTTGTTCTCAATAATGGTTGGTAGTAGTTTTTTTATCATTTAAGAGTGGAGAAAACCATGGTGGGAAACCTTCCCCAAAGAAGGAGACCCTCCCTAGTTCATGTTTGGCTTCTGGGCCAGAACTAGAAGCACGAACTAGTAGATTGGTAGTGGCCTTAATACCAATTGACTCATAACTAGTCTACCACCAGGGTAACTATCATAGCATGTCAGACCAGGGATATCTAGTGCCACCCTAACCGGTATCACTTATTGGAAGAACGAACCACTGGGTGGATCACACAGGTTATGTGCATGGTACCATTTGGTCATGCCTCCGTGTACGCTTAATTACAAGTGGAGCCATTGTTTAATGATCATCACCCGGCCTAGCTTCCGAATAACCCACTGGAATCCCATTACTGTAAACAGTATGTAAAGCGGATGACCAACCAAATGACCAATCATCAGATCTATCTTCCTATTCATTATAAGCAAGAATAGGCTAAGTGCTAAACGACACCACATACAGGTGGAACGTACAACCGGTACTATCTGCTGGTTCAGTCAGTATTGACTTATAAGCCTAGAAATGATTAGGAAGAGTATCCTTTTGGTTCCTGGTTTATCTTGGGACCCATAGAGTTTGAGCATGTATTTGTTGTATGTTTATTGTTGCTTTTCTTTTATAACATGTCATCCAATGAATTATATATAACTGTTCATGCATTTGTATATAACTATAACTATGTATGTGGTTGGTTGTCGTTACCTTGGTAGAGATACGGTGAACCATGGGAGTGGGGATCTGGGGTTCTCTGCAAGGAGTAGTTATTGATATTGGTTGTGGGCATAGCCATGTATTATGGAGCGTATGACATATGGGAGTACGGGCATGCATACCATGTTGGTGTGCTGGTGTTCTAGTGGAGACACAGGGATCCAAGGGAGTGGGGATCCAAGGTTCTCCATTGAGATGCCACTCAGGTATGGTGGTTAATGTAATGAGTAACCTTATGAATCACATTAGGAGTAACTGTATTTTAGTAGAGCACAACGAACCATGGGAGTGGGGAGTTGGGGTTCTCTGCTGGGTGCAGTCTGGTTGAGACTATGTATGATGGACGTATAGAGTATGGGAGTACGATACATGTGCCATGTTGGTATTCTATGCTTTAGTAGTGACACGATTAGTCCATGGGTATAGAATGAGGATTCTAGCAGAAGTATAGTTTGTTTACTACTTGCACATGCCATGATGTTGTGTGATTGATTGGTTGGATATGGATACGTTTGTGTATGGGGTATATGATCATGTAATGTGTGGGGGCACGAAACATGGCCATATGTCCGGTTGAACCTTAGTGGGGACACAGTCAGTCCATGGAAGTAGAATGGGGATCTCTACTGGGGTGTAATCCTATTAGTAACATGCTCATGCATCATGCATTAACATAGCCAAATGACTTGAGCTTTAGTGAGGGGAACTTAACTCAAGCTGTTGGGTATGGGGTACTCAGGCTGTGGTGTATGGATACAAACTCAGACGGTGGGGTACGGGTATATGGTCAAGCGTTGGGGTACGGGACATAGCTCAGGACGCGGGGTAAGGGGTAAGATCCTCGCTAGGGTTCAGGCCTGCCATGATTTGCATATACACTTGTATGACACTCACAATTGCTTGTTTATTTGCTTATGTACTCCTTTATAATTTGTTACATCGGATTGCATTGGATACCTGACTTATCGTGGAGCAGGGATGTGAGCTCACCCCTCGATATCGAATCTCTTTTAGCTTTGTTTGTAGGTACCTTCTTTGCTGATGCAGCTATGGATCCTGTTGATGATGATGCCACTTCTCTTGGTGGGGTTCATCTGAGAGACCATGCCAAGGGTTGTACCTATAGGGATTACATCTACGGGTCCTAAGTCAGCTCCTTGATTCCATTGATTTTACTATGTATGGATAGATGAAAGTTTAATCTGTCTACAGGAACCTATTCAGATATATTTTGGTTAAGTATTATGGGATGTATGTAATACTACAGATATTGTGAAACAACTATAATGGATAATAGATTTATTATATTAAAGTATTTTTAGTTGGTATCTTATTCTTTATTATGATTTTGACTGCAACTCTATTCTACTGTAATTATTATTATTATCTACTATTGATTATGGTAGATATTGTGTGTGTAGACTATAGGGTTGCTGGTAGATCATTTTGGTTGTGAATCCCTAGAAGATTTGGGTTATCTCTTGGATGACTTGGATATCACACCTAATTCCCAGAATGGGTATGACAACACTCGTATCAGAGCCCAACCACTCATATTCTACTTACAGACTTACCTTGCACATGCATATCCATGCGTCAGAACAGATGCCTAGGCTAATGAAAAGCTTTTATGAACCAATAAGTAGTAAGTAGAACAGTAAGTTAGGTTACATTCCATTATAATAACTAAAGAAAGAGCATAACACATAAAATATAAACTAAGAATAAACAAAGACATGTATATATATATATATATATATATATATATGTGTATCTAATTTAAGTACAAAAGTTGAGATACGGTTCACAATCCAAACCGTTATCTCAAGATACAACTCCTAATCAAATGAAAGGTAAATACAAGAACTGTCAAAATAAGAAGGAAAATGTACATGTATAAGATGAGTAGTCACGATGTGGATAAATCAGAAAGTAGGGTACAATCCACAACCTGGACAGTTACCCTATGTACATGAGACATCAAAATAAACTAGCAAAAGTAAAGTACAAGATCAGGTTTATGTCTGTTGAGGACTACTTAATGAGACAGGGGGCTTGAGTCTAGAGGTAGGTGCAAAAAAAGTAGGCACGTAATCTGGTAATGTAGGTGAAGAATTACCCTAAGCCATGGGTGCTACCGGCTCATCATGAGAGGAAGATGGCTATGTAGTATAGGTAACTGCAGGTGTTGGAGGGACATCCTATGGGGCAACAGCTGAGGGCACATCCTACTGAAGTATTAGTGCTGGGACACTCAAAGGAGCTGGGGTATTAACAGGCCTACGCCATACATAGTGATGCAAATGACTGGCTGTGACCATCACATCATGAATGTATTCCATATGAGTCTCCACATCGCCTAACCTGGTCCTAGCATCCCTTACGTCCATCTCAATGGTACCCAATCGAGTCTCCACCCCTCTTAAACTGAGCTATACCTTCCTATCCAATCTAGCATGGCCGTCAGTAATGGCATCCATCTACCTATGCATGAGCTGAAGGACCTCTAACACTTGACCCAAGTCTACTGTAAGTGTTAGTGAAGGTGTAGCTGTAGGTGGCCCCGAAGTACTAGCTATGGATGGTTCCTCTCTAGTACGAGTAGTTGCAAGTGCCACTCTCATACTGGCAATTAGAGGTGCATCTCTAGTAGGGGTGGCTATCTCTACCTCCATGTGGTCATCACCATCGCTGCCATCATCATCTCCCTCGCCCTCCTCGCTGTCGTCATCATCATCATCATACTTCTCCTCATCACTAGATGACGATGTTTTGCTATGGTCACTCTCTGGATACCACGGTTGGTATCATCACCAATCCCAGTACCCTCTCTAGTAGTTGTTGTTGCTGTTGCTAGTGCTCTCCTGGAAGGCTATGCTACTCTGGGTAGCTTGGAGCATGCCTCAAGAATGGTATCCTCCATGGCTATATCAGCTAGATGCATCGTGCGATGGTGCCCCAGTTGAAAACGGATGAATCCTTCCATTTCTCTACAGCCTCTCCCTCGAGGCTCACTCCAAAGTGCACGAAGATGTAAGTCAGGAGACGTCCATACGATATGTTTCCCCTGTAGGGCAAATGTTAGAAAGAGTGTAGAATGGTGTGCAGAATCAGGTATGGGAGGCGCACAGGTCTCCACTACACCAGTCCGTTTGTCAAGAATACACAAAACTAGTTCAGCTCCTCCTTGTGACCAGATCATGGAACGATGTCGTGCTGAATGATCTGACTAAGCAATCTGGGAGTAGGCTTGAAGGAAGACTCCCTCTTCTCAAACTCAGACCCTATCGTCTTGGGTCGGGTGAATGCACATCTCCTCTACATGTAATCCTCCTATCATACCTAGAGACTCCCTGGGGGCTCTGTCAATATACTCCCCCTCTGATAAGACATCTAATAAGGTTGCAAAGCGGCAACTATTAGGATAATATCAACCCCCTTGACCCAGCTGGTCACTATCAACTTGCCAGTTAGCTCGTCTACCCGCTGGCAGATTTTGTAGAAGAAGTGGTGGACTAGGTTTGGAAAGGTGCCATCCTAGATACACATGGCTGCTGTCCAACCAAATTGATCAAATGCATTGTGGATGCCAAATCTGGCCAACTCCTCAAAGTGTACGCTACGACAACTATCACTGGGCTCTAACCAAATCTGTCCCAGCATTTGCTAGCATGGTAGGAAATGAACCGATTAGTGTCATAGCCCTAGGCTACTGGCTCAGCCTCTCTCCTAGGTGGTATGATGTCTGAAAAGAGAAACGAAATGGAAGAGTGAGATGTACAGATAAATAGGTATGAAATTGCTGAGATGCATTAAAATGGATGCATGGGATGCATGAGTGCAATGCATGATTTTGATGGCTATGGTTTACCTTATCAATTGGGGATAACTATAAATCATATGTTAAAGAAGGCTGTAGATGAGTGTTAAAGCCTATCAACTAGGTGTTACCTTATCCACTACAAAGTTTCGATTTTAAAGTATGGTGGAAGTGCAATACAAAGTGGAGTGTATAATTTAATGCCTAGGGTGATTAACTAGTGTTATACAACGTGAATGTAGCACTGATCTGGAGGTAGTCAAGGTGATACCATGGACAGTAGTGTGGTTGTGGAGAGTGGACTGAATTGATGGTGTAAGGGGTATATATGTTTTGGTGTCCAAGTAAGTGGTATGGCCATTGTACATACCTATATCAGAGTAGTGCTGAGTAGGTTAAGGAAGCTCAGCCTTGCAATGAATCATATGGTAACCAGGGTGGTAGGCCAAACTTAGATTGATTGGGTCCACTAATTGGTGACATTTCAATAAGGTTTCGATCTATTTATGCCACATGTATGGGATTACCATCAGTGTTTAGCCTTGTTTCCTATTATTGGGCAGTCCATTGTAGGTCTGAAACAGCCAGTAGTGAGTGTAAACATGTAATGGGACTGTTGGCAGCGCTGAAACTAAATAGGATGTTTTGGCAGTGAGTGAGTAATCAATGCAATGATGGGATGGTGTGTGAATGTCCCAGTGTTATACTAGGGGGTAAATGGTGGCATGTGACTAGGCACTGACTAAGTCAATGAGGAGATAATGTAAAGTGAAATGCATGATAGTGTACCTAGTTTGGTCAACATGGTGCCACACCCTTACAGGCCACATCAACCCAAGTTGAGTGCTTGGTGTGAGCACCCTGACCAATGCCAAGTCAATGCAAATGGGCAGTTTAGCATAAAACATGGTAGCTCCTTAATGGATTTTGGAATGTGCAATGAACCAAGCCAAATGCTGTCGTGATGCACGCAACAAGTGTTGTGTAAATGGTTGGCATAAGCAAGATAATGGTTTATGTTATCCTTGTTGGTGTACACATGTTACAGGGGTGCACTAGGTGGGTAGTGAAGATGTTATAGGGTTATAGGGCCGACTTAGAAACCTTGATCTGGTGAAATAGTTTTAGGCCTTTGCCCCTAGTAGTTATGCTGAGTCTCGGTCATGCAATAAGGTGAAATCGATCATCACTTGGGCCTACTTAATTCAATGTGTTGGCCATCACTATTAACTGATACAGCATGGCTAGGAATAGATTGGTTGCCAAGCACCAATGTTGCTAATTACAAACTACCAAGTCTATGTGGCCACCTTTTTACTGTAGGGCTGTATGGGGATACCAACATCCTTGGGCCTACAGGTGAGAGGGTTACGGTGCCTATCTATATAAGGCCGATAACCACTCAAAGTGGCCTAAAAAGCACAGAGTCAGTGGCTAGGATGTCCTAACTTAGGTATTGGGCTCCGCAGGTATGGCCAAAACCTTTGGGTAGACCATTAGAGCAGGGCAAAGTGAAACCCCTACTCAGTTAGTGGGATAGAGTTCATGGGTTCGTTATTTGTGGAGGAAATCATGAAAACCCCAAGAAAAACATGCAAATGCATGCAATTAGTAAAGGAAAATAAAGAAGGAGAGAGGAATGTTACCTATACTGTGGAATGGGGGGAGAAAAACTTCAAAGTTGCCAGAGAATCGAGCAAGAAGGTCACTAGGAAGGATGTCGGAGCCTTGTTCTCTGGTGTTCTTCCACTGACACTTGAAGTGGGGACCAAATGCGGGCCCTCGATCCTTTTTATAAAAAGAATTTCCCATGGTACCAGTAAACTGGTAACTTAATAGTCACTGTCGGTTGCATTCAACTAGTTAGACCAAGAGTAAAAGATTTTAAGGTTTTGCCGCCCAAATGACTAGATTTATGAACATAATCGGTAGACCGTTACCCCATCTTGATCTGCCAGTCCTGTTAGGGTTAATAACTGAATGGTTAACCGAATGATCGAACATCCGCCACTGCTTGTGAAAAACCTTCTGAATGTGATAAAACCCTGGCAGTTTAATAACCAGCTAAACGGCATCAATCGAAAGTACGGGCTACCAGTAGGTCTTCCAATTAACAGAATGAGGACCTATTTGGATTGGGGGTTTATCCAATCGCTTTACCCTCTCATATGGGGGTTTATTCATATAAATTGGGGGTACCCCATGGAAATGTTTCCTACTAACCATCAACACTCTACCCCATAGGTAGTATGAGGTCAAGGATTGCCATACAACATAAATTTATGCATATGTTCCATAGAGATTTCCACTTTAGCTCTTAATCATTTTGTAGAAATTGTTTAGTACATGATGTCATTTCCCTTACATTATTGGGATAAGTTGACAATAACCTTAGGTGATTTATTATTACCTTTTCCCGATTTGCACCCAAGGCTAAGCAACATGTCGCAATCCAAGCATCCTAATGGGGCTAGTAGGGAGCTACCACCTTTCTCCCCGTGTCATGGTGTGAACCCAAAAACTATGAAGGACACGATGGAGGATTTTCTACAACTGAACCCTGAACAATTCAATGGGTCATGCGCAAGTTCCTTCTACCCAAGGAATTGGATCCAAACTATGGAGGCAACAATTGGTAACCTCCACTGTTTAGATGCACAGAAGATAATGTGTGCCACCTTCCAATTGGTGGGCATACCGTATAAATGGTGGAAAATGACATAGCCCATCCTACTGTAGCACCACGGGGTTGTAACTTGGGACATTTTTCATGATGCCTTCTTGGCTAACTATGCTATGTGAAGTATGGCACGTGACCCAGTGTTGCTCGAGACAATTCGAAGAGTCCGAGAGGGCTTGGCTGCACAAAAAAGTGCCACTAAGATAAGGGCTGATTGTCGAGACCTTTATCCTGGGAAATATAGCAATTCAAAACCCCGCAACCCAGGAAAACCTTAAACGATAATGTGCTCTAAATGTACTAAACATTGAATAACATGACATGCATGAATGCCTTGTATAGACCACATGATTTCATTTTGAACAATGAATTAGAATGTTGTCTCCGCCAAGTATTCTAATTCCTTGATGCAAACTCATCCTGCAACTATCAAACTGCATAGTGATATAGGTGAAATTTTGGAAGCTCATGTCCTAGTGTTAATTTTTGTTCATATGAGTACTGACCATTATGTTGTCGTATATGGGAGGTATACACTGGATATAGATACGTGAAAAAGAGATAATACTTGACCAACAGAATCTCAAGACAAGTATGAGGATCATGGGAAGAACAAAGAGGGAGCTAGAGCAGTAAGAGGTTCTACTGATTTGTATCTATTACACATGGGCACAATAGTTTGAGTCATACTTCATTAAGTAAACCATGTAGTTGGATGTACTGAATTGTGTGCTAATAATTTGGGAGATTGGAAATGTATGATGTGACTGATTGATAAATGTATGGATTGCTAACATTGAGTTCCCATCTTGAATGTCTTATAAATTAGGATCCTACTAATGAGTTGGGAATGTTCTAGGTAATGGATCATACGCAACTCTCTAACCTCTCTTGCCTGAAGACTGGTTCTCACAGAGCAAAAAGTCCTTGTAACAAAATGGACCAAAGTAAGACTTTGTCACACATTTGTTAGGACACTCGAAATGTTACGGTAGTGATAGACGAGGCCACAAGAATGGTCTACAAGAAACATGGTGAGTTTCAGCAAAGGGCAATTGAAACTTTAACAAAGGCTATAGGCAATGGCACCACCTTTGTATCAGTATTGGCAAAAGTGTCAGACTTATTGGGTGCCTTACCCAAGGTCTCTAGGAACAACAGAGGGGCATTATGGCATGAATAGTAGTCAAGTGCCACAACCAAGGAGATTAAGGACCTCAGGAAGAGGTGTCTGTAGTGCAAGAGAAGGTAAACAGATGAAAAGAATCCTATCAAAAAAAGCACCATGAGAAGCGTTTAAGGTGCTTCGAGTTGAGAATGAAGAGCCACCGGTGGGACTACTACCCGTTGCTATTGAAACCAAAATGCCACCTCTGGCTGGTCATAAGAAACGTTATTGGTATGGAAGCCGGAAGCACCTCATGTGGCAGTGCACCAGCCCCACTGAAAGGGCACCTCTATCGAAACATGAGGAAGTTTTTATATGCCTTTCTTGTGGAGTGGTAGGACATGAGGCTCATGATTGTCAAAAATATTGAGAGTGCTAGGTGTCTATGTGAGTGCGGGCCTCGCTCTAGCTGGACAGAATTTTGAGAAAATCGGAAAGCCTTGAACTCCCTTAATTACTAGATAGCGTAGCTAATATATAATGACCTCATGAGTTATTGTGTGGAATAAACCGTCATGGGTATGAGATAAGAACTTAAAACTATGAAATGATTTCGGGGATGAATCCTTATAAATTGGGGGTATTGTAAGACCAACTTTGAAATCCTAACGATGCGGATCTCTCCATATCGGGTCTTACTATGCCAACCCTTGGCACACTCTATTGGGACCCTACATGTGATGTCGGTCAGCTCCTTGGGTCACATAGGAGTACTAGACCATGTGGGAGGAGATACTTGAAGTCTAAGAAGCATCACCATCCAATTAGGCCCATCAAACTAGGCCTAGATAAGCTTTAAGTTCAACCAGAGGCACCTACTAGAGGGACGTTCTTTCACTTGACTTCTACCAGTTGAGAAAGAGTAGGACACACTCTCTCCATAGTCCTATAAAAGAAAGACTCACTCTCTCCTTTTCCTTCTTTTGCTGAACCATGGGAGAGTGAGTGCTTGGGAAAGAGACTTAGAGCTCAAGCTTGGAATTCAAGCTCAAGAATAGATCTTCCTTGAGGTAGGTTCTCATCCCTTCTCCTTCTTCCACTCCTATACAGGGTGTAAGCACCCCATTTTTGCCATCCCAACTAAACAAAGTCTTGCTGGTATATGGACAACAAAGGAAGAAAGATGATTGACCGTTTAGATTTTGAGTGTGAATTTGAGGAAGTTTTTAATAGGTCTATGAATTTGAGGAAGTTTTCAATGGATCCCACAGCAATGTCACGAATTATAATTTTGCATGGATGCCTAGGTCATGGAATTATCTTCAAAATGAGACCAAAATTGCTCGATTCTGATATCAAATGAAGAAGATGTGATCATTTTAGTTGGATGATACGTACAAGGGAGGCTTCTGAAATTATCATAAATAATCCCAAGGGCTTTCATGCAAATTATCGTAAGTTGGATTGTTTGAATTTCAAATCATCATATCTTGATCATCCGACATCTGAATCATACGGTTTAAGTACAATTATTCCTTATTTTTAGTCCTCTTTAAAGTGGACGTAAAGGATTTCCGGTAGAAGTCACCAGTGTGCCCCATGCAAGCTTGCATGCAAAGTTATCGTTTGAACTTTAAAGCCTCATATCTTTTCCATTCTACATCGGATTCAGACGATTCCAAGGCTATTGTTCTTCATTTGTGATGTCCTACAAAGTGGATGTGGAAAATCTCATGTAGAAGTTTCCGAAGGGTCGCATACCAAATTACATATGGAAATGGTCATTTAATCTTCAAAAATTCATATTTTGATCATCCCATATCCAAATCAGTTGATTTCAGTCTCATTATATTCCATTTTTAGTGCTCTACAAAGTGGACGTAAAATATTTCCGGTAGAAGCCTCCGAATGATCTCATACAGAATGGTCAGTCAAATTATCGATAATTGGCCTGCTTAAACTTCAGAAAGTCATAAGTTGGCCATTTTATTTCCAAATTAAGTGATTCAAGTAATCATTATTAATGTTCTACGAAGTGAACGTAGAAAATTTAGAGTCAAAGTTATCAGAAAATTCCGTACGGGATGACAACGGAAATGGCCCATGAAATAATAGAGAGAGAAAATCCAATTAATTCCAATCAATCCAGTCAACTCAGTTCAAGCCAGTTCTGGTCCAACCTAGCTCAACCCATATCAGTTTAAGTCAGTCAACCCTAGCCAGTCTCAACCCATTTCGAATCAGTTCATCCATGTGTATAGTATTTATATATATTATATATATTGTATCTTATATATATATATATATATATATATATATATATATATGTATGTTATTAAATATATGTGTATATATGTATATAATATATATTATTATATATAAATGATAAAATTCAAAAGAAGATTGAGAAGAAAAAGGAAAGATGAGAGAGAGGAGACGTAAGAGAGGGAGAGATTTCAATTTTGGAGTAAATTCAAAATATTTTGAAAAAAAAAGGAAAGAAAAGAGAGAGGAGACGTGAAAGAGAGAGGGATTTAGGGTTTTGAGATAATCCAAAAGAGAAGAAGGAAAGAAGGGAGAGAGGAGACGTGAAAGAGAGTGATATTGAGATAATCCAAAAGAGTTTTGGAAAAAAAAAGGAAAGAAATATGGGGAGAAGAGACATGAGATTGAGAGAGAAATGGAGAAAAAAAAAAGGAAAGAAAGATGGGAAATCCGACATGAGGGAGAGAGAAAAGAAAAAAAAGGAAACAAATATGGGGAGAAGAGACGTGAGATTGAGAGAGAGATGGAGAGAAAAAAAAGGAAAGAAAGATGGGAAGAATCCGAGAAGATTTAGCAGGAGAGTAGACGTGAAAAGGGAAGGGAATTTAGGGTTTCTAGAAGAGATTCCAAAAAGAGAAAAAAAAGGGAGAGAGAGTGGACGTACAAGAGAAGGGGATTTAGGGTTTCTAGGGGAGATTCCAAAAGAAAAAAAGAGGGTGACATAGAAAGCTTTTGGGGCTAGGTTTTGGGAGAAAAAAGACGGGAAGAAGAGAGAAAAAGAAGGAGAAATAAAAAAAAAAGAGAAAAAAACGTGAAGAGGGGGGAGGCTCACGGTTTTGGGAGAAAAATAAGGGAAGAAGAGAGAAAAAAGTGGGAGAAATAACGAAAAAAAGAGGAAAAAACATGAAGAGGGGGAGAGGCTCACGGTTTTGGGGAAGAAAGGAGAAAAAAATGGAGAGCTGCAGGAAAGAGAAGAATGAACGGGGAAGAGCAGAAAAGAAGAAGAAGTAGAGAAGAACATAGAAAGAGAAGGAGGTAAGTTGGTTTGTTTCTGTCTTTCTATTAAGTTTTTTTTATGCATATGTTGTTCATTCCACTGGCTGCCCATATCTTCAATTACCCAGCCATCCTGTCCAAAACCAAGCCACCTGACCATCCACCATTCCCATATAAACCCAGCAACACCTAATCTACTCCAACCGACACACTCACGTGCCTTCCCAGCTACCCAAGCTTGCAACCTATAATCCTCATGCACCTAGCTACCTGGCCATGGAAAAATCATCATCATCGCAACTCCATCTCCGTGATTCCCCACCGTGTCATACCCATTGCTGCTTTAGCCCCACCAAGCACCAAACCCAACCTTCCACTCACATAATCATCTAGACACCTGTCTAGCTACACTCATAATCCCATCTCTTCAATCTTGTAGCCTGCATCATTAATCAAAACCCAGCCACGGCCAGGCAACTTGCTATCATTTGCAGTACCAATTCCATCCCGCAACACCTCATCAAATCCCTCACCTTACACCTGCTCACCACCATATCACTCATCACCCAATATACATCCAATCACCAAATCCCAACAGCAATGCACCACTCCTCACGATCTTTCCACAGCCATACAAATCAGATTGCAACCATCAACATCTACCATCTCCATTTCTGATTTTCCAATATCCAATCTGAACAGCTGCTCCCGAATTACCTTCATCATCTTCATTGTGATTAATTTAAGCGAATTTGAATATCATGCATACAAGTTGTTTTGATACATATGATGCCACATAATTGCCATATTTGATGCTCACATTGCTCACATGCCATACTTGGAATGCTTTCACATGTTATCTTTGGGTGCTTACATGATTCTTGTTGTTTTGGAATGCTACATATGCTTATTACCATATTTGTCTGCTACACATGCTCACATGCTATATTGGATGATTATTGCCATGTTTGGATGCACACATACCATGTTTGTATGGATTCACATGCTCAATTGCCATCTTTGACTGATTTGTTGCTAAATTTGAATATATTTCCAACATGCTATATTTGGATGCTTACACTGCTATATTTAAGCTCACATTTCTATGTTAGATTGTTTACATTGTACAACAACTAGGGCAAGATACACCTTAAAATGAAAAGAATTGAATAATTAGGGTGCAAGATAAATCCTAAAAATGGAAAGAATAATTAGGGCAAGATAAACCCTAGAATAAAGAGAATAATTAGGGTATGAAACCTTAAAAAATGAAAATCACAATGAAAAAGGATAGGAAACCCTAAAAACCTAAAAATGGAAACAATAAAAATGGTAGGAATTTAGGTCTCATCCCTATATCCTATTGACAAAAATAGAAAGAATTTGGTACACATCCCAAATAAAAATGGTAGGAATTTTGGTCTCATCCCTAGATCCTATTGACAAAAATAGAAAGAATTTGGTACACATCCCAAATAAAAATGGTAGGAATTTAGGTCTCATCCCTAGATCCTATTAACAAAAATAGAAAGAATTTGGTACACAACCCAAATAAAAATGGTAGGAATTTAGGTCTCATCCCTAGATCCTATTAACAAAAATAGAAAGAATTTGATACACATCCCAAATAAAAATAGTAGGAATTTAGGTCTCATCCCTAGATCCTATTGGTAAAAATGGAAGAAATTTGGTACACATTATAAATCTGACTCTCACAAAATTTTGAACTACATCGTACCTGATTTCTAGGGCACACCCAAGAATACGTAGGAAATTTGGGAGTCCCAAATACGGTACAAAGTCACCCATCAACCATCCATTCAACATAAACATCAATTTGAACAAAAAATCTAATTGAAGCACATGCATAAATCACTTTCATGATCTTTAATCACACAACCCATTTTCGAACTACGTTTTTGGACTTGATTTTCAGGATTGAAATACGTAGGCAGTTTGAGATGTTTTACACGTCTCAGATTCAGTTCAAGACCGAATCATCTTTGGTTCGGTTCACTGTATAATATTGTACATTACATTTGCTTGTTTATTTGCTTTAAAACATGATTGGCTGAACCCTAGGTTAGAATAACTTAGCAACTTGATTTAGGACATCCCCCATTGAACCCTAGTCATCCAGTTGACCAAGCATAGTCAAAATTAGAGTCTAAGGAAAGTTTAGGAGGACGATATTGATCTGGCGGTTTGGGTGCTAAACACCTTCCCATAATCGTACCCAGAATACTTACCCGATCTCTTGTAGACCAAAGAACTGATACATTGGGTCACGAGTAAATAGATGTCTTACCTTAGGGTGAGGCTACATTATTTAGAGGTCCTAGACCTTAATCTAGGTGGCAACTCCAACAGAATAAATCGATCTTCATCGATACGGATCCATATTCCATCCCAAAGAGGATCACATCGGTTTCCCATTGTCCTCACAGTGGCGACTCCACTGGGGAATAATATTCAGACTCCTAGGATACTTTCCTTATATTGATTTGCTTGACATTTGATGCTAGATCTAGGGTACTATATTTATTGTTTGTACATATTGCTTTGGGGGGAATGGGTTCAGTCACACTTTCGTGCGAGTAGCCGAACCGAGTCCCATGCATGTGGGGCAGCCCGCTAGGCGAAACACATAGCCTTGGCCTGTACATTGTGAGACCACGATCGGCGAGCAGCCTCTAAGGAGCATTTCTTGGGTCCGCCTGGGAATGCGTTATGCTACTTTACGTCGCTTGGATCCTTGCAACATAGTATATAAAGGGAATGGGCGCCCATTATTCATCGAGCAGTCGATGATAGGTTATCCCGTCCTCGTCAAGGTTGCCTTTTCTGTCCTAACCCAGTTTGAGCCACATGTATGTTATTTTTGGTCCATTTTTGAACCAACATGGTAAAATCTACTTGATCATAATATTTACATCCGAGACGTCGAAGTTCTGCCCATTTTGTCCTTGACTTGTCAACATGTTTGGATCCACACTTGAGTATTCTTGTCTCTCACTTGTTGGGAGCGTGAGGGTTACGTATACCCGCATACACATTAGTGTGGGCGGTCTGTACACGCCCTCCATTGTACAAAGCTCATTGTGTTGACCGTTCAATATTGATACATCAATCTCAAAAACGATCAGAAAATCTTCGTCACGGCATAGATACTTTGATCAAGTAGAAATTTATCGGTTTTTTCAATCATGAACCGCTTTTGTCATCCTTCATGAAAACTACAAATAAGCATATCCGTTTCAATTTCTTAAAATTTGATGAACCACATGGTCAAACCTTGGTGCTACAATGATCCATTCAAAATCTTGAGGCCCCAAGACCAATCATGGGGTTATTCAAATACAAATAAATTGTTACAGATGATGTCTAATGGTCGGTTTTCATGAAGGAGCTAATTTTACTTGGTCGAGTCAGCTTGTATGTGTATGTGTATTCTTCTAGTGTCTAGTCACTTCTGAGTCTTAACCTTCGTTCATTGTTTATAGAAAAAAAAAACCAAAAAAAAAAAAATACCAAAAAAAAAAACCAAAAAAGAAAAAAGAAAAAAAGGTTGAACTAGGGAGGATAGGATTGTCTAGACTTAAGAGAACACCTGAGTGAGTAGACAAAGCATCCACTCTTATTACATCTCCACATAGGAATGTCTCATCATCATCGGTTCATGTCTCAGTTCATGTTCATACGGAGGACTTTTGTTCCTCAAAGTGTTGGAATGGTTGGAAGACAATATATTGAGAGCCCAAATATTGCAGAGCGGAATTGAAATTCTAAGATCGAAATTAAGTAATCCAAGAGATTAGAAAGCTGAATCATAGATTCTGAGAGATTACATGTTTCTTTCCATGTTAGCATACCTGCCAATTTAAATGGAAAAAACTAAGATTGAAAAGCATTTCGTTTACCCTTGGCAATTGAGCCACTTTGACTGAAGGAGTTGGTTTTTGACTCCCTAATTACTTTCATCACCCAAGGTGACCAAACTCAAAGAAGTAGCCCTTGAACCTTCAAGAATGTCCCACTTACCTCCCAAAATTTTGGATGAAAAGGAAGACCATGTGGTCAATTGTATCACAAAATTGAGGTAGCCTGAAAATAAACTTTATGTGCACCCTAAACTGGGGCACAACCAAAATGTCAGTGTACCCTAAATTGGGGCACAACAAAAATATCAGTGCACCCTAAACTGGGGCATAATGGATTCAAAGTGGGTCAAACCAAAAAGGCGATGAACCAAATGGGGTATAGGTCAGAATTTCATGACATCCAAACTGGGGCATAAGATTGGAATACATCAAACCAGACTGAGGCATTGGCCAAGTGAATGTCAAACCCGAACTGGGGCATAAATCAAAATGGTAATAGACTCAAGAGAGGTTTAGCTCAAGATGGAAAGGGTCGAACACATGTCGATAGATAGGCGTAATGAGCCTGACTAGCAAAAATCTGAACGGAGATTCGGTCCTACGCCCAATCATAAGTTCACGTCAATGATGTCGTATCCAATTGGGATAACTCGGTGAATTACTTGTGTAAACTGGCTACCATTGGTATCTGATAGGTCATCTATGTTTGGGCTTAAGTTCGATGTGTCTGTAGACAGTCCAGTCCAAAATTCTCTGAAAAAATGAACAATAATCATCTCATTTGAGACATCAACTGCAGTGCTTTTACTACTTCCAATCCATTCATTCCCAGTTTGATACTTCTTCCTCTTTCGATGTTCACTGCCAATTCTGACTCTGATGACAATTGGGATGATGAGCCACAACCTGAACTTCTACTCCACCGGCATTATGAAAGTTCAACACACATGTGAAAGTTACAAATGATTATGTTAAAGTGAAGCATTCTCAAAGATACAAGTTGGAACATCAAAATGTCATCCCATTTGGTCAATTTATAGAAAGAATTTTTTTTTGGATATTCCTTGAAAGTAGAGAACATTTACAGACTCATACAAGTGGTTCATTTAGTTTTAGAAGAATGGGTCTACACACAAGGCATTATCAAGTTTACATCAATCCAAGTGATTAAGTCTTATACAAGTGCACGAAGTCTATAGACATAAAACATGCTACAGATCAACCTCAAAGTCAAAGATGAGCTAAAAAAAAAACAAACAAAAAAAAAGAGAAAAGAAAGAAAGAAAGAAAGAAAGAAATAAAAAAGAGAAGAAAAAGGAAAAAAAGAGAAAAAAGAAAGAGTTATACAAAATAATGAGGTTGGTTAGCATACTACATTGGAACAATGATGGTGGACATTCAACTATGGTGCATAGACATGGAGCAACTACTTTGAAACACAAATGATGAGTGAGTTCGATTACAAGGCATGTACATGGGGCAACTCCTTTGGAGCCCTGCTGATGGACAAGTTTAGTTATAAAGCAATAAGATAATTGGTTCTCGTACAATGACATATAGACACCATTTCTTAGAACCTGATTATTTGTTGTGATTCACGTTGTGTGTTGAGCAGAATTTTTGATATTGGTCACTACATCCCGCCCATACAAGGGGTGGTCTCATCACTTTGTTTTCATCAAAGGATTTTTCTTTTCGGCAGAAGACTCTTTCTCCCATCCATCAATCTGACGGTCTTCCACAAAGTCGACATTAGATGCCCTTATTTCAAATGTCACAAAATTTTATGGTATCGTTTCTTGTGAACATGTCGTCTTGTTATGCATAAATATTGTTCAATAAATCTGACTGAAATATCTATCTGTCGTTCATCATTTTCGGCGGCGTCCAAGAATTCCATAGTCATTGTTGCTAGCCAATAAAATGGCATCGCCTAGTGGAGATCAAGCCATTCTACATAAACAACCAAACACTCTCCCAATGGCAGACCCATTGGACAGTTTCTTATCTATCCATCTGGACCTTCATCATCATACTTGTATACAGACTTAAAGGATTTGGGCCCAAACATGGTTACAACTGATTCAGCATTTGAGCATAGCTTGTTGAAATTTGTTTTTTATCTGAATGATACCGAGAGGAGAAATCATTCTTTGACGTTTTTTTTTAAAGATTAGTGTAGGGTTTCATCTCCTTAAGGTTATTTCTAGTGATGTCTCAGAAGTCGTCTACCTATCAATGTGTGTAGACTTGAACTAAGACACTGGGGTAAAATCACCCATTTATCCAAACATCATGAGTTTAGTTGAGCCTTTTGTTTGAAACTCTAGCTGAGTTCATTTGCATGTAAGAGAAAGATGACTCATACAAATTTGAGTCATTATCATCATTTGCCCCTCATTAAAAGACCTGATTGCCCTTTGATCAAAGTGAAATCCATATAAATTTGGCAGGAATGCAGAACATATCAAAATTTCCTTTTAAAGAAAAGAAACATATTTCTCTCAGTCTAGATTAAGTCAAATCAAGGAAAGTCGATCAAATCATGATCTCTAGTTCCTCTTGGATTCTGATCAATGTTAGTGGACAAAGTGCAGATGCTAAGCCCCATTATGGCTACCTCAATATTTATGGAAAGTTCAACCCATTTTGGGAATCAAGAAAGATGAAGAAAGGAATTGAAAAGAACAAGAAAAAGAAAAAGACAAATGAAAAAAAAAAAAAAGCACACACACACACACACATACACACACGGAACAACCGGCCTGAACTACGCGGAACCTGATTCTGGAGGGATGAAAGTCCCAATGGATATGTAGGCAATTTGGGACACCCCAAATTCGGTCCAAAGGCTATACATCCAAAGGCTATACATCCAAAGGCTATACATCCAGAGGCTATACATCCAAAGGCTATACATTCAGAGGCTATACATCCAAAGGCTACACATTCAGAGGTTATACATCAAAAGGCTACACAGCCAAAGGCTATACATCTAGAAGTTACAATTCTAGAGCACAAAGCACAGTTACAGTTACATCATGAGCGGTCTTGAGCCAAAGTCACAGACCTAATAAGGTCGCTACTCAAGAAGCTTGACAGTTACAGTTACATTATGAGCGGTCTTGAGCCAAAGTCACAGACCTAATGAGTTCGCTACTCAAGAAGCTTGAAAGTTACAGTTACATCATGAGCGGTCTTGAGCCAAGTCACAGACCTGGTGAGGTCGCTAATCAAGAAGCTTGACAATTACAGTTACATCATGAGCAGTCTTGAGCCAAAGTCACAAACCTGATGAGGTCGCTACTCAAGAAGCTTGACAGTTACAGTTACATCATGAGCGGTCTTGAGCCAAAGTAACAGACCCGATAAGGTCGCTACTCAAGGAGCATGATATCTACAATTTTTTGTTGTACAATGTCAAAAAAGAAAAAAAAATGTTTACAGCATCAATGCAAGGGAGCAATGGTAGAATCCAGATCAAGTGCAGAATAATGCAAAAATGGGCCACTCTTGTCTTCGGCCTCAATTGCCCACAATCTCTCCAAAGAAGGGCATCTGTAAGCGCCCCATTTTTGCCATCCCAACTAAACAAAGTCCTGCTGGTATATGGACAACAAAAGGAAGAAAGATGATTGAAAGTTTGGATTTTGACTATGAATTTGAGAAAGTTTTCAATAGGTCTATAAATTTGAAAAAGATTTCAATGGGTCCCATAGCAAGGTCACGGATTATAATTTTGCATGGATGCCTAGGTCATGGAATTATCTTCAAAATGAGACCAGAATTGCTCGATTCTGATATTAAATGAAGAAGATATGATCATTTTAGTCAGATGATACGTAAAAGGGAGGCTTCTGAAATTATCATAAATAATCCCAGCGGCTTTCATGCAAATTATCGTAAGTTGGATTGTTTGAATTTCAATCATCATATCTTGATCATCCGACATCTGAATCATATGGTTTAAGTACCATTATTCCTTATTTTTAGTCCTCTTCAAAGTGGACGTAAAGGATTTCTGGTAGAAGTCACCAGTGGGCCCCATGCAAGCTAACATGCAAAGTTATCGTTAGAACTTTAAAGCTTCATATCTTTTCCGTTCTACATCGGATTCAGACGATTCCAAGGCCATTGTTCTTCATGTGATGTCCTACAAAGTGGACGTGGAAAATCTCAGGTAGAAGTTTTTGGAGGGTCCCATGTAAAATTACATATGAAAATGGTCATTTAATCTTAAAAAATTCATATTTTGATCATCCCATATCCAAATCAGGTGATTTCAGTCTCATTATATTCCATTTTTAGTGCTCTACAAAGTGGACGTAAAATATTTCTGGTAGAAGCCTCCGAAGGATCTCATGCAGAATGGTCAGCCAAATTATTGATAATTGGCATGCTTAAACTTCAGAAAGTCATAAGTTGGCCATTTTATTTCCAAATTAGGTGATTCATGTTCCAATATTTCTCATTTTTAATGTTCTACAAAGTGAACGTAGAAAATTTGGAATAAAAGTTATCAAAAAATTTCGTGCGGGATGACAGCGAAAATGGCCCATGAAATAATAGAGAGAGAAAATCCAATTAATTCCAATCAATCCAGTTAACTCAGTTCAAGCCAGTTCTGGTCCAACCTAGCTCAACCCATATCAGTTTAACTCAGTCAACCCAAGCCAGTCTCAACCCATTTCGAATCAGTACATCCATGTGTATAGTATTTATATATTTTATATATATTGTATACTATATATATATATATATATATATATATATATATATATATGTATGTTATAAAATATATGTGTATATATTATTATATATAAATGATAAAATTCAAAAGGAGACTGAGGAGAAATAGGAAAGATGAGAGAGAGGATACGTGAGAGAGGGAGAGATTTTGGTTTTGGAGTAAATCCAAAAGTTTTTGAAAAAAAAAGGAAAGAAAAGAGAGAGGAGACGTGAAAGAGAGAGGGATTTAGGGTTTTGAGATAATCCAAAAGAGAAGAAGGAAAGAAGGGAGAGAGGAGACGTGAAAGAGAGTGATTTTGAGATAATCCAAAAGATTTTTTGGAAAAAAAAAGGAAAGAAATATGGGGAGAAGAGACGTGAGATTGAGAGAGAGATGGAGAGAAAAAAAAAGGAAAGAAAGATGGGGGGAAATCCGACATGAGGGAGAGAGAGAAGAAAAAAAAGGAAAGAAATATGGGGAGAAGAGACGTGAGATTGAGAGAGAGATGGAGAGAAAAAAAAGGAAAGAAAGATGGGAAGAATCCGAGAAGATTTAGGAGGAGAGTAGACTTGAAAAGGGAAGGGGATTTAGGGTTTCTAGAAGAGATTCCAAAAAGAGAAATAAAAGGGAGAGAGAGGGGACGTACAAGAGAAGGGGATTTAGGGTTTCTCGGGGAGATTCCAAAAGAAAAAAAAGGGGGGAGAGAGAGATGATGTAGAAAGCTTTTGGGGCTAGGTTTTGGGAGAAAAAAAGGGAAGAAGAGAGAAAAAGAGGGAGAAATAAACAAAAAAGAGAAAAAAAAACGTGAAGAGAGGGGAAGCTCACGGTTTTGGGGAAAAAAGGAGAAAAAAAATGGAGAGCTGTAGCAAAGAGAAGAATGAACGGGGAAGTGTAGGAAAGAAGAAGAAGTAGAGAAGAACATAGAAAGAGAAGGAGGTAAGTTGGATTGTTTCTGTCTTTCTATTAAGTTTTTTTTTATGCGTATGTTGTTCATTCCACTTGCTGCCCATATCTTTAATTACCCAGCCATCCTGTCCAAAACCAAGCCACCTGACCATCCACCATTCCCATATAAACCCAGCAACACCTAATCTACTCCAACCGACACACTCACGTGCCTTCCCAGCTACCCAAGCTTGCAACCTATAATCCTCATGCACCCGGCTACCTGGCCATGGAAAAATCATTATCATCGTAACTCCATCTTCGTGATTCTCCACCGTGTCGTACCCATTGCTGCTTTAGCCCCACCAAGCACCAAACCCAAGCTTCCACTCACATAATCATCTAAACACTTGTCCAGCTACACTCACAATCCCATCTCTTCACTCTTATCTAGCCTGCATCAATAATCAAAACCCAGCCATGGCCAGGCAGCTTGCTTTCATCTGCAGTACCAATTCTATCCCGTAATACCTCATCAAATCCCTCACCTTACACCTTCTCACCACCATATCACTCATCACCCAATATACATCCAATCACCAAATCCCAACAGCAATGCACCACTCCTCACGATCTGTCCAAAGCCATACAAATCAGATTGCAACCATCAACATCTACCATCTCCATTTTTGATTTTCCAATAACCAATCTATACAGCTGCTCCCGAATTACCTTCATCATCTTCATTGTGATTAATTTAAGCGAATTCGAATATCATGCATACAAGTTGTTTTGATACATATGATGCCACATAATTGCCATATTTGATGCTCACATTGCTCACATGCCATACTTGGAATGCTTTCACATGTTATCTTTGGGTGCTTACATGATTCTTGTTGTTTTGGAATGCTACACATGCTTATTGCCATATGTCTGCAACACATGCTCACATGCTATATTGGATGATTACTGCCATGTTTGGATGCACACTTACCATGTTTCTATTGATTCAGATGCTCACTTGCCATCTTTGACTGATTTGTTGCTAAATTTGAATATATTTCCAACATGCTATATTTGGATGCTTATACTGCTAGATTTAAGCTCACATTGCTATGTTAGATTGTTTACATTGTATTACAACTAGGGCAAGATACACCTTAAAATGAAAAGAATTGAACAATTAGGGTGCAAGATAAACCCTAAAAATAGAAAGAATAATTAGGGGAAGATAAACCCTAGAATAAAGAGAATAATTAGGGTATGAAACCTTAAAAAATGAAAATCACAATGAAAAGGGATAGGAAACCCTAAAAACCTAAAAATGGTAGGAACTTAGGTCTCTTCCCTATATCCTATTGACAAAAACAGAAAGAATTTGGTATACATCCCAAATAAAAATGGTAGGAATTTAGGTCTCATCCCTAGATCCTATTGACAAAAATAAAAATAATTTGGTACACATCCCAAATAAAAATGGTAGGAATTTAGGTCTCATTCCTAGATCCTATTAACAAAAATAGAAAGAATTTGGTACACATCCTAAATAAAAATGGTAGGAATTTAGGTCTCATCCCTAGATCCTATTAACAAAAATAGAAAGAATTTGGTACACATCCTAAATAAAAATGGTAGGAATTTAGGTGTCATCCCTAGATCCTATTGACAAAAATGGAAGAAATTTGGTACACATTCCAAATCTGACTCTCACAAAATTTTAAACTACGTCGTACCTGATTTCTAGGGCACACCCTTGAATACGTAGGCAATTTGGGAGTCCAAAATACGGTACAAAGCCACCCATCAACCATCCATTCAGCATAAACTTCAACTTGAACAAAAAATCTAATTGAAGCACATGCATAAATCACTTTCATAATCTTTAATCACGTAACCCATTTTTGAACTACGTTTTTGGACTTGGTTTACAGGATTGGAATACGTAGGCAGTTTGAGATGTCTTATACGTCTTAGATTCAGTCCAAGACCAAATCATCTTTGGTTAGGTTCACTGTATAATATTGTACATTACATTTGGTTGTTTATTTTCTTTAAAACATGACTGGCTGAACCCTAGGTTAGAATAACTTAGCAACTTGGTTGAGGACATCTCCCCTTGAACCCTAGTCATCCAATTGACCAAGCATAGTCAAAATTAGAGTCTAAGGAAAGTTTAGGAGGCCGATATTGATCGGGCGGTTTGGGTGCCTAACACCTTTCCATAACCGTACCCTGAATACTTACCCTATCTCTTGTAGACCAAAGAACTGATACATTGGGTCACGAGTTAATAGAAGTCTTACCTTAGGGTGAGGCTACATTATTTAGAGGTCCTAGACCTTAATCTAGGTGGTGACTCTAACAGAATAAATCGATCTTCATCGATACGGATCCTCATTCCATCCCGAGGAGGATCACATCGGTTTTCCATTGTCCTCACATAGGGCTATGTGCTAGAAACTGTGGTTGAACATCACCATTGATGACCTCCATAAATGGAGACCGAACTTTAACCTAGAAGCTTAGGTTTTCACCCTCTCCATAAATGGGGATGTTAATAGAGCCAAAATAGCTCCCGTTGTTCTCAAAATTGGTTGGTAGTAGTTTCCCACCAATTTAGAGTGGAGGAAAACATGGTGGGAAACCTTTCCCAAAGAAGGGTTTCCTCTCTAGTTCGTTTTTGGCTTCTCGGCCAGAATCGGAAGCACGAAACCGTAGACTACTAGTGGCCCTAATATTGTTTGACTCACAACCAGTCTACCGCTAAGATAAATATTGTAGCATGTCAGACCAGGGATATCTAATGCTGTGAGGACAAAGATGGAAAAATCTTTAGAAGTCGCCACCTAGATTTTGGTCTAGGACCTTTGAAATGTGAAATCTCACCCCAAGGTAAGACTTCGATTGACTCATGACCCTTAGATTGGATTTTTGGTCCATCAGAGATTGGGTAAGTGTCAGGTTACGGTTATGGGAAGGGGTTATAGCACCCAAACCGCCCGATCAAAATCAGTCTCCTATACCTTTCCTATGCTAGACTCTATTTGTTAAACCAAACCAAACCAAGTGGTTTGATATCAATGAACCGAATCTGTATCCATCAGATTGCCTATGTATCACGGAATTATTCTGAAAATCTGGTTCACCATCGTAGTTCAGGTGATTAAAATTTATGGCTGTGATTTATGCTTGTGCATGATTAATTTCTTTGTTCAAGTTGAAATTTATGCTTGAAAGGCTGAGAAATCCTATGGATTAGGATCTGGATAGTCCATGTGGACTGATAGATAGTCCTAGTGGATCTAAAGATAACCCTATCTGGGTTGAAATATGGGGGATATCCTAGTGGATCTATGGATAGTCCGAGTAAACTATGGTGTCGATAACCCTATTTGGGTTAAAATATGGGGATATCCTAGTGGATCTATGGATAGTCTAAGTGGACTAAATTATGAATAAATATCCTAGTAGATCTATGGATAGTCCAAGTGGACTAAGGTGAGGATCCGAATTTGGGATTCTCCCAAATAGCCTACGTATCCTAGGGTTTGCCCTAGGAATCAGAATCCACGTAGTTCGGGACTCTTGGTTGAAATGGGAATGGATATCCTAGTGGATCTATAGATAGTCCAAGTGGACTAAGATGTGGATCCGAATTTGGGTTTCTCCTAAATAGCCTACGTATCCTAGGGTTTGACCTAGGAATCAGAATCCGCGTAGTTCGAACTGGATAACCCTAGTTGGGTCAAAATTAGGGTGGATATCCTAGTGGATCTATGGATAGTCCGAGTGGATTAAGGTGTGGATCCGAATTTGGGATTCTCCAAAATAGCCTACGTATCCTAGGGGTTGCCCTAGGAATCAGAATCCGCGTAGTTCGAAACTGGATAACCAGTTCTAGGTTAATGATTGAGAACCTATTCTAGGTTTAGGGTTTAGAACCTATTCTAGGTTTAGGGTTTGCCGAGGGGAAAATCGTCCTAAATTACCCTTTTCATTCTGAATTCTAATTTTGGAAGGTTTGGCAAAGAATTTTCTTTTTTTATTAAGGTTTTATTATTCCCATTATGCCCTTCCCAAAAACGTGGGTGCCTAAATGCACGTCCCCATGCCTAGATTGTCTTCTAGAAGTGTGCAGATATGGCAGTTTGACTAGGGTGTTGCATAAAATAAGTTATTGCTAAAAAAATAAAATATTCTATCTAAATATGGCACATAAAACATTTATGACAAGAAATTCACATACAGTGAGATTGTTTAAAAATCTTTCAAATATGGCATGTATTGCAAATAAGGCAAGAGCCTACATAGCATGATCTAGTATGCTATTTTCTACCCTAATTGTTATTTTGTTTCCATTTTAGGATTTTCTACCCTAATTATTATTTTATTTCCATTTTTAGGGTTTTCTACCCTAATGTTACATTCTTTCCATTTTAGGGTTTTCCACCCAAATTATTGTTTTATTTCTATTTTTTAGGGTTTTCTACCCTAATTATTATTTTATTTTCATTTTTTAGGGTTTTCTACCCTAACTGTTACTTTCTTTCCATTTTAGGGTTTTCTATCCTAATTATTATTTTATTTCCATTTTTTAGGGTTTTCTACCCTAATTGTTACATTCTTTCCATTTTAGGGTTTTCTACCCTACTTGTTTTTTATTTCCATTTTTTAGGGTTTTCTACCCTAATTGTTACATTCTTTCCATTTTAGGGTTTTCTACCCTAATTATTATTTTCTTTCTATCTTAGGGTTTTCTACCCTAAATGTTATTTTTTTTTCCATTTTAGGGTTTTCTACCCTAATTATTATTTTCTTTCCATCTTAGGGTTTTCTACCCTAAATGTTACTTTCTTTCCATTTTAGGGTTTTCTACCCTAATTATTATTTTCTTTCCATCTTAGGGTTTTCTACCCTAAATGTTACTTTCTTTCCATTTTAGGGTTTTCTACCCTAATTATTATTTTATTTTCATTTTTTTAGGATTTTCTACCCTAACTGTTACTTTCTTTCCATTTTAGGGTTTTCTACCCTAATTATTATTTTCTTTCCATCTTAGGGTTTTCTACCCTAAATGTTACTTTCTTTCCATTTTAGGGTTTTCTACCCTAATTATTTTTTATTTCCATTTTTTAGGGTTTTCTTCCCTAACTGTTACTTTCTTTCCATTTTAGGGGTTTCTACCCTAATTATGACAATAAGCATCCAACTATGGCAATGAGCATTCAAACATGTTAGTGTATCTAAAAACACTCATGATGAAAAATACAATGGTATACTATTGATGGTAATCTGACCATTCAGATTCATTTTTTGATTACATATCATGACAATCCAACAGTTTAGATCACTCATGATGGCAATCCAACCATTTAGATTCATTTAAATCACCCATAACGCATTATATCATCAGATTTTAGATTTTAATGATTCAGATCTAAGTAAATCTCATCAATCATGCATCATATCATCATATCTAGAAAATCAACGGCTCAAATCATGATTTGATCAAATTGAGTGGTTCAGATCATGGGTTGATCCGATCGAGAGATCAAGAGATCAAATTAAACCAATAATCAAAGTTAAATCAATAACACATATGATAGGATCAATGATCAAAATCACATTATTAAAATCGAATCAGCTTGCTCATAAAAAAATCTCCATGATTTAGATCAATAAGGAGAGAGGAGGTTTGATCATGGTGGACAAGGGTTTCAGATCAGGTTTGGATGGGTTGAAGGGCTTGCATAAGGGTATCACAGGTGGTGCAGATGGGAATTATCATGTTCGGTGGGTGCTATGGCAGCATGGGATGAAGGGTGTAGATGGATGCATGCATCTATAAGGACAGGTGTGGCTAGGTTCGGTTGAAGCAATAGGATATGAAGAAGAAGAAAATAAAAATAAAAAAAGGACGGTGGATTACCTGTTGCGGATTCATTGCCTTCTCCTTCTTCCCCTTCTTCATCTTCTTGTTCTGCTTCTCTCGATTCTCCCCACTCTCCGGCATCATCTTCTGCTCTCTTTCTCCCTTTTCTGATATTTTTTTTTTCTTCTCCTCTCCTCTCCACCTCCTCCTTCTTCTCGGTCTTCCCCCACTCTTTCTGTTTCTTTTTCTTTTTCTTCTCCTCTTCACCTCCTCCTTCTTCTCGGTCTTCCCCCTTTCTTTTCTATGTTTTTTTCTTTCTTTTCTTTTTCATTCTTTCTCTCACCATCCTCCTCCTTCTCCTTTTCTCGATTCTGATTTTCTAATAATTTTTTTCTTCTCCTCTCCACCTCCTGCTTCTTCCTTTTCTTCCTCTCTCTCATCTCGGTTTATCTCCATCTCCTCCTTTCTCTCTTCTTCTCAACGCCACCTCTTCTCTCCAGCTCCTACTTCCTCCTTTTCTCCTCTTCTCCTCGATCTCCTCCCCCTCTTTCGGTCTCTTTCTTTTTTCTCTTTTTTTTTCTCTTCCTTCTTTTTGGCCTCTCTCTCTCTCTCCTTCCTCGATTTTTCGGATACGGCTCCCCCCCTTTCTCTTATGGATCTTCTCTTTTTATTATTTTTTTTCCTTTCTTATCTTCTCCCCGATTCTCTCTCCTTCTTCCTCAATCTTCACCGCCCTCTCTCTTTTATTCTCGGATTCTCACCGCTCTCTCTCTCTCCGATCTTCTCCTCTTTGATTGATTTTTTTTTTTTTTTCCTTTTTCTCCACTGCCCTCCTCTCTTTTTCCTTTCTCATCTTGGTTCTGATTCTCTCTTTTAGATCCTCCCTCTCGAGTTTCCTTTCCAGTTGAACCGAATCTTTCATTCATATATATATATATATATATATATATATATATATATATATATATATATATATATATATATATATATATATATATATATATATATATATATATATATAACCTTGATATAATATATGCAATATCATAAAATTCTTGCACATGGGTTAAACGAACTTGGTCCAAACTGGTCTGACTTGAGTTGACTGGGCTAGACTGACTTAAACTGAGCTGGGTTGGACTAAGAATGACTTAAATTAATTGGGTTGGGCTAAGACTGGCTTGGGTTGAGCTGAGTTGACTGGATTGACTAGAATTCACTGGGTTCTCTCTCTCTATCATTTCACGGATCATTTCTGCTGTTATCCCGCATGGAATTTTCCGATGGCCTCCATTCCAATTTTTTTGCGTTCATTTTGTAGAACATTAAAAATGAGGAATATAGGAACTTGAATCACCTCATTTGGAAGTAAAATGATCAACTTATGAATTTTGGATGTTTAAGCGAACCAATTATCGATAATTTGACTGACCATTCTGCATGAGATCCTCCGGAGGATTCTACCGGAAATATTTTACGTCCACTTTGTAGAGCACTAAAATGGAACATAATGAGACTGGAATCACCTGATTCGGATATGGAATGATCAAAATATGAATTTTTGAATATTAAATGACCATTTTCATATGTAATTTTGCATGGGACCCTCCAAAGATTTTTACCCGAGATTTTCCACGTCCACATTGTAGGACATCACAAATGAAGAAAAATGGCCTTTGAATCATCTGAATCCAATGTAGAACGGAAAAGATATGAAGCTTTGAAGTTCTAACGATAATTTTGCATGCAAGCTTGCATGGGACCCACTGGTGACTTCTACCCAGGATTTTTTACGTCCACTTTGTAGAATATCATGAATGAAGAATAATGGTCTCGGAATCATCTGAATCCGATGTAGAACCGAAAAGATATGAAGCTTTGAAGTTCGAATGATAATTTTGCATGCAAGTTTGCATGGGACCCACTGGTGGCTTCTACCCAGGATTTTTTACGTCCACTTTGTAGAACATCATGAATGAAGAATAATGGTCTTGGGATCATCTGAATCCGATGTAGAACGGGAAAGATATGAAGCTTTGAAGTTCTAACGATAATTTTGCATGCAAGTTTGCATGGGACCCACTGGTGACTTCTACCCGGGATTTTTTACGTCCACTTTGTAGAACATCATGAATGAAGAATAATGGTCTTGGGATCATCTGAATCCGATGTAGAACGGGAAAGATATGAAGCTTTGAAGTTCTAACGATCATTTTGCATGCAAGTTTGCATGGGACCCACTGGTGACTTCTACCCGGGATTTTTTACGTCCACTTTGTAGAACATCATGAATGAAGAATAATGGTCTTGGAATCATCTGAATCTGATGTCGGATGATCAAGATATGATGGTTTGAAATTCAAACGATCCGATTTAGGATAATTTGCAAGAAGGCCCCTGGGATTATTTATAATAATTTCAGAAACCTCCCTTATATGTATCATCCGACTAAAATGGTCATATCTTCCTCATTTGATATCAGAATTGAGCAATTCTGGTCTCGTTTCGAAGATAATTCTATGACCTATGCATCTATGCAGATAATAGCCCATGACCCTGCTATGGGGATCAGTGAAAAATCACAAATCTTTGGGTTAAAGGTCAGAAACCTGCCATATTGGTTCATTTATGCCGAGGGTGGCAAAAATGGGGTGCTTACAGATGTCCCTCTTTAGCCGAGATTGTTATCAGTTGAAGGCTAAAGATAAAAGAACCACATTTTTGGGGTATGAGTGATATTGTTTATTGGGCTGCACTTAGGGTCATTCTTCCTAAACTACCTACGTGTTCTAAGGGTGTCCTAGAAATCAAGCCCAGAACGTAGTTCGACTGGCAAGAAGGTTAGCTCTTCTTGGAGAATTGATGAATGCTCTTCTTGTATGAAGCTAGGCTGTAAATACAAGGCTCATTTGTAGGCTGGGAACATCTTCTTGCTGAGGTAACTCATGATGCAAGGTACTTGCGGGCTTGAACCCGGCTTGATCCATTTATAGGCTGATAAACCTCTTCTTGTACGAAGCTAGGCTGTGAATACAAGGCTCATTTGTAGACTGGGAACTTCTTCTTGTTGAAGTGACTCATGATGCAAGGTATGTGCAGGCTTGGACCCGGCTTGATCCATTTTTGGGCTAATAAACCTCTTCTTGTATGAAGCTAGGCTGTGAATACAAGGCTGATTGCATGAGCTTGGGCTCGGCTTGATTTGTCTAGATGGAAGACTTGATGTCTTCTCTTTGATTGAGATTCTGAGATTGTTTTTAATGAATAAGCTAGGGCTCTGCAATTGATTCACTTATATGCTGAGATTGAATTGATCTTTGAATGAGCTAGGGCTCTGGATTCACTTATAGGCTGAGATTGACTTGATCTTTGAATGAGCTAGGGCTCTACATTCACTTATAGGCTAAGATTGACTTGATCTTTGAATGAGCTAGGGCTCTACATTTGATTACTTATAGACTGAAATTGATTTGAAATTTGGATGAGCTAGGGCTCTGCATTTGATTCACCAATAATCTAAGATTGATTTGATCTTTGGATGAGCTAGGGCTCCACATTTGATTCTGAAATGAGTAAGAACTCAGAAGGTCACTTATAGGGTGATACTGAATGACTCATCTTGGCAGTTCCTACCAGCTTTGGACCTTCGGGATTGAAAATAGGAATATCATTTTGGAAGCTCTATGGCTATGAACCTTTAGGATGCTTGAAAGTGACCCATACAGGAAGGCTTTGTTGACTTTGAACCATTAGGGTTGGAATCCGACCCATCTTGGAAGTCTATTGACTTTGAACCTATAGAGTGCTGGATATATTTGAAATGATGGTGAATTCCTTGGCAATTTTCCAAGTTTTTTGCTCCTGCTTTATTGGTGAAGGCACAAAACATGACATCGATGGAAATGGTGTCATGGACTTCGCTGGCATGATACCTAGATTTGAAATTTGCCATTTATGACCTGGTATTGAAAGTTTGACTCAATTTCAGCACGGTAGGGATGACTTGGTTGCTCCCTTGGAAAGGTTCCATGTAATTTCTTCAGCCAACATTGATGTTGTTGGATTCGGGATTGAAAGAAACTCTAGTGAGGATTTTGGACAAGCATGAGGGGACCTTGACAGTCTTTAACCGAAGTGACTTTATTGATTGACCATGGTGTTAAACTGTCAAGGGACATCTAGTCAACTAAGTTCTTTAACTGTGCATTATGGTAGAACAAATTGGTAGAATAGCCAAGCGGCGATGAAATGTGACATGGGTTTGGCCCTCAATCTAGGCTCATGAAAAGCTCAGGGCATTGCAACATTGTTGTGCCAATTTTGAAAGATGAATGAACCATGACCCCAAAGTAGGCACGAGGAGCAAAGGATTCGAAGTGTTCTTTCAGAGAATTTGGTGACCAAATCCTAACAGGTGATCAACCACATTGGATTTTCTTCATCAACAGGATTGGGAGAACTGAGAAATTGACAAAAACCAACTTGGATGGACCTACTTCTGTTGACTATGAAAGTAGTAACTTCAGACTAGACAATGGATCCTTGATGTATTGCTCATGATCAAGTTCGATTCCTCTACATAGGGTATATCTATGCCCCAATGTCTGGATGTTGTGACAGACCGCTACTATAGAAGGAAATGGGAAATCTAACAGAGTTAGAACAAGGTTGAATCTGGATTGCATTTTGAATTTTACCATGCTTCTGAGGTCAAGGGAAGATTGACAGATTGATTGCAGAAAATGATTTCTTAGATAAATCCTTGTTGAATCTTGAAAAATGAGGGAGCTGATGATGAATTTGGCTACATCCGTAACCAGGCCATGAGAATTTGCTCTCTCCCTAACATAACCAAAGGATTTGAAGATAGAATTCTGTTGAAAGGCAATGCTACGGAGCCCAATAGATGATGGTTTGTTCAACTCCTCCGAGTATGATTCACTGGAGAGAAAGAGGGGTTCCTTTCCTTATGGAGGGTAGACTGGTATGACACTTGTCTATATGAGCCATTGAATTTTTCTATGAAGGGCCAATGAGGGCAATGCTTTAGGGTTGCATCAGGTCGCCTATCCCCACTGAGGTATTATGGGTTGTCCATTGAGGTTTCTCGGGTTGCCTTTCCCTGCTGAGGTTTCTTTTCTTCCCTTTATTATTTTTTTCATTTTCTTCTTTTTGCAAACCCCATCTTGGGTTGAATAAGGAGTCCTGATATGGTGAGGATATTACCAAAATTATGGTCCTATCCAATGGTTTAAAACTCTTATGGGAAATCTGAATGGCATGACCTTCTTGACAAATGGGTAGTCTTGCCCCACTGTTTAAGTTGACACCTACACGTATTGATAGGCGGGCAGCTATTTGAATTATCACTAAAAGTGATCTTAGGGAAATGCAGTCCCACACCAAGATTAAAAATGGTGCCAAATTATGTTTTCCTTTCTTGGAGATGTTAGATGGAACACGTGTCCCAACAAGCTATATCGAGATTCTGAATCAGCCACAATCATATCTGGGCCTGAAACCTTTAGGTTTGTTGACAAGTATTGATGTTGAAGGTCCAAGAGGATTGATGTGAAACTGTCCACATGGGTCTACCATTGGGAGAGTGTTTGGTTATTTATGTAGAATGGATTTATCTTACCGAGAAGATCCCATTTTATTGGCTTGAAAAATGAAGGGCTTATAGGAATCTTGGGAAGCCGTCGGATGTAATGAACGACAGATGAGAGTTCCAGCCAGATTCATGAATTTGTACATAAGATGAGACATGATCATGAGATACAATGCCATAAAAATTGATAATCAAAAGAAGGGCTTGTGATAGAGACTCCTTGGAAGGCCGTCAGATTGATAGACGGGAGAGAGAGTCTAATGCCGATGAGAAATGTTTCTCTGATAATGAAGAAGTGATGAGATCGTCTCCTATAAAGGCGGGATGTAATTGGCCAAAATCAAAAGTCCGGTCCAACATGTTGTAAATCTCGACGAATGATCGAACTTGCTGTCAGGCTTTGGTTGGAACTATCATCCTCTTGAAGTGAGAGGGACAATTGGCTTACTGTCAAGCTCCAATGCCATTCAACATCATACTATTTTCTTTTCTTCTCTTTTTTTTTTCTTTTTTCTTTTTCTTCTTTTTTTTTTTTGGATGCGAAGGCCACATAATGCAGTGCTTCGCTTGATCGCAAAATTGAATCCTGACTTTCAATATTGGATTTGAATCTTCTTCTAAAAAACATTTCCAATCAGATAGAACGTCTTTGCCCCAACTAGCACTCTGATCTTCTGTAAACTTTATGAGCATTTGTGACTGCTCATATAGTATCTAATTTTATCTTAATGGTGAATCCTTATGCTATCCTCTAGAAGTTAATCATCACCTTCTATCTGATGTGACTGCCTTCCCATTATTGATGTAGATAAAACATAGGCTTTAATTTTCTTTTTTTTTTTTTTTTTTTTTTGGGTATCCCAATGATCTCATTCTTTGATTTTGAGATTGATCATTAATCATGTATCTCTTTCTTGCAGATGATGTACTTTGTAAGAACTTTGGTATTTCCATCTTCTTGGTGGCACATCTGTCCTCCACTCATTTGTACTGATTGGCTGACCTATTGATATGATCTGTTATTATGTAATGCTTTCCTTGGAATCTTTTCACAGATATAACAAATGGCAGCTTCTCCAAGACATGTTTCTTGAGACTACTCTTGTGTCTCCCGATTGATCATTTAAAGCTTTCCCAGACGAGTTGGACCTTTCTTTCTCAAGAGGCCGGGTGGCATAGAAGTTTAGGAGATGGCACATCGTTTCAATCATCTTCAGAGTCAGAATTGATTGCGCACGTAGAATAGGAGGATGTATGAAACTGGGAGGAAATGTATGGAAGAGACAAGGCACAGAGTTTGAAATCCCAAACGGGGTGATTTTCTTTTACATGCAGGGTAGATTGGACTGGACTTGTCAACAAGCATATCAATCTTGGACCTAGACATGGATGACCTATCGAATATCGATAATAGAAAATTGAAACAACTAGTTCATCCAAGTGACTCCAGTTGGGCATAACACCTACGACGACCACCTTCAGTCGTTGTGGGAATAAGTCTTCCTTCAGATCTCTAATAGCAGGACTCATTATGCCCCTTTATTAATAGGTGCAAGATACCTACCTTTTCCATCTTTTTTTTTCAGTTTGGGATCCATTCAAAACCGGACTATTGCTTTTTAAGCTCAAGGTTACTTTGGTTCATGCCCCAGTTTGGGGTTTGATGGATTCATCAATGGACCAATTCTAGTTGAGTTCAAAATCATTCTAGTTTATGCCCCAGCTTATGGAGCAAGGGGTATCGCCATTGCACTACACCATTTTGAATCAAAGATTTGACTAATTTATGCCTTGGCATGGGGGGTTCAATGGATTTCTTCATTAGAACACTCTCAATTTGGGTCTAAGGTCAATTTGGTCCATGCCCCAGTTTAGGGCATAATGGCTTTCCTCATTAGACCGCATTCAATTTGGGTCCAAGGTCAATCTGGTTCATGCCCCACTTAGGGCTCAGGGCTTCATCATTGGACCATTCCCTAGCCGTGATTCTGGTTCTTATCCTAGCCTGGGGCACATTAGATCTCATCTTTGGTCTACCCTACTGGTCGGGAAATTCCATTCCCTTTCTTTGAATAATGAGAAATGTGAAGGCAACTCTTCGAATTCTAACATTTCCTTGGCCAATGGGACAGAAATGCCCATGATGGGATAGCACTATTATAGCTGAAGGTTCATGGTCTATTGATGATTCCAGAATTTGGAATTGATCTTTACTGACAAGCAATGAGGAATGCTTTTCATTCACCATTCCTGACAAGCTATCCTAACTTGTAGCACTGGGCTATGATAGACATGGATCGGACTCTAATTGATAGAGCCAGAGATTGATTTTGAATCGGTCTCCGATTGATAGAGACAAGATTGACTTTAAATTGGTCTCTAATTGATAGAGATCAAGATTGACCTTGAATTAGTCTCCGATTGATAGAGACCAAGATTGACTTTGAATTGGTCTCTGATTGATAGAGATCAAGATTGACTTTGAATTGGTCTCTGATTGATAGAGATCAAGATTGATTTTGAATTGATATCTGATTGACAGAGATCAAGATTGACTTTGAATTGATCTCTGATTGATAGAGATCAAGATTGACTTTGAAATGATCTTTGATTGATAGAGATCAAGATTGATTTTGAATTGATCTCTGATTGATAGAGATCAAGATTGACTTTGAATTGATCTCTGATTGATAGAGATCAAGATTGATTTTGAATTGATCTCTGATTGATAAAGATCAAGATTGACTTTGAATTGATCTCAGATTGATAGAGATCAAGATTGATAGTCATGGACTGGGCTCTAATTGCTAGAGGCAAGGATTGCTTGAGTTGGGCTCTGATTGATAGAGGCCAAGGATGACAATCATGGATTGGACTCTAATTGCTAGAGATGATGGATTGACTGAAATTCTCTTTGATTCCTTTATGAAGTGGAACATGGACCAAAGGTAATGATTGAACAGGCCTAGAGGCTAACTCATGCTCACATTGAGTTCATATGAATGGAACCTTTCTTAGTTTCGACATGAATCCGAACCTGAACTGGAGTTGACGGTTGGACAAGCCTAGGGGCTAATAAAATTCAAATAAATAGAACTCTTCTTAATTCTAACATGAATTAGAACTTGAACCACAATTGATGGTTGGACAAGCCTAGTGGCTAAATGAATTCAGATGAAATGGAACTCTTCTTATTTCTAACATGAATCAGAACCTGAACCAAAGTTGATGGTTGGACAGGCCTAGTGGCTAATTAAATTCAGATGAATATAATTTTTCCTAGTTCCAACATGAATCAGAATCTAAACAAGAGGTGAAGGGTGAAAAAGCCTAGGGGCCGAATGCCTTCTTCATTTTAGCATGATCTGGGAGTGATGATTGAACCTGCCTAAAGGTTAAACCCTTCTTTAATTCTGAGATGAACCAGAAATGGTGGTTGAATCTAGGGTTGAATATTTCTTTGATTCTAAGATGAACTAGATGTGATTAAATCTGCCTAGAGGCTGAATCTTTCCTTAATTCTGGATGAACCGAAATGATGATTGGACCTGCCTAGGGGCTGAATCTTTCCTTCAGTTCTGAGAAGAACCAGAAATGGTGGTTGGACCTGCCTAGGGGCTGAATATTTTTTTTTATTCTGAGATGAACTGGATGTAATTGAATCTGCCTAGGGGCTGAATCTTTCCTTGATTCTGGATGAACCAAAATGATTATTGAACTTGCCTAGGGGCTGAACCTTTCTTCAGTTCTGAGATGAACCATAAATGGTGATTGAATCTGGGGCTAAATATTTCTTTGATACTGAGATGAACTGAATGTGATTGAATCTGCCTAGGGGCTGAATCTTTCCTTAATTCTGGATGAACCGAAATGATGATTGGACCTGCCTAGGGGCTGAACCATTCCTTAATTCAAAGGTGAATAGGGAACAATGATTGGATTTGCCTAGGGGCTGAATCTTTCCTTAATTCAAAGGTGAATAGGGAACAATGATTGGATAGGGGCTGGATCTCTCCTTAATTCAGAGATGAATCGAGAACGGTGATTGGATTTGCCTAGGGGCTGAATCTTTTCTTAATTCTGAGGTGAATCGAGAACTATGATTGGATTTTCCTAGGGGCTGAATCTTTCCTTAATTCAAAGGTACATTGAGAACTATGATTGGATTTGCCTAGGAGCTGAATCTTTCCTTAATTCAGGGGTGCATTGAGAACCATGATTGGATTTGCCTAGGGGCTGAATCTTTCTTTAATTCAGAGGTACATTGAGAATGGTGATTGGATTTGCTTAGGGGCTGAATCTTTCCTTAATTCAGGGGTGCTTTGAGCACCATGATTGGATTTGTCTAGGGGCCGAATCTTTCCTTAATTCAGAGATGAATCGGGAACTATGATTGGATTTACCTAGGGACTGAATCTTTCCTTCTTTCTTATAAAATTTGATGTTCAATAAAGATCTAGATTCATGACTTCCATTGATTCATTTGGAAAGATAATATGGATGGATCTCGAGATGGGAGATCAAAATAATTCCCTAATTGTAGGGGCCTCTCACCCTAAAAGGGTGGATATGGTTGCAGTTTGATTTTCTTTTCCAAAGGCATTGAAATCCAATGGGGAAATATCAAGATTCTAAACATCTACAAGAGTAGAAGAAGTCACATGCACAATCAAGGATGACTCAACCAAACAAGAGTTAGCTCCCTCATAAGGGCGATTGGGTAAACATTATCCAAGTCAATTTAATTGAATTTGATTAAGCCATGTGTTCAGTCTTGGGACCTCATGATTCCAAAATGGATAATCAGTGGTACCAAGATTTGGCCAATTGGATTACCGAATTCGATGAAATTGAAATGGATATATTAATCCGTCATCCTTATTAGGGATGATTAGCAAAAGCGGTTCATAGATGAACAAACTAGTAAATTTCTTCTTGACCATGGTATCTAAGTCTTGACAGGGATTTTCTACTCGTTTTTTGAAATCAACGTGTTAACAATGAGAGATTCGACACATCGAGCTTACTTAATGGAGGGTGTATAGTGACCGTCTACTATGATGTAGAACAGGTGTATACATACCTCATACTCCCAATGGGTGAGAGTTCAAGATGCTCATCGTGTAGATTCTAACATGTTGACCAATCGAGGATAAAAACGGGCAGAACTTCGACGTCTCGAACATGGATGTCATGGTTAAGCCGATTTTACTAGGTCGGTTCAGAGATGAACCAAAAAATAACAAACATTGGGCTACAATCTGGGTTAGGACAGAAAAGGCCACCTTGACGAGGATGGGGTAACCTATCACCGAATGCTCGATGAATAATGGGCCCCCAATCCCTTTATATACTATGTTGCAAGGATCCGAGCGACGTGGAGTAGCATAACACATTCCCAGGCGGACCCAAGAAACGCTCGTTAGAGGCTGCTCACCGGTCGTGGTCTCACAAAGTACAGGCCAAGGCTGTGTGTTTCGCCTAGCGGGCTGCCCCATATGCATGGGACCCGGTTCGGCTTCTCGCACGAATGTGTGACTGAATCCATTCCCCCCAAAGCAATAATATACAAGCATAAACATAGTATCCTAAAATCTAGCATCCAATTCACACAAGGAATGTTTTCATTTAGGAGTTTGACATTTATATCCCCAGTGAAGTCGCCATTGTAGGGACAAAGATGGAAAAATCTTTAGAAGTCGCCACCTAGATTTAGGTCTAGGACCTTAGAAATGTGAAATCTCACCCCAAGGTAAGACTTCGATTGACTCATGACCCTTAGATTGGATTTTTGGTCCATCAGAGATTGGGTAAGTGTCAGGTTACGGTTATGGGAAGGGGTTAGGCACCCAAACCGCCCGATCGAAATCGGTCTCCTATACCTTTCTTATGCTAGACTCTATTTGTTAAACCAAACCAAACCAAGTGGTTTGATATCATTGAACCAAATCTGTATCCATCAGATTGCCAACGTATCACTGAATTATTCTGAAAATCAGGTTCACCATCGTAGTTCAGGTGATTAAAATTTATGGTTGTGATTTATGCTTGTGCATGATTAATTTCTTTGTTCAAGTTGAAATTTATGCTTGAAAGGCTGAGAAATCCTATGGATTAGGATCTGGATAGTCCATGTGGACTGATAGATAGTCCTAGTGGATCTAAAGAACCCTATCTGGGTTGAAATATGGGGGATATCCTAGTGGATCTATGGATAGTCCGAGTGGACTATGGTGTGGATAACCCTATTTGGGTTAAAATATGGGGATATCCTAGTGGATCTATGGATAGTCTGAGTGGACTAAATTGTGAATAAATATCCTAGTGGATCTATGGATAGTCCAAGTGGACTAAGGTGTGGATCCGAATTTGGGATTCTCCCAAATAGCCTACGTATCCTAGGATTTGCCCTAGGAATCAGAATCCGCATAGTTCGGGACTCTGGGTTGAAATGGGAATGGATATCCTAGTGAATCTATGGATTGTCCAAGTGGACTAAGATGTGGATCCAAATTTGGGTTCCTCCCAAATAGCCTACGTATCCTAGGGTTTGACCTAGGAATCGGAATCCGCGTAGTTCAAACTGGATAACCCTATTTGGGTCAAAATTGGGGTGGATATCCTAGTGGATCTATGGATAGTCCGAGTGGACTAAGGTGTGGATCCGAATTTGGGATTCTCCCAAATAGCCTACGTATCCTAGGGTTTTCCCTAGGAATTAGAATCCGAGTAGTTCGAAACTGGATAACCTGTTCTAGGTTAATGATTGAAAACCTATTCTAGGTTTAGGGTTTAGAACCTATTCTAGGTTTACGATTTGCCGAGGGGCAAATCGTCCTAAATTACCCTTTTCATTCTGAATTCTAATCTTGAAAGGTTTGGCAAAGAATTATCTTTCTTTATTAAGGTTTTATTATTCCCATTATGCCCTTCCCAAGAATGTGGGTGCCTAAATGCACGTCCCCACGCCTAGATTGTCTTCTAGGATTTTGCAGATATGGCAGTTTGACTAGGGTGTTACATAAAATAAGTTATTGCCAAAAAAATAGAATATTCTATCTAAATATGGCACATAAAACATTTATGACATGAAATTCACATACAGTAAGATTATTTAAAAATCTTTCAAATATGGCATGTATTGCAAATAAGGCAAGAACCTACATGGCATGATCTAGAATGTTATTTTCTACCCTAATTGTTATTTTCTTTCCATTTTAAGGTTTTCTACCCTAATTATTATTTTATTTCAATTTCTAGGGTTTTCTACCCTAATGTTACATTCTTTCCATTTTAGGGTTTTCTACCCTAATTATTATTTTATTTCCATTTTTTAGGGTTTTCTACCCTAATTATTATTTTATTTCCATTTTTTAGGGTTTTCTACCCTAACTGTTACTTTCTTTCCATTTTAGGGTTTTCTACCCTAATTATTATTTTATTTCCATTTTTTAGGGTTTTCTACCCTAATTGTTACATTCTTTCCATTTTAGGGTTTTCTACCCTACTTGTTATTTTATTTTCATTTTTAGGGTTTTCTACCCTAATTGTTACATTCTTTCCATTTTAGGGTTTTATACCCTAATTATTATTTTCTTTCCATCTTAGGGTTTTCTACCCTAAATGTTACTTTCTTTCCATTTTAAGGTTTTCTACCCTAATTATTATTTTCTTTCCATCTTAGGGTTTTCTACCCTAAATGTTACTTTCTTTCCATTTTAGGGTTTTCTACCCTAATTATTATTTTATTTCCATTTTTTTAGGGTTTTCTACCCTAACTGTTACTTTCTTTCCATTTTAGGGTTTTCTACCCTAATTATTATTTTCTTTCCATCTTAGGGTTTTCTACCCTAAATGTTACTTTCTTTTCATTTTAGGGTTTTCTACCCTAATTATTATTTTATTTCCATTTGTTAGGGTTTTCTACCCTAACTTTTACTTTCTTTCCATTTTAGGGTTTTCTACCCTAATTATGGCAATAAGCATCCAACTATGACAATGAGCATTCAAACATGTTAGTGTATCTAAAAACACTCATGTTGAAAAATTCAATGGTATACTATTAATGGTAATCTGACCGTTCAGATTCATTTTTTGATCACATATCATGACAATCCAACAGTTTAGATCACTCATGATGGCAATCCAACCATTTAGATTCATTTAAATCACCCATAACGCATTATATCATCAGATTTTAGATTTTAATGATTCAGATCTAACTAAATCTCATCAATCATATCTAGAAAATCAACGGCTCAAATCATGATTTGATCAAATTGAGTGGTTTAGATCATGGGTTGATCCGATCGGGAGATCAAGAGATCAAATTAAACCAATAATCAAAGTTAAATCAATAACACATATGATAGGATCAATGATCAAAATCACATTATTAAAATCGAATCAACTTGCTCATAAAAAAATCTCCATGATTTAGATCAATAAGGGGAGAGGGGGTTTGATCATGGTGGACAAGGGTTTCAGATCATGTTTGGATGGTTTGAAGGGCTTGCATAAGGGTATCACAGGTGGTGCAGATGGGAATTATCATGTTCGGTGGGTGCTATGGCAGCATGGGATGAAGGGTGTAGATGGATGCATGCATCTACAAGGACAGGTGTGGCTAGGTTCGGTTGAAGCAATAGGATATGAAGAAGAAGAAAATAAAAATAAAAAAAGGACGGTGGTTTACCTATTGCAGATCCATTGCCTTCTCCTTCTTCCTCTTCTTCATCTTCTCGTTCTGCTTCTCTCGATTCTCCCCACTCTCCGGCATCATTTTCTGCTCTCTTTCTCCCTTTTCTGATTTTTTTTTGTTTTTTTCTTCTCCTCTCCACCTCCTCCTTCTTCTCGGTCTTCCCCTATTCTTTCTGTTTTTTTTTTACTTTTTCTTCTCCTCTTCACCTCCTCCTTCTTCTTGGTCTTCACCCTTTCTTTTCTATGTTTTTTTTTTTTTTCATTCTTTCTCTCACCGTCCTCCTCCTTCTCCTTTTCTCGATTTTGATTTTCTAATAATTTTTTTTTCTTCTCCTCTCCACCTCCTGCTTCTTCCTTTTCTTCCTCTCTCTCTTCTCGGTTTATCTCCACCTCCTCATTTCTCTCGTCTTCTCAACGCCCCCTCTTCTCTCCAGCTCCTACTTCCTCCTTTTCTCCTCTTCTCCTCGATCTCCTCCCCCTCTTTCGGTCTCTTTCTTTTTTCTCTTTTTTTTCTCCCTTCCTTCTTTTCGGCCTCTCTCTCTCCTTCCTCTTTTTTTCGGATACGGCTCCCCCCCTTTCTCTTCGGGATCTTGTCTTTTTATTATTTTTTCCTTTCTTATCTTCTCCTCGATTCTCTCTCCTTCTTCCTCAATCTTCCCCGCCCTCTCTCTTTTATTCTCGGATTCTCACCACTCTCTCTCTCTCCGATCCTCTCCTCTTTGATTGATTTTTTTTTCTTTTTTCTCCACCGCCCTCCACTCTTTTTCCTTTCTCATCTTGGTTCTGATTCTCTCTTTTAGATCCTCTCTCTCGAGTTCCCTTTCCAGTTGAACCGAACTTCCATTCATATATATATATATATATATATATATATATATATATATATATATATATATATATATATATATATAAAACCTTGATATAATATATGCAATATCATAAAATTCTTGCACATGGGTTAAAACGAACTTGGTCCAAACTGGTCTGACTTGAGTTGACTCGGCTGGACTGACTTAAACTGAGCTGGGTTGGACTAAGAATGACTTGAATTAACTGGGTTGGGTTAAGACTGGCTTGGGTTGAGCTGAGTTGACTGTATTGACTGGAATTCCCTGGGTTCTCTCTCTCTATCATTTCACGGGTCATTTTCGCTGTTATCCCGCACGGAATTTTTCGATGGCCTCCATTCCAATTTTTTTGCGTTCATTTTGTAACATTAAAAATGAGGAATATAGGAACTTGAATCACATCATTTGGAAGTAAAATGATCAACTTATAAGCACTAAAATGGAACATAATGAGAATGGAATCACTTGATTCGGATATGGAATGATCAAAATATGAATTTTTGAATATTAAATGGTCATTTTCATATGTAATTTTGCATGGGTCCCTCTGGAGATTTTTACTCGAGATTTTCCACATCCACCTTGTAGGACATCACAAATGAAGAAAAATGGCCTTGGAATCATCTGAATCCGATGTAGAACGGAAAAGATATGAAGCTTTGAAGTTCTAACGATAATTTTGCATGCAAGCTTGCATGGGACCCACTGGTGACTTCTACCCGGGATTTTTTACGTCCACTTTGTAGAACATCATGAATGAAGAATAATGGTCTCGGAATCATCTGAATCCGGTGTAGAACGGAAAAGATATGAAGCTTTGAAGTTCTAACGATAATTTTGCATGCAAGTTTGCATGGGACCCACTGGTGACTTCTACCCAGGATTTTTTATATCCGCATTGTAGAACATCATGAATGAAGAATAATGGTCTTGGGATCATCTGAATCTGATGTAGAACGGGAAAGATATGAAGCTTTGAAGTTTTCACGATCATTTTGCATGCAAGTTTGCATGGGACCCACTGGTGACTTCTACCCAGGATTTTTTACATCCACTTTGTAGAACATCATGAATGAAGAATAATGGTCTTGGAATCATCTGAATTCGATGTCGGATGATCAAGATATGATGATTTGAAATTCAAACGATCCGACTTAGGATAATTTGCATGAAGGCCCCTGGGATTATTTATAGTAATTTCAGAAACCTCCCGTATATGTATCATCCGACTAAAATGGTCATATCTTCCTCATTTGATATCAGAATTGAGCAATTCTGTTCTCATTTCGAAGATAATTCTATGACCTATGCATCTATGCAGATAATAGCCCATGAACCTGCTGTGGGGATCAGTGAAAAATCATAAATCTTTGGGTTAAAGGTCGGAAACTTGCCATATTGGTTCATTTATGCCGAGGGTGGCAAAAATGGGGTGCTTACAAATGCCACCCTAACTGATATCACATACCAGGAGAACAAACCACCAGGTACGTCACACCAATTATGTGCATGGCATCATTTGGCGTGCCTCTATGTAAGCTTAATTACAAGTGGAGCCACTGTCTGATGACCATCACCCGGCCTAGCTTCCAAATAACCCACTGGAATACCATCACCATAAATAGTATGTGAAGCAGATAACCAACCAGATGACCAATCATCTGATCTATCTTCTGATTCATTATACGCAAGAATCAGTTAAGTGTTAACCGACACCATGTACCAGTAGAATGTACAACCGGTTCTATCTCTTGGTTCAGTCTGTATTGACTTATAAGCTTATAAATGATTGGAAAGATTATCTTTTCGATTCTCGACTTATCTTGGGACCCGTACCTGAACTCTAAAACTAATCTATGCTGGTTTTAAAGATGTTCACTAACCTAATGAATCTTATTTAATTAAATTAAGTAAAACACCCTGGGTAGTGGATGGAGTCTTCTGCTGACTTCAAGGTTTAGCAGCACCACTAGTGTCTACAAGTGAGGGGTCGGTTCACGTAGAGTTTGAGCATGTATTTTTTGTGTGTTTATTGTTGTTTTTCTTTTATAACATATCATCTAATGAATTATATATAATTGTTCAGGCATTTACATATAACCATAACTATGTATGTTGTTGGTTGTGGTTACCTTGGTAGAGACACGATAAACCATGGCATTGGGGAACCGAGATTCTCTACAAGGAGGGGTTGTTGATATTGGTTGTGTGCATAGTCATGTATGATGGTGCGTGTGATGTATAGGAGTACGGGCATGCGTACCATGTTGGTGTGCCAGAGTTCTGGTGGAGACATTATCACACCTCAATTCTGAACCAACCAGAATGGTGTGATGAACCATCTATGATCCAACAGTTCAACCAGGATCTCGAATAGGCTGTGTCCGTTTTCTTAAACCTTACACATCCACAACCATAATCAGAATAAATACACAATAGCAGAAGTTTTTAATATTTAATGAACTGAGAGTCTAACGGTGATAAAATCAAGAAATTAACCAATTATCTCCAAATGACAAAGGCATAAAATAAAATAAATTAATCAATTACATGTTCTTAATAATCCAACTATAAAACTAATCGAAGAAGCATGAGTTGCACTCGCATGATGAATCATGCGACTCCATCATAGCTTCTGCATCCATCGCCGCAGCATGTCCATACATCGAAGCATTTATTTAGTCTTCTACAATGGTACCTACATCATCAACTAAAAATATTCGACGTCGAAAGGGTGAGCACACATCACGGCTCAGTGAGCAAACAAAATAATGCAACAAACATATGCATGCATTCAATTCATATCTTTGGTCTGGTTCATAAGTTTGCAATGTGCAATAAAAAGGTTTGGTAGAGCCGCACCTCTATAGACGGGTGTGTAAGCCCACCCAATGGATCAAACACCATTGTCGTCCACATCCACCCCACCATAGAATAGGGATAGAGCTAAAGTGTAAGACCCGTGCCAATCTAATCCGGTCTTACCACCTTGAACCAGGTTTACCCATCATGGTCGAGTCAAATGGACCAAGGGCGTGAAGGAGATCGAGATCCCAGGTATCAAATCGACCCAAAAACACTTAAAATAGGGGAAGGGTCGCATACCCGGCTAAGCAGGGTCGGACCTCCCAAAACAGAAAATCAGACCCTCAGTTTTGAAGGGAGGGTCAGACAGCTTAAGACCCTAGGGTCGACGGGATCATCAACCCTCCCATCGACCCTCGGATTCTGCCAAATATAGAAATTAGAAAATTTCCTAATTTTTTATTGGGATTCTTTCCTAATCTCAGAGGGACTTATTTAGGATGTTCCTACCCTATTTAAAGGACGTCCCTAAGCCACTTTCACTCCTTTCACAACCCTAATCGAATTAAGAGAAAGAGAGGAGAAGGAAAGAGGAAGAAGAAAGGGAAGGAAGAGAAATTAAGCCATAAGAAAAGAGTTGCAGAGAAAGATTATCTTCTCAGGTATGGATACTAATTCCATGAGTTTATACAGACCTTAGGTTAGTTATTGTTGAGAGTGTGATCTCGGAGAAACCCAAACCATCAATCTATGGTTAGGTTTTCATGGAAAACCATAGGAAAGTGCATGAAAGCTTTCTAGGTGGGTTATACATGGTTTCAGACCATGGAATGAATGTAGAATGGAATGTAGGAGAAAACCATAGGATTCCAAGCACGAAGAATGGATTAAAAGAGGGAATTGGACCAAAGTGCACTGAGGGTCGATGACCATTCAACCCTAGGTGTTCCTGACCATCGACCCTCAGTGTTCGGGAAGTTCAAAGTTAAGGGAGGGTCGCACCCAGGGTCAATCCTGACTCCGACCCTACCTTCGACCCTCAGTTAACAGAGTAGTTTTTAAATTCCAAATAAATTCTAATTAAATTCTATCGACTTTGTTAGGTCTTCTAGCAATATAATAACATTGTAAAGGTGATTCTAAAGCTTGGAAAAGTATCTATTAGCAAGCTAAGGTGAGGAACCAGAACTCCAAACTAAATTGGTTAATAAGAAAAACTATTTTCTATTTCTTGAGTCCTATGCTATGCTTGATTCTATGCGAATATGTTTGTAATGTGCATACAACATGCCATCCAATATTTCTATTATTTGTTCATGCATATTTACTTTATTGTTTATAACATGATGATGATGATGATGATAGGAATAGGCATGTGCTTGTATGTGTGTGGTTGATGTACTTGATGCGAGCGAGTATCAAGGGAGGTGTGATGAGAACGTCAATAAATGTTAACCTTTGGCAGGTCTCAGCACTTTAGCTCTATCTCTAACTCAAGTCTTGTGCATTAGCATCGTCGTATCACCATTACTTTAGCAGAACTATTATGTCGTAGAGTATCAGGGGAGGTGGTCTCGGTCCTTGTAGTCTCTGACTCTACCAGGGAGCCTTAGCTCTATCTCTATGGACATTCTGAGGGATGCAGGGGTGAGGCCTTGGATACACTTTTTGGCATTAGGATTGGTTAGTTGCGAGCCCAGTTTGCAGCCCTCGCTAACAGGGGCTTACGTGTTGGTATGGCACTATATAGCAATAAACGTAACCTTTGTTATATAATATTCATGATTGGGTGCATGTGAGTTGACGATAAACGTGATCTTTGGGTAACGTCACACACTCGTGTATAGAGGCGGGGTCAATAAACGCGACCTTTGGCTACCTAAACCTTTCTATTGCATACTGTAAACTTATATAACAGATCGAAGATATAAATTGATTTACATGCATATGTATTGTTGCATTGTTTTGGCTACTTACTGAGCCATGATGTGTGCTCACCCCTCAACGTCGAATATTTTTAGTTGATGATGCAGGTTATACCGTTGAAGACTACGTGAATGCGTCTGCGTAAGGGAACGTGGCAGCGTTGGAAGCTGAAGCTGAAGTGGAAACACACGACTCCTCTTGCCAGTGCAACTCGTGTGTATTTGATTAGATATTTTATAGGTTTCTTTATTGGATTTATTAAGACATGTATTTGGTATTTAAATATTTATGTCTTAGTTGAAAACAGAATAATTTGCTCTTAAATTAATGATATCATCTTAGTTTCTCAGTTCATGTTATTATAAGACTTCCGCTATTGTGTATTTACTCTGATTATGATTACGGATGGGTGTAAGTTTAGATAACGCGGGGATAGCCTATTTGAGATCCTAGTTGAACCTTTGGTTTGCTTGCGGTTCATCACACCATTCTGAACAGTGCGGAATTGGGGTGTGACAACTTGGTATCAGAGCATCTCAGGCCTTGTCCGCTGAACTAGCATACATTCAAGACAATAGTGAACTGAGATAGGATAAATTAAAAGCTTTAATACAAACACACTGTAAGCACAAGTGATGATTGAGACCAAATTTAAAAAGAGAATAATACATCTATTAAAGGGAAAATAAGTTACATACAATGACTGAGAGAAACAAAATGTATATACATAACTAAAGCAGAGTACAGTCCACAACCCAGACAGTTACTCTGTAGTACAAGAAAATAAATACAATCATGAAGCTGGAGGTGAAGGAGGAGGCGATGCCTGACGATCTCAGTCATAGTCCTCAGCGTAGACCCTAGTCAACCAAGCCACCTGGGTTTGGGTCGTCCGGAGACTAGCTGCAAGATCGGCTACTCTCCTATCAGTCGCCCGCTAGACCGATAACAGCTCATCCACCCTCATACGCTGGGCGTCTAGCAACTCCTCCATCCTCAGATCAGATCTGCGCTGAGCCTCCTTGATCTCCTGCAGCACCTCCATCATGTCATAAGGTAGGAGTGAAGGACCAGCCACATGAGAAGGACCAGCCTCAGGTACAGGATCCACTGCAGAAGAAGTACCAACACCGGCCGCATGTGTGGTGAAGGCGGTGGTATCGAGTCGACATCCATATACATATGGTCATCATCGTCGACAGGAACCATGCGAGCTCTAGCAGCGGTAGCAGCAACCTCGGCATCAGCCATCTCAATACTAGTGTGAGGGCGCACCATCGCGTTCCCCTCCTCATCACTAACCTGGGCATCCCGCATACCCATCTTGCAGATTGCCTCCCAATCTAGAGGCGACGAGAAGGTCTTCTCCTGGATCTTCTCATCTAACAGGTCAACCCCCAGATGGGTCAATAGCACTGTAATCATGCGTCCATAGGGTAGATTACCCCTATGACAGGACAATGTAGCACTAATCATAGTCCGCATGATGATGTATGGAAGGCAGACGGGCTGGCGTGTGTATATACTGTATATAAAAAATTGGGTCAGCTGAGAAACCCTCTCATAGTGTCCACTCTGCGGGATCAGATTATGCTGGATAATCTTGCAGAAGACCCGTGGAGCTGGACGCAAATAACAAGCTCTCATCTGCCATCGATCAGGACGGAGCAACTGATTGTCGATCTCTGCCCTCATCTCCATCTCAACGAACTGTGGCTCTCCAGGCGCACAGTATACCATGGGGCCATCGTAAGGTATGCCCAACAGATCGGCCAATTGCCGATAATCAAAAGAAATGTGCACCCGCTTGACGTAACTGGTGATGCGTAACTCCTGACCATGCTCAATGTCATTGTAATTCCCCACCACCTGGAGATTACAATAGAACTGACGCACCAAATCCGGGCATGTGCACGCGTCGTATGTAATGACCGGAAGCCACCCCATGTCACCAAAGGCTCCCTCTACGTTGAACACGGCTAACTTAGCCAAGTTCACCATACGACCACCCTCAACCTTCTTAAGGGCATAGTCAGCATACCGTGCCTGGGCTTCATTGGAACGGAAGCGAAGGGGATCACGAACTCTGGGTACCTTGGTACGAGCCATGGTATCTGCAAAATAAGAAAGAAAAGGAAAACAAGGAGTTAATAGGATAAAAATCTGAAACATGATTTAATAATGACGTAAATTGACCATAAAGCCCCAATTCTCACCATATAAGTGGGCATGAGAACATACGTAGGTTAAAATACATCCTACAACCCACATACAGTAGGAAATTTTAACTGACGATGTCCAATAAGAAGAAATTCAAGAAAAATAAAAAATGTTGACAAATTAGGGCAAAAAGAGAAAATTTCCAGTTTCTCGATAACCAACCGATGAAACTCAAAAATTTTTGAGGGCTTTCGTTCCTCGAGACACCAATAACAAAAGCCCCCAATAAAAATCGAATTTTTACGGTTGGAAAAAGTTTAATTTGGAAAATACAAGTTAAAGGTGCAAAAACCTAGAAATGGAAACCTAGAAACAGGTAAAATGGGAAGACATACCTGTAGTGATGACGTGGACGTCGAAACCCAGAGTCAAACCGATCAAAAACGGTAGAGTAGCACTGTAGCAACTCAGAGAGGAGAGACGAGTCGAAACGGAGGAGGAATAGTGAGAAATGACCCAAAATCGGATCTTAAAAATCTGATTTTTGGTCCGAGGGTCGGACAATTCGACTAGCACAATCGACCCTCGAATCGACCCTCCCATCGACCCTCGGCTCTCGGGAATCTGATAGAAAATCAAGGGTCGGAACTGAGGGTCGGATACCCATCGACCCTCGCATCGATCCTCAGCTCTCGGGAAGAACAGGTTATTCCCAGGGTCGGATACCAAGGGTCGGACATACCATCGACCCTCACCATCGACCCTGCATAGAAAAGACAGTATTTTTTTCATAAAATGAGCTAGAATTGGAATTGATTATCGGTTAACGTGCCTACATGAAATATTTATGACTTCTCACCTATTTTGACAATTTTCAGGCACCACCAACCACCGAAAGGAATCATGTCTAGACGTAGAGTAACCTGACAGACCCGAAATGCAGTCCCACCACCACCACCCATGGAGGAGACTAGTCAAGAAAATAACTATGCACCGGGTAATCCAGAACCGGCAAACCCTACAAATTTTCCACCTCCACCACCAGAGCTAACAACCGTGGTGATGAATTTGGCACAGCAGCTGCAGCAGATGCAACACGCGCAGGCTCAGATGCAGGTTGCCATGGGAATTATGTTTCAAGCCACTCAGGCTGCACCCATGCACACAGGACAAGCCAGTGCAGCACCGGTGGGTAACCACCCCGCTCATCAGACACCTTAGCAACCGGCTGCACAAATTCCAGTGCAGGTTCCAGAAGCAGCTCAGGGTGATTACCAGTATCCACACCATATGTTTGGAGTAAACCCCCAAAACCAGTTGGACCACTCCCGACTAGTGGAGAGATTTTTGAAGATGAAACACAAGGAATTCAATGGCAAACCATCTGATCCGTTGTGGCCAGCCCACTGGATAGACGAGATGGAGAGAAATTTCCTCATGATGACAATCACAGAGGAAGAGAAAGTACTATGCGCCACCTTCATGCTCAAGGGTGACGCACATCATTGGTGGAAATCCATGAAGGCATATTTACTGACCAAGCACGCCCTACTGACATGGGCTATATATAAAGAAGCCTTCTTTGAGAAATATTTTCCACGGAGCTTCAAAGATTCGATGGAGAAGGAGTTCCTGAGCCTATATCAGGGACAAATGACTGTGGACTCATATCAACAGTGCTACGAAGAGCTGTTTTTCTTTGCACCGGCTAGCATGCAAGAAGAAGATACCAAACCCCGTAGGTTCGTCACGGGATTGAGAGGAAGCATCAGGGAACATGTTCTGGGCTACGAAAAGAAAATCTATAATGAAGCTGTCCAGATTGCTCGAGTTATAGAATCGAGCCAGAAGGAGAGTTATTTTACTCAAAACAGAGGCATCAAAAGGCCAGCTGGAAATTCTTACAACGGAGGCAATAACAAGACATATAAGCCTTTCCATCCTCAGAATTTTACTGCTGCAACCAGGACTACTCCAGCAGCTCAACCTCACCCAAAGCCAAATTTTGAAGTCCTGAAGTGTTTTAATTGCAACCAACCCGGACATATGGCAAGGGAGTGCCCAAAGCCCATGAAGCAGTTACATCAGGGACGGGTATATGCTGTTACATCTGAGGATGCGGCCGCATCACCCGATGTGGTCATAGGTATGACTGAAACTTTTAAAGTTATAATTACATTGAATGAGCATGTAGACTAAGTAAAGATAAATCAAAGGTATTGTACCTATAAATGGCGTACCCGCCAGAGTACTCTTCGATTCCAGAGCTACAAATTCATTTATATCTGTGTCATTTGGAAAGAAGACAAAATTACCCATCAAAACATTAAACTACAAATTACTTGTACGATCACCGATGGGGTTAGAAGTGGAACTAGAGAAAGGTTATGGACCATGTCCAGTTCTCATTGGAGAGAAGACTTTAGATGCAACCTTGATACAACTTGAGATGGCAGACTTTGATGTCATCTTGGGAATGGACTGGTTAGCTCGGCATTCTGCAAATCTGTTATGCGCCGAAAAGAAGCTAACGTTCAAAGACAAAGAAGGGGTAGAACTAAGTTTTTTGGGAACCAAACTTCCCCGGAGACGCAAGCTCATACTTTCAGCACTAAAGGCTAAGAAGTGCCTTGAGAAGGGGGCAATCGGGTATCTAGTATCCGTGGTCGACCTAACCAAGGACACGCCACGAATGGAAGATATTGACGTTGTGCGGGACTATCCTGACATATTTCCGAAGGAACTACCCGGATTACCACCCGACTGAGCCACAGAGTTTGTGATAGACCTTATACCCGAAGCCGCACCAGTGTCTAAAGCACCTTATAGAATGGCTCCTACAGAACTGAAGGAATTAAAAGTGCAACTACAAGAACTGCTGGACAAGGGTTATATTCGACCCAGTATATTTCCATGGGGGGCACCGGTGTTGTTCATAAAGAAGAAGGATGGTAGCGTTCGATTATGCATCGACTATCGGGAGTTGAATAAACTGACAATCAAGAATCGATATCCACTACCTCGGATCGATGACTTGTTCGATCAATTACAAGGAGCAAGAGTATTTTCTAAGATCGATCTTCGATCAGGCTATCATCAGCTGAAGATTAAAGAAGGTGATATTCCAAAGACAGCATTCAGGACCAGATATGGACATTATGAATTTTTGGTTATGTCTTTCGGATTAACTAATGCATCGGCAACGTTCAAGGAACTTATGAACCGAGTTTTCCACGATATATTGGATACGTCGGTTATAGTATTTATTGATGACATATTGGTATATTCCAAGGACAAGGAAACCCATATCAAGAACCTAAACGCAGCCCTACAGCGTTTAAGGAAAGAGAAGCTATATGCCAAATTTTTAAAGTGCGAGTTTTGGCTAAGTGAAGTGGCATTCCTAGGCCATGTAGTATCCGCTGAAGGAATCAAAGTGGACCCCAGCAAGATCGAGGCTATTGTAAAGTGGGAAGCACCAAAGAGCGTTTCGAAAATCAGAAGTTTTCTGGGTCTAGCTGGTTATTATTGGAGATTCGTAGAAGACTATTCTTGGATTGCCGTACCTCTCACCAGTTTGACTAAGAAAGGTGAAAAGTTTGTATGGACCGATAAATGTGAGAAGAGTTTCCAAACACTGAGGACCAGATTGATATCCGCCCCGATTTTGACTATTCCTATTCCAGGACAGACGTTTACCTTATACATTGATGCGTCGGGATTGGGATTAGGATGTGTACTTATGCAAGGAGAGCAAGTGATTGCTTATGCTTCAAGACAGTTGAAGGTACATGAGAAAAATTATCCCACTCATGATCTGGAGATAGCGGCAGTAGTACATGCTGTCAAGATATGGAGACATTACCTATACGGAGAGCAATTTTAGATTAAGTCGGACCATAAAAGTCTTACTTATTTATTTAATCAGAAGGAGTTGAATATGAGACAACGAAGATGGCTGGAACTATTGAAAGACTATGACTGTGATATCCAGTATCATCCGGGAAAAGCGAACGTAGTAGCGGATGCATTAAGCAGAAAAGGAATGATAAAATCTCAAGGAGAAGTTAGCACGACCGCAGTAATGTGTACCACCGGAATGGTATTCAATCACGACAACGAGCAGTATGTGATAGATACAACGGATGATTCAGCCAACCAAGGGTTTATTCATCGGTTTTCGAATATGTTCGCGGCATTGAAGATTATACCGGATATAGTGGATGAAGTAAAGACAGCTATCAAAGCAGATCCTTATCTGAGAACAGTACAAGAAGATATTGAGAAAGGTAGGACTAACCCTGAGTTCACCTTGGATGACGAGAAAGTACTGAAATACAAAGGAAGAATATGTGTACCTGAAATAGAAAGTATGGACATTAGACACCGACTGATGAAAGAAGCCCATACCACCATCTATTCGATACATCCTGAAAGTACAAAAATGTATCATGATCTGAAGAAACTATATTGGTGGAGGGGAATGAAAGCAGATGTAGCCAAGTTCGTGTCTAAATGCCTAAATTGTCAGATTGTAAAGGCTGAACGACAAAGACCCGCAGGATTGTTACAGCCATTACCGGAACTAGCATGGAAATGGGACTGCATCACTATGGACTTCATCACGGGACTACCATTGACTCCTCGAATAGTTGACGCAGTTTGGGTGATTGTGGACCGTCTGACTAAAACAGCTCGCTTCATACCTATACAACCTCAGTATACACTGGAAAAGTTAGCGAAGCTGTATGTGGATAATATTGTTCGATTACATGGTGTTCCAGAAAGCATTGTGTCGGATAGAGATCCACGATTTACTTCCAAGTTTTGGGAAGGATTGCAAAAGGCTATGGGTACAACGCTAAAGTTCAGTACTGCATTCCACCCATAGACAGATGGACAGTCAGAATGTACAATTCAGATTCTAGAAGATATGCTACGAGCATGTGTAATTGATTTCAAGGGATCATGGGACGAAAGATTACCACTAATCGAGTTCGCTTATAACAACAGCTATCAGGCTACTATACAGATGTCACCTTATGAAGCACTGTATGGCAGGAAGTGTCGAACTCCCTTGTTTTGGAATGAAGTTGGAGAACGTAGTATTATTGGACCGGAATTTGTGGAAGAAACTTGTCGAGTGGTCGACATTATCAAGGAAAGAGTGAGAACAACTCAGAACCGTCAGAAGCAATATGCAGATACTCGACGAAGAGATCTGGAGTTCACAGTAGGTGATAAAGTATTTTTGAAGGTATCGCCCATGCGAGGATTGAAGAGGTTCGGACAGAAAGGGAAACTAAGTCCAAGATATGTCGGGCCATATGAAATTCAAGCTAAGCGTGGAAGAGTGGCTTATCAGTTAGCACTACCACCATCTATGTGAAGTGTGCATGACGTATTTCACATTTCCTTATTGAAGAAGTATGTCAAGGATCCAACGCATGTTTTGACAGTAGATTTGCCAGAATTGACTGATGATTTGACATTTGAAGTAACACCAACAGAGATCACTAGTCGAAAGGTTCAACGTCTATGCAACAGAGATATCTACTATGTTAAGGTCACATGGAAAAGTAGAGACATGGAAGAGGTTACATGGAAAGAAGAAAATGCTATGCGAAAGCAATACCCTCACTTATTTGATTAAGAAGGTACGTATAATTTTGAGGACGAAATTTTTATAAGTTGGGGGGAGTTGTAAGACCCATGCCAATCTAACCCGGTCTTACCACCTTGAACCAGGTTTACCCATCATGGTCGTGTCAAATGGACCAAGGGCGTGAAGGAGATCGAGATCCCAGGTATCAAATCGACCCAAAAACAATTAAAATAGGGGAAGGGTCGCATACCCAGCTAAGCAGGGTCGGACCTCCCAAAACAGAAAGTCAGACCCTCAGTTATAAAGGGAGGGTCGGACAACTTAAGACCCTAGGGTCGACGGGATCATCGACTCTCCCATCGACCCTCGGATTCTGCCGAATATAGAAATTAGGAAATTTCCTAATTTTCGATTGGGTTTCTTTCCTAATCTCAGAGGGACTTATTTAGGATGTTCCTACCCTATTTAAAGGACGTCCCTAAGCCACTTTCACTCCTTTCACAACCCTAATCGAATTGAGAGAAAGAGAGGAGAAGGAAAGAGGAAGAAGAAAGGGAAGGAAGAGAAATTAAGCCAAAATAGAAGAGCTGCAGAGAAAGATTATCTTCTCAGGTATGGATACTAATTTCATGAGTTTCTACAGACCTTAGGTTAGTTAATGTTGAGAGTGTGATCTCGGAGAAACCCAAACCATCAATTTATGGTTAGGTTTTCATGAAAAACCATAGGAAAGTGCATGAAAGCTATCTAGGTGGGTTATACATGGTTTCAGACCATGGAATGAATGTAGAATGGAATGTAGGAGCAAGCCATAGGATTCCAAGCACGAAGAATGGATTAAAAGAGGGAATTGGACCAAAGTGCACCGAGGGTCACACCGAGGGTCGATGACCATTCGACCCTAGGTGTTCCTGACCATCAACCCTCAGTGTTCGGGAAGTTCAGAGTTAAGGGAGGGTCGCACCCAGGGTCGATCCTGACTCCGACCCTACCTCCGACCCTCAGTTAACAGAGTAGTTTTTAAATTCTGAATAAATTCTAATTAAATTCTATTGACTTTGTTAGGTCTTCTAGCAATATAATAACATTGTAAAGGTGATTCTAAAGCTTGGAAAAGTATCTATTAGCAAGCTAAGGTGAGGAACCAGAACTCCAAACTAAATTGGTTAAAAAGAAAAACTGTTTTCTATTTCTTGAGTCCTATGCTATGCTTGATTCTATGCGAATATGTTTGTAATGTGCATACAGCAGGCCATCCAATATTTCTGTTATTTGTTCATGCATATTTACTTTATTGTTTATAACATGATGATGATGATGATGATAGGAATAGGCATGTGCTTGTATGTGTGTGGTTGATGTACTTGATGCGAGCGAGTATCAGGGGAGGTGTGATGAGAACGTCAATAAACATTAACCTTTGGCGGGTCTCAACACTTTAGCTCTATCTCTAACTCAAGTCTTGTGCATTAGCATCATCGTATCGCCATTACTTTAGCAGAACTATTATGTCATAGAGTATCAGGGGAGGTGGTCTCGGTCCTTGTAGTCTCTGACTCTACCGGGGGGCCTTAGCTCTATCTCTATGGACATTCTGAGGGGATCTTTGGGGTGAGGCCTTGGATACACTTTTTGGCATTAGGATTGGTTAGTTGCGAGCCCAGTTTGCAGCCCTCGCTAATAGGGGCTTATGTGTTGGTATGACACTATATAGCAATAAACGTAACCTTTGTTATATAATGTTCATGATTGGGTGCATGTGAGTTGACGATAAACGTGATCTTCGGGTAATGTCACACACTCGTGTATAGAGGCGGGGTCAATAAACGTGACCTTTGGCTACCTAAACCTTTCTATTGCATACTGCAAACTTATATACCAGACCAAAGATATAAATTGATTTGCATGCATATGTATTGTTGCATTGTTTTGGCTACTCACTGAGCCGTGATGTGTTCTCACCCCTCGACGTCGAATATTTTTAGTTGATGATGCAGGTTATACCGTTGAACACTACGTGAATGCGTCTGCGTACGGGAACGTGGCAGCGATGGAAGCTGAAGCTGAAGTGAATACATACGACTCCTCTTGCGAGTGTAACTCGTGTGTATTTGATTAGATATTTTATAGGTTTCTTTATTGGATTTATTAAGACATGTATTTGGTATTTAAATATTTATGTCTCAGTTGAAAATAGAATAATTTGCTATTAAATTAATGATATCATCTTAGTTTCTCAGTTCATGTTATTATAAGACTTCCGCTATTGTGTATTTACTCTAATTATGATTACGGATGTGTGTAAGTTTAGATAACGCGGGGATAGCCTATTTGAGAACCTGGTTGAACCGTTGGTTTGCTAGCGGTTCATCATACCATTCTGAACAGTGTGGAATTGGGGTGTGACATAAAGTGCTTAGGACCGCAACACATCACACTTCCCCTGATGCCCTGCTCATACCAACACGTAAGCCCCTATTGGCAAGGGCTTGCAAACTTGGCTCGCAACTAACCAATCGTAATGTCAAACAGTGTATCCATGGCCTCACCCCAGCATCCCACAATACGTCCATAGAGATAGAGCTAAGGCCCCCCAGTAGAGTCAGAGATTACACGGTTCGAGACCACTTCCCCTGATGCCCTATGACGTAATAGTTCTGCTAAGGTAATGGCGATACGACGATGTCAGTGGACAACATACTTGAGTAGAGATAGATCTAAAGTGCTTAGGACCGCACTGCATCACACTTCCCCTGATGCTCTACTCGCATCAAGTACATTAACCACACATAAACATTCACATGCCTATTCCTAGCATCATAATCATCATCATGTTATAAATAAAAAGAATTAAATATGCATGAACATTAATAGCAGGAATATTGGATGACATGTTAAATGCACATTACATGCATACAAGCATAGAGTCATTCATGGCATCGGACTCAATAAACAAAAATAGTTTATTATTAGCCAATTAGTTTAGGTCTTGTTCCCTCACCTTTGGTCGATAATTGATCCTCGTTCAAGCTTTGTAATTCACTCTTAGATCACTTGGAAACCTAACAAGTTGATAGATTTTAATTAGAATAAATTCCCATGTGTTTAGACTAACAGAAACTGAGGGGTCGCTGGTGGGGTAGCACCTGGGGTCTCAGTTTCTGCGACCACAGGGTGTAGGGTCACAGGGTAGGGTCGGAAATACTCCATCCCCACGTGCGACCACAACCTACCTGGAAATTTCCCGAGGGCATGTGGTCGGACATGTGGGTCTTGTAGGGTCAGACATCATGCCACCCCACGTGCGACCACACATGTTATGGTCAACCTTTCACTCTCAACTTCATTCATTTATGTTTGGATCATTTGGCTTATCATCATGGTCCTTCCTATGTTCGTTCTATGGCTCAAAACTATAATTTTATACACTATCCATTGTCCACAATAATTTCCTCCATGGATTCTCTTGGAATTTGCCCATGGATGGATGATTTGGGTTTATCCTAGATCCTATCTTCTTCCTGAACTATTCTAGGCTATCAATTAATTAGGGAAATTAGGTTCATACCTTATGCTTGCCAACGATTCAGAGTTTTCTTTGAATTTCCTCTTCCTTAGTCTTCTTCTTTAATTTTCCTTCTCTTCCTTCTCTTCTCTTTCTTTCACTTTCAATTAGGGTTCTAAAAGAGTGAAGGAGGCTAAGGGACATTTTATTTATAGAGAAAAACCCTCCATAATATGCCCCAATGAGTTTAGAAAAGAACCCCCTTCGAATTAGGAAGGTTTCCTAATTTTGGTTCTGTCTGGGTTCCGTAGGGTCGGAGGTGGGGTCGCAGAATCCGCGACCCTATCTTTTTAAAATGTCTGACCCCACGACCTAATTTCGTGGGGTTGGACTCTTTTGAAGTGGGGTCGGTCACACCTGTTTAGGAAAGCGACCACACACTCATATTTAACTATTTTTGAGTTAAATTTCATACCTGGTCTTGTGGTTTCTTCACGCACTTGGTCCATTTGGCTCCACCATGATAGGTAGACCTGGTACAAGGTGGTAAGAGCGATTAGTTTGATATGGGTCTTTCAACTCTCCCCCTCTTATTAGATATTTCGTCCTCAAAATTTACACATACCTTCTGAGTCAAAAAAGAGAGGATATTGCTTTCACATAGCATTTTCTTCTCCACATGTGATCTCTTTTATATCTCTGCTCCTCCAAGTGACCTTAACATAATTAATGTCACGATTGCATAGACGTTGAACCTTTCGACTGGTGATTTCAGTTGGTGCTACTTCGAATGTCAAATCATCAGTTAGATCTGGTGGATCCGCTGTTAAAACGTGTGTTGGATCTCTAACGTACTTCTTCAATAATGAGATATGAAATACATCATGCACACTTGACATAAATGGTGGTAGTGCTAACTGATACGCCACTTTTCCACATTTAGCTAGAATCTCATAGGGCCCGACATATTTCAGTCTTAGCTTCCCTTTCTGTTCGAATCATTTTAAACCTCGCATAGGTGATACCTTCAAGAATACCTTATCACCTACGATAAATTCAAGGTCTCGACGTTGAGTATCTTCATATTGTTTTTGATGATTCTTAGCCGTTCTATCTCTTTCCTTAATAATGTCGACTATACGACAAATCACTTCAACAAATTCTGGTCCAACAATACTTCGTTCACCAACTTCATTCCAAAACAAAAGAGTTCGACACTTCCTACCATACAGTGCTTCATATGGTGACATCTATATAATAGCCTGATAGCTATTGTTTTAGGCGAACTCGATCAATGGTAGCTTCTCATCCCATGTCCCTTGAAATCAATAACACAGACTCGAAGCATGTCTTCTAAAATCTGAATGGTACGCTCCAACTGTCCATCTGTCTGAGGATGGAATGCAGTACTGAATTTCAACATTGGACCCATAGCCTTCTGTAATCCTTTCCAAAACTTTGAGGTAAAGCGTGGGTCTCTATCAGACACAATGCTTTCAGTTACACCATGTAATCTGACAATATTATCCACATATAGCTTAGCTAACCTCTCCAGGGTATACTGTGGTCGTATAGCTATGAAGCGAGCTATTTTAGTCAGATGGTCCATAATCACCCAGACCGTGTCAACTACTCGGGGAGTAAATGGTAACCCGGTGACGAAGTCTATAGTGATGCAGTCCCATTTTCATGCTGGTTCTGGCAGTGGCTGCAACAATCCTACAGGTCTTTGCCGTTCAGCCTTCACCCTCTAACAATTTAGGCATTGGGACACGGATTTAGCTATATCTGCTTTCATTCATCTCCATTAATATAATTTCTTCAAATCATGATACATCTTTGTACTTCTAGGATGTACCAAATAAGTGGTGGTGCAAGCTTCCTTCATTAGTCTATGTCTAATGTCAAAGTTTTCTATTTTAGGAACACATACTCTTCCTTTGTTCTTCAGTACCTTTTCATCATCCAAGGTGAACTCAGGAATAGTCTTACCTGTTTCGATGTCTTCTTGTACCGTTCTCAGATAAGGGTCTGATTTAGTAACAACTTTCACTTCATCTATTATATCAGTTACAATCTTCAATGTGGCAAACATATATGAAAACTGATGAATAAATCCTTGGTTGGTTGATCCACCCAGTGCATTTATCACGAACTACTCATTACCATCATGGAATCCTTTTTCTGTAACACACATTGCCGTAGTCGTGTTAACCTCTCCTTGAGATTTTATCATTGCTTTTCTACTTAGCGCATCAGCAACTACATTAGCCTTCCCTGAATGATACTGGATATCGCAATCATAATCCTTCAATAATTCTAGCCATCTTCTTTGTCTCATGTTCAATTCCTTCTGATTAAAAAGATAAGTGAGACTCTTATGATCTGATTTAATCTGAATTTCTCTCCATACAAATCATGTCTCCATATCTTGACAGCATGCACTACTGCTGCTAATTCCAAGTCATGAGTGGGATAGTTCTTTTCATGTGTCTTCAGTTGTCTTGAGGCATACGCAACTACTTGTTCTCCTTGCATAAGTTTACATCCCAAATTCAACCCAGACGCATCAGTGTACAAGGTAAATGGTTGTCCAAGAATAGGAATAGTCAAGATGGGAGCAGATATCAATCTAGCCTTCAATGTTTGAAAACCTTCTTCACATTTGTCGGTCCAAACAAACTTTTCTCCTTTCTTAGTCAAACTGGTGAGAGGTACGACAATTCTGGAATAGTCTTCCATGAATCGTCGATAATACCTAGCTAGACCTAGGAAACTTCTAATTTTTGCAACACTCTTAGGTGCTTCCCACTTCATAATGACTTCAATCTTGCTAGGATCCACTTTAATTCCCTCAGCGGATACAATGTGGCTTAAGAAAGCGACCTCATTTAGGCAAACTCACACTTTGTAAATTTGGCGTAAAGCTTCTCTTTTCTTAATCGTTGCTGAGCGGCTCTTACATTCATGACATGAGTTTCCTTGTCCTTGGAGTAGACCAATATATCATCAATAAACACAATGACTGACATATCCAACATATCATGGAACACTCGATTCATTAGTTCCATAAAAGTTGCGGGTACGTTAGTCAATCCAAAAGACATGACTAAAAATTCATAATGTCCATATCTTATTCTGAATGTTGTCTTTGGAATATCACCTTCCTTAATCTTCAACTGATGGTATCCTGACCGAAGGTCAATCTTGGAGGACACCTTGGCACCTTGCAAGTGATCAAATAAGTCATTGATCCGAGGCAACAGGTATCGATTCTTGATTGTAAGCTTATTCAATTCCTGGTAGTCTATACATAGTCGAACGTTATCGTCCTTCTTTTTTACAAACAATACTGGCACTCCCCATGGTGATATGCTAGGTCTGATATAACCCTTGTCCAGTAATTTCTGTAACTGTACCTTTAATTCTTTCAGTTTAGTAGGAGCCATTCAGTAGGGTGCTTTAGATACTAGTGCGACTCCAGGTATCAGATCTATGACGAACTCTGTCGCTCGGTCTGGTGGTAGTCTTGGAAGTTCCTCAAGAAATACATCTGAAAAGTCACACACAATATCAATATCCTCCATTCGTGGTACTTCCTTGGTGAGATCAACCACGGATACTAGATACCCAACTCCTCCTTTTTTGAAGCATTTTTGAGCCTTTAATGCAGAGAGGATGAGTTTTCGTTTACGGGGAAGTTTGGTTCCTGCAAAACTAAACTCTGCTCCTTCCTTGTCTTTAAATGTCAGCTTCTTTTCTACACATAATAGGTTTGTAGAATGCCAAGCTAACAAATCCATTCCCAAGATAACATCAAAGTCTGCCATTTCGAGTTGAATCAGGGTTGCATCCAAAATCCTTTCCTTGCGGTAGCTGCTTCCTAGGCTTAGGACATTCCCTGAAATAATGTCCCACTTGATTTCAGTTATAGCATTTTACTCCATTATTTTGATTTTGTTGAGGTTGGATTATTGGAATAGTCTTGGCTGCAGCATTAAATCCTTGAGTACAGAAGGGTTTGAATGTCTTTGTGTTCCCTCCGTTATAAGAATTTCCATTTGGCATCTTGATACCTCTATTCTGAGCAAAGTAGCTCTCTCTCTGGCTTGATTCTAGTACTCGAGCAATCTGCACTGCTTCATTGTAAATTTTCTTTTCCGGCCCAAAACATGCTCTCGAACGCTTCCCCTAAGTCCCATGATAAACCTTCGGGTTTTAGTATTTGCCTCCTGCATGCTAGAGGGAGCAAAGAAAAACAGCTCTTCATAACACTGTTGGTATGCATCCACCGTCATCTGTCCCTGATACAGACTCAGAAACTCTCTTTTCATAGCATCTCTGAAACTTCTCGGAAAGTACTTCTCAAAGAATGCCTCTTTATATATAGCCCAGGTCAATTGGGCGTGCTTGGTTAACAGATAAGTTTGAGTAGACTTCCACCAGTGGTGTGCATCACCTTTCAGCATAAATGTTGCACACAGTACTTTCTCTTCCTCATTCACTGTCATCATCATGAAATTCCTTTCCATTTCGTCAATCTAACGAGCTGGCCACAAAGGATCTGCTGGTTTGCCATTATATTCTTTAGGCTTCATTATCAAAAAAAGCTCGATCAGTTGAGAGTGGTCCAACTGATACAAAGCATAGGCCCCATACATAGGTGGTTGATACTGGTAGCTGCCTTGGGCTACCTCAGGGTTTTGTACTGGAGCCTGTACCATTGGCGTTTGAGGTGCTTGGGGCACCGTGTTGCTACCCCCTGGTACTGTGCTAGCTTGTCTGGCTGGCATAGGTGTAGTATGTGCAGCTGGAAAAACCATTCCTATAGCAGCTTGCATATTGGCTTGCACCTACTGTATTTGCTGCAGCTGTTGTGCTAGGTTCATTACTGTTGTGGCCAAATCTGTAGGTGGGGCTGGCAAGTTTATAGGACCTGCCTGGGCATTAGCTCCTGGTGTTGCCATATTCTGATTCTCTAGTCCTTCTGAATTTTCATGGCTGTCTTCTTCCATAGGTGGTGGTGGTGGTGGAATTGGGATATGACCTCGCATAGTTACTCTTCGCCCAGCCATTTCCTGTTCTGGTGGTGGTAGTGTCTAAAAAATCATAGAACATATGAGGCAATCATTATATAAGTCATTCCCATGTTAAGATCCAACTAATCAACTTAAAATTCTAACTTTCCAAGTCATTCAGTCAAAATACTGTATTTTCCATCATAGGGTCAATGATAGGGTCGCACTGTGTCCGACCCCATGGTATGCAACCTCACAAAACCCTATCAGCTCACCGAGAGCCTAGGGTCAGATGTATGGTCGGTATATGTCCAACCATAGGGTCTGACCACACAATGTTTGTCAACTCACCGAGAGCCTAGGGTCGATCGTAGGGTCAGTCGTAGGGTCGCATGTTTAGTCGAATTCTGTGATCACACGACCCCAAATCAGGTCTTTAAACCTACTTTTTGGAATCATTTCTCACTTTCTCTTTTTCCTTCAACTCAACTCGCTTCCCCTGAGTTTTTACATTATCAACCCCTCGTGTTTGGTGATTATTTCTTCCATTTACGACCTCCGTTCCTTTCCTTTAGGTATGTTCTCTACTAGTCCTTACTTTTAAGCTTTCAAAGTTAGGTTTTTCGCCATTTATAGTTTTTTCTTCAAATTAAACTTTTTCTAACAGTAAAAATTTAATTTTTATTGGGGGCTATCGGCCACCCAATAGACGAAAGCCCTCAATAAAATTTGAGTTTCATTGGTTAGTTTTTGAAAAACTTGAAATTTTCCATTTCTCACCTAATTTTAAAATTTTTCCCCAATTGTTGAAATTTCTTCAAATTTGATCTTCCTAGTTTAAATTTCCAACTATATGAACCTTGCAAGGTGGTTTGGAACATATGTAAGTCCTCCTACCCAGTTGTTTGGGTGAAAAGTGAGGCTTTTGCCAAATCATGCCGTTATAATGCACAAAATTTTGAGTTTTCACCATTTCTAATATCTTGTCTATTTGTCTGTATTTTTGCCGATAGCATGGCTCGAGCCAAAGTTTCCAGAGCTCATGATCCCATTCGTTTCCGCTCTAATGAGGCAGAGGCTCAGTATACTCGTTATGAGCGTAAAAAGGTAGAAGGGGGTCGCTGTGTAAACTTGGCTACTCTAGCCTTGTTTAATGTGAAGGGGGCTTTTAGGGACATGGGTTGGCTTCCCATGATCACATATGAGGCTTGCACCTGTCCTGCTCTGGTGAAGCAGTTCTATTGCAACCTCCAGGTAGTGGGTGATCGCAATGATATAGACAGGGGTAGGGAGCTCAGGATCACCAGCTATGTGAAAGGGGTGGAAGTTTTCTTTAACTGCCAGGAGTTGGCTGATCTCCTGAGTATATCAAATGATGGCCCCTTGGTATACTGTGCTCCCAAGGAACCCCAGTTCTATTCCTTGATGATGTGTGCTGAGATTGATCGCCAGCTTCTTAGAGGTGATCGCTGGGAGATAAAGGCAATCAACCTACGGTCGAAACCTCGGGTATACTGCAAGATCATTCTACACAACCAGATTCCTCAGAGTGGGCATTATGATAGGATTTACTAGTTGACCTAGTACCTCTTGTACTGCATCTGCACTAGGCAGCCCATCTGCCTGCCATACATTATCATTAGGACGATGATCTATGCTATGACGCCTGGTTTGGTAGGCAAGCTTCCCTATGGACATTTGATCACTACCCTGCTCACATGCCTGCATGTTGACTTATTGGATGAGAGGATTCATGAGGATACTTTCTCTTCTGACCTTGACTGGGATGCCATCTACAAGATGGGGATGCGAGATGCGCAGGTCTGTGACGAGGAGATGAACGCTCTAGTGCATCCTCGTACCCGAGTAGAGATGGCAGACGCCGAGGCGGCAGCAGCAGCAGCAGGAGTCCATGGGGGTGATGCTGAGGATGATGATCGTATGTATATGGATGTGGATACCATACCGCCTTCATCACCACCGCATTCCACTGGAGATGACCCATCTCAGGTTCATTCACACACTGTTGGTCCTTCACACCCACCATCTGATGATGTGATGGGGCTACTATGTGAAATTAGAGAGGCTCAGCGCTTGACTGATGGGAGAGTAGGAGAGCTTCTAGATGCCCAGTGCATGTCTGATCAGTGGATGGCTGTTCTGACAGTTAGTCTCCAGGTCACCTAGACTCAGGTAGCTTGGCTGACTAGAGTGTATGCGGAGGACTATGATCAGGATCGTGAGGTACCTTCTCCTCCAGCACCTCCAGCTCCATGATGTATATTTTATTTTTATTTTTTTTTTGTTTTTCCTTGTACTACAGAGTAACTTTTCGGGTTGTGGACCATACTCTGATTTGGATATGTATATATGTTGCTTTTTTATTCGATGTATATATGAAATTTGTTTCTCCTTTTATATATGCATTATTCTCTTTCTTAATTTATGTCTCATACAACACGGTGCTTATAGTGTGTTATTTTTAAAGCTTTTAAATTTTTATCCCAACTCAGTTTACAAACTCTTGTGGAAGTATATCGGTTTAATAGATAGGGCCCGAGAGCTCTGACACCAAGTTGTCACACCCAAATTCTAAACCAACCAGAATGGTGTAATGAACCGTCTATGATCCAACGGTTCAACCAAGATCTTGAATAGGCTGTGTCCGTTTGCTTAAACCACACACATCCACAATCATAATCAGAATATATACACAATAGCAGAAGTCTTTAATATTTAATGAACTGAGAGTCTAACGGTGATAAAATAAATAAATTATCCAATTATCTCCAAATGAAAAGTCATAAAATAAAATAAACTAATCAATTACATGTTCTTAATAATCCAACTATAAATCAAAACGAAGACGCATGAGTTGCACTCGCACGACGAATCATGCGACTCCATCATAGCTTCTGCATCCATCGCCGCAGCATGTCCGTACATCGGAGCATTCATATAGTCTTCTATAGTGGTACCTGCATCATCAACTAAAAATATTCGACGTCAAAAGGGTGAGCACACATCACGGCTCAGTGAGCAAACAAAATAATGCAACAAACATATGCATGCATTCAATTCATATCTTTGGTCTAGTTCGTAAGTTTGCAATGTGCAATAGAAAGGTTTGGTGGCTGCCGCACCTCTATACAATGGTGTGTAAGCCCACCCAATGGATCAAACACCATTGTCGTCCACATCAACCCCACCATGGAATAGGGACAGAGCTAAAGTGCTTTGGACCACACCGCATCACACTTCCCTTGATGCCCTACCCATACCAACACGTATGCTCCTATTGGCGAGGGCTTGCAAACTGGGCTCACAACTAACCAATCCTAATGTCAAATAGTGTATCCAAGGCCTCACCCTAGCATCCCTCAATACATCTATAGAGATAGAGATAAGGCCCCCCGACAGAGTCAGAGATTACTCAGTTCGAGACCACCTCCCCTGATTCCCTATGACGTAATAGTTTTGCTAAGGTAATGGCGATACGACGATGTCAGTGGACAATATACTTGAGTAGAGATAGAGCTAAAGTGTTTAGGACAGCACCGCATCACACTTCCCCTAATGCCCTACTCGCATCAAGTACACTAGCCACACACAAACATTCACATGCCTATTCCTAGCATCATCATCATCATCATGTTATAAATAAACTGAATTAAATATGCATGAACATTAATAGAAGGAATATTGGATGACAAGTTAAATGCACATTACACGCATACAAGCATAGAATCATTCATGGCATCAGACTCAATAAACAAAAATAGTTTATTATTAGCCAATTAGTTTAAGTCTTGTTTCCTCACCTTTGGTCGATAATAGATCCTCGTTCAAGCTTTGTAATTCACTCTTAGACCACTTGAAAACCTAACAAGTTGATAAATTTTAATTAGAATAAATTCCCATGTGTTTAGACTAACAGAAACTGAGGGGTCACAGGTGGGGTAGCACCCGGGGTCTCAGTTTCTGCGACCACAGGGTGTAGGGTTGCAGGGTAGGGTCGGACATACTCCAACCCCACATGTGACCACACCCTCCCTGGAAACTTCCCGAGGGCATGTGGTCAGGCATGTGGGTCTTGTAGGGTCAGACATCATGCGACCCCACGTGGGACTACACTTGTTATGGTCAACCTTTCACTCTCAACTTCATTTCTTCATGTTTGGATCCTTTGGCTTATCATCATGGTCCTTCCTATGATCGTTCTATGGCTCAAAATTACAATTTTACACACTATCCATTCTCCACAATAATTTCCACTATGGACTCTCTGAGAATTTTCCTATTGATGGATGATTTGGGTTTCTCCAAGATCCTATCTTCTTCTTGAACTATTCTAAGCTTTCAATTAATCGTGGGAATTAGGTTCATTCCGTATGCTTGCCGAAGATTCAGAGTTTTCTCTGAATTTTCCTCCTCTTTATTTTTCATCCTAATTTTCCTTCTCTTCCTTTTCTTCTCTTTCTCTCATTTTCAATTAGGGTTCTAAAGGAGTGAAAGAGGCTAAGGGACGTCCTATTTATAGAGGAAAACCCTCCATAATATGCCCCATGAGTTTAGGAAAGAATCCCCTTTGAATTAGGAAGGTTTCCTAATTTCGGTTCTGTCTTGGTTCCGTAGGGTCGGAAGGTGGGATCGCAGAATCCACAACCCTACCTTTTTAAAATGTCCAACCCCATGACCTAATTTCGTGGGGTTGGACTCTTTTGAAGTGGGCTCGGTTACACTTGTTTAGGCATGCGACCACTCTCATATTTGACTGTTTTTGAGTTAAATTTCATACATGATCTTGTGGTTTCTTCACGCACTTGGTCCACTTAGCTCGACCATGATAGATAGACCTGATACAAAGTGGTAAGACCAGTTAGATCGATATAGGTCTTATAGACGTGGTGATCCATGGGAGTAGGGATTTGGGGTTCTCCATTGGGATGCCACCCATGTATGGTGGTTCATGTAACAAGTGACCTCATGAATCACGTTGGGACTGGCTGTACCTTTGTAGAGGCACAACGAACCACGGGAGTGGGGAGTTGGGGTTCTCTATTGGGTGCAGTCTAGTTGAGGCCATGTATGATGGGCGTATAGAGTATGGGAGTACGATACACATGCCATGTTGGCACTCTATGCTCTAGTGGAGACACGGTCAATTCATGGGTGTGGAACGGGGATTCCTATTGGAGTATAGTTTTATTTATTGTGTAGACATGCCATGTTATGTGATTGATTGGTAGGATATGGATATGTTTGTGTGTGGGGTATATGATCATGTAACATGTGGGGGCACGATACATGGCCATATGTTCGGTTGCATCTTAGTTGGGACACGGTGAGTCCATGGAAGTGGAACAGGGATCTCTACTGGGGTGTAACCCTATTACTAATATGCTCATGCATCATGCCTCAAGTTAGCCAAATGACTTATGCTTTAGTAGGGAAACTTAACTTAGGCGGTAGTGTACAGGGTACTCAGGCGGTGGGGTATGGGTACATACTCAGGGGGTGTGGTACGGGTACATGCTCAAGCAGTGGGGTACAGGGCATAGCTCAGGTGGTGGGGTATGAGGCAAGATCCTCGCTAGCGTAAAGGCCGGTCCCTGATTTACATATGCACTTGTATGACACTCACAATTGCTTGTTTATTTGCTTCTATACTACATTTATAAATTGTTGCATAGGATTGCATTGGTTACCTGACTTCTCACTAAGCTAGATGTGAGCTCACCCCTTGATATCGAATCTCTTTTAGCTTTGTTTGTAGGTACCTTTTCTACTGATGCAACTATGGATCCTGTTGATGATGAGGGCACTTCTCTTGGTGGGATTCTTCTGAGAGATCACGTCAAGGGTTATACCTGTACGGATTGCATCTACGGGACCTGATTCAGCTCCTTGATTCCATTAATTTTGCTATCTATTGATGATGAGGGCACTTCTCTTGATGGTTTGGTCTATCCACAGGAACCTATTCAGATTTATTTTGGTTATGTATTATGGGATGTATATAATACTATAGATATTATGGAACAACTGTAATGGGTAACAGATTTATGATATTAAAGTATTATTAGTTAGCATCTTGTTCTTTATTATGATTTCTGCTACAACTCTATTCCGCTACAATGAGATTATGGGGTTTGCTGGTAGATCATTTTAGTCGTCGATTGCTAGAAGATTCGGGTTGTCTCTTAGATGACTCGGATATCAAGCTCAATTCCCATAATGGGTTGTGACAAGTTAGGTCCATGGATACCTAAGTGACTGAACGTCACAGTGTATCCTCACATTTATGTTATTGTTCTAGGTCAAGGAGTTATATTTTAGGGTCCTTGGTTCAGTCCCATCACGAGACATCTTATTGTCAAAGTGAGACAGTATCGCATGGATGGACATCCCATTTGTTAGTCAGATTCTACCTTCTATTTAGCTTAGTACTAAGAAGGACATCTTCTTATAGGGGTTTGGGGGTTTCCAGCCCCTATAACATTGTTCATAAGGCTGTATAGCAACTACTGGCTAAGCACGGGAACTGTCGGAGCCAAATAGGAATAGAGTTGGTGACCGCGGCTGCACCTCACTAGGTGCTAGGCGTGCAGCTGGTGGTCGCAACCGCACACTTTTGCATGGTCTTGCGATGGCACCAACACCCCTGGGGTGTTTCCTAGTCCCAGTATATTTGGTTTGCTATCTAAAACTGCAAAGGTGGTGTGAGGTTGGACGTTTTAAAGTATAATCCAATTCTAACTCCGAAATACATGAAACAACAAGGGGTTATTCTTTATGGGACATGATCACAGGATTCTAAACGCATTAGCATCCTAAGATACATTATAGCAAGCCACTGGCTATGCATGGCAGCGATCCAGTGCAAAAACACATATAGCTGGAGGTCACGGCCGTACATTATAGCTACTAGGCCATGCGGTTGGTGTCCGTAGCCGCACGCTGTAACATCGCTGGATGTCGGTGGTTTGGCTTCTGGGGTGTTGGCCAGACTCAACCAAGTGTGACTATGACTTTTGGGTTCCCAATTCCTTATCTATATTAGTTCTTTTTTTTTTGGACATCTTTTGGCTCATCCAATAGCCGAAATGTTGGATTTGGCATAGAAACCTTGAGATCTGGTGTCCAAACCTTTGGATCCATTATTATCTATGGTTCTAGTTTCTATTGGACATTCTTGGGTCTTTTAGTGGTCAGGGTTATTCATTTATATATCCTAAGGCTCAATCCCACCTTTCTATGGTGCCATATATGCTACTATCCACCATCCGTATTTGGGAATGGTAGCCTATATGTTCATGGATTCACCATTGTTGATGGATAGTATTTCTTCTATTGATTTTCTCATAGAAACATCCCAATATTTAATTCTTTACATCGCAAGTTCCTTCACATTGATTTCAGACATGGTAAAGAGTGCTTACAGTCATTCTAAATCCATTATTAATGAGGAAGTTATCAATTCATATCTAGAGCGAAGGAATAATTACAATGGTTAGCCTTTTTCAAGTTCTCTATTAAATGTGTGCTGTTCCAGTGGTGAGTTTTCCTTCTCTTCCCCTTTTCTTTCTTCTTCTTTCTTTGTGTTTTCTTCTTCTTCTCTTTTCTTTTTCCTTCTCTCTCTTGGGCGGTATTCAGAAGAGAGTTATTCATTCTCTTATCTTCTTCTTACATTCTCTACTATCTTTCTCTCCAAATTCATGCGTTAGAGTTTTCTACTCTGATTTGGTTAGACTAGATCAATACTAGGGCCAAAATCGATAGGTTAAAGTACAAAAATGGAATGGTGACGATCTCCCTCCTTTCCTTCCATTATCGGCTCAAGCATGGTCAGCATACCAAGAATACAGTCAAGCACAGTTGGCTTACCATGTAAGGAGAGTATAAAATCTGACCGGTGGGTCCTATGGTTGGTTGGTCACTAACCCAGATCTTGCCTAGAGGTGTGGCGACAACTACGTGCGGCTAGTGCTCAGCCGCACTGTAAGACATGCACCCAGAATCCCCTACTAACGCGGATTCCTCCTATGCTAGGTCTTAACACACCGACTGATGGAGCACCCAACACGGAACCAATGGATGCATCTTAGTCCTAGGTAAGCCACCTATTCCAAAACCTAGAGAATGAGTATTATGGTTGACCGAAGATGGCCCATTGTGCATCCTAAGGCATCCAGGCCAATTGGTTGATCAAATAGCCATATTTTGGGCTAACCGGATGCTTTACCAGATGCTGCATCCCCTGATTGTCAACATCTGATTGAGCTCTACTTCAACACTCTCTCTACGAACCTATAAATAAGGAGGCTTGTCTCCTTATTTCCCTTTTGGACATTGAAGAGTTTGAGTGGGAGAGAAGAAGAAGAACAAGAGAAAAACTTGGAAGAACTTCAAGCTTAACCCTAGCCTCATTCTCCTTGGAGGTAAGTGCAATGAATCCCCTCTCCTTCTTGGTGAATGAATGCTAGACCAATGGGGGGTTGTTCACCATTAATGGTCTCCATTAATGGAGACTAACAATAAACATAGAATATTAGGTTTTCTCACCCACTCCATGAGTGGAGTTAAATGAAGCTATAAATGGCTCCCATTCACCATAATAATGGTGGGTGAGTGATTCCCACCAACTAAATGAAGATGGAATTGAAGGAGGAATCAAATCCCCACATATGGAAACCACCCAAGTTCGTGACCTGGTTTAAGGGAACGAACCGGAGGTACTAACCAGAGGATTGGTCATGACCTTGCCTCTGGGTGACTATAACCATACCTATGCCAAGGCAAATGCCTTGGCAGAATGACTAAGGAATAACCAGAGGACCCTCCCGAAGGCATGACCCTCCGGATGACCTTTTCCCAGTTACCTTCGGGGTCCGATTGATATGGACCTTTGGATAGGATTAGTATTAAGTAGAGGCAGTGCCAGATGATCCACTACTTGGCAAAGCCTTCGGATACCGTTCTGAAAGCCTACTGTTATAATAGTGTGTATAACTGGATGGTCTGCCAGAGGATGGACTATCCGATTGTACCCTCCAATTCTGGGTACATAGAAAATATACTAAGTGTCAATCGGCTGGTAATTCCGGTAGGTATACCACCTGGTTGTATCCCCCAGTTCTGGCTCAATTGGCAAGTATACCTAGTTAGGATTAATGGGATCAACTGTTGGGTTCTTGGCTTATCTCAAGACCCATGTATAGGCATGTGAGGCTTGTCCATACTGGTTAAAAGATATACAACCAAATAATAAAACATTTTCTACGTAAATAGGTAATAAACTCAAGCAAATTGGAAGCCTTCTAGTTGGCTTCACTTTATAGCAGCACTTGTAGTGCTATCAAGTGAGGGGTCTAGTCCGTAGACGTAGGACATTCATAACATGTCTAATTTATGTCATAACATGATTTAATTATATTTATGCCATGTCATTCATTATTATTTTATTTGCGCATGCATTGCATTATAACAACTATGATTACTTATTGTGTATTGTTTGGGTATGACACAGGCCATGTTGTTTATGCTATACCCTAGCGGGGGCACAATGATCCATAGGAGTAGAGTTGGGGATCTCTGCTAGGGCATAGCCTTTCATTATATATGCATACGTTGACCATGTATGATGGTTCATGCGGCGCATTGGAGTGTGGGCACACAGTTCATGTTGGATTAAATTGCATAATGGAGGGGGCACGAGATCCATTGGAGTGCAGTCGGGGATCTTTATGGTGGGCATCATAGTGGTTTTGTTGGCATGCTAGCGGGGGCATGGTGACCCATTGGAGTAGAGCTTGGGAATTCTGCTGGTAGGCAGCCATGATTAAATGAATGTACATAATACACATAGGTAGTGCAGTTACCCTGTTTCCTACGGCCTTTCAGTAGGGGTTAAGATACTGGCATAGGCTCATACTTCCTCGATTTGGAGACTTGATGGCAGAATCAGATTGCCCCAGGGTCTCTGATGTCTGGTGGGCTCTATGAAGGGAAGTGACGAGCCTGAAGGGATTGGGGCCCTAGATGGGGGTTTTCATGTAAAAGTTGTTTAGCGGCTTGGGCACCCCATTTTTACTACCCTCAGCATAAGTGAACCCATATGGCAGGTTTTCGACTTTTAACCCAAAGGTTTGTAATTCACTAATGAACCCCACAGCAGGGACATAGGCTATTACCTACTTGGATGAATAGGTCATGAAATTATCTTCAAAATGAGACCGGAATCATCAAATTTTGATATAAAACAAGGAAGATATCACAGTTTGAAAATGCAAGGGCATTTACGTAGTTATCGTATGATGCATGCATTATCATTTAAACTTCAAATCATCATATTTTGGTCATCTGATATCGGAATCGGATGATTCAAAGGCCAATATTCCTTATTTTCAGTCCTCTTCAAAGTGGACGTGAAAAATCCCAGGCAAAGGTCACTGATGGGTCCCATGCAAGCTTTCATGCAAAATTATCGATAGAAATTCAATGTTTCATATCTTTGCCATTCTACGTTCGATTTAGATGATTCAAAGGCCATTATTCTTCATTTATGATGTTCTACAAAGTGGACGTAAAAGATTCAGTACAAAAATCTCCGAAGGGTCCCATGCAAAATTACATGTCGAAATAGTCGTTTAATCTTTGAAAATTCATATTTTGGTCACCCCACATCCAAATCAGGTGATTTCAGTTTCAATATGTTCCATTTTTAGTACTCTACAAAGTGGATGTAAAGGATTTCAGGAAAAAGTCACCGAAGGATCCCATGCAGAATGGTTAGCTAAATTATCGATAATTGGCCTGCTTAAACTTCATAAATTCATAAGTTAGCCATTTCATTTCCAAATGAGGTGATTCAAGTTCCAATATTCCTCATTTTTATTGTTCTACAAAGTGAACGTAGAAAATTTCAAGTAGAGGCTATCGAAAAATTTCATGTGGAATGGCAGTGAAAATAGCCTATGAAATGATAGAGAGAAAAAAAACCAATTTTCTCCCAACATAACTCAACCCATATCAGTTTAACTCAGTCAACCCAAGCCAGTCTCAACCCGATTCAAATCAGTTCATCAATGTGCATAGTACTTATATATATTATATATTGTATACTATATGTATGTATGTTATTAAATATATGTGTATATATGTTTATAATATATATTATTATATATAGAAGATAGAATCCGATAAGGGGAGGAAATCAGCAAGGAAATAAATGAAAAAAAAATATAGAAGGAAAGACGGTGGAGTAGAGAGTTAAGAAAAAGAAAAATAGAAAAAAAGGAAGGAATGAGAGAAGAAGAAAAGAATGAAGGGAGAACCGAAGAAAAAGAAGAAATAGGAGAGATCGAGAGGATTCGAATAGAATTAAAGGAAAGATGAAATATGGAAAGAAAAAAAAAAGGAAAAAAACTAAAAGAGAAAGGGACGGAGATCCAGAGAGATTGAGAGAGAGGAGAAGAGAGTTGAGGAAAGGAAAGGGGGATTGAGAGAAAGGAAGGATAGAGAGACACGGGAAGAGAGATAGACCTGAGAGATGTAAGAAAAAAAAATTAAAAGAGATAGGGACGGAGATCCCGAGGGATTGAGAGAGGGAGAACAGAGATCGAAAGAATAAGAGGGATTGACGAGATAGAGAGAGAACGGAAGAGTCAGAGGAGAGAGAGACAGAGGAAGAAGAGATTCATGAGAATGAGAGGGAAGTAGGGCAAAGAATAAGGAGAGAAGAAGAGACGAAATGAACAAGCAGGAGAGAGAGCTTTGAGATCGAGCTGCAGAGCTAGGAGGAGAAGGTGAGAACAAGAAAGAGAACGAGAGAGATTGAGAAAGAAGAAGAAAAGGAGAGGAAGAAGAAGGTAAGTCCCTTACCTCTATAACCATGCTCATCAACCCCTGCATCTTCTACCATCCTCGATCGTCCTCGATCGTTACCCGACCTGCAACCAGCAACCATGGCCATTACCTTCTCCCCCGCTTCCATCCATTATCCTTGAAACTTCACCATGCAACCTTATCCATCCCACTCACTTTCCTAACCATAAGTTCCCTCTGCAACATCCGATGACCAGCAACCCACTTCCATGCACCTACCACCCGTATCATCCTTCTCCCACCATTAATCCACCTGTCTGCAAGAACCACCAGCCACCGATAATCCCCAAGACCGACTCCAACTTGCACATCCCTTACCACAACTTAGCCCCAGTTATTATCTACCACATCCATAACTCCACCGACAAACCACATGTCTTCTCTTAGCCTCACCTAGTTCACACAAATACACTTAATTCCCTAACAACCTTCCGTGGCCATCTTCTAATCCTCACTAAAGCCCTCTAGCACAGCACATTCCTCCCATGCATGCAAACTCAAACCCGATAAATCCTTACCAGGCCAGTTCACCATCTAATCAAGCTCCACGATATCCCAGTAAACCTAGCCGCCATTACCTTTGCTGAAACCTGCACCATCCGATTGGTCATATACGAGTTGAACTTTGATTTTTGGTTGTCTTGGATATAATGTCTGATAAAATTTGATAATCATGGCTGTGTTAGGCATTAATGTGAGACAAAATTGGATGCTTGATCATGTTAGTATATTTCTTAAACAAATTTGATCCCATGAATTTCAATCTTGATCATGAATTTGAATGTGGTTATGATCATTTAGATTTGGAATTATTTATGAAATTGATCCCATCCGATGTTTGGAATTGCCATGAAATTGACCCATCACATGTTTGGAATTTATATGTAATTGATCCCATCTGTTGCTTGGTATTGTCATGAAATTGATCCCTTCTGATGCATGGAATTTTTATGAGATTGATCCAACTATGGCTGAAATTTTATTAAATTGGTCCCATCGGATGCTTAGAATTTCTAGGTGAATTAAATGGACCATTGATGTGGAATTTTGTAGTGATTTAAATATGTCCATTGATCATAATTGTGATTGATGTTGAATGATAATTTGATCTAATGTAGACCATTGATGTTGAATGAGTTTGATCAATTATGATTAATTTTGATTCTTAATTTGATCAATTATGGACCATTGGTGTGGAATGGGTTTTAATTTGATTAATTGAGGGCCCATTGATCTTGAAATTTGGATGGAATGAAATTTGGCATTTTGATTAAATTTTGATGTGATTAATTTCTATCAATTGATGATGAAACTTTGATGAAATTATTGGCAATTGATCTTGAAATTTTAAGTGATTTAACATTGGCCATTGATCTTAGATGCTTTAATGATCAAATCTGGAACATTGATCTTAGATGTATTGATGCTTGAAACTGAACGATTAGATTTTGATCATGAGTGTTTTAGAGGAATCTGAACCATTAAATATTGACTATGAGTGTCTTACAGGAATCTGAGCCATTAGATTTTGATCATGGGTGTCTTAAAGAAATTTGAGTGGTTTGATCTTGATCATAAGTGATTTAAGTGAACGGTTAGATTGTGATTTTGAGTGATTTGAACCGTTGGATTATATTTGGGAATGTTTTAAATGAATCTGAACGGTTAGATTACCATTAATAGTGATTTACTATCAATAGTGATTTAGACCGTTGAATTTTTCATCATGAGTGTTTTTAGATGCTCACTGACTTGTTTGGATGCTCATTGCCTTGTTTGGATGCTCATTGCCATGTTCAAGTGCCTACTGCCACATTTAGATGATTTATGCCATATTTGCATTCTATGTTTGATGCTTACCATATTGATATATAGATGCATATATTGATTTCTTGCCATTTTTAGGTCTTACCATGCTTAGAAAATAGCATATAAGATCTTACCTCTTTTTTGGATGATTCATACCATATTTGCATTCTATGTTTGGTACTTACCATATTGACATATAGATGCCTACATTAATTTTTTACCATATTAGGTCTTACCATACTTAGAAAATAGCATATAAGATCTTACCTATTTGGATAATTCATGCCATATTTGTATTTTATATTTGGTACTTGCCATATTGACATATAGATGCATATATTGATTTCTTGTCAAATTAGGTCTTACCATGCTTAGATTAGCATATTAGATCTTGCTATATAGATTCTTGCCTTATTTGCAATACATGCCATATTAGGAGATCTTTAACAATTTTGCTATATGTGTATTTCTTATCATAAACATCATACATGTCATATTTAGATGGATATTTATTTTTTACAGTAATTTAATTTATGCAATACCCTAGCTGAACTGCCATATATGCACACTTCTAGAAGACAATCTAGGCGTGGGGATGTGTATTTAGGCACCCACATTCTTGTGAAGGACATAATGGGAAATAATAAAAATCTTAATGAAGAAAGAGAATGCTTTGCCAAATCATCCAAAATTAGAACTTAGGATGGAAAGGGTAGCTCAGGACAATTTCCACCTCTCAATAAACCCTTATCCTAGAATAGGTTTTCAATCCTAAACCTAGAATAGGTTATAAACCCAAAACCTATAATCGGTTCTCAATCATTAACCTAGAACAGGTTATTTCAATCAGCCCGAACTGCGCAGATTTTGATTCCTAAGGCAAACCCTAGGATACGTAGGTCATTTAGGAGAATCCCAAATTCGGATCCACACCTTAGTCCACTCGGACTATCCATAGATCCACATGGATATCCATCCATCAGCCCAAAATACGTGGATTCTGATTCCTAGGGCAAACCCTAGGATACGTAGGCTATTTGGGAAAATCCCAAATTTGGATCCACACCTTTGTCCACTCGGACTATCCATAGATCCACTTGGATATCCACCATCATCCTGAACTACATGGATTCTGATTCCTAGGGCAAACCCTAGGATACGTAGGTTATTTGGGAGAATCTCAAATTCTGATCCACACCATAGTCCACTCGGAATATCCATAGAACCACTAGGATATCCATCCACATTTTAACCCAAATAAGGTTATCCGCATTCCAATCCGGAAAGGGTTATCCATATTCCAACCCAAATAGGGTTATCCACATTCAGACCCGAAAAGGGTTATCCATTCTTAGAACCACTAGGACTATCTATCAATCCGCATGGACTATCCAAATCCTAACTCATAGGGTTTCTCGTCCTTTCAAGCATAAACTTCAACTTGAAAATGAACTTAATCATGCACAAGCATAAATCACAGCCATAAACTTTAATCACACCTGAACTACAATGGTGGACCTGATTTTTGAGATAATTTTGTGATACGTAGGCAATCTGATGGATACAGATTCGGTTCAATGATATCAAATCACTTGGTTTGGTTCGGTTTAATAGATAAAGTCTAGCATATGAATGGTATAGGAGAGCAATTTCGATCGGGCGGTTTAGGTGTGTAACCCCTTCCCATAACAGTAACCTGATGCTTACCCAATTTCTGATGGACCAGAAATCCAAATTAAGGGTCATGAGTCAATCGAAGTTTTACCTTAGGGTGAGATTTCACATTTCTAAGGTTCTAGACCTTAATCTAGGTGGCGACTTCCAAAAAAAATAGATTACGATCTTTGTCCTCACAGTGGCGACTTCACTGGGGTTATAAATGTCAAAATCCTAAATGAAAACTTTTCTTGTGTGACTTGGATGGTAGCTCTTAGGATACTATATTTATGCTTGTATGATATTGTTTTGGAGGGAATGGGTTCAGTCACACTTTCGTGCGAGTAGCCGAACCGGGTCCCATGCATATGGGGCAGCCCATTAGGCGAAACACACAACCTTGGCCTATACTTTGTGATATCTTGACTGACGAGTAGTCTCTAACGAGCGTTTCTTGGGTCCGCCTGGAAATGCGTTATGCTACTCCATGTCTTGATTCTTGCAACATAATATATAAAGGGATTGGGGGCCCATTATTCATCGTGCATTAGGTGATAGGTTGCCCCGTCCTTGTCAAGGTGGCCTTTTCTGTCCTAACCCAGATTGTAGTCCAATGTTTGTTATTTTTTGGTTCATCCCTGAACCAACCCAGTAAAATCTGCTTAACCATGACATCCATGTTCGAGACGTTGAATTTCTGCCCGTTTTTGTCCTCGATTGGTTAACATGTTTGAATCTACACGATGAGCATCTTGAACTCTCACCCATTGAGAGTATGAGGTATGTATACACCTGTTCCATGTCATAGTGGTGTAAGCACCCCATTTTTGCCACCATCAGCATAAGTGAACCAATATGACAGGTTTTCAGCCTTTAACCCAAAGATTTATGATTCTCTACTGAACCACACAGCAGGGTCATCGACTATTATCTACTTGGAAGAATAGGTTGTGAAATTATCTACGGAATGAGACCGGAATCATCAAATTCTGACTTCAAATAAGGAAGATATCGTAGTTTGAAAGTACAAGGGCATTTACGTAATTATCGTATCATGCATGCATTATCACTCAAACTTCAAGACATCATATCTGGGTCATCTGATATCGGAATCAGATTATTCAAAGGCCAATATTCCTTATTTTCAGTCCTCTTCAAAGTGGACAAGAAAAATCCTAGGTAGAAGTCACCAGTGGGCCCCATGCAAGCTTTCACGCAAATTTATCGTTAGAACTTCAAAGCTTCATATCTTTTCCGTTCTACGTCGGATTCAGATGATTCGAAGACCATTATTCTTCATTTATGATGTTCTACAATGTGGACGTGAAAAATCCCGAGTAGAAGTCACCAATGGGTCCAATGCAAGCTTTGATGCAAAATTATTGTTTGAACTTCAAAGCTTCATATCTTTTTTGTTCTACGTCGGATTCAGATGATTCCAAGGCCATTATTCTTTATTTGTAATGTTCTACAAAGTGGATGTAAAAAATCTCAGGTAGAAGTCTCCGAAAGGTCCCATGCAAAATTACACATTGAAATGGTCATTTAACCTTTGAAAATTCATTATTTGGTCACACCATATCCAAATCAGGTGATTTCATTTTCATCATGTTCCATTTTTAGTACATTACAAAGTGGACATAAAGGATATCTGATAGAAGTCTCCGAAGGATCCCATGTTGAATGGTCAGCCAATTTATCGATAATTGGCCTGCTTAAACTTCAAAAATTCATAAATTGGTCATTTTATTTTCAAATGAGGTGATTCAAGTTCCAATATTCATCATTTTTAATATTCTACAAAGTGAATGTAGAAAATTTGGAATAGAGGCTATCGAAAAATTCGGTGCGAAATGATAGTGGAAATGACCCATGAAATGATAGAGAGAGAAAACCCAGTTAATTTTAGTCAATCCAGTCAACTCAGCTCAACCCAAGCCAGTCTTGGCCCAACCTAGTCAATCCTTGTCAATTCGGACCAATTCATGTGGGCGCATATGCATGTATTTCTTTTATATATTATTTATATGTTTATATAATGTATAATATGTTATAATATATCATATAATATATATATATGTCTTATATGTATATTATATTGTATATATTAATATATTAATATATTATATATTTATATGTTTTATATATAAAAAAGAAGTAGGATCCGAATAGAAAAAAAAGGAAGGATGAGAGATTGAGAGGCAATCCGAGAAGATTGAGGGAGTAGAATAAAAAAGGAAAAAAAAAGAGAAATAAGGAATGAAATCCGAGAGAAGAGGGAGGAGAGAAGAAGATCCGTGGGGAAAAAAAGAAAAAAAAAAGAAAAAAGGGAGGGATCCGATGAGATCGAGAAGAGGATAGAAGTTGAAGAAGGAAAAGAAAAGATTGAGGCAGAGAGAGGGAGATCGATTGTGAGACCAATAAAAGAAAAAAATAGAAAAAGGAGGGATCCGATGAGATCGAAAAGAGGAAAGAAGTTGAAAAAGGAAAAGAAAAGATTGAGGTAGAGAGAGAGATCGATTGTGAGATCAATAAAAGAAAAAAAATAGAAAAGGGAGGGATCCGAGAAGACTGGGAAGAGGGAGAGAATAGAAGATGAGGAAGAGAGAGACTGAGAGGTGAGGGGGAGAAAAAAAAAAGAGGCCAAGAAAGAGTGGAGGTCGAGAGAGAGAGGAGAATAAAAAAAGAAAAAAAGCTGAAGAGAGAGAGGAACCAAAAAAAAGAGGAAGAAGAATCGGGAAAAAGAGATGGTAGATCGAGGAGAAGAAGAGAAAAGGAGGAAGCAGGAGCTGGAGAATGAGGGGAAAAAGAAGAAGGAGGAGAAGAGGAGAAAGAGAGAGAGAGCGGTGGAGAGAAAAATAAAAAGAAAAAAAAAGACCGAGAGAGAGAGGAGGAAGACAAGTGGAGAAAGGAAAAAAACAAAAAAAAAAGCAAAAGATGAAGGAGGAGATGCCAAAGAGGAAGAAGCAAGAAGAAGAAGCCGAATACAGGTAAGCATTCTTACCTGAAACCCAACAAAGTCCTGCCACTGATTCACCCAACTGTAGCAAACACTACACTCCAACCCGATAAACCCTTCTCTCCAAGCACCTGCTAACCACTAGCACACCTACAAACATACAACCAGCACACCTGTCCGTTGCTCATCAACCCTTAAAACCTGCAGATTCTCAAACCATCCCATCCCTTGCAAACTTGTAAGCATTACCCAACATCTACCAATATTCATGCATGCACCCCACTAATTCAACCGACCATCTCACCATTTGTCTGTGTGAATTTAATGTGGTTAACCATCTAATCTTGAGTTGAATGTGATAAAGTATGACCATATTAGATCATGAATTTTTCTGTATGCGATTCCAACCATATGATTTCGAATTTTAATATGATTGGTTCATTGGAATTTTTAATGTTATTGATCCTTATGGCTGAGATTTTTAATATGATTGATCCAACCTATGGTTGGGATTTTTAATGTGATTGATCCCCATGCTTGAATGTTAATGTGATTGATCATACCATGCTTAATATGATGAAAATCGATCCCATCGGATGCTTGAAATTTCTATGAGATTGATACCCATGCTGGAATTTAATATGTTTGATTGTACCATGCTTGGATGTGATGAAATTGATCCAATCATGAATGGAATTTCAATGTAATGAAATTAATCCGATTATGAATGGAATTTTATGTGATGAATATTGGACATTGATCTTAGAATTTTAAGTGATTTAATATTGGCCATTAATCTTGGATGTTTTAATGATCAAATCTAAATCCTTGATTTTAGGTGTGTTAATGCATGAATATGAACCACTAGATCATGATCATGAGTGTTTTAAGGAAATATGAACCATTAGATCTTGATCATGAGTGTCTTAAAGCAATCTGAACGGTTAGATTACCATCAATAGTGATTTATACCGTTGAATTTTTCATCATGAGTGTTTGGATGCTCATTGTCATGTTTGGATGCTCACTGACATGTTTGGATGCTCACTGCCATGTTTAGATGCTCACTGTCATGTTTAAATGCTCACTGCCATATTAGGTCTTGCCATGCTTAGAAGATAGCATACTAGATCATGCCATAAAGGCTCTTGTCTTATTTTCAATACATACCATATTTGAGAGATTTCTTACAATCTTACTATACGTGAATTTCTTACCATAAATGTTTTACATGACATATTTAGATAGAATATTCCATTTTTGGCAATAACTTAATTTATGCTGCACCCTAGTCGAACTGCCATACCTATACACCTAGCAAACATATTAGGTGTGGGGACGTGCATTTAGGCACCCACATTCATGGGAAGGGCATAATGGGAATAATAAAAAACTCTAACAAAGATAGAGAATGCTTTCCCAAACCTTCTAAAATTAGAATTCAGGATAAAAAGGGTAGCTCAGGACGATTTCTACCCCTCGGTAAACCCTAAACCTAGAATAGGTTTTAAATTCTAAACCTAGATTAGGTTCTAAACCTTAAACCTAGAACAGGTTCTCACATTCTAACCTAGAACAGGTTATCCAGACCCGAACTATGTGGATTCTGATTCCTAGGGCAAACCCTAGGATACGTAGGCCATTTGGGAGAAACCCAAATTTGGATCCACACATTAGTCCACTCGGACTATCCATAGATCCACTAGGATATCCACCCATCAGTCTGAACTACATGGATTCTGATTCCTAGGGCAAACACTAGGATACGTAGGCCATTTGGGAGAATCCCAAATTTGGATCCACATCTTAGTCCACTTGGATTATCCATAGATCCACTAGGATATCCCCCATATTTTAACCCAGAAAGGGTTATCTACCCCGAACTACGCGGATTCTGATTCTTAGGTCAAACCCTAGGACACGTAGGCCATTTGGGAGAACCCAAATTTGTTTCCACAACTTAGTCCACTCGGACTATCCATAGATCCACTAGGATATCTCCCATATTTTAACCCAAATAGGGTTATCCATCCCGAACTACGTGGGTTCTGATTCCTAGGTCAAGCCTTAGGATACGTAGGCTATTTGAGAGAATCCCAAATTCGGATCCAAACCTCAGTCCACATGGATTTCCATAGATCTACTAGGATATTTACCCTCATTTTGACCCAGATAGGGTTATCTATATTCCAACCCATAAATGGTTATCCATATTTTGACCCAAATAGGGTTACCCTTAGATCCACTAGGACTATCTATCAGTTCGCATGGACTATCCAAATCCTAACCCATATGGTTTCTCATCCATTCAAGCATAAATTTCAACTTGAACAAAGAACTTAATCATGCACAAGCATAAATCACAGTCATAAATTTTAATCACACTTGAACTACGATGGTGAACCTGATTTTTGGAATAATTCCATGATACGTAGGCAATCTGATGTATACATATTCGGTTCAATGATATCAAACCACTTGGTTTGGTTTGGTTTAACAGATAGAGTCTAGCATAGGAAAGGTATAGGAGACCGATTTCGATCAGGCAGTTTGGGTGCCGAATCCCTTCCCATAACTGTAACCTGACGCTTACCCAATCTCTGATGGACCAGAAATCCAATCTAAGGGTCATGAGTCAATCGAAGATTTACCTTAGGGTGAGATTTCACATTTTTCTAAGGTCCTAGACCTTAATCTAGGTGGCGACTTCCAAGATTACGATCATTGTCCTTACATTGGCGACTCCACTAGGGATATATATGTCAAACTCCTAAATGAAAACTTTTCTTGGGTGAATTGGATGCTAGCTCTTAGAAATCTTTTATATATGTATAATGTATAATATATTATTGTATATAATACATATATATATCTTATGGATATATTATATGTATTAATACATTTATATATATTTTATGGGTATATTATATGTTTTAATATATATATATATATATATTTGTATACATATATATTTATATATATATATATATATAGTAAATAGTATACATATTCATTAGGAAAGAGAATGGAAAGAGAAGCCATAGGAAAGAGAATGGAAGAAAGAAAAAAAATGGAAGGAAAGAAAAAAAAAAAAAAAAAAAGGAAATGTTTTCTAAGAAAGAAAACATGAAAAGAGAGGGAAAAAAAAGAAGGAAAAGAAGGAAGAAGAAAAGGAAAGAAGAAAGAAAGGAAAGAGATAAGGAATTTTCTAGAAGAAGGAAAGAGAGAAAGGAAAGAGAGAAGGATTTTCTAGAAGAAGAAAAAGAAAAAGGAAAGAGAGGAAGAAGAAAAAACGTGGGAAGGAAGAAAAGAAAGGAAAAAAGAAAAAAATAGAAAGAAAAGATTTTCTAGAAGAAAAAAAAAGAAGAAAAGGAAGGAAAGAGAAGAAGGAAAGAGGAAGAGAGGATTTTCTAGAAGAGGGAGAGAGGAAAAAAGAGTAGTATAGAGAGGGAGAAGAGAAAACGGAAGGTAAATAAGAATGGAAATAAGAAAAAAGAAAGAAAAAAAGATTTTCTAGAAAAAGAAGAAAGGAAAGAATGATCTTCTAGAAAAGGAGAGAAAAAATATAAATAGGCATGAGAAGAGAGAGGATGAGCTCTTTCTTCAGACCATAGAGGGAGGAGAACGTGAGTGAGGGAGAGGAGAATGTGAGTGAGAGAGAGAAAACGTGAGAGAGGGAGAAAGAAAGAGAAAAGAAAAGAGAAAAGAAAGAAAAGAGAAGAAGAAAAGAGAGAAAGAGAAGAGAGAGAGAAGCAGAAGAGAGGAGAAAGAGGATTCGCATTCAAAGGAGGTTGATACAACCTCCAATCACCCTTCATCGATGGTTTTGCTCGATTTGAGCACAAGGTTAATACTCTAAACAAATTTAGAGGCCGTTAGAATGCTCGAATGCCAATTTTGCTTGAAAAATATTAATTTCCATGAAATCTCAATCATGAATGCTCTGTTACATGCTTGTTAATGTTAGGATGCCTATGTCTAACATTTTTCATGAATGATAATTTGTCTAAGCTATTCAATGATAAATTTTTGAATGATATACAGTGATGTTTGATGTTTTTTGTAAATTTCATAAAGTGATTTTCTGATCTAAAAATTCTAAATTTAGGATTCAAACTTAGGACGTACATAACATGTATTTTTTCTAAGCTTTTGAAGCCCAACTATTTATGGGAGTCTCTCTGATATGTTAGAAGACTACCCTAAGAATTTCGTTCCATTTGAAATTGGAAAAATATATCAAAAAATTTGTCTTTTACATTGCTATTTTCTCGGATGTAATGCAATCCTCCATCAGAAAGTCTCTAGACAAATGTATTATGGCCATAATCAGAAAATCTACTTAATATAAACTATTTAGACATGATAGGCTTCTAAAATATGGCACTGGTTTTATATTTTCTCAATTTTTTGTTGAATTGATACCAATTTTTAAGTGCATAGTGCTCTGATTTTGAATCTGTCATGATGTACTGATTTGCATGATTGAAAAGAGTCATTTTTCACAAAGAAAATACACTGTTTTAACTTATTTTTCTTAATGAAAATTTAGATCAGACAGTTATCGACATAGACATATGTATGTATTTAATTTTCATTGAGAATAGAATTTTATTTGAAATTTATGGTGCAACTGATCAAAAATCTGGAACAGATTTGACTAGTCACATGTTCGGTCTTAGAACATATCTTTGACCTATTTTTGCTTTCTGTAGGGATTCAAATCCTTCATATGAAATATAATATATTAAGTCATCTTTCAATGAAAAAGAGTTGAGCTTGATTTGAGTTTCGAAAGACCTACTTATGGTCATTCTTGTGTAATGTGACAAAATCTCAATACAGTTTATAGTTTTGTCCATTATCTGAAACCTTGTGTCACAATTTTGACAGTTTTGAGCCATTAATATTCCCAAATTTCTTCATAAAAGTTACAATCTTTTCTAAGAACATTGAACATATGTTTTTTTGATAATTTTATACTTTTCAAAAAATAAGGTTTCATTGATGTCTCATTCATTATAACATCAATGACTGTTTAAAGTGAATTCTGCCATATTTGGATAAATGGCTATATTTGGAGCATTCATATGCTTTGTTTGGATTGTGCATACCATGTTTGCTGTGTTGCTATTTTTGGTAGAATAGATAAATTTTTATCATATTTTAGCAAAATCATTATTTCTTACCATTTTTAAGTCTTACTATGCTTAGAAAATAGCATATAAGATCTTTCCTTTTTGAAAAATTCATGTCATATATGCATTCTATGATTGGTACTTACCATATTGATATATATATATATGCATATTAGATCTTGCATATTAGATCTTGCCATATTAGATCTTGCATATTAGATCTTTCCATATTAGATCTTGCATATTAGATCTTTCCATATTAGATCTTGCCATGCTTAGATCTTACCATATTAGATTCTTGCCTTATTTGCAATACATGTCATATTAGAAAGATTTTCATAATCTTACTATATGATATGATAGTTACCATAAATATCATACATGCCATGCTTAAAATATTATTTTTTTGGTAGTAATTTAATTTATGCTGCACCCTAGTTGAACTGCCATATCTGTACACCTAGCAAACATATTAGGTGTGGGGACGTGCATTTAGGCACCCACATTCTTGGGAAGGGCATAATGGAAATAATAAAAATCTTAATAAAGGAAGGGAATGCTTTGCCAAACTTTCCAAAATTAAAATTCAGGATGAAAAAGGTAACTCAGGACGATTTTAACCTCTCAGTAAACCCTAAACCTAAAATAGGTTCTAAACCCTAAACCTAGAATAGGTTCTCACATTCTAACCTAGAAGAGGTTATCATTTTTCGAACTACGTGGATTCTGATTCCTAGGTCAAACCCTAGGATACATAGGCTATTTGGGAGAAACCCAAATTTGGATCCACACCTTAGTCCACTCGGACTATCCATAGATCGACTAGGATATCCACCCAATTTTGAACTACGCGGATTCTGATTCCTAGGTCAAACCCTAGGATACATATGCTATTTGGGAGAAACCCAAATTTGGATCCACACCTTAGTCCACTTGGACTACCCATAGATCCACTAGGATATTTAACCATTTCAATCCAAGCCCCATTTTGACCCAAATAGGGTTATCCAATCCCGAACTACGTGGATTCTGATTCCTAGGGAAACCCTAGGATACGTAGGCCATTTGGGAGAAACCCAAATTCGGAACCACATCTTAGTCCATTTGGACTATCCATAGATCCACTAAGATATCCATCCACATTTTGACCCAAATAGGGTTACCCACATTCCAACCCAAATAGGGTTATCCACATTTCAACCCATAAAAGGTTATCCATATTTTGACCCATAAAGGGTTATCCATTCTTAGATCCACTAGGACTATCTATCAGTCTACATGGACTATCCAGATACTAACCCACAAGGTTTCTCAACCTTTCAAGCATAAACTTAAACTTGAACAAAGAACTTAACCATGCACAAGCATAAATCACAGCCATAAACTTTAATCACACCTGAACTACGATGGTGAACCTGATTTTTGGAATAATTTTGTAATACGTAGGCAATCTAAAGGATACAGATTTGGTTCAATGATATCGAACCACTTGGTTTGGTTTGGTTTAACAGATAGAGTCTAGCATTGGAAATGTATAGGAGACCGATTTCGATCGGGCGGTTTGGGTCCCTAACCCCTTCCCATAACCGTAACCTGATGCTTACCCAATCTTTGAGGGACCAGAAATCCAATCTAAGGGTCATGACTCAATCGAAGTCTTACCTTGGGGTGAGATTTCACATTTCTAAGGTCCTAGACCTTAATCTAGGTGGCGACTTCTAAGATTTACATCTTTGTCCTTACAGTGGCGACTTCACTGGGGGAATAATTGTCAGACTCCTAAATGAAAACTTTCCTTGCATGAATTGGATGCTAGCTCTTAGGATACTATATTTATGCTTGTATAATATTGCTTTGGGGGGAATGGGTTCAGTCACACATTCGTGCGAGTAGCCGAACCGGGTCCCATGCATATGGGGCAGCCCACTAGGCGAAACACACAACCTTGGCCTATACTTTGTGAGACCACGACCGACGAGAAGCCTCTAACGAGCGTTTCTTGGGTCCACCTGAGAATGCGTTATGCTACTCCACGTCGCTTGGATCCTTGCAACATAGTATATAAAGGGATTGGGGGCCCATTATTCATCGTGCATTCGGTGATAGGTTACCCCATCCTTGTCTAGGTGACCTTTTCTGTCCTAACCCAGATTGTAGCCTAATGATTGTTATTTTTGGTTCATCCCTGGACCAACCCAGTAAAATCTGCTTAACCATGACACGATGAGCATCTTGAACTACCAACCCAGTAAATTCTGCCCATTTTCATCCTCGATTGGTCAACATGTTAGAATCTACACGATGAGCATCTTGAACTCTCACCCATTGAGAGTATGAGGTATGTATACACCTGTTCTACATCATAGTAGACGGTCACTATACACCCTCCATTAAGTAAGCTCGATGTGTCGAATCTCTCATTGTTAACACATCGATTTCGAAAAACAAACAAAAAATCTCTGTCAAGACATAAATACCATGGTCAAGGAGAAATTTACTAGTTTGTTCATCTATAAACCGCTTTTTCTAACCATCCCTAATAAGGACGACGGATTAATATATCTATTTCAATTTCATCGAATTCGGTAATCCAATTGGCTAGACCTTGGTACCACTGATTATCCATTTTAGAATCACGAGGTCCCAAGACTGAACACATGGCTTAACCAGATTCAACTAAATTGACTCAGATAATGTTTACCCAATCGCCCTTATGAGGGAGCTAACTTTGTTTGGTTAAGTCATCCTTGATTGTGCATGTGACTTTGTCCATTCCTCTAGATGTCTAAAATCTTGATATTTCTCCATTGGGTTTCAATGCCTTTGGAAAAGAGGAATGGAACCAATAGAGCATTCAGTTTAGACAACGACAAGCACCTAAACCTGAAAAAGGTTTACAATATTCCCGTATAGTTAGTCCTTGGGCTTACTCAAACATCATATTCAATTCATCTCAAAATCAATGTGAGATTTAGCCCCTAGGCAAATCCAATCACTGTTCTCAATGTACCTCAGAATTAAGGAAAGATTTAACCCCTAGGCAAATCCAATAACCGTTTTCGATTTACTTCAGAATTAAGGAAAGATTCAACCCTTAGGCAAATCTAATCACTATTCTCAATGTACCTCAGAATTAAAGAAAGATTCAGCCCCTAGGCAAATCCAATCACTATTCCCAATGTATCTCTGAATTAAGGAAAGATGTAGCCCCTAGGCAAATCCAATCATAGTTCTCGATTCATCTCTGAATTAAGGATAGATTTAGTCCCTAGGCAAATTAAATCACCATTCTCCATTCACCTCTGAATAAAGGAAAGTTTCAATCCCTAGGTAAATGCAATCACCTTCTCGATTCACCTCTGAATTAAGGAAAGATTCAGCCCCGAGGCAAATCCAATTACTGTTCCATATTCACCTTTGAATTAAGGAAAGATTCAGCCCCTAGGAAAATCCAATTATTGTTCCCTATTCACCTTTGAATTAAGGAAAGATTCAGCCCCTAGGCAAATCCAATCACCATTCTCGATTCACCTCTGACTTAAGGAGAAATTTAGCCCCTATGTAAGTCTAATCACCCTTCCTGATTCACCTTGGAATTAAGGAATGATTCAGCCCCTAGGCAGGTCCAATCATCATTTCGATTATCCAAAATTAAGCAAAGATTCAACCCCTAGGAAGATTCAATCACATCCAGTTCCTCTCGGAATCAATGAAATATTCAGCCCCAGATTCAACCACCATTTCTAGTTTATTTCATAACCGATGGAAAGATTTAACCCCTAGGCAGGTCCAATCATCATTTCGGTTCATCTAGAATTAAGGAAAGATTCATCCCCTAGGCAGATTCAATCACATCCAGTTCATCTCAGAATCAAAGAAATATTCAGTCCTAGATTCAACCACCATTTCTGGTTCATCTCGGAACTGAAGAAAGGTTTAACCCCTAGGTAGGTTCAATCATCACCTCCCAGATCCTGTTAGAGTAGAGGAGGCATTCGGCCCCTAGGCTTTTTTCACCCTTCACCTCCTGTTTAGGTTCCTGTTCATGTCGGAACTAGGAAAAGTTTCATTCATCTGAATTTAATTAGCCACTAGGCTTATCCAACCATCAACTTTGGTTAGGGTTCTGATTCATGTCGAAACTAGGAAAAGTTTCATTCATCTAAATTCAATGAGCCATTAGGCTTATCCAATCATCAATTATGGTTAGGGTTTTGATTCATATCGAAACTAGGAAAAGTTCCATTCATCTGAATTCAATTAGTCACTAGCCTTATCCAACCATTAACTTTGGTAAGGGTTCTGATTCATGTTGGAACTAAGAAGAGTTCCATTAACCAACCATAAACATTGATTAGGGTTCTGATTCATGTCAGAACTGTGAAAAATTTCATTCATCTGAATTCAATTAGCCACTAGGCCGGTCCAACCATCAACTTTGGTTCAGGTTCTGATTCATGTTGAAATTAAGAAGAGTCCCATTCATCTGAATTCATTTAGCCACTAGGCTTATTCAACCATCAACTGTGGTTCAAGTTCTGATTCATGTTAGAACTAAGAAGAGTTCCATTCAATTGAATTTAATTAGCCCCTAGGCTTGTCCAACTGTCAACTCCAGTCAGGTCCCGATTCATGTTGGAACTAAGAAAGGTTCCATTCATATGAACTCAATGTGAGCATGAGTTAGCCTTTAGGCCTGTTCAACCATTACCTCTGATCCATGTCCATTTCATAAAGGAATCGAAGAGAATTTTTTTAGTCATTTCAACTCAATCAATCCATCATCTCTAGTAATTAGAGTCCAATCCATGATTGTCATCCTTCGCCTCTATCAATCGGAGCCCAACTCAAGCAATCTTTGCCTCTAGCAATTAGAGGCTAGTCCATGACTGTCAATCTTGATCTCTATTAATCAGAGACCAATTCAAAGTCAATCTCGATCTCTATCAATAGAGACCAGTTTAAAGTCAACCTTGTCTCTATTAATTGAAGATCAATTCAAAATCCACATCCGACTCTATCAATTAGAGTCCGATCCATGTCCATCATAGCGCAGTGCTACAAGTTAAGATTGCTCGTCAGGAATGGCGAATGAGTAGCATTCCTCATTACCTGTCAGTAAAGATCAATTCCAGATTCTAGAGTCATCAGGAGACCATGAAACTTCATCTATGATAATGCTATCCCATCTCAGGCATTTTTGCCCCATTGGCCAAGGAAATGCTAGAATCCAAAGAGTTGCCCTCATATTTCTCATTGTTCAAAGAGAGGAAATGGAATTTTCCCGAGCAGTAGGGTAGACCAAAGAAGAGATCCAATGTACCTTAGGCTAGGATAGAAACTAGAATCATGGCTAGGGAATAGTCCAATGATGAAACTCTTAACCCATAAACTGGGGGATGAATCAGATTGAACTTGGACCCAAATTGAGTGCGGTCCAATGAGGAAAGCCAATGACCCCTGAACTGGGGCATGAACTAGATTGACTTTGGACCTGAATTGAGTATAGTCCAATGAGGAAAGCCAATGACCCCTGAACTGGGGCATGAACTGGATTGACCTTGGACCCAAATTGAATGCGGTCTAATGTGGAAAGCCATTAAGCCCTAAGCTGGTCATGAACCAGATTGAACTTGGACACAAATTGAGTGCGGTCTAATGAGGAAAGCCATTATGCCCTAAACTGGGGCATGAACCAAATTGACCTTATACCCAAATTAAAAGTGGTCTAATGAAGAAATCCATTGAACCTCCTAAGCCGAGGCATAAACTAGTCTAATCTTGGACTTAAAATGGTGTAGTGCAATGGCGATACCCCTTGATCCCCAAGCTGGGGCATAAGCTAGAAAGATTTTGAACTCAACTAGAAGCAGCCATTGATGAATCCATTGAACCCCAAATTGGGGCATGAGCCAGAGTAACCTTTAACTTAAAAAGCAATACTCTGGTTATGAATAGATCCCAAACTAAAAAACAAGGAGAGAATTGTATGGAACCCTAAAAGGTAGGTATCTTATACCTATTGATAGAGGGGCATGATGAGTCCTACTGTTAGAGGTCTGAAGGACGATTTATTCCCACAACGACTGATGGTGGTCATCGAAGGCGTTATGCCCAACTACAGTCACTTGGACGAACTAGTTGTTTCAACTTTATATTATCGGTATTCGATAGGTCATCCATGTCCAGGTCCAAGATTGATATGCTTGTTGACAAGTCCAGTTCAATTGTGCCCTATATGTAAAAGAAAATCACCCTGTTTGGGATTTCAAACTCTATGCTTTGTCTCTTCCATACATTTTCTCCCAGTTTCATACATCCTCCTATTCTACGTGCGCAATCAATTCTGACTCTGAAGATGATTGAAAGGATGAGCCATCTCCTGAACTTCTACACCACTTGGCCTCTTGAAAAAGAAAGGTCCAACCTGTCTGGGAATGCTTTCAATGATCAATCGAGAGACACAAGAGTACTCTCAAGAAACAAGTATTGTAGAAGTTGCCATTTGTTCTACCTATGAAAAGATTCCAAGGAAAGCATTAGATAGTAATAGTTCATATCAGCAGGTCAGCCAATCAGTACAAATGAGTGGAGGACAGATGTGCCACCAAAAAGATGAAAATATCAAAGTTCTTACAAAGTACATCATCTGCAAGCAAGAGATACATGATGAATGGTCAATATCAAAATACAAGAATAAGGTCATAAGAATACCAAAAAAATAAAAAAAAATAAAAAAATTCAAGCCTATGTTTTATCTACATCAATAATGGGAGGTAGTCAGATCAGACAGAAAGTGATGATTAACTTCCAGAGGATAGCATACGGATTCACCATTCAAAAAAAATCAGATACAAGATGAGCAGTCACAAATGTTCATAAAGTTTACAGAAGATCAGAGTACTAACTGGGGCAATGATGTTCTATCTGATTGGAAATGTTTGGAAGAAGAAGATTCAAATCCAATATTGAAAGTCATGATTCAACTTTGTGATCAAGTAAAGCACTGGATTATGTAGTGTGGCCTCCACATCCAAAAAAAAAGAAAGAAAAGAAAATAGTAAGATGTTGAATGGAATTGGAGTTCGACAATAAGCCAATTATCCCTCTCACTTCAAGAAGATGGTAGTTCCAATCAAAGCCTGAAAGCAAGTGCAATCATTCTTTGAGATTCACAGCATATTGGACCGGACTTTTGATTTTGGCCAATTACATCCCGCCTTTACATGAGACGATCTCATCACTTCTTCATCATCAGAGAAAGATTTCTCATAGGCATTAGACTCTCTCTCCCGTCTATCAATCTGATGGCTTTCCAAGGAGTCTCTATCACAAGCCCTTCTTTTGATTATCAATTTTTTATGGCATTGTATCTCGTGATCATGTCATCATTTTATGTACAAATTCATGAATCTGGCTGGAACTCTTATATGTCATTCATTACATCCGACGGCTTCCCAAGGTTCCTATAAGCCCTTCATTTCTCAATCCAATAAAATGGGATCTTCTCGGTAAGATAAACCCATTTTATATAAACAACCAAATACTCTCCCAATGGTAGACCCATGTTGTCACACCCCAATTCTATACTATTCAGAATGGTGTGATGAACCGCTAATAAACCAACGATTCAACCAAGATCTCATAAGCTGTGTCTGTTTGCTTAAACCATACACATCCACAACAATAATCAGAGTAAATACACAATAGCGGAAGTCTTAAATCTTAAATCAACTGAGAATCTAAATGTGATAAAATAAATAATTTAACCAATTATTTCCAAAAGGACTAAGACATAAACTTAAATAATTAATTCAAATACATTGTCTATATAATCTAAATAAGAATCTAATCGAAAACACAGGAGTTGCACTCGCATGTCGAATCATGCAACTCCATCATCACTTCAGGGTCCATCGCCGCAGTTTGCCCGTATACATGAGCATTTATATAATCTTCAACCATGGTACCTGCATCATCAACTAAAATATTCGACGTCGAAAATGGTGAGCACACATCACGGCTCAGTGAGCAAACAAAACAATGCAATAAACATATGCATGCATTCAATTCATATATTCGGTCTGGTTTATAAGTTTACAATGTGCAATAAAAAGGGTCGGAGGCCGCCTCACCTCTACACACAAGTGTGTGAAGCCGCCAAATGAATATCGGCATTGCCATCCCACATGCACCCACCATGGAAACATTGTACCCAATGAGTATTGATATTGCTGTACCACATGCACCCATACCAACACGTAAGCCCCTGTTGGTGAGGGCTTACAAACTGGGCTCGCAACTAACCAATCCTAATGTCAAACAGTGTATCAAGGCCTCACCCCATCATCTCTCAATACGTCCATAGAGATAGAGCTATGGCCCCCCGATAGAGTCAGAGACTACACGGTCTGAGACCACCTCCCCTGATGCCCTACGACGTAATAGCTCTGCTAAGGTAATGGCGATACAACGATGTTAGTGGACAAGACTTGAGTAGAGATAGAGCTAGAGTCTAGTGACCAGGAAAAACCACAGTGTCACGTCCTCTCCCTGATGCCCTACTCGCATCAAGTACGCTAACCACACACAAACATTCACATGCCTATTCCTAGCTTCATCATCATCATCATGTTATAAACAAACAAAATTAAATATGCATGAACAGTAATAACAGGAATATTGGATGACATGTTAAATGCACAATACACGCATATACACATAGAATCAATCAATCATGGTATCGGATTCAATAAGCAAAAATAGCTTTTTAATATCCAATTAGTTTAGGTCTTGTTCCCCTACCTAATGATTGATTGATCGTTCGCTCCGCGTCACAAGGTCCAAAGGTGCTATCACAAGGTCCTATACGATATTAGGGTTTAGTTAGAATAGGTTTACGTTGGTCGAAAAACCAACAATGGCAAAACACATCTCATAGAGCCGACCGGTCTCAGTATCGGTTGCAGCACTATGGGGAAACCTACGATCGAACACCACAGACCAGTCCCCGAGAAGTACCGGTCGCAGTACCGGTCGTATGGGGAGCGACCCGTATGGTCGACCGGTATGTCTCCGGAAGACCATACGTCCGATTTCTCGACTTTCGTCGATCATCCCCTAATGATCCTAGGGTTTCCCCTACACATTCTAGGTTTGAGCATTGCGTTAGAGTTGTTTCCAACTCTATTCAAGTCCTAGTTTCGATGGTCTCAACCTAGAACTTGAATCTAGGGTTTACCGACTAGATTAGGGTTTGACAGCAAAATATGGTTTAGATCAATACCTCGCTCTGCATGGTATTGATCCAACTACAATTAACCATTCTAGATTACTTATGGTAGAGGAAGGTTTGAGCACTTCCCATTGACTTGTGGTAACTTGTTCTTCGTCGAACGGCAATGGCGGCTCTTCCCTCTCCTTCCTAGCTTCTTCTCCTTCTTCAGCCTCTTTCTCTTTTTTAGGTTTTGTTAGGATCATGAAAGGTTTTAGGAGGTTTTTTAGAGGGGTTTATATATAGGCTAGGTTTAGGTTTAGGAAGCCTCCTAGAATTAAGAATGTCCTTCGGTTTGAAATTTGGAAAGTGGGACTTGCAGAGATCCGTTTTCGGATCTTAGTGGTCTGCTGCACAGGCTATACCGGTCGATCGATACCAAGACAGGTACCATCGACCGGTATGAAATATTTCATAATTAAATCGGTCTGTTTTGTACCTGTTTGTCATCCGCTCATCCCGTCTGGCCCGGTGATGATTGGAAGACCTGTTACGACATGAATTCAAGGTTTAGATCGGGTTTATGGAGTCCGGGTCTTACAACTCCCCCACCATTAAAAGAAATTTTATCCCCGAAATTTGAATGTAGGTTTCACAACTCCCCCACCCTTAAAATAAATTTCGGCCTCGAAATTTGAACGTACCTTGGTCATCGAAAAGGTTAGGGTATTCCTTTCTCATTGCGTTCTCTTCCTCCCAAGTAATTTCTTCCACATCTTTGCTTTTCCAATGCACTTTCACATAGTGGATATCCTTGCTTCGGAGATGATGTACGTGTAAGACCCGTGTCAATCTAACCCGGTCTTACCACCTTGAACCAGGTTTATCCATCATGGTCAAGTCAAATAGACCAAGGGCGTGAAGGAAATCGAGATCCCAGGTATCAAATCGACCCAAAAACACTTAAAATAGGAGAAGGGTCACATACCCAGCTAAGCAGGGTCGGACCTCCCAAAACAGAAAGTCAGACCCTCAGTTTTGGAGGGAGGGTCGGAAAGCTTAAGACCCTAGGGTCGACGGGATCATCGACCCTCCCATCGACCCTTGGTTCCTGCCGAATATAGAAATTAGGAAATTTCTATATTTTTTTATTGGGATTCTTTCCAAATCATAATGGGACTTATTTAGGATGTTCCTAGTCTATTTAAAGGACGTCCCTAAGCCACTTTCACTCCTTTCACAACCCTAATTGAATTGAGAGAAAGAAAGGAGAAGGAAAAGAGGAAGAAGAGAGGCAAGGAAGAGAACCTAGCAAAAAGGAGAAGAGTTACAGAGGAAGATTAATCTTCTCAGGTATGGATACTAATTCCACGAGTTTCTACAGACCTTAGGATAGTTATTGGAGAGAGAGTGATCTCGGAGAAACCCAAACCATCCATCCATGGTTAGGTTTTCAAGGAAAACCCTAGGAGAATGCATGAAAGCCATCTAGGAGGATGATTCATGGTTTCAGACCATGAAATGAATGTTTAATGGAATGTGGGAACAAACCATAGGACCCCAAACACGAAGAATGGATTAAAAAGTGGAAATTGGACCAGAGGGCACCGAGGGTCGCACCCAGGGTCAATGACCATCCGACCCTAGGTGTTTCTGACCATCGACCCTCAGCATTCGGGAAGCCCAGAAAGAAGGGAGGGTCGATAGACCCATCGACCCTAGCATCGACCCTAGCATTGACCCTTAGTTGACAGAATGGTTTTTAATTCCGAATAAATTCTAATTAAATTCTATCAATTTTGTTAGGTCTTCTAGCAATATAATTACATTGTAAAGGTGAATTTAAAGCTTGGAAAAGTATCTTATAGCAAGCTAAGGTGAGGAACCTTAACCCAAACTAAATTGGTTAATAATAAACTGTTTTCTATTTCTTGACTCCTATGCTATGTTTGATTCTATGCGAATATGTTTGTAATGTGCATACAGCATGCCATCCAATATTTCTATTACTTGTTCATGCATATTTACTTTATTGTTTATAACATGATGATGATGATGATAGGAATAGGCATGTGTTTGTATATGTGTGGTTGATGTGCTTGATGCGAGCGAGTATCAGGGGAGGTGTGATGAGAATGTCAATAAACATTAACCTTTGGCGGGTCTCAGCACTTTAGCTCTATCTCTAACTCAAGTCTTGTGCATTGGCATCATCATATCGCCATTACTTTAGGAGAACTATTATGTCGTAGAGTATCAGGGGAGGTGGTCTCGGTCCTTGTAGTCTCTGACTCTACCGGGGGGCCTTAGCTTTATCTCTATGGGCATTCTGAGGGATGCTGGGGTGAGGCCTTGGATACACTGTTTGGCATTAGGATTGGTTAGTTGCGATCCCGGTTTGCAGCCCTCGCCAATAGGGGCTTACGTGTTGGTATGACACTATATAGCTATAAACGTAACCTTTGTTATATAATGTTCATGATTGGGTGCATGTGAGTTGACGATAAATGTGATCTTCGGTAACGTCACACACTCGTGTATAGAGGCGGAGTCAATAAACGCGACCTTTGGCTACCTCAACCTTTCTATAGCATACTGCAAACTTTTAAACCAGACCAAAGATATAAATTGACTTTCTGCATGCATATGTATTGTTGCATTGTTTTGGCTACTCACTGAGCCGTGTTGTGTGCTCACCCCTGGACGTCGAATATTTTTAGTTGATGATGCAGGTTATACTGTCGAAGACTACATGAATGCGTCTGCATATGGAAACGTGGCAGCTATGGAAGCTGGAGCTAAAGATGATACACACGACTCCTCTTGCGAGTGTAACTCGTGTGTATTTGATTAGATATTTTTATAGGTTTCTTTTATTGAATTTAATAAAGACTTTTATTTGATACTTAAATATTTATGTCTCAGTTGGAAACAGAATAATTTGCTATTAAATTATTGATATCATCTTAATTCTTAGTTCATTTATTTATAAGATTTCTGCTATTGTGTATTTACTCTGATTATGATTACGGATGTGTGTAAGTTTGGATAACGCGGGGATAGCCTATTTGAGATCCTGGTTGAACCGTTGGTTATTTAGCGGTTCATCAGATCATTCTGAATAGACCAGAATTGGGGTGTGACAACTTGGTATCAGAGCATCTCAGGCCTTGTCCGCCGAACTAGCATACATTCAACACAATTGTGAACTGGGAAAGGATAAAAAATAAATAAAAACAGTAATATTAACACATTGTAAGCACCAGTGATGTTTGAGACAAAATCTAAAAGAGAATAATGCATCTATTAAAAAGAGAAACAAGTTTACATAACAATGAGAGCGAAACAAAACATATATACATAATGAAAGCAGCGTACAGTCCACAACCCGAACAGTTACCTTGTAGTACAAGAAAAATAAAGTACAAATCAAGAAGCTGGAGGCGAAGGAGGAGGCAGTTCCTCACGATCTCTGTCATAGTCCTCAGCATAGACCCTAGTCAACCAGGCCACCTGGGTCTGGGTCGTCTGGAGACTAGCTGTGAGATCGGCTATCCTCTGATCAGTCGCACGCTGCACCTCTAGGAGCTCCCCCATCCGTACGCCTGATGCGTGCTGAGCAGCCAACAGCTCATCCATCCTCAGATCAGACCTGCGCTGAGCATCCCTGATCTCCTGCAGTATCTCCATCATGGCTGAAGGTGGAAGTGAAGGATCAGTCGAATGGGAAGGACCAGCCTCAGGTGCAGGAGCCGCCGCAGAAGATGTACCAACTCCAGCCGCATGTGTGGGTGATGGCGGTGGTATCGAGTCGACATCCATATACATACGATCGTCATCGTCGATCGGATCCCCACGAGCTCTAGCAGCAGCAGCAGCAGCCTCAGCATCAGCCATCTCGACCCGAGTGTGAGGGCGCACCATCACGTTCCTCTCCTCATCACTAACCTCAGCATCTCGCAGCCCCATCTTGCAGATAGCCTCCCAATCTAGAGGCGATGAAAAGGTCTTCTCCTGGATCTTCTCATCTACCAGATCCACCCCCAGATGGGTCAGTAGCACTATAATCATGCGTCCATAGGGTAGATTACCCCTATGACCAGACAATGTAGCACTAATCATCATCCGCATGATGATGTATGGAAGGCTGACCGGCTGTCGAGTGCATATATTGTAGATCAAGAACTGTGTCAGCTGAGATACCCTCTCATAGTACCCACTCTGGGGGATCAGATTATGCTGGATAATCTTGCAGAAGACCCGTAGAGCTGGACGCAAGTAGGAAGCTCTCATCTGCCATCGATCAGGATGGAGCAACTGGTTGTCGATCTCTGCCCTCATCTCCATCTCAACAAACTGTGGCTCTCCCGACGCACAGTACACCATAGGGCCATCATAGGGAATGCCCAACAGATCGGCCAGCTGCCGATAATCAAAGGAAATGTGCACCCCCTTGACGTAACTGGTGATGCGCAACTCCTGACCGTGCTCAACATAATTGTAATTCCCCACTACCTGGAGATTACAATAGAACTGGCGTACCAAGTCTGGACAGGTGCACGCGTCGTATGTGATGACAGGGAGCCACCCCGTATCACCAAAAGCTCCCTCTACATTGAACAAGGCTAGCTCAGCCAAGTTCACCATGCGACCCCCTTCAACCTTCTTACGGGCATAGTCAGCATACTATGCCTCGGCTTCATTCGAACGGAAGCGAAGCGGATCACGCACCCTGGGTACTTTGGTACGGGCCATAGTATCTGCAAAATAAGAAAGAGAAAAGAAACAAGGAGTTAGTAGGATAAAAATCCAAAATTTACTTAATAATGACATAAGTTGGCTTGAAAACCTCAAATTCTCACCATACAAGTGGGTATGAGAACTTACGTAGGTTAAAACATATCCTACAACCCACATGCAGTAGGAAATTTTAACTGACAATGTCCAATTTGAAGAAATTCAAGAAAAATCAAAATGTCGACAAATTAGGGCAAAAAGAGAAAATTTCAAGTTTCTCGATAACCAACCGATGAAACTCAAAAATTTTTGAGGGCTTTCATTCCTCGAGACACCAATAACAAAAGCCCCCAATAAAAATTGAATTTTTACTGTTGGAAAAAGTTTAATTTGAAAATATGAGTTAAACGGGCAGAAACCTAGAAAAGAAAACCTAGAAACAGGTAAAAACGGGAAGACATACCTGTAGGGATGACGTGCACGATGAAACCCAGAGAATTCAACGGCGAGCCATCTGATCCATTATGGCCAGCCCACTGGATAGACGAGATGGAAAGAAATTTTCTGATGATGACTATTACAAAAGAGGAGAAAGTATTGTGTGCCACCTTCATGCTCAAGGGCGACGCACATCATTGGTGGAAATCCACGAAGACATACTTACTGACCAAGCACGCCCTACTGACATGGGCTATATATAAAGAAGCATTCTTCGAGAAATATTTTCCACGAAGCTTCAGAGATTCGATGGAGAAGGAGTTCCTGAGTCTTTATCAGGGACAGATGTCAGTGGATGCGTACCAACAGCGTTATGGAGAGCTGTTTTTCTTCGCACCACTGAGTATGCAAGAAGAAGAAACCAAAACCCATAGGTTTGTCACGGGACTGAGAGGAAGCATCAGAGAACATGTTGTGGGCTTAGAGAAGACAATATATAATGAAGCTGTCCAGATTGCTCGAGTTATATAATCGAGCCAGAAGGAAAGTTATTTTACTCAGAACAAGGGCATCAAAAGGCCAGCCGGAAACTCCTACAACGGAGGCAATAACAGGACGTATAAGCCCTTCCTTCCTCAGAATTTTACTGCTGCAACCAAGACTACTCCAGCAGCTCAACCTCAACCAAAGCCAAATTCTGAAGTCCCGAAGTGTTTTAACTGCAACCAACCGGGACATATGGCAAGGGAGTGCCCTAAGCCCAAGAAACAATTCCATCAGGGACGTGTATATGCTGTTACGTCCGAGGATGCGGCCGCATCACCCGATGTGGTCAAAGGTATGACTGAAACTTGTAAAGTTAAAATTACATTGAATGAGCATGTAGACTAAGTAAAGATAAATCACAGGTATTGTACCTTTAAATGGCGTACCCGCCAGAGTACTCTTCGATTCCAGAGCTACTCATTCATTTATATCTGTGTCATTTGGAAAGAAGACAAAATTACCCATCAAAATATTAGACTACAAATTACTTGTACGATCACCGATGGGGTTAAAAGTGGAATTAAAAAAAGGTTATGGACCATGTCCAGTTCTCATTAGGGAACATATTTTAGATGCAACATTGATACGACTTGAGATGGCAGACTTCGATGTCATCTTAGGAATGGATTGGTTAGCTTGGCATTCTGCAAATCTGTTATGCGCCGAAAAGAAGCTAACATTCAAAGACAAAGAAGGGGCAGAATTCAGTTTCTTCGGAACCAAACTTCCCCGGAGATGCAAGCTCATACTTTCAGCAGTAAAGGCTAAGAAGTGCCTTGAGAAGGGAGCAGTCGGATACCTAGTATCAGTGGTCGACCTAACCAAGGAAGCACCACGAATATAAGACATTGACATCGTGCGAGATTATCCTGACGTATTTCCGGAGGAACTACCCAGATTACCACCCGACCGTGCCACAGAGTTTGTAATAGACCTGATACTTGGAGCCGCACTAGTATCAAAGGCACCTTATAGAATGGCCCTACTGAGCTGAAGGAATTAAAAGTGCAATTACAAGAACTGCTGGACAAGGGTTATATTCGACCCAATATATCTCCATGGGGGGCACCGGTGTTGTTCGTAAAGAAGAAGGATGGTAGTGTACGATTATGTATCGACTATCGGGAGTTGAACAAACTGACAATCAAGAATCTATACCCACTACCACGGATCGATGACTTATTCGATCAGTTACAAGGAGCAAGAGTATTTTCAAAAATCGATCTTCGATCAGGCTACCACTAGCTGAAGATTAAGGAAGGGGACATTCTGAAGATAGCATTCAAGACCAAATATGGACATTATGAATTTTTGGTGATGACTTTCGGATTAACTAATGCCCCGGCAACGTTCATGGATCTTATGAACCGAGTTTTCCACGATATGTTGGATACGTCGGTTATAGTATTTATTGATCACATATTGGTATACTCCAAGGACAAGGAAACCCATATCAAGAACCTAAACGCAGCCCTACAGTGGTTAAGGAAAGAGAAGCTATATGCCCAATTTTCAAAGTGCGAGTTTTGGCTAAGTGAAGTCGCATTCCTAGGCCATGTAGTATCCACCGAAGGAATCAAAGTGGACCCCAGCAAAATCGAGGCTATTGTGAAGTGGGAAGCACCAAAGAGCGTTTCAAAAATTAGAAGTTTTCTGGGTCTAGCTGGTTATTACCGGAGATTCGTAGAAGACTATTCTTGGATTGCCGTACCTCTCACCAGTTTGACCAAGAAAGGTGAAAAGTTTGTGTGGACGGATAAATGAAAAAGAGCTTCCAGACATTGAAGGCCAGATTGATATCTTCCCCGATTTTGACCATTCCCGTTCCAGGACTGACATTTACTTTATACACTGATGCATCGGGATTGGGAGTAGGATGTGTGCTTATGCAAGGAGAGCAAGTGATTGCTTATACTTCAAGGCAGCTAAAGGTACATGAGAAAAATTATCCCACTCATGATTTGGAGTTAGCGGCAGTAGTACATGCTGTCAAAATATGGAGACATTACCTATACGGAGAGAAGTTTCAGATTAAGTCGGACCATAAAAGTCTTACTTATTTATTTAATCAGAAGGAGTTGAATATGAGACAAAGAAGATGGCTGGAACTATTGAAAGACTATGATTGTGATATCCAGTATCATCCGAGAAAAGCGAACGTAGTAGCGGATGCATTAAGCAGAAATGCAGTGATTAAATCTCAAGGAGAAGTTAGCACGACTGCAGCAATGTGTACCAATGGAATAATATTCAATCACGACAACGAGTAGTATGTGATAGATACAGCGGATGAATCAGCTAACCAAGGGTTTATTCATCGGTTTTCAAATATGTTCGCGGCATTGAAGATTATACCAGATATAGTGGATGAAGTGAAGACAGCTATCAAAGCAGATCCTTATCTGAGAACAGTACAAGAAGATATTGAGAAAGGTAGGACTAACCCTGAGTTCACCTTGGACGATGAGAAAGTACTGAAATACAAAGGAAGAATATGTGTACCTGAAACAGAGAGTATGGACATTAGACACCGACTAATGAATGAAGCCCATACCACCATCTATTCGATACATCCTGGAAGTACAAAAATGTATCATGATCTGAAGAAATTATATTGGTGGAGGGGAATGAAAGCAGATGTAGCTAAGTTCGTGTCTCAATGCCAAAATTGTCAGCAAGTAAAGGCTGAGCGACAAAGACCCGCAGGACTGTTGCAGCCATTACCGGAACCAGCATGGAGATGGGACTGCATCACCATGGACTTCGTCACGGGACTACCATTGACTCCTCGAGTAGTCGACGCAGTTTGGGTGATTGTGGACCGTCTAACTAAAACAGCTCGCTTCATACCTATACGACCTCAGTATACACTGGAAAGGTTTGCAAAGCTGTATGTGGATAATATTGTTCGGTTACACGGTGTACCAGAAAATATTGTGTCCGATAGAGATCCCCGATTTTCTTCCAAATTTTGGGAAGGATTGCAAAAGGATATGGGTACAACGTTGAAGTTCAGTACTGCATTCCACCCACAGACAGAGGGATAGTCAGTGCGTACAATTCAAATTCTAGAAGATATGCTATGAGCATGTGTAATTGATTTTAAGGGATCATGGGATGAAAAGTTACCATTGATCGAGTTCGCTTACAATAACAGCTATCAGGCTACGATACAGATGTCACCTTATGAAGCACTGTATGGCCGGAAGTGTCGAACGCCCTTGTTTTGGAATGAAGTTGGAGAACGTAGCATTGTTGGACCGGAATTTGTTGAAGAGACTTGTCGAGTGGTCGACATCATCAAGGAAAGAGTAAGAACAGCTCAGAACCGTCAGAAGAAATATGCAGATACTCGACAAAGAGATCTAGAGTTCGCCGTAGGTGATAAAGTATTTCTGAAGGTATCGCCTATGCGATGATTGAAAAGGTTCGAACATAAAGGAAAACTATGTCCAAGATATGTCAGACCATATGAAATTCTAGCTAAGTGTGGAAAAGTGGCTTATCAGTTAGGACTACCACCATCTATGTCAAGTGTGCATGACGTATTTCACATTTCCCTATTGAAGAAGTATGTCAAAGACCCAACGGATGTCTTGACAGTGGATTTGCCAGAATTGACTGATGAATTGACATTTGAAATAAGACCAACAGAAATCACTAGTCGAAAGGTCCAACGTCTATGCAACCGAGATATCTATTATGTTAAGGTCACTTGGAAAAGTAGAGACATGGAAGAAATTACATGGGAAGAAGAAAATGCTATGAGAAAGCAATACCCTCACTTATTTGATTCAGGAGGTATGTATAATTTCGAGGATGAAATTTTTATAAGTTGGGGGGAGTTGTAAGACCCGTGTCAATCTAACCCGGTCTTACCACCTTGAACCAGGTTTACCCATCATGGTCGAGTCAAATGGACCAAGGGCGTGAAGGAGATCGAGATCCCAGGTATCAAATCGACCCAAAAACACTTAAAATAGGGGAAGGGTCGCATACCCAGCTAAGCAGGGTCGGACCTCCCAAAACAGAAAGTCCGACCCTCGGTTTTGGGAGGGTCGGATAGCTTATGACCCTAGGGTCGACGGGATCATCGACCCTCCCATCGACCCTCGGTTCATGCCGAATATAAAAATTAGGAAATTATTATATTTTTCGATTGGGATTCTTTCCAAATCTTAATGGGACTTATTTAGGATGTTCCTAGTTTATTTAAAGGACGTCCCTAAGCCACTTGTACTCCTTTCACAACCCTAATTGAATTGAGAGAAAGAGAGGAGAAGGAAAAGAGGAAGAAGAGAGGCAAGGAAGAGAACCTAGCAAAAAGGAGAAGAGTTACAGAAGAAGATTAATCTTCTCAGGTACGGATACTAATTCCATGAGTTTCTACAGACCTTAGGATAGTTATTGGAGAGAGAGTGATCTCGGAGAAACCCAAATCATCCATCCATGGTTAGGTTTTCATGGAAAACCCTAGGAGAATGCATGAAAGCCATCTAGGAGGATGATTCATGGTTTCAGACCATGGAATGAATGTTTAATGGAATGTGGGAACAAACCATAAGACCCCAAATACGAAGAATGGATTAAAAAGTGGAAATCGGACCAGAATGCACCGCGGGTCGCACCAAGGGTTGATGACCATCCGACCCTAGGTGTTTCTAACCATCGACCCTCAGCATTCGGGAAGCCCAGAAAGAAGGGAGGGTCGATAGACCCATCGACCCTAGCATCGACCCTAGCATCGACCCTCAGTTGACAGAATGGTTTTTAATTCTGAATAAATTCTAATTAAATTCTATCGATTTTGTTAGGTCTTCTAGCAATATAATAACATTGTAAAGGTGAATTTAAAGCTTGAAAAAGTATCTTATAGCAAGCTAAGGTGAGGAACCTTAACCCCAAACTAAATTGGTTAATAATAAACTGTTTTCTATTTCTTGAGTCCTATGCTATGTTTGATTCTATGCGAATATGTTTGTAATGTGCATACAGCATGCCATCCAATATTTCTATTACTTGTTCATGCATATTTACTTTATTGTTTATAACATGATGATGATGATGATAGGAATAGGCATGTGCTTGTATGTGTGTGGTTGATGTGCTTGATGCGAGCGAGTATCAGGGGAGGTGTGATGAGAACGTCAATAAACATTAACCTTTGGCGGGTCTCAGCACTTTAGCTCTATCTCTAACTCAAGTCTTGTGCATTGGCATCATCGTATCGCCATTACTTTAGCAGAACTATTATGTCGTAGAGTATCAGGGGAGGTGGTCTCGGTCCTTGTAGTCTCTGACTCTACCGGGGGGCCTTAGCTCTATCTCTATGGGCATTCTGAGGGATGCTGGGGTGAGGCCTTGGATACACTGTTTGGCATTAGGATTGGTTAGTTGCGAGCCCGGTTTACAGCCCTCGCCAATAGGGGCTTACGTGTTGGTATGACACTATATAGCAATAAACGTAACCTTTGTTATATAATGTTCATGACTGGGTGCATGTGAGTTGACGATAAACGTGATCTTCGGTAACGTCACACACTCGTGTATAGAGGCGGAGTCAATAAACGCGACCTTTGGCTACCTCAACCTTTCTATAGCATACTGCAAACTTTAAAATCGGACCAAAGATATAAATTGACTTTCTGCATGCATATGTATTGTTGCATTGTTTTGGCTACTCACTGAGCCGTGTTGTGTGCTCACCCCTGGACGTCGAATATTTTTAGTTGATGATGCAGGTTATACTGTCGAAGACTACATGAATGCGTCTGCATATGGAAACGTGGCAGCTATGGAAGCTGGAGCTGAAGATGATACACACGACTCCTCTTGCGAGTGCAACTCGTGTGTATTTGATTAGATATTTTTATAGGTTTATTTTATTGAATTTAATAAAGACTTGTATTTGATATTTAAATATTTATGTCTCAGATGGAAACAGAATAATTTGCTATTAAATTATTGATATCATCTTAGTTCTCAGTTCATTTATTTATAAAATTTCCTCTATTGTGTATTTACTCTGATTATGATTACGGATGTGTGTAATTTTGGATAACGCGGGGATAGCCTATTTGAGATCCTGGTTGAATCGTTGGTTATTTAGCGGTTCATCACATCATTCTGAATAGACCAGAATTGGGGTGTGACAGTACGTTTCGACTTGCGAGCATCATAGGTACAACTTCAAACGTCAAGTCCTCTGTCAAGTCTGGTGGGTCTGCTGTCAAGATGTGTGATGGATCCCTGACGTACTTCTTCAATAATGAGATATGAAATATATCACACACGCTTGACATAGATGGTGGTAGTGCTAACTGATAAGCCATTTTTCCCCGTTAGTCAGAATCTCATATGGCCCTACATATCTTGGACTAAGCTTCCCTTTCTGTCTGAACCATTTTAAACCTCGCATAGGTGATAGTTTCAAGAATACCTTATCACCTACGATAAATTCATGGTCTCGGCGTCGAGTATCTGCATATTGTTTCTAACAATTCTGAGCCGTTCTTACTCTTTCCATGATAATGTCGACTACTCGACATGTCTCTTCAACAAATTCTGGTCCAACAATACTACATTCTCTAATTTCATTCCAAAACAGAGGAGTTCGATACTTCCTACCATACAGTGCTTCATAGGGTGACATCTGTATAGTAGCCTGATAGCTATTGTTATAAGCGAACTCGATCAATGGTAGTTTTTCATCCCATGATCCTTTAAAATCAATTACATAGGCTTGAAGCATGTCTTCTAAAATCTGAATGGTACGCTCTGACTGTCCGTCTGTCTGAGGATGGAATGCTGTACTAAACAAAAATGTTGTACCCATAGCCTTTTGCAATTCTTCCCAAAACTTTGAAGTAAATCGTGGATCTCTGTCGTAAACAATGCTTTTAGGTACACCGTGTAGTCTGACAATATTATCCACAACTTAGCTAACCTCTCCAGTGTATACTGAGGTCATAAAGCTATAAATCGAGCTGTTTTAGTCAGACAGTCTACAATCACCCAAACCGCGTCAACTACTCGGGGAGTCAATGGTAACCTGGTGACGAAGTCCATAGTGATGCAGTCCCATTTCCATGCTGGTTCTGGTAACGGCTGTAATAGTCCTGTAGGTCTTTGCCTTTCAGCCTTTACTCTCTGACAGTTTAGGCATTGAGATACAAATTTAGCTACATCTGTTTTCATTCCTCTCCACCAATATAATTTCTTTAAATCATGATACATTTTTGTACTTTCAGGATGTATCGAATAAATGGTGGTGTAAGCTTCTTTCATTAGTCGGTGTCTAATGTCTAAATTTTCTATTTCAGGAACACATATTCTTCCATTGTACTTCAGTACCTTTTCATCGTCCAAGGTGAACTCAGGGATAGTCCTACCTTTTTCAATGTCCTCTTATACCGTTCTTAGATAAGGATCTGATTTTTTAGCGGCTTTCACTTCATCTATTATATCAGGTACAATCTTCAGTGTTGCTAACATATTTAAAATCCGATGAATAAACCCTTGGTTGGTTGATTCACCTGGTGCATCTATCACAAATTGCTCAATACCAAGATTGAATACTTTTCCTATAGCACACATTGTTGCAGTCGTGTTGACCTCTTCTTGGGATTTTATCATTGCTTTTCTACTCAGTGCATCAGCAACTACATTAGCTATCCCTGGATGATACTGGATATCACAATCATAATCTTTCAATAGTTCCAGCCATCTTATATGTCTCATATTCAACTCCTTCTGATTAAAGAGATAAGTGAGACTCTTATGATCTGATTTAATCTAAAATTTTTCTCCATACAAATAATATCTCCATATTTTTACAGCATGTACAACTGTCGCTAACTCCAAGTCATGAGTGGGATAGTTCTTTTCATTTATTTTCAGTTGTCATGAAGAACACGCAACTACTTGTTCTCCATGCATAAGTACACATCCTAAACCCAATCCAGATGCATCAGTGTATAAAACAAATGGTTGTCTTAGAATAGGAATAGTCAAGATGGGAGCAGATATCAGTCTTGCCTTCAATGTTTGGAAACTATTCTCACATTTGTCAGTCCAAATAAACTTCTCTCCTTTCTTAGTCAAACTGGTGAGCGGTACAATGATCGTGGAGTAGTCTTCCACAAATCATCGATAATACCCAGCTAGACCTAGAAAACATCTAATTTCTGCAACACTCTTCGGTGCTTTTTGTGTGGACAAAAATTAAAATCTTTTGGAAGCCGCCACCTAGGTTAAGGTCTAGGACCTTAGAAATGTGAAATCTCACCCCAAGGTAAGACTTCGATTGACTCATGACCCTTAGATTGGATTTTTGGTCCATCAAAGATTGGGTAAGCGTCAAGTTACATTTATGGGAAGGGGTTAGGCAACCAAACAGCCCGGTCGAAATCGGTCTCCTATACCTTTTCTATGCTAGACTCTATATGTAAAACCAAACCAAACCAAGTGGTTTGATATCATTGAACCGAATATGTATCCATCAGATTGCCTACGTATTGTGGAATTATTCTGAAAATCAGGTTCACCATCGTAGTTCAGGTGTGATTAAAGTTTATGGCTGTGATTTATGCTTGTGCATGATTAAGTTCTTTGTTTAAGTTGAAGTTTATGCTTGAAAGGTTGAGAAACCCTATGGGTTAGGATCTGGATAGTCCATGTGGACTGATAGATAGTCCTAGTGGATCTAAGAATGGACAACCCTTTATGGGTCAAAATATGGATAACCTATTATGGGTTGAAATATGGATAACCCTATTTGGGTTGGAATGTGGGTAACCCTATTTGGGTCAAAATGTGGATGGATATCCTAGTGGATCTATGGATAGTCCGAATGGACTAAGATGTGGATCCGAATTTATGTTTCTCCCAAATGGCCTACATATCCAAGGGTTTTCCCAAGAAATCGAAATCTGTGTAGTTCGGGATTGGATAACCCTATTTGGGTCAAAATGGGGCTTGGATAGAAATGGTTGAATATCCTAGTAGATCTATGGGTAGTCCAAGTGGACTAAGGTGTGGATCCAAATTTGAGTTTCTCCCAAATAGCCTACGTATCCTAGGGTTTGACCTAGGAATCAGAATCCACGTAGTTCAAAATTAGGTGGATATCCTAGTCAATCTGGATAGTCCGAGTGGACTAAGTTGTGGATCCGAATTTGGGTTTCTCCCAAATAGCCTACGTATCTTAGGTTTGACCTAGGAATCAGAATCCGCGTAGTTCAAAAAATGATAACCTGTTCTAGGTTAGAATGTGAGAACCTATTCTAGGTTTAGGGTTTACTCAGAGGTGAAAATCGTCCTGAGTTACCCTTTTCATCCTGAATTATAATTTAGGATGGTTTAGCAAAGCATTCTCTTTCTTTATTAAGATTTTTATTATTTCCATTATGCCCTTCCCAAGAATGTGGGTGCCTAAATGCACGTCCCCACACCTAATATATTTGCTAGGTGTACAGATATGGCAGTTCAACTAGGGTACAGCATAAATTAAATTATTGCTAAAAAAAGAATATTCTAAGCTTGGCATGTATGATATTAATGGTAACTATCATATCATATAGTAAGATTATGAAAATCTCCCTAATATGGCATGTATTGCAAATAAGGCAAGAACTTAATATGATAAGATCTAAGCATGGCAAGATCTATTATGGCAAGATCTAAGCATGGCAAGACCTAATATGGCAAGATATAATATGCAAGATCTAATATGGCAAGATCTAATATGCAAGATCTAATATGCATCTATATATCAATATGGTAAGTACCAATCATAGAATGCATATATGACATGAATTTTTCAAAAAAGAAAGATCTTATATGCTATTTTCTAAGCATAGTAAGACTTAAAAATGGTAAGAAATTAAAATTTTGCTAAAATATGGTTAAAATTTATCTATTCTACCAAAAATAGCAACACATCGAACGTAGCAAAGATCGTATGCACAATCAAAACAAAGCATATGAATGCTCCAAATATAGTCATTTATCCAAATATGGCAGAATTCACTTTAAACAATCATTGATGTTATAATGAATGAGACATCAATGAAACCTTTTTTTTTTTTGAAAAGTGCAAAATTATCAAAAAAAACATATGTTCAATGTTTTTTTGAAAAATTGTAACTTTTATGAAGAAATTTGAGCAGATTAATGACTCAAAACTGTCAAAATTGTGACACAAGGTTTCAGATAATGGACAAAACTACGAACTGTATTCAGATTTTGTCACATTACACAAGAATGACCATAAGTAGGTCTTTCAGAACTCAAATCAAGCTCAACTTTTTTTCATAGAAAGAAGACTTAATATATTATATTTCATATGAAGGATATGAATCCTAACAGAAAGCAAAAACAGGTCAAAGGTGTGCCCTAAGACCGAATATGTGCACTGGTCAAATCTGTTCTAGATTTTTGACCAGTTACACCATAAATTCCAAATCAAATTATATTCTTGATGAAAATTAAATACAGACATATGTCTATGTGGATAACTGTCTGATCTAAAATTTCATCAAGAAAAACAAGGTAAAACAGTATATTTTCTTTGTAAAAAATGATTCTTTCCAATCATGCAAATCAGTACATCATGACGGTTATGAAACCAGTGCCATTTTTTAGAAGCCTATCATGTCTAAAAAGTTCATATTAAGTGGATTTTCTGATTATGGCCATAAGACCTTTGTCTAGAGACTTTCTGATAGAGGATTGCATTACATCAGAGAAAAATAGTAATGTCAAAGACAAATTTTTTGATATATTTTTCCAATTCCAAATGGAACAAAATTCTTAGCGTAGTCTTCTAACATATCAGAGAGACTCTCATAAAAATTTTGGCTTCAAAATCATAGAAAAAATACATGTGATGTACGTCCTAAGTTTGAATCCTAAATCTAGAATTTTCAGATTTGAAAATCACTTTATGAAATTTGCAAAAAACATCAAACATCATTGTATATCATTAAAAAATTCATCATTGAATAGCTTAGACAAATTATCATTCATGAAAAATGTTAGACATAGGCATCCTAACATTAACAATCATGTAATATAGCATTCATGATTGAGATTTCATAGAAATTAGCCTTTTCTAGCAAAATTGGCATTCGAGCATTCTAACGGCCTCTAAATTTGTTTAGAGTGCTAACCTTGTGCACAAATCGAGCGAAACCATCGATGAAGGGTGATTGGAGGTTGTATCAACCCCCTTTGAATGTGAATCCTCTTTCTCTCTTCTGCTTCTCTCTCTCTTATCTTTCTCTCTTTTCTTCTTCTCTTTTCTTTATTTTCTCTTTCCTTCTCTCTTTCTTTCTCCCTCTCTCACATTTTCATTCTCTCACTCACGTTCTCCTCTCCCTCACTCACGTTCTCCTCTCTCTATTGTCTGGAAAAAGAGCTCGTCCTCCCTCCTCTCTTGCCTTTTTATATTTTTCTCTCATTTTCTAGAAGATCCTTCTTTCCTTTCTTCCTTTTCTAGGAAATCTTTTTTTCTTCCTTTTTTCTTCTTTCCTTTCTTCTTTTCCTTCCCTTTTCTCTTCTCCCTCTCTATTCTACACGTTTTCCCTCTCTCCCTCTTCTAGAAAATCCTCTCTTCCTCTTTCCTTCTTCTCTCTTCCTTCATTTTCTTCATTTTTTTCTTCTAGAAAATCCTTTATTTCCATTTTTTTTTCTTTTCTTCCTTCCCACATGTTTTCTTCTTCCTCTCTTTCCTTTATCTCCTTCTTCTTCTAGAAAATCCCTTCCCTCTTTCCTTTCTCTCTTTCCTTCTTCTAGAAAATTCCTTCTCTCTTTCCTTTCTTTCTTCTTTCCTTTTCTTCTTCCTTCTTTTCCTTCCTTTTTTTTTTCACCCACTTTTCACGTTTTATTTCTTAGAAAACATTTCCATTTTTTTTTTCTTTTTCTTCTTTTTTCTTTTTTTTTCTTTCCTTCCTCTTTCCTTCCTTTTTTTTTCTTTTTCCCTCTCTCTATCACATTTTCTTTCTAGAAAACGTGAAGGGGAATTTTTTTTGCTTTTCTTTTTTCTTTTATTTCTCTCTTTTTCCTTTTTTCTTTCTCCCATTCTCTTTCCTATGGCTTCTCTTTCCTCTCTCTCTCTCTCTATATATATATATTAATACATATAATATATCCATAAGATATATATATATATATATATATATATATATATATATATAAATGTATTAATACATATAATATATCCATAAGATATATATAGCTATTATATACAATAATATATTATACATCATACATATATAAAAAAAATACATGCATATGGACTGACATAACTTGGTCTGGATTGGTCTGAGCTGGGAGTTAGACTAAGTTGGATTAAGCTGGTTTAGACTAAGGTTGACATTTCATAGTCCATTTCTATCACCCTTTCATATGGAATTTTTCGATAGCATCTATTCCAAATTTTCTATGTTCACTTTGTAGAACATTAAAAATGAGGAATATTAGAACTTGAATCATCTAATTTGAAAATGAAATGGCCAACTTATGAATTTTTAAAGTTTAAGCAGGCCAATTATTGATAATTTGGCTGACCATTCTGCATGAGATCCTTCGGAGACTTATACCTAAGATTTTTTTACGTCCACTTTGTAGAATACTAAAAATGGAACATAAAGAAGCTGAAATTACTTGATTTGGATATGGGGTGACCAAAATATGAATCTTCGAAGATTAAATGACCATTTTCATGTGTAATTTTATGTGGGACCCTTCGGAGACTTCTACCCGAGATTTTTTTATGTACTTTGTAGAACATTACAAATGAAGAATAATGGCCTTGGAATCATCTGAATCCGATGTAGAACGACAAAGATATGAAGCTTTGAAGTTCTAACGATAATTTTTCATGAAAGCTTGCATGGGGCCCACTGGTGACTTCTACCCTGGATTTTTCACGTCCATTTTGAAGAGGACTGAAAATAAGGAATATTGGCCTTTGAATCATCTGATTTTGATATCAGATGACCAAGATATGATGTCTTAAAGTTTGAACGATAATGCATGCATCATATGATAATTACGTAAATGCCCTTGTACGTTTAAACTGCGATATCTTCCTTGTTTGAAGTCAGAATTTGATGATTTTGGTCTCATTTCGAAGGTAATTTCATAACCTATTCATCCAAGTAGATAATAGCCCATGACCCTGCTATGGGATTCAATAGAGAATCACAATTCTTTGGGTTAAAGGCCCAAAACCTACGATATTGGTTCACTTATGCAGAGGGTGGCAAAAATGGGGTGCTTACAGATGCCCCTCTTTAGCCGAGATTGTTACCAATTGAAGGTTGAAGATAAAAGAACCACATTTTTGGGATATGAGTGAGATTGTTTATTGGGCTGCACTTAGGGTAATTCATCCTAAACTGCCTACGTATTCTAAGTGTGTCCTGGAAATCAAGCCCAGAACGTAGTTTGACTAACAAGAAGGTTTGTTCTTCTTGGAAAATTGATGATTGTTCTTCTTGTATGAAGCTAGGCTATGAATACAAGGCTCATTTATAGGCTGGGAACCTCTTCTTGCTGAGGTGGAACTCATGATGCAAGGTACTCGCGGGCTTCAACCCGGCTTGATCCATTTGTAGGCTGATAAACCTCTTCTTGTATGAAACTAGGCTGTGAATACAAGGCTCATTTGTAGGCTGGGAACTTCTTCTTGCTGAGATGGTACTCATAATGCAAGGTATGTGCGGGCTTGAACCCAGCTTGATCCATTTGTAGGCTGATAAACCTCTTCTTGTATGATGCTAGGCTGTGAATACAAGGCTCATTTGTAGGTTGGGAACTCTTCTTGCTGAGGTGGAACTCATGATGCAAGGTACGCGCGGGCTTAAACACGACTTGATCTATTTATAGGCTGTTAAACCTCTTCTTGTATGAAGCTAGGCTGTGAATACCAGGCTCATTTATAGGCTAGGAACCTCTTCTTGTTGAGGTGGAACTCATGATGCAAGGTACTCGCGGGATTGAACCCGGCTTGATCCATTTGTAGGCTGATAAACCTCTTCTTGTACGGAGCTAGGCTATGAATACAAGGTTGATTTACAGGTTGATAAAACTCTTCTTGTATGAAGCTAGGCTGTGAATACAAGGCTGATTATACGAGCTTAGGCTCAGCTTTGATTTATCTGGATGGAGGACTTGCTGTCTTTTCATTGATTGAACTGAGGCTCTTTTGATTGAGATTCAGAGATTGATTTTCTGAATAAGCTAAGGCTCTGCATTTGATTTACTTATAGGCTGAGATTGACTTGATCTTTGAATGAGCTAGGGCTTTGCATTTGATTCAGATGAGCTAGGGCTCTGCATTTGATTCACTTATAGACTGAGATTGAGCTGAACTTTAGATGAGCTAGGGTTGTGCATTTGATTCACTAATAGGCTGAGATTCATTTGAACTTTGATTGAGCTAGGGCTCTACATTTGATTCACTTATAGGCTGAGATTGATTTGATCTTTAGATGAGCTAGGGCTCTACATTTGATTCATTTATAGGCTAAGATTGATTTGAACTTTGGATGAGCTAGGGCTCTACATTTGATTAACTAATAGGCTGAGATTGATTTGAACTTTGGATGAGCTAGGGTTCAGCATTTGATTCACTAATAGGCTGAGATTGATTTAAACTTTGGATGAGCTAGGGCTCTACATTTGATTAACTAATAGGTTGAGATTGATTTGAACTTTGGATGAGCTAGGGTTCAGCATTTGATTCACTAATGGGCTGAGATTGATTTGAACTTTGGATGAGCTAGGGCTCTACATTTGATTATGAAATAAGCAAGAACTCAGAAGGTCACTTTTAGGTGAGCAATTTGCTATTGATTCTGAAATGTCAAAGAACTCCGAAGGTCACTTATATGGTGATACTGAATGACTTAATTTTGAAGTTCCTACCAACTTTAGACCTTTGGGATTGAAAATTAGAATATCCTTCTTGGAAGCTCTATGGCTATGAACCTTTGAGAATGGAAACTAGAATATCCTCTTAAGTAGCTTTGTCGCTATGAACCTTTAGGATGCTCGAAAGTGACCCACACAGGAAGTCTTTGTTGACTTTGAACCTTTAGGGTTGAAATCTGACCCATCTTGGAAGTCTCTTGACTTTGAACCTATAGAGTGCTCGACATGTTTGAAATGATGGTGAATTCCTTGGTAATTTTCCATGGTTTTCACCCCTACTTTGTTGGTGAAGGCATGAAACATGGTATCAATGGAAATGGTGTCATCGACTTTGCTGGCATGATACCTCGATTAGAAATTTGCCATTTATGACCTAGTACTGCAAGTTTGACTCAATTTCACCACAGTAGTTTGACCCAATTTTCTTCAGCAAACATTGGTGTTGTTGGATTTTGGATTGAAAGAAACTCCAGCGAGGATTTTGGACAAGAATGAGGGGAGCTTGACAGTCTCTAATCAAAATGATTTTATTGATTGATGTTGGTGTTAAACTGTCGAGGGGGATCTGGTCAACTAAGTTCTTTGACTGTGCACTATGGTAGACCAAATTGGTAGCACAACCAAGCGGCGATAAAATGTGACATGGGTTTGGCCCATGATCTAGGCTCATGAAAAGCTCAGGGCTTTGCAACATTGTTGTGCTAATTTTAAAAGATGAATGAACCATGGTCCCAAAGTAGGCATGAAGAGCAAAGGATTCGAAGTGTTCCTTCAGAGAATTTGGTGACTAAATTCTAACAAGTGAGTGATCACATTGGATTTTCTTCATCAACAGGACTGAGAGAACTGAGAAATTGGTAAAAACCAACTTGGATGGACCTACTTATATTGACTTGGAAAGTCAGTGACTTCAGACTAGATAATGGATCCTAGATGTAATGCTCATGATCAAGTTCAATTCCTTTGCATAGGGTATATCTATGACCCAGTGTCTACATGTTGTGACAGACCGCTACTATATAGTGTCCTAGGGGCAAGATAAAAGGAAACATACAACCTAAGAGAGTTGGAACTAGGTTAAATCTGGATTGCATCTAGAATTTGACCATGCTTCCAAGGTCAAGGGAAGATTGACAGATTGATTGCAGAAAGTGACTTCTTTGATAAACCGTTCTTGAATCATGAAAAATGAGGGTACTGATGATTTGAATGAATTTTGCTACATCCGTAACCAGGCCATGAGAATTTGCTCTCTCCCTAACATGACCAAAGGATTTGAAGATAGAATTATGTTGAAAGGCAATGCTATGGAGCCCAAAAGGCAAACAGACAATGGTTTGTTCAACTCCTCTGAGTATGATTCGCTGGAGAGCAAGAGGGGTTCCTTTCCTTATGGAGGGTAGACTGGGTATGACACTTGTCCACATGAACCACCAAATTTTTCTATGAAGGGCCAATGAAAATGCTTTAGGGTTGCATCAGGTCTCCTATCCCCACTGAGGTATTCTGGGTTGCCCATTGAGGTTTCTTTTATTCACTTTTTTTTTTTACAAACCCCATCTTGGGTTGAATAAAGTGTCCTAATATGGTGAGGATATTGCCAAAACTATGGTCCTATCCAATGGCCTGAAAACCCTTAGGGGAAATTCAAACGACATGACTTTCATGACAGATGGGTATCCTTTCTCCACTGTTTAAGTTGACACCTACACCCATTGATAGGTGGGCAACTATTTGAATCATCACTAAAAGTGACCTTAGGGAAATGTAGTCCCACACCAAAATTAAAAATGGTTCCAAATTATGTTTTCCATTCTTAGAGATGTTAAGATGGAACACGTGTCTCAACAAGCTACATCGAGATGCCGAATCAGTCACGTTCATATCTGGGCCTGAAACCTTTAAGTTTGTTAACAAGTATTGATGTTGAAGGTCCAGGAGGACTGAAGTGAAATTGTCCACATGGGTCTATCATTGGGAGAGTGTTTGGTTCTTTTTGTGGAATGAGTTTATCTTACCGAGAAGATCCCATTTTATTGGCTTGAGAAATGAAGGGCTTATAGGAACCTTGGGAAGCCGTCGGATATAATGAATGACAGATGAGAGTTCCAGCCAGATTCATGAATTTATACATAAGATGATGACATGATCATGAGATACAATGCCATAAAAACTGATAATCAAAAGAACGAGCTTGTGATAAAGACTCCTTGGAAGGCCGTCAGATTGATAGACGGGAGAGAGAGTCTAATGCCGATGGGAAATCTTTCTCAGATGATGAAGAAGTGATGAGATCGTCTCCTGTAAAGGCAGGATGTAATTGGCCAAAATCAAAAGTCCAGTCCAACTGTGAATCTCGAAGAACGATCGCACTTGCTATCAGGCTTTGATTGGAACTACCATCCTCTTGAAGTGAGAGGGACAATTGGCTTACTGTCGAGCTCCAATGCCATTCAACATCTTACTATTTTCTTTATTTCTTTCTTTTTTTTTTTCTCTTTTTTTTTGGATGTGGAGGCCACATAATGTAGTGCTTAGCTTGATCGCAAAGTTGAATCATGACTTTCAATATTGGATTTGAATCTTCTTCTTCCAAACATTTCCAATCAGATAGAACATCTTTGCCCCAGTTAGTACTCTGATCTTCTGTAAACTTTATGAGTATTTGTGACTGCTCATCTAGATCTGAGTTTATCTGAATAGTGAATCTGTATGCTGTCCTTAATCATCACCTTCTATCTGATGTGACTGCTTCCCATTGTTGATGTAGGTAAAACATAGGCTTGAATTTTTTTTTCTTGGGTATTCCAATGACCTCATTCTTTGATTTTGGGATTGGTCATTCATCATGTATCTTTTGCTTGCAGATGATGTACTTTGTAAGAACTTTGATATTTCTATCATTTTGGTGGCACATCTGTCCTCCACTCATTTGTACTGACTGGTTGACCTACTAATATGATCTGTTACTATCTAATTCTTTCCTTGAAGTCTTTTCACAGGTAGAACAAATGGCAGCTTCTCTAATACATGTTTCTTGAGGCTACTCTTGTGTCTACCGATTAATCATTGTAAGCTTTCCCAGACAGGTTGGACCTTTTTTTCTCAAGAGGCTGGGTGGCATAGAAGTTCAGGAGATGGCTCATCGTTTCAATCATCTTCAGAGTCAGAAGTGACTGCGCACATAGAATAGGAGGATGTATGAAACTGGGAGGAAATGTATGGAAGAGACAAAGCACAGAGTTTGAAATCCCAAACGGGGTGATTTTCTTTTACTTACAAGACAGATTGGACTGGACTTGTCAACAAGCATATCAATCTTGGACCCAGACATGGATGACCTATCGAATATCGATAATAGAAATTTGAAAGAACTAGTTCGTCCAAGCGGCTCCAGTTGGGCATAAAGCCTTACAGGACCACCTTCAGTCGTTGTGGGAATAAATCTTCCTTCAGACCTTTAACAGTAGGACTAATCCTGCCCCTCTATCAATAGGTGCAAGATGCCTACCTTTCAGGGTTCTATATAATTCTTACCTTTTTTTTTTCTTAATTTGGGATCCATTCATAACCGGACTATTGATTTTTAAGCTCAAGGTTACTCATGTTTATGCCCCAGTTTGGGGTTCAGTGGATTCATCAATGGACCACTTTTAGTTGATTTCATAATCATTCTAGCCTATGCCCCAGCTTGGGGAGCAAGGGGTATCGCCATTGCACTACACCATTTTAAGTCCAAGATTAGACCAGTTTATGCCTCGGCATGGGGTATTAATGGATTTCTTCATTAGACCACTCTCAATTTAGGTTTAAGGTCAATTTGGTCCAAGCCCCAATTTAGGGCACAATGGTTTTCCTCATTAGACCACACTCAATTTGGATCCAAGTCAATCTGATTCATTACCAGCATAGGACTCAATGGCTTTCCTCATTGGACTGTACTCAATTCAGGTCCAAGGTCAATTTGGTTCATGCCCAACTTAGGGCTCAAGGGCTTTCCTCATTGAACCATACCCAATTCAGGCCAAAGGTCAATCCGGTTCATGCCCTAGTTCAGGTGTCATTGGCTTTCCTCATTGGACGACACTCAATTTGGGTCCAAGTTCAATCTGGTTCATGCCCTAGTTTACGGGTTAAGGGTTTCATCATTGGACCACTCCCTATCCGTGATTCTGGTTCTTATCCTAGCCTGGGGTATATCGGATCTCATCTTTGGTCTACCCTACTGCTCGGGAAAATTTCATTCTCTCTCTTTGAAAAATGAGAAATATGAGGGCAACTCTTTGGATTCTGACATTTCCTAGGCCAATGGGCAGAAATGCCTATGATGCGATTGCACTATTATAGCTGAAAGTTCATGGTTTCTGATGAGTCCAAAATCTAGAACTGATCTTACCGACAAGCAATGGGGAATGCTTCTCATTCACCATTCCTAACAAGATCCTAACTTGTAGCACTGGGCTATGATGGACATGGATCGGGCTCTAATTGATAGAGCCAGAGGTAGATTTTGAATTGATCTCCGATTAATAGGGACAAGGTTGACTTTAAACTGGTCTCTAATTGATAGAGATCAAGATTGACTTTGAATTGGTCTCTGATTGATAGAGATCAAGATTGACAGTCATGGACTGGGCTCTAATTGTTAGAGGTAAAGATTGCTTGAGTTGGGCTCTGATTAATAGAGGCCAAGGTTGATAATCATGGATTGGACTCTAATTGCTAGAGAGGATGGATTGATTGAGTTGAAATGACTAAAATTCTCTTCAATTCCTTCATGAAATGGAACATGGACCAGAGAGGTAATGGTTGAACAGGCCTAGAGACTAACTCATGCTCACATTGAGTTCATATTAATGGAACCATTGTTAGTTCCAACATGAATCGGAACCTGAACTAGAGTTAACTGTTGGAGAAGCCTAGGGGCTAATTAAATTCAAATGAATGGAACTCTTCTTAGTTCCAACATGAATCAGAACTTGAACCACAGTTGATGGTTGGATAAGCCTAGTGGCTGATTGAATTCAAATGAATGTGACTCTTCTTAATTCCAACATGAATCAAAACCTGAACCAAATTTGATGGTTGGCCAATGCAACTCTTCTTAGTTCCAACATGAATTAGAACCCTAACCAAAGTTGATGGTCGGATAAGCCTAGTGGCTAATTGAATTCAGATGAATGGAACTTTTCACAGTTCTGACATGAACCGGAATCTAAACAGGAGGTGAAGGGTGAAAAAGCCTAGGAGCCGAATGCCTCCTCCATTTTAACATGATCTGGGAGTGGTGATTGAACCTACCTAGGGGTTAAACCTTTCTTTAGTTCTGAGATGAACCAGAAATGGTGTTTGAATCTAGGGCTGAATATTTCTTTGATTCTGAGATGAACTGGATGTGATTGAATTGCCTAGAGGCTGAATCTTTCCTTAATTCTCGATGAACCGACATGATGATTGGACCTACCTAGGGGCTGAATCTTTCCCTAATTCAAAGGTGAATAGGGAACAATGATTGGATTTTCCTAGGGGTTGAATCTTACTTTAATTCAAAGGTGATTAGGGAATAATAATTGGATTTGCCTAGGGGCTGAATCTTTCCTTAATTCAGAGATGAATCGAAAACTATGATTGGATTTGCCTAGGGGTTGGATCACTCCTTAATTTTGAGATAAATTGATAACTATGATTGTAAGACCCGTGTCAAGTCTTACCACCTTGAACCAAGTTTACCCATTATGGTCGAGTCAAGTGGACCAAGGGCGTGATGGAGATCGACATCCCAGGTATCAAATCGACCCAAAAACACTTAAAATAGGGGAAGGGTTGCAAACCCAGCTAAGTAGGGTCGGACCTCCCAAAACAGAAAGTCAGACCCTCAGTTTTGAAGGGCGGGTCGGATAGCTTAAGACCCTAGGGTCGACGGGATCATCAACCCTCCCATCGACCCTCGGATTCTGCCGAATATAAAAATTAGGAAATTTCCTAATTTTTTATTGGGATTCTTTCCTAATCTCAGAGGGACTTATTTAGGATGTTCCTACTCTATTTAAAGGACGTCCCTAAGCCACTTTCACTCCTTTCACAACCCTAATTGAATTGAGAGAAAGAGAGGAGAAGGAAAAGAGGAAGAAGAGAGGCAAGCAAGAGAACTTAGCAAAAAGGAGAAGAATTTCAGAAAAGGAGTAATCTTCTCAGGTATGGATACTAATTCCATGAATTTCTACAAACCTTAGGTTAGTAATTGTTGAGAGGGTGATCTTGAAGAAACCCAAACTACCAATCTATGGTTAGGTTTCCATGGAAAACCATAGAAGAATGCATGAAAGCTATCTAGGTGCATTATACATGGTTTCAGACCATGGAATGAATGTAGAATGGAATGTAGGAGCAAGCCAAAGGATCCCAAACAAGAAGAATGGATTAAAAGAGGGAATTGGACCAAAGTGCACCAAGGGTCGCACCCAGGGTCGATAGACCATCCGACCCTAGGTATTCCTGACCATCGACCCTCAGTATTCGGGAAGTTCAGAAAGAGGGAAGGGTCGATAGACCCATCGACCCTAGCATCGACCCTACCTCCGACCCTCAGTTGACAGAATAGTTTTTAATTCCAAATAAATTCTAATTAAATTCTATCGACTTTGTTAGGTCTTCTAGCAATATAATAACACTGTAAAGGTGATTATAAAGCTTGGAAAAGTATCTATTAGCAAGCTAAGGTGAGGAACCTTAACTCCAACTAAATTGGTTAATAATAAACTGTTTTCTATTTTCTTGAGTCCAATGCTATGCTTGATTCTATGCGAATATGTTTGTAATGTGCATACAACATGCCATCCAATATTTCTATTACTTGTGCATGCATATTTACTTTATTGTTTATAACATGATGATGATGATGATAGGAATAGGAATGTGCTTGTATGTGTGTGGTTGATGTGGTTGATGCGAGCGAGTATCAGGGGAGGTGTGATGAGAACGTCAATAAAGGTTAACCTTTCACGGGTCTCAGCACTTTAGCTCTATCTCTAACTCAAGTCTTGTGTATTAGCATCGTCGTATCGCCATTACTTTAGCAGAACTATTATGTCGTAGAGTATCAGGTGGTCTCGGTCCTTGTAGTCTCTGACTCTACCGGGGGGCCTTAGCTCTATCTCTATGGGCATTCTGTGGGATGCTGGGGTGAGGCCTTGGATACACTGTTTGGCATTAGGATTGGTTAGTTAAGAGCTTAGTTTGCAGCCCTCGCTAACAGGGGCTTACGTGTTGGTATGGCAATATATAGCCATAAACGTTAACCTTTGTTACATACTGTTCATGATTGGGTGCATGTGAGTTGATGATAAACGTGATCTTCGGGTAACGTCACACACTCGTGTATAGAGGCGGAATCAATAAACGTGACTTTTGGCTACCTAAACCTTTCTATTGCATACTGCAAACTTGAAAACCAGACCAAGTTATAAATTGACTTTTTGCATGCATGTGTATTGTTGCATTGTTTTGGCTACTCACTGAGCCGTGTTGTGTGCTCACCCCTCGATGCCGAATATTTTTAGTTGATGATGCAGGTTATACGGTTGAAGATTTTGTAATTGCTTCTACGTACGAGAAGGTAGCGGCGATGGAAGCTGAAGCTGAAGTGGATACACACGACTCCTCTTGCGAGTGCAACTCGTGTGTATTTGATTAGACATTTTATAGGTTTCTTTATTGGATTTATTCAGACATGTATTTGATATTTAATATTTATTTCTCAGTTGAATACCGAATAATTTGCTATTAAATTATTAATATCATTTAGTTTCTCAGTTCATCTTATTATAAGATTTTCGCTATTGTGTATTACTCTGATTATGATTACGGATGTGTGTAAGTTGGATAATGCGGGGATAGCCTATTTGTGACCCTGGTTGAACCGTTGATTATTTAGCGGTTCATCACACCATTCTGGTTAGACCAAAATTGGGGTCTGACAACTTCGTATCAGAGCATCTCAGGCCTTGCCCGCCGACTAACATACATTCGAGACAATTGTGAACTGAGATAGGATAAACTAAAAGCTTTAATACAAACACATTGTAAGCCCAAGTGATGATTGAGATCAAATTTAAAAAGAGAATAATACATCTATAAAAGGGAAACAAGTTACATACAATGAGTGAGAGAAACAAAACGTATATACATAACTAAAGCAGAGTACAGTCCACAACCCGGACAGTTACTTTGTAGTACAAGAAAATAAAAGTACACTCAAGAAGCTTGAGGCAAAGGAGGAGGCGGTGCCTCACGGTCTCTGTCGTAGTCCTCTGCATAGACTCTAGTCAACCAGGCTACCTGGGTCTAGGTCGTCTATAGACTAGCTGTGAGACCGACTATCCTCTGATCAGTCGCACGCTGCACCTCTAGGAGCTCTCCCATCCGTGCGTCTGATGAGTGCTGAGCAGCTAACAGCTCATCCATCCTCAGATCAGATCTACGCTGAGCATCCCTGATCTCCTGCAGCATCTCCATCATGGCTGAAGGTGGAAGTGACGGATCAGCTGAATGGGAAGGACCAGCCTCAGGAGCAGGAGCCGCCGCATAAAAAGTACCAACTCCAGCCACATGTGTAGGTGAAGGCGGTGGTATCGAGTCGACGTCCATATACATACGATCGTCATCGTCGATCGGATCCACATGAGCTCTAGTAGTAGCAGCAGCAGCCTCAGCGTCAGCCATCTTGACCCGAGTGTGAGGGCGCACCATCGCGTTCCTCTCCTCATCACTAACCTCAGCATCTCGCAGCCCCATCTTGCAGATAGCCTCCCAATCTAGAGGCGACGAGAAGGTCTTCTCCTGGATCTTCTCATCTACAGATCCACCCCCAGACGGGTCAGCAGCACTGTAATCATGCATCCATAGGGTAGATTACCCCTATGATCGGACAATGTAGCACTAATCATCATCTGCATGATGATGTAAGGAAGGTAGACCGGCTGGCGAGTGCAGATGCTATAAATCAGAAACTGTGTCAGCTGAGAGACCCTCTCATAGTGCCCACTCTGCGGGATCAGATTATGCTGGATAATCTTACAGAAGACCTGTGGAGCTGGACGCAAGTAACAGGCTCTCATCTGCCAACGATCAGGACAGAGCAACTGGTTGTCGATCTCTGCCCTCATCTCCATCTCAACAAACTATGGCTCTCCCGACGCACAGTACACCATGGGGCCATCATAGGGAATGCCCAACAGATCGGCCAGCTGCCGATAATCAAAGGAAATGTGCACCCCCTTGACGTAACTGGTGATGTGCAACTCTTGACCATGCTCAACGTCATTGTAATTCCCAACCACCTGGAGATTACAATAGAACTGGCGCACCAAATCTGGACATGTGCACGCGTCATATGTGATGACAGGGAGACACCCCATATCACCAAATGCTCCCTCTACATTGAACAAGGCCAGCTCAGCCAAGTTCACCATGGGACCCCCTTCCACTTTCTTACGGGCATAGTCAGCATACTGTGCCTCAGCTTCATTCGAACGGAAGGGAAGTGGATCACGCACTCTAGGTACTTTGGTACGAGCCATAGTATCTGCAAAATAAGAAAGAGAAAGGAAACAAGGAGTTAATAGGATAAAAATCTGAAATATGATATAATAACGACGTAAGTTGACCATAAAGCCCATTCCTCATCATATAAGTGGGCATAAGGACTTACGAAGGTTTAAACATATCCTACGACCCACATGCAGTAGGAAATTTTAACTGAAGATGTCCAATTTGAAGAAATTCAAGAAAAATCAAAATTTTCGACAAATTAGGGCAAAATGAGAAAATTTCAAGTTTATCGATAACCAACCGATGAAACTCAAAAATTTTTGAGGGCTTTCGTTCCTCGAGACACCAATAACAAAAGGCCCCAATAAAAATCGAATTTTTACGGTTGGAAAAAGTTTAATTTGGAAAATACAAGTTAAACGTGCGAAAACCTAGAAATGGAAACCTAAAAATAGGTAAAAATGGGAAGACATACCTGTAGTGATGACGTGGACGTCGAAACCCGGAGTTAAACCGATCCAAAACAATAGAGTAGCACTGTAGCAACTCAGAGAGGAGAGACGAGTCGAAACAGAGGAGGAATAGTGAGAAATGACTCAGAATCGGATCTTAAAAATCTGATTTTTGGTCCGAGGGTCGGACAATTCGACAAGCACAATTGACCATCGAATCGACCCTCCCATCGACCCTCGGCTCTCGGGAATCTGACAGAAAACTAAGGGTCGGAACCGAGGGTCGGATACCCATCGACCCTCGCATCGACCCTCAACTCTCGGGAGGAACAGGTCATTCCCAGGGTCGGAAACTAAGGGTCGGACATACCAGCGACCCTCACCATCGACCCTGAATAGAAAAGAGAACATTTTTTTATAAAATGAGCTAGAATTGGAATTGATTATTGGTTAGCGAGCCTACATGAAATATAAATGACTTCTCACCTATTTTAATGATTTCCAGGCACCATCAATTAGCGAAAGGAATTATGTCTGGACGTAGAGTGACCCGACAGTCTCGAAATGCAGTCCCACCACCACCACCAGTGGAGGAGACTAGTCAAGAGAATAACTACCCACCGGGAAATCCAGAACCGGCAAACCCTACAAATTTGCCCCCTCCACCACCAGAGCTAGCAACAGTGGTGATGAACCTGGCACAGCAGCTTCAGCAGATGCAACGTGCACAGGCTCAAATGCAGGTCGCCATGGGAATTATGTTCCAAGCCACTCAGGCCGCACCCATGCACACTGGACAAGCAAGTGCAGCCCCGGTGGGTAACCACCCAACTCATCAGACCCCTCAACAACCGGCTGCATAGATTCCAGTGCAAGTACCGGAAGCAGCTCAAGGGAATTACCACAATCCACCCTATATGTTCGGGGCAAACCCCCAGAATCAGCTGGACCACTCCCGACTAGTGGAGAGATTTTTTAAGATGAAACCTAGAGAATTCAACGGCAAGCCGTCTGATCCATTGTGGCCAGCCCACTGGATAGACGAGATGGAGAGAAATTTCCTCATGATGACTATCACAGAGGAAGAGAAAGTACTATGTGCCACATTCATGCTCAAGGGCGACGCACACCATTGGTGGAAATCCACGAAGACATATTTACTGACCAAGCACGCCCTACTGACTTGGGCTACATATAAAGAAGCATTCTTTGAGAAATATTTTCCACGAAGCTTCAGAGATTCGATGGAGAAGGAGTTCCTGAGCTAGTACCAGGGACAGATGACTATAGATTCATACCAACAGCGTTACGAAGAGCTGTTTTTCTTTGCACCGGCTAGCATGCAAGAAGAAGATACCAAAACCTCTAGATTCGTCGCGGGACTAAGTGGAAGCATCAGAGAAAATGTTCTAGGCTTAGAAAAGAAAATCTACAACGAAGCTGCCCAGATTGCTCGAGTGATTGAATCGAGCCAGAAGGAGAGTTACCTTACTCAGAACAGAGGCATCAAGAGACCAGCCGGAAACTCCTACAACGGAGGCAATAACAGGACGTATAAACCTTTCCATCCTCAGAATTTTAATGCAGCAACCAAGACTACTCCAGCAGCTCAACCTCAGCCAAAGCCAAATTCTGAGGTCCTGAGGTGTTTTAACTGCAACCAACCCGGGCATATGGCAAGGGAGTGCCCTAAGCCCAAGAAGCAATTCCATCCGGGACGGGTATATGCTGTTACATCCGAGGATGCGGCCGCATCACCCAATGTGGTCATAGGTATGACTGAAACATTTAAAGTTGTAATTACATTGAATGAGCACGTAGACTAAGTAAAGATAAATCACAGGTATTGTACCTATAAATGGCGTACCCGCCAGAGTACTCTTCGATTCCAGAGCTACTCATTCATTTATATCTGTGTCATTTGGAAGATGACTAAATTACCCATCAAAACATTAGACTACAAATTACTTGTACGGTCACCGATGGGGTTAGAAGTGGAACTAGAAAAAGGTTATGGACCATGTCCAGTTCTCATTGGAGAGAAGACTTTAGATGCAACCTTGATACAACTTGTGATGGCAGACTTTGATATCATCTTGGGAATGGACTGGTTAGCTCGGCATTCTGCAAATTTATTATGCACCGAAAAGAAGTAACGTTCAAAAACGAAGAAGGAGCAGAATTAAGTTTCTCGAGAACCAAACTTCCCCGGAGACGCAAGCTCATACATTCAGCATTAAAAGCTAAGAAGTGCCTTGACAAGGGAGCAGTCGGGTATCTAGTGTCAGTGGTCGACCTCACCCAGGAAGCACCACGAATGGAAGACCTTGTCGTCGTGCGGAATTACCCTGACGTATATCCAGAGGAACTACCCGGATTACCACCCGACCGGGCCACAGAGTTTGTAATAGACCTGATACCTGGAGCCGCACCCGTATCAAAGGCACCATATGGAATGGCTCCTACGGAACTGAAGGAATTAAAAGTGAAACTACAAGAACTATCGGACAAGGGTTATATTCGACCCAGTATATCTCCATGGGGGGCACCGGTGTTGTTCGTAAAGAAGAAGGATGGTAGCGTTCGATTATGTATCGACTATCGTGAGTAGAATAAACTGACAATCAAGAATCGATATCCACTACCTCGGATCGATGACTTGTTCGATCAGTTACAAGGGGCAAAAGTATTTTCAAAGATCGATTTTCGATCAGGCTATCATCAGCTGAAGATTAAAGAAGGTGATATTCCGAAGACAGCATTCAGTACCAGATATGGACATTATGAATTTTTGGTTATGTCTTTCGGATTAACTAATGCACCGGCAACGTTCATGGAACTTATGAACCAAGTTTTCCACGATATGTTGGATACGTCGGTTATAGTATTTATTGATGACATATTGGTATATTCCAAGGACAAGGAAACTCATATCAAGAACCTAAATGCAGCCCTACATCGTTTAAGGAAAGAGAAGCTATATGCCAAATTTTCAAAGTGTGAGTTTTGGCTAAGTGAAGTCGCCTTCCTAGGCCATGTAGTATCCGCTGAAGGAATCAAAGTGGATCCCAGCAAGATCGAGGCTATTGTAAAGTGGGAAGCACCAAAGAGCGTTTTGAAAATCAAAAGTTTTTTGGGTCTAGCTGGTTATTATCGGAGATTCGTAGAAGACTATTCTCGGATTGTCGTACCTCTCACCAGTTTGACTAAGAAAGGTGAAAAGTTTGTGTGGACGGATAAATGTGAGAAGAGTTTCCAAACCCTGAAGACCAGATTGATATCCGCTCCAATTTGACTATTTCTATTCCAGGACAGACGTTTACCTTATACACCGATGCGTTGGGACTGGGATTGGGATGTGTGCTTATGCAAGGAGAGCAAGTGATTGCTTATGCTTCAAGACAGTTAAAGGTTCATGAGAAAAATTACCCCACTCATGATCTGGAGCTAGCGGCAGTAGTACATGCTATCAAGATATGGAGACATTACTTATACGGAGAGAAATTCCAGATTAAGTCGGACCACAAAAGTCTTACTTATCTTTTTAATCAGAAAGAGTTGAATATGAGGCAAAAAAGATGGCTGGAATTATTGAAAGACTATGATTGTGAAATCCAGTATCATCCGGGAAAGGCAAACGTGGTAGCAGATGCATTGAGCAGAAAAGCAATGATCAAATCTCAAGGAGAAGTCAGCACGACTGCAACAATGTGTACTATCGGAATGGTATCCAATCACGGCAATGAACAGTATGTGATAGATACAACGGATGAATCAGCCAACCAAGGGTTTATTCATCGGATTTCAAATTTGTTCGCGGCATTGAACACTATACCGGATATAGTGGATGAAGTGAAGACAGCTATCAAAGCAGATCCTTATCTGAGAACAGTACAAGAAGATATTGAGAAAGGTAGGACTAACCCTGAGTTCACCTTGGATGACGAGAAGGTACTGAGATACAAAGGAAGAATATGTGTACCTAAAACAGAAAGTATGGACATTAGACACCGACTGATGAAAGAAGCCCATACCACCATCTACTCGATACATCCTGGAAGTACAAAAATGTATCATGATCTAAAGAAATTATATTGGTGGAGGGGAATGAAAGCAGTTGTAGCCAAGTTCATGTCTCAATGCCTAAATTTTCAGAAAGTAAAGGCTGAACTACAAAGACCCGCTTGACTGTTACAGCCATTACCGGAACCAGCATGGAAATGGGACTGCGTCACTATGGACTTCGTCACAGGACTACCATTGATTCTTCGAGTAGTTGACGCAGTTTGGGTGATTGTGGACCGTCTGACTAAAACAGCTCGCTTCATACCTATACGACCTCAGTATACACTGGAAAGGTTAGCGAAGCTGTATGTGGATAATATTGTTCTTTTACACGGTGTACCAGAAAGTATTGTGTCCGATAGAGATCCACGATTTACTTCCAAATTATGGGAAGGATTGCAAAAGGCTATGGGTACAACGCTAAAGTTCAGTACTGCATTCCACCCATAGACAGATGGACAGTCCGAGTGTACAATTCAGATTCTAGAAGATATGCTACGAGCATGTGTAATTGATTTCATGGGATCATGGGATGAAAGATTACCACTGATCGAGTTCGCTTATAACAATAGCTATCAGGCTACTATACAGATGCCACCTTATGAAGCACTGTATGGCCGAAAGTGTCGAACTCCCTTGTTTTGGAATGAAGTTGGAGAACGTAGTATTGTTGGACCGGAATTTGTTGAAGAGACTTGTCGAGTGGTCGACATCATCAAGGAAAGAGTGAGAACAGCTCAGAACCGTCAGAAGCAATTTGCAGATACTCGACGAAGAGATCTGGAGTTCGCAGTAGGTGATAAAGTATTTTTGAAGGTATCGCCCATGCGAGGATTGAAGAGGTTCGGACAGAAAGGGAAATTAAGTCCAAGATATGTCGGGTCGTATGAAATTCTGGCTAAGCGTGGAAAAGTAGCTTATCAGTTAGCACTACCACCATCTATGTCAAGTGTACATGACGTATTTTACATTTTCCTATTGAAGAAGTATGTCAAGGACCCGACGCATGTTTTGACAGTAGATTTGCCGGAATTGACTGATGATTTGACTTTTGAAGTAACACCAACAGAAATCACTAGTCGAAAGGTTCAACGTCTACGCAACAGAGATATCTATTATGTTAAGGTCATATGGAAAAGTAGAGACATGGAAGCAATTACATGGGAAGAAGAAAATGCTATGAGAAAGCAATACCCTTACTTATTTGATTCAGAAGGTACGTACAATTTCGAGGACGAAAATTTTATAAGTTGGGGGGAGTTGTAAGTCCGGTGTCAATCTAACCCGGTCTTACCACCTTGAACCAGGTGTCAATCTAACCCGGTCTTACCACCTTGAACCAGGTCTTAAAATGAGCTAGAATTGGAATTGATTATTGGTTAGCGTGCCTACATGCAATATAAATGACTTCTCACTTATTTTAATGATTTCCAGGCACCACCAATTAGCGAAAGGAATTATGTCTGGACGTAGAGTGACCCGACAGACCCGAAATGCCATCACCACCACCAGTGGAGGAGACTAGTCAAGAGAATAACTACGCACCGGGAAATCCAGAACCGGCAAACCCTACAAATTTGCCACCTCCACCACTGGAGCTAGCAACAGTGGTGATGAACCTGGCACAACAGCTGTAGCAGATGCAACGCGCACAAGCTCAAATGCAGGTCGCCATGGGAATTATGTTCCAAGCCACTCAGGCCGCACCCATGCACACTGGACAAGCAAGTGCAGCCCCGGTGGGTAACCACCCAACTCACCAGACCCCTCAACAACCGGCTGCACAGATTCCAGTTCAGGTACCGGAAGCAGCTCAAGGGAATTACCACAATCCACCCTATATGTTCGGGGCAAACCCCCAGAATCAGCTGGACCACTCCCGACTAGTGGAGAGATTTTTTAAGATGAAACCCAGAGAATTCAACGACAAGCCGTCTGATCCATTGTGGCCAGCCCACTGGATAGACGAGATGGAGAGAAATTTCCTCATGATGACTATCACAGAGGAAGAGAAAGTACTATGTGCCACCTTCATGCTCAAGGGCGACGCACACCATTGGTGGAAATCCACGAAGACATATTTACTGACCAAGCACGTCCTACTGACTTGGGCTACATATAAAGAAGCATTCTTTGAGAAATATTTTCCACGAAGCTTCAGAGATTCGATGGAGAAGGAGTTCCTGAGCTTGTACCAGGGACAGATGACTGTAGAATCATACCAACAGCGTTACGAAGAGCTGTTTTTCTTTGCACCGGCTAGCATGCAAGAAGAAGATACCAAAACCCGTAGATTCGTCGCGGGACTAAGTGGAAGCATCAGAGAAAATGTTCTGGGCTTAGAAAATAAAATCTACAACGAAGCTGTCCAGATTGCTCGAGTGAATGAATCGAGCCAGAAGGAGAGTTACCTTACTCAGAACAGAGGCATCAAGATACCAGCCGGAAACTCCTACAACGGAGGCAATAACAGGACGTATAAACCTTTTCGTCCTCAGAATTTTAATGCTGCAACCAAGACTACTCCAGCAGCTCAACCTCAGCCAAAGCCAAATTCTGAAGTCCTGAGGTGTTTTAACTGCAACCAACCCGGGCATATGGCAAAGGAGTGCCCTAAGCCCAAGAAGCAATTCCGTCAGGGACGAGTATATGCTGTTACATCCGAGGATGCGGCCGCATCACCCGATGTGGTCACAGGTATGACTGAAACTTTTAAAGTTGTAATTACATTGAATGAGCACGTAGACTAAGTAAAGATAAATCACAGGTATTGTACCTATAAATGCCGTACCCGCCAGAGTACTCTTCGATTCTGGAGCTACTCATTCATTTATATCTGTGTCATTTGGAAAGAAGACCAAATTACCCATCAAAACATTAGACTACAAATTACTTGTACGGTCACCGATGGGGTTAGACGTGGAACTAGAGAAAGGTTATGGACCATGTCCAGTTCTCATTGGAGAGAAGACTTTAGATGCAACCTTGATACAACTTGAGATGGCAGACTTTGATGTCATCTTGGGAATGGACTGGTTAGCTCGGCATTCTGCAAATTTATTATGCGCCAAAAAGAAGCTAACGTTCAAAGACAAAGAAGGAGCAGAATTAATTTTCTCGAGAACCAAACTTCCCCGGAGACGCAAGCTCATACTTTCACCATTAAAAGCTAAGAAGTGCCTTGACAAGGGAGCAATCGGGTATCTAGTGTCAGTGGTCGACCTAACCAAGGAAGCACCACGAATGGAAGACCTTGACGTCGTGCGGAATTATCCTGATGTATTTATGGAGGAACTACCCGGATTACCACCTGACCGGGCCACAGAGTTTGTAATAGACCTGATAGCTGGAGCCGCACCCGTATCAAAAGCACCTTATAGAATGGCTCCTACGAAACTGAAGGAATTAAAAGTGCAACTACAAGAACTATTGGACAAGGGTTATATTCGACCCAGTATATCTCCATGGGGGGCACCGGTGTTGTTCGTAAAGAAGAAGGATGGTAGCGTTCGATTATGTATCGACTATTGTGAGTAGAATAAACTGACAATCAAGAATCGATATCCAATACCTCGGATCGATGACTTGTTCGATCAGTTACAAGGGGCAAAAGTATTTTCAAAGATCGATCTTCGATCAGGCTATCATCAGCTGAAGATTAAAGAAGGTGATATTCCAAAGACAACATTCAGGGCCAGATATGGACATTATGAATTTTTGGTTATGTCTTTTGGATTAACTAATGCACCGAAAACGTTCATGGAACTTATGAACCGAGTTTTCCACTATATGTTCGATACGTCGGTTATAGTATTTATTGATGACATATTGGTATATTCCAAGGACTAGGAAACTCATATCAAGAACCTAAACGCAGCCCTACAACGTTTAAGGAAAGAGAAGCTATATGCCAAATTTTCAAAGTCCGAGTTTTGGCTAAGTGAAGTCGCCTTCCTAGGCCATGTAGTATCCGTTGAAGGAATCAAAGTGGATCCCAACAAGATCGAGGCTATTGTAAAGTGGGAAGCACCAAAGAGTGTTTCGGAAATCAGAAGTTTTCTGGGTCTAGCTGGTTATTATCGGAGATTCGTAGAAGACTATTCTCGGATTGCCGTACCTCTCACCAGTTTGACTAAGAAATGTGAAAAGTTTGTGTGGACCGATAAATGTGAGAAGAGTTTCCAAACACTGAAGACCAGATTGATATCCGCTCCAATTTTGACAATTCATATTCCAGGATAGACGTTTACCTTATACACCGATGCGTCGGGACTGGGATTGGGATGTGTGCTTATGCAAGGAGAGCAAGTGATTGCTTATGCTTCAAGACAGTTAAAGGTTCATGAGAAAATTACCCCACTCATGATCTGGAGCTAGCGGCAGTAGTACATGCTGTCAAGATATGGAGACATTACTTATACGGAGAGAAATTCTAGATTAAGTCGGACCACAAAAGTCTTACTTATCTATTTAATCAGAAAGAGTTGAATGAGACAAAGAAGATGGCTGGAATTATTGAAAGACTATGATTGTGATATCCAGTATCATCCGGGAAAGACGAACGTGGTAGCAGATGCATTGAGCAGAAAAGCAATGATCAAATCTCAAGGAGAAGTCAGCACGGCTGCAACAATGTGTACTACGGGAATGGTATTCAATCACGGCAACGAACAGTATGTGATAGATACAACGGATTAATCAGACAACCAAGGCTTTATTCATCGGTTTTCAAATATGTTCGCGGCATTGAAGATTATACCGGATATAGTGGATGAAGTGAAGACAGCTATCAAAGCAGATCCTTATCTAAGAACAGTACAAGAAGATATTGAGAAAGGTAGGACTAACCCTGAGTTCACCTTGGATGTTGAGAAGGTACTGAGATACAAAGGAAGAATATGTGTACCTGAAACAGAAAGTATGGACATTAGACACCGACTGATGAAAGAAACCCATACCACCATCTACTTGATACATCCTGGAAGTACCAAAATGTATCATGATCTAAAGAAATTATATTGGTGGAGGGGAATGAAAGCAGATGTAGCCAAGTTCGTGTCTCAATGCCTAAATTGTTAAAAAGTAAAGGCTGAACGACAAATACCCGCTGGACTGTTACAGCCATTATCGGAACCAGCATGGAAATGGGACTGCATCACTATGGACTTCGTCACAGGACTACCATTGACTCCTCGAGTAGTTGACACAGTTTGGGTGATTGTAGACCGTCTGACTAAAACAGCTCGCTTCATACCTATACAACCTCAGTATACACTGGAAAGGTTAGCGAAGCTGTATGTGGATAATATTGTTCGGTTACACGGTGTACCAGAAAGTATTGTGTCCGATAGAGATCCACGATTTACTTCCAAATTTTGGGAAGGATTGCAAAAGGCTATGGGTACAACGCTAAGGTTCAGTACTGCATTCCACCCACAGACAGATGGACAGTCGGAGCGTACAATTCAGATTCTAGAAGATATGCTACGAGCATGTGTAATTGATTTCATGGGATCAGGGGATGAAAGATTACCACTGATCGAGTTCGCTTATAACAATTGCTATCAGGCTACTATATAGACGTCACCATATGAAGCACTGTATGGCCGAAAGTGTCGAACTCCCTTGTTTTGGTATGAAGTTGGAGAACGTAGTATTGTTGGACCAGAATTTGTTGAAGAGACTTTTTGAGTGGTCGACATCATTAAGGAAAGAGTGAGAACAGCTCAGAACCGTCAGAAGCAATATGCAGATACTCGACGAAGAGATCTGGAGTTCGCAGTAGGTGATAAAGTATTTTTGAAGGTATCACCCATGCGAAGATTGAAGAGGTTCGGACAGAAAGGGAAATTAAGTCCAAGATATGTCGGGCCGAATGAAATTCTGGCTAAGCGTGGAAAAGTAGCTTATGAGTTAGCACTACCACCATCTATGTCAAGTGTACATGACGTATTTTACATTTTCCTATTGAAGAAGTATGTCAAGGACCCAACGCATGTTTTGACAGTAGATTTGTCGGAATTGACTGATGATTTGACATTTGAATTAACACCAACAGAAATCACTAGTCGAAAGGATCAACGTCTATGCAACAGAGATATCTATTATGTTAAGGTCACATGGAAAAGTAGAGACATGGAAGAAATTACATGGGAAGAAGAAAATGCTACGAGAATGCAATACCCTTACTTATTTGATTCAGAATGTACGTAAAATTTTGAGGACGAAATTTTTATAAGTTGGGGGTAGTTGTAAGACCCGTGTCAATCTAACCCGGTCTTACCACCTTGAACCAAGTTTACCCATTATGGTCGAGTCAAGTGGACCATGGGCGTGATGGAGATCGACATCCCAGGTATCAAATCGACCCAAAAACACTTAAAATAGGGGAAGGGTTGCAAACCCAGCTAAGTAGGGTCGGACCTCCCAAAACAGAAAGTCAGACCCTCAGTTTTGAAGGGCGGGTCGGATAGCTTAAGACCCTAGGGTCGACGGGATTATCAACCCTCCCATCGACCCTCGGATTCTGCCGAATATAAAAATTAGGATGTTTTCTAATTTTCAATTGGGATTCTTTCCTAATCTCAGAGGGACTTATTTAGGATGTTCCTACTCTATTTAAAGGATGTCCCTAAGCCACTTTCACTCCTTTCACAACCCTAATTGAATTGAGAGAAAGAGAGGAGAAGGAAAAGAGGAAGAAGAGAGGCAAGCAAGAGAACTTAGCAAAAAGGAGAAGAATTTCAGAAAAGGAGTAATCTTCTCAGGTATGGATACTAATTCCATGAATTTCTACAAACCTTAGGTTAGTAATTATTGAGAGGGTGATCTCGAAGAAACCCAAACTACTAATCTATGGTTAGGTTTCCATGGAAAACCATAGAAGAATGCATGAAAGCTATCTAGGTGGGTTATACATGGTTTCAGACCATGGAATGAATGTAGAATGGAATGTAGGAGCAAGCCATAGGATCCCAAACACGAAGAATGGATTAAAACAGGGAATTGGACAAAAGTGCACCAAGGGTCGCACCCAGGGTCGATAGATCATCCGACCCTCGGTATTCCTGACCATCGACCCTCAGCATTCAGGAAGTTCAGAAAGAGGGAAGGGTCGATAGACCCATTGACCGTGGCATCGACCCTACCTCCGACCCTCAATTGACAGAATAGTTTTTAATTCCGAATAAATTCTAATTAAATTCTATCGACTTTGTTAGGTCTTCTAGCAATATAATAACACTGTAAAGGTGATTATAAAGCTTGGAAAAGTATCTATTAGCAAGCTAAGGTGAGGAACCTTAACTCCAAACTAAATTGGTTAATAATAAACTGTTTTCTATTTTCTTGAGTCCTATGCTATGCTTGATTCTATGGGAATATGTTTGTAATGTGCATACAGCATGCCATCCAATATTTCTATTACTTGTAAATGCATATTTACTTTATTGTTTATAACATGATGATGATGATGATAGGAATAGGCATGTGCTTGTATGTGTGTGGTTGATGTGCTTGATGCGAGCGAGTATCAGGGGAGGTGTGATGAGAACGTCAATAAACGTTAACCTTTGGCGGGTCTCAGCACTTTAGCTCTATCTATAACTCAAGTCTTGTGCATTAGCATCGTCATATAGCCATTACTTTAGCAGAACTATTATGTCGTAGAGTATCAAGGGAGGTGGTCTCGGTCCTTGTAGTCTCTGACTCTACTGGGGGGCCTTAGCTCTATCTCTATGGGCATTCTAAGGGATGCTGGGGTGAGGCCTTGGATACACTGTTTGGCATTAGGATTGGTTAGTTGCGAGCCTAGTTTGCAGCCCTTGCTAATAGGGGCTTATGTGTTGGTATGGCAATATATAGCAATAACCGTTAACCATTGTTATATACTGTTCATGATTGGGTGCATGTGAGTTGACGATAAACGTGATCTTTGGGTAACATCACGCACTCGTGTATAGAGGCGGAGTCAATAAACGCGACCTTTGGCTACCTAAACCTTTCTATTGTATACTGCAAACTTTAAAACCGGACCAAGATATAAATTGACTTTTTGCATGCATGTATATTGTTGCATTGTTTTGGCTACTCACTGAGCCGTGTTGTGTGATCACCCCTCGACGTCGAATATATTTAGTTGATGATGCAGGTTATACAGTTGAAGATTTTGTAAATGCTTCTGCATACGAGACGGTAGCGGCGATGGAAGCTGAAGCTGAAGTGGATACACACGACTCCTCTTGCGAGTGCAACTCGTGTGTATTTGATTAGACATTTTATAGGTTTCTTTATTGGATTTATTCAGACATGTATTTGATGTTTAATATTTATGTCTCAGTTGAATACAGAATAATTTGCTATTAAATTATTAATATCATTTAGTTTCCCAGTTCATCTTATTATAAGATTTCCGTTATTGTGTATTACTCTGATTATGATTACGGATGTGTGTAAGTTGGATAACGCGGGGATAGCCTATTTGAGATTCTGGTTGAACCGTTGATTACTTAGTGGTTCATCACACCATTCTGGTTAGACCAAAATTAGGGTGTGACAATGATTGGATTTGCCTAAGGGCTGAATCTTTCCTTAATTCTGAGGTAAATCGAGAACGGTGATTGGATTTTCCTAGAGGTTAAATCTTTCCATAATTCTAAGGTATATTGAGAACAGTTATTGGATTTACCTAGGGGCTGAATCTTTCCTTAATTCAGAGATGAATCGAGAACTATGCTTAGATTAGCCTAGGGACAAATTCTTTCCTTAATTTTGAGGTACATTGAGAATAGTGATTGAATTTTCATAGGGACTATATCTTTCCTTGATTATGAGATGAACTGAATATGATATTTGAGTAGGCCCAGGGACTAACTATACAGGAATACTGTAAACTTTTTCAGGTATAGGTGCTTGTCACTGCCTGAACTGAATGCTCAATTGGATCAGATTGGCTGAGTTACTGATTGTGTTCCCAAATCTGGTTGCCTCCTTTCTTATAAGATTTGATGTTCAATCAAGATCTAGATTCATTGACTTTCATTGATTCATTTAGAAAGATAATATGGATGGATCTCAAGGTGGGAGATCAAGACAATTCCCTAGTTGTAGGGGCCTCTCACCCTAAAACGGTGGATATGGTTACAGTTTGATTCTCTTTCCAAAGGCATTGAAACCCAATGGAGAAATATCAAGATTCCAGACATCTAGAGGAATGAAAGAAGTCACATGCACAATCATAGATGACTCAACCAAACAAACTTAGCTCCCTAATAAGGGCAATTGGGTAAACATTATCCGAGTCAATTTAGTTGAATTTGATTAAGCCATATGTTCAGTCTTGGGACCTTGTGATCCAAAAATGGATAATCAGTATTACCAAGGTCTGACCACTTGGGTTACCGAATTCAATGAAATTGAAATGGATATATTAATCCATTGTCCTTATTAGGGATGGTTAGCAAAAGTGGTTCATGGAGGAACAAACTAGTAAATTTCTTCTTGACCATGGTATCTATGTCTTGACAGGGATTTTCTGCTCATTTTTTGAAATCGATGTGTTAATAATGAGAGATTCGACACATCGAGCTTACTTAATAGAGGGTGTATAGTGATCGTCTACTATGATGTAGAACAGGTGTATACATACCTCATACTCCCAATGGGCGAGAGTTCAAGATGCTCATTGTGTAGATTCTAACATGTTGACCAATCGAGGACAAAAATGGGCAGAACTTCGATGTCTCGAGCATGGATGTCATGGTTAAGCAGATCTTACTGGGTCAGTTCAGGGATGAACAAAAAAATAACAAACATTGGGCTACAATCTGGGTTAGGACAGAAAAAGCCACCTTGACAAGGACGGGGTAACCTATTACCGAATGCACAATAAATAATGGGCCCCCAATCCCTTTATATACTATGTTGCAAGGATCCAAGCAACGTAGAGTAGCATAACGCATTCTCAGGTGGACCCAAGAAATGCTCGTTAGAGGCTGCTCGCTGGTCGTGGTCTCACAAAGTATAGGCCAAGGTTGTGTGTTTCACCTACCGGGCTACCCCATATGCATGGGACCTGGTTCGGCTACTCGCACGAATGTGTGACTGAACCCATTCCCCCCCAAAGCAATATTATACAAGCATAAATATAGTATCCTAAGAGATAGCATCTAATTCATGCAAGAAAAGTTTTTATTTAGGAGTCTGACATTTATATCTCTAGTAAAGTGGCCACTGTGAGGACAAAGATGGAAATCTTAGAAGTCGCCACCTAGATTATGGTCTAGAACCATAGAAATGTGAATCTCACCCCAAGGTAAGACTTCGATTGGCTCATGACTTTTATATTGGATTTCCGGTCCATCAAAGATTGGGTAAGCATCAGGTACGGTTATGGGAAGGGCTTAGGCACCCAAACCGTCCGATCAAAATCGATCTCCTATACCTTTCTTATGCTAGACTCTATCTGTTAAACCAAATCAAACCAAGTGGTTTGATATCATTGAACCGAATCTGTATCCATCAGATTGCCTACATATTACGGAATTATTCAAAAAATCAGGTTCACCATCGTAGTTCAGGTGTGATTAAAGTTTATGGCTGTGATTTATGCTTGTGCATGATTAAGTTCTTTGTTCAAGTTAAAGTTTATGCTTGAAAGGTTGAGAAACCATATGGGTTAAGATCTGGATAGTCCATGTGGACTGATAGATAGTCCTAGTGGATCTAAGAATGGATAACTCTTTATGGGTCAAAATATGGATACCTATTATGGGTTGAAATGTGGATAACCCTATTTGGGTTGGAATGTGGGTAACTCTATTTGGGTCAAAATGTCGATGGATATCCTAGTGGATCTATGGTTAGTCCGAATGGACTAAGATGTGGATCCGAATTTAGGTTTCTCCCAAATGGCCTACGTATCCTAGGGTTTTCCTTAGGAATCAGAATCCACGTAGTTCGGGATTGGATAACCCTATTTGGGTCAAAATGGGGCTTAGATTGAAATGGTTGAATATCCTAGTGGATCTATGGGTAGTCCAAGTGGACTAAGGTGTGGATCCAAATTTGGGTTTCTCCTAAATAGCATATGTATCATAGGGTTTGACCTAGGAATCAGAATCTATGTAGTTCAAAATTGGGTGGATATCCTAGTCGATCTAAGGATAGTCCGAGTGGACTAAGGTGTGGATCCGAATTTAGGTTTCTCCCGAATAGCCTACGTATCCTAGGGTTTGACCTAGGAATCAGAATCCACGTAGTTTGAAAAATGATAACCTCTTCTAGGTTAGAATGTGAGAACCTATTCTAGGTTTAGGGTTTAGAACCTATTCTAGGTTTAGGGTTTACTGAGAGGTAAAAATCATCCTGAGTTACCTTTTTCATCCTAAATTTTAATTTTGTAAGGTTTGGCATTGCATTCCCTTTCTTTATTAAGATTTTTATTATTCCCATTATGCCCTTCCCAAGATTGTGGGTGCCTAAATGCACGTCCCCACACCTAATATGTTTGCTATGTGTACAGATATGACAGTTCAACTAGGGTGCAGCATAAATTAAATTATTGCCAAAAAAGGAATATTCTAAGCATGGCATGTATAATATATTTATGGTAACTATCATATCATATAGTAAGATTATAAAAATCTCCCTAATATGGCATGTATTGCAAATAAGGCAAGAACCTAATATGGTATGATTTAAGCATGGCAAGATGTAATATGACAAGATCTAAGCATGGCAAGATCTAATATGGAAAGATCTAATATGCAAGATCTAATATGGCAAGATCTAATATGTAAGATCTAATATGCATCTATATATCAATATGGTAAGTACCAATCATAGAATGCATATATGACATGAATTTTTCAAAAAGGAAAGATCTTATATGCTATTTTCTAAGCATAGTAAGACTTAAAAATGGTAAGAAACTAAGATTTAGCTAAAATATGATAAAAATTTATCTATTCTACCAAAAATAGCAACACATGTAATGTAGAAATCATGGTATGCACAATCCAAATAAAGCATATGAATGCTCCAAATATAGTCATTTATCCAAATATGGTAGAATTCACTTTAAACAATCATTGATGTTATAATGAATGAGACATCAATGAAACCTTTTTTTTTGAAAAGTGCAAAATTATAAAAAAAAAACATATGTTCAATGTTCTTTGAAAAAATTGTAACTTTTATGAAGAAATTTGGGAAGATTAATGACTCAAAACTGTAAATTGTGACACAAGGTTCCAGATAATGGACAAAGCTTTGAACTGTATTCAGATTTTGTCACATTACACAAGAATGACCATAAGTAGGTCTTTCGAAACTCAAATCATGCTCAACTCTTTTTCATAGAAATATGACTTATTATATTATATTTCATATGAAGGATTTGGTACCCAACAGAAAGCAAAAATGGGTCAAAGATATGTCCTAAGACCGAACATGTGCACTGGTCAACTCTGTTCCAGATTTTTGACCAATTGCACCATAAATTTCAAATGAAATTGTATTCTTAATAAAAATTAAATGCATATATATGTATATGTAGATAACTGTCTGATCTAAAAATTTTTCAAGAAAAACAAGTTAAAACAGTATATTTTCTTTGTGAAAAATGACTCTTTTCAATCATGCAAATCAGTACATCATGACAGATTCAAAATCAGAGCACTATGCACTTAAAAATTGATATCAATTCAAAACAAATTGAGAAAATATGAAACCAATGCCATTGTTTAGAAGCCTATTATGTCTAAAAAGTTCATATTAAGTAGATTTTCTGATTATGGCCATAAGACCTTTGTCTAGAGACTTTCTGATAGAGGATTGCATTACATCCGAGAAAAATAGCAATGTCAAAGATAAATTTTGTGATATATTTTTCCAATTCCAAATGGAACGAAATTCTTAGGGTAGTCTTCTAACATATCAGAGAGACTCCCATAAATATTTGGGCTTCCAAATCTTAGAAAAAATACATGTGATGTACGTCCTAAGTTTGAATCCTAAATCTGGAATTTTTAGATCAGAAAATCACTTTATGAAATTTGCAAAAAACATCAAACATCATTGTATATCATTCAAAAATTCATCATTGAATAGATTAAACAAATTATCATTCATGAAAAATGTTAGACAGAGGCATCCTAACATTAACAAGCATGTAATAGAGCATTCATGGTTGAGATTTCATAGAAATTAGCCTTTTTCAAGCAAAATTGGCATTCGAGCATTCTAACGGCCTCTAAATTTGTTTAGAGCATTAACCTTGTACTCAAATCGAGGGAAACCATCGATGAAGGGTGACTGGAGGTTGTATCAACCCCCTTTGATTGCGAATCCTCTCTCTCCTCTCTTTTGCTTCTCTCTCTCTTTTCTTTCTCTCTTTTCTTCTTCTCTTTTCTTTCTATTCTCTTTTCTTCTCTCTTTCTTTCTCCCACTCATATTTTCTCTCTCTCACTCATGTTCTCCTCTCCCTCACTCACGTTCTCTCTCTATGCTCTGGAAAAAGAGCTCCTCCTCTCTCTTCTCTTGCCTATTTATATCGTTTTCTCTCCTTTTCTAGAAGATCCTTCTTTCCTTTCTTCTTTTTCTATAAAATCTTTTTTTCATCCTTTTTTCTTCTTTCTTTTCTTCTTTTCCTTCCGTTTTCTCTTCTCTCTCTCTATTCTACACGTTTTCCCTCTCTCCCTCTTCTAGAAAATCCTCTCTTCCTTTTTCCTTCTTCTCTCTTCCTTCCCTTTCTTCTTTTTTTTCTTCTATAAAATCCTTTCTTTCCATTTTTTTTCCTTTCTTTTCTCCCTTCCCACGTTTTTTCTTCTTCCTCTCTTTCCTTTTTCTCCTTCTTCTTCTAGAAAATCCCTTCTCTCTTTCCTTTCTCTCCTTCATTCTTCTAGAAAATTCCTTATCTCTTTCCATTCTTTCTTCTTTCCTTTTCTTCTTCCTTCTTTTCCTTCTTTTTTTTTCACCCTCTCTTTTCATGTTTTCTTTCTTAGAAAACATTTCCATTTTTTTTCTTTTTCTTATTTTTTTATTTTTTTCTTTCCTTCCTCTTTCCTTCCTTTTTTTTTTCTTTCTCCCTCTCTCTTTCACGTTTTCTTTCTAGAAAACGTGAAGGGGAATCTTTTTTTTCCTTTTCTTTTTTCTTTTATTTCTCCCTCTTTCCTTTTTTCTTTCTCCCATTCTCTTTCCTGTGGCTTCTCTTTCCTTTCTCTTTCCTAATATATATGTATACAAATATATATATATATATATATAAAAATATATTAATACATATAATATATCTATAAGATATATATATATGTACTATATACAATAATATATTATACATTATACATATGTAAAAGATATGCATGCATATGGGCTAACATAACTTGTTCTGGATTGGTCTGAGTTGGGCCGGACTAAGTTATACTAAGCTAGATTAAGCTGGTTTGGACTAAGGTTAACATTTCAAAGTCCATTTTTGTCATCCTTTCATATGGAATTTTCCGATAGCATCTATTCTAAATTTTCTATGTTCACTTTGTAGAACATTAAAAATAAGGAATATTGAAACTTGAATCATCTCATTTGGAAATGAAATGGCCAACTTATGAATTTCTGAAGTTTAAGTAGGACAATTATTGATAATTTGGCTGACCATTCTGCATGGGATCCTTCGGAGACTTCTACCCGAGATTTTTTTTACGTTCACTTTGTAGAATACTAAAAATGGAACATAAAGAAGCTGAAATTACTTGATTTGGATATGGGGTGACCAAAATATGAATTTTCAAAGATTAAATGACCATTTCCATGTGTAATTTTGCATGGGACCCTTCGGAGAGTTCTACTCGAGATTTTTTTCCATCTACGTTGTAGAACATTACAAATGAAGAAGAATGGCCTTGGAATCATCTGAATCCGATGTAGAACGACAAAGATATGAAGCTTCGAAGTTCTAACAATAATTTTGCATGAAAGCTTGCATGGAGCCCACTGGTGACTTCTACCTGGGATTTTTCACATCCATTTTGAAGAGGACTAAATATAAGGAATATTGGCTTTTAAATCATCTGATTCTGATATCAGATGACCAAGATATGATGTCTTGAAGTTTGAATGTTAATGCATGCATCATATGATAATTACGTAAATGCCCTTGCACATTCGAACGGCGATATCTTCCTTGTTTGAAGTCAGAATTTGATGATTCTGGTCTCATTTTGAAGATAATTTCACAACCTATTCATCCAAGTAGATAATATCCCATGACCCTGCTGTGGGGTTCAGTAGAGAATCACAAATCTTTGGGTTAAAGGCCTGAAACCTACCATATTGGTTCACTTATGCAGAGGGTGGCAAAATGGGGTGCTTACACTTCCCACTTCACAATGGCTTCAATCTTGCTAGGGTCCACTTTAATTTTTTCAGCGGATACAACATGGCCTAAGAAAGCGACTTCCTTTAGCCAAAACTCAAACTTTGTAAATTTGGCATAAAGCTTCTCTTTCTGTAATCGCTGCAGAGCGGCTCTTAGATTCATAATATGAGTTTCCTTGTCCTTGGAGTAGACTAATATATCATCAATAAATACAATGACCGACGTATCCAATATATCATGGAATACCCGATTCATAAGTTCCATAAAAGTTGCTGGTGCGTTACTCAATCCAAAAGACATGACCAAAAATTCATAATGTCCATATCTCGTCCTGAATGCTATCTTGGGAATATCACCGTCCTTAATCTTCAACTGATGGTATCCTGACTGAAGATCGATCTTGGAGAACACCTTGGCACCTTGCAACTAATCGAACAAGTCATCGATCCGAGGCAATGGGTACCGACTCTTGATTGTCAGCTTATTCAATTCCTGGTAGTCTATACACAGTCGAACACTACCGTCCTTCTTCTTTACGAATAATATTGGCGCTCCCCATGGTGATATGCTAGGTCTGATGTAACCCTTGTCTAGTAGTTCCTGTAACTGTACTTTTAATTCCTTCAGTTCAGTAGGAGTCATTCGATAGGGTGCTTTAGATACTAGTGCAGCTCCGGGTATCAGATCTATAACAAACTTTGTAGGTCGGTCGGGTGGTAGTCCTGGTAGTTCTTCAGGAAATACATCTGGAAAGTCACACACCACATCAATATCCTCCATTCGTGGTGCTTCCTTGGTGAGGTCGACCACTGATACTAGATACCCAACTCCTCCTTTCTCGAGGCATTTCCTAGCCTTTAATGTAGAGAGGATGAGTTTTCATTTACGAGGAAATTTAGTTCCCGCAAAACTAAACTCTGCTCCTTCCTTTGTCATTAAATGTCATCTTCTTTTCCGCACATAATAGGTTTACAGAATTCCGAGCTAACCAGTCTATTCCGAAGATGACGTCAAAGTCTGCCATCTCAAGTTGAATCAAGGTTGCATCCAAAGTCTTCTCGTCAATAAGAATTGGTCATGGCCCATAACCTTTTTCTAATGTCACTTTTAATCCCATAGGTGATCGTACAAGCAGTTTGTAGTCTAAAGGTTTGAGGGGTAGATTTAGCTTCTTTCCAAATGACACAGATATAAAAGAATGAGTAGCTCCAGAATCAAAGAGCACTCTGGAGGGAATGCCATTAATAGGTACGATACCTGTGATTTGTTTTAATTTAGTCTACATGCTCATACAATGTAACACAATTTAAAAGGTTCAGGTCATATCTGTGACCACATCAGGCGATGCGGCAGCATCCTAGGATGTAACAGCATAAACTCTTCCTTGCTGTAGCTGCTTTCTAGGCTTAGGACACTCCCTTGAAATATGTCCCACTTGATTGCAGTTAAAACAGCTTACTCCTTCATTATTTTTCTTTGGTTGCGATGGGGCTGCTGAAGTAGTCTTGGCTGCAGCATTAAAGCCTTGAGTGCGGAAGGGTTTGAATGTCTTGGTGTTTCCTCCGTTATAAGAATTCCCGTTAGGCCTTTTGATACCCCTATTTTGAGCAAAATAACTCTCTTTCTGGCTCGACTCTATCACTCGAGCAAATTGTACAGCTTCATTGTAGACTTTCTTCTCAAGTCCCAGAACATGTTCACGAATACTTCCCCTAAGTCCCATGACAAACCTTCGGGTCTTCGTATCTTCCTCTTGCATACTGACTGGTGCAAAGAAGAACAACTCCTCATAACGCTGTTGATATGCATCGACAGTCATCTGTCCCTGATATAAACTAAGGAACTCTCTTTCCATAGCATCTCTGAAACTCATGGGGAAGTACTTCTCAAAGAATGCTTCTTTATATATAGCCCAGGTCAATTGAGCGTGCTTTGTTAATAGATAAGTCTGTGTGGACTTCCACCAGTGGTGTGCATCGCCTTTCAGCATGAATGTTGCACACATCACTTTCTCCTCCTCATTAACTGTCATCATCATGAAATTTCTCTCTATTTCATCAATCCAGTGTGCTGGCCACAAAGGATCTGCTGGCTTACCATTATATTCCTTGGGCTTTATCTTCAAAAAATGCTCGATCAGGCGGGAGTGATCAAGCTGATACGGAGCGTGGGCCCCATACATAGGTGGTTGATACTGGTAACTGCCTTGAGCTACCTTGGGATTCTGTACTTGGGCCTGCATGACTTGTGTTTGAGGTGCATGGGGTACCGTGTTACTTCCCCCTGGTATCGTGTTGGCCTGCCCTACTGGCATAGGTGTTGTATGGACAGCTGGAAAAGGCATCCCTATAGCAGCTTGCATATTGACTTGAACCTGCTGTATTTGTTGTAGCTTTTTGCTAAGTTTATTATGGCTGTGGCCAAATCCGTAGGTGGGACTGGTAAGTTTGTAGAATTTTCCTGGCCACTAATTACTGGTGGTGCCGTATTTAGATTCTACTGTACTTCAGGATTTATGTGGCTGTCTTCCTCCATAGGTGGTGGTGGTGGAATTGGGTTACAGCTTTGTCTGGTCACTCTTTGCCCAGCCATTTCCTGTTCTGGTGGTGGTAATGTCTCCAAACAATCATAGCACATGTGAGGCAATCAATATAAGTTGTTCTCAAGTCAAAAATTCTACTAGTCAATATAAATTTCAAAATTTTCAGATCTTTCTAACAAAATACTGTATTTTCCATCGTAGGGTCAATGGTAGGGTCGGTATATGTCCGACCCTAGGTTCGTCCCCTAGTTCTCTGTCAGATCACCGAGGGCCTAGGGTCAACGGTAGGGTCAGTAGTTGTCCGACCCTAGGTCTGCCCCTAGTTCTCTGTCAGATCACCGAGAGGCTAGGGTCGATGGTAGGGTCTAACGTAGGGTCGCATATTTTGGTCGAATTCTGCGACCCTACGACCCAGAATCAGGTTTTTAAAGCCAATTTTGGATTCATTTCCCATTCTTTCCCCTTTCTTCCAACTCAACCCATTTCTTTGAGTTGCTACAGTATCGACCCCTACCTGTTTAGTGATCATATCTTCCGTTCGTGACTCCCACTCCTTCTCTTCAGGTATGCTCTCTTACTGTTTTACGTTTTTCAAGCTTTCTAACTAGGTTCTTGTCCATTTACATCGTTTTCTTCAAATTAAACTTGTTTCTCCTTTTTATATATGCATTATTCTCTTTCTAAATTTTGTCTCAAACAACACAGGTGCTTACAGTGTGTTCTTATTAAAGCTTTTAAATTTTATCCTAACTCAGCTCACGAACTTTATGGAAATATACTATTTTAATAGACAGGGCCTGAGAGCTCTGATACCAAGTTGTTACACCCCAATTCCAGACTATTCAGAATGCTGCGATGAACTGCTAATAAACCAATGGTTCAACCAAGATCTCAAATAGGCTGTGTCCGTTTGCTTAAACCATACACATCCACAACAATAATCAGAATAAATACACAATAGCGAAAGTTTTAAATATTAAATGAACTGAGAATCTAAATGTGATAAAATAAATAATTTAACCAATTATTTCCAAAAGGACTAAGACATAAACTTAAATAATTAATTCAAATACATTGTCTGTATAATCCAAATAAAAGTCTAATCGAAAACACAGGAGTTGCACTCACATGTCGAATCATGCGACTCCATCATCACTTCAGCGTCCATCGCCGCAGCTTGCCCGTACACAGGAGCATTTATATAATCCTCAACCATGGTACCTGCATCATCAACTAAAATATTCGACGTCGAAAAGGGTGAGCACACATCACGGCTCAGTAAACAAACAAAACAATGCAACAAACATATGCATGCATTCAATTCATATCTTTGGTCTAGTTTATAAGTTTGCAATGTGCAATAGAAAGGTTCGGAGGCCGCCTCACCTCTATATACGAGTGTGTGAAGCTACCCAATGAATATCGGCATTGCCGTCCCACATGCGCCCACCATGGAAACTGTGCACCCAATGAGTATCGGCATTACTGTACTACATGCACCCATACCAACACGTAAGCCCCTGTTGGCGAGGGCTTACAAACTGGGCCTGCAACTAACCAATCCTAATGTCAAATAGTGTATCCAAGGCCTCACCCCAACATCCCTCAATACGTCCATAGAGATAGAGCTCAGGTCCCCCAGAAGAGTCAGAGACTACATGGTCCGAGGCCACCTCCCGTGATGCCCTACGACGTAATAGCTCTGCTAAGGTAATGGCGATACGACGATGTTAGGGGACAAGACTTGAGTATAGATAGAGCTAGAGTCTGGTGACCAGGAAAAGCCACAATGTCACATCCTCCCCCTGATGCCCTACTCGCATCAAGTACGCTAACCACACACAAACATTCACATGCCTATTCCTAGCTTCATCATCATCATGTTATAAACAAACAAAATTAAATATGCATGAACAGTAATAGCAGGAATATTGGATGACATGTTAAATGCACAATACATGCATACACGCATAGAATCAATCAATCATGGTATCGGATTCAATAAGCAAAAATAGCTTTTTATTATCCAATTAGTTTATGTCTTGTTCCCTCACTTGACGCTTGATTGATCGTTCGCTCCGCGACACAAGGTCCAAACGTGCTATCACAAGGTCCTATACGATATTAGGCTTTAGTTAGAATAGGTTTATATTGGTCAAAAAACCAACAATGGCAAAACACATCTCACAGAGCTGACCGGTCACAGTACCGGTTGCAGCACTGTGGGGAAACCTGCGACCAGTATGGTCGACCGGTCACCACAGACCAGTCACCGGGAAGTACCGGTCGCATGGGGTGCGACCGGTATGGTCGACCGGTATGTCTCCGGAAGACCATACGTCTGGTTTTTCAACTTCCGTCGATTGTCCCCTAATGATCCTAGGGTTTGTTCTACACATTCTAGGTCTGAGCATTGCGTTAGAGTTGTTTCTAACTCCATTCAAGTCCTAGGTTCAATGGTCTCAACCTAGAACTTGAATCTAGGGTTTACCAACTAGATTAGGGTTTGACGGAAAAATAGGATTTAGGTCAATACCTCTCATTGCATGGTATTGATCCAACTACAATTAACCATTTTAGATTACTTATGGTAGAGGAAGGTTTGAGCACTTACCATTGACTTGCGGTAATTGTTCTTTGTCGAATGGCAATGGCGGCTCTTCCCTCTCCTTCCTAGCTTCTTCTCCTTCTTTAGCCTCTTTCTCCTTTTTAGGGTTTGTGAGGATCATGGAAAAGGTTTTAAGAGGATTAGAGGGGTTTATATATAGGCTAGGTTTAGGTTTAGGAAGCCTCTTAGCATTATGAAAGTCCTTCGGCTTGAAATTTGGAAAGTGGGACCCGTAGAGATCCGTTTTCGGATCTTAGTGGTCTGCTGCACAGGCTATACCAGTCGACTGGTATCAAGACCGATACCATCGACCGGTATGAAATATTTCATACTTAAATCGGTCTGTTTCATACTAAAACCGGTACCGGTCGATCGGCTGGTCCCGTCTGGCCCGGTGATGATTGGAAGACCTGTTACGTCATGAATTCAAGGATTAGATCGGGTTCATGGAGTGCGGGTCTTACACATGTGGACAGTTTCACATCAGTCCTCTTGGACCTTCAACATCAATACTTTTCAACAACCTTAAAGGTTTCAGGTACAGATATGATCGCGATTGATTCGGCATCTCGATGTAGCTTGTTGAGTCACGTGTTCCATCTGAACGTCTCCAAGAAAGGAAAACATAATTCGGCACCATTTTTAATTTTGGTGTGGGACTGCATTTCCCTAAGGTCGCTTTTAGTGATGATTCAAATAGCTGCCCGTCTATCAATGCGTGTAGGTATCAACTTAAACAGTGGGGTAAGGCTACCCATTTGTCATGAAAATCATGTTGTTCGGATTTCCCCTAAGGGTTTCGAACCGTTGGATAGGACCATAATTTTGACAATATCCTCACCACATTAGGACTCTTTATTCAACCCAAGATGGGGTTTGCAAAAAAAAGAAAAAAAAAGGGAAGAAAAGAAACCTTAACAAGGAAAAGCAACCCAAGAAACCTCAATGGGCAACCCTAAATACCTCAGTGGTGATAGGCGACCTGATGCAACCCTAAAGCATTACCCTCATTGGCCCTTCGTAGAAAAAATCCAGTGGTACATGTGGACAAGTGTCATACCCAGTCTACCCTCCATAAGGAAAGGAACCCCTCGTACTCTCCAGTGAATCGTACTCAGAGTAGTTGAATAAACCATCATCTGTTTGCCTTTTGGGCTTCATAGCATTGCCTTTCAACAGAATTCTATCTACAAATCCTTTTGTCACATTAGGGAGAGAGCAAATTCTCATGACCTAGATACGGATGTAGCCAAGTTCATCAAATCATCAGTTCTCTCATTTTTCAAGATTCAAGAAGGGTTTATCTAAGAAGTCACTTTCTGCAATCACTCTGTCAATCTTCCCCTTGACCTTGGAAGCATGGTCAAATCTTGATGCAATCTAGATTCAACCTAGTTCCAACTCTATTAGATTGCTCGTTTCCTTCTATAGTAGTGGTCTGTCACAACATGCAGACACCGGGGCATAGATATACCCTATGTAGAGGAATTGAACTTGATCATGAGCATTACATCTAGGATCCATTGTCTAGTCTGAAGTCACTGACTTTCCTAGTCAATAGAAGTAGGTCCATCCAAGTTGGTTTTTTTCAATCTCTCAGTTCTCCCAATCACGTTGATGAAGAAAATCCAATGTGGTCGTTCACTAGTTAGGATCTGGTCACCAAATTCTCTGAAGGAACACTTTGAATCCTTTGTTCATCGTGCCTACTTTGGGACCATGGTTCATTCATCTTTCAAAATTGCCACAACAATATTGCAAAGCCCTGAGCTATTCATGAGCCTAGATCAAGGACTAAACCCATGTCACATTTCATCGTCTCTTGGCTGTTCTACCAGTTTGGTCTACCATAGTGCACAGTTAAAGAACTTAGTTGACCCGATGTCCCTCGATAGTTTAACACCAAGGTCAATCAATAAAATCACTTTGGTTAGAGACTGTCAAACTACCCTCATTCTTGTCCAAAATCTTCGCTAGAGTTTCTTTCAATCCAAAATCCAACAACACCAATGTTGGCTGAAGAAAATCATCACTGTCAAATTACATGGAACCTTTCGAAGGGAGCAACCAAGTCATCACTATTGTGCTAAATTGAGTCAAACTTGCAGTACCAGGTCATAAATGGAAAATTTCAAATATAGGTATTATGCCAGCAAAGTCCATGACATCATTTCCATTGATGCCATGTTTTATGCCTTCACCAACAAAGCAGGGGCAAAAACCTTGGATAACTGCCAAGGAATTCATTGTCATTTCAAATTTCAACCCTGAAGGTTCAAAGTCTTCCTGTGTGGGTCACTTTCAAGCATCCTAAAGGTTCATAGCAACAAGGCGACTCTAGTTTCCATTCCCGAAGGTTCATAGCCATAGAGCTTCCAAGAAGGATATTCCAATTTTCAATCCCGAAGGTCCAAAGCTGGTAGGAACTTCAAAGATGAGTCATTCAGTATCACCCTATAAGTGACCTTCTAAGTTCTTTCTCATTTTAGAATCAATAACAAAAGTAACCTTCTGAGTTCTTGCTATTTCATAATCAAATGCAGAGCCGTAGCTCATCCAAAGTTCAAATCAATCTTAGTCTATAAGTGAATCAAATGCAGAGCCCTAGCTCATCCAAAGATCAAATCAATCTCAATCTATAAGTGAATCAAATGCAGAGCCCTAGCTCATTAAAAGATCAAGTCAATCTCAGCCTATAAGCGTATGCAGAGCCCTAGCTCATCCAAAGTTCAAATCAATCTCAGTTTATAAGTGAATCAAATACAGAGCACTAGCTCATTCAAAGATCAAGTCAATCTCAGCCTATAAGTGAATCTAATGCAGAGCCCTAGCTTATTCAAGAAAATCAATCTCAGAATCTCAATCAGAAGAGCTTCAGTTAAATCAAAGAAAAGACATCAAGTCTTCCATCCAGACAAATCAAAGCCGAGCCAAATCTTACAAATCAGCCTTGTATTCATAGCCTAGCTCTGTACAAGAAGAGGTTTATCAGCCTACAAATGGATCAAGTCGGGTTCAAGCCCGCACATACCTTGCATCATGAGTTCCACCTCAGCAAGAAGAGGTTCCCAGCCTACAAATGATGTATTCATAGCCTAGCTCCGTACAAGAAGAGGTTTATCAGCCTACAAATGGATCAAGCTGGGTTCAAGCCCGCACATACCTTGCATCATGAGTTCCACCTCAGCAAGAAGAGGTTCCCAGCCTATAAATGAGCCTTGTATTCATAGCCTAGCTCCGTACAAGAAGAGGTTTATTAGCCTACAAATTGATCAAGATGGGTTCAAGCCTGCGAGTACCTTGCATCATGAGTTCCACCTCAGCAAGAAGAGGTTCCCAATCTACAAATGAGCCTTGTATTCACAGCCTAGCTTCGTACAAGAAGAGGTTTATCAGCCTACAAATGGATCAAGCCGGGTTCAAGCCCGCACGTACCTTGCATCATGAGTCCCACCTCAGCAAGAAGAGGTTCCCAGCCTACAAATGAGCCTTGTATTCGCAGCCTAGCTTTATAAAAGAAGAACAATCACCAATTTTCCAAGAAGATCAAACCTTCTTGCTAGTCGAACTACGTTACGGGCTTGATTTCAAGGACACCCTTAGAATACGTAGGCAGTTTAGGACAAATTACCCTAAGTGCAGCCCAATAAGCAATCTTACTCATATCCCAAAAAGGAGGTTCTTTTATCTTCAGCCTTCAGTTGGTAACAATCTCAGCTAAAGAGGGGCATCTATAAGCACCCCATTTTTGCCACCCTTAGCATAAGTGAACCAATATGGCAGGTTTCTGGCCTTTAACCCAAAGATTTATGATTCTCTACTGAACCACACAGTAGGTTCATGGGCTATTATCTATTTGAATGAATAGGTTGTGAAATTATCTTCGAAATGAGAATGGAATCATCAAATTCTGACTTCAAACATGGAAGATATCCCAGTTTGAAAGTGCAAGGGCATGTACGTAATTATCGTATCATGCATGCATTATCATTCAAACTTCAAGACATCATATCTAGATCATCTGATATCGGAATTAGATCATTCAAAGGCCAATATTCCTTATTTTCAGTCCTCTCCAAAGTGGACGTGAAAAATCCCAGGTAGAAGTCACCAGTGGGCCCCATGTAAGCTTTGATGCAAAATTATCGTTAAAACTTTAAAGATTCATATCTTTTTCGTTCAACGTCGGATTCAGATGATTCCAAGACCATTATTCTCCATTTATGATGTTCTACAAAGTGGACATGAAAAATCCCGAGTAGAAGTCACCAGTAGGTCCCATGCAAGCTTTCATGCAAAATATCGTTAGAACTTCAAAGCATCAAATCTTTTCCGTTCTATGTCGGATTCAGATGATTCCAAGGCCATTATTCTTCATTTGTAATGTTCTACAAAGTGGACGTAAAAAATCTCAGGTAGAAGTCTCCGAAGGGTCCCATGCAAAATTACACATGGAAATGGTCATTTAACCTTTGGAAATTTATATTTTGGTCACACCATATCCAAATCAGGTGATTTCAGTTTCATTTTGTTCCATTTTTAGTACTCTGCAAAGTGGACGTAACGGATTTCCAATAGAAGTCTCCGAAGGATCCCATGCAGAATGGTTAGCCAATTTATTGATAATTGGCCTATTTGAACTTCAGAAATTCATAAATTGGCCATTTATTTCCAAATGAGGTGATTCAAGTTCCAATATTCCTCATTTTTAATGTTCTACAAAGTGAATGTAGAAAATTTAGGATAGAGGCTATCGGAAAATTTCGTACGAAATGACAACGAAAATGACCCATGTCATGATAGAGAGAAAACCCAAATAATTCCAATCAATCCAGTCAACTCAGCTCAACCCAAGCCAGTCTTGGCCCAACCCAGTCAATCCTTGTCAATCCGTATCAATTCATGTGGGCGCATATGCATGTATTTATTTTATATATTATTTATATGTTTATATAATGTATAATATATTATAATATAATATATACATATGTCTTATATGTATATTATATTATATATATTAATATATTAATATATTATATATATTTATATATATTTATATGTTTTATATATAAAAAGGAAGTAGGATCCGAATAGAAAAAAAGGAAGGATGAGAGATTGAGAGGCAATCCGAGAAGATTGAGGGAGGAGAATAAAAAAAGGAAAAAAAAAGAGAAAAAGCAATGAAATCCAAGAGAAGAGGGAGGAGAGAAGAGGATCGGTGAGAAAAAGAATAAAAAAAAGAAAAAAGGGAGGGATCCGATGAGATCGAGAAGAGGAAAGAAGTTGAAGAAGGAAAAGAAAAGATTGAGGCAGAGAGAGAGATCGGTTATGAGATCAATAAAAGAAAAAAATAGACAAAGGAGGGATCCGATGAGATCGAGAAGAGGAAAGAAGTTGAAGAAGGAAAAGAAAAGACTGAGGCAGAGAGAGAGATCGGTTGTAAGATCAATAAAAGAAAAAAATAGAAAAGGGAGGGATCTGAGAAGATTGGGAAGAGGGAGAGAATAGAAGAGGAGGAAGAGAGAGACTGAGCTGTGAGGGGGAGAAAAAAAATAAAAAAAGAGAGGCCGAGAAAGAGTGGAGGCCGAGAGAGAGAGAGGAGAATAAAAGAAGAAAAAAAGCTGAAGAAAGAGAGAGGAACCAAAAAAAAAAAAGAGGAAGAAGAATCGGGAAAAAGAGATGGCAGATCGAGGAGAAGAAGAGAAAAGGAGGAAGTAGGAGCTGGAGAATGAGGGGAAAAAGAAGGAGGAGGAGAAGAGGAGAAAGAGAGAGAGAGCGGTGTAGAGAAAAAAAAAGACCGAGATAGAGAGGAGGAAGACAAGTGGAGAGAGGGAAAAAAAAAACAAAAGTTGAAGGAGGAGATGCCGAAGAGGAAGAAGCAAGAAGCAAGAAGCCGAATAAAGGTAAGCATTCTTACCTGAAACCCAACAAAATCCTACCACCGATTCACCCAGCTGTAGCAAACACTACACTCCAACCCAATGAACCCTTCTTTCCAAGCACCTGCTAACCACTCGCACACCTGCAAACATACAACCAGCACACCTGTCCATTGCTCATCAACCATTAAAAACTACAGATTCTCAAACCTTCCCATCCCTTGCAAACCTGTAAGCATTACCCAACATCCGCCGATATTCATGCATGCACCCCACTAATTCAACTGGCCATCTCACCATTTGTATGTGTGAATTTAATGTGGTTAACCATCTGATATTGAGTTGAATGTGATAAAGTATGACCATATTAGATCATGAATTTTTCTTTATGCGATTCCAACCATATGATTTCGAATTTTAATATGATTGGTCCACTGGGATTTTTAATGTTATTGATCTTTATGGCTGGGATTTTTAATATGATTGATGTAACCTGTGGCTGGGATTTTTAATGTGATTGATCCCCATGCTTGAATGTTAATGTGATTGATCGTACCATGCTTAATATGATGAAAATCGATCCCATCGGATGCTTGGAATTTTTATGAGATTGATACCAATGCTGGAATTTAATATGTTTGATCGTACCATGCTTAGATGTGATGAAAATGATCCAATCATGAATGAAATTTCAATGTAATGAAATTAATCCTATCATGAATGGAATTTTATGTGATAAATATTGACCGTTGATCTTAGAATTTTAAGTGATTTAATATTGGCCATTAATCTTAGATGTTTTAATGATCAAATCTAAACCTTTGATTTTAGGTGTGTTGATGCATGAATATGAACCACTAGATCTTGACCATGAGTGTTTTAAGGGAATATGAACCATTATATCTTGTTCATGAGTGTCTTAAAGTAATCTGAACGGTTAGATTACCATCAATAGTGATTTATACCGTAGAATTTTTCATCATGAGTGTTTGGATGCTCATTAACATGTTTAGATGCTCACTGACATGTTTGGATGCTCATTGCCATGTTTAGATGCTCACTATCATGTTTAAATGCTCACTGCCATATTAGGTCTTGCCATGCTTAAAAGATAGCATACTAGATCAGGCCGTAAAGGCTCTTGCCTTATTTGCAATACATATCATATTTGAGAGATTTCTTACAATCTTACTATATGTGAATTTCTTACCATAAATTTTTTATTTGACATATTTAGATAGAATATTCCATTTTTGGCAATAACTTAATGCTGCACTCTAGTTGAAATGCCATATCTGTACACCTAGCAAACATATTAGGCATGGGGACGTGCCTTTAGGCACCCACATTCTTGGGAAGGGCATAATGGGAATAATAAAAAACCTTAACAAAGAAAGAGAATGCTTTTCCAAACCTTCCAAAATTAGAATTCAGGATAAAAAGGGTAGTTCAGGACGATTTCTACCCCTCGGTAAACCCTAAACATAGAATAGGTTTTAAACCCTAAACCTAGAATAGGTTCTAAACCCTAAACCTAGAACATGTTCTCACATTCTAATCTAGAACAGGTTATCCAGACCCGAACTATGCGGATTCTGATTCCTAGGGCAAACTTTAGGATACGTAAGCCATTTGAGAGAAAACCAAATTTGGATCCACACCTTAATCCACTCGGACTATCCGTAGATCCACTAGGATATCCATCCATTAGTCTGAACTACACGAATTCTGATTCCTAGGGCAAACCCTAGGATCCGTAGGACATTTGGGAGAATCCCAACTTCAGATTCACACCTGAGTCCACTCGGATTATCCATAAATCCACTAGGATATCTCCCATATTTTAACCCAGAAAGGGTTATCCAGCCCGAACTACTTGGATTCTGATTCCTAGGTCAAACCCTAGGATACGTAGGCCATTTGGGAGAACCCAAATTCGGATCCACACCTTAGTCCACTCGGACTATACATAGATCCACTAGGATATCCCCCATATTTTAACCCAAATAGGGTTATCCATCCAGAACTACGTGGATTCTGATTCCTAGGTCAAACCCTAGGATACATAGGCTATTTGGGAGAATCCCAAATTCGGATCCAAATCTCAGTCCACTTGGATTATCCATAGAACCACTAGGATATTTACCCACATTTTGACCCAGATAGGGTTATCCATATTCCAACCCATAAAGGGTTATCCATATTTTGACCCAAATAGGGTTACCCTTAGATCCACTAGGACTATCTATCAGTTCGCATGGACTATCCAAATCCTAACCCATAGGGTTTCTCATCCATTCAAGCAAAAACTTCAACTTGAACAAAGAACTTAATCATGCACAAGTATAACTCACAGCCATAAACTTTAATCACACCTGAACTACGATGGTGAACCTGATTTTTAAAATAATTCCGTGATACATAGGCAATCTGATGGATACAGATTCGGTTCAATGATATCAAACCATTTGATTTGGTTTGGTTTAACAGATAGAGTCTAGCATAGGAAAGGTATTGGTGACCGATTTTGATCGGGCAGTATGGGTGCCTAACACCTTCCCATAACCGTAACCTGACGCTTACCCAATCTCTGATGGACCAGAAATCTAATCTAAGGGTCATGAGTCAATCGAAGTTTTAACTTAGGGTGAGATTTCAAATTTTTCTAAGGTCCTAGACCTTAATCTAGGTGGCGACTTCCAAGATTATGATCTTTGTCCTCATAAGTTGATGGTCACTATACACCTTCCATTAAGTAAGCTAGATGTGTCGAATCTCATTATTAACACGTCGATTTCAAAAAAAGAGCAAAAAATCCCTGTCAAGACATAGATACCATGGTCAAGAAGAAATTTACTAGTTTGTTCCACCATGAACCACTTTTGCTAACCATCCCTAATAAGGACAACGGATTAATATATCCATTTCAATTTCATAGAATTCAGTAACCTAAGTGGCCAGACCTTGGTACCACTGATTATCCATTTTTGGAATCACGAGATCCCAAGACTGAACACATGGCTTAACCAAATTCAACTAAATTGACTCGGATAATGTTTACCCAATTACCCTTATGAGGGAGCTAACTTTGTTTGGTTAAGTTTTGATTGTGCATGTGAGTTCTTCCATTCCTCTAGATGTCTAGAATCTTGATATTCCTCTATTGGGATTCAAGGCCTTTGAAAAAGAGAATCCATCTACAACCATATCCACCCTTTTTGGATGAGAGGCCCCTACAACTAGGGAATTGTTTTGATCTCCCACCTTGAGATCCATCCATGTTATCTTTCTAAATGAATCAATGGAAGCCATGAATCTAGAACTTGATTGAACATCAAATTTTGTAAGAAAGAAGGCAATCAGATTTGGAAATACAATCAGTAACTCAGCCAATATGGTCCAATAGAGCATTTAGTTTAGGCAGCGACAAGCACCTATACCTGAAAAGTTTACAATATTTCAGTACAGTTAGTCCTTGGGCTTACTCAAATAACTTGTTCAGATTATCTCATAATCAAGGAGAGTTTTAGCCCCTAGGTAAATCCAATCGCTGTTCTTAATGCACCTCAGAATTAAGGGAAGATTTAGTCCCTAGACAAATCCAATCATAGTTCTCGATTCATCTCTGAATTAAGGAAAGATTCAGCCCCTAGGCAAATCCAATCACTACTCTCAATTCATCTCAGAATTAAGGAGAGATTTAGTCCCTAGGAAAATCAAATCACCATTCTCCATTCACCTCTGAAATAAGGAGAGATTCAGCCCCTAGGCAAATCCAATCACCGTTCTCGATTTACTTCAGAATTAAGGAAAGATTCAGTCCCTAGGAAAATCCAATCATAGTTCTCGACTCATCTTTAAATTAAGGAAAGATTCAACCCCTTGGAATATTCAATCACTGTTCTCAATTCATCTCAGAATTAAGGAGAGATTTAGTCCCTAGGCAAATCCAATCACCATTCTCCATTCACCTCTGAATTAAGGAGAGTTTCAATCCCTTGGCAAATCTAATCACCGTTCATGATTAACCTCTGACTTAAGGAGAGATTTAGCCCCTAGGTAGGTCCAATCACCCTTCCTAATTCACCTTTGAATTAAGGAAATATTCAGCCCCTAGGTAGGTCCAATCATCATTTCGGTTCATCCAGAATTAAGGAAAGATTTAGCCCCTAGGCAGATTCAATCACAACCAGTTCATCTCAGAATCAAAGAAATATTCAGCCCCAGATTCAACCACCATTTCTGGTTCATCTTAGAACTGAAGAAAAGTTTAACCCCTAGGCTGGTCAATCATCACTCCCAGATCATGTTAAAATAAAAGGCATTCGGCCCCTAGACTTTTTCACCCTTCACCTCTTGTTTAGGTTCTGATTCATGTCGGAACTAGGAAAAGTTTCATTCATCTGGATTCAATTAGCTACTAGGCCTATCCAACCATCAACTTTGGTTAAGGTTCTAATTCATGCCGGAACTAAGAAAAGTTCCATTCATCTGAATTTAATTAGCCACTAGGCTTATCCAACCATCAACTTTGGTTAGGGTTCTGATTCATATCGGAACTAGGAAAAGTTCCATCATCTAAATTCAATTAGCCACTAGACCTATCCAACCATCAACTTTGATTAGGGTTTTAATTCATGTCGGAATTAGGAAAAGTTCCATTCATCTGAATTCAATTAGCCACCAGGCTTATCCAACAATCAACTTTGGTTAGGATTCTGATTCATGTTGGAACTAAAAAGTGTTTCGTTGGCTAACCATCAACTTTGGTTAGGGTTCTGATTCATGTTGGAACTAAGAAGAGTCCCATTCATCTGAATTCATTTAGCCACTAGGCTTATCCAACCATCAACTGTGGTTCAAGTTCTGATTCATGTTGGAACTAAGAAGAGTTCCCTTCATTTGAATTTTATTAGCTACTAGGCCTGTCTAACCATCAACTTTGGTTCAGGTTCTGATTCATGTTGGAATTAAGAAGAGTCCCATTCATCTGAATTCATTTAGCCACTAGGCCTATCCAACCATCAACTGTGGTTCAAGTTCTGATTCATGTTGGAACTAAGAAATGTTCAATTCATTTGAATTTTATTAGCCACTAGGCTTGTCCAAACGTCAACTCCAGTTCAGGTTCCGATTCATGTTGGAACTAAGAAAGTTCCATTCATATGAACTCATTGTGAGCATGAGTTAACCTCTAGGCCTGTTCAACCATTACCTCTAGTCCATGTTCCATTTCATGATGGAATCGAAGAGAATTTTAGTCATTTTAACTCAATCAATCCATCATCTCTAGCAATTAGAGTCCAATCCATGATTGTCATCCTTGGCCTCTATCAATCGGAGCCCAACTCAAGCAATCCTTGCCTCTAGCAATTAAAGCCCAATCTATGACTATCAATCTTGATATCTATCAAACAGAGACCAATTCAAAGTCACCTCTGTCTCTATTGATCGGAGACCAGTTCAAAGTTAACTTTGTCTCTATTAATCGGAGATCGATTCAAAATCCTCCTCTGGCTCTATCAATTAGAGCCCGATCCATATCCATCATAGCCGAAGTGCTACAAGTTAGGATCGCTCGTCAGGCATGGCGAATGAGAAGCATTCCTCATTGCCTGTCAATAAAGATCAATTCTAGATTCTGGAGTCATTAGGAAAATATGAAACTTCAGCTATGGTAGTGCTATGCCATCACAGGCATTTCTGCCCCATTGGCCAAGGAAATGCTATAATCCAAAGAGTTGCCCTCATATTTCTCATTATTCAAAGAGGAGGAATGAAATTTTTCTAAGCAGTAGGTTAGACCAAAGAAGAGATCCAATGTACCCTAGGCTAGGATAAAAACCAGAATCACGACTAGGGAATGGTTCAATGATGAAACCCTTAACCCATGAACTGGGGCATGAACCGGATTGACCTTGGGCCTGAATTGGGTATGGTTCAATGAGGAAAGCCCTTGAGCCCTAAGTTAAGCATGAACTAAATTGACCTTGGACCCAAATTGTGTGTGGTCCAATGAGGAAAGCCCTTGAGCCCTATGTTAGGCATGAACCGGATGGACCTTGGACCCAAATTGAGTATAGTCTAACGATGAAAGCCATTATGCCCTAAATTGGGGCATGAACCAAATTAACCTTGGACCCAAACTGAGAGTGGTCTAATGAAGAAATCCATTAAACCCCCTAAGCCGAGGCATAAACTAGTCTAATCTTGGACTTAAAAATGGTGTAGTGCAATGGCGATACCCCTTGCTCCCCAAGCTGGGGCATAGGCTAGAATGATTATGAACTCAACTAGAAGCGGTCCATTGATGAATCCACTGAACCCCAAACTGGGGCATGAACCAGAGTAACCTGGAGCTTAAAATACAATAGTCTAGTTATGAATGGATCCCAAACTGAAAAAAAAAGAGAGAATTGTATGGAACCCTAAAAATTAGGTATCTTGCACCTATTGATAGAGGGGCATGATGAGTCCTGTTGTTAGAGGTCTGAAAGAAGATTTATTCCCATAACGACTGAAGGTGGTCATCGAAGGCATTATGCCCAACGGGAGCTGCTTCGACGAACTAGTTGTTTTAATTTTTTATTATCAGTATTCGATAGGTCATCCATGTCTAGGTCCAAGATTGATATGCTTGTTGACAAGTTCAGTCCAATATGTCTTGTAAGTAAAAGAAAATCACCCCGTTTGGGATTTCAAATGTCTCTTCCATACATTTCCTCCCAGTTTCATACATCCACTTATTCTTCATGTGCAGTCAATTCTGACTCTGAAGATGATTGAAACGATGAGCCGTCTCTTGAACTTCTATGCCACCTAAGAAAGAAAGGTCCAACCCATCTGGGAAAGCTTTAAATGATCAATCGGGAGACACAAGAGTACTCTCAAGAAACATGTATTTGAGAAGCTGCCATTTGTTTTACCTATGAAAAGATTCTAAGGAAAGCATTAGATAGTAACAGATCATATCAACAGGTCAGCCAATCAATACAAATGAGTGGAGGACAGATGTGCCACAAAAAAGATGGGAATACCAAAGTTCTTACAAAGTACATCATGGGCAAGCAAGAGATATATGATGAATGATCAATCTCAAAATCAAACAATGAGGTCATAAGAGTACCAAAAAAAATATAAAAAAAAAGGAGAGAAAAAGAAAATTCAAGCCTATGTTTTATCTACATCAATAATAGGAGGTAGTCACATCAGACAAAAAGTGATGATTAACTTCCAGAGGACAGCATACGGATTCACCATTCAGATAAAATTAGATACTATATGGGCAGTCACAAATGTTCATAAAGTTTACAGAAGACCAGAGTACTAACTGGGGCAAAGATGTTCTATCTGATTGGAAATGTTTAGAAGAAGAAGATTCCAATCCAATATTGAAAGTCATGATTCTACTTTGCGATCAAGCGAAGAACTGCATTATGTGGCCTCCACATCCAAAAAAAAAATAGTAAGATGTTGAATGGCATTGGAGCTCGACAGTAAGCCAATTATCCCTCTCACTTCAAGGGGTGGTAGTTCCAATTAAAACCTGATAGCAAGTTTGATCGTTCTTTGAGATTCACAACATGTTGGACCGGACTATTGATTTTGGCCAATTACATCCTGCCTTTACAGGAGATGATCTTATCATTTCTTTATCATTAGATAAAAATTTCTCATCGGCATTAGACTCTCTCCCCCGTCTATCAATCTGACGGCCTACCAAGGAGTCTCTATCACAAGCCCTTTTTTTGATTATTAATTTTTATGGCATTGTATCTGTCACACCCCAATTCTGCACTATTCAGAATGATGTGATGCACCATTAATAAACCAACGGTTCAACCAGGATCTCAATAGGCTATCCCCGCGTTATCTAAACTTACACACATCCGTAATCATAATCAGAGTAAATACACAATAGCGGAAGTCTTATAATAACATGAACTGAGAAACTAAAATGATATTAATAATTTAATAGCAAATTATTCTATTTTTAACTAAGACATAATTAATTATCAAATACATGTCTTAATAAATCCAATAAAGAAACCTATAAAATATCTAATCAAATACACACGAGTTGCACTCGCAAGAGGAGTCGTGTGCATCCACTTCAGCTTCAGCTTCCATTGCTGCCACATTCCCATACGCAGACGCTTTCATATAGTCTTCAACAGTATAACCTGCATCATCAACTAAAAATATTCGACGTCGAGGGGTAAGCACACATCACGGCTCAGTGAGTAGCCAAAACAATGCAACAATACATATGCATGCAATCAATTCATATCTTTGGTCTGGTATATAAGTTTGCACTATGCAATAGAAAGGTTTAGGTAGCCAAAGGTCACGTTTATTGACCTCGCCTCTATACACGAGTGTGTGACGTTACCAGAAGATCACGTTTATCGTCAACTCACATGCACCCAATCATGAACATTATATAACAAAGGTTACGTTTATTGCTATATAGTGCCATACCAACACGTAAGCCCCTTTTAGCGAGGGCTGCAAAATGGGCTCGCAACTAACCAATCCTAATGCCAAAAAGTGTATCCAAGGCCTCACACCAGCATCCCTCAGAATGTCCATAGAGATAGAGCTAAGCCCCCCGATAGAGTCAGAAACTACAAGGACCGAGACCACCTCCACTGATACTCTACGACATAAAAGTTATGCTAAAGTAATGGCGATACGACGATGCTAATGCACAAGACTTGAGTTAGAGATAGAGCTAAACTGCTGAGACCTGTCAAAGGTTAACATTTATTGACGTTCTCATCACACCTCCCCTGATACTCGCTCGCATCAAGTACATCAACCACACACATACAAGCACATGCCTATTCCTATCATCATCATCATCATCATGTTATAAACAATAAGTAACTATGCATGAACAAGTAATAGAAATATTGGATGGCATGCTGTATGTACATTACAAACATATTCACATAGAATCAAGCATGGCATAGGACTTAAGAAATAGAAAACAGTTTTTGTATTAATCCAATTTAGTTTGGAGTTCTGGTCCTCACCTTAGCTTGCTAATAGATACTTTTCCAAGCTTTAGAATCAAATTTACAGTCTTATTATATTGCTAGAAGACCTAACAAAGTCGATAGAATTTAATTAGAATTAATTCCAGATTTAAAAACCATGCTGTTAACTGAGGGTCGGAGGTAGGGTCGGAGTCAGGATCGACCCTGAGTGCTACCCTCCCCAGATTCTGAACTTCCCGAACACTGAGGGTCGATGGTCAGGAACACCTAGGGTCGAATGGTCATCGACCCACGGTGCGACCCTCTGTGCACTTTGGTCCAATTTTCTCTTTTAATCCATTCATCGTGTTTGGGGTCATATGGCTTGCTCCTACATTCCATTCTACATTCATTCCATGGTCTGAAACCATGTATAATCCATCTAAAATAGTTTTCATGCATTCTCCTATACTTTTTCATGAAAACCTAACCATGGGTTGATGGTTTGGGTTTCTCCGAGATTACACTCTCAACAATAACTAAGCTAAGGTCTGTAGAAACTCATGGAATTAGTATCCATACCTGAGAAGAATAATCTTTCTCTACAACTCTTCTCCTTTTGCTAAGTTCTCTTCTTTTCCTTTCTTCTTCCTCTTTTCCTTCTCCTCTCTTTCTCTCAATTCAATTAGGGTTGTGAAAGGAGTGAAAGTAGCTTAGGAACGTCCTTTAAATAGAGTAGGAACATCCTAAATAAGTCCTATTGAGATTTGGAAAGAATCCCAATCGAAAATTATAAAATTTCCTAATTTTATTTTCCTACGGCAACCGAGGGTCGATGGGAGGGTCGATGATCCCATCGACCCTAGGGTCTTAAGCTGTCTGACCCTCCCTTCAAAATTGAGGTCTGACTCTCTATTTTGGGAGGTCCGACCCTGCTTAGCTGGGTATGCGACCTTCCCCTATTTTAAGTGTTTTTGGGTTGATTTGATACCTGGGATCTCGATCTCCTTCATGCCCTTGGTCCATTTGACTCGGCCATGATAGGTAAACCTGGTTCAAGGTGGTATGACCGGGTTAGATTGACACGGGTCTTACAACTCCCCCCAACTTATAAAAATTTCGTCCTCGAAATTGTACGTACCTTCTGACAAATAAGTGAGGGTATTGCTTTCGCATAGCATTCTCTTCTTCCCATGTAATTTCTTCCATGTCTCTACTTTTCCATGTGACCTTAACATAGTAGATATCTCTGTTGCGTAGACGTTGAACCTTTCGACTAGTGATTTCTGTTGGTGTTACTTCAAATGTCAAATCATCAGTCAATTCTGGCAAATCCACTGTCAAAACATGCGTTGGGTCTTTGACATACTTCTTCAATAGGGAAATGTGAAATACGTCATGCACACTTGACATAGATGGTGGTAGTGCTAACTGATAAGCCACTTTTCCACGCTTAGCTAGAATTTCATACGGCCCGACATATCTTGGACTTAGTTTCCCTTTCTATCCGAACCTCTTCAATCCTCGCATGGGCGATACCTTCAAAAATACTTTATCACCTACTGCGAACTCCAGATCTCTTCGTCCAGTATCTGCATATTGCTTCTGACGGTTCTGAGCTGTTCTCACTCTTTCCTTGATAATGTTGACCACTCGACAAGTCTCTTCAACAAATTTTGGCCCAACAATACTACATTCTCCAACTTTATTCCAAAACAAGGGAGTTCGATACTTCCGGCCATACAGTGCTTCATAAGGTGACATCTGTATAGTAGCCTGATAGCTATTGTTATAAGCGAACTCGGTCAGTGGTAATCTTTCATCCCATGATCCCTTGAAATCAATTACACATGCTCGTAGCATATCTTCTAGAATCTGAATTGTACGTTCCGACTGTCCATTTGTCTGTAGGTGGAATGCAGTACTGAACTTCAACGTTGTACCCATAGCCTTTTGCAATCCTTCCCAAAACTTGGAAGTAAATTATGGATCTCTATCAGACACAATGCTTTCTGGTACACCGTGTAACCGAATAATATTATCCACATACAGCTTCGCTAACCTTTCCAGTGTATACTGAGGTCGTATAGGTATGAATCGAGCTGTTTTAGTCAGACGGTCCACAATCATCCAAACTGCGTCAACTACTCGAGGAGTCAATGGTAGCCCTGTGATGAAGTCCATAGTGATGCAGTCACATTTCCATGCTGGTTTCGGTAATGGCTATAACAATCCTGCGGGTCTTTGTCGTTCAGCCTTTACTTTCTGACAATTTAGGCATTGAGACACGAACTTAGCTACATCTGCTTTCATTCCCCTCCACCAATATAGTTTCTTTAGAACATGATACATTTTTGTACTTCCAGGATGTATCGAATAGATGGTGGTGTTGGCTTCCTTCATCAGTCGGTGTCTAATGTTTGCACTTTCTATTTCAGGTACACATATTCTTCCTTTGTATCTCAGTACGTTCTCGTCATCCAAGGTGAACTCAGGGTTGGTCCTACCTTTCTCAATATCTTCTTGTACTGTTCTCAGATAAGGATCTGTTTTGATAGCTGTCTTCACTTCATCCACTATATCCGGTATAATCTTCAATGCCGCGAACATGTTTGAAAACCGATGAGTAAACCCTTGGTTGGCTGATCCATCCATTGTATCTATCACATACTGTTCGTTGCCGTGATTGAATACCCTTCCGATAGTACACATTGTTGCAGTCGTGCTAACTTCTCCTTGCGATTTTATCATTGCTTTTCGGCTTAACGCATCCGCTACTACGTTTGCTTTTCCTGGATGATACTGGATATCATAATCATAGTCTTTCAATAGTTCCAGCCATCTTCTCTGTCTCATATTCAACTCCTTCTGATTAAATAAATAAGTAAGACTTTTATGGTCCGACTTAATCTGAAATTTCTCTCCGTATAAGTAATGTCTCCATATCTTGACAGCATGTACTACTGCCGCTAACTCCAAATCATGAGTGGGGTAGTTTTTCTCATGTACCTTCAACTGTCTTGAAGCATAAGCAATCACTTTTTCTCCTTGCATAAGCACACATCCTAGTCCCAATCCCGATGCATCAGTGTATAAGGTAAACGTCTGTCCTGGAATAAGAATAGTCAAAATCGGGGCAGATATAAATCTGGACTCAAGTCTAGAAGCTCTTCTCACATTTATCCGTCCACACGAACTTTTCACCTTTCATAGTCAAACTGGTGAGAGGTACGGCAATCCGAGAATAATCTTCTACGAATCTCCGATCATAACCAGCTAGACCCAGAAAACTTCTAATTTTCGAAACGCTCTTTGGTGCTTCCCACTTCACAATAGCCTCGATCTTGCTAGGATCCACTTTGATTCCTTCAGCGGATACTACATGGCCTAGAAAGGCAACTTCACTTAGCCAAAACTCGCACTTGGAAAATTTGGCATATAGCTTCTCTTTCCTTAAACGTTGTAGGGCTGTGTTTAGGTTCTTGATATGGGTTTCCTTGTCCTTGGAATATACCAATATATCATCAATAAATAGTATAACCGACGTATCCAACATATCGTGGAAAACTCGGTTCATAAGTTCCATGAACGTTGCCGGTGCATTAGTTAATCCGAAAGACATAACCAAAAATTCATAATGTCCGTATCTGGTCCTGAAAGCTGTCTTCAGAATATCACCTTCTTTAATCTTTAACTGATGATAGCCCGATCGAAGATCGATCTTAGAAAATACTTTTGCTCCTTGTAACTGATCGAACAAGTCATCGATCTGAGGTAGTGGGTATCGATTCTTGATTGTCAGTTTATTCAACTCCCGATAGTCGATACATAATCGAACACTACCATCCTTCTTCTTTACGAACAACACCGGTGCCCCCCATGGAGATATACTCGGTCGAATATAACCCTTGTCCAGCAGTTCTTGTAGTTGCACTTTTAATTCCTTCAGTTCCGTAGGAGCCATTCTATAAGGTGCTTTAGACACTGGTGTGGCTCCGGGTATAAGGTCTATCACAAACTCCGTGGCTCAGTCGGGTGATAATCTAGGTAGTTCCTCCGAAAATACGTCAGGATAGTCCCGCACGACATCAATATCTTCCATTCGTGGCGCTTCCTTGGTTAGGTCGACCATGGATACTAGATACCGATTGCCCCCTTCTCAAGGCACTTCTTAGCCTTTAGTGCTAAAAGTATGAGCTTACGTCTCCGGGGAAGTTTGGTTCCCGAGAAACTTAATTCTGCTCCTTCTCTGTCTTTGAACGTTATCTTCTTTTTGGCGCATAATAGATTTGCAGAATGCCGAGCTAACCAGTCCATTCCCAAGATGACGTCAAAGTCTGCCATCTCAAGTTGTATCAAGGTTGCATCTAAGGTCTTCTCTCCAATGAGAACTGGACATGGTCCATAACCATTCTCTAGTTCCACTTCTAACCCCATCGGTGATCGTACAAGTAATTTGTTGTCTAATATTTTGATGGGTAAGTTTATCTTCTTTCCAAATGACACAGATATAAAGGAATGAGTAGCTTCTGAATCAAAGAGTACTCTAGCGGGTACGTCATTTATAGGTACAATACCTGTGATTTATCTTTACTTAGTCTACATGCTCATTCAATGTAATTATAACTTTAAAAGTTTCAATCATACCTGTGACCACATCGGGTGATGCGACTGCATCCTCGGATGTAACAGCATATACACGTCCCTGATGGAATTGCTTCTTGGGCTTAGGGGACTCCCTTGCCATATGTCCCGGTTGGTTGCAGTTAAAACACTTTAGGACTTCAGAATTTGGCTTTGGCTGAGGTTGAGCTGCTGGAGTAGTCTTGGTTGCAGCAGTAAAATTCTGAGGACGGAAAGGCTTATATGTCCTGTTATTGCCTCCATTGTAAGAATTTCCGACTGACCATTTGATGCCTCTGTTCTGACTAAAATAACTCTCCTTCTGGCTCGATTTTATAACTCGAGCAATCTGGACAGCTTCATTATAAATTCTCTTTTCTAAGCCCAGAACATTTTCTCTGATGTTTCCTCTCATTCCCGTGACAAACCTATGGGTTTTAGTTTCTTCTTCTTGCATACTCAATGGTGCGAAGAAAAACAGCTCTTCATAACACTGTTGGTACGCATCCACTGACATCTGTCCCTGATAAAGACTCAGGAACTCCTTCTCCATCGAATCTCTGAAGGTCCGTGGAAAATATTTCTCAAAGAAGGCTTCTTTATATATAGCCCATGTCAGTAGGGCGTGCTTGGTCAGTAAATATGCCTTCGTGGATTTCCACCAATGATGTGCGTCGCCCTTGAGCATGAAGGTGGCGCATAGTACTTTTTCTTCCTCTGTGATAGTCATCATGAGGAAATTTCTCTCAATCTCGTCTATCCAGTGTGCTGGCCACAATGGATCAGACGGTTTGCCATTTAATTCCTTGGGTTTCATCTTCAAAAATCTCTCCACTAGTCGGGAGTGGTCCAGTTGATTTTGGGGGTTTGCCCTAAACATATGGGGTGGATACTGGTAATTCGCTTGAGCTGCTTCTGGAACCTGCACTGGAATCTGTGCAGCCAGTTGCTAAGGTGTCTGAGGAGCTGGGTGGTTACCCACCGGTGCTGCACTGGCTTGTCCTGTGTGCATGGGTGCAGCCTGAGTGGCTTGAAACATTATTCTCATGGCAACCTACATCTGAGCCTGCGCGTGTTGCATCTGCTGCAGCTGCTGTGCCAAATTCATCACCACGGTTGTTAGCTCTGGTGGTGGAGGTGGAAAATTTATAGGGTTTGTCGGTTCTGGATTACCCGGTGCATAGTTATTTTCTTGACTAGTCTCCTCCACGGGTGGTGGTGGAGGGACTGCATTTCGGGTCTGTCGGGTCACCCTACGTCCAAACATAATTTTCTTCTGTGGTTTGTGGTGCCTGAAAATCATCAGAATAGGTGAGAAGTCATTTATATTTTATGTAGGCACGCTAACCAATAATCAATTCCAATTCTAGCTCATTCTATAAAAAAAATACTATCTTTTCTATGCAGGGTCGATGGTATGTTCGACCCTTGGTATCCGACCCTGGGAATGACCTATTCTTCCCGAGAGTTGAAGTTCGATGCGAGGGTCGATGGGTATCCGACCCTCAGTTCCGACCCTTGATTTTCTGTCAGATTCCCGAGAGCCGAGGGTCGATGGGAGGGTCGATTCGAGGGTCGATTGTGCTAGTCGAATTGTCCGACCCTCGGACCAAAAATCAGATTTTTAAGATCCGATTCTGGGTCATTTTTTATTATTTCCCTCCCGTTTCAACTCGCCTCTCCACTCTGAGTTGCTACAGTGCTACTCCACTATTGTTGGTCGATTTTAGTCCGAGTTTCGACGTCCACGTCATCCATACAGGTATGTTCTCTCATTTTTACCTGTTTTTAGGTTTTCTTTTCTAGGTTTTCGTCCATTTAACTCGTATTTTTCAAATTAAAATTTTTCCAATCATAAAAATTTGATTTTTATTAGGGGCTTTTGTTATTGGTGTCTCGAGGAACGAAAGCCCTCAAAATTTTTTGAGTTTCATCGGATGGTTATCGAGAATCTTGAAATTTTCTCTTTTTTCCCTAATTTGTCGATATTTTTGAATTTTTCTTGATTTTCTTCAAATTGGACATCGTCAGTTAAAATTTCCTACTGTATGTGGGTGGTAGGGTATGTTTAGACCTACGTAAGTTCTCATGCCCACTTGTATGGTGAGAAATGGGGCTTTATGGTTAACTTACGTCATTTATTAAATCAATTTTTGGGTTTTTATCCTATTAACTCATTGTTTTCCTTCTCTTTCTTACTTTGTAGATACCATGGCTCATACCAAGGTACCCCTAGTTCGTGATCCCCTTCGCTTCCGTTCTAATGAAGCCGAGGCATGGTATGCTGACTATGCCCGTAAGAAGGTTGAGGGTGGTCGTATGGTGAACTTGGCTGAGTTAGCCGTGTTCAACGTAGAGGGAGCCTTTGGTGACATGGGGTGGCTTCCTGTCACTACATACGATGCATGCACATGTCCGGATTTGGTGCGCCAGTTCTATTGTAATCTCCAGGTGGTGGGGAATTACAATGACGTTGAGCATGGTCAAGAGTTGCGCATCACCAGCTACGTCAAAGGGGTAGATATCTTTTTCGACTATCGGCAGCTGGCCGACTTGTTGGGCCTTCCCTATGATGGCCCCATGGTGTAGTTTGCGCCTAGAGATCCACAGTTTGTTGAGGTGGAGATGAGGGCAGAGATCGATAATCAGTTGCTCCGTCCTGATCGTTGGCAGATGAGAGCTTGTTATCTGCGTCCAGCTCCACGGGTCTTCTGCAAGATTATCCAGCATAATCTGATTTCGTAGAGTGGGCACTATGAGAGGGTTTCTCAGCTGACCCAGTTCCTGCCAACCCGTCTGCCTTCCATACATCATCATGCGGACTATGATTAGTGCCACATTGTCCGGTCATAGGGGTAATCTACCCTATGGACGCATGATTACAGTCCTGCTGACCCGTCTGGGGGTTGATCTGGTAGATGAGAAGATTAAGGAGAAGACCTTCTCGTCGCCTCTAGATTAGGAGGCAATCTGCAAGATGGGTATGCGGGATGCCCAGGTTAGTGATGAGGAGAGGAACGCGATGGTGCGCCCTCACACTCGTATCGAGATGGCTGATGCTGAGGCTACTGCTGCCGCTGCTAGAGCTCATGTGGATCCCGTCGATGATGACAACCGCATGTATATGGATGTTGACGCGATACCACCGCCTTCACCTACTCATGCGGCTGCTGTTGGTACTTCTTTTGCGGTGGATCTTGTACCTACAACTGGTCCTTCTTATGCGGCTGGTCCTTCACGCCCACCTGCTGATATGATGGAGATGCTGCAGGAGATCAGGGAGGCTCAGTGCAGATCTGATCTGAGGATGGAGGAGTTGCTAGACGCTCAGCGTATGAGGGTGGATGAGCTGTTATCGGTCCAGCGGGCGACTAATAGGAGGGTAGCCGATCTTGTAGCTAGTCTCTAGACGACCCAGACCCAGGTGGCCTGGTTGACTAGGGTCAATGCTGAGGACTATGACCGAGATCATGAGGCCCCGCCTCCTCCTTCTCCTCCAGCTTCTTGATTGTACTTTATTTTCTTGTACTACAGAGTAACTGTCCGGGTTATGGATTGTACTCTGCTTTAGATATGTATTTACATTTTGTTTCTCTTACTCATTGTATGTAACTTGTTTCCCCTTTAATAGATGCATTATTCTCTTTTTAAATTTGGTCTCAATCATCACTTGTGCTTACAGTGTGTTTGTATTATAGCTTTTAATTTATCCTATCTCAGTTCACTATTTTCTTGAATGTATGCTAGTTCAGCGGACAAGGCCTGAGATACTCTGATACCAAGTTGTCACACCCCAATTCTGCACTATTCAGAATGATGTGATGAACCACTAATAAACCAACGGTTCAACCAGGATCTCAATAGGCTATCCCCGCGTTATCTAAACTTACACACAACTGTAATCATAATCAGAGTAAATACACAATAGCGGAAGTCTTATAATAACATGAACTGAGAAACTAAAATGATATTAATAATTTAATAGCAAATTATTCTGTTTTCAACTAAGACATAATTAATTATCAAATACATGTCTTAATAAATCCAATAAAGAAACCTATAAAATATCTAATCAAATACACACGAGTTGCACTCGCAAGAGGAGTCGTGTGTATCCACTTCAGCTTCAGCTTCCATTGCTGCCACGTTCCCGTACGCAGACGCATTCATATAGTCTTCAACGGTATAACCTACATCATCAACTAAAAATATTCGACGTCGAGGGGTGAGCACACATCACGGCTCAGTGAGTAGCCAAAACAATGCAACAATACATATACATGCAATCAATTCATATCTTTGGTCTGGTATATAAGTTTGCACTATGCAATAGAAAGGTTTAGGTAGCCAAAGGTCGCGTTTATTGACCCCGCCTCTATACACGAGTGTGTGACGTTACCCGAAGATCACGTTTATCGTCTACTCACATGCACCCAATCATGAACATTATATAACAAAGGTTACGTTTATTCCTATATAGTGCCATACCAACACGTAAGCCCCTTTTAGCGAGGGCTGCAAACTGGGCTCGCAACTAACCAATCCTAATGCCAAAAAGTGTATCCAAGGCCTCACACCAGCATCCCTCAGAATGTTCATAGAGATAGAGCTAGGCCCCCCGATAGAGTCAGAGACTACAAGGACCGAGACCACCTCCCCTGATACTCTACGACATAAAAGTTATGCTAAAGTAATGGCGATACGACGATGCTAATGCACAAGACTTGAGTTAGAGATAGAGCTAAACTGCTGAGACCCGCCAAAGGTTAACGTTTATTGACATTCTCATCACACCTCCCCTGATACTCGCTCGCATCAAGTACATCAACCACACACATACAAGCACATGCCTATTCCTATCATCATCATCATCATCATGTTATAAACAATAAGTAACTATGCATGAACAAGTAATAAAAATATTGGATGGCATGCTGTATGTACATTACAAACATATTCACATAGAATCAAGCATGGCATAGGACTCAAGAAATAGAAAACAGTTTTTGTATTAATCCAATTTAGTTTGGAGTTCTGGTTCCTCACCTTAGCTTGCTAATAGATACTTTTCCAAGCTTTAGAATCACCTTTACAGTGTTATTATATTTCTAGAAGACCTAACAAAGTCGATAGAATTTAATTAGAATTAATTCCAGATTTAAAAACCATGCTGTTAACTGAGGGTCGGAGGTAGGGTCGGAGTCAGGATCGACCCTAGGTGCGACCCTCCCCAGATTCTGAACTTCCCGAACACTGAGGGTCGATGGTCAGGAACACCTAGGGTCGGATGGTCATCGACCCTCTGTGCGACCCTCTATGCACTTTGGTCAAATTCCCTCTTTTAATCCATTCTTTGTGTTTGGGGTCCTATGGTTTGCTCCTACATTCCATTCTACATTCATTCCATGGTCTGGAACCAAGTATATTCCATCTAAAATAGTTTTCATGCATTCTCCTATGGTTTTCCATGAAAACCTAACCATGGGTTGATGGTTTGGGTTTCTCCGAGATCACACTCTCAACAATAACTAACCTATGGTCTGTAGAAACTCATGGAATTAGTATCCATACTTGAAAAGAATAATCTTTCTCTGCAACTCTTCTCCTTTTTGCTAAGTTATCTTCCTTTCCTTTCTTCTTCCTCTTTTCCTTCTCCTCTCTTTCTCTCAATTCAATTAGGGTTGTGAAAGGAGTGAAAGTGGCTTAGGAACGTCCTTTAAATAGAGTAGGAACATCCTAAATAAGTCCCATTGAGATTTAGAAAGAATCCCAATCGAGAACTAGAAAATTTCCTAATTTTATTTTCCTACGGCAACCGAGGGTCGTTGGGAGGGTCGATGATCCCGTTGACCCTAGGGTCTTAAGCTGTCCGACCCTCCCTTCAAAACTGAGGTCTGACTCTCTGTTTTGGGAGGTCCGACCCTGCTTAGCTGGGTATGCGACCCTTCCCCTATTTTAAGTGTTTTTGGGTCGATTTGATACCTGAGATCTCGATCTCCTTCACGCCCTTGGTCCATTTGACTCGACCATGATAGGTAAACCTGGTTCAAGGTGGTAAGACTGGGTTAGATTGACACGGGTCTTACAGTATCTCATGATCATGTTATCATTTTATGTACAAATTCATGAATCTGGCTGGAACTCTCATCTGTCGTTCATTACATCCGACCGCTTTCCAAGGTTCCTATACCTTCATTTCTCAAGCCAATAAAATGGGATCTTCTCGGTAAAATAAACCCATTCCACATAAACAACCAAACATTCTCGCAATGGTAGACCCATGTGGACAGTTTCACATCAGTCCTCCCGGACCTTCAACATCATTACTTGCCAACAAACTTAAAAGTTTCAGGCCTAGATATGATCGCGACTGGTTCGGCATCTTGATGTAGCTTGTTGTGACACATGTTCCATCTGAACATCTCCAAGAAAGGAAAACATAATTTGGCACCATTTTTAATTTTGGTGTGGGACTGCATTTCCCTAAGGTCGCTTTTAGTGATGATTCAAATAGCTTCCTGCCTATCAATGCGTGTAAGTGTCAACTTAAACAGTGGGGCACGGCTACCCATTTGTCATGAAAGTCATGCCATTCAAACTTCCCCTAAGGGTTTTAGACCATTGGATAGGATCATAATTTTGGCAATATCCTCACCATATTAGGACTCTTTATTTAACCCAATATGGGGTTTGCAAAAAAAAAAAAAAAGAAATAAAATAAACCTCAGCAAGGAAAAGCAACCCAAGAAACCTCAATTGGCAACCCATCATACCTCAGTGGGGATAGGCGACCTGATGCAACCCTGAAGCATTACCGTCATTGGCCCTTCATAGAAAAATCCAGTGGTTCATGTAGACAAGTCTCATACCCAGTCTACCCTCCATAAGGAAAGGAACCCCTCTTGCTCTCTAGTGAATCATACTCAGAGAAGTTGAACAATCCATCATCTGTTAGGCTCCATAGCATTGCCTTTCAACAGAATTTTATCTTCAAATCCTTTTGTCACGGCCTGGTTACGGATGTATCCGAATTCATTAAATCATCGGTTCCCTCATTTTTTAAGATTCAAGAAGGGTTTATCTAAGAAGTCATTTTCTGTAATCAATATGTCAATCTTCCCTTGACCTTGGAAGCATGGTCAAATTCTTGATGCAATCCAGATTCAACCGAGTTCTAACTCTGTTGGATTGCAACTGTTTCCTTCTATCTTGCTCCTAGCACACTATAGTAGCGGTCTGTCACAACATGCAGACACTGGGGCATAGATATACCCTATGTAGAGGAATTGAACTTGGTGATGAGCATTACATCTAGGATCCATTGTCTAGTCTGAAGTCACTGACTTTCCTAGTCAATAGAAGTAGGTCCGCCTAAGTTGGTTTTTGCCAATTTCTCAGTTCTCCCAATCCTGTTGATGAAGAAAATCCAATGTGGTTGCTCACCTGTTAGTATTTGGTCACCAAATTCTCTGAAGGAATTCTTCGAATCCTTTGCTCCTCGTGCCTACTTTGGGGACATGGTTCATTCATCTTTCAAAATTAGCACAACAATGTTGCGAAGCCCTGAGCTTTTCATGACCCTAGATCAAGGGCCAAACCCATGTAACATTTCATCGCCGCTTGGCTGTTCTACCAATTTGGTTCACCATAGTGCACAGTCCAAGAACTTAGTTGACCAGATGCCCCTCGGCTGTTTAATACCAAGGTCAATCAATAAAATCACTTTGGTTAGAGACTGTCAAGCTCCCTCATTCTTGTCCAAAATCCTCGCTAGAGTTTCTTTCAATGCAAAATCCAACGACACCAATGTTGGCTGAAGAAAATCATCACTTTCAAATTACATGGAACCCTTCCAAGGGAGCAACCAAATCATCACTACCGTGCTGAAATTGAGTCAAACATTCAGTACTAGGTCATAAATGGAAAATTTCAAATCTAGGTATCATGTCAGCAAAGTCCATGACACCATTTCCATTGATGCCATGTTTTACGCCTTCACCAATAAAGCAGGGGCAAAAACCATGGAAAACTGCCAAGGAATTCACCATCATTTCAAATATGTCCAGCACTCTTTAGGTTCAAAGTCAAGAGACTTCCAAGATGGGTCAGATTTCAACCCTAAAGGTTCAAAGTCAACAAAAACTTCCTGTGTGGGTAACTTTCGGGCATCCTAAAGGTTCATAGCAACAAAGCTACTTAAAGAGGATATTCTAGTTTCCATTCCCGAAGGTTCATAGCCATAGAGCATCCAAGAAGGATATTCTAATTTTCAATCCCGAAGGTCCAAAGTTGGTAGGAACTTCAAAGATGAGTCATTCAGTATCACCCTATAAGTGACCTTCTGAGTTCTTGCTCATTTTAGAATCAATAGCAAATTCCTCGACCTAAAAGTGACCTTCTGAGTTTTTGGTCATTTCTTAATAAAATGTAGAGCCCCAGCTCATTCAAAGATCAAGTCATGCTCAGCCTATAAGTGAATCAAATGTAGAGCTATAGCTCATTTAGAAAATCAATCTCAGAATCTCAATCAAAAGAGCCTCAACTCAATCAAAGAAAAGACAACAAGTCCTCCATCTAGATAAATCAAAGCCGAGCCTAAGCTCGTGCAACCAGCCTTGTATTCATAGCCTAGCTCCATACAAGAAGAGGTTCCAAGCCTACAAACCAGCCTTGTATTCACAGCCTAGCTCCACACAAAAAGAGGTTTATCAGCCTACAAATGTATCAAGTCAGGTTCAAGCCCGCGCCTACCTTGCATCATGAGTTTCACCTCAGCAAGTAGAGGTTCCCAGCCTACAAATGAGCCTTGTATACACAGCCTAGCTTCGTACAAGAAGAGGTTTATCAGCCTACAAATGGATCAAATCAGGTTCAAGCCCGCGCATACCTTGCATCATGAGTCTCACCTCAGCAAGAAGAGGTTCCCAGCCTACAAATGAGCCTTGTATTCACATCCTAGCTTCATACAAGAATAACAATCATCAATTTTCCAAGAAGAGCAAACCATCTTACCAGTCGAACTACATTCTGGGCTTGATTTCTAGGACACCCTTAGAATACTTAGGCAGTTTAGGACAAATTACCCTAAGTGCAGCCCAATAAGAAATCTCACTCATATAAAAAATGTGGTTCTTTTTCCTTTAGCCTTCAATTGGTAACAATCTCGGCTAAAGAGGGGCATCTGTAAGGCACCCCATTTTTGCTACCCTCAGCATAAGTGAACCCATATGGAAGGTTTTCGGCTTTTAACCCAAAGGTTTGTAATTCTCTAATGAACCCCACAGCAGGGTCATAGGCTATTACCTATTTGGATGAATAGGTCGTGAAATTACCTTCAAAATGAAATCGGAATCATCAATCTGACATCAAACAAGGAAGATATCACAGTTTGAAAATGCAAGGGCATTTACGTAGTTATCGTTTGATGCATGCATTTTCATTTAAACATTAAATCATTATATCTTGGTCATCTGATATCAGAATCGGATGATTCAAAGGCTAAAATTCCTTATTTTTAGTCCTCTTAAAAGTGGAAATGAAAAATCTCGGGCAAAGGTCACCGTTGGGCCCCATGCAAGCTTTCATGCAAAATTATCGATAGAACTTCAATGCTTCATATCTTTGCCGTTCTATGTCCGATTCAGATGATTCAAAAGCCATTATTCTTCATTTGTGATGTTCTACAAAGTAGATGTGAATGATTCAATACAAAAATCTCTGAAGTGTCCCAAGCAATATTACATGTCGAAAAAGTCGTTTAATCTTTAAAAATTCATATTTTGGTCACTCCACATCAAAATTATGTGATTTCAGTTTCAATATATTCCATTTTTAGTACTCTACAAAGTGGACGTAAAGGATTTCAGGCATAAGTCTCCGAAGGATCCCATGCAGAATGGTTAGCCGAATTATCGATAATTGGCCTACTTAAACTTTAGAAATTCATAAGTTGGCCATTTCATTTCCAAATGAGGTGATTTAAGTTTCAATATTCCTCATTTTTAGTGTTTTACAAAGTGAATGTAAAATATTTGGGGTAGAGGCTATTAAAAAATTCCATGAGGAATGGCAGCAGAAATAGCTTATGAATTGATAGAGAGAAAAAAAAAACAATTTTGGCTCAACCTAACTTAACCATTATCAGTTTAACTCAATCAACCGAAGCCAATCTCAACCCGGTTCAAATCAATTCATCCATGTGCATAGTATTTATGTATATTATATATTGTATACTATATATATGTATGTTATTAAATATATGTGTATATATGTATATAATATATATTATTATATATAGAAGATAGAATCCGATAAGGGGAGGGAATCAACAAGGAAATAAAAGAAAAAAAATATAGAAGGAAAGACGGTGGAGTAGAGAGTTAAGAAAAAGAAAAATAAAAAAAATGAAGGAAAGAGAGAAAAAGGAAAGAAAGAAGGGAGATCTGAAGAAAAAGAAGAAATCGGAGAGATCGAGAGGATCCGAACAGAATTAAAGGAAAGATGAAAATGGAAAGAAAAAAAAAGAAAAAAATTAAAAGAGAAAGGGATGGAGATCCGGAGAGATGGAGAGAGGGAGAAGAGAGTTAAGGAGAGGAATGGGGGATTGAGCGAGAGGACGGACAGAGAGACACGGGAAGAGAGATAGATCAGAGAGATCTAAGAAAAATAAAATTAAAAGAGAAAGGGAGGGAGATCCAGAGAGATTGAGAGAGGGAGAAGAGAGTAGAGGAGAGGAAAGAGGGATTGAGAGAGAGGATGGACAAAGAGACACAGGAAGAGAGATAGATCAGAGAGATCTAAGAAAAAAATTAAAAGAGAAAGGGACGGAGATCCAAAGGGATTGAGAGAGGGAGAATAGAGATCAGAAGAAGAAGAGGGATCGGTGAGATAGAGAGAGAACAAAAGAGTCAAAGGAGAGAGAGACAGAGGAATAAGAGATTCGTGAGAATTGAGAGGGAAGCTGGGCAAAGAATAAGGTGAGAAGAAGAGACGAGAAGAACAAGCAAGAGAGGGAGCTGGGAGATCGTGAGCTGCAGAGCTAGGAGGAGAAGGTGAGAACAAGAAAGAGAACGAGAGAGATTGAGAAAGAAGAAGAAGAGGAGAGGAAGAAGAAGGTAAGTCCCTTACCTCTATAACCCTGCTCATCAACCCCTGCATCTTCTACCGTCCTCGATCATCCTTGATCTTTACCCAACCTGCAACCAGCAGCCATGGCCATTACCTTCTTCCCTGCTTCCATCCATCATCCCTGAAACTTCACCATGCAACCTTATCCAGCCCACTCACTTTCCTAACCATAAGTTCCCTCTGCAACATCCGATAACCAGCAACCCACTTCCATGCGCCTACCACCCGTATTATCCTTCTCCCACCATTAATCCACCTGTCCGCAAGAACCACCAGTCATCGATAATCCCCAAGAGCGACTCCAACTTGCACATCCCTTACCACAACTTTGCCCCACCTATTATCTACCACATCCATAACTCCACCGACAAACCACATGTCATCTGCTAGCCTCACCTAGTTAACACCAATACACTTAATTCCCCAACAACCTTCCGTGGCCATCTTCTAATCCTTACTAAAGCCCTCTAGAACAGCACATTCCTCCCATGCATGCAAACTCAAACCCGACAAATCCTTACTAGGCCAGTTCACCGTCTGATCAAGCTCCATGATATCCCAACCATTTGATCAAACCTGGCCACCATTACATTTGTTGAAACCTGCACCATCCGATTGGTCATATATGTGTTGAACATTGATTTTTGGTTGTCTTTTTTGGTTGTCTTGGATATAATTTATGATAAAATTTGATAATCATGGCTGCGTTAGGCATTGATGTTAGACAAAATCGGATGCTTGATCATGTTAGTATAATGCTTAAGCAAATTTGATCCCATGAATTTCAATCTTGATCATGAATTTGAATGTGGTTATGATCCTTTAGATTTGGAATTATTTATGAAATTGATCCCATTTGATGTTTGGAATTGTCATGAAATCGTTCGCATCACATGTTTGGAATTTATATGGAATTGATCCCATTTGATGCTTAGAATTGTCATGAAATTGATCCCGTCTGATGCTTGGAATTTTTCTGAGATTAATCCAACTATTGCGGGAATTTTATTAAATTGGACCCATCGGATGCTTGAAATTTCTAGGTGAATTAAATGGAACATTGATGAAGAATTTTGTAGTGATTTAAATACGTCCATTGATCATAATTGTGATTGATGTTGAATGATAATTTGATCTAATGTAGACCATTGATGTTGAATGAGTTTGATCAATTAGGATTAATTTTGAATGTTAATTTGATCAATTATGGGCCATTGGTGTGGAATGGGTTTTAATTTGATTAACTGAGGGCCCACTGATCTTGAAATTTGGATGGAATGAAATTTAGCCCTTTGATTGAATTTTGATGTGATTAATTTCTATCATTTGATGATGAAACTTTGATGAAAATTATTGGCAATAGATCTTGGAATTTTAAGTGATTTAACATTGGCCGTTGATCTTAGATGCTTTAATGATAAAATCCAGACCATTGATCTTAGATGTATTAATACTTGAATCTGAACCATTAGATTTTGATCATGAGTGTTTTAGAGGAGTCTGAGCCATTAGATTTTGATCATGGGTCATCAATAAAATAACCTTTAGGCTTGTCATCCGGGAACTTGTTCGGAAATACTATAATGAAAGGAACATTGGAGTTTGTCGCTAGGTATTTAACAAAATAGGATCGTCCAGTTCCTATAGAACCTATCACTAAAATACCCTTGAGGGGGTAGGGCTAAGCGGAGCGAAAAGGGTTTTCCATGAGATGGGAAATGAAAACTATTAGCCCCACACAATGTTTGTGAATAAGTGATTGTCTGATAATGAGCGAGGAATATTCGTCTTTCTGCTAAATAGGATCTACTGAACTCATAATTCATTAGATACATTTTATGAATGTCAACTAAGTACCGTAAGTAAATGGATCCCAGTTGTTCAATCATTTCATAACCAGAGTCATTCTTTGATAAATTATCACTATGAGTCAGACTCAATAGAATTTGATCCATCATTTTTTTTGTCGTTAAGGTGGAGAACTGAACCAAGAATTATCTTTCTTCATCATCAATCGAATCACTGTCTTGAAGGAATTTGAGTGGTTAGATATTGATCATAAGTGATTTAAATGAATCTGAACGGTCAGATTGTGATTTTGAGTGATTTAAACCGTTGGATTATATTTGGGAATGCTTTAAATGAATCTGAACGGTTAGATTACCATCAATAGTGATTTACCATCAATAGTGATTTAGACCGTCAAATTTTTCATCATGAGTGTTTTTAGATGCTCACTGACTTGTTGGATGTCCATTGGCTTGTTCGGATGCTCGTTGCCTTGTTTGGATGCTCATTGCCATGTTCAAGTGCTCACTGCCACATTTGGATGATTTATGCCATATTTGCATTCTATGTTTGGTACTTACCATATTGACATATAGATGCATACATTAACTTTTTACCATGTTAGGTCTTACAATGCTTAGAAAATAGCATATAAGATCTTACCTATTTGGATAATTCATGCCATATTTGTATTCTATGTTTGGTACTTGTCATATTGACCTATAGATGCATTTATTGATTTCTTGCCATATTAGGTCTTACCATGCTTAGATTAGCATATTAGGTCTTGCAATATAGATTCTTGCCTTATTTGAAATACATGCCATATTAGGAGATTTTTAACAATCTTGCTATATGTGTATTTCTTGCCATAAACATCATACATGCCATATTCAGATGAATTTTTGGTAATAATTTAATTTATGCAACACCCTAGTTGAACTGCCATATATGTATACTTCTAGAAGACGATCTAGGCGTGGGGACGTGAATTTACGCACCTACATTCATGGGAAGGACATAATGGAAAACAATAAAAATATTAATAAAGAAAGAAAATGCTTTGCCAAATCTTCCAAAATTAGAACTTAGGATGGAAAGGGTAGGTCAGGATGATTTTCACCTCTCAATAAACCCTAAACCTAGAATAGGTCTTCAATCCTAAACCTATAATAGGTTCTAAATCATAAACCTAGAATATGTTCTCAATCATTAACCTAGAACAGGTTATTTCAATCGGCCCGAACTATACGGATTCTGATTCCTAGGGTAAACCCTAGGATACATAGGCCATTTGGGAGAATCCCAAATTTGGATCCACACCTTAGTCCACTCGGACTATGCATAGATCCACTTGGATATCCACCCATCAGCCCAAACTATGCGGATTTTGATTTATAGGGCAAACCCTAGGATACATAGGCTATTTGGGAGAATCCCTAATTCAGATCCACACCTTAGTCCACTCGGACTAACCATAGATCCACTTGAATTTCCACCCATCATCCCGAACTATGCAGGTTCGGATTCCTAGTGCAAACCCTAGGATATGTAAGCTATTTGGGAGAATCCCAAATTCAGATCCACACCTTATTCCACTCGGACTATCCATAGATCTACTAGGATATCCATCCATATTTTGACACAAATAGGGTTATCCACATTCCAACCCAGAAAGGGTTATCCATATTCCAACCCAAATAGGGTTATCCATATTCAAACCCACAAAGGGTTATGCATTATTAGATCCACTAGGACTATCGATCAGTCTGCATGGACTATCTAGATCGTAACTCATAGGGTTTCGCATCCTTTCAAGCATAAACTTCAACTTGAACAATGTACTTAATCATGTACAAGCATAAATCATAGCCAAAAATTTTAATCACACCTAAACTATGATGGTGAACCTGATTTTCAGAATAATTCTATGATACATAGGCAATCTGATGGGTAAAGATTTGGTTCAATGATATCAAACCACTTGATTTGGTTCGGTTTAATAGATAGGGTCTAGCATAGGAAAGGTATAGGAGATCAATTTCGATCGGGCGGTTAGGTGCCTAACCCCGTCCGATAACCTTAACATGATGCTTACCCAATTTCTGATGGACCAGATAATCCAATCTAAGGGTCATGAGGCTATCGAAGTTTTACCTTAGGGTGAGATTTCACATTTATAAGGTCCTAGACCTTAATCTAGGTGGCGACTTCCAAAAAAAAAAAGATTGCGATCTTTGTCCTCACACCAGGGATCGTCTATTTTGCTTTTACCTTTGCCTGATATATGAGAGCTGGAGGCTAGGAGACCATAAGTAGGACCGAAAGCACAGGCTAAATCTCAATATGATACCAAGTAGTAACATTAGCCCTGAGACCTAAATAAAATGAATTGCACATCATATCATTGTGTGTTGCATGCATGTAATACTGGATTTCTCATTGAGCTGGGATGGGAGCTCACCCTCGTATCGATGCATCTTTTCAGATTCTGTTGCAGGTGACTACTTTATTGTAAATTTTGTTGAGTCTCCACTGGAAATCAATGTTGCTGAAACTGATGATGATGGTAGGGAACACGGCGAGGGTTGCACCTGCAGCGACTGTGTCTACGCAAGACGTAGCCTTCCCCTTACTCTTTCCTACACTTGTAATTATTTTTGTTGGTAGGCGAAGAAGTCTATCGAAACAATGTAATAGATTTACTCTTTTTTGGTTTGGCTATGTGCATATTGATATAATATTATTTTGTGGAGAAAGATGAAGTATAATTCATAACAAAAATTATTATGGTTATGATATCATCTTAGTTGCATCTATCAATTATGAATGCTTCCGCTATTATTATTATTTCTTGATTCACTTGATTGTATGGATATTGCTTGTGTAGACTGTGGGATTTATATTGTAATCAATGTGGTTAGCGATCTTGGATGTATTCGGATTACAACAAGGGTTGACCCAGATATCATGCCTGATTCCCCATAATGGGCTGTGACAAGCACCACCTTTCCCAACCAGACCTCTACTCTTGGTCTGCCAGCTTAGATGCGTGCATACAGGATGCTGGGTTATCGCATTGGTAGGGTCCGAGACTTCTCGTAGTGCGATATCTTGTGTTCCAATGACTTAGGAGGTTCAAGATGATAGTTTTGTGTCACCTCCTGGTTCCATCATCATCTTCGACTGTATCAACCCGATACGATAGCCTTGGTAAGACCTGTTATGAGCCCAAAATGATCCAATTGAAATGTAGTTTTGGCACGGATCATAGAGACAAGACCAAGAAATGCAAGTACATGTTGAATGAAAAAACTTGCCTTTTCTTTCCTAATAAGCTTGCACCCTTCAAGTGGACCAGTACTTAAGAACACTTCCTAAAGAAGCGGTTCAGTAACTTGCGTATGAATATTGCCCACATAATTAAATTTTCTCAATCTAAAGAACGAGAAAGTGTAAAGCATCGAAGACGAAATAAATCTATCCTCCCAAATGGGATCTTAAATATAAGTTTGAAATTTATCAAGATATGCTGGTATATTATTTAACAGTAGCATGAACAAATATCTAAAATCAGATTTCAAGAAAAAAAAAACTAAGAATTCTAGAAACAAAGAAGAATTCTGAAATGGATGGAAAAAAAAACATCCATCAAACCAGCAATCAGTTATGGACTTAATTCAAATATGTAGTTTAGAAAATAAACTTATTACAGCTGTCACACCCTAATTCCGCACTATTCAGAATGGTGTGATGAACCGCTAGCAAACCAACGGTTCAACCAGGATCTCGAGTAGGCTATATCCGTGTTATCTGAACCCCATTCATCCATAACCATAATCAGAGTAAATACACAATAGTGGAAGTCTTATAATAAAATGAATTGAGAATCTACTATGATATTAATATTTAAATAGCAAATTTTTTTGTATCAACTGAGACATAAATAATTATCAAATACATGTCTTTATTAAATCTAAATAAAGAAATCAAGAAAATATCTAATCGAATACACATGAGTTGCACTCGCAAGAGGAGTCATGTGTATCTACTTCAGCTTCAGCTTCCATCGCCGCTACGTTCCCGTACGCAGGAGCATTCATATAATCTTCAACTGTAAAACCTGCATCATCAACTAAATATATTCGACGTCGAGGGGGTGAGCACACATCACGGCTCAATGAGTAGACAAAACAATGCAACATTACATATGCATGCAATCAATTCATATCTTTGGTCTGGTTTATAGTTTGCAATGCGCAATAGAAAGGTTGGGTGGTCAAAGGTTAACGTTTATTGACCCCGCCTCTATACACAGGGTGTGGAAGTCCGTCCGAAGGTTAATGTTTATCGTCATCCCCATCCACCCTAATCATGAACATTATATAACAAAGGTTAACGTTTATTACTATATAGTGCCATACCAACACGTAAGCCCCTATTAGTGAGGGCTTGCAAACTGGGCTCGCAACTAACCAATCCTAATGCCAAACAGTGTATCCAAGGCCTCACCCCAGCATCCCTCAGAATATCCATAGAGATAGAGTTAAGGCCCCCCGGTAGAGTCAGAGACTACAAGGACCAAGACCACCTCCCCTGATACTCTACGACATAATAGTTCTGCTAAAGTAATGGCGATACGACGATGCTAATTTACAAGACTTGAGTTAGAGATAGAGCTAAAGCGTTGAGACCCGCCAAAGGTTAACGTTTATTGACGTTCTCATCACACCTCCCCTGATACTCGCTCGCATCAAGTACACAAACCACACACATACAATCACATGCCTATTCCTATCATCATCATCATCATCATCATCATGTTATAAACAATAAAGTAAATATGCATGAACAAGTAATAAAAATATTGAATGACATGTTGTATACACATTACAAACATATTCACATAGAATCAAGCATGGCATTGGACCCAAGAAAAGGAAAACAGTTTATTATTAACCAATTAGTTTAGAGTTCTGTTTCCTCACCTTAGCTTGCTAATAGATACTTTTTCAAGATTTATAATCACCTTTATATTATTATTGTATTGCTAGAAGACCTAACAAAGTCGATAGAATTTAATTAAAATTAATTTTGAATTTAAAAACCATTCTGTTAACTGAGGGTCGGAGGTAGGGTCGGAGTCCTGATCGACCCTGGGTGCGACCCTCCCCAAACTCTGAACTTCCCGAACACTGAGGGTCGATATTCAGGATCACCTAGGGTCGGATGGTCATCGACCCTCTGTACGACCCTCGGTGTACTTTGGTCAATTTCCCTCTTTTAGTCCATTCTTCATGCTTGGGATCCTATAGCTTGCTCCTACATTCCATTCAACATTCATTCTATGGTTTGGAACCATGAATCATCCACCTAAATAGCTTTCATGCATTCTCCTATGGTTTTCCATGAAAACCTAACCAGTTGATGGTTTGCGTTTCTCCGAGATCACACTCTCATCAATATCTAACCTAAGGTCTGTAGAAACTCATGGAATTAGTATCCATACCTGAGAAGAATACTCCTTCTCTGCAATTCTTCTCTTTTGGCTAAATACTCTTTCTTGCTTTTCTTCTTCTTCTATTCCTTCTCTTATCTTTCTCTCAATTCAATTAGGGTTGTGAAAGGAGTGAAAGAGGCTTAGGGACTTCCTTTAAATAGAGTAGGAACATCCTAAAATAATTCTCTTTGAGATTAGGAAAGAATCCAAATCGAAAATTAGGAAATTTCTTAATTTCAGTTTCGGAGGCAACTGAGGGTCGATGGGAGGGTCGATGATCCCGTCGACCCTAGGTTCTCTAAGTTGTCCGACCCTCCCTTCAAAACTGAGGGTCTGACTTTCTATTTTGGGGGGTCTGACCCTCCTTGGCTGGGTATGCGACCCTTCCCCTAATTTAAGTATTTTTGGGTCGATTTGATACCTGGGATCTCGATCTCCTTCACGCCCTTGGTCCATTTGACTCGACCATGATGGGTAAACCTGGTTCAAGGTGGTAAGACCTGGTTAGATTGACACGGGTCTTACAACAGCCCATTCTAGGAATCGGGCGTGAAATCTAGATCATCCAAGATACAACCTCAATCTTCCAGCAATCGACAACCAAAATGATCTACCAACATACCCCACAGTCAACACAAGCATATTTACAATTATCACAAGTTATAATAATAATTTACAGTAGAATATAGTTAGAGTGCAGTGGATTAATACTAGAGAAAGGATGCCAGTCTAATGGTACTCATACATAATAGTCTGTTATGAATTACAATCCATTGTCACAATATCATTCTTAATACATAAGTTCTCACATATATAAGTCTAGAGTAAATCAGAATATTACTGTGGATAGATCAAACCATCATCTATCTACAGGCAATAAAATCACGGAAGCAGGGTGCTAACTCAGGTCCCGTAGATGCAATCCCTACAGGTACAACCCCTAATGTGGTCCCTCAGAGGTCCCCCACCAAGAGATGATCCCTCACCGGCAGATGGATCAGATGGATCCATATCAGCAATAGCAACAGTAATACCTACAGACAAAGCTAAAGAAATTTGATATCGAGGGGTAAGCTCACATCCCAGCTCAGCGAGAAGAATTCCAGATACACATGCAAGTCCTAGGCAATGATATCATGAATGCAGTACAGAGGAAAATAAACAAGCAATTGTGAGTATCATACAATGTGCATGTAAGTCAAGATCGATCTGTACTCCAGCAAGGATCTTGTCCGTCCCTCACCCCCTGGATAAATGCTCATTCCTCCCCCCCTGAACATACATCCGTGTCCCCCCTGCCTGAATGCTCCGGACCTTACCCCCTGGATTAAGTCCCCCCACTAAAGCACAAATCAATTGACCAAGTTAATGCATGAGCATGTTATTATAAGTGTTGTACTTCAGTAGAGGAACCGTCTACTATCCCATAGATCACTATCTCTCTACACTGAAGGACAACGCAAAGGACATGAACTTATATCGTACAGCCATACGTTTCAAGTTCATATACTCCACCCACAGACAATATACTAACACAATCAATCAGTAGGCATGTTCGCACAGGAAATAAATCTATACTCCAGTAGGAATCCCCGTCCTACTCCCATAGGTTGACCGTAGCCCCACTATAATATAGCTGCCAACATGGCCTATGCTTTGCACACCCATCATATATGGACTTCACAAGACTGGGGCCCAGTAGAGACCCTGACTCCCTACTCTCATAGTTCGTCTTGCCCCACTGTGGTCTAGTCACATCCCAATGTGAATTTGTGAAGTCGCTCGTTACATGAATCACCATACATTGGTTTCATCCCAACGGCGACCCCCAGATCATTATTCGCATAGATTAATGTATCCCTATTAGGATACAGGCGGACCAATGCAGCACGTGTGCATGTACTCCCATACGCCACCTGACTACCATACATGATCATGTACACAACAACATAAATTTCTCATCCTACATCTCGCAGACTATGTATTGTACTCCCATACTCCACACATCCACCATTCATCATTTCCATCATACAATGTTATTGATATATAATGCAAATGCATGAATAGTTAATACAGTTTATTGGATAACATGTTATAAATTAGAAGAAACAATCATCACCCAACCCTACATGCTCAAACGCTATAAATACCCAAAATTCCCTTTACCTATAAACACCAAAGGTGCTAAAGAACCTTAAAGCCAGCAAAAGACTTCACCCATTACCCATGATGTTTTACCTAGTATGATTAGATAGTTTGATTAGATTGATGAATAGTGTCCTAAGGTCCATACACTGGCCCAAATGTAGGCTGGGAACCAAAAGGATAACATTCACAAAATCATACTAGGTTTGTAGGCTAAACTGGCTAAATCGATAGTTGAAACTGGTATTATGGTCAACCGATTTGGTCCACCGCTCAACATTTGGGAAATTTTCTATATTGATGACCGATAAAACAAACGGTTGATCATCCTGTTTAACACTCTGTCATGGGTGTTAGATTACAGTACCTTAACGGGTAGCATCACTGGTTGAACAGTTAACTGGTAGTGCCACTGCTTGGTTAAATGGTCTGACCGGTTGACTACTTGCCAAATGGTCTCACTGGTACAATCGGCTGACCGAGAGAGGGCATTAGTTGGCCAGTCAATTGATCGAATGGTTTGGTTGAGCAATTCTTTTGTCATAATTAACCGGTCTAAGGCTAAGGTTCTACCTGTTGTACGATTGTCCGATTGAAACTCATAATTGGGGTACGAGTCAAAGATGAACTTTAACTTTGGGGGAAAGTTACCCATCAAGCTTCCTTCTATTTTTAATGGTGGGGAAACTTATTCCAACTATTATTAACCTTTTGGAGGCTTCTTTAACCTCAATGGCACCCACATCCGTGGAAAGGATCGATGCCCTACCTTTTCTAGGTTCGGGTTTGGTCTCTCATAGTAGGGATTTCATTTTTACTCCATGATACTCTACCAAGTTGGTAGACTCATAGGATGGAACATAATAGGGTTTCATTCTCCAATCCCATAGAGTGAAGTAAGGGAAGAACTCATTCATATGGTAATGGTGACTCACCCTAGTGGAGATCATGGTTGGTGAGTTCACTACAATCCATGGCTTACATTCTCATGGCCATATTCTCCATCAAAATAAAAAATCAGACAAGATGTGGAGCTTACCAAGAGAGAATAGAGCTGAGCTTCCTCCTTGGCTCCCTTCCTTCTTCTTCTTCACTCCCCCAATGCTCTCTTTCGAAGGAAGGAGAAGAAATAAGGGCAAGGCCCTTAATTATTGGGTCTTGGGAAAGGATGGGTGTCCTTTGTACACTCAACTAGAATAGTCAAACCGGTCGTGTCACACCCCAATTCTGGAATAACCAGTGGTGTGATGAACCATCGTGAGAACCAACAGTTCAAACCAGGATCTCGTATAGGCTATGCCAACCATGTTAAACCAAAACACATTCCACAATAATAATCAGAGTAAATAAATAAATAGCAGAAGTCTTATTAATAATGAACTGAGAGTCTACAGCGATAATTAAATATTTAACAAGTTATCTTCAAGTAACCAAAACATAACATAATTAATACTGATTACAAGTATCACAATACGAAAGTTAACAACTAAGCGTAAACATAGTTGAAACACTAGCTTGACAAGCCATATTCATCCTCCACAGCTTGCACATCCATAGCCACTGCATGTCCACACGTTGGCGTATTCATATAATCTTTAACCGTAATACCTGCAACATCAGAAACTAAAAACAATCGTGCGCGTAAGGGTCAGCTCTCTAACTTGAGCTCAGTGAGTAAACAAAATAATGCAATAAACATATGCATGCATTGAATTCATATCATTGGTCTGGTTTAAGTTTGCAATGTGCTATAGAAAGGTTTGGTGGCCCCTGCACCTCTATACACGAGTGTGTGAATCTGCCCAATGGATCAAACATCATTGCCGTCCCACATACACCCACCATGGAATAGAGATAGAGCTAAAGTTTCCGGATCAAACACCGCCAACACATCCCCTAATGCTCTACCCATACCAACAAGTAAGCCCTTATTGGCGAGGGCTTACAAACTGGGCTCGCAACTAACCAATCCTAATGCCAAAGAGTGTATCCAAGGCCTCACCCCAGCATCCCTTAATACGTCCACAGAGATAGAGCTAAGGCCCCCGACAGAGTCAGAGACCACACAGTCATATGCCCTCGGGAAGTCCTAGGGAGGGTATGGTCGCATGTCGGGTTGAATGGTATCCGACCCCACCTACGACGCTACAGCAGAAACTGCTACCCTAGGTGTTACCCTACCTGTGACCCTACTGGTTCTGTTAGTTTAAACATGTTGGAACTAAATCTAATTAACATCTATTGACTTGTTAGATCTTTTAAGAGATTTAAAAGTGATTTATAAAGCTTAAACGAGGATCTACGCTCAATCAAAAGTGGGGGAACAAGACCTAAATTAACTGGCTAATAATAAACTGTTTTCATTTATTGAGTCCAACACTATAAATGATTCTATGCTTGTATGATTGTAATATGCATATCACATGTCATCCACTATTCCTGTTATTATTGTTCATGCATATTTAATTTCGTTTATTATAACATGATGATGATGATGATGCTAGGAATAGGCATGTGAATCAATGTGTGTGATTAGTATACTTGATGCGAGTAGAGCATCAGGGGGAGGACGTGACACTGTGGTTCATCCTGGTCACCAAACTCTAGCTCTATTTCTACTCAAGTCTTATCCACTACCATCATCGTATCGCCATTATCTTATGGTCTCAGACCGTGTAGTCTCTGACTCTGCCGGGGGGCCTTTGCTCTATCTCTATGAACGTATTGAGGGATGCTGGGGTGAGGCCTTCGATGTACTATTTGACATTAGGATTGGTTAGTTGCGAGCCTAGTTTGTAAGCCCTCGCCAACAGGGGCTTACGTATTGGTATGGGTAGAGCATCAGGGGAAGTGTGATGCGGTGCGGTCCTAAGCACTTTAGCTCTATCTCTATTCCATGGTGGGTGCATGTGGGGGCTGCAATGGTGTTTGATCCATTGGTGGTTCCATACATTCGTGTATAGAGGTGCGGCGGCCACCTATCCTTTTTATTACACATTGTAAACTTATGAACCAGACCAAAGATATGAATTGAATGCATGCATATGTTTGTTGCATTGTTTTGTTTGCTCACTGAGCCGTGATGTGTGCTCACCTTTTTCGAATTCAAATATTTTTAGTTAATGATGCATGTACGACGGTGGAAGATTATCTGAATGCTCCTACATACGGGCATGCGGCGGCAATGGAGGCAAAAGTGGTGATGGAGTCGCATGATTCATCATGCGAGTGCAACTCCTGTGTTTTTTATTAGATTTTGTTTAAGTTACACAAACAATGTAATTGATTTAATTATTTTAATTTATGTCTTAGTCCATTTGGAGATAATAGGATAATTTATTTACTTTATCACAGTTAAACTCTCAGTTCATTTATTATATAAGACTTCTGCTATTATTTATTTACTCTGATTATAGTTGTGGAGGTGTATGGTTTAAGCAAACTGACACAACCTATTCGAGATCCTGGTTGAACGGTTGGTTTATTAGAAGTTCATCACACCATTCTGAATAGTGCAGAATTGGAGTTTCACGACTTGGTATCAGAGCTCTCAGGCCCTATCTATTAAATCGATATACTTCCACAAAAGTTAGTGAACTGAGTTAGGATAAAAATTAAAAGCTGTAATAATAACACACCAAAAGCACATGTGTTGTCTGAGACAAAATTAAAAAAGAGAATAATGCATATATAAAAGGATAAACAAGTTTCATATACACTCGACTAAAAGCAACGTATATATACATATCCAAATCAGAGTACGGTCCACAATCTGAATAGTTACTCTATAGTACAAAGAAGGATAAAAAGAAAATATACATCATGGAGCTGGAGGTGCTGGAGAAGGAGGTGCCTCGCGATCTCTGTCGTAGTCCTCAGCATACACATTAGTCAACCAGGCTACCTGAGTCTGGGTCGTCTGAAGACTAGCTGGCAACTCTACCATCCGCTAATCAGACACACGCTGAGCATCTAGAAGCTCGCCTACTCTCCCATCAGTCGCGCACTGAGCATCTAGAAGCTCTCCTACTCTCTGATCAGTCACACCCTGGGCCTCTCTAATCTCATGCAGTATCCCCATCATATCATCAGAGGATGGGTGTAAAGGACCAGCATTGTGTGAAGGAGCCCGAGATGGACTAGCTCCAATAGAATGTAGAGGTGATGGAGGAGGTATGGCATTTACATCCATAAACATACGATCATCATCCTCAGCATCACCCCCATAGACCCCTGCTCCTGCTGCTGCTGCTGTCGCCTCAGCATCTGCTGTCTCTACTCGAGTACGAGGATGCACCAGAGTGTTCCTCCCATCATCGCTGACTTAAGCATCCCGCATACCCATCTTACAGATGGCCTCCCAATCAAGGTCCGATAAAAAGGTCTTCTCCTGAATCCTCTGACTAGGAAGGTTGCCTAATTGAGTAGGCAGGTGAGCAGGGGTGATCAGACCCCCGTAGGGTAGGTTGCCTAACTGACTAGGCAACATAGCATGGATCATCGTCTGTATGATAATATAAGGAAGGCAGACAGCCTACCTGGTGCAAATGTAGTAGAGGACATACTGATTTAACTGGGAGATCCTATCATAGTATCCACTATGGGGAATCAGGTTGTGCTGGATGATCTTGCAGTATACCCGAGGCTCTGGCCGTAGGTTGATCGCTTTCATCTCCCAACGATCATCTCTAACGAGCTGACTATCAATCTCAGAACGCATCTCCAAGGATAGGAACTGGGGTTCCTTGGGAGCACAGTACACTAAAGAGCCATCATTTGATATGCCCAAAATATCAGCCAACTACTGGCAATTAAATGAAACCTCCACCCCTTTGACGTAGCTAGTGATCCTGAGCTCCCTACCCCTCTCTGTGTCATTGCGATCCCCCACTACCTGGACTGGAGATTGCAATAGAACTACTACACCAAAGCAGGACGAGTACAAGCCTCACAGGTGATCACAGGAAGCTAGCCCATGTCACCAAATGCCCCCTCCACGTTGAATAAGGCTAGAATAGCCAAGTTCACACAGCGACCCCCTTCAACTTCTTATGCTCGTAGCTAGCATACCAAGCTTCGGCCTCATTGGAGAGGAAACGAACGTGGTCATGAACCCTAGGAACCTTGGTACGAGCCATACTATCTGTCAAGACACAGAAGAACAAAGAAGATATTAGTAATGGTAAAAAACTAAAAAATTCTGGCATTATAATGGCATGATTTGGCCAAAAGCCTCACTTTTCACCCAAACAACTAGGAAAGAGGACTTACATAGGTTCCAAACCATCCTGCAAGGCTTATACAGTTGGAAATTTAATCTAGAAAGATCGAATTTGAAGAAATTTCAATAAATTTAAAAAATCTCGTAAATTAGGTCAAAAATGGAAAAATTCAAGTTTCTCGATAACCAACCGATGAAACTCAAATATTTTTGAGGGCTTTCATCCATTGGGTGACCAATAGCAAATTCCCCCAATAAAAATGAAATTTTTAAGGTTAGAAAAATTTCAATTTCAAGAAAATGATATGAATGGATGAAAACCTAGTTTTGAAATCTTAGAAATGTGAAACAGTAGAGAGCATACCTAAAGGGAAGGAACGAAAGTCGTGAACGAAAGAAACAATCACCAAACCCTAGGGGTCGATACTGTAGCAACTCAGTGGAAGCGATTTGAGTTGGAAGAAAGGAGAAAGAATAGGAAATGAATCTAAAATTAGGTTTAAAAACCTGATTATGGATCGTAGGGTCGCAAAATTAGACCAAAATGTATGACCCTACGACTGACCCTACCATGGACCCTAGGCTCTCGGTGATCTGACAGAGAACCATGGGTCGGACCTAGGGTCGGACATATACCGACCCTACGATCGACCCTAGGCTCTTGGTGAGCTGACAGTGTTCTAGGGTCGCATACCCTAGGGTCGCATAAGGAGCGACCCTACCATCGACCCTACGATGGAAAATTCAATATTTTTACTTAATGATCTGAAAAATTGGAAATTTATATTGATTAGTTGGATTTTGACTTGGGAACAACTTATATTAATTGCCTCACATGTTCTACAACTATTTTTCTGACAATACCACCACGAGGACAGGAAATGGCTGGGCTAAGAGTGACCAGGCGAGGCCATAACCCAATCCCACGACCACCCCCTGTGGAGGAAGACAACCATGAAAATCCTGATGTATAAGAGAATCTGAATATGGCACCACCAGTAGCTAGTGGTTAGGCAAATCCTACAAACTTTCCAGCCCCACCTATGGATTTGGCTACAGCCGTGCACAACAGCTGCAGCAAATACAGCAGGTGCAATCCAATATGCAAGCTGCTATAGGAATGGCTTTTCCAGCTGCACATACGACACCTATGCCAGTAGGGAAAGCTAGCATAGTACCAAGGGGAAGCAACACGACACCCCATGCATCTCAAACACTACTTATGCATGCTCAAGGCTCAAGTGCAGAATCCTGAGGTAGCTCAAGGCAGTTACCAGTACCAACCACTTATGTATGAGGCCTATGCTCAGTATCAGCTGGACCACTCCCAACTAATCGAGCGTTTTCTGAAGATGAAGCCCAAAGAATATAATGGTAAATTAGCAGATCCTTTGTGGCCAGCACACTGGATCGATGAAATAGAATGAAATTTTTTGATGATGACAGTGAATGAGGAGGAGAAAGTGATGTGTGCAACCTTCATGCTGAAAGGCAATGCACACCACTGGTGGAAGTCCACGTGGAATTATCCGTTAACATAGCAGGTCTAATTGACCGGGGCTATATATAAAGAGGCATTCTTTGAGAAGTACTTCCCCAAAAGTTTGAGAGATTCTATGGAGAGAGAGTTCCTGAGTCTATATCAGGGCCAAATTACTGTGGATGCATACCAACAGTGTTATGAGGAGCTGTTTTTCTTTGCACCTACCAGCATGCAGGAGGAAAACACAATGATCGAAGGTTCGTCATGGGACTCGGGGGAAGCATCCGTGAGCATGTTTTGGGTCTGGAGAAGAAATTCTATAATGAAGCAGTACAGATTGCTCGAGTAATAGAGTCGAGCCAAAAAGAGAGCTATTCTGCTCAGAATAGAGGTATCGAGAGGCCAAATGAGAATTCTTTTAACAGAGGGAATACAAGGACATTTAAACCCTTCCGTACTCAAGGCTTCAATGCTGCAGCCAAGACTACTCCAGCAGCTCAACCGCAACAAAAGCAAAACAACGAAGGAGTAAAATGCTTTAACTGCAACCAAGTAGGACATTATTCAAGGGAGCATCCTATGCCCAGAAAATAGCTACAGCAAGAAAAGGTTTATGCTGTTACATCTGAGGATGCTGCCGCATCGCTTGATGTGGTCACAGGTATGACTTGAACCTTTCATTTTGTGTTACATTGTGTGAGCATGTAGACTAAACTAAAACAAATCATAGGTATCGTACCTATTATTGGCATATCCGTTAGAGTACTCTTTGATTCTGGAGCTACTCATTCTTTTATATCTGTGTCATTTGGAAAGAAGCTGAACCTACCCCTCAAATCTTTAGACCACAAACTGCTTATACGATCGCCTATGGGATTAGAAGTGGAATTAGAAAAAGGTTATGGACCATGTCCAGTTTTTATTTAAGATTTTGGATGCAACCTTAATTCAACTTGAGATGGCAGACTTTGACGTCATCTTGGAAATGGACTGGTTAGCTCGGCATTCTGCAAACCTATTATGTGTAGAAAAGAAATTGACATTTAAAGAAAAGGAAGGAGCAGAGTTTAGTTTTGCTGGATCCAAACTTGCCCGTAAATGAAAACTCATCCTCTTTGCATTAAAGGCTAGAAAATGCCTCGAGAAAGGAGGAGTTGGATTTCTAGTATCAGTGGTCGACCTCACCATGGAAGCACCACAAATGGAGAATGTTAATGTTGTGCGTGACTTTCCAGATGTATTTCCTGATGAACTACCAGGACTACCACCCGACCGAGCGATAGAGTTCATTATAGAATTGATACCCAGAGCCGCACTAGTATCTAATTCACCCTATCGAATGGCTCCTACTGAACTAAAGGAATTGAAGGTACAGTTATAAGAATTATTGGACAAGGGTTATATCAGACCCAGCATATCACCATGGGGAGTGCCATTATTATTTGTAAAGAAGGACGGTAGCGTTCGACTGTGTATAGACTATCAGGAATTGAATATGCTGACAATCAAGAATCGATACCCGTTGCCTCAGATCGATGACTTGTTCGATCAGTTGCAAGGTGCCAAAGTGTTATCCAAGATCGATCTTCGGTCAGGATACCATCAGTTGATGATTAAGGACGGTGATATTCCAAAGACAACATTCAGAACAAGAAATGGACATTATGAATTTTTAGTCATGTCTTTTGGATTGACTAACGCACCCGCAACTTTTATGGAACTCATGAATCGGGTATTCCATGATATGTTGGATACGTCGGTCATTGTGTTTATTGATGATATATTGGTCTACTCCAAGGACAAGGAAACTCATGTCATGAATCTAAGAGCTGTTCTGCAGCGATTAAGGAAAGAGAAGCTTTACGCCAAATTTACAAAGTGTGAGTTTTGGATAAATGAGGTCGCTTTCTTAGGCCATGTTGTATCCGCTGAAGGAATTAAAGTGGATACCAACAAGATTAAAGCCATTGTGTAGTGGGAAGAACCGAAGAGAGTTGTAGAAATTAGAAGTTTCCTAGGTCTAGCAGGGTATTATCGACGATTCGACGATTCGTGGAAGACTATTCTAGAATTTCCATACCTCTCACCAGTTTGACTAAGAAAGGAAAAAAGTTTGTTTGGACCGATAAATGTGAGAAAAGTTTCCAAACATTAAAGGCTAGATTGATATCTACTCCGATCATGACTATTCCTATTCCAGGATAGCCATTTATCTTATACACTGATGCATCGGGATTGGGTTTAGGATGTGTACTTATGCAAGGAGAACAAGTGATTGCATATGCCTCAAGACAACAGAAGACCCATGAGAAGAATTATCCCACTCATGATTTGGAATTAGCTGCAGTAGTACATGCTGTCAAGATATGGAGACATTATTTGTATGGAGAGAAATTTCAGATTAAATCAGATCATAAGAGTCTCACTTATCTTTTTAATCAAAAGGAGTTGAACATGAGACAAAGAAGATGGCTGGAATTATTGAAGGATTATGATTGCGATATCCAGTATCATCCAGGAAAGGATAATGTAGTTGCTGATGCGCTAAGCAGAAAAGCAATGATAAAATCTCAAAGAAGTTAACACGACTGTAGCAATGTGTGCTACAGGGAAAGTATTCAATTATTGTAATGAGAAGTTCGTGATAGATGCATCGGGTGGATCAACCAACCAAGGGTTTATTCATCGGTTTTCTAATATGTTCGCAACGTTAAAGAATGTACCTAATATAATTGATGAAGTGAAAGCAGCTATTAAATCAGACCCTTATCTAAGAACGGTACAAAAAGACATCAAAAAAGGTAGGACGACTCTTAAGTTCACCTTGGATGATGAAAAGGTACTGAAGTACAAAGGAAGAGTATGTGTTCCTGAAACGGAAAACTTGGACATTAGACACAGACTAATGAAGGAAGCTCACACCACCGCTTATTCGGTACATCCTGGAAGTACAAAGATGTATCATGATTTGAAGAAATTATATTGGTGGAGAGGAATGAAAGCAGATGTAGCTAAATTCGTGTCTCAGTGCCTAAATTGTCAGAGGGTGAAGGTTGAACGGAAAAGACCTGTAGGACTATTGCAGCCGCTGCCAGAACCAGCATGTAAATGGGACTGCATCACTATGGACTTCGTCACCAGGTTACCATTGACTCCTCGAGTAGTTGATGCGGTCTGGGTGATTGTGGATCGTCTGACTAAGACAGCTAGCCTAATAGCTATCCACCACAGTATACCCTAGAGAGGTTAGCCAAGCTATATGTGCATAACATTGTCAGATTACATGGTATACCTAAAATCATTGTGTCCAATAGAGACCCACGCTTTACTTCAAAGTTTTGGGAATGATTGTAAAAGGCTATGGGTACAATGTTGAATTTCAGTATTGCATTCCATCCTCAAACAGACGGACAGTCAGAGCGTACCATTCAAATTTTAGGAGAGATGCTTCGAGCCTGTATAATTGATTTTAAAGGATCATGGGATGAGAAATTATCATTGATCGAGTTTGCGTATAACAACAGCTATCAGGCTACTATACAGATGTCACACTGAAGCACTGTATGGTAAGAAGTGTTGAACTCCTCTATTTTGGAATGAAGTTAGAGAACGTAGCATCGTTAGACCAGAATTTGTTGAATAGACGTGTCGAGTAGTCGACATTATCAAGGAATGAGTTAGAAGGGCTCAGAATTGTTAGAAATAGTATGCAGATACTCGACGCCGAGACCTTGAATTTGTCGTAGGTGATAAGTATTCTTGAAAGTATCACCTATGCGAGGTTTAAAATGATTCAGACATAAAGGGAAGCTAAGACCGAGATATGTCGGGCCATATGAGATTCTAGCTAAACGTGAAAAAGTGTCTTATCAGTTAGCACTACCACCATCTATGTGAAGTGTGCACAATGTATTTTATATCTCAGTATTAAAGAAGTACGTCAGAGAACCAACGCATGTTTTAACAGTAGAACCACCAGATCTAATTGATGATTTGACATTCGAAGTACCACCAACTGAAATCACCAGCCAGAAGGTTTAACGTCTACGCAACCGTGACATATACTATGTTAAGGTCACTTGGAGGAGCCGAGGTACAGAAGAGATCACATGGGAAGAAGAGAATGCTATGTGGAAGCAATATCCTCACCTTTTCAACTCGGAAGGTATGTGCAAATTTTGAGGACAAAATTTCTAATAAGCAGAGGGGAGTTGTAAGACCCGTATCAAACTAACCGGCTTTACCACCTTGTACCAGGTCTACTTATCATGGTCGAGCCAAGTCGACCAAGTGCGTGAAGAACCCACAAGACTAGGTATGAAGTCTAACCCAAAAATAACAAATGTGAAGGTAGGGTCGCATGTCTAAATAGGTACGGTCGACCCCACCAAAAGAGAAGTCCAACCCATGACATTTTAGTCGTGGGGTCGCATGACTAAGAAGGTGTAGGGTCAACAGATTCTGCGACCCTACGTCCGACCCTACGAATACGGTCAGAAACCAAAAATTAAGAAACCTTCCTAATTCAAAAGGGGGTCTTTCCTAAACTCATTGGGACTTATTATGGGGGTTTTCCTCTATAAATAGGACGTCCCTTAGCCTCTTTCACTCCTTTAGAACCCTATTGAAAGTGAGAGAAAGAGAAATAGAAGGAAGAGAAGAAGAGAAGGAAACTTGAAGAAGAAGACTAAGGAAGTAAAGGAAGTTCAGAGAAACCTTTGAATAAAGGTATGAACCTAATTCTCTACCTGAATAAGAGATCTTAGAAAAGTTATGAAGAAGATAGGATTAGGAGAAACCCAAATCATACATCTATGGACAAGTTCCAAGAGATTCTATGGAGGAAATCATTATGGACAATGAATAGTGTATAACTTGTAGTTTTAAGTCAAGAACAATCATAGAATGGACCATGAATGTAAGCCAAAGGATCCAAACATGAAGGGATGGACTTTAGAATGAAAGTTTGACTCAGAATACGTGTGGTCGCACGTATGGTCGATTGCCATCCGACCCTACAAGACCACAGGATCGACCACATGCCCTCGGGAAGTCCGAGGGAGGGTGTGGTTGCACGTAGGGTCGAATGGTATCCGACCCCACCTGCGACCCTACACCCTAGGGTCTCAGAAACTGCTACCCTAGGTGCTACCCTACCTACGACCCTACAGGTTCTGTTAGTTTAAACATGTTGGAACTAATTATAATTAAAATCTATCGACTTGTTAGGTATTTCTAGTGATTTATAAAGTGATTCATAAAGCTTGAACGAGGATCTACGCTCAATCAAAGTTGAGGGAAAAGGACCTAAATTAATTGGCTAATAATAAACTAGTTTTGTATACTATGAATGATTCTGTGATTATATGATTGTAATGTGCATATCACATGTCATCCACTATTCCTGTTATTATTGTTCATGCATATTTAATTTTGTTTATTATAACATACTGATGGTGATGATGCTAGGAATAGGCATGTGAATGTATGTGTGAGGTTAGTGTACTTGATGCGAGTGGAGCATCAGGGGGAGGACGTGACACTGTGGTTCATCTCGGTCACCACACTCTAGCTCTATCTCTACTCAAGTCTTGCCCACTAACATCGTCATATCACCATTACCGTAGTAGAACTATTATGTCGTAGGGCATCAGGGGAGGTAGTCTCGGACCGTGTAGTCTTTGACTCTGCCGGGGGCCTTAGCTCTATCTTTATGGACGTATTGAGGGATGCTGAGGTGAGGCCTTGTATACACAATTTGACATTAGGATTGGTTAGTTGCGAGCCCAGTTTGCAAGCCCTCGCCAACAGGGGCTTACGTGTTGGTATGGGTAGAGCATCAGGGGAAGTGTGATGCGGTGCAGTGCTAAGAACTTTAGCTCTATCTCTATTCCATGGTGGGTGCATGTGGGGGCGGCAATGGTGTTTGATCTATTGGGCGGTTCCACACATTCGTGTATAGAGGTGTGGCGGTCACCTATCCTTTCTATTGTACATTGCAAACTTATGAACCAAACCAAAGATATGAATTGAATGCATGAATATGTTAGTTACATTGTTTTGTTTACTCACTGAGCCATGATGTGTGCTCATCCTTTTCGAATTCGAATATTTTTAGTTGATAATGCAGGTACGATGGTGGAAGATTATATGAATGCTCCAACATACGGGCATGTTGCGGCAATGGAGGCAGAAGTGATGATGGAGTCGCATGATTCATCATGTGAGTGCAACTCCTGTGTTTTTTATTAAGTTATACAGACAATGTAATTGATTTAATTATTTTAATTTATGTCTTCGTCCTTTTGGAGATAATTGGATAATTTATTTACTTTATCACAGTTAGACTCTCAGTTCATTTAATAAATAAGACTTCTGCTATTGTTTATTTACTCTAATTATGGTTGTAGATGTGTATGGTTTAAGCAAACGGACACAACCTATTTGAGATCCTGGTTGAAACATTGGTTTATTAGTGGTTCATTACTCTATTCTGAATAGTGCGGAATTGAGGTGTGACACCTTTGCTCCTTGTAATTGTTTAAACAAGTCATCGATCTGAGGTAGTGGATATCGATTCTTGATCGTGAGCTTGTTCAATTCTCGGTAGTCTATACAGAGACGAACACTACCATCCTTCTTTATGGGCCACACTAGTGCTTCCCAGGTGGTATACTGGACTGGATTAAATCTTAGTCTAATAACTCTTGTAGTTGTGTCTTCAGTTCGTTCAATTCTATAAGAGCTATTCTATAAGGTGTCTTAGACACAGGTGCCAACCCCGGAACAAGTCGATTATGAACTCGGTCGCACGATCAGATGGTAACCCAGGTAAGTCTCCTGGAAACACACCAGGGAATTTACACATTACATCAATATCTTCCATATATGGTGCTTCTTCGGTAACATCCACCACAGATACCATATATCTAATTCCTTTCTTTTCAAAGCATCTCTTAGCATTTAGCATAGAGAGGATCAGATTTTACTTTTTAGGCAGTGCTTCTAATAAAACTAAATTATGTGCCATCTTTGCTCTTGAATGACAACCTCTTCTATGCACATCATAACTTTGTAAAGTCTTGAGACAACCAATCTATCCCCAAGATAATATCGAATTTTGCCATCTCATGTAGAACTAGGTTGCATCTCAATTCTGTCCATCCATATGATTTGAACATTGTTCATAACACTCATCCAAGACAACATCTAGTCTAAAAGGGCTTGAACTAGCAAAATCTTGTTTAAAGGTGTAAAGAGTTTGTCTAGTTCCTTCATCTCTTATGATTTTTCAAAGACTAATGCCAATAATCTCATATCCCAAAAAACTCATTAGCTTACATCTCTTTTATCACTATTGTTATATCCTGATCTCTCTTTCCTTTACCTCGAAATGTATCTTGTGATTGTTACTCACTTCATATCCCAAGTTTACCTATAAGCATTTGGGTATATGCTTATAATTTCATTAATTCTACCAAACCTTCATGGTCTTTACATAATCATTTCATTTAACATTGGGCATAATACTAATCCGAATACTATCAATGCCATATATTTGACTTTTTCCTTTTATCCACTCTTAGATCTACCTTTAGAAATCTTCTGCCTTGTCAAAATTCATACCGATATAGCAATCTTTAATTTTATTCGAGCGCCATCTACTATTTACTAGTTGCTCTTGGAAGTTTTCACTTCTTGCTCATGCACTCTTTTATAGACCATGACTCCTATCCATCCATTCAGCAATCTCAAAATAGATTCTCTATTACTTCATATGAGGTTTCTTGGCTATAGAATCTAATTTGAATTCAATCGTTTTACCTTTAATAATTCTCTTATTAACTAAGTATCTCTATCAAAGAAGGTCAAGAAATGTAAGAATCAGAATGTTTATCCAAAAGTGATTCACTTCTTTCTTTCGAATTTAGCATGACGATGAACACTTGTTCTATATAATGAACTTTTGTTTAAAGAATCAGGAGTAAAGCTATGATAATCGAACCAACAACCAATGACCGTTAGTTGCAAGGTGGTTCAAATACATGGAAGTAAAAGTTCTACAGCTCTTAACCTCATGGTTATAGGTTCTATCGACTATATAATGCCATTGGTCGAGGCACTACAGGAGTAAATCTAGAGAAAGTTTTGGTACATCAATAAATTAGGTATAAATCGAAAAGATGTACGTTCAAAATGATTAAACATTTAACTATTCATTTATTTGATATCTCTATTCATGTTATCGATCATAAGAGTAGCTTAGATTGGTATAATCAGGACTAATACTAAAGAAACAATATTTATAACTCTAATTGACAAGTTGAATCGATAATGTATCCGATTAAGGTACGAGAATTTAAAATCAAGTATGTGCGTCCTCTATTATCATAAGGATAAGTCAACGATGCGCCGCATCTTATATACACCTGTCTGGATATATGGCCACAATAGATTTGATCCTTTGCTGAAAACATTTGAGGCTTTATCTTCAGAAAATATTCCTCAACACTTGTCGGATCATTTTGCCATGATGCAGCTATCCCATACTTCGGTGGCTAATAAGGTTACTACCTTGATACACTGCTTGTTGTAGATCAAGCTTCTACACTGGGATGTGCATTATTGGGACCTATGGTATGGTAGGAACTATGTTACGACTAATACATGATGGGGGTATAGTATTGCTACCAATTGGTACTATACATGGTTTGACCTGGAGGTATTGGTATAGCATTGGCAACTTGGTTAGCGCTTCCCATGGTAAGTTGCATAGTCAGTATCATTTATTGTTGCTTTTGCATTTTGTCGGACTAAGTTTATTACAACCAAAGCCAAGGCACATGGTAGTCCAGGTAGATTGGCTGGAGTGGCTTGGTTATTCACCTCATTTGATTTGCTCCAATCTGATTATCATTAGTTAGCATCTGCTCAGATGAGTTTTCACTACCCGTTTTTGACCGAAATAGTGTTGGGGTCAAGTTGCAACCTCTTCTTAATGCTCAACAGGCAACGGATCAGCTTGTGGTGGATCTCACTCTGAGTTTCAACGTCACCCAGGAGTATAGCTTTATCTTCTTTTATAGTAACTATTATTTTTGGTGTATGACCATTGTTCTCCTATCTCTATTGGATTTAGCCCGAGATCTTTCCCTTTACCTCTACAGGTAAAGGGCGTTACTAGCCATTTTTCTTCTTCCTCTGTCATACATCGAGTTTCACATCTTGTGAGTACCAACTCGGTATTCTAATTTTTTGCTTTATAGATGCTCGCTTCTTGCTAGTGTACTATATCCTTTGTATGCTTAGACAACTTCCCAATATATAGATTGTACCCTATATTATTAGTTTATCAAGATACATTTAGATTTTTTTTTTGTCTGTGTATACATATGGTTTCACCTTTTATATGTTCATTATTGTCTTGTTTAAGTTCTATCTCAACCAACACAGGTGCTTATGGTGTGTTTGTATTAAAGCTTTTAATTTATCCTAACTTAGTTCAGGGACTCTAGTATAAGTATTCAAGTTTGATGGGTAAGGCCTGAGTGCTCTGATACCAAGTTGTCACACCCCAATTCTAGACTAACCAGTGGTGTCATGAACCGTCATGAGAACCAACAGTTCAAACCAGGATCACGTATAAGCTATGCGAACCATGTTAAACCAAAACACATTCCACAATAATAATCAGAGTAAATAAATAAATACGAAAGTCTTATTAATAATGAACTGAGAGTCTACAGTAATAATTAAATATTTAACAAGTTTTCTTCAAGTACCCAAAACATAATTAATACTGATTACAAGTATCACAATACGAAAGTTAACCACTAAGTATAAACATAGTTGTAACACTAGCTTGATGAGTCATATTCGTCCTCCACAGCTTGCATATCCATAGCCGCTGCATGTCCACATGTTGACGTATTCATATAATCTTCAACTGTGATACCTGTAACTTCAGAAACTAAAAAGAATTACGTGTGCGAAGGTCAGCTCTCCAACTTGAGGTCAATGAGTAAACAAAACAATGCAACAAACATATGCATGCATTCAATTCATATCTTTGGTCTGGTTTATAAGTTTGCAATGTGTTATAGAAATGTTTGGTGGCCCATGTACCTCTATACACTAGTGTGTAAATCCATCCAATGGATCAAACTCCATTGCTGTCCCACATGCACCCACCATTTAATAGAGATAGAGCTAAAGTATCCAGGTTAAACACCGCCAACACTTCCCCTGTTGCCCTACCCATACCAACATGTAAGCCCCTATTGGCAAGGGCTTGCAAACTGGGCTCGTAACTAACCAATTCTAAGGCCAAATAGTGTATCCAAGGCCTCACCCCAGCATCCCTCAATACATCCATAGAGATAGAGCTAAGGCCCCCCGATAGAGTCAGAGACCATACGGTCCGAGACCACCTCCCCTGATGCCCTACTACATAATAGTTCTGCTAAGGTAATGGCGATATGACGATGTTAGTGGGCAAGACTTGAGTAGTGATAGAGCTAGAGTCTAGTGCTGAGGTCAAAGACCACCATGCCACGTCCTCCCCCTGATGCTCCACTTGCATCCAATGCACTAACCACACAAATACATTCACATGCCTATTCCTAGCATCATCATCATCATATTATAAATAAACAGAATTAAATATGCAAGGATAGTAATAGCAGGAATATTGGATAACATGCGAGATGCACATTACAAGCATACAAGCATAGAATCAATCATGGCATTGGACTCAATAAAAAAATAAATAGTTTGTTATTAACCAATTAGTTTAGGTCTTGTCCCCTCACCTTTGATCGATGGTTGTTCCTCTTCCAAGCTTTGTAAATCACTTTTGAACCACTTGAAAACCTAATAAATTTATGGATTCTAAGTTAGAGTTCATATTCATTAATTACAGTATTTAAATCGCCCATCTGGAATCAATCAGACATCCAGAAGTTGAGTGGTCGCAGGTGTGGCTGCACCTGTGGTCTCAGTTTCTACGACCACAGGGTGTGGGGACAATATGTGTGGTCGCATATCATGCGACCACACACATGCGACCACACCCTCCCTGGAACCTTCCCGAAGGTGTGTGGTCAAACATATGTGCCTCGTGTGGTCGATCAAACTGTGACCCCATGAGTGCTGGTCAACTTTTCACTCATAATTCAATACTTTCATGTCTTGATTCCTTGGCGTATCATTATGATCATTCCTATGATTGTTCTATGGCTTAAAATTCTCACTTTTACATAATTCTTCACTTTAATCCATTCTCCCAGGATCTCTTAGAGTTTTGGCCATGGTCTTAGGATTTGGATCTTACTTTGAATCACTATCTCCTCCATGATCTATTCAAGGCATTCAACTGATGTAGGAGATGTTTTCATACCTTAAACTTGTTGAAGAATCAGAGCTCTCATTGAAATTCCTTCTCTTAGTCTTCCTCTTTAATTGTCTTTCTCTTCCTCCTCCTCTCTTTCTCTCTCTTTTAGTTTGAGCTTTAAAAGAATGAAAGAGGCTAAGGGACGTGCTATATACAAAGGGAAACCCTTCATATAGAGTCCTACTTTGATTAAGAAAGAGCCCCCTTCAGATTAGAAAGTTTTCCTAATCACGGAGTCAGTTATAACATTGTGTGGTCATACGTGGGTTTGGGGAACCCGTCGACCACACGTCCAAAACTACGACCACATGTCCCAAACTCCAGTGGTCTCATTATTCTGAGGTGTGGTCGACCCCACCTATCTAGGTATGGGACCACATGCACCTAATTAGATGATTTTAGGTTCAATTTCATACCTAGCCTTGCGGTTTCTTCATGCACTTGGTCCTCTTGGTCCGATCATGATAGGAAGACCTGATACAAAGTGGTAAGACCGGGTTAGGACGATATGGGTCTTACAGGTCGACTAGTCTGGTTGTGCCATCTGTTCATTGAGTAGATTTATGTCCTATGGTTTAGTCTAATGTGCCTAATCCATTTGTAATCCTTAGCTCCAAGGGGTCTTCTCTCCTACACTTTTCTCACATTACTCAACCCTAAAGTTTGACCCAACATCAATGTAGTAGTTGAATTTGTCGAAGGCCAAGTGTTAGCAAAGTGAGACCCGATATATAGGATCCGAATCCTTGAGGATTCAGGGTATGTGTCACACCCCAGATCTGGTCTAACCAGAATGGTGTGATGAACCGTCAATAGACCAATGATTCACCCAGGATCTTGTATAGGTCATACCCACTGTATCAAACCACACACACATTCCACATTAATAACCAGAGGTAATAAACAAATAAACGGAAGTCTTACAGATAATGAACTGAGAGTCTCACAGTGATAAATAAGTATTTAATCCAATTATCTCCAAACCATAAGACATAAAAATAACTAATCAATTACATATCTGATGTTCAAATTAAAACTAAACTTAAGCAAAAACACAATGGTTGCACTCGCATAATGAATCATGTGCATCTTCTTCAGCTTCTACGTCCATCGCAACAATGTACCCATACGTAGACGCATTCATATATTCTTCAATAGTAGGACCTGCATCATCAACTAAAAATATTCGACATCGAAAGGGTGAGCAAACATCACGGCTCAGTGAACAAATAAAACAATGCAACAAACATATGCATGCATTCAATTCACATCTTTGGTCTGGTTTATAAGTTTGCAATAATCTATAAAAAGGTTTGGTGGCCGCCGCACCTCCATACACGAGTGTGTGAATCCGCCTAATGAATCAAACACCATTGCCGTCCCACATACACCCACCATGGAATAGAGATAAGCCAAAGTGCCCGGATCAAACACCACTGTAAGCACCCCATTTTTGCCACCCTCGGCATAAATGAACCAATACGGCAGGTTTTTGACCTTTAACCCAAAGATTTGTGATTCTCCACTAATCCCCACAGTAGGGTCATGGGCTATTATCTTCATAGATGCATAGGTCATAGAATTATCTTCGAAACGAGACCAGAATTGCTCAATTATGATATCAAATGAGGAAGATATGACCATTTTAGTCGGATGATACATATAGGGGAGGTTTCCGAAATTATTATAAATAATAATCCCAGGGGCCTTCATGCAAATTATCCTAAGTCGGATCGTTTGAATTTCAAATCATCATATCTTGATCATCCGACATCGGATTCAGATGATTCCAAAACCATTATTCTTCATTCATGATGTTCTACAAAGTGGACATAAAAAATCCCGGGTAGAAGTCACCAGTGGGTCCCATGCAAACTTGCATGCAAAATGATCGTTAGAACTTCAAAGCTTCATATCTTTCCCGTTTTACATCGAATTCAGATGATTCCAAGACCATTATTCTTCATTCATGATGTTCTACAAAGTGGACGTAAAAAATCCTGGGTAGAAGTCACCAGTGGATCCCATGCAAGTTTGCATGCAAAATTATCGTCAGAACTTCAAAGCTGCATATCTTTTCCGTTCTACATCGGATTCAGGTGATTCCAGTCTCATTATGTTCCATTTTTAGTGCTATACAAAGTGGACGTAAAATATTTCCGGTAAAAGCCTCCGAAGGATCTCATGCAGAATGGTCAGCCAAATTATCGATAATTGGCCTGCTTAAACTTCAAAAATTCATAAGTTGACCATTTTACTTCCAAATGAGGTGATTCAAGTTCCTATATTCCTCATTTTTAATGTTCTACAAAATGAACGCAAAAAATTTGGAATAGAGGCCATCGAAAAATTTCATGCGGGATGACAGCAGAAATGACCCGTGAATTGACAAGGAGAGAAAACACAGTTAATTCCAATCAGTCCAGTCAACTCAGTTCAAACCAGTTTTGGTGTAACCTAGCTCAACCCATATCAGTTGTCAACCTAAGTCAGTCTCAACCTATTTCGATTCAGTTCATCTATGTGCATAATATTTATATATTATATATATTGTATAATATATATATATATATATATATATATATATATATATATATATATATATATATATATATATATATGTATGTATGTTATTAAATATATGTGTATAATATATATTATTATATGTAAATGATAATCCAAAAGATTTTTTAGAAGAAAAATGAAAGAGGGGAGAGAAAAAAACGTGAAAGAGAATGGGGATTTTGGTTTTGGAGATAATCCAAAAGATTTTGAGAAGAAAAACGGAAGAGGGGAGAGAGAAACGTGAAAATGAAGGGGGAATTCAATTTTGGAGATAATCCAAAAAATTTTTGAGAGGAAAAAGGAAAGAGGGGAGAGAAAAAACATGGAAGAGAATGGGGATTTTGATTTTGGGGATAAATCCAAAAGATTTTGAGAAAAAAAAGGAAAGAGGGAGAGAGGAAAAATGTCACTTTTTCTAAGACAATCCAAAGGATTTTGTTGGAGAAAAAAAGGAAAGAAAAAAGAGAAAATGTGGGGGTTTTTAGGAGGGACGGTTTTGGGGAAGAAAAGAAAGAAAAAAGGAAAAAAAAAAAGGAGAGGATTTAGGGTTTCTAGATTATTTTTTTAAGGGAAAGAGGGAGAAAATAAAAGGGACGTGAGAGAAAGAAGAAGGGGACTTTTCCAAGGAGAAAAAAAAGGAAAAGAGAAAGAAAAAACGTGGAAAGGCTTTTGAGCTAAGTTTTGGGAGAAAAGTAAGGGAAGAAGAATAAAAAAAAAAGGGGAAAGAAAAAAAAAGTGAAAGGGCTTTGTGGCTCACGTTTTTGGGAGAAAAGTAAGGGAAAAAGAGGTATAAAAAAAAGGGGGGAAAGAAAAAAAAATGTGAAAGGCCTTTGTGGCTCACGTTTTTGGGAGAAAAAAGAAGGGAAGAACAGAGAAAAAAGGAGGAAACGTGGGTTTTCTTAGGGGGGTTCGGTTTTGGGAATCCAAAAGCTAAAGAAAGCTGAAGAGAGGAGAAGAAGAAGAGCAGAAGGTTCAGGGATCTGCAAACCAGGTAAACCCTATCCACTTTCATTCTTTTTGTTATCAATACCACCATTCAATTACTTGATTCGGTGTACCACTGTAACATCCTATCACCTGCAGCCATTATCCCAACTCGCTACTCCATATCCATTGCAATCCCCCTTGATCCGTAAATTTATCACCTAATCTTCTCTCCCATGAAATTGAGTTTTTGGATGATTATTTTTGTTTGATCATATGATGCCATGAAATGGTCATATGATTTGAGTCATTGATGTTAATCTGATGAGGATGTAATTTGAGCCATTGATATTGAATGAATTTTAATTTGATCAATTGTGAGCCATATGATTCGAAATCTTAAGGTGATTGATCTAGCCTTTGATTTAGATTTTCCTTAAGTGATTGATCTAGCCTTTGATTTAGATTTTCCTTAAGTGATTGATCATGGCCTCTAATTATGAATTTTTATGAGATAAAATTTGGCCATCGATCTCGGATGCTTTAATGATAAAATCGGGTCATTGATCTTGGATGTTTGAATTAGCAAATCTAGACCATTGATTTTAGATATGTTGATGCTTGATCCAAACCAATGGATCTTCATTATGAGTGTCTTAAATGAATCTGAATCGTTGGATCTTCACTATGAATGTTTTAAATGCATCTAAACCATTAGATTATCATCATGATTGATTTCAAACCATCTGAACGGTTAGATTACCATTAATAGTGATTTATACCATTGAATTTTTCATCATGAGTGTTTTTTTTTAGATATACTGCCATGTTTGAATGCTCATTTCCATAGTTGGATGCTTATTGCCATAATTAGGGTAGAAAACCCTAAAAAATGGAAACAAAATAATAATTAGGGTAGAAAACCCTAAAATGGAAATAAAATAATAATTACGGTAGAAAACCCTAAAATGGAAAGAAAGTAACAGTTAGGGTAGAAAACCCTAAAAAATGGAAAGAAAATAATAATTAGGGTGAAAAATCCTAAAATGGAAAGAAGGTAACATTTAGGGTAGAAAACCCTAAGATGGAAAGAAAATAATAATTAGGGTAGAAAACCCTAAAATGGAAAGAATGTAACAATTAGGGTAGAAAACCCTAAAAAATAGAAATAAAATAACAATTAGGGTAGAGAACCCTAAAATGGAAAGAATGTAACAATTAGGGTAGAAAACCCTAAAAATAGAAATAAAATAATAATTAAGGTAGAAAAACCTAAAATGGAAAGAAAGTAACAGTTATGGTAAAAAAACCCTAAAAAATGGAAATAAAATAATAATTAGGGAAGAAAACCTTAAAATGGAAAGAAAGTAACATTTAGGGTAGAAAACCCTAAGATGGAAAGAAAATAATAATTAGGGTAGAAAACCCTAAAATGGAAAGAAAGTAACATTTAGGGTAGAAAACCCTAAGATGGAAAGAAAATAATAATTAGGGTAGAAAACCCTAAAATGGAAAGAAAGTAACAGTTTGGGTAGAAAACCCTAAAAGATGGAAATAAAATAATAATTAGGGTAGAAAACCCTAAAATGTAAAGAAAGTAACAATTAGGGTAGAAAACCCTAAAAAGTGGAAATAAAATAATAATTAGGGTAGAAAACCCTAAAATGAAAAGAATGTAACAATTAGGGTAGAAAACCCTAAAAATGGATAGAAAATAACAATTAGGGTAGAAAACCCTAAAATGGAAAGAAAATAACAATTAGGGTAGAAAATAGCATACTATATCATGCCATGTAGGCTTTTGCCTTATTTGCAATACATGCCATATTTGAAAGATTTTAAACAATCTTACTGTATGTGAATTTCTTGTCATAAATATTTTATGTGTCATATTTAGATAGAATATTCTATTTTTTTGGCAATAACTTATTTTATGCAACACCCTAGTTAAATTGCCATATATGCACACTTCTAGAAGACAATGTAGGTGTGGGGACGTGCATTTAGGCACCCACATTCTTGGGAAGGACATAATGGGAATGATAAAATCTTAATAAAGAAAGAGAATGCCTTGCCAAACTTTCCAAAATTAGAATTCAGGATAAAAAGGGTGATTTAGGACGATTTTGCCTCTTGGCAAACCCTAAACCTAGAATAGGTTCTAAACCCAAAACCTAGAATAGGTTCTCAATCCCAAACCTAGAACAGGTTCTCACTTTATAACCTAGAACAGGTTATTCCCGAACTATGCGGATTCTGATTCCTAGGGCAAACCCTAGGATACATAGGCTATTTGGGAGAATCCCAAATTCGGATCCACACCTTAGTCCACTTGGACTATCCATAGATCCACTAGGATATTTATCCAAACCTTAGTCCACTCGGACTATCCATAGATCCCCTAGGATATCTATCCATATTCCAATCCAAAAAGGGTTATCCAAATCTTAGTCCACTCGGACTATCCATAGATCCACTAGGATACTTACCCACATTTTGACCCAAATAGGGTTATCCAACCCGAACTACGTGGATTCTGATTCCTAGGTCAAACCCTAGGATACGTAGGCTATTTGGGAGAAACCCAAATTCGGATCCACAATTTAGTCCACTCGGACTATCCATAGATCCACTAGGATATCTCCCATATTTTAACCCAAATAGGGTTATCCACACATTTAGTCCACTTGGACTATCCATAGATCCACTAGGATATTTATCCACATCTTAGTCCACTTGGACTATCCATAGATCCACTAGGATATTATCCACATTCCAACCCAAATAGGGTTATTCTTAGATCCATTAGGACTATCTATCAGTCCACATGGACTATCCAGATCCTAACCCATAGGGTTTCTCAACCTTTCAAGCATAAATTTCAACTTAAACAAAGAACTTAATCATGCACAAGCATAAATCACAGCCATAAACTTTAATCACACCTGAACTACGATGGTGAACCTGATTTTCGGAATAAATCCATAATACGTTGGCAATCTGATGGATACAGATTCGGTTCAATGATATCAAACCACTTGGTTTGGTTTGGCTTAACAAATAAAGTCTAGCATAGGAAAGGTATAGGAGACCGATTTCGATCGGGCGGTTTGGGTGCCTAACCCCTTCCCATAACCGTAACCTAATGCTTACCCAATCTTTGATGGACCAAAATTCCAATCTAAGGGTCATGAGTCAATCAAAGTCTTACCTAGGGGTGAGATTTCACATTTCCAAGGTCCTAGACCTAAATCTAGGTGGCAACTTCTAAAGATTTCAATCTTTGTCCTCACAGTGGCGACTTCACTGGGGATATAAATGTCAAACTTCTAAATGAAAACATTCCTTGTGTGAATTGGATGCTAGATTTTAGGATACTATATTTATGCTTGTATAATATTGCTTTGGGGGGAATGGGTTCAGTCACACATTTGTGCGAGTAGCCGAACCGGGTCCCATGTATATGGGGCAGCCCACTAGACGAAACACACAGCCTTGGCCTGTACTTTGTGAGACCACGACCGGTGAGCAGCCTCTAATGAGCATTTCTTGGGTCCGCCTGGGAATGCGTTATGCTACTCCACGTCGCTTGGATCCTTGCAATATAGTATATAAAGGGAATGGGGGCACATTATTCATCGAGCATTCGGTGATAGGTTACCCCATCCTCGTCAAGGTGACCTTTTCTGTCCTAACCCAGATTGTAGCCCAATGTTTGTTATTTTTGGTTCATCCCTAAACCAACCCAGTAAAGCCTGCTTAACCATGACATCCATGTTCGAGACGTCGAAGTTCTGCCCGTTTTTGTCCTCGATTGGTCAACATGTTAGAATCTACACGATGAGCATCTTGTACTCTCACCCATTGGGAGTATGAGGTGTGTATACACCTGTTCTACATCATAGTAGACGGTCACTATACACCCTCCATTAAGTAAGCTCGATGTGTCGAATCTCTCATTGTTAACACGTCGATTTTAAAAAACAAACAAAAAATCCCTGTCAAGACATAGATACCATGGTCAAGAAAAAATTTACTAGTTTGTTCATCTATGAACCTCTTTTGCTAACCATCCCTAATAAGGATGATGGATTAATATATCCATTTCAATTTCATCGAATTCGGTAATCCAATTGACCAGACCTTGGTACCACTGATTATCCATTTTAGAATCATGAGGTCCCAAGACTGAACACATGGCTTAATCAAATTCAATTAAATTGACTTGGATAATGTTTACCCAATTGCCCTTATGAGGGATCTAACTCTTGTTTGGTTGAGTCATCCTTGATTGTGCATGTGACTTCTACTCCTCTAGATGTCTAGAATCTTGATATTTCTCCATTGGGTTACAATGCCTTTAGAAAAGAGAATCAAACTGCAACCATATCCACCCTTTTAGGGTGAGAGGCCCCTACAATTAGGGAATTGTCTTGATCTCCCACCTTGAGATCCATCCATATTATCTTTCTAAATGAATCAATGGAAGTCATGAATCTAGATCTTGACTGAACATCAAATTTTGTAAGAAAGAAGGAAAGATTCAGCTCCTAGGAAAATCCAATCATAGTTATCAATGTACCTGTGAATTAAGGAAAGATTCAGCCCCTAGGCAAATCGAATCATAGTTCTCAATGTACCTTTGAATTAAGGAAAGATTGAGCCCCTAGGCAAATCCATTCATAGTTCTCGATTCATCTCTGAATTAAGGAAATATTCCGCCCCTAGGCAAATCCAATCATAGTTCTCAATGTACCTTTGAATTAAGGAAAGATTCAGCCCCTAGGCAAATCCAATCATAGTTCTCGATTCACCTCAGAATTAAGAAAAGATTCAGCCCCTAGGCAAATCCAATCACTGTTCTCGATTCATCTCTGAATTAAGGAGAGATCCAGCCCCTATCCAATCATTGTTCCCTATTCACCTTTGAATTAAGGAAAGATTCAGCCCCTAGGCAAATCCAATCATTGTTCCCTATTTACCTTTGAATTAAGGAAAGGTTCAACCCCTAGGCAGGTCCAATCATCATTTCGGTTCATCCAGAATTAAGGAAAGATTCAGCCCTAGGCAGATTCAATCACATTCAGTTCATCTTAGTATCAAAGAAATATTCAGCCCCAGATTCAATCACCATTTTTGGTTCATCTCAGAACTGAAGAAAGGTTCAGCCCCTAGGCAGGTTCAATCATCATTTTTGTTCATCCAGAATTAAGGAAAGATTTAGCCCCTAGGCAGATTCAATTACATCCAGTTCATCTCAGAATCAAAAAAAATATTCAGCCCCTAGGCAGGTCCAACCACCATTTCTGCTTCATCTCGAAGGCGAAGGAAAGATTCAGCCCCTAGGCAAGTCCAATCATCATTTCGGTTCATCCAGAATTAAGGAAAGATTCAGCCTCTAGGCAGATTCAATCACATCCAATTCATCTCAGAATCAAAGAAATATTCAGCCCCAAATTCAACCACCATTTATGGTTCATCTCAGAATTAAAGAAGGGTTTAACCTTTAGGCAGGTTCAATCATCAGTCCCAGATCATGCTAAAATGAAGAAGGCATTCGGCCCCTAGGCTTTTTCACCCTTCACCTCCTATTTAGGTTCTGATTCATGTCGGAACTAGGAAAAATTCCATTCATCTGAATTCAATTAGCCACTAGGCTTATCCAACAATCAACTTTGGTTAGGGTTCCAGTTCATGTCGAAATTAGGAAAAGTTCCATTCATCTTAATTTATTTAGCCCCTAGGCTTGTCTAACCATCAACTTTGGTTCAGGTTCTGATTCATGTTGGAATTAAGAAGAGTCTCATTCATCTGAATTCATTTAGCCACTAGGCTTATCCAACCATCAACTGTGGTTCAAATTCTGATTCATGTTGGAACTAAGAAGAGTTCTATTCATTTGAATTTAATTAGCCCCTAGGCTTGTCCAACCCTCAACTCCAGTTCAGGTTCTGATTCATGTCGGAACTAAGAAAGGTTCCATTCGTATGAACTCAATGTGAGCATGAGTTAGCCTCTAGGCCTGTTCAATCATTACCTTTGGTCCATGTTCCACTTCATAAAGGAATCAAAGAGAATTTCAGTCAATCCATCATCTCTAGCAATTAGAGTCCAATCCATGATTGTCATCCTTGGCCTCTATCAATCGGAGCCCAACTCAAGCAATCCTTGCCTCTAGCAACTAGAGCCCAGTCCACGATTGTCAATCTTGATCTCTATCAATCAGAGACCAATTCAAAATTAATCTTGATCTATATCAATCAGAGACCAATTCAAAATCAATCTTGATTTCTATCAATCAGAGACTAATTCAAAATCAATCTTGATCTCTATCAATCAGAGACCAATTCAAAATCAATCTTGATCTCTATCTATCAGAGACCAATTCAAAATCAATCTTGATCTCTATCAATCAGAGACCAATTCAAAATCAATCTTGATCTCTATCAATCAGAGACAAATTCAAAATCAATCTTGATCTCTATCAATCAGAGACCAATTCAAAATCAATCTTGATCTCTATCAATCAGAGACCAATTCAAAATCAATCTTGATCTCTATCAATCAGAGACCAATTCAAAATCAATCTTGATCTCTATCAATCAGAGACCAATTCAAAATCAATCTTGATCTCTATCAATCAGAGACCAATTCAAAATCAATATTGATCTCTATCAATCAGAGATCAATTCAAAATCAATCTTGATCTCTATCAATCAGAGACCAATTCAAAGTCAACTCTGTCTCCATCAATCAGAGACCAATTCAAAGTCAATCTTGTCTCTATCAATCGGAGACTGATTCAAAATCAATCTCTGGCTCTATCAATTAGAGCCCGATCCATGTCTATCATAGCCCAGTGCTACAAGTTAGGATCACTCATCAAGAATGGCGAACGAGGAGGATTTCCCATTGCTTGTCAATAAAGATCAATTCCAGATTCTGGAGTCATCAGGAAATCATGAACCTTCAGCTATGATAGTGCCATCCCATTGGCCAGGGAAATGCTAGAATCCAAAGAGTTGCCCTCATATTTCTTATTATTCAAAGAGAGGAATGGAATTTTCCCATGCAGTAGGGTAGATCAAAGATGAGATCCAATGTGCCCCAAGCAAGGATAAGAACCAGAATGGTCCAATGATGAAACCCTTAACCCCTGAACTGGGGCATGAACCAAATTGACCTTGGACCTGAATTGAGTGTGGTCCAATGAGGAAATCCATTAAGCCTTAAGTTGGGCATAAACCAATTGACCTTGGACCCAAATTGAGTACAGTCCAACGAAGAAAGCCCTTGAGCCGTAAGTTGGGCATGAACCAAATTGAACTTGGACCCGAATTGAGTGCGGTCCAATGAGGAAGCCATTAAGCTTTAAGCTGGTCATGAACCAAATTGACCTGAGACCCAAATTGAGAGTGGTCTAATGAAGAAATCCATTGAACCCCAGACTGGGCATATAACCTTGAGCTTAAAAAAAATAAAAAGCAATAGTTCGGTTATGAATGGATCCCAAACTGAGAAAGAAAAAAGATAAAAGATAAAACAAGGAGAGAATTGTATGGAACCCTGAAAGCTAGGCATCTTGCACCTATTGATATAGGGGCATGATGAGTCCTCCTATTAGAGGTCTAAAGGAAGATTTATTCCCGCAACGACTGAAGGTGGTCGTCGAAGGCATTATGCCCAACTGGAGCCGCTTGGATGAACTAGTTGTTTCAACTTTCTATTATCGGTATTCGAAAGGTCATCTATGTTTGGGTCCAAGATTGATATGCTTGTTGACAAGTTCAGTCCAATCTACCCTGTAAGTAAAAGAAAATCACCCCGTTTGGGATTTCAAACTCTGTGCCTTGTCTCTTCCATAAATTTCCTCCCAGTTTCATACATCCTCCTATTCTACGTGCGCAGTCAATTCTGACTCTGAAGATGATTGAAATGATGAGCCATCTCCTGAACTTTTATGCCACCCGGCCTTTTGAGAAAGAAAGGTCCAACCCGTCTGGGAAAGCTTTAAATGATCAATCGGGAGATACAAGAGTAGTCTCAAGAAACATGTATTGGAGAAGCTGCCATTTGTTCTATCTGTGAAAAGATTCCAAGGAAAACATTACATAATAATAGATCATATCAACAGGTCAGTCAATTAGTACAAATGAGTGGAGGACAGATATGCCACCAAGAAGATGGAAATACCAAAGTTCTTACAAGTACATCAACTGCAAGCAAGAGATACATGATGAATGATCAATCTCAAAATCAAAGAATGAGGTCATTCGGATACCCAAAAAAAAAAAGAAAAAAAAATTCAAGCCTATGTTTTATTTACATCAATAATGGGAAGGCAGTCACATCAGATAGAAGGTGATGATTAACTTCCAGAGGATACCATACGGATTCACCATTCAGATAAAATCAAATACTATATGAGCAGTCACAAATGCTCATAAAGTTTACGGAAGATCAGAGTGCTAGTTGGGGCAAAGACGTTCTATCTGATTGGAAATGTTTGGAAGAAGAAGATTCAAATCCAATATTGAAAGTCAGGATTCAATTTCACGATCAAGCGAAGCACTGCATTATGTGGCCTTCACATCCAAAAAAAAAAAAAAAAAAAAAAAAAAAAGAAAAAAGAAAAAAGAAAAAAAAAGAGAAGAAAAGAAAATAGTAAGATGTTGAATGGCATTGGAGCTCGACAGTAAGCCAATTGTCCCACTCACTTCAAGAGGATGATAGTTCCAACTAAAGCCTGCAAGCAAGTGCAATCATTCTTCGAGATTCACAACCTGTTGGACCGGACTTTTGATTTTAGCCAATTACATCCCGCCTTTACAGGAGACAATCTCATTACTTCTTCATCATCAGAGAAAGATTTCTCATCGACATTAGACTCTCTCTCCCGTCTATCAATCTGACGGCCTTCCAAGGAGTCTCTATCACAAGCCCTTCTTTTGATTATCAATTTTTATGGCATTGTATCTCATGATCATGTCTCATCTTATGTACAAATTCATGAATCTGGCTGGAACTCTCATCTGTCGTTCATTACATCCGATGGCTTCCCAAGATTCCTATAAGCCCTTTATTTTTCAAGCCAATAAAATGGGATCTTCTTGGTAAGATAAACCCATTCTTCATAAAAAACCAAACACTCTCCCAATGGTAGACCCATGTGGACAGTTTCACTTCAGTCTTCTTGGACCTTCAACATCAATACTTTCTCAACAAACTTAAAGGTTTCAGGCCCAGATATGATCGCGACTGATTCGACATCTCGATGTAGCTTGTTGAGACACGTGTTCCATCTGAACATCTCCAAGAAAGAAAAACATAATTCGGCACCATTTTTAATTTTGGTATGGGACTGCATTTCCCTATGGTCGCTTTTAGTGATGATTCAAATAGCTGCCCGCCTATTAATACGTGTAGGTGTCAACTTAAACAGTAGGGCAAGGCTACTCATTTGTCATGAAAGTCATGCCATTCAGATTTCCCCTAAGGGTTTCAGACCATTGGATAGGACCATAATTTTGGCAATATCCTCACCATATCAGGACTCTTTATTCAACCCAAGATGGGGTTTGCAAAAAATGATGAAAAAAATGAAAAATAAAGGGAAGAAAAGAAACCTCAACAAGGGAAAGGCAACCCGAGAAACCTCAATGGGCAACCCATAATATCTCAGTGGGGATAGGCGACCTGATGCAACCTTAAAGCATTGCCCTCTTTGGCCCTTCATAGGAAAATCCAGTGGTTCATGTAGACAAGTGTCATACCCAGTCTACCCTTCATAAAGAACCTCTCTTTTGCTCTCCAGTGAATCATACTCAGAGCAGTTGAACAAACCATCATCTATATGCCTTTTGGGCTCCATAGCATTGCCTTTCAACAGAATTCTATCTTCAAATCCTTTTGTCGAGAGAGCAAATTCTCATGGCCTGGTTACGGATGTAGCCAAATTCATCAAATCATCAACTCCCTCATTTTCCAAGATTCAAGAAGGGTTTATCTAAGAAATTATTTTCTGCAATCAATCTATCAATCTTCCCTTGACCTTGGAAGCATGGTCAAATTCTTGATGCAATCCAGATTCAACCTAGTTCTAACTTTGTTAGGTTTCTCATTTCCTTCTATAATAGCGGTCTGTCACAACATGCAGACACTGGGGCATAGATATACCATGTAGAGGAATTGAACTTGATCATAAGGATCCATTGTCTAGTCTGAAGTCAATACTTTCCTAGTCAATACAAGTAGGTCTGTCCAAGTTTGTTTTTGCAAATTTCTCAATTCTCCCAATCATGTTGATGAAGAAAATCCAATGTGGTCACTCACCTGTTAGGATTTAGTCACCAAATTCTCTGAAGGAACACTTCGAATCCTTTTCTCCTCGTACCTACTTTGGGGCCATGGTTCATTCCTCTTTCAAAATTGGCACAACAATGTTGCAAAGCCCTGAGCTTTTCATGAGCCTAGATCAAAGGCCAAACCCATGTCACATTTCATCGCCGCTTGACTGTTCTACCAATTTGGTCTACCATAGTGCACAGTCAAAGAACATACTTGACTAGATGTCCCTTGACAGTTTAACACCAAGGTCAATCAATAAAATCACTTTGGTTAAAGACTGTCAAGCTCCCCTCATTCTTGTCCAAAATCCTCGCTAGAGTTTATTTCAATCCAAAATCCAACGACACCAATGTTGGCTGAAGAAAATCATCATCTTCAAATTACATGGAACCCTTCAAAGGGAGCAACCAAGTCATCCCTACCATGCTAAAATTGAGTCAAACTTTCAGTACCAGGTCATAAATGGCAAATTTCAAATCTAGGTATCATGCCAGCAAAGTCAATGACACCACTTCCATTGATGTCATGTTTTGTGCCTTCACCAATAAAGCAGGAGAAAAAAAAATTGGAAAACTGCCAAGGAATTCACCATCATTTCAAATATGTTCAGCACTCTATAGGTTCAAAGTCAAGAGACTTCCAAGATGGGTTAGATTTCAACCCTAAAGGTTAAAAGTCAACAAAGCCTTCCTGTATGGGTCACTTTCAAGCATCCTAAAGGTTCATAGCCATAGAGCTTCCAAGAAGGATATTCCTATTTTCAATCCCGAAGGTCCAAAGCTGGTAGGAACTGCCAAGATGAGTCATTCAGTATCACCCTATAAGTGACCTTCTGAGCTCTTGCTCATTTCAGAATCAATAGCAAATTCCTCACCCTATAAGTGACCTTCTGAGTTCTTGCTCATTTCAGAATCAATAGCAAATTCCTCACCCTAAAAGTAACCTTCGAGTTCTTACTCAATTTCAGAATCAAATGTGGAGCCCTAGCTCATCCAAAGTTCAAATCAATCTCAGTCTATAAATGAATCAAATGTAGAGCCCTAGCTCATCCAAAGATCAAATCAATCTCAGATTATTAGTGAATCAAATGCAGAGCCCTAGCTCATCCAAATTTCAAATCAATCTTAGTCTATAGGTAAATCAAATGTAGAGCCCTAGCTCATCCAAAGATCAAGTCAATCTCAGCCTATAAGTGAATGTAGAGCCCTAGCTCATTCAAAGATTAAGTCAATATCAGCCTATAAGTGAATCAAATGCAGAGCCCTAGCTTATTCAGAAAAACAATCTCAGAATCTCAATCAAAAGAGCCTCAGTTCAATCAAAGAGAAGACATCAAGTCTTCCATCCAGATAAATCAAAGCCGAGCCCAAGCTCATGCAATCAGCCTTGTATTCACAGCCTAGCTTCGTAAAAGAAGAGGTTTATCAGCCTACAAATGGATCAAGCCGGGTCCAAGCCCACACATACCTTGCATTGAGTTCCATCTCAGCAAGGAGAGGTTCCCAGCCTACAAATGAGCCTTGTATTCACAGCCTAGCTTCATACAAGAAGAGCTTTATCAGCCTACAAATGGATCAAGATGGGCTCAAGCCCGCGCGTACCTTGCATCATGAGTTCCATCTCAGCAAGAAGAGGTTCCCAGCCTTCAAATGAGCCTTGTATTCACAGCCTAGCTTCATACAAGAAGAGCACTCACCAATCTTCCAAGAAGAGCAAACCTTCTTGCCAGTCGAACTACGTTCTGGGCTTGATTTCTAGGACACCCTTAGAATACGTAGGCAGTTTAGGAAGAATTACCCTAATTGCAGCCCAATAAACAATATCACTCATACCCCAAAAATGTGGTTCTTTTATCTTTAGCCTTCAACTGATAACAATCTCGACTAAAGAGGGGCATCTGTAAGCACCCCATTTTTGCCACCCTTGGCATAAATGAACCAATATGGCAGGTTTCTGACCTTTAACCCAAAGATTTGTGATTCTCCACTAATTCCCACAGCAGGGTCATGGGCTATTATCTCCATAGATGCATAGGTCATAGAATTATCTTCGAAACGAGACCAGAATTGCTCAATTCTGATATCAAATGAGGAAGATATGACCATTTTAGTCGGATGATACATATAGGGGAGGTTTCTAAAATTATTATAAATAATAATCACAGGGGCCTTCATGCAAATTATCCTAAGTCGGATCGTTTGAATTTCAAATCATCATATCTTGATCATCCAACATCGGATTTAGATGATTCCAAGACCATTATTCTTCATTCATGATGTTCTACAAAGTGGACGTAAAAAATCCCGGGTATAAGTCATCAGTGGGTCCCATGCAAACTTGCATGCAAAATGATCGTTAGAACTTCAAAGCTTCATATCTTTCCCGTTCAACATCGGATTCAGATGATTCCAAGACCATTATTCTTCATTCATGATGTTCTACAAAGTGGACGTAAAAAATCCCAGGTAGAAGTCATCAGTGGGTCCCATGCAAGCTTGCATGTAAAATTATCGTCAGAACTTCAAAGCTGCATATCTTTTCCGTGTTACATCGGATTCAGGTGATTCCAGTCTCATTATGTTCCATTTTTAGTGCTCTACAAAGTGGACATAAAATATTTCTGGTAAAAGCCTCCGAAGGATCTCATGCAGAATGGTCAGCCAAATTATCGATAATTGGTCCACTTAAACTTCAAAAATTCATAAGTTGACCATTTTAGTTCCAAATGAGGTGATTCAAGTTCCTATATTCCTCATTTTTAATGTTCTACAAAATGAACTCAAAAAATTTGGAATAGAGGCCATTAAAAAATTCAATGCGGGATGACAGCGGAAATGACCCGAGAAATGACAAGGAGAGAAAACCCAGTTAATTCCAATCAGTCCAGTCAACTCAGTTCAAACCAGTTTTGGTCTAACCTAGCTCAACCCATATTAGTTGTCAACCTAAGTCAGTCTCAACCCATTTCGAATCAGTTCATCTATGTGCATAATATTTATTCAATGATAATCCAAAAGATTTTTGAGAAGAAAAAGGAAAGAGGGGAGAGAAAAAAACGTAAAAGAGAATGGGGATTTTGGTTTTGGAGATAATCCAAAATATTTTGAGAAGAAAAAGGGAAGAGGGGAGAGAGAAACGTGAAAATGAAGGGGGATTTCAATTTTGGAGATAATCCAAAAGATTTTTGAGAAGAAAAAGGAAAGAGGGGAGAGAAAAAACATGGAAGAGAATGGGGTTTTTGATTTTGGGGATAAATCCAAAAGATTTTGAGAAAAAAAAGGAAAGAGGGAGAGTGGAAAAACGTCACTTTTTCTAAGACAATCCAAAGGATTTTGTTGGAGAAAAAAAGGAAAGAAGAAAGAGAAAATGTGGGGGGTTTTGGGGAAGAAAAGGAAGAAAAAAGGAAAAAAAAGGAGAGGATTTAGGGTTTCTAGATTTTTTTTTTTAAGGGAAAGAGGGAGAAAATAAAAGGGACGTGAGAGACAGAAGAAGGGGACTTTTCCAAGGAGAAAAAAAAGGAAAAGACAAAGAAAAAACGTGGAAAGGCTTTTGAGCTAAGTTTTGGGAGAAAAGTAAGGGAAGAAGAGTAAAAAAAAAGGGGAAAGAAAAAAAAATGTAAAAGGGCTTTGTGGCTCACGTTTTTGGGAAAAAAGTAAGGGAAAAAGAGGGGAAAAAAAAAGGGGGGAAAGAAAAAAAAACGTGAAGGCCTTTGTGGCTCACGTTTTTGGGAGAAAAAGAAGGGAAGAACAGAGAAAAAAGGAGGAAATGTGGGCTTTCTTAGGGGGGTTCGGTTTTGGGAATCCAAAAGCTAAAGAAAGCTGAAGAGAGGAGAAGAAGAAGAGCAGAAGGTTCAGGGATCTGCAAACCAGGTAAACCCTATCCTCTTTCAATTCTTTTTGTTATCAATACCACCATTAAATTACTTGATTCGATGTACCACTGTAACATCCTATCACCTGCAGCCATTATCCCAACTCGCTACTCCATATCCATTGCAATCCCCCTTGATCCGTAAATTTATCACCTAATCTTCTCTCCCATGAAATTGAGTTTTTGGATGATTATTTTTGTTTGATCATATGATGCCATGAAATGGTCATACGATTTGAGTCATTGATGTTAATCTGATGAGGATGTAATTTGAGCCATTGAAATTGAATGAATTTTAATTTGATCAATTGTGAGCCATATGATTCGAAATCTTAAGGTGATTGATCTAGCCTTTGATTTAGATTTTCCTTAAGTGATTGATCATGGCCTCTAATTATGAATTTTTATGAGATAAAATTTGGCCATCGATCTCGGATGCTTTAATGATAAAATCGGGTCATTGATCTTGGATGTTTGAATTAGCAAATCTGGACCATTGATTTTAGATATGTTGATGCTTGATCCAAACCAATGGATCTTCATTATGAGTATCTTAAATGAATCTGAATCGTCGGATCTTCACTATGAATGTTTTAAATGCATCTAAACCATTAGATTATCATCATGATTGATTTCAAAGCATCTGAATGGTTAGATTACCATTAATAGTGATTTATACCATTGAATTTTTCATCATGAGTGTTTTTTTTAGATACACTGCCATGTTTGAATGCTCATTGCCATAGTTGGATGTTTATTGCCATAATTAGGGTAGAAAACCCTAAAAATAGAAACAAAATAATAATTAGGGGAGAAAACCCTAAAATAGAAATAAAATAATCATTAGGGTAGAAAACCCTAAAATGGAAAGAAAGTAACAGTTAGGGTAGAAAACCCTAAAAAATGGAAAGAAAATAATAATTAGGGTAGAAAATCCTAAAATGGAAAGAAGGTAACATTTAGGGTTGAAAACCCTAAGATGGAAAGAAAATAATAATTAGGGTAGAAAACCCTAAAATGGAAAGAATGTAACAATTAGGGTAGAAAACCTTAAAAAATGAAAATAAAATAACAATTAGGGTAGAAAACCCTTGAATGGAAAGAATGTAACAATTAGGGTAGAAAACCCTAAAAAATGGAAATAAAATAATAATTAGGGTAGAAAACCCTAAAATGGAAAGAAAGTAACAGTTATGGTAGAAAACCCTAAAAAATGGAAATAAAATAATAATTAGGGTAGAAAACCCTAAAATGGAAAGAAAGTAACATATAGGGTAGAAAATCCTAAGATGGAAAGAAAATAATAATTAGGGTAGAAAACCCTAAAATGGAAAGAAAGTAACATTTAGGGTAGAAAACCCTAAGATGGAAAGAAAATAATAATTAGGGTAGAAAACCCTAAAATGGAAAGAAAGTAACAGCTAGGGTCGAAAACCCTAAAAAATGGAAATAAAATAATAATTAGGGTAGAAAACCCTAAAATGGAAAGAAAGTAACAATTTGGGTACAAAACCCTAAAAAATGGAAATAAAATAATAATTAGGGTAGAAAACCCTAAAATGGAAAGAATGTAACAATTAGGGTAAAAAACCCTAAAAATGAAAAGAAAATAACAATTAGGGTAGAAAACCCTAAAATGGAAAGAAAATAACAATTAGGGTAGAAAATAGCATACTAGATCATGCCATGTAGGCTCTTGCCTTATTTGCAATACATGCCATATTTGAAAGATTTTAAACAATCTTACTGTATGTGAATTTCTTGTCATAAATTTTATATGTGCCATATTTAGATAGAATATTTATTTTTTGGCAATAACTTATTTTATGCAACACCCTAGTTAAACTGCCATATATGCACACTTCTAGAAGACAATGAAGGTGTGGGGACGTGCATTTAGGCACCCACATTCTTAGGAAGGGCATAATGGGAATGATAAAATCTTAATAAAGAAAGAGAATGCCTTGCCAAACTTTCCAAAATTAGAATTCAGGATAAAAAGGGTGATTTAGGATGATTTTACCCCTTGGCAAACCCTAAACCTAGAATGGGTTCTAAACCCTAAACCTAGAATAGGTTCTCAATCCCAATCCTAGAACAGGTTCTCACTTTATAACCTAGAATAGGTTATTCCCGAACTACACAGATTCTGATTCCTAGGGCAAACCCTAGGATACGTAGGCTATTTGGGAGAATCCCAAATTCGGATCCACACCTTAGTCCACTTGGACTATCCATAGATCCACTAGGATATTTATCCAAACCTTAGTCCACTCGGACTATCCATAGATCCACTAGGATTTCTATCCATATTCTAATCCAAAAAGGGTTATCCAAATCTTAGTCCACTCGGACTATCCATAGATCTACTAGGATACTTACCCACATTTTGACCCAAATAGGGTTATCCAACCCGAACTACGTGGATTCTGATTCCTAGGTCTAACCCTAGGATACGTAGGCTATTTGGGAGAAACCCAAATTTGGATCCATAATTTAGTCCACTCGGACTATCCATAGATCCCCTAGGATATCCCCCATATTTTAACCCAAATAGGGTTATCCACACATTTAGTCCACTTGGACAATCCATAGATCCACTAGGATATTATCCACATTCTAACCCAAATAGGGTTATTCTTAGATCCACTAGGACTATCTATCAGTCCACATGGACTATCCAGATCCTAACCCATAGGATTTCTCAACCTTTCAAGCATAAATTTCAACTTGAACAAAGAACTTAATCATGCACAAGCATAAATCACAGCCATAAAATTTAATCACACCTGAACTACGATGGTGAACCTGATTTTTGGAATAAATCCGTAATACGTAGGCAATCTAATGGATACAGATTCGGTTCAATGATATCAAACCACTTGGTTTGGTTTGGCTTAACAAATAAAGTCTAGCATAGGAAAGGTATACGAGTCCGATTTCGATCGGGCAGTTTGGGTGCCCAATCCCTTCCCATAACCGTAACCTGACGCTTACCCAATCTCTGATGGACCAGAATTCCAATCTAAGGGTCATGAGTCAGTCGAAGTCTTACCTAGGGGTGAGATTTCACATTTCCAAGGTCCTAGACCTAAATCTAGGTGGCGACTTCTAAAGATTTCAATCTTTGTCCTCACAACCACCAACACTTCCCTTGATGCCCTACTCATACCAACACGTAAGCCCCTATTGGTGACGACTTACAAACTGGGCTCACAACTAACCAATCCTAATGCCAAATAGTATATCCAAGGCCTCACCCCAGCATCCCTCAATACATCCATAGAGATAGACCAAACCCCCCCCGGCAGAGTCAGAGACCACACTGTCTGAGACCACCTCCCCTAATGCCCTATGATGTAATAGTTCTATTAAGGTAGTGGCAATACGACGATGTTAGTGGGCAAGACTTGAGTAGAGATAGAGCTAGATTCTGGTGACGAGGTCGAAGACCACCATGCCATGTCCTCCTCCTGATGCTCCACTCGTATCCAACACACCAACCACATGTATACATCACATGCCTATTCCTAGCATCATCATCATCATCATGTTATAAATAAACAGAATTAAAAATGCGTGAACAGTAGTAGCAAAAATATTGGATGACATGTGAGATGCACATTACAAGCATACATGCATAGAATCAATCATAGCATTGGACTTAATAAAAATAAATAGTTTGTTATTATCCAATTAGTTTAGGTCTTGTTCCCACACCTGTTAGCAATACTCGATGTCCTTCCAATCCTTGAAATTCTCTTTGAATTGATTTAACAACCTAAAAGTTATATGAATTTAAGTTAGGGTTCATATGTAACATGTTACAGTAGTCGAAAATCAAAACAGAAGACTGATAGGTGTCTGATTAGTCCTATGGTCTCATGCTGTATCGACCTGACTGTCTACGATTGATACCCTATGGTAGCATATGGTGCAATCATAGCTACGACCATATAATTTCTGAAATCTTCCCGAATGCCTATGGTCGATCCTCGGGTCATACTGGTCATGCTATGGTCGACCATAGCTGTGACCTTGAGATTTTTGGTCACAGTCTACAAAAAAATTTGATTTTTTCCTTGGTCAATTCTTCTGTTCTTCAATGGGGTTTATTCTAAGGTCATCCTATGGCCATCATTAGTAGTTTCTTATCAACCCTAATCATCAAATTCATTCCTCATGGTTCTCCTTTGGATTTTCTCAAGGAAATCACATAGATCTTAATAGGTTGATATTGCTTATCTTCTATAGAAGTCTTATTCCTTAGAGTTTACATCTCCAGAGATTCGTTTCATACCTTTGCCTGTGATAGAGAGCCAATCTCTTCTCAGCAAATTCTTCTCCTTATCTTTTTCTTCTTCTCCTTCTCTTCCTTCTCATCTTCTCTTTCTCTAGGGTTTACTAGTGTTCTAAAAGTGTGAAAAAAGGGCTAAGAGACGTCCTTTATGTAGAAAAAAAATCTCCATATAAAGTCCTCTTTAAAGGAAAGCAATCCTTTAGTTTAGGAAAGTTTTCAAAACTCGGAGTCTGATATGGGTTCTCACGGTCAATCATACAGTCGCATAAATCGTCGACCATAGGGTCATAATCATTGACCATGGGGTTCTGAATTTGAGATTTTTGGTTCCCTTCCTTATGGTCGACCATACCTACCCAGGTATGCGACCTTAGGTATGTTTTTAGTGTTTTTAACTCGATTCTCATACCTGGTTTGTGATCTATCTTCACATGTGGCACTTGATCCAGGAATTAAGGAATGACCTAGCACGATACTATTAAACCAAGTTAGTGGAGTACGGGTCATACAACTCGCCCCCTCTTATAAGTATTGTCCACAAAATTCCCACATACCTTCCGAGTTGAATAGGTGAGGATATTGCTTCCTCATAGCGTTCTCTTCTTTCCATGTAATTTCTTCTTCATTTTGGCTTCTCCATGTAACCTTAACGTAGTAAATGTCACGGTTGTGAAGACATTGCACCTTCCAACTAGTGATCTCAAAAGGTACCACTTCGAACATCAAATTTTCAATCAAATCCGGTGGATCTGTTGTTAACATGTGTGTTGGATCTCTGACGTACTTCTTCAGTAATGAGATATTTATCCATCATGCATACTTGACATGGATGGTGGTAGTGCTAACTGATATGCTACTTTTCCACATCTATCTAGAACTTCATAAGGTCCAATATATCTGGAACACAGCTTTTCATTCTGTCCAAACCTTTTCAAACCATGCATAGGAGATATTTTCAGAAATACCTTATCACCTATGGTGAATTTAAGATCTCTGCATCAATTATCTACAAATTACTTCTGACGGTTCTGAGCTATTCAGACGCTTTCCTTGATAATGTCGACAATCGACAAGTCTCTTCTACAAACTCTGGTCCAACAATACTCCGTTCTCCAACTTCATTTCAAAAAAAAGGAGTTTGACATTTCCTACCATATAGTGTTTCATAGGGTGACATCTGTATAGTCGCTTGATAGTTGTTGTTATAAGTGAACTCAATCAATGGTAATTTCTCATCCCATGATCCTTTGAAATCAATGATACAAGCTCGAAGCATGTCTTCTAGAATCTGAATAGTATGCTCCGACTATCTGTTTGTTTGAGTATGGAATGTAGTACTAAAATTTAACGTTGTACGCATAGCCTTCTGTAATCCTTCCAAAAACATTGAGGTAAACCATGGGTCTCTGTTGGACACAATGCTTTCAGGTACACCATGTAATGTGACAATATTATCTACATAAAGCTTATCTAACCACTCTAGGGTATACTGAGGTCGTATAGCTATGAAACGAGCTGTCTAGGTCAAACGATCAATAATCACCCAGACCGCGTGAACTACTCGGGAGTCAATGGTAACCCGGTGACCAAGTCCACAGTGATGCAGTCCCATTTCCATGCTAGTTCTGGCAGTGGCTACAACAATCTTAGCAGTCTTTGTATTTCAGTTTTTACCTGCTGACAATTCAAGCATTGAGACATAAATTTAGTTACATCCACTTTTATTCCTCTCTACCAATATAGTTTCTACAGATCATGATACATCATTGTGCTTCCAGGGTGTACCAAATAAGCAGCGGTGTGAGCTTCCTTCATTAGTCTGTGTCTAATATCCAAGTCTTTATTTTCAGGAACATATACCTTTCCTTTGTATCTTAGTACCTTTTCAACGTCCAAGGTGAACTTAGGAGTACTCCTACCTTTTTCGAGGTCTTCTTGCACCGTTCTCCAAGAAGGGTCTAATTTAATAGCGGCTTTCACTTCATCTAATAGATCAGGTATAATCTTCAATGTAGAAAACATGTTTGAGAATAGATAAATAATTAACTAAACCCTTGGTCAGTTGATTCATTCGAAATATCAATCACGAAATGCTATTTACCATAATTAAATACTCTCCCTGTGACACACGCTACAGCATTTGCACTAACTTCTTCTTGGGATTCTGTCATTGCTTTCCTGCTTAATGTGTCAGCAACTACATTAGGTTTTCCTGGATGATACTGGATATCGCAATCATAATCCTTCAATAATTCCAGCCATCTTCTTTGTCTCATGTTCAACTCCTCCTAATTAAAAAGAAAAGTGAGACTCTTATCATCTGATTTAATATAAAATTTCTCTCCATATATATAATGTCTCCATATCTTAACAGCATGTACTACTGCTAATAATTTCAAGTCATGAGTGGGATAGTTCTTCTCATGAGTCTTCAGTTGTCTTAAGGCATACGCAATTACTTGTTCTCCTTGCATAAGCACACATCCTAAACCTACCCTAGACGCATCAGTGTACAAGGTAAATGATTGTCTTGGGATCAGAATAGTTAAGATGGGATCTGATATCAATCTAGCCTTGAATGTTTGGAAACAATCTTTACATTTATCGGTCCAAACAAACTTTTCTGCTTTCTTTGTCAGACTGGTGAGAGGTACGGCGCTTCTAGAGTAATCTTCCACGAATCGTCGATAATAACCAGCTAAACCTAAGAAACTTCTGATTTCAGCAACATTCTTAGGTGCTTCCCATTTCAAAATGGCTTCAATCTTGCTAGGATCTACTTTAATTCCTTCAGCAGATACAACATGGCCTAAGAAAGCAACCTCATTCAGCCAGAACTCACACTTAGTAAATTTTACGTAAAGCTTATCTTTTCTTAGTCACTGCAAAGTGGTTTTTAGATTTGTGATATGAGTTTATTTGCCATTGGAGTAGACTAGAATGTCGTTAATAAATATAATAACTGACGTATCCAACATATCATGGAACACCCGATTCATGAGTTCCATAAAAGTTACGGGTGCATTAGTCAATCCAAAAGACATGACTAAATATTCATAATGTCCATATCTAGTTCTGAATGTTGTCTTTGGAATATCACCTTCTTTAATCTTCAACTGATGGTATCCTAACCGAAGATCAATTTTGAAATACACTTTGGCACCTGCACTTGATCGAACAAGTCATCTATCCAAGGCAATGGGTACCGATTCTTGATTGTAAGCTTATTCAATTCTCTATAATCTATACATAGTCGAACGCTACCATCATTCTTTTTCACTAATAGTATTGGCACTCCCCATGGTGATATGCTAGGTCTAATATAACCCTTGTCCAGTAATTCTTATAATTATACCTTCAGTTCCTTCAGTTCAGTAGGAGCCATTCGATAGGGTGCTTTCCATACTGGTGCGGCTCCTGGTGTAAGATCTATAACAAACTCTATCGCTCGGTCGGGTGGTAGTCCTGGTAGTTCCTTAGGAAATACATCCAAAAATTCACGCACAACTTTAATATCCTCCATTCGTGGTGCTTCATAGGTGAGGTCAACTACGAATACTAGATACCCAATTCCTCCTTTATCGATGCATTTTCTAGCCTTTAATGCAGAGAGAATGAGTTTTCGTATATGGAGAAGTTTGGTTCTCGTAAAACTAAACTCTGCACCTTCCTTGTCTTTAAATGTCAATTTTTTTCCTGCATATAATAGGTTTACAGAGTGCCAAGCTAACCAATCCATTCCCAAGATAATGTCAAAGTCTACCATCTCAATTTAAATTAAGGTTGCATCCAAAATCTTCTAGCCGATAAGAACTGGACATGGTCCATAACCTTTGTCTAGTTCAACTTCTAATCCCATAGGTGATCGTACAAGTAGTTTGTAGTCTAAAGGTCTGAGGGATAGATTTAACTTCTTTTCAAATGAAACAGATATGAAAGAATGAGTAGCTCCAGAGTCAAAGAGTACTCTGGCGGGTATGCCATTAATAGGTATGATACCTGTGATTTGATTTAATTTAGTCTAAATGTTTACACAAGATAGTACAAAATGAACAGTTCAGGTCACACCTGTAACCACATCTGGCGATGCGGTAGCATCCTCAGATGTAACTGCATAAACCTTTCCTTGCTGTAGCTGCTTCCTTGGCTTAGGACACTCTCTTGAATAATGTCCTACTTGATCGCAATTAAAGCATTTGACTCCAGCATTACTTTGCTTCTGTTGAGTTTGGGCTGTTGGAGTAGTCTTGGTTGCAGCATTAAAGTCTTGAGTACGGAAGGGTTTAAATGTCTTTGAGTTTCCTCCGTTGTATGAGTTTCCATTGGGACTTTAATACCTCTGTTCTAAGCAAAATAACTTTCCCTCTGGCTTAATTCCAATACTCAAGCAATCTGTACAGCTACTTTATAAATTTTCTTTTCCAGTCCCAATACATGCTCATGGATGCTTCCCCTAATTCCCATGACAAACCTTCAGGTTTTGGTATTTTCCTCTTGCATGCTAGAGGGAGCAAAGAAAAATAGTTCATCAAAACGATGTTGATATGCGTCTACAGTCATCTATCTCTGATACAGACTCATAAACTCCTTTTCCATTTAATCTCTGAAATTCCTGGAAAAATACTTCTCGAAGAAAGCTTCTTTATAGATAGCCCAGGTCAGTTGGGCGTGCTTTGTCAATAGATAACTCCGAGTAGATTTCCACCAATAGTGCACATCACCTTTCAGCATAAAAGTGGTACATAATACCTTTTCTTATTCATTTATAGTCATCATCATAAAGTTTCTTTCTATCTCATCAATCCAGTGAGCTGGTCATAACGGATCTGATGGCTTGCCTGTAAATTCCTTTGGCTTCAAATTCAGGAAATGCTCGATCGGTCTGGAGTGATCAAGCTGATACTATGAATATGCTCCATACATAGGCGTTGGTACTGATAATTTCTTTGGTTATACCTGCCTTGTGGTGCTTCAGGGTTTGGCACTTGGCCTTGTACTGCTATTGTTTGCAGTGCTTGGGGGATAGTGTTGCTACCACTAAGTGTATTACTAGCTTGTCCTGCAGGTAGAGGTGTTATGTTTGCAGCTGGGAAAGCAATTCCCATAGTAGCTTGCATGTTGACTTGCACTTGCTTTATTTGTTGCCTTTGTTGTGCTAAATTCATTACCGCAGTAGCCAATTCTGTAGGTGGTGTAGGTAGGTTGGTTGGGTTGACTTGGGTGTACACTTTCTGAGGTGCAGCATTTTGAGTTCCAATATTTCTTTCCTGTCCTTGCTGACCCTCATTGTCATTAGTCTCCATAGGTTGGGGAGATGGGTTTGCATTTTGTCTCCTTCTACTTACTCTGTGTCCAGCCATTTAAACTCTTGGTTAAATGGTACTTGGAAAGGCTGTACATGTGAGACAAGATATGATGGTAGTATTGGGTTAGTCTCACAATGAAAGGCGAGAGAAAAACAAAATTGATAGGCAAAAGTTTGAACAGAATCAAAATGTAGACAACAGTCAGCCATACGGTCGATGGCCTACGGTCGCATGTTGTGCGACCATAGGTGCGACCATTAAAATCTTGAAAACTTACCGAGACCCTATGGTCGATCATACGGTCGATGGTTTTGGTCGAATTGTGCGACCATATGATTCAAAATCAGGTTTTTAAACCAGTTTTTTCAAAAAATTTCCCACTCATTCTCCTTGTTCCTCCTATGGTGTCTACTCAACTCGCCACCAGTGAGTCGCTATAGTGTCGACCATACAAACTTGGTGATTTTTGCATCGATCAACATCCATCACTCCATTCCTTGAGGTATGTTCTCTACTTTTCTCCATTTTTAAGCTTTCATACCTAGGGTTTTTGCTATTTGTAGGGTTTTCTTCTAATTAATATTTCTTTTATCGTAAAAATTTAATTTTTATTGTGGGCTTTTGCAATTGGTCATCGAATGGATGAAAGCCCTCATGAAAATTTGAGTTTCATCAGTTAGTTTAGTAAAAACTTGAAAATTCCCATTTTTGACCTAAATTTTGGGATTTTTCTCAATTGTCTTCTTCAAATTCGACCTACCTAGTTAAAATTTCAGATTGTATGAGCCTTGCAGGATGGTTTGGGACCTATGTAAGTCCTCCTGCCCAAATGTTTGGGTGAAAAGTGAGGCTTTTTCCATTTTAAGTTGTTATAGTGTCAAATTTTCAAATTTTTCTAACTTGATTTCTTATTTTCTTCTCTTACAGTTATCATGGTTCACACTAAGGTTCCTTGAGTTGATGAACCACGATGCTTTAGGTCCATTAAATCAGAGGTGAGATATCCTTGGGTTGATCGAAAGAAAGTGAAAGTGGGTTGGTGTGTGAACCTAGCCCATTTAACCCTATTTGATGTGGAAAGGGCATTTGGTGACATGGGTTAGCTTTTAGTGATCTTGTAGTCTTGCACTCGCCTGAACTTGGTCAAGTAGTTCTACTATCACCTATAGGTAGAGGGTGAATTAGATGATTTTGACAGGGGTAGAGAGCTTCGGATCACCAACAGGGTGAAGGGGTTCCGATCTCTTTCAACTGTCAAGAGTTGACTAATCTCCTAGGCATTTCCAATGATGGTCAATTAGTTTACTGTGCACCCAGGGAGCCATAATTTTTATCTACATAGGTGCACGCAGAAATAGATAATCAAATTCTTCGAGATGACTAATAAGAGATGAAAGCAGTCAACCTACGTTCTGAGCCACGGGTCTACTGTAAGATTATCTGGAATAATCTTATTCCCCAGGGCAGACAATATGATCATACAGCTGACTCAGTACCTACTGTACTGTAACTGTACTAGATAGCCTGTCTGCTTCCATATATTATTCTTTGGACTATGGATAGAGCTACGTTTCCTGACTCGAAAGGTAACTTGCCGTATGGGCGACTGATCTCCACCTTGCTCGCCCATCTATAGGTGGATCTAGTAGATGAGAGGATCTTTGAGGACACCTTCTTAGCTGACCTTGATTGGGAGGCCATCAACAGGATGGTCATGAGAGAGATACAGGTCATTGATGATGAGAGGATTGCTATGAGACGTCCTCTCACTCGGGTAGCGACAGCAGTTGCAAAGGTGGCAGCAGCAGTAGCAGAGATAGCAGCAGAGGCACATTAGGGATGAGGAGGATGTACATGGTTGTCAATGCCATCCCTCCTCCATCGCCAGAGCATTCTACTAGAGCTGGTCCTTCTAGGGCTTCTCATTCAGCTGGCCCTTTACGCCCACCACTAGATGAGATGATGAGACTGTTACATGAGATTCGGGAGGCTCAGCGCATAACTGATTGGAGAGTAGGAGAGTTTCTAGATGCCCAGCGCTCTACACACCAACGGGTAGTGGATTTTACAGCTAGTCTCTGAGCGACTCAAACTCAGGTGGCCTAGCTCGAGAGAGTATATGCTATGGACTATGATAGAGGTCGTGAGGCACCTCCTCCGCCAGCACCACCAACTCCATGATTGCCATTTATATCTTTTTCCTTTTTATACTATAGAGTAACTTTCCGGACTGTGGATTGTACTTTAATTTTGATGTACATTTGTCTCATTCCCATTTGGATACATATATATATATATATAATTAGTTTTCCCTTTACATTTGTGCATTATTTTCATTCTTAGTTTATGTCTCATACAACACTAGAGCTTATGGTGTATTCTTATTACATCTTTTAAATGTTATCCTAACTCAGTTCATCACTCATGTGGAAGTAGTGAGGTCAATGGGTAGAACCTGAGAGGATCTTATATCAAGCTGTCACACCCCAATTCTGGTTTAACCAGAATGGTGTAATGAACCGCCAATAAACCAATGGTTTACCTAGGATCTCTTATAGGTCGTACCCACCATATCAAACCACACACACATTCCACATTAATAATCAGAGGTAATAAACAAATAAGAGAAAGTCTCACAGATAATGAACTGAGAGTCTAATAGTGATAAATAAGTATTTAATCCAATTATCTTCAAACCACAAGACATAAAAAAAAAACTAATCAATTACATATCTGATGTTCAAATTATAACTAAAGTTAAGCAAAAAGACATTGGTCACACTCGCATTATGAATCATGAGCATCTTCTTCAGCTTCTACATCCATCGCAGTAATGTATCCATACGTAGGCGCATTCATATGTTCTTCAACAGTAGGACCTGCATCATCAACTAAAAATATTCGACGTCGAAAGGATGAGCACATATCACGGCTCAGTGAGCAAACAAAACAATGCAACAAACATATGCATGCATTCAATTCATCTCTTTGGTATGGTTTATAAGCATGCAATAAGCTATAGAAAGGTTTAGTGGACGCCGTACCTCTACACACGAGTGTGTGAATCCGCCTAATAGATCAAATACCATTGGCGCCCACATAAACCCAACATTGAGTAGAGATAGAGCTAAAGTGTCTAGATCAAACACCGCCAACACATCCACTGATGCCCTACCCATACCAACACGTAAGCCCCTATTGGCGAGGGATTGCAAACTGGGCACGCAACTAACCAATCCTAATGCCAAATAGTGTATCCAAGGCTTCACCCCAGCATCTCTCAATACATCCATAGAGACAAAGCTAAGGCCCCCCGGCAGAGTCAGAGACTACACGGTCCGAGACCACCTCCCCTGATGCCCTACGACGTAATAGTTCTGTTAAGGTAATGGCGATACGACGATGTTAGTGGGCAAGACTTGAGTAGAAAAAGAGCTAGAGTCTGGTGACAAGATCGAAGACCACCATGCCACGTCCTACCCTTGATGCTCTACTCGCATCCAACACACCAACCACACATATACATTCATATGCCTATTCCTAGCATCATCATCATCATCATGTTATAAATAAATGAAATTAAATATACATGAACAGTAATAGCAGGAATATTGGATGACATGTGAGATGCACATTACAAGCATATAAGCATATAATCAATCATGGCATTGGACTCAATGAAATAAATAGTTTGTTATTATCCAATTAGTTTACAACATGTTCCCTCACCTGTTATCAATACTCGATGTCCTTCCAAGCCTTGAAATTTTGTTTGAATTGATTTAGAAACCTAAAAGTTATATGAATTTAAGTTAGGGTTCATATGTGACTGTGAGGACAAAGATTGTAATTTGTTTAGAAGTTTCCACCAAGATTAAGGTCTAGGACCTTAGAAATGTAAAATCTCATCCTAAGGTAAGACTTCGATTGACTCATAATCCTTATATTGGATTTTTGGTCCATCAAAGATTAGGTAAGTGTTAGGTTATGGTTATGGGAAGGGATTAGGCACCCAAATTGCCCGATCAAAATCGGTCTCCTATGCCTTTCCTATGCTAGACTCTATCTATTAAACCGAACCAAACCAAGTGGTTTGATATCATTGAACCGAATCTATATCCATCAGATTGCCTCCGTATCACAGATTATTCAAAAAATCAGGTTCACCATTGTAGTTCAGGTGTGATTAAAGTTTATGACTATGATTTATGCTTGTGCATGATTAAATTCATTATTCAAGTTGAAGTTTATGCTTGAAAGGATGAGAAACCCTATGGGTTAGTATCTGGATAGTCCATACGAACTGATAGATAGTCCTAGTGGATCTAAGAATCGATAATCCTTTCTGGGTCTGAATGTGGATAACCCTATTTGGGTCAAAATGTGGATAACCCTTTCTACGTTGGAATGTAGATAACATTATTTAGGTCAATATGTAGATGGATATCCTAATGGATCTATGGATAGTTCGAGTGGACTAAGGTGTGGATTCAAATTTGGGATTCTCCAAAATAACCTACGTATCCTAGGGTTTGACCTAGGAATCAGAATCTACGTAGTTCGAAAATAATGGAATAACCTATTCTAGGTTAGAGCCTATTCCAAGTTTAGGATTGAGAACTTATTCTAGGTTTAGGATTTAGAACCTATTCTAGGTTTAGATAGGTTGAGGGGCAGAAATCGTCCTAAACTACCCTTTTCATCCTAAGCTCTAATTTTGGAAGATTTAGAAGAAACTTGTCGAATAATCAGGCTAGAATTGGGGGGCAGGGAAACCAACCGAACCAACCTTTATGGAACAATGACCCTGTGTACCAACCACCTCCACCCGAATTGGAGGCAGGTGACCAGAGACCCAACTTGGGCATAGGAGCACATCCTGTTAGACCAAATAACGCTGTGCCTCTTTCTTTGTTAAAATTTTATTATTTCCCATTATAACCTTTCCAAGAATGTGGGTGCCTAAATGCACGTCCCCACGCCTAGATTGTCTTCTAGAAGTGTGCATATATGGTAGTTCAACTAGGGTGTTGCATAAATTAAATTATTACCAAAAATAAATTATTCATTTATATATGGCATATAATACATTTATGGCAAGAAATACACATATAGCAAAATTGTTGAAAATCTTCCTAATATGGAATGTATTGCAAATAAGGCAAGAACCTATATGGCAAGATCTACTATGCTAATCTAAGCATGGTAAGACCTAATATGGCAAGAAATCAATATATGCATCTATATGTCAATATGGCAAGTACCAAACATAGAATGCTAATATGGCAAATATATATCATGAACATCCAAATAAGGTAAGATCTTGTATGCTATTTTCTAAGCATGGTAAGACCTAACAATGGCAAGAAATCAAAATATGCATCTATATGTCAATATGGCAAGCACCAAACATAGAGTGCAAATATGGCAAAAAATATATCATAAATCATCCAAATAAGGTAAGATCTTGTATACTATTTTTTAAGCATGGTAAGACCTAACATGGTTTTTATATGCATGGAAAGGCTAAAAATAGCAAGATATCACAATAGACATATAACAAGCATCAATTATAGCATGTGTATACATGGTAAGAAATATCCATCATACCAAATATAGCAACAACATGCAAAAACAATAATGGCATGTAATCTAGAGATTGTTATAACAAATATTGCAAAAATATAGTTTTAGCATAGCATGCATGACACGTCAAATGAAACATAAATAGCAAAACACTTTCTTGGCCATTAACACCAATTCAATGTTAAATTCATTTTAATGTTAACATAAGGCCATTAAAATCCATGTTAAATTCAATGCTCATAAAATAATTAATCCACAACAATTTATATGATTTTTTATGGCCTCCCCAGATCCAAACATTTCAAAAGTTCTTTCTGACTCATAGATGAATCTAGGGTAAGATTTAAAGAGCCATTGGATTAAATTTGATATATTGAAATTGAAACCCTAATTCGAGTTCCAAATCTGGTGCTTCAAATCTGGTATTCCACTCATGGATTTGTTTGGCGAAGCAAACCTCCATGGATGGAGCTCTGTTTTGAACTAGAGGAATCTCGTATCATGTAGAATGAGGGAAAAAAATTATAACCATGGCAAAATCATGATAAAATTGCTCAAAAATGTATCATCATTGTAAATCATACACATAACCTATCATGGCTTATTCAATCATTCATATTATCAAAAGATTATTATTTAGACATGAGTTTAGGTTTCTAACCTTGTCCTAATGATGGATGAATCTTTGATTGCAACCTGCTTGAAGAGAATGACAATGGTGAGTGTTTCTTCCTTCTCTTTTCTTCTTTCTCCTCTTCTTTTATCCTTTCTCTTCTTCTTGTCCTCTTCTCGGCTTCCTCTCCTTTCCATCTCTTTTCTCTCACGATTTCTCCCTCTTTTTCTTCTTCTTCTTCTCTCTTCTCTCTCTCCCGGCCTCTCTCCTTCTCACGGTTTCTCCCTCTCTCTCTTTTCTTTCTCTCTTCTATCTCTCTCTCGGCCTCTCTCCTTCTCACGGTTTCTCCCTTTCTCCCTTTTCTTTTCTTTTTCTTTTATCTCCTGGTCTTTATATCATCCTCCCTTTTTTTACTCAATCTCTCTCCTTTTCTAGAAAAATCTCTTTCCTTCTCACGTTTCTCTCATTCTCTCTTTCCTTTTCTTAGAAAAATTTCCTTATCTTCTAGAAAGAACTCTCCCTCATCTTCCTCACGTTTTCTCTCTTTCCTTTTTTTCTTTTCTTTCCTTCTCTTATTTTCTCTTCTTCTCTCTCATTCTTTCCTTTTTTTTTTCTTTTCTTTCCTTCTCTTCTTCCTTCCTCATCTTCTTCTCGACTTCTCAGCTTCCACTCCATTTCCTGTCTTCTCTCTCACGATTTCTCCCTCTCTTTCTTCTTCTTCTCTCTTCTCTCTCTCTCTCTCGACCTCTCTCCTTCTCACGGTTTCTCCCTCTCTCCCTTTTCTTTCTCTCTTCTCTCTCTCTCGGCCTCTCTCCTTCTCACGGATTCTCCCTCTCTCTCCCTTTTTTTTATTTTTTTCTTTTCTTTCTTGGTCTTTAAATCATCCTCCCTTTTGTTTACTCAATCTCTCTCCTTTTCTAGAAAAATCTCCTTCCTTCTCACGTTTTCCCCCTTTTTCTCCTTCCTTTTTAGAAAAATCTCCTTCTCTTCTAAAAAAACTCTCCCTCCTCTTCCTCACATTTTCTCTCTTTCCTTTTTTTCTTTTCTTTCCTTCTCTTCTTTTCTCTACTTCTTCTCGGCTTCTCTCTCATTCTTTTTTTTTTCTTTTCTTTCCTTTTCTTCTTCCTTCCTCTTCTTCTGTCGGCTTCTCTCTCATTCTTTCTTTTTTTTTTCTTTTCTTTCCTTCTCATTTTCCTTCCACTTCTTCTTCTTGGCTTTTCTCTCATTCTTTCCTTTTTTTTTATTTTCTTTCCTTCTCTTCTTCCTTCCTATTCTTCTTCTTGGCTTCTCTCTCATTCTTTCCTTTTTTTTTCTTTCCTTTCCTTCTTTTCTTCCTTCCGTTTTTTTCTACTCACTCTCTCCCTCTCTCTTTCCTTCTTCTTGACAAACTCACATTTTTCTCTCCTCCTTTCTTCCTTTTCTCGGCTTCTTCTCCTTCATTCCTTTTCTCCTTCTTCTCAGCTTCTCTCCCTTTATATATAATATATATAAATATATTAATAAATATAATATAATATACCTATAAGACATATGTATATATTATATTATATATAATAATATATTATACATTATATTAATATGTATATATATAAAAAAATATAGGCATATGGGTCGACGTGACTTGGTCTGGACTGGTCTAGGCTGCGCCGGGGTGAGTTGGACTAAGTTGGGTTGAGCTGGTTTTGGACCAAAGTTGATTTTTTCTATCATTTCATAGTCCATTTCTGCCGTAATTCCACATGGAATTTTTCGATAGCCTCTATCCTATTTTTTCTACATTCACTTTGTAGAACACTAAAAATAAAGAATATTAGAACTTGAATCACCTCATTTGAAAATAAAATGGCCAACTTATGAATGTCTGAAGTTTAAGTAGGCCAATTTATGATAATTCGACTAACCATTCTGCATGGGATCCTTCAGAAACTTTTGCCTGAGATCCTTTATGTTCACTTTGTAGAGTAATAAAAATGGAACATATTAAAACTAAAATCACCTTATTTGGATGTGGGGTAGCCAAAATATGAATTTTCTAAGATTAAACGACCATTTCAATATGTAATTTTGCATGGGACCCTTCGCAAATTTTTGTATCAAAATTTTCACCTCCACTTTGTAGAACATCAAAAAAGAAGAATAATGGCCTTTGAATCATCTGAATCGGACATAGAACGACAAAGATATGAAGCATTGTAGTTCTATCGACAATTCAGCATGAAAGCTTGCATGGGGCCCACCGGTGACCTCTACCCAGGATTTTTCACATCTACATTGAAAAGGACTGAAAATAAAGAATACTGGTACTTGAATCATATGATTCCGACATCGAATGACCAAGATATGATGATTTGATGTTAAAACAATAATGCATGCATCATACGATAATTACGTAAGTGCCCTTGCACTTTCAAACTGTGATACCTTCCTTGTTTGATGTCAGAATTTGATGATTCCAGTCTCATTTTGAAGATAATTTCACGACCTATACATCCATGTAGGTAATAGCCTATGACTCTGCTGTGGGGCTCATTAAATAAACACAAACTCTTAGGTTAAAAGCCAGAAACTTGTCATATGGATTCACTTATGCTGGGGATAGCAAAAAGGGGTGCTTACAGATGCCCCTCTTTAGCCGAAATTGTTACCAATTGAATTCTAGAGACAATAGAACCACATTTTTTATATGAATGAGATTGCTTATTGGGCTGCACTTAGGGTAATTTGTCCTCAACTGTCTACGTATTCTAAGGGTGTCGTAGAAATCAAGCCCAGAACGTAGTTCGACTGGCAAAAAGGTTTGCTCTTCTTGGAAGATTGGTGATTGGTCTTCTTGTATGAAGCTAGGCTGTGAATACAAAGATCATTTATAGGTTGGGAACCTCTTCTTGCTGAGGTGGGACTCATGATGCAAGGTATGTGCGGGCTTGTACCCGACCTGATCCATTTGTAGGCTGATAAATCTCTTCTTGTTTGAAGCTATGCTATGAATACAAGGCTCATTTATAGGCTGGGAACCTCTTCTTGCTGAGGTGAGACTCATGATGCAAGGTATGCCTGGACTTGAACCCGACTTGATCCATTTGTAGGCTGATGAACCTCTTCTTGTATGAAGCTAGGCTATGAATACAAGGTTCATTTATAGGCTGATAAACCTCTTCTTGTAGGGAGCTAGGCTGTGAATACAAGGCTGGTTGCACGAGCTTGGGCTTGGCATTGATTTATTTGGATGGAAGAATTATTGTCTTTTCTTTTGATTGAGATTCTGGTTTGAGTACCTGCACTTGTCAGAACATTGAAAATTTCATAAAGCATGTGAATGATCATTTCTAATGGGATGGGGAAACAAATGTTTCATTGTTGAATCTAAAAGACATAGTTCATGAAACACACTAGAATTCAATAAAAACCTAAAATGCTATTGGTTTCTTGACTGGTGCAACTCTAGGGAGTGTTTGAACTTTTTGATTGTTCCATTCACGAGCAATGGTATCAACCAGATCTAATGTCAACTTTTTAGGAAGTTCACAATCGGTCACTTCTCTACTGGTGCTTGCTAGGATATTGAATTGCTGAGGTAGCCTTGTTAGGGAATAGAATGAAGTATGAGTCAACCCCATGAACCGAACATGTAAATTATTCTCTGTTTTTGTAAGAACCCGCTCTTGCTTCCACTAAGTGCATTTCTATTTGATATCTACTGTGGTTATTTCTTTGAGGCGGTTAAACCAATCTGTGTCCATCTGATAGGCCATAGGATCTGCTCTTTTTGCCAATTGGTAAGGGTTAAGGATCGTTGCTTCAGATTCCTCAACTAATCCTAACCTCTCTGTTAACCAAATTTCAAGTAAGTATGGTGACCCGCTAAAATTGTCCAGCTCCAACTGATCTTGATGAGTTGCCATGAAGTCAAGGCCCTTTAATGTCTCGGCCAAAACTATAGGGATGATGTCAAAACCTTGTCTCGCATGTTTGATGAGATCTATTATGAATAGAGATTCTGTATTTGTGCAACTTCGTAGCAATAGTCGGGCTATGCTACAATAGAGGTAAACATGCCTTCTCTGCTCCTGTGCTTCTTTCCCTTTTGGACTTGTACGAGCATGTGATTTGATCATGTGCTTTATTTGAAGTCGTTGATCCTGTACAAAATGACATATTTCTTTCCTGTCCCAACTGAAAAAATCTTGTATCTCTTGCTTGTAATCATTTCCTGGAGATGGTTTGAAAATCTTCCACTTAGGTATGTGTAGGAGGAAAGCTCTGAATTCTTCAACAGTTGGGCATAACTCGACTTCTGCCATCCTGAAGACATGAACTATTGGATCCCAGCATTGAGCGGCTGCTTTCAAGAGATCCGAGCATAATTTTATCGTTGTCAATTGAGGAAGTGCCTCCAATTGATGATTTCATGGGAAAGAGCTATCTTCTATGAACTCAATATGCCAGTTCTAGTTTTCAATGCCTTATCCATCTCTGTAATTCTGTCCGATGGATTGATGGATTTTCATCCTTCCAGGTGTGACCTGTAGGAATCCTGACATACAAATAGAGGTTAAATAATGAATCATTGGAATTATCTTAAATTGTTGTTGTTTTAGATATATTGAAATGCCCTTAGTAGATTACACATGAAATGTATACATATGCATGACTCTATCTGAGTTTTAAGTACTTAAATCTATAGACATGATGAGCGAAAGTGGGGGGTCCAAATGGGACTGACAAGAAACTGTCCAGGTGGGTCTGCCGCCTGGAGGAGCTTATGGTTATTTATGTAGAATGGGCTTATTTTGCCGAGAAGACCCCATTTATTAGTTTGAGAAAGGAATGGCTTATTGGAATCTTGGGACGTCGTTAGATGTAATGAACGACAGATAAGAATTCCAGCCAGTTTTTTATTTTATAATTTCTCAGATTGATATACTCATGAGAGTTTGTATCAAATGATATGAAAGATGGGCTTTGATGTGTAACTTTTGGGAAATCCGTCAGATAGATGGACGGATGAACGAGTTTAGCCAAAAGAAAAAAAAAACAGGAAATTCTTTCTTTGATTATGATGATAGGATGAACCATCCCTGGATGAAAGGTGTTGTACACATCAGAGAATCCAGTCAACCATGTTGGTAAGTTCTTCAAATGATTGATGCCCGTTGTTGATGTCAGCAGGTGAGAGAGAGGCCTTCCACACCCTCTATTTTTTTTTAAGGGTGTAGAGGCTACACATAATATCTCTTCACTTGATCCATGTTGGTCAAGTATTGTAACTCAATGCCTTCCATGTCAACCAGTCAAACAGCTTTTCCAGGTAAGATCTCTTTTACCATGAACGGTCCACTCCAATTAGGGTGAAATTTGCCCCTAGGGTCATGGATAGGTGCTCTTTTCTCTTTCAATACTAGGTCCCCGACTGTCAAGTGACGAATACGCACCTTTTTGTTAAAGGTTGCTGCCACTCTTTGTTGCTATTTTTTTACATTATCGACTGCCTTCATTCTTCTTTCATCAATGAAGTTCAGTTCATCATATCTGGATTGCAACCATTCAACTTTTGGAATCTTGCATTCCATCAAGACTTTCAGTGATGGCACCTCTATTTCTACTGGGAGGACTGCTTTCATAACATATACTAGTAAATAAGTCGTGCCCCAGTAGATGTTCTTATGGATGTTCTATATGCCCAAAGTGCATAAAGTAGTTTGTCTGCCTAGACAACATTAGTCTCTGCCATCTTCTAGAGTATAACCTTGACATTTTTATTAGCCGCCTCTACGGCCCCATTTGTCTGTGGACGATATGGAGAAGATCGGTGCCTTTTGATGCGAAACTTGTCACATAATTCTTGGACTCTTCCTCTGAAGTGTTGTCTTTGATCTGAGATTATAGAATGAGGCATCCCATGCCGGCATATGATGTACTCTTGTAGAAATTTAGCCACTTTATTTGTTGTGAGCTTGGCGAATGACTGTGCCTCTACCCACTTTGTGAAATAATCAATGGCAACCAAGATGAATTCATGCCCATTTGAGGCTTTAGGGTGAACCTTTCCGATCACATCTATGCCCCAGGTTGAGAAGGGCCCTGGAGAACTAAGAGTATGCAACTCTGCTGGAGGCACGTGTATCAAATTAGCATGGATTTGGCACTTGTGACATTTCCTTACAAACTCTGCACAGTTTCCTTCCATTGTGTTCCAGTAATATCCCATTATGAGAATCTTCTTTGCAAGCATTCCAGCATTCATGTGAGGTCTGCATATTCCTTGATGGACTTGTTCAATGACGTTTTGCGCCTGTTCCTCGTCGACATAGACTAACTGCATTCCTTTATGGGATCTTTTGTATAGGATATCTTCACATAGTTTGAACTGAGAGGCATATTGCCTAAGATACTTCTTCTCACCTGTTGTGGCTTCCACTGGATACTTTCCTTCCTTAATGAAATCTGTGATGGGAGCAAACCATGGTCGGTCATTGACTGTCAGTGCATTCACTTCTTCCAAGTGGACTGGTCGTACTCTTTTCTCTGTGATTAGGGGTTTGATACGTCCCAAAGGATCATTTTCAATCATTGAAGCCAAGGTGGCTAATGCGTCAGCATACTTATTGGTATCTCTTGGGGAGTAGTCAAATTTAATTTATTCAATTTGCATGAATTTCTAAGCCAAGGTTATTGCACATTGTTGGTAAGGTATCAGCTTTTCGTCTGTGGTTTTCCAGTCCCCTTTGACTTGGTAGATAACAATTGATGAGTCACCATACACCTTTAATCTACAGACCCCTATGGCCAAGGCGGCTTTCAGTCCCATGATATATGCTTCGTACTCTGCAATGTTGTTTGTGCAGTCAAAGTCTAATCTGAATGAAAATGGCATAAATGCCCCTTCTGGATCTATGAATAAGACGTCGGCCCCATATCCCATATGATTTGCAGCTCCATCGAAGAACATTATCCATGTGTCATTCTTCCCCTCCTCTTGAGTTGTGTGGACTTCTTCATCTGGGAATACGTCTTCCAGATGTTTACGGTTATCTTCAATCTGTAAAGCTGATAGATGTTCTGCAGCTACGCTCCCCTTGATAGACTTTTGAGTAGTGTATGTGATGTCAAATTCAGACAACAACAATAGCCACCTAGCCAACCTTCCTGTCAAAGCTAGTTTCTCGAATGGATACTTCAGGGGGTCCATTATGGAAATGAGTATGACCTTGTAGGATAACATATAATGCCACAGTCTCTTTGTTATCCAGACCAAGGCTGCACATGTCTTTTCAAACTATGTATAGTTGGCTTCGTAGCCTGTGAATTTCTTACTCAAGTAGTATACTACTTTTTCTATCTTTCCATCCGCATCATGTTGGGCTATCATTGATCCCATAGAACCTGTCACACCCCAATTCTGCACTATTCAGAATGGTGTGATGAACCGCTAGCAAACCAACGGTTCAACCAGGATCTCGAGTAGGCTATATCTATTTTATCTAAACCTCATACATCCACATTCATAATCAGAGTAAAATACACAATAGCGGAAGTCTTATAGTAAAACGAACTGATAAATCTATATGTGATAATCATATTTAAGTAGCAAATTATTCTGTATCAACTAAGACATAAATAAATATCAATTACAAGTCTTTACTAAATCCAAATAATTAAAATAAAATCTAATCGAATATGCATGAGTTGCACTCGCAAGAGGGGTCATGCGTATCCACTTCATCTTCAACTTCCATCGCTGCCATGTGCCCGTACACTGGAGCGTTGACATAATCTTCGACGGTAGTACCTACATCATCAACTAAAAATATTCGACGTCGAGAGGGTGAGCACACATCATGGCTCAGTGAACAAACAAAACAATGCAACAATACATATGCATGCATTCAATTCATATCTTTGGTCTTGTTTAAAATTTGCAATGTGCAATAGAAAGGTTCGGTGGTCAAAGGTTAATGTTTATTGACCCCTCCTTTATACACAGGGGGTGGAAGTCCGCCCATAGGTTAACGTTTATTGTGGTCCCCATCCACCCTACCATGAACATTGTACAACAAAGGTTAACGTTTATTGCTATACTGTGCCATACCAACACATAAGCCCCTACTGGCGAGGGCTTGCAAACTAGGCTTGCAACTAACCAATCCTAATGCCAAATAGTGTATCCAAGGCCTCACCCCAGTATCCCTCAGAACGCCCATAGAGATAGAGCTAAGGCCCCCGGTAGAGTCAGAGACTCTAAGGACCGAGACCACCTCCCCTGATACTCTACGACGTAATAGTTCTGCTAAGGTAATGACGATACGATGATGCTAATGCACAAGACATGAGTTAGAGATAGAGCTAGAGTGCTAAGGCCCGGCCTATGACACCCCCTGATACTCGCTCGCATCAAGTACACCAACCACACACATACATTCACATGCCTATTCTTATCATCATCATCATCATCATGTTATAAACAATAAAGTAAATATGCATGAACAATAAATAGAAATATTGGATGACATGTTGAATGCACATTACAAGCATATTCGCATAGAATCAAGCATAGCATTGGACTCAAGAAATAAAAACAGTTTGTTATTAACCAATTAGTTTAGATCTTCTTTTCTCACCTTGACTTGATCGTAAGTCCTCTTTCAAGCTTTAAGAATTAACTATATATCGATATTATATCTCTAGAAAACCTAACCAAGTCGATAGAATTTAATTAGAATTAATTCAAACTTTAAAAAGCATGCTGCTAACTGGGGGTCGATGCTCAGGGTCTGGTAGGGTCGATTGGCCATCGACCCCCCATGCGACCCCCTATGGGTTTTGTCAATTTTTCTTCCTTTTGTCCATTCTTCGTGTTTGGGGTCCTATGGCTTGCTCCTACAGTCCATTCCACAAATGTTCTATGGCCTAAAACCGTGGTTTATTTACCTATATGGCTTTCATGATTTCCCCCATGGTTTTTCATGGAAACCTAACCATGGGTGGATGATTTGGGTTCCTCCTAGATAATCCCCTCTTCATTATCTAGTCTAAGGTCTTAAGAAATTCATGGAGATAGTATCCATACCTGAGAAGTATGCTTCTTCCTCTGAATCCCTTCTCCTTGGTCTTCTTCTCCACTTTCCTTCTATTCTACTTCTCTTCCTTCTCTTCTCTTTCTCTCAATCCAATTAGGGTTGTAAAAGGAGTAAAAGAGGCCTAGGGATGTCCTATTTATAGAGTAAAACTCCTAAAATAAGTCCCATTGAGATTAGGATGAAATCCCATTGAAATTAGGAAGGTTTCCTATTTTTTGGTTCGAACTATTTTTACCGACTACCGGGGGTCGATAGGGGGGTCGAAGATCCCGTCGACCCCTGGTCCTTAAAATGTCTGACCCCCCATGTAAAACTGGGGGTCTGACTTTTATACTGGGAGGGTCTGACCCTCCCTTGCTGGGTATGCGATCCTCCCCTTATTTTGAATGTTTTTGGGTCAATTTAATACCTAGGATCGTGATCTCCTTCACACACGTGATCCATTTGGTTCCACCATGATGGGTAGACCTGGTTCAAGGTGGTAAGACCAGGTTAGTTTGATACGGGTCTTACAACTCCCCCCCTACTTATAAAAATTTCGTCCCCGAAATTGTTCATACCTTATGAGTCGAATAAATGAGGGTATTGCTTTCGCATAGCATTCTCTTCTTCCCATGTAATTTCTTCCATGTCTCTACTTCTCCAAGTGACCTTAACATAATAGATATCTTGGTTGTGTAGTCGTTGAACCTTTCGGCTGGTGATTTTAATTGGTGTTACTTCAAATGTCAAATCATCAGTCAAATCAGGTATCTACTATCAGAACGTGCGTTGGATCTTTGACATACTTCTTCAATAAGGAAATATGAAATACGTCATGCACACTTGACATAGATGGTGGTAGTGCTAACTAGTAAGCCACTTTCCCACGCTTAGCTAGAATCTCATATGGCTCGACATATCTTGGACTTATTTTCCGTTTCTGTCCGAACCATTTCAATCCTTGCATAGGCGATACTTTTAAGAATACTTTATCACCCACGACGAACTCAGGGTCTCTGCGTCGAGTATCTGCATATTGCTTCTGATGATTCTGAGCTGTTTTCACTCTTTCCTTGATAATGTCGATCACTCGACAAGTCTCCTCAAAATTTTTTGGCCCAACGAGACTATGTTCCCCAACTTCATTCCAAAATAAAGGAGTTCGACACGTTCTACCATACAGTGCTTGATAGGGTGACATCTGTATAGTAGCCTGATAGCTATTGTTTTAAGCGAACTCGATCAGTGGTAACTTTTCATCCCATGATCCTTTAAAATCAATTACACATGCTCGTAGCATATCTTCTAGAATCTGAATTCTACGCTCTGACTGTCCATCTGTCTGTGGATGGAATGCAGTACTAAACTTTAATGTTGTACCCATAGCCTTTTGCAATCCTTCCCAAAACATGGAATTAAATCGTGGATCTCTATCGAACACAATGCTCTCTGGTTCACCGTGTAATCGAACAATAATATCCACATACAGCTTTGCTAACCTCTCTACTGTATACTGAGGTCGTATCGATATAAAGCAAGTTGTTTTAGTCAGGCGGTCTACAATTACCCAAACTGCATCAACTACTTGAGTAGTCAATGATAACCCTGTGACGAAGTCCATCGTGATGCAGTCCCATTTCCATGCTGGTTCTGGTAACTGCTGTAACAGTCCTGCGGGTCATTGTCGTTCAGCCTTTACATTCTGACAATTTAGGCATTGAGACATGAACTTAGCTACGTCTGCTTTCATTCCTCTCCACTAATATAATTTCTTTAGAACATGATACATTTTTGTACTTCCCGGGTGTATCGAATAGATGGTGGTATGGGCTTCTTTCATCAGTCGGTGTCTAATGTCCACACTTTCTGTTTTGGGTACACATATTCTTCCTTTTTACTTCAATACCTTCTATTCGTCCAAGGTGAACTCAGGGTTAGTTCTACCTTTTTCGATGTCTTCTTGAACCATTCTCAGGTAAGGGTCTGATTTGATAGCTGTCTTCACTCATCAATTATATCCGGTATAATCTTCAATGCAGCGAACATATTGGAAAACCGATGAATGAACCCTTGGTTGGCTGATCCATCTTTGTATCTATCACATACTGCTAATTGTCGTGATTGAATACCGTTCCACTAGTACACATTGCTGCAGTTGTGCTAACCTCTCCTTGAGATGTTATCATTGTCTTTATGCTCAACGCATCCGCTACTACATTAGCTTTCTCCGGATGATACTGGATATCACAATCATAGTCTTTCAATAGTTCCAGCCTTATTCTTTGTCTGATATTCAACTCCTTTTGATTAAATAGATAAGTAAGACTTTTGTTGTTCGATTTAATCTGGAACTTCTCTCCGTATAGGTAATGTCTCCATATCTTGACAGCATGTACTACTGCCGCTAACTCCAAATCATGAGTGGGATAATTTTTCTCATGTGTCTTTAACTGTCTTGAGGCATAAGCAATTACTTGTTCTCCTTGCATAAGCACACATCCTAATCCCAGTCCTGACGCATCAGTGTACAAGATAAATGGCTGTCGTGGAACAGGAATAGTCAAAATCAGAGTAGATATCAATCTGGTCTTCAAGGTTTGGAAGCTCTTCTCGCATTTATCCATCCACACAAACTTTTCACCTTTCTTAGTCAGACTGGTGAGAGGTACGGAAATTCGGGAATAGTCTTCCACAAATCATCGATAAAAACCAACTAGACCCAGAAAACTTTTAATTTCTGCAACGCTCTTTGGTGCTTCCCACTTTACAATAGCCTCGATCTTGTTGGGATCCACTTTGATTCCTTCAGCGGATACTACATGGCCTAGGAAGGCGACTTCACTTAGCCAAAACTCACACTTGGTAATTATGGCATACAACGTCTCTTTCCTTAAACGCTATAAAGTGGCGTTTAGATTCTTAATATGGGTTTCCTTGTCCTTGGAATATACCAATATATCATCAATAAATACAATAACCGATGTATCCAACATATCGTTGAAAACCCAGTTCATAAGTTCCACGAAAGTTGCTGGTGCATTTGTTAATCCAAAAGACATGACCAAGAATTCATAATGTCCATATCTGGTCCTGAAAGCTGTCTTAGGAATATCACCATCTTTAATCTTCAACTGATGGTAGCCTGACCGAAGATCGATCTTAGAAAATACTTTTGCTCCTTGCAACTGATCGAACAAGTCATCGATCCGAGGTAGTGGATATCGATTCTTGATTGTCAGTTTGTTCAACTCTCGATAGTCGATACATAATCGAACGCTACCATCCTTCTTCTTTATGAACAATACTGGCGCTCCCCATGGTGATATACTAGGTTGAATATAACCCTTGTCCAGTAGTTCTTGTAATTGTACTTTCAATTCCTTTAGTTCAGTAGGAGCCATTCGATAAGGTGCTTTTGATACTGATGCGGCTCCAGGTATAAGATCTATCACAAACTCTATGGCTCGGTCGGGTGGTAATCCTGGTAGTTCCTTAGGAAATACGTCGGGGTAGTCCCACATGACATCAATATCTTCCATCCGTGGTGCTTCTTTGGTGAGGTCGACCACTGACACTAGATACCTGACTGCTCCTTTCTCAAGGAACTTCTTAGCCTTTAGTGCTGAGAGTATGAGCTTGCATTTGCGGGGAAGTTTGGTTCCCACAAAACTAAATTCTGGTCCTTCTTTGTCTTTAAATGTTAGCTTCTTTTCGGTGCATAATAGGTTCGCAAAATGTCGAGCTAACCAGTCCATTCCCAAGATGACGTCAAAGTCTGCCATCCCAAGTTGGATCAAAGTTGCATCTAAGGTTTTCTCGCCAATGAGAACTGGACATGGCCCATAACCTTTTTCTAACTCCACTTCTAACCCCATCGGTAATCGTACAGGTAGTTTGTAGTCTAATGTTTTGATGGGTAAATTCAGCTTCTTTCCAAACGACACAGATATAAAAGAATGAGTAGCTCCTGAGTCAAATAGTACTCTGGCGGGTATGTCATTTATAGGTACGATACCTGTGATTTATTTTAACTTAGTCTTCATGCTCATACAAAGTAATACAACTTAAAAGGTTTCAGTCATAACTATGACCACATCGGGTGATGCGACAGCATCCTCAGATGTAACAACATAACTCGTCCTTGATGTAGCTGCTTCCTGGGCTTAGGACACTCCCTTGCCATATGCCACGCTTGATTGCAGTTATAACATTTTGGACCTTCAGTATTTGGCTTTGGCTGCTGTTGAGCTACTGGGGTAGTCTTGGGTGCAGCAGTAAAGTTTTGAGCACGGAAGGGTTTGAATGTCTTGTTATTTCCTCCGTTATAAGCATTTCCAGCATGCCTTTTTATACCTCTGTTTTGCATGAAATAACTCTCCTTCTAGCTCGATTCTATTACTCGAGCAATTTGCACAGCTTCATTATATATTTTTTTCTCCAAACCTAGAACATGCTCTCTGATGCTTCCTCTAAGTCCCATGACAAACCTACGAGTCTTAGTGACTTCTTCTGGCATGAGTGGTTCAAAGAAAAACAGCTCCTCATAACACTATTGATATGCATCCACGGACATCTGTCCCAGATATAAACTCAGGAACTCCTTCTCCATAGAATCTTTGAAGCTTCGGAGAAAGTACTTCTCAAAGAAAGCTTCTTTATATATAGCCCAGGTCAATAGGGCATGCTTGGTTAATAGGTTGGCCTTAGTAGATTTTCACCAATGATGTCCATCACCTTTTAGCATGAAGGTGGCACTTAATACCTTCTCTTCTTCTATAATAGTCATCATCAGAAAATTCCTCTCCATCTCGTCGATCCAATGTGTGGGCCATAATGGATTGGAAGGTTTACCGTTAAACTCCTTGGGCTTCATCTTTAAGAATCGCTCGACCAGTCGGGAGTGGTCCATTTGATTTTGAGGGTATGCCCCAAACATAGGTTGTGGATACTGGTAATTAACCTGAACTGCTTCAGGACCTGGTACTAAAATCTGTGCAGCTAGTGGTTGAGGTGTTTGAGGTGCTGGGTGGTTACCCACCGGTGCTGTACTTGTTTGTCCAGTCGGCATTGGTGTAGCATGTGCTGTCTGAAACATCATTTCCATTGCTGCTTGCATTTGAGCCTGTGCTTGTTGCATTTGTTGCAGCTGTTGCGCTAGGTTCATATCCACATTTGCCAGCTCCGGTGGTGGAGGTGGCAAGTTTGTAGGATTTTCCTGACCCTAGTTTACTGGTGGTACAACCTGTGGATTACCCTGTGCATATATATTTTCTTGACTGGCTTCCTCCATGGGTGGTGGTGGTGGAACTGTGTTTCAGCTCTGCCTGGTTACTCTACACCCAGCCATATATTTCCTCTGATAATGGTGATGCTTAAAAATCATTAAAATACGTCAGGCAATCATTTATACTTCATGTAGATATACTAACCGATGTTATTTTCAAATTTTTCAGATCATTCTGTGAAAAAAAATGTTGTCTTTTCTATGCATGGTCGATGGTGGGGGTCGATGGGTATCCGACTCTCAGTATGCGACCTGGGAAATCACCCATTTTTCCCGAGAGCCGGGGGTCGATGGGGGGGTCGGAGTATGTCTGACCCAGGGTGCGACCCGTAGTTCTCTGTTTCCTAATTTTTGGTACGAACTGTTTTTACCGATTACCTGGGGTCGATAGGGGGAGTCGGAGATCCCGTCGACCCCTGGTCCTTACAATGTCCAACCCCCATGTAAAACTGGGGGTCTGACTTTTATACTGGGGGGGTCCGACCCTCCCTTGCTCGGTATGCGACCCTCCCCTTATTTTGAGTGTTTTTGGGTCAGTTTAATACCTTGGATCGTGATCTCCTTCACGCACGTGATCCATTTGGTTCGACCATGATGGGTAGACCTGGTTCAAGGTGGTAAGACCAGGTTAGTTTGATACCGGTCTTACAGAACCCTCTAGTACTGACAAGTAGAGGAGTAGTGGTCTCCCCGATACTGGTGGGGCTAAGACTGGTGGGTTCCACAAATAGGTCTTGATTTTATCGAAAGCCATCTGACATTGAGGGTTCCAATCTTTTGGCTGGTCTTTCCGGAGTAGTTTCAAAATTGGTTCGCATGTTGCAGTGAGATGTGCAATAAACTGGTTCATGTACTGAAGTCTTCCCAAGAAACCTCTTACTTCCTTTTTCTGTTTGAGGAGATGGCATTTCATAAATGGCTTTTATCTTGGCTGAATTAATTTCGATTCCTCTTTGGCTGACCATAAACCCTAGCATTTTGCCCGCTATTACCCCAAATGCACATTTTTGGGGATTGAGCCTTAGTTCATATTGCTTGATCCTCTCGAAGAACTTCCTTAGCGTCGGGATGTGACCTTGTCTGGCGAATGACTTTACAATCATATCATCTACATACACCTCTACCTCTTTATGGATCAGGTCATGCAAGATTGTAGTAGCCATTCTTTGATAAGTTGCCCCAGCATTCTTCAACCCAAATGGCATCACAGTGTAACAATAGGTACCCCAGTCTGTTATGAAGGCAGTTTTCTCCTTGTCTTCAGGTGCCATCTTTATCTGACTATACCCTGAGAATCCATCCATGAAGGACAAAAGAGCATGATTTGCAATGTTATCCACTAAGATGTTTATCTTTGGTAATGGAAAGTCATCTTTCGGGCTAGCCTTATTCAGGTTTCTATAATTGATGCACACCCTCAGTCTTTCGTCCTTCTTAGGTACAACGACCACATTTGCTAGCCACTCTGGGTACTTCGTGACCTCTAGGAATCCGGTGGCAAACTGCTTCATGATATCTTCTTTAACCTTGAGGGTCCATTCAGGCCTTAACCGCCTCAGCTTCTGCTTATATGGCCTTGCATCTGAGATCAAAGGTATCTTATGTTGTACAACTTCAGGGTCTATGCCGGGCATATCTTTGTAGGACTAGACAAATACTTCTTGGAACTCCATCAGTAATTCTATCATTTGTTTGGCTTCTTGTTCTGTCAAGGTAGCACCGATCTTTATCTCTCGAGGTTGCTCTGCTGAGCCGAGATTAATTATTTTGAAGTCTTCGCTGACAGGTTGAGCCTTCTTCTCCTCCGAGGCTTGGATGGATTGTAATATTTCAGGAGAAGGTTCATCATTCTCATCATTTTCAAATTTAGAGTTAGAAGGAGAAGGAAAGGAAGAAGTAGATGTAGTGTAACTTAAAACATCATCTTTATTCATATTCAACAACAGAGGTACAGAGGAAAAGGTTCCTAGTGGAACAAACTCAAAACTTGAAAATGACTCAATCTTATCAAAAGACTTATGGACCCTAGGCTCAGACATAGTCATAATATCTGGATTACATGGCAACACCTTTGGGTAAACAAAATTATCATAACAACTCCAATTGGGGATTATTCTGCTAACGGGAAGGGTGAATTGTTGTACATCGGGACTCCTATCTTGATCTTCACCGGTGAGCGTCATCGCTTGATCGTCATTGAATAGGTTGCTGATGTTCATCACCATTGTCTTGGATTTCTGCTCCTTGCTCTGCTCTTAGATCTTGGCTTGCTCGAGCTCTTCCCAGTCAAAAATACAATCATGAAATATTTTGAACCCAGGTACTTGCTTTTGAAGGTAAGCAATGAACTAAGGTTTTGAAAATCCACAATAGATGTTATCTTCTCCTTCTTTAACAAAATACCCATTGAGGGTCTTCAAAAACTGGATGTTCTGCACATTGTACAACCCCTCAGATATTGCTTAATAGACTACTTCATCCGTCCTTTCGGGTCGCCAGACCCCACTAGCTCTGTCTGATGCTCTTATTGTGCTGCTACCATAATGACTACTATGCTTGTATTTCATCCTCTTGAGCTGCTGAAATCATTTGTCAGCTCCCCTCTATTTTTGCTTGATTACTTTCAGATCCCCTTCAGTGGGGGTATACCCTAGTCCAAATATGTACTCATTAACCAATAGAGATAAGAAAGTGACATCACCATGTTGGTGGGAACCAAGGCCCATACTTGGAAAGTAGAGCATGTTAAGTTATTGATGAAATGAAAAGGGCAGATGCGTACCTATAGGATCTGGCTCAGTTGTGGCTAGGATGTTGTCAACCTGGAACCCTCCGACACAGAAATCTTGCCTAGTATCCCCTTGTGACTCTTCACTATTCTGTCCAGTGACCATTGTGTTCACGGCTACAGAGTCCGCGTATATTGTCACAGTGGTACCCTTGTGAATGAATTTAACCTTCTGTACAAATTAGATGCCACTGCATTGGTCTGATGGATCCAAGGCCTACCTAGAATCATGCTGAATGAGGCAGAAATGTCAATGCCTTGGAACTCCATCTCAAATTCAGTCGGTCTTACCTGAATTGGCACTGTGAAGACACCCAATACATCCCTTCTGGTATTGTCATATGCCTTGATGGTCATATCTGAAGGTTTCAACTCTGATTCGCTGAAGCCTAGATGCTTGAAGGTATGAAAAGGGAATACATTCAAAGCTGACCCATTATCAACCAGGACTTGGAAAATGCTCTTGCCTCGACATCCGATGGTAATATGTAAAGCATGTATATGATCTGTATCATCATGAGGAAGATCGACATCTCCAAAAATAATTGCATTAACGGCATATCTGCCTCCTACTAGCATGGCTAGTTCTTCTCCATCCATTGAAACTGGGACCTGAATGCTTGCTAGAGATTTCTGTACTGCATCCCTGTGGACCGTGGAAGCCATCAGAAGCTCCCAAATGGACACATTGACTTGGGTCTTTTGTAATTGTTTCAATACCGGATTTGGAGGCTCTGGTTGGTTGGCTGGTCCTTTACTTTTCTCTCTCACAGCTTAGGCCAGATCATTTACCATCAGGTGAGATAGTTTGTAGTTCTTCCCAGTTCTGGTTTCTGCTACTTCTTGCTCATCTTCTGGGAATATGAACTCCATCTCAAGGAAATGGTTGGTGACTTAATTTATATCTATTTCTTCATCTGAGAGGTAGATGATGAATGGTTCTTCTTCTTCTTCCTGCTGTGCTTGTGCTATTGGGTATGATGAATCGTCAGGGAAATAAAAATCATACTCTTCTTCTTCTTCTTGATGGCTACCCAACATGTTTACTTCGTCACCAGATGTGACAATCGTACTGCTTACTCCTTCTATGACGGGCATAAGGTCCAAAGGCTCATCTCTCCATTTTATGAGATTGACACTATGGTGAGGGAGGGGATTATTTGCCACTGACACTTGCCTGGGTTGGACCTTAAATTTACCAGAATCTAATAGATCCTGTATGGCATCCCTTAATGTGTAGCAGTTCTCTGTGTCGCGCCCATGTTGATTGTAGTTGTCACACCCCAATTTCACACTATTCAGAATGGTGTGATGAACCGCTAACAAACCAATGGTTCAACCAGGATCTCGAGTAGGCTATATCCATGTTATCTAAACCCCATACATCCACATTCATAATCAGAGTAAATATACAATAGCGAAAGTCTTATAATAAAATGAACTGAAGAATCTAAATGTGATACTAATATTTAAATACCAAATTATTCTGCATCAACTAAGACAAAAATAATTATCATTACATCCCTTTAATAAATCCAAATAATTAAATAAAAGAAAAACCCTAAACGAACACGCATGAGTTGCACTCGCCAGAGGAGTCATGCGTATCCTCTATATCTTCAGCTTCAATCGTCGCCACATGTCCATTCGCTGGAGCATCAATATAATCTGCAACAGTGGTACCTGCATCATCAACTAAAAATATTCGACGTCGAGAGGGTGAGCACACATCATGGCTCAGTAAGCAAACAAAACAATGCAACAATACATATGCATGCGATTAAACTCATATCTTTGGTCTGGTTTTACGTTTGAACTGTGCTATAGAAAGGATAGGAGGCCGCCGCACCTCTATGCATGAGAGTGTGGATACGCCTGGTGAACCTCTCACCGTCGCCCACAGCACCCACAATGAACATTGTACAATGAAGGTTACTTTTATCGATGCACAACTCCATACCAACAAATAAACCCCTGATGGCTAGGGCTGCAAACGGGGCTCACTACTAACAAATCCTAATCTCAAACAGTGTATCCAAGACCTCACCTCAGCATCCCTCTGAGCACCCATAAAGATAGAGCTAAGGCCCCCCGGTAGAGTATAGGACTCAAAGACCGAGACCCTCCTTGATGCCCTACGTCGCAATAGTTCTGCTAAGGTAATGGCGATACGACGATGCTAATGCACAAGACTTGGGTTAGAGATAGAGCTAAAGTGCCCGGATCAAACACCGGCTAACACTTCCCCTGATGCCCTACTCGCATCAAGCACACTAACCACACACAAACATTCACATCCCTATTCCTAGCATCAATCATCATCATCATGTTATAAGTAAACAAAATTAAATATGCATGAACAATAAAAGCAAGAATATTGGATGACATGTTGAATGCACATTACAAGCATATTCACATAGAATCAAGCATGGCACCGGACTCAAAAAAATAAAAATAATTTATTATTAACCAGTTAATGTATATCATGTTTCCTCACCTTAGCATGCTAGGAGATCCTCTTTCAAGCTTTAAGAATCACCTTTATATTGATATTATATTGCTAGAAGACCTAACAAAGTCGATAGAATTTAATTAGATTTAATTCTAATTTTTTAACTTGTTGTTATCTATAGGGTCGTAGGATGGGTCGCACGTAGGGTAGCATTATACTGCGACCCCCTGTAACAGGGTCGATATCAGGGTCGATGGGTCTATCGACCCTATGTGCGACCACCTCTGGTTTTGGTCGATATTCTCATGTTTTGATCCATTCTTCCTTGTTTAACTCCTATGGCTTCTTCCATAGTCCATTCCACATACTTTCTATGGATTAGAACTTCTCTTCACCCAATATATAGTCTAATTGATATCCTCCATGGTTTCCATTGAAACCTAACCATGGATGGATGGATTGGGTTTCTCCTACATCTTCCTTCAACTATTCTAAGTCTCACAAAATTCATAGGATTAGTATTCTTACCTGAGAAGAACACTCCTTCTCCGCAACTCTTCTCCTTTTTCTTCTTCTCTCCTTCTCTTCTTCCTCTCTTCCTTCTCTTCTCTTTCTCTCAATTCATTTAGGGTTCTAAAAGGAGTGAAAGAGGCCTAGGGACGTCCATAAATTAGAGTAGAAAATCCTAAAACAAGTCCCTTTGAGATTAGGAAAGAGCCCCAACCAAAATTATGGAAATTTCCTAATTCTGTTTTCGGCGGCAATTGAGGGTCGATGAGGGGGTCGATGATCCCGTCGACCCCTAAATCCTAAAGTGTCCTACCCCCTCTATAAAATAGGGGGTCTGACTTTCTGTCTTGGGGGGGTCCGACCCTCCCTTGCTGGGTATGCGACCCTCCCCTTTATTTAAGTATTTTTGGGTCGATTTTATACCTGGGATCACGATCTCTTTCACGCCCTTGGTCCATTTGGCTCGACCATGATGAGTAAACCTGATTCAAGGTGGTAAGACCGGGTTAGTTTGATACGGGTCTTACAACTCCCCCCTACTTGCAAAAATTTCGTCCTCGAAATTGTATGTACCTTCTGAATCAAATAAGTGAGGGTATTGCTTTCGCATAGCATTCTCTTCTTCCTATGTAATTTCTCCCATGTCTCTACTTCTCCAGGTGACCTTAACATAATAGATATCTCAGTTGCGTAGTCGTTGAACCTTTCAATTGGTGATTTCAGTTGCTGTTACATCAAATGTCAAATCATCAATCAATTCTGGTAAATCTACTGGTAGGACGTGCGTTGGATCCTTGACATACTTCTTCAATAGGGAGATATGAAGTACGTCATGCACACTTGACATAGATGGTGGTAGTGCTAGCTGATAAGCCACTTTTCCATGCTTAGCTAAAATCTCATAGGGCCCGACATATCTTGGACTTAGTTTCCCTTTTTGTCCGAACCGTTTCAATACTCGCATAGGCGATACCTTCAAGAATACTTTACCACCTACAGCGAACTCAAGATCTCTGTGTCGAGTATCTGCATATTGCTTCTGACGGTCCTGAGCTGTTCTTACCCCTTCCTTGATAATGTCTACCACTCGACAAGTCTCTTCAATAAACTCTGGCCAAACAATATTACGTTCTCCAACTTCATTCCAAAGTAAAGGAGTTCGACACTTTCTGCCATACAATGCTTCATAGGGTGACATCTGTATAATAGCCTGATAGATATTGTTATAAGCGAACTCGATCAGTGGTAACTTTTCATCCCATGATCCTTTGAAATCAATTACACATGCTCATAGCATATCTTCTAGAATCTGGATTGTACACTCTGACTGTCCATCTGTCTGTGGATGGAATGTAGTACTAAACTTCAATGTTGTACCCATAGCCTTTTGCAATCCTTTCCAAAACATGGAAGTGAATCGTGGATCTCTATCAGACACAATGCTCTCTGGTACACCGTGTAATCGGATAATATTATCCACATACAGCTTTGCTAACCTTTCCAGTGTATACTGAGGTCGTATCGATATAAAGCGAGCTGTCTTAGTCAGACGGTCAACAATTACCCAAACTGCATCAACCACTCAAGGAGTCAGTGGTAATCCTGTGATGAAGTCGACAGTGATGCAGTCCCATTTCCATGCTGGTTTTGGTAACGGCTGTAATTGTCCTGCGGGTCTTTGTCATTCAACCTTTACTTTCTGACAATTTAGGCATTGAGACACGAACTTAGCTACAGCTACTTTCATCCCTCTCCACCAATATAGTTTCTTTAGATCATGATACATTTTTGTACTTCCAAGATGTATCGAATAGATGGTGGTATGGGATTCTTTCATCAGTCGATGTCTAATATCCACACTTTCTGTTTTAGGTACACATATCCTTCCTTTGTACTTCAGTACCTTCTCTTCGTCCAAGGTGAACTCAGGGTTAGTTCTACATTTTTTGATGTCTTATTGCACCGTTCTAAGGTAAGGGTCTACTTTGATAGCTGTCTTCACTTCATCAATTATATCTGGTATAATCTTCAATGTAGCGAACATATTTGAAAACCGATGAATAAACCCTTGGTTGGCTGATCCATCCGTTGTATATATCACATACTGCTCGTTGCTGTGATTGAATACCATTCCGGTAGTATACGTTGCTGCAGTTGTGCTAACCTCTCCTTGAGATTTTATCATTGCCTTTCTGCTCAACGCATCCGCTACTACATTAGCTTTCCCTGGATGATACTGGATATCACAATCATAGTCTTTCAATAGTTCCAGCCATCTTCTTTGTCTCATATTCAACTCCTTTTGATTAAATATATAAGTAAAACTTTTATGATCCGACATAATCTGGAACTTCTCTCCGTATAGGTAATGTCTCCATATCTTGACAGCATGTACGACTGTTGCTAACTCCAAGTCACGAGTGGGATAGTTTTTCTCATGTGTCTTCAGCTGTCTTGAGGCATAAGCAATTAATTGTTCTCCTTGCATAAGAACACCTCCTAATCCCAGTCCTGACGCATCAGTGTATAGGGTAAATGGCTGTCCCGAGACAGGAATGGTCAAAATCGGAGCGGATATCAATCTGGTCTTTAATGTCTGGAAGCTCTTCTCACATTTATCCATCCACACAAATTTTTCACCTTTCTTAGTCAAACTGGTGAGAGGTACGGAAATCCAGGAATAGTCTTCTACAAATCTCCGATAATAACCATTGAGACCCAAAAAACTTTTAATTTCTGTAACGCTCTTTGGTGCTTCCCACTTTACAATAGCCTCGATCTTGCTGGGGTCCACTTTGATTCCTTCAACGGATACTACATGGCCTAGGAAGGCGACTTCACTTAGCCAAAACTCACACTTGGTAAATTTTGCATATAGCTTCTCTTTCCTTAAACGCTGTAGGGCGGCGTTTAAGTTCTTAATATGGGTTTCTTTGTCCTTGGAATATTCTAATATATCATCAATAAATACAATAACCGACGTATCCAACATATCGTGGAAAATCCGGTTCATAAGTTCCATGAAAGTTATTGGTGCGTTTGTTAATCCAAAAGACATGACCAAGAATTCATAATGTCCATATCTGGTCCTGAAAGCTGTCTTAGGAATATCACCCTCTTTAATATTCAACTGATGGTAGCCTGACCGAAGATCAATCTTAGAAAATACTTTTGCCCCTTGCAACTGATCGAACAAGTCATTGATCCTAGGTAGTGGATATCGATTCTTGATTGTCAGCTTGTTCAACTCCCGATAGTCGATACATAATCGAACGCTACCGTCCTTCTTCTTTACGAGCAATACTGGCGCTCCACATGGTGATATACTGGGCCGAATATAACCCTTGTCCAACAGTTCCTGTAGTTGCACTTTCAATTCCTTCAGTTCAGTAGGAGCCATTCTATAAGGTGCTTTTGATACTGGTGCGGCTCCAGGTATAAGGTCTATCACAAACTCTGTGGCACTGTCGGGTAATAATCCTGGTAGTTCCTCTGGAAATACGTTGGGATAGTCCCGCACGACATCAATATCTTCCATTCGTGGTGCTTCCTTGGTTAGATCGACCACTGATACTAGATACCCGACTGCCCCCTTCTCAAGGCACTTCTTAGCCTTTAGTGCTGAGAGTATGAGCTTGCGTTTACGGGGAAGTTTGGTTCCCGCAAAACTGAATTCTGCTCCTTCTTTGTCTTTAAATGTTAGCTTCTTTTCGGCGCATAATAGGTCCGCAGAATGCCGAGCTAACCAGTCCATTCCCAAGATGACATCAAAGTCTGCCATCACAAGTTGGATCAAGGTTGCATCTAAGGATTTCTCGCCAATGAGAACTGGACATGGCCCATAACCTTTCTCTAATTCCACTTCTAACCCCATCGGTGACCGTACAAGTAGTTTGTAGTCCAATGTTTTGATGGGTAAGTTCAGCTTCTTTCCAAACGACACAGATATAAAGGAATGAGTAGATCCTGAATCAAAGAGTACTCTGGCGGGTACGCCATTTATAGGTACAATACCTGTGATTTGTTTAAACTTAGTCTATATGCTTACACATTGTAATACAACTTAATGGTTTAGGTCGTACCTGTTACCACATCGGGTGATGCGGCAGCTTCCTCAGACGTAACAGCATAAACTCGTCCTTGATGTTTTTGCTTCCTGGGTATAGGACACTCTCTCATCATATGTCCCACTTGATTGCAGTTATAACATCTTGGACTTTCAGTATTTGGCTTTGGTTGCTGCTGAGCTGCTTGAGTGGTCTTGGGTGCAGCGGTAAAATTCTGAGTACGAAAAGGCTTGTATGTCTTGTTATAACCTCCATTGTAAGAATTACCAGCTGGCCTTTTCACACCTCTGTTTTCCATAAGATAGCATTCCTTCTAGCTCAACTCAATAACTCGAGCAATTTGCACGGCTTCATTATAAATTCTCTTGTCTAAGCCCAGTATGTGCTCTCTGATGCTTCCTCTGAGTCCCGTGACAAACCTACGGGTTTTGGTGTCCTATTCTTGCATGCTCAGTGGTGCGAAGAAAATAGCTCCTCATAACGTTGCTGATACGCGTCCACTGTCATCTGTCCTTGATACAAACTCAGGAACTGTTTCTCCATAGAATCCTTGAAGCTTCGGGGAAAATACTTCTCAAAGAAAGCTTCCCTATATATAGCCCAGGTCAATAGGGCATGTTTGGTTATCAGATAGTCCCTTGTAGATTTCCACCAATGATGTGCGTCACCTTTTAGCATGAAGGTGGCACATAATACCTTTCCTCCTCTGTAATGGTCATCATTACGAAATTTCTCTCCATATCGTCGATCCAGTGTGCTGGCCATAATGGTTCGAATGATTTACCATTGAACTCCTTGGGTTTCATCTTTAGGAATCACTCAATAAGTCGAGAATGATCTAACTGCATCAGAGCATATGCTCCATACATAGGTGGTGGATATTGGAAATTCCCTTGCACTGGTTCCGGGTGATGGGCTGGAATCTGTGCAGCTGGTGGTTGTGCTGCTGGGTGGTTACCCACCGGTATTGCATTGGCTTGCCCAGCCGGCATAGGTGTAGTTTGTTCCTCCTGGAACATCATTCCCATCATAGCCTGCATATGGGCTTGTGCATGTTGCATCTGCTGAAGTTGTTGTGCCAGATTTATCACCAAGGTAGTCAGTTCCGGTGGTGGGGGTGGCAGATTAGTAGGAATTACCGGGCCCTGGTTCACTGGTGGTGCAACTTGCGGATTACCCTGTGCATTCAGATTGTCTGGAATGGTTTCCTCCACTAGTGGCGGTGGTGGAACCATTTTACGACTTTGCCTGGTTACTCTTCGTCCGGCCATGTTCTTCACTGGTAGTGGTGATGCCTGAAAATCATAAGATACGTGAGGCAATCATTTATACTTCATGTAGATACACTAACCAATGTAAATTTCAAATTTTTCAGATCATTCTGGGTAAATTACTGTCCTTTCTATATAGGTTCGATAGTGAGGGTCGATGGTATATGCGACCCTAAGATCAACACTGGGAATTTCTGATTTTTCCCGAGAGTCGAGGGTCGATGTGAGGGTCGATGGGTGTGCGACCCTCGATGCGACCCCAGGTTCTCTGTCAGGTTATCGAGAGCAGTGGGTTGATATAGGGGCCGATGTATGTTCGACCCTATGTTCGACTTGGTTTTTTGTCAGATCACCGATAGCCGTGGGTCGATATGAGGGTCGACTCTTTTGGTCGAATTCTGCGACCCTCAGACTAAAAATTAGATTTTTAAGGTCCGATTTGAGTTCATTTCTCATTCTTTCCCCTCCATTTCAACTCGGCTTCTTTCCTCTGGGTTGCTACAGTGCCGATTGCACAACATTGGCTATTTGGGTTACGTTTCTCGACAACTACATCCTCCCTACAGGTATTTCTTCTCCAGTTACCTGTTTTTAGGTTTTCATTTCTAAGTTTTCATTTACATAATATGTTTTCTTCAAATTAAACCTTTTCCAACCGTAAAAAATTCGATTTTTATTGGGGGCTTTTGTTGTTGGTGAGTCAATGGACGAAAGCCCTCAAAAATATTTGAGTTTCATCGGTTGGTTATTGAGAAACTCGAAATTTTCTCTTTTTGCCCTAATTTATCAAGATTTTAGGATTTCTCAAAATTTCTTCAAATTGGGTTCCGTTAATTAAAATTTCCGACTGTATGAGTATTGCAAGATAGTTTAGAACATACGTAAGTCCTCCTGCCCACGTGTATGGGTGACAAGTGAGGCTTTTGGTCAACTTACCTCGTTATAATGTCGAAATTTTTGTGATTTTTCTATCTTACTAATCCATTATCTGTTTTTCTTTCTTATTTTCAGATATCATGGCTCTTACCAAAGTACCTAGAGTTCGTGATCCTCTTCGTTTTCGTTCCAACGAAGCCGAGGCATAGTATGCCCACTTCGCTCGCAAGAAAGGTGAACTTGGCTGAGTTGGCCCTGTTCAATGTAGAGAGGGCGTTTGGTGATATGGGATGACTCCCTGTCATCACTTATGACGCTTGCACCCGCTCGGATTAGGTACAACAGTTTTATTGTAACCTCCAGGTGGTGGGGGATTACAATGATGTCGAGAGGGGTCACGAGTTGCACATCACAAGCTATGTCAAAGGGGTGAACATTTCATTCGATTATCAGCAACTGGCCAACCTACTGGGCATTTCCTATGATGGCCCCATGGTTTACTGTGCTCCTGGAGAGCACCAGTTCTCCTCCACAGAGATGAGGGCTGAGATCGATAATTAGCTTCTACGACCTGATCACTGGCAGATGAGGGCATGCTATATGCGTCCAGCTCCACGGGTATTTTGCAAGATTATCCAGCACAATCTGATTCCGCAAAGTGGTCATTACGAGAGGGTTTCCCAACTGACCCAGTACCTACCGTACAGTATTTGTACTAGACAACCCGTCTGCCTACCGTACATCATCGTGTGTACTATGATCACTGTTACGTTGCCCAGTCACACTGGCAACCTTCCGTACGGGCGTATGATTACTATGCTGCTTACCCGCTTCGGGGGTTGATTTAGTGGATGAGAAGATTCAGGAGAAGACCTTCTCGTCGCCTCTAGATTGGGAGGCTATTTGAAAAATGGGCCTACGGGATGCCCAGGTCAGTGATGAGGAGAGGAACGATATGGTGCGCCCTCACACTCGTGTAGAGATAGCTGACGCTGAGGCCGCTGCCTCCACTGCTGGAGTTCGTGTGGAGCCTGCTGATGATGACAACCACATGTACATGGATGTAGACTCGATAGCACCGCCTTCACCTACACATGCTGCTGGAGCGAGTACATCTTTTGCGGCTGGTCCTTCACATGTAGCTGGTCCTTTACACCCACCTTCTGATGACGTGCTGAGTATGTTTCGAGATATCAGAGAGGCTCAGCGTGCATCAGATCTGAGGATGGGGGAGCTTCTAGACGCTCAGCCCCGAACTGATCAGCGGGTGGCTGATCTCACAGCTAGTCTTCAAGCGACCCAGACTCAGGTAGCCTAGTTGACTAGAGTCTATGCTGAGGACTATGACAGAGACCGCGAGGCACCGCCACCTCCTTCACCTCCAGTTTCATGATTGTATTTCTTTACTTTTTCTTTGTAATACAGAGTAACTGTCCGGGTTATGGACTATACTCTGCTTTAAATATTAATACATATTTGTTTCTCTCTTATTGTATTTTAAATTGTTTCTCATTTAAATAGATGCATTATTCTCTTTTTAAATTTGGTCTCAAACATCACTTGTACTTATAGTGTGTTATTATTACGATTTTTACTTTTATCCTATCACAGTTCATAATCTGTCGAGAAGGTATGTTGATTTAGCGGACAAGGCCTGGAAAGCTCTGATACCAAGTTGTCACACCCAAATTCCATACTATTCAAAATGGTATGATTAACCGCTAACAAACCAACGGCTCAACCAAGATCTCGAGTAGGCTATATCCGTGTTATCTAAACCCCATACATCCACATTCATAATCAGAGTAAATATACAATAGCGGAAGTCTTATAATAAAATGAACTGAAGAATCTAAATGTGATACTAATATTTAAATATCAAATTATTCTGCATCAACTAAGACATAAATAAATATCATTACATCCCTTTAATAAATCCAAATAATTAAATAAAAGAAAAATCCTAAACGAACACGCATGAGTTGCACTCGTAAGAGGAGTCATGCGTATCCTCTACATCTTCAGCTTCAATCATCGCCACATGTCCATACGCTGGAGCAACAATATAATCTGCACAACTAAAAATATTCGACGTCGAGAGGGTGAGCACACATCATGGCTCAGTAAGCAAACAAAACAATGCAACAATACATATGCATGCAATTCAATTCATATCATTGGTCTAGTTTTACGTTTGCACTGTGCTATAGAAAGGATAGGAGGCCGCCGCACCTCTATGCACGAGAGTGTGGATACGCCCGGTGAACCACTCACCGTCGCCCACAGCACCCACAATGAACATTGTACAATGAATGTCACGTTTATCGATGCATAACCCCATACCAACAAATAAACCCTTGATGGCTAGGGCTGTAAACGGGACTCGCTACTAACCAATCCTAATGTCAAACAGTGTATCCAATGCTTCACCCCCGCATCCCTCAGAGCACCCGTAGCGATAGAGCTAAGGCCTCCTGGTAGAGTATAGGACTCAAGGACCGAGACCCTCCATGATGCCCTACGTCGCAATAGTTCTACTAAGGTAATGGCGATACGACGATGCTAATGAACAAGACTTGAGTTAGAGATAGAGCTAAAGTGCCCGGATCAAACACCGCCTACCACTTCCCCTGATGCCATACTCGCAACAAGCACACTAACCACACACAAACATTCACATGCCTATTCCTAGCATCAATGATCATCATCATATTATAAGTAAACAAAATTAAATATGCATGAACAATAACAGCAAGAATATTGGATGACATGTTGAATGCATATTACAAGCATATTCGCATAGAATCAAGCATGGCACCGGAATAAAAAAATAAAAATAATTTATTATTAACCATTTAATGTAGGTCTTGTTTCCTTAACTTAGCTTGCTAGTAGATCCTCTTTCAAGCTTTAAGAATCACCTTTATATTGATATTATATTGCTAGAAGACCTAACAAAGTCGATAGAATTTAATTGGATTTAATTCCAATTTTCTAACTTGTTGTTATCTATAGGGTCGCAGGATGGGTCACAGGTAGGGTAGCAGTATACTGTGACCCCCTGTAATAGGGTCGATATCAGGGTCGATGGGTCTATCGACCCTATGTGCGACCACCTCTGGTTTTGGTCGATATTCTCATGTTTTGATCCATTCTTCCTTGTTTAACTCCTATGACTTCTTCCATAGTCCATTCCACATACTTTCTATGGATTAGAACTTCTCTTCACCCAATATATAGTCTAATTGATATTCTCCATCGTTTCCATTGAAACCTAACCATGGATGGATGGATTGGGTTTCTCCTACATCTTCCTTCAACTATTCTAAGTCTCACAAAATTCATAGGATTAGTATTCTTACCTGAGAAGAACACTCCTTCTCTGCAACTCTTCTCCATTTTCTTCTTCTCTCCTTTCCTTCTCTTCTTCCTCTCTTCCTTCTCTTCTCTTTCTCTCAATTCAATTAGGGTTCTAAAAGGAGTGAAAGAGGCCTAGGGACGTCCTTAAAATAGAGTAGAAACATCCTAAAATAAGTTCCTTTGAGATACTTACCCAAAAAAAAAAGTCCCTTTAAGATTAGGAAAGAGCCCCAACCAAAAATATGGAAATTTTCTACTTCTGTTTTCGGCGGCAACTGAGGGTCGATGAGGTGGTCGATGATCCCGTCGACCCCTAAATCATAAAGTGTCTGACCCCCTCTGTAAAATAGGGGGTCTGACTTTCTATCATGGGGGGTCCGACCCTCCCTTGCTGGGTATGCGACCCTCCCCTTTATTTAAGTGTTTTTGGGTCGATTTGTAACCTGGGATCACGATCTCCTTTATGCCCTTTGTCCATTTGGCTCGACCATGATGGGTAAACCTGATTCAAGGTGGTTAGACCGGGTTAGTTTGATACGGGTCTTACAGTAGTACTTACAGAATAAGTCCATACAAAAATTTGGTTGAAGAGGACTTGGAGGTGGACGAGGGTCTAGCACTGTCAATTTCTTGGCATATATTAATTTGACCTGAGCCTTAGATCAGGTCATCCCCAAATCTGTGAACTGTCTCCTTGGTCTTGCTTGCGGTGGTGAGGTGTAAGTTGAACTTCCCAAGATCAATGGCTCAGAATTGTTATTAGCTACTTGCTTTGCTGATTCATTCCTTAGATTTCTTGGTGGGTATGCCCTTCTATTCGAAGCCCCTTCTAACCTTTCTGTCTTTCCTGGTTATATATCTCCCCGAGTTATGGCATCCTCTACTTGTTGTCCTACAACAACAAGCCCTTCGAATGATAGGATGGCCTGGCCGAAGATGTATGTTTTTTATGGTCCACTTAAGCCTCTCATCATTATTTGCACCTGATCCCTCTCGGAAAGTCAATCCCCAAGCTTTGCTGCTACACTTCTGAACCAAGTTAAATAGGCCGTGAATGTCTCTCCTTGTGCTAGGACCATGGTTTCCAATTGCCTACGGTGGGTCTCTATCTCTGTGTTGTCGGAATAGAAACTAATAAATGCTTTGGTAATGTCTGACCATGAATGTATCTATGATGTGTTCAAATTCATCAACCATCGATGAGCCCTGCCCGTGAGTGAGAATTGGAATGCTTGTCCTAACTACTCATCAATAAACCCTTTGCCTTGCTTCAATAAGACCGTGAATGATCTTAAGTGGGTCCTGGGGTCTCCTATCCCATCAAATTTCTCAGTGGTCCATTCAAATTTGGGAGGTAACTTAGTTTATGGAAAGAAGCATAATCCTTTAGACTCAATGATTTGACTTTCTAGTCCTTACATGCCCCTCAGTATTTTTTCCACTTGACTCAGTCTATCGCCGTATAGGCTATCTTCTTCCTTCAATTTCTTGGTTACAGGGGTAGCCTAAACGATTGACTATTTCTGGGGTATGACACCCTCCATATCTTTAAATGCTGGGTTTATGAAGAATTTTGACACAGCTGGGTTAGGGGTACCCGTTCGTTGTGGGGGTGCCATATTTACCATTTCAAAGGTTGACCCTTGAGCCTGCAATTGTAATTGTATGTCCCTTACTGCGGAAGCTATCACCCCCATGGTCTCCTCCATCATTTCCATCCTAGTACCCATAGTGATCGAGACTTGGTCTGATCCATCAGCCATTGATTCAGTTGATGTGGTTGAGGTAGGACTAACTAGCTCTGGTGTATACACATTAGAAAACCTCCCAGTAATGGGATCCCTTATCCAAGAGGTAGAAATGGTTGTGGTTTAGGCTGACTCCTAGACTTGTATCGGAAAAGAACCCAAAAGTGATAAATATTAGGACTCTAGGGTGATGGGAGTGGAAAGAAGTCACATACACAATTAAGGATGACTCAACCTAACAAGAGTTAGCTCCATCATAAGGGTGATCGGGTAAACATTATCTAAGTCAATTTAAATGAATTTGGTTAAGCCATGTGTTCAATCTTGGGACCTCGTGATTCCAAAAAGTTGATAATCAGTGGTACCAAGGTCTAACCACTTGGGTTGCCGAATTCAAAGAAATTGAAATGGATATATTAATCCGTTGTCCTTATTAGGGATGGTTAACAAAAGTGGTTCATGGAGGACAAACTAATAAATTTCTTCTTAACCATGGTATCTATGTCTTGACAGAGATTTTCTACTCGTTTTTCAAAATCGACGTATTAACAATGAGAGATTCGACAAATTTAGCTTACTTAATAGAGGGTGTATAGTGACCATCTACTATGATGTAGAACAGGTGTATACATACCTCACACTCCAATGGATGAGAGTTCAAGATGCTCATCGTGTAGATTCTAACATGTTGACCAATCGAGGACAAAAACGGGTAAAAATTCAACGTCTCGAACATGGATGTCATGGTCAAACAGATTTTACTGGGTCAGTTCAGGGATGTACCAAAAATAACAAACATTGGGCTACAATCTGGGTTAGGACAGAAAAGGCCACCTTGACAAGGACGGGGAAACCTATCACCGAATGCACGATGAATAATGGGCCCCCAATCTCTTTATATACTATGTTGCAAGAATCATGTGACATGGAGTAGCATAACCCATTCCCAGGCAGACCCAAGAAACACTCGTTAGAGGCTGCTCGCCAGTCGTGATCTCACAAAGTACAGGCTAAGGTTGTATGTTTTACCTTGCGGGCTGCCTCATATGCATGGGACCTGATTCGACTACTCCCATAAATGTGTCACTGAATCCATTCCCCCCAAAACAATATTATACAAGCATAAATATAGTATCCTAAGAGCTAGCATCCAATTCACGCAAGGAATGTTTTCATTTAGGAGTCTCACGTTTATATCCCCAGCGGAGTTGCCACTGTGAGGACAAAGATTGTAATTTGTTTAGCAGTCGCCACTTAGATTAAGGTCTAGGACCTTAGAAATGTGAAATCTCACCTTAAGGTAAGACTTCGATTGACTCATGACCCTTAGATTGGATTTCTGGTTCATCAAAGATTGGGTAAGCATCAAGTTACGATTATGGGAAGGGGTTAGGCACCCAAACCGCCCGATCGAAATCGGTCTCCTATGCCTTTCCTATGTTAGACTCTATCTATTAAACCGAATCAAACCAAGTGGTTTTATATCATTGAACTGAAGCTGTATCCATCAGATTTCCTACGTATCATAGAATTATTCCAAAAAATAGATTCACCATTATAGTTCAGGTGTGATTAAAGTTTATGGCTGTGATTTATGCTTGTGCATGATTAAGTTCATTGTTCAAGTTGAAGTTTATGTTTGAAAGGATGAGAAACCCTATGGTTAGTATCTGGATAGTCCAAATGAACTGATAGATAGTCCTAGTGGATCTAAGAATGGATAACCCCTTCTGGGTCTGAATGTGGATAACCCTATTTGGGTCAAAATGTGGATAACCCTTTCTAGGTTGGAATGTGGATAACCCTATTTGGGTCAAAATATGGATGGATATCCTAGTGGATCTATGAATAGTCCTAGTAGACTAAGGTGTGGATCTAAATTTGGGATTCTCCCAAATAGCCTACGTATCCTAGGGTTTGACCTAGGAATCAGAATCCGCATAGTTCAAAAATAATGGAATAACCTATTCTAGGTTAGAACCTATTCAAAGTTTAGGATTGAGAACCTAGTCAAGGTTTAGGATTTAGAACCTATTCAAGGTTTAGATAGGATGAGGGGTAGAAATCGTCCTGAACTACCCTTTCCATCCTAAGCTCTAATTTTGGAAGATTTGGCAAAGCATTCTCTTTTTTTGTTAAAATTTTATTATTTTCCATTATACCCTTCCCAAGAATGTGGGTGCCTAAATGCATGTCCCCACCCCTAGATTGTCTTCTAGATGTATGCATATATGGCAGTTTAACTAGGGTGTTGCATAAATTAAATTATTGCCAAAAATAAGTTATTCATTTAAATATGACATATAATACATTTATGGCAAGAAATACACATATATGATATACTAAAATTGAAACCCTAATTCAAGTTCCAAATCTGGTGTTTCAAATCTGATGTTCCACTCATTGATTTGTTTGGCTAAGCAAATGTCCATGGATGGAGCTCAATTTTGAACCAGAGGAATCTCGTACCATGTAGAATGAGGGAAAAAATCATAACTATGGCAAAATCATGACAAAGTTGCTCAAACATGTATCATCATTGTAAATCATAGACGTAACCTATCATGGCTTATTCAATCATTCATATTATCAAAAGTAATTATTTTGACATGAGTTCAGGTTTCTTACCTTGTCCTAACGATGGATTCACATACATTCTGACTAACCTCACACATACATTTCCTCTACTCACATCCAACACACTAACCACACACATACATTCACATGCTTATTCCTAGCATCATCATCGTCATCATGTTATAAATTAACTTAATTAAGTATGCATAAATAGTAATAGCAAAAATATTAGATGACATGTGAGATGCACATTACAAGCATACAAGCATAAAATCAATCATGGCATTGGACTCAATAAAATAAATAGTTTGTTATTATCCAATTAGTTTAGGTCTTGTTCCCTCACCTGTTAGCAATACTCGATGTCCTTCCAAACCTTGAAATTCTCTTTGAATTGATTTAACAACCTAAAAGTTATATGAATTTAAGTTTGGGTTCATATGTGACATGTTACAGTAGTCGAAAAATCAAAATAGAGCACTGATAGGTGCCTGATTGGTCCTATGGTCTCATGCTGTATCGACCGTACTGTCTACGATCGATACCCTATGGTCGCATATGGTGTGACCGTAGCTGCGACCATATGATTTTTGAAATCTTTTCGAATGCCTATGGTCTATCCTCTGGTCATACTGGTCATGCTATGGTCGACCATAGCTGCAACCTTGAGATTTTTGGTCACAGTTTACATGAAACTCGAGTTCTTCCTGGGTTAATTCTTCTGTTCTTCAATGGGGTTTATTCTAAGGTCATCTTATGGCCATCATTAGTAATTTCTTATCAACCTTAATCATTAAATTCACTATTCATGGTTCATCTTGGGATTTTCTCAAGAAAATCACATAGATCATAATGGGTTGATATTGCCTATCTTTCATAGAAGTCTTATTCCTTAGAGTTTATATCTCCAGAGATTCGTTCCATACCTTTACCTGTAATAGAGAGCCAATCTCATCTCAGCAAATTCTTCTCCTTAGCTTTTTCCTCTTTTCCTTCTCTTCCTTCTCTTCCTTCTCTTTCTCTAGGGTTTACTAATGTTCTAAAAGAGTGAAAAGGGGCTGAGGGACGTCCTTTATATAGAGGAAAACTCTCCATATAAAGTCCTCTTTCAATTAGGAAAGAAATCCCTTAGTTTAGGAAAGTTTCCAAAACTAGGAGTCTGATCTGGGTTTTCATGGTCGATCATACGGTTGCATAAATCGTCGACCATAGGGTCGAAATCATCGACCGTGAGGTTCTGGATTTAAGATTTTTGGTTCCCTTCCATATGGTCGACCATATCTACCCAGGCATGCGACCATAGGTATGTTTTTAGGTTTTTTAACTCGATTCTCATACCTAGTTTGTAATCTATCTTCACACGCTCGGTGCACTTGGTCCAGGAATGGTGGTAAGACTTGGCACGACACAGTTAGACCAAGTTAGTGGAGTGCGGGTCTTACACGCTCAGTCCACTTGGGCCAGGAATGATGGGAAGACCTAGCACGACACGGTTAGACCAAGTTAGTGGAGTGTGGGTCTTACAGTTTGGGTCTCATAATACCCCCAATTTGTAAGGATTTTGTCCTCGAAATCAAGGCGTAGTCGTTAGTCCTTCTTTATACCCACTACTATCCATATCCCATAACATTTTCATCATCCAATATTTATAATATACTCAAATTCAAGGCTAAAGGAGTCGAGAGTTACCTAGTCTTCCCTACGGGTGGCTGACGCACATAACTTTAGATAGTACTCTGCTACATGTCGCATAGCCTTGCACATAGGCACTCAATCAACTCTGCTAGTGGCAAAACCCCTACACTGGGTTGAGTACACTGCCTCACAAGATGCTCACTACTTCTGCATAGATAACACCTCTATGGTTCAAATAGAAATGGAGATTTCATCTGGAGCTTCGCATTCCTGGACGAGGCATCTTTGGAACCTTTTATTGTATTCCCTTACTTGGTGCTCTCTGATGCACCTTTTATTGTATTCCCTTACTTGGTGCTCTCTTCAGTTCACTACCCTTTCTTTGGTTTGCAGACATGACGTTATGACCTTTTTGGTTAATCCTCCATTCACAACATTTGGCTACTACTCGAGTAACCATGCCCTTAAGTTGTTCTTGAGGCTTTGGGTAAGGTACCCTAGCAGATCCGATACTTCTACTAAAGTTTGTGTAGGTGTGAAACTCTAATTCTGGTCTAACTAGAATGGTGTGATGAACCACCAATAAACCAATGGTTCACCCAGGATCTTGCATAGGTCGTACCCACCATATCAAACCGCACACACATTCCACATTAATAATAAGAGGTAATAAACAAATAAGCGAAAGTTTTACAGATAATGAACTGAGAGTCGAACAGTGATAAATAAGTATTTAATCCAATTATCTCCAAACCACAATACATAGAAATAATTAACCAATTACATATCTGATCTTCAAATTATAACTAAACTTAAGCAAAAACACATTGGTTGCACTCGCATGCTGAATCATGCACATCTTCTTCAGCTTCTACATCAATCGCATCAATGTGTCCATACATAGGCACATTCATATATTCTTCAACAATAGGACTTGCATCATCAACTAAAAATATTTGACGTCAAAAGGGTGAGCACAAATCATGGCTTAGTGAGCAAACAAAACAATGCAACAAACATATGCATGCATTCAATTCATATCTTTGGTTTGGTTTTTAAGTTTACAGGGTGCTATAAAAAGGTTTCGTGGTCGCTACACCTTTATACACGAGTGTGTGAATCCGTCCAATGGATCAAACACCATTGCCATCCCACATGCACCCATCATGGAATAGAGATAGAGCTAAAGTGTCCTGATCAAACACCACCAACACTTCCCCTGATGCCCTACCCATACCAACACGTAAGTCCCTATTGACGAGCGCTTGCAAATTGGACTCGCCACTCACCAATCCTAACAACAAATAGTGTATTCAAGGCCTCACCCCAGCATCCCTTAATACATCCATAGAGATAGAGCTAAGGTCCTCCGATAGAGTCAGAGACCATACGGTCCAAGACCACATCCCCTAATGCCCAACGATGTAATAGTTCTGCTAAGGCAATGGCAATACGACGATGTTAGTGGGCAAGACTTGAGTAGAGATAGAGCTAGAGTATGGTGAAGAGGTAGAAGACCACCATGCCACGTCCTCCCCCTAATGCTCCACTCGCATCCAACACTCCAACCACACACATATATTCACATGCCCATTCCTAGCATCATCATCATCGTCATGTTATAAATAAACATAATTAAATATGCATGAACAATAATAGCAGGAATATTGGATGACATGTGAGATGCACATTACAAGCATACACGCATAGAATCAATCATGGCATTGGACTCAATAAAAATAAATAATTTGTTATTATCCAATTAGTTTAGGTTTTGTTTCCTCACCTGTTGGCAATTCTCGATGTCCTTCCAAGCCTTGAAATTCTCATCGAATTGATTTAAAAACCTAAAAGTTTCATGAAATTAAGTTAGGGTTCATATGTGACATGTTACAGTAGTCAAAAATCGAAACAGAGCACTGATATGTGTCTGATTAGAACTATGGTCTCATGCTGTATCGACCTTACTGTATACGGTCGATACCCTATGGTCGCATATGGTGCGACCAAAGCGGTAACCATATGATTTCCAAAATCTTCCCGAATGCCTATGGTCGATCCTCTGGTCATACTGGTCATGCTATGGTCGACCGTAGCTGTGACCTTGAGATTTCTGGTCACAGTCTACATGAAATTTGAGTTCTTCCTGAGTTAATTCTTCTGTTCTTCAATGGGGTTTATTCTAAGGTCATCCTATGGCCATCATTAGTAATTTCTTATCAACCTTAATCTTTAAATTCACTCCTGATGATTCCCCTTGGGATTTTCTCAAGAAAATCACATAGATCATAATAGGATGATATTGCCTATCTTTCATATAAGTCTTATTCCTTGGAGTTTACATCTCCAGAGATTCGTTTCATACCTTTGCCTGTGATAAAGAGCCTATCCCTTCTCAGCAAACTCTTCTCCTTAGCTTTTTCTTCTTTTCCTTCTCTTTCTTCTCTTCCTTCTCTTTCTCTGGGGTTTACTAATGTTCTAAAAGAGTGTAAAAGGGCTGAGGGACGTCCTTTATATAGAGGAAAACTTTCCATATAGAGTCCTCTTTCAATTAGGAAAGCAATCCCTTAGTTTAGGAAAGTTTGCAAAACTCGGAGTCTGATCTAGGTTCTCACGGTCGGTCATACAGTTGCATAAACCATCAATTGTAGGGTCAAAATCATCGACTGTGGGGTTCTGGATTTGAGATTTTTGCTTTCCTTCCTAATGGTTGACCATACCTACCCAGGTGTGCGGCCTTAGGTATGTTTTTAGTGTTTTTAACTCGATTCTCATACCTGGTTTGTGATCTATCTTCACACGCTCAGTCCACTTGGTCCAGGAATGATGGGAAGACCTGGCATGACACGGTTAGACTAAGTTAGTGGTGTGCGAGTAGGGGTAGCATCATTGTGCTCGACTCGCCCCATTGCCTCACATACTCTCTTCAGGAATTCTGGGTGCCATTCTTTGATTACATCGGCCATCCCATGTATGAGCATGGAAATTTCCAGGTGGGCTGAAGTCGTGCTCGGATTCATCCTATTATCTAGACTTCTTACTTCGCACTCCAACATTTCTGGATGGGCGATGTTAATGATTAGTTGCGATCCTCCACCTAATAAATTAAATCTGTTAGTAACTTCGATGGACTATACAAAGCATGCACTCAAACACTTCTCATGTAATCATCTATTGAGCATAAACATGCATCCATAAATTTTTAGAATCTAACCAGCTACTCTTTCTTCTAATTTACTTAACCTCAATAAGCACAGGGAATTTATTTCATTATTTCTGGGCACTTGCCCGGTAAGTTGATTGTTTATTTGAACCTTTCATAATTTTCATATGTGGTAAGGCATCATCTCCTACCATCTTCATCCTTACTATTTCCTTCCTGCATATGAGTGGGGCGGTCACCAATTGTATAACCATGATTCAACTCCCATGTGCCTATTCCTCACGTTGTTTGTCTCACTTACTTGCACACCTTTCATTGGTTGCCGCATGTGAGATGCGTAACTAGACTTGAATTATTACTGAATGTACCTGTACTCGCCCCAAGGAGTTCACGGGCTTCCCTTTGTGGCATGTTAGTCCCTTCTTTTACTGCTTGTATTAAAGATTTTTGATATGGCACACGGCAGACTAGGGCCATATGCCCACATATGCCACAGTTAAAACACTTTCCACGAGCTTGAGACCGATTAGTAGGAGGCATGGCCTCATTGCATTTGTTCATGGCTGTTAGGTCTATAGAGGGAACTTGCATCAAAGATCTGGAATACTTGGTGGAGACAACATTCAAATTCTTTATGCAAACAAGCTTAAGGGTGATATTACACATGTCCTAACAATATTCATATACCCAGGTTTACAATCAATTCAACCATATAATACATAAGTAATTAAATGGTGACCTAGTTTTTAAGATTTTGACATCTTACCTTCCTCCAGGTAGATATACCGGCATTCCACCGTTATCTTAGTGATTCTCCTCCCTGCTGCTCAGCCTACGTGAACCCTTTGCATGATCTCACGCAGCTCCGAGCTAGACACTCTTCATTGCAAAGCATAGTTGGCTAGGAATGCTTTTCAAAATACCTCCCAAGTGTTCGTGCCATGATGCCAAAGGAGTATAGGCTCAGTCATCCTACACCACTCATTTGACTCACCCACCAGTTGATAAGTGGCACACATCACTTTTTGCACATCAATGCAATTGAGTTTTCCAACAGCTTCCTCCATGTGTTTGGATCCTGCTTTGCGTCTGAGAAAAATCTAAGCGTCCCCCAGTAAACTGTTTTGGACCCAACTCTTGGAAGTTAACCATGGTATCATATGCCAAGCTTGGCTCTACTCCCTGTATCGGGGAAATGGGTGGAGGTTCCCTGGGTACATTTCTCCGAGCAAGCGCTCTTGAAGTGGATCCCCTATTCGCTTGCTTAGGTGGTGCCATCTCATAAATTCTCGAAATGTGTCTGAAAAAAGTTCAGCACTGTAAGACCTGCACGCCATGAAGCCATCCTAACCTTAAATTTTGTGTCGGGACCCATCTACATATCATGGTCGAGCCAAGTGGACCAAATGTGTGAAGAAAAACCAAGACCCAATATGAAAATTTACCCAAAAACAGTCAAAATGAGGGTAGGGTCGCAGGTTTTAATAGGCAGGTCCGACCCTCCCATCGACCCTCACCATCGACCCTCAACCATGGGTCGCAGGGTCTATGAGTTGTCTGACCCTCCCATCGACCCTCAGTATTCGGGAAATATAGCACGAACCGAAAATTGAGAAACCTTCCTAATTTCAATTGGAACCTTTCCTAAACTCAATGGGACTTATTTTGGGAGGTTTTTCCCTATAAATAGGACGTCCCGAAGCTTCTTTCACTCCTTTTACAACCCTAATTGGATTGAGAGAAAGAGAAGAGAAGGAAGAGAAGAAGAGAAGGAAAACTTGAAGAAAAGGCCAAGGAAGAAGAGGAAATTCAGAGGAACTCTGAATCTCAGCAAAACTAAGGTATGGATACATTCCCCATGATTTATTTAAGACTTTAGAATGGTTTATGAAGAGGATATGACTTAAAAGAAACCCAAATCATCCATCCATGGTTAGGTTTTCATGGAAAACCATGGAGGAGATCATTAAAACCATGTAGGTGAATAAAGTATAGTTCTAAACCATAGAACATGTATAGAATGGATTGTGGAAGTAAGCCATAGGACCCAACCATGAAAGAGAGAACGAAATATGATATTTTTGACTCAAACCATGGAGGGTCGCACCTAGGGTCGATGGCAGATCCGACCCTAGCATCGACCCTCAGTGCTCGGGATGTTCAGATTAGGGGGAGGGTCGCACCCAGGGTCGATCATGACTCTGACCCTACCTCCGACCCTCAGTTAACATAATGGTTTTAAATTCAGAATTAATTCTAATTAAATTCTATCGACTTTGTTAGGTCTTCTAGCAATATAATAACCTTATAAAGGTGATTCTAAAGCTTGGAAGAGGATCTATTAACAAGCTAAGGTGAGGGAACAAGACCTAAACTAATTGGTTAATAATGAACTATTTTTATTTCTTGAGTCTAATACCATGATTGTGATATGCGTGTATGCTTGTAATGTGCATTCAACAGATCATGCAATATTTCTATTATTATTGTTCATGTATATTTAAATTTATTGATTATAACATGATGATGTTGATGATGGTAGGAATAGGCATATGAATGTTTGTGTTTGGCTAGTGTACATGGTGTGGGTAGGGATGGTATCAACTAGTAGTTCGATGCCGTTTTCATCGGGGTATATTGTGCCATGGTCTATTCAAGTCATGTCCACTAAGCAAATGTTAGTGTGCTTGATGCGAGTGGAGCATCAGGGGGAGGACGTGACATTGCAGCCTGGTCACCAGACTCTAGCTCTATCTTTTCTCAAGTCTTGTCCACTAACATCGTCATATCGCCATAACCTTAGCGGAACTAATATGTCGTAGGGCATCAAGGGGGGGACGTGGCATTGTGGTTCAGCCGACCCTAGCTCTATCTCTATGGATGTATTGAGGGATGATGGGGTGAGGCCTTGGAAACATTGTTTGACATTAGGGTTGGTTAGTTGGGAGCCCAGTTTGCAAGCCCTCGCCAACAGGGACTTACGTGTGGGTATGGGCAACCGGTACAGCCATGCCGTTTTCATGGGGTGTATATTGTCCATGGTGGGTGCATGTAGGGCGACGGTGCCGTTTTCATTGGGCGTTTCCACATACTCGTGTATAGAGGTGCGGCGGCCACCTATCCTTTCTATAGGACATTGCAAACTTTATACCAGACCAAAGATATGAATTGATTGCATGCATATTTATTGTTGCATTGTTTTGTTTGCTCACTGAGCCGTGATGTGTGCTCACCCTTCCAAATTCGAATACTTTTAGTTGATGATGCAGGTACCACCGTTGAAGATTATATGAACGCTCCTGTGTACGGGAATGTGGCGACAATGGAAGCTGAAGACTTAGTGGATATGCATGACTCTTGCGAGTGCAACTCATGCGTATTCGATTAGATTTTATTTTTATTATTTGGGTTTAGTAAAGACATGTAATTGATATTTATTTATGTCTTAGTTGATACAGAATAATTTGCTACTTAAATATGATTATCACATCTAGATTTCTCAGTTCATTATCTGTAAGACTTCCGCTATTTACTTTATTACCTCTGATTAATGTGGAATGTTTTTTGGTTTATCATATGTGGGATAGCCTATTTGAGATCCTAGTTGAACAGTTGGATTATTGACGGTTCATCACACCGTTCTGGTTAGTACAAAATTAGGGTGTGACAAGTTGGTATCAGAGCTCTCGTAGGCCTTACCCATTAAACCTGAATACTTCCACTGGAGTCCATGAACTGAGTTAGGATAAATTAAAAGCTTTAATACAAACAAACCATAAGCACCTGTGTTGGTTGAGACAGAAATTAAACAAGACGATAATGTACATTTAAAAGGTGGAACCATATATATACACTCACATGAAAAGAGAAGACCAAAAATTATCCTAATAAACAAATAATATAAGGTATTATCTATAAGTTGGGTAGTTATCTAAGTATACAAGTGATATTGTACAGTAGCAAGAAGGAAGCATCTATACAGCAGAAAAATTAAATGCCGAGTTGGTACTCACAAGATGTGAAACTCGACGTAGGACAAAGGAAGGAGAAAATGGCTAGTAATGCCTAATTCCCTGCAAAGGTAAAGGGAAAGGTCTCGGGCTATATCCAAACAGAGATAAGAGAATAATGGCCAAACATTAAGAATAAGAGCAACTATAAAGAAGCTTAAGCTATACTCCTGGGTGACATGGAGACTCAGAGTGAGATCCATTACATGGTGATCTATTGCCCACTACGCAAGAAGAGGATGTTACAACTTGACCCCACCACTATCTGGGTCGAGAACGGGTAATGAAAACTCATCTGAGTTGGTAATCAAATTAAAGCAAATAAGAGGAAATGAACAACCAGGCCACTCTAGCCAATCACCTAGACTATTAAGTACCTTGGTTATGGTTTTCATAAACTTGACCCACTAAAATACAAGAGCAACAACAGATGAGACCGACTATGGAAGTTGCTATGTAAATCACTACCCAAGTTGCTGATGCTACATCAACACCTCCGGATCAAACCAAGTATGGTACCAATTGGTAGCATCACTGTACCCCAACACCTATTAGCTATAACACAGTGTCTACCACACAGTAAGTCCCAGTAATGTACACCCCAGTGCAGAAGTTTGGTGCACAACAAGTAGTGTATCAAGGTGGTTAACCTTATCAACCACCGATGCATGGGATAGTTGCATCATGATAGAATGATCCGACAAGGATTGAAGAATGTCTTCTGAAGATGATACCTCGAACATTTTCAGCAAAGGATCAAATCTATTATAACCATATATCTAGATAGGTTTATAAAGGATGCGGTGCATTATTGATTTACTCTTATGATTATAGAGGATGCACATACCAGATTTTAATTTCTCGTGCCTTGACAGGATACCTTCTTGATTTAACCTGTCAATTGAAGTTATAGATATTATTTCTTTAGTATTAGTCCTGATTATACCAATCTGAACTACTCTCATGATCGACAACATGAACAGAGATATGAACTGAATGAACAGTTAAATGTTTAATCATGTTGAGCGTACATCTTCTGATTTATACCTGATTTACTGATGTACGAAATCTTCTTCAGATTTATTCCTGTAATGCCTTGACCAATGGCATTATATAGAACCTGTAATGATGAGGTTAAGAGTTGTAAAACCTCTATTTCCATGTATTTGGATTACCACAGATTTATTCCTGATCCTTAAACCTATGTTCACTAGAAAAAGCAAGTGTTCGTCATTATACGAAATTGAAAGAAGGAAATGAATTGTTTTTGGATAAACATGTTGATTTATTCATCCCCTGACCTTTGTTGGTAAAGATGTTTAGTAAATAAAGAATTATTGGAAGAAAGATGATTGGATTCAGATTAAATGCCATAGCCAATGAACCTCAGATGAAGTAATGGAGGACCACTCTAAGATCGCAAAACCTCTTACCAAGCTTACTAGGAAAGGAGAGGAGTTTAATTTGACTGACAAGGGTGAAGAATATTTCCAGATTCTAAAGGAAGATTGGTATCAGCACCCATCTTGATCGTTTTGGCACTAGGAAAACCTTTTACCCTATCCATCGAAGCTTTCGGATTGGATCTATGATGCGGGGTGATGCAAGGTAGATAAGCAATTGCACATGCTTAAAGAAAAATTAGAGGAGCATGAAAAGAATTACCCTACTCATGACTTGAAATTATCGATGATGAATTATGCAATCAAAACTTGGAGACATTATCTATACGGAGAAGAATGTTAGATTTAATGGGAATACAAGAGCTTATTTATCTCTTCATTAGAAAGAGTTTAACATGAGATAGAGAAGATGGTTAAAACACTTGAAGGATTAAGACCGTGATATTCAGTGTCACCTGAGCAAGGCTAATGTAGTAGCTAAGGCCTTACGCAAAAAGAGATTATGAGGATTGAATAAGGACCGAGTATAAATGTTGCCTTATGTTCTGCAGCAACAGATTCAGATTTGGAAAAAGAGTAACATATAATAGAAACAAGGGATGATCCAATTAAGCGAGAACTTATGGATGAACTTATGGAGCAATAATTCCTCGCTTGCGTTCATTACATTAAAGATCTTCTCTAAATTAATGGATGAAGTAAAAGTAGCAATTTTGTTAGATCTGTATATAAGAACAATGCAAGGAGATTTGGAGAAAGGAAAAACCAAACCTGACTTATTTTGAATGCGGAGACGGTACTCAGATACAATGTAGTTTTTGAATACCTGAAGATAAAGATTCGGATGTCAGGAAGAGGATAATGATAAGAGCCCATTGTACTCAATATTTAGGACATCCTGGAGTACCAATATGTATCATGAGCTAAAGAGATTGTATTGGTAAAGAGGAATGATAACAAAGGTGGTGTAATGCGTGTTTCAGTGTCTGGATTTTCAGCAAGTAAAGGCTGAAAGACAAAGATCAATATGGCTTACTATAATAACTATTGGAGCCAGTCTGAAAGTGGAACGGCATTACAATGAACTATGTCACCGGTATACCACTGATCGGCTGATGCAGTTTGGGTGATTGTTGATCGCATTATGAAGATAGCTTATTCCATTGCGATACAACCTCGGTATGCTTTGGAGCGGCTAATTAAGCTATATATGGATAGTATTGCCAGATTGAATGGTATGCATGAGATCTTAGTGTCGGTCAGAGGCTTATGCTTTATCTCAAAGTTTTGGAAGGATCTATAGGAAACAATGGGAACAAAGTTGAAGTTATTACCGCATTTTACCTTAAATAGACGGACAGTCGGGGCGACTATACAAATCCTAAGAGATATGCCCCGTGTTTATGAAATTGATTTCAAGGAACTTGAGTTGAGAAGGTACCGTGAATTGAAGTTGTTATTAAAATACCATGTAATGTTACCTAGGAAGCAGATACGATAGAAATGTCAAATTCTTTTTCTTTTGGAATGAAGTTAGTGAATGAAGTGTTTTAAGACCTAAGTCAATTGCAGAAAACTATCGAGTGGCAGACAGGATCAATGAAAAAGGGCCAGGATAGCTCAGGATTGTCAGGAGAGACACCAAGACCTTGAGTTCGCCATAAGCGACAAAGTGCTTTTGGAGATATCACTTATGCATGGTTTAAAACAATTCAATGAGAAGGGAAAGTTGTATTCTATATATATGTCAGATTTTATAAACTTTGAAGAGACGTAGAAAAGTTGCATACCAATTAGCGTTATCGCTATCCATGTCTAGTGTGCATGATGTATTTCGTGTGTCTCTAAAAAAAAGTACATTGGAGATCCATATCAAAGGCATTGACCACAGAATCACTGGATTAAATAGGAAATTTAACTATTGAAGTGGTACCAACCTAGTTCACTAGTTGGAAGGTACAATATTTCCAAAGCCGGGATAATTATTATATGAAGGTAACCTGACAAAGATAAGATGTGGAGAAGACGGCATGGAAAGAAGAAGATGCAATGCGAAAATAGAATTCCCACCTATTGACTCCGAGGTAAATTCAAAATTTGAGGACAAAATTTATTTTAAGGATGGGGGAGTTGTAAGAGTCGTACGTTCAAATTTTGAGGACAAAATTCATTTAAGGATGGAGGAGTTGTAAGATCCATACTTTCAAATTTCGAGGACAAAATTTCTTTTAAGGGTAGTGGAGTTGTAAGACCCACACGCCATGAACCTGGCCTAACCTTACATTTCGTGTCGGGACCCGTCTACATATCATGGTCGAGCCAAGTGGACCAAATGTGTGAAGAAAAACCAAGACCCAATATGAAAATTTACCCAAAAATAGTCAAAATGAGGGTAGGGTCGCAGGTTTTAACAGGCAGGTCCGACCCTCCCATCGACCCTCACCATCGACTGTTAACCATGGGTCGCAGGGTCTATGAGTTGTCCGACCCTCCCATCGACCCTCAGTATTCGGGAAAAACAGCACGAACCGAAAATTGAGAAACCTTCCTAATTTCAATTGGAACCTTTGCTAAACTCAATGGGACTTATTTTGGGAGGTTTTGCCCTATAAATAGGACGTCCCTAAGCCTCTTTCACTCCTTTTACAACCCTAATTGGATTGAGAGAAAGAGAAGAGAAGGAAGAGAAGAAGAGAAGGAAAACTTGAAGAAAAGGCTAAGGAAGAAGAGGAAATTCAGCGGAACTCTGAATCTCAGCAAAACTAAGGTATGGATACATTCCCCATGATTTATTTAAGACTTTAGAATGGTTTATGAAGAGGATATGACTTAAAACAAACCCAAATCATCCATCCATGGTTAGGTTTTCATGGAAAACCATGGAGGAGATCATTAAAACCATGTAGTTGAATAAAGTATAGTTCTAAACCATAGAACATGTATAGAATGGATTATGGAAGTAAGCCATAGGACCCAACCATGAAAGAGAGAATGAAATATGATATTATCGACTCAAACCATGGAGGGTCGCACCTAGGGTCGATGGCAGATCCGACCCTAGCATCGACCCTCAGTGCTCAGGAAGTTCAGATTAGGGGGAGGGTCGCACCCAGGGTTGATCATGACTCCGACCCTACCTCCAACCCTCAGTTAACAGAATGGTTTTTTAAATTTGAAATTAATTCTAATTAAATTCTATCGACTTTGTTAGGTCTTCTAGCAATATAATAACGTTATAATGGTGATTCTAAAACTTGGAAGGGGATCTATTAACAAGCTAAGGTGAGGAAACAAGACCTAAACTAATTGGTTAATAACAAACTATTTTTATTTCTTGAGTCCAATACCATGATTGTGATGTGCGTGTATGCTTGTAATGTGCATTCAACATGTCATGCAATATTTCTATAATTACTGTTCATGCATATTTAAATTTATTTATTATAACATGATGATGTTGATGATGGTAGGAATAGGCATGTGAATTTTGTGTTTGGCTAGTGTACATGGTGCGGGTAGGGATGCTATCAACCGATACTTTGATGCCATTCTCATCGGGGTATATTGTGCCATGGTCAATTCAAGTCATGTCCACTGAGCAAATGTTAGTGTGCTTGATGCGAGTGGAGCATCAGGGGGAGGACGTGACATTGTGGTTCAGCCTGGTCACCAGACTCTAGCTCTATCTTGACTCAAGTCTTGTCCACTAACATCGTCGTATCACCATTACCTTAGCGGAACTAATATGTCGAAGGGCATCAAGGGGGGACGTGGCATTGTGGTTCAGCCTGGTCACCAGACCCTAGCTCTATCTCTATGGATGTATTGAGGGATGCTGGGGTGTGGCCTTGGATACATTGTTTGACATTAGGGTTGGTTAGTTGCGAGCCCAGTTTGCAAGCCCTCGCCAACAGGGGCTTACGTGTTGGTATGGGCAACCGGTACAGCCATACCATTTTCATGGGGTGTATATTGTCCATGGTGGGTGCATGTGGGGCGACGGTGCCATTTTCATTGGGCATTTTCACACACTCGTGTATAGAGGTGCGGCGGCCACCTATCCTTTCTATAGCACATTGCAAACTTTAAACCAGACCAAAGATATGAATTGATTGCATCCATATGTATTGTTGCGTTGTTTTGTTTGCTCACTGAGCCGTGATGTGTGCTCACCCTTCTGAATTCGAATACTTTTAGTTGATGATGCAGGTACTATCGTTGAAGATTATATGAACGCTCTTGTGTACGGGCATGTGGCGACAATGGAAGCTAAGACTTAGTGGATATGCATGACTCCTCTTGCGAGTGCAACTCATGCGTATTCGATTAGATTTTATTTTGATTATTTGGGTTTAGTAAAGACTTGTAATTGATATTTATTTATGTCTTAGTTGATACAGAATAATTTGCAACTTAAAAATGATTATCACATCTAGATTTCTCAGTTCATTATCTGTAAGACTTCCGCTATTTACTTTATTACCTCTGATTAATGTGGAATGTGTTTTGGTTGATCATATGTGGGATAGCCTATTTGAGATCTTGGTTGAACCGTTGGATTATTGACGGTTCATCACACCGTTCTGGTTAGTGCAGAATTGGGGTGTGACAAGCACAACCCATGTCAATCCAACCCCTTTTCCTACTAAAAAGGAGACCTCATTATTACGCGTCACATAAGATAAGAGATAGCAACAGCATGGCATGACACAAGAATCTTAATTCAGCTATAGTTCCTAATGTCTGCGTGGTATTCATAGAGTGTGGGTACAATATTAGGTAGCACGGCCATTTTTGTAGTTGGGGTACCCCCATTTTATATGAATTCAAGCCACATATAAGAGGGTAGGGTGGCTTGGCACTTTATAGTCAATTGGTCTAATGTTCGATTGAACGGTTGACCAGTTTGTCATACTCTTTCGGTTAATATCACACTTTGACTCTAGCATTACCAGTTAACCAATGGGGTAGAACAGTTCACCAGATCATCGGAAGACCAGTTGTTCCAATCGGTAAATCGAAAATTACTCAGCGGGAAACCTAAAAGTCCCAACTCTCGGTATAACTAGTTGAGCATAATCGGTAGACTGCTTAAGTATACCGGTTAATTGGTCTTGCATGATTTTATTTTTTTTATAAAAGGCTCAAGGGCCCTCATTTGGGTCCTACCAAAAGCATTGGGTAGACCACTTGGAGTCCTACATTACCGATGATAACCTTTCGGCTTCCAAAGAGATTTTTCCGGCATCATTTTGTAGTTTCTCCATTTCAATCCATCTTCTCAGGTAATCCTTCTTCTCTTCCTTCTTTATCATTCTCTACAACATTGTTTTCTTCATTTTGTTGTGGTTTGTTTGTGTTTCCCAACCACTTGCATGCCTAACCACACACACTCCTAACCGGATGGGGTGGAAACCATTTATCCTCTCCCAAATGCCATGTTCAAGGTCTCAGTTAGGTTCATTGAGATCTAGCCATCAGTTTAGGGCACTATTGCCCTGGCCGAATGCAAGGACTGCCCATTATGGGCTTGCAATCCCCTTGTGTACATGGACTCATATGAAACTCTTTACGTCTTGATATGTGCATGTTATTGGGCATGACTTGCACTCCATGCATGTTGTCCTGCAATGCACATGACCTCTTATTTGGTCGAGAACACCATGCATACTCTCTCTAAGTGGAGAAAATGACCTACTATGGCTCTTGACTTCTTTTAATCACCACAATTCCCCTTATGTTCATGTGCATGCTTCTCTGCATACTAGTTTGCATTCCATACCCACTGCCCTACAAGTGCAATGTAATTAGTCACACACCTAGCTCAATGCACTCGCAATGCTAATCCTAGGCATGATTCAGGTTTCGTTCTAAACACCTCTTAGTAGGCACATACTTGTCATTACTCATAAATTTATACCCACCAACGAGTTGGCCTGTAGCAGTATTGCATGCAACGTCACATTCCCATGCACAACTAAAAACCACCGCATATTGCATAACCATGACCTACATAGCCATTAATCCACCTTATAACCTACTTTATTTACTCCCAAACATTCGCATGACGTCACTTGCACGCTTAGTTTATTGAGCTTTTTGTTTAATATTCATCTCAAAAACATATGGCTTCCGTGAGTCTGTTCACCTCATAGATTGTGTCAATGACTCATAACCTATACAATCATACTTATACCAGTGTTATGATCCTAAGACATGCCACTAGTTACCTTCACATGCCACTCATATCCATGCATTGCCCACTAGACCACATTGTGATGCTTCCATGTCTCACCACCCCCAATTTATAAAGATTGGAGTGGGGAGTTGTTTGTAACCTTTTTTCAAACTCATTGCCACTATTATGCACTTAATATTATTAATGTTTATTCACTCTAAACTGATCTGTGTTTTGGTTTCCTTCTTCAGGTATCATGGCACCCAGACGTGCAGCAAAGGTGATGGCACAGGGTTATCATGTTGACCATTTCATTTCTCCCCAGGCTAGCAAGTGCTGGGAGAAGTTTGTCTAGTCTCCCATTATAGCTGGTCGTATCATAGAGTTTGGGGACTTGGGCAGATTTGGTCTGGAGAAGGCATTCGTTCATTGCCACTGGACGGCAGCTATGCGCATCCAAGACGATACATAACCAAACCTGGTGCGCCACTTCTTTTGCAACTTGGGTTATAATATGGATCCAATGACTAGAGAGTGGGCCGTGACCAGCCGGGTCAAGGGAGTGGATATAGTCCTGACAGTAGTATCCTTGGCCACTATGCTTGGTGTTTCACCTGATGGGGAGCATATATATTACGCACCCAAGGAGTCAATTGGCATGTCCAAGGATGCCTACACTGCCACGCCACTAGCCTTGAGTAGGCCCTAGATGATTGGGGATAGGAAGGAGGAGACAGAGTCTGCCTTCACACATACTCCCAGATTGCTGAGTTGGATCATACAGCATAACGTCATTCCATGATCTGGGCACAGGGAGGAGTTGTTTCGATTTTGTGTCCTCTTCACTGATAGACTATTCTATATGAGATCAGTTTATCTCCATTACTTCATCTTGATGACCTTGGTACACTTGTTTTGCTACTTGCCCAAGAAGGGGTACCTTCCATATGATCGCCTGCTTACCCATGTTTTCGTACACTTTGAGGTGCGCTTGGTTGGAGAGGTCGTTGAGAACGGTCGAGACTTTATCATTCTTAACTGGGATACTATCAATTAGATGGAGCTGGCCAACATGGTGATGGATGACCCGGAGTTGGAGGCCAAGGATAGACCCCCAGAGCGGCATAGCCATCCAGACAAGCGATAGCCAGAGCATTTACAACAGCAGTAGGTGGGACCAGTACTAAGGCTGGTGAGAGTTCCTGCCATACCAGGCATAGAGTTACTACTAAGGTAGTAGAGCAATCCACTAACGAAGAGGTGGAGGGAGAGTCCGAGGAGGGCAAGGACTTAGATGATGATGGTGATGGAGGCAGTGGAAACTTCGAAGACAGTAAGGTCGATGATGATCACATGGATGTGGGTCTTACTACCCCCACTACAGAGATGCCCCCACCAACCAGTACTTGTGAGATCCCTCCTTCTACTAGTGTACTAATGCTAGGGTGGCACCTATAGCCACACGTACGAAGGATACATGTACCAGTGCTCGTGCTTAGTGACCACCCACAGTTATACCATCATCGGCTTCTACTGCTGACCTAGATCAGATACTAAAAGTACTCTAGCTCATACAGCAGTACTAGGAGAAGATGATTGATAGGCAAGATCATCTGATAGATCATCTGATAGAGCATGTAGTCTGGGTTTTGATTGTAAACTCTTTTGGTAATGTTGTTTTGAAACAAGTTACAATTAGAAATGAAATATTGAATGCAAGTTTGAAAATAAATACAGAGTACTGAAAGAACTTAAAACGAACTTACAGGACACTGATACAATTTGATAGTAATAGGTGACAAGCTTCTTCAAAGATTGAAACCTAAAACTATGGAGGTTTAGAATACAGAAGGGATGAAAGAAGAAAAGGAACACTCGTTGGTGAAGTTTCCCGCCTTTAGGTGAGTACTCTCTCTAACTTCTAACTTCTATCTCAATTTTGCTTACTCGAACTAAGAGGGTTCCTTCTCTATTTATAGAATGAATAAGTCTTGATGCAAAGAGCTTTGGATGTTGCTTTGGAGCATTGGATGCTGCTTTGGAGCATTGGATGCTACTTTGGTAGGTGTGGGACCATGCTTTTGGAAAAGAAAAGGTTATTGGAAATTTGTCATCTCTTTTCTTTTGCTTTTGAATTTTGAATCTCTTTTGGAAAAGAGAAATGATTTCCATTTGAAAATCTTCTCCATATCTTTTGCTTTTGCTTTTGCTTTTGATTGCTTTTGCTAACCGTAAATCACGGGATTTAAATCTTCAAGATCCATACCGAGGCATTCCATATGTCCAAAGACACTGTTTTCCCCTTTGGTTTTATGGGTCTTGGGAGACTCCTAGTTCTTTTTTGTATGATTTGTTCTCATGCCTAATTTGCTTACGAAGCCTAATATCCATGTGGAGGGCTAAACCTTCTTTGTGGATAATGTTGATTAGGTCTCCATAAGTGAGAATCTCATAGGGAATATTCCCATTATGTTCATCTCTTAGTTTTTGTTTGATTTTCTCAGAGAACAATGTTGGTAGTCCAATGAGAAAATTTTCTTTCAAACATGGGAGATTGGAATCTTCCCTTGTTAGCACTTTTGTCATGAAGGTATCTTTGTACCATTTGAAATCATGTATTTTTTTGCATTTGAAGTTTGATAATTGTTCAGAAGATCGGTCTTTCAACCTTGTTGGATCTCCTAAAAAGAATTTTGTTATGCTGAAAATCAATGTGTTGACAACGTCGCTGACAAGTTCCCCTATTTCATCAAGAATTGGTTCACCGTTTGGGTCAAGACGGACAGCTGAAAGGATTTCAACCTTTTAAAAGGATGTCAGAGTGTAATCCCACCATCCTCTGAATTGGCCGGAGAACCCTGGGACAATGATTTCAGTAATGGCTTGATCTGTGTATTCTTTGAGGCGATAGGCATTACTAACCATCATCATTTTTTGAAGCTTGTTTGTTAAGTTGTAGTCTGACATTCCATCAATGTTCCATTCATAAATGGTACCACTAGTATATGTCTCTTGGGAGTTACGACCTCTTTCTTTAATCTGAAGATCTGGAAATGTCGGACGACGGTAGTAATTTTGAATGTTTTGGTAATTTGCTTGTAGTTGGGAAACTACTTTGGGTTCATTTGGCTTATCTGATGCTTCAGAGGTTTGAGAGAAATTTGATAGAGATTCTGTGTCAACAATATTCGAATTAGGACTTTCTTCATCTGTAATTTGGATTTATTTTGGTGGTGTGTCAAGCACAACCGGATTTTTAAGTTTTTGATCAATTTATTTGAGAAGTGCAGACTTGTCAATTTGGCTGAGCAACTCTATTTGGCTAAATTCCCAAAGGGATCTATTAGAAAAGAATAAGGAGTGAATAAAGGTTTTGATTTCATTTCAACTCTTATTGGTTTGGAAGATGTACTAGGGACATCATTGATCTTGGTTTAAAGGGAATTCTCGAGTCGATTTAGTTGAGAATTAATCGTTTGGAGATACTGATTTGTGTAGTTTGATTGTTCAATTAATTTTTTGGATCCTTCAGACAATTCTTCAGTGTTTTTGGAAGGAGCAGCTTCGATTTCCATATTCTTCAAATAGTTTCTAATGGAGGATGGATTGATTAAACCATTTTGTTATCACTGAGTTTCCAAGTGAGAGTGTTTTGAGATGTCATATTAACAATTTTGAATAAGTAACAAATGTTGTGTTTCGAAGTATAACATTCTAAATAAATATAAAATGAAACATTCATTTCATAAGTATTCATATGTTCATACCATTTTTTTTATTTCTTGTTGTTGTTCTGGGGAGAAATGGGAGAAAAATCATTCTCGTTTGATTTGATTTTGAGGGAGATCGAAATCAACCCTATGTTTTGGCTTGTCAATTTCAAAAGCCTTTTGGATTTGAATCATGTTGATTTTATGATACACATCATCTTCATTTGTTTTTGGTAACATTTCTGTTACTGTTGGGGATCCAGGTGGAGGGTCTGGGTTTTGACTATAAACTCCTTTGGTAATGTTGTTTTGAGTATGGGTTCCAAATAACGGGATTTGTTCTATCATTTTGAAGAGTCTTCTGTTTTCCTGATAAAGATCAAAAATTTTGTTTGATTTTCCAAGTGAAGACTTGGAAGGTCTGAGCAGGAAGACCTACTTGGTTGGAATGTGTTGGTAGATCTTTGCCTATTCAGGTATTGATCTAAAGTTTGAGGGATGGATTTGGGATTTGAGACAATTCTATCAAATTTGATAGAAACTAGTCCATCATCTTGTTGAGAAATGGATTTTATGGTTTTGTTTGGCTCCATTTGAGGTGGAGGAATTTGACATTGTAATTTCCATTCCTTAGAAAAAACAACATCCTTCCATTGAATGGTTTTGGGTAGGATAGTCCTGGCATGAGATCCATCTATCTCAAGGAAGGTTGTATATCCTTTTGGTGTCTTTTTTAGACTTTGGGTGGTTCCATTGATTTTTAAATGGCTTTTTATTGTATTCGATGGATAATGGCGATAGGAATTGATCCTATCTTCATTTTATAACCATACATTTTTATATTGATTTTGAGTGCATCTTTGAGGTTTGGGTCATATAGTGTTAATGTAATATCTAGGTAACAATTAAAGTACACCGGTCCACTACAGAGACTTGTTTTAATGATTCCCAATAATGAATCATCAAAATTGAGGAATCTTTGATCTCGCAAGGCAAGGATCATTGATGTATTTAATCCTTCCCTATGGAGGGATTTGATGGCCACTTGAATAAGACCTACACGGAGGTAGGCAAATTCGGACCTAAGTTTGACTAATGATTTGGGATCTAACAATCGAATCTCCTAAGAATCAAAAGAAAAATTGATAGTTTCTTCTATGGTTTTTGTGGTTTTCCGTACTAACCATTTTTGTTTATAAATTTCTTTTGTGAGGACTCTAGGAAGAGACCAATTTGACAGGTTATATTTCCCAATTTTTTCATCTTCATACACAATATTACTACTAGATGTAGTAGGTTCATCATCAGCTAATGATCTCAAAGACATTGTCCATGACAATATGTGCATACTAAGAATAGTACATAATATTTTGGTTGAGTACTACTCTTACCTACTAAATAGAAATAGTGTAAAATATTTTGAAATAATTAAACTCTTATCTACAATATACTGAGAAAAGTGTAAAAGTATTTTGAAAGAGTTATGCTCTTACCCTCTGTACTGGACAACGGCATGGGATTGGTTAGACCTTGTTCAGGCTCAGACTTATCGTGCTTTTGGGACTTACACTCTCATCTGCCCTCCACGAACTCGTCCTATTGCCATATACCTCCGTTTATACCCTCTCTCCGAGGTGGGATTTAAGCAAACAACCTGTAAAATACTTACATATACCCATTATTGATGCAAGATTAAAGTTTAACAAAGACAAAATATAAACATACATCCATATGCAGGAATTAAGTAAACAACATATAAAATAAAAATATACATTGAATACTAGCCTATTTTTTCAGGCAATGCTCTGATACCATAAATGTATCAGAGCGGATAATACATCATCGACTTGTGGGATGATGCGGATGAAATTTGTTATGGGGATGGATTCTTGATACTGTTCGTCATTGATCCATTCAGGAGGAATGGTGATCAACTTGAAACGGATTGGTTGGTTAAGAGAATCGAACCCTTTGATGGCATTTGATAGGATTTCTGGTAGACCACATAAATCCTGGGGACCATGTGTTCATAAATTTTTTATGAAACCCATTTCGTATAGCCATAATTTGAAATGTTGGGGTGATTTGCTTGGATGTAGCATTGGTAAAACCCTGGTACACTAGAAGGTGCAGGGGTAATGTGTAAGACCTACACTCCACTATCTTGGTCTAACCGTGTCATGCCAGGTCTTCCCATCATTCTTGGACCAAGTGGACCGAGCGTGTGAAGATAAATCACAAACCAGGTATGAGAATCGAGTTAAAAAAAACTGAAAACATATCTAAGGTCGCAGACCTGGGAAGGTCTGGTCGACCATAAGGAAGGGAACAAAAATCTCCATTTTAAAACCCCACGGTCGATTATTTTGACCCTACAGTCGACTGTTTATGTAACCGTATGATGGACCATGAGACCCTAGATCAGACTCCGAGTTTTGGAAACTTTCCTAAACTAAGGGATTGCTTTCCTAATTAAAAGAGGACTCTATATGGAGATTTTTCTTCTATATAAAGGACATCCCTCAGCCCTTTTTCACTCTTTTAAAACATTAGTAAACCCTAGAAAAAGAGAAGGAAGAGAAGGAAGAGAAGGAAAAGAAGAAAAAGAAGAAAAAGCTAAGGAGAAGAAGTTGTTGAGAAGAGATTGGCTCTCTATCATAGGAAAAGGTATGAAACGAATCTCTGGAGATGTAAACTCTATGGAATAAGACTTCTATGGAAGATAGCAATATCAACCTATTATGATCAACGTGATTTCCTTGAGAAAATCCTAAGGAGAACCACGAGGAGTGAGTTTGATGATTAGGGTTGATAAGAAACTATTAATGATGGCCATAGGATGACCTTAGAAAAAACTCCATTGAAGATCAGAAGAATTAACCCAGGAAGAACTCGAATTGCATGTAGTTTGTGATAAAAAATTTCAAGGTCGCAGCTATGATCGACCATAACAGGATCAGCATGACCAGAAGATCGACCATAGGCATTTGGGAAGATTTCAGAAACCATATGGTCGTAGCTATGGTCGCACCATATACGACCATAGGGTATCGACCGTAGGTAGTAAGGTCGATACAATATGAGACCATAGGACAAATCCGACACCTATCAGTGCTCTGTTTCGATTTTTGACTACTATAACATGTCACATATAAACCCTAACTTAAATTCATATAACTTTTAGGTGGTTAAATCAATTCTAAGAGAATTTCAAGGCTTGGAAGGAGATCGAGTAATGCTAATAGGTGAGGGAACAGGACCTAAACTAATTGGTTAATAACAAAATGTTTATTTTTATTAAGTCCAATGCCATGATTAATTTTATGCTTGTATGTTTGTATTGTGCATCTCACATGTCATCCAATATTCTTGCTATTACTATTCATGCATATTTAATTCTCTTTATTTATAACATGATGATGGTGATGATGCTAGGAATAGGTATGTGAATGTATGTGTGTGGTTGGTGCGTTGGATGTGAGTGGAGCATCAGGGGGAGGACATGGCATGGTGGTCTTTGACCTCATCTCCCGACTCTAGCTCTATCTCTACTCAAGTCCTACCCACTAACATCGTCGTATCGCCATTACCTTAGCATAACTATTATGTTGTAGGGCATCAGGGGAGATGGTCTCATACCGTATGGTTTCTGACTCTGTCGGGGGTCCTTAGCTCTATCTCTATGGACATATTGAGGGATGCTGGGGTAAGCCCTTGGATACACTGTTTGACATTAGGATTGGTTAGTTGCAAGTTCAGTTTGCTAGCCCTCGCCAATGGGGGCTTACATGTTGGTATGGGTAGGGCATCAGGGGAAGTGTTGACGGTGTTTGATCTAAGCACTTTAGCTCTACCTCTATTCCATGGTGGGTGCATGTGGGACAGCAATGGTGTTTGATCCATTGGATAAATTCACACACTCGTGTATAGAGGTACGGGGGCCACCAAACCTGTCTATAGCACATTGCAAACTTATAAACCAGACCAAAGTTATGAATTGAATGCATGCATATGTTTGTTGCATTGTTTTGTTTACTCACTAAGCTCAAGTTGGAGAGCTGACCCTCGCACGCGTAATTATTTTTAGTTTCTGATGTTGCAGGTACTACGGTTGAAGATTTTATGAATACGCCAACGTGTGGACATGCAGCGGCTATGGATATGCAGGCTGTAGAGGACGAATATGGCTCGTCAGGCTAATGTTTCAACTATGTTTACGCTTAGTGGTTAACTTTCGTATTGCGATACTTGTAACCAGTATTAATTATGTTCTGGTTACTTGAAGATAACTTGTTAAATATTTAATTATCACTGTAGACTCTCAGTCCATTATTAATAAGACTTTTTCATTTATTTATTTACTCTGGTTATTATTATGGAATGTGTTTTGGTTTAACATGGTTGGCATAGCCTATACGAGATCCTGGTTGAACCATTGGTCTATTGACAGTTCATTATACTATTCTGGTTAGTCCTGAATTAGGGTGTAACAACTTAGTATCAGAGCTCTCAGACATTGCCCATCAAACATGATTACTTCCACTAGAGTCCATGAACTGAGTTAGAATAAATTAAAAGCTTTAATATAAACACACCATAAGTACCTGTGTTGGTTGAGACAGAACTTAAACAAGACAATAATGTACATATAAAAGATGGAACCATATGTATACAGAGACAGAAAGAAAAAATCTAAATGTATCCTGATAATCAAATAAGATAGGGTATGATCTATATGTCGGGCAGTTGTCTAAGTATACAAATAATATAGTACAGTAGCAAGAAGGGAGCATCTATAAAGCAGAAAATTAGAATACCAAGTTGGTACTTATAAGATGTGAAACTCGATGTATGATAGAGGAAGAAGGAAAATGACTAGCAACGCCTAAATCCCTGCCGAGGGAAAGATCTCAGGCCGAACCAATAGAGATAAGAGAACAACGGTTGTACACCAAAAACAAAGTAACTATAAAAGTAGATAAAACTATACTCCTGGGTGATGTTGAGACTCAGAGTGAGATCTACCACACGCTGAACCGTCATCGTTGGGCATTAAATGATGTTGCAATCTGAAGCCACCACTATTTGGGTCAAGAAAGGGTAGTGAAAACTAATCTGAGTAAATGCTAAATAATGATAATCAGATTGGGGAAAATCAAAGGAGGTGAACAACCAAGCCACTCCAGCCAATCTACCTGGACTACCATGTGCCTTAGCTACGATTGTAATAAACTCGGCCTGACAAAATGCAAGAGCAACAATAGATGAGACCGATTATGCAAGTTTCCATGAAAATCACTATCCAAGTTGTCGATGCTACACCAACACGTCCGGGTCAAACTATGTACGGTACCGGTTAGTAGTAACACTGTACCCCCAGCACATGCTAGCCATAACAAAGTGCCTACCATACTGTAGGTCCCAGTAATGCACACTCCAGTGTAGAAGCTTGGGACACAACAAGCAATGTATCAAGGTGGTTACCCTTATCAGCCACCGATGTATGGGATAGCTGCATCATGGCAAAATGATCGGACAAGGTTTGAGGAATATTTTTTGAAGATGAAGCCTCAAACGTTTGAGCAAAGGATCAAACCTATTGCGACCATATGACTAGATAGGTTTATATAGGATGCAGTGCATCATTGACTTACTCTTATGATTATAGAGGATGTACATACCTGATTTTAATTCTCGTACCTTGACGGAATACCTTCTTGATTCAACCTATCAACTAGAGTTATAGATGTTATTTCCTTAGAATTAGTCCTGATTATACCAATCTAAGCTACTCCCATGATCGACACCATGAATAGAGATATGAACCAAATAAACATTTAAAGGTTTAATCATTTCGAATGTACATCTTTTTGATTTTATACCTGATTTATTGATGTACCAAAACATCTCTAGATTTACTCTTGTAGTGCCTTGACCAATGACATTATATACTCGATAGAACCTTTAACCATGAGGCTAAGATCTATAAAATCTCTACTTCCATGTATTTGGACTACCGTGTAACCTAACGACCTTCGGATGCCGATTAGATTACCATAGATTTACTCCTGATCCTTTAAACCTAGGTTCACTAGATAAAACAAGTGTTCTTCGTCATACTGAACTCGAATGAAGGAAATGAATTACTTTTGGATAAACATTCTGATTCTTATATTCCTTGACATCCTTTGATAAAGATACTTAGTTAATAACGAAATTATTAGAGGAAAACTGTAAGACCCGTATGAAACTAACCCAGTCTTACCACCTTGAACCAGGTCTACCCATCATGGTTGAGCCAAATGGACTAAGTGCGTAAAGGAGATCATGATCCTAGGTATTAAACTGACCCAAAAACACTCAAAATAAGGGGAGGGTCGCATACCAGCAAGGGAGGGTCGGACCCCCCCAGTATAAAAGTCAGAGCCCCAATTTTACATGGGGGGTCAGACACTTTATGGACCAGGGGTCGACAGGATCTCCGACCCCCCCTATCGTCCCCCAGTCGGTAAAAATAGTTCGAAACTTAAATTAGGGAACCTTCCTAATTTCAATGGGATTCATTCCTAATCTCAATGGGACTTATTTTAGGAGTTTCTACTCTATAAATAGGATGTCCCTAGGCCTCTTTCACTCCTTTTAGAACCCTAATTGAATTTAGAGAAAGAGAAGAGAAGGAAGAGAAGAAGAAGAGAAGGAAAGAAGAGAAGAAGGCAAAAAGAGAAGAGTTGCAGAGGAGTATTCTTCTCAGGTATGGATACTACTACCATGAATTTCTAAAGACCTTAGTGTAGATAATGAAGAGGGTGTGATCTCGGAGAAACCCAAATCACCCACCCATGGTTAGGTTTTCATGGAAAACCATGGGGAAAGTCATGAAAGCCATATAGGTGAATGAATCATGGTTCTAGGACATAGAACAAGTGTGGAATGGACTGTAGTAGCAAGCCATAGGACCCCAAACACGAAGAGTAGACTGAAGGAAGAAAAATTGACAACCCACAGGGGGTCGCATGGGGGGTCGATGGCCAATCGACCCTACCAGACCCTGAGCATCGGCCCCCAGTGTTTGGGAACCCCAAAATAGGGGTGGTCGCACCCAGGGTCGATCAAGACTCCGACCCTAGCATCGACCCCCAGTTAAAAGCATGGTTTTTAAAATCAGAATTAATTCTAATTAAATTCTATCGACTTTGTTAGGTCTTCTAGCAATATAATATCAATATAAAGGTTATTCTTAAAGCTTGAACGAAGACTTACGATTAAGTTATGGTGAGGAAACAAGAGCTAAAAACTATTTGATTAATAACAAACTGTTTTTATTTCTTGAGTCCAATGCTATGCTTTATTCTATACGAATATGTTTGTAATGTGCATACAACATGTCATCCAATATTTCTATTATTTTTTCATGCATATTTACTTTATGATTTATAACATGATGATGATGATGATGATAGGAATAGGCATATGGAATTATGTGTGTGGTTGATGTACTTGATGCGAGCGAGTATCAGGGGGGGTGTCATAGGCTGGGCCTCAGCACTCTAGCTCTATCTCTAACTCAAGTCTTGTGCATTAGCATCGTCGTATCACCATTACTTTAGCAGAACTATTACGTCGTAGAGTATCAGGGGAGGTGGTCTCGGTCCTTGTAGTCTCTGACTCTACCGGGGGGACTTAGCTCTATCTCTATGGACGTTCTGAGGGATGCTGGGGTGAGGCCTTGGATACAATATTTGGTATTAGGATTGGTTAGTTGGGAGCCCAGTTTGCAAGCCCTCGCCAGCAGGGGCTTACGTGTTGGTATGACACTGTACATCAATAAACGTTAACCTTTGTTGTACAATGTTCATGGTAGGGTGGATGGGGACGACAATAAATGTTAACCTTTGGGTGGACTTCCACACCCTGGGTATAGAGGAGGGGTCAATAAACGTTAACCTTTGACCACCGAACCTTTCTATTGCGCATTGCAAACTTAAAACCAGACCAAAGATATGAATTGAATGCATGCATATGTATTGTTGCATTGTTTTGTTTGCTCACTGAGCCATGATGTGTGCTCACCCCTCGACGTCGAATATTTTTAGTTGATGATGCAGGTACTACCATCGAAGATTATGTCAATGCTCCAGTGTACGGGCACATGGCGGTGATGGAAGTTGAAGACGAAGTAGATACGCATGACCACTCTTGCTAGTGCAACTCATGCGTATTCGATTAGATTTTATTTTAATTATTTGGATTTATTAAAGACATGTAATTGATATTTATTTACGTCTTAGTTGATACAGAATAATTTGCTACTTAAATATGGTTATCACATCTAGATTTCTCAGTTTATTTTACTATAAGACTTCCGCTATTGTGTATTTTACTCTGATTATGAATGTGGATGTATGAGGTTTAGATAAAATGGATATAGCTTACTCAAGATCTTGGTTGAACCGTTGGTTTACTAGCGGTTCATCACACCATTCTGGATACTACAGAATTGGGGTGTGACAAAGACGATTGAATTCAGATTAGATTCTATAACCAAGAAAACCTCGGATGAAGTAAGGAGAATCTGCTCTAAGATTGCTGAATGGATGGATTTGAGTCATGGTCTGTAAAAGAGTGTAGGAGCAAGAAGTAAGACTTTCAAAGAGTAGCCAATAAAGGAGTAGATAGAGCTCGACAGAAGTAAAGATGGCTATATTGGTATGAATTTTGACAAGGCAGAAGATTTGTAAAAGCATGAAGTCAAAAATTGGGGCATTGATAGTACTTGGAGTAGTATAGTTACTATTGAGTTATTTCTAATAATCAATAAGAGGATTGAGTAAAGGCCAAAAGTAAATTTATTGGAATTAATAAGAATATAAGCATATACCCTAATGCTTATAGATAGAATTGGGATATGTAGTGACTAACAATCACAAAATACTTTTTGAGGTATATGACAGAGAGATCAGGGTAGAATAGCAATGATAAAGGAGGTGTAAGCTAATGAGCTTTTTGGGATATGAGATTATTGGCGTTAGTCTTTAAAAAGATATGAATGAATTAGACAAGCTCTTAAGACCTTTATACAAGATTTTGCTAGTTCAAGCTCTGTTGGACTAGATGTTGTAGTGGGTAAGTGTTATGAACATTGTCTGAATCATATGGATGGACAGAATTTCAATGCAACCTAAATCGACTTGAGATGGCAGACTTTGATGTCATCTTGGGAATAGACTGGTTGTCTCAACACTCTGCAAGTGATTTTATGCATAGAAGAGGTTATCATTTAAGAACAAAGATGACAGATAATTTGGTTTTATTGGAAGCATATTGCTTAGGAAGTGAAAGCTCATCCTCTCTGCATGAAAGGCGAAGAGATGCTTTGAAAAGAAAGGAGTTGGATATATGGTATCTATGGTAAAGGTTACCAAAGAAGCACCACCGATGGAAGATTTTGATGTGATGCGTAAATTTTCTGATGTGTTTCTAGGAGACTTACTTGGGTTACCATGTGTGATCGAGTTCGACATCGACTTGTTACCAAGGACGATACCTGTGTCAAAGGCACCTATAAAATAGCTTCTACGGACTTGAAGGTATAGAAGACTCAACTATGGGAGTTATTAGACAAAGGTCCTAATCAGCTACGTATTTCACCACGGGGAGCACCAATGCAAATCATGAAGAAGAAGGACGGTAGTGTCAGATTATGTATAGACTACTAGAAATTAAACAAGCTCACAATAAAGAATTGATGTCTATTGTTACGGATTGAGGACTTGTTCGATCAGTCATAAAGTGCAAAGGTGTTCCTTAAGATAGACCTTGGATATAGCATCATCAATTGAAGATTAAAGATAGTGACAATCAGAGGACGACTTCCAGGAATAGGTACGGACACTATGAGTTCCTGGGCATATCCTTTGGATTAACCAATGCACTAGCATATTTTATAGAGCTTATGAACCAGGTGTTTCATTACATGTTGGATACTTCAGTCATAGCTTTTATTGATGATATTTTGGTATATTCGAAAGACAAAGAAAGTCCTGTAACAGACCTTCGAGTAGCCTTACAATGGATGAAAAAGGAGAAGTTTTATACCAAGTCCAAGAAATGTGAGTTCTGGTTGAACGAGGTGATTTTCTTGGGTCACATAGTATCATCAAAAGTAATAAAGTGGACCCTAGTAAGATAAAAGTAATCGTATGGTGAGAAACGCCTAAAAACATTGTAAAGATAAAAAATTTCTTGGGTTTAACTGTCTATTACAGGCGATTTGTGGAGGACCACTCTAAGATCGCAAAACCTCTTACCAAGCTAACCAGGAAGGAAGAGGAGTTTAATTGCACTAACAAGTGTGAAGAATGTTTCTAGATTCTAAAGCAAGGCTGATATCGGCTCCCATCTTGACCATTCTGGTATCAGGGAAACTTTTTTTCCTATACACCAATGTTTTTAGATTGGGTCTAGGGTGCGTATTGATACAAGGAGAACAAGTGATTGTCTATGCTTTAAAACAACTGAAGGAGCATGAAAAGAATTACCCGACTCATGACTTGGAGCTAGCAATGGTAATTTATGCAATTGAGACTTGGAGACACTATCTATATGGAGAAGGATTTCAGATTAAATTTGATTACGAGAGTTTTACTTAGCTCTTCACTCAGAAAAAGTTGAATATGAGGCTAAAGAGATGGTTGGAACTTCTAAAGGACTAAGACTACGATATTCAATGTCACCCATGCAAGGCTAATATTGTCACACCCCAATTCTACACCATTCAGAATAGTGTGATGAACCGTTAATAAACCAATGGTTCAACCAAGATTTCAAATAAGCTATGTCCATTAAAAATAAAACCATGCACATCCACAACCATAATCAGAATAAATACACAATAGCGGAAGTCTTATAGTAAATGAACTGAAGAATCTAATTATAATAATCATAAATAAAGTTTCAAATTATGTTGTATCAACTGAGACATAAGTAAATAAAATATCAATTATATTTCCTTAATAAATTTAAATGAAAAATCTAATGGAATACGCATGAGTTGCACTCGCATGAGGAGTCATGCGTATCCACTAAGTCTTCGGCTGCCATTACAGCAACACGCACGTACACCGGAGCACTCATATAATCTTCAATAGTGGTACATGCATCATCAACTAAAAATATTTGACGTCGAGAAGATGAGCACACATCATGGCTCAGTGAGCAAACAAAATAATACAATAAACATATGCATGCATTCAATTCATATCGTTGGTCTGGTAAATAAGTTTGCAATGTGCTATAGAAAGGATAGGTGGCCGCTGCACCTCTATACATGAGTGTGTGAAGCCGGCCAAATAACCCGGTTACTCGTCATCCCACATTCACCCATCATGGAATAGAGATAGAGCTAAAGTGCTGAGGCCCGGCCAATGACACTTCCCCTAATACTCTACCCATACCAACACGTAAGCCCCTGCTGGCGCGGGCTTGCAAACTGGGATCGTAACTAACCAATCCTAATGCCAATCAATGTATCCAAGGCCTCACCCCAGCATCCCTCAATACGTCCATAGAGATAGGGCTAAGGCCCCCCGACAGAGTCAGAGAGTACACGGTCCAAGACCACCTCCCCTCATACACTACGACATAATAGTTCTGCTAAGGTAATGGCAATACGATGATGTCAGTGGACAAGACTTGAGTTAGAGATAGAGCTAGAGTGCTGAGGCCCGGCCTATGACATCCCCTGATACTCGCTCGCATCAAGCACACCAACCACATACATACATCTACATGTCTATTCCTATCATCATCATCATCATCATGTTATAAACAATAATTTAAATATGCATGAACAGTAATAATAGAAATATTGGATGACATGTTGAATGCACATAACAAACATACACGCATAGAATCAATCATGACATTCGACTCAATAATAAAATAGTTTATTATTAACCAATTAGTATAGGTCTTGTTCCCTCACCTTTGCTTGATTGTAGATCATATTTCAAGCTTTAAGAATCAACTAAATGTCAATATTATATCACTAGAAGACCTAATCAAGTCGATAGAATTTAATTACAATTAATTCTGATTTTAAAAAGCATGCTGTCAACTGGGGGTCGATGCCAAGGTCGGAGGTTCCATCGACCCTGGTTGCTACCACATAGATTCTAGACTTCCCGAACACTGGGGGTCGATTGTTAGGGTCTGGTAGGGTCGATTTGTAAGACCGTACTCCGTAAACCCGGTCTAAACCTTGATTTTGTGTCGTAGTAGGTCTTCCGATCATCACCGGGCCAGACGGGACGAGCGGATGACAAACAGGTATGAAATCGAACCAAAGTCGATCGAATTAACATGATTTTATGTTGACCGGTCGATGGTACCGGTCTTGGTACTAGTCGACCGGTCAGGTCTCCGCAGCTAAGTGTGGAAATCCAGAAATTGACTTCTGAGGGTCCCACTTTCCCGATTTCGAATTCTAAGACTTTCCTAATCCTAATAGGGTTACTAAACCCTAATTCTAGCCTATAATACACCCTTAAACCTCCTCAAATCCTTTCCATTGTCTCTCACAAACCCTAGAGAAGAGAAAGAGGTTGGAAAGGAGAAGGAGCTAGGAAGAAGAAGAAGGTGCCGCCATTGCCGTTCGATGAAGCTCACTCTACCCCAGTCAACGGTAAGTGTTTTAATCATTCTTCTTACACTATGAATTTAGGTTAGTTGTGTGGGTGGATCAATACCATGCAAGTAGGTATTGATCTAAAACCCTAAGTTGGCCAATAAACCCTAAGTTGCCGTCAAACCCAAGATTCGAGTTTCGAGATGATATTCATCGAAACGAGACTTGAATGAGTTGGGGATAACTCTAACTCCAAGTTTAGACTTAGAATGAATAGGAGAAACCTTGGAAATCCATGGAGGATGATCGACGGCAGTCGAAAAACCCATGTATGGTCTTCCGGAGACATACCAGTCGACTATACCGGTTGCACATTGTGCGACTGGTATGTTGCCACTAGTATCCCTCGGGAGGCTGGTCTGTGGGGACCGGCTGATCATACCGGTCGCCAGTCTTACACACAGAGCTGCGACCGGTACATGCCACCGGTCAGCTCTATGAGGGTATTTTGTAACTTTGTTGGTTTCTGACCAACATGAAACCCTATGAAAAATATTCTAATGAAACCCTAATAATATTGTAGGACTTTGTGACTTCCCATTTAGATCTTGTGACGTGGAGCAAGCTAAAAAACGAGCGTCAGGTAAGGGAATCTGACCTAAACCTAATAATTAATGGATAGTAAGTTGTTGTTAATTACCTGAATATATATGATGTGATGTTTGTGCATATTCACATGCCATCCTTTACTTTCAATTATTATTATTGTTCATGCATTGATACGATGTGATTGTTAAGCATGTGATTGTTTTCGTTAGTGTGTGGAGTGGGGCATGGGCCTGGGATCGCTCCTCACACTAGCACCTTTTGTAGTATTCTGTCTTAACATGCTTGGTACAGGTGGGGTATCAGGGGAAGGTCATGGTACGGTGGTCTCCGATGTTGATGCTGGCCTGGCCATGGTTATGTGGCACTGTGGTCTCCGAGGTCGACGCTGGCTTGTCCATGATGCATTAGCTCTATCTCTATGCCGTAGGGAGTTATGTTGGGATAGGGTCTACCTGTGTATTGTTTCTATCCTAGTGGGTTAGTTGCGGATAGGGCATCAGGGGAGGTGTGGGAATGCCTTAGCTCTATCTCTATGCCGTAGACGGCTGTGCTGGGATAGACCGTACATTGATGACATATAGGATTGGTTAGTTGCGAGCCCAGTTTGTGAGCCCTGGGCAGTAGGGGCTTAGGTACTGGTATGGGTAGAGCATCAGGGGAGGTACGGGGTATCTTAGCTCTATCTCTATTCCATGATGGGTGCATGTGGGCCAATGGGTGTGTGATCCATGAGGTGCCACACACTCGAGTATAGAGGGGCGGGGGCCACCAAACCTTTCTACAGCACATTGCAAACTTAAAATCAGACCACAGCATAAAATGATTGTTACTCATGCATAATATTGTGAAACTGTCTGATTGTCTTACTGAGCTAAGTTGTGAGCTTACCCTTTGTACGTACATTGTTTTAGATGTTGATGTAGGTTACACTGTGGATGACTACATGAATGCCCCGGCTTATGGTGGTGTTGCTGCGTTGGATGTACAGGCAGGAGAGGACGAGCATGACGCTTCATGCGAGTGCCCTTTCTACGTGTACCATTGATTGGTTTTATTTATTTATTTTCATTATTTTTTATTGGATTAAAGATATATAATGATATTATATTATTTGTTTGGATTTGAATAATTTGGTATTTTATTTAAAATTATCAATAGATTCTCAGTTCATTATATTTAAAAGACTTCCGCTGTACTATTATATTCTGATTGTGGTTATGTTTGATGGTTTGTATGAGTGGGCACGGCCTATTCGAGATCCTGGTGTGAACCGTTGGTTCGATGATGGTTCACTCCCACCATTCTGGTTGGATCAGAATTGGGGTGTGACAACTTGGTATCAGAGCCCTCGGGCTCTGTCCAACAAACCATATTGCACTTAACTAAGTCGATGAACTGAGCTAGGAAAAATTTAAAAATCTTAATACAAACACACCCTAAGCATTGTTTGATACCTGAGACTGATTAAGAAAGAGAATAATGTACTATTCTAAATATGGAACTTAACATGTGCACATACACTATTTAGGTGAAACATACAATTTTCATTTAAAAGAAAAGTGTAGCAAATGTGATTGTGCTACAGGGTACAGTCCACAAACCGGACAGTTACCCTGTTATATGAGCAGTCATAAGAGAAGAAAGTGAAAGTAAATCATGGGGTAGGGGGCCTAGGAGGAATAGGGTCTGCTATATCATAATCTCGCTCGTAAGCGACCCTGAGCCAGTGTACCTGGTCCTGTGTCACCCGTAGGCTACGAGCCAGACGTCCCAACTCTTAACCCATCTCTCGTTGAGACTCGATGATGACTCTCTGGGTGTCCCTGATCTCAGTAAACATGCTCAACACCGGGTCTGGAGGGGGATGAGATGGTCCAGCTGTAGATGTAGATGGTGGTGTTGCAGGTGTAGGCTGTGGAGCTGGCACTGGTACTACACAGCCGATGCAGGGTAGCCCAAGGCCGATGGGCCAAGCGCAGAATGTACCACCACCGCATCAGTTTTCGTCACCTTCTACGTACCCGGGAGCCTATCCGTATCCACCACCATGGTACGGAATGAACACTCAGGGACAACATGATCTGAGCAGAGCAGTGGATAGATTCCTGAAGCCTTCATCGTTCACCGGTAAGACAGGGAGACCATTGTGGCCAGCATAGTGGGTTGCAGAGATGGACAAAAACTTCCGACTGATGATCTGTACAGAGGAGGAAAAGGTCTTATTTGCCACTCATATGCTGAAAGAAGACGCAAATGCTTGGTGGAATTCTACACGGGCATATCTGGAGATGAAGCATGCATAGGTAGATTGGGAAGTGTTCAAGGTTGTCTTCTTTGATAAGTATTTTCCAAAAAGCTTCAGAGATCAGATGGAGAAGGAGTTCCTCAATTTGCAACAGTCTCAATCGACTGTGGATGCTTATCAGCAGAGGTACGAGGAGTTATTTTTCTTCGCACCGGCAAGTATGCAAGAAGAAGAGACCAAGACAAGTAGGTTCACCATGGGACTATGTGGAAGCATCAGAGAGAACATCTTGGGTTTGGACAAGAAAATCTATAATGAAGCTGTACAGGATGCAAGGGTGATAAAGTCCAGTCAGAGGGACAACTTCTTCGCTCAGAACAGGGGAGTGAAGAGACCCCCTATTGAGAGTTCGGGTGGCGGTAACAACATACCCTTCCGCCCATACAGGGCTCAGATCGCTACAGTGCCTGCAAGGAACAATACGGCACCACCTGTGCCACAGTATGCCGGATTCAACCCGAATATCAAATGTTTCAACTGTCAGCAAGTGGGTCATATTGCAAGGACCTGCACTCTACCTAAGAAGCAACCTCCCCATCAAGGAAGAGTTTATGCGGTCACCACTGAAGAGGCAGCTGCATCACCTGATGTGGTCACTGGTATGACTCTATCCCTTACTATTTGGCTTACTTTTCATTGTGTGTATGCGCATATAGAACTAAGGGATGATAAAAATCCTAGGAATTGTAAATGTAGTTGGTATACCTGCCAGAGAAATATTTGACTCTGGGGCCACGCACCCCTTTGTTTCTATTTCTTTTGGGAAGCGAATGGAGTTACCAATCAAGAACTTGAACCCAAGCTTGATAGTTCGCTCTCCACTAGGAGTCGAAGTGGCTTTGACCAAATATTATGGACCATGTACTGTATGTATTGAGGGCCGAGACTTACTCGAGATGGCAAACATTGATGTCATTTTGGGAATGGATTGGCTAGGCCATCATTCGGCCGTCCTATTATGTGGTGAAAGGAAACTCGTGCTTACTAACAAAAAGGGAAAGGAGTATAGCTTCACTGGGATCAGGCTATCTAGGAAGCGGAAGCTGATTCTCTCCGCCCTAAAAGCTAAGAGATGCTTAGAGAAGGGGGGAGTGGGGTACCTAGTATCGGTAGTTGATATCACGGTGGAGTCCCATAATATGGAGGATATAGACGTGGTGCGGGAGTTTCCAGATGTATTTCCAGAGGAGCTTCCAGGTCTACCATCGGACAGGGCTATAGAGTTCGTGATAGACCTTATGCCAGGTTCGGCGTCGGTGTCTAAAGCACCATACAGAATGGCCCCTACCGAGTTAAAGGAGTTGAAGACCCAGTTACAAGAATTGTTGGATAAGGGTTTCATATGACCTAGCATATCGCCTTGGGGTGCACCGGTATTATTCGTCAAGAAGAAGGACGAAAGTGTAAGGCTATGCATTGACTATCGTGAACTGAACAAGTTGACTATCAAGAATCGGTATCCTTTTCCTAGGATCGATGATTTGCTCGATCAGCTGCAGGGTGCAAAGGTTTTCTCGAAGATTGATCTCCGATTGGGGTATCACCAACTGAAGATCAAGGCCGGAGATATTCCGAAGACTGCTTTCAGGACGAGGTATGGGCATTATGAGTTTCTAGTTATGTCTTTCGGGTTGACCAATGCTCCAGCGTCGTTCATGGAACTGATGAACCGAGTGTTTCATGATATGTTGGACACTTCGGTCATTGTATTCATCGATGACATATTGATCTACTCTAAGAACATGGAGACCCATACAACACATTTAAGGGCAGCCCTACAACGACTGAGACAAGAAAAGCTTTATGCTAAGTTCAAGAAGTGCGAGTTTTGGCTGAAGGAAGTGGCTTTCTTGGGCCATGTTGTATCTGAAGATGGTATCAAGGTTGATCCAAGTAAGATAGCCGCTATAGTAGGATGGGAAGCACCAAAATCTGTTGCGGAGATTCGTAGTTTCCTTGGGTTGGCTGGTTATTATAGAAGATTCGTGGAAGATTACTCCAGGATCGTTATTCCACTCACCAGATTGACCAAGAAGGGAGAGAAATTCATATGGACAGATGAGTGTGAGAAGTGCTTTCAGACTTTGAAGTCAAGACTAGTCTCTGCACCTATCTTGACCATTGTAGAACCAAGCGTACCGTTTACTTTATATACGGATGCTTCAGGGTTGGGTATTGGGTGTGTATTGATGCAAGGGGAACAGGTGATTGCTTACCCATCAAGACAGTTAAAGGAGCATGAGAAGAACTATCCTATGCATGACTTGGAGCTAGCAGCGGTTATTCATGCAATCAACACTTGGAGACACTACTTGTACGGTGAGAAGTTTCAGATCAAGTCAGATCACAAGAGCTTAACTTATCTTTTCACTCAGAAGGATCTGAATATGAGACAAAGGAGATGGCTGGAATTGTTGAAAGATTATGATTGTGACATCCAGTACCATCCGGGTAAAGCAAATGTTGTGGCTGACGCCTAAAGCAGAAAGTGGGCATCGAAACCTGAGGCAGGACCAAGTACAAATGCTGCATTATGTGCCGCAGCTTCAAGTTCCATCGAAGGTGATGAAGAGTACATTATAGAAACTGCAGAAGATCCAATCGAGCAAGGCTTTATTCATAAGTTCACCATGATTTTCGCAGCTTTGAAGATCTCACCGGATCTAGTCGATGAAGTCAAGGTAGCAATCCTACAGGATCCTCATCTCAAGACAGTGCAAGAAGACTTAGAGAAGGGTACGAGCAATCCTAACTTTACCTTGGATTCAGACAAGGTACTCAGGTATCGTGGATGGTTATGTATACCTGAGAGTGAAAACTGCAATATCAGAGATCAAGTTATGACTGAAGCTCATTACACTCCATATTCGGTACATCCAGAAAGTACCAAAATGTACCATGATTTAAGAAGACTATATTGGTGGAGGGGTATGAAAGCAGATATAGCACGTTTCGTGTTCCAGTGTCTGAATTGTCAACAAGTTAAAGCAGAAAGGCAGAGACCCGCAGGTTTACTACAGCCATTACCGGAACCTGCATGGAAGTGGGATTGCATTACCATGGATTTTGTCACTGGCCTATCTTTGACACCAAGGTCAGTGGATGCAGTTTGGGTTATAGTAGATTGACTCACCAAGACAGCTCGATTTATTGCGGTCAGACCTCAGTATACCACGGATAAATTGGACAAGTTATATGTTGATAATATAGTCAGACTTCATGGCGTTCCAGAGAGTATAGTATCTGACAGAGATCCCCATTTTACATCAAAGTTCTGGGAAGGATTACAGAAAGCTATGGGAACAAAGTTGAAGTTCAGTACAGTTTTTCACCCTCAGACGGACGGACAGTCAGAGCGAACTATTTAAATTTTGGAAGATATGCTCCGAGCTTGTGCAATAGATTTCAAGGGAGCTTGGGATGAGAAGCTATCACTTATCGAGTTCACTTATAACAACAGTTATCAGGCTACAATTCAGATGGCCCCATATGAAGCACTCTATGGGAAGAAGTGTCGTACACCTCTGTTATGGAACGAGGTGGGAGAAAGAAGAATTGTAGGACCGGATTTTGTTGATGAAACTTGTCGAGTGATTGATCAAATCAAGGAGAGAGTAAAGACAGCTCAAGTTCGATAGAAGCACTATGCGGATAATCGACGTCGAGATTTGGAGTTTGCAGTGGGTGACAAAGTATTCTTGAAGGTATCACCGGTGCGAGGTCTGAAATGGTTTGGTAAGAAGGGGAAGCTTTGCCCCAGGTATGTGGGACCATATGAGATATTGACCCGACGTGGTAATGTAGCATATCAATTGGCTCTACCACCATCTATGTCTAGTGTTCATAATGTGTTCCATGTATCATTGCTAAAGAAGTATGTCAGAGATCCATCGCACATCTTGACCGCTGATCCCCCAGACTTGACTGAAGACTTAACATTCGAAGTGGTACCTGTGATGCTCTCAAGTCGAAAAGTACAGCAACATCGAACCAAGGATATCCATTATGTGAAGGTGCATTGGAGAAGCCAAAATGTGGAGGAAATTACTTGGGAAGAGGAGAGCGCGATGAGGAAGGAATACCCTTACCTTTTCAACGATCAAGGTATGTTCAAATTTCGGGGCTGAAATTTCTTTTAAGGGTGGGGGAGTTGTGAAACCTACATGCAAATTTCGGGATGAAATTTCTTTTAAGGGTAGGGGAGTTGTAAGACCGTACTCCGTAAATCCGGTCTAAACCTTGGTTTTGTGTCGTAGCAGGTCTTCCGATCATCACCGGGCCAGACAGGACGAGCGGATGACAAACAGGTATGAAATCGGACCAAAGTCGATCGAATCAACATGATTTTATGTTGACCGGTCGATGGTACCGGTCTTGGTACCAGTCGACCGGTTAGGTCTGCGCAGCTAAGTGTGGAAATCCAAAAATTGACTTCTAAGGGTCCCACTTTCTTCATTTCGAATTCTAAGAATTTCCAAATCCTAATAGGGTTACTAAACCCTAATTCTAGCCTATAAATACACCCTTAAACCTCCTCAAATCTTATCCATTGTCTCTCACAAACCCTAGAGAAGAGAAAGAGGTTGGAAAGGAGAAGGAGCTAGGAAGAAGAAGAAGGTGCCGCCATTGCCGTTCGATGTAGCTCACTCTACGCCAATCAACGGTAAGTGTTTTAATCATTCTTCTTACTCTATGACTTTAGGTTAGTTGTGTGGGTGGATCAATACCAAACAAGTAGGTATTGATCTAAAACCCTAAATTGGCCAATAAACCCTAAGTTTCCATCAAACCCTAGATTCGAGTTTCGAGATGATATTCATCAAAATAGGACTTGAATGAGTTGGGGATAACTCTAAATCCAAGTTTAGACTTAGAATTAATAGGAGAATCCTTGAAAATCCATGGAGGATGATCGACGGCAGTCGAAAAACCCATGTATGGTCTTCCGGAGACATACCGGTTGACTATACAGGTTGCACATAGTGCGACCGGTATGTTGCCACCGGTATCCCTCGGGAGGCTAGTCTGTGGGGACCGGCTGACCATACCGGTTGCCAGTCTTACCCACAGAGCTGCGACAGATACATGCCACCGGTCAGCTCTGTGAAGGTTTTTTGTAACTTTGTTGGTTTCCGACCAACATGAAACCCTAAGAAAAATATTCTAATGAAACCCTAATAATATTGTAGGACTTTGTGACTTCCCGTTTGGATCTTGCGACGTGGAGCAAGCTAACAAACGAGCGTCAGGTAAGGGGATCTGACCTAAACCTAATAATTAATCGACAGTAAGTTGTTGTTAATTACCTGAATATATATGATGTGATGTTTGTGCAAATTCACATGCCATCCTTTACTTTCAGTTATTAGTATTGTTCATGCATTGATAGGATGCGATTGTTAAGCATGTGATTATTTTCGTTAGTGTGTGGAGTGGGGCATGGGCCTGGGATCGCTCCTCACACTAGCACCTTTTGTAGTATTCTGTCTTAACAGGCTTGGTACGGGTGGGGTATCAGGGGAAGGTCGTGGTACGGTGGTCTCCGATGTTGATGCTGGCCTGGCCATGGTTATGTGGCACTGTGGTCTCCGAGGTCGACGCTGGCTTGTCCACGATGCTTTAGCTCTATCTCTATGCCGTAGGGAGTTATGTTGGGATAGGGTCTACCTGTGTATTGTTTCTATCCTAGCGGGTTAGTTATGGATAGGGCATCAGGGGAGGTGTGGGAATTCCTTAGTTCTATCTCTATGCCGTAGACGGCTGTGCTGGGATAGACCGTACATTGATGACATATAGGATTGGTTAGTTGCGAGCCCAGGTTGTAAGCCCTGGCCAGTTGGGGCTTAGGTACTGGTATGGGTAGAGGATCAGGGGAGGTACGGGGGTATCTTAGCTCTATCTCTATTCCATGATGGGTGCATGTGGGCCAATGGGGGTGTGATCCATGAGGTGCCACACACTCGAGTATAGAGGTGCGGGGGCCACCAAATCTTTTTACAGCACATTGCAAACTTAAAATCAGACCACAGCATAAAATGATTGTTACTCATGCATATTATTGTGAAACTGTCTGATTGTGTTACTGAGCTAAGTTGTGAGCTTACCCTTTGTACGTACATTGTTTTAGATGTTGATGCAAGTTACACTGTGGATGACTACATGAATGCCCCGGATTATGGTGGTGTTGCTGCGTTGGATGTACAGGTAGGAGAGGACGAGCATGACACTTCATGCGAGTGCCCTTTCTGCGTGTACCATTGATTGGTTTTATTTATTTATTTTCATTATTTTCGATTGGATTAAAGAGATGTAATGATATTATATTATTTGTTTGGATTTGAATAATTTGGTATTTTATTTAAAGTTATCAATAGATTCTCAGTTCATTATATTTAAAAGACTTCCGTTGTACTATTATATTCTGATTGTGGTTATGTGTGATGGTTTGTATGAGTGGGCACGGCCTATTCGAGATCCTGGTGTGAACCGTTGGTTCGATGACGGTTCACTCACACCATTCTGGTTGGATCAGAATTGGGGTGTGACCCGATTGGTCATCGACCCCCGTGTTACCCCCTGTGGGTTTAGTCAAATTTCCATCCTATAGTCCATTCTTTCGTGTTTGGGGTCCTATGGCTTGCTTTCACAATCCATTCCACACATGTTCTATAGTCTAGAACCATAGTTCATTTACCTATATGGTTTTTATGATCTTCCCCATTGTTTTCCATGAAAACCTAACCATGGATGGATGATTTGGGTTTCTCCTAGATCATTCCCTCTTTACTATCTATTCTAAGGTCTGTAGAATTACATGGAGATAGTATCCATACCTGAGAATTAGGCTGGTTTCTCTGAAGCCTTCTCTTTGTTCTTCTTCTCCACCTTCCTTCTCTTCTCTTTCTCTCAATCCAATTAGGGTTCTAAAAGGAGTGAAAGAGGCTTAGGGTCGTCCTATTTATAGAGTAGAAACTCCCAAAATAAGTCCCATTGAGATTAGGAAAGAATCCCATTGAAATTTGGAATGTTCCTAATTCACGGTTTCTGTCGGCAGACTGGGGGTCGATGAGGGGGTCGGAGATCTCGTCGATCCCTGGTTCTAAAATGTCTGACCCCCGGTTAAAAACTCAGGGTCTGACTTTTATACTGGGGGGGTCCGACCCTGCCTTGCTGGGTATGCGACCCTCCCCCTTATTTTAGTGTTTTTGGGTCAGTTTAATACCTGGGATCGCGATCTCCCTCACGTACTTGATCCATTAGGCCGACCATGATGGGTAGACTTGGTTCAAGGTGGTAAGACCGGATTAGTTTGATACGGGTCTTACAACTCCCCCCTACTTATAAAAATTTCGTCCTCGAAATTGTACATACCTTCTGAGTCAAATAAATGAGGGTATTGCTTTCGCATAGCATTCTCTTATTCCCATGTAATTTCTTCCATATCTCTACTTCTCTATATGACCTTAACATAATAGATATCACGGTTGCGTAGTCGTTGAACCTTTTGGCTAGTGATTTTAGTTGGTGTTACTTCAAATGTCGTATCATCAGTCAAATTAGGTTAATCTACTGTCAGAACGTGCGTTGGATCCTTGACATAATTCTTCAATAAGGAAATATGAAATACGTCATGCACAACATAGATGGTGGTGGTGCTAACTGGTACGCCACTTTCCTACGCTTAGTCAGAATCTCATATGGCCCACCATATCTTGGACTTAGTTTCCCTTTCTGTTCGAACCATTTCAATCCTCGCATAGGCGATACTTTTAAGAATACTTTATCACCCACGACGAATTCAAGGTATCGGCATCGGGTATCTGCATATCGCTTCTGACGATTCTGAGATTTTCTCACTCTTTCCTTGATAATGTCGACCACTCGACAAGTCTGTTCAACAAATTCTGGTCCAACAATACTACGTTCCCCAACTTCATTCCTAAACAAAGGAGTTCAACACTTTTGGCCATATAGTGCTTCATAGGGTGACATCTGTATAGTAGCCTGATAGCTATTGTTATAAGCGAACTCAATCAGTGGTAACTTTTCATCCCATGATCCTTTAAAATCAATTACACATGCTCGAAGCATATCTTCTAGAATTTGAATTGTACGCTCTGACTGTCCATCTATCTGCGGATGGAATGTGGTACTAAATTTCAATGTTGTACCCATAGCCTTTTGCAATCCTTCCCAAAACTTTGAAGTAAATCGTGGATCTCTATCGGACACAATGCTTTCAGGTACACCATGTAATCGCAGAATGTTATCCACATACAGCTTAGCTAACCTCTCCAGTGTATACTGAGGTCGTATAGGTATAAAGTGAGCTGTTTTAGTCAGGTGGTCTACAATCACCCAAACTGCGTCAACTACGCGAGGAGTCAATGGTAATCCTGTGACGAAGTCCATAGTGATGCAGTCCCATTTCCATGCTGGTTCTGATAACGGTTGTAACAGTCCTGTCGGTCTTTGTCGTTCAGCCTTTACATTCTGACAATTTAGGCATTGAGACACAAACTTAGCTATATCTGCTTTCATTCCTCTCCACCAATATAATTTCTCTAGATCATGTTACATTTTTGTACTTCTAGGATGTATCAAATAGATGGTGTTATGGGCTTCTTTCATCAATCGGTGTCTAATGTCACACCCCAATTCCACACTATTCAGAATGGTGTGATGAATCGCTAACAAATCAACCGTTCAACCAGGATCTCGAGTAGGCTATATCCATTTTATCTAAACCCCATACATCCATATTCACAATCAGAGTAAACACAATAGCGAAAGTCTTATAATAAAATGAACTCAGAATCTACTGTGATAATAATATCTAAATAGAAAATTATTCTATATCAACTGAGACATAAATAAATATCAAATACATGTCCTTAATAAATCCAAATTAAAAAAACTAAAAAAATAATTAATCGAACACACCTGAGTTGCACTCGCAAGAGGAGTCATGTGTATCCACTTCCTCTTCCACTTCCATCGCCGCCACATTTCCGTACACTAGAGCACTTACATAATCTTCAACAGTCGTACCTGCATCATCAACTAAAAATATTCGACGTCAAAAGGGTGAGCACACATCACGGCTCAGTGAGCAAACAAAACAATGCAACAATACATATGGATGCAGTCAAATAATATCTTTGGTCCGGTTTAAAGTTTGCACTGTGCTATAGAAAGGATAGGTGGCCGCCGCTCTATACACGAATGTGTGGAAACGCCCAATGAAAACGGCACCGTCGCCCCACAAGCACCCAGAATGGCAGAATATACACCCCATAAAGAACGGTCATGGCTGTACCGGTTGATACCATACCAACAAATAAACCCTTGTTGGCTAGGGTTGCAAACTGGGCTCGCAACTAACCAATCCTAATGCCAAACAGTGTATCGAAGGCCTCACCCCAGCATCCCTCAGAACATCCATAGAGATAGAGCTAAGGCCACCCGGTAGAGTCAGAGACTACAAGGACCGAGACCACCTCCCCTGATACTCTACGACATAATAGTTCTGCTAAGGTAATGGCGATACGACGACATCAATGGACATGACTTGAGTAGACCATGGCACAATATACACCCCATGAAGAACGGTCATGGCTGTACCGGTTGATACCATCCCTACCCGCACCATATACACTAGCCAAACACAAACATTTACATGCCTATTCCTATCATCATCATCATCATCATGTTATAACAATAAAGTAAATATGCATAAACAAATAATAAAAATATTGGATGACATGTTGAATGCACATACAAGCATATACTCATAGAATCAATATGGCATTGGACTAAAGAAATAAAATAGCTTATTATTAACCAGTTAGTGTAGGTCTTGTTCCCTCACCTTAGCTTGTTAATAGATCCTCTTCCAAGCTTTAGAATCACCTTGATAATGTTATTATATTGCTAGAAGTCCTAACAAAGTCAATAGAATTTAATTAGAATTAATTCCAAATTGAAAAACCATGTTTTTAAATGGGGGTCAGAGGTAGGGTCTGTTATGGTCGATTGGCGATCGGCCCCCTATGCGACCCCCTATGGGTTTTGATCAATTTTCTTCCTTCCAGTCCATTCTTCGTGTTTGGGGTCCTATGGCTTGTTCCTAAAGTTCATTCTACACACATTCTATGGTCTAAAACCATGAATCATTCACCTATATAGCTTTCTTGAATTCTCCCATGGTTTTCCATGAAAACCTAACCATGGGTTGATGGTTTGGGACTCTCCGAGATCATACTCTCTTCATTACCTATCCTAAGGTCTGTAGAGACTCATGGAATTAGTATCCATACCTGAGAAGAATACTTCTTCTCTACAACTCTTCTCCTTTTTGCTTTCTTCTATTCCTTGTTTTTCTTCTTCTTCTGTTCCTTCTCTTTTCCTTCTCTCAATCCAATTAAGGTTGTAAAAGGAGTGGAAGGGGCTTAGGGACGTTCTATTTGTAGAGTAAAACCTCCCAAAATAAGTCCCATTGAGTTTAGGAAAGAGTCCAACCAAAATTAGGAAAAATTCCTAATTTCTGTTTCTGGCGGCAACTGGGGGTCGATGAGGGGGTCGATGATCCCGTCGACCCCTAACTCCTAAATTATCTGACCCCCTCTGTAAAAGAGGGGTTTGACTTTCTGTCTTGGGGGGTCTAACCCTCTCTTACTGGGTATGCGACTCTCCCCTTAATTTAAGTGTTTTTGGGTCGATTTAATACCTGGGATCACGATCTCCTTTAAACCCTTGGTCCATTTTGCTCAACCATGATGGGTAAACCTGGTTAAAGGTGATAAGAACGGGTTAGTTTGATACGGGTCTTACATCTAATGTCCAAGCTTTCTGTTTCGGGTACACATATTCTTCCTTTGTACTTTAGTACCTTTTCTTCGTCCAAGGTGAACTCAGGGATAGTCCTACCTTTTTCAATGTCCTCTTGTACCATCCTTAGGTAAGGATCTGATTTTATAGCTGTCTTTACTTCATCAACTATATCCGGTATAATCTTCAATGCGGCAAACATATTTGAAAACCGATGAATAAATCCTTGGTTGGCTGATCCATCTGCTGCATCTATCACAAACTGCTCATTACCGTGCTTGAATACCTTTTTGGTAGTACACATTGCGGCGGTTATGCTAACCTCTCCCTGAGATTTTATCATTGCCTTTCTACTCAACGCATCGGCTACTACATTAGCTTTCCCTGGATGATACTAGATATCACAATCATAGTCATTCAATAGTTCAAGCCATCTTCTTTGTCTCATATTCAACTCCTTCTGATTAAATTGATAACTAAGACTTTTATGGTATAATTTAATCTGAAACTTTTCCCTATACAGATATGTCTCCATATTTTGACAGCATGTACTACTGTCGCTAATTCAAAATCATGAGTCGGATAGTTCTTCTCATGTGTCTTCAGTTGTCTTGAGGCATAAGCAATTACTTGTTCTCCTTGCATAAGTACACATCCTAATTCTAGTCCTGACGCATCGATATAAAAGATAAATGGTTGTCCTGGAATCGGGATGGTCAAGATTGGAGCTGATATCAATCTAGCCTTCAAGGTTTGGAAACTCTTCTCACATTTATCCGTCCAAACATACTTTTCTCCCTTCTTAGTCAAACTGGTAAGAGGTACAAAAATTCGGGAATAGTCTTCCAAAAATCATCGATAATACCCAGCTAAACCCAAGAAACTTCTAATTTCTGCAACGCTCTTCGGTGCTTCCCACATTACAATAGCCTCGATTTTGCTGGGATCCACTTTAATTCCTTCAGCGGATACTACATGGCCTAGAAATGCGATTTCCTTTAGCCAAAACTCACACTTTGAAAATTTGGCGTAGAGCTTCTCCTTCCGTAGTCGTTGCAGAGCGGCGTTTAGGTTCTTAATATGAGTTTCCCCATCTTTGGAGTAGACCAATATATCATCAATGAATACAATAACCGACGTATCCAACATGTCGTGGAAAACCCGGTTCATTAGTTCTATAAAAGTTGTTGGTGCATTTGTCAATCCAAAAGACATAACCAAGAATTCATAATGTCCATATCTTGTCTTGAATTCTATCTTGGGAATATCATCGTCCTTAATCTTCAGCTGATGGTAGCCTAACCGAAGATCGATCTTGGAGAACACTTTGGCACCTTGCAACTGATCAAATAGGTCATCGAACCGTGGCAATGGATACCGATTCTTGATTGTCAGTTTATTCAGTTCTCGATAATCTATACACAATCGAATGCTACCGTCCTTTTTCTTCACGAATAATACTGGCGCTCCCCATGGTGATATACTAGGGCGAATGTAAACCTTGTCCAGCAGTTCTTGTAGTTGTACTTTCAATTCCTTCAGTTCGGTAGGAGCCATTCAATAAGGGCTTTCGATACTGGTGCAGCCCCAGGTATAAGATCTATAAAAAACTCTGTGGCTCGTCGGGTAGAAATCCTGATAGTTCTTCAGTAAATACGTCTGGAAATTCAGGCACAACATCAATATCTTCCATTCGTGGTGCTTCCTTGGTATGGTCGGCCACATATACTAAATACCCAACTGCTCCTTTCTCAAGGTACTTCTTAGCCTTTAGCGCAGAGAGTATGAGCTTTTGTTTCTGGGGAAGTTGGGTTCCCGAAAAATTGAACTCTGCTCCTTCCCTGTCTTTAAATGTCAGCTTCTTTTCGGCACACAATAAGTTTGCAGAATACCGAACTAACCAGTCCATTCCCAACATGATGTCAAAGTCTGCCATCTCAAGTGGGATCAAGGTTGCATGCAAGGTCTTTTCATCAATAAGAACTGGACATGGTCCATAACCTCTTTCTAACTCCATTTCTAATCCCGTAGGTGATCGCACAAGTAGTTTGCAGTCTAAGGATTTAAGGGGTAGATTTAACTTCTTTCCAAATGTCACAGATATAAAGGAATGAGTAGCTCCTGAATCAAAGAGTACTCTGGCGGGAATGCCATTAATAGGTACGATACCTGTGATTTGTTTTGGTTTAGTCTACATGTTCATACAATGTAATACGACCAACTAAAAATTTAAGTCATACCTGTGACCACATCAGGTGATGCGGAAACATCCTCAGATGTAACCGCGTAAACTCGTCGTTGATGTAGCTGCTTCTTGGGTTTAGGACATTCTGTTGCCATATGTCCCACTTGGCTGTAGTTAAAACATTTTATCCCTTCAGTAATTGGCTTTTGTTGTTGATGAGCTACTGGAGTAGTCTTGGTTGCCATAGTAAAGCCTTGAGCATTGAAGGGTTTGAATGTCTTGTTATTCCCTCCATTATAAGAATTTCCAGCTGGCCTTTTTATACCTCTGTTTTGCATGAAATAACTCTCCTTCTGGCTCGATTCTATAACTCGAGCAATTTGTGCCGCTTCATTATTGATTTTCTTTTCATGTCCCAGAACATGCTCGCGGATGCTTCCCCTAAGTCCCATAACGAACATTCGGGTCTTGGTATTTTCCTCTTGCATACTGGTGGGTGCAAAGAAGAACAACTCTTCATAATGTTGTTGATACGCATCCACAGTCATCTGCCCCTGATATAAACTCAGGAACTCTCTTTCCATAGAATCTCTGAAACTTCTCAGAAAGTACATTTCAAAGAACGCCTCCCTATTGATATCCCAAGTCAGTTGGGCGTGCTTTGTTAATAAGTAAGTCCTGGTAGACCTCCACCAATGGTGTGCATCTCCTTTCAGCATAAAGGGGGCACACAACACTTTTTCTTCTTCATTTAGTGTCATCATCATAAAATTTCTTTCCATTTCATCAACCCAGTGTGCCAGCGATAAAGGGTCTGCTGGCTGCCACTAAATTCTCTGGGCTTCAGTTTCAGAAAATGCTCCACCAGTCTGGAGTGGTCTAGTGGCTGCGGGACATACGCTCCATACATAGGTGGTTGGTATTGATATCCTCCTTGAGCTATCTCAGGATTTTGAACTTGAGCCTGCATGATAGGAGTTTAAAGTGCATGGGGTAATGTGTTACTTCCCCCTAGTGCTGTTGTAAGCACCCCATTTTTGCCATCCCAGCTAAACAAAGTCCTGCTGGTGTGTGGACAACAAAAGGAAGAAAGGTGATCGAAAGTTTGGATTCTTGACTGTGAACTTGAGGAAGTTTTCAATGGATCTGTGAATTTGAGGAAGTTTTCAATGGGTCCACAGCAAGGTCATGGATTAAAATTTTGCATGGATGCGTAGGTCATAGAATTATCTTCGAAACGAGACCAGAATTGCTCAATTTCGATATCAAATGAGGAAGATATGACCATTCTAGTCAGATGATACATATGAGGGAGGTTTATGAAATTATTATAAATAATCCTAGGGGCCTTCATGCAAATTATCCTAAGTTGGATTGTTTGAATTTCAAATCATCATATCTTGATCATCCGACATCGGATTCAGATGATTCCAAGACCATTATTCTTCATTCATGATGTTCTACAAAGTGGACGTAAAAAATCCCGGGTAGAAGTCACCAGTGGGTCCCATGCAAGCTTGCATGCAAAATTATCGTCAGAACTTCAAAGCTGCATATCTTTTCCGTTCTACATCGGATTCAGGTGATTCCAGTTCCTATATTCTTCATTTTTAATGTTCTACAAAATGAACGCAAAAAATTTGGAATAGAGGCCATTGGAAAATTCCATGTGGGATGACAGCGGAAATGACCCATGAAATGACAAGGAGAGAAAACCCAGTTAATTCCAATTAATCCAGTCAACTCGGTTCAAGCCGTTTTGGTCCAACCTAGCTCAACCCATATCGGTTTAACTCAGTCAACCTAAGTCAGTCTCAACCCGTTTCGAACCAGTTCATTCATGTGCATAGTATTTATATATATTATATATATTATATACTATATATATATATATATATATATATATATATATGTATGTATGTTATTAAATATATGTGTATATATGTATATAATATATATTATTATATGTAATTGATAATCCAAAAGCTTTTGAGAAGAAAAAGGAAAGAGGGGAGACAGAAACGTGAAAATGAAGTGGGATTTTGGTTTTGGAGATAATCCAAAAGATTTTTGAGAAAAAAAAGGAAAGAGGGGAGAGAAAAACGTGGAAGAGAAGGGGATTTAGGGTTTTGAGATAATCCAAAAGATTTTGAGAAGAAAAAGAAAGAGGGGAGAGAGAAAACGTGAAAGAGAAGGGGATTTAGGGTTTTGAGATAATCCAAAAGATTTTTGAGGAAAAAAGGAAAGAGGGGAGAGAAAAAACGTGGAAGAGAAGGGGGATTTAGGGTTCTGAGATAATCCAAAAAGATTTTGAGAAGAAAAAGGAAAGAGGGGAGAGAGAAAACATGAAAGAGAAGGGGATTTAGGGTTTTGAGATAATCCAAAAGATCTTGAGAAGAAAAAAGGAAAGAGAGAGGAATAAAAGAAAAAAGAGAAAAGAAAAAAGGGGGGAAAAAGATTCCCCTTTACGTTTTCTAGAAAGAAAACGTGAAAGAGAGAGAGGAGAAAGAAAGAAAGAAAAAAAGGAAGGAAAGAAAAAGGAAAAAAAAATATTTTTTAGAAAAAAGGATCTTCTAGAAAATGAGTGAAAAATTATAAATAGGCAAGAGGAGGATTCTTTTTTCCAGAGCAGAGAGAGAGGGAAACGTGGGTGAGAGAGAGAAATGTGAGTGAGAGAGAGAAAACGTGAGAGAGGAAGAAAGAAAGAGAGAGAAAAGAGAAAAGAAAGAAAAGAGAAGAAGAAAAGAGAGAAAGAGAAGAGAGAAAGAAGCAGAAGAGAGGAGAAGGAGGATTCACATTCAAAGGGGATTGGTACAACCCCCAATCACCCTTCATCAACGGTTTCGCTCGATTTGAGCCCAAGGTTAGTACTCTAAACAAATTTAGAGGTCGTTATAATGCCCGAATGCCAATTTTGCTTGAAAAAGGCTAATTTTCATGAAATCTCAATCATGAATGCTCTATTACATGCGTGTTAATGTTAGGATGCCCATGTCTAACATTTTTCATGAATGATAATTTGTCTAAGCTATTCAATGATGAATTTTTGATTGATATACAATGATGTTTGATGTTTTTGTAAATTTCATAAAGTGATTTTCTGATCTGAAAATTCCAGATTTAGGGTTCAAACTTAGGACGTGCATCATATGTATTTTTTCTAAGATTTTGAAGCCCAAAATTTTATGGGAGTCTCTCTGATATGAGAGAAGACTACCCTAAAAATTTTGTTCCATTTGGAATTGGGGAAATATATCAAAAAATTTGTCTTTGACATTGCTATTTTTCTCGGATGTAATGCAATCCTCCATCGGAAAGTCTCTAGACAAAGGCCTTATGGCCATAATCAAAAACTCCACTTAACATGAACTTTTTAGACATGAAAGTGTTCTAAAAAATGGCACTGGTTTCATATTTTTTCTATTTTTCTTTGAATTGATATCAATTTTTAAGTGCATAGAGCTTTGATTTCAGATCTGTCATGATGTGATGATTTGCATGATTGAAAAGTGTCATTTTTCATAAAGAAAATATACTGTTTTAACTTGTTTTTCTTAATGAAATTTGATAGTTATCTACATAGACATATGTCTGTATTTAATTTTTATTAAGAATAGAATTTTATTTGGAATTTATGGTGCAACTGGTCAAAAATCTGGAACAGACCTGACCAGTGTATTTGCCTGTACTTGGGGAATGTTTTCAACCTGCCTATGGTCTCTTTTAGGAATAGCTTCCTTGAGACAAAATGTTGGCCTCTCAGTCTTCTTTCCAGGGATATCTTTTAATAATTTTTTGAGTAATTACAGTGCCCTATGTGCCCATTTTGGTCCAGCCTGACAAAGCTGTCATCTTGCTGCGTGTTCCATCATGTTTTAATTGATTCTCATATGCTTTGGTTGTTTCACACATGCCATATTTGATGCTATATTTGTTCACATGCTATGTTCGGATGCTCGTATGCATGCACTACTATAATTGGAATGGTCACACTGCCATAATTGGAATTGTCACATTGCCATGATTGGAATGCTACACATGCTTATTGCCATATTTGTCTGCTACACTTGCTCACATGCTATATTGGATGATTACTGTCATGTTTGGATGCACACTGCTATATTTGGAATACTACCACTGATATAGTTGGAATATTTTCATTTGCCATATTTGTCTTGGAAAGAGAAAAAATAAAAAAAATAGCAATTAGGGCAAGATACACCCTGAAATAGAAAGAATTGAACAATTAGGGTAGAAAACCCTAAGATGGAAAGAAAACAATAATTAGGGAAAGTGAAACCCTAAAAATGGAAAGAATAATTACGGGAAAATAAACCCTAGAATAAAGAGAATAATTAGGGTATGAAACCCTAAAAAATGAAAATCACAATGAAAAGGGATAGGAAACCCTAGAAACCTAAAAATGGAAACAATAAAAATGGTAGGAATTTAGGTCTCATCCCTAGATCCTATTGACAAAAATAGAAAGAATTTGGAACACATCCCAAATAAAAATGGTAGGAATTTAGGTCTCATCCCTAGATCCTATTGACAAAAATGGAATGAATTTGGTACACATCCCAAATAAAAATGGTAGGAATTTAGGTCTCAACCCTAGATCCTATTGACAAAATTGGAAGGATTTGGTACACATTCCAAATCCGACTCTCACAAACTTTCGAACTACGTCGTACCTGATTTCTAGGGCAAACCCTAGAATACGTAGGCAATTTGGGAAACCCAAATACGGTACAAAGCCACCCATCAACCATACATCCAGCATAAACTTCAACTTGAACAACAAAGAATCTAATTGAAGCAAATGCATAAATCACTTCCGTAATCATTAATCACACAACCCATTTTCGAACTACGTTTTTGGACTTGATTTTCAGGATTGGAATACATAGGCAGTTTGAGATGTCTTACACGTCTCAGATTCAGTCCAAGACCGAACCATCTTTGGTCCGGTTCACTGTATAATATTGTACATTACATTTGCTCGTTTATTTACTTTAAAACATGATTGGCTGAACCCTAGGTTAGAACAACTTAGCAACTTGGTTTAGGACATCCCCCATTGAACCCTAGTCATCCAGTTGACCAAGCACAGTTAAAATTAGAATTTAAGGAAAGTTTAGGAGGCCGATATTGATCGGGCGGTTTGGGTGCCTAACACCTTCCCATAACCGTACCCTGAATACTTACCCGATCTCTTGCAGACCAAAGAACCGATACATTGGGTCACGAGTCAATAGATGTCTTACCTTAGGGTGAGGCTACATTTTTAGAGGTCCTAGACCTTAATCTAGGTGGCGACTCCAACAGATTCATCGATCTTCATCGATACAGGATACACATTTCCATCCCGAGGAGGATCACGTCGATTTTCCATTGTCCTCACAGTGGCGACTCCGCTGGGGATTAATATTCAGACTCCTAGGATACTTTCCTTATATTGATTTGCTTGACATTTGATGCTAGATCTAGGGTACTATATTTATTGTTTGTACATATTGCTTTGGGGGGAATGGGTTCAGTCACACTTTCGTGCGAGTAGCCGAACCGGGTCCCATGCATGTGGGGCAGCCCGCTAGGAGAAACACACAGCCTTGGCCTGTACTTTATGAGACCACGACCGGCGAGCAGCCTCTAACGAGCGTTTCTTGGGTCCGCCTGGGAATGCGTTATGCTACTCCACGTCGCTTGGATCCTTGCAACATAGTATATAAAGGGATTGGGGGCCCATTATTCATCGAGCATTCGGTGATAGGTTACCCCATCCTCGTCAAGGTGGCCTTTTCCCGTCCTAACCTAGTTTGAGTCATATGTATGTTATTTTTGTCCATCTTTGAACCAACATGGTAAAATCTACTCGATCATAATATTTACTCCGAGACGTCCGTTTTCCCCTTTTTTTTTTTGCTTTTTCATATTTTTTTTTCCCCACTTTTTTTTTTTTTTTTTTTTTTTTTTTTTGAGGGGGGGGGGGTCTCGGGAACCAAAAAAAAAAAGGGGGGGGGGCGGTCCCCCCCCTTCCCACCACCTAAAATTTGCTTTCGTTTTTTAAAAAAAAAAAAAAAAAAAAAACCAAAAAAAAAAATAAAAAAAATAAAAAAAAAAAAAAAAAATATAAAAAATTAAAATTTTTAAAAATAAAAATTTTTTCTCCCTTCCTTCAAAAAAAAAAAAAAAAAACAAAAATTATTTTTTTTTTAAAAATATTTAAATTATACAAAAATTTGAATTTAAAATAATATCTTTAAAAAAATTTGGCCCCCAAAAAACCAAAATAAAATAAAAAAAAAAAAAAAAAAAAATTTAAAAATTTATTATTTCTAAAATTTTTTTATATATTTTTTTTTTTTTTTTTTTTTTTAATTTTTTTTTTTTTTTTTTTTTTTTTTTTTTTTTTTGTTTTTTTTTTCCCCTTTTTTTTTTTTTTTATAATTAAAAAAAAAAAAAAAAAAAAAAAAAAAAAAAAAACAAAACAAAAACAAAAACACAACAAACACAAAAAAACCAAAACAAAGAAAAACCAAAAAAAAAGAAAGGAAGAAAAAAAAGGGAAGGAGATGTTGTGTAATGGGGGGAATATTATTTTTTTTGTTTAAAAGGAGATATATTTTTTTTAAAAAAAAATTTTTTTCAACTTCCTTCCATATTAAAAAAAAACTCATTAACAATTTATTTTTTTTTTTTATTATTTTTTAAATGTTTTTTATAAAAAATATTTTTGATGGGGTTTTTTTTTATATTTTATTAGAAAATAATTTTTATAATTTTTTAATTTAATTAATTGTTTATTGTTTTTTATAAATATTTTTTTATATAAAATTGTATATTTTTATATAAATATTTTTTTTTTTTTTCTAAAAAACAAAAATTTATATAATTTATTTGTTAAAAATTATATTTAAAAAAATTTTTTGGCCAGGGAGTGGGTGGAGTGGGGGGGGTTGTGTGTGTGTTCCCCATTTTTGCCACCCTCGGCATAAGTGAACCAATATGGCAGGTTTCGGACCTTTAACCCAAAGATTTGTGATTCTCCACCGATCCTCACAACGGGGTCATGGGCTATTATCCGCATGGATGCATAGGTCATAGAATTATCTTCGAAACGAGACCGGAATTGCTCAATTCTCGATATCAAATGAGGAAGATATGATCATTTTAGTCGGATGCTACATATAAGGGAGGTTTCTGAAATTATTATAAAATAATAATCCCGGGGGCCTTCATGCAAATTATCCTAAGTCGGATTGCTTGAATTTCAAATCATCATATCTTGATCATCCGACATCGGATTCGGGATGATTCCAAGACCATTATTCTTCATTCATGATGTTCTACAAAGTGGACGTAAAAAATCCCGGGTAGAAGTCGCCATGGGTCCCATGCAAACTTGCATGCAAAATGATCGTTAGAACTTCAAGGCTTCATATCTTTCCCGTTTTACATCGGATTCGGGATGATTTCAAGACCATTATTCTTCATTCATGATGTTCTACAAAGTGGACGCAAAAAATCCCGGGTAGAAGTCTCCAGTGGGTCCCATGCAAGCTTGCATGCAAAATTATCATCGTAACTTCGAGGCTGCATATCTTTTCCGCTCTACATCGGATTCGAGTGATTCCGGCCTCATTATGTTCCATTTTTAGTGCTCTACAAAGTGGACGTAAAATATTTCCGGTAGAAGCCTTCGAAGGATCTCATGCGGAATGGTCAACAAAATTATCGGTAATTGGTCCGTTTAAACTTCAAAAATTCATAAGTTGACCATTTTACTTCCAAATGAGGTGGTTCAAGTTCCTATATTTCTCATTTTTTATGTTCTACAAAATGAACGAAAAAATTTGGAATAGAGGCCATCGGAAAATTCCATGCGGGATGACAAATGAAATGACCCGTGAAATGACAAGGAGAGGAAACCCAAGTGAATTCCAATCGTCCAATCAACTCAATTCAAATCGCTTGTCAACCTAAGTCGGCCTCTATATATATTATAAAATTAATATATATATATATATATATATATATACATATATATATATATATACATATATATATATATATATATATATGTATATATATATATATATGTATGTATGTATGTATGTATGTATGGTATGTTATTAAATATATATGTGTAATATATATGTGTAAATCATAATCCAAAAGATTTTTGAGAAGAAAAAGGAAAGAGGGGAGAGAAAAACGTGGAAAAGAATGGAGATTTCAATTGTGGAGATAATCCAAAAGATTTTGAGAAAAAAAGGAAAGAGGGGAGAGAAAAACGTGGAAGAGAATGAGGATTTCGATTTGGAGATAATCCAAAAGATTTTGAGAAAAAAAAGGAAAGAGGGGAGAAAAAAACGTGGAAGAGAATGAGGATTTCGATTTTGGAGATAATCCAAAAGATTTTGAGAAAAAAAAGGGAAAGAGGGAGAGAGAAAAAAACGTGACCTTTTTCTAAGAGAATCCAAAGGATTTCTTTGGAGAAAAAAAGGAAAGAAGAAAGAGAAAAATTAGGTTTTTTAGGAGCCACGGTTTTAAGAGAGGAATAAAAAAAAAAAAAGGAAAAAAGGGGGGAAAAAGATTCCCTTCACGTTTTCTAGAAAGAAAACGTGTAAAAGAGAGAGAGGAGAAAGAAAGAAAGAAAAAAGGAAGGAAAGGAAAAGGAAGAAAAAATATTTTTTAGAAAAAAGGATCTTTTAGAAAATGAGTGAAAAATTATAAATAGGCAAGAGGAGGATCCTTTTTTCCAGACGCGAGAGAGAGGGAAACGTGGGTGAGAGAGAGAAAGGTGAGTGAGAGAGAGAAAACGTGAGAGAGGAAGAAAGAAAGAGAGAGAAAAGAGAAAAGAAAGAAAAGAGAAGAAGAAAAGAGAGAAAGAGAAGAGAGAAAGAAGCGTAAGAGAGGAAAAGGAGGATTCACATTCAAAGGGGATTGATACAATCCCCAATCACCCTTCATCAACGGTTTCGCTCGATTTGAGCCCAAGGTTAGTACTCTAAACAAATTTAGAGGTCGTTATAATGCCCGAATGCCGATTTTGCTTGAAAAAGGCTAATTTTCATGAAATCTCAATCATGAATGCTCTATTACATACTTGTTAATGTTAGGATGCCTATGTCTAACATTTTTCATGAATGATAATTTGTCTAAGCTATTCAATGATGAATTTTTGATTGATATACAATGATGTTTGATGTTTTTTGTAAATTTCATAAAGTGATTTTCTGATCTGAAAATTCCAGATTTAGGGTTCAAACTTAGGACGTACATCATATGTATTTTTTCTAAGATTTTGAAGCCCAAAATTTTATGGGAGTCTCTCTGATATGATAGAAGACTACCCTAAAAATTTCGTTCCATTTGGAATTGGGGAAATATATCAAACAATTTGTCTTTGACATTGCTATTTTTCTCGGATGTAATGCAATCCTCCATCGGAAAGTCTCTAGACAAAGACTTTATGGCCATAATCAGAAATTCCACTTAACATGAACTTTTTAGACATGAAAGTCTTCTAAAAAATGGCACTGGTTTCATATTTTTTCCATTTTTCGTTGAATTGATATCAATTTTTAAGTGCATAAAGCTTTGATTTCAGATCTGTCATGATGTGCTGATTTGCATGATTGAAAAGAGTCATTTTTCACAAAGAAAATATACTGTTTTAACTTGTTTTTCTTAATGAAATTTTAGATCAGATAGTTATCTACATAGACATATGTCTGTATTTAATTTTCATTAAGAATAGAATTTTATTTGGAATTTATGGTGCAACTGGTCAAAAATCTGGAACAGACCTGACCAGTGTATTTGCCTGTACTTGGGGAATGTTTTCGACCTGCCTATGGTCTCTTTTAGGAATATCTTCCTTGAGACAAAATGTTGGCCTCTGAGTCTTCTTTCCAGGGATATATTTTAAGAATTTTTTGAGTAAGTACAGTGCCCTATGTGCCCATTTTGGTCCAGCCCGACAAAGCTGTCATCTTGCCGCGTGTTCCATCATGTTTTGATTGATTCTCATATGCTTTGGTTGTTTCTCACATGCCATATTTGATGCTATGCTATGTTCGGATGCTCGTATGCATACACTGCCATAATTGGAATGATCACATTGCCATAATTGAAATAATCACATTGCCATGATTGGAATGATACACATGTTTATTGCCATATTTGTCTGCTACACTTGCTCACATGCTATATTAAATGTTTATTGTCACAATTAGGGTAGAAAACCCTAAAAAAATGGAAACAAAATAACATTTAGGTACAAAACCCTAAGATGGAAAGAATAACAATTAGGTAGAAAACCCTAAAAAAGAAAAAAAAATAATTAGGGTATAAAGCCCTAAAATGGAAGAGTAACATTTGGGTAGAAAACCCTAAGATGGAAAGAAAATAATAATTAGGGTAGAAAACCCTAAAATGGAAAGAATGTAACAATTAGGGTAGAAAACCCTAAAAAATAAAAATAAAATAATAATTAGGGTAGAAAACCCTAAAATGGAAAGAATGTAACAATTAGGGTAGAAAACCCTAAAAATAGAAATAAAATAATAATTAGGGTATAAAACCCTAAAATGGAAAGAAAGTAACATTTAGGGTAGAAAACCCTAAGATGGAAAGAAAATAGCAATTAGGGTAGAAAACCCTAAAATGGAAAGAAAATAATTAGGGTAGAAAACCCTAAAATGGAAAGAAACAATTAGGGTAGAAAACCCTAAAAATGGAAAGTATGTAGCTTAGGGTAGAAAAACCTAAAAAAATAGAAATAAACTAATAATTAGGGTAGAAAACCCCAAAATGGAAAGAATGTAACAATTAGGGTAGAAAACCCTAAAAATAGAAATAAAATAATAATTAGGGTATAAAACCCTAAAATGGAAAGAAAGTAACATTTAGGGTAGAAAACCCTAAGATGGAAAGAAAATAGCAATTAGGGTAGAAAACCCTAAAATGGAAAGAAAATAACAATTAGGGTAGAAAATCCTAAAAAAATGAAAAGAAAATAGCATTTAGGGTAGAAAACCCTAAAAATGGAAAGAAAATAAATTAGGGTAGAAAACCCTAAAAAATGGAAAGAAAATAATTAGGGTAGAAAACCCTAAAATGGAAAGAAAATGGAGAAAACCCTAAAACAATTAGGGTAGAAAACCCTAAAAATAGAAATAAAATAGCAATTAGGGTAGAAAACCCTAAAAATGGAAATAAAATTACAATTAGGGTAAAAAACCCTAAAATGGAAAGAAAGTAGCAATTAGGGTAGAAAACCCTAAAAAATGAAAATAAAATAGCAATTAGGGTAGAAAACCCTAAATATGGAAAGATAATGGCGATTAGGGTCTTGCCATGCTTAGAAGATAGCCTACTAGATCATGCCATGTAGGCTCTTGCCTTATTTGCAATACATGCCATATTTGAAAGATTTTTAAACAATCTTATCAGTATGTGAATTTCTTGTCATAAATGTTTTATGTGCCATATTTAGATAGAATATTCTATTTTTTTGGCAATAACTTATTTTATGCAACACCCTAGTCAAACCGCCATATATCGCACACTTCTAGAAGACAATATAGGTGTGGGGACGTGCATTTAGGCACCCACATTCTTGGGAAGGGCATAATGGGAATAATAAAAATCTTAATGAAGAAAGAGAATTCTTTACCAAACCTTCCAAAATTAGAATTCAGAATGAAAAGGGTAATTTAGGACGATTTGCCCCTGCCAGGAAACCCTAAACCTAGAATAGGTTCTAAACCCTAAACCTAGAATAGGTTCTCAACCCCAAACCTAGAACAGGTTCTCCCTCCCTAAACCTGGAACGGTTCTCCTGCCGGGGTTCCCCGTCCCCGGACTACCGATCCCGGCCTTCCCCCCCCGTCCGGGTGTATCCCGAACTACGCGGATCTCCGATTCCTAGGGCAAACCCTAGGATACGTAGGCTATTTGGGGCATTGGGGAGAAACCTCAAATTCGGATCCACATCTTAGTCCACTTCCTGGACTATCCATAGATCCACTAGGATATTTATCCAAACCTTAGTCCACTCCGGACTATCCATAGATCCACTAGGATATCCCCCATATTTTAACCCAAATAGGGTTATCTACACCTTAGTCCACTTGGACTATCCATAGATCCACTAGGATATTTATCCACATCTTAGTCCACTTGGACTATCCATAAATCCACTAGGACATTATCCATATTTCAACCCAAATAGGGTTATTCTTAGATCCACTAGGACTATCTATCGCCCACATGGACTATCCGCATCCTAACCCATAGGATTTCTCAACCTTTCAAGCATAAATTTCAACTTGAACAAAGAACTTAATCATGCACAAGCATAAATCACATCCATAAACTTTAATCACACCCGAACTACGATGGTGAACCCGATTTTCGGAATAATTCCGTGATACGAGGCAATCCGACGGATACGGATTTGGTTCAATGATGTCAAACCACTTGGTTTGGTTTAATTTAATAAATAGAGTCTAGCATAGGAAAGGTATAGGAGACCGATTTCGATCGGGCGGTTTGGGTGCCTAACCCCTTCCCATAACCGTAACCTGACACTTACCCAATCTCCGATGGACCGTAATTCCAATCTAAGGGTCATGAGTCAATCGAAGTCTTACCTTGGGGTGAGATTTCACATTTCTAAGGTCCTAGACCTAAATCTAGGTGGCTACTTCAAAAGATTTCCATCTTTGTCCTCACAAAGGGCGACTCCACTGGGGATATAAATGTCAAACTCCTAAATGAAAACTTTCCTTGTGTGAATTGGATGCTAGATTTTAGGATACTATATTTATGCTTGTATATTATTGCTTTGGGGGGAATGGGTTCAGTCACACATTCGTGCGAGTAGCCGAACCGGGTCCCATGCATATGGGGCAGCCCGCTAGGCGAAACACACAGCCTTGGCCTGTACTTTGTGAGACCACGACCGGTGAGCAGCCTCTAACGAGCGTTTCTTGGGTCCGCCCCGGGAATGCGTTATGCTACTCCACGCCGCTTGGATCCTTGCAACATAGTATATAAAGGGATTGGGGGCCCATTATTCATCGAGCATTCGGTGATAGGTTACCCCATCCTCGTCAAGGTGGCCTTTTCCCGTCCTAACCCGCATTGTAGCCCAATGTTTGTTATTTTTTGGTTCATCCCCGAACCGACCCGGTAAAATCGGGCTTAACCATGACATCCATGTTCGAGACGTCGGTTCCGCCCCTTTTGTCCTCGATTGGTCAACATGTTAGAATCTACACGATGAGCATCTTGAACTCTCACCCATTGGGAGTATGAGGTATGTATACACCTGTTCTACATCATAGTAGACGGTCACTATACACCCTCCATTAAGTAAGCTCGATGTGTCGAATCTCTCATTGTTAACACGTCGATTTCAAAAAACGAACAAAAAATCCCTGTCAAGACATAGATACCATGGTCAAGAAGAAATTTACTAGTTTGTTCATCTATGAACCGCTTTTGCTAACCATCCCTAATAAGGACGACGGATTAATATATCCATTTCAATTTTATCGAATTCGGTAATCCAATTGGCCAGACCTTGGTACCACCGATTATCCATTTTGGAATCATGAGGTCCCAAGACTGAACACATGGCTTAATCAAATTCAATTAAATTGACTTGGATAATGTTTACCCAATCGCCCTTATGAGGGATCTAACTCTTGTATGGTTGAGTCATCCTTGATTGTGCATGTGACTTCTTCCCACTCCCTAGATGTCTAGAATCTCAATATTCCTCCATTGGATTTCAATGCCTTTGGAAAAAGAGAATCAAACCGCAACTATATCCAATCCAATGCCTTTGGAAAAGAGAATCAAACTGCAACTATATCCACCCTTTAGGGTGAGAGGCCCCTACAATTAGGGAATTGTCTTGATCTCTCATCTTGAGATCCATCCATATTATCTTTCTAAATGAATCAATGGAAGTCATGAATCTAGATCTTGATTGAACATCAAATTTTATAAGAAAGAATGAAAGATTCAGCCCCTAGGCAGATCCAATCATAGTTCCCGATTCACCTTTGAATTAAGGAAAGATTCAGCCCCTAGGCAAATCCAATCAAAGTTCTCGATTCACCTCTCGAATTAAGGAAAGATTCAGCCCCTAGGCAAATCCAATCACCATTCTCAATGTACCTCTAAATTAAGGAAAGATTCAGCCTCTAGGCAAATCCAATCATGGTTCTCAATGCACCCCCGAATTAAGGAAAGATTCAGCCCCTAGGCAAATCCAATCATAGTTCTCAATGTATCTTTGAATTAAGGAAAGATTCAGCCCCTAGGCAAATCCAATCATAGTTCTCGATTCACCTCAGAATTAAGAAAAGATTCAGCCCCTAGGCAAATCCAATCACCGTTCTCGATTCATCTCTGAATTAAGGAGAGATCCAGCCCCTATCCAATCATTGTTCCCTATTCACCTTTGAATTAAGGAAATATTCAGCCCCTAGGCAAATCCAATCATTGTTCCCTATTCACCTTTGAATTAAGGAAAGATTCAGCCCCTAGGCGCATTCAATTACATCCCGGTTTCTCCCAAAATTCAAAAAAAATATTCAGCCCCTAGGCGGGTCCAACCACCATTTCCGGTTCATCTCGAACCGAAGGAAAGATTCAGCCCCTAGTCAGGTCCAATCATCATTTTGGTTCATCCGAAATTAAGGAAAGATTCAGCCCCTAGGCAGATTCAATCACATTCGGCCCATCTCAAGATCAAAGAAATATTCGGCCCCCAGATTCAATCACCATTTCCGGTTCATCTCGTAACCCGAAGAAAGGTTCAGCCCCTAGGCAGGTTCAATCATCATTTTGGTTCATCCGTAATTAAGGAAATATTCAGCCCCCGGGCGGATTCAATTACATCCGGTCCATCTCGTAATCAAAAAAATATTCAGCCCCTAGGCAGGTCCAACCACCATTTCTGGTTCATCTCGTAATCGAAGAAATATTCAGCCCTTAGGCAGGTCCAATCATCACCTCGGTCCATCCGAAATGAAGGAAAGATTCAGCCTCCAGGCAGATTCAATCACATCCGGTTCATCTCGTAATCAAAGAAATATTCAGCCCCAAATTCAACCACCATTTATGGTTCATCTCGAAATTAAAGAAGGGTTTAACCTTTAGGCGTGTTCAATCATCACTCCCGGATCATGCTAAAATGAAGAAGGCATTCGGCCCCTAGGCTTTTTTTCACCCTTCACCTCCCGTTTAGGTTCCGATTCATGCCCCCGAACTAGGAAAAACTCCATTCATCTAAATTCAATTAGCCACTAGGCTTATCCAACCATCAACTTTGGTTAGGGTTCCAGCTCATGTCAAAACTAGGAAAAGTTCCATTCATCCCGAATTTATTTAGCCCCTAGGCTCGTCCAACCATCAACTTTGGTTCGGTTCTCGATTCATGTTAGAATTAAGAAGAGTCTCATTCATCCCGAATTCATTTAGCCACTAGGCTTATCGAACCATCAACTCGTGGTTCAAATTCCGATTCATGTTGGAACTAAGAAGAGTTCCATTCATTTGAATTTAATTAGCCCCTAGGCTTGTCCAACCGCCAACTCCGGCCCGGGTTCTCGATTCATGTCGGAACTAAGAAAGGTTCCATTCATATGAACTCAATGAGAGCATGAGTGAGCCTCTAGGCCTATTCAATCATTACCTTTGGTCCATGTTCCACTTCATAAAGGAATCAAAGAGAATTTCAGCCATTCCATCATCTCTAGCAATTAGAGTCAAATCCATTATTGTCATCCTTGGCCTCTATCAATCGGAGCCCAACTCAAGCAATCCTTACCTCTAGCAACTAGAGCCCGGCCCCCGACCGACAATCTTGATCTCTATCAATCGAGATCGATTCAAAGTCAATCTTGATCTCTATCAATCGAGATCAATTCAAAGTCAATCTTGATCTCTATCAATCGAGACCAACTCAAAATCAATCTTGATCTCTATCAATCGAGACCAACTCAAAATCAATCTTGATCTCTATCAATCGAGACCAACTCAAAATCAATCTTGATCTCTATCAATCGAGACCAATTCAAAATCAATCTTGATCTCTATCAATCGAGACCAATTCAAAATCAATCTTGATCTCTATCAATCGAGACCAATTCAAAATCAATCTCGATCTCTATCAATCGAGATCAATTCAAAATCAATCTTGATCTCTATCAATCGAGACCAATTCAAAGTCAACTCTGTCTCTATCAATCGAGACCAATTCAAAGTCAATCTTGTCTCTATCAATCGGAGACTGATTCAAAATCAATCTTTGGCTCTATTAATTAGAGCCCGATCCATGTCTATCATAGCCCAAGTGCTACAAGTTAGGATAGCCGTCGAGAATGGTGAATGAGAAGCATTCCCTGCGAGTCAATCAAGACAATCATGAACCTTCAGGCCTGAATGAAAGTGCTGTCCCATCTCGGGCATTTCTGCCCCATTGGCCAAGGAAATGCTAGAATCCAAAGAATTGCCCTCGTATTCCTCATTGTTCAAAGAGAGGGAATGGAATTTTCCCGAGCAGCGGGGTTGACCAAAGATGAGATCCGATATGCCCCGGGCTAGGATAGGAACCAGGAAATCACGGCTAGGGAATGGTCCAATGATGAAACCCTTAACCCATAAACCGGGACATGAAACGGATTGACCTTGGACCTAAATTGAATGCGGTCTAATGAGGAAAGCCATTATGCCCTAAATTGGGGCATGGACCAAATTGACCTTAGACCCAAATTGAGAGTGGTCTAACAAAGAAATCCATTGAACCCCCAAGCCAAGGCATAAATTAGTCCAATCTTGGATTCAAAATGGTGTAGTGCAATGGTGATACCCCTTGCTCCACAAGTCTGGGGCATAAGCCAAAATGATTTTGAATTCGGCTAGAAGTGGTCCATTGATGAATCCACCGAACCCCAAACCGGAGCATGAACCGGAGTAACCATGTGCTTAAAAAGCAATAGTTCGGTTATGAATGGACCCAACTGAAAAAAGAGGGTAAGAATTGTATGGAACCCCGAAAGGTAGGCATCCCGCACCTATTGATAGAGGGGCATGATGAGTCTTGCTATTAGAAATCAAGGAAGATTTATTCCCACAAAGGACTGAAGGTGGTCGTCGAAGGCGTTATGCCCAACCGGAGCCATTTGGATGAACTAGTTGTTTCAACTTTCTATTATCGATATTCAATAGGTCATCCATGTCTAGGTCCAAGATTGATATGCTTGTTGACAAGACCAGTCCAATCCGCCCCGTAAGTAAAAAAAAAAAAAAATCACCCCTTTGGGATTTCAAACTTTGTGCCTTGTCTCTTCCATACATTTCCTCCCGGCCATACATCTTCCTATTTTACGTGCGCAAATAATTCGGACTCAAGATGATTGAAATGATGAGCCGTCTCTCGAACATTCTACACCACCCGGCCTCTTGAGAAAGAAAGGTCCAACCCGTCCGGGAAAGCTTTAAATGATCAATCGAGAGACACAAGAGTAGTCTCAAGAAACATGTATTGGAGAAGCTGCCATTTGTTCTACCGTGAAAAGATTCCAAGGAAAGCATTAGATCAACAGATCGGCCAATCAGTACAAATGTGGAGGACAGATGTGCCACCAAAAGGATAGAAACTTCAAAGTTCTTACAAAATAAATCATCTGTAAGCAAGATATACATGATGAATGGTCAATCCCAAAATCCAAGAATGAGGTCATTGGAATACCCAAAAAAAAAAAAAAAAAAAAAAAAAAAAAAAGAAAATTCAAGCCTATGTTTTATCTACATCAATAATGGGAGGTAGTCACATCAGACAGAAGGTGATGAGTAACTTCTAGACGACAGCATACGGATTCACCGTTCAGATAAAACCAGATACTAGATGAGCAGTCACAAATGTTCATAAAGTTTACAAAAGATCAAAGTACTAGTTGGGGCAAAGACGTTCTATCTGATTGGAAATGTTTGGAAGAAGAAGATTCAAATCCAATATTGAAAGTCAGGATTCAACTTCGCGATCAAGCGAAGCACTGCATTATGTGGCCTTCACATCCAAAAAAAATAAAGAAAAAAAAAAAAGAAAAAAAAAAGAGAAGAAAAGAAAATAGCAAGATGTTGAATGGCATTGGAGCTCGACAAGAAGCCAATTGTCCCTCTCACTTCAAGAAGATTGGTAGTTCCAATCAAAGCCCGATAGCAAGTTCGATCATTCGTCGAGATTTACAAACATGTTGGACCGGACTTTTGATTTTGGCCAATTACATCCCGCCTTTACAGGAGACGATCTCATCACTTCTTCATTATCAGAGAAACATTTCTCATCGGCATTAGACTCTCTCTCCCGTCTATCAGTCTGACGGCTTTCCAAGGAGTCTCTATCACAAGCCCTTCTTTTGATTATCAATTTCTATGGCATTGTATCTCATGATCATGTCATCATTTTATGTACAAATTCATAAATCTGGCTGGAACTCTCATCTGTTGTTCATTACATCCGACGGCTTCCCAAGGTTCCTATAAGCCCTTCATTTCTCAAGCCAATAAAATGGGATCTTCTCGGTAAGATAAACCCATTCTACATAAACAACCAAACACTCTCCCAATGGTAGACCCATGTGGACAGTTTCACATCCGTCCTCTTGGACCTTCAACATCAATACTTGTCAACAAACCTAAAGGTTTCAGGCCCAGATATGATCGTGACTGATTCAGAATCTCGATATAGCTTGTTGGGACACGTGTTCCATCTGAACATCTCCAAGAAAGGAAAACATAATTTGGCACCATTTTCAAATTTGGTGTGGGACTGCATTTCCCTAAGATCACTTTTAGTGATGATTCAAATAGCTGCCCGCCTATCAATACGTGCAGATGTCAACTTAAACAGTGGGGCAAGGCTACCCATTTGTCAAGATGGTCATGCCATTCAGATTTCCCTAAGGGTTTCGGACCATTGGATAGGACCATAATTTTGGCAATATCCTCACCATATCGGGACTCTTTATTCAACCCAAGATGGGATTTGCAAAAAGAAAAAATGAAAAAAGAATAAAGGGAAGAAAAGAAATCTCGCCAGGGGAAAGACAACCCGAGAAACCTCAATGGGCAACCCATAATACCTCAGTGGGGATAGGCGACCTGATGCAGCCCTAAAGCATTGCCCTCATTGGCCCTTCAAAGAAAAAATTCAGTGGTTCATGTAGACAAGTGTCATACCAGTCTACCCTCCATAAGGAAAGGAACCCCTCTTGCTCCCCAGTGAATCATACTCGGAGGAGTTGAACAAACCATCATCTGCTAGGCTCCATAGCATTGCCTTTCACACGGAATTCTATCTTCAAATCCTTTGGTCATGTTAGGGAGAGAGCAAATTCTCATGGCCTGGTTACGGATGTAGCCAAATTCATCAAATCATCAGCTCCCTCATTTTTCAAGATTCAACAAGGGTTTATCTAAGAAATCATTTTCTGCAATCAATCTGTCAATCTTCCCTTGACCTCAGAAGCATGGTCAAATTCTAAATGCAATCCAGATTCAACCTTGTTCTAACTCCGTTAGATTTCCCATTTCCTTCTATAGTAGCGGCCTGTCACAACATGCAGACACTGGGGCATAGATATACCCTATGCAGAGGAATTGAACTTGATCATGAACATTACATCTAGGATCCATTGTCTAGTTTGAAGTCACTGACTTTCCTAGTCAATAGAAGTAGGTCCGTCCAAGTTGGTTTTTGCCAATTTCTCAGTTCTCCCAATCATGTTGATGAAGAAAATCCAATGTGGTCACTCACCTGTTAGGATTTGGTCACCAAATTCTCTGAAGGAACACTTCAAATCCTTTGCTCATCATGCCTACTTTGGGGCCATGATTCATTAATCTTTCAAAATTGGCACAACAATGTTGCAATGCCCTGAGCTTTTCATGAGCCTAGATTGAGGGCCAAAACCATGTCATATTTCATCGCCGCTTGGCTATTCTACCAATTTGTTCTACCATAATGCACAGTCAAAGAACTTAGTTGATCAAAGGCCCCTCGACAGTTTAACACCATGGTCAATCAATAAAGTCACTTTGGTTAAAGACTGTCAAGGTCCCCTCATTCTTGTCCAAAATCCTCGCTAGAGTTTCTTGCAATCCAAAATCCAACAACACCAATGTTGGCTGAAGAAAATCAACACCTTCAAATTACATGGAACCCTTCAAAGGGAGTAACCAAGTCATCCCTACCATGCTGAAATTGAGTCAAACTTTCAGTACCAGATCATAAAATGAAAATTTTCAAATCTAGGTATCATGCCAGCGAAGTCCATGACACCATTTCCATTGATGTCATGTTTTGTGCCTTCACCAATAAAGCAGGAGCAAAAAAAAAAAAAAAAAAAAAAAAACTTGGAAAACTGCCAAGGAGTTCACCATCATTTCAAATATGTCCAGCACTCTATAGGTTCAAAGTCAAGAGACTTCCAAGATGGGGCAGATTTCAACCCTAAAGGTTCAAAGTCAACAAAGCCTTCCTGTTTGGGTCACTTTCAAGCACCTTAAAGGTTCATAGCCATAGAGCTTCCAAAAGGATATTCCTATTTTCAATCCCGAAGGTCCAAAGCTGGTAGGAACTGCCAAGATGAGTCATTCAGTATCACCCTATAAGTGACCTTCTGAGTTCTTACTCATTTCAGAATCAAATGTAGAGCCCTAGCTCATCCAAAGATCAAATCAATCTCAGATTATTAGTGAATCAAATGCAGAGCCCTAGCTCATCCAAATTTCAAATCAATCTTAGTCTATAAGTAAATCAAATGTAGAGCCCTAGCTCATCCAAAGATCAAATCAATCTCAGATTATTAGTGAATCAAATGTAGAGCCCTAGCTCATTCAAAGATTAAGCCAATCTCAGCCTATAAGTGAATGCAGAGCCCTAGCTCATTCAAAGATCAAGTCAATCTCAGCCTATAAGTGAATGCAGAGCCCTAGCTCATTCAAAGATCAAGTCAATCTCAGCCTATAAGTGAATGCAGAGCCCTAGCTCATTCAAAGATCAATCCAATCTCAGCCTATAAGAGCCCTATCTTATTCAGAAAATCAATCTCAAAACCTCAATCAAAAGAGCCTCAGTTCAATGAAAGAGAAGACATCAAGTCTTCCATCCAAACAAATCAAATCCAAGCCCAAGCTCATGCAATTAGCCTTGTATTCACAGCCTAGCTCCATACAAGAAGAGGTTTATCAGCCTACAAATGGATCAAGCCGGGTCCAAGCCCGCACATACCTTGCATCATGAGTTCCACCTTAGCAAGAAGAGGTTCCCAGCCTACAAATGAGCCTTGTATTCACAGCCTAGCTCCATACAAGAAGAGGTTTATCAGCCTACAAATGGATCAAGCCGGGTCCAAGCCCGCACATACCTTGCATCATGAGTTCCACCTCAGCAAGAAGAGGTTCCCAGCCTACAAATGAGCCTTGTATTCACAGCCTAGCTCCATACAAGAAGAGGTTTATCAGCCTACAAATGGATCAAGCCGGGTCCAAGCCCGCACATACCTTGCATTGAGTTCCACCTCAGCAAGAAGAGGTTCCCAACCTAACCCCCCAAATGAGCCTTGTATTCACAAGTTTAGGAAGAAACACCCTAAGTGCAGCCCAATAAACAATGTCACTCATACCCCAAAAATGTGGTTCTTTTATCTTTAGCCTTCAACTGATAACAATCTCGGCTAAAGAGGGGCATCTGTAAGCACCCCATTTTTGCCACCCTCGGCATAAGTGAACCAATATGGCAGGTTTCAGACCTTTAACCCAAAGATTTGTGATTCTCCACTGATCCTCACAACAGGGTCATGGGCTATTATCTGCATGGATGCATAGGTCATAGAATTATCTTCGAAACGAGACCAGAATTGCTCAATTCCGGTATCAAATGAGGAAGATACGACCATTTTAGTCGGATGCTACATATAAGGGAGGTTTCGAAATTATTATAAAATAATAATCCCGGGGGCCTTCATGCAAATTATCCTAAGTCGGATTGCTTGAATTTCAAATCATCATATCTTGATCATCCGACATCGGATTCGGGATGATTCCAAGACCATTATTCTTCATTCATGATGTTCTACAAAGTGGACGTAAAAAATCCCGGGTAGAAGTCGCCAGTGGGTCCCATGCAAACTTGCATGCAAAATGATCGTTAGAACTTCAAGGCTTCATATCTTTCCCGTTTTACATCGGATTCAGATGATTTCAAGACCATTATTCTTCATTCATGATGTTCTACAAAGTGGACGCAAAAAATCCCGGGTAGAAGTCTCCAGTGGGTCCCATGCAAGCTTGCATGCAAAATTATCATCAGAACTTCGAAGCTGCATATCTTTTCCGTTCTACATCGGATTCAGGTGATTCCAGTCTCATTATGTTCCATTTTTAGTGCTCTACAAAGTGGACGTAAAATATTTCCGGTAGAAGCCTCCGAAGGATCTCATGCAGAATGGTCAACCAAATTATCGGTAATTGGTCCGTTTAAACTTCAAAAATTCATAAGTTGACCATTTTACTTCCAAATGAGGTGGTTCAAGTTCCTATATTTCTCATTTTTTATGTTCTACAAAATGAACGCAAAAAATTTGGAATAGAGGCCATCGGAAAATTCCATGCGGGATGACAACGGAAATGACCCGTGAAATGACAAGGAGAGGAAACCCAGTGAATTCCAATCAGTCCAGTCAACTCAATTCAAATCAGTTGTCAACCTAAGTCAGTCTCTATATATATTATAATATATATATATATATATATATATATATATATATATATATATATATGTATGTATGTATGTATGTGTATGTATGTTATTAAATATATATGTGTAATATATATGTGTAAATCATAATCCAAAAGATTTTTGAGAAGAAAAAGGAAAGAGGGGAGAGAAAAAACGTGGAAAAGAATGGAGATTTCAATTGTGGAGATAACCTAAAAGATTTTGAGAAAAAAAAGGAAAGAGGGGAGAGAAAAAACGTGGAAGAGAATGAGGAGATAATCCAAAAGATTTTGAGAAAAAAAAAGGAAAGAGGGGAGAGAAAAAAACGTGGAAGAGAATGAGGATTTCGATTTTGGAGATAATCCAAAAGATTTTGAGAAAAAAAAGGAAAGAGGGAGAGAGAAAAAACGTGACCTTTTTCTAAGAGAATCCAAAGGATTTCTTTGGAGAAAAAAAAGGAAAGAAGAAAGAGAAAAATTAGGTTTTTTTAGGAGCCACGGTTTTAAGAGAGGAATAAAAGAAAAAAAAAGAAAAAAGGGGGGAAAAAGATTCCCCTTCACGTTTTCTAGAAAGAAAACGTGAAAGAGAGAGAGAGGAGAAAGAAAGAAAGAAAAAAGGAAGGAAAGAAAAAGGAAAAAAAAATATTTTTTAGAAAAAAGGATCTTTTAGAAAATGAGTGAAAAATTATAAATAGGCAAGAGGAGGATCCTTTTTTCCAGACCAGAGAGAGAGGAAAACGTGGGTGAGAGAGAGAAACGTGAGTGAGAGAGAGAAAACGTGAGAGAGGAAGAAAGAAAGAGAGAGAAAAGAGAAAAGAAAGAAAAGAGAAGAAGAAAAGAGAGAAAGAGAAGAGAGAAAGAAGCAGAAGAGAGGAGAAGGAGGATTCACATTCAAAGGGGATTGATACAATCCCCAATCACCCTTCATCAACGGTTTCGCTCGATTTGAGCCCAAGGTTAGTACTCTAAACAAATTTAGAGGTCGTTATAATGCCCGAATGCCGATTTTGCTTGAAAAAGGCTAATTTTCATGAAATCTCAATCATGAATGCTCTATTACATACTTGTTAATGTTAGGATGCCTATGTCTAACATTTTTCATGAATGATAATTTGTCTAAGCTATTCAATGATGAATTTTTGATTGATATACAATGATGTTTGATGTTTTTTGTAAATTTCATAAAGTGATTTTCTGATCTGAAAATTCCAGATTTAGGGTTCAAACTTAGGACGTACATCATATGTATTTTTTCTAAGATTTTGAAGCCCAAAATTTTATGGGAGTCTCTCTGATATGATAGAAGACTACCCTAAAAATTTCGTTCCATTTGGAATTGGGGAAATATATCAAACAATTTGTCTTTGACATTGCTATTTTTCTCAAATGTAATGCAATCCTCCATCGGAAAGTCTCTAGACAAAGACTTTATGGCCATAATCAGAAATTCCACTTAACATGAACTTTCTAGACATGAAAGTCTTCTAAAAAATGGCACTGGTTTCATATTTTTTCCATTTTTCGTTGAATTGATATCAATTTTTAAGTGCATAAAGCTTTGATTTCAGATCTGTCATGATGTGCTGATTTGCATGATTGAAAAGAGTCATTTTTCACAAAGAAAATATACTGTTTTAACTTGTTTTTCTTAATGAAATTTTAGATCAGATAGTTATCTACATAGACATATATCTGTATTTAATTTTCATTAAGAATAGAATTTTATTTGGAATTTATGGTGCAACTGGTCAAAAATCTGGAACAGACCTGACCAGTGTATTTGCCTGTACTTGGGGAATGTTTTCGACCTGCCTATGGTCTCTTTTAGGAATATCTTCCTTGAGACAAAATGTTGGCCTCTGAGTCTTCTTTCCAGGGATATATTTTAAGAATTTTTTGAGTAAGTACAGTGCCCTATGTGCCCATTTTGGTCCAGCCTGACAAAGCTGTCATCTTGCTGCGTGTTCCATCATGTTTTGATTGATTCTCATATGCTTTGGTTGTTTCTCACATGCCATATTTGATGCTATGCTATGTTCGGATGCTCGTATGCATACACTGCCATAATTGGAATGATCACATTGCCATAATTGAAATAATCACATTGTCATGATTGGAATGATACACATGTTTATTGCCATATTTGTCTGCTACACTTGCTCACATGCTATATTAAATGTTTATTGTCACAATTAGGGTAGAAAACCCTAAAAAAATGGAAACAAAATAACATTTAGGTTACAAAACCCTAAGATGGAAAGAATGTAACAATTAGGGTAGAAAACCCTAAAAATAGAAATAAAATAATAATTAGGGTAGAAAACCCTAAAATGGAAAGAAAGTAACATTTAGGGTAGAAAACCCTAAGATGGAAAGAAAATAACAATTAGGGTAGAAAACCCTAAAATGGAAAGAATGTAACAATTAGGGTAGAAAACCCTAAAATGAAAAGAAAATAGCAATTAGGGGAGAAAATCCTAAATATGGAAAGATAATGGCAATTAGGGTCTTGCCATGCTTAGAAGATAGCCTACTAGATCATGCCATGTAGGCTCTTGCCTTATTTACAATACATGCCATATTTGAAAGATTTTTAAACAATCTTACTGTATGTGAATTTCTTGTCATAAATGTTTTATGTGCCATATTAGATATTCTATTTTTTTGGCAATAACTTATTTTATGCAACACCCTAGTCGAACTGCCATATATGCACACTTCTAGAAGACAATCTAGGTGTGGGGACGTGCATTTAGGCACCCACATTCTTGGGAAGGGCATAATGGGAATGATAAAAATCTTAATAAAGAAAGAAAAATACTTTGCCAAACCTTCCAAAATTAGAATTCAGAATGAAAAGGGTAATTTAGGACGATTTGCCCCTTGGCAAACCCTAAACCTAGAATAGGTTCTAAACCCTAAACCTAGAATAGGTTCTCAATCCCAAACCTAGAACAGGTTCTCACTTTCTAACCTAGAACAGGTTATATCCCGAACTACGCGGATTCTGATTCCTAGGGCAAACCCTAGGATACGTAGGCTATTTGGGAGAAACTCAAATTCGGATCCACATCTTAGTCCACTTGGACTATCCATAGATCCACTAGGATATTTATCCAAACCTTAGTCCACTCGGACTATCCATAGATCCACTAGGATATCCCCCATATTTTAACCCAAATAGGGTTATCTACACCTTAGTCCACTTGGACTATCCATAGATCCACTAGGATATTTATCCACATCTTAGTCCACTTGGACTATCCATAAATCCACTAGGACATTATCCATATTTCAACCCAAATAGGGTTATTCTTAGATCCACTAGGACTATCTATCAGTCCACATGGACTATCCAGATCCTAACCCATAGGATTTCTCAGCCTTTCAAGCATAACTTTCAACTTGAACAAAGAACTTAATCATGCACAAGCATAAATCACATCCATAAACTTTAATCACACCTGAACTACGATGGTGAACCTGATTTTCGGAATAATTCCGTAATACGTAGGCAATCTGACGGATACAGATTCGGTTCAATGATATCAAACCACTTGGTTTGGTTTAATTTAATAAATAGAGTCTAGCATAGGAAAGGTATAGGAGACCGATTTCGATCGGGCGGTTTGGGTGCCTAACCCCTTCCCATAACCGTAACCTGACGCTTACCCAATCTCTGATGGACCAGAATTCCAATCTAAGGGTCATGAGTCAATCGAAGTTTTATCTTGGGGTGAGATTTCACATTTCTAAGGTCCTAGACCTAAATCTAGGTGGCGACTTCAAAAGATTTCCATCTTTGTCCTCACAGATTCCCAAATTACTTTCATCACCCAAGGTGACCCAAACTCAAAGGAGTAGCCCTTGAACCTTCAAGAATGTCCCACCCACCTCCCAAAATCCACGATGAAAAGGAAGACCATGTGGTCAATTATATCCCAAAATTAAGGTAGCCTGAAAATGAACTTCATGTGCACCCTAAACTGGGGCAAAACCAAAATGTCAGTGTACCCTAAATTGGAGCACAACAAAAATATCAGTGCACCCTAAGCTGGGGCATAATTAAAATGTTAATGGATTCAAAGTGGGGCAAACCAAAAAGGCGAAGGACCAACTGGGGTATGGGTCAGAGTTTCGTGACATCAAAACTGGGGCATAAGATTGGGATACATCAAACCAAATTGAGGCATTGGACAGGTGAATGTCAAACCCGAATTGGGGCATAAATCAAAATGGTAATAGACCCAAGAGGGGTTTATCTCAAGATGGAAAGGATCAAACACATGTCGATAGATAGGCGTAATGAGCCTTACTAGCGAAAGTCTGACGGAGATTCGGTCCTACAACCAATCATAAGTTGGCGTCAATGATGTCGTATCCAATTGGGGTAACTCGGTGAATTACTTGTTTAAACTGGCTACCATTGGTATCTGATAGGTCATCTATGTTTGGGCTTAAGTTCGATGTGTCTGTAGACAGTCCAGTCCAAAATGCTCTGAAAAAATGAACAATAATTATCTCATTTGAGACATCAACAACAGTGCTTTACTACTTCCAATCAATTCCTTCCCAGTTTGATATTTCTTCCTCTTCCATGTCTGTTGCTAATTCTGACTCTGATGACGATTGAGATGAAGGACCACAACCTGAACTTCTACTCCATCGGCCTTTAGAGAAATGAAAGCTCAACACACACGTGAAAGTTATAGATCAAAATGTCATCCCATTTGATCAATTTACAGAAAGAATTTTTTATGGGATATTTCTACAGACAAGGACCATTCAAATGATTAAGTCTTTTACAAGTGCATAAAGTCTACAGACATAAAACTTGCTACGGATCAACCTCAAAGTCAAAGATGAGCTCCAAAAAAAAAAAAAAAAAAAAAAAAAAAAAAAAAAAAAAAAAGGAAAAAGAAAAAAAAAAAAAAAAAAAAAGAGAAAAAAAAGAAAAGAAAGAGCTATACAAAATAATGAGGTTGGTTAGCATACTACATTGGAACAATGATGGTGGAGAAGTTCAACTATGGTGCATAGACATGGAGCAACTACTTTGAAACACTAATGATGAGTGAGTTCGATTACAAGGCATATACATGGGGCAACTCCTTTGGAGCCCTACCGATGGACGAGTTCAGTTATAGAGCAATGAGACAATTGGTTCTCATACAATGACATATAGACACCATTTCTTAGAACCTGATTGGAGAGCTGATCGTTTGTTGTGGTTCACATTGTGTGTTGAGCTGGATTTTTGATATTGGTCACTACATCCCGCCCATACAGGGGGTTGTCTCATCACTTTGTTGTCATCAGAGGATTTTTTCTTTTTGGCTAAAGACTCTCTCTCCCGTCCATCAATCTGACGGTCTTCCACAGAGTCTACATTACATGCCCTTATTTCAAATGTTACAAAATTTTATCGTATCATTTCTTGTGAACATGTCGTCTTGTTATGCATAAATATTGTTTAATAAATCTGACGGGAATATCTATCTGTCGTTCATCATTTCGACGGCGTTCAAAAATTCCATAGTCCTTTTTTGCTAGCCGATAAAATGGCATCGCCTAGTGGAGATCAAGCCATTTTACATAAACAACCAAACACTCTCCCAATGGCAAACCCATTGGACAGTTTCTTATCTGTCCATCTGGACCTTCATCGTCATACTTGTATACAGACTTAAAGGATTTGGGCCCAAACATGGTTACAACTGATTCAGCATCTGAGCATAGCTTGTTGAAACTTGTTTTCTATCTGAGTGATACTGAGAAGAGAAAGCATTCTTTGACGTTTTTTCTAAAGATTAGTGTAGGGTTGCATGTCCTTAAGGTTATTTCTAGTGATGACTCAAAAGTCGTCTGCCTATCAATATGTGCAGACTTGAACTTAGACACTGGGGCAAAATCACCCATTTATCCAAACATCATGAGTTTAGTTGAGCCCTCTGTTTGAAACTCTAGCTGAGTTCATTTGAATGTAAGAGAAAGATGACTCATACAAAATTGAGTCATTGTCATCATTGCCCCTTATTAAAAAGACCTGATTGCCCTTTGATCAAAGTGAAACCCATATAAATTTGGTAGGAATGCAGAACATATCAAGATTGTCTTTTAAAGAAAAGAAACATGTTTCTCTCCGTCTAGATTAAGTCAAGTCAAGGAAAATCGATCAAATCATGATTTCTAGTTCCTCTTGGATTCCGAGCAATGTTAGTGAACAAAGTGCAGATGCTGAGCCCCATTGTGGCTACCTCAATATTTATAGAAAGTTCAACCCACTTTGGGAATGAAGAAAGATGAAGAAAGAAATTGAAAAGAACAAGAAAAAGAAAAAGAAAAAAAAAAGAGAGAAAAGGAAAGAAATGTGAAAGTACAGAGAAGAAAGAAGACTGAATGAAAGCAGAATTAGAATGGAAAAGAGAACGAGATACAAGCAAAGAAAAGAAAGAAAGAAAGATCATGGAAAGAGAGAAAAAAAAACTAGCCCGAACTACGCGGAACCTGATTCTGGAGGGACAGAAATCCCAAAGGATACGTAGGCAATTTGGGACACCCCAAATTCGGTCCAAAGGCTACACATCCAAAGGCTACACATCCAAAGGCTACACAGCCAAAGGCTACACATCCAAAGGCTACACATCCAAAGGCTACACAGCCAAAGGCTATACATTCAGAGGTTACAAATTCAGAGCACAAAGCACAGTTACAGTTACATCACGAGCGGTCTTGAGCCAAAGTCACAGACCTGATGAGGTCGCTACTCAAGAAGCTTGACAGTTACAGTTACATCATGAGCGGTCTTGAGCCAAAGTCACAGACCTGATAGGGTCGCTACTCAAGAAGCTTGCGATTCTGATTACATCATGAGCGGTCTTGAGCCAAAGTCACGGACCGATAGGGTCGCTACTCAAGAAGCTTGGATTCTGATTACATCATGAGCGGTCTTGAGCCAAAGTCACAGACCTAATGAGGTCGCTACTCAAGGAGCTTGACATCTACAGTTGTTTGTTGTACAGTGTGAACAAAAAAAAAAAAAAAAAAAAAAAAAAAAAAGGGGGGGAGGAGAGTAGTTACAACATCAGTTCAAGAGAGCAATGGTAGAATTCGGCATCAAGTGCAGAATAATGCAAAAATGGGCTACTTTTATCTTCGGCCTCAATTGCCCACAATCTCGGTCGAAGAGGGGCATCTGTAAGCACCCCATTTTTGCCATCCCAGCTAAACAAAGTCCTGCTGGTGTGTGGACAACAAAAGGAAGAAAGGTGATCGAAAGTTTGGATTCTTGACTGTGAACTTGAGGAAGTTTTCAATGGATCTGTGAATTTGAGGAAGTTTTCAATGGGTCCACAGCAAGGTCATGGGTTAAAATTTTGCATGGATGCGTAGGTCATAGAATTATCTTCGAAACGAGACCAGAATTGCTCAATTTCGATATCAAATGAGGAAGATATGACCATTTTAGTCAGATGATACATATGAGGGAGGTTTATGAAATTATTATAAATAATCCTAGGGGCCTTCATGCAAATTATCCTAAGTTGGATTGTTTGAATTTCAAATCATCATATCTTGATCATCCGACATCGGATTCAGATGATTCCAAGACCATTATTCTTCATTCATGATGTTCTACAAAGTGGACGTAAAAAAACCCCGGGTAGAAGTCACCGGTGGGTCCCATGCAAGCTTGCATGCAAAATTATCGTCGAACTTCAAAGCTGCATATCTTTTCCGTTCTACATCGGATTAAGGTGATTCCAGTTCCTATATTCCTCATTTTTAATGTTCTACAAAATGAACGCAAAAAATTTGGAATAGAGGCAATCGGAAAATTCCATGCGGGATGACAGCGGAAATGACCCATGAAATGACAAGGAGAGAAAACCCTGTTAATTCTAATTAATCCAGTCAACTCAGTTCAAGCCAGTTTTGGTCCAACCTAGCTCAACCCATATCAGTTTAACTCAGTCAACCTAAGTCAGTCTCAACCCGTTTCGAACCAGTTCATTCATGTGCATAGTATTTATATATATTATATATATTATATACTATATATATATATATATATATATATATATATATATATATATATATATATATATATGTATGTATGTTATTAAATATATGTGTATATATGTATATAATATATATTATTATATGTAAATGATAATACAAAAGATTTTGAGAAGAAAAAGGAAAGAGGGGAGACAGAAACGTGAAAGTGAAGTGGGATTTTGGTTTTGGAGATAATCCAAAAGATTTTTGAGAAAAAAAAGGAAAGAGGGGAGAGAAAAAACGTGGAAGAGAAGGGGATTTAGGGTTTTGAGATAATCCAAAAAGATTTTGAGAAGAAAAAAGAAAGAGGGGAGAGAGAAAACGTGAAAGAGAAGGGGATTTAGGGTTTTGAGATAATCCAAAAGATTTTTGAGAAAAAAAGGAAAGAGGGGAGAGAAAAAACGTGGAAGAGAAGGGGATTTAGGGTTTTGAGATAATCCAAAAAGATTTTGAGAAGAAAAAGGAAAGAGGGGAGAGAGAAAACGTGAAAGAGAAGGGGATTTAGGGTTTTGAGATAATCCGAAAGATCTTGAGAAGAAAAAAGGAAAGAGAGAGGAATAAAAGAAAAAAAAGAAAAGAAAAAAGGGGGAAAAGATTCCCCTTCACGTTTTCTAGAAAGAAAACGTGAAAGAGAGAGAGGAGAAAGAAAGAAAGAAAAAAAGGAAGGAAAGAAAAAGGAAAAAAAATATTTTTTAGAAAAAAGGATCTTCTAACAAATGAGTGAAAAATTATAAATAGGCAAGAGGAGGATTCTTTTTTCCAGAGCAGAGAGAGAGGGAAACGTGGGTGAGAGAGAGAAACATGAGTGAGAGAGAGAAAACGTGAGAGAGGAAGAAAGAAAGAGAGAGAAAAGAGAAAAGAAAGAAAAGATAAGAAGAAAAGAGAGAAAGAGAAGAGAGAAAGAAGCAGAAGAGAGGAGAAGGAGGATTCACATGCAAAGGGGATTGATACAACCCCCAATCACCCTTCATCAACGGTTTCGCTCGATTTGAGCCCAAGGTTAGTACTCTAAACAAATTTAGAGGTCGTTATAATGCCCGAATGCCAATTTTACTTGAAAAAGGCTAATTTTCATGAAATCTCAATCATGAATGCTCTATTACATGCGTGTTAATGTTAGGATGCCCATGTCTAACATTTTTCATGAATGATAATTTGTCTAAGCTATTCAATGATGAATTTTTGATTGATATACAATGATGTTTGATGTTTTTTGTAAATTTCCTAAAGTGATTTTCTGATCTGAAAATTCCAGATTTAGGGTTCAAACTTAGGACGTGCATCATATGTATTTTTTATAAGATTTTGAAGCCCAAAATTTTATGGGAGTCTCTCTGATATGATAGAAGACTACCCTAAAAATTTCGTTCCATTTGGAATAGGGGAAATATATCAAAAAATATGTCTTTGACATTGCTATTTTTCTAGGATGTAATGCAATCCTCCATCGGAAAGTCTCTAGAAAAAGGCCTTATGGCCATAATCAGAAAATCCACTTAACATGAACTTTTTAGACATGAAAGTCTTATAAACAATGGCACTGGTTTCATATTTTTTCCATTTTTCGTTGAATTGATATCAATTTTTAAGTGCATAGAGCTTTGATTTCAGATCTGTCATGATGTGCTGATTTGCATGATTGAAAAGAGTCATTTTTCATAACGAAAATATACTGTTTTAACTTGTTTTTCTTAATGAAATTTTAGATCAGATAGTTATCTACATAGACATATGTCTGTATTTAATTTTCATTAAGAATAGAATTTTATTTGGAATTTATGGTGCAACTGGTCAAAAATCTGGAACAGACCTGACCAGTGTATTTGCCTGTACTTGGGGAATGTTTTCGACCTGCCTATGGTCTCTTTTAGGAATAGCTTCCTTGAGACAAAATGTTGGCCTCTCAGTCTTATTTCCAGGGATATCTTTTAAGAATTTTTTGAGTAATTATAGTGCCCTATGTGCCCATTTTGGTCCAGCCTGACAAAGCTGTCATCTTGCTGCGTGTTCCATCATGTTTTGATTGATTCTCATATGCTTTGGTTGTTTCACACATGCCATATTTGATGCTATATTTGTTCACATGCTATGTTCGGATGCTCGTATGCATGCACTACTATAATTGGAATGGTCACACTGCCATAATTGGAATTGTCACACTGCCATGATTGGAATGCTACACATGCTTATTGCCATATTTGTCTGCTACACTTGCTCACATGCTATATTGGATGATTACTGTCATGTTTGGATGCACACTGCTATATTTAGAATACTACCACTGATATAGTTGGAATATTTTCATTTGCCATATTTGTCTTGGAAAGAGAAAAAATAAAAAAAATAACAATTAGGGCAAGATACACCCTGAAATAGAAAGAATTGAACAATTAGGGTAGAAAACCCTAAGATGGAAAGAAAACAATAATTAGGGAAAGTGAAACCCTAAATATGGAAAGAATAATTAGGGCAAAATAAACCCTAGAATAAAGAGAATAATTAGGGTATGAAACCCTAAAAAATGAAAATCACAATGAAAAGGGATAGGAAACCCTAGAAACCTAAAAATGGAAACAATAAAAATGGTAGGAATTTAGGTCTCATCCCTGGATCCTATTGACAAAAATAAAAAGAATTTGGTACACATCCCAAATAAAAATGGTAGGATTTTAGGTCTCATCCCTAGATCCTATTGACAAAAATAGAAAGAATTTGGTACACATCCCAAATAAAAATGGTAGGAATTTAAGTCTCATCCCTAGATCCTATTGACAAAAATGGAAAGAATTTGGTACACATCCCAAATAAAAATGGTAGGAATTTAGGTCTCAACCCTAGATCCTATTGACAAAATTGGAAGGATTTGGTACACATTCCAAATCCGACTCTCACAAACTTTCGAACTACATCGTACCTGATTTCTAGGGCAAACCCTAGAATACGTAGGCAATTTGGGAAACCCAAATACGGTACAAAGCCACCCATCAACCATACATCCAGCATAAACTTCAACTTGAACAACAAAGAATCTAATTGAAGCAAATGCGTAAATCACTTCCATAATCATTAATCACACAAGCCATTTTCGAACTACGTTTTTGGACTTAATTTCCAGGATTGGAATACGTAGGCAGTTTGAGATGTCTTACACGTCTCAGATTCAGTCCAAGACCGAACCATCTTTGGTCCGGTTCACTGTATAATATTGTACATTACATTTGCTTGTTTATTTACTTTAAAACATGATTGGCTGAACCCTAGGTTAGAACAACTTAGCAACTTGGTTTAGGACATCCCCCATTGAACCCTAGTCATCCAGTTGACCAAGCACAGTCAAAATTAGAATTTAAGGAAAGTTTAGGAGGTCGATATTGATCGGGCGGTTTGGGTGCCTAACACCTTCCCATAACCGTACCCTGAATACTTACCCGATCTCTTGCAGACCAAAGAACCGATACATTGGGTCACGAGTCAATAGAAGTCTTACCTTAGGGTGAGGCTACATTTTTAGAGGTCCTAGACCTTAATCTAGGTGGCGACTCCAACAGATTCATCCATCTTCATCGATACAGGATACACATTTCCATCCCGAGGAGGATCACGTCGATTTTCTATTGTCCTCACAGCTATGCTTGCCTGTCCTACTGGCATTTGAGGTGTCTGTGCAGCTGGAGGAGTTATGCCTATGGAAGCTTGTATAGTGACTTGTGCCTGTTGCATTTGCTGCAGCCGTTGGGCCAAGTTCATTACGACTGTGGCCAAGTCTGTAGGTGGAGCTAGCAGATTTGTAGGATTTATCTGCCCATTTAAGATGGATGGTGCCGTGTTCGTGTTCCCCTGTGTTTCCAGGTGTGTCTGGCTATTCTCCCCCACAGGTGGTGGTGGTGGAAGAGAGTTACGGCTCTGTCTGGTTACTCTACATCCCGTCATTAATTAATCTGATAGTGGGATTGCTTGAAAATCATTAAACACGAGAGATAATCATTAAATACTTCATTCTCATATTTTAAAACCATTAACAATTGTAAATTTCAAAATTTTCAAATCATTCTGTCAAAATGCTGTGTTTTCACTGCAGGGTCGATGGTGGGGGTCGATGGGTGTCCGACCCTCAGTATGCGACCCTAGGAAATCACCCATTCTTCCAGAGAGCCAGGGGTCGATGGGGGGGGGGGGTCGAAGTATGTCCGACCCAGGGTGCGACCCCTAGTTCTCTGTCAGATTCCCGAGAGTTGAGGGTCGATGCGAGGGTCGATGGGTTGGTTGATGGTTTTAATCGAATTTTCCGACCCCCAAACTAAAAATCAGATTTTTAAGTTCCGATTCAAACTCCATCTCCCATTCTTTCTTCTCCGCTTTGACTCAACTCGTCCCTCTAAGTTGCTACAATGGCAACTCCGGTCCGTTGGTGGTTTGCACTCCTTGTTTCATCGTCTTCACCTCCGCTACATGTATGTCTTCTACCTTTTCATGTTTTTAGGTTTCTTTACCTAGGTTTTTGCTCGTATATCTAGTATTTTTCAAATTATACTTTTCCAAACTTAAAAATTCGATTTTTATTGGGGGCTTTTGTTGTTGGTGACTCGAGGAATGAAAGCCCTCAAAAATATTTGAGTTTCATCGGTTGGTTATCGAGAAACTTGAAATTTACATTTTTTGCCCTAATTTTGTCGAGATTTTGAATTTCTTAAATTTTCATGCAATTCAATTTAATTAGTTGAAATTTTCGACTGTATGAGTCTCACAGGATAGTTTAGGATCTATGTAAGTCCTCCTGCCCATGTGTATGGGTGAAAAGTGAGGCTTTTGACCCATTTACGTCGTTATTATGTCAAAATTTTGGATTTTTCTTCTCTACTAATCCATTATTTGTTTTTCTTTCTTAATTGCAGATACTATGGCTCGTACCAAGGTACCCAGAGTTCACGAACATCTTCGGTTCCGTTCCAATGAAGCTGAGACACAGTATGCCCACTATGCTCGCAAGAAGGTAGAGGGAAGCCGCAAAGTGGACTTGGCTAGCTTAGCCTTATTCAATGTGGAGGGGGCCTTCGGTGATATGGGGTGGCTCCCTGTCATCACCTATGATGCTTGTACCTGTCCTGAGTTGGTACGCCAGTTCTACTGTAATCTCCAAGTGGTGGGGGATTACAATGATGTTGAGAAAGGTGGTAAGCTTCAGATCACCAGCTACGTCAAGGGGGTTGATGTTTCATTTGATTATCGGCAGCTAGCAGACTTGTTGGGCATTTCCTATAATGGCCCCTTGGTACTCTGTGCCCCTGGAGAGCCCCAGTTCTTTTTCTTTATAGATGAGGGCTAAGATAGATCGTCAGCTCATCAGACTTGATCACTGGGAGATGAAAGCGAGTTATCTGCATTCAGATCCACAGGTATACTGCAAGATCATTCAGCATAATCTGATACCGCAGAGTGGTCATTACGAGAGGGTCTCCCAGTTGACCCAGTATCTATTGTACTGCATATGCACTAGGCTGCCCATCTGCCTTCACTACATCATCATGCGGATGATGATCAGTGCCATGTTGCCTAGTCACACTGGCAACCTTACTTATGGACGCATGATCACTAATTTACTTACCCGCCTGGGGGTTGATTTGTTGGTTGATAAGATTCAGGAGAAATCCTTCTCATCGCCTCTGGATTGGGAGGCTATTTGCAAGATGGGCATGCGGGATGCCCAAGTCAACGATGAGAAGAGGAACGCGATGGTGCGACCTCGCACTCGAGTGGAAATGGCTGACGCCGAGGCAGCAGCAGTAGCAGCAGCCACCGCTATAGCAGGGGTTCATGGGGATGATGACGATCGGCTGTACATGGATGTAGATGCCATACCTCCTCCATCACCTACGCATGCTACTGGAGCTGGCCCATCTTCTTCAGCTGGTCCTTCGCATGCAGCTGGTCCTTCGTATGCTCCTTCTGATGACCTGATGAGGATCTTGCACGAGATACGAGAGGCTCGGCATACGTCTGACTTGAGGATGGGAGAGCTTCTAGAGGCTCAGTGCTTGTCCGATCAGCAGGTTGGAGAGCTTCTGGTTGCTCAGCACATGTCAGACCAGAGGGTGGGAAAGCTTCTAGCTGCTCAGCACATATTGGATCAGCGGGTGGGAGAGCTTAGGGATGCTCAGCGTGTGACTGACCAGTGGTTGGCTGATCTCAAAGCTAGTCTCCAGACGACCTAGACTCAGATAGCTTGGTTGACTATAGTCTACACTGAGGACTGTGACAGAGACCGTGAGGCACCGCCTCCCCCATCACCTCCAGCTTCTTCATGTATTTCTTTTATCATTCTTTTTGTACTTTAGAGTAACTGTCCGGACTGTGGACTGTACTCTGCTTTAATCACACACACACACACATATATATATATATATATATATATAAATGTTTGTTCTTCCTTTGGTTGTATATAAAAATTTGTTTCTTATTTAATAGATGCATTATTCTCTTTCAGTTTGGTCTTAAACAACACAGATGCTTATGGTGTGTTATTATTACATCTTTTAAATTTTTATCCTATCTCAGTTCATAACCTTTTGTGGAAATATACGGGTTTCACAGACAAAGCCTGAGATGCTCTGATACGAAGTTGTCATACCCCAATTCTGCACCATTCATAACAGTGTGATGTACAGCTAATAAACGAACGGTTCAACCAGGATCTTTAATAAGCTATATCCATTAAAAATAAAATCATGCACAACCACAACCATAATCAGAATAAATACACAATAGTGGAAGTCTTATAGTAGATGAACCAAAGAATCTAACTGTAATAATCATAAATAAAGTATCAAATTATGTTGTATCAACTGAGACATAAGTAAATAAAATATCAATTACATTTTCTTAATAAATTTAAATAAAAAATCTAATCGAATACGAATGAGTTGCACTCGCATGGGGAGTCATGCGTATCCACTAAGTCTTCGGCTGCCATTGCAGCAACATGCACGTACACCGGAGCACTCATATAATCTTCAACAGTGGTACCTGCATCATCAACTAAAAATATTCGACGTCGAGTGGGTGAGCACACAGCTGAGTAAGCAAACAAAACAATGCAACAAACATATGCATGCATTCAATTCATATCTTTGGTCTGGTAAATAAGTTTGCAATGTGCTATAGAAAGGATAGGTGGCCGCCGCACCTCTATACACGAGTGTGTGGAGCCGCCCAAATAACCCGGTTACTCATCGTCCCACATGCACCCATCATGGAATAGAGATAGAGCTAAAGTGTTGAGGCCCGGCCTATGACACTTCCCCTGATACTCTACCCATACCAACACGTAAGCCCCTACTGGCGAGGGCTTGCAAACTGGGCTCGCAACTAACCAATCCTAATGCCAATCAGTGTATCCAAGGCCTCACCCCAGCATCCCTCAATACATCCATAGAGATAGGGCTAAGGCCCCCCGACAGAGTCAGAGACTACACGGTCCGAGACCGCCTCCCCTCATGTACTACGACGTAATAGTTCTGCTAAGGTAATGACAATACAACGATGTCAGTGGACAAGACTTGAGTTAGAGATAGAGCTAGAGTGCTGAGGCCCAGTCTATGAGACCCCCCCTGATACTCGCTTGCATTAAGCACACCAACCTCACACATACGTCCACATGCCAATTCCTATCATCATCATCATCATCATCATGTTATAAACAATAATTTAAATATACATGAACAATAATAATAGAAATATTGGATGACATGTTGAATGCACATAACAAGTATACACGCAAAGAATCAATCATGGCATTGGACTCAAGAATAAAACAGTTTATTATTAACCAATTAGTTTAGGTCTTGTTCCCTCACCTTTGCTTGATTGTAGATCCTCTTTCAAGCTTTAAGAATCAACTAAATATCAATATTATGTCACTTGAAGACCTAATCAACTCGATAGAATTTAATTAGAATTAATTCTGATTTTAAAAGGCTTGTTGTCAATCGGGGGTCGATGTCACACCCCAATTCTGCACTATTCAGAATGATGTGATGAACCGCTAATAAATCAACGGTTCAACCAGGATATCAAATAGGATATATCCATGTTATCTAAACTCCATACATCCACAATCATAATCAGAGTAAATACACAATAGCGGAAGTCTTAAAATAAAATGAACTGAGAATCTATGTCATATTAAATTTAAATAGCAAATTATTCTGTGTCAACTGAGACATAAATATTTAAATACCAAATACATGTCTTTAATAAATCCAAATAAACCAAAAATCTAATTGAATACACATGAGTTGCACTCGCAAGAGACGTCACGAGTATCCACTTCATCTTCAGCTACCATCGCTGTAACGTTCCTGTACTCTGGAGCATTTACATAGTCTTCAACGATAAAACCTGCATCATCAACTAAAAATATTTGACGTCGAGGGGTGAGCACACATCATGGCTCAGTGTGCAAACAAAACAATGCAACAATACATTTGCATGCAATCAATTCATATCTTTGGTCTGGTTTATAGTTTGCACTGTGCTATAGAAAGGATAGGTGGCCGCCGCACCTCTATACATAAGTATGTATATACGCCCAATGACTCCTGCACTGTCGCCCACAGCACCCAAAATGGCACAATATACACCCCATGAATATGGCATGGCTGTACCGGTTGATACCATACCAACAAATAAACCCCTACTAGCTAGGGTTGCAAACTGAGCTCACAACTAACCAATCCTAATGCCAAACAGTTTATTCAAGGCCTCACCCCAGCATCCCTCAGAGCATCCATAGAGATAAAGCTAAGGCCCCCCGGTAGAGTCAGAGACTACAAGGACCGAGACCACCTCCCCTGATGCTCTACGACATAATAGTTCTACTAAGGTAATGGCGATACGACGACATTAGTGGACATGACTTGAGTAGACCATAGCACAATATACACCCCATGAAGAACGGTCATGGTTGTACCGGTTGATACCATTTCTACCCTCACCATATACACTGGCCAAACACAAACATTCACATGCCTATTCCTATCATCTTCATCATCATGTTATAAACAATAAATAAATATGCACGAACAAATAATAGAAATATTGGATGACATGTTAAACGCACATACAAGCATACACGCATAGAATCAATATGGCATTGGACTCAAGAAGTAAATCAATTTATTATTAACCAGTTAGTTTAGGTCTTGTTCCCTTACCTTAGCTTGCTAATAGATACTCTTCAAAGCTTTAGAATCACCTTTATAATCTTATTATATTACTAGAAGACTTAACAAAGTCGATAAAATTTAATTAGAATTTATTCAGAATTTAAAAACCATTATGTTAACAGAGGGTCGGAGGTAGGGTCGGAGTCCTGATCGACCCTGGGTGCGACCCTCCCCAATCTGGACTTCCCGAACACTGACGGTCAGTACTCAGGATCACCTAGGGTCGGATGGTCATTGACCCTCTGTGTGACCCTCGGTGTATTTTGGTTCAATTCCCTCTTTTTAGTCCATTCTTGGTGTTTGGGGTCCTATGACTTGCTCATACAGTCCATTCAACATTCATTCCATGGTCTAGAACCATGAATCAACCACCTAATAGCTTTCATGTATTCTCCCTAGGTTTTCCATGAAAACCTAACCATAGATTGATGGTTTGGGTTTCTCCGTGATCATACTCTCATCATTATCTAACCTAAGGTCTGTAGAAACTCATGGAGTTAGTATCCATTCCTGAGAAGATTACTCCTTCTCTGCAACTCTTCTCCTTTTGGCTAAATTATCTTCCTTGCTTCTCTTCTTCTTCTTTTCCTTCTCTTCTCTTTCTCTCAATTCAATTAGGGTTGTAAAGGGATTGAAAGAGGCTTAGGGACGTCCTTTAAATAGAGTAGGAACATCCTGAATTAAGTCCCTTTGAGATTAGGAAAGAATCCAATTCAAAATTTAGGAAATTTCCTAATTTTAGTTTCGACGACAACTGAGGGTCGATGGGAGGGTTGATGATCACGTCGACCCTAGGTTTTTAAGTTGTCCGACCCTCACTTCAAAACTGAGGGTCTGACGTTCTATTTTGGGGGGTCCGACCTTCCTTGGCTCGGTATGCGACCCTCCCCTTAAATTAAGTGTTTTAGGGTCGATTTGATACCTGGGATCTCGATCTCCTTTATGCCCTTGGTCCATCTGACTCGACCACGATGGGTGAACCTGGTTCAAGGTGATAAGACCGGGTTAGATTGACATGGGTCTTACAACTCCCCCTTACTTATAAAAATTTTGTCCTCAAAATTATACGTACCTTCTGAATCAAATAAGTGAGGTTATTGCTTTCGCATAGCATTTTCTTCTTCCCATGTAATTTCTTCCATGTCTCTACTTTTCCATGTGACCTTAACATAATAGATATCTCGGTTGCGTAGTCGTTGAACCTTGCGGCTGGTGATTTCAGTTGGTGTTACTTCAAATGTCAAATCATCAGTCAAATCCAGTAAATCTATTGTCAACACGTGCGTTGGATCCTTGACGTACTTTTTCAATAGGGAAATGTGAAATACGTCATGCACACTTGACAAAGATGGTGGTAGTGCTAACTGATAAGCCACTTTCCCACGCTTAGCTAGAATTTCATACGGCCCGACATATCTTGGACTTAGTTTCCCTTTCTGTCCGAACCTTTTCAATACTCGCATAGGCGATACCTTCAAAAATACATTATCACCTACATCGAACTCCAGATCTCTGCGTCGAGTATCTGCATATTGCTTCTGACGGTTCTGAGCTGTTCTTACCCTTTCCTTGATAATGTCGACCACTTGACAAGTCTCTTCAACAAATTCTGATCCAACAATACTACGTTCTCCAACTTCATTCCAAAATAAAGGAGTTCGACACTTCCTGCCATACAGTGCTTCATAAGGTGACATCTGTATAGTAGCCTGATAGCTACGCGAACTCGATCAATGGTAACTTTTCGTCCCATGATCCTTTGAAATCAATTACACATGATCGTAGCATATTTCTAAAATCTGGATTGTACGCTCTGACTGTCCGTCTGTCTGTGGATGGAATGCAGTACTGAACTTCAATGTTGTACCCATAGCCTTTTGCAATCCTTCCCCAAACTTGGAAGTAAATCGAGGATCTCTATCAGATACAATGCTCTCTGGTACATCGTGTAACCGTTCAATATTATCTACATACAACTTTGCTAACCTTTCCAGTGTATACTGAGGTCGTATTGGTATGAAGCGAGCTGTTTTAGTCAGACGGTCTACAATCACCCAAACTACGTCAACTACTCGAGGAGTCAGTGGTAATCCCGTGACGAAGTCCATAGTGATGCAGTCCCATTTCCATGCTGGTTCCGATAACGGCTGTAACAGTCCTGTGGGTCTTTGTCATTCAGCCTTTACTTTCTGACAATTTTGGCATTGAGACACGAACTTAGCTACATCTGCTTTCATTCCTCTCCACCAATATAGTTTCTTTAGATCATGATACATTTTTGTACTTCCAAGATGTATCGAATAGATGGTGGTATGGGCTTTTTTCATCAGTCGGTGTCTAATATCCACACTTTCTGTTTCAGGTACACATATTCTTCCTTTGTATTTCAGTACTTTCTCTTCGTCCAAGGTGAACTCAGGATTAGTCCTACCTTTCTCGATATCTTCTTGTACTGTTCTCAGATAAGGATCTGATTTAATAGCTGTCATCACTTCATCCATTATATCCGGTATAATCTTCAAAGTAGCGAACATATTTGAAAACCGATGAATAAACCCTTAGTTGGATGATTCATCCGTTGCGTCTATCACATATTGCTCATTTCCGTGATTGAATACCATTCCGGTAGTACACATTGCTGCGATTGTACTAACCTCTCCTTGAGATTTTATCATTGCCTTTCTGCTCAACACATCCGCTACTACATTAGCTTTCCCCGAATGATACTAGATATCACAATCATAGTCCTTCAATAGTTCCAGCCATCTTCTTTGTCTCATATTCAATTCTTTCTGATTAAATAAATAAGTAAGACTTTTATGGTCCGACTTAATCTGAATTTTCTCTCCGTATAGGTAATGTCTCCATATCTTGACAGCATGTACTACTGTCGCTAACTCCAAATCATGAGTGGGGTAATTTTTCTCACGCATCTTCAACTATCTCGAGGCATAAGCAATTACTTACTCTCCTTGCATAAGCACACATCCTAATCCCAGTCCTAATGCATCAGTGTATAAGGTAAATGTCTGTCCTGGAATAGGAATAGTCAAAATCGGGGTGGATATCAATCGGGTTTTCAATGTCTGGAAACTCTTCTCACATTTATCCATCCACACAAACTTTTCACCTTTCTTAGTCAGACTGGTGAGAGGTACAGAAATCCAGGAATAGTCTTCTACGAATCTTCGATAATAACCAGCGAGACCCACAAAACTTCTAATTTTTGACACGCTCTTTGGTGCTTCCCACTTTACAATAGCCTCGATCTTGCTGGGATCCACTTTGATTCCTTCAGCGGATACTACATGGCCTAGGAAGGCGACTTTACTTAGGCAAAACTCACACTTTGAAAATTTGGCATACATCTTCTCTTTCCTTAAACGCTGTAGGGCGGTGTTTAGGTTCTTGATATGGGTTTCTTTGTCCTTGGAATATAACAATATATCATCAATGAATATAATAACCGACGTATCCAACATATCGTGGAAAACCTGGTTCATAAGTTCCATGAAGGTTTCCGGTGCGTTTATTAATCGAAAAGACATGACCAAAAACTCATAATGTCCGTATCTGGTCCTGAAAGCTGTCTTAGCAATATCACCTGCTTTAGTCATCAACTGATGATAGCCTGACCGAAGATCGATCTTAAAAAATACCTTTGCTCCTTGCAACTGATCGAACAAGTCATCGATCCGAGGTAGTGGATATCGATTCTTGATGGTCAGTTTATTCAACTCCCGATAGTCGATGCATAATCAAACGCTACCGTCCTTCTTCTTCACGAATAATACTGGTGCTCCCCATGGTGATATACTGGGTCGAATATAACCCTTGTCCAGCAGTTCCTGTAGTTGTACTTTCAGTTACTTTAGTTCAGTAGGAGCCATTCTATAAGGTGCTTTTGATACTGGTGCGGCTCCAGGTATAAGGTCTATTACACACTGTGGCTCGGTCGGGTGGTAATCCTGGTAGTTTCTCTGGAAATACATCGGGATAGTCCCGCACGACATCAATATCTTCCATTCGTGGTGCCTCCTTAGTTAGGTTGATCACTGATACTAGATACCCGACTGCCCCCTTCCCAAGGCACTTCTTAGCCTTCTGTGCTGAGAGTATAAGCTTACGTTTACGGGGATGTTTGGTTCCCGAAAAACTGAATTCTACTCCTTCTTTGTCTTTAAATGTTAGGTTCTTTTCGTCGCATAATAGATTTGCAGAATGCCGAGCTAACCAGTCCATTCCCAAGATGACGTCAAAGTCTGTCATCTCAAGTTGTATCAAGGTTGCATCTAAGGTTTTCTCGCCAATGAGAACTGGACATGGTCCATAACCTTTCTCTAATTTCACTTCTAACCCCATTGGTGATCGTACAAGTAGTTTGTAGTCCAATGTTTTTATGGGTAAATTCATCTTCTTTCCGAATGACACAGTTATAAAGGAATGAGTAGCTCCTGAATCAAAGAGTACTCTGGCGGGTACGCCATTTATAGGTACGATACCTGTGACCACATCGGATGATGCGGGAGCATCCTTGGATGTAACAGCATATACTCGTCCTTGATGTACTTGCTTCTAGGGCTTAGGATACTCCCTTATCATATGTCCCACTTGGTTGCAGTTGTAACATCTCGGACCTTCAGAATATGGCTTCGGTTGCTGCTGCGCTCATGTGGACCCTGTCGATGATGACGACCGTATGTATATGGATGTCGACTCGATACCACCGCCTTCACCTACGCATGCGGCTGGAGTTGGTACTTCTTCTGCAACGGGTCCTGTACCTGAGACTGGTCCTTCTCATGCGGCTGGTCCTTCATGCCCACCTTCTAACCTGATGGAGATGTTGCAGGAGATCAGGGAGGCTCAGCGCAGATCTGATCTGAGGATGGAGGAGTTACTAGACGCTCAGCGTGTGAGAGTGGATGAGCTGTTAGCTGCCCAGCACATATCAGACACGCGGATGGGAGAGCTCATAGAGGTTCAGCGTGCGACTGACCGAGGGTAGCCGATCTCACAGCTAGTCTACAGACGAGTTAGACTCAGATAGCCTGGTTGACTAGAGTCTATGCTGAGGACTATGATAGAGATCGTGAGGCACTGCCTCCTCCTTCACCTCCAGCTTCTTCATTGTTTTTATTTTCCTTGTACTACAGAGTAACTGTCCGGGTTGTGGACTGTACTCTGCTTTAGTTATGTATATACGTTTTGTTTCTCTCTCATTGTATGTAAACTTGTTTCCCCTTTAATAGATGCATTATTCTCTTTTTAAATTTGGTCTCAACCATCACTTGTGCTTACAGTGTGTTAATATTACTGTTTTTACTTTTATCCTATCTCAGTTCACAATTTTCTTGAATGTATGCTAGTTCAGCGGACAAGGCCTGAGATGCTCTGATACCAAGTTGTCACACCCCAATTCTGTATTATTCAGAATGGTGGGATGAACCGCTAATAAATCAACAGTTCAACCAAGATCTCAAATAGACTATATCCATGTTATCTAAACTTCATACATCCACAATCATAATCAGAGTAAATACACAATAGCAGAAGTCTTATAATAAAATAAACTGAGAATCTATGTGATATTAAAATTTAAATAGCAAATTATTCTGTTTCAACTGAGACATAAATATTTAAATACCAAATACATGTCTTTAATAAATCCAAATAAACCAAAAATCTAATTGAATACAAATGAGTTGCACTCGGAAGAGACGTCATGTGTATCCACTTCATCTTCAGCTACCATCGCTGCAACGTTCCCGTACTCTAGAGCATTTACATAGTCTTCAACGGTAAAACCTGCATCATCAACTAAAAATATTCGACGTCGAGGGGTGAGCACACATCATGGCTCAATGAGCAAACAAAACAATGCAACAAAACATATGCATGCAATCGATTCATATCTTTGGTCTGGTTTATAGTTTGCACTGTGCTATAGAAAGGATAGGTGGCCGTCGGACCTCTATACATAAGTGTGTGGATACGCCCAATGACTTCTGCACTGTTGCCCTCAGCACCCAAAATGGCACAATATACACCCCATGAAAACGGCACGGCTGTACCGGTTGATACCATACCAACAAATAAACCCCTACTGGCTAGGGTTGCAAACTGGGCTCGCAACTAACCAATCCTAATACCAAACAGTGTATCCAAGGCCTCACCCTAGCATCCCTCAGAACATCCATAGAGATAGAGCTAACGCCCCCCGGTAGAGTTAGAGACTACAAGGACGGAGACCACCTCCCCTGATGTTGTACGACATAATAGTACTGCTTAGGTAATGGCGATACGACGACATCAGTGGACATGACTTGAGTAGACCATAGCACAATATACACCCCATGAAGAACGGTCATGGTTGTACCGGTTGATACCATTCCTACCCTCACCATATACATTGGCCAAACACAAACATTCACATGCCTATTCCTATCATCATCATCATCATCATCATGTTATAAACAATAAAGTAAATATGCATGAACAAATAATAGAAATATTGGATGACATGTTAAATGCACATACAAGCATATACGCATAGAATCAATATGGCATTGGACTAAAGAAGTAAAACAGTTTATTATTAACCAGTTAGTTTAGGTCTTGTTCCCTCACCTTAGCTTGCTAATAGATACTCTTCTAAGCTTTAGAATCACCTTTATAATGTTATTATATTGCTAGAAGACCTAACAAAGTTGATAAAATTTATTTAGAATTTATTCAGAATTTAAAAACCATTCTGTTAACTGAGTGTCGGAGGTAGGGTCGGAGTCCTGATCGACCCTGGGTGCGACCCTCCCCAATTTGAACTTCCCGAACACTGAGGGTCGATACTCAGGATCACCTAGGGTCGGATGGTCATCGACCCTCTGTGCGACCCTCGGTATATTTTGGTCCAATTCCTTCTTTTTAGTCCTTCCTTCGTGTTTGGGGTCTTATGACTTGCTCATACAGTCCATTCAACATTCATTCCATGGTCTAGAATCATGAATCAACCACCTAATAGCTTTCATGTATTTTCCCTAGGTTTTCCATGAAAACCTAAACATAGATTTGAAGGTTTGGGTTTCTCCGAGATCATACTCTCATCATTATCTAACCTAAGGTCTGTAGAAACTCATGAAGTTAGTATCCATACTTGAGAATATTACTCCTTCTCTGTAACTCTTCTCCTTTTGGCTAAATTCTCTTCCTTGCTTTTCTTCTTCGTCTTTTCCTTCTCTTCTCTTTCTCTCTATTCAATTAGGATTGTAAAAGGAGTGAAAGAGGCTTAGGGACGTCCTTTAAATAGAGTAGGAACATCCTAAATTAAATCCTTTTGAGATTAGGAAAGAATCCAATTCAAAATTTAGGAAATTTTCTAATTTTAGTTTCGGCGGCAACTGAGGGTCGATGGGAGGGTCGATGAGCCCGTCGACCCTAGGTTTCTAAGTTGTCCAACCCTCCCTTCAAAACTGAGGGTCTGACTTTCTGTTTTGGGAGGTCCGACCCTGCTTAGCTGGGTATGCGACCCTTCCCCTATTTTAAGTGTTTTTGGGTCGATTTGATACCTGGGATCTCGATCTCCTTCTCGCCCTTGGTCCATTTGACTCGACCATGATGGGTAAACCTGGTTTAAGGTGGTAAGACTGGGTTAGATTGACACGGGTCTTACAGGTCGGACCTCCCAAAACAGAAAGTCAGACCCTCAGTTTTGAAGGGAGGGTCGGATAGCTTAAGACCATAGGGTCGACGTGATCATCGACCCTCCCATCGACCCTCGGTTGCCGTAAGAAAATAAAATTAGGAAATTTCCTAATTTTCGATTGGGATTCTTTTCAAATCTCAATGGGACTTATTTAGGATGTTCATACTCTATTTAAAGGACGTTCCTAATCCACTTTCACTCCTTTCACAACCCTAATTGAATTGAGAGAAAGAGAGGAGAAGGAAAAGAGAAAGAAGAATGGCAAGGAAGAGAACTTAGCAAAAAGGAGAAGAATTTCAGAGAAAAAGTAATCTTCTCAGGTATGGATACTAATTCCATGAGTTTATACAAACCTTAGGTTAGTTATTGTTGAGAGTGTGATCGCGGAGAAACCCAAACCATCAAGCTATGGTTAGGTTTCTATGGAAAACCATAGAAGAATGCATGAAAGCTATCTAGGTGGGTCATACATGGTTTCAGACCGTGGAATGCATGTATAATGGAATGTAGGAGCAAGCCATAGGATTTCAAACACGAAGAATGGATTAAAAGAGGGAATTAGTCCAAAGTACACAGAGGGTCGCACCGAGGGTCGATGACCATCCGACCCTAGGTGTTCCTGACCATCGACCCTCAGTGTTGGGGAAGTTCAAAATCTGGGGAGGGTCGCACCCAGGGTCGATCAGGACTCCGACCCTACCTCCGACCCTCAATTAACAGCATAGTTTTTAAATCTGGAATTAATTCTAATTAAATTCTATCGACTTTGTTATGTCTTCTAGAAATATAATAACACTGTCAAGGTGATTCTAAAGCTTGGAAAAATATCTTATTGCATGCTAAGGTGAGGAACCAGAACTCCAAACTAAATTGGTTAATAAGAAAAACTGTTTTCTATTTCTTGAGTCCTATGCCATGCTTAATTCTATGCGAATATGTTTGTAATGTGCATACAGCATGCCATCCAATATTTCTATTATTTGTTCATGCATATTTAGTTTATTGTTTATAACATGATGATGATGATGATGATGATGATGGTAGGAATAGGCATGTGCTTGTATGTTTATGGTTGATGTACTTGATGCGAGCGAGTATCAGGGGGGGTGTGATGAGAACGTCAATAAACATTAACCTTTGGCGGGTCTCAGCACTTTAGCTCTATCTCTAACTCAAGTCTTGTGCATTAGCATCGTCGTATCGCCATTACTTTAGCAGAACTATTATGTCGTAGAGTATCAGGGGAGGGGGTCTCGGTCCTTGTAGTCTCTGACTCTACCGAGGGGCCTTAGCTCTATCTCTATGGACATTCTGAGGGATGCTGTGGTGAGGCCTTGGATACACTTTTTGGCATTAGGATTGGTTAGTTGCGAGCCCAGTTTGCAGCCCTCGCTAACAGGGGCTTACGTGTTGGTATGGCACTATATAGCAATAAACGTAACCTTTGTTATGTAATGTTCATGATTGGGTGCATGTGAGTTGACGATAAACGTGATCTTCGGGTAACGTCACACACTCGTGTATAGAGGCGGGGTCAGTAAACGCGACCTTTGGCTACCTAAACCTTTCTATTGCATACTGCAAACTGATATACCAGACCAAAGATATAAATTGATTTTGCATGCATATGTATTGTTGCATTGTTTTGGCTACTCACTGAGCCGTGATGTGTGCTCACCCCTCGACGTCGAATATTTTTAGTTGATGATGCAGGTTATACCGTTGAAGACTATATGAATGCGTCAGCGTACGGGAACGTGGCAGCAATGGAAGCTAAAGCTGAAGTGGATACACACGACTCCTCTTGCGAGTGTAACTCTTGTGTATTTGATTATATATTTTATAGGTTTCACTATTGGATTTATTAAGACATGTATTTGATAATTAATTATGTCTCAGTTGAAAACAGAATAATTTGCTATTAAATTATTAATATCATTTTAGTTTCTCAGTTCATGTTATTATAAGACTTCGGCTATTGTGTATTTACTCTGATTATGATTACGGATGTGTGTAAGTTTAGATAACGCGTGGATAGCCTATTTGAGATCCTGGTTGAAGCATTGGTTTATTAGCGGTTCATCACATCATTCTGAATAGTGCAGAATTGGGGTGTGAGAACTTGGAATCAGAGCATCTCTGGCCTTGTCCGCTGAACTAGCATACATTCAAGACAATCGTGAACTGAGATAGGATAAAAGTAAAAACAGTAATATTAACACACTGTAAGCACAAGTGATGATTGAGACCAAATTTAAAAAGAGAATAATGCATCTATAAAAGGGGAAACAAGTTACATACAATGAGTGAGAGAAACAAAATGTATATACATAACTAAAGCAGAGTACAGTCCACAACCCGGACAGTTACTCTGTAGTACAAGGAAATAAAGTACAATCAAGAAGCTGGAGGCGAAGGAGGAGGTGGGGCCTGTGGGGCCTCCCGATCTCGGTCATAGTCCTCAGCGTAGACCCTAGTCAACCAGGCCACCTGGGTCCGGGTCGTCTGGAGACTAGCTGCAAGATCAACTACCCTCTTATCAGTCGCCCGCTGGACCGATAACAGCTCATCCACCCTCATACGCTGAGCGTCTAGCAACTCCTCCATCCTCAGATCAGATCTGCGCTGAGCCTCCCTGATCTCCTGCAGCATCTCCATCATATCAGCAGGTGGGCGTGAAGGACCAGCTGCATAAGAAGGACCAGTCTCAGGTACAGGATCCACCGCAGAAGAAGTACCAACACCAGCCGCACAAGTAGGTGAAGGCGGTGGTATCGCGTCAACATCCATATACATGCGGTCATCATCGTCGACGGGATCCACATGAGCTCTAGCAGCGGCAGCAGCAGCCTCAGCATCAGCCATCTTGATACTAGTGTGAGGGCACACCATCGCGTTCCTCTCCTCATCACTAACCTGGGCATCCCGCATACCCATCTTGCAGATTGCCTCCCAATCTAGAGGCGACGAGAAGGTCTTCTCCTGAATCTTCTCATCTACCAGGTCAACCCCCGGATGGGTCAAGAGGGATCGTAATCATGCGTCCATAGGGTAGATTACCCCTATGACCGGACAATGTGGCACTAATCATAGTCCGCATGATGATGTATGGAAGGGCGCACGGGCTGGCGAGTGCGGATATCGTAAATCGGAACCGGGTCAGCCGAGAAACCCTCTCATAGTGCCCACTCGCGAGATCAGATTATGCTTGGATAATCTTGCAGAAGACCCGTAGAGCTGGACGCAAATAACAAGCTCTCATCTGCCAACGATCAGGACGGAGCAACTGATTATCGATCTCTGCCCTCATCTCCATCTCAACAAACTGTGGCTCTCCAGGCGCACAGTACACCATGGGGCCATCATAGGGAATGCCCAATAAGTCGGCCAGCTACCGATAGTCGAAAGAGATATCTACCCCTTTGACGTGGCTGGTGATGCGCAACTCCTGACCATGCTTAACGTCATTGTAATTCCCCACCACCTGGAGATTACAATAGAACTGGCGCACCAAATCCGGACATGTGCATGCATCGTATGTAATGACAGGAAGCCACCCCATGTCACCAAAGGCTCCCTCTACGTTGAACACGGCTAACTCAGCCAAGTTCACCATACGACCACCCTCAACCTTCTTACGGGCATAGTCAGCATACCGTGCCTCGGCTTCATTGGAACGGAAGCGAAGGGGATCATGAACTCGGGGTACCTTGTTACGAGCCATGGTATTTGCAAAATAAGAAAGAGAAGGAAAACAAGGAGTATAGGATAAAAATCTGAAACTTGATTTAATAATGACGTAAGTTGACCATAAAGCCCCATTTCTCACCATACAAGTGGGCATGAGAACTTACGTAGGTTAAAATACATCCTACCACCCACATGCAGTAGGAAATTTTAACTGATGATTCCAATTTGAAGAAATTCAAGAAAAATCGAAAATGTCGACAAATTAGGGAAAAAAGAGAATTTCAAGTTTCTCGATAACCAACCGATGAAACTCAAAAATTTTTTAGGGCTTTCGTTCCTCGAGACACCAACAACGAAAGCCCCCAATAAAAATAGAATTTTTACGGTTGGAAAAAGTTTAATTTGAAAAATACGAGTTAATGGACGAAAACCTAGAAAAGAAAACCTAAAAACAGGTAAAAATGAGAGAACATACATGTATGGATGACGTGAACGTCGAAACTCGGACTAAAATCGACCAATAACAGTGGAGTAGCACGGTAGCAACTCAGAGTGGAGAGGCAAGTCGAAACGAGAGGGAAATTATAAGAAATGACCCAGAATCGGATCTTAAAAATCTGATTTTTGGTCCGAGGGTCGGACAATTCGACTAGCACAATCGACCCTCGAATCGACCCTCCCATCGACCCTCGGCTCTCGGGAATCTGACAGAAAATCAAGGGTCGGAACTGAGGGTCGGATACCCATCGACCCTCGCATCGACCCTCAGCTCTCGGCAAGAACAGGTCATTCCCAGGGTCGGATACTAAGGGTCGGACACACCATCGACCCTGCATAGAAAAGACAGTATTTTTTTTATAAAATGAGCTAGAATTGGAATTGATTATTGGTAAGCGTGCCTACATGAAATATAAATGACTTCTCACCTATTTTGATGATTTTTAGGCACCACCAACCACAGAAGAGAATTATGTCTGGACGTAGGGTGACCCGACAGATCCGAAATGCAGTCCCACCACCACCACCAGTGGAGGAGACTATTCAAGAAAATAACTATGCACCGGGTAATCCAGAACCGGCAAACCCTAAAAATTTGCCACCTCCACCACCAGAGCTAACAACCGTGGTGATGAATCTGGCACAGTAGCTGTAGCAGATGCAACACGCACAGGCTCAGATGCAGGTTGCCATGGGAATCATGTTTCAAGCCACTCAGGCTGCACCCATGCATACAGGACAAGCCAGTGCAGCACTGGTGGGTAACCACCCAGCTCCTCAGACACCTCAGCAACCGGCTGCACAGATTTCAGTACAGGTTCCAGAAGCAGCTCAAGGGAATTATCAGTATCCACCCCATATGTTTGGGGCAAACCCCCAAAATCAGCTGGACCACTCCCGACTATTGGAGAGATTTTTGAAGATGAAACCCAAGGAATTCAACGGCTAACCGTCTGATCCATTGTGGCCAGCACACTGGATAGACTAGATGGAGAGAAATTTCCTCATGATGACTATCACAGAGGAAGAGAAACTACTATGCGCCACCTTCATGCTCAAGGGCGACGCACATCATTAGTGGAAATCAACGAAGGCATATCTACTGACCAAGCACGCCCTACTAACATGGACTATATATAAAGAAGCCTTCTTTGAGAAATATTTTCCACGGAGCTTCAGAGATTCGATGGAGAAGGAGTTCCTGAGTCTTTATCAGGGACAGATGTCAGTGGATGCGTACCAACAGCGTTATGAAGAGCTGTTTTTCTTTGCACCACTGAGTATGCAAGAAGAAGAAACCAAAACCCATAGGTTTATCACGGGACTGAGAGGAAACATCAGAGAACATGTTCTGGGCTTAGAAAAGAGAATTTATAATGAAGCTGTCCAGATTGCTCGAGTTATAGAATCGAGCCAGAAGGAGAGTTATTTTACTCAAAACAGAGGCATCAAAAGGCCAGCCGGAAATTCTTACAACGGAGGCAATAACAAGACATATAAGCCTTTCCGTCCTCAGAATTTTACTGTTGCAACTAAGACTACTCCAGCAGCTCAACCACAGCCAAAGCCGAATTCTGAAGTCCTGAAGTGTTTTAATTGCAACCAGCCGGGACATATGGCAAGGGAGTGCCCTAAGCCCATAAAGCAATTCCATCAGGGACGTGTATATGCTGTTACGTCCGAGGATGCAGCCGCATCACCGATGTGGTCACAGGTATGATTGAAACTTTTAAAGTTAAAATTACGTTAAATGAGCATGTAGACTAAGTAAAGATAAATCACAGGTATTGTACCTATAAATGGCACACCCGCTAGAGTACTCTTTGATTCAGGAGCTACTCATTCATTTATATCTGTGTCATTCGGAAAGAAGATAAACTTACCCATCAAAACATTAGACTATAAATTACTTGTACGATCACCGATGGGGTTAGAAGTGGAACTAGAGAAAGGTTATGGACCATGTCCAGTTCTCATTGGAGAGAAGACTTTAGATGCAACCTTGATACAACTTGAGATGGCAGACTTTGATGTCATCTTGGGAATGAACTGGTTAGCTCGGCATTCTGCAAATCTATTATGCGTCGAAAATAAGATAACGTTCAAAGACTAAGAAGGAGCAGAATTGAGTTTCTCGGGAACCAAACTTCCCCGGAGACGCAAGCTCATACTTTCAGCACTAAAGGCTAAGAAGTGCCTTGAGAAAGGGGCAATCGAGTATCTAGTATCCGTGGTCGACCTAACCAAGGAACCACCATGAATGGAAGATATTGATGTCGTGTGGGACTATCCTGACGTATTTTCGAAGGAACTACCCGGATTACCCCCCGACCGATTCACGGATTTTTTGATAGACCTTATACCCGGAGCCGCACCAGTGTCTAAAGCACCTTATAGAATGGCTCCTACTGAACTGAAGGAATTAAAAGTGCAACTACAAGAACTGCTAGACAAGGGTTATATTCGACCCAGTATATCTCCATGGGGGGGCACCGGTGTTGTTCGTAAAGAAGAAGGATGGTAGCGTTCAATTATGCATCGACTATCGGGAGTTAAATAAACTGACAATCAAGAATCGATACCCACTACCTCGGATCGATGACTTGTTCGATCAGTTACAAGGAGCAAAAGTATTTTCTAAGATCGATCTTCGATCGAGCTATCATCAGTTAAAGATTAAAGAAGGTGATATTTCGAAGACAGCTTTCAAGACCAGATACGGACATTATGAATTTTTGGTTATGTCTTTTGGATTAACTAATGCACTGGCAACGTTCATGGAACTTATGAACTGAGTTTTCCACGATATGTTGGATACGTTGGTTATAGTATTCATTGATGATATATTGGTATACTCCAAGGACAAGGAAACCCATATCAAGAACCTAAACGCAGCCCTACAGTGTTTAAGGAAAGAGAAGCTATATGCCAAATTTTCCAAGTGCGAGTTTTGGCTTAGTGAAGTTGCCTTTCTAGGCCATGTCGTATCCGCTGAAGGAATCAAAGTCGATCCCAGCAAGATCGAGGCTATTGTGAAGTGGGAAGCACCAAAGAGCGTTTCAAAAATCAGAAGTTTTCTGGGTCTAGCTGGTTATTATCGGAGTATCGTAGAAGACTATTCTCGGATTGCCGTACCTCTCACCAGTTTGACTAAGAAAGGTGAAAAGTTCGTGTGGACGGATAAATGTGAGAAGAGCTTCCAGACATTGAAGTCCAGATTGATATCCGCCCCGATTTTGACTATTCCTATTCCAGGACAGACGTTTACCTTATACACTGATGCGTCGGGACTGGGACTAGGATGTGTGCTTATGCAAGGAGAGCAAGTGATTGCTTATGCTTCAAGATAGTTGAAGGTACATGAGAAAAACTACCCCACTCATGATTTGGAGTTAGCGGCAGTAGTACATGCTGTCAAGATATGGAGACATTACTTATACGGAAAGAAATTTTAGATTAAGTCAGACCATAAAAGTCTTACTTATTTATTTAATCAGAAGGAGTTGAATATGAGACAGAGAAGATGGCTGGAACTATTGAAAGACTATGATTGTGATATCCAGTATCATCTGGGAAAAGCAAACGTAGTAGCGGATGCATTAAGCAGAAAAGCAATGATAAAATCTCAAGGAGAAGTTAGCACGACTGCAACAATGTGTACTATCGGAATGGTATTCAATCACGGCAACGAGCACTATGTGATAGATACAACGGATGGATCAGCCAACCAAGGGTTTATTCATCGGTTTTTGAATATGTTCGCGGCATTGAAGATTATACTGGATATAGTGGATGAAGTGAAGACAGCTATCAAATCAGATCCTTATCTGAGAGCAGTACAAGAAGATATTGAGAAAGGTAGGACCAACCCTGAGTTCACCTTAGATGACGAGAAAGTACTAAAATACAAAGGAAGAATATGTGTACCTGAAACAGAAAGTATGGACATTAGACACCGACTGATGAAAGAAGCCCATACCACCATCTATTCGATACATCCTGGAAGTACAAAAATGTATCATGATCTGAAGAAACTATATTGGTGGAGGGTAATGAAAGCAGATGTAGCCAAGTTCGTGTCTCAATGCCTAAATTGTCATAAAGTAAAGGTTGAACGACAAAGACCCGCGTGACTGTTACAGCCATTACCGGAACCAGCATGGAAATGAGACTGCATCACTATGAACTTCGTCACAGGGCTACCATTGACTCCTCGAGTAGTTGACGCAGTTTGGGTGATTGTGGACCGTCTGACTAAAATAGCTCGTTTCATACCTATACGACCTCAGCATACACTGGAAAGGTTAGCGAAGCTGTATGTGGATAATATTGTTCGGTTACACGGTGTACCAGAAAGCATTGTGTTTGATAGAGATCCACGATTTACTTCCAAGTTTTGGGAATGATTACAAAAGGCTATGGGTACAACGTTGAAGTTCAGTACAGCATTCCACCCATACACAGATGGACAGTCGAAACGTACAATTCAGATTCTAGAAGATATGCTACGAGCATGTGTAATTGATTTCAATGGATCATGGGATGAAAGAATACCACTGATCGAGTTCGCTTATAACAATAGCTATCAGGCTACTATACAGATGTCACCTTATGAAGCACTGTATGGCAGGAAGTGTCGAACTCCCTTGTTTTGGAATGAAGTTGGAGAACGTAGTATAATTGGACCAGAATTTGTTGAAGAGACTTGTCGAGTGGTCGACATTATCAAGGAAAGAGTGAGAACAGCTCAGAACCGTCAGAAGCAATATGCGGATACTCGACGAAGAGATTTGGAGTTCGCCGTAGGTGATAAAGTATTTTTGAAGGTATCGCCCATGCGATGATTGAAGAGGTTCGGACAGAAAGGGAAACTAAGTCCAAGATATGTCGGCCGTATGAAATTCTAGCTAAGCGTGGAAAAGTGGCTTATCAGTTAGCACTACCACCATCTATGTCAAGTGTGCATGACGTATTTTACATTTCCCTATTGAAGAAGTATGTCAAAGACCCAGCGCATGTTTTGACAGTGGATTTGCCAGAATTGACTGATGATTTGACATTTGAAGTAACACCAACAGAAATCACTTTTCGAAAGGTTCAACGTCTATGCAACAGAGATATCTACTATGTTATGGTCACATGGAAAAGTAGAGACATGGAAGAAATTACACGGGAAGAAGAAAATGCTATGCGGAAGCAATACCCTCATTTATTTGATTCAGAAGGTACGTACAATTTCAAGGACAAAATTTTTATAAGTTGGGGGGAGTTGTAAGACCCGTGTCAATCTAACCCGGTCTTACCACATTGAACCAGGTTTACCCATCATGGTCGAGTCAAATGGACCAAGGGCATGAAGGAGATTGAGATCCTAGGTATCAAATCGACCCAAAAACACTTAAAATAGGGGAAGGGTCACATACCCTGCTAAGAAGGGTCGGACCTCCCAAAACAGAAAGTCAGACCCTTAGTTTTGAAGGGAGGGTCGGACAGCTTAAGACCCTAGGGTCGACGGGATCATCGACCCTCCCATCGACCCTCGGTTGCCGTAAGAAAATAAAATTAGGAAACTTCCTAATTTTCGATTGAGATTCTTTCCAAATCTCAATGGGACTTATTTAGGATGTTCCTACTTTATTTAAAGGACGTTCCTAAGCCACTTTCACTCCTTTCACAACCCTAATTGAATTGGGAGAAAGAGAGGAGAAGGAAAAGAGAAAGAAGAATGGCAAGGAAGAGAACTTAGCAAAAAGGAGAAGAATTTCAGAGAAAAAGTAATCTTCTCATGTATGGATACTAATTCCATGAGTTTCTACCGACCATAGGTTAGTTATTGTTGAGAGTGTGATCTCGGAGAAACCCAAACCATCAAGCTATGGTTAGGTTTCCATGGAAAACCATAGAATAATGCATGAAAGCTATCTAGGTTGGTCATACATGGTTTCAAACCATGGAATGCATGTAGAATGGAATGTAGGAGCAAGCCATAGGATTTCAAACACGAAGAATGGATTAAAAGAGGGAATTGGACCAAAGTGCACAGAGGGTCGCACCGAGGGTCGATGACCATCCGACCCTAGGTGTTCCTAACCATCGACCCTCAGTGTTCGGTAAGTTCAGAATCTGGGGAGGGTCGCACCTAGGGTCGATCAGGACTCCGACCCTACCTCCGACCCTCAGTTAACAGCATGGTTTTTAAATCTAGAATTAATTCTAATTAAATTCTATCGACTTTGTTAGGTCCTCTAGCAATATAATAACACTGTAAAGGTGATTCTAAAGTTTGGAAAAGTATCTTAAAGCAAGCTAAGGTGAGGAACCAGAACTCCAAACTAAATTGGTTAATAAGAAAAACTGTTTTCTATTTCTTGAGTCCTATGCCATGATTAATTCTATGCGAATATGTTTGTCATGTGCATACAGCATGTCATCCAATATTTCTATTATTTGTTCATGCATATTTACTTTATTGTTTATAACATGATGATGATGATGATGATAGGAATAGGTATGTGCTTGTATGTGTGTGGTTGATGTACTTGATGTGAGCGAGTATCAGGGGGGGTGTGATGAGAACGTCAATAAACGTTAACCTTTGACGGGTCTCAGTACTTTAGCTCTATCTCTAACTCAAGTCTTGTGCATTGGCATCGTCGTATCGCCATTACTTTAGCAGAACTATTATGTCGTAGAGTATCAGGGGAGGTGGTCTCGGTCCTTGTAGTCTCTGACTCTACCGGGGGGCCTTCGCTCTATCTCTATGGACATTCTGAGGGATGTTGGGGTGAGGCCTTGGATACACTTTTTGGCATTAGGATTGGTTAGTTGCGAGCACAGTTTGCAGCCCTCGCTAACATGGGCTTACGTGTTGGTATGCCACTCTATAGCAATAAACGTAACCTTTGTTATATAATGTTCATGATTGGGTGCTTATGAGTTGATGATAAACGTGATCTTCGGGTAATGTCACACACTCGTGTATATAGGCGGGGTCAATAAACGCGACCTTTGGCTACCTAAACCTTTCTATTGCATACTGCAAACTTATATACCACACCAAAGATATAAATTGATTTTGCATGCATATGTATTGTTGCATTGTTTTGGCTACTCACTGAGCCGTGATGTGTGCTCACCCCTCGACGTCGAATATTTTTAGTTGATGATGCAGGTTATACCGTTGAAAACTATATGAATGCGTCTGCGTATGGGAACGTGGCAGCAATGGAAGCTGAAGCTGAAGTGGATACACACGACTCCTCTTGCGAGTGCAACTCGTGTGTATTTGATTAGATATTTTATAGGTTTCTCTATTGGATTTATTAAGACATGTATTTGATAATTAATTATGTCTCAGTTGAAAATAGAATAATTTGCTATTAAATTATTAATATCATTTTAGTTTCTCAGTTCATGTTATTATAAGACTTCCGCTATTGTGTATTTACTCTGATTATGATTACGGATGTGTGTAAGTTTAGATAACGCGGGGATAGCCTATTTGAGATCCTGGTTGAACCGTTGGTTTATTAGCAGTTCATCACATCATTCTGAATAGTCCAGAATTGGGGTGTGACACGACCCTCCTTGGTTGGGTATGTGACCCTCCCCTTAAATTAAGTGTTTTAGGGTCGATTTGATACCTGGGATCTTGATCTCGTTTACGCCCTTGGTCCATTTGACTACCACGATGGGTGAACCTGGTTTAAGGTGATAAGACCGGGTTAGATTGACACGGGTCTTACAATCGAAGCCAGGGTCGGAGGATCCGTCGACCCTCGGTGCTACCACCCAGATTTTGGACATCCCGAATACTAGGGGTCAATTGTAAGGGTCTGGTAGGGTCGATTGGCCATCGACCCCCCGTACGACCCCCTCTGGGTTTAGTCAAATTTTCATCCTACAGTCCATTCTTTCGTGTTTGGGGTCCTATGGCTTGCTTCTATAATCCATTCCACACATGTTCTATGGTCTAGAACCATAGTTCATTCTCCTATATGGTTTTTATGATCTTCCTCATGGTTTTTCATGAAAACCTAACCATGGATGGATGATTTGGGTTTCTCCTAGATCATTCCCTCTTCACTATCTATTATAAGGTCTGTAGAATTACATGGAGATAGTGTCCATACCTGAGAATTATGCTGGTTTCTCTGAAGCCTTCTCTTTGTTCTTCTTCTCCACTTTCCTTCTCTTCTCTTTCTCTTCTCCTTCTCTTCTCTTTCTCTCAATCCAATTAAGGTTCTAAAAGGAGTAAAAGAGGCTTAGGGACGTCCTATTTATAGAGTAGAAACTCTCAAAATAAGTCCCATTGATATTAGGAAAGAATCCCATTGAAATTTGGAAAGTTCCTAATTCACTATTTCTGTCGACAGACTGGGGGTCGAAGATCCCGTCGACCCCTGGTTCTAAAATGTCCGACCCCCGGTTAAAAACTCAGGGTCTGACTTTTATACTGGGGGGTCCGACCCTGCCTTGCTGGGTATACGACCCTCCTCCTTATTTTAGTGTTTTTGGGTCAATTTAATACCTAGGATCGCGATCTCCCTCACGTACTTGATACATTAGGCTCGACCATGATGGGTAGACCTGGTTCAAGGTGGTAAGACTGGGTTAGTTTGATACGGGTCTTACAAATATGGTAGCTGAGGTTTTGAGCAACAAGGAATATTGAAGCCAAAAGAAGGACCTAGTACATAGCTGCCTTGTGTTCTGCAATATCAAATTCAGATTTAGAAGAAGAGTAACATATAATAAAAACTCATGATGATCCAATTGAGTGAGAACTTATGGATGAACTTATGGAGTAATAGTTCCTTGGCTGTGCATGTGGCATTAAAGATCATCTCTGAATTGATGGATGAAGTAAAAGTAGCAATTTTGTTAGATCTATATATAAATACGGTGCAAGATTTAGAGAAAGAAAAACCTAACCCTGACTAACTTTAGATGCGAAAAAGATCCTGAGATACAGAGGATGATTATGCATACCTGAAAGTGAAAAACGCTGGTCATAGATACAATAAAATGCTAAAAGCCCATTCTATTCTGTATTGGGTACATCCTAGAAGTACAAAATATATCAAAACATGAAGAGATTATTTTGGTGGAAGGGAATGAAAGTAGTTGTGGCTAGATGCATGTTTCAGTGACTGAATTATCAACAAGTAAAGGCTAAAAGATAAAGACCAACATGGCTTACTATAACCACTATCAGAGCCAGTCTGGAAGTGAAACTATATTACAATGAACTATGTCACCGATATGCCACTGACTCCAAGATCGATTGACGCAGTTTGGGTGATTGTTGATCACCTTATGAAGATAGCTCATTCTATTGCTATACGACCTCAGTGTGCTTTGGAGCGGCTAACTAAGCTATATGTGGAAAATATTACCAGATTGAATGGTGTACCTGAAAGCATTGTGTCCGACAGAGACCCAAATTTTACCTCCAAGTTTTGGGAAGGATTACAGAAGGCTATGGGTATAACATTGAAGTTTAGTACTGCATTCCATCCTCAGACAGACGGACAGTTAGAGCATACTATTCAGATTCTAGAAGACATGCTTTGAGCTTGTGTCATTGATATCAAAGGATCATGGGATGAGAAATTATCATTAATTGAGTTCGGTTATAACAATAGCTATCAAGCGACTATACAGATGTCACCTTATAAAGCACTGTATGGTAGGAAATGTCGAACTCCTTTATTTTAGAATAAAGTCAGAGAACAGAATATTGTTGGACCAGAGTTTGTTGAAGTGACTTGTCGAGTAGTCGACATTATCAAGGAAAGAGTCTGAATAGCTCGGAACCGTCAGAAGCAATTTGCATATAAACAATGCAGAGATCTCGAATTCCCCATAGGTGATAAGGTATTTCTGAAAATATATCTTATGCGTGGTTTGAAAAGGTTGGGACAGAGGGGAAAGCTGTGTCCCAGATATATTAGACCTTATGAAGTTCTAGATAGACGTGGAAAAGTAGCATATCAGTTAGCACTACCACCATCAATGTTTTGTGTACATGATGTATTCCATGTCTCACAATTGAAGAAGTACGTCAGAGATCCAACACACGTGTTAACAACGGATCCACCAGATTTGACTGAAGATTTGACTTTCGAAGTAGTACCTTTTGAGATCACTAGCCAGAAGGTGCAATGTCTTCACAACCATGACATTTACTATGTTAAGGTTACTTGGAGAAGCCAAAATGTAGAAGAAATTACTTGGGAAGAAGAGAACACTATGCAGAAGCAATATCCTCACCAATTCGACTCGGAAGGTATGCGCAAATTTCAAGGACAAAATTTATATAAGAGGGGGGAGTTGTAACACCCGCACTCCACTAATTTGGTCTAACCATGTCGTGCCAGGTCTTCCCATCATTTTTGGACCAAGTGGACCGAGCATTTGAAGATAGATCACAAACTAGGTATGAAAATCGAGTTAAAAACACTGAAAACATACCTAAGGTCGCATACCTGGGTAGGTATGGTCGACTATAAAGAAGGGAACAAAAATTTCAAATCCATAACCCCAAGATCGATGATTTTGACCCTACGGTCGACGGTTTATGCGACCATATGATCGATCGTGAGACCCTAGATCAGATTCTGAGTTTTGGAAACATTCCTAAACTAAGGGATTGCTTTTCTAATTGAAAAAGACTCTATATGGAGAGTTTTTCTCTATATAAAAGACATCCCTCAGCTTTTTTTTACTCTTTTAGAACATTAGTAAACCCTAAAGAAAGAGAAGGAAGAGAAAGAAGAGAAGGAGAAGGAGAAGAAGAAAAAGCTAAGGAGAGGAAGTTGCTGAGAAGAGATTGGCTCCCTATCACAGGCCAAGGTATGAAACGAATCTCTGGAGATGTAAACTCTAAGGAATAAGACTTCTATGGAAGATAGACAATATCAACCTATAATGATCTATGTGAATTCCTTGAAAAAATCCCAAGGAGAACCATGAGGAGTGAGTTTGATGATTAGGGTTGATAAGAAACTACTAATGATGGCCTTAAGATGACCTTAGAATAAACCCCATTGAAGATCAGAAAAATTGACCCAAGAAGAACTTGAATTGCATGTAGTCTGTGACCAAAAATTTTAAGGTCGTAGCTACGATCGACCATAGCATGACTAGCATGACTAGAGGATCGACTATAGGCATTCGAAAAGATTTCAGAAATCATATGGTCGTAGCTACGGTCGCACCATATACGACCGTAGGGTATCGATCGTCGGCAGTAAGGTCGATACAATATGAGAGCATAGGACAAATCAGACACCTATTAGTGCTCTGTGTCAATTTTTGACTACTTTAACATGTCACATATGAACCTTAACATAAATTCATGTAACTTTTATGTTGTTAAATCAATTCAAAGAGAATTTCAAGGCTTAGAAGGAGATCAAGTATTGCAAACAGGTGAGGGAACAAGACCTAAACTAATTGGTTAATAACAAACTATTTATTTTTATTGAGTCCAATGCCATGATTGATTCTATGTTTATATGCTTGTAATGTGCATCTTACATGTCATCCAATATTCTTGCTATTATTGTTCATGCATATTTAATTATGTTTATTTATAACATGATGATGATGATGATGCTAGGAATAGGCATGTGAATGTATGTATGTGGTTGGTAAGTTAGATGCGATTGGAGCATCAAGGGGAGGACGTGGCATGGTGGTCTTTGACCTCATCACCAGACTCTAGCTCTATCTCTACTCAAGTCTGTCCCACTAACATCGTTGTATCGCCATTACCTTAGCAGAACTATTACGTCGTAGGGCATCAGGGGAGGTGGTCTCTGACTCTGTCGGGGGGCCTTAGCTCTATCTCTATGGACATATTGAGGGATGCTGGGGTGAGCCCTTGGATATACTATTTGGCATTAGGATTGGTAACTTACGAGTCTATTTTGCAAGCCCTCGTCAATAGGGGCTTATGTGTTGGTATGGGTAGGGCATCAGGGGAAGTGTTGGAGGTGTTTGGTCCAAACACTTTAGCTCTATCTCTATTCCATGGTGGGTGCATGTGGGATGAAAATGGTGTTTGATCCATTGGGTAGATTCACACACTCGTGTATAGTGGTGCGACGTCCACAAAACCTTTTTATAGCACATTGCAAACTTATAAACCAGACCAAATATATGAATTGAATGCATGCATATGTTTGTTGCATTATTTTGTTTACTCACTGAGCTCAAGTTGGAGAGCTGACCCTCGTGCATGCAATTCTTTTTAGTTTCTGATGTTGCAGGTATACGATTGATGGTTATGTCGACACGCCAACATAAGAACAGGTGGCGGCTATAAATGAGCAAGTTGTGGAGGACTATTATGATTCGTTAAGCAAACGTTTCAACTGTGGATACGCTTAGTGTTTAACTTTCATATTTAGATATTTTTAATATGTATTAAATAATGTTTTGTTTACTTAAAGATAACTAGAATATTAATTATTTATCATGATTAGACTTCAGTTCATTATTATTAAGACTTTCATAATTTACTTTATTTACTCTGATTATTAATGTGGAATGTGTTTTGGTTTAACATGATTGGCATAGCCTATGTGAGATCCTAGTTAAACTATTGGTTTATTGATGGTTCATCACACCATTCTGGTTAGTCCAAAATTAGGGTGTGACATATTGGTTAAAGTCCAACAGAAATTTGGGTTTGCAAATTTTTTATGGAAAGCAAACCAGGATTCCTCAATCAAAGTATGATGGGGAAGATAGCTAGATTCATAATCAAAATTTGCTTTTGGTCAGGCCATATTTTGGGCTATTTGATGCATGATAGCTATAAAGCTGGCTTTATTGGAATCTTGGAAATGATGCAACATTTGGTTCAATATTTGGTGCTGATTTGGGTCCAGTTGATGGTTGGTCTTATAAAGTGGGAGTTTGGTTTTTGAACTTTTTGGCAAAGACTCCATCCATAATTGGATTGATATGCCTTTACCATAAGCCGTTTGCTGTGGGCTAACCAAAACATTAATCAGGTTTTGGTCCGTTTGGTCACCATCAAAGATTGGTGAGTTTTGCTCATTTGTTTTGTCCATTCCTGCAATAAAAAGGAAAACAACTTTCTGACTACAAAGGTTAGTTGAAATTCTTAAATCAGTAACAGAAAATGGTTTGATAGAATTTAAAAATGGTTGTCTAAGAATGATCTCGATGTTGAGATTTTGAACAAAAAAAAAAATGTCTGGATAATTTGAAAATTATTGATGCAAATATTTACATTAGTTAATTTGGAATGCACATGTAATTTTGATCCATTTGCTCTGGAGAGTTTGTGGGAAGTTGGTTCAAAATATTGGTTCGGAACCGGATGTTTTTTAATGCAATTTGATTGGGCATCAGTATCAACAGATACAGTTGATTGTAAAATAAATGCATCTGAGATAATCAAATTTGTATGGATATACCATGGGATAGTTTTGACGGTGTCCACAAAATGATTTAAGATTTTTATGCAAAATATTTGGATTTCATTTTGATTTTCCATTTGTTTTTTGATGTTGATGATCTCTTGATAGAGAGTCTTGATATTACGTTGGAGATGTTGGGTTACCATCTCAAGATGTTGAATTTGAGAATTTGGTAAATGATTTTGTTTTGTAAACCTTTGGTAGATTTGATTTAAATCATAATTTTGAGTTAGAATAAACTTCCTTTGATAATTTTGATTTTGAGTTAGATTATTCTAAAGGGACTCAAAATACTGTCGATTTGCTGCCACAGTCTCCATCTGATTAAGAATCTCAGAGAGACAAGTTGAAGAATTTTGTCGGATCATACCAATACTTGCTTCTAAAGTAGAATCTTCAGAATCAGTGTCATGGCTGTCAAGACAAAACAGACCTTCTGCATAAGTTCAGGAATTGATTTTGGGGTTTGCTGAATCAGAGGTATCCGAATCAGTTTTAGCTAATGTTGCCAAAAGCTGGGTTTTGGTATCATCGGGCATAATTAAATAATTGACCCTTTTCTTTATTTTACAATATTTGGATAAGTGGCCCATGTTACTACAAGAAAAGCATTTGGTATTTTTTTAATTGGATGGTTTGATGGTCTTGGGAGACTCATTAGTCTTATCCTTTTGCGAATGTTTGGTTTTGTGTTTCCAAGTTTTGGAGGTTTTATGGGTTTTGTGAGATTTTGGAGAACGAAGAGGTTTGAACCCGAATTGGGAACAAAAACCACCTAGTTCTTTTTTGTATGATTTGTTCTCATGTCAAATTTGCTTACGAAACCTAGTATCCATGCAGAGGGTTAAGCCTTATTTGTGGATAATGTTGATTAGGTCTCCATAAGTGAGAATCTCATTGGGAATATTCCCATTATGTTCATCTCTTAGTTTTTGTTTGATTTTCTCAAAGAACAATGTTGATAGTCCAGTGAGAAATTTTTCTTTCTAACATGGGAGATTGGCATCTTTCCTTGTTAGGACTTTTGTCATGAATGTATCATTGTACCATTTGAAATCATGCATTTTTTTGCATTTAAGGTTTGATAACTGTTCAGTAGATCAGTCATTCAACCCTTTTGGATCTCATAAAAAGAATTTTTTTATGTTGAAAATCAATGTGTTGACAGCGTCGTTGACATGTTCCCCTATTTTATCAAGAATTGGTTCACCATTTCGGTCAAGATGGACAGTTGAAAGGATTTCAACCTTTTGAACAGATTTAAGAGTATAATCCCACCCTCCTTTGAGGTGGCCGGAGAACCCAGAGACAATGATCTCAGCAATGGCTCGATCCATATATTTTTTGATGCAATAGGCATTACTTACCATCATCATTTCTTGAAGTTTATTTGTTAAGTTGTAGTCTAACATTCCATTAATGTTCCATTCACAAATGGTACCACTGGTATATGTCGCTTGGGAGTTACGACCTCTTTCTTCAATTTGAAGAACTGGAAATGTCAGACAAGGGTAGTAATTTTGAATGTTTTGGTAATTTGCTTGTAGTTGAGAAACTACTTTGGGTTCATTTGTCTTCTCTGATGCATCAGAGGTTTGAGAGAAATTTGACAGAGAATTTGTCTCAATAATATTAAAATTATGACTTTCTTCATCTGCAATTTGGATTTATTTTGGTGGTGTATCAGGCACAACCAGATTTTTAAGTTTTTGATCAATTTATTTGAGAAGTGCAGACTTGTCAATTTGGCTGAGAAACTCTATTTGGCTAAATTCCCGAAGGGATCTATTGGAAAAGAATAAGGAGTGAATAAAGGTTTTGATTTGATTTCAACTCCTATTGGTTTGGAAGATGTACTAGGGACATCATTTGTTTTGGTTTAAAGGGTATTCTCAAGTCAATTTAGTTGAGAACCAGTCGTTTAGGAGATACTGATTTGTGTAATTTGATTTTTCAATTAATTTATTGGATCCTTCAGACACTTCTTCAGTGTTTTTGAAAGGAGTGGCTTTGATTTCCATATTCTTCATTTGCAATAATATAGTTGCTAATGGAGGATGGATTGATTCAACCATTTTGTTATCACTGAGTTTCCAAGTGATAGTATTTTGAGATGTCATATTGATAATTTTGAATGGGTAACAAATGTTATGTTTTGAAGTATAACATTCTAAATAAATATAAAATAAAATATTCATTTTATAAGTTTTTATATGTTCATACCATTTTTTTTTGATTTCTTATTGTTGTTCTGGGGAGAAATGGGAGAAAAACCATTCTCGTTTGATTTGATTTTGAGGGAGATCGAAATCAACCCTAAGTTTTGGCTTATCAATTTGAAAAGCCTTTTGGATTTCATTCATGTTGATTTGATGATACATATCATCATCATTTGTTTTCGGTAACATTTCTGATACCGTTGGGGATCCAGTGGAAAGTCTGGGTTTTGACTGTAAACTCTTTTGGTAATGTTGTTTTGAGTTTGGGTTCCAGATAACTGGATTTGTTCTATCATTTTGGAGAGTTCTGTTTTCCTGATAGAGATCAGAAATTTTGTTTTGATTTTCCAAGTGAGACTTAGAACGTCCAGGAAGACCTACTTGGCCGGAATGTATTGGTAGATCTTTGCCTATTCAGGTATTGATCTAAGGGTTGAGGATGGATTTGGGATTTGAGAAAGTTCTATCAAATTTGATAGAACTAGTCCATCATCTTGTTGAGAAATAGATTTGATGGTTTTTTTTGGCTCCATTTGAGGTGGAGGAGTTTGACATTGTAATTTCCATTCCTCAGGAAAAACAACATCCTTCCATTGAATGGTTTTGAGTAGGATAGTCCTGGATTGAGATCCATCTGTCTCAAGTCCTGGATTGAGATACATCTGTCTCAAAGAAGGTTGTATATCCTTTTGCTATCTTTTTCAGACTTTGGGGTGGTTCCATTGATTTTTAAATGGCTTTATATTGTATTCAATGGATAATGGCGATAGGAATTGATCCTATCTTCATTTTATATCCATACGTTTTTATATTGATTTTGAGTGCATCTTTTAGGTTTGGGTCATATAGTGGTAATGTACTATCCGGGTAACAATTAATGTACACCGGTCCACTACAGAGATTTTTTTCAAGATTCTCAATAATGAATCATCAAAATTGAGGAATCTTTAATCTCGCAAGGCAAGGATCATTGATGTATTTAACACTTCCCGATGGAGGGGATTGATGGCAACTTGAATAAGACCTACATGGAGGTAAGCAAATTCGGACCTAAGTTTGACTAAAGATTTGGGATCTAACAGTTGAATCTCCTGAGAATCAGATGAAAAATTGATAGTTTGTTCTATGGTTTTTGTGGTTTGCCGTACTAACCATTTTTGTTTATAAATTTCTTTTGTGGGGACTCTTGGAAGAGACCAATTTGACAGGTTATATTCCCCAATTTGTTCATCTTCATACACAATATTACTACCAGATGTAGTAGGTTCATCATCAGCTAATGATCTCAAAGACATTATCCGTGACAATTGGTGCATACTGAGAATAGTGTATAATATTTTGGTTGAGTACTACTCTTACCTACAAAATAAAAATAGTGTAAAATATTTTGAAATAATTAAACTCTTATCTGCAACATACTGAGAATAATGTAAAGTATTTTGAAAGAGTTATTGTCACACCCCAATTTTGAACCAACCAGAATGGTGTGATGAACCATCTACGATCAAACGATTCAACTAGGATCTCGAATAGTCTATACCCACCATGTTAAACCAAAACACATTCCACATTAATCAGAGATAATAAAGTAAGTAGCTAAAGTCTTACAGATAATGAACTGAGGTCTAGTCATGATAAATAATTAATATTATATTTATCTCCAAGTAACCAAAACATAATTTAATACATATTACAATTATCCAAATACTAAAGTTAAACACTAAGCGTATCCATAGTTGAAACGCTAGCTTGACGAGTCATATTCGTCCTCCACAGCTTGCTCATCCATAGCCGTCACCAATTTATATATCGGCGTGTCGGCATTATCTTCAACCGTAATACCTGCAACATCAGAAACTAAATTAATTGCGTGCGCGAAGGTCAGCTCTCTAACTTGAGTTGAGTGAGTAAACAAAACAATGCAACAAACATATGCATGCATTCAATTTATATCTTTGGTCCGGTTCATAAGTTTGCAATATGCAATAGAAAGGTTTGGTGGCCGCCTCACCTCTATACAGGGTGTGTATGTCACACCCTAATTCTGCACCAACCAGAACGGTGTGATGAACCGTCAATAAACCAACGATTCAACCAGGATCTCAAAATAGGCTATCCCACATATGATAAACCAAAATACATTTCACATTAATCAGAGGTAATAAAATAAATAGCGGAAGTCTTACAGATAATGAACTGAGGTCTAACTGTGATAACCATAAATAAATAACAAATTATTGATAAATCAACTGAGACATAATTAAATAAATATCAATTACATGTCTTTAATAAAATTTAATAAAATCTAATCGAATACGCATGAGTTGCACTCGCATGAGGAGTCATGCATATGCACTAAATCTTCAGCTTCCATTGTCACCACATGCCCGTACACAACAGCGTTCATATAATCTTCAACGGTGGTATCTGCATCATCAACTAAATGTATTCAAATTCGAAAGGGTGAGCACACATCACGGCTCAGTGAGCAAACAAAACAATGCAACAATACATATGCATGCAGTCAATTCATATCTTTGGTCTGGTTTAAAGTTTGCAATGTGCTATAGAAAGGATAGGTGGCCGCCGCACCTCTATACACGAATGTGTGGAAACGCCCAATGAAAACGGCACTGTCACCCCACATGCACCCACCATGGACAATATACACCCCATGAAAATGGCATGGCTGTACCGGTTGCCCATACCAACACGTAAGCCCCTGTTGGCGAGGGCTTACAAACTGGGCTCGCAACTAACCAACCCTAATGTCAAACAATGTATCCAAGGCCTCACCCCAGCATCCCTCAATACATCCATAGAGATAGAGCCAGGGTCTGGTGACCAGGCTGAACCACAATGCCACATCTCCCCCCCTCCCCTGATGCCCTACGACATATTAGTTCCGCTAAGGTAATGGCGATACGACGATGTTAGTGGACAAGACTTTAGAAAGATAGAGCTAGAGTCTAGTGACCAGGCTGAACCACAATGTCACATCCTCCCCCTGATGCTCCACTCGTATCAAGCACACTAACACTTGCTTAGTGGATATGACTTGAATAGACCATGGCACAATACACCCCGATGAGAACGGCATCGAAGTACCGGTTGATACCATCCCTACCCGCACCATGTACACCAACTAAACACAAACATTCACATGCCTATTCCTACCATCATCATCATGTTATAATCAATAAATTTAAATATGCATGAACAGTAATAATAAAAATATTGGATGACATGTTGAATGCACATTACAAGCATACACGCATATCACAATCATGGTATTGGACTCAAGAAATAAAAATAGTTTGTTATTAACCAATTAGTTTAGGTCTTGTTCCCTCACCTTAGCTTGTTAATAGATCCTCTTCCAAGCTTTAGAATCACCTTTATAATGTTATTATATTTCTAGAAGACCTAACAAAGTCGATAGAATGTAATTAGAATTAATTCTGAATTTAAATACCATGCTGTTAACTGAGGGTCGGAGGTAGGGTCGGAGTCATGATCGACCCTGGGTGCGACCCTCCCCCTAATCTGAACTTCCCAAACACTGAGGGTCGATGCTAGGGTCAGATCTGCCATTGACCCTAGGTGCGACCCTCCATGGTTTGAGTCGAAAATATCAAATTTTGTTCTCTCTTTCATTGTTGGGTCCTATGGCTTACTTCCACAATCCATTCTATACATGTTCTATGGTTTAGAACTATACTTTATTCACCTACATGGTTTTAATGATCTCCTCCATGGTTTTCCATGAAAACCTAACCATGGATGGATGATTTGGGTTTCTTCTAAGTCATATCCTCTTCATAAACCATTCTAAAATCTTAAATAAATCATGGGGAATGTATCCATACCTTAGTTTTTCTAAGATTCGAGTTCCTCTGAATTTCCTCTTCTTCCTTAGCATTTTCTTCAAGTTTTCCTTCTCTTCTTCTCTTCCTTCTCTTCTCTTTCTCTCAATCCAATTAGGGTTGTAAAAGGAGTGAAAGAGGCTTAGGGACGTCCTATTTATAGAGTAAAAACTCCCAAAATAAGTCCCATTAAGTTTAGGAAAGGTTCCAATCGAAATTAGGAAGGTTTCCAAATTTTCGGTTCGTGCTGTTTTTTCCCGAGTACCGAGGGTCGATGGTGAGGGTCGATGGGAGGGTCGGACCTGCCTGTTAAAACATGCGACCCTACCCTCATTTTGATTGTTTTTGGATAAATTTTCATATTGGGTCTTGGGTTTCTTCACACACTTGGTCCATTTGGATCAACCATGATATGTAGACGGTTCACGACACGAAATGTAAGGTTAGGCCAGGTTCGTGGCGTGCGGGTCTTACAACTCCACCACCCTAAAAAGAAATTTCGTCCTCAAAATTTGAAAGTACGGATCTTACAACTCCCCCATCCTTAAAATAAATTTTGTCCTCAAAATTTGAATTTACTTCGGAGTCAATAGGTGGGAATTCTATTTCCGCATTGCATCTTCTTCTTTCCATGCCATCTTCTCCATGTCTTGTCTTCGTCAGATTATCTTCATATAATAATTATCCCAGTTTTAGAAATATTATACCTTTCTACTAGTGAACTAGGCTGGTACCACTTCAATAGTCAAACATTCTATATAATCCAGTGATTCCGTGGTCAATACCTTTGGTATGGATCTCCAATGTACTTTTTCAATAGAGACACACGAAATACATCATGCACACTAGACATGGATAGTGATAATGCTAATTGATAGGTAACTTTTCTACATCTTTCCAAAGTTTATAAAGTCCGACACATATATAGAATACAACTTTCCCTTCTCATTGAATTGTTTTAATCCATGCATAAGTGATATCTCCAAAAGCACTTTGTCGCTTATGGCGAACTCAAGGTCTTGGTGTCTCTCTGACATCTTGAGCTATCCTGCCCCTTTTCTTTGATCTTGTCTGCCACTCGATAGTTTTCTTCATTAGCCTTAGGTCTCAAAATTCTTCATTCACCAACTTTATTCCAAAATAAAGGAATTTGACATTTCTACCGTACCAGGCTTGATAGGTGACGTTTACATGGTAGCTTAATAGCAACTTCAATTCACGGTAACTTCTCAACTCAAGTTCCTTGAGATCAATTCACAAGCTCGAGGCATATCTCTTAGGATCTGTATAGGCTGCCCCGACTATCTATCAGTTTGGGGTAAAGTGCAGTACTAAACTTCAACTTTGTTCCCATTGTTTCCTATTGATCCTTCCAAAACTTCAAGGTAAAGCATGAGCTTCTGGCCGACACTAAGCTCTCATGCATACCATTCAATCTGACAATACTATCCATATATAGCTTAGTTAGCCGCTCCAAAGCATACCGAGGTCGTATAGCAATGGAATGAGCTATCTTTATAAGGCGATCAAAAATCACCCATACTGCGTCAACCGGTCTAGGAGTCAGTGGTAAGTCAGTGACATAGTTCATTGTAATGCAGTTTCACTTCCAGACTGGCTTTGATAGTTATTGTTATAGCCATGTTGGTCTTTGTCTTTCAGCCTTTACTCGCTGATAATTCAATTACTGAAACATGCATCTATCCGCAACCACTTCCATTCCCTTTCTACCAAAATAATCACTTCATGTCATGATACATATTGGTACTCTAGTATGTACTGAATATTGAGTACGATGGACTCTTATCATTATCCTCTTCATAGTATCCAAGTCTTTATCTTCATGTATTCAGAATCTGCCTCTATATCTGAGTACCATCTCCGCATCCAAAGTAAGTCAGGGTTAGGTTTTTCTTTTTCTAAATCTCCTGACATTATTATTCTTATATACAGATTTAACAAAATTGCTACTTTTATTTCATCCACCAATTCAGAGATGATTTTTAATGCCATAAACACAACTGAACTATTGTTTCATAATTCATCCATAAGTTCTCGCTCGATTGGATCATCACTAGCTTCTATTATATGTTACTCTTTTCCAAATCTGAATCTGTTCCAGAACATAAGGCAACATTTATACTCGGTCCTTCTTCTTCACAATTGCATTGGTGCTCCCCGTGATGCAATTCTTAGTCGATTAGAACCCTTGTCTAATAACTCTTGTAGTTGAGTCTCAGTTCCTTCAACCCTGTAGGAGATACTCTATAGGTGCCTTTGACACAAGTATCATCCTTGGTAACAAGTCGATGACGAACTTGGTTGCATGTTCAGATGGTAACCCAAGTAAGTCTCTTAGAACGCATCGAGAACTTATGCATCATATCAATACCTTTCATCTGTGGTGCTTCTTTGGTAACGTATACCACAGATACCAGATGTCCAACTTCTTTCTCTTTAAAGCATTTCTTTGCCTTTAGAATAGAGAGGATCAGCTTTCACTTCCTAGGCAACATACTCCCAATGATACTAAATCATATGCCATTTTTATTCTTGAATGATAACCTCTTCTATGCACATAATCACTTGTAGAGTGTTGAGACAACCAGTCTATTTCCTAGATGACGTCAAAGTCTACCATCTCAAGTTGACTCAGGTTGCATCCAAATTATATTCATCCATAAGATTTGGACATTGTTCGTAACACTCATCCCATACAATATCTAGTCCAAAGGGCTTAAACTAGAAAAATCTGATGTAAAGGTCTTAAGAGCTTGTCTAGTTCCTTCATCTCTTTTGATTTTTCAAAGACTATCATCAAAATCTCATATTGCACTCATTAGCTTGTATTTCTTTTATCCTTGATGTTCTACCTTGCTCTCTCTTCCATATACCTCGAAAAATCTTGTGATTGTTACTTCATATCCCAAGTCTATATATAAGCATTAGGGTATATGCTTATAAATTCATTAATTCAGCCAAACTATTTGGTCTTTACTTAATCATATCCCTCAACATTGGGCATAACTCAATTATCAATGTATTAAATCGAGTACTACTTATGCCATGACTTATCCGTGTATCCATTCTTAAATTTGCCTTTAGGAATTTCTACCTTGTCAAAATTCATGCCGATATAACCTTCTTTAACTCTACTTGAGTGCTATCTATTTCCTTACTGGCTACTCTTGATAGTTCTCATTTTTGCTCATGCACTCTTTTATAGACATGACTCATATCCATCCATTTAGCAATCTCAAAATAGGTCCTCCATTACTTCATCTAAGGTTCATTGGTCCTAACATTTAATCTGAATCCAATCATCTTTCTTCCAATAATTCTATTACCACTAATCATCTTTATCAACAAAAGCTAGGGAGTGTATGAATCAAAATATTCATCGAAAAGTGATTCACTTTCTTTTTTTGATTTAGCATAATGACAAACACTTGCTTTATCTAGTGAACCTAGGTTTAAAGAATCAGGAGTAAATCTGTAGTAATCCAACCGGCATCAAAAGATCGTTGAGTTACACGGTGGTCCAAATACATGAAAATAGAGGTTTTATAACTCTTAACCTCATGGTTATAGGTTCTATCGAATATATAATGCCATTGGTCAAGGCACTACAGGAGTAAATCTGGAGAAAGTTTTTGTACATCAATAATCAGGTATAATCTATAGAAAAATTTCGTACATCAATAAATCAGGTATAAATCAGTAGATGTATGCTCAACACGATTAAACTTTTAACTGTTCATTCAGTTCATATATCTGTTCATGTTGTTGATCATGATAGTGGTTTAGATTGGTATAATCAGAACTAAGACTAAAGAAACAATATCTATAACTCCAATTGATAGGTTAAATCAAGAAGGTATCTTGTCAAGGTCCGAGAAATTAAAATCTGGTATGTGCATCCTCTATAATCATAAGAGTAAATCAATAATGCACCGCATCCTATATAAACCAATCTAGATATATGGCCACAATAGATTTGATCCTTGCTGAAAATGTCTGAGGTATCATCTTCAGAAGACATTCTTCAATCCTTGTCAGATCATTTTGTCATGATGCAATTATCCCATACATCGGTGGCTGATAAGGTTAACCACCTTGATACATTGCTTGTTGTGCACCAAACTTCTGCACTGGGGTATGCATTATCGGGAGTTGCTGTGTGGTAGGCACTGTGTTATAGCTAACAGGTGTTGGGGTACAGTGATGCTATCAATTGGTACCATACTTGGTTTGACCCGGAGGTGTTGATATAGCATCAGCAACTTGGGTAGTGATTTACATAGGAACTTGCATAGTCGGTCTCATCTGTTGTTGCTCTTGTATTTTATTGGGTCAAGTTTATGACAACCCTAACCAAGGTAATTGGTAGTCCAGGTGGTTGGCTAGAGTGGTTTGGTTGTTCACCTCTATTGATTCGCTCTAATCTGATTATCATTATCTAGCATCTGCTCAGATGAGTTTTCATTATCCATTCTCGACCCTGATAGTGGTGGGGTCAAGTTGCAACATCTTCTTCTTGCTTAGTGGGCAATAGATCAGCTTGTAATGGATCTCACTCTGAGTCTCCACGTGGACTATAGCTTTACTTTCTTTTATAGTTACTCTCATCTTTGGTGTATAGCTATTGTTCTCCTATCTCTGTTGGATTCGGCCCGAGATCCTTCCCTTTACCTTTGAAGGGAATTAGGCATTACTAGCCATTTTTCTTCTTTCTCTGTCATACATCGAGTTTCACATCTTGTGAGTACCAACTCGGTATTCTAATTTTCTACTGTACAGATGCTTCCTTCTTGCTACTGTACTATATCCTTGTATACTTGGATAACTACCCAACTTATAGATAATACCCTATATTATTTGTTTATTAAGATAATTTTTTTTTGGTCTTCTCTTTCTGTTTGAGTATATATATATATATATATATATATGATTCCACCTTTTATATGTACATTATTGTCTTGTTTAAGTTTTGTCTCAACTAACACAGGTGCTTATGGTTTGTTTGCATTAAAGCTTTAATTTATCCTAACTCAGTTCATGGACTCTAGTGGAAGTAATCAGGTTTAATGGGTAAGGCCTACGAGAGCTCTGATACCAAGTTGTCACACCCCAATTCTGTACCAACCAGAACGGTATGATGAACCGTCAATAAACTAACGGTTCAACCAGGATCTTAAAATAGGCTATCCCACATATGATAAACCAAAATACATTCCACATTAATCAGAGGTAATAAAATAAATAACGGAATTCTTACAGATAATGAACTGAGGTCTAACTGTGATAACCATAAATAAATATGAAATTATTGATAAATCAACTGAGACATAATTAAATAAATATCAATTACATGTCTTTAATAAAATTTAACAAAATCTAATCGAATACGCATGAGTAGCATTCGCATTAGAAGTCATGCATATACACTAAATCTTCAGCTTCCAATGTCACCACATGCCCATACACAGGAGCGTTCATGTAATCTTCAACGGTGGTACCTGCATCATCAACTAAAAGTATTCGAATTCGAAAGGGTGAGCACACATCACGGCTCAGTGAGGAAACAAAACAATGCAACAATACATATGCATGCAATCAACTCATATCTTTGGTCTGGTTTAAAGTTTGCAATGTGCTATAGAAAGGATAGGTGGCCGCCTCACCTCTATACACGAATGTGTAGAAACGCCCAATGAAAATGGCACTGTCGCCCCACATGCACCCACCATGGACAATATACACCCCATGAAAATGGCATGGCTGTATCGGTTGCCCATACCAACACGTAAGCCCTTGTTGGCGAGGGCTTGCAAACTGAGATCGCAACTAACCAACCCTAATGTCAAACAATGTATCCAAGGCCTCACCCCAGCATCCCTCAATATATCCATAGAGATAGAGCCAGGGTCTGGTGACCAGGCTGAACCACAATGCCACGTCCCCCCCTGATGCCCTACGACATATTAGTTCCGCTAAGGTAATGGCGATACGACGATGTTAGTGGACAAGACTTGAGTAAAGATAGAGCTAGAGTTTGGTGACCAGGCTAAACCACAATGTCACGTCCTCCCCCTGATGCTCCACTCACATCAAGCACACTAACACTTGCTTAGTGGACATGACTTGAATAGACCATGGCACAATATACCCCGATGAGAATGGCATTGAAGTACCGGTTGATTCCATCCCTACCCGTACCATGTACACCAACTAAACACAAACATTCACATGCCTATTCCTACCATCATCATCATGTTATAATCAATAAATTTAAATATGCATGAACAGTAATAATAAAAATATTGGATGACATGTTGAATGCACATTACAAGCATACACGCATATCACAATCATGGTATTGGACTCAAGAAATAAAAATAGTTTGTTATTAACCAATTAGTTTAGGTCTTGTTCCCTCACCATAACTTGTTAATAAATCCTCTTCCAAGCTTTAGAATCACCTTTATAATGTTATTAGATTGCTAGAAGACCTAACAATGTCGATAGAATTTAATTAGAATTAATTTTGAATTTAAAACCATGATGTTAACTGAGGGTCGGAGGTAGGGTCGGAGTCATGATCGACCCTGGGTGCGACCCTCCCCCTAATCTGAACTTCTCGAACACTGAGGGTCGATGCTAAGGTCGGATCTGCCATCGACCCTAGGTGCGACCCTCCATGGTTTGAGTCAAAAATATCAAATTTCGTTCTCTCTTTCTTGGTTGGGTCCTATGGCTTACTTCCACAATCCATTCTATACATGTTCTATGGTTTAGAACTATACTTTATTCACCTACATGGTTTTAATGATCTCCTCCATGGTTTTCCATGAAAACCTAACCATGGATGGATGATTTGGGTTTCTTCTAAGTCATATCCTCTTCATAAACCATTCTAAAGTCTTAAATAAATCATGGGGAATGTATCCATACCTTAGTTTTGCTGAGATTCAGAGTTCCTCTGAATTTCCTCTTTTTTCTTAGCCTTTTCTTCAAGTTTTCCTTCTCTTATTCTCTTCCTTCTCTTCTCTTTCTCTCAATCCAATTAGGGTTGTAAAAGAAGTGAAAGAGGCTTAGGGACGTCCTATTTATAGAGTAAAAACTCCCAAAATAAGTCCCATTAAGTTTAGGAAAGGTTCCAATCGAAATTAGGAAGGTTTCCAAATTTTCGGTTCGTGCTGTTTTTTCCCGAGTACCGAGGGTCGATGGTGAGGGTCGATGGGAGGGTCGGACCTGTCTGTTAAAACATGCGACCATACCCTCATTTTGACTATTTTTGGGTAAATTTTCATATTGGGTCTTGAGTTTCTTCACACACTTGGTCCACTTGGTTCAACCATGATATGTAGACGGTTCACGACAGGAAATGTAAGTTTAGGCCGGGTTCGTGACGTGCGGGTCTTATAGTGTAAGCCCACCCAATGGATCAAACACCATTGTCGGCCACATCCACCCCACCATGGAATACGGATAGAGCTAAAGTTCTTAGGACCGCACCGCATCACACTTCCCCAGATGCCCTACCCATACCAACACGTAAGCCCCTATTGGTGAGGGATTGCAAACTAGGTTCTGTCACACCCCAATTCCACACTATTCAGAATGGTGTGATGAACCGCTAGCAAACCAATGGTTCAACTAGGATCTCGAATAGTTTATATCCGTGTTAACTTGGCCCCATACATCCATAATCATAATCAGAGTAAATACACAATAGTAGAAGTCTTATAATAAAATGAACTGAGAATCTACTGTGATATTAATATTTAAATAGAAAATTATTCTGGATAACTGAGACATAAATAAATATCAAATACATGTCCATAATAAATCTAAGTAAATAAACCTAAGAAAAATATCTAACCGAATACACTTGAGTTGCACTTGCAAGAGACGTCATGTGTATCCACGTCATCTTCCAGTTCCATCGGCGCCACATTTTCTTATGCTGGAGCATTTAAATAGTCTTCAACGGTATAACCTGCATCATCAACTAAAAATATTCGACGTCGAGGGGTGAGCACACATCATGGCTCAGTGAGAAAACAAAACAATGCAACAATACATATGCATGCAATCAATTCATATCTTTGGTCTGGTTTATAGTTTGCACTGTGCTATAGAAAGGATAGGTGGCCGCGTACCTCTATACACAAGTGTGTGGATATGCCCAATGACTCCAGCACTGTCGCCCACAGCACCCAAAATGGCACAATATACACCCCATGAAAATGGCATGGCTGTACCAGTTGATACCGTACCAACAAATAAACCCCTGCTGGCTAGGGTTGCAAACTGGGCTCGCAACTAACCAATCCTAATGCCAAACAGTGTATCCAAGGCCTCACCCCAGCATCCCTCAGAGCACCCATAGAGATAGAGCTAAGGCCCCTCGGTAGAGTATAGGACTCAAGGACCGAGACCCTCCTTGATGCCCTACGTCGCAATAGTTCTGATAAGGTAATAGCGATACGACGACATCAGTGGACATGACTTGAGTAGACCATAGCACAATATATACCCCATGAAAAATGATAATGGTTGTACCGGTTCATACCATTCCTACCCTCACCATATACACTGGCCAAACACAAACATTCACATGCCTATTCCTGTCATCATCATCATCATCATCATGTTATAAACAATAAAGTAAATATGCATGAACAGTTAATAGAAATATTGGATGACATGTTAAATGCACATACAAGCATACATGCATAGAATCAATATGGCATTGGACTCAAGAAATAAAACAGTTTATTATTAACCAATTAGTTTAGGTCTTGTTCCCTCACCTTAGCTTGCTAATAGATACTCTTCCAAGCTTTAGAATTACCTTTATAATGTTATTATATTGCTAGAAGACCTAACAAAGCCGATAAAATTTAATTAGAATTTATTCAACATTTAAAAAACATTCTGTTAACTGAGGGTCGGAGGTAGGGTCGGAGTCCTGATCGACCCTGGGTGTGACCCTCCCCAAAATCTGAACTTCCCGAACACTGAGGGTCGATACTAATGATCACCTAGGGTTGGATGGTCATCGACCCTCGGTGCGACACTCGGTGTACTTTGGTCAATTTTCCTCTTTTTAGTTCATTCTTCATGCTTGGGATCCTATGGCTTGCTCCTACATTCCATTCAACATTCATTCCATGGTCTGGAACCATGAATCATCCACTTAAATAGCTTTCATGCATTCTCTTATGGTTTTCCATGAAAACCTAACCATGGGTTGATGGTTTGGGTTTCTCCGAGATCACACTCTCATCAATATCTATCCTAAGGTCTGTAGAAACTCATGGAATTAGTATCCATACCTATGAAGAATACTCCTTCTCTGCAACTCTTCTCTTTTGGCTAAATTCTCTTCCTTGCTTTTCTTCTTCTTCTTTTCCTTTTCTTCTCTTTCTCTCAATTCAATTAGGGTTGTGAAAGGAGTGAAAGAGGCTTAGGGACGTCCTTTAACTAGAGTAGGAAAATCTAAAATAAGTCCTTTTGAGATTAGGAAAGAATCCAAATCAAAAATTTGGAAATTTCCTAATTTTAGTTTCGGCGGCAACCGAGGGTCGATGCGAGGGTCGATGATCCCGTCGACCCTAGGTTTCCTAATGAGTCCAACCCTCCCTATAAAACTGAGGGTCTGACTTTCTATCTTGGGGGGTCCGACCCTCCCTTGTAGGGTATGCGACCCTCCCCCTAATTTAAGTATTTTTGGGTCGATTTGATACCTGGGATCTCGATCTCCTTAACGCCCTTGGTCCATTTGACTTGACCATGATGGGTAAGCCTGGTTCAAGGTGGTAAGACCGGGTTAGATTGACACAGGTCTTACAGGTTCACTATTAACCAATCCTAATGTCAAATAGTGTATCCAAGGCCTCACCCCAGCTTCCTTCAATACGTCCATAGAGATAAAGCTAAGGCCCCCCGATAGAGTCAGAGATTACACGGTCCGAGACCACCTCCCCTGATGCCCTACAACGTAATAGTTCTGCTAAGGTAATTACGATAATGGTGATACGACGATGTCAGTGGACAATACATGAGTAGAGAAAGAGCTAAAGTGCTTAGGACCGCACCGCATCACACTTCCCCTGATGCCCTACTCGCATCAAGTACACTAACCACACACAAACATTCACATGCTTATTCCTAGCATCATCGTCATCATCATATTATAAATAAATAAAAATTAAATATGCATGAACATTAATAGTAGGAATATTAGATGACATGTTAAATGCACACTACACACATAAAAGCATAGAATCATTCATGGCATCGGACTCAATAAACAAAAACAGTTTATTATTAGCCAATTAGTTTAGGTCTTGTTCCCTCACCTTTAATTGCTAGTAGATGCTCATTCAAGCTTTATAATTCACTTTTAAATCACTGAAAAAACCTAACATGTCGATAAATTTTAATTAAAATTAATTCCAATATGTTTAGACAAACAGAAACTATAGGGTCGCAGATGGGGTCGCCCCTGGGATCTCAGTTTCTACGACCACAGGGCGTAGGGTCGCAGGGTAGGGTAGCACTTGGGGTCTCAATTTCTACGACCCCAAGGAGTAGGGTCGCAGATAGGGTCAGACATACTGCGACCCTACGTGCGACCACACCCTCCCTTGAAATTTCCCGAGGGCATGTGGTCGGACATGTGGGTCTCGTGCGGTCGGATATCTTGCGACCCTACGTTCGACCACACGTGTCATGGTCGACCATTCACTCTTAAGTCCATTCCTTCATGTTTGAATCCTTTGGCTTATCTTCATGGTCCTTCCTATGATTGTTCTATGGCTAAAAACTATAATTTTATACACTACACATTGTCCACAATGATTTCCTCCATGGATTCTCTTGGAATTTGTCCATGGATGGATGATTTGGGTTTCTCATAATCCTATCTTCTTCATGAACTATTCTAGGCTCTTAATTCATGTAGGGAATTAAGATCATACCTTAGGTTTGCTGAGATTCAGAGCTTCCTCTGAACTTTACTCTTCCTTGGTCTTCTTCTTCAATTATCCTTCTCTTCTCCTTCTCTTCCTTCTCTTCTCTTTCTCTCTCTTTTAATTAGAGTTCTAAAGGAGTGAAAGAGGCTAAGGGACGTCCTATCTATAGAGGAAAACCCTCCATAATAATCCCCAATGAGTTTAAGAAAGAACCCCCTTCGGATTAGGAAGGATTCCTAAATTCGATTTCTAGCTATTTTCGTAGGGTCGCAGGTAGGGTCGCAAAATCCGTGACCCTATGTTTTTAAAATGTGCGACCCCATGACCCAAAATTCATGGGTTGGACTCTTTTGAGGTGGGGTCGGTCACACCTATTTAGGCATGCGACTACACACTCATGTTTGACTATTTTTGAGTTAAATTTCATACCTGGTTTTGTGGTTTCTTCACGCACTTGGTCCACATGGCTCGACCATGATTGGTAGACCTGGTACAAGGTGGTAAGACCGTTTAGTTCGATACAGGTCTTACAACTCCACCACCCTTAAAAAAAATTTCATCCTCAACATTTGAATGAACGGATCTTACAACTCCCTCATCCTTAAAATACATTTTGACCTCAAAATTTTGAATTTACTTCGGAGTCAATGAGTGGGAATTCTGTTTTTGCATTGCATCTTCTTCCACCCATGAAATCTTCTCAATGTCTTGTCTTAGCCAAGTTACCTTCATATAATAATTACCCCAGCTTTGGAGATGTTGTACCTTTCAACTAGTGAACTAAGCTGGTGCCACTTCAATAGTTAAATCTTCTATCTAATCCAGTGGATCAGTGGTCAATACCTTTGATATGGATCTCCAACGTACTTCTTCAATAGAGACACGCAAAATACGTCAAGCGCACTAGACATGGACAGCGGTAATGCTAGTTTATATGCAACTTTTTTACGTCTCTCCAAAATTTTATAAGGTCCAACACATATATAGGACCCCACTTTCCCTTCTTGTTGAACTGCTTCAAACTATGCATATGTGATATCTTCAAGAACACTTTGTCACTTATGGGGAGCTCAAGGTCTTGGTGTCTCTTCTGACAAACTTGAGCTATCCTGCCCCTTTTTCTTTGATCTTGTCTGCCACTCGACAGGTTTCTTCAGCAGACTCAGGTCTTACAATTCCTTGTTCAGCAACTTTATTCCAAAACAACGGAATTTGACATTTCTACCGTACCATGCTTTATAGGTGACATTTACATGGTAGCTTGGTAGCCACTTCAATTTACGGTAACTTCTCATCTCAGGCCCCTTAAAATCAATTTCGCAAGCTTAAGATTTGTATAGTCTGCTCCGACTGTCCATCGGTTTAAGGTAAAATGCGATACTAAACTTCAACTTTGTCCCCATTGTTTTCTGTAGATTCTCCTAAAACTTTGAGATAAAGCATAAGCCTTTGACCGACACTATGCTCTCAGGCATACCATTCAATCTGGCAATATTATCCACATATAGCTTAGTTAGCCGTTCAAAAGCATACTGAGGTCGTATATCAATGGAATGAGCTATCTTCATAAGGTGATCAACAATCACCCAAACTGTGTCAACCAATCTGGGAGTCAGTGGAAAATCAATGACATAGTTCATTGTAATGCCATTTTACTTCCAGAATGGTTCTGATAGTTGTTGTAGTAGGCCATGTTGGTCTTTATCCTTCAGCCATTACTTGTTGATAATTCAGTCACTGAAATATGCATCTAGCCACAACTACTTCCATTCCCTTCCACCAAAATAACCTCTTCATATTTTGGTATATTTTGTACTTTTAGGATGTACCCAATACGTAATAGAATTGGCTTTTAGCAGTATCTTGTATCTTTTGATCAGCGTTTTTCACTTCAGGTATGCATAATCATCCCCTGTACCTCAGGACTTTTTCGCATCCGAAGTAAGTCAAGGTTAGGTTTTTCTTTCTCTAAATCTTCTTGCACCATTCTTATATACGGATCTAACAAAATTGCTACTTTTTACTTCATCCATCAATTCAGAGATGATCTTTAATGTCACAAGCGTAGCCAAAATACTATTTCTCCATAAGTTCTCGGTCAATTGGATCATTATGAGTTTCTATCATACATTACTCTTCCTCTAAATTTGAATCTACTGCTGCGGTATAGAAGGCAACATTTATACTCGGTCCTCTTTTTGGCCTCATTATTCCCCTTTTTACTTAATGCTTCAGCTACCACATTAGCCTTGCTCGAGCAATACTGCGTATCACGGTCTTAATCCTTCAATGTTCTAACCATCATTTTTGCTTCATGTTCAACTATTTCTGATGAAGAGATAAATAAAACTCTTGTATTCCCATTTAATCTAAAATTCTTCTCCGTTTAGATAATGTCTCTAGGTCTTGAATGCATAATCACAGTTGCTAACTCCAAATCATGAGTTGGGTAATTCTTTTCATGCTCCTTCAGTTATCTTGAAACATATGCAATCGCTTGTTCTCCTAGCATAAGCACACATCCTAAACCCAATCCAGACGCATCAGTGTATAAGGTAAACTATTGTCTTGGGATAGGAATAGTCAAGATGGGAGCAGATATCAATCTAGAAAATACCTTTGCACCTTGCAACTATTTAAACAAGTCATCGATCTGAGGTAGTAGTTATCGATTATTGTTTGTGAGCTTGTTTAGTTCCCGGTAGTCTATATATAATCTGACACTACCATCCTTCTTATTCACGAATTGCATTGGCGCTCCCCGTGATGCAATCCTTAGCCTATTAGGACCTTAGTCTAATAACTCTTGTAGTTCAGTCTCAGTTCCGTCAACTCCATAGGAGCTACTTTATAGGTGTCTTTGACATAAGTATCGTCCTTGGTAACCAGTCGATGACGAACTCGGTCGCATGATCAGGTGGTAACCCAAGTAAGTCTCCTGGAAACACATCAGGAAATTTATGCGTCACATCAATATCTTCCATCTGTAGTCCTTCTTTGGTAGCGTATACCACAGATACCATATATCCAACTTTTTTCTCTTCAAAGCATCTCTTTGCCTTTAGCATAGAGAGGATCAGCTTTCACTTCTTAGGCAACATGCTTCCAATAAAACTAAATTATATGCCGTCTTTATTCTTGAATGATAATCTCTTCTATGCACATAACAACTTTGTAGACTATTGAAATAACCAGTCTCCAAGATGTCGTCAAAGTTTGCCATCTCAAGTCGATTTAGTTTGCATCCAATTCTGTCCATCCATATGATTTGAACATTGCTCATAACACTCATCTAATGCAATATCTAGTTCAAAAGGGCTTGAACTAGTAAAATCTGGTATAAAGGTCTTAAGAGCACATCTAGCTCCTTAATCTCTTAGTTTTTCAAAGACTATTGCTTAAAATCTCATATATCCCAAAAAGATCATTAGCTTACACCTTCTTTATCATTGTTGTTCTATCCTGATCTCTCTTTCATATACCTCAAAAAATATCTTCTGATTGTTACTTACTTTCTTTCTCATGCGCTCTTTTACAGACATGACCATATCCATCTATTCAGTAATCTCAAAATAGATCCTCCATTTCATCATCTGAGGTTTATAGGATATAGCATTTAATCTGAATCCAATAATCTTTCTTCCAATAATTCCATTATCACTAAAGAACTTTATCAACAAAGGTCAGGGAGTGTATGAATCAGAATGTTTATTCAAAAGGAATTCATTTCCTTCTTTCATTTTAGCATAATGACGAGCACTTGCTTTATCTAGTGAACTTAGGTTTAAAGGAACAAGAGTAAATCTATGGTAATCCAACCGACATCAAAAGATCGTTAAGTTGCACAGTGGTCCAAATACATGAAAATAGAGGTCTTACAATTCTTAACCTCATGGTTACAGGTTCTATCGAGTATATAATGCCATTGGTCAAGGCACTACAAGAGTAAATCTGGAGAAGTTTTGGTACATCAATAAATTAGGTATAAATCAAAAAGATGTACACTCAACATGATTAAACATTTAATTGTTCATTCAGTTCATTTCTCTGTTCATGTTTTCGATCATGAGAGTGGCTCAGATTGGTATAATCAGGACTAATAATAAAGAAACAATATCTATAACTCCAATTGACAGGTTGAATCAAGAAGGTATCCTATCAAGACACGAGAATTGAAAATCAGGTATGTACATCCTCTATAATCATAAGAGAATCAATAATGCACTGTATCCTATATAACCTATCTCGTTATATGGTCATAATAGATTTGATCCTTTGCTAAAAACATTTGAGGCTTCATCTTCAGAAATATTCCTTAACCCTTGTTGGATCATTCTGCCATGATGCAGCTATCCCATATATCGGTGGCGGATAAGGATAACCACCTTGATACACTGCTTTTGCACCAAGCTTCTGCACTGGGGTGTGCATTACTGGGACTTGCTGTATGGTAGGCACTGGTTTATAGCTAATAGGTGCTGGGGGTGCAGTGTTGATACCAATTGGTACTGTACATGGCCTGACCTGGAGGTATTGGTGTAGCATTGGTAACTTGGGTAGTGATTCTCATGGCAACTTCCGTAGTCGATATCATCTGTTGTTGCTCATGTATTTTGTCGGGTTAAATTTATTACAACCATGGCTAAGGCACTAGGTAGTCCAGGTAGATTGGTTAGAGTGGCCTGGTTGTTCACCTCCTTTGATTTGCTCCAATCTGATTATCATTATTTAGCATCTGCTCAGATGATTTTTCACTACCCGTTCTCGGCCCAGATAGTGGTGGAGTCAAGTTGCAACCTCTTCTTAATGCTCAACGGGTAATGGATCAGCTTGTTGTGAATCTCAGTTAGAGTTTCTACGTCACCTAAGAGTATAGCTTTATCTTCCTGTAGTTACTCTTATTCTTAATGTATGGCCATTATTCTCCTATCTTTGTTGGATTTAACCCAAGATCTTTCCCTTTACCTCTATAGAGATTTAGGCATCACTAGCCTTTTTTTTTCTCCCTTTGTCGTACATCGAGTTTCACATCTTGTGAGTACTAACTCGGTATTCCAATTTTCTGCTTTACAAATGCTTCCTTCTTCTTACTGTACTATATCATTTGTATACTCAGACAACTACCCAACTTATAGATAGTACCCTTTATTATTTGTTTATCATGTTACATTTAGATTTTCTTTTTCTTTCTGTGTATACATATGGTTTCACCTTTTATATGTACATTATTGTCTTGTTTAAGTTTTTGCCTCAACCAACACAGGTGCTTATGGTGTGTTTGTATTAAAGCTTTTCATTTATCCTGACTCAGTTCATGGACACAATCGTGAATGTATTCAGGTTTGATGGGCAAGGCCTGAGAGCTTTGATACCAAGTTGTCACACCCCAATTCTGAACCAACCAGAATGGTGTGATGAACCGTCTATGATCCAACAGTTCAACCAGGATCTCGAATAGGCTATACCCACCATGTTAAACCAAAACACATTCCACATTAATCAGAGATAATAAAGTAAGTAGCAGAAGTCTTACAGATAATGAACTGAGGTCTAGTCATGATAAATAATTAATATTCTATTTATCTTCAAGTAACCAAAACATAATTTAATACATATTACAAATATCCAAATACGAAAGTTAAACACTAATTGTATCCATAGTTGAAACGCTAGCTTGACGAGTCATATTAGTCCTCCATAGCTTACTCATCCATAGCCGTCACCTATTCATATATCGGCGTGTCGACATAATCTTTAATCGTAATACCTACAACATCAGAAACTAAAAGAATTGTGCACACGAGGGTCAGCTCTCCAACTTGAGCTCAATGAGTAAACAAAACAATGCAACAAACATATGCATGCATTTAATTCATATCTTTGGTAAGGTTCATAAGTTTGCATTGTGCAATAGAAAGGTTTTGTGACCACCTCACCTCTATAAACAGGCTGTGTAAGCCCACCCAATGCATCAAATACCATTGTCGTCCACATCCACCCCACCATGGAATAGGGATAGAGCTAAAGTGCTTAGGATCGCATCGCATCACACTTCCCCTGATGCCCTACCCATACCAACACGTAAGCCCCTATTGGCGAGGGCTTGTAAACTGGGCTCGCTACTAACCAATCCTAATGTCAAACAGTGTATCCAAGGCCTCACCCCTAGCATCTCTCAATACGTCCATAGAGATAGAGCTAAGGCCCCCCGACAGAGTCAGAGACTACACGGTCCAAGACCACCACATAATAGTTCTGCTAAGGTAATTGCGATACGACGATGTCAGTGGACAAGACTTGAGTAGAGAAGGAGCTAAAGTGCTTAGGACCGCACCGCATCACACTTCCCCTGATTCCTTACTCGCATCAAGTACACTAACCACACACAAACATTCACATGCCTATTCCTAGTGTCATCGTCATCATCATATTATAAATAAACACAAATCAAATATGCATAAACATTAATAACAGGAATATTGGATGACATGTTAAATGCACATTACACGCATACAAGCATAGAATCATTCATGATATGGGACTCAATAAACAAAAATATTTTATTATTAGCCAATTAGTTTAGGTCTTGTTCCCTCACCTTGATTGCTAGTAGATCCTCGTTCAAGCTTTATAATTCAGTTTTAAATCACTGAAAAAACCTAACAAGTCAATAGATTTTAATTAGAATTAATTCCAATATATTTAGACTAACAGAAACTGTAGGGTCGTAGGTGGGGTAGCACCTGGTGTCTCAGTTTCTGCGACCACAGGGCGTAGGGTCATAGGGTAGGGTAGCACCTAAGGTCTCAGTTTTTGTGACCCCAGGGTGTAGGGTCACAGGTAGGGTCAGAAATACTACGACCCTACGTGCGACCGCACCATCCCTCAAAAATTCCCGATGGCATGTGGTCAGACATGTGGGTCTCTTGGGGTCGGATATCATGCGACCCTACGTGCGACCACACGTGTCATGATCAACTTTTCACTCTTAAGTCCATTGCTTCATGTTTGAATCCTTTGGCTTATCTTCATGGTCCTTCCTATGATTGTTCTATGGCTTAAAACTACAATTTTATACACTACCCATTGTCCACAATGATTTCCTCCATGGATTCTCTTCGAATTTGTCCATGGATGGATGATTTGGGTTTCTCCTAATTTTATCTTCTTCATGGACTATTCTAGGCTCTTAATTCATGTATGGAATTAGGTTCATACCTTAGGTTTGTTGAGATTCAGAGTTTCCTTTGAACTTTCATCTTCTTTGGTCTTCTTCTTTAATTCTCCTTCTCTTCTCCTTCTCTTCATTCTCTTCTCTTTCTCTCTCTTTCAATTAGAGTTCTAAAGGAGTGAAAGAGGCTAAGGGACATCCTATTTATAGAGGAAAACCCTCCATAATAAGCCCCAATGAGTTTAGGAAAGAATCCCCTTCGGATTAGGAAGGTTTCCTAAATTCGGTTACTGACTGTTTTCGTAGGGTTGCAGGTAGGGTCACAAAATCCGTGACCATACATTTTTAAAATGTGCAACCCCATGACCCAAAAGTCTTGGGTTGGACTCTTTTGAGGTGGGGTGGGTCACACCTGTTTAGGCATACGACCACGCACTCATATTTGACTCTTTTTGAGTTAAATTTCATACCTGATCTTGTGGTTTCTTTACGTACATGGTCCACTTGGTTCGACCATGATAGGTAGACCTGGTACAAGGTGGTAAGACCATTTAGTTCAATACAGGTCATACTGTTTTGCTCTTACCCTCCGTACTGAACAGTGGCAAGGGATTGATTAGACCTTGTTCAGGCTCAGACTTATCGTGCCTTCGGAACTTACACTGTCATTTGCCCTCTACGAACTCGTCTGATTGCCATATACCTCCGTCTATACCCCCTCTCCGTGGTGGGATTTAAGAAGATAACCAGAAAAATACTAACATATACCCAGTATTGATGCAAGATTGATGTTTAACAAAGACAAAATATAAACATACATCCAGACGCAGGAATTAAGTAAACAACGAACAAAATAAAAACATTCACTTAATACCCGCCTAATTTTTCAGGTAAATGGATTTTTTTTCAGAAAAATGGCTCTAATTCAATACCCGCATAATCATTACTCTGGTCTTTGTTTTAGATCCTGAGTCACATATGGTATCAGAGCCATTTACCTGAAAAAATAAGCGGGTATTGAGTGTATGTTTTTATTTTGTTTTTTGTTTACTTAATTCCTGGTTATGGATGTATGTTTATATTTTGTCTTTGTTAAACTTTAATCTTGCATCAATATTGGGTATATGTTAATATTTTGCCGGTTATTTGCTTAAATCCCACCTCAGAGAGAGGGTATAGATGGATGTATATGGCAATAAGACGAATTCTTGGAGGGCAGATGATAGTGTAAGTCCCGAAGGCACGTTAAGTCTGAGCCTGAACGAGGTCTAACCAATCCCTTGCCATTGTCCGGTACGGCGGGTAAAAGCATAACTCTTTCAAAATACCTTACTCTATTCTCAATATATTGCAGATAAGAGTTTAATTATTTCAAAATATTTTACACTATTTCCATTTACTAGGTAAGTGTATTACTCAACCAAAATATTGTACACCATTCTCAATTTCTGTTTATTATTTAAAAATATGTTTTCTAATATCATTCATGAAGATGGACCTAGCACATCAGGGCGTGAATGTGGTTTTAAAAAATTTACATTCCTTTTATACCAAAAGAAAGACCTTTAAATTTCCAAATTGATAAACCAACACTTAGGATAGACTTTGATCTTCCTAAACACATATTCAAACGAGAATGGTTTTTCAACTATTTCTCTCAAGAGGAACAACAACACATGAAACAAAACTGGTACGACCATATGGATACCATAAAATGGAATATGTCCTTTTATGTGTATTTAGATGTTTTTACACAAATTCTTCACATCAAATATCCATTTTATCACACTCCAATTCATCCAAAATTCATTCACTTTATCCAAACTTTGGATATGGAAATGGAACTTCAAAACCAGACAATTTAGAATTCTCAACAAAGCCCACAACACAAAAATCTCAAACAAATGTCCGTCATTATCTCTGATCGAGATCAATCCTCTAAATCGGGAGATCCCCCAGACGATAAGCCAAAATCCATTGATGATCCTGATCCTGCTATTCCACCGAATTTATCCCAAATAGTTGAAGGATCCTCTTCCAAATCAAAATTAGTAGACCATAGGTCCAACCTTCGATCTACTTCAACTCCAAATCATGTCATGATTCCTGAACAAGGATCTGACAAATCAAAACCAAATCTTCTTGAGTCTGGCTCACAGCCTAACTCCACATAACAATCGAAACATATTCCTGATAAGAAATCCATTATTTCTTCTAAAGAATCTCAAAACCAAAACGATAATTCTGATTATCTTTTCAAAATTAATATTAAAGATCCTAACAACCACCTGTTAGAATCTAAGACAATTTCAATTTCTAATAATCAAAAAGGAAATTTTCCTAAACAAATTAATATTTTTATAAAATCCTTAGAAATTAGGGAACCACAGAATGTTAATAAAACAATGGAACAAAATCACCAAAAAGACCCTAGGAAACAAGGTCATATGGCTCGGTTTATGCTCCGTCCAAATCAAAGGTCACAAAAAGACCACCCTCATAATCAACAAGTCAAGCGACTTGATCAAATCCAAATTTCTTTAAAATTATGAACAAATCCCAAAATTTGTAAACAATGAAAATATCGACGGTATAGGGCTGTTTTACAAAAATCAAGATACCAAAAAACAAAGCCCAAACTTGATGATATTAACACAACATTAATCAATCAAACTTCTAAATCTCAAAACAATAACATTAGTTTGTATCAAAACATATCTCAAAATAGATATCAAATAGGCCAACATAATCAGCCTCAGAATTCATCTTCTAAAAGTACTATGCAAAATCTCCAAAAAGAACTTGAACAAATCAAAGGTGAGATTTTCAAATTAAAAGGTTCAACATCTGAATTTAACCAAAAAGACACATTACAAGTCCAAACTATCCATAAACTCATTTGGCAACCATGGTACACCACCATCAAGTTAGTCATATCTGGAGTATTCAAAATCAAAACTTGTGCCTCGATTGATTCAGGTGAATTAAGTTGTCTCAAAGAAGGATTGGTTATTACCCAATTCTTTGAAAAGACATTTCAAAAACTCACTGAAGCAAATGGTACCTTCCTCCAGGTTGATTACAAATTATCAAATGTCCACATCTGCAACAAAGGATTTTGTCTTCAACAGAACTTCTGTTTAGTTAAAGACTTAAACACAGAGATAATTCTAGGACAACCATTCTTAGATCAAATTAAACCTTTTACTGTCACAGATAAAGGTATCAAAACAAAAGCCTTTGGCCAACAACTTTTCAAATTTATTCAACCAAAACAAATCTCTTCAGTTGAACATTCCTCCAAATCTATAACAAACAACGAACCAATTCAAATCCAAGATAGAGAAAGTCATAATTTGCATACTAAATCTCTTTCAAACTTCTCCCAAACTTCAGATGATACTGCAAAACAAAACTCTATTTTATCTCCCAAAGAAGATAAACAGTTAGAACCTCCAAAACCAAAGAATAGTTATCCAATAACAACTATTCCTCCCATACAAAATAATTTTCCCCAATTAGTTGAAGAAAATTCTTCAATTCTAAATTGTTTCGGCCCTAATCTGTCTCGGAGGCCCACCACGCTGACTAGACCTGCAAGACAAGCAAAAACAAAGGAGGAGGCGGGCCTGTGGCCCCGGATCCACTCCGATGCCAAAGTTAGGGCTCTGTGAACAGTTAGTGGGCCCGATTTTGAGCCCACAAATTGTATTTAGGTGGGGTATGTGAGAGATTCTCTGTCCCAGGTGTCAGAGTGAGAATCCCAAGGCTGAATATTAAAATGTTATTGTACCTGAATTCTTGGGATTTGAACTATTTATAGTGAATAGTGCATTTTCCTTAAATGCCGCTTTTATCCTTTGCTCCTATGTTCTGGCTTGTGAAGATGCTTTCTTATATCCAATCGGAAACATCCACATGGTTTGTTGGTTGAGTCCTACGGGTCGTAGTTCTATTGACAGCGTGGTAGATTTCCCCAACACTTGCCTCATTGCCCTGCTGAATCTGTAAGGTTCGACTGTGCATAAGTTCTTGCCAATAGGGATATGCTGTTGTCACATTATTCTCTGTGCGGAAGATCGAGGCCGATGTTGCATATGGGGGTGTATGAGATGCGTTGATGTCGAGTTGGGGATGAGGGTACTGATGTGGGCACTGTGGCCAACACACATCGGCTAATTTCCACATTGCTACCAAGGTGATCACGGGATTGTCACGCGACCTCTCTGCCATTGTGGGTCCGATGTGAATGGACCGATGTGACTGAACCGATGTGACTGGAGCGATGTGACTGGACCGAGTTGGGTGCCGCGGCCAATACACCTTGGTCGAACTGAGAAGTTACTCCGATGTGGTCACGGGAATATCACGTGACCCATGCGGCAGTTGTGATCCGATGTGACTGGACCGATGTGGGCACTGCGGCCAGTACATATCAGTCCATTTGAAGAAATTCACCGATGTGGTCACGGAGTTGGCACATGACCTATGCAACGGTGGTGATCCGATGTGACTGGACTGATGTGGGCACTACGGCCAGCACACACCGGTCTAATTAAAAAATTCACCGATGTGGTCACGGGATTGGCACGTGACCTACCCTCCTTTAAAAATCCTAAGTGATGGAGCCGACGTGGGCACCGCGGCCAGTACACCTGGATCCATTTCAAGACGAGTCACCGATGTGGTCACAGGATGTTCATGTAACCTCTCCGTCCGTTGCGTGCCGATGTAGAGGGGCCGATATGGGCGCTGCAGACAATGTAGATCGGTCCATTTTTAGGGACTTTACTATTGGCATCTTCAATCGGATCTGGATCCGATTCCCGGTCTGGACTGGGAACATGGATACCGCAAAGAGGGACCCGACTAAAGGACCCAGGAGGTGTCGTCGGTAATAAATGCACCATTTCGACGTTCCTATAATGAGGTTCCATGAGGAGTGGTGTTTTTTTTTTTTTTAATCAGGGTATCCGTCAGTGGACTGTATATATAAAGGAGTGGTGGGGTATGGAGGGCCCTCATTCGGGAGAACAATTACTCACATAGTGAACTGAAGGCTCGGCTCTTTGACAGTGGCTTTTCGACATCGGCTTTGTGACATCGGCTCGGCGTGGAAGTTTTCCTGCTTGTTTTCAGTAAGTGTTGTTTTCTCTAAACTGGTTGTCCATTTTCTTATCCAATGGTTGGTAGTGGGAGGGATACCGATATGGATATAGATATTGAGAACGTGGGATCGGCGTCCTCCAATAGTAGTAGCAGTTCCACTTCGTCTAGCAGCGGGTCTACTACGAGCACATCATCAGAAAGGGCTTCTACAGATCGGGTATCCAAGGGTGGGGCCGAGACGGAGTTAAGGACAGAGGAGTCCGTTGAACGAAACCAAAGTCCATCTCAGAAAAGGAACAGGGCAAGAACATCTGGGATGTCTTGGCAAGAATTATTGGCAGGGGTTTCAACTCATGAATTAGGGTCCCGGTCATCCTTGAGGCCCGAGAGGAGGCTGATGCCCCTCTGAAATTTGATGCGAGGGAAGAGGTCTGCCTGCTGACTAAGGCCAAATTTGCTAATCTTTGGGAGCGGTATCAAATACCCATTGATGTGGAGATCCGGATGCCTGACCTAGGGGATAAGGCCTGCTGGAATCATCGATCGGAGCTCTGTGTGAACATCGAGATGTTCAAGGCTGGTTTCCACATGCTGGTACCGAGGTTGGTGGTCGAGATCCTGGAATATTATAAGGTTGCCCCAATCCAGTTGTTGCCGAACTCGTGGAAGAATGTGATAGCTTTCATAGCATATTTTAAGAATCTGGGACAGAGGCCGACACTGAACATGTTTCGGGCCATGTTCACGTTCAATGACTATTGCAAGTCGGGGTGGTACTACTTTGCAAAGAAGCCAGACTTCGGTGACAATAATGGCAGACAAACCCACATCGATCAAACTATGGAAGAATAAATTCTTCTACATCCGAGGCAAAAATGTAGTGTTGGAGAATGTATGGATAAAACTGGGTGCAGAAACACTAAATACTAATGTGCCCCTGCAGCCACAAGAGTCCGAGCTGCAGCGGCGTGCTCGTCAGGCAGAGGGGACTCCCATCCGTGTCACCGACCTTAGAAACCATTATTTTTATATGAGAACAAGCTGCGTGAGTATTTTCCTTGACATAGGGCGTGCTAATATCAACCTACTAACTCCTGGCTGATTCTGTTTGTGTATGTTGCAGTGATGTTGTCGATGGAGTACTTGATGGAGCTGTAGAGGAAGGAGGCCACCAAAAAACGGAAGGCCAAGGCAAAGAGGTCCCAGGCCGACCAAAAGAGTCGGACAGTGCCGGATAGGCTCAGTGGTGAGGTGGACGCGGCACGGATAAAGGTTGAAAAGATCACGTAAGACATCTCCTGATTCTGCTTTGGCCGATGCAGCCCGTATCTATGCCACGCCCTGATCCCTCGATATCATAAACCACCGAGGCAGTCCTTGCGCTTGCGGAATCAGCTGGGATAGGAGGGGATAGGCATGCCACTCCTCAACGCTCCAAACAGCAGTCCGCGCACCCATCCATCAGTCCGAGGGAGTACCTGGGGCAAGGGGGGATATGAGTGAGTTCCGTCGCATTACCCCCATCCGTCCCTTGCCCCGAAGGAAGACAGGAGACGAGCAGGTATTCCGTCCCGACTGGCCCTTGACTGATGATGATAATGCCATGGGCGATATCCGTGCCACTCGTGAGCTAATGAAGGGGGCCATCCTGCCGCGAGACTGGGAGTTGGTGCAGGATCTACCAACACCGTCCCTGATATCGGGTGCCAATACCCTTGCTGCATCGATAAACTTGTGTCTTTGCCTCTTTGGCCCCTTTTTGGCCTTACGTCTTGTTGCCTTGCTTAACATTCCTTTGCTCATATTTTTTCTTATTGTCTTGGTGCAGCTCGGGGTGTACTTGGAAACTCTGAAGCAGTGCGTCGAAAAAATGGCGAAGGACTTGAGCGAGATGGATTGAAAATTGCATCAGTCTGAAGAGCAGAGGGAGGATGCTAGGATGCAGCTTCGCTCCAAAGAGCGGGAGATCACCGCTGTGATCGCTGAGAACGCTCAACTCCGAGCGGAGGTGGAGATACAGCGTGGAGAGAGAGTCCATCATCGGGATTCGGAGAAGGCGAGTAAGGAGCGGATTGCCAAGTTGCGATTTATTGTTGAAGCTTCCAAAGATCGAGGGACTAGCTTCAAGGAGGCATTCCTGAAAGCTCGATCCATAGCGGCCGGGGCTGTCCGCCTATATCAGAAATCGGAGGCCTTCAAGGAGTTGGTGGGAAGATGCTCTCATCACAGCGTCACCCAGGGTGCCGAGGCGTTGAAGGAATATGTTGATGAAAAGGTGTCCGGTGTGGACTATGCTGATGCCGAATGTTTGAGGCCTATCAGAGTGTCGGCGGAGATACCCGAGGTGGACGATGTAGAGATTCTTCGGCAGCTCGCAGAGGTATTGGATGGAGAGGATCCCCCCTTCCCCTGATGGCGATGATGAGACTCCTTCTATGCCTCGGGCCAGTACTGCCTCACCCACAGGTCTTCCCCACACCCCCGGTGCTTCTCCTTCTCGTACTACTAGTGAAGCTGGCAGTAGCAAGGTGGCTCACCAAGGAGAGAGCAGCTAGGGATGTGTCCATGTAACTATCATTTTTTTTATAGTACCAATGGGGCTCCCCAGTGTCTTTGCTGTAAGGGGAGCCCCTGCATATGAATGTAGAACTGTTGTTTTTGAACTCTTTTGAGTATATACAAATGTATTTGTCTTTGACTGAATTCAAATTATTCTATCTTTTATTTCCTTGGACTTGAATTGTGCATGGCCTAAACTGGCATGACTAGCCAATGGGCGGCAGTTGAAATAAAGATTGGGGTTGTCTACCCTCCCTTGCAAAATACCGATGTGCCTTATGGGTCATACTTTAGGTTGGTGCTCCTTCTACCCTCCTCGGCCAAATGTGTCCACAAGTTAGTGAAGTATTTTGGCCGCATGGGTTGCAATTTAGGTTGGAGCTCTGTCTACCCTCCTCGGCCAAATGTATCCACAAGTTAGTGAACTCTTTTGGCTGCATGGGTCTCAATTTAGGTTGGAGCTCTATCTACCCTCCTCGGCCAAATGCCTCCACAAGTTAGTGAACTCTTTTGGCCGCATGGGTCTCAATTTAGGTTGGAGCTCTGTCTACCCTCCTCGGCCAAATGTGTTCCACAAGTTAGTGAACTCTTTTGGCTGCATGGGTCTCAATTTAGGTTGGAGCTCTGTCCATCGTCCTTTATTTCTTGTATAGTGACGTCAGTATGGAGACAGTATTGGAAGCCAAATGACACTTTCCTTGACTTGAAATGATTGTCGCAATGGCCAGGTTACATCATTGGAAAAAGCTACTGGTAAAATGGGTAGAGGTGATCCGCATTCCATGCTTGAGGTAAGGGTTGACCATCCATGTCGACTAGATGGTAAGCGCCACTCCGTAGTGCCTGTGTAACTTGATAGGGTCCTTCCCAGTTGGGAGCCAATTTTCCCTGATTGGTGGGGTCAGAGGTGATGGTCCTTCGGAGAACAAGGTCTCCGACCTTGAATGATCGTTGACGCACCATCTTGTTGTAATGTCGGGCAACTTGTTGTTGGTGAGCAGCTATCCGGATTTTGGCCTGATCTCTTGTTTCCTCTAGGAGGTCCAAGTTTGTCCGCAACCCTTCTTCATTGGAGGCAGGGTCATAATTTGTGATCCGATGTGAGGGGATCCTTACTTCCATGGGGACAACTGCTTCAGTGCCGAAGGCCAGCCTGAATGGCATTTCTCCTATGGCCGTTTTGGGGGTTGTTCGATCTGCCCACAAAATGTGTGGCAGCTCGTCTAACCTCCGACCCTTGGCGCCCTCCAATCAGGATTCGATTCCTTTGAGAAAAATCTTGTTTGTAGACTCTGTTTGTCTGCTGGTCTGGAGGTGCTTCACCACACCTCACCGATGGTCAATCTGGTGTTCTTCGCAGAATGTGAAGAATGCCTTGTTATAAAATTGCTTGCCATTGTCGGTGATGAGCACCTGCGGAACACCATAATGATAGACAACAGATTTCGTAAAAAACTCACAGATTGTGCTTTCCAGTATGTTGGATATCGCTTCTGCCTCAGCCCATTTAGTAAAGTAATCCACTGTGACTATGACGAATTTCCTCTGATATCGGGCAGGGGGAAATGGACCTATGATGTCCATTCCCCAAGTAGCAAAGGGAATTGGGGCTGCTTCAATGGACCTCAGGGGGGCTGATGGGAGGTAGGGAACAGGGGCATACATCTGGAACTTCTCATATTTTTTACGTAGTCGATGCACTCCTTCCGCATCTTCGGACAGTAATATCCCTGACGCAATATTTTGTGAGCAAGGACTCTCCCCCCTTGATGGGATTCGCAAATACCCTTGTGTACTTCCTGAATAGCCAACACTGCTTCTGATAGACGCAAACACCGCAGCAGGGGGAACGTAAAGGCTTTCTTGTACAGAGTGTTTGCCTCCACCACGTAGTGGGTGGCCTTGGATTATATCCGCCTGGCCTCCTTCCTATCCTCTGGTAGGGTGCCCTTTCGAAGAAAGGAATAGATCAGGTCAATCCATGACTGCTCTGATGCCACTGGTAGTACCATTTTAAAGTTGGGATCCACTATTGAGTGTAACAAGGTTTCGGTATACACCGAGTGATCAAGATCTGACAAATCAGAAGTGGCCAGTTTTGATAGGGAATCCGCCAGTGTGTTCTGATCCCAAAGTACGTGTCGCAGTGTAAAACTATCGAAAGCCGAGGCTGCCTCCTCTACCTTCCGCAAGTATGCGGCCATACTGACCTTTTTAGCCTCGTATTCCCCATTTACCTATCACACCACCAACTTAGAGTCACTGGATGCCTTGATCCTTCTAGCCATTACTGCCTTGGCCAGGCGTAGTCCGACGATCAGGGCCTCGTACTCGGCTGCATTGTTAGACACCTGAAACATGAATCGAAGGGCATATCAATTAGAATTAGATAGTAGAATTCAATCCGAATAGATAATAGACATAAATTTAAATATTATAAATATTTCTAATTTATTAGAAATAATATAAAAAATAAGAAATATATAAAAAATAAATACAATCAAAGTAGTACAAAGTAGTAGGAGAATATAATAAGAAAGCAAGAGGTAAATGAAAGGAACAAAAGATTCTAGGAATAATTGCCCGTTTTCCTCCTTTGGGGCTAGTGAGTATGAAACCAGAGCCACACTGAGTCTTGTTCGATGCTCCATCGACAAACAAGGTCCAAGGTCGCGAAGTGTTTTCTTTGCCTTGGCTGTCCGCTGCTTCCTCTGCTTCTTCGGGAGGAGATGACTCAATAAGAAAATTGGCCAAGGTTTGAGCCTTGATGGTCGTGCGAGGCTTGTAACTGATATGGAATTCGCCCAATTCGATAGCCCAATTGATCACCCAGCCCGGGATGTCCGGATTGGACAAAATTTTCTTCAGGGGTTGAACGATTAGGACGGTAATGGAGTGCGCTTGGAAATATTGCCTGAGCTTTCACACAGATGTTACCAACGCTAAAGAAACTTTCTCGATGAACTTGTTCCGAGTTTCAGCTTCCAGCAGAATTTTACTGACATAATAAATTGGACGTTAGACACCATCCACCTCTTTGATAAGCACAACGCTTACCGCCTTTGAAGATACTGCCAAGTATAGCTCCAATGTGTCTCCTACCTCGGGCTTAACCAAGAGTGGAGGAGATGCTAAGTAAGCTTTTAATGCCTCGAACACCTGTTGACATTTGGCATTCCATTCAAAGGTCTTGTTGCACTTAAGGGTCTGGAAAAAGGGGAGGCATCTGTCCACCGAACGAGACGTGAATCGGCTTAGTGCGGCCACTTGTCCGGTAAGCTCTTGCACTTCCTTCATCCTGGTCAGTGCTGGCATACTGAGGATTGCGGTAATTTTTTGAGGTGTTCGCCTCAATGCCACGGCTGAATAACATGAATCCGAGGAACTTCCCATAAGTGATACCAAATGCACATTTGGCAGGGTTGAGGCGCATTTTGTGCTGTCGTAGCACTCTGAATGCTTCCTCCATGTCTTTGACATGATCCTCCCCCACCAGGATCTTTACGAGCATATCGTTGACGTACACTTCTACGTTCTTACTGATCTGCTTGGCGAAGATATTGTTTACCAGCCTTTGGTACGTGGCCCCTGCATTTTCAAGATCGAAAGGCATAACATCATAGCAAAAGAGGCCTCGGTTACTGACAAAGGCAATTTTCTCTGAGTCAGCCATGTGCATTTGGATCTGGTAGTAACCAGAGTAGGCGTCCATGAAGCTTAGCTGGGCATGTCCGGCTGTAGCATCGATGAGCTGATCGATCCAAGGCAAGGGGAAACTATCTTTTGGGCATGCTTTGTTTAAGTCAGTGAAATCAATGCAAATGCGTCACTTGCCTCCTGGCTTGGGAACCATAACGACATTGGCAAGCCATTATTGGTCATGGATTTCTCTAATAAATCGAGCCTGCAATAACTTCTTGACTTCATCACCGATAAGATGTTGTCGAGATGCAGCAAACGTCTGCTTCTTCTGGCGCACCGGCCAGTGTCAAGGATCAACATTCAGGCAATGTTGCACAATGTCTCGTGGTATTCCTGGCATATCAACAGCGGACCAGGCAAAAATGTCAGCGTTCGCCCTTAAGAAATTTATTAGCTATGTCCTCCGCTATTCAGGGAGTGATGATCTGATCTGGATCGTTATATCTGGATTCTCTTCCACCAGAGGGACCTGGACAAGGTCCTCGGTGGGTGTCCTTCTCTATTTCTTGGGATCATCACGTAAATCCTTGACATGCACCTGCAAAGCTTGGGCCGGCTTTTTATAATCTGTGAGCTCGGCTGAATAACATTTTCGTGAAACGAGCTAGTCCGACCGGTATTCCCCGGATCCTCTTGGTGTCAGAAATTTGATGACCAAATGGTATGGAAACGGGACCGACCTGAGCGCAATCATACCTGGCCTCCCCAGCAAAGCAATGTAAGACAATGGGACATCGACTACTAATAAGTTCATCGTGACCCTTGATTCCCGAGGGTAAGTGTCTGCCCTGACAGGCAGCCTAATAGATCCCTTTACTGTAACGAGGTCACCCAAGAAACTGACCAAGGGATAATCTACAGGCAATAGACGCTCGGGTGGAATTTCCATGCACTGGAAGGATTGCCAGTAAATGATATCAGCGGAGCTGCCTGTATCGACCATGATCTTGTGGACATCGCTGTCCTCTATCCTCAAAGTGATAACAATGGGGTCTTCATGAGGTAGTTTGAGACCGCATAGATCTTCATCGCTGAATGTCAGAAAGTCTCCTGTGTGAGCCCTCTTACCGGACCACTCTGTAGATTTGACACTTCTTGCATAGGCCTTACGAGCTTTGGTAGATGTATTGCCAGCCGCGGGTCCTCCAGTGAAAGTCATTGCCTTCTGTCCTTGCCTGGAGGGTTCATACATGAAATTGTCCACCATGGCCGAGGTGGCCGCCTTGGCCAAGGAGGGTCGGTTACTTGTTATTGCTTCCTCTTGTACCGACCTGATCTTTGACATTCCCGATGCGTCCTTCGCACTTAGCGGGTCATGCCTTTGTTTTGTAGTGCCGACGGTACTCACATGATCACAGGGACAGGGTAGTTCTACTGCTGGAGGTGAGTCAAGAACATACAACGGCGACGGAGGACGAGTTCGGTCCTTGCATTGCTATGGTAGCCTAAGGTCGATTTTGAAGCGAGTCCTTCCTCTTGTTTCTAGAGAATTCAATGTCCGTCCTTGCTCATGCACTTGTGGAGGAGTTGGGTGATAAGTGTATAATTTTATATTTTTTTATTCCTTTTGCATTGTGATTTTTAGGGTGTTTTATACCTTATTGAGCATAATATAATTTATTTTATGAATTCGGTATATTTTAGAAATCTTGTTAATTAATTAATAAAAGATGAAAAAAATTCTAGCACTCTTAATAATAACGTTTTGAATTTCATGTAGGATTCTGACATGGAAAGAGTTCGTTTGGGCTTCCAAATTTGGTTTTAAAATTTGATCTGAAAAATTTGATCCAAATCTAAAGCAGAGAAAGAAGGTTGCTACACATGGAAGGTTCACTATTGGAAGGCCTTGATTGATTATTGGAAATCTTGAGGAGAATATACACAACTATAGAATCTTACAAAATTTGATAGATTTGGGGGTGACAATTGTTTAATAATGGAATGATTTTCATCTAATCTAGGAATGAAGATTTTGTTTAATTTTTATTTTCATGTAATAAGGTTGTCAAATCTAGGCATACTAATTTTAGTCTTGTATTTTGGCTATTTAAACAATGTAAAGCCTATGTAAAGAGCATCGAAGAGTGATTGATAAAGAAGTGGTTGAAGAACAACTCTCTTTCTTTTATTCTTGTGTTCTTGAAGAAGTCATGTGTGGCTAACTTTATTATCTTTTGTTAGACGGAGTTGAAGCCATCATTGAAAACTTGTGAGACTTGTTTTTATTTATTGATTTTTAAATGAATATTTGTTTTTCTTCCAATTTATGTGTATAATGATTGATGAATGGGTTGATTAGGAGTACTACTAATTGATTTATTTATCTAATCGATTGCTAGATTAGAATTGAATTGCTATCAATTGATTATTCTATGTTAGTGGCAATGAGGATTGATGTTAATGGACAAGTTAATATTATATTCCTAGGAGAAATCAGATTAAAATAATTAAATCACGCTTGTGTGTGCTTAACGTTTAATTTCAATCGTCTTTCTAATTGTTATTGTTATTCCTGAATCAAATCGAGAGCCTAGTCTTGAGATTGATTGAAGAGTAAGGGTACTAATAATATGCTATCTTTTAAAGATCATTCTTAAGGAAGTACTAAGGATTTTAGACCTAATCCTAATTTTCTTGATTGATTACTCAATTGGAATTGATTATCCTTTATGTCGATGAACAAGTTTACGAAGATGGTGTAAGTATCCTTTTGACCGAAGCATTCTCTTATTGGTTTAATCTTTAATATTTGTATTACCTTGCTCTTTATTCTTGCATTTAAATAATTAATTACTATTCTTTTCTATTGCAAACATACCCCCCCTCCATATGTAGGATAGCCAATGAGGTTGTGTTAATAAGATTAATCAGAATCTGTTTTAGTACAACAATTGGTTATTTTCTGAGTCTTATTTCATTTTCATTTATTTTTCTCTCTTTAGGTTAATCAAACATTTTAATCTTGATCATATAATCCTTTTGGGTTCGAGCCTTACTTGCTACTATCTACGTTTCAAGTAAGGTAATTTAATTTGAGCGCTCGACACGCATCAAATTTGGCGCCGTTACCGGGGATTGTTTTGATTAAATTGATTTGTTTGGTTATTTAATTGATTTTTTTTTAGTATTTTCTATCTGCTTGTTCTCTTAAGTGAATGACCCGATCTTCTAATTCGGGAGAATTGCAATTTGATCCTGAAATAGAAAGAAGTTTGCACAAGCTAAGGAGAGAAAGTAGAAAGACAGCTAAATATTCTTCACCAGGCAACAACGTAGCCATTGATTTAGCTTCTGGCAGCACTAGTAATTTTGACTTTGAAGAAATGGCAGACAACAACAACCGTACTTTTAAGGAGTTAGCGGCTCCTAATCTGAACCAACAACCACTCTGCATCTAGTATCCTAATCTCGATGTTGCCTTTGAACTTAAATCTGGTCTAATCCATCTCCTTCCTACTTTTCCTGGTCTTGTAGGTGATGACCCACACAAGCATCTAAAAGAATTCCATGTGGTATGTTCGAGCATGAAACCAACCAAAATTTCTGAGGGACAAATCCAGTTGAGGGCGTTTCCATTCTCATTAGCGGACAGTGCAAAAGATTGGCTTTATTACTTGCCATCAAGATCCATTACCACATGGAATGAGATGAGGCAGCTTTTCTTGGAGAAGTATTTTCCAGCTTCAAGGGCAGCTAATATTCGAAAGGAAATCTGTGGTATTAGGCAATATAATGGAGAAACACTTTGTGAATACTGGGAGCGATTCAAGAAGCTCTGCGCCAGCTATCCTCATCACCAAATTAGCGAGCAATTACTCATTCAATACTTCTACGAAGGACTTTCTCATATTGATAGGGGTATGATTGACACAGCGAGTGGAGGAGCATTAGTGGATAAAACTCCAAGGGCAGCCCGTAATTTGATTACAAATATAGTTGCTAACACTCACCAATTTGGTGTAAGAAATGACCCTCCATCGAACAAGGTTAATGAGGTAAGCACTTCTTCTCTTGAATTAAAAATTATAGAATTGTCTTCACTTGTTCGTCAATTGGCTGTGGATAAGGTACAACAGGTTCAAACTTATGGAATTTGCTACATCGCGGGACACCCAACTGATATGTGTCCCATGATTCAAGAGGAATCTATAGAGCAAGCAAATGCTGTGGGTGGATTTCCAGGACAACCTCAAAGTAAGTATGATCCATACTCAAATACTTACAATCTGGGATGGAGGAATCACCCAAATCTCAGCTATGGTAATCGAGATGGCCCCAATCGTCAGTATGGGTATCAATAAGGCCAATAACTTTTTCAATCTAGACAACAAGCACCTTCAAGTTCAGGTATGACCTTGGAAGATATTGTTAAAACACTTGCCAATGATTCATTACAATTTAAACAGGAAACAAGGGCAGGTATAAAGAACTTGGAGACTCAAATAAGCCAACTGGCCACTTTAATGAGTAGACTAGAGGCTTGAGGCTTGGGAAAGCTACCTTCGCAACCGATGGTGAATCCGAAGGAAAATGCAAATGCCATAGTCTTGAGAAGTGGAAAAGAAGTGGAGAATATAGAAAAGGAAAAAAAGAAAGAGACCTCAAAATCAGCTCTGATCTATTTTCTCATCTGGGGTAAACTCTAAACCTTCTATTTCCTCTATTCCTATTCCTATTCAACCTCCTTTTCTTAGCAGGTTTGCTCAATCTAGAAAGGAAGAAAAAGAAAAGGAGATGTTGGATATTTTTTGGAAGATAGAGATAAATATACCTCTTATTGAAGCAATTAAACAAGTGCCACGGTATGCTAAATTTTTTAAGGAATTGTGCACATCCAAGAGGAAATTAAAAGGAGATGAAATGGTAAGTATGGGTGAAAATGTCTCAGCCGTTATTCAACGGAAGCTTCCCCCTAAGTGTAAAAACCCAGGTACATTCACTATCCCATGCAAAATAGGTAACACCAATTTCAATAGAGCTATGTTAGACTTAGGAGCATCAATTAATGTCATGCCTTATTCAATATATGCTTCATTAAATCTAGAACCTTTAAAAGAAACTGGTGTAACTATTCAATTAACTGATAGATCAAATGTATATCCTGAAGGTGTGATTGAGGATGTATTAGTTCAAGTTAATGAATTGGTGTTTTCTGCTGATTTTTATATATTAAAAATGGAGGATGACTCATCTCATAATTCTACACCTCTTTTGTTGGGTAGACCATTTTTTAAGACTGCTAAAACAAAAATAGATGTTCATGATGGTACCTTATGTATGGAATTTTATGGCGAGATAGATCACTTTAATATTTTTGAGGCTATGAGGTATCCTAGTGATATAAATTCTGTTTTTGCTATTGATATAATTGAATCTATGGTACAACAAGTTTTTGAATTAAATGGTGAAGATGAGTTGATGGTTGCCATTAGCAAACATTTGAATAGCATGGATTTGAATTCAGAATTTTTGTTAAATGTTGAATTAGAGAAGATGTTGATGGCATTGCATGCCTTACCCCCAATTCCAAAAAGATATGATGTCTCACATTGAGTTGTCTATATCTCATACAAAGTTGTTACCTTCCATTGTGCAGGCACCTATTGTTGAGCTAAAACCACTTCCAAACCATCTCAAATATGTCTACTTAGGAGACAATGAGATGTTACCTGTGATAATAGCAAGGGACTTGACCAAGCTACAAGAGGAGAAACTCATTCTAATTTTGAGATACCGTAAGACAGCCATTGGGTGGACAATAGCCGACATTAAGGGAATCATCCCAGCCATGTGCATGCATCGCAAACTTCTTGAGGAGCGAGCCAAATCGATTAGAGAAGCACAACATAGACTCAACCCTCCTATAATGGAAGTTGTGAAGAAGGAGATATTAAAGCTCCTTGATGTGGGAATTATCTATCCCATCTCTGATAGTAAGTGGGTAAGTCCAGTTCAGGTGGTACCTAAAAAGACCGGCATAACTATTGTTAAGAATCAAAATAATGAGTTAATCCCTACTAGGATACAAAATGGGTAGCGTGTTTGTATTGATTACAGGAAATTAAATGCTTCAACTCGTAATGACCACTTTCCTCTTCCAATTATCGATCAAATGTTTGAGAGGTTAGCAGGTCGTTCGCACTACTATTTTCTTGATGGTTATTCAGGTTACTATCAATTTGTGATTGCACCTGAAAATCAGGAGAAAACGACATTCACCTGCCCATTTGGTAATGCCATTTGGTCTTTGTACCGCCCTAGCCACATTCCAAAGGTGTATGGTTAGCATTTTTTTCTGATTATGTAGAGAACATTATAGAAGTTTTCATGGATGACTTTACTTTTTATGGAGACTCTTTTGATACATGCTTGGATAACCTTACACTTGTTCTTAAGAGGTGTATAGAAACTAACCTTGTTTTGAATTCTGAGAAGTGTCATTTTATGGTAACACAAGGAGCAATTTTAGGTCATGTGATATCTTCTAGAGGTATAGAAGTTGACAAAGCAAAGATAGATCTTGTTCAATCTTTACCTTACCCCACAACTATGCGGGAAGTGCGTTCCTTTCTTGGACATGCAGGCTTTTATCGGCGCTTCATCAAGGATTTCTCAAAAATTTCATTGCCCTTATGCAAGCTCTTACAAAAAAAAGTGGTGTTTGATTTTAATGATGAGTGCAAAAGAGCTTTTGACAAGCTCAAAGAACTGCTAACAACAGCCCTAGTGATTCAATCACCGAACTGGAAACTCCCATTTGAGATCATGTGTAATGCTAGCAATTATGCTATTGGGGCTGTTTTAGGCCAACGTATGGGGAAAGTTGCTCATGCTATCTATTATGCCTTTCGGACACTAACTAAAGCACAGTGTAACTACTCCACAATGGAGAAAGAGCTATTGGCTATAGTTTTTGCTTTGAAAAAATTTAGATCTTATTTATTGGGAACTAAAGTTATTTTCTATTCTGATCATGCAGCTCTTAGGCATTTGCTAGCGAAAAAGGAATCTAAGCCAAGATTGATCAGATGGATCCTTCTTCTTCAAGAATTTGATTTAGAGATTAAGGACAAGAAGGGAGCTGAGAATTTAGTTGCAGACCATCTTAGTCGGGTGGTTAAGGAGGGTGATGCGATACCATTACAATATTTCTTCCCAGATGAACAACTACTTAAGGTGACAAATGTAGTGCCCTGGTATGCAGATTTAGTCAATTATTTGGCAACCAAAACGTTACCACCAGAGCTACCTAGAGTACGAAGAGAGAAAATCAAGAGTGATGTTCGCTACTACATTTGGGATGACCCTTATATTTGGAAACAATGTTTAGACCAAATGGTAAGAAGGTGCGTACCCAAAACTGAATTTGAATCCATTCTTATCTTTTGTCATTCATATGCATGTGGTGGACATTTCGGTCCTAATAGAACAGCAAGAAAAGTGCTTGAATGTGGCTTCTTTTGGCCATCTTTGTTTCATGATGCATATATATATTGTAAGTCATGCACTCGTTGCCAATACTCTGGTAATGTGGCCCGTAGGGATCAAATGCCACAAACCCCCATACTTATTTGTGAAATTTTTGATGTTTGGGGTATTGACTTTATGGGTCCTTTTCCTAATTCTTTTGGCAATGTTTATATTTTACTTGTTGTTGATTATGTGTCAAAGTGAGTGGAAGCAAAAGCCACCCGAACTGATGATTCTAAAGTGGTTGAAGATTTTGTCAAGTCTCATATTTTTGTTAAGTTTGGGATCCCACGGGCAATGATCAGTGATAGAGGGACTCACTTTTGTAATCGCACTGTAGCAGCACTGCTTAAGAGGTATGCTGTGACCCATAAGATTTCAGCTACCTACCATCCACAAGCTAATGGGCAAGCCGAGGTATCTAATAGAGAGGTGAAGTAAATTTAAAAAAAAAACAATTATTTCGAATAGGAAACACTGGAGTACAAGACTTGACGATGCACTATGGGCTTATAGGACTGCTTATAAGACACCTATAGGGATGTCTCCATATCGGTTGGTTTATGAAAAAGCATGTCATCTACCGGTAGAATTGGAGCACAAGGCATTATGGGAAATTAAGCAGTGTAACATGGAGACGGATAAGGGGGGAGCAACGAAAGTTGCAATTGCTGGAGTTAGAGGAGATTCACAATGGAGCTTATGAGAACTCTCGGATTTATAAGGAAAAGATGAAGGCCTTTCATGATAAAATGATTTCTAAGAAGCAATTTGTTGTTGGACAAAAAGTTCTCCTTTATAATTCAAGGCTTCGGTTATTTCTCGGTAAGTTGCAATCTCGCTAGATTGGTCATTTTATTGTTATTAATGACTTTCCACATGGTGCAGCTGAGATTCAAAGTTTGGACACTCAAAATATTTTCAAGGTCAATGGATATAGACTTAAACCTTACCATGAAGGTTTTCAAGTTAACTCGTTGGTTGAGAAAGCTATGGACTTAGGCTGTGTTTGGTATCATTTTTGTTTTTTATTTTTGTTCAAATTTATAGTTTTGAAGGGATTTGGCATAATTTATGAGTGCTATTTATGAAAAATAAAAATAAAAACAAGTCAAAATTCAAAAAGAGGTCTCAACCTCCTTTTTGATTTTTGGTCAAAAATTATTTTTGTTATGTTTTGTGCAAAACACTTAAAAAAAAGTGTTAAAATAAAGGGTTAAAAAAGTAATTTAGTTTTTTTTTATAAAACCACCCCAAATCAAACCCTCAAGCACTTTTCTCGTTGACGAACGGAAGTAAAGCACAGAGACGCAGACCTGCAACTTCGTTCTAGAGACGGCTCTGACGGCGACGACGACGATGACAATCATTCCAACGGAGGCAACATCGTTTCTCCAAAGATGGTTCCTAGTTTGATTTCTTTCCATAATCCATTGATAGAGGAAGAGGAATAGACACTCCATGACAGAGGAAAAGGAAGACTTTCAAAATCATTTTTAGACATACTATGCCAAATCTGTTTTTCATTCTACCATCTATTTTTATTATAGCTACCAAACAACATTTTATTTTTGAACAAAAATCATTTTGAAAATGATTTTTGTTAAAAAGATAAAAAAACAAAAACAAATGATACCAAACATAGCCTTAGACGATCCACTTTATTCAGATTGAGGAAAGCTGCAAAGTCGAGCAAACGACGTTAAACAAAAGCGCTGCTTGGGAGGCAACCCAAGAAATCAGATTTGCTTTCTTAATCCTTTCTCTTTTTATTTATTTTTTTTCCATAGATATTATGTTTGTATTTGTCTTTTTCTTTGCATTTAGCCTTACATTGGGGACAATGTAAGTTTTAAGTGTGGGGGAATTCTACGATGTGTTTTGTTTTTAGTTTTACATGTTGTTAGTATATATTGGTTGTATATAGTAACTGAAAAAAAAATATATTGGTTGTAAATACTAATTGAAAAAAATTGACTTCAAATTTTCTTTTAAAAAAAAAAAAATTTTATTTGACCAGTTACAAGTTTGGATTAATTCTCTAAACTGACCATGTTGAACTTTATAAATATGATTAAATTATTTGGATTCTTGAACCTTAGATTAGATATGCAACTAAATTTGAATCACCATCTGAGATAAAGTTTTATTGTTATGTGTCTTTGTATTACACGTTTGCACCAACTCTTAGTTGTGGGGAATAAACGGTAAATTTGATAAATGGAAATTCCAAAAAAAATAAATAAAACTTGAAAAAGAATAAATAACTGCTTCAATGTCCAAAATGCCTCAAAAACAAAAGAAAAATTGAGATGATGGTTATAAGCAGTTTAATTGACTAAGTCTGATTTTTGTGGCCTTTGTTACATGAGTTATTAAGTCCTAGGGGTGTCTCTACACCTAGTGCCCAAAAGTCAACTGGTTTGGGAGTCACTGACCCAACACTTGCTACATGGGTAACTTAGAAAGCCTAAGAAAGCGGACATTACACAAGTCGATGAAAAAAAATGGTGTTATTTTTCTTAAAGTATACTATAAAGCCCCTTACTAATTGAGTTACATCACTTCACACTTCACACTATAGATGCATATTAATATGAATTTGTTAAAGATGGTGACTAAAATAAAGTTATTGTATCTTTGATAAGATTTAAGTTTTCCATTCAGTTTAATTCTGTTCATGAGTTATAATTGTTGAGTACTTAGGATTTTATTTAATTCTTGTAATTTGTCAAATCTAAAAATATTTTTCTTTGAATTTTGTGGGTAGATTCACTGCAAACCCTCACGAGACACAACTCATCCACTAGGGGTAACCTAGGGGTTCAATGGCTTGTTGTACATGCTAAGTACAATCGTGGTTCCTACGAAAGTGGAATAGTTTATGATTTTTTATTTTATTTTGCCCGAGGACATGCAAAGGCTAAGTATGGGGGAATTTGATAAGTGTATAATTTTATATTTTTTTTATTTCTTTTGCATTGTGATTTTTAGGGTATTTTATACCTTATTGAGCTTAATAGAATTTATTTTATGAGTTTAGTATATTTTAGAAATCTTGTTAATTAATTAATAAAAGATGAAAAAATTCTAGCACTCTTAATAATAATGTTTTGAATTTCATGTAGGATTCTGACATGGAAAGAGTTCGTTTGGGCATCCAAATGTGGTTTTATAATCTGATATGGAAAATTGATCCAAATCTAAACCAGAGAAGGAAGGTTGCTACACATGGAAGGTTCACTATTGGAAGGCCTTGATTGATTATTGGAAATCTTGAGGAGAATATACACAACTATATAATCTTACAAAATTTGATAGATTTGGGGGTGACAATTGTTTAATAATGGAATGATTTTCATCTAATCTAGGAATGAAGATTTTGTTTAATTTTTATTTTCATGTAATAAGGTTGTCAAATCTAGGCATACCAATTTTAGACTTTTATTTTGGCTATTTAAATAATGTAAAGCCTATGTAAAGAGCATCGAAGAGTGATTGAGAAAGAAGGCAGTGGCTGAAGAACAACGCTCTTTCTTTTATTCTTGTGTTCTTGAAGAAGTCATGTGTGGCTAACTTTCTTATCTTTGGTAAGACGGAGCTGAAGCCAGCATTGTAAATTTGTAAGACTTATTTTTATTTATTGATTTTTAATTGAATATTTATTTTTCTTCCAATTTATGTGTATAATGATTGATGAATGGGTTGATTAGGAGTACTAATAATTGATTTATTTATCTAATCGATTGCTAGATTAGAATTGAATTGCTATCAACTGATTATTCTATGTCAGTGGCAATGGGGATTAATGTTAATGGACAAGTTAATGTTATATTCCTAGGAGAAATCAGATTAAAATAATTAAACCACACTGGTGTGTGCTTAACGTTTAATTTCAATCGTCTTTCTAATTGTTATTGCTATTCCTGAATCAAATCGAGAGCCTAGTCTTGAGATTGATTTAAGAGTAAGGGTACTATTAATAAGCTATATTTTAATAGACCAATCTTAAGGAAATACTAAGGATTTTAGGCCTAGTACTAATTTTCTTGATTGATTATTCAATTGGAATTGATTATCCCTTATGTCGATGAACAAGTTTACGAAGATGGTGTAAGTATCCTTTTGAACGAAGCTTTCTCTTATTGGTTTAATCTTTGATATTTGTATTATCTTTCTCTTTATTCTTGCATTTTACATAATTAATTACTGTTCTTTTCTATTGCAAACATACCCTCCTCCATATATAGGATAGCCAATGAAGTTGTGTTAATAAGATTAATCAGAATCTGTTTTAGTACAACAATTGGATATTTTCTGAGTCTTATTTCATTTTCATTTGTTTTTCTCTCTTTAGGTTAATTAAACATTTTAATCTTGATCATACAATCCTTGTGGATTCGACCCTTACTTGCTACTATCTACGTTTCAAAGTAAGGTAATTTTATTTGAACACTCGACACGCATCATTCGGCTAAGGGTAGGGGCGAACTGACAATGGATGACTCCAATGTCCTGATTCGCCAGGGTCGGTCCTCTTTCTCGTCTTTCTTCCTGCTGATGAGGTTGCTACGTAGGACGTCTGTCTGGATACTGGGGCTCTACTGCCCTGTCTCTTCTTCTCTCCTCTCTTGGAGGATCTCTGCGATCTTCTCTTCTGTCTACCCTCCTGGGTTCTCTTTCTTTAGTCCTTCTTGGTTCCCTTTCGAGAGTTCTCTCCCATGTTGGGAGGGGTGGACTTCTACGCTCTTCCCCTGATGTCGCGGGTACCCTTGGGGCATTATGATCCACATATTGCTTATAGTACCCTCTTCAAATGAGGTCCTTGATCTCTGCCTGCAGGTTCCAACACTCATCGGTGGTATGACCAAATTTCTCGATGGTATTGGCAGTACTTGTTTGGGTTTCTCCGCCGTGCTTTGGTTAAAATCTTCTTGGGCCTTTGGAGATAGTCGTCATTAGCGATGAGCGTATAGACGTCTCCAAGGGTCCTGTTGAGCGGGGTGTAATCACTGAACTTCTTCTATATTAGGCCGCAAGCTCTGGCTTCCTCTTTTCTCAACCTCTTATCCTCTCCTGGACGAGTGAGGTCTTGCCTCTCATCTGTCCACTTGTTGGGAGTGTCAACTAAGCCCTTGCTGGCTTCGTAGATCTCGTTAGCTGTGGCAAACTTCTCACATCGAGCCAAGAGCTCTTGCAAGTCAGCCGGGTTCCTTTTTGGCGATGGAAAATCTGAGCTTTTTGTAAGTGACTGCTGCTCTCAATGTAGCGAAATGAACAGCCTCATCGATGTCTTTCACCTATAGTACCTGCAAGTTGAATCTGGCCAAGAAAGCCCGCAGGGTCTCATCGGACATTTGTCTCATAGTCATGACGTGCGCGCTTGTCTTACGCTGCACCCTACTTCCTTGGAAGTGCATTCTGAAGAGCTTTCCCATGGTTTTGAAAGAGTCAATAGATCGCGGATTTAGGTTGTTAAACCACATCTGAGCCATGCCTTTTAAAGTAAGGGGAAAGGCCCTGCACATAATTGCATCTGGGTTCGCTTGATGGACCATCGCGCCCACAAAATTGTTCAAATGGTCGACAGGATCGGTGGATCCGTCGTAAGAATCCACGGGCGGCATGCTGAACCGCTTTGCCAAGGGGGCCCTCATAATGATATCGGTCAAAGGGTTGTCCGTAGAGTAGTCCTTGTCTTCCTCTAGGGTTACGCCTGCCTTTTCCATTGTTTCGACCTTTTGGTGCATGGTTTCTAACTGATCCGCTATCTTCGTGGCTACCTCTGGGTCCATGGGGGCCTTCTATTTGTCTACCCCTATGATGACCTCTGGTAGTGGAGCGTGTCAAGGTGTCAAGTGTTCTTCCAAGGCATCTGCTCCTCCTTCATGCGTTGTTCTTGGCTGCGGACCTAACCTCTCTCAAACTGGTATCCTCCCATGTTGTGAGGTTGAACCCATTCCACTTATTTCTGGATCTAGGTGCACTCTGGTCCCATTTCTGATGGGTCTGCCTCCGTTTTTCCTAGGAGGATCGCGAGGTGGATCCCTAGGGTGATATGTCTCCCTTCACGGGTCTATCGGGGGAATGACTCCTGGTGGTGGAGGCGAAGTAGCCTCAGCAACTGGGGGCTGCAGCCCTTGGAAAAATCTGGTTAACACCACGAGCTGCTGTGCCACGGTCTCAAACTGTTCATAAGTGACAAAAGCTACATGTGAGGGCACTTGATTAGCCGCTTGCATCCCTCTATCCTCCTGCTGTCTAGGTTCTGACTTGTCCCCATCTTCGGGGTTCGACCGTTGTTCAATTAGATGGGGGTTGGGATTGACCATGTAACTTCTTGTTCTCCTCGAGCTCATGTCTCAGGATTTCTTTCTCGTTAGCTTTCGGCGTTAAATCACTCTGGGCCCCACGGTGGGTGCCAAACTGTTTTGGCCCTGATCCTTTTCGGAGGCCCACCACGCTAACTAGACCTGCAAGACAAGCAAAGACAAAGGAGGAGACGGGCCTGTGGCCCCTAGTCCACTCCGATGCCAAAGTTAGGGCGCTGTGAACAGTTAGGGGCCCAGTTTTGAGCCCACAAAATGTATTTAGGTGGGGTAAGTGAGAGATTTTCTATCCCAGGTGTCAGAGTGAGAATCCCGAGGCTGAATATTAAAATGTTGTTGTACTTGAATTCTTGGGATTTGACCTATTATAATGAATAGGGCATTTTCCCTAAATATCACTTTTATCCTTTGCTCTTGTGTTCTGGCTTGTGAAGATGCTTTCTTATATCCAATCGAAAACATCCATGTGGCTTGTTGGTTGTGTCCTGCGTGTCATGGTTCTATTGATAGCGTGACAAATTTTTCCAACACAAATGAAAATCCAAAATCAATAGATCTGGCCACACACCAGGCATCTAAAGTCCCCAACAATGTCCCTGTTCTATCTATATTGGGAAAACATGATGACTATTCAAAATCCAAAACTGATTATCCAGATCCCACTCTTCCAGTTGAAGGATTTTCAGTCCCAACAACTTATCATCAAAATTCTGTAAAGTTTGAGTTTACATCAAAATCAAAATTGGTAGACATTAGGTCTAAATTTAAAACTACCTTCAAACAAAAGGCCATGATTTCCCATAAAAAATCTGGTAGTCCAAAAAAGATTACTATATGTACATCTCCCCATAACAGATTTTCGGCATTTAGTAATCCGATTACAAATTTTGAGTCTAATTATGGGTCTGACTCAATCCAAAAATCCAAAAAACAAAAAATTAATATTCCAAAAATATCTCAAATTCCTAAAGGTAATCAAGAATATCTTATCAAAATCAACCTCAAAAATTCTGCAAATCAAATATTAGAATCTAAGATTATTCCACTTAATCAAACCCATAAAAAGATCAAACTCAACATCAAATCTTTCAGGGTTCAACCAAAACAAAAGATTCCTCATGAATGGCCAAAATATGGTCTCAAACATAATCTCTTAAAATGATTTTGCAACTCCCACAAATTAATTCAATATAAAACTTTCAAACGATGGCGCAGGAAACGCTACAAAGAAAATTTAATCCAAAATTTCTCTCAAATTGGCATGATCACATCAAGCCATCAAAATAGAGATGGATTGTTTTATCAAAACAATGATTCTAAGGAATCCACTTCTGAAGAATCTACTATCAACATGATTCAACAAAAACCCCAAATTATCTCTTTGATATCCTTGATCAAATGGATTCAATTGAGTCAAAACAAAAATTATTAGAGTTGCTTCAAGCTTCATTAAATCTAAATCAAAATTTTCAAAGGAATTTACTTCCAACCCTAAATTATGATTTGAGCCAAATTTATAAGAAATTTAAAAAAGAAAAATCTTTACCAAAAACTTAAAATGATATTTCAAATTCAAATATGGTTCAACAAAATTCAAACCAATTTGTTGATACAATCAAAAATATTCCTTGGTATATGTAAGTCACTTTAATTATTTCAAATATATTTTTTCTACAATCTACTGCTCCTATTGATATAGGTGCCCAGCCAAATTGCATTCAAGAACATCTTATTCCACAACAATTTCATGAACCAACTACACATAGGCTCTCCGGAGCTAATGGGTCAAGAATGCATGTGCATTCTAAAATAACAAATGTCAAAATTTGCATTCAAAATCTTCAAATTACTTAGACATTTTTTCTGGATCAAAATTTCAATACCGAGATGATTTTCGAACAACCATTTTTAAATTCAATCAAACCATTTATTGTTTCTGATTTGGGAATTACAACTAACCTATGTGGTCAAGATATTACTTTCCTTTTCTTTATAGGAGTGGATACTGCATCATCATCAGATGTGCATCAAAAACAAATTGCTCCCATCTCAGATGGAGACAAAACAGACCAAAATCCCGTTAAAGTTTTGACTTGCCCACAGCAAACGGCTCGTGGTAAAGGTATATCAAATCCGTTATGGCTGGAGTCATTGCCAAAAAGACCACAAAATAAATGTCCGATTTTTCGGACCAATCAAAACCTTGAACCGGGCCAGCACCAAATATTAAACCAATTGTTGTACCAGTTTAACCAACCAAACAAATCTGGTTTCATATCCACTATGCATCAGATTTCTGCATCATTTGCCCAGCAAAACCAAACCTTTGATTATGAATCTTGCCATCTTCATCAAAACCTAATTGAAGAATCTTGGCTCATTTTTTAATAAAACCTTTCAAATCCAGATATTCGTTGGGACCCAACAAATACCCCTGTACTCTCCAGTGTACCTGGGTTTTACCAATGTAATGTCTCTGTAAATCATCCCCAAAAATCAAAATTGTGGCTTTATGAACAAAGCTTCATCAAAAATTTATGGACCCACATTCCAGATGATCTGCGAGGATTACCAAACATCTTAACAAATGCCATCAAAGGATTTTACTTCCTTGATAGATCGGTTCGCCTCAAATTTATTACCATTCCACTTGAATGGATCAATGACGGGCAGTACCAGGAATTCATCCCAACAATAAACTTCATACAGATCATTCCAAATTCAGATGATGTGTTCCCGGCGATTACACATCCTCTAGCCCAAACCAACGACAAAGTGATCCGAACAACAAGCATATACAACTTTCAAAACAATGTGTTCTCCTGCCAAGGCCAAGTCTTGCCGAAGGACGAAGAATGGTCATCAGTGTTCCTAACAAAACAGCAAAAGCTTCTCAAATTGCCCAGGCAATCAACAATAATCACATCAACACCAGTCTGGCGGTGACACGATTGCTTGATCAAAATGATGAAAAATTCAAATGGAATTATTGGGACAGTGACAATGATCTAGATTCTCAAAATTGTTTAATCCAAGGATTACCAGCCGGATCCTCCTATTCCTTTGATACTGTTGGAGATGCCAACATCGATAACATGAAGTAAGGATAGACGGTCAGATTCCAAATCGTTATGTTGGGATCATGTCAGCTATGATGTCAACAAAGGAATGGCATAGGTATAATGTAGCATGTATCCAATTGTATTCAGGTATAATACCACCAGTATCCAAACGTATTTAGGGTCTAATAGAGCCCGTATCAAACTGTATTCGATATAATACGAAGTCGTATCCATTCATATTCTGCTAAATGTGAATACTTAACTTAACAATACTTAACAATATCCAAATGTATTCTATAACTATCTCAGTCTAGATATTCAAGCCACTACCGGGTCCACTCCAATATGGTACAAACTTTGATCCAAACCAAAGAGGAAAATAGTGTCTTTGGACATGTGGAATGCCTCGTTGTGGATCTTGAAGATTCAAATCCAGTGACTTATCGTCAGCAAAAGCAGTCAAAAGCAAAAGAAAAAGCAAAAGATATGGAGAAGATTTTCAAATGAAAATCATTTCTCTTTTCCAAAAGAGATTCAAAATTCAAAAGCAAAAGAAAAGAGGAGACAAATTTCCAATCATCTTTTCTTTTCCAAAAGCATGGTCTCGCACCAACCAAGGTAGCATCCAATGCTCCAAAGTAGCATCCAAAGCTCCTTGCATCGAGACTCCTTCATTCTATAAATAGAGAAGGAACCCTCTTCATTCGGGGAGGCAAAATTGAGACAGAAGAAAGAAGTTAGAGAGAGCACTCACCTGAAGGCGGGAGACTTCACCAACAACTGTTCCTTTTCTTCTTTCATCCCTTTTGTCTTCTAAATCTCCATAGTTTTAGGTTTAAATCTTCGAAGAAGCTTGTCACCTATTTACTATCAAATTGTATCAGTGTCTTGTAAGTTCTTTTTTAAGTTCTTTTAGTACTCTGTATTTTATTTCAAACTTGCTTTTTATATTTTTATTTCTGATTGTAACCAGTAACAGCTTTTTACTTTCAGTTTATGATATATAATTTCATTTTCATCTTGCATATACTGCCTTTATGATCGATTTTTATTCAAAATTTATTTTTGCATAGTCATTGCTCTGGTCTTTGTTTTAGATCATAAGTCACTTATGGTATAAGTGACTCAGGATCTAAAACAAACAGAGTAATGATTATACAAAAATGAATTTTGAATAAATCGACCATAAAGGCGGTATATGCAAGATGCAAAATGACATAAACTGAAAGTAAAATATTGTAACAAGTTACAATCATAAATGAAATATAAAATGTAAGTTTCAAAATAAATACAGAGTACTGAAAGAACTTAAAAGTAACTTACAGGACAATGATACAATTTGATAGTGTTAGGAGACAAGCTTCTTCGATGATTCAAACCTAAAACTATGGTGGTTTAGAATACAGAAGGGATGAAAGAAGAAAAGGAATACTCATTGGTGAAGTCTCCCACCTTCAGGTGAGTACTCTCTTTAACTTCTAACTTTTGTCTCAATTTTGCCTCCCCGAATGAAGAGGGTTCCTTCTCTATTTATAGAATGAAGGAGTCTTGATGCAAGGAGCATTGGATGCCGCTTTGGAGCATTGTATGCTACTTTGGTTGGTACGGGACCATGCTTTTGGAAAAGACAAGATGATTGGAAATTTGTCTCCTCTTTTCTTTTTGCTTTTGAATTTTGAATATCTTTTGGAAAAGATAAATGATTTCCATTTGAAAATCTTCTCCATATCTTTTGCTTTTGCTTTTGCTTTTAACTGCTTTTGCTGATCGTTAATCACAGGATTTGAATCTTCAAGAACCGCACCAAGGCATTCCACTGGTCCAAAGACACTATTTTCTCCTTTGGTTTGGATCAGAGTTTGTACTGTATTAGAGTGGGCCCAGTAATGGTTTAACTATCTAAACTGAGATAGTTACAGAATATGTTTGGATACGATTACGTATTAGACTTGACTATCTATATTGAGATAGTAGCAGAATAAGAATGGATACAGCTTCATATTATATCGAATACAGTTTGATATGGATTGTATTAGACCTGAATATGTTTGGATATAGGTGGTATTATACCTGAATACAATTGGATATAGACTGCATTATACCTGTGCCATTCTTGTGTCATGGCTAACGTATTGTAGTCTTTTTGGCAAAGACTCAGCCTTTGAATGAGTTTGATGTGTCATTACTAGCAGCCATTTGTTATGGACTAGCCAAAACTTTAACTGGGTCTTGGTCCGTTGTGCCCATTTGGTTTGGGACTTTATTTGGTGCAGGCTTGGTGGGTCCCCATTTGGGAACCTTTTTTGGCACGATTTGATCTCCGTCGTTCAGTGACAAATTCTTGGGCTAGTTCTTGAAGGCCTGGGTATGCATCTGGATCAGAATCTGGAGCATATGGATCTTGAGAGAACTATTCTTGTGATAGATGGAAAGAACCATGGGCAGAGCTTGTAGATTCATCATCGGTTTTTTGTGGTTCATGTTGCAAGAGAGCCAACTGAGCTTCGATTTATGCTTGTTTAGCTTTCAAGATTTGATATGGTATAGAGGGAACCTGTTGCTCTTTGATAATTGCATTTGCTGCTTCAATGCCTATTAAGGCTTTGATGATAGCTTCTTTTGTGCAAAATTTTGTATCACAATTTGCCCACCATTTGATATGGAAGGTTCTGATGAGGAATGGTATTAGGAAATCCTCAAAATATTTGATAATTTGGTAATAATCCCAATACATAATCCAAGTCAAATGGCAAGTAAAAAAAAAATCAGAGTAATGGGGGTTGTGATGCAATTAGGGTTGCCTTGGTAGAATAATATTGATAAAGGCTTTGAAGTTGTTCCGGTAAGATTTCAATAATGGGGCCAAAGATATTCCAGCATAAAGAAAATCAAGCTGGTAATTTGCTGTGAAATTTGTGGTCAAAAGAAAAGAATCATGAATGTCGATTTATAGAATTTTGGTGTAAGAATGCCCTATGCCAAGCATCGATATAATCAAAATAATGGTATGTTGATGGTTGATAATTTTGAGAGAATGATTTTGGAGTCAAAGGATGTTGAGACCATTCTTCAATGGTGATAGTTTTATGGATGATAATAGTTGAATGCGTTATCAACCGGGTTTGATTTTATCAAACCGGGTTTGATTTTATCAAACCGGATTTGATTTTATCAAAATGTTGTTTGATGGTGATAGAATCAGTATAAATGAGTATAAACTCATAGAACTCTTGGGTTTTTTAAGGAGATTAGTTGTAGAAATGCCAATCTTTGTAAAAATGTTTTCGGGCAATTTCAAGAGGATTATCCCATCCTCAGACTTGAGGTTCATCCAGAGGAAATAATTCCTCATAAGGATCTTTTGTAAAATATTGAGGTCGATTTGCCAACAATTTTGGTGAGATATTTTGGAGGGGTTTATTGACCGTTCTAGTAATAAAATGGGTCATCCCAGTGTCAGGAACAATTTGACTGGAACTTCAAACAATAATTTGGTTGAACTGAGTATCGGGTTGGATGATTAGAGTTGAAGCTTGAGAAGGTTTGGCATAGCTAGATTTTGATTTGGAGACAATCTTTGGTGGCTCATTGGGAGGAGCCATGATTGTCGAGATTTCTTTTGGACTAGATTCCTGAAGGAATTCATGAGTTAAGAAATCAGGGATAAAATTTGATTCTCCTTTGATGTATGAAATGTCAAAATCAAAATTTGATAATAATGCTTGCCATCGTGTAAAGATTTGTTTCGATGTAATGTTTTGAACATCATTTTATAAAACATGTTTGGCGGCACTGCAATCGACTTTAACAAGAAATATTTTGTTGAGTACATCACTTTGAAATTTTTGGATGCATAGTACAATGGATAAAATTTCTTTTTTGATTGTGCTATAATTTTGTTAGGCCGGGTTCCAAATACCGGAGGTAAATTGGACTAATTGTTCTTGTTTGTCTAAAGCTCGTTTGAGTATTCCCTCATACCCTAAATTAGAGGCATCGGTTTCTACTATTTTTGGTAAATCCGAATTTTCCAGGTGGAGGCAAGGAATTTCTTTGACAATTTGTTTGATTTTTTTGGATGACTTGAGTATGTTCATCTGCCCAAGGCTTAGGTTGTTTCCTATGACGTTGATACAAAGGAACACATAATTTTGCATTTTGGGGGAGGAAATCTAGAACATAATTCTAGCTTCCTAAGAACCTTTGTAATTGTGTTTTGTCATATATTTGGTCAGGGAATTTATCAGCAAAGCTGATAGATCTTTCGATCGGGATAATTTGTCCTTGATGAATATAATGTCCTAAGAATCAAACTTTTGTTAGGAAAAGTTCCATCTTCTTTTGGGAGAGAACTAAACCACTAGATTTGATGACTTTAAATAATGTTTTGAGATGTTTAAAGTGTTGTTCAATGGATTTTGAAAAGACTAGAACATCATCAATATAGACAATGGTAAAGTCATAAGGGTTGAAAATATCAATCATAATGTTTTGAAATTCACTTGGGGCATTCTTGAGACCAAATGGCGTTACATTCCAGCAAAATGGGATTGTGAAACCAGTTTTGTATTCGTCTGAAGGATGAACCTGAATCTGCCAGAATCCAGACTTCATGTCAAATTTTGAAAATATTTTTCCTTCTTGAAGACGCTGTAGAAGGTCTTTTTTGTTTGGAATAGGATACCTAATCCATTGGAGGGCTTGATTCAAGGGCTTGTAATTAATTACGAGCCTAGGTGTGCCTTGTTTGAGTTCAGCATTTTTATTGACATAAAAAGCTGCACAACTCCAAGGTGATTTGCTAGGACAAACTAATCTTTTGTTAAGGAGATCATTGATCTCTTTTTTGCAAGTTTCTTGTAGCTCTTGGTTCATTTGGATGGGACGAGTTTTGGTTGGAATTTGGGATTTAGAGAACCTTGCTCATAGGGTAATTTGACTATATGGTTTTGTCGAGACCAAAATACGTCTGGGAATTCAGAACATAATTCATGTTTGAATTGGTGCCTTAACTTTTTGATCTGATTTTGAACTAAGGATTGTTTGAGACGTTCCTCAATACGTTTGTTTGAGAGTTCTTCTTTGAGAAACTTGAGATGGGTGATCTAAAGGTTTGGATGTTTGGTTTAATGATCGAATCTATTTTTTGGGTCGAATAAACTTAAACATAATTTGTTGGCCAAAAGCCTTTGTTTTGATTCCTTTATCTGTTACAGAAAAAGGTTTGATTTAATTTAGGCATGGTTGTCTTAGAATTACATCTGTGTTTAAGTCTTTAACTAGATAGAAGTTCTGTTTAAGACAAAACCCTTTGTTGCAGATGTGGACATTTGATAATTTATAATCAACCTGGAGGAAGGTACCATTTTCTCCAGTGAGTTTTTGAAATGTCTTTTCAAAGAATTGGATAGGAACCAATCCTTCTTTGTGACAATTTAATTACACACCTGAATCAATCAAGGCACAAGTTTTGATTTTGAATACTCCAGATATGACTAACCTAATGGTGGTGTACCGTGGTTGCCAAATGAGTTTATGGATAGTTTGGACTTGTAATGTGTCCTTTTGGTTAGATTCAGATGTTGAACCTTTTAATTTGAAAATCTCACCTTTGATTTGTTTAATTTCTCTTTGGAGATTTTGCATAGTACTTTCAGAAGATGAATTATGATGCTGAATATGTTGGCCTATTTGATCTCTATTTTGGTGGCTTGATACGATCATGCAAATGTTTTGGTGCAAATCAATGCTATTGGTTTGAGATGCAAAACTTTGATTGATCCATTGAATAGGATTCAATGTTGTGTTAATATCATCAAGTTTGGGCTTTGTTTTTTGGTATCTTTATTTTTGTAAAACAGCCCTATACTGTCGATATTTCCATTGTTTATAAATTTTGGGATTTATTCGTAATTTTGAAAAAATTTGTATTTGATCAAGTCGAGTAATAGAATGGGTCATCCTGCTGTCAAGAACAATTTGACTGGAACTTCGAACAACAATTTAGTTGAACATAGTACCTGGTTGGATGATTGAAGTTGAAGCTTGATAAGGTTTGGCATAGCTAGATTTTGATTTGGAGATAGACTTTGGTGGCTCTTTGGGAGGAGCCATGATGGGCGAGATTTCTTTTGGACTAGATTCTTGAAGGAATTCATGAGTTAAGAAATCAGGGATAGAAAAGAGCTTTGGATGCTGCTTTGAAGCATTGGATGCTACTTTGGTTGGTGCAGGACCATGCTTTTGGAATAGAAAAGATGATTGGCAATTTGTCTCATCTTTTGCTTTTGAATTTTGAATCTCTTTTGGAAAAGAGAAATGATTTCCTTTTGAAAATCTTCTCCATATCTTTTCCTTTTGCTTTTGCTTTTGACTGCTTTTGCTGACCATAAATCACGAGATTTGAATCTTCAAGATCCCCACCGAGGCATTCCACATGTCCAAAGACACTGTTTTCCCCTTTGGTTTGGATCAGAGTTTGTACAGTATCGGAGTGGGCCCAGTAGTGGCTTGACTATCTAGACTGAGATAGTTACAGAATACATTTAGATATGGTTACGTATTAGACCCGACTATCTATACTGAGATAGTAGCAGAACACGAATGGATACGGCTTTGTATTATACCAAATGCAGTTTGATACGGGCTGTATTAGACCTGAAAACATTTGGATACAGGTGGTGGTATCAGAGTCATTGTCCGGTACAGAGGGTAAGAGCATAAATCTTTGAAAATACTTTACACTATTCTTAGTATATTGTAGATAAGAGTTTAATTATTTCAAAATATTTTATACTATTTCCATTTAGTAGGTAAGAGTAGTACTCAACCAAAATATTATACACTATTCTCAGTATGTACCGATTGTCACGGACAATGTCTTTGAGATCATTAGCTGATGATGAACCTACTACGTCTGGTAGTAATATTGTGTATAAAGATGAACAAATTGGGGAATATAACATGTCAAATTGGTCTCTTCCAAGAGTCCCCACAAAAGAAATTTATAAACAAAAATGGTTAGTACAGGAAACTGCAAAAACCATAGAACAAACTATCAATTTTTTTTCTGATTCTTAGGAGATTCAATTGCTAGATCCCAAATCTTTAGTCAAACTTAGGTCCGAATTTTCCTACCTCTATGTAGGTCTTATTTAAGTGGCCATCAAACCCCTCCAAAGGGAAGGATTAAATACATCAATTGTCACACCCCAATTCTGGACTAACCAGAATGGTGTGATGAATGTCAATAAATCAATGGTTCAACCAAGATCTCGTATGGGCTATGCCAACCATGTTAAACCAAAACAAATTCCACTTTAATCAGAGATAATAAAGTAAATAGCATAAGTCTTATTAATAATGAACTGAGGTGTAATCATGATAAATAATTAATATTCCAGTTATCTCCAAGTAACCAAAATATAATTTAATACATATTACAAATATCCAAATATGAAAGTTAAACAGTAAGCATATCCATAGTTGAAACGCTCTCTGCTTAACAAATCATAGTAGTCCTCCACAGCTTGCTCATCCATAGCCGCCACCTATTCATATGTTGGCAGGTCGACATAATCTTCAATTGTAATACCTGCAACACCAGAAACTAAAAAGAATTATGAGCACGAGGGTCAGCGCTCCAACTTGAGCTCAGTGAGTAAACAAAACAAAGAAAAAAGCATATGCATGCAATAAATTATTTTCTTTGGTGTGGTTTATAAGTTTGTAATGTGCTATAGAAAAGTTTGGTAGCCGCCACACCTTTATACACGAGTGTGAATCCACCCAATGGATCAAACACCAATACCGTCACACATGCACCTACCATGGAATAGAGATAGAGCTAAAGTGTCTGGATTAATCACCGCCAATACTTCCCCAGATGCCCAATCCATACCAACACATAAGCCCCTATTGGCGAGGGCTTGTAAACTGGGTTCGCAACTAACCAATCCTAATTCCAAACAGTGTATCCAAGGCCTAACCCCAGCATCCCTTAATACGTCCATAGAGATAGAGCTAAGGCCCCCCGACAGAATCAGAGACCATACGGTCCCAGACCACCACCCCTGATGCCCTACAACATAATAGTTCTACTAAGGTAATGGTGATACGACGATGTTAGTAGGCAAGACTTGAGTGAGATAGAGCTAGAGTTTGGTGACGAAGTCGAAGACCACCATGCCACGTACTCCCCCTTATGCTCTACTTGCATCCAATGCACCAACCACACACATACATTCACATGCCTATTTCTATCATCATCATCATCATCATGTTATAAATAAATGGAATTAAATATACATGAATAGTAATTACAGGAATATTGGATGACATGTGAGATTCACATTACAAGCATACAAGCATAGAATCAATCATGGCATTGGACTCAATAAAAATAAATAGTTTGTTATTAACCAATTTGTTTAGGTCTTGTTCCCTCACCTGTAGCAATACTCGATGTCCTTCCAAGCCTTGAAATTCTCTTTGAATTGATTTAACAATCTAAAAGTTATATGAATTTAAGTTACGGTTCATATGTGACATGATAAAGTAGTCGAAAATCGAAACAAAAAACTGATAGGTGTCTGATTGGTCCTTTGGTCTCATGCTGTATTGACCTTACTGTCTACAGTGGATACCATACGGTCGCATATATTGCCATCGTAGCTGCGACCATATGATTTTTGAAATCTTATCGAATGCCTATGGTCAATCCTCTGGTCATATTGGTCATGCTATGGTCGACCGTAGCTGCAACCTTAATATTTCTGATCACAATCAACATGCAATTCGAGTTCTTCCTGGGTCAATTCTTCTATTCTTCAATGGGGTTTATTCTAAGGTCATCCTATGGCCATCATTATTAATTTATTATCAACCCTAATCATCAAATTCACTCTTCATGGTTCTCCTTGGGATTTTCTCAAGGAAATAACATAGATCATAATAGGTTGATATTGCCTATCTTCCATAGAAGTCTTATAGTTAGAGTTTACATCTCCAGAGATTAATTTCAAACCTTTTGCCTGTGATAGGGAGCCAATCTCTTCTCAGCAAATTCTTCTCCTTAGCTTTTTCTTCTTCCCCTTTTCTTCCTTCACTTCCTTCTCTCTTTTTAGGGTTCACTAATGTTCTAAAAGAGTGAAAAAGGGCTGAGGAACGTCCTTTATATGGAGGAAAACTCTCCATATAGAGTCCTCTTTCAATTAGGAAAGCAATCCCTTAGTTTAGGAAAGTTTCCAAAACTCGGATTCTGATCTGGGTTCTCATGGTCGATCATACGGTCGCATAAACCATTGACCGTAGGGTCGAATTCATCGACCGTGGGGTTCTGAATTTGAAATTTTTGGTTCCCTTCCTTATGGTCCACCATACCTACCCAGGTATGCGACCTTAGGTACGTTTTTAGTGTTTTTAACTCGATTATCATACCTAATTTGTGATCTATCTTCACACGCTCGGTCCACTTGGTCTAGAAATTATGGAAAGACCTGGCACAATATGGTTAGACCAAATTAGTGGAGTGCGTCTTACAACTCCCCCTTCTTATATAAATGTCATCCTTGAAATTTGCACATACCTTCCAAGTCGAATAGGTGAGGATATTGTGTAAGACCCGTGCCAATCTAACCTGGTCTTACCACCTTGAACCAGGTTTACCCATCATGGTCGAGTCAAATGGACCAAGGGCGTGAAGGAGATCGAGATCCCAGGTATCAAATCGACCCAAAAACATTTAAAATAGGGGAAGGGTCGCATACCCAGCTAAGCAGGGTCGGACCTCCCAAAACAGAAAGTCAGACCCTCAGTTTTGAAGGGAGGGTAGGACAGCTTAAGACCCTAGGATTGACGGGATCATCGACCCTCCCATCGACCCTCGGATTCTGCCGAATATAGAAATTAGGAAATTTCCTAATTTTCGATTGGGATTCTTTCCTAATCTCAGAGGGACTTATTTAGGGTGTTCCTACCCTATTTAAAAGACGTCCCTAAGCCACTTTCACTCCTTTCACAACCCTAATCGAATTGAGAGAAAGAGAGGAGAAGGAAAGAGGAAGAAGAAAGGGAAGGAAGAGAAATTAATCCAAAAGAGAAGAGTTGCAGAAAAAGATTATCTTCTCAGGTATGGATACTAATTCCATGAGTTTCTACAGACCTTAGGTTAGTTAATGTTGAGAGTGTGATCTCGGAGAAACCCAAACCATCAATCAATGGTTAGGTTTTCATGGAAAACCATAGGAAAGTGCATGAAAGCTATCTAGGTGGGTTATACATGGTTTCAGACCATGGAATGAATGTAGAATGGAATGTAGGAGCAAGCCATAGGATTCCAAGCACGAAGAATGGATTAAAAAAGGGAATTGGACCAAAGTGCACCTAGGGTCGCACCGAAGGTCGATGACCATTCGACCCTAGGTGTTCTTGACCATCGACCCTCAGTGTTCGGGAAGTTCAGAGTTAAGGGAGGGTCGCACCCAGGGTCGATCCTGACTCCGACCCGACCTCCGACCCTCAGTTAACAGAGTAGTTTATAAATTATGAATAAATTCTAATTAAATTCTATCGACTTTGTTAGGTCTTCTAGCAATATAATAACACTGTAAAGGTGATTCTAAAGCTTGGAAAAGTATCTATTAGCAAGCTAAGGTGAGGAACCAGAACTCCAAACTAAATTGGTTAATAAGAAAAACTGTTTCCTATTTTTTTAGTCCTATGCTATGCTTGATTCTATGCAAATATGTTTGTAATGTGCATACAGCATGCCATCCAATATTTCTAATATTTGTTCATGCATATTTACTTTATTGTTTATAACATGATGATGATGATGATGATGATAGGAACAGGCATGTGCTTGTATGTGTGTGGTTGATGTACTTGATGCGAGTGAGTATCAGGGGAGGTGTGATGAAAACGTCAATAAACGTTAACCTTTGGCGGGTCTCAGCACTTTAGCTCTATCTCTAACTCAAGTCTTGTGCATTAGCATCATCGTATCGCCATTACTTTAGCAGAACTATTATGTCCTAGAGTATCAGGGGAGGTGGTCTCGGTCCTTGTAGTCTCTGACTCTACCGGGGGGCCTTAGCTCTATCTCTATGGTTATTCTGAGGGATGCTGGGGTGAGGCCTTGGATACATTTTTTGGCATTAGGATTGGTTAGTTGCGAGCCTAGTTTGCAGCCCTCGCTAACAGGGGCTTACGTGTTGGTATGACACTATATAGCAATAAACGTAACCTTTGTTATATAATGTTCATGATTGGGTGCATGTGAGTTGATGATAAACGTGATCTTCGGGTAACGTCACACACTCGTGTATAGAGGCGGGGTCAATAAACGCGACCTTTGGCTACCTAAACCTTTCTATTGCATACTGCAAACTTATATACCAGACCAAAGATATAAATTGATTTGCATGCATATGTATTGTTGCATTGTTTTGGCTACTCACTGAGCCGTAATGTGTGCTCACCCCTCGACGTCGAATATTTTTAGTTGATGATGCAGGTTATACCGTTGAAGACTACGTGAATGCGTCTGCGTACGGGAATGTGGCAGCGATGGAAGCTGAAGCTGAAGTGGATACACACGACTCCTCTTGTGAGTGCAACTCGTGTGTATTTGATTAGATATTTTATAGGTTTCTTTGTTGGATTTATTAAGATATATATTTGGTATTTAAATATTTATGTCTCAGTTGAAAACCGAATAATTTGCTATTAAATTAATGATATCATCTTAGTTTCTCAGTTCATGTTATTATAAGACTTCCGCTATTGTGTATTTACTCTGATTATGATTACGGATGTGTGTAAGTTTAGATAACGCGGGGATAGCCTTTTTGAGAACCTGGTTGAACCGTTGGTTTGCTAGCGGTTCATCACACCATTCTGAACTGTGTAGAATTGGGGTGTGACAACTTGGTATCAGAGCATCTCAGGCCTTATCCGCTGAACTAGCATACATTCGAGACAATAGTGAACTGAGATAGGATAAAATAAAAGCTTTAATATAAACACACTGTAAGCACAAGTGATGATTGTGGCCAAATTTAAAAAGAGAATAATGCATCTATAAAAAGAGAAACAAGTTACATACAATGAGAGAGAGAAACAAAATGTATATACATAACTAAAACAGAGTACAATCCACAACCCGGACAATTACTCTGTAGTACAAGAAAATAAATACAATCATGAAGCTAGAGGTGAAGAAGGAGGTGTGGCCTCACGATCTCGGTCATAGTCCTCAGCATAGACCCTAGCCAACCAAGCCACCTAGGTCTGGGTCGTCCAGAGACTAGCTGCAAGATCGGCTACTCTCCTATCAGTCACCCGCTGGACCGATAACAGCTCATCCACCCTCATACGCTGGACGTCTAGCAACTCCTCCATCCTCATATCAGATCTGCGCTGAGCCTCCCTGATCTCCTACAGCACCAGCCGCATGAGAAGGACCAGCCTCAGGTACAAGATCCGCCGCAGAAGAAGTACCAACACCGGCCGCATGTGTGGGTGAAGGCAGTGGTATCGAGTCGACATCCATATACATATGGTCATCATCGTCGACAGGATCCACGCGAGCTCTAGCAGCGGCAGCAGCAGCCTCGGCATCAGCCATCTCAATACGAGTGTGAGGGCGCACCATCGCATTCCTCTCCTCATCACTAACCTAGGCATCCCGCATACCCATCTTGCAGATTGCCTCCCAATCTAGAGGCGACGAGAAGGTCTTCTCCTGGATCTTCTCATCTAACAGGTCAACCCCCAGACGGGTCAGTAGCATTGTAATCATGCGTCCATAGGGTAGATTACCCCTATGACCGGATAATGTAGCACTAATCATAGTCTGCATGATGATGTATGGAAGGCAGACGGGCTGGCGTGTGCATATACTGTATATCAAAAACTGGGTCAGCTGAGAAACCCTCTCATAGTGTCCACTCTGTGGGATCAGATTATGCTGGATAATCTTGCAGAAGACCCGTGGAGCTGGACGCAAATAACAAGCTCTCATCTACCATCGATCAGGACGGAGCAACTGATTGTCGATCTCTGCCCTCCTCTCCATCTCAACGAACTGTGGCTCTCCAGGCGCACAATATACCATGGGGCCATCGTAAGGTATGCCCAATAGATCGGCCAGTTGCCGATAATCAAAAGAAATGTGCACCCCCTTGACGTAACTGGTGATGCGGAACTCCTGACCATGCTCAACGTCATTGTAATTCCCCACCACCTAGAGATTAAAATAGAACTGACGCACCAAATCCGGGCATGTGTACGCGTCGTATGTAATGATCGGAAGCCACCACATGTCACCAAAGGCTCCCTCTACGTTGAACACGGCTAACTCAGCCAAGTTCACCATACGACCACCCTCAACCTTCTTACGGGCATAGTCAGCATACCGTGCCTCGGCTTCATTGGAACGGAAGAGAAGGGGATCACGAACTCTGGGTACCTTAGTACGAGCCATGGTATCTGCAAAATAAGAAAGAAAAGGAAAACAAGGAGTTAATAGGATAAAAATCTTAAACTTGATTTAATAACGACGTAAGTTGACCATAAAGCCCCAATTCTCACCATACAAGTGGGCATGAGAACTTACGCAGGTTAAAATAAAACCTACAACCCACATACAGTAGGAAATTTTAACTGACGATGTCCAATAAGAAGAAATTCAAGAAAAATCAAAAATGTCGACAAATTAGGGCAAAAAGAGAAAAATTCAAGTTTCTCGATAACCAACCGATGAAACTCAAAAATTTTTGAGGGCTTTCGTTCCTCGAGACACCAATAACAAAAGCCCCCAATAAAAATCGAATTTTTACGGTTGGAAAAAGTTTAATTTGGAAAATACAAGTTAAAGGTGCAAAAACCTAGAAATAGAAACCTAGAAACAGGTAAAATGGGAAGACATACCTGTAGTGATGACGTGGACGTCGAAACCCGGAGTCAAACCGATCAAAAATGGTAGAGCAGCACTGTAGCAACTCAAAGAGGAGAGACAAATCAAAACGGAGGAGGAATAGTGAGAAATGACCCAAAATCGGATCTTAAAAATTAAATTTTTGGTCCGAGGGTCGGACAATTCGACTAGCACAATCGACCCTCGAATCGACCCTCCCATCGACCCTCAGCTCTCGAGAATCTGACAGAAAATCAAGGGTCGGAACTGAGGGTCGGACACCCATCGACCCTCGCATCGACCCTCAGCTCTTGGGAAGAACAGGTTATTCCCAGGGTCGGATACCAAGGGGCGGACATGTCACACCCCAATTCCACACTGTTCAGAATGGTGTGATGAACCGCCAAATAACGAACGGTTCAACCAGGATCTCTAATAGGCTATCCCCGCGTTATCCAAACTTTACGCGCATCCACAATCATAATCAGAGTAATACACAATAGCGAAAAATTTATAAATAATATGAACTGAGAACTAAAATGATACCCATAAATAATAGCAAATTATTCTGTGTTTAACTAAGACATAAATATTTAAATACCAAATACATGTCTTATAAATCCAATAAAGAAACCTACAAAAATATCTAATCGAATACACATGAATTGCACTCGCAAAATGAGTCGTGTGTATCGTCTTCAGCTCCAACTTCCATAGCTGCTACATTTCCGGATGCCGACGCGTTCAGATAATCTTCAACTGTATAACCTGCATCATCAACTAAAATATTCGACGTCGAGGGGTGAGCACACAACACGGCTCAGTGAGTAGCCAAAACAATGCAACATTACATATGCATGCAAAAAGTCAATTCATATCTTTGGTCTTGGTTTATAGTTTGCAATGTGCAATAGAAAGGTTGGGTGGTCAAAGGTTAACGTTTATTGACACTGCCTCTATACACAGGGTGTGGAAGCCCGCCCGAAGGTTAACGTTTATCGTCGTCCCCATCCACCCTACCAAAACATTATACAACAAAGGTTAACGTTTATTGCTATATAATGCTATACCAACACGTAAGCCCCTATTAGCGAGGGCTTGCAAATTGGGCTCGCTGCTAACCAATCCTAATGCCAAACAGTGTATCCAAGGCCTCACCCCAGCATCCCTTAGAACATCCATAGAGATAGAGCTAAGGCCCCCCGGTAGAGTCACAGACTACAAGGACCGAGACCACCTCCCCTGATACTCTACGACATAATAGTTCTGCTAAGGTAATGGCGATACGACGATGTCAATGCACAAGAATTGAGTTAGAGATAGATCTAAAGTGCTGAGACCCGCCAAAAGTTAACGTTTATTGACGTTCTCATCACACCTCCCCTGATACTCGCTCGCATCAAGCACATCAACCACACACATACAATCACATGCCTATCCCTATCATCATCATCATCATCATATTATAAAAAATAAAGTAAATATGCATGAACAAGTAATAGAAATATTGGATGGCATGTTGTATGCACATTACATATTCGTATAGAATCAAACATGGCATAGGACTCAAGAAAAGAAAACAGTTTATTATTAACCAATTTAGTTTGGGGTTAAGGTTCCTCACCTTAGCTTGCTAATAGATACTTTTCCAAGCTTTAAAATTACCTTTATAATGTTATTATATTGCTAGCAAACCTAACAAAGTCGATAGAATTTAATTAGAATTAATTCAGAATTTAAAAACCATTCTGTCAACTGAGGGTCGATGCTAGGGTCGATGGGTCTATTGACCCTCCCTCCATTCTGAACTTCCCGAATGCTGAGGGTCGATGGTCAGAAACACCTAGGGTCGGATGGTCTATCAACCCTCGGTGCGATCCTCGGTGCACACTGGTCTAATTTCTACTTTTTAATCCACTCTTCGTGTTTGGGGTCCTATGGCTTGCTTCCTACATTCGCTCAACATTCATTCCATGGTCTAGAACCATGTATAAACCATCTTTCTCCTTTTCGTGCATCCTCCTATGGTTTTCCATGAAAACCTAACCATGGATGGATGGTTTGGGTTCCTCCGAGATCACTTTCTCTTCAATTACTAACCTAAGGTCTGTAGAAACTCATGGAATTAGTATCCATACCTGAGAAGATTATTTTTCTCTGTAATTTCTTCTCCTCTTTGCTAAGCCTTCTTCCTAGCCTCCTTTCTTCCTCTTTTCCTTCTTCTCTCTTTCTCTCAATTCAATTAGGGTTGTGAAAGGAGTGAAAGTGGCTTAGGAACGTCCTTTAAATAGACTAGGAATGTCCTATAATAATCCCATTGAGATTTGGAAAGAATCCCAACCGAAAATTAGGAAATTTCCTAATTTCAGTTTTCGTCAGAAATCGAGGGTCGATGGGAGGGTCGATGATGCCGTCGACCCTAGGGTCTTAAGCTGTCCGACCCTCCCTTCAAAACTGAGGGTCTGACTTTCTGTTTTGGGAGGTCCGACCTTGCTTAGCTGGGTGTGCGACCCTCCCCTAGAATTAAGTGTTTTTGGGTCGATTTCGTACCTGGGATCTCGATCTCCTTCATGCCCTTGGTCCATTTGACTCGACCATGATGGGTAAACCTAGTTCAAGATGGTAAGACCGGGTTAGTTTGACACGGGTCTTACAACTCCCCCCAACTTATAAAAATTTCGTCCTCGAAATTGTACGTACCTTCTGAATCAAATAAGTCAAGGTATTGCTTTCTCATAGCATTTTCTTCTTCCCATGTAATCTCTTCCATGTCTCTACTTTTCCATGTGACCTTAACATAGTAGATATCTCTGTTGCGTAGACGTTGAACCTTTCGACTAGTGATTTTCGTTGGTGTTACTTCAAAGGTCAAATCGTCAGTCAATTCCGGCAAATCTACTGTCAAAACATGCGTTGGGTCTTTGACATACTTCTTCAATAAGGATATGTGAAATACGTCATGTACGCTTGACATAGATGGTGGTAGTGCTAACTGATAAGCTACTTTTCCACGCTTAGCCAGAATCTCATATGGCCCGACATATCTTGGACTTAGTTTTCCTTTCTGTCCGAACCTCTTCAATCCTCGCATAGGCGATACTTTCAAAAATACTTTTTCGCCTACGGTGAACTCTAGATCTCTTCGTCGAGTATCTACGTATTGCTTCTGACGATTCTGAGCTACTCTTACTCTTTCCTTGATGATGTCGACCACTCGACAAGTCTCTTCAACAAATTCTGTTCCAACAATACTACGTTCTCCAACTTCATTCCAAAACAAGGGAGTTCGACACTTCCTGCCATACAGTGCTTCATAAGGTGACATCTGTATAGTAGCCTGATAGTTGTTATTGTAAGCAAACTCGATCAATGGTAACTTTTCGTCCCATGATCCCTTGAAATCAATCACACATGCTCGTAGCATATCTTTTAAAATCTGAATTGTACGCTCCGACTGTCCGTCTGTCTGTGGGTGGAATGCAGTGCTGAACTTCAATGTTGTGCCCATGGCCTTTTGCAGTCCTTCCCAAAATTTGGAAGTAAATCGTGGATCTCTATCGGCCACAATGCTTTCTGGAACACCATGTAATCGAACAATATTATCCACATACAACTTTGCTAACCTTTCGACTGTATATTGGGGTCGTATCGGTATGAAGCGAGCTGTTTTAGTCAGACGGTCTACAATCACCCAAACTGCGTCAACTACTCGAGGAGTCAGTGGTAGTCCTGTGACGAAGTCCATAGTGATGCAGTCCCATTTCCATGCTGGTTCCGGTAATGATTGTAACAGTCCTGCGGGTCTTTGTCGTTCCGCCTTTACCTTCTGATAATTTAGGCATTGAGACACGAACTTGGCTACATCTGCCTTCATTCCCCTCCACCAGTATAATTTCTTTGGGTCATGATACATCTTTGTACTTCCAGGATGTACCGAGTAGATGGTGGTGTGGGCTTCTTTCATGAGTCGGTGTCTAATGTCCACACTTTCTGTTTTGGGTACACATATTCTTCCTTTGTATTTCAGTACCTTCTCGTCATCCAAGGTGAACTCAGGGTTAGTCCTACCTTTCTCAATATCTTCTTGTACCGTTCTCAGATAAGGATCTGCTTTGATAGCTGTCTTCACTTCATCCACTAAATCCGGTATTATCTTTAATGCCGCGAACATATTTGAAAACCGATGAATGAATCCTTGGTTGGTTGGTCCATCCAGTGTATCGATCACATACTACTCGTTACCGTGATTGAATACCATCCCGGTAGTACACATTGCTGCAGTTGTGCTAGTTTCTCCTTGAGATTTTATCATTGCTTTTCTGCTCAATGCATCTGCTACTACGTTCGCTTTTCCCGGATGATACTGGATATCACAATCATAGTCTTTCAATAGTTCCAGCCATCTTCTTTGTCTCATATTTAACTCCTTCTGATTAAATAAATACGTAAGGGTTTTATGGTCTAACTTAATCTGAAATTTCTCTCCATATAGGGAGTGTCTCCATATCTTGACAGCATGTACTACTGTCGCTAACTCCAAATCGTGAGTGGGGTAATTCTTCTCATGTACCTTCAACTGTCTCGATGCATACGCAACTACTTGTTCTCCTTGCATAAGCACACATCCTAATCCCAATCCCGATGCATCAGTGTATAAGGTAAATGTCTGTCCTGGAACGGGAATGGTTAAAATTGGAGCGGATATCAATCTGGTCTTCAGTGTTTGAAAGCTCTTTTCACACTTATCCGTCCATACGAACTTTTCTCCTTTCTTGGTCAAACTGGTGAGAGGTACGGCAATCCGAGAATAGTCTTCTAAAAATCTCCGATAATATCCAGTTAGACCCAGGAAGCTTCTAATTTCTGAAACACTCTTTGGTGCTTCCCACTTCACAATAGCTTCGATCTTACTGGGGTCCACTTTGATTCCTTCCGTGGATACTACATGGCCTAGAAAGGCGACTTCACTTAGCCAAAACTCACACTTTGAAAATTTGGCGTATAACTTCTCTTTCCTTAAACGCTGTAGGGCTGCGTTTAGGTTCTTGACATGGGTTTCCTTGTCCTTGGAGTATACCAATATGTCATCAATAAATACTATCACCGACGTGTCCAACATATCGTGGAAAACTTGGTTCATAAGTTCCATGAACGTTGCCGGTGCATTAGTTAGTCCGAAGGACATCACTAGGAACTCATAATGTCCGTATCTTGTCCTGAACGCTGTCTTCGGAATGTCACCTTCTTTAATCTTCAGTTGATGATAGCCTGATCGAAGATCGATCTTTGAAAATACCTTCGCTCCTTGTAACTGATCGAATAACTCATCGATCCTGGGTAGTGGGTATCGATTCTTGATGGTCAGTTTATTCAACTCTCGATAGTCGATGCATAATCGAACACTACCATCCTTCTTCTTTACGAACAACACCGGTGCTCCCCATGGAGATATACTGGGTCTAATATAACCCTTATCCAGCAGTTCTTGTAGTTTCACTTTTAATTCCTTCAGTTCCGTAGGAGCCATTCTATAAGGTGCTTTTGATACTGGTGCGGCTCCAGGTATAAGGTCTATTACAAACTCCGTGGCTCGGTCAGGTGGTAATCCGGGTAATTCCTCCAGAAATACATCAGGAAAATCCCGCACGACATCAATATCTTCCATTTGTGGCACGTCCTTGGTTAGGTCGACCACTGATACTAGATATCCGACCGCTCCTTTCTCAATGCACTTCTTAGCCTTTAATGCTGAGAGTATGAGCTTGCGTCTCCTGGGAAGTTTGGTTCCCGAGAAACTGAATTCTGCTCCTTCTTTGTCTTTGAACGTTAGCTTCTTCTCGGCGCATAACAGATTTGCAGAGTGCCGAGCTAACCAGTCCATTCCTAAGATGACATCAAAGTCTGCCATCTCAAGTTGTATTAAGGTTGCATCCAAGGTCTGCTCTCCGATGAGAACTGGACATGGTCCATAACCTTTCTCTAATTCCACTTCTAATCCCATCGGTGACCGTACAAGTAATTTGTAGTCTAATGTTTTGATGGGCAGATTGGTCTTCTTTCCAAACGACACATATATAAATGAATGAGTAGCTCCTGAATCAAAGAGTACTCTGGCGGGTACGCCATTGATAGGTAAGATACCTGTGATCCGTTTTTACTTAGTCTACATACTCAATCAGTGTAATTATAATCTTAAAAGTTTCGGTCATACCTGTGACCACATCGGGCGATGCGGCTGTATCCTCTGATGTAACAGCATATACCCGTCCTTGATGTAACTGCTTCTTGGGTTTTGGACATTCTCTTGCCATGTGCCCTGGTTGGTTGCAGTTATAACACTTCGGGGCTTTAGAATTTGGCTTTGGCTGTGGTTGAGCTGCTGCAGTAGACTTTGGTGTAGTTGCAAAATTCTGAGGACGGAAAGGTTTATACGTCCTGTTATTGCCTCCGTTATAAGAATTCCCAGCTGGCCTTTTTATGCCTTTGTTTTGAGTGAAATAACTCTCTTTCTGGCTCGATTCAATCACTCGAGCAATCTGAACAGCTTCGTTGTATATGTTCTTCTCTAATCCCAAAACATGTTCTCTTATACTTCCTCTTAGTCCCGCGACGAATCTATGGGTTTTTGTATCTTCTTCTTACATACTCTGTGGTGCGAAGAAAAACAGCTCTTCATAACGCTGTTGGTACGCATCCACCGACATCTGTCCCTGATAAACACTCAGGAACGCCTTCTCCATCGAATCTCTGAAGCTTCGTAGAAAATATTTCTCAAAGAAAGCTTCTTTATATATAGCCCAAGTCAGTAGGGCGTGCTTAGTCAATAGATAGGCCCTGGTCGATTTCCACCAATGATGTGCGTCACCTTTGAGCATGAAGGTGGCACACAATACTTTCTCCTCTTCAGTAATAGTCATCATAAGGAAGTTCCTTTCCATCTCGTCTATCCAGTGTGCTGGCTACAGTGGATCAGACGGCTTGCCATTGAATTCTCTTGGCTTCATTTTCAAAAATCTCTCTACTAGTCGGGAGTGATCCAGTTGATTTTGGTATGCCCCAAACATAGGGGGTGGATACTGATAGTTCCCTAGGGCTACTTCTGGGACTTGCACTGGAATTGGTGCAGCCGGTTGTTGAGGTGTCTGTTGAGCTGGGTGGTTACCCACTGGTGCTGCACTAGCTTGCCCAGTGTGCTTGGCTGCAGCATGAGTGGCTTGAAACATAACTCCCATCGCAACCTGCATTTGAGCTTGTGAAACATAACTCCCATCACAACCTGCATTTGAGCTTGTGCATGTTGCATTTGTTGTAGCTGTTGTGCCAAATTCATCACCACTGTTGTAAGCTCTGGTGGTGGTGGTGGCAAATTTGTAGGGTTTGCCAGCTCGGGATTACCCTGTGCGTAATTGTTCCCTTGACTAGTCTCATCCGCCGGTGGTGGTGGTGGGACTGTGTTTCGGGTCTGTCGGGTTACTCTACGGCCTGACATACTTACTTTCGAGATGGATGGTGCCTGAAAATCATCAAAATCAGTGAGAAATCATTTAAACTTCATGTAGGCACGCTACCCGATATAAAATTCAAAATCTCCAATTCATTCTGAAATAAATACTGTCTTTTCTATGTAGGGTCGATGGTGAGGGTCGATGGTATGTCCGACCCTTAGTATCCAACCCTGGGAATGTCCTGTTCTTCCCGAGAGCTGAGGGTCGATGCGAGGGTCGATGGGTGTCCGACCCTCAATCCGACCCTTGAATTTCTGTCAGATTCTCGAGAGCCGAGGGTCGATTGGAGGGTCGATCCGAGGGTCGATGGTGTCAGTCGAATTGTCCGACCCTCGGACCAAAAATCAGATTTTTAAGATCCGATTCTGGGTCAATTCTCACTATTCCTCCTCCGTTTCGACTCGTCTCTACTCTCTGAGTTGCTACAGTGCTACTTCACTATTGTGGGTCATTCTTAGTCCGAGTTTCGACATCCGCATCACCTCTACAGGTAAAATTTCCTAAGTTTCCCTGTTTTTAGGTTTTTATTTCTAGGTTTTTACTCATTTAGCTCGTCTTTTCCAAATTAAACTTTTTCCAACCGTAAAAATTCTATTTTTATTGGGGGCTTTTGTTATTGGGGTTTTGAGGAACGAAAGCCCTCAAAAATTTTTCAGTTTCATCGGTTGGTTATCGAGAAACTTAAATTTTTCTCTTTTTGCCCTAATTTATCGAAATTTTTTTTTTAATTTTCTTCAATTTCTTCAAATTGGACATCGTCACTTAAAATTTCCTTCTGCATGTGGGTTGTAGGATATGTCTAAACATTCATAAGTCCTTATGCCCACTTGTATGGCAAGAAATGGGGCTTTATGGTCAACTTACGTCGTTATTTACTCAAATTTTGGATTTTTATCCTACTAACTCCTTATTTTTTTTCTCTTTCTTATTTGGCAGATACTATGGCCCGTACCAAAGTGCCAAGATTGCGTGATCCACTTCGCTTCCGTTCGAATGAAGCTGAGGCACAGTATGCTGACTATGCCCGTAAGAAAGTGGAAGGGGGTCGCATGGTGAACTTGGCTGAGCTAGCCTTGTTCAATGTAGAGGGAGCATTCGGTGACATGGGGTGGCTCCCTGTCATCATATACGATGCGTGCACATGTCCAGACATGGTGCGCCCGTTCTATTGAAATCTCCAGGTGGTGGGGGATTACAATGATGTCGAGCGTGGTCAGGAGTTGCGCATCACTAGCTACGTCAAAGGGGTGCACATCTCCTTTGATTATTGGCAGTTGGCCGATCTGTTGGGCATTGCCTATGATGGCCCTATGGTGTACTGTGCGCCGGGAGAGCCACAGTTTGTTGAGATGGAGATGAGAGCTGAGATCGACAATCAGTTGCTCCGTCCCGATAGTTGGCAGATGAGAGCTTGCTACTTGCGTCCATCTCCACGAGTCTTCTGCAAGATTATCCAGCATAATCTGATTCCGCAGAGTGGGCACTATGAGAGGGTGTCTCAGCTGACCCAGTTCTTGATCTATAGCATATGCACTCGACAGCCGGTCTGCCTTCCTTACATCATCATGCGGACGATGATCAGTGCCACATTGTCCGGTCATAGGGGTAATCTACCCTATGGACGCATGATTACAGTGCTACTGACCCGTTTGGGGGTGGATCTGGTTGATGAGAAGATCCAGGAGAAGACCTTCTCGACACCTCTAGATTGGGAGGCTATTTGCAAGTTGGGGCTACGAGATGCGGAGGTTAGTGATGAGGAGAGGAACGCGATGGTGCGCCCTCACACTCGGGTTGAGATGGCTGATGCTGAGGCTGCTGCTAGGGCTCATGGGGATCCGGTCGACGATGATCGCTTATATATGGATGTCGATGCGATACCACGCCATCACCTACGCATGTGGATCGGGCTGGTACTTCTGCTGCGGCGGCTTCGGTACCCGAGACCAGTCCTTCTCATGATGCTGGTCCTTCACGCCCACCTTCTGATATGATGGAGATGTTGCGCGAGATCAGAGAGACTCAGCGCAGATCGGACCTGGGGATGGAGGATTTCCTAGATGCTCAGCGCATGAGAGTGGATGAGCTGTTGGCTGCTCAGCACACATCTGACGCGCGGATAGGTGAGCTCATGGAGATCCAGCGTGCGACTGACAGGAGAGTAGCCGATCTCACAGCTAGTCTACAGACGACCCAGACACAGATAGCCTGGTTGACTAGAGTCTATGCTGAGGACTACGACAGAGATCGTGAGGCACCGCCTCCTCCTTCGCCTCCAGCTTCCTGATTGTACTTTACTTTTCTTGTACTACAGAGTAACTGTCCGGGTTGCGGACTGTACTTTGCTTTAGTGATGTATATACGTTTTGTTTCTCTTACTCATTGTATATAAATGGTTTTCTCTTTAATAGATGCATTATTCTATTTTTAATTCGGTTTCAATCATCACTTGTGCTTACAATGCGTTTGTATTAAAGCTTTTAATTTATCCTATCTCAGTTCACAATGGTCTTGAATGTGTGTCAGTTCGGCGGGCAAGGCCTGAGATGCTCTGATACCAAGTTGTCACACCCCAATTCCACACTGTTCAGAATGGTGTGATGAACCGCCAAATAACCAACGGTTCAACCAGGATCTCTAATAGGCTATCCCCGCGTTATCCAAACTTTACACGCATCCACAATCATAATCAGAGTAATACACAATAGCAGAAAATTTATAAATAATATGAACTGAGAACTAAAATGATACCCATAAATAATAGCAAATTATTCTGTGTTTAACTAAGACATAAATATTTAGATACCAAATACATGTCTTATAAATCCAATAAAGAAACCTACAAAAATATCTAATCGAATACACACGAATTGCACTCGCAAAAGGAGTCGTGTGTATCGTCTTCAGCTCCAACTTCCATAGCTGCTACATTTCCGTATGTCGACGCGTTCAGATAATCTTCAACTGTATAACCTGCATCATCAACTAAAATATTCGACGTCGAGGGGTGAGCACACAACACGGCTCAGTGAGTAGCCAAAACAATGCAACATTACATATGCATGCAAAAAGTCAATTCATATCTTTGGTCTTGGTTTATAGTTTGCAATGTGCAATAGAAAGGTTGGGTGGTCAAAGGTTAATGTTTATTGACACCGCCTCTATACACAGGGTGTGGAAGCCCGCCCGAAGGTTAACGTTTATCGTCGTCCCCATCCACCCTACCATAACATTATACAACAAAGGTTAACGTTTATTGCTATATAATGCTATACCAATACGTAAGCCCCTGTTAGCGAGGGCTTGCAAACTGGGCTCGCTGCTAACCAATCCTAATGCCAAACAATGTATCCAAGGCCTCACCCCAGCATCCCTTAGAACATCCATAGAGATAGAGTTAAGGCCCCCCGGTAGAGTCAGAGACTACAAGGACCGAGACCACCTCCCTGATACTCTACGACATAATAGTTCTGCTAAGGTAATGGCGATACGACGATGTCAATGCACAAGACTTGAGTTAGAGATAGGGCTAAAGTGCTGAGACCCGCCAAAGGTTAACGTTTATTGACGTTCTCATCACACCTCCCCTGATACTCGCTCGCATCAAGCACATCAACCACACACATACAATCACATGCCTATCCCTATCATCATCATCATCATCATCATATTATAAACAATAAAGTAAATATCCATGAACAAGTAATAGAAATATTGGATGGCATGCTGTATGCACATTACAAACATATTCGCATAGAATCAAACATGGCATAGGACTCAAGAAAAGAAAAATAATTTATTATTAACCAATTTAGTTTGGGGTTAAGGTTCCTCACCTTAGCTTGCTAATAGATACTTTTCCAAGCTTTAAAATCACCTTTATAATGTTATTATATTGCTAGCAAACCTAACAAAGTCGATAGAATTTAATTAGAATTAATTCAGAATTTAAAAACCATTCTGTCAACTGAGGGTCGATGCTAGGGTCAATGCTAGGGTCGATGGGTCTATCGACCCTCCCTCCATTCTGAACTTCCCGAATGCTGAGGGTCGATGGTCAGAAACACCTAGGGTCGGATCGTCTATCGACCCTCGGTGCGACCCTCGGTGCACTCTGGTCCAATTTCCACTTTTTAATCCACTCTTCGTGTTTGGGGTCCTATGGCTTGCTTCCTACATTCACTCAACATTCATTCTATGGTCTAGAACCATGTATAAACCATCTTTCTCCTTTTCGTGCATCCTCCTATGGTTTTCCATGAAAACCTAACCATGGATGGATGGTTTTGGTTCCTCCGAGATCACTTTCTCTTTAATTACTAACCTAAGGTCTGTAGAAACTCATGGAATTAGTATCCATACCTGAGAAGATTACTTTTCTCTGCAATTTCTTATCCTCTTTCCTAAGCCTTCTTCCTAGCCTCCTTTCTTCCTCTTTTCCTTCTTCTCTCTTTCTCTCAATTCAATTAGGGTTGTGAAAGGAGTGAAAGTGGCTTAGGAACGTCCTTTAAATAGACTAGGAATGTCCTATAATAATCCCATTGAGATTTGGAAAGAATCCCAACCGAAAATTAGGAAATTTCCTAATTTCAGTTTTCGTCAGAAATCGAGGGTCAATGGGAGTGTCGATGATCCCGTCGACCCTAGGGTCTTAAGCTGTCCGACCCTCCCTTCAAAACTAAGGGTCTGACTTTCTATTTTGGGAGGTCCGACCCTGCTTAGCTGGGTGTGCGACCCTCCCCTAGAATTAAGTGTTTTTGGGTCGATTTCGTACCTGGGATCTCTATCTCCTTTATGCCCTTGGTCCATTTGACTCGACCATGATGGGTAAACCTGGTTCAAGATGGTAAGACCGGGTTAGTTTGACACGGGTCTTACAGGACATACCATCGACCCTCACCATCGACCCTACATAGAAAAGACAGTATTTTTTTTAAAAATGAGCTAAAATTGGATTTGATTATCGGTTAGCGTTCCTGCATGAAATATGAATGACTTCTCACCTATTTTGACAATTTTCAGGCACCACCAATCACCGAAAGGAATCATGTCTGGATGTAGGGTGACCCGACAGACCCAAAATGCAGTCCCACCACCACCACCCGTGGAGGAGACTAGTCAAGAAAATAACTATGCACCGGGTAATCTAGAACCGGCAAACCCTACAAATTTGCCACCTCCACCACCAGAGCTAACAACCGTGGTGATGAATTTGGCACAGTAGCTGCAGCAGATGCAACACGCGCAGGCTCAGATGTAGGTTGCCATGGGAATTATGTTTCAAGCCACTCAGGCTGCACCCATGCACACAGGACAAGCCAGTGCAGCACCGGTGGGTAACCACCCCGCTCATCAGACACCTCAGCAACCGGCTGCATAGATTCCAGTGCAGGTTCCAGAAGCAGCTCAGGGTGATTACCAGTATCCACACCATATGTTTGGGGCAAACCCCCAAAACCAGTTGGACCACTCCTGACTAGTGGAGAGATTTTTGAATATGAAACCCAAGGAATTCAATGGCAAACCGTCTGATCCGTTGTGGCCAGCCCCCTGGATAGACAAGATGGAGAGAAATTTCCTCATGATGACTATCACAGAGGAAGAGAAAGTACTATGCGCCACCTTCATGCTCAAGGGCGACGCACATCATTGGTGGAAATCCACGAAGGCATATTTACTGACCAAGCACGCCCTACTGACATGGGTTATATATAAAGAAGCCTTCTTTGAGAAATATTTTCCACGGAGCTTCAGAGATTCGATGGAGAAGGAGTTCCTAAGCCTATATCAGGGACAGATGACTGTGGACTCATATCAACAGCGCTACAAAGAGCTGTTTTTCTTTGCACCGGCTAGCACGCAAGAAGAAGATACCAAAACTCGTAGGTTCGTCATGGGACTGAGAGGAAGCATCAGGTAACATGTTCTGAGCTTAGAAAATAAAATCTATAATGAAGCTGTCCAGATTGCTCGAGTTATAGAATTGAGCCAGAAGGAGTGTTATTTTACTCAAAATAGAGGCATCAAAAGGCCAGCCGGAAATTCTTACAACGGAGGCAATAACAAGACATATAAGCCTTTCCGTCTTCAGAATTTTACTGCTGCAACCAGGACTACTCCAGCAGCTCAACCACAACCAAAACCAAACTCTGAAGTCCTGAAGTGTTTTAACTGCAATCAGTCGGGACATATGGCAAGGGAGTGCCCTAAGCCCAAGAAGCAATTCCATCTGGGACGTGTAAATGTTGTTACGTCCGAGGATGCGGCCGCATCACCCGATGTGGTCACAGGTATGACTGAAACTTTAAAAGTTATAATTACATTGAATGAGCATGTAGACTAAGTAAAGATAAATCACAGGTATTGTACCTATAAATGGCGTACCCACCAGAGTACTCTTCGATTCCGGAGCTACTCATTCATTTATATCTGTGTCATTTTGAAAGAAGACAAAATTACCCATCAAAACATTAGACTACAAATTACTTGTACGATCACCGATGGGGTTAGAAGTGGAACTAGAGAAAGGTTATGGACCATGTCCAGTTCTCATTGGAGAGAAGACTTTAGATGCAACCTTGATACAACTTGAGATGGCAGACTTTGATGTCATCTTGGGAATGTACTGGTTAGCTCGACATTCTGCAAATCTATTATGCGCCGAAAAGAAGCTAACGTTCAAAGACAAAGAAGGAGAAAAATTAAGTTTCTCGGGAACCAAACTTCCCGGAGACGCAAGCTCATACTTTCAGCACTAAAGGCTAAGAAGTGCCTTGAGAAGGGGGCAATCGGGTATCTAGTATCCGTGGTCGACCTAACCAAGGACGCACCACGAATGGAAGATATTGACATTGTACGGGACTATCCTGACGTATTTCCAGAGGAACTACCCGGATTACCACCTGACCGAGCCACAGAGTTTGTGATAGACCTTATACCCGGAGCCGCACCAGTGTCTAAAGCACCTTATAGAATGGCTCTTACAAAACTGAAGGAATTAAAAGTGCAACTACAAGAACTGCTGGACAAGGGTTATATTCGACCCAGTATATCTCCATGGGGGGCGCCGGTGTTGTTCGTAAAGAAGAAGGATGGTAGCGTTCAATTATGCATCGACTATCGGGAGTTGAATAGACTGACAATCAAGAATCGATATCCACTACCTCGGATCGATGACTTGTTCGATTAGTTACAAGGAGCAAGAGTATTTTCTATAATCGATCTTCGATCAGGCTATCATCAGCTGAAGATTAAAGATGGTGATATTCCAAAGACAGCATTCAGGACCATATATGGACATTATGAATTTTTGGTTATGTCTTTCGGATTAACTAATGCACCGTCAACGTTCATGGAACTTATGAACCGAGTTTTCCATGATATGTTGGATACGTCGGTTATAGTATTTATTGATGCCATATTGGTATATTCCAAGGACAAGGAAACCCATATCAGGAACCTAAACACAGCCCTACAGCGTTTAAGGAAAGAGAAGCTATATGCCAAATTTTCAAAGTGCGAGTTTTGGCTAAGTGAAGTCGCATTCCTAGGCCATGCAGTATCCGTTGAAGGAATCAAAGTGGACCCCAGCAAGATCGAGGCTATTGTAAAGTGGGAAGCACTAAAGAGCGTTTCAGAAATCAAACGTTTTCTGGGTCTAGCTGGTTATTATCGGAGATTCGTAGAAGACTATTCTCGGATTGCCGTACCTCTCACCAGTTTGACTAAGAAAGGTGAAAAGTTTGTATGGACCGATAAATGTGAGAAGAGTTTCCAAACACTGAAAACCAGATTGATATCTGCCCCGATTTTGACTATTCCTATTCCAGGATAGACATTTACCTTATACACTGATGCGTCGGGATTGGGATTAGGATGTGTGCTTATGCAAGGAAAGCAAGTGATTGCTTATGCTTCAAGACAGTTAAAGGTACATGAGAAAAATTATCCCACTCATGATCTGGAGCTAGCAGCAGTAGTACATGCTGTCAAGATATGGAGACATTACTTATACGGAGAGAAATTTCAGATTAAGTCGGACCATAAAAGTCTTACTTATTTATTTAATCAGAAGGAGTTGAATATGAGACAACGAAGATTGCTGGAACTATTGAAAGACTATGATTGTGATATCCAGTATCATCTGGGAAAAGCAAACGTAGTAGCGGATGCATTAAGCAGAAAAGCAATGATAAAATCTCAAGGAGAAGTTAGCACGACTGCAGCAATGTGTACCACCGGAATGGTATTCAATCACGGCAACGAGCAGTATGTGATAGATGCAACGGATGAATCAGCCAACCAAGGGTTTATTCATCGGTTTTCGAATATGTTCGCGGCATTGAAGATTATACCGGATATAGTGGATGAAGTGAAGACAGCTATCAAAGCAGATCCTTATCTGAGTACAGTACAAGAAGATATTGAGAAAGGTAGGACTAACCCTGAGTTCACCTTGGATGATGAGAAAGTACTGAAATACAAAGGAAGAATATGTGTACCTAAAATAGAAAGTATGGACATTAGACACCGACTGATGAAAGAAGCCTATACCACCATCTATTCGATACATCCTGGAAGTACAAAAATGTATCATGATCTGAAGAAACTATATTGGTTGAGGGGAATGAAAGCAGATGTAGCCAAGTTCGTGTCTAAATGTCTAAATTGTCAGAAAGTAAAGGCTGAACGACAAAGACCCACAGGATTGTTACAGCCATTACCGGAACCAGCATGGAAATGGGACTGCATCACTATGGACTTCGTCACGGGACTACCATTGACTCCTCGAGTAGGTGACGCAGTTTGGGTGATTGTGGACCGTCTGACTAAACCAGCTCGCTTCATACCTATACGACCTCAGTATACACTGGAAAGGTTAGCGAAGCTGTATGTGGATAATATTGTTCGATTACATGGTGTTCCAGAAAGCATTGTGTCCGATAGAGATCCACGATTTACTTCTAAATTTTGGGAAGGATTGCAAAAGGCTATGGGTACGACGCTAAAGTTTAGTACTGCATTCTACCCACAGACAGATGGACAGTCGGAGCATACAATCCAGATTCTAGAAGATATGCTACGAGCATGTGTGATTGATTTTAAAGGATCATGGGACGAAAAGTTACCATTGATCGAGTTTGCTTATAACAATAGCTATCAGGCCACTATAAAGATGTCACCTTATGAGGCACTGTATGGCAGGAAGTGTCGAACTCCCTTGTTTTGTAATGAAGTTGGAGAACGTAGTATTGTTGGGCCAAAATTTGTTGAAGAGACTTGTCGAGTGGTTGACATTATCAAGGAAAGAGTGAGAATAGCTCAGAACCGTCAGAAGCAATTTGTAGATACTCGACGAAGAGATCTAGAGTTCGCAGTAGGTGATAAAGTATTTTTGAAGGTATCGCCCATGCGAGGATTAAAGAGGTTCGGACAGAAAGGGAAACTAAGTCCAAGATATGTCGGGCCATATGAAATTCTAGCTAAGCGTGGAAGAGTGGCTTATCAGTTAGCACTACCACCATCTATGTCAAGTGTGCATGACGTATTCCATATTTCCTTATTGAAGAAGTATGTCAAGGATCCAATGCATGTTTTGACAGTAGATTTGCCGAAATTGACTGATGATTAGACATTTGAAGTAACACCAACAGAGATCACTAGTCGAAAGGTTCAACGTCTACGCAACAGAGATATCTACTATGTTAAGGTCACATGGAAAAGTAGAGACATGGAAGAGGTTACATGGGAAGAAGAAAATGCTATGCGAAAGCAATACCCTCACTTATTTGATTCAGAAGGTACGTACAATTTCGAGGACGAAATTTTTATAAGTTGGGGGGAGTTGTAAGACCCGTGCCAATCTAACCCGGTCTTACCACCTTGAACCAGGTTTACCCATCATGGTCGAGTCAAATGGACCAAGGGCGTGAAGGAGATCGAGATCCCAGGTATCAAATCGACCCAAAAACACTTAAAATAGGGGAAGGGTCGCATACCCAGCTAAGCAGGGTTGGACCTCCCAAAATAAAAAGTCAGACCCTCAGTTTTGAAGGGAGGGTCAGACAGCTTAAGACCCTAGGGTCGACGGGATCATCGAACCTCCCATCGACCCTCGGATTATGCCGAATATAGAAATTAGGAAATTTCCTAATTTTCGATTGGGATTCTTTCCTAATCTCAGAGGGACTTATTTAGGATGTTCCTACCCTATTTAAAGGACGTCCCTAAGCCACTTTCACTCCTTTCACAACCCTAATCGAATTGAGAGAAAGAGAAGAGAAGGAAAGAGGAAGAAGAAAGGGAAGGAAGAGAAATTAAGCCAAAAGAGAAGAGTTGCAGAGAAAGATTATCTTCTCAGGTATGGATACTAATTCCATGAGTTTCTACAGACCTTAGGTTAGTTAATGTTGAGAGTGTGATCTCGGAGAAACCCAAACCATCAATCTATGGTTAGGTTTTCATGGAAAACCATAGGAAAGTGCATGAAAGCTATCTAGGTGGGTTATACATGGTTTCAGACCATGGAATGAATGTATAATGGAATGTAGGAGCAAGCCATAGGATTCCAAGCATGAAGAATGGATTGAAAGAGGGAATTGGACCAAAGTGCACCGAGGGTCGCATCGAGGGTCGATGTCCATTCGACCCTAGGTGTTCCTGACCATCGACCCTCAGTGTTCGGGAAGTTCAGAGTTAAGGGAGGGTCGCACCCAGGGTCGATCGTGACTCCGACCCTACCTCCAACCCTCAGTTAACAGAGTAGTTTTTAAATTCCAAATAAATTCTAATTAAATTCTATCGACTTTGTTAGGTCTTCTAGCAATATAATAACACTGTAAAGGTGATTCTAAAGCTTGGAAAAGTATCTATTAGCAAGCTAAGGTGAGGAACCAGAACTCCAAACTAAATTGGTTAATAAGAAAAACTATTTTCTATTTCTTGAGTCCTATGCTATGCTTGATTCTATGCAAATATGTTTGTAATGTGCATACAGCATGCCATCCAATATTTCTATTATTTATTCATGCATATTTACTTTATTGTTTATAACATGATGATAATGATGATGATAGGAATAGGCATGTGCTTGTATGTGTATGGTTGATGTACTTGATGCGAGCAAGTATCAGGGGAGGTGTGATGAGAATGTCAATAAACGTTAACCTTTGGCAGGTCTCAGCACTTTAGCTCTATCTCTAACTCAAGTCTTGTGCATTAGCATCGTCGTATTGCCATTACTTTAGCATAACTATTATGTCGTAGAGTATCAGGGGAGGTGATCTCGGTCCTTGTAGTCTCTGACTCTACCAGGGGGCCTTAGCTCTATCCCTATGGACATTCTGAGGGATGCTGGGGTGAGGCCTTGGATACATTTTTTGGCATTAGGATTGGTTAGTTGCAAGCCCAGTTTGCAGCCCTCGCTAACAGGGGCTTACGTGTTGGTATGGCACTATATAGCAATAAACGTAACCTTTGTTTTATAATGTTCATGATTGGGTGCATGTGAGTTGACGATAAACGTGATCTTCGACTAACGTCACACACTCCTGTATAGAGGCGGGGTCAATAAACGTGAACTTTGGCTACCTAAACCTTTCTATTGCATATTACAAACTTATATACCAGACCAAAGATATAAATTGATTTGCATGCATATGTATTGTTGCATTGTTTTAGCTACTCACTGAGCCGTGATGTGTGCTCACCCCTCGACGTCGAATATTTTTAGTTGATGATGCAGGTTATACCGTTGAAGACTACGTGAATGCGTCTTCGTACGGGAACATGGCAGCGATGGAAGCTGAAGCTGAAGTGGATACACATGACTCCTCTTACGAGTGCAACTCGTGTGTATTTGATTAGATATTTTATAGGTTTCTTTGTTGGATTTATTAAGACATGTATTTGGTATTTAAATATTTATGTCTCAGTTGAAAACAGAATAATTTGCTATTAAATTAATGATATCATCTTAGTTTCTCAGTTAATGTTATTATAAGACTTCCGCTATTGTGTATTTACTCTGATTATGATTACGGATGTGTGTAAGTTTAGATAACGCGGGGATAACCTATTTGAGATCGTGGTTGAACCTTTGGTTTGCTAGCGGTTCATCACACCATTCTGAACAGTGTAGAATTGGGGTGTGACATATTACTTTTGCATAGCGTTCTCTTCTTCCCATGTAATTTCTTCTATATTTTGGCTTCTCCAAGTAACCTTAATGTAGTAAATGTCGTGGTTGCGAAGACATTGCACCTTCTGGCTAGTGATCTCAAAAGATACTACTTTGAACGTCAAATCTTCAGTCAATTCTGGTGGATCTATTGTTAACACGTGTGTTGGATCTCTGACGTACTTCTTCAATTGTGTGACATGGAATACATCATGTACACTAGACATTGATGGTGGTAGTGCTAACTGATATGCTACTTCTTTACGTCTATCTAGAACTTCATAAGGTCCAATATATATGGGACACAGCTTTCCCTTCTGTCCAAACCCTTTTCAAACCATGCATAGGAGATATTTTCAGAAATACCTTATCACCTATGGTGAATTCGAGATCTCTGCATCGATTATTTGCATATTGCTTTTGACGGTTTTGAGCTATTCAGACTCTTTCCTTGATAATGTCGACTACTCGACAAGTCTCTTCAATAAACTCTGGTCCAACAATACTCCATTCTCCAACTTCATTCCAAAACAAAGGAGTTCGACATTTCCTACCATATAGTGCTTCATAGGGTGACATTTGTATAGTCGATTAATTGCTGTTGTTATAAGCGAACTCAATCAATGATAATTTCTCATTCCATGATCCTTTGAAATCAATTTCACAAGATCGGGGCATATCTCTTAGGATCTGTATAGTTTGCTCTGACTGTTCGTCAGTTTAAGGTAAATTGCGGTACTAAACTTCAACTTCGTTCACATTATTTTCTGTAGATCCTCCCAAAACTTTGAGATAAAGCATGAGCTTCTGACTGACACTATGCCCTCAAGCATATCATTCAATCTGGTAATATTATCTACATATAGCTTAATTAGCCGCTCCAAAGCACACCGAGATTGTACAGCAATGGAATGAGTTATCTTCATAAGGTGATCAACAATCACCCCCAAACTGCATCAATTGATCTGGGAGTCAATGGCGAATCGATGACATAGTTCATTGTAATGCAGTTTCACTTCCAGACTGGCTCCGATAGTGGTTGTAGTAAGGCATTTTGGTTTTTGTCTTTCATCCTTTACTTGCTGATAATTCAGTCACTGAAACATGCATCTAGCTATAAATACTTCCATTCCCTTCCACTAAAATAACCTCTTCATGTTTTGGTATATTTTGTACTTCTAGGATGTACCCAATATGGAATAGAATGGGCTTTTAACATTATCTTGTATCTATGATCAGCGTTTTTCAATTTCAGATATGCATAATCATCCTCCGTATCTCAGGACCTTTTTCTCATCTGAAGTAAGTCAGGTTAGGTTTTTCTTTTCTCTAAATCTTCTTACACCGCTCTTAGATATATATCTAACAAAATTACTACCTTTACTTCGTCTATCAAATCAGAGACGATCTTTTACACTACAAACGTAAGCGAGGAACTATTTCTCCATAAGTTCTTTGTCACACCCCAATTTTGCACACTTTAGAATGGTGTGATGAACCGCTAGCAAACCAACGGTTCAACCAGGATCTCGTACAGGTGATTTTCGGCTGATCTAAACCTCATATATCCATATTCATAATCAGAGTAAATACACAATAGCGGAAATCTTATAGTAAAATGAATTGAGAATCTACTATGATATTAATATTAAAATAGCAAATTATTCTACATCAACTAAGACATAAATATGTATCAAATACATGTCTTAAATAATCCAAATAAAGAAAACTAAAAATCTAATCGAATACACATGAGTTGCACTCGCAAGAGGAGTCATGAGTATCCACTTCATCTTCAACTTCCATTGCCGCCACGTGACCATACACTGGAGCGTTTATATAATCTTTGACGGTAGTACCTACATCATCAACTAAAAATATTGGACGTCAAGGGGGTGAGCACACATCATGGCTCAGTGAGCAAACAAAACAATGCAACAATACATATGCATGCAGTCAATTCATAACTTTGGTCTGGTTTAATGTTTGCAATGCACAATAGAAAGGTTGGGTGGTCAAAGGTTAACGTTTATTGACCCCGCCTCTATACACAGGGTGTGGAAGTCCGCCCAAAGGTTAACGTTTATTGTTGTCCCCATCCACCCTACCATAACATTGTACAACAAAGGTTAATGTTTGTTGCTGTATAGTGCCATACCAATACGTAAGCCCCTACTGGCGAGGGCTTGCAAACTGGGCTCGCAACTAACCAATCCTAATGCCAAACAGTGTATCCAAGGCCTAACCCCAGCATCCCTCAGAATGTCCATAGAGATAGAGCTAAGGCCTCCTGGTAGAGTTAGAAACTACAAGGACCGAGACCACCTCCCCTGATACTCTACGACGTAATAGTTCTGCTAAAGTAATGGTGATACGACGATGCTAATGCACAAGACTTGAGTTAGCGATAGAGCTAAAGTGCTGAGACCTGCCAAAGGTTAACGTTTATTGACGTTTCCATCAAACCTCCCCTGATACTTGCTCGCATCAAGTACACCAACCACACATATACATTCACATGCCTATTCCTATCATCATCATCGTTATCATGTTATAAACAATAAAGTAAATATGCATGGACAAATAATAGAAATATTGGATGACATGTTGTATGCACATTACAAACATATTCGCATAAGATCAAGCATGGCATTGGACTCAAGAAAAGAGAAAATAGTTTATTATTAACCAATTAGTTTAGAGTTCTGTTCCCTCACCTTAGCTTGCTAATAGATCCTCTTACAAGCTTTAAGATCACCTTTATATTGTTATTATATTGCTAAAAAACCTAACGAAGTCGATAGAATTTAATTAGAATTAATTCTGAATTTAAAAACCATTCTGTTAACTGGGGGTCGGAGGTAGGGTCGGAGTAATGATCGACCCTGGGTGCGACCAGCCCTATTCTAGACTTCCCGAACACTGGGGGTTGATGCTCAGGGTCTGGTAGGGTCGATTGGCCATCGACCCCCCATGCGACCCCCTCTGGGTTTTGGTCGATTTTCTTTCTTAAATCCATTCTTTGTGTTTGGGGTCCTATGGCTTGTTCCTATAATCCATTCTACACATGTTCTATGGTCTAGAACCATGATTCTACCACCTATATGGCTTTCATGATTTTCCCCCATGGTTTTCCATGAAAACCTAACCATAGGTTGATGGTTTGGGTTTCTCCGAGATCATTCTCTCTGGATTATCTATCCTAAGGTCTTGAGCCATTCATGGAATTAGTAACCATAAGCTGAGAAGAATACTCCTTCTCTGCAACTCTTCTCCTTTTGCTTTCTTCTCTTCTTTACTTCTCTTTTCCTTCTCTTCCTTCTCTTCTCTTTCTCTCAATTCAATTAGGGTTGTAAAAGGAGTAAAAGAGGCTTAGGGACGTCCTATTTATAGAGTAGAAACTCCTAAAATAAGTCCCATTGAGATTTGGAAGGAATCCCATCGAAATTAGGAAACTTTCCTAGTTTTCAGATTTACCGAGTACCGGGGGTCAATATGGGGGGTCGGAGATCCCGTCGACCACTGGTTCCTGAAGTGTCCGAACCCCCCATGTAAAACTGGGGGTCTAACTTCTGTCTTGGGGGGTCCGACCCTCCCTTGCTGGGTATGCGACCCTCCCCTTAATTTAAGTATTTTTGGATCAGTTTAGTACCTGGGATCGTGATCTCCTTCACGCACTTGGTCCATTTGGCTCATCCATGATGGGTAGACCTGGTTCAAGGTGGTAAGACCGGGTTAGTTTGATACGGGACTTACAACTCCCCCCTACTTATAAAAATTTTGTCCCCGAAATTGTTCATACCTTCTGAGTCGAATAAGTGAGGGTATTACTTTCGCATAGCATTATCTTCCTCCCATGTAATTTCTTCCATGTCTCTACTTCTCCAAGTGACCATGACATAATAGATATCTCGGTTGCGTAGTCGTTGAACCTTTCGTCTGTTGACTTCCATTGGTGTTACTTTAAAAGTCAAATCTTCAGTTAAATCAGGTAGATCTACTGTCAGAACGTGCGTTTGATCTTTGACATACTTCTTCAATAAGGAAATATGAAATACGTCATGCACACTTGACATAGATGGTGGTAGTGCTAACTGGTAAGCCACTTTCCCACGCTTAGCTAGAATCTCATATGGCCCGACATATCTTGGACTTAGTTTCCCTTTCTGTCCGAATTGTTTCAGACCTCGCATAGGTGATACCTTCAAGAATACTTTATCACCCACAACGAACTCAAGATCAATGTGTCGAGTATCTGCATATTGCTTCTGACGATTCTGCGTTGTTCTCACTCTTTCCTTGATAATGTCGACCACTCGACAAGTCTCTTCAACAAATTCTGGTCCAACGAGACTACGTTCCCCAACTTCATTTCAAAATAAAGGAGTTCGAAACTTTCTGCCATACAGTGCTTCATAGGGTGACATCTGTATAGTAGTCTGATAGCTATTGTTATAGGTGAACTCGATCAGTGGTAGCTTTCATCCCATGATCCTTTAAAGTCAATCACACATGCTCGTAGCATATCTTCTAGAATCTGAATGGTATGCTCTGACTGTCCATCTGTCTATGGAAGGAATGCAGTACTAAATTTCAATGTTGTACCCATAGCCTTTTGCAATCCTTCCCAAAATTTGGAAGTAAATCGTGGATCTCTATCGAACACAATGCTCTCTGGTACACTGTGTAATCGAACAATATTATCCACATACAGCTTTGCTAACCTTTCTAGTGTATACTGAGGTCGTATCGATATAAAGCGAGTTGTTTTGGTTAGATGGTCTACAATCACCCAAACTACGTCAACTACTTGAGGAGTCAATGGTAACCCTGTGACGAAGTCCATGGTGATGCAATCCCATTTCCATACTGGTTTCGGTAACGGTTGTAATAGTCCTGCGGGTCTTTGTCGTTCAGCCTTTACTTTTTGACAATTTAGGCATTGAGACACAAGCTTAGCTACATCTAATTTCATTCCCCTCCACCAATATAGTTTCTTTAGGTCAGGATACATTTTTGTACTTCCAGGATGTATCGAATAGATAGTGGTATGGGCTTCTTTCATCAGTCGGTGTCTAATGTCCACACTTTCTGTTTCAGGTACACATATTCTTCTCTTATACTTCAATAACTTTTCTTCGTCCAAGGTGAACTCAGGGTTAGTTCTACCTTTTTCGATGTCTTCTTGTACCGTTCTCAGGTAAGGGTCTGCCTTGATAGCTGTCTTCACTTCATCAATTATATCTGGTATAATCTTCAATGCAACGAACATATTGGAAAACCGATGAATGATCCCTTGGTTGGCTGATCCATCCGTTGTATCTATCACATATTGCTCATTGTCGTGATTGAATACCATTCCGGTAGTACACATTGGTGCGGTTGTGCTAATCTCTCCCTGGAATTTTATCACTGCCTTTCTGCTCAACGCATCCGCCACTACATTAGCTTTCCCCGAATGATACTGGATATCACAATCATAGTCTTTCAGTAGTTCCAGCCATCTTTTTTGTCTCATATTCAACTCCTTTTGATTAAATAAATAAGTAAGACTTTTATGGTCCGATTTAATCTGGAACTTCTCTCCATATAGGTAATGTCTCCATATCTTGACAGCATGTACTACTGCCACCAACTCCAAATCATGAGTGGGATAATTTTTCTCATGTGTCTTTGACTATCTTGAGGCATAAGCAACTACTTGTTCTCCTTGCATAAGCACACATCCTAATCCCAATCCTGACGCATCAGTGTACAAGGTAAATGGCTGTCCGGGAACAGGAATAGTCAAAATCGGAGCGGATATCAATCTGGTCTTCAGGGTTTGGAAGCTCTTCTCGTATTTATCCGTCCACATAAACTTTTCACCTTTCTTAGTCAGACTGGTGAGAGGTACGGCTATCCGGGAATAGTCTTCCACAAATCTCCGATAATAACCAGCGAGACCCAGAAAACTTCTAATTTCTACAATGCTCTTTGGTGCTTCCCACTTTACAATAGCTTTGATTTTGCTGGGGTCCACTTTGATTCCTTTAACGGATACTACATGGCCTAGGAAGGCGACTTCACCTAGCCAAAACTCACATTTGGTAAATTTGGCATATAGCTTCTCTTTCCTTAAATGCTATAGAGCGGCGTTTAGATTCTTAATATGAGTTTTCTTATCCTTGTAATATACCAATATATCATCAATAAATATGATAATTGACGTATCCAACATATCGTGGAAAACCCGATTCATAAGTTCCATGAAAGTTGTTGGTGCGTTTGTTAATCCAAAAGACATGACCAAGAATTCATAATGTCCATATCTGGTCTTGAAAGCTGTCTTATGAATATCACCATCTTTAATCTTCAACTGATGGTAGCCTGACCGAAGATTGATCTTAGAAAATACCTTTGCTCCTTGCAACTGATCGAACAAGTCATCGATCCGAGGTAGTAGATATCGATTCTTGATTGTCAGTTTGTTCAACTCCCGATAATCGATACATAATCGAACACAACCGTCCTTCTTCTTTACAATTAATAGTGGTGCTCCCCATGGTGATATACTGGGTCGGATATAACCCTTGTCCAGTAGTTCTTGTAGTTGTACTTTTAATTCCTTCAATTCAGTAGGAGCCATTCGGTAGGGTACTTTTGATGCTGGTGCGGCTCCAGGTATAAGATCTATCACAAACTCTGTGGCTCGATCGGGTAGTAATCCTGGTAGTTCCTCAGGAAATACATCGGGGTAGTCCCGCACGACATCAATATCTTCCATCCGTGGTGATTCTTTGGTAAGGTCGACCACTGATACTAGATATCCGACCGCTCCCTTCTCAAGGCACTTCTTCGCCCTTAGTGCTGATAGTATGAGCATGCGTTTACGGAGAAGTTTGGTTCCCGTAAAACTGAATTCTGCTCCTTCTTTGTCTCTAAATGTTAGCTTCTTTTCGGCGCATAATAGGTTTGCCGAATGCCGAGCTAACCAGTCCATTCCCAAGATGACGTCAAAGTCTGCCATCCCAAGTTGGATCAAGGTTGCATCTAAAGTTTTCTCGCCAATGAGAACTGGACATGGCCCATAACCTTTCTCTAACTCCACTTCTAACCCCATCGGTGACCGTACAAGTATTTTGTAGTCCAATGTTTTGATGGGTAAATTCAGCTTCTTTCCAAATGACACAGATATAAAGGAATGAGTAGCTCCTGAATCAAAGAGTACTCTGGCGGGTATGCCATTTATAGGTACGATACCTGTGATTTATTTTACTTAGTCTACATGCTCATACAATGTAATACAACTTAAAAGGTTTCAGTCATTCCTGTGACCACATCGGGTGATGCGGCAGCATCCTCGGATGTAACAGCATAAACTCGTCCTTGATGTAACTGCTTCTTGAGCTTAGGATACTCCCTTGCCATATGTCCCGCTTGATTGCAGTTATAACATTTCGGACCTTCAGAATTTGGCTTTGGCTGCTGTTGAATTACTGGGGTAGTCTTGGGTGCAGTAACAAAGCCTTGAGCATGAAGGGTTTAAATGTCCTGTTATTCCCTCTGTTATAAGAATTTCCAGCTGGCCTTCTCATACCTCGGTTCTGTGTAAAATAGCATTCCTTCTGGCTCGATTCAATAACTCGAGCAATTTGCACAGATTCATTATATAACTTCTTTTCCAAGCCTAGAACATGCTCTCTGATGCTCCCTCTAAGTCCCGTGACAAACCTACGGGTCTAAGTGTCTTCTTCTTGCATGCTGAGTGGTGCAAAGAAAAATAGCTCCTCATAACGTTGTTGATATGCATCCACAGACATCTGGCCCTGATATAAATTCAGGAACTCCTTCTCCATAGAATCTTTGAAGCTTCGGGGAAAGTACTTCACAAAGAAAGCTTCTTTATATATAGCCCAAGTCAATAGGGCGTGCTTGGTTAATAGATAGGCCCTGGTCGATTTTCACCAATGATGTGCATCGCCTTTTAGCAGGAAGGTGGCACATAATACCTTTTCTTCTTTTGTAATAGTCATCATAAGAAAATTTCTCTCCATCTCGTCGATCCAATGTGCTGGCCATAAAGGATCAGACGGTTTACTGTTAAATTCCTTGGTCTTCATCTTCAAGAATCTCTCAACCAATCAAAAGTGATCCAACTGATTTTGGGGGTATGCCCCAATCATAGGTTGTGGATACTGATAATTAACCTGAGCTGCCTCCGGACCTGGTACTAGAATCTGTGCAGCTGGTGGTTGAGTTGTTTGAGGTGCTGGGTGGTTACCTACCGGTGCTGCACTAGTTTGTCCAGTCGGCATTGGTGTGGCATGGGCTTCCTGGAACATAATCCCCATTGCTGCTTGCATTTGAGCCTGTGTGTATTGCATTTGTTGCAGCTGTTGCGATAAGTTCATAACCACGATTGCTAGCTCCGGTGGTGGAGGTGGTGAGTTTGTAGGATTTTCCTGAACCGGATTTACTGGTGGTGCAACCTGTGGATTTCCCTGTGCATATATATTTTCCTGACTAGTTTCCTCCACAGGTGGTGGTGGTGGTACTGAGTTTCGGCTTTGCCTGGTTACTCTACGTCCAGCCATTTTCCTTTGATATTGGTGATGCCTGAAAAATCATTAACAAACGTGAGGCAATCATTTATACTTCATGTAGGCACGCTAACCGATGTTATTTTCAAAAATTTTAGATCATTCTGTGAAAAATACTATCTTTTCTATGCAGGGTCGATGGTGGGGGTCATTAGTATGCCCGACCCTCAGTATCCGACCCTGGGGATCTACCTATTCTTCCCGAAAGCCGGGGTTCGATGGGTGTCCGACCCGCAGGTGCGACCCCTGGTTTCCTGTCAGATTCCCGAGAGCAGGGGGTCGATACGGGGGTCGATCGTTGTCCGACCCCCAGGTGCGACCCCTGGTCTTCTATCAGGTTCCCGAGAGCTGGGGGTCGATACGATGGTCGATGTTGGGGTCGATTATCTTGGTCGAATTCTCCGACCCCCGGACCAAAAATCAGATTTTTAAGGTCCGATCTTGGGTCCATTTCCCATTATTCCTTCCCCGTTTCGACTCATCTTCCACCTCTGAGTTGCTACAGTGTCACTCCGCTATATTGGTCATTTCGGTTCCGTGTTTCAACGTCCACATCATTCCTACAGGTATGTTTCCTCATTTTTACCTGTTTTTAGGTTTTCATTTCTAGGAATGAAAGCCCTCAAAATTTTTTGAGTTTCATCGGTTGGTTATCGAAAAACTTGGATTTTTGCTATTTTTGCCCTAATTTGTCGAAATTTTTGATTTCTCGCAATTTCTTCGAATTGGATTCCATTAGTTAGAATTTCCTACTGTGTGAGTGTTGTAGGATCTATTAGAGCCCACGTAAGTCCTCCTGCCCCCGTGTGTGGATGACAAGTGAGGCTTTTTGGCCAACTTTTGTCGTTATAATGTTCAAATTTTGGTTTTTACTCTCTACTAACCAATTATTGGTTTTTCTTTCTTATTTGCAGATACTATGGCTCGTACCAAAGTACCCAGAGTTCATGATCCCCTTTGTTTCTGTTCCAACGAAGCTGAGGCATACTATGCCCACTACACTCTCAAGAAAGTAAAGGGTGGTCGTAAGGTGAACTTGGCTGAGTTAGCCCTGTTCAATGTGGAGAGAGCGTTTGGTGATATGGGATGGCTCCCTGTCATTACTTACGACGCGTACACCTGCCCCGACTTGGTACGCCAGTTCTATTGTAACCTCCAGGTGGTGGGGGATTACAATGATGTTGGGAGGGGTCACGAGTTGAGCATCACGAGTTACGTCAAAGGGGTGAACATCTCGTTTGACTATCGGCAGCTAGCCGACCTACTGGGCATCTCCTATGATGGCCCCATGGCTTTCTGTGCTCCGGGAGAGCCTCAGTTCTTCTCTCTACAAATGAGGGTCGAGATCGATAACCAGCTCCTTCGTCCTGATCGCTGGCAGATGAGGGCATGTTATATGCGTCCAGTTCAACGGGTATATTGCAAGATCATTCAACATAACCTAATCCCACAGAGTGGTCATTACGAGAGGGTTTCCCAGCTGACCCAGTATCTTCTATATAGTATTTGCACTAGGCAGCCCGTCTGCCTTCCGTACGTTATCATGCGTACCATGATCACTGCTACGTTGCCCAGTCATACTGGTAACCTTCCTTACGGACATATGATCACTATTCTGCTTACCCGCCTGGGGTTTGATTTATTGGATGAGAAGATTCAGGAGAAGTCCTTCTCATCGCCTCTAGATTGGGAGGCTATTTGCAAGACGGGCATGCAGGATGCTCAGGTCAGTGATGAGGAGAGGAACGCGATGGTGCGCCCTCGCACTCGCATAGAGATAGTTGACCTGAGGCAGCTGCCGCCGCCGCTGGAGTTCATGCAGAGCCTCCTGGTGATGATGACCGTATGTACATGGATGTAGACTCTATACCACCTCCTTCGCCTATGCATGCGGCTGGAGCTAGTACTTCATATGCGACTGGTCCTTCACATACGGCTGGTCCTTCACACCCACCTTCTGATATGATGGAGATATTGCATGAGATCAGAGAGGCTCAGCGCAGATCTGATCTGAGGATGGGGGAGTTACTAGACGCTCAGCGGGTGAGAGTGGATGATCTACTAGTCTCCTAGCGTACATCAGCCATGAGGATGGGAGAGTTACTAGACGCTTAGCAGGTGAGAGTGGATGAGCTACTAGACGCCCAGCGTACATCAGCCATGATGATGGGAGAGCTCATAGAGGCTCAGCGCGAGACTGATCAACGGGTAGCTGATCATACAGCTAGTCTTCAGACATCCCAGACTCAGATAGCCTAGTTGACTAGAGTCTACGCTGAGGATTATGATAGAGATCGTGAGGCACCACCTCCTCCTTCACCTCCAGCTTCATGATTATATCTATTTTCTTTCATTGTACTACAGAGTAACTGTCCGGGTTGTGGACTGTACTCTGCTTTAGCCATGTATGTACCTTTGTTTCCCTCTCATTGTATTTAAAATTTGTTTCCCCTTTAATAGATGCATTATTTTCTTTTCATATTTGGTCTCAAAAATCACACGTGCTTATAGTGTGTTAATATTACAGTTTTTACTTTTATCCTATCTCAATTCACAATTTATCATGAATGTATGCCAGTTTAGTGGACATGGCCTGAGATGCTCTGATACCAAGTTATCACACCCCAATTCCGTACACTTTAGAACGGTGTGATGAACTGCTAACAAACCAATGGTTCAACCAGGATCTCGTACAAGTGGTATCCGGCTGATCTAAACCTCATATATTCATATTCATAATCAGAGTAAATACACAATAGCGGATGTCTTATAGTAAAATGAACTGAAAATCTACTGTGATATTAATATTAAAATAGAAAATTATTCTGTATCAACTAAGACATAAATAAGTATCAAATACATGTCTTAAATAAATCCAAATAAAGAAAACTAAAAATCTAATCGAATACATATGAGTTTCACTCGCAAGAGGAGTCATATCTATCCACTTCATCTTCAACTTCCATCGTCGCCATGTGACCATACACTGGAGCGTTTATATAATCTTCGACGATAGTACCTACATCATCAACTAAAAATATTCGACGTCGAGGGGGTGTGTACACATCATGTCTCAGTGAGCAAACAAAACAATGCAACAATACATATGCATGCAGTCAATTCATATCTTTGATCTGGTTTAAAGTTTGCAATGCGCAATAGAAAGGTTGGGTGGTCAATGGTTAACATTTATTGACCCCGCCTCTATACACAGGGTGTGGAAGTCCACCCAAAGGTTAACGTTTATTGTCATCCCCATCCACCCTACCATAACATTGTACAACAAAGGTTAACGTTTATTGATGTACAGTGCCTTACCAACATGTAAGTCCCTACTGGCGAGTGCTTGCAAACTGGACTCGCAACTAACCAATCCTAATGCCAAACAGTGTATCCAAGGCCTCACCCCAGCATCCCTCAGAACGTCCATAGAGAGAGAGCTAAGGCCCCCCGATAGAGTCAGAGACTACAAGGACCGAGACCACCTCCCCTGATACTCTACGACGTAATAGTTCTACTAAAGTAATGGAGATACGACGACACTAATGCACAAGACTTAAGTTAGAGATAGAGCTAAAGTGCTTAGACCTGCCAAAGGTTAACGTTTATTGACGTTCCCATCACACCTTCCCTGATACTCGCTCGCATCAAGTACACCAACCACACACATACATTCACATGCCTATTCCTATCGTCATGATCATCATCATGTTATAAATAATAAAGTAAATATGCATGAACAAATAATAGAAATATTGGATGACATGTTGTATGCACATTACAAACATATTCGCATAGGATCAAGCATGGCATTGGACTCAAGAAAAGAGAAAATAGTTTATTATTAACCAATTAGTTTAAAGTTTTGTTCCCTCACCTTAGCTTGCTAATAGATCCTCTTACAAGCTTTAAGATCACCTTTATATTGTTATTATATTGCTAAAAAACCTAACAAAGTTGATATAATTTAATTAGAATTAATTCTGAATTTAAAAATCATTTTGTTAACTGGGGGTCGGAGATAGGGTCGGAGTAATGATCGACCCTGGGTTCGACCACCCCTATTCTAGACTTCCCGAACACTGGGGGTTGATCCTCAGGGTCTGGTAGGGTCGATTGGCCATCGACCCCCCATGCAACCCCCTATGGGTTTCGATCTATTTTCTTCCTTAAATCCATTCTTCGTGTTTGGGGTCCTTTGGCTTGTTCCTGTAATCCATTCTATACATGTTCTATGGTCTAGAACCATGATTCTACCACCTATATGGATTTCATGATTTTCCTCTATGGTTTTCATGAAAACCTAACCATAGGTTGATGGTTTGGGTTTCTCCGAGATCATACTCTCTGCATTATCTATCCTAAGGTCTTTAGCAATTCACGGAATTAGTATCTATACCTGAGAAAAATACTCCTTCTCTACAACTCTTCTCCTTTCGCTTTCTTCTCTTCATTACTTCTCTTTTCCTTCTCTTTCTTCTCTTCTCTTTCTCTCAATTCAATTAGGGTTGTAAAAGGAGTAAAAGAGGCTTAGGGACGTCCTATTTATAGAGTAGAAACTCTTAAAATAAGTCTCATTGAGATTTGGAAGGAATCCCATCGAAATTTGAAAACTTTCCTTGTTTTCAGATTTACCGAGTATCGGGGGTCGATAGGGGGGTTGGAGATCCCATCAACCCCTGGTTCCTGAAGTGTCTGACCCCCCATGTAAAACTGGGGGTTTGACTTCTGTCTTGGGGCGTCTGACCCTCCCTTGCTGGGTATACGACCCTAGGATCATGATCTCCTTCACGCACTTGGTCCATTTGGCTCATCCATGATGGGTAGACCTGGTTCAAGGTGGTAAGACCAGGTTAGTTTGATACGGGTCTTACATTCTCACTCAACTGGATCATCAAAAGTTTCTATTAAATGTTACTCTTCTTCCAAATATGAATCTGTTGCTGCGGATAGAAGGCGGCATTCGTAATATATCCTCGTTCTAGCTTCATTATTTCCCTTTTTACTCAAAGCTTCAGCTACCACTTTAGTGTTTCTCGAGCGACACTGCGTTTCACGGTCTTAATCCTTCAAGAGTTCCAACCATCTCCTTAGCTTCATGTTCAACTCTTTCTGGGTGAAGAGATGAGTAAGACTCTTGTAATCCGATTTAATCTGAAATTCTTCTCTGTATAGATAATGTCTCCAAGTCTTGATTGTATGAATCACAGTTGCTAACTCCAAATCATGAGTTGGGTGATTCTTTTCATGCTCCTTCAGTTGTCTTGAATCATGTGCAATCGCTTGTTTAACTTACATCAACCCACATCCTAGACCCAATCCAGAAGCATCGGTGTGTAGGGTAAAAGGTTTCCCTAATGTCAGAACGATCAAGATGGGAGTTGATATCAAGCTTGTCTTTAGAGTCTGGAAACATACTTCACACTTATCACTCCAATTAAACTCCTCTCCCTTCTTGGTTAGCTTGTTAAGAGATTTTACGATCTTAGAGTGGTCCTCCACAAATCGTCTATAATAGCTAGTTAAACCCAAGAAACTTCTGATCTTCACAATGTTTTAGGCATTTCTCACCATACAATTGCATCTATCTTACTGGGATCCACTTTTATCCTTTCTAATGACACTATGTGACCCTGAGAATGCAACCTCATTTAACCAGAACTCACACTTCATGAACTTGGCATAAAACTTCTCCCTTCTCAACAGTTGTAAGGCAGCTCTAAAATTCGTTATAGGACCTTCTTCATCTTTGGAATAAACTAATATGTAGTCTACGAAAACTATGACCGATGTATCTAATACGCCATGAAACATCCGGTTCATAAGCTCCATAATATGTGCTGGTGCATTGGTCATACCAAAAGACATAACCAAGGACCTCATAATGTCTGTACCTGGTTCTAAAAGTCATCTTTAGATTGTCACTATTTTTAATCTTCAATTAATGATACTCTATCCAAGGTCGATCTTAGGGAACACCTTTGCACTTTGCAACTGATTGAACAAGTCATCAATCTGTGACAATGGACATCAATTCTTTATGGTGAGCTTGTTCAATTCCCAATAGTCTATACATAGCCAAACACTACCGCCCCTCTCTTCACGTATAGCACTGGCGCTCCCTATGATAAAATACTTAGCTGATTAGAACCTTTGTTAATAACTCTCGTAGTTAAGTCTCAATTCCTTCAACTCTGTAGGAGCTGTTCTTTAGGGTGCCTTAGACACAGGTGTCGTCCCTGGTAACAAGTTGATAACGAACTCGGTCGCATGATCAGGTGGCATCCCGGGTAAGTCTCCTGGAAACACATCAGGGAATTTACACATCACATCAAAATCTTCCTTCTGTGGTGCCTCTTTAGTATCATCTACCATAGATACCATATATCCAACTCCTTTCTTTCCAAGGCATCTCTTCACCTTCAGTGCAAGGACGATAAGCTTCCGCTTCTTAGGCAACATGCTTCCAATAAAACTAAATTCTACGTCATTTTTGCTCTTGGATGACAACCTCTTCTATGCACATAACATCTTTGTAGAGTCTTGAGATGACCAATCCATCCCCAAGATGACGTCAAAGTTTGTCATCTCAAGTCGAATTAGGTTGCATCCAAATTCCGTCCATCCATATGATTCAGACATTGTTCATAATACTCATCTAACACAACATCTAGTCGAAAAGGGCTTGAACTAGCAAAATCTGGTTTAAGGTCTTAATGGCATGTCTAACCTCCTTCATCTCTTACGATTTTTTTCAAAGACTACCATCAATAATCTCATATTGCACTCATTAGCTTACATCTCTTTTATCACTGCTGTTTTACCCTAATCTCTCTATCATATACCTCGAAAAGTACCTTGTGATTGTTACTTCATATCCCAAGTCTACCTACAAGCATTAGGGTATATGTTTATAATTTCATTAATTCAGCCAAACTCTTTGGGTCTTTACTTGATCATCTCACTCAACATTGTGCATAACTCAGTATTACTTGTTTTAATCCGAATACTATCAATGCCATAATTTTTTACTTCATCCTTGTATCCACTCTTGGATATGCTTTTGGAAATCTTCTACCTTATCAAGATTTATACCGATATAGCCAACTATAACTCTATCAAGCTCTATCTACTCTTTCATTGGCTACTCTTGGAAATTCTTAATTCTTGTTTATGCACTCATTTACAGACAATGACTCATATCCATCCATTTAGCAATCTCAGAACAGATTCTCCTTACTTCATCTAAGGTTTTCTTGGTTATAGAATCTAATCTGAATTCAATCGTCTTCCTCCAATAATTTCATTATTAACTATGTATCTCTATCAATGGATGTCAAGGAATATAAGAATCAGAATGTTTATCAAAAAGTAATTCATTTCCTTCTTTTGAATTCAGTATGATGAAGAATATTTGTTTTACCTAGTGAACCTAGGTTTAAAGGATCAGGAGTAAATCTATGGTAATCTAACCGGCATCCAAATATCATTAGGTTACACGGTGGTCCAAATACATAGAAGTAGAGATTTTACAGCTCTTAACCTCATGGTTATAGGTTCTATGGAGTATATAATGCCATTGTTCAAGGCATTACGGGAGTAAATCTGGAGAAAGTTTTGGTACATCAATAAATCAGGTATAAATCGGAAAGATGTCGTTCAAAATAATTAAACCTTTAATTGTTCATTCATTTGATATCTCTATTCATGTTATCGATCATGAAAGTAGCTTAAATTGGTATAATCAAGACTAATACTAAAAAAACAATATCTATAACTCCAATTGACAGGTTGAATTGATAGGGTATCCTCCTGTCAAGGCACAAGAATTTAAAATCAGGTATGTGCATCCGCTATAATCATAAGGATAAGTCAATGATGTACCGCATCTTATATACACCTGTCTAGATATATGGCCACAATAGATTTGATCCTTTGTTGAAACGTTTGAGGCTTCATCTTCAGAAAATATTCCTTAACCCTTGTCGGATCATTCTGCCATGAGGCAGCTATCTCATACATTAGTGGTTGATAAGGGTAACCACCTTGATACACTGCTTATTGTGCACTAAACTTTTACACTAGGGTGTGTGTTACTGGGACATGCTATATGGTAGGCACTATGTTACGACTAACATATATTGGAAGTATAGTCATGCTACCAACAAGTACTGTACTTGATTTGACCTGGAGGTGTTGGTGTAGCATTGGCAACTTGGGTAGAGATTACCATGGTAATTTGCATAGTCGGTCTCATCTGTTGTTACTTTTGCATTTTGTCAGGCCAAGTTTATTACAATCATAGCCAAGGCACATGGTAGTCCGGGTAGATTGCCTAGAGTGGCTTGATTGTTCACCTCCTTTGATTTGCTCCAATCTAATTATCATTATTTAGCATCTGCTTAAATGAGTTTACAGTATCCGTTCTCGACCCAGATAGTGGTGGGCCAAGTTGCAACCTCTTCTTAATGCTCAGCAGGCAATGAATCAGCGTGTGGTGGATCTCACTCTGAGTCTCCACGTCACCCAAGAGTATAGCTTTATCTTCTTTTATAGTTACTCTCATTTTTGGTGTATAGCCATTGTTCTCTTATCTCTGTTGCATTCAGCCCGAGATCTTTTCCTTTACCTTTGCAGGGATTTAGACGTTACTAGCCATTTTTCTTCTTCCTCTGTCATACATCAAGTTTCACATCTTGTGAGTACCAACTCAGTATTCTAATTTTCTGCTTTATAGATGCTCCCTTCTTGCTACTATACTATATCCTTTGTATACTTCAACAACTGCCCGATTTATAGATCATACCCTATATTTTTTGTTTATCATGATATATTTAGATTTTCTTTTTCTGTCTGTGTATACATATGGTTCCACCTTTTATATGTACATTATTGTCGTGTTAAAGTTCTGTCTCAACCAACACAGGTGCTTATGGTGTGTTTGTATTAATGTTTTTAATTTATCCTAACTCAGTTCATGCACTCTAGTGGAAGTATTCAAGTTTGAGGGGCAAGGCTGAGAGCTCTGATACCAAATTGTCACACCCCAATTTTGGACTAACCAAAATGGTGTAATGAACCGTCAATAAACCAACAGTTCAACTATGATCTCATATAGGCTATGCCAACCATGATAAACCAAAACACATTCTACTTTAATCAAAGATAATAAAGTAAATAGCGAAAGTCTTATTAACAATGAACTGAGGTCTAATCATGATAAATAATTAATATTCCAGTAATCTCCAAGTAACCAAAAAATAATTTAATACATATTACAAATATCAAAATACGAAAGTTAAACACTAAGCGTATCCATAGTTCAAAAGTTCGCTTAACGAATCATAGTAGTCCTCCACAGCTTGCTCATCCATAGCCACCACCTATTTATATGTTGGCGTGTCGACATAATCTTCAACCGTAATACCTGCAACATCATAAACTAAAAAGAATTACATGCGTGAGGGTCATCTCTCTAACTTGAGCTCAGTGAGTAAACAAAACAATGCAACAACATACGCATGCATTCAATCCTTTTCTTTGGTCTGATTTATAAGTTTACAATGTGCTATAGAAAGGTTTGGTGGCCGCTGCACCTCTATACACGAGTGTGTGAATCTGCCCAATGGATCAAACACCATTGTCGTCCCATATGCATCCACCATGGAATAGAGATAGATCTAAAGTATCCGGATCAAACACCGCCAACACTTCCCCAGATGCCCTACCCATACCAACACATAAGCCCCTATTAGCGAGGGTTTGCAAACTGGGCTCGCAACTAACCAATCCTAATGCCAAACAGTGTATCCAAGGCCTCTCCCCAGCATCCCTCAATACGTCCATAGAAATAGAGCTAAGGCCCCCTGGCAGAGTCAGAGACCACACGGTCCGAGACCACCTCCCCTGATGCCCTACGACGTAACAGTTCTACTAAGGTAATACCGAAACAACGATGTTAGTGGGAAAGACTTAAGTAGAGATAGAGCTAGAGTCTGGTGACGAGGTCGAAGACCACTATGCCACGTCCTCCCCCAGATGCTCTATTCACATCCAATACACCAACCACATACATACATTTACATGTCTATTCCTAGCATCATCATCATCATCATGTTATAAATAAATGGAATTAAATATGCATGAATAGTAATAGCAGGAATATTAGATGACATGCGAGATGCACATTACAAGCATACAAGCATAAAATCAATCATGGCATTGGACTCAATAAAAATAAATAGTTTGTTATTAATCAATTAGTTTTGGTCTTGTTCCCTCACCTATTAGCAATATTTGATGTCCTTCCAAGCCTTGAAATTCTCTTTGAATTGATTTAACAATATAAAAGTTATATGAGTTTATGTTAGGGTTCATATGTGACATGTTACAGTAGTCAAAAATCAAAACAGAACACTGATAGGTGTCTGATTGGTCCTATGGTCTCATGCTGTATCGACCTTACTGTCTACGGTAGATACCCTACGGTCGCATATGGTGCGACCTTAGCTGCAACCATATGATTTCTGAAATCTTCCCGAGTACCTATGGTCGATCCTCTAGTCATACTGGTCATGCTATGGTCGGCCATAGCTGTGACGTTCAGATTTTTTATCACAGTCCACATGCAATTTAAGTTCTTCCTGGGTCAATTTTTCTGTTCTTCAATGGGGTCTATTCTAAGGTCATCCTATGGCCATCATTAGTAATTTCTTATCAACCCTAATCATCAAATTCACACCTTATGGTTCTCCTTGGGATTTCCTCAAGGAAATCACATAGATCATAATAGGTTGATATTGCCTATCTTCCATAGAAGTCTTATACAGGTTTACCGCGGATTTGTTTCATACCTTTTCCTGGATAGAGAGCCAATCTCTTCTCAGCAAATTCTTCTCCTTAGCTTTTTTCTTCTTCTCCTTTTCTTCCTTCTCTTCCTTCTCTTTCTCTAGGGTTCACTAATGTTATAAAAGAGTGAAAAGGGGCTGAGGGACGTCCTTTATATAGAGGAAAACTCTCCATATAGAGTCCTCTTAAAATTAGGAAAGCAATCCCTTAGTTTAGGAAAGTTATCAAAACTAGGAGTCTGATCTGGGTTCTCAGGGTTTATCAAACGGTCACATAAACTGTCGACTGTAGGGTCAAAATCATCGACCGTGGGGTTCTGGATTTGAGATTTTTGTTCCCTTCCTTATGGTTGACCATATCTACCCCGGTATGTGACCTTAGGTATGTTTTTAGTGTTCTTAACTCGATTCTCATACCTAGTTTATGATCTACCTTAACACGCTCGGTCCACTTGGTCCAGGAATGATGGAAGACCTGACACGACAAGGTTAGACTAAGTTAGTGGAGTGTGGGTCTTACATCAATGATCCTTGCCTTGCGAGATCAAAGATTCCTCAATTTTGATGATTCATTATTGGGAATCATTGAAACAAGTCTCTATAGCGGACCGGTGTACTTTAATTGTTACCCGGATATTACATTACCACTATATGACCCAAACCTCAAAGATGCACTCAAAATCAATATAAAAATGTATAGATATAAAAGGAAGATAGGATCAATTCCTATCGCCATTATCCATCGAATACAATATAAAGCCATCACAATATCAATGGAACCACCCCAAAGTCTGAAAAAGACACCAAAAGGATATACAACCTTCTTTGAGACAGATGGATCTCAATCCAGGACTATCCTACCCAAAACCATTCAATGGTAGGATGTTGTTTTTCTTGAGGAATGGAAATTACAATGTCAAATTCCTCCACCTCAAATGGAGCCAAACAAAACCATCAAATCCATTTCTCAACAAGATGATGGACTAGTTCTATCAAATTTGATAGAACTGTCTCAAATCCCAAATCCATCCCTCAAACCTTAGATCAATACCTTAATAGGCAAAGATCTACCAACACGTTCAAACCAAGTAGGTCTTCCTGCTCAGACCTTCCAAGTCTTCACTTGGAAAAGCAAAACAAAATTTCTGAACTCTACCAGGAAAACAGAAGACTCTTCAAAATAGTAGAACAAATCCTAATTCGAATATTATTGACATAGAATCTCTGTCAAATTTCTCTCAAACCTCTGATGCATCAGAGAAGCCAAATGAACCCAAAGTAGTTTCTCAACTACAAGCAAATTACCAAAACATTCAAAATTACTACCCTCGTCCGACATTTCTGGATCTTCAAATTGAAGAAAGAGGTCGTAACTCCCAAGCGACATATACCAGTGGTGTCACACCACAATTCTACCCCAACCGGAATGGTGTGATGAACCGTCAATAAACCAACGGTTCAACCAGGATCTCGTATAGGCTATCCCACGTTGTTAAACCAAAACATATTCCACATTAATCAGAGGTAATAAAGTAAATAGTGGAAGACTTACAGATAATGAACTGGGGTCTAATCATGATAAATAATTAATATTCCGTTTATCTCCAAGTAACCAAAACATAATTTAATACATATTACACTATCCAAATACAGAAATTAAACACTAAGCGTATCCATAGTTGAAACGCTAGCTTGACGAATTATAATAGTCCTCCACAGCTTGCTCATCATAGCCGCCACATGTTCATATGTTGGCGTGTCGACATAATCTTCAACCTTAATACCTGCAACATCAGAATCTAAAAAGAATTTCATACACGAGGGTCAGCTCTCCAACTTAAGCTCAGTGAGAAAATAAAACAATGCGACAAACATATGCATGCATTCAATTCATATCTATGGTCTGGTTTATAGTTTGCAATGTGCTATAGAAAGGTTCGGTGGCCGCCTCACCTCTATACACGAGTGTGTGAAGCCGCCCAAAGGTTAATTGTCATTCCACATGCACCCATTATAATAGAGATAAAGCTAAAGTGCTTAGGACCACACCGCCTCTGTAAGACCCGTGTCAATCTAACCCGGTCTTACCACCTTGAACTAGGTTTACCCATCATGGTCGAGTCAAGTGGACCAAGGGCGTGAAGGAGATCGAGATCCCAGGTATCAAATCGACCCAAAAACACTTAAAATAAGGGAAGGGTCGCATACCCAGCTAAGCAGGGTCGGACCTCCCAAAACAGAAAGTCAGACCCTCAGTTTTGAAGGGAGGGTCGGACAGCTTAGGACCCTAGGGTCGACGGGATCATCGACCCTCCCATCGACCCTCGGTTGTCGTAAGAAAATAAAATTAGGAAATTTCGTAATTTTTTATTGGGATTCTTTCCTAATCTCAAAGGGACTTATTTTAGGATATTCCTACTCTATTTAAAGGGCGTCCCTAAGCCACTTTCACTCCTATCACAACCCTAATTGAATTGAGAGAAAAAAAGGAGAAGGAAAAGAGGAAGAAGAAAGGCAAGGAAGAGAACTTAGCAAAAAGGAGAAGAATTTCAGAGAAAAAGTAATATTCACAGGTATGGATACTAATTCCATGAGTTTCTACAGACCTTAGGATAGTTATTGGAGAGAGTGTGATCTCGGAGAAACCCAAACCATCAAGTTATGATTAGGTTTTCATGGAAAACCATAGAAGAATGCATGAAAGCTATCTAGGTGGTTGATTCGTGGTTCTAGACCATGGAATGAATGTTTAATGGAATGTAGAAGCAAGCCATAGGACCCCAAACAAGAAGAATGGATTAAAGAGAGGGAATTGGACCAAAGTGCACAGAGGGTCGCACCGAGGGTCGATGACCATCCAACCCTAGGTGTTCCTGACCATCGACCCTCAGTGTTCGAGAAGTTCAGAATCTGGGGAGGGTCGCACCCAGGGTCGATCAGGACTCCGACCCTACCTCCGACCCTCAGTTAACAGAATGGTTTTTAAATTTTGAATAAATTCTAATTAAATTCTATCGGCTTTGTTAGGTCTTCTAGCAATATAATAGCATTATAAAGGTGATTCTAAAGCTTGGAAGATGATCTATTAACAAGCTAAGGTGAGGAACCAGAACTCCAAACTAAATTGGTTAATAACAAAAATTGTTTTCTATTTTTTGAGTCCTATGCCATGCTTGATTCTATGCGAATATGTCTGTAATGTGCATACAACATGCCATCCAATATTTCTATTACTTGTTCATGCATAACTTACTTTATTGTTTATAACATGATGATGATGATGATGATAGGAATACACATGTGCTTGTATGTCTGTGGTTGATGTACTTGATGCGAGCGAGTATCAAGGGAGGTGTGATGAGAACGTCAATAAACGTTAACCTTTGGCGGGTCTCAGCACTTTAGCTCTATCTCTAACTCAAGTCTTGTGCATTGGCATCGTCGTATCGCCATTACTTTAGCAGAACTATTATGTCGTAGAATATCAGGGGAGGTGGTCTCGGTCCTTGTAGTCTCTGACTCTACCGGGGGGCCTTAGCTCTATCTCTATGGACATTCTGAGGGATGCTGGGGTGAGGCCTTGGATATACTTTTGGCATTAGGATTGGTTAGTTGCGAGCCCAGTTTGCAGCCCTCGCCAACAGTGGCTTACGTGTTGGTATGACACTATATAGCAATAAACGTAACATTTGTTATATAATGTTCATGGTTGGGTGCATGTGAGTCGACGATAAACGTGATCTTCGGGTGGCGTCACACACTTGTGTATAGAGGCGGGGTCAATAAACGCGACCTTTGACTACCTAAACCTTTCTATTGCATACTGTAAACTTTAAACCGGACCAAAGATATAAATTGATTTGCATGTATATGTATTGTTGCATTATTTTGGCTACTCATTGAGCCGTGATGTGTGCTCACCCCTCGACGTCGAATATTTTTAGTTGATGATGCAGGTTATACCGTTGAAGACTATATGAATGCGTCTGCATACGGGAACGTGGCAGCAATGGAAGCTGAAACTAAAGTGGATACACACGACTCCTCTCGCGAGTGCAACTCGTGTGTATTTGATTAGATATTTTATAGGTTTCTTTATTGGATTTATTAAGAGATGTATTTGGTATTTAAATATTTATGTCTCAGTTGAAAATAGAATAATTTGCTATTAAATTATTAATATCATCTTAGTTTCCCAGTTCATGTTATTATAAGACTTCTGCTATTGTGTATTTACTCTGATTATGATTATGGATGTGTGTAAGTTCAGATAATGCGGGGATAGCCTACTCGAGATCCTGGTTGAACCATTGGTTTATTAGCGGTTCATCACACCATTTTGAAGTGTGCGGAATTGGTGTGTGACAGCATCACACTTCCCCTGATACTCTACCTATACCAACACGTAAGCCCCTGCTGGCGAGGGCTTGCAAACTGAGCTCGCAACTAAGTAATCCTAATGTCAAACAGTGTACCTAAGGCCTCACCCTAGCATCCCTCAATACGTCCATAGAGATAGAGCTAAGGCCCCCCGGCAGAGTCGAAGACTATGCGGTCCGAGACCACCTCCCCTGATACCCTACAACGTAATAGTTTTGCTAAGGTAATGGCGATACGACGATGACAGTGGACAAGACTTGAGTAGGATAGAGCTAGAGTTAGTGACCAGGCTGAACCACAATGTCACGTCCTCCCCCTGATGCTCCACTCGCATCAAGTACACTAACCACACACATACATTCACATGTCTATTCCTAGCATCATCATCATCATCATGTTATAAATAAAATAAAATTAAATATGCATGAACATTAATAGCAGGAATATTAGATGACATGTTGAATGCACATTACAAGCATACACGCATAGAATCAGTCATGGCATTGGACTGAAGAAAATAAAAATAGTTTATTATTCGCCAATTTGTTTAGATCTTGTTCCCTCACCTTTTCTTGAGTGTAGATCCTCTTTCAAGCTTTAAGAATCACTTTTATATCAATAGAAAAACCTAACAAGTCAATAGATTTTAATTAGAATTCATTCCAACAATTTTAGGCTTGCTGTTAAGCGAGGGTCGTAGGTAGGGTCGCATGTTTTTGCGACCCCCAGGGGTAGGGTCGATGCCAGGGTCAGATGTTCCATCGACCCTAGGTGTGACCACCGCATCCCTAGACATCCCGAATGCTGGGGGTCGATCCTGTGGTCTGGTAGGGTCGATTCCCAATCGACCCCACATGCGACCCCCCGTGGTTTGAGTCATCCTTTTCATCCTACAGTCCATCCTTTCATGTTTGGATCCTTTGGCTTAGTTTTATAGTCTATTCTATGATTGTTTTATGGCTCAAAACTCCAAGTTACTCACTTTTCATAGTTTTCCATGATTTCCATTGGAATTCATCCATGGATGGATGGTATTAGGGTTTCTCTTAACCTAACTTCATCATAATCTATTATAAGCTTTCAATTCATATAGGGATTGAGGTTCATACCTTCTGTAGTCTGAGTTTCAAAGATATCTCTGAACTTCTTCTTCTTCCTTAGCCTTTTCTTCAAGTTTTCCTTATCTTCTTTTCTTCCTTCTCTTCTCTTTCACTCACTTTCAATTAGGGTTCTAAAAGGAGTGAAAGAGGCTTAGGGATGTCCTATTTATAGAGGAAAACCTCCCAAAATAAGTCCCATTGAGTTTAAGAAAGGTCCCAATTGAAATTAGGAAAGTTTCCTAATTTTCGGTTCGTGCTGTTTTTTGCTGTTTTCCTAGGGTCGATGCTAAGGGGTCGATGGGGGGGAAGGACAATCCGAGACCCCCCGACCAAAAGTCATGGGTTAGACTTCTTTATAGGTGGGGGTCGACCCTGCCTGTTTGGGCATGCGACCCTACCCTCATTTTGACTATTTTTGAGTAAAATTTCATATTGGGTCTTGGTTTTCCTCACACACTTGGTCCACTTGGCTCGCCCATGATATGTAGACTGGTCACGACACAAAATGTAAGGTTAGACCGGGTTCGTGGCGTGCGGGTCTTACAAGTGGTACCATTTACGAATGGGACATTGATGGAATGTTAGACTACAACTTAACAAACAAACTTCACGAAATGATGATGGTTAGTAATGCCTATCGCCTCAAAGAATACACGGATCGAGCCATTGCTGAGATCATTGTCTCAAGGTTATCCGGCCAACTCAAAGGATGGTGGGATTATACTCTCACATCCTTTCAAAAGGTTGAAATCTTTCAGGTGTCCATCTTGACCCAAACAGTGAATCAATTCTTGATGAAATAGGGGAACCTGTCAGCGATGCTTTCAACACATTGATTTTCAACATAACAAAATTCTTTTTAGGAGATCCAACAAGGTTGAAAGACCGATCTTCTGAACAGTTATCAAACCTCAAATGCAATAAAGACCTTGTTTAGTGTATATATATATATATGTATATATATATATATATATATATGTACACTATGACCAGTTTAGTTTTTAGTTCATATGGTGTGTTCTACTCTTTGCTTAACTTCTTGTAATTAGATGTATCTAGTTTACTATCTTTCTGTCTTACTACTTGTGTATTTGTAAAAGTTTTTAATTATCCTAGGCATCCGTTTTGACACATAGAAACGCGTGTGCAGGGGAAGTCTATAGGTAGAGTCTGAGTGGTTGTGCTTTGATAACAGCATTATCACAGCCCATTATAGAATTCAGGCGTGATATCCAGATCGTCCAAGAGACAACCTGAATCTCTCAACGACCGATAACCAAAATGATCTACCAACATACCCCACAGTTTACATAAGCAACATTTACAATGATCACAAGTAAAAATAATAATTTACAGTAGAATATAATTATAGTGCAGTGGATTAATACTGGAGAAAGGATGCCAGTCTAATGGTACTCATACATAATAGTTTGATATGAATTACAATCCATTGTCACAATATCATTCTTAATACATAAGTTCTCACATATAAGTCTAGAGTAAATCAGAATAATACTGTGGATAGATCAAACCATCATCTATCCACAGGCAGTAAAATCACAGAAGCAGGGTGCTAACTCAAGTCCCATAGATGCAATCCCTATATGTACAGCCCCTAATGTGGTCCCTCAGAGGTCCCCCACCAAGAGATGATCCCTCACAGGCAGATGGATCAGATGGATCCATATCAGCAGTAGCAACAGTAATACCTGCAGACAAAGCTAAAGAAATTTGATATCGAGGGATATGCTCATATCCCAGCTCAGCGAGAAGAATTCTAGATACTCATGCAAGTCCTAGGCAAGATATCATGAATGCAGCACAGAGGCAAATAAACATGCAATTGTGATTATCATACAATGTGCATGTAAGTCAAGGTCGATTTGTACTCCAACAAGGATCTTGTCCATCCCTCACCCCCTGGATAAATTCTAGTTCCTCCCCCCTAAACCTACATCCGTGTCCCCCCAGCCTAAATGCTTTGAACGTTACCCCGGATTGGGTCCCCCCACTAAAGCACAAATCAATTGACCAAGTTGATGCATGAGCATGTTATTTTAAGTGTTGTACTTTAGTAGAGGCACCGGCTATTATCCCATACATCACCATCTCTCTACATTGAAGGATAACGCAAAGCACATGAACTTATATCATACGGCCATACATTATAGGTTCATATACTCCGCCCACAGACAATCTACCAACATAATCAATCAACAGGCATGTTCGCGCAGGAAATAAATCTATACTCGAGCAGGAATCCCCGTCCTACTCCCATAGGTTGACCGTGCCGCCACTATAGTAGAGCTGCCAACATGGCCTATGCTTCGCACACCCATCGTATATGGACTTCACAAGACTTGATCCCAGTAGAGATCCCAACTCCCTACTCTCATAGTTTGTCATGCCCCACTGCGGACTAGTCACATCCCAACATGAATTATTATAGTCACTCGTTACATGAATCACCATACATGGGTTGCATCCCAACGATGACCCCCAGATCGCTATTCCCATAGTTCACCGTGTCCCCACTAGGATATAGGCAGACCAACGCAACATGTGTGCACGTACTCCCATACACCACCTAGCTACCATACATGATCTTGCGCACAATAGCATACATTTCGCATCCTACATCTCGTGGACCATGTATTGTACTCCCATACTCCACACATCCACCATTCATCATTTCCAGCATACATTGTTATTGATATATGATGCAAATGAATGAATAGTTAATACAGTTTATTAGATAGCATGTTATAAATTAAAAACAACAATCATCACCCAACACCCACATGCTCAAACACTACAAATACCCAAAATTCCCCTCACTTGTAGACACCAAAGGTACTGAAGAACCTTGAAGCCGACAAAAGACTTCACCCACTACCCATGGTGTTTTACCTAGTATGATTAGATAGCTTGATTAGATTAATGAATAGCTTTTAAACCAAAGTAAACAAGTCCTAAGGTCCATACATTGGTCCCAATGTTGGATGGGAACCGAAAGGATAACATTCCCAAGGTCAGACTAAGTTTGTAGACCAAACGGCTAAATCGGTAGATGGAACCGGTAGTATGGTCAGTTGCTCAACACATGGGAAATTTCCCATGTCGATGACCGGTAGAACAAACAGTTGATTGCTCAACCGGTTGGTCATCCAATTCAACACTCTGTCATAGGTATTAGATTACAGTAGCTCAATCGGTAGCATCACCTGTTGTATGGTTAACCTGTAGTGCCACTGCTTGGTTAAATGGCCTGACCGGTGGACCACTTGACAAACGATCTCACCGGTACAATTGGTTGACTGAGAGAGGGCACTAGTTGACTGGTCAATCGGTTGAACAGTTTGGTTGAGGAATTCCTTTGTCATAAATAATCGGTCTAGGGCTAAGGTTTTACCAGTTGTATGATTGTCCAATTGAAACTCAGAATCAGTGTACGAGCTAGAGATGAAATTCAAATTTAGGGGAAAGTTCTTCATCAAGCTTCCTTCCATTTTTAGTTGTGGGGAAACTTATTCCACCCATTTTAACCTTTTTAAGGCTCCTTGAACCTCAATGGCACACACATCTATAGAAGGGATCGATGCCCTAGCTTTTCTAGGTTAGGGTTTGGTCTCTCACAGTGGGGATTTCATTTTCACTCCATGATGCTCTCCCAAGTTGGTAGATTAATGGGATGGAACATAATAGGGTTTCTTTCTCCATTCCCATAGAATGAAGTGAGCGAAGAACTCACTCATAGGGCAAATGGTGACTCACCATTATGGAGATCATGGTTGGTGAGCTCACTACAATCCATGGCTCACATTCTCCATTAAAGTAGAAGAGGAGACGAGATGTGGAGCTTACCTCGAGAGAATGGAGCTTGAGCTTCCTCTTGAGCTCTCTTCCTTTTTCTTCTTCACTCCCCTAATGTCTCCCACGAAGTATGGAGAAGAAATAAGGGCAAGGCCCTTATTTTTAGGGTCTTGGGAAAGGGTGGGTGTCCTTTGTACACTCAACCGGAACTGTCAAACCGGTCGACTGGTCTGGTTTTGCAGTCTGCCGGTTGAGCAGATTTATGTGCTAAGGTTTAGTCTGATGAACCTAATCCATTCGTACTCCTTAGCTCCATGGGGTCTTCTCTCTACACTTCTCTCACATTACTCCACCCTAGAGTTTGACCCAACATCAATGTAGCAGTCGAATTTGTCTAGGGCCAGGGTTAGCAAAGTGAGACCCAGTATATAAGATCCAAATCCTTGAGGATTCAGGGTGTGGGTCTCACAAAACTGACCTGTTTAAATGAGGGAAAACAAAGAAGAAGATATGTGTTCACTGTCTCTGGTAGAGTACGTCTAGGAGATGTCGGCAACTGAAACGACGAGGATGAGAGCACACAAGATTGAGCCAGAGAGAAAAAAAATTAGGGCAACAGCTAGGATGAGAGAAGGCCAGGGTGATTAGGGCTACGGAGACAACGATGGCAATGGCAACTAAGATGATAACGGCGATGAAAACTGAAACGATGACAGCGATAGCAACTGAGATGACTGCAGGATGAGAGAGAGCATGCAAGAGTAGAAAGTAAGCGAGAGAGAAAAGGATGGAGTATTGTGGGAAACAAGGCGTTTTCACTAAAACACACAATCGTGCTGGGTAGAGGAGCGGGAAAGGAAAAAAAGATCACGCGGGGTGTGAAAATAACTCCTACGACTGCGTTTGTTAGTAAATGCAGCTATGTATACTAAAATAATATTGAATCTATAAACACATGCCGTATCTTAATAGCTGCGTTTCCCAACAAACACAGCAAAGTACGTGCTCAACAAGCCCTACGATGACATTTCTTAGAAAACGCCGTATGCTACAAACCCTATGACGGCGTTTCTTAGCAAACGCCATTTCGAAAACTAAAAGTCCAACAATGTACTAATCAATAGCGGCAGTTGCAGGGAAACACCGTTATACACCTAGAAGTTTTTGGACCCGTATTGGCGTTTCCATAAAACGCCATATTAGACCAGTCGATAGTTGTGTTTCTTAAGAAACGCCGTAGTAGAGACTGTTCAGTAGCTGCATTTAGTGGGAAACGGTGCTATAGCCTTTCACTTACACGCGGCCATAGACCCACATTCTTGTAGTGTTACTACTGTTATCAAATCATAGTAAAAGCTATTAAAATATGACTACAGATCAGGACTAAGAAGTCTATTTTCAGCTTCTCATTCCATCCATTGATGAACTAAAATATGTTAAGATGATTTTTGTGATGCTGGCCTTTGCACTCTTTTTCCACTAGTGGCCAAAGATGACCCACAAAAAGAAAAAGCATCCATAAACCAGTGACTTCACTCAAGAATTCACCACCCCTATGGATAGAGCTGGAACGAAAGTGATGGGGATGGAATCCAATGGTTTGAGTAATAAAACGGGAAAAAAGAAGATAAACCAAGGCTGCACTTCTCTATACATGTCTGAATATTTTTCAGGTCCAAAGCAATGAAGTTCTTGTTTCAGTGTCCGTGCTGCTCATGCTTCTGCTTCATGAAGCCTAAGAAACTAGATGCTGACCTTCTTGCTGTTTCATGGTGACCTTTAAGATGTTTCAGTAAAGGATACATTTGGGGTTGGTGTTTCCTTTTTGCTCTAAAAAACCTCATCTTTACCTGATTGAAACTGGAAACATTTCATTAAAAAAATGTAGATCCATATCTATAATGCTTGGATATTTTCATTGCGGAGGCTCCCTTACACATGCAGGAGATGGGTAGTGGTGGCAAAAGGCTAAAATGAACAAAACAAGAAGAGAAGATACTGATGTTCATCATTTGCATACAGAGCATTTAAAATAGAAGCATCAACAAGATCAGAAAGGCCTCGAGGGACCTGTTTATGCCATTTTATAGCAAATTGGATGAGAAACATTTCTTATGTGTACTACATAGACAAATAAAAGGTAGAAGAAGAAGAAAAAGTAGAAGAAACAATTCTTAGAAACAGTTAAACAAGGACAATTTGTTTACATCGTCGAAGGAATGAAGCCTCGGAAAACTGGCTGCATTGCTCATTCTGCCTTCGCTTCTTTCTTCTCCTCCTTGGGCTTCCCCTTCTTGGGCTTCCCCTTCTTGGGCTTCATGAAGCAGAAGCATGAGCAGCACGGACACTGAAACAAGAACTTCATTGCTTTGGACCTGAAAAATATTCAGACATGTATAGAGAAGTGCAGCCTTGGTTTATCTTCTTTTTTCCCGTTTTATTACTCAAACCATTGGATTCCATCCCCATCACTTTCGTTCCAGCTCTATCCATAGGGGTGGTGAATTCTTGACTGAAGTCATTGGTTTATGGATGCTTTTTCTTTTTGTGGGTCATCTTTGGCCACTAGTGGAAAAAGATGGTCACTTTCCATTTTCTTGTCCGACAGCTATTTGTGGGTTGGCAAGCAATAAGAGCATAGAGATATAAAATCCCAAATTATTTATTTTGTAATTGTTCTCTAACTGCCCGTTCTTAGGTGAAGTCAGCAGCTGGAACTGTAAAACCTTAGCCAAACCTTTTAACCATTTATCTTATCTTTACCTGTTTCAATCTAAATCACAGTGTGATACAGTTACTTTGGCTCCATTTGTTATAATATTTTATATATAAAATAATTTTTCAATGTTTGTTTTCAGTATTTTAATTCTTAAAAATAAATATAGAAAAAAATTTACACATAAAATGTTAGATGTGTCTTCATGCCGAAACAACTTGTCATGAACCTGGATTCTGTAAGAAGGTACAAATTTGGTCAAAACGCACCAGTGATTGAGTGAGTCTGTAATTTTAATCTTATATAGGATGTGAAAAACTGAAGCTGACAATTGGATGAGAATTTCAGGAGGATTGTTTTATCTTTATTTTTTGGGCAAGTGTTCTGATTGCTAATGGAGATGGGAAATGTCAGATTTGTCAATTGGAAAGTAAGGGACGAGAGAGAAAGAGAATAGGCGCAGTGAAACTTTTCCCTTCCTTTCTTTTTTGGGTGAAGAAATATTATTTTTTATTTTTATTTTTTCATCTTTGATCATTCGGATTTGGTTCGTATGAGGAGTGTGGCATCTCAGGATGATTTCTGAATTGTCAATTATTCTAAATATTCTTCTTCCTCTATGGATTGGTACCTCTTGACCTCACTAGGCAGAGGGAACCTTCTATATTTCAAAATGCCTTCTGCCTTGAGTGGTTGAGGTGCAGGTGACTTTTATCTCTTGAATTATTTTTTCATCTTGATCCAGTGTTCATATCAGCTTATAAATTGGCAAAAAATTAACAGAGATTCTAGATGCCAAAAAAATCGAATCTAAGACCTTGGTAAAAGGAAATTTGAAATTAACAGAATAATTGCATTGGATAAATGTTGAATTTTAGTTGACCTAATGACAGAGATAGAGAACGGAAACAATAAATTGACAATATTATAAGCTGTGTTTAATATGCATTTTTGGAATGCATTCTCAGAATTGACAATGCATTCTTAAAACAGGATTAGAATGGGCAAAAGAACAAGGCATTTTTGTTCTACGCTCGGCATGCAAAATGGAAAAACAAGTATATTCTAGGATGAGCTATGTTATTTTTAACCCATTTTGTGATTCATGAAGGAGAATGCATGTTTCGGCCCTGATCCGTCCCGTAGGCACACCAAGTTGACTAGACCTGCAAGACAAGCAAAGACAAGGGGAGGAGGCGGGCCTGTGGCCCCGTGTCCACTCCGATGCCAAAGTTAGGGCTCTGTTAACAGTTGATGGGCTCGGGGTAGAACCCACAACAATATTTAAGTGCAAGAGGGGTAGGTATGAGATTCTCCGTCCCAGGTGTCAGAGCGAGAATCCCAAGGATGAGTAATGAGTAATAAATGTTCTCGTACTTGAATTCTCAGGATTTGCCCTATTTATAGTGAATAATGCATTTTTCCTTTAATACCGCTTTTTCCCTTTGCTCATGTGTTTGGGTTTTGTGGAGATGCTTTCTTGTATCCAATCGAGAATACCCACGTGGCCTGTTGGTCGAGTCCTACGTGTCGTGGTTCCATTGACAGCGTGGTAGAATTCCCCAACACTTGCCTCGTTGCCCTACTGAATCTGTAGGGTTCGGCTGAGCAAAGAAGAAGGATGGAAATTCCCCCCAATAACTTGCCTTGTTTGATCTGTTGAATCCGTAAGGTTTGGTTGTGCATAAATTCTTGCCAATATGGATCAGCTGCTGTCACGTTATTCTCTGTGTGGTAAAACTGATACCGGTGTTGAATTTGGGGGTGTGTGAGGTGTGCCGATTTCAGCAGGGGGTGAGGGTACCGATGTCGGCACTGCAGCCAAACCACATCGGCTAATTTCTTCATGTCTACCGAGGTGGTCATGAGATTGGCACGTGACCTCCCTGCTGTTATTGATCCGATGCGGAGGATCCGATGTGGCCAGATCGATGTAATTAGACCGATGTGACTGGGCTGATGTGGGCACCGCGGCTAGTCTACGTCGGTTCATTTGAAAAGTTTTGACGATGTGGTCACGGGATTGGCACGTGACCTATGCAGCGCTAGTGATCCGATGTGACTTGACCGATGTGGGTACTGCGGCCAGTACATATCGGACCATTTGAAGAAGTTTGGCCAATGTGGTCACGGGATTGGCAAGTGACCTATGCAGCGGCGGTGATCCGATGTGGCTTGACCGACGTGGGCACTGCGGCCAGTACACATCGGTCCATTTGAAGAAATTTTGCCGGTGTGGTCACGGGATTGGCACGTGACCTATGTAGTGCTTGTGGTCAGATGTGACTTGACTGATGTGGGCACTGCGGCCAGTACACATCGGTCCATTTAAAAAACTTTGGCCGATGTGGTCACGAGATTGGCACGTGACCTATGCAGCGGCGGTGATTCGATGTGACTTGACCGACGTGGCCACTGCGGCCAGTACACATCGGTCCATTTGAAGAAGTTTTACCAATGTGGTCACGGGATTGGCACGTGACCTATACAGCGCTTGTGATCCGATGTGACTTGACCAATGTGGGCACTGCGGCTAGTACACATCGGTCCATTTGAAAAAGTTTGGCCGATGTGGTCACGGGATTGGCACGTGTCCTATGCAACGGCGGTGATCCGATGTGACTTGACTGACTTGGGCGCCGCGGCCAGTACACATCGGTCCATTTAAAGAAGTTTGGCCGACGGGATTGGCATGTGACCTATGCAGCGGTGGTGATCTGATATGACTTGACCGACGTGGGTACTGCGGTCAGTACACATCGGTCCATTTGAAGAAGTTTGTCCGATGTGGTCACAGAATTGGCACATGACCTATGTGTAAGACCCGCACTCCGTAAACCAGGTCTAAACCTTGGTTTTGTGTCGTAGCAGGTCTTTCGATCATCACCGGGCCAGACGGGACGAGCGGATGACAAACAGGTACGAAATCGGATCAAAGATGGTCAAATAGTCATCATTTTATGTTGACCGGTCGATGGTACCGGTCTTGCTACCGGTCGACCGGTCAGCTCTGCGCAACTGAGTGTGGAGATTCAGAATTGGATCTCTGTGGGTCCCATTTTCCTAAACCCTAATGTCTGAACCTTCCTAATCCTAATAGGGTTACTGAACCCTAATTATAGCCTATAAATACACCCTTAAATCTCCTCAAATCCTTTCCATTATCTCTCACAAACCCTAGAGAAGAGAAGGAGGTTGGAAAGGAGAAGGAGCTAGGAAGAAGAAGGAGGTACCGCCATTACCGTTCGACGACGTTCACGTTACGCCAGTCAACGGTAAGTGTTTTAATCATTCTTCTTATCCTATGACTTTAGGATAGTTGTGTGGGTGGATCAATACCATCCAAAGTAGGTATTGATCTAAAACCCTAAATTGGATATTAAACCCTAAGTTGCCGTCAAACCCTAGACCCGAGTTTCAAGATGATATTCATCGAAACCAGACTCGAATGAGTTGGGGATAACTCTAACTTAAAGCTTAGACTTAGAATGGATAGGAGAAACCCTGAAAATCCAAGGTAATCGATCGACGGCGGTCGAAAAACCAAGTGTATGGTCTTCCGAAGACATACCGGTCGACCATACCGGTTGCTAGGTTGCTCACAGAGCTGCAACCGGTATGATGCGACCAGTCAGCTCTGAAAGGCTGGTTTTGGACTTTGTTGGTTTTCGATCAGTGTGAAACCCTAAGAAAACTATTCTAATGAAACCCTAATAATATTGTAGTACTTTGTGATTTCCCGTTTGGATCTTGCGACGTGGAGCAAGCTAAAAATGAGCGTCAAGTAAGGGAATCGGACCTAAACCTAATAATTAATGGATAGTAAATTGATGTTAATCACCTGAATATATATGATGTGATTTTGTGCATATTCACATGCCATCCTTTATTTTCAGTTATTATTATTGTTCATGCATTGATAAGATGTGATTGTTAAGCATGTGATTGTTTTCGTTAGTGTGTGGAGTGGGGCATGGGCCTGGGATCATTCCTCACACTTGCACCTTTTGTAGTATTTTGTCTTAACATGCTTGGTATGGGTGGGGCATCAGGGGAAGGTCGTGGTACGGTGGTCTCCGATGTTGATGCTGGCCTGGCCATGGTTATGTGGCACTGTGGTCTCCGAGGTCGACGCTGGCTTGTCCACGATGCTTTAGCTCTATCTCTATGCCGTAGGGAGTTATGTTGGGATAGGGTCTACCTGCGAATTGTTTCTATCCTAGTGGGTTAGTTGCGGATAGGACATCAGGGGAGGTGTGGGAATGCCTTAGCTCTATCTCTATGCCATAGACGGCTGTGCTGGGATAGAGCATACATTGATGACATATAGGATTGGTTAGTTGCGAGCCCAGTTTGCGAGCCCTGGCTAGTAGGGGCTTAGGTACTAGTATGGGTAGAGCCTCAGGGGAGGTACAGGGGTATCTTAGCTCTATCTCTATTCCATGATGGGTGCATGTGGGCCAATGGGGGTGTGATCCATGAGGTGCCACACACTCGTGTATAGAGGTGCGGGGGCCACCAAACCTTTCTATAGCACATTGCAAACTTAAACCAGACCACAGCATAAAATTGATTGTTACTCATGTATAATATTGTGAAACTGTCTGATTGTCTTACTGAGCTAAGTTGTGAGCTCACCCTTTGTGTATACATTGTTTTTAGATGTTGATGCAGGATACATGGTGGATGACTATATGAACGCTCCGGCGTATGGTGATGTTGCTGCTCTAGGTGCACAGGCAGGAGAGGACGAGCATGACGCTTCATGCGAGTGCCCTTTCTGCGTGTACATGTGATTGATTTTATTTATTTGTTTCAGTTATTTTCGGTTGACTTTTAAAGAGATGTAATGATATTATATTTTATGATTGGATTTGAATAATGGGATATTTTATTTAAATTATCAATAAATACTCAGTTCATTCTATTTAAAGACTTCTGCTGTATTATTTATATTCTGATTGTGGTTATGTGCAATGGTTTGTATGAGTGGACACGGTCTATTCGAGATCCTGGTGTGAACCGTTGGTTCAATGACAGTTCACTCACACCATTCTGGTTGGTTCAGAATTGGGGTGTGACAACTTGGTATCAGAGCTCTCTGGCTCTGTCCAACAAACCATATTGCACTTAACTAAGTCGATGAACTGAGTTAGGAAATATTGAAAATTTTAATACAAACATACCCTAAGCATTGTTTCATACCTGAGACGGATTAAGAAAGAGCATAATATACTATACTAAATATGAAACTTAACATGTGCACATATACTAGTTAGGTGAAACATGAAAACTTTCATTAAATAAAAAAATGAGTATCAGATAAATAGTGCTATAGGGTACAGTCCACAAACCGGATAGTTACCCAGTTATATAAACCGTCAAGAGAGAGAAAGTGAAAGTAAATCATGGGGTTGGGGGTCTAGGAGGAATAAGGTCGACAATGTCATAATCCCGCTCATAGACGACCCTGAGCCAGTGCACCTACTCCTGAGTGACTCTGAGGCTACGATCAAGGTGCCCCATGTCATGGCTCATCTCATGTTGAGCATCCCGAAGCTCCGTGAACATACCTATCACGGTATCGGGAGGAGGCTGAGATAGCCCCGCTGCATGTGCCAGGCCCTCCTCACACAAACTCTGAATCAATTGTGATGAAATTGGTTTATCAGTTGGAAGCTCAGCAGAAAGCATTCTTGAGTAAGACATTGAAGATGTTCAGGTCGTCGGATTATGTTCCCACTAGAGGTACGCCCGAGTCTGGAGGGAATAATAATACACAGCCGACGCATGGTAGTCCAGGGCCGATGGGCCAACCCCAGAATGTACCACCACCGCACCAGTTCCCGTCATCTTCTGCTTATCAGGGAGCATATCCATATCCACTACCATGGTATGGAATGAATACACAGGGACAGCACGATCTGAGCAGGGCGGTGGATAGATTCCTAAAGTTGAAGCCTTCATCTTTCACAGGTAAAACAGGGAAACCACTGTGGCCAGCACAGTGGATTGCAGAGATGGAGAAGAATTTCTAACTAATGAATTTTTCAGAGGATGAAAAGGTCCTATTTGCCACTCACATGATGAAAGAATATGCAAATGCTTGGTGGAATTCTACAGGGGCATATCTGGAGACGAAGCATAAACAGGTGGATTGGGAACTGTTCAAGGTTGCCTTCTTCAATAAGTATTTTCTGAAGAGCTTCAGAGATCAGATGGAGAAGGAGTTCCTTAATCTGCAGTAGTCTCAGTCGACTGTGGATGCTTATCAGCAGAGGTACGAGGAGTTATTTTTCTTTGCACCGAAAAGTGTGCAAGAAGAAGAGACCAAGACACGTAGGTTCACCATGGGACTACGTGGAAGCATCAGAGAGCACATCTTGGGTCTGGACAAGAAAATCTAAAATGAGGCTGTGCAGGTTGCGAGGGTGATAGAGTCCGGTCAGCGGGACAACTTTTTCGCTAAGAACAGGGGAGTGAAGAGACCCGCTATTGAGAGTTCGGGTGGCGATAACAATAGACCCTTCCGCCCATACAGGGCTCAAACCGCTACAGTACCTGCTAGGAACAATACGGCACCACCTGTGCCACAGAATGTCGGATTCAACCCGAATATCAAAATGTTTCAACTGTCAGCAAGTGGGTCATATTGCAAGGACCTGCACTCTACCTAGGAAGCAACCTCCCCATCAAGGAAAAGTATATGCGGTCACCACTGAAGAGGCAGCCGCATCACCTGATGTGGTCACTGGTACGACTCTATCCCTTACTATTTGGCTTACTATTTTCATTGTATGTATGCACATGTAGAACTAAGGGATAATAAAAAATTCCAGGAATTGTAAATGTAGCTGGTATACCTGCCAGAGTACTATTTGACTCTGGGGCCACGCACTCCTTTGTTTCTATTTCCTTTGGGAAGCGAATGGAGTTACCAATTAAGCACTTGAACCTAAGCTTGATAGTTCGCTCTCCACTAGGAGTCGAAGTGGCTTTGACTGAATATTATGGACCATGTACTGTATGTATTGAGGGCCGAGACTTAGAAGCATGTCTGGTACTACTCGAGATGGCAGACTTTGATGTCATCGTGGGAATGGATTGGCTAGGCCATCATTCAGCTATCCTATTATGTGGTGAAAGGAAGCTTGTGCTTACAGACAAAAAGGGAAAGGATTATAGCTTCATTGGGATCAAGCTATCTAGGAAGCAGAAGCTGATCCTCTCCGCCCTAAAAGCCAAGCGATGCTTAAAGAAACGGGGAGTGGGGTATCTAGTATCTGTAGTCGACATCACGGTGGAGTCACACAAGATGGAAGATATAGATGTGGTTCGAGAGTTCCCAGATGTATTTCCAGAGGAGCTTCTAGGTCTACCATCGGACAGGGCTACAGTGTTTGTAATAGACCTTATGCCAGGTTCGGCGCCGGTGTCTAAAGCACCATACAGGATGGCCCCTACCGAGTTAAAGGAGTTGAAGATCCAATTACAAGAATTGTTAGATAAGGGTTTCATACGACCTAGCATATCACCTTAGAGAGCACTGGTATTATTTGTCAAGAAGAAGGACGGAAGTGTAAGACTATGCATTGACTACCGTGAACTGAACAAGTTGACGATCAAGAATCGGTATCCCTTGCCTAGAATCGATGATCTGTTCAATCAATTGCAGGGTGCAAAGGTTTTCTCGAAGATTGATCTCCGATCGGGGTATCACCAACTGAAGATCAAGACCGGAGATAATCCGAAGACTACTTTCAGGACGAGGTATGGGCATTATGAGTTTCTAGTTATGTCTTTCGGGTTGACCAATGCTCCAGCGTCGTTCATGGAACTGATGAACCGAGTGTTTCATGATATGTTGGACACTTCGGTCATCGTATTCATTGATGACATATTGATCTACTCAAAGGACATGGAGACTCATACAACACATTTGAGGGCAGCCCTACAATGGCTGAGACAAGAAAAGCTTTATGCTAAGTTCAAGAAGTGCGAGTTTTGGCTGAAGGAAGTGGCTTTCTTGGGCCATGTAGTACCTGAAGACGGAATCAAGGTTGATCCAAGTAAGATAGCTGCTATAGTAGGATGGGAAGCACCAAAATCTGTTGCAGAGATTCGTAGTTTCCTTGGGTTGGCTGGTTATTATAGAAGATTCGTGGAAGATTACTCCAGGATCGATGTTCCACTCACCAGATTAACCAAGAAGGGAGAGAAAGTCATATGGACAGATGAGTGCGAGAAGTGCTTTCAGACCTTGAAGTCAAGACTAGTCTCTGCACCTATTTTGACCATCCCTGAACCAAGCGTACCGTTTACTTTATATACTGATGCTTCAGGGTTGGGTATTGGGTGCGTATTGATGCAAGGAGAATAGGTGATTGCTTACGCATCAAGACAGTTAAAGGAGCATGAGAAGAACTATCCTACGCATGATTTGGAGTTAGCAGCGGTTATACATGTAATCAAGACTTGGAGACACTACTTGTATGGTGAGAAGTTTCAGATCAAGTCAGATCACAAGAGCTTATGTAATACCCGCACGCCACGAACCTGGCCTAACCTTACATTTCATGTCGGGACCTGGCTACATATCATGGCCGAGCCAAGTTGACCAAGTGTGTGAAGAAACCCAAGACCCAATATGAAAATTTACCCAAAAATAGTCAAAATGAGGGTAGGGTCGCATGTTTTAACAGGCAGGTCCGACCCTCCCATCGACCCTCACCATCGACCTTCAACCATGGGTCGCAGGGTCTATGAGTTGTCCGACCCTCCCATCGACCCTTCCATCGACCCTCGACATTCGGGAAAAACAGCACGAACCAAAAATTGAGAAACCTTCCTAATTTCGATTGGAACCTTTCCTAAACTCAATGGGACTTATTTTGGGAGGTTTTACTCTATAAATAGGACGTCCCTAAGCCTCTTTCACTCCTTTTACAACCCTAATTGGATTAAGAGAAAGAGAAGAGAAAGAAGAGAAGAAGAGAAGGAAAACTTGAAGAAAAGGCTAAGGAAGAAGAGGAAATTCAGAGGAAACTCTGAATCTCAGCAAACCTAAGGTATGAATACATTCCCATGATTTATTTAAGACTTTAAAATGATTTATGAAGAGGGTATGACTTAGAAGAAACCCAAACCATCAACCCATGGTTAGGTTTTCATGGAAAACCATGGAGGAATTCATTGAAACCATGTAGGTGAATAAAGAATAGTTCTAAACCATAGAACATGTATAGAAAGGGAATGTGGAAGTAAGCCATAGGACCCAACCATGAAAGGGAGAACGAAATTTGATATTTTTGACTCAAACCATGGAGGGTCGCACCTAGGGTCGATGGCAGATCCGACCCTATCATCGACCCTCAGTGTTCGGGAAGTTCAGATTAGGGGGAGGATCGCACCCAGGGTCGATCAGGACTCCGACCCTACCTCCGACCCTCAATTAACAGCATGGTTTTAAATTCAGAATTAATTCTAATTAAATTCTATCGACTTTGTTAGGTCTTCTAGCAATATAATAACATTATAAAGGTGATTCTAAAGCTTAGAAGAGTATCCATTAACAAGCAAAGGTGAGGAAATAAAACTCCAAACTAATTGGTTAATAACAAAACTATTTTCTATTTTCTTGAGTCCTATGCCATGCTTGATTCTATGCGAATATGTTTGTAATGTGCATACATCATGCCATCCAATATTTCTATTACTTGTTCATGCATATTTACTTTATTGTTTATAACATGATGATGATGATGATGATGATAGGAATAGGCATGTGCTTGTATGTGTGTGGTTGATGTACTTGATGCGAGCGAGTATCACGGGGGGTGTGATGAGAACATCAATAAACGTTAACCTTTGGCGGGTCTCAGCACTTTAGCTCTATCTCTAACTTAAGTCTTGTGCATTGGCATCGTCGTATCGCCATTACTTTAGCAGAACTATTATGTCGTTCGTAGAGTATCAGGGGAGGTGGTCTCGGTCCTTGAAGTCTCTGACTCTACCGGGGGGCCTTAGCTCTATCTCTATGGACATTCTGAGGGATGCTGGGGTGTGGCCTTGGATACACTTTTGGCATTAGGATTGGTTAGTTGCGAGCCCAGTTTGCAGCCCTCGCTAACAGGGGCTTACGTGTTGGTATGGCAATATATAGCAATAAACGTTAACCTTTATTATATACTATTCATGGTTGGGTGCATGTAAGTCGACGATAAACGTGATCTTTGGGTAATGTCACACACTTGTGTATAGAGGCGAGATCAATAAACGCGACCTTTGACTACCTAAACCTTTCTATTGCATATTGCAAACTTTAAATCGGACCAAAGATATAAATTGATTGCATGCATATGTATTGTTGCATTGTTTTGGCTACTCACTAAGCCGTGATGTGTGCTCACCCCTCGACGTCGAATATTTTTAGTTGATGATGCAGGTTATACCGTTGAAGATTATATGAATGCATCTTCGTACGGGAACGTGGCAGCAATGGAAGCTGGAGCTGAAGTGGATACACATGACTCCTCTTGCGAGTGTAACTCGTGTGTATTTGATTAGATATTTTATAGGTTTCTTTATTTGGATTTATTAAGACATGTATTTGGTATTTAAATATTTATGTCTCAGTTGAAACAGAATAAATCATTATTTAAATTTTAATATCACATAGATTCTCAGTTCTTCTTATTATAAGACTTTTGCTATTGTGTATTTACTCTGATTATGATTACGGATGTGTGTAAGTTTAGATAACGCGGGGATAGCCTATTTGAGATCCTGGTTGAACCGTTGGTTTATTAGCGGTTCATCACACCATTCCGAATAGTGCAGAATTAGGGTGTGACAACTTGGTATCAGAGCTCTCTCATGCCTTCCCATGAAACCTGAATACTTCCACTAGAGTCCATGAACTGAGTTAGGATAAATTAAAAGCTTTAATACAAACACAAAATAAGCACCTGTGTTGGTTGAGACAGAACTTAACAAGACAATAATGTACATATAAAAGATGAAACCATATATATACAATCAAACAGAAAGAGAAGACCAAAATTATCCTAATAAATAAATAATATAGGGTATTATCTATAAGTTGGGTAGTTATCCAAGTATACAAGGATATAGTATAGTAGCAAGAAGAGAGCTTATGTAAAGTAGAAAATTGGAATACCGAGTTGGTACTCACAAGATGTGAAACTCGATGTAGGACAGAGGAAGGAGAAAATGGCTAGTAATTCCTAATTCCCCGCAAAGGTAAAGGGAAAGATCTCGAGCTAAATCCGATAGAGATAAGAGAATAATGGCCACACATTAAGAATAAGAGCAACTTTAAAAAAGCTTAAGCTATACTCCTGGGTGACGTGGAGACTCAGAGTAAGATCCATTACAAGTTGATCTATTGCCCACTAAGCAAGAAGAGGATGTTGCAACTTGACCCCACCACTATCAAGGTCGAGAACGGGCAATGAAAACTCAACTGAGTTGGTAATCAGATTAGAACAAATAAGAGGAAATGAACAACCAGGCCACTCCAGCCAACCACCTGGACTACTAAGTACCTTGGTTATGGTTGTCATAAACTTGACCCAATAAAATACAAGAGCAACAACAGATGAGACCGACTATGCAAGTTGCTATGTAAATCACTACCCAAGTTACCAATGCTACATCAACACCTCCGGGTCAAACGAAGTACGGTGCCAACTAGTAGCGACACTGTACCCCAGTACATGTTAGCACACAGTACCTACTATACAACAAGTCCCAGTAATGCACACCCCAGTGCAGAAGTTTGGTGCACAACAAGTAGTGTATCAAGGTGGTTAACCTTATCAGCCACCGATGTATGGGATAGTTGCATCATGACAGAATGATCCGACAAGGATTAAAGAAAGTCTTTTGAAGATGATACCTCAGACATTTTCAGCAAAGGATCAAATCTATTATGGCCATATAAGTAAATAGGTTTATATAGGATGCGGTGCATTATTGATTTACTCTTATGATTATAGAGGATGCACATACCATATTTTAATTTCTCGTGCCTTGATAGGTTACCTTCTTGATTTAACCTGTCAATTGGAGTTATAGATATTGTTTCAATAGTATTAGTCCTGATTTTACCAAACTGAGCCACTCTCATGATCCACAACATGAACAGAGATATGAACTGAATGAACAGTTAAATGTAAATCATGTTGAGCATACACTTACTGATTTATACTTGATTTACTGATGTACGAAATCTTTCTCCAGATTTACTCCTGTAGTGCCTTGACCAATGGCATTATATATTCGATAGAACCTGTAACCATGAGGTTAAGAATTGTAAAACCTCTATTGCATGTATTTGGACCACCGTGTAATTTAACGATCTTTTGATGCCGGTTGGATTACCATAGATTTACTCCTGATTCTTAAAACCTAGGTTCACCAGATAAAGCAAGTGTTTGTCATTACGTTAAATCGACGAAAGGAAGTGAATCACTTTTGGATGAATATTTTGATTCATACACTCCCTGACCTTTGATGATAAAAATATTTAGTGATAATGGAATTATTGGAAGATAGATGATTAAATTCAGATTAAATGTCATAGCCAATGAACCTCAGATGAAGTAATAGAGGATTTGTTTTGAGATTGCTAAATGGATATGAATCATGCCTATAAAAGAGTACATGAGCAAAAGTGAGAACAATCAAGAGTAACTAGGAAAGAGTAGATAGCACTCAAGTAAAGTTAAAGATGGTTTTATCGGTATGAATTTTGACAAGGTAGAAGATTCCTAAAGGCAAATTTAAGCGTGGATACAAGGATAAAGTCATGACATAAGTAGTACTCGATTTAATACAATGATAATTGAGTTATGCCCAATGTTGAGGGATATGATTAAGTAAAGACCAAAATAGTTTGGCTGAATTAATGAATTTATAAGCATATACCATAATGCTTATAGATAGACTTGGGATATGAAGTAACAATCACAAGGTATGTTTCGAGGTATAAGGAAGAGAGAGCATGGTAGAACAGCAAGGATAAAAAAAATACAAGCTAATGAGTGCAATATGAGATTTTGATGATAGTCTTTGAAAAATCATAAGAGATGAAGGAACTAGACAAGCTCTTAAGACCTTATACCAGATTTTGCTAGTTCAAGCCCTTTGGACTAGATGTTGTATGGGATGAGTGTTACGAATAATGTCCAAATCTTATGGATGAACAGAATTTGGATGCAACCTGAGTCGACCTGAGATGGTAGACTTTGACATCGTTTTGGAAATAGACTGGTTGTCTCAACACTCTACAAGTTATTATGTGCATAGAAGAGGTTATCATTCCAGAATAAAAATGGCATATGATTTAGTATCATTGGGAGTATGTTGCCTAGGAAGTGAAAGCTGATCTACTCTATGCTAAAGGCGAAGAGATGCTTTGAAGAGAAATGAGTTGGATATATGGTATCTGTGGTATACGTTACCAAAGAAGCACCACAGATGACAGATATTGATGTGATGCATAAATTCCCTGATGTGTTTCCAGGAGACTTACTGGGTTATCACCTGATCTTGCGATCGAGTTCATCATCGACTTGTTACCAAGGACGATACTCGTGTCAAAGGCACCTGTAGAGTAGCTTCTATAGAGTTAAAGGGATTGAGACACAATTACAACATTTATTAGACAAAGGTTCTAATTGGCTAAGTAGTGCATCATGGGAAGTGCCAATGCAATTCATGAAGAAGAAGGATGATAGTGTTGTTGCGTATAGACTATCGGGAACTAAATAAGCTCACAGTCAAGAATCGATATCTATTACCTTAGATCGATGACTTGTTTAAACAGTTGCAAGGAGCAAAGGTATTTTCTTCAGTCAAGATATCATCAGCTGAAGAATTTGGACAGAAATATCTCAAAGATAGCTGTTAGAATCGGGATTGGACATTATGAGTTATCGATTTTGACGTTTGGATTAACCAATGCCCTTACATATTTTATGGAACGGATTAACTGGGTGTTTCAAGACATGTTGGACACGTCGGTCATAGTTTTCATAGATGATATTTTGATTTATTCCAATAATGAAGCAACTCATACAACTGATCTTGGAGTAGCTCCACAATAGTTGAAAAGGGAAAAGCTTTATGCCAAGTCCAAGAAATATGAGACATGATTAAATAAAATGATCTTCTTAGTTCACATAGCATCATAAAAAGGGATTAAAGTGGATCCTATTAAGATAGAGGTAATCATATGGTGAGAAACACCTAAAGATTATTGCGAAGATCAGAAGTTTCTTGAGTTTAGCTGGTTAAAACTGACGATTTTGGAGGACCACTCTAAGATTGCAAAACCTCTTACCAAGCTAACCAGGAAGGGAGAGGAGTTTAATTTGACTGACAAGGGTGAAGGATATTTCTAGATTCTAAAGTAATATTGATATCAGCTCCCATCTTGATCGTTCTGGCACCAGGGAAACTTTTTACCCTATCCATCGGAGCTTTCGGATTGGATCTAGGATGCGGGTTGATGTAAGGTAAATAAGTGATTTCATACGCTTTAAGAATACTGAAAGAGCATGAGAAGAGTTACCCAACTCATGATTGGAGTAGAAAATTATGATTCATGCAATCAAGACTTGGAGACATTATTTAAACGGAAAAAAATTTTAGATTAAATCGGATTACAAGTGTTTTATTATCTCTTCATTAGAAATAGTTGAACATGAGGATAAGGAAATGGTTGAACATTGAAGGATTAAGACCATGATAATCAAGGTCACTGAGCAAGGCTAATGTAGTAGCTAAGCCTTAAACAAAAAGGGATTATGAGGTCTGAAGAAGGACCGAGTATAAATGTTGCCTTATGTTCTGCAGCCACAGATTCAGATTTGGAAAAGAGTAACATATAATAGAAGCTAGTGATGATCCAATCGAGCGAGAACTTATGGATGAATTATGAAACAATAGTTCGGTTGCATTTATGGCATTAAAAATCATCTCTGAATTGGTGGATGAAATAAAAGTAACAATTTTGTTAAATCTGTTTATAAGAATAATGTCAGGAGATTTAGAAAAAGAAAAACCTAACCCTGACTTACTTTGGATGCGGAGATAGTACTCAGATACAGAGGCAGATTCTGAATACATGAAGATAAAGACTTGGATACTATAAAAAGGATAATGATAAGAGTCCATTGACTCAATATTCAGTACATACTAGAGTACCAATATGTATCATGACATGAAGAGATTATTTTGGCAGAAAGGGAATGAAAGTGGTTGTGGATAGATGCATGTTTCAGTAATTGAATATTCAGCAAGTAAAGGCTGAAAGACAAAGACCAACATGGCTACAACAATAACTATCAAAGCCGGTTTGGAAGTAAAACTGCATTACAATGAACTATGTCACTGATTTGCCACTGACTCCTAGATCGGTTCACGCAGTATGGGTGATTGTTGATCGCCTTATGAAGATAGCTCATTCCATTGCTATACGACCTCGGTATGCTTTGGAGCAGCTAACTAAGCTATATATGGATAGTATTGTCAGATTGAATGGTATGCATGAGAGCTTAGTGTCGGCCAGAAGCTCATGCTTTATCTTGATGTTTTGGAAGGATCTATAGGAAACAATGGGAACAAAGTTGAAGTTTAGTACCGCATTTTATCTTAAACCGACGGACAGTCGGGGCGGACTATACAAATCCTAAGAGATATGCCCGAGTTTATGAAGTTGATTTCAAGGAACGTGAGTTGAGAAGTTACCGTGAATTGAAGTTGCTATTAAGCTACCATGTAAATGTTATCTATCAAGCATGGTACGGTAGAAATGTCAAATTCCTTTATTCTATAAAGTTGGTGAATGAAGAATTTTGGAAACCTAAGTCTAATGAAGAAAACTATCGAGTGGCAGACAAGATCAAAGAAAAGGGGCAGGATAGCTCAGGATTGTCAGAATAGACACCAAGACCTTGAGTTCGCCATAAGTGACAAAGTGTTTTTGAAGAAATCACTTATGCGCAGTTTGAAATGATTAGACAAGAAGAGAAAGTTGTATTCTATATATGTGTTAGATCTTATAAACTTTAGAGAGACGTAGAAAAGTTGCATACCAATTAGCGTTACCGCTGTCCATGTCTAGTGTGCATGATGTATTTTGTGTGTCACTGTTGAAGAAGTACATTAAAGATCCATATTAAAGGTATTGACCACGGAATCACTAGATTAGATAGAATGTTTAACTATTGAAGTGGTACCAGCCTAGTTCACTTGTGGGAAGGTACAATGTTTCCAAAGCTAGGATAATTATTATGTGAAGGTAACCTGGCAAAGACAAGACGTGGAGAAGAGTGCATAGGAGGAAGAAGATACAATGCGAAAATAGAATTCCCACCTATTGACTCCGAAGAAAATTCAAAATTTTGAGGACAAAATTTATTTTAAGGATGGGGGAGTTGTAACATTCGTTCAAATTTTGAGGACAAAATTCATTTAAGGAAGGGGGAGTTGTAAGATCTGTACTTTCAAATTTCGAGGACGAAATTTCTTTTAAGGGTGATGGAGTTGTAAGACCTGCACGCCACGAACCCGGCCTAACCTTACATTTCGTGTCGGGACCCGTCTACATATCATGGTCGAGCCAAGTGGACCAAGTGTGTGAAGAAACCCAAGACCCAATATGAAAATTTACCCAAAAATAGTCAAACTGAGGGTAGGGTCGCATGTTTTAATAGGCCGGTCCGACCCTCCCATCGACCCTCACCATCGACCCTCAACCATGGGTCACAGGGTCTATGAGTTGTCCGACCCTCCCATCGACCCTCGACATTCGGGAAAAACAGCACGAATCAAAAATTGAGAAACCTTCCTAACTTCGATTGGAACATTTCCTAAACTCAATGAGACTTATTTTGGGAGGTTTTACTCTATAAATAGGACGTCCCTAAGCCTCTTTCACTCCTTTTACAACCCTAATTGGATTGAGAGAAAGAGAAGAGAAGGAAGAGAAGAAGAGAAGGAAAACTTGAAGAAAAGGCTAAGGAAAAAGAGGAAATTCAGAGGAAACTCTGAATCTCAGCAAACCTAAGGTATGAATACATTCCCCATGATTTATTTAAGACTTTAAAATGGTTTATGAAGAGGGCATGACTTAGAAGAAACCCAAACCATCAACCTATGGTTAGGTTTTCATGGAAAACCATGGAGGAATTCATTGAAACCATGTAGGTGAATAAAGAATATTTCAAAACCATAGAACATGTATAGAAAGGGATTGTGGAAGTAAGCCATAAGACCCAACCATGAAAGAGAGAACGAAATTTGATATTTTCGACTCAAACCATGGAGGGTCGCACCTAGGGTCGATGGCAGATCCGACCCTAGCATCGACCCTCAGTGTTCGGGAAGTTCAGATTAGGGGGAGGGTCGCACCCAGGGTCGATCAGGACTCCGACCCTACCTCCGACCCTCAATTAACAGCATGGTTTTAAATTCAGAATTAATTCTAATTAAATTCTATCGACTTTGTTAGGTCTTCTAGCAATATAATAACATTATAAAGGTGATTCTAAAGCTTAGAAGAGTATCCATTAGCAAGCAAAGGTGAGGAAACAAAACTCCAAACTAATTGGTTAATAACAAAACTATTTTCTATTTTCTTGAGCCCTATGCCATGCTTGATTCTATGCGAATATGTTTGTAATGTGCATACATCATGCCGTCCATTATTTCTATTACTTGTTCATGCATATTTACTTTATTGTTTATAACATGATGATGATGATGATGATGATAGGAATAGGCATGTGCTTGTATGTGTGTGGTTGATGTACTTGATGCGAGCGAGTATCAGGGGGGGGGGGTGTGATGAGAACATCAATAAATGTTAACCTTTGGTGGGTCTCAGCACTTTAGGTCTATCTCTAACTCAAGTCTTGTGCATTAGCATCGTCGTATCGCCATTACTTTAGCAGAACTATTATGTCGTAGAGTATCAGGAGAGGTGGTCACGGTCCTTGTAGTCTCTGACTCTACCGGGGGGCCTTAGCTCTATCTCTAGGACATTCTGAGGGATGCTGGGGTGAGGCCTTGGATACACTTTTTGGCATTAGGATTGGTTAGTTGTGAGCCTAGTTTGCAGCCCTCGCCAACAGGGGCTTACGTGTTGGTATGACACTTTATAGCAATAAACGTTAACCTTTATTATATAATGTTCATGATTGGGTGCTTGTGAGTCGACGATAAACGTTACCTTCGGGCGGCGTCACACACTTGTGTATAGAGATGGGGTCAATAAACGCAACCTTTGACTACCTAAACCTTTCTATTGCATATTGCAAACTTTAAACCAGACCAAAGATATTAATTGACTGCATGCATATGTATTATTGCATTTGTTTACTCACTGAGCTCAAGTTGGAGAGCTGACCCTCGCGCGTGCAATTCCTTTAGTTTCTGATGTTGCAGGTACTATGATTGAAGATTTTGTCTACATGCCAACATATTGACGGGTGGAGGCTATGAATGAGCAAGCTGTGGAGAACAAACATGGTTCGTTAAGCGAGCGTTTCAACGGTGGATACGTTTAGTGTTTAGTTTTCGTATTTGGATATTGTAATATGTATTAAATTATGTTTTGGTTACTTAGAAATAAATGGAATATTAATTATTTATCATGATTAGTACTCAGTTCATTATCTGTAAGACTTTCGCTATTTATTTTATTACCTCTGATTAACGTGGAATGTGTTTTGATTTATCATATGTGGGATAGCCTATTTTGAGATCCTGGTTGAACCGTTGGTTTATTGACGGTTCATCACACCATTCTGAATAGTACAGAATTGGGGTGTAACAGCTTAACTTATCTTTTCACTCAGAAGGATCTGAATATGAGACAGAGGAGATGGCTGGAGTTATTAAAAGATTATGATTGTGACATCCAGTATCATCCGGGTAAAGCAAATGTTGTGGCTGACGCCTTAAGCAGAAAGTGGGCATCGAAACCTGAGGCAGGACCAAGTACAAATGCTGCATTATGTGCCGCAGCCTCAAGTTCAATTGAAGATGATGAAGAACATATTTTAGAGACTGTAGAAGATCCAGTTGAGCAAGGTTTAATTCATAAGTTCACCATGATGTTTGCAGCTTTGAAGATGTCACCGGATCTAGTTGATGAAGTCAAGGTAGCAATCCTACAGGATCCACATCTCAAGACAATGCAAGAAGACTTCGAGAAGGGTACGAGCAATCCTGACTTTACCTTGGATTCAGACAAGGTACTCAGGTATCGTGGACGATTATGTTTACCTGAGAGTGAAGACTGCAATATCAGAGATCGAGTTATGACTGAAGCTCATTATACTCTATATTTGGTACATCCAGGAAGTACCAAAATGTACCATGATTTAAGAAGACTATATTGGTGGAGGGGTATAAAAGCAGATATAGCTCGTTTCGTGTTTCAATGTTTGAATTGTCAACAAGTTAAAGTGAAAAGGCAGAGACCCGCAGTACTACAGCCATTATCAGAACCTTCTTGGAAATGGGATTGTATCACCATGGATTTCGTCACTGGCCTACCTTTGACACCAAGGTCAGTGGATGCAGTTTGGGTTATAGTCGACCGACTCACCAAGACAGCCCGATTTATTGCGGTCAGACCTCAATATACCATGGAGAAGCTGGCCAAGTTGTATGTTGATAATATAGTCACTCCATGGCATTCCAGAGGGTATAGTATCTGATAGAGATCCCCATTTTACATCAAAGTTCTGGGAAGGATTACAGAAAGCTATAGGAACAAAGTTGAAGTTCAGTACAGCTTTTCACCCTCAGACGGACGGACAGTCCGAACAAACTATTCAAATTTGAGAAGATATGCTCCAAGCTTCTGCATTAGATTTCAAGGGAGCTTGGGATGAGAAACTATCACTTATCGAGTTTTCTTATAACAACAGTTATCAGGCTACAATTCAGATGGCCCCATATGAAGCACTCTATGGGAAGAAGTGTCGTACACCTCTGTTATGGAACGAGGTGGGAGAAAGAAGAATTGTAGGACCGGAGTTTGTTGAAGAAACTTGCCGAGTGATTGATCAAATCAAGGAGAGAGTAAAGACAGCTCAAGTTCGGCAGAAGCACTATGCGGATAATCGACGTCGAGATCTGGAGTTTGCAGTGGGTGAAAAAGTATTCTTGAAGGTATCACCGGTGCGAGGTCTGAAAAGGTTTGGTAAGAAGGGGAAGCTATGCCCCAGGTATGTGGGACCATATGAGATATTGACCCGACGTGGTAATGTAGCATATCAATTGGCTCTACCGCCATCTATGTCAAGCATTCATAGCGTGTTCCATGTATCATTACTGAAGAAGTATGTCAGAGATCCATCGCACATCTTGACCGCTGATCCCCCAGACTTGACTGAAGACTTAACATTCGAAGTGGTGCCTGTGATGCTCTCAAGTCGAAAGGTACAACAACTTCGAACCAAGGATATCCATTATGTGAAGGTGCATTGGAGAAGCCAAAATGTTGAAGAAATTAGTTGGGAAGAGGAGGGCGCGATGAGGAAGGAGTACCCTAACCTTTTCGGCGATCAAGGTACGTTCAAATTTCGAGGCCAAAATTTTTTTTAAGGGTGGGGGAGTTGGGAGACCTGCATGCAAATTTTGGGACGAAATTTCTTTTAAGGGTGGGGGAGTTGTATGACCCGCACTCCGTAAACCCGGTCTAAACCTTGGTTTTGTGTCGTAGCAGGTCTTCCGATCATCACCGGGCCAGACGGGACGAGCGAATGACAAACAAGTACGAAATCAGATCAAATACGGTCTAATAGTCATCATTTTATGTTGACCGGTCAATGGTACCGGTCTTGGTACCGGTCGACCGGTCAGCTCTGCGCAATTGAGTGCGGAGATCCAGAATTGGATCTCTGTGGGTCCCATTTTCCTAAACCCTAATGCCTGAACCTTCCTAATCCTAATAGGGTTACTAAACCCTAATTCTAGCCTATAAATACACCCTTAAACCTCCTAAAATCCTTTCCATTATCTCTCACAAACCCTAGAGAAGAGAAGGAGGTTGGAAAGGAGAAGGAGCTAGGAAGAAGAAGGAGGTGCCGCCATTACCGTTCGACGACGCTCACGTTACACCAATCAATGGTAAGTGTTTTAATCATTCTTCTTACCCTATGACTTTAGGATAGTTGTGTGGGTGGATCAATACCATGCAAAGTAGGTATTGATCTAAAACCCTAAATTAGATATTAAACCCTAAGTTGCCGTCAGACCCTAGATTCGAGTTCTAAGATGATATTCATCGAAACTAGACTTGAATGAGTTGGGGATAACTCTAACTTAAAGCTTAGACTTAGAATGGATAAGAGAAACCCTGAAAATCCAAGGTAATCGATCGACGGCAGTCGAAAAACCGAGTATATGGTCTTCCAGAGACAAACCGGTCGACCATACCAGTTGCTAGGTTGCTCACAGAGCTGCAACCGGTATGTTGCGACCGGTAAGCTCTGAAAGGCTAGTTTTGGACTTTGTTGGTTTCCGGTCAATGTGAAATCCTAAGAAAACTATTCTAATGCAACCCAAATAATATTGTAGGACATTGTGATTTCCCGTTTGGATCTTGCGATGTGGAGCAAGCTAACAAACGAGCGTCAGGTAAGGGAATCTGTCCTAAACCTAATAATTAATGGACAATAAGTCGATGTTAATAACCTGAATATATATGATGTGATGTTTGTGCATATTCACATGTCATCCTTTATTTTCAGTTGTTATTATTGTTCATGCATTGATAGGATGTGATTGTTAAGCATGTGATTATTTTCGTTAGTATGTGGAGTGGGGCATGGGCCTGGGATCATTCCTCACACTAGCACATTTTATAGTATTCTGTCTTAACATGCTTGGTACGGGTGGGGCATCAAGGGAAGGTCGTGGTATGGTGGTCTCCGATGTTGATGCTGGCCTGGCCATGGTTATGTGGCACTGTGGTCTCCGAGGTCGACGCTGGCTTGTCCACGGTGCTTTAGCTCTATCTCTATGCCGTAGGGAGTTATGTTGGGATAGGGACTACTTGCGTATTGTTTCTATCCTAGTGGTTAGTTGCGGATAGGGTATCAGGGGAGGTGTGGGAATGCCTTAGCTCTATCTCTATGCCGTAGATGGCTGTGCTGGGATAGAGCATACATTGATGACATATAGGATTGGTTAGTTACGAGCCCTGGCCAGTAGGGGCTCAGGTCTGGTATGGGTAGAGCATCAGGGGAGGTACAGGGGTATCTTAGCTCTATCTCTATTCCATGATGGGTGCATGTGGGCAAATGGGGGTGTAATCCATGAGGTGCCACACACTCGTGTATAGAGGTGCGGGGGCCACCAAAACTTTCTATAGCACATTGCAAACTTAAACCATACCACAGCATCAAATTGATTGTTACTCGTGCATAATATTGTTAAACTGTCTGATTGTCTTACTGAGCTAAGTTGTGAGCTCACCCTTTGAGTATACATTGTTTTTAGATGTTGATGCAGGATACATGGTGGATGACTATATGAACGCTCTGACGTATGGTGATGTTGCTGCTCTGGGTGCACATGCAGGAGAGGACGAGCATGACGCTTCATGCGAGTGCCCTTTCTGCGTGTACCTGTGATTGATTATATTTATTTGTTTCAGTTTTTTTCGGTTGACTTTTAAAGAGATGTAATGATATTATATTTTATGATTGGATTTGAATAATGAGATATTTTATTTAAATTATCAATAGATACTCAGTTCATTCTATTTAAAGACTTCCGCTGTATTATTTATATTCTGATTGTGGTTATGTGCAATGGTTTGTATGAGTGGACACGGTCTATTCGAGATCCTGGTGTGAACCGTTGGTTCAATGAAGGTTCACTCACACCATTCTGGTTGGTTCAGAATTGGGGTGTGACACTATGCAGCGGCTGTGATCTGATGTGACTTGACCGACGTGGGCACCGCGGTAGCTACACATCGGTCTGTTTGAAGAAGTTTTGCCGATGTTCTCACGGGATTGGCACGTGACCTATACACCATTCGATTTCATAGGCTTTGCTCTTTGCAATCGAATAACGGATTCGGATCCGGTTATTGATCCGGGTCGATAATACGGATACCGCAAAGCAGGACCCGGTTGACGGACCCGGAGAGCTTCGTCGGTAATAAATGCACCGCTTAACGGTCTTATAGTGAGGTTCCACGTGGAGTGTCCGTCAGTAGGTTGCATATATAAAGGAGCGGTGGGGTATGGATGACCCTCATTCTGGAGAACTATTGCTTGTGTCATTAACGGAAGGCGTGGCTCTTTGACCTCGGCTCTTTGACTTTGGTTCAACGACCTTGCTTCGGCGACATCGACGCGGCACGGGAGTCTCCTTGCTTGCATTTAGTAAGTTCTTAACTTGTCTATTTTCTTAGGCAATTGTTGATGAGGGGAGGGATACCGACATGGAGGTAGACATCGAATCTGTGGGAACATCCTCCTCCAATGGTAGTAGTAGCGCCACTTCGTCTAGCAGCGGGTCAACTGCTAGCACATCATCAGCAAGGGTAGCCATAGATCGGGTATCCGAGGGTGGGCCCGAGACGGAGTTAAGGACAGAGGAGTCCAATGAACGAAGCAGCAGCCCGTCTCGAAACATCAGTAGAGCAGGAACTTCATCTGGCCTGTCTCGGCAAGAATTACTGGCAGGAGTCTCAGCACGAATTGGGGTCCAAGGTCATTCTTGAGGCCTGAGAGGAGGCTGATGCCCCTCCGAAATTTGACGTGAGGGAAGAGGTTTGCCTTTTGACCAAGGCTGAATTCGCCAGCCTTCGGGAACGGTATCAAATACCTGCCGAAGTGGAGATCCAGATTCCCGAGCAAGGGGAGAGGGCCTGCTGAAGTCGTCGGTCAGAGCTCTGTGTGAACCTTGAGATGTTCTAAGCTGGCTTCCGGGTGCCGGTACCGAGGTTGGTGGCCGAGATCCTGGAGTACTATAAGGATTCCCCGATCCAATTGATGTCAAACTCGTGGAAGAATATGATAGCCTTCATAGTGTATTTTAGGAATCTAGGACAGAGGCCAATGTTGAACATGTTTCGGGCCATGTTCACGTTCAACGACTACTGCAAGACGGGGTGGTATTACTTCGCAAAGAAGTCGAACTTCGGAGACATCTTGGAAGATAAGCCCACCTCGATCAAACTCTGGAAAAACAAATTCTTTTACATCCGGGGCGAGAATGTGGTGTTGGAGAATGTCTGGATAAAATTGGTTGTAGAAACACTGAATATCGACGTGCCTCTACTGCCAGAAGAGTCCGAACTGCTTCGGTGCGCTCATCAGTCGGAGGGGACTCCCATCCATGTTGCCAACCTGAAAAACCCCTTACTTTGATATGAGAACAAACTGTGTGAGTATTTTGCTTGACGAAGTGTATGCTAATATCAACCTACTAACTCCTGGCTGATTCTGCTTTTGTGTTTTGCAGTAATGTTGTCGAATGAGTACTTAATGGAGCTGCGGAGGAAGGAGGCCGCCAAAGAATGGGAGGCCAAGGCAAAGAGGTCCTAGGACGACCAAGGGGGACGAACAGCACTGGATAGGCGCAGCGGTGAGGGGGATGCGGCGCAAAAAACCCTTAGAAGATCACGTAAGACATCCCCTGATTCTGCCTTGGCCGATGCCGCCTGTATATATGCCATGCCCCTGATCCCTCGTTATCGCATTATTGATTTTTCAGGAAAGGGGGCTGCTGTCCCCGCCACTGGGGCAGTTCTCGCGCTTGCTTACTAGATTGGGACGGGTGGGGATAGGCATACCACCCCTCAGTGCTCACAACAGCACTCTGCATCCCCATCCGTCAGACCAAGGGAGTATCTGGGGCAGGGGGGATTTGAGTGAGTTCCGTCATATTCCCCTCATCGGCCCCTTGCCCCGAAGGATGATGAGCAGGCATTCCGTCCTGACTGGGCCTTGACCGAGGATGATACGGCCATGGGCGATATTTGCGCCGCTCGTGAGTTGATGAAGGGGGCCATCCTGCCTCGAGACTGGGAGTTGGTGGAAGATCTACCTACACCGTCTCTGATATCGGGTGCCGATACCCTTGCTGCTTGGTAAGCTGGTGACCTTGCCTCTTTGACCCTTCTCCGGCCTTACGGCTTATTGCCTTACTATTCCTGTGCTTATCTTTTTGTTTTGTTTTTCTTGTTGTCTTGGTGCAGCTCGGGGTGTATATGGAAACCCTGAAGCAACGCACCAAAAAATGGCGAAGGACTTAAGCGATATGGATCTCAAGCTGCATCAGGCTAAGGAGCAAAGGGAAGATGCCAGGGCACAGCTGCGCTTCAAGGAACGGGAGTTCACTTCGGTGACGGCTGAGAACGCCCAGCTCCGAGCCGAGGTGGAGACTCTTCGTGAGGAGAAAGTCCGTCATCGGGAGGCAGAGAAGGCGATTAAGGAGCGGATCGCCAAGCTGCGGTCTATCACTGAGGCCGCCAAAGAATGGGGGACGAAGTTCAAGGAGGCATTCCTGAAGGCTTGATCCATAGCTGCCGGGGCCGTCCGCCTATACCAGAAATCAGAGGTTTTCAAGGAGTTGGTGAAGATGCTCTCTTTATAGCTTCACCCAAGGTGCTGAGGCGCTAAAGGAATATGTAGACGAAAAGGTTCCCCGGGTAGACTATGCTGACACCGAATGCCTGAGGCCTGTCAATGTGTCGGCGGAGATACCCGAGGTGGACAACGCAGAGATACTTCGGCAGCTCGCAGATGTATTTGATGGAGAGGATCTCCCCCCTCCCCTAATGGCGATGATGAGACTCCTCGTACTCCTCAGGCTGGTACTGCCTCACCTACAGGTCTTCCCCGCACCCCCGGTGGTTCTCCTTCGTGTACTACTGGCGAAGCTGGCAGTAGCGGGGTGGTTCACCAAGGAGAGAGCAGCTAGGGATCTGTCCATATACTATCATTTTTTTTCTTTTTAGTACCGATGGGGAGCCCCAGTGTCTTTGCTGTAAGGGGAGCCCCTTCTTATGAATGTAAAACTACTGTTTGTGAACTCTTTTGAGTATATACAAATGTATTTATCTTTGACTGAATTCAAATTGTCTTGTCGTTTATTTCTTTGGACTCAAATTGTGCATGGCCTACACCGGCATGACTACCTACCCTGGCGAAATATACCGAGGTGCCGTATGGGTCGTATGTTAGTGGACTCTGTTGGCCGCGTGGCTGACAATTGAGGTTGGGGCACAGTCTTCCCTCCTCGGCCAAATGTGTCCACAAGTTGGTGAACTCTTTCGGCAGCATGGGTCTAAACCAAAGGTCGAGGCTCAGTCTACCCTCCTTGGCCAAATGTGTCCAAAAATTGGTGAATGCTTTTGGCCGCATGGGTCTTCGACCAAAGGTCGGGGCTCAATGTACCCTCCTCGGCCAAATGTGTCTACAAGTTTGGTGAACCAACTCTTTCGGCCGCATGGGTCTTCGACCAAAGGTCGGGGCTCAGTCTACCCTCCTCGGCCAAATGTGTCCACAAGTTGGTGAACTCTTTTGGCCGCATGGGTCTCGACCAAAGGTCGGGGCTGGCACAGTTTACCCTCCTCAGCCAAATGTGTCCACACGTTGGTGAACTATTTTGGCCGCATGGGTCTTCGACCAAAGGTCGGGGCTCAGTCTTCCCTCCTCGGCCAAATGTGTCTTCAAGTTGGTGAACTCTTTCGACCACATGGGTCTCGACCAAAGGTTGGGGCTGGCGCAGTCTACCCTCCTTGGCGAAATGTGTCCACAAGGTGGTGAACTCTTTCGGCCGCATGGGTCTCAATTTGGGTTATACCTTTGTGACGTCGGTATGGAGACAGTATTGGAAGTGAAATGACACTTTCCTTGTCCTGAAATGATGGCCGCAATGGTTGGGTTACATCATTGAAAGAAAAGAAAAAAAAAACTACTGGTAAAATGGGCAGAGGTGCTCCGCATTCTAGACCTAGGGTCAGGCTTTGCCATCCATGTCAATTAGTTGATATGCGCCGCTCCGTAGTGCCTGGGTAACTTGATAGGGTCCTTCCCAGTTGGGAGCTAACTTTCCATGATTGGTGGGTTCGGTTGCGATGGTCCTTCAGAGAACATGGTCTCTGACTTTGAATGATCGTTGGCACACCTTCTTGTTGTAATGCCGAGCAACTTGTTGCTGGTGAGCAGCTATACGGATTTGGGCCTGGTATCTTGTTTCCTCTAAGAGGTCCAAGTTGGTGCGCAACCCTTCGTCATTGGAGGCAGGGTCATAGTTTGTGATCCTATGTGAGGGGATCCTTACCTCTAGGGGGACAACAGCTTCAGTGCCGAAGGCCAGCCTGAATGGGGATTCTCCTGTGGCCGTTTTTGGGGTTGTTCGATCTGCCCACAAAATGTGCGGCAGCTCATCTAACCATTGACCTTTGGCACCCTCTAATCGGGATTTGATGCCTTTGAGCAAAATCTTGTTGGTAGATTCCGTCTGTCCACTGGTCTGGGGGTGCTTCACTGAACCTCGCCGACGGTCAATACGGTGTTCTTTGCAAAATTCGAAGAAGGCCTTGCTATCAATTTGCTTGTCGTTGTCGATGATGAGCACCCGGGGAATATCGTAGCGGTAAACAACAGATTTTTTGAAAAATTCACGTATTGCACTCTCAGGTATGTTGGATACTGCCTCTGCCTTGTCCCATTTAGTAAAGTAATCCACCGCGACTATGACGAATTTCCTTTGATAGCGAGCAGGGGGAAACGGTCCCATGATGTCCATTCCCCAAGTGGCGAAGGGAATTGGGGCTGCTTCTATGGACCTCAGGGGGGCAGCTGGGAGGTGGGGAACTGGGGCATACATCTGGCACATCCCACATTTCTTTACGTAGTCGATACATTCCTTTCGCATCATTGGCCAGTAATAGCCCTGGCGCAATATCTTGTGAGCGAGGACTCTCCCCCCTTGATGTTCTCCGCAAATACCTTCGTGGACTTCCTGGATAGCCAACGCTACTTCTGACGGGCACAAGCACCGCAACAGGAGGAACGTAAAGGCTTTCTTGTACAGAGTGTCTGGCTTAACCACGTGGTGGGTGGCCTTGGACTGTATCTGCATGGCCTCCTTCTTGTCTTCCGTTGCCCTCTCGAAGAAATAAATAGATCAGGTCAATCCACGATGGCTCTGACGCCACTGGTAGTACCACTTTAGAGTTGGGATCCACCGTTGAGTGTAACAGGGTTTCAGTGTACACTGAATGATCCAGATCTGACAAATCCGAAGTAGCCAGTCTTGATAGGGAATCCGCTAGTGTGTTCTGATCCCGAAGCACGTGGCGCAGTGTAAAACTATCAAAAACCGAGGCTGCATCCTGCACCTTCCGCAAGTACACGGCCATACTGACTTTCTTTGCCTCATACTCGCCGTTTACCTGGCGCACCACCAACTGAGAATCGTTGGATGCTTCGATCCTTCTAGCCATTACTGCCTTGGCCAGGCATAGTCCGGCAATCAGGGCCTCGTACTTGGCGGCATTATTAGACACCTGGAACATGAATTGAATGGCATAGAGAATCTGAAATCCTTCGGGGCTGGTGAGTATGAAACCAGCACCGCACTAAGTCTTGTTCGATGCCCCATCGACAAATAGGGTCCAAGGTTGCGAGGTGCTTTCTTTGCTTTGGCTGTCCGCTGCTTCCTCCGTTTCTTCGGGGGGAGATGACTCAAGCAGAAAATCAGCCAAGGTTTGAGCCTTGATGGCCATGCGAGGCTTGTAAGTGATGTCGAACTGCCCCAATTTGATAGCGCAATTGATTACCCGGCCCGAGATGTCCGGCTTCGACAAAATTTTCTTGAGAGGATGATCAGTTAGGACGGTAATGGAATGCGCCTAAAAATATGGCCTGAACTTCCGTGCAGACGTCACCAACGCTAAAGCAACTTTCTCGATGAATTTGTACCGAGTTTCTGCCTCTAGCAGAATTTTACTGACGTACGCTGGATGCCCTCCACCTCCTTGATGAGCACGACACTTACCGCCCTCGAAGATACTGCCAAGTACTGCTCCAATGTATCTCCAACTTCGAGCTTAACGAAGAGTGGAGGAGAGGCCAAGTACGTTTTCAATGCCTCGAATGCCTGCTGACATTCGGCAGTTCATTCAAAGGTCTTGTTTCCCTTAAGGGTCAGGAAAAAAGGGAGGCACTTGTTCGCCGAACGAGACATGAATCGACTTAGCGTAGCCACCCGTCCTATAAGCTCTTGCACTTCCTTCACCCTGGTCGGTGCTGGCATACTGAGGATCGTGGTAATTTTCGAGGGGTTCGCCTCAATGCCACGGCTGGATACCATGAATCCAAGGAACTTCCCCGAGGTGACTCCAAACGCACACTTGGCAGGTTTGAGACGCATTCGGTGCTGTAGTAATACTCCGAATGCCTCCTCCAGGTCCTTGACATGGTTCTCCCGACCAGGCTTTTTACTAGCATATCATCGACGTACACCTTTACGTTCCTTCCGATCTGCTTTGCGAAGATTTTGTTTACCAGCCTTTGGTACGTGGCCCTAGAATTTTTTAAGACCGAACGACATAACATCATAGCAAAAGAGGCCTTGGTTGGTGACAAAGGTAGTTTTCTCCGAATCGCCTGTATGAATTTGGATCTGATTGTAACCAGAGTAGGCGTCCATGAATCTTAACTGTGCATGCCCAGCCGTAGCATCAATGAGCTGATCAATCTGAGGAAGGGGGAAGCTATCCTTCGGGCATGCCTTGTTTAGGTTAGTGAAATCAATGCAAATTCACCATTTGTCCCCCGCCTTCGAGACCATGACCACATTTGCAAGCCACTCCAGGTAATGGATTTCTCGGATGAATCCCGCCTCCAGCAATTTCACTACTTCATGAACTATGAGACGCTGTCGAGACGCAGCGAATGTCCGCTTATTCCGGCGCACTGGTCGGTACTGAGGATCTACATTCAGGAAATGTTGTGCAATGTCTCAGGGAATTCCCAGCATGTCGGCAGCTGACCAGGCAAAAATGTCGGCATTTTCCCTTAAGAAACCTACTAGTTCCGTCCTCTGTGGCTTTGTGAGTGATGACCCGATCTGGATCGTTCTATCCAGACTTTCCTCTACCAGAGGGACCTAGACTAGGTCCTCGACGGGTGTTCCTCTCTGCTGCTTGGGATCATCCCGCAAGTCTTCAACATGCACCTGCAAAGCCTGGGTTGGCTTTTTACAATCCGTGAGCTCTACTGAATAACACTTTCGTGATACGAGCTGATCCGTCTGGCATTCCCCAGTGCCTCTTGGTGTGGGGAATTTGATGATCAAATGTAATGGAGATGAGACCGACCTGAGCGTAATCATACCAGGCCGTCTCAGCAAAGCATTGTAGGATGATGGGACATCAACTACTAAGAATGTTATCGTGACCCTTGACTCCCGAGGGTAAGTGCCTGCCCTGACGGGCAGCCAGATAGATCCCTTTACAGAAACGAGGTCACCCGAGAAGCAAACTAGGGGATAATTTATTGGCAATAGATGCTCGGGCAGAATCTCCATGCACTAGAAGGCTTGCCAGTAGAAGATATCCGCAGAGCTGCCTGTATCGACCATGATCTTGTGGACATCGTTGTCTTTAATCCTCAAAATGATGACAATGGCGTCTTCATGAGGCAGTTCCAGACCGCACAGATCATCATCACTGAATGTCAGGAAGTCTCTTGTGTGAGTCCTCTTCCCAGGCCACTCCGTAGATTTGACACTCCGAGCATAGGCCATTCGAGCTGCTGGTCTGCCAGCGATGGTCATTGCCTTCTGTCCTTGCTTAGAGTGGTCATAAATCAAATCGTCGACCATGGCCGATGTGCCCTACTCGGCCAAGTAGGGTCGGTCAATTGTTGTGTTCGTTTCTGGCATCAGCCCGACCTTTGGTACGCGCGATCTGTCCTTCGCACTCTGTGGGTCATATCTCAACCTCACAGTTCTGATAGTAGCCATTTGATCATTGGGTAAGTCTACTACCAGAGGTGGATCGAAAACACACAATGGTGGTGGCGGAGGAGTTTGGTCCTAGCGTCGCCATGGCAACCTAGGGTCGGTCCTCAGTTGAGGCCTCCCCTGGGATTCCAAAGAATTCAATATCCTTCCCAGTTCGTGTACTTATTGAGGGGTATAGACAAACTGACAACGGATGACTCCGATGTCCCTATGCACCGGGGTCGGTCCTCTTTCTCCCCTTTCTCCCTGCTATTGAGGCTACTGCTCAGGGTGCCTGTCTAGGTACTGGAGCTCAACTGCCCTGTCTCTCCTCCTTTCCTCTCGAGGAAGATCCCTTCGACCTTCTCTTCTGTCTATCCTCCTAGGTTCTCTTCCTTCTTGCCATCATGGTTCCCTTTCGGTTGTTCTCTCCCGTAGTGGGAGGGGTGGTCTTCTCCGCTCTTCCACTGATGTCGCGGGTACTCTTGGGGCATTGTGATCCACGTATTGCTTGAAATATCCCCTCCGAATGAGGTCCTCGATCTCTACTTGCAAGTTCAAACACTCGTCGGTGGTATGACCAATGTCCCGATGGTATTGGTAGTACTTGTTCGGGTTTCTCCGTGCTTTGGTTAAAATCTTCTAGGGCCTTTGTAGATAGCCGTCGTTAGCGATGAGTGTATATACGTCTCCGAGGGGCCTGTTGAGCAAGGTGTAGTCACTGAACTTCTTCTGGACCAAGCCTCGAGCTCTAGCTTCCACTCTTCTCGACCACTTGTGCTCTCCTGGCCGTGTGAGATCTTGCCTTTCATCCGTTCACTTGTTGGGAGTGTCAACCAAGCCCATGCTGGCGTCGTAGATCTCGTTAGCTGTGGCGAACTTCTCACAACGAGCCAAGAGCTCTTGTAAGTCGGCCGGTTCCTTTTTGGCGATGAAAAATCTGAGCTTTGGGTCAGTGACCGCTGCTCTCAATGTAGAAAAGTGAACCACCTCATCGATGTCTTTCACCTGTAGGACCTACAAATTGAATCTGGCCAAGAAGGCCCGCAGGGACTCATCGGGCCTTTGTCTCATGTTCATGAGGTGCGCGCTGGTCTTTCGCTGCACCCTACTTCCCTGGAAGTGCATTCTAAAGAGCCTTCCCATGGTTTTGAAAGAGTCAATGGACCACGGAGGTAGGGTGTTAAACCACATCCAAGCCGCGCCTTTTAGAGTAAGGGGAAAGGCCCTGCACATAATTGCATCTGGGTTCGCGTGGAGGACCATCGCGCCCACAAAATTGTTCAAATGGTCGACTGGGTCAGTAGACCCATCGTAAGAATCTACCGGCGGCATGCTGAACCGCTTGGGCAAGGGGACCCTCATGATGATATCGGTCAGAGGGTTGTCCATAGAATAATCCCTATCTTCATCCGGGGTCACCCCAGCCCTCTCCATCGTCTTGACCTTTCCGTTCAAGACTGCTAATTGGTCTGCTATTTTTGCGGGTACCTCAGGGTCCATGGGAGCACTTTGTTTATCTGTGTCCCTAACGACCTCTGGTAGCGCTATGTGTTGTGGAACCAAAAGCTCTTCCAATGCATCCTCGCCTCACCCAATTGCTGCTCTCGGCTGGGGGCCGAGCCTTTCTCAAGCAGGGATCCTCCCGTGCTGCGACGTTGATCCCGTTCCACTTATTTCTGGAGCTCGGTGCACTCTGGTCCCACGTCTGGCGGGTCTAGCTCCGCTTTGCCCATGACAATCTCGAGGTGGATCTCTAGGGGGGTCAGCCACCTTATGTGGGTCAGTTGGAGGGACGACACCTATGGGGGGACGGGATGTGGCCTCAGCGATCGGGGGCTGTAACCCTTGCACAAATCTGGTTAGCACTGTGAGCTGTTGTGCAACGGTCTCAAACTGCTCGTATGTGACGAACGCCTCATGCACGGGTACTTTCTCAGCCACTCGCTTTCCTCTATCTCAGTTAGATCTCGGTTCCGACCTATCTTCATCTTCCGGGTTCATTAGCTGGTCAATCAGAGGAGGGTTGGGATGGACCATATGGCTTCGGGTTCTCCTCGGGCTCATTGCTTAAGATTCCTCTCTGGTTTTTATCTGTTGACGTCAAACCGCAAACAGGCCCCACGGTGGGCACCAAACTATTTCGGCCTTGATCCGTCCCGTAGGCCCACCAAGTTGACTGGACCTACAAGACAAGCAAAGACAAGGGGAGGAGGCGGGCCTGTGGCCCCATGTCCACTCCGATGCCAAAGTTAGGGCTCTGTGAACAGTTGATGGGCTCGGTGTAGAGCCCACAACAATATTTAAGTATAAGTGGGGTAGGTATGAAATTCTCCATCCCAGGTGTCAGAGCGAGAATCCCATGGATGAGTAATGAGTAATAAATATTCTCGTACCTAAATTCTCAGGATTTTCCCTATTTATAGTGAATAGTGTATTTTTTTTCTTTAATACCACTATTGCCCTTTGCTCATGTGTTTGGATTTTGTGAAGATGCTTTCTTGTATCCAATCGGGAATACCCACGTGGCCTATTGGTCGAGTCCTACGTGTCGTAGTTCCATTGACAGCGTGACAGAATTCCCCAACAATGCATATTGATGTGAATTAAATATATATGTAACCGCAAGTGCATGGTATCGTGCAGTAACGCATCGATCTCATGGAGGAATCGCTATTATCCTAACTCAAAGAAGGCAAAGCGTACCAAAGGGATATGATTGAATTAACATCCTAATCACTTTAAATAAAAATTAATCAAGCAATAAAAACAATAATAACCATTCATAACTATACGAAAATTTACGAAATCACTAACCATAAAGTAACACAAATTTATTGCAAGAAATAAATGAAATTAAAAGTAAAAGAATGTAAGAAAAACTTATCTCGATAGAAGATTTCTCTGTCGTTGCTCGTCGTCTTGTTGTCACTCCAAGGCGATGTGCAAACGATTACAAAGGGAGCCTTTTCCCCTAAATTAAATTAGTAATGGGGTACAATTTATATTTATCTACCTTACTACGGAGTTCTAAATCTAAAATTAAAACTAAAAGAAAATAAATAAATAAATAAAAATATACTTAAGCAAAAAGAACACAACTTGAACAGAAAAAACTAAGAATCTCAAACTCTCTCATAAATTCTCAAAACTAAGAAAAAACTCATAATAGAATTCTTGGATCATTTTCTATTGTTGAGCATCACATATATATACAAGAGTGTAAAGATCATAATCAATCTTTACAATTGAATTACAAAAGATTTTGTGGAGATAAATTTGGTTACCGAATTCCAATCTTCTAGGTTCATTGTATATGGACGATTCTTGAGTAGAAAAAATCTTGCACCAATTCATCATATCTTTCGCATCATTATCTCTTTTTGAAAACTTCCATAATCGATTGGAGCTTTCCATTCTTCCATACCATGCCAATCTTGTAAATTTGATTCCAAATAACTAAGGAATATTTTCTCAAAAGAATGGAATCTTTCACATGAGATTGGGCTACTCATTGACTTGGTCCAAGGCTGATCTTATACACAAAATTCATGGCTCTCCTCATAAAATTCGTCTTATGCCTGACTGTTAAGTTGACTGGGTGAGTTAACTGGACAGGATCACCAAAAATTCATAAAATGATATTTTCAAGCTCAAATTTCTCCATTCTTTCACCTACACCAACAAACATAAAATTAATATTAAATACCCAAGAAGCATCATAAATAGAATAAGAGATGTATATTTTATGCCGTAAATTCACACATAAAATGTGTTCATCAGATTCCCCCACACTTGAGCTTTGCTAGTTTCGAGCAAAGAAAAATATAAAAATAAAATAAAATCCTAACTCACTTTCATAGGAATTACAATTGCACTTAGCACGTCCAACAAGCCTTTAAACCCCTAGGTTACCCCTAGTAGACGAGTTGTGTATCGTGAGTGTTTTTAGAGAATAAACACACAAAATTCATATAGAAATTTTAAACTTTAATTTTGGTATTAAGGAAAGAGAGCACACACACATCTTATTAGTCAAGACACTCAACTTGGGATCAGTAAAACATAGAAACCCCCACACTTGAACATTGCTACCTCATATGATTCAAACACTAAGGTTGCATCTCAATTAGGAAACCTTGTTATATCTTCCAAACATATCTCTCCTTAGGGTGAACCCTTTGTAACATACTGGTAACCAAGACCCAAGAATAGCTTTCAACACTTGTATTTTTTTTTCTTTCTTTTTTTCCTCTTTAAGCTACTCCACTACAATTGGCTTGAGAAGTGCAGGTGGTTATGCATTCCCATGTTACTATGTAGCTTCGCTTTTGGCATATATCTTTAAAGACATTGATGCTAAAGAGTACTTTTTTTTTTAAACAAGAGTTGTATCCAAGGAATTTCAATCAAGACACCTCGCTTCTTGAGGTGGAATGTCCTGTATAGTTCCAAGAACAAAAAAAAAACTCTTATATTATTATTTTCTTATTATGATTTTTTTTATAGTACAAGGAGGTCTCAACTTTATTCAAAGGTTGAAATTACCAACTATAACCATAAAATATTCATCCCTTCAGGAGAGGTAAGATTTATTTTCTAACTTAATTCCCATCTCAAAATACAGCATAAGTACTGTCCTCACATATGGTTTCATTACTTCATATGTGATAGTTTCCTAGGTTTCTTTCTCCTTCCTATTTTGTGTCAAAACCATAGAAATAGTGATTGACTTTCCCAAAAACCAAAGTTAAAAAGTTAAAATTTACAATGAAAGCTCAAAATTCATTTTTTAATGAAATCTCTACCCTTCCCTCATACTTAAATCATGCATTGTCCTCAATGTATACAGAAAAATAAAAGACAAAGACAAGGGGAAGAAAAAACTCCCTGAATCAAGGATCAGTGTAAAAAGGCTCATGGAGATCCATGACTTCTTCTAAGGAGTCATGTGGAAGCTCCAAAATGGCTTCAAACGTTGGCCATTCACTTTGCTGGTTGCACCTGTACCTGGATTTAAAATCTCAATTGCACCCGATAAGAAAACATTTTGAACAATATAAGGGCCCTCCCAATGAGATCTAAGTTTACCAGGAAAAATATGCAAACGAGAATTATAAAGCAAAACCTTGTCGCCAGGGGTGAAAGACATCCGAAGGATATGTCTGTAATGATAAGCCTTGGTCTTGTCTTTATAGATGCGGGCACTGTCGTAGGCATCATTTCTCAATTCATCCAATTCAAAGAGCTGGAATCCTCTATGAGTGCTAGCATCTGACAAATCAAAATTTAATTTCTTAATTGCCCAAAATGCCCGATGTTCCAATTCGACTGGTAGATGGCAGGCTTTTTCGTACACCAGACGGTAAGGGGATTGACCAAGAATGGTCTTGAAAGCAGTTCTATAAGCCCACAAAGCATCAATGAGGCGAATGGACCAATCTTTACGAGTAAGATTGACAGTTTTTTCCAAAATTTGCTTGATTTTTCAATTGGACACTTCAACTTGTCCACTAGTCTGAGGGTGGTAAGGGGTAGCCAATTTATGGGTAATACCATATTTTTGAAAAAGGACCTCAAATGGTTTGTTACAAAAGTGTTTTCCCTTATCACTAATGATAGCTCGAGGGGTACCAAATAGGGAGAATATATTCTCCTTTAAAAATTTAATGACTACCTTGTGGTCATTGGTCTTAGTAGCAACAGCTTCTATCCATTTGGACACATAGTCCACAGCTAACAAGATATACTCATTCCCAAAAGACTTTGGGAATGGACCCATAAAATCGATGCCCCAAACATCAAAAACTTTAACCACCAGAATTGGGTTTAGTGGCATCATATTTCGCTTGGTAATGTGGCCTAAAGACTAACAAGAAGGGCATGCCTTACAGTAACTAAATGCATCCTTAAAAAGACTAGGCCAGTAGAATCCAGACTATAAAACCTTGGCCGCAGTCTTATTTGGCCCAAAGTGGCCACCACACGCCTGATCATGACAATAAGACAGCACAGATTGTTGTTCATGGTCAGGTACACATCTCCTGATAATCTGATCAGGGCAAGTCTTGAACAGATATGGATTGTCCCAAAAATAGTACTTGACTTGGGAATGTAATCTATACCTATCCTGGGCGGAACAATGGGAAGGGGTCACACCCGTTACCAAGTAATTTACAATATCAGCGAACCAAGGCTCACTAGATACTGCAAGAAACTGCTCATCTGGGAAAGACTCGTTGACTGGTGAATTGACAGTCAAAGAATTAGGCAGTCGGGATAAGTGGTGAGCAACCAGATTTTCTATTACTGGTTTATCCCTAATCTCTAAGTCAAACTATTGTAAAAGCAAAACCCATCTAATGAGACGAGCTTTGGCATCCTTTTTCTGCAAGAGATGTTTGAGAGCGGCATGATCCGTATACACAATGACATGGGATCCTATCAATTAGGCATGAAATTTCTCTAAAGCGAATACAATAGCTAAGAATTTTTTTCAGTAGTGGTGTAATTAAGCTGTGCATCGTTTAAAGTCCTACTTGCATAACAAATTACATGGGGTAACTTATTTATCCGTTGCACAAGGACAGCTCCTAATGCAAAATCAGAAGCATCACGCATAAGCTCAAAGGGCTCTGTCCATATGGGTGCCAGAATAACGGGGGCAGTTGTCACACCCCAATTCCCTGCTATTAAGAATGGTGTGATGAACCGCTAACAAACCAACGGTTCAACCAGGATCTCATGTAGGCTATATCCGTGTTATCTAAACTCCATACATCCACATTCATAATCAGAGTAAATATATAATAGCAGAAGTCTTATAGTAAAATGAACTAAGAATCTACTGTGATATTAATATTTAAATAGTAAATTATTCTGTATCAACTGAGACATAAATAAATATCAAATACATGTCCATAATAAATCCAAGTAAAGAAAACTAAGAAAATATCTAATCAAATACACATGAGTTGCACTCGCAAGAGGAGTCATGTGTATCCACTTCAGCTTCAACTTCCATTGTCGCTACGTTCCCGTACGCTGGAGCATTTACATAATCTTTAACGGTATAACCTGCATCATCAACTAAAAATATTCAACGTCGAGGGGTGAGCACACATCATGGCCCAGTGAGCAAACAAAACAATGCAACAGTAAATATGTATTCAATCAATTCATATATTTGGTCTGGTCTATAATTTGCAATGCGCAATAGAACGGTTGGGTGGTCAAAGGTTAACGTTTATTGACCCCGCCTCTATACACAGGGTGTGGAAGTCCACCCAAAGGTTAACGTTTATTGTCGTCCCCATCCACCCTAATCATGAACATTATACAACAAAGGTTAACGTTTATTGCTGTATAGTGCCATACCAACACGTAAGCCCCTGCTGGCGAGGACTTGCACACTGGGCTCGCAACTAACCAATCCTAATGCCAAACAGTGTATCCAAGGCCTCACCCCAACATCCCTCAGAATGTCCATGGAGATAGAGCTAAGGCCCCCCGGTAGAGTCAGAGACTACAAGGACCGAGACCACTATAACACCCCAGTCAGCTAAGGTGTTAAGCTAGCATGTCTTACATGGTGGATGGGAGATCTAAGGGTATTTTGGTAAATCTCATCATGTCACCAAAAGGTATATGTTTGTTGTATTGTGTAGTCACTAATATTTATGTTTACAGAATATGAAATTACATTGTGTTGGTTATGTTACCATGATGATAAGTGTTATAACTACTTAGAAATTATTATAGATGTGCTATACATTATTTGGTATAATGGGTTTATGTGTGATGTATGAATGTTTAATTTTATATGGTAAAGCATGCCTAACTCCTAGACTAGTGGTTTATTTTTAGAACAAAGTATGAGGTTACTTCAAGATCTAGTGTTCAAACCTAAATGGAATCAAGAAAGGAAGTGTTTCCTCTCAATTTTATAAATTGATTAGGTGTTGGGCCCAGAATGATGTGGCAGCCTACCACTGGAGAAATCAGATTTATTGAGATATTATTTAATACAACGGCAGAATTATAATTAAGGGATTAAGATAAGGATATCCAATGGTTTGTGAAATGGCATGAAGTAATTTAAGAATGTTGCCAAGGGTATTTTTGGTCCCTAAATTAAAAGGGTACCAAGACAATATTAAAGTGGGTCTTTGCATGTATTTAAAAAGTCATATAGGAAGGGCATAATAGTCCAAGCACATTTTTAGGATACCCTAAGAGCATGAGTTTATTTTTCATGCATTAGGGGTGTTATAGGGGTGTAAGAGGGATTTCACAAAATCAGTCTATTTGGAGAAATAGGAAATGAATGAAAATTAGATAATGACCTTTTGTAAGAGGGATTTCACAAAATCAGTCTATTTCACAAAATGAGGCAAAACGTGAAAGGGAGAAGAAGGAGAGTTTTTGAGTTGGTCATTGAGAAATTTTCTGTTCTTGAGAGTTCCATGATCAATGATGGTTGTTGATCTCGTTTGAGTGAGGAAAGTTTGAAAAGCATTGAAGATTAAGGGTAGCAAGATTGAAGGAAGGTTTAAGGAAGTGAAATTCTAAAATTTTGGGGTTTCATCGGGGGAAAATCGGTATCAACCATCAAGGTATTGGAAGGTGAAACTAGAAGATATATCAAGAGACTCTTGAGGTAAGAGTTACTGTACATTGGTTCATAACAGCTGCATGTTGATTTCATAAGGTAGAGAACAAAGCTGCAGACCTTGAGAATGTGTTTTAATGGAGGAAGAAGATGATGAACAGTAAAATTTGTTCACCCTTTTCGTCCTATGGATGGTTTTTACGGTTAATGTTTTGCTACATTTTTCTTATAAGAAACTTGAATTAACGCATTGTGTGGGATTTTGGGGATTTAGGGACTGAAATTTGGGGAAACAAACTGAAAATTTTCTGCTAAACCAAGGGTTTGAAGGTTTTCCCTTCTTGCTGAAAACGTGAATAGGGGAAGAAGCCTTGGGTTTGAATATTTTTTTGTTTGTATTTATTTTTGATTTTCTTCTTGAAAGATTGGATGTTGGGTTGTTACTTTGATCATTGGAGATTTATTTCTGAGATTAGAGTTCTAAGATTGGGATTACAACGCTGGGCAACTTCGGTTGTATTAGAAACAAGAAGAAATTTCAGCAACTTTGAACCTTGTTAGCAAATTTCAAAGTTTTGAGTTTCGAACTTGTGGAGCACCTTTGGGTGTGATTTAAACATCCTTGAGGTAACTAAATTTTTGTATTATGGATTATAACAAAGATTCTTGCTAAAGTTTAGACCTTCAAAAGTCATTAACGGCCAAAAAAAAAAAAAAAAAATTTATGGGGAAAATAATTTTCAGATTTAAGGTTTCCACCTATGCTAAGTTGAGCAATGCCTAGTAATGTATTCTAACTTTATCTCTTCGTTGGATAATGGGAATGACATCCCTAATGTTAATTCAATAGATTTGAGACTATGTAAACCAATTCGTAATGGTTTAAAATTTTAGTTTAATGAAAGGTAAACTGATTTATAACTAACTGGAGAGTAAAGTCGGAAAATTTAAGCACTCATTTGACTGAGGTTATGTGAGCCGTGAGGAACCTTGTCTAATGCCTTCTCCCAATTTTACCTCTAGGAAAGGAAGCTCTTAAGAGCTGATTCTTGGAAGCATATCCCGTAAAGTTCCTTGTGAGTAGCTGGAACAATCAGGCCTAAATTCCAAAATTGCTGATTTTCCTAATCAAGTCTTCAAGTAAACTAGGGGCTACTTTTGGATTGCTTAAGGTGAGTGCTTTCCTCTCTTGTAGTAAACTATTTAATGACTATAATGCTTGTGATTGTGAAGTATCAGTGCATGAGTGATGTTTACTTGTGTTGTTTAATGCAATGCATTATATGGAAATATTCAATGTGTTATATAATAGAATATGAGTTTTTTTTTTTTTAGTCAAGATATTTTGTGATGAATGTGGAGCTGTAAATTCATGCCATATGATGGAAATAGGCTGATTAATGTTTATATTGTCTCAAAGTAAGAAGTGATTCACGGGGCTTGTGAAAGTAGGATTAAATGGTATTTTGTCTTTATGAAACTGAGGTATACATATGTGGACAGCAATTACATGAGTTGTGAAAGATTAGGCAAGGATAAGATATTAGATATTGTTAATGTACTATTTTATTTATATGTGGACGGAATGCTTGTGGACTAAGAAAGCTATGCATTGATAGGTCTTCGAAGTGATCTTTATGGATGTTATCATAAGTATTTAGATAGCAAGCATTGAAAAATGAGTTTGTCTCCAGTTTAGGTTGTGTAATTTCTTTAGTGAACCTTTATGTAATCCTAAGGTTAGTAGTGCCATGGAACTAAGGTTTTGATTAAGTGAATAAGTTGTTAAGGTTATGAACGAACTGTCCTAATGTTATATGGACAGCAAGGTAACTTATAGAATGTTATGAAAGGAAAATTAGGTTATGAATACAAATGAATAGAGGACTTTTGAATTAAGGGAACTAAGGAATGAATGGCCCTCAAGAACATGTGTTGGACTGCTATATAGGTATATGGAGAGCAAGTATCTAGCAATAAGTTTTTCCACAAGTTATGATGTAAGAAAACTATATGTGAACTAGTGTTGCAAGCTTATATTTTTGTATGTCCTGAATGGACTATCCTACACCCAGATGGATAGCAAGGTAAAATTAAAGAAAGGCATAAAATGAGAGTTTTCTATGAAATCAAGAATGAACTATTTAACTTCATGTATGGACTATTCTATACTTAGGTGGACAGAAAAGTAAGATCATAGAAAGGATTGAAATAACCACTGTGACAAACAAATGACAAGAAACGGAAGCATCCGGTGAGTCAACCAAAGGGCAAGAAACGGAAGCATCCGATGAGCCACACAAGTGACAAGAAACGGAAGCATCCAGTGAGTCAACCAAAGGACAAGAAACGGAAGCATTTGGTGAGCCATACAAATGACAAGAAACGGAAGCATCCGATGAGTCAACCAAAGGGCAGGAAACGGAAGCATCTGGTGAGCCAAACAAATGGCAAGAAACGGAAGCATCCGGTGAGTGAACCAAAGGGAAGAAATGGAAGCATCCGGTGAGCCAAACAAATGACAAGAAACGGAAGCATCTGGTGAGTCAACCAAAGGGCAAGAAACGGAAGCATCTGGTGAGCCAAACAAGTGACAAGAAACGGAAGCATCCGGTGAGTCAACAAAAGGGCAAGAAACGGAAGCATCCGGTGAGCCAAACAAGTACATGAAACGGAATCATCCGGAGAGTCAGACATGTAACAAGAAACGAAAACATCTATTGAGTCTAGATATGTTAACAGAAAGATAAGTCATGAAAGGAAACAGTGGTCTAAAAGAATAATAGTAGGTAAGTCCAGTTATATTTTGGAAAAGCCAAATGTACAATGGCGCAAGATGTGGATACATCCATTGATCCTAAGTCACGAACTTGTAGCCAAGTCAAGTAGGAACAGTAAAAGTAAAATTTCAGAAATGAATAATGTGAGGACAAAGATGGAAATCTTTAGAAGTCGCCACCTAGATTTAGGTCTAGGACCTTAGAAATGTGAAATCTCACCCCAAGGTAAGACTTCGATTGACTCACGACCGTTAGATTGGAATTCTGGTCCATCAGAGATTGGGTAAGCGTCAGGTTACGGTTATGGGAAGGGGTTAGGCACCCAAACCGCCCGATCGAAATCGGTCTCTTATACCTTTCCTATGCTAGACTCTATTTATTAAATTAAACCAAACCAAGTGGTTTGATATCATTGAACCGAATCTGTATCCATTAGATTGCCTACGTATCACGGAATCATTCTAAAAATCAGGTTCACCATCGTAGTTCAGGTGTGATTAAAGTTTATGGCTGTGATTTATGCTTGTGCATGATTAAGTTCATTGTTCAAGTTGAAATTTATGCTTGAATGGTTGAGAAATCCTATGGGTTAGGATCTGGATAGTCCATGTGGACTGATAGATAGTCCTAGGGGATCTAAGAATAACCCTATTTGGGTTGGAATGTGGATAATATCCTAGTAGATCTATGGATAGTCCAAGTGGACTAAGGTTTGGATAATCCTTATTTGGGTTAAAATATGGGGGATATCCTAGTGGATCTATGGATAGTCCGAGTGGACTAAGGTTTGGATAAATATCCTAGTGGATCTTTGGATAGTCCAAGTGGACTAAGATGTGGATCCGAATTTGGGTTTCTCCCAAATAGCCTATGTATCTTAGGGTTTGCCCTAGGAATCAAAATCCGCGTAGTTCAGGCTGGATAACCCTATTTGGGTCAAAATGTGGGTAAGTATCCTAGTGGATCTATGGATAGCCCGAGTGGACTAAGGTTTGGATAACCCTTTTTGGGTTAGAATATGGATAGATATCCTAGTGGATCTATGGATAGTCCGAGTGGACTAAGGTGTGGATAAATATCCTAGTGGATCTATGGATAGTCCGAGTGGACTAAGGTGTGGATAACCCTTTTTGGGTTAGAATATGGATAGATATCCTAGTGGATCTATGGATAGTCTGAGTGGACTAAAGTGTGGATCCGAATTTGGGTTTCTCCCAAATGGCCTACGTATCCTAGGGTTTGACCTAGGAATCAGAATCCGCGTAGTTCGGGATGGATAACCTATTCTAGGTTAATGATTGAGAACCTATTCTAGGTTTAGGGTTTAGAACCTATTCTAGGTTTAGGGTTTGTCGAGGGGCAAATCGTCCTAAATTACCCTTTTCATTCTGAATTCTAATTTTGGAAGGTTTGGCAAAGAATTCTCTTTCTTTATTAAGGTTTTATTATTTCCATTATGCCCTTCCCAAGAATGTGGGTGCCTAAATGCATGTCCCCACGCCTAGATTGTCTTCTAGAAGTGTGCAGATATGGCAGTTTGACTAGGGTGTTGCATAAAATAAGTTATTGCCAAAAAAGTAGAATATTCTATCTAAATATGGCACATAAAACATTTATGACAAGAAATTCACATACAGTAAGATTGTTTAAAAATCTTTCAAATATGGCATGTATTGTAAATAAGGCAAGAGCCTACATGGCATGATCTAGTATGCTATATTCTAAGCATGGCAAGATCCTAATTGCTATTTCTTTTCATATTTAGGGTTTTCTACCCTAATTATAATTTTATTTCCATTTTTTAGGGTTTTCTACACTAATTGCTACTTTCTTTCCATTTTAGGGTTTTCTACCCTAATTGTAATTTTATTTCCATTTTTTAGGGTTTTCTACCCTAATTGCTATTTTCTTTCCATTTTTTAGGGTTTTATACCCTAATTGTTATTTTCTTTCCATTTTAGGGTTTTCTACCCTAATTATTTTCTTTCGATTTTTAGGGTTTTCTACCCTAATTGTTATTTTCTTTCCATTTTTTAGGATTTTCTACCCTAATTGTTATTTTCTTTCCATTTTAGGGTTTTCTACCCTAATTATTATTTTATTTCCATTTTTTAGGGTCTTCTACCCTAATTGTTACATTCTTTCCATTTTAGGGTTTTCTACCCTAATTATTATTTTATTTCCATTTTTTAGGGTTTTCTACCCTAATTGTTACTTTCTTTCCATTTTAGGGTTTTCTACCCTAATTATTATTTTCTTTCCATCTTAGGGTTTTCTACCCTGAATGTTACTTTCTTTCCATTTTAGGTTTTTTTTACCCTAATTATTATTTTCTTTCCATCTTAGGGTTTTGTACCCTAAATGTTACTCTCTTTCCATTTTAGGGTTTTCTACCCTAATTATTATTTTATTTCCATCTTAGGGTTTTCTACCCTAAATGTTACTTTCTTTCCATTTTAGGGTTTTCTACCCTAATTATTATTTTATTTCCATCTTAGGGTTTTCTGCCCTAAATGTTACTTTCTTTCCATTTTAGGGTTTTCTACCGTTACTTTCTTTCCATTTTAGAGTTTTTTACCCTAATTATTATTTTATTTCCAACTTAGGGTTTTCTACCTAAATGTTACTTTCTTTCCATTTTAGGGTTTTCTACCCTAATTATTATTTTATTTCTATTTTTTAGGGTTTTCTACCCTAACTGTTGCTTTCTTTCCATTTTAGGGTTTTCTACCCTAATTATTATTTTATTTCCATCTTAGGGTTTTCTATCCTAAATGTTATTTTCTTCCCATTTTTAGGGTTTTCTACCCTAATTGTGACAATAAGCATTTAATATAGCATGTGAGCAAGACAAATATGGCAATGTGATTATTTCAATTATGGCAGTGTGATCATTCCAATTATGGCAGTGTGACCATTCCAATTATGGCAGTGTGACCATTCCAATTATAGTAGTATATGCATACGAGCATCCGAACATAGCATGTGAATAAATATAGCATCAAATATGGCATGTGAGAAACAACCAAAGCATATGAGAATCAATCAAAACATGATGGAACACGCAGCAAGATGACAGCTTTGTCAGGCTGGACCAAAATGGGCACATAGGGCACTGTACTTACTCAAAAAATTTTTAAAAGATATCCTCAGAAAGAGGACTCAGAGGCCAACATTTTGTTTAAAGGAAGATAATCCTGAAAGAGACCATAGGCAGGTTGAAAACATTCCCCAAATACAGGCAAATACACTGGTTTGATCTGTTCCAGATTCTGGCCAGTGGTACTCTAAAATCAATATAAAATCATATATCTCATGAAAATAAAATCTGAATAGATGGTCAGAAAGAGGACTCAAGGGTCAACATTTTGTCTCAAGGAAGCTAATCCTGAAAGAGACCATAGGCAGGTCGAAAACATTCCCCAAGTACAAGCAAATACACTGGTCAGGTCTGTTCCAGATTCTGGCCAGTGGTACTATAAAATCAATATAAAATTATATAGCTCATGAAAATAAAATCCAAATACATGGTCAGAAAGAAGACTCAGAGGCCAACATTTTGTCTCAAGGAACCTAATGCAAACAGAGGCATCTTCCTAATGCTAGACACCAATCTCAGACATGCATTTGCAGTATGCTTTGACTTTGAAAAAATAAACTGACAAAAGCGATGGGTGATTCTTACCTCAGGCTTCTTCTCTCTCCTTCTCTCCTTTGCATCTTCTCATCATCCTCTTTGCTGCCTCTCTGATCCTTCCCTCTTTTTCCTCTAGATCTTCTCTTCTTAATACCTCTCTCTCTCTCTCACTCCCTCTCTCTCTCTCTCTCCTTCTCTCTTTCTCTATTTTCTTCTTCTTCTCTTTTCTTCCGATTTTTTTTCTTTTCTCTCTCTCACGTTTTTCTCTCCCTCACCCACGTTCTCCTCTCTCTATGGTCTAGAAAAAAGGATCCTCCTCTTGCCTATTTATAATTTTTCACTCATTTTCTAGAAGATCATTTTTTCTAAAGAATATTTTTTTTCCTTTTTCTTTCCTTCCTTTTTTCTTTCTTTCTTTCTCCTCTCTCTCTTTCATGTTTTCTTTCTAGAAAACGTGAAGGGGAATCTTTTTCCCCCTTTTTTCTTTTCTTTTTTTTCTTTTATTCCTCTCTCTTTCCTTTTTTTTCTCAAAAATCTTTTGGATTATCTCAAAACCCTAAATCCCCTTCTCTTTCACATTTTCTCTCTCCCCTCTTTCCTTTTTTTTCTCAAAAATCTTTTGGATTATCTCAAAACCCTAAATCCCCTTCTCTTCCATGTTTTTTCTCTCCCCTCTTTCCTTTTTTTTCTCAAAAATCTTTTGGATTATCTCCGAAACCAAAATCCCCCTTCACTTTCACGTTTCTCTCTCCCCTCTTTCCTTTTTTTTCTCAAAAATCTTTTGGATTATCTCAAAACCCTAAATCCCCTTCTCTTGCACGTTTTCTCTCTCCCATCTTTCCTTTTTATTCTCAAAATCTTTTTGGATTATCTCAAAACCCTAAATCCCCTTCTCTTCCACGTTTTTTCTCTCTCCTCTTTCCTTTTTTTTCTCAAAAATCTTTTGGATTATCTCCAAAACCAAAATCGCCCTTCACTTTCACGTTTCTCTCTCCCCTCTTTCCTTTTTCTTCCCAAAATCTTTTGGATTATCATTTACATATAATAATATATATTATATACATATATACACATATATTTAATAACATACATACATATACATACATATATATATATATATATATATATATATATATATATATATATATATATATATATATATATATATATATATATAATATATCATATAAATATTGTGCACATAGATGAACTAATTCGAAATGGGTTGAGCTAGGTTGGACCAAAATTGGTTTGAACTGAATTGACTGGACTGATTGGAATTAATTGGGTTTTTTCTCCTTGTCATTTCACGGGTCATTCCCGCTGTTATCCCGCATGGAATTTTTTGATGGCCTCTATTCCAAATTTTTTGCGTTCATTTTGTAGAACATTAAAAATGAGGAATATAGGAACTTGAATCACCTCATTTGGAAGTAAAAATGGTCAACTTATGAATTTTTGAAGTTTAAGCGGACCAATTATCGATAATTTGGCTGACCATTCTGCATGAGATCCTTCAGAGGCTTCTACCGGAAATATTTTACGTCCACTTTGTAGAGCACTAAAAATGGAACATAATGAGACTGGAATTATCTGAATCCGATGTAGAACGGGAAAGATATGAAGCTTTGAAGTTCTAAGGATCATTTTGCATGCAAGTTTGCATGGGACCCACTGGTGAGTTCTACCCGGGATTTTTTACGTCCACTTTGTAGAACATCATGAATGAAGAATAATGGTCTTGGAATCATCTGAATCCGATGTCGGATGATCAAGATATGATGATTTGAAATTCAAACGATCTGACTTAGGATAATTTGCATGGAGGCCCCTAGGATTATTTATAATAATTTCAGAAACCTCCCTTATATGTATCATCCGAATAAAATAGTCATATCTTCCTCAATTGATATCGAAATTGAGCAATTCTGGTCTCGTTTCGAAGATAATTCCATGACCTATGCATCTATGCAGATAATAGCCCATGACCTTGCTGTGGGGATCAGTGGAGAATTACAAATCTTTGGGTTAAAGGTCAGAAACCTACCATATTGGTTCACTTATGCCGAGGGTGGCAAAAATGGGGTGCTTACAGATGCCCCTCTTTAGCCGAGATTGTTATCAGTTGAAGGCTAAAGATAAAAGAACCACATTTTTTGGGTATGAGTGATATTGTTTATTGGGCTGCACTTAGGGTAATTCTTCCTAAACTGCCTACGTATTCTAAGGGTGTCCTAGAAATCAAGCCCAGAACGTAGTTTCGGCGGCGGAAGGTTTGCTCTTCTTGGAGGATTGGTAACTTCTCTTCTTGTATGAAGCTAGGCTGTGAATACAAGGCTCATTTGTAGGGTGGGAACCTCTTCTTGCTGAGGTGACTCATGATGCAAGGTACTTGCGGGCTTGAACCCGGCTTGATCCATTTATAGGCTGATAAACCTCTTCTTGTACGAAGCTAGGCTGTGAATACAATGCTCATTTGTAGGCTGGGAACCTCTTCTTGCTGAGGTGGAACTCATGATGCAAGGTATGTGCGGGCTTTGACCCGGCTTGATCCATTTGTAGGCTGATAAACCTCTTCTTGTATGGAGCTAGGCTGTGAATACAAGACTCATTTGTAGGCTGGGAACCTCTTCTTGCTGAGGTGGAACTCATGATGCAAGGTATGTGCGGGCTTGGACCCGGCTTAATCCATTTGTAGGCTGATAAACCTCTTCTTGTATGGAGCTAGGCTGTGAATACAAGGCTCATTTGTAGGTTGGGAACCTCTTCTTGCTGAGGTGACTCATGATGCAAGGTATGTGCGGGCTTGGACCCGACTTGATCCATTTGTAGGCTGATAAACCTCTTCTTGTATGGAGCTAGGCTGTGAATACAAGGCTCATTTGTAGGTTGGGAACCTCTTCTTGCTGAGGTGGAACTCAATGCAAGGTATGTACGGGTTTGGACCCGACTTTATCCATTTGTAGGCTGATAAACCTCTTCTTGTATGGAGCTAGGCTGTGAATACAAGGTTGATTGCATGAGCTTGGGCTCAGATTTGATGTCTTTCCTTTGATTGAGATGAGGCTTCTTTGATTGAGATTTTGAGATTGACTTTCTGAATAAGCTAGGGCTCTGCATTTGATTCACTTATAGGTTGAGATTGATTTGAACTTTGAATGAGCTAGGGCTCTATGTTTGATTCACTAATAGGTTGAGATTGACTTGATCTTTGGATGAGCTAGGGCTCTACATTCGATTTACTTATAGACTGAGATTGATTTGAAATTTGGATGATCTAGGGCTCTGCATTTGATTCACTAATAATCTGAGATTGATTTGATCTTTGGATGAGCTAGGGCTCTACATTTGATTCACTAATAATCTAAGATTGATTTGATCTTCGGATGAGCTAGGGCTCCACATTTGATTCTGAAATGAGTAAGAACTCAGAAGGTCACTTATAGGGTGATACTGAATGACTCATCTTGGCAGTTTCTACCAGCTTTGGACCTTCGGGATTAAAAATAGGAATATCCTTTTGGAAGCTCTATGGCTATGAACCTTTAGGATGCTTGAAAGTGACCCATACAGGAAGGCTTTGTTGACTTTGAACCTTTAGGGTTGAAATCTGCCCCATCTTGGAAGTCTATTGACTTTGAACCTATAGAGTGCTGAACATATTTGAAATGATGGTGAATTCCTTGGCAGTTTTTCAAGTTTTTTGCTCCTGCTTTATTGGTGAAGGCACAAAACAAGACATCAATGGAAATGGTGTCATGGACTTCACTGGCATGATACCTAAATTTGAAATTTACCATTTATGATCTGGTACTGAAATTTTGACTCAATTTCAGCACGATAAGGATGACTTGGTCGCTCCCTTGGAAAGGTTCCATCTAATTTCTTCAGCCAATATTGATGTTGTTGGATTTTGGATTGAAAGAAACTTTAGTGAGGATTTTGGACAAGAATGAGGGGACCTTGACAGTCTTTAACCAAAGTGACTTTATTGATTGACCATGGTGTTAAACTGTCAAGGGACATCTGGTCAACTAAGTTCTTTGACTGTGCATTATGGTAGACCAAATTGGTAGAATAGCCAAGCGGCGATGAAATGTGACATGGGTTTGGCCTTTGATCTAGGCTCATGAAAAGCTCAGGGCTTTGCAACATTGTTGTGCCAATTTTGAAAAATGAATGAACCATGGCCCCAAAGTAGGCACGAGGAGCAAAGGATTCAAAGTGTTCCTTCAGAGAATTTGGTGGCCAAATCCTAACAGGTGATCGACCACATTGGATTTTCTTCATCAACAGGATTGGGAGAACTGAGAAATTGGCAAAAACCAACTTGGATGGACCTACTTCTGTTGACTATGAAAGTAGTGACTTCAGACTAGACAATGGATCCTTGATGTAATGCTCATGATCAAATTCGATTCCTCTACATAGGGTATATCTATGCCCCAGTGTCTACATGTTGTGACAGACCGCTACTATAGAAGGAAATGGGAAATCTAACAGAGTTAGAACAAGGTTGAATCTGGATTGCATTTAGAATTTGACCATGGTTCTGAGGTCAAGGGAAGATTGACGATTGATTGCGAGAAAATGATTTCTTAGATAAACCCTTGTTGAATCTTGAAAATGAGGGAGCTGATGATTTGATGAATTTGGCTACATCCGTAACCAGGCCATGAGAATTTGCTCTCTCCCTAACATGACCAAAGGATTTGAAGATATAATTCTGTTGAAACGCAATGCTATGGATCCCAACAGATGATGGTTTGTTCAACTCCTCCGAGTATGATTCACTGGAGAGCAAGAGGAGTTCCTTTCCTTATGGAGGGTAGACTGGTATGACACTTGTCTATATGAACCACTGAATTTTTCTATGAAGGGCCAATGAGGGCAATGGTTTAGGGTTGCATCAGGTCGCCTATCCCCACTGAGGTATTATGGGTTGCCCATTGAGGTTTCTCGGGTTGCCTTTCCCTACTGAGGTTTCATTTCTTCCCTTTATTATTTTTTTCATTTTCTTCTTTTTGCAAACCCCATCTTGGGTTGAATAAAGAGTCCTGATATGGTGAGGATATTGCCAAAATTATGGTCCTATCCAATGGTTTGAAACCCTTAGGGGAAATCTGAATGGCATGACCTTCTTGACAAATGGGTAGCCTTGCCCCACTGTTTAAGTTGACACCTACACGTATTGATAGGCGGGCAGCTATTTGAATCACCACTAAAAGTGATCTTAGGGAAATGCAGTCCCACACCAAGATTAAAAATGGTGCCAAATTATGTTTTCCTTTCTTGGAGATGTTCAGATGGAACACGTGTCCCAACAAGCTATATCAAGATTCCGAATCAGTCACGATCATATCTGGGCCTGAAACCTTTAGGTTTATTGACAAGTATTGATGTTGAAGGTCCAAGAGGACTGATGTGAAACTGTCCACACGGGTCTACCATTGGGATAGTGTTTTGTTGTTTATGTAGAATGGGTTTATCTTACCGAAAAGATCCCATTTTATTGGCTTGAGAAATGAAGGGCTTATAGGAATCTTGGGAAGCCGTCAGATGTAATGAACGATAGATAAGAGTTTCAGCCAGATTCATGAATTTGTACATAAGATGATGACATGGCCATGAGATACAATGCCATAAAAATTGATAATCAAAAGAAGGGCTTGTGATAGAGACTCCTTGGAAGGCCGTCAGATTGATAGACGGGAGAGAGAGTCTAATGCTGATGAGAAATCTTTCTCTAATGATGAAGAAGTGATGAGATCGTCTCCTGTAAAGGCGGGATGTAATTGGCCAAAATCAAAAGTCCGGTCCAACATGCTGTGAATCTCGAAGAATGATCGCACTTGCTTTCAGGCTTTACTTGGAACTACCATCTTCTTGAAGTGAGAGGGACAATTGGCTTACTGTCGAGCTCCAATGCCATTCAACATCTTACTATTTTCTTTTCTTCTCTTTTTTTTTTTTTTTTTTTTTTTTTTTTTTTTTTTTTTTGGATGTGAAGGCCACATAATGCAGTGCTTCGCTTGATCGCGAAATTGAATCCTGACTTTTAATATTGGATTTGAATCTTCTTCTTCCAAACATTTCCAATCAGATAGAACGTCTTTGCCCCAACTAGTGCTCTGATCTTCTGTAAACTTTATGAGCATTTGTGACTGCTCATATAGTATCTGATTTTATCTGCATGGTGAATCCGTATGCTATCGTCTAGAAGTTACTCATCACCTTCTGTCTGATGTGACTACCTCCCATTATTGATGTAGATAAAACATAGGCTTGAATTTTCTTTTTATTTCCTTTTTTTTTTTTTGGGTATTCCAATGACCTCATTCTTGGATTTTGGGATTAACCATTCATTATGTATCTCTTGCTTACAGATGATTTATTTTGTAAGAACTTTAAAGTTTCTATCCTTTTGGTGGCACATCTGTCCTCCACATTTGTACTGATTGGCTGATCTGTTGATCTAATGCTTTCCTTGGAATCTTTTCACAGGTAGAACAAATGGCAGCTTCTCCAATACATGTTTCTTGAGACTACTCTTGTGTCTCTCGATTGATCATTTAAAGCTTTCCCAGACGGGTTGGACCTTTCTTTCTCAAGAGGCCGGGTGGCGTAGAAGTTCAGGAGACGGCTCATCGTTTCAATCATCTTGAGTCGAATTGATTTGCGCACGTAGAATAGGAAGATGTACGGCCGGGAGGAAATGTATGGAAGAGACAAGGCACAAAGTTTGAAATCCCAAACGGGTGATTTTTTTATTTTTTTTACTTACAGGGCAGATTGGACTGGACTTGTCAACAAGCATGTCAATCTTGGACCTAGACATGGATGACCTATCGAATATCGATAATAGAAAGTTGAAACAACTAGTTCATCCAAGTGGCTCCAGTTGGGCATAACGCCTTCGACGACCACCTTCAATCCACCGTGGGAATAAATCTTCCTTCGATTTCTAATAGCAAGACTCATCATGCCCCTCTATCAATAGGTGCAGGATGCCTACCTTTCAGAGTTCCATACAATTCTTACCCTCTTTTTTCAGTTTAGGATCCATTCATAACCGGACTATTGCTTTTTAAGCACAAGGTTAATCTGGTTCATGCTCCAGTTTGGGCTTCAGTGGATTCATCAATGGACCACTTCTAGCTGAATTCAAAATCATTTTGGCTTATGCCCCAGCTTGTGGAGCAAGGGGTATCACGATTGCACTACACCATTTTGAATCCAAGATTGGACTAATTTATGCCTTGGCTTGGGGGGTTCAATGGATTTCTTTATTAGACCACTCTCAATTTGGGTCTAAGGTCAATTTGGTCCATGCCCCAGTTTAGGGCATAATGGCTTTCCTCATTAGACCGCATTCAATTTAGGTCCAAGGTCAATCTGGTTCATGCCCCAGTTTATGGGTTAAGGGTTTCATCATTGGACCATTCCCTAGCTGTGATTCTGGTTCCTATCCTAGCCTGGGGCATATCGGATCTCATCTTTGGTCAACCCTACTGCTCAGGAAAATTCCATTCCCTCTCTTTGAACAATGAGGAATATGAGCAATTCTTTGGATTCTAGCATTTCCTTGGCCAATGGGGCAGAAATGCCCGAGATGGGACAGCACTATCATAGTTGAAGGTTCATGATTTCTTGATGACTCCAGAATCTAGAATTGATCTTTACTGACAAGCAATGAGGAATGCTTCTCATTCACCATTCCTGACGACTATCCTAACTTGTAGCACTGGGCTATGATAGACATGGATCGGGCTCTAATTGATAGAGCCAGAGATTGATTTTGAATCAGTCTCCGATTGATAGAGACAAGATTGACTTTGAATTGGTCTCTGATTGATAGAGACAGAGTTGACTTTGAATTGGTCTCTGATTGATAGAGATCAAGATTGATTTTGAATTGATCTCTGATTGATAGAGATCAAGATTGATTTTGAATTGGTCTCTGATTGATAGAGATCAAGATTGATTTTGAATTGGTCTCTGATTGATAGAGATCAAGATTGATTTTGAATTGGTCTCTGATTGATAGAGATCAAGATTGATTTTGAATTGGTCTCTGATTGATAGAGATCAAGATTGATTTTGAATTGGTCTCTGATTGATAGAGATCAAGATTGATTTTGAATTGGTCTCCGATTGATAGAGATCAAGATTGACTTTGAATTGATCTCTGATTGATAGAGATCAAGATTGACTTTGAATTGATCTCTGATTGATAGAGATCAAGATTGACAGTCATGGACTGGGCTCTAGTTGCTAGAGGCAAGGATTGCTTGAGTTGGGCTCCGATTGATAGAGGCCAAGGATGACAATCATGGATTGGACTCTAATTGCTAGAGATGATGGAATGACTGAAATTCTCTTTGATTCCTTTATGAAGTGGAACATGGACCAAAGGTAATGATTGAATAGGCCTAGAGGCTAACTCATGCTCACATTGAGTTCATATGAATGGAACATTTCTTAGTTCCGACATGAATCAGAACCTGAACTGGAGTCGACGGTTGGACAAGCCTAGGGGCTAATTAAATTCAAATGAATGGAACACTTCTTAGTTCCAACATGAATCAGAACATGAACCATAGTTGATGGTTGGACAGGCCTAGTGGCTAATTGAATTCAAATGAATGGAACTCTTCTTAGTTCCAACATGAATCAGAACTTGAACCATAATTGACGGTTAGATAAGCCTAGGGGCTAAATAAATTCAGATGAATGGAACTTTTCCTAGTTTCGACATGAACTGGAACCCTAACCAAAGTTGATTGTTGGATAAGCCTAGTGGCTAATTGAATTCAGATGAATGGAATTTTTCCTAGTTTCGACATGAATCAGAACCTAAACAGGAGGTGAAGGGTGAAAAAAGGCTAGGGCCGAATGCCTTCTCCACTTTAACGTGATCTGGGAGTGATGATTGAACCTGCCTAATGTTTAAACCCTTCTTTAATTCTGAGATGAACCATAAATGGGGGTTGAATTTGGGACTGAATATTTCTTTGATTCTGAGATGAACTGGATGTGATTGAATCTACCTAGAGGCTGAATCTTTCCTTAATTCTGGATGAACCGAAATGATGATTCGACCTGCCTAGGGGCTGAATCTTTCCTTCAGTTCTGAGATGAACCAGAAATGGTGGTTGGACCTGCCTAGGGGCTGAATATTTTTTTGATTCTGAGATGAACTGGATGTAATTGAATCTACCTAGGGGCTGAATCTTTCCTTAATTCTGGATGAACCAAAATGATGATTGAACCTGCCTAGGGGCTGAACCTTTCTTCAGTTCTGAGATGAACCAGAAATGGTGATTGAATCTGGGACTGAATATTTCTTTGATACTGAGATGAACTGAATGTGATTGAATCTGCCTAGGGGCTGAATCTTTCCTTAATTTTGGATGAACCAAAATGATGATTGGACCTGCCTAGGGGTTGAATCTTTCCTTAATTCAGAGATAAATTGAGAACTTTGATTGGATTTGCCTAGGGGCTAAATCTTTCCTTAATTCAAAGGTGAATAGGGAATATTGATTGGATTTGCCTAGGGGCTGAATCTTTCCTTAATTCAGAGATGAATTGAGAACTTTGATTGGATTTGCCTAGGGGCTAGATATTTCCTTAATTCAGAGATGAATCGAGGACTATAATTGGATTGCCTAGGGGCTGATTTTCCTTAATTCAGAGATGAATCGAGAACTATGATTGGATTTTCCTAGGGGCTAAATCTTTCCTTCTTTATTATAAAATTTGATGTTCAGTCAAGATCTGGATTCATGACTTCCATTGATTCATTTGGAAAGATAATATGGATGGATCTCGAGATGGGAGATCAAGACAATTCCCTAATTGTAGGGGCCTCTTACCCTAAAAGGGTGGATATAGTTGCAGTTTGATTCTCTTTTCCAAAGGCATTGAAATCCAATGGAGGAATATTGAGATTCTAGACATCTAGGGGAGTGGAAGAAGTCACATGCACAATCAAGGATGTCTCAACCAAACAAGAGTTAGATCCCTCATAAGGGCGATTGGGTAAACATTATCCAAGTCAATTTAATTGAATTTGATTAAGCCATGTGTTCAGTCTTGGGACCTCATGATTCTAAAGGATAATCAGTGGTACCAAGGTCTGGCCAATTGGATTACCGTATTCGATAAAATTGAAATGGATATATTAATCCATCGTCCTTATTAGGGATGGTTAGCAAAAGCGGTTCATAGATGAACAAACTAGTAAATTTCTTCTTGACCATGGTATCTATGTCTTGATAGGGATTTTCTGTTCATTTTTTGAAATCGACGTGTTAACAATGAGATATTCGACACATCGAGCTTACTTAATGGAGGGTGTATAGTAACCGTCTACTATGATGTAGAACAGGTGTATACATACCTCATACTCCCAATGGGTGAGAGTTCAAGATGCTCATCGTGTAGAATCTAACATGTTGACCAGTCGAGGACAAAAACAGGCAGAACTTCGACGTCTCGAACATGGATGTCATGGTTAAGCCGATTTTACTAGGTCGGTTCAGGGATGAACCAAAAATAACAAACATTGGGCTACAATCTGGGTTAGGACAGAAAAGGCCACCTTGACGAGGATGGGGTAACCTATCACCAAATGCTCGATGAATAATGGGCCCCAATCCCTTTATATACTATGTTGCAAGGATCCAAGCGACGTGGAGTAGCATAATGCATTCTCAGGCAGACCCAAGAAACGCTCGTTAGAGGCTGCTCGCCGATCGTGGTCTCACAAAGTACAGGCCAAGGCTGTGTGTTTCGCATAGCGGGCTGCCCCATATGCACGGGACCCGGTTCGACTACTCGCACGAATGTGTGACTGAACCCATTCCCCCCAAAGAAATAATATACAAGCATAAATATAGTATCCTAAAATCTAGCATCCAATTCACACAAGGAAAGTTTTCATTTAGGAGTTTGACATTTATATCCCCAGTGGAGTCGCCACTGTGAGGACAAAGATGGAAATCTTTAGAAGTCGCCACCTAGATTTAGGTCTAGGACCTTAGAAATGTGAAATCTCACCCCAAGGTAAGACTTCGATGACTCATGACCCTTAGATTGGAATTCTGGTCCATCAGAGATTGGGTAAGCGTCAGGTTACAGTTATGGGAAGGGGTTAGGCACCCAAACTGCCCGATCGAAATGGGTCTCCTATACCTTTCCTATGCTAGACTCTATTTATTAAATTAAACCAAACCAAGTGGTTTGATATCATTGAACCGAATCTGTATCCATCAGATTTCCTACGTATCACGGAATTATTCCGAAAATCAGGTTCACCATCGTAGTTCAGGTGTGATTAAAGTTTATGGTTGTGATTTATGCTTGTGCATGATTAAGTTCATTGTTCAAGTTGAAATTTATGCTTGAATGGTTGAGAAATCCTATGGGTTAGGATCTGAATAGTCCATGTGGACTGATAGATAGTTCTAGTGGATCTAAGAATAACCCTATTTGGGTTGGAATGTGGATAATATCCTAGTAGATCTATGGATAGTCCAAGTGGACTAAGGTTTGGATAATCCTTATTTGGGTTAAAATATGGGGGATATCCTAGTGGATCTATGGATAGTCCGAGTGGACTAAGGTTTGGATAAATTTCCGAGTGGATCTATGGATAGTCCAAGTGGACTAAGATGTGGATCCGAATTTGGGTTTCTCCCAAATAGCCTACGTATCTTAGGGTTTGCCCTAGGAATCAGAATCCGCGTAGTTCGGGCTGGATAACCCTATTTGGGTCAAAACGTGGGTAAGTATCCTAGTGGATCTATGGATAGCCCGAGTGGACTAAGGTTTGGATAACCCTTTTTGGGTTAGAATATGGATAGATATCCTAGTGGATCTATGGATAGTCCGAGTGGACTAAGGTGTGGATAAATATCCTAGTGGATCTATGGATAGTCCGAGTGGACTAAGGTGTGGATAACCCTTTTTGGGTTAGAATATGGATAGATATCCTAGTGGATCTATGGATAGTCTGAGTGGACTAAGGTGTGGATCCGAATTTGGGTTTCTCCCAAATGGCCTACGTATCCTAGGGTTTGACCTAGGAATCAGAATCCGCATAGTTCGGGATGGATAACCTGTTCTAGGTTAATGATTGAGAACCTATTCTAGGTTTAGGGTTTAGAACCTATTCTAGGTTTAGGGTTTGTCGAGGGGCAAATCGTCCTAAATTACCCTTTTCATTCTGAATTCTAATTTTGGAAGGTTTGGAAAAGAATTCTCTTTCTTTATTAAGGTTTTATTATTCCCATTATGCCCTTCCCAAGAATGTGGGTGCCTAAATGCACGTCCCCACGCCTAGATTGTCTTCTAGAAGTGTGCAGATATGGCAGTTTGACTAGGGTGTTGCATAAAATAAGTTATTGCCAAAAAAGTAGAATATTCTATCTAAATATGGCACATAAAACATTTATGACAAGAAATTCACATACAGTAAGATTGTTTAAAAATTTTTCAAATATGGCATGTATTGTAAATAAGGCAAGAGCCTACATGGCATGATCTAGTATGCTATATTCTAAGCATGGCAAGATCCTAATTGCTATTTCTTTTCATATTTAGGGTTTTCTACCCTAATTATAATTTTATTTCCATTTTTTAGGGTTTTCTACACTAATTGCTACTTTCTTTCCATTTTAGGGTTTTTTACCCTAATTGTAATTTTATTTCCATTTTTTAGGGTTTTCTACCCTAATTGCTATTTTCTTTCCATTTTTTAGGGTTTTATACCCTAATTGTTATTTTCTTTCCATTTTAGGGTTTTCTACCCTAATTATTTTCTTTCGATTTTTAGGGTTTTCTACCCTAATTGTTATTTTCTTTCCATTTTTTAGGATTTTCTACCCTAATTGTTATTTTCTTTCCATTTTAGGGTTTTCTTCCCTAATTATTATTTTATTTCCATTTTTTAGGGTTTTCTACCCTAATTGTTACATTCTTTCCATTTTTTAGGGTTTTCTACACTAATTGCTACTTTCTTTCCATTTTAGGGTTTTCTACCCTAATTGTAATTTTATTTCCATTTTTTAGGGTTTTCTACCCTAATTGCTATTTTCTTTCCATTTTTAAGGGTTTTCTACCCTAAATGTTACTTTCTTTCCATTTTAGGTTTTTTTTACCCTAATTATTATTTTCTTTCCATCTTAGGGTTTTGTACCCTAAATGTTACTCTCTTTCCATTTTAGGGTTTTCTACCCTAATTATTATTTTATTTCCATCTTATGGTTTTCTACCCTAAATGTTACTTTCTTTCCATTTTAGGGTTTTCTACCCTAATTATTATTTTATTTCCATCTTAGGGTTTTCTGCCCTAAATGTTACTTTCTTTCCATTTTAGGGTTTTCTACCCTAATTATTATTTTATTTCTATTTTTTAGGGTTTTCTACCGTAACTGTTACTTTTTTTCCATTTTAGGGTTTTTTACCCTTATTATTATTTTATTTCCATCTTAGGGTTTTCTACCCTAAATGTTACTTTCTTTCCATTTTAGGGTTTTCTACCCTAATTATTATTTTATTTCTATTTGTTAGGGTTTTCTACCCTAACTGTTACTTTCTTTCCATTTTAGGGTTTTCTACCCTAATTATTATTTTATTTCCATCTTAGGGTTTTCTACCCTAAATGTTATTTCTTTCTATTTTTTAGGATTTTCTACCCTAATTGTGATAATAAGCATTTAATATAGCATGTGAGCAAGTGTAGCAGACAAATATGGCAATAAACATGTGTATCATTCCAATCATGGCAATGTGATTATTTCAATTATGGCAGTGTGATCATTCTTATTCTGGCAGTGTGACCATTCCAATTATGGCAGTGTGACCATTCCAATTATAGTAGTGTATGCATACGAGCATACGAACATAGCATGTGAATAAATATAGCATCAAATATGACATGTGAGAAACAACCAAAGCATATGAAAATCAATCAAAACATGATGGAACACGCAGCAAGATGACAGCTTTGTCAGGCTGGACCAAAATGGGCACATAGGGCACTGTACTTACTCAAAAAAATTTTAAAAGATATCCTCAGAAAGAGGACTCAGAGGCCAACATTTTGTTTAAAGGAAGATAATCCTGAAAGAGACCATAGGCAGGTCGAAAACATTCCCCAAATACAGGCAAATACACTGGTCTGATCTGTTCCAGATTCTGGCCAGTGGTACTATAAAATCAATATAAAATCATATATCTCATGAAAATAAAATCTAAATAGATGGTCAGAAAGAGGACTCAAGGGTCAACATTTTGTCTCAAGGAAGCTAATTCTGAAAGAGACCATAGGCAGGTCGAAAACATTCCCCAAGTACAAGCAAATACACTGGTCAGGTCTGTTCCAGATTCTGGCCAGTGGTACTATAAAATCAATATAAAATTATATAGCTCATGAAAATAAAATCCAAATACATGGTCAGAAAGAAGACTCAGAGGCCAACATTTTGTCTCAAGGAACCTAATGCAAACAGAGGCATCTTCCTAATGCTAGACACCAATCTCAGACATGCATTTGCAGTATGCTTTGACTTTGAAAAAATAAACTGACAAAAGCGATGGGTGATTCTTACCTCAGGCTTCTTCTCTCTCCTTCTCTCCTTTGCATCTTCTCATCATCCTCTTTGCTGCCTCTCTGATCCTTCCCTCTTTTTCCTCTAGATCTTCTCTTCTTAATACCTCTCTCTCTCTCTCACTCCCTCTCTCTCTCTCTCTCCTTCTCTCTTTCTCTATTTTCTTCTTCTTCTCTTTTCTTCCGATTTTTTTTCTTTTCTCTCTCTCACGTTTTTCTCTCCCTCACCCACGTTCTCCTCTCTCTATGGTCTAGAAAAAAGGATCCTCCTCTTGCCTATTTATAATTTTTCACTCATTTTCTAGAAGATCATTTTTTCTAAAGAATATTTTTTTTTCCTTTTTCTTTCCTTCCTTTTTTCTTTCTTTCTTTCTCCTCTCTCTCTTTCATGTTTTCTTTCTAGAAAACGTGAAGGGGAATCTTTTTCCCCCTTTTTTCTTTTCTTTTTTTTTCTTTTATTCCTCTCTCTTTCCTTTTTTTCTCAAAAATCTTTTGGATTATCTCAAAACCCTAAATCCCCTTCTCTTTCACATTTTCTCTCTCCCCTCTTTCCTTTTTTTCTCAAAAATCTTTTGGATTATCTCAAAACCCTAAATCCCCTTCTCTTCCATGTTTTTTCTCTCCCCTCTTTCCTTTTTTTTCTCAAAAATCTTTTGGATTATCTCCAAAACCAAAATCCCCCTTCACTTTCACGTTTCTCTCTCCCCCCTTTCCTTTTTTTTCTCAAAAATCTTTTGGATTATCTCAAAACCCTAAATCCCCTTCTCTTTCACGTTTTCTTTCTCCCCTCTTTCCGTTTTCTTCTCAAAATCTTTTTGGATTGTCTCAAAACCCTAAATCCCCTTCTCTTCCACGTTTTTTCTCTCCTCTCTTTCCTTTTTTTCTCAAAAATCTTTTGGATTATCTCCAAAACCAAAATCCCCCTTAACTTTCACGTTTCTCTCTCCCCTCTTTCCTTTTTCTTCCCAAAATATTTTGGATTATCATTTACATATAATAATATATATTATATACATATATACACATATATTTAATAACATACATACATATACCATATACATATATATATATATATATATATATATATATATATATATATATATACATACATATACATACATATATATATAATAAATATAATATAAATATTGTGCACATAGATGAACTGATTCGAAATGGGTTGAGCTAGGTTGGATCAAAATTGGTTTGAACTGAATTGACTGGACTGATTGGAATTAACTGGGTTTTTTCTCCTTGTCATTTCACGGGTCATTCCCGCTGTTATCCCGCATGGAATTTTTCGATGGCCTCTATTCCAAATTTTTTGCGTTCATTTTGTAGAACATTAAAAATGAGGAATATAGGAACTTGAATCACCTCATTTGGAAGTAAAAATGGTCAACTTATGAATTTTTGAAGTTTAAGCGGACCAATTATCGATAATTTGGCTGACCATTCTGCATGAGATCCCTTCAGAGGCTTCTATCGGAAATATTTTACGTCCACTTTGTAGAGCACTAAAAATGGAACATAATGAGACTGGAATTATCTGAATCCGATGTAGAACGGGAAAGATATGAAGCTTTGAAGTTCTAAGGATCATTTTGCATGCAAGTTTGCATGGGACCCACTGGTGAGTTATACCCGGGATTTTTTACGTCCACTTTGTAGAACATCATGAATGAAGAATAATGGTCTTGGAATCATCTGAATCCGATGTCGGATGATCAAGATATGATGATTTGAAATTCAAATGATCGGACTTAGGATAATTTGCATGGAGGCCCCTAGGATTATTTATAATAATTTCAGAAACCTCCCTTATATGTATCATCTGACTAAAATGGTCATATCTTCCTCATTTGATATCGAAATTGAGCAATTCTGGTCTCGTTTCGAAGATAATTCCATGACCTATGCATCTATGCAGATAATAGCCCATGACCCTGCTGTGGGGATCAGTGGAGAATTACAAATCTTTGGGTTAAAGGTCAGAAACTTGCCATATTGGTTCACTTATGCCGAGGGTGGCAAAAATGGGGTGCTTACAAATAAATCAATGAAGTATGAGAACAAAAGTGAATTATCAGTATATAAATATGCAGTAACGTGCTTATGTAAGGTCAAGTTATGGATTTTAGTATTTCATTGTTTATGTTTACGTTCTTTCCGAGATGACCTATGTTATGAAATGTTAAATTACAAGTTTATGTTTCTTATGAAGAGAAATGTTAAGTTTACAGATTTATGATTATTATGAAGTGAAAAGAAAAGTATCATGCATGCTTGTATGTACTTTCTGCCAAGATGGAATTCTACTCACTGAGCTTTGGCTCACCCAAGTTGATGAATATGTTTTACAGATAAGTAAGTTACAAGGATGAGCTGGATAGTTGATGAAAGTCCAAGTAGGTAATTCATCGCTCCTTTTGGCATGCAGTTGAATATTTATTTATGAGACTTGATTATAATTGTATTTTAATAGCAAGGTTTTGTAATGATTATTGTATCTAGCCACCAGAGGTTATAGGTTGTATAAGTTTAAGACTTCCGTTGTATTTTTGTCAAAGTAGTGTATGGTTCATGTATGAATGGCTTATGTGAAGAAAAAAAAAATTTATACCAGATTTTTATCAGGATTCCCATGATTAAGAATGTATGTGTTAAACCTGAGCACCAATCCGAACCCGTTTCCTGGGAGGGTTGATACAGATGGTATCAGAGCAAAGGATTGTTGGTCTAAGTCTATATATTTTTAGAACTAGTGGCTTAGGAAAAACTAAAGCATAAGCTACTTAAGGTGGAACCTGCTAACTATGACTATAGATAAACTACTCACATCTTGGTGTTGCATTTTTACTTGGTAGAATTTTCAGGATGTGTAACCATAAATGGAAAGCCTGCATTTGCCTTGTTTGACTCAGGAGTCACACTCCTTTGATTCTAAGTCATTTATTAAGAAGCTCGGACTCAAACTAGAAAAATTGGAGGGACAGGTAAGAGTGTCCCTACCTTAACTAGCAGTTTATATAAAGGATGTAAAATTGAAAATGAAGGATTTTGACTGGATAGATTTGATCTTACTACAGATGCTGAAATATAGTATTACACTAGACATGGATTGATTGTTTACATGCCCAACATTATCTATTGACTGGAAAGGAAGTGAATTTCAAATCTCAAGGAAAGTTAGAATTCAAGTAGTCAACAATGAAGGGATTCTTATAGCAAATGTAATTATAAGTATTGAAAAATGCTTGAGGTAGATTAAGAAGGTGGATCAATTCTGTGTTGTTGAAGGTGAGTAATGCCTTGGGTATATTACACTATGAATGTTGAATTTGAGGTGTTATGATACGAAGCATGGGTGTGGGAGCTGTTCTATTATTCTCACATTGGTAAGCTATTGCCCCACTATACTTTAAATCACAAGTAAGAAACCTAGAAATCATGTTTAAGATATTTTCTATGCTGAATTATAAAACTATGAGGGGTACTTGATGGTTTTAAGACTCAAGCAAGGAGGCTGAATATGTTTTATATTGAATGAATTACTGAGCTATGGAATTGATAACTAATCTATAATGATATTGCTTAATTAAAGATATACTTGCTGGAACTGTACTAAGATACATAGATGAACCTATGAGATATAAACGGATTGAAAAACGTAGAAAGGTACACGAGAACTTGATATAAAAGGAAAAGTATGAAAGGAATACATGGTATAAATAAGAGGTAATGCACTATTATAAGCTAAGTTTTGGAGTTTTACTAAGAGGATAATTTTCAAACTTTGGATGGACAGATATTGATATATGGACTGGTTTGAGATTAAAGTTTAGAACTATTTGTACATATATACAGTGGGTATGAGCTGTTAGGGTTATCTTTAGAATCTGGATTGATTTCTAAGTGGAAGTATGAAATGCTGAATTTTTCTTTATGTACATAATAAGTTTTTTTATGAACTTTTAAGACAAAAGCAAGTGATGTAAATAGAAATACACATGTAGGAAATTTCTTTAGTATAAGGTATCTCCATTGTAAAATTATCCAGGATTATAAGAAATTTTGTTATGGATTACAAGCATGGGTCAAATAAGTTAAGAACAGAAATGGACTGTGTTAAGTTTAATAAATTATCAGTAGTGTTATGAATGAAAAATAACGAACTCGTTAAGATTACATTAGAGAAAGGGGACACTTAGGCAAAACCCGTAGCTCGAATCGGTGAACCCGGTGTACCACTCAACATGTAAACTATGCAAGGGGAAATAATGGTAGGTAACAGCTTAAGATTAAAAATGGATACTCCAGTGTAAATGTGAGTGACTTCTTTCTTTGTAGCAGATTACTATTTTATATTGCATGTGTAAGAAGAATAGGGAATGCGTGTTATATATTTTGACCTATGTGATTGTGTGTTAAATGAGTTGGATTAAGTCAAAAAGCTAAGTAATATGGTGCTAGAGTAAGTTTCAGTTTTATTATTATGAGTGGATATGCATACTGTGATTATTCATAGGGTTTTAGAACCTCTAAGGTTGTTGATATGATACTCAAAGAAGTTCTGAGCCTAAGTACAACACTTAATACAAAAAGATTAATGTGCCAAATATACAGGCTAACACAAAAAAAATATAGACTAAATAATCAAAGCTTGAATGAGAAGCATGAATTGAATGTTTGGTGTATAGTGCAAATGAAGTTACTATATTGACCTTAGGTAGAGATGGATGACTGAGGTATTTTTGAGGTTTTCGTCTACTTTGAGGATGTTAGTAAACATTCAAATACGATTTAATTTCGAGGATGGAATTATTTTAAGGGGGGAGGATTGTAACACCGCAGCCAGCTAAGGTGTTAAGCTAGCATGTCTTACATGGTGGATGGGAGATCTAAGGGTATTTTTGTAAATCTCATCATGTCACCAAAAGGTAGATGTTTGTTGTACTATGTAGTCACTAATATTTATGTTTACAAAATATGAAATTACATTGTGTTGGTTATGTTACCATGATGATAAGTGTTGTAACTACTTAGAAATTATTATAGATGTGCTATACATTATTTGGTATAATGGGTTTATGCGTGATGTATGCATGTTTAATTTTATTTTGTAAAGCATGCCTAACTCCTAGACTAGTGGTTTATTTTTAGAACCAAGTATGAGGTTACTTCAAGATCTAGTGTTCAAACCTAAATGGAATCAAGAAAGGAAGTGTTTTCTCTCAATTTTATAAATTGATTAGGTGTTGGGCCCAGAATGATGTGGCAGCCTACCACTGGAGAAATCAGATTTATTGAGATATTATTTAATACAATGGCAGAATTATAATTAAGGGATTAAGATAAGGATATCCAATGGTTTGTGAAATGGCATGAAGTAATTTAAGAATGTTTCCAAGGGTATTTTTGGTCCCTAAATTAAAAGGGTACCAAGACAATATTAAAGTGGGTCTTTGCATGTATTTAAAAAGGCATATAAGAAGGGCATAATAGTCCAAGCACCTTTTTAGGATACCCTAAGAGCATGGGTTTATTTTTCATGCATTAGGGGTGTTATAGGGGTGTAAGAGGGATTTCACAAAATCAGTCTATTTGGAGAAATAGGAAATGAATGAAAATTAGATAATGACCTTTTGTTTCATTTCTAATTTTCCCAAATGAGGCAAAACGTGAAAGGGAGAAGAAGGAGAGTTTTTGAGTTGGTCTTTGAGAAATTTTCTGTTCTTGAGAGTTCCATGATCAATGATGGTTGTTGATCTCGTTTGAGTGAGGAAATTTTGAAAAGCATTGAAGATTAAGGGTAGCAAGATTGAAGGAAGGTTTAAGGAAGTGAAATTCTAAAATTTTGAGGTTTCATCGGGGGAAATCGGTATCAACCATCAAGGTATTGGAAGGTGAAACTAGAAGATATATCAAGAAACTCTTGAGGTAAGAGTTACTGTACATCGGTTCATAACAGCTGCATGTTGATTTCATAAGGTAGAGAACAAAGCTGCAGACCTTGAGAATGTGTTTTAATGGAGGAAGAAGATGATGAACAGTAAAATTTGTTCACACTTTTCGTCCTATGGATGGTTTTTACGGTTAATGTTTTGCTGCATTTTTCTTATAAGAAACTTGTATTAACGCATTGTGTGGGATTTTGGGGATTTAGGGACTGAAATTTGGGGAAACAAACTTTAAATTTTCTGCTAAACCAAGGGTTTGAAGGTTTTCCCTTCTTGCTGAAAACGTGAATAGGGGAAGAAGCCTTGGGTTTGAATATTTTTTTGTTTGTATTTATTTTTTATTTTCTTCTTGAAAGATTGGATGTTGGGTTGTTACTTTGATCATTGCAGATTTATTTCTGAAATTAGAGTTCTAAGATTTGGATTACAACGCTGGGCAACTTCGGTTGTATTAGAAACAAGAAGAAATTTCAGCAACTTTGAACCTTGTTAGCAAATTTCAAAGTTCCGAGTTTGGAACTTGTGGAGCACCTTTGGGTGTGATTTAAACATCCTTGAGGTAACTAAATTTTTGTATTATGGATTATAACAAAGATTCTTGCTAAAGTTTAGACCTTCAAAAGTCATTAATGTAAGGTTTCCACCTATGCTAAGTTGAGCAATGCCTAGTAATGTATTCTAACTTTATCTCTTCGTTGGATAATGGGAATGACATCCCTAATGTTAATTCAATAGATTTGAGACTATGTAAACCAATTTGTAATGGTTTAAAATTTTAGTTTAATGAAAGGTAAACTGATTTATAACTAACTGGAGAGTAAAGTTGGAAAATTTAAGCACTCATTTGACTGAGGTTATGTGAGCCGTGAGGAACCTTGTCTAATGCCTTCTCCCAATTTTACCTCTAGGAAAGGAAGCTCTTAAAAGCTGATTCTTGGAAGCATATCCCGTAAAGTTCCTTGTGAGTAGCTAGAACAATCAGGCCTAAATTCCAAAATTGCTGATTTTCCTAATCAAGTCTTCAAGTAAACTAGAGGCTACTTTTGGATTGCTTAAGGTGAGTGCTTTCCACTCTTGTAGCAGACTATTTATTGACTATAATGCATTTGATTGTGAAGTATCAGTGCATAAGTGATGTTTACTTGTGTTGTTTAATGCAATGCATTATATGGAAATATTCAATGTGTTATATAATAGAATATGAGTTTTTTTTTTAGTCAAGATATTTTGTGATGAATGTGGAGCTGTAAATTCATGCCATATGTTGGAAATAGGTTGATTAATGTTTATATTGTCTCAAAGTAAGAAGTGATTCATGGGGCTTGTGAAAGTAGGATTAAATGGTATTTTGTCTTTATGAAAATGAGGTATACTTATGTGGACAGCAATTACATGAGTTGTGAAAGATTTGGCAAGGATAAGATATTGATAAGATATTAGATATTGTTAATGTACTGTTTTATTTATATGTGGACGGAATGCTTGTGGACTAAGAAAGCTATACATTGATAGGTCTTCGAAGTGATCTTTATGGATGTTCTCATAAGTATTTGGATAGCAAGCATTGAAAAATGAATTTGTCTCCAGTTTAGGTTGTGTAATTTCTTTAGTGAACCTTTATGTAATCCTAAGGTTAGTAGTAGCATGGAACTAAGGTTTTGATTAAGTGAATAAGTTGTTAAGGTTATGAACGGACTGTCCTAATGTTATATGGACAGCAAGGTAACTTATAGAATGTTATGAAAGGAAAATTAGTTTATGAATACAAATTAATAGAGGACTTTTGAATTAAGGGAACTAAGGAATGAATGGCCCTCAAGAACATGTGTTGGACTGCTATATAGGTATATGGAGAGCAAGTATCTAGCAATAAGTTTTTCCACAAGTTATGATGTAAGAAAACTATATGTGAACTAGTGTTGTAAGCTTATATTTTTGTATGTCCTGAATGGATTGTCCTACACCCAGATGGATAGCAAGGTAAAATTATAGAAAGGCATAAAATGAGAATTTTCTATGAAATCAAGAATGAACTATTTAACTTCATGTATGGACTGTTCTATACTTAGGTGGACAGCAAAGTAAGATCATAGAAAGGATTGAAATAACCACTGTGACAAATAAATGACAAGAAACGGAAGCATCCGGTGAGTCAACCAAAGGGCAAGAAACGGAAGCATCCGATGAGCCACACAAGTGACAAGAAACGGAAGCATCCAGTGAGTCAACCAAAGGACAAGAAACGGAAGCATCCGGTGAGCCATACAAATGACAAGAAACGGAAGCATCCGATGAGTCAACCAAAGGGCAGGAAACGGAAGCATCCGGTGAGCCAAACAAATGGTAAGAAACGGAAGCATCCGGTGAGTCAACCAAAGGGAAGAAATGGAAGCATCCGGTGAGCCAAACAAATGACAAGAAACGGAAGCATCCGGTGAGTCAACCAAAGGGCAAGAAACGGAAGCATCCGGTGAGCCAAACAAGTGACAAGAAACGGAAGCATCCGATGAGTCAACAAAAGGGCAAGAAACGGAAAGTGACATGAAACGGAATCATCCGGTGAGTCAGACATGTGACAAGAAATGAAAACATCCGTTGAGTCTAGATATGTTAACAGGATGATAAGTCATGAAAGGAAACAGTGGTCTACAAGAAGAATAGTAGGCAAGTCCAGTAATATTATGGAAAAGCCAAATGTACAATGGCGCAAGATGTGGATACATCCATTGATCCTAAGTCAGTAACTTGTAGCCAAGTCAAGTAGGAATAGTAAAAGTAAAATTCCAAAAATGAATAAGTCATTGAAGTATGAGAACAAAAGTGAATTATCAGTATATAAATATGCAGTAACGTGCTTATGTAAGTTCAAGTTATGGATTTTAGTATTTCACTGTTTATGTTTATGTTCTTTCCAAGATGACCTATGTTATGAAATGTTAAATTACAAGTTTATGTTTCTTATGAAGAGAAATGTTAAGTTTATAGATTTATGATTATTATGAAGTGAAAAGAAAAGTATCATGTACACTTGTATGTACTTTCTGCCAAGATGGAATTCTACTCACTGAGCTTTGGCTCACCCAAGTTGATGAATATGTTTTATAAATAAGTAAGTGGAGACAAGGATGAGCTGGATAGTTGATGAAAGTCCAAGTGGGGAATTCATCGCTCCTTTTGGCATGTAGTTGAATATTTATCCGTTTATCATCTAAATTCTGGGAGGGATTATAGAAAGCCATGGGGACCAAGCTAAAATTCCATATATCTTTTCATCCTCAGACAGATAGGTAGTCAGAGAGAACCATCCATATCTTAGAAGTTATGCTCCGAGCATGTGCTATAGATTTCAATGGAGCTTGGGATGAGAAGCTTACAATAACAGTTATCAGGCTTACAATAACAGTTATCAGGCTATGATCTAAATGCTTCATATGAGGCACTATATGGAAAGAAATGTCGGACACCTCTATTGTGGAATAAGGTAGGAGATAGAAAGATCGTAGGATCAGAATTTATAGAAGAAACCTATCGAGTGGATGATCAAATTAAAGAAGAGTCAAGATAGCCCTAGTTCGACGAAAACATTATGTAGAGAATAGACGTTGAGTTCTGGAGTTTGCAGTGGGTGATAAGGTATTTCTAAAGATATCACTTGTGCAAGGTCTAAAATGGTTCGATAAAAAGGGGAAGCTATGCCCAGATATGTGGGATTGCATGAGATATTGTTCCATATCTCACTATTGAAGAAGTACGTTAGGGACCCATCGCATATCTTGACAGCGGATCCCCTAGACTTTACAAAAGATTTGACATTTATGGTCCTACCAATCATGTTCACTAGCCAAAACGTACAACACCTTTAGAATAGGGACATTACGTCAAAGTACAATGGAGAAGCCAAGATGTAGAAGCGATTACATGGGAAGAAGAGAATGCAATGCAGAAGGGATACTCCCATCTTTATGAAGAAGGTACGTGTAAATTTCAAGGCCAAAATTTCTTTTAAGGGTGGGGGAATTGTAAGACCTACATGCAAATTTTAGGACGAAATTTCTTATAAGGTTGGGGGAGTTATAAGACCCACACTCCATGATCCTAGTCTAACCTATTTTTTTGTGTCTTGATAGGTCTTCCAATCATAATCGAACCCGAAGAGATGGTTAGATTGATGAACTATAAGTCCAGGTATGAAAAATAGTTGAATCAGGCCTATTTATGTTTTGTCTGGTCTTATTGGTTGAGACATACTAGTCTCATGAATAGTCCAACGGGTACGTCTGATCGGTTAGCCTATTTTGAGGAGTTTGAATTGGAAACGGACTCCAGTGGGTTCCACCTTCTAAATTTGATTATTGGAGACCTTCCATATATGAGAGATACTCTAAACCTCTCTATATATTCTCCCTTACTCCTAGTCAGATATCTTTTGACTTTTACAAACCCTAGAGATGAGAGGGAGATCTGAAGAGGAGAAAGGAGCTTAAAGATGGTCTGCAAAGGAGACTTCGTTGGAAAAAGAACATTGTCATTAGTAAGTGCTTTTACCTTGTTATTCTTAGTGTTTGATTAGAGTATGTCCAATACCATGGAAGGCTGGGTATCAATCCGAAACAATATCACATCGAAAAACCCTAGAACCTATGCGTAGGAATTTTTATGTAATGGTTATGAGTATGTAGGGTAATGGATGGAGATGAATAAATTAATCCTAGTATGTAGCTTAACCATAGATTGGTTTAGGAGAAATCCAAGAGGAAACCAAGTCAAGGATGGACACAAAGGAAGATGGGCTGGACCCATGGACCTTGTCCGATTGGAGTACCGGTGGCACATAAGTCCGACCGCACAAGCCACCTGTACCATTCGGGTAGTTTGTCAGAGTTGTCCGGCTGGACATACCGGTTTGAATACCGGTCTGACACTCTACACACTAATGTGCGACCGGTATGGGTGATTTCGGACTATTTTCTAGTCTAAACTTGGTTTCGATCAATGTAAACCCTACAAACCTAATTATAACTAATTCTTATGGTTATTTAGGGCGTGAGGACAACGAGGTTGGACTCTGTAACACAATGGAGACTTCTTATCAAGCGTTAGGTAAGGGAATCTGACCCAAACCCTAATTAACTAATAATCGTAAGATGTTGTTGATTATTCTTATATCTGTAGCATGATGGTTGTGCATAATAACACGTCATCTTTACATTCTGTTATTATATTTGTTCTTGCATACTCGTTATGCTAGGATTATGTGTTAGAAATGTAATTGTTTTCGTTGGTATATGGAATAGAAAGGGCTTGGGGTCTTGGATCATACCTTCCACTAGCACATTTTTGTATCACTACTATCTTAGAATGCTTGGTAAGGATAGGGTATCAGGGGAAGGACGTGGCATTGTGGTCTATGGCTTGGTTGCCAAACTTGAGCCCTATCTCTATGCTGTAGGGAGTTGTGCTATGATAAAGCCTTGGAACTGTGATGACATATAGGATTGGTTAGTGACGGACCAACTTGCAAGCCCTCGTCAATAGCGGTGTAGGTATTGGTATGGTGTAGGGTATCAGGGGAGGACATGAGATTGTGGCTCAACCTGACCACCAGACTCTAGCTTTATCTCTATACCAGAGTGAGTGATGTGGGGCGACAGCGGTGTGTGATCCATTGGGCATGCTCACACTCTCGTGCATAGTGGTGTGGAGTGCAACCTATCCTTACCGTAGCACTGTGCTAGTATACCAGACCAAATGTGAATGTTACTCATGCATTGTCTGATTTTCTTACTGAGCTAAGTTTTGAGCTCACCCTTGTATATATACATGTTTTAGATGTTGATGCAGGCTACAGTGTGGAGGACTTCGTCGATGCTCTAATGTATGGTGGTGTTATTTCTCTATATGTGCAAGCAGGGGTCAACGAGCATGACGAGTCATGCGAGTGCCACTTCTACGTGTACCTCTGGGATTCCTTTAGTCAATTTTATTTTCATATGGATTATAA